>JAUMJJ010000165.1:0-5838014 GCA_033556795.1 Tapera naevia
AAGGTACGGCGGGGGCTGTGGGTCGGAGCTCCCCTCCCCTCCCCTCCCCTCCCCTCCCCTCCCCTCCCCTCCCCTCCCCTCCCCTCCCCTCCTCCCCTCCCCTCCCCTCCCCTCCTCTCCCCTCCTCTCCTCTCCCCTCCTCTCCTCTCCTCTCCTCTCCTCTCCTCTCCTCTCCTCTCCCCTCCCCTCCCCTCCCCTCCCCTCCCCTCCCCTCCCCTCCCCTCCCCTCCCCTCCCCTCCCCTCCCCTCCCCTCCTCTCCCCTCCTCTCCCCTCCTCTCCCTCCTCTCCCCTCCTCTCCTCTCCTCTCCTCTCCTCTCCTCTCCTCTCCTCTCCTCTCTCTCCTCTCCTCTCCTCTCCTCTCCTCTCCTCTCCTCTCCTCTCCTCTCCTCTCCTCTCCTCTCCCCTCCTCTCCCCTCCTCTCCCCTCCCCTCCTCTCCCCTCCTCTCCCCTCCCCTCCTCTCCCCTCCTCTCCTCTCCCCTCCTCTCCCCCCCCCTCTGTTCTCCTCTCCTCCTTGTCCCCCTTCTCTCCTCTTTCTCCTTCTTCTCCCATCCCTCCCCCTTCTCCTCTCCCCCTTCTCCCCTCCCCCCTTCCTCCCCCCTCCTCCTTCTCTTCCCCTCCTCTTCTTCCTTCTCCCCCCCCTTCCTTCTCCCTGTACCCCACTTTGTCTTCCTCCTTTCTCTCCCCTCTACCCTCTACTTCTTTCCCCAGTGGGTTTGAGGTGTTCCATACTTGGGGAGAGGACATTCCCCATTGAGTGGCAACCCCCAGGAGAAGGGAGTCACATGGGACAGGAGGGGGCAGCCAGGCCCCTGTGGCTGGAGGAGCAGTGAGGCCCCCGTGACTGGGGCGGGTTTGGGGGCTGATGGGGGAACTCCAGAGCTGCGCAGCCCTGTCCCATCAATGGGAGCTTCTGGGATCCCGCAGCTGAAGGAGCTGTGCCCCACAGTGCTGAGGGGACAGGGATCCCGTGGCTGGGGACCTTGTCCTGTGGGGTGGGAGGGAATTGGATCCCCTTGGGGCTGGGGGAGGTGGTGACCCTGTGCCTGGGACAAGGGCCCAGCCCCATGGAAATAAGGAGGAAGCTGGGCTCTGTAGCTGGGGACCCCATGGCGAGTGGGACTGGAGCTGCAGTGATGTGGCAGGAGCTGGGTGTAGAATAATAGAATGGTTTCAGTTGGAAAGTACCTTAAAATACATACAGTTCCAACCCCCCTGCCATGGGCAGGGAGATCTCCCACCAGAGCAGGCTGCTCATGACCCAATCCAACCTGGCCTTAAACACTTCCTACTTATTGTAGGGGCAGTAAGTGCTCCCCTGTGGTGCCCCATGTTTCTGTCTAGGGCGCCTCCTGGTCTGGGGGCTGCCCTGCCAAGGAGACTCTCAGCAGGGCACCACTGCAGTAGGACTGTCTGTGTGGGACACTGACTGCAGGTTCCTCCTCCTCTCCCCACAGATGGCTCAGAGGCTCATGCTCCAACGGCTGCTCTCCCTCACCTCCAAGACGTTGCTCCCACAGGGGCAGCAAACGCTTCCTGGCTCCCTGGCACTGCGTGCCCCGCCAGCACCTCACAGCAGGACCTTCAGCACCTCGGCAGCCTGCAGGAGCACCTTCAATGTGCAGGATGGCAATGACTTCCAGGATCGGGTGGTGAACAACCCCAAACCAGTCGTGGTGGATTTCCATGCACAGTAAGTCGCCCCCATGGCTGTTGCACACCTCACTGCTATCACATATGCAGGTACATCCTTGCTGCTTTCCTGCTGCAGTGGCACTCCAGACGCCTTGAGGACATATGAGTATGCATGAGGGATTCTGGAGCTGTGGAGCTGCTGGCTGCCTTGCCAGTTGTTAAAAGGTGCTTTGTCTCCTACAGGCAAAATCCACAGAGGTTTCACCTGTCAGGTTGCACTGCTGTGGGTGTAGCTACACCCTGCAGCAGCATAAAACAAAAGTGCCAGGGGAAGGCGTTCCCTGAGGTGGTGTAGCTGCACCTTCCAAGTGTTCAGGTGTCACCCTGGTCCTGGTGTTGCATCATCCTGCAATAGACCCCTCAAGAAGAAGCTCTGATATCTCCCTTTTTCAGCTTTGTGGATTAAATATCCATTTAAAACCACTAAATGGTATTAACAGCTTTTAAGGAGCACTGCACTTGCTATGCCCCTGCACCATCGTGTTGTGTCTTCCCAGTTTTCTTATGCTACATGTTCTTGAGGCAGGGCTTTTGATAGCTACTGTCTTTATTTATTAACACCAGCCATGTGATACCAATGGCAGCATTTGTCATGAATAAAAATGTTGTCATCCTCTTGCTAGTAGAAGTATTCTTAGATATTATCTGCTGGATTAATGATACCAATTGTCTTTGTTTTCTCAAGTATCTTCATAGTCCCACAGTGCTGTCATGTGAGTCTGTTGTGGCTGATTCTGGGCAAACAGAGTACGAAACAGCTTGAAAACTTCAGCTCTAAATAGACCAAACTGACAAACCCAAGTGAATGTTTATTGGGATCATCCAGGGAGGAGAGGACAAATAATTGAAAGCCTGCAGCCTGATACAGAGGGAGGGTGAAGAGGAACAAAGTTTACCAGAGCTTCAGTTTTCAAAGAAAAGGGCAGTTTGAGCTTTAACTCATGTTTTACTTGAACTGAGTAAGTTCATGCCATCCTAACTGATGCAGTTAGAGGACGCAGGGATTGTTTTCTGCATACAAGGCCTTGCAAACTCTGCTGCTGCTGCGCTTTAGTCTGGAGTAGGTGGTGCTTCTGGCAACAGGTGCTTTGACTCCGAGTTTTGTAGCTGAAGGGGGATTTCTATAAACTCTGCAGTCCATGCAGAGGCAAAGACTGTGTCTAGGATTGTCATAAACTGATTTGAGTGTGGGCTGTGACCCCTGCACCCAGCAGTCACCCTCACTCTAGGGCAGCTTTTTGGTCAGCGAGGTCTCAGTTCTGTGCGTAGCCACCAATAAGGACGCAAAGCAGGATAGGGATGAATGGTGGAGAAGAAGAGGCTGGAGGACCACTAAGGCTGGCAGAGCAGACTTTGTTGTGGTCAGAATGTCATCAAAAGCACCATGACTGCTGTAGTGGGGCCTCTTTTTCCGCTCAGCCCCTCCACCACACACACACACACAAACAAAAGCCCTTTGACAGCGCCTTTGTGAGAGAAGCATTTTTTTACGCTGTGGTTCGGGAATGGTGTTTGAATGGAATGGCAATGGTGGTAAAAGCACTGGTGTACCAGCAAGCTTTCCATGGCCACTGCTGCACTTGCCATCTCTAATGCCCTCTCTCCTCTTTCTCCCATCAGGTGGTGCGGTCCCTGCAAGATCCTAGGCCCCAGGTTAGAGAAGATGGTGGCCAAGCAGGAGGGGAAGGTGCTGATGGCCAAAGTGGACATTGATGATCACACAGACCTTGCTATTGAGTATGAGGTAGGAGCCAGAAGAGCATGGGCTTTCCTTTCTGGTGGTGCACAGAGGTTTCTCCCTGGGGAGAGGTGTGCCTACGTGGCAGTAGTGTTGGTGGGAAGGGGAAGCCCATTACCTGGAGGTTCTTGATCTTTCAGGTCACTCATTAGTAGGTGGATGTTGCGGCTTAGCTGCCTTCCAGCTCTTCTGCTAGTGTTCAGCATCACTGCATCCGATTCCACAGAAATGTGTCCTTTAAGCCTTGCAGGCATTTGTCAATGTAAATGCTTGCCTGGCCTTGAGGAGCCCACAGCATACGCAGTGTTTACTGCGTGCATTGGCTGCTCGGGTGCAGGACAGGAATGTGAAGTAACAAGCCCCAGTCTCTTCAGTTCTTGAATGCCTTTCTTCATGCAGCCAGCCTGTCCTTTTCCCTTCCTTCATCAGGATTCCTTGCTGGCTGATAATGTCCCATCCTTAGCCCACAGCACAGGGAGGCACTGTGGGTTCTGTCTGGACAGGTGGAAGCCAGGTCAGAGAACACACACTGGCAGCAGGAGTGCACGTTCCACTCTTGACAAGCACAGACCTTGATGCTTACACTAGTGGTCCACATGCCTGTTGTGTGTCTTCCCTGTGCTGCCTTGCTCCCAGGAAGAAGCAAAGCAACTGGAGAAGACCACAGCCTTGGTTTATGCGATTCATTTATTTTTTTCCTTGTGTCAGTGATTTGGTAGTTTAAGAAATGCAAAAATCCCTCTGACATCTGTTCTCATCCCCATTGTCTGTCCTTGTAAACAACAAAGTAGTGTACACAGTTGGGGCATCCCGTTGATGTGTTTTACAGGGAAGAAAGTGCTTAATTTTCACTTGCGTATCACGCAGATGGAGCTACTCCTCCGCACATGAAGTCCTGCTTCTAGAGCAGAGGCCAGCACAGGAAGCTCCTCAAGTTGCCAGCAAAGTGTGAACCCTCTACTGAGCAGGCTGTCATTTTGTTGAGCCTGAAGGAGATGCTCTGTGCTGTTCCCACACTCTGCCAACCAGAAGAATAAGGAATTGTAAACGGTTCTTCCCACTCTTTCCCAAGGAGACCTTTCCGCCTGTGCTGTGGTGGCAAGTCTACCCAGCTGGTACCCACAAACATGACTTGGAGCTTCCACAAGCTGAGTATGAGAGCCTCAGTGCTCTCCTTGGTAGCAGTGTGCTGGCAGATACAGCCTAGCCAAGGAAGGTGGCTGCTGGCTCCTGAGCAGGGCTATGTGTTGCAAGCCCGAAGGCTGTGTAGCTCCAGAGTGCTGGTGAGAAGAAGTTGAAGAGGGGTGAGGTGGTTTCTGTGGTGGTCAAAAAGTGCATAAAGCCGTATAAATGCAGGCAAGGCTCTAGTAGCAACCACTCTAAGAAGAAAAGAATAGAGATTTTTAGCTTAACTCTTGTATTGTTCCAAGCCTTCCAGTAGATGGGATTAGCTGCGATTACAAGAGGATAATCTCAGATGACTGGAAAACGGCAGAGTGTGTGCATGTGAAGGTCTTTAAAAAGATTCTGGAAGTTCCAGAGTTATGCAAGTTTGATGACACACTGTGTGCTCTCCCACCAGACAGCAAGCGAGCAGCTGCGAAGCCTGCTGCTTACAAGCATTTGTCTGCAAGGTCTGCTGGTCTTGCAGCCCTGGTGGCTTAGGTGCATGCAGGATTGAGGCTGCAGGCAAGGGCCAGCTTCCAGCAATTCATTCTGGAGCCATATATAGAAACATGATGAAGTTTGTTTTGCATGGGGGCCTGGGGATCATCACTGCATCTTCTGCTCAGAGTGATGCGTGTGTCTGGTCTTGACCATTAGCCCTGAGGCTAAAACCTCATACCTAGGCACTCATCCCTAGGTATCTGTGAGTAGGGTAGCTGAAAACAGGTAAAAGAGAGAATTTTTTTTTGGCCGTCATAGTTTAGGCCATCCTTTTAGAAGCAGAAGTTTGATTCCTACGCTGAGTCCGTGCTTGGTTTTGCTTTATCTCCTGGGAAGCTGCCACTTAAGGAGATGTGAACATAAAGACTGATGGGAAGACACCGAGTCAACATCGAAGAGGGACCAAAGGTGGTGTTTGGGAGGGATCAGGAAACATTTATTTGCTTTAAAGCCTTTACACCAAGGATCAGATGTCTGCGGTTTGTGTTACAGAGGGTTTTGGTGTCCATGCCACCCCCTCCAACTCCTCCACTAGATGCCAGGAAGTCTCCTTCCCTGCCCACATATGCAGTCCCTGGCTTGCCACCACATTGCACAACATCCTCTTGGCACAGGGTGGGGGGATGGGGAGGGACCCCCTGGAAGAGCCAAGGAATGCCGGTGCATTCCTTCACATGTGCTGCTGTCTGCCCTTGGCTCCCAGCTGTCCCGGCTTTGCATGAATCAAGGATACCTTTCCTGCAACTAGAAACATCCCCGGCGCCTTTCCCCATCTGGGTATGCCCAGCACAGAAGTTCTTTCTCTGGGGATTCCTTTTATCTAACACCTTTCATCTCTGGTGTGGCCTTTCTGCACTGCTCCAGCCAGCTCCTGACCTCTCACCCTGAGAGCAGAAAAGGAGAAGGAATACTTTTGTTTAATCTGCTGTCTCTTAAAATTCTTTAGATTCATCTCTTGCCTTGGCCTGTTTCCTGTGTGCGTGGCCACTGGGAAAGGGCAGCCCCTTGTCCAGCTGCTGTGGGTTGGGCAGCCCTGGAGAGCTGCTAGATATGGACAATCATTAGCAGAGCTCAGTCTTGGGTTACACCTCATTCCAAACCCAAGGTGAAGTCCTTTTCCCTGCTCTGTTGCCTGGCATCTGAGCTTGTATAAAAGCCCTAGTTTTAGATGAGAGAGAGTTCCCTCACTGTAGATGCTGCCAGGAATAGCCTGGTTGGCTGTGTTTATTTATCTGTGGTCAGTGCAAGTCAATAGCAGCCTGACTTTTTCTCTAGAAGTGCTATGGAGGGAGGAGGGTTTGTTTAGGGTCAGTGCATATGGGAACCAACAAAACCAAAAAAGGCAATTAAAAAAGGCCCCAACTTTGCCTTCTAGAAATTCCCATGACATTTGTTTCTCAAGCAGCAAAACAAAGTATGTGCTCCGCTAATGGGCTGCCCTTGCCACAGATAGCAGGAAGGAAACTGTCAAAAGCATTGTGTTTTCTGAACAGATTCAAGTTCCTTGGTGCTCCCGGTTCTAGCCCAGCTCTGCAGTGCCAGCCCTGGACCTGCCGCCTGTTCTCAGGGTTTGCTTACTGCCCTGGAAAGAGGAAGAGATGATAGAATCATAGAGTTGTTTGTTTGGAAAAGACCTTTGAGATCATCAAATCCAACTGTACCTGTCCACTGCTAAACCATATCCCTGAGACTTACTTACCCATCTTTTAAATACCTCCATGGATGGCGACTCCACCACTTCCCTGGGCAACTCTTCCAGTGCCTGACAACCCTTTCAGTGAAGAAATCTTTCCTAATGTGTAATCTGAACCTCCCCTGGCACAACTTGAGGCCATTTCCTCTCATCCTATCACTTCTTACTTGGGAGAAGAGACCAACACCGACCTCACTACAACCTCATCTCAGACAGTTGTAGAGCACAATAAAGTCTCCTCTCAGCCTCCTCTTCTCCTGGCTAAACAACCCCAGTTCCCTCAGCTACCTCTCATAAGGAGGCATCAGGTCTCCATGAAGCTCGTGGGCGCACTGGCCAGCAACTCAGTTTTATCTGCAGCTCTGTAGTGCTTCACAGAGTTGCCTATTCCTCACGGGACCCATAGTGGCCTGACACTTGCTGTTGCTGGTTGGGCACACTGGTTTTTGGATGGATCTGGGGCAGCTCTGCTCATTATTAACCCACTTCGCAAAACAGATATAGGCTCAGTGGAGTTTTGCCTTTGTTACGGAGGGAGAGACCAGTTGAGTGCAGTGTTGGTACTGTCCTTTCCCACCCATAAAATCACAAGGGGGCATGCTGATGGCACCATCTCCAGCGCTGAGGCCCGAACCGTTGGGATCCTTTCCTGCCCGTCACTAGGAGGAGCTGAAGATCATCCGTTGCAACAGTCCTGGCGCTCCAATCCCTTCAGATGGGACTGCACAAGCCCTTGAGGACAGACAGATTGCCGCACTGGCCAGCTGGGACCGACTGGGAAGGGAAGCACAAAATGTCCCTTTCATCTCAGGCTCCCAATGGGAGAAAAGCCAGCCCTCTGGCGGGTTTCCCAAGGAAGGATTTGCAGATCCTGACTGGCATCGGGGCTGGCAGCGCACGCGGGAAGGCCCCGCAGGGAGGCACCAGGCGAGATAAGGACAGGACATGTTTTGGAGAGGAGGCTTTGCAGAGATAAGGGCGCCAAAGCTCTGGGGTCAGAAACCCAACCAGATCTCTCCCTTGCCACAGCTCTTGGAGCCCTGGCTGCTCCTTCTCTTGATCGTGTCCCCAGGCTCTCTTCTGTCACAAGTGAACCAGCAGGTCTGTGGGGATCATTGTCATTTCCACTGCTGTTTTTTGGATAATTCCCAGAAAACTTTGTTCAGGCCTAAAAAAGCAGAGCCCGGGGCAGAACAGCTGCCTGCTGGCTCTGGTCAAAGGGATTTTTTCCCTTCTTACCTAGTCATCAGTGTTCTGCAGTGGGCAGCCACTGGTGTGTGACCAGCTAAACCTCTAAAAACAAGAGCAGAAAAGGAAAGATGGGTTGGAGGGGGTTGTCTTTACCATAGTAGGATGAAGCAGGAACTCTGCCTGTGCAGTGATGGGGAGAGGAACCTCCTCCAGCTCCAGTCCTCCAGTTCTGGAGAAGAATATGATTCCAGTCTGATACCACCCAGGCCATAAAATGTCCAAAGGGCATCATGTCTTGAAAGGTGTCCTGGTAAAAGACTGGGTTTGTTTGTTTATGATAGGACAGAAGGGAAGGAGAAGAGGAATTTGGAATGGAGAAGTGGGGAAAAGGTTTCCCTGTTTCCTTTTGTATTAGCTTTGGGTTTATCTTTAAAATTTTGGAATTTGTTTAAACTGAAAAAGCTGCTCAGCCTTGACTTAAGCAGCACAATGTAAGTCAGTGCAGAGGTGAGACCACAGGGAAAGGAGGAGCATGGAGCTCCACTGGCCTTTGTTCTGTGAGCGAGCGGGCTACCCTTGAGCAGCGTATGCTCAGCCCCTGTAGCCACTGCCTCTGTACAGCTCCCTTTTAGGTGTGTGGGTGCAGCTGGGCTCCCCACAGCCTCTGCTCACCTGTGTCTCCCCGTACCTTCTGCCCCTAGGTGTCAGCAGTGCCAACTGTGCTGGCTATGAAGAACGGAGATGTCGTGGATAAGTTTGTGGGGATAAAGGATGAGGATCAGCTGGAGGCATTCCTCAAGAAACTCATCGGAGCCTGAAGTACAGGGTGGCTATGCCTCTGCCTCTGGATACGTACACACTAGTGCATTCCTCACCTGGGAGAGCTGATAGGCACGTGAACTGCCTGCCTTGTACAGCCTGGGGTTTTCTTCTGGTTTGGGTTTTATTTGGAGAAGGACAATGTTGTAACCCTTCCCTCCCACTCCCCCTTCTCTCAAGCAGCAGCAGATGTAAAGGGCGCTCAGGAGCGGGGCTGCTTAGTCTCAAAATGGGGAATGCGACTGGAATTGGGACGTGTTTATCAGCAAAGAGCTGACGTGTGGAGCTGCTGCTGAGCTAAGAGGAGGAATGTTTTTTCTCTTTGCCTAGTATCTGATAGCCCAGAGCAGAGGGCAGCTGCTCCCTGCAATATGTGAGTACATACCTGCTCTGGGTGGGTTTGTTTAAAGCTGAAAACGCCTCTGCCTTGTCTGTGAAACCTGTCCCTGTCCCTCTGTCTTTGTGTTGCTGGGACTGGTAAAACTTCCACAAATTCATGGGCTCCCATCATAATTTTGTAAGAGAATATGGAAGTATTTTATGGATCTCCTTTTGTAGGTCTGTAATAAAGAGAACTTTATCAGCCACTGCTGTCTAGCTGGAGAATAAAACTTGATTCTCAGAAATCACAGGGAAGTCCTTTGTCTGTCCAGAGAGGTTGAGGGGAGTATCAGCAGCCCAGTGGCTGGTTCCTAATGAAGGGCTGGGAGAGCACAGGTTACGACTCAATTTCTCCTAAAAAAGCAATATGCTGAAAAACAAATGAGTTGATTACTTCCATGGGGTTTTCAGTGCTGCTTCTAGGACCCCCTTTGGATGCTGCTGGATCTGAGATGCCAGAAGGACTGTCCTCCTGTGCAGAGAGGAACAGTGGCTCATTGCACATAAGGATCCTGAGCTGTCCTCGCTCCCCACATGCTTTCTCACTCCGTTCCTCCCCCAGGATCTCAAAAGCTTCCCTCTCCCTTGTGTGAATGATTAAATCTGGTCATGCAGGTGAGCCCTGCCAAAGGTAGTCTTTTGCCTTTCAGTTGCCCTGACCTTTAGACTAAGGGAGTTGGTTGTGTGTTTGTGTTGTGAGCAGCCTTCAGCCCTTCCCATCTCTTCCTCCTCCCCACATATACCCGTTTCCAGTCAACCTGGCTTCTAAGTGCTCCCAGCCTCCTCATGTGCTTGAGGGCAAAGCACAGCACCAGGGCTGATGCCCACTGTAATGCTTAATTCCAGTTTGCTTATCTAAGCCACATGAGAACATTGTAAGTGCTTAATAACCATGTACAAGCTGCTTTCTTTTTCCTTCCCAGCTTCTGTTTCCTTCAATCACTCTTAACTCTGCTTTGGCTCTGCTCCATTTTGCCTCCCTGGCATAGGCTGTTATGAGTGGTGAGGCAGTTTTTTTTCTGCACCTTTGAAATAACGATTTATGACCTTTGAAGGAGCAGGGGAGTGGTGATCCGAGTCCAGTGTCCCCTGCTGCAACTTGCAGACATCGCTCCTTCCACCTGCTTTCATCACCCCAGGGCCTGGGCAAAGACACGAGGTGGTGCTGGTCCCCCAAGACAGACGGATATCCGCCAGTCAGGGCTGGGCTGATCTCACCCCTGTGGGCTGCTATAAGTGATGTCACTTGGATGTAATTTGGTAAAGAACTCTTGATAAGTTACGGTTGGTAAAAAACGGTATTTTATTTTATTTGGGAGACCACAGAAGCTGTGCTGCTCATGTCCTGCTCATGTTTCAGGCTGGGCAATTTGCCCTGCAGTTTCAGTGTTCCTGCTCTGTAAACATTTCTAGTAAAGGCTGTCTCCATTTTCCTGCAGGAGCAGGAAAAGTAGGGGAACAGCGTCACGTACCCGACAATAGCCCACTTTCATGCTTCACCATCCTACAGAACAGGAAAAAACACAGTGACTTTGCATTGTGTAATTAAGGGGCAGTATAAATTAGCTATTTTATCACTTCCTTCTAAGGAAAAGTGGAGCTAAGGTGCCATTCAACTATTAAAGCATCAACATGCTTTAGGCTGCGTTATGTGAAAGGCACAACTGTTTCTTTGAGATAAAAGCTGAAGACTCACATATGGAATGCCGTGTGGAAATCCTTCAGAAACAGCATAGTGAGTAGAGAGGAGAAGGAGTTTGGGGGCACCTTGAGACTCCCAGAGTGCTTTGCACAGTTTTCACCACAGGACAGGACTTAAAGCAGAAGGATATTTTCTGTGTCAGGATCTTAATTCAGCTCCCTGTTTGCCGACTGCTGTGGAAGGCTTCAGAGATTCCCACAGCCACGGTTAATAACAGAGAAGGTGCAAGTGGGAAGCACTACCAGTGGTGTATTTATGTCGTGGTTAAAGGAGGGGTTGTATGGCAATTTTCATGTCACCTGAATGTGATGTTGGTCTTTTCTGAGAGAAGAGAGCTGAGGCAATACGTAATTCCTCAGCAGTAGCTGCTTTTTCCATGTCAGCTAGGAAAACGTTTCCTCTCTGCTCCCTCCAGCAAGGATGTGTTTTGTTTTCTCTTTTGGAGTTAAGCACATCGAATGCTCCCCTAATCTATTAAGGATTTGCTCTCTCCTGCCCAAGCCTCCCTGTGTTACAGCAGCTTTCTCATCTTCTAATGTTCCTGGTTGCTATTTTAAGAGGGTATGGTGGGTGGTGCCTTCCCAAGGGGAGCAAAGCTCAACTAAACCCGCTTCTCCCAAAGTATGTTCTGAACCTAACACCAAGATCCTCCCCAAAGGTCAGGCACAGTGCCTCTGTCCTCACAGTCTTGTCCAAGATGCTTGTTTCCAGGCAATAGGAAGTTTTCCATTCATTTCTGTTGGCTTTGCGTTTGCTCCAAGCTCTAATGTAGCTGCTTCTTTCCCGAAGATGTCTGTACCTGCTTGGTGAACTCCACGTTAACCACGACCTGCTCCAAGTCACAGCAAATTCCTGCAAGGAGGGAGAGCTGCGCTACCTTCTCTGCTGGAATTCTATGCCGACACCAGCTTCAGCTGGTAGAGGATGGAAAATTGAGGTTGCCTGGATTGCAGCATGCAGGGGACTGTGTATACACGGTCCTCTGCAGCTTCGAAGGGGACAGTTTTGGCCACATTTGGCTCCAGTCAGGTCTGGCATCAGCAGCCCGGCCACCCAGCATGACAGTGAGTCCTTTGCTTTATCAACATGTTATATGATTCCTCCTGTGCAAAGAACAAAACAAGAAACAGCTCCATGTCAACAGGTAAACATCCACCACTAACACTGCCCTGGGCAGGGCCTTTCACCAGTCCCAGGCAGGTTGTTGGCCCTAACAGTTTGTTATTCACTTCAAGCTTTCCCCACCTCCCCCCCAGGTTCATTTTTCTAAACTAAGTAATTATAGGATTCAGATAGAATTGGCAATTAAGTTCTCCAACCTGCAAAGCTGTTAGCAGCAGCGTTAAGCTCAATGTTGTTCAAAACTGTTGCTGAATTGTGTTAGGTGCTCACTGTGAGTTTCAGCTTCCTGCAAGTCAAAGAACATCAGTTTGCACAGCTACACTATCCCAAACAATAAAAAGATAAAACTACCCTAGACTTGACTTCCAGACCAAACCTGAACCAGATCACCTGATACACAGTCCCATCCTCGTTACTTGAGCCTGCAACCCACCCAGGCTCAAGTCCATCGCCACACATGGGTGCCTTCCTGCTGTTCTTCTCAAGGACACAGAGTGTACTTAGGAGCTTCTTAGTTTCTCTGCCTCTGCAGCTTTGTAGCTTCCGCAATGCTTTCCCTCTTAAAACCTTTCTCAGGCAAAGTCCAGAGGCTGCAACTCATGGTGAGAGCGGTAGTTGCAGGCTGAGTGCGACACTGGAGGAGGCTGCTGTGCTGACCTATGCCTGGTTGCTTTCTTCTCAACGTGCATTCTACCACCCAGGGAAGGATGGAGGTGGGAGCAGGAACCCCCAAATTTTTTACACCCAGAGGAACCAAATCAGTGGAAACTGGAGACCTCCAGGGAGACCTTGAAAACATATCCCAGTGGGGATGGAGCAAGGAGAAATGCTGTGGCTGCCTTCCTGGTGGCAAGAGGTCCCTGGTGGGCAGTGAGGTGGGAGAGCTGGTCCTGGGAGGAGAGGCTGGAGGGAGACACTGGAGTTGCTCACGCCCTGTGGGCGGAGGAGAGCTGGTGCCTGCAGGCAACAGGGCAGCACCTAACCTCCTGCCTGCCTGCATCAACTTCCTAGGCCCTCATAATCCAAACTGTTGCAATAAAAATGGTCTAATATTGACTAAGTTTTCTCCATGGCCTGCAGCTTCTGTGAATTAATGTCTCTCCACACATGTATATATGTTTATCCACTCACATTCTTTTTTCTCTGTTGTGGAGAGTGCCAGGAGCTTCTGGGGCTCACAAATGTCGCCAGAGGCTGTAGCAGCTGTCAGAAGAAGACAGAAGGCAGCCTGCTTGCTCCCTCAGTCAGGGAAAGGCTGAGCTCCCAGCACCCTTCTCGCCACACTACTCATCCCTCTACTGCTGAAGGCACCCTGGCTCCATCTCCCCTTTCAGCAGAGGAGTGGTTGAGCAATACTGAGAAGAGGAAATTTTTTTCAGTGAGAGTTCTCAGAAACATCCACTTCAAGTTGTCCACAAAATGCACCAGGGATTTCAGAGCTTTCTGGAGATGATGGTGACCTCCAGCCACCAGCATGGCTGCAGCTCCTCCATGTCGGTCCCACGCAGCTGGCAGCAAGAGGGTATTTGTCCCAGCTGACTCTGCACGCATGTGGCTTCACAGCCTTGGAACAGCAAGGAGCTACAAGGAGTTATATCCCTGGGGGTTGCTTTCTTGCTCCATCGCCAGGCAATAACAGGCACAGGGACTGCGTGGCTCCTTTCCTCGCCAGTGGCTTTAACCGCAGGGCCGTGCCACGCTGCAGGCAGCAGGTAATGAACACCCTGGGCCTGGGCCTGGCTAGTGTGGCGGCTGGGATGGAGATGGATGCGAGCTCTGGCACGCCCGTTGGCATTAATGTAACGTTGTTTTGCTTTAATCTGGCTTTTTAAGTAAATTATCAAAGCTCTTTCTGTTCACTAGGAACCTTTTTCAGGTCCTTTTTTTTTGGCTGCAAGTTTTGTCTTTCAAAGCTCTGCTAGTTTTGAGTGGTGCTGAAAAAGCCCATTTGCAGTGGCTTTTTGTTCTGTGCCTGTATTGTTCAGGCAAAAGTGGTTGTTTTCTTTTCATCCTGGCATAGCTCAGGAGTGACTGCATGGTCTGAGCTCAAACTTTCTAAAAATACTCACCCGTGGGGAGAGATCCAGCATGGTAACATTCAGACCCAGAGATTAACACCTTGGAAAGGCACAATGGTTTGAAAAGAGGCTGGTGGCAGCATTCATGCCCATTTTTTGGGCACTCCAAGCTCTGGAGCTGCAAAGCAGGCAGGCAGAGAGGACCTGCAGAGTGCTGCTGGTCCCAGGTACAGGGAAAGTCCACGTGGCATGGACAGAACCAGACCAGGGGAAATACTGTCTGTGGGGAGGCTGTCGAGTGACTCAGAAGTCATAAAGAAAAGAACTTCTTGCTGCTTGGGAAAGCAAGGCTGAGCGATGAGCCTACTCCTCACCAGAGGTTGGTCTTCATAACCACATCCTCTTCTCTGAGTGTGAGACATGCGGCTCTGGGGGAAGGGAGGATGGAAGGGACCGAGCAGAGCAGAGATCAAGCTTATGACAAAGTGCAGGAAAGCATGTGGGAGATCCTTTTTGTCCTTCCACTGGCTGATTGCAGGAAGCTCCCCAGGTGACAGCTTTAGCAGCTGCTGGAACAGGAGAACTTATTGTTCTGCACTTGTGTTTACTGCTATGCCAGTTTTTGGCAGGAAGCTACAAGACAAAATGGTCACATTCCTCTTTCTCTCTCACAAGGGTTTGCTCTCAAACAGTCAATCCTTCACTTGGCTCTTTCAATGATTGCCACCTGAGGAGGTCCCCTTCCCAGCCAGACTGGGTCTCATGGGCTTTGCCCTAAGAACATGGCAGGAGCACAAAGAGTTTACAGTAAAGTCTGGGCAATATTAATGGTTGTTGCTTTCTTGTTTGCCACGACATTTCTAATGCTAAACTAGGCAATCACCAAGCACGGCAACTCCCTTGTACCTGTCTGGTCCCTGTTTAGTTCCCCTTCCCCTGGCCATAAGCTCAAGTTCTGTTCTCAGTTTGGGTTTTCTTGGTGACACTCAGAAGAAGCTTGTTTGGAGTTTTCTTAATCTGTCTGGCATTGCACAGGAAGGCAGAAGCTGTCAAGAACCTTAACATTAAAGGATGCAAGAACACGAGGGACCCATCACTGCTGGTCTTACTGGAGCCTGCAGCATGGGAACTGGTAGCATGTGGCTATGTCCTCAAGTAAACTCCTTAAGTTGGTGTCATCTCCCTATTCTGCTGCTCCCCTGAGACACTTTGTCTCCCTGTGACACTGTGCCCAGCCCATGGTGGCCAGCAGCACATGGCTGACTCAAGGGCACAGTTTCCAGCCTCATCTTCTCCAGCCTGCAGCTGGGGGAACAGTGGCAGAGCTCTGCCAGCGTTAAATCCCAAGCCTTGTTCCCCTGCCTCCTTTTCCCTCCCCTCCACGGGGTTTTATACTAAGGCCAGGAATGAAGGTCACATCCCCTCTGAGGAATCAGCAGGCTGTGGCATTTCCGGCGAGGACAGCCATGCGCTGGGAGCTGCTGTCAGCAAATCTCCCACCAAGGGGCTGCTGGGGTAGGCGGCTTGGTGTGTCACCAGCTCTGCTAAGGGGTGTTAGCTGGAGTTTTGCACAGAGTGGATGCAGCCGGTGTTGTAATCTCACCTGGAGAGCACCTGGCTGCGGTTCAGCCCCTGTCACGCTTGCCTGTGCCCGTGATCTCATGGGGTTTTGCAAGCACTGGCTGGGCACAGCCAGCCCATTTCGGGGGAACTACAGGGAAGGCGCAGAGCCCAGGGTGATTCAGCCAAGAAGCCTCTCTCCCAGCTGACTCAGGCTTTATTCCAGCATCTCCATGCCCTGTTGCAAGGGGGCATATGTCTAAAAATTGCCAGACTCTCCCCAGACTGGATGCCCCCAGTTCGCCACCCCCAGCCCAGCATCCCAGCCAAAGCTGGCTCCTGCTGTGGCTGCTTCCTCTTTGCAGTACTGCTGCACGCAAACAGCTGCATCGTGTCGTCCTGGCGGGCTGCGCCGCACTGATAAATGACCCAATTCCGGACAGCGGGGACAGAGCTGCCAAAGTACAGCTCCCTAAGCTGAGGAGAGGGCAGCGGGTGGCCCAGCCATGGTCCGAGGTCCTCACTGTAACTTTTCATCTGTGTTTCCCAACAAGTCTCCCAGCGTCTTCTCTTGCCACACATAAAGCACCCAGGGTGTTTAAATCCATAACCTCTGCTTTTCAGAAAGGGCAAATGGGCTCTCCTGGGGCGATAGGCTCAGGGGGTGACTGGCAGCACCATTGCACTTTGGAAAACTGTGGCCAAACACTTGGAAAAAGGGCTTGGGGAGGCTGGGTGCCTGCAAACAATGCTCATGCCTAGACGAAGGAAGGGCAGCCTCTGACTGTCACGCAGAGGTGCCTCTCTGCAGTCCCGCAAGCTCAGACCGAGGGCACTAGAAAACTAGAATGGGGCTCTTCTCCTGCCCTGTTTCTGCCCCAGACTCTGCTGGCTCTGCCCTCTCCCGTGCTGTGGCAGGGGGATGGGACAGGAAGGCTCTCGTTATTCAGGGCTTGCTAATTAGATGAGAATGTTATCTCCAGCCCAGATGTCAGCTCTGACCTCCCTCTAACCTTCTTCTGGAAATCAAAATAGACACAATTCTGTTTGTTTTAAAATAGTAAAAATAAGCATTTGGGGTAAAGCAGGAAAACCTGGCCCTGGGGGTACAGCTGGGGAGGGAGGACGGCACGCGACCAGATAAGCCTGGTGAGATACACCATGGCTTATGGTGGCTGTGCACATATTTTAGGCTCTCTAACCTATAACCATCCAGCAGTGGTGGTGGCACAGTATGGTTTCCCATTCCATCCCATCCCATCTCATCCCATCCCAGCTGGGCCCTGTTGGTCCAGAGGTGGAACTGAGGGGGAAGAACAGTTGAGTTTGTATTTTACCTTCCTGCCTTGCTTTAGTATTGACCGAAGGGTCTCAAAAGGAGATGTTGATCCCTGGAGCGAGCTCTTAGTTTCAAACCTGACCTGCCTGCTTTTTTGCTCAGGCCATCTGGGGCAGTCTCCAAATTGCTTCAGACTAAAATGAGATGGGTGGCATAAACTGTTGGTGATTCTTTTCTGTAGTTTGTAAAAAAAAAATATTTTATTGCATTTCTGTAATAATATTCTATAGTTGGGGAACAAACTTCGCCCAGCTCTGAACTAGGCCAGGCCTTTGAGCACCTCACCCTACTTAAACCCAGGTTTACATCTCCTATATGCATATGCTATATATGCAGAATGTGTTGTTTGCTCGCTTTTCTTTCTAACCCCACAGCCTGAATCTGAACACTGAGGAACTCTTTACCTGGCTCCCCTTGTGCTTCTGTGTTAAGTATCCAGGCACCTTGGATGGCAGCACCAAAACTCCTTATGAGAGAGTCTCGATGGCACTTCTTGCTACAAAACAAGGAGCGAATGTGAACCAGCTGACAACCAGCACTCTTAGGCTTCCTCATTCTGCTGCAGCCTCTGTAGCTCAGGGCAGCCCCTGGTCCAGGCTTGGGTCTGCCTTGCCCAGTCCATCCACACTGCAGGAACAAGAGAGCGGCCTGCACTGAACTGCCCCAAGCCCTCTTTCCAGGGACTCCTCCTCATGGGGCTTTCAGCTTTGTAAGGTGGCCTGGAGGGACATGAGCTCCACACTCAGCTGGCAGTGCAGAGGTACCCTCTCCTTTCCTCCCTCCTCCCTTTCTGCCTGCAGGTCATGTCCATGAACTATTTGTTAGCTTCATACCTGACATCTCACGTCCTTGTGGTTCATATCCCACATCCACAGCCTGGAGCTCATCTCAGCTTTTATGAAGACTTCAGAGGGATCGTTCATCGCACCACAAACCTGATGTTGCAAAAGGCATTGCTGATTTGCAGTTACACATCATTTTGCCTACCATTATCCCCAAGATAGCAAGCAGGTAGAAGTTTTGAGGTCTTCCTTCTCGTTTGCCTCCTTTCACATCACCTGCCAGCCCACTGAGTAATGGGTGTTTTTTTACGCTCTGAAGGCTGCGCCTCAAAGTTATGACATCATGGCAGTGATGCATTGCCCTCGGGCAACATCACCAGAGCAGAACATGATTTCTGTTGTCTTCTAGTCTAAGCTACCGCCTGGTACACCCTGTCTCCCCGAGCTTCAGGGTTACCGAAGCAGAGTAATAACTGAGAGGTGAGTAATAGAGAAGCTACCTGACCAGATTTAGACCTGACTGTAAACACCGTAAACATCTTCTCTGATAACAATGGGAAGGAGGATCTGTGCCTGCTAAGGTGGAAAGCCACTGAAGGAGAAGGACAGTGCACAGACGTCGCTGGGACAGGACAGCCCTTCAGTAGCACACATGCAGTACAGCTCTGCTCACAGAATGCAGCAGAGCTCCTCGAACCTCAGCAAATCTGTACCCATTCTTATGACCTAACTTCTGAGCCAATGTTTAAACATTAGGCAGATGCACTGGCTCCCAGTGTGACATGTGTGCACGCACACTGACACAGGCTGATACTGTGCTTGCACACCCCAACAAACGCACTTGCAAAGACTCATGGTTTCATAAACAGGCAGAGACACTCGCTCTCCTCCGGGAGGGGAGACAAACAATTCTTCATGCTTCCTCATGCTGGTCCTTTGCATCTGCAAGAGGGACGTTAACAAACTAGGGTGACTCCAGCAGAGGATTATGAAGCTGGTCAGGGGCCTGGAGTACATGAGTAGAGGCTAAGGGAGCTGGGTTGGTGTGCAAAGAGAGGAGTTGGCTTCTGAAGGGTGTTATTTGACTACTGGCTTCTACTACTCAAATGGGGGTTATGCAGAAGGTAGAGCCAGACTGCCAGAAGTGCTCAGTGAAAGGACAAGAGGCAGGAACAGAGACTGTGGATTTGCTGTCTTAGGAAGTTTTCAAAACTCAGCTGGATATGACCCTCGGATCCATGATTTAACCTTAAGGTTGGTCCTGCTCTGAGCTGATAATTGAACTAGTGACCTTCAAAGTTATCTCCTACTCTACATGACACTTTGATTTTGGTAATCCTACATATCTGGCAATAGGCCTTCCTTAGGTCAGATACTGATTGTCATAAGAACCCATCTGACCAGGCACACAGCTGGAGTAAATTAATTCATAGTATCACTGGAAAGGAGGCTTTCTGGCCTCTCCTGGACTGCAATTCCCTCATAGTTTCTGACCAGCTTATGTCTGGCTGCCCATGATTGTGCATTTCCAGCAGCTCTCTAGCACCCAGATGCCAGTCAGATGAACCAAGAAAATGATCAGGCTGGACACTCCTCTTTTTGCTTTGGTTCAAGTTTCTTTCCAGCTGGATCATCTGCCTGTGTCGTCTGGGACTAGCAGTGGAAGTGTGAAGATCAGAGGAGGGAGGGGAACCGGATTTCTTCCTTCAGTGACTGCTCAGAGTTGGGTTGGCTTTCTGCAGTTATCAAGCCCCAACCCCGACCCTTGAGAGGCTGAGGAGGAACATTATGTTCCACTCTTGTATGTTAACCTAATCCATGTCACTCATCCCAAGAGAAAGGGTGTATAGCTTCTCTTTCTTGAGCCACAGAGAGCCTGCAACCAGTTAAAGAATGGCTGATACAGTAAGCTCAGGAGAAGGGGGGATCACTGGGAACCACTCCCACAAATCCTACCCTCCTAGGCTCTTAAAATTTGTGGCTTGAGAACCATAAAGACTCAGTATGTGGTAGGGAAGGTCAGTATATGTGGCAGCTTATGTACCTCTGTACAAACCTGGGTGTCTGAGAACTGATAAGTCTATGAGGTCCAACAAGGGAAAAAAACATTAACATTAGCTTTGGAACCAAGAGAGGGAGGGGTAAGACAAAGAGATGGTTCTAACCTATCACAGTGAGATGAGGCTTAGCTCAACTGCTTCACTCAGTACAAGTGGATGTGTGTTCAAATATAGAGATGTTCTTACCCTCAGTCAGAAAATGTTGCTGTACAAGAGTGAACAGTGAGTTAACATGAAGTTTCTTGTGAAACTGAATAAATACACAATGGAAACTTCCCAATTATTGGCTGAGGCTTACAGGGAAGAGATCCCAAAGATCAAGTCAGTGCTCAAAGAAACCCATTTTTTGTCAGTAGGAGACGTAAAAGCAAAAACGACAGACATCCTCAACAGCCTTTCAGAAAATGATCTGTGAAATGCAGCTGTGTGTCAACTCAGAAGGGAACTATTTTGAAGGTGATCACAGATTATTTTCTTAATTTGTTAAATAAGAAGAGTTATAGTCTCATTACATTGTTTTTTGTCTGCGGAACCTCATATGAGGAAGCACCTAGCCATCTCAACCATGCACATCTGTGACTTGAACACAGCCATGACTACAAGAAGTCTGTTATAGAGGAAGCTCTCAGCCCCTGTTTCCTCTATTATAAAACAGAGATAACTGCCTCCTGGACTGTTAAATAGGAGGGGGTTTGGTAAAGACTGCTGAGGGGTGGTGGTCAGCACATGCCTTGTCCTCCAGAAGGCCAGCCTTCCACAACTTGTTGGCAGCATGGCTTATTCCTTCTTCCCTCTTGCTTCTCCTTCCCAAAACATGCCAATGTTCACAGAAGGAGGTGGGTGCTGTGACATTTTTCCCCCTCTGGGAGAAATTGAATCAGACTGGGGTGATGTCCTGTGGGCTGGCAGTGGGCCCAAACACAGAGTTACAGCCTGAATCTTTGCTCACTGTACCCCCCTCCCCATCCCAGCCACTGCATGCATGTGGCTTAACTTTTCATGCTCTTAGTTTAATGAACTTGTGTCGGGAATTTTATGTGCATAGCAACCTTATCTGATGACAGTGACATTTCTAACATGTTTATGTTTGATTTTATTTGTACCCAGTTTCCAGCAGAGTTCAGCTGGGTGGATTGGACAGGGTTGAAACGTGTAAGAACCCGATATGCAACACTGGTAGCTCAGCCAGAGATACCACGGGGACCCTGCAGCACATCCAGAGGCAAAAGGATCTGACATGGAGTTTGTGTACCAGATTTGCCAGCTGCAGCCTTTCACACACTCGCTAATGTCTGACAAGCCACGCTGGGGAGTCCAAGAGGAGGGTTGTTTTTTTTCCTTTCTTTTTCTCTTCCGGTTCTCAGTTCTATCCCAACCAGATGGGAATAGGTTTCCCATGTCAGATGTGGGGGACTCTACAACGCAGTGCTCCCAGATACCCACATTACAAATGCAGGCATTTCTGCTTCACCAGCACTCCAGATAGTAGGACAGATGGGGAAAAGAGGAGGTGAGCCGGGTCGTTTTGTGGTTTGAAATTTAAACAGCTGGATTCAGCGAGGGTTCCCAGGGTTTTTCCCGGGAAGGAGGTCAGTAGCTTGTGCAGGCGGATAGCCTGGGAGCAAGCATCAGGAGTGCCCCTTGAGGCTCCACCTCCGCAGCGCTGCCTCGAGTGGAGCGCTCTTGCCCATATAAGGCTGTGGTTGTCGCAACGAAAAAGAGCCATAAATAGATGTATGATCGTTACCTGCCTCGCTCTGTGCGAGATTGGATACCTTCCCAAGTCAGACTCTTCCTGCCTGTGGCATCCAGGGCTCCCCTCCTCACTCCAGCTCCAGGACAGCAGCATTTCCCATGCCTCTGCTCACGGATGTGCAAGCTTCGGCTGCGAAGCCTGGTTTCTCCAGATGCTCTGCCCTGTGCAATTCCTTGCCTTGGACTGTTTGCAGTGTAGAAATCCTCGTTGAGATTAATCACTTGCAAAGCACTGCATGAGTAGAGCTGCGTCTCTCATGCCTTTCTTCAGCAGCTCATGGGCCAGAAGTTTCCTTACTTTCAAAGGTGACACTTTTCATTCTTCAACTGAAAGTGTATTTACAGGAGAAGGTGCAGGAAGAGAGTGAATACAGTACAGCAGGGAAAAAATAAAAGCGAGCAGAGATGGTAAACAGCCCTGTGCAAGATGTTTCTGCTTGCTTCTTTTCTAGGGTGTGATATCCCAGAGGAGAGGGTGCACCCTGGCAGGGAACTGCATGACAGGGAAGGAGCTGTGGTGACCACCATGTAAGCAAGGATCGCACAACATTGCCGGGCTTGCCCTGACCTTATCACTTGGCTGTGGCACTTGACTTGCATAGTGCCCTGCACCCTACGTAGCCCCTGGGGACTGGGAGGCCACAGAAGAGAGACAGCTGTGCCCTACAGCCCCTGATGCTGGAGTTGAGGGAAGAGGCTGTCCTAAGGGTCTCATGCTTAACACGTGAGCCTTCAAATGGCCACATTTCCCTATATTTTCTCTCTTGGAAAACTGTCTTCCAAGGGCATATTGCCCTTTCTGAGATGCAGTGCATTCCCATGGGGAATATCTAAAAACAGAGGTGGCCTTACTGTCTCCTGAAAGGAGAAGAACATCATGATGAGGAAGACACTATGGGCTGAGCAGCAGTGAAGTCCTAGATCAGCAGTCTCCTGGTGTATCCATCAGAAAATTATTTGCCTGTTTCCTGATGTGGCTGGGTTTTACTCTTTCCCCCTTCTCATTTTTTTCTCTAAGTAATGAAGTAATTCATTGTCAGTGCATATTTTAAACACTGACTCTCTTGGTTCCTGTCTTAGACCCAGCACACACTTCCCAAGAGTTTCCTGTGGGCCCCAGCTACAGCAATTTAAACATTTTCCATCGTACGTGAAGTGGCTCTGTGCTGCCATGCAGTCCTTGGATCCCTGACTTGCCTGGTCTGTGGGGTAGTATCCTGCACCCAGCTCTGCCTGGAAACTGCTGCAGGCATTGGGGCAAGTTTCAGCCTTTCTTTGCTTCTGAATTCTCTCTCACATCAACTTTGTCCGGTCTGTTTCAGCTTGAAAGGTCTTTGGGAAAAGCAACAGGAGCTGATCTTCCTTTGAGAATTAGTCTGTGCCACTGCAATGCTGTGAGAAAGGAGGGCTGTGGTCTGATGTCCAGCAACAATGGGGGGAATGCCTATCTTCAGTAGATATCATCTTCAGTAGATTATCCTCATTCTCTTCCAGAGAGGAGATGCTCGGCTGTTCCCAATGAGAACTGCTATGCTCGGGAAGCTGCCATCGAGAATTATGAGTTTTCCCCTAGACAGTCTTTTCCAGGACTGCTGGTAGGCCAGGAGACAAAGACCCCGTTGGGACTGTAGCTTGAACTACTCTTTCTCCTGTCCCACATAAACACTGTTCCCCTGCTGTCTGGGCAGCTCCTTGGACACAAAGGCAACTTTCAGGGAACACAGATGTAAAGCCTCATCTGTGCTTGAATATCTGTGTACCTTCTACTCTGTAATGGTCTTGGGCAAACAGCACTATCACAGGTGGCAAGAGAAGTGTGACACTGACTGGAGTCTGAATCATAAAATGCTTCTCCCAGTATTGTGGGTTAAAGTGCCTCACGCAACCTTTCTCCAGAAATTCAATGGAAAACAAGATTAGAGAGCATCAGTGTGAAAGGTTTCATGCCAACGCAGGGTGTAAATTGTTCAGCATTAAGATGACTGTTGTCCTTATAGTACAATTTCCCATCATTGGGACTGCATTTTTTTGAGGCAGAAGGACTGCCCCCAAGCCCCTGGGTTTCTCCCTCCCCTTGCTGGGATGCAGAAGCAGGAGGAGGGGTACCAGTGCCAGGGTGGCAGGCGCTCCCCTGTGGGACAGCTCTGTGCCAAGAGCTGAGGTCATTGCCATCAGGATGAAGCGTCGTGTTGGCAGGGAGGAGGGCAGAGGCCTCTCCCTTCCCAGCTGTTGTGTGTCTGTGTTTGAGCACTCACTGAGCTGCCAGCCAGGACACCAGCAGGCAAAAAGATGTCCTGTGGGCAGAGCAGGGCCTTCTTTTTAAGGCAAACTTTGCTTTGCAAATGGAATGGATGGAAAGGGTCTGGAGGAATTCCAGGTCACAGCCCCTCTTGTTTTCCTCTGTTTCCTCCTCCCATGGAGGTGAGGGCACCCATTTTCAGGTTTGAGAATCCAGATCAGATTCTTTCCCATCTCCAGGCATTTATACCCAGAGTCACTTCCAAGGGACCGTAACCTAGATTTTCAGTTTTAAAGTAGACTTTACAGTGATCTGAAAAAACTTTGGACACCCATATCCTGAAGAAGCACAAAAAAGAGGCATCTTTAAATGCTTCTGATTGTAACTTTTTTTCCCTCCTGCTTTACATATTCTGCTGCTTAGGTTTTTTTTTTCTTTCCTTTGCTAATTAGAAGACTAATTTTAGAAATTAGTCTTGTCCACTCTGGAAAAGTAATAGAAAGCTAGTAAAAATGTGGTAGCATGAAAATGAAAGTAAGCCTGGGGAAAGGGAATTGTTTATAACTGAGGGGTTTTGTTAACTCCAGTGCCTAATTAACACACTACAAAGGGGAACCTTTGTTGAAATTTCCACACCCTACTTTCTCAATTAAGGTACAAGAGATATCATAATAAAACGAGCTTGGAGACAGCTGGTATGTCCCCTAGCAAAGCCAAACCTGATTTAGCATTCCTTAACTAAAAAAAAAACCCAACATACTCATAGCTTCTTTTCCTGCATATGATTCTTTTTTCTCCATGTAATGCAAAGCTCTTTCTCATGGATTCCTAGTGGGAACAAAAAGCTTAAATTAAGATCCTCATTGCTGATGTGTTTTTAGGCCACAGGAATAAGGGGCTGGGATGATTATTTTCAGGGTTAGATGGCTGCTAGAAACTTTGCAGGAAAGCTGAATCATGGGGCGAGCATCTTGTTTTCATCTTCTTGTGTTTTGCTATCCCACATCTAAGCGGCGGCTCATGAAAATTCAAAAGCCTTTTATACATGTACACTCCTCTGTAAAGAGGAAAAGAATTATAGGCCTCTGTGTTGCCTCGCAATTAGCCACAATCTTACGTACAGGTGTGTGTTTCAAGTTCAGTGTTAGATGCAGCTGTAATCAGGAGAAGGGTAGAGCAGCAAGAGGTTTAAGGATGCTCTCACTCCATGTTTAAACAGAGAAGAAAAGGAGGCAGTGGTCAGGATTTACCATGGGTTGAATTCCTTGACCTACTAGGTAGAAGACAGCAGAGCGATCTTCTTAATTTGTGATTTAGATTTGTGTCACACTTGGGTCTGTAACTCAAAGTTCAAATATTCTCTTTCACAAAAAAATTTAACCTCTTTTTGTTTGGTTTTTTTTTTCCTGAGCTGGTATAGGTGGCAGCAATGCCTGCACAATTCCTTCCATCCCAGCCAAACACAGACTGGTACCTCATGTAAAGGAATTTCACAATAAGACCCGTGAGCACCTCTGTCCTCTGATTGGGCACTTGTAAAACTTTCGTGTCTCTTGGTAGCTAAGAAATATTGCAGAACAGGTGCTAGTCTGCAGTTGGGCAGCTCCTGCTACTCCTCATTGAGGTATTGACTTTTGACAGGAATTGTGTGTTATGCAAACGTGTAGGATGCCCAGTGAATTACTTTCTTTGTTCCAGAATAATCCCAGGAAACAATGCTCTGATAAATGGGAAAGAAGATGACTCTGTTAAATGGAGCTCATCTGCACTTCAGCTAAAAGATGGTTTCCCACAGTGATGGCACCTTATGTATCTCTGTTGGTATTTTCTCACATCCTAAAAAACTAAGGCCTCAGTAAAGTCCTGGCTAATTTTCCGCCTTCTGTGCCAATGCTGTCAGTTTATTCTTCTGGTCCATCTGTCTGACCCAACGTGCGGATGAGAATAAGGGCAACGCAAGCACCTTCTTTGTGCCCAGTTTCCTGCACTTGCCCATATGTTTCCAAAGACAGAGCAGACCAGCAAAGCAGTACAGAACAGTCCATTCTGACAGTGGGAGGCCAGAGGATCTGGGAGAATTGAGGAGGCTCTCAAGGGAGCTGGAAAAAAAGTCCTAAATGTGGGAGGGAATCTTGGCAGAAATGAAAGGGGGGTTGTTGAGTGAAGCATGCACTGGCTCCAGATGCACAGAGCTTGCAATATGTTACACTGAGAATCCGTGGGTGTGTTTATAAGACCTGCCACAGACTTGCAAGCACAAAGGATGTAGCCTCCTCTTATCAGAAGAATGTGGGCTTCGGTCTTGCAGAAGAGAGAGAATGAATGCTTGCGTAACTTTACATCGAGTGTTCCTTCTGGTTGTAGCCCAAAAGAATGGATCCCAAGTTTGGCTTTGACCTGACCGACTCTGGTTTCTGGCAGACAAATTTAATTGTGGCAGGCTATAAACGAGTTAGTTCCCCTGCAGTTCCCACACCAAAGCTACGAGGAGAATCTGGACGACTTTCTACAGCACTGGAAAAAATCCCTTGTTCCTATCATCTCTTGGGCATACTAGAATATTTCAAGCTAGTTTCACTTTGTCCTCAGCCAGCTCCCTGGAATGAGAACCACAGAGCCACTGCTTTTGAGCAAATATTTGGCCTTGATTACTATTGCAGGCTGAGCCCAAAAACAAACAGCAAACCTGAGGTAAGCTGAGAGGCACCATTAGCAGGGCAAAAGCTCACACAGGAACCTCGGGAAAGGCACTAAGCTGAAAGTAGGAGTGTTTTCATGTTTTTGTAGGGAGGAAAAAGTAAAAGGAGACTAAATTCCTGCTATAGGAAGATGGCTGGGAAGAGGAAGAGGGAAGCAAACATCCAGTTAGATGCCTTTTGTTTAGAGGTCTGTTTAAGGTCCGTTTAAGGTGAATGATGCTGAAGAACAATTAAAACAACGAAAAAAAGTGAAGTAGTTGAACACTATTACTTTTATGTATTCTCTGAACTTAGTCCTGCTTTCCAAATAGTGCAGTCACCCTGCTTCTGAATTCTTGGTTAAACATGGCCCAGCCTGAGACCTAGGGAAGTGAAAGAGAAGCAAAGATGGCGTAAAGCTCCCCACAGCCCTACCTTGTCAGGATGAATTAAACAGCGTTTATATGGATTTGTCAAGCTCTTTAAAGTAATTTTTCCTTATCAATAACTCACCGAAGCCTGGCAAGTCTGTTTGCTACCTGAGTGTCACAAGCACAACAGCTGCAGGGTGGCAGAGGGGCTGGGGAGGGACATTATTCTCCTTTCAGCTTACCCTCTGCTGAGTAAGAAGAATGCCCCCAAGCCCTTCTACACTCAGGAATCTGAAGAATTTCTAACCCTCTCTGAGAAAGGGAGAAGAAAAAGGAGGTATCTGAGATGTTAATAAAGGATCCTTAGCAACTGTTGAACCAGGGAGCTGTGAGGTCAGGACAGACAAGGACAAGCCTAAAATTATGTGCATCATCATCACCTGCCGAGTTGTCACTGAAGGAGTTAAGATATAAGAGATTGTGTGAAAATGTTGGTTTTCTGCAGCAAAGAGTTGCCATGCTTATTTAAGGCAGGTAACAGGATGTGTTCTGCTGGCATTTTAGATAAGTCCAGGTAGGCTCAAGGCAGACAATTCCAGTTCCAAATCGTGGTTTTGGGGCAAAGATACTTTTGCAGGATGACTTGTATTCCTGTTGGCCTTCTTTTGTATAACGGTGCTGGATGCCAGCTTTCTCCAAATGTAAAGCTGAATAGAAAACAGTGAGCAGCAAGAGAATGGGGCTAGAGGACATAAAGCTAGGAAGGGCATATACTGATACATGATGTCTGTTGCTTGGCATTGTGCTTGCGTTTAGATGGTAGAGATGATTATATTAGAATTCCTTGGAGGTAAACAGCTCTGGGCCATTATTTTTAGTATGTCAGATCAGGAATGTTGTGTCTCTAACCATGCATAATGGAGTTGTAATCCCATCTCAGGGTCTGGAGGAACTCGTAACCTCCAAGAAGAGTTTTCCTCTGCCTAGGACAGAAATTTTCATATAGGTGTATTTCTGAGGATACTTCCAATGACTTCAGTCAGAGCACAGCTGTTTGATAACCTGCTTCCTCAACAAAGGTCCCTTCTACTAGATGGTATCACTATTTTATTGAAAAGGGAGGCTCTGGCACAAGATAAATACGCTTACTGCTCTACATAACCAATGGGTGGAGATTTATGCCTCTGAATGGTATACCAAATGAGCAGAGATGCTGTATGTAAATACTTTGTTTTTCAGCTGCAAATCTTGCCTTTACTGTGTTAAGAAAGTAAAAACACATTCTTTTTTTGTTATAGCTGAAGGAAGAACCACAATGAGGGAGCAGGAGTTCAGCAGGTAGTTCACATGGGACTGTGTGGGTGGAGGGTGGGGAGAGGTGAGAAGTAGAACAACTGTTTTAAATGCTACATTATGGTAGGTACAGCTCCTCCCCAGACCTGGGGTGCAGGTGTAGTTCCCCTCTTATATTTGCTCCCTCAGCGAAGTCAATTTGAAAGGCTCCTATCACAGTTTAATCCTTTCAGTTGTGCTGATGCATCTCTCTGTAGGCCTATAAACTAGATCAGTGAACTGATATTATTCCTTAACCTTCTTTATTAACTCTACTTCAGCAATCCAGTTTACCATATGGCTTTTTGAAACATCTGCATCAGCATCGCTGGAGCAATGGTAAACTATGACACAGCACTAGGAATGAATGGCTAAGGGAAGAATAGACAGCATCTTAGACCAGCTTTGCTGATGAAAAGGATGTGATGGAATCACACTCCAACATATTAAAATGAGCCCATTAAGCCATATCTATTCCACAGCCATGCCAGAAGTTGGGTAGTCATGCTAAGGGTAAAATCATTCTGTAAGAAAGGGCTACTCTCCTCCTAACATCTGCTACTGGTTTCTTCTGGGACAGCTCACTGGGCTGCAGTGTGGTGCAGCAGAGCTTTTTTATGTCAGCTACTCCTGGTAGAATTAGGATGAGCAGAGCTTACACAGTTAGACACTAGATTTGTAAGATCTGACCCACCCAGTGCTTTCACTCCTGCCATATCTTAAGTGTATGTCCTTCCAGCTTCAGCACTCTCACAATTTGAATTTGGCATTTGTAATGGGAGCAGTAAAATAAAGAACTGGTGTAAGGGGAAAAGGAAGTTATGTGCTAAGAGATGGTGCCCAAATTGCAGACAAATTTCAGGTTGCTCAGAGGACATAAGCGTGAAGTCCACAGACACATGGCTTTCTTCTACAGACCCACCTCCAGAGAGCCATTTCCTTTAAGTACATGAAAGCCCTTCAAGTTCTCATGTGCATCTATAGCTGCTGCTTTGTATGGGTGTACATACTAAAGCCACTCCAGACAAGTTTTTTCAAGAAATTCTAATTATGAATTTGCACTGAAACTGCAAAAGCAGAGCTCAGGGTTCTTAGCAATACCAGATTGTGACATTCTCCAGATCTGTACAAGAGTGGTTTCTGTCTAAAGCCACTGTGGTTAGCATTTAGCAGTGTGACTTCTCCAATGAAGTAAACACCTTTTCTTTGTGTCCTTCTTCTTTCACTCTCTCAAGGCTTGTCAGTAAGAAGCTTGTTTTGGAAAAGATTTCTTCTGTCTTGCAAAGTGTTGGAAATTATTCACCAAAATGAATTTAGTCACTTTAGCTGCCTGTCAGATATAGATATCAAGTGTACCTGTTGATCTGTTGATCACAGAAGTGCAGGCTTCTCCCAGGCATGGGGAGTGGGAACTGGATGATCTTTAAGGTCTCTTCCAACAAAAACCATTCTATTATTCTATCTACGATTGCTGTTTGCCAATAAACATAAGCCCAATTGTCTTGGATTAGACAATGTAGGGGAAAGCATTGCAGCTCAGCAAAGTTATTGGTTGCTTGGTGTGCATTTAAGGCTGGCAAATTGAAAAGGTATCTGTGGATTCTCACTGCTTTGTAGATATTTTTTCCCTCTAGAAATACTACAGTACTACAGTATTGACTTATTTTCACCAAACTCGTAAATCTGTCTACTGTTGAGACGATGTTTTTCAGAATTCAATGACCATTATAGGTTTGTTCTTCCAAAGAATTCTGGCTTACAAACATCGATGGAAAATGTGAGTGAAGCTGATCAGAAAGATCCAAGTAAACATCCTGTGAATTTTTAGAAAGTCACAGGTGTATAAAATTAATATGATTGCTTTTTGAGTAATACTTGTTTCTCTCTGAGGCGTGTCTCCTTTCCTGGCTAACTTCCTGCCACCAGATCAACACAAAAAAACCCATTGCATTTACTTTCAAAGTAATCAAGCTACAGAAAACAGACATTTCAAATCCAACTTGTTTCAGCTACCACACATCTACAAATCTGACCATGCAGTGTTTTTAAAAGAGGTGGGATATATTTTTTTTGTTAAGGGAAAGCAAGGTGCAGGCCTGCAGCAACCTTTGTTCTGAGCTCAGTTTTGATGATTTACTGCTGAAGTCATCAAGAAAGTTTTTATACTGATTAAACAAGAGTGGGACCAAGTTCTCAAATTTAGAAAAAAATGGAGGACAAAAATGCCAAACCTTCAGAAGACAGTCCAGCCTGACCTTAGACTTAAATCTCAGCATCAGGAAGAGTATGTATGAAAGTATGAGAGTCAGAGATAATAAAGAAATTCAAAATGCCCAGAACTATACGCTCTTCAAAAATAACTTTTTGGCACCTTCAAAAACAACTTTTTGGCAGTCTTTTTATGCCTGCATTTCATGCTTGCAATCAGTATCTTTTATGTCCCACATTATTATCATTGTCAGTTCATCCTTCCTTTTGCATTTGCTTTCTCAGCTGAGATTTGTTGATCATCTCCTTTAAAAGCTTTATTTAGACTTGATACTGTCTGCTTTCCTTTGCTTACTCAGTCATTTGGCTGAAGAGGCAGCCTCTCCTGTTCTTAAAAATCTTTTGAGATATGTAGTTACCTCCACTATTGTCATTGTGCTTCATTTTCGTGGGAGAATTTTAAACTCTGTTGTTCAAACAGTGAATATATTTTCCATATGCTGGTCAATTATTTAATGGATCAAAATGAGTCACTGGATACTCAGTTCATTTCACTGCCTAAGGTAGCTGGTTATGTAGGTAACTCTGGTTGTCACAGTTCCAGCTTTCTTTCGTTTTCTGCCTTGATGTACTAGCTAAGACCCATCCTGTATTTCCTTCTCGGTGCCAAATTAAATTCGTATTTCTATTTTGTACCTGTATTTACATTTTTGATCTCTGCCTTTAACAATGACACCTCTGTATCCCTGATACTCAGCTGCACAAGGCTTTCAGTGATTTCTCCCACCGCCTTTTGTTTCTCGAGATGCAAAGTCCGGCATTGTTTCCAAACTGTTGCAGTGAATTGTCCTAAGACTGAAGTGTTTCTCTTGGACAGGAGATGCTTAGTCAAGGCACTTCTCTGATAACTTCTCTCTTTATTAAAGTCTCCTGCGCTACATTTTCTTCTTCCACTTTTAACTTTGATACTGTCATCGGTAAAGTTGCATTTTCTGTCATTGGCCTGTACATCTGCTCTGCTCGCAGAAAGAAGTCCTTAAGGGAAGAGAGCCTTGTATTTCTCCATGCTTGCAAACTGTGCAATAAACTTCATCTGCATAGCTGGATCTAACATCTGGACTCAACGTTTGCTTGCAGCCCAGAAAGCCAACCGTATCCTGGGCTGAATCAAAAGAAATGTGACCAGCAGGTCAAGGGAGGTGATTCTGCTACTCTGCTCTCATGAGACCCCACCTGGAGTATTGTGTTCAGTTCTGGAGTCTTCAGTATGGGAAGGACATGAATATGTCAGAGTGAGTCCTGAGGAGGGCCATGAAGATCATCTGGAGCATCTTCCCTGTGAGGACAGCTGAGAGAGATTGGCTTGTTAGGCCTGGAGAAGAGAAGGCTTTGGAGAGACCTTATGGCAGCCTTCTAGCACTTAAAGAGAGCCTACTGGAAAGATAGGCAGGGCCTCTTTATCAGTGACTGCAGGGATAGGATGAGGGAAAATGGTTTTAAGATGAGAGAGGGTAGATTTAGATGAGATATTAGGAGGAAAGTTTTATTGTAAGGGTGGTGAGGTACTGGAACAGGTTGCCCAAAGAAGTCATGGATGACCCATCCCTGGAGGTGTTCAAGGCCTGGTTGGAAGAGGCTTTGAATAGTCTGATCCAGTGGAAGGTGTCCCTGCCCACGGCAGTGGGAGAGGGAGGAACTGGATGATCTTTAAAGTCCCTTACAACCCAAACCATTCCATGATGCTATATGCTGTTATGTTTTCAGAAGGACTTCTGTCTGGAATCTTGTCTACCACCTCCTCCTTTTTCCCCTGCGCTCATCTTGAAGTTCACCATTGAAGAGCACTGTAGTAAACTGGAGTTCACCATTGGAACACACACAGAGAGACACTCACTCAATCCCTCCTCTGTTTAAGCACCTCTATAGCATTAGAGACTGCTTATGCTGATGCTTCTGCTTACCTCAGTTCTGTCACTTTATCAGATGCAATTATATTCTGACTCACACCTTCCTATTGTGGTTACTTTGCACCATAGGACAGCAGGGTTGGCTGGGCACTCCTTGATGGGGTGGCAATTCACACACACACCCACTCCCATTTCCGAGGACCAGTGCTATTTAATATTTTCATCAATGATATAGACATTGCGATTGAGTGCACCCTGAGCAAGTTTGCAGATGACACCAAGCTGAATGGTGCAGTTGTCATGCCAGAAGGGTGGGATGCCATCCAGAGGGACAAGCTAGAGAAATGGGCCTGTGTGAACATCATGAGATTCAACAAGGCCAAGTGCAAGGTTTTACACTGGGTTGGGGCAATCCATGGTTTCAATACAGGCTGGGGGAAAACATGGTTGAGAGCAGCCTCGCAGAGAAGAACTTTGGGGGTACTGATTGATGAGAAGTTCGACATGAGCTGGGAATGTGCGCTTGCAGCCCAGAAGGCCCTGGGTTGCATTAAAAGAAGTGTGGCCAGCAGGGCGAGGGAGGGGATTCTTCTGCTATTCTGAGTCCCCACCTGGAGTATTGTGTCCAGTTCTAGAATCCCAAACAACATAAGGATATGGAAATGTTGGAATGGGTCCAGAGGAGGCCAAGAAGATCATCAGAGGCTGGAGCACCTCTGCTATGAGGACGGGCTGAGAGAGTTTGGCTGTTCAGTCTGAAGAAGAGAAGGCTCTGAGGAGACCTCATAGCAGCCTTCTAGTACCTGAGGGGGGCCTGCAAGAAAGTTGGGGAGGGAATTGTATAAAGGGCAAGTAGAGACAGGATGAGGGGGAATGGTTTTAAATCAGAAGGGGGAAGATTTAGATTAGACATTGGGAAGAAATTCTTCACAATGAGGCCCCGGCACAGGCTGCGCAGGGAAGTTGTGGATGTCCACTCCCTGGAAGTCATCAGCACCAGGTTGCATGGGTCCTTCAGCAGCCTGGTCTGGTGGGACGTTGTCCCTGGCCATGGCAGGGGGTTTGGATGTGGATGGGCTTTAAGGTCCCTTCCAACCCAAACCATTCTGTGATTCTAAACCATTCTATGACTTCTGCCACGGCCTCACGACGACGGGGCCACCCCACTACCAGAGCTCCCTTTTCCCATCCCCAGGAACAGGGATGGGGCCGGTAGCCCCCCCTCTACGCCCTCCCCGCGCCAGGATGTCCCCGAGGCGTCGTCACGGGCGCGCTAGCAGCACCGCCGGTGCCCCCGCGGCGCGGGGCGTTGCGGGGTGGGGCCGGCGCGGGGGGTTGTGGGTACGCGGTGGGCACGGCGGGCGGGGCAGCGAGCGGGGCGCTCGGCCAGGGTGCCGCGCTCCGAGCCCCGGGCGCCCTGGGGGCGGAGTTTTAACCGGCCCCTTCCTCGAACAGCTCGCCGCTTCCTCAAACGGCTCCGCCCTCCCCACTCTCGGCTCTTTCTATTGGTTGTAGCGATCGTCAGTTTTCGGCAGGCGGCGCGGCCATTGGCTGGCGGCGCGGCGGGGGGCGGGGCCGGCGGCGCTGCAGGGCCGCGGCAGCTCCTCCCAGGCGGGCGTCGGGCACAGCCGGTGAGCGGGAGGCGGTCGCGGTGCCTGCGGGAGGAGCCGGCAGCGTGAGGACGCCACTCTCTCGCCGCGAGGAGCACAGGACCAGCCGCCGCCGCCGCCGCGGCGTTTCCCTTCCTCCCTCCCTCCGCCGTAGCCCGGGCTCAGGTGAAGCCGGTGGGGTGGGCGCGAGTGGGTTGTCCTTTTCCTCCTCCTCTCTCCCGGCTTTCGCGCCTCTTTGTCCCACAGGGCGGGACGGTGCCGCTCGCCCACTGCCCGGCGGAGCCCGGCTGGGCGCCCGCTTGGGGTGCTCCTCGTCCCTCTGTTCCCCCCTTCTTCCCCCATTCCCCCCTTCTTCCCCCATTCCCCCCTTCTTCCCCCATTCCCCCCTTCTTCCCCCATTCCCCCCTTCTTCCCCCATTCCCCCCTTCTTCCCCCTATCTGCCATCCTCCGTTGGTCCCTCTTACCCTTTCTTTCCCCCTCGTCCCCCGGCCCCCCCTCTTTTTCCCGTCCCCCAACGCTCCCTCTTTTCTTTCTCTGTACCCTTCTCTCTCCCGTCCCCTCCTTTTTCTCTCCCCCCATCCCCCCGCTCTCCCCCGGGGGTTCCCGTGCTGCCGCCGCACGGTTGCCTTATGCCCAGGGAGTTGTCTCTCTCCTCCCTCCACGCCCTGCTCGCTGGCTTTCCTAGAGATGGGGTGGCGTTATTCCCGCTCTCTTCCACCGGACCGTCCTCTTTCCCCTTCCTCCAGTGCATTTCCCCCGCCCTGCTTCCCCCCTCTCCATTGAGTGTCCATCCTTTGGAAGTAACGGGCAGGGGAAAATGGGGCCGTTTGGCAGCTGTCAGGGCTGCAGCCTGAGTCAGAGGCTGACAATCCTCCTGCAGACATTGCAAAGGGCTTGGCTTCCGCCCTCAGATCTCGACTTCCTCGTTCGGTTTGGTCTGAACGGTGAAGCCAGGAGAGAGGGAGGAGGGAGTGACAAGGCAAGATGAAGCTTGCAGCGGAAAGCTCTTGCAGATAGCATGTGCTTTCAGGCATCACCACCAACAGAGGAGGAAAAGTTTTCCGGCTTTGAGTGATAGAGTTACCAACCTGTCTGTGGTGGGTGTGGAAAGTAACAAGTTTCATAGCTCTCCAGGGTGATGTGTACCCAGTCGGTTCAATAAGGATTGCTCCTAATTTGCCTAAAAACAGGATGAGAGGGGGTTTAAAGCAATATTGTATTTCTGGTAATAAAGTGGAATTTTTCAGAAGCGAACTGTGTTGATTGGGTAGCTCTTTATTCAGTGGCTGTTAAATTCTCTTTTTTTGCTTTTTCCACTTTATTGTTCCTTCCCTTTTTCCTTTTATTCTCGTGAAGCACTGTTTGTGCTTTTCATCTTCCTTCTTCCACAGGTTTTCTTCTGTGTCCTATGTCATGATCAAGGATTGGACTCGATTATCCTTGTGGGTCCCTTCCAACTCAGGACATTCTGTGATTCTATGATGTTGATTCCATCGAGAGGACTAAGAACCTAAGATTTTTTCCGATGTGAGCAGGTGTGCCCTAAACAGAGTAATCTTTCAAGTGTGCTTTGACTTGTGGAGATATTGTAATAGATGGGACTTTGGTTTGTAGACTGTGATTTCTGTGCCTCTGCCTACACTGTAAAGAAATATAAGTTAATTTACATGGAGGCTGTTGCATCGTGGCTTGAAAGAGTAAATTGCACATCCTTAATTCTCATATATATCTCCAGACTATTAATGCTAGATACAGTAAAGCTTTAACTCCAAAGTAACAGTGCTGTAATCAGTTACTGCTTGTGTAAAGATACTTTTGAAATTAGTCACTAGGTAACAATTTGACTAAGTACACTTATCCATGGCATTCCAGTAAAAATGGCAAACCATGGTGCAGATTAGTATTGACTCATAGATGCACAGTCTGCAACTGTAATGCGCTCTCCCGAAGTTTAAATGAGATAAGCAAATATTTTTGTTAACTACAAAGTTGTAATGAGGGGGAATGAATTGATAAATGTAAATGGAGTTGCCTTTAGCTCAAAATAGTTTTGAAGTTGTTAACCACAATTGCCAAAACTGTATAAACACGAGATTGTGCTGCTAATCTGACCTTGTAAAAATAACTAGAGTGAAATCACACAACAGTTCCGTGAAGCTCCATGTCAGGTGGAACCATTTAAGGTGACATGTTCTGCTTCCGGATAGCTTTATTTGTTGCAATTATTCGTAGTGTGTGCACTGTCTGTCGGGAGGTGGACAGGCAGGCAGTAACTTCAAGTTAGCTGCAGAATTGTTGGTGGTGGATAGAAACGGAAGTCTGAACTTCTTATATTTTCTGGTGTGGAACCTCAAAGTGAGTATGACTAGCACCAAGCTGCTGAGTTACATGGTTCCTTTAGTAATACAATGTCATCTCTTGGATGCATGACTTTTATAGCCAAGATGTGATTTTGGAAGTTCTCTGGAGAAGAGAATTTGACCTCAAAGTTTGCTCTGCTGGGCAGCATGTGGCTGTTTCTGTATAAACAGGAAGACTAAATGGTCAGGTTCTCTCTGTCCCAGAAGAATGGGGGTAGTAACTGAAGGCCTTTTAATGGACTTTGTTTGCATAGACTATTAGGATATTTCTTCCATGGTTCTGGGATTATTTTTTTTTCTTTCATGTTATTCTCTTAAGAAAAAAGTTACCAGGATGATATTTTCATCTGTAGAGGAAAAAAAAAAAGTTTTTTCATTATTTCCTGTACGTGGATTTTGATGTGCTTCAGTACACTTTAGGAAGACAAATAGGTTGTGAGAACTACACTATAGTATTTTAAGTGAATCACTAATGAATGAGTAATCATAAAAATTTCAAAAAAGACAAACAGAATTACACTTCTCTAGTAAAGTTTTAAGAAAGAGACTAGAAGGATATCTTACTTAGGCGGCTGAAATAATCTGTGTTGTTTAGCACATTATTTTGGTATTATGAAAAATGTTGGAGAGTTCAAACTGTAGCAGGTGGTAGCTGTAATACTCATCTTTGAGCTGAAAACTGCACTAAAGTCAGATGCCACAGGTGCTTAAATGTCTTTGCAACAGTACTTGCCACTGCGAATGCTGAGAGGTACATTTACCACAGCAACAAACTATTTGGAAAACTCAAACCGTTATTATCTGGCAAGTCTTTAAAAATAAATGTACTGAATGTTTATAATAACTAATGATTCACAGGTTGGTCTTCTGGCAGACTATTCACATGGAAGTCCAAGGGTGTGTGTATGTATCATGCAGTTAGTAGCCGTGATGAAAATATACTTCAGTTGTACTGGGACATTAAAATAGCCTATAACCCAAAATTCAGGTTTTGTTTTGTTAATCTCCAGGATACCAAACAGGGCACATGTCATGGGTATTGTGATTTCTGAGCTTATTTTACTGAATATTCTTGTTCTGCCCCCATCCCTAGGATTGTGTCTAGCCCTGATTTATGTCACTTATGAATTAGTGTGACTACAAAAGGGTAAGATTACAAGTGGACCACTGGAGGTGCAATAACCCATCTGCTTAATGCAAGGTTTGTCAACCTTGATAGGGGAACTAAAAGTTAAGATTCTCTTATCCTCACCCCTGTGTACTACATCTGCTTTCTTGTGTGGTAACTACAGGTTATTGAGTAACGTGCTGAAGCAAACTGATGACTAAATTGTATTTTAGAGGCCCAGAGTTAGTGTGCACATCTCCTAAAAGGTGTCCAAAACGTTTATCCTGAGTGTATGATTTAATGTAGTTTTGTTTGTTTGACTCAGTAATGCACTTGGTGCCCTCTAATATCCTTTTTTGTCTTTAATTTCTCATACAAATATCTTGTTAGGCTTTGTTTCCTTACTTTATAATTGAGGCACAGCTGTTTGCATGTTAAATAGAGAAATTGTGTGCCTGACATTAAGTCTTCTGTGGGTTGGAACAGAACTGTAATAGCATAGAATTGCCTACAGCGCCATTGTTTGTACTGGCAATTGCTCTAGCTTAGTGGTGGCTTGGTGACCTTGTACCTTAAATTTCTTTTCAGTTTAGGCACACCGTGGCTCTAATTGAGTTTCCTAGTGTAGAAAGGGATGGAAACTAGCAACCTGATTTAAATAGAGTATGATGAAACAAAAACACAAATGCAACTTCTGCCCTGGAAGCTAATGCAAATGGGTGTTGTCCAACTAAATGAAATGCATCAATTTACAAGTTCATCTTAATTATGGTTTATCTGCTTCATTTTTTTCTTTAGTGGCTGTGGGAACTTGTTCTGAGTGCTTGAAGTAATAATCTCAACACTGATTCGTCTCGCAATCCTTGGCTGCTGTAGTGGCTTAACACCATCTGACCGCTCTCCAGCCCAGTCAGGTTCAGCTTAATGGACCAGGCCCGGTTTTCAGTTAATGGTCCTTTGGCTTGTTACTGTTCAGCACAATATGTTGCCTTTCTTAGCATCCTAAAAAGTCGAAAGAAATAGTAGTGTCTACAGTTTGATGGAACTGGGGTTGTTTTGGTTGTAGGTTGGGAGCTAGTACTGCTAAGTCATGTCGTTTTTAAACACGGCAAAGTGGAGACTGTCAAATTGATCTAGCATACTTGTCCACTGCAGATTACTTCTTATAGAAATATTACAAATGTATTGCTGTTGGATGCAGGGAAGTATAATGAAATACAACTCTGCATACTGTGGTTTGACTCCATGACCTCTTAATGAAATTTATACCTCTAGAGTTTTGTACATAGCATTTGGATTCTGCTTGTCTTCATGACTAGAAATTTAAGTTTCTCCTGATGCATGTATGCTGACTCTAGTGAGAGTAGTAAATAAAACCACATGGACGATTGATTCCAGTAAACTCAAGCTAACAACTAATGTATGTTGAGGGAAATCTGGATCATAAAGTCTCTTTAACTGATGAATACTTCTATTCATCAAGAACTACCATTTTAATGAGACTCGGCAGGAAATCCATTGTGATACATGCCTCAACACAGAACTGGAGTTCTGATTTGAATGAAAGCAAAGTAGGCATTCAGACTTGTAAGAAAAGAGGTTTAGAGAAATTTTACAGCTCAACTTTGACAGTCCTGTGCAATCAGAACTTTTTTTTCTGTTGGGCAGCTTCCTGTTTAAAATCTTAAGATTTCAAGCATGCGCTTGTAATAGTTTACTTCCCTTTTTATGGTTTGTAGCTGTGAGAGTACATTCACCTGTGTTTTTCTTTTAAGGTCAAGACTCAACCAGTTCACTTCAATTTAGGCTCTTTTAGTCAGCCTTGGAGGTGCCCTAGACTTGACTTTCATTAGAGTTGATTGTGGCCAACACTTGATCCAGCTACTTTTACTAATGTTAGAGTTAATTTAAATATCCAAGCAAAAAAAACCAAACCAAATTGAACCACTGAATATTGAACCTGCAGCAAAATTTCAATAAAACCCTTAAATTTCAGTGTCTTCTGTCTTTTTCTCCACATGTGACTTGAAACTTGTGACTTGTGTCAGTTTGTAAGTAAATTTTTAGTCAGTAATCTCTTTTGGGCTGGGACTGTTATGCTATAGGTCTGCTTGCCAGTTAATGCAAGAGATTCCAGTCTTGTTGTGCTCCAAATCGATAAAATAAATTATTTTGAGAAAAGTATGAGTACATATTAATTTTCATTGATAGTGTTTCTTTTTCTTAAATTATTAGCCTAGCGTAGGACTTAGGCATATTTGAACAAATGTAAGAAGTTGGCAACAAATACTGAATGTAAATCTGAAGTCAAACCAATGAAGTGGATGAGAAAGTTCCTGGCTAAGCACTTGGAACTAGTTGGTTGATGAGCTGAATTGACTTTTGACAGAGTTTTTTATGTAGATGAAGAAAAATATTCTCTGGCTTCCATTTTGGCCATGTTATTCATAAGTTAAAGTGTAGAGGAAGGTATTACCATTTTTCTTTTGTCTTTTTTTTTTCGGGTGGCTGTGTTTTTCGCTGTGTTCAGTAAGTGGAACAGATCAGAAGGGGTGGATTTGAGATGAAAGTATTCAGAAATAGGCAATTTAATTCATAAATTGCTGATTGCAGATAACTCTAGAAAACAGTTTTAGTTGCTCTTTACTTGTAAATACAACTGAAGTAGTCCAAGAAAAACATTTTTTTGTGTTAATGGAATTCTATTTTTTAGCAGACTACCACTTAATATATTTTATTATTCATAGTTGTTCAGATGTCTTTGTTTCTGTTGTTCAGAGATAGAGAGCAAGTAGAATGTGTAGACTTTACAGAATTTTTTAAATCAATGGATCTGGGAGTATGGATACAGGTATGTGGCAGTAATTAAGTAATTGGATACTTAAAACTGTTGTGTTTCAAATGTCTGCTTACTGACAAAGGGAATTTTCTTTTGTAGAGGAGCATAAGTACAAAATATTTCTGCGCAGGCACAAAAGCTATTTAAACTATGACTTAGGGTTTGTGACTTAAACCAGTTCATTTATCTTTTATCGTCCGGCTTATATTGCAGTATGATGTTTATAGCAGATACTGGAGTCTTTGACCTTTCATTACGCAGTAAATTATTCTGAATTGTTTTAACAGCCCTTCCCAAGTCAAAGTTTTGTGTAGATGAACTTGAGCTTGCATTTTAATGCAGTATATGATGGGAAATGTAAAATGAGAATATGCGAATGTGATGAGGAAGATGTATTTGTGATAATTTTTCTTTACAAAGAGGATTGCCAATTTATTAGACAAACTGGTGTAACTTCTAAAAATTAACTGTCTACATATTGTCTGTATAGCACTGGCATATACACGGGCACAGTCAGTTTATCTTCTTCCTCCACATAGTGGAAGTTAATCTTTTTACATGACGAATTCTAATTTTTTTCCGAGTGGGCAGAACTGTTAGATTTTTGAAGACTTTAGTTCTTTTAATGCTCTAAAAACTTGGTGTAGGTTTAACTGAGAAATATTGGCACACTATTATACTAATTCTATCGGGAAAAAGTACAACTGCAGTAATGCTTCGGCTGTTGCTTGTGCTGATAAGAAGAATAGGATGGAATCGTGGAATGGGTTGGAAGGCACCTTAAAGATCACTCAGTTCCGACTCCCCTGCCACAGGCAGGGACAGCTCCCACTGGATCAGGTTGCTCAAAGCCCCATCTAATCTGGCTTTAAACACTTCCAGGGATGGGGCATCCACGACTTCTCTGGGCAACTTGTTCCCGTGCCTCACAACCACAGCACTGTAGTGTGTATTGTTGTGAAAAATGTTAACTATGGTGGAAACACATGTAACAGTTGTGCTAGTCTGTGGTTAGCATTTCCTCATGTTGTTTTTTATCCTGTTATGCCAGAAAGCAAAATGTTGTTGGAAACTTTCAAATTGCATTTCCTCTTCTTATTGGGAATGTGGAATGTCATAGATTGTCAGTCTTCTCTCAGAAGGGGGCAATTTTTTTTTCCAAAAAATGTCTTTTTTCCTGTAATCCAGAATAGATAAAATTTTATATGGCATATAGCCATGATTGTAACAGTTCAGACTAGGTTCCTACTTCAAGTGCCCTTGGCTTTGCTCATTTCAGATTCAAAGATAAGTACTTTCTTCTTTAATACACAAGTCAGTGTTTCAGGAGGTTGAGACAGGAGGGCATGGCTGGGTGAATTCTAAAATAAGAGATGCCTAATGATGTTCCTTTTTAGAGTCTGACATATTTGACACTTAGGGAAGACAGCAGAGGTCAGGAAAGGAACAAACCAACCAGAAAATGAGCATGCGGCTAAGGTGTACAGACCAGGCAAATGTTCCTTGTGCGCTCTGCTGTGCACTGGGGACTTTCTCCAGAACATTGGTTATAATGGATAGCTAAGTAAGGAGTCACAAAGCTGTGCAAGACCTTGAACGCAATAGGGAAGTGTCGCAATCGGAATGTTTCAAAGTTTTTCAGACCATCTTAAGCTTGATATTTATGCGCTGGGAAGTTGTTTTCAACTTGCACATCCTGGAGCTTAAGGCTGTGTAGCATTTCCTTCAGTGTAGGAGTTGCTTTTATTCTCATGTCCAGAAAGAGTCATTCTCCTCCTGCCCCCTACCTCCAAGATCGCCTTCATAAGCAGAGGTAGGTCCCTTTGATTAATCCCTATGAGTAGCCAGAAGAGTTGAGTATCAAACTTAGACCCTTTAAAGGTGGTAGACTTCTCTGCCAGGGTTTTTGCTAACCATTTCCATAGTTGCTGTTAATTGTGGAGCAGAACTGTTTGAAACAGGAATAAAAAAATGAGATATAGCAGAATTCTGTTTGTACACGGTCATAGTTTGACACAGTAAGTTGAATTCTAAATGTCTAGAGAAACATGGTTCCCTGCTGCAATGGAAAAATAACCTTTATTACAGTGATTTGCCAGATGTATTTGCACTGATTCTTGGTTCTTTCCAACATGAGCTGGAAGAAAATTAATATTACTAACTAATTACTATTAATATTACTAATTAATTACTGAGATCAAAGCAAGTTCTCAGTTAACGTAAGCAAGAATAATTGCTCCTGTAAGATTACTTTATCATAGCCACATAAATGGTAACTATTGGTCTCTAAAAGAGTAAACCAAGATTGTATTATTTTTCCTCTGTATTTACGTATAATTGCTTTATTCCTTGTTCCCTCTTGCAGTGAAATGAAACCTGGAGCTGACAAAGATGATGAACGTGCTGCCCAGGGAGGTGGTGGAGTCGCCGACCCTGGAGGTGTTTAAGGGGAGGCTGGATGAGGCACTGGTTTAGATGATGGTTGGTGTTAGTGTAGGGTTGTAGGTTGGACTTGATGATCTCAGACGTCCTTTCCAACCTTGTGATACTGTGATGATGAGAAGTGCTAATTGATATATAGCTGTGTATTGCAAGAGCTGCCTTATGCTTCAGTGCTCCAGAGAGTTCTTGGCAGATATTTTTGTAGCCTTAAATCAGAATATTGGGGAAGGGATGAAAAGTGACCCTGAGATAAAAAGGACAGGCTGAAACTTTCCAAGCTCTTCTTCCCTCTCTCATGCAATGTCCCTAGGGAATTCTGCGTGCCTGATAAGAACTTTTGCAGTCCATTATGCCTCCTGAAAACAAGTCTTCCAGCAAAACAGCTTGAACAGCAGGGATGGGCTGTAGTTTTCTGAACTACAGCTGTCTCCTTAAGTGGGATTACTTTGCTGAGTGGTCACAAAGAATGTGTTCTCCCCCTGGAATGTTTTCCTTGTGGGCACACTGTCTCTGGAAGAGGAATTCTCTCCTCTGCTGAGAAGGCATGTACTGTACACGCACTAATGAGAAACAACAGTTGCAGAAAGTGCATTATGCAGGATTGTAAACTTTGAATATTTATTCAAAGTGAATGGGGTTGGGTGGCAGCCAGCCCAGCTTTGTCATGCTAAAGACTGGACTTGAAATCAACAGAAGGCTACCCTCCCCCTCCCTAAACCAGCGTCTGGTGTGCTTAAACAATGCGCACAGGCTTCGTAGAACTGATGAACTTTATTGGTGTCCTGTACATGGTAATGTGTCTTTGTGTCTCACTGAACGGAGAAGGTGCAATTAAAATAGAGGGAAGCACACCCTCCCTAGCATTAGGGAAGCTGTGCCTAGCCCTATTTGCACATACCCTACAGTGGTTTTTATCTTTACAGTACACAGTGTGGTTGCCCAAGGTTGTTTCTGTGCTTTCTGTATAGCCCATGGTGAAGTCTGCGCTGTCCTGATTTTGGTACCCCAAGCCTGGCCTCTTCAGATTGGCATTAATTTATGTTACATCTGCATGGGCTGTGCTTGTAGCTTCTGTTTTCCCAAACAGAATGCCATTCATTTGAACTTAGTGGAGATGAAAGGTGACTACTAAGTGGCATGTAAGGACACTGTCCTACTTGTAAATGGCTTTGTGACCTTTGCAATTTGCCATGGAAAGTCCCAGCTTCACAGAGCAAACCTCCTGTGTCAGCTTGTTACAGTCGGATATGCAAGTGCTGCTTCACACACAGCAGAAAGTGGTGCTTGACAGCTGCTGAAGAGAGCAGGATGCCGCGGAAACTGAGAAACATTTATTCCACATTCCTTATTCTGAGGATACATGCCAGGTATCTTTAGGCCACCTGGAACACAGGGAATTCCTTTCAGCTACTTTCTTCTCTCTTACATATGTCCTGGTCAGTAGATCACTTTTGTGTAATACAGGTATTGTTTATGCCTTAGATAATTGTATTCCTCCTTCTTGATTCTTGGAGCCCTGTGCATACACTTTAGTTGCTCTACTTTGAGTTTAACTTACAGTAATAAACAATGGTAGCTGGCAAGTCTGGGCAGCACTACAGTCAAACAGAATATGCAACAATAATTGCCAGCGATCTGCATTCCAGTTGTGAAATAAATCTTTCAACAATGTATTGTGTGCGTCAGACTGTGACTAGAGAGGAAAGCAGTGAACTAGTGTAAGCCTAATAGTAGTCATTATGAATCCCAAGTAAAACTAAACCAGAAATGTGTATGGGAGCACAGCCTTCTGAACAAGAAAGGTAAGCGTAGCTGAATGCCTTCGGCTCAGGGGGCTGTCTGTGAGGGAGTGTTAATTGCAAACTCATGTACTTGCCTGATGTGTTCTCTAGTGGGATAACTGAATGATGATTCTTGAGTTGTTTGAAGCATCAGGCACTGGTGTGTCACAATGTACTGAACTTCTGAAACAAGCAAGATATAACCAGTCCATGAGTTCAACTTTCTGCCAACTTTTTGTCTTCTCTTCCTCTCCTCCTCCCCCCTGCGAATAATTTCTCACCCTTTAGTGATTCAGACTTCAGTTTTTATGTAGGTGGAACTTACAAAATTGGAGCAGTTTATACTAACAAACTTTGCAGTTTTCTTTCCCTTAAATATCCTGGCACATGGAGCTGTGAAGTGTCAGCCTAGTATGTCCTAAACAGGTGAGATCTGAACAGTTTCTTAGTGAATACAAGGGAATTAGAGAGGTTTGTGTTTTGGTGGTTAGGTTTTGTTTTTTAACATTGTCAATTCATGGTCAGTCACTGTAGGCAGTCTGGCTACTAAAGTCTACTTACTGTGCTTTCTAACTGCACTTAATTCAACTGTTCTGGTGATTTGGTGAACTGTATTTAGCTGGTTGGGGAAAATGAAATAGTTGAGTTTGCAAAAATAATGCAAGTTTTGGCTGTTCAGATCGTATGCTTAAGAAGGATTCCCATCATATGAATGTACTGACCAAACTCAGCTGAATCATTAGCTTCTTCTCAAGGTCAGATTATTTTTCAAATGCTGTGCATTAACGAAGAGTCAAGTCTCCTCAGTGAGGACAATTTCGTAGTAACTGAAATGGGACTGTAAGTGACCAGTAGTGCTGTAATTTTCTAGGGTAAAAATCTTGTCTTCCCTTTGGAAATGGTGTACATTCCTTTTGCTCTGTGAAAGGGCTTTTTGTTTTGTATGCTGTTCCCAACACAACCTGCTAAAGGTAAGCCAGTTTGGGAAGTGGCATAAGAACTGTGTTCCTGGAATACTTTTGAAGTGTGAACTGTGTAAACAAAGGGAAATATTTGGTTTTAGTTTACATGTGTTTGCTATTTAGCATTCCTTCTTTTTGTCACCCAGGTCTTTACAGTAGTTTCTCTTGCACTGCTGGTATAAAGGCCATTAGACTAACTATGGGGGGGATCATTTAATGAGAAATCACAGAAACAGTGCTTTACCGGTGGGTGTAAAGCAGAAGATGACTTCTGCTTATAGTTACCCACGTGTCCCTTTTCATGCAGGCTTGGTCCTACAGCAAAGTTCTGAAATTGTGATCTGAATCAGCAATATGCAGTGCACATATCTGAGTATTTTATGTTCTATGTAGCACAGTATTTCAAACTTCTCATAATTCAGTAAAGTAGGGAAATGGTTCGTAATGAAAACTGTCTATTCCAATGTAGTAATGCATCTTTGCTGATGATGAGGCTGAAACCTACAAAGAACAGTGTAGTGATCCCTACTTCATTGGCAGTTCAGATAACCCGAAGTGCTCTGCTTGCCTAGCTAGTGCTCTAATGCTTGTTAATAATTGTGATGCTTTAACTGTTGCCTTTAGTGCTCTTCTGAATATATTAGTTTTATTTCTTTTTCAGCCATTACCTCAATAGTTTAGCATAGCCCAAGCTCATCTTATTGAGCAATGGCTTAGTCCCAGAAACATTTCTGTGGCTGCTGACAGAGAGTAAACATTGGGGGGAGGAAGATAATTCAAATAGTTCTGGAAAATTACATTTCAAACAGATAGTATTCTATGCTTTTAGCAGTTGCAAAGCACTATAATCCAAAGAAAGGGATGTTATAGCAGAGACAGCTTTTAGACCTTTCCGAGTCAGACAAGGTGTTTGTTTCCGGGTTTTGGGGAAGCACTTGATGCTTCAAGTAGGGAGAGGTGTGAAGTGTCTCATAATTCAAGCCTTAAGGCTATGACATGGTAAGAGGCTAAGGCAAACTTTTGTCCATATGACTGTATTCAGATGAGGGCTTGGGGTAATTCTGTCTAGTTCAAAGGGAATGCATGGCATCTTAACTTTAAGCCAGTGTTTTAATTTTTTCATCTCCAAAGATTCTGTGGGGAAATATGTATGTAAAGGGTTCTTGAAATTTGTTTTTTAAGGCTGGCTTACATATTATTATTGTTTTGATCTTGTCCTATTCATACTGTTGCTTTGCCTCCATCTGTAACTGGGTCATCTGTGTGGCAACTATGTAGTTAGTTACGTGGCAAAAAAGTATCTTTTGGTAGCCAAAATAGCGGAAAACAAGAAACATTTGACCAGTCTGTACCTCAGACTGCTACAAACCACAATAAGGGAACATACTGGGTTAACAGGGAAGCGACTGTAGTATTTCATTTTGGGGAACAATACTAGGAAGGAGGCATTTAAACTCAAAACAAAGATGGTCTGTCTTCCTTCTTTGGTTTTTGGTCTTCTTACCTATAGACTGGTCTTGCATCAAAGGAAATATTGTTAACGGTATTCTCATCTGACAGTTGCACAATAGCCATGTAAAGATAAATGTCCTTGCCCCACATAATTACCTACACCCAAAATGCAAACTCCTAGGCAAAGAAATCTCTTCCTAATTTGTTTCTGAAATAGTAATGACTTGCATTTGTGTCAAGTTGGTGTAAGGCTGCAAGAACTTACTGGACTTTACTTCCTTGTCGGCTGAAGGGATTTTTAGAAATGTCCAGTGGAACAGAGGCTATGCTAGGAAGATAAGTTTTGGAGCCCATGAGATGGAACTTGCTGAGTCTGATTCCTCTAGTGCTGTTCTTGTGGAGATGTGGAGAGGGCAAATTAATAGTTGGTTTGTGGTATTGCTGGTTTAGAGGCCTTTTGGATTAGAAGTCAGCCTCCGGAATAGTACAAATACCATGTTATCATAGTATGATCCTCCAGTTTCTTTAGTTCTAGTACCTGGAGATTCTCTTGGAGCAAATGAAAAGTAGTTTGAGGTGGTGGTAGTAAGGAAATGTTTGCTGCTGCACAATAGGGCAATTTTCAAGTCTGTTTAAAGTTTGAGATGCAGACCGTCTTTGAATCCCCTGATTGTTTGGTAGCACTGACATAAAAAACTTAGTGTTTGGTGAGATTTTAGATTAGCCCTGTTAGGCTATTTATTTCTCTTTTTACTGGGAAAGTTGTTGTTTTCAGTCCTGGGAATAAAAAGGGATAGATGCTGTAGAATGATCCCTTACTGCCTGAAGGTACTGTATGTGAGGTAATTCAGAGTTCTTCTCCTAGAAAAATTTGATTAACCTCTCCAGCTATCTTGTTTCCTTAGTTCTCTTCAGATCTAGAACTGGCTGGGGATACCCCTTGAAAGATTTCTTGTGGTCTTATGTATTTCTTGCCCAAAAAGAATCACTGTTTATCCCAGAATAAATCTCCAAGTTGTATTGGATACATGTACTCTAATAGTAGGGAATAGGAGGAATATATTTCAGTGTGATGTGGGATGCTTCAGATGGCTGGTTACTTAGGATTCCTCAGGAAATGATGAAACTGAATTTAGCTGAAGCAGACTGCCTCTGTCCTGCCTGATTATAGCCAAAAAAGGCAACTGGTTAGATTCTGGGAGTTGCATAGGCAGGAAACTGTGTAATGCAGTGTAGAGCACAGCTGTTGCCTTGCCAAACCTGATACAACTCTGAACACAATTGAATATTATTTCATTTCCCTCCCCCACCCCCCTTCCCTCCACTCCCTTTTCTTAACCCTTTGACCACAACCTGCAGATGATACTCTGTGGTGTCACGGAGTCTCAATATCTTTTGTTCAGTTCTTAGTCTTCTCTGTTTCCTACATACTCTTACAGGCTAGCTGTGTAGTTTGGGCCTGGAGCTCTCTTGACAGCTGAAATTTTTCTTGACTGATTGCTGCATCTTATTTCTGCAACAGATCTTGTCATCATTTCCCCATTAAAATCTGGATTTTCAATAAAAATATGAAAAGCCAGGGTGAAGGAGTTGCTCTGAGAATCAGCACTGAGGTGGAAGTGTCAGTGACCCTGTAGGAAGGGAAAGATGAGGTAAAGTGTGGGATAGCTGCTTGGCGTGTCCTGTAAGGCTTAAGACAAAGGTTTTAAACTCAAGCTAAAGGAAACTATTATTTCTAGAGTAATTTTCTTTTTGTTTGCTGAAGAATTTTTGACTGTGAATATACAGTTATCCATACAGTCTCTGGCACAAAGCTGCATACCACCTACAGTGATACATTTGTCGAAAGGAATTTCCCTGCATGCTTACAAATGACTGGTGTGGGCATTTCTGCCCATCATTATTATAGCTGATGTTTTTCTGGCTTCATTCACTGCTTGCTAATGCTGGGACTCAACATCTATTGTTGCTCTCATGCATATTTCCAGAGTTGAACTGCTTCTGTCCTGATCTCAATACCATTTTGTCTGCAGTATCTATAGTCAGACTTCACCTACTTGGTTTGCAGGCTGGTTTGTCAGTGTGGTATGTTCTTTAGAAAAGTTATCTCTGTAGATCCTGACAGCCGTCCACAACGTGAATATTGATATTTTCATTTCCTGTTCTATTGGTAGTAAGGAGCTCTAGCTTCTAAGTTATGAAAAACATACATTGAGGACACTGGTATCTTTGTGAGAAAGGATCCAAGAAGTAATGTTTATGGGATCTTGTAAAGAGGCTGCTGTTGCATGGTTAATGAGCCTTGACGCATGCAGTCCTTTCTTCTGATTGAAAGGAATTCCAAATGGCACCAATAAAATTGCTGCCTTATAAACTGGAAAATCCCTGGTGGTAGTTGTTCTGTTTTTTGATGAAACACTAAATCTAGGGTGCCATTTGATAAGCATGCTGCCTAAATCTCTCTCTTGTAGGTTTGGTACACTCTCCTCTACCCGAGGGCAGCTTCATAGAGGAGCCCCAGTAGAGAATTTTTGGCTGTAAAATTTCCTGACCAGTTTTATTCTATTACTCTCTTGGATGTATTTTGCTACAGAACATTATCTAGAAAAAAAGATACAAACTGGTGGGCTGAGTGTTGTTACTAAGCTGGTGGTGAAAAGTATTTAATGTCAGTCTTAACTGGTGTCTTCAAGTCTTTAGACTTTTAGAGGAAGAGTACCTCTCATATATGCCGTGTACCAGCCTAGACAGTTTCTAAGAAGTTGTAGTATTTGATCTGTAGTTTATCAGAGCAAGGAAATAGGAAACAAAAGTGTTGATGAAACATTTATGATAATATTTCTGAGCCAATGTCTCTACCAACTACAGTAGTGAAGGGCTAATCTTGACCTGAATGTTACTGACATAGTATCTGATGTTTATGGGCATTGGCACATCTTACAAGTCCTTTGATGCTTGCCAGTTTAATGTGCTTTCTCTTTTCTGTGAAATAATGGCTTCCAAATGCTTAACGGTCAGTGTTTTGTTGTAGGTTTTTTTTAACTGCTTGCTAGTTTGTTTTTTTTCATCCTCTTGGCAAGCAAAGCCTTGACCTTATTGGAAGTTTGACAACTTACCAGTGCTTACTAACATGAAACTAAAGGAAGGGGAGGCACGCTCTGATGACCAGCGACTCAGAGTACTTAGCATGTGCTTGTCTGCCTCCAGAAATTTGTGAGACAAACTGGAGGCTTTAAAAATACCTTTTTTGTTCCTTCTTTTTTTGCAGATCCCCAATTCTAAAGCACAATGTCGCAAAGAGATGCAGATAAGTACCTTTATGTGGACAAAAACATCATTAATAACCCCCTGACTCAGGCTGACTGGGCAGCTAAGAAGCTGGTATGGGTTCCCTCAGAGAAGAATGGGTTTGAGGCAGCTAGCCTGAAGGAAGAAGTAGGAGATGAAGCCATCGTGGAATTGGCAGAGAATGGGAAGAAAGTGAAAGTAAATAAGGATGACATCCAGAAGATGAACCCCCCCAAATTCTCTAAAGTGGAAGATATGGCAGAGTTGACGTGCCTGAATGAGGCTTCTGTGCTCCACAACCTGAAGGAGAGATACTACTCAGGACTGATCTATGTAAGTAATCTTGTCTGTTGGGGTAAAGAGTTCTTAATTACACAGTGTGTGAACTTATTGTAGAGTCACTTTGCTTCTAAAATCAGTGTGCTAGCCTTTTGTTGCCCCTGTGCGCGACTCTTATGTGGCTTAGCTTCTTCTCTCTACTTAAAATTTTTTCACTGAACTATGTCAATCCCCCTCTAGCTAATATTGAAACTTTCAAGGAATGCAGTGGTAAATGTCTTTAACATTTTAATGTCTTTGTTTGCAGGATGTTTTGAATGCCATTTAACTTTCTTTTAGCAAGAAGTGACAACAATTGGAAAATGGTAAAAAATGTGATTGGGACTGAACGAAATAATAATAAAAACACAGTCCTAATGTACATCTGAATTGTTTTTATCCCTACACCTGGAGCTTCAGTGGGAAAGAATGCTAATGCCAAGCTTTTTGTGTTACAAAAAAATCTGAATCTTGGAGTGTCTTGCTAGAGAAGGCTTGTATGTGCCTGCATGTGCTTGCAGATGGGAAATATTTCCTTTTCTGTACACCCCAAAATGGACAAGAGCAGAGATTCCTGATTCTTACTGCTGTGGAAATGACAAAGATACCATTTCTGGGACCAATGGTCATACCCAATGAAGCATGCAGCAACTACTTTACTGAATACCAAAAGCAATAAACAACAAAAGGTGGAGAAGGAGAATTTGGAACTTCTTGGCCTTGGTTCTTCAATTCCTTTCTGGTTTTCATCTTCATATGGCCTCTGTTTAGCCAGCAGATGTTGATCGTGATAGTCTCTACATTATTAATACTCTGCAGGCATTCAATGAATGCTTAAACTCAGCAGGAATGTAAAATAAAATACATTAAAGAATAAATTTCATAGGTAAACATGTATATTAACACAGTCCTTGAAGAAAATCTGCCTAGATTTCCCCCACTACCACTTTTTATGCTGCCAAAACCCAAAAGCTGCCTGTCTTGTCACATGGCAAAGACAACATAAGTAAAAACTCTGATATATCTTTCTGTGTGTTTTGGGTTTTTTTGAATGCTTACTCTTTCATTATAGTCAAATCTTATGCGTAGGCATCGTATGTGGCAAGCTGTAGATTGTACATTATGCCCTATAAGGGACTGGTGGTATCTAAGACACCATGTAGTAAGAATTCACCCTAGGTATCCCTCTTGGACAGAAACGTTCACAAACTCTTGCCTTCTAAGTTAAGGAGCATGAACATAAGCTAGAAACTCTGTCTCTGGTTAGTGCTGTGACTCCTATTTTGGAGTGACATGAAAGCATATGGGCAACTCTTGCAGAAATTATCAGAGAACATCTGAAGGATGCAAAGCTGATATGAATTTGCTATGATTCCCACCTTCTGATGTCAAAATTTGACAATTGATGTGATTAGAGGTCGAAGCATTTTATTATTCTGTGTACTCAACTACTTTGAATATTGGTCAAAATCTGTTCTTGGAGGGAAGAATCTTGGTGTTGAGATGAAACAGGATGTGTAAGATCACATGTAACATTTTTAGAATAAGAACCATTGCTAAGTTATGTAACACATTGTTGAAAGTGATTCCACAGCATCTCAAACTTTGTTGCACGCTATGCAATGAGCCATTTCACATCTCTTGCAAGTTGTCCTCTGAAATTTCAGCTGCAGTCTGTGATTGTAATAAACTTCTGATTGGACTATAAGAAGTATGAAAAAAAATCCCCACGCTCTTCACCCAAGTAAACCTAGCATAGTTATGCTCTATTACAGAATCTTAATCTTGCCAAAACTATGGTTCTGTGCACTTGTGAAATGGACTGATCTCACCTGTCAGCAGTTCTCAGCAAGTCAGGAGATTAATGTGAAGGCTTAAAATACTTTCACTGGAGTGGTTGTTAGTTGATCATTAATCCTCTTGAAGAAAGCAAGTACACGCAATGTATCGCTAGCATAAATGTCTCTGGAAAGATCATAAGTATAGTTTAGTTCAGCTCTTGTGCTTTCTCTCTTCTTTGCCAACAGGGCTGTGTGGTTTTGTGGCTTTTTTTTTCCTCTCCCTTTTTAACTTTATTTTTTTTCTACCCATCCTATAAAAGATAGGGGAGATCTTATGGCTGGTGCAGGCAAACTTTGAGCAGGGAGTGTTAAACATTTCAAGAACCAAGATCTTGACTCTGACAGCAATTTAATGTTTCGATGTGCTGATTGTTTCTGTGCTGATTGTTTCTGCACTGAGATGGCTTCTTAATAGACTGGCTTTTATATTAACCCTTTCTATTTGGAATGTTTCATCAGAAGATCATTTTCAGCTTCTGTGTTGCTTACATAAACTGCCTTGTTTGTATTCAGTATGAAACTCAAAACTCAACCTTGTGTTCCAGTTATTTCACTGAAGTTAACAGTTGCTGGAAAACAAACTTTCTGATGCTGTCACATTTGTGCCGTGCTGCAGACAGTCCTTTCAGCTCTTCAGAGCTAGTTTAGCGTTTAGAAAAATAAAATTAGTTCCAGTTTGGCCTGTGTGTCACTTGAAAGAGTTAGTGAAATGTCATGCCAAAATGCTATTTTGAGATGGTGATGTCTGAAACAAAGTACGGATTTCAAAGCCAGCTCTCCTTGTAGTAGATCAGCCTTTCAATTGGAGCCTTGGGTTCAATTCAAGGATTTATGCATATAAGTCTTTACTTGTACTCTAATAAGATGAAGATGACTCTTGTATTTGTGGTAGGGCTGGCAGCTTCTGCTCAGTGTAATTCAACTTGCTTCATATATAAAACTGTCAGTGTGCTTGATCAGCAGTTGTGATATAGTGGTCTTGCTAAGTTGCCTCTCCCAGCCATAAATAGTTACCTCTTAATTATACAAAAACATCACCTCACACATCTGTCTGAGATCATTACACTGCAAGGAAACTTCCTCTAGATATTTCTCCTGGCACCCAGAATGCTGGAAGAAGGCGATGGCTTTTTTCCTGCATACCTGCTTCATGGCTTCAGCGCTCTAATTGAAATTAGTGTCTTCCATTTTCTAAACTGCTGCTCTCATCTGTACAACTGCTTCAATCTAGCTTCAGACTTCTACACTATTCCCACTTGAAAAGTAACAATTCTGATTTGTCAGTGAACCTGGCTGTAAAAACTCACACAAATTCAGACAAGAAAACTTTTCATTCATTGGGGAATATTACCACAGTATTTGGTATCAGTTTTCTTTTGCTCTCACTTCTAATCTCCCCAAAGCAGCAAAAAGGCATTGAGCTTTATTAGCATCTTCAAAGAAGAGGTAGGTTTAGTCTCTTGCATGACTTACAAGTTTGTTGCAGCAGGGAACAGGGACTATGTAGGGCATCTTCTTTTAACTACTATGTGCGTGCTGCTGCCGCCATGGTATTTGAGGCAAGATTGTTGCAAGTGCAGACAGTTGGAACTGGCAGACTAGAGCATTTTTGTTTACTTGTTTTCCAGAACTCTGATAAAATTACAGCTTTCTAATTTCTCTTCTAATAGTGCTGTTGACTGCCATGTCCGTTATTTCCATGCCAGTATAAGGAAAATGTGTATTGGATGTACTGTGAACATGCTACTCTTGAGTCGACTCCTTTCTACCTCTTGGTCCTGCTCTGTCATCCACTAGTGTAGTCTAAGGTCAGGAGAGCATGATCTTTCAGCTGCTCTTCTGTGCTGTACAAGTACTGTGTGACATGGTGGAAAACCAAGGCAGAGGCAAAAAGAACTGGAATTGCCATGTTGGTTTCTCCAAACTCCTTAAACTCTTCCTTTCAAGCCCTATCCCAAACCTAACCTGACTAGAATGTCTCACTGAAGCTCAGCTTCCTGGAACTCTAGAAGTCTTACACTACAAGCTTTTTAGCCAACTTTCATAGTTTCCCACTTTAGAAAGAGATTATTTTCTGTAAGCTATTCAAATATTCCTCAGATATTAAGAAAAAAAGGTCTGAAAGTGTTTCCTGATTGTTTGCACGAGGGTATGGAAAAGGAACCTTGAATACCTATAAAAATTTTGCATTCTAGGGCACATAGGGTGAAAGCTGTATCTGAATCTGCTACATGTAAGAGTGTAGAAGACAATTAACTGTGCAGTAGATGCTGTTTTCACCCTTCTGATCACTGTAGTCTAATCCTTACCTTTATCTAGCTAAAGAGGCTAAATCTGGTTAAGTACTCTCTACATTCATGGTGGAGAACTCTTTAACACTCCAGAGTACTCTTCACTGGGCAAACAATTGAAGAGATGGTAGTAATAGAAATGAAAACTACCCAATGTACTCTCTTCTGGTAGCACTGAGAGTTGCTATAGAAAGCTACTTCTCTCCAGATGTTTCAAACAGCTGCCTCTAAAATTGACAGGGAACTAGAGTAGCTCTAAAGCTCCAGGAGCATGGTTTGGAATGCTATTCTTAGAATAGCAAGGAAATCTCTAAGGAGCCTTTGCTCCTTCTTTTCCCTTTGCAAGTAAATATTTGTTAGCTTGGGGGTTTTTTTAGATATTCAGATCTCAAAGAGATTTTTTTTCCTCTTTGAAGAAACTTTGTGTTTGCACCATGAGTATGCTAACAGTTATCTTCTATTAGAACTATAGAATTTAAACTGGTGGAAACCAATTGAGAAGTTGAGGTTTGGTGTCACGCATCAACGAATAAAATGTTTGAGGTTAATTAAAAGTAGAATTTGGCAAATGTTACTGACTCTTTGAGCATGGGATATTTTAGAATTGTTTTCTGTATTGACTAGTTTGGAATAATACTACATTAACGACCTTAGAGTTTTAAATCTAGTTTTAGTTATACTCATTGCATTATAAACCATGAATATGTTCAGGCTGGAAGGGTCTTTAGGAGACCATCTAATCCAACTTCTTGTTCAGGGCAGGGTCACCACTGAATCCAGCCTAGTCCAGTGGTCTTGGAAACCTCTGTGGAGTACACTGGTCTTGTTTTTCATTTCTAGAAACTATTTGGCTTGATATTTTATTACATCGTACTTGATCCATTACTGGATAAAACCATGGCAAACATGAGACAGAACATAATAAAATGCATGTTTCCAGGAGCTGAACACTTGCCTATACAATGAAATGGACGCTTGACTTGAACTTTGAAAGGAGGAAAAGCGAGTCCTAGTGGACTGTTAATTAGCCAGGGAGCAGACCAGTTTGGTATCAGCGTGACTAATGTGTCACTTGATGCTCTGTGCATGCTTGAAAAGGGTAAGTGCTAGTCAAGCTGATATGACTTCGGCTGTTGCTCAGATTCTATGGTGTCACTGGATGAAGTCCTTAAAAAAAAAAAGACTGGTTGGTTTGTTTGTTTTTCTAAGTAATATACTGTTAAAAATGTGCCAGCGTGCAACATTTTTAATTCCTGTCTTGATCTGCTGGGATGTTCTCTTTCCAGACCTACTCAGGCCTGTTCTGCGTGGTAATCAATCCTTACAAGAACCTGCCCATATACTCAGAAGAAATAGTGGAGATGTACAAAGGCAAAAAGAGACATGAGATGCCCCCTCATATCTATGCCATCACAGACACAGCCTACAGGAGTATGATGCAAGGTGAGTGCTGACTGAGATAATGACTCTTGTTGAAATCCCAAATCAAGGTTGCAGTCAAAACACTGTAGGAGAACAGCAACTTACTGCTTTCAAAAGGCATTGTTTCCTCCTCTGTCCTTGCTTTCTGATGGCTGATTGATACCAGCTTTTGTGTTCAACTGAATAGCTTTCTCCTGCTCTAGTGGGTTGAAGAACCTTAGGAAGAGTCTGACAAGAGCTGAGCTTGACTTAAGAAAGAACAGGCTGGTGTGAATGCTTGGAGTTCAGAGAAGCAGGCAAGGAGAACTGAGGTAGTGAGTTTCTCCTCTCAGTGATGAGCCTGTGGAATGATAGCTGTAGGTGGGCGAGGGTGTGTACTGGTTGATGGAGGCTTTTAATAAAATTATTTAAAATTCAGTCATAGTCTGGTGTGGTGAAACAAACTTAGTATAACCTGCATTTTAAAACGTTATGGTCAGTGGTAGTTTTACTGATCAGGAGTTTTTTGGTACCATTCTTATTCTGTTAAGACTAAAACATACTATTGGGCAATATTAAATACACTGGCTGGCTTTTCATAGAATTAAAGAAAGCAAGCAAATTGACCTATATTTCTCCCCCCCAGTGTATACAAATGAGAAATAAAGAACCATATATATTATCTGCTCCTTGTTTGTCACTTGAGGACTTTTCATTTTGGGGCTCTGAATTTCCTGTGCATATTCTCTCTTTCTGAGAGGAGTCTTTCACTGTCAGTGCATCTGTTGGGATGCTGGAAGAATGTTCAGGTATGAAGGTATTTTGTGCTTTTCTTCCTGCTTGTAGGAGAGTTATATGAAGAGAAATGCTTTGTAAGGTTTGGAGGATGTAACGAACAGTTTGATTTGGCATGGCTTGTATGAATTTGATTGCTCCTTTATTTTCTGATGACTAGCAGTGATTAAGGTGTTTGTTTCTCTTAGGGCTTGTCATTAGCCCCAGTTTTTTAAACAAAGGCCAAGTAGAATAAAATTAAGCTTTAAAATTCTAATTTAGACTCAGCTTTAAATAATTCTGCTTCTCCCTTGCCCTCACTACCTCTTGTACCTCCAAGCACAGGAAAACTATAACAATATAGTTGCCCAGAGTGGAAAGGGAGCAAGAACAACTCCTTTCACTTACCCGCGTTAATGGCTTTAAAGAAATGTTACGCGTGGAGATTGCTGAGAAAGGCTGCTGAAGTGTGGTGCTGTGCGGAGCAGAGCACTTGGGAGAACTAACGTGGTGGATGGTTAAGCTGTATTTGTCAAAGCCTTAGGTGGGGAGGGGTGAGCTTTACAGACACTGTTGGAGGGCTGGTAGCAGGGTACCGATGGCAATTTGTTGAAGATGTGGCAGCTCTTGAAGAAATACAGCTACTATGCTGATGTGTTACTCTGAAAGGAATACTGTATCCAGAGGAAAAAGCCTGTCAACCTAGAGCTATGTAGGACCTCGCTTCCCTCAGACAAAGACTGGCTCTGCCATGAAGGACAAGGATAGATGCACTGCCTATACTAGATGTGGCAGCATGATTTTCCATAACCTCTTACCACTGTTCTGCTTCCTTTATTACTTCCTTCTCTCCATTGTCCCCTCCTTGTCAGCTCAAGTATCAACATAGATTTTTCTTGAACAAGCTATTGACTTAACCCAAGCAGAGTTACTGTTTCCTAAAAAGAAACATTTTCTACTTAGAATCAGAAACAGTTTCTGTGGCATTGTTGTAAGGAGAGTGAAGAAGTCCTTTTCCTGCTCTGGACAACTGTTAAATTTTTTGGAAGTGCATTCATCTTGTCCTTTATCCCTGCCCAATATGTGGCAGTGGCTGTCGAGACAGCTGCAGTTCTGCAACAAGGGACAGGTGACATTCCTTGGTCTAATGATAGTTAAGAGCTAGTGATGAATCTACATGGATATTTTCTTCCCTTTTGAAAAGAGAAGGTGTCTCAGTCTGACCACTGCTTGAGTGATGTCTAAAACTCAGAAATCCCAGACTCATAATGCTTTGGTGTACAAAGCTAAAGAATGACAGCCCTGTCTCATTTTTTCTTAGCACAAGAAGGTTGCTGTGAGCTCTGCTGGAGTGTTTACCTTTCCCAGAACAATTCTAGCTATGCAATATTCTCAGCAGTATTGGCAGTCTAGCGATTGACCCCAGCTCTTCTTTGCCTTGGTTTGAGAGATCTTGTCACTGACTTTTTGGAAGGCTTGTTGGATGTGAATGTCATTCCCAGGTACCTTTTGAACTAGCCTGCTTGGACCTGTTTAACTAGGTTTGGAAAGATCTGTGAGTGCGTGTGCATGTCTTGCTTCACATGTGCGAGTGTCCTAGTGAGAACCCTGGAGATAGTTTTAGTATTATTTACTACCTTATATCCTCGTCATAAGGCGTAACAGTAACATCCCAATATCTGCTGCTGGGACTGAAGGTGAGTAGGGTTGTTGTGGTGTCTCTGGTCCTGACTAGCCTTTGGGGCAATGGAGAGCAGCATTCATTCCTATTCCACTTTCTCAGTTCTGTGTAGCGGTGGGGGAGGCTTGGTGCAGCAGCCAGTGGTATGGCAGGAATCTCTACAGAGAATAGAAGATGAAAGGCTCTGGTGCTCTGCATGAGCCGGAGGCATTTAGGATTAGGCTGCCTTCCCTAGGTTACCTTCAGAGCCCTGAAGGCTGGGAATCCTTCATAGTCTGGAGAAGGATAGTGAGCTGTTGACTCTGACTTCTGTCAGCATGAGGTATAGTTATCTCTTAAGCTGACAGAGTGGAAAAGCCTTGCATGTTAATTGATTTGGACTCCAATTTTTTTTTTTTTTGGTTTTCAGTCAGTTTATGGTATTCTAATAAGTAGGCTGTTCAAAGGGATGTTTGTTAGGAAAGGGAGAAGATGATGAGAGCTTTATTCCAACCTCTGCTAATCCAGAAACTATTTAACCCTTCTCAGGCATCTGTGCTGATGCACTGTTGGTCAGCTTGGTCCATTTTTTGTGTCTACCCTGTTTACTCCATTCACAAAAGTGTCATGTGGCATTTTTATATTCCAAGAGGTTAAATTGCTTTTTGAAAATTTCACCAGAAGCAGTAACACAATGGAGAACGTGTTCAAAGTGATGATTTTTCTTTTTTTTTTCTTTATCTTTTCTGAGCCAAGACAGAGAAAACACTATTTTGCTGCATAATACTTGGAGAGGCTTCCTGTGCTTCAGGACTAGGACTCTGAAAAAATATAACATTTTTGGCTTTGAAGAAAACAATCATTTGTCTTAATGTTTCTGTTCCCTGGGTGACCTGGCTGCCAGAAGCCTTAGATCTGACTGCCTTCAGAATTACTCTTCTGATGCTGATGCTGATTGAAGCATAGTGTCTGCAAGTGGAGTGGTGTCTTGAGCAAACAAATCATTATTCTGATGTAGCAGATGTACACTGAAGGGGAACGTTCTTTACCTCAATCCATAGTCTCCAGGGGATCTATTTAGAGAAAACGTATTTTAAAACTGTTAAACAGCACCTGTTTGTCAATTTGGAACAAGGAATTTTCTATGTGAAATGCTGATAAAAGCTAGAGATTTCATTGGTGTCTGGAGTGTGATGGGTATTTTAATGCCAGTGTCTGAAACTTTTGTAATAGGTTGGATCAGTATGGTTATTTTGGTCCCCGGAGCTCAAGGTGCTTAGCTAAGAGACAGGTAAGAGAGGGAATAGACAGTGCATTGGTAATGAGTGTACTCCATCTCCTTTCTTATCCTGTTTCTCCACATACTAGTGTAGGGCTCCTAATGGGTCACTGAACAAAACCCTTAAAATCATTCATTGTGCAGTGATTAAATGCTCCTTGACCTTGATGGATTAGTTTGCAAAGGACCTGTGCAGCCAGCATCTGCCTGGTATTCATTCACTGGGGAGTTAGGTAGTCTCTGGGTTTGGTCTTTAAGTGGAAAAAAATCTGAAGCATAGTAATTTCATGATTTTTATTGGCCGTGTTACATTAAGGGAGGAAACAGTGTTTGCTATTGTTAAGACAAATCACTTGCTGTTGCAGACCTTCTCATGCACCTCAGGCCCAATTGTTTTTTTCACAAGAAACAGCCCTCTAGATCTGCTTCTATAGAACATGAACTTGAAGTATTTTAATTCTTAGGTGTTTACATATTTCTTAAGTTTCTGAGCAAGTAGAACACTTCCGTTTTAACTTCCTTAGTCTTAACTCTTCTTTCTCAGCTTGCTTCTTAGTGTTGGTCTGCTGTGCTGCACCGTGTATTGCACTGTCACAAGGTGTATCTTTATTTTCTATACGCTATTCTGTGTGTGCTTACCAGTTCAGGGATACTTGGTGGACAGAGCTGTTCAGATTACGTAGAGGCACAGACATCTTTTTCAAGTTGCACGTAAAGGTCAGGTTCTTTTTCCACTAAACCCGAAGAAGTACAGCCTGTGTTTTCTCTAGTATGTTTCCAAGATCTGTCTAAATTTCTGATGCAAAGGCTATGTTAAATCTGCATATTAATTATGGAAGATGTTCTTTTGAAGGTGTTTGTATACAAGTGACAAGAAAATGTGTACGTAGTTTCTCATTTTCTTAAGAAATGTTTTACATGCTTTGAATTACTTGAGATTTCTAAATGCAGGTCTAAAAATCTGTGTCTCGAAATGTGGTTTTCAGTAGAACAAGGAGCTTAAAAAGAGTCTGTTGCCCACTTGTATTTTAGTAGTTACCACACCCTTTTTGCTTCATTCCTGTAAACCAGAGCAGGAGCTCTCTGGCAGTCACTTATATAATGTCTCAGCCGTTGCTGTCAGCCTCCCTGCAGTTCACTGTTTTAGTATCGCGAGCTGCCTGAGCTTTTGCAGGCTGTGTACCAGTTTTTCTTTCCTGTCAGAACTTCATAAGCATTTGTGTAACCTAAAATTACAGCCTAACTCGTTTTCCTGTTTTGCTATCTCCAGATTGTTAGGAATGCTAGAGAAAGGGGTATGGGGGCTGTGGTCCAAAAATGGCTTGGGGAAATAAATATCTGCATTTGACCTAGTAGGACATTTCATTTTTTGAAATTAAACCTACTTTTTTTTTTCCATGTGACTGACCTCAAACTTCAGATAATGCAAAGCTGAATCTTGGCACTGCAGTGTTCCTGCCAACTCAAGTAATTTTTCTCCTTTTTTACATCTTGAAGTACTGTTGTTGAGAGCTGTCTTGGATATGCTGTGGTTTTTTTTGTTTGATTTTTCTTTTCCTTTTTTGTGCTCAAAGACAGATTATTAACATTTTGAAACTTCTCTACCATGCATTCCTTAAATGATAAGACAAAAGCAAGCTCTTTGACTCTGTTCTAGTGTTCCCCTAAAGTGTTTTTTGATCCTACTCAAACCAGCATGTAGGTTAAAGCACCACAGTGAACATATTTGATTAGATTTTTATGCCAGTGGGGTTCTGAGTAGCAGAGTGCATCAAGTGCCTGGAGCTCCTTCTGTGTTAGAGTCCTGAGGGAAGGACATGGGATGTAAGATTGCATTGAGATCAGAAGAAGTTTGAGGAGGGACTGAGGAGCTGAAACTGCATGGTTGAAACACTTAAGACTGACTGCATTTAAGACTGACTCTTGCTTTAGGTCACTCTTTAACTTGGTCAGCCAGCCAGTTGCCCAAGTTGGGCTGCTGGCATTCACTGGGATGCTAGGGGAGCAGTACAGTAACAGAAACCTAGAGGGCCAGAGGCTCGGTGGTTTGGAGGTGGGTGGTACCATCTCCCTATGGTTAAGCTTCTAGCCTTAATGACTCAGCTATAGGCAGGGGGCTGCAAGCCAAGCCTTTGCCTTTCAGCTACACTTCCTCTTAGCTGGAGAGATGATGTCACCATTGTGTGAATGCTATATTACTTCTCCTTTTATGGAGATGAACAGGCTTGAAACTGGAAGTCACTCATGCAGAGGAAGTGGGTGATAAAGGCCTGCTAGGATGTTCTGTAAACTGAGATGTGGAGCTTAAATTGCACGTTCTCTTCTAGCCTCCCAACCTTTTTCTTCACCCATCCCAAAACATCTAAAACCAAAATTCAGGGACTTGGGGCTCTATTAATTTATCAGTTATGCCAATATATTTGACCTCAGCAGTTCAACATTCATTCAGATTTGTTGTTTTGCAGTAGAATATTTGATGGAGGACTTTTGATGTACAAGATGCCTCTCTTGTGAAAACAGATTTTGATTTAATTAATTTTTTTAATGTATGCTGGTGGTCCTGGAAGCAGTCTAAAATGAAGCCCTTTATTTTTGGACTGAAGAAAGTCAAATAATAAGTTAGATATGATGGGATTTTTTAATATAGTAGAATTAATCTACTGATCTTATTATACCATACTGCTGTATAGCTTAAATTTGAAGGATGTTTTACTTCCTGAATTTCTGGATGCTTGAAGCTGCTGCTTCTTATGATCACTTGAATGCTACAGTGATGAGAGCTAAAGAAGAGCCTAGATAAAAAGCTTTCCTTGCCAGCTGGTCTGAAATACAGAACCGTTCCTATAATTAACTAATGAGTTGTTATTCTGGATTGTTTTTAATAAGCTACTCTGTTTAGGATTGAAAAAACAGATGCAGATTTCTTTTAATCAGGCGTTTCTTGATTATGTTATTATAAGCAACTGAATTTACGGTACCCAGCACATTCTCTTTTGCTGAGTAGGTTGCTTGCACAACTGACAGTGGAGTAAAGGCTGACTGAAGTTGTGCTGTATGCCCATGCTGAATGATCCTTAAAAGAAAAAAAGGGTGGAGGTGGCCTATTGTCTGGGCAACCGAATTCTGATTCGTGATGGCACAAGTGTGTATTGTGTGGAGAAGGAATATTGGCATTTAAAGCAGTTTGTAATTGGAAGTGTGTCTAAGAGTTCTGCTTTTGCATGCGTTAGCTCTCCGGCCCTTTGGTCGGCTCCAGTTTCCTGTTGCTCAACAGATTATTGGAGTTGTCTGTCTGTACACAATTAGAAGAATTCCAGCTATCCCAATGACTGCTGCTTTGCAGTCCTGGGAAAGAATTTCCCCCGGATTGCAAACAGGAATGTTGCCTTTTATGGCAGTGTCTGCACACTGCCGGTGACTTGCCTGCACTCGCAGGTACGTTCCTGCTGGCTTAAACCAGAGGTGACTAATGCAGCTGCAGCAGGCCACCGGGAGAGTGTGCTGGGGGAGGAAAACATAGTGCCCAGAGGGTTTTGAACACTGTGACTTTTCCTGCCTGAGTACCTTTCACCACCTTGCTCTTTGTTAAGGCTTGAAAAATCCTGTGCTTGCCCCTTTGGGACTTCCTTGGGTCACTGCAGGGTGCTTTGCTCCCTTGACTCATTGGAATGAGGCTCAAAGAGCTTCTCAACTAAGTGAAACAGAACTTGTCAGAATCAAAAAGCGTTTAGTCCCGAAGAGCTTCTGACTATTATCTGATGTTGGTCAATTTTTTCTGTTGGGCAGGTGGTTTGCCTGTCTGCTTACCAACACTTCTTTTCACTGGAATAAGAATCCCATCCTAGAGGAGAAGGAAGAGGAATGCATGCCCTTTTCAAGTGCTTAGGGCTTCATTGCCCCTATGAGGAGTCACAGCTTGTAATTCCAACACCGGTGTTGGCTGCTACTGGGAGCAAGGAGTACCTTCCTTAGGGTTATCTTGTGGTACCTGAATGTGAGAATAAGCTTTGCCTGAATAGGTGGACTGCTTGTCTGTAGTTAAGCTTTGGAAAGTCAGATGTTATTAAGAGGCACAATCTTTTCCTTTCACATAGCTGCTTTGGGATGGAGAACTGCGTGCAGGTGTCTCACTACCAAAGAATACATTTCCTTAGGCAAACCATAAATAAGTCATCAGTTATTCCCCTGATCCACCCTCTAAGTGCCCAGTCACGCAGAGGGCTGGCGTGTGCTTGCTGTGAGCCCTTGACCCACTGGGAGCCTTGAATGGGTGGGGCCTTTGAAGTGAGCTGACATCTACTCTTTGCCCATCCCTCAGCAAAAGGGGCACGTATCTTATAAGCAATGAATAAAATTCAGCCCTTGAAAAAATGAATAAGCAGTATTTAGTTTTGAATGATTAAGTATTTGCTGGGCCAAAACCATTTGAGTAGTGATTTTCTTCTGCTTGCTTTCTTCCAGTTTTAGGGCTGATCAGCTCTTTCTGAGAACAGTATTAACAGGGATAAAGCAGATTATTTTCCTCTAATTTTCTGTGCTCGTCTGCATACATTTTCCAGTAAAGAAGCTTAAGAGCAGGAGTTGTCTGTCTGTAGCAATATGAACCTAATGTTTACATTATCGGTTTCAGAAAAAATTAAGAAAAGATAGGATCTCAAATTTGGTAGGTTTACCTGCTTTCCTTATTCCATGAAAATGTGTCCAAAGGCTAGATAGACTTCTCTCTTTATAAAACTGAGTTTATAGGAGATTTTTCTTCGTGAATACGGCATTCGTGACATTAGGGTTGAAAATGATAAATTCACTTGCAGCAGCAGTGTTTAAGAGTATAGAAAGCGGTTTCAGGTACTTGAACTCCATCTGATTGTAAAGACTTCCCTAATTACAGCTGAATCTCTTTGTCTTGCACGAAACAGCCTGAATGATGACTAAATTATAATGGCTAAGTACTGTCTGGTGAGAAGAATACTGAATGCATTTGGATTCTCTCCGCTACTGGAGAAAGGAACAGGAAAATATGCTAATAGCTAAAATATGGAGACAGTCACATACATAAACGTACTGATGAAGGTTACCAATTGCTGAAATAAATTATTAGGGCAATCCAGTGAATTGCACGCTCTCAAGGATGTATGAGGCTTGCTTTCTCTCTCTTTAGAGATTAGACTGTCCATGACAAAATTGGGGCACAATGTAGAAAAAGGGAAGAATGACAATAACTGGATGAAATCTAACTGCTGTCCTACTGAGGTTCTCTGACTGGATGATGTGACAGTTGTCTAGTCTCTATCTTAAGCAAAAGAACCTAAAATAATAATAATAATAATAAAAAAAAACCCAAAACCCACAGCCAAATGGATAACTTATACAAACTAATGAGGATTTTGAGTTTGGTGGCACAATCTCTTCTGTGAGTACCCCGGTAACTCATGTGGTCTGTCTATGAATGACTTGCTGTACCCAAGTTGTTCTGTGTCTAAACAGATCTTGCTGCCTCTGTGATGAGTATGAGCTACTAAGGCTGTTGTGGTGTAGGCACAGGCACTTTCCAGTCTGCCCATTGCTCCCAGCTGGTTCCTAGTGGCATGGGGGAGGAATGGGATGCAGGGTGGAGGGGTGGATGAAAGGTGAAACCAAAGCTGAAGCGGGGGAGTGTGCTCATACAGAAGTGGTGAAGGAATGGTGGAAGGACAACTCAGGACTGCGTATGAGGAAGTGGAATCATAGGTGAAACCTGAAAAGAGGTTAAAGATGTGGGAGAAGATAGTGGTGGATAGGCTGGGTGAGGTAAGATCTGTAACTGGAAAGATATTATCATCCACAGCTGGGAAATGAACACAGGAATTAGTGTGTGTACTGATATATCAACATGAAAAAGAAAAGGTTTCTACTGTTACCAGCTAATGCGTTAATACAATAGGGGATGTTGCCACAAACAAATCAGCTGTCTGAGAGTTAGGCTGCTGCTCAGTGGTGTAATTTTCAAGTCCATTCTGTACTAAATAGGTAACAAAAATTTCTCACTGAACTTCCAGTGTTTGTTTTGGGGATGAAACCTCTGTTTGGTGTGAGGTTTTGGGACTTTGGGATTTGTAATGGTTGCTGTCTCACTTCCCCCTCCCTTTTCTGTTTCCACTGGTTTGCTGATAACTTTTGTAAGTCAGTATGGGCCCGCTGTAATAGGGGAGAGAGGGCTGAAAACCAAGTAGGTGTAAAACAAACTGTAGCTCTGTGGTAAAGAAACTTTCAGAGGGAGACTTCTGTATTGTTTGTACAAAGGTTGTGATGCATATAATATTATTTCTGGATTAAGAAAACTAAAATGCTGTGTACCACTATACTTTGGCATATGGTGGGAGGTTGGGGTCTGTGGCCAGGGAAGGAGTGACCTGGCCATATTTCTGAAGGTACTTGTCAGACACTGGGAACTAATAAATTCCTGGTTTGTCTTTGGTGTTAATTTCATTCTATCATAGAGATTTAATTTTAGAGAGTTAGTCTGACTACTTTTTTTTAAAAATTTTATTCTAGATCGAGAGGATCAGTCCATCCTTTGCACGTGAGTATTTACAGATATCAGCTTGTCCCTGTGTCAAAGCTTGCATTTTTAAATTCCTGTTTGGAAGACTCTCTTAATTGTAAGTGCTGGAGATAGGCTCAATCAGGTAATAATAGAATCAAGGAAGGTCCCACTACAGTTCCTCCAATATCTATTTAATCCTTTCTGAAGAACAATTTTTGTGAGAAATGGAGGAAGAAGGGAAGCTTTCAAACAGTCCCTGTGCTCAAAACTCCTAAAGAAATGTAGCTTTGTCAATGGAAAAGGCCTGGAGAAGTCCTTCAGATTTGATGCAGCTGTTATGTTTGAGCACATTCATACTAATGAGGCGGATATAATTACAGATAGCCTTGATACAGCAGTTTCTTTTCTAGGTACAGCAAAATTGATTTGCCATCAGTTCTGCTTAAGGAATTGGTATGTTTCTTCATCCAGTCAAGAGGCTTCTGTTTGAAAGATTCACTTTGTTACCTTTCACCTCTATCTCTACAGCAGCCGCTGAATTATTCCTTAGCCATTTGGCAATCTTCATATCCAAGTGACTAGAAATCATAGTTCTTTATTGCCTGCCTTCCTCTGTCCATGTGTACAGACTCTGAATCCAGTGTCAAACTGACTGAGGGCTAACCTGCTGCCCAGACACACTTCTGCCGCTTTGCCAGTACAACTTACTTTTTGTTGGATTTGAGGGAGGGGCCGCAATGGCCAGAATGCAGTTAAGGAGCGCTCTAGCCCTTTTAGGATTAGGAAAATGAATATGTCCCCCTACGTCTTGTTTGTGAATGACTGCAGATTTTCTTTACAGAGGTGAATCAGGAGCTGGTAAGACAGAGAACACCAAGAAGGTCATTCAGTATCTGGCTCATGTTGCTTCCTCTCACAAGTCTAAAAAAGACCAGGTAAGACCTAGGTTTACTGATGCTTTGTTGCTGTGCTGATTTTGGACAATAAATATATGTTGGGTGATGTTGGTGCAAGCTGTATTGCTCAGTTAAAGCCTAGATATTAACATCTCTCAGTGGACTGAGGAGGACAGTGAAATGTGAAACAATCACAGTTTGTCCAAAATTGCAAGCCAGGGGACATTGTTCCAAGTTATAAATCCTTTGAATTCAGTGGAGCTACAGTGGGGATAGACTCATCCATAGAATCATTAAGGTTGGAAAAGACCTCTAAGATCATCCAGTTCAACCATCAGCCCAACACCACCATGCCTACTAAATCATGTCCCAAAGTGCCATGTCTACATGCTTTTTTGAACATCTCAAGGGATGGTTGACTCCACTGCTTCCCTGAGCAGCTGTGCCAGTGCTTCACCACCCTTTCAGTGAAGAAGTCCTAATCTAAATCTTCCCTGATGCAACCTGATGCCATTTCCTCTTGTCCTGTCACTTGTTATACTTGGGAGAAGAGACCAACACCCACTTCACTACAACATCCTTTCAGGCAGTTGTAGAGAGCAATAATGTCTCCTCAGTGTCCTCTTCTCAAGACTAAACAATCCCATTTCCCTTAGGCACTCCTCGTAAGACTTGTGCTCCAGACCCTTTACTAGCTTCCTTACACAACCTCTTGGATTCATGGGCAACAGCGTGGGCGAGAGATGCTGTATACGAAGCATCAACCATGCTAATTTTTTCACACAAATATATTGCTTATGATCAGTGTAGGCAGTTTAAATCTGATCCTTCCATGGAGGAGTTGTCTCCTTTCTTCTGTACCTTTATACATTAGGTCTGGCTATTACATATACTGTCTCAAAACTGAAGAGTACAGTGATAGGCTAGTGGACATGAGCTGAAAACTTTGAAATTGTAGGAAAACATTAAAAGGGTGGAAATCAACCAAATCCTAGCAACACATGAAAGGAGGGTGGTGGTGATGGTGGGAGGACTTGAAAGATGTCTCACTTATATTTTTTTCCCCCTCCCTCTCCCCCGATGGACTATTGCCGAATTCGTCAGTTGTATCCTCGTAGGTGAGCTGCACGTTTACTGCACGTTCTGCACCAGGAATGCGTTTTCTGTCCCATTGTGTGATTTTTTTGAGCAGCTTTTCACTCCACACCAATATCACTTTCTGCGGCTAAACCAAATCCATAGACAATTCACAATTTTATTTTTTTTTGTGTGTGGTGCACAGTAATCTTTTTGTGAGGGTGTTCAATCAGAGACTAAAGTAATATCAAGAATACTTGTGTTCTGTGCTCAATACAAGTTTGCATTTAAGGTTTTTCTTGCAGGATTTTCCAAGATGTACCATTCGAGAAGCATTCCTCCAGGGCAATTGCATGGATGGAGTTTTCCTAGAACCATAAGCATCTAGTGTGTGTAGTATTCCTAGTAAGACAAATGTACTTAGGAGTTTAACTTTCTGTTCCCTGCAGTGAGATGTGGCTGCAGGTTGCAAAAAGAGGTTGAGAACAAGACTACCCTGCAGACAGGGTGTTCCAGGACTGTGAGCTTGTTAAGCTAGTGCTGAACACGAAAGTGTTCACTCATGAGCTGTGTAATGAATGCCAGATGCCAAGTGTGTCCACCGTATCTCTACATAACACTTCTCCCATAGTAGCTTAATGTGTAGGCATCTTATGTGTGTAGAGTATATGAATAAGACAGAAGGCATCTCTGCATGCAGACATCCTGTGTGTGTGCGCACACATAGTAATAAGTCACTTCTGGAATCCAACCAAAAAAAAAGTGCTTTCTATGTGCCAAACTTTCAGACATATGAAGACTTTTTCCGTGGTCCGTCAGTAGCTGTATTTAGAAACATTCTCTTTTTTTTTGGTCTTTTTTTAAATGTGGAAAATAGAATCATGGGGTTGAGTTAAGTATTCTTCCACTGCTTATTCTTGAGCAAAATCTCAACCACTGAAGCAGGACAGACAGTCTGCTTAGGAGAATAAAACAGTGCTAAGTTGGACTGCTTGGGGATTTGCCCACCTTTGATTATTTCTCTGTGCCTTGCACAAGTTTTGATTCTTCTGGAAAGTCCTGCAGCTTCCATTTTGCTCCCATTTTTGTGACTAGACAGTAGCACTTGCCTTACCAGAGAGGATTTAGATCTGGAGTCTTTGAATGTTAATTGTTAATGAGTGCTCTGTGCAACAATCCTTTATAAACCTTAAACCTGGAATCAGATTACAAGAGTTAATGAAGATGAATATGTTAAATTTTTTGAGGATCTCGGGTGTGCTGGTCATGGCAGATTTATTCTTTAGGGTAGTATATTACAGTGTTGAACCTTTGTGCTGCAAGATTGGATTTGGGTATTTATAATAAAGATTAGTTTATTGATGATCTTTCTCCCTTCCTCATCCAACCCACTGTTGTTGGGACTCAGTTATTTGAGAATCTCTTACATGAATGTAGAGAAGAGTAAAAAATCAAATCTCTAAAGCATAAAAAACAAACCAACAAAAACCCTAAACTCCCTCCCCATCTTTCAGTTTTTAAATTGCATTGCTATTAGAGATGTTAGAGATGCCTTTCTCCATACTTCCTGAAGAATAAATGGCTGGGAAAAGTTCTGCCTTGCATAGAAATCATTCCAAAAAATATCTAAGATGAGAAAACAATCAGAGTACAAGATAGATGTCAAGGATTTTACTTGCTTTATATGGGTGTTGTAACTTAGGAGTAGTAGAAAGAGCATATTGAAGAGCACACACTTCCCAACCACAGGTTAACAAGTCCAGTGGCTGTTATTGCTTCTGTTTTCGTGATCAATATTGTACATTCTTCAAATGCATGCCAAGTATTAAATAAATTTGTTTCAGGTCAAGGAATGGAAATTCTAGGTGACATAAAATTGGCAGCCTCCTTGTGATAGAACCCTTAGATTTTCTAGAAAGCTTTTGACAGGCAGCTCTGTGTTGTACTTGTTTTGCTTTGCAAAATTACCCATTGTGTAATAGTAATGAGGTCTCTCCTTTCACTGAAAGATTACTGCCAAAATTTAAGGTTAAAAAACCCAACAACCCCACCCAAAAACCTCTTTAAAATCTTGAAGATGATGGGATTGTCTTTTTAAGCAAAGACAGCATACAGTGAGGGATGGATGCACTGCAGTAATTGCAGACACTTAACATTATGTGCCGTTGCCATGACATGCTTAGAACTTGATCTTAGCACTGTGTCATGGTGTTAAGGCAAGTCATGAGAACTTGCTGACTTGACCAACTCTTCAGTGTTTTCCTTTCCCCACAGTTTTTTATTGCTGTGAACCTGCCCTGGCTTTCTCTATGCATATTTCTACCTTGGTAGTTCAAGAAACCTCGCCACCTCTAAACTGCAGTTTACTAGCATCTACTTGACACCAATGATGCTTTTTTACTGAGGTATTTAATAACAGGGTCTGTAGTATGGATTTCTATAAACTTTTGATCTTTGTGTAGCTAATCATGACCTTAGTTTTATTTTTAGCCAAATCATTAAAATAGATTTGGTGTCAAATCTGACTTCCATTTAGAGGAAAAAATGGGCTTTTTTTATCTCCCCCCTCCTTGTTCCATAGTTGGGTTGAAATGCAATATTGCTGGCATCTCTCACTTGCATAGTAACCAACGGCAGACACAAACAAAAGCCTAAGGCTTCACTGCAAAATGAGGAGGAGGAATGGGGTGAGGGAAGAGTGTTTCAACTTCAGTAGATGTGTGAGAAAAAGAGGGAAATTGTGACTGCCACACAGTTTTCAAGGACTGAACCCTAGTTTCAAGGTTTTCTCCTTACAAAGCCAAATGCTGGCTCTGTTGTGAGAACGCAGATGTCCCAGCTCAGGTCCCCTTCTCAGGCCTAACCCCTTGTTAGATATTATTCACAGTGAATGAAAGTGTTTGCAGCAGCTGCCCCTTCTATATAAGTGCAGTTCTGCAGGGGCTGATGGTCTTGTTTGGCCTTGCAGGCATGAAGTGAAGTGATTGTGGAAGTAAGAAATAAAGTCTTGTAGTTCTTTATGCATTTTCTCCTGTATCTTCCTTTTTTTTTTTTTATTGCATGTGTATTTAGAGAGGCTACATAAGGACTAATCTGTTTTATAATGCACTTTGAGAATGAATGGGAACAATTTTCCTTTAGAAATACTCTTAAATAATTAGCCCATAAATTCCAGTTCTGAGGAATCAAACTTCATTTCCATCTGTTATGCACAGGAAGTCTTGAGCACTTGCTGATAACTGCTAAAAAGAGAAATATTAAACTGTCATTTTCTGTTTCTAAAAGCTTTGTAGGTAATCTTGAAATATATAGAACTCCATGCTCTTAGTACAGAGGACAAGTAATTTTTAAAAACAACCAGGGATTTATCTAGAGCCTCCAGGGAAAGGTGTATATGCTCCAATGGTCTAGTACTTGGCAGGGATAAAGGTTCTGAATTTTCCTTCTCTACAGCTCCAGCATTTTGTGTTCCTTGAGGGGAGGAGTGTATGAATATGGCAGCAGAATGCAAGCAATCGTGCAGTTTGTGGGATACCACTAATACTATTTTTTTGTGTGCCTCCTTACAAAGGAGGGTTTTACTTTTTTGTGTTTTGAAAGATGTAGACTCTTAGTACAAGCTTTTTGTTTTGTTTTTAACATTAGACCTTTTCAGACTGACTTCTTAACCTACTACTAGCAGAGTTCAAAGCTGTCTTGCAGTAGCAAGGCAGGATTTTCCTCAGTCTTCCAACTGAGATGGCAAAATGCTTCTGGGATGAGGGCCTGATCTTGGATGGTATTTTGCTTTGATCCTGGGAAGGCTTTCAGATGTCATGGCCAAGTGGCTTTGAAGGGTTTCTTGTTAACAGAAAAACAGCACTGCGATGCCCTTACGTTGAGGAGGGAAGTAAGGCATATTTGTGAATGTTTCTGTTTTACCCAGGTAACTACTGAGTCTTCTTTGAAGGTTTAAAGTATCATCTCCTAAAGTTTAATATGGCTTCTCTACAACAGATGCCAAACTAGTGTGAATTGAAACTTCAGTGCTGGTTTGACCCAAGGTTGATGCACTGATTTGCTACCTACTTTATTAATTTCTGATTTCTCTCTAGGGAGAACTGGAGAGACAGTTGCTTCAGGCTAATCCCATCCTGGAGGCCTTTGGAAATGCCAAGACAGTAAAGAATGACAACTCCTCAAGATTTGTGAGTATTACTATCTGGCACGAGTGCCAGTATTCTACAGTTTCCAGAGGGAAGACTTGGTCTGCCTTTGGGTGAATTTTTCTGAGGGATAGGATAACTGTCTGTGATTGACTTCCTTCAAATTAATCTGGAAACTGAATGTCATTTAGAAAATTATCCAGGACAGACCTAGTAGGTCTCTGGGATGAATGAACCTGACCCTGTGTCAAGATCATCTATGCTGATTTTTATTGTGAGTTTATTACGATCAGTTTTATCTTGAAGAGCAAATATTGGTCCTTATTTTGATTGCTATGGAGAGCATCTAAGAAGCAGATGGAGGAGATAAACTGGAACTAAATGAAAATGGTTGAAGCTAACATTGAGGGAGGTGGAACTGTCTAGGTCATATAGCACATGAAATTGAAGGGACCCTTGTTGTGGCAAGTTTAGGCTGGAACAATGAATTTGAATTGTAAGTTGTGTGAATGTCAGAAAAGTGTTTGGTGTCTTGTTAGTTAAATGACTGTTGTGATCAGCAGGCATTACTTATTGGCTGACCTTATGTTCTGCCTAAAACCTGCCTGACCTGTTCTGAGTTAAAAAGAGAATGTTTACCTTTGCTGTATACTGCTGTTACCAGATAGAATGAATACTAATTTTAGTGCTGTTGTCTTCCTATTAGGGCAAGTTCATCAGAATCAACTTTGATGTCAACGGCTACATTGTTGGAGCCAATATTGAAACCTGTATCCTTTCTTTAACCACTTAAAGGCTATAGAGGTGGCAATAATCATACCTAGCAATTTCTTCATGACTGACTTTCTGTTTGTGGGGTTGAGAAACTGGTAGGAAATGCTTAAATTAATGCTAGCAAGATTACTGTTGCAGTCTCCTTTTTCTTTTGCTATTTTGACTTTTGTGATCACGGTGGAAATCTGTTCTGAATGAATGCTGATCTTGCAAGGCTGGTATGGAAACATAAACTGCAATAAGATTAATAGCCTTGGAATTTCATTTTCAGTTCTGGCCAAGGCAAGTAGGAATGGATAGCCAGTGTTTTTCTGGGTTTTTTTTCCAGTTGAGTGTCTCTTACAGCCATCATTCAGAGGCTGGCTGAACTGATACCAGAAGCTCAGGAAGTTGTTGACTGATTATGATTGCTAAATCAATACCCTTGTTAATTGGCATAAAGAGAATATCAGGTAGTATGAGTTTTTGCTCCTAGCGTAGAATAGGAAGTGATTTGTATGTCATGCCATGTGCCTTGACTCTGTGAAGACCTGCTGGAGAAGTCACGTGCAATTCGTCAAGCCAAAGAGGAGAGAACCTTCCACATCTTTTACTACCTGCTGTCTGGGGCAGGCGAGCATTTGAAGAGTAAGTATGATTTTGTTGTAATTAGGGGTTCCCTCACCACGACTACAGAGGGTGCAAAACACTTGTAGGCTAGGAGCTGTTGCTTTATAGTTCCTTGGCTCTCTGTCTTTTAGATAAGGTCACCCTTCCTCTGCTTCTTCCATACACTCATACATTCCTCTGCTGCCTCTCCATGCACTTCTCAGTTCCTGAAAACTTGCTTCTCTGGTTCCTTCCTGCACTTGTCTCGTTGCCAGCAATGATTCTACGCCCTTCCTTATCTAAATCACTGTCCCATGTTTAGTCTAGTCTTGCATGATGTAAACTGTTCTAGTGCAGGGATGGTCCTGCTGTGATGTACTCAGCATTTAACTGAATGGAGCAAAGCTTCTGGCACCTAAACAGCTCTAGAAGTCTAGGATCCTAACACATGTAGCTTTAATACCTCAGCTTAGTAGTCAGGGTCCATGTTGTGCAAGAGATTGTGGAGGAAGGGACAGAAGGCGAGAGCTTTTTTCATAGTTACTACTGTTTCAGGAGCTACCTATTAACTTTCACCTGACTTGAAACAAATGAGGTGTCTGAAATTAAAGGCAGATTTACTTTCAAGTTAATCACTGCTTCTTATAGACTTAGGGCATAATGATGATCGACACTGCTTTGGTGGGGTAGTCCAGAGGAAGGAATAGAAAGAAATAAGGCAGAAAACCTCTGATTTTATCTAAAATACATTACATGTTCAGCCTGCAGTAAAACTGGACAATCCCAAATGCATCCAGCACCTGCTAGCATATGCAGATCAGAAATTTGATCTGTGGTAGGTTGTTGTCTATTTAAAATAAAAGAAGAGAAAGTCATACTAACTTCTTTCTCAATTCTTTCCTAAGCTGATCTGCTGCTGGAACCTTACAACAAATATCGCTTCCTTTCCAATGGACATGTTACGATCCCAGGTCAACAAGACAAAGATATGTTTCAGGAGACCATGGAGGCAATGAAGATCATGGGCATCCCAGATGAGGAGCAGATGGGTATGAATCCTCTGAAAGGTTTGAAAATGCAAGGAAATGAAAGAGGGAGCAGATCTTATCTCTCTGGAGCTTTTTTCATTTGGTGGTTCTTTGCTTTTTTTGGGGTTTACTGTTGTTCCGGTTTTGTCTGATGTTCCCTGCCCACCTCCCCAGCCCCAAATGAACTGTATGCAATAACAAGCTTAGTGACTTAGTAACCCACCTCAGGATCTACCTGCAGTTTCAGCTGATGTTAGAAGTCAAGCAGCTAATGAAAACACGCTTCTGCTTACTCTTTCAGTTCACAGTCTGAGAGCTGTATATCCAGTTTATGAATAACACATCCAAGATACAAGAATCCACTCATTCTCTTGTGCAATGCACGCTTCTGTGCTACCCCTATTCCCTAAGCAGTGGGTTTAAAGTATCTAATCCAACCACTGCTGGGTTAGTATTTTGAGAATGGCTTGGTCATAGTGCCTTTCTTTCCAGCTTAACACTGAACTGCTGATCAGAAATTAATATTGTCTGATTCTGGGAGCACAGTACTGCGACAGTGAAGCTAGAATTACATGCAGCCAGCACAAAGTGCAGTGATATATATTCACCAGAGCTCTCTGCTGTCTCATTCATGATCTGCCTGGTTTCCAACCAGTGTTCTGCAAAATCTCTGAAGCTTCTAAAGGTATAAGTTCTTCCAACTAGGACTGTTTTTTCTCTACACTGAAGCAAGCAATGGTGGTTTGAGGTCACCACCTCCTCTGCTGGAGGCTGCAGCTCTTGTGACTGTGCCTCTGCCTTAACTATTGCATTTTAAAGTCCAGCCTGCTACAAATCCACGCTGTCTTTATCCACTGTTTAATACACATCTTGATATTCTGAATAATCTGAGACTGAAACTGTCATATGGAGGTGAAGAGAAATTTGTCTAAACTGAATTAAAGAGTTGGCAGCCTAATTTATTGTCAGGATGTCGTGCTATGCTCATTTTTTTGAGTGGGGTTTTTCATGTATACTCTAGGGCATGTCTTTGCTGTCACATAGATGAGTCATTGGTTCCAACCACTGCAGCAAAGATAGCTTTAGTGTTTTGCATTTGCTGTTCAAAGTGTGCAGTACATTACTGTCCCTTTAGACTCAGAAGAATAACACATACAGGAGCTGACTGGACAGTAGGCTTACTTAGTTTTGATGTAAAGTCTCAACACTATCTTCATTTGTGAGAGAATGAAGGACTCCATATTCACCTGTCAAAACACTGAATTTCATAACATGCCACTACGAACATACGTGTTTCTTTTCTGTTAGTCGTGTTGTAGTATGTAGGGAGGCTTTGTTTGCTCTGCTGTCAAAAGGATATTGCTTTAAAATGTTCCAGTAACAGGTAGAAATTAGAGGATGAAATAATCTTCGGTACGATATCCCCTTTGCAAGTGACTGACAATTTACTTTGCTCGAGGCAGTGAGCTTTGATTGATACGTAGCGAAAATTGAATTGATGCTTTGGCACTGAAAAATGTGTTTCCTGTCCTAGCATCTGGTGCTGGTTTTGTGACAAACACCATTCAAAGAGTGTGAATGGATCATTAGCAATGGATGAGGTTCTTCAGCATGTAATTAGTAATAGTTATGGTATAGGCACTTTCACTCACATCTTGCTGTCCTTCAGGCATAATGTGTGTCTATACAGAGTACAGACCTTCGTCAGGGAGCTGAAAGTGATACAGGGTTAAAGGAACAAAATCTTCCTTTTCTTAATTGGTTTGTACTCTTAATAACAGCTGTTCTATTTTTAACAGTAGTCGTGTAGGAAGATGGTGAGATTTGGCCCTGTAACAAAGAACAAATATTTTATTGAAAAATATATATGATGTAGGATGGTGCATTACCCTCAGCTCTGTCTCCCACTTTACTGTAATGATGTTGAGAATGGGTACATTACCAGGCTGTGTAGTCTTGCATAGGAGGGACAGGGAAAGTCCTGTGTCCTGCATGGGAATCACAGAGGCGATCACCCATGGTGGTTTTTTCCAAAGTTCCAGAAAGATCTTTGGGATGTTGAGAAGGGCCTCTTAACCATGTCAGAAAATGTAACTGGGTCATATCAGGGCTTTTGGTAATGTCTGACACTAGTCTATTATTATTTTAAAAGGTCTGCTGAAGGTCATCTCAGGTGTTCTTCAACTTGGCAACATAGTCTTCAAGAAGGAGCGTAATACAGACCAAGCCTCTATGCCAGACAACACAGGTAACCAATCTCATATTCCCTCCCCAGAGAAAAATGCAGAAAAAGCTTACAGGAAGCTCTTACAAGTAGAATAATATATTAAAGTATGTGTGGAATGCTGGAGCCCTGTTTTTCTGTGAGGTGAATTATTTGTCAAAGGAGCCGACGTGCTCCTTCATCCAAATAGACACTGTTTTGCCAGGCGTGTGTTTGCAGCCACCCATGGGCAGGAACGTGGCCCTGTTCCTGTGACAGGGCTAGGCAGGAAGTGTGTGTGATAACCAGGTGAAAAGGATTACTCTACTGGATTATGTGTCGTGTGCGTGTGTTAACCAAGCTAGGAATGATTGCTCCTACAAACCTACATTATCAGACTTTAAGGAGTGTTCTTTGCTGACATGGCAGGTAGACTTGTAACTGCAAGATTAAGGCGGATAGTGTTACGGAGGCTATAAAATGTGTGTACTTGTTTTAATTACACTGCCCATTGTTGCATAGAATCATAGAATGGTTTGGATTGGAAGGAACCTTAAAGGTCATCCAATTCCAATGACCCTGTCATGGGCAGGACCACTTCCCACTAGACCAGTCTGCTTAGACTTGCTAGACCATGTTGCATATGTAAATAGTACCATGTTTTGTGTGATAGAAGGCCAGCTGTAGGAAGACCTAGCTCTTTGTAGACCTTCATTATAGATGTACTGCAGAAATATGAGATTGCTAGCTTATCTTTCAAGTGTGTATATTTTTGGCTATTATTACTGAAAATATACTCTAAATGGCATTTTGGGGAGGAGATTACACCATTTTGGTTTTGGATCTTGATTCTGAAATACGATTAGCTTGATTAAGAAATCTGTTACTTGATGTATCTTTAAATTGATTACAGAACAAGAACTTTGTAAAGCTTTCATGTTATGACTTAGTGGTATGCTTCAAATTTGCTCTCTTGGTTTCTGGAGAAACTTAGTAGTATGGATTGCTAGAGTTTGGGGGGGATTTTTTAGTTTAGAAGATACCTTTCTTTGCTTCATTAACTTGTTATTCATCTAATGTTTTTTATGAGCTGTTTCATTACTCTCTGGAGAAGGCAGTTGCAGGAATGTTTTACTTCTGCTTTCTATAAGAAAAACAAAAGAACATTAATTTCTTTGTTTTTTCCTCTCACTGTCTTTAGCTGCTCAGAAAGTGTCTCACCTTTTGGGTATTAATGTGACGGATTTCACCCGAGGTATCCTGACTCCTCGCATCAAAGTTGGGCGAGATTATGTCCAGAAAGCTCAGACCAAAGAGCAGGTATGCATTCTCTCAAAATGAACAAGTTCTTTAGTCTTTAATCTTGCCACTGCAAAGCTGATAAATGTATTAGAGGTTTCTGTAGCATTTAATAACCATCTTTGACTGCAATGTGTGGCAACCACAATTGAATAATGTTGCAAGCGTTATGGCTTCTATTTGCTCACTTGACCGATATAAAGATAGAAGTGACCCTGTCCCTATAGCACTTATCTCTTATCTAAAAAAAAGAGGGACAATACAACTTCCCTAATTTTTGTGACTGGCTGTCCCAAGGGAGTAAGTTCCTCCAGTGCCGTATGCAAAGGTGACATTTTCAAGTTCCCTGTATTACAGAAAGCACCACTTCTGAGTAGGTCAGCTACTGGGCTGGAAGAATTTGCTGCTCACTCTTGAAACTTATTGGAAGTGTTGTAACACTTCAGTCAGGTTGTGCTGTAAATGAAGTCTGACCTAGGGGTTAGTGGCCTCCAGAATGGAGCAAAAGCCCTGTGCTAACTCACTGCGTGCCTTCTTTATGAACATATACTTATTCTCAGTTTAAATAAATATGCCCCCATAACATGGAAGGGATTAGGAGGAGAGCGAAGTCTAGAAATAGTCACAGGCTTGCTTTCCATTTTGATATTTAATTTCTTACTATACATAGTATTTTTGTGTCAATCACAGGTCGGATAGTAGCGTGGAAAGGAGGGTTTTGGCTTCACAAATCCTAAATTTCAAAAGAATTTAAAGGCTTTTCTTTGGGCCTGTGAAACAAGCTATGTTACTGTGGTGTTTGAGGTGACTGGGCATAACTTTTCTTTATTGAATACCAGACACTGATTTCGCCAGCAGGCAGGATGCTGAAGTTTGGCTTTAACACAGTAATTTAGTAAGACAAATCCATCACTCTTGTTTACAGAATATCACTGTGCTGTCTTCTTCATTGGGAATAACCTCTGAAATAAGCCTTGTTCAGTTTGGTGGAGGAGAGAAAATCTCAGACTACTGTTGGGCCATTAGATGCCAAAACAGTGTAACCTGTGCCTTCCTTTGGATTATAACCTAACTCCCGATCTTTGTCTTTTTCTCTCTTAAGGCTGACTTTGCCATCGAAGCATTGGCTAAAGCCACTTACGAACGTATGTTCAGGTGGCTGGTTATGCGCATCAACAAGGCATTGGATAAGACCAAGCGACAGGGTGCATCCTTCATTGGAATCCTTGACATTGCTGGCTTTGAGATTTTTGAGGTAAGGGAATGTCAGGTCCCTGCACTCAGCACAGTTTGCCATGGAGCAAAGACCACCGAAGGAGGTTGTCCTTTTCCAGTTTTAAAGTAGTATTGTTTTGGAAGGCATGCGTATTCTATTTTTGTTATTTTTTGTTATTTGAGATCTCTGCTCGTGTGAACTGTTAGATAAGTTATTAACTCACTTAAATGAACTCAAATGGCTAATTTTTAGTATTTTCTGTATTCTGAGAATGTTTTATCTCATTGCTGTATATTCGGATGCTTACATGTGCATTAGAACCATTTCATGGTTCTGGGTGTTCTGAATTCCTGATAGCTCACAGCTTAAGATTTTGCTAAATTACAAAAAAGTCTTTTAAAATGTCATGTAGAGTTATGGATCTCCACTGGACTTAAATTTTATGTCCCATTAGTCTGTCCCAAAACATTGACAGGATGACCCACTGAAACCTACTAGTGTCATTAAAAATTCTTGCTGATGAGTTTTGGAAAAGAGAAAGGCAGGGTAGACCAAATCAGATATCTATGCCCCTTTCTGCAAGAAGCCAGAAAACTGGGAATCAGAGCATGGTTTCACATACAGCTGAACGGATTTATCAGCAGCTCCTTGATGCAGAGGAGTGAGCTTCTGGTTGCAGCTGCTTATACTGTTCACCTCTCTAGCCCTGTGGAAAATGTTTTCTGAGCATGTTTTATAATTGAGTCAGTCTGCAAAGGGGAATCTGAGCATAAAAACTAGTGCAAGATAAATGTGGGAGAGGGAGAGCTGAAGTGGAGGAACAGATGGAAAAGAGGGAAAGTGGGAGCTCCCTCTATAGGTGGCAGTGAACTGTTAAGACCGAACCGCTGTGTCTATGAAACAACAATTTCAGAATGTGGCTTTGCATTGTTCTTAGTCTGAAGCAACCACAGGCTGCCATCAGAAAAGAACTATCCTGCCATTATCTCAGCCAGGCAGCTCCTGTCCAACGATCCAGTGTTATGCTGGATCTAGCTCATGTGCAGGTGCAGAGTGAGTTGGACCAATTTTATTCATGAAACAGGAAACTTAAGACACAGAAAAGTTTCATTTTTTCTTTTTTTTTTCTTTCTTTCCCCTCTCTAATCAGACTACCTTTTTTTTTAGTCATTGCTGGATCTTAGGAAAAGGAAAGGAGTGGAAGTGTATGGTTAGGAGTTACTGAAACAGGGAAGAAGTAGAACAGGATCATTCTCCTTAGCAGCTACATTATGTTTAGTGTGCTGTAACATGAAAATGCACCACAAGTTATTCACCTTGTCTTTACAGTTTGAAGAAATTTGGAGATGTTGAAGACATTTTCCTCACTTTCCTTGCTCTGATTTTATAGATGAGGATTAAAAAGGGACTTTCCAGTCCACATGCTTTCAGGAATTTGTCTTCAGGCTTCTGTTGCTTCCTTTTCCTGTGAAGAGGACTTGCCAGCTCTGAGACTGTGAGAAAGCCAGTCTTTTATATTCCCGGGTTAAATAGCTGCAGTAATTCTGCTGTTGTTTACAACGAAACATTCTTTTGCAAAGTCAGAGGAACAGCGTGTATGAACTTCCCTAGGGATGGCAGCAGTGGTGCAGTGACATGTGACCGGAAAGGCAGTTCATAAGCAAATGTGGTTATTAACAAGAGGCTGTCCACCCCACACAGAACACTGGCTTGAATTCCTGAACTGTAGATGTGATCTTTCTTGCTAAGAGAACAGTAGGTGTGTCTTCAAAAGCAACTGTTCAAACATCTTTCTACTTTTTTCTTCGTTAGCTGAACTCCTTTGAGCAGTTGTGTATTAACTACACAAATGAAAAGCTGCAGCAGCTCTTTAACCACACCATGTTCATTCTGGAGCAAGAGGAGTACCAGAGAGAGGGCATAGAGTGGAATTTCATTGACTTTGGCCTGGATCTGCAGCCCTGCATTGACCTCATAGAGAAACCGGTAAGCTTGTTGTTCTACTGTCGAGCAGCAAGAAATGGCTGCACTAATTATGTCCTTGAGCACATATCCTCTACCTGTATGCTGAAATATAGCTTTCTGGTTCTTGTAATACTCTGCTGAAACTGTGATATGCTTAGAAGTAGAAGCGAAAAGTTTCCTCTTTGTCTGGAAGAGTGTCACCAATGCATCTGCTAGTACCAGTTCTGTAGGAAGTACTGCATGAAAATAGATCTAGGCAGCCACTTTTTCCTCCCATAGAATCATCTTCATTCATGTAGATCTGCATGGTGCTAAATGTGTGCGTGTCTTACCATAAATAGTGTGAACTTCCTTACTTAACTCTAACTGAAGCTGTGAATCTCTGTTGCTTTCACTCTGCTCTAATGAAACTTGAAAATCTATACTATTCATAGTAGATGTTCCAGTAGTAAGGACTAGTTCGTGAAATGTTCTGCTATGCTCTTCTGCATTCAGACACCTGGATATTTGGAGAACAGTGTGATAGTGGTCCTTCTATTCAAAAGATTTTTTTCCCTGTGTAGAACAATCTAGACAAATGTCATGGAAGAGACCTTCTCATAAGAATGTTCAGAATTCAAATAAGTATTGTGAAGAATTATTAACAACTTCTGTTAGTATGGAAGTAGTTGAACTGATACCATACAACAGGTGAATGTGATGGGGTTTAGGCTTAGGTATCCTTCTTTTTTTTTCTAGCCACCTGAAGGTGTTAATTATTGGTGTATTCCTGTGTTTAATGATGTTTTGATGTTTCCCTTCTTTAAGGCTGGGCCTCCTGGTATACTGGCCTTGCTGGATGAAGAGTGCTGGTTCCCAAAAGCAACAGACAAAAGCTTTGTGGAAAAAGTTGTACAAGAACAAGGCACCCACCCCAAATTTCAGAAACCAAAACAGCTAAAAGACAAAGCTGACTTCTGCATCATACATTATGCTGGCAAGGTAAAGAATTTGTAGCTAAAATGTGAATATTGGAATGTCTGCTTTATTTTCTAACGCATAACCACTGCTTCTCAGAAATAGCTACTTACTGAAATTGCTACCTATGGGAAACCAGTGGACGATTTCACTAAGTTTTTCCATTGTTGTGGACCTTGCTGGGCCTAAGGGGCTTTGCCTGCAAGTTATGTAGGTATAGTTGAAGTCAAGCTGACACCAATTTAAGTTTATTCTCAGTTATTTGGTGAGATTGGAGATAGTTTTCAGAAACGTTGCATCAAGACTTCATCACCAAACGTGATAGTGCAGTTGGTTTTTAGTGTGACACTCTGGTTGGTGCAAACTAGCAATGCAAATCCATTCCCTTTACTGACAGAAGAGAACGTGCAACTATTTGTTAGGTTTTGAAGTTTGTAGGTGTGGTTGCTTAGGTGACAAATTCAAGAATTATTAGGTAATCTGATGTTAAACCTCAGTGCTGCTGTTACGGACTTTGCAGGATCTTGTTGCATCTTGTGCTGTAGAAAACCCCTCAAGTTCATGATATGTTTATCTTCTCCAGGTGGATTATAAAGCAGATGAATGGCTGATGAAGAACATGGATCCACTGAATGATAACATTGCTACTCTTCTCCACCAGTCGTCTGATAAGTTTGTGTCTGAGCTGTGGAAAGACGGTATGTAATTCAACTTAATCTCATTTGTTTTCTCTTGGACGAGTTTGATCATCAAAAGTCCGTGATGAGCTATATTGCTTTTTTCCCTGAAGACTAAGCCACCAAGATGGGCATTGTCTGGAACATGATTGCTTAGATGATGGTATTGCACTAAAGGTTCACCGTAACTGAAGAAAAATGTTCACTTGCATCAACTTATGTTAAGCTTGCTGCTTATATAACAGTTATGTATTGAAACCAAGAATGCCAGGATAAAATACAGATGCACCATTATGTCCCAGCAGCTTCCTTAGCTGCAACACTCCAGCACAAAAATCTGAGGTTGAATCTGTGTTTTCATTCCTGCAACTAGTGTGTTCTTTCTGCAGTGTTGTTCAATATTTTATCTTCTCTGGGTTTATCTACTTTTGAGTTTTACTGTTGCTGTCACTTTCTGTGATGGGATTTCTTTGACGTCTCTGTTGCAGAGATGCAGAACGTTCAGAGAGCCTATTTCTATCAACACTTTCCTATTCTTCATCTAGAACCAGGTGACTGAGAAACTCAGCTGTTGTGTCATGTGTGTAATGCATCCTAGAGCCATGCAAGAAATGCTTCCGTTAACTTCTCTTTGTCCCTTTGTCATACCTGCCTGTCTTTCTTGTTCATTTCCTCTGCTTTGTGCTAGTAGCTCCTCACAGGCTTTAAAACAAAAGCAAAATTCTCACCTTGAAAGTGGATACAAGAAATGGACACATTCAGGTACTAAAGGTTGCTCTTCCATAGGAAAACCAAATCCCTGTCAACTGTTTGAACGTAGAGCTGCCAAGGCTGTATTTCATTGCAAGATTTGGAAGGAAGATTTCTGATACTACATTTAAACTGAAATCCAGTTTAATACTGATTCTGGTGTTGGGATTTGACTTCAGCTGCTGATCATTGAAAAGAAAGTTAGTTTGGCAAAGGAACTTGTACTGCATGAAAAATGGCCATCAGCAACTTATACCTAACAAGATCTTTGCTGTTTGAGACTCCTTTTGGATTTGAAATGTCAACCGAACCACAGCTGATCAGTTCTCATTGATTGATTGTTCTTAGCTGGATCTTCTGTTGCAAGTGACTGTCCCTTTTGCTATCTTGGTGTAGATTGCAGGGCTCAAGATTTATAAGAGGATTGTTCCAGCCGCCGTCTGGGACAGTGCTGTGGATTTCCCTGTGATGTCATCTAGTAACATAACCTTTTTTTTTCTTTCTGATAAGACAACCTTGACCCTATTTGAGCAGCTGCTCTAGAATTGAGCAGTTCTAAAGTAATATTAGCTGTAGATCAGAGTATCCTTTCTTTTTTCTTCTTTTGTAGGGATTTCTCCTACCAGTTTATTTAATTAGAAGCCTGTTGAGCACAAATTGATGTATTTTCTGAGGTGAAAATTGGGAGCCTGGGTGTAGGCATCAGCCAACTGCTAAAGCTAAAGTGAAGTAGTAGCTTAAAGCCCTTACTAAAAATGTACTGGGGGTGTGGAACTTCGTTGTAATACTGTTGTTTTTGGTTTGGTGGGTGAATTTTTATCTCCATGTGGAAGAGCAATGAGAAAAAGCAATACTTTAGTTTCTTCTCACCCCTGCTACTCTCAAACTTAGGTGGCTACTATTTAAAAGAAAAAAGGCTCCGTGGAGTCCACCCTGATGATGGCTTCATCAGTGAAGTCACTGTGGTATAATTGAGAAACTGTTGGGGCAGGGACTTCTGACTTTCTCACAGTTGATATTGTTTGTGTCTCTGTCGTAGACTACTTGTACTCCAAAGATAACTCAAACAGTGGCATCTTGAGGTTTGGTTTCTGTCATGCCTTTTGCTATGTTTGCTCAGTTTGCAAGTAGATTTGACTTTTCTGATCAACGGTCATGGCAGTTCTGCCTGTAATGCAAGAGTCAAGCTGGACTTTTTTCTAACTGTGGCCCTTTCTGGTTCAGAGTTAACTAATAGTTGACTCTGCTGGGCTAGCAGCTAGAACTCTTGGTTTGTTGTTTTTCTTTGCAACCTAAGCAAGTAGAAGCATTTGAAACTCACTTCTAGATTGCTCTTCCAGAGTTGTCATCCAGAGCATCAGTAGAATACATTTAGGAGTAAGTTTGACTCCATCACTCAAACTTCCTGTAGTGAGCTGTGCTTTCTTTTCCTACCTGCTCCTATCCCTGCACAACTTCTGTACAGGAGTCGACATCTGTGTAGAGATGAAGCAAGAAGGATCCTGCAGCTCCTCATTTATCCTGTTCTACCCAGATGTTATTTGTGCATTCCAATGCTGCTTTCATCTGTGGCAGAATTTTAACGCTCTGTCTTGTGCTCTCTCTAGTTGACCGCATTGTTGGGCTGGATCAGGTAGCTGGTATGTCAGATACAGCATTGCCAGGGGCCTTTAAAACCAGGAAGGGGATGTTCCGAACAGTGGGACAGCTCTATAAAGAACAGCTGGCTAAACTCATGGCTACCTTGAGGAACACCAACCCCAATTTCGTCCGTTGCATCATCCCCAACCATGAGAAAAAGGTAAAGACAGTTATAACAGTACAGCCCATGCAGTCTTACATGGGCTTCCTGGGGCACATGGATGGGTTGCTATCTTTTATCAGGTTTTGCAAGAGATCTTAAAGAGGTCCTGTTTTCTTAGGGTATATTTTTAAAGTCATCCTAAGTATCTGTATACTTACCGAAGTTTCGGAGACTGATCTTTGCAGTTCTTCTTAAGGAAGCATAAAAGCTCTCAGTTGCTTCTAACTGAAAAACAGGGAACTGACTGTTTTACAAAAAACAAGGAGGCAAGGGGCTAAGCTCCTTCTGCAAGAGCTTGGTGGTGTTTATAAAATATGCTTTTTCCTCACTAGGCTGGAAAATTAGATCCTCACTTGGTTCTTGACCAGCTTCGCTGTAATGGAGTGCTGGAGGGAATCCGTATTTGTCGTCAGGGTTTCCCCAACAGAATTGTATTCCAGGAATTCAGACAAAGGTAAGGCCTAGAAAAGAATCTAAAGTCGTCTTTACCCTGACAAAGTTAAGACATAAGTGCAAAAGTTAAAGAAATTATTACAAATAGATTGCCACTGTTTTCAAAGGCAGCTCATCTGTCCCTTGATATTCCCTGGCACAAAGCCTCCCAAAAGCATCTATGACTTGTCTAGTAAGCATGTAGTTAAGGTGAGGTGTAGAGGATACCATCTAAAACTGCTGTGTCGTACTCTGTTGTCTCAAGATGCATTTTTTTTCTTCTAACAAGACCATAAACTGCCAAAGTCATAATGGCATAGAACTCATTACTGATTTTGGTTGTTGTTGTTTTTCAGATGTGCTTGTGTAACTAGTCTAATGCTTTCTTCTTTTCAGATATGAAATTTTAACTCCAAATGCAATTCCCAAAGGATTTATGGATGGAAAGCAGGCTTGTGTGCTCATGGTAAGACATCCCAGAAACTCTACTTGAATAGAATAAATAAACTTTATGGGTGTGGTTGTGAAATCAGAGTTGTGCATGTTAAATAAATCTTTACTCGCCAACCAAAATTCCAAATTAAAATATTTTGTCGGAGAGAAGGAAAGTGCAAAAAGCTTTCTCTTGGGTTCGCAGATGGAGGCTTTTGACCTGCATGAGGTTCAATAATCCTAGGCAAAGAGGATCTTTCTGTTTCCACAGATACATACGCTTTGAGATGCCAGCAGTATTCATAAAATCAGAATGCTTGGAAGCATTGATGTTATCTTTAGCACATGCTTAAAATATGAGCTTCAATGAACTGTTTGTAATGGCCTGCTGACGACGAATGCTTTCAGTGAAGGCTCAGTTAATTTCTGAAGAACTGCCTGCTTCAAAGGGAAAGCTTAGGCTCTGTAGCTTGAAGGCTAGGGGAGACTGAAATGAATTTGGCTGTAAGGGATTCCCTTTCCTCTGTCACTAGTTTAGTATTGACAGCAAGTCCTTCAAAGGGCGGGAAAGTTGAGTTCCTTTTTCTGACAAAGATTAGGACTGGGAAGAAATAAATAGGAAGTATCAACAGATATGTTTCCTTTAGGAAAGGAAACGGGCTCTTGGGGCTACACGTATGTTCCTCACAGCTTCCTTCTAGTTCTGGGTACTTGATGTGGTGTTGTATTAATGCTTTCTGTCGTATTTTCTGTCTCTGGTTGCCTCCATTTCACACTGTGCTTGGCTGAGCTCCGTCTTCTCTTAATCAGGACAGGACTTCATTGGGAGCTAGCATCTTTGGTTGGCCTGAGTGGCTCACTGTAGTGTAGGGATATCTTACAGCTATGAGACAAGAATGTGTTTTGTGATGTTCCACAGAAGCAATCTTTGCTGGACGTAAATTCTTCTCTTTCTCATTTTAGATCAAAGCATTGGAGCTGGATTCCAACCTTTACCGAATTGGACAGAGTAAAGTGTTCTTCAGAGCTGGGGTACTTGCTCATCTTGAAGAAGAGAGAGACCTGAAGATCACAGATGTTATTATTGGCTTCCAAGCGTGCTGCAGAGGCTATCTGGCCAGAAAGTAAGGACTATGTTTTGTAAAGTACATTATAAATGTGTATTTCTCCCACTCAGGTTCAAGTTTTTCTTCAAAAAAAAATGACTAGAAATTTTTTTTTTTGTCAGAAAGGCCATGATTTATTTGTTGTACGTAAGAGCTAATGGTTGTTTTAGGGCTTTTTGATCTCTGTAATGCCAGACTTTTGGCACCTGCAAGAAACTCCATGTGGTGTTACCCACACACTACCAGAGCAGTAAAGTCTATTCCTCTCTATAGGAATACCCTACAGCAGGTGAAGTTTTTGACAGAAGTGCTGCAAACTGCAAATGTGAAAATGAAACGGTTTTAGTACAGTACTGAGCAGAAATATCTTGAAAAGACAGAGGAAGTTCACTGGATGTTTCGCAGGTTTTTTTTTAGTAGGGAACTGTCTAAAGTAAAAATGTAGAGGTATCTAAGCAAAGGCTTGGTGAAGAGAATTCTGTGCCACTGACGGTTCCTTTGTCTGACCTCCACTTACTTTGCAGAGCCTTTGCCAAGCGCCAGCAGCAATTGACAGCCATGAAAGTACTTCAGAGGAACTGTGCTGCCTATTTGAAACTGCGGAACTGGCAATGGTGGAGGTTGTTCACCAAGGTAATATTTTTCCCTTTGCAATTTTGACAGTTAGGTTGCGATTCCAGCTTCTTGGGTTGGACCCGAGTTCAAAACCCTCTTCCTCTACAACTGGGCTGCCTTGCAACTGCACCTTGATTCATTTAAGCAGAGAATATCATAGCATATTTTATAGCTGTGCAGTATGTCTGCATAAACCAAGTACGAGGCTATATCCAAGTAATGTTGTAGAAGAGTAGAAGTCATCTTTTGATGCTTTATTCCTGAGAAGAGGAAGAAGATTGCTTGCTTTGGTGATCTGGCACTTCAAAGAGTTATTTACTATGTGGCTAGTCAGTTTAGCTAGACAATTTTAGAATTGTTAATAGAGGGGTGGCTTGCTATCTCTTTCTCCAGGGTTGTAAGAGCAAAGGAAAAGCACTGAGGTCTGATCTTGCTGTCAAATTTGTACATATTTTTTGCTTTTATAAAAACAATGAATACACGCAAAAATGGTCTGTTTTCAAATGTATGGGATTTCTTGCTTTTTAGCCATGAGACTTTGCAGCTAAGTGAGAGTTAAGAGCAGAGTTTAAACTTTTCTTCTCTTTCCTATGGAATGACTTGTAAGGGGTTTTGATGGGGGACCACAGAGACAGGTGTTGTTTATTTTTTTTGTTTACTTTGTGACTTTGCCCACTGTATGTCAACTTTTTTATTCTCTTGCTATTACTACTTAGTGCTTGAGGGTCTGGAATTTACCCATTCCTTTCCCGATGCAGCCCATCTTGGAGGAGAAGTTGGGCAGACAAAGTGTGTTGTTGACAGAGTAGATGATATCTAGTCTTCTGTGATCCTCCCAGCATTCACAACAAAACAACTGGTCAATACTTCAAATACATGACACTTATCTAAAATGTTGTTTTATTCAATGTTTATCAAGTACCAGATCATTTCTTCGTGTTTTCCTTGTTTGTTGTACATGTCTCATTCCCTTGGTTTCCCTTTCAGGTGAAGCCCCTTCTGCAAGTAAGCAGACAGGAAGAGGAGATGATGGCCAAGGAAGAAGAACTAATGAAGGTCAAGGAGAAGCAGTTAGCTGCAGAAAATAGGCTGAGTGAGTTGGAGACCTTCCAGGCCCAGGTGAGTTCACAAATCTCACATGTAAAAGTCATTCTCTCTTTACCAGCTGCTTGAGAGCTCCTCCTTTGCTTTTTTTTTTGTCTGGTGGACAAGCTACAGGATTCCAGCTTGTTGAAGTGTGTGACTTGGCTGCCATCTCTTTCATTTCCTTTGCCCTTCTTCCCAGTTCAGTTCCTCTAGCTGGTCATTTTGTGCAGTGACCACCTATGCCTTTCTATAGCCATTATACGAAGAAAAATCTCCTTTGGCGGAGTATTATAGAAAGATGGTTGAATTCAACCTCATGATTAATTTAATCCTTTTTGTTTGGAACACAGAAGGTCTGATAATTCTTTGTGTTACTTTGGCAGAGGGAAACTATGCAATCTCCTTATTTCAAATGGATATGGCCTTGAGAAATTTGTTGAGGCTAGCGTATTATGTGGTTGCAGTGCATGGTTTGTGATGGAGAACAAACACTTCAAAACTATGTTTTGATAGTTAACTTTTGATTAGCAGCAGGAGACTGCTGCAATGATTAAGACTAACTGTGAAACACAGGAGCACTTAACTCCACTAACACAGATTGCTGAGTGCTTTGGTAGATCGGAGCTTGTCTTAATTTCTGGTTGTGTGTCCAATGTAGCTAATGGCAGAGAAGATGCAGCTGCAGGAACAGTTGCAAGCAGAAACTGAACTCTGTGCTGAAGCTGAGGAGGTAAGGGCCCGCCTGACAGCCAAGAAACAAGAACTGGAGGAGATATGTCATGACCTGGAAGCAAGGGTGGAGGAAGAGGAAGAACGATGTCAACATCTGCAGGCTGAGAAGAAGAAAATGCAGCAAAACATCCAGGTAGTGCCTTAGGAATGCTGTCTTTTTTCAGTAAAGAGGATAGTAAGGGTTAGAGTGTTCTTTTCTCTCCGCTTGGAGGGAAACAGGAGGGAGAGACAAAAAAAATATAGAAAAATCTATCTGTGGAAACAGCAATAGAACACAGTGATTCTGATGCTGAGCCCTGAGGCGTTCAGTCAGTTATCTGGAATGAGCTGTTCCATTCTTAAAGATTAAGATGACAGCCACTTGTCATATAATTAGAGAAGTCTTTGCTTGAGCCAAGTGATTTAGGAGTGGTGGCATTCTTTGCATTGTTTATTCGTATAGCAACTTTCTAGAATGCAGTATGTTGCATTAAGTCATGACAGAGTTCTCACTTCTGGAAAGCATTAATAATACCTTGAAGGAAGGGTAAAGAAACTTTTCAGGTTCTGTTGTTGCTGCTGTACTGTTACATTCATTAGTGAGCAGCGCTGACAAATGCCTTGCTTTTCTGTGGGTGTTGTGAAGGAACTAGAGGAACAGCTTGAAGAAGAGGAAAGTGCAAGGCAGAAGTTGCAGCTAGAAAAAGTGACCACAGAGGCCAAATTGAAAAAATTGGAAGAAGATGTGCTCGTTCTGGAAGATCAGAATCTCAAGCTGGCTAAGGTAAGATTCCTGCAGCTTCTTACACAGGGTAGAGATGCACAGGTGTTTCTCCCGGAGCCACTCACCCAAGGCTGACCTTTCCCATGTTATGGGAAAACATGAATTCAGTCTTGTCTTTGGCAACTCTGAAATGAATTTTTTTGGAATTAGATGCCTGCTGGTATTCTTTACAAGTCAGTATTCTATGCTATTTAAATAACTTTGATAATGATCCACGAGCAAATGTTTTCTAATATGTTGTTCTGCCAAGCAGCATAGAGTTATTTCATAAACAGACTTCCCTTTCAGGTTTGAAAGGGCTATAAATACAAATCTTTAAGTAACCACTTATTTGAATACCATCTATAATCCTGAAAGGATTTTGTTCCAAGTTTCCTTGTAGCAGGAGTACGCATTCATGGCATTGACATCTTTAAGCACAGTCAGCCCTGGAAAAATGTCCTGTAATTCCAGCAACTGCTTTGACGCTGTCTTCTTGATTCTACAGGAAAAGAAACTGTTGGAAGACAGAATATCTGAATTTACAACAAACCTGACAGAGGAAGAGGAGAAATCTAAGAGTTTGGCCAAACTAAAGAATAAGCATGAGGCCATGATCACAGACCTCGAAGGTGGTTTTGGTTTTGGGTTGTTTTTTTTTAAAGGCAGATCCTGCAAAAGATTATCTGTTTAGTTTTAGGCAGTTTCTTGTTAAAATTTGTTGAAATTCAGTTTCATTTCTAGAGTTTTAGTGCTCTCCAGTTTCTGATGGGTTAAAAACTGGTCTATAGTGTGTGGTATTGATTGGTTTGATAGAGCTGTTCAGTGGCTGGCTGAAGGTTATGTGCCTTGTCAGCTGAGCCCTTGATCTAAATAAAAGTCCTCTCCAAAGCAGCAGGCCAATGGAGAAGAGAGGCTGGTTCTCCTTCTTCTCCTACTGTGGAAGTGTCTCCACTTTTCTACTTCCAGCAGCATCAAACTGTCAGGGTTAGTGCTGTTTCTAATATCCTGTTTGCACAATCTCTTCAGAGTGGAATCTTCTGCAGATTGCCTAGGGTTAACACAACAGGAGCCAGCCTGTTTAGTTTCAGTAAAGGGAAAGCAGACCTTGTGTTCAGCATCGCTTAATGCTTGGGAGGTGTGAGTGTTGGGAGAGATTTGCATTGTTTTTTACAGTGAAAGGGTGGAAGGATGTTTAGCCGTAAGATGAGGGAAAGGGAAATTGCCCAGATATATTCTGAGTGCAAATTATGGGAGTAGCTGTCATGAATGAGATCCTGACAGAATAATGCATCCCAGCTATAGATTGTACAGTTGTATTATTAGGAGAGAAGCTATTGCTTAAATAGCTTTATTTTCTCTGCACGTATGATGTTCTTTGAGTATGTGTCACCTCTGTAACTTAATGTGTCTCCATCTCCATCAGAACGTCTGCGACGTGAAGAAAAGCAGAGGCAAGAATTGGAAAAGACTCGTCGAAAGCTTGAAGGAGACTCCACTGATCTGCACGACCAGATTGCTGAGCTGCAGGCTCAGATTGCAGAACTCAAAATGCAACTGGCCAAGAAGGAAGAGGAGCTGCAGGCAGCCTTAGCTAGGTGAGAGCCTGACCTGCAGGGTTCAGCGGCCACCAGGTTGGGAGGTATTTGTTGTCTTGTGTCACTTTGGAATAGGGACTCAGTGGAATCTGTGGCTATATCAGCCTGTGGACTGTTAAGATCCATCATCAGAGTTCTTTGGCTGCTGCTCACTGCCACGTTCTCATACGGAGCTAAACTGCACACGTTTCACTTTAGCACTAAGTTTTCTGACAGGATTAGGAGGTAGGGGCAACACACTGTCTCTCTGCTGCTTGCTATATTCATCTATTCAGTAAAGTGTCTGATTTGCAGTGTAAAATGGTGCTTTCTCTTCTGCTTGCTGCTGTTCTCAGTCTCTCTCTGTCCCCTTCTTTAAAGTAAGTAGTTATGCTCTCTCAGGTATTGAGAAGTAGAATCTGTAGATAATATATGGATTAAGTTTTGAATGTCATGTTGTAAAGCTGACCAATACCAGATGTCTTTTGGTAATTCTTGGTAGGACAGGTGGTATTAATTTACATATGGTTTAAATCTGGCTCTGACCAGAACTCTATGTTGAACACAGGGTAGAAGAAGAGGCAGCTCAGAAGAACATGGCCCTGAAAAAGATCAGGGAACTGGAATCACAGATCACTGAGCTGCAGGAAGACCTGGAGTCAGAGAGAGCATCCAGGAATAAAGCTGAAAAACAGAAGCGGGATCTGGGAGAAGAGCTGGAAGCACTGAAAACAGAGCTAGAAGACACGCTAGATTCTACAGCTGCTCAGCAAGAGCTCAGGTAACTCCAACACAAAGCTGTGTTGTGTTTATTTGGTATTGACTTTTTTAATAAATGCTGCCACCTCCCGTCTCTTACCAAAGCAAGTCTTTGCCTTTATCAGGGTTGGCTGGTTAGCAGCCTCAGTCACTACAGAAGGAGGTAGTGCACAAGCTGTAGTGAAGACTGCATTACCTCGCCTGATGTAACAACTGGTGTAAGATAGTTAATTTGCTTCCTAGCCATAATGTTAGCAAATACCCCTGAAACATTCATATTTTCAGGCTATGACTTCTTAGGCTGAAAGTAGTGCTGCCAGGCTGCGCTTAAGAAGGGTGCAATGCTAAGTTCTGACTTTGAAAAATGTCTTTACAGCTTGTAGGACTAAACAGACCTTGCCATTTTTCTGCATTGGAGATTCTGTTGATGGATATATATGCCTGACTCTCTGCTTGGCATCTAAATGGAATTTGTGCATTTTGCAGGTCAAAGAGAGAACAAGAAGTAACAGTTTTGAAGAAGACCCTTGAAGAGGAAGCAAAGACTCATGAGGCTCAAATCCAAGAGATGAGGCAGAAACATTCACAAGCTATTGAAGAGCTGGCAGAGCAGTTAGAACAAACCAAACGGGTATGTGGAACAGAAAACACAATGCCAAAGCAGTCAGTCTCTGCAATAATAGCTGCTCTGTGACTATGTCTTAAAGCTGTAGAAAGAACACGATGCTAGGCTTCTGATACATGTGTTGCTCTTGCCTTGGTAGATCATTTTTCACTATAAAACTTATATGAAATTGCTTTAAATAGTTCCATTCATTCTTTTTTTCCCCATCAGGCATGTTATACTGCATAGCTAATATGTTCTTGAAAACCAGCCCTTGTTAACTTGTTACAGCACTCAGTTTTACACCGTTGAATCTCCAAACTATCTCCTGTATTTTTGTCTTCTCTGACTGTTAGATTGTCTCCTGCTTATAAGTGACAGGCTGTTCACATTGGTTTTTTTCTGATTAAGCAGTCTACAGTTCAGTTGCTAAACATGCAACTTTAGCTTGCTTGTTGGGAGAAATAAAAATATACTCAGTGGAAGGATCCTGCCATATCTAAAGTCTAAGTGGTTTTGCTGGGATTTTTTTCCCCCCTTTTCAGGTTAAAGCAAATCTGGAAAAAGCAAAACAAACTCTGGAAAGTGAGAGGGCTGAGCTGTCCAATGAGGTGAAGGTTCTTCTGCAAGGCAAGGGGGATGCTGAGCACAAGCGGAAAAAAGCAGAAACTCAGCTCCAAGAACTGCAGGTGAAATTTACAGAAGGTGAAAGAGTGAAGGCTGAACTGGCTGAGAGAGTTAACAAATTGCAGGTGAGTGGCATGGGTTTTCCTGGTTTATTTTTAGCTTCTCATTCAGCTCAAAGCTAGAGACAAAAGGTTATAGGGATGGTACTTCTCCATAGCTAGTTAAAAAATTTTGTTCCTCCTAAGGAACTAAAAGCAGATCCATAGTTTGCTTCCCAAGGACTGTGCAAACTCCTTAACTCATTGCCAGGGCAGGACATTTGGATTGGTGTTGCTTATAATTAGCAGCCCTAAAATGGTGTAGTAACCGTTGCCATTTGGGTTTTGTAAGCCTTGTAGAATCAGCATGTGTGCTCGCCTTCAGCATCCTGCGGTTTGTACAGTGCAGTTCTGTAAATATTCAGCTTCTTGTGGAGTTGGAGTGGCACAAACAGGCTGATGATTGTGTAACTAATTTGGAAGACAGTGTCTTGAAGCTTTGTAATGTGGTTGATGATGATGAGGGGTGGCCCAAGGGTGTTGTGGACATTTAGGGTTTGCTCCTCCTTTCTTCAAGGGAACAGAAAATCCCTTTGATTCACATGGAGCATTGTCTTCTGCCTTCTCCTTTGTGGAGGGTTGTCCTTAAAAGTTGAGCATTGCCAGTGTGTGCATTATCTTTTGGAGTGTGAAAATGTAACTTTAAGACTCTAAATATAGCCCTGAAGCAGACAGTATAAAATAGAGGCAAGTTAGTTTAAGAGAAGCTCTTAAAATCCTTGCAAGGCTGTCTAAAATCTCATATAGGCCTTGAAAAAATAAACCCCACCAAAAGTAGAAGGCTGTTGCAACAGAGGTGATGCCAAGTAAAAATCTCTTTTTGACTTCTCGTGTTTCATCCCTGGGACTTTGGAAATGACGCATTCATTCCCGAGAGCTTATACATGTGTGTCACTGTTGAGAGGTGCCTCAGTTTTCACTTCTGGGTCTTGTAACTGCTCACCTGTTCCTGATTTTCTTTTTGCCAATGCATTTAACAACTGATACTCTCATTTCTCCTTCAGGTCGAGTTGGACAATGTCACAGGTCTTTTGAACCAGTCTGACAGCAAATCAATCAAATTAGCAAAGGACTTCTCTGCTATGGAATCACAGCTTCAGGATACACAGGTGAGAGCTTTGGAAGCCGAGGCATCTGTGTGTAGTGCAGCCAGCATCCATTACAGATTCTTAAAGTGAGAAATCACTCTGGACGTTGTTAAATAGTGGATATAAAACACTTCTAAAGATTGGGTCTGGCTTTTTTGCAAAGAGGTTATATTACCTGGTGCTGAGAGCATTTCTACAGAAACAAGCTGTTTATCTTCCTTCCGCTTCCTCAGTTCAGTATGTGGAATATATATAATTTCCCATGCATGAGATTTAGAAGTCCTCCTCTACAACCTTTTTGCTTGAGAGCTCTTAATGCTAGAGCTGCACTGGAATGCTAGGGTCTCGTTTGAGATCTTCATAGTCAAGTATTTGGCAGGCATTTTGTGTGTCTGTGATTTCCAGTAAGTTTGTAAAGTTAAGGAGAAAATTTTATTTCCCAGTGGATGTTGAGAAGTGAGAGAATCAAATAACTTGGTAATTTTTCAGGAAAAAAATCATGCTTAGTCTTACACTTTGGGATAGAACAGCCATTTACAGTTAATAGAATATGTCTCTTTCAGAGTAGCAATCAGAAGATTGGAAGGGAAAGGAAGAGGGTGCCAAACCTTAGATACTAAGTAACCTTAAAGACTGATGTTCTGTCTACTCATTACTCTTTTTCTAAAAACACACTCAAAGATGGTGGACAATACAAAAATTTATGCAGTAGTCTGAAGACTGGTCTTTGTACTCTCTACAGATACTCAAGCACTGGCAAATAAGTCCATGAATAGTGTTGGTGCTTTAAGTAGGTAAATGACCAGTGTCTTACAATTCTAAGACCAACTTTGTTTTTAACCAGGCAGAATCACTTTAGCCTGTTGTCCATTTCTTTGCTACATGATTTTCTCATATTCAGTTATCAGAGTACAGTCAAGCTATTGTCTGGAAAGGTTTGAATGCTGTGTGTGCTACTCAGAAGACTCCAGGAAGGACACTGGATGGCTTCTGTGATGAAGTAGTAAAAGAGAATAGGATCCTTCTGAATATTTTGTTTCTATACTGATTCGTTGGAAGACAATTATTTAAATTCTACTTTGGTTATCTTATCTGCATACTTAAACTCAACTTGAAAAGTACTCATTTTGGAGAGAGCGGGTGAGCACTGTGGGCCTTTAGAGCCAAGGAGCTGTGCTGAATTCCACTGGGCTGTTTGCTTTATAGGAGCTGCTGCAGGAGGAGACTCGTCTAAAACTGAGCCTCAGCACTAAGCTGAAGCAAATGGAGGATGAGAAAAACAGTCTCAAAGAGCAGCTGGAAGAAGAAGAGGAGACAAAGAGAAACCTGGAGAAACAGATCTCTGTTCTTCAACAACAGGTATAGAGTCTGCATCCTATAAACCAATGGCGTTTGGTAAAAAAAAAAGTGCATTTCTGTCTTGAAGGAAGTAAAATCTAAATGCAAAATTAACAGAACATTTCCTGTGAAAGAGTGATCCTGCTGATTTGGGTGAGAGAAGTGAAGCGTTCTCTGATGATAATCATACAAACTGCCTGTAGATTTCTATCCAGGAATTCCTTTGGGAATTCAATCACAGAATATTATTTAAGGGGGAAGTAGTACCTTCAGAAATGAGTGGATTTATTTCCTCAGCTTCTGGTGCCAGTACCTATATTGTTGTTCGTGATGTGACTTCATATGTGATCTTTTCTGTCCTTCAGGCAATAGATGCAAAGAAGAAGATGGATGATGGTCTGGGCTGCCTTGAGTCAGCAGAGGAAGCCAGGAAGAAGCTGCAGAAGGACTTGGAGGCCTTGAGCCAACGTTATGAGGAGAAGACAGCTGCGTATGATAAGCTGGAAAAAACAAAGACCCGCCTGCAACAAGAGCTGGATGACATTGCTGTGGACCTCGACCATCAGCGGCAGATCGTCTCCAACCTAGAGAAGAAGCAGAAGAAGTTTGATCAGGTATGACTTCAGCCACTGGGCATTGAGTAGGTGCGTCTTATTGACAGGTCTGATTTAAGAATACCTCAGCAATTCTTCATGGAGAATGCATATTTATTTCTGAACAGGCACAGCGTGTAAGTGGAGAAATAAGCTTTAATGGAAGTAAATTAATTCTGTTCCACGCATAAGCTCCTCTTCCCAAAGGAATGACGTTTATGTCAAGACCAAGTTCAAAGCATTGTTTGCAAATCACCTTTGAGAGATGGAAATAATAGATTGGAGGCCTAGGGAATCAGAAATGTGTTTGTTTGGGGTCAGCATAGATATTAAAAGTGGGATGGCATACTTCGTTCTTTGAAGCTGCGTTTTCTTGGTTCCTTCTGTTCACGGCAGAACACTTTTAAGAAGGTGCTAATGAAAAGATGCATGTTGGCATTGCTAGAAAACTGTCAGTAACTTCTCAGAATACTGATGCTGTGCTCTTGTAGCTATTGGCAGAGGAGAAGAACATCTCTGCCAAGTATGCAGAGGAACGAGACCGTGCTGAGGCAGAAGCCCGTGAGAAGGAGACTAAGGCCCTCTCCCTGGCCAGAGCCCTGGAAGAAGCCATAGAGCAGAAAGCTGAGCTGGAACGAATCAATAAGCAGTTCCGTGCAGAGATGGAAGACCTGATGAGTTCAAAGGATGATGTTGGGAAAAGTGTAAGTATGAAGTTAAAATATCTGGGCAGGAAGTGTCACACGAGTGACAGTGTCAGTTTAGTACTGCAAAGAGCTTGTCCTAGTGTGAACAGAGAAGAATGTAGTAGAAAATACTGGATGTGTTGAATTTGTGAACACTATGTTTGTATTACATTAGTTAAGTGAGAATGATGAGTTGGAAGGTTCTGGAAATGACCCAAATGAGGTAATGGCAAACTGAAAATTAACTGCTATCATTGTGGCAGATATGAGTGCATGATGTCAGCCTGATATGTAAAATACAGGATTAACCAGGCAATAGAAGGCAGTAACCCAACTATTTCAAGACAAAAAATGTTATGATAAACAGGAAGGAGAATAAAAGAATTCAGAGGCTAAAAAAGTATTTTCTTGAATTCTGTCAGAACCAGAGGTGTCCAGCCCAGATAAGTCTCCAGTAGCTCAGAACTGGGCTAGCCAATGCTTCTCTCTTTCTCCCCCCCAACACACATACAAGACCAGAAGTTATAGCTAATCACGATTCACGCTGGTAACTTGTAGGTATGCAAGCAGCTGGCTTTGAGGGGTATTGCTGCCCTAATACAAGGGACAGGTGCAGGGTTCTTATATCCTCTCTTATGTGAGTGGCTGGACTTAGATTTTTTTTGCTCTTAGGGTGGTTGAAATTGTCTGCACTTTGAGAAAACCTCATGTGTGGTACTGTGCTGTAGGTCCATGAGCTGGAGAAGGCTAAGCGAGCCCTGGAGCAGCAGGTGGAGGAGATGAAGACACAGCTGGAAGAGCTGGAGGATGAACTGCAGGCCACAGAGGATGCGAAACTGCGGCTAGAAGTGAACCAACAGGCCATGAAGGCACAGTTTGACCGGGACCTCCAGGGTCGTGATGAACAGAATGAAGAGAAGAAGAAACAGCTGATTAGACAAGTAAGAATTGCTCTGTAAATCCTGAAAGTGTTGTGTACACAAGATGGTGAGGAAGACGCTGCTAATCCACAGGTTCTTGTTAATAGTAACTCTCCAGGCAACTCTGCAAAGCTGTGAGAGCCTTTCCTCCTTCTGTGTGTGATGGTTCAAACAGCTGTTGTGTATCAAAGGGACCCGTGTAGTTTTATTAGTGAGGAATGTTAGCCCCATCCCCCTGCCAGGAAGAATAAAAACAAGACACATGCTTGCACTTACATACAGTTTGAAAGGGGGGAAAAAAAGTAGCTGCTGACAAATCAAGGAGCTGAAACACTGATGGCTGTATTTCTCCGTACAGGTGCGGGAGATGGAGGTGGAATTGGAAGATGAACGAAAACAGCGCTCCATTGCTGTGGCTGCCAGGAAGAAGCTAGAGATGGACCTGAAGGATTTGGAAGGCCATATAGACACCGCTAACAAGAATCGAGATGAAGCCATCAAGCAGCTCCGCAAACTGCAGGTGAGATGCTGCAACTCTTTTAGTTGTCAGTGTAGAACACTTACAGAAAAATGAGATATAAGATTTCACCTCATGAGAATCCTGCATCCCAAGAGTCCCAAGAGCAGCAGAACCTTTTAGCATTTTACTGCAAAAGGTTTATTGTCATTTCAGATATCCTTCTAATCCCGATATGTTTGTTTAATCCATGGGAGATAAGTTGTAGGGAAAGTCCACTCTAGTCCTTGCCCCTCGTATCAGTGGTTTTGGGAAGGATTATGGACCTGCAAAGCCAGAGGGACTTAAATATCATCTAGGCCTTCTCCTGCCCGCAAAAAGATCTGATTTGCTTTTGTAATTCCTACAGGCATTTGTCTGATCTGTTCTTAGGAAAAACTAAATCCTCCCTAGAATGGGGAGGATTGTCTCCTGATGTCCATTCCATTGCTTCACCAGAATGTTTCTTGTACCTTCCCTTCTCCCCTCCCTATATCTGATCAGGTTTTTTTTTTTTGCTTCTGCAATTGAAGCAGCCCTGTTTGCTTCCATTACAACTTTTCTTGTTACTTGTGAAATGGGAAAAAGGATGATTCCTTTTGATTTTATGGTAATCTTTTTGATAGCTGAAGATTAATGAACCCCTGTTTCCATTTTCCTTCCGTGTTTCCTGTAAAACAAACAAACCCAGTTTATCAGTGTGGATGCTCTGAAAGTCATCCCTATTTTTGTTCTCCTTTTTCAGGCACAAATGAAGGATTACATGCGGGAACTGGAGGACACACGCACTTCCAGAGAAGAGATCTTGGCACAGGCCAAAGAAAATGAGAAGAAGTTGAAAAGCATGGAGGCAGAGATGATCCAGTTACAGGAGGTAATGGAATATGCATGCAAGTCAAGGGTTTGTTCGTTTTCTTTGGCCAAGAACTAAGTGTAGCAGTCTAAGCTGTAGTGGTTGTTTTCTATGCTGCTCAACTTCTTGCTCTGCTCAAATATGAGCTCCGCTTCAAAATGCAGAATTTGGCTCTTTCTTGACAGCAGTGATAGGAGTGTGCAAAACAAAGAAAGCTGTGGGATGGGTGGGGAAGAGATCATGTCTTATAATTAAGTCTGGATCTAGCCAGACACCATACTACCCATTACCAGTAACTGCTTTTTCCAATGCTGCATTAATTGGTAGCTTCTCATTGGATCACTGGCTGTCTTGTTTTCATTCCAGGAACTTGCAGCTGCTGAGCGTGCCAAGCGCCAGGCCCAGCAGGAAAGGGATGAGCTGGCGGATGAGATTGCCAACAACAGTGGTAAAGGGTGAGTAATGTTCCCTCTTTAAGGGTGGAGGAGCTGGTTTGAGAAAATATAATACTTAGCAGGCCATTATTTTTATATAGACTGCGGCATGCGCTTGTATCCCCTCTGCTTTTGAAAGACTGAGCTTATTTTGTAAAATTAGAAGCAGTGCATTTTCCCCAAAGCATTAATGCCGCCACCATCTTTTTAATGATTCTGTATATAGAGCTCTGGCCATGGAGGAAAAGAGACGCCTGGAGGCCCGGATAGCTCAGCTGGAGGAGGAGTTAGAAGAAGAGCAGGGTAACACAGAGATTATCAATGACCGGCTCAAGAAGGCAAATCTTCAGGTACCTGTTCAGGCTGTGTGTGTTCACAGGGGTTCTCTACTCTCTGTAAACTGTTAAACTGTGCTCTGAGTGATGCCGTGCTTTGTGCATGGTACAGGCCCTCGGAAGTCCATAGATGCAAGCAAGATGAAACACCTGAATACCAGAATGCAGAAAAGGGTGGGCAGTCAAGATTGATGCTAACTCACTGGTTTTGATCATTTAAATCATTGGATAGCTGGAACAATTTCCCAAGTTTATTTAGAAGAAAAACAACCAAACAAAAAACACCCCAAACTTCCCAGTCCCTTTTTTCTGTCTTAAGAGATTATGAGAAAAATGATCTGTAGTGTGCTGTTCCAGTTTGGCATGCTGAACTGTGCCACAGTGTTTGGAAAATTACTCTTCTGCCAGTTCTATGCTGCTTCAAATGGACTAACCATATGGAATTTGTTAGGCTGCTATAGAAACCATGATCTTAATCTGCCTGTGTTCTGCCATATTTTATCTGCCCAACTTTGAGACTCAAGTGTGTTGCTTTCTTAGTGCTCCAAATCCAAGGAGCTAGGCTGGTGGTTTTCCAAATGGCTTGTTCACTCTGGTGGATGAGAACAGAGTTCTCTGTTCAGTTGGCTGTCAGCCAGAGCCCTGGCTTGAAAGTGGACTGAGTTCTTGCTCTTTCACCTTTGAAAGTCAGTATTTTTAAGCCTTCTTGTAGTGGAAGTAGACAGACAGCAAATAAATGATAAATTAGTAAAGCACATGTATTGGAACCACTTGCCTCAGAATTTTTGTAATTCACTAAGGCTGATAATTGCTGAGTTAAGTGCCAAGCTATGGCCTTTGCCCCAGAAAGCGCTGTACGTGATTGGCAAGTTTAGCCCTAAGAGAAGGTTGATAAACCTGTTATTCAAGGAATTACTTTGAAAATCTGGGTAAATGGAGATATTTGGACAAGAGCCCTGCCTACAGACAGCTCCCCCTGCATCATAGTTATTCCAGGTATTCAGCTCACCCCGAGGGTCCTTTCCCTTTGCATGTCAGCATGTGTCTGAGAAATGTTCCAGCCTGAAAGGCTGACGTGCTCGATATTCTGAGTACTCCTTCTCTCTGCAGATTGATCAGATGAATGCCGACCTGAATGCTGAGCGTAGCAACGCACAGAAGAATGAGAACGCTCGCCAGCAGATGGAGCGCCAGAACAAGGAGCTTAAGCTTAAACTGCAGGACATTGAGAGTGCAGTGAAGTCCAAGTACAAGACTTCCATCACGGCTTTGGAAGCAAAGATAGCACAGCTGGAAGAGCAGTTGGACGTGGAGACAAAGTATGTCCTAGTAGAAACTCCGTCTGTTTTTCAAGCCTTCACCCCCTCTGGGATTGTAATCTCTTCTGAACAATTTCTGATTTGTCTGAGTGAGGGCTTCATCCTAGTTACATGGAGTAGTACGGAAGTAAGATCTTGGCAAGCCTTCTGTGTTTTTCACTGTAGAGACTTCTTCCAGACTTAACCACTCCTAAAACTGCAGCTGTGATACACTTGCTGTCCCTCTGTAGCTTCAAGAAGGGTCCTGTCTATGTGACATCGGTGTCCTCTGGTCATTTCTGGGAAACCTTGCCTCCCACCCCTTTGTTCCTAAGTTAGGAGGACTTTTGCTATCTTTTTTTGGTTTTTATTTGTTTCTAACTTGCCCAAGTCCGTTCATCTCGTTGGGGGACAACGGGAGAGAAGTTCTTGTCTGAGCATCACTGTATTTCTGTGTAGGGAGCGCCAGGCTGCCAGCAAGCAGGTGCGCCGTGCCGAGAAGAAGCTGAAAGATATCTTGCTGCAGGTGGATGATGAGAGGCGTAATGCTGAGCAATTCAAAGATCAGGTGTGTATAGTTACTGGCAGCATTGGTGAGTCTTCTGGTGGGAGGATTTCCCTTCTATGACCAAGACATTATCTGCATTTAAGAGGGCTCTAGCATTAGCCTTCCTATGGATTTCCATTGTTTTCCATCACTATAGTAATTACAAGATGATACAGGTGAAAATATAATGCTTTTAAGAAAAAGCTTGGAGCTGTCAGGTAGTGGGCAGCTCCCTTCAGACAGGAAAGAGGGAGTTTTGAAAACTCTGCCTTTTGCTGCTCTGATTACTATGCTGTAACTCAGGGGAAACATGGATTTCTTTTTTTCCCATACACGCCCAGGCGGACAAAGCAAACATGCGCTTGAAGCAGCTAAAACGCCAGCTTGAGGAAGCAGAAGAGGAGGCCCAGCGAGCCAATGCATCCCGTAGGAAGCTCCAGCGCGAGCTGGAGGACGCCACGGAAACAGCTGATGCCATGAATAGGGAAGTCAGCTCCCTGAAGAGCAAACTCAGGTAAGGCGGAGCATTTGGTGCAGTACCTTGGCAGCCAGTCCAGCGCGGTCTTGCTGTACCTGCCCACAGCAAACAGCGTGGCCGGGTACTTCCTTTCCCCTTTCCAGAGCCTGCCCTGTCGGGTGAGTTGAGTGGAACCTTGTGTTGCTGACTCACTGTGTGTCCTTCCCTAGGCGTGGGGACCTGCCCTTTGTTGTGACACGTCGAATTGTCAGGAAGGGTGCAGGAGAGTGCTCCGATGAGGAAGTGGACGGCAAGGCAGATGCGGGTGATGCCAAAGCTACTGAATAAGTCCTCCCATTTGACCCAGGTTACACGTGATGGAGTGACCCATCCACCCTCCCCTTTTCCATTGGACTTTCAGCAAACCCTGTCCTCCTAAATTGGCTGGGAATCTGCAGAGCAAGCCCAACTCTGTGTGTTTGGAGCCACTGGGCATCTGTGTTCCTAGTTTCCTCCTCTTTCCAGTTTCCTAATTCTCTTTGTATTTAATGCCAAAGAGCCGGGGCTCTGAAATCTGACCAGCAGTCTGGCCACTACAGAGGCCTGTAGAACTGTCTGTGCCATATCTGCTGGTGAATCCTTACACAGGGAATCCTTGGATCCTTGGAGGGAGTGGGGTTAGGGAAAGATTATTTTTGCTGTAAATCTCCTTTTGTCTTTGATTCTAGCTGCAGGGAAGCTCCTTCCTGTGTTCTTTCCCCTCCCTCTTTGTTTGCTTTCGGCAATCATGTTCAGTGACCTCAGACTTCTGCCTCTCTTAATCTGCCCACCCACATGGTTTGGGAGCAGTTTCAGGAAAAACGGTGTGCTTTGGCCATGGCAATTTGCCCTTTCTTCTTTCACACATTTCCAGGGAAGGGTGAAAAGAGCGAAGCTCCTCTCAGGACCAGTTACCTGGAGGACTTGCCAAAGTTGTCTTTTTTTTTTTTTTTTTCCTTTCTTTCTTGTTCTCTTCTTATTTTTACTGTCTGGACAGATCTCTGAAGTGCAATGATGTCCTGTTAGTGTTTCTGCCTCTGAGCGGTTTCATCTAAGGTAGCGTGGACCAGTAGTTAATGACAGGCTGGGGAAGCAGAACAATGTCCTTGTGCTTGTCTGAGAATCTCTGGGGGACCAAATATATTTAACAGTAATAGACAGAATCTAGGGGAATTTAATAGGGTAGTGGGCAGAGGGTGGGGATAAGGGGAGGGAAATCCCTCTTTTATTGACATGTCCAAGCCTCTTGCACCTGCTCTGTAACCAGGGGTTGGGATTAGTTATTGTGCACCGTTGACTAAGAGTATATTAAAAACCCTTTAATCTACACAGATGTATCTAAGGCCTTTGTATCTCTCGTAATAAGTAATTAAGAAAAAAATAAAGGTCTTTATCACTGCCTTTCTATTGGGACCATGGTTATATATAGATAGTCTTTACTTTTCTACACCGTACACTGGTTGCTGGATTTACCTGTATTCTTAACCATATTGTATATGCTGCATTTAGACCTACTTATGAGCAAAGTAAAAATAATTAAATACGAAGCTCCATACTGTATGCCTGAAGCGCTCTAAATGCAGGAGCATCCTGTCCCAATTGCTGTCACGAAAGAGGTTTAATTTTGTTTTTATATAATAAAAGTGCCTTAGCATGTGCCTCAGCTGCGTGTCACCACTACAGTCAGTAATGGTTTACTGGTGCTCCACTGATGTTACCAATAAAGATTATCCATGTGCTGCAGTCCGTGTGCGTGTGTTACCGCTCTCTCCGCCCCCAGGTGCAGTGAAGATCGTATGTGTCGCCTCCACAGGCAGCGGCTGCGGTGTCAGAGTGTTGGCCTGTCCTGGCCACAGCGCTGCAGACCTTCTCTGGTGCCCAGTGGCTCTCCATAGCCAAAATCAGGCATTACAGCACCTGCAATGCTTCGCCAAGGCAGTTGGCAGTGTGGCCAGTGCCAGGGATTTTGGAGGAAGATAACACATCTTCTTGGTCTGCTTCAGATTTACATATTCATAGAATCATAGAATGGCTCGGTTGGAAAAGACGTTTGAGATTGAATCCCACCGCACCTGTCCACCATGAAACCACAGCCCTGAGCGCCTCATCTGCCCGTCTTTTAAACACCTCCAGGGATGGTGACTCCACCACCTCCCTGGGCAGCTGTGCCAGTGCCTGACAGCCCTTTCGGTGAAGAAATTTTTCCTGATGTCTAATCTGAACCTCCCTTGGTGCAACTTGAGGCCATTTCCTCTCCTCCTGCCACTTGTTACTTGGAAGAAGAGAACAACACCCAACCTTGCTACAACCTCCTTTCAGGCAGTTGTAGACAGTTATAGATTCAAAACATGAAGCTGTGAATTGGAGCCAAGCTAATTCTGTTCTTGGCCTGAAGATGGTATTTCTGAGTTTGTAGCTAACAACTATTGCAAACAAAACCCTCCTCTTTACTTTTTTTTTCCCAATCTTTGGAGTTTCTGGAAAGAGAAGTTAGTGGAGAAGGTGGTAAGTCTAGAAGTCTGTTCAGTCAATGGATTGGCAAAACTGCCTTTCACTCATCTGCCAGATTGTCCACTGAAAACCTGCTTTTTTTTTGCTAGAAATTGAGTAAGGAACTTGTGGCTGAATTCACCCTCTGGTTGAGGGCCCCTCAAACTGCCCCAGGTGCTTGTGTTCTGGTGCTACAGCTGCGGCATAAAAAGCTGGAGTGTGACACCAGCTGCTGATAGCTGTAACCTTCTCCCTCTCATTCTGTGCTGGCAGAGTCTTAAACCTTGATGAGAAAGTCTAGGTTAGAAGTTGAGGCTGGATCAGACCTTGGGTGGCAGCGGTGGGGAAGGAAGTGCTGGTCGCCACAAGGTGCTATGGTGCAACCATCCAGTTCTGCTGCCAAGGGCTGTGCTGGTGAACAAGGAGCAGGCAGGGAACTCCGTGGGAGAGCACCCCTGTCTGCACATAGGGTGGGATTTCTGTCTGAGCAAACGCTGAGAGGGGCAAAAGTCTTTTTGTAGATAAGTGGAAGTAGAAGGCTTTTTTTAAAAAGGGAGGGTATGTGCAGAAGGAGGAGGCATGAAGGTTCACCGTGCGCTGCTGCTTGAGTGGGTGTTGTCACACTGAGGGGTCAGCGTGAGCATGAGCAGCGCTTGATGTTATGTTACACAGGCTGCAGCTTTTGAAAACCTGGAGAGGGATTAACGTGTGAAGGGACAGAGGTGTGCTGCTGGCATGTGGAGTACAGGCGCTGCTCTGCTGATGGCTTGCGTGTACGCTGTTAAAAACAAGTAGAGCAAGTCTTGTCAGGGAGTTCACTGGTTCAGATACTTCAGTCTTTTTCCAGAGTGTTTTGCAGAAACCTCAGGGGAAGTTTGAATTGGGTATTAGGAAGAGGTTCTTCACCCAGAGGGTGGTGGAGAACTGGAACAGCTCCCCAGGGAAGCAGTCACGGTGCCAAACCTGGTAATATTCAAGAAGCATTTGGACAGTGCCCTCAAACACAAGGTGTGAGTGTTGGGGTTGTCCTGTGCAGGGACAGGAGTTGGACTCGATGATCCTTATGGGTCTCTTCCAACTCAAGTCATTCTATGCAGGGTATCTTTGTGAGCAGCATGCCCTTTAAATTACATTAAAATTGCTTTCCCATTTTAGGATTATCTTGATCCGGCTGACTGGGCACTGCTGTGATAACAGCAGAACCGTCCCAACACCTGTGTGCTGGTGGCAGGCTGACCTTTGTAAGCTCAGGCTGCTTTTTGTGTCCTTTGTGCTGCTGTGTATGAGCCCATGCACTACTTGGATGGTGCTCTGTCCTGTACAAGATGGAGAGAGACTCGTGTCTTTTTTATTTTTTCACTGGCACAGTGTTTTCCTTCGACTTTCCACCTCTGCATCCCTGTGAAGGGCCAAAATTAGTCTTCCACAACAATTTCCACTTTGCAGAGGGCAACCTTGAACTAGTAAGTTCTTGTGGCTCCAGGTTAGTTGTTCTTCTGTGGATCTCCAGAGCTGCTAAATGCCGCATATGGGTTTTCCTGAGGTTTTGGGGATGCTCTGAGTAGGTGAGTGGTTACAAATGCTGTAATAAGCGAGAGTGGAAAAGAGATTGAAGTGGGACCTGACCTGTGGGCTGTGTCAGAGAGTTGTTCCTGGAAGCTGGTACTGGAGCTGTTTGTTGTCTTGCACCATCCAACCTCAGGGCTGATCCCAGCAAGCACTGGAAGGGTCTGAATGAGAGGGTGCATGTAGATATGGTTTCAGAAGATGCAAGGGATGACGGTAAAGTTGATTTCAAGCATTCCTGTCCCTGCGCTGGAACTGTTGTTCTGGCACAAAGGAGCTGTAAACCAGGTCATTAAATATAATAAACCTGGCTAAAAAAAAATAATTGATGCAGGTTACAAGCATCGCCCTCGCGGGCAGAACCGAGGGGCAGAGCAAGCAGCTCTGTCTCAGCCTCAGGGAGATGGAGGTAAACCACCAGACCTGCAGCCTCCAGTACTGCTGCAAAGAGCCTTCCTGCACGGGGAGCAGCTGAGCCCTCAGCTTGTTCCTGCTGCAGCTTCCCCCAGGGAAGAATGAAGGCAGTGGCCATTAGAGCCAGTTCCAGCTGAGTTCCTAGCACAGCACCACTGACCTGCCAGGTTTAGGATATATCTCTCTTCCATTTCCTCCCCAAATTGTCTCAGATATCACTTAATGTAAAAGGAGAAATCACTTTGTCAAAGCTGAGGATGCAGATTAAATGGCTGCAGGGCCAGGATACCTCATGACTGGCACAAGAGGGAGGGAGTGACAGTGGAAAACTGCAGCCTTCCCTGCCTAGAGGAAGACATGGGTGAGGGAGACCTCAGAGCAGTGGGTTGAGTGATCTAAAACCAAACTGCAGGCTGCTGCAGCCCAACCAGAGATCAGCGAGCAACAGGCCCCAGGGGCTTTTAAAGCATTAACTGCTGGTCTGTGCTGTCCAGGAGCACTTATCCGTGCAGACACGCAGCCTGGCTCATGGCACTTGGAGCGTGGAGGAAGCTCTGGAGCTGGCCTAGATCCCACATCCTGGCCAGCTACAGGGCTTGTTTAGAAGCCCAGCCCAGTCCTGAGTGCTGCTCAGCCCGTTCTGGAGACACCTTGTCCCAGCCCTTCTGGCAAGATCCCAGATGCATTGCCTTCCCTGAAGAGCCTGGATCTGAACTTTGCCAGGGGCATGTCCTTCTGAACCTGGTATCCAAGCACAGGCAGAGATGATATTCCCAGTTCCAGGACACTTAGCGAATACTGGTAGATAACCCTTTGCTGTCTGTCTGAACTTCTTCCCTTCTTCTGATGCCAACAGTAGGACCAAAAGCAGAAGGAAAAGAAGGAAAAAGAAAAAAACACCAAAAAAAGTCCAGTCCTAAATTTGTGAGTCTCACGTCCTTGCTACCATTTTGAGCCAGTGGGGCTGAACAAAACAAACAGCTGAGCAGCAGTGCAGCAAGAGGAAAAGAAACACTGAAACACTTTGACTGATGATGGTCTGGCAGCTGAGAGGAGAGGTGCTGGAGTCCCTTCTCCAGCCAGCTCCCTGTATTGGGGCAGCATCCCTTGCTGGGCTACGGTGCTTTTGATATGCCAAAGATAAAACATAGAATCGTTACGGTTGGAAAAGATTTCTAAGATCATCCAGTCCAACTGTCAGCCCAACACCACCGTGCCTACCAAACCATTTCCCAAAGTGCCATGTCTATGCATATCCTCCTCCAGGAATGGAGACTCCACCACTTCCCTGGGCAGCCTGTGCCAATACTTGACCACATGCAGTGCAGTCATTCATTGGACTGGGCAATCATTTGTTTCTGCAGGAGGAATGCTTAAGGCCTTCTCCACTCGTGTACAGCAGATGAGGATGCATGCAGGCAGCAGAAGTCTGCGGGAAACGGTCCTCCCTGGGTGCACGTGTGCCCCGTGGGACAGCTCTGCCCTGGAGGTTTCGCTATTGCTCAGCACCCCAGGCCTAAGGAAGAACGAGGGAGGAAACAGAGAACCCATGATGATGGAGTGGTTGGCCATGCAACACTGTGTAGCTCATAATGTGGTTGTGTGCTGCTAATTAATCTGGAATTATACTGTGGGTGGCTTAATTCACTACAGCCTTAATTGACTCTTGATGGAAATTGTGCAGAAAGTCATGGAAAAGGGTGTTATGGCACAGCGCGCTGCTCAGGATAAATGGATCGCTTTCTTAGACTCCTTTTTTAGAAGAGGAGCCATCACTCATATCCCTGACCTCATGTAAAGCTGTAACTAAAATGGGGCTCAGTGGCCACGGGCTGGTGGAGGAGACTGGTGGCTGTCAGCAGAGATATTTGCCTGGAAGCAGTGAGATGCTGAACTGTAGAGCCAAGATTTGTGCTGAGTGGTTGCCCTCATAGGGCAGCCTCCACCAGCTTTGTGGGTGAAGAGATGACTTGATGGAAAAAAAAATGGGGGGAGGGAACAACCTTGGAGCTGTGATCAAAGAAATTTGCTTCCTGCTCTTCTTTCTTGCTGTATCCAGGGAAACATCTCCGTGTGTTGCCTTATAAAGCAACAGCATCGCACCAATGCAGAACCCACCTTTCACTTCTCCTCCTCCAAATTCCTGGCAATGAGCGTTCCTGGTGCTGCAATAAGAGAAGCATCCTTCCTCCTAGCCTGGGTACGGGAGCACTGAGACAGCTTTGTCTGCCTCCTCCCTCCAGAAACCCGCTTCCCAGTCCTGAGCTGTCCCTGGGAATTGAGAGGACCCTGACAAAACCTCCCAGCCCTGCAAGATGCTGGAGGGATGCAGCCTGCCTAAGGCTGCCTCACGGCCAGTGGGCATGTGTTGAAATCTTGTTTCATTTCCTTCTCAACACTTCCCCACTCGGGGCCAAGAGCGGCATGGGGGCTGCGTGCACAGTAGCCACACTGCCAAATTCACCCTGGGTTGAAGCTGGCCCTTTCAGACCCTATTTCTCCCTCCTAAAGCTTCCCTTGCAGCTGGTGCAGGTGTGAGGAGCTCATCTCTGGAGGAGAGACCAGCTCCAGTCTCAGGCAAGGCTCTCGGCTTGCATTAAGAAGCACTGATGTTGTCACTAGGAACTGCCGCAGGCTTTGAAGCAGAGGTATTGGCACAGCCAAAACAGCTCTTAACCAGGTAATGCGCAGCCCAGTTTGCTGTGCAGGCTTTTGATCCTTTCTGTTCTCCAGGTAATTGCGGGGCCGAGCAGCTCGCAGCTCGCCAGCTCATTTTCGGAAGCATGAGGCACCCAGCTGTCTCCCCCTCATGTGTCCTTGTGGGTAAGGCACGGATAAATCTCTTGATCATCTTTTGCTTTAAAGGCCAGCTCACCATTTCCCTCTCACCTAGGAAGTGCCTTCAAGGACATGGCTTGTGATCCAGCGAGGATCTGCATTAAGGACCCATGGTGGGACTCCACGTGAGGAAAGGTGCTGGATTTGGGCTGTCCGTGGTTATTCAGACCCTTGCTGTGAAGCTGGAGGGAGTTCATCTGCACGGCCACCCCTCTCCTTTGCTGAGGGAAGCACTCACCTCTCTGCTGCAGCCAGGGAGTTTGGTTCAGAGGAGAGAAGGTCAGTGCAGCTGCCAGGCCTCTTTCCACTGGGAGGTAACGTATGGTATCTCTGAGGAGACCTACACCAAGAGGAAAACCTCACCTACCCCAGAGGTTGTTTGCCTGCACCAAGCAGAAAGTGAGAAAAACAGAACAGTTTGAATAGAAAAGATGATGGAGTGGCTGGGGACAAGGACGTGAATGTGCAGGGCTGAGAGGTGCAGGGCACGTTGTTTCTGCTGCCACCCATGAAAGCATCAGGGCACAGATGGGACCAGCGCTAGTGCTCCAGTGGCCAAGGTTTCGGCACCCTGCATGGCATGCAGGGTTGGTCCTCTCCTCACAGGGAGGATAGCATGGCCCTAGTGTATCTTTGGGGGGACATTGAGGACAAGTAAACCTGGCACCATGTCCCCATGAAGGGACCTGTCTTGTTTACCTTGCTCAAGAGATGAATGAAGGATGGGGAGAAAATCATGGAGGGAGACCGGATTGCAGCTTCTCCGTGGCTCCTCTCTTGTAGCCCAGGAACCAAGAGGTATGTGATGGACAGAGGTGGTAGGTACCCACTGCATGGATGCAGGTGAAGCTGCATCTGGGATTATAACGCAGGATTTCCTGGAAACAGCCTCCCTGCAAAGCCAGATTTCAAAGTCTTGGTCCTCTGGGCAGACAGAGCAGCTGTTTCCTGCTCTGCTGTCCAGACTCCGACAGAGCAGCCCCCCCAGACTTTCCCTCAGCATCCCCCCCCTCGCCCCAGCACCTCTATGAGTTGTGCTACAGGATGCCTGCTCTACACAGGGCTTCAGTACCTACAGCTCGCCCAGCAGGAGAGGCTGCTTCATGACACTGCCACAAACTATTAAAAGCTGCAAGATGATTAAAATAAACTGTCACGGAACCTTCATAACAAACAAAAACCACGAGCTGGGCCTCTTCATCTCCTAGGAAAGATTATCTATATTTGGAGGCAAGGGAGATGCCCTGAAATTGGGAGGTAGTTGGGTGATGCTGACGAGAAGGTCCCCAGACCCACTTCTCTGTCAGCGAGCAGTGCGTGTGCAGCAGCCCTGCTGCAGGCAGATGACTCTGATTTCCGTGTGGAACAAAGCTTTCCCTTATTGCTGGGGCAGAGGAAGAGGAAGGAAACACTCTGCAGCAGGCGCCGGGGTGGGAAGAGATGGGGCTGGAAAGGCTGGTGCTCTCCTCCTGGCCACATAGAACTGTGGCTGTCCAGCAGGAGGTGAGGGGTGCCCAGGTGGAAGCCCATGGGGAATGTCTCGGTTGTGGTCCAGATGGCAGGGTGCAGGGCAGAGCCCAGTGCCGGTGTCTCCAGTGAGGAGGTGCATTTCAGAGGCAGGAAGCTCTTCTGTCCAGCTTTTGCAGGTCAGGCATATACACCGCAAAGAGTGGAACACAACCTTGACCACCCAACCCAGTACTTCCTGCAGCAGGAGAAGCACAGGGCTGAGATGCCTGGTTGGGTCCCTCCCTGCGCCAACAGCCCCACAAGCCATTCTTGCACCCTGCTCACACACTTTCTCCAAGATCAGGCTGAGCTTTAAACAGCTTCATTCCACCAAGGCAGATCTCTCCCTGCAAATCGTAGGGAGGGCTGGTAGGACTTTCACCCACCCCAAGGACCATCAGACAAGCCCACAGCTCCCTTCTGTACTCAGTTTCCTCCAGCACAGGTTAGAGACACCCTGACATTCCTCCAGCTGGTCCCAGCACCCCCCTTGCCTGCTTGATAGGGCCCCTGCCTCTACATAAGCAGGTAAACCCCTAGTGTTACTAAAAATGAGGCACTTAGGGTTTTGTTTAGGCTGTGGGTAAAGGCTTGAATGCAGCCACCCAAGTACCTTCACCAGAGATGATCACAGCCACCCCTTCCCAGATCTGCCACTGCTGAGTTACTCCTTGCACAGCTGAAACTGGGGTCCTGTCTCTGTACAGAGCCAGAAAAATCCAGCATCTTTCACTCACCAGGTGAGAGCGATCTAAGCAGCAGGGATGGGTTGCACAGACAGGAAAATTTTGCTTCGACATAACTTCTCCCTTTGCCTGCTTAGCTTTCAGGTGATGCCTTTTCCTCTTCCTGGCTGGAACAGGCACAGACCTTGCTAACCCCAGTAGCTACCATGCTCTCGGGTAGTTTTGATGCTCTCAGTAGCGACTGCTCTCAGGTAGTTTTGATGCTATGGCTTTCTAGTTTTGCTGAGCAGTGAATACATAAAATAGTTACTGTTTTTTTATCCTCTCCCTCTTTCTCTCCAAATTACCCAACAAATGCTTTGATGCCAGACCCAGTCATAGCACAACATTTGGTCTCTTCTCCCAGGTGACAGGCAATAAGACAAAAGGAAATGGCCTCAAGTTGCACCAGGTAAGGTTCAGATTAGACATCAAGAAAAACACCTTCACCAAAAGGGCTGTCAGGCACTGGCACAGCTGCCCAGGGAGGTGGTTGTGTCACCGTCCCTGGGGATATTTAAAAGATGGGTAGATGAAGCGCTCAGAGATATGGTTTAGTAGTGGACAGATATGGCTGGTCTTGATGATCTCAAAGGTCTTTTAAAACTAAAAAATTCTATGATTCTATGATTTCACACAACATAAGAGGTGCTCAAGGCATTCCTGCTCTGCAATTTTAACTTCTGTTCTCTATAAAATAAAAATAAAAAAAAAAAAGATAAACATTGGTGGGAGGGAGGCCAGTGGTGAAAATCGAAAACCTTTAGAGAACCTTCACACCCTTGTCTGCAGCTGATGTAGAGGCTGTCAGGTAAAATTTGTGTAGATCTGGTTGGGTCTTACTGCTAAATTACAGCCTTAGAGGATGACGTGGAAATTGTGGATGGAGAACACCAGCTGTGACTGATGGACTGGGATGCGTTTAAAAATTAAGTTTCTCAGAAAACCTAATGAAGAATGATTTCAGCCGAAGAAATTTCTCAAGGGTTGAAAACCAGAGGAAGGGGATGAATTACCAACGATACAGCAGGTGAAAAGGGGTCGCCTTATTTATTTCCGAATCACAGCGAGGTGCACTGTGTACTTACCTGTGTTGATTATGAGCCCTGCTGTGCTTGATTATAATCTGCTCTCCTGGGCGGGCGTGCTGCACTCGGCGGCACCGAGGAAGTGCAAAAGGAATTTATCTGTGCCAGGATGAAATGTGATTACCGGCTGCAGCAGGGGCTTGTTTCTGAGGGTTGGAGGTCCCATAGAATCACAGAACGACCTGAGTTGGAAGGGACCCACAAGGATCATTGTATCCAACTCCTGTCCTTGCATAGGGCAACCCTTAAATTCACACTGGGTGTCTGAGTATGTTGTCCAAATGCTTCTTGAATATTGTTAGGCCATACCCCACGCCTCTCAGCTAGGCTGTGAATGCTAAAGCTCACTGGGGAAGTTTATTTTATCTGGTAATATTTTTTTGGCTTGTTTCTGATTGGTTTGGTGCTGTGACACCAAAGCTGGCATTCCGTCACAGCCCAGAGCTGATAGCAGGAGATGATCTTCAAAACCAAGTAATAGCTTGATAATAGCTTCAGATTAAATGGAGAGCTTTTCTATAAACTAATTCTAAAGCAGCCACACTGCAGAAGTAGAGGAGATGAAAACTGCCTTAACAGTGGTTTTAGTTGGAACTCGAGTAATTTATGAAAGGGATTACCTGGTGTGATGTCTGTGCTAGCAAGGCTCTGGGCTCAGCGGCACAGGACAGCTACAGGCAGCATGAGCAGGGATTTGGGGTACACTGCAGAGACCTCAGTGGGTTGCTGGGGAAGATGAGTGCTGAGCAGAGGCAGGGCAGTGAGCCCTCAGCTTGTAGGCTCACATTCCCAGTAGCTCTGGAGCCTTCAATGAGATTTTGGCAGAGGAGGGGTGAGTTTATGCCTGTTCAGGATCTGAACCGCTGTCTCGCATTTGTCTCCTTTCCTCTATTAATGGCTCCCAAGGGAAAGCTCCTGCTGTTGAACAGGGAAGAAAAAGAAAAAACACAGAAGTGGAGGGCTGATGGACCTGGGAGGGGAAGCAACCTCCAAGGAGCCAGCCCGCTGAAGCAGACATGGGAACGTTGGCTTGGGAGTTCCAGTGGAAGTAGACACCAACTACTCCTCCATGAATCTAGGCTTGAGTTCCCATCCATCCAGGTTGGTTGGGAGATGGACAGAAGAGTGCAAGTTGAGGACACACCCCCAAAACGCCAGCGACCTTCTAACAGCAGGAGCCCAGGGGCTCCTTTGAGACAAAGTGTCTGGTGCCGTGCATTGTGGCAGAGGCCAGAGCATCTCCCTCCAGGCAGGATAGGCAGCTGGAGGAGATGGAAGCCCTGGGAGAGGCAGCAGTGAGGGGCAAGCAGCCTGTGTGCACAAAGCAGCCACCTGCAGGAGTAGAAAAAAAGCAGTGCTGAGGCTTTCTTAAACCCTTACAGGTATGTGTGTGCATGTGGGTGTTTGTGTGTGTGCATAAATGTACACACAAGCTTATATACATGGGTGTAAAGCCAGTGTATGTAAGTTTGCATTAAGTAGAATGTGAATGTTATCCAGGGTAAAGTCCATGAATATTTTAATTAGCCTCTAAATACGTACTGCAAACTGAAAAAATGCAGCATTGAGGTCAAATACAAAGTGTATTTGGTAAGAGATTTATAGCTGAGGCATCCAAACAGGCTGACGGCTGAAGAAGGGGAATCAAGAGGAGAAAAACATACCGTGTCTTTAAAAATCACTGTAAGTGAGTCTGGGAGATAAAACCAAAGTGACTCCTCCAGAATGACATGGTTACAGTCTGGTACCGCAATTACATTTATTTAGATGCCCTACCTGTGCATTCTCACTGCTGAAGAATAAGCTCAGATTGCTTCCAGCTTTCCCCTCTGCTCTAAATTGCCTGAATTTATAGCAGGTACTTGGGAGACTACAGCAATTTCCCCGTTCCATATTTAACCCATGTTACCCAAACCACCTGAACTCCATCTGAATGCAACTTGTGTGAAGATAAGTGGTATTAATAAAGTTGGAGGTAAGCCTCTGGAGGGAGTGAGGCCAGCACAGCAGTGGCAATCCTGACTCGTTCAGCCGATTTCTGGGTCAGTCAGACCCTACAGCGGGGGGCTGGTGTCCCCAGCCAGCTTCAGTGTCACTCAGGCAGGGATTTCCACCACAGTTTTATCATCATCTTTGCAGTGCTGTGGATATCCCCTTCTGAATTTTGCATGGGCTGGTAACGTTTTATTTTGGTTTGAATTTGTAGCCCTGCTCGCCTTCCAAATGGCTGTTCAGCAGGCAGGAATAGGATAAGGGGCTGGAAAACATGACTAAATATGGCTGTGTTTCTGATTGCTACAGCCTGTGGGATTAGCGGCCCCTTCTTGCCAGCAGCCACAGCTGAAGTTCCCAAGGTTTGAGGAGCACTGAGAAGAGCTGCAGTTCAGCCCCCTCCCCCTGCTTTTTTTCTTTTCTTTTTTTTTTTTTTTTTTCCTTTTCCACAGTGAAATCTGCAACCTATTGTCTGGGCTAGCAAACTTGGCACCCTCCAGCCGCCTATAAAATTGCATTAGGCGTTTTTATTTCCTGTAAAGGATTATGTGTTGCCTGGATTTCGGATGATTCCAGGAGAAAGGGTTAGCCTTGTATTTTTGCAGCAGGGGCTACAAATTTGAAATAATTTCATTTTCTTGAAGATAAGGGAGCACTGGCAATTGGCGGAGCAGATGGACGTGTTCCGAGACAGATGTAGGCAGCTTCCCCTGCCTGCCACTTGCACAGCCCCTCTGACCATGCACGCAAGGCACAGCCCTGACTCAGCCCAGCACCAGAGGACTTGCCTTGCCCAGAAGCGTGTCAATAACCTCATTGATTGCAATGATATTCCTTATGCTTTAAATTAAGCAAGTGCTTAAGCACTGAATCACAAGAAAAGGGTTTCTTCGTGCTCTCGCAGAGCCTCAGTTCTCTTGACCCAGCTGGCTCTGTGTTCATGCAAGCATCGGGTTTTGATGTGAACTCTTAGTATTTATGCAGATGTAGCACATACAGGGGATTTTTTTTTTTTACAAACTGGGATTTGCCTAGCTTTGAAAATATCTTCTTGGCTCATATGTAGACTATTTATTGTGCTCTATTGCTGTTTTCTAATTTAGAGCTGAAGCCAAAGAGGCTGTAACTATTTCTAGAGTGGAGAAATCACATTAAAAAAAAAAGAAGTATGTTTTCAGATCTTATTTGAAATGTGTGCTGTATCAGCAACAAATTGCATCATAAAAGGGTAAAATCAGATTGCAAGTGCTTGTTGGTACGATATAATCATAAATTCACATAGCACTTGCCTGTGCAAAGGAAAATTGATGATCTTCTGCAGCAAAGATACAATCTAAGGGCATGATTTTGTAATCATATTTATATAAGTAGTATGCATCTTGGTCCTTCTGATATGAATGCTGGCCTACCGAATAGCCAGCAGGTGGAGTCATCTATAATGGATGTGTTGTGATCTGGAAAGTTGAGTAAGTACGACTGGACACGTGGAAATTTTAGTCGAAAGTTGAGACCAAGGAAAATATGAGGAATGGAACTGGAAAACTGTGTGAGCGCGGAGGACACAAAGAACTAAAATTTCAGCAGCAGAAGAGGAGGGGCCTGCAAGATGTTTGGAATAGTGAAAAGCTGGAGCAATCCTGGAAACACTCCTGTGGCTTGGATCGTGAGGCATAATTCATGCTGTTGTAATTTGCAGAGACGGCTGCTGTCTCAAGGGAAGGCTCGAACAGCTGGGAAACATCAGGGTGTGGGCCTGCTTCAACTGCACGCCCTTTCCTTATCCCTGCATCAGTCACTGAAGTGAAAGGTGATACAGGGATTGCTGCAGAAAATATCTGCAAGTTATTCTTTGCGCTGGGAGATGGCTCCTCTTGCTAATTCAGTCATGTTAAGGACCAGCTTAGTTTGGCATTCAGTGTTTAATAATCCATTTTGAGATGCTTTTCAATAAACCGATTAGGGAGAAGGAATCAGCCTTGACTCCAGAGACCAGCCATGTAGGAAATTGAGTTGTAGCTAAGGAGCCCTAATAGACAGGGTGCTTCACTGAAAACGAACGGGAGTTACATGACAAAACCCACCCTGTCCTCATGATGTGCCCAGCCACCAACAGTGGCTGTTTTCTTTGTCCTTTGCTCTGTCTGCTGGTTGCACCAGGAATGAATGCTGCCTCCGGCGGGGCATTTGCCCTTCTCAAGCCGCGCAGCCTCCAGCCTATTTGGAAACGAGCGGTTGCAAATAATGATTTGTACCGTCTGTTTGTCTGTGTGCCTCTGTAGGCTGAATAATAATGTCATGGCCACTCGGCTGTTACAGAGCTGTGCCGGAGAGAGGAGAGGATGACACAGCTCCCAGGTACTTCAGAGGCACAGCCAGGGCCGTATTTACGTGGGGCGCTGTGGCTTCAGCAAGGCTACCGGAGGGCTGCATCAGCTGCCATCACTGTTAGCTTGTTGATATAGATTCCAGCCTCCAACAGCCTCTGGTTCACTCATGACAGCCAGCTGGGGGGAACAAATGCCAGGTATTTTTCCCACTCTTTGATCTCAGGGTTGGGGAGAGTCAACATTGTTTATATTTTTTCTGGTCTGCACCCTGTGTGCTCCCTGTGTGGCACCTCTGTGGCTCATGCTCTTTATGTCTCAACAGGAAAGCAAAAGACCTTCTATTTCCAAGACATGCTCTTCACAGAGTTTCCTTTTATTTTATGTCTTGGAGAGATGGGAATTACTTCACAGAATTTGGCCTCTGCACGTTAGAAGTGCTGAAGGACCTACTTGACTCCCCACCCTCCCAGGAATAAGCAGTGCAGGCAGAAGGCATTTTTATGCTAACTGCATATATGCAGATAACTGCATCTGCACTGCAGGTGTCGTTCTGCTTTAGCAGCATTGGCATACTTGAAACAGCACAACTTTTGTACACGAGGATACCCCACAGAAGCATAGACCAAGCAGCAATGAGAAATGCACTGCAGTGGTGTTTGAAGCTGGCAGGAAAAGAATGAGTCAGGAAAGTTTTGCTCTGAGCTCTGGTTAATTCCCAGCTGTTGACGTTGCTGCCTTGCTGGAACGCTGAGATACTCACTGGTGCTGGCTAAAGCCAGGTGTCCTCATTGCAAGAGGTGGCACTGGAAAAAAACTGGGTGCATTGTGGGTTTTGACCCACTGACTGACAGCTGCCTGTGCCTTCGCATTAGAGTGACATTGATATTGGCCTCCTGCCACTGCTGCCTCCAGGCAGACAGTTTAAGTCAGGTGACAAAGACTTTGGATTTTGTTGACTTAGGTTATGTATTTTCGGCTGTGTGCTAGTCGGTGACAAGAAAAGGCAGCTTCTGTTAATAAAATTTTGTAGCAAACAGCCAGCCAGAGATAAGTAAGGAGAAATATTTACCCATGCTCGTTGCTACGGAAAGCTCCATCCCCACTTCCTGCGAAACCAGGACCAAAGTGCAGGCTGAAACTTCGCCTTGGTGGCACTTCATTACCTGTGGGAGCACTGCTCTCAGGAGAGAGAGCATCTCTGCTCCAGGAGCTTGAATGGAAGGATAGAAATAGCAGGAATGATCAGGGTTGGGCAAGCCATTAAACTTCCCCTCACCCATTTTGCAGAGAGACTGAATCCAAGGACAGGAGAGGGGTAAAGCTGTGAGAGGCTGTGAGGGCAAGAGAGACAAAGTCAAGCAGGATGAGACATCACGTGTAGATGATGGAAGCAGCAAGAAACTGTTCTCACTTGTGGTGGAGATGATTTCTATGCCTTTGGGTCAAAGGGTAATAGCTGAGTATGTGCCTCACTTCATGCCCGTGCCTTAGAGCCTGCATGAGTCATTCCCTGTGCTCCATCCAAGCAGATTCTTGGACCCAGCTCTTTGTACTTCCATAGACCTTTCACACTCAATGTCCTGATGCTACCTGATCTCCAATCCAGTGGGAGAACCAGCACTCATTCCTTCAGTGAATCCCTTCAGAGGGTGTCTTTTGAGGGCAGGAGGGAACCCTCTCACAACCATCCTCTAAAATGGTATGAATATGTTCCAAAAGATACACTCTTCAAACCCACTTCTGAGAGCTCCTCTGGAAGGATAACATTTCTTACAGTTGCCTCTCGTTGATCTATCAAAGACAAAGCATTGGTGAGCACTCTGTAAACCTGCCCATAAAATCTGGCACGTAGGAGCCTTTGGCAAAAGCTCTGTGCAGCAGTGTAAGGGTTAACAGAGGAGTCAGCTGTCTGTTTAGTATGTCTCAGATGTCACATACAAATACCTAAAAGGCAGCTGGGTTGTGTGAAAGGAAATCAATGGATTAAGATTGTAGTCCCAGCTCAAAAGCTTTTTTGTGACTTCAGGAATGCCTCATATCCCTTCTATTAAAACAGAGATAATTCCTGTCCCACAAGCATACTGTGAAGATTAATTCACTCATCTTTTTTTAAGTGGAAATGGAAAAAGCCAGAGAAATAATAGTATGAAATGTCACAGCAGTAATGACAGAAAGCAAATGATAGCACTGGGCATGGCAGTGGCAGCTGCAGGTAGGGAGGGTGTAGTACCCTGTCTCAGCTATTTCCTCCCACACCATAACCGAGGGTGCTCTGCTCCGTGGTGGCCCTGGCTGCTCCACTGGCAGGCTGCAGACCACAGCCAGCAGAAAACACCCAGACTAGGGACATCTCTACTGCACCACCAGCTCTCCCAGGCACTGCCTGGCGGTGCAGACCATGTGAACACAGGATGTGAGGGGGAACTGGCAGCAGCTTTGGTGTCTGCATGGCAGGAGCTGGCGGAAAAGGGTTTAAGGGAAGATAAAGAGAAAAATGGAGGTTGTGCACTGTAAATCAGCTCCTATTTTGGATATCCTTCAAGAGGAATATCAGGCAGACACCTAGACCACAGCAACAGGAGAACTCCCAAGTGCATACACAGATTTGTCTCCAAACCGTTCATTCCTAACTCATCTTCAGGTTGAAGCCTTCTGCAGTGCCTCATGGACAGTATCTGAACCGGTACCCTTCATCTAAAACCTCTCACTAAAATTAGGAGGGAGACAAATACAGAGATGCTGCTTTTCTCTGAATTAGTAGGATCCCAGTCACAAGAATATTGGCTTCTTTTCAAGCCAAGGGTGGACTCAACACGTTCCTTCAATGTTGTTTGACAGTCTAGCTCATTTTATCAAGCCCAGTCAAGATGAATGAGACGTGTTTACCCTTGGTGGGTGAGCAGACAAAACCTGCATGTAATTGTCCTCTGGGTGCTGCTACTCCACGGGGATTTGTAAGCATTTTGAAAAAAGAGAATTTCCCTGTCACTGGAGGACACGAGTTGGCACCACAGCACAAAAACATACCATTTAAAATAGCTTTTAATGTGGCCTTGAAAACTATTTTGGATCGGGAAAAATGTGGTGTAAGGGAAGACTGGAGTCATGTATTGTAGCCATCAGTCAAAAACAAAGGCTCTTTCATTTCCTAAAGATCAGCAGATATATAAGGACACATCAAGAGAACCTAACTGGTCCACAGGCTTTGCTACACACATTGATATTTGAAAAGTCAAGAAGGGCATCCTCCTATGTGCAATGACTCACAGTGACCATCTCCATTCCTGTTTTTTTTTTCGTTTTTCTCTGAAGCATTAGCTGGCAGGGGAAGAGTCCCATTCCCATTCCATAATAAAGCCAACCGCAGATTTGCATTATAATCTGAAGATCAGTTCTCCATCAAGTTGCCATGGCTTCCAGACTACTTTTGGAACAGTACAGGTTGCCTGTGTTGCCTCATTCTAGAGCAGAGGTTGTCCTTGGTGCTACCAGACAGCAGCTGCGTAATGAGAACAACTCCACATTTGTGTCAAGGATCCCAATTGTTTCTCAAAATCAAAAACGTGGAGACGTACAAAAGGGCTGACGAACAGACTTCAGGTTTTTGAAAAGTGGTGTCTCCATCTATTTGGAAGTCATCTGCAGTAGAATGAATGAGGAGTTATGTATAAAATGCAGGATAAACCTCCAAGAGATGGGAGGCTGCGCTGAGCAGGGGCAGCACTGGGTACTGAGTTGGGGAGCACATCCCCAGAAGCTGGATGCTCCTGAAGCAGGGGATCACATCAATGCCCCTCACTCCAGATTCACCTCAGTTCATAGAATCATAGAATCATTGAGGCTGGAAAAGACCTCCAAGATCATCAAATCCAGCTGTCAGCCCAACACCACCGTGCCTACTAACCCATGTCCCAAAGTGTCACATCTACATGTTTTTTGAACACCTCCAAGGATGGAGATCCCACCACTTCCTTGGGCAGCCTGTTCCAATGTTTCACCACTCTTTTGGCAAAGAAATTTTTCCTAATATCTAGTCTAACCACCCCCCAGCATAACTTGAGGCTTTTTCCTTTCATCCTGTCACCTGTCACTTGCTAGAAGAGACCAACACCCACCTCATTAAATCTCCTTTCGGGTAGTTATAAAGAGCAATAAAGAGCAACAGGGTCTCCCCTCAGCATCCTTTCTCCAGGCTAAACAATCCCAGTTCCCTTAGCTACTCCTCATAAGACTTGTGCTCTAGACCCTTCACAAGCTTCATTGCCGCCCTTTGCATGCACTCGAAAAACTCAGTATCTTTCTTTCACTTAGGGGCCCAATACTGAACACAATATTCCTGGCGCAGCCTCATCAGTGCCAAGTACAGGTGGACAACGCTTTCCCTAGTCCTGCTGACCACATTATTTCTGATACAACCCAGGATACTGTCACCCTTCTTGGCCACCTGGGCACACTGCCAGCTCATATTCAGCCAGCTATCGATGAACACATCCCCAGGTCGTTTTTAGCCAAGCGGATTTCCAGTCATCCATCCCCAAGACCGAAGTGTTGCATGGGGTTGTTGTGGCCCAAGTGCAATACCCAGCACTTGGCCTTGTAAATCCCATACAGCTGACCTTGACCCATGGATCCAGCCTCTCTGGATGCCTCTGTAGAGTCTCCCTGTTGATCAAGCATACCAAGAGTCTTGCACAATTTGGTGTCATCTGCAAACCTACTGAGGGAGCACATGATCCTCCCATCCAGGTTGTTGATTAAGGTATTAAACTGGCCCCAACTCTGAGCTGTGGGGAGCATCGCTTGCGACTGGCTGCCAATTGGATTTAGCTCCATTCACAACTCTTTGGGCCCAGTGATTCAGATAGTTTTTTACCCAGTGAAGAGTATGCCCATCCAAACCATAGAATCAGACTCCATGGTTTGGGTTGGAAGGGACCTTAAAGCCCATCCAGTTCCAGACCCCCTGCCATGGGCAGGGACACCTTCCACCAACCAGGCTGCTCAAGGCCCCATCCAGCCTGGCCTTGAACACTTCCAGGTAGGGGACATCCACAGCTTCTCTGGGCAACCTGTGCCAGCGCCACATCACCCTGATTGTGAAGAATTTCTTCCCAATGTCTTATCTAAATCTTCCCCCTTCCATTTTAAAGCCATTGCCCCTCGTCACGGGCAGCCATTTTTTCCAGGAAAATTCATCCTGTAAATCCAGAAGATTCTTCTGCTCGTAGGGCTGCTCTTCTGCGGGGGGTCAGAACGCAGCTCCCCGGTTACGGCCGGGCTGGGCACGCCGGGCGCGCAGCCATTTCCCGCCACCCCGCGCGGCCCCCGCGGCTGCCCTGCCCCGCCCCGTGCCCCGCCCCGTGCCCCGCCCCTCGCCCCGCCCCTCGCCCCGCCCCTCGCCCCGCCCCGCCCCGCCGGCTGCCGAGCAGGGGTCGCGCCTCTCGGGCGGCGCTGCCCGAGCGTTTCCGGAGATTGCCGAGGGGCTTCGGCTCCCCCCGCGCCGCGCCCCGCCCCGCGTCCCGCCCGCCGCCGCCGAAGGTTGCCGAGAGGGGGTCGTGCGGCCGAGTGTTTCCGGAGATTGCCGAGGGTCTTCGGCGCCCCCCTCCCGCCCCCCTCCCCCCCAGCCTCCCCGGCCGCCGCTCGGAGCTCCGCGACCGAGACGCTCCCGGTGGGATCGGAGCCCGGCGCGCCCGCTGCTCCGCTCCTCCTCCTCCCTCTTCTGCGGTGCCAGAGCGGGGCGATCGCGGCGGGGGGCGGCCGGGGCTCCGGCGGCGCGGATGGCGGAGGGCGGCCAGCCCCCGCAGCAGCAGCAGCAGCAGCAGCAGCCGCAGCTCCTGCCCGGCGGCGGCGGCGGAGGGGGAGCTGCCCGCGGCGTGAAGCGGGAGCCGGAGCTGGAGCAGCCCATGCCCGGCGGGGACGGCGCCGAGGGCGGCCACAGCAAGCGGCTGCGCACCGAGGCGGAGGGCGACGGCGGCGGCATGCAGGTAGCGGGGCTCTGGCCGCCTTCTCCCTTGATTGATTCATTCCAGCTTGCGGGATGCAGCTCGGGGCTCGCGGCCCCGGGGGGAGCGGGTCCCGCGCAGCTCGACACGTGGGGCGGCGGCGCGCGGCCTCCGGGCGCCCCCGCGCTCCCACCGGGACCCCCGGGGGGAGGCGGTGGGAGGAGAGGGCTTTGGAACCGCCAGGGATTCGCCTTGGGTCTCCTCAGACCGTCAGGAGGAACCCCAGGTGATGCCCGGGAAAGGGGTCGTGGGGCGCCGGGTGGGCACCCTCCAGCTGGGCACACGGGCTGCCAGGTATTGCGTTCCCGTCATTGTGATCGTCCCCAAAACGTTGCTGTTTCCAGGTGCATTGGCTTTTGTGTTTGCGGGGCGATGCTGCGAAGGTGTTCTGCTTTCCTTTGTCTGGGTGTTGCACAGGGCTGGTTTATTAAGGCAGTCGCGCTGGCCTTTATTTGCTCCTGTTCCTTCTGACGAGTGTGTGGGAGCTCTTTGGAAGCAGGGTTTTTTATTCATCTGAACTTGATTCTCTTCTCACCTTTTGGTAAGTGCTGTTGGTAGTTTCCAAGCGGAGCATCCTGTCCTCTCCAACGTACTGCTCATCTAGATGCCACAAAGCTCACTAGTGATATTGGAATCATAGAATGGTTTGGGTTGGAAGGGACCTTGAAGATCATCCAGTTTCAACCCCCCTGCCAGGGGCAGGGACACCTCCCACTGGACCAGGGTGCTCCTTCCCTTTGCATTCCCAGGTTGTCCTCACTTCTGCTTGCTAAAGATTTCTTTTTTTTTTTTTTTTTAAAGAGCTTCCATCAAGAGGGTTTTGTTTGTGGTTCTGTTTGATGTTCAGCCTTTTGCGGTGGTCTCATCACCTCACAACATCACTTCTTCCCCAGCGTGATGATGTGGGCTGAACATAGTCTGGAGCTTCACACCCGAGTGCTGCCGCTCCTGCTTCTGCAAGGGCTAGTGAAAACCACGCTGTGCTCCTTTATTCCTTGAAGTAGCATCTTCTCTCATGCGTAGGTGTCGTGTATGACTCAGATGACGTGTATAATTGGAAGGAGAAAGATGCTCAGCGTTGAAGGAGTGCTTATACGTTGTGTATTGCTTGGAAGCATGAATGAATGTGTGAACATGAAGTTCTTCCAGCTCTTTGGAGTCAAATTGAGGCATGGGGCCTGCGTAGCTACAGGACATGCACCAGTTTACCTGCATGGTAAACTGGTTGGTGTTGATGTAAACCAGTGGTAAATCAACTGAAAATTACCCTGGAAGAGACCTGAACTGGTTCAACGGAACTGTTTCAAAACTGTGTTTTCTCGCATAGAAGTACAATTTCTGTATCCATAAAAGGCTCTGTTTTATATTTACATCAAGGAAAGTGTTTTGTTATGTGTTCAATGAATGGTATTAGATATTAAGATACTGCAGCATTCAGCTGTAGGGCTACAACAGTGCATGTACTCAGCGATGTTTAATACTGGTGGTAATGTGAGTAGGGATTAATAGTGGATCTTAGTGAAAAGTTGGGCTTTGTTGCCATATCAAATGCTGGCAAGCAGTGGAGAAGTGCAACTAGGAGAGTCCAATTTTAAAGTTCAGTGTGTTTATAGTTGGTATGACTATTCTTCAGACCAGGATGCCTTGTTGTAGTTATGTGGTACTCACAGCATGATTTTAAACTTTCCGTATGTATATGTATGAAAAGATTTTTCAATCTTCTCAGTATAAAAGATGAAAATAGGCATATATATACACACAGTTATGTGTGGAAGTTTTTTACTCTTTAAGAACATGGTTTATTTAGTTGGAGAATCTTCTCGTGGTTGTAAGCAAGAACTACCGAATCTGAAGCCAAACTTAAAAATAATATCAGGAAAAATGTGTTCTTTAATATTTGGAAAATCTGATATAATTTTACATGAAAGTCAAAACACAAGATTGCATTTCATGAGGATTTCTGTTCAGATAGTGTATTCTTTTGAAGAACCTTATTTTAGAATAACAGGCTCTTTTCAATAAATTCTTTATGTTTAGCTGTACTTAATGCTTGTAAGAGGAATAAAAAGTCTATTCTTTGATTTCACACACACACACACACTCCCACCGTCCATGTGTTAGAGGCTTTCTGGAAACTGGAAATAACACCAACAACTGTTACACCTTGTTTATTCTGCAGATCCTGTCAATTTTCTGCTTCCTGTTCCAGAGCCACAGGCTATTGCTGTGTAAACTTGGCGACCTTGTGTCTCTGGGCTGATAGCAAGGAATCCCGGGGCGCCACACTCATTGTGGTTTCTTTGCATAACCCCTACCTACTGATGGTTCAGGATACAAACACGACTTGTCATGCTGAAGTAAATCATTTAGCTATAGAAATTAGTAATGCAGTTGTAAAACTGATAGCTTTTTTGTGTCTATTAACATGAAATAAAAACTAGCTTATAGGAAGATAATGTAGTAGGTAGTTATTAAGAACTTGGGGCAAATTGGGCCTTAAAGCGTAAAGTAGCCCTTAAATTTACTAGACTTCTTGTCTTCTGCTGTTTGAGGCCAGCATACTCAGACAGCTTACGCAGTTAGGGTTTCATTATCTAATCCATCTCTGATCAGGCCGGATAAATGGTGTTTGGCCAGTGCTGATCTTGTTAGGAGGGTGGTGTAAAGCTGCTTGGGTTGGGATTGGGACAAATCGGATCATGGCTGCTCTCTGCTTCTGTGACATATTTCACTTAATCGTGGCGTGGGAGGAAAAGGTCCAGCACAAACTGCTGCTTTTTAGTTCCCTCTGGTCCATAAGTGGCAGAAATCAAATGCCACCAGCCAGGAATGTCTCTTGGAAGTATTTGGATATGTTCGTAAGCTTTGGAAGTGAAGGGCCCCAAAGGTACTGCTACTTTTTAACTATATAAATACTAGGTAGGATCTCGCTTACTCTCTGCTGGCTTGGATGAGTTGAATAATTTGGATCAGCTTGCTGATCTCAGTAAAAATTGTCCTTAACAGAGAGGAGGAAAAAAAAAAGTGAGTTATATTGGCTTAAGACACTTGTGAAACTGCAGCGAAATGCAGTTGTTGATGCAGTTGTTGATGCAGCTGTATTTGCCACTTGTCAGGAGAGGCTGAGTGCTGCACAGATGGAAGATGAAGTACCCTCACAATAATCTCATCTTTCATCACAGGAGGAATGGAGGAGTGAGAAATGTGGCTAGCTGGGAAGTGTCTCTTCTCTCTCTTTGGAGCTGCAGACGAGGTTATAATTCCAGAGTTCTCTGTTTGTCTTCCCCATCAAGGTGCTAATGGTGTACCAGCCAGCATACATTGCTGAAGAAAGCTATTAAAATATCTTATGGTTGCTTTGCGTGGGGTTGAATGAGTTAAATCCTCATTTGGTCCCCAGTGATTTAACTTTTTTTATGGGGTCTAGGCTGGTTAGTGAATTAAAATTATACCTAGGGGTAATATGTGGTTGGAATTAGATGCAAGGTGTGAACAGAGCTGATCCTTGTTCGTCTTTCATGAATGGCTACTGTACTCAGTGTTCCTGAGCATTTGAGAATTACTCTTCTGCAACCATGAGCATGGCTGCCAGGGAAGACAGTTGATGCAGCTGTGGTGGATGCCTTATCCAGGCCAGGTAAACTTTCAGTGGCAGCGATGAGTACTGACTTTGTGTTGTCATTCAGGCATGTCTGCATAGGGTTCACCAAGATGACTGGTGGTGTTGAGCTCAGTCCCCTGTGAGTAAATAACGATGTTATAGACAATAAGTCTTTGCTCCGCAAGAAGGTCCGTGGTTTCTCTTCCTACTGCAGACCAGGAGATGGTCTGTAACACCCTCCACCAGCTGGACTCCTTCCAGCACAGAGACTGGAAACCTTGAGTGGCAGTGTGTAACAGGAAGGGAAGAGCAGGGATTTTGCTGGTGCTTTGTGATAACCAGTGTCTCAATTTAAACCATGCTGTACTTCAGAGGAGGGCAAGTAATCAATTTCTGATAATTTTCAAAGAAAGATTTGGGTTTACAAGTAAGAGGGCTGACAGGAGCTGTAATTGGGAAGGGGCCAGTGAATTAACAGCCTTTGTGCTGTGGGGGGACCCCATGGAAAACTGTTTTTTTAACTATTACGTAAGAGAACATCTAGTTCCAGTAAATTGTGAAAAAGCTGTGTAATCAGGTTAGCTTTTTCCTCTCTTTTATTATTCATGGCATGGCTGTCTTCTCAAAGAGATGCAGGGTAATGCAGTGGATAGATGATATTCTAGAAAAGAAACCAAGTTCCAATATTTAGAAGCTAACCCTTGGATCCAGGATGAATTTTCTTGGGACGCCGTTTGGACAGATTGTTGCTGGTGTGATGGGACATAATGAATCACCTTTAAGTTTGTTGTTATTTCTCTGTTTGCTTTTGTCCTTTGTTTTTCTTTAAATATTTGAGTGTTATGATTTAGACCTGACATAGTCTGGGAAGGCTTAGAAAATCTCCAGTTCAAAGGAAATGCTTGGCAAACAGACTGAAAGTTGGAATTTTGGAGACTTTGAGATCTCTTTAATGTTGACTCTTTTCTTACAATATTCAGGAAAATGGAAAGCCCAAACAAAGTATTCTGGATGCTTTACGACCCCTCCAGACTCCGTCATTATTTCTCTTTGGATTTCAGAGATTTATGTTTAAAGGTGATGGCCACAATTGTGAGGTTGGAAGCTGAACAGAGGTCTGGCTCTACTGGAGACAGTTTCCTTCTGCGTATATGTACCAGCTGTAGACATATGCTTTTTTTTTTTAATTTTTTCCTTTTCAGAATTCCCGTTTAGAAATATGAGCACACTGGCATTTTGCAGAAAGCCTGGGCTCTCCTTTGCATTTTGAAAAGGTTACCCACCTAGCTACTTTCAGAGCAGCCTGCCTCCCTCACAGACATGTCCTGTGAAACACCCTCCGTTGGCTTTTCTTCCCAATGACCTAGCAGCCAGGGCTCCCACCTTGCCCTTTGTCATCAGGGGTTCACACTTCTGTTTTCAAGGCTGGCACAAAGAAGTGCTGGTCCCTGAAGGTTGGGGGCTGTGTTCCTGTGCTATCTTCATATTTTATTGTGGCTGTACTGAGGGCTTTCAGTGGCTCTGCTGTAGTGAGGCTGGTGGCAGCAGGAATACCAGCACACAGAAGATGCAAAGGAGGCAGCAGTAAAATAAAATACCATAAAAAAATCCCCAAAACTGCCTCACTTGCAGTAGTGGTAGGGAAACCAAACTGAAGTCCAGAAGGACAAGAGTTGGATTCTGTGTGTGGTCCACATCCCCCTGGAGACTTCCTGCTGGAGGACATACCCCTGTTAGCTTGGAAAAATAAAGCCTGTTGCTAGCAGCCTTTGGTTTGCTGCACGGGAGCCTCTGGCCCTTTGGAAAATGTTGGGGGTCACATCAGTTGATGATGTTTTAAAGCCTGTCACTCTGTGCTGCTGCTTTGTCATAACATGGGGCAAACCTTAGTTTTTGTACAAAGCAAAAGAGGAGCGCAGGTGTTTTGGTCTGCTGGAAACCTCTTATTTAATTCATCCATCTTGGATATTACTTGTCCATCTATGTGTGTGTGTGTACTTTTGAAATGAGGTGACTGGGGGATCAGAGGAACATCCAGAAGCAAAGTGAGAGAAGCAATTAGAGGTAACGAGTTCCAGTTCATTGAAGCATTCTGTTGATCTACATTTTACAGTGGTATTGACTGGATGCTGGAGTGTAGCTGTCATGATATAATCCAAATGTTTAGGGATTAGAGCTGCTTCACTGCATTTTGGGCCTTAACTCCCTTTGCTCTCCAGTAAATTTAATTTTGCCAGCAATCTTTTCTAAATTCAGGAAAGTACTAGTTTGAAAGATGTGTGTGTATTTTCCCCAGCATGATTCCCCCTCCCTTTGCCTACTTTCCTGAGTGCGCCGCCTTTATTTGCAGGTTGAATTTGAGATGTGTGTTAGAGCCAAACCCAACAATGTACGAGGCTGTACAAAACAATCCTCGCCAGGCTTGAACCATGCCACTCTTTTGACCTGCAATACTCCTTGTTGGGGCTCTGCCACGCTGTCCTGCTGAACTGTGCCAGGATGCCTCTGCTACAGGAAAGCTTTGCTGTCTGCTGGGCTTCACTGAGAAGAGCCCATTGTAGGTTGAAGTTTCTAACCTGTGTTCTTGGTTCTGGAGGATTTCTAAGGTGTTTTGGAAGAGGATTGTGAACTGTTACAGTTTCTCTGTGGTGAGGCTTGCCATGTGGTACATATGGCATCTATCAAAATCACCCCTAGCAGCTTGCTGGACTGAAGGAAGTAGGACGTTAGCTCCTTAGCAATGATATCATGTATTTAAGTAGCTGCAAAGTAGGAAAGGTTGTGTACAAAAGTCCCCCTTGTTTAATGAGGGGCAACAGCTGAACTTGAGCTGGATCCGGCGTCTGCTTGGGCAGAGCAGGAAACTTTGCAGTTTCTGCCAGCTCAGTTGGTGCAGCATTGATGTTCAATCAGCTATACCAGTGCTACCTCCTAACCTTTGGAGCCTGGGCAGAGTGTACTTGTGATTCATGCCGATTAGAAAAGAGGTCATGAGATCTTTTACTCGCATCTCTTGGGCAGGACAGCAGGGTTTGGGCTGGAACGTTTTTGAAGTGGTTGTACGTTCCCGGGGCTGTTGCTTGTGTTTGTCTAGGAGAGTTCAGTGTGCGGGAAAATTGGATGCTTGCTTCAAAGAGTGTGGGCTAGAAGCAGTAGTTGCTTTTTCAATGTGACTTTCTTGGGTTTTATCTGCTCATAATTGCCTCAACAATAAAGCAAGTATTAGCATAGCGATGGGGAAGAACCTGCACCATTTAAGGGGGGAAAGAAACCCCGAATGTGTCAGCACTTCTTACCCTCTGGCTGTACATAGCTAAATTTCCTTTAATAGAATGGCTAAAGAAGCTACCTTATGTGGCATTACTGTGTGTTGCAAATATCAAAATATTCTCCCCAGAGGCCTTTGAGGCCCTGGGATCTGGATCCAGCTCAGGTTTCTTCAAGGGACGGAGCGTGCTCTTTTAGCTGAGGCTTTCTGCACAGCTTTTCCCCTGCTATTTCTGTCAGAGATTCTTGCAGACACTTGGGGTGGTTGTCACTGTTGGAGGCGATGCCTGGGAAGAAAATCCCACCAAGGCATCACTTAAAAGCCTGATTTAGTGCTGCGTGGGCTGAGGAGAAGCTGTAGTTGGGATCCTAGGCCTGTAATTTACTGCTTGTGGTGGCCATTCCCTTACCAGGGGAGGGGTGGGAAGGTTGCCTTTCCTCCAGCCTGTGTGCCCCACTTGGGTGGGTGAGGTGGGGTAAGGCTGAGCTCTGCCTTGCTGCAGAGCCGGGCACCTTCTCCTCGGAGCCTCTGTTCCGCAAGCAGCATAGCCAGACCTGACTCTCAAAGCAGCTGCTGTGAGATGGTGCTTCTAAGCTTGACTCTTCAGTTTTATGTTGTTCTGTGTCTTTGCTTGCTTTTTGTGGGAAGAAGAAATGAGGGGAAGCATGTGCATTAAAGGACTTATCTGCTACCCTTCATACTCTCTTTTACTGGAGAGAAGGTCTGTCAGAGGTCTCTTTCCTATCCTTGTTTCGTGTTAAAAACTCTGTGTAGCCTTAGAATGAAGCTGGACCAGGATGGATTATGTTTTGTAGGTGCTTATCCGTGCCTGTAGGCACCAGTTCTCAAAGGTCAGCTTTGGGGTGGTACCTGCGATTAAAGACCGCTTCCTCTGAGTGTTGCTTCTTCTAGTCCCACGAACAGGACAAGCTGCGTAGCCTGGGGAGATCCAAAAGGTTTGTTCAGGGAAGGAAACCTAGGCTGTGATTTTGATACAGCAGATTAAACTGTGGGAAGGAGGTGGAAGCTGGCAGTGTGGTATGGGCAGATGTCCTGGGGCTAACGGGATGTACAAGAGTGGGAAGCAGGAGTTTGTGTGATGTCAGCCTCAGGAATGACCTGGATCATGGAAGAAACTGAGGCAGTAAAGTGTACTTCTGCTATTTGCCGAGATCTGAGTGTCTCTTGGGAAGCCTGTAGGAGAAATCAGTTGACTGCTGGATTGAGTGCAGCCCTGAAAGAGAAGCACTTGGGGTGTTGGTGGATGAGAAACTGAACATGAGCTGGCAATGTGCAGTTGCAGCCCCGAAAGCCAGTCATATCCTGGGATGCATCCAAAGAAGTGTGACCAGCTGGGATTCATCCTATACTCTGCTGTTGTGAGACCTCACCTGGAATACTGTGTTTAGTTCTGGAGTTCTCAGCACAGGAAGGATGTGGATCTGTTAGAGTGGGTCCAGAGGAGGGCGGTGAAAATTGTCAGAGTGCCAGAGCACCTCCCATATGAGGACAGGCTGAGAGAGTTGAGCTTGTTTAGCCTGGAGAAAAGAAGGCTCTGGGGGGAACCTTACAGCAGCCTCCCAACGCTGAAAGGGGCTACAGGAAAGCTGGGGAGGGACAGACATTTTATCAAGTGGTGTAGCGATAGGACGGGGGAGAATGTTTTTAAGATGAAGGAAGGGAGACTGAGATTAGATGTTAGGAAGAAGTCTTTTCCTTGAGGGTGGTGATGCACTGGCACAGGTTGTCCAGAGAAGGTGTGGATTCCCCCTCCCTGAAGGTGTTCAAGGCCAGGTTGGATGAGGCTTTGAGCAACCTGATCCAGTGGAAGGTGTCCCTGCCCATGGCGAGGGAGTTGGCACTGGATGATCTTTAAGGACCCTTCTGACCCAAACCATTCTATGATTCTGAAGCTCCTGCCTGTCCTGTTATTTTGTTCAGAGGGGAAGATGAAGTGTGTGGAAACACAGAATGCACTCAATGCCCCAGTTTTAGGAAGCGGGGTGTTACGCCAAGGCAGTGCTATGGGAATTGCTGTTTGTCCTGGATGGTTTGAAGCTGCTCTGTGCTATCTCCTCAATTCAAAGGGGTGAGGAAACAGAGTGTGCCAGAATGAGAAGCAGTGCTGCAGCGGGCTGTGACCAGAGGAGATTTAATACATGGTGCATCCAGCATGGCAGGGGCCGGAGCTTGTACTCGGCAAGTGCCCAGCAGGAGGATATGACAAGAAGGCACTGTTTGAGGTCTTAATTATGTGGTCGTACATTTTATGTTTTTAGAGATGACTTCATCTCTATAAGTGCATCAAATGGATAACGCTCACTGAGGCACTATTAAATATAGCTGGAGTTTTGTTATCAGTTAAAATGGGTGTGAGGTCAGGCTTTGGACTGAGAGCCGTTCAATATTTAATTTCTTCCTTTTCATCTCATGTGTGACCCCAAATCGAATTTACTGCAGATAATCTAAACCTTGCACTGAATACAGAACTATTAATTTCTAGTAGTCTCTTCTACAGTACTCACCGCTATAGTGTCAGTGCTTTACAGATACTAATAATCTTATTTTTGCAGTTTTCCTGAGAGGTAAAAATGGTATATTATCTCTTCTTGTAGAAATGGGAAATTGAGGTACTGTAAATAAGGCCAGTTTTGTAAAATCCCATTGAAACTTGCAACCTGATTTATTTTTTTATTGTAGCTGGTGGGGTTTTTGTAGTGTTTAAATCCTTAATCTAGAACTCTTTACAACTTCCACTCTGTATATGAACACCTACTAGTTCCACAGGCTGATGCTGGAGTGTTGTCATGTTGGGCAAATGTAAAGTGATGTCTTCATCTTAAAAAAAAAAACAGTGGGAAAGCTTCAATTAATTAATTTGGTCATCATCGTAGTGAAACCATACTTGGAAGATGAGGTTTGAAACCTAACTTTTATAGTAGAAGGGATATTGCTTGTCTTTAACTACAAAACCAGATACCTTTCAGTTTGTGCAGCTGCTCAGAACATAGCACTTCCTCGGCTCGAATGAAGCGGGAGTAAGGAAAAAATATAAACATGATTTGTTGTAGCATCCCTGCAAACGAGGAAACAGTGGAAGGTGCTTGAGTAGCTGTAACTGTGTTGTTTTTCTTTTTTTTTTTTTTCCTAATCCACAGCCCTTGACTTTTGCAATTGAAATGCTATTTTAGGAGAGAATGTAGCTACCTTGCCTTTTGAGTTAAAAGCATGTTCTGGTCTGTTAGCAAGCAGAAAGCTGCTGTGCGGACAGGAAAAGCAGGAACTGTTTCCTAGCCTGCTTGGCTGCGTGGGGATTGGGCAACTCTGCCCCTTCCTGGGGACACGAGCCTCGGTGCAGGCACCTGCGGGGTTAGCGGGGACAAGAGAGAGACAAACTGGGGAGGCTTTGTGACGCATTTGGGCTGCAAAACAGTCCTGCTACTTGGGATTCAGGTGTTTTGGTTGAAAAGTAGTTGGGTGATCATGGGCTTTGTATCTCATTCCTTCTTGTTGAATAATGTATTCCTGATGCATCCCATCACTGCCTGCTTTTTATTGCTTCTGGCATGGGTGTTTGGTTCTGTTTTCTACATAGCAGCGCTGAGAAAAAGGGGGACCAGAAATGTGCTGTTTGGATGGGGATCCGTCTTCTGGAGAACAAGACCAGGATTTTGAACTGGATGCTCTATCTTGTTTCCAGGATTGTTGGACTATGGCAGTGGAAGTAGAATAAAGCTGTAGGGGAGGACAAAACACCCTATTTCCCACTGCTTTTTCCCAAGAGGAGATAAAGACCAACCTGGCAATGCCTCCTTTGTGTCTTGGTGTGTGTTCTAGGAACTATTGTTGGCCTTGAAGTGAGGGGAGGAGATGAGGCTGGAGGCCTCTCCAGTGCTCACACAAATCCAGTGGAGGCCTGGCATCCGCTAATATCACCAGCTGGATCTAACAGCTTTTTCTCTGTATGACCTTTAAACCTAAGCACTTTTGGAAATGTCTGACTTCCTGGGCTAGTTAGACTTCCCCAAGACTGGTGGCCTGCATGCCAAGTGCCTCATGGTGTGAAAGCCGAGCTGAGAGGTCACAGTCACAAACAGCAGAAGAAAGACCATCATTTGCCAGGGTGGGGTGGATTCAGCAGGAGGTGATAGTGACATTTGTGAACGGTGCTGGCTGTGTGATGGTTAAATGTCAGCCATGGGCCAGAGTAAGCTTCACAGAAGAGGAGAAAGGGAAGAAAAAGGGAAATGGACCAACTGTGGATTTTGATTTTTTTTTTTTGAATAAAGAGGGTTACAGTGGGACTTAACTCTTTGTAGTGTTTCCATCTGTCCATCCCTTCTTCCAGTGCCCAATCTGATTTGGTGCAAGAACTGGACTGTTGTGATGGGCTTGGATATGTTTGAGTGAGACTGAGACTGGCATCTGTGTATATATTGTCTGATCAATTATCTGTTATATGTGTTTATATATCTACGTGTCTGTCTGTGGCTATGCCAGGAAATCGAAGCAATGCTTGTAATTAGGTCTGTTTTTTTTGTGTGTGCCTCTGCCCACTGCTTGCATCCTTCTAGGAAAGACTTGCTGCATTTCACCATCTTACCTAGTCTCTTCCGTGTTCTTTCAACAGGAGCATCATCTGGTCAGTGGCAAATAGTGCAGATTCAAAAAAATAACTTTTCTCTGTCAATACATCACAATTTAGCACCACTAAGAATTTTTGATGTTTCATTTCTACCCTGAAACCTCTCTGTCTATGGGGTTGAGAACATATCTGAGCATATCTCTTTAAGCCAAGCTGTGACCTGGGATGGGGATGTTCTCCTGGGGATGAGTGTTTCCCATGAGGGGAAGGTGTTGACTAGAATAGATGGAGATGCTGTGAGACTTTGTTTAGGTGCTTTCCTCTATTATTCAATGCTTAAAAGGGGTGACTAAGGATTCTTTCTCTGCTGGTCAATGAGTTGAGGTTTTCATCTTGAGTGGCATCAGGTATTCATCAGTGCTTTGCATGCCAGGAGGAGCATGGGTTGGATTTGCAGTTTGGATCACGACTCTTTTAAGAACTAGGAATATTTGATGAGTAATTACACTTAACTCTGGGCTGTTAGTTGATGGATGTAGATGGAGCATGTCCATATTGCTTGGGAAGGTTTCCTTAAATAGGCATGACCTTTCCAGTGCAGACAGGAAGGTAGTTTTGTGTTGTGTTTTTTTTTTTTTTTGAACTTGGCTTTTGTTTCATTTTTGGAACCCATGATTATTGCAGACGTTTACCATAGAAGTAGCTTACAGTCTTCAGTCTTGGTTGCTTCATTGGGGCAGGGTTTGGCAGCTCTGTTGGAGTTTGATAGGGAGATTGACTTGCTTTGCAGTGCAGCATTTGTTCATTCTCTCTATATTTGTTCCATCCTTTCTGTACCAGTCACACTTTTTCACCTTTGGAGATCTGATTCTCTTTCCTTATCATGCTGAACATCTGTAACATCTCTATGTACAGGGAAAAGACTCGCCAGTCTGTATATTTTAACATGTAGATGGGGAATGGGTAGTGCTTCACAAGGTCTGGCTCATCCTTTGATAAAAATGTTCCTGTTTCTGGCAGCTTTTAGTGTTTGTTGGTGTGGGGGTTGTAGGCAAATTAGAGAGAGTGGTCGTGTCCCCTCAGAACAAAGAACCCTCTGGCTACAATGTGGGCATGGTGACAGTCTGCCCAAAGTAGTGCGTGCCCCCGACCATCCTTGGAGGTGTAGCAGGAGATGGTTGCTTTTGACTTGTGTGCACACTGAAATTTTCCAAGATACCTGATCTCAGCTGTTTTGTCACTGATGCTGACAAGACATTAACAAGTTTCTCTGTGAACTCTATAGTCTGTCTTTAAATAAAGCATACATTTTCTATGCTTAAGTTCCTATATCTGTTGCAGGGTATTATTGCTTCTCTTGGATTTGGTGCTTGATAAAGAGATGATGCAAATACTCTGGAAAATGTGTAGTACAGTGGACAAACTGGCCAACCTTGATGGCACGGTAGTACCAAGTGTTTCATTTGGCTTGTGTGGTTTACTTGATTCTCAGGGTTAGTTTGAAATAAAATTTTCATATTCATTCTCCTGAGTAGTTTCTTAGCCTATGTCAGCAATTTCTTGATTACTGAATTCTTGGAAGCTTGCAGTTAAGATTCAGAGGTTTGTAGATCTACCTGGTTCTGGGATTAGAAATTTCTACTTTTGTTTCCAGAGTAGGATTTTAGAATCATAGAATCATGAAAGTTGGAAAAGACCTCCAACATCATCTGATCGAACACCACTGTGACTACTAAAGTGTGTCCTGAAGTGCCACATCTACATGCTTTTTGAACACCTCCAGGGATGGAGACTCCACCACTTCCCTTGGCAGTCTGCTGCAATGCTTCATCACTCTCAGTAAGGGTATTTTTCACCATATCCAATCTAAACCTCAACTGATGCAATTTGAGGCCATTTCCTCTCGTACTGTCACTTGTTGCTTGGTAGAAGAGATCAACACCTGCATCACTACAATCTCTTTTCAGTCAGTTGTAGAGAGTGATAAGGTCTCCCCTCAGTCTCCTCTTCTCTGGACTAAACAGCTTCAGTTTCCTTTCCCGCTCTTCATAGGATTTTTGCTCCTCACTCCCTTCACCAGCCTCGTTGCCCTCCTCTGGATGTGCTCCAGACACTCCATGTCTTTCCTGTCCTGAGGGGCCCAAAACTGAACACGGGGTTTGAGGTGCAGCCTCACTAGCACTGAATACAGGGACACAATCACTTTCATGCTCCTGCTGACCACACCATTTCTGATACAGGCAAAGATGCTGCTGGCCTTCTTGGCCACCTGGGCACACTGCTGGCTCATGTTCATGGCTGTCAGCCAGCAAGCCCAGGTCCTTTTCTGCTGGGCGCATTTCCAGCCGCTTTTCCCCAGGACTGTAGAGTTGTGTGGGGTTTTTGTGACCCAAGTGCAGGACCTTGCACTTGGCTTTGTTAAACTTCATACACATCACCTCGGCCCATTGTTCCAGCTTGTCCATATCCCTCTGTAGAGCCTTCCTACTGTCAAGCAGATTGACACTCCTGCCCAATTTGGTGTCGTCTGCACAGTTACTGAGGGGGCCCTCAATCCCCTCATCCAGATCATTAATAAAGGTATTAGACAAGGCTGGCTGCAAAACTGAGCCCTTGGGAACACTGCTTGTGACTGACCACCAGCTGGATTTAGCACAACTGTCTGGACTCAACCATTTTAAAGATAGTCTGTAAATCTCTGGCTCTTTTGAACAGGAGTAAACATGTGGCATTTTTCCCTTTCCATGGGTGGATTCGGACCGTTGTAAGGCTTTTTCTGCCTCTCATTTCCTAGGCAGGATATTGATGATGAATACAGTCACACTAAGTAGTGGAGAACTTCTTAATAGGTCACTTCTTAACTTGAATTCCTAGGTAAGTAATTTTGTCTTACATGGATTTTCCTGAGGTGCAGGGATGACTGCATAGTGCTCATCATGGAGGCAACTTTCGCCATGAAGCTACTAGAAAAAAAATAAAATAAGTTTTGTACAAGCTGTATTCAAACAGATGCACTGTCGAAGTAAGATTGCAGTGGGAAGGGAGAGCCGGATGTGGCACCACTCATCTCCCAAAGCATGCACTGTTCCAGTGGGGCCAGGGCAGGTGGTGCCGCCTTCCTTGGTGACTCAAGGTAGCCTTTCACCTCCGGCTACTGTTATAATAAATTAGCTGTGGGTTGAAGTTGCTGGAGGTGCGTCTTGTTAAATGCTAATTCAGCATGTTATGCGTGAAGCTAATTGGCAGGGTAGAAAAAACGACGTGCCTGTAGGAAACTTTCTTCTTATGTGGAAGATCTTCAATAGTAAAAATGTAAACTGTCCTGTAGGAAAATTTCTTCTTGTATGGTTAGCAGCGATAACAAAAAGTAAATTATACAATGCTGTGTTCACAGCCCTTTGATAGTATTGTCATGGCTTCTGCTTCTTTTTACAGATTTCCCATGTAGCTGAATTAAATTAACAGGACTGGTCAATTCATTGCTGCTATATTTAACCCCCTGGGCAGCAATGAATCTGGCAAGAATGGAGCATCATTTTCACGTGCTGTGTGGAAAGGGAGAATGTACAGCAAGATGAAGTAGTATTATTGCTTGGGGGAGAGGTTCACAGTCACAGCTGAGATGTCAGACGAAGGGAACAGAGATGGTTCCCTGAAGTCTTCTACCTCCACCACTTCCAGGGTGGCTCAGTCACTCAAGCAAGTTAGGTAGTGTCAGTTTTATGCCGTTTGTGGGCTAGCCAGAGACTGATATATCCACAGAGTTTGTTCAAGGCAGATAGCATTACAGGAATCAAAACAGATCTCTTGGTTCCTGTTTTTAGATTTAATCCTTTGTTTTTAGCAGTTAAATATCCCTCTATTCTTTAGTCTATCCACCATTATCATGGATTTGAGCCCTTAAATCCTAATGCATGTAATTGTGTAGAATTCACTTTAAGAAGTGTGATGTGAGGTAGCACAAAGAGGAATGAAACAACTCCTTCAAGTCACTTGTTTAAGAGCAGAAATCTCAGAGCACTGGGTTCAGTGGGCCATCCTTCCTCCCCTAGTTTGAAATAGGTGTCCTTATCACTTCGTTACTGCCCACTCCACCTAAGAATGGTACTTCGAAGGTGTTGGGATGCGTGATGAGCTGCGTGCTGCTACCTGCTACCGTCTTGTGCTGAATCAGCTTGCTGTGTTAACAGAAGGTACTCTGCGCATTTTAACTTATAACATCTTTCCCTAGCACCAAAATTCACATAAAATTAAATACATGTATGGATCTACATGCTGTTGTTAGTGATGTTTCATGTTTTCTTTAGACTTGAACAAAATGCGTAGTATAGCAGAAAAGTTTGTAGTTTTCTCTTTCTTTAATGCCCTGCCCCATGAGTCTGCGTAGCTTGTGAGACTGGGACGATACTGCATGCTTGGCCTTGCAGCTGATTTGGAAATCTGGGCTTCACTGTGCCATGCTTGCTTTTCTTGTCTGTTTACTTCAAGATTTTTACGTTGCATTTACAGATATCAGTGAAGTTTGCATAGCAGAAAGTGTCCTTTGTAGCAGCTGAAGAGTGGATGTCAAATAGCTGATTAAGCCAAATGTTCTAAAGGCTTTGAAAAAAACCCCAATAGTATTAAATTTGTGCTTTGCAAATGTTGTATATTAGTACTACTGGGTTTAGCAGTGTTAGGCTAACACCCCTTTGCTCTGGGCCACCAAGGCCTTATGTCTATGGGGTATCTACAGCAGGCACAGCCTGTTTGGGGACTCCCTGTGCTGGGGTGCATGGTGTGCATGGTGTGAAACCTTACCTTGAGGCTAAGCTGATGCAATGGTAAATAGGTGCCAAGGGAAGTGATCCTTTCCCTCTGCTCACTGTTTGGCTCCGAGTTTCTTTTTCATGATCTCATAGAAAATGAATAATGCCAAAGAGAAGGAGTTTATTGCTAAATCCAGCTGACTCTATTACGATGGATGTTGTGGCTGTCTGCCTGCTAGGTCATGTTTAAAAAGAAGAGAAGGCTTGTGAACCCACTGTTTATTTGGGGAGGGGTGTGGCACCGTGCCTTTTGGATACTGACAGGTGTTATTAGAATCGTAGAATGGTTTGGGTTGGAAGGTCATCCAGTCCCAAACCTGCTGCAAGGGCAGGGACATATTCCACTGGATCAGGTTGCTCAAAGCCTCATCCAGCCTGGCTTTGAACATCTCCAGGGATGGGGCATCCACAGCTTCTCTGGGCAGCCTGTGCCAGTGCCTCACCAACTTCCCAGTAAAAAAAATTTCTTCCTATTACTTAATCTAAATCTCCCCTCTTCCAGCTTAAAACCATTACTCCTTGTCCTATCAGTGCAATTCTCCAGTAAAGAACCCCTCCTCAGGGTTGGAGTAGTTTATCCTTAATGTACTACTTCACTCTCAGTGTACAGCAACTGCACTTTCCATGGTAGCTTAAACTGATCTGCACATTAGCCTGAGGTACTGCAGGCTTGACCTTTGTGCTGTGGCGCTGGGAACAAGGGACACAGGGCACCAGCAACTGCCTGGGGAGCTGTGGCATGCTGGAAGGGTGCAGGTGTCAGGGAGGTTCCGCCTGTGAGTGCAACTGGGAGAAGAGAAGATGCTTGAAGCTGAGACCATGACAGGTAAAGTAAGATAGTGAATCAGCAGGATTTTTTCTGTGTGTGCCCGCAGCAATGATGGCAAAACTTTTCTCCGTAATACGTTATCTTTTTTTTTTTTTTTTTGAACCAGTAACTGCATGTTGACTTGCTGGAGCCTGGGAAACCTGAGAGGAGATTCTGATAGTGTTGTGGAAAGAAAAGCTGCTGAAGAAGCTAGCTGGGTTGCCTCTGCTGTTCCTTCGAGAGGGAAGGTGGTGTTGAATGCTTGCTGTGCCAGTTGCTCTGTTGTGAGAGCAGCAGGGTGTGTGTTGAAGTGGCACCTGTTCCGACAGTGAGGCTGTACATCAATTCTGTCTCCTGGGCAGCATCCGTAGTTCTCGGAAGGAGAGTCTTTTGCATGTTTGGTACCACCATGCTGTTCTCCAACACTCAACACTGCTTTAAGAGTATGCAGTTGCCCTCTCCTCCCTACAGAGGAGGGAGAGAATCATTTGTTAGTCGAGGTTTCTCTGTTTAACTGTGTTTTCAGCTCTGCCTTGGTAGCTGATGGCAGGCCCTCCTTCCCCTCGGCACGCGTCTGCAACGCGCTCATGTGCCGGCACGCGTGTGCTGCCCTTGAAAACAGACCAAACTTATTAAAATCATTGCTAGTTGCCATAGCAGCTGTTGTTGCTGTGGGCTAATAGGAAAGGCAATTACTGCTGCGTGCTGGGGAGCGTACGGAGAGGGTGTGGGCGGGGGGGGGGGAAACAGGCGACTGTGTGCTGATGAGCTGTGTTACTGATAGATCAGTTCTCACAGTGAGAAGCAGCAAAGGAGAGAAAGGCCAGAGATGCCCTGTAATGAGGTTTGGCCAAATATGCCGTATTTCCACCTCCAGGGCAGGCTTACTGAGAGATTCCCACCCTTCCTTTGATTGTCAAGGGGAGTCTTCGGGGTGAGATTCACGATTGCAGTGGGGCGCAGTGCAGCACTGCTTGATGACTCTCAGCTAGTCCAGAATCTGAAAGGAGGAGCTGGAAAACTTTACACACACTGAAGAAACTCATCTGGCCCCTTTCCAGCTGTTTCCTCTCTGTAAATATTCCTCCTCGGCTCTTTGCCATTTCCTGTAGGTTGAAGGTCATGATATAAAATAACTCCACTTTTCTTGGAGTGAGGATAATCGATTATGAAAACAGAGGTCCATTATGTTTCAGGATGCTTTGCTGGTTTGTGTGTTCTGCTTTGTCAGTAGAAGGCCAAAACATTTTGATTATTGACCTGTATCCATGATACCTATGATATCCTGACACCCATGTGTATCTGCAGGTGTCATGTGGTTATATGGCAGCTACTGTATTTTCATGCTTTTCATAGCGGATTGAAAGCTAAAGGGAAATTCAATCCTTCATTTTTTTTTTAATGAATTTGGGCAGCATGTGTCCAAGCAGTGCCAGCACTGTTTGTGCCCAGTGTGAACATGAGAAAAATAGAGAACATTTTACAGTGAGGAGCTCGTAGGGAATCAATAAATTCCTTGAAATATATGAGTTGGGGGGGTAGATGAGAGCTGTAAGTCTACAGCTTTTGTAAAATCTCAGGGATGCCAGTACCTATTTTGGCAGTGTTGGACAGAGTGCTTCACTCCCTCAAATTGCAGCTCTTTGTCCCCTCCGTTTTGTGCTGCTTTCCTTTTCCCTGACACTAGGAAATGGCCTGAGACCTCGCTGCATAGGAGCTCTTCCAGGAGGCCCTTCCTAGCTGGCAAGAGGCACATCACGTAAGTTTCTTCTTGTTTCTGGAGTCTGTCATGGTGTTTGTGAAGCTAAAATGACAGTTGTGGTCCCTTTGATGGGGAGACAGTCCCAGGACTTGTGGGGGAAGTTGGGCCAGACAGAGTGTGAAGAATAAAACAATCCTCTTGGAGCAGGCAAATCTGGACCTTGTCTGAATTTCTCTCCCTATTTTGGTTGATCTCCCAGCAGCTGTTTCCAGCTGCCCTCTGTATCATGCCCCGTTGGGATAGCAGTGGTGACTCACTCAACTGGGATGGCTTTCGCAGCATGCAAGATCCTGGCTTCCCAGGGAGCCATGGCACCAGGAAGGGGAAGGTTTCTGGTGCGTTTGATCCCTTAGTGAAGATTATGCTGTGTCTGTTTAATTAGAGACTGCCTCTTTCTTTACTGGTTTACTAAATATAAATGGAGGAGCTGGTCTAATGTACTTCAAGTTGCAAATGTCAGGAGTCGGTAACTTTATTTTCCTCTCACCAAACCTGATTAGTTTTTAAATACTGCTGCTAAATCTAATGATGGAATAATTCTTGTTTGTTAAAAGGAATGAACAATTTAAATTGAGAGAAACTTTGTGCTCTTCTCCGCTCTCTCTCATCCCACCTTTGTTTACAGTGGAAGAGCAACTGGTTTGCAGCTGTTTGTACAGCATGATCTGAAATGTCAAAAGTCTTTATCTAAATATGCCAGATACTAAGTTCGTGTTCAGCTAAAATATAGATGTTAATGTTTTCGCTCTGTGGTTTTTGGTGTATGTTCCAAATGTTACCTTTGTTACAGTCAAGAGAGTGCCAAAAAAAATCGTATATAAAAATGAAGATAAAGAAGCTGCCACTGGAGCCCAGGCTTGCGGGGATTTACTTGGGGCCTCATGTTTGGTTTGGAATTCTTTGTCTTCTGAACTACAGTCTAAGTCCTGGCAGGCTCTAGGGAGATCTGTAATGGGACAGACATCTGTGCTTAAAATGCCTTGCCCTGTCTGTCTGCCTGTGCAGGAAAAGGAGTAGGTAGCAAATGAGATTTTATCTTCTTGCCTCCCTCGGGGTTCCTGCTAAGCATGGTGGACCTGATCTACCTCCATCTGCTTAGCCTTGTACAGTGCCCTTGCACATGGTGTTTGCTTGAGTGTGTCCATGAGTTGTACATGGTGCCCGGGAAGTACAGTAGCTCGCTGGGACAGTCCTGGTCCTGCTGCCATATAAAGTGCTGAGTCCTGAATCGGCTGGAAAGTCCTTTAGAGCAGAAATGATGGGGAGGGATCCTCACAATGAAGACTGACTCAGTGCTGTTATCAGCTGCCTCGTATGTAGTGAGGCTCTGTGTCTTGCTCTTGGCTGCTGTATCATGCCTTGGCCAATTTGGCATTGTTCTGGTTGGTGGGATAACATTTGGAGGTACCTGGTCTTGGGGCAAAGCTGGCTGTGAGCATGCTTATTATGTGCTGGAGACGTTTTTGCAGTGTTGCAGTATGTGCTAGAGGAGGTATGCCTGAAACGTGGGAGCACCTGGAACATCAGGTTGATCTTCCATGTCTCTTCTGGCCTCGAGGCTCAAGTTCTGCCAGAACAGTTTCAGCGTGAGATGTGTTTTTGTGGAAAGGTGAGGGAAGAAATCCAGAGTTACTTTCTGCCTTTCTTGAGGTTTTCCTGTTTCTAGTGGTGGCAAGAAGATTGTGTGTGTTTCTGGAGCGTGTTGAATTGTAATTGGTGTCTGTCCTGAGTCTGGGTGGAGGAGACGGAGACATTCCCAGTGCTTCTGTGTGCTCCTGGTCATCTGTAGATATTACTGACTGGCACAAAAGATTTTTTTCCAAAAGCTGTTTCCTCTGCTGCGTTATGTAATGTTGACTCTGTAATCCTGTTGCTTTGAAGGTTAATCGTTTTCATGTCCCCAACACTTTTGTATTGTCTTCCTTTATCCCTCTTTTTTACCCTCCAGTTTTTCCTATTTTTGATAGACTAATCTAACCCTAGCCTTTCCTAAAGGAGAACAGTGGTTGTGAGCGATTAGCATCCATCCTGTTCTGCATTAAGCTTTGGGAGCTGGGCTGATGGGGAGCACATGACCCTCCGCCGGGAAGGAAAAGCCACCAGGGACACAGGGAGCTGTGTGCGAGAGGAACAAGCAGTGCTGTGTAGCGCGTTGACGCTCTGCTCCCGCTGGTGGCAAGGGCAGGCAGGGCTTGCAGGCTCCTGCCAGCGTGGCACGGTTCAGCAAGCCGGTGGCTTTCCCAGGCACCACAGGGCTTGCCCACCCATGTGCTACTCGCTCACTGGCTTCCAGTTTTGACCCTGAACATAAGGGTGCAGGGTGGGTGGCTGAAGGTGATGCAAGCTGGCTTCATCTTTCCTCGATACGGTGTAAACGAGCGGAGTGCCTGAATTATTCACTCCTCCTCGGCCTGCTGTTCCTATTGAATTCCCCGTGTCAGGGCACCCTGCCAGCACCCGGCGATGAATTCATCGCTGCGCCTGCCCTGGGGGCACCCCGCACTGTGTGCGTTCAGGGCAGTGGGGCTGCTGTGTGGAGCTTTGTAGCTGTGGGTCAGTGAGGCTGGGTTGCCCCGTGGTCTTGCTGTCTGTGGTGTATGTGGGTGCCAACCCTTTTGCTGCTTGAAGGGAGGGTCGTTGGCAGGTTGATGTGTGTTTGTATCTGTCTGCCTTGCAGCCCTGCTGAAGTCTGCCTGGGCTCCTGGATCCTAATCTTTTTCTACCATCTCTCCATATGTGTTATCTGGTAAATCATCTGCATTTCATCTTTGTGGCGTGGATTTCTCTGATTTGTCTTCCAAACCACATCTTTTTTCTTTTTTCTTTTTTTTTTTTTACACACAATTTAAGGTTCTCTTCTTTTCTGCATCCTGAGTTTTCAGGGTTGATTGTGCTTAAAAGCAATCATGTTTCACATTTTCTGAGAGGAATTACCTTTATTGCTCTAATGGAAACCATTTCCCATTTGCCTGTGATGTTAGTCTTACTAATCTGAATAATTTTTTTGTTAAACATTTAAAAGGTCTTTACTATTCACATTATCACAACTCACGAAAGCTATTGAAGACATATTTTATATTTTTGGATCATTTCTTTTTGCAGGAACTTTGGACTTGTGTTTGATACTGTCTTCGTTGTGTGGATCTGGGTCTGCTTTGTTCATCTGCATTTTTTTTTTTAGGCAATTACAGCAGGTGGCCGGTCCCTGGGGAAGCTTCCTTTGACCAGAGTGCTCCCTGGTCCCGGCTGATGGGGTCGGATGGAGTTTCAGGTCATCCTCCTGGCTGCACAGAGGAGTGTTTTTTCACCTCTAATTGGATCATGTAAATCAACCCTTTCTTTGTCTCGTCTTCTTTGTCCAGAATCTCCTTCTGGTGATTTTCATGAATAAATCAGCCTTGACATTGGATTGAATTTTTGTTTAGTACTTATGTTGATATTTAAAAACTAGTGTATTTGATGAGCAAAATAAGGGTAATTTCCCTCAAAACCTGATTCTGTAATAGGGGTGATATGTAAATGATTGAGTACAAAATGGCAGGGCTTCTTTTTTTTTTTCTTTTTTAAATACTGTGCTGTTGCAGTTCTCTGGGATTTTAGTGTTTGATAAAGTGCTTTGGGGTCCCTAGGGTCTGACAGATGCCAGAGAAAATGGAGCTCCTTCCAGAGGGAAACCCCATCCTTTCATGCCTGAACAAATGCTGTGTACTGGAGGGGTGCACCTTTCTGCTGGCCAGTGCAAAGCTTTTCCTGATGGTCATCGTCCCCTCAGCCAAAGACAGAGTCTTTCAGAGTCACTGCTCGTCTCCCTGGCCTCGGTTTGCAGTGAGTGACTGTGATGGAACCCAGGGGGAAGGATGTGTTGTCCTTCTCCACTCTTACAGTCTTATGCCTGGAGCAGTGGAATATGCCATTACCTCTGAAGTGATGGCTGCAATATCGCTTGCTGTAGCTTCTCTGCAGCAAGGGGCAGAGGGGATAGGGAATTTGAAGAGATTCAATGGAGAGAGAAGCAGAACAAACCTCAGGAAAGCATAGATCATTGCTTGTGTCTGTAAGCATCGACCATTAATCAAATCAAAAAAGCTAGAAGGAAGTCAGCGGAGGATAATGTTGCGCATTTTATCCTTTGTACAGGCAGGAATGGAGAAAGGTGTAGTATTCCCTGTCAACAGAGGAGAGGGAAATGTCTGAAACAAGCTTCCTCCTATTTCTTTTAATGTTGAATGAGTGGAAGGGAGGCAACAAGTTGCAACAAAATGAAGACTGGAATGGTGTTTGTGCAGCAGCTGGGAGAAGGTCTGGGACTGTACTTACCCATTAACATGCAGGGCTTGCAAATGTGTTTTTGCTGTGGGCAAAAACATTCAGTCCCTCCAGAAGTAAATGCAAAAGCTGATGGACTGGGATTTGTGAAGGCAAAGCCTACATGTAGTCAGATGAGAAGCTAAGTCTTATTGTAATAAGTGACTTTTAGGATGCAGGAGAGAGCTAGAATTGCCATTTCCAGAGTCTGGAACCATATACTTTTATATTATTTGTACGTAGTAGAAATTTTAAGTTTTAGAGCTTCTCATTTGTACCCATTTTGGCTTTAGTAATGGCAGCAGGAGAAAAAAAGGAAACTTGTTCTTTTTCCTTCCCTGTCTTTTCTTCCCCCAGGAGATTTTTGACTGTTTCCAGAAGGAAGCAGATTTCCAGCTCTTTCCCTCATTCTCCTGATGCGATTGAAGAGCAGTGGGGGAGAGAAGCAATCTCATTCAATCTGCGATTTGCATGTGTTCATCCCTTCTGTCCTGGATCTGTACAGTGCCTTTCTGTGTGGCTGATAACAGCTTTCCCATGCAGCAGCAGCAGCTGTGTGAAATTCCAGCATCTTTTAATTTTTTTTTCTTTTTCCACTGCTGCTTTAAAGCTGCAAATAATCCTTCAGGCACCAGAACTATCTTTCAATAGACTCTGGCTGGTGCAGCACTGTCTTCATATGGGATGGGATTTGGGAGGTTCATTTTTTCACCCGGGAGGATTACAAGCTTCATTTTGACACAAACATTTATACACAGCAGGTGGTAGTGTTGGTGTCTCAATACTAGATTTTTTGGCACTAGGAAGATGCACAGTGAATCCAGTAACTTTCCTTCGTCTTTATTCTTTTCTGTGATGATTTTAGAGCTACAAATCCCCACTGGTGTTGGTTGTTGCCTGGAAATTTTAGGGGTCTGTTATGCTTTAGTTGTGATCAGGTTCGTATAATGTAATGTATGCACAAATGTACATTTTATGTACACACACAACATTCATTTCTGTGGTCATAGTTTGGATACTTTGTTGTAATGCATTAAGGAGTATGACTAATATCACGAGATAATGTTTGCTCTTTCCTACCCTCTTTAGGAAAAGCAATATATGCTCCTTCAAAATTAGTTTTTTAAAGATTTTTCTTATTTTCCTTTTACATTAAAAAAGTGATCACTACAAGTTTTTGTTAGAGAATTTGAAGAAAGTATGTGCCTAGCACTCCCTGAAAGTGCTGGTGTTTGTGGTGCTCCTTGGCTTCAAGAGTCGTAGAATAGTTTGCATTGGAAGAGACCTTTAAAGGACCTGCAGTGAACACCTTCAACTAGATCAGGTTGCTCAGAGCCCCATTTCACAGTATGACCTGTGTAAGTGTTCAACCTGAGATCTGCTTAGGCATTTCTTTAGAGAAATGCAATGTTTCAAGGAGTGAAATTGTCAGCTTATGTTTCTATGTGATTTAGAGTTTCCTAAAAGCAGATGTTTTGTGGTATCACTGTGTCACCGTGCTGTACCCCAGCTGAGAGGTAATGAAAGCAGCAGTCATTGATACCTGGCGTATTCCAGGCAGAGGCAGAGTCTCTCAGCTGTTGGATCTACACTTGTCCAACTCTTGGACAAGTGAAGATCTTGTTATTGGAGGCTGTGGCATCAGGCAGAGAAGCAGGAACATTTCTACTGATGACTAGTGCTTTTAGGATACTTAATAGTGAAGACTTCTGAGCAGCCTAATGCTGCCATCAACATCCTCCCCAAAATCAGTGTCAGTTGATAATTTTACAGTTGGTCTTGTCAAATCCTTGGCATGTCGTTGTAACAGGGGTGTGGCAAAGAGTGGTGCTTTTATCTGAAAGTCATGGAGGTCACAAATCCAGAACACTGAAAACAGAAGGGGTCCGTGTGTGTTTTTGCAAATCCACTGGGGAAAGAAATATTATAATCTGTTTTTATGGGTCCTCCCTAATTACTGATCTGAAAACTAACTACCAGATATAGATAGATTTAATTGATAAAAATGCCTTTTTCCTCCTTCATTCTCACAGGAGGGAAATTCTGTAAATAATTAACAGAATGAGCATGATGACTTGGTTTTGGATACTCACAGCTGCTGTGTATAGAAAATCCCACTTAGCCTCTCTGCTCTTTGGTAGAACAGCAGCAGATTTGTTTTGGTCCCTACTTATGATGCTTGAAGAAAGGAGAAAAGTATGAGTCAACATCATCTCTACCTGGTTAGGCTGTATGGTGTTAGAGCCATTTTGGCATGAGGAAAGGAAGACATGAAATGTGATCAGAAATAAGCCTTTCTTCTGTTGCCTCAAATGATTCCTTGTTGTTTCTTCAAGGAAGTAAAAACTCTGAATTTTAAAAGTGTTAAAGATGCCTGTATAAGGCTCTGAAATGAATGGAGATCGAGGATTGGTATTGTCTAAGAAGGAAGCTTGTTGGTAAAGCTCACATTCTTGCAGATTCATCATTGGTTTAAGCTAGTCTAAGGCTATGTTTTCATTGAAAGAGGAGCCCTGCCTTCTCCCAGACTCCAGCCATGTGGTCCTACACCTCCCCTGTACAGGTGCTAGGGATTACGTGGCCTGTAGTGACCACTTTTGTTGGTGAAGCTAATCCTTCTCCTTTTAGAGGGATTAGTTTCCAGGAGGATCAGCAAGATGATCTGACTAGCCGTGTTCTTCTGTGCTCCCTCCTGTGCATGGAAGAGATGAGGTAGGGATGCACGCCTGGGAGCAGGAGGGGAAAATACAAGGAAATATCCTTTTGATAGTAGCATGGTTTTTGAGGTTGGCTTTATCTGACTGTAAAAACCATGCTCTTGGATGTGTTGCATATCACTGCGTAGCTCAAGAGAGTTGAGTTTTAATCTCCTTATACTTGCACCGAACAGTTGTTACCGAGCATGCAAAGGAAGGAGCAAGTAGACCTTAATTTGTAGGACTGCAACTGTCTAGAGCTTTCAATAAAAATGTTGGCTCTATTTACAGAGAAACCTTGAGAAATGAAACAAAAAAGGCAAGTGGTGCTTTGGCACAGTTTTAAGCTTTGCCTGGCCCTCTCTGCTGTTTGCCACGATGCTTTTGGTCTGCTCTAGTTCAGTAGTTGGCTATACTGCCGGTTTCTCTGTACCTAATTTAAGATCTTTGTGTGTTCAGTGAGAGAGTGGCTCCCTTTTATGTTTCCTTCATCTGAATGTGCCACATAGGAAGATGCACAATTTCAGGATCTCTTCTGCATTTCATCTGTAGGCTCAGGGAGGGAAATGTAACTTCTTAATGCGAAGAAGTCCCCAGGGATTGCACAGAGAGAGGTTTTTAGACTAAATTGTGATGGAAACAAGTTTTATGTGACTATGCTGTGACAATGCCTTCCCACACGTGCACACTTATAAACCAAGCAGTAATTTTGATCGTGTTTAAAAGGTGATAGAATTGTAATGCTGTCTCCTTCCTGAAAGCCTTGTGAAAAATAGTGATGGGGTGGTGGATGGGGGAGAGATGTGGACAAGTGCCCCGTAGAGGGCAAGACAGTCGGGACTTGTGGGTTATGCATTCCATACGGAGCAGGCAGTTGGATCTGTCTGTCTGGCCTCCCTTCTGCCCTGTGGGACTGTGGCAGGGGATGTGGCAAGGGGGACTGTGGTTGTAGCTGCGGGAGGCTGGGGTGGGAAGCAGCCATAGGGCAGAGGGTACCAATCTGCAAAGAACTAGTTATGGTTAGTTCCACCACTGGTGGAGCAGCTTGTTTATTACATTGTCTTGCAGGCGGGGAAGGGAGTGGGCTTTGATGCTTTTGTGTGGTGCTGGCAGGAATGTGCAATCCGGGGTGGAGGGGGGGTTTAGGACCTCCTGGCGAGTGTGTGTGTGTAGAGAGACAGTCGTCTTTCACTGGACTGAGGCTCTGTAAGGAGGTTGTCTGCTGTTTCTGAGGACTTCCTGGGCTTTAACTAAACCTAAAGCTGGTAAAATGAAAGAAATACATTACAGGCTTGTGGGGTGCTGCAGGCAAGAACTGTGTGTCTCTCCTACCTGTTCAGCAGACCCAGGTCTTGCAGCCTCCAAGGTGCGTGGGCTGCAGTAGCCTGAAGTTTTAATGCTGCAGTCGCCACAGAGATCCCTGGCACCCGCCTTGACCTTTCAGAGGCCAGATTTGTTCCTATGGCCTCTTGCTGTTTAATTGCAATCTTATTTTTGTGGTTGACGACTGCGTTTAAACATTGGATATACAGTAGTATAAGAATGGCTGTTGCCTGAGACTCCTGGCAGAGTTTTTAGTTTTTCCATTAATACATAAAGTTCTTGGCCCTTCTGGGTGGAACACAGGCAGCAGCCGCAGCTTTACCCTTGTAAGCAGGGCTAGCACTCCCATCTGGGCCAAACTGAAGAATGCAGACTATTTACAGATACTTCGATGGACAATTTCGCTCTCTGCAGTAACACGATCTTAGAAATGCTTTCAAAGTGCTTGCCTTCCTTCTGTTGAAATGGAAGCAGTGGCTTACTGTAAATGCCTCATTTTGTCCCTTTAGCGAGGTTGGGTGGTGGTTTGTTTTGTATCTTCTTCTCTTTGCAGAGCACTTTCCTGACTTTCTGGATGCAGCCTTCCAAAGGAAGGTCAGGCTTTTCTTCTTTTCTCTTAAGATGTTGAAACAAAGCTCCTACTGAAGCTTGTCTGAAAACTATTCCAGAGAGGAGGTGTTCCTCCTTTGGGAGGGAAGGAGATTGTTTGATTAGTTCTCCCTTCCTCCCTGTTTTAACCCCTTTCTAGCTGTCACTATTGCCTGCTTGAGGATCCTTCATTCCTCCAGTGTGAGTTATTTCACTAGGCTGGGGCATGAGCTATAGCCTGCCATACTGGACAAATTGTCTAGGGTGGATATTTCTGGTAGCTTAGGCAGGATTTCTCTCTTTATGTATACTCAGTAGAGAGTTGTGACCACAGGTACCATGCTGGGATCTTGGGGCAGTTGTGTTCAGCAATTGTTAACTTTGCAGAAGCAGTGAGGAGGTTTGTATAACAGAAGTGGCTTCCAAGGAGTTCTTGGTTAATGGCTGAGAAAACCTGTTATTTTAAAGACTTTTTTTTTTTTCATTTTTATAAATTGCACTCTGGTTATAGAGGGCCTTGGCATGTGGCCACATCCAGTCCAGATTGTGTGTGGCCCATAAATAGATGACAGTCCGTTACAGGATGGATATAAGAAGAAAAACAAAGGCATGTTATGTGTAGTGGAATGGCATTATGTTGTAGCAGGAATCAGTCATGTTACTTTTCATATGTAATTGCTTAATTGGGATGTTGAAAGGTTAGCTTTGATTTTGTTTTGATATGTTTCTACATTTTTATAGGCAAATGTGTAGCATTTGGGTGTCTAATTAGAAGAAAAACCCTGAAAAATACTGATGTGTGTGGGAGAGGTGAACAAATGTAAAGGCAAGGAGGGGAGGGTAAAAGCCTTGCAGGCTTTGCGTCCTCGTGGAGACAGCAGCCCTTGTAAGGGGAGTACCTCTCTAGTAAACTGTTACATGGGGATTTATTCTGGTAAAATTCAACAGTCATGACCTTTCCTTTTCCCTTTTAAAATACTAGTGAATGGCATTTTGAAGATAGAACATGTGCTGAGGCACTAAGGGGTTGTCCCAGTCCTTATCAGAAGGAGCCTTTTGGGGGCTGGAAATGGCTGGATCAGTCTCTGTTGCCCTTCTGATTCTTGGTACTTCTGGGGCAGCTGATGAGCATCACCATGATGATGTGCTTTGCATCACAGTCTTTCAATCCTCTTAACAGCAGAACTAAATCTCTTGCATGTGTCTGGAATATCTGTCTCCACTGGAGTGATTTCTCTTGCATCTGTGCACTGATTTTTTGGCACAGAAATGAGAGCTTCCAAGGGGCCAGATTTCAAGGTGAGCCCTAAATGTGCATGGCTCCTGTTTGGGGGTATTTGAGCTGTGGATGGGCTTGCTATCCATGTTTACCTCGTATTGGTCTTGTTAGAGGCAATTAGTGTCCTGGATGCACTTTCAACAGTGTGGCTTCTGAAACAGTGTGCTGCTCAGGAGGTGGAGGGTTTGATCTTCCTTTGTCCCTTCTGATGCCACTTTGGGATGTCTCTCCTGAGCAGAAGGGGCTGCTAGGCTGCACAAGCTGCCCTCACAGCACTCGAGGGGGTTCATTTCTTTGTATAGATGCTGTTTTGTTCCCTGCTGTTGGAAGGGAGCGGAGCTTTCCAGGAGGGGGATGAAGAGGCCAGGCTTAATGGTCTTGCGAGTGGATTTTATTTTTTTTTTTTTGTACGTTGGGAGGGAAGGCCTGGGAGTTGTTTCTCTCTAACCGTTTCCAGATGGTGCTGCTGGAAGACAAAGATTTCTAGTGTGTTCGGGATGGTGGTGACCGAGACCCCCAGCCCCCCGGCGCTTCCTGTGCAGCTCCACAGTCCTGCAGGCTTAATCAGAACCAGCCCTGGCCTCCCAGGCGCTCCTGAAGCCTGCCTTTTCTTCACCCTGTGCCCCAAACCCTGTGCTTCCTCCCTCCGCTGAGCTTTTTAACCCCTTGCCGTTACAGCTCCTGCCCTTCAGCCTACCTGCTTTGCTTCTCTACTTTCTCTGCGCCTGGCTGTGTGGACACTTGCAGTGTCCCAAGGATGAAGCTGCCTTTGACCAGATTGCTTGAAGAAATTATGTCTTTGGGAAAAGGGAAGCTGGTTTGTAATGCGAACCTGGAAAAATTATTTCTGTAACTATCTAGAGCAGCTTATGCAATCAGGCCAGCACGTCCAGGGCACAGAAAATTTCTCTCACACCTATTTACGTTCAGCACTTGGTATACAGCATGATTTTCTCTGAATCATGTGCAGTTGAGCCTCTGTCTTTTTCGTGCCAATTTCCCTAAAAGCAAGGCAGGTTTAATTTTGTATCACAGCCTTTTCACACCCAACCAACAAATTAGTTACAGCCTTCTCTTCTGCAGGTAATATAACAACTATTATTTGGTTCTGGAAAGTAGAATTACTATTCTTTGCTTTTAGCTTTTGAACAGCAGCCTCTGAATATCTGTAAAATTGGCCGAGAACCTTGTGATCAACAGACTTCCCTTCTGGATCTGCAGTCTGTCATCTCCCTTGTTCTCTATTCTCCTGTATTCTCTATCCTGTTTTCCGAGAAGGGAGAAGCAATGAATCTAACTACTAAGGCAAAACGCTGTAGTCCTCTTTACCTTACAAGATCTTGTAGCCATCGTGTTTGAGCAAGCTGGATTTTCATGCTGTGAGCACGTGGCCCTATAATGAGTTACAGTGAATTACATGTGAAATGCATCCTTAACCTCATGTAACAATTACAGCATCTGAAGTTGCTCCCAGTGCTGGATTTTAAAGCCTTACTATGAGCCGTGTCCTATTCCTCTTCAGTAAGAGTGGAAATGAAAATTAGCTGCCATTTTAAAATGCTTCTGCCTACTAAAAGAGGAGAAGAGATCAATATTCTGTGATATTGACTTCTGTGCATGCAGTGTCCTTGTATTTGCTGGATCATAGACGTCATGCTGTGCACAGTATTCCCAGGGGCTTTAACCTGCACTGGATCTGTTATTGCCGGTATAGGTCATGGACCAGCAAAGGCAGGCTGTGTTTTCTTTACGCCCTGAGCAGTATGAGGATGCTGCCATATGTAGTCCAAAAAAAGTGTATGTTTTGCATATTTAAATTACACTAAATTAATGAAATCTCATCCCTTTGAGAAGCTGAAAACACCCCTTGGCTGATCTGGAAAATGAAAAACCCAGTAGGTGGAAAGCTAATTCTGACCTCCAAAAAGCTACTTCCATTTTTTCTTTTTCTATTAAAAAAAAAAAGCGTTGAGAAAGACTCTGCATTGTTATAAGGAATCTCAGTAAAATTCTTCCATTTCAGCTGTGGAGGTGCATTCTGTGTATAAAGTCCCCCTTCTTTTTGCAAAATTAGACATCTGTATTGTAAATTAATATGGAAGCTGTCAGCCTAAAACCTAAGCGTGCATTTGTGAACTTGCTGCGTACTGAATTTTTTAACAGACCTGAAAGCTTAGATACCATCTTTCTGTGTGGTTCGGACAAATATGTTTTTGTGGGTATGCAGTTCTGACTCTTCTGCTTATACCAACTGATTATTGTTCCTGTAGTATATAGAGGGTTTTTAGAACAGAAGTTCCAGGAGGTTGGAGTTAAGAAAATAAGTATATCAAATACAGAAAATCACACCAATGTGTGTGGGCAGTTTCACGGGGGCTCTGCTCGACAGGGACACAGCCTCCCCCAAAAGGTGCCCTGTTCTGTTTTGCTGACTACCTCCTGGGCTTGCCTGGATAATTGCTCCAAACTATTCAAACTCGGGGCAGAAAGCTATTTTTATTAATCTGACATCACCTTCCTTTCTCGTCGGGACTGTGTCACTGGGCTTGCTGCCCAGGGAGCCTTTAGCAGGCCTGGCCTCCCTCCGGCTTTGGAGAGCCGTGAGCTGGCAAAGCCTTGGGGCTGGTGTGGGCACCCAGGACATGGACCTCCTTGTGCTGGGGTGCCGGGGTGGGTGAAAGGCTAGAGGTGGGGAACCCTGTCAGCTGCCCCGGGGGAACCCAGGGCTCTGTGAGGAGGCAGTTGTCTTTTGCAGGAGATCTGCTCTTTCACCGGTCAGACATCGTTCCGGATCCTGCTGAAAACACGATATTCTTAGGAGAAGGGGAAACCTGGAGGGGCGGCGGGGGTAGGGGTATATACTAGGATGGAGGCCACCATCGCTGCAGCAACAGGGCCAGAATTCCAGGAAGGGAGGCCGGGTGGCTCTCCATCCTGGCCTCCACCGGGCTCCCTGTGGCCAGAGCCCTCTACTGGTAGTGGCACCTCTGGTTTTCTGTCCCTGGAGAAGTGGCATCAGTAATTCAGGCTGGTGTGGAAAGCCAGAATTCTGTCAGCCAGCATGCGTCTTCCCAACATGAAGGACAGCGGTGTGCAGCATACTTGGTGTGGTGCCTTTTGTCAAAATATCAGACTTCTAGTCCCTAGATACACTTGAAAAAAAGAAAAAAAAAGGATGGGTAAGGAGTAAAATGTAAGTTCTGTTACTTGTGTCGCTGTGTGCACAGGTTGTTGGTGTTAGGACACTTAACAAGGAAGCAAATAAATGGAAGCCCTTTGCTAGATGATATCTGCATGTCTGGAAACTTGCCAAAGCCAAGAAGTAAGTTTAATTGAAGGTGCAGACAGCTGAAGGGAAGCGTCCCATGCTATAGATTCAGTTATTGGAACTACAGAGTGATTAGTGAGAGCTATGTATCAAATTAGGGTGAGTATCAAGGGAGAAGGGTGGCATTACTATCCATTTAAAAATTACTTCAGTTTTTCATTAATAATTGGTAATTCAGCCTTACATGCTGCTTTTCGCATTAATTTTATCCACAGACAATTTGGGGTAGGGAGATGGCACACACAACTGAAAAGACAGACAATGCATCAGATGCACTTGGACAAAGAAACAGATATTTCCTTTTTGTTTAAGTGCAATAATCTGTGCAAGGGAGGGTCTAATGAAGAATTACCTATTTTCTTGGTAGCTGATAATAAGATCAAGGCAGTTACAGTTTCACTAGTGCTCTGCCACAGTTAAAGTACTAAAAAGCCTTTTTCAAGACCTCCCCCTTTTGCTTTATGAGAAGTAAAGCAAAAAAAGATGATGAAACTACTGAGCTGTGGTGAACAGTGCTGGGATTTCTGTCTGGCTCATGAGCTTTGCTTTTTCGCCACTGTCACTTTCAGATGAATATCTTAGGTGTCAATGTTTTCAGCCTTTTTTTTATTGGAAACATCTTATTTTCTGTGTTCTAGAAAAGTGGCTTCTGTTTGTCTAGCAGAAGTCTCTGATAAATTGTAGCTTGTCCTGTCTCACCACTTCAAAATCTCATTTTGCTTTTGGGAGGAACAACTAATTTTTTGTTGCCTTTGTTTTGTTGCTCAGCGCAGTCCAGGAGTTTCTGCTTTCTGGAGCTGGCGCTCTCTCTTGCCACTTCTGCCCAAGCCAGCAGGCTGCTGCATGACTGGTAACTCTTGGGGGCAGCCAGAGCAGAGACAGATGAGCTTCTCGTGTCAGTTTTGCTGCTCTTGCTCACAACCTGGGAGGTGGTTGTGAAACTTCATTCCACTTTTTTTCCAGCATTGTCAGGAAAGCAGGCGTGCTGCAGGACCAGGGAGGAGATTGCTTGGTTGCATTTCTGAAGTATTCTTTGCAGCTGAAAGGACTTGACTCTCCAAATTGAAGCTTGGGTTCAGCTGGAATTGATTCTTGGGCTGGGGAAATATGGATGAACTTGCTAAGCTAAGGGTTCCTACCAGCAGAGTTTTAATCTGCAGGCTTTAGGTTTAGTTCGGCTGTTAAGAAATAGTTGCTAATCAGACCTCACGGATTGTTGCATCTGGCAAAACGGCCAGTCCATGATGTGCATTTAATTTGTTCTGGGGTCAGGCTAGGTCAATTATTGCCTCTTTAATCTAAAATTTAATTTTATTATTAAGAAAAGGGTCAGAGGACTTTCAGACCTTCCACTACATGTTACAGCCGTGACATTTCCTCCAGAGGAATGACTTTACTCCAGTCCTCTGTGGCCTGTCAGAAGTTAATAGTGCCTGCAGAGCTGATCACTTCTTACTGATGACCTGGTTTTCAAGATGTCTAATTCAGCAACTTCTAACATTTACCAAGTTGAGAGGTGTCAGAAAGTCAATGACCCTAAAGCCTGGCTGTTCCGTTGGTGCAGGAGCATCTTCTATGCTCTTTGGTCATCTGCAAATGGCTATACCATGTTTACCTTGTGACCTGAGCTGGTACCCTGCGGCTTGGAGTTTGTGGCAAATGCCTATGGAAAAAAAATTGTGTTGGCAAGGCTGGGAAATTAAAGGAAGGAGACAATTTGAAGTAAATAGGCAGGGTTGAAGGCTTAGTGGATTTGCTTGAGCTGTGACTTTCATCCTTTTACATCCAATTTGCTGGCACAGAGGCTGTTACTGGGGTGCAGCCACAGTGCTCACACATCCTACAGAAGTGTGGAAGCCCATGTGTGAGTTCGTCTTTAGTTTGAATAAAATTACAATATGTGTTGCAGAAAGCTGATATACTGTGTTAGCTTCTAGTTTCTTTCCTCTCCACTCTAAATCACAAGTACCTGAGAAATGCCTCTCAGTGGTAAACAATGTAATGAAACATCACAGTGGCAGTTTGATTTGATTTTGCAGGCTAGCGCTGCCTAACTCAATTTCTTTACGAATGTCTGGTTGCATGTTGGTATCAAAAGAGAAATGTTATTGGCAGGAGGGAGCCGCGAGGGAGATGGAGTTTTCTGGGGATTCCATCTCCCACCAGGTAGCTGCCAGGAGGCAGGGTCCCTCCATGTTTGTGGGCTTTGTATTTATCTCTCTCAAACCTTCTCTCTCTCTATTTTCACTTTCCTTTTGTGAGATTAGTTTTGTGCATGTGCAGGCAGAGGAGGAGATTGAGCTGTATATCTGCAGCCTCTGCTGCCTTAGATCGTCTGCTAACTAACAGGGAATTTCTGTCTGGAGGTTGTTGGATTGTCCTGTTCCAGTTGCAGAAGTTTAACACTTTCCCTCCTTGCTCTGTTTAGTTTTCAACAAAAGCAAACTCTGTATGGCATAATCATGCAGCGGGCCCCGGATTCACCATTAGTGACCTGTAAAATTGGCAGTGCTGGAGATTATTGGCAGGAGACGGTTTCCCTAGGCGCTTCCTGCCTTCTCTTGGAGAGTTAAGTTCAATTAGAGCAATGATACGCACAGCGGGGATTTTGCAAAGAGTTCAGTACTCGGTGGTAGCATTGCTGTATGAAAGACAGAGATATCTTTGGCCTTTTTGTGACCTTAGTACTCCAGCTGCTACCCTCTCTCTAACCTCTGCTTTCTCCAAACTCTCACTTTCCTAATGTAGCCTTCTTTCACCCCTTTACCTCTGATTCAACCACATCCCTTGAACATTTTTAGTCTGCAGTTTGTGGGGTTTGTCTTCCAAACAGCAGAGTGGAGATTGGTGGCTGTGTTGTGGTTTTTTTTCCTCCACTCAGTTTTTCTTGTTTCTGACCTCTTATGCGCTGTTGGACTGCCCTCAGATCTCTGTAATCATCTTTCTCTTCCTTTTTGCACTCTCATGAATTGCTTCTCTTCTGTTCTATTTCTAGAGGTTGTTTCTGGGCATGCAGGTCCTTTGACTTAAGGAAATCCTACAGTTTGGTTTTGTCTCTTTTCTGTCACAGACTTGTGATGACAGTCCATTTTGGTAGTCCCTGATGTGAGGAACATCATCCTCAAAATAACGGTTTCTTTTTCCTTTCTTCATTATAACTTTCTGCTTGTGCTCACTGCCTTTATCTGCAGTAACTTTTCTGTTCATTCCTTATTCTCTGTGTGGAAACCTTACTGGTTTCCAGGGTGTTGAGAGAGGTTGGCGGGTGAGCATGTTTAAGGTACTGACCTTACAGGTGTGCGTACCAGTGCCGTTAAAAGCATGCCTGGAATGGTCTTTCAGGAGAAGTCCATATCTCCTGATACAAGGTGGACATTTATGACACTTACCTAAGTTGGTAAACTGTAGTATGTGGGAGAAACAACAATTGCAGTTCTTTCTGATGACACCTACTTATGTTGGGGGAGAAAAGTAGTAGCTGTGCCTTTTCATTGTGATGTTGCTTGGGTTTTAATTAAGTTCACAGTTAAAACCCAAAAACTTGGTGAGACAGTCTTGCTTCTTTCAGCTTCTCTGTCTTGCCTTCTGTTTCTGTATTACTTGTGGAGTTTTGTGCTTTACCTGCTTGCTGGCTATTAGTATTTGAGAAGAATGCACTCACAGGGTGGTCAGTGTAATTAATTACTGTTAATCCCCAAAACTGGCTGCCAGAAATTTTGTTGTCCTTGAAGCTCTTGCACTGTGCGCGCTCTTGTAGTTTTAGCATCAGAGCCTAAGGAGAGGCTGGATGTTTCCTGGCAAGTTGCCACGGAAAATCCCCTGGGTAGGTTGCAGGTTTGAGTTAAGGAGGAAGAGAGGGAAGATGAATATGAACTTAAAATAGCAATGCTCGTCCCCATATTGAATTATTAGTACCTTGCTTTTTGGCAGATGTTGTGTTTAAAGTTTTCTTGAGTAAACTGTGAAATTGTGCCAGTGGCCACACGCCTTGTGTAGGGCAGAAGACCCTTCTGGTAGGAGCTGGCCTGTTTAACCCAAATATTGCAGCACAAAACCCCAAGCATCTCAACAAAAACTCTTCCTAAGGCCTGAAGCTTACTGAAATGTATAATTGCTGTTAGCTGCAGGCCCAGAATATATTTGCTTTTAACAGTTTGGGATTGTTTTGCTGTGTTTTGTCAGGGTCTTCCCCTTAGGGCCCCTCTTCCCTCCCCTTCCCCAGAAGCTGCTGGAGAAAGTGCAGGGCTGGCTTAGGAGTTCCTCCTTCTTAGCCATAGCAAGAGATAGGAGCAGACATTAAAACTGATCGTGGAGGGTGGCTGCCTCCTTTCCTCCTCCTAGCATTCTGCCAGGAGTTGCTTGCGAATGCACAGGGTTACCAGAGTGGAATTGAAATAGGCTTTGTCTAGTTTAGTTTATCCTTCACCCAGGGCGAAAGATGCATGCACAGGGCATGTGTGAAAGCCCTTTCCCCATAATAGGAAATAAATAAAAAACCCAGAAATCAACATTTAGCAAGTATCATAAAGTATGTTATCTTAATCCCCACTGCACTGCTAACATAGAGACAAGTTGGGAAATTCAGTGGAGGAATTCCAGAAGTGCTGGAGGTTTACATATTGCTACAGAGCAGAGTGAGTGGGCTACCAATATCACAAGGTATGTAGGCTCAGAGTCCCTTCTAGGGTGAAGGAAAAAAGTTTAGAGAACTGATTTCTTATTGGGAGTGTGTGAGGCTTGTTTGGACTTACCGGGGTGTTTGAAGTTACACTGACTGCTTTTGAAGTTCATGTTAAACTATTAGTATAGTTTTGAAAAGGTGAAAATTTGATACTTTTATGGCTAACATTTAGGGAAGCATTTCTTCAAGACTGGGCAAAGTGGGCAGCAGCTTCTGTAATTTTATGTTCTGTTTTGTTTGGTTTTCATGATTGTAAATGAAGTTTGCATATAAAATCCTTCAGAAAATTACAAAAGTACACAACTGAAGTCTCGGGGTAAGGCAGGGTTAGTTTATGCTTATTTTATGGCTTTGGTTTCTTTTTTTCTTTTTCTTCTGCACAATTTGGCATATGCAGTTGAAAATTGTTCTTAGATGTATTGACTTACATGGAAAATAGGGAGTTAGCAGAGTACTTTAATCTTAGCTCACTCTTCCCCCATTTCATGCAGGTTCTCGTTTTTGGCTGGGTTAAGGCAGATGTAAAATTCCTTCGTTTCTAGTCCTTGTAGCCACTGCATTCACTCTTTGTTTTCTTGTCTTGCAGAACGAACCTCTGACTTCAGGTTATCATGGATACCCAGCAAGAGACAATCAAGTAAGAGTCAGACTGCAGTGAATGTGTGTGTGTGCGTCTCTGTACACTTATGGATGTTTTGTCCAACAGCTTCCTGGCTGCCTTGTTATGGAGTGGAAATTGTTTTGTTCTATTGTGGAATGCTTGTGAAGATATATGTGGTAAATTGAATGTTTGTTATCGCCTCCAGCAGTATGTGGCAACGTACCTGGTAAGGGGTTAAACACGACCTACGTTACCAATGGCTCAGGAAATTCTTTATTCATAAAAATATCGTAACTTAAAATCCCTGTCCTAAGCTCCCACTGTATCTGCTCAACATTAATGAATGTAGATGTTCAGTGCCAGTGCACACTTGGCCCTGTTTTGTACTTAATGCTGTAATTCTACTGTCTGGGGAGCAAAACAACACTGAGTTTTTGTGTGAGTCGTCTTTGCTGGTAAGAGTAGGGAATGACATGTCCCATTGGGTTGTTCCTAGTATCTGTGAACTTGTCTTGCCTTCCTTTCAAGTCCTGCAGGGCCCCTGCCCCTTGCTTTTATGTCAGGATGTTCTGCTTCTACAGCAGTGAAAATTATGCTGTTCAGTGCATTGCATCTGTAAGCATTCTCTTGCCTCCTAGCAGAAGACAGAAATCCCAGTTGATGAATTTGCACGACGGAAGGGGGAGGTGCTTTGGAACAAATAAAATTTAATGGGTTGTAAGATACAACCGTTACACACTAAATCTCCCTTCTTAGAATGAGGTTTTTTTTCAGTGCTCTGCAGTGCTACTGCAAAGCAGGATGTGAACCATTGTAACAGGAGATTAATATGCACAGAAAATCAATAATGCAGCACATTTCAGTAATGAGCAAATAACAAAACCAAAATCAAATTTCTTAATACTCTCAGGTATTGCTATATAAAGAAAATGATTTTCAAGATATCTTGATGAGGCCTGGGTATGTGTAGCAACAGCTTAAGGGGAAATGTTTTTATGAAGGAAGTGCAGCATAGTGCAGCCTCAGCAACTGAGGAGCTTGCATCGTTGATGCTTGTAATGTGTGTATGAATTTCCACATAGGAGGGAATTATTCAGAATGTCTACTGGGGTATATTAAATGTTAACCAGCACAAATAAATATTACACACTGGGATGCTGTGGGAGTTGTATTCCTACTCTATCCAGCTAAGTAAGCCATGCTAGGTTGAGAGGCAGAGCCAGTCTCACATCCTTAAAGTGGTTCGTATCTTCCTTCAGCTTTCCCATCCTGGTGGCACCCTCTGCACCCTATTTTGCGGTACAGTGTACCCATTTAGGGTTGTTTTCAGGTCTTCTCGGTGTTTCGTTTTGGTGGCTGCCAGTATGTCCAGATTCACAGGTTTCTTCTTCTTTCTTGTCCCTTAATAAGTCTTCTGATCTGGAAGTCCAGAACTGTTGTTACTGGCAGCTCACCAAATCAGCAGAGATGAGCACTGGAAGCTGTACAGCAGCCAGGGCATGAAATGAGAATTACAGCCTGGGCAGCCCTGGAGGAGTCTGTATGGGTGAGCACAGGGAGTTATATATTAGCCAGTGTGCATATGTATTCCAGATGGCAAATAGCTTTATGGAGATATCTTAGTGGACAAACATCTTAAATTTAAGTAGATTGTTTTCATTTTAACAAATACTTGTGAAGATTTTGGTTTTTTTCCTGCTCAGTGACATCTTGATCTGTGCTAAGTGTTTGTCCTTCTGTCTTGTTTTTGGCCCTGAAGCAGCTTAAATTCAGGGCTGGTTTTCACTAACGAAGTTTCAAGGCTTTTAGCTAATCTGATTGGGAGCTTCTAACATGATAAAAGCAGAGAAAAGTCCTCTGTTGCCACAAACTGGGGCTGGTGAGGGAGAGACAGCAATGGCTGATTCATCACCTGACTTTCTGCACTGGGGAAGGAGGAAGGAAGTGGTGTGGGAATATGTGTTGTGATCCTAACCCTTTAAGAAAGAAATTGGGAGATGCAGGAGCAATTGTGTCAGATTTCCTCAGATTAGGAGCTCTGTTAGAGCTGGTGAGTGTAAATCTCTGTATCTTGCTCCTTGCCATTGGAGTTCATTATTGTAAATACATCTATTGTGCTTTTTACCACAATGTTTTCCTTAGTAGAAGTAGCAAAGCAGGGGTTTATTTTCAGGGCATCTCATTGTATGACCACAGTAGTCCTGATAGAAATTCTGTGGATTTAAGTTGCTCATTTTTTTTCACCTTATGTAGCATCCTACTACTTCACTTGCCTGTATATCCTTTTTGCTCCTTCAAACTGTAAATGCCGTTAATTGCTGCCTGCAAACCTTTCACAATGCTGTTTTTACACCCTCTAGTGGTTAAATCATACCCAGATGTTCCAGATTATTGTAGTTTTTCTTCCCACCAGTGGAAATATGTGATGGATTTTAGTCCTCGCTTCGGCCGTTTGGGAGTGCTTAGGTCTGCAGTATGAAGTTTATTTTGTGTGCTTTCCCAGATTTTTAAGCGTTCTGTCATCATCGTGCATGGGCAGCAGCAAATGAGATGGCTTCACATTGAGGCTGTATTCCTCTGATTCTGGTGTTTTGCGACCAGAGAACCCACAGCTTTGGGTTGTTGTGCAGCCCCTCCATTCCTCACCTGCCCTGCCAGAGTGCTGTATTACTGGACTTTTTATGGTAACAGGGCTCAGGGAACACGTGTGCTAAATCATTATGGTACAAGTTTGCCTAAAAACGGAAGGCTTTCTGTTACTGAAGTCTTGCACTACTGGGGTCCGTTACTGCCGTGTAAGGAGCTGGGGAGCTGTTTGGGACTGTTCTCAGGAATTCAGGGTTTGCGCTGTGGATGTGTAATGCACATAGAGGAATAGCAGGATGCCCCTCCTTTTCCCTAGAGCTAGGCTGATGGCAGGAATGAAGCCCTCAGTGAAGGGAAAATACAGGAAGCCTTAGTGTAAAGTTGTTAATTGGGATGAGAACCAAGTTTTTTGGTGAAGAGAGCTTATTCTCAGGGGACTGTTTGGTTCTTTATCCCTCTGTTGGGCCTGGCAATAAAGTAGTGTTTCTTTTTTTTGTAACATGAGTGCCTGCCTAAAATGCAGTGAACCAAGACTTCTTTGCTTCATTTCCCAAGCCGTGACAAACAGCTCTGAGGTCCTATAAGTTGGTCTCAACATGGAAAATGACTGGTACAGCTATACTGAGATAACTTTTACATATAGAGAAACTCATCAAGAATATACACTCTACTTCCAGAAAGTTATGCCATGATGACTGCACCAGCTTGTTTTATATATAGCCAAATTCAATGTCATATTTCTTTAGTGCTTTTTGTGTCAAAATGTATAAGACATGATACCTGAAATTTTTTTTTAAGGTTAAACTGGCACTTCTGTGGCAGGATTTGGCAGCTGCACAGAATAATTTTGTTCCCCAACAGGAAGCAAAATGAGCAAGAACATCTTGTTTAGCAGCCACTGAAGGGAGGAGAGGAGGAGAGTTTATGGAAGCCCGAGGTAATTGCAGACACCAGAAATGGGTCAGGCTGTTAGAACTATTACACCTCTTCTGTTACAGAAAATGATCCTCAGCTATCACAATGGATTAGGATGTTCAGTTGAAGCCTCTCTTAAAAGCTTGTACTTCTGTGAGTACAGTTCTTAAATTCAACTGGGCCGTTGACTTAGTACTAATGTGGTAGAAACATTGTTGCCTATCACAAGTGACACTTCCTTCAACAGCATCATTTCAGTGGCTGATTTTGCATCCGAGTGTTTGCTAGGCTTGACCTGTTGTTCCCATCCATGTTGATGAGACTGCAGCTCAAGGTAGCATGAGTGCCCATGGCAACTGCCAGGAACAGCTTTATCAGTATCCCCTCGGTTTGAGTTCAAGCTTAAGGTCAAATGCTGTTAAATTCTCTGCAATTGTCAGCCTGTTCTCCTGGGTCTTTACTCACTTGCTGCTTTGGACTATCTGTCAGGGTATTCTAGGCAAAAGCAGGCTGTATACATTCCCCTTCCTGGGGCCACGAGCTGGTCCGTGTGAACGTTGGTGGTGGCAGTCTGTGAGAACAGGAAGCCTCCCCTGTTGCTTTTTTTCCTGTTTGTTGTTTTGTTTTTTTTGCCCAGTCCTCCCCTGATGTGGGGAGTTCAGCAAGGAAGCGCTTCATCCTGAGATGTGAAGGGCATGCGTGAGCTCCCATGGGGAGGCAGGACAGCAGGTCACTGGGTTTCCTGTTGGAGTTGGCTGAATGGAGGCACTGCTGCTCCTCCTGTTGGGGGTTGCTGCTGTTGGTGGTCTCTCTGCAGCAAGCAGCAGGGATCTCGGCAGAGAATTCAGAGGCAGAAACCTCTGTCCTCTACTCTGTCTGAGGCTCCTTTACCCATCTTCCTCTTTCCCATCATGAGGATGATGAAGCTTGAATTTGGGGATGTTGCTACAATTTGATTAGCAGCTAAGTGGTTCAGTGTGTATTAGGATATCCACAAAAATCTCTTGGTTTAGTACTAACAAACTGAGATGCTTTTGTCATAAAACAAATAAAAAGTGACCTTCTGGATGAGGGTGGTTTGGCCACTTTACTTTCTTTTTTCTGTACCATGATAGCACCATCCACAGTCTCTCCCATGCCCTATTTTGTCAGTCTTCATAGAATCATAGAATTGCTTGGTTGGAAAAGACCTTTGAGATTGATCCAACTGTACCTGTCCACCACTAAACCATATTGCTGAGTATTTCATCTACCCATCTTATAAACACCTATAGGGATGGTGACTCCAACACCTCCCTGGGCAGCTGTGCCAGTGTCTGACAACACTTTTGGTGAAAAAATTTTTCCTGATGTCTAATCTTGAGACCATTTCCTCTTATCCTATGGCTTGTCACTTGGGAGAAGAGACGAGCACTCACCTCACTACAGCCTCCTTTCAGACAGTTGTAGACAGTGGTAAGGTCTCCCCTCAGCCTCCTTTTCTCCAGACTAAACAACTCCAGTTTCTCTCAGCTGCTTCTCATAAGACTTGTTCTCCAGCCCTTCACCAGCTTCATTGTCCTCTTCTGAAGATGCTCCAGCACCTCAATGTCTTTCTTGTAGTGAGGGGCCCAAAACTGAACACAAGATTCGAGGTGTGGCCTCACCAATGCCAAGTACAGGTCTTGGAACAAAGATCCTGAATCTCAGGAGCATTTTAGTTTTTAGTTTGTTTTCCTGCTTGTAACTGACCATGGAAATACTCGAGTATGTATGCTGATCGGTGCAGTAACCGGTGAGATTATGGTGATGGAACTGTCAAGTTACTCAGAATCTAGAAAGGAGGGTCCTTTGTGGGTTTTTGGTTTGTTTATTGCTCACACTTTTGTTTTTCAATAAATATATTTCATACAAATGCTTAAACTGAGATACACAGAGAAAGGCCTTAAATAAAGTTTTAATACCTTACTCCTTAAGTGAATAACCAGGACAAAAGATCATGAAGAGTCTAAAGTCCTCTATGTAAAATGGAGAAGACCAGGCTTGGTGTTCCTGAGGAGTGTCTCAGCTTAAAAACAAACAACCCCAGATTAGGGATTGGACCAAGCTAATAAAGGGAAACTGTTCTAAACACCTTCTCTATGGTTAAAATTAGGTGAAATAGGGTTAAGACTGCCAAATCCACTGCTTCCTGGCTTCCACAACTTTGCTTCAGGCAAGCAGTGACGTCTATACTAGACAGAACTGAAGGGATGTTCTCTTACTGACATAACTGCAATGTCCCATAGGAAATAACAAGCTTTGTTTTAGAAAATGTGGTCTCAGCAAAAATGTCCAATGTATTCAGGAGATGGGAAGCATCTGTGAGACAGTTGCATGTAGCGGGCCTCAAGGGTTTGTAGTGGGATAACTGCTGGGGTGTTACCCTTTAGCACCTAAGCTGTGAATAATGTTGGACAGTTAAGATGTGATATGGAAAGGCTTTTAACACTGCTGGAGGGGAGGAGTTTGAGAAATCCTTTACTGGATTGCATCTAACACTGTTTATAACTCTCAGTACGTTCAGAAAGTAAAAAAGCATTGATAGAGTGGAGAGAGTTAAAAGCAACCTAAAACCATGATACCCAAGAAGGAAAACAGAGAGCAGAGTGTTAGCTGAAATTTGAAGTAGGAGTTCAAACAGACTGAAGTTCAAACAGTCATAAATGAGTTGGAAGAGACAAATCTGGTAATGTAATACTTCTCCCCTGAATCCAGTGTTGTCTTGGTAAGACACTTGGTTGATGACTTGAAGCACACAGAGGGATTCCTTTTTTTCTCAATCCCAAAACTACATCCCTAAGAAACTGCAGGAAATACTCAGGAAGTGGGATGAGAAAAAAATTGTGGGTCCCAAGAAAAAATTGTAATGCATACACCACTAAATACCAAGCCCAATATAAATCTTCCTGAACGAAGTCCCTAATGGCTAATATTGGCCATTTCTCCCAAATGCAGGAAGCACACTCTCTTGCAGTTGACAGAAGTCTTGCAAACATCACTCTGATTGTGTATTTATTTCCATTTTCCCTTGTGCCTGCTGCCTTTCCAGCCTCTCTGAATGCAAGGCAGGGAATCCTTCCCTTACAGAAGCTTGAATGCTTTTCATAAACACCTTCAGTGAGCTCTATACCAATGCGTGCCTTGTCATTATTCGATAGCAAGAAAGAAAAAATAACTATGTATAGAAAAGTTGTATGAGAAGTAGTTAAGGAGGAGTGCATCTAATTCAGTGAGAAGACTTCTGGAAAATAAGCTCCTTCAGTCCTGTAAAGAGCTTCTCAAAGGAAGTAATGATCACCTTGCTGATAAATAGCGTGGCCAAAGCTCTGGGGCTGTAAGGCGTTGGCAGGAAATGGGCTGGATGATGTAATACAAATTCCTTTCGTGTTTGAGTCCTCTGATTCAAGCCCTTTCTCATCTCTGCTTGGGGTTAAAGAGGGGAGATGTGAGTCATCGTTCTTGGGAGAGGACCAGGAGACCACTTCTTCTGCAATGTAGTTTTTGACCGTTGAAGTGTTACCCGACGTCTGCGAGAGTCTTGGAGACTCCCAAGCCCCTCAGCTATTTTGGCAGGAAGAAGAGCATCTTGTTTAGATCTCTGCTTCTGAAATTGTAGGAGTGCTAAAGAGTGTGGCATGTGTGTGCTAGAAGTAGTCTGTAAAATGATCGGTTAGAGGACCAAACCCAAATGGCCTAAAGAAAACAGCCTGTTGATGGATATTATATCCTATTGAGGACATGAAAGTGGCTATTTGGGTCAGACAGAAGGTCTCTGCCTTCCAGTGTTCTGGCTTTGACTGTGTAATAGCAAGTACTTAAAGCAGAGGGAGCAGTGCCAAGATTCAGTGATACTTCCCTTCCTCTGCACTCTTGAAGCAATCTCGTGGCTTTGGGATTTCCTTGCCATAGATTTAAAAAATTTTTTTAGAGTCACCTGTGATAGATTTTCCTTCATTATATTTGTCTAAATGATTTTTGATCTTCTCTAGATCTTTGACATCCACAACATCCTGTGGCAATGAGTCTCCTCCTTTAGGTGTGTTTTATGGGGGAAAAAGTCCATCAGCCCAACACCACAACACCTACTAAACCATGTTCCCAAGTGCCACATCTACATGTGTCTTGAACACCTCCAGGGATGGAGACTCCACGCCACTTCCTGAGACAGCCTGTCCCAGTGCATAAATGCTCTTTCAGTAACAAATTTTTTCCTAATAGCCAATCTAAACTAAACCTAAATTAATCTAAATGACAAAAAAAAAAACCAAAACAAAACCAAACCAACAAAAGAAACCAGAGGAAAATTTAAACAGTTGGTGTGCATTCAATGTCTTTTTTTTTTCTCTGGAAGATTATAATACCTTTGGAATAGTTATTTCTAGATACTTATAAATGCATGGGAAGGGCTCCCTGGACTTTTGTACGCTGCTACAGTGTAGTGAGGGGCTCAGCCTGTTTGGTTTTGGCCTTCGTGTCCTGCCCTTCTGGTGCGTAGTAGCTGGGAGAGCTTGGGAAGAAGGAGGAAGAGGAGGTGGTGGAGGGCGCAGGACGGAAACATGGCTGCTGATGGAGTCCCAGTTGGGCTACAGAGTCCCAGAGAGGAGGAAGGTGCATGGGGGAAGCGTGGATGCAGGGGGTGGTCCCGGGTGTATTCTTGGGGTCCTGCAGAGAAGCATGCAAGGGGGGTGTGTGACTGCTGGGGAGAGGGTATCCCGGGTGGGTTCTTGAGGTCCCGAGAAGGAGGAGCAGGGGCGAAGCATAGATATGGGGTGGCTTCCTGGGGTCCTGAGGAAGAGGAGCGATGTGGGGAGCATGGCTGCTGGGCGTTGTGTGTGTGTGTCCCGGTTGGGTTCTTTGGGTCCTGGGCTGGAAGAGGAGAGTGCAGGGGGAAGCGTGGCTTCGGGGGTGGGGTTAGGGGTCCCAGGTGGGTCCTAGGATCCCAGGGACAAGGAGCAGGGAAGAAACGTGGCTGCGGGTGTGTGCGTGCAGGGGAGGCGGTTGGGTTCCTGGGGTCCCAGGGAGGAGCAGTAAAGGGGGAGCGTGGCTGCGGGGGTGAGCGCGGGTGCGTTCCTAGGGACCCAGGGAGGAGGAGGATACGGGGGAAGGAAGAGTGGCTGCGGGATGGGGTGTCACAGGTGGGTTCCTGGTGTCCAAGGGCGGAGGAGGAGGGTGCAGGGGAGAAGAGTGGCTGCAGTGTCCCAGGTGGGTTTCTGGAGTCCCGGGGAGGAGGAGAAGGGTGCAAAGGGGGAAGGAGGAGTGGCTGCAGGGTGGGTGATCCAGGTGGGTTCCTGGGGTCCAAGGGAGGGGAGGAGGAGGGTGCAGGTGAGAAGCGTGGCTGCCGGGGCGTGGAATGGTCCCGAGTTGGGTTCCTGGGATCCCGGAGAGGAGGAGGAGGAGATGCGGAGGGGGGAGTGTGGCTGCGGGGTGTGGGTGGTCCCAGATGAGTCCCTGGGGTCCCGGGGAGGAGGAAGAGGGTGCAGAGGAGGAGCCCGCGCGGCCGCGTTGGGGGCAGCCCGGCTGGAGGCAGGTTGTTCGGGGTGTGCAGGGTCCCGTGTCCCGTGCGGTCCCTGGCCCCGCGCTGCCAGGAGAGGGCAGCCGGCGCTCGGCCAGCGCTCTCCGCCCGGCCCGGGGCGCGGCAGCCGCCTCTCCTCCCGCCCCGCTGCCGCCGGGGTTGCTCCCTGGCACCGGGCTCTGGCTGTCGCCTTGGGGCGGGAAGGGATAAAGCCATAGGGGGGATGGGGGGAAGATGGAGCTGTTGGAACGGTTCCAGAGGAGGCTACGGAGATGCTCAGAGGGCTGGAGCAGCTCTGCTATGAGTACAGGCTGAAAGGGTTGGGTTTGTTCAGCCTGGAGAGGAGAAAGCTCCGGAGAGTCTTCATAGCGGCCTTCCAATACCTGAAGGGGCTACAGGAAAGCTGGGGAGGTACTTTTTACAAGGGCAAGTAGTGATGGGACGAGGGGGAATGTCTTTAAATTAGAAGGGGGAAGATTTAGATTAGACATTAAGAAGAAATTCTTCATGATGAGGGTGGTGAGGCACTGGCACGGGTTGCTCAGGGAAGCTGTGGGTGCCCCCTCCTTGGAAGTGTTCAAAGCCAGGTCGGATGGGGCCTTGAGCAGCCTGGTCTGGTGAGAGGGGCAGGGGGGTTGGAACTTGATGATCTTTAAGGTCCCTTCCAATCCAAACTATCCTATGATTCTATGATTTTTGCACCCTGCATGCATTTGGGAGTGACGTCTCTGAAGTTTTGAAGTGGCCGGCCTTGATAAGAGAATTTTGTTTAGAGATCTGGGGAGAGGATGTTTCAGTGCCTGAGCCCAGCATGGGGAGCATCCAGGGAGGGCTGAGATGGGGCCTGCGTAGGGATTTGAGTCTTTGAAGCTTAGGAATTTGAGTCTTCGAGGTTTAGGGATTTGATTCTTCCAAGAGCCACAGAGGAACAAGTTTCTGTAATGCAAGTCTTCTATCTCCGTTCCAGAACGTCTCAGGGGTGAGCAGAGTGGAGATACAGGAGGGATGTCTGACAAGGAGTACTGGTAACAGAGCTGCTTTTACAGGACAGCGAGAGCAGGCAGTCTGGAGCGCTTCCGTGGCTTGAGGAGGCTCCTGGCCCTTGCTGATTGTATTTAGAGGCATGTGTGCCACTAAATACACTGCTGCTGCTCAGAGGACAGTGAGAGATGGACTCAATGTTTACAGCAAGGGCTTGGGGATGCCCTCCTCTAGGCCCGCAGAGGCTATGCAGGAGTGATCATTTATCTCCCATGTATTCTGCATATCATGAAATGCGTAGCTTTAAAGTGAATGAAGAGGATACTCTGTGTGTGAATAAATATATCCATATGAGGGCAGGCTGAGAGCTGGGTTTGTCCAGCCTAGAGAAGGGAAGGCTGAGGGGGAGACCTTATAGCAGCCTTCTAGTACTTAAAGGAGGCTACAGGAAAGCTGAAGAGGGGCTCTTTATCAGGTAGTGCAGTAATAGGACGAGGGGTAATGATTTTAAGCTGAAATAAGGGAGATTTAGATTAGATATTAGGAAGAAATGTTTTACTGTGAGGTTGTTGAGGCACTGGAGCAGGTTGCCCAGAGAAGTTATGGATATCTCCTCCCTGGAAGTGTTCAAGGCCAGATTGCATGGGGCTTTGAGCAACCTGATCCAGTGGAAGCTGTCCCTGCCCATGACAGGTAGATTGGAACTGGATGATCTTTAAGGTCCCTTCTGCCCAAACCATTCTATGATTCTATGATTATTCTTCTATCTTAATTTTTTTTTTAAAAGGAAGCTGGAGGTCCCAAGAAATACAGCTGGTCATTGTAGTTACAGAATCTGGAAAGATGCTGAAAAAAAGATCAGATGCTTGTGGTCAGATCCTTTCCTAAAGGAGATTAAGACAGCAACAGACATACATTGCTAATTTTTAAGGAGCAATCATGTCAGATCAATTTAATTTTCTCATCTGACATGGCAGCAGGCCTGGCAGATGGGGAAGGCTACTGAATTCGGACCCAGTCCCGCATGACCTTTACATAAACTAGGCAAATGAAAGGTGAAATTAGGAAGGGGCCGAGTACCTTATTGGAGAACTGTATTTGGAGTAATTATGTCTTGCTTTTATTTGTGTGTGTGATCTGGAGTCTTAACGTGGTTGCTCTGCTCTTGTGTACTGTTTGTCAAACATCAAGGTAATAAAAGAGTGACTGAACATATGTATCTGGAGGGGCAGGCAGCCTTTGGAAGGCAAGATTATGTGTCAGAAAGACCGCAGCAAATTGCAGAAATGGCCTGAAAACTAACAATGAGAAATTAAACAAAACCAAACTGTATTAACAAAAGGAACAAAAGGTATATGCAATATGACAATGACAGGCTGAGCAGTAATATTGAAGGAAAGATCTGGGGTAATAGGGGATAACAAACTGAGTATGTGGTGCTGTTTTTTGTGATCTTGAAAACTTGGAAGGTATTTCCAAGTGTGTCAAGTAATTGGAGAAGGTAGTTACTCTTCAGAGCTCAGCACAGTGAGTGGAGTGCTGTACCGAGTTTTAGACACCTCAGGAAAACTACAGACAGAATCTGGAAAAAGACTGGGGAAGAATAAGAAAAGGAGGCTCGGAGAGACTGACGTAGGAGGAAAATATTGAACTTGTTCCTTCTTTAAAGAAAGAAAGAGAAGAGAAGCATGGAGGATGGGGATTATTTACTATGTCCACTGAAGGCAACTTAATTTGCATCAAGGAAGGCTTAAATTGGATATTTTGGGGTAAAACAAAATTTCAGTGAAGGATTGGAATGGTAATTTAGGGGACCAGAGTTCCTGTTTCTGGGAGTCTGTAATAACAAGTTAGGCAATTCCTGATGGATGTTTGTCTAAACTGTGCTGCCTCTGAGCATGGAGGACCTTTTGTCTCCCCTGCCCTGTACTTGTGTTACTCTGACAGCCAAAAGTGACTTGTTACCATCTACATTATTCCACAGCTGTGTGATTGCTGTTGTCTTGAGCCTTTCTCTCTTTTTGTGTTTCTGAATTTTAAGATAGGAGGCTCCTCTGCTCCTGTGTGATCTTAAAAGTGCCAGAGATCCTTTCTATGTGACAGCTGCCTCATAGCTCTGTTTCTTCCTGAGCTTGCTTATTACTCAAAGATGCAGGGTGTTCAGCATCTTTGAGTCAGTCCTTCCCTCTGTCTCACAGTAATAACATGCATCATGTATGAACCTTGGAGCTGTTTGATATCTTGATTTCCCTCTAAGCTCTCTGGCCAGATCTCCATTTGAGACGTGCTTAGACGAGTGGTTTTTGGTTATTTTTCGGAGTTTTTTTCAACATTAACATAAATGAACACCTCTTTGCTACCCTACCTGCAACTCCCCTTGCATGTAGCGTGAATTGAGAGAATTCAGCAGGAGCATTTCCTCAGTCTGGGCAGTGAGTGTGCTTCTGCCTGCTTGCTATTGGGGTCTGCTGTGGGAGGGCATCCTGCGTGCATTACGCCAAGTACGGTAACTGCTTCACCACCTCGCTTGTGCCGGCCACTTCAGCAGGACCCTGAATAAATGAATGGGATCGCTTTCTGTTCTGCAGACTTCTGCATGGTGAGTGAGCAGCTCTGCATTGGCTGGGGAAGGATGCTGCATGCAAGCAGACTACCTCAGCAAGCTACACAGAGGCTCCCGAGAGTAGGTGGTGGATAGAAGATGGTTTCATTCTTCTCGGTATTAAGGGAGAGGTATTTCCCGCGGTAGAATAATGTTGCTCGGAGCAGGCATTTGCCAGATGGTTTCAGCTCCCCCGAGGCTTTGGGATGTGAAAGGGAAAGGGCCAGGAACACACTTTTGATTCATTCCATTAGTAGATTAATCGGCACTGTCCTGGCTTAATAAGGCTCTTAGATTTCCCAGTGGATATGGCACATGTAATTCTGCCCAGGTCATGCTCTGCACACCTGTGCTGAAGCTTTTCACAGCAAGAAGCTGCCCTGCTGCAGGCAACATTTGCAAAACAAGCCTTTGGTGGGGGACGGGGTTTTTTTGGTAAGGGGGGAGAGGTGAGAGAAAACATTTTTAATAAATATTGTTAAATAATGCTGGTTGGAGTGGGATGACTTGTGAGAACGTGCTTGAATTCTTCTACCATGTTGGTGGGGGACATATTAAAAATCTTGCTGTCGTTATTTGATGTTATGGAGCTCCCCCCCCCCCCCCCCCCAAGTATTAATTGCTTGCTAGATTGCATTTTCCAGGAAGTCTGTGATTAGAGGACAAGGGTGCTCTTCCTGATAAAGGTCAGAGGCTGCTTTCTCAAGAGGCAGGTGATAAAATGAAGAGAACTATCTCACTGATATTAGCTAAAAACCTGAGCAGATGCTGTGCTGCTCTTTATTTGCGGGGGCTGTCCCCCATGACCTGTCTTTTGCCTTTCTTTCTTCGGACCAGGGGATTGCTGGGGAGTGGATTTAGTTGCTGCTGCCGCCCACACAGGAGAAGGTTTGTAGCTCTTGGCAGTTTTAGCAGGAATCTGTGTTTTTAACTCTTTTGGTGCCTGTGGATTGCAATGAGCTGTGCTCTGATATCACAGCAGTGCTGAGCTGTGCTTGCTGCCAGGCCTAATAAAGGTTTACCAGTAGGATGGTATCTAATGAGACATGCTGAAATTCCTTCACGGCTGGATTTTAATGAGGAGAGAGTTCAGATACTGCCAGCAAACACATCCCCCTCACCTTTTCTGTTCCATCGCTCCTGCTGCACCTGGGAAGCATGGGCTACTCTCTTATGGGTCAGGAGGACAGCAATGGCTAATGTTGAGAACAGTTTGATCGTCATCTCTATTTCTGGGGCACCTGTCACCCTGGCTCCTCGCCATGGTCTCCCTAAGCTAAAACAGCGTTCCTCAATTCCAAGTGCTTGGAGAACATCTTGTTTTCCAACCATTTATGGCAACTAACTCCAGTCCTTCTCAGGGTCTGGAGGAAGACTGACAGGGGCCAAAGGAGTAAGTGTCATGAGACTCCAGAGCTTTCTGTTGAAAGCTGAGATAGAGATATTTTACATCCTGCAGTATATGTAGCCGGATTTAGGCTCTTTGGTATTTCCAGTAGAATGGCATTTCAGAACTGGGAGCTGAACTCTGACAGCAGTGTTGTTCCCAGTTGCTGCCAACTTCACCCCAGACAGAGAACTGCTGTATTTCTTGAGCAGCTGTTGCTGTGGAGCGGAGCACGGGAAGAGTGCTGGTCTCTGAATTAATTTGAAATATACTGGCACAACAGATAGATAGAGCCAGTCCTCTGAATTTCAGTCAAGAATTAATCTAATCACTGTGTAATATGTTCTTACTGGTCTATCCTACCTAAAGGGCAAACTTAACTACATTAGGCACAATTTGGAGCATTTGATTTCCTTCAGACTTAGAATTAGGATACAGCTGACTGTCCATGTACATATTTTGAGGTTATGGGCGTCTCTAATCCAGTTTGTAGTGACATTAGCATTAGATAACCATAGCGAGGCCTTTATCTGAAAGGAAACATGAATTCTTCAGGTCACACAAGGATGAAAAAAAGATTGTTCTGGTCTCTGTTGCTTTCTGGGAATTTGGGAACAGCGAAGAGTTTCATATATTGTTGTTGCTTTTTGCTTTGTTATTAAAGTAAGTAGCTTCTCTAGCAGGTACAGTAGTTGTCAGATGGAATGGCTACACTTCAAAGCTTAAATTTGGATTAAGATAAGATGTGAATGTATTGCATAGGACCTAGGGCACAATAGCTGTGTGTATTGACTGGCTGTAGTTACTTCATACCATTCATCTCATGTAGACTGAACATCAGGGAGCTGCTACTCATTCAATTTGGAAAAGGATTGGAAGAGTAAGGAAGTTGCAATCAGTCTCTAATGGAAGAGTCTATAGTTTTGCTCAGGTTTGATCAGAAAAGGCATTAGAATGTGATTTACAGTACTGTAATGTTTTTTTTTTTGTCATGGCAGAGTGTAGGAGAAAGAAGGGGACATGGAACAGCCTTAATATGAGCTCATCTGAAGGTGTTTGAGGGTCAGTATGTTTGTACCTCACAGACTGCAGTGATGCTGAAGACCAGACGTATAGCTGGTCTGCTCCTATAAGAGCCCAGATGCTTCTGATTCAAGTACACCAGTTGGCACAAGTGCCAAGAAATGCATCTGAATTTGTTGGAACATCTCACGTTATGAACTCGGGGTGTTTCCAGTACTCACTGCATGTGAAATCTGCAAAATGCCGTGTTAAAAGATGTAGGTAGTTATCTACCCACATGCCTTCTTGAAAGTCCCATATTAAATATATACAGTAAAAGACTTTGAGGAATGGAGTATCTTTTGCTTAAAAAGCAGGAAACAAGTAGTGCAGTTAGTCTTTACATACATGAACCTTTTCAAATTGTCTAATGCTCATAATTTTCTGGGGAACGAGTCAGGTGGAGGGAGCTGTTGGCTGCAGCCAGGAGAACGGTCCAGCTTGGTGGTGGTGGCCCAGGTATGGTTAAGGACCACTTTGTTCAGAATATCAGAAGCAGAATTGCTTTTCTTACAATTGACCTTTGCTCATCATTGTGAATTGAAGTTGGGGATATTGTATTTTATAAATACATTTTTCCGTTAGCATTTCTGTCCTCTGTATCTTCCTCTATATTTTGTATCTATTTATGCCTCTCGTCTTATGCTTTATTAATGCCTTTTACATTTGAACAGTCTGCTGTTCCTTTATGTGGTTTGACAACGACCAATACCCCTGTTGAATTATTTTGCTTTTAGTTCTGTTAATGACAATTTTTGCCTGGATTTTCTGACTCCCATTACGCAATAGAAGGATCTGCAGTCCCCTGACACGTGTGTTCAGTCTCTTTCCACCCACCCTTACTTATCACAGGTTGATGCTGTATTCCACCAAAGTCTTTTAGCGATTCAGTTTTGTTCTTTCTAGGGAGTTGTCTTTCAGTGTTTATCAGTGTTACCTCTTCATTAGCTGGAGTCATTCCTTTCTTCTTTGCTGATTATATGTTCGTGCTATTTCTCATACCAAGGCCGTATTTCAGGCATTTCAGCTAATAAAAACAAAGGTATTTTGTCCTCATTAGGTATGTAAGGATTCTAGGTAATGTCATGGGTTATTTTTTTTCCTCTAAGGGGTCAAATGGAAGGTTGTTACTTCAGTAAAATAAGAAATAAAGCAGCTGTGACAATAAGGATTAAAATATTTGCACATTGTAGTATTTAAGCTGATTCCTTCCCTCTGATAGGTGTATTTTGCAATCTACTTCTGGAGTTTAGAGTCTTTCTAAGTTGGGAGAATAAATTTTTGTAGTCTTGAAAAGGAATGTTAGAACTCAGTCTTCAAGTGATGCGGGATGGAATTTTATTTCTGTCTATAGCAACTTTACTATGGCAGGGTTTGTGACTGCTTTCTACACTGTAATAAATTAGATCCCAGCTGTACAGAGCCTGTATAGATAAATATAGTAGCCATTATACCTCGATACAGTTGTATTGCCTAGGAAATTGCTACTGTTATTGAAAAGGAATTTGCTCAGGGCAAGAGGGTGTCCATTACTTCTTGAATAACTGGCTAACATTGTTAACCTTCCTTTGCACAAACAACTCAGAAGGATTCTCTTTCTGCAGGATGGGATTGTTCTCTGCCTGTATTCCTGTTTATCAGCAGCAGGCCTAAGACAAAGTTTCAGCATATTAATAAATGCCTGTGTGGTCCAGGGAAGAGAGCTACGCCCTGTCTTCTCCTTTCCCCACTGTTGCAATACTTTCATCCTTGCTTAGTTTGCTAGGTTGTTGCTTTGCTGATGAATCACTGATGTGGTACAGCCACTTTACGTGGTAAGCATGGAGACAACAAATGGTGTAATAGTGCTGTAGCTCCATTGATGAGGTATTTGAGCCAGTTTCTCTCTTGCTACCCAAAGTCTCATAAGTTGAGCAGGATAACACTTCACAGAATCACAGAATCACCTGTGGTGGAAATGACCCAGAAGGATCATCAAGTCCAACTCCTGTCCCTGCTCAGGACAACTCCAACACTCCGTGTGTCTGAGGGCATTGTCCAAATGCTTGTTGAATATTGTCAGAGTTGACACCGTGACTGCTTCCCCTGGAGAGCTGTTCCCGTGCTCCACCACCCTCTGAGTGAAGAACCTCTTCCTAACACCCAACCTGAACATCCCCTGGCACATCTTCCTGCTGTTCCCTTGAGTCCTGTCATGGTCACCAGAGAGAAGAGCTCAGCTCCTCCTCCCATTGTGAGGAAACAGTAAACAGTGATGAGGTCTCCCCTCAGTCTTCTCCAGGCTGAACAGACCAAGTGACTTAATCTGCTCCTCATATGATTTCAATGATCTCAAAGGTCTTTTCTAACCAGATGATTCTATGATTTCTCCTCTAGACCCTTCACCAGCTTTGTGGCCTTCTCTGGACATTCTCCAGTAGCTTGATGTCCTTTTTATACTGCAGTGCCCCAAACTACACACAATACTTGAGGAGGGGTCGCACCAGTGCAGAACAGAGCGGGACAGTCACCTCCTTCAATTGGCTACCAATGTCCTGCTTGATGCACCCCAGCGCCCTCACTTGGGCACCATTATTTCATCTTTTGGTATAGCTTCCCTTGTGGACTATGAAGAGATGAGTTGTTGAGATAGGAGCTATGTTGCATTATTTTTTTTATGGCTTCCTCTTCAAAATCCACAACCAAAGAAATATTCTCTTTAGCACTGACAAATAAGTCTAGGGCGTAGAGGATCTTTATGCCTTTATCTGATCAATTGGATATTGTTCTCATTTGACACTAAAAATAGACTTTTGCTAGAGTTAGCTGTGTAATATTTTCTGCTACTTCATGGGAAAATCAAAGGGAGATCCAACTTTATTCTCTGTATGTTACTAGTGAAGATATTAAGGTGCTATTATTTAACTAAACTTTAAAAAATATTTCAATACCATTGATAGAGCCTATTCTGAGTCCCTCTTATAACTGGCTGTATGCTAATTACATATGGACTTCAGTATGGTCTTCAGACTAGACCCACGTGTGATAGAATGGAGAAGATCCAGCTTCAAAATGAAGCCTGGGGTAGCAACACAACTGCAGAGATGTTTATTTTTTCCCTGCATACAGTAAGCTCGCTAATTTCTCCTCAGAAGATGTTGGAGGATTGCAGGTTTCACTCCTCTTCTGCTATAGTAAGGCTGACAGGTATAATTCACAGAGATTGCCACTTGCCTGCGTAAGCTCTTGTTTGCTATATCCTGGGAGTGGTTGCATCACCATTTCATTTCTGCAGATGAATGCCCAAACCAGTATACCACAGCTATAAGAATTCCTTACATGTAAATGCACATTCTTGAGTGTTTAACTTTGAATTCTCTGGCTTCACAATTTAGTTTTGTTGATATGGATGGTCTCAGTTTTGATTTAAAAGTGTATTTTTGTCTGGGAACACATTTTCAGTGAGGTACCTTGTCTGGTTACTGGGCTTACTGTGGTTCTCCTGAAGGATTGACAGCGCCTTCCAGAATAGTGCTCTTAAAGTGTACTTGTGAGGAAAGGAAAATCTCAAAGTCTAAAAATCTTTCCTTGGTACTTATGTTGTGTCATGTCATGTTCCCCCCCCCAGCCCCCTGGTTCATACTTGAATGATAAGCCTGTGAATTGAGACCTTCTGAAGTTTATTTAAAGACTTAATTAATATGTGAAGTCAGTAGCAGGACAGTCCCTGAAAACTGTTGGTTTTGTTTGCATGTCAAGGTGTTTTATTGTTTCAGGCTTTCTGCTTTTTGTGGAAGGTAAACTAGCCCTTGATAGTTTGCTTTTAAATAACTAATCTCTTTTCAGAAGCCTCCTGCTGTGTAGCTGAACCATACCTGCAGGAGAGAGAATAGAAAATCCAGTTTTCTAGTAATGAAATGGGTTGCTCTACAACAAAATGGATTTTTTTTCCTGTAATATGCCAATGTTTGGCTTATTTGCTTGGCCGAATATCTAAAAGGGAATGTGGTATTTTTCTGGGTGATTTATTTTATGCACTTTGTATTCTTCTTGCTTCCTTTCACAAACAGGATCATACAGGAAGAAGCTTCCTGGAGTCCTTTTGGATGTTGAGAGGAGATCTACCTTGTGGTTCAGAAATTCTGATAATTGGAGATAATGGCAGGATCCTGACTGGAATGAGTCTTTGCAAATGAGCAGTACTCTGCCACCAGGGTAGTCTCCAGTGGTACCCAAAGGAGTAAACCAACCTCAAAGAAGATCCTCTTATCTCCATAGGAACTATGTGTGTGCCCAGGGCTGCCTTCTGTGCCTCTCCCTAGATAGCTCCCAGCCTCATCTCTAGTCTTCATTAAAAAAAAACAACAAAACAACAGCAAAACAAAACCCAACCAACTAAACCAAATAAAAAAAACCAAAACAAGACGCAAGGCATACACAACCCCGCAACTAGCAGCAGTCTGATTCCCCTGTTCTCTTGCTGGGACATTCTGCCAGAGTCAGATGAGCTGTGGAAAGCAGCCTAGTCATAGAAATTTCAGTCTGAGTGCCACAGAGCACATCTCCTTTCCCATCTCCAGTCAGACCTTTTGTAGGTGGTCCTTGAAGTGTTTAATCGGGCTGGGACGACGATCGGGTCTCCATCCTCAAAATCCAGCTTCTGCGTAAAACATGAAAGCTCGGTCTGGCTCTTGACTGAGAGTTCAACTGTTTTCCTTTGGTTTGAAATGAAATTTCTCTCTTCAGCCTGCCCCAGCCTCAGAGTACCTCCCCTCACACTTTTCAGCAAAGGAAAACTGCACAGCAAAGAGGAGCACATAGAATCGATAGCACTTACAAACTGTAAAAGAATTTAATCTTATTTTAGAATTCAGCCTGGTTTTAAATATTGTTTTATGGTTTTGTTTTACAGGGGAGGTTGCCAGGAAGCCTTATTAAACATCAGGAGTAGATATTTTTTATGACCAGTGTTTTTCATTCATGTATCCAAATGATCTTCAGATCCGCTCACATGCACAGTTTAGTTTGTGCTCCCCTACTTGAGGCCTTCCACCTGCATTTTTGTTCTGCAAACTTCCCGTTATCAGGCCCCACTTCATTTCTTTCGGTTTGCTGGGCATCGGGATGTTATTTTAGATCTCATTAGTGGAAGAGTTCCAACCTAGATGCTTCTAGGAATATGCAGATGCTGCAAAAATTGATGTTGGTGGCTTCACAGGTAGCACTGCTTTCCTGTTGCAGTCTTCTGGTGATGACAGGGGTGTAATCTTTTGGCTGAGCTTAGCTAACAGCAGCACAGCTTCCAAAATATGGGCTCCAAACAAGCACCTCCGTTTGGGGATGTCATTGCATCAAGGTTGTGCTTTTGGCCTTACAGCAGGTTTAATGTTAGTACTGCAGTTAGGGCTTATTAGGGCTGCCAACGCAGGTCGGGCATTCGATGCACACTGCAGGCCTTCTTGAGTGTCTGCACCTAAGTAGGTTCACAGCTGTAGTTTGGTTAAAACCCACTTGTTATCTGGTTACATCCCTTCTGTTTGTTAGCTTGAGCTAGATAAGAGGACAACAGTGCTGTTTGTTGGGGAGCTGTTGGAACATCTTCCTTAGTTACTGCTGGAATGGAAAGCATTTCGTTATCACAGACTGCAACAGCTGACTTTTCTCCAAATATAGAACAGAAATACGTATTAAATGCTTTGGCTCTTCCTTCAGTATTGGGGATGTTTTTACCTTTTCCCTGTAGTAGCAGGTCAATGCAGTTGCTGGGGTTGCTATTTTTGAGAAGCTTTGAAAAACTCATTATCATCTTCCAGCTCTGACTGTGAATTTTGTCTCCTGTCATTAGGATTCCCTGGTAAATTGTATTTCCCCCCTTCCCAATTTCCTTTCTATTTCCTCCTCTCAGCTTTTCATTTTTTTTCACTTGCTAAAACATATACAAGTGTTCAAGTTGGGACGTGACAGGAAAGCCCAATAAGCAATCTGTCTGCCCAGGAAAAATATGCCGGCATACCTCTGGTAGCACTCAAGTGCTGAGTACTTACATAGATACACTGGTTTGGTCTCTGTTCTGCTTTTATATATACAAATATGATTGTCACAATCTTTTTTTTACCTAAGCTACTGCTAATTTATATTTTTACGATTGATTGCTCTTTTCTGTCAAGGTGGAATCTAATACAGAATTGCTCGTTTTCAATGTAACACTTCTTGAACTAAGAAATTGTTTTCTGTAATTCAGAAATTTCGAGGGTGTTCTTTGGCATTAGCCCCCTGATGCCTCCTGTGAGTGTCATTTTGTTTGAAATTCCTGGTGATCAGATGGGTTTTTCCCTCTGCTATGAAGAGGTGCTTAGCTAGCCACTCATCCTGCTTGCTATCTAATGTGATTTCAGTCGTGTGTAGCAGACACGCCAGCTCGTCCCCTGTCTTGAGCTTTATCTGCTAGAATGTTAATCCACGAGCATTTGAAATCATATGCCTCTGAGACACAATCAGCTAGAAACAGATAACGTCAGTTTGAAACTGTGCCATACCCATTCCCTGTTTGCCCACTCAGATCTTTCCTAAATAGGCTAGAACTTTTTTAAATCATTTCTTAAGCATTTGGCTTATTTGAAATTTATATATCAGCGGTATTTTTGGGTTGAATTTATGCATGTAACTGAGCGGCCACAATTCTTCTTGTATGTAATTAAGGCTTTTGATACTGGTACAGAAGCACGTAGAATTTTTCTTTCTGTTTTACCAGTGCCTCTTGTTTTGCCAGATACCTTGATATAATATTAAATAGGTGGTTACTTGCTCTCTTTTCTCTCTCTCCCCTTTTGTTACTTGCTAAAACCTTCCTTACCTCTCTAACAAGCATTAATATCTTTGCAGACTGCTTTCTTCCCTTTTCGCTTTGATTTACACAACAGCCTCCCATCAGAGAAGAGGGATCACTGTTTCACTGGGCTACAGCTCTCTGAACATTTTTCTCTTAGCTCAGTATATATTAATTTTAAAATCTTTTTCTTTCTGCTTTTAATCCTTTCTGAGACAGTAAAGATTCCTAAGAGAGCACATGTATTTCCACACATTACAACCTTCCAAGTTCCATGACATGTATCCTGTAAAGAAAGCACCATTGTTAGGATTAAGACGAAGTGTTTGCAGAGGATCCTAGCTACCTGTTTCAGAAGCCTGTCTTAGTCATGTCTGTCTTTTGTTTTTCTGGAATTAGACTTATTAACGTACTGTTGTCCTCTTGTTACTTGAAGAATATTTTGTGTTTTCTTAGGGTAAATTTTCCAGACAAAAAATAAGATCTTCTATTGATCTTTTACATATGAGCTAATGTAGCTGAAAATCTATATAATCTGGTTGAAAGCTTAAAGAAGGCCTAATAGCTCATCTTGTTACCCTCCCTGCACATAATTGTATTGGCCAAGTAAATCTTTTTCTTGCTTATCTTCTGAGTCTAGCATGGTTATCCCACTGCCACCAGTACTGTCTGCAACTCTGTATAGTCTTGAGCATGAGCTTCATACTTCTAATGTGTTAGTTTGAACATCTGGGCAGCAGCTCTGAATCAGAGCAATGGTGCCTCTGGAGGCATCCTGCAGGATCATTTCCTGACTGCTCAGGTACTCCTCTCGCTGCTTGGGCATATTGAGTGTTGAAAAACCTGCTCTTGAGATTCATCAGAAAGTGCTCCAGGAGGTGAAGGTATTTCATCACCAGAAGTCTCCTCCCATGGAGAGATGGTGGCCTAGTAGCAGCAGTGGCAGGTGAGTTTTGAGCCAGTGTTTGAAGGATTTGAAGAGGGTTCATAAATCTTGTGCTTTGGAGGTTGAATTTGATCTGTCCAGCTGTGGAGTCGCTGGGATGATTTTTAATGAGTCCCACTTGTTGGAATTAAAGAACAGCCTTATTCTGAAAGTTTCACTTTTCTCTCCTGTGTAGAAGTGACCTAAAGAGTGAGAACATCCGGGGTAGAAGGGAGAGAGGGTTTATTTCCCTTTTAATTTTTTTTTTTAAGGAGACTTATTCAACTTATTACTTCTAAGCACTCATCTTTTCCTAGTCTTTTATGGGAATACAGATGAAGTAGGATTTATTTGGGTTTGCTCACTTAGTCCATGTCTTCTCACTTCTCTGCATACAAGCAGTCTCAGCTTTCATTAAAATGACAGATCATTTTTAGATTAGAATTCTGGATCAGAAGAAAACCTTTAAAATGCCGTCCAGGTTATCTAATGCAGAAGCGTCTTCTGGAGTCTGCAGGCTGGCTGAACTGGTAGCTACTGCTGGTGCGACCCTGCTGCTGAAATGTTAACTGTAGTGCCTAATCGCGATGCAAATGTCAGCATTGCCATCATTTCGCTCCTCTTGGAGCATTTGAGAACAGGTTTATGGATCACATGCTTCGCTCTTTGGAGACCGTGGTACAGAGGCTTTGATGCAGTAAGTGATTTTTAGGAACATTGCTTTTCACCCTCTCAACCTAACCCATTGTGCCAAAAGGTGAGAGCAGATGGCAGGCCCGTGAGATGCTGCAGTTGAACAACCCAGTGATATCCAAGCTTCCTGAATCGGAGCTCCTGTTCCTTCCTCTGGGCTGCAAGGATTGTTTTTCTGTGGCTGGAAAGCCATGTGGCTTCCTGCCCGTCTCTAACAAAGTGTGTCCCTGTGGCTGCTATATCCTGGTCACAATGATAAACCTTTTCTCTCTGTTTTTACGTGGGACCGCAACAACAGTCATGCATTTCCTTAGAGCCATTGGCATCACATATGTGTTTGTGCCTGTGCCTGGAACCAGCCTGGCCTGGGGTGTGTTTGCAGCTTGCTGAAGGCAAGATGAGCCTGGGGAGCATGGAACACACCTGGGATGCCTGTGCTTGCCGTGACATCAGTTCAGTGCCCCATGTAGATAGGGCTTGACTTGCAGGTGAAGTATGGCAGGCCCTGTGGCTGCTTGCTTTGCTCTGAGCCTGCTGGATACCGTGTAAGTAATCTGTAAGTAAAGAGAGTAGAGGTGATACGTGAAAGAGCACCATTTCTATATCTTTGGCTGAGATAAAAATATTTCTTCAAAACTCATTTCCAAGGAGACCAGTGCCTCAATGAAAACATGATTTTTTTTTTTCCCCCTGTTTGAGGAGAGGTTAATTTTAACTTAGCATTTGGAGCCCAGCAAGGGAAGTTGATTCTTCCTTTTGAGGTGGGGAAGGGGTGAGAAACCCGTTTTCCTACTTTAGAAGAGGGGTTTAACTGATTAATGAGATGAGAGGTGACACTTGTCCTGTGGCATCGGGCGTGGGGGATGGGATGAGGACTCACTGGTGCAGGGAAGGGCTTGCTGGAGCTTGTCAAGGTGGCTGGGGCGAGACCGTCTTTTGCTTAGCGCTCCCTTTGCTGGGGCTGCCGCCCAGCCGGCACGGCTTTGCAGGCCTGAAACCGGAGCGTGGGGCTGCGAGAGAGTGCTCACACCAGTCACTCTTGGGGGGAAGCTGGCTCCAGGCAAGTGGGAACCCGATACACTTGAAGGAACTGGAGCCAGCAGCTGCTTTCCCTTTAGCAATATGCAGGTCTGTAAAATACTCATTCAGAGCCACCTGCGAAAGCAGATTAACCCCTTTATCTGTGAGTCGCTTCTCTTCCCCAGTGTACTCCAACAGTGGTTGTTTCTCTTGCAGGAGTTCCGGGGTGGCTGGCACACTACAGATTTTCTGCTTAGCTTCAAGATCCCTATAGTGCTGCTCCTCAGTGCCTGTCAGTAGTTTATGATTAAATACAGCTACTGAATTGTGACTGAATTTTGGGTGTTGACTAGTGGGGTGGATGAAGAGGTGCAGAACCTGCCTATGGCACCGTGCACAGCTCCTACATCTGCTGCTGATTCCTGTAAAAGCAATTAGCCGTGTGTAGGGGGAATGGGTCCTCACCCCCAGTGACCTTGGAGGACAACGCTTTGCCTCCTCCACATCTAGAGATCCTCCTTCTAAAGTCAGCATGATCCGGTGCTGGGAGCCGGGCTGCATTTATTAGTAACCCCACCCATCCCTGCCTCTTGCAAGAATCTTGTGAGGCTGAGATTGTGTTTTTAGAAGCAGAATGACAGAGAGAAATTCCCTGGAGGCGAATGCAGAGTGTGTGCTGTGCACGCCAGTACAGACACACGGGGCTGGGAACTCCCAGGGAGAGATTAAGTGCGAGAGAGGAGCGCGGAGCAGCCAGAGCTGGAGGAGGGGGGCGGAGGAGTCGAGACGCTTTCTAAGCCTCAAACTGAGCCGTTCGGATTTTTTTTCCTTTTTTTTTTTTAAAAAAAAAATCCAACCCTCAGCCAACCTCGATCTCGACAGTCTCACTGAAGTGCCTCTTGCATTGCCGGATCATCTCACTGCTGGGTTTGAAGGACCCAGGCTAACATGATGTACCTCTGGGTGAGTAGAGGAGCGTGTGTGAGGGCTTGCACACTTTGCACATATAAGGAATGGAAAGCTGAAGGACTCTGCACTAACATGAGCGGCCTTCGCCGTTGGGCTTAGCTCTGCAGCCTCCACACACAGTGAGCTGTAGTTTTCCCTTGTAAAAAGTAATATTTAGAGTGAGTACTGTTAACTGGGTATCGAGCAGGCTTTTTCTGCGGTTATCCTCTGGAGAGAACAGTTTTGGGCAGGTGCCTTGGAGACGAAAGTTTTGGCTTAATGCTGCTCACTGTCTGCCATCTGCAAGACCTGTATATATAGATATAATTTTTTTTTGGATGCATAGGACTGTTCCCATGTGCCTCTGCTTTATGGGATTTTGAAGTTCCTAAGAGACATCCAAAGTAGCGCAGGAGTGCTGCTGAAAGAATTCTGTAGTCACTGCAGGTTAAGAGAGCAGCAGGGAACAAATATATAGTTTTGGAATTTGGGGCTTTGTGGGCAGGGGGAGAAGCTGTTTCAACAGAAGTTGGATGCAAGGTTGTTTTTCCAGAAGTGGCATGGTTACTTAAGTTTCTGGTGGAGTATGGAAAACAATGTTAGGAAAAACATGTGTAAAGTGTTATATAGCTCCAGCAAGCAGAGTAAAAGCATATATAACAGCGTGAATGTTTTCAGCCTCTGAGCAAGGACTGGAATTTCCTCTGGAGCAGTCAGCTGTTAGGCTGCTCAGTCAGTCATCTGCGTGTAGTTTTGCCTGCTCATGGGCACCCTTGAGATCAGCAGTTTGCCCTTGGGTTCCCTATGTAGATAGGCAAGGTGAAGAGTTATCAGTTCCCAAGTTTTTGTTTGTTTCATTTTTTCTTTTTTTTTAAAAATCTGTTCTTAACTCTGAAGTTGGGGGCTGTCACTGCTGTTGCTTTTAGAGTCTGGCTCCCCATCACTCCCAGGAACAAACACTGGTTTATTTTAGCAACAAAGCAAGCCTTGGAACCCAGGCAGAAGGATTTGACTTCCCTCCTTTGCACATACACACACTATCTTTGTTGGAGGGTAACTTGATTCTGCGCTGGGGTATGCACACTTGCCTGGTTTCGTCCAGCCAGCCCTGCTGGCAGGCACGTCCACCTCTACTCTGTTCTTCCCCTGCCATAGTCTGGCATGTGGCACCCCAAATTGAGGTGCCAATTTTTAGGGAGAAATGCTGGACAGACCCGTGGCTCAGCTAGGTTTTGTGCTATGTTAGGTGGGTGGGGTAAGAGGAGGACTAATTCAGCCATGCTGCTGCTGATTTTTGATAAGCAGTGAACAGTGGAGATGTTCCTCACCTGTAGAGTGTGGGAGCCAAGGAGAGTCATCAGGCTGTTTTGCATCCTCCTGCTGGTGAGGGGTGTGCGAGACCTGTGTATAAAGCAAAGGTGTTTAACCCACGTTGAAGACCAGCTTTGGCCCAAAAGGTGAAGTACTGTCCTGGAGTCTTAAGAGAGGGTTGAGTTTTGGGGTGTTTGCCAATGGATGAAGACTCGTGCCCCTCCATAGGCTACTTCTGCCTGCACCCTACACTTTGGGCAGTACTATTGCTGTGCCTGCACTGCGCTTATTTTCCCCACTCCTCTGAAAATTAAGTTTTAAATGCTTGAAAGGCTGAAGGGGTTTTAAGGGCGTCATCTGGGCATCGTGCCATGATAATTAAGGAAAAATTAGTGAATTTGTGCTATCTGGATATGATCTTTCCTTTCTCAGTACAAGTTACCTTATTACTTTTGGGGAATCTTCCCCTCCTCAGTCCTTTCAGGAACCTTTTCCTCCGTGCCCATTTGTTTTTCTGCTTTAAGCGCTCTTTCTCCTGAAGGGCTATGTAACCTTTAGCAGTGAGAACAAGAGCCCTGAGTGACAGATCTGGTTTGGTGGAGGTTTGCTGTGCCTCGGCTGTGCTGGTTTCTTGCCTCCCTGTTCACAGGTTGCCCCCTCATTTCCTCCTTGTTCCCCTTGCCATGTTTTTTTTTTTATTCTGTGCCTCTTGTCCTTGGAACACCAGGACTACAGTAGATGCATGGAGATTTGTACTGAGTCATTCCTTAATTCAATGCATGAAGCTACATTAATGCAACGTTAAATTTGAGGTTTTAAATATTCAGGTCCTGAAATCCAGAATTAAGGTTCCCACAGCAACCATAATATTTCTTCCCCCCACCCTCAGGGGTGCACGTTACAGAATTATCTTCCTTAAAGAGATTGTGCAATATTGAATGCTGTCAAATTTGACAGATAATAAAATAAAAAGGAGAGCACACCTTCTTCTGCAGCTGTAGTATGGTGTGGATACTAATGCCAAAAGTTCAGGCTACCTGCAGCATCACAATCCCTGATTATAATGCTGTCTCTGAAATGAAGTGATGGTGTAGCCTTGGTTCAAACTGACATTCCTGCTTGCTGAACTGTATTCCCTGGGGTGAGACTTGTTGCAGGATACTTTTAAATGAGGGCCTTGTAGACTGCAGAGGATTGTGGGCTGTGGAGAGCTGGGGAGTGGGAAACTTAAAATATCTGTTGTGGTGACCTAATGCTTGGCATTGTGAGGGAAGTGAAGGCGGCAGACTAGCTGTGCCATTAAACATCAAGAGAGACTATTTATCTAACACTTTTATTGTGTAGGATGCAGTTGTATAAAATCTTTCTGAAGCAGAGGTGGTTTGATAGTCTTTCTGATGTTGCAGGCTGTTGGAGTGAATGCATCTGATCGTCAGTTTTGAAACTCAAGGTGGGTACTTTGCCTTACGTATAAGAAGACGCATGTAGGACGCATGTCTGTTTTTCAGACAAGAGTCTTTTGTTGATAGGAAACCATCTAAAACTACCTTTGTCTCTTCTCTCACTCATCCCCATTTGTCTACAGCTGTCTGGGCTCCTGAATTGCTCAAGAGGGCCTCTAGCCTTCAGCTCTCTGGATGGGACACGGGGGGATATGGGCTGTCAAGTCAAGAAGGTCTTTGCTCCGAGGGAGGTGTGTACTGATGACACGGGGGCAGGCGTTCTGCTGGCAACAGCCAGGAGCAGAGTGGTTTGAGTGTGGGAAAAGTGTTTAGCCCTTTTCTGGATAAAAAAGCCCTATTTTTTTCATTTATGAGCAGATGAATCTTTGTGTACTGTGAGTCATAAGATATAATCTAGAGTCATTTCATTCCAAGTATTTTCTAAAGAGCATGATGTGTTCTAAGAGTTGCATGTATGAATGTTGCCTTGTTGGAGGTCTGTTGTTACAAGAAAGGTTGAAAGGAAGGGGCAGCAGCGCTAGCAAGCAATTTATCAACCATCCTTCTCCGGTGCTCAAAGACAGCTGAAACTATCAAAGGCAGGAGGGACCAAGGTAGGGGAGGTCCATGCTGTTGCTAGGCTTCTGGGAGGAAAGCACTGGATTCATCACTCTGATCTCAGATTATAGCAGGTATAGATAATTCCTTCATTTCGTGCAGCCATGTACAGAGTACATGCTGAGTGTTTGTGAGAGGACTGGCTGCTGATTGCAACTAGAAATGATTTCTTTCTCCAGATGTCTGTGAAAGTGAAGATCTTACCTAGACCTACTAGTTATCTACCATACAAGCAAGAACAGTGCTAGTAAGCTTGCCAAGCTCATTTTCAAACATTTTTTGTTGGTTTTCTTCCTGACCTCCATTTTACTTGCTTTTTTTTGTCACTTAAAAGCCTCTCTTTGCATTCATCGGAATAATTTTTCCCTCTAGGCTCCGAGCTCATCAGCTTTACCACCAAGGGACTGGAAACCCAGCTCTGCTGCCAAACTTGGGTCTTAGCAACGTGCTTTTCCTCATGCCGTGTCTTTCTATTATTTGTTTGTGTTATTTTCATGAGAGGTAGCTACTGCCAGTGAAAAGTATGGTCATTATGGCATGGCTTTCAAAGCATGTGTTTGATAGCAGTAGAGCGAGTGGCTATCCAGGGAAAATGGCCTCCTTGCTCTGTAGTGGTGCCAAGCCTGGGGCAGCTATTGCTGGGGAAGTCTGACTGTGCCTGTAGGCCTTTGGTTGGAACCTGTTTGGTAGGAATGGCAAATAAACATGTCAGCCATCAACTGGAGCTCTGACAGGGTGGAGAGTTCACAGTTGGTGCGTGTGAAAGTTGCACGCACAGCATAGGGAATGCTAAGAGAGGTTAAAATGTGATATCCTCTGGGAGACTGTGGCTGTGAGGGTGCGGGAAGGTTTTTCTGAATGCGTGTTAGAGGTCAGGTCTGGGTGAATTTCTGTCAATATGTTGAAAGGCACTTTGTGTTAATCTAAACACTGGTTTTTGGATTCTTGCTTTGGAGCAAGAAAGCCCTGGAAAATCATGAAATGGAGCTCAGGCAAAAATCCCCGAGCTAGTAGCCTGTAAGGTGATTCCCCAGCCTGTGAGTCCCCACGGTGCCGTACCGTGGCATGCGTATGTAGAAGCTTGAATCCAGAAGTAATATTGTTATGTTTGTCCAGCACTGCATCTGAGATAATGAGTTCTACTGCTCGATAAGCTTTTTTAGCTTTGGTGCAGCACCTGGTGAACATGGTTATACTGATTCCACAAGCCGAGCAGCTCCATGCGCAGCAGGTTTGGGGATGTCTGTATTGCATTCCCCTGGGGTTTACTGTGACAAAGCAACTTGCATCTGGTTGCAACTTAGGTTTTTATACAGGCTTTGGAGATTTCAGACACAGAAAAAGGGGAGCTTATGAAAGAGATTATATAATGTGACCGCCCATGTTATTAGAGGACTAGGGTTGATAATCTAGGTGATCTTTTCCAGTTCTGTGTTCCTGCATACCTGTAATCCTGGAAGATGCCAAGGTCAGTACTGAGACGAGAAAGCCCAGTGCAATTCAAAATGAGAAGGCATTTCAGATTAAGGTACTGAGTTCGGAGAAGGGAAGTTCAGTATCAGGATGGTCTATCGTGTAGCCTATGTTTGATTAATATAAAACTGGGTAAAATCAGTGCCCAGCACGTTGTCATCATATTCAAGAATTTCCTTCCCTCATGAGTCTAAACAAAAGAATTAGAGGGATGTAGGCTGGCTGAGTTGGTGTGAATTTCTCCAGCAGCTCTTCTGCCTGTCTGCTCTATTCCCGCCTGTCTAAACAGTGATGAGCACAGGGGACTGTTTGCTCTAAGCCTGTCCAAGTCTTGGGAGACTGACAGGGACCGGGTCCTGTTTGAGTTAGTTTTTCACCACACACCCTGTTTATCTTGGAGGGAAGAAGATAAACTCTAAGAGAATAAGAAGAGAATAAACCTCAGCCTTCCTGGTTTCCAGCTGAAAGCTAGAGGAAGAGCGCAGATAATAGCGATTTGAGACTGAACATCTGTGTTTCCTGCACTTCCCATGGTGCTTATTTGCAAATCTTAATTCCGGCAGTGCCAGAATTTTACCCTTGTCCTAATCCCCAAGGTTATGGTGATGGTACAGGAAAGGTCTTGGAGAGGATCCAAATTTGGATGGCTTTTTTGCCACAACTCTAAGCAGTCACTATGATATAGACTGTGAATGTGTGTGTCCTTACCAAAAGAGTGATTGGATGGCTTGTGCCATTTAGCTGGAAGAGATCCCTTCATCTTTCAGTGAGAGTTACAGCAGGACTCTGAGTCAGGCTGTGGGGTCAGACAAAATGTTTTCTTTAGGGAGTTATCAGTTTGGAGGAGGATCTGCAGTCTGTGTCTACAGTACTGTATCTCTGGATAGTACTCTGTACTGAGAGTGATATCATAGAATTACAGAATCATAGAATGCCAGGTTGGAAGAGACCTCAAGGATCATCTGGCTCAACGTTTTTAGGCGATCTGTGGTTTGAATTAGATGGCCCAGCACCCTCTCAAGCTGAGTCTTGAAAGTGTCCAGCATAGAGGAATTCACCACTTCCCTGGGGAGATTATTCCAATGTTTAGCTGTTCTCATGGTGAAAAATTTTGTTCTAGAATCTAATTGGAATCTCCTTAGGAGCAAATTATACCCATTACCCTTTGTCTTTTCAATGTGATTCTTCATAAAGAGGGAGTCTCCATCCCCTTGGTAGACAATCTTTGTGTACTGGTACATGGTAATAAGGTCTCTCCTAAGCCTTCTCCTCTCAAGGCTGAACAAGCCCCGTTCTCTCAGCCTTACTTGTGATATGATGTATCCTGCAGCTATGCATCGGAGAGGCAGGCTGTACTGATGGACCAGTGTGGACAGTTCCACACTGGAAGTGAAAACAGGCTTGCAGAAAATTAAGAAGTCAGTCGAGGATTTGCCTTGTACCCTCTGGCACTAAATTCTTTTGCTGAAAATGTTAAAAGATTCCTCAAAGCTGTGAAGAAGCTTAAACAAGTAATTAAGTTTCCCTCATCTGTCCCTTAAATTTAGGTTTCATTGTTCTCAGAGTCCTACGTCTCATGACTAATATACTGCCTGCACAATGCTCTGGCTGATTTTTTACCAGATGGTTCTTGGGTCTGTAGTCAAATCCAGGGCAAAGGCACTTTTTCTCCTGCCTCAAATGAAACATGCTGTCCCACACACAAAGCTCTAATTGAATCTTGGACATTAAGACAATGATGAAGTGAAAATATTTTGACCAGATGACAATTTTTTTAGATATCCTTAGCGTTTATTATTCATCGTGCTTTAAGGAACTGGCATAGGATGATACTGGAATGCTCCTCTATACTTTTTTTATAATTTATAAATCATCTTAGTGTTGAAACAAAGTTTAAAAGCAGAAAAATGCTGAAATTCCAATATGTATACGTGGCAAAAAAAATAGAAAACGTGCAGTGTGGCCTGCCTGTTCTAAGTTTTAACTTTTCATTGCTGTCGTAATGGCCTTCTTTTTCAGCCCACCCTCAATTACTGCAGCGATGTTTCCTTGCATCCATGATGTACCTTTTGGATGGAGAACACTTCTGAGTAAAGATGAAGCATCTCTCAGGAAGGTGGCAAAGCCTATTTGGCAGCATAAGTGGCGTCTGTAGCTCCATCAGGACCGTCTCAGTAGCGCTGCAGAGCAGCTTTGCTCAGAGGCCTCTTGGATCCAGCAGCAGTTTCAGCTATTTCCTCTCCACCCCAATTTATTACACTGAGATTTTGGCTGCTGCATGAGTGAGGAGAAGCAGTGAATGCCGATTACTTTTTTTTGGTCCAACCAGCTGAAACGGAGAAACACATTCAGCATTAGGTGAGGCTATTGATTGTGATATCTTTTAATAAATGGGCAGTTTGTTTTTCAGCCTAGAGAAGAGAAAGCTTGGGGGAGACCTTCCAGTACTTCAAGGGAACCTACAAAGAAGCTAGGGAGGGTCTGTTTGTCAAGGAATGCAGTGGTAGAACAAGGGGTAACGATTTTCAGCTGAAAGAGGGGAGATTTAGATTAGATATTAGGAAGAAATGTTTTACCGTGAGGGTGTTGAGGCACTGGAACAGGCTGCCCAGAGAAGTTGTAGATACCCCATCCCTGGAAGTGTTCAAGGCTAGGCTGGATGAGGCTTTGAGCAACCTGATCCAGTGGGAGGTGTTTCTGCCCATGGCAGGGAGATTGGAACTGGATGATCTTTAAGGTCCCTTCTGACCCAAGCCATTCTATGATTCTGTGTATATGGGGTGTGTGTAGCTGCTCTTTTTAAACACCTTTAGGACTGAGAAGTGCTGTAGAAATATGAGATGCCTTAATGCTTTTTCCTTGCACGGGGAGTGATGCTCTCCAATGCAGCTGTTTCACTGTTGCGAACAGGTGTGTGATAAACATCCCTTCCCTCTTCAGCCAAGTGGGGTGGTGATGAATACTCTCGCATTTAAACATGCATGGTTTTCTCTCCTACAAGAATAATAACTTCAAAAATAGTATATATATATCTACAAAGAACTGAGTCTTGTCCTCTTTCCCTCTTCCCCCCCCCACCCCTCTCCCAACTCAAATTACCAGCAAGCTTTGGGAACTTTGGGGCAGGGGAGTAGAGGTGCAGCTGGCCTGCATTTGTTGCACCAGCTGTAATGCAAATGATACATGCTGAAAGAGGGCTTTTCTCACTTTTGTAGTTCTTGGATACTGTTGTGCAATGGGGACATGCGGCAATTTGTCTTAAATGTGTTTGCTGATATGTTCCGCGGAGTATACTGTGTCCTTTGTTCCTTGCTGGCAAGAGACAATATCAAAATCCAATTGCCTGTCAGCAGCATGTCTGAATGCAGCTGGAACTGCCCTCCTAGCTTTCCTGTCCGTCAGTGCTGGGTTGATCCCATCACACTTGATACCAGTTAATTTAGAGCTGGGTGGGAACATGGGCTTCAGTAAACCTTCAGCTTTCTTGGCTATTTGGACAATTTGTTATAATCCACGTGTTTTTTGCTCATTTCTGAAAGCGCTGGTACCTATTGCTCTTCTGCTGTGACAGGGGTGAATGGGGAAGTGTCTGGTCAACCTGTCCACTGGTTGTTTTTGAGTACTGGTTGACCTTTTGCTGCCTATCTGAAGCATTAAAAACAAGGGTGCTGGGGTTTCAGTTGTGTAAAAACAAAAGCTGATGTTGATTTAATCCCATTAGGTTGCGTTGATCTCTCAACCACTGGACTCTTAGTAGGATTCCAGCTTTAATCCTGTAAGGATCAATCTGGCCCGTTGCTTTTCTGTCCTGATCCTAAATCCCCCTTTAATCTTGTTAATTATACCAGGCCTTTTTTTGGTTTTGGTTTTTTTTTCCCTTGTGGACCAGCAAAACTGCATTAAATCTTCAAGTTGCCATCTCTGACCTGGTGTTTTTACCCTAGATTTATCCTGTTGAGGAGGAAGGTGCTCCTGAAGGCTGATTTTACCATTGTTGCGGTGCCACTTCAGCCTTTGGTGGTCTGGTGTCTGCTGCTTCAGACTCCCGTGGAGCCAGTTAGTCACACTGGAGTGCTGAATTCCTCCTACTTCTGTTTGTTTGGGTTCTTTTTGTTCTGTTTTTGGAGGGTTTTTTGGGGTGGTGGTGGGTGATTTTGGGTTTTATTTATTTATTTTATTTTTTATCTGTTGTTTGATATTGTGCTGTCTGAAGGAGGTGGGGAATTGTGGATAATGAGAGCCACTTTAAGAAAGAAATTTGAAAGAGAAAGGTTTTTCAGAGCAGAATCCAATTGACTGACATTGAAGGAATATGGAGCACTCCTAGGGTGATGAGGCAAAGGCTCTGAAAAGGAGATGGGGGTGTCCCATGAGAAGGCTTGGACAGTTCCATGGCCCACAGATACGTTCTGAAGGTCATGGAGAAATTCTGCTGCTTAAACCAGCCTTTTTATGTTTATGTGTGTTTGGTGGCTTAACGAGAGGAATAATGCACATTCAGACTTGAGGCTCTTTATCTTCACATTGCACTGTCTGCAGGCCTCCAAACCCAGTCTGCCTTTTCTGTGTAATGCACAAGGCCAATTTCTCGCTGTGACAATCTGCTCCTGGCACTTGCAATAATAGAAGCTAGCTGTGCTTAATGTATTCATCTATGGTATTTCCTATACTGTAAAGAAGAAAACCAACCCAAAACCTGCACCTACATTTGCTGTAACTTGATCAAGAGCTGACAGATCATCTCTGGAACATGTCTGTGCTGGGATCCTGACTGCTCTGCCAGATTTTATGTCTTTACCTTGCAGTTCTGCTCCTTCCCTCTTCCCTGTCCATCCTGCTCTGCCTCACTCAGCAGAGGCTTCTGCTTTTCCAGTCTTTCAGCCAGATCTTGACTTCGTACCATCTTGCCAGAGCACTGCCGGTCTGATTTCAGTCCTTGCCAAAATGCAAGCTGTAGGGATGGGTCTGCCAGAAAAGTAGCCAAGATGATTCCCTTTTAAACCAGATAGAGGGAAAACCGGTTTTGGATCACAGAGGATGAGCTCTCAAGATAACTTTATTCTAATTAAAGCAGCCCCGGTGCTTAGGTTTCGGAAAACATGTAGAGCCATGACAAGAGGTGGCAATTGCTTTTAAGGAAATGTGCGTGTTTTCCCAGCAGTTCTAGGGTTAAGAAAATTTCAGAGGGGTGACATGGTGACTGTATTCCCTATTTTTGTGTGTTGCCAGTAGCAAGAAGGGGGAAACTTTGATTTCTAATCCGCTTTGGAGGAGGCTCCGTATCAGGGCTGCACAGAAACATCCAGTCAAGCAGCTCCTTTATCATAAAGGGGATTTTAATTAAAACTGTTCTCGCATCATGAGCGGAATGAGCGTCAGTGCCAGCCAGCCCTGTACTGGGCATTTATCTCCTTCAAACCACATTACCAGTAATTGCTGCATTAAATCAAAGTCGAGGGAGATTACAGGTCTGAATTGGGCAGGCGGCCGGTGCCAGTGCGGGGAGCTCCGTGCTGCTGAGCCGCTGATATGGGAACCCCCTCTGCCCCACAACTGGGGGTGAACAGTCAGAGGGCTGTTGGATCCCAAAAAGCCCATCTCATTATGGGCCAGGAATTTTTGTCAGAGCCTAGGAGGAGCGACAGACTGTATGCTTGAAACATTTTAAGATGCTGGTGGGTTTTTATTAACTTGCTTTTAAAACAAACAAAGCCAATAACAAAACAAAGCCTGTGGCATTGCCGTCGCACTCCCATCTCCTGTTCCGATCCACCACAGACATTTGTTTTTATTCATTCTCTAATGCTTATTCCTGAAACTCCAGAGTAAATTACCTCTTTTCGAGATACATCCCTTTCTCTCCATCCTCCTTGCCGCAGCTCTACTATGGAGCTGCTAACTTGGTCTCTCCCTGCCCCAACGTGGGAGAGCTGCTCCTCTTCTTCACCTCTCCCCCCACTTAGGAATTGTATCTTCCTTGACCTGTGTTTCCTTTGTCAACTATGGCTCATTAGTTCGTTTAATTATTTTGCTAGGTTTTTAAGCATTCTGTTGTCTCTACCTCTAGAACAGCTGTTTCCCTTCTTCTTGTCCCAGTGCTTTGACCTTGGTGGCTCAAAAAATGATCTGATCATCCTAGCGTTGCTCTTGCTTCCACTGTCCAGACCTCTGGCAGGGTGAGGCTGAGGAATGACTGTGCCCACGTGAAGTTTTAGGCATGTGGACTGGCCAAAGTAATTAGATCTCTGTGGGCAATCAGTGCACTATCAAAATGTGACAGCTGGATTTCTGGGGGCTGTTATTAGATCAGTCCCTTAATTGTGAAGAAGGTAAGTCAGGAACAGAATGTGCAGAAAGCTTGGAGGTTTTTTCTGCGTGGCCATCATTTTCTTTGTTTTTATGTTGGTGGCAGTTACGTGTTTTCCTGTTCTATTGCGGAAAATCCAGGGCAGTTGGGTGACAGTGATGTTTTTTCTTCATTTTGCCCAGAGATGCCTTTGGTAACCTGCCATTCTCAAGTTTGCTTCCTGCAGGGTTTGCACATCTACCATGTTCTTCTGCTGCAGAAAAGGGTCTCATTCCCAGCACCGTACCGAAAATCTGGTAATGTATGTGAAAGAGGATGCTGCAGCTCGACCTGCCTGCTAAAGCAGTTCAGTTGCAGGCTGCCAAGCCATATTAGATTTTCAGGATTCATATGGGTTTCTCAGAAGCTATCTAGTTCTGAGCAGTCGCAGGAGGTGTGCCTGCTGTGCCCCTTCAGAGCTTGAAGTTGCAGCTTTTGCTTCATTACCATGTGAGCTTGAGATGCAGCTTAAGTATTGCCCTACTTTAACTCTGGCCTACGCACAAATGTCTAGCCTGAGATAAGTGGTTCTTTTAAATTCATGCAAAGAGACCCGTAAAGCCGTAGAGGCTGAAGTTCGAGTGCTGCTGATATCCAAGCCGATAACACAGAGGGTTTGCAGTTAATTTTTGCATTGTTAGTTCTGTTACCATGAAGTGAGAGAAGCCCTGCTGCAGAGTAACTGGAGAGGTGTGCAGAGAACCTGAGCCCAATCTTTGGTGAAGATTTCTTGATAGTGAGAGAAGACAGAGATGAGGGTTTTTTATGGGAGCCAGGAAACCATCTTTATGACTTTCTGGTTTTGAGAGGATGCAGATGCTGGCAAATTGGGGTGAATTAAAGTGTGTGAATTTTTTTGTAGAGCTCACAGAAAGATGTTGAAAAGAGCAGGTTTCTTGACTGTGCAGATGGTACAACTGGAGAAAGCCCTTGGTAGATGGTGTCCAGGGATTTCAGCTGCTGTGACTTGGTTTAGGACTTGCTGGTAGTTAAAGCTAACCTGCAGGAAGCGGCTTTGAACTGAGCTGTGTCAGGCTTTATTTTGTCCTCTTGGCTCTTGGGGAGAAGCATGGGTAGTGCTTGGCTTACCTGTCCATAGCAGATGTCTGTTGCCACATCTTGAGACTCTGAGAGAAGAAAAAGATGTCCAGAATTTTGATAATTCCTGCTTTCTCAGAAATAGTTAGGTTTCAAAAAAACCCAACCAAACAAAATCTAAATGATTGCTGACTTTTACTAATTTTGTCTTAGTCCGAGGTAGAAAGTGAAGGCAACTTCTTACTTAAGGGCTGGCATAGCCTCAGCATGCCTCTTCTGTTCTCCACCACAGCCTTCTACTTCTCCTGAGGGATGCAGCAACAAGTAGCACCTCTGCCCCAACAAGAGCAGTTCCTGGGGTCACTCTGTACATTAAAGCATGACTTGCTGCTGTCACCATTCATTTAGCGTGTCTGACTTTCCACTTTCAGGGTAGACTGCATCCATCGTTATTGCCAAACCTTGGCTTTGCTTGCTGTTTCTGGATCCTTTCTGTGCACTCAGCAAATACACCAAACTCTTAACTCTAGCACTTCTGGTATTTTGCTCTTGAATCTCTTTCCAGCTGCCTGAGTTTGGGATTATTTTTTTTTCAAATGAGAATGGGGAAAAAGCAGGATTCATCGTCTGAATCTTAGCAATCAAACAAGATTTTGAACTCAGGCTTACAGAAATGAAAGGACAGACGTAATTTTTCTATCATGAAATTGTCTTTGCAAATTTACACTGAAGGTGTCATATTCTATATACTGCTATGCTGGAACTGTTTCCAGATGACTTCCTGAGATTTATTCAGTGACCTCCTGTTGGGACAGCTAAAGGTCCTGCCTCTATAACGTTCTCCAGTTCCTCAGTTCCTGTCAGTAATGCAGTCTCAGACCCAGCTATCTCATGTAGACTGTTGCTGCCTATTTACTGGTCTTTTACTTCCATTCACTTAGGAGTTTTGTTTCATATTTTTGACATGTTTTGCCTCTTGCTTGTATGGTTACAGTGTGTGGGCAGCTGCTCTGCTATTCTGGTTGAACCAAAGTGGGCAGGGAGTGCCTTTTCTCCTGTGTCAGAAGAACAAAGCGCTGCCAGAGAAAGCTTTCCCCCCAAATATTGCTTTTGTTTGTGCAGCTGGGAAGCCATACTACTCTAAGGTGTGGATAAATGTAAGTCAATACTAGTGTAATTTGTTGTGTGAACACTCTTTAACTTGAAAGAAGTACTCTTTTCTATTTTAGTTTGTCACGTGGCAGCAGTTTGATAAGCCAAGTTTTTTGATAAGTTTGAGGTGAGGTGAGGAGGAAAATCCATACCAAAACCATCTCCATTAGGGACCGAGCACTCAGTTTGATGAGTAAGACACGTTCATGTACTGAAATGCTGTGCAATAGTTGATCGTGTGCTACCTTCATCCCAGGCAAAGGCGAGGTCAAACGTTTTAGCTCAAACTCTTGGCAAAAAGGGTTTATCCTGCAAAGGTTTGCAAGGGACAGGGAATACATGTGGCATCACCGATGGCCCTGTGGCTGCCACACAGTGACTTGCTGGTGAGGCTGAGATAACGGCGTAACTTTACTTGCAGTACAGGGAAAATCGCCAGTCCAGTCCAGCCCCAGTTTGATTCATTCAACTGAAGGTCCTTGGTAAAAATGTCTCTGATCTACCATATGGTGACTTTTAATAATATTTATTCTTAGGAAGACAGTTCTTTAATTAAGGAATTAACCTTAATTTTTGTAGGCTTAGCATAGATCTGGAGAAATGCTCAGGCTTAAGCTGTTATATTTCGTAGAAGAATCAAGTCTCTCTTTTTCAGATCTCCCTGTTAACTGTCTGAGTATAAAAGTTACCCCCTTAAGGATCAGCTAATTGAGCTGCTGCTACTTGTGAAGTGAAAAACCAGGTGGGAGTATGAGAGATGTAATGGGCAAAGCTTTTCTCTGACTGAGGTTCTGGAGCTAGACGATACATCTCTGTAGTGAAGGAAAACTGCCTCCACTCTATTCTTTTTCCCCTTTCTCCACTTTCCCCAAAGGAATATTGAAAGGCAGCGTGGCTGTCGTATAATGTCTAAACCACCAAGAGAAAAACTCCTCCTTTTCTTTGATGTTCAAATTCTGCATCTGGGCACCTTTTTGTTTTTCATGTAACAGGCAAAAAGCATTTTGATGGACATCTAGCATTACCAAGATCAGTGCAGTTACAAGTGGTCCCAAAAGAAAACTGTGATACGATCACCTTCTTTGCCAAATGGCTTAGCCCAAAAGTACACTTATTTTCTTCCTGAAGCAATGCCAAGCACTTAGAGTTCTCCTTGAAAGGAGGCCCAGGTCCAACACACAGATATATTTTTCTCTGGAAAATCTGTGTATACTTTCTTTTCCCTTGTATATTGTGCCTCTGGTAATAACTAAGGCGATGGAGGCTGTCTGGTTTTAGAAGCTCCTTTTGGACTTGTCATGTGTCAGGTGTGCTGGAGTTTTCTCAAAATAGTGTAATTAAAATCTGTTTTGTAATGCGTGTAAAGCGATGGATTGGGGTAGAAATGAAAGTTGAAGTCATGTCTTTTATATGCTGCTGGTATATCCAAACTGCTGCCAGCTTTATTTTGCAACTTAATCACTAATATATTTTTGTGAGTTACTGTACTGTTAAAGCTGCCTTCCTGGGAGCCAGCTTGTTAGCTGGTGTCGTGCTTAAAACCTTGTTCTGGGAGCACAGTCTTCTGACAGAGGATCTTTCGAACTTCAGATGAGTGTTCATAGTTGCCTTGAATTTTTCCTTTGTAATAGTTTCAGAGACAGACTTTGGGCAATGTGACTTTTACCTGAATTGACTCCAGGTTGTTTTCTGGCAGCTAGAGTTGTAAGGGTAAGATCTGCACTTCCAACTTCAGGAGGACTCTACCTACACAGATCTAACTTCAAGATCAAGAGTCTTTACTCTCCTGCAATTTCACCACAACCCTTTGTCTCTCGTGACTGCTTAGATTGGGTACTCAGAGAGCTTGGTTTCTGCTTGAGGAAGATCCAGGCTTGTGATTCCATGGGTTCTGTTTTAGTCTGTAGGTCTCCAGAGTTTGCTAATGCTACAGTTCTGCTTGATGGCTGTAAGAATCATAGAATGGTTTGGGTCAGAAGGGACCTTAAAGATCACCCAGTTCCAACTCCCCAGCCATGGGCAGGGACACCTCCCACTAAATCAGATTTCTTGAAGCCTCATCCAGCCTGGCCTTGAACACTTCCAGGGATGGGGCACCCACAACTTCTCTGGGCAACCTGTTCCAGTGCCTCACGACCCTCACAGCAAGATGTTTCTTCCTAGCATCTAACTTAAATCTCCCCTCTTTCAGCTTAAAATGGTTACCTCTCATCCTATCAGTACTCAACAAAAACTCAACAAAGCAAAAAAGCTTTGATCAGCAACGTCAGCAACGGTCTTTAGCAGACTGACATGGTGTCCTTGTTCTGCCTCCATTTTGTGTGTCTTTCCATAAAGCAGAGTTTGAGGCTTTGAAAACAACTGATACTTAAGAAATAATTATTTTTCATTCTGACCTGTCCTTTTATGCTGTGTATTTGTAAATGTATTTTAAAACTGTGCTAGTTTTCCAGTCTAGACAAACCATTAATATTTAGTAGCTATGCGTAGGTGATGTAGGTGATGCAGTGAAGAGCTGAGGACAGTAACAGGATGAAGGTATCTCATGTCCATAGTTTAGAGTATGCACAATGCCTAGCAGTGAACTCACTTTAGATTGGTTTCATGACTACAGAGGTTGGTTAAGGACTGTTTAGGGCAGTAGATGTAGATGCAAACAAAATCCATCACTCATATGTACATTGCCTTGCGAATGGAGAATGTGTCGTGGAATAAGATTCAAAAGGGGTATCTCCAACACTTTGAGGGAAAAGGACATGACCAGGAGCTATTTCAGAGCTTCCGTTTTTTAAGTATTGTCCTTGGTATTTTGATCTCTTAAATTTTCCTGAAATTGTGGATTTTAACTGTGAAAACTGGAATGTGTAGTAACAACTGAGGTTCCATTGCCTGCCTGAGGTATTTCTTTGGCAAAAGCAGCGAGTGTGATTGGGCTGTCTTCTCTGCTACACGTAGCCTAGTATTTACTGCTTTCAGGCTTTTTGCCGAAGGGATTTTAGTTTCCTTGAATTCAAAGTGTATTTTTGGTAGTTTAATTTGTGCTAATGTGTTTTAGGAACATGAATCCTAATGAAGACGAAGAATCGGTAGCATTAACTAATGAGACCAGGTTCAGGCACATAGTGGCTCCTATGGCTTTACCAACACATTCAAATTCTTTCCTGTGATGTCCTTAATGTGCTAGTCCAACATGTTCTCGTTGGCTTCTGCTGCTACTCTACATCCCCCAAACTGCTGGTTCCATTTCTGCTTAATGCATCTTGTTCCTGATCTTCAGCATTTGCATGCTTAACGTGTGTCAGTCTCAAAGAATGCACTGGCTTGGTGCTGAGATATTTGCTGTCCTGCATAGCTGATCCACCACTAGACCTTCTTACTCCTGAGATCAGGACACCTAGGTAAAACTGCCAGGTTTCTGCGTTGTGAGAAAAAAACAATTTATAGAGTCGACTATTTGTCATCATCTTTGCTTCTGCTTTCCATTTTGGAATATTGAGCTTTCTTTTGCGTGCTCTGCCTGCATTTATATCCTCCCTACTTGAATCTCTAATGATTTCAGGGTCAAAATAACAACTAGACCATATGTAGGTTTTTTTTAGTTGTTGCTTATATTAAACTGGGAAGGAAAAAAGATCTTACAGCTTTTTGGGAAATGTTATACCTATTCAAACCAGCCAAGCAATACCACCCAGAATATGTAGCCTTATAGAGGAATGATGACTTTCCAGTATAAATTCTTATGTGGAGTGGGCAAAAGCCACCTTCTTGCTCAGGACATGGGACTTGCTGTGGTGCAAAATGAGAATCTCTTGCAGCATTAAAGATGTAATCTGGGTACCGGGTGCTGTTTGTCTAACACCGGTACAAGCTGGCTGAGCTGCTTGATCTATTTAGCTGCTATGGAAATCAGTACATACCCAGCCAGAAAATGCATCCTTGCTTGCTGGCATGTTTCCTACATTTACATCAGTCTTTAAAAAGCAGAGACATATTGTAAGCTGCTCATCAGATCCCTGATGTCCCAGTTTAGCAGATGTAGTGATTGGCTAATTGTTAAAGATGCCATTTTTGGTGGGTGAGAGGAAGAGCATCAGCCAGACTTCTAGCGATGAAGAGTTAGAATCAGCGGAGGTAAGAGCTCTTTAGTGGGAGTAACTAGATAAGGCTTGGATTAATTTATCTGGAGAACAGAGATTTATACTAAAGATTTTATAAATTCAGTTTATAAAATGAAACTGTTGGTGTAATTTCCTTAGTAAAGATCAGTGTGGTGTAATGACTGTGCAGCATGGAAATATCTCGGACTCCGTGCTGTATTGCTGTGCCCCTGATGTACCACAGGTTTTAGCAATTAAAAACAAAATGTACATGGAAAATGCCTGAAACTACCATGGATGCACTTTAAGCACAGGGAGACTATGATTAGCTTATGTGCTTATAATTGTGCTTGTAATTGTGACTTAGCATGCTTGATATAAGCAATCTGAAGAAAGCAGGCAAAGCAAAGCTCAAGGCTGTGGTCTTTCATTTTCCGAAAATGGTCCTCAGCCTGCAGACATCAAAGAGAGCAGTGCATGTGAAGCAAAATTCTGGGGTTTGAGAATGTTGGGAAAAACTTGTGTAGTCTCCACGTCTTGCTTTGTACACAGAAACAGGGAAATTAGGTAAATGCTGCTATAATAGCATGTAAACCAGCATCTCTAGGCAAAGCGATAGGTAAGTAGGAGATGGAGAACAATACAATTCAATGTTATAAAAAGAATAATAAATTCAGCAGTAACTAGATGGGTGATACTCTTGGTTGAGGGAGCTGGGAGCTGTGTGATTGGTAAATGCACAAACATATCAGGCTTTTCTCAGGCTCCTGGCATTAGAAATAACGAATAGAGGAACCAGAGCTACTGGTGCAGAACATGAAACTGCAGATTATAGGGATAATATCAATCTGCTAGAATAGTAGTCATGGTTTTAACATGCATTCAAGATTATGTGTGGTTCAGATATGGTAGATGCAAAAGGTGATAGGCTGTATTGTATGCAGTAGACTGTAAAGAAGAAGGAAGAGTGATACTGATAGTGCAGGATCTGTTTCTGGAGAAGAATGGTAAAAGAGGTCCCAGAGGGAGTACTGTGAGTCTGCTGTAATCCCTCATAGGATTGGATTCGGGTACAAACTTGAGGCTTTGAAATTAAATTATTCCCAGTACCATTAGAGAGATAAATATTGGTAAGAGAAACTTTAGATTCTCAAATATAGCTTGAAGAACAAGTGCTGCTAATAATAATAAAAAGATTTCATCACTGTAGCATCATCACTGTAGCATCATCATCTGTTGTTGAGACAGTGAGTGAATTACTGGGGCTATGACCATTACGGGAAAACAAGCTGTTCAGAAACCTCCATGTCCCCACATTTGGATGAAGTGATCATGATACAAGTTTCGATACTTGAAGCAAAATATTTAATGATGTCAGTGAACTGGATTGAAAACTCAGACCTAAATGTCAAAATGTGTGGGGTTTTTTTGTTGTTAGAGATACTTTAGATACAAATTTTTGATGGTATAAGTAAAAGGGAAAAAAATTGTAAGAAGAAACTTCAGCCTGACTGGAGGCGTAATCATCTTGTAAAGGCTGTTAGGTGCAAAAAAGAGAATTGACAGAAGAGGATTTATCAGCAGAGATTGCTGTGCCTTTAAAGTCAGTAAGGATAAAATGAGAACTGCCAAAAATCAGGCTGAGTTAAACCTTGCAAATGTTGCTAAGGAAATGGATGACAGTTTCTCAAAAGACAATTAGAGAGAAGGGAAGGTGTGGGGCCTCTGAGTGTTGGGGACAGTGAGGTTAATGAGCATACTTTTTGAACAAATCTTTTTTGTTGTTGTTGAAGGTAAAGTTGATTGTGGGAGCAAGGGCAGGATGGGTAATGAGAATGAACCTACTGTAGAAGCAACCACGTTGGATATTTCAAAGCCCCTAGTGCATGCAGGGTTGCCTGAGGAAGGGTGATACCTATTCCTGAAAGCGAAAGAACTGGTTCATGAAGTTTCAGATTTGATGCAAATTTTAGTCTCTCAAATCAGGAATGCTATTGTATGTTTGGAGAACAGGAACCATAATAGCCCTGTTGGTGGTGGGGAATGATCTGGGTAAATACAGACCTGTTGGACTATCCCCAGCTGTATGCAATACCTAGGACAGAAATATTGATTAAAGACTTGGACACAAATGAAAAATGCAATGGAAAGCAACACACATTCATCAAAATAGGGCTGTGCCATATCAGGTTATCTCTTTCTAAGATAACCAATTTTTTTAACTTGATAATAAGCATTTTTTTTTTAATGGGATGACGTGTCTTACATAGATGGGTCCTCTGGCATCTGATGGTGCTACAGGGCAAAGGACTAATGAGGCTAGAGAAGATGCAGTTTAGTGCTGGAATTATGAAACAAATTATGAGCTAACAGTGTTGTTCTGGGTATTGTCTTTTGGAAAAAAAAAAAAAAATCTGAGGCTAGATCAGGTGCAAGAAAGGGCTTCTAGAGGTTGGAGAATAGCAAGCCTGTCATGTGAGAAAATACTGGAACAGCTGCTTATTTAGATGGGTATAGAAGGGGATACATTGGGGAAGTTAATTGTAAGGGAAAGAGAAAATAGGTTAAGCCAGAGGATGGTACTGGCACATGAACAAAGGACAAACAGAAATTGCTCAGGAGTAACGTTAAGCTGGAGGCAAACAGGGTCCCCAGCTGCTGGGGAATGCTGTTCTAGAGCAGGCTTTTGGCTGGGGTAGTGTAGCTGCAGAACCCAGTTCTACAACATAGCTTGATAAATTTTTATGAAAAGATTTGATGACGTTGTATGATAGCAATTCATCTCATTCTATGCGTTGGGGGGTCTATTCCAGTATTAATATTTCTGTAGTTTGAAAATTATTCATATGTGCAAGCATTTGCAGGAACAAGGCTGAGATTTTATAACAGCTACCTAACTCGTGTTACTGGAAATGCATGTGCATAGCAGGTTATATGGTAATGCAGTTCGTCTTTATCTCGGAATAAAATTATGGAGTGCAGCGCCATCTCCCATTTGACTGATACTGGTTGCAAGTCAATGTGCAGCAGTAAACCAGCCATTATGGCCAGCCCTGCAGAAAATTGAGTAGTTCATTTCCAGCCAATAAAGTCTGTTTAGTCCTGCTGTATCCGTCTCAGCACGTACAAGTTTTAAACTAGTTTGTTACCAAAGTGTCACCCACATATCTAAATGTTGGTTAAGGCAGAGTACTTAAATCTGCATCAAAAACTTTAAAGCATGGCAGTTCTATCTGGATCTGTAGTTAAAACAATAGAGGAGCTTAGGTGATGCTTCCTGCTCCCCCTCCTTGTTTTGTTTTGCCTGTTTGATGGTTATTTATAGGTCGTAAGATATCTGCACTAGGATTTGGAAACATCTTTTTCCCCCCGAGGCCTGGTTGGAAATGACAAGAATTGGATTGTGAAATAAATGTAAGGCTTTTTAACTTAGTTAGGGATTTGGTTTTAAAACCTGGGGCAGTAATATGGAGTAGCAAAACTAGGCTGCGGAAAAAGACTTTGGGTTTTTATAAATTAATGCCTTTTCATAAAAAGATGTTATTGGAGATACTAAATTGCCTGAGTGCATAGTAACGAGCTATGCAAAAGAATGAAGGGCAGGCACCTATTGAACACACAGTTACGGAAAGGAGAAGGGAAAAAAAAATGGTGCTGGCTGTTCAGAGGAAACCAGATACCATCTGTGCCCCAAAGCAGGGCTGGCAGGGGGAGTGCTGAGAGGCAGCCAGACAACCCTCTGAAGGTGAGGAGGAGGCATGGTGTGAGCTCCAGAAAGCTGGACTGGGTCTGGGGCAAAATAAACTGGTCAAAGTCAGAAGGAGATGGAAGGTCATTAAGGGAGCCTCATCCTTTTTCCCTAGTGAAGAGATCTGGAAGCGTAGCTGCTTTCCCATTTATGGGCAATTAATTTCTCTCTCTGTGCAAATCTTCACACAGAAACAATGGCTATAGAAAGTTTTAATTTTTTTTAGTGGTAGAAAATGTCATACTTTAACCTCCCCAAATTGGCCATGCTCTTTTTGTAAGGAAGGAGCGGCCCCGTTGCCCTAGGAAAGATGATGAGAGTGGGCGGCAGCTGCTGTAACCACTCACCCAGCCCATAGCTGTCCTTTTCTGAGGCATCTCAGAAAGCAAGGGCAGTGGGAGCTGAGGACGAGCCAAGAGCTGTCCTGCTGGGCTGGATGGGTCAGAGGGCTATGGATTAGGCACCCACTATCTAAATTACGAAGTACCACACATGCAAATTGTGCTTGATAATGATCCATGTCCTTAATCTCTGGGAAAGAAATAAATCTTAAGTTTAACTCTTTCTGAGGGTGAGGAGATTTTCAATAAGGAAGGAAAGGCAGCTACCCCAGAACTAGGCTGAGGGAGGTGTTGGTGGGGCACAGCAGCACTGCAGAAGAGTTAAAAAATTAAAGATGAAAATAAAATTAAAAAAAATCCACCTCTATGCATTTAGAATGGAGGTGGGGATAAGTTTGGATTGCCCTTGTTGGGTTTGTTCACTGTTAACATCCTCACTTCTGATACTTCTAGGGAAAGGCTTTATCACTTCTTTCCTTTGGAAGACAGTGGGAATCATTTGTGGATTAGGGCTGTTAACTCTTTGGGAGCCTTGAGGTTTGGACTGCCATCGCCTTGGTGCGATTTGGCGTTGTGATGGGTGAAACCTCATGTGATTTGCTATGGGAGGTTGGACCTCCCTCCCCCGGGCCACTTCGTGTCTCCTAAGAATCAGCAGTGGGCCCTCCAGTGTCCCGTAATGCGCCCAGCATTCTGGGCCAGTGGGGTGAGCTTGCCGGCCTCTGCCTGGGCAGCTCCCCATCTGTCTCCGTCGATCAGGGAGCAGATTCCTCCTGGGAACCGGGAGGATGGGCTTTCTAAAAAGGGTACAACAACTGGCCCTGCCCGGCCTTGCCCCCTTCTCCCAACAGCTCACTCCGCTGTGGCAGATTTAATCTCCGCTTCACCCCCAGTTTGACTGGAACAGCTGAGGGGGGCACCCTGCTGGCCCAAAGCTGGGGTGATGGGGCTTGTCCCGGGGCTGAGCTCCCCTCGCTAGCCCGGGTTCCAGCAGCTGTCCCTGCCTGCCTCAAGTGTGCAGGGAGGGAGAGGCGTTAAACGATACGGGCGCATACTCTGTTGTGAAAGAGATCCCTTCAGCTCGAGATATCAATGTGGCTTCTCCCCTCTCCCTCCCTCCCTGACACGAAAGGGTTTTACTATGCTAATCCCAGCACCTGTCCCTGCCGAGGACAGCAAGAAGGGTATGGGGGTGGGGAAGGAACAGTCCCATATGTTTTTCCCTGTCCTGGATTGGGAGTGATCCCTCTGACGCACCTAGAGCCCAGAACATATGCTCTTTTCAGATCCTAAATGCTGTTTGCTTCCTCCCATTCCCGGCGGTGGTGACTGCGAAGATCCCGTGTCCCCCTCTTCCTGGCACTTGTTCTGTTTGCTGCCTGGGAGTCGCAGGACGTTCCTCAGTTTAGGCTTGCAGGGTTGTTTTCAGTAGGGGATTTCTAATTTTAGGAGCCTCTGCCGCCTATGGTTGAGTGCTGCCTTGCTGGATCCCAGAAGAGAGGGGCTGAGCTGAGCCGAGCCAGGCAGCTCCTTTTTATTTTCAGCTGAGCTAGTGTCAACCTGAGTGGCCCCAGAGGCCCGAGCCAAGCACTGCGCAGGGCTGCCAGAGTCCTTCCCACAAGGCTGAAAGACGGAGATTCAGGTTTGAAGCTTCCAGTCCTGTGTCCATTTGGCCTTTAGCTGGAGGATCTTTGGCTATGTATGGTGTGTATTGTATGGATTACCAATACCCAGTCGTCCAGGTAAGCAAAAGGACAGTAGTGACTTTGTAGAGTCTTGGTGTTTGCTCTCTATGTTCTTTGGCCAAAACTGGAGCCTATATGCTGGTTCTGTAGAAAGACACTGCTTCCATGCTGGGCTACTTGGCTTGGTTTATCTCAGGCCTTGGCAGCCCAGAGGCTCTGCAGAGGGCTTTGAGGCTCCTGCACATGGGCGGTACCATTTGACATTTTGACTCCAAGGACTGTGTTGTTTGAGACTTGTGTGTTTTCATTCGCATTTTTGGCTTTTTTCCTAATTTTTTGTATTTTGTAAGAGAGTTGAGCTGACAACAGTGCCGTGCTCTGCGAATTAGTCTGTTGTTGTGTGCCTTACTGCATTGTCCAGGCGCATGTGACTTGTACGTGTGACTGCAGTCCATCCCGCAGGGATGATGAGCTACTGGGGGAGGCTTCTCACCTATTTTCCTCCTCCCTCCTCTGAAACCACCCACAAAATCTCCCACAAAGGTTTGTCACCTTTTCACTTTTGGAGGTCTAGCAAGGATGTGTAGGGCAATAAGAATGGGTGAGTTCAGGAGCAGCGCTCAGGGCAAGGCGAAGCCTGTATTGCAGCCTCTGCTGGGGGAGGGGGCTATATTTGGAGCACACGTGAGATTTGCTGGCCTGGCATCTGGAGTCTTGGAGAAGCCAGAGGTCATGGGTCAGGCTCAAATACTTTCGGAGCCAAGTGAGAGATGATGTTCTCTGCACAGTCCTTGGCTATTCAATGTCAGCATTACTTGTCCTCACAGGCACCAAATTTGTCCAGAAAACGTGAAAGTAGACTGGCGGTTGAAGATTATCTATCCTGAGATACGTCAGATATCCACTAAAGAGTATTTTGTTAGGTTACCTTGTACCGAGGTTTTTATTACGCACATGAATAGAATCCACCAGCAGAAGTGTGTCTTTTGGTTGTTAAGATTTGTTCCTGATAAATTGGTTCTTTGCACTTGAAACTTTTTTTCTTCCCTCTGGCCTCGATCCAGCTGGCAGGTTTACTCCATCTAAAACTTGAGCCAGCACAGAAATGCAGGTAATGGGATGTTAAAATCGAAGGCTGTGCTTTCTTTCTGCCCTAGCAGCGAAGGGGAATTACAAGCATAGCAAAAGAAAAAGGAAGACAAGCCCTGAAAGTTGCTGAAAGCAGAGTACTTGTGGCATTCTCCTTTCTATCCATTTTTACCAGTCCTGTGTACGCATAGACTGCTTAGTCAAACTAGAGGTTAATCCTTCACCTGTGCTCTCGTCAGTGTGATTTCTGTGGGCTTGCCCCATCGTCTGCTGCTTAAATATCCCTCTCCAGCTTCCTTTCCATGCTAGGAGCTAATCAAAACCATCATGTACATCCAGGTGAACGCAGAAGAATGTAACAGTGGTGCAGACATGCACAGGTGGGAGCAATCAGCTTTGCCTGGCATGGTGAGGATGATAAGCTGTGCCCTGGCACTGCAGAGGCAGACTAGTTAAATTTGCCCATAGTTATTTCATAATGCTACTTCTGCAGCACAGTTTCAATGCATATGTGCCTGTGATGCACAAGAAATCATGAGAACTTTTAAGTATTGGCATCTAGAACTGTTCTGAATATGTTGGATTTTGAATAAATGCAGTAAGTAGGAAGGGATAATCTCATGGCTCTGAGCTGTGAGTTCTTCAGGCTTCCAGCCATCAGCTCTACTAGAGTTTCTCTTGTTTTCAGCAACATGTTCTGCAGTCTGAGTCTTTCATTTTCTTCAGTAGAGGGTGACAAATTGCAATGGTGAACTGGACAGTAGTTCCATAATGTGCACATAGGTGAAGCTAAGTGGAGGCCCACCAAAAATTCATTTGGCCATGAGACATCCTCTGTACCCCCAGCCCTCAGCCAGGAAAGGCGAGCTGCATGGTTTATGAATTAATTTTATTTTTCATTATCAAATGTTACTTTATGGGCTCCAGGAGAGCCCAAGACAACAAAGACCTCAAGTGTTATCAAGTCTGATCATGTTACCCATGGTTTTCTTGAAGCTTTTGATACTCTGTAGCATATGTTCATTTCAGATGTTTTTTGGGGCAATCATAGCTGCTGCAGACCTGGATATCTCGTTGCCGGAGCACATCCATTGGAAACTGAGCCTTTTCTTTCACTGAGCAGGAGCAAAGGTGGATATATTCCAAGCATGTGGAGGAGATGCTTTCTGGCCTACAGTGGAGATGAAAGAGGGAGACCAGCAGTAGACCACACTAAAGGGAATTCCCACTCTGCTGGCACATGAGCAAAGCAGTTGTACTGACAGGGTGGTGGGAGGCAGTGCAAGTGAAGGTTCAGTGCGCGGTTGGGCGCTTCTTTTTGCTTAGAAGATTCTTTTTGATGGCAAATGTGTCTAGAGGTTCCTAAGGTGAAGGCCAAAATGGATTAGAAATGATGCTGTCCCAGGGAACAGTAGTGGGATGATGGTAGCGTGGTTTTTTTGTCTATGCCCTGGATCTGGGACAAGAAGTTGCCACTTTGTGGCACAGAGGATACCGGGTGAATGCGGTGGTGGAGAAAATAAGGAGATTATCCTGAGCGATTTGCAGAGGTTTGGTGAACGAGATGCGTGTTGCTGAAACCTGGTGTTTTGTCATGGCAAAGGTACAAGGAGGTCACTGTGTTTTCTGGTGCTTTGAAATGGAATTTACACTTGACCCAGAATCATTCTCCAGGATCTCGGACTTGTAATAGGGGAGAGACAAAAAATTTAATACTTTCTCTGAGGATGAGATAAGTCAGAAAAACACGGACTCTGACTCAGAGCCCCGCAGGCTGCAGCTGGGGAGGCTGGCTCCTTCCCAGCGGACCCCACACCATGGTTGACTGGTCACACAGAGCGGCTGTCCTGTGGCTCTGCCTCCATGCTCTGGTGGGACGTCAGGGCTTGCCGGTGTCTTGGTCTCAGGCTTGTCACACCAGAGGAGTTAGTGAACTAAGGAAAGAGGGAGGGAGGGAAGGAGAGAGAGAGACAGAAGTCAGTTTTGCAGTGAGCGGTGAAATTGGGAAACTGAGGTGCGGTGTGGGTCAGCACGGGCTGCCTGGACAGCAGTGCAGTAGCGGAAGCTCATGAAGAAAAACCACGAGGTTGTTTGGGTTTTTCTTTGAGAGCAAATTATAATTGGGCGTATTTGCGCAAAAGGGAACACATGGGGATGAAAGGTGTTACCGCACTGTAATTTGGCTTTTCTGCTGCGAAAGCCTGGGGAGTTCCTTGAGTACCAGGTGTCACAAAGAGAGACATACAGTCATAGAAAGGTTTGGGTTGGAAAGGATCTTAAAGATCATCCAGTTAACCTCCCACCCTGCCATAGGCAGGGACACCTCCCACCAGACCAGGCTGCTTAAGGCCCCGTTCAACCTGGCCTTCAACACCTCCAGTGAGGGGGCATCCACATCAGAGGGGCAACTTTCCTGAGCTGATTTTATCCCTGTGTCACGAGCGCTGGAGCATCAGCACTGTCCCTGTGTCTATCAGAGTGATTGGCCCTGTCGGTGGGTGCAATGTTGGGAAAAATCAATCAGAGCTTCTCAGATGCTGTAAGCCAAACGGGGTAGCAGCCTATTGGGCTGTTTTACGGGGTCGCCAGGAGAACAAATGGAGCACTCAGGTGTGAAGGGCCAGTTGCTTTACTGAAGATAAATAAGAGGGGAGGAAAAAAGCGAGCTGGGCAGGAGTCCAGCAGTCTCCAGCTTTTTTATCATGAAAGAAATGCAGATCCTGGCACGGATACTGCTTCCGGTTCACCCGCCGCACCGTGTCACCCACGCTTTTCTCCCCTTTGTGGCAGGAGGGAGAGAACTGTGCCCAGCTGGCAGCCCCTTCCCCAGCACCCTCTCCGTGCTGGGAGATGCTCTTGTGAGGTCCAGGCGAGGAATGATGGGAGTGCAGGGCAGGCACTGGGGCGACCTTCGCTTTGCCTTTTGCACCTAGCGTTTGGACCAAGGCTGAGCGTCTTGGTTCCCGGGGGAGCAGGGGGTGGCTGAGCTGAGTTGAACCGAGCTAAGCGGAGCCCAGCCAAGCCGAGCTGAGCCGAGTAGTGCGGGGCGAGGCGGGGGCGGTCCCGGCTGGGTCCCGGCTCGCATTAATTACCTTCGGCATTCGGGGCGGTGCTTCCCGCAGCCATCTGGCTCCGCCGGGGGGGCGGCGGGGGGAGCGCCGGCCGGGGAGGGAGGGGGAAGAAAGGGAGGAACACGGGAGAAGAAAGGGAGGAAAAAAAGGGCTCGGGGGGCACCGCGCCGGCAGCGCAGCGCAGGCACCCGCCGCCCGCCCGCCTCCCTCCCTCCACGGGGCTGCTGCTGGGGTTTTTAATTTTATTTTTTTCTCTTTATTTCTGTAGTTTTTCCTCTTTATTTTAATTTTTTCCTCTTTATTTTTATTTTTCCCTATTTTTATTTTTCCCTCTTTATTTTTGTTTTTTCTGCTTTATTTTTATTTTTCTCTATATTTTTCCCTCTTTATTTTTATCCCCCCTCCTGTATTTTTATTTTTTTCCCCCTCTTTATTTTTATTTTTCCCCTCCCCTTCCCTGCTGCCGGACTCCCCCATTTTGGTTTATGGAGAAAAAGAAAATGGTAACTCAGGTAAGGCTGAGCTCCGCGGAGGATGCCCTGCCTTGCGCGGCTTTGTCTGCGCGCGGTGCGGAGCCGGGGATGCGGAGCGGGGCTGCCCTGCCGCTTCCCCGCCCCCGCCCGGCGCTGGAGCGGGAGGGAGCACCCTTGCAGGCGGAAAGGGGTTCCTGCAGTGCCCCTGCCCGCAGCAGGCTCGCAGCGCTCTCCCCGGGAGAAGGCTTGGTGCGGGAGTGAGGGGCACGGGGAACCCCCTTGGCTCCCGAGTTTTAGGCTAAAGCCGCTGGCGAGCCACCGATCCCGAAGGTAAACTACTTCCCAGCCGTTTCTCCATCCGGTCACCGGGAGGGCTGGGAAGCCTGTTGGAGGTAGCTGGAGGCGTGGGGCTGCCCGTGTATTCCCGGGAAAAAGGGACTGACGTTTCCTTGGGAGAGAGTACCCGGCTACCAGTGTGCAGGGTCCATCACATTTTCCACCACCTGGCAAAGAGGGTTTTACCGGACAGTGCTTGCCTTTTATGGTTGCTGGAATGGATTTTGGATTTTTAAATTATTATTTTGGTTTTGGCATGGCATCTGCGAGTCGACACTGGAGGGGAGGGGGCAAAAGGAGGAGCAGAAGGAGGAGAGCGGGCATCGTGGAGCTTGGAATCCTTTGGAGTTAGGCATTATATAATGCCCTGCAGTGTCTTGCGGAGCTGGAAGCCTTTGGGGGATATTCCCAAAGGGGGTGGAGGGAAGGACTCTTGGAGGGAACTTTCCTTCAAATCTGGGTTTCATAAGTGCTGTGATTTTTTGTGGAGCTTTGCAGTTTTTAGACCAGATGCATACTGTCTTCTTGGCCTTCCTTAGCTCTGGCTGAATTCCCCCTTCCTTAGCTGCTACCAAGATCCTGCCTTGTCCCACTGTGAGGGGCAGCGCTTTCGCGGATGCCTGGCTCAGGATGAATCTGCTGGAAGAAGTCACACCCGTGCTGACCCCTTCTGTCTCTCATCTTGCATTGATTGTCAGTAGCTGAAAAATAGGTCTCTGTCCACTCCTAAGGTATCTTCCCTTGGCTCCCACCTTCTGCTTCTGCTATTTAGTCCTTTCCATTACCGATTCCTTTTTATCTGGACCAAGGCTTTCTGTTTTGAGATGGAAGAGCTTGGCAGAAATCTCCTGAGGCTTTCTGTACCTATATTTAGTTCAGTGAATGATGCTGAAAAGCTGTGTCTCTGCAGTCAGGGTCCATTTGTATATTGCTGCGTGCTCAGAGTGTGCCCAGTTAGCTGAAGGTGTCTCCCCCTGAGCGACAGACTGGCCTGGGCACGTTTGGGAGAGTTGTTCTGCACAGCCTTGTATTGCAATGTGCTCTTGGCCACAACTGTTACGCTCAGAGCCTGTGTCAGTGCGGTGCGGAAAGATCACCAGTACAGAAGCGCGTGTAGTTTGTGCGTGCCGAGGACTGAGCACCCTGAAGCAGGAACTGGTTGATTTGGACACGTGCGGAGTAGGGAAGGTTGGGGTTTTGCTGGAGCACGGGCTGAAACAGAGATACGTGTAAGCTCGTTTAAAGGTTTGGGATATCCTAATAGACTTCAGGGAAATGTCTTCCACAGAAATTGTTAATTTGCAGAAGTGGGAAAGGAGGCGTCAAGACCATGCATTGTTAGTACTGACTGACCTTGAGTTATGACAGTCTTGAGTATGTACTGTCTAGGATAGGTTTTCAGGATTTGTGCTGCATATTTGCATGCTAATGCTGAAGAAGAGTCACAGTAAAATAACAAGTAGGGGAGGAGAGCTCAGACTGTCTCATCTGGGGTCTCCAAATGAACGGCTGGTAACCCTTTTATGTGGAGTTAAGGAAGACGGTGAAGGTGAGTTCAGCTGTAGCACAGTGCTGCTTCTCGCAGGGGGGAGTGTTTGGCTCGATAGATTGGTCCTTAACAGTACTTGACTGCAGGTTTGGCTAAATGTGGGGCTGGAGGAGTGTCGCACATCCAGGATAATATCCCCCGCCACGTTATTCTCTTTCTGCAGTGCTGTTTGAAGTGATGGAGTGGCCTTATTCACAACCTGTGAATGTATTTCACTGGGGCTCTGTCCTGTTTATGAAAAGTAAATTTTGTTGGTATGTTAAGCTGGCAATTGCCACTGAGCAAAATCAGCATTGCTACAGTCTCTTGTTCAGTTTGGTTCAGTCTACAGACAATGTTGCCTGCCTGGTCTACATTCTGTTGTGTTTTAGAGAACAAGCTTGTCCGTCTTCCTTGGAAATCTGGGAGATCAGCTTCTCTATAGGCTTGAGGGGCTGGAGAAACAAAATAATGTGAGTATGTGAGGTAGGAAGCCTAGAAATGATGATGAAGAGAAAGAGGAGATGCTGCAAGACATAAACTTGCTTGAAAGACAGCAAACCAAAATTGCTAATGAGAGTGAGAGCTCAGATTCATTAACAGAAAGTACCCTGGTCTTATCTCCCTTAATCCTAAATCAGTGAAAATGAGTGTTAAGCGAGGCCCAGTACATCATGTGCTAATTGCAGATAAAAGAGAGAATCTTGGGTGGATGGGAATTATATGCTAAAAGGGTTTTTCTGTGTGCCGTGCATGGTGAGATTGCTGGCTTGTGTGGAGCACAAAGCCCTTCCTTTCTTGGACAGCCCAGTGCCTTGCTGGCGTTTTCCTCCGAATCTGTTTCTCATCAGGGCTGTGAGAGGGGGAAGGTGTTGAACATCTCAGAGAGTGGGAAGGGAGCTGCTGCCTCCTTAAGGAGTCCCACCAGCCCATGTGGCAGCCGCCAGCACCGAGTGAGCATGTGTGTGCGCCTGTGTGTTGTATGTATGCCTGCCTTTGTAATGAATCACCCCGCCATTGTCTGCTCCCCTCCCTGCTGCCAGCGATGGAGCCTTTCACCTGGGTTGCTTCCTGCCAGTGGGCCTTCTTCCAAGATGGGAAGAGGAGGAGGAGGAAGGGTTGCTCTCAGTAATTAGAGCCAGACGGGGGAGAGCTGCTATTTTCTGACTGCAGCACCCAATTTTCCCTCTTTCTGCCTTGAGTTCCCGTCTTTTGATGTGGGTGTAGGCAGGAATATTTGAAGGGTCCCCTTTTGTGTGGCTTTCGGATCACCAGTCTCCATTTTGTGGCACCATTTGAAGCATCTTTGCTGCCCTGTCTGCCAGTGTGCCCCCTCTTGTCCCCCCAGCACCCCTTGGAGGCTCCAGCCAGCGCCGTTTATCTTGGCACGTGTTCGACTTGCTACACTCTGCCCAGGGCTCGGGGAGGTGATGGCGTTTGTGGCTTTGAGACTAATTTATGTCCTTGTTAAAATGAACCAGAAAGCAGCCTCATTTTTTCCAGAGGTTTTCTTCCCTTCCCTCCCCCCCTTTCATAACCCTTTCGCTCCCAGACCTCGTTCGTAGCTGTGAGACAACCTTGTGCAGCCAAAAGTTGCTCACTCAGTCAGTAATTTGTTTTTTCAATTGAAAAAAAAAAACACAACAAAAGCAGGGCTCCTTAAATGGACATCTTATTTAAATCGGAACAGTGGCTGACTCATTAAAGGCCTCTCTGTCTCCTTTTCATTCCTCTGCCTCATTCCTTCTCCCTATCTTTCTCTACCTCCCATTACCAGTAATGGTATGATAAAGCGGATCTTTGTCTGCACTCCATGCTGGGATCATGTAGAGGGTGCATATTCGGAGACTTGGGGAGGGAAGACAGGAGATGGGAAGCCCCATCACAACAGCCACCTTGTGCTAGCTAAAAATGTACAATCATCCCGTTATAGGAGACCGTCCTCCTTTGTTTGAACTGTCTGCAAGGGAGACTTAAGTCCTGAAGCAACCTTCCTCCTCCTGTCCCCTTACAGCTGCTTTAGGATCTGTTCACCACCAGGCAAGGTGGATGCTGTAGGGTTCCCCTGCCCCCCTAAAAGAAATAATAAAAATAGAGATAATTTTCCATGTGTGGTGGAAGGCTTCCTTTTTTTTTTTTCTCTCTAATTTCTCTTAGGAGATACTGCTATTTCCCTGTCCCCTTTTATTGCGTTGAGGATTGCATCTCCCTTCCCTTTTGATCCAAGTGTCCTTGCTTGTTTGCTCCTCAGTTTGGTGTCACTCTTGGCGAACTTGCATGAGCAGTGTGACAGGGACCACTCACTCCTCTGTTCACGCATTTGTGCTCTTCACCTATCTTTGCCTTTCAAATTACAGCGCTTGTTTATGTAGTACCTGACTCTGTGGCTATGCCTATCCAGTCGTTTTTGCTTCCCTTCTACTGTTTGTTGCAGGACTTTGGCTTAGCACTGCAGACACCCCGTCAGCAACAGAGGTTTGTGGGAGAAGAGTCCTGGCCACTCACTTTTCCAGGAGAAATCTCCCCTGGGAATTGAAAGATGGATCTGCAGTTCACTTTCCCTGATGTAAGGACGTAGTTGTTTGAGATGGGCCTATAGGTTGTGTCTGTAAGTCTTGTGATACTTAGAGATTTAACTGCTCCTTGAGAAGGGCTTATTCTTAAGGGCTTAAAAATCGATGGGGCCTGTCAGAACCCAGCAAGTGTTTTTTAAAGTACTTTTCTCCTTACTGTCTTTCCTGAGCACTTTTGGCTGTGTCAGAGTAGAAGCAAACTGCTGTAGGCACTTGCAGAGCAGCCTTGGGATGGTAGAAGCTGCGTTCAATGTTGCCTAGACAGGATGGCAGTGTAAAACGGAACTTGATACAGCAATGCTACCTCCGTAAGTCCCTGTCCTAGAAATAACCTCCCTGCTCCCTAATGCATTTCTTTTGCAGGTGACTAGGTAACCAATCCCCAGGTACCTGGGAACTGAGAAATGAGGATGCCTAGGTTTGCCACAGTACACGCTGTGATACTCGGATGGCAAGGCTGTGTAAATTTAACATACTGTTTTATTGTTATTTTAAGAACTATTAATTTGTGAAGTATCTGGATTAGTGAAAAGGTTGCAGTGAGCTACCAAGAGATGCTAAAAGCTGAAGGTGGAGAAGGAGGGAGGCCCTTACACCCAGCAATGTCTTTCCCTGCAGGTTATTAATTCATGATGGCTCCATTGCACTTAATTAGTATTGACCAGCCTTCTTCTATAAAATTCTAACACCAGTGGGAAAGGGGGCTGTTGGGCAGGGGAAAGGGCTGATGGTTTTTAGATGTGAATTCTGGTCTTATTAACTGCTTCAGGTAAAATGATCAATTTTCCTGTTTCAGGTACCTTTTCAGCAGATGATGTGTGCAGTTAGCTGCACTTCTGGAATGAGTTCCTGAACCTATTTTGTTTCTCGGCTGCAGAGTCGTAGAATTCACTAAGAGGCATCCCTTGGAGGTCTTAAGTACCAGGGAAGCAGTGGTTTATTTGCCTTCAGTCTGCTCTCAAGTATTATTTAAAAGGATGTAGTCAGATATGCTTCCTATCTGATGTGTTCTCTGGAATCAGAAATGTTAACTTTCCTACCAGAGGTATTTTGGTTTACTCCTGTAGAGTTATTTAAGATCCTGTGCTGTGCAGGATGTTTTTTTGCTGGGCTACTGGAGGTTGTGCTCTGACCAGCGAGGGCTGGAGATGTATAGGCTGGTTTTGTAGGGTTTGCAGAAACTAGAGCAATTAATACTCAACTGAAAGCTTTTCGAAAAAATAGAGTGGGCTTTGCCGATATAAAAGAAAATGGGACAAATGCTGGGCCTGTTCAACAGTGTGCTTTGTTTAAAATATCTGAGATTTTTTTTTTTTGAGCAATTGAGCAATATTATTCACAAGCTGAATTGAGAGTTATCAAGATGGTAATGGGAAGGCACTTCAGTTCCGGGGCATTTCCATATTTTAAGCTGGGAAAGAAACCTTCATTTGTTCTCTTTATTTCTGTGTCTATTTATGATAGTCTTTAATCAGATGATTGCATGCTATTTTTTTCCACAAGAAAGGAAAGAAAAACCAGACAACCCTCCACCCGTCCCCATCGGCTCCAGTATATGTGGCACCATGGTGACCTCCGCAAGTATCAGCAGCAGGGCTGCCCATCCCAGATGCATCCCACAGACCTCTGCCACTTACACTGAATGTGTAATTAGCTGACATTTTCTGTGCAGACCAGCTTGATCTGTGTTGGCCGGTTGGTTTTATATATTTGCTGACAGCAGAGAAATGGTGACTCTTTGCAATATTAGGCTCTGGTTTAGGCTTTGGGAATGTACGCTAGTAGGCACACTTTCCCCTTTCTGCCATTCCTGCATGACCTCTCTTATCTCACCTCTGCCATCCATTGTGAATAGGTGGATGGATCTTCTTCCTCTCACCCTCTCACTCTCTCCTCGTAATCCCTGGCCAGTAGCTTGTCCCATGCAGGTCCATGTCCATGCTGCCCCTGTCTCCATTCCTCTCCAGGTACGTGTCATCCTGTTATGATGCACTACTTTACCTCAATCATTTCAGTTCTTTCTCAGCAGATTTAGACCTGCTTATTCTTTCTTTGCTTCTCCTCCTCCTCCCTGTCCTCACTATGGTCTCCTTCTCATATGCTTTTTTAACTTCTTCAGCCTCTCCTTGCATTCCTCATTTAGTTTGCTTTTACAGCTCCTGTTGCCATCAAACTTGTCTATTCTACCCCCTTTTCCCCCATCACCAAGTCTGTCCTGTTGGTGCTCGGGCTTCTTGTCCCTGTTTATTTTCTTTCTGCTACACTTCCAGATCTGTTTCTTGGTTTTTTTTGGATTTCAAGTGGGTAACTGCTACTGCATGTTACTTGATGCTTACGAAGGGGATGATGCAAAGTACAGGAGATAGGTCACCTCCCTACTGTCATTGATCTCCAGATCAATGATCTGACATGGCTGGTATCTCCCGTGAAGGTGTGAATGAGCCCAAAAGAACATGAAATCACAGAAAATGGGGTACAATTGGCACCGCCAACCACCCTCAAGAGCATATTTAAAACGTTCCTGATGGCAAGTAACATGCCTTAAAAACATTTGTATTGCCACTGCCAGCCTTTACAATCCAAGTCTTTTGATTTTTGAGCATTGGTAAGTCTTTCCCTTATGTTTAATGTGAAGCATGTTGCCACCGTTATTTCTTTCCATGATACACGAAGAATGTTGGTTCTTTCGTTTTTGGCAGGTTTTACGTACTGGATTTTTTGTTTGTTTGGTTTTAGCCTTTTTGGACCATCACGCATGGCTTTACTAACAGATTTTGTTGATAAAATGCAAGACAAACACTGTAGTTTTCCATAGTTTTGTTATAATGTTGGTCAGATTTCGGTGCCTTTTTAGTATAGTTGCTCAATATAGATCCCTGAAAATATAGATCCCTGAAATGCATTTTTTTCTGTTAAATGTGAAGTTCTCTTAGGCTTTTCAAAGTGTGTGTGGAGTGTTTTGTTTTTTATTTTTTTCCCCTAATCACAAACAAGACAATATTCCCTCTACTTCTTTCTCGGGTTGAACTGATAACAGTTAAAAGTAACAAAAAAAAATTGCCAACCCTGAAATCAAATGCAGGTAGCATGAAAAAAAATTCAGTTTGAACGGTTTCTCAGCTTTATAAACAACTGAAAATAGGGTCTTACAGTGGGAAGTATCAGTCAGCCCTGCTTGTAATGGAGATTCTCACACTGAGTAGTCTCTAAATACCTAACTGGAATTGTGCTCCAAGTAGCCTGTAATCTGAGGGTGCATGGAGGCACCAAAAATGTCCAAGTAATTGCAAGGGTAATCTTCTATCCACTGCTGAAGACTGCCCTCGGGCTGGGAGTCTTGAGTCCGGTTAAAACCCTCTGAACTGTCCTCCCAGTTATCCTGCTTAAAATTCATAGTCTCTGCAGTTGTGGTCCTGTGGAGTTTAGGATTTCTGTGTGCTTTATAAGTCCTGATCTCGCAGAGCTATCTGACTTGGAGGGCATATTTGACTTTCAGATAATTGCTTTTGATTAACCAAGATTTAGATAATCAGAGTTTGACCTATGCAGTGCATAGTCCATCATTCACCTATCGGGTCTCACTGAGGTTCCTTATCTGAAGCTTACTTTCTCCCTACAGTCCTCATAGCAGAACCTGCTTTAAATTACTTAAAAAGACTGATTTTAAAATGTCTTGGAGAGAGGTTTGGATTTCTTGAATAGTACTAGTCCTCCTTTGTCTTAGGTACCCTCCATGAGGAGTGAAACCCTTAATTTGATTTGTTCTTTTTAGCTTTTCTTATTCTTGCTATTGCAGCATATGAAAGGAGGTTATCAAAACTGAACAATTATGCGAAGTACTTAGGAAAATTAGGGAGCAAGACTAAGAACGGCTTTTGTTTTCCAGCGTGTGTCCCTTCCTGCGTTGTAAAACGTGGTTGAGATAAACAGGGCAGCACACAAAAGGATTTCAGATTTTCAACAGGCAGAGTTTTAGATCTGTTATTGTACAAAGGATCCTTCCAGCATGAATCAAGAAGCAGAGGAGGAAGAGCGTGGTAATTTGGTGAAATGAGTGTATTAGTCAGTTTGACTGTTGGTTGGACTGTAAGGTATTGTGGTATGTTAGCTTTGCTTAGTGTTCAAATATTTAATGCACATTAGTTTGTTTTAACTTTTCCCCTTGCTTTTCTTTGTGTGTGTGATGAAGCTGTTTGATGTTGTTATATTTGCTTTGCAAAATCATTCTTTGGTCTGCTTCCACCCTGTACCAGGATGAAGCTCACTTCTGTCTTGAAGCAGTGGGAAAGAGAGGAAAAATACTTCTCGGAGTCTGTCTTACATAAGTTTGGTTTGGTTTGGGGTGGTGGTGGTGATGATTTTTTGGGGTCACTAGGCTGTAGGATGGAGCTGATCTCTGTGATCTGTGGTAAAGAGTGTAGTGTGGTGAGAAATCAGAATTAGGAAGGTGATGACTGGAGGCTGTGATGAGAACGTGGGACAGATCCCTGCTCCAGATGTCCTTCACAGGGACATGGGTGATAGGCTGTGAATGAGTGTACACTAACTGTGACTGACAAAAAGGTGCAGTCAAGGAGGGACTGACTCTCGTTGTAGCAGAAAGAATTTAGGTCATCCAAACCTTCATCCTATGAGAAATTTTCCAAGGGGCTTTAGATCTTCAAAGCTTCTTTTTGTCAAAATGCTGCAAGGGGTGTGAGAATGAATTTATCAGGTAACATGGTCTTCAGAAAGGTGGAAAAAGTACTGTGGAGACCTCGACACTCTGTCATAAAGCAAACTGAATCTAAATAAATCGAGTTAAATCAGATCAAAAATGCCTGAGCCATGTTTTCAAGTCTGAAGCTTTAGATTTGAGCAGCCCAATGGCAACTTTGGCCGTAGACAAAATGAAGGTCTTCTTGAAACAAGACCTGCTGTGAGGACTTAAGAGAGACGGTGATGTTACTGTCTCTTCAGCTGAAATATGATTTCTCAGGAGTTTTGTTGTGTTGTTGTTAGAAATACTCTTAATTGATTTTGACAATGAGCTGTAGGAGTTGCTGCAAGTGTGGTACGGAAGCCAGGAGAAATCTGCAGCAGAGGCTGCAAACTTGAGCTTCTCCTTTCAGATCCGTGCCTGCCCTGCCTCCTGCCTGGCCAGCTCCAAGCCTTCCTGCTTGATGGGTGGCCGGGGTCCTGCCTGGCCGCTCAGCCACGTGGCTGCGTCTCCGAGCCAAACCTCTGCTTAAAGCAGAAGTATCTGTAAAGCCAAAGTGGCTTTTTTTAGTGGGCAGTTAGGAAGTTCTGAGTTGTGGTATTTGTGATATGGAGAAGATTAGCTAGAGCTGAGTAATAGGAATTTCTTAATGTTTTGGAGGAGTGTAGAGGAAGAGAAATTTTATTCTTCTAGGGGGTTTATAGAGGACTGTAGTAGCTTTCAAAAGTGTAGTAGGCCTCTAGGTTAGCTGTGAGGCTCTGTGTATCACCATACAATTATTCTGAGATACTGTCTGGCCTAAATGTAGCAGAAAAGAATCTGGTGGCAGGGAAGAACCACGTTTGATTGATAGATTTAAATGCAGAGCTGTGATGAGCCTCCTGGCTACTATTCTGGCGATCCTAGCAGAAGAGTTAGTGTGGGGCCAGGCCTCCTGCAGCCAATCCAGCTTTGAAGAGGCTTGGGATTGCCCTTAGCTGTATCTGTCCCAGCTTTTCTTCCGGGGTTTATTGTGCCTGTGGGAGTAGCTCTTCTGCCCCCCTGTGAGGTCAGGTGTGTTAGTCCTGCTGTTGCAGAAGCGCATGGAGATGAGCCCGTTAATTAGATGTGATGTTGGTAGTGCTCAGCAGAAGCAGAGCACAAAGCTGGAGGCAGTCACTCAGACCATCCCCTCTGTGATCAACAGAGGTCGACTACAGTTGTGTAATGCAGGTAGTCCTTGTACCCTGTGGTGCTGGATTCTGGAAGGGCTTTATGTCCCAGACATGCAAGGGGAAGCTGCAAGAGCAGTGGAGCAGGGCAGTTCAGATCCCTTCAAACAAGATGAAGTTAATACCAAGTGCTGAGCGCTTGTGCTGAAGAACACTTCTCAGGTTTGACAGTGATGAAATATGTTTGTGGGCTATGCTGGCCCATCTGGGGGATGATTGTGCAGCGCCCATCTAGCAAGCTGGGTCTCTGACTTTCCAAGCTGAGAGTTTATCAGGCTGCAGACAGACATCTGTTTCGAAGGAACATGTTTGTAGAACAGAGCAACCGCCCTTCTGTCTGTTCTATGCACTAGATTCAGACTGATGAGAAATGATTCCGGTTCCTTGTGTCCTTATTGCTTTGGATTGAAACTTGACAAGAACAATTTGCTTCTGCTTTCTTCTTGTTTTTGGTTAATTGTTCTCAGTGAGAATATCATCTTGGCTGCTTATATAGTTACACTGCAGCATCTCCTTCCTCCCTGACCTCAGTTACAGCGTTATGCGTTTCACACATCTCATCTCTTAAAGGAGGCAATTCCACCTTTGAAAATTAGAAGAACCGGCAGAGTTTGCTGAAATCTTGTGGTGTTTTAGGTCAGCTGTCAGTGATAGAAACCTGATCTATGGCAAATCTTTCCCTCCCTCTCCCCAGGGTGTCTGCTCTGCCCTTTGCCTGCCAGTGGGGCTGATATGATCCAAATTAACTTTTTCATCTCTTTGCATTTATTTTCTGAGTCATGAGAGGTCCTCAGGAGCCACAGGATTAAATGTCATTTTTTGTATTGTAGCAAACATTCTCTTTCCATTTTTGCTTGGGATCAGATGCCATTTTTTTCCATGTTAGTGTGCTGCTGGGTATGCGGCCCATCATGGCAATAACACAGAGCTACCCGGTCAGCAGAGGAGCAGTCATTATTTTGAAGTCTGATGCAAAATGGCAGCTCCTGCTCTAAATTACTTGGTGAAGTAATAGCTCATCTTCCAGAATATTTTTCTTCCTCTGTGTACAAGTCTGTTAATAAGACAGGAAAAGTACAAGGTGCTTTTTGGGCTAGTTCGGGTTGGACTTCTGACGGGATCCTTTAGTTTTAGTGATACATGAAGGGCAATTGGGGTAGCGGTGAGGAGCAGGGTTGTTAAATCCCAGTACTCTTTGTTGGCAAAGCAAGTGGGATTGTTGTCACTCTCTGAACTACACTGAGGTGATGACTATTTTGCTTTTTTAATATGAATAGCATTTTTTCGGTGATGTGGCTGATGACCAGTCTGGGAGAAGGGATGCCGCTGCTTTTCCAGGAGGCTTTGGTCAGAAGGGACAGGTGATTGATCCACCTATTCAGTAGGCAGCTGCTTTTCCTTGAAATACTGTCTAGAGAGAGGTTTTGCTGTTTTACAGTTCAGTATTTCACTTTGGAGCCAATTCGTGCCTATATAAAGCAGGGGGATGGCAGAGAATATCACTGCTAGGAAACTGGCCATCTTGAGCAGGCTGTGCAGCACTCGGATGCTGCCTTGGTCTCTTCCTTGACTAGGAGGAGCTCTGGCTTGCAGTGGGGAGCTCACTCTTGCCGTACTGCAGGGCATAGCAAAGACGCAGCTGTTCCCCTGCAAAGGTCTAAAAAGCAGAAATCTAAAAGCAGCTGAAATGAGACTGTTGGGAAATTTAGCAATTTAATCCAAGATGGTCTGCAGATGGGCATTGCTCAGCTGTCATATACCCCCTTGTGTGTGCCCTGTCATACCCAAGCCAAGATAGGGCTGAACCATTTGGTGTGTCGCTTGTACCTTAAGCTGGGACAGGATCCAGGTGTGAGGAGTGTCTTCTTGCGCAGTCCAAGAGGGTTCTTGGAGAGCTTGTGACATGTTAATATTGCACGTTAGTTACCATCATCTTTCAAAATGTGGGCACCAGGAAAGGCAGAGATACCTCTCTTTTTATATACAATTAATTACAGCCTTTACCTGGGAGGGAGATGCCCTGGTGCAGCTCAGTTAGCCTGGGCAGGGTAGCTTGCATGTGACACTTAAGATAACCATTAGGCTGCTGCCTGCTCTTAGTGAAGGTGTCTTCTTGACTTCCCTTCACTCACTGTAAACGTAACTGTTTACTGAAGGCTTATTCATATACTGTACAACCAGCAAATATCTTGTGTCTTTTAAAATTAATTAGTTGAGCAGTGGAAGATGGTGTGAAGGTCCATTCTTGAGCATGGCCATGTGTTTTATGGCCCTACAAATTTCATCCTGAACAAATGTCTTATATGTGATTTTGATTTCCTTCAGACTTCACTGCGAAATTTTTAGTTACCCCTGAAATTGTCCCATTTTTTAAAAAAAAAAAGTTTCTTTATAGGTGAGAGCGTTGTTGAGCTCCTAGCTAAAACTCCAAGCTTTTAGCACTATGAAAGTCAAAATAGCCCCCAGTGCATCAACACCATGCAGATGACAACAGACTAAATGAATGCATTTTCTGTTATGTCCTAAACCTGTTTTCTAGGCAATTTTACTGGCCAGCGATGGCCAAGTTGTGTACATCTGTTAGCATCCCACAGAGAGCTCAGTGAAGCTGCTAGCAGCTAAGTAAATCCACCACTGAAATTAAAGGAGGGTGTTATGGGGGAAGAGACAAGCTTTCACGCTTTCTTGCTTGACCAGTTGCTGGTTGAGCTTTTGGGTTTGGTGGTCTTAGACTTTTTTTCTCTTCTAAGGTGCAATGTCAAAAGATTTAAGTCCCTGTGGGATCTTCAAGCACATTATTCTCTCCCTGAGGGTGATCATTACACCCAAAAGCCAGAGGCCCTAGAAGAGGTGCAGGCAAAGAATGCAGTAGCTGTGTTCTGCAACTCTCTGGAAAGGAGAGCGCCTTTTTACTTTTTCACGGTGTTTTTTGCTTGTTTGGAAAGTAACTGGAGCTGCGCTCATGAATATTTGAGGCTCTTGGGTGCCTGTTGGAGACTGGAGGGAAGGAGGGCCAAAGGAGGGCAGGCAGTGCAGGAGCGAAGGGGCAGAACGAGGAGCGGCCCTGGCCCTGTGTGGCTGTCTCGTCTCTCTTATGCTAGTAGACTTCTCATCGGGATGAATGTGCTCTGAAATATTTATTGCCCTGTTGAAATATTCATCGCTGCAAAGGCAGCGCAGCCTGATGGCAGCAGCAGCAGAGCCTCAAGGGACAGGGGCTGCAGCATTCCCTGGTATTTCCTTTCAGTAATATGATAAAAATATATTTGAGGGAAAAAAATACATAATCGGGCATTCCCCCACTGCAAGATTGACAGGAGCAGTCAGGCGTACATCTCAGTGTTTCCTCTTCGTGCCAGATACTTGTGTTTGCTCTCAGGCTCGTATTCTGGGATGCTGCTCTTGGTTGCCAGATGCTAATGCTTTTTTTTCCAGGCCTGTATCCTGGAGCGAGCGGCTTTGTTTAGCCTGACACTGTGTGCGTGAAAGGGGATGTACAGAAGGGGAGACCGACTGGCTGAAAGGGTTTAACTTTTGCATAACCTGTTCTCTTGTCTTCCTGTAGATATGAGCAGACGAACAGAGAAAGGAGGGAGGAAAAAAAAAAGGACCTTTAATGCACTTGGCAGTGGAAGGTGGAGGTCTGTTGGGAAGTATAGAGGGGTAAATTTCATGGGACCTCATGCAGTGACCTATTAATGGGGCTGCAGATGCTGACAGACGTGCTCTTATGTCAATTTAGTTTTTAAGGTTTATCGATTTAGCTTCAGTAAAATAGAGCGGTTTAAAAGTAGGACTACCAGAACTATGCAATAGTTTTAATGTGAATATTTGGTATATCATTGTTGTTAAACCCACACGTTTTACGTGACCAAGGCATTGATGCAGTGGTGACAAGGGAGAGCAGTGTGCTTCCAAAGAGGCTCCTGAGTACAGGAGCTGCAGGAACTGCGTTAACAGCACCCAGCCCTGGAGGAGCCATCTGAAAAGTGTTCAAATGCGCTGCTGACCTCAGGCTTCACCTCTGAGCCATGCAGGTGGCCTGCGTAGGGGAGAAGTCTGTGATGGTTTGTGGTTACAGCAGGAATTTGGTAAATGCACATTAGCTGGAAAGCCTGGGGGAAAGAGGGTTTAAAAGGATTTTGGAACAAAGGGGAAATCTTTCCTGATGTACTTGACAAAATCACTGTGTTTAAACCACCTTTGTGCTGGCTGACACGGGGACACACTAAAAGTTACGCATAAGCAAAGCAGGTAGTGGCAATAACATATGCTAAATGTCCACGCAGCCTCTTGTTCTGGGATGAAGTGGCTTTCAGGTGCATTTTCAAGTTGCGCTTAATGTAGCGTATCTGTGGGCTGCTGTGAGAAGAATAGTCCTCCTCGTCTCTCTGCCCTATGCCATATGTTCAGCCTTCTCACCACTTTGGGCATCGTGCTTAGACAGATATAAAGCGAGACGGTTCAGTTTATGACCAAACAGACGACTATTGTTTGGATTAATTTTCTGGCTATGGCCATGGCATGACTTGATCTCGCAGCAGCGAGGGAGGGAAGCAGAGCCACTGCTTCTAAAGCCACTTGATAGTTTATCATATTAGGTGCTGCACGAAATTGCACTTATACGTCTCAATAGCTTGTTCCTCTCCATAAGGTGAAGTCATTTTACTTATAAATGTGTCTGCTGCTTAGTTTAATCTGCTTTAATTTATGTGCATTGACTTCGACCAGCTCTTCTTAGCTTTCCAGAATATTGTCGAATAGATCTAGCTTTACCTTGTCTCTTCTGGCCGTATGTGCATTGTAGGGCATTATGTCTCACTCGGGTACCTTTGTTTTGAATGACATAATGTTTTCAGCATGGAGCAATGGCAAGGACTGAGTCCTTCTCACCAGCTGATTTAATGACTGTCGTTTAGAAATCAGTAAACAAAATAAAATGGTGTCTTTTACCAGGGCTGAATTTATCAGACTCAGCTTCTGGCTATTGGTTTTCTTGATGTCTTTGTTCACTAGATTAAATACTGTAAGTGCCTACTTTCTTTTTTTTTTTTTTGTCACTGTTAATATACTTTCACAAAATAATTAGTTGTCACTTAATTTTTTTTTCAATTTAAGCAAAGTAGATGGGGCTTTTCAAGTTTTTCAGTGTGCAGCCATGTGGCTTTTCCAAATCTTGTGGTCATTTTTGTGGCTTTTTTTTGTTCCATTTTGAGTTTTTTGATACTTCTTTTTAAAGTTTGTATGTGGAAGCATGTATCTTATTTTTCATCTGGCAGAGACCACATACCAAAGTGCTTCCCATACCCTACTTGTTGGTAATACATTTGAACAACTGCAATCAGTCTTTGGCTGCTGCACTGGTGAATTGCTTCTCCATGACCCTCTGCTCCTTTCCAGGACACGTAGTGGAGTGTTCTTGAAAATGGAAAAACTCCTATTGGAACAAATGAATAGCAGGAGATAGGAGAATGCATTGCCGGAATGGAAAGTAACTGTAGGAAGAAATTTGCCTTTTTAAACCATCAAATTTCTGTTCTTGAGTGTGTGCCAAGTCAGTCACAGATTTCCTCCCCCTCTTGCACCCTGAGACCAGCTTGATATAATATTGTTGCTGTGTTACTGAGCCCTGGCACTTGAGTCACAGATGAGTCCCATTTGCCTCGACTGGGGCTGTGTACATCTCATCCCTTATCTTCTGTACTGAATTCTGACCATACCCATGTAAATGTGACAGGGCTGAGACGTTTAGCTGCTTGCATTAAAAAAAGGGCCCCAAGAGGAGCTCTGGTTTTGTGTTTAAGTATGCTGTATACGTCTCGTCCCCCACCTTTGCTCCATAGTCACGTCTGAATGCGCGGCTCCTTGCTATGGTTTCTGCCAGCTCTGCAGTTCTTTCTGAGGCGTTCAGTGCTCTGCAATTGATTCCAGATGTGCTCTCCCCTTCCCAGTGTTTTCTCCCTTCCTCCTCTTCCTTCTGCGCTGGCAGTGGAGGCAGGGCTGCTTTTTCCCTGTGAGGTGCTGGAATTAGTGCAGGCAGGCAGGAGGACTTTCCTGCTGGCCACTGAAATCATTGAAGAGTCCTGCGTAAGAGCTGTATAAGTGAAGCTGCCTGACAGGGCTTTGAGGTTTGTCCATCCTCCAGGAGCCAAGTCAGCTCCAAGCAGCACATATGTCGGTACTGCCTTCAGCTCATTCTCTTCATGGCAGCGGAGGGGGGCCCTGGAAAGCCTGGTGCCAAAAGTGATCTTCAAAATCCTTCTTAGAGAAGTGCTGGATATATAGAGAGATCTGGAAGAGTCTATTACAGATAGCTGTGTCACATAGTAAGGCTTTGAAAAATTCCTGTGACTGAAGTAGATAGAAATCTTTCTAAGGGGCTGAATGAGCTTCATGAGGATTTACGCATTCAGGAAAGTAGTTTGAATTCTTGAGGTTGCAGGAATAGCTTTCCACACTCACTGAGATTTGGTGATGTGCTTGCGGATACAGGGCGATAGTGCATTCACAGAGCAGGGACTTGGGATGAAAAATTGCTTATCAGTCTAACTCAGGTACCTGATCGGGTTTAGAGAAGCAGATACTGTTTTTTAGAAATTCGACATCACCTGCAGAGCTACCATCTTCCTTGAAACAAAGCCGTCTCAAATGAGCAAGCTGATTGCAGAAGGAGCTGAGGTCACAGGAGCTGCCACCCTGACAGCCTGGTCAACAGTTACTCCTGGACCAGGTGGGATTTTCTTCTCTGTTATGTTTCCATATTCTGCAGCCCTTCTGTTACCGAGCAGCACTGGGAACCAGTGGTTAGAGGTCAGGAGTAAGGCAGAAAACCAACATAAGCAGGTCCTCTGTGTTGTCTTAGTCATGTACATGAGTGCCCAGGTGCCCTGATGCAAACATAGACCACTCCTGAAAGAGCAGTTACCACACTTCTTCCCCACTGCCGGCCTCTGGCTCCTGCTGCCTCCCTGCATGAGGATCCGCAATCATGCAACTGTGAGTGTGATCAGTTTGCTAAGCCACTGAAAAGCTAATCGTGGTTAGCTTGGATTAGACATACGTGACACATCTGCAGCACAGTTTCTTAGCAATGATTCATTTGAATTCTGGTCCAAAACAAGAAACTTAACCCTCTTCGCCCAACAGTAAAGCAATCTCACTTGTGTGAGAGATGTTTCTGCCAGTCTGGGTGCCGGCTGGATTAATGTATGACTAGATTCGTAATATTTTGAGACTTTACTTTCATACTGATTTCTTGGAAGCCAGTTGTCTTATGGAAATAATTTTTTTCCTCCAAGAATGTTTGACTATGAATGTGAAGTGGAAAATACTGACTTGGAATATTGCAGAGGTGGGAAAAGCACAGACAGGGTAGGTGGTAAAGGACCGATCTGGAACAAATAAATTGAGCCTAAGCCTTTCGCTTACTCACTGGCTTTGCTGCTGAGATTGTATCCTTCCTGATGACTTTTTCCTTTGTTTCACTCTCACCCCTTTCTCCCCAATAATTCTTGGAGGTAGTTTCATTCCTAATATGGAATGGAAACAGATGTTGAGAGCTCGATGTCGTCTCTTGAAGCACAATTCTCTCTTTCTAATCAACCCCAGTGAGCGTGAATTGATTGAAAGCGTTTGTTGGGATGCCTTCATGCCAGTAACATTTAACTGTTTGGGTTTTTTTGGAGCAGGGGATACTGTAGATTTTGGTAGCAGAAAATCAGTGCTTTCTTTAAGTTCTGGAAGGTACATGTTTCAGTCTGGTAATTAAGACTGGTAGGGCTCTGGGCCTTATTAAGGTTATGTGACTCTAAAGCTTTGGCTGTATCCAACAGGAAGCCTCTTTGCAGGTTGCCCAGGAGCCTTTTGGTTAAGCGAGTATACATTCAGCACCAAGCCTGTATTTGTGCATTGGGATAGAGCAAAAGTTGACCATTACTAGAAATAATGACAACATGGGGGATGAGTGAGTACTTCCTGTGTATGAGATAAGACTATAGTTTTCTTTCATCTTTCTTACAAAAGAGGGGCTTGAACTTCTCTGTGAAATTCTTAAATGTACTAAAAAAAAAAAAAAAGACAGGCCAGCTGTTTTATTTTGCAGAACAGTTTTTGGTGGCCTGGAATGATAGGCTGTATATTGGAAGATCCCTTGCTGTACGTATCTAGGAGAAGGAAGGGGAGTATTATCTAATCTAGTGCAAGCTTACACCAGGAAGCTGAAGAAAACATGACTTTAAATGGTTAGATAGGTGCCAGCTTGAGTGCAGGCATCTTTTTTTTTTTTTTTGCCTTGTGAAAGATTAGCTTATATAGGCTTAAGTTAACCATATGTGAAAAGCATTTCCTGAAATGATTGCATCCGATCTAAATTTGAAGAAAGAATGCTTACGTATAAACTTTCCTCCATTTTAGCAAAACTAGCATAAAACTCCACTGAACATTTGCAAAGCTACCTCCAAGCACGGCTTTTTGGAGGATTTGGGAAGAATTGCTCTTGTGCCCATGGTAGCAGAGTCAAAATCCAGTATCCTTTTCTGTTACCCCAGTATGTCATAGATCAAATGAAAATCAGGCTGCAGATGAAACACAAAACCTCTTATTATTGCGATCCTTTTCAAGGTGCTTTTGTGATCAACCCACATCAAGAATTAGAGTGTTAATTTTATTATCAGTCTGGGTTGCCAGACAGACAGATACACCAGTCTTCCTCTCTGGAGTAACAGAAATGCCTTTGTAGTGAGGCCTGTGGGTGTCAGGTTAGGGTCACACTCCCCTCAGAATCCAGGAAAAGAAGGTTTGTACCAAGATGAAGAATATGAAAAGATGGTTATATCGTTTGTATATATGTAGTTTCCACCTCTAAACTTCTTTTCCATAGGCTTTTTACCCACTGTTCCCATTCAGAAACTAATCAGTAAAGAAACGGCCATGATGTAGAAGTGTTATTACTGCATTTTAGGATAAAGAGCTTGGGTAGTGTTTGTGGGCACTTGCAGAGTTCACGTTGGCCAAGTGTGAAAATCAGTTCTGCTTTAGCTCAAACCAGAACACCAAACCATTGCTTTATCTTCCCATACATCCCTTTGGCTTCTGTTTGAGTATTTTCATGGCCCTGAAGAGCTAAAGTACAATTTTGAAAATCAAGACAGGTTCTACATTCTGTTAGAGCTTTGGGGTTTTATCTCTGATGTAATGGCCCAGCCTGTGGTTTTCTGGAAGGGATAATGCTCCAGTTCCTAGTGGGTCTTGCAGTGTCCCTCACACTGTTTTGTATCCGTTTCCATTTGCAAAGAAATTACTTGCTGATATGTTTGTTATCAGTGGGCAAATTGTGGGATAGCCTGGGGAGAGAGTTAATGCATACCGGAGACTGTGGCTCCCTGACAGCCTGAGCTCATCCAACTGCTGGTGCCTGTGGCCCTTCCCTCCTCAGCTTCTCCGCCTCTTCTCCTTTCTGGCTCCAGTTCTCCTCCAATTCTTTGCCAAGTCATTTCAGCACTCTTAACTGGGAACAAAACTAACCTGACAATAAAAAAGCAAGTCATTTTTTTTCTCTAGGATATGTGCTGAAACAGCTCTGTATAGGCCGGATGTAGCACTGTAGCTGGTGGGGGAGAGAGGACACGAACACACAGTTGGAGGTGGGACAGCAGCAGCTCTGGTCAGAACCCCTCTGGAGCCATGTCCATGAAACCTTACAGCAGTCTTCCAGCACTGGAAGGGGGTCTAGAAGAAAGCTGGGAAAGGGCTCTTTGTTGGGGAGTGCAGTAATAGGATGAGGGTTAATGAAAGAAAGGAGATTTAGGTTAGATATTAGGAAGAAATTTTTTTACTGTGAGGGTGGTGAGGCACTGGAACAGGTTGCCCAGAGACAACGTGGATGCCCCATCCCTGGAGGTGTTCAGGGTCAGGTTGGATGAGTCTTTGAGCAGCCTGGTCTAGTGGAAGATGTCCCTGCCCATGGCAGGGGGTTGGAAATGGATGATCTTTAAGGTCCTTTACAATCCAAACCATTCTATGATTCTGAGTCCCACCAGGGCTCCTGCACAAGCCCTGGGAGGGAAAGCTGTGATGGAAGAGGCTGAGAAGGGGAGCCTATAGCAGCAACGTTACTTTGTGTTCAGCTGTGAGAAGGGGGAAAAACCCAGTCTGTGTTCTTTATTATTTTTATTCTCTTGCTCCTGCAGCCGCAGGGTTGTATGGTAGGCCCTTTCTCTCTTGCTCTGTGTACAGCCAAGGAGCAGTGCTTGGCCTCTTCTGGCAGAGTCCATTGTCACATTTTCCTCCCTTGACAGGAGGCTGTGACCTCGGTCAGAGGAGGCACTGTGCAGTCCCCACGTCCCTCTCGCTCACAAGGATCTCTTTCATGCGGAGAGTTGAGGGCAGGCAGTGGCTCCAGGTTGAACGGTTGCGCCAGGCTCTTCAGATCCCAGCTACAAACGTGTTTGCTGTTTATGAAAGGGATTAGATTAGTGCAGAGAGCAAACATTCGTAGCCTGGAACACGCTGGTCTTCACAAACAGGTTAATTGCCTTCTGTTGGCTGCAAGTCAGTTGCTTCGAGGTTTCATAAAATGGGTTCAGTGAAGGCATACCTATTAGAAACTCCATTCCACTAACATCTGTCCAAATAATTTGGGGGTTACCAGAGTTGAAAGGTATATTTAAGAGATTATTTGATGTTTACATGCTGTAGGATTTCTCTGCACCTTCCTCTGTTGCTCGCAGGTGAGGTTATGGACAGCACAGTTCACCTTGTGGCAGTTGACGTGCAAGTGTCTCTACTGAAATTGTACCAGTTTCGTTTTATCAGGATTATAATTTGTATTTGGTTAGTTATGCTTTAGCATCGATGCATCTATTGACTTACTGATGCAGCAGGTATCTGGAGCTGCATTCCTCCTTTCATATCCCTATAATTACCCCTGTTTCTCTAATGAGCAAAACGAAACCAGCTCTTCACAAAATAGACTGATCTTTTGACAGTCTTGTGGAAGTAGGAGGCCTTTGTTTGAGTTTCTGGTGTTGTCTCTTGGCGCTTCACTGCCGTGATCTTGGATCACCACCTGCTGTCTGCTGAAAGAATTCATCCTGCCTCGCATTTGCTGAACAAGGTTGATCCTTGTTGAGACGTGGTCCCCAGCTCCCACCCTTCTGCAGGGTACCTCTGCATGTGGTTAGTTACCGTTCCTCCGCTTAGCTTGGAGTGACAAAGTTTGTTAATTAAGTAAAAGCTGCATAAACTCTTGGAAATGTGTTCCCATTAGGGATTTTTTACTGGTTTAGCTAATTTGTGTTTTTTAAACAAAATGTAGGATGGGTTTAGACTGAGCTACAGGCAAAACCTTGACTTAAGGAGGGAAGTTGGCACCTGCAAAGACATGGCTGGACCTTTGTAGGACTGAAAATAGGGGCCTGAAAAGGGAGCCCAGACACCTATCCCATATCTCTGCTGTGCCTGGAGGGTTTTGGTGCTGATGAATCAGCTGTCAACATTTTGCAACAAGAGAGCTACTTTGAATTCCTGACTGTTGTGGATGAGTGATCTTTGTGGGAGCAGGGCAACGGAATGAGTAGAAAACATAGAAATGCTGATTTTTCTTTGAACAATAGGTCACCATATATTGTACTGGATTTTTTTTTCTGTTTTGAAGGAGCATGAGTTAATTACACTGAGTTCCAGTTGCAGTGTACAACCTTTCCCAGTTTAATGATGTAGGGTGGCAGCAAATGCAGCTGGTGTGTGGCAGCCCAAACTCATGGAGGGAGCTGGTTAACCTAGAACTGCCAAAATTATTCCTGCAGCCAAATGCCCTCAAGCTGTCCTCCTGGAAACTGCCAGCCTCCCTGCATTGTTGCTGACCGAAGTGTGTGTCTGCTCCTGAGTGTTAATTAGGTTTATTTCATGTCATCACACCAGTTTAAGATGGCAGTAGTTTTTGTGGGGATCGGCAGCCAAGCTCTCCTAGTCCTTTGATGGCACCTTTGCATCTGTTTGGGGATGGTGACTACTTTTGGACATATCCATCTCATGTTGCCCTCGTGTTTCAGTAAATGCTTAAGTGAATTTCATGAGCTAAACCAGGCAGGACTGGCCGTGCAGCAAGGTATGTTGTCTAAATTGGATAGATACTTTCAGTTGATTCTTTCATGACGGATACTTTCAGTTGTGTCTCTCTGCCTACCTACCTACCTTCCCGAAGGAAGTTGGGGGCTTTCTCCGTTTTCTTTGTACTTCCTGAGAAGTGGGAAAAGCAATGTATCTTGACTGCAGAATTTTCCCTGATGGTTTAGAAGTAGAGAAAGTAGTTCATGTTCTATATTTGAAGATAAATAGGATTTTTTTTTTGGTGTGTGTTAGTTCTTGAAATTATGAAGTGTTGTGTAAATGTTGAAATTTGGTAGAATAACAGAAGAGGTGGAATATCCTCTGGCTTTGAAGAATATCAGTATGCCATGAAACCTGCAGAGATCTCATCAGGAGTCCTTCTCTGTAGACACTAGTGGAAACAGAAGAAAAGTAATTCTAAAGCATCAAAGGAAATTAAAATTACAAAAAAAACCCTCAGACGGGAAATGTGTACATAATCATATCAAGAGAAGAATAATTTGAGATACAGATACTCCATGGGATGATCCAACCTGGACAAGCATAATGGTGATAGATCTAGAGATAACCCGAGACTTTAAATTAAGGATACATTTGTAATAAAAGATAGGATTTTTGCGTATTAGTGTGATTAGGAAAAAAAAGAGGACGTGACAATGGTATTAAAAACATTTCATTCTGCACCAGAAATCCCTTATTTGAAAATCTTAGAAAGGTCAGAGAGAAGTAATAAATAAAGTTACCAGGATATTTTGGCTTGCAAAGTATCATTAAGCTGGAAATAAATCTGTATTATCAAAACGTCTCAAGCAATGGAAGAGAGAGTAAGCATTTTTCATCCTTCAAGCATTTGTAGATAACTGAAGAAGGGAGAGAAAAATATTTTAGGTGCATTTAAACTGGAAGGAAGGGTATTAACTGAGGGGTAAAAATGTTGAAAATAAGATTATGAAAGGTTTATGGGCTGGCATTTTAAGTAGTCTAAGAGTGGGATTAAACAAAACACTGGAGTATGTCCTTTAAGGGAGCAACTCTGCGCCATTGAGAGGATGGCAAGAATAGGTTTTGATTGTGGCTAATTAGCATTCTCTTCCTTCTATCCAGGGTACAACCACCTTGTCACTCTAGGTTGTTCTAAGATTATTGGAAATAGTTGCTGCTACTGCATCTTTCCTGGGGCTGACCTACTGAGTTTTGAAATTTAAAAAAAAAAAAAAAAAGGAAATCTGGGTTTTTTAGCTCCTATTTCAAACACAAGAAATGGGCAGGCGACCTGGGCTGGATGAAATCACACAGGCCCTTGGATATAATGGAATGTTGTAAGCAAATGAGCTTGCAAAGAAGGCAGTATTTGGACAGAGGGGAGCTGTCATGATGGGGGATAAATACACCGAGTAGGTGAGCGAAGCAGTTGCTGATATCTAGTTTGCAGCCATCACTCAGCCTCTCCTCCCTCCCATTGTAAAACTCACCCTGCAGATCTCAATGGTTTGAGTCAGAAGCTCCCTGCTTTGAAGCTGAGAATGGTGAAGGACTGAGCTGAAGTGGAGGGCTGGTGGAGCTGCCCTCCTTTTTATGGAGGAAAAAAAAACCCTTGTCTTGTTTTCAGAAAATGTTCTCAGTGTGTGAAAAACCTCCACAGAGCTGCTAGCACGCGACACAGGGCTGCAACTGCTCGGGGGAGTGCGTGCAAGGAACCGAGCACTGGTCGTGGCTGGCATGCTTGCCTAAACCTTTCTTTCTCAGATGAGGCTGCAGAGTTTTGTGTTTCTGCAGGCAGCAAGACTTTGCAGCAGCTGGACTTTGGTTAATGAAACCGTCCGTCGTTCGGCACGGGCCAAGGCTGCAGTTCAGCTCCGCTGAGTGGTATTGAATGCCCTTCCCTCTCCTTCTCCCCAGCTGCAGGAGTGCATGGCCACGTGGCCCCCAGGGGAGGCAGAACAGATAGACTAATGGCAGAGCAAATTTGGGATTCAGCCAGTGTCTGAATGACCCTGTGCTGGCTGGAGGTATGCTGCATTTATCATTCTTTCCTTCGCCCGGAAGGGAAAGCTGCAGGTAGGCTGATAAAGGGACTGAAAGGTTTGTCCGGCTTTACTGGAGGTCCATCAGCCCCTGCACACTCTCTGCTGCAAGGCTGCATGGTAATTCACACTCTGCCTTTCCTATCCGTAGGAGAAAGTCTGCTTCACTTTTACTTCATTGATTTAAACATGCTGGTGTCAGAATAGGCTCGAGCACCTCTGGGCTTTGTGAGGGAGGACCCAGAGCTGGAACAGCAGCCAAAATTTAAAATCAGGATTAGTCTGTTGACACGCACATAAATCAAACAGCTCTCCTATCATAAATCTCTTCTGTGGATTTTTGGATTTTTTTTTTTTTTGTTTGTTTCTGCTGCGGCAGTGGAAGCAGTAGAAGCAGTGCAGCAGCCTGGGCTTCCTAGGGCTGGGTTTCAATGTCAAGGTGGTTCTCCTTTGCCCCAGGTGGCTGAATGCAGCTCTCTGCCTCTGCTGCGGTGAAATCCCTGCAGTAGCTGTGGGGCTGCAGGCTTTTGCCTTTGCTTCGAGTGTTTTTCAGACATGGTGGAGTAGGATTTTTATTTTCTTTTGGAGATAACTTTTGCATAGTCTGTTTCTGAGTCATCTGGTTGGTGTCAGCTACATCTAAGGCAGTGCTAAAAGCTGCTAAAAAATCCACTGTCCTAGTGTAGAGGTCTCTGTGGGATTCTGTAAGCTGAAGGAGGAGTGGGTAATTAATGCCTTGTGTGATGATAGTGATGCTCAGGGCTGGGAGAGGGCGAATGTCCTCTAGGCTGTGGTCTCAATTCAGTTCCTCACAACTCTTTGGTGTCTTCTGCACAGTCAGCATGAAACAGATGGGATGTTCCAGCAACTGATACCTGAGCACCTGCGCTCTGTACTCAGTGCTGCCAGAGCAAAAGAGGGGACAGTTGCACAGATTGGTGTGCTTGTGTTGCTGTAGTGCAACACAGAAGAGTGTGCTCTGAACGACATAATGTGCTTTCTTGTCAGCAGAGGCATGAGGGTCAGGCTGGAGGAGATGGACCCATACGTGGTAATTTATGGGATGTAGAAGAATCCTGTTCTTCTCTATGCGTTTCTTTCTCTGTTCTGTTGTTTCAGCCCGTCCTTCCCCTGTCAAAATAATGCTTTACCATAAAACCTTGTGTGAGATTACAGGGGTATGCAAGCTGCAAGCCTCATAGTTTGTTCTCCATATGCTACCTGGTACCGAGAAAGCTTGCCCTCCAGAAAAGAAGAGAGTGTCATGGCTCAGAGGAGTGAGGTGTGCTCTGTTTGATAGAGACAATAATAGAAGACTGTGCAATATTGTGGTGGCCATGAGTGGGACGTTTGCAAGAACATGTGTGCATATGGTTTCTGAGGCTGATGTTTTGATCCATCTTCTCTAGTATAAAGCCATTTTCTCCTTTTGCCTTTCTTCAGGGTAACCAGGAGCCAGCAGCAACTCCTGATGCAATGGTGCAGCCATTCACCACAATCCCATTTCCGCCACCCCCACAGAACGGGATTCCCACAGAGTATGGGGTGCCACACACTCAGGACTATGCAGGCCAGACCAGCGAGCACAATCTGACGCTCTACGGAAGCACGCAGCCGCATGGAGAGCAGAGCACGAACACGGCCAGCACGCAGAACGGATCTCTTGCAGTAAGTACAGAAGGGGGCAGAGCCAGGAGAGCAGCACCATGCTTTGAGAAAAAGCAGCTGTTGATTAGATTGCTGACTATTTCTTGAGCAAATTAGCGGTAGACTTGAAAAGGAAAGAATTGTAAACAAAACATAGCTTTTGACCTTCCATTACTAGGTCCTCGTCTTTCCTCTGGTGCATATTCCTCTTATTAAGTAGGGGTCTGCAAAAGGTGGTAGTACTTGGGATCATGTTGTTTTTACCATGGTGGCATTATCCAAAGACAGCCCTTTACAAAAATGTTAATTACCTTGAGTTAGCTGGTGAATGATTCAAATGGATGTGATGGAGGCAGATTCTGGAAGCCTGAAGGTACAGAGTATTAGCATGAGCATATGCATTTTGTGTGTAATCCCTATGTTTACTGTTTGCAGAAAGCTAACAGAGTCGCAAAATACTTTTCTTTGACTTTCTGAAGATGGCAGGGAGCTTCAGGGAGCAAAGATGGGAGAGGACCTCTCAGCTACTTGGCATCCACTTGCCAAACAAAGATTTTCATCTTCTTATATTCTTCTGCTTTCTTCTTCCCATGGCCTGGAACTGGCACTGGGCAGCATGCTGGCAGATTATCCTAGGAAAAGCTTTATCCAGCCCATAAGCCACTTGTTAAGACTTAACTTCCTAATAAAGAGCCTTATGGTGAGAGCCTTCGGTGCTCAGGGACGGATTTAATCTGTTAATGCTTTTAGTTTTACTTGTAGTCGGGTGTTTGGGTCTTGGAGATTATTTTTCCCCTTGTTAAGTACTGAGTGAATTCAGTGCCAACGATTGGAAGAACTGATAATGCCAGTTTGAGCGTGTATGATTCCCAGTGTGTGCCTCTGCTCCTTCTTCAGTGGGCAGTGGCTGCACAGTTGACACCGCTGGATTTGATTTGATGATAAAATATCTTTTGAGTTCATCCTGGGAACGCTGCAACTTCAGCATCTTGAAGAAGAGTACAACCCTGTAAAGCACATTGATAGCGTGTAAAAGGAGCTTCAGGTGCCATTTTCAGCAAATATAAACGAGAAGACATCAGGGTGGAAATGAAACTTAGAGCTGGTGCAGTGTGCAGAAATGCAAGTCATCATTTTAGTACCAGATTGTCCGATGTCCTTCCAGCCTGTAAGGTCTGGGCTTCCCATCTCTAGCAAACAGCTAACCTGAGCACTGCCAGTTGGATGGGGAAGCTGGAAATGGGGAATAAAACAAGGCAGTGGCTTTCGCCATGTATTTTTGCTGTTCCCATCCTTGCCCAGAGCTCAAGAGTGTTTCTTTTTAATGGAAATGATGTGGGCCTTGACGCTGGATGTAAGCTCTTGCCAACCCTGCTGCTCTTCTTCCATATTAGGAGCCATCTCCACAACGCCAAGCCCTGTGTTTCTTCAACTAATGCGGGCTCCAAGGAGCCCACAGCACATGGGGTGGTGCAGCACAGAGAGGCTGGCTAGCCTGTGAGGAGGGACTGGGAGCCCATCTGCGTGGGAGGGAGCGTTGCTGGGAGACTGCTGGGAGGCAGCAGTGTTGCCAGGAGGCTGTGGAGGGAGCCTGACTGGCAGAGGTTATCCAAGAAACAGGCTGAATAACACATAATCATTGTGCTGACTGCTGAAAACAGGTGGGCACGTCTGGTCTGACCATTTGACGTGATTAAAGATGTGCGAGCTGAGCACGTAGAGCCGGGCCAGAGAGGATAGGGGTGCAGGCCAGTGCGCTGCTGCTGCTATGGCTGGGACTGATCAAACCTAGAGGATCCCAAATGGTGGCAAGGGAAGAAATCCAGGGGGAGGGAGAAGGCACCTTGGCCAAGGGCCTTTCACGTGCCAAGCTTTCACATGCATAGGATCTGGGATCATCCGTGTCTCTTTATATTTCTGTCTAGGTCTCCTTCTGTATGAAATTATTCTGATTCTGTGAGGTACCTTGGAATGTAGTTGTAACTTTACTCCTTCTCAATATGCTAATTAATGACGTAGGATATAGGGGAAGGAAGAATCATAGAAGGTGCAGTAGTTACCAAAGCTAAACCATGCTATTTAAATGCAACAGAATGGGTTGGTTATTTCACATTAAACATCTACAGCTAGCGTCAGGCATCTTGTCCGTCACATACACTGCTTATTACCTGTTTGACATATATGTTCAGACGATGTGGACTAGATTGCTGTTTTTTAAGGCATCTTTTCCTTTCAACGTTTTGTTATCTTGCTAAACAATAGTGCTAACTTTAATAGAGCAAAAGGTCGTGGTGGGTGATACACGATCCTTCCCTCCCTTTACTGCGACTGACAGGCGCAGCTGCTGCCATGTGTAAAGGCGATACCCCAGACCGAACAGCCGGCAGATATTTTAACTGCTGACTTGCAGCCTGTGCTCCCATGGGATAATTCAGAAATTCCTTCAGCCAGACAGATAAAGTCTCTCCTTGCTTTTAAAACAAGGCTTGCAGTTGGTCAAGTTGGCAGGACAGATTGAGATAGTGAAAGGTGTGCTCAGGTGGCAGGGATTTCCTGCTTTTCAGGTGGGTAGCCTTCTGGTTTGGTTGCAAAAGTAAGAGAGAATATGGAGTGGCGTAAAAGTCCCTCATGGAAAGGGGAGTTTTGTGTGATTGGTAAGATATTCTGCAGCAATGTAATGGGGGTCTGTATCAGGGTCCTTAACATGCTGGGTTCGGAGCACCTTTTCATAGAAACTTGGCAAGTCAGATTGAATCATTTGAGATTAGTGGGGCTGATTGAGTTAATAGACAGTGTTCTAGAAGCCTGGGGTCAAATATCAGCCATGAACTTAAGTAAAATAAACTTTGAGGGTCAAAGTCCATGCCTTCCTACACAGTATAAAATCCCTGAGTAAAGGGGCATGATTGTTTGGTATCGTCAGCTAAGGATGAGGTTGGTTCTAGAGATCTGAGTGTGGTGGAAAGCATTCAGAGCTCTCAGAGCAGGGGCATGGAAAAGAAATTGGCATGATAGGTGGTGTAATACAAACAGCTTAATATTTTGGAATCTTTTTTTTTATTTTAGAATCAAGCCTCATGAGTCGGGCTTTGTTTCTTGCCTGACATGTGGGTCTCCAGGTCTTCGTCTCCAAGCATCTGTCATTTGTCTTGCTACTGTCCCAAAGCACAGCTGAAAGACCTGGATTAAAAATAGACTGAGGTACCACACCATATTTGGCCTACTCAGTCTGCCTGTTGCAACCTGTCTCTTAAATGATTGATGTTCTGCATTTCACTTTTTATGGTGCTGGGTCGCCTGCTTTCTTCCCCCTTCCCCCTTCTTGGTTTACATTAGTGCATGTATCCCTAATGGAGACACCCAGCACAGATAGCTGGAAGTGGAGATGCTAATTAGGCCACAGTACTTCTGGCAGCTGATCTGATCTGAAGATTTGCTGCTGTCAGAAAGGAGAGATGTGGCTCCAAGCGCAAACTCCCACTCCTGTTTACCGGCTCTGGCTTTCCTTACGTGAGCCACTTTAATTCACTGACCTGGCAGAAAGCTGTCCAATTCTTTAGCTGGGTTAATGAATTAGAGCAGCTCTTGGAGGGATCCAGCAAATGCTGTTGTTGCAAGGTAAGCGTATGGAGTGCATGGCCAGAAGCCGAGAGCAATTGTCAGCTTGCTGCATCTCCTGGTACTCTGCCCGCAGAGGGAAGATTAATCATCTGCTGAACTAAAAAAGCTTGCTTGATAGTAAATGCAATGCACTTAATACTGTGAGCTGATTATTCAACTCATTTCTCTTGTTAATGTCAGAGGGAAGAATTTGTGTGTCTGTATAAATTACGGAATGCAGCTGGAGGTATGGAAGTAGAGGAATAAGTTTATGTAAATTACTTGGCTTGAAAATGGCAGGTGCTGTCACCTTGTTACGTTGTCATGAACCAATATAAAGCATTATTTAATTACAGAGCATCATGTTTGTCGGCTTCTTGATGTGCCATACTGAGACGTATTTAACTCATCTACTATACCATAACGGGATATTGGCTTTCTGGTTTCTTGAAGGAGACGCACCTGAGGTGGGGGGGACCCTTATGCATCGTGTTCAGAAGCAAGATAGGAAAGCTGCTTGGTCACCTTGCCGTGCCCCATACATCCAGCAAGGGTTTAGAAAGAAGGGAGCCAAAGGCATCAAGGGTTCCTCAACTGACTTTTGTAACACATGGATGATGTTATAACGATGACTTTCCCTTGGGTATTTCTTGCCTAGTCTGCGATTGCAGAATTTTCCTCTGTAATTATTTTTCATCACTTTAGTAATTAAAGCAATTGCTCATGTGAGGTATTTCAGGTGAAGGATATGTTTAATGAATATCCTCACTTATCTTGATACTGCTGAGCAGGTAGACGTGAGGAAGAAGTGGCTTCAAATAAGTAGCTTTCTGCTGATTGTGTGGCCACCTCAGCTTGGAAATTGCTGTCTTGAGGTAGCAAACGCTGGCATTTAATATCAGGAATTTGCTTTGAGTGTGAGGCAGATTATTTTATTATTTTGACTGAGGCAGATTATTGTCAGCACTTGTAGACTTGTATCTAGTGAGGCAGATTTAAAAATTATTTTGAAGGAGAAATAGGAAATAAATCAGCAAATGTCATTATGTTATAGTATACAGCTGTGGTACTTCTGCATATCTCAAAGGTTAGAGCAGATCTAGAAGTAGTAAAGGGAAGGGTAATAGTGGTGATGAAAGGAATGTGGCAGGTTCTTTATGAGAAGAAATGAAATCTTCACTTATGGAAAGAGCTGACAGGAATGAACACATATGACAAGTACATAGAATTTTGAACATTATAGAAAATAAAATAGGGAGCTTTTCTACTTTCACTTACTAGGATGCATGCAGGAAATAATCAGGTGGCATGTATTGAAAAAAACAGGGGATTGCGTCTTTTTTTTCCATGGAATGAAGAATTTGGCTGTGGAACTCTTGTCTATCGGATGCTTTAGACATTTGAGTGTGTAAACAGGCTTAAAAAACTCATTAAATCATGCCATGGGTGATAGATTCATGGCTAGTGACTGTCCACAAAGATGTGAGCAGGCTCAGTTTGCTGGAGGCTGGGAGACTCCTCTGGAGAAACAGCACCAAACACTTATCCTGTTCTTATGTGCGTTCACAGATGCTCTATTTGGCCACTGTCAGAAAGAGGACAGGGGGCCAGAGAGATGTTAGCCTACCACTGTCATTGGAGTGGTCCAGCAATGACCACTAGCTTGGGAAGTCTTCCTACCTCCTTCACGTTTTCAGGGCGTCCCTGTTCTGGGAGGGAATTGCTTATAAAGGGTTTGACAAACCTTTCAAGGGTCTTCATTTCACCACTTTGTTGAAAGAAAAAATTAAAAAAAAAAAAAAAAAACCAAAAAAACTTCTACCAAAGAATCTTAGAAAAAATATTACTCAGAGAAACAAAGTAATTTTAAACATTGCTACATGGAAAGTGTTACCTGATGCATCAGAGTTGTTTTGGGTGTGGGGGATAGGTAGCAAAACTTGGTATGTGCTTTCCTATGTCAGGTCTGGTGGGGTATTCAGGTGGGGTATATATTTAATGAGGAAAGTGAGTAAAATGACAAGCTTCGCTGTGTCTGAAAACGGGTAACTAACAATCAGAAAAAAAGCCCTGGATTAATCTGACTATACTGAAAATAGTTAAAAGTCTTGCATAAGTTATTTTGTACATCCCTAGTTATTTGTTTTGTCTGTTTTTTTGGCACACAGAGTACTTGGGCACTTTGTTAAATTGGGCCTGTAGTGTAGCCCTTTTTTTTTTTTTCTCTAATATAACCCTGCTGGCATCTCTGAACAATCAAGTACATGGATATAATTTTAAAATTATATTTACTGCTGTTGAAAGGTGATTATTAGCCCTGCAGTGTTCTGTCTGCTCAACAAGTGTAGTCTAAGCAGTAGGAGTTCCCATGCCCTTTGCTCTTGGATGTGTAGGGCCTCAGTCCTACTCTGGTAGCGTGTGGTGGGGCAGGACAGAGGGTTTGTGTCTAGCACCTAATTCATAACTTGTTTCTCCCCCAAACCTGCTCGGTGGATATCTGTTCCTTGGTGGGTGAATGGTTGTTTTGATGCGAGTTCTTCATTAGAAGTTGTAGAGATCTTCCCACATTGTCTGGGCTTTCCTTTGTGGTAGGAAGATTGCCTTCTTCCAGTAACAGCTTTTAGTCTTTGTCTCCACACAGATCCTCAAGCTCTTGATCCAAACAAGGTATTCTATTTTATTTTTTTTTTTTTGGATCTGAGACTGGTCCAGAAGCAGCGGAGTGAGCACAGTCTGTCTTTCGGATTTTGTAAGCCACCCAAGTCCCCTTTTAAATATAGTTATTAGTTACAGTTTGTATTTTGTAAATATTTTCTTTGCAGTGATTTATGGCTCTTAACCTCCTCATTATGATTCACAACATTTTGAACCGCTTGTTTTCTGGGCGAGAGGACGTGGGGTTGTTCTTTGCTTTTCTATAACTTGAACCTGAAGCAGTTCCAGTTCTAGAAGAGAGTGGGAGATGGAAACAGAATGTGCTGGGTATTAATAGTCTCTGTGCTGTGCTGTCGCTTTGATGTTTGTCTGTCTGGATATGGAGGTAGCCCTGTCTGGCCGTACAGATGGAGATGTGCTCAAAGCTCAGGTGGCACTGGAGCCCCTGCCCCCTCTTGCTGAGAAGTCCTCAGGAATTCCTTGTTCACCAGCTGCTTTAAGAAAGAGTGTAGTTGAGGAGCGGGAGGATGGCTGTAGAGCTGCCTCCAAACCTTTCAGAACACCTTCATGTTGTCAGGGGTCCTTCTTCCCTTTTACATTTATATGAACATGCAAACATCCATGCTTCACTTTGCAACAGCCTCTTCTTGCTTAGGGTTTCCTTACAGCTGCTGGACGTCAGGGAGGAGCTGGCACGAGGGCACAGGCAGCAAGTTAAAAAGGAAGCACATATTGCACGTGTCCTGAGCTCTGATGCATTTCTCAGTGACCTTGAACAGATCTCAAAGCTTGCATGTGCAGATGTGAATGGCATTATCACCTACATAAGTATATGTTAGGCAGGCTGTGCTGAGAAGGTAAGGTGGGTCCAACACTGTTTCTAAATGGAAGATCTTTGCCGCAGCTCGTCTCTTGTGTTGCCTGATGACAGACATTAAGACCTGGGAATGTGTATGAGCTCCCTCCCGAGTTGAATTGCTGTCTGTAACGAAGGCAGAGGGCCAGTTCTTCACTATGAAGTGTTGACGTGAGGCCAGAAGGAAACTTGGTGTGGGGAAGGAGTCAGACTGAGGAGTGACCACTTGGTGAAACGTGGCTTTTATCATCTGGCTTGGTTAGGGTAGTGCTATTGCCAGTCTCCATTATGTGCTGCCTGAGAACAGGCTCCAGGCTCTTCCTTTCATCTCCTTCCTAATGAATTAGGACAAGAAATAACTCTAAAGGAAAAAAAAAATAGCTACATCTGAGGAGACTATTTCATTTATGTTGTAGCTGAATGTGTGGCTGTAGACAAATGTATTCAGCTAATGTTACAGTGGTTGAAAGTTCAAATCTTACCTTAGGGCCATGGGCAAATAGAAATGAGGGAGCTACAGCATCTAGAGAGAGAGGAGGTATTAAATGTTAAAGTACTGCTGGTAAATCAGGATATCTGAAAGCCTGAAAAGCATTTGTGGACTCTTAGTGTAGTCAAAAGGTAAGAGAGGACAGAGATCCCCTGTTCCTTCTGTTATTACTTCTCTTTGAAGGCTTTGTCTTGTACACATCACACGTGTTGCAAAATGACTTCTGTGTGGTGGCAGCACTCTGCCATTTGCAGGAACAGCTGTGAGTGGTTTTGGGCAGGACACTGTACATGATACGTGGCACCCTTGGTAAGGAAGGAGTTCTACCCTCTACCTGTGGAACAAATGGATGGGAGGAGTGTAAACGACCTCCTGGCTTCCTCCCCTGTGGAAGTAGCAGATCCAGTCCTATGCAACCTGTATTTGAATTTAAAGACTAAATCATTTTTGCCAGCACCTTTGAGATTCTGTGCCTTTTTCTCATTCACACTGCAGAAAATGCACTGATGTGTTTATTTGAGGATGCACCTGCGTGCATGGGCGTTTACCGACTTGCAAGTTCCGCACAAAGCTATGGGAAACATGGGATTTGGCAAATTGTACTAGCAGGGCTCCAGAATGGATTGTAGCCATCCCTTTTAGTGAAAATGTTGATGATTTTGGGAAGTTATTTTGGAACACTCACTTGCAGACGTTGTGTGCGGTGGTGATGGATGGGCTGATCCTGTGTTTTGTCCATTGTGGACAGATTTGCCCTGAGGACCAAAGGACTCTGATGGAATCATGAAAATAAAACCACCAAATAGCATAGTGTGATTTAATTGTAAGCCAGCTGCATCAGTTCTTTCCCTAGGGTGCACTGTCTTTAGGTTTGGAGATGGGTTTTGTTGTAGGGATGAGGGTAGGAGAAGAGGAACTTGTGTAGATGGAGACATCTTTTTTAGATACGATCAAATGGAATTTTCAGAGGTTGTTTTTGAAAATTTGATGTTTAGGGGATGGATGAGTTTTAGCCAAAGAAAAATACTGCATCCTGCTAGGCTTCTCCTGAGCCTTGCATGGCTCTGGGGAATATAGATACTTGCAGGGCAGTATCTCCATTCTTCCTATCGCAACTTAATTTATATTAACCAGACCAAATGTGTTTTGTGCTGCCTGTGCAGCCCTACTAAAATAAAATGGAAAGTGCCACTGCTTTGCTCAGCATGACAAGACCCCAGTGCTTACTGCTTGCTTGCTTTTGTTAGTGCTTCATAACCAATATGTGAGTTCAAGGTCATGTCTGTAAAAGACATTTCTGACCAGAAGTAGCTCTCTTAATATAGTCAGTTTAGTTCATCTGTGGAGAGATGTCTCTTTCCAAATATTCATGAAGTATTGTATGTTGAGTGATGTGCAGAGCAGTCTAGCAAGTCCAGTCAGTGGCTGAGGAGTCAGAGTGGGCAACTCCCCTGGGATTTCTTTCTTCTTTGGTACACAAATCTTGTACTTAAAATGGGAAAAAAGGTCCTCCAAACAATTAACATACCACCACCCCCTTCCTGCTTTTAAATCTTTACTTTTAAAGCCTATATGTTCTTGAAGGTGCCTAAAAAAGGCTGGCTGTAGCAATTATACACTCCTTGCCTTCTCCTCACTTGATGGGTAAAGGAAGAAGTCAGGTTGGCATCTAAAGAAATGACATAATTAAAAGTTGATCACACAGGTGGTCAAAGCATGACTCCTAGGAGGCTGAGGCAAACAGCGGGTGGTCAAGTGAGTGGATGGGTGCTTTTTCAGTACTTTGGTCTGTCAGTGCTTGCCTTGGAAAGGGATGGAGCAATAAAACCGATCAAGCTGTGGTCTGCTTTGTTCTGTAGCACTGAGTTTTTGAGGTAATTATTCTGACTAAAGTGCAAAAAATACCACTTGCTCATCAAGCCATTTTGCAAAGGGGCCTTGCCCTTATATTTAGTGCTGTGCTCAAGTTTTACCACTTCTTAGTCCAAGCCCAGCCCAAGCGGCTGAGATTCTCTTCCTTTTATCTCCCCTGCCCATCTCCTCTGGCACACCAGACTCCCTTATTCCTCACCTTTTGCTATACTTTCTCTGTGCACAAGTACCTCTGGCTGACCTCTTGTCCTGGCTTCGCTGTGCCAGTCAGTGCTTGGGAACATGAGAACAAATTCCCTTGTTTTAGCTGTGGAATTGGTAGCAGAAAGTAGCACTGGGAGTTTTTAGAAATACTGTGGTGGTAATGACTGTTTCCTGTCCCTGGACTGACTTTTAAATGTATGAGAAAAGTTAATTGGAGGCATCCGTAAGCTGTTCATATATGGATTTTACCATTTAATTATAGATCTTCTTTTGGGGTAATGTTTCTCTGAAGGGAGCCTGATAGAGCAGATGCCGTTTTGCCTGGGGACGCATTTCTGGTATTGGCCTGGTGAAGAGCTGCCACTTCAGCTGTGGGATTTTGATGATTGCATGAACATCCTGCCACATGAGATTAGAGTGGCGGTACTACCTCCCGGCTTCAGGATATGAAAGATCCGCCTCTTCATTAGAGCTTTGATATGGTGGCAGCTGAAGTGAGGAAGAACAGGGGGGAAGGAGAGAAGCAATTTAAGAAAACCAAAAGCAAATCTACTAAGCAAAAAGGTGATCTGAGGGGAAGGAGGCTGAGATCTCATTACTGTTTCCTTATTGAAAGGGAGGGGAAGAACAACAGATCAATTGTTAAGCATTACTGGCTTTATGAAAGTAATTGCCAAGTGCTCACATACCGCAGCTGCAAGTGTAGTACTGATACATAAGAAGAGATAGACAAACCATGTGAAAGGTGTTTGTGTGGTTTCTATTAATGTGCACGCTTTTGTCTTTCTGATTTCAGCAGACAGAAGGAGGGGCACAGACAGATGGACAGCAATCACAGACACAGAGCAGTGAGAATACCGAGAGCAAATCCACTCCAAAACGGCTTCATGTGTCTAACATTCCCTTCCGCTTTCGAGATCCTGACCTTCGGCAGATGTTTGGGGTAAGTTACCAGCACCTTTTAAGGCACAGCAGGTTCTCCGTCCACACAGCTGGGACACGTGGTGCTAGTATATTCATGTGAAGGAAAAGTCCTTTCCCCTCGATTTAGTCAGTACGCTGTAAAATATTTGCAGGACTAGGACAATGGGTAGTGTTCACCAAAGCTGGTAAATACACACAAAACTATAACTATGTTGTTCATATCAAGATGTTGAGTGCAACCCAACAATTGGTTTGAGAAAAAAAGAAAACAATAAAGCAAAACTTCACCTTATTTCCTAGTAAAGACTAGGATTAAACATTGACTTAATATATCCCTTGTAAAGCACTGTTTTTCGGTTGCTTAGAAACTTGTTGAAATATTTCTTTCCTCATGATCCACTTCTGTGATGAAAAATTGCTGCAAGGAATTCGCCAACTAGCTATTGCAAGTGGAAAAGCTATTGCAAGTTAGATGGTATTTTACATTGTGTATAATATATACATTCTGTTTATTTTGACCAAATACTTAGTCTTCCCGAAGCTTTATATGCTATTCATAATTCTCAGTTTATGAGCTCTTTGAGGAAGAGTTTGTTCACGTGAGTGTAGGTGGTGACTCATACCGTGTGGACACAGAGATAAATGAGGTAGATGCTTCATGACCTAGCCTTCAGGTGAAGTTATCTATATATCATCATCATCATCATCATCAGGCATCCTCAGCTTGTTGATGTGATGGTAACATCCTTGGTTGATGGCATGTTTTAAAGTCTTCAGAAATATTTTTTATTATTTATAAACTTAACAGACAATCCAAACTGCCTGTTTAAGATGTAGTGCAGAGGGCTCAAGTCAGGAAAGACCAAAGCTAAAGGTTCTTCTTGCCACCTTAGGGTTTGAATGTATACTTTGGTCCTAACTTCCTAGCCAGCTACTCCTCTGAAATCTTGCAGTTTTCCGGTTCCAGTTGTTGCATCTCTTGAGCCATCTGTGTGGGGGGATGTGCATATGCACACACACACACGTGCTCTCATGAGTAGTGTTATGGTATGTAAGTGTGTGAAATTCATGGACTTCAAGCTTAGACTGCTATAAATGAAAGAAGAATTTGCTTATTTGTTCATAGCTTGGACAGAATGAAGTGAACAAAGTCTGCAGAAATGTTAAAAATTTCACTGATGGTCTTCAGCAAGAGTCCCAGTTGCTGTATGTTAAGAGAGATCTTAGCTTTCGTTCTTGAAGTTTTTGTGTCAGTAAGAAGCTGTTTAGTGGATGAGTACAAATGGAGAGGAGTGGTCAAAATGCAAGAGGGCAAGGCTGCAAGTCAGAGGGACTTAGCCAGGCTGGAAAAATGAACTGACAGGAATCTTAAGGTACTCGCCAAGAGTTCTATCTGGGAGGGAATAACCCCTGCGGAAGAACAGGTTGGGGGCTGGTTGGGGTTGCTTTCCAGGGCAAGAAGGACACTTCGTCTGAATGAAATACTGGAGCAAGTCCAGTGGGCACCACTGAGATTGTCAGGGGGCTGGAGAACATGATGTATGAGCAAAGTCTTGAGACCTGGGCCTGTTCAGCTTTGAGAAGAGCAGGTGGGGGGGGAGGGTATTTCTGTTGACTGCAACTCCAATCAGAGGATACAGAAAAGGTGTAGCCAGATTCTTTTTGGTTGTGTGTAATGATGAGATGAGAGACAACAAACACAAGTTGGAACATGGGATATTTCAGTTAGATATCAGGAAAATATTTTTGGGTTTCTTTTGCTGTGAGGATGGTTAAATACTGGGACACATTGCCCAGAGAGGTTGTGGAACCTCTGTCCTTGAAGATATTTCACTTGACTGGACACAGCCTGGCCAACCAAATCTCATTAGACCTGCTTTGAGCAGATGTTGCATTAAATGACATCTGAAAGTAGGTCCCAGCCAAATTATGATTCTGTGATTCTCTTGCAGAAGGCCTGAGTTTGCTTCGTACATTCTGTGTTGTTCGTACATTAGATTGTCAGACTCTTGATATCTGTGGGAATGTTTTCAGGGTGAAACTCATCTCCTGGCAATCTGTGATTGCTGAATCTTCTGTTGCCTGTTCTGCTTTTGTGTTTTTTAGCTTGCTCTTCCCTGTTGCATGGCTGGGTAGGCAGTTCCGTCCGGTTTGGGTAAACCGGTTGCTGAAATCACAGCCAGTTCTTGGACCACCTGCTACAATCTGTATTTAGCACGTCCCGCTCTGTGCTACTGCTTCTCCCCTCTCCTGGGGATTGCGTTGCTTACATAAACTGTTCCCTGTTGTTGCTGCCCCTTCCCTTGAGACCAGTGCTTGTCTTGATGGCTGGCCCCTTTCATGCTCATTCACCGTGATGCTGTTCTCCCTGTGCTCCTTGTGTGGGGGATGCGGAAGAAATGGAAATGAAAACATCCTTGTCCTGGTGACTCTTACATCTGCTTTGCAGATGAGGACACCCAGGCAATGTGAATGAACTGCTGTCTTTGAGAAGTGACTTGTAGGAAATGCAGCATAATTGCTTGCATTAAGGTTTCCCATCCTTTTTTTAGGCCCAAACGTATGTAAATAGAAAGGGTGGGGAAATACACTATATAAATTGGTTTCTGTTATTCCCCAAGTTATTTGTTGTTGGTTTATTTTTTCTGTAAACATCCTTTCTAGTTACAGCAGGGTGATGTGATTTTTAACTGGATTAAGTGGTATATTCCCTATAAAACCTTGTTAGCTCACCAGTCCCTGTGTTTGCTGAGAGGTATGCCCACCAGAAGAGTATTTTATCTTTCGGGACATGAAAAACCCCACGTGCCATTCTCCTGTATTAGACAACTTCACTTCTTTGCCAAGGGAATAATCAGTTGTTCTCATAGATCTCCCTTTTCCTCACTGCTGCTTTTCTCAGCATGCTCAGAGCTTCAAGCAGCAGGGTCTTTCTGAATCCTCCTTGCTCCTATTTCTTTTCCAGAATCAGGATGCTTTCTCTTAGGTGACTCACTGAAATCTACCCTTTCTCCTACAGGGGACTCATGGCTGTCTGAGTCTTCAACTGTAGCTAGCTTGTAACCTCCATCTTCTCCCTCTCCCTTCTGTGTGTCGGGTCATATCTCCTCAACGTCATATCTGAGAGACTCAAAATCCTTGCCTGGAGTGATTTTCCCAAGCTACTGTACAAAGAGAGGAATTGGGTAGACAGCAAAGCCGTGGAGGAAGAAATAAATGTGATGGGAGGGAGGGAGTAAAGAAGTCCCCTGAGGATGGAACAGCATGCGAGAGGTCAACCCAGTCCCGGGGCGCGGAACATTAGCTAATGCTTTCGTTCAGACTTGAGCAGAGGTGGACTTCAGAAATGTTGTCCCATGTGTGATTAAATGGAGATTACGTAACGCTTTCTAAACCTTCACCATTTGTGAGAGCTGGAGACATAAGGGTTTCCTGACAAATTCAAGTTTATTTGGGTTTCGAACCATTTCTCACCTGTTTTGCGTTTCTAACATGTCCCTAAAATATCCTCAGGAATGGAACAAACATTTCCTTATATGCCTCTTACAGGGAGGCAAATAGAATGTGCTGCTTAAAACGAGTAATATTTACTTGATATTTCATGGTACCAATAAGAAGGCTTCCAGAAAGCTTCTAGAAGGAATAGGTCATTTTTTAATGCACACAGTTCTGCAACCACGGTAGAGTAAATCAATAGTTGACCTTGTTCTAGCAGATAAAGAAGAGTTAATAGCTGACCTGAAATCCCACGGTTGCCTAGGTACCAATGATTGTTATTTGTCTGTATTTACTTTGTGCAAACAGAATATGGCATCAGGCAATAATGTAAGGAGCTTTAGAAGAGTCTGTTTCTTCGAGTTTAAACAATTGGCAGTATAACTACCCAGGAAGATACCTTTAAAAGGCAGATGTTAATGGAAGCTATAAAGTATTCAACAAAATTGTACTGATGGCCAAAAAGGCATGATTCCACACTCACTGAAACTGTATTTACAAAACACAAAGCGTTCTTCACATTAGGCAGGGATGACAATGATGAGGAGGAAGTAAATGGCAGTATAATTGCAAACTTTAAAGCAAGTGAGAAGGGAAATGCGCTAATCATGAAGATAGCGGTGATGTAGGTTCAGGGAAGGTGTCAAAGAAAAAATCTAGGTGCAGGTCCACTATAACATGAGGAAACAGTTGTGTGTTTGGGGGGAAAAAACAATGACAAAACGAAACAACCAAACAGAAAAGCCAACAAAAAACCCTCCAGCTTGCTGTATTTGTGATGTAACAGGAGGTGTTTGTACCATATCTGGTTTTGTATATGATTTATAACAAAGGAACATGAGATAGTGCTTGCTAATATTTTAAAAACAGCAGATCTAGATAAGGTATGTCCAAAAATAATAGCCAAAGCAAGGAGCTCCTTTATTCATTAGTATTAAATTTTAGCCAATTGTTGTAAGCTAGGGGAGTTGCAGGAGGCTGGAACACTGCCTACCAGGAGTCACTATTGAAAAAATTGAAAAGGATGACCCGAAGAGCTACAAACTAATTATCTGTAAGTTGATCCAAGACAAAAATAATTTTGGAATGCTTTAGAAAACATTAGAATCTGAAGAAACAGTTTAATATCTATTCCGTGTGACTCTATAAGGTAATTAAATTATTTTAGACAAATATTCTCTTGTCTGTTTTGACAAGATTGTGCAAAGATTGATATAGTTGAGCGTTGCTCAACCAATTGAATTTGCTCCGAGTGACCAATTTTGATTTTTAAGAAAAAAATACTTATATCGGATAAACACAAGGCACATCGGAGTTATTAAGAATTTCTTCAATGAGAAATAATAAAAAATTCTAGTTATTGGGGAGACATCAATGATCAAGACTGTTCCTAGAGTGAATTACCCCAGGGATCTGCTTCAGTTGCAGTAGAATTCAGTACAGGTGTCGGCCCATGGAGACAGTATTATTGAAAGCTTTCCTGTAAGATTTGTAAGTAAAAAAATATTTGAGGAGAGGAAAGAGAAAGATAAGGTTGCTGTTAGAGAATGACTTGAAATGCCTGGTTAACTTGCAGTAAATTCAACAGAAACGTTGTTGATGTAGCTCTTTGCAGAGTATTGAATATGTGGGAACCAGGCTGGGCTTGTGCGGTGAAAAGCCTTCTTTGGAAAGCACTGACATGGGAGAGTACTAGTGGTCGTTGAAGATGGTCGGTTCAACAATGCAAAGGAGGGTATCAAGTTGAAGGAGGAATGTGATCTTGCTCATCTTCAAAGTGTAAAAGACTGTGACTGTAATTTTGTTCAGTTCTGAGATCAGTTTAGGACAAAAAAAAGGTCTAGGGCTTGGAAGATAAGTGACTTTTCAACTGTGTAAGGTGTTGGATACATGATTTACTCAGCTTATTAAAGAAAGGTTGAGAGATTACAAGTCTGTTCTGTACAGGTGCTTATGCATGGATGATATCTACTAATAGAGTTTTTAGGTCTTGTTTACAGTCATAATAAGATTTTCCAGTTGGAAGCTGAGATTTAACACAATTAACCTTGAAATAAGGGAAAATTCTTAGTCATTTAGGCTAATTTAAACAATGGAACAACTTATCGGGGAACAGAAGAGTTGCCATTAGGTTAAAAACAAGTTAGCAACTCTTTTCAAAACCTTATTATTCAGTTTCTGAGGTGCATTCTTTGGCTAATGTCTGTAAAGGACTGACAGGGTGGCAGTAGTCCTCTCCTTAGCTGCTGGTAGGCTGTCCCCTTCCTTATTGGACTGTGTATGCAGAAGAAAAGCTCGTGTTGCCCTCAGCATACTTCCAGTCCTTTCAGCTTTGTGCTGTGGTGGTGTCTGTGCTTGTACCTCGTGGCTGAGAGTTTCAGTCCTTTCCTCTAAGGCTTCAAGAAGCAGCTTTCATCCCACTATAAAATTGACTGGGATACTCTGGTCAGTTCTGGACTTCAGAGTCAGATGGACTTCAGGGTCTCCTTGGGGAAGATGGAGGCCACGTTGAACTGCCTACAAGAGGAAACCCTATCTCTTCTAAAGCTGAATCATGAAGAGTCTTCACAAAACCAAGCAAAGTGAATAGTTTTGGTAGTTCACATGAGTATCTTTGCACTAAATACTTCTTATCTGCTGTGAGAGCAACAGTATGAGGAGTCAGAATTGACGTTTCTCAGAATTTACCATGGTGAAACGCTCTTCACCCTAGAATCTTTTAAAAAAGGAGATAGTGTAAGGTAAAAATAAGTACTGTGTTGATGTTGATTGTGGATGAAGGTGGGATAGCACAGTACAGGGTGTGAATTCTCTCAGGCTCTGGCTTCAGATGGAGGCATTGGCTTTTTTATATGATATGCTCCCTCCATGGCTACTGCTTATATGCTTTTTACTGCTTCGTGGGGAGTACCATCAGCCTGGTTTGTAAAGGGTTTTTGTGCATTATCAGCTACAGCAGTAGTAAAGCATACCTGTTTTACATTAAGGTGACTGTTCTGTCACATTTAATAACTTTAATTTAATGAAGTTATTAATAACTTGTTTATTAAAGATGTGACAGAATGGTAGCTACTTTTTGTTTAACATTGGATTTTGAGGCATGTAATGTTGTAATCCTTTTCCTTCTCTAAGCATAATTCCTGTTTCTACTGTGGGGTTCTTTATGGTGTATGTTTGTGATAGATCACTGCTTTTGTATGACCTGAGCAACACAGCTCTGGGACCTCAGTTATTTTTGGAAGCTCTTGTAACCTTCAGATCTCGGCCTCTGGGGAAACATTTGGGCACTTTACACTTCCTAAAATACTTCAGTGGATATAATTTCTCATCCAACTTCATTCTGATGTCAAGAGTGCAAAACACCTTCATGAGAGTATAGTTGGAGGCTAAAGCAACAATCTAGACTACAGTTCTTTCTCACCAAGAATCTGGTAGAATTTTAAGTCCATATTTGCCAATAAATAAATTTAAGTACTCAAGTAATTAATGATACACAGGTATTGGCAGTGGCAGAAAACTGCTCGTGAAGTGTTAAGGTAAGTAGGGAAATAATACAGTAGACCAAGAAGCTCTGATCTGCGGTTGGTGACTCAGTGAGGACTGAAGTACAGCAAGAAGAAAGGTGCTAAAAGGACTCTGCTTTCTCACTGGATTGGCCATCTGAAGGAGGAAGTCCTGTCTTCTGGATATCAAGATGTGTTTCACTTTTTTCATCTCCAAATAATACTGACCACTGATCACGCGTAACTCGTCCTGCATGCCAGTATTGGAGAACAAACATTCTGACACAAGGTGGCCTCTTTGTGATTGTTCTCATTTCCAAGCTCTTCCTGCAATGAAAGAGAGCTCCAGTCCTGTCACAGGTCAAGACTTTGTTCCTGCTGATGTTGGTTAGAGGAGGTGCTTCTGTTTATACTGATGTGTTTCACCAGGGCGATTTCTGGAATCACATTTTGCAAAAGACTTGTGTGTTCAGTGTTGCATGAGAATCCTCCTTTGTTTGCACTGCTGCATTGGGGACCATGGTGCTTTCTGTCTTGCTCTGCCAAAACTATGTTGTGACACTCCAGGTCAGAAACTTCTGAACCAACTGTCTGGTGGAAGGCAGCGATATGTGGATCAAACATTTATCTAAGATTTGTTTTGGTTTTCATATGAGTTGCCGGAAGAGTTTTAGAAAGGGCTGAGTGTCATTTAGGTGATAGTGCTGTAGCTGGATTTACTTGCATAAAAGACGTGGGTAAAATTACATGGAGTTGTCTTCTGTAACCCGGTTTTGTGTGGATTCAGTCTACGTGTCTGAGTCCTCTCAAATGGAGTTTTGCATGTATGCTGGTTTTGTGGGCATGGGTCCTAGTACCTTTTCTATGGCAGCAGTACCAGATTACAGAGCAATCACACCTCTGAGGATGGCACAAAGCAAGAACAAGGAGCTGGAAGTGTAGACCTCGAAGCTGGCCTGGTGTTAAGATCTCTGGAGTGGTACCCAACGGTACTGTTCACTGCCATCTCATGTCTTGTGTGAAGCTCTTTTCTTTGTGAGTCAGAGGATAACAAATGACTGAGAAACTATTTTCCTTGTCACTTTGTTTGCTGGGATGGCTGCAGTCTGTAAATCCTGTTAGAAATCTGTGCTCTGTGTGGCTTCCTTTTAAAGTCAGGTTTCTTAGAAAGCACATGTTTTGTTGGGCAACAGGTCAACACTAATAAGGGATTGCTGGTCCTTGTTTACTCTTTCTTGAGTTGGCAAACTATTGTTGTGCTTTGGTTTATAAATCCTTGATGCTTCCATCTTCCTGTCAGCAAAGCATACTGGTGTAGCTTGGCTGAATAGAGTTGGTTGTAGCAGGGTTGGCCCCACTGTTTTGAAGAGATGCGACCCAGCTTTAGGTGAGAAAGTTCATGTACTGGTAGCAGCCTAGCTCTAGAGACCCCATGCTGCCATAACTAAGCACTGACTAATGCACGCTTGCAATGGAGCCATCTGTTCTCAGCTGAAAGTACATCCTGTGGAGCTGGGAGCTGTAGGAAGGACACGCTCTGCAGCACCTGTCGTGCGTATGAAATGCCCTTTGCTCACGCATCTCAAGCCAGAGGACCTGAAATGGAGTTTGGTTTCCTGACTATTTTGGGTTTCGACCATCTTTGAGAATGGACAGTTAAATACCTTTGAGGTTTAGTTCATTGCGCTCTAAATGAATTTCGTGGTGCAAAGCTACTTGGGCATATGGAGTTCTCTAGCAGGGATGTGAGGCTTTTGCATGGGGTCTCACATTACATTCTGTTGTTACGTGATTTCTAGAGAATTTGCCTTTTACTCCCTGTTGTTTGCATCTTTAGGGTTAAGTTATTAGTCTAGCACATTTTGGAGCTAATTTCGAAAGCTCTAGACAGGGAGAGGAGGCAGGGCCAGCTGGAACAGAGCATACAGGAGGGACCCTACCAAACTGTCAGTGTCTTGGAAGGCAAAAGCTCTCTGGTGCCAGATCTCTCAAATTTATTAGATGTAATGTAGTTATGGCCTCTGCTGGAAAAATATGCTGTCTTCGTGTCATCTGTGTGGAAAGAAAAACACAGCATGCATATACCTTTCCTTGCACAATGCCCTAGCATCTATAATAAAGTACATCATGTTCAAGCAAGAAAATTAGGTTCTAGTCATAGCTGATGTCTGTTAATATTTTTATGCCTCTTAAAATTGTTGTTTCCAACAGGCTTTGCTACCATTTTAGAGGAGATTATTCTCATTTACCTGCTTTACTGAAAAATAACTAAAAGCTGGTACAAGGTCACTCCAGGGAATGGAGCACTGTAAGACGTAGGAGCTGTTGCATCTCTGTTTGTCATGCTGTGACTGGAAGACTCTGTGTGTGTTTATGTGTGTATATGTGAGCAGTTCATGGAGGAGCCTTCTTGCATGACCTGACATGTGATAGTAGATGCTGGCTTCTTGGTCACACGCAGTCTTCTAGTTCGTGGCGGGAAGCATTTGAGATATGTAGTCCTGCAAGGCTTTCTTCAGAAGGCCATGAGCTCTGCTGAGGACTTTTTCCCCAGCTGCTCCACAGGGTTGTAAGTAAAATTCTTCATAATCATTGAGTGAACAAATCAAGTCTGTGAGCACAAGTGATTCGTGTCTTCAAGGTTAGAGATTAGAGTTAGTCCTCATGAATGGCGTAAGTATGGGTCTTGTTTTATTTGGCCAGACCCTCTGTCTGCTGGAAAACACAAACATGACTGTATACATGATTTTAAAAAATTACTGTGGGGTCATTTGATGTTGACCCTTTTATTTAGGCAGCCTAGCATTTTCCATACAAAAATTGTGACCTTCTACTAAGGAGCTCTTAAAACTTCCATTGTTTGCAATAGGCTGTTGACATTTGGTAGGGGAAGCATCATCAGAGAACAAAGTGCCTTTTTATGTTCTGCTAAATTAGATTCAGCTTTGAAGGAGATATAAACTGTTAAAATGAACTAGTTTTTTTTTTCTTGCATTCATTCTTCAGGAAAATTCTGGCTTGCTACCAAAAAGAAGTGCCTCCAGTGCTGGACCTGCTGTAACCGTTGCAGCAGCAAGGACAAGAGCTGTGGTGTTAGCTATCAGAGCAGCTATGGCAACAACCACAGCAGAAAAGAGTCTGGTGCACATCCTCTGCCTTGTGGCCATGCTGCTTTCTTCCATGGAATTTCATGGAGCAAGAAGCCCCTCCCCAGCAAGCCTCAGTTCCGCAGTTAGCACCTGTTGTCTCTGTTCCTGCCCTCCCAAGCAGGTCCTTCTCTCCTGCCTCTTCAAACATACAGCTCATAGGTAGAAAAGAGATTGGGGCAGTTTGCCCTTTTGAGTAGACATCAAACATGTGCTCACTGCAGCCACAGAGTTTGGCGATCTTAATTCTGTCATCTAGGAAACGACGTACCTTCATCATCTACACTGCAGGGAGGCAGCTGTGCCACCTCTCACGGAGCTAGGTCAGACCACTTGAATTCAGTGTTATCGCAGCTTTTTTACCAGCCACACGGAATTAAACACACAGGACAGGGTTTCCTGTTGGGGTGGAAACCCTGTGTGGAGAGCTCATCGGAACGAGGTTGGCAGGCAGCACTGGCAGCAATTCTTGAGGATCCAGGCCCAGCTGGGTGTGGAGAAAGGGGAAGATGGCAAAGCATAATTGTGTACCAGAAGCTGCACAGTTTGTTCACTTTCAAGATGATCCTAATGAGGTAGAAAATGGTGATTTTTTTTTTATAGTTTTGAAGATTTTGGCATTTGCATTTAGCAAGAGCCTGGCTGTTTCAGCATGTGTGGCAAGGCTGCGCAGCTGAGCTGATCTGGCAAGGTCAAATCCTGCTCTCTTGCAGGGTGTGCTGCTTTCTATTCCCTTTTGTCTACTCAGAGCCTTAATGCTCACCTGACCCTTTGAGCCACTTTAGATCAGTAAATCGTCAAAAACTTTGTATTTATTCCTTTTCCTGCGCTCGTTTTTCATGTGATTGGTGAGCTGTATCAGTTGTTCTACAGGTGAGAATGAAAACTGTGGAGCCAGGTTTACGAAGCTGGTGAAACCAAGCAAGGAGTGACAATGGAGCAGGGGCAGCCCTTCAGCAGCCATGCACAGTTAAATTCGTTCAGCCTGTCATGTAATGACACTGAAATACTCTACCAAGAAAGCAATCATGCCTGATTTCTTTCATGGCAGTGCCCAAGCCACATGCAACAAAGACAACAAAAAGCAATCAACAGCTAATCTTCTTTGTAGACAAGCCCACACCAAGCCTGCGATAGAAATAGAAAATGTGTTTTAGCTGTGATTGGCACAGCAGTGGTCAAAAGAGGATCCAGCATGGATCAAGCCTAGGCTGTTGAGATGTTGTGGTTTCAAGGAGGATGCATGTTTACGTTAGCATTATGCGAACTTGATATTGTGAATTCAATTGTTGTTGGGATGAATAGGAGATCAAGCATTGTCTTTAAACAATAGAACAGTAAAAACAACATCTGTGAACCAACATTTGTAAAATAATACAACTGTCTCCTTTTTAAGAATGGAGAGTGGAAGCAGACAGAAACTATAGCTTAAATTATTGGAAGCATTTTGTTTGCTTTGAGACAGTTGTGGAATTCTTGTTCATGGGTCTTAATAGCTTTTTATTGCTTTGCATATTCAGAGTTTCTCCTCAGTCATCATAGCTCACTGTTGTAAATGTTCCATGTTTGCAGATCTGGCCACAAGTCTTTCAAGCACAAAATGAGCATTACACCATTTGACTCCAAATGGAAATGGAATTAATTAAAAAAAAAGACAAATGTTACATTAAGAGCACTGTGGCAAAGTGGAGAGTGTCCACAGTGGAGGACGGTGTTCATCATCTTTCCTAACTCTGAAACCATCCTTTCTTTTCTTTTTGACCTTTCTTTCATTTACTGCCGCCTTTAAAACTACTTCAAGCAGTGAGATCTAAACCATGTTGATGGCAGCTTTTGTAAATAAGTAGGGTAGGAAAAACAGATATCTCATTTGTCTGAGGACAACGTGCATCTCTAGAATGAAGACTGCTCCGTATATATGCTCCTTAAAATGAGATATTAGATCTCTATTTTTGGAGAGCAGACCTCTAGTTTGGAAATACAGCATCGATGTTTCTAGAGGACAGAGCATTGCAGGCTCTGTTGGAGTGATGATGCTTTTATCTGTAGGTTACTGCTTTGAATCTGTCTAGTTCAATAAAAATATTTTAATATGTTCAAGGTGAAGGATGTGATCTATGTATGGTTCCACAGAGTGTGATAAATCTTCTTTCTGGCTTGTAACGGTTCTTTCCCATTTTTGCTCTGTGTGAAGTAAGGACCTCTTTGGAACCAGTTGTTGAAACAGTGCACAGCAGTGAGGCTTTGCTCTCCTCAGGGTCTCCAGCCTGAGGCAGAGGTCAGAATTGTATCATATGTGATAAACTTGCATGGGTTGCAGGTTCCTGTATGTCACAGGTTGAAGCTGAATGATATTTTTCTAAAAAAAAAAACCCTGTTGGATGTTGGCCATTTTCATGGTTTCAGAATCTGCCCTCAATTCTTTTGAAGACTTGGAGTTTTGGAAAGTGAAGGCAGCAGGGAGGAAAGGAAATTTATAGTTTTGAATGCCTGAGCTTGGGAGTCTTATGTGATGATCCCATCCAGAGAAAAAACAACACTGTTAAGTTTCTCTGTGCGGTAGCCACTTCAGGAGGAAGATGAGATGCTGAACATGTGAGAAATGTTGTTAGATGTCTGAGATGAAATCATATAACCATGTCTTAGATGAAGTAGTAGAGTGAGGGAGGAAAGGATTGTTTAGATTAAAAGGGGGGAAAGAAAAGATGCCTCAAATTCCTAAAACGCTTCTGGAGATTGTTTTTTTGCCTTTGGACTTCTGTGAGAAAACCTGGGGTCTGTGACCAAGAGCACCTGCGTGTTCTAACCGGAGAGAACTGGGTCACGTCACTGAGATTTTATGCCTTTGCCTGTATGCTAGAAATTGAAATAGTCTCACCTCCCTTCTTGCACTAAGCCAGCCCCCAAAAGGCAGGAAAAATCGATTGCCAAAAATAAACCTTTTTTTTCCCCTTGTCTCTCTGCAGCAATTCGGCAAAATCCTTGATGTAGAGATAATCTTTAATGAGCGTGGCTCCAAGGTAAGTCCTGTTTCTGTACCCGCTTCTCTTGTTTTGATTGCAGAGTAAAAGGCAGTTCATTGCCTAGAGAATATACTCTGTAGAGATCAGGAGGAATTAGTGTGATGGGGGAAGGGAAAAGCTATTTTGGAGGCTGTCTCCTGTTCCTTCCAGAATTTGAGCATGGTCATTTCTGGGCAGCATGTACAAATGCTCCTAGACAGTCCTGCCTGTAACATGGGATCAGATTCCCCAGCCCTTTGAACAAACAAGGAGTCAGTCACTTGAGCCTTCATGCGAACTCGTTCCCATTGCGCTAGCAATGGGTGCCCTGTGAGGAAGGCAGAATAAGGTAAACCAGCTTTGTGTGATGGGAGGTTGTAAGAACAAAGCCTAACCCACCCGCCCTCCCCACCACGTTTTCGTTGCATTAAAATCCTTCCATAGAAAAAAAGTCACATCTCATATGTGAGAGGACTTTTATTTACTCTGTTTTGCAGACTTACTCAGCACTTCTGAGTTACAGACCTTTCATGTTTGAGATATTTGATGCTTAATATAAACACCCTCATTCCCCTTGCCCTGCCCCACATGGACCTCTCCTCACTGAATTTGCATTCACACACCTATTTTCATCTTAGAGATACATCAAGAGGGAGCTTTTCTTGAGGGTTAATGGTAGTTTATTTCTCTGGAGATGAAATTTCAAATGTTGCTCTGGTCAGCTGCAGAGAGATTCAGTGATCTTTGTCCTAATTGGCAATTGGTTCTCATCACGTAACCAGTATCACCACAATGACAAATTGATGTGATTCTCTCTCTGCCCAGGAAGTTCAGCACTGGAATAGCAGGGAGTTTTGCAGGTCAGGAGCAAGGTGCATTGCCAAAGCTCTATGGGGGAAGCTTGCACAGTGCATGTCTATACTCTGCTTGATTTAATCAATGCTAAGATTCCCATTTTCAATTAAAACAAAATTTCCCTCCTCCCCCCACACACGTGTGCGCACATGTGTGCATGCACACAAGAGATTTTGAAGTTGCAATTCAGCTAAGCAGTTTTGTTTTAGAGCCTATGCCTTTTGCTTGGATTTGAGGTTCACAGACTTAAGGTGGCCTCTTTGCTTCAACATATATTCTGGGGTATGTTCATGTTCAGAGCCCTCTGCAAATTTCCGCCCATGTTGCCCAAGCTGCATTCTGAAATTCTTCAGTCTCTGTATTAGCTGGAAACCAGAAAGCAGTTGATCTGTATACAAAAGAAATGAGTGTTAACCCTTTCCCCATCCTTTGTTTGTGCTTAATACCATGGGTTTGGTTTTGGTTTTTTTTTTAATAAGACAGTTTGAACAAGTAAATGTCTATATGGCTTAGTTAGAGAGTTTTACGTCCCTTTGTGGATAAAAATCTATACACTTTACCAAAACAATCGGCTGCACTGAGTTTGTAAATAGTTATTCTGCTCTCTTTTGTTCTTCTGATATTTATAGGCCAGAGCTATCTATAAATTAGTCTCGATTTTAGTCATTTCTGTTTGGCTTTCTGAGTGGCCTCTGGCCTCTATCAAATCCCTACTTGTTTGGATCTAATTGGAAAAGAAAGAACTGGCCTGGCAAAGTGGTGAGCTCTATCTATCATCCCCCACTGCCTCAGCTCTCCAGAGCAGTGTTTTCTGCTCCATACTTGAACCTCACTCTACCTCTCCCATCTGTACAGCCTGATATTAAACACCCACAGCTGCCCTTTCCCTTCTCAACACTAGTGTTGGAGGCTTTCTATGAAGGCTTGAGTTATGACTATGGAAAGTATCTTGTGCACATGTTAAAGCCCAAGCCTTCTGGTTTTCAGTTAAAACAAAAATTATTGCTGAAGAGTTCCTTGATTAGTTTTATCGTGAACCCGTAATAAATATACGAAAAAAGAAAGTAATCCAAAGAGATGTTCTTCCAGTCCTTGACCACGCAGTTTTCTACTGCTTTTTTGTCATCTTGCAGCAAAAAAACAGTTGCAAACCTGGTATCCTGTATTGAGGGATGGGGCAGAATCTGAACAGAATGAGAAAACACCCAAAGAGTAATTTTGTGGTATCTTTGCATCCTTCCCTACCCAAAATAATTCCTGTTTTTAAAAGAATGCAAGATTATTCCTGCTTAGCATGAAAATGGGAGGCCCCAGTGTTTGAATGGGGTGTAGCTGCACGAAGCACCTGGTATTCACATAATAACGGAAAAACAACAGTTTGGTGGTCTGATGGTGAAGCAAAGGAAATGGATCTTTCTGGAGGCCACTCACTCACTCTTGGGTTCTTCCTCCACCTTAGGAAAAAAAAAATCTAAATGCATTTTTCTGCCCTGTGGCTTCCATTCTAATCTAATGTTATGAAACCTCTCTCTCTTCTTCTCCTGCTCCTCTCTCTTGGGAATCCGAAAGCAGATGCTCCTGCTGCCTGCCTTGTGCTGTGTTCTAAATGCTCCCTTCCCTTTCCTGGGTTCCTAAGGGTTGTAGAGTTTTGTGTATATGTTTTGTAAATATTTTAAAGGTACAGTGGTAAATCCCAAACTGCCCTGAGTTCGCCCCCACCCAGTGTACGATGGGGTTGAGCAGCGCTTTGTCCCTGCTGAGCTGTGGCAGGAGATCTCTGCTGGGATCACTCCAGTGCTGGTCGGTAGGAGGGACTGGAGAAAGCATACAGGTTGCATTCTTCCTTTTGAATCCACCTGAGATGACCAGACAGTTTTCTCTGACAGCCTGGGGGATCTACATCAAACTGACTGCATCTTCAGGACTTCTATATACTTAGAAAGTTTAGTGACCAAAGAGAGAGCAGCATGTGTCCATCACAGCCATCTCTCACCTCAGGTTCTGGTGTTTGGCTTAGGAGATGTTATTTGTTGCCTTTTGGTATCACGGCAGAGTAAGAGGCAGTTAATAATTAGTTTTGCTGATTCTTCTCTCGAATTCTTGTTTCCTAACTCAATTTTTGCCCAGATTCAATCTGTTTAGTGGGATTATATGGACCCTGGTAGACTTCACACTGATATTGCTTTGCTACATATGAGAAACAAGATACAAGCTTTAAATATCCATTGAATTTCATTTTATTTTATTCAAGTTTAATAGAATGGCCTTAGTCTTCCCTTGATATATTTGGGATTTTTTGCTTGCTTCCAGGAAACTAGCTGTTTCATTTATCCTGTTTACCATTACAGTTCTAGTTCTGACCCATACAAGTGCCTTTAAATAGCACTCTGCTCATGGTTGCAAGTTTACCATGCGCTTCACAGAACCATGAATAAAACAACTCCAGAGGAAGTCAAGAGGCAGGATTCCTGCTCGTTTTATTAGAAGAGATGCATCCTCTAGATGCATATTTTGGTACTGTTGTGCTGAACCGAACAAGTGGACATATTTGCAGAATTAATGCAGTCTGCATACGTAATGAGTACCCTCTGGCATTCATAAAGCTTCAGGGGAAGGGAATCCAAGCTCTTAGCTCATCAGCTGTGTACCATGTGGCATTCCAAGATGTGCCCTTGATGACATTCAGAGGCTGAGAGTGCGTAAGCACACAGCAAAATCTTGGCTGAAGCAGGAGCATTTTTTTAGACTTTTAAATGGTAAGAGTTCATATTAGTGCAAATTGCAAGCTTGTGGTTTCAGAATAGTGTACATTTATGTCCCTCACTGCCTTCAACTTAGGAGACTCAGATCTTCAAGCTCTTGAATAGGACTTAAGTGTATAGAAGCACTTCATATTTAATTAAAAAAATTGGTTGTATAGTAGCTTACATCTTCACAAAGAAATTACATCTGTTGGTGAGTGGAGTTCTGTAAGTAAACCTGTGCTAACTAAAAACTTATGTAGAAAACTGTGTGGAAACACTGGGAGTTTTTTATGTTCACAGTTAACTGTAGGCTGAGATAAGAATATGAACTTAGACTTTACCTGTGCCTAGAAGATTGTACATTTGTATGTGTATTTATTTCTTCTTTGAATGGATTAGGTGCTTTGAGTTGAGCCACTCTTGGACTTAGTTTCCACTCAGTGAAACAGATACAACCCCTTGTTACATAAAATCAGAGCTCTTGGTTTCATTTTAATTCTATTTTCATAATTTTTGTTCAGATGTCAGAACCAGAAATACAAAAAAGGCCTAATAACAAATTAAGTACCAGCGACCAGCATTGCTGGTCACCAAATCCTTTTGTAATGCCTTTGGCACAAAGGAGATATGACCTGTCCTCCTTTATCCTAGTTCAGTGAAGTATGGTTTTGTGCCTTTAACTCTGTGATACTAAATTAATGTTACATCAGTCCATGTACTGAACTGGTTTATTTAAGGCTGAAGCTGATGATTTGATAGTGTAATCTGGGAATTGCTCCTGTGTGAGAGCACCTTCCCGGTAGTGCTCATTTCACTGTGTAGGGAGTTGAAACCAGGGTGCTAAACTAGCAAAAAAACTGATGGTAGCAGGGAGAGAGAGAATTAAGCTCGTTCTCTGCCAGTTCAGCTAGCTGACCTCACAGGGCACACAGTAAGGTCCATGATCGACAGAGGGAGAAGGAGGTGGAGCACACAGGCGAGGACAATGTGAGGCTGTGAAACCCCTGACCTGAGTTGGCTGGAGCTGCTCTGATGCTCCAAGCTCTCCCTGAGCATCATTTACTGGCTGGGCTCCTGCCATTCACTTGGGGCCTCTGTCCCTCCTTGGTTTTGCAGGAGGGTTTGGCAGTTGAGCAACTGAACAAGCTGGACTGAAGGAATGATCCAGCTTAAGAATAACCCTGGAGGTTTTTTGAAGGTGTATTTATGGGGTTTTAGCCACAATAATTCCTTCATCTGGCTCTCCAAATTGCTCAGGTACACCGAGAGATGCCTTATGCTTATGTGCCCTAATGTGTTCAACATGCTGCAAGAGCTGCTGAAATAGTAGCAACTTGGTTTATGCCAATTCCCTCACCAATTTTTGTGTGTAACTTGAACAATATGTTTCTGAATTTTGTGCTATGTTTCTGTCAGTGCATTCAGTCCTGCTCATCTCAGGTGGATGATAGGTGAAACCCTCCTGCTGTCTCCAGATGCCTTGGAAACAGATAGCTTAAACTACTGTCTCCTTGGCCATTTTTTAAAGCTCCTAAAAGTTTGTTTATTATGGAAATAAGAAAAAAAAAAGAAAAAAAAAGACAAAAGAAAAAACTTGATTAAAATGTTGAACAGCAGCAGATGATGGCAAAGCCAGTTGCTCCCTACGTGCTCCAGTGGTACAAGGCAAAGATGCTGCTGCTGAGGTGACTGGTCTAAACTCTGTGACAAACGAAGGGTTAACAATGCATGGATTTCAAGGGGCTCTGTTTAGTTTCCTTTGGTTTTCTTTTTTTTTTATTATTTTACTTTATTTTATTTTTTGTTGGTTTTTTTTTTTTTTGTTTAATTTCTGTGTTCTGGCCACACCCAGGAGAACCGTCTGCTTTTGATTTCTCCCTTTACGGTTACATGGTAAATTTTCTTTCTCATTCTTCAGAGATGGAAACATTCGAGTACTATATATATATATCTATATACATTTATTATTTTTTTTTCACTGCTCATCATGTTGCTTGTTATTTATTGCAGAGTCTGAGGCCAGACTAAAAGGGTGGCAGTTACTCGGTCTCTTCAGGTCCTTTGAATAATCATTTGGGTAAAAGGGGGTTAGTCTGGCACTGTAATTTACTCACCAGTCCTAAAAATGTTTGTTGGGGTTATTTACTGTTTGCTGGGTACACTGAGGCTTAAACTTATTTTCTGCTTGGGAGAGGTTTGTGGCAGTTGCTGGTGGAGAAGAATTGTTGAAAATCTCAGCCTTGTTTATCGTAACAACCTTATTAGACCCCAGGTATTTGTTTACTCTAAATTTTAGAAACCTTAAGTCTTTATTTACCCAGGATTGCATCTTCCCTTCCTGTGGCTCCATACCTACTGCTATGGAGCAAACCAGTACCAGCTATAAAGCTGAGATAGTAAATACTGGACATCTGCCACCTCTTTTTTTACCTTTGTTTTTTTTTTTCGAGGGCAAGACAATCTTGGGAGGGAAAACTGAGAATTGTTTGTTGTATATTTGTTCAGGTACAAATTAATCGATATTCTTTACAGGTCATCTATGAGAAGGAATTAAAAATACATGTATCTGCTTTTTTTTTCTCTCCCACATCAAAAATATGTATATATAATTGCTAGTTTTTAAACTTAAAAATAACAAAAATGTCAAGCATGGCTCACCTATTTTTCATGTTGAAAATTTGGTTGTCTAAGAGGTACATTAAGATGACAAACGAAGGGGGCACAAATACTGACTCTACCGTAGTCAACTATGTAAAGTGTTTATTCAACATTAACGTTAAAGACAGTTGCACAAGCTAAAGACTGATCTGTCAGTAACACAAATTGTGGTTAATTACTTATGTTGTTCAGAATCAGGTTAATTCTGTTTTGATTCACATTGCTATTTATTTTTATATAGCCTGCGTGTGGATTGTACCCCACCTTGAGTTTACTTATTAAAAATTCCTAATCAATTTAAAGATATTTAATGATAATGTGGTTTTTAAAATCTCATACAGACTTCAGTAATTGCAAACAAATGTGAATTAAAATACTCTTAGTTTGGTTCTGGCCTGCGCAGATTAATGTCTAAAAAATTACCTTCCCTGTGCTCTCCAGCTTTCAGTTCACATCATCACCGAAGACATAAATTTCATTCGGTCTCCACAGGCTTGTCTAGAACAGACAGAAATTTTAATGTAAAAAGAGAAGAGGGAAATAGAGATTCCTGTTGCAGTCTTTACCTCCCCTCCCTCCCAGCCTTTTAAAGATGCATTATCCCTGTTATATAGAACCAGAGGGAAAGGTGTCGCTCTGTTTCTCAGTCTTGCCTAGCTCTGTAGGGGTTCTTTGAAGCAGACATGATACCCTGTCCCTTCGTAATCAGCTTTGCTATTACACCCCTCGCACCCGCCCAGGTTCCCAGCAACATGCTTGAGTTATATGCAGTTGGGTTCTTTTATTGGCCTCAATTTCTTGTAGCTCCAATTTTAATTAATTTAAACAGAAAACTTTAATGCTGTTCTAAAAAAAGGCATCAATTTGTTATATAAATAACTTTTTATATAGCTGGAGAAATGAAATTATCTGAAGCTTTAGATTATTGGGTTGGAGCCCAAAACAGTGCTGTTGTTGATCTCAATGTTGCAGTACTTGGCAAAGTCCTTCTATTATTGCTGTTCAAGGTGGGGTGGGAGAAAAAAAACCCCTACATTTTACATGTAACTGTTTTGTGATGGAAACCTAGCTGTGGATTATAAAGGCCGGCATGTGCAAGTGCAAATGGCTTGGGCTTTTTAAGATTAGTATTGTAAAGATCTTTAAAAAGATCACTTCAAGAATGATGGGTTGCTTGTGCCTTGTTGCTAACAGTGCTTAGAAATCAAGATGCTGTTTTTCTGGGGAGGGTTGTCCAGTCCATGCATATTGACCCCAAGCTGCATGGAGGGGCTCCAAGGCTAGCATGCTGCTTCTCTGACCAGGCATAGCAGTAGGTCACTCGCATCACTGCACTTCTCTGCTTAATATCAGGAATTTCCACTGCATCAAATACAAGCTTTTTTATTTGTGGTCCTGAGGGTATCAGAGCTGGCAGAGATTACTCTCTGTACATGAAATTGATATTTGCTTTATACCATGCCACGGGAGCTGGTTACCCCTCTTCCTAAGATACCCTAAAAGCAGAATGCAACAGGTTTTTTTTTGTTTAGCTTTTCTCGCTGTAATGACATAAAGAATATCTTGTTGCAGTTGTCTGTAGTAAGATGCCATTTGTTAGTTAAAATCCTAATTCACTTAGTCACATTGGCTGTGTTTTAATGTCAGCGCACTCATCCTCATGGAAGGAAGCATGACCTCTTACCCTGCCCTGTTACAAGACTGCATGAGTTAGCAGCAGCATGAGCACTTAGGGCAGGCATGTTGCATGTGCCTTCACAGGTGGTAAACCTAAATTCATCTAACTGAAGGGACATTTTAGTAGTCTTCAAGCCCCTGTGGTTGCTCCAAGGAGGGCACATTAATTTTTCTCAAAATTTGTGGTTTACCTAGGCAGAGATTTGTTACTGTCCACGGTGCAGAGGTTGCCATTGCAGAACAAAGCCAAATAAGCAAGGTAGGAGGGAGGAAAGGTAGCAGTAGGTCAGGAGTGTCAGACAAAACCTGCTTTTACTGATGAATTAATATTTAGGTGTTATATCCACACAGTACTCATAGATAGGGAAATTTTGAAACTAGAATGTGTGATACTCTAAATCTTCATGTTAAGTAATATGTATTTGATGTTGCCACCTGGAAGCCTTGCTTACTTCCAGGGCCCCATGCATTATTAGGGAAGTTACAGGCATAGGTTTAGACCTGAGCTGTGCCTCGAAGAGCTTACAAGGGATGCTTTACAAACAGTCCTTCCTTTCAACAGTTTTCTAAGGTAGGTAATTACTATTGTCTCCGTTTTACAGGTGGGAAAAGCAAGGTTCAGTGTTTGATTTGCCCAAAGCTTCGCAGAGTTCCTGATGCCAGGCGTGAACTCAGATCGCTGCTCGGTCTTGTAGCAGTTTCTCAAGAAAATGAAGTGCTGCTCAGTGTCAATGTCCTGTATGGTGTCCAGGGAGGGTGGGGGTTCCTGCAAAGTGTGCTTGAGGCGAGAGAAGCCCCCGCTTGGGCTTGACCAGCTCGCCTATGTTGGAGCAGGGTTTAATGTTTTTAAACAAACAAACAAGCAAACAAAACAAAACAAAACAAATTGTCTCGAGTAACTTTGTACTTCTTTTTTGGTCTGGCCTCAATTGCTTTTATGTTTTCTTCGTTTTTAATTACTCTTATTATTCTTAATATGATTACAGTTTCTTTATTTTATCAAATTTAATTTCTTTCATTTATGAAACATGCATGAACCAACAATGTGACTCTAGGAGGTTATTGCTGAGTTGTGCTGATGTCGATTTCATACTGTGATATTTTTTCTCTATTTACCTAGAGATCAGTATTTCAATATATAACGATGTGCATGTTTTCCCCCCTTCTCCCGCTGCATGCAGGGATTCGGGTTCGTAACTTTCGAGAATAGTGCTGATGCAGACAGGGCCAGGGAGAAATTACACGGCACCGTGGTAGAGGGCCGTAAAATCGAGGTGCATGTCTTCAGTAATTCAATTTCTTCTTTATATTTATGCTTTTGATTTCTTTTTGTGTCTTGCCTCACTTATTTCACATTTGGATCCCAGTCTTGTGTGTGCGTGTGTGTTTGTGTCTGTGTCCTTCACCTCCCTGCACAGAAATGTATAAAAGTTTACACCCCTTACAGAATATTTTTTATTGTTGTTTTGGGTAATTTTTTTCTTTTCTTTCTTCTTTTATTAAGTTTTTTCCCCACCCACTCCGAATTTTTGTCCTTCTGCTGTCTTGATTTTTCCTTTGCTTCAGTTTGCGAGGCTCCAATTTCCTATTACCAGGCCTGAACAAAACTAACTGAAAGAGTACTGTCCGACTTCTAACTCTGTGTCCAAAAAAGAAAGCAGGGGGCCAGCCAGTATCCTCTCTTTCCTCTGAGGCCAGTTCTCCTTCACGCAAGTGTGAGATGATGCCTGTGGTGGGAGGGGGGACATGGGGCAGAAGCCCGGAGTGGGCTGTTCTATACACACTGCTGGTTTCTTGACCTGCCTGCAGCCAAGAGTCGGCTCGGTGGAAGCTAATCCTTAAAGTTTCTAGCTTTCACCACAGGGGGGTGTGGGGTTAACATTGGCTGGCCAACATGGGCATATATTGGGCATCCTGGTGCTGACCAGTTTGGTGTTCCACTGTGGTGAAGGCTAACTGGTGTCTTCCCTCTCTCCCTCTTTCCTTTAAAAAAAAAAAAAGAAAAAAGTACAAATATTTAAACAAAAAGCCGCCGTTTTTGAGTAAGATGTCTGCATATTTTGCCTTTTTTTGTTTTGTTTTTTTTTATTTCCCTTTTCGATGGTTTAGCGTTTAGGGCCCTTCACTTGACTCACTCTTTCCATGGTAACTATACACAATGCTGGCGATGGTACGAGTTGGCGGTAAGTGAAACAAAAGCGCTAGAGAAGAAGCTTTTTTTTTTTTAGTTTTTCTTAAAATTACCAAAAAACCAAAATTAAATAAGAAAGAAAAAATCCATCTGCCATCTCACATTAACACTACGAAATGTGATTTGACTTGTTGTCCCCACCTACCTCCTTCCTCCTTCTCCCCCTTTTATTTTCAATGCTGTTGAGTAATGCCGCCTGGACTTTGGATGTACATATCGTTTTGTAGCAGTCTGAGCTGTTTGATTACTGACTTCATGGTGATTTCCCCTTGCACATCTTACTCAGAGTTACTGAACTCCAGTTTGGCTGGTTTTTATTAATGCACCCATTTCCTCTTCTTTCTCTCCTGCCCCTTCTTTCTGCTGCTCTCTCTTTGAGACCTGTTTGTAGCTGTTACTGTTTGTTTCCTCTGTTTTTCTTTCTCTCTCTCCTCCCCCTCCCTGGTTTATTTCTTTACTCAGTTAAATGCAGCTGTTGGTCTCTTTGCTGACTGGTGGTTTCTGATCGGTTCTGGCAATTTTTCCTTTAAGTGCTTGTGTTGCACTTTGCTGTAGCAGCTGATTTCAGGCACTCGCTCTATCTTAATGATTGTCTGTGAAGACCCTGTCTCCTCCCTCCTCCCCTCCCCACCCTCTGAATCAATTGTGGTTGTTTTTTTTTTTCTTTCTTTTATCCCTGTGTGTTTAACTGCATGCTCTCAGTCTCATCATTGTTGTTTCCCATTCTTTCTTTTTAAATGTGTAATGTTTCTATTGTTTTGGGGCTGAAACGAGAGTAAATGTAGCTCCAGAATCCCCACCCTGCTAAGCTCACCCTGGTAGGTCTTAAGGGCCAAGAGCAGCTTTTATTTTTATAGCCATTTTTTTTTCTTCATTCTGGCTTCAGTTCTTTTGAGTTTTGAAAAATTATTGATATTGTATCAAGACTTTACCCTCCTTGCAAGAGCTTTGAGGCTGTCTGACACGGAGCTGCAGTAACTTGGCTTCCAAACTTGTCCATCTTTTCTTTATCAGCACCATCTCTGTGGTAACACCCCACTTGCTTGAGCAATCAAACTGCTTGGAACTACACAGAGCTCTGTAAAGAGGGTGGAGGGCACAATAAAACTGAAAAAATACTCAGGTTTACTTACTGCTATGTGTTTCTTTTTGCTCCATGACATTTGTGATGAGGGAAAAATAATCTGGAAGAAGATTTGAAAATGATGGGGAGGAAATTGGTGGATGTAGGCCTACCAGATGCTTGGTGGCTTTCCATAAATCTCCCCAAGCCTTGGATGTTCAAATCTGAAGCTGATGGACTCCAGGCTACCTTGTTCTATTTGAAAAGTATGCCTGCCAGTGACCTGCTGGGTCCCAATCCCAACAGCGAGCTTGGGAAACAAGTCAGCTTGTGCGTCACCTGGTTAAGTTCCTCTGCCCTGGGCTGCAGAAATTATTGCTGCCTTTAGAACAGTACCTGGATAAAACCTCCGACGTTTTGCGCTTTCGATTGGTGAGCTGAAAGTAAGCACGCACCAAGGAGGTGGCGGGACAGTGGAGAATCTGCACTTTACTCTCGTTGGCCTTTTTGTTTAATGCACAATTTTAAAATGCCGCGTTTAGCTGTAACTTTTGTAATTTAATTAAATGACAAATGTTAAAAAAAGTAATTTAAAGATTGCATTCCTGTAAAATTAGTTGTTAAATTTTTATTTGCTCAGAGAAGTATTGTGCGTGTGTGTGTGTGTGTGTGTGTGGTATCTGAGAGTTTTCCATCATTTTCCCTAATGTCCTGTGCTTCCTTCCCTCTCCTCCCCCTACCCTTTCTTACCTTTAGGTTAACAACGCCACAGCACGAGTGATGACCAATAAGAAGATGGTCACACCATACGCAAATGGTAAGAGAGACTGTTTGTACTGATGGTGAGGTGAAAAATTTGAAGTAAGACAAAAGGGAAAAGTCATGGCTCCTCCTCAGGATCAAAAAAGACCCCAAAAGAAACAAAAAAAACCCCACAAACACTGATATGTAGCGTTTTCCTTCAATATAAGCGTTTATGGAGGAATACCATGTACTAGATGGAGAAGTATGGAGAGAAGAGTAGCGACGTGCCAGATGTGGCCAAGCTAGGAAAAGAAACCAAGGACTGATGGGTGTCCTGCCACTGCTGCAAGTTGATGCTGTACAATGGGATGTGCAGTACTCCTGAGTCTCGTTGCCATCATGTGGATACCTAAATATGAATGCGGAAGTATAACTTAGGATACATAGTTGGATATATCTCAGTTTAGGTTCTGACTGTGAAATTACAGCTGTCGGCAAGCAGCTGGGATATCAGAGGCATTTGCGCTGCTTGTTTGCTCACTTTTTGTTACAGACTGTGCCTGTGTTCCGTTATTTTCTAGTGAACCTGAATAGAGAAAGACCAAGTTGTTTGGGTAATGAAGAATCCTGTTTCATCAGGATATCTTGGTTCTTCTATCTGTGCAGTAATTTTGTTGCATAGATGTATATAGCATAAAAAGTCATTCTTCTGGCAGAACTGAATGCTGCTTTGATACAAATTTTGAATCTGAGTTTTTGTCCCGAAACAGACAGAAGAATTCTCTATAGTCTGAAAATGTTCCCAAACAGCTTATATGCAGGAAGCTGCATATAGGTAGCTGCTGGCATGAGAATCCATTTTCATTACAACTTAAGACTCAGAAGTCAGAAGATATGAGTTTAATTTTTCGCTCTGCCACTGACTTGTTACGTGGCCTTGGCAAATAAATCTTTTTTTTTTGTTGTTACAGAACTAGGAAAACAGGGCCAGGCAGAAAAGCTAGGATTCTGAGTCTTGCTATCTGAAAGGAACCAGGAGATTCTGTAGTGAAAGGCGTTACAGTCATGTTATGTTGTCCTGAAAACAAGGGCAGAAAATGCGTATGACTATTTGGTAACAAAACTTGCCTTACTTAACGATCATTTTGTGAAACCCCGATTATAGGCAGGAATATTTTGCTTTCGCATTCAGCAATTTAAAGCCAAGTTTAAAGCTACTCAAAGGTATTTAGTATTTAGGCTGGGCTCAAGGCATACCGATAAGTGGTTGTATGACTTATTAAATTTGAGGGTTGATCCTAGTCCTCTCATTGCCACTGTTCACTTGAGTATTTCGCCATCAAGGTGGGCAGTGCAGCAGCAGCGTGCCCAGTCTTGTAGAGGGAGTGTGCATTGCATCTCTCGTTGATGCTCTACCAGCAGATGAAGGGGTGATGTCAATGGACTGCAGTTCACAAAGTTTTTCATATGGTTTCTAAGCTTGTTAGATGTGTTAAAGTGCAGTTGAGTGCATCAACACTCCAGGACAGAGGAAGGGTATGGTTTTATTTAAATAAAAAAACCTGTGTGATTCCTAGCCGTACAGCTGAGATCTTTCCTGAAAGGAATGCCTTGTGGAAGCCAGCTCAGATCGTGATGTTAGCTTTACGTGCTTGCTTCTCTACCCACATAGAAAGGGACAGGGGCAATAGAGATATGTTTCTGGATCTGATTGGGAAACGTGTTCCTTCTCATACCCCCAGTGGTGACTTCTTTAAGCACTATTCTCTTGTCGGGTTTGTGTTAATGATTTGCAGTTCTTGCCAGTTATCCAGATTATATTAAAAATCAATTCTCTGGGAAGGCTGTTACCTGAAAAGCAGCATAAAGAAGACAGGAAATACTAAAATAACACAGAGAGGAGAAAATGTGAGATGAATAGACTGAACTGCTTTTCGGCACTGCAGTCGTGTGATTCAGTTAGTGAGGAAATTCAGACACTATTGCTTTTTAGCAGATTTCTAGCAAGTAAGTCAAAAGGGTGTTTTGAGAATTTGAGGCTATAAGTTGATTTGCCTGGGATGACAGTCCAGGCTGGTGGCTTTAGAGAGCTTTTTGGATCTGCAGCATCCCTGGTGAAAGCAGGGAGGAGCTGGAGGATCTGGCAGCAAGGTTCATGATGAGAAGGCAGGGTCGCATGGTGCTCGTGGCAAATATGCATATAAGGTAGTTGGCATTCTCTCAGCGGCGCCTCTGCCGTGCTGCGGATCAGCTAATGTTTTGCTGTTCCCATCGATACAGCGACCTTTACCTAGAACTTGACATTAGAAAAAGGCAGTTGGCCTCTATCTACACCAAGGGGGATTGAGGCAAAGCAGAAATTGGAAAGAGCTGTGCATGTGAAACTGGGGCACAAGCAAGAGACTGTTCCCCCTACCCACACTGCCCGCTCCTTCTCTTGGTGTAGATTTTGGCATTCACTGCAGTCTTTGTTGTTTCAGGTTGGAAGTTGAGTCCTGTGGTTGGAGCGGTGTACGGCCCTGAGTTATATGCAGGTAGAGCTTAAGTAGACACTTCCACTTCTGCCATTTAACTGCAGTGGTGTTTGTTTATGTTCTCAATCTGCTGTTTCTTTATAACCTTTTTACATTTTTTTGTGTTTTTTTTTATTCTTTTTAAAATTAAATTAGCGTCCAGCTTTCAAGCAGATGTCTCGCTGGGCAATGACGCCGCAGTGCCCCTGTCAGGAAGGGGGGGTATTAACACTTACATTCCTTTAATCAGTAAGTAGCCCCTGTTGGCCCCTGTATTGTTACTGTGCTTGAGTTAACAATGACCTGTTACCCTTCTTCCCTCCAGTCTGTATAATATATACTTGAAAGGATGGGTCTTGCTGGGAATGAGTTTAACTTGAGTCAAAGTATATACCATGCAGTGGCTGTATACCGTGTTCATCTGCAGTGTGTTTCTCTACTGGTGAATGGGTCTTTCTCAGCTATGAGGAGGCTGCAGAACCAGGAGAGAGCGTGTATGAGGAACAGGCCATTCTCTTGCCCCCCTCCCCCTTTTGAAATCAGAGAAACCAAAAGGACAAATCCCTGAAGTACATATTATACAAGCTGTTAAACTGCGAGTCTGCAGGGCCACTATTGGCATGCACCTGGATGCACGTTGGGTTGGGTTTGGGCCTAGGACTCCTTCCCTCTTGGTGTCTGTTTATTACGTGTTTGCAGATGCCTCTAAAGTTTTACATCACTTCATCATGAGCCAGTTTATGCCAGCGTAAAGCATAATAAAGCAGACTCCACCATCCATGGAGCCAGTTATTGGTCACACTTGTTAAATGAAGGTGGGCTCTCAGTAAACTGGCACTTTATGGGAAGTTTCTGCTGCTGTTATATGGGCTATCTTGTCTTTCAGGCTTTAAAATGAACATACAGAGGATTGGGTGGCAAAGAGTGGGAGGGGAAAGGAGGGAAGAGACTGATGTAAGTTGGTTGACTTTAAGGGCCTCTTGACAAATCCTTTAAAGAGCCTCTGCAGTTTTGGAAGAGCCGCCTGCTACATTGATAGTAACTCTCTGCGCTTCTCGGACTCTAACTAGACTGCATGGCGGTGTCAAAAGGCGGGGGGGAATTGTGCCCTGTTTGTGGTGGGTGAGGCATGCCAAAGCATTAACCTCTTGCATGCCAAACCTCTCTGCAACCCCTCTTCCCCCAAAGGCCATGGTCTAGCAGGAAGTATGTATCAGATGCTTGCTGGGTTATAAGCATGCTCCTCTGCAGGATTGATGCAAAATGTCCCACCGCTGTGGAGCTATTGTGTCACTTTGAAGCTGACGGTTATTCTCTGGGCAGGGGCTGGGATCCTTTTCACCCTCCACCTTGTCTGTCTTTACAGTTCCAGGCTTCCCATATCCAACTGCAGCCACCACAGCAGCCGCATTTCGGGGAGCCCATCTGAGGGGCCGAGGAAGGACAGTGTATGGGGCAGTCCGGGCAGTACCTCCCACAGCCATCCCTGCCTACCCAGGGTAAGCACTGGTCATGAGAGCAGAGTGCTCTGCACAACCGTGTCAAATAGCTGATCGGTTAACCAAAAATTAACTAAAATTGTCTGGATGGTGAGAGTCAGGTTGCTGCTAGTGCCAGAGCATTCTGCACACTGTGACATCCAGTGGGGGCAAATCTAAATTTTTCCGCCTTAACTTCTTGACTGAAACAATTTTCAGTGCGTGCAACAGCTTAAAGCACTGTTGGAATCCTTCTCACAATATCTCAATTTGTCTACGTGGTATTTGTCATCCATTGACCCAATATATTCTAGCACTGCTGAGAAGGACGCAAAGAGAGAAGGTCTAAAATTTCCGAAAAGGAATGAGGAACATTATCCATTACCTTCATGCCTCACCATCTGGCAGTAGGACATAGAAGAGCCAGTTACCCACAATGGATTTGCTTTCTTTGTTGGAGACGGTTTAAAAAGGTTTAAAACAAAGATTAATCAAGTCCATTAAATTAAAGTTGGGAGTGTTTTGGATATAGGGAGAACGAAAGTGCAGCATTCTTCTGACTGTTGGATGAAGCGATGGTGAATGCATGACCTTAGCATTCTTTGCCCTCTGACTATTCACTGATAATTAAGTGGAATAGATACTGTTACAAAAGAATATTCTGCTGTTTAAAAGTACAGAGAACTAGATTTGTGAGTTTTGTTTTGAGTTTTTGTTTGTGTAAGTGTGATGGAACAACAGATATATCAGCAAATCCCTTCAAGACTGTCTTTTTTAGTTTCTGATTTTGAGGATGCTTTATTCATATTGCCTCTGTGGAATTTTAGTTGCCATATTTTCCAGGCAACATTTTCAGAAAGAATAGGAGTAGGAATAAATCCACGAACACAGAGAAGTAGACTGACCATTTTTTCCTTTAGACTAGGAAGAAGAAAAACTATAAATCTTTTATTAAAAAGGGAGGTGGAAGCCACACACATCAGTATAAGGAATTGGCCTGAAATATTCTGGATAAGCTTGCGATTAGCTTCTGTAGCAGATTAAGTGGTGAGAGCTACTGTGGCCCTTAATCTTTATAGAGTCCAGTCTGATATTTAAAGTGGTGCTCAAAGAAGCAAGCCGGGGTGGTCATGTATCTGTGTAGCTTTGCTCTCTGGCAAATCTGTCAATGTTTGTATTTAATTCACTGGAAGACTTTAAATGAAACCTCTTGTCTGAACATGTTGGCCTTCTGAACAGAGTATTTCTTCTGGGTTTTCATATCAACCACTTTTTGCCACTGCTGCTAGTTCATATTCTATATCCTCTAACCATAGCCTGCGACCCTCAACTTGTCTGTCAGTTGCTTTAAAAATGACCCAGTCTGCTTTTATTAGGACATGCTCCACAGTGAAAGAGAGAAGCAAAGCTGAGCCAAGTGCTGCTATCTAGCAGAATGTGCAATGCTTGCACCAGGGAGGGGGATTGCGTTCCATAGGAGTAACGACTGGAGCACTCCTAGCACGAGGCTGTCATGAGTCGCACACTGGGAGGGACTCTGGGCTTGTCTTTCCTACAAATCCAGCCCGAGTCCTGTATAAAGGGTTTATTTCCATTTGGAATATGGGCCAGGTTCCAGTGATTATCCCTTCCAAATATTGTCTCATGACTGTGTTTGCTTATATTACGTTGGGTTTGTCTGACCCTGCTCACTGATGTTATGTCTTCATGGGCAGCATGCTATCCAGTAAACATTTTTTTAGCAGAAGATGGGTACGGTTGGACTTGATGATCTCCAAGGTCTTCTCCAACTGGAAGATTCTATTTGCAGGGCAGCAGTAAACAGCGGGCTCACAAATGGCACAGACCTGCCCCTAGTCCCAAGCACTGGGATGTAATTAACTAATTCTAGTGTTTATTGCCATAATAGTCTGAATCTCTACAGGATATTCAGTAGAAGGAATTTGATTCCTTGTGGAATAAGAGGATGTAGAACTGCTGTTCAGTTCCATGTTTCAGTAGATTGTAGGACAGTCACTGCTCCATGTGGGCACTGTGGACCTCCATGGACTCAAGGACAGGAACACATTCCTGACAGTTTATTCTGCATCAGTTGTTTTCTTCCTGGCCACTGGAAAGATGACACCATGAGATCAGTCAGCAGTACCAGTCATCAAGACATAGCAAGTAATGTGGAAGAAGTCAGTAAGATAAGCTGCAGTTTAACTCAAACCTGGTAGAAGGAATTGGTTACCTTTGTGGTGTTTATATTTTAAGTTGCAAAACTTAGTGGCGTTTGAGAGCTTAGCAGAATTCTGAAAATACAGAATATAGATAAAAAAGCTCTTTGGAAGTGCCATACTGGATCAGACCCGAAGGCCATTCAGGTTTGAGTTATTTTTGACAGTGTCTAGTGCTAGGTGCTCCAGAGGAAGGTGTGAGAAATCATATTGTTCTTAATTGTTTTAACATCTATTTCAAGAACTCAAAGTAAGATTTTTACTAGTGCATATGTGGAATGTACATACTTATGTATGGACACGGATGTTTTTCCACAAAGGTTATTCATACATTAGAAAGCAATTGCTCAGGCTGTGGGGCAGGATGTTAAATAGTCACCTGAGCCTGACCTCAGAATACAAATGCAACCTTCAATTTATAACTGAGGCGGCGTTCAGTGGAAGTAAGGGAGATGTATATATATGTATATATTATAACCTCTGATATATAGCATGAGTGAAAGCTGTCCTGATTTGTAGAGGCCATGCTTTCTAAATAAGAAAGCTGACAAATTGTACTTCAGACCAAAAGCTGTATGAATGAAGTCAAAGTCTGAGAAAAAAAATTGCCTACTGTAAAACTCCAAAACTAAATAAGCATGATCAATTTTATTTCTTAAACTGTAGGTTAGACGTTGACTTGGTCATTAAGTAACTATATGAAGAGTAGGCTTGCCACAGTAAAGACCATTTTAGTCTAGGAGTGTAAATGTGTAGAGGATTCATTGACTCCAAACCAAGAGAAGTTTAAAGTCAGACTGGTTATAAGGCATTAGAGAGCTTTGAGGGTTTGGGCTGTTTTTTTAGATTCCTTTTATAGTGAAGTCAACATTTGCTACACCTAAATGATATGATGGTTCCTTTACAAGACCGGCATATTTCTTTTTGTTGTGGGCATGTTTTAGCTCAGCTAGTGGATTTTTGCAGATGCCACTGAGATCTGATGGGCTGATGGGCTGCTTTGTGCTTCTGGTCAGGCTACACAACCAGAATGGTCTCTGTGTTTATCAAATGAAGGAATTCTCTGTTTTTGCTAGCATTAAGAATCACAAATGAGGATATTCTAGCATATTAATAAACCTTGCTAAATTTCAGCCCTGGCAGTTGATGTCGAAGTCAAGTCCTAACTGAAGGAGAAATGGCGGATGCACACGCACTTGGTTATTTGGGCTCAGGAAGTGTTGCTCTTACCTGTTATTAGTGTTCCTTGCAGTTTTCTCCGGAGAGCTGATGCTAGCATCTCTTGCTGACAGGATTCTAAGCTACAGGAATAGCGGCCTCATGCAGTGTGGCAATGCTTATATTCATCCAATTGATTGTGTTTGGAATAACTGTTAAAACTGCTAACCTGTTCATAAACCAACAGTCACTTCCTCTGTCATGCGTTTGCCTTTCCTGCAGGAGCAGGTGGAGTATCACTGCTAAAACACTCCTGGTCCTAGATAGAGAACCCAGCAATGTAAGTCACTGCCCCAGGAGCCAAATTCTTTGTTATGTGATTGTAAAAATTTAGCTTCAACAAACATGATCTTATGGCCTGCTTCTCCCTGCTGAAGTGGCTCCCCTCTTCCTCTAACAAGGGTCTCTATCTTCATATCTGCTCCCAGCGCTCTTAGAGACCATAATATCTCTGTCCATTGGGAATGGAGTGTACTTTTCCTGGGGAAGACAACCAGACTAAATTATTCAAGCAGTAGCTAACACTGCAATTTTTTTTTTAATTTTATTTTATTTTTTAGTAATAGCATGCAGAATTTTGGCAAGATCTGCTGGGCTTTTTTTGTGTGTGCGTGCCTTACAATAGGTGGGTGTCTGAGGGTGTCAGGCTCTTGGCAGCATTTCACATTCCATCTGATGACTAAAAAAAAATGATAATCATAAGAAAAGCTAGTGTTCCATACCTTCTTTTTCCTTAATGCTACCGGGAAGTCATGCACATCAGATCCATGAACATCACAGGTGGTGGGGCTAATGCTTTTTAAAGCCTTGAGCGAGTTTGTGCAGCTATTCAGAGGACAAGGGAGGAGGAAATTCCTCATTATGGAGCCCAGGCTGAACTCAAGAAGCGGGTGGGGGGCATCCCCTCTCCTTCCTCACCCTTCCCTGACCCCTATCCCCAAAGCCAGCTGCATAGTCTTACGCTAGTGAATGCTCTGGTAAGAGTGGCTCTTTGGGGATCCCAGGCTCTCGTTTAACAGTTTTCCTGCTTGAAGTTCTGAGAGAAAGCAAGCTATGGCTTAAAGCTGAAAAAGCATCATCCCATGGAAACCCTTCCAGTTGCTCCTCTCTGCTACGGAATAGGTTGTTACTACCAGGGACTCCCACTGCACCTTTCAATTCTTGGACCTTGGACCAGTCACCTAACCTTTTTAGCTCATTATCTCTGCTTGTGAAAGCAATGCATTGTGGGTATTTTTGGTTTTTTCTTTTTAATTACATTTCTCTGTGTTTACTTTGATCAGAATCGATTGACTTGTTTTCCTGAGGTGTTGCATTGGTTCTTTAAGATGCTGAATAATAATACTTTGCATGCTTGTGTGATCAGCCAAATCTTATCGCATGTCTAATGTGCAGGGTAAAAGCAGGTGATGTATGGATGTCAGAAACAAAGTTATGAAGCCCCGTTAAGCTTGAAACATGTAATCATACACAACTCTCTGAAACATGCTTCTGACACAGGTGACTCCAGTCCCCATGGGATGCCTTCTGAGGGGCTCCTCAATTTCACAAGCCCACTTCATGAAGCCAATGTTTCCATGTGTTTAGGGGGTAACTAAAATAATTCCGAGGAGAATAACCAGAGTGGAGGTTTCTAAACCCTTGTTTCTCTTCTTCAGGACATCAGATCTTTTTGAGTCTATTTTCATTGTACAAGATGGTGGTTCCTCTCCCTCTGTCCTTTGCATACTGTCTCCCCCTCTGCCCGCCCCTTCCCCTTTTGCATGCCATGGAAGATGACTTGGAGCCGTCTAGCGTGCGTGCACACACACATTCTCTTGCTGATTTGCTCCTGCCAAAAGCCAGCCCAGGTTGTGGATTCATACATCACCTGCCTGTGTAAAACGCATGTGCATGCTGCCGTCCTCAATAACCGGAATGTGTTTTCTGTTCTTTTGTTTTTTGTTTTTTTTTTTTTTTGGTTTTTTTTTTGTTTTGTTTTGTTTTTGTGTGGATTTTCTGCAGTGTGGTTTACCAGGACGGATTTTACGGTGCTGACCTCTATGTAAGTACACACACTGGAGCCTTCTTGTCCCCAACCCCCTGACAAGCCAGCCTTTTTTTTTTTCTTTTGGTTTGTTTGGTTTGGTTTGGTTTGGTTTTTTTTAAATATCATTTACTTTAATTTTCTTCTTCCTTGTGGATATATATATTTATATATTTAGGAATGCAAGCATGCTTCTCTGTCACTGCGCTTGCCCCTGGGTGCAAGATCTAAGCCTTTGGGTTTCCTGATCATTGCCAGGGTCAGTTTACTGGGTGTCCTGTCCCCCACATGCACACTACTACTAATCAACCTGAGAGATGATTTGCGAATTAAAATTTCTCTCAACACTTCTCTCGTTTATATAATTTGGATGTAAAAAAACCAGGACTGGTTTAGCCTCAGACCTTCCCTTTCCTTCTCCCCCTCTACCCTTCCTTTTCTCTCCCATCTTGGGGCCCTTTCAGGTTTGATTTGTGCAGCCCACACTAAACTGAGCAAGCTATATGTTTAAAAATATTCATGTGCCACTGGGATGTGGAGATTATCCCTTTGGGGAAGACACTGGGACTGATTAAAAATGGGAGACTGAGATGCTAGAGTGAAAACTGACATCTCATTTTGCTGGTAGAAATGGTACCTAAATAGGCTAGGTTCTCTTGCCTCTATGGGGAATTGTAAAGTACAAATATATGGAGATGTTCGGTTAGAAAAGTCAGCAGCTGCCTCCTGTGTGGGAATTAGCTCTGATACCACAGGAGACCTTGTCCTGTCATTGTCTTTGTCCTACCCAGCCAGTCTGTATTGCAAATCTCCAGGGCATCTGTGTATATACATAAGTGGGTTGTGGCTGGAAGGACACTGGCTGGCCAGTGAGAAAAGTGGTGGTTTCTCTGATGGAGAGCTGTTGCAGACCAGCTGTGATAGGAATATGCCCTTCAAAGCCAAAATGTTGAGGTCCCCTACTGCCATTACGACTTGTGGCCTGCCTTGCTTTCGTCGTATTGTAGGTAATAGCTCTTTGGAGCTGGGCAAGTTTTGTATTTGACGTTTTATAAAGAGGACCCTGGAGGTTAGCCTCAAGGTAATGGATGGAATTAGCTTTTGGATTTTGTTGGCTTATATGGAGGCTCAAGTCTTGTTAAGGCACTTTTCCCAACACAGTTACAGGAAGGCTTGCTGTCTAAACATAGAGATATTGGATGTATTTCTTCATTCTTGCATACGCTGCCGTTTGCACAGTCCTTTAAAAATTGATCTGCCTAGTCAAATGTTCCTTGATAAAACTGTGTCAAGGACACAGAAGAGTTTGGGGTTTTTCCGCCTCACTCCTAAGACGCCAGCTTTACAGACTACTGACTTTGCTACAGCAAGTAAGCAACCACATGAGCACCTTACGTTTAGTGCCTCTTCCCTCAGAGTATGGCATGTGAGAGGCTGTCATGTTGAAAGGGAAGGCTCTGGCTGGGGTTACTCCCTTTCTTTTGAGAAAGCTCCTTCAGAGCTTCTATTGCAGGTGGGGAGGAGAGTCTTTTTTAACATACTTTAAGGACAGAGACTTCAGTAATGATGAATCTCTGTAACTCTTTGGTGCTGCAGTTCAGTAGCATCAGGTAACATGAAACCAAGTCAAGTTAGAATTGTTAGATGAATTTCCAGTGACATTGCTGTCAGTGGCTTTGGTCTCACTGTGAGAATGCAGGATGATAGAAGAGGGGACTCATCAAGGTAGATGGTGGTGCTTTTCCCTATGTTAGTGCTGCCCAGAGCCCTTCTGTGGAGCTCAGGAAAAAGTTGCCACAATCCTAACGTGAAGTAACCCTTCCAAACAATTTGCTGGCTTGCACTGATGGAATGAGCACAGCATCCCTGTGCCCCACTGGTTTGTCATGCTTTTCGCTGCAGTGAAAGGCTTGTTGGAAGGGACAGCAGAGAGTGCTTTAATTAGGACTGGGAGGAAAGTTATATCTAGGTTGGTTCTTCTGAGTCCATAGGGTTGTGTTGAGGTAGGGTGGAAAGGACCTTAGCTGGCAGGGAGTGGATAGGGGTAGGTGAGATGAAGGTGACCTGTCCCACCTTTGGGCTGCTTTTTCCGCATACATGTTATGCACTGATTTCTCATTTTCCTCCTCTTCCTCTTCCTTACTCCTTTTTTCTTTCCTGGGGCAACCATCCTGCTAGCCGTTTCTCCTATGAAGAAGGCATTCCATCTCTTATGGATGCATCCCACTCTGGCAAGACACCTCAATTTGTTAAACAATCTGCCCCAGGATGCAGAGGGCTTGATTTTGGATCGTAAGAAAGGTTATCTTTCTTCTACAATGGGGTCAATCTGGGTGGTGGGGGGGAAACCCAAACAAACCCATCCATGCGAAGACTGCTCCTGCCTGTGAAAAGCGTGCTTGCATCCACTGGAAAGAAAAGGCTGGTGAGCCCCGCCGCGGGCTGTTTGTATGATTGTTTCTTTCCACAGCTGTGTTTTTTTGAACTGCTCTTCCTGTGTTCTGTTATAGAATAGTCTTACAGGAACCAATCATTAGCGCTAAAATACCTCAGGTAGGAGTGCCAGTGTGACCTGCCAACCGATCAGATTGTGGATTGCAGTGGAAAAAACTGAATTATACTAACCATTCCAGCACCACATTAGAGATGGGAACAGAGGCTTTTTTAGGGCAGCGCAGACCTCACATGTTATCCGAGCGCCCGCTACGGCAGGGCGGCATGTGTCTAGATTTCACACCCAGTGGCATTTCATTAAAAGAAAAAAGTAATAAAAATTCAATCGAAGGGTTAACAAGGTCATGCTTGTCCCATTACCATGTAGAAACAGCTGCTGCAATGGACACTGTTGTCCTGTCACCTCTTTTAATTCATTCATGCTCATTCCTGGTGCACGTATGCCACACTTCTAATACAGAAATACTGGAAACGGTCCTAGCCCTTTCTGCTTCTTAACTTCTGTTATAGGGCAGTTTAGGGGTGGAGAAAACACATTTGAGATACGAGAAATGAAAGCCCGATAGAATTGGGTTCGCTGCCTAGACCTGGCAAGTGGTCAAACATATCTAAGTGGTACCATGAGTTCCACGCTTCTCCAGGGGCATGGGAACGCTTGTGTCTAAGTGACATAAAGGCTCTTTGGAGTAAAGAGTGCCAGCAGCACACTTTGTTTGCCTGTGTAAGGCAGTAAGGGAAAAAGAAGAGGGAGGCTTATACCATGGAGTACACTGGCATAGTAAGCTGTAGTTTTGGATTTCCTCATGTCCTTGATGGATTGATCACCTAATGTGGACCTGAAGCGTGGAAGAGAAGATGGACTTACTTTGAGCTGAACTATGTAGACTTAAAATGTTCGTTTATCTACATTAACGTGCTCAGTAATTGGAATGCTGCTTTAGTTGGGATTGCAGCTTCCTGTTTATGTTCTTTTGCCATATTTGTGTTATTACAGAGAGTATACGACAATCTTGAAAAAGCTATCATCTAATGTTAAAGATGGAATTAAAAAAAAGACCTGTTTTCTTTCTTTGTTGATGAGCAAAGGATGATAACATCAGTGAAGAGTCATTTTAAATTTGGGATTTTGTGAATACCTGAGCAAGACCGTTGTTTGACAGTTGAGACCAGTAGGCTCAGGTGCTACAACATTCACATAGGGAAGGGGTTCAACACAGTCCTAGCAACACTGGCAGGATATCTAGAGAAAGAGACCTTGAACTAAGATAAACAACATTTAGGATTGTGTTCACCTCTCTCACATGCTTCCGAGACAATCCCAAAGACTGTACCAGAAGGGACTAATCTTGATTTAGACAGTCCTTTTGGTCGTTACTTTCCATTGAAAATACATAAGCCATATCCTTAGTTCCCCTATTTTCTTGTTCAGGCAGTGTCCCTTGGATTGAAATGTCCCCGACTTAACATCTTTGTAAGAAGCTTGGACGCACTCGTGTCTTTTGAGATGAGGCTAAAGATTTTAAAAACTGAAGCAAGTTGAGTAATGGAATCGCTTCACTTAAATAGTGAAGAAAGGGATAGAGCGGGGGGTTGGCATGGGTGTTCTGGGTTTCAGGGACCATGTGACTCAATGGTGCCTTCTTTTGGAATTCAACTGTGGCACTGGAAGAGTGTGGTGCAGCTGGAAAGGGCCGTTTTTTTAATCATTATTATTATTTCTTTTATTGGGAGACACGATTGTTCATGTTTGTTGAAGATGCTCTACTCTGTTATAATTTATGTTTACTAGAGTACCTGAAGTGAGTGGCATCAGAAACCGCTCAGAGTGGTAGGACCATGTAGCTAAGGTTATAGGTGAGCTCTGCATACCAGTTAAAGTCATGTGTGAACAGGAATAGCAAGAGAAAAAAACTGGTGCACTTCACATCTGAGCAGGGCTATAGATGCCTTAATGGAGTTAGAGGTGGGTCCTGGGTTATGGAGAACGAGAGCATCAGCTGGGTAAGGAAACCTGCACAGTGTCTCCTTTGCTCTGTACTGGTTCCAGAGCTTGGTGAAACCATTTGCAAAATAATGAGTAATAGTCGCAACTTTCCTTTTCTTTCTTTCACCCTGTTATGGTATATTTGGGCCTGCTGGTCATGCCAAGTACATGCCTGTGTCAGAAATGCCCTAGCTGTCCACATTCATTGCTCCTATGACAGGAATGTACCATGGCCATTATAATCCCCATTTTTGGTTTTATTTGAAGTACACGCAAGTAGAATTTGCAGACTGCTTTGAATTGAGCAGGTCTGACCATGTGTGTGTACCTCTATCCTGTGACTTCTTTTTTTTTTAAATTAACAGTAGCTTCAGTTTTGCATCAGTGCATGGTTAAAAAGCAATACACATGTCAGCTATTTCTTGACTTCATTTCTCCAATGAATTATTTCTCCTGTTTTTTTTCGTTTGTTGTGCAGTTGACTGAAGAAATGTTAACATCCCGCTCTAAATCTCTCAGTGGAGTCTCTGTTCCCTTCTCTGATATAACAGATGGGTTATTGCTTGTTATAATTATTAACATTGTGGTGTGGGACAGGGCTAGGGTGGGAGCCATTTCGGGGGGCGAGGGTGGGAGGCTGTCGTTAAGGTTGGAATGTTAACTCCAGTGGTGACTGACTGTTTCCGTAATAGCAGGTTGTTGTGGCTGCACGCTCTAGTACTTGAGGCTGTGTACTTCACTGAGCTTGTGGTAGAGCCTAGGGCGAACTGCTGTCCCAAGAGAATGCTGGGATGGATAGAACTAGCCAATATGAGTCTGAACGTGGTGACTTTGCTGGTTGTTCTAGCTCCAGATGTCAGCATGCTTAGTTTTTAATTTTGATTAATAAATGTTACGCCATTCCCTTCCCACACCTGATTCCAACCCTTCTTTTCTTTTCTTCTTCTTCTTCTTTTTTTTTTTGTTTTGTTTTGTTTTGGTTTCATTTTCCTTTATGAGAGACATGAGTTAAGAGAATTACATGATAACCCTTTTTGGTTTCAAACTGCATCTCGCTGTCATGTTCGGAGCATATGCCAGGCACATTTGAAATGGCTTCTGATCTGAAATGTGGCTGGCAGGTGCTGGGCAGAGTGGGAATCTGGGTGTACACTGAAGTCGATTGCCCTGAGGTGGGTTGTGCCAGGGAAAAGTGCCTTGTACACCATGCCCAAGTGACAGATTCAATCAGCAGTTCAGGAAGCTTGTAAACTTAAGGGAATACCACAAGGACATTGGTATGAAGTTTTTTCTTAATTTAGTGAGGCCAATGCAAGTTTGATTTTGATGAAGGCTGCATCTAATTCCTCTTGTCTCCGTCATGTTTTGGAGGTGGGAGTAATGGTGGTGCCATGATAGCATGCCAAGCTAAACCTCCCCAAACTATCAATTGAAAATGCATGGTTTGAAAAAGCTAGATGAGATGAAGAGGGCAAAATTTTAACATGACATCTCTTTCAGGCAACGTGGTGATGTTTCAGAGGTGTGGTTTTGTGTTGCACTTTCTTCCCTTAACTAGAAGATTGAAAAGGCTCTAAGTCCCTCTCCTCCAGAGCAGGAAAGGTTCCCCAGGCATGTTTAGGATAACACATTAGCCTTCCTGGGGCTAATGCAGGCCTCACAAAAGCAACCAAAAATGATTTTAAATCATCACTTCTAATTTAAAAGTTACCTAGCCCCAAACTGAGCAGTGCTGAGCAAACACACAGTCCTGTATTAGAGCCAGTCTTGTGCGCTTAGTTACATATATGCAGATGAGATCTGCAGGGAAGAAGTGGTAGAAGTATGTTGAGCTGATTCTGAAAGTAAAGAGCATGTCTGCCTTCTGATCCTTCCAACTCTGACATGTCAGTTGGAAGGGAAAAAAAGCCAGAAGCAATCTAGAATTCTCTGATGTTATTTATGGCCTGTTGTATTCCTAGCAAATAGAAGCCACAGTTCATTTACCATTGCCTCTCCCTGCCCAGGTTAACAAAAATGTGTTCATAAGCATTCCATAAAGAAAGATCTGACCTTGGCTTCATAGCCCTCTCTGCTGCCTGCCAGTGCAACCTTTGCCCCTGGTCTGAAAGGTCTGTTCTTCATTACTGCAGGGTGTGTAGAGTGACCTGGCTGAGCCAGGTCTTCCTCTGCTCCGAGAGCTCCTTGTGGGAGTTCCAGGAGGAGAATCTGAGGCCTTCCTCTGGGTCAGGCTTCATGTTTTGCTGACGTAGCTGTAAGTAAGTTTTTAGTAACCCCCTCTCATCAGTGTAAGCATTTTAAAAACCTTTCCTACAGGGGCGTAGCTTGGGCAGAAATGCAGCAGCAATACAGACTGTTCTGGCATAATTTCCCCCAGCCTGTTCCCTTCTTACATGGAGGGAAGGGAGAATGGCCTGGTTGGTATCAAGGTCAGTTAGCTTGTTGCCATCCTTGAGACCACCAGAGACTGTCTTCTTTGACCACCTTTTCCAGGATTGCTTTTTGGATTCGCTGGCCATTTATACTTTTACACATATGGACCAAATGAAGTTCTCCCCTTTTAAGTTTTCCAGACTTAAAAAATAAATAGAGGGAAAAAAAAAAAGCAGGAATTTCTCTGAGTGGTCCCCTTTCTAAAATATACACAGATTGTGCCCACCTCTGATTTCCCCAGTGTAAGAGGAAGGAGACATGAAAATTACATTGTATGCAAGATTTCAGCTCTCTTCTGGTTTTCAGTTCCTCCACGCCAAATTTAATTTCCTCCAGGGATATAACCAGGCTCAGGCTTGCTTTAGTTTATTCCTTCTGCTAAACAGGGTAACAGAAGAGTCTCCTTGGTCCTTCTGAGGAAAGGAGCGTACATGAGTTAATGGGCAATGCTTGTGATAGACATGACATGGGAGCTGATGCAGTTCGAAACACTTCTCCTCCTTGTGATGTGTGTGACTTTATTTTTATTTTTTATGCTCTGCATGGGTGGACAGGTATCTGTAAAGTCAGTTCTCTTCTCTCCTGCAGGGTGGATACGCAGCCTACAGATATGCACAGCCTGCTACTGCAACAGCAGCCACAGCCGCTGCAGCCGCTGCAGCAGCTTACAGCGATGGGTATGTAAGGGGGAGGTGTCCAGGGGGGGCTAGCTTGCTGTGCTCAGGGATTCAAGGAGCATTGATCCACGACAGTACTTCTACTTCTTCCCCTGTTTCTATGTCTTACTTGCACTCGCACGTGCACACATGCATGCACAATCCCAACACGAAAGACTTGAATGCACGGTTTGTCTCGCTGCTCGCAGGCAGTATTGCCCTCTGGTGTGTGTGAGCTGGCACAAATCCTGGCCTCTTTCCTGTCATTGTGATCCTCTGCACAAAGGAGGCAGCGTGGTTACAGCCTCAAGAGTCGAAAGACCTGGCTTACCTTGCCAACTCCTTACTGTGTGACTCTGGGCAGGTTGTTTAATGACTGGGTGCATTTCTCTCCCTGTCAATACAGTAAAAATCGCTCAGCTCATACAGTACTCTAGGATGCTTTAACGTGCAGCTCTGTGTAGATAGAAAGGATTATCTTCATCAGAGTGCTTGCCTTAAGGTTTTTCATCTCCTGTGCAGTGAGGCTGTGTTTTAATCCTAGCGCACGTGAGACCATTAAAGTTTATACTCCCTTCTCTTCCTGGAGAGTCCCTCACTGCTTCCCATTTAGCAGTTGTTACTGTGCCAGTAGCTCTGGTGCCAGCAGTCACTCTCCTCCCAAATTGCATCACACGAGGTAAGGGTTGCACTGGCTGTCATTTCAAAGGTGATGACCTCTTTCCTACAGGTTGAACTCATGGCTTCTGCCACATTCCTCCTTGCAGGCCATTCTCTCGCCCATCTCATATGATGCATGGCAGCATGCCCATAGGATCTCTTCGAAGAAGGGCTGCCTGCATGCATGTGTGTGCATGTATGCATACATGTGTGTAGGAGGGCATGCTGCTTCTTCCATTGCCTGTGGTCAGACAACTGTTTCTCTGCCCCTCCAAAGTGACTTTTTTTCTCTGTTTGTTTTTTTTTGTGTTTATATCTTTTCTCCCTCTCTTCAGTTATGGCAGGGTGTACACAGCAGATCCTTACCATGCCCTTGCCCCTGCCGCTAGCTACGGAGTTGGCGCTGTGGTAAGTATGATTTTCTTTCTTGTGCAGTTTCTGATTTCCAGCAAGTTTGACTGGGTATCAGTTGCGTAATGAAACTTCACCTGGAAATATAATTTTTGAGGAGGTCTTCAGCTGTAGTGCTGAATTCCCCGTTCTGCATTCATATGTTTGTGTACATGCACTGGGAAAGGAGCCCAGGTTGTAGGAGACTAGTTATCACTTGGTCTTGCACATCACCTGCTACAAAGGAGGTGGTATAAGAATGACCACAAATGTCAGGAGGCAGAACATTGTTGGTGAACCGGTAGAACTGTATCAAGATGACCTATATGGCAAAAATCAGTAGTAGTTAGAGATGCAAGACATCCTTTCTTGGCATTTTCAATAATTTCAAAGACTCATGTTGCATGTTGAGAAATCAGTTCTAGGAAGCAAGAGAGTAAGTTGTTCTCGTAACATTTTACAGTGAAGCTGCTCTGCTTTGTTCCCTCTTCCACTAGTGGAAGGATGTGGTCTCCTGCCTGCCAGCAGTAGTTATGCAAGAGCAGGAGTGAGGTACGTTGGCATTAGAGGGGAGTGGAGCAGCTTGCTGAAAACACATGCTTGCCCATCTGCTTCTAGCCAGTGCAGTATCTGTGTTGTTGCAAAGGCTGTGTTCAGAGAAAGAGACACCTAAATATAGCTATCTGCAGTGTAGCACCTCCATTTGAGCCTCAGCTCATCATATGGATTCTCTTTAGGGTTTATGAAGGAAAAGCAGGGACTTCTAGGATACGAAGTTGTTGTGTGTATTTTAACCTTTACTTTAAGGTGAAGTGAAAAGCATTGTTAGATGTCCTGGTCTCTGCTCTCTATAAAGACAGCCTAGAATACTGGCTCAGAGATTAGGACTCATGAGTCCCGTTTCTGGTACTGAAATCCCTTCAGCTGAGACTTGACAGACTTCCCCTCCAGCTGGCTGGTCATGAGCACGTCCTCCTGAGCCTTTTCCTTAGTTTTGCAGGCATGGTTCTCTCTTGCTTCTTAGAGGTGCTAACAGTGGTGGATCAGAGCCCAGGACATGTCTGTTAGTCCTTCTAAGAGCATTTGGGTGCTGTTCTGAGTGTTTCTTGACAATTCAACTCCTAACAACCTCTTCGTCTCTCATTCATTTTCTACAGGCGAGTTTATACCGAGGTGGCTACAGCCGATTTGCCCCCTACTGAAGTGACGTGAGCCCCCTGCAAGCGGGACAGCCCCCCCAGTTCATGAGGCCTGGCTATTGCAATATTTACTAGTAGAGGAACTCTATAGCAAGACGAGGAGGAAAAACAAAAGAGAAAATACTTTTTTATACCTCACTATGTTCTTTGAATATGTATTTTTTTTCCTTTAAATTTCTGCCTTTAATTCTTTTGTTCCAAAGATTGTGCATTTTTTTTCATTTTTTGTTTTCGTTTTTGGGGTTTTTTTAACTGTGGTAAAAATAATGCATTTCCGTGTCTGTATGTTGGTGCATAGCTTATCCTACCAATCCACGGAAAAAGCGATTAGCGATAAGGAAAGCTGTTAGAAACCGATATCATGCGATTAATCAGGAACACGCAGACAGAGTTACTTCCCCGGGTGTGATGCTTGGTGCCTGTGAGACAGGAGGACATGAGGCAGAAGTCTCCATCTGCAGTGTTTCTGGTCTGCAGAAGTAAGCGCTCTTTGGCTGTGGCTGGGACCTTAATTCTGATGGGAAGTAGTCATTTATATTTGAAAATAGGGGAAATGCGGAAACTTGCCTCATATTTATCACCACCTGACATACTCAGGTTTGGGACAGTTTTCAGCAGTGTCAGGATTTTAGACTTGGCAAGAGAAAATTTCCTCAACCTGTCCAAGGAGTTTGGCTGTTATCTGCTGTATGGGGGACAAGACTTTGAAAGAAGTTTTTGATGAGAATTTTTCCCCACCCCACACAACAACTAATTCTCACTGACCTTTGTCCATTGCTGCTGGTTGTAATTACCTTTAGTTTTCCTTCTTCCTTTTCAAGATCTTTCTCCCTTGCCATCCCTTTCCTCCCTTGGAGTGGCAGATGCAATGCAGCAGTACCTCTTTTGCAGACAGCAAGCAGTTAAACTTGCAGAGGTGAAGCACATACAGCCTTGCAGAGTTAAAAAAACTAGCAGAAAAACTGTGCATCCGTGCCATGCTTGGGCACTCCGAGGTCCAGCATGCAAGGTCTCTCCTCCTGATCGTCCTAAGCTGCTTAGATGCTTCTGCAAGTAATCTGTTTCAAAAAACATGAGTGAGGAAAAACACGTCATGTATAAGCTGCTTGAGGCGAGGGGCAAGCATGTGGGTTTGTGTGGGTGAAGAGGGTCTTTTATATCTGAATGTGATCCTGAAGTAGTTTTGTTTTGGTCGGGAATTTTAAGGGGAGGCAGAAGCAGTTTGTGCAAGCTCTGAATTCATAGGAACTTTCCACCACAAGCTATTTCAGGCCCTTTCATAGCTATGTTGGTCTGTGTTGCCCAGCCTCTCATAGAAAGTCGTGCACCTCGTGTGCTGAGTCCGTAAAGACACTACATATTAGAAGATTTTGGAAGCAGAGAGACTATTTAGGGGAAGGCTCCAGAACTCCCGTGAACATCTCCCTTCTGCTCTCACGTGCGGTGATTTCACTGTATTTTAAAGTCAGCATTTTTAGAGGACTGTGAGCTGTGCTGTGATGGGGAGTTGCTACTCTCCAGACTTCCCTGCTCAACTGCTGGCTCCTAGAGTGCTCCCAGTGATCACAGGCAGGGTCTCTAACCACATGTTAAAGAAATGCAGAAGTGCTGTTTTATTAGGCTGCCTCTACTCCCTCAGTTGGTACTGAGCTGAGCTCAGCGCCCGCAGAAGGGCTGCTTGGAGCGTGGGTTTGTAGGTGGAGCCTCTCCAGCCCCTTTCATACACCTGCTTCTCCATCCACTGCTGATACCAGAATAGGAAACCTCCTGCGTTTAAACACTAAGCAATGTCAACAAGTAGAATTCCCAGGGAGGTGTCCTGGCCCAGCCGCACACAACCATACATTTTTTTTGCTCTTCCCCAGTGATACACAGCCTCTCTGTGCACAGCAGACAGAAGGCACCTCAAATGGGAAGGATGGGGAAGCCATTAGTTAAGCTAGAGACCCTGAAGCTATTGATTCTCTGGAGGAATAGCTAGATAAAGGGGACACCAAACTGCCAGCCTGTTGGCCACCTTTTATTTTTGTTTTCCGGTTTTATTGTTGCTTTTTAACTTTTTTTTTCCAAGCCAAAGTTTGGTTTGTTGCTATTATGACAATTTTTTTTGTTGTTTGTATATAAATATTTTAGTTAGCTTGAAAATGGAGAGGGGGGAACAGGGTCTTGGGGCTTTCACAAAATCTAGGAAATGAGGGGGACTCCAGGTGTTTGGGGGTTTTTACTGTCTGAGTTGGGGTAGGGGAGGGAAGACTTGTGGTAGAAATAGTCATATTCAAGGGGAGTCATTTCCACTTCAGGGCAGCCAGGGGGCTTCTGGAGCTGAGATGCAGCAAAAGCCTCTGCTGGACTTGTTCTACCTGCCTGTGGGGTGGAGGGGTTGAGTGAGGCCATCCCTCCCCTTGCCCACAGGCAATTCCTCGTGCAGCAGGTCTGCAGGCTGCGAGTGAGAGGAGCCTCTGCCCCTTCCCTACATTTCAGTTCAGCTGGTTCTGACTGCAGCTCCTAAAAAGCTGGGCTCTCCCTCCCCGAGTGCCCTCCCCTTCCCTGGCAGTGCCACCTGCAATCCACGCCTCCTGCCTCCCCCCACCCCCGCCCCCACCACTTGGCCTCTGGGAGTAGGGAGGCCAGCCCTGTTTTTGCCTCCGAGCAGAGTCTATGCATGGCAGCTTCAGCCCACTCTGAGTATATTAAGTGTATGAGGGGTTTAGTGCAGAAGCGCCCAACCTTCGTGGGGCTGTGGTCCCCTTTTGTATGATCTCCGAGTAATAGCTGCTCTAGACCATCCAGCCTGATTCCTCCTGTATTCGATCCTGGCTGCTCTGGTTGCTCCCTGCCAGTCTGTTTTGGTGCATTAACCAGTCAGAGTCTTGTCAACTCTGCAGTTAATGCTGCAAGATCCCCGCTGAGGTAGCTCAGTGGTAGCCCAGCTTCCTGCTCTCAGCAGTGAGCTGCAGAGGGGATGCTGGGATGCTTGCATTGCTGGGATCCAGAAGAAGCTCTATGGTTCAAGGTCTCTGGAGTGCCAGACTTACCAAAAACTTGTAAGCCAGCTTCAGTTTTGCAGTGAGGTTTCTCAAGTGAATGTTGTGCCATGATGAGGGAGCTCTTCAGCCTTCCTTCCCTCGTGGCAAACAGCAGCTCTGGTTTCACTCAGATATATTATGAACTGGCTCGAGATATATTCAGAGCAGCCAAGCTGTGGCTGTATCCATCTTTTGAAGAAGTGAGGACAAAGCCTATATCTCCCTATGCAAAATGAATTACACTTAATTAATTAAACTGAACCCTGGCTTGTTTGACCAACGGCAGCTAGTGCTTGTCCCTGAGATAGGTCTGCAGTCACAGGTCCCTTACAAAGCAGGACTTAGCTTTCCAAGGGAAACAGCACAGACATTCTGGCAAGTAGCTTGCTGTTTGTCACCTTCTAGTCTGGTGGCATCCAGGACTCCTCTTGATGCAGAGGAAAAGTTGTTTCTTACAATGTCACTGTTTGTACTGTCTTGCAATTGGTCTAGCCAGCACTGATAAAATTCTGGATTGCGGAGTTGATTTATTTAATGTGCTGGTCTGTCTTTCCTTGTGGGTGCAGTTGTGCCTGGTACAAAAGATGACTTCTGCTGGTATAGCGTGTTCTCCACTGGGAATAAGTTATATTGATGCCCATCACGTTAACCAACGTGTCACTGTCCCTGCGCTGGGGAGGCTGCACTGTTGTCGGTGGGTTGGCTTTTCTGAGAAAAGCCAGGACAGGACCTGGAAACAGCGGGGTGGTCAGTATGAGCCTGCTATAGCCAGCTGTTCCTAGGTTAAGCAGTTACATGGATCCTGTGTCATGAGTTCAGAAGGGCAAAGCTATGCTTTAAAATAGCTGTGGCTTGGCTATGTTAGTGCCCAAGAGAGCAGATTTGCCCAGTGAGAAAGAGCACGAGCTCAGGAAGAGGAGACCTGCGTTTTGGGTGGGGCTCTGTTCGTGATCCTCAAGGTTTGTTGTGGAACAGTTGTGTCGCTACTCTAGACTTCGCTTCCCCATCTCCCCAAAGTGAAGGTAATAGCTTATCCCCTGTTCTCACCATTTTGAGATCTGTGGATGTGAAGTGCACAGCAAGAGCTGAGGACGTTTATCTGACTAGCTGGCTCGTGTGTTAGTTGTGAAACGGTTAATGAAACCACTTCCTTGCCCAAAAAGAGATACTGGCTGCTGGGTTTTTTTTCAATTCCAGCATCCAGAGCTTCCGCAATGAGGAATACAAAGTAGAGCCTTCAATTTCCTACCTGTGTTTTTCCCCAGCCCATCTGTATCTGTATCTTCCTATCCCAGCCCCAAAGAAGGAGGCAGGTGGAGAACAGGTTTGGGGAGCACTTGGGAATTCAATAAAGGGAAAACCAAACAACAGCTCTGGGGAGTGCTTTTGCTGAGTCTGGCTCCAAAGGGAAAGCACACAGGCAAGTGTGGCAGACAGCCTGCTGCCTGTGACCCTCCAGCCTGGCAGGGTCAGGGAAATGCTGTCCTTGGTGCAGAGGGGTGATTTTTAAAGTGTGTTACCTGTTTGCACTGTTTTAAAATAGGAGGGGGGGAACTCAACCTAGTGAACAAGATGAACATCCAATGTAAACTTCTTTGTGTTTTTATTTTGTCATGCTCTTGGAAAATGTCAAACATTTTGTAGTATACACCAGTGAGACTTGATTCTTTGTTGCATAAAACACTATTTTTGGTGATGTTAATGTTTGAAAAGCCCCTTCCCTCCACCCACCTTACTGATTGTCCTCTCTGCCCTCCAACCCCGGTAAACTTTTCTTCTACAATGAAAACTTCAGTCAACAAAGCAAGCAGAAATCTGATCGAGCGTGAAATGGGGCCCTTTTCAAGTAGGCTCTGGGGCTTTTCCCTGGTGTGCTTTCCTCTAGCCAGGAGTTGGCAGGATAGCTCCCATCACTCTGCAGGACGTGCATCGATGGCAGCCTCAGCAGGGATGGATCCAAGACCCATCTCCATTGCCACTGCTAACCATGGAAGGCAACTTCTTGCCAGTGGTTGAAAACCACCGCCAGTGGTTGTCCTCTCTGGGTGGCAGGCTGCAGCTGGTCCAGGCTTGTGCAGGAGACAAGCTTCCCACGTTGCCTGTCAACTTGTGGTAGAGCAAGAACCCATCAGCCAGAAATCTTGCCTGATTTTGCCAGGAGATTGCTGGTGTCTAAAGCCGTCCACCCGAATATTCATTTGGCTGGCAGTCAGCGAAATGACAGTTAATCTTAGGAATGCTTTTTTGTTTTAAATTCTTTCAATTTTCTGAAGTGGGTCAATAAATCTCATGCCAGATTCCTGGTTCTATGCTGGTGGAAGGGACTTGTTGCTTCCCCAAGGAGTGAATTCTTACAGAAATCAGGCCTCCCACATAAGTAGTCTCAGTTTTCTCAGTTTTGCTCATATTTTTCAATTTTTTTTTTTGTTCACAGTATTTTGTGTGTGCGCACATGTTGTAGTTTTGGCAGCTTGATTTGGCTGCGTTATCAAGTGACGAAATAATCCTCTTTTACCCCAGGGGATATGATTTGGTTTTGGATTTTTCTTTTTTTTTTTCTTTTTTTTTTTATATGATGAATCCTGCTTGTAAATAGCTGGAGCTAAAACCTGGGGCTGTTAGCGAATGAGAACCAGGGCTGTAGAGCGATACAGAGCTGGTGGAGTATTTTACTGACCTCACAGGCTGATCTACTTGAGATTTGGAGATTTTTCAGTGCAAGGCTGAGATGCCACAGCACCTCCAATGGCAGTGACGGACTTGCCCCTTCACGCGGTCTCCCCAGCACCTCCCATTGCCAGGTACCGCCAGGGAGAAAGGGTGTGTCCCGAGTGGGATGCATTCCCTTCTCCTGGATCACTTCCTAGGACGCCCGAGCCGCTTGCCCAGGGTCCCATTTCCCTGCTGACTCTGGAGAAGCAGTATCTGCATCCCAGGGCTTTGTGACAGCCTCTAACTTCCCGCCCTCCCTCGTTAAGTATCATATTGTATAGTAGCTTTCAGACCATACAGTATTCATTGGGTTATTCCTATTATTATCAAGTAGCTGGAATTGTGAAGGTCGGAGTAGTTAGATCTTTAGCTTTTATTCCTTTTTTTGTATTACTATCCATGTGTATAAATTATTGATCATGTTGCTGGCTTTTATAAACTCTAAGCAAGGGGGGAAACCCTTCCTAACCCTTTGCAAATGGTAATGAAGCACTGTTTTTAAATAAAAGAGAGAAACACCAGTCTGCTGGCTCCTGTGTATTGTCTGGATGGATTTTTCTGACGCATCTCCCTGGCAGGTAAAAGGCAAAGAAGGGGAGAGCTGGTTTGAAGAATGAGCTGGAAGATAGGATCTTCTTAACAGTGATAAAGGGCGAAGCCTTGGCAGATCACGCTGGCAAAATCCCATCCCTCATATACAAAGCTCTCCATATGCCCACGCCTTTCCCTGTTGTCCTTTTCCGTTGTTGCTTATTGGCAGAAAAGGGCTGTTTGTTGGGTGTTTGATAGAGAGCCCATTTTCTTTTTCCTTCTCTCCAGGCCTAATCTGTGTTTGAACCCATTAGTGTGGAAGGAGAGACACCATCTCAAACTATGGTATCAATGTTTTCTTTTAATGCCTGTGTAGCCAACCTCCTGCTGTCTCTGTTAGCACAGGTTTAATAGTTAACACACGCAACTGGAAGCCGGTGTTTCTGTGCTTGGCGTAAATTTCCTCTGGGAGTTTGGACATGTCTTTTAATCACTGTTCCTGTTGTCCTGCCTATAAAAGGAGCATTGCTGTAGACAAGCAGAAATTCATTCATATTCTACGAAGTGCTTAGAGATTGTCAAGTGAAAGATGTCATGCAAATATATATTCACATAATCAGATGCCTTTTCTTCTGAAATGATCCTAAAAATAACAAATAATAAATCCCTGCGGCCAATTTGCAAGTAATTACGGAAACTGATAAATGAGCAAAATGATGCAGCAAAATATGCCTGGTACAGTTGAGGCCAGGCAGGATTTTCATATCGCTTTGGAAATGCAAAGTACCAGAAACAAAAGGGATGGGATTAGGTGCATCCCCGGATGGCAGGATTGTCGATAACGATGCAGGAAGGCGTGCGAGCTCTTTAAAGCGTTCCTCCCAAGTATTTACTAAGAAGCTGCAATGTGTTCCTGTCAGATGATCCTCATTTCATTCCAACAATAACTCGAGGATGTTCAGCAGTGACTGCTAAAATTAGATGCCTGGAAATCAGGGCTGAATAATTGTTGTGGAAGAGCTGGTTAAAGGACTCCGGATTGGTGGGACTGGGAGAGGTCTTGAAACAAAGCTCTGCTGCGTGGGAGAAAGGTAGTGCAGAGGTGTGCTTCAAAAGCAAAGCAAAGATGCTCTCAGTCTTTCAGCTTACCTTCATTTCAAGGCAAAGCCATAAAATGGCTGATCCTGGAATTCGCTAGTAAGTCATTAAACAGTAGTGCTGCATTGCTCGACAGGGATTTATCAAAGGCTTGTTAAAGGAAGCTGATATGGATTCTTTGAATGGACTGCGAGTTGCCTAAGTAAGTGAATGCTGCCAATTTAATGTATTCCCCTTCTGAAAGTTTTAAATAATTATGAAATAATAGATAAGTCATGTGAGTCAGTCACAGCTGATCACAAGCCACTGCACGATTTAGTGCGTGTGGGTAGTGTCTGCTAAGAGTGAGGGTACCGCTGTCAGGTCAATAAGTAGGGTTTGGTAGCGACGTGGATGTGGGCTCCACGCCATGGGACTTTGATGCTAGCCCAGGGTCTATCAATGCAGTCACTGAACGCAAATCCCCGTGCCACATAGGGACTGGCCACTGCACGATGGAGATTTAGTCAGTAAATGATCACATTTGCTGGGAAAGTGTTGTTTGGATCATGTTGAATTAATTTATGAATTCAAATTGAATTTGCAGACAAACTGAAAGGCGAGGCTTGTGTGACTGCAAAGGATGTGTCAGTCTGACACTGACAAGCTGTCTCAGGAGACTTGAGCCCGAAAGCCCAGGAAGAAGTACTGGTCCCTGCGTCAGTGGCAGGGCTGACCTGTTCTTGGGGTTTTCATAGAACCATAGGAGGTTTGAGTTGGAAGGGACCTTAAAGACCATCCAGTTGGGACACCTCCCACTGGACCAGGCTGCGGGCTTGCTATTTGACTGCAGTGGCTCAGGGCTGGTAAGCCTGAGCATCTCGCTGGTAGGAGAGCTTAGTACCTGGTGTGGCAGGGAGGGTTATTTGCATGCTTCCTTTCTGTCTTTCTACAAAAATGACTAAGTCAAAAATAATTTGGGTTGGAAGGGAGGCGTGGAGGTCATCTCATCCCATAACTTGTTCAAAGGTCAGTCAGGTTCATCTAACTGCAGCGTCTTCAGCACAAACTTGGAGATGAAACGTGTTCTGGAGTGCCAACAACTTGATCACATCCAGGGAAGTGAGAGGTGACCTGTGGTCTCCTGTGCTTGCCCGTGGCCCCGTTTCCTTCCCAGTGCAAGGCAAGGTTGGTTGTCACTTGTTGCAGTTTCACTGAGGTTTGGAGAAGAAAAACCGCAATCCATTTAACTTTGATTCAAGAGGTACTTTTTGTGGTTGTTCTCAGTTTGCCTGAAGGGTGATCATTTCTGCCATAGCACGTCCAACGCTGGCTCCTGCGCCTTCAGATTAGCTGGGAGCGATTGAGCGAAGAGCTTCCTGTGTTGTTCAAGGGCTGGAGCTGTGGGGGGTAGAGAGGGGAAACAGGGAAATGACTGCAAGAGCTCATCTGTTTGTTTGTCAAGAAGGACGATTAATTGCCTTCTAAAAGCACCTTGCAAGGAACCAAAATCTAGTCTTAGTTTTCTAGGACTTTCCTACCTGGCGGCACTGTCAGACCCCTGCGTTTGGGAGGTGAAGCCAGACAACTCCAGCCTTAGCTGTGAGTTAAAGAACTTACTGCAATTAGTTATTTCTAAAGCATTTCTAAATATCAAATCCTAATCCAGGAGCTTCCAGTGACTTGCAGTGCCCAGCCTTGCTGCTAATCTCCCAGGGGATGAACCATCTGCTGTTCTGGGTGCTCTCTGTTCAACTGGGTTTGCACCAGCCCATCAACAGCAGCGCAAACCTGTAACCCTTGGTTGCTGCTCCTTTTCCCTCTGCTCTCTGATGGAGACCACCCCACTAACCAAGGCCCCATCCACAGGGCCAGACCAAGTGTGCCATGACCAGCATGCACTCAACTCCTGCAGCAGATTAAGGCTCCTGAATTGTCTGAGCCTAACAACTGGGGAAGCAAAGAGGGTACTGGAATCAAAACTGAAGGACTTTTGTTTCTGGGAAGAGGCAGCTGTCTTCTGCAGGTCTCCAAAGGTGGAACAGAGACTCTTTGGCTCCTGAGGTGCCGTGACCAGCAGCCCATGACCAGTCAGCCTTCTTGCTTGGAGGAGCCTTGCTGCATTTGGCTCCTTTCCTGCTGCAGTGTGCTGATGCCAGGAGCCCCTGTGCACTGGGGAGGGGATGGGCACAGCCGGCACTGGGAGCAGCTGTCCCAGTTTGCGGAAACTTTCTTGCCTTTTTAAGGACATGCTGAGTGCTGTGCTCTAACTTTAGCACAAAGGTATGGTTGACTTGGCTTCTTTTATTAATGGATGGGTATAAATATATCTGCTTTGGTGTCTGTCTTGTTCTTCCATGTGTAAACACTGAGCTCTGTTCTAGCTCCTTTTGATGATAAATTCCTCATCTTTTGAATCACAAATCACCTTTTTCTGTGTCAGGAGGAAGCGTCAAAGCCCAAAGTCACTTTGCTTTTTATAGCACCAGTGCTCTCCAGCTGAACTCTGCTCAGAAATCACTGATTTCACGGAGCTCGGCAGCAACAGCAAACCTGGTGTGTTTACAGTTTTATTGAAGCAGCCTTTGCGCTCATCTGGAGCCCTCCTGCTGCAGAGCGCTGCAGCCCTTTCTTATTTTGCAAAGCTATCACCCGTCCTCGCCAGCGGGAGGCTGGGAAACCTCACTTTGCATTTGAAACACCAGGGCTTTTCTTTTTCGGTCAGTGCACCCCGGTTCTGCTGCTGGCTGCTCCAAGAGAAGCTGTTCTCCAGAAATAGCTCCTGCTTTTGGCCAAGCGCAGCTCACGTGGGTGAGATGCTGCTGGCTGTCCCTACGCTTTCGCTGAGCACGGAGGCTGGTCTCCTCCCAGTGAAAGGTGGCTGCAGATGCCAATGTCATGAATGCAAGGAGGGTGGGAAGAGCTGTTTGCTCACCCCGACATGAACATGGGCAGGCACTGGGTGAACTGCCTGCTTTGCCATCCTGTTTGTATCACAGTATCACAGTATCACAAGGTTGGAAAGGACCTCTGAGATCATCAAGTCCAACCTATAACCTAACACTAACACCAACACTAACACCAACCATCATCTAAACCATGGCACTCAGTGCCTCATCCAGTCTCCCTTTAAACACCTAAACACTTGTCTGTGGGCCCTGGGAGGTGAGAAAGGGAAAGGTAAAACCCGTGCCATCCCATGCAAAGCTTTGCATCATTGGTAGGAAGCTTCATGCCTACATCACAGGGGTGAAATTAGAAGTTGAGGGTTGAGGAAAAGCCAGTGGCTGCTGAGCTTGCACACTCGCCTTGGGGGGTGAGGACTGAGCTGACTGCAGGGCTGTGACCCAGAGATAACACTTATTTCTCATCTGAGGACCAACAATGAGGTTATGGTGTGGGAGCAAATCTGACCCACCCTTGCTCGGCATTAATGCCATGGTGTGACTGGCACTGAGCTGAGAGCTGGTGAAGCCAGAGGTCTGGATAGATGAGTCTAACGCATTCCTCGGGGTCAAACTGGGTGAGACTCAGCCATGAAGCAATGGAGATGACAGCTAGGGGAAAAGCCATCTCATCCCTGGTTAAGATCCAGGTCCTGCTATGGTTGAGAGGGAGGCCGGGCAGAGCCCAGCTTGGCAATTCAGGTTGTGCAAAGTATCTCTTCGGCCAGTGCTCTCAAATATCTTTGACTTGAAACAACCAAATACCTGGACTAACTGCAAGGTTGAGTGAAACATACCATTCCCATAGGCTTGTTAGTGATATTAAATACCTCTTGCAGCATGAAATCAGGACTTGTCACACCAGCACGAGGAAGTACCAAGGGGCTTTCTGCAAGCCACCGGTCCCTGCTGTTATCCGTGAGCTGTGGGGCACTGTTTACTGTCAGCCAGTGTCCTCATGCTGAAACTGGAAAAAAAACTCACACAGAGGGTTAAGGGAGCTTGCTCTGGTCATCCCTCTGGGGAGCAGCAGGAGGCAGCTGTAAGGTAGACCTAGCACCTAGGGAGATCATTAATAAGTCCAGGGGTGGGGTGCTGGACCTCGTAGTTTTGCTCTGGCTGAGCCTGAAGCCTTCAAGTGCTCAAGCGTGTTGTGTTTCACTGAGGAACGGTGCCCTCAAAACAAAAAAATGAGGCTGAAGCCAAATTTCACTCCAGGTGAAATACACCTTGTGCCTGGCTGGAGCTGCTTAGGCTGTGGGAGCAGTGACTATCTGATGGCTCCCACCAATAACTCGGGGTGCTCAGGGCCGTGCCATCTCCTCTAGGAAATGCCTCAAGCGGGACATCCCAGCACCTGCTGAAAACCCACTGTTGTGCTACAATAGATCCTGGGCAGATTTTCTCTCGGTGGTGAATCATTTAAGGATCTTTGTTGACCATTTTTCTTTGCCCATGCATTTGAATGTTTCTCATTTTGGGGGAGGAAAAAGCATTTGGAGAATTTGACTTGTGGCTGGGATGAGCAACAAGCCTCCTCTGGTTTCTCATATTGGGAAAAGGCAACCAAACCCCTTGCCTACCAGGTGGGCATTAAACCCGCTTGTAAAAAACTAAATGAGCCCTCTGGAGCCTTGCCTGTCTTTGGCATGATCTCATCCTTCTTGCAAGTCCCTGGCAGTTGTACTTCTCAAAGCTGCTCCACTAAAAATGAAACACCCTGACCAAAATGATGGGTTCCTGTGAGAAAGACCTTGGCTGATCATCCCTCTCCCCACTGGCAGCTGATGGCACTGTGTGGCTGCAGTGCAGAGCCAAGAACCAGGTTGTCCTTGTGAGGAACCAGCGCCTGGTGCTGCTTGGAGCTGGACAGATACATGGTGGGTTTATACTGTGGTCTCCTTGGGAAGATGCGAGATACTTGATTCGCTGGTGCCCTTGTGTGTCTTCATGTCCCTTTACTGGGGTACCTCACAGCTGAGAGGCCCCAAAGGCACAGAGGAACAACCTTACAGGCACTGCCAAGGCTGAGATCCTGGCAAGCCTAGGTGTGCAGAAAGCATGTCTTGAAAAACAACTGAGTTCTGGTACAGTGCCTCCCTGAAGAGATCCCTGGAGACTGCACCCCACATGCATCCACCCCATTCCCTCCATGCAGCTCGAGCTAGGTAAGTCTCCTGGGGCCACATGTTTCTGGATGAGTTACCAGCACCTATTACTCAAAACTCCTGGAGTTGCCAGGAGCAGAAAAGAGGTAATGGGTGAATCTCCTTTCTTCTGCTTTGCAAGCAATCAGGTCCTGATCTTTGAGTTCTACTATGCTGCCCCAGCTGCTTGGCTCTTTGGTAGATAGCTTCTTAGGAAGTGCTGAAGAATGGGAATTATCTTTTCCAAACCCCTTTCTTCTACCCTCTTGTGGCTGGGCAAACCCCACTCGACAAAGTTGAAAAATGCCAGAAGTCAAGTTTCATGCCCAGAAATGTTTCTGACCTCTATTTCACTCCAGGTTTTGGGGGAAATAAGAGTGCTTTTAAAGACTGCCATTTTCATCATCATGTGGCTACAGCACCTCAAACACCCAGAGCTGTGTCTTACCCACCAGCACAGTCAGGGCCTTGACATTTTGGGGATTCTTCTACCCAGAGCAGTTATTATTCCCCTTCATTTTAGAATTTATATTTTTAACATCTCTTTTCTTTCGCCAGTTTTTCTGCAAACAGTCTGGAGAGGCCCCAGAGCTTGGAGCTGTCAGCCCTCATGACAACAGTAAGGTGCCTGGGTCTGTAAGATCTCAGGGATTTCCTGGCTCTCCACGTGCAGGAAGGCCATTTCCAGAGCCAGAGCTGTGCTGCATTGCTGAGGGTCCGCAGTCACACTGATAAAAGGACTGCATTCTCCTCTTCTCTAGCCTTGCAAGAGTCGACGAGTGAAAAGCAGCAAATGCAGGACCAAGTCTCAGACCTGGCCTGCTTGTGGTCTGATTTCAGCTGTTTCATGCAAACAGAACAAGTCCCTGGGTGGGAAGTCTGGAAGACCAAAGGACTGACAGCAGGGTCTTAATGCTAAAATTAGGTCAAAGCGGTGACCAAAGGATGAAGGGACCACATAGCCTGGCAAGCTTGGTCAGGTAGCCTTGAGGAGACATCCTGGCACTGGGACCTTCCAGAGGAATCAGGAGGAAGGGGCTCTGGGAAGTTTCATCCCAAACATGAGGCACAGGAAAGCAAGGATGGTCCTGTTTGCCTTGGTGACAGCTGAGGGGAAGGGGGCTGGAAGGCTGGTATAGAAGGATTGGTGGGGTGCAGGTATGTCCTTCCCAAAGGTGGGGGGGGGCATCACCTCCTCCTGCCCATGTGACCACCTGGTGTCTTCTGCTCATCACTTCCTTTTGAAAACTGGAACTTACAGTAACTCATGCTTGAAGATGGCTTCATTAGCATTTGTACTCTAGAGAACATTTCTGCAAGGAGCCATGGATGTTCATGTTTTCATTGCCATCACTGTAATTTTCCATATTTCTTATATCAAAATATGTGGGTCATTAAACGTCAGGATGGTCTCTTGGAGGCTCTGTGTTGCTTAGTTAATGTCTTTCCCAGAATGTGGGCACAGCAGCTCAGTGATATTGTATGATCTGCTCACTTATGTTTTCCTGTCCCAGAGCTAATTCCTTTAGGGTTTTCCTTCTGTATGTAACCAGATAAATGCCCTGTTGGTTTCCCGTGTGTGCAATGTGAGTAGTGAGGTGTGTCTGCATGGTTCTCTCATGCCTCTCATCTCTGGGCTGTGCTAGGTCATGCCTGTAGCTGTTTCCCAGGTAGAGTCATACGCCTTCATTACTGTATTGATCCAGCAAGGGCTCTGGCCACTCAGAGGTGGTTTCCCCTGCATGGGTGGTGTGTAGCCCTAGAGCTCCTGTATCCCACCCCCTCTCACCAAGGCTGGGATCGTGCCTGTATCTCCTTCTGCAGCAAGTTCCCAGCTGCTTCAGGAAGACCAGGCTGCACCAAAGCTTTTGGAGTGGGTCAGTCTCCAGGCATGCCATGAGGGCTTGGACCTTTAGCTGCTAAGGGGATGCTGCTGCTCTTGTATCTCCCTGTTTCTCAGCATCTCTGCGGTGTGAATGCTTGGACAAGCTCCTCGGTGTTTAAGGTTGAAAAGGTCATTTTTCCCACACTACTGGTTCTCACCTGTCATTTGGATGTCACAGTAAATGTGGCAAACCTAGCAAGAGTCATTTTGGGTCTCTCTCAGAATGCCAAGTGTTGGAGGCGAGGTCATGTGCATAAGGGGATAGAAATTTCCCTTAGGTTTTTCAGGAAAGGCTGAGACCCGCTTTGGGATCGCACAAGTAGAGCAGCTGGGAAAACCTCCCACGGGAATGCGCGTGTGTTGGTGCAGTGGTATTCACATGGCTTTATCATGGCAGCATGCATGGAGGTGGGTGATGCTATTCCACTGCCTCTGGGTTCGGCTGCCACGCAAATCACCGATGGCATTTTACAGGAGACATTTGTCTGCATGGCGAAGTTTGTGCTTAGGGTCATGTCTATTTTTGCTACCACGCCATGTATTTTTAAATTGGGTTTGAACAGCATACAATGCCTGCAGCGCAGCTCCTTTCAGATCATCTGTCATGTCAGAAAATGGTTTTGAATGTCTGTCTGCTCATTTCAAGTTAAATATTTATTCTGTAATTAGATTGTTTTGTTTCAAACGCTTTTTTTATTTAAAAAAAAAGGCATGAATGAGAAGTCAGTTAATATCACTGGCTAAGTGTGAAGGGAATTTACCACTGGAGAGCAAAACATTTCTCCAAAGCTCATGTGGGTATTTAGTCTTCACAAAATATCCCTCCATTTCTTTTGTCCCCTGGGTTCATCACTGTGAAAATCTGCTTTATCAATTTCTAAGCCAGGACATGATGGAGATATTGCAAGTTCTGTGTGTGGAGGTAAAGGTAAGGTCTTCAGCCCAATCTCTCCACACCTGGCTGGACTCCTCAGTGCTATCGCCCCAGCTGGGCTCTCATCCATGTAAAGCCATTGATGCCCTGGCCTAATGGTGCTGTCTGGGTCTCCCCAACGCGAATGCAATGCAGCCCCTGCATGCTGTGGCAGTGCTGGAGGCATCTCTGCCACACAGCATCCTCGTCCAGAGCACGGCCTGCACGCACGGCGCAGGTATAAAAAATGACAGAGGTCTGGGGCAAGACGATTTAAAGTTTTCCTGCTGCAAGAGCACTGGAAGTCACACTCTTGCAGAGACAGGGGGAGGCTGATCATTCATGCACATGTGGGCAAAGACAGAAAGGAAAGAGCAATTTTCGTACTTCACTGAAGAACTTGAAGAGCATTTGCTGCTGTTGTAATTTCATTCCTGAGACAGCCCAAACTGAGGTTTCTGGTTTGCCTGTGAGTTCATAGTGGGGGAAAAAAAAGAAAAAAAAGTTGATGTCAATCTTACTCAGGCTGAAAGTATTTCTTTTAGGTTCCTGGCAAGCCAAAAGCTTCCTGACATGCTAGCAGTGCAGGCTGCCTCAGGGGTCTACATGGTTTTATTTTGCTTTCAGATGAAAAGGTTTCATAGGAGACATTGTTCCCGCTCTGGTCCTAAGGCAGGTCTCCTTCTAGCCCTTAATATACTCCTGAAGATTGACCTTCAGGTCCTGCATCAAAGCAGGGAGAAAGCCACCAGTGAGTGTAATTTTTGCCTCCCTGCTGTCTGATGCTGTGCCCACACAATCAGGGACTCCCTCACACTGCCTGGGAGGAAGCATGGGAACTTCTCCCAGTGAACCTGAGCTCTCAGTGATGCATGCAGAGAGTTGCCTCTGGATTTCAAATGATGCCCAGTGAAGAACAGTGCAATACAAATACATTGAGGGATGTTTGCATACTAACAAAGGTAGAGAATTATGAAATTCATCATTGTGTGGATAATGAGCCATGAAGAAATTAAAGGTAAGAAAGGAGGATACATACTAAAACTTAAACCTAAACCTAAAATATTACTTCACACAACAGGTAGCTGAGCTGCTAGGGAAAATGGTCTGAAGTTTGAGGATTTGATTTTGGGAGTGTCTACAAGAGAGAATTTCTCCATGGACCTGAACTCAGTGCCAGAGGAACTCTGCCTCAAAGTACAACCTGTCTTTTAATGACTTCCATCTTTATCTGCGTAAAGTGATTGTATATTATTAAATGATCCCACTCAATGTGGGATAACTTTGTATTAGCAGTATAGGCTTCTATTTATTCTCTATAAATAAGACATGTATCTACTGTCTGGTTTGTAAGCAACCTTGCCTTCTCATCCTTGCCAAGGGGTGGCCCTTCTCTTCCTTCTTCATCTTCTCACCTCTCATGGCTTCAGGTTATGTTATTTCCTGTCAGCATGCCTAAAGCAAAGTCAAAATGTGCTGCCTGCAATAGTTAGTTGTATTTGCTGCTTACACTGTTGCATTACTGTATCTGCTTAGGTTGCCCTGTACGGGCAGGTAATGCTGAGTGAGACACACTGACCAACTGCAGAGCTGAAATTAAGTGATGATCCTTCACACTGCGCAGTTCTGCCCCCACTGGATGGTGTAAGCTGCTCTAAATGGCAAGCTGGGTACATGAGCTCACCCAGTCCTAGTGTTATAATTCGGAGCAGGGCGATTAAGGATTTGGCTTGCAACAAAGCTGGCATTTCTCTCTCCTCCCACAGTGTTTTCTATAGATTTGCATTCCCCCCCCCGCCCCCCTCAATGTGCAGCATCTTTCACAATAATGTGAATGTCCTGCAAAGCAGGTCCTGTGGGCAGGCTGTTAAATCATTTTGCTTTGGGCATGATAAAGCTCTCCTTGCTCTGCTTGCCCAATGTTCCCAGCTGAGCTATAGACCACGCTCACTGCTGTGGTGAGCTGCTTGGCCAATAGTCAGGCTTAGGAGCTCATGTGCTTGCATGTCATTGCTTCTTTCCAGGGCAGTTTTGTACGTGGTGCCTGAAATGCTAATACCAGCAGGAGCAATATCACAGTATCACAATATTACAAGGTTGGAAAGGACCTCTGAGATCATCAAGTCCAACCTATAACCCTACACTAACACCAACACTAACACCAACCCATCATCTAAACCATGGCACTCAGTGCCTCATCCAGTCTCCCCTTAAACACCTCCAGGGTTGGCGACTCCACCACCTCCCTGGGCAGCGCATTCCAATGGCCAATCACCCTTTCAGTGAAGAACTTTTTCCTCATATCAAGCCTAAACTTTCCCTCATGAAGCTTAAGTCCATGCCCTCTAGTTCTGCCACTGGCCACCTGAGAGAAGAGACCAACCCCTGCCCAACTACAACCTCCTTTTAGGTAGTTGTAGAGAGCAATGAGGTCTCCCCTGAGCCTCCTCTTCGCTAGACTAAACAGCCCCAACTCCCTCAGTCGCTCCCCATAGGGCTTGTGCTCCAGCCCCAAATATGCTTCAGAGGAAGCATCCGTACCTTTGTTCTTCAGGTTGGACAAACCTCTTCTCCAGAGGGATTCAGCAGCCCTGTTCAGCACCACCTCTCCGCCAGCAGCTCCCTTCCTTTGTTCCCATTCCCCAGAAAGCTGATTTTTTTCCCTATGCACTTGCAGAAACACCAGTGGCTGCTGCTGCCACCATGCCCCAGCCAGCTGGGCACAAGCAAGGCTTCCTATGGCAGAGGGAGACTAATGGTGGCTAGAAAGTGGCCAAGGTGCTGGGAGCCACACTTGGGGTTTTTGTGATGATCCTGGCAATGTGGTTTGTATGGATCTCCTCTGGATACCTTTCTGTAAGATTTCAGGTTAGGAAATTGTCACAGGAATGCTATATGAGCTTTGTTACAGTTTCTTCCTAGCCAAACTCATTAAAATGTATCTTGAAAACTTTTTGGACCTGGTGGCTTTGGGATACTCTGTGGAGCTAGTGGTATGAGCCCACAGGGAAAATCCCACTGGTGCTCTTGCTGTGCCAGCACCAAGGAGCATCTCTGATTACAGAGGCTGCAGAGTGGAGCAGGTCTCATCAAAACCCCAGTAGGGGAGAGCAGGAAAGAAGAGGAAAGAGCGAGATCAGCTGAGGCTGACCTGGGGACTTGATGGTTCAGGGTAGAGGATTCACCCTGGGGAAGGTTACATAGTGCTGGGTGTACGGACAATGGTAAAAGAGAAGAATGTGGACCTGCAGCTGACAGATACCTCCTTTGCACGTGGTTGACCACTGGTCTGTGCTTCCTGCTTGTGTAGATGTGAGGATGCCTGGGAAGAGATCAGCTGCTGCCAAGTAACTCATGGTGCTCCCAACCTGCAGTGACGTGTGGAACCTAACCTGAGGCTGGACATCTCTCTGGGGTGGGATGGGCTGGAGGAAGGCCATTGGTTTGAGGGTCTGTTGCTTCACTTGCTCTTCTAATTTACCCAGAGCTCCAGACACTACCAGAGAGATTGAGAGAAAAGATCAAAAGGGCAAGGCAAGGAAAACAGGAGAAAACCAAATTTATAGGAACTATGAAGGGAGATAGAAGATTACATGTCCTACTAATTCTGTAAGAACTTAAACATGGATATTAGACGAGGATAGCATTTGGGAAAAAAAAAATCTGGTATAGAGAAGTTTGCAGGAGATACTGCTCCAGCTGGGGATGGACAGCTCTGGAAGAGGGTCACTTGCTGCTCTGCTTTCCTTTGGATACAGCTGGTGCTGCTCTCTCAATTGTTTATGGACCACATGGACCCAATAAAAATTTCACCAAACCTAAACCATTCAGGTAGCTTCCAAGATACTTGATTACCCAGTTCAGCTTACTCTGGTTTTGTTTTGTTTTATAGAAAATCATGTGTGGTGCAAGAAACTTCACATTAGTCATCTCATGAACTGGGGTCTTGCTTCCACCCTCTTTGCATGTGGCTGCATACACAAGCCTTGACCCATGAAGAAAAAAACAATATGTATGCAAGAATTTCTTTTGGCTATCGGGTCTCTTGGCTTCAACTCTCCTGGTGCATCCCATCTTGTGTCATCTCCACATCACCACTGTCTTCTGTTGCTTCCTCACTGTAAGCTTTGTCCTGCAGAAGCTGAGAGACCTCCAGGCTCTCTGTGCTGGTAACAACCAACTATTTTTTGAAAATTGATTGAAATTCCCTTGTCCCAGTGCAGTCTGCTTTAGGCCTGGGCATTGAGGTTGAGCAGAAGACCCAATAGGAATGGCCATTATTTTTATGTAAGCCCATGGAGGCTAACAGGGCTCCCCAGAGGAGCCAATGTGAGCTGCCACCTCCAAGTGACAGGCTGGGTGAGAGGAAGGGTTGCCTGTGTTGGGGCTGACGAGGGGTGCCCTTCCAGCATGGCAAAATGAAAATGAGAGGAAAGGGGAGCTGAGCAGCAGCGAAAGTTGAGAAACCATCTTAATCATAGTGCCTTTCTTGTGGTGCCATGTCTAATACCTCTTTGGTGTGGTCTTCTGGCATACCCCACACAAATAAGGTGAAATGTTATTTGAATGGATAAGGAGGAGGCAGAAAAATAACATGGAAAGGGGAATCGTCAAGCGAAGGAAACTTTTCTGCTGAGGGAAATGAAGTAAAAGGAATGGCTCTCTTAAAATTGCCAGGCAGGAAAGTGCCGTTTGCACAAAATCATCTTTGAGACTAGCACCAACTCTCCCTCTTGTGGACATTCCATTATATTTTGTGTAGCACTTGGTTAGCAGCCTTTCTGATGGTTTTATCGTAAGCTGTAATAAGATGGTTAGGTGTGATGATTCTTGGTAACTCCTGTATTAAATATCCCTCTGAATTAGGGCAAGTAAGAAGGCTGATCTGCAGAGAAAACAACTGGAGTGCTGCGGCATCGTGTTCATCTCCCAGTAGACAAGGGGCTTGTCTCTGCTAAGCGAAACACCTGAAAGCAGGACCCAAAGTCATGGAAAGGAAGCAGATGCTGAATCAGTGACTTCCCATGCTCACTCCTTCCCAGACTGGCCAGGATTTCACTTTCCTTCTGTCCTTTCACATCACTCAAGTAAGTCCTTTTTATTTTAAAACAAAAATAAAGCAAAACTTTTCCATATTCCCACCTGAATTTCCATTTGAACTCTCCCCAGACCCCAAAGACTATGGATGAGATGTTCATAATACCTGTTTTTTCCCCCCAAAGGCCTACCTGCTTTTTCTGTTCTCTCTGCAGTCCCATTTCTTCTGACTTTTTGATCTGTGGTCTCCATATTGTTCCTTGCCTGGGTTTTTTTTTTTTTTTTTTTTTACGTTAGACCCTCTTTGACTCAATAAACAGATGAGGCTTGGCCTGTCCTTCTGCAGGGGCCAAGGTACCCCTTTCAGCTCTATGAATCACAGGTCTGCAAAAGCAGCAGGTAAACACTGGCCTTTTGCTCAGGAGGGCAGTAAATCCAGTGTAAATTTGACCCTCGCTGTAAACTCATAATAGACATAAAATTAATGCCGAAAACTGGAGAAGCAATATGGATTTGCTTAAAGCAGAGAGCTGCTGTGTGTGGCGAGGTCTCTGCTGCAGCTGACAGAGAAGGAAATAAAAGGACTGCAGGCTAAGATAAGCAATTTCCAGGCAGATGCTACCACAGACCAGTGGGATCCAACCAGCTGAGCCACCAGCATTGGAGCACTTACTGAAAGGAGGAAGATAAAAATATAAAAACATGGGGTCTGGGTAGCTCATAATTAAAATGTCCTGTGCAGTACAGAGACCGTTGAAGGTAGTGGAACTTCATTTTGAATGGGCATGCCTTGAAGCCATTTGTGAAAAATTAGAAAGTCATTAGCAGGTTTTTGTCTTTGCACATTGGTTAATCTGTTGCAGAGTCATCAAGTCAGCAGGTTGTTTTTAACAGCTTGTCCCAGTAGGGCTGCATCTACAACTGAAATATGTTTTGGGGAACGTGTATAAGAGGATTAAAAATTTGTGAACTCATGCAGAATTCTGCCTAAGGCTGTTAAACACAAGCATGCATATATAACCTTAGGAAGTTCTTAAGCCTCCAGTTGCTGTGATGGAGTAAGACTGTTCCCACTACTTACACTTTCCCTGGTATTTACTTCTGGATGTTGTTGGGGAAAGAGGCTAGATGAGCTTCTAGCTGTCCATGGATCCTATGTAAGATGCTTACAGGTGAGCTTTCCAAAGGTGCCCTGCCTGGTACATCCATACATGCAGACTAGATCCCAGGCAGCCAAGAGGGCTAGCCAGGCTGAGCATTTGGCAGACATGCTGTGTTATTGTTGTACCTCTACCAAAACAACTGGAGCACCGGGATACTTGGTGTAGGTGAGTTCTTCCAGTACATGATTTGTTGGGCCAATATCTTGCAGTCAGTCAGTATTAAGCCCCACCTCTGTGATTGTCTTGCTATCAAGTCAAAAGAAGTGATTGCAAGCACAGCAATGATAATGAGATGAAATTGCAAGGATGAGAATAAGAGAGAATATATGCAGAACAGAGACCCATCCCAAATTCAGTGCTAAATGCTCTTCTCAGGCAGCCAGGCCACCAGTGCTGTGTCTAGGGGGCTCACTGCCACACTCTGTTGATCTGCTTGAAGGAAACCTTTGTTTTTTGCCAAGTATTTTTTTGCAGAGGGATCAGTTTCCCTGCAGGCGTTCACTGTAAGACCGGCACAGCACAGGAAGCACTGCTGGATTAGGGACTGTTTAAAATGGTGCTGCTCCTCAGAAGACAAAAAGACCTGGTTGTCACTCTCTTCCCTAAGGGAGCGCTTGACGTTGGAACGATCATGCAAAATGAGACCATGAACTTGAAAAGGTCCAACTGCAGCTGGAAGTGAGAACCTGCTGGAACTCATTAAAAGGCAAGTGTAAACACCAACACAAACAAGAGATAGGTCTTGGCTTCCCCATCTTGCAGAAGCTCTGTGTTTTGTGGATTAGAGGGCGTTTTCTCAGGAAAGGGGAATAAAAAAGCTTCCTTGAGCCAGTTCATATCAAGCCCTTGGAAGCCTCATGGTGTGGGGGGTGCTCCGCTGGCATTGCCTCCAAATCCAACTTGAAAACATGTGCAGCCTCATATGAAGTGCTAGTATCTTGAGGACTACCATTGGGACTGGGCAAGGCAATTTGCAGCTGTATCACTCATTTTTACCCTGCAGCAATGGTCTCTCCTACCCCTTTTTCAGGAGCCTGAGAGCCTACATCTGAGCTGTGCACTGGATATTGAGGCCTGGTTAATTCCTCTTCTTCGGAGAGCAGCTCAGACAGGAAGAAGTTTCATTGTTGAGAGAGTTTAACCAGCAGCCAGGCACTGCCAGGGCCCTGCAAACTCTGGGCACCTGTGTATGTGCGTCCTAAGGACAAGTGGGCTGCAGAAGGGGTGCTTGTTTGCACAGTGCTCAGCATTATCTCTTCTGATGCTGCTCTTGCTCTGATCTTGGCTGTGCTGCAACTGCTGCTGTCTTTGCAAATGTGTGAATCCCTCTCCAGCAGCACTCAGCCATACCTGAACTGCAGCCAGAACTCTTGCAAGGCAAGGCACCTTGCAAGCTGCCCCTTGCACCCATATTCCCAAGGTCCTGTGAGGAGGGGGATGAGAACTCTCTCTGGCATAAGGCATGGTGTGAGAACAGCCACCCCCTCCAACTACCTGGATTTCAATCTAACCTGATCATGAAATCTCAGCCTCAGCCACCCTGCAGACATCTCTGTTACAGCTTCCTACACGTAGCTCTGAGCTACAGAGTTCAGGGTGTCAGGCAGACACACAACACTGCAAGCATGCTGATTGCTTGACATTTTTGCCCTTGTGGTTTTGTGTTCTTTGCTTTTTTCATTTGTCCCTTGGCAGGCTCTAGTTACATTATTTTGTTGATAGTGAGGGATGAGGGAGGAATTCCCCCCTTGCTTTATTATTTCAGTAAGTAGTACACAAATCCCTGTGTGCCATCAGGGTGTTAAGAAGTTTAACCCACCTGAAGGGACTTCTGTATCCACAGTTCCTTCATGTCTTCCCACTGACTCCTAGAGGTCTCCATGTTCTTGTTGGTATAATCCATATTCTTACCTCCAAAAAATAATTTCCTCCCTTTGCTCCTGGAATGGACAAGGTTTTAAAATCCGCCTGTTGCTTCCTAAGCATACTCCTCCTTCCTTTAACTGCACTCAGTTTCCCACAGGAATTCTCAGCCCTTGTGTGCTCCGTTTCCCAGCCATTCAGAGGAGGCAGGCATCCCCAGAGAGAGCTTATGCAGCCGCTGAGACAGTCATAGTTTCTATATTGGAACCTAAATATGATCCTGGATGATTCTGCTGCTTTCCTACTTCTTCTCTCATGAAATCCAAGTACTGACTTGAATTGTGTCCTGCTTAGCCCAGATAAATACTTTGTCCAGGTGCTGTGCTGTGTCAGGTACACCATGCAATGTCTAAATGATTGCATGGGAGCTGTGGGTCTTGCCTGTGTTATCCTGTGCACCTTCTGGAAAAAGAAAATGACTCAGTCATATGGTTGCCTGTCTGATAACCACTAAAGGCTGGATCCTGTGAGCACTGAAGTGAAGGTAAAGCTACCTCTTACTTTTTGGCATGGGGTATGATCGCTGAAAGAATCCGTGCCAAGACACTGGTAATTACATAGCACAGCTCTGCAAACTCATAGTCCAGATCTTGCCCCGATATTGAAATCTCCTCGTCCTTCCTCTTCCTTCTAAATGAGTGGCTCAGGACACCTCTCAGCTGCTGAAATTCGTCAGTGTGCGGGAGTCCTGCCTTCGGGCACTGCTAAGAATAGTGTATAGGAGGTAAGGGAAGAAGAGGAGTGAGCCTGGAAGGGATTTGGCTGCTGCCATCACCAGTAAGATTCCACCTTGTTTCCTGCAAGCAGTGGAGGCTATACAAGGCTTGCAGCTTCATATGGTGCTTTTATCTGACAGTCTTCTGATTCTTTGAATACTTCAGTCAATAGCACAGCTGCAGAAACCCCAATGCTCTTGCCTTGCTATGGCTATAAGATCTAGTTGCTGTTGCCCTTACCTCTCCAGCTAATACTGCTGGGAGCGTGGGGTCTCACTTGTCTGTGTGCATGGACTGAGCTGCAGGCTCCCAAAACAAAGCACAAATGAATCTCCTAGAAGCAGCCGTGTATCATCAAAATGCCATAGAAACCACCGCTGCGTTACAGAGGGCTGTTCCCCTGGCATTATGCAATAGGTGATTATGTAAGATGGTGTTATATAATATTCCTGGCTTTTTTTGAGCACCATCCCCCCCCAACTGCTCCCCTGACAGAGCAGCATGTACCACGCTTACGTCATGCAATGCTTTGTACAACCCAGGGCCATGGCAGAACTGGGGCTGCTACCTCTGTTGCTTCTAGCCACAGGACCCTTGGCTGCTCTCAGGGGCTCTTTTATTGTCTTGTGTGGGAAAAGGCTCATTGGAAAGAAAAGAAGTATTTGGTCAAAAAAATTCTATTTGCTGTGTAAGCACACAAGATGGTTTTGGTTGTTTCTTGAGGAAAATAGACTGGTTTGGGGAGCATCCCTCTCTCTTCCTTGCTGCACAGTTTATTTCATGAACTTACTTCAGATGAAGAAAATGTTTATGATTTCTGCCAGCGTCTCTCTCTTGGATACATATTTTCTTACTTGCAGCAGGTCTGGCTGCAGGGGAAACAGGACTAGAAATCATTGGTGATTTGTTACATTACCTGCTAATGCAGTGTATAAGACTGCTGGGCTCTCTGATATTCACTTTACAGACAGGGGCTAAATTTCTCAGTTTGTAACAGTTACACACCAAGAAAAAAAACTGAATGTGGCCAAAAAGACTTGGAGCTGGTTTCTCCCTGCAGCTGATGTGTGATTCCTACTGTGCCTCCCAGCTCTGACCAGGTGGCTGTGCCCTGTATCCATAGCCAGCAAACAGCTGGTGTTTCTAAAACCACGACTAAGAACCATCCTTGCTCTTTCACTGGTGCTGTCTGTGGGCTCAAGCAAGTCATAGAACTTCTTTGATCCCTAGTGAATGGGGAAAAGAAGTGGCTTTTCCATGCATAGGATTGCAGCATGGTCTATATTTATTAATGCCTGTCCAGTTTTTTGACAGAAAGGGCTGTTTCCCTGCCTACTGTACTTCTTAGATGGGGGAGAACTTTCCTAAGCACCTAAGTAATCTATTTGGGTATAAACCATCTCCACGCTGCTGCTAAGATAGCTTTCCTCCTCAGCAGTTCCCTGAGGCTTGGCTGTGGCTCTGCTGCTGTTCTGTGGGTTCTTCCTCTGCCCCAATCTCACCACCCCATCCTTCTTATGTGACCGCGGCTGGGGGAGAAGGAGCAGCAGCATCCTACCCATGTCAGCAACCTGCCGCAAGGCTGAGGGCAAAGCCACTCGGCCAGCCCAGAGCTCTGCCACCCTGACAAGGACTCTGTCTGAAGAAAACAAACTGTCTCCACGACCCGTGTTGAATACCACTCCCTTCCTTACAAAAGTTTTGCCATTTGCCACCCACCCACAGGAAGAGCCCTGTGGCGCTGACAGCCCTACTCTCCTGCCTCCAGAATTTGAGAGCTAGCTCTTGACCACCTCGCCGAGATTCCGAATCCCGGGAAAGGGCTGGGACGTGGCCGCTCGTCCCCGTGGCTCTGTCGCCCGTGGCCACTAGGTGGTAGCAAGCCCTGGCCCACAGAGCCGGTCGGCCGCTCACCTCCTGCCCGAGCAGAGCAGCCTCAAGGCAGGCACCTGCACCGAGTGGTCGTGGTCCACCCGGGGGACTTTGCAACGAAGCGACAGCACCCACATCACCCAGCGATCCATCCCAAATGGTGGCCGAAATATTGATGTTATGTTTGATGCTCGTTTAGCAAAGCACTAGGTTAGACAACAGGAAGAAATTCTTCATGATGAGGGCAGTGAGGCACTGGCACAGGTTGCCCAGGGAAACTGTGGATGCCTCCTCCCTGGAAGTGTTCAAGGCCAGGTTAGATGCGGCCTTGAGAGTTCTGGTCTGGTGAGAGGTGTCCCTGCCCGTGGCAGAGGGATTGGAACTGGATGAGCTTTAAGGTCCCTTTCAACCCAAACCATTCTATGATTCTATGTTTGGAAGCAGGACCACGTGCATTAGCATGGCTACGGGGTGATTTGAAATAGTTTGTTCCATCACCTTGCGCTTTTTAAAGAGTGTGGCAAATATGTTGACTCTCTGTAGTTTGCGTTTATCGAGGTGATTACACAAGCGATAACTTTTTGCCCCGAGGGGAAGAGGAGAGGCCTGTAGATATTAAAATATTACATCCTTTTTGTGGCTGCAGAGTTGAGTCAAGATCTGGTGTGTTACAAAGCTTTCAGTTTTTCTAGATTATTTACTGAAGCTCTAGGGAGAAAACATAATTTAATTTTATTACTACTTCATCTATAAAAACCCCAATATGGTATCCCATATCCTTTTTAAGCCTTCTAACCATTTAACACTAATATCCATACCAAGACTGTTGGCTTCACAGTCCTTGGGAAAGCTATGGAAAGCAGAGAGTTGACCAGCTTCACCTGGTGTTATTATGGCAACCGAGTTGTTTCAGCTTAGGAAACATGACAGTGCTTGGTACATAACCAGTGGCCTCTTGTGTACCAGGAACGCATTTCTATCGTGTCTGAAATGCGTGTAAAACAGTAAGGTCAGTATTCAGGATCCTACCCAAGGCCGAGCCGTGGATGGTGCAAATGTTTGTTCACTGCTATAAGTACTTGCGGAGTGAGGCTGCAGGTATGTGACCTCTCCTGTCTCAGCCCTGCACTGAGAACAACATGAAGAATGACCTAGAGGAGTCTCAAGCTCTCTTCCATCAGTTTAGCTTAGTTTGGGTAAGTGGTAGTGCCCCAGTGTCTGTACAGGTAAAGCAGGGTGAGGTCTTGGCCTTGAAGTGTTTAGGATGTGAAGCAAACTGATGCATAGAGGAAAGAGGAGGATTACAGAGTCACAGGTTGGCTTGTCTGGCAGACCCTTGCAACACATGATGGCTGAAATTCCCTTATTCTAGGTTTGGACATGAGCTGACACCTCCGTTTGGCTTTTGATACTCTTTTTACTCCAAGTATTCCCCTTAAACTTGTATGTTTCTGACGCTTGTGAGGCTCTGTGCCTCAGACTTCCTCACTACCTGATTAACTTCTATGTGAGCACTCCTCTCCCCTTGAAAAGCGAAAGAGGGAAACTGTTGCCCTGTTGAAGAGGGCAGATGGGTACAGAGGCAGTGGAGCATCTCAGGTCCATGCAGCATTGAGGTGGGGACTGTGGCATTGCGTGCTGTCCTTCTGAGGAAGCATGCAAGGCAGGTTTCTTCAGCCCGCAGCTGACATTTCTTGCTTGCCGAGGCCTGCAGTTTGTGCCCCTTTGGAAATGTCCAGAGGTAGGTGCATGCTTCGGCACAGCAGCACTAGCTGGGCTTCTTTATCAGGCTGTGCTCTTGACTGCAGTCACTCCTTGGAAAGGACTAATCATCCTGCTGGTGTGCTAGGCTGTTATCAGTCCTGATGGGGCTGGAGAAGAAAAGGCTGGGAGGTGTCCCAAAGCATATTCACAGTTTGTCAGCCCAGTGGCTTTTCCTCCTGAAACTAAGATTTGGCTTGACAGAAGTAGCCAGAGACCTTAACCCCTGACTGAGTGCATGTTCAGTGAAGCCCTACTGTGTTCTTGTGTCTCTGGCCTGCTGAAAATTACCTTCCTGGCTCAGCTCTATATTGAATGGCTCTGATACCCAGGCTCAACAAGCAGCTAATCCTGAGTATTCCCTGGAGAGGTAGGCAAAAGAACCCCAGTGGGCAAGTGTGAGGTAACTGGCTCCCATATAGCTTTTATCCCTTTCCTCTCTCCTACAGAGCCTGGGAAGATGCCCAGGCCACTTTGGATGCAGTTAGCTCTTAAAGACTTAGCTCTTCTAACACTGTCCTCTTCTCTGTTAGTAAATGGTGTACATTACCCTAGGAGAGAAGGAGAGCGAGCTCAGCGTGGGAAAGGAACGGTCTTTAGAGCAACGGAGCTGATGCTACCAGCAATCCCTGCCTCTTCTTCTGCCTGTCCTTGGCAAGGGTGAGGGAGGCAGGGTGGCCTTGCAGATGACTGTGCTCTTTAGGAATCTCCTGCCGTACAGCTTGACACTGTCTCTGGGTCCTTGGGAACCCAGGACAGGCTCCTGGCACTGTGTTTTAGCAGTGCCCTTTCTGTGTGGAGTGGGAGATATGCCAGTCCAATACGAAAAGCAGAAATGATGCCATCGGTGGCACCCACAATAGCACCTGACCCAAAATAGCATCCTAGGAAAAAATAGGGAGGCTGATTAGGTTAGACAAGCCTGAAAGAGAGTAAGATGTCCAGCTGACGATTGACAGGTGTAGGTCTGAGAGCAGGGACTATAAATCCCGTGGGTGAGCTCTCCAACCACCCTTTGGGGAAAGGCAAACGGCTGCAGGAAGCACCTGAGACCCACCTTCAGTGAACCATGGGGCTCAGTGATCAGGAGTGGCAGCAGGTCCTCACCATCTGGGGAAAGGTGGAGTCTGACCTTGCCGGCCATGGACATGCCGTTTTAATGAGGTAGGCAAGGAGCTTCCATCCTAAGAGTAAAGCTGAGAGTTTTTGATGTGAGACCAAGGAAGGTCTGTATTCAGTATGGGGACTCGTGTTTGGCAGAGTTTATTTCAACAGGCTGTTTTCTTTGTTGTAGGGTGGCATTATTCCAGTAGCTATGGTTTCTGGGTTAAAAGTTACCCCCTGTGTAAAGTGGCTGTTCTTCTGTCTTTCCACCCATCCATGGGTGCAAGAGCAGGCCAGTGCTGTTTTCAAAAGATCTCGGGACTTCATCACTCCCTCTGCCTCTGCTGGCAAATTTCTACTTCAGATCCCCATTGCCAAAACACCATGGCAAGAAGTGCTGGAGCGAGTTGTGTATCCCAGTCCTTTGGATGCTCTGTATCAGGGATGTGGGGAGGCAGAGAAGGAGAGGAACATCACATCTGTGGCAATTTTATCAAAATGTATGATTTCAGTAACATTAACTGTGAATTACCTGAGTGTTACCCTCAGCTCTCACCTGGCAGTGAGACTGACTAATCCTGGTTTTTGGCCAGAAATCTGGGCAGATTTGTCCACTTCCTGATGATGATTTTGAGGTCTGGGTGTGAAATAAGGCACATCCTTCTCCTTCCTTTTCTCCTCCATGATTCTGGTATCAGAGTGGGAGTGCTTGCACGGTCTCCTTCTGAGAGGACCCCTACCCCACACTATCCTTGCAGTCCTGGTCCCCTGAGTGGGGAACAACCTGGACACCAACAGCAAGTCACAGAAATGCAGTCTGGAAGGGATCTCGGTACTGTAGAGTAGAGAACAATGTTGGGTGGGCATTGGATCACAGCCTGATCTTAAAGACCAGCAGGGATGGAGACTTGGAGGAGACTCTCTAGATTTCACCCTCAGCCTTAAGCATGGCAAAGGGAAGGAGTCCACACCACTAGGCAAATCCACTGTCCATTCAAAGCTTTTTTCAAAGGTGATCCAAAGCAGAGAGCTGTTTAATTTATCTTCTTTATCATAGCCCAATTCAGCCACCATTAGAAGGGGAGGGAGGGATAGGGGCAGCTCAGTGGCAAAGTGATGGCTTTCCCCTCATGCGGTGCAGAGCAGGCATGCTGGAGGGGCAACAGGAACCTGAGCCCTCCCCACCAGTCCATCTGTGTCAGTTTCCAACTGAGAAGGTAATAACATTTGTCTTACTGGTATCGCAGGACAGAGCATGACATAAGTAAAGAGAAGACACCCCTGTGACTTTGTGTTCCCCAGCCAACCTAGGTCATTTATTTTTCCTTCAAGGGCAGGGTAAGCCCAGCAGCTCTTAGTTTAGAGATATGTCTGTTTGTGCATTGGTGAACACTCCTTACAAAGATGTCATATCCTGGGAACATGTTTAGAAAATACAAATACTGATTCAACTGGATGTTTTCCAAAGGAAACAAAAAAAAAAATTACTCCTTGGAACAATTTTCAAGAGTCTCAGGAGTATATCATCTTTGGCAGACATGATTCAGCCATAGCCAGACATGATGGAGACTTTTAGAAATAACTCTATCTCATTTCAAGGTGCAAGGTGTTTTCGTCTCTATGGGTGGGCTACAACCTGTGTCATGGAAAGATACAAGAGAAAAGGAAAAGCTGATGGTGCTCAGCACATGCTAGCGTACAGAGGAGAGACATTGGAAATGAAATACTAGCAAAGCTTGGTCACTTATATACAGAATATTTTCCACATAACACCTTGTGTTTCCCACATGCTTGAGGTATTTGTTAGTGTAGTAAAACCTATACTTACTTTGGAGAATCTGGCTCTCCTGGCAACATACGTAATCAGAATGCCCATTTCTAGATGGCATGCAAACCCCAACAGTTCCACCACCAGCCCCCTTCTAAGAGCAGAGCCACTTACCGTGAGAGGGAGAATGGTTTTGTGGCTGAGGTCCTGGGCTGGAGTCCCAGACATTGCTGCAGGTAGCTTGGATGAGCTGCTTCATGGGTGTGAGCTGTAGGGCCTTGGCTGTAAAAACAGCCATAGCTTTTGCTGGTGTTTCAATTAGTTGGATTATGCCCATCAGATTGTATAATGCCTGAAAATAAACTTATGCAAGGGAGCTGATATCTCTCTAACACCTAATTATTAGACTGCTCACAACAACTAGGACAGGCAGCATCCCCTTCTCACCCTGACTCTAGAGCTTTGTCATGGAAAAGAATTAAATTTCCTACTAGTGTTGTTGCCAGTGGTGCCTGCATCCTGCCTCCTAGGAAATGCAGTAGGAAGGAAGCACGGGGGACAACATTAGCCTGGATTTTAGCTACCCTTCCACCTTCTTGAATTCGTTTCCATTTCAGGATAAGGATGCCTGTGTATAGCACTGCATGACATGGCACCAGCATAGCTGAAGGCCCTGTGCTCTTGTTACCCCACTTGCTCCCAAGGACTCTTGGAGGTACTGCAGTTCCCAGTGGAGGAACCTCAGTGCTGGCAGCTGGGCTGAGCTAGGGATCAACCTAGCAGAGGAAGGATGAAAAAGTCTTAAACCAGATTCAGAGTAGGGTCAGATGCTTCCCTGCCTTATACACATGCTAAAAGGAATAATTCTCAATGGTGGTAGTTTGGAAAATATCTAAAATGTTAGTGTTCCCAGGATAAAGTAGCCTCCACTGGCAGGGATTACTTTAGGAAGCGAAGTGGGTTATCATACCTTTACCTGTCCAAATACTCTGCAATGTCTGGAGTAGATGGACCTCAGCTCTGGTCTGGATGAGAGCTTCCTGAAGTCTCACGTGTCACTCTACTTTTCTCCACAGGCTCTTTCAGGACCACCCTGAGACCTTGGATCGCTTTCAGAAGTTCAAAGACTTGAAGACCCCTGATCAGATGAAGGGCTCTGAAGCTCTGAAGAAACATGGCGTTACTGTCCTTACCCAGCTGGGCAAAATCCTGAAGCAGAAGGGTAATCATGAGTCAGAATTAAAGCCCCTGGCTCAAACCCATGCCACTCAGCACAAAATCCCTGTCAAATATCTGGAGGTACGGAAAAGGGTGGGGAATCTTGATGTTTGATGTTTTGTGAATGTGTGTAAGTCAGTTATTGAGAGTTGTGCATTTATTTAGTGATGGCTACTTAGACTTCAATGAGCTGTCCCTCAAGTCTGAGGTCTCTGTGTAGAGGTGGGAGGAGATACAGAAAGGGCTCATGGTAGATAAATTGTACATGTACCTGCAAGTTTAAATTTCACATTCCAAACACAATATGCATTTTGGGCAACCCTAGACAGCAACAAACGACCCCGCGCAGCCTCTGCATGCTGGGGAAACTGCATTACATAAGAACTGTCAGTGACTGGGCATGAGGGATGTACAATTTTGGAGTAAGCCCTGGAAGATCTGTTGGAAACCAAGACCCACAAAACCGAGTGTTATACAAACACAGGCCATGAATTTTCAGCCTTAATTGACAAGGCAGACAAAGAGTAGGAAAGGCCAGAGTTTGCTCAAGGTCATGAAGAAGATCAGCGTCAGAGCTAGGAATAGACCCCAGTTCTTCTGCCTAGCCCAGGCTCCTTTCATGCCGAACTCCACTGTCTCTCCAGAGACTGTGGGAAGGGCTACTGAATTAGCTTCAAGATATTTCCAGGCTCTACAACCTATTTCTTACTTTGGCTTTTCTGAAAATAAACCTTAAGTGTCCCTTCAGTTTTTCTCTCTCTCTTTCCTTCCTCACAGTTCATTTCTGAAGTCATTATCAAGGTCATTGCCGAAAAACACTCCGCAGATTTTGGGGCTGATTCCCAAGCTGCAATGAAGAAGGCTCTGGAGCTGTTCCGAAATGATATGGCCAGCAAGTACAAGGAGTTTGGTTTCCAGGGTTAGCACATATGCACAGAGGGACACCACAATGGAGGCCTGGCCATGCGTTTTAGAGTAGCTTCCCCAGTGCTATTCTGGGCATCTCACAATTGGCCGTCTAAGATGTGTGGGGAAGCTTTGATGAGAGGCCAAGAGTCACTCCAGTCATTGTAGAGACATTCAGAGTCACATCCATGATAAACCGTTGTTTCCTGGTTTCACATATACAAGAGAAATAATCTGCTTTCTTAGAAAAAAATAATGTAAAGGGTTATCTGTGAGCTTCTGCCTATCCTATCTCCTTTTTCTTCCTTCCTCCCTGGAACCCAGTCTCATCTGAGAGGCAAATGGCATGGCCAGATATGAAGGGATGTGGAGGAACAAAGGGAATGTTTGAGGAGTGTAGTGAATGAAAATTAAGGTATAACTCAACTACTATGAAAGAAATGTTGGGATGGGAAGAAGGGCACGGCGTCCCATACATCCCACAGGTGAGACTGTTAGCAGGTTATTACCTTACTTTGTGAGGGTGAATGCAGCCAGTCAATCTCTGGGGTCTGACAGCTTGGAAACCTGCATTAGTTGCTAAACTGACATTAGCAGAACTACAACAAAGAGGACTCCCTGCGATCTGTAGATTTCTGGCAGTCACTGCTACGCTTCCCAAGTTCTGTTGCACTGGGATGTAAAGTATGTGTTTCACAGAAAATAAAAATTCCCGCACCAGTGTCGCGTGTTTGCTCCTGGCTTTATGGGCACTCCTGTGAGAAGTGGGGAGGATGGAGAAAGTGAAAAGGTGTTTTGCATACGCAGCTGGCTGCACCACAGTGTGCGGTGCCAGTCCATGACTTGAGCAGCATGTGGCATCAGTCTGAACCAGGCGACTTGCGGTACTCAGATGTCACCATGAGGTCATGACCTCATTACTGGACTTCACAACACACAATGACAGCCTAGACTCAGAACCTCAGAGCTGAAAGAAGCGCTTCCTGATACTAAAGGCCATGGCCACAGCTGTGCTGGGTAGAATATGGTGAGGGAAGGCCCTTCGCTTATTTACAGGGAGGTAGCATGCACAAGAGACCTCAGGTCACAGGAGAAGCACCGTGTGTTACTCCCTCCAGGCAATGGAAAGGGGGGGCTGCTTAGCCCAGGAGGAAGGCTGCAATGGCACCTGCTTCTGCCCATTGCACTCTTCCCAACCTGATACCACAGCATGGTACAAGTGACCTGATTTTACTGAGCAGGGGGAGGCTGAGGACCATGTTGTGCCTAAGCCTGCCCAAGGTTTAGTCAGAAATGGCTGGAGCCTGAAAAGGGTTTTTGAGTTCAAAGTCTTGATCTAACTCCCAGGTTCACCACAGACTAACAGACTCTTTGGAGATGGTGCAGTTTCTCTGGCTCACTGTGAGGTACCACAGTGAACACTGGCTTCCTCATTCCCTCTTCTTCCTTTATCCCCATGTTCCAACTCAGGGCTTCAGCAGTGGGGTGCTGCAGTCTCTTCTGGCATACACACTCCAGCTGTCTCCATGAAGAAAGAAAGGCAGATGAGCAGCTTGCTGTCTTTATGTATATTTGCACAGGGTCGAGAGCATTCAAGGCAAGGTCACATCTTTGCACAGCACTGGGATGCTACAAAGGGAAGCAGCTGGGTCTTGACTAGGAACAATGTATGGAGTCAACCTAGCTGCTCTTTTCTGATATGGAAAAGTAATGCACGTTATCTCAGAGAGACAGAGTGAGGGCAAGCCTGAGGAAGAAAAATGAGGTGCTCAGCATTAGGAGCTACTAGCAGGGTCTGGTTCAAAGCACTCCTGCATATAGATATGCTGTATGCAATGGAGACAGATGAGGAGCCATCAGCTCCTTTAAAAGTTAATCCTGAACCAGTGTCATTTGCTGTGTCTTTGGTCAGGGCAAAGGCCATGAAATTTCAGTCTCTGAAAGGAGAGGGAATGAATTCCTTCCGAGAACAGTGCATCTCTGATTTCCTGCTCTTGACAAATCCTCACTTTACCTCTGGGAGCTTGCTTGGGGTTTCAACCTTTCAGAGAGGGTCACAAAAGCATATGTTGTCACCTAGATGAAGTTACAGCCAGGTGGTCCCTGGCTTAAGCAGTTTGCTTCATCTGACTCCAGTCTAGTCTGTCTGGCTTTGTGGGGAGGGGCAACCTATTTAATTAAGGACTAGGATTGCCGACACAATAAGATTTCCTGCTGGTGACAACAGGCTCTGCTTTAGGATTAAAAGCTCTGCTATGGCAGCTGCCTCTGTCAGTCTGAGTGGGACTGGAGTCATCTCTAGATTTTTTTATATAGAGCAATGTAGTGGAGAAGGGAGGGTTTGCATATATGCCATTCCTAGCTACCAATTATTAGGTATCTGGAATTAATGTCAGTCCAATGGAAACACTGAGCCTCTTCTCTGCTGTCTTACTCCTCTGTGCCAGTGCACTAGGACCCATATTTAAACTATGCTGGTCAGACATGGGGCCTGATGTAGGTTTTCTAGTTATACCTATGGCCCAGTGAAGATACGAGGCTGAGATAAATCAGCAAGTTCATATACCAGTAACAGGGGAGCTCTCTTCAGCAGGCTCTGTAGGCTGAGATCCTTGTGGTGAAATCTGTGTCTGCACCTTCACTACTCTGGGTGCTAAGTGTGCCCTTGGCTGCAGTCTTGACAGAGTGTAAAGTATGTAATTCCCACACAGTGGGTCTATAAAGCTCTTGCAACAGTCCCTGCTTTAGGAACAGGGGATGTTTCCTAGAGGAAAGGGTATGGTAGGGATAGGATTTTTTTACCCTCATGTTATATTGATTCAGCATCTGCGTGGAGTCACCCTGTGCTACTGGCACACGTAGTTTTCTGGTTCACATGTGGGACAAAGTCCCTTAGTGGAGATAAACCGTATCAGTGTAAACCCAGAAATTTTCCTGCCTCCTTTCCAGGAAAAGCTTTAATTAAGGAAAATGAGTTGCGGGGACTTGTGCCCAGACCCCCTTCCTGTTAGCACCATTTAGTGACACATACATGTTCCTGGTTACAGTGGATGTGGATTGTGTGGCTGCCAGCCTCCTTGCTCCAGCACGTACACACTGACTATGGCCAGGCCAGGCATATGGCTATCCTGTGCTTTCCATGCACTCCTGCAATTGCTTTTACTCTGATAATGTCGTTTCTGGCAGCAAATGGATTACACAGGTGCATCTGCCCTTAGGTTGAAAAACATCCTTGTTGCTTTGCACTTGAAATACTATTCTTCTCCCACTGCTGCGGTTTCCGTTGCATGGCAAAGCTGCCCAGTGGCACCAAGCCAGTGACCTGTCTGCATTCTCTCAGGCTTCAGTGTCAGACACCAGTGACTCATCAGGATCTCAGACATAAGGAGCAAGACCTTGCTTTCCAGGTGCTGTGCGAATGCACCAGTCAGCCCAAGCCAGGGTCTAATAATACTGCAGGCTGTGCTGCCTGTCCCCCTTGCCTTTACTTCTGCCTGCTGACCCTGCCTGGCTCCAATATACCTACCAACATCAAGTGACATCAAGGATCAAGTGCTTGGGACCATAATATTTATCCTGTGGTCTGTCTCTTGGTCACCTCAGCAGGAGAAAGGAATAGGACTCCAGTGACTAATTATGTTAAATATTTAGCACATTAGCATGAAGCTTGTGGCATTCTTCATGTTTGCATCTCTCTGCAGGGCTAATGTGAGGAAAGGGCAGAGAATATTCAAGTCCACTTCATAGTCACAGAGCAGATACATCTGGTTTCTGGGTATCGAAGCACAGACAATGCCTAAAGGATATAATGTCTGTATGATACTGCAATTTAATTTGGAGAGTCAAATCCTCACCTATACCACATGCTTTCAGATGAGGATAATTTTTGTCGTGTTCCCTACTGTTTCTACCTCTGGCCCAAACCTGTCTCATATGTTGCACCACTAAGGAAAAGAAACCTGTGGTGGAAACAGGTGTTTCTATGATGTAGACTTGCTTGCCCATACTATTTTTTTTCCAGAGGGTGCATGGCATCTGAGCATGTCCTCTTGCTTCCTGACTCATTCCTCACAGCTTGGCTCAAGGCTCCATCCTTGCTTCTCCAGCCTGTGCAGGGCATAACCATTAGGGTCTATGCTGCTATTCCAACTGAGCACACGCTAATGCATATGGCTATCTACGCACAAGCACCAGGTTCACTACACACATAGTAAAGCCTCTCTGTCCAAATCCTTCAGATTCCAGCATGCTTATGTGCTGGAACTTGATTTGAGAGGACGATGTACATTAGTTTTCACATTGTGCTTAAATGAATTATGGCCATGACACTAAATTTTGCTAAGATCTAACCAAGTGAAAAGACAGACTGTGCAAAGACATGGCACCTGGAGAATACTGGTATGTAGGGAGTTGTTAAATTTCATAGAGGTGTGCTGGCAGGGTCAAGGAAGCCACCTGGAATTGCAATAAATGAGAAGAGAAATCCCAATCAGGCTAATAAACAAATGTTTGGGAACGTGAAAGAGTCACAACAATACAATCTTCCTGGCTAGCACATAAATCCCTCCCTCCCCTGTGATTGTAGACACAACAAGCCTATCTCCCAGTCCTGTGACTTCTATAAAATCCTTATCCAAATGTCAGGAAAGGTGACCTTGTAGCTTTTTAAAGCAGTACTTTATAGTCACTTGGCTGCACTGTACCAAAGTCCTTTCCCGGTTTGTCTTTCATCCCCTGTAAATAAACAAATAGAAGAGGTGGCCTCCACCTTACCCTGCAAGTCCTGTAGAGACCACCTGTGATAAACTATGTCACACAGAAGTAGGTTTGGGGCTCTGTTTGGCAAGGTAAACCCTGGCAAAAAGCATAACCGTGTAGCTGGGTGGACAAGAGAATATGCATTTGGGATGGGGAGGGTATTAGAGTCCCCATGCCTCCTGCCACATCTCAAGAATAGCATCTTGTGCTGAGAGAAACAGCAGTTCAGTGGCCCCGAGCTGGCCAAATGGTCACTCGTATTATGCCAATGCAAATATAAATGCAAGTGCTGTGAGGTCAGTTGGGACAGCCTGGATGTGAGGCTATTGCACTTAATTTAAGGCATTGGCTCAGATACATGGCATGGGGCTGCAGAGCAGGTGAGGGGGGCTGTTGCCTGTATGGCTATCCCGAAATCCAACAGTAGACTTGACCTCCCAAAACAGTTTTCCGGTTATTTACCTCGTGTATTAAAAATGACTATGACAGAGATATCCTTGTCTGGGAATTTGTGATTTTCCCCAGGTTGTAGGGCTGAGAAACGGGCTGTAGCTATGCTGCTATTGGTATCCAAGAAAGCTACTTTAAAGCTAATACTGGCATGTGTATCTTAGCTACAGCCTTGTATCTGGAGTAGAGATTAAAGAAAATGATGCCCTTTTCCCATTTCCCCTCTCCAAGGAAAGCTCAGTATGAATGCAGCTGCTGGGTGCCTGATCTTATTTTAGATTGTCCTTAAAGCAGGTTCAAATGCTCCAGTGGCAGATTAGCTTTGGGTGGGAGACCTTTTGCATTATCATCACTTATTTCTCTATGTCTTCATGCTTAACTTGTGGGTCTCCTGTTGCTTCCCAGCGTGTATAAGTAATGGAGCTTTTGTTTATTGAAGGTTTTCTATCTTCTGTCCTCCCTCAACATATCTGTTTCTTCCTTCAAGCTAAATTCCAGCATCCAAGCTCTCACCAGAGAGGTGGAAAATTCCTGGAGAATTCTCTCACTAAGATCTGGGATTGCTCTGCCCAGGGCTTGCAAGACAGCAGGCTTGTCCTCTTGGCTTTGGTGAGCTTTTGGGCTATCTGGAGAGTTAGCTGATACGGTGTTAAAGTGGGTCTGTATTTTTTCACCCACTTCTTAGCTGGATGAATAATCTGGTACCCTTTGAGGGATGTAGTATGTCAAGGATTAACTGTGAGTTGGTTGGAGAGAAAGGAGAAGAAAACCAACAGAGCTTTGCCTAAATCAGCCACACTGTGTCCCTGCAGAGTCTGCAGGGAGCCTGCACTGAGCAAAGGGTTTGTATCAGATGTAACAAGACAAACTGCACAGAGATGGAGGAAAAGCAGGCAGGGCACAGCGTGTGCCACCCTTGCAGTTACCCCTTCTGAGGGGAGAAGGATCTGTGGGGTTGGTAAGGAAAAATGAAAAATTGAATGGAGGTGGGAAACAGAGGAACAACAGCTTTCCCTCAAAGATGATTTACTGCTACCAGTGCCTTTCAAAGAGCAACAGCACCATTCTGATAATCACTTTGCTGTAACAGGATGGAGGAAGTTTCCCAACAGAAGCTGGTAATCTGTGTGCTTTTGTGTGGGAAGAAAGAGGAACTTGGAGATTTCTCATGATTCCAGCACTATGGATGTGACACTTTGACAAAGCTGGTGCATAAATAAAGAGAAAGAAACTTTTTGTGCATTTTATTTTTTCCTCAGTAATAGCACATATTGCTAACCCAGCTAATCCCCCATCTAATTTCAACATGTCACATTTAAACTGTTGTCTCTGTGCCTTTTGCGATGTTCCCTCTACAGCTGGAATGATCCCTCAGTGGATAAAGCCATCATCTTTTTTCTTTCCAGTCAAAATCCTCTGTCCTGAAATGGAGTTCTTTGTAACAGTCACAAACTTCTTGCTCATAGCAACAGCAATGCTTAGAAAATAATCTGTAACATGTCTCCTACTATGGTTCTAGTTCAGCTGTGCTGTAGCTTCCTTGTCTGTTTTAGATCGAAAATTGTTGACTGTGAGTGTCATATGGGACAAACTCTATTCAATGGCAATTAGGAACTCTGTTTCACCCAGTTTCGAACTCAGTCTATAAAATGTGCTATCAGAAACGACACTCTTCTTACTGAGTTGTTTGCTATACTTTTTTTATCCTAGACCTTCGTTAGAGACCTATTGGTTCTTTCCACCTACACTCTTGTGCAATTAGCCCCATTTTATAGAGAGTAAACTGGGGCAAAGCCAGCGACCAGCACATCCATTGTTTCATCTGTTGGTCATTCAGCTGTCCACTAGGCCAAGCTGCTGACTGCACAACAGAGGATGTTTGTGAGCTTCTTGTGTAGGAAGACATGTGAAGTTGTGCCATCTGCCAGTAAGCAGACCTTGCTTTGATGTGGTTGCATTTCAGTGGTTGTCAAAGGACATCCTGTAAGTAGACACTGAGTTGAAAAAGTATTGTATTGTAAATACCCAGATAGATTACAGATGCTGCATACAAAGCAGTGTAAAGACCTTTGGGCTGAATTTGGAATGAAGTGCTCTGGAGATTAACGAACTACGGTATTAATATCACTTGGGACACTGCTTATCTTCTCACTTCCAAAGAAAAAGGCCCTGGACTGAGATGATAAAGGACGTAAGTATCTAAACCAGGTTATTGGCAGAAGTGAGGTCCCTAAATCCAAGTGTATGAAACTCAAATCCTCCTAGATAATTCTTTAGATGCTTACATTCTCATCTGTAACCCCCTCCTTGTTTTCTAACATTTTGCCCCTGCTATGCCCTCATCTTCTACCAGCTTGGGTGTGTCTAAGCCAACTAGTGTTCATCTGCATAAATTAATTTATAATCCTCAGAAGTGACCTTCTTCTGCCGAATTTGGCAGAAGCCAGTCATACTTTGCCTATATCTGACCTCCAAAACTGCAGTTCCAACCACTTCATCCAACAGTGTGGTCAGTGAGCAGGGTTCAAGTGCATGCCTATTATCACATAGAGTGTTCAGCTCACTCTCCTCTGTTCCTTTAAAAATAAGCTGTACCTTGCAGTCCATTTTGGAAATGGCTTGCCTTCAGGAAAGCAGGTTTGAGTGATGAATCCTGCCTGACTTAGGTGCTGAGGCTTTAAAGGAGTAGGCTTTAAAAAAGAGAAAAAAACCCCAGAACTGAGCTCGATACTAACTATAGTTAGACAGTCTTCCTCACTCAACACTTGGCTGTCTGAATCCTTTTTGAACCACCACTCTCTAGTGGTGTGCTGTAGTCCTGGGCAAGTAGCTCAGCCTTCATATTCTACTGCAGAAATCAGGGCTGTCTAAAAGTCTTACATCTTTGAGGCTGTTACTGTCTTGATGGGACCACTCCTTCCCAAAGGGAGTCTCTTTGAGAAATTGAATAGAAAGAGGAGAGAGAAAATCTTTCAGTGCCTGGCATTAAATGACATACTGCAAAGCATGAAGGATCTGTTTGGGAGCAGCAGGCTATGTGAGAGTCTGTTATATGGCATTTAGAGAGTTTGTTGTTTTGGGTTTTTTCCTGTGAGTTTTGCTTGCAGCTTCCCCTGTGACCTCATTGATAGCAACATCTGGACCTACTCGCACTCACAATTCTCTATGGAAGACAGCCAGTGCAACAGGAGACAGAGGGTTTTCTTTTCTCATTGCTCTGTTTTGAGGATAGGTTGGAGCTGTGCCTGACTGGAAGGAATTTATGGATCTCATGTATGATGGTTGAGAAATATTTCCTCTCCTAACCTAACCTCATCGTGTCTGTGTTCATGCACATAGTGGCTCATAACTGAGAAGTTTTCAGTACCAATCCTTCTGGCAATGTACAGTGGGGGAAAAAATAGATAGAAATCGAAGCAGTGCTTTTTCTTTCTATCTACCGTCAGGCTGGAGATAGACAGCACTCTATCTACCTCAGCAGCAAAGTGATTGATTATTTCTGTGAAGAAAAGTGTGTTAGAGCCTCTCAACATTAGAAATAGACCAAAACAGAACAAGTAAGTGCTGCAGAGTACATCATCCTTTCAAGTACTGGTGTTGGTGAGATACGAGATAATACATACCGGGGCGAGGGGTGAAGAGATAGATATCTAACATACATCACTTGTATCTTGAGGGCAGAGCATCTTAGAAATAAATTTAGGAATAACCTTTCTTTGGGTATTTAATTTCACTCCTGTTGGGAGTGCTTAGCTTACAATTCAGTCTGTGATGAGAGATTGTGTGGGTGGGTGTGTATGCATGTACAACACAAAGCCTATAGTTAGTACACAGAACTAAATGTTTTGTTCTGGAGCCTCAAAGGTACACAACCTCTCAACGCTTATTAATTTCAGTGATCGTGAAGCCTTTCAAAGACCTGGACTCATACGGCAAATTTTTAGCCACAGGCTTGGGACCACTAATTTAATTCAGCTTGTGATGCATTAGAAACTTGGAAACCAGCTCTGCACCTATTCATCAGCTGCAGTATGAATCTCTTTTATTAATACCTTTTGTGGCAATAGCTGTGATCTGTTTAAAGTGCTAAGCCTTCAAACTGCAATTTCCTGCAGCAGGTGTAATAGAAGAGGATATCCATGGAAGTGAGTCAAAATGAACTCACGTTGCTGCTGAAAGGCTGGGTTCCATCCCAATCAGCAACAGCTACCCAGCTCCTGCTACATCCCAATAGGCTTTGGTTCCTTCTTTGGTGGTTTGAGGCTTGAACTGAGGCTTCGTTTCCCAAGGATATCATGCTGCAGTTTATATTCTGTGCTTCATATTCGCTCTCTTTCATTTCTCCCGCTTACAGGGCATTCAAGGAGAAGGAGATACTGCTGTTCTCATGGCCTAGCTCTGCATCCTCAAAGATGTCATGGCTAAACCCATGTGGCAGGACTGCTTGCCTCAGTCCGAAGTTAATAACAGCAAACTCATTCTCAACTCAGCAGGTGGTCCTTAAACATGAACTTTAACACTGCGTGGATGGGTTAGTGTTGCAGGAAACCAGAGGGGCTCAGAGCGATCCTCTTATAGGCGTAACTGCGGATGATGTTTTGGGTTTTTTTTTTTTGCTAACCATTTTACTTGACTCTCATCCTCTGCACTAGAACTGATTGGTGTCAGAGCTGGCCAAGTGCAGTATTTCTATGCTTGGACAATAGCCTGGTGGTATACCATGGAGAACTGTTAAGAATTCTGGATGGTAAAGGTTTGGCTACAAATTCCTGTGTAAGCCAAGGCCCTTATTTATCAGAGTTGTTCTCTATCAGGCTGTTCTTATTCGGGTGAGACAAGGAAATGCAGAAAAAGATCACAAGCGGCACTGGGAAGCTGAGTAGTGTCCTTGTGGTGTGTCCTGGCCAAGTAAGAAGTGGTGTCCTCAAGGTTTCATACTGGGACCAGTACTATTTAACATTAATAGTATTTAGTATCTGTGGAATAGACAGTGGGATTGAGTGCATCCTCAGCAAGTTTGCAGATAACACCAAGCTTAGTGGTGCAGTTAATGCGTTAGTGGGAAGGAATGCTGTCCTACCCAGGACCTTGATAGGCTTGGGAAGAGGGCTCATGAGAACATCACAAAGTTCAACAAGGCCAAGTACAAGAGCCTACACCCAAGTTGGGGCGGTTCCTAATGTCGCTACAGCCTGGGTGATGAATGGATTGAGAACTGCACTGCAGAGAAGGACCTAGGGATACCAATGGATGAAAAATTGGTTGTGAGCAAGAAAAGCTGGCAGCCTGGAAAGCCAACCGTATCTTGGGCTGCAAAAAAAACAAGTATGGCCAGGAGGTCAAGGGAGGTGATTCTCTCCCTCTACTCCTCTCTCATAAGACCTCACCTAGAGTGGTATGTCTACATCTGGGGTCCACAGTATAGGGAAAATATGGACAGATTAGAGTGGATCCAGAGGAGAGACATGAAAATGATCAGAAGGATAGAACACCTCTCCTACGAAGAAAAGCTGAGTGAGTCGGGGTTGTTTAGCCCGGAGAAGAGAAGGCTCTAGAAGACCTTATTGCAGCCTTTCAATATATAAAGGGACCTTAAAAGAATGAAGGAGAAAGACTTTTTGCCATGTTCTATAGTGATGAGACAAGAGGCAGCAGTTTTAAAATGGAAGAGGGTGGTTCAGATCTAAGCAATTCTTTACAATGAGTGTAGTGTGGCACTCAAACAGGTTTCCCAAAGAAGTTGTGGATACCCCAACACTGGAAGTGTTCAAGATTTGGCTGGATGGGGCTTTGAACAACCTGAACTAGTGGAAGATGTGCCTGCTCACAGCAGGGAGGCTGGATTAGATGATCTTTAAAGGTATCATACTGATAACCAAACCATTCTATGATTCTATGTCTCCTTTCCCTACTGTCTTGTCAGTCTGCCTTTCCATTCTGTCTATCCCGCCAGTGCCTGAATGAATTAAATGATCTCACCCTCAAACAGAAAACAAGAAATATAGTATTTAAGTACCCTACGCACTAGTATAAAGTACTGTAGCATCATGGCTACAGCCTTTTTCCTATAGGACATGTAATGATACGGCAGTTATGAGAACAAATGCAATTTATGCTTGCTCAGAAGCTTCTGAAAGTCACATCTACCTCATGAAGGAAAAAAGATGTAGCTGACAATCAAATTTTTAAGACCCTAGTTTATGCATAACAATAGCAGGATATTTTTATTTGGGAGAGGTGTGGGCCACATGAAAGACCATAGCCACTTTTTCTCCCAGAGTAGGTTCTTTACCTGGGTTTTGCTAGTCCAAAAGGTCTGTGTTTTACCAGGCTTTATGAGGCTGATTCAGGAGATGTGAGTTACTGTCAGTATGATATAACAAGGCTGAAGAGCCATCTAGACTAACCAGGGACAGAACTTCCCTTGCAGCCACATTGTTGGTGTGTATTATACTCAGGTAAGTGGTAGCAGAGGGGACCATACAGTTCACAAACAAATGGTGAACATCACGAGGTACTCAGAGGGGATGGCTGAGATCATGATGCCAAGTTTTGCTCCACTCCTGAGTTGTAAACCATTGTCTACTAAGAAAATTCCTTTTATGGAGTAATTAAGGCAAACCCCCACTATTGCTTAAACTAGTTGTCATGGAATCACTTGTTTATTTGGGTTTTTTTCCTGAAATATGTCTAAAGAATTGGAATTTGGCCTGTGACAGAGATAGGAATGGGAAACACATTTGCTCATCCAGGCTGCAGAGAAAGATTATGAATGATGTACGAAACATTAATCAAGTGGCATTTTGAGTCACACCTGGTGCCACAGTACAGCTGACTCAAGAAGCAGTTCTCTGGGGAACTGTGCAAGGAAAAAGGTTAAAAAAAGACCCCTAGCAGTGACTAATTCTAGTTCTTCCTTCTTTTCTGTATTTCCTTGGGATGTTGCCACCTGCATTATTTGACGAGATACCTTTTGGTCTAGATACGAGGGACTACTTCCTTGCAAGCCCCCAGTAAATCCTAAAGTTCTTTTCAAACCAAGACAGCTATTAAGCTGGGACTCCTGGTTCAGGCTCTTTCTCCCACTCAGATAACTGTTACTAAGCAATGTCCCAGGTGGGAAAAAGCTACTTACAAAGCAACATCTAGCCAGATGTTAGACATCTGGTTAGACACTGGAATGAGAACCAGAGCGGAGAGAAGTAAGTTTGTATCTTCAAGTTCAACTTTTTTCTTGACCATAGACATAACGATGGGCTATGTCACTTCCATGTTCAGATAACTGACTTTATAATTCCATAATAAACATCTTTCCTAGCCTTCCAGACATCAACATTTTTTTCTGAAAATAAAAGAGAACACCATCCTTTCTCAATCAAGAGCTTCCAGTCTTTTTGAGACATGACATTTATTGTAATTGTTTGAGGACTTACAATGTGCTTGGACGAAACACAAGACATCAAAGACTTATAGTCTGTGCTCCATGGAGACCTAGACCAACTTGCTGAGCTGGCTTGCTCTTGCACCATGACCATCTCCCAGTGAGGTAAAAATCATCTGCTTCACTCCACATGAATGTGAAAAGATGAGATGAGCATGACTATTATTCCTCAAGTTATCTGTCTGTTTTCTGCTGAAGGTTCACTTTTGCATTGACATAGCTGTTGTAGAAGACCACATGCAGATTTTTAGAACAACTTTTAATATTTGTGACAAAAAACTGGGTGTAGGCACAGCCTAACTGAAATGCAGTTGTTGATTCCTGCTGTTTCTCTTCTAAGTGCATTTTTCTCCAGAAGAGGCCATTCGCTTTAACAAACAACAGACTTTGGCTCATTTGCTTCCAAAGTCTATGTGCTGTTGCACATTATTTCATTACCTGACCTCATACACTCAATACAGCTTAAAATTGTGTATAGGCAACACCAATCAGACACTAAATGCACTCAAATGGATCAACTTGTACTCTATGAACTCCTTTGAGTGGTCATGAAAGACAACACGCTGTATCTGTAGGAACAGGCACCCTGACACAGAGGATTTTGAAGAATGATTCAAGCAGGTAGATGGTGTCAGGGTAAGAGGCACCTTGGCTTGGTTATGGATCAGCCAGGGAAAGAAGTTGAAGATTGCAACAAAACTGAATTCAGTTGCAGATAAAAAAAAGTATGACACAGTGAACATTAACTTAATTCTGAGATAAATTCAAAGTTTAGGGAGGGACATTCTTTAGCCATGCTGTTTTGAAGTACAGACAAGACTACCTCAGAAATTACAGATCTCTACTACTTTGTAAAGAAAACTATTTTTCTAGTTTTTTGCTTAAGATCAGGAGGGTCACTATAGCACTTCTGGTGCCTGTTTTGAGTTAACCTGGAGAGGACGGAGCACTGGATGCACAAAAAGCAGGAGATGCTGAACAGCCTTTACATTTAGGCTTTTTTGTAGGTTTAACAAACTGAAATTGCTCATTTGAATATTTTTTTTCAGAAAATTCCTCCCTGGTCCACTGGGAAGGCTGGGCTGCTGCCAAGCTAAGCCCTGGGGGAAGAAGCACAGCCCAGGTGAGTGGAGCTGGCGGAGGGGCTGCCCCAGGAGCCACTGTTTTTGCACAGCTGCATTTCCCTGGCTTGGGGTGCATGAGAGGTGGGAGTAAGGCACCTCTGCATTCTGAGTTATGTGTGATCTTGTGGTGCTTTATTTCAGGGATCTGCTTGCAACTGAGCTACATTAGGTTCATGACAACATTTTTTTCTGCTACTAAAAAGAAGAAAATCCTTCCCTATCATTTCAACTACAAATAATCCAGTCCTTCAGGGCAGAAATGTGCATTTTCGTTGCACCCTGGCAGGGGGGCAGGCTGGCTCTTGGGCTTGTGTTCAGCCATCTCCTGGGGAGCCTGGATCGGGAGGCTGCAAGGCAGACGCCAGTCCCCTGCCTCTGTGGGCTGTCACTGGTGGGGAGATGCCACAGGATGGCGTTCTGGCGCGTTGCACTGCCCCCTCACAGCCGTGGAGGCTGCGGGTACCGGGCCTGGCTATCACTGCAGGTTTTTGTGGGGTTTCCCCCCCTCTTTTTTTTTTTTTTTTTTTTTTGAGTATTTTTAAGCCATTTTTTCCCCCCTCAGCCTCTCCCAGAGACAGTAAGGGGAGCTGTGCAGTGGTCTCTGGGTGACTGTGATGCGGGATGCGCAGAGCTGCGGTGCGAATGTGGCTGCCAGCAGTGGCAGGGGGCGGTGTGAGAGATGATCTCTGGACAGCCTCCGGCAGGAAAAAGGCACTGCACATCTCCTGCCTACACATCTCTGCCAGCTGCGAGGCACAGCTGGAGCCCCTCTCCCACGCGCCAGCCCCCTGTAGCGTAGCTCTGGTGAAAGAGAATCACAGAATCATAAAATGGTTTGGGTTGGAAGGGACTTCAAAAATCACCCACTTCCCTGGGCAGGGACACCTCCCACCAGACCAGGCTGATCAAGACCCCATCCAACCTGGCCTTCAACACTTCCAGGGAGGGGGCATCCACAGCTTCCCTTGGCAACCTGTGCCAGTGTCTTGCTACTCTCAGTGTGAAGAATTTCTTCCTAATGTCTAATGTAAATCTCCCTACCAATTTAAAGCTGTTCCCCCTCATCTTGTCACTACTTGCCCTTGTAAAAAGTCCCCCACATCTTTCCTGTAGCCCCTTCAGGTCTTGAAAGGCCACTATAAGGTCTCCCCAGAGTCTCCTCCAGGCTGAACAACCCCAACTCTCTCATCCTGTCCTTCATAGCAGAGGTGTTCCAGCCCTCTGATCACCTTTGTAGCCATTTGTAGAAGGGGTGGAAGCCAGGCAAGGATTTTTAGGAGGCTAGGTGAATTTAGGAGGCTGGTGACTTTAGGAGGCTGGTTTCTCACTTGTTTTCAGACTCCTAAATATTTCTGAGGTTACCGACAGTGTGTTTTTCCCTTACCTCTCTCACAATAACCACAAGGTGTCCCCTGAACAGCCAAGGGAAGGAACACACAGTGAAGGTCAGGAAACCCCCAACTGCATAATGATACTTGGATTGACTCAAACCCATGCTAAGCGTGGTGGAGGTGAACTGAATCTCCCCTCTTCTCCATTCCTTCCTCTGACCCCTGCTGGCACCTCCATGTACACCACTGATGTCTCCTGCGTGTGATTGCCCTGTACAGAAGGCACATGTGTTGGGGTACAAGGAGCAAAGAAACATGAAAGGTTGAAATCTTGGTGCAACCTGGTGCCAAAACAGGTGGAAAACTCCAGCCCTGAACTACTGCAAAATACGCTTTTCCAGGAGGCTTTTTAGTTTGTGCTGGAGGCCTGGGAAGGATGGGGGCCATCATCTTCATTCAACCCCAACACTTTCTGAAGAACGATGATCCTGAGCCACTGAAGATGGACAAGCCCAAAAGAAATATGTGGTACCCCAACATCTCAAAAAATCAGACCTGTCTAGCATGCACCTGCTCCAAGCAGCTTCCCCTTTCTCTTTCTCTGTGACCTGTTGTCTTCACCCCCATTCAAGGAATAATTGATTACATGTGAGAGGTGCAGAGATTTCTGCTGGGAAGAAGGATCTGCTTTGTGACCTCTCAGCCTTTTTTGCTTATTAGAGGTTATTTATTTCATGCCAGGACTGTTGGATGTGCTTTCTCAGGTGTATAAACTAGGTTGTTGAACTAGTTTCATCTTAAAAATTTTGTTTTCTCTTTACCACTTTTAATAGCACCTCACAGAGCCTGTTTTTGGGTCTTCTGAGCCTCTTCAGCTTCCCTTAAAAACAAATTTTTAGATTCTTTGAATTATAATGGCATGAAAGGCTTTGGGGCAAAAGATGGAGTGGAAAATGTGATAGCTGATCTGCAATTAAAAAACCCAAAAAGAAATAGTAGAGCCTCTTCCTTCTACATAGGGGGTTTAGTGCATAGGAGTTTACTAGCTCAGTTAAAAATAAACCAACCCCATACTGACTGACATGACAAGTCAGTTAAAACAGAAAAAGAGAAAGCTTATAAACTGTAGGAAACAAAATGATTTTTGGAAACATATTTTCCCTTAATTGGACATCTATTTCTAGATGGTGTCATTTGTGTGTGGAATCCAGTCGTATGGCTTTTGTTTGACAGTGAAATGATCGGTTTCTTGAAGTATGAACATCCTGTGGAGAACTCCATCACTGCCTTAGAAAGGACTCCTGCCCTAACAGGGCATTGTCAGCAATGTCAGAGGGAGCAGAATCAAGCTGTGTTGTAATCCTTAATTGTATGTCATCACATAATAGCCCTTTAATGGTAGTGATGGCTTTGTGGGTTGTAGCTAGAGCCACAGCGAAGGGGTGGACTCCCATGTGCTAGGTGCTCAAAGGACCAGTATAGCACAAGGCCTTTTGCTTTACAGGTCTTACAGTAAAGGTGAGTTGAGGTGGATCTGGGTATCGGCAGGGCAGGGAACTGCCTCAAGCAGCAGTCTGCTCCTGCAGCTGACCTCATCTCTACCAGGACCCTTGAGGCTGGCTGGAGCAGACTTCTGTGTGAGAGTTTTGACTAATGCAGAGAAGAACGGCCACTACCCCCAGAACTTTCTTTCTCTCAGTGCCTGCAGGAGCACCTACCCCTAGCCTTAAGAGCTCTCTCCCAGCCTTTCATCTCCTTTTGCATTCTCTCTCCTTAACTTTTCCCTTGCCATAACAAAATTAGCCTGTCCGGGCTCCACATCCCACAAGTGTCAAAACTCATTAGGCTCTAATGCTCTGGGTCTTCTAAAAGCCCAGTCCAACCAGATTGCAACCCCCCCATCCCCTTCTGCTGCTCTGATCAGAGCATCAAGCATGCCCACTCTCATTTGACTTCCAGGTATCTCTTGGGATGGGTATTTGGGTTCTCCTGTACCATTTTGCAAGCATTTCTAAACCTCACGGTGCCTATCTCAGCAATGTTAACAACCTAGTTTTGCAAAAGGTGGAACTCATACCATACAGGTAAATCTCTATCCCACTGCAGACAGGACTATCTCTCCTTTTCCACCAAAGGTCTTAACTCCAAATGCACTAAATAACCACTAAGCAACACAGATATTTCTGTCACACCCCCATCAGAGACGTAAATTTCTATTTTTCGTCTTCAACTAGATTTAATTTGGGACCCTCCAACAGCCACCACCCACCCAACTGCATAACATCCAAATTAACCCTTCACAGGATGATGACCACAACTCCAATTCCCAGGTACTCTCAAGCTTTAGAGAGATTCCAATGCAGATCTTTGCAGCTCAGCACCATTTCTAGCTACTGCATGTCACCTCTGCTTAGACCAACTTTGAGCAAAAGCCTCCTGCATCGAGCTTCCAAGACATTGAGTGTCAACATGCAGACATGAAAACCAGCCTCCCACCTCCCTCCCCCTCCCTTTCCTACCTCTGTATCATCCTACAGAGTGTCCTGGGCTCCCGCCACATGGAGCTAATCCCACAAAGACACTCTACCTATCTCTGGCAGATGGCTACTGCTCACCCACCTTCACAGGGACTCCCCACAAGTACCATAATTTCCCAGTATAATCTCACCCCCCCAACCCTGAACCATTTAATTGCTAAGATGCCACACAGTGCTCCTAAAATCAACCCGCCTTCTCTCTTCCCCTTTAGTAAACTACACCATTTTTTTTTTACCAGAAATAAAAAGAGCCAGGAGGAGCCCTTCAAGGGAAGGATGTTTTTTTCCTATTCCCCCCCCCCCCCCCCCCCCCCCCCGCTCCACCTACATGGCATGAATCTTAGGCTGTATTTCACAGGTTTGAGTTGAAGTATGTTTCTTACTCCTGGTAGAATCTGCCTCCGCGCCCTCTCTGTTCATTCAGTGAGTGACACTAATCAGTGATGTGGGAGGTAGGGACAATATCAAGCATCAGGGTGATTGACAAACCTCATTCAAAATGTACATTTATCCCAACTGTACGTGAGGGTGAAATAGAGCAGATCTACAAATCTCTTTGTGTCATTGCCCATTGCTGGCTGCAGTCCATTGAAATTAATGATTCACTAAGTGGAAAGGAATAAACAAGGCAAGTTTTGTCCCCAAAATCCCAATTGGTGAGGATTCTAAGGTTTTATGTGTGTGTCCTATCCAGTCCCCCCACCCTTTGAATGAGTAAATGACTCCATATAAATCACAATATGTAATCCACATGAAAAAACAGGCCCTGCTGGGCAGGGAAAGATACTTTGAATTTTCTCAGCAGGAGAGCTGGCACTAATTTACTGCTGTGCTCCAAGTACTTCTTATGCAAAACATGAATGGAGGTGAAGGTTTGCAACCTGACTTGCAACTACATATAGGCTTTTCACATAGCATCAGCAGGGTGATGTAAATTGGCATGAGACCCTTGAAGCATGGTTAAACTTAGCAATCTAGTCCTGTATGATCTGTCCTCACTCCTCATTTTCTTTTCTTTTACAGTAGTCTTCCTTCTCTCCTCCCCACTACATGTTTTTGCCACTCCAGAGACCTAGATGTAGATATGTACTGCTGTTTTTCTGCAGTCCTTTTTGAAAGCATGAGTTTCATGCCTTTTCTAGTTTATTTTCATGAGTTTGACCAGTGGGCCATTTTGAAAGCAGAGAGCAAGCTGAAGGATGCAGCCACAGCTCTATTTATTGAAGAGATGTGAAAGATGATGTTTCATGCTATTAGCAGGTTGCATCAGAGATATTTCCAAACCCTGTAACCTTTGCTACCCTGCTTCTTGAATGGTACTGTAGGCTATAGTTTTACTAGAAAATTAAGGATCTTTCTCTGGCTCTGAAACCAACTGGAATGGAAAGGTCTCTTAATTAAATTAAATTCACTCAATTAAACCTCAATACCTTCCAGGAGTGAGTGGCTTCCTGAAAACCTCTTGTGAAGAACTGTTTGTGGCCTAGGTTAAACCTCAGGGAGCTCAAGGGAATTGTCTGGGAGGATGTCCCTTGGTTTGGGCCAAAACTGTGACAGAGAACATACAAACAATTTAACATAGCGTGTGATTAACTTCTGGAGTCTAGGAACACATCACAACACCATTTTACTTATTAATCTAGTTATTGCCAAAATGCCTCTTGCCTTTGACTATTTGATTTTGTAAACCCTCTAACACAGCTATCATCTCAAAGCCCTTTCTTTTGTGTCTGTATGAGAGGTGTCAGTGGACCAGAGAAGGGAAGATGGAGACAGCATAAGCCCTATTGAAGGGGAGCTAAAGCCAGCAGTAGGCTGGAGTCTCTCATGCAGTATCTCCCTCTCTCCACCTCCTAGCAGGAGAACACTAGAGACTGTAATTGCCCAAGTGGTGAACTCTCCCAGCTTTCTTAGTGGCTTCAGTTTCTTAGGCCAAATTCTACCCAACTTCTTTCCCAGGCTGGGGAAAGAAGACAAGGTTTCTAGCAGAGAATAAGACCTACGCTTCCAACAGTTAAGCTGCCACTTCAACCACTGTTCAGCTTCTCAGGTTTTCCAGTCAACTATAAAAGAGCAATTCTTTGGGATACTAGTTTCTATTGCCTTTGGTTAATACTCAAGATCAACAACTTTCATGCTAATATGGGCTCACCCGGTATATTTGGAGGCATAGGCGTTCGTGATACCTCACATGCACTGAGGCTCTCATGTCAGCCCAGCAGGTCATAGGCCATTGGTACCCATCTACTACTGCTGGCCTGATGTCAAACTAAAGACTTTCTTTTCTTTTCCTGAGTCCTCCTGATAAAGTGAGTGAAGTCTGCAGATGCCCAGAGTCCGAGCACGGGAGCGCAGTGCTGGAATGTCTCTCCTGGGTCAGGGTGTCCATTTCCTGACTGCAACAGCCTATCATGTCACACAAGCTCCTTTATAATGCGTCACACTTTTCTTTAAAAATAGTCAGGCTTCTTGTCTCTGGCCTCTGGAGCAGAGGCAGAAAATGAAACTTCTAAAACTATCCCATAGAAACACTTCCTGTCTGCAGGACAGACTTCACCCGATGATGGCTCTGTCTGCTTCATTTTTCCCAGTTCCTGAACATTTATTCTTTGTGTTCTGTTCTCTGATCCTTCCAGGCTTGAGAAAGTAACTTGACTCTAGTTGTTTTGTGGGAACCTGAAGATTGACTCTTGCTGCCTCCTGACCTGACCTTTTTGGATATACTCAGCTGCTCCCTCTCTGTCCCTCCTGGGGAAGAGACCGGCAGTACATCCCACCACAAAGCAGTTTCTGGCTAAATGCCCATGTTCAGCTGGAGCCATGTCAAGGCATGGGTCGCTTTGACGTTGCTTGTCACAGCAGACAACTGTTGGACTAGTTATCAATGCGTCAAGCCTTTGTGAGGTTGCGGCCTTACTGGCATGGTATCAAAGGCTGGTGTGTCCCTAAAGTTATTCTGCTAGCTTGTTAGTGTGTTGCCAACATGCTCTGGTCCGTCTGAGGCTACTGACCTCAAGCTCTGGACTCAGCTGTGCTTTTCTGTATGCACCCCAGGATCAGGATGTTCAAACGCGGCACAGTTTATTTAGTGAGCCTTGCATAACTGGCCCTGCATAGCAGTGCAAAACTTCTTCCACGGTGCTCCCTTTTGGGTTTCTCACTTTTGAAGTTAAAGTAGTTTGGACTGGCTGTACATTTATTTCTGGGATGATCTGTGGCTATGCCCACAGTGGACTTGTTGGAGCACACCATGCATCTGTTGGAGTATACTGGAAGTCCCTTTGAGGGTATTCACCCAGGTTTGCTTTCTCTGCAGATCAAAACAGCGTGGATGACTGGCACGTACCTGATATGGGATACAAATAGGATGAGCACTACGGCATGGAAACTCTGTAATATACGTTTGCTCTTTACCGTATGGTTTCTAATGCTTTGTTTGTTGTCATCACTTATTTGGGTGAAGAAGGACAAACCAGAGGAAGACTCTCAGTTCTGGCAAATATTTGTCCCTTTCTATGTTGCTGTCATGACGTGAAATGCCATCTGATGGCTTTGTGAGATGGGACACAAGTTGCAGAGAAGTGTCATATGTACAAAAAGCACTTTTCTCCTCAGCTGTCTTCCTAGAAGTGTCAAAAGGGAATAGGCTCTGGAAAATACATCTGTGGAGACCCTGGTAGCAGCCATGACTGCACATACAATGTTGTGGGCTAAAAGCCATCAAGTGGGCACTGCAGTACACAGCAGCATACAGGTGGTGAGGAAAATCAGAGCACAAGGGCTGACATGTAGAAAGAGGAATACCTGCCTGTATAGACACAGGTCAACAGACACATTTTGTTTCCTCTTGATTCTGGCTAAGCACAAAAAAGAGGAAGTTTTCATCTGGAGTTTAGGAGGGCTAGAAATAGCAAGTGGCTATCTTTCCCAATCTGGACTTTTTGTGAAATCTGGATGTGAGCAGAAGAAGACAGGACCTTTCTAGAGAAGAACTGTGGCTGACAGAAGACTTAGGGTTAACTCAGAAATAATTTTCCCACTCACTTGCTAATGCTGTTCTTCCTACTGCCCCAAAGTCTCGGAGAACCCCACATGCCTCTAGTAAAAAAAAACCAAACAAACTCCGAAAACCATAAACCTAGCTCTTATATTTGTTCTTGCTTCAGATTCTCCTTTAGCCAGTGAAGGAAAAGAGAGAGGCAGGGAACACAAGACCCAGTGAAATACAGGTAGGAGCACAGATTATGTTTGGGCTTCCTTTTGCTTTAATTCCTGGCTGACAAAAAGATACCATGGAAAAAGAAATACAAACCCACTGGAATACATTTCTTTTCTGAGTTCTTTTAAGAAACAGCAAACTTCTATTTTTTTTTTCTAATGTAAATGACTGGGAAAACATAGAGTGTCTTAGACAGTTCTTGTTTTACTGAGGAAACATTCCTTACTCAAGCAGCCCTCATGGAAAATCACTTATCTGTTCCTTTTTCTCTTTCAGTGGAAATTTGATTCAGAACAATGTTTCCTCTTGATAAATCTCAGCCCTTAAATGCTCCATCTTCAGGGTACAAATTTTAATAAAGTTTACAAAGTGCTTAAAAGTGAGCCAAAGCTCATCTAATTTTCAAAAGTCAATCCAGAGTCTAAAGTCTCATGAAAAATCACCAAAACTCAACGCTCCTTAATTAATGAGATGTTTTGAGACATTTTCCTCTTTTGCAGAATTCTTATCTGACAAGTGAAAATGCATTGGGGCATACGAGTCAAGTCTCAAGAAGAAAGGGTCCAAGAAGTCTCTAAGGCTCTCCCACCAAAGGATTCACTTTTTATGTATCTTCTCACTGTCTAGCACAATAAAGTGTCCTGCTGCCACTGGGGTGCTTTCCGTCATCTGGGTTCTCTATGATCTGGGAGGGTTTTACCATAGATCTAAGGGCAGACCTTTCTCCAGTCATTACGCTGTGGAGGGACGAAACGAAGTTTTAGGATACTGTGAACTGTTTTTCCAATGCCTGTGCCAGAGATATTCCTCTCTGGAAGATCAAGGGCAAAAAAACAGCTCTTGCATGAGATGCAGTGGAAGAAGGGACCACTGAGGAAAATCTCAATCCTCTCCATACTTTTTCACTGCTTTCAACTTTGAACACTGTGAGTGGCAAAAACTGTCTTCTGTTCCATCAATTTGTATATCAGAGGTGGGTAGGCACCCTGCCCCTAGCAGTATATGACTGATTTCTTTCCCCTGAGAGCTATAGGAGGTCCCAGTGTCAGTCACAGGCAGGAGAGGAGCAGACATGTCTTTAGGCATCACCTGCTCACTAAAGGTCGGGGCAGTTACCAGGCCTTTTCCATGACTTGGCAATGCCAGCACAGCTGCCTCACTCTCTCGAAGACAGCCATATGTAAGGCAGCTCTGCTGCCTGCCAGAGGACACAGTTTGGAGTTAGATGTGAACTACCATAAGCCATGTCTGGCTTGGGGCTTGTTCAACAAAAGGACCATGAACATGGGGCAAAGATGCTCTGTTGACCTAAGGTGTCTGTCATTGGTGAGACTGCTAGAGAACCACTGTGAGAAACCAGCAACTAGTAAAGAATTTGCCCATCCCATGAACATTTTGGGAACAGTGCATAACCCTTGTGCCTGCTTTCTCTGTTTCAGTAAGACTAGCAGAAGGAAAAGCTCTACTAGGTCTTGGCGCTGCTACTACCACAATGCAGTATTTACAAGGGCTCTATGGGAATAATTAGCTCTCATGTGTTAATCAGGAAAGTGGCAGATTAATACTGATTCCAGCAACTTCTTCTCACTTTAGGCTACAGATAGGACACTGGTAGGAAACAGATAGCTAGCCATTATAGGATAAGGCTATGCTGTGAGGCACAGGGTGGATATGGCTGATGTAGTTAAAGACTAAAATTCTGCCCTGGCCTTTGCGTATGTTGGGACTGTCTATTTGTTGTGTGTTTGTATATTGTCTTGTGTAATTGGGTCCTGGTCTGTGGGCAGGGCTCCATAATACTAATAAATGCCACCATGACTAATGACAGATCTTGTGTAACTGCCCCAAACTGAACAAAAGTTGCAAGTAGTCTGAGTCAGTGCCATTGTGTAAGGGGATAATTTCGGCTTTGGCAGTGTTGTGGCTAGCTGGAATTGTTCTCTCTGATAATTGCCAATCTGGATTTCTCCCAGATGGCAGCATCTCATAAAGAGGATCTGAGAAGAGCTCCGGTCCGCTGTCTAATAAGGCTCCACTAGAGAGCTGTTCATCCCTGTCACCCGTTATCCATTGCCTCAGGCAAGTCTCTTGTCAATTTGCAGAACAAGTCGTTGCTCTGTGTTTATTTTCCCTTTTTATTTTATTTCTTTTTTTGAAATTTGTATTTATTACCTTGGCAATGGGTCACCTAGCAAGGAACAAACTGTTTTGTGACTGAAAAGATGAAGCATTCTGCCCTGGACCAGCCAAAAGCAATGCCGCTGATCTTCCTTATGCTGTCCTTTAACCCCCAGGCTGTGTTTAGCAAGGCTATGTTTCCTCGAGGCACTCGTTTATCCAGCAAAGAGAAGGTGAAAGCCAAAGTTATGCTGTGCATCCACCCAAAGGTCCCTAAGTGAAAACCTCTCTACAGCACACTGTTGATTAACACACAGGTATGTGGTGTTTGAAGAGCAGGGCGGGGAGTTAGTGTGTCGTTTTAATCCTGAGGCTCCTGGGACTTGCCAGCTCAGTGGATGCAGAGGGAAACAAAATGGTAGGCAGTGCAGAAATCAAGGATTATGCAAAATGTAGTCGCTCTCCTGTGTAGCTGGCACTGCAGCATCTCAGCTCCTGACTGAGGTGATATTGTTTCTGGTTTACCTCTTCACCTTTTATGTATCACTGTGATATCCAAGTTCTTCACAATCTAGAAGGTGTTTATCCTCTCTCAGCTTCCCTGTGAGTGCTATTCACTCTCTATCAGGGATGGGAAACCAAGATGCTGATTTATGTAAAGTTTGGAGATTGGTTGGGCTATTCTAGGGGCTGTTAGGTCTCTGATCTGAAGAGTAAGACAGAAACCCATAGTACCCAACATCCATTTATTTTAGCAACTTTAATTCATTGTAACTCTGAAGCCTCTGGGATTTTTGCAAAGACATTGAGGAACTCACTGCGATCTGTCACAGTCCTGAAGTTAGTGGGGTCTGAAATGCAAGATGTGTTTCTGTATTGCTTTTGTTCCCAGTCTAACGCAGAAAGGTCACAAGTCCCAGTTTAATAGAGTAATAGAGACCAGATAAGGTCTCAGCGTGTGAGGGAATTACTTCTTCAAGCCAGATTTTTTTTCCCCTTCCCTCTCCCCATTTTATTCACAACAGTAAAGGTTATTTTCCTTTTTTTTTTCTTTTATTGTTTTTTTAAACTTCAAAATATAGACTCAAGACACCTCTAAATCCAGTCTAAAATATTCAGTGCTCTCATGTGTGAGTTGGTGTTCTACACTAACTGCTGAAAGTTAAGTGCTTGTGAGAGGGCGCTCTTGAATAAATGCAGTCCATATGGAATCCATGCTTCAGGAGCCTGCAGCGAAGGAATGGGCTGGAGAGGGGGTATTTGCTTCCCTCTAAGGCAGAGTGATATGAGGACACATATTCAAATTGATTTTTTTTCATTTCTATTCTTTCTCTTTGCTGCAAGTTGTCCTGAAAGACAGTGACCTCATCCCTCCTTGTCTTCGTGCTCAATCTGAACTAATCTTAGTTACCCATCACAGGCAAGGCACAGAACACGTTTACATAAATCATTCACCAAAGACTTCTGAACAATAAACAAACGCACACGCAACTGTTCGTGGACAATTAACCAAAGGAATTATTTGCTACAAACGTCCAGGGTTCTTTGTGGAAATGATGTAAAAACCAGGGTCTGACATAAGAAGTCCTGTCTCTATTGTTAGTGGTCTGGCTAGAGGGGACTAGTGACCTACCAACCCTCCACTTGGAGGGTCGGGAGCAAGCACTGAGGGCAAGCAGTCTGAGGAAATTTCTTTGAAGCAGACTTGTGATCAGGCTCCATCACAGAAACAAGTGTAGGGGTTCAAAACAACTTACTGGCTCATCCAGTCTATCCCACTGCCAACACCAAATTACTCCTGTTGACTGCGTAGATTTCAGTGTTTTTCCTGATGTTTTCCTAATGGAACTTTCATGACATTTCTTAGAAAATTTTCCGTTAAATTCTGCTACCCTAAAGTCTGGCCTGCCTGTGGTTTCCTCTTGTTCCTACTGAGATATCCCACTGTCCAACTCTAAATAAAGTACCATCTCAATTGTCATCTCCACCTTTCAAACTCATCTAAGGATTTTCAGCCAGCTTCTCTCAGACTTTGTTTACCTACAGGGCACAGAATTATCCTTTTCAGGCTTTTCTTGGGGCTTACTCAACTCCATCCCTCTAGGCTCATAAAATGTGTTTTCTTGCTAGTCCTTGGCCTTCTTCCAAACTGTCAATAACTTTCTAGGAACGCGATGCCTGGGACTCAGGGCCATTCTGCATACTATGTATGGTAGAGGCAAGGAAAGGTCTTTGGCTGATGTTGCTGTGAGAACAGAAGTAAATGTTTCTCTGGAAAGTTTCAGGCTCTGACTGTAGCAGATGGTGCTCTGTAAAGACACAGGGAAGACAGAAGTTAGGCAAGGCTCATAGCTACCTCCAACCAAATGCGAGTACAGGAGTTGGGTTTATAGTTGTTCGCGATGTGTATTTCCCATGTCAGGTACCGTGCCTGGAGAAACACTCCAGTTTACAACCAGATCATGGAAATCACTTTCTTATCTATAGTAGCACATTCATCCCATAGCTTTACCAGGTGTATTGAGAGGTCTATGAGGTGGGTCTGGCTTATGATCTTTGTTTCTGCACATCACAGAAACTGAAGAGAAGAGAACTTCTCAAGGGACTCAGAGGTGAAAGATCTAGAGCAGAGCCACTATTACATATCTCCCCCCTGCAAATTTTCTGCTCTTTCTGAGTGCAGAGAAAGGCTGTTGCTATAGAAACCAGTTGGGAAAATGTACGTTATATCACGTTTTATATATTTTTCCAAGGACAGCCTTTAATGTAAGTCTGCCACCATGTAATTTTATAGAAATAAAAGTGCTAATAAACCCCCTAAGAGTAATGGTGATTTCAAATGAAATCAAATAATCATCACTTACTTCAAAAACACCTCTGCCTGTAACCTTCAACCCTAACCAAGACACTTGGACAGGGCTAGCTAGCATGACATGACAGGAGGCTAAATCTAAATTAGCAAAGCATGTGATGAGAGGTGGGGGGGTTGATGCTACAGAGTGGCAAGTGGCCCTTAACATCTGAGGAAGGACAAAAAAGCTACATAAAATGTATTCAGATTATGTATAGAAAAAGATGAAATAAGGGTGCGAGGTACATGTTGCAGCGTACACTCTGGCCTATCTTTTCTTTACCTACCCAACCTCCTATTGCCATCCTACCTTTGTTAGGCGACTTCTGAAGCTCTTTTCTCTTCTGCTGCCATTTACAAAAATATTCCACTATTTCCTACTTGCTTTTGTGATAATAACAAGCCCTTCGGTGTCCCAGACAATCAATCAGACCTATTACACCTTAGGGTGGCAAGGAGACAATGTTTTCGTGAGTCTGCACCATGAAAACCTTCCTCTAGCACTAGGCTGGCCTGGTGGCAGCAGCTCTCTTGGGGATCCTTCAGAACAGAAGCCCGATTTAGTCCTCTGGATTTCAAAATAGTCTTTTGCTCTGCCCATTCCACTCTCAATTTGTTTTTTACTTAATTCACAATGACCAGTATTTCCTTCCTGATTTGTACTGACCCTGTGGCTTAATTACATTTTTGTCATTATTTATAGTAGCTTCTGTAATGCATTGACTTGTAATTTCTTCAGGACAAGGACTTTCTTGCTGTGTGGAGCGATGTACAAAATAAATCCCAGCCTTGTCTTTTTCCAGGGCTGTGATTAATCCTAAGTCAGGTATACGTCCCTAGGCATTTTCCTGAAAGTAAGGAAAAAAACATCAGCAAGGCTTTTTATGACTAATGCTAAGTTTTATATACTGCAATGTAGGACAAGGTAGCTGTTAGAGTAAAGCAACTTAATTATACTCGATAAGAGCAGGTAAGGGTGCACCTGCTTGCAGCATCTTTGCCGAATGGATTCTTTCCTCCAGACTTGCCCTTAGTCCAATGCATTTTCATGACTTCCTGGATTACAGTAAATTATGTGCAGGTTCCTTGAATCCCAAGGGGTAAGAGGAATGTTGTTTCTCTTTCCATTGCCTTGAAAGCCTGGCTGTAGGTCTGCTCTTTGCTTGTTTTAGGGTCATGCTGTTTCTGCACACATGTAATAGAGTTTTCTATAAAGCCCTTCCTTCCTCTGTCTCGCAGCCAAGCACATTCAGTGGATAACAGGGAAGAAATAATTCCCCTTTTGTCTTCCTGCCTTACATTACATCCCCTATACAGACAGGTAGCCTTGCCCTCTGTTTTCCAGTCCCAACCCTTTTCACAGAAGGTAATGGCTGCTAAATGTGAATAAACAACTGAGACAATTACTGTCTGTTCTAGGGGCTGTAAGCACTTCTGGAGCTCAAATAACGTATGATTGTTAATAGAATGACTGTAACAATATAATAGAAGCGAAAAAAAGAATATCCTCAGGAGCATGATAATCTAACTTCAAAAGCAATTACCATCAGTAACAAAATGCAGAGAGACGATTAGGATTACTTTAATAAGATTACTTGCTTATTGCCATTTGTTTCTGTGGGTGACTCTAATGCAGCTTCACCTTCACTCCTATCCAATGCCTCAGATTATTCTTACCCTGAGTTTTAGCAGGTCAAGCTAGACTGTGAAGTTGGGGCTCACTGGCCTTCCTGTGGGATCCAGTGTACCTCTATGAGCGCCTTCTCCTTGGTTTTCTGTGTTCCCTACTCCTCACACGTGCTGTCACTTCAATGTTGGTTTTCCATGCCCTGTGGCTTCATATCCATGGTGGAGAAGGCAGGAATGGGAGGATGTGGAAGGGTGAGGAAAGCTGGTGTCTTTGTGGAGAGGGAAGGCAGTAAGGAAAATAATTGTAAGGTAAGTGTTGTAAGACAAAGGCAGAGACTTGGTGATTATGAAGGCTCTTTAAAAATGCAGCTTCATCCAGCAGACTAGGGAGAGTCTGTATAGGCTCACTAAGGCAGAACAAGCCCTATAGTGCAAGGATCTTTCCTCCAGCTTCCTGAAGTCCCTTAGCCCAACCAATGGAATGTGCTCATGCTCTTTTCACTCCACCTTCAACCCCGCCATGTCCCTCTGGCACGAGTCACCAAGCTTGATCACTGGGACATTAAGCAGTCATGCCCTTGGTGGATAAACCGTAGGAAGGTGGGCATGTGCTCAGGGGGACCAAGACTCATACAGGTGAGAGGTACAGACAGTAAAATGGAGAGACTGCTGAGAGCAAGTGATGTCTCTGCAGAGACCACGTTAAAAAGCATCAGGGATGAGCATGCCAGCTTTGCATGTGAAGGACAGAGTTATTCTTTCGAGTTGGAGGCAGCCTGGGGAAGAGTAACAGCCTGCTCTTCCTTGTGAGGATACCTGTATATATGAGGTAATGTTCAAATAGATAGATAGATGTAGATGTAGACACACTTTTGTTCAAACAGAAAAATGTGTAGCCTCTGGTGTCTGGAGGACATAAAAGACTCCTCCAGAACTTACTGGAGATCTTATCAGGAGTCTTGACCTCTCTCAACTTGCCTAGCTGCACTGCACAGCAGAAAAGTAGGATCTTCCTTATTGTTCTTGGAGAAAGTATAAAAGAACAAGGACACAGCTAATAAATAAAACAGCTTTAATCATAAACCATGTACATATTTATAGATAGGGAAGGGGATGTGGTCTGAAAAGTGCCGCCCTGGAAACAGGAGTAAAAGAACAGTGTATTTCACCAGTCAATATACAGTACAAATGAAGGGTAGAGCTGATAAATGAATATGGGATTTTGAGCCCCAGCAGTTAGTTTTTGCAGACAATCTTCATTCTTGGTTTTCTTATGAAATTATAGGGTGAACCAGCTCACAGTTCTGCCCAGGACACAGGAAGGCAGGTACAACCAAGAAAAGAATTTGAGGGTGAGGGAGGGGCAATATATCTGGAGTTCATTCTGAGGTATGTATAGCATATATACTGTACTGTCGTGCACAGTCTTGGGGCCATGCTTTGGCCACAGTTATGCATGAACACATCTCATTCCAGTCAGTGAGAGCGGTAAATGCACATCTAAGAGAATATATTTGGCTTGGAGTATACACAGGAGCACATCGAACAACAAAGCCAGAAGCAGAACAGGGACAAAGCTGACAAAAAGGAAGCCTGGACTGGCCTGAGAATGGGAAGAACTGAATGAAATCAGATTTATCTGACCACCCAGTTCAGCCCTGTTAAGACAGCGAGCAGCTTGCACAAAGTTTCTGTTCTAAAGGACTTCAACATTGCAAAGGTTTTCATCAAGGAAACCTTTAACAGACAACAGGGGAAACCACAGACAAAATGATTAAGGGCATGTTATCAGAGGAAATATGAAGAAGCTGGTCCTACAACCATTTGGTCCTTGGTTTTGAAAGAAAACCCAACCCTGCTTCTGAAAGGATCTAAGCCAACATATAAAATTGGTCAGTCTCAGCTGACAGAGGCAGAGGAAGAAACCATTGCTCTGGTGGCCAGCAAGTCAAAGGATGGCATTTGTATTGTGGTATTGAGAGTTGTTATGGCTGCTTTGAGGAATAATATCACACCAGGCTTGCAAAGCAGTCAAATGTATTGGCTTTTTGCAGAACAATTTCACTTTCAATCAAGGTACATATTATATAGTTTTACAGATGAAAAACACCTTTCACTGCTAGAAAGTAGACACAGTTTCGATATTAAATGCACTTGCCATCTGATTTTGCTAAGAACCCACCCCTAGACAATAAAAAAACAAATCCCAAATAAAATCTATAATACAAAATAACATTCATTTCAATGCCAAATAATAACTGTTCCAGTAAACATAAAATGCAGATCCTCTCAGAAGCGAGTCATGTATTCGTATATAGAGTCCACTCCCAATCTGGGAAATCTCAGTAAGTCTGCTGCCCTTTGAAATCCAAGTCCCATTTATAAAGGATTTCTCAACCCTTGCATGCACACATACACCCAGCCACAAAGATGCACACACGTACACACATAACCTCTCCTCTCTTAGCAAGAGCTCAATGCTGGGTTAATGCCTTCTATGCATTTTAAAGTACTTTCTTTGTAAGGATGAGGTTGAAATTTCTTTACTTTTTAGGTCTGTATTCTTCAAACAAAAAGGGGAAAGAATAACTACATTACAAAGACAGAAAAATGCACTCGTATCTCAGGCATATGATTTTTCCCAGTCATTTACAAGGATGATGTTATCTACATTCATGACTCAGCAGAATCTGCAGGAAGAGTTATCCTTTCTCCATGTTGGGTTTTCTCAAGGAGCCCTGTGAGCCCATTCTGTGCTTCCACAGACTGTGTTTCTTTAAGGCACTGCATGTGGGTTATGACTTCAGACAGAAGTGCAAGCCCCCTTCACTGGATCGTGCATTTCTCCCTCTCCCGTGACTGGCCTTCCCTAAGGACTTTTGATTTGATATACTTCAGGTCACTGTTGACGCTTGGCCGACGAGCAAAAGGAGAGATCATGCCATAGGCGTCCATGTCCTTGACTCGGCGCATCCGGAAGGATTTCTGTTGGAAGGCGTCACCATACTGGATGGAGATTTTCCTGTGGAGGGCAGGGCTCATTTCATGAGGTAGCTTGGCCATGCTGAAGAGGACATAGAACATCTCATCCACATTGGTATTCTTCTTGGCTGAAACTTCAAAGTAAGCACAGTTTTCATCACTGGAGACAAGGTCCTCACCTTCATCTGAGCGTACCTTGCGGCAGATTTCGCCGTGGTCATTTTTGTTGCCACAGATCACCATAGGTAGGTCCGCTGATTCCTTGGTCTTGTTCTTCAGGCAGGATTTGACCTCAAGGATCTGTTTCTGGAGTCTCTTGACCTCATCAAAGGATTCTCGGTTGTCCAAGCTGAATACCAGGATGAAAACATCCCCTGCAAATGAAAAAGGATTCTGTAAAGGCTTGTTGGCCACAGCCTGTGTCAGAGGAGCTGATTTTAAAAAAGCAATAAGTTTATTTGCCATCTCTTTCACACACGTTTTATTTGTCCTTTTCGATCTATTCACTCAGCTGTACTTTAATTCCAGTTCTTCTGATTCAACTCCTCATACCTTTCTGTAGTGCTACGGAAAATACTTCTGGCTATGATGTCACTTCAGCTATATATGACTGTGCGTTCCTAGGTTAGACTCAGTCTGCAAATTATTGCCCATTTTACTCTCTTTTGTAAACATGTTTCTATCTCAGCTTTGCTGCATTGCTTTCCCCCCTTTTTTTTTTTTTTCTCTTTTCATTTGTATCTCTGTGTAAAACAGCCTGTTCTGACACCAGGAAGAGTGGAGAGCTAGTATCCACTCAGCCTTGGCCTTTTGATTACACAATACACCTGAAGTCAAGATTTACAGCTAGTCAGTCCCAAACGCCTAATTCAGGGATGAAAGGTTCCCCATTGTGCAGTGTGCTGCTGTCATTTCATTTGCTCAAGAGAAACAGACTACGGAATAAAAGAAATACAGAAATGACCCAGATCCCCCGGCATTTCCTTTTGACATTTCCTGATTTACAATTCCTTTTTGCAAGCATAAAATAACGCAAATCGTTGCCTGTTGAATGACATTCATGTGGGACATGCTAAGAGAGATTTCAGGGACAAAAGCTTACATCCACATCCCAGAAACTGGTCCTAGGACCTCCCTGAATGTGGATGCTAGCCAGGTCAGGTATGAACATCATGTTTCACTGGCTAGTTGGAAAGGTAGATAACAAATCCAGAAAGCAGGTTCATTCTGAGCTGTGGCTGAATATATCTCCACCGTCACTTTCACAGTTAGAGAACACGTTTTAGCTCACAACTGGAATTGCTTGACAATGAAAACACATAAAACAAGCTCAACATTTTCCTTTCTTCCTCTTTAAATCACTTGATTAACCATAGATTAAGGTGAAAGGGCAGAAGCAGAATTGTCCTTTTATTGGAATATCAAATCAAAGGAATAAGGATGGAAATTTTAGGAAGAAAAATCATTGAGATTTTCTTGGCTTGAATTCCCAGCCTGAGAATTTTACGTTTGTTTTTCACTGCTTATGCCTTATAATGACATGCTTATCTTGTCCCTTGCTGATGTTTATGCCCACAAGTTTTTATTCAGCCATTCATTTGTGAGTGCAATAAAAAATAAAGAGCAGGAGGGAAATAAACTAGGGAAAAATCTCAAATTCAGACCTTCTCCCAGTGGACTTTCCTGTGATTAATGCACTCCCTGGAGTGCCTGGAACATCCCAGCCAGGAAAATTCTCTTTACAGCAGTGCATCTTGCAACAAAATCAAGCAATCCCTTTAGCTACCTCCCAAGAAACAGTCATCTCCAGGCTACAGTTTCCAGGTTAATATCTCTCCTCATGATCCTTCACCCACTGTTCCCCACCTGCAAACTTCCCTTCACTTTCTCACCTGTCAGGATGGAAAGCCTCCTCATAGCAGGGAAAGGGTGATTCCCAGAGGTGTCCAGGATGTCCAACTGATACATGTCTCCCCGGATGTTGTAGACCTTGCGATGAAAATCCTCAATGGTGGGAGTGTACTGGTCCTCAAACCGGCCATTGAGAAAGCGTGAAACGATGGAGCTTTTCCCCACCTTGGAGGCTCCCAGCACTACCATGCGGTACGAGTTCTTGGCTGGCACATTCAGAGTGCAGTTTCCACCAGACGTAGTCTTCATCATTGCTTGGTCCTGAAAGAAGAAACAATGACAGAGTTGGAGGAAAGACCAGAAACTAGATGGAGGATAGAGTAAGGCAGCTTCTTACCACAGCCTTATCAAAGAATTCTCTGAAGCACAGTCCTGATTAGTAGATCAATAGTTCATACAGAAATCTTTTCACTGGAAATAGTTATTTTTCAGTCTCATTTCCAGGGAATGGGTTGGGTTTCTTCTTGTTTGTTTGTTTATTTTTTCTTTTAAAGTCATATAAAAATGAAGGCATCTACACTGAAAAATAACATGGTTTTGAATTGTAATTTGATATTTCATTTAAAGATTAAGGGCTAATTTTATCAGCTGTGCTTCAACTTAGACACTAGGTTCCTTCCTACCATCTGCGTCACTTAAACATTACCAGATTTTTCAGTAGAGCTTGGTTCTCACTTAAGTACATAAGCACAGAGGTCAGATTTCTCAATATACTGCATCCGCTGCAGCTGTCATTAGGACCTAGACTGCTTCGTTTGGTTGTCTAAATAGAAGCTGTGCGCAGTATGCATTTTGAGATCAACCAAAAGTCAGAGAAAGAAACAAGAATCATTCTTGCCATCTGTGGAAGCTAGACATCCCTGTAACTTTAAATAGCTGGTCCCATACGACATTCCTTGCTGATCCAGAATTTGAGCCACAGAACAGAACTGGCCAATGATAAATTCTAAGATCTGTGCCTTTGGTGACCTTCTACAAACCAGATTTTAAACTTGCTGTTTGGGCTGGTAGTGTGGGAACTCCCTATAAACAATCAGCATTGCAGCAGGGTGTCTGGCAGTGGATGGAGATGCAGAGAAGTCTATTTCATAGGAGTTTCAGTCTTTATACATACACAGCCTATGTGTCACGGTCTTCTTGGGTGCTAAGGACAAAGAGGAGAAAAGATGAAGGACAGCCATCTTAAATAGCTGTTAGACAAGATTTCCAACCCCTGACAGCTAAAATGAGTCTGGAGACCTTGGAGATCGCATTTTGACAAAGCGTTCCAGAAGAAAACTATGATAGGAGAAAAAAAAAGGGTTGCTCAGACATTTTTCATGTACCAGGTCAAATGAAATGTGGGCTGAAAGGAAAATATAACCCTTGCATGGGGAAAGTTAATGGTTAAAGCAAAAAAGGCACATTTTTGACTGAGTTTATTTTGGTTACTAGGATCTTATTAAAGCATAATCAAGTTCCTGCTGTGCTGTTTATTTAACTTAGGTGTTATTTATTTAATATTACAATGTGAGTGCTTTATGTACACTGAAAGATCATTTCTGGGTCCAGATCTGGATTCCTATCTTTCCCTCAAGTGAATTTTGCCTCCCAAGATTCTATATAGCTGACACTTATCTCAGTCCAAAGCTTAAAATCTTTTACTTTGTTTAACATGTGCTAAGCACCAAAGCAGCAATGAAGATTCAGTCACCACTAAACAAAGAAATCTCTGGACTTCTGATCCAGCATCATTACTTTCACTGTACCACAGCCCAAGAAAACAGCTAAACACTGCTATTTATTATTATTGCTATAATTTGCTGCACCCCAATAGCATATTCAGCCCTATATAAGCATAAAGGAAAATGCAATGCTTTCCTCAGAGTAGGTTATACTCTGAATTATATTCAGTGGGCAGGACAGCATAATATTAGAACCAGACAGTAACGTCAGAACATAACTTTGGATGGACACACATACATGTACTATTGGGATTGCTGTGGTGGGAATAACAGTAAGGAGCACACCTGAAATTTTGACTGGAATCTGTGTTTTATTTAGAGCAAGACCTGTCTTCAACAGTGCAGAAACACAAAATGCAGTCTCTTGAAACCACACTGCCACGTACCCAGGGTCGGACTTTTCTTACGTAGACAGTCAATACTGGGGCAGACAAATGGTGACAGAGGTGCTTTGGGATGCTTCCTTTCACCCTGTCAGGTTCTATTTAGCTGGCAGAGAAAAGCAAGGAGATAGATTTTGTGAGGAAAACTATGAAATTCTCTACAGCCCAGGTTCAGAATTTAGAAAAGAGTCAGCTCTCCAGACTGGGATGGACTGGAGTAGCTGCATGAGGGCAAGTAGACAGTGTTGGCTCACACCTGATGAAGATCAGTTTTGTACAACTTGGCTCAGCAGCATCTAGGAGTGAGCACAGTTACCATTTTTTAAACAAATGCCTTATATTTCCTATACAGAAGGTGAATACTGGAGGACCTTATCCTGGCCAGCATCTCTACAAGCCCAAATCCTACAAATTGTACTACTGACTGTCAGATAACCGCCAAGTGGCTGGTGGTCAGAGAAACTACTATCACACAGCAAAGGAGGTGGACTGTGTCACTGTAGCTGCTTGCAGGGTTATTTTTGCACCTTTAGTGCAAGAGGCACTTCTGTCCTCCACCTTGAAATGAATTCTACTGCTTTGGACCTCAGTTAATACCACAGTAAGCTAAACAGCTTGGAGAAGGACTTATCACCACAGCTACCTGCAGATGGGGAGAGTATGGCACAGGGAAGCTGAGTGAGTACCGAAGGTCAAACAAACGGGATGTGTGAACAGACTCCAGGACTCCCGCCTTCTAATCTCTTTCTCCTTTCCACCTTTCCTTACCCTGGCATCCCTGGTCGTTAAATAGTACTGCCTCCCACTCCCATCAAAGGCAAAATCCAATCTACAGACATGTGTTCATTTCAGGGTGCTTTGCCCCAAGTATGTAGATGCACTGAAGGGGAAGAAAGGGTGTGAAGACACACAGATTTTAATGTATTAAATAGTCACTTTATGTCCTCAATGTTCCACCTGAAGAGGACTTGTGCTTTCCTGACCACATTTCATTTTATACAAAGTCAAAAGATTCTTTTCAACACTTTGATTCATGGGGTTGCTACTCATCTCATCATCTCTGCTATAAATCTGACTCAGAATGTGCTGTTGAACTGGGAGATTGTATTTGTGTTTTGTGCCCTCTCTTCTAATGCCCTCACTCCAGTTTTTCTCTATTTCAATATAATTTGTCTTATTTCCTTCTCAGAAAAGGAATGAAACTTCAACCTTCACACCCAGGGGTGGGGGTGGGGCACAGGACTCATACATTGAAACAGATTAAAGGCAGAAGAAAAGAAAGACACCACATGTTCATGTACTAAATAAAGCAAAATCAATCAGAAGAGAATGAGGAGAAAACAACCTCCAGCTGGCTTTAATCTACATCTTTGCTTTCCAGTCTATTAAATGCTTAAGCATAGATTAATTTCCAGTGCTATCTTCTGCTTTATACACTGGCTTGGTTCTAGAAACTTCACATTAGCATTTTATATTGATACAGCACAGGGATTTAAAAATGTCATAGAAATGTAGGTAACGAGTGTTATCTCCTCTTAATAAAGGGGAAGACTCATACGTCCAGAGAGAGCTGAAACAGCTGTCCAAACTCAACATTAAACACCATTCTTTTGACTCCCTAGGTTGTCTTCTACCTGTTAACCAGAACTGTCTGTTTCATAGGCAGATATTGGAGTGAATGACAATGCACCTGCTTTTGCACGCCCTGAAGAGTACTTGTGTCTGAATTCCAATCAGGTGCTGACAAATCTGATCCTGTGCATCTGGAGAGAGATATCTAAGGAAGACATTCTTCATTCAACTTGCCTGGAGTTTTACACCTCAGTTTTCCATCCTCCCATCAGAGGGCATGCTCCCTACCCATGAAAAGACTTCTTAACTACCTGTCTTGCACTCCACAGTCTTCAGTTACTGTTTGAGTCTCTGATTGCCATCCCAATATAATTCACTGTATCCAGCCAAAGCAGACACAGGCAGACACAAACTACACCATGCATAACAGACCTGTCACTTGTTAATCACTGCTAGTATCCCTGTCATTTTCATGCACATCATAATCACTCCCGTGAGTTGTTTATTTGCTACTTTCCCCCCAAACTCCATGCTACTTTCTTACCTCTCTTTCCTTGGAGGAGCAGTCCTGGGTCTTGGTGCAGTGTGATGAAGCTGATAATTTTAATCAGAGGCAGCTGCTGCTGTAAAAGGCTGTTGTTCTCTGGATCCCACGGTGCTTGCTCTGGTTTAGTTCTTCACCAATATTTCCTGGGAACTTAGCTGGATTGGGAAGGACTGCAGGTCTTCAGAGGGTGCACCCCATGTGTACTGGATCAGGTGAATGACATGGGCTAAAGAAGGTTCTCAGAACAAGTGATAGTTTTTCCCTTTGGTGAGATGAGCTCTTCACCTCACAGCCTCAGTCTGAGAGGAGAGGCAGAGTGTCTCCCACTCCCACTGGCTTTTCCTTGCAAGTTGCACTTCGTTGGCTCTGCCGGGGGGAAGGAGTTTCTGGAGCAACGCCTAGTTGTGCAGGGCCGTGGGTGCATCCAGCTGGCCCACCCTGCCTCTACACTGCCTCAGAAAAATGGGGGCATGAAACTTGCCTTTGGCAAACCTACACTTCCACAGATATCGCCTGCAGATCCCCCCCTCACGAGCTTCTTTTCTTATAATCTGAAAAATATTCACTTTGTAGGACAGAAGGGGCTTTTCTTTACATTTGCCAATTAAGTCTGTCGTCTTTCCTCCCTGCCTTTCTCTCTCTCGCTCTCACAACTACTGGCAAATTGCAGATTTTCCTTCTGTAGGACTCACAGATAATTGGCTCAACTCCTCCCTTGAAGTCACTGTCAGACACAGGGGAAGGAGGGGTGCTGAAGGGGTGGGATTTTGTGCCTATTGGAAAAAACCTTTTCTCCTCTGAACAGAAAGTTCATATGAATTGCAGGCTGTGCATTCGCCGTCATTCCACTAGAAACGTGTATGTATGCATGTGTGGGGAATGGGTTAACGTATGTGTGTGAGAGACACAGAGACTTCATTTATTTTTGCAAGCTGTAAATTCATAAGCTGTTTCTAAAGGCTTTATACTTCTGTGCTGTTCATTTCTGCTAGACAGAAATGGACTGACTCATTTCCCAAGTAGGGGCTTTCTCTCCCTAATTCCTGTGATTCTTTTGCCGTATGAACTACTTCCTCCCATTCCCTCAACCTTGAAGATATTATGTTAGGATTGCTGGTTGGCTTGATAAAGAAATAAAAATAACGTGTGACTGCTGTTGGTTCACTAATATATAAAAAAAATGAAAAACTAAACTAAGGCTGGGTAATAAAATGTAAAAAGGGTCAAACTAACTGAAAGTGTAGGGGACTGAGGGTCATAAAAATATGAGAAACAAAGAAAAATTAGGGTGAATTCAAGGCCTTTGTTCAACTCCAAGTGAAAAACCATGTTTTCACTTTATTTCACTGTTTAGTGAGTCTACTTTTTTCTCCTTTTTCATCTGAAATGATAGTTTAGATCTTCAAGTCTATTTTAAAAGATGTCAAAAGGATTGATTCTGAAAGGTTCAAAATTAAGTATTTCAGCATTTCCCACTTACTATTCCTGATCAGAAGGGAAAACAAAAGAGGAAGAAAAGAATTTTGAAATTTTCAAGATATTTTGACAATAAGAAAATGTAAAAGGGAGGCACGATCACCCAAATCCGAGCATAGCTTCAGGTCTCCCACAGTTCTCTCTCTTTCTTTGAGCAAGAGAACATAAAGATCGTTGAACATAAAGATCCCTCAGCTAATTTGTCTGTTTCCTCTCCAGAACCCCCAAACTGTTCCTACAGCTTTTGAGGGATTCCTGAGATGTTTTGCCTCTTCTCATCCTTCTCCTCTGAGCACCAGGAGGTTTCTTTTGTCACCCTCAGAATAATGCTTCCCTCCTGCTTCTATGCTCCAGCCACCAGCAGCTGTTGAGGAGGGTGCTGTGGCTGTTGAAGGCACACGGTCTGGCATGGGGCTATGTGTGTCTGTGCTGATGGACTTTGAAGGCCACAACACAGGCCATGAGCCGCATCCTGCTGTAACCATCTGCAAGAGGCAGCAGCTCCCACTAAAGTCCTCTCCTAAAATCCCACTCTCCTAAAGTCCCACTAAAATCCATTCCTCCTGAGCCAGAGGTGGATTTGAGAATCCAAGACAAACACAAAGGCAAAACATCACTGACTGAATCTGGGAAGCAGCAGCTCCAGCAGACAACCTTAGTTTTGGGAAGGAAGGGCATAGCTTTGCACAGAAGCATTGAAACACTGTAGTAGTAGTGAACTGGTAGTGGGTCTTGACCTGAAATGAACTCTTTTCAGGCCATGGTACCAGGACTTCTTTGTCGACTTCTGAACCTTTTCTCTCAGGCAAAAATTAGACGAGTATTTTTATGGCTCAGACAGATTTTGGAAATAAGATGTGATGCTTTCTGTTCCTAAGTCCTTGGTTCAAAGCAAATCTGGACCAAAAGCTGCCATCTCTGGTATCTGGTCAACTATTTCTGTAGCTTGGATCCAGAGTGATCAGCATCTTGGTATCATTGTCGTGGGGGCAAATGCTGCAAAAAATCAGTACACTCAAGTCCTACAGAGAATAAAATCCTCCTTCATCCCTAAAGCTCACATGTGAAGTGTACGAGTTATTTGCTAAAAAAGAGAGAAGTGTAGTCATCATGGAAAGCATATCATCAGCCTGGAATCTCAGCCTACTCAAGCTCTTTTGTAAACCAAATGCAAAACTCTTGCCTAGCTGGCTTCACCCATCCCGAACTCCCACTCAGCTCTCTTCTCGCATTTGAAGTAGCCAATCGAGTTTCTCAAATTATATCAAAATAATATAGGAACGTACTTGACTGGATACCTTGGCTTTATTTGATCTCTTCACTAACAGCTAGTAAAATAATGAATTACTTTTGAAGTAAGCCTTTGAAAGATGATTGCTAGCTATGAGTCTTCAGAGGCTCAAGAGATGTTGCTATAGACTTTTTTATTTTTATTTTATTTTTCTTCATTTTTTCTGATGTCCTCCCAGTTCAGGAGTTGACACAAAGCTGGGCTATCATGTTTTGCCTAGGGGTCGTGAGACCAGAGCTCAAAAAATCCCTGCTTTTTCAAAAACATCCTGGGGGTCTTTGGTGGAGAAGCCACATTATATCTGCCCCTGTATGAAAACGAAGGATGGCAGCACCTCTTTGCTTTTAGGGTTATAAAGGGAATAAGTGGATCAAAGAGATAAAGCCACTATCAAAACAAGAGAAAAAGTTCCCAGTCTCAGCCATTTCCTCTGTTAGCAACCATCAGCCTTTCTTAGAGCTTGCAGATACCTACCAATTTAAAAACCAGGCTTATAATGAATTACTCTCTAGAGTCATTTCTCCCTCCTCCTCTTTTAGTCTATAAAGAAAGCCTAAATAAGGTTTTTATCTGCCTAGGGCTGTCTCAGGGTGACAGCTTGTGGCTGCAGAGAACCACCACTATGAAGGGCTGTGCCTGCCTTGCTGGGTGACACTGACCGTGGATTGTGGTGTTGTCTTTGAGTGTCTAGTGTGAGAGACGAGAGAAACAGAATGTGTGGCAGATGAGTTACATCAATTGAACAACATGGTTTATATAAGACTAACTGACAGCAAATGACCTCATTTATACAGCAGTTCATCAATGCATACAGCTATCGTCTCTGATGCTGATGTGTGGATCCTGGCAGTTCATCTATGGGACTGCCTCAGCTGCAGAAGGTGCCACAGATGGTGCAGGTGTGCCTATGCTTATTTTGCCTTTGCCTACACTGTGAGTGAGCAGAGATGGAGGCCTTTTAGAGAGCAAATCGAGGGAGAGGGAAGAGAAGTGTTACAGGGAGAGGCTTGGTAGAAAGACATACAGGGGAATGGAGAGAGATAAGGGGAAATTACTGCTGATGTGTGTTGCTCCAACCACCTGGCTCCAAACTGTGAAGTCTTCAAGTGAAATAACTTGCTTTACAGTGGGATACACAACTGGTCTTCAGACCCCTCGGAGAAGTTTCCTGCTCTTTGAAGAAAGTTGCAGCACCCAGCCAGCAAACATACTGACCGGGTCAGCACCAGAATCTGGGGCAACGTGGGCTTGTGGGGCAGAATTGTCACTGTCATGAGGAACTTATACCTTCTGCAGCTCCAGGTACCGGCCTCAGCTAGAGATGGAGACTGATGTGGTGGGCTGACACAGCAGGATCAATCTGTTTCTCTCCACCTTAAGGCAAATGACAGAAGTGACAATCACATGCCGTTCATCTCTGGCCAGAATTAGTTCAAGACAAAAGATGTTCCAGGGCTTTTGTCTCCTCTTCAAAATGAAATGCAACAGAGATTAAATATTTAAACCAGCTTTTCTGTCTCTTTTCCCATTCATTTTCATTCCCCTTATTACTCAGTAAAGCAGGCTCATTTTTCCACCCCCTCACCTTCCCTCCCTCCCACATTCATTTCTCCTGCTTGCAGCCCCTCCCTTCAAGCAATGCTGAAAAGTTAGTGCTCAGTAAATTGCAGGTACCAAGTCATATTCTGAACAGCAAGTAGGTGAGCAGACAAAAGCATTACTGCCTCTGCATCACCTGTTCCCCCTGGGGCATTTAAACTTAGTGAAGGGCTCTCCCAGGATGTTACAGTGACTGGGAAAATAAGTAATGATCATCAGTTATGTGTGAGAACAACAATAATTGTGAGAATACAGCTGGAGAAGGCATACATTTGAAGTAGTGGTGGTCTGACTTATACTCTTGGTCCTGTCAGGGAATTTGTGTATGTTTGTAATTTCTCAGTGTCTCAGGATGTAAAACGGGTTAATAATATTTACTGAGATCCCTGAAAAATGGAAATGCAATGCTTTGCTGTGAAAAGCATCCCAAGTCACCTCTTATTTGCTGCATTTGCTGTGAATTATTTCTTAAATTACATTTTAATGACATATTTTTGAGAAAAGACTGCATTTCTAGTCCTCTTCCTTTCCTTTTGCCACTGACACACCATGTCCAGATTTCCTCACCAGACACACATATAACCTTTCATTTTCATCCCATTGTTGAAATTTTTTTTAAACTTTCCCCATCTTTGAAAATTACTAAGAAGCAAAATTAAAGTTTTAAAAATTCCTCTTTATTCAAAAAAAGCTTCAGGGCAAAACTTGTGGGGAGGAGGGAACCCCCAAATGTAAAATTACTTTCTTTACCCTCAGTGAATAACAAGGAGGGGTTGGCTTATAGTCTCCCAGGCTCTAAAAGAGGAAAAATTACCCCCATCACATCCATCTGTGTAGCCTATAATCCTACTGGAGCAGAAGGACAAGTCATGCACTCACCTGACAGTGACTACAGAGAGCTGTGTCAGCCTTTCAGGAAGGAGTGGGTGTAGGTACACATCACGACTTTCAGTCTCTTTTCAGCCTCCCGTTTCCCTAGCTGCTCCTGGGCCCTCCCTCCAGAGAGATAACTGCACATCTGGGAGGGAGCCAATGCACGTTGCTCCTGCTGAATGATGTTAATAGGAAGATATTCATTCAAAAGGCCCCCAGAGGTCTTCTTTGTCTGACACCATCCAAGCGCTTCCCAAAGGTAGAGAGAGAAATGATCCCTTTTGGGCCACTTTGATAGCTGTGTCCTCACTGCTGATACTTGGCTTCCTGAGATGTGCCCTTACTTCTCCTCTTTTACCATCTCTTCTGACCCTCTTACTAGGGCTGATGATTGCCTCTGGAAGATTTTTACCTGTGATGGGAATATGAACAACTAAGGAGAGCAGAGGGGAGGGAGGAGTTGAGAGAAGATGAAGAGGGCTGAGGAGGAGAGCTGCGTAAGCCTTCACTGAAAAATCTCTGATCAAAAGCACAATGAGGGCTCATTAGATACAGCTGAAAACGAAGACAAAACCAATAGCATAGGAACAAGAGGAGATGCATGAAAGATACGTGAAAAATTCATGAAACAGAGACTGACAAGCCAGAGCCCTCAGCAGCACATGTGATGCTGTCTGTGAAGATCTATTTTATTTTCGTCTCCATTAAGAAGTGGCAATTCAGGTCTGGGTCTGGCCACTACATGTGGGATCAGCTGCATCTGTATAAGTGCTCCCATTTAGAAACCCTCCTTGCCTTGCAAGCTACTGAGTGCAAAAAAAAATTGTTTCTCTAAGATTCTAGTTTCTCACATTCATTCACACTCCACCAACACCTTACATCTACTCCTGTGCCTCCAGAAATGCCTTAATTCACCTGTAAAACCTGATGATCTTTGCTAGTATGCCCTTCTAGCACAACTACACCAACACCGTTGCCTTTTTATGCCTGGAGACAGGCTTCTCTAAATATACCTGTGCTCCCTGAAGCCACGTGGGTGGACTGCACAGCCTCGAGCTGGTCACTCAGATGATTCCCTTGGTTGTCTTCCTGGAGCCAGAACTTGAGTAATGAAGCTGTCTAGTACTAAATGATCTTCTTGGATTGCTACCCCGAAGCTGGATTTATTAGTTCTGTGCCTCCCTCCATCCGAAGGACCAGCCTTATGCTAGAACTCGGGCAATTACAGCACTTGTCCTTTTTTTACTGTTTCTTTCATTAAGAAAATAAGAAAGTCTTGGGGATTAAAAAATGCCTTATTCCTTTGATTTGAAAGATATTATTCACCTTTATTTATAATCGAAGGAAGCTTGTTTCAGAGAGACGAACAGGTGAGAATGATAAATTGTTCTTTTAGATTTCCTTTTGCTCTTGTTCTGTTTCCTCCTCTCAGAGGACTACAATCATGTACTCAAGATCCAAATTGAAATCCATTATAATAATAATAATGGTAATACTATGTACTCGTAGTGTAACTTTTTCTGCTAGTATCTCCACAGTTTCTGCAAAACCTAGGCATCCAGGACCAGTCCCTCCTATGGAGCAGGAACATAAATATTTTAGCAGTTTAAAAATGGAAAATCTGAATGTTCATATAGGTTTTAAACAGTTACTCCCAGGTGGCTCAGGGTGAGCATCGCCAGATGTGAGTTTCCTCATCCCACATTCCAAACTGGAAACTGAACAGCCATTTCTAATGAGCTGTTGAACCTGAGTTAATCGGTGCTGTTGAAAGACTGTATAGCTTTTGGCCACTTCGGAGCATTAGCAGAATGAGTTATATCTGTCTGCAAAGGGCCACACAAATAACAGCCTGCAGGCTGTAGGACTGGAAATAGAGTTCTCATCTCCTCGTCCCAAGTCCTGGGGATCAGCTGCATGGCCAGGAGGTGACACAGCACACAGAGATGAGTGTGTAACAAACGCTCGCTGCAAAGCAACAAAACCTTCCAGGGATGTATAGTTAATGGTCATGTTGATAACCTCATCTGCATCCTTGAAAGGAAACAGAACAAAAAATGGCTTTGGCCCAGTTTTTAACAGGCAGTGTTGTCTGCTACTATCTCTCCACAAACATGTGTCAGGTCCCCAAAATCATGAAACAGACTTAAAACCTACAAGTTTAAAGCAAACCCAATAAGAAGAAAGAAGCCCCCAGGATGCTGCAAGGTCAGGCTTTCCTCTGCAGCAGAAATTATTAGCATCTTATGTTATATCTGGAAAATCAGAGTTCTGACTGAAGCTTCTGCATCTGCACGTATTTACCGATAGGAGCCAAATTTGAATGGGTCCCTTTATAGTTAATGTGAAATTGGAGAATTTTCCTGAACCAGCCTGTTTCCTCTGCCTGCAAATCTGTCTGGTGATCTGGAATTGGGAAAATGCAGATTTTTCAGTGACACCTACAAACAGTTCTTCTTTGTACGGAACCAGCAGTGCTGCTGCCTGCCTCCTCAGGGGCAAGACCTGAAGGCTAGGGTGATCCACCCTGAGTCTCCGTCCCGATATCCTGCCCAACAGAAGCCATAGCGGGACTCCAGCCTTTCCTTGCTGCAAGCTTGTTTCCTCTGCCCAGGCTGCAGTCTCTGCTAGCCTGGCACCCCAGTTTTAGCAATGTAAAAAGCTATCATTCTGACATGAAAGCGTACCAAAGTGGCTTTTCTTGTGGTGTAAGTGACTAAGCAAGCTGCTGAGGCAAAGTTTATTAGACCTGAGATATTTTCTATGCGTTTGTTCTGGCTGAAGCCTTGGAGGATGTTTAAAGGAACACAAAATTACCCATGGCCTTCTCCATGACTCTACATGCTCTCAGCCTCTCTCTGTCCAGAGGAACTTGTTCCTCTTCAGGTTATTTCACAACAGTCCAATCAGCAAGAAAACTTTGTCTTCGGTGCTGGATGATGATACCAGATTATTGAAAGTTCCCATTGGCTCTGACCTGCATTTTGCTTCAAAGGAGAGGGCAACTGCTTCTGTGAAATGTATAGAAGGGGCAGATTTAATTTCTGGCAAACTAACCCATCAGGATTTGCACTTCTAATAATGCTGGAGTGTAGAGAAAAGTGTCTGTGATTTATGTGGGAGATTAAACAAAGGGAAGGGGATAACCATAAGAATTTCTTTAGTTGCTGGAAATTGCTGCTAATTAGGACAGGAGGCACAAACTCACAGCTGCTTCATCTGCCATGTGGTGTAGACCTAAGCCACCTCACATTTTTTTCTCTCTCAAATGAAAAGGATTTGACCCTTTTACCATGCATTATAATTCAATGTAATTCCCTTCTTAAGGAAGGGGGAAGGGAAAGAACATAAGGAGTTCAATGTTTTTCACTTTTGCACTTGAAGACAGTTTATGTAAGCACCCGGAAATAGCGATCCCTCCTTCTCAGTGTTTTGAAAGGCACTTTATACTATTTTAATGTTACAGAACGGAAACCAGGCACACAGATTCATGCTGCACTTGTGATTCCTTTGATGAGTGACAGTAGAGGCTTGGTGCTGCCAATGAGGACTGGAAACCAAATTCAGCAGCAAAGTTAAAGCCCCCCGGATAACAAAGCAGAAATGCTACGAAGCAGTAAACCAGTCACTCTGATGCAGTCCCTAATTGGTGGCACAGGGGCCACATGCCTCACAAAGCACTTCAGTCTGCTCCACTGGTGGAGCAAAGCTTTTGCTGCGGGTGGATCACTCTGGGGTGGACTCCCGCTCCTACAGGCCCACATCATTTTTCAGATGGGGAGGTGGATGAGAGGAACTAGGGACATAAGTTGGCATAGCAACATCAGGCTCTGTGCCTTTATGCTTATAGAACTAAAAGCAGGTTGGGAATGTACAAAAGGGCACTTCCCTCCTGTGGCACATGCAAAGCCTTGTCAGCCAATGGTTCACATCCTTGGTAGTTAAGCAGAAATCATCAACTTTTTAGAGCTTTGTTCTTCCTGAAAAGTTTCCCTTTGCCTTGCACTTCGTCTGAGGCTTCATAAGATTTTGGTCAACAGTGGGAGCCTCCAAAGCATCCATCAATCAATCCATCATCCGTCAGAGTAAGTCCTGAGAAAGGTTACTGGGGAAGTGTTTTTACCCACAATCAGCAACCACCCAAGGGTGCTTCAGGTGCATCAATAAAAATAGATTTTATGAGCCCCTGAAGGCTATGCTGTAGCCCTTGGTGGCTCTCGGCACACCTAGCCTTACGAAACTCTGTGTTCCAGGCCTGCACCACAGAAACGCAGTCCTGTAGCTCTAAGGACAAGATGAATAGGGTGCATGACAGTTTTTTGATCCCATTGCCAATAGGAGGCATGGAAGTTTTAGGCATTAAGCATTTTTAGGTGAACAGCTAAGCAGCTGTTCTATCCTCCCTCTATAAGCAAAGGTGAAGAGAAGCCAGGGATTTTGTTTGTAGAATGAATCTCGAAGAGTCTCTTCCAGCACATAGCAGTTCTATGGGTTGATTGGAGATCTGCTTTCATCTTGGCTCATTGCATCCTCAGTTACAGTTTTTTTAGACACCACTAGCAACGGTATCTATCATGCTAGACAAATTTTATTTGAGAATACTGAAAAGGGCAAATAGAGAATAAATCAGACATACTCGCTCTATCTGAGCTAATGTAAACTCTTGACAGCAGGAAGAGCTTTAAAGTGGACAGATAGGCAGCTTGGTCAGAAGTGCAAAACGGCAGTGCACTGAGCAGAGCATATGGTTCCTCAATAACCAATGCAAATCCTTGTGGTTTTATGGCAAATCTCCTAACGGCTGATGAAATTCAAGTCCTCCTGGATTTGCATCTGTATGATGAGAGAAATAAATCTCTGTTTTATTTTTATTTTAAAGCAGGGAAGGCAACATACAGACAACAAACCAAAGTTTTCATGCAGGCAGAGAAAATTTGGTAAGCATAATTTAAATGAACCCTACAGATTAAAAGATTTGGTAGCAACCACAGGTTATTTCTATTTTCAGTCATAAAATAAATATTAATAACTTGCAAGCCAGTCTCATGAATCAGGAAGAGGCAGCTTATGCTTCAATATGCTCTGCAAGACTTTGCTACAAACACCTTCGGTGTCCCATTAGCACCTAGTTGGAGGTGCTAGGACTTCCTACATAGCTACCACATAAGCAAAAAGCCTTGGCTGCCCAGATATTGTGCCCCTGTACTCGGCACTGGTGAGGCCACACCTCGAGTACTGTGTTCAGTTCTGGGCCCCTCACTACAAGAAGGACATTGAGGTGTTGGAGTGCATCCAGAGAAGAGCAACAAGGCTGGTGAAGGGGCTGGAGAACGAGTCCTACAAGGAACAGCTGAGGGAACTGGGGTTGTTTAGCCTGGAGAAGAGGAGGCTGAGGGGAGACCTCATCACTGTCTGCAACTGCCTGAAAGGAGGTTGTGGTGAGGTGGGTGCTGGTCTCTTCTTGCAAGTGACAGGTGATAGCATGAGAAGAAATGGCAACAAGTTGTACCAGGGCAGATTTAGACTGGATATTAGGGAAAATTTCTTCATTGAAAAGGTTGTCATGCACTGGAATAAGCTGCCTAGGGAGATGTTTAAAAGATGGGTTGATGAGGTTCTTAGGTACATGGTTTAGTAGTGGACCGGTATGGTTGGACTTGATGATCTCAAAGGACTTTTCCAACCTGATGATTCTATGATCCTATGATACTAGAGTTTTGATATCCCTCAGTTTCTTGGCCTGCCAAACATGCCCTGCCATGTTTCCCAGTGACAACAGGCCAAGCTTCTTTAAGCATGAATCATCAGAGTAGGCTGGGCAAAGATTATCCAGTTCACTACCTGCTCTGCGGCTGAACAGCTTTTTTCTCTATAGAAATGATCTGTAGCCAGGGTAAAGTTTTCCAGGACCCCCAGGTCCCTCTCTGCAGGGCTGCTCTCCAACCTCTCATGCCCCATTCTATACGTGTATCCAGGGTTGTCGTGTCCCAGGCACAGAATCTGGCACTTGCCCTTGTTAAATTTCATGCAGTTGGTGATTGTCCAGTTCTCCAACCTGTCAAGTTACTCTCTCCTCCTCTCTGTTTATTGCGAAACAAAGCTAAGCAGACCTAGGACAGCAGCATGTCAGGCCCAATTCTGCTGAGATCACAAAATGTCATAAATAGACAAGAAATATGTTGCAGCAGTTTTTAACTCTTGATTAAGTTACTTTAACTTAAATTCCCTAACTGTCCCTAATTACTAGCTTGAATTCCATAACTCTCCCATTGCTGCAGTGAGAAGAGGTCTTGGAATATCGCCTACATCTCCCTGTGGCGATGGAGACATCCTCCAGGTTTCTTCAAGCTGTCAGGCCTCACTACCACACACAGACAACATCTACCTCTCTCACCGACCACTCGCTGTCCTGAGAGACAGTCTGGCACAGCAGGCCAGAGTTAGACAAAGGGAATATCGCCTTTTGAGGCTGTGATAGAGACCATTGCAGAACACAGGCCAAGCTTACATTTAGTTTTCTGGCTGGCGTACATGGACCACACAGCCAAGCATGGTTTGCTGCCTGTTATTTCTCTCAAGTGTTTCTATAGAGTCACGGCTGCTTTGCATTTCTCCCTTACGTGGCACCAAACAGCAAGATTAACCCAGCACACAGATACAGTTAGGAAGCCAAATCCCAGATGTGTGATGGATCCGTGGGAGACACGGCAAGTAACTTTTATAGTGCTTTGTTGCTGCTGGAGGAAAGTGCCAGCCCTGAGAAGGAAATTGAAAGGGGACAAATACAAAAGTGAGCCAAGTGGCTCTTGGAAGGGGTCTGGCAGAGGGACAGCAGAGGACTGCTCATTGTTCTCCCCCTGGATCTCTCTGCTCATGCAGGGCTTTACAAGCGCTCCATGCCAGTCATTTTCTGTAATTTGGCCTTACTACCAAGAATAACCTCAAATGAGAAGACAGACAAAACCTTTCACACCTCTGCTCCTTTCTGTTGTCTGCTGCTGCCAGGAAGAGTAAAAGATGATCACGGGTAAGGAGACCAAGCGTGATGGAGCTGGAGTGAGTCGCTGTGGGAATAGCTGACACCCTTGCTGTGAGACCTTTAAGGACCCCTGTAAGAAAAGGAGATCCCAATTTGCAGTCAGTGCAGTGCTTGTGCTCTGTAAAACCACGGTTCATGGCCCCTTATTGGCCAGTAGGATGCAACTGAGCATGCACTTCACAGAGTCCTGTTAGATGATGCACCACAAATGTAGCACTGTACCATTGTAGATGTTGTCTCCAGTGGGATTTGGGGATGGGGAATATGACAAATACTTTCCCTGCTTTGTGCTCTTCTGCCACTTTCATGCATCCTCTCACTCTTCGAAGTTGACTCCGGCCAGTCTCATTCAAAGTTACACACTAGTCCACTTGCTGTAAAGCTCTTCACTTCTCCCAACACTCATTGTACCAGGTTGGATGCTGCAGACATCAAGCGTCAGAAGGAAAACAACTTCATTAACAGAAATGGATTTTTCTCTCCACACAGATGGACAGTGAATATTTTTAAACACAGTCTCAACAAGATGTGCTAATTGTAACCCCATGATCCTTTCTCGTAAGCAAGTTAAAGAACAGATGGATATTATTATGAAACTCTGGGAAGATGGATGGCTACATAGAGAAGCGGACACACTTAGTGCTTCTTCAGTTCTCAGAAAGAACCCCAAAAAGCACTGAATTTCTGAAACCCAGCTTGCAGTCACAAGTAACCCTGAGATATGCACACTGATCCAGATCCACAAGCATCAACCATGTTTGCATCAGCAGCCTAAAGAGAGAATGTATAGGGAGAAAAGATGGTAAGATCAAGTAAAATACTAACTGTTGAAAGTAGCACTAAACACAGATGCTTCCCAGGGCAGGGGAGAAATGCAAAGCAACAAAGGCTAAAGTGACACATGAGAAGAATAGGAGGTAGCAAATTGATCTTGGTTACACAGACCATGTACGTCAGCCAGAAAACTAAACACAAGAAGTTTGGCCTGCATTGGTTTCTGTCACAGCTTTGAAACGCAGTATCTACAATTTATGTCACCGTGGTAAGCTGTCTCTTAGAATAATGAGCCCAAGTGTGATCCTTTATGACAAAGATCCTCAGGAATGAAATGTCCTGTGACTACTTGCCTGGAGTCCAGCTGATATCAGCCTCTTCTCCCAGTAGGCCTCACCTTCTTGTCTTTTCAGTCACACCCTGCCAGAATCCACCACACAGATCTGCAAAGGGAGAAACCTGCTTTTGACATCCTTGTTTTGCCTTTTTTTTCAGAGCAAGTACTACACTCAGACCTCTGGAAGCGTGACCTGACAATCACATCCCTGATGATTCAAGAGTTGAGAAACCCACGTTCTGCTGGGGCTATGTCTCTCTGAAAAAAACAATACTGCTGAAAGTGGGGATGGTCATTCAGCTCTCTCATGGACCTTGGAACAATTCCTTTCACTTCTTGTCTCTGGTTTCTTGAGCTACTCATGCACATCCAATGAAACTCTTTGTGATACCTCAAAGGTATTAAGCAGCTTTCTGTATAGAATCATAGAATCATATAATCATAGAATTATCTGGGTTGGAAGAGACCTCCAAGATCATCAAGTCCAACCCTTAATCCAACACTATCATGATTACTAGATCATGGCACTAAGTGTCACATCCAGTCTTATTTTAAAAAACCTCCAGGGATGGTGAATCCACCACCTCTTTGGGCAGACCATTCCAATGCCTGATTACTCGTTCTGTGAAGATCTTTCTTCTGATATCCAGCCTAAACCTTCCCTGGTAGAGTCTAAGCTTGTGCCCTCTTGTACTGTTGCTGGTTGCCTGGGAGAAGAGTCTGACCCCTACCTGTCTACAACCTCCTTTCAGATAGTTGTAGAGAGCGATGAGGTCACCCTGAGCCTCCTCTTCTCCAGGCTAAACAACCCCAGCTCCCTCAGCCTCTCTTCATAGGACTTGAGCTCAAGTCCCTTCACCAGTTTTGTTGCTCTTCTCTGGACCCGCTCCAGCACCTCAATATCTTTCTTGAACTGAGGGGCCCAGAACTGAATACAATACTCAAGGTGTGGCCTCACCAATGCCGAGTACAGGAGAAGGCTCACTTCCCTCGTCCTGCTGGCCACGCTATTCTTGATACAGGCCAGGATGCCATTGGCCTTCTTGGCCACCTGGGCACACTGCTGGCTCATGTTTAGCCTCCTGTCAATCAGTACCTCCATGTCCCTTTCCACCTGACTGCTCTCCAGCCACTCTGTCCCCAGCCTGTAACGCTGCATGGTGTTGTTGTGGCCAAAGTGCAGGACCCGGCACTTGGCCTTGTTGAACTTCATCCCATTGGACTCCGCCCATCTCTCCAGCCTATCAAGGTCCCTCTGCAGAGCCCTCCTGCCTTCCGGCAGGTTGACACTCCCTCACAACTTGGTGTCATCCACAAATTTACTTATGATGGACTCAATCCCCTCATCTAAATCATCGATGAAGATGTTAAACAGAACTGAACCCAACACTGATCCCTGAGGGACATCACTGGTGACGGGCCGCCAGCTGGACGCAGCCCTGTTCACCAGCACTCTCTGGGCCCAGCCATCCAGCCAATTCTTAACCCAGCTGAGAGTGCACCTGTCCAAGCCACGGGCTACCAGTTTATCCAGGAGTATGCCATGGGAGACAGTGTCAAAGGCTTTGCTCAAGTCCAGATAGACTATATCCACAGGCTTCCCTTCATCTACCAGGCGGGTTACCTGATTATAAAAAGAGATCAGGTTGGTCAGACGGGACCTGCCCCTCATAAAGCCGTGCTGGCTGGGTCGGATCCCATGTCCATCCTGAAGGTGCTATGTGATTGCACTCAGGATGATCTGTTCCATAACCTTGCCAGGCACTGAGGTCAGGCTGACAGGCCTATAGTTGCCCGGGTCCTCCTTGCAGAACTTTTTGTGGATTTGCGTGACATTTGCCAACTTCCAATCATCTGGGACGTCCCCAGAGAGCCAGGACTGTTGGTAGATGATGGAGAGTGGCTTGGCAAGCTCTTCTGCCAACTCCCTCATCACCCTAGGATGGAATCCATCAGGTCCCATGGATTTGTGTGGATCCAGGTGGCTCGGTAATTCATAGACTATTTCCTCCTGGAACACAGGGGAGCCATTTGGTTTCCTGTCTCTATCTGTGAGCTCCGGAGGCCAGATATTGTGAGGGCCACCTCTCCTACTGGTGAAGACTGAGGCAAAGTAGGTGTTGAGTACCTCAGCCTTCTCCTCATCCCTGGTAACTCTGTTCCCCCCAGGTCCAATAAAGAATGGAGGTTTTCCTTGCCCCTCCTTTTGTCATTAATGTATTTATAGAAGCGCTATCCTCAACAGAAGTAACCAAATTAATTTCAAATTGTGCTTTTGTTTCTCTGATTTTCCTTCTACATGTTCTAACTATAGTCCTATACTCTACCTGAATAGTCAGCCCTGCCTTCCACAGTCGGTAGGCTCTCTTTTTATCTCTGATTTCCTTCAGTATCTCCCTATTCAACCAAGCTGGACCAGTCTTCTGAACAGGTCAAAATCTTTCCTCTAGAAGTCCAGCATAGAGGTTTGTTTGGTGGTCCTCCTTACATCCCTGAATATTGAAAAATGTATTATTTCATGGTCTCTGTGCCCCAGTCGGCCTTCGACCACTACATCTCCCACCAGTCCCTCTATGTTTGTAAACAGCAGATCTAGTGGGCCCCCATTCCTGGTAGGTTCATTTACCTGCTGGAGCAGGAAATTATCCTCCATACACTCTAAGAATCTCCTAGACTGCCTCTTCTCTGCTGCGTTGAGCTGCCAGCAGATATCTGACAGGTTGAAGTCGCCCACAAGAACAAGGGCTGGCAATTTTGAGACATCCGCCAGCTGCTTGTAGAATAATTCGTCCCCTTCATCATCCTGGTTGGGTGGTCTGTAACAGACTCCTACCAGGATGTCAGTCTGTTGTCCTTTCCCCTGATTCGTGTCCACAAGCACTCAACCCTATCATTGGTGACCTCAAGTTCTACAGAGTCAAGAGACTCTCTAACATACAGAGCCACCTCTCCTCCTCTCCTACCCTGCCTATCCTTTCTGAAGAGCTTGTAGCCACTTATGACAGCAATCCAGTCATGTGAGTCATCCCACCATGTTTCTGTAATGGCAACTACTTCATAGCTTTCCTGCTGCATGATGGCTTCCAGCTCCTCCTGTTTATTGCCCAAACTGCGTGCATTAGTGTACATGCACTTCAGCTGGGCTACTGATTTTATTTTTTTTTTGCTTTACTGATTTTACTTTTAATTCTTTATGAGATAAAAGCCTTTCCTACAAGATAGAAGATAAATTCCTTCATGAAGTTAGTAAAGAAGAGCACCTGATACCTTGAACATAGATAATTTTTTTTCCCCAAATTAAGGGCAGATTAAAGGCTTTTGCCTATTACGGTTCCGTGAAGGTCTGCGTGCCTGTGAAAAACAGGCAGTGACATTTGGAGGAGGAAATGCACAGGAGAATGACCCTGAAGAGGGCCATCAGTATCATAGAATCATAGAATGGTTTAGGTTGGAAGGGACCTTAAAGATTATCCAGTTCCAACCTCCCTGCCATGGCCAGGACCCCTGTGCTACATGCCTTTTTAGCACCCAAGAAGAAAGAAGCTCTCCCTACCCATTAGATGCCTGTTGTGTACATGGAAGCAGGAATTCATACATGCTTAATAAACATACAGAACCATGTCAAAAATCCCAAACTACATTAACAATTTCATTGCCTGATGAAAATGACCCTTTGGTTGAAAGAAATAGCTGTATATACGTATCCTTCCGTACGACAGATGTCTTAAACAAGGAGCTTAATAGAGAGTATAACCATAGTCAAAACACCCCAAGAATGAAGATATCAAGGAAAAGAGAGAATTGTTCAACATGAGTAGAACATTTTGTCTGATAACATGACAGACTCTGAATCCTGGGATCTGACTGGCTTTCAGCTGATCTCCAGAGAAAGTGGTGAAAGCCATGTTATTTTTTGTCACTTGTATAACTCAACTGACTTAGGTGCTGGGAAGTGCCCTGGAGGGAGCAGTCCTTTTCTGCCTAGGAGTAACCATCTCAGATCCTCTTCCATCTCTAGAAGACTGCAAGAACACACCATTACAATGAACATCACCCTTTCTTACGCCTAAAACAGCCAAGCACCCAAGCAGCATGCACAGCTCTGTCTTTCATAAACAAACCTTTGACAAAGAGTCCCAGGAGAACTCCCAGGGCAGGCTTGCAGCCTTCAGAGGCAGCACTGCAGGGAAATCTTGCAAGCAGAACTACAGATCTAGCCTGCTGTTACAAAGACAGTTGGGAGGCAGTGCAGATAAATAAATAAGGAATGTACAGCTTAAAATGGGAAGCTGTCCATCTTGGAAGAATTTTCTTTGCTTCTAAAATCTGACCCTGGTCAGCTCCCTCCCTGTCCTGTGGTCTGAAGTTGTTCTTGTTGTCACTGGATGAATATTGCAGGAGGCTGAGAGGTGATGTATGATGCTGTCAGACACGGACAAAGCGGAGCATACTCTTCTCCCAGAGAAGGAGGCAGCAGTGCTGTGAGAGTGGGAAGACGTCAATCAACATTTGCCTCCCTCAGTGAGGCTCAACTCGTGCTCTTCCAGCAGCAGGAATGCTAATCATCTGGGTGAGCTGGTTGTTCTGCTGCTCGCAGGCTGATTGATAGCACTAATTAAAACTGCATTTATTTATGGAGCAACTTGGTGTAGTTGCTGCATCTTAGGAGCTTGAGCATTTTAGAGGCAGAGTTTAGAGTGGGATCTGTTATCTGGGGGAGGCTGAAAAGGCAACACTGGCAATGAAGTGGGAACAATCAACACCCATGTAGCGCAGATTCTCCCATCATGCAAACTTGATTAATTTTTTTGCTGTGTTTTGTGTTTTCATGCTACAGATTGACTAATTTTCTTGGCCCAATTACAGTTACAGCTGTTAAAGCCTAGAGCATGACTGGCTAATTGGGTTTTGAAGAATGTGACTTTTTGCAGCTAAAAGCTTTATCAAGAGTAGGCAGCATTAACCTCTTTTCTTTCCTCCTTTTATTTTACTTTAACATAAGCGGCTGACATTTGTTCTCTCCAACAGGAACTCCTGCTCATGCCAGGGTCTGGGCATCCTATGATGAATGATTATCTTCCCACAGCTTTGCATCCCAGTCTTCCCAGGTGCCCCAGCCTATTGCAAGGGAAGGTAGATCCCTCTCATTAAAGCATATACTTGATATGAAACAGTCCCTGTGCAAACACATATGTTGGGAACTCCCTAAGTGCCATGTCCCAGCTGGCCTGGAGCTCCCATTTGCTTTAGTAGGAGAGTAACAACCCTCTCCTTCCTCCTCCTCCCACCTCCCCAGAACACTGTATTGCCACATAGGGATATAATCTTCTCTGCTGCTTTCTTCTCAGTTCTTACTCACCACGCTGCACCTACATATGCATTTAACTGACAGTTACAGGAAACTCTCAGCACAGCGAGAAACTTTGGTGAGTCCCAGGTGAGTCTCTCAGCAGCGATTCCTTGTGCATTTTTAGCAACAGCGAAACGAAACAGGGACATTCCCAAATGAAAACCTTTGTTTGACAGCAAAAATATAGAAAAGTTTCCCAGAACCCAGCTGGCACCCCTCTGCTCTCTGAAAAGTAATGCTATGCTCTGAAATCCTTCCAACCTCATCAGAAACCTCTCCTCCTCAGAGGGGTTGGAGGTGATTGACAGCTGTGATGTCAACTGGAGTCTTAGCTCAATAGACTGGAGAATCACTGGTGGGGAAGGTTTGCTGCCATAAGTTATGCAGGAGGAGAGCTGCAGAGCCGTCTGTCGAAGTTACAGCGGCTAAAAGAGACCATCCGTGCAGACAGAGATGCAGAGCTCAGGAGGGTGTTTGGACAAATGTCACCTTAATAAAGAGGCAGATTTAACTGAAGCCTTCAATGCTGCCAGAATGGCCCCAAGCCCTGCTCTGACGCATCTCTGCAAAGGCCATGAGAACATGGCTGACTGAGCCATGGCCCCTCCGGCTTCTTGGAAGTGAAGCACTGTAGCGCAGAAAAACAGGCATCCTCGTCACACATCTAATCCAAGCTGGGCAGGCGACACCTTGTCTTCCTCTATGTGATTCATCTGAGAAACAGCCTTGTAAAGCTTTTCGTTGTGGGTCCACTTCCAAAATGACAACATCCCTTTATGCTCCGCCACCCACTGAAAGGGATTCCTCCTCTCATCCTGCCCAGGTGGATTTTCATTTTGCTGGCAATCCACAGGTCAGTGTTTCACAGTAGGCAGCTATGAATTTATCACTGGGTATGCACCTTCTCCTAAACACTGTGTAGGCTTATGCTTCTTCCACATTTTTTGTCATAATGACCAGCAAGAGGGAACTCTGTTACAACTTACTGAAAAGTGTTCATGACTGGTTTATGACTCTGCTCCTAGTTCTGGGTATCTATTTAGAGAGATAGGGGATAAAATTGCCCAGCAAGCTCCTCTGAGCTTTCTCCACTCTTTATTAGGGCTTTGAGACAGAGGCTGCTCCTCTCTTTAGCTGGCGTGTGTCATGGTACTCTCTAAGACAAAGGAAGGACTAGTGGGTCCCCTCAAAGAATATCTTTCTGTAGAAACATGCTCACAGCAAAAGTTTGACTTCTAGAAGAGAAAGGAAATAAAATCCTTCAAAACATGTCTGCTTTGAAGATTAAATCATATTCAGTTCAGTCTACTGGTATATTTAGCACATTTTCTTGGCAAACATATAGATGCAATTCTTATTTCATTTACACAGCTGCAAATCCCCATCTGAGTTGAAAGAAGAGGGAAGAGTCAGCCTGTTAATCCACCCTGGAAGAGATATTCAATCTTGTAATTCACAGTTTATGCTAGACCTTAACTGCAATAGACTAAGAGGTTGTCTTTCTCCTGTTAGAGTCAGAATACAGGACTTACAGACAGACTAATGCAGTTTACTTACAGAAGTCAGTCCTGCCCAATTCTGTACCTGCATAACCTTCCCAACATATCGTGGGTGGTTAACCACTCATTGGTGAAAATTGCTGTGGTTTCCACCAGTATAACCCATGTTCACAGTCAAAGCATTTTATGGCAACCTGACATCACTTTCAGAGCCTGGCTCATGAATGATCTATGCATTGCTGCAGCCAGCAGAATAAATTCCTTGTTCTTCAAAAAGGAGGGTTTCAGTAAAAATCTTGTGGGAGGAGACATATCACAGACAGGAGAACAATTGGAGACATTGGTTGGAGTAAATTTCAGAGAGTGTCTTTTACACTTGCTCAGGGAGAATTTGGAGGTGATTCAAACATGTCACTAAGATCCCAGTCCTAAACAGGACATAAGGATCAAGCAGTGTTCCCCAGTATCCATCTCTTCATTACTGCTAAAGCCTGTTAGGTGTGATTTCCTCTTTCTGCATTCATTACTAGTAGACCAGACTATTCTTTCAAGACTTTTTTTTACTGAAATATAGAATTTTACAATGTCATATTTACTCCTGGACCAAAACATGACATCTCCATATGCCTGCGAAACTTATTAGTGAATCTGAACCTGAACATGGATGTAGAGTTAAACATTAAAGATACAGGAAAAAATCTGCTATATATTTGACAATTCTGACTTCCTTAAAGTGTTTCCCATATGCACAAAACTGTACATGTTAATATAAAAACCTGTGACTTTCACTCCTTCTGATCAAACCTGGATCTGGACTCCAAGACCTTCCTGGGAGCCTTCAGGATCAAATTTGTTTTTTGTCGCATGAAACTAAACACTGAGGGCTGATGAATGGGAGAGCTCTATTCAGTGCTGGCGTAGTTCAGAAAGCTGTGTATGCATGGGGGAGGAGGTGGGACTCGACATCTCCCCAAACACTGCACAGCACATTGGCTCTGTGCAGAGTGCTTTAGTGTGCAGCTTACTTGGGAGAAAAGTTTGGTGGGGAAATCATGGGCTAGTGCAGCATTATGTTGCAGTTACCACCTGGATGATGGAATGATGCTCAGTCAGTCTGCACTGGTACAAGCACTAATAGCCATCCTGCACTAGGAACAGACTCTTCCCTAACAGCATCCAAGGCAACAACAGATCCGGGGGGGTGGGGGAAGTGTTTTTGATACTAAAAGGCATTCCAAGAGCCTCCAAAACCTAAACAGGGCAATAGTCTGCTACTTTGACTGTGAACTGTGTGTTCTACACCACAGTTGTAGAAAAGGGCTGATATGATTCTGGATCAGCTCTCTCTACCTCACAGGACAGATGTCAGAGAGCATATCTATGCTGCAAATAACTTGGCTTCTTGCTTGTCTCTTGAGTCCTTGTCACAGGATCATCCACATTACACGTATGTTAGCTCACTCCTGACCACACTTAGAATGAACAAACCAGTTGCTACCAAGGCAAAAGCTGTGTGTCCTTCTATGGAAATCTAGCTCTTCCCTTCCAGCAGCACAGTGGAGTCTGCACCAAGTTTGACTTCCTCAGCCCTGTACAGCCCTCCAGCATTGTGCACCCAGGGACTGTATGCTCACATGTCCCATATACTACTTTCCAAGGCAAGAAACATACGCACTCGGCATGACTCTATAAAAAACACTCGATGGGCTGCAACATAGACCTCATAATTTCATACTCATAAAGTCAGGGGTGTGAGGGAAGAGTAAACATAAAAGGAGTAATAAATGTCATGGGTGCTCTAGGAGGCTCAAAGCCAAGTACTATGCAATGTAAATGCAGTCACTGTCATCTGAATAGCTCTCAGCAAGACAGGTAAAGCTCACACTATACTGCATGGCCAGGAGATGGGGAGCTCTCCCTGAAGAGAGCCATAGCCCCCTGCTGCCGAGGGTATAATCCTGTCTCTTTCTCTGGCCCAGAGCAGTGACTGTCTAGTGTGAGTTTTGGGATGATTCCTGGGCACTGTCCCCAGCAAGTAGAGCAGTTTTATACACCCTCCCAATCTGTGGGGACTGCTTTTGAGATGATGTCCTCAGAAACCGCTAACCAGTTCTTCCCCGGCATCTGAGACTTGGTGATGAGACACCGTGTACCTTACATCTAAGACTTACTTGCTAGAGGAAATTGCAGAGATGGGGAGTTTCCAAGTCAAACTTCATCCTTTAGAAGTCTGATAATGCCTATAAAGATATGAAATAGCATTTGATTAGAACCTCCTAACTGCTGCTTTTTTCCCCTGGAGAATTCGACTGTTTACAGCTTTGCTCATTTTTCTGTACTCTCAATCCCAGCCAAATGGAGTTTGTTATTTTGGGGTTGCTTTCAAAAACATCCATATGGAAAGAGCAGAAGTTACTCTCAGAACAAAAATAAGTCATGGTTATGTGCATGACTTAAAATGTAGTCAGTCCCTATTTGCTTCTTGAAGCAGTATTTGAGCACCTTGATCCTTTTGCAGTTATCTACCCAGCAACTCAGTCAGGAAAGTACTTGAGAAGGATGAGATGTAGTCATAATTCTCTTTTCAGATGTGTATTCCTAGTTTAGTCACTGTCTTGGTCTACGAGGAAACCAATTGCAAATTCTAGTTCTCTCAATGAATTGCTTAGGCATCTAACTCAGGGTGGGCCAGCTGGGCAGCTGTCTCCTCCACTCCTATAGCATCTTCCTGTAGCATCTCCTGCCTCTTTCTCCTTCTCTCTCCCCGTGAAGAGGTGCCAGCTGTACCCTATCCAGCTGAATTCACAGCTTGCAGGGAGCAGGGGGACACGGAGAGGATGGGCTGTGGAGGCTGCTATTAAGCCTTAAAGATCTGGACTCTTTCCTCTGGGGAATAAGAAAAGTGAAGGACTGAGGTTTAAAAATAACAGTTGTCAGGAGAGATGAACTGCTTTAAATTTTAAAAACTGGTTGAACTGGCTGATTGCCAGGAGTGAGAGTTTACCGAAGCAGTGGATCTCTTTGACAGCTGAGATTCTTTTTGCAGCTGAATATCATTTTCTCTGGTTTTGTTTCCAGTTTACATCAGTCCAACAATTAACCCACTCAAAGCCAAGAAGCAGAATAGACAATGAAAAAGGGAAGTTTGTTTTTCTCTTCAGCGAGGAGTAACAATTAGGCTGAAATCCACTAGTTCTACAATCCTGATGAACTCCAAAAGGAAAATAATTTCCATTAGTGTTTTCTTTGGAGAACAAACCATATGTTTTACTGCAAAATATTTTGATAAGTGACTTCTATCCAGCACATGTAATGTTGTTTGAGTTAGCTAATAATATCCATTTAAATGTTAGTTTTCTGGATTGTCAGCTGTTTCCTAATCTTTGTTGAAAATGATCATTACATAGATTAGGAATTTAAGAAATGCAACTATTTAAAGAATTGTGAATGGCAGTTCCAGTATGCTAACATGTTTAAGTATGTGCACATGTTATTCTCTTGATTAGGTAAAAGAAATACCTTATTTATCCTTCAGGTTGTAACTAGCTGCAAATCTGACTGTCAAGTAGCCAAAAAGAAGCCACATCTCTTTTTCTAGTGAAGCAATTTAAAAGCAAAAATGCAACACCCCCATCCCCCATAAGTAACAATAATAAATTACATTTTCTTTCTTGCTAGCTTTGTTCACAACTAAATGTGGTGATTTTAAAATCACGTTCACTTCAGCCAGCTGCCCTTGCGATAGTAACCTGACATTTCCAAAGGGGGCAATCAAATATGATCCTGTTATTCGATTGTACACCTGTTACAAAGCAGGGATAGATGGGTCCTTGTGCCGAAGCAAGATTGAGTTCCCGTGTCCTCTGGCTCAGCCATCTCTAACCTTGTGTGCACCACGCTGCCTTTGTGCTCTGTGGGACCCCGTTCTTGCCAGAGGCATTCAGATGTGCTTCATTGCCTGGATTCTGGGGCCTGATTAAAGGAGTATACGAGTTGTATATCTCATATGCACAATCTTTATGTGTGGTCTTTTACTGCTACGCCAAGGGGTTAGTTTTCTCTGTAAGAATCAATCAATAACTACCCATCCAGCCTTGCTCAGTACGCTCTGGTTCAGTACACTGTGGACTTGAAATACCTTTCCAAGTACAGCAACCTTATGATGCAGTGCTTAATGTTCCTCGATCATGTAGCCAAGTAAGCTAGAAAGATTGATTGTCTTGTCTTTTCATGTTGCTATAACTCTGGGCTGAGAGATGGGTGACTCCTGGCTCTCCTGGGCTAGCTTCACCTTTACAGCTTCTCCTTGCCAGCTTCACTGCCAACCTTTTTCTGCCTCCTCCAGCTTTTGCCACTAATGAGTCTGCCTGCATGGTGACTTCACAGGGTCCTAAAAAGATTTTGGCTACAAGTCCCTGTATCTGAACCAGACAGGGAGCTTTTTGAAGCTGAGAAAGTCACTGCTGAGTTGGTTTCTGCTGTCCCTGAGGGCTTTATAACTGTGGGTCCTCATCTTAGATGTGAGAAGTGTCTTTTTCTAGCTCCCAGCAAATGTGTCGCAGCAGCAGTGCAGATGTGAGGGCCTCGTGTCCCCTAGGTAAGGACGCTTCCTTAGAACTACCTTGCAGATGAATACAGTGTCCTGGACTGGAGATAGAGACACTATGAAGTACTGTTACAGTGAATTTGAAGGGGAACATTTACATCTACTTATGAACTCTCTACTCTCCCTCTCCTACATATACTGTGGGAGAAAAGCAAAGTGTCTGTATTTTAACTAAGAATCAGGCTTAGTTAAGTCAAATCAATATTTTAGGACATACGGTGCAAGCATACACCTGGCTGATGCTGCACCAGAGAAACAAGATCTCCATCACCACAGATACAGTTTTCTAAGACACATCCTTCATTTCAGCCCTGTCCAGGTGACACCAGGATTAAGGGCAGAGCAGCCAGGACTTTGCTGCCCTTGGGAGAGCCAGGAGAAAGTGTGGTACCTTCAAGCCAGCATGGCAAGTAGAGGTAAAGAGCTTAGGGAGGCAGGTGTGGGGTGGGGGAGAACAGCATTTTCCAACCTTACGGGAACACTGGCAGTAACATGCCCAGGTGGTTGTGAAGTCTTCAGCTACCTCAGGAAAGGGGGCTCCAGAAATCCCTCAGGAAGATGGATAAGCGCTTTCCTAAATTAGTCAGCACCTAAATATAGTGGCTCAATCCTTGCTAAATGACATGTAATCAGACCTCTACCTTAATAACTGTATTTTATTGTTATGCTGCATTATCAAGGATAATCATCACATATGCGTGATTAATATACCAATACCAACGCAGTGTATTACAATTTTTCTTTTTCCTGGAGGCAACAGATATTGGTGTACATGATAGGAAGAATTTCCTTTAATGGGAAGCTTCAAACTTTCTTGAAAATTGAATCATATTTAGATGGGTCAAAAGATCACTATAAATATGTCTACGAACTCTAGAATAACTGCAGTTCACCGGCTTGCTTTTCAGATGAGGATATTTGTTCCATCAGTTTCCTGCATTTTGGAGGGAGTTTGGGTTTTCTCAGCCAAAAGGATTCAGGTTTTAGAAGTATAGTTCTTAAAAATGTGAAATTTGAGCTAAAAAATAAAAGACTAAATGACAATGATCACAAGAGCATCTCCAAGACATTATCAGATGCTCCCAGATTTAGAAAATATTTCATGACGTTACAATAGGAAAGAGACTTTAAAAGATTTCAGACCTTTTTATTTTTTCTTTCTAGAAAAGGATCTTTTCAAGTACACCAGCAACTTCTTAGGAACAAAGGCCTGGGAGGACCAATTAACTGCATTCCCTTTTCCGTAGAGAAGCATATGACAATATCCAGTTCATAAGCTCTCCTAGCTCTGTTTTAAAAATATCACTAGTTTTTGCCTCACTAGTCCTATCAGCGGGGGTTGCTCTAAGGCTAAGTGCATTTGTGGGAAACTTGTGCTCATTTGCTGCCTTTTTAACATCATCCTGTAGCTTTAACAGCTGCTCTCCCAAACTGATATTTTCCTCCTGCTGTGTTTAGCTGGAGTCAGACCGTTGAGATAGTCTTTTGTAGTCTCTCGTCCTGTGAGAGAATCTCCTTAATCTTCCCAAGAAACTCCTTTCTCTGTCTTTTGAATTCACCTTTCCTGAACGGGGTTGGATGCAGCCTGCCAGCCTAGGTTTCACCGCAGCTGACACCCACTGTTCTTCAGATGTTTGAGCTTCTGCAGAACAGTTTTTAATTCCCTGAAAAGGTGCCCAGATATATCCTAGGAAGACCTGGACTCAACCTCTGCTCCCTTAGGAATGTCTCTTTCCATGCTTCATTCCAAAAGGCTTCTCATTTCAGGGGTGAAAGCAGAACAGGTAATTGACTCATGGGATTTATTTTTTCTCAGCTGCTGTCATTTCTCTCCCCATTTCTGCCAGAGTAAATTCTCATCAAGGCAAGATTCCTTTAATGCAAAATGAGAATCCTTGGGGGGAAAACAGCTTTGGGGAATGCTTGGCTGTAGCAGGTAGAACACTAGGACCGTGTATTGTGGTTTTGGCTCTGACAATGATATGGTATTAAGCATTAGGCAGATAATTTCTTCCTTGTGTCCCCTCCAACCATATGTCTGCTTCATCTGTTTACACATTTATGGTCCTTGGGGCAATGGCTGTGTATTATAATGTATGGAATAAAGCCTAGCACCGTGCAGCTCAGATTCAGTGACTCCAGTTGCTGCTGATTTAAATACTAACAATTGTAATTTGACAAAAAAAATGTTTCTGAAGTAGGAATTCTCCTCCTATCCCAGCGGCTGATTGCTCTGACGTTATCAGTGCACAATTCTAGTTTAGCTTTACCATTTCAGCCCAAAGCTCAGATACAGCATCATGGGAGATCAAAGCTTTAAGAATAGCGTCTTTCTTATTCACATCAGATCATTCAGCATGTAATCTTTTTATCTCCTGCTGCAATTGCTTTTTGTGGTGAGTCCAATCTTCCATTGCAGCATTATTTGAAAAGATTAGCTCTGACAGATTCTTAAATTCTGACTCCCAAAGTCGATTTTTTTGGAGGTATCATGCCATGGTTCTTCATGATACATTTCCCCCCAGATTACGATCAAAAATGGAGTGGTGATTGTTGTTTGTTTGAAGTTGAATCTTATTTCCCTTTAGGCATCTGAATAAGGCAGTTTCCTGGAGCTTGATACCCGCAGAGGAAACACAAGATTAAGAGCTTAATCAAACCGAGAAACAATGCCTGGCAGGAGCCAAATACCTCCGAGTCTCTTTCTCAGTAGCAGCTTCTGCTTAGAACTATCTGTAACAAAATTCCCGGTCAGGATTTTTTTTTTTTTTTTTAATGTTGTCATGCCCATCCACTGAAACTAAGGGTTTTCTTCAGGGAAATTCCATTTGGGATGAAACTGTCTTTGGGGGAGGTCAGTCATTGTTCAGCACCTGGCTGTGTTTTTTTTTGCCATTGAAACTGAGTAGAGAGACTCTCCAGTAGATTCATATTTGCGCAAGGATAGAAGCATATTTGCCATTCCAAAAACTTTTAAGGATGGAAAAATACATTTATTGTCCATATTTAGTCTGAAATGTATTTCCCATTGAAGACAGCAGGCAGATTCCCATCTTAAATGAATCACAGACACTTCTACTGGCCTGTAGTGATGATCTGCATCTACGTGGTCTTCTTATCCCAAAGGGCTTGCAAATATCTTTACAGCCCATACATGTGTGATCCAAAGTCAACAGAAGGTCTCACTACTTACTTCAAAGGCTTTAGATTAGTCCTCTCCATATACAGCAGGAATTACTTTAGGAAATTCACATCTGGTAAGAAATGTGGCATCTGTTTAACAACCTACAGAAAGCTTTAGGTTTGGGAGTAAAAAAAAGTATTCCAGCCCAAACTGCAATTAAAGTTTGCCAGACTGGGATCTGGCCAGGACATGAGCAGCCTGACAGCTCCTCTTTGACAAGGTGCTTTTTGTTTGCAAATAACTATAAATTGTGAGTGGGTTTGTTTTTTTCCTGATCAGAATTTAGAGGGTTTTTGATACCTGAATGTTAGTTTCCTGTTAAAAACATTATTATTACAATTCTGAGAGCAGAAAATCGTACCGTTATGCCAAGTAGCAGGAAAAGAAATGTCTATTTTGCGAGGAAAATCTAAGCTAAAACTAGTCACTAACTTGCACTAATAGTGTGAGCAGAGGTCCAGGAAAAAGCCAAAACACTAAAACAAAATGCCAGGGGTCATACAAAAATACCCAAATAGTTTCTTGAAATGAGAAACAACAATTGTGATAAATCAACATATATTTCTAACATTTTGAAAATTATTCTGTTCCATTTTTTGACTGTAAGAGGTGGGATCCTTTTATAAAGTGCAGAAAAAAAGTTGTGTTTTATTTCAGTCTTATCTCTGGCTCTAACTGGTAGTGAAAACCACTTAATTGCAGCCCAGAAGAGCAAAATCTTCCACTCACCCACAAAAAGGTACAGTTGTGATAGCAGTAAGGTAAGCTGCTCACCGCCAGGAAAGGACCCTGGAGGAAAATACTAGACCAAGTGAAAAAGGTACCATTCATAACACATTTGATCCATTCAATTCAATCAAGAATGGCATTGGGAGGCTGTGCTGTTGGCATCTGGCCATTGCATTGAGGGTCTTCTCATTTCACCTCTTTCTATGCAGCTCAATGGAAAATCCAGCAGGCAGGAACCACTTGCGGTTATTAATGAACAAAGCTGGGTTTGAATGAGTGGCTGTCAGAGGAAAGTATTAGTGCTCTGTAATTTCAGTCCTTTTTGTAAGGATTCTCAAATCTGTAATCACTTGCATTGTTGAGGGTTTGATTATTATCCTTTCCTAAAGACAAAATTTCACTTATAATATGAGCATTTTCAGTGAATACCTATAATGAGGGAAGAAACATATCAGGGAGGCTCAGCAGTATTAAGAAAATGGAAGAAACTAGCAGTTCAGCATCTAGGCCAGCATCAAGGTCCTTGGCCAGTGTGTTCCATGTCCATTGGACTAGTATGAACTGACGTGTGGTTTTAAATCCAGTGGCCACCTGTCTCTGGAAAGCTTGTGCTGCATTCTGTCCCCAGCCAGATCCTCTTGAGCACTTTTGGTCTCTAAACCAGCAGGCTGAAGGATCCAATGAGCCCCAGTCCCTTTGGGAAAGAGAGGAGACAGTAGCTGTTGGCAGGGAGAAAAGTAGAAACATCCCTTACAGCACGGGATCCTCAGATGGCACTTGAGAAACTTCAGATTGTGACCAGGGAAAGGACTGCAAACCCCCTTCTTTCCTAACCTCCTCCCACTCACCATTGTCCTGCTGAACATGTAAAATACACATGTAGACAGAATAAACAGAACCAGTAGATGCATTTCTAATGGATTAATTGTCACTGGATTGTGAATGAAAACCTCCATAGTGACTCATGGCATAAGATGTCCTTGGAACTCTTCAAGAAAAGAAAGTTGATCCTCAGCTTTTAAAAGCTTGTGAAACTACTTTAAGGGCATTTCTATTTCAGAAGTTTGGCTCTAGTGGCTCTACACAATAGTGAGGAATAAGTATCTTTTTGTTACTCGGGGGAAGCTGTGAAGGAGATGCATGGGCAGAAGGAATGAAAAGCACCATGTCAAGGTCTTGAGTCAACAACAGATAATCAGTCTGGGGCTGGCAAAAAAATCCCTACTGTAAGACAGTGAAAATTGGGCTTAATACTGACAGCAGCAGTGGCAGAAATACCCTTGGATGGCAGGGAGGGGATATGACCAAGTCAGGTTGAATCCACATACTGTGGCCTAAAGGAGAAGGCATGTGTGAAGGACAGCAGAAGTCTTGTGTGAAGATGGCGAGGGATCCTTGAATGTGTGTCGTTCGTATCCATGAGGGTCCTGGATAGAGGTGTTTTGATGGAATAAAACCCCTTGTACAACGTGTTTTTGTACATTAGTCTGCTGATCAATAATCCTCACCCAGTGCCTTAAGTCCCAGAGCTCCCTGTGCCCTTTAACATCCTTATTGCATCCTTTTCTGAACAAAATCCCAGCCCATTCATAAGCCCTTGTCCTTTCCATACTAGAGGTTAGTTCAGCTCAGCATCTTAACAGCAGACTAACTATTTCTATTTTGTGGCTGAGCTAATTTTCTGCCAACTTAGTGAGTTAAATCAACAAACCAAGTAGACCAGTGAGTGCCAGAAGTATGTGTGATGGGTTACAGGTGAGTATGACGTTCTCTTCTCACTGCATTGTAGTGTGGGCTTGTGTACCTGCAGCTGTTGTCATGACAGAAAGTACTTCTGTGAACTTAAACTAAAGGATTAGACCAGGAATCAGACAACTGGGATTGTAGTGTTTGGTTTTTTTTTTAGAATAAAAACTCTTCTACTTTTTCACCAGATCTTTGTATTTTGTATACAAAGACGTTGCTCGGATATTTCATTTCAACTTTGATATGCTTCTATCAGCATTTTTTTCCTGGTAGTTTCTGCTTGTAAGTATGGAATACAGTGTTATTTAATCCTTATTCAGTTCTACATTTCCAAGTGATTGTAGCTCAGATCGAGGACTATACTGTCCCCTTCTCACTGAGGTGAGAGTGTTCTGTGATGATCCCAGTCTAAGAAATTTGGCTAAACACTGCTTCCTCCTTCTTCAGGGATTAGCCTTGTACCCCATCAGCTTCTGTACATCCTGGCTCTTTGTTTCAGCTGATGCTTGTGCAAAGCTCCCAAAAGTACTTTCCCTTCTTGCATGTGAGGCAACTGCATGAAGGTGTTGAGGCTCCCCAATGTGCCATAGCATTGGGCTTTTTTGTTTCCAACTGCTATTTTTACAGGAGGTTATTTTCATGGACTTTCCTGGGGACCTTAGAACAGAGCCTTGACCATGACATGGCCACACTGTGGCCCTCCCTGTGGAGTCATTCTTCCTTTCTGACCATGTCCAAGAGCTCTGAGGTTACCTATTTTTTTTGTTTGTTTGTTTTCATTGGAAAACCATCCATATAATGAAAAGAAACCTATGAGAAAGAGAGAACTAAGAGTAGAATACCTAGGACATGGAGACACCATATAAGCCAAAGCCAGAGAGAGCTGCTGGGGCAATGGCACCGTTAGGGATTTAAAGATTTTGGTCTCCTGCTGAACTGAGAAGCATGCTGTGGATTTACTGGCAGAGGGTACTGCATGAAAATAACTTGCCATAGGTGGTGAGGAACGCTCATCATCTGCAATGCTAATTTACTCTAGCTGAGAATCTGCCCCGCTATCCTTCTATGCAGAGAAGAAATTATAGCTTGCAATAACTCTCTACAACTAACCCTGGAGAGAGGATTATAATTTCTCTTTCCTGTTTTCTCTGAAAGGCCCTGTCTTTCTTGCCCACATCTCTCAAGCATCCTCCTATATGTTCTTGACAATAATAAAAGGGATACTTGGTCTGAAGGGAAAATGAGGCAATTACAAGTTTCACATTTTAATCAGCAGATTCTATTGTCTGGTCTCCCTCTACCACTGCTTGCAGAAGTCCAAAGCTGCCAGGCTTCCTTTATGCCTAGACATCTTCTGTATCCTTGAGGAATACTTAAAATATGTAGGCTTCCCCCCATCCTGTAAGTGAGTCCTCTTTCCCATGGATAAGTCTCTTTGGCTTAAATGTCACAGAACAACACAGATGTGAAGAGAAACAGATCTACAGTCCTTTACCATGGAAGCTAGCCCAGTGCATAAACAACAGGGGGGAGGGCAGGTCCCCATGGGCCCAGAGGATCTGCTTGGCTCTAACCACTGCAACATCCTAGAGCTTCCTGGCCCCATCAGATGCTCCCATCACCGTTCAGCATAGAGGGATGAGCAACTAGAAAAAAAGGGAAGCAGGGAAAACCAACTGCCAGTTTTTTAAGATGCTATTTGCTGGAAATCTTTCCTAGATTTTCTGATCTTTATGTGTTAGTGTGCTCCCGCCCTTGCTTTTCTTTACTGCCTGCAGAAGCAGCCCTTATTGTCTTCTGCAGGTCTCCTCTTCTGCGTGTTGTGTGTCTGCCACTGTCACCTCAAAGCTGAAGGCTGGCTCGGGACCCACGCTACAAAGAAACCCAGACGGTGTCTGAGCACAGAGGTTTTACCTTCAAGAAGCATGAGATTACCTAAAGGGATGCAGATTTGGAGGGCATTGTCTGTGATTTCAGGATTTCTCATTGCTTGCTCCAGGACGTGTCTGGGCAAAGGGTGGATTGGCTCCCCCAGCTGAAGTAGGTATAGGGATGTGACTAAAGCTGAGCTTATTGAAAGTGTGGATGAGATCTCTTACGACCGGCAGGCTAATGGGCAACAAATTTGTCTGCCAGCATCCTACCTGTGAAGCACCTTTGAGCCCACAATTGGGACTTCTCTCTCACCTTATTCCCTTCTAGGCCAGCTCAGGCAAATATATACTGCTCATCTAGTTGATCTTTACCCTCTGTGCAGCCGTCTTAATAGAGTCCAAGTCTGCTTTAAATAAATTTTATTGCATTCAGTTCCTTTGTAAGCTGGGATGAATTAGTGCAGCTTTGCTGTTACAAGAGAATACATTTGTGGTTTATTTCAGTTGTTCCAGCTAATTCTCTCTCTGTTTCCTCTCAGTTCTTCTCCAAGCATCTTCTGCACTCCAGGTTTTCCTCCCACTTCTTGTTCCCTGAGCGACGTCCTTGTTGTGTCAATCCCTTTGCTAAATTTAAGCATTGAGAGAGAGGATGTTAGCCAGGATCCTTAGCAGCCATGCCCCTGCTCAACCATCCATGTTGCTGCCCCTCCGCTCCTTCCTCGCACTTCCCTTGTTGCTGCAGCCCAACTCTTCTGGCCTCCTGCCCCAGCACAACTAGCTCACCCTGAACATTTTTCACAAATGCTAAATGGAACTACTTGCAAGATTGGGTCAATACCAGCAAATAATTTTGGCTGGAAAAGAAAAAGTGAGAGGAGGAAGAATTTTGAAAGCACTATGCAAAGTCTCAGACATGACAAATGAGGCATTCCATTTTGGAAAAGCCTGAATTGTATCAACATTTTTCAGAGTGACTTCAGGTTTTCAAATAGCACCCCAGCCATTGAGTTTCAAAACCAATTCTGACTATTTGACTAACACTTTTTATTGAAAAAAAAAAGAAAAAGTAAGATTTGTGGGAGATATGCAAGATGATAGTGAATTGTTTTCTCCTGGCCTAAGGAAAATGGGTTGAGGATGATCTGAAAAAACATTTCTCATGGGTTTTGTTTTTTTATTTTGAGAAAAATACATGCAAAATTTTCTCCTTCAGTTTGACCCAAACAACCCCCTCCACCTCTCCTCCCTAAAGCTGTGACAAGTCAGTATTTACTCCATTGAAAATGCATCCTAAGAAGGACCTTCGTTCACCCAGTCCAGTCAGAGCCTTGATTTCTATCACTTTAAGCAGAATTTCACACTAGCCTCTTTCATTTTGTCTACAGGGGCAGATCATTGAGGGAGGCTGGGTTTGCTAGATTAACAGCAGCCTTTGTAAATCCGTCCAGTAGGCACACTTAGGGTTTTGTAGGAGTTTAATTATAACATGAAGAGATTTGAAGTTAATGTAATGCAGCCAAGCCTAGAGATAACAGCTTTCAGCACATGGTGCCTCATTCAGAGAAGTGGGTGACCTGCCCTATTGCAGTTTAAAATTAAAATGGAAATTAACTTCTGCATTCATCCTCCATGACATTCTCACCTTAAAAAAGATGAGGCCAGCAAGAAAAAATATATAATATATTTTTAACTCTATTCCCATTATGCTGTGACTTAGTTTTCATGGAAATTCAGAGAAAGAACTTGGGAGAGAATTCAGAATATGGAGAAGGAAAAAAAAAAAGGCAAATTTTATGTGGTTTATGGGAATGCGAAAGAAAAGACTTTGTGAATTTTTTTCTGAAGTGAGGTGCCATTTCCTTCAGTCAGGAGCAGTCCTAGCATCCTACTGACATTCCCAAGAGTCAAGTTTCCAACTGGGACCTGCTGTGCAGAGCATGTGCATGACCTGGTTTGCCCAAGGACATCGTTCGTTGCTCAAAACTGCCCAAGCCTGGCCACAGCAGCACAGCTGGGCTGTCTGAGTCCCCAGACGGTGTCTGCTTGCCTCAGGGTTTGCAGGCTGTGCTCAGTTCTGCTCTGCTCTGCCACAGGAACGATTTGTACTAACCCATCTACATCTGTTTCTGCACATCAGGGATTGCAGTATGGGCTCATCTTCAGTACATGAAGGTGTCAAAAGAAAATGTGACTTCAAAGGCTAGAAATGTCACCCCACAAAGCCAGGAGACTGATTGCAGGGTCTGAGTCTGGCTGAAAGCTGTAATATCCAATCCTGTAGCTTTTTTTCCTGCAGCATCTCTTTGGTCTCTCCCATCAGCACCACTTGCTAATTAGTATGCTTATTGTGGGTTGCTTGCTTCTACTGAAATGTACTAAGATACGTGGTTCTGGAAAAAGCACACATAAAATTTCCACACCTGTAATTATCTACATTAGCAGCTATAACTTGGGTCCAATAACAGCAAGCCACGCTATCGTATCACATCATCTGCCTATGAGCAGGCAGAAGTACTCTGTCTCCCAAAGTGCCTTCTCTGCAACCAAGCTGTAGCACCTGGCCCTCCCCAGAGAAAGAATGCACATCCCAACCAGGCAGCAAAGGCGTTTTCACCCCACGCTTAAAATTGTGTCTTTTGCTGCGGGGACTATTGAGTACAGCTGCGAAAAATCGTCATGGAATCCAGAAACTCCACAGTTAAAATCATTTCACTACCTTCCTTGTCATTTGATTTTTATATCTAAATCTACTGTTCTTGTAGGATTTAGTCAAGATCCACTCCATCTTTCTCACTGGCACATGCCTGACACACAATGCTGAAATCAAATGTGAACGCCATGAAACCTGCATCACTGTGTGTCTCCTGAAGCAGATCGCAAACTTGAGGGCACAGGCAGCATGAAGAACAGAAGGCACTGATGGAGAAATCAAACATTGTGTTTTAACCAGCTGCCTCCCTGCCTGATACGGAGGACACTAGTTTGCGGGTTCTGCTGCTTTCTTCCAACCTACACGTCAGCCCTTGCATCCTTGCTCAGATCACACAGTATCTCCATGATCTGAATCATACTACCAGTGTTTATTCATTGCCACATGGCTGGAGCAAACCCATATTTGTCACTTGATGTATCTGCAGCTTAACCCAGGACAAGGGAAAGACTGCCATGTTAGGCAGCAGCTGGAAGCTCCTTCTCCTGAGGGTCTCAGGGGACATAGGGACCTGAAGAAGTTAATCAGGCCTCCAGGCAGTCTGTGTCAATGAATGCACCAGCCACACAGCACAAAACCAAGCATCCTCAAAAAAGGTTTATCTTAAGCCCACACAGAAGAGGAACAGAACAGCTCCAAAGAGCAAAATTACTTTTTTTCTCCCACCTTAGAGAACGGCAGCGATGCTCTCTGATCACTCTAGAAAAAGGAGCTCCATCTTTACCTCAAAAGGGTAGCCAGCCTGCCTGCTCACTCCTGGAAGCGTATCCCTAAATGTTCTCTGCTCCTTTAGCTGGATCCCAGCTGCAGTGTTAGCTGGGGTTTTGGGTCTCAGGCAGATTCTTGTCATCTATGCCTTGTCTTTTCACTGATTTTAAAACATATATATACCCTGTTACTCTTTGCTACTTGCAGCTTTCTGTGACCCCATGGATCAGTTGTGATACGGTGATGAATTGCACAGCTCAGGCCACATGTCATAGTGTTCTGAAAGCATGAGATGGGGAAGCAGATGAAGTGGGAGTCTAATGTTTGGGATTTGCTGGTGCCCACTTGTGAAAAAGTGATCTGGAAAGGGACAGTGAGATTTCTTGATCATCCCTTCAGGTAACATCTGTGCCTCCAGGCTTACCTTCCTCACACCTGAATTACCCTGTGATGGTTGCTGGGATTGTCCTTCCTGCTCTGTGCTTGTTTCTCACCTGTTCACAAGAGCAAGTAAAGGTGTCACTCTGAGTCCTTGCATGGCAGTGACCTCATATGACACCCTCTGCTGCTGCAGCATCCTTGCTGCATCTTACAGGCACATGACTGTGAGGGCTGGAGGCAGAATATTTCCATCAGAGGATGGTATGGTCTCTCTGCTCACTGGGGCCAACCATCATTTCAAAGGGAGAAGAGGCAACAACAAGAGGCAGACGCAGGAAGAGAAGCTCCTCACTACATGGAGCAGGGCAGGAGGCTTGCAGGGTGGTGGACAATACAGTACCTCTCTCTTGAGTTTGAAGCCATGTTGGATTCTCTGCAGGGCCTAGGAGACCCTGGTCTTGAAGAGCAAGAGAGGCCAAAGAGGTTGTTGGAGATCACTTGGCCCTGTAACCCATGGAGTTGGGACTGAGATGGGGACCTGAGCTGGGATCTGCTGCCTCTTTTTGGCAGGTCTCCGCAATTACCTTTGATGATCCTGGACACCAGTCCAAACCTCCACAGCGAGTGTTTGACCACAGTGTCATATCCAGCCTTTCAGCCAAAAGCATTTTGCAGTGTTCAGGTTTAAGCACCTGGTTAAAACCAGCCCTAGAAAGGACTACAGCATGCCACTTGTCCTCTTAAAATAATTATATATATACTGTGCATATACTCAATGGCCCAAACTCACCCAGATTCACAAAAAAAAAAAACAGAGACAGCAGATATTTGACAGCTTTTTCTGCAGATGGAGTAATTGAATTTTATCATCCTTTCATGTTTGACTTCAATAGAGAAACGTGATTTAATTGCACCAGTATTTGCAAGGCAGCTTTAATTCATTTTATAGAATAAGCAGAGTAAAATTCCTTTACCTAGATTACTTTTGATTCTTCATCTCTGTTTCTCCTCAATTGATTGTTCTCTTCTTTTTTTCTCCTCTTATGTTGGCTTAAAATGTATTTTTCCTTTGCTACCCATATTTTACCCTCCCTCCCTTCCTCTTTTCCTCCCTCCTTTTTTTTGTTTCTTTCTTTCGTTTGTTGAAATAAAATAAGAAAGGTGCATTTATTTTTTCTTTTCATCTAACTGTCCTAAGGAAATAAGACGTGAGACAATGTTGTCTGACCATCAGTCTCCCAAGTTTCTACAGTGAAAGTCACAAAGATAACAAATTCTTGTAAGTTGCCTGAAAATCAATGACTAAGTGAAAATATCCAAACTAGGAACGTGCTGAGGGAAAGGCCACAGTGTACATTTATCAGTTATTTTCCCAGTTTGGTATGCTGTCAAGCCAAACTGCAAATGGATGTCAGCCAGATGATCGCTGTCTATGTTGTTTGGGCTCTGAGTGGAAATAGAGACAGGGACAGTGGGTACAAATTTATAGGAACTCACATTGCATTCTTTCTGCTGTTCATAGAACAGCTTGCTTTCTAAATTTCCTAGAAGACATATTATTAAAGTAAAAATAAATGAAACCCCTACATATATCCAGTTTATGGGAAACAAAACACAACCTAGTGCTGAGAAAAGGAAAACACAGGAATGAAAGAACATAGAGAAAAAGGTTGTGGGGCTAAATTCTGGCTCAGAATTGTGAACAAAGGTACTGTTCCATGCTCTTTCATTCCTGTTTTGTCCAAGGAAAGAGGGTTCCGTGTACCTCCTTTGTAAATAAATGAGGACTGCAGTAAAGAAATATAAGGCTTCATTATTAGCTTTTTTCTCCTAAATAAAACAGTCTACATGACATTTAAAATTGTTTAACCGTGCAAGTTAAAAAGGGATAATAGCTTTGTGAAGTGAACCAAAATGATTCTGACATTGCACAGACCTGGTGTATGTGTATTATCTTAACGTTCTACTTCTGTTTATTTTATATGTATTGTCATGTCAGAGCTCTGACAAGGCCGGAGCTGAGTTTCGATTCTCCTGGAAACACTTAACCCTTCCAAAACTGATAGCCTTGGTCAAATGAACAGAGATGACTCTAAACATCCTTCCATCCTTTTGACCTTTCCCTGTGCCTGTTGTTTGCCCCCAGCCTAGGTTACAATTTATAAGCTCTCCTGTCCTCCAGTGGCATCCAAACTGCACTACTGACAGCTCCAGCGCATTAAACTGGGGTCTAGGAAATTGCCAATTGTACTTTGAACTGTGAAAGTTTTGTGGTTGAGAAACTTTGGGTTCATTGTCTTTCCCTTCTGATTTTGAATTTCCACGGTATGTTGGTAATTTTTGTCAGAATTGTCTCTCCTAATTGAAAAAGTCTGCTTTCATTTTTTTCTCCTTTTTTTTTCTAGTTGAAGTCAAGATTGTCATCTAGCTTATGGTTTCTGGGGTCTGAGTTTTAGAAAAACAGCATCCCGGACAGAGATTGTGATAAAGATTGAGTAGTACTGGAATTTGCTTTAGTACACTTACTCTGCGATTTCTGCTCTGGTCTTGTTGCCTTCCCTAGTTACCAAAGAGCATTCTTGACTCCAAACATGGAGCCCTGTCCCTCATTGTGATGAAGAAGATTTCTGATGTCAAGAAAGAAAATCACATGGATTAAGCGCATTATGCCTCCATCCAAATAGAAGTTGCAGATTGTTTTACTTTCCAAGATGTCTTAATAACCTTTCCCAGATTTCTAGCTCCAAAATGTTGATATCTCCATTTCTCAGATTTCACATGTCCTTTGCCTGATTGATGCACTGGACACTATATGGTGACTTAAGGACTTAAGTGTTAAGGAAGTTTCCTTTATTGAATTACAATCTCATTCTGTCTCTGTCTCTCCCCAATCCTACAGTCCCTCTCAATTTTATAACCTCCATGCTCTATTTTGGACAGTGATGTCAGAGGCAAAGCAGTTACCATGGAGAAGAAGGGGACAGACTCCACTGAAATGGACACAAACGTAACCTAAATCTACAGCAAACCTGTGATTCATCAGCCAAATAAGTAATGGCATGCAAAAGGGCTCATCAATAGTTTTGCATTCTGATGTATGTGGTGATGGTGAAGTTTATTAAAAAATTCATGAAAACTAATGTTTACATCAGAAGAAGCTGAAACACATGTTATTAAGTGGAACAATATCAGGCACCATCTCAAGAACATGACTACAGAAACCAAGCTAGGAGGCTGGAGCTTCTCACTGAAAGCAAACAAAATTACTCATTGCAGACTAGGATCCATGTTGCAATGATGCACAGATAATGCAAGGAGCTCCTTAAATGGTGAGAAGAGAGCAAACCCAATGGCACTAGGTTGTATATAGGGCATCTCCATGAGGATACACTGATACATTTCAAAATATTTCTGCTTTTCTTTCTATTGTTTTGTTAATTCTTAATTCTTTTTAAATTTTGCTTGTTATGTGAAATATTTAACTCCTGCATAACCTTCTTTTCTCAAAAGTGTTTTAAACTTATTCCTCTTCCATTACTCCAGGAACACTTTTGTAAGGTGAATGCTTGATGGTAGCCTTTGCTTGTTGTGAATGGGCAAGCTCAGTACCAGACAAGGCTGTAGGAACATCTTTTGACTCCAGAACGCTGTTACTTCCCAGGTATTCACTGCCCAAATAAGTGTTTAAGATCACTGAAAAATCCTAAATGATACCTGGATTTGTTAAAAGCATGTCAGAAACACTAAGAAATCCTTTTTTGGTCATAGAATTCAGCAATGAGACGCTCTGCAAAGATGTTCTATGAAAATAACTTTGTACGTTATTTCTTAGGAATAGGAAATATTCTCATTTTATAAATAATAATAACAAAGTTCAGGGTTATTTGTTTTCTCTGTTTCCTTTACAGTTGAGAGCGTTTTTGCTTATCACCAGAACTTCTCTCTCTAGCAATAGAGACTCTAAACTGAAACATCACATTCAGCTCACAATCTGACACATACAGAACTGCATCCAGTTCACTCGTCTATAATTTTACAATGTTTTGAGAACTGTCTAGTATAAAAATATACTTGAAATGACAGCAGGAAAAACTCTGAATCTTGGCAAAATTCCTCATTATTGCACAGTGGAACTTCTTGCCAAGGTATTGCGGTACCTATAGCTGGATTCTCTAGTGATTATTAAATACAGCTACCCAGAAGCATATTGCAGCTCAGGAATTTCCATAAGCACAGGAAAGGGTTCTCCTGAGGCAAGACCACTCAAGATTCACCCTGCATGCTGTACTCCTCCTTATGCATACAAAACTCCGTTGGAAGGGTTAAAGGAAACCTAGATCTTGGGTTTGCCCCACCACAGCTGTTTTTACTTTGTGTTCACCTCAGGTCCACTGACACAAATCCCGTGAACCTACCTTGGAAATTGTGACTTTCATTTTTGTCACCACATTGGATGTGCAGAGGGCGAGTTTGGATGTGCAGAGGGAGAGTATGGATCTTCTAACATGTGTCCTCTTTAACTTGCGTATCACTGCTGTGAAAACAACCACTCTTTAACAGCTAATGTAGCTGTAATTGCTCTTGTGCCTTCAGGATCCACTCTTCTGTGAATACAGCTGTGCTAAGTCTAGGAGCCCTGTGGTTCCTAGAGCTAAAGCAAACATGAGGCACCAGTGGGAGGGCTGAGAACCACTGTCCGGAGGCTGCTGCAACACCAGCATTAATTTTCCGAAAGTTTTTTAAACAGTTTGACTCCATATAATAATCAATACCAGCATGCTTTAAATCTTTGAGATGTGCATTTGAGAAAGTTCATTACATGGTCAATTGTGATTGTAATCATCCTTCTACTAAATCCAGGTTTTCTGCAATGTAGTAAAACTCCCCTTTTGCCTAAAGGTCCTGAAACCTCTCAACTGGACTTGTTCTCTGCCATGGAACAGAGAGTCCTGCTCAAGCAAGAAAGAGGTACAGTGTCTTTCAGAAAGACCTTCCACCCTGCTAGGGTAGGGAAAACAAAAAGAATTTATTAAATAACGAAAGACTCCCAATTGTACTGCAGTGCAAAATAATATCTTGTTCTTTTTCAGATCCACGTGGGAAGCTTAGAATGAATTTGTTTGCTTTATGGATTTTTAACACTGAACTCAAACTACCCCCTGTATAACAGATTTGTGGAACGGGGGATCCTGTCACAAATCTGCAATACATAGAGAAGAAGAAATACATATCTAATCTCCCTATTTATTTTCTTTTCTGACCTCCCATCTCCCAGCTAAGGGAGCACTCCTGCAGATTGCTTTTCGTTAAGCAAAGCCCCTGTGTTTGATGGCTGGAACTCAGGAAAACAGGAGTAAACATTCCCAGTGAAACGCCAATTTAAATTTATTTAAGGATGGGAGTTTGTAATGACAAAACCACGTTTTGTACTCAAAAGTCACTTATACAACCAGACAGTGCCCAGAGACTGTCTGTGAGCTGCTTTTATAAGAAGAAATGTTTTGTTCTGTTATTTGAGCTGTCCCAGGAAGACTCTTCTGAGAAGATGATGTTACCAAAGGGTGTTCTAAGTGGCTACTCATGGAATGACCTTCAGTGCAAACTGAGATGGATCTAGGATATGGCACAGCAAAACACTGTTGTGGAAAGCTACCTGACTTTTTTCTTTAATGTGTTTAGAGAAGATCTGTTTCCTTCCTTCCAAGACAGATAGCCATCTTCACCAATTTTCATTCCTGGGTTTGCGTAAATTGTAGCTGTAAAATTTTAATAGGAATTTCTTTTCTTCTGAAATCCCAACATTTTTCTTTTCTCTATGATAAAGCAAACATCATGAACATGAGGGTTTTTTTAATAAAAAAAAATTATTTTTTTTATTTCACTGACATTTTTCATTTACTGTCCAGGTTTGCCTACCAACAATGCAAAGACCCTTGCCTGTGCTCCCCCTCCATCCCATTTCTGCCAAAATCCACCCTGCTCAGGGTTAGATGTCACAGGCTGAAGGCTGTCAGGGCAATGGTTGCCTTAGATGGTAGATTTAAGGTTGCCTCAAAATGAATCAACTGAAAGTGGCCTCTGCTGTGTGTCACAGCCTAGATGCTCACCACAAATTGGCTCTGGCAAATCAAGCATGACCGACCTTTTTCTGAGGAGTCATTTATTTTAGTACACCTGTCGTTACTTTTCTCGATCTGCTGTACTCCAAGTCCATCCTGATGGCCTCACTACTTAGAGATAATGCTTCCCTCCTCCTTTCTGATTTCAGTTGTTCCTGGGTGTTAACCTAAACAACACGCTTGCATCTTTTTCTGCTGTGTTCTGCAAATTCCCCTGAATTCCTAGGTCCACCGGGAGCTATTCTGCCACTGCCTCTGCACAGCAACAGTGTTTTCGGGCTCAGGGCTGGGTGCAAACCTGTCCCAAGAGAAGATGCTTGACCTCCCCTCTTTAAAGATGAGAGCTCTGTTGAGGAAAGAGTTGCTGGAAAACCCGTTCTACCATTGCATCTCATACTGGATGTTAGCAGTCATATGTGAAGCCCAGATCAGTGCAGGGCCAATCTAGAGGCCCTCAGGGTTGCACACAAGAAGCAGGAGTGCAGCCCTGGCTCTCCTGGGGCCCAAGAAAGGTTCTGCCCTGTCTGCAAGGAGCTGGGCTGTACCCAGTCCTACTACATCACGGATATCACAGCATGACTTGCTGGAGGACAGATAGCTATTAGGTGGAGAGCAAACGTTCAGGAGGTGTCCGTATCTCCTTGAGTTTAAGGACTAGAGGTCCCTTTGATGTAGAGGAGGCCAGAGAGAATGCATGCTGTTCATTGGCAGGGTGTGTTTATCTTGGTGCATGCTGGCATTTCCTCAAACTTGGCCAAGTGTGTGGCTGGCAAACAGCTCGCATCTGTTTTCTCTGAGTGTGCAGCAACATGTTTTGTAGTGGGTGCAAACTGTGTTTGGCCTCAGCCCCACCCTGCTCACTGCTGTTCTGTCATTGCTCATGTCTCCTGGGTTTTCTTCCCCAGCCAGGGCAACAAGTCCCATCACTTATCTCTTGCTCTGTCAAGGTGGTCCCATAGCTCTAAAGATGACTGCATGCCCTGTGTCCTGCTGGCAGTCATAGGACTGCTGGACTCTCCACTGCTGAGACAACCCTGGTCTACTGGAGCTGCCCCAGCCCTCATCGAGAACCTGCACCAGCTACAGAGTCTCCAGTCCCTCCCTAAGCACTTCTCTTCTGATCTCCTCCCTCCAGCCTGGCTAGGGTCTCCTCTGCTTCCCTCCTAAACAACCTCACTCTTGTCCCCTTACCTCCTGTCTTTTCCTCTGACATCTCTGCAATGTCCCTTCCCCTTCCTCTATGATATAGGTTCCACATGACCTTTCTCGTATTTCCTTCTGCATAATCTGTAGCAAACACTAGCACCAGACACCTAATCTCTCCTCCCTCATCTGCCCTTCCTCCTTCTTTCTGGCACTATCAGCAATGCCATCCTCCCCTCTGTCCCATAGGTGCCAAAATCCGGTGTAACCTTTAGCTCCCTCTTCCCTCTCCTCCTTCCCTGACTTTATAATTAACCTTCCCAGTTTCAGTTTAGCAGTCCAAGGATGGCAGGAGCCTATGGGCTGGATTGCCAACCCTGGGACAGAGACTGGTTCTGCACATCTGCACACACACTGTGAACAGAGGTTTGTGCCAGCTGCTGAGACCAGAAATAAGGGATCCAGTCAGTCATAAGCTCCTTTTCTTTCAAAAAACAAAAATGTGGTGAGAAATTGCAGCTATTCTCCTATTTTGGCATGTGGGAAATTTTAAGTCTCCCTGGTTATTTATACTGGTAGTGTTTTCAGCTGGATATTCTCAGGGGTCTTTGGGAGAAAGGAGCTACAGTTTCCTTCAGCTGAGGGGCATGGTGATTTATGACTTACAGATGAGTGTACGCACACACACACACACACAAACTCCTGCACATATCAAAAGTGGCAGAACTCAAGTAATGCATCAAAACTGTAGACAGCAATGTAGTCCCACAACACTTCCTACCTGCAGAATCCTTACTCAGAGGTCCTGTTGGGAGCTGTCAGAGATAACTACATGTGGCCATCTTCACCATCCTGCAAGGCAGAGTGTCACTGTTGATCAGGTCCCATTCAGACAGAGTGAGCCAACTTTAAGCAATAAAGTATTAGTAAAGTAACTACCATGGATCCACTGGGACTTCTCCAGGAAATCATTTCTGCTTCATTCCCACCAAACCAGCTTTACTCATCCCTACTAATACAAACTACAACCCCAAGCAAAATACTAACATAACATGAGACTGACCATCACTCCTTATCTGATCACTCTACACAGATCCCACTTCCTGAAAGCCTCCCCCTCTGGGGCAGGGTGACTGGTTCAGGCTGGGGTATACATCCCATCTACTTTCAATGCCCTGTCCCTCACTGGTGACTGCGATACCCTTATACCACATATACAGCCAGAAGTCAGATCTGTTCGACTTAAAATAACAGAACGCAGTGGGCAGGATCATGGATGGGGTGGTACTCTAATTTTCACAAGCTATGCTTGCCAGAAATAGGCTTTGTCTTTTCTCTTCTGTAGATTAAAAACCTTTCTGTCCATCTGAGTCTATAAAGTATGGCAGGAAAATACGCTAGGGGAGGTTTACATCGGATGTTAGGAAGAGTTTCTTCACCCAGCGGGTGGTGGAGCACCAGAACAGGCTCCCCAGGGAAGTTTTCATGGCACCTGGTCTGCCAGTATTCAAAAAGCATTTGGACAAAGTCTTTAGTCACATAGTGTGAATGTTGGGATTGTCCTATGTAGGGATAGGAGTTGGACTTGATGATCTTTTTGGGTCCCTTCCAAGTTGGGGAATTCTATGATTCTGTAAGTATGGGTCTCAGAAATACATTTATCCCTCACGGCACAAACAAACCTTCTGAATGGAATTCCTGTAGGCTTGAGCTGGGATAGACTGAAAAAAATCTAAATGTGCTGATGGTTATAGGTTTTATACATTTTTTTGTTGAGTAATTGCGGAATTAGTCCCCAGGAAACCTGCCACAGACATAAAACAAGCTCTGATCAAGGGTTCCTTTTCAAGTAAATGTTTAAAACGACCTCATGTCCTTTCCTTTTCTTCTTGTACCTTTTTCTAGATCCCATCTTCTGCCTGGTAAGTACCATAGGTGTGGCTCTGGCGCAGAAGTTAGGCGGAGTGGCAGAGGACACTCACGTGAGGTATGAAGTGGGTAGACCTGTGGTCCCAAATAGCATAGAGAGAACACTGCTGCAAAGAGGAACGTGGCATTAGGCACAAGACCAGTGCTCTCCCTTGAGTCTGCTGTAGGTGTTGAGGCCAAGAGAAGAAAAGGCAGGTGTGAGGACTGCAGGCTGAGGAGCTGGGGCTGAGCAGAGCACATCCTTGTGAAACAGTCAGCGTTTCTCTGGTTGCCTCCTTGGAGTCATCTACATGTTTTGTTTAGAGCCAATCTCTCATTTGAGCTGCTTGAGAGCAAGCACTGAGGAGCCCCTGTTGTAAATGCCACTCAAAAAAACACAAAGGAGAGAGCTGAGAGTAAAAAATATTTCCATAATAAAACTGTCAAGGAGCAATGAGAGACTGGAAACTTCGCAACGCCAAGTAGTTAAGAACAGTGACGCCCTCTGCAAAACACTTGAGATAAACTGCATCCTTAATACTCTAATTGGAGAGGAGCAGTTCGGGGTGAGACGTACATGCGGACCAGGGGAATATGTGACCCAGGGAAGAGAGCCCAGGAGCTGTAGGGGTTGGGTATGTGGTTTGAGCTCCTGCCAAGGAGCACAGAAATCCCTGCTCCCCTGCAGGCTTCCCAGTTCTCCTTCTACAGACTCTCCAAATTAGGTCACTCCCACACAGCCTACAAGTGACAGCAGCCAACACTGGACCACCCATAGCATCGGGAGGAGGCTAATGAAGATGAGGCAGAACCACAGATGATACGACGCGAGGATGGATTGGGCAATGGAAACGTACACTCCAGTGAACGAGAGAAAACAAAAGGATGGTGGAATGTGATCTCTGAGCTATGGCTCCGCCTAGGGTGGCAAGTCCTCACATGCACAGTGTTCTGTATGTGTACAGAGTCCAGGCTGGCTCATGGAGGTCCATCAGTGACCTTGTTGTACCACAGCACACTGCATCCTCAGCTAGGGCACTTTCCTGCCAACAGAGGAGGGCTGAATGCCTGAGACAGTAAAGAGTAACGGCAACAGATCCCTGAAATCCAGTTTTTCTCTCTCCTTCTGCGCTTTCCAGGCCACGTGGAGTCCTACCAAGTACATGCCAAATAAGTCAGGCCTTTCTAGAGGAAGAAGTGATAATCTCCTGGATGGTCAGGAGTTCAGTTCACCTTTGAATTTGTGAAGAGAGTCCCTCCAACGGGCACAGGAATACTCTCAGGCTGGTTAATCCTCTTCCTTACTATAATTAGAAAAAGACACCTATCTGATGGAGGAAAACCACATTTGGTTCAGCTCACAAAGCTGAATGAAGCAGACAGTGGCCTCTGAGAGCCACTCATGCACCTCACGGCTCAAAGGAAATGCAATATTATTGTGGAACTGGGAAGAGAATTCACGTTTTTGAACAAATCACCTGCTGCTTTTAGCTGAGAAACTGTGGCATAAAATTGCTCCAAATGAAATAACAAATAAAACACAGAAGCGGAAACCAAGACAACCAAGAACTGATGGACTTCAAATGACAGAAATAACCCCAAGAAATCAATACCAGACAAGGCAACCCAGAAAAACTTGCAGCCTCAAATAGTCCTCCGTCGGATTGAGAGCAGAAGCTACTTCCATTTCAGATATGATGGAGTCACTCACATATCAGGTATAAAATACAAACACCAGACACTTGGCATTGTGCAGCTACCTGACAAAGACATTAAGTCAGTTGGACTCGCTTGAAGCACAGTCTTTTTATATTTTCAAAACACCAAGTTCCGTGCAAGTATTCAGGCTGTCATGGCAACATGATACATTTGTTCCTGAGTGTCATTTCCTATCACAATTGGGGTTTTTTTTCAGAACTTTGCCCAACTTCAAAACTGTAGTTGCTGAGGCAACATCTCCCTTTACAGTGAAGTGATTGGCTGTGCCCATCTGTGCCAAGGCAAGGGCTCTTCTTTGAAGACCAGTGTGCTATGCTAAAGGAGGAGGTGTTAGGGAGGCTAAAAACGTAGTCATGCAAGCACTAGGAGAGGAAGGAACTGTGCTGAGAAAAGGCTGCATAGGGGCAACACAAGTCTTAGCATGAGGCAGGTGGGATGGGCTCTGAGTGGGAGGATCCAGGCTTAGCATTGGTGAGCTAATGTACCACATTACATCACTGCAGATATTAAATGCAGCCTCGGTGAGAAAAGGCTTTGCCTTCGATGTACCCCGTGAGGATCTTGTGGAGATGCATGGTCCTTACAAGACCTCCACAAGAAAAGAATTTGTCACCGGGCTTGTTTGCCCCGAGAAGTGACCGAGGCAGAGAGAGCTTGAATGAACTACTGAAGGTCACAGAGTAATTAGTGGTTGATGTAGCAATAAGGCCCTGGAGGTGTTGTGTTTCATTCGTATGATCATCATTCCTCTGATATTTAACTTACATTTAGACAGAAACCCATTTACCTTCTGCAGAGAAGCACTGCAATCACTTTTTCTTTTGCTAACATATTACAGTCCTCACCTCTGCTATTTGTCAATGTGTTTGGCTGAAACACACTGAAGCTGGGACTCCTTTCTTTCCAGACAGCAAGGTCCGGATCTGCACTTTTCCTGAAATCCTGCTACAATAAATGCGATCACCACCAACAATGATACCAGCTCTGAGCAGCTCTTTAATTGAGGTTATTCCCAACATCCTTTTGACTGAAATCTCAGAAGGGACACAGCACTACCATTGCTTGGCTGCATACAGGTTCTAGTCAACTCACAAACACAGCAAGCAGCTTTGGGATGCAGCAGCATGCTGCATCCAGCAGCAACAGCAAATGGGTTGTGGAGGGGGCCCTGGAGGGGTGACTGGATCAACGTTGAGTAGAAGCTGGTGGCTCTGAGGAAATGCACAGGATAAGGCCCTGTATGTGTCACTGTAATAGGCACAGGGTGAGGAGCACAAGGCAGGATGAGAGCAGGCAAGGGACAGTAAGAGGATGATAGGATGGACGTGAGCATGGCACACCACTGCTGCTAATGCACAGACTGAGAATGAAACTTGGGAGATCAGTACAAGGAAGACTATCCTGCCACAAATCAGTATGAATGGCATCAGCAGAAAAAATAGCTTTTATTTCATTAAAATTGCTGAGGAGACATAATTGAAGCAGCTGCAAATATGGATCAGCCAGACAAAACTCGTCAGAGGGAATTTACTCATTTTGTCACTGGCCTCTTGTGGAGCAGAGGTGTTCCACACAGAGGACCGTGATTCAGACCATGACAAGAGGAAGGCTTGAGATGGAAGAAAGATGGGAAAACAAAAAAGAGATAACAACAAAAGGAGGGGGGCATTGTGGAGGTGGAGAGTCATGACATATGTTTCTCTGCATCTTAAAGATCAGGGGAGAGTTCAGGAAGATCAAAGAATACTGTAGATGTGACATCTGTATCACGAAAGAAATCCCCACGAGCAGAGCCTGGGATTGAAAAAAAATGGATTATATCCATCCTTCTTTGCTGTTATCTCTAGTGTTCCTTGGGTTAAGAAGAGCTTTTTTCCTGTGCCACAACTCCCTCCTCTTTAGGAGGAGTCACTGGTCTTCTCTGTCATCAAAGGGTTTGAAAGACAGAGGTGCTACTGATTGTAAGGTGCCAAGTCACTGCTGGGACTAGGAACCTGTTTAGGACTGAGGAGTGAGATTGCAGAGACATGCTTTACACAAGATCTCCCCTCCTGCCTCTCAGCAGCCCCTGTTAGCCATATATTTCCTTTGCCTCCTCCAGCACACACTGATCTTCTCACATGCACTGTCCAGGCAGCCTTCAGCTGCACCGACAGCCCTTTGCTCTGCTGTCACCTCCACATGAGGGAGCCAACAATAGTGGTCATAAAAATCATAGAAACTAGTTCACTCAGAGCAATTTGGGCTGTACAGATTTCACCTACCTCTTGTTGCTTACTATGGCACCCAGGACAGAGCCATTTACATCCCTTCTTAAGTAATAAGGAGGTGGTTTACATGCTTAAAACAAGTTACCACTTCAACAAGCATTCCCCAAAGCCCTCAGCAATTGCATTGCCTGTGGACCAGCATCTTTGTTATCCTGGAGATGCAAACAGTAGATGCTGCTGTAAAGCAAAGCCAGTGAGTGGATATAGAGCTGGTACCAGCTGTTGCTCATCCAGAGGGCATTAGGCTAGCTTGCTATGTCTCCAGTTTGCAGCCTGTGTCTCCGTGCCTCAGTTCCAAACTGATGGTGACCCTGACACCTGTGTATAGGTCTCTGGAGTTTAGGTTTTGATTTCTTTTCATTTCAGCAATTCATAGCTGACTGCATAAGCAGAGTTAGTTACAAACCCACTGCCTGGATCACAGCCTGTCTGTTCCAAATCTGGGTCACTGTGGCATTTAAAAAAGTGAACAGTCGAGACAGCCCTGCCAGGCAGGAGTAAAGAAGGAGAGCAAACGTGAGAAGCACTCTTGATTTCAAAAGAGAAACAGAGAGACAGAGGAGGCAGCATGCTTTATCTTTCTTCTCCTGTGTTTATTTGTCTTTGATTCTTCCTTCCCAAGGGTGCTGGATTTTAACTGCCTCTTCCATGTTGATGGTTGAGACCAAAACCGGACTACGGTGGTTTTATGTCTGGCAGGGAACCCCCTGGTGGTCACATTCTCCATATCCTGGAACACTTTCTTATACGCAAGGGACCAGAAAAGCAGTCTGAGGAGTGGCTCCTGGGATGGTAATATTTCTCTGGTGATTTGCAGGGCTTGCCCACATCCCCAGACTTCTCTTGCCTGGTCACTGACTACAGGGAGTTTCCCTCACTGGTCTTGGGTGTCTCATAGCTTTGGCAACCCTACCTCATGTCTAGCAGCATTTGCTGAAGTTATGAGACCCCAAGGCAGTGCACTGCCTCTGCTTTCCCGAGGGTGATTGTCCTTGAGGCACAGATGAACCAGGTGGAGAAGATGAAGGAGGCCCTATAGCTCTTGATATACTGCAGCCCGTGGCAGAAGTTGAAGAGGCTCTCAGTACCTCTTTCCTGCCTGTCAATCCTACTGTGATGGGAGCAAGTCCTCTTGCATCTGAGCATCTGAGAATTTCTTGGGAGTCTCCTACTCCCAAAGGTAGGACATTCAGCAGCTGCTGGATGGCCCAGCAAACAAACAAGCAATTTCTGCAGAATTTATCTGGACATCAGCCATATTAACCACGAGTGCTGCTCTCCCCTGTGGATATAACAGCTGCCCATTGAAATAAACAGGAAACCAGTTTATCCTCTAAGGAGCAAGAAGGGCGAAGGGATCATAACCATAAATTGTGTGTCTCTGAGTTTGGGGTGTGCAGCCTGAGCCACAAACAAATAAGTCTTCTGGTTTTCCCATAGTGAGTACTCGAATACTGGGCTTCTCCTTCTGAGCTGTTTCTTTGATCTAATCTTACTCTCTTCTCCAGTGCAAGAAACAAAAGAGCATAAGTCCTGGTTTCTTCAATGAGGTTTTGGAAAGCAGTCAAATAGCGTGGCATGGGGAGTCACTGTGGCAATACACCTGACAGGTCATGTGAAATACAGGTGTGGATCTGTGTTGTCTGATTCTACATGACCACACTTGGTGGCTTTGTGTGGCCTTGACTACAAACATTCGTGTTTCGGCATTTTGCCTTCCTATCAGTTGGTGATGTTTATTGGGGAAAACTTTGAGCCCCTTTGGGACTACCTCTTCTCAGCCAATTTAGATCCTCACTTTTCTGGCCACTTAGAAAGCAAATTAATTTTACATTCAATAAAGGCAGTCAGTGAGAATTTGGTTTTGCCCATGGAACACTTTGATTGACAGGCTCCTTGGCTGGACCTCTAGGGCTTGTGTTATGCAGGAGGTCAGTTGAGCAGGGCCAAAAAGGGCCTTCTGAGTTCAACAACTCAAGTTTCAGTTGAAGTTAATACTGAGGAAGCTACACTGTCTTTTCATGGGATGTATCTATTACTGTAAGTTGCATCTGCACCTGAATAGTGTGCAGTAAAGTGACATTGGTGCAGAGTGGCAGTAGTGATGTTGCTGTGGAAACCATGATAGTTTAACTGTCTGACTCAGGAGAAGCCAGGCAAATCAAACATTGTAGTTCCTTCTTTGCAGCAACTGTGCTGCCAAAAGAGCATCAGGTACGTAGGGCTGTGCCACTCAGCAGCTTGTGAGAGCCATGTCGTGCTGGGAGAGTTGTCCCCTCTTTGTGTCCTTTGGTTCTCCCCCACCTAGGTCCTTCACCTGCTGGACCCATATGGATAGCAGACCTCCCAGACTGGTGACAGTCTCTGCTCTCCTAGTCAGATCACCAAACATCAAAACACAAATAGAAGATAACTGATAAAGCTGAATGTGCACCTTATTCTGTTGCAAGGGTATAGGACAGTGATATTAGCTGTATCTAAAAACCTTACAGTTTGAGCAGTGTGTTTTTAATTCCATAGTCCTAGTGATATACTGAAGTTCATCTTTATGACCACTTGTGACAGAGTCCACAAAGTACCAGGCGCAGTTTGAGACCTGACAGATTCCAACAAGTGAAGGATTTCCAAAAATGCCTATGTATCTACTTACAGATGCTTATTTATAGTACAGAGGTGCTGGATGGTGATGAGCACACAGAAAGTGGCCAGTTGTGGATAGTCCTGCTTTCCACTAAACAAGAATTTTGTGGGTACCTTGATCAAGGCAGGCAGAATAATGTTCCTGCCTTCATTCTAAGGTCAAAAGCATGTGGTGCAAAGGGCACATAAAGCAGTGTTGCCTGGCTTTTCTGGCCAGAGGTCTGTATACTTTCTGGACAAATTGCCCATGCAAGGATCTGAGACAAAAGGAAAGAAAGTATTAGGAAAAAAAAAGGGGTGGCAGCGAGGCAAAGATCAAGCACAGGGAGAGGAGGTAGAGCATCTTGGCTGGGTTAAAGCTGAAGAGCAAGGAGGAGTGGAAGGGCCAAGAAACAGCAGATGGTCCAGGTGACACTCTTTACTGTGTCCCCCTCAGTGCCCCATTCCTACCAGGTAGCCTTGAGAGCTGATCCAGCTTGTTATACCCTGGTGCCCCACCTGCCTGTGAAGTCAGTAGGCCTGAAAACAGGGGTGGGAGGCTTACGCTAGGTGCTCTGCCAGGTGGCCAGGGACTGATTGCAATAGCCAAGAAGGGGAATAGGAGAGGATGACCATGGAGAGAAGAGAGAGAAGACATGAGGCATGCAGTGGGGTAAGGGATGGAGAAATGGACTGGCTGGCATTGTTGGGAGAGACCTGGAGCAGAGGTGTGAGGGAAGGAGCAAAGGATGATGGCTAAAATGGGATGATGAGCAATAGTGGGCATTCGTACATCACAGTTGTGAGATAGTGAGGGTTTTGGGATTTTGAAGGAACCTAACCCAGAATTAGGGGATATAAAACATTAGTCAAACCTTCTAAAGAACTTGAAAGTCAGCACGAGACCCACACCCTAGCAGACCACAGCACAGGCACCCAGAGCCATGACATAGCTGCCATTCCATAGGGTGATGTCACGGAAGCATGGCATTGCTGCACTGCAGTCTCCCTCCCAGGAACTTTGCCCTTTGTCTCATGGTCTTTTCTGACACTACCCAGAGCAAAGCACAGGGATTCCCCTGCCTCCAGGGCATTACTTCGCAGCCTGGTGAGGGCTGGAGAGGCCCTAAAATGCGTTAAGGTTATTTATGTGAGCAGGTAGACTCTGCCACTGATATCAAGCTACTGTTACGCCAGGCACTACAGAAATCATGGTAAGAAGCGATTTGTGCTCCAAACAGGTTATTGTCCAGGACAGGCAAGAAGATGAAGTTGCTTACTCAACTGGCCCAGTAAGTCAGTAGCAGAAAGGGGGTCCCTGGCTTCCTTCATCCAAGGTCAGTGCTTGGCACACCAGATCAGATTGTTTCTCACATTGCCCATATCAGCATATTCCACTTACCAGTGTTTATTACACATCCTTGAGCAATAGCCCTCAGTACTCTGCAGTTCAGTTTTGTTTTATTTTATGGAGGAAGTGACACTCACAACATGCTCAGAGGTTATGTTACTGCATTGCAACAGCTCCCATCCTACACGGAGATGGAAGAGATCTGAACAGTGAAGATGTGATGACTCAGCTTTGCTGGATTTTACAGTACTGGAGCTCCATTGCATTACCAGAGATATTCTGATGAGCTTGGTGTAAGAGGAAACAGAATCAAACCTAGTGAAGCTGCCCCAAAGTCAGCTGTTCAAAGCAAGCCTTCACCAAAGACCTCCTCCTCCTCTGATACAGCAGTGCAGCACATGGGGAGGAAGGACAAGCACATCTCGCCAGTTTGAGATGTCTGGGATGTAGGAATATCCACCTGATTTAGTTGCCCTGACATTTCATAGTTAATGGATAAGAAACAGATGTAATTAGGGCACAGCTTCTCTGATTTCTTCTAAACATTGGATACATTTAAACCTTTCTTTTAAACTTTGGATTAAACAACTTGCTGTCTGGAAACCTCTCTACACTGACACAGAGAGTGCCTTGCTCAGACACAGTTTTGATGGCAGATGAATCCCAACCCAGCCTTCCTATGGAGAACCAAAAAGGCTGGCAAGAGTCCAGGGCACTGGACCTCTCCAGAGTCAGATACTTCCCTCCAGGGCCAGAGGATGAGCAGCTGAGGGAACTGGGGTTGTTTAACTTGGAGAAGAGGAGGCTGAGGGGAGACATCATCGCCATTTACAACTGCCTGAATGGAGGTTGTAGTGAGGTGGGTGCTGGTCTCTTCTCACAAATGACTGGTGATAGGACGAGAGGAAATGGCTGCAAGTTGCACCAGGGGAGGTTCAGATTAGACACCAGGAAAAGTTTTTTCACTGAAAGGGTGGTCAGGCATTGGAACAGCTGCCCAGGGAGGTGGTTGCGTTGCCATCCCTGGAGGTGTTTAAAAGGTGGGTAGATGAGTTTCTTAGGGACATGGTTTAGTAAGGGGACAGGTATGGTTGGACTTGATCTCAGAGATCTTTTCCAATCAGAAGATTCTACAATTCTAGGTCTCAACATGCCAAAACTTCCGGGATGATCAAGAAAAGACACTGTGACCAGGAGGATGACCACTCCTTTATCGAGTGGCTATCATTTGAGGAAAAATCTGACCATCTTCGTCAGAAGGACCACCATTCCCTTGTGAAGTAGGTAACACCAAGCATTACCACTCTACCCAACTGAGAACTGCCTTTCCTCCCAAAATTTCCATCTGCAGTCTGTTGATCAAAACAAACATTACTAATCAATGATCTCAAGTTTCAAGATGCCAGAGTTGTGCACAACCCAGCTTTGCTTCTTGTGATAGAGCTGCATAGTTACTAAACAGTATTGTTTCAAGCCGTCTGTACACTTACGTAACCTCACACCCTATAATCAACACACTGCACAGCACGAAGAGATCAATCATTCTGATCCCTGTCATGAAAATATACCTCTGCTCCCTATCATGTCATGGAAACAATAACAAAAAAAAACAACACGAAGAATTTCCAACCTCTGCACCTGCCAACACGTAACATAGCTTGATGTACCTTAAGATGTTGGCTCTTTTAAAAGTCCTGAGTACCTCATGACCACCACTGGCAGTCAGCAGCTGAACTCCAGCCATGTGCTACTGCTCCAGCACAGAGCAAAGATCACAGGGAAAGGCCTGAGGGGGTGATCTGCAGGGGGAGGAAGGGAGGGAGTGAGGGAGGAAAGGACTACCCAGTCCCCTTCCCAAGACATCCTCTTCCCACCCAGCCCCTCTCTATTGACAGATGCTCTTTGCAAGCCTGGCAATGGAGGCTCACAGCCTCCTCCAGAGGCAGCTGTAGTAGGAGGCTGTGGGTACCAGTCCCATACTCACCTCTGTTCAGTTTGCTCTTGCAAAGCAGCTCTGGAAGAACCACACAGGTACTGCAGCATCATCAGAGCAAGGACAGAGACACTGGGGAAGGCTGGCAGGGGCTGAGAGACCTTGTAGGACCTGTTACTACAGCACTGCATGGGCTATGGTACATTGCAGGGAAACAGCCATGACCCCATGATGCTGCTTTGGGATTGTGTTGACCCTGCCCTAATGGGTCACCTCCTGATGCTGCATTATCATGTGTGCGATCAGCAGTGCAGGAGCTTGTAAGTGGGGCATGATGTTTTCAGACAGACACTGAAACTTCTGAGAACTTCAGCCTCTACGTGAGGATCTGGCCATTATTCTCATGTTCACTTCTTATTCTCCATGGAGCGGTAGCTCGTGGCAGCTTTGTCACTCCTATTCCAGCCCTGCCTCCTCATTCAGGGAGCAACTTGAGGGGAGAAGGTGTTCCCCCTCCCTTTTTTTTTAAAGGGAAAAGAAGGGTGCCCACTTTTGCTCCAGCATTCCTTTCTCCAAGAAGCATTGTGAGGTGCCTGGTACCTGCAAAATCATAGGGCAAAAAAAATCACTAGGGTGAGCCTTCCGGAGACCCATCCCTGCTTTTCTTCTTGGAAACCTTTGGGCCAGCATCCTTGCTCCTCCAGCCTTCCACAAAGCTCAGGCCCATCCAAAAAACTGGAGAATGAAGAGCAGGAGGCTATTTCTCCAATGTACTGCCAATCTCACAAGGATTACTTCCACCCCAGCCCCTCCAGATGGACCGCTGACCCCAAAATCAGCTCCAGCCACATCAGGAATACACTGCCTGCCTCTCAAAATATCTGCACTGAAGTAAACATGGGTACTGTTGAGCCCTTGATTGCTGCAGAGGAGCCCAGCCCTTGTGTGACAGCTGCTAAGCTGGATGCATCCTGCACCCCACCACCTCAGCCCAAAGGGACCCCCTGGTTTCCCCTTGGAGGAGACAGCACAGCATACAATGCAGCAGCCCGGCATCCTTGAGGCTCTGGTACCCTCTGCTGGTCCCAAATGTTTCTTTGCTCATGAAGCCTCTCCTGGGGTGTTTTTCAGTCTGAAGGTCACTCATGGACACGGCAGCAGCCTCTCCAGCACTGACTCTCAACCTTGTGCCATCTTCAGAGGGCACCAAGTCTCCCACCAGCACCCTCCTACAGCCAAGCTGGCAGCTCAGGGCCAAGGGCAGGGACCTACCTGCACTTCACATCTTCAGGATCACATTGAAGAGAGCCAATATTTATCACAAATTACAAAAACCTGCAGAGTTTGACAAGTGTAAGGTCATGCAGCAAACACACAAGGGCAAATAGCTGCACAACTGCACCCTGGAGCAGAGAGCTCAGGAGAGGCTCCTGGTGAGTGGGACAACCCTCCCCATGGCTGTCAGCACAGAGGTGGCAGAAGCTACTTGCCAGAGGGCACAGAGCTCTTGGCCATCACACTGCATCACTATCCTCACTGAGGCAAGCCAGGGTAGGCCTTCACACAGCCCTTTAAACTGCAGGGTAAAGTGTTTGCCTGCTTCAGCCCTTGGAGAAGGGAAGGAGGTGTAAGCAAAGAACTGCTTGAAGCAGGAAACAACAGCTCCTTTCCTTTGATGCCGCTGCCAGAGGGGGAAGATAGCAGGAACCGCATGCACACAGTTACACAGTAAAGTGCCTCCCGCATGGCTGAGCCTAACAAGGCAGCCTGCACCAACAGAATTTGTCTTAATAGACAGATCAAACCCTGAGCAAGAAATGAGTTTCTGCCTTCAGGGCTGCTGGTGCTGCCCACAGAGTTGTGTGCTGCCTCGAGGCGAGGCTCCAGGGTGGCTGTTGGGCAGTGGATAAACACAGGACAAGCAGGAGAGATGCTTTTCCAACCAAAATCCTGCACTGCCTCTAATGAGGCGAGGGGATATATCTCCTCTGTCCCTGCAGACAGCCAAAGACCCTGGGATATCAATATCAGTTTTTATTTTAGTACAAACTAAAAGCTTTTGGAGTTCAAAAAATCATTGATGTGACACAGGGACAGAGCACCCAAGTGAAAACCTGACCATCCCAAACCCTGGTTTAAAAGGGAGGCTCTGGGTTGTTTGGCTCCCTGAGGAAAAGATTCTTCCAGGAGCAGGTGCCAACCCCACAGGGCTCTCTGTCCACACGTGGGCAGGTGGTAGGCAGGAACAGTTCCCTCCCCAGGCGCGGGGCTGACAGGTCACTTGATGCGGTAGAGGACTTTGCGCTGCATGCGGTGCTGGATCTCCCCTCGCCGCATCATTAGCTGCAGCACTTTGTAGATGGCATGTTCTGGGTATTTCTGGAAAAGGGGAAAATGGGAAGATGAGCAGGCAGGGAAAAGCTCACCGCAGCTCAGTAGGAACTTGCAACCACTGCTAAAGCTTGGCTGTGCCTTTCTGGAGAGAGGGAGGCCAGTAGCACCTGGCACTGGTGCTCCCTTCTCGTTTCATTGTTTCAGATCTGACTGCAGCTAGTATCACAAATCAAACTGTTCTGGTTACAAGGGTAGCCCCTCAAAATACCCAAACAGCCCTAGATGCCAGCGTTTTGCAGAAAAACTAGTTCTCACTTTACTGTCCTTACAAGTCTGACACCATTCCTTACAAATAACTTCAAAAGCAAATATGACTAAAAGGCCCTCCCGCCACCTCTTGGTGAATGGGTTTCACCCCTCCAAGCAGCAGCCTGGGGATGCCTGGTTTCACAGCCCAGCCCTCCACAGTGTCCCAGTGGCCCACCTGCCGCATGAAGTCCTGGACGATGCTGTGCTCCGACACCTGAGAGCCGATGGCGAAGCGGCGCTTAAGCTGCTTCTCAATGCGGGACAGCATCTCTTGGTCCTCCTGAGTTGTGAAGCCTTCTGCCCCTGGAGGGAAAAGGCTGTGTGAGCTCTTTGCACCACCCAGACATCAGTCTCAAAGCCAGAGTGCTTGTGTCTCACCACACCTGCACATCTCTGACACTTTACGTAACCCATAAACAAATCCACCACCAAAGGTCACAGAGCTTCAAAGACACAGCTGAACGTGGAACTGACTGCTGGGGCTTCCTTGAAACACTTTGTACCAGGCCACTTCCCAAGGAAACAATGTCTCCATCCCCACAGGAAGAGGTCAGAGGACAAAGAGGTTGGAGAACCACCTCCAGCACTGGACTCTGTCCTTGGGACCACAAGGGGCCAGACCACCCCTCCATTGCCCAGCATGGGTGGAGACTCTGTGTCATTTGTCATTGCCTTCCCCATGAGCCACAGCCCCACGGTCATGACAGCCCCCTGCTGCCACAGGCAGTGCTTTGCCTTCGCTCAGAAAGGAGGTCCAGCACCTGTCCAAGGGGTTCCTGGCAGCACCCCCTGCCCCTGCCAGTCTGGGCCTGATACGAAAGCTCAGCTCTCCTTAGCCTGAGCAGCCAGGCCCAGCAAATCTCTCCTGTCCCCAGCACAGAGCATCTTCTCCTCACCTGACAGGCTGCCTGACATGGCCGCATCAAGTGTGGACACCTGGAAGAGCCGCAAGGCCTCCTCAACGTCTGCCTCGGTGGCAAAGGGCTGAAGCTTCATCTTTGCTAGGGACTCGGCAATGCGCACGATGGCTTCCAGTTGCCTGTAGCGAAAGGAGACATTCCCTGCTTTCTACTGGAGCTCCAAGGGGTGTTCTACTACCCCCTGACACCCCTACCTACCCCACTCCAGGCACCTCCTGACTGCCCCATGGCACTTTCAGTGCTGCCCTGTTCATAGGGGGCCCTCCCTCAAACCCCAGAACCCCACTAACTCCCTTGCTGGGTTACTCCAGGTGACATTTAGCAATGCAACTCCAACCCCTAGGGTTTCGGTGGGGTGAGGGCAGGGCTGCTCACCGGACAGTGATGGGGATGCTGGAGCGGCGGTCGCTCTCCTGCTCATGCTGGCGAGAACCGCTCCGCATCAGGATGTAGCGGTTCTTCAGCTTCTCCGCTGCTGCTGCCGACAGCCGAGGGCCACACTTCCTGCAAAAGGCAAGAGAAGCTGGAGGTGGTGCCACCGGGGAGGGTCCCCAGGGAACCCCTCCGTTAGGCCATGCTGTGGGACCATGACAAGCTGCTCTCCCTTTCCTTTTTTCAAGGTGGGAGTTAGAAAAAGGTCACCCAGACAGGGCTCTTAAAAATTGTGGCTGCGCAGTTCACTTCTCAGCATCGCCTCCCACCCTGCAGCCTGGGAGCTGCCAAAAAGTCATGCCTCTCACTCACTGAATCACAGGATCACACTCACGTCCGACAGAAGGAGATGAGCTTCTTCAGCTTATTCAGCTCAATCTCACCCTCCACAGCCTCGGTCTGTGTCAAGGCGCTCACATGTAAGGACATCACGTGCTTGGCCAGTGTCTAGAAGAGTAGAGAGCAGTCAGGCAGCTGAAAACACCACTGCCTCTGTCTCCTGAAAAAATGGGCGCCACAAGTCCCAGGTGCACCTCCATGCCCCAACCCACCATGTCTCGCTCCTCATTGTGCTCATCCTTGACGATAAAGATCATGTCAAACCGGGACAGGATGGTGGGCATAAAATCGATGTTCTCTTCACCCTTGGTCTCGTCCCAGCGCCCAAAGACGGAGTTGGCAGCTGCCAGCACTGAGCATCGGGAGTTCAGTGTGGTTGTGATTCCTGCCTGAGGGGGGAAGAAGGATGGATGGGGTCAAGTTGGGCTAGAAGGCTATTAACTCATAGTGAAGTGGCCAATGCAGTCTGCCAAGACACATTCTCCATCACTTGCATTTAAATAAATGCTCCCTTAAGGAGCACCCAATTGCTCTGCAACAGTTCCACACTGCAGAGGGGTCAGCACAGGAGCTACTTGGAGCTGGATGCTCATATCCTTCTGGACAACAGGCTCAGTACCTATATTTAAAACTTTATGTCAAGGGCAAGGACACACAAGACCCTATTACCAAGTTTGCAACTTGAGACACAAACTGGGTGGCCAGGCCTGAGTCCCCCCAAGGACAAAGTGCAAGTTTGCAGGTAGAAGGGCAAGAGCACTCAGCACAGAAAAGTTGTTCTGCTACCAAGGACTGAATACAGCTAAGGGGTGACCCAGAGCAACCAGAGGGAGGCCAAATGCTACAAAGAAGGACTGAAATGAAAAGAAACTCTGATTTGAGAGAAGACCTGGCACCAGGATGTCAAGACAGTTTCAGCAGATCTTCTGAGGGGAAGAAGAGCAGTGGGAAGGAAGAAGAAGAGGCGGTGACATGGAGAAAACAGCAGAACTACTAAACCTAGAAGAGCAGAAGACGGGCAGAGCAGAGTAAGCTCATTTCAGTCCTGTTGAAGTTCAGGCTGCCTGAGAGAAGGCAACCTAAAGCCTACAGGCAGGGCTGACAGGGCTCAGATCAGAGAAACCAGGAACCATCCATACCACTGCCTGGACAAGCCATTCTAAAATGGACAGTTCTGGCAAAAGTGGCATGACCACTGGTTGCTGGGCTCTCAGAAACCCAATGGCAAGTCAGCCTCCTGCCCTGGGGTGATGCATGTCTGCAACTCACCTTAGCAATGGAGATGGTCTGCTGCTCCATGGCCTCATGGATGGCCACACGGTCATCCTCCCGCATCTTCTCATCCGAGGTGGGAGAAACGAGGTAGGAAGAAAAGAAGTCATTGGTCACCTCCACTGGACTTCAGCTACACCCCTACTAATGCTGACCCCGAAGGTAAAGTTCCACAAGGACCTCTGCCCAAGAGTGCAGCATGTAACCAGAAATTCCCTGCCACTCCATCCCCTGCCATTCCCCAAAAGAAAGTGAGGCAGCCTCAGGAAAGTTGCCCTTTCTCCTTCAGCTCTGGGCTCTCCTGGCAAACAGCGAACAGCCCAAAGGTTCACTTTCCCCTCCCGTGCAGGCAGCCCCACAGGTACCTTGTCAAATTCGTCGATGCACACTACTCCTCCATCTGCCAGCACCATGGCTCCTCCCTCCATGAAGAAACTCCTGGAGGAAGGGTCGCGAATCACTGAGGCCGTCAAGCCAGCAGCGCTGCTGCCTTTCCCAGAGGTGTACACCTAGCAGCAGGCAGAACAAGGAAGGGGATAGCACATCAGCAGCAGTGGGACCCAGGAGCTCACTGCTCCAGCGGGAGGACAAAGCATCCCGAGCACCAAAAAAATCCGGAACCACTAGAGGAAACACAAGGACCTCCAGGAAAACCTCTCCTCACATGTCAAAAACGGAGTTCCTGGGTACAGAGCAAGACTATTGCCTAGTCCTATGTCTCAGATTAAGAAGCTGTGATGCATTGGAGGGCTTGCAGACACACAAATACAGGTATTAAGTATAGAACAGGGAGTGATTCACTGTTTGCTTGGCTGTTGCATTAGCTTTGTTTTCCCTTGGAGGGAACAAAGCAGTCAGAGGCTGAGACTACAAGAAAACACAGCTGAAAATACAATTTCATGCCTGGGCTCAGCCTGGATGTCCGTGCCTGAGATGCAGTCAACTTCATTTGTCCTGACCAGCCAGTCTCTCTGCTGATCAAGTCTCAACCACAAAAAGCAGCACCATTCACGTCTTTGGACATCTGCAGATAACCTGACTCACTTCATAAAGAAAGGCATCACCCGCTTCCCCTTCTCTCCCTTGTCCCCAGTTCTGCACCCCATCTCTTCCAGACTAGCATCAGAAACAGTAGTTTGCACCTCTGCCAGCCACTGCAGCAAGTACTTGCTGTGACCATGGACTGGTCTCCAGTGCCACACAAGAAAGAAGAAACAAGCTGCACTACAAGTGGACACCTCAAACCACCTACTCCAATGGGTGAACACTTCTCAACGAACTTCAGCAACTGGGATTTGGCTGTGCCAGGGTCACCCAGCATCAGTAAGTTTATGTCTCCTCTGCGGGTTAGCCCATCCGGGAGCCTGGAGAGACAGGGTGGGAAGAAGAGAGGGAAGAGAGATGGTGAGACTTTATTTTGATAACCAAGTACTGCTGACAAGTGGAAGGCAGCTGGCAGCTCCCCCAGAAGACTGTACGAGGGCTTCATGCCATGAACCACCCCTCCCACCACCACTCTCTCTCTACCAGGCTGACTTCTCCCCACCTCTTGCGAGAGCCTCCAAATAGGAGGCAAGCAATGGCCTTCTTGATATCGGTGCTGCCATAGATAGAGGGTGCGATGCTCTTGGCAATGGTCTCATAGATGTTGGGCATGGCAGCAAGACGACGAAGTTCCTCCTCTTCCTGAGGGGTCACTGAGCCAGCAAAGCTGTGTCCTGTACAGGCATGAGAAGAATGATGCTACAGTGGAAAAATGGATGCTTTAAAGTAAACGACACCACTCCCCCCACACCTGCTACTACCAAAATCCCTTCTTGAAAATCATGCCAAGTGCCATCATGTGGGAAGGGCAGAGAGGGCAGGCATTTGCTATTCCAGAAGGGCAGGTTATGTCCTTAGAGGCTGGCAGGAAAAAGCAAGGACCTTGGGCAAAGCACCTCTGGAGGAACCAGAGGGACAATTACAGTCAGGATCATGTTTTAAATACATAGCTCAATTTTAACTATCGACTTCAGCCCAGATCCCCAGGGATGACTTAGCAGGTTCCCACTAAAATCGATAAGATAAAAGCACTTAAGTACTCTGGAGGACTCAGGCTGAAGTCTCCTCATTTAATATCACTAAGAAAAAGTCATACAGAACGTGACTGTAGAGTATCCAGGACAAGTTAGACCCTTGGACTGACTTGGACCTTCTGCTATATAAGCAGCAGAGAAGGACCCAGGCTGTGATTTCATACAGTCCTTGCTGAGGGACTACCTTGCTCATGAAGGTGGTTCTTCCAACACCATGCCACCAATACAGACCACAGACAGGCACCAAAAGCAGGCCTCACCTGAGCCCTCCACATCCACCTGGATGCCCACCACACGGATGTAAGCACTCCGGATGCCTACGCCTACATTGTCACGGCTTTTGTTCTTCTTCTGGGCAGACTTCTTGATGGAGTAGATGCCCATGATAGTGACTCTGTTCCCTGGGACAACTTTGTCACACAGGTACCTAAGAGGAGGAAGGGGAAAGGAGATGATGTGAGCACAGGAAAGGATAGCAGTAGGAACATCGCTACCCCTGCAGGGTAAGGGTGGGGAGACCATGCTGATACCTGTCACAGTACAGCTGCAAGTGCCGGGGCATCTCCCCGTGAGGCACAGCATCTGGGGATTCCTGCAGCTTCAGGACCTGGAAGTCCACACACTTGCACTTATCAGGCATGATGAAATAGGGGTCCAGCGGGCACTTAGGGCGGCCAGCTTGTTCTCTGTGCAGAGAGATCAATCAGGGCAGACTGTCGGCACTCAGGAACCACCCCTGGGAGAACCCCTCTAGAAGTGACAGCGGTGACAGAGCCCAGAGCAGTCACCTCTCTGAGTGGATCCCAGCAGGTGAGAAGAGCAGTCACACAGGACCAAACTAAAGGCTCACCATGCGCTCTGTCTCATCTTCAATAGCTGACAAAGGCAAGCACAAGAACAAGCCAAAGACAGGGGGAACACGTGCCTGAGTACACTCCCTGCCTCCCTCCTCTCCCCTGCTAGCTAAAAGCAGGAAGGATGGTAATTCATTAATTACACAGAAGGAAACAGTACAGACTCAGCGACATGGCAGGGCATTTTTCTTTATAACCTCGCACATGAAGCAAATGTTAAGTAGTTTCTGGTGAGAAAGCAATTAGCAATGTGACAAGGCTGCCATCAACCTCCCAGTCTCTTGAGACGTATCTGCCTTGTTAGACTACAAGCTCTCCAAGACAAGGAGCACTTCCATGTCCTGTTGCTGTCACTTCAGTACATCACTACTGATGCCCGACTCCGCGCAGCAGGGACAGGGCAACACGAGAGCACAATTCACTTGTGCAGCCAAGGATCAGGAACCAGGCACTGCACAGACCACAAGCAAGAATGACCTCTATCCCAACCTCTAAAAGTGCATTAGAGATAAGGCATGGAAAATAAACACTGGCATGCACAAGGCTCATCCCACAAGATGAGCTGCCACATGAAATCCAGCACAATGGCAGCCTAATGCTCACCATATGCACGGGCATCAAGAGCTGTAAAGTGTGATGGGAAAGTCAGTACCAAAGCATCCCTACAGAAAACAACACAAAGCAGTACCGTGGGATGGGGGAACACAGAAACAAGAAGTTCATCTGAAAACTCTAACAACTTCGTAGGACAGTAATTTAACACAGCATAGGACAGTTGGAGGCCGGAAATGAACCTTTAGGCACAAAAAAGCACCCTGTAGATATAACGCAAGCCCCGGACACAACTACTCAACAGTGCACACAGCACTGGTGATGCAGCACCACAACCAGTCTGACCACAGATGGATGGAACTAAAACCTGCTGGCTGTGGGTGCACACAGGCACAAGGGCAACACAAAGGGAAGAAGCAGAGAGCAGCACAGATTATTCTGCCTTGCATGACAGGGAGTTGACTCATGCAGCAGGTGTGGGACAGAGGGGCAGCAGGAGTAGGGGTCGCAGCCTTTTTTCTCCACTATCCTGTCGCATGCACCCCCACATGAGTCCTTACGTGTTGCATTTCCTGGGTAGAGCGTAACCCTCCAGGCCTGGGCGCACCGCAATGTTGTTGATGGTGTTACGGCAGCTGCGGCACTGGAGGGTTATTCTGGTGGCTTTGGCCCTCACAGGGGTTGCTGCAATGACAATCCCAGGGATCTTCACAAGGTGGGACATCTGGTCAGACTGAAAGGAAAAAGGTGAAGAGAAGGTGAGAAAGTTGTCCCTGGAGGATGGACAGAAAACCAGAGATGTTAAAGAAACTCAGTTCTTTCTTAGCTATACTTTCCTCATTCGTGGGACTAACGTACCACTACAAAAAAGCCTGCACTTCATGCCAATGCCTACGAAGGGGCCGAATAATCCATCAGTATTTCTGGAGAGACAGGGGGACCCCGAGAGCTAACTGTATTGGAAGGTGAAGTGAGCCTAACTAGGAATGACTGGCAAAAGGACTCCATTGTGACTCTTGCTCCAGAGTAGCAGTGGAAGTTTGCACGACTTAAGCCTTGCTGATTTCAAAATGAAAGAGGACAAAGCTCTCCATGCAGAATATCACCAACAGCAATACCATCCCCACAGCAGCAATCACCAATAACAGTCCTTTGCAGTCACATTTAAGTTGCAGAGTATCCCTGCCATCACACCCACACATAGGGAACCCCTGCCACTCGCTGCTGAGCGTGGCAGCGGATTCACCTCACCTTCAGGCTGCGGATATTGGCTGCGTTGGCATCCGATCTCAACATAACCTGGATGTCCTGGAGAGTTTCCTCTCCCGAAGGACGAGGGCGAGTGACCTCATCTGCGACTTCTTTTGCTGCTTCTTCCAGCTACAAAGGGAATAACCATGCTGTTATGGTCATATTACAGCATATTATGAGAGCTGCTCTCATGATGTGACAATATCCCCGTGCCGGGTCACCCACCCCCTCCATCCTTACCAGCTGCAGGTGCTCTGCTGGCTGCTTGTACAGATAGTCAGCGAGATCTTCATCAAAGCTGGCCAGATCTTCCATCTCCACCTCTACCCAGTACTGACTCAGGTTATAGTGCCGTTTAAGCTCATCCCTGGAAGGCAGTAAGTAGTAAAGTTTTGCAGGGCAGAAAGCACCAGTCACCCACAGAGATCTTCTGACAAGCAGGGAGCAGAGAAGGCAGGTTCTGCACCAAAGCCCTTGGTTTGGAAAGCAATGAGGAAAATCAGGAGAGTGCCAAGAGAAGCATAAGGAGACTTCACCAAACCTTTCACACAAAGTCACTGTGCTTGCAGTGACAATGTAAAGTATAGCACTAATTGTTTATTGGAGTAATACAACCAGGTAAGCGAATAGAAAAACTCTAACCAGAATGATACCTATTATACCTAAAATATGACTTTTAAAATGTAAAGTAATATCACAGCAAGCAATATTCTCCTTAAAAAAATCCAGGGTGTAGAGATCAGAGACAAAATGAAAGGATGTTCTAGATGTATCATGCAATGGCTGTATGTTCTCTCTCAGCTGTCTCTCCAAGCTGCATAGGCAAAGAGATGGCCGAGGGACCTTCGCAGCCTCAGAAGACACACACGGACAGTGCTGCACTAATTTTAAGGGATACAGACAGAACTTCGGACCAGAGAGTGCTACAATTTGAAGACAGACCTTTAATTTCAGAACTAAGGGCTAGTTTGGCAGCGTGCATCCCTCTACTGCTGCCTCTCCCACTGGGCAGCTGCCTAAAAATTTGGGAGAACACCAGACCTCAGTTCTTCTACAGGGTTAAATGGGAGCAAATAACATTTCTTCTATTAACAAAGAGCCCTTTATGGCCTATGGGATGAGAAAAGGTGACATGCACTATTGTATAGCTGGCGTGGTTCTAGCAAGAGGAAGGCTAACAGCAGACTGGATGCAGAGAGAGAAGTGAGTAAGACACAAAATGAGAAAACAGGTCACAGCAGCACCTGTATTTGAAGGTGAAGCCTGTCCGGTCTGTGCCCACTCGGTACTGCCGCAGGAACTCCTTGAACCGCTTCTGCAGCTGTGACTTCCTAACCTGCCCTTCGTCCACTGATGCATCACCCCCAAAACTGTCACTGTAGTAAATGCCAGGAACATCGAAACCAGACATGGTGACTGCTGCGCCCCTGCAGGACAAGAGCGTGTGGTCAGTCTCAACTATTTCCTCCTCCACCCTAAAGGCCCCATGCAGCTGCAACGCACCTCCTGCCCTCCAAACTGCACCCTCCCCCAAATGACACACAGGACCCTCCCTCGGCTGTATTGCAATACCTGCCCCCTGCCTCTCCTACCCCCAAATTACCCACGGGACCTTCCCCTGGGCTACACCAACCTCCCCCCCCCCGCAAATTGCCCTCGTCATTCTTTTACCCCACAAATGCCTCAGGGGATCCTCCCTTTCGATGCATCCCAACCCTCGCCTCCCCCCCACATACCCCCGGCATCCTCCCCCTGGTTGCACCCAAACCGTCTCCCCTCCCTTCTCCTTCTCCTTCCCCCTAAACGACCCATGGGACCCCCCCGGACTACAACATCCTCTCCACGTCCCCCAAATTGCTCTGCTCCTTCTCCTCCCCCACAAATGCCCCACAGGACCCTCCCCCCGGCCACACCGCACCATCGGCCCCCCTAACTGCCCTCCTCCCCCTCCCCTCAGATGCTCCCGGGACTTCTCTCCGAGGTCCCACCCGCCAACCCCCCCAACTCCCTCGTCCCACTCCCCACCTCGCCGCCCGCGGGAAGCCGCCGCCACCAACTTTTTCGCGGCAAAACCAGTACGCGGCGGAAACCGAACCCCTTGCCCCGGCCGCGCCGCCGCTGTTCGCTCCGATTGGCTCGGCCGCACCCGCGCCGCCGCGGATTGGACCTCGGCAGCCCTCCCGCCCCGCCCCAAGGGGAAGGGCGAGGCCGCTGATTGGCCGGGGCGCTCGGACCCCTGCAGGTCGGACGCAGTTTGGCGCGAAATCTGGGAGAGAAGGGCGAAGGGGAGGAGGTGTAATGGCGGTCGGTTGGGAGCGTTGTGGCGGTGCGGGTAGCGTTGGTTGCTTTTAGGCAGCCTGGGGAGCAGGCGCAGAGGTTAATTACCAGGAGTGAAATAAGTTACTGCTGTTAATGCAAGAAGTAGTTACTATTACAAAAAGTGAAGTATTTTGATTTAAGCCAAAGTAGAATTAGTTTTCCGTAGAGTTAGTTTTCCATGGAATTAGTTTTCTAACCAACTTCAGTTACATTTCATCTAAGCAACTGTATTTTTTTTTGTAGTTAGACAGAATAACCCTCTGATGGCGTGTTTTCCTGTTGTATTTTTAGTAGTGTTTTTCCAGACACGGTTTAAAAAAAATGATAACATCTTGTGTTAAGTATGGTCTTTGCTGAATAGATGTGTCTCCCTCTGTTTGCAGCCTTTCCCTATCTAAAATGCAAGGTCAGACAGAGCTGGCTCCAAAGCTCCAGTTAGCAAAAGAGTTGGCTGTTGTGAAGTTCACAATAATATTAAAATTAGTCCTTGGTGAGTAATAGAATACGCATAAGATTTCTGGGAAAGTTTATACATATGCATGTAAGTGGGAAATACATTCTGTAATCAACTCTTGTCTTGTTAAGCGTTATTGATGGCAATCATTCCCTCATGCATTCAGCACTGAAATAAAGGATACTGGTTTCTAATACTCCAAAATAAGCCTCAGAGAATTTATTTGCTGGCATTTTCAGTATCACTGTAGGCTCCTTCAGGGCAGCTGAAGCAGGGCTTGTTGGGGTGGCAGGTCCTGAGTGGGGTGTTCACGGGGGCGGGAGGGGACTGGGACTGGCACTGGTTGTCTGTGGTACAGCAGACCCATGGCCACAGAGGGCAGGGAGAAACTCACTGGATGTAGTAGGTTATACTGTTGGGAAATGGCAGGCAGGTGATCTGGCCGGGGACCCTTGGGGATGGCAGTGGCTGAGCAGTGAGCACAGTCTGCTCTTGTGAGAATCCATCTGGAGTATTATGTCCAGTTCTGGAATACCCAACAGAAGAAGGATATGCAGCTGTTAGAGCGCATCCAGAGGAGGGCTATGAAGATGATCGGAGGGCTGGAGCACCTCTTCTGTAAGGACGGGCTGAGAGAGTTGGGTTGGGTTTGTTTGATTTTTAGAGATGTTGAGCAACTCTGACCCAGTACAAGGAAGTTATATCTTTCTTCAGCTTACATAGAAACAGCTTACTCTGGGTCATGCAAAATACCCAGCCAGGTCAGGATCCTGTTCTCAGTGTGGTTGTTAATGGATGCTTAGACACAGTGCAAGTGCTTCTTCCAGGCCCCAGTACAGTTGCAACACCTGAATGTACGCTTTGGAGCGGTTACCATGTGAGTCCACACTGGACTGATGGTTGCAGCGTAATACTTGCAATAATGAAAAACTTTGTTTTGTTTTGTTTCCAGTGGTTGCACAGCCTGCTGAGCAAATCACTGAAAACTAAGAAGTTGTCCTCTGCAGCTGGTGGAGCTCAGGCTGTGTGTGAGGGTCCACAGCCATCTGGTGGTGGGAAGCAAGCAGGCAGCGTTATTTCTTTTAAAACTGGCAACATTAGGAAACACTTTTAAAAGGGGAAAGGCATTTGAAGTGGTGTAATTTTATTTTTTTGCAATCATAAAACAATTTTGGCCAAGGAGAAACACCTGACCTCTTCTTCAAATGATCCCTTGCAGATCTAACAGGTTTCTTTTTCCAAGTTCCTCCTCAAAAGAAAGTTTGCAAATTATTCAAGGTATCATGGATATAATCTATAACAAGTATGATAGTACCAATTTGCCCCCATTCTTCATATTTTCAGCAGCTTGAAGAAAAAGAGACATCATCCCTATAGGATGGCTTTAAATTGGAAGGGGGAAGATTTAGATTAGACATTAGGAAGAAATTCTTCACGATGGAGCTGGTGAGACACTGGTAGAGGTTGCCCAGGGAAGTTGTGGATGCTCCCCTCCCTGGAAGTGACCAGGGAAGTTGTGGATGCTCCCCGCCCTGGAAGTGTTCAAGGCCAGGCTGGATGGGGCTTTGAGCAGCCTGGTCTGGTGGGAGGTGTCCCTGCCCATGACAGGGGGGTTGGGACTTGATGATCTTCGAAGTCCCTTCTAACCCAACTCATTCGATGATTCTGTGATGACCCGCCAACAGGCTGCTGCCGCCTCAGGATGTGTGTTCGTAAGGGGTGTCTTTCTCCTGACTAGCAGTGAATTTTGAGGGGAGGCTGGCAGGTTGTTTGGTAAGCATTTTGGACCTTCAAACATATGGTACTGCGCATTGTAATTGAAAACTAAGCTTGATAGTGTGGTGGGTTGCAAGGGAGAATTTAACTGCAGCAGGTAGAAAATAAAGGCTCTCTTGTTGCAGAGAAACCAGCTCATGTTGCAGAGAATGCAGATACAAAGATCATACGTTGCCCAAGGGAATAAGGAAAATATATTTTACACCTAATTTGTCTCGTTTATTTGCTACAGACACCCTGATCCCAGAGATGGAGACACCTGGTATCTTATACAAACTCCCTAATATCTGCCCAGAGCTGCAGACATTTAACATATTCTATAAACATCCTGGTCTCTGCTCAGCAGTGTAGACACTTAGTCAAGAAAATTATGAATTCAGTAGTTAATTGGCTCAAGGTGGAAAAGGTGCGATGAAACAAGGAAAGGGATGTTTGACAGGGAGAATTTGTGACTGTGATTAAGGATTACCTGAAGGACATCCTTATCCTAAATAAGGATGCAGAAAGGAAATAAGCAATTTTGTGCTAAAGTAGAATTGTGTAACCTAATGAATATATGTATTAGATAGGTGTTACAATTGTATTAGCTAGGTGGGCTTTTTGAGCATCAGTTTTGTATAAAATAGGCCTTTGGGGTGTGCTGGTTTTGTGGAACATCTTCCACCTAGCACAGTGTGCAGAATAAAAGCAATTGTTTCGAGATATCCTTTTTTTTTTCATATTGGATAACACAAGCAAAGCTTTAGTTTTCACCCCTGAGGTCTTCTTAAGGTCAGTCTGGAGTCCTTCAGTGTGCAATAGCACAATGGCTGTAGGATACACAAAGCACCATACCTCTCCTGCCATGAGCAGGGAGGGGATGAAGTCAGTCTGAATCCACATTTCCTAACTTTGAGATCACAGTTACAATCTCTTTGGGCAGTGGAGAGGGACTGAATGTGCTCAAGTGCATAGGGCTTTGTTTGTATGTTTAAGATGTTTAGTTATTCAGCATGCTTGAATGAACACAATGATTTAGTTAGGGTGGGTTAGAGGGACTGAATAGGTAGAAATGATTATGAATTTGAATTATTAGGTTCTTGTATTTGAAAGGCCATCAAGCCTCATATCCCTGCTTTTCAAACATCAGACTATATTTTTAAGAACTAACTATTTTTTCTACCAGGGGTTGGCAAATGGGTCCAAATAGAGAGGTATTAGAGATATTGGAAGGGATATAGGGTAGTTAAGAGCCAGAGCATGATAGTCCCTCTTTCCCATGGCTTATTTTCAGCAGGACCTGCCTTCCGATTCGTGCTCTTTGAGCAGGTTCAGTGCTGGTCATTAAAAAGGATCAGTGGTTAAAGCATGTCTTTGGGATTATGGTCACAGCCAGAACTGGTGGCATCATGGAGACAGGTTGATCACAGAGGCTGTGTGGTAGGAAGAGAGGACTGAGGTGATAGATAATGGCCTTGATGGCACTGCAGTTACCAAATCGGAGCTGCAGCCTCTCCTGCAGCAACTCCTTTGTTAGAAGACTGTCTAAAGCAGATAGGTCCTATGACCATAGCAGTGGTTGGCCACAAAGCCCTCCAGATCTGCCTCAGCCAAAGAGTAGGTAGAAAGCTGTGTGCTTGGGCTGCTCCAGCAGTGTTGCGTGTTTGGAGTGTCTTTAACAATGCCAATGTGTGTGCCAAGTCCTGGGAGGCAGTAGGGTTGGTTTGTTACCTAGGTGAGGGCAGGCAGCTGCATGCTTGATGTCTCCCATTTAGCTGCCTTGTAGGATCAAAATCTAGTGTGCATTTCATTTCTGGGTGGTGAAAACATACTTCCTTTTCAGATTCATGCTGAAGTTCTTGCAAATGCAGTCTAGTAGTGGAGCCCTTAGCTAGTAGCAGTCAGGGAGAGCTGTCCTGGTCTTGACCAGCTGAGGGTCCTGTCACCTTTGCTTTTAATAGAATAGCTACCGGCTCTTACCTACAGCTTCCACTACTTAAAGATTCTTTGTATGCTCACTGTGCAACCTCATGCCATTTCTAGAAACAGAGACCAGCATTCAGGAGCTGAAGAAACCTACCCCAGCTTGTAGCAGATTATTGTTGCTTGTGGCAGATTATTGTTAGCACTGAGGGGGAGCGGAGTCTGGCTCTGACGATAGCTCCCACTTTTGTCTATTGTCATGTCTGTGGAAGACATAAAACTGGGAGGAAGAAAGACACCTCCTTTCTCCCCAGGTAAGGCTTTAATAATAGGAAACACCAGGCCTTAAGACATTACATTGGCATTTATTATGCATATAAATTATACAAACAGACAAGAATGACACTGTATCTTCAACAGCTGTCTTCTGCTTTTTAAAAAACAAAAATGATTGGAAAAAAGAATTAACAAAGACCTACTAGTGTCATATAAACCAGTCTATAACCCACAGGAGCCATGTGACTCCACAGAAAATGTGATCACAGTATTATCTAGCAGTATAAAAAAACCGAGCAACCAGAGCTCTGGAGAGCTTCGTATTTCTGAAGAAAGACAGACGTCAAAGCTGCATTTCTGATCCTGTAGGACTTTTGCAGGCACTTCGTAAAGCAAGAACAATTCTTGGCCATTGTTTTTAGCCTTTTCTACCCTTAGTTTTCAGTGATAAAGTTAGTCTCTGAGACGAGCTTCCACCAGCACAGGACTTTGCCTGAACACACTTACAGCACTCTCTGATTTCTGGGGAGAAAAGTCTCCTAATATTAGTGCAGAGCCAAGATCACAGTACCCAGTCAGGGGGAATTTCTCTGAGAAGGACTGGGAAAGTTGGATTAGTTCAGGGTCAAAGAAGGCACGAAGAGAAGGTAAGGGTCCTGCTTCTTCACATAGCAAATAAACCCACGGCAACTGTTGTGGCTAGGAAGCTGAGTGCCAGGATCCACCGCACCAGTGGAGTGGTGGGAATCATGTCTGTGTGTCTCTTCTTTGTCCTCTCACTTTCCTTCCCAGGTGCTGGACCTAGATCAATAGGGAAGGGAGGAAAAAAAGGTGGATGAGAAAAGGCTGAGGCAAGAAGCTGCCAGTATGCCACACTTGCTCTTCCCAGTGTTGGAGCAGACTCTGCTAGAGTTATCAAGTGAAGGAGGAGGAAGATCAGAGCTTGGTTTGGGTGGGGGAAACAGTGGCAACAGATTCATCTCTCCCAGGGTGGGTGGAGAAGGGAAGCAGCAGGCTTGACCTTGGAACCACAAAGGCTCACAACCCCTCTGCTTGTACTTGAGTACTGGCTTCTTACCTTGTCTCCTTACAGGCTTATAAATGCACTGCCCAGCACCATCAAACCCCTGATGCTGAAGTATGCAGAAGACAGCCAAATACTTAAACCAGAATTTTAAAAAGCATTTGGTCTCCTACGTCTCATTGATTTAACTGATTAGGCATCTAATGACCTTAAACAGGTAGTCCTTAGTGCTCCAGACAAATAGTTTTTCCTGTACAACTTCTTCATCCAACACCAAACTTTTCTGAAAATTCTACTTTTATCAGTATATTGGAAAAGGAGCAGCAAAGTTTCTCAGAGAACTTTTACTGCCTTTCCCAAAGAGGTTGCTTTAAACTTCATTGGCTAGATATGCACAACACCAGGTTTGCTTTTCATTCTTTACCACAGGAAAACCATGGTTCAATCTGGAACACACAAAAAAATCTCCCTTTTAGTTTTAGGTAGGTCATAAGGGCTTTTTTTATTTGAACTACACGTTATCAGGGAAACCACTTTCCTCTGTAAACATTTGAGCCTGCTGCTAACTCAGCCACAGGTCTGACTTCGTGAAAAGGGATTGTTTACTTGAAGCCACTGCTCACTTTGCCCATTTCTGGGTCGTTTCTTGCCAGTAGATGGAGCTTTGTCAGTTCTATAAAACATATGGGCTGTCTGTATGTCCCCACTGCCCAGCTGGTTACATTTCACCACTCAGGTCAATACTTATTTTATAATCACACTTCCAGGAGAGTTTTCAGTAAATAGTTCTGGATGGCAGGAAAATGACCACAAGAAGATTTAGTCCCAAAGAACGGGCCACTGGATACGGCTGCCTGTCTGAAAAACCTTCTATTAGAAACAGCACTACGGTTGATGTGCTGGGCCCAAAATTGCAGCCTTTGCTTCTGTGAACTCAAGGCCAGTTCCCCCTGCAGTCAAAACTCATATAGTTAATTAATCTTATACCTTGTTAAAACCTAAGAGAAGGAAAGGACAATCTCTTCTTGTAAAGCACCCTCATTGATACAATTTCTAGAGGGCTCTAATGTATCACTCTTCTTCTAGATCATGTCTAGAAGAAGCCTTGCGGACACCAGTGCATCTCCTTGCCCTACCTACTGGAGAAGAGAAGGACAAGCACCTCATGCACATTTCTCAGTGGCATTTACAAGAACGAACAGAGGAAGAGAGGAGAGCAAAACCACAAGAGGCAGTGTTAAACACCTGCCCTTAGAAGTGTCTTACCACGCTCATGTGATTTGTTAATATTCCTTGTGCGAAGCTCCTCCTTTGGTAGCCCAGGACGACCATTCTCCTGGCCCTTAGACACCAGCTCCTGCAGCGCCTCAAACACCTGAGAAGAGGGAACGCCAGCTCATTATTTGGCCTCCTCCCTTACCCCTGCCCCAAGCACTTTAGGAACTAGAGGATGACACAAGCCTTCAGTCCAAGTCTCCTGGCACATTTTGCACAGAGCATAGTCTGCCTGGGGGTCAAGAGCATGTCTTTCAAACTCCTTGTTCACTTTACAGGTTCTCCCTGAAGGTTCCACCCCAGGAGAAGGCTATTCCCCATCTTACCTGACGCGAAGGAAAGCAAAGTATTTGTGCATCTAGTCAGCATCCACAGACAACCTGTGGAGCTGTACTATGGAGGCAGAACAGATATGACAGTGATCCCTACTCTCAGTATAAACTTTCATTCATATCTCAACAATGGCTCACAGAAGAGACTGAATTCAAACCCTGGGGGAGGAAGAAGGGCCTTTCAGAGACCAGCCTTTTGCTAGGCTCCTAGGTTGGATGACTGTAGCTGTTCAGCTCTGACTAGTTTGCCCTAGCCTACAACTTCCCATAAGGTCCACATCAGAAACACCAGCTTTGCCATTCCTCTATAGCTGTTCTCTTGTTTGAGAGAAGGTGTGGGCAGGTAGGGGTTGGCCGTTTGCTACTCACTTGTATATTTAGCAGGAATGCTTTCTTGGCCTCCTCCAAGACTCTTTTCTTGGTGGCAAGATCCATGTCAAGGGCGTTCATGCGTGAGCGATAGAGCTGCTTGAACTTGGTGGCATTGGAGACTCCATCAAAGGTGAAAAAAGCCAGCCCTTCCCCGGTGCTGGGCAGCTGTAGGGCCTTTTGGGCAATTTTCTTCAGCACCTGCCCCCCAGACAGGTCTCCCAAATACCGAGTGTAGGCATGGGCCACCAGGAGCTCTGGGTGGTTCTTGCCTACGTAGTGGAGCCTATCAACATATTTCTGAGTAGCCTCAGGACATGGGATCTCTTCCCTCCAGTTGCTTCCATAGAAATACTCCAGGTCTTCCTCCAGGGCAGCTTTCCGGTGCAGCTCCACCGGAAAATACACAGGGGCATAAACTGGGTTGTTCTTGTTACGTTCAATCTCTTCTTCCAGAGCAGAGTAGATGAAGTACAAGGATGCTGTAACGAGCTGAAAGAGAAGGAAAGGAATGAGCTACAGGTGCACCTGTATGTTATCTTCAGGTTTTGGGGACAAATCCTACTAATGAGAAAGTTTCTCCTGGGCACACACAATATTTTTCACGCACATCTGTGGTGTTGCAGGTTTCCCATGTGGAAAACAGAGTTGTGAGGTAGAGTGAGACACAACTTAGCTCTTCCCCTTCTGCTTGAGACAGCATCAGATAAGACCTAAGTGCCTTTCCAGCAGATACTGGTCTTACAGTTGCTTAAAAGCCACTACCTTCACCTTCAAGTTAAAGTTCCTCAGCTGCATGTAATGCAAACTGGAGCCCTATTAAATCATGCCTAGTCTATTCTCCTCATTCCCTCGGTCAATAGAGAGGGTATTCCCAAAGGTATATTCTCTGGTGCATTGTTCAAATCTGAATGCTTCAAGATGTGGCTTCCCTTTGTGGGGCCTTGTGAGACGAAGACACACCCTGTTTGTTTTTCAACTTATTGGTCCTGTTGGCATCCCACCATCCTGGGAACTGAGGCACTACTGCTCTCCTCATTCAGACTTGCAAGTGTGATTGCCTCCGAGCAGACAAGATAAAAGGGGGCTGGAAGCACTGCCTGCCTCTGAAAGATGCTTTTGTGAAGGAGTGCTGTGAGGCTGTGTTCTCCTATCTATTTTAAGACCATTGTTATTATTGTTTTCCCCAGCTTACGTGATGCTTTCTTCTATCTGCCAGCTTTTCCACGTGGCCTCAGACAATCTAGCTGTGTTCTTTCCTTCTTCGGGCATTCTGTTTTCAGAGGCTGTATACGTATTTTAAGCAACACCAAACCCCTCCTTATGCTGGAATCACTTAGCAGCAGCAAAACATGAAGGTATTGTAGTACAGGTGAGTCAGATTTGGGGATGAGGGGGATCATGCTGGTGACAGGAGAGAAAGCAGTTTACTCTCCCACAAAGCAATCAGTTCTCGTGTAAAAGAGTTGTGTTCAACTTTTCCTCACTCTGCCAGCAAACAGGACTTTGATAAGCACACAGGCAGTGGCTTGGTTGTGGAAACAAATACTCAGGTTCTAGGGAGACGTGTCAGGACAGATATATATGTTAGCCAAGAGAGTAAACAAAAATAGAGGTTTTCAAACAAAAACCTGTTATCCAGCTTACCGGAAAAGAAACAAAGTATGGGAACATTGCCTAACAAATTAAGAAGATAGAACTTGACTAGTTGTTTTCAGAGGCAGGTAGTGGTTTAATGGGAAACACGGCTTTTGAAAACTATTGTTACTTTTTAAAATGCAGGTCATGGTCACTCTCCCGGAAGCAGCATATAAATATATTCTAAGAAACTGAGCTATATTCCTGAAGGCCTGACTTTGTACATTATTGCCAACCTGTCTCAAAGTTCACTGCCTAACCAATGCCACATTTCTAGCAGCAGGAAGTTGGCACCTGAGATTAAGTTTATGCTTGACTAAGTATCCTGAATGCCTGAACCTGTCAGAAATAAGTAGTCTGTTTTCCTACTCTTGTAAGTATATTTGCCAAGAACTGTTCAACAACAAAGTAATTAAACCACAAGTTGGATGGCTATCTGTTATTTTCAAGCCCATGTGTCACATCCTATAGCCTCCCAGGAATTTCTAACACAGGTGTGTGCTTTGGTTTTGCTCATGGCTTTGTTATGTGGCTCAGATCCCAGGAATCATTTACGTAGCTAGGTTAGGCACAGACAAATATCTGCAAATGATTCTCTTTTATCTTAAGAAAAGCCACAGGCTCCTGCTTGTTAGTGGTAGACATGGCTTGCTCAAACTCAGTCTGGCTTTAAGTTATTATTGTTCACCATCTCAGCTCTGGTATAACCCAGTGACAACTAAAACATTGCAAAGTCCAGTGCCAGAGATCACAGAATGATCACAGAATGCCAGATGATCCCACATCCTCACTTTCTTACCATGCCAACATTATTTCTAGCTGTGGCTGCTTAGAGGATTGTAAACTTTGTATTCTCCATCTTTTTGGCATTTCAGCTACCGCTGTATCTGCACATAATCGTACCTCCATTAATTACCATTGCCAATACTAAACATGCAGGCATTTATGAAGAATGAGAAAAACAATTATATTAATCCCTTCAACCTCGTTGTCTTTCTATCCTGTTTCATCTTGGCTGCCCATCCTGATACGCATAGTCCTGCCCTGCCTTTTGAAAGAGGAGCAGGTAGTATCTTAGAGCGCTGGAGTTTGATGTAGACCATGTTTTGCACAGGAGATGCTGATACCAGAGAGATGTATTGCAAAGGAACCTCCTTCCTTGCGCCATCCCCCTCCTCCCCACTTCAATCCCTGCACAGCCCATCTGATCTAACACCATATTTCTTGGTGAGGAAATCCCATCCCCAAGCAATGCTGCTACAAAGTACCTTAAACTCATGGAGTGACACCTGTCCCTTCTGAAAACTCTTCATGAATGGCGTGTTCTCCGCCTGCTCGTGCACCTCCTTGGTGGCTTCCTTCAGGAGCTCTGACAAGTCCTTGGACATGCTGGGGAGGACCAACAAAACAGATGTCAGTGCTGTTGCACTCCTCTGGCAAAACAGATCTTAACTCTCTAGGATAAAAGAGGGAGCCTGGAACAGCAGGAAAAGGAGCAGAGCGTTCCCGGGAGCCGTGGATAACAACAGGGGAGCGCCAGCATCCCACACGCTGTTCCGGGCGGGGAAGACTGACAGACTCCATCCAGAGGTGAAAGCAGGAGCATGCCGTTCCCTGCCGAGCAGAAACAGGAACAACATGCTTAAAAGCGAGGGGAGAAACAATACTCTTCTGGCAATAAAAATTCCCTCTTGTTCCCGTCCCGCTCTCACCTCTCGGAGCTGTGTTTCTGGGAAGTTTCCATGTTTCTCAACTTCGTTTCACTCCTCTGCTTCCCTGTTGTTTTTCCTTGCTCGTGCTTCCCTCCTTCCGTTCTTTTCCCGGGATAGTGAAGCCTCTGAGCTGGGGAGCTCCGCTCCCGCATCCAGCTTTATACTGCCTGGCCACGTGAGCAGCCAAACCGCTGACCTCAGTGTGAGTACGAACTTCTTGCGACACAACTGCACTTCCCAGGGTGGCTCTCACTCCCTCCTCGCCTGCAGCCCCAAGGGGCCAGAGGGAAGTCACCTGATGTGCCTTGATAACTAAGCACAAACCAGAGGATGTCCATCAACTTCCCCTTCCAGAATGCTTGGATCCATAACCCTTTGAGTGCCCATGTCAGGCAGAGCTCAGGTGCTGCAAGAGGTGCTCGTTGTGCTGGGGACAGCCGGGTTGGAGAAGGAGGGGAGGTTTTACAGGGCTAGTTTGGCAGGGCAGGCAGCCTCCTCTCCCTGCACCCCAGTCTGGGTCCCAGCTGCACCCTGCCTGGGCAGCTAAGGCAGTACCCATCCTCACCTGCCCTAGCACAACTCAGGTACAAATATCTTATTTCTCGTGACTGTGCACATCTTCAGAGAGTCCCTGTGCTTGCTGGCCATGGGATGAAGAGCTCAGCCCTACAGATTAGGAGCACTACAGGTTAGGATCATACCCCCTTTAAGGCAGGGAGCGCAGGGAGCGCAGGGAGCCCAGGGACCCTGGAGTGTGCACGTGTCCTGGGCACCTGGGGTAATCCAGCATCTCTGGTCTGCAAGCACCAGAAGCACCCTTGCAAAATGCTGATCACTGGGGAATGCACCTTCTCTCTTTTCACAGAACCAGCACAGATGTACCTGCACTGATTGACAGCAGAATCCTTTCCATGCTCCCTCGTGCATAGAATAAACAACTTCTGGTTTGTGTGGCAACTGGTCCCTGTTGTTACCACAGCTCTGTGCAGGGCAGTTTAGGAGAATAGCACTCCATCTCCCAGATGCCCAAAAAGCTGGTGGACTGAAAAGATGTGATACAAGACTCAGGGAAAACTGAAGAAGTCTGTGGAGACTTTCAAAGGCAAATAATTTCTCTGACTTGGGAAAAGAGAGTTGGACGAGGTGTTTCTGCCATTAGCTGACTGCTCTGCTGTTTTGTCTGGTGAAGTGGTCAAAGAGGCAAGCAAGAGATCAAACGAGACTCTTCTTTTCCAACTGGAGCTGGGCTGGAAGCAGGGTGAGCCAGTATGGACAATACATTGGCCAGTTGTACTTCAGAAAAGCACACATTTTGTGCTCAACCCAAAGCGCAGGGCACTTAAAGCCACATTCCCCTGATGCTGTAGGGGTTAGAAAGGCCTGTGCTGCAGTCATGTGCGGGGTGGTAGGGAGGCAGAGCCTGGGGAGGAGGGGAAAGGACTGTGGCATCTTCTACCCATCTGCCCCCTCTACTTAGTCCACTCTGGGGCTTTGATAGTGCTGCCATCCAAGCCATGTATGTGTCTTGTGTGTCTCCCTGTGACTGCACCTACGCCTGGCCACAGCTGGGTTTGGTGCTGTAGGTTAGAAGGCTGTCCTGGAGGAAATATGCTTGTTTTTTGACTCGGGCAGACATCTGGCCTGTGGTGCAGCCCTCAGGAAGGATTACTCAGCGCTTCCATCCTGACTCAGCCAGACTTTTCCTGTCTTCCTTTTGTCTTTTAAAGCAACAGTGCATGCTAGCAAAAACATGCCACACTTACCCCCACGCCATTGCAGACAACTTGCTGCTGGCTGGCTTATTATTTTGTGGCGTAAAATAAATGTATCAGGATGTGTGAATCTTTGAAGCAAGTGTGACAGAGCCTCAAACACCCCCTGCTCCTGTGCAGATCCCATGGGAACACAGGGCTGCATGGTCAGTCCCTCCTGAAGACGATGGCATTTACCACAGGGATGGCCACAAAATGTGCACTTCCCTCTGGCATCGCTCCTTAAAGCTCACGTGAAGCTTTCTGCCCTCTTCAGTGATTACTGTTCTACTACAGGAAGCTGGAGCACAGATTGAACCTGTAGCTCTGGTGGAGAGAAGTAAGAAATATATGATAATATAAAAATTACTAATATTATTCATTTTATGAATAAAAAATAATATGGAAAAAAACTCTCAAACCCCCAAGATCTTTCATCTCTGTTCTGCAGCTCAGGTTAGGCACCCCTTTCCTCCCCAAGGACTTTCTGATTGCTTTTAGGCCAGCACTTTTGTCCCCTGCCTGTCTGCCATCTTCCAAGAGGCTGCATGCTTGGAGACACTCTAAAGGATGTATCCCAATGGTTCTCCTCCTTTTCTTTCAAGATTGAGGTATAGGTAGATATGAAACTGAGGGCCAGAGACAGCATGTCTAATCATTTCACTGACATTCCAGACAGGATACTCTTTCCCAAGTCCTGGCTCATAACCACGCTGCCCAGGATATGGAGCTAATGTACCTCCTACTGTATCTTTGGGTTTGACTTTCTCCTGGGCTGTTCACAAGAGATAAGGTTCCTACTGCAGCTCCTCTCTGCCTATGATCTTTTCCATAGGTGCAGGGAAGCAAGCCATGCCCCATAACTGGTTTATGCTGTCTGGTCTCTATCTGATCAGGATTAATAGAGATGGAACAGCTGTGAGACCAGGCCCAGACCTCTGAAAACGTCCAAATACTCTGCAGCAAGATGGAAGGAGAACTGAAAGTGGGGTGTCATCATCTTTGCAGTTGCTGGCCTTGGGCATTTCTGGCTCCATCCAGTGCTCTGCAGCAAGGACTTCTATTGCTTCTGCTGTGCTGTTGCTATGCAGTGTGGGGAAGGTTAATGACACTGAGTGTGCAAATGTAGTGGCAGAGATCAGCGAGGGGCTCTCTCTTCCTAGAAGAGAATTTGGGAAGTCAACACTTGAGAGAAATGCACAGGGAAGGAGGTGTATGCTTTTAGCAGAAAGAACAAACTGGCTCCCAGAAGAACTTACTCTGGGCATAGTGAGCCATAGGAAAGAAGAGGCCAGCCCACATTAAGGTCACTAGGATACGCTACTTGGACCTCATCAAAGTGTCAGACCTGTGGTCCCTGCTGTGCCTGCCAGAAGTCCTGTCAACTCCTACTCTTCCAGCGAGCAGCGGCTGGGTGGCACTGGAGCTTCTCACTGTGAAGGCGATGTCCATGGGCACCAGTGAAACTGCCCAGGACATTTCTAGCAAAGATGAATCAAGTAGCTTTAGGCAGGATGTTTGTAAGGGTTCCTCCTGGGCCTTAAAAGCCTCTCTCTGTACAGAGAAAATGCACAGATAAAATGCTTAATCAAGAGATGGGTTAGGTAAACGGTTAACAACAACAGAAAGCTGTTGAGGGATCAGTGTTTTCATCAGGGATAAGGACATGGGGGATTTTCTCCTCTTCATAGACTTAACAGTGTGTTCTCCCAATAGATTCATAGTCTGAAACGCCTAATTACACAGGCAGTCACAGAGTGTCATGTCAGCTCTCCTGAACCCATGCAGGAAGTGCTGTTCCGTGCTGAGCTCTGGCAGGCGGCTCCAGGCAGATTGTCTTGACTCGGCTGGGAAGGCAGCACCTGGTAAAAGTTGACCTTTGCCAGCTTGGAGGGGTTAATGTGTTCTCTTGGACTGTGACACAGCAAAACACAGCTGCCTGGTTTGCACTGGGAAAGCTTGACTCAGTAACCAGGATTTGCTGTGTAATGACAGGGGGAAAAAAAAAAAAAACAAAAACCAAAGAAGTTGTGATAACCACTTAAAATGACTTGCTGAAGAACAGAGTCAGTGCTGTATCCCCGTATGCTCTGTGGGTTAATTTGTGTTTACCAAAGGGAGATTGCCCGGTGTAGCCCAGCCCTGGCAGAACTGACTGTGCTTGCTGCGTCAACATCCAAGTCTAGATCAAAGATACGGCTGGAAAAAGGGAGGTCAGGAGTGCAATGCGCTGGAAATCTCCATGGGGAGTGCAGGTGTTGCAGGCGTCCTCTGGACTGGCACTGCTCGTACCTTTGGGAGGGTCCTATAGACAGATGTAGCCGTGCTGGGCAAACCCCACAAACAGGAGCCCAAGAGACCTCCTGGTGGGAGAGGGAGATGCAGGTCGATTTCTTGGGAATTAATGAACCAGCATGACAAAGACAGGAAGCGTAGATTATGATACGTATTTTTATAGATATATGGTTGTATACGTGCTGCAGTGCATGGGTGTCTCCAGGGCATGGCTATGAGCCAGGAGAGAGCTCTGGGCTGGCTGGGAACAGTGCAGGGAAGAGGAGGGATAAGAAAGCAAGCGCCTTGCAAGACACATGCCTACTTTGAGACCAGAGACCCAGGATCAGGCAGGGACATAAAATGTGAAGCAGGTCTCCAGGTTACGGGTGCTCTGGGCTGAAATTTTGTGGGTGATTGCATAGAGCCCACGGCGGTCCTCAGAGTCTCAGTGCTGATGGGGACAGACCCCTCTGGGAGCAAAACAGAGGTATGGGAGGGGAGAAAGGCACAGCTAGCAAATTAAAATCCTATTTGTGCAACTGTTTTAGTCCCTTCTGCCTCCTTTGTTTCCGTACTACAACCGTGTAAAACAAAGTGTGTCCTGACTGCAAGATAGGACAGACTGAAAATCTGGATTTGAAAATCATGCGTATGCAACAAGGGGGACTTTGTGCCACAAGTCATACCTGATTCTCAGAGAAGGAGATGAGATAGAGCTAGAAACCCAAGTTTTGCAAAGACACGAAAACCCAAACACATCCCCTCTCATCCCCCTCCCAAGGTTTACAAACCAACTTTGCACGGTTCCCTACCCCTGGGGTATGGGAGATATGTGTCCTCCTACTACGAACTGCAAGCAGCTGGGGCTCTTTCTGGAGATTTCTCCGATTATCCCGAGAAGTAGGATCGGGTCCAAGAAGAGCAGCTGCACTCTCCGGGTGGCGGGCAGGAAACCGCCCCTTAATAAACAGCCTCACGTGGACCCTGCTGTACCGTGACTCAGCAAAAGAGCCCCTCCACCACAGCTTGAAACCTTTACTCAGCAATACAGCGTGGCCCAGCATGACCTTGACTCAGCAGAACGCCCACGCTGGGGAAAGTGCGAGTCAGCATTAGTGGGAGGCAGGCTGTGGGGTTTTGTGCCTCATGCAAGGGTGGAGAGTGCTGGTGGGATGTGCAGCGTCACTGACAATGGCAAAATGCTTCCGTTTCTGCTGTGCTTCCCAGCGCTCTGCAGCTGCAACAGGGAGGGGTTGGGAAAGGTCGGAAAAGCTGGTGTCCCAGGCAAGGAAAGCTGCCCACCTTACTAACCTGGGGACCTGGAGGGTGCTGTAGCCACCTGATCTGAGACTGGGACAGTCAAGCTCTGCTCCATATGAGGTGCAATCAAGGCATGGGAACACTGCTGTCTGAAATGTTGGTTGAGTGCCTGGTTTTATCTCTGCTGGTGGAAAACGCCAAACTCGGGAGATACGGGGTTTGGGAAGGAGTTTATTTTATAGGTGGTGTGTGGGATGTGCTGAGTTTAAGTGACTTACCCAAGGCCATATGAGGCTATCGGTGGCATAGCCTCTGTCCCCCTTTCCCCTTCCTTTTCTCTTCACTCATTACAAAAGATCACACCACGGCATGAAGGAAAGACTGGATTTACCTGACTGAGCTGCAATTTGGAAGAGCTTTGTTTTGAAAGTATGATGTTACATGCTAATTAGAAGGAATAAGAAAAGAGGAGTTATCACTAGCAGATATGTGTTAAAAGCCTTTCATTTAGGGGCAAGGTGGGCTTGGTGTTGGAGAACCTCACGCACCAGGGTGCTTACAGACTGCAGCTGCTAATATAAATGAGCAAGAACTCCCTGTGTTTTGGGTCTTCCCTAACATCTTGGGCAATGGGGAGCTGAAGCTGTCAGCTCTGTGTGGCCAAGACCTCCTTTTCCCGGCACAGTGCCTAGTATAGCAGGACCTTGGGATCATGGTTGGAGACTTTAAGCTAAATAATGATTAAAAAGAGCAGCTGAGTAACAGTATTTGAATTACAGTATTCAGGTGCCAGGTGCCTCCTGGCAGTGGCGGGAGGAACCGAAGTGTGGACATGCTGTTTAGGGACATGGTTTAGTGGTGGACGTGGCAGTGCTAGGTTAAGGATTGACTCAATGATCTCAAAGGTCTTTTCCAACCTAAACCATTCTATGTTTCTGTGATTCTATGAAGATTCTTGGCATGGGGTGAACCATCCCCTTATTGCTGTGCTTGAGCTGGTGGTTGATGGTATGAATTGCTGCACAAAACCTGTCCCTGCCTGGAGGCAGTGGGGACAGGCAGAGAGGCACTGCTGGCAGCCAAGATTACCCACACTCTGACTTTTTTTCTTTTTTTTTCTATTTGGGTTGAAATCGTGCCAAGCAGCTCAGAGAAATTGGCACCTATCTCCTACTGAGACCGGCCTGGTATTTAAGGCCCTTTATTTTTTTTTTCAAGGAACTAAAAATACCACTGAAATGCCTTGCCACAATTTTTCTAAACACAGATTTTCCTGCTGCTCTGTGCTGGAGAGAGAGTCTTGTGTAAAGCTGCAGGAAAGCCGTGTCCTCACCTCAACCCACCACCAAATTCACCTTGTGCCTGATCCATGCTTTTCTGCCAAGATCAGCCAGGAAAACACGGCACCCGAAGACTGGTACATGCGGCTTTTCAGTGCCCGGAGGGAATTACTGATCCCCTCCCACAAAACCCTGCTGCCCAGAGGGTTTCCTTGCCAGGGCTGAGACCTCAGCCTCACTTTTGCAGAGTGAAACACCTCTGTGCCCCTGACCAGGGACTCCCCACAAGGACCAAGGTCCAAACCCACAGAAATGCTCTGGAGGCAGCAAACTTCTGCTGCTCAAGGAGAGTGATCATGTCCCCTCCCCATCTCTCTCCATCCTGCTGACTGCCAACAACCCTGCTGGGAAGGGGAAACGAATCTGCTCACTTGCACACTCTGAACCTCTCACACACATTAGATTTTGCAAGGATGACAGCAAATAGAGAAGAGGAAGCTTTTGCTTGTAAGCCCAAGCCTCTGAGTCCCTGTTCCCTTGCTCAGATTTCACCAGTCAATGACAGAAAGCAACAGTGACACTTGTTCACCCAAGACATGCCAGAGCTGCTGAGCGCCGTGAAGGATGCTCTAGGACTCAGGGGAGAGCAGGCAAGTCAATGAAACAGAAATTTCCTCAGGGCTACCAACCTCCTTGCATTACCCTGGTCCAGAAGTGACCTCTGCCTGTGTGGTTTTTGAAATATCTTCAGGAGAAACAGAAAAAACCCACAGACTGGCTGCCAGTAGAAGTCCACATGTTGCACCAGTGATCACTGACTACCTTCATTTCCTTGCTTCCAAGCCCTAAGGCACTTACTTTTCCTCTTATATGTTTGGATATTTTTGTATCCTTTCTTTTTGTTTTGTTTCTTTCCTGTCTTCTTGTGCTTCCATTTGCTTATGCCCTCACACAGATAAAAATGAGTTACCTACAGAAATTTTCTCCTTCCTCACAAGCCCCTCCCTGCTGCCTCTTGAGTCCCTGCTCTATGTCCCTTCCCAGCATCTCCATCTGCCCTAAGCAGCAGCACTAACCAAAGGGAAATGCCTTTATTCTTGGTTTGTGAAGGAAAGGGGAATTTTGTTACCCTAAACAAGCTTTGAGGAAGTTTTGACGTGGCAGAGCAACATGAAGTCCTGTGGGATAGAGAACAGCCTTCCCAAAATATAGGACACTTCTGTGCTGATTTGTGAGATGGTGTTGTGGAAAATCAGGAGATATTTATGTTAACCACTCTTTAAAAAAAAATAAACCATATACTATTTGGAGGTCAGTACTAGGTAAAAGAGAAGCATGCGATTCTTTTTTTTGCAACTACAAATGAGATGCTGGTATGCTAAAAACCACACAAGCCAACCATGATGGAAATTCTCATTCACTTTTAGCATATATATGATTTTTAGAGATGTTGAGCAACTCTGACCCAGTACAGGGAAGTTATGTCTTTCTTCAGCTTACATAGAAGCAACTGCTCTGGGTCATGCAAAATACCCAGCCAGGTCAGGATCCTGTTCTCAGTGTGGTTGTTAATGGATGCTTAGACACAGTGCAAGTGCTTCTTCCAGGCCCCAGTACAGTTGCAACACCTGAATGTACGCTTTGGAGCGGTTACCATGTGAGTCCACACTGGGCTGATGGTTGCAGCGTAATACTTGCAATAATGAAAAACTTTGTTTTGTTTTGTTTTGTTTCCAGTGGTTGCACAGCCTGCTGAGCAAATCACTGAAAAGTAAGAAGTTGTCCTCTGCAGCTGGTGGAGCTCAGGCTGTGTGTGAGGGTCCACAGCCATCTGGTGGTGAGAAGTGAGCAGGCAGCGTTATTTCCTTTTAAACTGGCAACATTAGGAAACACTTTTAAAAGCGGAAAGGCATTTGAAGTGGTGTAATTTTATTTTTTTGCAATCATAAAACAATTTTGGCCAAGGAGAAACACCTGACCTCTTCTTCAAATGATCCCTTGCAGACCTAACAGGTTTCTTTTTCCAAGTTCCTCCTCAAAAGAAAGTTTGCAAATTATTCAAGGTATCATGGATATAATCTATAACAAGTATGATAGCACTAATTTGCCCCCATTCTTCATATTTTCAGCAGCTTGAAGTAAAAGAGACACCATCCCTTGTAGCATGGCTTTAAATTGGAAGGGGGAAGATTTAGATTAGACGTCAGGAAGAAATTCTTCACGATGAAGGTGGTGAGACACTGGCACAGGTTGCCCAGGGAAGTTGTGGATATGCCCTTCATGGAAGTGTTCAGGACCAGGCTGGATGTGGCCTTGAGCAGGTTGGTCTCATTGGAGGTGTCCCTGCCCATGGCAGGGGGTTTGGAACTGGTTGGACCTTGAGGTCCCTTCCAACCCAAACCAGTCTATGATTCAATGATTGATTCTATAAGTCTCTGCGCGCAGGGTGGCCTGCAGTGATGAGCATGGTGACCATCACTGTATCACAGTATCACAAGGTTGGAAAGGACCTCTGAGATCATCAAGTCCAACCTATAACCTAACACTAACACCAACACTAACACCAACCATCATCTAAACCATGGCACTCAGTGCCTCATCCAGTCTCCCCTTAAACACCTCCAGGGTCGGTGACTCCACCAGCTCCCTGGGCAGCCCATTCCAATGGCCAATCACCCTTTCAGTGAAGAACTTTTTCCTCATATCAAGTCTAAACTTTCCCTGACGAAGCTTAAGTCCATGCCCTCTGGTTCTGCCACTGGTCACCTGAGAGAAGAGACCAAACCCTGCCCAACTACAACCTCCTTTTAGGTAGTTGTAGAGAGCAATGAGGTCTCCCCTGAGCCTCCTCTTCTCCAGACTAAACAGCCCCAACTCCCTCAATCGCTCCTCATAGGGCTTGTGCTCCAGCCCCTTCATCATCTTCGTTGCCCTCCTCTGAACACATTCCAGTATCCTAACATCCTTCCCAAACTGGGGGGCCCAGAACTGTACACAGTATTCAAGGTGAGGCCTGACCAGTGCCGAGTACAGGGGGACGATAACTTCTCTGGTCCTGCTTACTACACTATTCCTGATGCAGGCCAGAATGCCATTGGCCTTCTTGGCCACCTGGGCACACTGCTGGCTCATGTTGAGCTTCCTGTCCACCAGCACTCCCAGGTCCTTTTCTGCCTGACTACACCATGGCTGGCTGCAGGGTGGGAAGGGGACAGGCTTGCCTGGAAGGCCATGAGCAGCCCTCTGAATTTTCGCCTGTTGGTCATCGCTTCAACCTGACCCCACTTGGCAGCCACCAAGAACCCTTCCCACCTGTTCGCGCTGTGACAAACATAGCAGCGAGCCAGTTCCCTTGGGATGTCTCCCTGCTATGCTGGCTGTCTGGGGAGGGAGGAAACAAAGTGAGGAGGGAGAAAAGGTCCTTACCCTGAGGTGGGCTCCGGGGATCCCAGGAACAGCAAGGAGGAGCTGGAACTTCCCCTGCTCAGAGTATGCATTTGGAGATGGCCTTGTTTCTCTTTGAAGGGAGGCTGCCAGCCATGCACAGAGGGAGCTGGAGGCCCAGAGAGCTCACTAAGGCACGAACTGGTGTTCAAAACATCACCGGCGTGACAGGTTGGTGACCTTCACAAATGCTAACTGGACACAGAAGCCCTCCCTTCCCAGCAGAGCCAGGCAGCCCAAGTCCAGACACTGGCAAGAGGACTTGGGCATCGAGCTCCTTGCTCTAGGGGCCCTTCCAACCCCAGAATTGCAAACCCCACCAGCCCAGGCTCCATCATCCCTCTGCTCCTACTTCCTCTTCTGCAGGTGCTCCAGGAGGGGAATCTCAGCATTTGTCCCTTTTGCTTTTCCTCCTTGTTCTGTGTTTCTGTTGAGACTCGCAGTAGGGAAGCTGCAGCTGCTTTCAGACCCTCGTGTCTCACCTCAGAGTCCTGTCTCACTGGAGGGACCTGCACTTGCAGGTCTGCATCACTGGGGGGATACTGAGCTGGCCTCTAGGCCATGGACCCTCATGGTCCCCAGGGTCCTCCTGCGGGCCACATTACCAGCACAAAGCCTTTGGTGCAAGCTCTGCGTGCTCTGGGTGGGGCATCTGGGAAAGGGGGCAGGTGCACTCCAGGGATCTGAATTTGGCTCTGGGCTTGCTGCAAGGTGACAGCAGAAGCCAGAGCCAGCGCTGTGTGGGGAAATCAGCCTCTCTCTCAAGTTTCACTACTAGCATCTGCAGGGACAAAGATGCTTTGGAGATTAAAACAATAAAAAAGGAGGATATTTGGATATTCCAGGAAGCTGTTGAGTGTGGTATAAATGGACTTGTGATAGAGCTCTGCATCTATGCCAATCCCCAGCGTTGCTGCCTGAAACCCTCATGCAGTTGGTAAGGCAGAAACCTGCAGCTCTCAGGCTGCGCTCTTCAGAGGCAAAATGCTTTGCATGCTTTGTTGGATCTAAGTCCATCTTAGGTGAGGAGCACAGGGTCTTGTGGCACCATGAGGTTTACTGCATAACAGGCTGCGGGAGGGTGGAGGAGCTCAAAGATGATGCCACAACTGTTTAGCTTCAGGCAACCTCCAACACAGCCACTCATGGACTCATTAGCAAGACAGGGCAGGACAGGTGGCTTTAGGGTCATTAGGCTGGGCTTTCCCCTCCCCATCAGCTCCAGAAGATAACAGCATGCCCTGGTTTGAGGACTGCTGCTCAAAGAGGGTTATATTTAATATATAATGCCATCTGGTTCAGAAAGGAGAGAGTTTCCCCTGGTTCCTCCCAGAGGCATTGGGAATGCTATAGAATTGGAAATCATAGTTCATTTTTCCAAGGACAAACTGTCCAAAGATAGTATGTGCTGTCTGTCTTGGAAAGCTGAAGGAGACACAAAGCCTCCTCCCGTTCCACAAGTGCTTACCGAGGAGAAAACATAGCACCTTGCTTTTTCCAGCCCTGCTGCCACCAGCTGCAGACCAGCTTTGCTCACAGCTCTTATCCTCAAGCCTCTGTCTGAGCTTGGTGCAGCTGAGACTAAAGTGCAGACACAGGGAGACAAGAGGTGCTAAGGTTTGGACAACTTCATCTACAACTTCTATAATTCTAGGGTTCAGATGACACTTTCAACCTGTTCAACCTTCTTTTACCTTGCCCCACATCTCACTCAGCTGGACACCAGGGGATGGCATGGGGACAACTGAGGACACTCTGTGGATACCAGAGAGCCCCTTCATCGCAACTGTATTTTTTCCATGTCTTCAGCTGATTTATTAGCTGCAAGGTGAGTATTTGGATCTAGTCACAAGGCAGACAGGGAAAGGAGAAGAGGTTACTTGCCCTCTTGCTATTTTGATAGGCTGTAGTCATCTACCAAGGAGACTGCTAAAAACCTTGGCTCGCAGCACCCTCAGCCCCCACACCGTGCCTTATCTCAGAACCACAGTGCCCTTACCTTTCATGGACAGCAAATTTGACTACATGGTTGCACTCCTCCCCTACAGGTTTCTCTATTCCCCATGGAGCACTGACAGAGCACACATATCTTCAAGGGAGGCTCAAAGACTCTGCTCCTTTAATGTGCAATAAAAAAGGCAACTCTCCCATGCTCAAGAAGAAATCCCATGAGCAGGAGCCCCGGGCTTGGCACCCTCCTCCCTGGCTGCTTTTTACAATTGGGCAGCATGTGTGGTTTGCTCAGAATGTTTTTTCTCTCCATGTGCAAAGTAGCTCCTGGCTGCTGCAGGGCTGCTTTGCTGGCATGAGTTGTCCTCGCTGCTGTAACAGTGTCAATGCAACGGCGTCCTGTTTTAGGGAACACAGCTCTTCAACCCCAGCACACACAGCTACCCTGACGGAGTCTATAGCATTGGCCTGATCAGAGGCTCAGAGGGACTCCCTCCACCATGGCATGATGTGGTAGAAGGCATCAGTGGAAGTGAGAGAGGGAGATGGGATCACATCAAGGAAAGAGGAAAGTATAATAATGGGAGAATTAAATTAACTGCAAAGTTTGCTGAAGGCACATCCTACCCCATAGCAGACAGCCCCTCCAGCCCGGGGTACCACTTGCAGCTCAAGCCCTGTGTGCAGCCAAGGGCTTTGATAACTGGCTGTCATGCAACTGAAACATTTGGGCTGTGGGTAGCATTCTGAATAAACTGAAGAGGAGGGGGAGGGAAGTAAGAAGAAGAGAAGAGCCTGTGAGTGGGAAGGTGTTGCATACCACAAGCACTTGTGCAAGAAAGACTAGAGCAACAGGGCCCCTCTACCATTAGTGTTCCTCCTCTGCCACCTGTAATGCTTTGCACGCCCACGCTTTCCCGTCTAATACAGGCAGGCAGAGGGCTGGAGAACCACTCTAGGAATGGAGCAAGGAAAGGGGCAGGCAGGAATGATTTCAGCAGCAGACTGCAGCCTCTCCTGCTTCTTGGGCAGGATCTCTAACTACCTCACTGGAGAGGAGGACGGGAAGCTGCTTCTGCTTTTCCCACCATGTACCAAAAAGAAACAAGCCCACTGAACTCCCACATTCTCTAGCAGCTTTGAAACCCCCTTCACAAGTCGACTGTATGACATACCTAAACACAAGAAAGATTATCTGAAAGCAGCTTAAAAACAACTCAAAGAGAAAACAGGAAGAAAGTGAAGGAAGGGGACAGAGTCCTTCCCTTGCTGGCCCCTGGTTGAACGCAAGCGAAACAGCACACACAGCCTTTTGCTCCACAGCACACCAGTCCATAGCAATCACAAGGCAAACATCCCATCATCTTCCTTTGCTTGCTTCCGATGATGGCTGGCAGTAGGAGGAGAGACAGATGTCCCTGCTGAGGAGCTGGACAAAGTGGGTAGCCGGTCTGCAACTTTTGCTCGCTCTTCCAGAAACTTGTCAAACTCTGGGGCAAGAGAAGAGCAGAGCATTAGGAAGGAGGAAAGTTTGTGGAAGAGCCAAGGTGCTGCCAGGAACAGTTGGAGAAAGGATTTTCTGGCAAGTCTTACCTTCACTGGTGACACCTTTTGCATCCTCTGACTCTCCCTAGGGAAGGAGAAGAAGGGCATGGTTAGAAACAAGGTAAAGGCATCTCCATAGATGTGATTCTTTGTCTGTACAGAGAGATGGGATAGTGTTCCCCTCAGTTCTGCAGTATAGACTAATGTTCGAGTGGCCCTGAGCCTCAGTTCATTAGCTCTGACTCCCAGAAGGCTCATTATACTGGTGTGGTATCCCAAATCCTGTGTCTTTGTTTTTTCCTGCCTTGCTGCTGCCAAGCAGCCTGTGCCACACATTCAGCAGTGCCAGCACTGTTGTACATTGCCTAAAATCCAGCCCTGCAGACAACTCTGGCAGGACTGCTGGCTCCAGGAAAGCAGCCCCTCACTTACCACATCAGTGGAAAGCCACTTTTCTATGTCTTCCATGAAACTGGCTTGGGGAACTGGCACCTAAGACAGAAGGAAAAAGAGTGTTGAAGCCAGGAAAAGAGATGTTCCAGGAAACCCACTCTGCAAAAAAAGAAAGCCCAACCCAAAAGCTAAGCGTCTTGCTCCACCGTTCAGTTAGCTCAGGCCCTTCCAAATCCAGCCAGTGCCACTGCAAAGCTCTACCAGCTACCAACACCACTGCTTACCTGCTTCCTCTGCCCCATCCACACCCACACATGCAGAGTTTCCAGGATACAGGCCATTAAAAGCATCTGGGGTTTGGTGGTTTGCTTTGGGATATTAGGACTGAACCAGGCTTTTCATCTCTGGGTGAGGACTCACTAGGTGGAAGCTGGCTGTTTCCATGAGACAGACAGAGAACAAGACATGCTTTTCTCTACCTCCTCCCTTCTACAAAACAGGGACAGTTTGATGTCAAAGTCTGTGATGCTGAAGATACCAGACCTGCCAGGTTTGCTACCACATTAATGGGGAAAGACACCTGCCAAGAAGTGATTCCCTGGTAGGATCATGGAGCACAGCAGGATCTGACATCACACCAAACTGCAGAAACAGACCAAAGAACAAGTCCTCTACAATCACATTAAATTAAATTTTACTTCCAGTAAAGCTCAAAAAACCTACACTTCCCTGGCCAATTTAAGCAGAAAGAGACACTTTCCTAGTGGACAGAGATCGTCTTGAAGGAAACAAAGTCTGATCCAAAATCCCAGATCCCTTTCTCCAGTTACAAGCTCCTGAACAAAACTGAGCAAGGAGCAGCCCTTGCTAGAAGCTCCACAAGCAGAAGCATGAGAGAGTATTTGGAGGGAACTTATTTATTAGTCTCACAATACATATAGCTCCCTTGCTCTCTGGAAAACAGCAAGAACAAGAAAAAGAGCAATGCCTTTTTACCATGAACAGGCAGATTTCCCCAAACCAGGGAGCATGTGCAGATACCACAGCTGGCAGATGGATGAATGGCGATGGAAGAGGATGTGTGAGATCAGGGAAGTTTCAAAATGAACTGGCTTTGTCTACCCAGAGAGGAACTCTTTTGGGTAGAAGTGTGTTCAGGACAACTGGACAGCATGTGGGGAAACTTCCTAGAGCAGACATCAGCCTGGCAGTGCCCATTTCAGGAACACAGGCTAACAGGCTTCAGACCTGGGAGTGTGTCAAAGCCTCAGTGTGTCCGTGGGGATGCAATTGCAGGAATTCCTGCTGCCAAAAGACTAAATTCAACAGCTTGAAGGCTCAAACACTTTAGCTAGAGGAGGAGGCCTTGAAAAAGGTAAAAGCCAGAATGTGTTTTCCTCCAAATTGGGCAGCACATGCTGAGCAGGAGAGGCTGCAGGGGTGATGAATGGAAGCAGCCTTCCTCATGATGCCACCCGTTAGTGCCTCTGTCCTAGACACCCACCCCAAACCAGGCCATCCTCTAGTTCAAAGAGTGGCATGTGCTGTCTTGGTCTTGGAGCTTCTAGGATTTTTTTTTTACAGACACATTTACTAGAGGAAGGACTGACACTCTTCCTGCTTCCTTCCCAAGCCTGGTCTTCACTACTATCCCAGACCAGGATTACTCCATTTCAGTCTGCAATCTCTGCTGATGTCTGCTGCGCATCCTCATGTGCTGTGCCAGTGCAACTTCTAATTCAGCAGCCCCAGCCTCCTTCCTGCCTGCTGGTGCTCCCCAGTCTCACCATTCCTTGCCGCATCATCCACTTAGTCAGCTGGGCTCCATCACCAGAGGCACCAGACTCCCCCTGGTCAAGAGAAAGTCTACACTGAAAGCCGCTATCGCAGAGGGTGAGAGAGAGGGGAGGCAGTGAGTTTAGGATGGGGGAAATAACACACTAGTACTGGTGGCCTATTTTGAATAGCAGAGAGAAGGCAACTGGACTTGGAAACCTGCCAAAGAGGAATAAAAGATACATTTCCAGGTAGAAATTTCCCTGCAGATAGAAGGAGGTGTTACTTACGGAGTCAGTCCCAGACTTGCCATAGTTCTCCACCTCTGGGATTTAGAGAATGAGGTATAGAGCCCAAGTAGGAAATGCAGGTTGGTGGACACTGGGAGTTATCATTAAACATTTAAATTTTTCCAAACAGACAGTACATTTATTGTGTTGGTGAGCACAGAGGATACTCTCATTCCTGGTGGTACACTAAAAGCTCTGTGGCCACTTACTGTTCCTGTGTTCTGCTGCCGGGCATCCAGGGCACCAGCGAGTCCTTTGGAGGCTTGAGGATCTTCGTACTTTACCCTGAAAGGATGAAGTTAGATAACACACAGGCTGATGAGATGGCTGAGACTGAAGAGCAGGAACTGCTAAACATATATTCAGGGCTTCTGACTGCACAGCTTTTCATCTCTCATAAGTCTGTTCTCAAGCGCATCTAGAAAGGTGTGCAAAACCCATACTAAAGATGTAGCCCACCCCAAAACAGACTAATCAACTCACTGCAACATCGCTGTGGGATACTACAGGACAGCCCTGGCACGTGACAGGAGAATGGCAAGGCATTATATGAAAACAACCATCCAACAGACTAAAACATAGACTTACAGAGCTAGGTGCATTAACCACAACACTCATCTGCTCTGGAGTTGACTACAGAAGAGAGATAACTAACACAGACTGACCAAAAGATTACAGATACTTTAGAAAGGATCCAAGCAACAACCCTCTACATACACAGCTACCTTCACAGACACAAGCACAGCTCAAAAAACATCTCGTCAACTGATACCACTCAAGAACTGATGGTGGCAGAGAGTCACTGGTCTATGCTACAGAGGAGGTGATACACAAGAGCCTAGTGTTGTTTCAAGGACTCCAAATGCACCATTATAGTAACAATCTCTTTCCCCACATAGACACGCCTCACCCATAATCTCCCTCATCCCATGTCTATGTCCCATCTAGGCCGCTACTGCACATGCTAATGCCACACATCACCATTTGATCCATGCAGAGTGGGGTAAACAGTCCGTCCATGCTGGGAGAATGAAGCCTTTCCCAGAAACTCTCCACAAGTCTCCTCTCCAGCTGCTCTTGGACCCCTTTTTGCAGATTCAGCAGACTGTCAAGTGGAGCTGTTTTTGTTGGGGGCCAGAGGCTTGGGCCACCGCCGCTCAAACTTCTCGAAGAAGTGATCATCAGTGAAGGGGCCACTGTGGACAATGGCATCAAGGATGAAGTACAAGGCTGCTATCATGCCACTGATGAGGAAGAACGGCAGGAAAGGCTTGAGGTGTTTCAAGCACTGCTTTGCTGAGACGCACATGAAGCTTGGAGGGTCAGGAACAAAACCCAGCAGCCCTGCCTGTGTCTCCTGCCAGCAGGTTCTGTCCACGAGCAGGACAGTGGGTCTGTTCAGATGAAGGGAGACATTAAGAGCAGAAGCTGGTGAGTGAAATGAGAAGCCTGAGCCGGTAAGAGTAGAGGTTACCGAGCAGGAGTGCAAGTGCAGGCTGATGGAGCGCAGTGAGGAATAAATAGAAGATGTCTCGTTACTTGTGCAGAGATCACAAGCCTCAGCCTGTTAATGATTGCGCCACAGCAGAGAGGATACAATTCCACCCCTGTCCACATCTCCCTCAGACTCCAGCACTGAGCACATACCAGCTGCTCAGATTTCAGCCCCAGACTGGGTTCTGTTGACATCACCTCTTGAGTCCTGGACTGCCCCCTTATCTCAGGCAGCACATCCGACAATAAAACTGGTGGGGAAACCCATGGGCAAAACACATGAAGTTGTGTGTAGGCCACAGATTTCCTCACTGCTGTTACTAGAAGCAGCCTGAGGCAGAGGAATAAAAGCAGACATCCTTGAGAGATCTTAACTTGCTACTGCCCAGCTACAGAACAAGGCACTCCTGTGGATGGAGACGAGAAGCACAGCTTTGAGGGCAGGAGGCAGCCATGTGCCTGTGGGCTCTACTGCTTGGTAACCAACACAGAGCAGTGGACGACTCTCATTGGCAAAACAGAGTTGAGATGAGCCACAGTCTCTCCAGCCATAGGGATCCAGCACAGACAGTTCTTGTCAACTCCTCCAAGAACAAGGATTCAGGAATCCATTCTTTGTAGTAGAGAAGAGATCTCTTCAGTTCAGATGGTATTATGGAGACCCAACTTATAGTGCTTTACACCAGGAGGTCTCAAACACACTATGGAAGAAGAAACATCAGTTCCACTTACCAACAGGGAAGCTGAGGCACAGAGCAGTGCCCTGCCTTGCGAACCACTGACTGCAAACTTCCTGCACTCCAGTGCAATATTCTGCAATTAAGCTGCACTGATATTAAGTGATTCCCAAATTCAACATCACCCCAGTCAGGGGACGTGAGTTTAGAGACAGACAAGAAAATTCAGCCAGTCCCACTCCACACCTTCATCTCCAGACACTACGCCTCCCCAGCACAGGTAGTACCACAGTCCTCTGACACACCAGTGAGGGCCATGTGCACACAGAGGCCACTTCCTTCTTCCCATGCTCAGGAGGACACTGTGAAGAGGAGATGACAGCAGCAGGAAGAATGACTGGGAACACAGAGGTCATCCTACAAGCACTGTGTCAGAAGAGAGCATTTCTATCACCATCCTACTGCCTCCCAGGAACTGTTGCTGGTTGGGGTCACAGCCCCAGTTGCCCTGAGCTCTCCCCCTTTGCAAGAAGGCAAGAGAGCACAAAGCAGGCTGCTACACTCACTCTCTGCGCTGCTCAGCCAGTGAGCTGCCACGGGTCAGGGCAAACATGTCAAACTCTTCTTCCAGCTTGCCTGAGGTGTCGAGCGAGTGCAGCCCAGCGCTTACGCTGCTCGAGCCCAGGTCTGTGGGAGAGAAATCAGGATAAGCTGGCAGCACAGACTAGTAAATGGAGGGCTGTGGGCTTGGAGAGTGGAAAGATAGCATTGGAAACAGGGTATAGGCCCCCTACCCTATCCTGCCCCTCAGCTGTAGTACAGTCTACGCATGTGTGCAATGTCACAGGTGAAGCAACAGAAGCAGCTTTTTCACCTACTCAGCAGGTATTTTTAGCTCAGTCTCAGGCAGCAGCAGCAGCAGCATCAATTTACTGCACTGATGCTGAAGGCTAGATGTTCCTGACCATTTAAGACAACTCAGAGGGAGTTGTTCCATAACCTATGGAAGAGGATAACCTGTACTTCTGGGCAAGCACCTCTGAGACAAATGAGTGAATTTTCATGACTCAGGCATTATCTGAAATACCCTGACTTGAAAAATACTTTGACTGGTTTGTCTGTGAAAACAGTCCTGCTGATTTTCTGTAGCTGCATCCAAGCTGTACTGAATGTGCTCAAAGCTAGTGAGAGCTTCAGGCAGCGTTATGCAGGATGTTGGCTTATCTTAAAGAACCCTCAGGACCTCTCAGGCTTTTTGAGTAACTAACCTCTCGGATCCTGGTCCAAGATGCTCATGGCTGCCTTTGCAGCACATCTCAGCTGCTTTTCTTCCCCCAGACCTCAGTGGTCAGCCTGATACCACTTTATTCCCTCCCTTGCTGGAAGGCCCAGTCCTTAGCCACAGACTAATGCTGAAGTCCTTCTTAAGTCACGTCCAGCTCCTGCACAGCATGAGGTGTGGATGGTGAGACATATGCTGCACACCTTGGGGATATACAAGTTTATTATTTGATAATACACCCTGTTTCTCTAGGTTACTTCAGGAATGTGACTAAGTAATTTCTGGAGGTGATTCAAAGACATGAAAGGATTCCCAGAGCAGGACAGGAGAAGAACTGAGGGAAAACTGCATGGCAACTTACTCATTTCAGCCAGCTGAGAGGAAAGGTTATTGGTGACTTCAGGCTGTCTCACTGCAGAAGGAGCACTGGGTCCCAAATCAATCAAGCTGTTCTCTGCCTCATTTGGTACCTTTTGAGACAAAAAAAAAAAAGGAAGGTAGTGCAGAGTTTCTGAAGCTCAGACACCCTGACTTCGCAATCCCAGCTCATTAAATCTGGAGAGGGAAGCCCTTCTTTATCCAGTGAAAGATAGCAGCTATGAAGCCTCTACTTTGATAAGGGGGACAGTGATCAGAGAACTGCCTGGGAATAAGTCTCCCAGAGCAGAATACAGCTTGGTAGCCAACCTTCCAGCTCTGCTGTCGATCAATGGGGTAGGTCCTGGTTCAGGGTAAAGGGCAGTGCTCACAAGACAAAGGGAGGCTCATATGGGAATTTGGCCTTTCAATGTACAACACTGCAAAACTGCTCCTGGTCTGCTCTCGCTCTTTTGGGTAAGAGGAGGGCTCTCACTGGCACAGAGGGAGAGGCCAGCAGTGGGAAATAGTGAGTCCTGGTACAGCTGGGCTGGGAGAGCAAAGCCTACAGCTTGTAAGACGGACAGACTGAACCTCTCTCCAATTCAGCAGGACACTGCCAGACCTGCAGGACCTGTTGGTGTTAGTGTTGGGTTATAGGTTGGACTTGATGATTTCAGAGGTCCTTTCCAACCTTATGATACTGTTACACTGTGACACAAATCAAGCTGCACAAGAGGGGCAGTTACTCCAAGTTACCTTAACAGGCTGTCCTGTTCGAAGACGCTCAAACCTGCAAGACAGATGACAAGATGCACTTCAGTAGCATGCGCTTAGTCACCCACAGCCCAAAAGCATTATTACTATTAGGCTCAATACAGTCTGCCCTTTCCTACTTATTAGGAAAGGGGGACCATGGCTCAGGACACAATTGCCCTTTAAGACCAAAGACACCACAACAAGGCCCACAGAACTGACGGCGTGAGAGGTGATGTGAGGAAGCTTCTTGTGATCCTCCAGATCTACTTCTAACGAAAATGGTTCAAACCCAGCTCTCCATACAGACACAGGGACTAAGTTCTCCAGACTTCATCCTAGCTTAAAAGACAGGTTTGATGAAATTGAAAAAAGAAGAAAGGGGTGCTGATCCCACCTACACAAGTCCTTTCTGTCTCCATCTGCCTCAGAGCTAGAAAACTAGCTCTTTCAGTGCAAGTCCCTCCTTCTTCTTCTGGGTTATGCTACACAGCAATTTTTATATTCCATCAGTAACTTACACAGCAGTTTTGAAGGGATAGGAATAGATCATCAAAAACTGGGAACTGGCTTTGTTCGCAAAGACAGATGATGCCAGTTGATACATCTTGAGCATTATACTCAAAAGCAGATCAAATAAGGTGGGACAGAAGACCCTCAAGGGGCATTAAACTCTTGTGGAAGAGCAAGGCAGAGAAGGGAGGAGAGAGGTACCTTTCGTAGCGCAGGAACACATTGTTGAGGTTGTCATTGATGAGAAGCAGCTCCTCGGTGAGTTGCTCATGGAGAACACGGGGAATCAGCTCCAGCACACGCTGCTGCATGGCTCTGCATGTCCGATTCAGCTCCTGCTCACAGCAAGGGAAAGTTACCGCAAAGGTCAGGCTAAGGGTGAGCACTCACAGAGTCGGAAGTCTGATTGGAATAGACACACCCCAGAGGCTACTGGGGTCTGTCAGCAAGGATTGATGGCCAATAGATATTGGTGTGAGAGGTAAACTGAGTCTGAGCTTTACAGAAAATGATTGTATGCCTCTTGTGCAACACATGGCAAAGAAAGAAAGGCCCTTGGGGACTACAAGTCCCCATGTGAGATGATTCCAGCCTCAGCAGTGCAACTTCCCTTGGCTGTTGAAGGTTCACCTTCCCTGTGTCTCCCTTATTTCATCACTCCTTGATAAGCCCCACACTAATCTGTCCAGTTGTTCCCCACACCTGGCATGCATCATGCCTTGGTCCATCAAGTCGTTGCTAAATCAAGCTGCATGTTCCAGCCCTCTGCCTGCCAGTGTTCCTTACTTGCAGCAGCTCCAGGTCCGAAGGCTCCGCCTGGGATGGCACCAGCTCTGTCAACATCTCCGACATCACCTTCACATTCCCATTCACCACTTCCAGCTCACTGCGCAGCTTTCCAGTCTGCAAAGGGAAGAAAAGTTACAGCTCTGCCTGGGAAGACTGGGGAGACAGGTGAGATAGCTCTGAACAGCAGTGTGTGCATGTTCACAGAGCCAAAGGGAACGGTCACTGGGAAGGCCATTTGTCACCACTCAGTTTAGCTCTCAGGAGGCCCCAGCACAAGGAAGCTCCATTATTTACCATCAAGTTCATTTGCTGGTAACACAGGCCAGGCCCTCACCTGGGATCTTTGGCCGCTAGCCTAGCTTCGATTTTTAATAACCAGCACTGGCTGCTGTTATGATTCAAATCTCTCCCCAGCTAAGCAGCTCCTGTGTGGCAGCCATTCAAATTGTTTCATTTCTAAAGCCTAAGAAGAGGGGGAAAAATGAATTCCCATTCAAAAGGCAAGCCTTGGCTAAGCGTGCAGTTGAAGCTGTTTCACAAGCTGCTAATGAGCGAGCCTCTTGAGAACAGTTTGTAGCCTCTGTTCTGCAATGTGATGCAACCGACCAACAGCTGGAGGTTTGATGCTGAACACTGTGTTGTATGAAGTCAAAGTGAGGAAGGAGAAGAGAGGACAGGGAAACAAGTGACAAAGTGATGGCCTTTGGAAACCACATAGCCAGACAGGGTTGAGTCATATAAAGATAGCAATGAGAAAAGATAATCAAGGATGATAAGGAGGCATCTACAGAGCAAGCTTTTGCTGTACTGCACTACAATGACCTTGCTTAAAACTGCTCTGTCGCAGTTCCCCACTTCCCTATAGACAGGATATCTTCCCTCTACCTGCAAGGAGTCCTGTCTTAGAAAAACATAATCACTCCGTGTTTGTGGTATCCCAGCTCATCCCTGTGACCATAATCAAGCTCTGAGGAGGTCTCAACGGACTATGCTTTAAAGCAATGGCTCCTTGAGGACAGAGGCTGCGGAAGGACCAGGACAGCAGTCCAAGAGCAATGTTTGTGAAACAGCCCCCAAATGCAGAGACGTTCAGGAGCACCACAGGGCTTGTGTCCAACTCACCTGCTCTGGTGTGGGTGTGATGGGTGTATCGCTGGATGTTCCTCTCCCGGTGGGCAGGGTGACAGGGTGGAGGATGGACTCTATCTGCTGAGGGGAGTTGACCGCAGGTGAGTTCTGTCCAGATGGGGAATTAGAGCTATATACAGTCTACAGGCAGAGGAAGAAAAAGTGACAGAGAGAAGGAGATGTTAGACACAGCTGACAAGGTAGTACCATTAGCAGAGAAATGTTGATGGTCACTTCCAATCTGCTTTCAGTAGTCTTCCAGCAAAGAAGCTGTCCTGAAGCTTCCCACTCCCCAAAAGCCTCCTAAACGCACACTAGAGTTCTTGAAGTCCCTTCAGAGCTCCAGAATGGCAGCTGCCCAACACCCTCCTCTTCAGCAATGCTCCCATACCCTCTGTGGTGTGTGGATGGGTGACAGCATGTCCAGATCAGTCATGGGGAACTCCAGGCCCTTCCGTCTCAGGTCTTCATAGACAGCAACGACACCAGTCAAGTCCGGTGAGCTGCGGAAGGCATCCGCCCAGGACTGGGAAGAAGGACACAGTACGGCCAATCAATCACATTCACAATAGTCTTTTGTACAAACACCTAAAGACAAACACTCTCCGAACTGGTGCAGATGTGCACGCTTCTTGGCTCACCTGGATGAGGGTCAGCACCTTGTCATGCACTATGGCAGGTGGATTGTTCTTTGGCAAGATTGTTCTCACCAGGACCCCTTCTACAAAGTCCTGGCTGGACACGAGGACATGGAAGCGATGGCCACAGTTTTTGACGCACGTCTCCAGGACCTTCAAAGGCAATGAAGCATTAGCTATAGCCTTCTCTGCCTATGTGTGTTGACCTTGTTGACTTTAGGTACCCATGTCTTTTGAGCCAAGGACCCAGCTTTACAGCAGGATATCACAGAGCTCAGAAAGAGCCCTGACCACTCACCGTCAAAGCCAACATAACTTCATGGAAGTTCTTATTCCCTACAATTCTTTTCTTAATGGCTCTGAAGGCATCTTTGGGTCTGCAGGAAAAATCAGATGAAGAAAGACCATCAGAAGGTTGAGACCATCTACAGAGAGGTAAAGCGAAACAGCCACTGGCTCTGGATGCCTCAAATTCAGCAGATGACCTTCCCATCATGTTTTCAGGGAAGCTTGAAGCAATGACTGGTAAAGTAGCTTCTGCCTGTGGTTCTGCAAGAGGAGCAAGGTCCTGCTGGTGAGACCTGTTACTTAAATTTGAGGCCTCTGTGCTGATGTTTGCAACAACTCAAGGTGTACAGGACACAAGAGAGAGCAGAGTAAAAGCAATGCTAGAAATGCACTACTTGGGGGTAGAGTAAAATCCCATGGCAGAGAGACTGAAGAGGATGAGATCACAAAAACCTTAGCACAGTTAGAACAGGAAGGAGAGAGCGAGCTGCAGCAATCAGAAAGAAGCTGTTTAACACTTTCCTGGAGAAAAGGAGGCTAAAAAGAAGCAGGGGAGATGCAGTGGCAAAATCTTGCCTATAGTGCAGATGGGCAAGAGACCAGCAGCACAGCAGGGTCTTCTTAAGCATTCTCATAGGGGAGAAGCACTGCAGTCTCAGCCCACTGTGGTGTTGTGAGGGGGCACAAGTGAACCAACATGCTCTGGCAGAGCACAGGGAGACTGGGCTGCAAGAGCAGCAGTGCCAGTGCTGGAGGAGAAGAGTAGGGTGGAGGCACTGAGGCAATGAGCAGGGCAGGAGTGTATTGGTCCATGGGATGAGGGATGGCTGCAAGGGATGGGCAGAGCAATGAGAGAGCTTGCCATGCAAGGAGAGTACAGCTGTGTTATCAAGTGCCCAGAACTGAAACACCAAGAGGCTGCAGCTTGAAACTGAGAACTGTGGGCAGTGACAAGTGTATTTGCACTGTGGGGATAGGATGGAAAAGAAGTGATGACAGATCTGTGAGTAGAGACATTTGACTTTGTTTTCACACAGCGGTGAAGCTGAAAACTGGTCTTGCTAATCCTCTGTCAGCATCACTGTAGGGTAGGACAGCAGGAGTCAAATCTACATTTTTACTCCATGTAGCACCTTCTTTTTTTAAATGCTGCTTTTCACATCTCCACTGTGAGAAGTAGTTCCCCTTGAATTCACTGGTAAATCCCCAGGCCCAGAGTTAATAAGTCTGGCAGATTTCTGAACACCTTCCTGCAGGAAGACACAGGCTCCCCAAACTCACTTTGTGCACATCTGAGTGACTGTACTTGAAAACACCTGAGAAATGAACCCCAGCAGGACTCGCACAGTCAGAGGACTGAATAGCAGCCTGAGATTTTCCTCTCTCCTCAGTCACTACCTGCAGATTTTTACATTCCCAGAGGAGAGAAAGAGGGGGATATGAAAGGATGAATAAACTGAAGTGTAAGAATTGCAAATATGCCTTTGGGAGAAGAGAGACAGCCTGGCTTGAATCGAGGTTTCTCTGGGGACCCTGAAGGACTGCTTGAATGGCTCTCAGCACTCGTGAGGATTGCCGGGAAGCATCTAACAGATGCTCTGACAGCTTTGCTGTGTCTCTAGGTCTCCTAGCAGAGCCTTATCTGAGGGACTGTTGGGAAGCCTAGCTTATTAACTCCACTAGTGCTTGCTATCACTGCAGTCTAGGGATGCAGTGTTACAGTGTGTACTGGGACCTGCCGCTGGATGTGTGCCCTTGCCAGTTCCCTTACCCTTCTTCAGTCTCATTAATGATGTCACAGATTTCCATGTTGAGAGCCCAGTTCTCACTCCGCAGGGACCCATCGGTAGCTCTCTCTGAAAACAGAAAACAAGACAAGGCAAGGGTAAGGGCAGCTTTGGCAATCTCATGAGCTGTTGTTCAGCTGTCAGGACACCCCAGTGCCCACCCACCTTCTCCCTGGCGTCCACCACAACACGCAGGGACGTTGAATCCGGCTGCAAATTCCAGACGACCACGTGCTCCCCGCTAGGTGTCACCACCACAAAGCACACGACTGGCCAGCGCCGGCACAAGTAGTGGTGCAATTTTGCTCACTCCACCCAAGCTACCAACACACAAACACACGCTGTGTGATCTCTGATGGCCTTCACATGAAAGAAGGGGGCTCAGCATGACTTCAGCTTCACAGATGGAGAAAAAGGCGCTTAATTACTTTGCCACTGCAGGACCAGAAACTGTGAGTTTGGTGTGCTCACACTGACACAGATCTAATGTCAATGGCACCATTCTTGGTTTGCATCAAATTAAGGAGACAAAAGAATCAACTCCCTTCTTTTTTTTGCACGGGCCCAACAAAAAACAAACAATAAACATAAACAGCCAAAGTAGGGCTCTCTCTTGTCTAATGTTTACGTCTCTCCCCTGAAATTTTTGCCTCTGGGGAGTATGGACAGAAGTAGATTGCAGGCTGAAGTCAAAGCAATATTGTTTCTGCTTTGATTGCGTCCCCTTTAATTAGGAATTCCTCAATCAGCCTTGATGTTATTCAAGGCAGAGATTTGGGAAATGAGCAGCTATTACTGAGAGCACCGCTGTCTCCACCCTATAATGAGCCACGTCTGGGTCCTACCAGCGCTGACTGACTGATGCCTTCAGCAACACGGCCAGCGGCTGGAGGAAGGAGAACCCCCAGTGGGGCAGGCATGGACCCAGACCACGGGAAACACAGAGACATAGCAGATTGCAAGCAGAGGGCAAGAACCACCTTTCCTAGCTCTCCCATCTTACTCAACGCCTGGCTTAGCACTGGGGCAAGAGAATTAAAACTAGCCAAACCGGTTTAGCACCTACCGGTGCTCTTCGGGAGAGCTCAGTCTCAACAAGGTACTTAGAGAAGTGCCTGCATTTTAAAAAAATGCTGCCTCTGCAAAATCTGGAGCTGGCCCGTGCTGCTGTGGGCCCCCTACCCCTGTGGAGAGGCCCTATCTCTGCAGGGCTGCTTTTTTTCTCCTTTTGATGCAGCAGCTCATGATCCCTCTGTGGGTATGAAGCAAAATACCCATTCACCCAGTAATGGGATAGGGCCATAACACAGGAAAAAGAAGATTTTAAACTCCTGCCTGGGTAAGCACATCCATCATGTTTTACCATGTCCCGTTTTTAAGGCTCAGGCTGTCCACAGCACCGTGGTGCGCAGCCTCTTACACGTGTCCCTCCCACAGACTACACATCACAGCGCGAAAGTACCTATCCACATCTTATCATCATCCAGCCACCACCTTTTCTGTTGACTGCAGAATGTCTTGACTACACTGTGATTACACTGATTACATTGTGGCCACAGCCAAATGGAAGAGGACAAAAAAGGGAAGGAGAATGGCAGAAGGTTCTTGCTGCTCTTCCACATTTATGAAGGTCTGGCTACTACTGTACTGTCCTGAAGGCCCCTTGATGCAGGTGAAATTTTGTCCCTTTGAGTACTAATTTTTTATAGAAATCCAGGTCTCTTGCAGATCTAAGCTTTGTCAGTGATGGTCAGGAGGTAGCATCGCACTGGGTATTGTGATAGAGAATACATCCAGGGCAGTGCGCTACAGGCGAGCATGTCTGGTTCACCAGGGCATATACAGCGAAGCTGTGGTAATACACGGGGGAAAACATTTTCCATCAAGGCTCCTTTGGGATCAGGACTCGGTACAGCAGCAGAGATTCAGGTTCCCTCCTGCTCTGGAACACCACATGGCCTACCTTGCCAGCAGGCAGACTGCAGCTCAAGTCGGTCTGATTTGGCACACAAGGTCACAAAGCCACCCTTTACTTGCACTCTCCTCCAGCATCTCCTGCCCATGACACATTCTGGTTTGAACCCCAGCCTGGCCAGAAATTCCTCCATACTGTTTGCTGCTTCTGGCAATGAAGCACACAAATCAGTCTCACAGGGCTGCTCTACTGAGAGGAAGTCCACATTCACTTTTCTCACCCCTGAAGAAAAGCATCGCACATGGAAGGAAAAAAAACCCACAACTCAGGAACAGGGCTGAGCCTGCTGGTAAGCTCTAAGCTACAGAGGAAACAAAGGATGAAACAAAAAAATGCCTTTAACCATCAAGTCCTTGCTGTTCAAGTCTCCCGATCCCTTCTCATCCTCATTTTCACTGCACACAAACATGAAGTGAGTCTGCAAACACCCTTCCTTTGCTTCCTTACGTTTGGCGGTGCTCTGTAACCTGGTCCCCACCACCATCCCTTTTCCTCTGAACACACCAGTCCTGCCAAGGTCAGGCAGCAGGTTTGCTTTTCAGACAGGAATGCAAATAAACCATGTGTGCTCCTTTACCTGGGTGGCCACTAACGGGAAAATGGGGCTTCCTCAGAAGTGAGACACACCACCTCGTCAGCCCACAATACTGTGGTCACCCTGCTATGGTCACAGCTGTTCACACACTGGTCAACAAAGACCCGCAGGAAAGCAGCAAACCTGCCATAAATGCAACATAGGATTGAAAAATGCAAAGCTGGAAGAGAAGTATTAGGACATATGGAAAACATGAATGTGACCATGAAGCATTTCCAAGGACAAAGCGCTTGAATTCACCCAGCATAGTTTAAGGCTTGGCCTAGCTGGCCTTGGGAAAGCTGGAGCTAATGCCCATCTAATCCTCCTTGCTTGCTTCCAAGCCCTAAGGGACTGTCCCAGTGTAGTAAGATATGTTGGAGCTTTCTCTGAAATCCTGAACTTTACCCTTTTACTAAAGCATGAAGAAGGGGAAAAAAACCAAAGTCTATTCATTAGTCACATGAAGGATCAGGGTGGCTGGCCCCATTTCTCGTGCTGCAATTAGCACATGAGCTGCTGCGCCTCATGAAATCTGAGCCCAGCATGGCTGGGGACAGCAATAAGTCCCTAAAAACAGCGAGCACAGCAGACAGTGCCTACTTCTGCGTGCTAATGATCTGAGCCTGACCTGCCATGGAGAATTCCCCTGGGTGGAGGTTATCAGCAAGCATATGAATGCTGTCTCCCTCCAAGCCTGATACCAACTGGCTGTTGAATGTACAGGAGGCCCTTCATAGTGCTGCTTCAAAGCCACATTGTTTTGGCAGCCAGTCTAGCTTTCCGGGTGTGACAGCATTGGGGTTTTTCTGATTCCAATCTGCTGCCTCACAAATTGCTTGGATCAACTCAGAACCGCTGAGGACTGTGGTACGGGTTGAACCAGAGCATTGGCTCTTTTCCTGCCTGGCATTTGATGTACTCCTGCTGACTCCAAACTAGGTTATAAAAGTTATCTGGAGTCGCCAGATCAGAAACAACTCTGAGCTTGGCATAACTGATACAACAGAGCAGTAGATTGCTTCATGCCATAAGTGAATTTCACAGCTTTGCTTCTTTTGAAGTTTATTGTCTCTGCCCTCCTCTTGGGAGAAGCTCATTGGGGAGCTGGTGATCCCACTCAGCCATCCCTGCAGCAGCACACTGGCACTACAATCAATAGCATGGGGAAGTACAGTAGCTGGGGACAGAAGATGCTGTGCAGGCTCCTGTTCCCTTTGCTGCCTGTCACAGATCTGAAGCACCCATAACCAGCCAGACATCATGCAGAAACCCTTTGCCTGTGACATGCTCTGCTATATCTCATGAGAGGCTGTGTGCCCCTCGTCCAAGTCATGCCCTTAACCAGCATTCCGTACAGTGCTCAGGCGCACTGCCTTTAAATTCCTCCACAAAGCATCAAGCACCTTCTCATCCATTTCAACAGGTGTTTGAGGGAACATTTAATTGCAGGAGACAGCATAGGTTTCAGCAGAAAGTAATGCAAGAGCCCTTTTTCCCAACCTCTTGTCAATTCATACCCCCCTGGCCAAAATCAGCATCCTATATGAAGTTTTCTTGCTAAGCCTCATGCTTTTGCCTCCCTTGAGAAAACTTCAACACAGGCAAGACTCCACCATTCAGCCATATTGTTCTTCCAAAGATGGAGGAGAAAACCCACTTTCAAGTGAGAAGAGAGATATGGCTCCCAATCAAATTCAAGGATTGTGATGGACAGACTTGCACTGACATAGTGCTGTGAGTGTTTAGGTCTCTGAACTCCTCCTTCTGCTCCTTTCCAGTGAATCAGCTCAAACATTTAGGGATCAAAGAACTCTTCAATTGCTGTCTTTGCCCCCTCTCCTCCAGACAGAGTAGGCACAGAATACTTCTTGAGAAGCACCACTTTGCATGGAACCACCCGCCTCCGAGAGGAGAGTATTATCGACAATAGCTGATACCTGCTTCCCACCAGCTCCCAAAGTCCCAACTCACAGAGGGGTGCAGGGAAATCTGCAAGGTGGGATCCAAATTGCTGTGGTCATTTTTCTGGCATACTGTGTTGTACCTATCCCTCTTCCTCACCCATGAGCTGAGGCAATCTGCTCTCTCTTATCTGCTCCCTCTTTATAGTCTCAACTTTTTCCTGGTTCCTAACACCCAACCATAAAAAATCTTCTTCATCTCTGTGCTAGACCGTTACTTCCCTCATTCACTGAAATAACTCGTCTCTCTCTGTTTCAGTATTGCCATAATTACTAGTTATTCCAGACTTCCAGGGGCAAGAGAGAGTATTGGTTTCCTCTCCACTTTCTCACTCAGAGCACCTCCTTGAAATTAGAATTTCCGTTCTGAAGTTTCTCTTAACTCCTAGATGGAGGTGCAGTGGATTTCACTTTTGAGAGGGGAATCAAAAAAAGAAGAAAAAACACCACGCAACAAAACCAAACACCAAAAAACACCGACAAACATGTCTGTATTCACCTTATTTGGGAAGAGACATCACTATCCAAAACCAGGACAGAGGCAACTTTTGTGGCTAAATCTCAGAACTGGGAGTAACAAATAGAAAACCTACTCCTCTGCAACTGACTCATTCTGTGACAGATCACTGAGATTATCTGAGCATCAGGTTCCTTGTCAGCAAAATAAATGGGATTAACTTTAATGAAGGAATTTGAGAATGTCACTGCAGTGTGCCACAGAAGATTTCTTTTTTATTCCATAGCATTAATGTAAAACTATTTTAGACTTTATAAGCCGTGTCAGGCGTACATGACTTTGCCCAAGTAATTTACAAGGACGCAATGTTCGCTTTCTGCAGATGGCCCAAAGGAGCAGCACTACACAGGTTTGGTGATCAGGCTCATAAGTTTAACAAACAGCTGCCACGGACTGACCAAACAAGTTTGGGTAAGTCCTGTTCGCCTTTCAAATTAAACAGGGAAGATAGCATTTATCCATGTCCCCAGGATGTTGTAGGCAATGATCAAAAGAAGAAAACATTCATATTTTCAGCCACCAGCCCTTTCAAGTCCTCCACACTGAGTTCCTTTCTCATACGCTGCAATTCCTCCACCCCTCTGGACTCCTATAACCTCAATCAACCCCAGTCATTAAGATCTACTGTCTCACCTCTGGCCCTAAGAATCCTAAACTCCTGTTTGACAGCACTCTTGAAATAATTTTTTCCTCTTCTTTGCGATTGTTTTTTTTTTTTTGCTTGAAAATCCCCTCTTTAATTGAAGCAAAGCCCAGAGGGAACCCATTTACAATCTGGCTATTATACTGATCAGATGATGCAGAAAGCAAGAATTGATCTGTGACATCTAAAGATAACTTCAGATTGCCTCTACCCAAACACAAAACCCCATCTGACGGACTCAAAGTGCATTCATTCTGGAAAGGGCAGGAGATGGCTTCTCCTGGAAAGTGTGATGAAACATGTGACATTCATCAGGAGACACATGAAAGATCATCTGGAAGGTTTTTTTTTACAGAAAACCTACCCTGGTGATCCTTCTCCCACCTTTCACCTATCTTGCCCAACACAAGAGAGGGGCACATTGCAGTGCCCGCTGCCCACATCATTTGGACACTGCTTTCAGCAGACTCTAAACTAGCACTTACAAAAACATGATCTAAAGCAGCTTTTTGCTCCCTTCCCACCCCAACCACAGCAGCCTATTCACCCACGCAAGCACACCAAAACCCACTGAGTCAGGGACCAGATGTTCACAGTGAAATGTCCATTGCACAAGCTGGAGAGTTTAAACAGGCATCATCAACTTTCAAGCACAACCTGAAGGCACACAGAAAATACAACACAGACTGAAAATAATCTTTGAGTATTTTAAGAACTGCATCTGTTTTCAGACCAGTGCAGCTGTTGATGGTCTTGTTTTTTCTAACTGCAGCATCTCTTTGCCCCACTTCCTCAGACTAGGCCCTTCTCCTGTGCTAATTTGGTTGACCTGAGGACAAGGACTAAAAGAGACTGTGTGTCCGCAGGCCTGCAAGGTCATAGAGTGGACCCTTATTGCTCCTGCTGTTGATTTCACTGCTGGAGCTGGCACTCAACCCCGTGAGAAGGTCTGTGGTGATCTCCACAGAGCCAGGGAGACCCAGACCTCAGTGCTTGGATGTTCAGTGTAGGCAGCTACTCCTGGGGTGCCCGGGATGCTCATCCTTCAGGGACCGACCTCTGACCCAACAAGGTAAGCTGGGAAGCCCCGGGATGCCCCAGCCCGAAACCCCCGTTCCCTGGCAGCTTCCAGCTCAGTGATGTCCACCCCCAGCCACTCAGTCACCTCAGGGATAGCGTGGCCCCTTCTCTCCCAGAATGCGATTGGCCGCTGCGGTGGGAGCCCAGCCAATCAGCAGCCCCCGCTGTGCCCCCCGCCCCTCCCGCGGAGCCCCCAAAGAGGTCCGGGTGGGAACGGCCGCGAGCCATTCAGGGGCCCCGGCTCTGGCGGGGGGGCGTGGCCGAGACCACCGGCCCGCGGCCGCTTTAAGCGAGGAAACTTTGCCTCGAGACCCCACTCGCGCCCGGATTGGCCGGCGGAGCCGCCGGCGGCACCACCTCGGGGGTTCTCGCCCGCTATTGGCCGGCAGCCCCATCAGTCAGATTCAAGTTGTCCTCTCATTGGTCGGTGCCCTCTCCGTCCCGCCGCGGGGGCGGGGGCCGCTGCTTCCAGGGGGAAGGGGGTCCGGCGGGCGGACGGGCTGGCGAGCCGCCCCCGGGGGTGCGGAGCGGGCCGAGCGGGGAGGGTGGCGGGGTAGCGCGGGTCTCACCGATGCGCTGTCCCACGGGGGAGCTGAAGGGGTTCCCCAGCAGAAAGTCCATCGCTGCAGCCGCCGCGCCGCGATCAGCTGACGCCGCCGCCGCCGCCCACGTGACCCGCGCGCCAGGCCGGGGCGGGCCCCGCGGTGACGCACCGGCCGCCGCCCCGGCCCCGCCGCGGCGGTGAGGGGCCGCACAGCGTGGGGGTTGGCGGGATCCGCACCGCCCCCTCCGGCCCGAGCGCCGCCGTAACCGCCGAGGAGGCGGGGAGGTGCCGCTGCCTGCCTGTACTGACCGCTACCGAGCGCCGGCGCCACGCTCTGCAGCCGCGCTGCGCTTCATGGAGTCAGAGAATCGCTTGGTTGGGAAAGAGCTTTGAGATTCATCGAGTCAAACCTTACCTGTCCACTACTAAACCACATCCCTGAGCGCCTCATCTACCCATCTTTTAAACACCTCCAGGGATGGTGACTCAACCACCTCCCTGGGCAGCTGTGCCAGTGCCTGACAGCCCTTTCAGTGAAGAAATTTTTCCTGATGTCTAATCTGAACGTCCCGTGGTGCAACTTGAGGCCATTTCCTCTCAACCTATCATCTGTCCCTTGGGAGCTGAGACCAGCACCCACCTTGCTACAACCTCCTTTCAGGCAGTTGTAGATAACGTCTGCCCTGAACCTCCTTTTCTCTATGCTAACAATCCCAGTTCCCTCAGCCGCTCCTAAGAAGACTTGTTCTCTAGACCCTTCACCAGCCCCGTTGCACTCCTCTGGATGCACTCCAGCATCTCAATGTCTTTCTTGTAGAGAGGGGCCCAAAACTGAACCCAGGATTCAAGGTGTGGCCTCACCCCTGCTGAGGTGCAGACCGCCAACAGGAGCTGCGCCCAAATACTCAGAACCCATGGTGATAGGTGTTTAGTTTTCCCATGTTGGAGCACACTCCATCCAGGGGTGTGGGCTGGTTAGGAAGGCACCGCATTCTGCAGTCTCCTCCTGGGCTGAGCCACTGCCCCGCCCGAGGCAAGGCTGGAATCCAGGCTGCTCAGTTTTTGAGTATCATCAAGAATGGAGAGTCAACAACCTCTCTGGGCCACCTGTTTCATTGGTAGTCTGTTTTCAATGTTTCAAAATGGTCTGTTTTCAATGACACAGACATGGGAAACGGGGACACATCAACACCCAGCTCAAATCACGATCTGAGGCTGCTGCACCTGAGCCTTGTGTAAAGCGCTCGCCTGAATCCTGTGTACTGAACACCACAAACCTGAGTTGAGGCAAGGCAGCAGGGAGGAAAAGTGCCCCGATGTGATCCCCAGGGCTCGATGGTGCACGTCTCCGTTCAGAAAGGTCCCCAAATTGTCAGAACTCTCTGGACGATATCTCGGGTGAACTGTGCTACTGGAAACATTAGAACTTGCCTGCAATTCAGAATCGAATGTGTTTTGCTGAGAAACACTTAAATACTAGTAGTAACAAGTTGGAGAGAACACAGTGGATGCTAGAAATGAACGACAACACTCCAAATGTTAAAAAAAAATTATATTGTAAGTAGTACAAAAAAGTTTCTTTGTATAATTACAATGTAATCTGGGTCAAACAACAAGGAAATAACAAAAATATAAAAAATGCTAAGTCTTGTCAAACTTTTCCCTCTGGTACCAAATACCACAAGATACAGATTATACAAAGTGTACAAATTTTAAATAAAAAGACAATACACCAGGGTTGTGTGTTCTGGAAACTCTGAGTTTTCCATTTCACAGATGAAAACGTTAAAGCTGTTCCCCCTTCTGTTCCATATAAAGCAGATCTGTGTCATCCTGATGCTCTGTTTTAAAGGGCTGGAAAGAGTCAGTGATTTTGTGCCACTCCCAACAGCAGATGCTTTAGCACGGGCCAGGATCCGAAGCTGGATCAGATTGCCTCCCTCCTGGGCCCTTCCCAACTCCAAGCTCACTAGGATTAGTCAGTCATTGTTAAAACATGTATGGCCTGGTCTGAGGTTGAGAACTTCTGTGGTGGTCTGAAAATTTTCTGCCTCCTCCAGTAGCTGACTGAGAAGAGCTCCATAAGAGACAGACTAGCTTGTATAGGCACAGCTGGGGAATACACGGTAAACTGGAATGGGGAGAAAAATCCCTCCTGCACACATTTAATTTAAATATGATTTGGGGCTCAGCCACAATGAGGGACAGCTCATTTTCAGCTGCCCTGAAAACAAGCTGGACTTCAGATTTAATGTAGAAAATGGCTCTTCTGTCATTTAAAAACCTCAATGTTTTAAGGCTGGAAAAGCTAAAGTCAAATTATGCTTCAAGTTGTTCTACCTAACTTCACAAGATAGCCTGCTTTTACAATCACTTAAAATCTTCCAAGTGTTTCCCCATACAATGCCAATGGTTACTACTACAAATACAGTCAATTCCTTCAGGAAGTGAGGAGAGGCAAACTTGATTTGTATTTTCCAGACAGTATTGGTGGAGGAAGGGATTTTTGCTTTTAAATATGTATGTATATATATACACACACAGAAATGTACAGGATAAATTAAAATCTGTTACAGATACTGGTAGAAGTTACAATACATATAAACACCACATATACATACAGACACAAAAGCCTATACGAGGATCGAGTCCTCACCTGCAGCTCCTCTTCTACAGGAGCTGAAAACCAAACAAGTACATGGCTGGAAGGTAGAGGAATCGGTCAAATCAACCCACATATGTCTTACGTAGCCATAACTGTTTCACACTGGTCATTAGTCACTGCCTCGCAGCAGCACCATGCCTCTTTCAATACTGCTGGTGAAAGGGACGGAGGATCAGTGATCTCAGAAACTAAGGTTGCCTGTTCACAAAACAGGTGCAAGACGGGCAAAAGCAATCTAAGTTTTTTCCATCTGCTTCCACGCGCTTCTACCCATCAAAGCAGGCTGACCATGCCCTGGAAAAATCAGCAGGAGGTTCATTCTCTCAAGCCAATGCAGTTGGTTGATATATTGTGCTAATGCCGATTTGGGTGCAAGTCCACAAGAAAAGATTAAATTCATTCTCATCTTCCACTTTATTTCAAATGCCAGCTACCAGACCAGACAGCTGATGCTGACAACTTTCAGTTATTAACGATTGAAAAGGGGGGCCTGGAAGAACTGACCAAGAGGCACTGACCTCTATATCTTTGATCAGCTATGCAGCTTTCCCCTCAAGCAGTAGATTTGAAACTGAAAACCAGTTAGAAATACGGCTGGTGAAGAGCTGAGTTCTATTCCTTGGTCCAAAATACATTATCATCTTTACCTGCCCACAGAATATCAGAATACTTTAGGTTGGAAGGGATATCAGGAGGTCATCTGGTCCATCCCCCTGCTTAAAGTCCCACTAGAGCAGCCTGCTCATTCATTTTTCGAATATAAGCAAGGATGAAGAGTCCTCTCTGGGCCACCTGTTTCAATGACCCCTCTCATGGTGACTTTTTTTCTTTATATTGAGAAGTCCATTCTCTGGTTGCTTCCTCCACTAAAGCATTTGAATTTAAGGCGAGAATCTCAAAAGCTTTCTGAATTCTTCATACAAAATACCTTCAGATTGGAGGACATTTCACTCACCAACACAAAAGGGTTTTCTCAGCTTCAGAAACTTTTCATAAAATAGAAGTCAAGTAGTTACAATCCTATGCATATACTACACAGATGAAAAGCTTTAAAACCCTACACACGGAGCTGTTGGGGAGTGCCAGCGTAGAGCATATGTAGATAAGTCAGTTATGCAGAGGCCGAGTATATCCCAGGATCCTTCTCCATCAAAGTCCAGGCATGATGTAGGCGATGTTGTCTAGTGTGTTTGACTGGGAAAAGAAATATTTTTTTAGTGTTGGATAATGACTCAAAATCCTTAAAAAATGACACAGATGAGGTTACTATGCATGTTCACTTTTCTTACAAGTTATCATATGATCATAGAATCATAGAATCTTCCGGCTGGAAAAGACCTTTGAGATCAGAGTCCAACCGTATCCATCTTCTGCTAAATCGTGTCCTTCAAAAACTCATCCACCCATTTTTTAAACGCCATTTTTTAAACGACTCAACCACCTCCCTGGGTAGCCTGTTCCAGTGCCTGACCACCCTTTCAGTAAAGAAATTCTTCCTAATATCTAGTCTGAACCTACCCTGGCGCAACTTAAGGCCATTTCCTCTTGTCCTATCACCTGTCACTTGTGAGAAGAGACCAGCACCCACCTCACCACAACCTCCTTTCAGGCAGTTGTAGACAGCAATGAGGTCTCCCCTCAGCCTCCTGTTCTCCAAGCTAAACAACCCCAGTTCCCTCAGCCGCTCCTCACAGTACTTGTTCTCCAGCCCCCTCACCAGCCTTGCTGCTCTTCTCAGGATGCGCTCCAACACCTCAATGTCCTTCTGGTAGTGAGTGGCCCAGAACTGAACACAGTACTCAAGGTGTGGCCTCACAGGGGTACAGGGGCACAATCACTTCCCTTGACCTGCTGGCCACACTGTTTCTGATACAGGCCAAGATGCCATTGGCTTTCTTGGCCACCTGGGCACACTGTTGGCTCATATTCAGCCGGTTTTCAACCAACACCCCCAGGTCCTTCTCTGCCAGGCAGCTCTCCAGCTAGTTATCCCCAAGTCTGTAACACTGCATGGGGTTGTTGTGTCCCAAGTGCAGGACTCGACATTTCATCTTGTTACACCTCATCCCGTTGGACTCAGCCCATCGATCCAGCCTGTCCAGAACCCTCTGCAGAGCCTCCCTTCCTTCAAGCAGATCAACACTGCCACCCAGCTTGGTTTCATCTGCAAACTTGCTAAGGGTGCACTCAATCCCTTCATCCAGATCATTAATAAAGATATTGAACAGAACTGGACGCAGCACTGAACCCTGGGCAACACCACTCGTGACCAGCCTCCAACTGGATTTAACTCCATCTACCACCACCCTCTGGGCCCGGCCATCCAGCCAGTTTTTCACCCAGCAGGGGGTGTGCCCGTCCAGGCCAATGGCAGCCAGTTTCTCAATCAAAATACCGTGAGAAATGGTGTCAAAGGCTTTACGAAAGTCCAGGTACACCACATCCACAGCCTTTCCCTTGTCATAGAAGGAGATCAGGTTGGTCTGGCAGGACCCATGCTGACTGGGTCTGATAACCTGGCTGTCCTGCATGTACTGTGTGATAGCACTCAATATGATCTGCTCCACGACCTTCTCCAGTACCAAGGTCAAGCTGACAGGTGATAATTCCCCAGATCCTCCCTCTGACTCTTCTTGTAAATGGGAGTTACATTTGCCAGTTTCCAGTCAAGCAGCACTTCCCCAGTCAGCCAGGACTGTTGGGGGAAAGCGGTTTGGCAAGGACCTCTGCCAGCTCCCTTAATGCCCTTGGGTGTATCCCATCCGGCCCCACAGACTTGTGGACGTCTAATTGACCAAGCAGGTCTCTAACCAAGTCTTCTTGGAACATTGAGGGTTCAGCTTTGCAGTCTTCTGGCTCAGCAGGCTTGGAGGTCAGAGAACATCTTAACTTACTACTAAAGATCGAGGCAAAGAAGGCATTAAGTACCTCTGCCTTGTCCCCATCCTTTGTTACTGCCATTCCCCTTGCATCCCGTAAGGGAGACAAACAAATCTGCCTAGTCATCACCACCACTGCTAGGCTTAACTTCATATTTTTGGAAATGTAAGTTACCTAAACATAAAGGTTGCCTCAGTATTGTAAGCACTTGGACACAATGAAAACGAGGCTTCCCTCGAGTGACTACCTCCTTACAAGCCCGAAACTCTACATATAATCTCTGAATTCAAAACAAGCTGTATCAACCATATCATATCAACCACAGGAAAGACTAGTGAAGAAGGACTTGAGGAAAGTGATCAAAGTTGTAGCATATAAAAAAAGATTTCTTTGCACTCACAAGTCCTTTATGGAATTCTGTGGTGTAAAAGTGAAGAGAAAAGCCCTCAAACACACCCACTAACACAGTGTCAGATGGGAAAAAGAAGTGCCCTGCAGTTTTCCTTGCAAAACGTAACAGCATTCTGAAAGAATCCTTCTTGTACACATCAGAAAACTAGACTCAGGAGTATATTATCTGTATGTTCTTCAAATGCAGTATTTCAGTAAGCTCAAGCCTGTGGCTGCATGGCTGAAGAAGGCCTTCGGGATACCTTTTAGTTGCTGAAGACAGAAGCCAGCTCTGCACTAGTTGTGATTCTCGAATTTAACAATGCCACCTACTGACTGGAAAGTTAAATTGCATTCTACAAATAACATGACTGCTAACAATTTAAACCATGTCTTGGAACACCCTTGTTATGCATCTGGTGGTAAAAATCAGAATAATCTAATTATTATCAAGTCTGAATACCAGTTTTCAGAGATGAAGGATAAGTACCTTAATCCACCTAAAGCTTCATTGCTCCTTATAAGATGATCAGGTTTCCAGTACATGCACTATTAGTCATGTGGTATCATTCCTCTGAATACACTTGGCAAGCAAGAAGGAAAAAAACATAGGATGTTTTTCCATAGCTTAGGATGGGAACACCCCACTGACTCAGCTTTTGTGTAGAAAGCCAGTTAGTGGGAACTCACAGCCTAAGCTGTCGACTTTGTTGTTATCAGTCATTTCTCAGAACAAATCAATGTTTGGGCTGCCCTTATAACATGCCAATTCATATTCTGCTTTTGTTGTTCTTTCTGCCAGATTTGGTTTTAATCTCTTAATTTTTGCAGACTATATATATTTTTTCATTTCTGCTCCTCTCTGTCTCTGCTTTATTCATGCCTCCTGTTGGAGGTAGGAGGCCTGATTCCGTTTCTTATGCTGCTACCGTCTTAATCTATGTCTACATCATGCTACATAGATGCCGCAAGCTGTTGCTAAATCAGGGCTCAATATCAAGTGTAGTTTAAAGTGGAAAAGAACCTGTAGTTATGCAGTTCCTTAAAACAGAGACTATTTACATTCCCCAGAGAAGGTTACAGCCACATGTAAAAGGTCATACAGATTCACATTAGGAATCCTGAGATCACAAGTTGTTTTTTATGCTACTAAAGGACAGATTGTGTGATACAGAGCAGCTAGGTGTTTTTTATTTTCATGGGAAACTACAACTTTGTAAAATACTGGTACATGTATGGGTGCTTTTACTTGATTCAGATGGATTGATTCTGTCATTAAAACACGACCTACACACACTGCATCAATGCTACAAATATTAGGTCTGTTGCCACTGGGAGAAAAAAAATTGCACAATATCGTACACCAGCAGCATCTTAAAGAATTTCAAGAAATATTCTGCTATCAAAATGAACCACCAAGACAATTTTCTTATAGCACTGGAATCATGACTGCATCATAAGACTGAGTCACCAAAAAACTCTCACTGGCCTCTACTGAAATTACAGAGTGCTGCAATGGAAGTAACCACAAGGAACTCACCAAAACGTGCTTAGGGCAGCCATTCAACTCAGGTAGTTGTGTGGTCAGACATGTTAATGGGCCCAAAGCACAGATGATTGAATCCAGAAGTACTGACAAACTTCCTGAAACTGCTACCATTCCCTGGAAGTAAGGAAAGGAATAAATGGAGTGGAATAAGAAGTGGAAATTATGGGTCTTTCACAACTGCATTGATTCTCATGCAGATACAGTATCTTCACTCTTGAGCTCCTCTAAGTCCACTTCATTATTTACACAGTAGCAAAACTATGTCACTCCCTTCACAGAGAGACTGCTGGCTCAGAAAAAATAAGAATTCAGTAGGTAACACATTGATGTACAAAAAAAGAAAAGGCCAGAAAGCTGTCATTTGCATAAAACACTAAATTCCACATTTTTTAGTAAAGTAATTTCTTTGCCATTTTGTACCATCTATTTTGTTAACTACATAAGTAATAAAGACAATAGTTGTTTTATAATTGAAGTCTAAAGAAATGCTAAGTCTGTAACAAATGATTTAGCCATCCTTTTTACCTTCAGGAAAGGGAATTTAAGTTTGCATGCCCTTCTGTAAAGGGGGAAATTTTACTCTGTTTTTTCCTTTGAAGAATTACTTCAACTGGTCATATCAGAAACAAAATGCCAGAACATTTATTTTACTGCTGATAAAACAAGAAAGCGCAGTGGGATGAGAAGGTCACTCTAGTCATAAAATTCAAGGATAGTATTTGAGGCAAATATTGGCTCTCGGTACAGGCTGGGCTGAGTTATGAAAGTGCATGTGTGTGTTTATGCATTATGCAGTATCATGTAACAGTAGGAAACCATTAAAATATAACATCTTCTATGTTACCAGGTAAGTTGAAACAATAGAAGCTCCTATCTAAAGCACTGTCAATGATACTGCCAGAAAACAAAAGGACATGCACAAACATTGGCTTGAGACAGTAACAGAAACTGCAGCAGAGAATGGCCAAGACAGCATGGGAGTACCAGATTCAACATGAACACATAGTAAGAAAAGAAGGACCTGTCTTTCTTTGATGCCTAACGTTTACTGAGCTTTTTATTTCAATGAAAAAGAATGACAATGCATCAAAGAAACATGATATGCCATCTCTGATTTCCCTTCCTAACAGAAAAGCATCAGCTAAACTTTTTTAGCAAAATAAAATAATAACATCTCCCAGTCCTGTATGTACATTACATGACATCACTGTGACATCACTGATGACAGACTCACCTCTGTTTCCTGCAGTCTGTGTCCAATGAGGCTCAGAGATTCCCCCAGCAACTGTAAGTGTGCAGCTACATCAATAGGATCTGTTTCAGGGACTTTGGCTGGTGAGGAAGGCACCACCATGGTGCTGGTGGGGGATTTCTTATGAGGGGAAATCACTCCTGTTGGAGAAGCTGGAAACACACAAATTAAAGCTTCATATTATCTTCTTTCATTCTTTTACTTACAAGCTTATTTACTTAGTAAGGTCCAAATTGCAAAGGCATGAGATGCTTAAAATATTTCTGTGGACCTGGTCCTGTGGTCTCTGGAGTCAAAACCTTCCTTTTATGTGTACAAGGCATCTACCTCAGCTGACTGCAATTTGGGAGATTTGGTTTGGGAGATTGGATAAAAATAGATGCCAAGCCAAGAACAACCCTTTTGCCTCTACCAGCAAACTAACCCCACTAGAACTTCCCTGCTGCCTCTTCATATTTTACTTTTCAATCCCTAAAATGCTAAAAACAATAGCATTCTATGAATTAAAGGAACAAATCTTTTTGGAAAATGCTGACTTGATCCTTTCTCTCACAAAAAAAATTGGTTTTCAGTAACAAGATGATTTAAATGTCAAGTCTTGTGAGAAAGCATTTAGAGTTGTTAAGTAGGAAAAGAACTTTGTTCCTTATTCTACAAATAACGCTATATTCACTGTCCAAGAAAAAAGATCACAGCAAATAAAGTGCAACAATTACCTTTTAGTTTTGGTGCACCATCTGAACATGATGCCTTTCTCTTCACAGTGGTGGCCTCTGCTTTATTCTGCTTGTGTTGGAGATACTGAGCTTTCTGTTTCCAGATCTGCAGTTACCATGGTATGAAAGAAAGATTCATAACATTAGGTAGTTCTGTTACCTGATGCCAGGACCTGGAGGCAGAATGATGTTATGTAGCTAACTGATGAAGCAATACCATAAGAAGAAAATGGATCCTTTTATGATCACAAGTACAAGTTTTCCGTAACTTCCACCTTTACATACTTTTGGAACGTAAGTAGCATTTTCCAAGGTATGGTGGCAATGCTGCCAGCATATTCTGATGCAAACACCTAGTTTATAGAAAGCATTTTACAAAACCACCTCACACACACTCACCAGTTTATCCTTCTCAGGAAGCTGCTTCCACACTTCTGCCAGTTTTTTACTTAGCTCTCCAAAATCTAGAAAAAGAAAAGCAGAAGATTGTTGAAAACAAACGTTAAAACCAAATGAAATCATAAAATAATGGAGAGAACATAAAAAAATTACTGGCTCATGCATACACATTTAGGAAGCAACCCATTCGACAACTGGAACTCTCCACATTGTCCTGAAAACGACTGCCAGTGTGCATTCCCATTACTGTTTAAAATGAAAAAAAGCTGACACCGGGAATATAAAGAAACATGTGTATACACGGGGAAAGTGATACAATGAAGATAACTCCCGAAGTAACAAAAGAAAGAGATGGCAACTTTGTTATCAAGATTCATAGCTTGGATAAAATGTAATGAAATAAAATAACAAAATCCACTCCTGTCCCCTTTGTCATCTCTTATTCAAAGAATATTGGCAGAATCTTTGAATTCTTTCAAGATTAAGAGGCTGGTATGAAACAGAGATGATATGTTCTGTTAATTAATCTGTCTGGTGAATAATCAAAAGAAGAGAAGTCTTGATTATTCTCTCACCTATTCCAGGGTGCTCAGACACAATAGTTGTACGATATTCCTTACAGAACACCTGATAGGCAGACATGTTTTTCTTTTTTGGCTAGTCAGAAAAAGAAAAGGAAACAAAGATTTTTGATTATAATGTGATATATAATTAAAAGATACATAATAAAAAAGAAATAAAATATATACAATTATAATTATATATTACTAAAGTTTAATAAGAATTTGTCATTTATTGAAGACTTTAAGAGAGATGTGGTGCTTAGATCAGGAACCTTAAAAACCAGTGTTTAACTTGTTCCGGCTGAATTTAGTGTTTATGAAAGCACAGAAAACAGCCAGAAACAGTCTTGGTACAAAGCTTAACTTGCAAGGACTCTATCAATGCATTTCATTCATTTGTTACAACGACCTGCTCGGTATCTCAATTTTAAAGCATACAATAAATAATAAAAAAATACCTGTCATACTGTTCATGGTACCTATCACAGATCTGTCAAAGCAATTCAGTCCTCATCATAATGTTTTGCTCCATTCCCTGGATCCTTACAAAACACTGGCAGGAAAACAGACAGTACAGGTACACTGACAGGAAAGGCATAACCAGTTGCCAAGCTATGATCAGAGAAAACTTACCAAATAGAACAGAATGATGGCTAAAAAATCTGGGCTATGCCTGCCCATTTGCTGACACAAAGCAACTCAGAAATTGCTTTTCCCCATTTATGTACTTATACAGGCACAGTTATATCACCTGTAAACTCATATTTTTATATACTAACCATGGAAAACTGAATTTATGAGTACAGGACAAAACTGGGAATGTGGAAGAATCAGAATTTCATTTGAATACAGCAGCAAATGGGTAAATATCGTCACTTTTCAGGTTAGAGCTTGATTCCTTTTACAGGAACTGTGATGATGGACTAGATGACTAGTCCAGAAGTCTGCCTGGCAACAGTTAGAATCAGTTATCTTGGAAAATGATGCACTTGTGCACGGTACATAACCTGTACCAAGCAAATCAAGTATAACCTTTTCAAATATCCTCTATTGGGTAAAGACTGCTTGTGCCACAAAAACAGAATGATAGACATTCCTTTGACTACAAACAGAAATCACAGCAACTGACACATTTTTACAAACATGCTTCAGGGAAACCATTGATTCTGGTATTAGTGATCCTTCTGTTGTAACGGACTGTCTAATTCACCACTACTCATCACTCAGTTTCTATTTTCCCTCCAATTTGTCCTTACTTTTTCTCTTTCTCTTTCCTTTTCTCTTTCCTTTTCTTTTTCTCTTTCTCTTTCCTTTTCTTTTTCTCTTTCTCTTTCCTTTTCTTTTTCCTTTTCTTTTTCTCTTTCTCTTTCCTTTTCTTTTTCTCTTTCCTTTTCTTTTTCCTTTTCTTTTTCTCTTTCTCTTTCCTTTTCTCTTTCCTTTTCTTTTTCTTTTTCTCTTTCCTTTTCTTTTTCTTTTTCTTTTTCTCTTTCTCTTTCCTTTTCTTTTTCTCTTTCTCTTTCCTTTTCTCTTTCTCTTTCCTTTTCTTTTTCTCTTTCTCTTTCTTTTTCCTTTTCCCATTTCTCAGCTTTGTCCTTCTCCTTGTCTTCCTTTTTTCTCCTCTTATCACCGTGACCATCTGAGTGAGAAACAGCAGGAGGAGGTGGAGGAAGAACATAGGGTGTACTGGGAGGAGGCGGTGGTGACATTGTTACTTCTGCTACTGCCACAGGACCATGCCCAGAGCTCTTTTTAGACTTAGAGTGCTTCTTCTCTCTGTGTTTCTCCTTGTCTTTTTTTTTCTTACTTTTTTTTGACTTCTTCTTCTTCTTGATTTCCCGGTAGGAGTCATCTATCACTAGCTCTCCAGCCTCCAACTCCCCACCAGAAGACGAACCAGTTTCTTGTGGTGCCTCCATACCTGAAATCTCATACTCGCTCCCATGGCCTTCTGAAAAATGGGAGGTGTCAGCACCAAAATTCTCAGAAGGTGGATGTGGGTCCGGAGGTGGTTTGTGCTTCTTCCGAGATGACTTCAGGAAGCTCTGCAGTTCATGACCAAGCAAGAATGAGCCTTGCTCATCTCGAGCAGACTTCTTTGAAGATTTCTTTGCTGGTGCTGAGGAGTAGGAATCATCATCTGCTGCATTGCTTTTCTCTTTTGGTGAAAGGATGAGCTTCATCTTCAAGCCATCAGGTTCACGAAGAGTAAGTGTCTCTGTGTTCACATAAAGGGGTTTCATTTTTTTAGATTTGTGGAAGCTGCCATCATCTACTGAGTGCTCCGCACTGCTCCCACTCAGCTTCTTCTTGTGGTGCTCCTTTTTGCTTTCGGAATGCCCAGAGGAAGAATAAGATGATTTTTCAGAGGTCTTCTTTGAAGACTTTGAGCTTGCAGTCAAAGGTGAGGTGATAGCCTTGAGTAAATCCATGGTTGTATCAGCTGAGGATGGGCTAGAAACTGCTTTTTTCTTCTTCTTTGATGGTAGATCCAAAGGCGAAACACCTGAAAAAGATACAGAGGAATGCACATCAAGATGATTCCCTTAAAGACAGTATTACACTAGTGCAACGAAGAAAAATCTGAATCCTGTAAGACTTATGATTACAGCTAACATTTACATCCTGGCTTAAACAGATCTCTGAAGCTTGTAGCCAGCTCAGCATTGCATTACTGATACAATTCAGCAGCTGTAATGTTTGCGCTGTTCAAATAATTTAAGACAGGAAGACAGAGCAGAAAAGTTCTTGAAGTTTTGCCAAACCCTGTATTCTATTGTGAAAAAACATATTTTTATGAAAATGTACCTTCTTGAGCCTGAAATTACATCTCAAGTGTAAGGTTTTCATACCATTTTTAGCCAAGGTTTGACCAATGAATTGAAGACACAAGCTTTTTCATTCCGAAATCAGATTTTGACAAAATTTCAGCTTGACTTTCCCTTTCATTGTGCCAAAAATAAACCTTAAACCCGTTAAGCTTTTAAGACGAGAACTGTCATTTTCTGGCCAGCTTATTAATTGTGAGAGTAATGTTTCTGTATTTAAACCCAAACCATTTATTTTTCACCCTGATGCACTCTATTTTTACAAATTCAGAAAAAGTAATACTATCTGCAAGTAAAATTACAGTTTGTAATGCATCAGAGACAAAATCAAATGCGAATGTCAAAAGGGAAGGCATGGGTTAGAAAATTAAAACTTGTCAATGAAAAGGGCATGGGCAATCTCTACCCCCAATAATGGCAACTTGAACTTAGACTCTGAAAATACCATTCCCTAATCTTTTGCTGTCTGGTGCTGATCAGCATCAGGTTTCTGATTACTCATCTCCTAAGAGAGTTTGATGAACTCTACCCCCTTAAAATGCTAATCAGAAAGATTAATGACACTGGTTTAACAGCATCCTTTTCTCAAAGTCCTGATGTGTCAGGCCCTTCCCCTGCCTAATTACTACCTTACCTCTGTAGGATAACTCATCAGAGGAGTGCTTTCTCTTCTTTTTGTGATGTTCTGTCCCGGGAAAAAGCTCACTGTCCTATAATAAGAAAAAAAGTTGTTGACAATCAAGAGGGACTATTGACATAGATAATAATTTGTAGGAGGCATCAAGAGTTATTTGTATTACCGTAACATAAAGGAACCCTAGGTATGAACCAGGATCATTACTTTAGGTGCTAAAACAAGCAAAGGGAAAATACTCTGTTCCCAATAGCCCACAGTGTAGGTTTAACGTAAGAGACAGAAAAACATGTTTCGGATAGGTGGGAGAACACAAAAAATGGTATTAGACAGGACTGGTTTCAGCACATCAGCCACCTAACCAGCATCAAGCTTTCTGTAGGCACTGCAGCACAACAGAGCTATAAGGAAATTGAAAACCAGATCTCTATAGGTAGCTTCTTGCAAGTGAGAGGAGCAATACATAAGAAAACTTGAAAAAGCACATTTGAGAGTGTTAATGAGCAATGAAAGCCAGCAACTGGAGATCAGCTGGTAAGTAGATACAAGACATCTACCTCTTAATAAAGGTAAGAAATAACTCAGCATGCATAGGCTGTCAAGCCTTGAAAATGAAAGTGAGCACTTCATGTTTTATGCTGAAGAAGACAAAAGAAGTGAAAGGAGTTAGAGAGGGGACAATTAAAATGATAGGCCAAAAGATTGACCTTACTACCAGTTACTATTTGGTTCTTGACCAGTTTATGGTCTGAAAATTAAACTCCTCTACAGAATTCCATCTGCATGGTAAAAGAAGATTTTAAATTTAAAATAGAACTCCTCTCCTGATAAAAAATAATCACAAGATAGTCACCTTTGAGTTAACAGTGGAAATTTTAGCTCAAAGAGGAAACTTTTGAAGAAACTTAAGTTGTCACTACTTGATTTCAGAGTTAAGGCCCCAAAGAGGTGAGTAGGGCAAGTTCGTACCTCTCAAGAGCTATCGTTTCAGGCTGTCTGCAGAATCAGGAAGACAACAGTGCATCAGTTAACATTATATTCATCCTTTGCTGCCTATTTACATAACCATACATTCTAAATTTTTTTTTTTTTCTGTGTAAAACGTTATTCATGCTACTTTAGAACTGGCAAGGTTCTACATCAAGGCCAGGGCAGCATCCTACTACCCTATTTTCTGAGACCAGAAAAATCAGAATCAGTTGTAATTGGGACTGAACCCCTGCTTTTTCCCCAAGAAAGTTACTGAACAATAGAAGACATGATTAGCTGCTCTTGCTGTCTTCTATATGCATTTCTATATAAAAAAAACCCAAGAAACTCATGCGTCCCATTCCATCACTAGCTTTACATATATCCTTATACGCTCAGCCTTTTCTCTGAGGGCTTCTTGATTTGAGTTGCTACCTCGTCTTCCTCTTGCAGCAGATCCCTGTAAGGGCGCTTTTTCTCTCGCTGTATCCTGCCAGTTGCCAGGTCCACGTCATCAACACTTCGGTCACTCTCTAGGAACTCTTAAGATTTACATGAAATGGGAAAAAAAGAAAGAAATTAAATACCCCATTAAGGAAGGACAGACATGTGGACTATGCACAAAATAAACTAACAGTGGATGTTGGCACAGAGAGATGTGCAAAACCCAGCAAGCACAGAAGCCTAGAAGATAACAACCTGTACACTCTGACCACAGGGACGGGGCTCAGTGCTCTAATGCTATAACACAATCACTCAAGATTTCATTTCTAACTCTTGTATATTTTTTCCTAAGGTCAACTGGACCTAGAAATGTTACCACGACTAAACATATCCTTATCCCTGGTCTCCCATTCCGTTAACCTGGCAGGGAGAAGAAAGGCTGCAGTGGTCAGAGTTTCTCAAGTTCTAATCCCAGTACCTTACACCTGGAAGTCAAGGGCTTGGGATCCTCCAGTAACCTAGCCAGTTTAAATTTAAGGGCTCCACAGCACACTAGCTTCCTTTCCCACACTGACAGCATGACAACTCCCTCTGAGATTATGAAGCAGTCATACCTTCTTTCTTCTTGGAGTCAGCATAAGCCATGGCGGTCCTGCAGGAGCCTGAGAATGTGTTGCCACGCCTGGGCTCCTTCCCCTGTTCCCATCTACAGGAAAAGGTCTGAGAAACAGAGAATGAAAATAACCCTCCCATAAAGAAGAATCACAACATAAAATGGGAAACTTCCTCTGAACCAAGCGAAGATTCTCTCAAAGACAGTGGGGAAGGAGTCTACCTTTTGGTTGGTTCTTGCTCACTCTTCAGGCTTGACAGAATTTTTATTTAAAAAAAAAAATATAGATTGCTCTTCTATTATGTTAAAGGTATTAAAAAACCACCTCTTCCTTATAAGATCTCCAAATCACTGAAATAATTCATTTACCAGAAAAAGGGTGAGAAGACAGCTGAGTGTGATTTTCATGACACATGAAACTGCTTTGTGTCAAAGCCATTTTTTGTCAGGAGCCACTGTAGCAAAGAGTGGGATGTTTAGAGAGTAATTCCAAACCCTTGAATCTCAGATGAAGTGAAGGAAAAGAAGGAACCAGGCAGGAATCATTGTGCTAAAAAAGAATTAATTCAAAGGTTTTTAACTAGATATTGCATATTTTGTAGTGAAGGTAACCATCCTTCTGACGTGTTTCCCAACTCTACTACTGCAGCCATTCTGAATGCCAGCCTGGGAGAGGGAATGGAACAAAGCATTCCTTTTCACTAGGGCTTCTGCAGCTCTCCAATCCCTCTCACCTCCCATGTTGCTGGCACAACAACAAGTAGGATAGTGCCCTTATGGAGTAGATGCTGGTTGTCTCAGAGTAAAAGGCTTTTGTTCTATAGTTGGCAACCAGCTTAACATGGAAAGATTGACCTTCTTCTCGTAAGTGATTAAACAAATTGTACCTAACTAATTTTGTGTGTTTGTTTGTACCTGTGCATGAGCACACATTGCTAAGTGTTCAATCACAAAGATCATGTAGCTTGTTCATTGTAGCTGTCACAGTGATCTTGCCACACTGAAGCTACATTTGAACACTGTGAGAGCCAGGAACTCGTGCCATTACATCCCTGCACGTACCTCAATTTTATAAATAATTGGTTGAGGTTGAGAACGTACAACATATTCACACTATAATGGTTATTTAAGTGAAACCACATAGTCTCAACTGTATCAAGTTTGCAGGTACACGAGTTGTTTCTGTTTAAATTCATAGGGATACACGTCATTTCTTCATTCACCACAAAATGTTCTAAGTCAGTATTATGACCACTATACATTGTTGGTAGCAAGCACAGCAACCTGCAGGTGTACTTGCTACCAACCAAGGTGCACAAAAGCACTGCACTTTGTAATAAAAAAGGGCATCATGCCACTTGTGGATTCAGTTTTGAATCAGACCTTGTTTACATTTAATGATATTCAGTTGTCATATAGAGTTCAGTAGGAGGAGCAAGTGCAATACAAAAGCACTGTGCTACAGAACATAGGGCCAAACAAAGCTGAGGGTAGTCGTTCATGAACAGATCATCTGGAGAATCATAGAATGGTTTGGGTTGGAATGGACCTTAAAGATCATCCAGTTACAAGGCCTCTGCCATGGGAAGGACACCTCCCACCAGACCAGGCTGCTCAACCAGCAGCCCCAACCAGCCAGGACCTTAACACTTCCAGGGATGGGGCATCCACAGCTACCCTGGGTAACCTGTGCAAGTGTCTCACCACCCTCAGTATGAAGGATTTCTTCCTAATGTCTAATCTAAATCTTCCCCCTTCCAATTTAAAGCCACTCCCCCCTGTCCTATCACTACATACCCTTGTAAAGAGTCCCTTCCCAGCTTTCTTGTAGGTTCCCTTCAGGTATCAGCCACTATAAAGTCTCCCCAGAGCCTTCTCTTCTCCAGGCTGAACAATCCAGCTCTCTCAGCCTGTCCTCACAGAAGAGGTGCGCCAGTACTCTGATCATCTTTGTGGCCTCCTCTGGACCTGTTCCAAAAGTTCCATATCTTTCTTATATTGGGTATTCCACAACTGGACACAGCACTCCAGGTGAAGTCCCGTGAGAGAGGAGTAGAGGAGGAGAATGACCTCACTTGACCTGCTGGCAATGCTGCTTTTGATGCAGCCCAGGATACTGTTTGGCCTTCTGGGCTGCAAGTGCACACTGCCGGTTTATGTCAAGCCTCTAAGATTTGTTTATAACTACGTGCACACCTCTGACCCCCTTTCAAAATCTTAGTTATTCAATTGTGATGAAGGTTGGTAGATAATGCCCAGAGTGGTTACAACCCCAACCTCTAACCCTGCAAATACAAAACATATGCTTAGCTAGGCTTGTCCTATAAATTCTAGTTAGGTCCTCCTGCTTCAAATTCTTTGTTCTCAGCAGCAATCATAGAATTGCTTGGCTGCAAAAGGGCTCTGAGATCATCGAGTCTAACTGTACCTGTCCACTACTGGACACATCCCTGAGCACCTCACCTACCCGTCTTTTAAACACCTTGCAGGGATGGGGACTCAACCACCTCCCTGGACAGCTGTGCCGGTGCCTGACAGCCCTTTCAGTGAAGCAATTTATCCTGATGTCTAATCGCACAAACACAGGGGAAAAGATCTCTCTTCACGTCTCCCGTTCCTTACCACACCCGCCGGCGGGATTAGGGCCAAGCCTTGCATTTTTGCAGCCCTCCCAGCCTCTGCACTTCAGCGCCCCAAGGCAGGCCGCGGCGGGGGGAAGCGGAGGAGCGGCGGCGGCTGAGGCCGATCTCCCTCGCCCCGTTTCCCTCCCGACGCTCCCAGCGGAGCGGTGACGGCGCCTGCGGTCCCGCCCCGCGCCCCCCTGCCCTCAGGACGCGGCCCCGCTCGCCCCCTCACCCGAGCGCGCTCCGGCCTCACTCCAGCCCGAGGTTCCACCCCTGCAGCCCCGGCGGCGATGGGCGCGGCCGGCGGGCCCGTCAGTGCCGAGCCGGAGCGGCTGCGGCCGCCTCACGCTGCCCCCGCGCTTCCCGCCGCGCCGCCGCCACCCGCGGCCGCCATCTTGGAGAGGGAGACAAGGGGCAGGCGCCGCGGCCAGGGGCAGCCAGCCGAGCGCCGAGCGCCTCCAAAGCGGCGCCTCCGAGGCGAGGCGCGGGAATGCCGAGCGCATCGACGCGGCCCCGGCGGGACCGGGGGTGGCGGCACCACCACAGAGTCAGAGAATAACCTGAGTGGGAAGGGACCCACGAGGATCATCGAGTCCAGCTCCGGTCCCTGCACACAACTGACAGCGGAAATGCCGGCAAATAATCTCTCCAAGGCTCATTTTGGAGTCCTAGAAAGCAGCGTCCTGTATTTCAGCGCTGGGCGCGTGAGGAACAATCGCATAATGAGACAAGAGCTGGGACAGAATGTATATCCCGCTTACATGCAGCTGTATAAATTCTCCCAGCAATCCCTTGCATATTCTGTTACTTTCCAAGGACTAATTTTAATGTTGTTATGAGCTTCACGACAGCCAAATCTCTGCTCATTGGAGCCTTGGTACCAGCTCTGTCTGATCTTGCCTTTTGTGGATAAGGAAAGGCATCCTTTGAACAGTGTTACCCGGGAAAGCACAATTTTAAAAAAGTGCTATTAAAAAAGCATGCTATCAGAGGAACAGTCTGTGTCTGTCTAACTTCCAAAAACATACAGATACTTAGACGGAACTTAACTCTACCTTAACTTAAATCCAAATATTGCACTTTTTGTAACAGTGTCTACTTCTTGTATGAGAAACCCCAACACTCACACCATGTGACTGAAGGCATTGTCCAAATGCTTCTTGAATACTGCCAGGCTTGGCGCCATGACTGCTTCCCTGGGGAGCTGTTTCAGTGCCCCACCACCCTCTGGGTGAAGAACCTTTTCCTAATACCCAAGCTAATACTCCCCTGACACATTTTCCTGCCATTCTCTAAGGTCCTGTCATTGGTGAATTGCTAATGAGGTCTCCTCTCTGTCTCCTCCAGGCTGAACATACCAAGTGACTTTAGCCACTTCTCATACAAGTTCCCCTCTAGACCCTTCACCCTGGCATTGGACAGTGCAGCCTTGGGGCGGCAGCCACCATCATGCGTTCAGTCCTCCCCTGCTCTTCACTGTGGGCCAATGTCTTACTAGGGACCTCCTTGATAGAACAAGTAGTTAACTAATATAAAAAGTGGGGTATTTTGATTTAAGCTAAAGTAAAGTTTCATCTAAGTAACTGTATTTTTTTGAAAGATGGACAGAACGTCCCTCTGATAGCATGTGGTTTTTTTTTCAAATGAACTGCCTTTTTCCAGACACTGTTCTTTAAGAAATGATAACTTCTTGTGTTAAGTATGTGGTGAACAGATGTGTCTTCTTCCATAATCACTTCTGTTTGCAATATTCCCCTATCTAAAATGAAAGGACAGTCACAGAGCTGGCTCCAAAGCTCCAATTAGCAGAGATTTGGTGTTGTGAAGTTCATAATAACATTAAAGTTAGTCCTTGGAAAGGGAAAATATACACATATGCATGTAAGTGGGAAATATGTTCTGTCCCCAGCTCTTGTCTCATTACACATGATTGATGGAAATCAGTTCCTCACACACCCAGTGCTGAAATAAAGGATGCTACTTTCTAAAACTCCAAAACAAGTCTTAGAGAGTTTATTTGCTGGCATTTTTGGTATCATCCTCCCCCTCGCCTGCTCAGTGGCCCCACTGGTGCAGGTGCGCAGGCCCAGGGCTGGGACCAGAGTGGCAGGGGGGGTCACGGTGCACTCACTGTGCCCCTAGACACCCCAGTGTAGTTCTGTGGGTGCCATGACCTCTCTCAGAGGAGTGGAAGCAAGGAATGGCCCACACACTGGGTGCCCAGCCCCTGACCACACTGTAGAGTCTGTATCCACCTTCCCCCTGTCCCCAGGACAACCTCCTCTTCCTGCGTGCAGGTGCTGTAGCATCACAGCTTCTCATAGAATCATAGAATGCCCTGAGTTGGAAGGGACCCACAGGGATCAACAAATCCAACTCCTGTTCTTGCACAGGAAAACCCAGACATTCACATCATGTATCTGAGGGAGTTGTCCTAATGCTTCTGGAATATTGTCAGGCTTGGCTTATATCTTAGTGTCAGTTTGCTTAAGTACTGCACTCACCCAAAACAGATAGTCCAGTATCTGCAAGGATAAGGATGATGATTATGATTATTATTTTCCTCCAGTCCTCAGGAACTTCTCCCAATCACCATGATTGTTGAAAGATTATTAAACGATCCAAATCATCCTTTTCTTTAAGAGGGAAGCATCTGAGCCAGGCTGGCAGCCGGGTTAGCTGTTGTTGGCTGCTCGTGCGTGCTGCGGCGGGTCAATGGGAAAGCGTGAAATCCTGTTATTAAGCAGTTACAGAGCCAGCACTTTTCATGAGATTAGTCATGCATACACATGAACAGGCACCTCTCCTATAAGCCTGTCTGATTGCCTGAGGAACTGAGTGGATGTGCTGCGCAGGTGAAGAGTGTCGGGACCAGCGAGAGCAGAGATAAGGCAGCACAACCATGGTTACTGCCTGAGAAGGCATCCTGCAGCCCTCACATCATTCCTATCAACTGCCTAAAGGCGGCAGGCAAAAGAAAGGCAAATTACCCCCAGCATCTTCTAAAGGGCTCATGCCTTACTGCAAAGCATTCAAGATAGAGGTAAAAAAGCCCTCAAGGAACAGCCTGGTCAGAAAACACAAGTCTTTTTCCCACCAGGGTAGTCTTTCTTTACCCTGACTGCTCCCAATGTCTCTGTCCCACAAACCTCATCTAACTCTTACCTTAAATTCCATCATCTCCACTGAAGTAGGAGTCCTGTTTTTCTTCATATGCCGGCAGACACTCACATGACTCTTTGTCAGAGGCTGCTCACAGTCACATGCTGTCTGCAGACTACAATTCCCAGCCATGCCTGAAATTAAACCTGGCCCACCACAGGCGTGCTGGCTCTCCAGTGTTTACAGCTCCGCCTTCTGGTTCTGCTGATATTTTTGCGTCCTAACAAGTAAATAATGATGACAGTAATTATTTGTGGTGCAGTAGCGCCTAGAGGAATTAGGAGGATAGACACCTTTGCCTATTATGCCGTGTGAAAGTATAGTTTGATATAGAGGTACAGTTTGATATATGGGAGGTACAGCCTCTGTGCATAGATGACAGTCTGCAATTGCAGCAGCTGTAACACACCAGAGTTAAACCCACCAGCCCTTAGGCTGAGCACAGGATCCCTGCAGATGTTGTCACACGTGCACATGTGTGTCGACTGCTGGTGAAACTCTCTTGAAATAGAATCACTCCTTGCCCTCCAACCCAGGGAGGAGTTACCCAGTTGGACAAGTGCCTCTGCAAATTTATGACCAGGACCTTTTCAGAGCTGAACTCACTGAGACCAGCTCTTTGCCTCTGATTGTTGATGATGTTTCCAGGGGACCCAGTGATGGATCCATACCCTATTTGGCAATGCACAGTACAACAAAAACACATCTCCTGTCATCAGGATTTTACAGTCTTCAGCTTTTTTGCTCGTATTACAGATTGCAAGGAAACACCAGTTAACTCCCGGGAGCAGTTAGCCTGTGGGTCAGGTAGAGGCAGAACAGGAGCAAGTCAGAATAAGCCATTAGCATGGTTGAGAGAGTCAAGGTGCAACCTAAAGGAACAGGGATACAGATTGCTTTGAAAACTGAAAGCCTAAATTAGCCTGCTATTTGGTGATGGCAATAATTTCATAGTGATAGCTAGTAAATGTGTAGGGATGGCATGTTTAATATTCCGCACTCTAGAATGAGAAAGGATTCTAGCTTCCCTGCAGTTTAATGTTTTTAGTGTTGTATGGTTCATAGATATTAGATTGTGTCAGTGATTGTGCACGGAGGAGAGAGAATGAATTTGCAGGTGAATTTGCAAAAATGAGCATATAGCAGGATACTTGCATATAAAGCCCCTGAAGCACCAATCATTCAGACTTCCCCTGGTGAGATTTATCCATGCTCTTTTCCTCCCACAGAACAACAATAATAATAATAATAGTAATTCTAACAACAACAACACGTAGTCCCTCCTGCTGCACTTTTCATCACTGCAGAAATGCTCAGAAAAAGTAATTTCAATCACTTCCATTCTTCAGACTTAATAAAGGGAATCAGCCAGCACAAACCACTGACACTGGATGCCTTCAAATAGGTCACCCTTCCCCTTTTCTAAAAGTTCCAGGGATCCCTTTAGAGTGTACACCTAGATCATATAGGTCAGATGGGGAAAATGTCAGGATACTGATAGCAAATTGAGGAGAGTCACAATCCTTTCAAATTCTTAATACCAGACAGAAATGTTTCTTTGTACTCTTGAATATGAGAGGTCACAGCGAGGGAATCGGAAAATCAAATCGTCCCCATAGTTTTTAAGACCCGCTTAAAGTTTTTTAAGTTCAACTTCTGTCAGTCTTGGACTATTGTGAGAATATTGCTCATTCTTTGTGTTCAGAACATCTTGCATTCTTTTACCTACATGCCAGGGAGGCAAACTGCAAAAGGCTACATGGTATATTCCCTCCGGTGTCTTCCTGGCACTCACATACATATTGTATTAAATACTTTTGCCAGTGCAGAACTTTTTAGTATGTGTGTATACTTTCTTTCACTTAATCCAAGATTAGTTGAGTGCTAAGGGCTTGATGCCCATGAAGCTATCCAATATGGTCTTGCTTTCCCCATGCTTTGTCCACCATCTATCCTTTTCTGCCAGTTTTCTCTGGCCTGCACTAAGGTCTGAGTTTCCAAATTCAGCAGCCCTCTTTTTTGTTTTTTTGTTTTTAGTACTTAGTTCATGGGGTCTCAAGTGCAACAAGTGTAAAAGGAGCGAACAGTAACATGACCTGTAGCCTACTGTCAAGTTAAGTACGTAATTAAATGCAACATTCAGAGCTATATTAACAATTATCTATTCTCTGTGTTCCTCGTTTCCAGCTTACAAATATCTTTTCACTCCTGTCCCATTTTTCTATATTTTTTGCTAGTTTTCAAGATGATTTGGCATTAACTGGAAAGGGACCTGAATAAAAAAACCTCTGATCCCCAAGCATCCTTGGAAAGCCTGCTTTGTTTTGCACAGGCAATGCTACTTTTCTCCGTGCTCACTACAACACTTCTATGTTGCCAGCTACCAAGCTGCCCTTAAAAAGGAAGTATGGCTTGTTAAGTTTGGACAGGTTCTATAAAAAATAAATGCATTTTAAAAGGCTTATGAATATGAATAGAGAGGAAGTGATTACAGTGTTACAGTGGACTTTAGGTGAAATGGACCTTGCATGCCAGTTACTTCAGCCATATAATTTCATTAGTGTTTTTTATAAACAAAGCTAGTAAGTCCTGTTTGAATACAAGGACTTGCTTCCTTAGAGAAGCTAAACATCAAAAGATTTGTTATGTGCATTGTTTTGGTGTTGAGGATTTACTTAAATTGCTTCCCATTTGTCTTTGGGTTTTTTTGCAGGATGCATTCATTTTCTCGCCCCTTCATCTGGGAATATAGTCATTAACGAAGCCACAAGCGTGCATGCATTCATTTATAACGTCAATGCAACAGCCTGAATGTTCCCCTGAGCCACAGCATCTGTCACTGTGGGGACACACCTTCTTCTCCCTGTTTCTAGCGCTGCCCTCTGTATTTGCATGCTAAGAGAAGGAATGTGAGGTGGGAGGACAATGTCCTTGTCCATCTGGTGGGGAAACAGTACCAGGTGTTACAACAGGATTAGTGCGGTCCGGAGAGTAAGAGTATGCTTCAGGATGTGGTTAGGGAAAGGGACAGTACTAGGGTGATGTGCACAGAGGGAAGGCTAAATGCAGAGAATCACTCAGACTCGAATTTGCCTCTTTTTGCTGATTTTGATCTCCTCCCTTCCCCTCACCACATGCCATGCAGGTAGAAGTGGTTTAATCTGAGTTTTACAAAGCCTCTATGCTTTCAGTGCTCAGCTTTACCTCCGTGCCTCCTCCCTGGGTGCTTTGCTGGTCTCTGCTCACCATAATTCCTCACAACTCTGCTCCCAGAAAACATCAGACATTCAGCCCTATATCTACATTCATTTTACATTTTCATTTTTTGCTTGAATCTGGTGATTTATTTCATTTCCTCTTCTTACACCTTGACTCTCTCCATTACAGCCCTGTTCCGTACAGGCCAGACTGACCTGCTTCTCTCTTTAGACATGAGTCTCTGAGTCAGAGTAGCATGATCCTTCACCTGTACGAAAAAAGCCTGTATCTCTGGGATGCTTCATTCCTGCAGTTTTCTGTTTATGACAGAACCACAGCTTCAGCATCTGCCCTGCACTATGTAGCAGAAATTATTATATTGCTAAAATGTCTATGCAAATAATGTAGATGAGTCATGGCTGTTTCTGTGGACCAATCTCGCATATTTCTTCTCCTTCTGGCCACAGATGTTATAGCTGGTGATCAGAACTTTTGGGAAGAAAACGAGATTTCACTGCTCCTTGAACAGATGCGAAGTATCGGTGGAGTTTGAAGAGGCAGGCAACAAGACAGTGCTTTGTGCAAAACTCTTAGGATGCCAGCTGGGCTAATGCCAGCTTCATGATTATGATGTGCCATGATCTATCGCTGCTTCAAAAATATGGGCAAGGGATATCATGTGGAAAGGGCTCCAGACTCCTAAAATTTGGAGGCATGGCAAAGGCAGTATGAGGGTTCACTGGTGTTGGGACTCGCTGAGGAGTAACAAAAGGTATGTTGTATACCTGCATGCATTGCTGACTGGTTTGCGTTGGGGGAAACTGGTGGTGTTGCAGGATATTTTATATGTTGCAACTGTTTATGCAGCAGGTAATTTGCAACAATTTCAGGGTCACAGGACTAGATGAGGTGATCTGGGTCATCAAGTGCTGTTCTCTGCTGTTGCAGGGCCACTGTCATTCGATCCCTATCATAAACTGATCCATCTTTATCTTTAAAACAATCGAGTCTAATACGCCGACAATGCTCACTGGGAAGTTGTTCTAGAATATCATTCTCTGATGGTTAGAAGCCGTCTCCTGATTATCAACCTTAATGTATTCGCAGTTAGCTTGCATACATTTGTTCCTGTGCCAACGTTTTATTTTAGCTAATATAATTATTGTCTCTTGTTGCTGTTTTTGCTCTGATATATTTATAGAGAGCTGTCATACCTTCTCTCGGTTCTCATTTTGCTAGGCTAAACAAGGCATGCTCTCCAAATTCACTCCTAGCTGGTGACTGCCTCCTTCCTCTCCCCACGCCCACAGCCTTGCTCTCTGCTTGCTCACATTGAATTCTTCCCTGAAGCTGGATAACTTGTAGTGGACACAGTTTGCTCAGAGGTCTCACCAAGGTCATACACAGTGACTCTAATACTACCCTCTCTCTAGAGGAAATAATGATTTTTTTTTTTTTTGTGAAGATAGAAGAATTAAGTACTTTCTTAAAACCTTTGAATACAGCTTTCTGGAAAGATGTTAAAAAGCCACAAAATTTAGTCTACATTATAATTTCACCTGTAGTCACAGAAGGATATGGCAAACAAGGAACATATACAGCTTATTCCTGCCCTTTTGGGGACCAGGACAGAGCCTGATAAGCTCTAGGTTTGCTCTGTGACTTCAGCACATGTAAAGTGGAGGAGGGACTGTAGTCTCAGGTAGGTAGCACTCTGTGATATTGCCTTGTAGGGTGAGCATCACACTGGAGTCTTTTGGGTGCTGATCATGTGAGTCTTGGAACTGACCTTCCTCTTGCATCATTTCTCCAGCATGCCCTAGCTACTGCAGGACTGTAACATCTTTCTCTTCCTCCCTACACCACTTTTTCTCCTGATAATAGTCAATGTGCTGGTGGATGCTGAACATGCAGTTCTGGCCCTTTTGCTGCTTAAATTCAGATACTCCTTTTACCTCTCTCCATGAACTGGTCAGATGCCTGCTTGACTTACATCTGCCTGAGATTACATAGGATTGATATTTAGGTGGGTACCAGTTTTAACTTCCTTAAATAAAAATTTACTGTTTGCTATATTGCAACAGACAGATCACAAGGCTTGTAGCATTTGCAAGTAGAACATGGGATGAAATTATGGAAGTAGGAATATGGGAGATGGTTATAACATTTATTAGAGAAAGTACCTTTATCCTGGTCATTTGGCATATGTGTGCGGGTCACACATCATGGTGGAAACACCTTGGAGTGCTGAGACTTTCTGGGAATTGTCACTCAAAGGAAAGAGAAACTGTACTGCACCTTTCCCTAGCTCTCTAAAAGGAACTGTTCATTTGCCTTAGGGTATATATGGCCAGTCAGGGCTGCAGTGTTTTTTTTTGTGTGGTTGCACTAGTGTTTGTTTACAAATTTGCTTGAAAGAGCCTAACCTTTCACTGTGCCACAAGCCAAAACAAATGTAACTCATGCTCACTATTTTTGATTACAGGATAACTTAAAAATAAGGACTTGTGACATTGAGACAATTACAAGAAAGCTATGTAACTGGTAATTCTGCAGTCTGGGCCATGACTAAGCTAATATTGGGAAAGATATAGGAGTGGAAGGCCCCTGTAAAATGAATTTTTACTATACTTTGCACAAAGCATATGAAGGAGTCACAAAGCTGAGGTTACTTTTTCGTGTGAAGACTCTATTGGTCTGAAGCATAAGTAAAAACATGGGTAAACTTGTAATGAGAACATTTTCTGTGCGATTTGCATCAGAAACCTACAGAAGTTGATGTGGTCCACGATGAATCAGAGTGGAAGCTCCTTCAGCTCATAGCTCACTGCCATCATGCAACAATATTTTAAAATTTCTGCTTTTCTTCCTTTAATTGTTGTCTAGGTGGAAGTTGAAGATTTCCAGCATCGTCTGTGGGTTCTGAAGATCTGGCAGTTTGAGAAACAGTTTTTACCAACGATCCCAACATCCTCACCATGTCCCAGACTGTGTACAAATCAGTTGTACATTGTACAGGGCTGGAAAATTGTTCTCCCAAGAAGGGCTGGTCCCAAATAAGGCACACAGGTCTGTGGCTCCACATTAATTTTAGTGAAGCTTGGGAATAATTTGATGATTTGTAATTAAATTTCAGACTGGAGGAGTCCCAACCAAGAAAAAAAGGTGTTGTTCATTTCCGTGAAGGGTACAACACTTAATGTACTTGCATAGAAAGAAGCAGAGAGATTGTATCAGTGTGCATCCCAGTCATATCGCGTTTCTCTTTTAAATACCAGCTTGGTAAGCCTATTGAGTATTGATGCTGCTCTTGGAGCACAGAAAGAAAGAGATGCTTTATGGCCCTAAATTCAATTCACAGTTAAATGTCTCAGGTAATGGAAGCTTTTACCACATCACTTGAGAGACCATTGTATTGTCTGCTAGATTTCATAAGCAAGGAGTTTTCTTTTTTTTTTTTTTTTATTTAGTTGAGCTGCTTGCTTTTTTTCTGAAGAAATAAATGACCAAATAAAAAGCAAATCTGAAAACCTCCCCCACTGAGTCTATTTCAGTTGTTGCTGTTTTCTTCACATTTTCCTCCTTGAAATGCATTAGTTTCCAGTTGAAGAAACCTGAAGAAAAGATGGTTATTACCAAGAAATTTGCAAATTAGCACAGCTCAAAACATCCCCACAGCAGTGTTCTAGTAAAATGAGAGAGGCTGGGCTAAAACCTCTATGTATTTATTTGGTTCATTCTATATTTGGATTTAGCAATCCTATTACGAAGCTGAAATTTAGGACTCTTTGGATACATTTGTCCTGGAAACAGCACTGGTAAATTGTAAACTCTGGTAGGTGGGAGGATGAGGAAGGAGAAAAGCAATAGACATTCTTCCTTTGCTATTAAGTGCATTTGCATATTTTCAGCACATTCAACAAATGATTATTTTCTGTGGATGGACAAAATTAGTGGTTAAAGAGAAGAAAAATGCACTGAGTATGGGATGTGGGATGTGGCAGTGCTATTATACAAATTGATTCTATGCCTTCAGCAGGAGTTTTCAGTTCAATTTAATCACCTCCGAAGGAGGAGGAGAGGGCAGTTGAGTCAGACCACCGGCATGAATATATGCTTGGAAAAACTCCCATATAAAGAAAGATTGAAGTGCTAGTGAGGAGATGAAGAAGAGAAGGAGTGGGAAATGTACACCACATGAAGTGCAGTGCAGTAGAAGACATGATCACTAATTGCTGTTTTTTATGAAACAAGAAGAGAGGAGAGTTTAATAGAGAGGAAGGGAAAAACACTGGCAAAAGGAAGTTTTCTTCCATATGACAAAAGGAAGCGGTGAGAATGCTTTTGTGTTTCTTGTAGTCCAGGAGCACAGCTCCAAATGAGGGTGGAAATTTCAGTGTAAACTCTAGTGTAATTACTGTAGTTGCAAGTGTATTTTTTTTTAAAATGCTGCCATTCTGGAAAGCAGAGCCCTGCCATGTTCCAGAACAGAAGTCAAATTTGGATTCTGAGAACTTGTCAAGAAATTCTCCTGGGAGATAAATGATCACATAAATGTCAATGTCAACTGCAGCATTTCTTAAATGTTCCTGCTCCAATCATTGCCAGCAATAATGTCTCAGAGATATCTTTTGGGCTGAACGTGTATCTACACAATGTTATGTTCATTATGTTCTGAGGACATCCAGCACTGAATTTTTCACCGTGTTCCTCTCTTTACCACAGCCAAGTACACAGTTTATGTACATATTAGCCTGTGCTGCTAAGCTAGTGCTACCTGCCAAGATTTGCAGCATCTTTCCTTACGCTCAAATGGCTACAAAAATCACCAGATGGCAGCAGAGTAATTTCTCATCTCCTCTTGCCCTGAACTTCTGGTCACAGCTGTATGCTCTGGGGTGTTCCTTGCAGGCACAGTTCCCAACTTTACAGGGTATGCAAAGGCAGCTATACCTACTGAGAATGTACTTGCCTCTTCCTCAGCAAGAGATTTATGTTCTCCATATGGTGCCTCCACAAAGTCTGGATTTTAAGGGATCATTATCTATTTTTCATTTAAATTCCTAGTTTTTCTGCAGAATTGCCCTAATTTGTAGCTTGCAGACACTGGTATAAACAAATGCTAATTGTTGCATTCTTGTGGTATGTTATATGCAAGGTAACTTACTTGGCTTTGTCTCAGAGCAGGGACTGGAACCAGCCGAGGTTCACTCCATAGCTCAGAGCTGAAAATGGATAATAGGAATCTTGTTAATAGTGCTGTTTGCTGTTCCAACATTGCAGTTGGTTTTACTCAATTAAATGCTAAAAGCAAAATGCTAGAAGGACAGAAATACCCTAAAGGATTAGAAAATTCAGAATAATTTTGGCCCTCAACGGTCCTCAATTTCCCAGTTCTGGAATTTCCTATAAAAATGAACAATTCCCAGGCAGTTTCCCAGCTACAACAAGTGGACACTGGAACTCCATAGCAGCCAGACGTGTGCACAGACAGGAAAGCAACCTGGCCAAGGGGGTCAGTATTAATTTACTGGCTGTCCTAAGAAACCTCATGGAACTTGAGCAGTCTCAAGGACTCAGATCTCTTCAGTCTCCATCTTAAGATGTCAGCGCCCAAAACCAGGAGAAAGTTTTCTCTGGTAGCCAAGGTCTGGTCTCTGTGGATCCTATAACTCTTTCCCTGTCTACAACAACGACAAGCTGAGCTCTAGGGCAGGGAGAAGAGGAAAAGGCTATTGTGATTCTACTGACTTGCTTCTTTTAACAGAAAAAAACCCTAAACAAACCTACACTTTTATTTTTCCTATAAGAGCTCATTTCAATGGAATTTCAGGTCTGGAAATGGATCAAGGCAACTGTGTTCAAACATACTGGAAAGAACATGGCTCTTGTCATAGATTTCAAAACTACCTTTACCAATCTCTCGCATAATCAAAAAATGCTGCTATGCTCAGCAAAAATGGATCAAGGCAACTGTGTTCAAACATACTGGAAAGAACATGGCTCTTGTCATAGATTTCAAAACTACCTTTACCAATCTCTCGCATAATCAAAAAATGCTGCTATGCTCAGCGAAAGGCAGATGGAGGCTTCTAAACTCAGGGTCATTAAACATGTTCTTGGATAGAGATTCTTCCAAGGTCACTTCCTATGTAAGCTGTGAAATTGCTGATTTTTTTTTTTTTTAATTGATACCAGGGGTTGGTACAATTTGAAACTTTCACAAGATTGAAGGTTTAATTCTTATTCCCACAAGTGTCCCTGTTATGATTTGGTGGTAGAAGGAATACCCCAAGTTGGTGCTATTCCACCCATTTTAAAGCTGTCTTTACATGGCCAGAGTTGTGGAAAGGTAGCAGAGTGGAAAAGAAAAGGAGACTGTTCTATGTATTTGAGCACCCAGACACTCACATTTAAGCTGCAAACTTTCACATCCTCATTCTCTCTCCTACTTCACTTTGTCCTTGCCGTCTTCCAGCAGAGGTTGGAAGTTTGAAATGGACTTAAAGCAAAAATACATGCTCTCTTTTATTATGAGCATATTTCAAGGGAAAAATGGATTACACTTTTATTGGACTGAATGCATTCAATTGTTCAACTTTTATTATTTCAAAGCAAAGTTTTGTTATTCAAACAAAAGGGTAAATGTTACCCACTATGCCATCTCTAAGCGTTTTCCTATGGCTCATTTTCAAAATAGCCTTTAGGATTTACTTGGCTAAATCTAACCTCAGGGAGGAGAAGCTTGCAGGGGGGAAAAAAATCACTGCATTAGAGGTGATAAAATGAGAAATGAGAGAGACGAACATCAGTTCAAATTCATCAGCATCAGAATAAACTCAGAAATAGACATTCTACATTTCCATAATGCTGTCAGCTGCCACTACAGAGACAGGGATCTAATACCTCTGTTTATACTGCTGCTAACTTAATTTATAGCAATTTATTCTATAAAAGTAGACAGTAACTTGACTGGCTGGGGAAAAAAAATCCCCTTTGTGCTGAAAATAAAAATGATAATGCACGTAATAGATTTCTGAAAGTAATTTAAATGACCAATTAAAACACAAGGTGAATTAGACATATTTTTATTAAATCTCAGCACAAATTACCCACTTTCTTATGCACGTTTGTAGACGGATTGATAAAGGGCAGTCATGGGACATTTACTTAGCATGATTGGGTGGTTCCAGGTTAGCTCACCACTCTCAGGGTTTTTTTATTTTGCTGCGGTTGCATGGGAGGAGGAAGCAAGAGCAGAAGTGGGCACAACAGCCTCAGGGCTGTAATCAGGTGTTTTTTCATGAACAGCATTGTGAGAAAAGGATCCAATGCAGCTTTCTCCTGGCAAAAATGAGCAGCGTGTGCCATTTCTGTACAGATGGCGGGGAAGATGAAAAATGACAGGCTTTCCACAGCTTTCCATCTAAGGAGGGGTCCAGATGGTATTTTGCAGGCAGGCATCAGTGTATTATGTTTTTGCTTTGATCCATCTGACATAAGCCCCAAACGGGAGGGCTGTGCTAATGCCCATCCCTCAGCATGGTGTCTTAGCTTGGACCCAGCCCTGTACTCACCACTACTGCTTTATGTTTGGTCTGGAGCTGACTGTTACCGGTCAGATTGTCTCCAGAACAAGTTAGCATCAGTTTGCAAGGTACCACAAAGACCTACCTAGAAATGCTGGGAGCTCATCCCTTTGTGTGAGATTGTGTCCCCGCGTGTTAAAGTCTGGTTTGGCTCAGTCAGACCTGTTCTGTTCTCAGGCAACAGTCCTAAGTCTTTTAATTCCCTAAGCACAAGTCTGGATCTTCTCTGTAGCAAACAAGCCTCTTGGTGAGAAACTTGCTCTTCTTAAGTACCTTTCAGGCCCCCTTAGAAGTAGTTCATGAGACTCTAAGGGTCCATAAACTAGAGGCAGAAAAGCGTGGCTCTGTAAAATCTGAGGAATATAATCATCAACCTACAGGTAAACATGTGCTTAAATGTTTTGCTGATCAGAGACGGAGTGCTGAGCCGCGGCCCTGGGAACTGCCTTGTGATCACAGTTATTCCCTTTATGACAAGAATTTGATCTTCAAATTGAGGTGGAATATTTTCCTGTTGCAACATAACCTGTTTTTACAGGGGAAAGGAAAGGGAGGAAAGAACTGGCAGTAGTTTGTGGCAATCTCTGCTAAGGATATAAATAGCTGGGGGTAGAGCAAATTTAGGAGTACTGTCACTGCTGTGAAGATACCTCCAGGTGTGAATAAAACAAAGGATGAGGTAGCCGAGAACTGAGCTGCATGGATCAAGCTACAGAAGAAGTGTAATGCCAAAACGGCAAGGTCTGTCATTTCTGATAGTGACTCTGTGTGGAGAGAAGCATGAGGAGTTTGCACAGTGCCTGTCTGCCAGCTTTCTCTCTTCAAAGAGTGCTGGTCCAGAAGAATCTCATCTCTCATGATGAAGCCACAAGCAAAAAGAAGCCTCTATTGCATTTTGCGTGACATTGATCCCACTGCTTCAGAATTGTAAGGACTCCCATGATAACCCATGTTTCTCACCCCAGCTTTACCCCTGCCTATTGCTGCTTGGAGACCTTCAATCCACATTCCCCTGAGCAGCTAATGCAGAAGCAACCTGGGAGAGGAATGACAGCACCTTTAACCCCACAAACAGCCTCTGGATGTTTCCCTAATGCATGGTAATTCACCTGGTATACACGGAACATCTATGTTAGTCCCATCTGAAGGCTCACAATGTGGATGGTGAGAAAGGTCAGTCCTGAGAATAAACTCACAGGCTGTTATCTCCAAGATGCATCACCAGTTTTGCCTGTGTCCTTGCCTTCAGATCAAAACAGTAGTTGAATTACATTGTGGATGCATATGCTGCTTAAGACATAAGATTAGTAGAAATCAGTGTTGATAAAACAAAGCTGGACCATGTTAAAAAAACAGACTAATTCTCCCTGCATAAGGCTCTGGACCCCTTAACTTGCTGCTACTGGAGGCTTATCTTGCTGTTAGCCACAAGGTCTTCCTGGTGTGGGACTATGCTGTATTATGTTCCTGCTCTTCTCGAAGAGAAAAGAGGAAACAAGGATAGTGCTGGATTTAGAACTTCTGATTTAAGTTTCAAAGTTTTACAAAAGATGCAGACAGGGGGCTGTGTAGATTCCTCATTCTAACTGAGAGTTTAGATTAACAGATACCAGCTGTTGATTCATTGGCTCAGGTCTTTGTTGTGCAAACCAGCATGACATTGACCTGTAACAGGTGAGAGTCTAGGAGAGAGTCTGGTAGCCCACATCATGAGTAAGCATGCAACATATTTTGCAAGAGAGGAAAGAGATAGTGTTTCTGGTCTGTATTGATTTTTATCTGCTTGAATATCACCCATGAGAGGATTAATAACTAATAACCATCATGCACATCAGTTAAAACGTACTTATGGGGAAAGAGAGGACAGACAAGTTTTCTGTGGCACTGTGTACCTCAGCTCCTCTGACTGTCTTTCCAAATTCACACAGTCAAGCAGACAACACTGGCCTGTGCCAACAATGTTGCGGGAAGGAAGGGAAATCTCACATATTGTAAGAGGTGACAAGTCAAAGCCACAGTGCCTTACGGAACAGGATTCTATGTAGGCCATGGGAAACCAAAAGGCAAGATTAGACAGGGGGTGAGAAGTGACACTGGACTAGTGAGCATTGCAATGCAAAAGAACAACATGCATGGCAAATTGAAGAATTCTCAGTTTACAGAGTTAGATTTCAACTATAATTTCAAGCCTATTTGATGCTCCTTAAGGGCCTCAGTATAACAGTTTATTATTGATGTGAAAGCAAGAGTTTGCTAAGAAACATGTTTAAATGAAGTTTTGGACTCTAAAAACTTTGATCATAGGCCTGATTTATGTCCACTTCAACCCAACTTACTTATGTGTGGAACAATAACTCATGACTGCATTTTTGATTGTAATCATATATAAAGCTGGATTATACTTTGACTACCCATCAGAGCTAGAAATTGAGAGTTTTTAGCAGTGCAATGTGATGCATTCAAATGCAACACAGTGCAGCTATCAGCCATGCTGCAGGTTACAGACAACATCACACATTGCATTCAAATAGCTGCACTGTCAGATCTGCAGAACTCCATGAGGTTTGCCTTCAAGTGCAGTTCTGCTCTGAAAACCAGGCTCTGAAAAGCTCACTGTGTGGCTGTATGTTTATTGCATTGATCTAGTCCTTATCAGATCACGCTGCTTAAGAGAAAATGCATTCTTCCTTCTATTTGTCAGCTTAGGGTGGGATCAGAGAAGAAAGATGGATTGTTCTTCCATGTCAGCTCAAAGGGATAAGTGATACATGAATGATTTCATCCTGTTATGTTTTCCACTGTGATTGGGCAGCCTTCTCTGTCTCAGCCGGTAACACTGCTGCTGGAGTATTCACCACAGTATTTATTTTTTATAGAAGCCAATTTTGCCTTCCCTGCCTGGTGTCATCTAGATTAAGACAATTAGTCCTGGAATGAATGGCAGCAGTGCTATAAGTTGTATTTCAAGAAAGGCAGTTCACAAATCGGCTGGTCAACTAAGACGCTGTGGTATGGCTTCCTTCTTCTGATGTCTGTTCTCAAAGGTCTGTCCAGCCTCAGAGCTGGGTGAATAACACCATCAGACACAAAAGGGTGCTTGTCAGCTTGTGCTTTCATGAATCAAAATCCGTTGCTAACAGATAAGAGGTTAGCCAGATGAAGTGGGGTATTGAATACATCTGTCAGGATCATCTGTGAGAAAGGCTGAGTACACTTTCACTACAGGTCTCCAGGAGGCAGGGGACAGAAGGGACTGGGCAGGTGGAAAGGCACTAGGAAGTTTGAGCAGTAATTTAGCACAGTGTCCTCGGGATTTGCGCTTTGTGAGGAGGTAAGTTCCACCTCAGGGTCATCTTATGTTTGGGATGTCCTCATATGTCTCTTTCTTATGGATTGTTTCATCTCTGTGAGAGCTGAGCTGTTTTTCAGCTACGTTATTCACGACTCTTTCTCCACCACTCAGACAACTTTTGTTGACTGACTTGTTGGGACAAGAGTCTCTGAACCTCTTTGTCTGGCCTGGCTCAATTAGCCTGTTCAGAAGTCTCTCGTGTGAAGGCAGAAAGACTGGAACTTGATGGTTTTATTAGCCTTTTTATTAACCTTGTTTACATAGGAAAGCAAGATAACTAATGCAGATCCAATGAATTTTTCATCAACAAAGGAGATGGCTTATAATATCATAATAATGCATCTGTATTCTTCTTACATGCCTGTGGGTCTCTCGCTATACTTAGTAGACAGTCTGCTAGGAAACAGTGAGAATGAGTAATCTTTGCTTTGCCCATGTGCACTTTCCAACATACTTGTTTGTTTTCTTCCTAATCCACCTGCAGCAAGGCCATGATCTAATGTGGGGTCCTAACTACACTATCTTAAAAGAAACTATTGCACTCCCCGCTTTAATTAGCACTGATCTCAGCCCTCCTTTCCAGAACTGGAAGATGAATTTCCCTTAGATGCAGCTGCACAGCTCTCACTGACTTTAAGATCAGTCAGGTTCATGATAGAAAGCACCCAGCTTCCTTCAAGGTTCGCCATGGGGAGAGAATCCTCCTCACTTACTTCTGAGAATGGACTGCTGAAATCCCTCCATAGCCTCTGAGGGAGAGGAATTAATTTGGAAATAAACACTGCCTTCAGATACAAGCTGCTTATCTTAGTGCTGAGCAAGGGCTTTGTAGAGGAACCCCTTAGGAGGCGCTCAGTCACATGATTCCCCTTCAAAGCAAGCAGTCAAGTGGTGAACACTCCAGCAAGAGACAGTGATACAGCTTAGAGTAACCTTCTTAACTACCCAGTGGCCTTAAGCAGGTTCCCCTGGCTGTTGTCACTGCTCTGACACAGAGAGTCCCTGCCTTTGCTGTGTGGCCTCTTGATGGTCAAGTGGGGTTCAAGGACTGCTGCCTTTACTAGCTTCCCCAGATGGTTTTGTTTGAGTTTTGGGAGTGATGGTCCCCTGCCTCCATGCTGGCTGTTCAGTCCTTTGATGGCCCTTGATGCTCTCTATCACAACCCTTGGGCCTCAATAAGGTCTCGTCCTTATGAGTGACAGTGGATTAGTGGATTAGTAGCAACTTAGTAAGAAGGAAATCACCTTTAGGGTAGTAGTCACAAAGAAAATAATTATCTTCTTCTTTAAGGGCACTTTAGAGGAAGGTGGGAGCAAAGGATAGTTTCCTTATTTTATATAATTACAAGAGAAATATGGAAAACAGAACCTCTGCTCTGCATAAGCAGCCAGAGGGGACAAGTGAGTGTGGTGTGGGCAGAAGTGGCAATTCTCCCATCCTCATTTTAAAGACAAGAAAAGATGGACGGGTGTCAGTGCCCAGAAAGGACACTACTGATGGACACAAGAGGTGGTGAAAATCTGCTGACATCTGTAAGGGACAGAGGAAGAAAGAATTGAATAATCTATGAAGTGTGGAACTAATGAGGCCTGGTTTCAGTACATTTTTGTCTCACAGTTGACTGTCAGTCCAATTGAAAATTTTCCTGTAGTTGGGGTATTTATGATATAATGCTTCTCATCTGTGTGGGCTGTCTTGAGTCTAATAAGCTGTGAGTTCAACCTGCAGACGTTCCGTCATTTGGGACACAGGGACTCTGTCCTCTACCAGACATCCTTTTTTTTTTTTTATGAAAACCTTTCATTTATGCCTGTCATGCCAGTGAAATCCAGCTAAAATTGTGCAGTGAGCTCAAGGGAGTGAGAGGAGGAAAGGCAGACAACTGAACAGACAGACACATGTGCATTAACATCTCTGCACAAAGAGCATAATTGTGTGAATTCTGTTTCCTTAGAAAATCTGGATCAAAATGTCTGATATTTCAGCAAGTGGAAAATGGACTAAACCACTCTGAGAGCCATGGAGAAGTGAAGGACTGTGCAAATGGCACGCTCGGTTTTTATTATTCAACTTCCATCATTGTTCTAGAGAAGAAGAAATGCTACACATGGTGCCTGAAACTTTCTGCCAGCATCTACCTTACGCTTCTCCCCTGCAATTATCTTTTAAATGGAAGAAAATTGTTTTCTGCTCTCTGTCTCTCACTGCTGCCTTGTTCTTAATCTTCTTTTTTTTTCCATAAACATCATGAAATCGTCACTTGAAAAGAGGGAGAGAGGGACAGATTAATTAAGAAGCTTGTATTCCAGTTTGAGTCTTTCACTGATAATCAGAAACTGCTTGAGTTGCGCTTTCAGAGGTCTGTAATATGAACAGAATCTCTGGATAGGGAGACAGTCTGTAATTAATTTCTCTCTCCAGGACAATTACAGATATAAATAGTAAAACAAAGACAGGCAAATATCAGCACAGGTGCTCATGTTTCATGTACTCTGTCACAATGTTGCTCAATAGCAGATTATTTTCTACTCAAGGTCAGTGGTTCACAGAATGAAAAGGATATGGAATCATAGACTGAATCATAGAATAGTTTGGGTTGCAAGAGAACTTTAAAGGTCATCTTGTCCAGCCCCACCCTGCAATGAGCAGGGACATCTTCAACAAGAACAGGTTGGTTAGACTCCCATCCAATGTCTCCTTGATGAGTCATCTACCACTTCTCTGGGAAACCTGTTCCAGTGTTTCACCACCCTCATTTTAAAAAATTTCTTCCTTATATCTAGTCTGAATCTGCTCTTCTTAGAGTAAAACCATTACCCCTTGTCCTATTGCTACAGGCTCTACTAAAAAGCCCATCCTCATCTTTCCTGTAAGCCTACTTTAAGCATTAAAAGGCTACAAAAGGTCTCCTTGGAACCTTCTTTTCTCTGGGCTAAACAAGCCAAACACTCTCAGCCTTTCCTCACAGGAGAGGTGTTCCAGCCCTCTGATCATTTTTGTGGCTCTCCACTTGATCTATTCCAACAGATCTATGTTCTTCCTGCAATGTGAACTCCAGAGCTGAATGTGTTACTCTAGGTGAGGTCCCGCCAGAGCAGAGCAGAGGGGCAGAATCACCTTCCTGGACATGTTGGTCATCCTTCTTTTGATACAGCCCAGGATACGGTTGGCTTTCTGGGCTGTTGAGTGCACATTGCTATCTTGTGCCCAGCTTTTCATCCGCAAGTACCCCCAAGTCCTTCTTCACAGGGCTGTTCTCAATCATTTCATCCCCAAGCCTGTATTGATACCAGGGGTTTCCCCAACCCATGTGCAGGATCTTACACTTGGCCTTGTTGAATCTCATGAGGTTCACATGGCCCCACTTCTTGAGCTTGTCCAGGTCCCTCTGGATCCAATGCCCCAAGCATATCAACCGCACCACTCAGCTTTGTATTGTTTGCAAATCTGCTGAGGCTGCACTGAATCCCACTGTCTATGTCACTGATGAAGGTACTAAACAGTGCTGGTCACAATATAGACCCTTGTGGAACACGACTCATCAGTGATCTCCCTCCAGACACCGAGCCATTGACCACTACCATCTGGATGTGACCATTCATCCAATTCCTTATCCACCAAACAGTCCATCATCAAATCCATATCTCTCCAATTTAGAGAGAAAAAAGTTGTTGGGAAACATGTCAAAGGCCTTACAGAATTCCAGATAGATGGCATCCGTAGCTCTTTCCTTGTCTGATGGTGTAGTCATTCAATCTTAGCAGGCCACAAGGTTGGTCAGGCAAGACTTGCCCTTCATGAAGCCATCCTGGCTGTCTGGAATCCCCACTGTCTCTTCTATGTACCTTAGCATAGCTTCTGTGAGGATCTGTTACATGATCTTTGCAGGCACAGAGGCAAGGCTGATAGGTCAGTAGTTCTCAGGGTCCTTCTTTCTACCCTTTTTAAAAATAGGTGCAATGTTTCCCTTTTTCCAGTCATCAGCTACCTCACACAACTGCCATGCTTTTCAAATATCATGGAGGGTGGCTTGGCAACTACATCAGCCAATTTGCTCAGGACTCTGGGGTGCATCTCCTCAGGTTATGTAGACTTATGTATATCCAGGTTCCTGAGGTGGTCACGAACCTGATCTTCTCTTACAATAACAGAAACTTTGCTCCCCCAGTCACTGGATATGGCACTGGATTTGGCACTGGATTTCCAAGAGGTCACTCATCTTGGCTTTTGCCAGCACAAAAGCTTTCAGCCACTTTTCCAGATGTCCGGCATAGAAAATAGACTTTCTTTTCTCATCCTATCCCTGCACTATCAGCAACTTGTCCTGCAGAGGACTGACAGCAGAAACTACTTAAGCTGGGGTAGTTTGAATATTAGTGCAGTAGTATTGTGGGAAGTGCAAGTCTTAGCAAGGAGATGAAAGGGAAGGACTGGCAGAAGCCTCTAGCTCCTTTTTCAGCATCTCAGGTTTCATGGAAAAAAAATAAGTGCCTTGCTGCCAGGGCTCTGCAGCAAATTTCAAAGGAAAGAGTAAGTCTAGTGTTGCAGCACTGAGGAAGTTTGCAGGCAGCCTGAAAAGCAGCTGTGGTATATGAATGACTCCCATTTGTTTCAGTAGGTGCTGTCTCCATTGCTGGCGCTGATACTTTCAGTGTCTTCAACGTGAAATGCTTTGTCAGTGAATGAAGCCTGAGGAGAAGAGAGAGAAGGCTGGGCTTACAAAGGTTCTTGGGCAGACCTGTGGCCTGGGCAATGCCAGTGGCCTGGGCAATGCTTTGGGCTTCATGCTGTAAGACAGAAGGATTAGGGCTTGGAGGAGAACATGCCCTTGCTTTCATGTCCCATGAGGGGGTGTGGCTCTTTCATATATCCCTTGGTCCAAAGCTGAGGGAAAGCCAGTGAGGTAACAGCCAGCAGCTCTTTCCTGGAGCTCTTCATTAGCAGCCATCAATATTTTTTTCAAAGCAGGTCAACAGCATCATTGACTATTTCGTACAGAGGGACAACAGGCATGAGAATACAGAGAGAAACAACCTCTGCCAGCAACAGATTCTGTGCTTTCTATGACCCATGTTGTGCCTGACCCAAACACTACAGTTTCCTTTATGGGTAAATAAGCTCATAAGAGTTAACTACAAGCAGCTTCCAAAGCAAGTTGATGCCATAGCAATGAAACCTGCTACTGTTGTTCTCTCCAGGCTCATCAACAGCAATATGAGGTTCCAGCTCTGCATGTATATCAGTAGTAGGAATGAGGGGATAACTCACTTTGAAAGCTTTCTTCTGGTTTTATGTAGAGATTTTATCAACTTGTTCTTGCACTGACAATCGGCCTAAAATAAAGGACTTTGCTTTGAAAACAGAGACTCCAGGATCTAATGTTAAATAAGCAGAAAGGAAATGATAGTTAGAGACTGGCTGAATAATGCTGCGGGCTCCCTTCTAGAGAAGGACAGGAAGGATTGAGCCAGTGTTGCTCTGTGGGTCAGAAATCGTTGTTTGTCAGGTGAAGAAAAATGTAGGAGCTATTGAAAGGTCCAGTGAAGGTCAATGAAGATAGAAGTGTCATTGAAATTATAGATGATGAGAGATCACAGGGACTCTTTAGCCAGAAATGATGACTAGTTAGAGGGAGCCTTGTCAGAGACATTCATAATGATTGAAGATGGAAAGTGAAATTGATTGCTTGTTCCTTTCTTTCCTTTCTTCATGTTTTTTTTCAAACTCTGTCCCGCAACATGGGAACAAGGGGTCACTTGCTGAAATTAAGGGGCAGTAGATTTAGAGATGATAAAAAGGACTTTTTTTTTTTAAATACTACATGTAGTTTATCCATGGATTTTAAAGTCCTTCTCCCCCAGGTCATGGAGGCAAAGTTTGTGGCCAACTTTTAAAAAAGCTGGACTGATTTTACAACCCTTTATAACACTTGTGGCTACCTGAGGCAAGGCAAAAAGGACAGGTATTGAATCACATGATTTTGGGCAAAACATCAGAAATCTTGCTCCTTAGGCAGGACGGAAATCTCACCAGAGCATGGCAGGTGGCTGGGGTGAGTTTACACATGCCCACCCCTGTACACTGCTCACCTGCCACGGGTATTCTCCTTCGCTGTGGAGAAATTTGAAGGGAACGTGATCTTCAATTTAGCTTCTCTCATTCGCAGGATCTTAAAAAATCTCACATAAGCCATGAATTGGTGCACCCTGTGCCTCAGAGTTGTCAGTTCCAGCAGAGAGATGAGTGGGGCAGTAAATGAGAGCCCTTCTTTATCCTGTTACAACTCCATAAGGCAGAGCTTATTTGTCAGAGTCCACAGTTAGCCTGGGCACTGTTGTTTATCCAGTGACCCTTCTCTCATCTTTCTTCTGATGCAGCAGGGATGGGCTGTTGCAACACCACTAGGAATACCAGTGGTCAGTTCCACCACTGCCAAACTCATGCTGCAATATGCTGCCAGAGCAGAGGACGGCTGCAGAGGCAGTGGAGTGATGTCTCTGCAGCCAAGGAGTCGATCAAGGTGGAAGGGTGGGCATAGGATGGGAACACTGCAAAGCATGGACTGGAGGAATGACGTACGTGCTGTTTCATGAAGTGCTGGTGAGAAGCCAATGTTATTGTCAAATGAACAAGATGAGATCTTTGTCAAAGAAATAAATACACACCAAGCCCAGCACAGGGCTCTTGAGTGCTCTCTTGAGTAACTAGGATCTGGGTTCAGAGCTGAAGCATGGATGCAGTTCTCACATTGCCTTTTTGTTAAGCAAGGTAGCAACCTTCATATTTTTTGCTTTGGAAAGAAATGTTTTCATTACTCATTGGTTATGAAACCCCATCTGCTTTGAAAAATAGTGAAAAAAGGACAGATCAAGTTGCAAATCTGCAGTTTCTCTATTGGAGTTTCTGTATTGCCCTTTTTGGGCTGGCCTTTTTGTATTGGACTTTTTGGGTCTGACTTTTTATATCAGCATTTTTGGCTTGGTCTTTTTGGGTTGGGCTTTTGGATTAGATTTTTTGTATTGAATTTTTTAATTGACCTTTTTATACTGGACTTTTTGTACCGAAGTTTTTGGATCAGACTTTTTGGGTTACACTTTTTGTTATTGGTCTTCTTCTCTTTGGATCTTTGTTACTCAGAATCCAGCTGCTGCTGAAATCCAGTTCTTGTTTTTGTGATCCCTCCATGATGGTTGTGACATCTTCACTGACAGAGCTTTGGAGCTCAGCACTGCTAAGCTCACAGTGTGTGCCATCTGGCAACCATTGCTTGTTGGGTGCATTTTGAGACCATCTAAGTATTTTTATCTTATATTTTATATTGATTATTGTTTTTATAAGTATTAATATTAAGGTCTTTTTTAAAAACAGAAAATGGATTTAATTAAAAAAACAATAAAACCAAACATCTGAGCAACAATGTGAACAGATCCTCAAGAGATAGCAGCCATTGAGAAGAGAGGCTGTCCCAAAAGAATTTCTTGGTTACCTAGGGAGTGTGATGTTTATATTAGGGAATACCTTCCTTGGTCAGTTTAGGTCAGCTGTCCAAGATCTGCTCCTCCCAGGATTATGTATCTGCTAGTCTGAAGTTGCAAAAATCCTTGGTTTCCATGGAAACAAAATTCCATGGCTGACCACAAAACTAAAACATACTGTCTTATCATCTTTATTATCACAAAACTTGAAATACTTCAGCTACTGAAAAGTGCAACTACTTAAAAATATAGCTTTCTAAGAAGAAAACTGATTCTATCCCAGCTAAAACCAGGACAACTTCCCATTGCCATGAAGCTGCTCAATGCATTGTAATGAATGACAAGGGCCAATTACTGTATTCGCTAAGGAGGTCACAAATGGCCTTGTTGCCTGTATCTTGCTCCCTTCTCCCCACCCTACATCTTTCTTCCTAGAGCTCTTAGAAATAAGAGGAAAGTGGATATTCATGAGAGTGTCAGGGAAATAAAAGAGAAACCAGTAACAAGCATGTTAGAAAGTCATTAGAAAGCATGCTTTTCTTGTGATATTTTGTTATCATAATTATTATTTCAGATGCCTTTGGAGTATAATTAACTGTTGTCTCCCTATGAATGTGCTTAGTAAAAATGTCTCAAATACATAAGAGAATCCATTTATTGTTTCTGAGTTGCAGGAAGGTGAAATTACTGCTTAAATAACCTCTCAGTTCAAGTGAGGGTAAATCAATGCTGACCGCAGAGAACAAACAGTGCAGATTTTACTCTTGTGACCCAAAGCTGCACAATATCACAATTAATATGATCTTGTCAAATGAAAATGGAGGTGAATTATCTGTCTTTTTCCAGCCGGTATTCCTGTGATGTGGACAGGAGCTGCATTATTACAACAGCTCGAAGATTTTTTTCCTCTTTGGTTACTTACTTGTGCATTAAGAAGGGAATAAGAAAAAACATTATGCTGTCCTGCTTAATTTGCTTGTGTGCATTGTCTCTTGCTTAAGGTTTCCTCTAATGAGTCGTATAAGTTTTCCCTAGCCTCTGCTTTGTTAAATACCTCACATAACTATGGATTAAACCTTGCTTTCATTTCTGCTTGAGCCATCTTTCTAAGTTTGAGGGCTTACGTGGTGGTGAATGAAGTCCTTGTCTTCTCAGTTTTCATTGTGGTATATGCAACATGTATGAGGAGCTGGATTTCCCTTCTACTGCTTTGGCTTCCTCTAACCCTGACAGAAGAAAAGCGACTATATCATTGCTTGTATTACAACGTTACAGCCAAAAGAAAGTTGGTTTCTACAGAGATTTGGTTTGCACAAAGTGGAATAATATGTTCTGGGAGGTTGCATTTTCTGGGTACCACTTTTCTACAGCCACATTCATCTCAGGTTTGACATCTCAAGTCCTTTGAGGTCCCTCGTTTTACTTCCTTTTTTGCACCATTTTCCCAGCCGCACAGCTTGGCAAATATTCAGTCATGAATTTCACTGTAAAGGCTGGGAGTGTCAAGAATGTTTTTTTGTCTTTTCTAAATATATGATGAGTGATGGTAGGTTACAGCATTCTTAAGTTTTGGACTTCCACCTTGGTTATTTTGCCAGTTCGACTCCTACAGCAGGTCAAGAAGTCCAGTGAAGAGCGCAACACAGAGGTCAAGACTTGTGTAACAAGATTCCTACATGTTCCAGGGATATTCCAGCACCCCAATTTTTTCTGTGAATAAATCTAGTTTCTAGCTGTTTGCTCTGGCTTCATAAGGTTTCCAGACTTTCACACGATCCTTCAAAATGCTAAAGAGTCCTTGAAGTTGTTATTGGGATGATGAACTGAGGAAGCTCATCGTCTTGCAGACAAGGACCTTTTCTAGAAGAGGCTTTTTAATCCTGCTGCATATTGGTACAAGAAGTGGAGGGTGAAACGTATGGTTTGTCGCATGTAGGAAGTATTTTAGAAGAATCGTGGCCTTTTGTGATCCTTGAGGCCTGTATGCACAACCCTGCCTACATGCAGTGACCTTGGCATGTTGTGAGAAAATGGAATATTAGCTGATAGATAAGAAAGAGAACGTGAAACAGGAGGTTTCAGCTACAGGAGAAGGGGGGCTGCAGGGTATCAGGTAACAGCGCACTAATAGCCCTCATTGACCAATAATGAGGTGATAAATGGTACCGCTTAAGCGCACGGGAAGCATATATATACGTTGTAAAGAAGGCAATAAACGTCTGCTTCAGCTAGCTCTTATCAGTGGATCTTAATTGCCCCTTTAAATTCAGTTTTCTTTTTATGTTTCATGAAAGCTGAGTTGGAACAATTTTGGTACTCAGGTAAGCAAGGGGTTGAAAATGTGGATTATGATCAGGTGGAGAGGGTCTTGGGAAAAACCTTGGAAAAGCTGTTAAATAAGGAAAAATTTCTCCAATATGATCTAAACACTTGAAGCTCACTTGTTTGTGACCAAAGAAGAGGTCGCAGAGAGGGTCCCTACCACTTGTCTTTTGTAAAGTAGTGTCTTTGGTCACCATTGCTCTGGCAGTAGAGCTACAGGTAGAGGAAAATTTACAGGACAGAGAGAGCTTTCAACCACTTCCAATTTAATTTAAAGAAAAAAACCTGTTCTCTGTGGTTACCATCTACATACTTAAACCTCCAATGAATCTTGAGTTAATAAAACCTGTCTCCAGGCTGTTGGATGATCTTAATTAAATTAAATTAATTATTTATTCAAATAAAATAAGACATGCCAAGACTCTCCAGGGAGGCTGCATGGATAATAATGCCTCTTATTAAAAAAAACCTTGCCAATACCTCACACAAACTGAGGCCATTTTATTTGTATAGGATCCTGTTTTCCTAAACTCTCCAGGATTCAAGATACTGAATTTTCATCTGCAGGTAGGAGCCCTCCACCCTTCTCCTACTGTCACCCTCTTGCTCTTTTGTATGTGGAACTGCAAATACGAGGCAGCTTCCTTTTCCTAGGAAGCTTCTGTCAGTCTTCACCCAAACTGTTAAGATCATTTATAGACACTAGAAACCAGCAATGTCAAGAAGATATTTCTTTTTCCACGACATACCGTGAGTGATACTTGCATAAAATTGCCAAGCACTTGATGAAGTCATAATCACTAACTAATGATCCATAATGCAATTGCTGTAATTAGTAACGTTATTGATATTACCTTACTAGAGTAATTGGACTCACTTAACCTTTGTTTGTAGCAAGAGAAATTGGGATATTGATGCTGACAAAGACTGGCATCAAGTGGGCAATAAACAGTCTGTACAGTAGTTATTTGATAACATGCCTGCAGTTTGGTCTCTGCTGTTCACCACAGCCATGTGATTGGTTTGGAGCTGCAAGAATTTGGAGAAATGGAGAGTCCTTTTTCTGCTTGAGTCTGCTGAGATCTGTCAAGGCTATGCCTTGATGGAAAGGTTAAATGAGCTCCAAATCCCACAACTTGTGGATTAAGCCCAATGCGTCCATATCCTTCATAGGAAGAGTTGGCTAAAGTTATCTGCTACTGGCCAGAGCTGGAGTGTGCTTGGGTCTCTCCCCTTGTCAATCCCAACCTCCGGAATGAGAGTTTGGGTCTGGGCTAACGTCTAATGTTTGTCTGGACTCAGGTCTTCAATTAAGCTCCTGAATTCAGGCTCTTGGGTTCAAAACTGATCCTGGGCACGTGTTTCACTGTGAGTATATCTTACACAAAGTCTCTTTGTGGTGACAGAAGGACTCTTTAAATCAGTTGCTTGTTGAAGGTGGCCAGGTTTGAACTTCCCAGTTTCATGATCACTACATAGAGGGCTATTAAAAGAAACACTGAAGAACCAAGGAGGTGAGTGGAGCGATGTGACATTGCAGTAGCCTGCATGTAGAGGTATATCTTTAGGGAATGATGGAGTACGCCCCCTGCTGTCACATTCTGGAGGCTCTGTCAAAAGCTGTGGATCCTTGTGGTGAGGCATCCTTGCTTTTCCCCTCAGCAAGGAACTGGACTGAACCAATTCACCCAGCAGATACCAATAGCTCCATCTGCTAAGAGGCTGGACTGGTTTCAGCATATTGTCAAGGAAGATAAGGCTGGCTCAGATTTCATTGTGAAACCAGAAGCCAGGAAAGGGAGTTTCCTCAAACATGTCTCTCCTCCAACAAGGAGGTAAAATTATAGTGTACTGGATGATGGCCATGCAATGTTTGGTGCAAGTTGCTTTGGGATGAAGCCTTGAAGTAAAGCCTTTGGGGAAATCAGCATTTTTCTCTTTTTAATGACTGCAATATATTATATTGTACTCCCCCTATTTGCTTTGATAGGAAATACCCACCAAACGTTCATCTGCTCTGTGCACAGGCTGTCTGCCCGAAGGCAGCATCCCTGGTAATGAGGTTGAACACAATTCCTGTTACCACTGCCTGTTGCAGGCAGGCTGGACAATCATGAAGTTCCTCTTGGATTTGTAACTGTAAACTTCACAGCTTGAAAAAGAACAAAAAGAAAACAATAATAAAAATATCAGGAGACAGAAACCTGTGTGGAGTTCTTTCCCTCCTCCTGGAGCCCCATTTTGAAGGGTGCCATGGAGAGAAAGGGCAGAACTGTTGAGAGGAATGCTGTAGAGAGCAGCTTTTCACCTTAGCAAAGCCATTCCTCTCACCAGCTCACTCCAGGGCATGTGAAGAAGCCTCCCTGGCTGAATGGCTGCATCCAGCCTAATGGAGCCTCAGCAGGGCTGGTGGCCAGCCTGACAGCTCTGTCTTCATTGTTGGGCCAACTACCTTGGTGCTGTTCCAAAGTTATCTCCTAATTAACCTTGACACAAGCCTCAGCTTTCCAAAAGCCTGCTGGACCTCTGAAAAATTCAATTTTTTCTCTCATGAGATGCATTTAGATGAGTTTCAGGTTATTGGGGCCAACAAACAATCTCGGTTTGACTTGTCCTCTTCATCATAAGGAAAACCTGCTACATGCTAAAAAAATTAATTTGCTGATCTTTATAAAATCTATTTGTAATTAAATCTACCAAAGGGAAATTAGATTGAAAACTGACTCCAGACACCACTTAGTAAGAATTATTTCATGCCAGTATGTGTTAAATTCAATATCTATTTTATTTGTGCAGTATAGTTTATTAAAATGAACAACATCTCAAATATGCATTTCTACATTCAGTTACCTCAGCCTGTTCTTGATGGATCTATTACTGCTAAAGGATACAAATTTCTGCTGACTGCGAGAGTTCATGGTTATTTGATGGTAGAAAAAAAAAGGAAAAGGGGGAAAGTTGAAGGCATAAAGTGTCTCAGCCTAAAAATAGCAGGGAGAATTAGCCAGCAGGAGACCCACATCAGAGAAATATATAAGCTGTCTGTGGCCTTTCTTGCAACAGAGCCTGACTGCCGCTTCACTGCTAATAGATCTTTTATTATGAACATTTTCCAGGGATAGGGAGGCCTTTTTCTGGGGCTATCTTGAAGTGCTCTCACCAGCCTTCAGAAATATCCCAAATCATGAGGCTTTGATTTTGTTTGAGCCGACAGATGAGGTTCCTCCCCAAACTCAACCACTTCTTTATGCCCCAAGCCCCATACCAGCTCTGCCCCAGGACAGCTCCATCAGCAGGCTCCTCTCTGCCTTCATCCCTGACAGCATCTCTGGCCAGGTCTGCTCCATCCCCTCCTGAAACAAAGCTGTCACACTTTGCACTCCTGCAGGATGATCTCTAAGCATCCATTCAAATATCAGTCAGCTATGTGCCCTGCTTATTGTCTCTTGTGACATCCAGCCACTTAAAATGTCTCTGTCCTAGGGACTAAATTGAGTGTGTAATGGACTCGCAAAGGACAGCCATTGTAAAAGCTGCAGCAGTAAACATTGTCCAAAGATTCTGAGAAAGTAAATGAAGAATGACTAGCTGTGTTGGCTGATTTAAATGGGCCATCTTGGTTTCTCTTTCTGCACTTTTCACTTCCCTAAATTTTTTTCCTTCACCGTCTCTGATGTTCTGCTATATTTAGTTTGATACCTAACTGCATTTCCAGTAACCTTACAATGCATTTTGAGCTAAATGAATATGGAAGATACTGCCAAAAATAGCATGATGTTGTTTAGTGCCATGTGTAGGATTACTTTCCACTGTTTTCCCTACCAGGATGAAAAAGCTTAAACCACATATATCCCTGGTGTTTCTTGAAGTGCTGCCCAATTGCTAATTACTTGTGTGAGGTAAGTAGTGCATTAGCTTTAAAAAGAGGGGAAAGATGAGGCTGGTGGAGAAAGAGTCTTATTAAAAAAGTCAGAAGAGAGTCCGTGGCTTTGGACTCAAGCAGAGGTTGAAACCACAGATATTGATGTGTGCTAAGTCTGATAAATCAAAGCTCTCATTAGTAATATATGCCTGCATTGACTTACATGATTAGAGATTTTGCATCCCTCCTTTTCTGTTGCATGCTGAACCCTTGACTTCAGAAAATCAAGTGCTTCTCCCTGGGTAATAAAAACAAATGTACTCCAAACCATTAGTCATCACTGGAAAAGCAGAGCGGGGACTGTGCTGGGGTGTGCTGTTTACCGCTAGGTTGTGATACCTGACACCTGTTATACCTGTCAGCAACTGCCAGAGATGTGCTGTATGCTGGAGCACACCTTTGCAGATCAACTTGTTGAGATAGATGAAGCTTTAGCCTTGTAAAATAGAGCTTCCACAAAACAGTCGGTAAGGATATAATTCAGTGGGTCAGTCCTGCACAAGAGATGTGTTTAAAAGAAACCCATTTTTTGCTGGGGTTAAATCTTCTCAATCAGAGACCTCAATTTGGAGCCTGGCTTTGTCATACAAGACTAATTGACAAACCTCTGTGATATAATATTATTCCTGTCAACCCACTGAAATGCAATAATAATGCTGGCTTCTATAAATCAACCTGAGCTTAAAAAGGAGAGTTAAATGAGCATCACATTACAAACTACAAAACACATTCATCAATCTGCTACAAACCATAAATATGACAATTCAGCCTCTTTCTTTCATGTCTGTGTACATGGATGTTAGCAACTTAATGCCTCCAGAAAGCTTTCTCTTCTTAAATACACTGTTCTTTCATTTACTGCAGTTAACAATAGTGGAGCTCATCCACCTATAGCCGTGTTCCTGCGCTGAGACTCCTGCAAGGGAAAAATACGCCTCTTTGGAGGGTGCATCTAGTGTAACCCCCTTACTCTCTTGCTGCTCTGCTGCTAGTGCTTCAACTGCACAAAGTGTGGCAACAGCAGGACATCTGTCTACTACAGCAATCAAGCTACACAAACTAGAAAACAGTCTAGCTAAAAAGGGATAAACAGATCTAAATATAAGTTTTCAATTTTTTGCAGTCAGACTGTAAAGATTTATTGAGTGGGTACTCAGGGTCTCCTATAATACCATGGTTTCATTACCAGCTTTGTGGAAGAGCTAGGAATTATTAAATCTACAGAGAAGGGTGAGCTGGAAGGGACTCTACACATATCCAGAAGGCAGGATTTGAAATGTCTAATGGGAAAAGTGGCTCTTGAAAATAGTATTTGATTCAAGAAGAACACCACCATTTGGAGGCCTGCTGAGCCCTCTTTTGGACACAGTATCACCACACCTCACCAGAGGTCTGAGTCAACTGGTGACAGTCAGATAGAGAGCAGAGAAGGTGGACAACACAATGTGTGAGAAAAGAGTGAAAGAAATGGGATTAACTGAGAGAAGAGATGACTGAAGGCAGACACAAACTCATCTCTAAATACACAAAAAGTCCTAGTGAGGAGAATGGGAATACACATTTTTCCTTCCTGCTGCGGTGAGGTAAAGTAATAATGACCTTACATTGTAGAAAGAGGGATTTAGGTTTGGCTTTAGGACAAAGCTTCTTGATAGTAATGGCAGATAAAGCAGTAGAGTAGGTTGCCTGGGAAGACAGTGCCATTGCCGTTGTGGGAAGCTTTGAAGAGCTGACTAGGCAGATAGTAGGTGGTACCTTATGGAAAGAGGATGGACAAGATGTTGTTTGATCCCTTTTGGCCCTGTTTTCTATAATTCTGTGTTTGGCTAGCTCCGGGGCTGTTAGTCCTTTGGGACACAACCATCTATGCTCTGCCTGTCAGTTTTCCCATACACAGTTAGATTTTGGAGGCAGCACACCTAACTGTTTCTCACTTACATCTTTCATACTTCCTGCTGAAGAACAGGTCCAGATGAATCATTGTATCTTCCCTCATTTCTCTTGATCCTTTGCGGCAAACAGCAGTGGAGCCCAGCCCAGCCCTGCTATGCTGAGGGAAGCAGATGGGCTTCAGAAGCAGCACACCTGCAAATCTTCATGGAGGCACTGCCACTGGCTTGCTGTGCACTACCAGGTACAGCTTTTAAAAGTCAAATCCCAAGCACTGCATTTAGATAGAGCACTGACAATACGAAGACTGGCTGTAAAATATTTAACCTTCCAGAGCTGCAGCAAAGCTAACAAATGCTACACTAAGCCCAATGGACAAGGAACCTGACATGGCTAGCAATCTAGGGAAAGGAGTGGTGGTTTGGGATGGATGGAAGGACAATTAGAAGACATTTTTTGGCAAAATTCCAGGATTGCACATCTCACACGTGTTGCCTGTGATTGTCAGGGTCTGTGCCTGATGTTGTGGGGCTGACAATGTTCCTCCATGGCCAGCAGCAATACAGCACCTGGCTAGAAAATGGAGAAAGGTGGGGTCAATGCTTCTTGCCCAGGTTCCACACCCTGCTGGCTGGCCTTGCAGTCAATGAGACATTTTGGTGGGTCTTTTTCCACCTCACCCATAAAACATCTTTTGTAGTTACCAAGAAACGTGTCAGCCTGAAAAAAGAAAAGAGAAACAAACAAAAAGCAGGAGCTTTCCCTCGCTGACCCAACAAACCATGGTCATAAGCAGATGCCTGAGGAAGAATAAGTACAGGGCAAACATATGTACTGCTTTTTCTAATAAACTTCCCTTCTTATATAATTTAGGTCAAGTCAATACAAAGAAATCGCAGCAACTGAATTAAGTAGGTGTGGAGAAAGCTGTAGAGTTATTCTGTTCCATTCAATGTTACCTGAAGCCCAGGTAAATTCATTAGGGTAAATTGCAGGCTATGGTGTCTATCTAGGCAGTAGTCAGTGCTGCAGAGAAGGAGTTGGTGGTGACCTGAGGTGAAGCTGACCTCAGGGATGAGACAGGACCTCACCACTGACTCGCTATGTCTTTTAGGTTGCAAGGTGTATTTGAGCAGATCTGGAACCTGTTAAAAAGGTATTATTCTGTTTCTTGACCTGGTGTGCTTGCTTATCTGTTGTCCCTTTAACATCCCCTAAGACTGCTAGCTATGAAAGTACTTCTGGTGCATGTATTTCACTTGCATTTGTGAAGCTTTAAAGCAGATCAACTCATGTGTGGACTCTTGAAGACTAAGATCTTCAAGGAGAGTGGACTTACCTAATAAGAAAGGTCCTCTATAAGCCAGCCTGTGTCTAAGATACACTCAGCAAGTCAAACACTCTGAATGCTGAAAATACAAGAATTAAAGATCTCCCTCCAAGCTTAATCCTGACCCTTCATTCCAGTTCATCAAGGTGCATTCATTAATTATGTGATCACATGCTATTTTTTCCAGATGCTCCCCTGCATCTTTTCTCATGATTAAGTTCAGTAACCAGCCGCTAGCAAGTTCTACAGTGGAAAACATAGATGGGAAAAGTTGATATTCAGCTGCTTTTAATAAGCTAAATTTGAGCAGATGCAACTGGGCACAGCAAATTTTGCTGCTTGAACTCTCCTCCTGCAACAGTTCCAGCCTATGATGTACAGCATAGAGTTGCAAAAGTTTCTATAAGCCCCACAGAGGCTTTTTGGCAATGGGAAATTTAAATAAGGAGAGGAGATATAGATGAAATGGCTACGTGGATTTGGGGAAAGAAAAGGGAGTGTCAGGTAGCTGCTGTTTTTTACTATGACCAGGGGTAGAATATTTTGTCAGGCAGTACTTAAAGAAGAAGATAGAGACTAAATCCTTCCCAGATGTGTAACACTTTGCAATAGGTACAAGCTGAAAACTTGGGCTCAAACCCAATCTGAGCAGAAGAGAATTTAACCACCAGAGCCAAATGTTATGGCTAGCACACAGTTCTTGAGTAAATAATGATGCCAAAGCATATTCTTTTCCTTTTAAAGAAGGTCTAAAATAATTACGGAGGTCTGTCTTTGAGAAAAATTGACCAAGCTTAACATATCTTAATGAGCTTCCATCTTCCCAAAGAAAAAAAATGAAGTAGTATGCTCTTTAATTCACTTTGCCGGAAAAGACCATCTTTGAATGCCTGACCTATTACAAATGTGTCACTTTTTGACATAGCTCAGCCTGGCTTAATGCATCTTGACAGGATATAATAACCTGATGCAACATGTTAAGAAGAAATAGTCATCCTTTTGGACTTGGCTTTTGATGTAGAAAAAATACTGGGAAGAAAAAAAAGAAATCCTTACAAGTGGATTGTAGGAATCAGATGTATTAGATCGTCTGTTTTTTAGGTGGTATAATCTGATGGTCCCTATGGTCAATGACGTAGTGTTTTTCAGTAGCAGTAAAACTCCTGTCAGTCTCCAGTCACTGCTGCTCCTGAAGTGTGGAACTTTAGGATGCTTGAATAATTAAACTAGACAAAATCTACCAACTTTCAAAATCCCACACAGCCAATCCTTGTTTTCTGTTGATGCAGTAGGTATTTCATAGTGATTTTAAAACAATCAGGTTTTTAGATGGTCACAGAGTTCAATTAACAGTCATGCCAGAGGTCTCACCTGGCTTCAACCATCTAAAAGTTGTGCATATAGTGAGTGTTTGGTGGTTGATGCGAATCAGGTTGGCAGTCTCAGCCTAAGTCACAGTGATGGCCAAATGTTCACAGCAGAGCAATGAAGGCTTGGAGGGACACTGAATCTGTGGAGTCCTGTGTCAAGGTTTTGGCTGCAGATCTTCCCGAGATGGCAGTGAGCAAGCTTGGCAGTCACCAATACAGTTACCTGTGCTGCTTTCACTGCATGAAAAGACCTGTATCACTTCTGCACTTCTCATAGTGGACTGTGACCAGATGGGGATGAAAAGACCAAATGTCTCCACTAGAAACTATCCCTGGGGGTGCTCAGGGGGTAGGGGCAGGTATAGTGGGACACCACGTTCCCCGGGTCTCTTTTTAGAACTAGGCAGAGAGACTGAGTTCTCCAAGTCATGTAAACTAGTCATGGTCCTCCAGCCTCTACTGGGCTGGGACTATTTTAGAACTTTTATTGTACTCCTGAGAGTTTCATGAGGAAAACAACAACATGAGTATTCTGGCCTTCTACAGACCAAACAGTACAGCTACTTAAAGGTCTTCGTAATTTCAGTTTCATCACGATGCTGTGAAATAGGCTACCCCCAGCTTATAACTGGGAGATCTCAGGCAGGAGGCAAGTTAGGTGGCATGGCCAGGGGTCCCTGGGAAGCTGGTGGGATTTGGAGATGAGGAGGCCATCCTCACATCCCTTGCAATGCAGATAAAGGCCTGTTAGTCGTTAACTGGAGCTTATCATAGCTGATGGCACTGGTCCATCTCCACTGCTTCTACTGGGAGCCTGCTGCAAAGCCTAGTGGTGCCGTTGGAAAGGCTCCTACTCACATGATGGGCTTTTGGCCAGTTCTCTGTGCTCTACTGCCAAATGTTAGTTTGCAAATGCAGTTTACGATTTCCTCTCTCTTCACTTACCCTCATCAAGGGCTTGGCTGAATACAGCAATAAGGAAGCGAGGAGGGTCAAGTTTATAAATGACTGTGGGAAGTTTTGTTTCCATGGCTGCCAGCAATTACTGTGCAGACTCAGATGAGTGGAGATTACAGCCCAGGGCTGCTATTTTGCACGCTGGCAAGACACAGTAACAAATGACAAACTTAATTCTCTGCTGCAGCAGGGAGGAGGCATCTCACTCTGTGAACCTGGGGCTTATCTTACAGGAGAAGCAGCTCTAAGTGGATTTCTCCTTTTTTTTCTGGCTGTGCTGATGCCAGCTAATGCATATTCTTCAGTCACTAGCATCACCTCACCTTAGAGATCTTAAGTCTATTAGTCACCCACCCTTTCTATTTCTGGACCTGGGAAATGTTAAGCAAATAAGAAAATCCAGCCCCTGGAGCGGGCTTAGAGGTCAGCCTTATTTTTATTTTTTTTTTTTTTTTGCCCAAAGGATCTGATGAGCTTTTCACTAATTGAAATACAAAATAAACTGTAGCTCAGCTAAGATGCAGAGTGGCAGCTTGCCTTCCACAGAGGCTGGGAGTTCACCTCTCTCCAGAGCACTTCCATATGCTGCTGACTGTCAATGCAGATGCCGAGGACTTTATTTATAAGATTATAAGCCCACACTATGGAGACATTTATTACTATTAGCAATCAATTAATAAGGTACAACCATCTGTACTAGCTCAACTTAGTATCATTGCTTAAACCACAGAAAAGGGTATGCACTTAGGGCGATGCATGGTGCATGTTAGGATTTCCAGCAGGAAGGTGTTGTGAGAGCATCTTCTGCTATTTTAAGTCCTTCTTGTGCCTCTGAGGAAAAAAAAGTAGCCAGTTGGTACAAAAGGGAAACTTTGCAGTCTGCCTGGTACTGAGGGGACACAAGTATAAAATACATAACTATACAGTGACTTGGCACTGAGGCAGTGCTTTCAGCTGTTACCTTAGTTGTTGTTGCAGTGTCCTGACATGGCGGACAAGTAAATGTTCCTTTCCAACAGTTACAGGAAATAAATACAAGCAGTAGAGTTATACATTAAGGACTAGCTTCATCCATCATATTTGAGAAGTTGTGGCAGTCTGGTGAAGTTCCCATTGACTGGAAAAGGAGAAACATAACTTCCATTTTTAATGAAGGAGAAAGGGAAGACCTGGGAAACTACAAGCCAGTCAGTATCACCTCTGTGCCCAGCAAGATCATGGAACAGATCTTCCTGGACTATGCTGAAGCACATGGAAAATAAGGAGGAGGAGCCAACATAGCTTCACTTAAGGCAAATCGTGCCTGACAAATTCGGTGGCCTTCTGCATCAGGGCTACAATGTTTGTGGATAGGGAAGAGTAACTCATGTCATCTTCCTGGACTTGTGCAAAACATTCGACACTGTCCTGCCCAACATTCTTGTCTCTAAATTGAAGGGACGTGGATTTGATGGACGGATCTCTCAGGAGATAAGGAATTGGCTAGATGGATACACTCAAAGAGTCGTGATCAATGGCTCAGTGTTCAAGTGGAGACTGGTGGTGCCTACTATTCCACAGGGGTTGGTATTGGGACTGGTGTTATTTAACACCTTTGTTGCAGACACGGACAATGGTATTGAGTGTTCACGCAGCAAGATTGCCAATGACACCAAACTGTGTAGCACAATTGACACACTGGAGGAAAGGGATGCCATCCCGAGGGACTCTGACAGGTTTAAGAAGCGGGCCTGTGAGAACCTCATTAAGTCCAATAAGGCCAAGTGCAAAATCCTGCACATGGGTTGGAGCAATCCCAAGCATAAGTGCAGGCTAGGCAGAGACTGGATTGAGAGTATCCCTGAATAGAAAGACTTGGGGGTGCTGTTTGATGAGCAGCTGTATCCTGGGCTGCATCAAAAGAAGTGTGCCCAGTAGATCAAAGGAGGTGATTCTCCCCCTCAACTCTGCTCTTATGAGACCTCAGCTGGTGTACTGTGTCCAGTTCTGGTGCCCTCAGCACAGGAAGGACGTGGATCTGTTAGAATGAGTCCAGAGAAGGGCCACGAAGATAATCAGAGGGCTGGAGCATTTCCCATATGAGAACAGGCTTGTTTATCCTAGAGAAGAGAAGGCTCCAGACCTTAGATCAACATTTCAGTGCTTAAAGGGAGCCTACAGGAAAGCTGTGGAGGGGCTCTTTATCAGAGAGTGCAGTGATAGGATGAGTGTTAAGAGTTACATGCTGAAAAAGCATAGATTTTGATTAGATGTTAGGAAGAAATTTTTTACTGTGAGGGTGTTAAGGCACTGGAAGAGGTTTTCCAGAGAAGTTGTGGGTGACCTATCCTTGGGATTGTTCAAGGCCAGGTTGGACAAGTCTTTGAGCAACTTGATCTAGTGGAAGGTGTCCCTGCCCATGGCAGGCGGTTGGAACTGGCTTTAAGGTCCCTTTCAACCCAAACCATGCTGTGATTCTATGATTCTATGATTTTATGATCAAGGCACAGGTCCTTGGTGAGCACTGGTGTGATGGATGCCCATGGTTCCACACCCCACCTTGCAAGTAAAGACATCTGGTGATTCTATTTTTACTTTTTTCAAGTAAGATTACCTTTTTTTTCTAACAACTGTCTTCTCAAGAAACAGCTGACAGACGGCCCTTGAAGAAATATGTATAGTTCTGCCATGTTTGTTTCTGCCAAGTTCACCAAGAAATTACAGAGTTGTTTGTATCAGTGACCTCTCTTTCCAATCTTAGTATGACAGATTGTAGTAACAGATTTTAGTAGATCACAGCTATGAATGTAAATACATCATGCCACTTGTCTAATGTTGTGGACCCAGCTCACGAGACAACTGCAGGATGACAGCTTTCTGTGTTCTATCATTTTTTTTCAGAGTCATTGGTTACTTTAATCCATTTTCTAACTACTCTGTGGGTTTTGTATTGTTCTAGGATTTAAATCCAGCAGGCATGTGGTACCAAGTTGAACGCTTTGGAAAATCCTAGTGCTTTTTTCATCACCACCATTGACTTCATCAACTAAAGTTGTAATAAAGGCAAAGAATGATATTAAGTTCATTTGACAGGGTCTGTTTTCCATAAACCCCTGCTGATGGACATGAATTATATTCCCCCTATTAGCTGCTCCATTCTTTTACCTGGGATCGATGTCAGCCTGACAGGCCTATAATTACTTGGGTCATCTCCTTTACCCTTTTAAAATATTAGCTCAACACAAGCTTTCTGTCAGTCTTGTGGAAACTTCCTGCTGCTCCATGAGTTATGGAAAATTAACCTCATAGTACAGACAGCTGTAGCCAAAGCAGCACAGGGCAAGGTTGTCTTCTCTTGCTCTTAGTCACATGCTAATCCATGAAGGTGCCCTCCAGCATCCTTGGTATTGTCACACATAGTCAGGAAAGTTGGACTTCAGCCACTTGCCTTGTTTCTATGAATGCAGGTCCCCCTTTTCTCCCAGCAACACTACACAATGCCTTTTTCTGCTCTCTACCACTGTCTTGGCTTTCACAGCCTGGGCTTTTTGACATCTCTGACAGAGCTGTGATTCCTGGGGAGCACATTCCAGCTGGGGGTGGCAGAAGCTAAGAGCTTTTGAATTGTGGTGCCTGGGCTGCTGGAGCAAAGGGCTGTTGAAACCCAAGAGGTAATGCTCTGTCTGGCAGCTCGGCGTCTTGTCTGGGGATTGTCTCTGAACAAGTAGTTCCTCTTTTGATTATGAGCCTCCAAGTGGACAAAATGGGGGTGACTGTTTCTTGGGAGGGAAATTTGTGAACTGTGAATGACAAAGCTAAGTGTCTTATTTTTAATTTCCTCCTCCCCCCTTTTCCTCCACCTTCTCCATAATCTCTTCTCGCCTTCTGCCTGTTTCTTAACCCTTATCTTCGTCTGGATTTCTGCTGCTGTTATCATACCCAGGCAGTGTCTGACTGAAACAAGTGCCTATGCACGTAGACACAAGAATCCACAGCGTATTGGACCACGAGATAAGTGCTGTGGCACTTATGCTCTGGAGCTGTTCTCATAAGTGTAGGCTGTGATTTTAACCAATGTCAATGTCCCCTGGGTGAGAGACAGACATCTTTTAATATATAACTAAATATTGGCATGAATAGCTACAACTTCTGTAAGAAGGCAAGCAGACGCGTACAGAAAAGAGTTCATAATCAATAATATCAATAACAACATAGAGCAAATATGCAAACTTCTGCTCTACTTATTCACGTAAGCACAAACAAGAGTCAGCATGCACACACGCAGAGCATGAATGTGCTGAAAGGGAATCCCCTTGTCAAGCTGGGTTAGATGTAACTCATAGCTTAACAGTTAATTCTTTTTTTCAGTATGCATTTCAGCATCTTTTTTTGATCTACGTCTCTGAAAGCACTGTACCATCTCATGTCACAGTCAAGAAATTTTTATTGCAAGATTCTCCATGGACCTCTCATGCTGACCTCGTTCAACTTTTTCTTTGGCCCGCTGAGCAAAAAGAGATCTAGTGTATGGAGAAAAAAAAACCCAAATTTAATAGCCTTTGCTTCCAAAAGTGGTTGGAGTTAGGCCTTGAGAAAGGGTCAAAAAACCAGTTATAGACCAAGGAAACAGGAAGGAAATATGTCATTGTAGAATTTTTTCTCATGGTCTATTGACAAGGGACACAGACAGTGCAGTAGCAGGGACTGATTATCCTGTCAGGTCAATGAGATGGAAGAGACACAGAGAACTCACTTGAATTTATGATGGCCCGTGCAAGATATTAAGCACGGATTACATTTGGATATTAGTTTGCAGGCAAGTGGTGTATCTCTTCCCAAGACAGGCCCCATAGAATAGTAATAAGGAATGTTAAGAACTGGAACCAACTCAGGGTTATTTTATTAGTGTATGTGGTTATCAAGCAAAGCCTAGCACTGGGGATCCTGTTACACACCACTGCTTCCGAGTCATTACTCCAGACTTATGAGAGGAGCACATTTCCCTCCTGGGGGACTCCAGATAATTGTTGATTTGGAAACCGAAAATGAATGGCAGTGCTGAAGCACGCACACACACACGAAATGTCAGACTTCACTCCCTGTGTTTTAACACAAATACTTCAAGAAGAGCCTGACTCATTGATTTCCCTCTCTGGGATGAACCCTAAAGAATAGGTAGGCACTGACACACAATTTGTTTCTCTATCTTTCCAATAGCAAATAAATGAAGCAGCACTGAGGATAGTACTGAAGCCACTCATCGACCATAAAGCACTCACCCTAGCATACAGTGCTGAGCATTGGGATAATGATGCAGTGCACCCCAGGGAGGGTGATATTGTAGCATTAACTCTTGCTTGCCTGCAGGAAAACAAGCCTGCACTGAAACTGGAGCTGCTTAGTGACTTAACTCCCAGTCCGAGTTGACTGTGAACACTGAAAAGCAGCAAAGCTCTAAGACCTGACACACCTGGCCTTATTAACTGTGTTTAGAAAAGAAGGTGCCACATTTAAAAATCAACCAAAAACTTGTTGAGCTCATTTGTAGCTCTCACTGTAGTAGAGTAGACTCCAGGAAAAGTTTCCATAGATGCAGAGCTGGTATGAAAAGACTGAAATCCTTTATCCATGCAGATTCTAGGGGCATAGGCAAGTGAGTTAAGGTAGCTCAGTGGCCTAATGGAAATCAGAAGAGACAAAACACTTTATTTACCTTCAGGACTGAGCCAGGAACTCCTGAACACCAGTCGGTTCCAGCAGCTCGGCTGAGGAGTGGTAATTCCACTCTGAAGACATAATGCTCATCTCAGGACTGCTTTGAAGGACAGGAGATCGGGGTGCGTGTGAGGAAGAAGGAAAGAAAAAGCATCTGTTGGTGCCCACAGTCCCTCTTTGAGGTGGGATGTTGCCTCATCAGTGTTTTTTCACTGGGAGCGGGAACAGTTTCTGCCTTATCAGAATAGATGAATACTGCCAGACCTAGATCAGTGCAAAGAAAATTATCTGATTTTAAGAAATTTCAAGAAGTAAGACATTTCCTTCTGTGACATTACTCCATTCCCTATATTTAACCTCTATTTATGGGCATCAAAGCGGCAATGGCCTTTTTCTGTCACTAGCACATCGCAGCATATCCAGGGACTGCTTTGGCCCTCAATTGAATGTGAAGTGAAATCAGCTTTAAATACACTCCAGGCAGGCCCCAGGAAACTTTTGTGTTGCCAAGGCTACACAACTACTGGTATTCAAAATAGACAAAATCTGTCTGCTAGGCAGTGGTGCCTGCAGCATAGACATCTCCAGGAGGACAGGGCCCATCTTGCCCATGGCAATTTTATGGCAGGGGCTCCTCTAGGTCAGGGTTAACTCCTGTTAAAGTAATATTCACATATGCTGCAGTATCTGCATGCATGACTGTGGGTGACCCTAATTGCACAAGTGGTTCTTGTAAAATGTGCAGACAAGTGCCAGTCCTCCATTTCTCAGGTCCAGGACAGACCTTTTAACGCTTGCAGAATGTGTTGAAAACATGAAGTCCAACAGGATGTTCACTTCTACCACCACAGCTGGCAAGGAAGCCCTGCCCTGCTTGTTGAGGTGTGCATGGCCCTGGCAGGTCTTGTATCCTATCACGGGAGAGTAGGAATGATTCCTCCTGGTCCATCAGAACTGGTGCCTCTTTAATGACCCAGTGATGACAGGGCAAGGAGGGAGGAAGGATTTCTCACTGCTCTAGTGCAAATAGCAAAGAAAAACTGAAAAAATGTGAAAAATCCTTTGACAGTTTGTCTTTAATTACAGAGCATTAGCCCTGTGCATCAGTCTGGAATTAGCAGGGTAGTTCCTCTGGGGCACAAATGTCTCTTGCTCTCTGTGCTGTTTGTCCAGGAGCCAGAAAGGGTGCCAGTAAGTCATCAGGAAATACCATATTCTCACAGACCCAGAGGTGCTTTAATTTTCATAATAATATTGTTTTCTTTTCTTAATTATTGATAGTCTTCCTAGATGAATATAGTCTTTAAAAATGTATTAAGCAGAGCTGTTCTGCCCTGAAAGAAAGAATAATAGTAAAACTTTGTCTTCTAGCTGCCTGGAGGCTTTATCCCACAGTAAGATATCTGAAGGAAAAAGACTAATCTAACAAATAAGGTATTGGATAGAGACTTCAGAAGCCTTACTTCTGTTCTTGATTGTGCCGTGGGTGTCAACAGTCTCCTTTACTCCCTCACTGCCTAACTGGTGCAAAACAAGATGCATCTCTCTGGAATGTGCTTTCTTTTGAAGCTTTAATTTACTTGCATTTTCTTCTCTGCAGAGGAGACAGTGGTGAGGGTATTGGTGTCAACCGGGGGAATTAAATTGCTGTTGAAATATATATAGCAATGTAGGGAGCATTGATGCTGATTAGGAGATGGCCTGGAAAACAGGTGTAACTGGATCGTGGGGGTTTTCTAGCCATTTTTCAGGTGATGCTGGCTGTCACCTCTCTCTAAGGCAATGTCCCTGTGCTGTCATAAAAATAAAATCCCAGCTCTGAAGGTAAAAAAATTCAATGTTTCTTAGTTGTGGTCTCAGATCTACTCAACTATGCCCCAAGAGAGAGCTTTCTCCTATACCATCCTTTACAATTCCTGTAATGTCGAGAACCAGGTGAGGCATCAGAGAGCAAGCACAAAGATCCTAAAGGGAATTCAGCTATAAATAATAATCCAAACTAGTAACATGGTAGTTAGCTCAGAGACTCCCCCCATAATATTATCAGCATGGTTTAGGTAGGGAAAATGAGGCAAAGAGCTTAAGCAATTTATCCCAGAAAGCACAAGCACAAGGAGCAGAATGGGAACAGTGCTCAGATAGACCTGTTTGCAGGCTCTTCTCTGAGGTGGGTGTTCTGCAGTGCAGTTTGTCCCCGTAAGAAGAGCAGAATCCCCTGCTAGGACTGTTTAAACTTACTTTGCAAAACTCATCTATTCCAAATGACTACCCAAAGTAATCATTTACATGCTACCGAGTGTTGTCTCAGAAGTAATTTACTACTGATTACTTTTATAATGTGCATGCTGGTCGTATGCAGTGGCACAGCATTCCATGATAATCAACCCTGCACTTCAGAGGAGAAAGCTAACTGGCCCAACACAATTCAGACCCCCTCGCCAGTGAGAAATAATCTGATTATTCCATGAGACTGTCGATTTTCCTCTGCCGAAAGTTCTGGTCCCCTGTTACACCCAAGGACATCCATCATCCCAGCACTCGTGGAGTAAACCACTAGGTGGAAGTGTTGGCTGAGCAAGCTAAGGAGACGGCAAGCTAAGTAAAAGAGGAGCAAGTCCGAGGTTCCTGGCTTACTCTCCTTTTAGGAACACCCTTGCTAGCACCCTGGACTCAAACCCGATCTGTTCGTGAAAGGCATCATTGTAGAAAGTGTTCTGTCGTTTTGCTAGTGTATTGTTTTACGACTTGCTGTTGATTAGAATAAAGAGAGAAGTTACGACTTAAATTGAGGTGGGTAAACACCTCATTGAGGCAGCCCATAATGAGGAAGTCAATTCCAAGAAAAGCAGGCAATCACAGAGTTCCTGCTGAGCTCAGCAGTTCTAAAACATACGACTGTTTATTCGAGTGCCTTAAAAACCACAACTAGCTCAACCCCCTTGACTTTAGGGGCCAGCCTAAGACAATCCTGGCTTGCCGTGTTGTCCTGGTAGCCCGTTATGCCCTATTTTGCTGCAAATCAAAAATTCTGAGGCAAATGAGTTTTTGTTCAATGATCAGACAGTTTTGGCTGGAGAAGATCTGGTGTAGTGGTCAGAAGAGGTGCGGTGCCTTCTTGCCTCCCTGGAACTGCAGAGGTGAAGGATGTGACCTGGGGCGACATGCTGCCTTCATCTGTGCAAGAAAGGTTGATCACAACTGGGAGGCTGAGCACTGTAACCACAGCCTGCCTGTCTTGTGTGAGTGATGGGGTCTTGTCACACACAGAAATGGGGACTCACAGGCAACACCGCAGCTTGGCTGGTCCCCTGTCAGACACTGGAGAGTACTGGTAAACCTCTGTGTCATGAAGATTTCTTCCTCCACAATAACTCAGAGCTGAAGCTTCTTGCTTCTCTTAAAACGTGAAGCAGGGGGGCAGCAAGAGTTAATTTGCAGCCAGAGAGGGCAGGTTTACCGGTGGAGGGAGGTATAGCTGAGTGAGAAGCTGCTGCTTTACTTCTGTATTTACTCTCCTAACAATTCCCACTTAATTAAAGTGCTCCAGCAACAATAAACTCCTTGGTGCACAGTCTTGCTCATTAGCTGCCTTACCTAGCAGGGTTCACAGGGCTGCTGCACTTCTGAGCCCTATGGTGGCTGTGGCACTCACCATACACACTGCTTCTCTTTACTGCCTTTTTAGTCCACGGGAGCACGATGAGCTTGTACCTAAAGGGGGCATAAGTGAATCTTGAAAGGATGAAAGATTAATCTGAAGAAGGTGGCACATCTCGTTGTGCACAGGTATGGATACTGCAGCGTGTTAGCTCTGTAAAACCCCACATGCAACCCAGCTAAAGTGGAGAAGTAGATGCTAAGAGTTAAACTCCAGCTATCTGGCAAGAGCACTTTGTTGCACACTTGAGAGGAGATTGGAACGATGAAAATGAGTAAAAGCCTTTTAAAACCACTCTTCTTGGAGCTGTAAGGAAGAACTGTGAGGTAAGTGGACAAAGTATGCAGACTCAATCGCATAAACTTCTGGAGGACTCATGCATGTAGGAACTTATCAGGTTCCCCTGTGGCTCACAAGGACAGCCCCGCTGCGTTTATTGCCTTGAGGGTTATTGTCTTTTGGATAGCTTTTTCAAGATAGCCTTTTTCAAGACAGACTGGATGTGCCATCACTATGTCATAGCCTCGCAGGCACTGAAACTAAGCCAGGAGGTCAGGGCTGCAGGTTTTAGAAGACTGCAACCTCTGGGCTGCTTCTTGGAGCAGATGAGCTGTGCTATTTCCTATAACAGAGAGGTGACAGTTTGGGATGCAGCTAGCCAGCTAATAATGACACTACCATGTAGCATTGTGGATTCATGCTTTTTTTTCTGTATCATCCTGTAAGTCAAAGCTGTGCAATCTTATGTTAGTCCCTTCAGTATACACATTAGGATACACCCATTATTATGAATTAATAAGCTCCTTTCCCAAAATATATTTTTCCTATGGCCTTTACGTTTTCATAGCATAGTCCTTGGCGGATCTTACAACACATTCAAAGATATTGAATTATTTCTTAGAGGCCAGACTTGGCAGCCAAAGGAAAATTACTGAAGGGAACAATAAAAAAAGTCTGTCTGTCCACACATCTTCTGCTCTTCTCCACAGACCATCAATGGAAGCAAAAGTGTCAGGTTCTAAACCTACCCCTTTCCTTGTATGTTGTGAAATGTTGCTGCTGTGACTGTGATGGTGTGGTTCGTGATGACAGAGCAAAGAACCTCTTATTTTCCCTCCTCTGTATGTCTCAGAATACCCAGTAAGAGGATTAGTGGTGGCCAGAATTGATGACCTGCAATACATACCCAGTGTTGGTTTTGTTTTGCATGTTGCTGTAGTTACTGAGAAAGTGATATCTCCTACCTGCAGAGCAACTGCTGGTAAGCGGGAACAGCTTCAGAGCACAATGAAAGACTATCAGCTCTCAGACATTCTGTCTTTCCTTTTCTCTACGGAGAACTGCCCTGCCTTGACAAATAGGCCACAGTGTGAGAAGAGCTAGTGAAAAAGCTGAGTTTGTGTCTCTGAGTCTGGCCACCCAAACCAAGTTTGTGATGTCCCAGCTCTCTGCAGAGAAAACAAAATCCCAACTACTACAAGGTTGGGTTAGGAGTTGAGACCATATAGTTACACAATACCTTTGGAGTCATGGAAATCCTGCAGAGTGGAAGGTACAGAAGTTAAGGCATCTGAACACTGGATTTTAAATAATGTAACAGAACATCATGGTAGGAAAAAGGTCCTGCCCCTGCGGTGGCTACATCAGAGCTTCATCACTGAACGCCTCATGGGTATAACTATAGCCCAAAAGGAGGGCAAGGCTCCTGCCAAAATGCAAGGATGGCCCAGCCAAAGAGCTAACATTGATTTATTCCAGCTGAAGATCCACCCCAAATAGACGTATTTAGTGTGCTTTTTCTGCTCCCCAAAAGAAAATTCCCTTGTTTTCTGAAACAGCAAGATTAATACTTAGCACTTGCTAACCACTTTACATGTTCAGTGTGCTATACAAATATTAACTAATGAATGTCATCATGACATAATTAAATCTTATTTTACAGTGATTGAATGTTATCTTACACTTTGTACAATATTGTAATTATGAAGATAGGAAAAAAAAGCCAAATAAATTAAATGATAAGTCTAACAGTAAGAACAACTGACAGTTTTATGGTTTCTTCCCCCCGCTTCATTCTATCCAATATGACTGAGGAATCCAGTACACTTTTCTGAACGCCAGGACTGGTGAGCAGATTAGTTCAGAAGATGAGCAGATCCAAAACTCTGTGATACTTGGGTTTTTTTGAGACATTTTTTTCAATACAGACCATTTTACACGTGCCTGAAACAGAAACACCAGTCTGAGCCCAGTCTAGCCTGACTCTCCCATTCCTCTCTGAAAAAGCTAAACCTAAATGGAGGCAGCAAAGGCTGCTTCTCCCCCTAACCCTTTCCTCCGAGGATAGGATTTTGCTGAGTAATACCAAGGAGAGCACAGATCCATCCCAGCATACAGCCTCCTTGGGTCCCTGTTCACTGAAACACTCATTTCTGTGAATAGCCCACCACCCTCCTTCCAGGACCCCTCATGGGGTACACGGCTCTTCAGACAGGGATGCAGCCCTGGAAAGCTTAATGCCAGGGATTTGATCCAGGGAGGTGTAGAGCAGGGCACCACGCCAGCTGAGGTGCTGTGTATGGGGTGGCTTGGTGGCAACCCCCTGCAGCACCCACCCACACGAGGTGGCTGAAGCAACGTCTGTTCGCAGACACCATCCTGCCTGCCACTTCCCAGGCTGGGGTGATGAGCAAGCTGTGAGAGAGGGAGCGAAGATCATGCATGAGAAGAGAGAAAGGAGAACTGCTATGATAACACAGGATCACCCTCCTACAGCCTTTTCCATGTTACATGCTGTCATAAAGAGAACAACGTTTGACTCTGAGGGGTTATTTATATGAAACTGCTTTCCAAAGGGAAAGCTTTCCTCCCTTATCTCTCCTGTCTTGTTTGCCAGGGATAAAGCTATTCTAAAGCTCCCTTTAGGACACAAAGATTGTTCTGTTGGCCCAGAACAGGTGTGGCAAAATTGCTGTTGCTGGGGCAGGATATTTGCTCTGAGGTGCCCTGTTTGAAACAAGGGATGGGCTGCAAGCTCATTTCACCAGGGCTGCAAAGCTGGGGTCTCCTTGCAAGTAAAGCAGTCCCATTAGGTTGGTGGGGCCAGGCTCTTCTCAGCACAAGACATGAGGACCATCCAGACCACCATCTGGATAGCCAGAAAACTGCTCTGCCATGCTCCATACATCCAGCACTCCCAGGAGAGCCAAGGGTTTCTGGGTTGTTGAGAGGCATGACTTCCATTTGACAGAGCTTTTAGAAACCTGCAACTCTGTGCTGTTAGAGACCTGCAACTCTGTATTGAAAGCTGTGGGCAAAATTGTACAGCAGCAAAATCAGGCACAGACTAGGCAACGTTAGCCATGAAGGTGAAAGAAGGACACAGGTGCTTGTAGAAGGGCAGCAAGACTAGTTCAGTCTATGATAGGAATATTGTCAGTGAAAAAGTTCCAGGATGGAAAATAAAGAGGATGCTGAGGGTGATTAAATAGAGGTAGAAGCAATAAAGTGTTGAGGAACTGACTCAAAAATTGGCTCATGCACAACTCAGCCTAAAGTTTCAGAGAGAGGTGAGAAGCACCAAGCAGGGGAAGCAAACAGACAAGCCCTGGATGACTTTCTGCTGTGTGGGAGCCCAACCCTTCTCTGCATGGTGTGCAGGCAGCTGCAGTGAGCATGGTCAGTCCTGGTCCCTGGGGCATTCCAGTCATGGCCAGTGCAGGCAGTGGGAGACAGTGGGTGGTGGATCTGGGCCAAAACCAGGAGAGGTCCAGCTGCATCCCAGCACTGCCTCCGGAGGACCAGAATGTGAGTAAGTCATTAAGGAGCCTGTGCTAGTGTACCCATCCTGCTGCTAGGAGCAGACTGAGCCACATTTGGTGGGGGGTCAACCCCATGTGCCTTAGGTTTGGTTAGGTTTTCCGCTGTGCTAATGAAGGCACATTGCAATGCTCCTGGAATTGTGGAAAGGGGTAAAGATGCTTACAGTGCTATCCAAGATGCTGAATCAAAATATTTCTCCCTCTATCTAGGAATGAAGCCCATGAAACACTCAGCATTATAGTATGCCTGTTCTGCAGTCGATTAACACTACCGAACCTTTTGTTATCCCTGGAATTATTGTTTGTTTGTTTGGTTTTCAGATCTTCATTTAACCATTGATGTCCAACTTCTATCTGTTCATATCTGATTTGGTTTTGTGTGAGCTGCTAGCCAAGTGCAAGCCTCTCAAACCTCCTGGAGCACTGGAGTTGCCCTCATTGCTTTATAGGAAGTGGTGTCGTCACCCTCACCAAGTGACCACTGTGCAGCAAAGGTAACAGCAAAGAAGAAAGCGGCTGAGGCTACCAAGGAGACCAGATGCAGTCTGGGCCTTGTGAGTTCAGGCATGTTCTTACCCTGTTTTTTTTGATATAGATTATCAAATAATAAAATATCTTGTTCTGGGCATGAGACTGCTGAGCTGCTCCATGAGTGGAGTAGATTGTGGACACCCCTGTGGAATACAACAATCATGAGCAAATCTGGCTGGTAACACAGGAGAGGTTAAAAGGCTGCGACACTCTCAAATTCACTCAAATGTCGTGTGAAAGGATAATAGTGGGGGAGGCAGATGAAGAGCAAAAGGCTGCGCCTCTTCAGGGGGACTGGAGCTGGCTAGTAATCTGCCCAATCAGCCTCTGTGGGTCGCTTCTCTCCCCTCACTTCTGAGGCTTCAGTTTCTAAAGAACTGTCTTCCAATTGGCAAAGGGAGCTTTAAGCCACTTTGTTTTCATTCATGGTCTTCCAGGAGGGATAAATGGATTGTGCGATGCCCCCACAGCCGCCAAGTGTGTGGCCACCCTCTCCCTTTGCACAGGGGCTGCCTTTGCCTCCTGCTTTGCTCCTTTTAGTCTGTGTTCATGCTGGGTTCTGCTACTGGTGTAGGAGGACTGCCCAGTAGGAACTGCCATCATGACCCATGGTGGCCTCACTCTCTCAGTTGGAGGCCAGCAGACAGCCTTTAGGCAAGGTCCATCTGGCCAAGAGGCAACTGAAACGGCAAGGTTGCTTTCTGCCAGTTTTTAAGATCCACTGAACCACAGTGGTCTATCTGGGAAAGCATCCCGCTCTTCCAGATCACATTGCCAGTGCTGCTCTGATGGGCGCTCCTGCAGCTTGCAGGGCTGGTTCGCTAGGTCAGGTACAACAGACATTGTCCCTGGCACACAGTGAGCTGAAGGAATGCCATTAGGATTTCTGCTCCTGCTTCCCATGGAGTGACAGACAGTCCTGGTGTCGGTGCAAACCCAGTGGCAGGACATGTTCCATAGCAGGGTTGCACTGGGCAGGTTTAGTGTTACTTCAAGCACCTTTCTTGTAACCTGTAAGCCAGGCTATAAAAGCTACTGGCCACTAGAGGACATCTGAGGGCACTCGGCCCCATAGCAGACGCCGAGGTCTCACCACTGCCACGACATGCAGGGCTGGTCTGTGCTCAACCGTCTAGCACTAGTGGTAAACAGAGATCTGTGGTCAACCCTTCACACTCACAACATCACAGAGTGATGTGCTGCTCTGCTCACTAGCTCTGTAGCCCTGCCCACCCAGCCACCTTACCTGCGCCTCCAGGCACTCTGCTAACACCTTTGTGTGGCCTCCTGTTAACCCGCCCTGTGGCACAGCATGGCAAGGGAGGGTGTCTGATCTCAGGCACCCTCCAGCTACCTGTGGGGCTATGCTTGCAGGCTGTGTGTGAGCAGTTAATCTGCATGCAACAGTGACCTGGACGTCGTCCTCCAGATGTACTCTGGGCACAGCTGGAGCATCAGCTGAGTGAGTAGTCTGTGATGAAAGCAGAAAGTGTGCAAGTCATGAACTTGCTGCATTTAAGATGATTTGAGTCCTTTCCTGCTTCTGCAGAAGACACAACCATTCGTGCTAGTCTCTCATCAAGGGGAGAGTTTCTGTCATTGCCCTAAAATAATGAGGAAATAATGTTTGTATGGGGAAGGGATGCCATTCACATATGCAGGGACAAGGGCACAAAGAAGGCTGTGTCCTCTCTCTCATCTGGGCTGTGGGCTTCTTCCTAGGTCCCCCTTCCTGCTCCAGCAAAAGCTCTGCATGTTTATGAAACTGTGACAGCAGACAACAAGCCTGACTGAGAAAAAGAAGCGCAGTAGACAGCCACATATTATGGCAGTTTTTATCTGGTGAGAATTTGTGATTATCGGGTAGGGTTAAAAATTGCCACACGCTGCTTATAGGGTGTGGAGGAGTGATCAGTTCGGTTACGGCTGGCATTGTTTCCCCACTCAAGATCATCCTGGAATGCCTAATGAAGGACACCATAGTAGCTCTAGCCTGATTTAGCTGTAACCCCTGTGTTAGCCTATGCTATCCCACTGAGACGATACTGCAATAAATAATCAAGCACATCAGTGCATAAACATGCTGCCTGTGCTCTCCTCAGGTCTTATTCTGGAGGAGTGAGCATTGTGTATTCCATACCAGGCTAATCACAGGGAGGAAATTTGCTGCGGACTGGAATCTCATCAAAACAAACAACAGCAATCTCAATGAATTGCACCAGCCCAAGTGTCTGCTTTAATCACTCACTCATGTGTTTCCTTTAGTAAAATAAGAGAAAACAAACCACATGTAAACTTGATTGCTCTTAAACGAACACTTTAATCCTGGCATGGCTGTTGCTTGTCTATGGAAGGAAGGGGATTGTCTTTATAGATAGCATTCTAGATGCTGCTGCACTGAAACACATGCTGCACGGTAGAGAGTACAGAGACAATAAGCAAGGGAGGTCAGTGATGCTAGGCACAAACCTTCTGCAAGGAAGTTAAAAAAGAAAAGCCACACTGTAAGTGTGATGGACAGGACAAGTGCTTTGGAAATCAGGGAGAGTGTTTCTGTTGCCACAATGGACAAGCTCAATGGCTGGTAGCAATTGCAGGCCTGGGTAATCGTGAGGGGTCACCAACCTTTTCCTTCTGGAAGGAACAATTAAGGCTGTTATGGAGAGAGTATTTAGAGATTAGAGAAGCTGCTGCCAAAGGCAACCTGACAGATATGAGTTAGCTCCTTAGGACAAAGACAGGCTGCATCACAAGTACTTCTTTAGGTTAGCTAGACTTTGAAACCTGCTCCTTCTACCACTGGGGTAAATCAGACAATTTCTGCTGAAACAGAACTTACATTTTTTGCCCCGTGGAACTTTGGTTGTATTACATGCACTCACAGTGGTGTTGCACTTCACAATCTTTCAGGACTAAACTTACAAATCTATTCCATCACACTCTCTACCAGCAAAAATCCACCAGCAAAAGTCCAGAACATCTCTGTTTTAAGCAAGGGGAAGATGGACTTTTCCTTTTCAATAGTCTGTAATTGTCCTGTACACTATATCATTTGCTATTTTGTCCTATTTAACCAGGCTTCCTCACTTTCCACAGCCCTGAAAATTACTGGATTTGATTCAGGATTGTGTTAATAGATTTACTCCATGCCGCTAACATTGACTCTGATGGTATAATACCTGATTAATGTCCCGTGTGAGAGCAGAATCAAGCATGTCACATCTAACCCTAAATCATTTTTTCACTTTTACATTGTAATATTGATCTGTCTATTTCAAAGCAGTGCAGACATTTGTCTTGTTATCAGATTCTCATAGGGAGCACAAGACTATGTTCAGTCAATGATTTCTCAATAAATCCTCTCTTTTCAAACCAAAAAAAAACCCCAAAACAGGCAAACAAAAAGAGTTAATCCTTAGATTTCACTACAAAACAAAGCTAAGTTAATAAACTGTAAAAGAGACTGGGGCATTGGGGCTAGATTTCCCTGTGTTCATGTTGTTTTTAATTAGTGATCTACCCTAGGATAAAGCCCCTGAACTCAGCAGAGCTTGCTGCTAAATAAGATGCTATTGAGCAATAAAGAGGCCTGACTTCTCACCGTGAAGCTCTCAGTGCAGATGAGAATATGTGTCCCTTGGCTGCTTGTATTTAGGAATGAGGAATGCAGATTTATGGAGAGTAACATGGTATGTTGGTCTATCCAAAGGAATACTCTCTCCTGAAAGCCCACATCCCTCATGGTTTAACCCCACTGGCAACTAAGCACCACGCAGCTGCTCTCTCCTCGCCCTCCCCCTGCTTAGTGGAACGGGGAAGAAAATAAAATTTAAAACCTTCTTGGGTTGAGATAAACACAGTTTAATAAGACAGCAAAAGGGGGAACAACAACAATAATAGAATATACAAAACAAGTGATGCACAATACAAGTGCTCACCACGCAATGACTAATGCCCATTCCATCCCTGAGCAGTGATGCACATCCCCCCTACCCCAGCCAACTCTCCAGTTTGCATGCTGAGCATGACATCGTGTGGTATGGAATATCCCTTTGCCCAGCTTGGGTCAGCTGCTCTGGCTATACTCCCTGCCAGCTTCTTGTGCACCACCCCTCTGGCACAGGATGGGAAGGTGAAAAGTCCTTGACTTAGTGTAAACACTACCTAGTAACAACTAGAAACATCAGTGTTCTATCAATCAGCATTATTCTTATACTAAATCTTAAATGTAGCACTCTACCAGCTACTAGGAAGAAAATTAACTCTGTCCCAGCCGAAACAAAGACAGGTGCCCATTGTCTTCAAAGATCATTAGTCTGGAGCTAAGCAACTTGAACATCCTAGAAATTCTCTCTAAGTAGCTGAAACAGCCCAGTACAGGTGCTGAGAGTCATGTTGTAGCCAGCTGGCTGGAAGGAAGGGGCCAAACGGGGCATGCAGAGACACCTAACACGATGCATCCAGAGAGGTTTGCACTGACTTTAGGGGAATTGAGGTTTTCTCCACTGGTGCCCAGTATCACTTGTGCAACTGGGCAATTTGTATTGAAACATGACAGTGTGGAACCCCTCATCCAAATGTATCATGATTGATAGAATTATGCCTAGTACACAGTGAGTTTAAAGAGCTGGTAGCTTCTCTCTCCTCACTTCTGGCTTTTCTTGTGTATCTGATCATGCATTATTTAATCTCAGCCACACACCATTAATTTTTAAAAATGTTAATCCGTGTGGGTTTAACAGTCCTCATAACAGGTGGTGAATTGACTTGTTTATTGCCAAAGTTTTGGGACAAGGTGGAAGTATCGGTAAAGATATTTGCGAGTAGAGTTTTAGCAGAGTGGGAGAGAGGGCTACATTTATAGTATCAAACCAAACAGTGCCCGTGAACACTCTTGGAAATATTATCGGCTATCCTGTTAGAGACTTCTCAGGCACACTGCTGGCCTGTGCCAGCTAGTGCTGGCCTATGGGATTGCTGGGCACGGTCTGGGGACTGGATAGTTTCACAGATCATCCCCCAGAGGCATTTTGCACACCACCGCCCTGCTCTGGGTGAAGGCAGTGCAATAGGCAGCTGCAGGCTGCTCCGTGGTGCTTGGCACAGGGATATTGCCAAAGCCTGATTTGCTAGTACAGCTGCATCCAGTGGCCCCTTCACTCTTCCGCTCACCTCGTCTCCCTTCTGTTTGCACCCTTTAGGAAAGAATCACATTTGTGAAAAGTCTTATTCCAGCCCTGAAAAAAAAGGAGTGGCTTATGTTTCCAGCACAACGCTTGACCCTGAGCACGTGGCTTGCTGTAGTCAGGTCATGCACTGACACTGGGCTTGCTTGGGCTCAAATGCCATGAGGGTTGACCTGAACACCAGCGTCAGAGAAGTGTTTATGCCAGGTTCCATAGAAACAGCAAGAAGAGTCCAGGCAGTTGGTGCGTGTTGATAATACTGAGAACAAGGTGTTGATACTAGAGGAGGTATTGCAAGATCTTCATTAAGACCTCACAGACACTAAATCCCATCCAAAAGGCAGCATCTTCCATTACATAGCCTCCTTTATGAAAGCAGGCAACATTGTGGTGTCTCCAAGGGAGGAATTCATCACACAGTACCGGAATGTGTGATACAACAGGCTGGGAAGAATGTTAAGAAGCAAATCTTAACTACACCAAGAGGTTGATTATAAGACACCTACACACTGCTGCTTACTTCTTGGCCTCCTCATGCTTGTCTCTCATGAACTGCCAGTCCTGCTCCACCCGTGGTCACTGCTGAGATGTGCTACCTCCTCACACTATGCTGGTGGAACCTACAGAGCTGGTAGAAGTACAAACTTAACCCTGGCTTGCTGGCCCCATGCAGAGCTCCCAGTATAAAGAAACATAGCTGTTCACAGGTGTTTATCGTGTCTTTTATCTCAGGAATATGAGAAGTCAGCTAGAGCAATAAAGAAACATACAGAAAGAAAAGCAGCTTTTATAAATAACAAAATTGATCACATTTTTGTGGTCTGAATTTCATCTTTTGCTATTCACAGGCAAGTTTCATGTACCTTTGAAGACCTTCAGGAGATTATTCCGTGTGCTTAAAAACATATATTGAGTGAGATCATAGTCAGAGTTAGTCAACACGAAGCACTAACCACAGGTGCGTATGTATCGTTTAAGTCATCTGCCTATGGCCAAGTGTTGTCATGAAGTATCTCCTAGCCACAAATTCACACCCGATTCCACAGCTCTTTGCTCCATCCCAAGCTCTGAGATGGCGAGGCTGTCACAGCAAGTCATTTAGGGAGGGATGACACATCTTCTTCTGAAACAAAAAAGCTAAGTGAACAGAATGGTCTTCCTTACACTGGTCTCTGTGTGGTAACATGCATAGCTCGTCAAGGCATCATGCAAATATCAGAGCCAAAGCCTGCCCAGGAATGCAGGGACTGTAATTTCCATTGCTTCAGTCTGAGTGGGACCAATTTCATGCCACATTACCTTTTTACATGCTGCAGATGTAATTTTAATACCTATGCCATTCATTTTGTGCTACATGCTACACACGTGTTGGGAAGTAGGTTATTTTGCTGGCAGTTTTGAGAACACTGTGCTTACAATAATGCTCCCATTTGAGTAGCACCTAGTGAATAGGGTACGATATATGATCAAACAGCCTTAACAATCCCTTTTCATTAGTGGGAGTAAATGCTTGGCACTGCATCAATCTTCTTCTCCCTCTCCTCTTCCTCTAGGAGCGCCAAGTCATTTTAAAGACACATTAAATTGTCAGAAGACTGCGAAACAAAGCCAGTCAGCCTGCTGCTTGTTTGGATAAAGTTAATTACAGTGAAGATTAAAATCTGCGGTGCTTGATTGGTGTTGTTGAGACTTACAGAATCACATTGTCCTCAGGGAGCTGCTTGCCAGCTCTCCTCCCAGCTTTTTTTCTGTGTATGCGCCTTTTCTTTTTGTTCTCAGTAATTGTTTTGTCGCCTTCCTTGCAGTGTACCTGGTAAGGCCCCCAGGACGTGAGGCTGAGCTGCCCAGGGTGTGATGTGCTGCTGCCTCACACTGCTGGCACCAGTAGCAGGGAGGTGCCCAGCCTGCATCACCATTGGTACTGCATCTTGTCCTGGCTGCTGCCTTAGATTTGTACGGGGGGATTTTCCAAGAGTAGAGAATATATCCTAGGCCAGATTGTGGTGCATGGAAGAGGAAAGAAGGGCAGCCTGCACAGCTAACTAGTACTGCTTACGGTGTCGCCTTTGGTGGGTGGCTTCTGGCCAGTCCCACAACTGCTCTTGAAGACAGGTGTAGCTACAGCCTTTAGGGTACATCTTGTCTTCTTGTTTATTATGGTACCTAACAAACATCTGCTTTTCCACAGCCAGGATTCTATTTCATAAGAACAAAATCAATAATAAAATAATGGGTGATGAGAAGAATTTGTGGTGCAAAAGAATGCTGAGGACTGTCTTGCAGGCTAGCAGTGTGTGCTCTCTCATGGCATTTTGGCATCCACCTTGCAAGAGGAACTGAAGAATTTTATGGAAATGCTTGGAGGAGAGGAGAAAGAAGCTTGCTCTGAGCTGCCATGGCATCCACAGCCATTTCCTGGGCTCCTGAGGCAAATGTGCTTCAGGGTGCTTTTGGAGATGGCTGGTGTGTGAGGTAACAGAATGGAGAAATTGATATGGTGCTGCAGACAAAGATGAAGAACCTTACATTTGTGTCTAATGCTAGACCTTAGTAATATCCAGAGAGGCCGCACAAAGTAAATCTCCTTTTTAAAAAGAATAATAATTCAGTGTCTTAATGAAAGATCACAAAAATGATGAATGTTTATTGAGTGGAGAATACTAGAACAGAGTCACAAATGTGTTATGGTTTATTTGAGTATAAGAAGATTAATGACTGGTTTTGACTAAACAGCAAGAATGTGTCGGGTTATTTTTTTTTAAGTACATAAAACATTCAAAACATCTGCACCAAAGCTTTCTGGAAAATTAATAAATGGTCATGTCCCTTGAAACCCCTTGCCAGGGTTGGCTGTTTTACGAGCATTTGGAGTTTGGCTTGTCACCTATGGAGTGTAGGATGCAGGTCATATGCAGAAAATATGGATCAGTATGCTGGCACGTGTCTAGCATATCTGGTGGTTTTACATGTTCTGGCAAAGTTAATTTAAATTATATTATTGACTTAATATAGCCATTGCCCAGAAGTACCGTTCTCCTTATTTAAGGATATTACATTGAGCTTCCACACACAGATTAGCTGTCTGCAAGCCTTTTATCTCTGCATTTCCTTCAGCCATATTTAAACTCTGACTCTTACGAGCTGATTCCATGTCACGAAGACAAAGTTTGTGCTGCAGTGTGCATGAATATGAGACCGGGGCTACTCAGGGGCCAGGTGGTAAGAAGGGGAGAAGAAGGAAACAATACCAAATGCAGAGTCAATTTCATGCTGCTTAAAGACATTCTTTGATGGATAAGAACATATCAGGGGATAGAGAGTATTTATTTGGCATATATCTCCAGCCAGTAGATAAAGGAAGAGCTGCTGAGAACCATTATGTTGCAGGTTTTCAAAGGGAAAACGATGTCTGAAAGTGCTGGGAGAGAGAACAACACAAGATTTCTTTAAAGAGGACTTAAAGAAACCAGCATGAAAGCAAGTACGTAGTCTAAGAGCAGTTTCCTCTGCCAACTGGTTTGCTCTTTTCTCCTTGAAATTCCATTCAGAGACTTTAAAGTCGTCGCTATTATTTTGCAGGACATCTCCACTCCCCTCCTCTCCTGCCCTGGCCCTCCCTTGTGCATTAGGACATGTAAGCATTAAACTGTCACAAAAAAATAGCACCCTGAGCAGTTTCCAGGCACTTGAGATGTTATATCCTGACATAGTGACTGTAAGATGTGTGTACTGGAGGGAGGAAACAATGAGGCAGTGATGAAAGGCATTGGAATAGGGGATGACTGCTGATTCAGTAATTATTTTGTGTGTGCAGTGACAGAGGTGACAGCCAGAAATGCTACATGGACTTGGCTGAATGGTCACTCCAGGCCTGCTCTTAAGAAGGGTAGTTTTGCTGTGTCTGTCTGCCTATCCTTATTCTTGGTATTTGTTTCAAGCACCTAATTCTAAAGAGACTCATGCAGTGCTTACTCTAACTGAAAATCTTCCTGGAGTAAAGCAGTTTAATAATCAGCTGTGCTGGCTGCTTTGCTCCTTCTCTCACAAAATGACTCAGAAGGTTCACATCCTGAGTGGACCAAAACTGAGCAGTTATTCACTTCGCCATGCCCTTCTGAGATGCAGTATGTCCACTGAGGCCAGCATCCTGGCTAGCACAGCTACCTTGCTCCTACTTCACTGGAGACAACCAGCGTTGCAGAAGCAATGCAGACTCTCCCTCATCTTCTCTAGGTAAGATAGGAAGAAACGTTGTTTTTTTTGTAAGTCTGGGTACAATTTTCCCTTCATTTCAGGTGTTGCCTTGGGGGCTTTAAAATCATCCTGGACTTATAGAATCGGGGACTGAAAAGGAGCTGTTCCCTAGCCAATGAAGCTAGCTTGTAAATAGGAGCCTTTCACTCTGTGCTTCCTCTCTCCCTGTACTAGAAGTGAAAATGATAATCAAATGTGAACATCAAACCTTGTTTTGTGGAGTTCTTTGATCCACAGATGGAAGGTTATATAAATGCAAAGCTCTATCATTATTTATAAGGAACACACAGTCTACAGCTCCTTGCAATCTGGCGTGGTGGAAATAAACAGGAAGGCACAAATTTAGCATGATGACTTCACTGCCGGATCTAATAAGATGCAAAGACAGGCTGGGAAGATGCGAGTTTGTTTAAACACATGATGCTGTTTTACCAGTAATTGGCAAATACAGGAATAATTACAAAAAAATTAATGAAAAAAGAATTTGAAGTGCTGGATTCACAAATTATGAAAATTGACCTGACCTCTCTTAGCGCAGCATTCTCCATGAGTTTGCATCAGTTTAATTGCCCTTATTATCAAAGCCTTACTTCCAAATAAATGTATGTTTAGAAGCTGACTGCTTTCCTTCCAGGTATAAATTAATGTAGCTAAAATTACTTTCTTAAACCAGTGTTGACTTAAAGTGTTGGGTATTCTGTGCAATTGCGATGGGAATACATTTTAAACTGATAGCAGGCTGACAGCCTCAGAAACTGAAATCCAGGAGTTATGCTTAAGAGGAGCAGGTGGGAAGACAGATGCTCCTCTTCTGCTGAAAATGAAAGAGCAAATTCCCTTGTTTCTGTCTGGCTTTAGGAGCAGCTCTCCCTCTCCTGTGTAACTGGTGCTGTGGGATTCCTCTTTTGCCTGTTTTGACCTTTTTTTTTGTTGCCAGTGAGTAGGTACAGTACCGGAAAGGAAACATAAGGTCTCTGGGCAGTGCAGCTCAGCTCTTCCCTGGGAAGATCCTGAGCTGGTGGAAGAAGGCAGCTTGCTAAAGACTTGCTCACCTCTTGGTTTGCTTGGGACTCAGATGCTACTGAGATTTCTTGTACCTTCAGTTTGGTAGCTTGGTGCAGACACTGAAGGGTGAAGGCTGTGGGCCCTCTCACCAGCTTTGCCTTGGATACTGCAAGACCCCTGCCATATGACAGGGAATATTCTGCTCCCTGCGGTGCTCTGCATCCAACCCCTTTCCTTGCACACTGCTCTGAACAGAACTGCTCCCAGCAGTACAACTCAGACCTCTCAAATCACCTACCCCAGGGAGGCACCAGCTGAGGGCCTCCCTCTCCCTGCAGTGCTCTTTGTAAGCCTCAAATCACTTTAAAACCTAAGCTTGGTTGCTCAGCGCTGCTGGGTGGTAGGGAGCTGCGTGGGCTGGGTTTGAAGCTGCAGGTGGCTTTTAGTGGCCGCTGTGAGTTGACCTGGTTGTGTGGCTGTTTTACAGCACAATCACGCCAAGCCCATTTGGATCCAGAACTGCCCAGAGAAGCAAGATGAAACAGAGGCAGGCACACTTGCAGCGCAGCAGCATTTTGACATCTGGCATCTGGCTCCAGACCCCCGCAAAGCCCACCCAGGGATTTTAGGCAGCAGGCCAAAGTACAGGGGCTAAGGGACAACAGCATATGGGCTTGGTTTTCAAGGCATCCCCTTGTTTAGGATCAGGAGAAAAGTGAAGGTCCTGGGATAAAAGAAACCTCCTTAGGCTTACCAATTACACAGGCCAGCAGATGGCCATTTTGTTATTTAAAAATCTTGTTCCCTTGTGCTGAGCTCTGTTTGCCCTCTGGATGTTAGGCAAAGCCCCTGCTGTTTGCAGGCTTTTCTGAGCAGCTGCATTGCTTACTCCCTGCATGGGGATTTGCTTGTGCTGATCTCCATGGGGCCAGGCTACAGGCAATGTTCACTACTGCCTCTCTCAGGGCTCTGGTTGCAGTCCAGCCTGGGAGAAGGAGATGTCCTTCCCATGCCCCATCCACCCCCTCAAAACAAAGGAGCAGGAAGGAGTTTTTATGCTGGCTTCCACAGGTGGGAGAAAGAGTAGGAAGTTCAGCAAAATTTGTAACTTTGCCTGCTGTCATCAACACAGGGATCACTAAGATAAGGGGACATGTCCAGAGATGGACTGGGTGCCGCATATTTTCTCCAGGAGAGTCATAGATACAGTACGAGATATTTCCCACACCCTGAGGATCACTTGGTTTCAGGGTGTTGAAGGACTTTAGATCAGTCCCATATACCTTCTGGGTATATACCATGGCCAGTCACACAGGGGATATGAAGTGGCATGTTTGATTAATACCTTTGGATTGTGCTTGAGCTGAACAGAGAGATACCATATGTTTTGTTAAGAGATGCTCATCTTTCATAGAAGTATATGTTTTCTGGATTTTGTGTTGTGCTCTGGAGGAACGAATCAGTCATATATCCAGAGAAGAGATATTTTGCCAAATGCTTTGATGTACAGTGTTTTGGGGATATATTATTTGGAAAAAAACTTGTCTGATCTTTTGAAGCTCATTCTTTCTCCCCCTGTGAGCCTTGTTCAAGGAGTAAGTACTAATACTTTTCCTGAGTATGGGACTAGCAGCTAAAATTCCTCAGAGTCTCTTGTACATTATATTCTTTGTACTGTACATTTGCTGTATTTCCTGTGAAGGTGTTCTTGCTTCTTACAGCCCTTTGGATAGACAGATAGATCCAATAATTTCAGTGAAGCATAAGCCATAAGCTCTTGCCTCTTAAGGCCATCTGGATGGCGTCCAAAGACTTATGTGTTCCCAGACTCTGGTTAACTTCTCCGCTTCCCTTGGCAGTGAATGGTGCCACAGTGCTTGAGCTGGGAAAAGACTTTGCCAGCTAAAGCAGCCTAGAGATGTCTCTGTGAACGACAGAAGGGGTGTACCAAAACATCTGCTCACATCCAGAGCCAGATATCCTCAGTGACAGAAACCAGAGCAGGGTGCTGGGTTAGTGCTAAAGTGGGCTCTACTTATTCTCTATTGGACCCAACATCCATAATCCCCGTTTCCAACTCAATGGACTTAAACAGCCACATGCTTTGTAACATGGAGATATATAACTCAATGGACAAAATCACAAATAACACTGCTGTTCTGTGAGAGCTGTTACGTGATTGAAAATCATTTACAAAGTGAGCATCACAGCCCTCTGCTGCTGTTATATTTTAGTTTGTCCATGAAGCAGAGGATGGTGGAGGTGTCACAGAAGTGACTTCTACACCCCATGGGGTCATAGCTCAGCAAAGAGCACCTGTCTGAAGTGGTTTCTATCATACGTTTTCCTGCTTTCTCTTGTTAAAAAGCAGAAAACTGTAATGAGCAATATTTGCAGTCCGAATTGCTGCTCATTGCCAGTAAACAGGCCCAGCAATGGAGAGAATTGGGGAAAAAGTGCAATACATCTCCACATCCTCTGGCATGCACAGCAGTTGAATAGGCATCAGGGCAAGCAAGTCCATGGAACAGCTTTTGCATCACTGTTCTTATATCTGGGGATACTACTTAATCGCATGTTAAGGGTGGGCTCCTAGACGTATGGCACTGGGGGTCACTAACACAGGATGCCACACACTCCTCCTGAAATATGTTCTAGGCAATTTCCCCTGGAGTCTGGGATTCCGAACAGACCATTTATGCAGTGGGATGATAACTGGAAGGTTGCTAGTACTGCCAAAGTCACAGGAGGGATGCCTTAAGCTGCTGCTGCATTATGTAGCTGCCTTCACCACACAGGCCCAGTTCTAGTTCTTGTGAAGTCAAGGGCTTTACTGGAATTGCCCATAGTGTCAGCTCAGAGGAATTACCCTTTCCCTTTGCTGGGAGGTCAAACCTTTGTTTGGAGGCATTGCAGGCAGGGAAGCATAGCAGCCTGCCCACACCACAGGGCATCTCTGTGTCAGGCAGGACCAGTGGTTGCCTTCTCTGACTTTGTAGACATGTCTGGTGGAGATCCTCAGTCTGAGTTATTCTCAGCCTGCTGCTACTAATGAAAGTCTCTTGGCCAAGTGGTGATGCCCCTTCCCCTCCCCACAAACCTTCCTCTCCACACCCTAGATCCCTCTTTTTTTGACTACATCCTTCAAATCTTTTTCAGTTATCTGCTAATCTCCTCACCGTCACTGTTGAGCCAAGCTAAACATATGCTCCTTTATTTTTCCCTTGTAAATCAACTCCTCTGCCCCTTTCATCATGTTTTACTGCCGTTCTCTGAACTCTGTTCACTTGGGCACATGTTTCTTGCTGTTAGATGCTAAAAGTAGGATATATCCCCTTAGGTGTGGGTGTTGCCTTGGCTGGAAAGGGCTATGACCTCCTGCAGCATCTCAGGGGTGGGAAGAAAGTAACCTATTGCTGCAGGAGTTGTAAACTGCTGGCAGCTTGCAAACCAGGCAGCCAGCTTCTTCCTCCTGAGATAGCTGGTGTTCTCATCCTAAGAGGTCTCCTTTTGCCAACTGAGAGGGGTCACCATGGACAGAGAAAAACTGCATTGCCCACTGCTGGCCCACAAGGTTTTCAGCACAGCTTGTCCCAGCTCTAGTGGTCAGCCCTGTCCCTCTGCCAGTGCTGGCAAGGGAGGCTGGAGAAGAGAATGAGCCTACATTTGCCAGCAGTGACTCGTTGTCTTTGCAACAGCCACGGCCTGGCTGTGGAGAAAAAGTTTCTCTGGTGTTTTGTCATGTCGTATTTCATGGCCTGCTTGCATATGAATTTATTATCTGCCACTGCCAAGCCTCCTTCAGCTTTACTGTTTTCTGAGTTTTCATCCTTCTGTTCCTTTGTATATTTTTTTTCCTTCCATATTTCCCTTGAATTTTTCATCTGAGAGAGAACTAATTTTTTTCATTTCAGATCACAGTCTCTATAAGTCTGCTGGTCTTCCTTCTTTCTTCCTCCTTTCTGCTACTTGCAGCAGCCGTGACTTCATGACCTAAAAGGAAGAAACATAAATAAGTGAGGGAGAATCCCCAGGACAGTTGTAAGACATGGCCAAAGTAATGAAACAAAAAAGGTTGGCTTTGTTGTACACCAGGTAGCATTAGAACAGTGTGCAGCCTTGGCTCCTGAGGTATCAGCACGGTCTGTTGATGATGTAATTGTAATGAAGTCTCTTTCTTTTGGGCCGCTCAACTGTAGCTTGTCTGCTTAAGCTATGTGAAATGTTATTCTTCATAAAATAAATGTTTCTAGTTAAAGGCTGCTGTGGGAGGACATACAAAGTCTACAAGATCAGGCCTACAGCTACACAGTTTGAATAGTATCTTCAAAAAAAACAGCTGCAGAAGTTGGAGATGCTGGGCAGCCTTTTGAAAGCTTAGTTTTCTGACTAAATGCATCTGCCACAGGTGTTTTGACAGCTTTCAAATTAAGATGGCATTTGCATATATCCATGTCTCTTAATCTGGAGGCTTTATGCATGGCTGCATCTCAAGGCAATATTTCCTGCAGGTTATGGTTTGCTGATTTGTGAAACTCATGCCCCTGACAAAAATTGGTGGGTACGTGGGGCTCTTTCAAGTCTTTCTCCCAGGCAATTTGAAATGATTACTTTTATAGTTCAAATGTTTATCCCTGAGCCTTCTGCTAAGCTTCCAATCTCCCATTGCATCTGCACTCCTGCTAACACCAGCAAACCCTGCCAGTGCCTCCTGGGCCCAAGGTCTGCCAGCCAGCCGGACAAACAGCGCTCCTGCTGCCCCAGCAGGCTTCAGTTGTATTGCCTGGCGGTGACACTGTACCTGAGATACAGGGGGTGGTTCCCCCTAGGAGAAAGGACAGTACAGCTGCCTCAGTACAGCATCCTCTGACCAGGATGTCTCCAAGATAGTGCCATGGTCAAAAGTGCCTAAAAACCAGTGCTATAATAGAGAAAGCAGGAAGAGCTGCTTACTGACTGCCACAGCAGTTATGAAGCGTCATACACTGGTCTGAACTGCATAGACCAGAGTACTGTTGAGATGAGGGTGAGGTTGTTTATCTTCTAACTGGTGTCCTCTTGCAGGACTGTCAGTCCCTTGATGAGTCCTTACTGGCAATGTAAATGCGCACATGGGCACAGGCATGAGCACAAGTAAAATTACATACATGCAAGATTATGAACCATATGTGCTTGCATGTGAGGCAGGCTGACTGTGGAGATTTTTCACAGAAACTAAAGGTCGCTGTCTCTCTATTTCCATGATACAGCAAAGAGGTGTCTGAAATATTTAGGTGACTTAATATTCTTCTGTAACCTCAAGGATCCGTGTCGCACAAGTCCCTTGCCTCAGTGAGTGACAGAGTGCAAGGCAGAATTTGTGGGAAGATAGAACTGGGCTGGAGAGCCTGTGCGTGATGATACACATTACAGCTTCTGGTGCCCCAAATTTTCTGTACATTTGTAAGAAGGTGAACTGAGACTTTAAGACTTAATCAAAGCAATAATTAGTGCTTTATAAAGAATCAAGGCATTCTGTGCCTTGTGGGTATACACTAATTATTTGCAACTTATCTGCAGCACTGGCTGCAGATATGTTTTCTATTGTCCCAGGTATTCTTCTAAGACAACATCAAAGATAGGACCCAGCCATCAAACTAGTATGTCCTTAAAATGGCCCTGAGGATTTTCCTGTTTGCTTATGCATATTAGATCATACGTGGTACCCACAATCTTATTAGTGGAATGGGGTTGAATTTGTTTCTCTTTGCAGCAAATCAATGCTACCTTAAGAGCACCAGAGTTAATGCTGTGTTCCCTCTGCCTGTGAAAAGCACACTGTTGCCTTTGAATTTCCAGACAAAGATGATAAAAAAATGGGGAGGAGAAAGAGAAAAGACCAAGAGAAGTTGAAATATAGCTAATATTTACTGCATGACAGTTCAGATCAATGCACATTGAAAAATAAATCTACCTGCTACAAAAATGTGAAGTCCCGTGTGAAATGGGGGCAGGGGTAGGATGTTTGTGTGGCTGCATATTCCTGGGTTGGTTCAAGAGATTTCATTTTAGCAGTAGTGCTTAGTGCAGGTTGGTAACAGGTTAGGTATGTCTTTTCCTTTCAGAATTGGAACTGTCTAGGGAAGACTGAATGGAATAATTGATTTTTTTATTGGATGCAATAATTGAGGAATAATGGAAAAGGAGAGCCTGGAGGAGGAAGTGCCTGGGAACTGTGGTAATACAAAGAGAATTGTGGTAATACAAAGCAGAGGAATCCCTTGGGGGCAGATCTTATCAGCTGAAGTGGAAGAAATATATAGGCTTTTCTGTCCTTCTGGCCTCTTGTGATAGCAAAATGAAGAGAAGAGCAAGAAGTAGAAGGGAAGAATAAAGCCAGCTTCTGCTCTCATTCACTCCACTTTCAGATTAACCCTCTGCTGCCTCGCATAACTGAGGATAAAATGGGATGTCCTTCCTCTCTTCCTCTAATTTATGGACTGGGAAGCTGTAATGTTGCTGAAAAAAAAGAACAGTTCAGCAGGTCCAAGGCTGATGGTGAAGAGGCAGGCCTGGAGGGTCTGGATTTGGGGTTTGGAAGAGGCAACTTGAAGCATGGCTGACAAGAATAAAGTCACACTTCCTTCAGAGAAGCATTTGAAGAAAATGTGGATGGTCTGCGTCAAACGAAAACCTCACAAGCCCAGAGAAATATCTGCAAAATGTTAGGAAGACTTAGCAAAAGCAACTGTCAATTCCCCTATACTCTGCCCTCTATGAAACACTGTGATTTATGGCACTTTTCAATATCCCAGGTCAAAAAGACACACTGTGTTCCCTTGGGTAAACCTGTTAGAGCAAGTAATACACTATCATTGCCTGTTAAATTTTTCCGAAACTTTATAAATTAATTTCTTTGTTTATCCCTTATTATACTTCGCTTCCTTCCAGCAGTGTTGCTGTTCATCCTTTATATCTGCCTACTTGTCAGCAATTATCCTACTTGTATTTAGTCATTGCTTGGTGAACTGATGCAAACTTTGCTCTTTACACCTTTCCTTGTAATTAGATGTCTCTATCCTGGTGATCAATGTATATTGCTCTGCCAATAGCTTTTGGGTATTGAAGTGCTCAGAACAGAAAACAACAGTTTATATGGCATTCATTGAAAAAGAAGAGCAGGGCTTGCTACTGCATAATGTATACAGTGCTTTTGTGCTAGACAAGGGTGTTTCATTGTCTTGCCAAAGTCCTATGCAATTTTTCTTCTATTATAACCCTTAATGTTCCAGTGTTGTGCCTCTTTCCCATTAAGCACCTGTGGTTTGGGTTATTCTTCTCTTCCCTCCCTGGTTTCCTCAGATATATTTTTTTTTGTTGCCAAGCTTTATGTTTCATTTAGGTAAATCCTTCCTGTTGTTTCAATTTCTCCAACTCCCTCTTTGCTATTTCTCGTCCTTTCCTGCCTTTGAAAGCGGGCTCTCACATCCTCTCTGCTCATTCCTCCAAAGTATTCCAGATCTTTAATGAAGTTATTAATGAAACCAGAATAAAGAATGGAACAATAACAGGCTCGCTGCAATGCCCCTCCTGACACTCCCCTTATTGCACACACACCACCAGGCATAGCCTGCAGCCAGCAGTCACGCTCTATCATGCCCACAACTACACTCATGAATTTGTTTTGCCACTGTAAGAATTCACAAGTCACTCTACAAAATGCCCTCCTTACTAGGTGGGCAGAACTGCATCTGGTGCATTTCCTTTCTCTGTTGTCATCATTTTTAGTGCGTGTGTCAGGAAAGTAAGCCAGCGTGCCTTGGTGCACTTCATCATTTCCCAGCACTCCTAACCCACAGTGCTCCTCTGTATTCCTTTCTTGGCAACCCACATGCTTTGCTTGTGCTCCTCAGCTTTGCCTCATACCATTACCTCTAAAACCGTAACCAGTTCCCCACACACCAACGCATGTTCTTAACCTGTGGTGTATGCAGCCCTTCCAGGTTTCCCTCCAAGCTCACTGCAGTTTATAGGACCAGAGTCTCAGCTGCTATGAATTGTCATAGCACCACAGAAATCAATTAAGCTATGTGATTTGTTCACCAGCTGGGCATCTGGCTGGGATTTTATGAAATGCTGTTTGCCTGGACTACAAATAGGACACTAAACATCCCTAGGGCCAAGTGAGCTTGGGGAATGAAAGAGAAAAAAAAAGAAGATATTGCAGAATAAACCAGCTCTAGCAGCCAAAAGACCTGGAAAAGGGCCAAACAAGACAGAGAAAACCATCAGCATGGACTTCTCTGTTCTGAAAATACCACCAGTGTCCTTCTCTGCAGAGGTCTCTCTGTTCCCTATTCTAATGGTCCACCTAATCCTTACACAAGCTTTTTTTCTTAGTATTAGATCACCTCCTATTCTCTTGTATTAAAGCAATAAAGTTACTTAACATGCACAAAAAGAACGAAAAATTATCCTAGAAATTTGTGCACCCCTCTACTGCAGGTAGAAGCAGCTGGAAGCAGAATACTACTCCCGAAAATGAGCATGGGCAGCTTGATAGACTGTGATCCTGGTCCCTAAATGCTGGGAAACTGCCTCTGTGGGTTCCTCCTTCCTCTACCTCCTTCTCTCCCTCAGGTTTTATCTTTTCACATTGCCCCTTTCTTCTAGTGAATCTCTTCCTGAAAACAACATATCTGCTGGGATTTTTTTTTCCTCAGAATGACACAGTAAAAATAACACTGTGGTGCTGACATGACATTTGCTGCAACTAGCTTGCTCCCTGCCTGTGTGTGCGTGTTCCTTCTGTAGGCATCAACCGTACCTATGGAGATTCTGGGTGAACCATGTGCAGCATGAATTATCTACCACTTTGGATTTTTACAGCACCTACCAAGAGAACAACCCACTCCTCAACTGGCTCATAAATGCTGCTGGAATACATATAAGCCATAATTAAACAAGCCGCAAACTGAACAAGCAAGTGAAAAAAAAGTCAGCCTATTTTGAGACCTCTGGAAGGCAAAGCTGTATGGCAACAGCATTTTTCCATGATTTGCCATCACCTTTAACAGTGTTCCAAAAGGGCTGGACAGACTTCATTTATTCTTTTTAGTTACTACAAAGGAAGGTGGTAATAAGCATGACTTGTGTCTGTGGCTATCGCTTCATGTCCTCCTTTTTCAAGGACGAAAATCAGAAGCAGGAAAGCACGGCAAAGGGAAAATGCTCTGAGAAGATGTCAGGGCTGCTCAGTGCATAACTTAGGTGCTGTGTGTGAAATTCCATGGCCAGTCTCCCAGAGATTCAGAAATCATTCAGGTTGTCCTAGCTGAGCCACAGTAACTTACTACATGCCTTCTCTTAGCTCAAAACAAAGTGCCCTGGCTGAGCTCTTGCACACACAGGTCTGAGCAGAGCTCGGTGCTCTTTGGCTTGCCACCAGCCCCATGTGCTGTCAGGGAGCTGCTGGTGACCCTGAGCAGAAACTCTTGCCTTGGAAATGGGCCTTTACTGCTCACCTCTAGAAATAGTTTGTACTTGAGATGGAGAAAAGCTGAGGCTTCTAGCAATTGTTAGGAAAGCACTGAGGCATATAAGCTGTTGGGTTGTTGGTCATTTGGGCAGTCCCCGAGAGTCATTTGTGTGGATGGGAGGGTGAGAAATGTGCCTTACACGACATATGTAAATGGCAACCAATTTTTCTTCTTTTTTTTTCTCCCGAGTGCACAAGGCCTATAAAACAATTAGAGCTTAAAATTGGACTCCTGGCAGAGAACGAGAGAGGGAGTTTATGCCTTGTTAAGTGTAATCAGTCTGGTGATAAGGGGACAATTTCAGCTGTGTGAGATATAATTACATCATAAACTCCACATTACAAACAGGGCAAGCAGAGGTGAAAAGGTAAAGAGGGAATAAACGATGACGCCCTTTGAGGGACGTGGCAGAGGAGACTCCATTTCCCAGAGAAACTTTTCCAGCTGGAATGAGACCTGTGAGCAAGCAGGAAAGGCACGCTGGCACCTCAGGGTTAGCACATGCCATTGCTCTTCTGGGAGGCTGGACGGGATGCCTTGTCACAACCACACCTGAGGTTTCACATTTGCTAGTTGGAGTGCAATGTTACTTTGGGCAAGTTACATATTAATCAAGTTTCAGAAAATAGACAAACATTTATTTGTGGTCTGAAGCTGGAGAAGAGTGTCTGTAGCCATGCTGCTAGCTGAAGGTAGGATGGCAGCTAGCTGCGAAAAAAAAGGAGACACAAATGACCCTCTCTAGTGGTAGTGGCACACCTAGGCTGAGGATGCAAAACCCGTCTGCAGGGACAAGGACTGCAACAGAGCTCAGCACCATGGCTGCCTGAACAGGTGTGGGCAACCTGGGCTGGAGCTGACTGCACACAGTCAAAGGAGACCCTCAATACGTCCCACTAAAGAGTTGGTGGTGCAGAGCTAAGCAACATCTTATCCGTCTCTCAGGCTACTTGTGGCATCAGTGGGAAAGAGTCTCCTCACTTCATGTAGGATACCCCACCAGGTACAGGGAAGGGGCCAGGTTCATGCATGGTCCCTGCCCTGAGAACCAACATTGGCCAGCCCTATTTGGGGACACACGTCAGAAAAGCTGTTCAGCACACACACGGCTGCTTGGGTCTTACAGGTAAAATGGGGTTAATGTTCGCCACTTTAAGTAAATATTTTTAGATACGATGATTTGAAATGAGGAAAACTGAGGAATGAAAGAGAAAGAGCACACTGGGGAGACATGGGTTTATTTGCATGAGAAGTTTTTGGAAATCCCAGATTTCTCAGCTCAGGGAGTTGGATTATTGACAAAAGATTATTTTAAGCTTGGGAAATTCTTCTTTTATAGTTTTGCCTCTCAAAAGCATGTAGATATTTTTAAAACAGTTGTATCAGAAACTCTGGTGCCCACTTCTGGTTTTGCTGGTAAAGACCTGTCTTATGGACTAGAGAACTGCATGTGGTTTGGGGACCAAGAGTTCTAGTATTTTCTTGTCACTGACATGCTGCATGCTATTAGATAAATCACTTAACCTTTCCGTGACATACTTCCCCATCTGTAAAATGAGGTTGATAATCATATTTGCTTACTTCACAAAAGTGTTAGAAGAATGAGTTATCACTGTTTTTATAACCATTTATATCTCTCTGTAGGGCAAAGACTGCTTTTTCTTTTTTTTCTGTGTTCATGCAACAGCACAGGAGTCCTGCTCTGTAATGGATGTTCCTAAGTGCTATTATGATAAAGGAAGATAAAAATTAAATATAGCTTTAGACAATGCAGCAAACAAAGTTTGCAAGTGTAACAGACACAGTATGCAATTATAACACATATAGTGGGTGAGATTAAAAGAGCAGACACTCCTTTTTCTTTTCAGTGTTAAAGAAATGGTCAATTAAGTTTAGTCATAGTATCCTGAAATATAACCTTACCTCAAAGTGGACAATATAACTCCCCTCTGGCAACTGCTCTTCTGTAAAGGACAGAGAAAAACTATGTTTATTCAGCTCCATGAATAGATTATTATTATTACTTATATTACAGTGCTTGTAGGCTTTGAACAAGATTAAGTTGCATTAAGAGCTTTATAAGACTGAAGCTGGAGATAGTCCTTGCTCCAAAGAACTTGAGGTTCAAAGGAAAAAAGCATGAACTTGAGGTTAAAAGCAACAAACCATGTCAGAGTAAGTAGAGACATGTACATCCAGGGACACAGAACGGCTCACTGCCAGAGATGGGGATTGCCAGGCTGATGTTATTTCAAGTCGTTCACGTCAGTGCTTCTACATGACTGTTGCTCAAATGCTGATCTTGTATTGCAGATCATCTTCTTTCACGCAGGCTTGGTGTTTATACTAGGAACAGGCATGAAAATGCAGAGTGGCCAAACTGGAGACTTAGTGACTATGCAGAGAGCGGAAGGAGGAGGGAACTGGGGAAGCTTGAACTGGTTTGTGGAGCAGGGACAATCACCAGCAATAGTCAGTGCAACCTTGAGTAGTGCTTGATGATACTCTCAGGGGAAAGACGTCTACGCATCTCTCAGGACCGATTCAGTCAGCACTCACTAACATATTATATTTAAAAAGACTAATTAGTCCCTGGTGCTGTCTACAATGAAAGACTTAAGCTGCAAGCAGATTAACACAGTTTCATGGGATGGCAATGAAGCAGCATGGATTGAACCCTGCTGTGAATCACTACTGCCACAGCTGTAGCATCATGTAAGACTGAAATACTGTGTAAATTCTGGGGCTGACATCATTTGACATCTACTTGAAGCATCACCCTTATGACTGGCCCAGTCCATTGTATTAATGCATGTCTTTTTGGTCCAGCACAGAGGGAAGAAGCAAAGTGCCTGGTTTATGGATGGAGAACAGCAGTGGGGATACGTTGGGGTTGTGCCTGTGCTTGGGGACCTGGGAGTCATTGCCAGCTTCTGGCTTGGGGTGAGATCCTAAACATGTACATAATCTCACCTCTGCACGTGGTCCGAGGTAGTGGAGAGTCCTGGACTAGAGAGGAGCTCCAGTGTGCTCTGGCATGGTTCCTGACCAGCCACCTGCAGTGCCACAGCTCTAAGGAAGGGCATCCACCTCTAAATCTGAATGTCACCTTGTTGGCTTCCCAAAAGACATATCAGCAACATCCAGCTGTGCCAAGAGGAAAACTCGCACAGAATTGCTGCTCTTGTGTCTAGGTCACCTTGTCATCCTCCCTCAAATTAAGGAGGATAGTTTTTGTCATTTTATTGAAACAACAGGGCCACAATTTTCAGGAGCTTTAGCAATGCTTCTTAGTTTGGCACTGCAGAATGTTTAAGATTCACACCCTGGAGGATGGGCCCCCTGTCTTTCCTGCCAAGGTCACCAGGGGTGGTAGGGGAAGTACTGGAGATGGACAGCTGGGCTTGTAAGGGGCAACAGTAACCAGACAGGACCTCATGGAGCCCTGGGTCAGCCTTGCCCAATCTAAATGTAGTGCACTACTTACCATCAGCTTTTCATGGCTAGAGAAATGAAAGCAGAGAGCAGGCTTACAGGGTGATAACCAGCACTATTAAGGCTGTCTGGTGTGGGATGCACAGTCTGTGAAGGAGAGCGGGCAGTCCTCAGCATTACAGCCGTTGCCAGCATCACAGCTGCATCCTGCTATGCCTGGCCCCCAGGCACAACAACGGGACAGCCCACAGGATATTCTCATTGCCAGAGTCACTGCTGAGGACTTGGAAGACTGCAGGAGAATATGGCCTTGATGAGAGCATGATGAACCTTGTCTGTATCTCTCATGTCAACAAGAGGATGTGGAGGTGGAAGTGAAGCATGAGGCTGTGAGGGAGAGAAGCAGAGATGGCAAGTGATGAATGTGGAGGTTATCTACAGTGCTTCGTGACCCTGAGGCAGACTCCAGCTGCCAGAAGAGCAGGAACAGGTGCTACAGGACTGCAAAGGTTCTTCAGTCATGTCATCCATGTATAAAGTACACCTGTCTGCAGAAAATATAGAGGGAAACATTTTCAGTTGCATGCTTGCAAAAAAAAAAAAACAAACCCACCAAAAACAACAAACCCAAAGTCAGTGGAAATACACTGTGTTTTTGTCACTAAAAGTCCTTGCTCAGCCTGGGTACATAACGTGGCAATGTCCCTGTGACAGTGTTTGCATCAAGACTGGAGACCCCTGTTGCTTATTCTCCCTATGCTATCTTTTTCTGCAGGTGAAAAAACAAAGAAATCTGTTTAAAACCAAAAGAAATCTGGCAGCAGCTTGAGAAAAGCCCAAAAAGTTGAAATCCACCATCAGCATGTGAAAGGAACAAAGAGAGAAATTATGGCACACAGTGCAGGCACAGTTAGTTCTTGGCAGGAGACGAGTGCCTGTGCATCTCAGATAACTTCCCTGAGAAAGTAAGCACTATCTGAGCCCAGCAGAGAGGAGCAAAGAGCTTGGAGGCAAAGACCCCATCCTTCTGCTGACCTTTGAGGGAAAACCGATGTCTTCAACACTCAAGCTCGCACGTCTGACCAGCTTGCCTCCCCATGCTTTCCAGGTCTCCCCAGTGGTGAATGGAGAGCTCTGTCTCTCCACCCTGCTGTCTCTTATGGAATCATCATCATCAGCAGCACCACTAACAGAACTGAATCTGACAGCGATGCTATCGCTTTGCTCCCTGCACTCTATCTGATGGTGAGAAATCACAGGCCAGTATGATCAGTCCTGGTTGGACAGGCAGCCCTATGGCTTTTCTTGATTTCCAAGTATTTAGTCACATTATCTGAGCATACATGGTGCTCACCTGATATGTGTGCCCAGACCTTTTTCATCCTAGCACAAGGAAAACGTTGACATATTGCTTTGATTGTCACTGTTAATGAGTCTGCCTTTAGGCTGAAGCAAAGCCTCAGGAAAATCTTAAAAAACTCCCAGTAGTGTCTGAAAAGTGACAAGAGACCAAAGCAGGGTCTTTGTAATGGGGTGACTCTTCCAATCAATTGGTGTGAGTTAATTAATTAATTGCTGCAGTTCCAGTGACATTCCCTCTGGCCGAGTAATCAGGAAATCAGCCACCTGAGGCTCTGGGAGAGTTAATTGCCTAAACTTTGTTAAAGCAGAGTGATCATACCATTTAAAAAATGCCATCAATGCACAGTTCTTGTCTTTTGGGATCTTGTAAACCAATTCTTCATTTTGCAGAGAAAAACCTTTAGAGTTTTACTTGGAACAATTGAGTAATGGAGACAGATGAGGTGGAGAAACAGGGAGCAAGCAGCTAAACACAAGTTCTGTATCATCTGAAAGAGGAGCCGTGCTGGTGAATTTGAAATACCCTGAAGCACTTTCCAAACTTTCAATGTCCATCCAAAGTCCTGTCCTTTATTAAGTGTTTTTTGTCCAGAAGGGAGTGGAGTTTCCTTGCTCTCTCGGAGTCAGTCTTCTTTTCTAAGCCCTGTGTGGAAAACCTTTTCTTTTATTCAACCTGACTTTATCTTAAAGAAGTGCTGGAAGAAGTGAGAGAACTATTCTGGGAAGGGCAGAAATCCTCCTCCTTCCCCTTTCACAGTTATCTATTTCTCAGCCTGAAGCTGAGTTTCTCTGTGCTTTAGACCTCCCTCCCAAGTGAGCTCTTCGAGACCTTTGGAAGACAGTTGGTTTTCAGTACTGAGTGGGTATTTTTGGCTAGAGCCCCTGCAGGCGTCCTATTAAGAAGGCAAAGCAGAGGCTTTTGAAAGATATCAGGCTGTCCTGAGGCAAATCTAGCCCTGTCCCAGCAGTGGTAAAATCACTGTCAGATGAAGGCTAAACCTGTTGTGCATTTGGCTATCTGCCTCTCAGGCTGCCCATCTTTTGTGCTTTCCCCGCACATTGTGCTTGTTTGTCTGTGGCTGTAACACCACAGTTTGCTCCAGGTAGCTGCCTTCACTTGTCCTGCACAGGGATTCCTGCACCCTGCAAGGTTTTGACTTGCTACCAAGTGACAGAGGGGAAAAGAGAATTCCAGCTTGGACTTTGGCACTCAGAGGACTCCCTAGCCAGAGACTGCTGGAAAACTTCACCTTTTCTTGATATTTCTAATTGGAAACACCCCACACAAAAGATAAGCTGGAACAAAGAAACCTAAGGAATGAAACTCATCTTTGTCCCCCAAAGTTCATTACATGAGGGACAGTGAGGGTATGTAGAAGAAATAGGCATTGAGGACCCAATCATATCAACGACAATCATTTTTATCAGTTCTTTTACAGAGGTGATTACTTTTTTTTTCCTCTCATAAAGACCTAGCCTTTAGAGTCCTGCTATTATACCATAATCTCAGGGGTTTTTAAAATGAGATGAAAGCCTAGCCCTTCAGACCATGGAGGAAAGCCTGAAATTGTTAGCCCTGCAGCCTCAGAAAAGAGAAGAAAACCAAAAGATATTCATATTTTAAATTATACTTTTAAACATTTCAGAGGTTTTATAGGGCTAGTTTCATAATTTTCTTATTGCTTGAGGCTGACAAAACTGGCATTTCCGTTCTTTACCAGCATGAAGTGTTCCTTGTCTCTGAAGGCCTTTTGGGAGGTGACTGGGGGTTTGGTGTTTCAGATCTCCCCGCTGCAGCCCTGACATGGGCTCTCAGCAAGAGACGCCACAGTTCTCAGATACAAACTGCCATTCTTTCCTTCTATCTTATCTATCAGTCACTTCGTATGTGAGTGCATACACATATTATTAAATATAAATACAAACCCCAGGCACACATTTTTATCCCTAAGTAATAAAATCTAATAGAAGAATTTACAGTCAGGGGTTATAAAGCAATAACAGTTGTAAAATCATTTAGCAGGGTTCAAATACAGGTGAAAGGAGAAGTTCAGAAGTTCAGCATCTAAATAAATTTCCTGGCAGTTTCCAAAGACAAACAGCAAATTCCCTATTGACATGGTACCAGTAAAAAAAGCCCAGAACTGTTTTCAACTGCTCCAATTCTATTTTTGGGTTCATGGCTTGTTCAGTCTTACTGCTTTTTAAGCACACTTTCTATGGGTCAGGTTATTCAGATAGGCAGTAGTGAGGAGTGACTGAAAAGGTCACTGCATAGACAACAAGAATACAATTTTCTATATGTTGCTTCTCCAGCCCCATGAAGAAGGAGTTAACTTTCTACTTGAAATATTACGCACAGTACAACACAAATGGAGAACACTGCCATTACCTGGAGGGAAATGGGCAGTGCAAGCGGGCCTGGGTGCTATTTTTACTGGTATTTAGTGCCTTTCCAAGTAGACTGAAATGATGTTATCATTAAAATGCCTACGTGAATATTACTTATATTACACTTTCTGCCATTTCTAGCAAGTAGCAGTTTATAGCAACTACTTCTTACTACCTGTAGCCATTCTAAATTGGGCAATGATGTTGCTAAATGTCTTCACCATGTCAAAACAAAAAAAAAATCCAGTTTGTCTTTAAGAGACTAAGCCTCTGTTGTGCCTCTGTTGCTTATTGGATTGGTTTAAGGAGCAGAAGAATGAAAACGAATAAAGTCTAGGCTTCAAGAATCCCATGAAGCACATCAAGGGGCTGACTAAAATCCAGGTTCCTCTTGCCAGGTGATGCCAGCCCAAAGCTCTGGGTCAGGAACCTTGTAGTAACCCCAGAGCTGTTGTTAGCTCAGCTTCTGCTGCTGCATTACTTAATATCCCACCTGAACTTTGCCCTAATGATGGAGGCAGATAATAAGTTATAAGTTTGCTCACTGGATAAGAAGATAACTTTGCCCTATGCTTCATTTCGTAATTATTTTTTTAAGAAAGAAATTATTAGAAGGTGTGAGAGGTACTAATAAGCAGAGTGTACTTTCTCTCAATAAAAAAGGATTTGGTTTCTTCAGGGAACATTTCTCAGTGGGCTAGAAGAAAGGAGACAGCTACAGTACGTGCAAGACAAGAACTTCAGCATTTCTTGGTCCTTGATACTTGTTAATTTAATTAAACTTGGCAATCTAAACTACTTACAGAGAATCAAGGCTGTAGTCCCAAACAAGCCCCACTTACTGGCGTATCTGAAGAAATTGCCACTTCCTCAAGACCCGTCAAACACTCAGGCTTTTCCTGAGAATTTAAGAGGTTCCTTGTCATAATAGTGAGCACAAAATTTATCTAAACAGCCTATGCTGTTTTTGAAACAGGCTGCCAATTTGTTGCTGTGATATGTTCTCACCTCAGGATGCCTCCTGTGCTGAAGCAGACAGCCAAACAGCTAAATCCTCAGTAAACTCCCAATTAGTCTTTCAACATATACAAATCTATTACCATTACCCATGTTGGTCTCTGCACTAAATATGGTGGTGGGGAACAAGCTGCCCAGAGTAGATTTCTGCTGGGCTGCAGGGGTTGTTTCGATGATGCCACAGGCAGACAGCAGCTCAGAAAGGTGTCAAAACTTTTCAGTGGTGAAAGTAAGGCCCTGTTCTGCCCAGAGGAGGCTGGGAGTGAAGGGTTTCTCACGTGGCCAGGCTGTCCTTTTTGGGTTTGTTTGGAAAAACATTAGAGGAGGCTGTAGTTCTGGTGGCAGTTAACATATTGGCAGTGTTACTTTCTTTTGCCTGCTTCGCTCCCTCTGCCTTTCCTCTTTCTTTCTTAGGCTCTGTGCTGTTTCTTCCTTCCTTTAATCCCAACTCCTGTTGTGAGTTCTTTTCCCTCTGTACAGCCTTTTGTTTGACAGGTCACAGAAGATAAGCATAGAGTCACTGGCTGGAGAAAAAGGGCATCTCTGTGGGTGGCCCTCACTCTGCAGGCAACAGAGGCCTCTTTTGAGAGTTTATGTAGTCTTGCAGGCAGAGAAATGGTGCTAGTCATAGAGTGAGCTTGCAATGCCAGTTCTTTGGAAGGCAAGGAATGTCAGCATTTTGTCTGCCTGGAGTGCCTTGGTGTATCTCTCTGTGTGCCGTCCTCTGTTACACCCCAGTGCTCTTGGCTCCAGCACTTCTTAGCCTTGTTTGGAGACGCCAAGAAACATACAGACCAAGAATCTCTGTCTGCTTGTGATGGGAGGTTTGAGCTTTTGATGCAGCAGGGTAAATCCAGAGAGTATGATTTCCTGGTCCCAAGCTGAGTTTTCAGGGGCACAAGTGGACTGAATCATGCCCATGCTGACAGAACCGTGCCCTTGCACAGCAACGGAGAGCCTGGACCTGCATTCATCAGGGATCTAATTGACCCCTTAACTGTAATACTTGCTTCTTGACATTAATTATCTAACTGTGGGTTTACCCCCTTTTTCTTGTATATGCTTTACCCTCCTTTAGTAAAATCTTCCATCTGGTTATATGAATCCTCATTGCAGCCAGATGCCCTGAGACAGATGAGCAAAGTCATCCACAATTTGCATTCCCCTGGACCTCCAGGTAGCCTCATTTCCCTGGGGAACAGCTCCACTCTTTAAACCCTACTACATGAAGCAACTGGGACAAAACATCTCCTGCAGCTTCATGAAACAGCCAAGAAAAACACCACACAAAGGCTCATGCACTCAGGGCCAATGTTTATAGAACAAATTTAGCACTGACTCAAGCACATTAACAATTGGTTGCAGCATTTTATCCGCATCCTCGCTGTCCCCCGGGACATCATGAGTCAGTGAGCGAGCTGTTGACTGCACAAGAGATCAGACCTTACCAGCTCAGTAGTAGCTCTTATCACCATGGTTATCAGAACCTGCAGGTGGAGATTGGTGGCGCACACCAGGACTACTGATACTGTTGCAAGTGCTTGTGGGGGCTTTTATTCCTAGCCTGCCAGATGTCCTATGGAGGGGGATAACACATTGGCAAGGAGAAAATAACAAAATGTTATGAGCGGGAGAGCAGATACTGATTTCCTGGTCTGCAAAGCTCTCTTGGCAGATTCCCAAGGAAGCTATGTGTGATGGGTCAGTTTAGCCTCTGAAAATTAGCTCCTCATGCAATCAGAAGGGTCTCTGTGTGGAGTGGTTTAGAACAAAAAAAAAAAAACGGAGTTCATGTCTTTGGAAGACCTGTTGAGAGTCCTGCAAGTCATATCTAATATGTAAGGTTAAGTGTCAAGCACAGCAGCTTCAGGGATCCTGGTGTCCTGATACTTTGATAATATTAGATAAATGAATGCAAATAGCACCACTCTTTCTGAAAATGTTAAGAATGCACTATACAGTGCTGCTTCTTAGGGAATTGAAAAAACTACTTTTTCTTCAGTAAGAAAGACAAGAAAAATATTCTTATTGCACAGACACAAAAGCAGAATTTGGAAAATTTTGTCAGCTGCTTGCACTATATTCTTTGCTCTGGAAAAGGAGTGATAAGCTTTGTAATGCTTCTCACTTCTCCCTGAAGTGACATAGCAGTAGTTTCCATTGGGACACCTGAGGGTTAAACCTTTTTATGGGCCGTCTTATTTTTCCTTATTTAGCTCCACACTCTGTTTCAGCCCTGCCAACACCCTGACAAGTTTACAATCTCCCTCAAATACTGTCCTGGAACTCCAGAGCTGTTAGGAGCCATCATATAATTGCAAATGAGTTAAGCTGTTTGGGAGCCTTAATTGCTGCTAAGTGATTGTTTTGTACAGATAAGAAGAAAGTCTCTCTGCTCCTGTCCCATGTGTACAGCACAGGGTTGGGGTCATGTAGCAGGGGGCTGGTAAAAAAAAATAAATGCAAAGGCCATTGGCCTGCCTGGTTGGTCAGATACCTGTTTCCAGCCTGTGGAGCTAATTGGCCTTTCTTGAGCTTTTTAATAGGTTGGTGCTGCTCAGTGTGCTTGGGAGGTGCTTACCTAAAGGAGTAGGGCAAGGATGACAGGCACTCCCTCTGGTTCAGCCATACTTGCCAATCTCTCTGGAAATCCACATTATTTGCATTTTGCAACATCTATTTCCTGATGCCCTGGTACTGCCAAGGAGCTTTAAGTGGCACTCCCTGCGGAACCTGTGGCATGTGCAGTTCATTGCTAAATTGCACTTTCTAATTAGCACCTGCTCTGCTGGTTAGACTGAGAGAGAACTGGCGATCCTCCTGAGCTAGTCCCAGGTAGAAAAGCCTGTGCAATGAGCAATTAAATGAAACGGCCTCCCTGTTCCCATTTTCTCATCTAACAGGGTAGTGCTGTCAGCTACAGGAGCAGACACCTCCTGGGGAAGCAGTGGAGAAACTAGCTGTCCAGTGCCATGCACTCACTTCTGTATCTACACTTTTCACTACAGAGAAATGGTAAAAAATTGCAGAGGTGAAGCCAGGCTCTAGGCTAGGGTCACAGTTTGTAAGCAGTGCTGCTCCTGGGACGTAAAAGCAAGGACTGGTGGGGTGTATGTCATGCATAATGCTGCTCCTGGCAGTGCTGAGCATCAAGCTTTCCCAGTAAATGCAAGTTTCCTACAGGTCTTCTGCCTCACCAGCTGAGATGTTTAGGAAAAGTGTCTATTTAGAGGTAGGATCAGTCTGGGTCAGGCTGTGTTTGGCTCCTTGGTTTGTGAGGAGACGCAGATTTATGGCACACAATTTCCACTGAGGAACAAATATCAGACTGAATGGTCTTTCAGATGGAAGGAAATTCAAGATGTGGGGTAGTAGACGATAAAACATTTATTTTACAGAGGAAAATTCCAACCCTCAGAAGACCATGGGGGGGGTTTGTTTTGTTTTGTTTTGTTTTTCTCCATGGTGTTTTTGACTGACATGAGAGAATTACCACTCTGGTGGGTGATGCAACAATTGCTTAATGAAAGTATTAAAGTTATCAGGTTCTTTAGTTGAATTTTGTCACAAAGAGAAAAAAAAGGATGTAAAATGGAAGATAAAACTTCAGTCCATAATAGGATAAATGAGGCAATGCTTAGATTAAACCATATTACTGAAGCAGCATTGATTCTGGGTGAGAGAACTGCAAGTAGTTGCAGAGCTCAGCAATAGGAAGGCAGCTGGGATGCTTGCAGTTAATGAACACATTCCTGCTGTCATCAACCCAGGCCTTGCCTTTACGCTACCCGACTAATAAGGGAGAAAAAGGTTGCTCTCAGTTTTTAATATAGTTCTTACCTAAAGTGTCGCTTCCATCTGAGTTTGGCTTTGAGCACCAGGTATTTTTCTCTCCTCAGAAGAAAACTCTGGGGTTTCAAAGCCATTCCTGCTTGGGGAAAAGAAGCCATTAGCAGAGCCTTGTACTGGAGCTCACATTCACGGAGGGTGGTGGTGTTTTGCTCATTGTGATGCTGTGAGAAATAGCAAGATAAATCATTTTAATCATAGAGCCAATGGAAACGTTACTTTCTCCCCGCAGATTTCCAAATGACCCAGGTGTAACAATGAAAGAAATAATCCCTTGAAAGGACTTGTAGCTGCTTCAGCAGCAAGATTTAATACACCATAGGATGGAAATATATGGGAAGCATCTGTCAATGTGTCGTCATTTTGAAAGAAGGAGAGGAAAAAAACAAACAACAAAGAAACCTCCAAGTGGATAAAACTGGAGTGTGGCTGAGAAAGACCATCCAGAAAGGACATTACTTCACTTTTGCTTAGAATTCTCACACCATAAACTTGCTTTGTTGTCACCTTGTTCTGTGCTACACCCTCAGTACTTCCAGGAGACTCTGCCTGAAACGTCAGAGGTCAATTCACAGCAGAGCAATTCCAGAAGGCTTTGTAGGGAGCCCTGAAAGTGCCCCATTAGGTTTTAGGTGCTTTGATTATTTTTCTAGGTGAGGCAGCTCTCTGTGGAGAGAAGATGAGCTGAGGCAGTGCTGTGTAATAAGGCACAGAGGGGTGAGTGGTAGTCCATAGCTGGTGTGCCATGCATGTCTCAGGATCACAGGCGCTTGGCAAACACTGTACCCCATTTTCAAGGATACTTGCCCACGTGGTGATGCCAGGGCGAGATCCTCGGGAAGGGAACCCAGCATCCAAATTGTGTAAAATGCTTCAATTTTTGTGTAGGTGGTTCATTTTGTTCGCGAATGTGGACAGCCTTTCTGTGGGAATGAGCTGGTGGAGGGAAACTCTTCCCAACATGCCCAACACTTTCTCCCAGCCTTGAGTTTGACTTTTTGGTAGAAGGGTTCCTTGAATAAGGGGATGATGTCCCCTGAAAGTGAATGCAAATCTGTTAAGCAGAGGCTAATAACCAGAGTACAGCCAGTTACTTCTCCTAGGAGTATATGCAGAGAAAATTGTAATCCTATATTACCTCTACACCAGCAGCTCATTTCTTGGGCACAGTGCTTGCTGGCATTTCTAGAGAAACTTTCCTTTTCCTAAGTGTATCTACATGATTTCTTCTGAATCTTTACTTGTGAGTGGAATGCAGCTGACCAGCCTGGGGTCTAAGAAACAAGATCCTTTGGGGATCAGTCGAGGAAAATTACATTGGTTCCTGTTCAGAAGTTAGTGTGGTCTGAACACCACTGGAAGGATTTCTGCTTGTGTTGTGTTTAGGCAGCAGAACTCATCATTGTCAATAGAGAAACTCTGAGGCCTCTCTGACCTTCTCAGAGTTTTCTTAAGTCGATCTTTATTAGCAAATAGATCTCAAAATTGACAGCCTGTGCAGGGACAGTTTTCCTTCAGTTCAAGTACAGGCAAGAGGGGAGTAAGAAAGGATGTATGTGTGATGCAGACACGCCCAGGCAGCGTCCAGGAAATGATCTGGCCTTTGAGCCAAGGGGAAGATGCCTTTGTTCTGGTGGAGCTCCTGGGTGAGTGTGCCTAAGTAGCTTGCAGGCTCAACCTAGATGGTGTCTCACCAGCTTATGCCTCTGTATTGGCCAAAACTAAAAATACCTTGATTGTCACACCAGCTTACTATGAGATGACATTTAGCATGCCTGGTTCTTGTTCTCCATGCTGTGTAAATATGTTGGCATGACATTTGGCTGTTTCAGAGCTGAAGGAACAGGTCCTATCCTTGAGATGTAATCTAATTGATTTATTTAGCACTCACACTCCTGATTCTATTTTTTTTTACATTGGAACTTGTAATGACTTTAGTGAGTTAAAATCAGATTTCCAAGGGTGGCTCTTCACTGCCAGTAAAGGAGAAAAAACATTAATCAAGAATTTCTTGTTTACTGCTGGAAAATATTTTCCATTTCCCCTAGGTAAGTGTTCCTACTGGAGACTGTGAGTGGTTCTGGAAGCAGCAGGCAGGCAAATCACTTATTTTATTAGCTATATTTTGCAGCCCAGTATGTTTGTACAGTAAATTCGTATTTTGCATAAAGTCAATGGCTGATGCTGTGCTTTTTACCATGGACTGCTATTTTTTACAGCTGCTCTTTTAAGTGTCAGCACTGAGCATTTGTTGGTGTCATCATCTGCACTTCACATGGCTATGTACGACAATATAACTGTTACAAAGCTTTGTACTGTGTCACGGGTGTCACAGTTATTTGGGAGAAATGGAACCACACTTTGAACATTTTTCACTCTTTGCATGGCCACGTTTATGGTGTTTGTAAAATTCTGTGCGATTTTATGACGTTTGTAAAATAGTGACATTTTATGGCAGTTGGGAACTGCTGTGATTTCAATGAAAAATGGACTGCACTGGTTTCAGTGGGAGAGTTTTCCAGTGCCACCAAAGGATGAAAAACACACCAAAACTTTCCAAGCATTGAAGAAAACTCTCTTGAGGACAGCAGCAATTAAAGTGTTTTCTGCCTTTGGCATTTAAGTGGTTGTTCTTTTTGTGGTAAACAGTATTTGCTGCCTTGCATGATACGTATGAGAAAAGAGTGCAGCAAGAAAACCTCTGTAGTTAAGAATTTTAATAAAGCGGAACCTCAAGGAAATTATATATTTATAGTCATACACATGTAAAGGAGTTATCGTGTTCAAAGGCTGCCAAGTCTCTCACGTCAATAATGGCAAAATTGAGCTCTACAAAGGGCTGGAGAAGGGGCTCTGGGGCGTGTCACTGCTTAGTTTCTTCCATGTTAATTTGTCCCTATTTGCAGGATGTTAATTCTCCTGTTTGTCAGAATTAAACAGGAGTGTCATTAAATACTGCAGTCATTTTTATTCTTTGCAGCTGTGTAACCTTCAATAACTATGGACAGCATCCCCCACCTCACCTCTCCTTCTTGCAGCCTTCACTGTTAGCCATAATTGGGGAAAAATCCAGAGAGAGGCTGGAGGTGAGGTTTATTAGAGCTGCTAATTAGCTGATGCTATCGCATCAGAATCACAATCCAGCTCCTTGGGGTCTTCAGAACCTCCTCTCCCCTGCTCTAGGGTACGTGCTAAATTTACCCCCAGAAAACAGGGGCAGATGGCAAGTGCTGACACCCTCCAGTTCCCTCCCTGAACAGTCTGCTACAGGGTCATTAGTTTAAGGACCTTGGCTGGAATTAAGGAGTTTTCTTTCAAGGTTTGTTTTATTTATTTATTTATTTAAAAAATATTCTCAGACTAAGTCAACTGAATGTGAAATTTGATGAGGGAAATTTCCTCTCCAGAGCTTCTTGTTCTGGGAGAAAGGGAAAAACAACAGCAGCTCTGATGATGATAGAATTCAATTAGAGTTGAACTACCATCGGATTGGTTTGATTTAATTTGTGTTTATCTTTTAATTAAGCTATTCTCCTCCGATTTTTATATTTTTTTTAAAGAAATTTTGTTCTCTTTCTTAATGTGTGATTCAGGAACAGGTGTTCTGTGAGCCTGAAAAAGTACAGTTCTGCATCCCTCATTTACCATGCTGGATTGTGAAGATAAGTATTGTTAAGATACACATATGTCACATTGAGGACAGTATGCAGACCATACCTGATATAGATACAGTGGAACCATAATTTTGTGGCTACCTGAATTAGGTAGTCTCCCTATAGACTCTATGGAGAGATTTAGGCATACGAAGTCCAAAAGTCCCTGCCACTTAAACATGATACATAATCTGTCTCAGCAGCCAGGATCTCTGAGGGTATCTGCCACCACTAGTACTGAGAGTGTGATCATTGCCACTGCTACAATTGCCAGGCAAAAAGCCATGACTGGACCTCAGACCTATTGATCATAGCTTTTATTCACCAGGACACACACACTAAATTTTCTCAGTCTGGAGGAAAGATGTGATGCACTGGTATGGGAGAAGAGGGTAATCGCTTTTCAGGCTGGGTCATGGTGCAGACAGGAATGTCAAGGCTGTGGGGCCAGAAGGAGAGTAAATGTTAAAGACCAGCAAACACCATAATGGTCAGGATAGTCTGCTGGGAGAAGTAGGACTGGTGTTTGTCTCCCTCAGGGGATCAGCATCCTCACCATGGAAAATGCAGGCACAAGATTAATTTTGTTTCTAGTAAATACTTATCCTAAGAACTATTTATTGCATAACAGTGTGATAAAACATTTTCTGGGCTACTACTGTGTGCTGCACCAGATCCTATAAGAGCTGAGAAGACTTGGCTTCCCAGAAGAAGAGGAACTAATTTCCATAACTCCTTCAGCTCTGTCGTTCATTTTAAGATGAGTACAGATTTAAGTTTATTGAAGCAACATTTCTAAGGTGGCTCAGCTAAACACAGAAAACACGAGACGCTGCCATGAGCTGTTGTTTTCCTTAGGACAGCAGCTTTAACATTGGAGAGCAATAAATTGTCCGGAATGATATTAAGTCCTGGGATGCTGTGCTAATGCTGGTCTGTGCTTGAGTAACTCCCAGTGCAACATCAATACGCCCCTGGCTGTTGTTTTGTTCAGTGAGTAGGTGTTAAAGGTTTTTTTCCCCAGCATACACCAATTTCTGGTTCTGCCAGAGATGACGGATGTTTTCCTGTTGAAAACAACAGGAACTGAACCCAACTTCCACAGCGAGGCTTGCTGTCCTGGAGCCATACCCAGCACCCAGTTACGAAATGCTGAACGGGATTTTTACAAGGTAAGATCAGAAGGGAGTGTTTGCCACATAGCACCCTACTTTTTTTGTGACTGTTCATAGGAAATTATTTTATGTTTAGTTTCAAGGGTTAGAAAGGTCTCAGGACACTTGGGGACCATTTTGGTTATTTGGAGGTTGAAAATGTATCTGCTTTTTGCATAAGACAACTTGCATGTGCCTCAGACATTGGTCAGTTCTCAAAGACTCTGGGTGAAAAAGGAGTGGACTGTGGGTACCTCGTGAGGCGGGTGCTTGTGCAGAATGAGGAGATATTCTGCCATTTTTTTCTGAAATAGGTGTATGGAGGAGGCTGTGACTGAAGGCTTTGCACAGAGGAACAAAAGGATAGTCCTAGTCATGGAGGGTTCTGGTGACTGGGGAGAAATCACAACTAGAAGATGACGCCAAGGACAGAGAGGCTGCCTTTAGGGAAATGACAGCGTGTCAGGTTGTTTTCATGAGCTGGAAGAATGCGCACAGCACAATGTGGAATAGCACATGCTGAAAAGATCCAGTGCTGATCATCGGAGTATTCTCTGGTGCTGGGCTGGGTCTTCATTTGGGATTTGATCCAGTGTGGCTAGTTTTGTTTTTTTTTTTCTCCTACTTTCCATAAAATAAGCAGTTTTATTAGTGGAATTTATCTTTTGGCCCAGTAGGTTCTAAACTGTTTAATTCAAGAAATATACAAAGACATATACACCCACATTTAAAAACACATGTCCGCTCATCAGATACAGCTATCTATGTAAAATTATATTTTTGCCTTTTAATAACATAGAATATAATTGCATAATAAAATACCTCCTAGTCCTACCAATGAGGCTTTATAGCTCTCTGTTCTGCATGGCACAAAGGATTCTTATCATCCTCATCATTCAACTCTCACCAGTGATGCTCTGCACAACACCACAGGCAAAAGATGAGTAAAGAAAAAACTATCAAAGTAGCTAAAGCCAGAGCTGAAAAGAGTAGGAAACCCCAAGAGGGTAGAGTGTGTTCTCAGCTCTGCCCTCTTTTATGCTTGGTTTGTGATGAAGTCCTTAATTAAATGATTGTACAATACTTTTTTCCCTGTGGGATCAGACTTCATTGAATGCACAGGATGGAGGGACTTGCTGAGAAATAGGCCTTAGGTAGGACTTGTTTTATTCTCTTTATTATTAATTGTGAGCTTTCAGATGTTAGCTGCTGCCTGCACTGGTTTTAGAAGTATTCCCAGCGCACTGGGCTCTCTGCAGCGCTCCGCCTTGGGGTGCTTGAGCCTCACAGGCTCATGTCAAGAGTATGCAATCCCTATATTGCAGACAGGAACTGGGGCAAAGGTTGGCGAAGGCTGGGAGCACTCCTGAGCTTGGCATGATATTGTCAGATTTTGGGGATCTTATTTTTGCAGGCAGGCAGTGCCAAATAATGCTGTAGTGTGATCCAGCCAAGTCAGGCAAGTGGAAAAATGGTACGAGTGAAACCTGCAATTCAAGCCAATAGCTGAGCATCCCATAAGAACAGATAGGGCCAAACCTGCCCTTGAGCCTGCCTCAAATCAGCTCTTTGTCCCTGTGCAGTCCACTGTCACTCACTCATCCTGGCTCCATGAACCCACTGGCACCACCTCTGGTTGCACCTCCTTGGCTCCATAGCAGAGTGTCCTTGCCCAGCCAGCCTCTGCTGCCTATGCTAGTCCATGTCCTATTTTCCCTCTCCAGTTGCAACCCCCCTGCCATCTCACCTTCTGTTAGACTTGAGGAGGTTGCTCCACCATCCTGATCCTGTCGTTGAAGTTTTGGGGCATTCAGGGATCAGGGAAAAAAGGCTCTGGAGGCTATCTTGAGAGTCTGTGCCACATATTGTTTATAACAAGCCAAGAACTAAGCTTGTGGGGGATGTCATACTGAGCCATCAGAAAAAGGATTGCTAGGGAGCATCAATTCCACAAGGAGTGTAATTGCTATAATCTGCAGGACACAGAAAAAACCTGTGCAAACCCACACTTTTCAGAGACTGCTGCTTTGGCCAGATGACAGTAGTTGGTGACAGTGACAGCAAAGATCACAATGAACAGAAAAGGCTACCTCCATGCCAGATTTCAAGCTCCTGCTCCAAGTGCTGTTTTTGAAATGGTACCGAAATTTTATCACCATGACCAAAAGGACACACTTTCCCCAGCCTCAAGGACCGAATTACTCAGATTTAAGACATCAGCCTGAGGCAGATAGATAACAGAGAAAAACGTTAACTTTTGAAAGTTTAAGTTTTGTAAAATTCAAATGGTCTGAGAGCAGGGGAATTGCAGTGATGAGTACTGTAAAATCACATCAATAAAAGATAGTCCAAGTGCCTGCAACAGAGGCTGATATTTAAGATGCCCTTGGTGGGGACCTGCTTTTTCTTAACTATAAAGGTAATCCTGGGAATCATATGGTATGGCTCTTAACACTGGATGCCTATCTACTCCTCCTCCAGGCAAACAAAAGAGAAAGCCTCTCCTGAGCAGCTCCCTATACCAGCAACCATTCCATGGAAGTGAGGAGGTGCTTTGCACTGACTCATGCCTCTGGAAGAGTTTGTTCCTGCCTGGGAAGTTCTGGCAGCATTGTATGGGACAGCCTTAAGTTCAGAGCAACAAAAAGAGATTAGCAGAGGGAATAAAGCAAAAGGAGCAGTAGCAGTTGTTCTGTTAATGCGTGGGGGAGACAAAAGAAAGAAGTGGGGGAATAACAAGGCTTCAGAGAGTAGAAAATTAGTGACAGGCAAGGCTGACATTGCTGAGGGCCCTAAATGATTTTCTAGCTTCAGCAGACACAAACAAAGCAGAGGGTACTGTCCTGGAGTCAGGAATGTGCTTCCTGCAAAGAAATAAAGAAAAGTATTAAATTGACTTTTCCTATTGTTGAGAAGAGGACAAAATGGCTCTTTTCTGCCATTGGAAGCATTCAAAATCATTAAAAGCTGACAGAGCCTGGAGTCTGTAAGGCTGTAAATAGCAACATCTATATTTAATCAATGATGATGAACAAGTCAGTGAATTTCTGTCCTGTAAGCTCAACATCAGCTGCATGACAAAGATGAAGAATTCAATGGCAAAGAATATGACTATGAGAGTTTTGAAATGCAGAAACAGGGGCAGCTGCTATGAATTCCTGACACATGTTTGCTGGCTGGTACTCTTCAATTCTTTAACATGCTGCAGATAGTTCAGGTGGCCAACATGTACCACTTGATATGCTGGTCCCAGAAAGCATTGTAGCACCTTTGCAGGTTACCCCATGAGGGGACAATCCTCTCTCTGACATGCCTATGAAAATGGCTGTGTGAGTAATCAATCATTTGCTACTTTGAGACACATATTTTTTTTCTTTAGGCTGATTAAATAAATATCTGTTTGAGTTTCCTTTTAAAACATTTAATCTAAACCCTCCTTGTGGCTTTGACACTAGGTTCATTTTTGGTCAAACTCTGAAGTCCTTTCAGAAGCTCCAGCTCTTCAGAGCTGGAATGAAAAGCATTTTCCCTTTCCATCCACTCTATTCTACTGGGCTTCAGGAGGTCAGGGTGAGTTTTTATTGTGAGTCATTTGAAAATAAAATTAATCTTTGCAGATATCTTTGGATAGACACCATAAATGGTGGATTTCAGCAAAAGCAAGAACATGTCATGGAACTGGGGTGTTTACATGAAGACGCAAACAAGGAAAAAGTTTTATCTCCTGCTGGGATAAAAGCCCACCTGAATTATTTAATTTACCATTACATTTTAAATTAAGCCCTTATTTACATGCAGTCTTTTTGGTTGATCTCCCTGAGATGCACAAATGTGGGCTCATTTGGTCCCTGAGCTAGAAGTGCTAGCATTTTCTCATAACACAAAAATACACCAGCTTACCAAGGGGCAAAAAGGGAGCAGAGCATGAAAATGGAAGTAGGCACTTAGGAAAGACCTGTAGTCCAGGCTAAGGGGAGAGGTAACAGAGAAAGGACCCTTTGCAGTCACTTAGCAAATCCAGGTCACAGCACAGACTGGAAAGAGTTTGTTTGGTCAACAAGCATGAAGAACCAGATGTCTGGCTGCTTTAAATCACAGCTTTTTTTGATCCGAGGTCTGATGTGTACCTGTTTGGAATTGCAGAGCAGGCATCACCCTCTCTGCACACTGTCTTTCTGACTATAATCGGAGCACATGGTAATCATATGGACAGAAAAAAAAAAGAAGGAACTTTTAGAAGTAAATAACCCCCTCCAAATCGTAGGTCTCTTTTCTAACCATTTCCACAAAACAATGGCAGCATCAACAGAAGAGCTTTTTAGAGGCCCCTGTGCTCTCTTATTGAAGTATAGTTAAAAGCCATCCAGTTTGGAAACTACGGTTAAGAGCTAATAATACCCCCAAAATGAGCCTTTGATTAGAAAAGCATTCATTGCACACATCTATTCATGTTCAGGCCACTGGTGTGCATTTCTGTCTGATACGTAGCAAGTTTTCCACATTAAGTTGTCTAAACAGGAGTAAGGTAGCCTCATCATCCATTTTTTATGTGGGCTCCTTTTTAAGTTTTCCTCCTGCACAGCCATTCTCTCTTCCTCTTCTACAGCACAAGAACCCCTCTTTCAGGTAGCTTGTATGTGGGTGAAGCTGGTCTCAATGCTGCCAACTTGCTGCTCTCCCCATCCCCTTCTCCCCAATGCGTATTTACCACCCCCTTTGGACTTTGTCTCAGGCTCTGCCCTCTTGATTGGTGCTAATTTACATCGGTTCTCGGACCTTTGTCATCCATCTAATTGGTTTTAATCCAATTGAGAATTTTGCCCTCATTATCTATGTCCCAGTGGGATTTACAAGGGAAAATTAAGGACACCAGATAGCTAGGTGAGCTGAAGAACAAGATGGGGCATTCTGAGAGCTCAGAGGTGTCTGCTGTGTGCGAACATCAACAGCAGGATCATGTCTTCCATGTGCCAACGAGGACTAATTTTCTTCAAATCAGTGGCTTGGCTCTCTGAGAAAAGTCAGTGTTAAAACGGATATCATGGCCACCAGCTGGAGGGAGGAACTGTTCAGAATACAAGGATATTATGGGAGATTAAAGGATGAAACTGTCATATGAAAAATGTAAGCTGAGTGACATGGAGAGCTGGGATACTGTGGAGGGGTCTCCACTGAGAGAGCTGTAAGCCAGGTTGTTTGAGTCGCTTGAAACCAGGTGAGACAAAGCCTCTTATCATTGATCTTAAAAAATGGTCCTTCATTTTTCCCATCACTTGTTTCTGAGATGCTGTTAGAGTAATGTGACCTGATCCAGAGAACTGCAGCAACAGACTTCCAGGATGACTGTTCATGGGGAGTATGTGGCTCCACACCATCACTTTTCATTGCCGCTGCCTTGGAGAAGTGACTCAGATCCAGAAAGGGAATGAAATGTTATCATGATCGGATATGAGCCCAAGCTCTTTTTCAGGATCTTTGGGTAAAGATGACAATCATACATCTTTGTTTGATAAGGGAGATGAATCTGCTAAGAGGTGGTCAGGTTGTCTCTGGCTGGCATGGATGTAGCACACATATTGGTCGATCAGATGGACCAGTTCACTCCAAGGCAGCACAGCCAGAGCCATGCGCAGGTGGTGAGAAATCCGACGTCTCCTTTTCCCAGCCACCTGCTCAGGCAGGTGAATCACGGGTGCTATCTTCCCCCAGCATCTCCCTGTTCAAAACACAGATCAAAATGTCTGTTTTGTGAATTGTTTCCTGAATTTCAGAGGAAAACAGCTCTGTCAATGTTAATGGAAGTATGCAGATTATTGCAGGGAATACCACAAACTATTACTCTGAAGTTGGGTTGAATTTACAGCAACATTTCCACATACTGGTCTTGTTAGTGTGTGGTCAGCTTCCTTGGATGACTTGTTCCTCAAGCAACTGCTTAGCAGGTTTAAGATACATGTATGTCTGAAGGACTGTAGAGTTTATGTTCTCCCACAGATGGGTTGTGCCCAGCCTGGCCTTTTTTAGAAACATCAGAGTATAAAACAATGCAAAAATAGCATCCTGGGGACCAGCACAGCCATGAAACTAGTGGACTTTCTTACTTCTTGCTTTGAGGATATGTATGGGGTACTGAGGAAGGGAAAGATGCCACTATAAAATGGGATGAAAACTGTCAGACTAGGAGATGTTTAGGTTTACCAAAATGGCAATACCAGAAACTGCTCCACTCCATGCTAATTTGTTCTGGTTGCACCCCAGAATAAAATTATGAAATTGGTGCAAAACAAGGTATTAAATCTCTATGGTATTTGACCAGCTGCATATGGATGGAGACACTACACATATCTTGAAATCCAGATTTGCTGGTCAGTAAAAAATTCTGAAACTTCGTAAATAAATAAGAAAGCCAAGCAATATTGTTTTACATCAAAACAAACTCTCCAAATATTGAATCTATTAGCAAAAAAAGGAATTCTAAAGCTTTGATTTTTCCAGACGAAGTTGATGAAGATTGTTCAGCAGTTTTACTTCTCAACTCTCTGTTCCAAAGTGGAGCTTCTAGAGGACCTCAGAAGCATCAGGCAGAGATTGCAGATTCTGGGCAGGCATTGTGATGTATAGGAACCCTGGCTGTGGGTTTACCAGACAGACACATAGAGTGGACAGAAATGATAAACCTGACAAGCTGCTTGTTTTCTATTAAAATGCTGGTGAAATTCAAATGCTCCATATCCTGACCAAGAAGAATTGTCACTTTATGATCATTCCAGAATCCTCCTCTCTGTTACACAAATACCCAGGATAAGCTGTCTCAATGCAGGTGTGGCTTGCAGTTGCGATCTACTTGTGTGAAGAGTCATATCCCCTTAGCTTTAGATTATTACAGTGCCAGTGTCTATATTGAAGTTAATAATTGCATAGGTATAATTCACATGCTGGAAACCAATGGAAACATGAACTTCACCTAACTTCACCTTAGTGTGATCACTTTTTCTTCTTTGTTTTAAGTGAGCCCAGAGTGCTTAATTCAGGTGTGTGTGGCTGCAATGCAGTTACCTAAAGTTGTATGATGTGAATACCATAGTGAATTCTTGTTATAGGTGAGGGGAAAAGGCCTTTTATAAGACCTGTGGGAGGAAGGACATGTCTGACATCTTGAATAGCTGTGGTCTGGAAAAATGAAACCCATATTTGGTAGGAGATGTCTTTGTACCTGCAACAGTTAGGTCTTCCAAACCTGAAGTACAGAGAAAGCTAGTACCAGCCAGACAACGAGAAAGCTATTGACTCACTGTGATCCACTGTGTAACTAACAATTAATGGCTAGAATAAAGCTGAAGACTTGGCAGCTGCAGTCTGGCCAGAGGGATTTTTTTTAAGTGAGCAACCTTTTCAGAGTCATTAACCTGCCTGCACTCCCATGGGCACAAGACAGTCTCCTCAGCAAGCCTTTGTCTCATAGTTTGTTTTTTTGCTTTGCTTTTGGACTGTGTCACAAATGACCATACTTAAAAGTGTTATGTGTGAGAGGGACACCACATTTTAATAGCTTTGCTCAGTAGGTTCCCCTGTCAGTGTGCAATATGTACTGTGACAGCAATACAGAAGATGGCATGGCCTTTAATACAGTGCTTTCCAATAGTGCTTCCCAAAGCGGAGACATCAGTGGAAACAGGATTGGACCGTTAATAGTCAGGGAAAAAAAGTGCCATATATTGGAAGGAGATGAATATGTATATAGTGAGGCGTACAGACATTTTATGTGGGCAGGCCAATCTCATTATTGATCTACAATTAAACCAAACTGTGGGGTCGTATCATCCTATTATGTCTAGCAAATTAAACTCAGTTAGGCTGTCTCTTTTTGTTATTGTTTCTGATGGAGTTTTAGAGCTTTCTTAATTCAGGTCAAAAAATGAGAGGCTTCCTCATAAGCATTTTAATTAACCAGCTGAAGAATTCTCTTGCCCCCAGAGACTTAGTACCAAATCCAGAGCTCAGCACTGCTACGCCTCTCAGACTTTTGTATTTAAGTTCAAATTATATTTGTGCTCCTTTATTCAAGTCAAAAACACAGACAGCAAATCAAACCTACCCCCATCCCTCACTGACTACTTGGGGGGAAAAAAAAAAAGGGTCTTGAAAGTTTTATTTTTGACCTAAACACGTTCTTTGCCTCTCCAGCACAAGAAGATCAGAATGTATGAGGAGAAAACCCTGTGGAGAAAAACCCTTTTGGCTGGACTTCAGGGCTGTGAACATTTCATCACAGGCATCTTGCCTGTCCCAAAGCCATCAGTGCAATAGGGTCATCCAGTGTTGTCTCAGGGCTGAGTAAAGCCCCACTTTTTTGCAGGGCTGCTCAGTGCATCATCTCCCAGCAAGAGGTTCTCAGTTGAGCAGTCTGGTTTCTACAGAGGATGTTGCTCTTCAGGTTGATGGGGAGCTCCTTCCCAGTCTGTGGTGGCACTCCTGCAGCAAGCTGACCTTGCATCAGAGGCCACACATTGTCCTTGCAGGCTTGTTTGAGGAGAGGAATTACACGCTCCAGCAATGGTCATGGGTGAGAAAAGCATGCCCTCAAAGTCCCCCACTCCCCCGTTTCCTCCTCTATGTGGAGCTGGCACAGACACTGCTCCTTTCCAACTTGTGGGATATTGGCATGCCATAAGGGGGAATGATGTTGAAGAGTAAGTATGGTTTTGGGAAGGGCAGGAGCTCCAGGTGGTGGGGAACGAAGAGCAGTGTGCTGGGCAGCCAGGCAGTTGTCAGCTGCCTTTGCAGCAGTGAGTAGTATCCCACAGCAGGGATGGTAGCAGTGAGCTTTCTTGGCATCAAGCTAGGAGCCTTTCAAGAATAAAAATGAAGACTCAGGTAAATCAATATGGACTTTCAGTTAGATACAATTTATGATCAGCTTTATTTGTTTCACTAGTGCTCAGTAATTATGAAGAAAAGTTTAGAAGAAATTCCCTGAAATGTAGAGGTTTTGTCACCCAGGGAACAAGGTGACATACCTTTTGTTTAAGCCACGGAAAAACTCCTGACAGAGAAGAACCTGCATGCCAATCTAGATAATATTAACTGTCCTAGACCTAGGAAGGACATGGATCAATGTCAAAAAAAGACTGGTCAGCCTAGCAAGGCTGGAAATTGTAAAGAGACTGCCTCTAAAGCAGTATGGCTTCATGATTGCAAATGTCATGTTTTCTCCCATTCCAAAAATTGCTGGTGGTAAAGATAGTGAAGTGATTCAGAAGTAAAATGGGGAAGGATCATCCTGCAAGAGACACGTCATGTAGTATTTACAAAACAGGTTTTGTTTCATGAAGAATGGCATAATGCTTATTCCCTAAAAATATGTTATTTGATCATATTTGATGGGATATATCTTCATTGTATTTCCCTTTTTGTCTTTTCCAGTCCTCCTCTCTGGCATAGTCCCAGGTGCAGAGGTGACCTGGTGAAAGATTGCTATCTCTCCCTCAGTGCTCTATACATAGCTTCTGATACTCACTGTTATATCTGACTTGGGAGTGGGTATGAAGTCAGCTTCTGTCAGATGAAGGCCACCAAAGTTGCCAAATTTTTCATGTTTCCTCCACTTGGCCCGCTGGTTCTGGAACCAGATCTGGATACAGGCAAGAAAGGAAAGGCACAGAAATGAACAGGAGATGAATGAGGAACTGCTCAAATTCAAATACATCCCTGCTCTCCAAGTGGGCATCAGAAAATGTTGACCTTCAGCTCAGCAGAACCAGCGGCTGAACCTGAAAGAAAACATTGGGTTCAACACAGCAGCTTTCACATTTTGCATAGCATGTAGGATCTCTGCACTATCATGACAGCCTCTTTACTCTCACAGCTCACAGAAAAGCTAGGATCTCCTTGTTAAAGGAAAGACAGTGGGACAGGGTGCAGCAGGTCTTCCAGGGTCCTGCTGGGAAAGCAGACTCTTTTGCAGGCAAGGCTTTGCAGTAGTCAAGGCACACAGCATTCTGCTTTCCCTAGGAGGTGTGATTTGTTACATGACAGGGCACCTTCACCCTGCTCCCAAATGAATAGACTGCAAAAAGACCCACCTAGATGTATTGCTGGACTACAACAAAAACATGTTACCAATGGAAATGTAATAACAGGGTTCTTCCTATATTTAGCTGGTAACGTTTTGAAATTCACGTAAGAGAAAGGCCCAAGAGGATGCTACATTCTAAATCACTCACCAGCCTGAGCATGTTATCTGCATTCTCTTTAGCAATGGAAAACAGGCAAGTAATTTTCTCAAGGGACTTTCTTTCATCTGTCAGCTGATTTGACCTGTCTGGTTTCTGGCTGAGGCACACAGGTGTTTATTGTGCAGCCACAGTAGTGCATCTTATTGCATTGCTATGAAAAGTTGAATTCCCCTTTCATTGTAATTTCTAGCTAGCTTAGAAACGTTTGTTGAATGCGAGCAAGTAGTTTACATGAACACAAGGTGTTAGTGATTAAAACCAGATGCTGCTGGGTGTAAATATATGTATATTTTAAACCAAATAATGAGCCGTTTGATTATTTCTGCATCTTATGCCCAGGAAGTAATGGGAATGTCAGGAGCCTTGTGCTATATTGCTTATAGCTAGCAGTATCTGGGGTTACTGAAAGGATAGTTTTGTTTATCTGGGTTTGCATGCGTTTGGGAACTGCTTTGTCCCTATCATTCCATCCATTCCCTTTCCACGATGCAGGAATTATATGGTGAAACAGCGCCATAAAAATAACTCCTCTTTATACTGACAAAGCGATTGAGGACAGAGGAGGAGCTGAAACCAAAATTCAATCTCTGAAGTGCTCCTTCCAAAGTCTGCACATGGGATAAAGTCCTCATTTCTTTTTACATAAAGGCAAAGTTTTATTCGCAGCCCTACCTGCTCTTTTTTTTCCCAACTATCTCTCCAACACTCTTACCCCTAAAATGATTTCTAAATGACCTCCTTGAATTTCTTTTACTGGGATTCAAACAAATATATCCTTAATCCTGTCATTAAAGATTTTACTGATTTTGTAGTTCAAATTCACCTTTGTGTCTGTAAATGAGAGACCACTTTTGAAATGCCCTCATTTAGAATCAGACATATGTTGCAGACCTAGCTTTTAGTCTGCTAGATGTATTATTTGATCCTCTCTGTTTTCTTAATCCAAGCAAGGTGTAGGACAAAGGCAGGGTCCTTACATTACAATGAGATGCCATTAATGTTATTACCTATTTCAACCAATTACATAGAATCATAGTGCCACAGTACTCTAGAACACAGACTGGGTTGGTCTGGAAAGGACCTTTTAAAGAAAATTGAGTGTTATCCCCACCCTGCTGTGGACAGGGACATTTTTCACTAGGTCAGATTGCTGGAAACTCTGTCCAACCTGACTTTGAACACTTCCAGCAATGAGACATCCCTAACTTCTCTGGGCAACCTGTTTCAGTTTCTTGCCACTCTCATAGTAAATAATTTCTTCCTTATTTCCAATCTAAATCTACCCTCTTTCAGTTTAAAACTGTTATCAATAAGCATTATAAAAAGATGAGTTTGACAGCATCTATTTTCCATAAACCAGTATTGATAAGCATTAAATGTATTACCGTTTCTTTAATTCCTCATTAACAGAGACTCATATTGTTTTTATCGCTGTTTTGACAAAAAAAACAACGTTTTGCTGGCAGACCAGTCATTATCTGGTTGTCCAGTTTACCCTTTAAATACTCACACAACATTAGATTTCTTCAAGGCCCCTGGAATGTCTCTTGTGCTCTAGGACTGATTAAATATCAACACTGATGACCCAAACTACTTCTCAATCAGCTTTTTAAGAACCACTGGAGGTAAGTCACCTAGATGTCTGGATTTAAAAATAGCTGCTGTTCAACATTGTCCTTATAAGTATTTTATCATCATCATGTGATACTACCATGTAACCTGACACATTTTCAAGGATAGAGCAGAAATTATGATAGAACATCTTTGCCATTTCTGCATTATCCTTGACAGTCCCACTGTTTCTATAAAGTAACAGATCAATATAATTGCTTATTTTTTAATTTGTTCTTAATGGACTTTTATTGAGTTTCTGATGATCATTAATTTTTCTGCATGCATACATGCAGGAATTTAATCCCATCACTCCTCTTAAACTATTTCACAGCAATCATATCTTTGTTGATTGCCAGACACAAGCTTTTTCACAATTATGTAATGTTTCACTTGGATACCCAATACTTGGTTACTTTTTTCCCCAGTTAAATTATCTCTAAAGTGATTTGACTTATACTGCTTTTAGCTTTGTCAAAACTATTATTTCAAAGTACCAAGAGCATATACAAATTCCCTGCATTCTATTTTGTTTATATGTGACAAATGCAATCAATCAAAATTGTAAGAACTTGTAACTTATACATAAGTTACTGATAATTTTCAGTTATGTGGGCAGTTAACCTTTATTAGCCAAGATGAGATCATTTGCAGAGTTTCCTGTGTCTTGTGTGACACTGATTGAATCTGGAATTTGCCATCTGCAATTCATACACAAGTGGCTTTTTCCTACCTTTGTGTACATCTCAGGTTGATGTTTCCCACGATAACTTTTTTTATTTCCCCCCTACAGACTGCAAATAATCTTTTAAACAGAAGATTATCCTGTTCTTTAATGTGATTTGCTGTTCTGCTGGGAACACTGACGTAGCCTACCTAGTGCTTTACACTATTGGAAATGCATCGGGGGTCCACTGTTATTGTGAATGGGCATATTATGGCTACACTGTTCCAGTTCTCCCTGTCACCTAACTATGAAGTAATATGATCATGGTTAGCTGACAGTCTCAAGCATGTAATAGTCAATAAACTGCTCTGTGTTGAACTTTGTTAGAGTGGGATATATGCATAGAAGTACACCAATGACTGTAGCATTATGGCAAGCATGGAAACTGCCTCATACAAAAACCATCACAAGAGTGTCTGGTAAACAACACCAAATTCCAATACACAGTGGTATGCATATTTTAATGTAGTATATTCCATATGCAGTAAATACCTGGGGTCAATTTTGAGCTCAGTCAGCAAGACTATATTACAGCAGAGGGGGGAAGTGTATTAGTTTTTGTTCACTGAAAGTACATCCAAGGCATTTATAGTCTGTGATACCAAAATACAGAACAGCAAGAAAGTGTTTTCATTTGGGCAGTTATTTTCATGGTTTTTTGAGACGCTATAGAAGATGGATGTGGATGACAGTTTGTACTGGATGTATGTTAGTCTATAAAATGTTGATAAATGATTAATATACATTTTCATAAATGGCCACTCTGTCGCTACAGAGACCAACAGGTTGCACATAACCATCTGTAACTCCTATTTGCTATGCATTTAGTATGCTTAGAGCTCCTGTTAACCCTTTGATTAATCCCATATGATTAGTCCCAGCTGGGTGACAAATACATTTTTCCCCTATTTGTAAAAGAACAGCAATACTGGCCTCTTCTGTAAGTAACAGAGAGAGATCACATATTTCATTAGCATTGTCATCCAGGCGTAAACTGCTAAGGGTGTACTCTGAATAAAGAATTGCTACAGCGAGCGTAGCCTGTTGGAGACACAATGTACCTGAACTCTGGCTTCTGGGAGGTTTATCTTTGCTGCCAGTTGATTGCGAATATGGACATCTGGGTAGTGAGTCACTTGGAAAATCTTCTCCAGTTCCCGAAGCTGCTCAGCTGTGAACGTTGTCCGGATTCTCCGTTTTCCTCTTTTCTCAACTGCGCAAAGAAGGAAAGGTCTCATGTTTTATAAGAAAATGCCACAAGGCCACAAGATGTAGAGATCCAGCAATTTCTGCAAATCTTTATGCAGCTGGGATGGCACTTGCAACACTTTCTAGAGATGTATTTACCATAGATGACTCTCTCCTGACACAGCAGTGAATGTAAATAAACTCCTTTATCATTCAAGGAGTGAGTCTGAAGTGCACATTTTCGGTGCTAATTTTGCAGATCAGGTGCATGTCAACAGCTGCAAAACCCTATGTATTTTAACTGCATTAGCCCTGCACTGGATTTGCCATCAAAGTCCTTTAGTGTTGGACCAACCTTTGACTCCTCCTGTATGTCACATGCACACATCTCTTGCTAATTTATAATCCTTTATTAACCATTTGTGAAGAAACCCTTAACACAAGCAGAATGAAAGTGCAGATACTCCAATTTCTCTTGGTGCTGTTCTCACGCCTGTAACAAATCACCAACTTTCTGCCAACTCATAAATTTTCCATCCCTATCTTTTCCTGTCATACTGGTCTTACTAAGCTTTCCTCAAGCTCTGAGGTATTATTTTTTTCCATTTTCACCCTATCAATTTTCATGAATTTTCTCCTCCTGTATGCCAGCAAGGTCAAAGAGTACCCAAAATGCATGAATGCTGTGGAGGGAAGCCAGCCATTCCAGAGTGACTGACTACTATTCTCTCCCCACACCACTCCTTCAGCAGTGTTTAGGGATAGCCAGAAGTTTCATTGCAGTGTGACAGTGGCATTAAAAATGTTATCTTAAAAATAAAAGTCACAGTGTTCTCCTGCCTGCACTGTCGTGGTGTGGGAACTTCCTAAACAAGCTTAGCCTTAAGAACTATCAGGTCTTAAAACTCATGGAGCGCCATATAGGGAACTTTGGGTGCTGTGAATTCCTAAGGAAACTCTTAGAAGGTTTCATTCTTTCACCTGTAGTGTGACCACATTAAAGACTTTCCTCAGCACCCCTACATTGTTTTGAAAATGCCCTCCTACATCAGGGTATTTTTTTTAGATCATGAACTCTGTATACTTCTTAGTGTATTTTAGAATAAGGTCTAAGTTGCTCTGAAATGATGCTAAATGGCTGAGTCTTGCAAGGAGGAAAAAGGAGCAGTAGAAGTGAGCCCTAAAGGCAGCTGATCTGCAGAATGTGGAGTTCAGCCTCGTTCCAAGGCTGGAATACTTTCTGATGCAGAAATGGATTATCTTCCAGCTGACATTGAATGACCAGAGAAAAAAAAGCCATGCCCCAAGTGTTATGAGTCACAATTTTTTTTTCTACAGAGCTTGGAAAATTGTAGCCTGATAGCATAAAAATTCTAGTATCACAAGTGACTATGATAATCTTACTACTTGATGACATGAGGTAATTGGCAGTGACACCATTGCTGGAGAAAACAACCTTTTTGAATAACTGCTTTTGGTCTTCCATGATCTGATGACAACTACCAATTCATACTACGTATCTAGATGCATACATTTCCTAAAGGGAAGAGTTAACCAGAGAAGGTTAACTTAGTTCCTGGAACAGATTTTGTACTTTTTTCTCCTTTCGTTCAAGCACTAGCATAAACTTTTCCTTTTGAAGGCTAAAGCAGTGAAAAAGGTAACTAAACACTTTGACCAATATAAATTTGGCTCTATGTCAACCAGAAAATGACATTTTAAATTCTGTAATCACAACTTCAATGTTGCTCTTTTGACACAGAAAACAATGAACAAAAAATCTGTCCCTTGACTTGGTAGGAAAGTCCCTAGGACATGATACTTGGTGACTAGGAAATATAATCCATTGTGAATATTTCATCTTTTCTAAGCCTTTTATGTACTTTGAAAGGTAACTGGTCATGCAAGAATAACTGAAGACTGTCATTTATCATAAACCTTGTCAATACACCCACATCTCAGAAACAGCCTGATAAAGCTGGTGTCCAACACAGTAAAATCTGTATCATTAGACTTTTCACCAGTCTATCAAAGTACTATTCATCAGACTGCAGCACCAGCTTCGGCCCCAAGGGAAAAGCGTTATTTACATTGAATCTTGCTGACACTACTAGGCCAGAGATCTGAAATGAGAAACATTTTTGTGCTTTTATGCTGAAGGTAGCGATCGGCACCCTCTACTAAGAATCCCTGGAACAAAGTTACATCTGCTTGAACCCTCCCAAAAGATAGCTGTAAGGGGGATTTATTGCTATATGGATTAAAAGGAAACATCAGTGCTGAGAATATGAATCTCAGGACACTATGTCCCCTGTAGATATTACAGAGCTAACATTTCATAATGGTGTCTCTTATCTGGAAGATTTTCACCTCACACCTCTCTGTGGGGGATGGCCTCCATATTCTCCTGGGAGACACTCCAGACAGGTATGATTGAGTACCAAGCTGACATTTTGTCAAGCACATCATGTTCTGCCATGCAGTAATGAATCTCTCTGCAGTGTTTTTATCATTGCAACATATGGTATTTATAGTTTGCATAGGGCAAGTCATATAGCAGATCCTAAACAAGTGAAGTTTTCCCTGATCTTGTCATAGTCTCAGAAATTTGAGGCCTCCCTGAGAAGTTCTGTATGTCTCCCCAAACATTAAGCTGAGCTCCTTCTGACCTCTATCCAGGGTGGAAGATCAGCTTCACAAACCTGGGAGAAGCTGCAGTCCACCTGCAGCCTTTCCATTGTGGAGCAAGAGGTCCAAGCACAAACTGTGACCACCTCCTTGTTCCTGTGTTCCCAGCCGTATGTAAACATCTGGGACGCTGGCAGGGTATTTTTGCTGCCGGGTTTTGTATGCCCAGGCAGTTTATATACCTTCTAGCAATCAGAAAGCCTTCAGGAGAAAGAGAACAAACCTGCTTACATCCTGGAAGATTTCTGAATTAGCAAAACAAAAAGCCCAATGTACTTTTTTAAAAAATGTATTAGATGAACCGAAATAAAATTTCATGACTATTCAAAGCGGGAAAGAAACTACATTTTAAAATCTAAGGTGTTACATCAAATAATAATGAAAAAAGGTGTTCTATCAGAATGCAGCAAATAATGATTTAGTTCAGGATAAATCCTTCTGTCTTATACATTAACCAGATGCTACAGAATTGGGATGACGAAGCCGGACCGTGATGGGATTGAAGCAAATGCCAAAGACCAGCTGGATCAGACCTCATTGAAGTGGGCACCATACAAACAGCAATCATTAGTTCTTGCCTGTAAGCACATACGATGACAGCTATCATCTTGTCTTAGTAATGAGGAATCAAAAGTAAGGCAAGGCTGTTAGTGCCCAAACCAGAGACTGCTACCTGAGCTAGGAAGAAATGGTTTGCACTATTAGACCATGCTAGCTGTAGGACTTCTCCACAGAGAGTATGCTTGTACACACCAGCGACGGAGATGATGCAGATATCCAACCTTGGCTACCAGCTTAAGAAGTTGTGAGTGCTGGCAATCCAATACCACCTCTACAGGACCAATGTGTGAAACAAACTCTGTAGTGAAGATTATGTCTACCCTACAAAGAATAAACAAAAATGAAAACAGAAAAGCTGTGTACAGCTGGTGTCAGTTTGACAAAAAACTTTTGATTGATCTAGGATGTATTATGGTACCTGAGAGCTGTATCCATTGCCTCAAACCACATAGTATTTCAAACTGTGCTGGAGATTAGAAAGGAAAGGGGTCTGCCAGAAAATCGCTTCCTGTATTCTGTCCCACTGGCAGCTGAGAACTGTCCAAGACTAGAGTGCAGGACTTCAGAGAGAACAGGCTTTTGAGTTCTGATGCCTAATATCAGCTTCTTTGATATGAAAATGACCCAGATAACTTGGTGATGGGCAAGAGAAACTTTTTATCAGTTCAATCTTACATCCTCCACATTTTTCCTTCTTGAAAGGTGAACTGCTTTACAGACCAGATTTTTATGTAAGGGAAGGATCTACACAGTGCTCAGAAGTGTCAACCCTACTGAAACCACTTTTTTTCAAAGCTGAAACTCACCAGATTAAATAAAACACAATAACACGAGGTCAGCTATGGGCCAGTACAGTCTGAATGACAGTCTTTGATTTCAACTGGAAATTAAATTAAATTGCTAACAAAATAGACTCTTGTGAACTAATCAAGGCTTTTCCCAGTAGGAAATCTAGAAGAGTGCATTTTTTCTGTAAGTAATCAGTCATTCCATCTTTTTCCTTTTTAAAGAACTATAAAAAATACAAAAACTTTGGGAGTCTGTGTTAACATTTTCTCCTGCAAGATGAAACTTTCTCTGACTGCAGCTTTGATACTGCCCTTTGCCTTGGGACCTTAGCTTAGAGATCCCATAGCAAACAACAGAATTCAGACTTACAGTCTAATAAAGAATGTGGGTGGAAGATATAAGACTAGAACGTGTTGGAAGTGTAACATTGGCTTTGCAAACGTGGCTCTAGAGTCTCTGGGGAAATAAGATTCTATCCGAGTTTCCTGAGCTATTTTCTATGTAAAAGCTGTGGATGTTCAAGTGTGCTTTTATGCTCTGTGAAAGTCATTTGCAGGTGAGGTGACTGCTGAAACCAAGCCTGAAAATACCAGGTAGCTAAATATGTAAGCATTTGCAGATGCTTACAGATACATTACCTTACTGTTGACATTGGAAGGGCCAGATTCTCCATGCTGATAAAGCACTATAGCTCCTTTAAATTCAGTAACAGGTTCCATTTGCCCTGTGCAGATCTGGCTTTATTACTAGGTCAGACTCGGAGCAAGTTGCAACATTTGAACTTTGTAGAAATACAGAATCTTCTTGAAGGTGTGCAGTGAGAGGATGAGATCAATGGGTACAAGATGCAGCAATGAAAAGTTTGATTACATAATAGGAAAAAACATTTTCACTATGAAGGTAGACTGATGTTGGCCTGAAGAGGCTGGGAAGGCTTTATCCTTGGAGATATTCTAAACTTGAGTGGCCAAAAGCCTAAGCAACCTGATTTCAACTGACCCTAGGGTTGGGTAAGATGGTCTCTAGAGGTCTCTCACAACTTACTTTATTATGTGATCTCTGATCTCCAAATATCCACATGGACTGAAGCCTTCCCTCCCCCCATTCCATTCCTAAGAAGTAAAGAAATTTAAGGCTTTAATACTACGCACAGCTCAAGGTCTCTGATTTGCAATTGTGTATTTACAGTTTTATCTTAGTGTATTATAGCTTATTTCCACTATCCAGTATAACACAGTTATGAAGTATTAGATGTATGAGCTAACCAATACTGAAGACTAATTCTTGTACTTGAGTTTGCGAAGTAAAAGATGCATAGCTGGAGCAACGCCATACTTGGGGAAATTAATTCTGGACTATGGTCCATAGTAGGCAAATAGTCTACCAGAACCAACTAGATGAATGCTGCTTCAGAGATATCTCTGCAATTGCACTTCTCATTTGCACTTAGTCCATTAGCAGGCTAAGACTGTACCAAGCCTACGTGATTTTGTTACAAGAGTGCATACAGTGGAGAGACAAGGAACTAACAACCCAGGAGAAGGGCTGGAAGTCAGTGAAGGTGCATATTTGCCTTGGAATATGTAACCCAGGTAGATGAAAACAGTGGGATCATTTATATCTTGCTGCAATCCTCTTTTTTTTTTGTTTCTGGACAGACACCTTCTATTGTACAGTAACCAGCTCCAAAGATTTTGCTGTTTCTTTGACAAGAAGAGAGAAAGCAGTTATATGAGCAAGCAAGCGGCTTCAGCTATGTAACATCAGAAGTAAGAAAGTTGATGGTATTGTTTGTTTTTCAGAAAGAAACTTAAGAGCATTGAGAAAGAGTCCTATTACATCTGATTACATTCTATCTTTCGCTTTTAGCCTCTTTAAAATAAGTTCTTCTCCCTCTTCCTTTTAAATCTTCAACCAATTACAGCTTTGTGGGTCGCCCAGTCAGCTCCTTCTTGTGGCTTTTCTGAATGTTGTTCTCTTGTGGTGACATTTTGCTCATGGCAGCCAAGCCCATGCCAAAAAAACCCCAATCAAAGACTTATTACAGAGTGCTGATGGGATTGGGACAAAATATGCTTGTCTCTGTACAGAGATGTGCCCATGGCACTCCCTTTCCTTTAAAGAGGCGGCTCACAGTTTTCAAAAGAGTTTGCGCTGCAATATTTAGATGGGAATATGGCAGTGTGGCTAATCTTTGTTTAAGTGCCTTTTTATCCTTTGTTATAAAGGACTGGCATAGCCAGAAAGGCTGATCCTAATTGGATAGGTTCAAAGAGCTCCAGATAGAGCCTTCTGCTAGCAAAATGCAGCATTTATTATTCAGTTGCTGGCCACGCAGGCATTGCCAAAGTTGAGCCAGAGCAGCATAACTTGACCTTTTAAAGATCTGACTTCCTTCCTTCAGCCACAACTCCTTCACAGAGCACTGCTTCTACCCTGATGCAGAGTATGGTGCCTAATCATCTGACAGCAAGGCTGAAATGCAAAGAGGTACAGTCATAGGTGATGCGAGGAGGAATGCTAAAAATATCAGGCTAGAAACCTGCTTAAGCGAACTGTACAGTAGCAGCTACGGGAATTTCTTAGTCTGCTTGTCAGAGGAGTTGGCAAGGAGCAGACTGTATGTATGAAACCATTCATGTGTTTAGGGAACCATTCATATAGACAGTTCGTTATGGAGGATGGTTCCCACTATCAGCCTGAGCCCCTGGTGAATTTAACACTTCCTATCTTCACCAAAATGAGGACAGTGTTTACAACTGCTGCTGTCTTGAATTGACGTTATGTGTAACTCTGGAATAGCCAGTGGGCAGTGGAATGTCTGGGGGAAGAAGCATGCAGGCCATGGTTTGAGGGACCCCAGCTGACAGGAATATATGTTAGTTTCAGTCACATGAGATCAGTTCTGTACCAAGGCTAAATGACCTGCACCTTCCTGAACTCTTTCGGGTCAAAGTGGATTTGGGGTAGATATATATATACATTTTCCTGATTCAGCTAAATCCCAAGCTTGAAACATACTTTCTGTGAATGTTCAGCTGTTATCAAACTTTACCTTAGAAGCAGTGGTTATCCTTATCGAATAAGGGTTCTCACCAAGGAAAACAGGTTCCCCACCACTCTCCCCACACTCTCTGGTCAACCATCATTGCCAAAACCCAGGCATTTGCCAAAGGAGAAAGCTGAACAAGTTGCAGGTTGCAAAGACAGCCTGTTTTCTACTTTATTCCTACTCTTTGTGGTTATTTGTACGTACAAACTTCCATACATCAATCAGACATGCTTGTTTACATCCCTACCTCAGAGTCTGTGCTCCCTCCAAGAATGCATAATTCCATCATTATTTTAGTACGTAGTCTCTCTCTGCTGTTTCTCATTTCAGCATAAAGAACTTGCTAATACAGCAGGTAAAATGCCTGCCCTCAATTTTAAAGAACACTAATTAAAAGTGCCAGATCCCAGGCATGCAATGAAAAGTTCTCAGATAATTTAGGAGAAGCCAATAAGTGCTTACAGGATCTTTGAAATAAACTTAGCAAGACGTGCCATCAACATTACAAGTGGACACATTACACAGATTTGACTAGAAGGAACAGATTAATGTTTTGTATTTTACCCTTTGGATCCAAAACTCCCAGGAAAGCAAGGGCTCCTTGAGGAAAACATTGAATGCTAAGATTTGCTTTAACTAAAAAAAAAAACAAACCCCCAAAATATGAATTAAAAATACAAACAGAATTTATGATTGTTCCCCAGCCGCTGACAGCTTTGTTTTCTTCACTGCTTGCTTGTATCAGTGAGGCTTCAATGTGAACAGACCCTGAAGGGTGGGAGTAAAGGATTCAGGTTTAATGCCTGGGCTGTGATTATAAATAGTCTTCAAAGAGGAAGGAAAACAAAGAATCAGACTTCAACAATGTCACAGGTAAACCCACTAAAACAAGGCCAACGGTCTGCTGCATTTCTAAGTGTATATAGGAATACTACACTTCAGAGATGGCAGGTTGCAGGGTCTGTTCATGCTGATAAATAGAAGACTGGTAAGACAGCTAATGGATGCAAAATTACATAGATAGGCATTTAATTTTTTTTCTCATGATTTTCCTTTTCATTTAGAATTACTTCCTTTTGTTCTGCAGGACAATGGAATGTTTGTGCCCTTTCTTACAGTCCCATTGGCATATTCTGGGCAGCCAATATTTACCTGGGATTGCTATTATATAGTGCTTCATTGTCTCTTAAGTGTTTTGTAAATGCATTAAGGTTAGTCAGCATATTGGGGAAAAGACTGTTCTACAAGAGATAAACCATGCTGTTTCATAGGGGTGCGTGGATTTGACCGTATTGTCCACAAATGAACAGTGAGAATGAATTTATGGCTTCAGAGAAAACACAAATGAAAAGCTAAGGATGTCTGCAACTGGCATCAGTACAGAGAGGACATGACATACCCTGGAATTTCTCCAGAACTGAGATTATCTCTATATTTCCTGTTGTCTTTATGATAATTGCAACTAGAATTTGTCAATATGCTTTGGGATCAAATATGCTATCATAATAATAAAACAATTAGATTAACAAAACGATCCCTGAACACCCAGTTAGCAATGTGCAGAGAATTTATGCTATGGAAATATTTGGGTAGCGTTGACTAATTATGGCAACCTCTTCCAGGGAATAATGAAGATATGAGCTGCAGGAAATAACATAGCCCAGTGTTTCCCACGGCCTGAAACCCCTGGTTTCTGATAGGATTATGAGCCAGCTACCTTTATTGAAGCCTGCTCTACATTGTACTTGAATTTTGCCCAGAGAAGAAATCACACAAGATTGGGCATCTGCCAGCGTCTTAAGGTAATGCTGTTATCTGGCTTCTCCAAAGCACTGACTGCTCCCTTGCTGGAGCAGAGGACTGGAACCATTATCTATGTGCAAAGCTGGGCACAATCATCCAGTGGCTTTGTATGTAAATGCTTACAGCTCACACAGACTGTTGTATGCAATCAGACACAGCATATGTAAAAGGCATTGAAAAAGAATTGCCCATCAGGATCTGAACTAGGCTGGGATCTTGTATGTGGCAGTTTCCAGCAGCAGCTGCTATAGGTCAAGCAGGCATGGGGGCATGTAATCCTCTCAGGCTCCAGCGCTTGGCTGTTGTGAACTGGTCAAGTCCCAAGGGTGTCACACGGAGCAGAGAGAACGAATTAAAAGGAAAGTGGGAGCTTAGGATCTAACTTGGGCATTGATTTGGATGTGTTTCTGTGATGCTGACAAACAGTTTGCCCTGCATGTTCTTAAATATTGAAGATCCTGACAGGGATGGTTATTGCACATGGTAAACTGGCAGCAGTTAATCATTTCACATAGAGGTGGTCCAAGCAGAATCTGTACCAACACCTTCAAAGTAAGTCCTCTCTTGGGATGGTCTCCTTCTAAAATGGGTACTATCAGTGCTGCTCCCCAAACCCATTTTTTTCAAAAAAGTTCTGCTGAGCTATTTGAGCAGAAGGCTACAGGTAGGAGCACCCAACATTCGGAACAAAGACTTCCTAATTCAAATGGGGGCTTAGCAGAATGAAATGTGATCGTCAGCATATCTCTAACATATGAGGGCTTTTCTCTTCTTTTTGCTTACGATGCAGCCTCTAAGTTCAAAGTGCAAGAGGCACTGCTGCCTATAAATGGTTTGTGATAAGGACATAAATATATTTAGTTTAAATAAGACTACATTTCTAAATGGTTTAATTGCAGAAGCCATTTTGTGAGAAAAGTGAATTTTTAGGAACACTACAGTATTACAGTTTTTCCTGGAAATATGCTCCAAATTCATATTCAGGGTCACAGTCGGAGTGCTCTTGCTATCTCTGACCACCTGCCCATGAAGGGCATATTGTCATAGCCGTCCCCTCATCTTTCTCCTTCTATCCCAAAAAGCACAAACCTTAGCCCTCCCGCCTCCAAGGTGATTGTATAGAATGTTTGATTTCTTCTGCTCCCGGACAACTCTACAGATGTGTGTGTTTAATCAAAGCCTTGTGCCCGTCCTTGCAAATTATGCAGATGTTTTGTACAGGTAGAGGCAGGCTGGGAGAAAATGGTGAGGGAATGCCCAGCCAAGGACTTCTGAAGTTTTTCATGTCAGAAAGTTAGCTCTTCCACCACTAAGGCTGGTGCCATTCCCCTGGGAGCTTGTAGGCTTCCTTGGTGTGGATGTGAAGGAGGTCCTGTGGACCCTGCCATGGCATATGCTATGGTCACTGACACTGCCAAGGTGTCTTCTTAGTTGACCTGTAACCAGTCTATAACTACCATGCGAAAGTGTGTCTGAAGCGGAGTGGAGTCAATAGGCATGGAAATAAGAGTTAATTTGCTACCAGCTTGAGCTGTAAGGATTACAGACTGCTTCTGCAGATAGTGCAGTCTTCCTCTCCTGCAGGTGCTTCTGCTGACCTTGTCTGGGAAAGGTGACTCTGGCCACAGGAGAAAAAGAGCCATTAACTCTTTCTGTAAGTGGAGGAAGGAGGCTGAAGCTTATGATGCTGGAAATGATTTTTTTAAACCCAGGCCTCCAGGTCTCTGCTATGAATGAGTGTGTGAACAGGATCCGAAACATCTTTGTTTGTTCACCACGGGGAAAATGCCAATCCAGTGCTTTAATATCCTCCCCCCTCTTTCAGCCAGTTTCTATCAAAGGCTCAGCAACTGCGGGAACCAGTAGCCTAGAAAATGGCAAATCATTAAACCTCTGCTTGGTTTCAAAACCCCACTGCCACCAGGGAACAGAGGGATTTTGTTTAAAATGCCTTTAAAATCTACGTTGTCATTGAAAGGGCCTGCTCAGACCAGCTCAGCTCAGTTTTGTGCAGATAATTACATGCTTCTCTCCCTCCTTTGATGATGAGCCTGGAACCCACCACTGCGCTGGTCATTGAGGCTAAGTGCTGAGTTGAGACACCTGCCTCCTTCTTCTATCACCCTGGGAAAGCCACCTCCCAACTACAGTGTACTCCTTATGGGTGGGAACTCCTTTCTGCATGAAATATGCTCCTTTTTGGCACTCACAGGCAACTCTGAGTGCCAGATACGTACGTTTTTGGCTTTTCTGTGAGGAAGCAATGTTATTTTGCCCTGCTGCCATCAGCAACCTGCAGAATTACAGGGCACAGGTAGCCTAAAATCCAGTTATCTCACAAGGTTTCTCACTGCATCAAGACAGACGCTGTCTTGTGCAGTAGGAGGAGGCGACAACAGCTTGTCAGAAGCCTCATGTATACCATAGCAGCAGCTCCAGGAACAAGGCTCTTCTTTCAAATGCATTTCGCAGAAAGAAATGTTTCTTCTGACAACTTGCAGAGTACGGGCTGAGAAAGATGTGTGGATCTCAGTGAAGCCATCTGAGTAACCCTGCATCTGTGGTCACATGAACCTATTAGGAATATTCAATGGATTTCATAGAAATTGCTTTCTTTTTTTTTTTTTTTTTTAGAAAAGAATGATTAATGACAAACTATGCAGGAAACGCCTTACTGCTGCTACTGAAAACATGTTTTCTGGAGTGTAGTATGATCATCCGTATTAACCTTTCCTATAACTCAAGGACTTAAAGCAGTTTTTCTCACATGTTACTAATAAATTGTAGTCTATTTGTTAGGAACTTGTCTTGTTCTGGTACCACTCATCCTGCTTAGCTTAAAGGCTCTGTGTTACGTGGTATATTTGTATTGTCCTTTGCTTTGGCTAAAAGACAGACTGCTTTTTATCAGTGCTCACAGCTAAGGAAATTAGCAGATCTACCAGTGTGTCCAGGCTTGAAAATTGTGCCTGATGTGTACTGCATGTCAGACCTATCGTACGTCGACAGCTTGCCTGTGCACGTTGATGACCTCTTCCTCACCTCTACAGTGGGTCCAAGGTGTATGGAACACAAGCTGATTTGGCATGTTCAGCAGTCTCACTCTCCTTGTTGTGCAATGCCCATTTACTAGGAAACAGATGTTGCATAATGCAGGGAGTGAGGCTGCTGAACATGGCAGCTCCGTAGATTGCCACCCAAAGTAGAAGGGCAATAAACACCCAATAGAGTCCCTATCACTACAACAGGTAAGGCTGACAGGACTGAGCTAGATCTTTAGCTCAAAGAATAAAGTCTCCGTGTTTTCAATGGTGAGCCTGATCCCTGTGACTCAGCCAGGAGCTTAGCAGTGGAAATATTTGTGACATTTTTTTTTTGCTAGGTATTGCCATATACATTATGACAAAATAAGAGCTGTGTTTTGGGGTACTCTGGGAGAAAACTTGGATATAGAGGCACTCACCATGAAGTGGATGCTCCATCGGGAAATCACACAGCTGATCTTCCTCTTCCTCATGTTTTCTTTTGCCTTCCAGGTGTTCACAATGTGTGTTCTTGCCCAGGAGGGAAGCAGGGCTGTCAGTAGGTCTCCTGCAGTGAGCTGCTTGCACTCTCTTTGCTCTGGTTATGGGTGTAGCACACGCGGCTGAAGGTAAGTCACAGTCTAACTGACTCCTGCTGCTGGAATCTGTGAAGGATGTGAAGCACAAGACAGCTTTGAATAAAGCAACGGTTCAGTGCACCTTCTAGTTTGTGTGGAAAAAAGAAGCATGGACATGATCTAGAAACTTTACCATTCAAACCTGATCATATTGAAAATAGCCTTAATCCTTCTGCGCTATCAATGTCAGGATGATCCCATGTTGCAAGGCTGTGATCCTGGTGAATTTGATCCCAAAATCTAACCTGTTCTCTTGCTTCCTTCCACCTTAAAACTTTCAGTAGTCATTGTGGGAGACTTTTTTAAAAAAGGACTGTAGAAGTAGGGAGATGCAAGAAAATGATAAAGAAGGTTCAGCTTCCCTGTCAGTATGCGAATTGGTGGCTGCCTTTTCTGAAGAACTCAGAAGTACAGTGGATGTGGAGCTGCTCTGAAATTTCATCAGGAAGATCACTGTGGAACTTGCTGGATGCCAAATGCTTTTAAAAGTCTGTTGCTTTCTTAAATGTCCTTGTAGGTAAACCTACCTTGCAGGAAGATGGGCCACAGAACAGACTAAAAGGCAGTTCTTCTCTGATTAAGGTCTATTTTTCCTTTCTTCTACTTCTAGGTTATCTGCTGCTCAGATTTAGGCATTGGATTACTCTAAAGGCAGCTGTTGCCCAAGCTGTCAACATTTCCCATCTTGTCTTTGTGGCCGGTGACACTGTCGATATCTAGGAAGGCATTGACAGCCAACTCATCTTCATGAAATCACCTACACGCACTTGTTGACAGTACAAACATAACAGAAGTGCATATTGGCCCATTTTCAGGTAGTGCAGTCATAAGGTTAGGTTATATTTGAGTATGGTTGTTATAAAGAATCTCAGTGGGGGCTGAAGGCAACCTCAGCAGTAACAAGTGGTGACATGTGCTAGGACACCTGAATGTTGCTGAAATTGATCACAGAAGCCACAATCTTTCTTCTGCCATGGTGCTGCCTTGTTACTGACACTATCATCCCTGCGTGTAGCGGGGTCACTGCAAAGATCTTTCAGATTAGTTTTCTGCCGTCGTGAATGTAGTTTGAGTCCTTATTCTTCCTTGTAAATGTAAGTGGACCTTGCAAGGCCATGCACTGAAATATAAAATGCTGGGAAGCCTAGTGGTTCAAGGCAGTCAGTTCCTGCTGGCTATTAGCATCCCAAGAGATGTACACCAAAAGCTCCCATTCTCTTATTCACTCTTTTCTACATTAAAGCCTCACCTTAAACCACAATTCTGAGTGTTTATGTGCTGCCTTTGCTAGATGCAATCAAGGCTCAAGCTTGACTCTTCATAGACAAGATAACTGGGTCTGTGCTACTTTAATGGCAAACCTAGAATTTGATCTAGTTTTTCTCCATGCTTGGATTTCTTTGCTAAGAGGCAGCACAGAAGCATAACGGACACATTGGGCAATTTAGGATTTGTGGCTGGCATAACCCTGCCGTGAATGTGACAGCACAGGTTTGTCTGCTATTACCACCAAAGAATGTTAAAATCTTAATGCAATGATGGATTGCACCCTTGAGCAGTCACTCCTATCTAGACTCTGGGGTTTGCAACAGCTTTGGCTGTTCCCCTCTCATATCTAAATACTAGTAAATGTGAACCCCAACAGGTTTTACTGGAAGAAACTCCATTTTTTTGTGTACATTTTACTTCTGGTGCAGTATCTAGCACTGGCGTGTAAATTTTAAAACTTGCCAAAATTTTATTTTCTGAACAAATAACTAGTTCTATTTGTAACCAGCCTTGGAGCAATGATAATGATAACATCTGGAGACAAAGTGCCCAATTCTGCCCTTAGAAAAAGCCTATACAATAGGAATTTTACAGGGTTTTGACACTGACATGAAGAAAACACAGTCACAAGAGCTCTGGAAATTAACCAGAGCTTCATGTCAAAAAGAGTGACGATTATTCAAACACTATCTTCTTGAATTATCACCAGACTTCGGGTAAACTTCTAAACACGATTGAATGTGTCCAGCCAAGCTGATCTTAAAAACCTGACATGAAGTCCACCTCTGCATTTGAGGCATATTGTGCAAAATGGGACTCATTTAATACCTTCAGGATCAATTAGGTTTGAGTTTCCTGGTGAGAAAATGGATGAGGTTTTGAACAACACTTGTGGGATAAAGAAGGATGGACCTGGGAGTGGTCACTAGCATGGGGCTGGAGATTAATGATTTGCTAGAAAACTCAGAGAATATTGGTGTCAGTTTATGTTCTTAGCCCAGGATTTCTATCTCAATTCCCCGTCTCTAAATTAAGAACTAGTTGTGCTCCCTTGCTAGATGGAATGCTGCAAAGACGAATGTGTTACAGAATTGATGGTACTTGTGTCCTACAGCAATGCAGAAAATAAGGGTACCATTGCTCTTAAGGGCAATGATTAAAGTTTTCTGAGAATGACACTGGCATTTTCCGAATTATAGAAGACTTTTCACATGACTTCATGCTTCGTATACAACTTCCCTCCCCAAAAAATTTCTCTGAGATGCTCACATACCCCAGTGATGAGCATGAGTTATGAATGAACATGGATAGAACAATTATAGGCTGAAGAAGAGAAAACAGGGAAGGAATGGAAGACTGTCTTGCGCAGATGGGAAAATACCAATTTCTCTGTGAACTGGTGAAAAATAGTGGGTGGATCTGTTGTTTGAGATCAAAGCAGCAGATTAGAGTGGAATAGAATGGAATGAACCTTAAAGAGAGGCTGAAAAATCAAGGAAGTTTTCTGGAGGATAAGATTGAAGGTAGATGATACTACTGACTTTAAAGTTCATATCTGAGATTTAGAAGCCCCAAAGTCTAAACTTGTTTGCATTGTAACCTTCTCTGGTGCTTACTGTCTTGAACAAGCTTGGCAGGGGGGTTGGAACTAGGTGAACTTTAAGGTCTCTCCCAATCCAAAGCATTCTATGATTCTCTGGTTCTAAGTGATAGCCCTTTAGGTCACTCAGTATTTCCTGGTGCATATTCATGTGACTCCAGCATAGAGGTCTGAAAAACACCTATGAAGTGGCATGGGATAAAATTTTCTCCAGTGAATGCAATTTTCTTTTCTTCCCCCCCCCCCCCCCCCCCCCAGGGATTTCAATGACATTTCAGCCTGGCACAACGTGAGATATTTATTACTGTTGCACACAGAAATGACTTTGACGCATGGCTCAAAATGGCTTTTTTTGGCTTGAATTTCAATTGTGTAGGAAAGGATGGGAAATTTCAGGCAAGATAGTAAGATCTCTTTTTTTGGAAGCAGGAGGTCATTTCAGATGGCCTAAGTTCAATTTAAGCCTTTTTGTGCAATCACTGCTGAGAGACAGACCTGTTGCAGTTCATAAGGCTTACAATTTCAGGGTCTTACTAAGGCTTTGAACAAGGAAAAGTATGTTACTGAGAAGTGCAAGCAGCTTTTTATTGTGGTGTTGTTTTTCTCTTGCTTCTATGTGGGTTTTTTTTAGGTGGATTTTTTTTTCTTTGTAATAGGTGGGGTGAATTAGTGGTATTGGCCAGGTGGTATCTGTTCAGTTATCTTCCTTCAGCTGTTTCCTCTTTTGCAATAAAGCTGGGTGGAGCATTGCTAAGGGTGAAGTAAACAATCACCATATTTACATTTGTGTGTGAAGTGGTAGTTGTCTTCCCAGTAATTTGCATATCCTTAACATAATGGGGCATAACACAGGCAGAATGACAAAATCCCTGTATCTGTTGCTGCTTTTACTATTGATTTCCAAGGTGTAACAGCTTCATCCTTGACTTGATAAAGCTCTCCTTGACTTGATAAAGGACCTCCTGTTGGTGGAACCTCACTGGCAGAAACCGGGGGAGTAATGAACAATTATTTGAGATGTACATCAAAATCAAGTTCCCAGGGATTTCAGAAGAAGGATTTCTTCCGAAATAGGCCTGTTAGTCTTCTCTGTTTAAAATTGAAGAGTTGACACTGGGGAGGAGATTGGCACTTGCTGGGTGTTTATTTGTGTCCCTTGAAAGGCCATTGTTACCCTTTCTAGGCACTGTGACAAAAAAAAAAGAGAGGGAAAGCACAGACTGAATACTAAAACATCTTCTTGTTCACTAATCCTTTTTTAGCTGGGTAAAAGTGTTTCAAAAATTAAAAATCTTCAGTAGGCTTCAGATCAACATCTGCAGTTCCAGGTCATCTAGTAATTTTGCTTGTTCAGTGAACTCACAAATGTCTAACGCTGCAAGTGGGAAGCTGCACATTCCTGGGAACACTGCACACTATTTATTCCAAGTCCCACTGCAATTACACTCACAAAAACCTGTGAACTTAGGAGTCATATCCAGAGATCTTTTCATCAACGACCAAGTGCTGCCCCAGCTTTCCATGGAAGGCAGGCACTGTAGATCACAATACTTTTTTTTTTTTGTCAAAGTATCATAGAATAATTTAGATTAGAAGAAACTTCTATAAATCATCTGGTCCAGCACTCCTGGCTTTCTTGGAAAAGGAATCCAGGGTAAGCTTTTTCTATATCCCTTGTTTCTGACATTTGCATCTTCTGGTCCTAGGCATCTCCTCAGCTCTTAATGGCTAGACTTAGGCTCCAGGACAACTGTGATCCGGGTATCTAGGCGGCCTAGAAAAGCAGGCAAGCTGGATAATAATTTCTAGCCTGGGTATATACTTTATTGTAATAATGTGTATGTGTGTGGTGCCAGTTATTGCTCTCATATGGATCATGGCTTGGCTCAGATATATACCATATGAGATTTGGGAAATGTTCTGAAAATCCATAGTAAGATATAATTCAGCCCTGACCTGTAGTACTTCCTTCTTTACTGCTGCTGAATTGTTCTGGGAAAGCAGTTAGGTTTGTGTCCCATCCTGGAATTTCCAAGAAGTTCCTTAGTTCATTTCAGTTCTCTGACCTTGGCCAGCACTGAGCCAAATTAGATATGGCTGACTACACAGCTTGTTTTATGCCAGTGTTATATGGCATGAAGTTGAATGACTTTGACGAAATACAACAGTTATCCCAAGATGTGCAGCATAGGATACAACACTTCTGAAAAAAATAAACCTTATCTGCAAACACTGGCAGTTCTGCTGGGAAAACAAAGGGTCATAAGCTTAGGTATCTTTTTGGTGTTAGTAGGAAACCAACAGTGAAAAAGTTTCATTTTCATTCTCTCCCCTTGATCAATTGCAAAAGCAATGTACAACAACAATTTGTAATATCTCTACAGCTTTCCTGTTTTCCCAGCTTCAGCAGCAGTTAAGTGAATCTTCACATGTACATACTGTTTTCATTAGTTAACAGTTTACATTGCCTTGCAGAGAAGGACCTGGGAGTGTTGATTGACAGTTGGCTGCATATGAGCCATCAGTGTGCCCAGGTGGCCAAGAAGGCCAATTGCAACTAGGCCTGTAACAGGAACAGCATGGCCAGCAGGACCAGGGAAGTGACTGTGCCCCTGTACTCGGCACACATCTCGAGTACTGTGTTCAGTTCTGGGCCCCTCACTACAAGAAGGACATTGAGGTGTTGGAGCACGTCCAGAGCAAAGTGAAGGGGCTGAAGAGCAAGTCCTACTAGGAACGGCTGAGGGAACTTGGGTTGTTTATCTTGGAGAAGAGAAGATGAGAAGGGGAGACCTCATCACTGTCTACAACTGCCTGAAAGGAGGTTGTGGCAAGGTGGGTGCTGGTCTCTTCTTGCAAGTGACAGGCAATAGGACGAGAGGAAATGGCTGCAAGTCGTGTTATGGAGGGTTCAGACTGGATGTCAGGAAAAATTTTTTCCCTGAAAGGGTGGTCAGGCATTGGAACAGGCTACCCAGGGAGGTGGTTGAGTCACCATCTCTGGAAGTGTTTAAAAGGCGGGTAGATGAGATTCTTAGGGGCATGGTTTAGCAAGGGGACAGGTACGGTTGGACTTGATTATGTCAGAGGTCTTTTCCATACAGATGATTCTATGATTCTATACTAATCCAGCCTTGTTTTCTAGCAGGGAAGAGTCCCTATATTCTGTACAGCTACCGTCTTTCTCTGGCTAGGTGATGAAGCGAAGCCAAAGGCTGTTCTGTCTGCATTGCTTTCGAGGTGAAAATCTGACTGTAGTCTCAGGCGGAGCAATTTGGGATGAAACAGTACTAGCAGTGCAGTAATGCAATCCCAAGAACCCACCAGGTCCTGCATACAGATTTGTCAGACCTTGTGCTTGGAGCAGCATGCTTAGGCAAGACACGCAGTGAAACAGGGCTTCAGCATATTGATCGCGAAACCAGCTTAATATAAAAAAGTCCTGTCTCTGCTATGCTCCTCTGTTCCTAGAGAAGAGTTTCATGTTGTTGAAATGCAGTTCTATGGTCCATGTTATGAACAGCGCTGACAGTTTTCAGTGGTGTTATCTGTCTCACTTTGGATCCAGTTGCACAAAATGACTGCCATGGGCCCTCTGGAAAGAACTTTCAGCTCCCACAAAACTTACACTAGGCATTTTCCTCTCTTGATAACCTGGCACCTGGACTTTTTCGGTACATGAGTCCTATTACATTTGCACCAGCATCACTTACATTCTTGTCTACCCTGGCAAAGTACAAAAATCTTGCTTGTTTCAGCAGCACATTTAAAACATGGCTTGGATCTGCTGTTGTTAAGGTCTGATCTGCATCAGCAGCTTTAAGAAACCTCTAAATGTTATAGTTCTCCAGTAGTACCAGTCGTAAAACAACTAGGCAACACTAGCCACGGCCTTCATCAACCTCGCTTACCTTTGAAGTTGTCCTTTATTTGAGCAGCAGGCTGGACTTCCAGATGACCTTGAGAGGCCCCATTCAACCTCAATTATTCTCTATAGTTCAGTGAAAATTCAGCAGCATGCTATTCCTTTCCTGCATACACAGGTTTCCACAGAAAGGCATAAGTACTGGCACAAAGGCAGTGGTCATATACTCAGCCCCGATGTCTCAGGGTCCCATGGCTGTGGGATGTGTTGTGGGCTGGCTCTGCCAGTCAGGAACCAAGCTCTGTACAGAGCGATGTTAGTCTGTGCTCAAGGCGACGAAGAAAGTGTAAATCTTGTGCAAATTTAGCTGAGAGGCAGCGTTAGTAGGACTGGTGACTAATGCTACACTGGTGATGCAGAGCTGTAGTTTCCTTCCCAGTTTAGGTCTTATTTGCTTTCCAGTCCAGGTGAGGACCCAACTTAAACATAAAAAGAGCTGAAACTATTCAAATAAGCAATGGTCTTTGGAAAAATGAATCTCTCCCTTACCACTGGATGCCCCACCAGGGTCCTGGGAAATGGCATCCTGATCCATGAAGGATTTCTCTGCCTTACAAAGAATAAAGTGAAGCATTAATCTTTGTTTAAAGCAGTTGAGTGAGAGTTAAATGCAAGTTTTCTGTCAAAACTGCTAGTCATTTTTCAGTTAACTGGATGTGTTTATATACATAAAACATCTCCTTCATGGAATATAGATTGAAAAGGAAGAATAAACAATAAATCCAGAAAACGTTGGCTGTTGGTCTTTGTTTAAGAGAAAAAAGAGACAATTTCCGTGGGGGTAAAAGTTCACTCAAGGCCAAAGTAATGAAACCAAGCAAGCTGAAGTCAAAAAAGATAATGCACTTGCTGGTTTGCTGAGTCATGCTAGTTTTCTACAAGTTGGTTTGATTTAGTTCAGGAAAGGACCTACTCTCCATGATGATAAGAAGAAATGATTATACACAGATACTTTCTCTTTTCTTGTTCCAGCAATTGAGTTCTAAAACTCCTTAGCTACCATTAGCCTTACAGATCATTTCTCTTACTTGAGGATGAGTGATTGGATTTATCACAATATAATACTGATAGGAGATCTGGCTGTAATTCCACACAACCATCAGCTCTTGGCACAAGTGAAACTCCAACAAATTCATTAAGTTGCAACAGTTTTAGACTAGATTCCTGAGTCTGAATGCCTGTTGTTACTTTTGACAGTCCTTTTTTAAAAACAAACAAACAAAACACAAAAGCATTTTTTTTTAAAGGGAAAGACACCAGGATGTTTTATTTCTTTACAATAAGCACTTCTCACTGTTACTGAAGAGAGCTACCTGCAATAATTGTTCAGGTTGGATACCCACTTCTTCAGTGACACTGGGGCTTCATAATGTACAATATACAACCAAAGGCTGTCAGCAGAGCCCAGGCGACTGTGAAGTTGAAAGCAAATTATATTTTAAAGATTACTTCCGTATGTGTAATGAATAATTTGTACCTGATTAGGAAAATCTCAGATTCCTACAAAAGCTAAAGAATAAAAATTCTACATGATCAATTTTGATAGCTTTAGAGGTAAAAAAGAAACGAGTATTTTCATTAAGTGTTATAAATGGTACTTACCAAAGGCCAGTGGTAACCCTGCTTTTAGGTCTGGAGGTCTCTCAGCATAGTTACTTCTATTCCTGGTTTCACGTCTTCGGGCAGCAAAGGTAGAAGGTTTCTTTAAGATTTCCTCAATGGAAAAGGACAGACTGGGCTTCCCCTGGCATGCATACTCCCGGTGGTCTGTCATCTTTCTGCCAAAGAGGCCACAGGGCAAAGAGTCCTCTCCTGGTTTTCCAGCTCTTGATGTATCCCGAGAAACATGCAACTGGGAAGGTGTGTGTTTCTCACCACTCCTGCCCAACTGACCTGCAGGAGTGCTAGGAGATGAAACAAAGGTGACCCAGGAGTGATCACACACGCCTGCTCCTCTCTGCTGATCACCTTAGAACCAAGACCTGTGCTCCCATGTCTGGGAAAGACAGCGTTAGAAGTAGGGGTGAAAAGTCTTACAAACCCCACCCATTTCCGAACATCCCCCAACTGGCATAGATTTATGGAGTTCTGAACAATCGCATGGCCATCCCAGGAGGAGGTGTGCTCCTTGCAGACCCAGGTGAAAAATTCCCAGGGAAGGGTTTCTTCGTGTTGGTAAATCCTGTTTGTGGGGCAGTTATTGTCCTTTTCTGCTTTCAGGCTGAAATCTGTGACAATAGTACAAGGGTTTGTACTACTGCGGAGTTAAGAAAACAATTGGCAGGATGAATACTTTTCCCTCATGCCATGTAATAGCAAGAGAGACACCCTGTAAACTTCTCTGGCATACAAGGAGGTGTTATGCATACATAGAAACTTCCCTCATTGGCAATTCGATCAGACAGCCCCCAAGGCATCAGCTTTGGTTCAGATTCTCTTTTCTTTTACTTTGGAAACCCTTTGAACTTTCCAAACAGGTGCTTTTCAACATCATTCCATCTTATCAGTCACAAAAGAAAAAGGGGTGGCCATTGCAACATACTTAGGAATAAGTGCCCTCTACCCCCCACCTATACTCCTAAAGATAAAACATTATTTTCTTTCTCTCCTGAGCTATGAAGCAAGGTAACTTGATAATCATCCCACCAGCCACTTGAATCTCCCAGCCAGGCATCCATCCCAGGGGAGATTTCCCAGATAATGTGGACTAATTCTGGTGATTCCTCTCCTGAACCACTTTTATCTTCTCATTAATTTTTATTTCAGGAAGAATGTGTGGTTAGATGCAGTCCCGTTCCTTCCCTCTCCCTGCCCCCACGGGCATTTCTTGCCCTCTTCTGGGATTGCTCCTCACCTTTTGAATTGCTCTAGTTGTGTCCCCCTCTCCTGCTGGTTCTCCTCTGTGCCTTCCTTATCAGGCTGTTATAATTGTATTGGCAGTCCCTGCCTTATTTGCCCAATGAACTGACAATTCTTGAGCTGATATCCCATCACATGACCTCTTCATGGAGCTGAGACCAAAATTACTGTGTAACCAGCGGGGGCAATAAACCACACCTGATAAGATTAAAGCCTTTCGGCTTTTTCCAGATTCAAGATACTGGAAAAGCAGTGGGGACAGCGGGGTAAAGAACAATGAAAAAGGTAAAAAAATGATGCAGCCAGTCGAGATGAAGAATATTTAATTGTCTGATATTGTTAATCAAGCTTCTTCCCAGGCAACAGGGTTGACAAGTGAGCATCTTTCACACTGATGAAATGTGTGGGGTAGAGAACAGGAAGTGTTTTCCTTTGTTGCCCGTACACCCCTCTGCCCAATGGCTCAATGGAGTAGTTTGTGTAAAGGAGGATATTATGTGTTCCTGGATGTGTGATGGGGTGCCAGCTGTTGCAGCGTGTAAAAGGTGTTGTGGCATTCTCTGTAAGCAGAAGACATCTTGCCATTTCAGTTGATGAGTACAGGGGGGTGGCACTCTGGCCAAGCTCTCCTCTCCTGCTTTGCTGCCAGGGCCTGTAATTCTGGCTGGACACACAAAGAAGGATGTCTTCCCATTTTCTGCTTAGGAAGAATGAGAGAGAGAGAGTAATTTATGGGTTGAGAAGAGGTGAGCACTTCATCTGTAAACAGAGGGAAGGGAAAAGAAAGGCGCTTTGAATCTACAATCTATATGAAAACTGCCTGTTTAATAATAAGGCTCCCATTTTTCCTCATTGTTTCTGATTGAAAAAAAAACATGAAAAAGCACAAGGAGAAACCTGGCGCATTCTCTTACAAATCTTACTTTCCCTACTCAGTCTAAGTCAAAGGCACTAAAAAAAGGGGTCACTTCTTGCTTTTACTGGCTTCCTGTAGAGTAATGGCTTCAAACCTTACTCCCCGGATGTCATGAGTTTAATGTCCTTGACCCAGCCTCCACTGTATTAATTCAGCATATATAACAATGTCTGGACTCTCTGATGTTTACTGTGCTACCTTTTATCTGCAAACTTTCAGGGCAACCTACTCTAGGGACTAGGAGCCTCTGTTTTTTAAGCCTCCCCTAACGGTCCTTTTTTCCAATGGCTCTGTGTAGATGTAGGAGTGAAGCCCATCGATTTGTCTGCTTCAGTTGCCAAGTCCAAGAAAGGATACTTTTTTGCGTGCTGTGGAAAGTCTTGGCTTTGGTTTGTTACTAATGCCTCTTTATGTTCAAGGGGCTCATTTCTTGCTGCAGAGGGAGGAGGAGTAGGATTTCACAGGAAAGCCTGATAAGTCCCAACACTCTTTATGAGAGGACTCATATCTTTGGAGGTCATTGGCTCGGTAAATTAGCCCAGAGACTCTCAGGGCAAAAAATACACTTTGTGTCCCTCCTCTTTGCTTCAGCTCCACTTTTTCTGCATTATATACCATCTTGAAAGGAAGAGATGTAGTCTTCTGGGAGTTATGTCTCTATGAACACTCACACCAGCAGCTCCCGAAGAAATACATGCACCACCATGTTAAAAATTTTCTGAAGAGAGCTGAGACAGGTACACTCCAAGTTTGATCTTGGTGAGATATCTTTATTCAATGACCACATTGACAACACATAAGAAGTGAAACCAGAGTATCTCTGCAGTCACAGAATATACACTGCCTGTCTCCACCACCAGCATGCTCTGGGTAGGTACCTGCTGAGACAACACTGTAGTCCCATGTCACAAAATCAAACCCTGTATGTTTGTATAACTATTCTTTCTTAGTTTGTGACTTTAAACCTCCCTGCTGGTTACAGGGACAAGCTGATTTTTCCATATGAGTTTAAATGAGATGCGCAGATGCAAATTTACAACATGAAAGCTTCCTTGTGAAGGCTTTATTTTTGTTCTGTCTTATTGTATTGCTTTTTTTATTAAAACTGAAGGCAATGCCAACTGAGAAATATGTTTTTGTTCTTCTATATAGAAAAACACAACAAGCACTAAAGTAGGAAATAGGATGAATAAGTGACAACTTTTGAAAGGGGATTAGAAAGCAGCAGTGTAATGATGCATAAATCCCATGTTTTGCATTCAAAAGTTTCTTCAGAAAAAGATGCAGATTTGGTATGAAAATGTCTAAGTAATATCGAAAAACTTGAATATTTCAATATTATTTTAATATAAAAATTAAAAAACAGTGATAAATACTATTTCATTAACTTAAAAAATAAATACTTTCTTTGGAATGACTGCTAGTTTGGAATTTCTTTGCTTTGTATTATGTTAAAGTAAAGATGAGAGGCAAAAAATAGAAGCTTGAAATGCAAATGAACATTTTGCAAATTAAAATAGTTCAGTTGACCCCCTTTTTGAAACGATTGAGTTGCTGAAATGTAACAAATTATTTATGTTCAAAACAAGAATAATTTACTTTTAAATTACCAAAGAATGAAGAAGTTATTTTTCTGCCAAGTTCCAATATGATGGCTTTTGTAGGGTAGTTTTGGGATATTTTTACATTTCTGCATGACCTGGAAATGCAGATGACTCTCATTTGTTACAATTATTATGCTACCTGTCTAATTTAGTCTATAAATTCCTTGAGGCAGGAAACATATCTTCCCCTGGGGTTGCTGAGTTCTGAAGACAACTCCTTATATGAGAAGGCAGCTGCATAGAACAAAATAATGCCATGTTGATTTTATGAACTCATCCTGCCTGTGCGAGGCACATCTAGAGCTCCACAAAGCCTGCAAGGTTTTTAAAGTAAGGTGTACTTTCAGAAAGTGAAAAATTCTGAATGTACGGACTTGAAATAAACTTGAGATCAGTATTTGGAGTTCTTTTGTTCTATACTGCCTTTCTTGAAGAAGAAGAACTGTACTTATACCGTTAGTCAGGGAGCATGGACCGTTCCTGCCCCATTGGACTCTCCCTCTGGATAAAGATGATGAAGGGAAAATATTGCACCTGATGCCTCTGAAGTTTTTCCTTTAAGCTCCCACTTCTGTACGTGACTCAGAGGCAGAGGTGTCCAGCACTTACACATAGCACGGATGCTGCAGCTGACAACACCTCATCTCTGTGGGCTTGTGTTCAGTCAGCTGTTCAGAGCAAGCCTACGGGCTCAGGTAATCAGGGGCACTGGTGCATAGGTGCACCAGCAGTTGCCAGCGACGGTGCAGCTGCAAATTGCCCACATTGCCCTCTGGAGCCTCATGTCCTTGTAGGTTGTCTTTCATCCTTTATGCCTTGCTGGACTCTGACAGTCTCTCCTGTGACAGCTGCTCTGATGTTCTCAAAGTTTAACAGCTGGTAACGATCTAGAAAGCCCATGCAGCCTGCCTTCCTGGAGTCCTTTTAACCTCAGATTTATTAGCCCTGTTGTCTCCGAAGATTTCTCAACAAGCTCATAAATTAGAAATATTAATAAAAGGGACATTGTAGGTTTAAACTGGTGATATTTATTACGGCTTTTTATGGCACAATTATTATCAATTGACATTTAAAATGGCATCATAATCCATCAAGGTGAAAAAGATTCAGAAAGATATTTCTCCCAGGCCAAAAATAATAACAACAGCAGCAGCAAGATGGCAAGAGGAGGACACAAACGGTTTGAGTCCAGGTCACTGATTACATAGTTGGGAGCTGGCTTTTAGCAACTTCACCCTCTGTTTAATCTGTTCTCGTATTTCATGTTTCTTCACCCCTGCCAGGACCCTCAAGATCTTTATAGAGGTTTTTCTATCAAAAATCTTTAGTTAATCCATGATGTGGAGCCTGGCTGTTTGCTTCAAATGGAGCAGGAACTGTTACAGGGTGGAAGAGATCAAAGGTTGTCCTTTTCATAGCAATTCAGGCCTCTGAGCAGCAATTGCCATGGAGAACTGTTATAAACTGGCTTTGATCTGTCTGCTGTTTGGCTGATGGAAAGTTAAAAACAAAGAAGGAATTTGCTTAATTTAGCCCATCCTAGCAAACACAGGAAGAACAATTCTCTCCACACCTACTGAAGAAGGCTACAGAATCTACATATACAGAAATAAAAACAATTCTCCACAGGGCCGGGAAGCTCTAGGAATCAATAACAAAGTAAAACAGCAAGTCCCTGACCTCTAGCTCCTTATTTCAAATTAGTTGTAGTTTAGTAGTGAATAAATATCCGTAGTGATGCATAAAAATGTACCTCCTGGTTCCCAGAACCGTTCTTCATCATCCAGATGTGGAGAAGGCATTGAATCCTCCTGTGAATCACTAGTGCTATGCTGGACTGCTATGGTTTTGTAGCGGTATCTACAATTAACGAATTAGGCCTTCACTGCATTTTTTAGGATGGAGGCACCCAGGAGAAGATGGCAAGATGTCTCATTTGCCAATGGAAAGGATATTGGGAGTGCCAAATGGGCCATTTAAACTACCTTCAGGTAAATACATGAGAGAGTTGCTCCTCACCTGCTTCAGGAGGCACCTGTCTCCATCTTCAAGAGAGAAAGCCTCAACTAATTCAGATTAATTATCTAGTTAGGTGCCTAGAGTATGTTAACATTCCCTCCCTTCTTCAAATCAACCATGCAATGCACAAATTGGAAGTGTGAGACTGACCTTTCTGTCCTGTGTTTTTAACCATGTGTGCATGGCACTGTTCTGTTTTGGCAGACAGATTTCTCCAGTGTGCTTATATGAAAGCAAGCATACACAAGCAAAGTGAGCCTAGCAGTAGGCTGAAGTCATTGAGGTTAAACTGACCATCAGTGTCTTGCCTGGATAGGAAACGTTTATGCTGTACTATGGGGTGGAGCTGCCAACTATTTTCTCATTCCTGCAAAGACTGATATAGAGTCATTCGCATCCTAGGTACAGTTCTATAGGAAGTTGTTTTCTTGTGCTGGCAGTATTTTGAGATTTCAAGAGATGCTCCTACAGAAAATCAGGAAGAAAAGTCAAACTCTTGTGTACTCGAAAAATAAGGCTTTTTTCTCCAGTTCATTAGTCACAGCTCAATAAAAGCATTTCATTTTGATCATAATAAAATGTTTTGTCTTGCTGTTGAACTTTCAATTATTTTTTCAGTGATTTTTTCACTGTAATATACTTTTTTAAAATAAAGAAGTAACCTCAAACACAGAAAAACAACCTTTTAAAAATTATTGGAACAGTAATTTTAAAGACTTTGAAGAGTTTTCATTTTTTTTTTTTAATTAATTGTGAATTCAAACAACACTAGCCTGGTGGTGTAGTGTTCTGTGCACGTAGAGCAAATGCATGTATTTGCTACTGACTCAGTTTCATGGTCTGCTAGATGCAACTGGAAAAATCAGCTGTTTGCCAAAAAAGAACCCCATTCAGGAAAAGTAAAAGTATGTATGTTTTTTCCTAAGGCTGCTGTCTGTCCTGATTAAGAGGAAGGATAGTTAACTACTTTATATTATTCAACCAACTTTTTTTCAAAGGCTTTTCCTCTATTTCTATAGCTATTATTCTCAAATCTAGAAGTCCAGACTGTGAGGTATCCTGGAAAGAAGTTGTCAAATATATACAGACAATTTATGTGGAACTGAAGAAATTCTGTATTGCATGCATAAGAGGGCTTTTATTTTTCTGAAATGGACACAGATTTCAGTGTGTACAAGCTTGAGAGCTCTACCTTTCTCTAAAATTGCTTTGATCTCTATAGGAAAAAAAACCCCAAAATTTTACTATGTCATAAAGTTCCCAACTTGCTCTGACACCCTGCATGGTTTATAATCACTCAACGCCTTTCTCATGATAGGTTTTGCAAACAGCCTTGGGAAACAGTGCTTCAGTTACCAGCAATTAATTCAATGTTCAGGCTGTCAGAGCCACTATTACGTGATCACTGCTTAAAACATTTTTGCCTCACAAAGCCAAGCAGGAGAAGGCAGTGTGTCCTGTGGGACAGTACATCAGGACTGCAACAGCCCAGGCAGGGAAGTGAAAATGGTTTTACATCCCTGTCTTTTGCTTTAAGTTGAGCCATCCTCATAGTGAAAAGTTGTCACAGAATGAGAAGTGATACTCTTAATCATCTGATATCTATGCAAAGATTCTCCTGCAGTTAAACAGTAAACCACATTATCCACAAGCTAAAAATAACCTTGGTTTTTTTTACATCCATGGGCTTCTGCATGGTGGGAAAGAATTACAGAAATATCTACGAAAAGAAAGAGCCAGTAAATGAAAATCAGTTAAAGGCTGGTCAGTAAAACCACCTTTTTTATTCATGTGCCTCATTCTAGAAAGCACAAGAGAAGCTAAGAGTTGTCCAGTCTTATTCAAACCTCAGACTTCCCAGGACTTAGACATGCATTTTTATTAGAAATTAATAATTGGAAAAATGACAATCCTTTACGCTTTTTCCTGCTGAACACACCAAACCCTAATTATCCCATAGAGTTTAGGAAGTCAACTGATCCTGATTTAGGCCCACCTGGCCCAAACAGCCTCCTATGTCATGAGACTCTCAGTTGTCATGAGTATTATTTCTGGGTGAGCTGGGAGCTGGGATGGTTTGTATTACCAAATTTCTCTATAGGTACTGAAGAGGAATGACAGGAGGGCATGAAGATGTGTCCTCAGAGCCATATAAAGATAGTCCTCAGAGGAGAATAAACTTGGTGTTGACAGAAGAATGAGAACATTAAACAAAAAAATGAACAAGATACTGGGCAGGAGGAAGATACATCAGCAGAGCAGACGGGGAAAGGCTATCCTTGCAACCTGGGCTGTCATCACACCATCTTCATTAGTACTAAAATTCAGGTCAAACTCCATGAAGAGAGGGTAAAAGAGATTGCGCTATAGTGATTCATTAGTTCTGCTTACAAAACCTGGGGAAAATGTCACTTCTAAATTTAGACAATACATCAAAATTTCAGCCTCTGCCAGGGAGAGTTGTATCAGGCTGGCCAGATGGCAGAATGGCAAGGCAAGCAAACAGTCCACTGAGGCCCTGCAAAATCTTGTGAGAGCACAAGATAGCTGTGTACAGGCCAAAGAAGGAAAAACATCACCTGCAGGCTCACACAGGAGTTGTTGATCCACTTATGGAGGAGATCCGAGCTGCTCACTCTTTCCTCCTGAGCGAACTCTCTCCCAGGCTCCTTCCCTCCACTTTGACAGCATTGCAGCTTTCCCCGTCCTCTCCCTGGGGGTCCTGGGAAAATGATGAAGTCCACAATATACCTAGACTTTCAGCATTTTGTTTTGTTTAATGGGCTCCAGTGGGAGCCCCTATTAATCCATTCTAGAGAGAATAACTTTTTTTGTTGTTATGGTTGTTGCTGCTGTTGTTGTTTGCCCCCTTCTGCCTGAGGCAGGTCATGAATTATGTGCCTGATGTTTTTCCTTACTCCTGGACTTCTCTGTGATGTCCCACCGGGGCCCATTAAGAGCTATCTTTCTCCATCTCTCTCGAGAAAGGCCAAGTGCTGAAGTGGCAGAGGCGGGGAAGGGAGAGTTCTTATGGCTCAGAGAATTACAGGATCTTTGGAGGGGAGCAGCAAGTCATCACTAGGGTATGGATAAGGGCAAGAAGTCTCTAAGGCTATCCAGATGTGTGTGGGATCAGCTGGGGGACTGAGTTGCATATCAAAATAAATTGTCTGATTACAGGGAAAAAGTATGGTTTGCGTGTTTTTCATTCTTAAGTTGCTCTGTGACTCATGGTATTTCCACTCATGTAGTGGCATACGAACACAGACTTTGAGAGAAATGGACACTTGTGACCTGCATCTCACAGCAGGTCCTTCTGGCCCACAAACTACATGCACCTGACCAAAATCTAGTTCCAGGTGCTAAAGCTGCCTATGCTTTTGGGGCAGAAAATCCCTAATACTAGGGGTGTTAAACTCATGGCCTGTGGGCCGAATCCATCCCTCCACCTTGTTTTATCCAGCCCAGCACCTTGTTTCTACCTGGTGGTAGCACCAAGCTCCTTGCCCCTACACTTCTGCCAGCGCTGGTCACATGTCCAGTGAGTGTGAAACACATTACACTGCAGAAGCAGGAGCAGAAGAACGGCAGGAGCTGTCAGTTTGACACCCCTGCCTAATACAGTTCCCTGGGTGACACCTAACATAGCCTCTTTTATGCATTTCAAGTAAATTTCCTGCAAGAAGCCATCCTATATCTTCATAACCACAGACATTTCAAACATATTCCTGTATTTTCTGATGTGATGCTGCCACAGGCGAAGATAATTGTTCGGGCCATATATATATTTTTTTTTTTTCTTTTGCGGTTTTTAATAGGAAAGCAAATTTTCTGTAGTTGTATGCCAACCTGGCCTCTCTTCAAGTGCTCTGTCTGCTTTTAATCCATAAAATCACATACCAGAAAGTCCATTTTAAGAATATTATTAGCTGAGGCTGCAGAGTCAAGTACTGGAAAGCTAAGGCAATGCCAGAGATTGTTTCTGCTCATACATTAAGAGACAGACGCATTAGGACATACTAAAAGCTTTTGTAGATGATCGGACTCCCGCAGAAGGTGGGGACACTGTCTCACAGGCAGGACTGATGAATTGCCTGAAAAGTGACTCATTGGCATGAACGCTCCCTCAGCTATGCCTCCAAATCACTTTCCCTCAGCTGTTTTTCAGTCTACTGTCTGTGCCCTCTGCAGTTTCCACTAGGTACTAAAACCATGGTCGTTGTGGCACACGCCAAGGCACCCTACTGTAGACAGGGAAAAGGAGAAGGCAGATGAAGACTGTCTGCTTCAGACAACCTCTGAGATGGCTGAAAGAGCATTTTCCATCCCAGAAGGCAAAGAGAGGGGTTTTGAGGCTTACACTTCTGTTCAGAAGCTGCTAGATAGATCACTCCTCTCTGTGGTTTGTTCCTGGCTCATTCAGCTTCCTTTGGTGAGGAGCTGTCAGTCACTGATGGTGAGGCACCGAAAAAGGACTACAAAAGTAGTGCTATTTTCTGATCCATTAAATGTTTCCATGGCCCATCCTGAGAAGAAAAGATTTATCCCCCCACCTCAGCAGAGCGCAGGGCATCTAAGCTGTGCATGGCCAAAAGGCACTGAGAACTCCCTTGCATAGCGAAAGAGAAATCTGGTCAAGGATGAGTGAGGGCTGTTAAGGACAGTTATCACAGGGTCTCTTCCTCTTCCCCTACCCATGCCTACACTAGTAGTAATGTAACAGGACAGTGAGTTTACTTTCTGACTGGATATTAGAGCTTATTTGCAGTTTAGGTTGCCAAAAAAACCCCCTAATTTGCTCAAGTGTTCCATTTAGTTGTATTAGGGGAATGAGCCCTTTAGGTACAGCCCTTCCCTCTGCTGGACACTGACAGCAGATTCAAGCAGATGTAGCTCTATCTGTGACATAAAGGTTGCCATTACCAGTCTTCCTTCATGGCCACGAGGGCTAAAAGCATTTCTCAATAAGGAAAACAGAGATGATGTTGGCATCAAAGCAGAGCTGGAGCCCCAGGCACATGCCTGTGCAATAATCTGTCCTGGGCATCATGTAGATTTATTCATCTGGCTCTGCAAAGGCAGGTACAGCCTTGGATGTGCTTTATATACAGGAACTTCCCTGCAGACACCAAATACTAATTGCCATTGCATATTACTGACATGACTATGTGAATACACAAGCCAGTCGCTATCAGCTTTGATGTTTTTTTTTTTGTAAATACTTTCCTAAATTTTGTTTATGTTAGTGCATAAATGAGTTTGAGAATGAGTTTATGATTGCCCATCTCTTCCTAATTTAAATAATATTTCTTTTATTCCTTTGTGGAACTATGAAGAATATGGAGTGCAAACACATTATTTTTACATCGCCAAATCTGTCATGTTTAAATCAGTGCTAAGATAACAATATATATAATCTGTCACTTGACTAAAATAGTGACACAGGAAGTACATCTGCATATTCTGACAGTTATTTAGAAATTATACTACATAAACAAAACTCTACTGCCAAGGAATGAGTACTGCATTCAAACATCCTTCTGCTTATACCTGAAGTTCCACAGTTTAACTTAAAAATTTAAAAAAATTTGAAACCTTGTGTGTTCAGGGCCCAACTTGGCTCCCATGAAAGACAAATAAAAAGTTTCTTTGATTAAAATGGTGGCTGGATCAAGCTTGCAGTATGTCCATGCTTTTTCATTAATAACCAGAAGTATTAGAACTACCAAATGTATCTGAAACACTAATTTTCCAAGACTATATTTTGAATACAGGAGTTTTGAAGATGCATATTTGGACTTGGGTCTTACAGCTTGTAATGGATATATCACATCCCAATAAAAATCCACCTCAGGCGTAACAAGCTAAATTCAGTTGACTCCACATTAATACATAACAGCGACATAGCAGTAAAAGAATTGCACATACACACATAAATACAGAGCCATACATAGAAAAGGACTGCTTTCTCTTGATAATGGAAGGTAGCAGTGATACAGATGGTGTAACACAATTCACAAAAAGCATTAAGACAGCTGGTACTGAGTGCCTTTGAAACAGGGTGCAGAGAATACAGGGAGGATGCAATAGAGAAGAGGATGTGGTGAGAAGCCGTATCAGTGCAAACATACTCAAGCTGAAGTCCAGGAGAGACAGTGTCCCACTTGGGACTATACAGCAGCATGCAGATGTCCTCTTTGGATGTGGAAATAATGTAGCTGTTCATGTGGAGCATTCACAGTTGACTCTGCAGAATTAATATCCAGACTGGATAATGGGCATACAGAGAAAAAAGGAGAACTACAGCATAATCACTTTGTGTCCTGCTTCACCCACAAAAAAGACAGTCTTTGCCTTCCACAAAACTTTTTCCTTTAAGAAGTTTTCATCATGTGCAGTTAAGATAATAAATCCAGGATACTTCACCTCAAAGACAGTTCAAGGGCCCTTAGTCTGTGGACCCTGTTATATTCTTCTTTTTTTTTTTTTATAACAATGACTAATCCAGCTTGCATATCTCGTCTATTTTCAACTGGACCAGGGAGAAAAGCAGGCAAACAAGGTCTTAAATCTCATGTCCAAGCTGGCTGATTAACCTGGCTCATACCTGCCCAGTTTGCAGTTGTTCTTTTGCTAATGGTCACCTTCTCCTTTCTCTTTTATCTCCACAGGGAATTGTTGACAAATCTTCCTGGTGATCTTTTAGGAGATGAGAACATACAGTGTGTTTTAAAGGCTCACAGAAAGAGAGGGAGAGAGAGAGTTTGCACAGGCTTGTGTGTGTGATGAGGAAGTTGTGATGGGTGCAGTTTGAGAGTATTTTTATTTGCTTCTTGAGAAAGAAAAAGAATGACAACAAGCTTAGCGACCTACTGAGCTGCAAACATGACCAAAAAATAATCTGTATATTTTTATTTCCATACAGCCAAGATTCCTGTCTGGGGTGCTGGCTGAGTATCCCTGAACTCATGTACTGGGATTCAAGTGCAGTAGAGACCTTTACATGTGGAGGGAATAAGATTAATCCACTTTCTGAATTGCTCATATAGGTGTAGTTCATGGCTGAGAAAAGTATTAGGGTTTGGCTAACACTAATACAGTGTAGTTGGGAGCATCTGGAGGAACATAGTCAAAAAGAGTTATACCATTTGCTATTTATGCAATGTACCTCATTTCTATTGGCTGGCCTGAATTATGGATCAGCTGAGGTTTTGCTTTTTGGCTTACAACTACAACTATTAAAAATCTTTCTGATCAAGGATGATTTACTGCCTCATTTGGCACCTAAAGTTTCAACCAGACCAAAAAGCACTTGAAGAAAAGGAAAATGGCTCTGTGTCTTCATTGGCCCTGTGTCGCATTATGTCTGCATTCATTCTTGCAACGGTCCTCTTTAGGCAGAGTTTAAACATGTAGCCTTCAGAGCAATATTCTGCTGTCACAAATAAACATTGGAAACTGTGGGTTTGGAAACATGCTCCAAACTGATGTGATTTTCTACTAATTTGAGGACTGTACTCGTATTATCCACTGAGCTTACACTGTGTGTTTGTTTGATTCTCCAAAATTTAGCTTCCACTTGGACTTCTCAAGGCACTATACTGAGTTTACAGATCATCTCTCCTCTAGTACCTAAGAACCTCCTTGTCCTAGGTGCTCTAAAAGTATAGAACACGGACAGACTTCCGAGTGTAAGACAAGAGGTGCCCAGTTAATTAAGTGATCTTATGAAAACAAAAATGTTACCAAAAAATCTTGTTAGATCTTTAAGCTGCACTTTGTGGGATCGGCTGCCCTGAGATGAGCTAAAACAAGGCTGTAGTTAGAGCATTCGTATCTGAACGTCCTTCTAGGTACATCAGGGCACATCAGCTCCATGCAATACACATATGTACATGCTAATTTCAAACCTGCTGGTTCCTCCAAGTAGGACTGTCCTGAACATTGCTGTGCTGTGATGCCACTTGTAAGACTCATGGAACTATCTGGATTAGCACAAAGTCCTACTTTGTCCTATTCTGGGGAATAAGCCTGGTGAAGGAGCTAACTTTTTGTAGCGCTGGCTTTTGCATCAACACATGGTGCTGCCTAGAGTGAGGGAGGTGAACCCTCCATTTCCAGTGCCCTTTCTCTAAGCAGTCAAAGAATTATCTAGACAGCTGCTTCTTTCTCAGCTCTTCCCTGCGAGCACTGTACATTGCAGTTGAGCCAGCAGTTAGCAGCATGCTGACCAAAGCACTGAACTCTGAGTTGCGTCAGGGAAGTTCCCAGATGCCACTACCCTGGCAAGATCCTGGGCTCTCTATTCATTAGCTATTCTTCTCTGAGAGCTACAGTTTAATTTTATTCTTGCATCTCCTTTTGGGGAAAATGTGAACAGAACTTTTTTTTTTCCTGTAAAAGCATTCATCTCCCGCTGTTGCTGGGGCCCATATTAATTCCAAAGTGCTGTGACAGAGCCGTGACTTGGGAAGGACTATGGCAAGGAGCGTAGCAGGGAATGACGAGCATTGCCAGCACGGATCAGGGACTGTAGCACGAAAACAAAACCTCTCCAAAAGCTTAAAACTTCAAGTTGTGGAGTGCTTCAGGCGCTGCCCGTACAGTCTTGGAGATTTACCGTGCAGTCATCTCTCAGCCGCAGCTCCGGCACCCTCCCTACCTCCTTCCTGCCCAGTAGTCTGCTCTTCGCTCTCCCCACGCCGAGCCCCCGCGGCGCTGCCCGTGCCGACGCTGCCGAGGCAGCCCACGCCGGCCGCCGCCAGAGGGAGCCGGGAGCCGAGGCGCTGGCCGAGGTGCTGGGTCGCGCCACGCCCTGCCGAAGGAGGGCACCGGGGGCTCGGCGGGCACCGAGGGCTGCTCCGCGCCGGGGGCGGGAGGAGCTTCTTCGGGGGGCCGCAGTGGGAAACAAAGCTCCTCGCCCTCTCCCTCTGGGATGGTATAAGGTTCCTTGACGATCTCTCAGATCAAGAATAAGACCAACCGAGGCCAGATGCCATGTATAAAAATCTTTATTACAAGAAGAGATAAGTGAAAGGTGAGAGATAACAAGAACGAGAATGATAGAAAAGAAAGGAACAAAGATAGAAGGGTAAGCAAGTTGTCGGGAGAGGTTTGCAAGAATAGTCGCCACCATGGATCTGTGGTATCTTCAAAGGCTGATACCTCAGAGGTCCTGCAAAGAGTCGGTGGTGGGCAAAGAGGCGTGTATGGATGCTTTTTGGTGGGCCTTTTATACCTTTTCAGAGGCCAGATTATCATAACAAATGCATGTCTCACACGTTTCACACGTACTGCACATCTTCACCCACCTTGGTCATGTACACTCACTGCTTTGCACACCTAGCACGTTTCTTTGCTGAATTTCCAAAGGATGTCAGCTCTGAGATTTCTCAGTCCCGCATTGCAGCGAGCAATCTTTGAGATGGGATGTTTCAGTTCAGCTCCTCACAGATGGGGCTGGAATGCCTGGCTCTAGGAATGGACAAAGGGAGTTTTCGTATGGGACAAGGGCATGGATGGATGAGCACGGGTCTCTGGAAGGAGCATGGAAAAGTCACATAGCCTGGGTAGCCCAGAGATATAGGGCACTTTGGGGTCTATCAAGGCACCCCAGTGCTTTAACAACTTAGAAGGCAGGGACAGTTTCACAGAAGAGGGAGGCTGTTGTTGTGGTTCCACAGGCACCGCATACCTCTAAATACTCTTTGGAAAGGAGGTGAATAATGAATTGGCATAGCCAGCGACTGACAGCACATTATTTACAGCAGTAAAAACTAAAACTGTTTGTGAAGGCTTGCAGAAGGATCTTGAGAAACTGAGTGATTGGGTAATAAAATGGCAGATGAAATTCAGTGTCAATAAATGCAAAGTAAAGCACATAGAGGAAAACAAAATTAACTATACGCTCACAGTGATGGTCTCTAAATGAGCTACTACCACTCAGAAGAGGTATTTTGGAATCATTACATATAATTCTTCAAAAATATCAACTCAAAGCTAGCAGTGGTCAAAAAGACAAATGGAATATTAGAAATTATTAGAAAAGAAATAGAGAACATGATAAAAGATCTACAATTTGTTACCATGCAAAACTATGCTGTGCTTACACCTTGAATGCTATCTGGAGGTCTGAACTTCTGGCAGAATAAAAAGAAATATGAAGTATGTGTAGAAAATATACAACTAGAAACTTCATGAAAAGTTGACAAGGTTCATTAGAGGGAGGGAACAATTTATTAGGCAGCAGGTTTGAAGAAGCACTGTAAGTATTCAAGACGCAATGGCACTGTTGAACTCATTGTCAAGGGAAATTTTGAAAGCCCAAATGTGATGAAATTAAAACAACAATTAAATAAAGCTGTTGGCATTAGGCCAAACAAAGGCTGTATTTTTGAGTGATGTAGACATAACTACAAGCTCAGTAAATAACATTGTTGCCTGCTGCTGGAAAGACATGTGAGGATAGGGATAATCATTCTATTCCAGCCTTGCTTCTAACACTTTTTTTTTATCTGTTTGGCTGCACAGACCTTTGCTCTTAACCAAAAAAACATGTATATATCATTATGATAAAGATAAAGAAATATTTTGAGGAAAGTCAATGGCAGAATTCATTGATTTAAAGAATGGGAAATCGGTTCTACCTCTAGCTGGGTCATGTCTCACTGTGCGAGGTGTTGCATTGATTGAAGCAAGACTACTGGCACAGCATGCGCAGCTTATAACAGGTAGCTTTGAGCTACACAGAAAGTAGCAGTGACTATGAACGGGATTCATTTCAGCTAACTTTAGCTGGTGTTGAGAACTAGATGCTTATTCTTTAGGCAATTGAGGAACTTCTTCCTGTCACAGTGTTTCCACAATACTCAGTTTGCTGGAGGAAACAGTGACAAAATACATACAATGTTCTTGGAAAAAAAATCAACTAAAACATCAGGAGCACAAGTCATCTTGACTGCTTTTCAGCACCTGAAATAGGAAATGAAGATGATGGTGTTTGGACACCTTGGGGTAATGACATGAGCTGAGAACTTAATTTCCCTGAGGAAAATAAATGTGATAGCATTTGCCTTTGGGATGCAACAAGAACTTATGCTTTTCAGGTGTCTCAGCGACGCAATGAGTGAGTAAAACATAGAAATGGTATTTGCATTAGAGGCATAAATATTTCTGTTTAGTGATGGTTTATAAAATAGGGATCCCACTTTAGGTCATCAGTGAATTGCTGCAGAGCTGTAACTGCTTTGTCTAGCTAGGGTTTCATCCCCTTCTATTGGAGAAAGACCTTCTGCCAGTAAAGAAGTTTCACTCCTCAGAACTGGGTCCTGATTTCTGGAACAAGAACGTTTTAGATTAATAGTAATCAAAACCAAAGCAGAGTACTGCAGAAGGCAAAGCAAATGAAAGAATACTTTAAGCTATATGTTTCAGGAAGGCAAGAAGGATGGGACTTGGTTTGGGGGAATCTATTGCAGGCTGATTTTTCAATTGGTTATGTAGGAATTGACCTCCTCTAGTCCTTCCCCTTCCATTAAGTCTTTTTTCAAGAGAAAAGCTTAATGGATCAGAGAGTTGAGTAATGAAAACCTAGTATGTTTGTTCCAGAAGCAGTTAAAGAAATGGAAGACAAGATTTTAAAAATCTGAAAGTTTCAGGGTTTAGGAACATTCCTCTCATTCTCTAGATAGCAAAACTTATTTAACTTATTTTTTTAAATGGTCAGTCTCTGAAGTTTTTCTGTAGAGAATAAATATATATATATAATCATAGAATCATTGAGGCTGGAAAGGACCTCTACAGTGATCAAGTCCAACAATCAGCCCAATACCATCACACCTACTAAACCATGCCCCGAAGAGCCAGATCTACGTAGTCTTTGAACACCTCCAGGGATAGTGGCATCACCACTACCCTGGACAGCCTGTTTGACCACTCTTTCTGTAAAGATATTTTTCATAGCATCCAATCTAAACCTCCCCTAATGAAACTTGAGGCTGTTTCCTCTTGTCATATCTCTAAGAAGTTACTTATATGCACTTATAAACATTAATTTACACATGCATTTATAGGCAGAGAAAAAAAATAAAGGCCTAATCATCTTTTCAGAAGTAGGTGCATAGGGCCTGCCAGTTCTTTGGTATACACAATTCATGTTAATTATTGTGTATTACAGTGGTACTCAGAAGCTACCACTGAAATCAAAGCTCCCTTTATCTGCACAAAAAATAAGGAAGCGTCCTAAAATTGAGGCCGTCAGTGCTTAATAATACAAGAATAGCCATGGCAGGAAAAAGGGCACATCCCTCTGTGTTTAATTTCTCTTGATTGTCCTCAAAATTTGTAAAGGAAGATCCACCCAAAGCAGAGTTTGGATAGAGACTACTGACCATGCTAGTGCCTTGAAATGTCCCAGGGCAGAACTGTGCAGAGCACTACAACAAGCTTCAGATGCAGAAAAGCCTCACAGATGGAGTGCTGGACCTGCACTGGAGTCTCTTCTCGGAACCCAGGTTGGTGTAGGAGAACTGAATGACTGATGTGGCTTCCACCTTCACTGCCAGCCTGTGGAGCATTGGCAGAAAAGCCATCACTCACAAACACACCTAAAGTGTCTTAGCTGAGAGCACACAAAGAGGCAACAGTAGAATAAATTTCAGAGCTTCTTAAATCTTCCAAATGATGAGCTCCTAGTTCCACAAACCTTGTCCACAAGTGTGGTCACATCTAGTTCCATGCTCTTTGCAAGATTGTGCCTGGCACATCAATTCTGGGAATACATCGTACCTTTTTCAGTGTACATCAGTTTTGGCTACATCTACTGTTTCAACACAGTTTATGGGTACTGCCTTTTGTTTGCTTTTTTAAGAAAGAGTTGCCATTAGTGTTTAGTGATATTTCAATATGATGGTAATGAATGCATTAAGAATGCATAGGTAGATCAGATATTTAACATTCAGTTGGAGTTCTGGCACAGTCTTAGGGCATAAACTGTAGCCAAGAATATATGGAATCTTAAAACTATTTCCTGTGCTAAATCTCAGCATCAGCCTGTCCATGAGTAATGAGGAGAAGGATGATGTAAAATAATGGTATTGTTAAAATATTGTTGCCTCTTCCTCCCTCACATTTTTTAAAGAAATATATTGCAAAAAATTTATAAGGCACCTGGCCATCTTTCTCATGTCTTTCTTTCTTCCTCATCCTGATGGAATCAGTGCTCTGTATTACTCCTTTGATTCAAGAGATTATGGTAATCTTCTGTGTTTTTTCATTGGTTGAGCTTATTCTGTGCAAAAGCTGTTTAAAATTCATGAGTGATTTTGCCTCTGCAAATAGAGCAGCAATACAGCTGAGGAAAAAAAAAGAAAAGGTGAGTTTTCCAATATTCTAGTCTGACCATGGGATACTGATGAGAAATATGCACGCAATTAACTTGAAATAAAATGCAACAATTTCCTCCTTCAAGACTGTTCCCACAAACTGAGGTTTGTGTAGATCACTGCGTCTGAACCATTTGCATCCTACCTCTTGTGCAGACCAATGTTGAACAGGCATATCCTGCTCTCTGGGGTCTCTGCAGAGCTGTAATCTCCCAACAATTATCACAGATTTTCCTCAGTCTGGAAACCTTGAGGTTTGTGATTTCTGTGGCCAAATCCCATTGCTTCAGGCCAAAGTTTCTTATTGTCTCACACCAGAAGGCTTGTAGACAGGACAAATCAGATTCTTTTGGTCACTAATCCTGAGAGACTGCAGAGAGACGAATCTACTCGCTGCCTACATGTGCTATTGTGCTGGAGGCATGGTGCATGGCTGCCTGAACAACCCACCAGACCCTGAAAAAAGGTGAGCTTGGTATTAGGTAATTCCTAGGCTCCACAGCTGCCTGTAGTTCCTGCTTTACACCTCTCAGTGGATGCAGAGATCATTTTATATGAGTAATTTTAAGCTGATTGTTATAGTTACCTCGCAGGAAGATAAGCAGAACTATTGAGTCTCTGCTCCGGAAGGCTTATCATGCTTAGGGAAGTCAGTTACAGCAGTCCAATGTAGGGCAGTGCAGTACAATAGCTTTTTGTGTCGTGATCCTGGAGGCAATTAAGAAGAGCAATGCAAATGATTTACATCCCCTTGATCTGCTCAGGAAACCACCACTCCTGGTGCGGTGTAATAGCTCTTCCACACTGCGATCTATTTGTCAAAACTGTTTGTAGACCTTTGCATCTCACTTTCCACCTGGCTTTCCCATCCTGTTTCTGCAATGTACTTGGAGAAGGAACTTGGCATTGAACACAAGATAGACTGAAGAATTACCTTCAGGCTTATGTTTAGGCACATGCGCTCCATTACTTTCTTGGATTAGGGCACCCTTCAGTCACCAAGTGTAGAACCCTAAAGTGAAGCCAGTGCCAAGTCTGGGTGGCTAAGCATTAGAATTGGCACATTGTATTGATGCTCTTGTCTTCATTAAGAAAGATGATTCAAATATCATTATTTCTTGAAAAGTATCCAGCCTGTGAAAAGATTCAGACACTGTTGATCAAGTTACCATGGATTTCTTTTGAGACATTCAAGCTATTAAGAGCAGGAATGTTTTGTCTGAAATGCTCTACAGAAACCTATTGATAGAAATAATCACTTTCTAACTGCTATTTTTCATCTTTTGTACATGGGTAAAAGTTTACCATGTTCCTAATTACAGTGAATTTAGATGTATTTGTCCTGGAAAATCAGGCCATTCAGAGTGTGAGTGCTTTCTGGAAAGAGAATAGTAAAAAAAGTCTTCAAACAGTGAGTCCAGAAGAAAAGGCTGTGAAGACAGGCAGCCATGAGTCATCAAAGAGAGATACTGTAGTTATCCTTCATATCTCTGTTTAATGGTTTTTCTTCTAGTACAATGAAAATTAGTAACTTTGTAACGTTTGAGGACATAATTTATTGGACCTTCTTAAAGAATCACTTATTATTTCATATAAAGGGGATAGAAGCCTTCGAGGCACCCTGGAACATCACAGAATCACGGAATCATAGAATCCTCTGTTTGGAAAAGACCTTTGAGATCATTGAGTCCAACTGTACCCATCTTCTGCTAAACCATGTCCTTCAAAATCTCATCTACCCGTTTTTTAAATACCTCCAGGGATGGTGACTCAACCACCTCCCTGGGCAGCTGTGCCAGTGCCTGACCACCCTTTCAGTAAGAAATTCTTCCTAATATCTAGTCTGAACCTACCCTGGTGCAACTTATGGCCATTTCCCCTTGTCCTATCACCTGTCACTTGTGAGAAGAGACCAGCACTCGCTCTGCCACAACCTCCTTTCAGGCAGCCCTCAGCTTCCTCTTCTCTAAGCTAAACAATCCCAGTTCCTTCAGCCGCTCCTCATAGTACTTGTTCTCCAGCCCCTTCACCAGCCTTGCTGCTCTTCTCTGGACGTGCTCCAACACCTCAATGTCCTTCTTGCACTGAGGGGCCCAGAACTGCACACAGTACTCAAGGTGTGGCCTCACCAGTGCTGAGTACAGGAGCACAATCACAGGTCACACTGTTTCTGATACAGACCAAGAAGCCATTGGCCTTCTTGGCCACCTGGGCACACTGTTGGCTGATATTCAGACGTTTTTCAACCAATACCCCAGGTTCTTCTCCTCCAGGCAGCTCTCCAGCCATTTTTCCCCAAATCTGTAACGCTGCATGGGGTTGTTTGTGTCCCAAGTGCAGGACTCTGCACTTGGTCTTGTTAAACCTCACTGCGTTGGTCTCAGCCCATTGATCCAGCCTGTCCAGATCTCTTTGCAGTGCCTCCCTTCCTTCAAGCAGATTAACACTGCCCCCCAGCTTGGTGTCATCTTCAAACTTGCTAAGGGTGCATTTGATCCCTTCATCCAGATCATTAATAAAGATATTGAACCAATGTAAGATTTTTTCTACTCTTTAATCCCTCTCTAGAAGGTTTCCGAGATGAACTCTCTAACACAACTGTAACTATGGAAATAATTTCTTTCACTGCCCGTTGCAAACAATGATCTAAAAAAATATTTATAAGGCCTTTTAGTCTCATTTACAGAAAGATATTTTTACAAATTTTGGTAGCATAGAGTTGAGTGGCATGTGACCACAATCTAAGGAAATGGGGAAAGAGAAGCAGCCACTCCTCAGCTTTTGGCTGAGAGTATACCAACATGCTGTAAGCAGAGCTATAGCCCCATCAACTCTCTTCCCTGTAAGTCTATCCCTGATGTAACAGCAAGGAAAAACTTGCAAAAAATAGTATTTACCTTCACCTTAAAGTCCTGCTCCATTGTAAGGGTAGTGGAAATAAGAATCAGAGTCTCTATACGTAGAAGTGCTACTTTTGCACTGTCTTCCTCAGGGTTATGAGGCGTAACTGTGATGATGTCTGAGGTTTCAAATTGTTTAAATACTTGCCCAGGTTGTGAGAAAAGTTAACAGAAATATCTTCTCTTTAATTTTTAATCCAGAGGACACTGAAACTGGGAGAAGCCCAGTTTTCGCTCAGCTCTCTGAATGCAGATAGCTCGAGGGCAGAATAGAGTAATTTTTTAACAGTCTCTATTATAACTGCACAATTGGCTGGGGCAGGGCAGGAGATGACTGAAAATGTAAGATTAACTCCTTGGTGGATGCTCCCTCCCCCTCTGTGTACCAGGGAAGAATCTGTAATTTCACTGCAATTCGTTGAGAATCAAGCAGCTGCAGAGGAGAAGCTGGAGAGGAGAAAGAGGTGTCACATTACTGTACTTCTCAGAGGGGACTTTGAGATTAATTATTTAAGCTCTTACGTTCCCACTGGGACTCAGGGAGGATTATGACCTGTCCTCACTGAGAGCAAGGTGACTTTAATTAATACTTTCTTGATTCAGTTTCTCACAGACTGCAGACTCTCCCACATCCTAGCTCTCCAGCCTTGTCTGCTGATTTGGATGGGGACACCTGACTTCTCTGTAGCTGAGTTTCACTTGATGAGAAATTTGCTGGTATGCTTCAAGCGTCACTGGGCACAGCTCCTCAAAGACATGGATGAGGAAACTGGGTTGTCTCTTGCGCGAGTGCTGCTATTTTGGAATGGCATCATTTTGACATGCTGGTATTACTAGCAAACACTGCATGGCAGCATCATCCAACAGCTGGGTTTGGGCAAAGGGGAGAGAGGAGAAAGTAGGTCTGAATCACCTTGTAAATGAGAAAGGCTGCAGGATCTGTTGTTCTGAGTCAGTGACTGAAAGAGAACATGTGTTGCAGGTGAACATGTTGCATCCCCAAGTGTAGGACAACCAGTGCTTTCAGGATCAGTCACGCTTTCTGGGTTATGTGTATTGTCTAATTTCCCGGACAGGCACACATCCACACAGGAGGAGATAGACACTCCTTGCTTGCATTGTACTTCCTAAGCATGCAACTTAGAGGCAGCAAAGCCACTTCTTTCTGGACTGATTGTGTTAAGCAATGATACTTGACTAGCCATGTTGTCTGAATCTCTGAAAATTATCAAATAAACAAGCATCTCAAAGGTCACTGGTACAGTGTTCCTAGGCAGAGGAATAAAGGATGTGCTGCAGGTACTGCGAGTAGTCATAAATGAGCTATGTATTTCCATTCATGGCAGGTGAGACATCTCAGATCACGGGAGAAGCTAAAAAACTAGATATACAGGATAACATGAGCTCAGTAGGTCAGATCTGTGTGAATGATCAGTTCAGTGTCTTGCATTTTCTTTCCTCCAGCTCCATGGAAGGATGAATCAGGTCTGAACTGGCTTTTTGCCTTTTTTCTGCACCTGAGCTTTTTAGTTCTCTCCATCAGCACCCAGGCTTCTAACTGCCTGCCCTTCATCCTTGCCTTACTAACCAAAGAGTGGTGCCTCTCAGTCCTACAGTCATACTGCCACCTCCTATTTAAACCAATTAAATTAACCTCCGTGGTTTTACTTGGCACAAATGAAGGAATGCTGACACAAATCACTGTGTGAGCTTGTTCCTAAGGGTACTTAACACTAGGGGAGGGAAGGGGCGGGAAGAAGAGGACAGCAGATACAGCAGATGAGCAGCTGCAGTGATAATATCCAGCATCACAGCTGGATCTGAAGGAAGATATTTGTCCACAGCCTCTCTACAGCGATTAAACTGGAGCCTTGGATGGTCTGGCACATCTGAAAAGTGCTACTTATTTAGTTAACCAAATTGGGATTTGGATATTTTTCCTTCTTTCCAGATTGTGACATTCATGTGCTGTGTAAGCATCGAAGATTTGACTGCTTTAATTACTGGTAGCAGCTCCTCCATTAAATGTTGTGTATCACATGAGAAAATAATGATGCCGATTTTGAACATGGAGTAGGAAGAACTGTAGTTCTGCTGCAACTTCCTTCAATCTACGAAGTGCTTTTTTATTCCAAATCAGACTGTCTAAACTCAAAATGACACAAAATTTTGGAGGAATTCAGCTTTGATACCCCTTACAGCACGTAGCATGACTTGCTGGAGGCCTGTAGGGAGCTTGACCATGCATAGAAACCTATCCTCCCACTGCCTCCAATGCCTGCAATCATTTCAGTCTTCCCTCAAGCATAAGGCCGCAGGGTCAATGCTATACATCTTCTTTTAAAAATAAAAATAGGCAATGTTATCTATAATTATAACATTCTAAGCCATTTTTATCATCTACAATGCAGCTGTAGTAAATGATTTAATTGTGTGGCACCTCTTTGCCCCTCACAGCAAGCACATAGCACTTATTAGCTTCAATAGGAGTTATGTGCATATAACTATGCAAGAAATGAATATACCGCTTTGATTACAATAAGGTTATAAGCAGCAGGAGTCCATTATGATTAGCAGTAAAATGAAGAATTTTTCATAAATCATATATGTTACATTATAATTTCCATTTCTCCTTATCCTTTTTCTCTGTATGCATCTACAAATTTATATTTTGTCTTAATTCAGGCACTTTGCAATCGTTGCAAAAGCTGTTATTCATTATAACCCAAAATGAATTTGCTGAATCTTTCTTTTTTAATTTCCAAAGCATCAATTATACCACCACCACCACCAACAAAAGACTAAGAACAACAAAGGTATTAAAATCACTCAATAATATTTGCCTGAATTGACTTTCTGCTTCTCTGCCCTAGGGCTAGACCTGACTTGAATGTCACTTTGCATCCTTGCAAAGTCTGCCACATCCTAAAGTCCTTGTGTTTTCAAATGGCAACAGAGGCCCTGCTAGCATCACCTTAGCCACTCCAAAGCAGTGCAAGGTCTAGTGGGGAGGAAGAAAATGCTCCTAGCAGCTGTATTGTTACAGATGCTCCCACAGTATCTGCCTAAGGTGGTACAGTGTGACATTTTTAATTTTGGTTGTGTATCTCTGTTCTGAAAAGGTTTTTTTTCCCTCCCATCCTGCCACCCATCAGTGATTCAGTGTTTGTGTAACATAAGTGAGGGATATAGCTCTCATGAAAGCAGGATTTGAAATCCATGATGAACATAAAAGCTTTGAGGAAGAGCTGGAAGAAAGGTGCAATGGTTCTGAGGTGAGGGTGCAACTGGGGCTGTCTCTTTAGAGACATGACCATTTTCAGTAGGACAGTGGACTAAGCAGACTGCCAGTCTGCTATGTCAGCTCCTGTATTTCACACGTATCTGCATAAAATTGCAATTCAAGCCAGTGCACAAGCTGCACAAATGGCCAAAAATTGCATCCTTCTTTGACACTGCAGAAGGGATTTACACTGAGAGAACAGGTAATCAAAACTCAACAGAAAAAAACCTTTGGCACGTCAGGAATAGTTGCATATCTCAACAAAGAAAGCAGCATTTCTCTCCTGACATACAAAACAAATGAAGGTAAACCGTGTTTCCGAGAAGCAGATTTGAAATGATATCCTGTGGTACTGTGTACTGGCCAGTCATTAGAAAGGACTGTTAAGCTTGTTACGATTTCTGTTGATGTTTCCATTTTCCATTCTATTGCGTTTGTCCCAGCTGAGAAATTGCATCTGGAAGAAGCCATGTTTTGTGCATGGTTCTGGAAAGCCATCCCATGTTTCCCATGGACCAAGACTTCCTATGGAGTAGATCTGGTGCCACAAGGAATAACACTATACCTACCATTAAAAATTAAATACTGCATGGCTTCATAGCAGGTAGCAGGCTCAGCATGATACAGGGAAGTTATTGTGACCAGAAGGCTAAAACGTATGTTCAGCTACAGACATTTAGATACCGGGATACCTCAGGATACCACAGTCAGCCAAATCTTGCTGTGCTTAACTGTTCTTCTGACGTGTAACCAATATATTTGTCCACATACTACTTCCATTTTGCACTATTTATGTTATCACCCCAAGTGTTCTCCATACAACTGACCATTTCCCATTCAATTGCTACCCATTCTTTCCACTGACCACAGTAGGTGTTAATTTAAGTCCTGTGATTAAAAAAAATAATTCAGCTGGAACACTGCAACAGGAAAAAATGGTTTCATTCAGTTTGAGCACTAACCAGATGGAATTCAGTGTGAGGATGAGTATTTGCGTTCTGTGGTGGGAAGGCTTCTCTCCAAGAGGTGCAGTGGTAGCTTTCTTGCTGGAGTTCAAGGCACTGGCTTTTTGCTTTGCTGGTAGAGTTGATCTTTCAAAGAAGATTTTGCAACACAACAGAGACCTGTGCCCAAGCTGAAGAACATGATTTGTGATGATGTGGTCTCTTTTTTAGTGTACGAAAAGGCATGAGAAACTCCTTTACATTTGCCACTTCAAAATTCTTGCAAGATTATAGTAGAATGATCCCATTGTAAAACTAACGCCTTATCACTACCTTGAACACCTATGAACTCTAATACCTTTATGCTTCTTGTGCTTCAAAAATGAGTGAAAAACAACCCTGAATTTTTATAATGTTGCTTCATATTTACTAACTTTTTTCTTCCTACAAGTCTTAAAAGCCCAGAATCAGGGTATTAGCTGCAAAATGCTACATTATTTGTATATTTATAAATCCATATTATCAGGTGTTAAAGTAAGTGACAACCATCTCTTATATTTAAGATGGCAAAATGTTTTTTATTATGAAACTGTTTTGCAATATTTGTAGCTTGTGCAACATCCACCCTCTTGGCTAAAATTTTCCATGTTTAATGAATAGGTTTAGAAAGTTTACATATAAAGTATTCAGAAAATTTTCAAGTGAGAATGAGAGGCAGAATATATTTCTCCCGTTGTATCTTGTGAGCCTTTTCAACAAGGGAAAATGGGTGAGAGTCGAAAACTGTGATTTGCCATGTAAATAAGTATGTCTAAGTCACCATGCCCAGCCTTATTGTGAAGGATATTGATTTTTATTTAACTGAGATATGAATGTTTGAAAATCCTACTCAACTATGCACTGTAAAGTCTTTTTCTTTTTTTTTTCTTTTTTTTTTTGCAATTTTACCTCACAACCCTGGTCTTGGAAAGACACACAAATGCTTAACTTTGCATGCTCTAAACAGTTCCTTTGACTATGACAGAATGATCACAGTGTATACAGCCTGTGTGGGGAGCAGGTCTTTATAAAATAGGGATACACGCTTATTTTTTTATTGCTGACATACCTTGTAACTAATCTCAATGCGTAATGACCTGGCTATGCTTCCAATGCTTTAACAGATTAAAAAAAAAGTTTGAAGGACACATAGTTCCTTCAGAAGAAGCACTTTTCTTAGTGTTTACACACTTCTATTGCTGTGATCTATAAGAAACACACACAGAGCAGGGAAGAAAAATACTCCTGAATTTTATTCTGATCTTTTTTTATGATTAGACTTCATTGTCCTCAGCAATTTATGGTCTCTGTTTGCTGCACTCTGAAAAAGGGTACAATTCAAAATGTGGGAGCTGGAAAGCTGTAGTTCAAGATGCAGACTGGCTTCACTAAGCAGCCATCCCTCTCCTTGTTCCTGAAGAAGCATTTGGCAGTTGATCAAAAGATGAACATTTGCAATTCCTATGCTGAAGCGGGAACAGTGAGCTTTTGGCAAGCCTGATTATAACACACACAAAAATGTGTCCAATCCCACAGCTTTTAAAGGTGAGAGGGAAGCTGCCTACTGCAGGAATAAGGCTGGGAAATCTTTTGGCTGGGCATTGCCTTCCAGTCTCTAGCTGGCTCTTGCAGACATCTGCAAATGGAGAGAGGGACAAGAGAAAATGTGTTAGTAACAGACATTGAAAGGTAAGTAGCAAGCAAGGATTTGTTTAACAGAGCACAGCTGAAGTGCTTATGTATGACATTAGTACATATTTTTTAGACTAGATTTAGAAGCAGTTATTAGAGGGTCTATTGAAGCACTGCCACTCAGGGAATCTAAGTGAGGGAAGAGCATGTGTGGAAATTGTATGTGTTTTTTGCCTTTTGCTGTTGTGTGTCACTTCCTGTAACAACAACGGACTTGCCCAGAGGCATTGGAGCCAGCTGTTTGCCATTTGTGCATCTCCACAATGCAGCAATGCATTGAGATGCAAGCTCCTGTTTGAAGCCATTCAACTTATATTAATGTGACTAAGCTAATGATCTTTGCCTCGGGAAACCATTACCTAATGTTTCAACAACTGTTTAGGGTGAAATACCAAACCCAGATACAATCCTTGCCCAGGCAAATGCTCTGATCAATGGAGCAGAGAGAAACAGTCCCTTGTACTGTCTTGCTGTCTGACCTAATGACTGACTATTCCCATCTGCCTTATGGATCGTGTTGCATAAAAGTTGGGAAAGCCTAAAAGTTAGGTAGATTGTAAAGCAACCCAAACCAATGTTGAGAAAGATGGGTATAAGTCTGTCTTTACTAGGTGCTGAAGTAAACTTGGATTTTCCATTAGTAAGAGAATGCCCCAAGCCCACCACTGGATAGGGGCAAACCTACTCTCCATCCTTGGAAAGAGGGAATGGGAGCATCTCCCTATAGCACTGGGGAGAACACTCCTACTATCCCAAAAGTCAGGAAATCTCAAGTGCTAAGGCTTGCTCAGCCGCATGCTCACTGCATTGCTTAGTGCCATATTCAGGCTGCTCTATCATACCTATGTCCTCTTCCAATGATCCATAGGGTCCACAGACTCGTAGCACTAGTTTCGGGTGCCAGTCTGAGGATACCAGCAGCTGATATGACCTCTGCCAGACCAGACCTGCAGGAACACCAGAGCCACATGACAGAGCTGAGTATGGGAAGCCATGTGTGAGCTATCCCATCCCTGACTCCTGTAACAGCTCCTAGGACAGGAAGGAGGGATATGGGCTGGGTTCTGTGGAGTAGGTGCATGATAGGACTGTGCTGAGCACAAGTAAAGCACATTTTTCATGATTTGCAAATGGCCACTTGCGTTTCGTCTCTTAGCACTTAAGTGGAAGGAAAAGAGTGAGTACATTACAGCATGTTGGCTCTCAGCTTGTAGTGGGGGCAAGTATCAAACCAATTCCTCCTGTTACAGACAGTGAAAGGGCTCAGGGGTAACAAAACAGCTTATCTAAACAAAGAGACAATGGTGTATTTCAGAATTATAATTTATCCAGGGGCTATTACGACTCAAGCTTCCTTTCTTGCAGCTGATGTCATCAATAGAAGGTTTCTGCTCTGAATTAGAACAGGAACCCCTGAAGGAATAATAGCCTCACGATTCATAACCTCCTGTAATTTATTTACTCAGTAAATTACTTAATTCCATTGTAGAGAGATCAGGACGAGGCTGCATGTAGTGCAGGGGCCACCAACAAGCACTAAGACCTGGGATGGTGAACTGACAGGGGCTTAGGCATATGTCAGAGCCTAATTCTGTGAGGGTAATAGTATGCCTGAAACACATGCAGGACTGCCTCTTTGGGGCAAACTTTAAGCGTGGTAGTGGCGGCTTTATTTAGTGGTGAGGAGCTTACTACCCACACCTCTTACTGGTGGACATTTTTCACCAACCTTGAAGAACGGTAAGATAAGTTGGCCTCACTCCAGTTGAATTAAATCACTCGTAGCTCCTCTAATATTTCCTAGGATCAGTGGGCTGTAGAAAACTGTAATTAACCATGTAAAAGCAACACTGATGTTTTCTCTGCAAGGAAGGAGAGAACATACGGAGTGAGCCCACGCTTTGTGCACTGCAGCGCTTCGGAGACTGGATTAGCATCTCTTTTTTTCATTTGTTAGTCTGGCCTGGAAGGTTTGTTAATTGACTGGTGTTGTTAGCATGGCGAATTTGTCAATGTGTTATCCTGAATGCAGCTGCAAGCATAATCTCAATGTAGTTTTATACCATCTGATGCTTGATTTCTAGTAACTTTCAATAGATTATTACCAGTGTTTGGCTGGTAACATCACAAGTGAGATCACATCTGTTACCTAGATGGTTCTTTTTTGGTATCATCTCCCATGTTTTCATCACTGCAGCCTCCCCTTGCTCCCCACCAACAACTCAGTGTTTGTCTGATAGTGTTTGATTTTGTGGCCTAATATCATGCCATATAACTGAGGCCAAGAGATAAATATCACCTACAAAGGCTCCAGAAATAATCAGTGAAAATTTCAAATACAGTTCACATCTTTTCCATGGCAATGACTACTGCTACAAATGCCATTCTGAACAAAATAGGAGTACTTTTCTTTAATCCCGGACCTTCTATATTTGCAGCTTGATATTTCTGTTTTGAAGTGAGGATGCAAAAAGTAAATAATGATTCTCTGCTAGAGGGAATTACTGCAATGAGTATTTTGAAATTGGAGATTAAGACCCGTTTTGCTCTATAAATGAAAAAAATGGAAGGGGAAAAAAGCCAATTGTAATTGGTTCATGGATTTTGCAGTTTCTTCACTAGCTTTTTCTCTCTCTATAAATATATGTACACATGCATGCATATCTCCCTCTACCCCTTCCAAAAGGAGAAAAAAAGAGTGTAAGCTCAGGCATCTTGATGCTAGGAAAGCCAGAAGTTTACACCTAAACTCTTAAGTTATAGTATCTTTCTTGGCTCTTCCTGAGGTAGTGGAAATGATGCAGGTATACTGACAGTGCTTTTAGAGTGAGCTCTCAAACTGTAATTGATGTTAGGATTAAGTTGGAGTTGAGTGAGTTGGACTTCGTTTGCATCTACAAGCTGCAGTCCTCATCTGTGCAATTCCCTGATTCAACACCCATTTCCAGAGTGCAAGAAATTAGGGTTATTTCTTTGACAGTTGACCTAGAAACTCAGGGTCAAGTTCTACTGCTTCTTTGTAGAGTTTTATATGGCATCCATTACTTCAGCCTCCAAGCACGTTTTCATGTATAAAAAAAGTCACTAAATCCCACATAGAGTTCATGGGGCCTCTGGCAGTCAGCACTCTGTGTGGATGGCTGCTCTCTTTGGAGGGAATGAGGGCATGAGGTGGGGAGAATAAAGGTTTTTGTATTGTTAGTGTCAGTGATGGTAGTAAGGTGACTCCAAGGAAAGCCTAGTGACATCCTTTAGAGACCCTCAGGCTTGGGAGTATAATTGCTCCCCACTTGCAAAATTTCCCTAGAGACTTCCCTTTGATCAGAGCTGTTTTGTTGTTGGTTCTCAGAGTCATTGGCTCAGAGGAACCCAGCTGCCAACAGGGGACACAGATTGAAATTTGGTCCTTCACGGAGCAGAGATTCAATCTTTCAGCTTCTTTGAAAAATGAGTCTTTGAATTGATGTCAGAGGGTATCTGTGAGCTAGGGAAGGAACTACGGCAGAAGGTCTATGTGCCTGCTGCAGCTTCAGCCATACAGAAAGCAACAGTCTATATCAAAGGGAATTGAGTGGCAACCAGATATGGTTGCTCCTAATAATCCATGCCAATGCTGATAAAAGCATAGATTGTGTTAATGTCGTGGTTTAGCCCTAGCCAGCAGTTAAGTATCACACAGCTGCCTGCTTGCTTTCCCTGCCTCTGCTGGGATGGGGAGGAGAATTAGGAAGTAAAGTAAAAATTATTGGTTTAGATAAAGACGGTTTAATAGGACAACAAAGGAAGAGATAACAACAACAATAATAATAAAGAATGTATAAAAAAAATGATTCACAGTTCAATGCAATTTCTCACCACCTGTAACCCAATGGGACAGTGTATTCTGGGCAGTGATCATGGATCAGCGAGCTCTGGCCCCTGGCCAATTCGTGTTTATATATTGAGCATGATGTTATATGGTATTGAATTTTTCCTTGGCCAGCTTGGGTCAGCTGGCTGGCTGTGCTTCTCCCAGCCTCTTGCACACCTGTACATTTGAGAAACGTGACACTGAAAAGTCCTTGATTTCTTATCAACAACTAAACCCACCAGTTTATTATCAACATTACATTCTTCTTACACTGAATTTGAAAAAAACCAGCAGCTGCTGGGAAGAAAATGAACTCTATCCGAGTAAAGTATAAACATTACCGGGCAACAACTAAAACAATATGTGTTATCAACATTATTCTCATACTAAATCCAAAACACAATAGCTATTAGGAAGAAAATTAACTCTATCCCAGCCCAAACTAGGACAGTTAGCCACGTCCCGCTCCTGGGAAGAAAAGATAAAGGTTGTCTTGCAAGCTGAAGTTGAAAAAAAGCGTTTTTAGGAACTGATTTGAGTTGACTGCCCAGATTAATGAGGAACTTGGTGGGACTCTAGAGCTTTGTACCGTCCTTGACAAACAGACTTCACTGATGGAGTCACCCTCAAAGCATGTTTGTCAGACAGGCCCTTTCATTACAAAGGAGGAACCTTCTGTCTCCAGACTGGCGCAAAGTCTCCAGGTTACAAATGCTCCAACCGTGGCAGTGAATGTATTGCCAGAGAAGCAGTGTGTGTGGGTTGGATATAAAAAGGGGAAGAACTACTCTGGTAAATAGAGAATAGGAGTGGTGGCAAGACTGACTCCTGTCCCTTGGGACAGACTGCATCATATGTTAAGGGTTGTTGGGTGTGAAGAAAGCACCGCAAATGGTAAAGCATTCAGACACTGTTCAGGTGCTTCTGGTTCAAAAGGCGATCTCTGTTTAAGAGCCAGCACTCATTCCACTGATGAGTGTTTGTATACAGTCATGAGCACTTGGACAGATGGGGTGGGAAGGGGCAGGCAGAGCACACTTCCCCAAGGTCAAATAATGCAAGATGTGTGGTAATGTAAGGGGAACTTTGACTGGGAAACAGTTTCACGATCTGCGGGAAGCATGAGTGGTCCACAAGTGGGACCAATAGTGTCAGATTTTGTTCTCTACCTTCTTGACCAGGTTCCTTCTGCTGTTTGGTGGCAAGGACAGCTCTTGTAAGGATGCATACAAAGAAACAGTGCTGTCTGGAAGGAGTCAAGTGGAGAGATGTCACAATACAGTATGGCAAAAATAAGGGCAGACGTCCAGGCCAAGGAGAGGATGGAGATCAGGAGAAGCAGAAGGCTGGGCATCCAAGCCTTCTTCTCAGCCATGCTCATGGAAGAAGAACAGAAGAAGTGGCAAAGCTAAGGCAAGAAAGTGGTGTTATTGGTGTGTCATTGGGGGTTTTCGTGAGGAGAAGATGCTGAGGGGAAGTGAATGTGAGATGAAAAAAGAGTCTAGAACTAGTCTTGTGCAGCATAGGCCATAGGTTTTTGCTGGGAGTGTCCTTATGGAGTCTGGCATTTCGTGCTGAAAACAAATCTAAAAGAGATGCATTCAGCCTGACTACAGAGATGAGGAACCTACCATTTCCCTGGGTATTTTTTTCCAGTGCTTAATCATCCATGCTACTAAGAAGTTGTGCCCCATTGCTATGTTGGATTTGCTGGGCTTCACCTTCCGGTAATTAGTTCTTGTTATGTCTCTCTCTGCTACATTAAAGAATCCCTTTTGTAGCCAGTATTTTCTCCCCATGTGGGTAATTATACCCTGTAGCCACACTCCTTCTCAATCTTATTTTTGATTAACAAAAACAGATTGAGCTCCTTAAGTCTTCCCCTGAAAGGCAGCAGGCTCTTTTGTTCTTTCTCCGTTCCGAGTATTTTGATTACATTTTGTGATTCTTCTATCCATCCTGTGCTGTTTTGTGGTGTTTTTCTAACAAACGAATGGTAGAACATAGTTCAGTGTTCCTTCGTCTGCAATGCTCATAGTGGGACATCAACCACACCATAACTTTTTATTTTAGTATTTTTATACTAAATAGTATGCTATCACCTTTTTTTTTAAAAAAAAAATTCCCCCCCCTCCCCAACAACAAAATACAAAACTCCATACACCAAACTACATCCTGGGTGCTGAACTCCTGCAGATACTCAGGTATCACCTATTTGCTGCTCCGGGCTGGGCTCTGGTTTCTTCTGAGTGCCTATTAGTGTGGGGCAGAGCTGCCTGGAAAGTGCCAGCAGGCAAGGATTTGCTGCAGCAGAAGGCACCCCACTCCTTCAAGGACTGGTTCAAGGCACACCACTGATTCAAGGACTTGGCAAGGAGCAAGGGGCTACCTACCTCATCTGGAGAGGTGTGAGCTCTGTATTTCTCTCTAGGGAGAGGCAGGGACTTCCATATGCAGAACATACCTCTGTTTCAAGCCTCCTAGCTTAGTACCTGTGCACAGGAGATAAAGTCTTTTCCATGCATGATTTGCATTCCTTTACAGATATACACCAAAACTACATTAGCTCTGCTGGCCTCAAACAGCTCAAGTTCAGCTCTTTGTCTGTTGTGAATCCTATTACTTTTGGCAGTTTGTTCTGTGTTTGACACAGGCTTTATAAGCTTCATAGACAAACCAGGGCTAGTTCTTTTTGTTTGTTTGTTTTTGTTTACAGTAGTCCCGAATTTTGGATTATTATTTTCTTAACCGTCAATAATTTAGTCTTCAGGTTGTGATATGGAATCGCTTAAGCATCAGAAAAAAAATAAGATCACTCCACAATATTAACCAGAGTAGATTGAAAACATTGACTGTTTTCTATTCCACACTCATTTGTTATACATAAGATGTCAGCTTGTAGCTTCCGTTAATACATTACCTTCAAATATAAGGGGTGTTGAGGTGCAGATGAGCTGCTGTTGCAGACACGTCATTATTTTTCAGGATATCTTGCCTAGATTTCAAGACTTTAATGTACTAAGCCAGAAAGCTTATCCTACAGTATGAAAATACAGTCATCATAGTGGCTCTTTTTCAGGTAAACCTAATCTGCAGCAATCACCTAATTTTGATATAATTAAAAACAGACAAACAGGATACATGAAGATAGTCAGAGAGGAAAATTTTCTAACTAACAGATCTTTTGTTGATGACCTGCGCTGAGGGAAACATCAGAATAAACAGATTTAAGCATGGTTAGGAGCTTAGATCATATATTATTTCTTTCTGTTTATAACACAAAAGGAAGGGCTCTTTCTGCCAAGGTTGCCTGATTGCTTGTGATGAGATTTGGAGGGATGCCTTTAGAACAAATGGGGGTTTATCTCTTCAGTGATTTCAGCCTGGATGCCTCAAATGAGCATTAGTAAAAAGTGACACAAATCTCCCTGATCACAGAGCAGGCTTGTGAGGGAGGGCAGGATGAACATTTTTGAGACAGAGTAGGGGAGATACTTCTGCATAAAGGAAAAAGAAAACTGAAACCTTCCTGTGCTGTACACCACCTATTCCATATGTGCCATAAAGCACATCAGGAACTGGAGTTGTTTGTGTCAACATGATTACCAGTCATTCAGGGCACTTCCCCATGGAGGGGGCACAGAGAGATGGATGCCTACTGACAGATGTGGAGTGTGAGGCATTTGTGGGGTGAGCCAACTGAGCACAGAATCACAGAACCACAGAATGGTCAGGGCTGGAAGGAACCTCTGGAGATCATCTGGTCCAACACCCCTGCTAAACCAGGTTCACCTAGAGCACAGGAACATGTCCAGCTCAGAGCTGGAGGTGGTGCCTTGTCCTAAGAGGCACCTGCTGAAAGATGGAACAAGCAGGATTAGTCCCGCATTGTACAGATGGTGAGCTGACACACAGATGGCAGTGGCCGGGAAAAAAAAATGGCACACAAAAAAATTGCGTTCAAGCAGGGCCTTGAACGTGAATCTTCCATGTCCTACACAGGGACTGCTGTAGGGCTAGGAGAGGGTTGATGAGAGTGGGGAAGAAGGACTGTCAGAAACAGGTGAATGTCTTGGAGTGACCCCAGGAGATGAAACAAAGTCAGTACTTGGAAGGGACGGAGGACGCACAGACCAAACTATGCTGTACTTAATCAGCTTAGATACTCCCTTTGCTGTGAGCCAACGTGAGGGTACACAAAACTTGTATGTTCCTACCCACCAACCATACGAATGCTTTTACAACCATAACCAACTCCTCTAGGCTGTCAGACACAGTTGTCTAGAACAATCAGACAATAGAGAGACAGGGAAAGAAAGAGAAAGAAGAGAAAACAAGGTAAAGAAAGGAAATGGGAAGCTCTTTGATCAAAGCCTTCTATGGATAAAATTTATGATTATTCTAATAACTTTTGCCACAGCAGTGAGCCTTTCTCGGTCAGGAGATGCCAGCTGGGACAAAACAGGTGCAAAGCTGGTTCACTTTACAATGTGGATCCTTGCCTAATAGGAGCTGAACTCCAGCCATCAAATGCATTTCAATTAGAGTCTCAGGTTTCTCTCTGAAATGTCAGACAACTCTGTGATTCAGCCAGCTATGCCTGTCTTCCAGGTAAAGCCTTTTACTCTGGCTATGGGTCTAAGCAGCCTGTGCTAGGACCCACTCCCTTCCTGCAGTTATTTTATTGCTCCCATAGGAAGCAGATTTGGGGACCGAAGTACAAACACTGCAAGGTTCTTGCAAAATGGCTTTGGAAGGGACAGGGAGCTCATCCACCTCTACCTCCCCATCCACCTTCTTCTAACACAGGGAGCATTTCCATGCTTTACTCTAGTAAGATGAGAAGCAAGGCTGAGTTTTCACGGCCCTCTCCAAAGACCATGGCTGAGCATCACCAGCTTTCTTGAAATCTAAAGGAGGCCATCACTGAGATGGATTCCTGGAAGCTGAGTCAGATTTGGCCAGCACAAACTATCTCAGAGGAGGGGGAAGACTGTTACTAATACAGCTTCTGCTGGAGCCTGGTGGGAGGAGGGAGACCATTGCCTCAGCAGTTTTCCAGCAGCCAGGAAAGTGATTGTCAGCTATATCAACATCAGACATGAAGCAGTGGAGTCCAGGGTGTAAGAAAACAGCAGCTGGGTTTCGTGCAGTCTAAGAGAGAAAGAGTGTTTTTTTTCAGCAGGATTCAAGTGATGCCACAGAGCAAAGGGCTGGTGTGTGGTAGCAGCAATATCGACAAAACAAATTCTTCTCATCAGCTGACCTTACCTTCCTATCTGCATTATTTTTCCTAGTTGAGAGATGCCTTTCCATTAAATGAGAGCAGGAGAATGAGGAGGGTAGAAGCAGTCAAAAGCAGCTGACTCAGACCTTCCAGGCTAAGATGTCACTGCTCCTTCTGGATAGAAAATGGTATTTTATTTTTGTTTTGCAAATTTTAAATAGCTTTTCTTAGGTCACAGAGAAAACTCAGGCCACAGCTGAAATAAGTAGTAGCTTCCACTCACCTTTAACTGCACGCTTTAGCCATTATTACTAAATAATACTATTAAGGGAAAACCTAGATGCCCTGGATGTGAGAGAAGATATATTATGTTACGTTGTCTAGTAAGTTAATGACAAGAACTATAATCATTTCAGTGCTATGTGGAAGAGATGAAAAAAAAGGAAAAAGGATATATTCTTATTAGGAGCTAGCTAAGGAGTGTCCTGCCTAAAACCAGTTTTTGCATAACTGAATTTTTGCCGTGAGAAATTTCAAGTTTGACAACAAATTCCAATTTTCTGCTGAGAAAATGCAAATAACAGCTCTAGAGCTGCCTGTCTGGCAGGCGTTTGTCAACTTTGTTTTCTGTCTTCAGGGAGGCAGTGTAATCAACAAGAGCCATTTTGACAGGCAGAAAGTCAGCAAGCCAAACAATAAAATAATAAATTCTATTTTAACTTTTCTAAAGACTCTATGTGTGGGGCATTCCTACTAGAATTTCACTTCTACAGAAAGCGTTTGTATTTAGTATTTCCCTTCCAAGTATCTGGGGAGCACAAAAGAACTGAGCTTTGTGTATGGTACAACAATTGAAGAACTGAGGCACGGAAAAGACTGCAAGCCAGAATTTCCCAAGCGACGTTGGCTGCTAAGCCTGACACACATTTTCAGAAGAGTTTTTGAGCTTTTACCTGAACACCAAAATAACCTGCCACATCTCAAAATGCAAAATCATAGAATAATATATGAATTCATATCAGAAGGAACACCTCTGGGTCTCCTTGTCCAACTCCCTGCTCCAAGCGGGGCCAACTACCAAATTAGATAAGGTTGCTCAGAACCTTACCTACCTGAGGTTTGAAAATCTCCCAGATAGCACAGCCCCTCTGGGCCACACTTGCAGTGCTTTTGCCACACCTACAATGAAAAAAATTCCTTACATTAAATGGAAATATCTGTTGTTGCAAATTGTGGTGTTTGCCTCTTACCTTTTTGCTGTACACTCCCATTAGTAGTAGGAGTAGTAGTAAGCAGCAGAGATTAGTTAGATTCTCTCAGTCTTGCCTTCTTCAGGCTGAAAAACACAACTCCTTCAGACTCTCCTTGTGCAATGCCCTGACTGTCTAGGTGGTCCTTTACAGTGTGTCTTTGTCTTCCTGGCCCAAAACTGGATATAGCACTCCAGATGCAACTTCAAGGGAGTTGAGTAGAAAGGAATAACAACTTCCCTGGACTTATTAATGCAAGGCTGTTGAATGTACAGAAAAGGGCTGGAATATCACTTAATAAGGGCTTGGGTGGGTGAGCAGGGTGCCAGGAAAAAGAAAAATAGTCTGATGTCTAAGAAAGTGCCCAGGAGAGAACTCCTTATATAGAATACAACATTATAATATGCAGAATAGAGTTGCGAAAGCAGCAGCAGAACTTGCATTGCGCAAAAGAGATCACTCAAGCAAAACTGTAGGGGAAAACTACTCCAAGCTCAAGTACTAGCTCTTCAGAAGTAGTTGTAGAAATGAAATGAACCTCCCTGCCCCCTTTTGTCTCAGAATACTATTTTAGTGTAGGACACTGCCTAACCAAACATGATTTATCATGATTGCTCCAGTCCAGCTAACCTTAACATGATTTAAAGGTGTGTAATATAACAAGGAGTGGAAAAGTAGCATCACTTATCAAGTCTATCATTCCCTGTCAGGTCAGCAGAGACTAATCACCATGACTCTTATAGTCTATGCTCCTTAGTTTAAAGTAAACTCTTCTCATTGTGGCAGAAGTCTATGAAATGCTAATCTTGTCATGATATTTATTTTTGGCCAAATGTCTACAAAACCACCATGGTTGTTTACTGGGACTGGACACACCAACCTTTTCTCACTAACCAACCACTGTTTTACCAGCGACTCCAGAAACAACAAACAAGGAAGTAAAGTTTAAAAAAAAAATAAACAAAAGGAAAAGTACAGGATTGTCAGAACTGTTAGGTGGATGTGAGGCTGATCAGAGCCAAAAAGATTTTAATAAGTGGGAATTTTGCAATGTGAGAGTAATAACTAGCACAGGGGCAATGAAGGGGAATGTCCTAAAGAGAGAGTGGTCAGGACCGTATATGCAGCATATCATGCATTCACACTCACTCTTTCCCCCGTCTCTCACCTTCTCTATCTCCCCAAAGACAAATCTAATCTACTGTTTACACAGGAGTGTTGCCAGCAGAGATCCCTGAAAGAAGTCAAACCAGCACATCCCTGGAATTCCTTGAATACTCCCACATGGCTTTTTGCTAGGCAGTACAAGAGAGCAATCCATTACTTAATCTTGCTGCCACTCCAAGATTGATCCTTGCAGTATATTTTACAGTGCTTTGTCCAGGTTGGTTTTAAAACATCCAAGTGATGAGACTTCCTCCAGTTTACTTGGGGGAGCTATTTTACAGGCTAACAGACATCACTATTAGCACTATTTCTTGTCACATGCATCAGCAGCTCTCCTATAAATAATTGCTAACACTACAACTGTTCTACAGACTCAGGGAAGGTGATGGAATACAAACAGAGAGCCAATATTCAGGTGAATAAAAGAATAAAAAGGAATTGGAAATGTCTGGTTCCTCCAGGAACAGATGGCCTTTAGTTGGGTTATAGACACTTGAATAAGTAAGAGAGATAACCGGTTACCTCTGCACTCACCTCTGAATAAATATGAGGTAATCTGGGAGAGCTTAGACACAGAGGGGAACCAGACTGCTCAGGCTGCTTAATTCATCTGTGCCAGGACCTAGCAGAGTTGGTTACAGATGTTTCCATTTCCCTGTAAGGCCACCCGTAAGGCAATTACCTCACATGTATCCTGGGGAAAAAGTATAGTTTGGAGAGTTACTGCAGAGCAGCTTAGAGTGTTTCCTATCATTGCTATTACATCTAAGGAAACGGACATATGACCAAATGAATAACTTCTTATTAACTGTATCTTTGATTCTTTTATTGAAAAGCTATTTCCTGCTTTTCAAGTTCTTCTCCATCTGCAGAAGGCCCCTGATATGATGGGTGAAACCTTACAATCCTGTGTGCAGCCAGGTCTGCAGTGTTTTGCATCAGTGAGGGAAAAAACATTCCTCCTGACCCCTGCTGTCAAATCAGCACCTTGGGTAAGCAGCGGTCTACTCTGCATGGCTACTAATTCAGCACTGATAATGGCTGTGACACCAGCAGATGCTTTTCCAAATTCCTTACCCTAGTATTTCACTCAAGGTCCCCCTTTGGCAAGTAATTCAATAGTTTAATTGTAACACACTGGGCAATGCCACCTCTATTTCCTTTGTTCCTTCTTACATGTCCATGTATCTCAACACTTTAATACAGCAAACATGCTGAATACATCCTGAAGACAGCATTTCCCTTCAAATACAGCCTCCTTCTGAAACGATTAGCAGACTGGTGCATACAGCACTGGAGATAATCTCCTGTAACAGCACACAGTACAATTGCTTTAAAGACAAGGTGATGCCTCTCTCACAAAAAAAAAAGACACAGCAGTAAGCTATTTAGGGAGAATTCAGCTAATGCAGAGAAATCCATGGTCTCTGGATTTAGAGAGAGGCCATCTGACCTCAGAGGTCTGTTCCCTCTTTTGATCAGCGTAGAGTGGTTCCTTAACTACTTTCTTGCAATGGGACCAGTATAACTTAAGCAGCAGTGGAAAAATGCTTCCTTAGGGATCTCCTTCCACATCTTACTAGAAAGTCAGAAGTTTTTCTTAACATTCAAAATTCACAAGCTTTCCTTCTCTAAAGTTCATCCTATTTTGCAGTGCCCCATTGTACTAAACCTGCACAAAGTCTCTTCCTCTTGGGACTTTTCCTTGAATTTATTTGGAAGTGATTATCATATCTCCTCTTAGTTGTTGCTTTGCCAACAAGTACATAGCTTGCTCTTTTAATCTTTCCGTATCAATCAAGCTTTCCCACTACCTAATAATAATTTTGCCTCCTCTCTGAACTCCTCCCAGCTTTTCAATATCTTTTCAGTGACATGGTGCTCAGAATAGCACAGGGGATGCCAGCTTTATTTGCAGCTGTGTATAGAGGGTGCTTCATTCATCTGCTCTGCTGCAGAACGTCTTAAACTAGATTGTCCACCTGTCCTACCGCCTTTCATTGCAACACTTCCTAGAGCCAAGGGAAAACATGTTTCACTATAAAAAGTATATAAAGCTAATGGATAGTGTCCAGAGGAGGTCACAAAGTGGGTGAACGGTTTAGAGAGGAAGCCATATGAGGAGCAGCTAAAGTCACTTGGTCTGTTCAGCCTAGAGAGCAGGCCACATCCTCAAAAGGGGAGGTGCAGGTGCTGGTCTCTTCTCTCTGGTGACCGGTAATAGGACTTGAGGGAATGGCAAAAAGATGTACTGGAGAGGCTTAGGTTGAATATTAGTAAAGGTTCTTTGCTCAGAGGGTGGCGGAGCACTGGAACATCTCCCCAGGGAAGCAGTCATGGTTGCCAAGCCTGACAATATTCAAGAAGCATTTGGACAACACCTTCAGACAGATGGTGTGAATTTTGGGTTGTCCTATGCAGGGGCAGGAGTTGGACTCGATAATTCTTGTGGGTCCCTTCCAGCTCAGGACATTCTATACTTCTATGATTCTATGAATATGTTATACCACGATTCCCCCTAAGAACTGGTATTATACCCCTCAAGGAGTGTGTGCTGCCTGTTTCTGGGAGGATACTAACAACACCACTCTGAATACGGATTAGTTTTTGCTTCTCTGCTTTGGTCAGACTTCCTGTGGCAGCACCATCAGAGCTCCAAACAGTCAATGATGTGAAGTCTCTGTGCAGAAAACAAAAATTGTTTTGACTTTTTTAAAGCTGTATGCTACATAATGAAATATTTTCTGATGTACTTATTTATTACTTAATTTAATAAAAAATACATTTTTTTGATTCATACTTAAGTCAATGCATTCAATTACCAAGCCAGACTCCTGGAAACCTGAGCATGTGCGTAGTTTAGCATGTTTGATATTATAGGAAGAGCTATCGAATAGAACATACACTAATGCATTGCTGTACTTCTACTAATATTAGGAAGCAGTTCTCTGTTAGGGCTGAGAGAAGAACAGATGTCTTTGGCTCCTGCTAGCATTGCAAACTACCAAGTAATTGGTCTGTCCAAGAACAGAATTCTCTGTCGCTAATTGCAGATCAGATTAGAAAGAGAGAATAACAAATAGAAGTCATAGGCAAAAGACAGAAGGTAAAAATGAGAGAACAACAAAGAAAGAAATATTAAGTACCCTTCAGGTTTGCTGGGGTTTGCACACCCAAAAAGGAGGAGATAGACGGAAGAAAATGTATGAAACCTGAGGTAATCAGCAGCAGCACAGGCAATGTTTAAAGTTGGGTTCGGAGTTCTCCATCTTCACAGTGCTGAAACCACCAGCAGCAGACAGTTGCCACAACATGGGTAATATAATGCTTTGCCCAATGATTGATTACATGATGCTATAGTTATAGTCAATAAACCAATTTTACTGGGTCAGTTTGCCTTTTTCAGGTTTTCCTTGAAACTATTAACAGTTAGCATTCATCATCTGGGATCTGTAATTAAGACTGGATGCATTTCAGAGAGATACGTTCTCACACAACTTAGAATACTTGACTTCTTGAAGGAATCTATTTTTTTTGGCTTGTAATATGAAGGGAATGAAATTAAATGGAAAATATGGCATCTTCTCGCCTTAAGATCCAGAACAGTTGCTTTTCCTCAATATTTTTCCCCAAAACATTCCAAGCAAGATCTAGTATTTGCATTACAACTTTTTGTTTTGTTTTGTTTTTTAAAGAAAGAATAATTCTCTGCCCTTGCACCTCAGTTTTCTTGCATGTTTGTGGTTTCCCTTTTAATTCATCCCTACTAGGATTTGAAACTCCCCTCCAATTCAGCATTGAATGTGAATTTCATTAATGTGCTGTTTATTTTTCTTCCAGATCAATTAATGAGGGTGATAAATGAGATATAGGACATCACGCCGATCCCTGTGGCACCCCAGTAGCTACCTCCCCCAAATTAAAACACTGCCATTTATCATTACCACTTGCTAATGTTCTTTCCTCCAGTTTGTAGACCCTGTGGCAGTACTCCTACTGAAGCCAATCTGAATTAATTATTCTAGTACATTCATGGGAAATGCAATATCAAACACTTTATGGAAAACCAAAATGCGGTATACAAATTGAATTTCCAGTAGGCACTACTACTTTAATTCTTTTAAAACCTTTTATATCTGTTTGTGAACATTTATTCTGAATGATCCAACAGGGCTGAGGACCCGTTGTCATGTTTATTACTAAAATTTTATCCCCAGCTGTTTAGTGATTCTCTTTCCTCCTCCTCTCTCTCATATTTGGTTCATTTTTACCTCAAGGACAGAATTTAATTTAATGGAATTCTAATTGCCAGGATCACTGACAGCTCCTTTTTTTTTTAGGAAATCAGGTACATTTGCTATATTTTGCGTATTTGCAGCTTCCACTATGTCTCTTTCAAAACCCACTTTATTATGAGTCATGTTTGCTTGAAAACAGGCTCCTCTCTCTCTTTCTCTTCTGTGCATCTTCTCCTGCTGTGTGTTCCCCACTGGAGTCCATATCACTGATAATCCTGTGCCTGAGAAGTCTGTGTAAGTTGCATAGAGATGACTGATGTCACACTTGGAGGATTAAGTAGGGAATAAGCAGCAGGAGCACATCATCTCTCAAGCAACTGAGACCCCATCTTGTCTATGCTGGAAAATGCCAAAGACAGATTTTAAAAAAATGTTGTGGTTCTGATTGATACAATAAAGAAAGCTTCTATATGCTAAACAGAAAACATGCTGGTTCAAAAGGAGAGGGAAAGGAATGGATATGTATACAAACCCAGTTATACCCTGAGCCCAAGCACAGGTGAGCTGGGTGAACAGAACTCATATGCCAGTTTGGTCTTTGGAAGACTCACAACGAGGCATTTTGTCTGTAAATATACCGTTTCCTTACTTTTGGGTTTGTTTTGTTTTGTTCTTTTTGTTTTGTTTTGGTTGGTTGGTCTTTGTTTCTTTTTTTTTTTCCCTTTTGAATAAAGGAGAGTGGCTCCTTCACAGTCTTCCTTGTGTTCCCTTTCCTCCTGGGACAAGCAGGTAGCAGTGTCTGACAGCGACTCCATCTTCCCTCTCACCCAGAAGAGAGCACACCTCAGGCTAGAAAATATTTCAAGGAAACACTGCAAAATCTTCTCCTTGGTCACAGACCAGAGCCCGGAGGAAATATTTTCCCTTACCCCCTAAACCCACAGGGTCCACCTGACCAAGCTAATCTTTTCCTCCCACTCACACAAAAGCAGTCTTTCCAGGACTGCTGAAAGAGTCCCATCCCACTGTTCCTTTGTAAGGAACCATTTCATGGTCTCAAAAAAATCATAGATGAGCTGCGCTCTGAATTTTTATGAGTTCCTTTATCTGATTCTTTATCGTCCATGGAAACAAAGGTTTTCAGTCACATTGTGTTCCTAAATATGCTGTGGAGCTGCTTTTTTAAACAAGTTATTTAGTGCTGTGATGGCGTGCTCCTTCACAGTTCTTGAGGAAGTTTGGCTACTCAGCAGTGTCCTGACTGAATTAGAGGTCCGGGCTTGTGCTGGGGCAGGAACCAGTTCTCAACCCTAGCCCATCCTGACTTCTGAAAAAGTCTGTTTCTGCCTCTTATTACTCCTCCAATATAAAGGCAAATATTTTATACTCCTCTTTGAAATAATCTTTATTATTACCAGCACCTGCCTTTGCTTTCCTCTCTGCAGATAATTATGTGCACATTACTGGCCAAAGGACATTAGCCCTTATTTTAAGCTCTATACCCAGTAAGCAGTCATGGCCTCGTGCATCTAAAATTGAATTTCATACCACTGTATCTCAGCAACGCTGTAGATGTACCAACCCTTGAAGTATTCAAGGTCAGCTTGGACGGGGTGCGGAGTGTCCTGATCTAGTGAAAGATGTCCTTGAGGGGTTGGACTAGATGATATTTAAAAGTACTTTTCAATCTAAACCACTCTATGATTCTATGATTCAGTTGAGTTTTGTTTGCTCTAGAGTCAAGCAAAATATGGGCATCCTAGTGTGTGTTACAGCTGAGAAAAGCTCTTAACTTTTTCGCACCTAGAGCATGCAGCTGGAGTAAACCCATTTCTTCTGGTGCTGTAGGAGGGTTGCTTACCCAGAGGGGTTCAAAGCTAGTTTCTGCCTGCTTCTCCCTAATCTTGGTATTATTCAGGAGTTAATGATTCAGCTCAAAACAATGCAGTGACAATGAGGTGAAATTGTTTTAATGGTGTTTACTTGTTCTTAATAATGTGCTGTATCCCTGTCTCCTTATTACAGATAGAAGCAGACGATAAAGAAGGGAGAAAGTGCACAGTCATGCAGACAGTAAAATCAAAGAAGAGACACTCCTGTTGAGATCAAAGAGAGACTCCTGCTAGTTTCTGAAAACTCACAAATGTAGGATTTTTACTGCCACAGTTGAGGTCTTTCTGCCAACAAGGACTTAACTATAAAACCAAAGAAAATTTCCCCAATTCAGAGCAGTTCAGAACACTTTTCAATACGACCGTTCTACCCCCTAAAGAAAGTTTGTGGCCAAACCAGGATAATTCTCTGCTTACTATCACTTTTTTCTTTCATTTTTTTCAAGATATTATATTCTCAGATGTGGCATTTTTTTCCCTTCTTGGTCAAAGAAAAGAACTGAAAAGGGAATGTACTTATACTCATTGCCTTGGGAGAGGAGGCAAAGATTGAAATGAGTAGAAAATTGGTCTCTGCCTTGATTTACACAAGTCTTGAAGTTGTGCCAGCTTTAGCAGCTCAGCAGGGCATATGAAGCCAGCTGCAGTGTGAGGGTTGAGGATGTCATCACAGCCCCACCATAAACCTTCCTCCAGGGGTGTGAGGAGAGGCAGAATAGTACCTGTTTTAAATTCTGCCTGCCTATTTTGGTCAGCTCTGAAAAGACAACTGAGAAAGGATTTAGTGCAAGACAGGGTGTGCTTCTACTTTTCCATTCCTTTAAAGATGTGTCCATATGGTGAAACAACAGCTTCTTCAGTCCACAAGGGAGCCTGCCAACTCTCAGGATTGTGGCCAACTGTGATACCACAATGACTGACACTGTTGTTTCTCCATTTTCATATTCTGTTCATTACTTGTCTCTGGTTGCTACTGTGCTCTATATGCCTGTTTGAGTCTCAAAGCCCTACCCTGAAGGGGAAGCAGGCAAATTTTTGAGTAATTTTATGAGGAGGGTAGGATTACAAGAAATTGCTTGCATATGAGATGCTGGAGTGGGCAACTGTTTTTTGGTTATTGCTTATGAAATGTACAGCAGTCTGGACTTGTAGTTCCAGTGAAGGTTGTTTGATGGTTTGCCTGCAGGGTGAGAAGCAGTAGGTCTCACAATGTTTTTGCCAGGCTTCTGGCAAAACACTTCAGGGAAACACTGAGAAGGATCTGGTGGCCACCACTCCTTTGAGTGCTAGCGATGTAGAGAGAGAGGTTTTGAAGACAAAATAGCAGGATGTCCTTGGCAGCTTTCCCCCAGATAGTCCTGGTGATGCATGCTAGTCCACGCAGATATGAAGAGATAATGCTGTTGGCAAAATTATGTATGTAAGAGAGATCAAAACCATCAACACTAGAGAGACGTGGAAAAGAGGAGCCTGCCTGGAGGAGTTCCAGCTGCTGACACTGCATAAAAAGGTTCTCATGTGAGGGTGCTGAGGACCATGAGATTTTGGAGGACACATCCTGACATTACAAGAACTCTTACTCCTCAGTTAAAACACAGGATGAAAAATAGAAATCACCAAGTTACAAACAAATGCGCAATGGCACAAACAGAAGCAGGCTAAAAGTATTGTTGTGCTTACATCTACCTTTATATTAGCAGTCTAGGGAGGTCTGAATGTTTAGATTTCAATGAATATAAAGACATTTTGGAGATTTGGTGGAAGGAGAAGCAGATGGGCAGTGCAGCAATTTGAAAAATTCAACTGGAAAGACAAAATGGGCTCTATAGATGAAGGGATGGTATTATAGCCTAAAAGAAGCTTTGAGTCAAATCAGAATAACAATCAAGAAAGCCTTGTCAACAAGTAACAGAAACACCATGAATCAAACTCCAGTTCCATGCAGGAAAAACACAGCAATAAGGCTGCGTTGCAGGTTGCCTGATGAAGATGGTGATAGAGATTGACACACTGAGGGAAATCAAGGAAGGCAGGAATGAACAACAAAAGAAGACTACAATTGCCCTCATTTACTGGATAAATTTTACCGTGGAGTGTGTTGTGTGGGATGAACATTCAGACATGGTCCGTTTTTGTTTCATGGAAGTACTAGACAGACAAATGAGAACAGAAGAAGTCCTGGCCATTGTGCAGGACTTGGTGTCTGTCACAGAGCTGTTGAGAATAGTGGCAGTACTGTATTTAAATACAAGAACCCTATTCCTCCTGCAAGAACCAAGAGGCCTGCTATTGTCGTGAATTTTAAAAAAGCTGAATGATACAAAAATGAAGAGGTCTTATTAAAAAGAAGGTAAAATGAGTGGTTAAAGTACAAAATTTTTTTGACAACGCTGAAACTGTTCAAAGATACACTGAATGAGCAGAGCAAACATGTAATACCTATCAATAAATGCTTGAGAAAGACCAAAAGATAACAGGCGTAGCCTAACAGAAGTGTGAGAGCTTTCTGAGGAATAAGCAGGTATTATTCAAAAAACACAAAGCTGTGTCCTACTAAAACCAAAACCAAAAGGAAATCCCAAACCCCAAAAGAACAATAGGTTGCGAATGCTGAAATTCAGTAAGGGAGGCCAAAAATAATGAATTGTGCTTCACCTTGCAAAATAACAGAGACAGTAATTATAAATTATGTTGCTACATCTTAGGGGGTAGGAAACTTCTAGAATCTCTGCAAGGCCAAGGCAAGATCAGGAGCAGGAAACTTCAGGGACAACAAAACTATAGCAGAAAAAAAACCTTTAAATCTGCCAGACTGCACTAAACATGAAGAATTTGAGGAAGATTCCACAACAGAACTTTTCTTTTGGAGGTCTGTCTTGCCATGTCTGTATGTGGAGGTAGTTGACACCTAGTGGCTAAAATCCACGTACATTTCTGAAAGACATTCTACAAGGTCCTCAGTGGCAAAAATGCTAACTTACAGGATAAGAGTGAATGCCCTCGTGCGGACACGTCATAAGACAGGAGAGAGAGGGTAAGAGTAAATGAATGATCCAGAGTGCATAAATGATCCAGAGAAAGAGAATTAATTGTGAGATGCTTGCTAATGCTAAATTATTCTAAGTAATAAAAGACATTGTTGAGAAACACTGTAAAAGCCTCTCACTACAGCAAGCAACTAGGTGTACAGTAAAAGCATTTGAAGAAATGCATCCTGTCAAAAAGTCCTAAATTTACGTATATAATAATGAGTTTTGAGCTGTCTATTACCATGAGGAATGAGATCTTCAAATAATAATAGATAGTACTACAAAAATGTCAGTTCAGCGTACAGCAGTAGCCAAAAGCAATCAAGATGTTAAAAATTCCAGGGATGGGATAGCAATCACATTAGGAAGTATCCTCATGCCATTAGAAAATCTACTGTGCACCAGTATTTTAGAGACTGGCTGCAGTCTGGTGTCTTGTCTTAGAAGGTTTGTGGGAGAATCAGAGAAGGCGATTCAGAAGTCAGCAAAATAATCAAAGGCATCGGACAGTTTTCCCTGTACAAAACACACTAGGACTCTGCAACCTAGGGAGGAGACAATCGTGAAAAAGCATAATGTAGATCTGTTAAATGTGGGGAGCATGAAGAAGTTATGGCCATTTATTGACAGTGTGATTATGTATTGTAGAAGGCAAACAACTATTATACCTTGTGATTCAATCTTTCCAACTTTGGTACATACCGGGTGTTCACTGAAATGATGAAAAAGTCCATTGACAAAACTGTTACAATAGAGTCAACACTAATTATCACAGAACCACTTGAGACAAAAACATTTTATATACCTAGATGCCATGGTTTTATATAATAAAAGCAGACAAATGACTTACCAAGTTCCCAAATATGTCTATATATGCAGTGAACTGTGTTGCCTATCTGGGAGTTAGCTTGTAAAGAATTACGTGGTGAAATAAACTTCAAGCACCATTGTAGGAAGAACTGATATGTTGAACTGGTTTAGTTCATAGGCTGAATTCCTGAAAGTCCAGCCAAGCTGAGCTGAAAGCGTTCCAGGTTGCCAATTAAAGGTTAAGGCCCACATTACACTAGTTAGCTTAATATTACTTTGCATTACAGAGCTTCCCATTGCTGTGTAAATTGAGGCAAGATAGCAGATGTCTGTATGGTTCATTGCATGGTTTTGCATGTGCACAGCTTGAAATGAACTGTTCTGATACTAAATATTCAGCCATCGAGTCCAGTAAACAAATCCAGTGCCTATACTTGTTTATCGGGGACTGAGAGTCCAATTAAAGTTTCCACAGAGAAAAGTGCCCCCGCACATGCACACGCACAAAAAGAAGACACACATATGCACACAAACAGAGGAATTCTGGGAGTTTTTCTGATTCCTGGGGTGAATTTGCTGTATGCCTCGTGCTCAAATAGCAGGTGGGATATACAGGGCAAACAAACAAACGATAAATACAGTTCCAGCTGAACTAAACCTTTTAAAGTATTGGAAATATGAGTGGTATCTGCAGGAGCATTTGTAATGGCTTAAGGCAAGGCAGATGGAGTGGTGAGCTTACAAAAACTGGGCATGAGAAGGCCAGAGTCTCTCTGTCCTAAAGCAGTGACTTTCACAACGTGCATCTTACTAGAATCCATGTTTTAAACCCATCGTTTTATAGATATAGGAATGCATGCCGGGGAAAACCATTCTACTGCCTCTGGTTACAATGACAGCAACTTAAGCCAATGAGATTGACTTAGTACCCTGCATCAGGATAGAAGGTCTCCAGGGTCCATGGTTCAAGTATGGTGTTTGGTCTTTCCGTCTGTGGTGGAAGGACTTGACTACAAGCTTGTCAGCCTTTCCCAAAACATGAATCCACATTCTACCATCTGTAATTGCTTGTTCAGCCCTCTGGAATTATCTATAAATCCAGCAGAGGCATTGCTTTTAACACCTCATATGCCTCTTCCATCTTTGTGCTTTGTCTTTCTGTATAAAATATCCTCCCAAGCCTGATACAGAACCTGTTTCTGCTACAAGTCATTCTCAATTAGTACCAGCTGGGCACGTGGAACCACAACCGCTGCAGTCTATATGTGAGGATATATAAAGAGATTTCCAATGTTTACACAGAGTGTGTTAAATAAAACATGATCTTCCGTTCAGGCAACTGACTTACTGACGGTAAAGCCTCCATCTAACTCAAGGTTTGGGCTTGCACTGGAACCTGAATTCTTTGATTGACGATATTTGCTTATAGGTTGGAAAATGGCAATTGCTCTGTAAGAAGGAAAATGCAAAAAAAAGCTCAAGATTGCTCCAGCCCTCCAGCCTTGCATTTTCACATGGCTTACAGACCTGAGTGCCTTGAGATACTTAGCTTCACACAATTCTCAAAGCATATATAAGCCACACTGAGCTTCCTTCAGATAGCTGCTCCTAAGTTCAAAGTGTTATTCTGATGGTGACAAGCGGGTGGTCTGTCTTGGAGGACATTAAAGAGCAGGTTCAGAAGAACAAGAATAACTTGTGAATTCTGTCATTTCACTTGACAGTCCTAGGAAACGCTGTGTACTTTGCCCCTGAGTTTATATGTACAAAAGCCTTTGCAGTAATTGAGAGAAGAAGCAATGTGAGTTTCATCTTTACATGATACAATTTTTAATGAGATTATTATGGAGAGACACTTGAATAAAACACTAAGGTCACACATTCAGAGGTATCTGAGCCAGAACTGTGAAGGCTACAAGTAAGAACTCTGTTTTTAATATACTATAATTATAACTGCAAATTGTATTTCAGCCCAAGGCTTTACAGCAAAGCTGTAAAAAGTAAAATAAATTTTAATCTTTAAGGGCACTTTGCTACATTCTTCTTCTTCAAGGCTAAACCCAACTAGGTCAGTCCAGGTAGGAACTGAAAAAATATGAGCTCTTTCTCCCTGAGCAATAAATATTATCTTCAGTATCAAAAGCTGGATTGCTACCAAGTACATTGCATGGCTCCTTGGGGAAGCTCAGTCCTGGGTCTGAGCATCTATCAGAGCTGAACAAAGGCATCCAGAGTAGGGGGAAAGAGCGCTAAATCAATAGAGAAGGAAGTCTCTCACTTGTAGCCTTTGGTGATTATTAGGTAGCAGGAACAGTTGCTGCTTTCTTGGTCTTAATGTGGGTCCAGTTACTCTTGCTGTGGATGTAACCTTGGGTGGAAAGTTGCTTCTGTTAAATTTCTTTTTTTGGGGTTCTCCCTCTTCAGTTCTCAACTGAGGAAAGCTCTCTTGATTTGAATTAATGCTAGCCTTGCAACTGCATACTGCAAAACTCCTAGTCTCTGGTACAAAACACCCTTGCAGGGTCACTTCTACGGTGAGGGTCAAAAAGCTGAGCTCAGAGTTCAGTGCTTTCTCTGTCCTTGTTTTACACTGGAGATGAGGGAATGGAATGTGGGCCTAATTAAACATCCAGTGGCCATTTAAGAAGGCATTTCCTGGTAACTCAGTATTATTGAAATTTATCGAATAATATTCAATGGGTAATTTATTTGACAAATGTTACAATTTTTAAAAAACAAATTACTCAGTTTAAAAATATTATTCACAAAGGTAAAGGACAGAGTAAGTTATTAAATTTACTCATCAAATAAATTGTTCAAGTTTTGTAATATATTTGAATAAATTATTCAGCTTATTTGTTGATTTCTAATTATTATTTTAAGAAGTTAAATAGCCGTTTTAGTGCACCAGTGTAAGTAGTCATCAACAAAATGACAAGTCTTCTGGTGGATCTATGATATAACTAAGCCTGGACTAAGGCATGAGAAAAATGGGGTTCATTCATACTGAAAAGGGTCATTGCTATTAATTTGATGAGCTTTGGAGTAAAGACAACACATTTGTGCTTATGCTTCTAGTTGCTTGAATGAAAGAACTCCAGAAGTCTTTTTCCCTCTATGACTGGGTTTAACACGTTGTTGAGATTCAACAAGGCTAAGTGCCGGGTCCTGCACATGGACCACAAAAACTGCATGCAATGCAACAGTCTTTGGAAAGAGTGGCTAGAAAGCTGCCTGGCAGAAAAGACCTAGGGGTGTTGGTCAATACCCGCTGGAATATGAGCCAGCAATGTGTTCAGGTGGCCAAAAAGGCCAACAGCATCCTGGTTTGTGTGAGAACAGTGTAGCCAGCAGGAGAAGGAAAGGGAAGTAATTCTGTCCGTGTACTCAGCTGCATCTCCAATACTGTGTTCAGTTTTGGGCCCCTCACTACAAGAAAGACCTTGAGGTCCTGAAGTGTGTCCAAAGAAGAACAACAAATCTGGTGAAGGGTCTAGAGAACAAGTCCTGTGAAAAGCGGCTGAGGAACTGGTGTTGTTTAGTCTGGAGAAAAGGAGGCTTAGAGGAGACCTTATCAATCTTTAACACTATCTGAAAGGAGCATGTAGAGAGGTGGGTGTTAGTTTCCTTTCCCAAGTAGCAAGGTGATAGGGCAAGAGAAAATGGCCTTGAGTTGTGCCAGGGGAAGTTTAGACTGGATGTTAAGGCTGTCAAATATTGGAATAGGCTGCCTAGGGCAGTGGTTAAGTCACTGTTTCTGGAGGTACTCAAAAGATATGTAGATGTGCTTATTGGGACATGGTTTAGGGGGTGGACTTGGCAGTGTTAGGTTTACGATTGGCAAAGATGATCTTAAAGGTCTTTTCCAACCTGAATGATTCTATGATTCTATGAAAATTAAAGCTGGAATAGTAATATTGACCTGAATGCTATGGCAGCCTAAACCAGCAGCTTGGAGGACTCTGAGTTTAACTGTTAGAGTGTAATTCCAAACTTATGGCTTTAGGGCAAGATGGGGAGAACTTTATTAATTTTATATACCTGGTGACATTATTGATAATCAGATCCAATTGTAGTTCACTAGTTGCCTCCAAAGGATGGGCTGATTAGAGGATTCAGCCACCAACTACATAGCCGGAGGTGTCATAGAGTGGTAAATTCACCCACACCCATGTCTTCCCTTAGCACTGCTAAGCACCTGGCTCCATAAAAAGCTGTGGGAAAAGAAGAATGAGTGGTAATACAGCATACCTGCTTGTCAAAAAACAAAATCGAGTTTGCTTTTTTTGAAAAGTAAGCTCTTCTCTCAAAGACCTGATGAGCTTTGCTATGGATTCTTAACTTCTTTTCTACTCGTCTAGTGGGGAGGCAAGCCAGGTTAACAGAAGGAGGAGCCAGAAATTGCCATACTGTACCCCCTAAATGGAGCTTTATCACAGGGAGGCTTAAATTCACCCCAAGGCTCATCTGTGAAACCAAAACCAGATAAAATCCATCCTGGCTCTATTCAGCTTTCTGAAGAGAGAGTGACTTTTTCTGAAAGGAGAATGTAATTCAAAACCTAGTGAATTTGAGTGGAATAGACAGAATCTCGTTGCAAATTCCCGATTTTTGTTTTCAAGGAAATGTTTTTTATCATTGTTTTTTTTTCTAGCAGTCTGACAGCATTCCTTGTCTCTAATTTTCTGTATCAGAAACTAGCACATGTACAGATATGTAGATATATCATCCTTTATTCCCCATCTTTCACTTTTGCTATTAATCGAAAATCAGGACTTGTGAAACAGCATGTGATGTCACTGAAGTGAGAAACTCTATGGCACAAAGCAGACTTAAAAATACTTTTTTTCAATGACATAGGCATATCTGAAAAGTCCAAATTGTCATTTTTAGATAACAGCTTGTGGAAGAGTTTGTACTAAGTGGAGCTGTCTCCATGGTTCAGCACATCTCTCCTGCGCTCCTGTAGGGGTTGGTCTTATTATGCCCTTGAATACAGAAAGCAATTTGCTTGAGACTAGACTGGAAACTTAGAAATGCATCAGGGAGAAGAGTTACATCCACAAAATGCAAATTTGGTACCATTAGGAGGGGTGAGTCATCCCTCCCAATTTATTTATTTATTTATTTATTTATTTATTTATCTATCAATCTATCTTCTGGCCACATGAAGGCAATTTTTGAGCGCTGAACTGTAACTCTGCTGGGCTGACTCCTTGTTGATAAAACTTAAAAAGCAATTTATTCTCTTGGGCCTGTTTAAGAATTTACAGTGCAGGGAGAAGAGGGGTAGGAAGACAAGCCACGTCCTCTTACATCTTTCAAATTCCTACCTTTTTTTTAAGTAATGATATGGAAGGGGTGGAAAGTGACGCACACACAAGGGAATGACAGTATTTCTCTTCCTCCTGCATTGTCTTGCAACTTATTTTAGAGGAACACTTCCAACAATCACATTGCTCTCCAAGAAGAGAAAGAAGGCAAACATTAGAACCTCTCCAGGATTGTCTGCAAAGCTGTGAACACGAAGCTTACACAGAACAGACATCCCTGTCCTGCTCCTCTCTACTCGTGCACATACATTCATCCACAATATGTTTGCAAATGATAGCACAGTACTGCAAGAACTTCCATTGAGCCAGGCCACAATATTTCTCAGCAGAGCTGCTGGAATAGCTTGGCTGTCAATCCATGCCATAAGGTAGGAAGAAAAACAGGATTTGTGAGGATAGGACCTTGAGGACTTCTGAAAAGGGAAAGGTTTCCTCTGTCTTTTAAAGATCACTATACTAAAAGTGATTAAAGAACATTAGAGGTTTTTCAAAACCACTGTACTACGCAGTGCTAGCACAGAAAACAGTGCTGGGTTTCTAGGTGACCCATTTGTGCTTCTTCAACCCAGTGCTACTTTCAACCAAACTCACAACTACAACACACCAAAACATGAAGTTTCTCTGTGGCTGCTACACCACTATCTCCAACTTTCAAGAGGAAAGGTTTGCTACCATGAACTAGGACACTTGCGAACAGTCCTCTCGGTTGTTGAGTGCTGTGGTCAAGCTAGAGCCTAAGCCTAGGTTTACCTCCTACATGGGGGCTTCAGGATTTGAGTAGACACATTGGCCTTGATTCAGGTCACGCAAACATTTCATACATCATAGTAGGTGTCATGTTGCTCTAAAATTGGTAGACTCGTACTCTAAAAAATCTCCTCTGTGTAAAATGACTCTAGAGAGGTAAGGCCAAGATGCTTTCTCTTTGGAAAATCTCCCTTTGATGTGTTCAGCACTTTAAGGGAATCTCCAGACATCACTTCCTGTTCCCAGGACAAGAAGTGATGCTCCCTGAGCCAACTACTCTGTTCCTGCTGGATTATGTTGGACAGCCTGGTTAACTTTTATGCTTTTATTCCAGACAGATGATTTTCCCAGAGAGGACTCTCTGGGAAAGCAATATATGTTCTGTTATCCAAGCAATAAATGTCCAGTACATGTTATTTTCTGTGCAGATGGTAGGAGGACAGAGGGGCCGTGCCTGTGTGAAACAACAGGAATTGACACAACTGCAGATGGAGAGACAGTCTGCAGGGGGAACAGTGATTCATGGCTTTATTTCACACTGAGTGCATCTTTAAGATCTTCTTTTTAATGTCATTTACAGCCAGAATATATAAAAAAAGTTAAAACACTGAAACCCCGAGAGAGATTCATTAAGTGGCATAAGACAAGGGCACAGCTTAGAAGGAAAGTTACAAGTGCTCTTTAATCCTTCCCATCCATTTGTTCTTTTCTCAATTTAAGAACGGCCACGGAGAAGAAACTTTACGTGATCTACGTGAACAAACTCTTCTGAAGTAACTGTCCTATATGTGATAGAGATTTTCCTGCAGGGTTCCTTTAGGACTTAGGTTCTAAAACCAAAACAGAAGCCTAAGTCCCATGGCAATGACATAAATAAAAAGCCCTTGTGATTTACAGGGTTAACATCAAATGGCATGAATCACCACCTGAGACACAAGATCTTGCCTTGCATTTATACTCTGTATTGATATTGTCTGAACAGGCTGCAGGCAGTGCTCTGGGATGTGTCTTTCAATCCTTCAGCCTGAGGTCACTTTTCCTTCTAGCAGACATGCCCGAAACTTGATACTCCAGGATACCTTTCCAAGAAAACAGCATAAATGTTCTGGCCAGCACCTCTCTCCTCCATGAAATAGGGCCTAAAAGGCAACCGAGTTGCTTAACACTGTAACCTTGTGACTACTGTATCTTAAAATTATTTGGGAAAAAAAGTCTCTGGTAAATAAAAAAGACTACAGAAAGCTAAATCCTCTTTTTGTATCCCAACCATCCTGAGGAAGATGGACACTTCTTATTCTAAAGTAATGTAGGCTCCAAGTTGAGGAGTACAAGAAACTCTTTTGTGAACAGAAAGCATTGCCAATATGTTTTGGGAACAGGGACTCTATCAGGAGTCAAACTGAATACCTGGGATGAGAAGTAGCAGCTCAATAATGGCAGAGGAGTTAAGGCAGATAAAAATAGAGGGTGATCTAGAGGAAGCAATGAGGTGGGGAGGAAGGAGCTTGATGTTGGAGGAGTTTTCCAGCTTTAATTTCTCACCTTCCTGAGCACAACAAGGTATGCTTGATCCACAGGGTCAGTGCTCCAACTCTTATTAGTTCCTTCTGCTGCAGCATCTTTGGAGACCCTCACACCTAGTTGCTGCTTTGGTGTGCTACACTCCACTCGCAGCCTTCCTCCTCTGCTGCATGCTGCTCTCCGTAAAACCTTGCTTGCAAAGATTCTGGAATCTTCGTATCCCCTCCAGCCTCAAACTAAATATCATGGAGGCTCTGCAAGTTCTCCTACCCCTGAGATTTCATCATATCTTGTGTGCTGTTAAGTCACTTTTCTTTCCTTCTCCTGGTATTATCTCTGCCTCGACTAGGATATGGGCTCACTCTGGTAGAGGATTCATGTAGCTTAAAACTGCTTCTTTGTCCATCATAGCAGCAATTCATAAGTCATCGTATGTTTATTTTGGCCTGATGAACTTCAAATATTCTTGGATTTTAAATGAAATATTTTAGTAATTTGAAATATTTTAGTCACGTTGACTAAGATCATCCTTATAAAAAACAACAATATTCAAAATCAGATGAGCCAAAGCAAAACTGTCCAGCAGAAAGGATATGAAATTACTGCTAAGCGTTCCCATTGAAATTGTTAACACCAGGAAATGCAATGCTTAGGCTGAAACAATGTTTTTAAACAGCAGCCAGACCTGGGGAGAGCAGGAGGATATGCCAGCTTGTGATTGACTTCCACGAAGACGTAAAAGACACAGATGACAGCTGCTCATATCTAAACACAAATTAGCTGCAGCAGTGCTGAAAATAGTATCACGGAGAAAAGTGCTCCTAACCTTCCTTCTCAGCTTCACCCTTCCCTCCATTTCTTCCCTCTCAGATGAAGGACTTTCCATGCTTATACCCACACACAGTGCAGGGTATATACATGTCACATTCCCCTTTTCAAACAGCAGGCATGCTTGTTCGTGAACATCATGTCTAAATGTTAACTTTCTCTACCTCATCTAGGGCCACAGCATTTGTGAATTTTGCCATGGTTTGGCTACTTTGACCAGACTTAGAAAACCGAAGGCACACTCCTGAATCAGAAGAAAGGTGCATCCAGAAGCCACGCTGACAGAGACAGATGCCATTTCTATGGAGGCTGTAACCCCATACTCCCCAGAACTTTGGGTGCCTTCTGGAAATTCTCATTTTTCTAGAAATACTTAATTACAAGTTCCAGCATTTTCTTTATAACTACTAAGAGACAATATATATTTCAGTTACTCTGTTGCTGTGTGCTAACACTGAGACATCTGTAGGTGTTTCTGGATCATACTACATTTTTAGGATATCTAGATCTACTGGACAGATACATTCTTGTAAAACTTAGAGCTCATATGTATAAATGATTCACCTGATAAACAAAGTGATGAACTTCAGCCTTTTTGCAAAAAGTAGTCCTTTTTCTAGAGCTGTACTTGTTATTCATTAATAGTAGAAGAAAAGCATCAATTTATTTGTGACTAAACGGTTCATCACAAAGGAGGGTGTGCAGCAGTGATGACCACGGTCAGCAGTACTAAGCAAGAAACATGCTGAGGGCAGAGTTATGTTTCAGTCTTCCTGAGCAACATCCAGCTCCATTTTACCTGTTTAAGGCAAGATCTTGGGTTTTGTGATATTTGCAACTTGGGTGGCCATGACAGCTGATTCAGAATATCACCATATATGTTAATCTCTATGGGACTGTGACTGTTACTGTTTTTCTACAGAACTTAGCACAAAGAAAGTGAAATCCAGGGTCTGCACCTACCGTTTGCCGTGGGGGAATAGACTGTATAAAGCTGAGTGGTGTTCTGACTCTCCCTGCACCTGTTCAGTGAATGGGAAACAGGTTTTTAAAATGTCTATTTTTCAAAACCATATTTTTTAAAATAAGAAAAGATTTAATCCTCTGGATTTTAAAGCAGGTAATCTTCAGGGAGTGATAGGCAGATTTTACCCTCTGTTTCAAAAAACTTTTTTTTTCTATGTGAGCAAGAAACAAGGGGTTAAGTGAAGAAAGAAGGTTTCATATCCTAGATTATCCAATGCTTATGCTTCTTGTAGTGGAATTCAGGTCCCTATCCAGCTTGGTTTACCAGAATTTTGAAGCTGTGTTATATCCCAGATGAATGCCCAACCAATGGGATTACTGGGCTGCTCTGTGTTTGGATAGTCTCAGCTACCTGATGAATATAGCTTTAATCCTGAGTTTAAGTATTTACAGAATGAAGTTTGCCAAAAGTAATGCATCTCCACAAATCAGTATTTGTAATCAAGAAGTAACAAAATATTTTTGCTGGGTGGTTGTTGAGGACAAAAGGCAGTCTTCCACACTGACCTTCATAAAACATTTTGTATTTCTGAGAAAAAGGTAGTACAAATATCAAGTACTTGAATAGGAGGATGCTGTGAATATCAGCAGGGAGAATCTCTATATTTTTTTAGGTCTATCATCTTTCAAGCTTTCTTGACATAACTCAATCAGCTCAAATCACCTTTCTCAGAATGCCTTGTCTATCATCAATTTTGCATGGCTGTGCTGGTGAACTGAGCTCCACATTGATGTTAGAAAAGAACAAAGAAAAAAAGAAAAAAGCACAAAGAAATGAAAGAAGGAGGTACAGCTGGCAAAAATATCTGCAGACACAGAAGCAAAAGGACTGCAAGGTGATGCTATGTATGGCAGAGAGGCACTGGTAGTGTGGCATGCAGTGGGTTAAAACAAATAAGGAAGAGCACATGGCAAGAGGCACTACACAGAGAAATTAAATTCAGTTCTTTTCTGCATGTCTGCAGGACCAAAGTCAGGGGTGTACACAGGGTACACATGCTGAACTCCAAGATTATGCACAGCAGTCCAGAAGCATATTTGCTCTGCTGCCTGCTGGTCTGGATCATAACCTCACGATGTGAGTTTCCAGCCTAACATCATCCATGCATTTACCATGGCTGATATTTCTTTCCAATAATAACTTCCCTTTAGGCACGGTTATTAAGACCTCCGTCACTGTGAAATAGCTTGTGTTCAGTGAGGCAGGCCTCTAATGGGATGCAATGCTGTATAGCAGACTTTCATCTACTAAATTTAAGAAGGTAAATGATAGATTGTTTACTCCCCTAATCCATCTAATTATGGCTTCTTACAGAAAACTGGAGAAAAAGAATTTGTGCCTTAGGTGATGCTGAGAAAGATCTGAGAGTATGTTGATTTAAAAGACCATAAAGGCAGTGTCTAAAATATATACAGAGGAGCTTGTTGATCTCACTTATAAGAGACAGCACTGATAATTTGATCCCCCTTGGGAGATGGCCTGTTACCAGATACTGTAAAAATTTTTAGCCTCTTTTGTCTTCCTTTGAAAGGTGGAAAGCTCAAGAGAAAAGCTATAGGGCTGTCCTTATAAAGCTACATCTGATTATGGAAGTGAGAAGGTGTAAGGAAGGGGAGTTACTGCAACAAAAGAGTCACAGGATTGAGGCATTCCTGGGGAGCAGCACAGAGGATGTGCTTCCAGCCTGCTTCCAAGCCTTCTCCCATAGTTTGCTATGTGACCTGTCAAAATTCAGGACACTCGACATCTCTTCTATAGCAGGGAAGTTTAGACTAGACATCAGGAAAAATTTCTTCACTGAAGGGATAGTCAAGTATTGGAACAGGTTGCCCAGGGAGGTGGCTGAGTCACCATCCCTGGAGATTTTTAAAAGATGGATAGATGGGTTTCTTGGAGATATGGTTTAGTAGTGGACAGGTACAGCGGGACTCGGTGAACTCAGAGGTCTTTTCCAACCAGATGATTCTATGATTCTATACAGCCTTATTACTTTCTAATTTGTGGTTTTATTTTCTTATTGTTGTTGCTTTTTGCATTTCTCAACATTTTAAAAAGGCTTCTTTCTTCTTCCCACCCCCTACAATTGCCTTCACTTGCTGTCATTAAGTGAGGTCAGGTGCTTTTAGAACTAACTGCATCTAATTAACTACAAAATAATGAACATTTCTAATAGAAGCTGCTGGTGTTGATTTTCATTGAGGTGCAAGAGACCAACAAGATAAAGAGTTTGTCTATTAAAGGTCTGTTATTACGTTTTTCCCTTCAAATTCTCTATTTAATAAATTCTTCACTGCAGAAGTGGATGGAATAGAGCTTATTTTTAGATGAACATTGTGAAGAGCTCAAGATTAGTTTTTCATTTATTTTGCAGCTTGACAAGGTGAGGGAGAAACCTAATTTGAAAATTTAGGGAAAGCAGTAATATGGATAAGATTCTTTCTTGTAACCGTCTTGCCAGATAGCCTGCCAGACAGAGATTCCTGGTTTAAAGAGACAATCATTGTATCTGCTTGTAAATCAGAACTCAAAAACATGTAGTCTGTGGACTGTGTGTAAGAGATGCCATGTTTGTTATCAGCGATTGAAACAAGGGCTTCCAGAAATACAGGCAGGAAGGGCCCCAGCATGCATTGCCATGTCATGTGGCTCTCAAATCCTGAAAGGAAAACTCCTGCTACCTCTGTAACAGTTAAAGATGAGGACTCTGTCTCTTCTCTTCTGAGATTGCAAGAGACCAACACGTCATTACATAGCTTTCAAGGCAGTTACAATGGTTTCCCTGTCCTTGTGAAGAGGGATAGGGTGCAGGAAAATTTTGCTTTAAGACAGAGCTATTAGCTGGGTTAGGATATGGTGTATATCAGTGATTGTCATTTAAACCTGGAAGCAAAACACCTTTAAGTTCACACCTGAGCTGAGCTACACTTGCAGAATGTAATGATTTTTCTTCTGTCTCCTCATCCCCCCAGTCAGTGAAAGGTGCTTGGGTGCTCTACAGTTCACAAGGCACTTATCCTGCAGATAGGAAACCCTATATTCCCTTTCTTGGTGATGCTGTGTCATCATGTACTCGACTTTGACCTGAAGGCTTTGTCTCTTAAGCCATAAACTGTGAAATTAGCAATTCCATGAGAAAGTAGGAGCAGAGATGAAATAAAGTAATTCACTGAAGTTCAGATTTACAAAGGGATACAGATGTCTTCTAGTATGGGTAGGCTATGTGATTATGGCTCTTGGAATCCCAGCTTCAAAATAAATCTCTGTGTCTAGTCTTTTGAAAAGGCAGGCCCCACTGAAGAGAGGTTTAAGAGGCTCAAATAAAAATGCTGAGCGGGAAATAGTCTAGGAGCAGCCTAGAGAAAACATCAGCCAAGGATGTTGCATGTAAGTCAGTTTGCAATTTTTTTAGTGAGCAGTAGTCTACCTCTCATTCTAGAATGGTAAACATGGGGAGTATGAGAATGGAGACATTCATAAGAAAACCTATCCCTGGGAACTACTGACATGTCAGCCTCACCTTTGTGCTTAGGAAGATCACGGAACAGATCCTCCTGGAAAATATGCTAAAGCACATGGAGGACAGGACAAGCTGGAGAAGTGGGCCTATGTGAACTTCATGAGGTTCGACAAGGCCAAGTGCAAGGGATTGGGGCAATCTGTGGTTTCAACACAGGCTAGGTAATAACGTGATTGAGAGCAGCCCTGTGGAAGAAGACTTGAGGACTAGTTGATGAGAAGTTTGACATGAACCGGCAATGTGCACTCACAGCCCAGAAGGCCAGCTGTGTCCTGGGCTGCATCAAAAGAAGTGTGGCCAGCAGGTCAGAGAACGGGATTCTCCCCCTCTGCTCCTCTCTTGCAAGACCCCACCTGGAGTATTGTGCCCAGTTCTGGAATCCTTAAGATAAGCGGAATATGGAACTGTTGGAACAGGTCCAGAGGAGGGCCACGAAGATGATCAGAGGGTTGGGGCACCTCTGCTATGAGGACAGGCTGAGAGAGTTGGGGTTGTTCAGCCTGGAGAAGAGAAGGCTCCGGGGAGACCTTATAGCAGCCTTCCAGTACATGAAGGGAGCCCACAAGAAAGCTGGGGAGGGACTTTACACAAGGGCAAGTAGAGATAGAATGAGGGGGAATGGTTTTAAAATGGAAAGGGGAAGATTTAGATTAGACATCGGGAAGAAATTTTTCACAATGAGGCACTGCAGCAGGTTGCCCGGGGAAGCTCTGGATGCCCCCTCCCTGGAAATGTTCAAGGCCAGGTTGGATGAGACCATGAGCAGCCTGGTCTGGTGGGAGGTGTCCCTGCCTATGGCAGAGGGGTTCGGAACGAGATGATCTTTAAAGTCCCTTACAACCCAAACCATTCTATGATTCTATGAAAAAGAGCATTTGCTGTTTCCTTGCTTCTTATAGAAAAAACAACATGAGGGCAGTGAAACTGATAGCTCTCTGGAAGATTAATAGGAAAGTGAGAGGAGAATAAATGGAGTAAATATATTGGTGGAAGAGCCCACTGTCCCCTGCACAGCCCAACTGCTCTCAGACTTCTTTTCCTTTAGTTCCTGAGCAGTAAAAGTAAATACAGTAAAAATTAGCAGCTGGGACTTCTTTGCAAAGCAACAGCACTGAGAAGAATTCTTCCCTCCATATTTTATAATTTATCTGAAGGCTACAGACATCTGTTCAGATGGCCAAGGGGAAAAAAAGCATGAGGGATTTGGGCTAAATTCAGCACCACTTAGGAAAGACACACCTGCCCTGCCATTTGTTATGTTCTCTCCTCTCTACTTTATGATTTATATTTTATAAATCCTTTCCATTGTGGCTCCCCTGGCTTTCATCCTTCTGTTCCAGTTTGATCAGATTGTAAAGGTTCAAAGTGTACTCCTGTTACTTTAATTAAAGTAATTTCCCTCTGCCCTCCCTGTTAGAACAGATGTACTGGGAATCCCCAGGCACCTCATCCCTGGGCAAACCTGGACACAAAAACTTAAAACTGCATTAAGACAAATTCCCTTTGCTAATTGCTTTCCTCTGTGCAGCAAGGAAATGTGGGAGAGAAGGCATTTCCTCATGGTAGCAGGTCTATTTTACCCTCTCTAGAAAGTTTACGGTGGCTACTTGAATTCCTTCTCACATCAACTTGCCATTTGCCAAAAAGATACAACATAAGAAGGGTATGGAACTCTTGGAATGGGCTCAGAGGAGGCTTACAAAGATGATCCAAGGGATGGAGCACCTCTGCTGTGAGGACAAGCTGAGAGAGTTGGTGTTGTTCAGCCTGGAGAAGAGAAAGCTCTGGGGAGATCTTATAGAGACCTTTCAGCACCTGAAGGGAGCCTACAAGAAAGCTGGGGAGGGACTTTACACAAGGGCAAGTAGAGATAGGATGAGGGGGAATGGCTTTAAATTGTAAAGGGGAAGATTTAGATTAGACATCAGGAAGAAATTTTTCACAATGACAGTGGTGAGGCACTGGCACAGGTTTCCCAGGGAAGCTGTGGATGCTACCTCTCTGGAAGTGATCAAGGCCAGGTCGGATGGTGCCTTGAGCAGCCTGGTCTGGTGGGAGGTGTCCCTGTCCGTGGCAGGGGGCTTGGAGCTGGATGATTTTTAAGTTCCCTTCCAACCCAAACCTTTCTATGATTTTGTGATTCTATAAAAAAATCTACAAGTCATATCTGGCATGATTTGGTACCTTTACTGCCTCTCCCACCCATATCCTGGGGATCCCCATGTCATTGGCTAGTTCACTGAATTAACCATTCCACTTTCAGTGGAGGACTGTGCCTTGTGTGTGTAAATTATTTAGGCACCCTTATCCATCAACTAAGTTTAAAGCTGAGAGAATGAGAATATGGCCTGTGGTAAAACCAGTTTTGCAGTATGAAGTCATGAGACGAGGCAGAAAAATACATTTCTATGATTATGCGCAACAGGAAAGTGCCAGCTCTTGCATTTTAGCCAGCTTATGAGGTAGCTAATTAGCCTATATGAGCCTGTCCTGGAGAGCCTTTAGAGCTATATCTTTCCTGCTATTGGACTTAGCTGCTCCCTTAGATTCTGCCTCTTCCTCAGCCTTACTTAATGGAGATTTATTCTCCGTATGTTGTTTTTAATCCCATGTTCAGGCTTGATGCTAATTTCCCACTCTTGCAGCTTCTTTAAACACTGCAAATATTATGATCTATGTGCCTTTCCCATCTGCTCCAATAGGATAGTCCTTACAGGAGGGAAAAATGCATCTCTGCAGAGGGTCATTTCATCCTGTCTGAAATATGCCTAAAAGGCCTAAGCACAAACCCTGACCAACCCATGCAGCAAAATAGCTGTATGGCCCACAAAGGTGACTTTAGCCAGTCAGGGCGTCATTGGCAAGTAGTAGAGGACAGCAAAGAGTTAAGAATAGAGTGACATGGACTATGAAGTTCTGTTAATTTGAGTCAAGTTATTCATAGATGTTGGAAGGAAAGTATGAGATCAGATCACAGATATTGTCCTTGCTTGAACATAGTGTATACAGTTTCTATTGTTCTGGAGCCCTGGCTGTGCTCCACAGGTGATATTCCCAACCCATGTACACTCAGTGACTCTGCGTGCATGCCAGACTGTGTGTTAGTGAAACTTCAAAAATGCCCAAACCTAGCAGCAGTCTCAGGCAAATACCATGCTTTGTATGTGAATAGAGCGGCTCTTAGATCACAGCCAAGTACCACTCCAGAAAGGTACATCTTTTTAGCATTATTAGATCCCAGAGTCAAAATGCTCCTTAGCCCTCCACCTCATCAGAAATGCAGAGCAGTGTAACTGCATCTCCTTCTCCAGAAGCCTATGCAGATTTCTAGTAAAAAGGAGAAGGACAACAACATTAACAAAGACCTTTCTCCCTTCTCTGCACATTTTTTTTAGGGACAGCTTTCCTCTCTAATTTTACACGGCTCGCTGGGACTTACCATCTGTTTCAGACAGCCCTCAGATGAACAAAAACTAGGCCATGTCTTATAGCAGAAGAGGAAATCTTTGAGCACCACACAGACTTCTAACAGAGCAAGGTTTTGGAGAACATGTTACTTTACCATTATAAATGGTCCTCTCCCTCCCTAAGTGTTTGCCACAAAACAAGTAAGTTTTGCACTGCCAATTTCCAATCCCAGCTCCTGCTCCCTGAAGGATGACCGAAGTCATCTGCCATTTTTGGGAATACTTCCATTTTTCTCTCCTTCTTGTCTTTTCTGATGGAAATATTCATTACACACCGGTTTCCTACACACCTCTGTGCTGCATTCAGACAGTCATGGACCCCTAGATTCCCAGCCTTCCCACAACACCTTTAGTCAATGTACCATTCCTCAAGATTGTGTCTAAATCCTTTTAAAGTCTCTCAATTTTCTTACTAAATGGAGATCAGACTTGATTGATCTATGGTCCCTAAGCCAAATTCAGCGTGCTCAGCACCCAGTCTGTACATATGGAAATTTAAGCTTCATATTTAAAACACCTGGGATTGTAAGCAAGCATTTGGGACAGCACAAAACCCAATCATTTTAATTAAGACTTATAAATTAATAGTATTATTCACATGTTGAAATACAGTAACAAGAAGAAGACTTCTACACTAATGGATAAATATAATGAAAAATCCCATCCTATGTGGTACAAGAACATGAACTCAATGGGAAAAGGCAGCAAATAGGCAAAGGTAATGACCTCCCAATGGAAAGACATTATATGGGATTCCAACAATAAGTATAAAATATGCCTTCTGAAAGAATGCGAAGACAGAAGATAAGAAAGAATGCGCTTAAGTGTGAATTTTTCATTAGATCTGCAAGTAAATTTTAACTTCCTGTTTGAGCTTATTGTCATTCTAGAATAAGGGGAACACATTCAAAAGTGTGTGTTTGACAGAAAAGGGAATATAGATAGGGGCATGTTATGGATTAAGCACCACTGACAGATTTACAGGATGAGGTTTTGGAAAGTTGGTTGCATCGTATATAAAGGATATCTTGTGCCTTTGAGGGCTGTGAGCACTGATGCGTATGCTGACAAGGTTGGCATAGCTTGCTTTTGTGTACATTTGCCTTTGCACACTGTACTGGAGGTGAGAAGAGCCCAAGCTGGCATGAAGATATGGAGCTTAAACACAATGCAAAAGAGAGTTAGTGATCATATATTTACTGGAGGATGCTACAAGATTTGGCCATTTCTGGGGCTTTACAAGCTAATTTAATTGCTACTTCTGAATTTTTTTCTTGCATTTTTGTTCTTTGGTTTTGTTTCATGCTTGGTCAGAAGGATACTTGTTTTTAAAAAAGTAAAACCAAACCATAATAAATTGGAGCTCTCAGAGCAATGAAGTTATCTGGGGGCTGTATTTGATGAAAAAGAAAGTATGAAGAGGAAGAAAAAATTCACTTGCACAAGTGTGTGGATTCACAAGACAGTCAGAGTTTTGGTTCTTCCTTTTTTTTTTTCTTTTTTACAGATTTGCCACCTCCTTCAGGAATGTTCTGTGCCAAGAAAAGGACTGTATGCCTTATTGGTATGGTATAGGTAAAAATCTTATGGAATGATTGAAAACTCTGTTTTCTATTTTAATGCCAGTGACAAAAGAGTGAATGATTCTTCTCTAAAGCCCAGCTCCTGGGACTGAGAGAATATCTACTTTGACAAAGACAAAACTAACTACTTCTATCAGCACCAGAACGAATGATGCCAAATTTCTTGCAAGCCCATGGGATTCTATTTGGATTCTCTGCCTCAGTAGCAGATTTCAGCAGAGCTAGGAAATTCCTTATGCTTCTTTCTTGTGCATGTAGCTTGGACTCCAGCGATGGATGATGATGTTATTAGCTTTCTGGAAGCTGCTGGTCTTTCCTCTGCCCAACTGCCTGTTCTCGCAAAATGTAATGGAGGGTAACAAGCCTGAAGACTGCTATTGCTTTCACACCTGACTGAAATTTGATAATAGGTTTTCTGGTCCTACTGATCTCTCCCAGAGATTCACAAATGGCAGTCTGTGCCATTTTTGGGAGGGTCAATAATCATGGGCAGAGGCAGACCACCTGCTCCAGCAAACTGAGCAATCTCTGGTGCTGGTAGCAGATGTCCCTCTTCTCGAGGGTCCTCTCTTCCTTAGCACTGTTTCTTCCTGTCTTCCCTCCCCATGCTGAGGAAGTTGTAAAATTCAGGTTTTATTACTCTGCTGAAACCCATGTAGCTAAGTCATTGTAAAATTCAGGTTTTATTACTCTGCTGAAACCCATGTAGCTAGGGCTTCAACTGTGTTTTATGCAGAGCATATTCCTTTGCTATGGCAGAATTGTTGTAAGCATCTATTTGAATCAACATTGCAGAAGATAGTCTTCCCAATCACTGCACTACACTATCAGCCCTAAATAAATAATGCCTGTAAAAGATGGGACTCCTTCTCAGAGTTCTTGCAATGCCATGTACACTTAAAACACTCAAGTACCCAGTCATGATGCCTAGATTCATCCTTCAATGTGGGAAGAGCTGTTAGAACTCAAGCAGTCCAGAATATGCCATACTTATCTAGAGACCGTCACAAGAGAGACTTCACTAAAAAAAAAGAGACTCATTTAGTTAATTTGAGAATTTATAGTTAAGCGCTTCTTTTTCCAACCGGAGTATCCACATCAACTGAACTGTAATAAAACAGGACAAGATACTTACAGGTCTTGAAACTCTCAATTTTAAAGCTGTTTCAGGAACACAGAGTCAATACTGCTACTAAAGTCTGTATGCAATTTTTGAAAAACACAATCCTTTCGCTTTCATTCTTAGTGGGCATGTAAAATTTTCCTCCTGGAATTCAAATAATCCATACTTACTTTTTGATAAATGAGTAGGGAAAAGAGAACGTTAACCATGCCTCAAAAGTGAAAATCCTGTGTTCTTATCATACTTTACACATTCTTCCAGGCAGAGGAGTATGTTTTTCTGGCATGTTTATATGCGATCATCCCATAACCAATGCCACTGGTTACGCAAGGAGTAAACATAGCAATGGAAATCGAGGTCTTATTGGAAATAAGTCCATCAGAAAACCATTTACATCCCTGCTAAAGAAAGCAGTTTCTCTAGGTTGGATCTCACTGAAGACATAGAAATTTGGTTGTGATATTGCCTGTACCATGATATGGTATTTCTTCGCAGTGTTTCACCAGAGGCGATTATAGATGAAATAGTGAAACTAGGTTGCCTTTTAATCCATTCATCAAAATGTCAGATCATCCCATGCAAAAGCAGAAAAAGATATAAATATTCTGTCTAGATGGGCTACGCTGTTAGAAATATCTTATGTTGTTCTCTTGTCCAAGTCAGGATTTACCTTATAACAAGCACCAGACTGAAATTTCCATGGATGTGGAATAATGAAGAGGAGAAAACAACCTAAAAGTTACTAAAAATATATCCTCTTCTTGGCTATGGAATTGATCAAGTATCCATTGCTTGTTTTATTGGGAAGGACAAAATACAGGAAAGCTTAACTAAGTTTGTGGGCTTGCATTTGTTTGCTTGGTAGCTCTGTTTGTATGGTGTGTCTCTCTCTGTTCTTGGGATTCAATAGTTAAAACTTATTAAAGCATATTAAATGGGGATGTGCACATTTCTTTAATGTATTTTCTTGTTATCTGAGAAATATCTGTGCTGAACTTACAGAAATTATTGACCTTTACAAATATCTTCAGTTTTGGAAGACAACTGAGTACTCACAAAGAAAAGTGTGAGTTGGCTCTACAAAATGTAGTGCATTGGATTTACATGATATTCTTACTAATGTTCATTATTTTAAAATTGGTGCCTAATCAGCTCTGAAACACACTTCTTGAAAACAAACAATGCTTATCTCAGTGAATTTTATTAGACTCATCAGACCTCATTTGATCTTTGACTTTTCCCTACTTCCCCAGGTCAGAAGGATTTGTATCAGAAAGTCAAGAGGAAATATTTTGGAGAAAACAAAGCTGGAGAGCCTTGCAAAAAGCCTGTGGTCACATGTAGTTGACACTGTTGTAGAGGTAGCTGAAGGTACTAGCTGCTATTACTTAAGGAGCAGTGGCAGTCTCATCTGTTCCTCTTGGATATTCTTAGCAGAGAGGAAGCTGAACATAAAGGAGACTTTGGATGTTTAGTTTACGCTGCTTCCATCACTGGCAACTAGGCTATAATTCCCTTTTATAGATTGAATGACCAAGTACTAACTTTGTTAAGGGTTGAGGATTTTTTCTTTCCCCTACCACACTGTTGACCAGGGAACATCCTCTAAATCCATTTGGTCTTGTATTGACAACCTTTAGATTAGGCAGGCAGTAGTCTCCCTTCCCACGTTTATCCACATGAGGTATTACTAAGCAGCCATCACATTCTCTATTAGCCATAAATAAGATAAATAATCCAAGCTCGATTCCTCTCTTACCCAGGAGAGGGCTTCATTATTCTCCTCATGTTTTAGCACTCTATTTCTGTACCTGTTCTGATTTAAACTGATCTGTCCTCATAATGGCTAACCAGAACCAGACATGCTACCAAGCTATAGTCCTTGGTATTAACCTTGCCGCTGTACGTCTTCGGATCACAGCTCTTAACTCCTCTCAGCACTGGTGGGTCATAAATGGTCTGTATTAGTCAGTCATCTGCAAGACTTCCCTCATTTTGAACTGTTTGACTGTAATGTGTGATTTTATAATTTACACTGTTCTTCTTGGTGATTTCATCTTTAACAGGTTCTTTTTCATTCATGGTCTCCTCTTCATTCTTTAAGTTTATTCCATGCAATTCTTCTTAACCTTTCCTTTTATATGTATCTGTCCTACAAAAAAACCCAGTCCCTCAGGGCAAACAGCAATGGGAAGCTATTAGGGTGGAGATAAGAAAATCAAGAGAAAGACCTTCTGGGCCCCTTAAGAATCAGGGAAGATCTATATCCTTCCCTGGAAGACAAATCAGAGCCGGTTTTTGCTAACTCTTATTTGTTTCAACTCATGATTTATCACCGAGTTCACCTCTCACATCTTTGAAATAAATGCCAGATGGTTTTCATGCTTGCTTATTTCTCCAGCCACTTCAGATTCAGCCAGCATCAATTCCAATATCTCAGGGAGGGCCCTGTTTGTGCAGGCTGACAATAAAATCTATATCTTTATTCACAGCATTTAGTGAATTCATAAAATGGGGTCGATGGCATCCTGATGTTTTTTTCGTCTCTGGGTCAGTTTTAAGCAGATTCTCGGAATACAGATGTATGCAAACCCTAGGGAAGCCAAGACCCCTATTACTGTGCTGGCACAGTGAAGAAGCTGCATGCAAATTAGCAAATTGGGAAAAGAAGATGATCTCTAAGAAAATGATGTGCAAGCAGTGGTTCTGACTTTGCCCCACAAAGAGGTAGAGAGGAGAGAAGTTAGCAGTCTCTCTCTATGTGTTTTGCCCCATAAAGCTGGAAGGCTGGGAGTTAAGTGCAGGAGTAGAATGGAGTGGAGTTCAGAGGTGAAGTCATTTTGAATTTCGTTGAAAGGAGCAGTCACAGCCATGATTTTGGCTATGAATTTTCTCCAACTCCCTATGTCTGGAACATGGTAAATTATGCACCCTTTGGAACGAGAGACTGGGAGGGTGAATTTCTAGGGGTGACAGTAGGGGACTGGGAGCCTGTGGCTCAGTTTGAGTGTTATGTATCCTCTTCAGGAGATGTCATGTAGGTATGCCTATGATGCTGTGCAGTCAAATTGGGTTGCCAGACTTCCCATGGGTCCCAAAGCATTCTGTACTGACTGCTGAAGCACTAATGCTGCTGGGTCAGCCTCTCATCCACAGTGACAACTTCAGTAGCTGTGACCGCTACAGCCTCTGTCAGACCTCCTGAGAGATGCAAGTTTGAAATGAAAGAAAGGAACAGAAGGGAAAAATAAAGCCTAGTAGGGAGTGAGGGCAGAGGAAGATGATTTCAGTTTCATAAAGACTCATCATGACTATTTCTATGTGCTTCCTTTGTGCTACTGATCTGATGGCACATCTTATGTGCGTTTTTCAAAAAAAATCAAACCTAGTATTGATTATTTTGAAGGGAAAATGGGAAGGAAAGCCAAAAGGCAATATATGAAAACAGACAGTCATTCCTGATGGAAATACCTCCAGAAGGCAAGTGTCAGGCAATCTTCCTTATTGTCCACAGTTTCGAATTGAGTGAACAAACCCCTATGATGACATCATTGATATATGAAGAATTTTCTGCTTGGAAGACAACCATGCATCAAGCTACTGTCTACCAAAACATGCAGAGTGCAAGGTAGCAGGCAGGGAACTTCCAGCAGGATGACATTAAGCATGGAGTCTGGTGTTTCACAACTCTTCAGCCACCCCGCAGTCCCCCTTTAAGCCACTGTCCCCCCATTTAACCACTCTCATTCCAGCAAGAATTTTTTTTCCAGTGCCATCAAAATTTCCTTTGTTGCATCACAAGTGCTGGGTAGTAGAGCGGAAGAATCTTCTCCCAGAAAAATCTCCTCCCTTGTCCTGCAGGCTATACTCTTGCTGATGCAGTCCAGTGTCAGACTGGCCTTTTCCACAAGGAAACACAACTTACTTGTGCTCAGTTTGTCCGCTGAGATGCCCACAATTCCTTCCTTCCAGAAGAACTGAAATTCTCAGACAAAGCAGGAACTCGTACGACTTGGGGTACTCATCTCTGTGAAGTGAACATGGAAATGTTAAGTACATGATAAGCATCTCTTTCAAGTATGTGTCTTAGATTTGAACCCAGGCCCCTCAAAAGAGAGGAATTCCTGTGTTGTTCTGCATGCTATGAGGAAATCTGTCAAGAAACTTTGTTATCTTGCTTCTGTTACAGATCCTGAGGATTTATAGTTTTAAATGCTTTCATGTAAGGGGAAAGAAAAGGAAGCATCATTAGCATATTTTTAAAGACACTGGAGTGCTTTTTCATCTCCATTACTGAGAAATTGAATCAACTTTACTCTATATAAATTCTGTCTCTGAGAGCTTTTGTTCAAATGGTATTTGCTAACTTAACAAAACATGAGTTAGCGAAAGAGTATGCATAGAAGATATGGAAAGGAAATATTAGCATTTCATTAGAAATTTTAAGATAGACATTAAATGGCACCCAAAGTCGGCCAACTTGATGCTTTTATTAACTTAGACTCCTAGCCATTAAATGCTTTCTTCTATTCATGCTTCTTCTTTTCCTGCTTTTTATTCTAACTCTACACATCACACCGCTTTTCTCCTGTGTGGGATCTCTGAACGGTATCATCTATGATTTTTTCCACGGTACATGTACTAAATTTATGAACAGTGCGTTATCTATAAAAAAAATGAGATACAAATAGCAAAGACTACCTCCAAGCAGAAAGCAGATGAGCCTTTCCTGTGCGTTCGGTAGGATGGTGTGCACCATACTGATGTATGTGAGACTGCTACTGAGCCTCAGTCAAAGCAAACTCTATGATTACTTGTGATTCTGCACTTAGATCTTCATCCACTCACGTTGATCTCAGCTTGCAGTAAGGATCCCAAGACTAAGGCCCCTTTTGATCTTCATCTGTTGAAAGGGTCACCCAAGAACACTTCTCCTTTGCAGAAGAGCACAAAGAATTGTGAAACAAAACCTAATTTTTCTGAATGAGCTTGGGAATGTTAGTAAGGTAATGTGTAGTAATGATATACATCTCAGTCCTTATTCTGATCATCACTTTAATCTTGGTGACCATAACTTGGTTTTAGCTTGAAAGTTGATAAAAATGCATTTTTTTTGTATACAATGAAGCTGCAATATCAGGCCAATACCAGTAGTGAACAAGTTCATAGATTACATATCCATGTAAGACCACTAGAAGTCACCAAGTCTGACGTCAGATTGGATATGTGGAATTTCTCTTGAGTAGTTCCAGCTTGAACTGAGGAAAAAAATTGAACCCTTCTAAAAGTCATCACAAGTGAAGAAATTACTGTCAGGCTTGCTCATTGCTCCCGACTGATAATGTATCTTAGTCTTCTAAACTAGAACTTGATGGTATCCACTCCCTGCTTCCTAGTCATCAGAATCTGGTATTTCTGCATGGAACTTGATGAGAAGTCCCTATTGAGGTGTTTCCTCTTTCTCTCAAAACCAAATCTATTGCTTTGCTGTTTCAAGCTTCTAGGAAGAAAACCATTTTTTTTTGACTTGAACAAAAAAGCCCTCTGCTCTTTGTTAGTCCTTTTTGAATTATTTCTTGCTGGTCTGCCAGGACTCAAGATAAATTCTCCATTGACTGTCTCCCTGATTCATTGATCTTTACAGCAGGCTCAGCCAGAATGTGTTGCTGTCACTGGTAAGCAGTCACAGAGCCAAATAACACGTTTACACCACTAATGAAACTCAGCTCAGTAACTACTCCTGAGGGAGCCAGTGATTCAGGGTTTGCAATAATGAAGAAGGATATTCCACTTGCAAATAGTTTCCAGCTGTTCATTTAGATGGGTGTGATAAACACTACTAAAACTGAAAGATGATGAAATGTGAAAGCCAAAGAACTAAAAAATATAAGTACTGGTATAAAAAAAAAAGACAATAAAATAAAAAATAACCAGGGCTACTGTTACAGGTTCTTTGCAAATGTGCTGCTTCTCTAAGAAGAAAAAAAGCACACAAAACCAAAATATGAAGAAGTCTGAAAGAAAGAGTAAACAGGTTCAGATTAGATCTCCAGTGCTGTGTAATTCTCCATCACTCACTCTCACTGTATTTACACCTCCCACACAGCCTTTCCCATGCCTCTTGTTTTGTGCTGTAATGGAAATGCACTGTTGGATTTCTACTGTTGACTTTATACATTGTTTATTAACTGTGTAGAACATATTTTGAAAGAAACTTGTCCCAGGGTACATCAAGCTATGTCAGACTGTGGTAAGATTTCTCGTAGTGTGCTAAGCTAGTGAAGAAGAAGAATTTGCTTATGGTGAGGACTAAAATGATTGATCTGTTTGGTGGCTTGAAATGTTTTGATTACAGGGTGTTGTAGTTTTATGTAGGTGTATGAACAACTTCCTAGTTAGTATTTTACCATGTATTGTATAGCAGCTAGCATAAGCAATGGAGATGTTGTGAGCATGTATGATAATGTATGTTTGGCCTTTAGCACATTAAAATATCCTATTTCCTGTTTAACAAATCTATTTCTAATTACCTAGCACTAGCTTCTTTTGATATCCATACACCTTTTAGAAGACAATCTGAGAATTAATACATGGCAATTGTACTTCTGAGGTGAAATAAAAATTATACTGGAAAGAAGACATTTTTAAGGCATTATGAAAAGAAGGTAATTAACCCTCAACCACTTTCCACTTAACTAATTAACTGCTAAGTATTTATAAAAGACATATAGCGGAGTCTCTTATGATCTACAGAATTTAAATCGCACTCAAAAGTCTTTCTAAAAGTACTCTCCAGATAATCAAGTAGCTGCAGACTTGCTGTAGGAATTGCAAGGAGAAATTTCATAGTGAAGTAGGAGATTAGGAGATCAAATAACATTCTCCCTAATTCTATCACTCAGGGCTTTCACAGAATCAAAGAACTTTCTTCTGCAGTTCTCCAAACACTTAAAATATGAATACATTAAACTTAATCATGGACACATCAACCTCCCCTTTCACAGCTGGGCAAACTGAGGCAGAGTGAAGTTATAGGGCTGGTATTTTTTGAAGTTGGCTGGAATGATGAATGCCATCTCTTTGGGGTGTTTAGCCTTTGATGCATAAAGGAGGATTAGATTAGACATCTCATAGTAAGCTGTCTGAGCTCCCGTGCTCCACCTCCGTAGTGGAAGAATACATGACAGCAGGAGACTGATATCCTCACATCATCCTTTTCACTTTTTTCTTCTCCTGCAGTGACACACAGAGCTTAGTACGTTGCTCCAATGTGTTGGCAACTATGAATCCAGATCACTGAATGGATCTGCCAGTGAGCTTCTCAGGCCTCCAAAAGAGATACTCTGTGCTCAATGGCAGATCAAAAGTCCACCCAGTAGACTGAGAAAGGCAAGAGAGACTCATGAAAAGTGTGCGGGAATTGTGAGGTGCCAAAACAGTTGCTTCTACTGCCAAAATATAAGCAAATCTTCCCCTTCTCCTCCAGCCTTTTACCCCACAGCAATCCACATACCTGTAATATACGATGCTGTTGCAGCCATTGATGACCAGTCTCTAGAAACACACACAAAAAGAAATAATGTGGTAATGTGGAGCCCTGTCTAGTCCTGTACTTTGTCCCCTTAGCCTATTTCACAATGGTTTTTCCAAGCAAAGACAGATGTAGGCTGCCTGCATAATGTTTTTGTCCTTCTCCCTTGAGTAGCTGCTCTGGCCAAGTTTTCTAATCAGTGATCAATGATTACCAGACCAACAAATGGGACATATGCACCCAGTAGCAGATGGCAGTGACTGTGTGCAAGCATTGCAACTCTTTTCACACAGAACTGTCTGCAAAGGGAAGCAGACTGTTCAGGCCACCTACTTACAACCCTACCTGTGCTGTGAGCCTCAAGTAGAAAGCATTTTACTACCTGCTAAGACATCTGAACATCCTATTGGAGGTCTGGAGAATATTTTGCTCTTTGCTAGAAGTGTACCTGGGAAGCACGCTTTCTGAGACTTCAGTTATGTGAATCCATAGTGTCTGGTGTACGTGAGCAGGAAAAACAAGAAGCCTAGCCTCTGTAGCCTTATCCTCTATTCAGCTCAGAGATACACTGTCAGGAGAAGTAGCCATCTCCGTGATTCTAGAAGCAGTATCCTTTGAAGGACCCTAAAGATCTGAGAACTGCCAAAGACTGCTTATGTACTCCACAGTTTCCTGTTTGTCCATATATCCTAATTCCAAAACCTCCTGGAAATTCACAAGAGCAGTCTTCAGCATTCGCTTCCATGTTTCTCTGAAGGGGTTTAATTGAACTCGCTGCTAAGGGAACAGTTCTTTATTGTTATATTGGGACATGTTGAGAATCACCCAGCCCCATTTTATCTAATCGTACTCTTCTTGAATGTGGTAGATAATTCCTTCTTTGCTAGTGCTTAATAGCTGTGAATATAGACAAAGGATTTTTGTTTGCTTATTTATATTGGTTAGAGGCTTCAGTTATGGACTAGACCCTCTTTATGCACAGAATTGTAAAAACCACATTCACAATATGCTTGTAGATAGTTATCTTATCCCGCAAGCATTTGGCAAGTTATTCTTTAAGTGGAGGACAGTTTGAAGGCAGATCAAATGAACCTACTTTAAAATTCGTGCTTTTAGGTAATTTTGATTAATTACCATAATAAGGAATTTCCAGAGTATTCCCATGGAAACAGACTTTGAAGCAACTTGTCTGCATCCACCTTGTAAAAGTTTTTCCCGAGCAGTAGTCAGTATTCCCAGTACACTCTCAGTAGCACCGCATAGCAGGCTGCTAGTTCTGTCCTACGACACAGCATCTCCATTTGTGCTGCTTGGTGTTTGTGCAGGAATTTTCTGATGTTAGTAGATGAGATATGAGTTTGTATTATAAAGATTGGTGCAAATTTCATGAGTATGCTGTCCTAGATAGCCTTTCCCTTCCTCATATCTGGTGAAAATTGAAGACATTGAAGCAGATTACATGTCCACGCTATTTAAATCAATATGTTGTCATTTGCCATTAACCTTTGCTCTCTACTCCAGCATTACTTTTTCCCAAATCTATTGGAATCAGTCTTGTGCATGAGCTTTCCAAAAGCATCGTACCAAACTTTGTAAAAAGTAAGCAACAATACTTGATGGGGTTCATCTCCTCATGGGCCTAAACTCATTGTGCTGAAGAAACTGGCAAGTCAATCTAGGTGAGGTGATTACATCACAGCATTTGGGAAGCCTGGAATGAGCAGGTGGAATTGTGGAGAAATGTCAGAAACTCACAATAGCCCTACACTTTGCATATTGCCAAGTGAAACAGAAGGCCCGGGGATGCTGGTTTAGTTGAAAATAAATGTAAGGTACATTGCAAGGAAGTTCTGGTCTTACTTTGCTGAAACCTTATAAGACAGTAAGCAGACCAAAGGGGTGTGTCTTCTCATCTGAACTCAGTCTCTGCCTTCAAAGAACTCATTTTTAAAAAGAAATATACATCTGCCTCATAAAGCACCTCCTATGAGAGAGACACCGTCTATCGAGGTAATTATTAGGACCCACTGCAACAGAAGCAATCATCCATCTGCAAAACAGGAACATAATACAAAACAGACTGTGAATCCCCGTTGCAGAATTAACTGAATTGGATTTAAACCACTTTTTGTCTGCATAATGTGCTCAGGTTTTTTTTGTGATCCGTCTGTATTATACGTAGCAGTAGCGTGTTATCCAAAGGTAGATTAAGTTAAACTTCTCCTCTCAAGTGGCCATTCCTTATAACTAGAAAACAATCCCCAGGTTAAGAGAATTGAATGTAAGATTTACTGCTCACATTTAGACCACAGTTCTAACTTTTGTGCAAGCAATAATAGAGAATGATTCAGTTGGAGAACTGAAACACACATTTATTGCAGAGAGACACACTTCCATTTTAAAGGGAAAAAATATCTTCAAAAATTAGTTTTATAACAAAGCTTATTGGTCTACATTTAAAGTTGACTGTTAAAAGAATTATAAACAGCTATAATGTTGCTATTATCAGAGTATGTAAGTAACAATATTGTGTAGGAACAGTCTTGTTCCAGTAGATATGGTAAAAACAATGAAGATGATACTTTCTTTCCAAACCCTTCACTTCAACGCCTTTCTCCGGTGGAGTGCCTAGTTAATGATTTGAGGTACCTTAAAATTATCTGGTCAGTCTCCTAAGCTGGAGTAAATTTAGTGGTTTGAAAGTCTTTCGTGATTGCCCTAGATCTTGTCCCAATGTGAAAACCTAGACCCAGAGTCTTGCTGTTTCTACCAGGAAGAATGATCTATACTTCTTAGCAGAACATCTACCAACTTATCAAAACAGGAACAATATCCAATTGGTATCTTGTCCTTTAGGAAGACTAGTGTGTTAAATGTTTGCCTCCAAAAAACTGACATTTCTTTTAGGTTTCTCTCAACTATCTACCTCTATGTCATCCTCCTTATTTTGGCTTTACAGAAACAGTATGCACACTTTTCCTAGCTTGCTTGTTTGATGCCTAGGTCACTTTTGCTGTCAGAATCTATTTATTGAATAAAACGGATTTTTTTCCTTTCTCAAGATACAGTGAAAAATGTGCAAGAGCTCCCAATACAGACATGCTGGTTACTAGGAAACACAGTCTCCAGAGAGCAAAGTAGGAGCACAAGCCTTGAACTACAAAGATTTATTTTGGGGAGGATCCTACAGCAAGGGTTGGAATTAATATATTAGTAATCTTATAAAATGCCTTTGCTGAAGGACAAGTTTAAAAACATAAGTGAATATCTGTAAGAGCCTTAAGACAATCTTCTCTTCTTGCTCTAAGAGGATGTTTCAGGTAATGGCCCAAACTTTATGAATTTCTCTCAAGAAAGGAATCAAATCCACTCTTGAGTAGAAAAAAAAAAAAAAAAATATCCAGTGATTCCACTAAGGGCTTTCCTGTTCCTTGGCAGGAAAAACTCTACTGCTAAGATTTGTGCACAGTCATGACATATGAGACCCCTTTCTCTACATGGGCTCGTACTGATTAATACCTTCAACATCAAGTGGTGAGTTGGTACTTGAATATGGCTTTGAAATATGAACCTTTGTAAACAGTTGTGTTTATCTTAATAATTGTCAGCTAATTGGCAAAATAAGAGCACTAGCACAGAGTTAAAAAAACAAAGCCCAAACTAACCCAAAATGAAAACCCATCCAAGAACAGTGACAGTATTGTGTACAGCTTGTCTGTACACTTCTCGGGGATCAGAAAACACTGCAGAATCAGCTGAAAATGTGGAAGTTATAGTGCAGATTGAAATCAAGTGTTGAAGCAAGTTCCTGCCTGCAAAACCACAGTGGTCAGGGGAATAGTTGAGTACAAACATTATTTCTAGGCTTGTTTTCCTAATCACTGAGTTATCAACTTAACTGTTTTAATTAGTAGCCTAATGAAATCCAGCTTCTTTGAGTTTATAAAGTTTTTGATCTTCTTTGGAATGGCTTTCTACAAGGAGAAGTTCTAGACAGAGTTGCACCTTCTTGACTAGAAGCTCTGTCACAATTACTCATTTGAGATATATTATCCAAACATTTTCCCAAATGGCTCCCTGGCTCTCCTATGAGAAAGCCCACAACACGCAGTGGGCTATGTTGGCTGAAATTCCTCAGTGTGGCCTGGAAAACAAGCAAAATAGGAAATGATCCACATAAGAGTCACCGAAGACAAGTTTAATCCGTTTACTGTAGTGGAGCAAGGCAAAAAGTATCAATGTTTCTATATTACCTATTTAGATTAACATATTTTAGGAAGAGAGTTGCAGGCGAAAAGCTTCTCTTTTAGGCTCGTGGTTTCCCTCATTCATCACCAAACAGCATGGTACATGTCCCAAGGAGATCTAAAGCAGATGAAAAGTCCCAAGTCCAAGTGGCAAGAATGCCATTGCACTAACAAGTAAATCCCTCTTGGACCATTCCTAGAGAGGCTGTTAGCTGATAACCTATTATGTCTGGTCTGCAAGGGCCATGTAAGAAAACACTGCCACTGGCTATTTGTCTTAGATGTAACTACTGTGTGTGAGAGGCTCACTTGTTCGAAAACATAGAGTGGAGGTAACTGCAAGAGCCCAACCCTACGAAGTTGGGGCCAGGCAGTTTGAAACAAACACTAGTCTTTCCAGTCATAAATACAGCAAAAGCAGGCAGGCAGCCAGAAATAGACTCATCTAGACACATATGATATACTAGATACCAGAAGAGGAGTCTTGATCCTGACAAGTTGTTTTGAGGTGAACAGAAGAATAACAAGCTCTCCTACTTTTAGTTCAAAAAAACTCCAAAGAAAGTAATGGTAAAAAAAGAATGCAAGGAAAGCTTTTACGTCTGTGAGCAGCAAGATAAAAGTTCTAAAAACATTCATGGCCTCTCTTGGGAACAGAACTTTGAAACCCTATCCTATGAAGGCTTCATGCACCTCTTTGCACTTACAATCTGAAATACCTCTAGAAGGATAAGGGCATCTCTTAGATTCTAACCTAAGAGAAGGACTGGAGGAGTTGTCCAGGTAACAGGGAAGGTGTGTTTCTACATAGGGTTGAAGACAGGTCATTCACTCCCATATGAAAAAAAAACAAAGGCCCCAGGAAAATAGTGGGGTATCAGTAGATAAAGGATGAGCATGCCTGGGACTACTGTGGGGCAGTTTTTCTCATGCATGCCTACAAATGTTTTTTTTTTTTTTGTTTAGGCAAGGTGGCAAATTATGCAGGAAACCTAAAGGATCTGCAGCTGACCAAAGAGGCCAGGAAAGACAATGTCCCTAGGAGAGAGATTCAAGAACACTGACTCATCTCCTGGGATCTCCAGGAAAATGGCCTTAGCTAAATGGCCTTAGGTGGTACATACTGAAAAGCGGAAAGGCTACAGAAGCACGCAACCAAATTGCTTAAATTCCAGCTTTGGTATTAAAATGGAAGGGCTTCTTTCCTACATCTTCATTCTGGTAATTCATTAATTCATTTCCAAGCTTGAATTTGAATGTGAGCACTGTCAATTAAGAGAGAAAAACATAACTGCATTTGAATTTTGCTAATTGCTTAAGCCTACTACCTCTTGTGACAATAAATCAAAACCACCAGCATAGTAGAATCATTTTTAAAACTCTTCTGTCTATGGATCCATACCAAGAACTGTCACATTTTACATCAATTCATTCACAGCAAATAGCTGTGAAACTTGGGTAGCAACAACTAAAAGCACTGAACATGGTTGTTGTTAGTTAAGTGTGAGAAATATCTACGAGTAGAGACCCATCATGGTTTGGGCTATCAAAATCAAGTTGTACCTCTTAGTGGACACGGTTTACAAGAACTTCAAAAGCTTATTTTAGATAATTCAGGAAGCTTGAATGCTCCCTGTGTTTGATAGACTTGGATTCGTATACTTGGTAGGACACATAAATATGAAAGAAAAATCTTCTTAGATGTTAAAATACAAAGTGAGGTCAAGGGATGGCTGTAGCAGATTGCAATTGTGACAGCTTCCTGCAGTTAACCACCACAGAGAGGAGTCTTTGAGCAACACATTTACTGGTCACTATGAAGGCCTGGCATTCGCATGGTGTTGTGAGTGGACCCTGGCCAGCAGCTAAGCACTCATACTCACTTACTCATGCTTCCTATGGGATAGAGAGAAAAGAGAAAGAAGGTGAGAAGACTTGTTGATCCAGTTAAAGATAGTTCAATAGATGAAGCAAAAGTGGGCACGCAAGCGAAGCGAAGGAGGCATTTGTTCACTGCTTCCCATCAGCAGGCAGTTGTTTAGCTGCTTCTGGGAAAGCAGGGCTTCTGCATGTTAATGGTTACATTGGAGGGCAAACACCATACAGGCATTCTCCCCTTCTTCCTCTTCTCCTTGAGTGTTCATTGCTGAGCACAGCGTAATGTGGTCCGGAATATCCTTTTGGTCTCTTTCAGTCCGAGGTCCTGCCTGTCTCCCCTCCCAGTTTATTACCTACTACAGGGGCTTACTGGGAAAAAGAAAAATCCTTGGTGTTGGGCAAGCACTGTAGCAATAACTTTGGTTATCGAAATATCATCAACACTGTTTTAATCACAAATCCAAAATACGGCACTGTACAGGCTGCTATAGAGAAAATTAACTCCATCCCAGCCAGAATCAGTACATGTGGATTCATAAGAGTGTACTCAGCAGGGGAAATAAAGAGAGAACAGAAACTGTAGCTGTCTATAGGAGCTACTGAGGAGTAAATTCTTAGCATCTTCAGTCCTGCACCAGTTTGCAATGTTAGGCCCAGTAGGGCATACTGGGTGATACTTTATTACGGGATATGGACTTCAGGCCTTGCAACTGGAATAACATCATATTCAACCAATGTAACAAGCTACAGAATCAGGAATGTAGAGTAGGACATCCTGATAAAAGTCTATTAGTAACCACTAAATTAACTCCAGCGAACGAGTGCCTAAACATCTGTATGTGGCATTGTAATTTTGTGCTTGTTTCTATTCTAAGTAGAAATCTCCAGATCATAGACAAGAAAGCACTGCAGCAATAATCCAACAGAGCATAAGATCTCTTCTTTGCCATACATTCTTGCCCAGAGATGCAATTTGCTGGATCTGCTGGTATATCTGCCTCTACAGTTCTTCTCCCATCTTCACCACTTAGGACTAGAAAATATTCTGTGACTCTTATCTCAGTGATTCCATCAAGAAGTTAAAAACACCGAGCAGTGATTGTTAATGACATTAAGGCCCAGTGATTGACTTAGCAGCCCAATATGAGGACAAATCCAGTGCTATAGTAGCAGGAAAATTTTTGAAATTGGGAGAATTTAACATCAGTCTTATCCACCTTGTCAGTCACCTGCTTTGTCTTCCCAGGAGGAATCGTAGTAAGGTGGCATGAGTCCAAGAACAAACTACTTTTGAAACTTTGTCCTAGACAAAGGACAAGTTGCCAGATTGTTCAGCTGGAGGTGTCTGCTGTACTGCACAGACTTTTGACATGTCCTCAAATGTGGGAAAAGTACAAATGGTGCATAATATTTTATCTAATGCACTAATTTATTTAACTTTTACTTTTTTTTTCCCTTCTTCACCTGGCTTTTCTGCATCCAAATTATCTGTCTTCACTGCTTCGCGACCTTCTTTTCATGGGATACTTTTGCTGCTTAAATAGACTAATAAAAAATCTACCAGAGGTTGCCAGTTTTGCAGGACAGACAATGAGGGAATTTCTTCCTAAGTTCCTCGTGTAGAATTTATGAACAGCCTGAGTGACTGCCTCAACAGTATTCTCCCCTTCACCTACCCATGGAATATGAAGTGACTTCTCCCCCTTGGCTTTATCGTTCATGCATCAGCAATATCCTGGCTAAGTTCTTTAAATCTAGCCCTTTTCCCCATCATTGTTTTTTTTCCCTCAGGAAAACCCCACACACCCTCAAAACCTAAGATAACTCCCTGCCTAAGCTCCAGCATTCATGATCTCAGGATCACTTAAAGCTTAACAATACAAATTTGTAAGAAAAACTTTGAGGAGCCTTGAAGAAGCCACTACTTGTCATTAGGAAAAGGATCATGGTGGAAAAAAGACACCAAAGACTGCTTCCACTTAATTCAGAGAAGTTCAGAGAGAGTGATCTTAACAGACTGGAAATAACCATAAAACCCAGGGGAACATTGTGACACGGAGATGCAAGTTAGACATAGGTAAGTGATAAACAAAGATTTAGGCCAGTTATATGTGATCAAGATCTGAAATCAAGAGAAGGGGAACGATTTGGGGCAGTGGGCTGGAATCTCCTTTTCCAAATTCACAGTGTTCCACTTCTAAATTTTTAAAAGATGTCTGGGCTGCTCACTAACTGAGTCACGGTAATTGTTCATGCATTTTCTGCCTTATTGAAAAAGAGAGTTAGCATGCAATCTCTCATGTATTGAGGCACAGCTCAACACACCTATCATTAGCTGCAGGCTAACCATGCACACAGGCCACAGCAAGGGATCCACTGATGCTGTTGCCTTGTTCGTGAGAGTTAACGCTTCCACTCAGGCATTTAGAAGTAAAGGCAAGGTGACAACTGTCAATAGTCACTAGTAACTATTCTTCAGGAATAATGATGAGTTGAAGAAGATGAAGGTCACAGTAGTAAAGTCTCAAGTGAGCCACAGGTTTGGATAAATCATCAAAAATGAATCAAAACTACCTGTTTTAAAAAGTGAGCTGTTTACAGACACTTGAATGTATGAAATTAATCATAAGTACCCAGATCTGAAAGTACTTTGGACATTGAAAAAGTTGTTGTTTTTTTCCAGATGGCTCCAAACCTCTCAAATAATAGTTCAACACAATGTTCTCCTATACCCTTGGTTCTCAGGCCAAGAAAAGGCAGAGGTTTAGAAAATGTTACCTAGATGAATGCTTACTGAACTGTGTGAGCTCCTAGTGAGTCCAGAACAGGATGGAGGAAGCAGTCTCACAGCTATCTTACAGGCTAACGAAACTGCATCATTGAACAGTGATAGACTGGGCATCACTTTAAACCGGGCCTGGTGAGACCATTAGGAAACACCAGCTGAGTCCTCGAGTTGTACCTTTACCTTCTCATTCTAGGGAGCTGAAATGGATGATGCTCTGACAAGTAGGGTCAAATCCTGTCTGATTGGTGTCCTGAGAACCTTGAACATTTTCTCAAACAAGGCTTAAGGGTATTTTTCACAAGAACATCACTGCAGAACAGCCCCTCCAAGCACTTAGTCACATTGCTTTACTAGCTTTGCTGGTTCTGCTCCAGGGAAGTGGGATATTTTGGTGGGAGAGATCTGGGATAACAGGTATGAAGCTGGTTCTCATTTCATACAAGTGGTTGTAGAATATAACATCCTTGTGCATTTCTGAACACTGGTTATTGCAATAGCCTTCAGGTTGCTACAGTATGATAGAGCAGCCCTTTTTATTTACACATACATGGAGATGACTTTCCCCACACACCATCTGATGTTAGAGTCCTCTTTTACCTTTTTCTCCTTCCTTCCCAATATGCTCCATGCGTCTCAGACATAGCCTTGCAGATAGAAACCCTCTCTCCAGGTGGAAAATCTGCAGAGACCATCTGTAAGCACATAAATCAACAAGCAAACGCTACACGGTATGGAGTGTCATTTCTACTAGAAGCAAACCAGTGTATGTATACATGTAGGCAAATGTATATGTCATGAGGAACACATCTGGATTGGACAACCTCTTCTGCTCCATACATCTGTGGAGGAGAAGCCATGAACATTCCTTCCCCTAGCAACCCAGTCTTTTTATGGCAGCAAGGAATCTATAAGGAAATGGAACCCTTAAGTACTGTCCCTCTGCATGATTTAATTACTCTGCTCTAGTTTTTTGCTGGTTTTTTTTGCCAGGAAGCCTAACCAGGACTCAGATGCTACCTGAAACATATTCAGGAATTTTTGACCAAGGACAATGACTCTAGCAGGTGATATATTTTTCTTCATGATCTGTTTTTACCGAAGTCTCTTTAGAAGTGCAGCCTCCACATCTATGAGACACCTGTTTAAGGTTGCTCATCCGGTTTAAATGACAGTAGGACTTACGGAGTCGACCAACACACAAGAACACTGAGCAAGCCAGCTGTCATGATTTTGAGTCCTCCAGCTGGCAACAAAGAGCTGCTTGCCCCAGCAGGCAACAGAGAACCACATAGATGCTCACGGACACCTTCCCCTTCTGAATCCCACCGGGGAGAAGAATAAAAATTAACAAAGGCAAAACCTGGGGCTTGAGACAAGGACAGGGAAGGATCATTCACCTATTACTGTCATGGACAAACCAGACTTGACTTGGGAAAAAAAAAAGTAATTACCAGTCAAATCAGAACAAGATACAGAGAAAGAAAAGTAAATCCCCAAAAGAACACGTTTCCCTCACCCCTCCTTTCTTCCTGGGCTTAACTTTACCCTTGAATTCTCTACCTCCTTCCCCTGAGTGACAGGGGGGGACAGAGAGTGAGGGTTGTGGTCAGTTCATCACACGTTGTCTCTGCTGCTGCTTCTTCCTCAGGAGGAGGACCCCTCACGCTATTCCCCTGCTCCAGCATGGGGTCCTTCCCATGGGAGACAGTCCTCCACAAACTTCTCCAGCATGAGTCCTTCCCACAGTCTGCAGTCATCCATGACCTGCTCCAGCGCAGGTTTCCATGGAGTCACAGCCTCCTTTGGCACCTCCATTCACTCCAGCATGAGGTCCTCCACAGGCTGCAGATGTACATCCACCAGGACTCCTCATGGGCCTCAGAGGGGCAGCCTGCTTGACCACAGTCTTCTCCATGGGCTGCAGGGGATTGTCTGCTCAGGCGTCTGGAGTACCTCCTCCCCATCCTTTGCACTGACCTTAGTGTTTTCTGCGGTGCTATTTTCCTCACATCTCATGTCTGCGTAATTCTTCTCTCATGTCTGTTATCCGTATAGGTTTTTCTCTTGCATCTGTTGCCCGCAGGGCTGTTTCTTGCTTCCCTCTCTTCAGCACCACACTAGGCTGGGCTGGCCTGACCACTCCACTGAGCCCTGGCAGCCCAGCCACAAGCCTAGTGGGGAGGTCGGCATCTGCTCTTGCACCTCCCCTGTCCATTGCTTCCCTCTTTGCCCTTCCCTCCACCTTTCTTAAATATGTTATCACAGTAGTGTTACCACCATTGGTGATTGGTGTGGCCTTGGCTAGAGGCAGATCCATGCTGGAGCCAACTGTCCCTGACTTCTAGCAGCCTCCAGCAGAAGCTGCCCTTGCAGGCCCTCCAAGATGAAACCCCTTGTCATACATACCCAGTATGACAGCTCTTCAGATTGCAGAGGCATATTGATGTACCTCTACATTAATGCATGCAGCACGGACAGCAAATAGGAGGAGCTGGAAGCCACTGTGCTGCTAGAAAGCTACAGCCTAGTTGCCATTACTGAAACTCAGTGGAACCAATCCCGTGACTGGAATGCAGCTATCAATGGCTACAGGCTGTTCAGAAGGGACAGATGAGGAAAGAGGGGTGGAGAGGTTGCCCCTCTACCTGTTCCTGAAGAATAGCCATGAGCAGGTTGAAAGCTTATGGGTAAGAATTACTGACCAAGGCAATAAAGGGATCCTGGTGGTTGCTGTCTACTACAGGTCAGTCAATCAAGGGGAGCCTATTGATGAAGTCTTCTTACTTCGGCTACAGGAAGCATCATGCTCAGAGGCTGCTGGGGGACTTCAACTATCTCAATATCTGCTGGAAAAATAACACAGTGAGCAGCTGGCAATCCAGGAGACTTCTGGAGAGCATTGAGGATAATTTCTCAAGCCAGGTAACAGACAGCCGTACCAGAGGGGATATGATACCAGACCTGTTGATCACCAACACAAGTGAACTAATTGATGATGTCAAGATTGGAGGCAGCCTGAGCTGCAGTGATCATGCACTGCTAGAATTCTCAGTCCTGAGGGATATGCATCAGGTGAAGAGTAAAGTCAGGACCCTGAATTTTAGTAAAAAATGAAAGTAAACTTCCAGTTGTTCAAGCAGTTGGTCAATAGGACCCCCTGGAAAACTGCCCTCAGGGTCAAGAGATCAAAGCAGAGCTGGCAGATCATTGAGAATGCTTTCCATAGAGCACCAGAGCTCTCAATTCCCAGATGTCAGAAATTAGGAAAGGAAGGCAAGAGACCAGCATGGCTGAGTCGAGACATGCTGGTCACCATAAGGGGCAAGAAAGTAATGCAGAGGCAGTGTAAGCAGAAACAGGTATCCTGGAAAGAGCAAAAGGACTGCTTTGTTGTGCAGGGATGGGATCGGGAACACCAAGACACTGTTGGAATTGAACTTGGCAAAAGATGCAAAGAATGATAAGGGCTTCTACCAGTATGTCAGCTAGAAAAGGTCAAAGAAAATATACCCTACCTGATGAACAAGACTGGCAAACCGATAGCAACAGATGAGGGAAAAGCTGAGGTACCCAGTAAGGTTTTTGCTCCAGTCTTCTTTGGCAACCTGTCTTCCCATACCTCTCGAGTGGATGGACTGCAAGACAGGGACTAGGGGAGAAAAGTCATACCCACTGTAAGAGAATATCAGGCTCATGACCATCTGAGGAACCTGATCATATTTAAGTCTATGGCATCCGATGGAACGCATCTCAGAGTCTTGAGCAAATTGGCTGATGTAACTGCCAAGCCAATCTCTTCAAAAGTCGTGCAAATCAGGTAAAGCCTGTGGTGGCTGGGAAAAGGGAAACATTGCATTCATTTTAAAAACAGGTAGAAAGGAGGACCTTGGGAACCACCAACCTGTCAGATTCACCTCTGTGCCAGAGAAGATCATGGAACGGATTCTTCTATCAACCATACTAAGACACAGGGAGAGGAGTCTAGACAGGCAGCATGGCTTCACCAAGGGTCAGTCTTGCCTGACCAGCCTCGTGGCCTTCTGTGATGGAGTGACTACATCAGTAGACAAGGAAAGAGCTACGGGTGTCATTTATGTGGACTTCTGTAAGGCTTTGACATAGTCTCCCCACAACATCCTTCTCTCTTAATTCGAGAGATATAGATCTGATGTAGATTGTTCGCTGGATAAGGAACTGGCTGGATGGTCACATCCAGAAGGCAGTGGTCAATGGCTCAGTGTCTGGAGGGAGATCAGTAATGAGTGGTGTTCCTCACTGGTGTGTATTTTGACAAGCACTGTTTAGTATCTTCATCAGTGACATAGACAGTGGGATTGAGTGCAGCCTCAGCAAATTTGCAGACAATACCAATCTGAGTGTTGAGGTTGACATGCCTGAAGGATGGCATGCTATCCAGAGAGGCGTGGACAAGCTTGAGAAGTGGGCCTGTGACAACATCATGAGGTTCAACAAGGCCGAGTGCAAGGTCCTGCACATGGGTTGGGGCAACCCTTGGCAACAGTACAGGCTTGGGGATGAAGGGATTGAGGAAAGCCCTTTGGAGAAGGATTTAGGGGTACTGGTGGATGAGAAGCTGAACATGAGACAGCAATGTGCACTCACAACCCAGGTATTGAGGCAACCCAGGTTGAGGTATCCTGGGATGCCTCAACAGAAGCATGTCCAGCAGGTCGAAGGAGGTGATTCTATCCCTCTACTCTGCTCTGGTGAGACCTCACCTGGAGTAAGGTGTTTAGCTCTAGGGTTGTCAGAACAGGAACAGGTCCAAAGGAGGGCCACAGAAATGATTAGAGGGAGGGAACACCTCTCCTGAAAGAAAAAGCTGAGACAGTTGGTGTGGTTCAGCCTGGAGAAGAGAAAGCTCCTGGGAGACCTTATAGCAGCCTTTCAGTACTTAAAGAATACTTATAAGAAAGAGGAAGACAGACTTTTAGTTGCACTTGTAGCCATAGGACAAGGAGTAATGGTTGTTAACTAAGGCAGGGTAGATTTAGACCAGGTATAAGGAAGATTTTTTTTTACAATGAGAGAGGTGAAACACTGGAAGAGGTTGTCCAGAGAGGCGGTGGGTGCCCCATCCCTGGAAACGTTCAAGATCAGGTTGGACAAGGCTCTGAGCAACCTGATCTAGCTGCAGATGTTCGTGTTCATTGAAAGGGGGTTTGGAGTAGGTAACCTTTAAAGGTCCCTTCCAATGCAAATCATTCTATGATTCTAAGATAAGTAAGTAAGGTTCTTCAGCTGGGATCTCCTCAGCTGTATCAGAGAGTATTAACCGAATAGTTTTCATGAGGGTCCCCTAGCTAAGTCTTATGTTTGCATGGGAGCAACATTTGAGTTCAGTAGGTATGCTGAAGGCTTCTCTGTTTCTACAACAGCAGCAGCTGTTGGAAATGGGAATGAGTTGATAAAGCTTCAAAGGAATACACTATCCAAGAACAGTTGCTCAAGCAGATTTAAGAGTTAAGACTCTCTAATTTCAGCTGGCTGCAATGATGTTCAAACTCAGTCCACCTCAAGGCCATTTTAACTTCTTTCAGACTTTTTTCACTCTATTTCTTTCCCAAATTACTTGAGAGAGAACAGTCAGGAACAGTTTATATTTGTGGAGGGTTTTTTTAAGTGCAAATATATTTTTTCTCCAGTGCTTGGAGAATCCTAGTTCTTTGTGACAATTACTCCGAAAAATTGAAAATTTTCATTTTTTTCTTCTAATAGAATTGTATAGTTCTTACAGCAAAATAATTTTGAAGAAACTGTAGTCCACCAGCCCTAGTAGGTTATCTCACTCATTTAAGTCCTTTCCACAAAACATCAGGGTAAACAAGGGTTCATCATCTTCAAATATTTTTTTTAGATCTGCAATAGTATGTCATTCCTGTGTGCTTACTCGTGACACTGATAATCTAAAGCAATTCATTTTTGGGAATTTCAGCTTTTCTCCAGACTTTATCACCGAGGATTGAGATTGACTGAGTGAAGGTATTTAAAGGACGCCATCAGTCCCTTTTCCTCAAGGGCACCATATAGCAAGTGCCCAAATAGCAATGGTTATACTACATAAAACTACAAAGTAAAACTCAGACAGAGTGGCATACCTGATAGCTGAAGCATGGCACAAGCATGTAGAAATGAGTTTTTCTAACTACTAAAGAGTAAGCACAAATGTGAACACAAGGCCAGCGAAGTCAGTGACTGGCTGAAAAAGCAATCTTAATGTAAACTTGGCAAATGTGTAAATAGACTTTGAGTATTCTTTGGATGGGAAATGCTTTAAACACGTAAAAATTGTTATGGGATTTACAGTCTGCCTAGATCATCCATATCAAGAATATGGCCAGGGAAACAGATCATCATTGGTCCAGAGGATCCCTTAGCTGCTGGGAAGGACAGCCACAAGAGTTTTTCTGAGTGGGATGAAGACTAAGGAGAACTCCAAAGCTGATCCAAGCCACAGGAGTTCTTTTTATTTCCATTCCCTGACGACAGAGAAAGAGGGTTTCACAAATATTTTAAAACAGAGGAGTCTGACAGCTGCTTTAGTGTGTCTGCAAATCTCCCACCTGGAGGGATAGACACACCAAGCAAGGGCATCTACCACACAGCAGGCAGGCAGAGTTTTGTCTCCTTGAGCCACCTCTGTATTTCAGAAGAAGGGATTGTGTTAAAAAAGGCAGTAGCATCAGTTCTACATCAGTGCAGGACTCCCCATAAGAGGATTAATATCCATTGCAGGAAATTCGGGAATTTTCTGGAATAGGCAAGGAGATCTGAACCAGAGAGTCTAAATTTACAAATAAACTATCGAGTAAAGTTAGTTTTTGGCAAGGGAAATGCAACCCCCACATTAGTTGTGTATTAATTAACCAGACCTTTTACTTTAGGGAATAAAAATATTACCCTTTGCTACTTGCAGCTCTTTCTGCTCACCCAGTCTCTTTCTATGTCCTGAACCTGTTGAGTAACCAAAGCCTTAAATTGACTGCTAATTTAATGTTGAGTCAAATTAATTGTGAAACCAGATTAATTAAAGCAGATGAAGCTTTGTTTATCCATTATTCATGAAGCTCGTTGGAACAGGAGAGAGTGCATTAGCTTTATTTAGGATATTACTTTGCTTTAATGAACTCTTTTTTTGCCTCTTAATGCTCCTTTTGAGCAGGAGTTCAGCTTTGCATTGTTGGACTTTTTTCTTTTTTTTGCTTTGGTGGTCTGGTGCATACAATGTAATTAGCAGATTTTCTTGCTCAAAAAAAAGCTGCAGCTGCCAATCTCCAGCAGTGAGTACCTCTCACCATAATTCTGCAGAGGGAGAAAAGAGCACACCTGCATGCTGAGCAAGGATCTCCTGCTCATCCTGTCCTACTGCAGTTGGAGGCTGCAGAGAGGGGTGGATACATTCACTCAGCATCAGAACCAGAAAATCCACAGATGATCGGAAGAGACTGCTAGTTAAATAAACTAGAAGCACCTAACTGCAAGCATTTGAGTAACACTGTGGATTATTCAGGGAAGAATTCTCCACAGAGCAGTGATTTATAAAAGCCAAGCTAGAAATGAGGGGCTGTGAAGTACGGGAGAACAAGTCCTATGAGGAATGACTGAGGGAACTGGGGTTGTTTAGGTTGGAGAAGAGGAGGCTGAGGGGACACCTCTTTGCTGTCTACAACTACCTGAAAGGAGACTGTGACAGGACAAGAGGAAATGGCCGTAAGTTGCATCAGGGGAGGTTCAAACTTGATACTAGGAAGAATTTCTTTACCGAAAGAGTGGTCAGGCACTGGCACAGCTGCCCAAGGAGGTGGTTGAGTCACCACTCCTGGAGGTGTTTAAAAAACAGGTAGATGAGTTTTTGAGGGACATGGTTTAGCGGATGATGGGTACGGTTGGATTTGATGATCTCAAAGGTCTTTTCCAACCGGAAGATTCTATGATTCTATGGGTGAGAAAATATTACCAAAGCTGTTACAGTGCTCTTTGCACAAATGATGTATCCCCTCTGGATATGGTTTAGTTCTAGTAGCTCTGTCTAAAACGATGTATTGAGACCTGAGACACTACTTGTCTCAAAAACTAATGACATTTCTGAGCAGAGTGGAAGACTGGAACTCTTCAGAGTGAAGAGAATGAAAATAGAGCTTTGCTCAAAACTTGCAGTAACATCATATTTGTAAACAAAATTAACTAAGCATAGTGAAATTGAAACAAAAGAAAGGTTGTCTTCACGAAGTGGATTAGACTAAATTAAAAAAAATCAAGATGCCAATTAAACAAGATATAAATATAGGTCCATGCACAAAGATAAAAGGATAGTTTGCAAATTTGAAAGGCAAAACATTTAACACTGCTTAAAAACAATTTTTTTTTCCTGCATAACAGTAAACCAATTGACAGAGCTCATTGCTACAGGATAATAATGAGAACTCATGAAATTAAAGACAAAGGTGGTTACCTATATGACTTAGGAAAACATCCAGGTACAATAGTAAGAACACTATAAAGGATCCAGACTTATATTTCAGCTTGTAAAACAACAACATAAAATTAAGTTATTATAGAAAAAAAATCCATTTTCCTCTTACATAGCTTTCCTGAAGAATATATTAGCCACTGCAAAAAGGCGCCCAGGATAATAACCTATACATAACAATCACTTGATCCTCTTAACTGCATTACCTGACTATCTCATGATCTCCATGTATTTACCCCCACAAGCCACTTAGGCATGTAGGAAAATTATTTGTGTTTTAAAAATGAGGAAGGGAGTGGAAAGCATCTCAAGCTGTGGTTCTCAAAAGTGTTTAAGCACCTGGTTACCGTGGTTTCACACAAAGCTGCAAGAATGAGGAACCATTCTTTGTACTCAGTGTCTATTCCGCTAGTCACTGCTTTGTGCTCTTTAAGATTAGGTGGTCCAAATTGACTATTATAGCAATTATTTTTTGTGTCTATCAACAAGAAAAGTATTTTTCATTTACTTCTGAAGGATGGTTGCTAAGCAAAAGAAAACGCAGCAAGGATAATGTGAAGTGGTTAGTGAGATCAAGGCAAGAAGCCAGAATGATGAATTGAGAGCTTATGTTCCCTTTATTCATGGTGTTTTATTAGTGCTGTATTTTTAGATAGCTAAAGTGCTGTTGCAACACCACCACAGAAAGTACCAAGATCTGGAGAAGAGGCAGGAAAGAACAAAAAGCTGTAAAGTACTGAAAAGGGGGATAAAACTTACACTAAAGCTGCTAGATAGACTCATGGATGTTGAAGACTAAAACTCATTTAATGGGGCTGCGTATCTGTTTCAGTTATCGTTATGGTCAATGTTATCCAATAAACTTCTATTAAGTAGATTAGTACCGGAGGGCATACTTCCTGTTTATGAGCCAGTAATTACCACATTTTGAGCTAAATAAACTGGGAGCCTAGAGGCTGAAATTTTTATGGGAAATAAATTCCTTCAGTCTTGACATTTGTTAGCTGAGGATACGGTGAAACTACCATAAGTAGGGGAGACCAAGAAGACTCGTTCACCCAGCTGCTCCAGCAGAGTTCTGACCACTCTCACACCACCTCCAGACACTGGCACAAAATAAAATGTTGAGTCAACCTAGTTTTATTCAGGAAGTATTTTGGTCTTTCCTCTGTGCAAGTTGCAAAAATATTTTTTATCTGACAGAACAAGATTTAAGGAGCGCAACCCTCACTCAGCTCAGCAGGCTGCCCATCTGCCCTGCTTGGAAACAAGAAGGGGTGATGAGGCTGGTGGCCATTGACTGCCCAAAGGGGGACTATTTTTAACAAGCTTTAAAGATAGTTGAAGAGCATTAACTTTGAAATGAGTCAGAGCCGCTGCATGGGTTCAATATAGGTCAAAGTCACCGCCTAACAGGTCAACATTTCATCTATCTCATGGCCCATTTTGGCCAAACCATCTTCTATTACCTAAGAGTGGGGTGAAACCTGGGGTGAAGTGCTGGCTTTTCTGAAGCCAAGAGGAGTTTCATTGTTAATTTTAATGGATGTGAGGGTTAACTCTGTGTGTCTGGCTGGGAGAATTACAAGCAAACAGTGGTCTGGCTGGCAGGGACAGCATGCAGAACCAGAATAAATAGATTTTTCACAACAGTTAAAAGTAACTGCAGTGTCTCTATGTGAATCCCAGCATTTTGATTGGCTAATGGCTGTAAAAGGCCAATTAGGCTGCACATGTTTGCAGATTAATAAATGGACATTCCACTGTGGCTAAGCTGCATAGTAATCCTCAGTGTGGCTTGCTGAGAACATTCCACTGCTGCTGACTATAATTGTTATTAGTTTGCATTATATGTTAAATAGGGGAATATTTTAATGTAATAGCTGTAAGCGTTAATAGCTGTAAGTGCTAAAGCTGAGTGAATAAGTCATAACAAATTATTTATTCAATAAATTTAGCCTCTTTTACTCTTCAATTTTTTCAGGAACAAGTTTATTATTTTCTCAAAAGAGTAGTTATTATTCAGAACTACTTTCTAATCAGTTTACCAAAAGCTTTCTTGGTCTGCAAATCCCTTGGGTAGGCTATTTTTCACTAAATTGCTAAGCCACACAGCACCATTGCCTCCCCTGTTTTCATGTGTGCTACGCTTTAGCAGAAGTTTCCAGTGGGGACTTAGGTTTAAGCAAAGCCAACCTGGCTCCTCTTGCTCCCAGCGTCCCTGATGGAAGGTATGACGCATGTCCTACCACAACACTTTTACCTTCTATGAAGGCTGGCCTGGGAAAGTGGTCTATGCTCTGGAGGTAGAGGCAAGTTTAGGACTGAGAATTTCTGTGTTACTGTGATGAAGAATATATAATTGTCATGTCCTCCCAGCTTTCAGATGAGGTAGGGGGCAAAGTATAAGAGATGCACCATGGATTGTTTCAGGATGCCCAGGACAAATATGAAAAATACATTACAAACAGTGCACTGATAAATGGCATCTGTCTCACTAAGGGTCACAGGACCCCAAAATATATGCTGTTGTTATTTTTTCATTTATTATTATTACTTTTTCATTTAATAGTTCGCAGCTAAAGGAAGGCAGCTGAGGAGAGCCAAGAAATGGGAGGAAACAACCTCTCCCGCTTACATAACTGCATCGAGCCACCCTCTATGCACTTCTCCTAGCTCTGTGCTTTAGAGGTAAGCAAGTTATGACTCTGCTTTTTATCCTCAGCTGTCCTCCCTTGAGCCTATTTCCAGCAATGCTTAGATAATCTTGTTGCAGCCATTTGTGTCTCAGATCTGCACCTCATGCCAGGTGACTGCCTTAGGTATTTACACACGTACGTGTGATTTGAGAAAAGCAGAGCTAACCACTGAGGCATGATGATTAATAAGCCTTGCAATCTCACAACGGTTGCTTCTTTGTGTTCCTCCAGGTTTCCTAGGGATTGCTCCTACTCTTCCTGGTGAGGTGTGGTCCACCTCAAGGACTCTGTCTCAGAGCAGCCTCTCTGTTGCTTACAAATCTGCAAGGCAGCACTACATCCCTCCTCTTTCCAATTACTGGGCAGTCATCAGCATAATGTTGTTAGGCATTGGCACGGGGGGGGGGGGGTCTACTGTTTAGTGAAGACCAAGTGGGAAAGCAAATAATTTGGGTAAGCTCTGCTGACAGTAGAGTACATCTCTATTTAGCAGAATTTGTTTCATACAAATGGCATCCCAAGGTACTTATCAAAGTTAAATAATACATAACAGCAGAGGGAGAGAGAACTTAAGAGGCACAGGCATGGGAGCAGAGATGTTTTCAGATGAGATTTGAGAATAGATGGAGAAGCGGTGAGGCAGAAAAAACCAACAGAAATAAAGACTATTCCAGACGGTGGGAGATACAAGGGTAAAAAGCTTTCACAACAGCTGTGATTTAAGCATAATTAGGCACAGAGAGATGACCATTTGGAGAGCAAAATAGGAACAAAGGAGAAGGAAGAGGAATTCCAAGAGGCAGACTGGGAAAAAGTCACAGAAGGCAAATAAAGAAATGAATGGGAAGCTGTAGAAGCTTCCTCTGTAAATGTCATGATGGTGATTTGGAAAGCCAATGCACATACAAAAAGACTGGTGTGTTCAGGATGGCTGGAGGATGTTGACATGGTGAATTCAAGCAGAAATGGAAGCCAGGCACTGCCATGTCTAGAGCAGAATTTCCTCTGAACAGCAGCATCTGTCTAACTCTTCTTTGGGTTTCAGACCCAAAAGGTAAAATACAAGGAATTGCTATATGATCTGTTGCCTTCCCCTCATCTTTCTGCTGAAGACTACGTTGTTTACACCTTCCTAGGTTGCAAACAGAAATTCCATTGCACAGTTACTACATGTTTTTTGGACAAAACATGTATTTTTAACCAATAATGTATGAGAAGGAGTCAATGTTTTGCTCTAGATATAGTGGATTGTGGTAGTCCAAAGAATGAGTTTTTTACTATCCTCTGTGACCTGAAGTTGTCTCCATTTTGCTGAATAAAAGAAATATCAAGTCACCCACAAAAATAATTTGTTACATTGGATGCAGGAAAGCCTTAAGCCTTGTGAATACTTGCAAGAAGCATATTTTACCATGTTTGTGCTGTCAATAATACAGGGTTGTCTCCTTGGTTATGGTCTTGCCAGCTTCAGTCACTCTGGGAAGTGATGCAAGTTGAGCTGCAATTTGACTATCTGCCTACAATACTGTATCATGAAGATCTCCAAGACATTTTGTCACAGCTTGAGGAGACTCAGGACACTCCAGGTTTAGGGTCGGTATTATAAAGCTGTTTGCCGTGGCCTCAGCATCACACTTCACTGTTTGTGTTAGTGAAGAACTGAAGAGAGTGAGGAGGTGCAGAGCTGCAGTGGTGGGTGAGAGGCAGATGAATTGGGAGTGACAGATGAGCCACAGAGTGAAAAAAATAATAGATAAGGCACAGCTAGCAGGTTCCTAGTGTGCTTCAAAGTCTTTATAACATGGACACATGGCACAATGTGACACAGCACACTATTAACATGGTTAAGAGTAGTTTAACCAGAGCATTACTGACACATGTGGTGTTTTTAGGGATGGAATCCTCTTCACGGAGGCAAGTGTGGTATCTTGATGGCACTACCTAGTTCAACCTCAGAGCAGAACACAGGGACAGGCAGATCCCATGCAGGACTGAAAGTGAGAAAAAAATGGGTCATGGGCCTTCCTCTTCCCCCAACAGGTAATTAGTGCCTGGTCTGCTGACTTTATTATTTTTTTAACATTCCTGTATCCAGCTGATTCCAACTTCTTCTGTCCCATTAAATCTTTTTCCAGCAAGACTGAGCTGCAACTGTCTGTCTCTGAGCTTTTCCTTGTCCTTCCAACATGAAGAAGAGAATCAAGAGCTTTCTAATTTACTCCTGTTTGTATGTTTTGCAACTGCTTCATTTGCTTCAGTCAAAATCCTCCTTAAAAACAGAAGTACTTCTTCCTTTCCATTTAGGGACAGGAGGTAGCAGCTGCTTGGCCCTGGGCACAATTACACTCCAATAGCTGAGGATGGGAGTCAATGGCAGCCTCATTCTCCTCCCAGCTTTCATGAGGAAAAAAATCATTTAGCAGCTCAGCATGGAAGGCTCTGAACAGCCTCCCCCTTCCCTGTGAAGAAAAAAGAACTTGAAATGGCAGTAAGAAAAATTTGCAGATGCATTTCAGCTGTTTTCTCCTTCAGCTACTGTTGTCTGAGTTTTCTCATGCCCTGTGTAAATGTGGTTTCCCCGATTTGTGTGTACTCCTACTGCATTCAGGGGGCTACCACAGAACAGACACCCATTTTGTTCTGTTTCTTAGGCACTTGTTTTCTTTTGTATTTGTCTTTAGTTTTCTAGGAGGGACTGGTTAATCAGAGGACTCGTACTGTGTGACTGAGATCATCATAGAATTATAGAGTAGTTTATGTTAGAAGGACCTTTAAAGATCATCTAGTCCAATTCCCCTGCCATGGGCATCCAACAGGATGAAGTTTTCCAACAGGATGAAGTTCAACAAGGTCAAGTGCAGGGTCCTGCACTTTGGCCACAACAACCCCATGCAGCATTACAGGCTGGGGACAGAGTGACTGGAGAGCAGTCAGGTGGAAAGGGACCTGGGGATACTGATTGATAGGAGGCTAAACATGAGCCAGCAGTGTGCCCAGGTGGCCAAGAAGGCCAATGGTATCCTGGCCTGCATCAAGAATGGTGTGGCCAGCAGGACGAGGGAAGTGATCCTTCCCCTGTACTCGGCATTGGTGAGGCCACACCTTGAGTATTGTGTTCAGTTCTGGGCCCCTCAGTTCAAGAAAGATATTGAGGTGCTGGAGCGGGTCCAGAGAAGAGCAACAAAACTGGTGAAGAGACTTGAGCAAAAGTGCTATGAAGAGAGGCTGATGGAGCTGGGGCTGTTTAGCCTGGAGAAGAGGAGGCTCAGGGGTGACTACAACTCTCTACACTATCAGCAAGGAATTTGTAGACAGGTGGGGGTCGGTCTCTTTTCCCAGGCAACCAGCAACAGAACAAGAGGGCACGAGCTTAGACTCTGCCAGGGAAGGTTTAGGCTGGGTATCAGAAAAATGTTCTTCACAGAACGAGTAATCGGGCATTGGAATGGCCTGCCCAGAGAGGTGGTGGATTCACCATCCCTGGAGGTTTTTAAAATAAGACTGGATGCCATGATCTAGTAATCATGATAGTGTTGGATTAAGGGTTGGACTTGATGATCTTGGAGGTCTCTTCCAACCCATATAATTCTATGATTCTATGATCTTTCACTAGATCAGGTTGCTCAAATCCCAGCCCAATGTGACTTTGAACATTTCCAGGGATGGGGAATCCACAGTTTCTCTGGGCAAATGATCAGCTTCATCGTTACCAGAGAACACATTGCTCAGTGATTAACCAAAGCTAAAGAAATCAAACAAAGTTTTCAAATTGCTTCAAATAGAAGACACAAGTAGCTCGTTCCATCGTCTGGTAAAAAGGTATGGTTCTCTGAATGATCCTCTTCTGACCAAACAGGGAAGCGATCTAGTAAAACTTATTACAAATCAATTTGCCACACTAACCACACAAGCTCAAGTGTCCTCATGGTCCATTTGTGGTCATTGAAACCTGGGAGTTTTCAGAGGCATTTGCATGCCAGTTGGCACTAGTACTTGTTGTATTAGCTACCACAGTTTCCGTAGCTGCCTGATGTCTATGTCCTTTTTGCGTCAAACTTAACACTTCACATCTCTCCCTTTTCCAGGAAGAGAGGGATCACATTTATTCATGTTTGTGCGCCTCTTTGGGTTGGAGTGACAATATCTTCTGTGACTACAGAAGTACTTCCCATCCTCACAACTGTTCAAGAAAGATGTTTCCCATAGTGGATACACACAATACTTTTAAGAAACCTTTATGCCAAGCATCCCATATTCTGTTAAGCTTCTTATACTATTTAACCTGTCTCTCATTGAAAGTATCGGCAGTATTAACTACTCTGAGCTGTTTGATAGACATTGAAAAATTGTAATGCTTGGATTTTCAGAAACCACACAAAAACTTGCATTACCAAGTGTACTTCTGAAATTTAAATCAGAATCTGAAATTTAAATGCAGAACAACTGTTTTTTAGCCTTTTCAACAGGCTACTATTTTGACAGGTTTCCACCGCCTCATTATATTGGAAAAAAACAGGAGTCACAGTCATATGGAAAGACTTGTGTTTTAGTGCAGACTATTTAAACTCATGCTGCTGAACAGCGGTTTGCTATCAAATTACTGAAGCAGATACAACATAAAATAATGATAAAATATCTCAAGCCCCACTTCTGTGTATTGCAGATCCAAAAGGCACCTCAAATAGCACATACATGCAGTGTACCCACAAGATAGATCTTACTGTCTCTAGGTCACACTACAAGCGACCTTTATGGCCTGAACCGATGCCGGATTACAGTTTCAAGAGTGGAGGAGGCTTGTGTTAGTTCTGAGTGGGTGCTTGATCAGTTGCATTTGTTTCTACAAAGGCAAAGAATTTTAGCTGGAGGGGTTCGGGCAGCATCTTCTGCAAACAGAAAAGAATGAGGAATGGGAAAAAGTAACGTTTTTTCTTAGCATATCATGGGACTGGAATGAAGATACCTGGCTCTGAGAACGTTGGCTGCTGGGCTGTTGCTGTCTGGATCGGGGGTAGAGAACTGGAGATGTAAGTGTTCAGAGTGGGTGAGTTGCCAGTACAGTTTTATCTAGGCCTTGGCAGTCCCAGGGATCATCAGTGAAAACTAAATCTATAGTTGGATTTGGCACTGATGCATCACAGGCAAACTCTAAGGGCCTGGTACAAATGACATAGGTGAGGTTTCTGTTGCAGGGATCATGTTGACAATGGACCAAGTCCTCTGAGGGAAGATAGTATCGCCATGTGTTTGTACACTGTTGAGCTCTGATACTGGCTGAGACCTCTAGGAATGCTGATAACCGCGATGACAAGCTCCTTCTGAACTTACTTATACTGCAAAGTTGCCTATAATCTGTTCTGTAGAGAAAGCCTTATGGATATCTGCTAACATGGAGGGGACTGGAAGGTGAAAGGCAACCTGCGACTATTAAGCTACATATAAAGCTTAAGGGAAGCAGAAAAGTTTAAAAGTATCTCTACTTTTTCTTTTTTTTTTATAGTGCAATTCAGTAAGATTGTTATGCTAAAAGTTCATCTGGGGGAATGGGAGAGAACACGACACATCCTATTTTCTGACTGAAATTGTTAATCTGATGAGAACTTCTGAAAGATAACAATGTAATGGACAAAACAAATGTACTGAATCTTTTTAGGCCATGGACATCAATCAAGTGGTCTCTCTGAATATTTGTACTGACAAGTAAGATATCCATCGTCGATCATGAGAGAGAGTGCAGTGGAACAGCATTGTAATAGGGTGGTGCTTCATCCACACTCAGATTTGTGTTGAGAGCTGGAAATCAGGTGGAGAAACAGTGCCTTTGTGAAGTTTCTTATAAAGAATCCTCCTCTGTCCCTGGAGGCTCCCTCCCACTATCAGGGAACAGATAATACACAAAGTGCTGTAGAGTTTCTCTTTGTCATTTAAGGAAATCTGTAAGTACTTTAAGGGTACTCTATTTAACGCATGGCGACTATGACAGAGAGTGGAGAATGCAATTCAGTGGAGCAGAGACAGTTGGTGCAAGTCCAGTCTTTGTGTTGTGACTGCTTCCACTTGCATGACCATTTGTAAAGGCATAAACACTTCCCAGCTCTAAGGAACACCAGATAAAACTGAAGCCACACACAACACAATGCTTCAGGGCAGTCTATCTTGCCGGCTTCAGGATTTAGGCAGTTGGACTAGGTGACCACTCCAGGCCCCTTCCAACTGGAACTGTTCTGGTCTCTATGCTAAGTGTCTGGTGTAGTCATCTATGCTTTCACTCTTTTTCAGCCCTGGACAAATATTTTACTCCTTTGTTTATGGAGCAGGAAGCATAGTGGATGGCTATACCTCAGATTAAGCAATTCTGTTCACTCAGAGCTTCCTCAGAGAGACCTGAACAACAGAGGCTGAGCAAACACAGGCTCTTAGATTTCTCCCTTGGCTTTTCTTCACAGGTGCAGTAGTCCACTCTGAGTGGTCATCAAAGCAACAACAGCTTTCCTCCTTCTGTACAAAAGGCAACTGTGTAAATGGGAAGGAGTGATTCCTACAAGGCAGGATTGAAAGCAGAGGTGTATATAAAAGAAGAGATACCAAGCATCTATTATTACCCTGTCTTCATGCCTTTGCAGGAGACACCAGAAATCAGTCTGTGACCTGCATGATGTAGATTTCCATGGCCAGTCTTATGCTGATCAGGCCACTGAGAGGAATTCCTCCCACAGACTGTGAGCTAGGGTACTAAGGAAACGCTGTGAAGGGGCACTGAGGCAGGGTGAACTCAGCCCTGCTCACCCCCCTTCTATTTCCAGTTCGCCTCCCATCTCACTGTTTGTGACATGGTTTGTCTAAACTACTTGCAGTCCTAGCCTGACTAGCAGTGCATATATAGTGTAAGATGTCTAACTATTGCACTTGCTTTGTCCATAGTGTATAAAGAAACTGCAATGCAAATGCACAGAGGTTTTCATGGAGTATCTTATCTAAAGGCATACTATATGTACCACAGTTGTGGGGGCGTGGATGTTTGGATAGAGGACAGCCTGATTTAAATAATATTTATATATATAAAGGTTTCCATGCTGTAGAATGTCTAATACAAGATTAAATACCTACATTTATGGGGATAAATCACATTTTATCATAGAGTTTACAGGAAGACTCATTGGGATCTTTGTATTCTCCACTGAGTATGCTACAAAAGCAGCACACATACAGCAAAGAATATATAGAAGGATAGCCACTTTTTTGAGTTAAGCTTCTAGTTCCTTCATGACTGAATTTAACAGAATAAAATTGAGCTCTTTGGTAATAAGCATCCTCGTGTAGAATCACGGTACTAGCTTGCTATCTAGAATGAAAAATTGGGATTTCACTTATCAAATGCTTGCAAAGCAGCTACAATAAAATTCAATTTTTTTTTCAATGAAATTCTAAAACTTTTGTGGCAGTAATAGTTTTAGTATAAGGTCATGCAAATCTGCAAAATTAATTTTATCGTGCTGAAATGAGCATAATATCTGTATTTTAAGTATTGGACATGAAGTCCACTGTTCACAGACAAATCTTTTGGCATTTTTCATGTATGTAAGCTATTAGAATAGAAGTACTAGAATAGAAGTCTTCCAAGATAAAAGATCTATCTTTTAGACTTATAAATATTCATACATGTGATGTAACCATACACACAGCCAATTCAACCCTTCACTTCCCATATATGTTGAATCTATATTTAATAATGATGGAAGTTCTCCCTGGATATACTATTCAACTATCTCCTAGTTCTGCTCATCTTAAAGACATTTTTTGTTGCCAATACCGATTACCAGCATGGCCGACTGCATTTAGCTATTTATTGCCTGCCACTTTATCTAGGCACAAGGATGAAGTGGTTGAGAAAGTCCTTCTCCCATTCTCTTCTAGAGAACTGAGAAAAGGAGTCTCTTTTTCAAAGGCCCCTTTAGTTGAGGAGATGATAGACAATTCAGCCTCAGTGTTCCAGTCTTTCATGAAGACAGACAGATGCTAAAGCAAACAACTTCTCCTATGCCTCTTAAAAAAGAAAAAGGCAATCCTCTCCATTCAACCTTATGCCTAGGCATGTTTGATTTGCCTTCTGACTACACTAAAACCATCTTTAAATAGTGTATAATGAGCACAGTGTGGCTCTACTGTCTTGTAATGCACGATTAGTTTGCTAACAACTTGTTTGAGTAGGCATGTGTATTGCTTCATGTCTTTAAGATTATGCCTGAGCAGGAATAAAAAAAAAAAATCACAATTCTCCTCCTGTTACTCCTACTCTAGCCTTCCTCTGGAGCATTCTTTCTCTCTTATGTCTGTCTTAATTAGATCATGCCAGTCCTAATTTGAGAACACAGATTTTAAGCAGGCAGAGAGGAAGGAAACACATAGATATTATACTAATTTTAGACAGAGGTAAACGTGTCTTTTTTTTTTTAGGAAGAGGGAAGGAAGTAAAGTACGGAGAAAAAAGAAAAAAACAACAGAAGAAAATCTGCAGATAGAAATTGTGCATGGTATCTGAAGTGGTAATTCTATCAAAGAGCATTAGGAAATTCAGCTAGAGAGAAGCCTACAGCAGAGACAGTGCTTTGTTACCAGCCTTAATGGCCCTCTAACTCTTCTCGCTCAAGACATACTACAGAATAACATTGCACATTTCCAGGCAAGTATACCCCAAACATTTTTGTAGCACTCAGAAACTGCAGGGGGAAAAGCATGCATTTAAACTCTATACTTTCTCCCCGGCCCTTCCATACTGAAGCGCAAAGTTGTCTGTGGCTGTTATCTTCTAAAGAATTTCTCCAGTGTAAATAGTTGTATGTATGTGTATAGGATAAACACAAAGTTCAGGGTTCCAGACTGTGGAGAGGCTTTTGTGTATGCATAGATTTAGAGAACAACGCCTAACACACACATTGGATGTAAACAGCAGCTCTCCATCAAGCAGACTTTTGTCACAGCCTGGGAGAGGGGAGAAAGACCTCAGAGTAATAAATAAGATTTTGTGCCAGGCCATGAATTGGTTTTAAATAAATCCATTCTGTGACCGTGTGCATGAGGAAGGATATTTAAGATGTGCAGTGAGTGCTGTTTATTACTGTAAATTATTTATCTCTTTCTTTCTCTAGCTGCCTCCTTGTATTGACGTATGTTATACACATGTGGAATTTGGGTCTAAGAAATACACAGACAAAGGGGATTATAGTTTAGTCCCTCACAATGATTCCTCCTTCAGATTCACCTTGCATTTTTCCACCTCATCTCTCATCACAAAATTATCAGCTCTGAGCCAGGATATTCAATCCTGACAAACCTGGATGAATGTCTGGAGATGGGGTTGCAGGCCAGCTTATTAATAAGAGAGATGACGTTCAGGAATATTTATAAAAGTCTATTTTTTGCAGGTTACCTGTTCAGAACAAACTGGACTGTGGGATGTGGGGAATGAGGCTGTATATCACCAAATTTCACTGATCTGCTCCAACATCTCTGTTTCTGATATTGCAGCGTTCTTGTTCTTGTTAGCAGACAAATTAACCAACCACCCAGTACGCATTGAGCAGGTGTTGTCTGCTTTTGCCCAGGTCCAAGAAGCAGCCACACAGGAGAGTCTACCTCTTACAAAGAGTAAAAACAGAAGCACCAGAAGTAGGTGCAGTACAAATGGGTAGTGCCTTGTCACAGGAGTGACGAAGTGTGAATGTGAGTCTTTTTGAAATGCTGTGGTGCAGCTGCATGCCAGCACAGGCAGACAAGAGGAATACAGGCTAGGTACAGCTACAGCTAGTGCACTGCAGCCAGAGCTAGCCTTCAGCAGCACGAACATGGGCCACTGCTCAAATTTATGCCAGGTATCCATCTGTGCAGTGGATGCAGATGGGATGCTGGATGGAATTTAAGGCAGGGGAGACACACGTGAAGGAGAAATAGCTCTTTCTGTAAACCAACAGATCCCAGGTTTCTCTGTTTGGTTCCGTTCTATTTAAGAGGCTGGCTCTCCTGTTCACCCCAAACTGAGTTTACACAGTGAGAGGGCAATGGAATAAAAGTGAGTTTCAGCAACTTACATGCTAATTCACAAATGTTCAGCCCATGGTGAAAGCACCCTGCTAGGAGCTCAGCAGTAGATCCTCTGGAGGCCGTCGCACAGCCAGGAGTAGTTGGGTCACAGCACACCCTGCAGTGCTGGCAAATTTCTTCTTCAGGGAAGTAGTTCAATTAGATTTCTGCTGGAGTTTTGTGAAGGGGCTACAGTGGAAAACTGCTCAAGGATGTTCACCTGGCTTTTCTTATACTTTAATTCACAGTTTAGCAGACTCAAAAAATCCCTAGGTAGCAGCAATTTCTTGTCCTGTTGGTAAAGAACAAGTGATCTTTTCTCTCCACTGCAGACCTCACTGCAGTCGACTGTACCCTTCTCGCACCCTGAGAACAGACCAGCAGAACATCCCCTGCACAGGACTTCACCTCTAAGGTCACTACCAAACATGAGTTGCCTGCTCATTAAGTAAAGTTACACAAAAATTACATATTATAAATACAGAGGTCAGAACTTCAAACTCAAAGACAAGACCCATCACCCCCTCAGTATCCTGTGGGTTTTGCAATCTTTTCTCTTGGAAGGTTGTTGCATAACAAACAAGGTACAAGAATAACTTTGATGTTCTCAACAAAGTTTCTAATAAAAGCTGTTTATGCACCACATAATACAAAAGGGAGGAAGGGAGAAGAGGAGGGAGGAGAGGAAGGGAAGAAGAGCCTAAAGGGAAAGACAATACCTATGCTTTCCTCCTTGTTTCTCCTCTCTGTAAGATTTCAGCAACTCATTTACAGGTTTTCTTGTAGCAAGACAACAGTTTTTGTCATATTGAAATGGCAACACTTTTGAAACAGAAAGCTTTCCTTCACTGTGGTAGAACAGTTGTCAGGGACTGTGTTCATAAAATAACATAGAGGGCTTTAACTAAACAATCAGTTTTGTGCAAAGTGTCTCAGCTATGCAGGGTCAGAAGAAGAGGAGAACTCAAAATGAAAATGATAGAAGATTTTAGGAAATTGCAGGGCAGAATGGGTCCAGGCTGTGGTGTTATAGAGCCTGACAAAAAAGAACATTACATAGAAGAATTGTAGACTGCACTGACCCAGTGTCCAAGTCTCTATCTTCTGTCCAGGACCAGCTGGAAGTCACTGCTTCATTGGGTGGATTGTACTGCACTAGTTCCTGACTATGCCCATAGTAACAATCCTAAGTTATGCTCTAAAAATAAACCTAAATGATCTCAGGCATGGACCCTAGCTTCCCATTCTCTAAGCACTGAAGGTCTACACCTTTGGTCATTTATTCTGACCTCTGAAATACTCTAACATTTTTTCTCCTCTCAAAGTGGGCAAAACTGGGCAAACAAATAAGCCATCTCTCTAAAACGTACCCAATCTGATTTCAAAGCAGAGACAATCCCACTTCTTTGTCCAGTAAGCTACTTTGATGTTTAGCTGACCTCATCACTAGAAAATAGCAAGGTAGCCTTCAACACCCAACGTTATTCTATTCCAGATAGTACTTCCCATTTAGTTCCATCGTGAGAACTTCTTTTCATGCATGAACACCTTTATGCAATGATTCTAAGAACATGTTTTTGACTGACCCAGTGTGACCCACTGTCACCCCTGGGCATGTGAAGGAAATAGTGGAGTAACTACATAAACCACCACCTTTCCCTTAGTATGTCACCTCAGTTTTGTGCAACAAGGTATGCAACAAGGGATTTCCCAGATGGTAATGTTCTTCTGGATCTTTGCCTTCTCTGGTAAAACAGAGCTGTTCAGCTCCTTAAGATTCCCATTGGGAAAGTTTTTCCTGCCACTGGGTCATTTCTGTCACTTTCTTCAAGTGCCTTTTAACGTTTGCACCATCCTTTCAGAGCGTGCACAAAGGCAACACTATTCCTGCATTAAATAATCTTGGAAAAAGTGGAAGGAGGCTCAGTGACAGACCACAAAAACATCATCCCTTTACTCCCAAAGCTAAAACTACATCAGTGATGAGACACTGGGACTCAGACCCTGCTGACTAAAAGTCAAGAGCAAAGCTATGAGTCTGGGGATTCCCTCAAAAAGAAAGTAAAATATTTTAACTTTTTGGTCCTGTCAGTTCCTTTGCTTGGACTTTGCAAGCACTACAAAAGACTTGGAGAATTCTGCCAATTTAATTTCTGACTAGTACCTTCTGTAAGACACTTGGACTCACAGTGGGTTTTCTGACTTCTGCTTTGGGTGCTATTTCATGGGCTGTGTTTCACCATGACCTAGCTGAGTCCACATTTTTCCACTCTAACAGTTGTTTATCCAGCTTATGCTTTTAATTTTGCCTTGTACCTTTGGCTGAAAGCCCACTATGCTAAATCAAAAGAAACAAAAAGCTAGCAAGGCTGCACAACTGCCTTTGTTTTCCTTCCAAAGCTGAAAAGAGTCCTTGCATTATATGTGTTTTACCCTTCTCTGTCCTCTTCAAAAGGAATAAGCTGCAGATGAGCTTCAGACTTTTCTTCTAGGAGTTGTGCTGAAATCTGCCTCTCTAAATGAGCAGCCTTTTGATTCTTATAAACACACCGCAGCTTGGCCCCTGCTTTCTTTGGCATGCTGCCAAGCTTATTACACATGTCTGAGCATCCAGGGAAAGAGAAGAATTATGATTTCCATTTGTTTTCTACTACTGCTTGGCCTAATTTTCACTGGCTTTGAAATACAGCAATTGCTTTTCTTTTGTTTTATTTTTCTTTGTCATTTTGACATTTTCCTTTTCGTTTTCTCTCAGAAAAAATGAACAATGAAAACCTGCTAAAATTAAAACCTCTTCCCCTACAATGCTTTTTAATAAAATAGAGACTTATTTGTTCCAGAACAGGATTTCATTATCTGAAGAGGGTATTTTCTTGCAGGAAGAAGTGTGCTAATGAAGTCATATGTAATCAGAACATATGGAATTGCCTTACCATTATCTCCATTTCAGCTACTTTGGAAGGAGGGTGACGGCAGGGTATGTGTGCATGCGAAGGGAGGCAGTAGGCATGGCTATTAGAGCATTCCTGTACCATGTGAGTAGGAAACCACATACCTCTGAAGCACAAATATTCACTTTCCAGAGGGGCTATGCAGGCTAGAGGAATGAGCTAAGGGGAACCTTATGAAAGTTATGTAAAAACAAAAGCAAAGCACTGCATCCAGCAAGGAATACCCTATTTCAACAATACAAGCTAGAGATGGACCAGTTGAGGAGTAACTTAGCATGTGCTGAGGAGAACATTGCTGGACACAAACATTTCTGGAAGTTTCTGGAATTGCTAGGGCTAATTTATGCATGGATTTACTGGACATGCCTACAAAAAAAAGATGCCTTGTTTGTGTGCTGCTCTATGTTAGAGAACGAATGATCAGGAAAATGAAAGCAGTCTCAAGGTGAAAGTTACAGCGATCATAAGGTGGTAGCATGCAAGGTCCCAAGTGATGTGAAGAGGCCAAGCAGCAACATCACCATCCTGCACGTCATGAAAGCATACCTCAGCTTGTTTAGGGATTTGGTAGAATGACTGCTTGTGAGGCAGCCTACCAGGGCGTCCAAGGCAGCCTCTTAAAGCCCAAGAATGGTTCATTCCCATAGACAAGAAAATGAGCAAGTGCAGCAGGAAGATGGTGGTAAGTGGAAGGTGGTAGTGGGAATTTCTGGCTAAGCCCAAACAAGAAAAAGGAGATGGATGGAAGGTGAAAATGGAGACAAACAATCCAGGAAGAGCACAGAAGAGAAGCATGGAAGGCCAAAACTTGCCTGAAATTGAAACTGTCAGTGTATCTGGAGAGTCTCATGTTAGTAGTAAATTTTTGCCTGAGCCTTCCCAGAGAGCTATGCCCAAGACAGAGTCTGAGGAGAAGGGAGGGGGAGTAGCATTATCAACAGCAGAAGAAGACTGAGATAAGGACCACTTAAGCAAAGTAAACATACACAGCCTGTAGGTCACAATGGTCATTACAGGGCTACTAAGCAGGCTGACCAACGTCTTCACAAGGCTACTCTCTATCATCTTTGAAAGATCATGACAATCAAAGACATTCTTTAAGACTACAAAAAGGCAAGCAGCACGCTTAATTTTTTTAAGAAAATTTTGGGGAAAGATCCAGGGAACTGCGGGTCTGTCTTCAGTCTCTGGAAAGATTATGGAGCACACCATCCTGGAAGCCATGCCCAGGCACAGGAAGAACAAGGTCAATGGGAACAGCCAACATGGATTTAGCAAGAACAAATTGTCCCAACAAAACTAATTATGGATGATGTGAGAACACTAGATGTCGCTCATTTTGACTTTAGTAGTGCTTTTGACAGTTTCCAATAACGTATTTCTCTATAAAGATGGTTTCAATGGGTGACACAAAACCCATGCGATAAACTACCCTGAATGCTGAGTTCAGTTTAGGTGTCAACTGTTCAAAAACTAGTTGACAGCCAGTTATAATCCCAGCTGTGATTCTTGAAGGTCAATAGTGGTGCACATGCTGTGTAGTATTTCCATTAATAACCTCAACAATGGGTCAAAATGAACACTTGCTGAGTTTACAGTTGTGTAGAGCACTCAAAATACTTGAAAGTATGGAGTTGTCATTCAGAAAGCCCTCAATGAACTGTAGGAATGGTCAGACAGAAGTTTCCCAAAGTTCAGTAAGGTCAAATCCTACATTTTGCATTTAGAACATGATTGTCCCATGCAACAGAACAGTTTGGGGACTGACTGGCTCAGTGACAGCCTTGCAGGAAAGAACTTGGTCCTGATGGACAGCAAGGATAAGGTAAGTCAGCAACACATGGTAGTGAAGGGTAACCACTTTATAGATAAGCTTGTGGAGAGCCTGGTTTGTTTATCTGGAAGAAGAGGAAGGGCAACTTGAAGTCTTCCATTAACTAAAATGAGGCTGTAGAGAAGTCCATTCTGGACGCTTTTCAGAGGTGCCCAGGAAAAGGCAAGAAACAAATTGCAACAAGGGAAATTCTAGTAGGATTGAAAGAAATAATTTTCACAATGAGAGTGGTCAGATGTTGGAATAGGTTTCCTAGAGAGGTTGTGTGATCTCCGTCCTTAGAGCTACTCAAGATTTTGACTTGACATGTCCACAAGCAACCCAATTCTAATTTGCTTTCTGAACTACGCTATCATTTATATCTATGATTTTCAATGCTGCTGAAATTTTTGGGTCCTTAAAGGACATTCATTAATATGGAATTACCTTAGCTGTGCTATTCCTAGTTCTCAACCCACAAAATATTCCCTCTAGCATATTGGGTGGGACTTGCTGGAAGTGTGTAAGATATTTTCATGAAAGAAAGATCTAAATCAAAGTTAAGAGATCTGAAAAGATCCACCAGTTCTTCTTACTAAAAGGATACTGAAAGGACCATAGTCCTTACAAGAATCTTTTCTACATACTTGATTTCATCTTTCTCTGAATCTGCTGGATGTTAATGGAAGGCACACAAACGCACTTCTTTTCTTGCTATGGATTCCTCTTGAGGGGACATGTTTTCAGAATGAGTGAGACTGAATTTTTCAATCCTAACATCATTATAACCCTTGTAAAAATATCACAGGAGCCTCAGGTTCTGAGAAGATCCTAGGGTGGCAGAAGCCAAGATTACTGGTTCTTTGCTATTCGCACCAGGAAACACAAACCCTGGGTCTTTTTCCAAGGGTTGTATTCTGATCTAACTACTGTGAGACTGACAGACTAGCAGATGGATACAAGTTATTCCTCTAAGAAATTACGGCTGTTTCTGCTTGAGTGAAGTTTGGTGCAATAGGACTGGATCAGCAGATTGATGCAGTTAGTGCTACTTATCTCCATTACATGCAGTTTGAAGCTCCTGTGGTCTGAAGACTTGAGTATCCCTGTCTTGCATATGTGAAGAAGCTGTCCGAGGAGAAACCCTCCCACAAACCTTTGCTTCTTTGCTTATGAGCCCATCTATGAAGCACCACATTACTCTTTTGCATTTCAGGCAACTAAATATTTCCCATATTTAAAGAAACCTTATTCTGCCTCTGCTTGTGCACTTCCAAGTGACATCATAATTCTTCTGTCTAAACTCCCCAATTCTAGTTCATTCAATGTCCAAAAAGGACGACCCAGGTTATAGCATGAGGGATGACAAAAGTGGTCTTAATCCTATGGCAGCTTTTCTTGGAGAACTGTCAAGAATGCTGATACTGCCTCTCTTCCCCTTGTCACTGCGACTGCTTTGGCTGTGGTTCTGGGTCTGGGAACTAAAATCTGCCTGGTGAAACTGAATTGTCTTTAGGACACAAGGCAACCAGCAGTGAAAATCTTTCAGACGTGGTGGAGCAAGTCTGAGGTCCTCAGCCTTGAACTAGTGCTATGTTTTTATAACAACTGAATTCAGATTTGTGAGCCTGTAGCTGTGTTAGACAGACTGCTGCCCTGTGGTGACAACACTGAACTCTTACTGATGAAGTGATTTGGTGAAGGCAAGACCATTACAGGCAGGATGTTGACTGATACTTGAGAGCTATTCTTCAAGTCACTTTGTTTCAAGTGAGTGAGAAACATCAACAAAACCATTCGGGTATTTAGTCAAATGCAGTTATCGAAGACAGGCGCAGATGAACACACATGACGCTTTGAACATTAAGTGACATTTATCCTCTTGGAGTGGTATAACTTGTTCCCCAAAACAGATGGAGGTAGGGCTATCACAGATTCGCTAAGGGGTTGTCCTGTTACAAGGACAGATACTGCTTTTTGTAGGGATGATAATTGCTCTGAAGAAGATACATTATCAGAGCGAAAAAAAAATGTCCTGAAAGAAGAGAAAGATAAATAAAGGCTCTTTGCAGTGTGATGCCATCAGAAGAAGAACAGCAGATGCCAAGCATGCAGCCTAATCCCATGCCTAGGATCAGAAGGGAACTGAGAAGTGCATATCTAAGAAAGGTATGGGACTACTGCTCTAGTGTTACTGAGCAGGAGCCATATGAGGTCACCAGAGAAGGATCAGTGGGTAGGAAATTATTTGACCCACACTGGTGCACTGCAGATGGGCTGTGACAGTTATCTGACTTCAGGTCATTGTCAGTCAGCCGAATGCACAAGTCCTCTGGAAGGATATGAAGGATTTAAATCTCTCCTAATGGCTTCTGACTGATTGCTTATAACTTTATAAAGTGTGTAAGTACTCCACAGCAATCAGGAACATAACAGGAGTCATGCCCCTTTTATCTCATCCCCAGTCTGAATAAGACTGATCTTGTGCCCCAGTGCCTATATGAGACACTTACCCACTCATGGTGCAGACAAGCCCTCCCGGGATTCCCAACTATCTGATGTTAATCAACAGTCAAACCACGTTCCAGAATGAGCTGCTTGCCTGAGTGTCCAAGCTGGTGCTGTTGTGTGCTCATAAGGAGGGGATATTAATGTGAACTTATCGGGTGTGAGGCAGTGGTTTGTGGCTTTGGCAATCACATTTTCAACAGCAGGGCAATGAGTGTAATCCTCAATACATTCCTTTAGTCTCCTTACCAAGTAGACCTAGCTTCTTTTCCAGGCCTTTAAAGACTCGGTTGCCTGATACAGTATTAATTTTAAGTACTGGTGGTAACGGTACCTCAAGGACAGTGCTAGACATAGTACTTCTCTCTATGTCCCCCATAACACTACATTCTAAAATAAAAAGGATTTAAAAAAATGTTAGTGGTATGGTGTGATAAAGAATTAGACAGCAGTGAGGGAGAAGGAACAATGAGGCAGGCAACCTCTACTAGAAAATAAACTTCTAGGTCACCTATTAGTCAGTCATTGCTCCTTGTTTATTAGCACACTCCATTTGTGTGGAATTGGTAGGTGTTTTTTACGTGAAAGTGTTGCTGTGCAACAGCAAAAAACTTACCACAAATTAAAATTCACTAAACATACATGAAAAGAAAAGGGGAAAAAGCAACCTGATCTCAGGAAGAATTTTTCATCTGACTTCATCCTAGGCAATTCGCAATTAACTTCTTGTAAGAAGAGACGTATTTTGCTCCACAGGGGAGGGAAAAAATATCCATGCCATAAAATATGGTGAAGACCGAAGGAAATTAGGTTGAATTCACAAAAAAAAAAACAAAAACAAGCAAAGGGGTCAAGTGAAGTTGCTCCATAAAATGTTCATTTCTAGCCTTTCAGCAGAACTTCAGCATAGCAAAAGCTCTGATGCCTCATTACCCTTATTTCAAATTCTCTCTTCTCAGTAGCTCAGTTCCCACAGGGGTGTGATGAAGATTTTCTCACCAATTTGGAAAAAAAAAAGAAAAAGCCCAACAAACAAACAGGCCAAATCCCAAAACTTGTCCAGTTCAATCCAACCTATCCAAGGGCAAACAAGTTTTTTTTCCTGTTTCTGCTTTGCAGGGAGCATCATTGCAAGACTAAAAATTTTCTCCTGAAAACAAACAAACAAAAAAACCCCAACAAATTAAAACAAAGACTATATATTTTTCTCTCTAATTTTTAAAAGAGCAAAATCAGATCAGCACAGATACCATAGAATTACCCTGACAAAATAATCAGCCCTTCTCATATCTGAGCAAATATCATTTAACTCCCTACAATCCAAGCAGCAGAATGAAGGTTGGAGCTGCAAATATGGACTTGAAATTCTGTCTTCCCCATAAAATGGATAATTTCTTGTCTGTAAGAGTGGAGTTCCTGTGCCCAATATCTAAAGCCATTGAGGGTTAGAAGATGTCAGCCTGAACTGAGTGTTTAATACCTCTCTTCATTGTACGCTGGGGACTTACCTATCTAGCTGCAGTAAATGACAGTCATCTGGTAACTTGTTGTTCAGAGAACACTTTTAACAGTCTTATCCATTTGGATCAAAGTCAAGAAAATGCCATAGTTCATGTCCGTGTCTATGGATATTCGTTTTTCTCACAATGCCACCTTTGCAGCATAGAACAAATTTATCAACAAGCAGAAACGAACTATTCATGCAGAAAATGCTGCAGACAACATGTTCAGTAAGGCCTATGGAAGCTGTCTTGTCAAAGGCAGTAATTCAGGGAAGAAAGTATGAGGCAGGAATGGGCTGCCTGCAACAGGATTGATTAGAGCTGGCTTGCATAACCTTCTTTTTAGGCCTCTGAAGGTAAAAACTTCAGGCAAAAAGAAGGTTTTAGACATGATACTAGTTTTTAACCATAGCAGATCTGTTTTTTTTGGTTTGGATACGGCCAGAGAGTCCTGTAGTATATTTATTAATATTTATTTCAGGTTGTGTGCTATGTATACCTGTTAGTTAACTCTGTTATTTAATTGTGTCAGGGCAAAAATATTATTACCAGTGCTTTAATTCAGAATACGTGTTGACATGGTTTTGACCTGTGTCAACCAGCACTGTAAGATAAAATCAGGTCACATTTTAGTGGATGGCACAAGCTGCAGACTTTTCCTAGTAAGTTATTCAAACAAATACTGCTTTGGTTTGTTCGCTCTAATCTGGTCTAATCTACTCTAATCTGCTCTAATCTGATTGTGATCCCAGCAGGCCTGTGCTTGGTACTGCCTATCCTTCAAAAACACACCCTCAGCATGGAACTACAAGAAGTCAGATCCCTCCTGCTTTGCTAGATTCTGAGACAAGAACAGGCCTATACATACCAATACAGTAAAGGATTAAGAAGGGACCATAGTTCTGGTCTCCATACACACAGTAACAGGGCAGAGGCAGCGGCTGTCACCAACAAATTTGGTGGCACCTGCTGGTATGTTCATATGCTGCGTGTTAGGCCAAGGGCGTTTTGTTCTAGATGCAAGAGGCCACGAGACAGAGATACTGAGCCAAAGCTTACTTCAGCTGAGGAGTGTGCATGCAGCTAGCTCACCATGGAGAAGCTAGCTCTGCATGGGGTAGTTACACAGCTATAAGCAAGAGCTCTGAGCTAGGACAGGATTTGTGCAAGTTGACAAAGAGATAGTATGACCACTTCCACAGAATCTTCAATGGCAGCAAGTAGGGTGGCCCAGTAAAGGAGAGATGGACTCAAACATCAGCGTGATATTGTCGCTTCCAGGAAATCCCATGTACAGAGGAGACTTCAGGAAAGAAGGGAATTCCTCTCTTAGAGCAAGAGTCCCTCCCACCAGCAGTCCATTTCATGTTGCTTAATCAGATCTGTAACCAAGTAATGAAATTCAATAGATGCCATTTCCTCTGCTTGGCTCTGCATTTTAGAGAGCATCTCACTTGCCTGTAAGGCATTGTGCGTGTTATGTCACAGTCTGTTTGGCTTCTTAGGAGAAGCTTTCTCCATTGTTTAGCAAGAATGCTGTGTGTTCCCTTTGTTTGATCTAAAGAGTATCAGTTACCAGAGAAATGTCCTCAGACCTTATCTGTGAATCAGTGATTACATAAATCTGCTTTTCTTCCAGGCAGACCCATGCAGTAACACAATCTCCAAAGGATTCTCACACCCCTCACATCATCTTGTGGCTCTTGCTATACACAGAGCAGCTACCTTTGTGCCAGCTACAGTTGGAAGGCCCTTAGATAACAGTATGAGAAAAAAACGGAGTGAGACTAAGTCAGAGGAGAAAATAATGTGTGAAGCAGAACACAGATTCGGAAGTTTTTTCTCCTTCCAAAGCATAAAAAAATACGGTGATACAGCATGTCACTCTTTTTTCATGGCAAAAGGGGAAACCACAGCAGGCTAACCAGTGATTTGTCTCCCTGAAGTAGCAGTTAATACCATGATTCCATATTAAGCTCATCTTCCATTCATGGGACTTCTTATGAGCAGCCTGTGACTTACCAGTGTAAGCAGATCTGGACCCCATCATCCACTGCACAACATTGATTCCACATGCAGACTGCCTGAACAGAGTACAGCTAGAACCAGCACCCCTCATTAAAAAGCAATACCTTTCTGGTGTGGGGTTTTTTTCCAAGCCGGTTCAAAATGTGGAGAATTTTTTTACAAGTTTTCCGTAAGAGTTGTAAATACAGATGTGTGAATGACAGTGTCCAACGATGAAGGAAATATGACGAAAATAGGTGCATGGATATTTTTTTCTGAACTCATACCAGTAGCAGCAAGAGCTGCACGTTAAATCCAAACTACTGTGTGTTAACTCTTGGCTTAGGGCTCATGAACGGTAGGCTATAAGAACTAGGTTTTATTTGTGGAATCATGGAAGTAGCCCAAGAGCTGATATTCAAAACATGCAAGATTTACATTTAAGATCCACTTCTGGAAGCTGGAAGCTGTGCTGTGGTCAGTTTCCCTGCAATGATCACAGGTGTTAGTTACTCTAAAAGCCAAATCACTATCTACTTAATGAATGTTAGTAGAACCATTGAATAACTAACATTTTAAGGTACTCCTGGAGGTCATGTGATCCAATCCCAACTCAGAGGGCCAACTGTGATGAGATTGCTCAAGGTCCTACTCAGGTTAGTTCAAACTGCCTCCAAGGGAGCATAAGAAAGGAAAGGTAGATCCATGCTGGAGGATATGAATAGGTATTTAAGAAACTATATCTGGGACAGTAGGGGAAGGAATAGAGGGTATAAGCAAGAAAGAAACAACATACTTTCATAAAAGAATTGCTTGATATATGATAAGGATGGGGTCAATTTTGTTTATGCGATGGGGATGTAGATTTTTGAAATTTGGACAACCGTTTTTGTGGCAAATAGCACATCAGTAAGCAAAGCTTCCAGTTAGCATACAGCCTGCTCTTTTGCCATCTTTTCCTAATACCATTGTCTGAGAGAAAGGAGAATACAGATGTTTTGGTAGAAGAATAGACTGGGAGCTCTTCCTATTTGTTGCCTGTTTGGGTGATGTCATCTGTTGGTGCTATAAGGGGCTGGTAGATGCTAGTGTTTTCCAATATTTTCTACCAGAAATGTCTAAACTTGCAGTAGAAAACAGTGTTATATCACAAGTGAATTCACTATGTTTCTGCAATGTTTTTTCCAGAACTTCAGTGCTCGTCCCATAGCTGCTGGTGACACTGAGGATTCAAGTTCTTTTGTGCTGCCCCCATGTACAAAGCATTAGATAGGATGATAAAGATATTAATAGAAAATCTAAACAATGGGTAGTATCAGAGGTATAGTTGAGGTTTTATCCAGAAATATGTAAAGCAGTCATCTAAGTTGTTTCGTCCAGCAGGCAACTCTTTCTACAGGCATCATTCTGAATTAGACTGACCTAAATTTTAGCTCATTTATAGTTCAGTGGGGGATGCAAGAAACCACCCCAGTTTTTCAGTTGGACAGGAGGTTCAGCATGGCAACCACAGCTACAGAACAAAGAGTATTTGAAAGAAGGTTAAATTCAGAGGTGGTTGTGCAATGGAAAGAAGGCTTTGCTTTGCGAGTGTTCCTGCTCGTTATGAATAGAAAAATTGGTACTGCCACCTTTCAGTACAGGAATAGGCTTAAATCTTCACCACAATTTGCCTCACAGTATGCAGGCCTCTCCCATCTCCTCCTGCAACAGATCACAAATTAAGCTTCAGCACAATTGAAAGAATAACTCTAAAACATTGACCTTTTTCCCTATAGGATGCAGAAGTTGAAAGGATTGCAAGTTTACACTCAGCAGTAAGTTCTCCAACCTCCCACTAAGTCATTCATTTCCAGTCTGTTCCTCCAACAAGAACTAACTACATAGATGGTCTGTGTATGCCACTGCGGTCTTTTGCTATGATGTGCCTGGTAAAGCATTTGTCTCTGACTACTAACAGCAGGTCTTCCAGCATCTCAAGGAACAGACATCAGGAAAACTGATGACAGAGGCTAAGACTGTGACCATTCAATTAATCACTTAGGGGCTTACAACTCAAAAAAAACAACACACACATCACAAAAGTACGAAAATAGATCAAACCCCAGGAGTTAGAATTTCTAAACATTTGCTTAAAAATTCAAATCTACAGCTACGTTCTGCTATCACGGTTTTCTTCCAAAGAAAATGTTGAAAGTGACTAGCAAGTATTGAAAACTGCTTTCTACATTTTATTTCCACCCTCAGCCGTTTGGGTACTGGTCCATATTTCTGCCAGTAATTACTTGTAAGCCTTCCAAGATGTGTGGGCTAAAATGAAGAAACAGGTATAGAAAGAAGGCATAATGATAAAGAGCTTACTTGGGCCACCTTGGATTTAGAAATTAAATTTTCCTTAATCATAGCATGCAGTGAAGTCACTGTTTTCTTATGCCAAATGCACAACCAGAGGGATTGTATAGCTTTATCCAGACCTTAATCGTACCCAATGATTGTGGTGGATTTGTCGTTTCAATTATGCATGCTCTGAGAGTAGAAAGCTGAATTCATAATGAACTTTGAATGCCATCAAGGAGAAAATCAACTTCATGTGCTGAAGTATTGTAGAGTATTGTTGCCTCATGCATGCCTTACAAACCCATTTCCAAAGACAGCAGGAGGGAGATAAATCTCATACGTATATAAAAACAAAAGTACACTTATCATATCTCTCATATCCATCCATTTTTGCAAATTGCCTCTATAAAAACACTCGTCCACTTTGCTGAATAGCCACCTCAGCCTTCCCTTCCTTTTCACGGGGAAACCTAACCAACTCCCTCACTTCTTCATCCCTTATCAGTCAATCATGATGACCCCGTATCTCCACAATGCTGCTCACAAATACACATCCCTTTCAGAAGAGGGGCTCAAATGTGCCTAGCATAAAATTAATTTTAATCTCCAGAAATGACTGAAAGACTTTAAATATTGGAAAAATGTCACCTTCTGATTATATCACCTCCTCTTAGAGCCCCACTTTCCCCTGATATTGTTCCCCCTATTCCTCTTATTCACTTTCAATGGCAAGTATAATCACAGTTACTCCATCAGGTTAGAATTGATTAAGTAATGGAGAAGCATAATGTAACTGTACCAGGTCAAACTCAAATGAGATTATTTCACTTTCCAGACAAAAATCCATTTTCACAACTGAGGTTATTGACAGCACAGATGATCTGCCAAAGAAATTAATATAGCTTGCAGAATAAGCTACAATAGATAAATGTTTCCAGCCTCATCTGTTCTAGTAGCCCCATTTAAGGTAACTGTCACACGTTCAAAATATGTTCCATATTTGTCCTAGAGTTTGTTTATTGAGGGGAAAGAAAAGGGGGAGGAAGAGCACTTTCAAAATGCTTTCCTTTCCTGAAGATGCCTCCCATACTGTTATGCATTCAGTAACACAGTGTTTCCCTTCTTTTCACCTAGTGAAAACTCACTCATCACTTGCCATTTTTCTCTAAAGGTTTTATTGGCCAGAGATGTGACAGTGTTACAAGGCATTTTGGATGGCCACTATGCTGCTGACAGATGAATAAAATAACAGTGTATTTCAGAACTGAAGTACCAAAACAATGTGCACTAATTAGCTAGTTTGAATTCTCACTGCATGTCTGCCCCCTTATCTCCCCATCTTACAGAAGGAACAGCAGCACAAAAAAGATTAAATCTTCTAACCCAAAGTCATAAAAAAATTGAAATGCAGCTTTACTTTGAACCCAGGACCCTGACGTGACCACCAGGCTTCCAAATGCACAAATTCCCCATGCAAAAGATGGAAAATTAAAAAAAGTAAGTAAATAAATAAAAAAACCAACCCCTAATCACACTTGGCACTTTTGGTCACTCTGAAATCCAGCTAAAAGTCTTCCTGGTGCCAAAAAGAGAGGACTAAATAGCAACAAGTCCATACAACCTTTTGGTTTCACACTGTAAGCTTTGATTCTCATCCTGGTCAGTCTGACGGCAAGCAAAAGACCATTTCTCCTTAACAGTTGCTCAGTGGCCTGCACAAAAGAAATTTGTTGTTATCATGATCTTACATGGAATGGAAATTGAACAAGATAACTATTACAGATGTGAGAATACAGTGATTTGTATACTCCGAGAATCAAAGCATTTTTCTCCTTGCAAAAAAAAGTCAAGGCACACACTGAAGAGGGAAAAATTGGAATGGAATGCACCTCATTCTTTCCCAATTACAGACCTCTTGTTTAGGTGTGTGAATATTTGTGTCTATACAATGCAATATAAACATAAGCAAAGCAAGTTTCATGTGTCTGTGCCAAGGAACTTGATAGCCACCTTAGCGGGGAGCAATGAGTTTATACTAATTTCAGTATAGCCTAGGATTAAGCATTCAAGAATTATTCTGATGGTGTTGATATTCAATATTTCATGACTGATCAAAGATGTCAAAAGGATAAAGGAAATCTCCCTCTGAAGATTTGTTGGTAAGTTTTGTTCCTTCAAGAGCATAATATTAAAGCATCAAGATTAAAGTGGCAGGTGTTTACTTTTTACTCAGAAGTTCTACAAAGCACCTTGAAATATTTGTGCTTCCTTCCTGTAACTGGAGCTGAGATAAGCTTCCAAATCTTGAAATTGAATTTCCATCCTCTGGAGGGCTTTAGAGCACCATCCATTTTTCACACTGTAAAGAAAGGATGCCTGTGTCAATCCATTTTCAACAGCTGTGATTACCTGTGTTTCTTGATTCAAATACAATTTATTTAATTTAGAAGGAAGGAGCAAGAAAGGGTAAAGAAAATGTGCTAAGTGCCTTTAAACCGTTTACAGGCCACATGAACCTTGCCTAAGCATGGTTTTTAGTCTCCCAGTACCTTAATTTTTTATAGGTGGAATGAAGGTGCTCAATGCTTTCCTGCCCTACTTCCCAAAGGAGAAATTACGTGCTTCGATGTGCAGGAAGTGCCAACATTCCCTTTCCTTTTTTGTCTACCTGACCTTAGACTCTGTTAAAGAAATCCCACCTGCTGCTATGTTAGGGCTACAGGTGTAATAGCATGTTCAAATACTCCCAGAAATGTTCAAGCTCTGGAGAATAGCTGGCTATAATAATAAATGGTCAAGCAAGCTGCTCCCTGGCAATGACTGTAGCCAGGTCCCTTGCAAAGGATGTAAAATCTGGAAGCAGTCTCTCCAGAAGGTCAAGTGCCTCATCTCTCAGTGAAGATAATAAAGATGTTTCAAACTAGGAAATTTGTAGTTCATTTCTGTACGTTCATGAACCTTGGATGTTAAAAGAGTTAGTCAATTGCTGTTTACAAAGATGGGAAATTCTAAGAGTTTAAAACATTAAATTAAAAATAGCTTTTCCAATAACAAATAAGTCAGTTGCTCTTGCTCAATTTCATTTTTGCTCTTTTGAGTTACCATTTTCTAATTGGGATGCAATAAAGAAGTGGCTAAAAAAGTGGTAAAATTAAGGTTTGACACTTGTCTTAAAGTGGTCAGACTAGCATTTTACCAAAAACGTATTAATGTTTTTGAGATGATTGCAGTGGTGTGAAGCCTTCAGGTCAAAGAAAATCAAGATTTAAATCACCAGTCCTATTTAGTTTATCTTAGACAGGATGAGAACAAAATTAGAATGTGCCAAGAGATGCTAATCTTAGTAGTCTTTGCCTATCCAAAGAGAAAACAGCTGTCAGTTAACCAAATGTATTCGTTCTTTATCAGTCATCAGCACAATGAAAGGAAGGATGAAACAATTTGTCTGCCAAAACAGACATACTGAGGCTGCAGGCACACGCAATACATCCCAAGAACAAGTGCCGGGCTTAGTAATGTAAAAAGTTAGCAATCACAGCCTGCCATTTCCACTATTCAAGAAAGCTCTGGTGACTACCTGTTGAAAAATTGGAAAGGATTCAGACAAAAAAGCAAGTCTATTTCAATGAAAGGATATGTTGCTTTCTATTGGAAGGCTTGAACACGTTCATTGTACTTGGATCATTAAAAGAGTTGCTACATCATGATCTAAAGCTACCCACTGTAGAATGGGAAAAAGGTTCAAACAGTAAGAGGTAAAGTCATATGTCCAGGTATCTGATTAAAGCTGGACAAATTCAGATTAGAAATCAGGTTTACTTTCAGAACATTGTGATCAGGGTGACAATTTACTGTAGGATGTATGGGTAATCTATCAGCTGAAGTTAAGAAGATGCAACCTTAAAGATAAGAGCTAGGTCAGCCAGAAACAATGATTCTGATGCCAAAATTTGTAGATATACATACATGATATAGCAGGCCTAAGGCTAGGTTCAGAAGTAGACTTGTAAACGACCAAGTAAAGGCAAATCTCCTCCCCCTCAACAAAAAGACACATGCTGACTGCCAGTGGACTTTTATACCAAAATAGCTGTGATCACATCCGCCAGACAAAATGTTGACACCTAGTATCATGGTAACCAACATCATTGTGAGACTATTTTCTGTCATCTTTGAAAAGTGGTGCCTACTGGGAAATATGTAATGACTGGAAAAAAACCCCAAATATTCCCTCATCTCTACAATAACAGGAGAGGAGGAGAATTCGGGGAGATAGTAAAATAGACAGAGACAGACTGTTCTCAGTCATGCCCAATAACAGTAAAAGGGGCAATGGTCACTGATTGAAATACAGAAAATTCCACTCAAGCCTAAGGGGAAAACAACTTTACTGTGAGGATAGTTAAACACTGGGCCAGGTTCCCCAACAGAGTTTGTGGGGCCTAGATCTTTGCTCATAATCAATGACCAGCTGGACATGACCCTGAACAACCTATTCTAGGTGACTGTGCTTGAGCAGAGGGGGTGGACTGGATGATCTCCCAAGGTCCCTTCTGACCTCAGCTTTTCTGTGATTCCTTAACTCGGATATAGTAAGATAGAGAAAGACAGCCAAGGCCTCTCTGTCCCTTGGAGTATTATCTTTCTCTGCTTATCTATGTGGACATCTGAGAACCTAGCCACATAAGGAAGGGCTACAGAGCTCTGGAGGTGGGAGTGAAGGTCATGGGAACCTAGCTGGTGTTTTCCTCCAACCTGCTGATTAAAGAGAAAAATAAAGTAGGAGCCGGTATTTTGCAAGTCAATAGCTGATAGCAGAGCTAGTGCTGCATCCAACTTTTGTTAGTATGAGACTCCCCTCTGAGGAACAAGGACTGCTCAGGAGATGTAGGATCTATCTGACAGAGTAGGACAAGGACATCTTTGCCAGGAGGCTTTCTAACCTAACAAGGAATACTTTAAGGTGTACTCATTGGAGGGATGAAGTGCAAAGAGAAGCAGAAATGCAGGTAAGTGCCTATAAGGGATTATTCAAGGGACTGTATGATTGAGGAGGATCTCCTTCAAGAGGAATCAGTCTGACTGGGGGACGATTAAACTGTCTATGTACAAATGCACACAGTGTGGAACAAATACTTTATTTGCATATGGAAATAATGCCATACCATACGTCACTCCTCCATACCCATCATGGCCTTGCTTTTCTATGGAATTAGTGTTCTCTGTGGGTCATTGCTGAGGAAAAACATTTGTCTGAATGTCTTTTTTTCTCAGATATGAATAGGAACTGTTGCAGTTATGAAATGAGAGAGTGTAAAGAGACACTGCGGCAAAGCTGGCAAGAAACATACTTGCTATTTGCATCCAATTGTGTGTTCTGTGCAAGTCTTCCTGCTGAAAGCACGTTTGAACTGAATCATTATGTCCACATACATTCTGTCTCCATACAATACCTCATCTGGGTAAACTGGGAAATTAAATTCCTTATAAAAGCTTCAGTCTTCTGCTTTGGGAAGGAACGCTGCTTATACAGGGATATGTGACTTTGGGCAAGATGACTCATGCCTGTGAAAATACATACTTGAAAAGCAGATGAAGAGAAATTGAATCTATACTACAGTAGAATTACTTGCTTTGATAAGCCTTCGTGTTAAGAGTGGTGATGCAGCTCAATCTCTCCTAGGTTTCTGGCTTTGACAGTGTCTAAGCTATTGCCATGTATGAATATATGATATAGCAAAAGGTAACAACTACAAGGTTAGCTTTAAGAAAGTAGTAGTGTTCTCCCTCACTTATGGCCATCAGTCTCAGTTTGGAGGCAGGAATTCCCAAACTGTAATTGTTCTGTCATCACCACTGGCAATGACTACAGCAACTCTTAATTGACCATACAAGTATATGGAAAAGCATTATGAAAATTATTCAGACAACAGCTGTGGCCTACTTTGATATAGCTTGCATATGGCTCTGCACACATCTGTTTAGGAACCTCATCGAAAGACATTTTCACCCTTTTCTGTTTATTAGAGAAAGAAAAACTCTTCTCAGGTGCTTTCTTCTCTCAGTGTTCTTGTAACTTCCTCTAGGTTTCCCTTAAAATTAGTATACAACAGCATACTGAGTCATGAATATACTGGTTTTCTGAAATAAAATACAAAAGCCTATTACTAGTGGTTTTGATTTACTTAAAGAAAACCTGAAACACATTTTATTTTTTCTTCAACTGACACATTCTGAACTGTTAAGAATAACAAAATTCTTTGACTGTGTCTGAGGTCAAAGTAATATAGACGTCAAAACCGGATAACAATCTCTACTTATATTACTTTGGTGATGTCAAATGAACAAGCACTAATGCCTGTACAGAAAACTGTTCCTTGTCATTTGAGAATCTGAGTGGAAGAGAAAGATCATAACAGGTTAAAGACATAAGGGAATCTTTCACTTCAGTATTCACTGCTTATGTGCCCATTTTTGGAGCTTTGGAAAAAACGCAGATACGTTTATAACAATCCCAGTTTACTAATGCACTCAACTATAAAATCAAAGATACCAGAAATTCAAGAGTGGTTCTACACTCAGATATTTCTTTAGATGCAGATGGTTATAATTTCTGCCTTGGACAGCTACTGCGCTTGCCTTGCAATGTGTCCACCTTGCAGAACAGAGCTCCAAGATCAACCACATGTACATCTGGAACTAAAGCAGCCTAATGACTATGGAAGGAGAAGTATACACATTGCTAAATGCAGTATCACCTCTTCCATCAGCAGTCGTCCCAGAGGACTGACTTTGATACAAATGTCACAGTCCAGAAACGTCAATTGCCTCTTAACGCTTGGCATGGCTGTGGCACTGATACGGCCATCTTTCAGACTATTAGGCTGCTGAAAAATTTCAGTGGAATTAAGCTGCTAGTAGCAATCAGTCACAGATTGAGATAGTAGGATTACACCTTGCTAACTTTCTTCTCAGTTAAAATCCTCCAGTCTATCGCTTAACAGGTTCTGCAATAGGTTTTGTATTATGAAGAATGAAAATCCTGTAGCTATAAAGGGAAAAAAATAAATAAATGCAAAATAAATTGCATTTTACATGAAAGCAAATTCAAGGGCCACTGCACAATGTGTATTATTCATTTTCATATTTAATTCATTAAACTTCATCTTTTTTTAATTTAAATAAACCTTGTGCTATCTGTTCTACCTACTGGCCTGGAGCACTGTAGGTATTCCAGAGGTGTCCGAAAACTTACGGGCACTTTGTGGCTCCATACACAGGCCTTTGAAAAGCACCTCACACTTGCATACACAGAGGCATGAAATATGCATATTTCCATGCATTTTAGAGAAAGTGATAAAAAAGTACTGCCCCTTTATTACTTTTAATATTGCTTTTCTCATTTTATTTCTCTTTCCTTTCCCACTACCATCTGCTATATCTCGTTTTTTTCTCTTGATAATCCTCTCTCCTTTACATTTTTCTATACTTAATATAGATTACAGATTTTCCAGGGTCTAGAGAGCAATATTCCCCTAGAAAAATAACCACTCAACTCCATAACCCCTCAGGATTCTTCCTTCTGGGTTTTTTTCTCCTCTTTCATAAACCTTTCTCTGAATTTTCCCCCTTGTTTCTTCCTCACCACAATCGCTCTTGATTCTTTTTCAGCAGTAAAGCTTAAATCTCTAAGCTTCTGACAGTGCAGGTTAAAAAAAAAGAGCTGCTATCATTACCTTAGTATAAGGTGTCTGTGCTAAAAATAGCATTACTTGATTAAAGAAAAGATAACAAGATGCTCATCCAAAGGATTAGTGTCTCAAGAGCAGGCAGGATCAACGTAAGGTAGACAATAATCCATCTCTGAGTTTCGTTATTACTGTTGCAGAAAATGTGATAAAGCGAGACTACATTATGTCCCTTGTGACAGTGCAATCAAAAAGGAGAAAGATCTGTGAAAGGAATGGTCATCTTGGAAGGCAAGGTGCACACGCTAATACTTTTTCTGTAGTACATGGATTGAAAGAGATATGTTGTCTCAAGCTACAAATCTACAAGGTTGTTTAGGAAGATGGACATCGGTGCAGATTCAGTCATCCTGTCTCTTATGTACTGCCTATCCTGGGAGAAACAAAACCCCACTGGCATAATGGAAAACTGGGAAAATACTGAACACATCCTTGGTGGCAGGTTCAAATTCATGATGTGGCTCAATATTTCCTAGAGGGCTTTTTACAGCCTTTTCCCGTGGTGTGTTGTCAGAAGAGCTTACCCCACATATAAATCCAGGTCTTCTCACCTTATCTGCAAAACTACAGCACAGCTTTCTCCTCTTTTTCAGAAGTAGTTTAACAATGCTTATTGTAACTGCACCTCCTGGTTACAGTGGAAAACAGAAACCAGGAAACATTCCAGTTTTAAAATGAGTAATGTGTGAGCAGATGGTTGTTTACTGAACTGCACCCCAAGGAGCTAACAGACTAGAAATGAACCACTGTCTGCTTTGGGGAGTTATCTGACTCTTGTAGCAGTTATCACCACAAAGAGGCAAATGAGCCCACAAGGATTAGGATAATCTACTTTCTCCACAGAAGACCTAGTTAGAGGAGGATCAGGATGAGTTTGGATCCCAAGGCATGGAACATGCTTCTATTTCCTAGGGCCCCCAAAACTGCTCTAGCTCTGCAATTATTAGGAAAGCGATCACTATGTGGGTAAGTCAACCTTTTCAAGATAGGCCTAATAGGAATGACTGAATTGACAGGTTCAGCTCCATAAGGTTCCTTCTACTCTGCGTGCCAAACAGAATAGCTTTCTCCAGTTGCTGTTGCTGAGGATGATCAATGAAGTCAAAAATGTTCCTGGATTAAGGCTACAGATCCTTTGGCTGTGCAGCAGGCACACTGTGCATCTCCTTTTGGTCTTTTTGATTCATTGTGGCTCCATAGAAGACTGAAGTGTAGGCCCAAGGTGACTCAGGGAATGAAGGCAGAAGGAAGTCGTGAACACTTCTTGAAAAAACAGCTTTGGAGAGAGATGAGAAGACAAACTTTTTCATCCCTCAATATGCCATGTAGAAGATCACAAGGGATTTAATGGAAAACTGTCACACACAGAACACTTCGTCCCTTCTTCCTCAATGGCATTGGTTCAGAGGAGTAAGCCCTTGCAGTGCTCAAAATAGGGAAGCACTGAGTTGAAAAGTGGGCTCTCATACGGAAAAGGGAAAAAACTGTTTTTCAATCACAGAAAATACAACATTAAACAAAGTGTTTCAGCTCTCAGATTCAGTCACCCTTGGAAACAGCCATAAGCACAGTTTGGCTAATACCACTCAAATAAGCACAGTGATTCGTGACCTTTGGCAAGTGTTTTCTAAAGGTGCCATTACCATAGCTTGACAATGACATCCAGATGTTGCAACAAACCACAGACACTTTTCATTTTATCATCCTTTGCAATCCATATTTAAAAAAACCCAAATATTAAAGCAATTAGCGATCATAAACATCACAGGAAAGGACTTGGGGCTAGAAATAAGGGGAAGCCTTCCATAAGTGACAAAGAGCAAGTTAGGAGCAACAATATGTTTTGCTACCTTTCTGTTTTCTACTGACTTTTATAAAGAGGAGGTTTTTGTTCTCATGACTAAGATTTCAGAAGGCTAGACAAACTCTGCTTTTGTTAGAGAGGTATGGAAGCATGAGAGCCTTCTTCCTCCTCTTTCGACTGGTGCCTCTTAGCAAGATTTTCTCTTCAGTAAGGCTACGGGAAAAACTATCATACCAGAAGTACAGAATTTACCACCTCCTTCATGTTATAGCGACAAAACCATGAGCTGCGATCGAATTTTTACACTTGAGACATTAAGATCTACCCCACAGCATGTCTGAGGCCACGTTATGCCTGACCTTCCAGCCTTCTTGAAGTCAAGGAGTTTCCAGGGTCTGCTGTAGTCCAGTGTATTTTCAAAAGCTGGTACTGATCTAGCTCTTTCTGACCTCTGGATCTGCCAAAGTTGATGAGAGCTGTCACATGTTACCAGAATTATTGGGTAGGGACACATATGAAGACATATCCTAATTTGAGCAGTCAAATCTAAACCTAAGAATGAATCAGGCTTAGAAACAGCTCAAAGAAGAGAACAGTCATGCAGCTGTAATTCCTGCCTTTCTTGGTTTTCTGTGTTTCCTCCTTAACTACACCACAAATCACTTCAAACCTAATATGGTATATTTACAATACTTACTTCAGTTTTTGCTTATCCATAGGTTGTGTGGAGCTCAGGAGCTGTCTCCCACCCAGATGTCTGAACCCAAGTATCTCTAGCTTATCAGAGGAAAACTGCTGCAAAGGTCTCTCACCTCATCTAGTTCAGGATTCTAGTTATCTAGACCATAGGCATCTCATCTTTCACTTTCCCATAAATCACTTAGCTTGCTTTGTAGTGCACTAAAAACACTGGAGATCACATTTATTTTCTCATTCATTTTTCCATTTACACAGGAGGAGAGGACCATCAGCTTGAAGTTCATATTGTCTCTTCAAAGGACTGGAGAAGCAGAGAAGGAATGAGGCATATTCTAGAATCCACTTTCAGTTAAAACCAAGAAAGGGTCCTGCTGTTTTACTAGGGAATTGTCATTGCTCAGACCCTCCTCAGCCTTAAAGAAAATTTGCTAGAAGGTGAAAGAAAGAGACAAAGAAGTAATCAGGCATATACAGTTGGGCTGTGAAAATGGTGGGGTCTAGTGCCTGCATTTCTTCGCCAGTTGCATGAGGATTATGAACAAACTTTGACATGTATCAGGCTTTCTAAGCAGAGGAAAATGCAGTGAATTTCTTACTGACATGATCTCCTGTTGCTTGCCAGTCAAAGCTAAAGTACAACAAAGAACCACAGTGGCCACTGGCTTCCTCTCTCCTCAGTCCAGTGGGATGGGGAGGGGAGTAGAAAATAAAAGGTGAAACTCGTGGGCTGGGATAAAGAGAGTTTAGTTGAACAGCAAAGGAAAACAAAAATAACAACAATGATAACAATTACAGAATACGCAGAGCAAGTATCCAACCACTTACTGCCCATAGAAAAAGACAATGCCTACATATGCACCTGAGTCACCACCTCACTCAGCCAACTAACCTCTCTTATATACTGGGCATGAGTTGATGGCATGGATATCTCATTGGTCAGTTTGGTCATCTGCTCTGGCTCTATCCCTTCCTAGCTTCTCGGGGAAACTAATTCTTTCCCCACTAAAACCAGGAAATTAACTTTTCCCAGTTGGAATCACTATACTCATCAACTATGTGCTCTACTGCACTCCAGACCTGAATTCCCACAGTATTTACACAGTTATTGCATAAATACTGTAGTTCTTGCATCCCCTGAAATTGCCCATGCCTTTAGGTACTGTACAAAACCCTAGTAAGTGCCTACCTGCACCTGAAGGCGCCTAAACCAGCCTAGAAAATGAGGCATTAATAGCCTAAATTCTGTTAAAACATCGAGGAGCCGTATTCAGACTGCCTTAAGCAATGGTCAAAGATGGATTGAGAGGCCTGCTCTGGGGTCTTAGCTTGAAGCAGAGGTGGAGCAGAGGCTAGTCCCAGACCTCTTGCTGTAAAGTCCTCATATTACGGCCGTAACTACAGCTGTTCATTCACCACATATCCAAGGATCCACAGCTCTGAATAGCTTAGGGCTGTTTCATCAATCACTGTCATGGTTAGGAGCAACAGGCGAGGTCTGCAGCAAGGCTAAGTCTGCAGCAGTTTGGGTTTCCAGCAGACAAACCGGCTTCACCTGACATGTGATCATGTCTCTGAGTACCTCTGAACACCTCTGAATATGGGGCATGGGCTGTATATACCTGTGCACATTCCTTGGGACAGAAGAGAAGAAACGGTGCTGTGGGACAGTACCCTGCTCCAGCTCTGCATGGAAATGTTCTTGTGGAGATTCTCTGAATTTCCGTTGTCACTTAGGCACTTTTGAAGGCATAACACAGGATGAATGCAGGATGCACTTGGACAGTGTGGCTTTTCCTCAGCTGCCTTTTCAGACAGACTTGTCCTTTCCATTCCTCTGCCACTTTTCCATGGCCTATCATTTCCCTCCACCAGTCCTGCTATTTGCTTTGTTGAGTTTAGAAACTTGCTAGAAAGAAGCAACTCTTTTTTGTAAACTTTAGTGCTCTCTACAGCTGAAATCAGTATCCATTCAGAGCGTGTTTATGAAAGATTTTGGTTTGATTTGCAGTTTGTATAAGCATGCATCAGCCTTGCAAAATAGAAAAGATTGCTTATTGTTCTACATGCATGGAGCAAGACTGCAAGACAACTTCGTCCTGTGCATGTAGAAAAAAAAATATGAGCCAAATTGATTTTCTTTCATTTTGTATTATTATCTAGTCTTTGTGTTATGCTGGTTTTGAAAATAAAGTAAGCAGTTTGCAGACACTTTTCAGAAGATTTAATCTCTATTCCAGTCAGTTTGTGTTGTTTCTTTATTTTTGACGATATTTTTTGGCAGGACAATGAGAATACATTTGGCAGTTTCAAGTTTAATTTATAAATCATTATGGAGCTTTCCTATGCAATCTAACAGGAAATTGTAATTTTCCTGTATGTCTTGGAATCGCCCTGTAGAAGAAGCTAATGCACACTTGCTTTGTTGTGATAGATTTAGCCTGTTGGATGACTGAAACAAATTGCATAAATAAAGATTTATATCTTTGATGTAGCCACTGAATCAATGCAAATGGAGTTTTACACCAATTTTGTGGCTTCCTGATTCTTGAGACATTTGGTTACTGGGAAAATCCCTGTTGGAAAGTTTAAACTGCAGGTGACCAACCTAACCACAGCAACCTCTCATCCTCTCTTTCTGCAGGGCAAAAAATTTAAATGGCAAATGAAATGCTTATATCAGCTGGCTCTTTCCAAAAAGGGTGAGTAAGCAGTGGGATTCTTTGTGAGAGTTAATAATGGATGCTTAAAGTTTACCTAGGCCAAAAAAGCAACAAGACTCTGTAAGGTGGGAGCATATTCTGAGGAAATGCTATTAGTACTTAGTTGTTACAGTCCCTACTTGGGATCTGCTATTGACTGCTTCCAGGGACAATATAACCATTGATCTGACTTGACATGCATGTTCTTATGAAGAAGGAAAGCTTCCTAGAAGAAACTCCAAAAATCTTGCAGAAGGAGCTGCAAGCTTTTTTGACTTCGATGCAGCAGAGCCCAGTGGGAGGGAATATCGCATCTTGCTAATTAATGGGTTGAATTGTCAGGTAACTTTAAGCTCTCAATGAACAAGTCAACTCCATTAATCACTCAACCCTACATGGATCTCCTCTAATACTGCTGTTAGTGCCATGTTGTATTAATAATCAAAACCCATATTAAATGTCTTTCCCATGTCCAAACGAAACCTTAAGTTACAATGGTTGTTGTCTCTCTTTTATAGGATTTTGTGGTTATTGTTCTTTAACACTTGTTTTGGAATGGAATTTTTTTTCTTAAAATCTCATTACAATCCACAACATGCAGCAAACGCTACCTTGCAGTTGTCCTGTTGTTTTATATTTGTTTTTTTTTAATGAATTAACAATTAAAAAGACACCATTTTATGAGTACCAGGACTTTGAACATCCATGGATTTAATCTCCAGGTGTTGTCAGATTTTTTTTTTGAAGTCCACAATTTTTATGCTTTTTATTCACTTGAAACCTGAAACTCAAAATGACGCTTACTTAAAAATAGCACAGTCTGCCTGGTTTGTAAATTGTGCAGTCTGCTTTCAGGAGGAAGGAAAACAAAAGAAAGTAGAGAAAGGCAGCTTTCACTGAAAAACAGTAAGATGGGCTAGGTTCATTTCCAAACTGCATGCGGACTTGATTAGAAGTCATCAGTTGAAGTATGGTCCGTGTTTATGTGTCCAGAGTACAGCTTAAATTTTTTGTTTATTTGATGTAGGGGTGAGATTTTGCTGGGAATATCTTAATCAAAGCCCTTTGCCTAACCCATCCTTCAGGATAAGTTAATCAGTAGCTAAAATTGAAGTCTTTCAAATAGTCTATGAATCCATGAGGACATCTGTTAAAAGCTTTGTGCTGCCCTGTGTCACCCCAAAACATTTCTAACAGGGCTTCTTTGAGCGGTTCACAGAGCAGAAGAAGAATGGAAGAAGGCAAGATGCTCATGTCCTAGACTATTCCTCTCAGGATCTTTCCTCTCATATTCATAGATTAACTGCTGTATATTAAAGTTCTATCTTAACTATGAGTTCTGGCTCAGACTACCCAGTAATCAAAATTTATGATGTTTGATTTAAGAAATATAGTAATTGTCTCTCACTGAGATTAAAAATTATTGTCACTGATTTTTTTAAAATCTCTTCATACTTTTTCACTGATGGTTTTTTGTTATATGCAGTCCTTAGCTGTGAGCTGCCTGGGACTGAGAACATATTTTGCAATTGGTGCCCAAAGAATTCTCCACTGAGTAATTTGTGTATGCCACAGGGAAGCTGGGGTGTACACCATGAAATCTCTGGGGAATTTATTATGGAGATCAACTGTATTTTGGAAATGTTACTTCTTTTGTGGTCATATAGCCACTCACTCCCCTGGCCAGGATCTAGCCCTCAGTCAGCAGAGGTGTCGAGCCAGCTAGCTAGGCTGAGAGTACTGTACCATGTCTTTGCCAAGTGACAACAATACATGCTCCTTATTACGGAAACCACAGAATTAGCAGAAATGCATCCATCTGGGTTCAGGACTGACTGTTGCACAATGAGAAATGCTTTCACAGAGCCAAAGGAGAGGAAGAATGGAAAGAACATATGCAGCAGTAAATGAGAACAAATTGTTGGGTCAGTCTGATGGGCTCTGTGCTGTAGAAGGCAGGTCATACAACTCCTGCTCATTTCAGAAGCACAAAATAGGGCAATTCCTGCTTTCTTAAAGCAATAACGAAAAGAGATAAACCTATACTAAACATAGGGATGCTGCAACTGCACGAGGTCCTTAAATTCCAGATGGTTTGCTTCATAAGGAGAAGCAAAATCTGTAGCTGTCCTTTGTCCACCACTCCACAGTGACCGGGTGTTTGTATCAGCGTTGCAATCAGTTATCTGTGCCTTTTGACATGCCATCCCTGTCAGTCCAGTAGGAGGCCAAAGCTGTTCCCACGTGCATGTACCACACCCATTGTTTATTTACAAGCTTGCCCTCTGACATGGCTTTTGGTTAAGCTACAGAGATCAAGGAAAGGGGCAAATTCAGGAGGTTTTCCTAAAACCTACAGTCTTTCAGCAGTTTGGGACCTTAAGACAAAATCTTCTGTAGTCTATTTTACGAGTAACTGTCTGAAACCCATTGTTTGTGTTTCTCAAGCACAATGCAGTTTTGAAGTCAAACTTCAGCAAGGTTACTACTGGCAGCAGGGCCAGAAAGTAGGTCAGTCATGGATTACTAGTGCAGACATGGACCTTGGTGCAGAGGTGAAACAAACAAGAAGTTTGACTGAGTGTTCCTAAGGCCTATGGACTGCGGGAAGGAGGGAAGGCACCCTCGAAGAACATCCAACGAAAATCCTCACAGGGAAACACATTTGCACCCTGTGAGAGTCTAGTTCAACCATCAATCTCTTAACCACAGCTAGTGCCTCTGATTATCTTTTCCATAAAGTGGCTGGGAAGAGCTTTTGAGGAAATAAACACGGCGTGGAAATATGGATATCTTCTTCTGTTCTGGAAAAAGGCCTAATAAACCAAGTCTTATTCTGATCTACTCCTTCTACTTACACAGTATCAGTCTCCTCCTCGTTCTGAGCTTCTGCAAGTTGTTGTCACTGCGCTGGCTCTTCCATCAAGAATGTCCCATAACTTCAGTGCAGTGCCTACAGTTGGTAAGGTTGGTGCACGCTGCCAGATTATGTCACCCTGCCTGAACAAGGGCCCCAGTCAAAACCATTGGTATCAATGGAAAGACAGACTTACTGGGTTGCATAAGGTTTGTGGAAGACTAAAATTCTGTTGTTCTTGAGCGCTTCAGATAACCGCAAAATTCATTGCGAGGTAAAAAGGAATAAGTAAGGTGATGGAGTCTGAGCAACTGCCTAATATTTCTCTGAATTAAATCATGTTTGAACTAGAACACATCTTTAGGAAGGCATCAGTTTTGATTTAGGAACAGGATCTTACCAGCCCATGACATGTAGGAGTCAAAGGAGAATATTAACTCCAAAGGAGACGGAAAATTATCCAGTGGAATAAAAAAAGTTCATATATTATGCGTCACATCTTCCACTAATGTAAACCAACTCAGAACCTCTGAAGCCAAAAGAACTATATTGATTTATGCCGCTGTAGAATCTATGTCCAGACCTTTTCTTTGTTTATTTTTAAGGAAAACTTTGCACTTTATTGTAATGCTGCCATTGAAAGAAGAGGTGGGGTTTACATTTGTGGAGCTATGATGAAGTGTTCTGTACTTTGTACCTGATAAGAATAATGTGTTTCTTTATTAGGTGGGTAGGAGTGAAGATTTATGTCCTTAATGATACATTTCCCGTGCTTTCATGTATTTGATGTTTGGCAAAGGATAACACTGTAAAAATGCAACTTTACTCAATTGCAGTCCATTTTCTTCAAAACCAGTAGGGATTTGACTTTTCAAAGGGATTTCCCTTCATGGAAAGAAAACCTGAAAGGAAAAAAATAAACTGCTGCATAGTAAAAGGACAAATAGATGGTAGTAAAAAAAACAAATTGAGAGAATATTAGATGTCAATTACAGCTGTTGTTTTTGCTGTAGAGAGACCAATTCCCTTGTATTATTCTGAAGAAGTAAGGATTTTTAATGCAACTAATGCATTTTTTTTCTTTTAGAAATCCAGTTAACGATTCAAAGACATTAGACATGGTACAATTTACTATTTCGGGTTAAATACATATTTTCTGTAGGATTTGTGATATGCCAGATACATTCAAAACATGAATTGACAATGTACAAGCACTACACAAACCAGCTGGTTGGATACAGTTAGCAAACCAACTGCTTTAACACAGGCTCATCCATAGGTGACTTAGGCATACTGAAAACCCAGAGTAACATCTCGCAGTTCAAAGACATGCTTTATTACTCAGATGCCTAAAGTAGCTACTTAAAATTGAGCCTAAACACTTCGACAGCGCTAGCTTGGAGTTTTGAATAGCAGAGAGAACAGCCTGCGTAAGAAGCAGACAGTCCAAGGATGCAAAGGAAAAATACTCAAGGGTACTTAAGAGAAATTTGAGTTATGTTCAAGTAAATTAGATTCACTGTAAATGTTGCTGCAGGTGAAGTTCTTCAAGAGGGGTACAAGAGCAGACAGGATAAGATCTGTGCAGGCAAGATGCATCATTTTAGGATGCATGTGATATCTTCAATTCACATTGTGATGCATTCAATTATCACAATATGTGAACATATTGTTATAATTTCAAGTGGTATTCATTTAATTTGGGGAGTTATCGGCAAGACAGAGAGGTTTCTTACGGAGGAGGAAGTGTTTTCACATTGCACAACCCGCTTGAACTGTGGATTTTATCCAGAAAGCCACAGATAGCATGTGCAAGTGTTGATTCTTTTGTTCTTTTTCCCTCTTTTGGCAGAAAGTTATAAAGCATTTTTCTTGACATTACTCTTTGTCATGAATAACAAAGTCCTATAGAAAACACTCTGCATCATTTCAGACGTTGAAATACAGCAACAAGCCGTGATAGACAGGAAAACAACAACCAGTACATGATTAAGTTATTACAATCAATCATGTTAAGGGATCTGAGACAGTGCTGCCTAGCTTTTATCTGATGCATGTCAATACAGCTCAGTTTGAGCTGCTTTTTTATTAAAGTAAAGGTCCTCCTTCTCCTTTCTGGCAGTATTGGCTGTGTAGGGGAGGTCTACACAGACTGTAAGTGTCTGCCCCTCTAGTAGAGGTGCTCTGATGTTCCTGGTCAGTGAGGCTTGCAAATTTTCTGCTGGAGATTCCAGAAAACCCTTCCCATTTCAGCTGTGATTTTGTTCCTGAAATTCACTTGTCATGATAAGTTTTCTGTGTTTTGTCTCTGACCAAAAATAAATCTTTATCTGATGTCTAAGATATGTGTCAGGATTATCAAATCTAGAGTTCATTTAATCAACATTAAAGATATATTTGGTTACTTTAATTAAAAACTGCTGTTACGTATCACTCAGGCATTTTAACTAGAGCACTTTACATCATCATGCTGGAGCGATTATTCAGACTTTTCATCCAAGGTGTCTAGGATAGGTATTGTATTATTCATACTATAGCTAATCACCTTCTGGCAAATATAATACCTCACATTCACTACCACTGTAATGCTAACACTCACTCCACAAGAGATTCTTACCAGACACGCTCCTTGTGACTACAAAATTCTGAGGGGTCACAAGTGAAAACAAGGGAGTGAGTTTTTTTCTAGGCTATTGTGTTGGCAGTCACTGACATTTGCCCATTCACTGAACTAGGAAGATGCAAGGCAATGATGATCCACAAACTGTGAGTGTGTTATGGGGGCCCCAGACCTGAGTTAATGTTGCAGGCCTCTTGCAAATGTGTACTGCTTGGTGGGCAGCAGCCTGCTAAGCTGCGCCGCTTATCAGAAATTTAATCCTACATCACTGTAAGTGATGAGGTCACTCCGATTCCTCAAAGAGGAACACCATTGCCTCTGAAGTAGGCTGGGTTTGGTAGGTAAAACATGCAGTTCTTACCAACGGATTACGGGCTAGCAAAGTTTCTCACTAGGCACAAGTGAAGGAAGGCATAGACAATACCAGGGAGCTGTCACTTATCTAGGAACTCTCTCTGACCCTAAGGAAATAATTGAAGTTCTAGGGAACCCCCTATCAGACTTATGACTCTGGTTAGCAGCCAGGAACTTCTGCCTAAGAATGAAAAATCCATGTGAGGCACGGAGAGGAAAAGTTAATGTAATATTAAAACTAGAAATATCCATTCTGTCAAATGAAATGCCCTGCTGTTTGATCCCATTTACTGGAGTAAGGCTTTATATCAAGGCATCTTGGGTTTTAAATTACATGTCAGATATAATTTTGCACTGTGAGCGTGAAATGTGGGACTGTCCTTTAAGGGAAGAAAAGAGCAGCTCAGTCTGAAGTGGCTGACTAATAGTTGAACTCACTTGAATGAAGGTTCCAAATCTGGCAGCTGGCCACAGTTGTGAATGAGGGTTTGGAAAAAGGCCATGGACAGTCACAGCAAAGCCCAGTGCTAACTCAGGTGTCTCCATCTCTCTTGCAAGATATCACTGCTTTGCAAAGAATTCTGCCAGGAGGACACAAAAAGCAGAGTACTTCTGCACTTCCTTTAGGATTTCATGACGGCACCTGCAGTGAGCTCATTTCAGGGAGGAGCCACGGATGTTTGTACAGGAAAGGACTGCATCACTTCTCATACAGATAGAGGAATAGGAATTGGGTAACCACATCTCATTGTGGGTTTGCCTGCTCACTTCAAAAATCACCAGCCTGTGTGCATAATAGCACAAAACCATTTTCCTTTCCTTTCTTGAGGAACAACACTTCTGAATACATATGCAAACTTACTTCAAGAGGTTTTCTTCCTCTTACAACCCATTTGTCTACCTTATTTTATTATCTAGTCTTATTGTATCCTTGCTAACAGTGTGTCTGTTGGGATATGAAGGAGGTATTAGAGTTTGTGTTTTTATTGTTGTACTTTCTGCCTCTCTCTGCCTGAATTTTCATGCTAGAAGAAATTTTTAGGGTGATTATCTACCTTACGGATGAGATAGAAATAGTCAATCATTCTGTTCTTTAAATTACAAACCTTGAATACCTAGAATGGAAGGCAGTCCCCATGGGCAATTTTTAATTAAGTTTTCTCTTATTGGTTACCATCCATACCACACTAAAGTCTAGAGGTCTCAAGTCAGATCTGGGCTGCATTGTGCAAGGTATGAATCTGGGGAAAGGGATTCATCTCAGCTGATTTTAGCCATCTGGAAGTAAAGCACCTATGCTGAGCTGATTGAAAGGGGTTTACATTCTACAGCATAAAAAGCAACAGCAAACCTTCCCATTCCAGGATACATATTTCAGAAAGATGGGATGAAGTCTTCTTCTGGGAATGCCATTGTCCATTCACTGTAACAAGAAGCTTGCGTTTGGTGCCTCAATCTCAGGATTCTCAGGTGAGAATCATCCCTGGTGCGTGGCAATTTTCACCTCAGGAGGAGACAGGCCTCAGCCTGTGTAAATTCCAATTTCTGTTGCAAACAACAGGGTAAGAGAGCCATTAGAAAAAGAGTACCAAGTGATTAAAAGATTTTCATGTTTCAAAGCAGGAAGGGAAGCAGAACTCGAATCTCCTGTCCCCTTAGCCCAGTGTTGAGTCACCAAAGACTTGAACAAGTATGCAAGCTGGAGATTCAAACAAGAATTGCCTGGCTCAGTGAAGATGAAAACTAGTCTGCCTGGGCTGAGGTGGGATCCCAAAGGCCACTGTTAGCAAATGTTTCTACACAATCATGTCTTATTTTCCCTGTGAAGGAGGCAGAACTTGAGGAAGCCTTGCAGACCTTGGCAAAGAGCTTTGATTCTCTCCTTACAAGAAGCTCTTCCAAAAAAAAAAAAATTACTTTTTGGCATGTTCCTCTTCATGTGATTGTCCAAATGAAGCCCTTGATTTTGTCACAGTCTGATATGTGCATCAGGTACTCCATCCTCAAGAGCCTGTCCTTGATGGCTTTTTAATCAGATGAATGGTCAATTACAGAGTTGGATTGAGTGAGTTAAGTACAATGGATCTTTTTTCATTTTTACTCTCTCTATTTACAGATTGTCTGGGAATAAATGAGGATTTCCTCAAATGTATTTGTTATTTGAAATGATTCATGCGTTTTTCTAGCAAATAATTCTTAGCCTGTAGATTGTTCAGCAGCAATTTGTTGAGGATATTTGGAATGCATGCAATGTTGGTTAGATACATAATTCACTTTGTATTGTTAGTGTGCCCTGATTGTATAATTTATATAACAAAATACAGGGGAAATTATGAATTTTACAATTGCTTGCACAATGAGAAATTTACTCTCAGTGAATATTTGCAGATTCAGTCTCAACATTCATTTTTCATGAGCATTCATTCTGGCAAAGTTGCTTTGCTAAAATATTTCTGTAAAGCAAACACCAAAGGATTTTAAACACAGACAAGGGGGGATGGGGGTGAGGAACAGGCACTCATTTGAAAGTGCTTTCTGGATTCATCCAGGACTGATGCTGTGTTATTTTTGCCTAGTCCTGTGTCTCATTGTTGGTAAGGAGATTGAAAGTAGTCATCAATGGAAATGAAAGAGAGTAAAAAAAATGAATGTCAGTGTAAGTCCACCACTGGCTGAGCGGTTCCAGGCCCCAAGTCATGCACATGATGGCTGAAACAGAGACTGTCCCCACCTACTGTTTCTGCAGTTTTGCAAAGTCTCTCCTGCACAGTAACCTTGGTTTTCAATTTATTTACACAACTTATAGATTCCTGTCCCTCTTGCTTTAATAATTTCTTCCTTTGTGTCCTGCAGTAGAGACAGCTGAACAGGTACTCCACGGCTGCATCTGGGCTCCCTAAGGGTGCAGATGGTCCTTCTCTTCCAGCACACACCCCATGTTAGGAAGGCTTCAAGAAATGAGAGAGACTTCTGGGTCCCTGCTGTTGCCAAGCAAACCTGTAAGCATGACAGGACAGCCAGCAAACTAGGCTCATGCCGTGCTGCCAAGTGTAGTGCAGTGCTACCATCTTAGGAGCAATCCCTTGAGAAACTGGAGGTTGCTGACTTGGGATTTGTTTTTTTAATTCCTTCACTGTTAAGTTCTATTGAGTCACTCAAGCAAAGTACAGCAAAGCTTGAAAGCCCTGAAGACATTATTTATTTATTTTTACAAATCCTGCAATAAGTCAATTTAGATGTTTTCATGTTGTTTTATAGTCTAGGAGAATTTTTGCTGTTTTTTTCCACTCCTTGCAGCAAGAAAGTACTTTGGTTCTAAGCCTCAGATTAGCCTAAGTAAAAGAGTGACTAAAAAATCATGGCATTCACTTGAAATTGTAAGTTCTCCCACCTGCTTCTTACCTCCAGCTGACCTGTGGAGAGGTAGAGTGGAAAGGCTGAGCGAACTATTGTATTGATCTGCCAGCAAACCGGATCCAAGATTTTCAATCAGATTTTGCCATTTGTCTATGTGTGCCCATGTATGCACATGAAAAGCACTGACTCAAAGCTGAGCTACTAGAAAAAATGTAGCCCATATCCTTCATCTGTAGTTATATCTCAGTGTTGCTAATTCTGAGTGCAAGTTTACAAGCCACTTGCTGATGCCCAGGAAATCCAGTCCTACCCTGCTACTGCCTCTAGCTCTAGAGAGTTTGTTCCTTCTGGATTGTTTCCTTCTGCAAAGCTGGCAGTATGAATACAATCAATATTTATTGTGAGCAGTGGAGACTTATTTGACCCTGTATTCACAGAATGCAGTATTTCAGGCTAAATTCTGCTTCAACAACAGTACTGAAATCGAGGGAATGCATGAACATCGCAGTTGGTTGTATTTTTCCATTGGGACAACTGAAACATATATCGTGCTTTTATGGGCTTGCCACTGCACACAAGGCTTCATACTCTACATTGCCTGTGCCCTTGCACCAGTGATGCTCCCCGCGGTGGCAGAATGCATGGCAGGACACGTGCTATCAGTGATGAGGCAGTTGGCACAGAAACTCATTGCCATCTCCTTAGCGGGTGTATCTGAACAGGTCTGCTCCAGACATGCAAGTGGAAGAGGACAAAATCTCTTTTGCCAGTTTGCACGGAGCAGCGGCGGCAGCTTCCTTGTGCTGTGGCTGCTCTCTCTGTACATGCCTGGCTGCAGACTTTAATTAACTTCCCTGACTGAGCAGAGCCGTTGCTAATGAAGCGGCTAATTCTGAGAGCAGGGGTCATGTTCCATCATTTAGTGCATTCATGTGATTCCAGCATCCCATAATACCCCATTTTCCTCATCAGTTAGTTCCTTTTCTATTTTTTATATTTATAACTCTAGCTCTCTCTTTCTCACATGGGTGTCTGTGTTCTGGCTTCAATTACATTTCTCAGTCTATCTGAGCTGGATACAAAGCTTCAGTTCAAGATTTACCAACATCTAATCTCAGGAGAAAAGTGTCATGTGAAGTAGAAAGCCCCAAACTGGATTTATGTGCTCACTTGGAATTAACACAAGTCTCTGAAAGAAATCTCTTTCCTCAGAATAGATTCTGTCCGTAACTAATCTGACAAAAATAAAATAAACTAGCTTTTCTTCTTGTTGTTTTTCGCCATTTGTCAAGACACCACTATTTTCACCAGGGAGCAAAGGTGGTACCATTCAAGTGGAGGATTAATATCTCGTATAGCCTTTGGCTGGGTCTCCAAATAGATGTAAAGCTCACCAATGTGGCATCCTGAATTTTTTTTCTGTTGCTTTATGCATTTTTTTAACTGAATCTTATCCTCAAGACTGGTTGTCCTAGAAACTTCAGATGAAGTTTAGCTGAAAGGTCTTGGAATCAATTTTGAGAGAAGGAAAATCTCATAGGGAACACACTTCTTGGAAACTCAAAAAACTTCAAAATGACACAGACTCCAGAAGATATTGAAACAGTAAGCAAGGACTGAAGAAAGCCTGTAGTTTCAGCTGAAAAGACATGAGAGGAACAAATTTTCTCTGATGCAATCAATGCCACCAGCTCCTTTTCTACTTATTGCACTCTGTCAGCCACTGCTTCTCTCAGGTAGCTCCGAGAAGCTCCTCACTGTTTCTGACAATGTGGGAACATCCAGTACAATGTCCACCTTTTGAAATCTTAGGTAAAAAGGAGGACCTCATCACTCACTCTGCTTGGGTGTCAGAGACAAGAGACAGTAGGGACCAAGTTAGGAGAAGTGATTGCACCCCACAGGAGGCATTAGGTAGCCTCTTGGAAGCCATGTGACTGTGAAACATCTTGTGGGAATTCTGTGGGCCATGATCTGGAGAAAAACTTCTGCAGTCTCCTCAGCCTTCCTTATCACTACACTCCCTTTCAGCCAGGGAAGAGAGCAAGGAGAAGAAAACTGCTGCTGAGTCAAGGGCATAGAAAATATTTGAGACATCAAGCAAAGGGATAGAGAAAAGCTGCAGCTGGTTGTGAGGCTGAATTGCAAGACAAGGAAAGAAGGGAAACCTGAGTTGGAAGAGGCCCACAGCCAGCAGGAAAGGAGGCAGTAATAGAACTAGCTATTTGCTCAATTAATTATCATTTATTTAATTTGTAATTTAGAAATGAAATGGGGTTTTTTGTGATTCATCTAGACAAAATTTCCCAAGGTGCTGAGTGCAGTTTGCTAAAATGAAGGATGATATCCTGCAATTAGAAAGATGGTTATTGCACTCTGGGCTTAGGGGGTTGTTAACAGCAATGTACAGCTTAGAAACACATCTCTCTAGTCTTCCACCCTACCTACTTAGCCTTCAATTTTATACATAATGCTAGAGGGGAGCTGGCTGGGGTTGCTCCCCTGCCATTTGGTGGGTTGTGTGAGACCAGTATCTCCATGCTTTCTTAAACAATGCCCTGACCCTCTTTGTCTGATTACTGAAGGTAAAGACACCGCATCAGAGGGTGGGAAAGACAGGAAAAGTGAGAAGTGTGAAAAATGTGAGAAAAGTGAGGAGGGGGCAACCGTAAGATGAAGCAGTCAAGGCTGTGGCGGGGAACAGCTTCTCTGTGTCAGAGGCAGAGGAGTAGGCAAGAGCCGTGTCCATCACAGCTGCCAGGCAGAGATGAAGGCCTTTCTTTATATGAAAGAGGTTACAATTTTTTTTGCAAACTAGAATCATCTTTCACATAGAGAATCAACAGAAGAATAGGACAAGCAAGTCCCAAAACCTGATTTGAGGGGGGTCTTTAAATTTTGCTATTTAGGGCTCAACCTCATTATTACTGTTGTTTTTGTTGTTATGATTAAGAAAGGAATAAAATCTAACTCAGGAGATTCCAATGACTTTTTATCAAGAATTAAGGGAGATCTGAGAAGAAAAAGAACATTGGTCTTGGTTTAAAATTTAGTGTTGCTGAAGAAATAAAAATATAAGTGCCAATAATTAAGTGAAAACAAACATGAAATGTAATATCATCTTATCAACCATTACTAAAACTGCCATTTTTTACCTTTAACTCTGTGTAGTCTATATTGGTTCCAGCCTTCTTTAAATTAGTGTTCTGTTCAAAGATATCTATGTACTTCACCAATTTCTCATTAGAGGAACAAGAAACTGAAAGCAAATATTGCCTCTGGTATATGGAAGTTCAAACGTATAATACAAGCTTGTGGTTTTGTCAGAAGTATTGTGGTTAAGTCAGAAACAGGGGTTATTTTTACTGCTGAATATTGATAAATCAGTGAGTTCCCTATCTTTCCTGAAAATGTGGAGAATATAGAAGTATAAGGCTGTATTAAAAAGGAGGTATCTGACAAAAACATCTGTAGGAACAGAAAATACCAACATATCCTACACCACTTGAGCTTCAGCTTTGTCTAACTTGTAGACCAAGGATGTTTGTGAACTGGGTTGCACAGCGTCTTCTAGTGACAGAACAGTATACTGCAAGAGCGTAAAGGATGCTGAAAGATTTCGGGATTATTCCTAATTAGAAAATAGCAAGGTCATAATTATTATAAAAGAGGTAAGCTAGTCAGTAACCTTCAGAAATGGCCTGACATCCTCAGGCACAATTCTGAGTGCCCATTTTCTGCCTAGGATAAAGAATCATTTGGTAGTCATAGTCCATCACTCTGTGTATTCCAACACCATTTTCACCTGGGCAGAATAATTTTTCACTCCCATTTTAAGTGAATTTAGCACGGTACCAGAAACTACAGAGCGGATAGGCAGATACAAGCTGAAGCCGTAATTATTTACTATTTAAATCATTATACCTCAAAGTTGCAGTAAATTGAGAGATCACGGTTTCGTCTGGCTGGGTACTGGACAAACAGACAAAACAGCAGTACGTCTTTTTCCTTTTCTTTTATATTTTTTCACTCTCTTTTTATATATTTTTCACTTCTCCTTCTGGGAAACAGACAGGATAATAACCAAAAGCCCTATCTCTAACCTCTCTGAAGTCAGGATTTTTCTATCTTGCATAAGGCTAGTAGTGCTTTGAAACCTGAAGCTCAGGATTTCGCCAAATGAAGCAATGTAAAAGTGCCTGTGCATACATTAGCCACAGGATAGGCAAAATAGCATAAGGTTTGTGAGGTGATGTGCATCTACCAGTGATTTCTGGCTGGAAGACATGGGCAGCACAGCTACTGCCACCCACTTGGAGCTACAGCTTCCAGTTTTACTTATGCTGATGCTTGTAATTCCCAAATACTCTCTCAATCACTCCCCATACTAAAAAGGAACACAAATTGCTCTTCAAGGTACCTTTAGATGATGTAGGAAAGAAACTTCTCAGAGAGCCAACACATGCTTCACATGATGTAGGAATGTCTCAGAAGAGTGAAAGAAGAACTGGGCTGGTTCTGAACAACATTGAGCTCTGCTGAGCCTCCTTTTTCTGATGCACCCAAGAGAGCATGCACAGCATAAAAGAAACAGAGCCAGCACACTGTGGTGCCCATATACAACAATGAACGTGTTGAGACTTCTGAGGTGGAACTGACACGCAAATCACCATCTTAAATTGCTATTAGTTGACCTGCACTATGCAGAGGGTGCATGAATTCATCCTTCTTCAAATTCCACATCCTCTACTAGGCAAAGTTTCCACTCTTTGGTTGTACTTGCTGCCTCTGAAAACTTTTCTTAACACCCAAGATAAATTGGAGATAAAAAAGCTTAGCTTTTATAGCACTTCTCATACAAAATGGACCTTTAAGCACTTTACTAAGTTAAATCACTCAAAGAATTAAATAATGTAAATTTAATATTTTTCAGCTTTAACACAGTATTTCTTGTTTTATTGCTACTATCCAATTTGAATAATTCTTTCCCCTCAATGTTAGTGTTATTATTTAATATTTATATAACAGTGCTGAACAGAGGCATCAATAAAACTGCTCTAGATGTTGTACAGACTGAATATTCACACGTTCTGCAGATGCTGCAGAGACAATTTTTTGCTTTTACTGAGGTCAGTGACAAAACTTTAATTGGTTTCACACAAATCTTTAGAGTGACTTCCTCCAAGTATGGATACTTGATGGTCCTGTCATCGATAATCTGACTGCAGCTGGTATGCTTGTGGTTTTAAAGAGCCCAAGATGATTTTCTGGATATTCTACCTGGAGTTAAAGCAATTCTTGACTCATGCTCAAGGCACAAGCACGGCAATTAGGTCTTTGTTGCATGCCATGCCAGAAAACTGAGGTCTTGTGAAAACCTGGCCAGGGAGACAGAGATGAGCTCTTTGAAAGTCTGGTCAGGATGATGTGTGTAAAGAACTTTTAAAAATTTAAAAAATGGAGAACTTCTTGCTAGGGAATTGGGCACAAGTATGTGATGGAGAGGATTGACTAGTTCTGGTTCAGACATGAAACCTACTGAGGCTGCAGGGCTTACATGTACAAGCCTCAGTGCTTAAGCCCATGCTTTAATTCCATTTTTATTTCTGGAGTCATAACTTTTTGTTCCCTGCAGTTTCCTAGTGGAACTGCAGACTCTTGAAAAATGGCTTCAAGTGTACCTGCCTCTCTATTCTGAGCCAGTGTGCTGGTTTTGGCTGTGGCAGAGTTAATTTTCTTCATAGTAGCTAGTATGGGGCTACATTTTGGATTTATGCAAAAACCAGTGTTGATAATACAGGTATATTTTAGTTATTGCTGAGCAGGGGTTATACAGAGTCAAACAGTTTTTACACCACCCCACCAGCAAGTAGGCTGGGGGTACGCAAGAAGCTGGGAGGGAACATAGCTGGGAAAGCTGACCCTAGCTGACCAAAGGGATATCCTGTACTATGTGGAATCATGCTCAGCGTATAAAGCTGGGGTAAGAAGAAGGAAGAGGGAATGTTCATGATTATGACATTTGCCTTCCTAAGTAACCATTAGATGTGATGGATTCCTGCTTTCCTTGAGACGGCTGAACATCTTCCTGCTGATGGGACATAGTCGATTAATTCCCTGTTTTGCTTTGCCTGCGTGCACAGCTTTTGATTTACTTATTAAATTGTCTTTATTTCAACCCATAAGTTTTCTCACTTTTACCCTTGCAATTCTCTCCCAACTCCAGGTGAGTGAGTGACTGTATGGTGCTTAGTTGTCAGTTGGGTTAAACCATGACAGCCAGCTTTCATTACTCCCTTAGAAACAGCAGCAAACCCCAGAGGACCACAGCCTGCAGGTTGCAGATCTCTATCCTAGGTACTGCTCAGGATGTTCTGAAGCACCCGCTTCCCCAAGGATAGGGAAAACTTGATCTTAGCATAGCCTTTTTGGAGAGGCAGACCCAGACAGAAAAGAAACCTTTTGGGCAGCTCCAGTGATGTAATGTTTCACGGGCAATTGTCTGCAGTCAGGAGACAACATACTGAGCACCAGACCCGTTTCCCTACAGTAGAATCTTTTATCTATTGATTTATCTTACCACATGCTGGATAACAGCCAATTCCCATGCCCAGTGGCCTTTCACATACCTTATTTACCTCTTCTTCCTCACGTCCTTCACCAATATCTGGCCAGAAGTGTTTCAGCAGAAGATTTTTTTTCGTTTTATCAGTCCAATGAAATAGAGGTGCATCAGGAGGCTCTATTGATTTTCTAACACAGCATGAGGAAGAAAGGTTCCCTGTCAACTTCCTTTTCTCCTGGCCACCCACCCATGAAATTCTGCAGAACCAAGCCTCTGCTAGCTCTGGGAATTTCAAAGGGAAACTGCTCATACCAGGCAGAGCTCTACAGAGCAGTCATTTCAAAACTCTGAAGTCAGATCTCCAAATGATTCAAGAAGAACTATTGATTTTACCAAGAAAAATCTCAAGTCAGTAAAGTTTTGGGTCTTATCCTACAGTAATTATAGGGGTTGATCTTTAAGGGATTGCCCTGTCCTCTTAATCTTCTCTACATGATGCTTTTGCAACATCTGCTCCTGCCTGTCACACAATTGTACGGATTTTTATGGTCTTCCCACAGTTTACTCTCTTTGTCATTGACAAGGAAGATCCCTTCCTCTCTACCATTGTCCTCTCCAGTCAGTTTTTCACCAAAGCCCTTTCAGATCGTTATTCTGTTCTTCTCCCTGAAAATTCTCCAAATGATCTGTATAACAGATAGAATAACACTTTCAAAACCTCATTTCTCTACCACCCAACTCCCCACCGCCCCCACACCCGCGACACCCCCTAGACAAACCTTTGAACACACTAAGATGTTGGAAAAAAGCAGGGAGCAGCATGAATGTGTATTTTCCCATGGAAGGTCTCACCCTTGCCCTCTCTGCAGAACCTCTGTTTCAGTGTATAGCATTTCCCTGGAGGCTGCTACCTGAAAGACAAACAAGAAAAGGGACAGAACACATTTGAAAACAACAAAAGCTCCCATGAACCCCTTAAGGGCCTTTCCACTGCTGCAGAGAAGTACCCTCCAGGAGTCAAAAAGGAAACCTCTGAACACCAAAACAGAGCTGCCTTCTGAGGCTTTTGAATCAAGCTAAGGTTTCCCTTAAATTTAGGGTTCCCTTCAACTATAGGTGTTACAAGCCTGAGGGCTCTTTGTGCTTCAGCCATCAGAAGATGATTCAGAGGCAGGCAGCCTGGAGCAGCCTCCGCTGCTCTTGTGAGGTAAATACATGGAGTCCTTTCCTAGGACATCTCAAGCTTTGTCCAAGTGAGCCTTTTTCAACTGGCTTTGATTGCTTCAAGTCCAAACTCAATGCAGTGCTCACAGCAGTACCAGAACTTTAAGTGTGTATTGAAGTCCTACAGAAGTCAGAACAACAGCATCATTCAGTTCAGAAAATCATGTCTATGCCTATCTTCAGTATGATCGGTTTTACAAAGACCAATACTTGTTTGTTTCGAGACCAATCTGAGTTTCTGAGACCGAAGTTACATTCTGAAATTAAGGATACGTATGTTTGGTGTTTTTTAAAAATGTGGATCTATAAATTAAATTTTAGACTTCAGCAAGTAAATGCAAAAGAGATTGTGGTTGTAGAAAACGTGTGCTGAACTGGCTTGTCTTGCTTGTGTGAATGATCAGGACACTGTTCCTCCTAGTTGCTTTTCATAAGTGGTCCAGTTTTCATCTTTTCCCCAGCAAAATATTATACAGCATTCTTGCAGCTTAATGCACGTTGCTGTTTGGGCACAGGTTTCCCAACAGCCCACTTTTTTTTTCCTTTCAGGTATTCTGTTCTCATCCAACTTTCCATAGTAATATTGTTGCTGAGGCACTGTAAAAAAATCCTTGTCTCACTGTATGAAGCTGAAAAAGGAAAGTTGGAAAGCAGAAATATGTCCTGATCTACGTGTCAGGTGCTGTGGGAAAGCCTCTATAGGAGATGCAGTCTCTCAGACTGCTCTGCTGTACATAGAGGTCTGTCTTAGTCCCTTGAGCTCTTATGAACAAGGGCTCTTGCAGCTTTGGACTCACAGTGACATAAGGAGTGTTGTGTTGGGTCATGTGTCTGAGGGCAGTCCACACCATCATGCCACCATCACAAAGGATGCTCTTCAGTAGGGGTCTTTTGAAGGTGTTGTCCTGCAGGGTGGCACAGCTCTGCTACAGTGCAGTGGCACAACCACTCTCCCACCACAGAATGCCACAGATTGTGGTTATACCTGGAACTCCTGGAGTGAGAAAGAGGCCAAAACAGTGAGGAAGGTCAGCTGTGCAACTCATATAGCACATGTGGTTTGGCAGAGCTGCATAGTCTGGGAAAACATAGATGGCAGCAAGCACCAGTTGGTCCTTGTGGCTGTCTTTCCTCTGGATGACATCTTTGTTTCAAACTTCTCAGGTGACCACGAAAGACTCATATGCACTGTTTCTAGTATTTCAGGCTCTCCAGTTCATGGTGCTGTTGCTCTGACTGTTAAGTCAAGCAACGTCTTTACATCTAGTTTCACTTCCATTATAACCTATAATATAGCAATATCATGGTTCCTTCTGCCACGCTCTCAGGCACTTATAGTATCAGAAATGCAGGAAATAAAGACATTATGCCGTCTTTGACTTGGTTGCCTTCTCTCTGTAACGTTTTGATAGATGTCTAATGCACCTTTTACGTTTGAAAAAAATTCATTAATTTACAAATTAGCAGCCTAAAGTGAATTTTGCTACCACTGAGTGACTTCTCATTTCTAGCAATATATCTGTTTGGATATTTGTTTTTTAGGATTAGCATTTATGAAATATAAGGAACTTGCAAAGTGTGAGGCTAAAAGATCAGTGTCTCCAGTCTCCTCCAATGTGAAATGATGATACCCTGAAAAATAAATGCCCAGGAGAAACTTAAAGGAAGCAGCTACAATTAAAAAAAAATCTAATGAGACAAATCTGTACATTTGTCTGAGATTAGAGACAGCAATTTCATATCACTGACAATACATCTTCAGGTTGCATTCATGTCCTTAGAGTTTAATTACTGTTATGAACTCCATTCCTATCCATGTAAGAAGTACCCAGGTAAGGATTACAAAGTACAAAGAAGTGGTCTGTGAAAAGAAATGGGAAAGCTTCACCAAATGTCACTAGTTTGGCCGAAACGTCTTATGGGTAATTTTTTTTTCTGGATAATAAAATGGAACAAACGAGGCAGAAGAGTTGTCTAAGGCAGCAAAGGATTAAAATTGAAAGGTGCAGTGATTGGTGGTTGTGTGTTCTCAGACCAGCCTTGCTGCCCTGATATCCCATGTATGGCACCTTCCTGTGAAACATGGAGGGTGGTGCCAGATGCCAATCTTGTATAAGCACTGTCATTGGAAATGCTTGAGGGAGAGGTAGTGTGAAAATCTCCCAGAGGTTCTTGCCTAATTATAATGACTGCTCTATTACACCTGCCAAACTTCTTTTCTCTTCCGGTCTCAGTGGATCAGATTATCTTTCAGACAGTTTCTGTAGCACAGCTGGCCTCTTTTGCTGGCTTGAATGGTAACAAATAAAATCCTCCCTTTCCCTCTAGGGAAATGTCAGATAACGTGGTGGGGGGGAAATGAGCCTTCAGGACACAGACTCCCCATGCTGGGAGGAGGCTGTGTATTTCCAGCTCCATGGAAATGTGTTTTGGCAATCCTGGGAAATAGAAGTGACAAAGGGACCATTGGAATGCCTAGGGGTTGATCTCACCTGTGTTTAGTGATCTGAAAGACATTTAGTATAGGTCTCAATCCCTCTGTAGTCAGCAAGAGTGATCACCACCTCACACCACTTGCCAAACCCTCAGGTAAGCCCTCCACAATTGTTGCAGTCAGGGAAGAACTGCCTTCAGAAAGTGAGAGCACTGTAATGTGCTGTCAGAGCAAACTGAGTGACTTCATGAAACAGCAGAAGTGTGAGTAGATGAAGGAACCCTGAACAAACAGTATTTTAGTTAATCTGAATTCTTTCTGTGGTCAAAATACATATGGAGATGATGCGGTCATTAAGGTGCCAGAAAACCCATTGTAGAGTTCTGCAGTGAAGTCCAGGTCTGGTTTTTGTCTTTTTAATTATGTTCATGTCGCTGAAGATAGAGTCCTGGGCAACATACTAGTTAACACTGTAAGAGCTTGAGGGGATGCTATTTTTTCTTTCCATAGAAGTGCTGCCTCTGAAAAAAGATCTGAAGTGATAAGAAGTCTCAAAATAATAAAAAAAGGATGATTCCTGGTTTAAATATTAAGAGAACCTGCCTCAACATCTGCTGGAGTGTGCACAAGTCTGACTTTCTATCTTTGTATGCCTCAAGGATGTTGCAGGCAGGAAAGGAAAAATTACGTGACTTCACTCGAGCAGTACTTCCCTGGAAATTCACAGTTTATTAGTCCTTCTGTTTTCAAGAACAGCAAAATGGAGGTTGTGTGTTTGCTTGTTTTTTCTGTTCAAAAGTTGAAGTGCAGATCCGGTACAAGATATAAGTCAGATGTCACTCTGCTCTCTGTGATAAGTGTTTCTATGGATAGATCCTGAGTTTGAAAGAGCCTGTAGCTGGAACAATACCAAACAAAATAAAAATAGAACTGTCCAGCTTTTAAAGTTTCCCTAATATCCATGTCTAGCCCTGTCACAAACAGCACATGCACTAAACAATCCTTTGATCCAACAGGTACAGCCATGTTTAGGTGTAGATAAATCCAACAATCCATGCTCTTGCTGCTTATGTACTGCAAATAACCAAATAAAAGCTATTTCTGGCCTGACTATACTACCACCCCTCAAGACAGCTTCAAACCTTGTATGCAGCACCTCATTAGTGTGCCTGTATGGGAACGTACATGTGGCTATATGTGGCTACATGGGGCTACACACATTGCTACAGGCATATTTTACAATAACCAACATTAATATTTCTGGGCCTCTTTCACCTAGAAATTTTGTTCAAAACAGAACGTGATAAACTAAGGAGATGTGACATATGCTAAATATTAGGAAATATTTTTTCACAGTAAAACCAGTACGGAGTGTAGTGCTAAGGAGTGATGGAATATAGACCAAAATATTGCCTTTTGAAGCTGCGTGGTGCTCGTGGCTTGAGTCCTAGGAGAAGGTCCTGAATGGTTAAGATGGCTTTTACTTTTAGAGGTCACTCCTAACCTTACTTTCTCTGGACACATTATGAATTCTTATTTTATAAATTATATAATTGTTATAAAGTGGTTGAGTGTGTGTTGAGTGGTCAAACTTTACTCAACTGGTAGAGTTGCAAGCAGCTTGAGGGACAAGGATGCAATGATAAGGATGTTGATAAGCTGAAGAGGTTGTGTGAAATCAGCAAGTGTAAATCAGTAAAGACACAGGAAAGGAAAGTTAATGGATAGTAAAACAAAATGAGGAGTAATTGCATAGGTAGCAGGACAACAAAGAAGTATGGAAGCTCTTTAGTGGCCCAAAATAACTGTAAGTCCAGAGCCTTGTGCATTTGATCACGGGATAGGCTTCCTCTGTGAAAGAAGCCCTGAAAGAAGTTCTAACAAGGCCCTGAAGACTATTTGCATTACAGCCTGGGGGAGCGAACGCGCTGGAGCATGCAGGGCAGTTCCTTTGAGGAGAATAATGAGAAACAGGAAATATGTAGCAAACCTTGAAAGCAAGGAAGAGCTGATGTAGACAGAGATGGAGAGAGGCATAAATCTTTCAGCACGCAGAAAGCTGTTTAAAAGGTGATATGAGAGTGGTACAGCGGAGAGAATCATCATAGACTGAAGGGCAAAAATTGTTTTTCCTCATACTTGCACACACATTTAGTTGCTTGATTCCTGGCATGGAAACTGTGTACTTTTTTTATTCCTAGAAGCTTTCTCCTGTTCTCACAGTGCAATAAAGTATCTCAACATGTTGTGAATATGGTGAGAAGGGACTCTAAATTTCCACCTAGAAAACTTCATCCTCAAGTAGGACCCTGGAAATACTGAACCTACCTTTTCTCTCTGCAGTTTGCTCCCTGGCATCTCTGAAGGGAGATGAGGATGAGATTGTGGGTGAGATGTTGGGTGGTCTGGAGTAGCCAACTATGGTACCCATGCTGACCACCCACTCACTACAAAGATGAAACAAAGAGATGAAGGGGCTCAATCTCTCATCCTGCCTCAAATGAGTTGTCTCTCCTTGCAGTGCTCTGTAGTGGGGTAAATCTCTAGGGGCTGCAAGTATGCAGCTTTTAGGAACTGCTTTGTTATTTGACACCTACCACAGTGGGGTAGCTATTTATAATGGGGTGTCTGAACTTTATGGACAAAAGGCAAAAATGGTGATGCTTTCCGAGAACTGCACATTGCTCAGGATGTTCATGAAGTGCAGGATATCTTGCTTTTCCTCCTCAAGGCGTACGAGACATGACTTGAGGCAATATTTGTTGTGAGCTGATGCTGAGCACTTAGGTGACTTAGGCACAATCTCTTGGTATGTAATTTTCCTCCATCTGATATATTCTTCTTGCTGACTATTTCTCTACGCAAGGCTTTTACACAGGGCCTTCAGCCACAAACTTCTTGCAGATCTCAACAGTAATAAAAACTCTATGTGACTTAGTGAATAAATACGTCAAAGCTTTTGAGGTGGGATAGAATTTAAAAGTGACAAAGATCAAGGCCCAAGGGGCAAATATTTCTGCTCAAAAAGACAGTAAGTTTGTCTAAGTGCTGGGAAATGTTTATCACCATGCAGAAATATGTCCACAACTGTTTTTTTGCTGACTCTTCAGGAAGACTTAAGAAAACCTATTAGTCAAGAAAAGAAAGAAGAAATACAGAGCAAAGCGATGTCAACAGCAGTACACAGCTAAAAAAAAAAAATAATATTATTTTATTGAATCTGTGGTGTTTTCATAGAAGGATCGTGTGGCTCACTCATGAGCTAGCTAGCTAGAGAGCCTTTAACCTCCAGTCTTGGCTAGTGCAGTAGCTGTTAGAAGTTGCTACAGCTGGGTGGCTGCAATGAGATCCAGGTAATAGTTCAGCTGATCCACTTCTCTAGCTCATATCAAACTGAGGTTTTCAAATGAAATGCATTAGTGGAACAAAAGGTGTATCTGAAGTGATGGACTTACCCAGGAGCTCAGAAGGTTTTCCAGACCCCAGCTTTGAGTAGTGAACTCCCTACTGCATTGTGTGTTCCTCAGCTGTGGCAGCAAGCACATGCAGCGTGTTTATTTGGTCAATTCAGTGGAAGGAAGTGTAAGAGTAGAGATTGTCAGGGGATAAAATCTTGGAAGTCTTGGGAGTGAAAGGAAGATGTCCACCATTTCTAATACACATACATGCACATTTTCTCTCACAAATGGATGTAGTATTTCTGTATTCAGTTCTGTGCTGCTCCATGCTTTCATCTTCTTCCTGAAAGCAGCAGTTCCAGTGACAGGGTGCTTCCTACCCTCAGGCTGGATGCCGGGTGCTGTGTGCTGACTTATCCATGTACAGTCAAGCCAGTTTAACTGCCTGAACCTTCTGCCTTATTTAGCTCTGAGATCATCTGCTGACGGTATGTTCTTAAGCTATAAAATCTGCCAGTTACAATATTCACCTTTCTTCCATGGACCTAAAAGGAATAAACTTAAAGAAGATTAATTAAGATTTTAATACCCCTAAAACTGCATATTTAAATATTCCCTGCTATAAATGAGGTGGTGTTTTGGAGGTGAGAAATTCTTCAGAACTTCAGCTGAGTACATGCAGGGGTTCTAGTTCTCACTCTCCCTCCCCATGACAGACAAACCTGCACACAGCAAGTGGGCAGGCTGCCATGAACGTCGTGCAGGAGAGACTGCTTCTAATGCTTATCCTTGCTGAGGAGAGCTGAAGGAAAAATTCACACTTTCCCTCCATTGCTAACATGCACTCTGATTGGATCAAAAGGACACATGTAGGACGTGTCTGTCTTGCTTTGAGCTTATTACAGTGCTTCAGCTAGCTAAAAACCAGGCTAGCTGCTGCTATCAAAACACGTATGACAGCACAGAGCTTAAAATGCAGAGTAGACACATGTGAGTTGTTGTTGTATAGGAACCGCAGGGCTGGATTCATGCTCCTAAACTCTGCAGAAAGGCAGTATATGTTACTCTGGGCTCAGTGCTGTATCTCAGTTATCTGACTCCTGTAGCATCTGTACAGACAAGCAAAAAAAAAAAAAGGTACTTCATAGGCTGTCCTTCCTTCTTCCCTTTCCCTGCAGTGTTAGGAGAGTGGTGTTTTGGTGGGAGAGAAGGAAACATAGCCTTCTCTCAGGTCTGAGCTGATTCATCTTGAATATGACCTGGTCCATCCCTGGAAATTTAAGGTCTATGTACATGAGGTCTGATTCACTATCCTCACCAAGAAGATCAATGAACTGAGTGCCTCAGACTTCAGCACATGTCTAGTAGTAGTGACGGAACATAGGTATCAGCTCTAGTGTCTGAGGTTGCACCTGAGCAGGGAAGTAATTTGTGGGCCATAGTCCTGGTATTCCCACTGAGCAGGCCATGCCATAGCTCCTTGCAGCCTGTGTGTTTGGGTTTTGTTATCACACAGACCATGAGGACAGGCAGAGACCAACACCCAGCCTGGGCTCCACCAGTGGGGAGTCAGCTTGGGGGCTGGAGACACTGGGCTGCTCCTGGTGGCAAGGTTAGCTGCTTCAGGGCATGCCTAGCTATCTGCTTAGCATGGCATCATCACAGGTAGGCTTACCTGAGGAAGCATGATTTAATTCCCCAGTTGGCTGTAGCTGTGTTTGTAGTCACCTTTATGTCAAAAGACTGGCATGTGGTAGCCATTAACACTTCCTGCAAATACAGTAACACCTTCTGCTTTTCAAACAGGACCTTTCTGACACAGATCTAAATTTGCTCCTGACAAGGTGAAAACTGTTAGCCCTTTGCCATACTGGCAGCATTAGTTCTGCTGTACAGAGAAGCAAGAGCAAAGGGAAATGAAAAGCCAGGTCTTCAGAGGCATTGGGGTGTCTAAAGAGCACTTACAACTTTCACTCATTCATTGCAATTGGAGATAGGTGTGAAAATCCCTGTGCCTATTGATTACCCTTAGACAGTTTGACACCCTTGCAAGTTCAGCTCTTGACTTCCAAGTGACTTTACAAATTCACACATAACATAAGTGACAACTCCAGGCACAAAACCAGGGTAACAGAGTGCTTGGTTCTGTGCTTCAGGCCTCCCCTTAAAGATATGGATAGCAATTTACCCACAACAGCGGTGTTCATTAGGCCCGGTGTCCCACCTGAGGTTCACCTTGGGGAAATTATGTTCTGGATAGTCAGAATACCCTCCCTCTTCTTTAAGAAATGGGTGCAGTATTGTTATGTTGTTATTACAGACTGATTTATAAAACAGCTTTCACATACATCACAGCGCTGTATGATCTAATTACAAAACACCTGAGACTGAATAAGAAGTATCCAGGCAAGAAAATTGCTTGAAGCCTGACCTTTAATGCACTAAAAGAACCAGAGGTTTAGAGTGAGTGGGAGACCCAAGACGAAGAAATCCATCAATCCTGACTGTATACAGGAGTAAGAGATTAGGTACTAGCAAAACTGTACAATTAGGAAATGGCCAGGTGGAAGAATTATGAATAAAATTGAGAAACCTTCATTAATCACTGCCTCCTGCATGCCTCAAAGCCCATGGAAATCAAGAGGAGCGGTGCTCTTGACTTTGCTGGTCTCTCTGATGTCCCCAGGCTGAATAATATGAGTTGCTGGTACTGAAGTCCTGCTGTGTTGCATCCTAAATTCAGCGTATATGCAATGATCGTTATCCATACACTGTTGCAACACTTTGAGGAAAAATATGAAGTATAATGAAAATACATTTTATTTATTCTGGCTGGATTTTTATTGCTGTCCTAATGTTGCAGAATACAATTCACTTTCCTGAAGTTATCTCCTCAATCTTTGTAATTAAACCTCATTTAAATACTTTGATCACTTTCATGAACTAATTATAGTGACATGATTGAGAAGGTACTTTCATTTTAAGGCTCTACTTGCAGGTGCTTAGAAATTTCAGAAAACAAGACCTTTTGGGCTTAAAATTTTCATTTGCAGAGATGAACGCTAATCTGGGGTTGGAAAACAGTTGTGTATGAGGCCTTTTCCCATTTTTCTGACACACAAAAAGCTAAGAGATGTTAATTTTCCTCCTGCTTCTTTATTACCTTCACCATTTTTGGGAGCATGTAACATTGTTCCTACTAGTGTTTAGGGAAGCTTCTGAGAAGACCGAAAAGGTGAGAAGGAACATATCTCATCAGTAATAAATGTGCTATGTTTTTTTTTGGCTTTCTAATACTGGTATTTTTTTCTCAGAGTTTGGGGCACTAAAGCAGTAACTTATAACAAAGCAAAACGTAACTTATAACAAAGGAAAAAATTAATGTTATGCAAAATGGCTGGAAGTGTTTCCCTCTTCAGCACAAGAAAGATTTCAGCATTTTGGGCTCGAACCAAAGCCTTAACCTCCTGGACTTGTTTTTGGTTTATTTCAGCAAGCCTCAGATCCTATGTCATGAAAGGACTACTTAACCTGAATTCTTTGTCAATTGACATCTGCCATTGTAAGATCACTGTAAAGGTTCAAAGCCACTTTTGTATTAGTTCTCCACTTTTTAGAGAGGTCTCCAGCAAAAGCAAGAAGCTTCACAATGGATACTTCTAAGGATAAAGGCCAAGTCCTATGCCTCCAAGGACTGGCTGGCATCTCATCTCTTTGATATCTGATTGTGTCTAGCACAAGGACCTGGCTCATTGTCTTTGTATTACTGCACCTAGAAAATGACTCAATATATCTGGAGGATGAACCTGCTGGAAAACTGAGGGGGATGCACACGGTTTCAGTTCCAAGGGAGTCCAGAAAACGCCAGTTACATCAGTGAAACCAAACTACAGTCTATGTTCAAGCTCTTTGAACAGCCTCTGCTCAAAGACAGAGCTGCAGCCTTAGACCAGGTTCCATCCATTTCCTTAACTGCCTTAACTTAAGAGTCGCTTTCTGAACAACAGGTGATTTATTGCAGTGCCTCCTTTTCTCACTCCCAAGCTTTACAGCATCTCAACCAAACTGAGGAACTGCCTTGGGTATCTGCCTTTGTTTTTTTGAGTTGCCTAACCTATCCTTACAAGTCCCTTTTAATTAAATAACACTTGACTTGGTTTAGTACAGATAATAAAACAAGATGAGAATAGTACAAGGTATCTTTACTTTGCCTGGCTGATTTGGGGAAGCTGCAAATCAAATCTGTGTGTTGAAAAAAACCACTTCTGTTTTGGGGCTGGAGGGGAAAATCCATCTTTTTCTTTCTCAACATTCTCCTCTAGTGAAAATTAAAGGTGTCTAGGGCTTTTTTTTCTTCTCCTGCTGCCATCCCATCTTTAACTTTCTGGCTTCTTGAACTTCCAATCTTCTTTAAATTGCATTAAAGGAATAGGAAAAACCATTGCTTTTCTCTTTTCGCCTTGAAGCTAAAAGCTTTCTCTTTTCTTCACAGTGCTTGTTAAATGCGATAGACAGAGTGAAAGCTTCATAAATCATAAACAAGCAGAGGACCTAAATAAAAGTTACTGCAAACTGAGGAAAAGAGAAGCCTCAGCATGCATATTAGGCCTAGCGTCAAACACACAGTGCTTATTTTAAGCAACAACAGCAGAAGGCAGAGGGCACGCCCATTTTGTGCCTAAGCCAGGAACCAAAACAAAAGACAGTGAGCCATGAATATCGGTTAAGAAAGAGCTCTGCAGTATTAGGGCCACAGAGAGGTACAAATTTCCCCCCTCTAGTTTTGCCTGTCCCTCTACAATGACTCCTTTTCTCTCTATGCGCCTTTGTAGTGTGGAAAGGCGCCTCCATTTTCGTCAAAAGGTAGCTTGCTCTGGCATCTGCTGAGTGCAGCAGCAACAACCTCCAAAGAACAGCAGCAGTGAGAAATGCTGGACTGTGGCACTAGCAGATGAGCCTATGCTTGGGGTTAGGATAAGAATGCTGGGATTCTGGCAGGGAAGAAGTTTGTTTCAGAATATTCTTCTTTTCCTCGTGTCTGTTTAGATATGAGCAGGTGATCTGGCAGGAAAAAGTGCAAAAGCAGTCGATGCTCCATCAATGGAAATCATTTGTTGGTGATAAGGAAGCAGAGCAAGTTAATGCAGGAATCAGAAAATTGGCTCCCATCCACCTTGCTGGTGAGTCCCAGCCTTCCCATGGTCAATCTCTGCTCCCTAGAAGACAAATTGGGAACTGCTCCTCCAGAGTCCTCCTTTCAAAGTGAGCGCGCACAAAGAAGGGAAGAGCCAGCTTCTGCCCACCACAGCTTGGGTAAATCTGGCACGTCTTGTTAGTCAAAAATATGTGTAATGAGCCAGTCAGTGTCCTCACCTCTATCGTAAGAGTGCAGGTGATACTGACAATGCTTTTTCTGAAAAGACTGCTCTTTATAAGGAACACTTTCTTAACATCAGTGGAACATATTTCTTCCCTGATATAGAAGGATTCATTCTGGGTTTGCGCTTGTAATGCTATGCTCATTCTCCTTGCTCTGAAGTGGGACTTTATTCTCTCATTCACAGTGCTCTTGGAGGTACAACCTCTCCAGCCTCTGGTCTGGAAAACACCCTGTTGGGGACTGGCACTACAGTAGTCTCAGTGATAACACAAGTACTGTCCACTTGTTCCAATCTTTTTTTCCTCATAATTAGTCTTTAAAACTCTGACAGAAGTTTTAATTTCACGATGTGGCTATCAAAGTTCTTGAATTATCCTCCTGTGAGCATTTTGGGGGGGAATAGCTTTATACCAATCCACAATTATCAGCAAGTTAAACAGGGTGGATTTAAATTGACAGAAGTCACACTGCTTTGTTCCTGCTGTCTTTATCTAGGCATATTTACACTTTTAGTTTCAATAATTAAGTTATTATCTATGACACTAGGGTACATCTGCCTAAGTTTTATTGGATCCCAATGAGTTGTGTTTAAGAAGACAAAACAAAAAATTGAGATCACGCATCTGTTTATTTTCCTGGTGTTCAGGAAGGCAGTGGTTTTGAAGAAATGGTACTCTTCATTAGCACACAAATGAGTGTCATAATTCTTCCAAGTTAATTTAGTACAATTTAAAACCTTGGGTTAACTGGTAGGAAATTTTTTTTGTTGTTTTTAGGTTCCTCTTCCTGATAATTTCTTATGCTGGTGCTCTGCTTATACCACCTAAAAAGACGGCCCAAAAGGCAGATCTTTTTTCCCATCACATCCTGGGGCAGCCATGGGAAAAGAGACATTTAGTCTTTTGCAGTCAGTTTCCCTTTGCCTTCCCTCTTCATCTTTTTGCAATTTTAACAGACCTGCTTTTTCCCCCACAGGCTGCCTATTTTAGGTACACTCTGGAAATAGCATGTCTCAATTTTCCTTCTAGAAATCTTGACTTGACAAATGCTGTGCCTTCCTGGCATCCAATTTAACCTTTATTAACTGAGGAGAGGGGTTAACCTCTGGTCTGGGTAGTACAAAGTTATAAATCAGTTGCTGTTCCAAAGGGCTGAGTTTGCATTGGGTGTTTCACTTTTTTCCTTTAGAAAAAACAACCAAAACCAGAATAGATAATCTAATACAGCTGTGGCTGGGAGGAAACAAGACATTTCTAACAGCTTTTAAAGCATTAAAAAGGAAGCATGCCAGGAACAAATACTGTGTTTGTGTTCTGAGGCTAAAACATGACAGTTCTGAAAGAAGAGATCTACTGTATCAGGTTTGATGCCTTAATATAATGAGAGGGTAGGAACTTCCAGCGGAAGAGGGGGGAAAAGAGGTAGGATATGTGGCCTCATTTAGAGAAAACATAAATGTGTGCAAAGCAGAAAGGAACTGAACATTTAATCCTTAGTTTATTTCATAGAAGAAAAAACTCTGTAATGTTTAACATTTATCAGGAAAACTCTTACTGCTGTGGTCGTGCTGAGTCCAGAAGTGGCTTAGGCTCAGAAGTTTTAGTCACGACAGTGGGACGTTGAATTGCTCCTTTTAGGAAGAGAGGGCACAGCCTCCCAGGCAAGGGCAGGAGGGACAGCAGTATGGGGAGGAAGGCTGCGTATTTAGTGCTAGCAGAGACAGCGTCTCTAGCTGTGCTTTGGACTGGGCACAATATTGCTGTGCTAAATCCATTTATGTCTCTCAAATCATACAATGAAGCCAGACTAGGCAAAAGGTTTGCCCCAACCTTTAAGCTGTACAGCCTCTTCTATTTAAAATGCTTTGGTAAATGCCCATAACCAAGTCAGTTTTGTCCTCAGCTTTCTGGAGATCCCTGCCAGCATACTGGGGAACAAAAGCAGGCACCTTGATCTACCCTGAGTTTTCTGGAAATGAAATAAAACTTGTGCTTAATTGATTGAGTGATTGATTAATTCTGGATTATAGAGTTTTGGATTATTTTTTCTTCCATTTCTGAATACTTCCTTTGCATTGATCTGCATTCCCATAAAAGAGAATGCACTGACAGCTGTATACAATATTTAAACAATATGTGTTAGGCTTTTTTGTTTAGCATTGTTAATCTTGACCCATATCTCCTTTGGTGCTATCATATGCAACAGGAGCACCTTTCTGCCTTTGCTGGCTGGGATATTTGTGGAGGTGAGGGGAGATAAATTGTTTGCCAAGGCTGTTGTTCAGATTTCCAAATTCAATCATGGACCACACAATATTTTCACATCTTTTGAAAGGCCACAAAATACCTGTGGTTTTGTAGAAAAAACAGAATGCCAAAAGGAATGGTGGATAAGCACTGATAAACTTGTACTGCAGAAACAGAGAATCATTCAACCATGGATAATGACCACAGCACAGACGACAAGATAAACACAGTATATGAGATTGAAGTAGACACGTAGCATTTATAAACATCATCCCAACAATGCCAGCTGTTACATTCATTCATTAAACAGTGACAAAAATGCTATTTAAGGAAGGTAAAAGCAAATTGGAGTTAAATGGACATGTACAACTGCTTCATGTATCCACACGCAATCACACGTGCTGCTACCTTTGTACATATTATAACACGTTATTCACTACCATAGTTTGGCTCAGATAAAAAGGTGCTTTTTATGCATACACACATACATTCTTCCACAAAACTTAATCCAACTCTGTAGAGCACAGCACACTTTTACGTTCAACACACATAGGCTGTAATCTTGACATTTCTGGGTGAAGTTGAGGCAGCAGGAACTTAACTCATGAAGGTAAACTATATAAATAATTTGAGTAGTTTAATGCAAATTATAACCCTAGAGCCAGGGGTGATCCAATCAAGTCAGGGAAGTCCTGTGATTGGATATCTTCAAACAACTGTTTACTGAGTTATAAACAATGTTCTGGAGGAGTAGCTTTCCACTTCTGTTTTGGATGAAAGTAGCCATCTTTTTGTTTCCATATACACATTGTATTTCTCACCCTTGTTACAGTCATGCAATTCGTGTTTTAGGTATGAGAAAGATAATTTTCGTTCCTTCAGAGGGATGCTGCCAAGGTAGCCCATACTAACAGTATGCCTTAGTTGATCTTTCCAAAAAAACATATACTAGACCTTCCATTTAGTGCCATAGACCAAAAATATTCATAACTGTTGTTTCCTTTATATGCTAGATATATGAGTGATTTGAAGGTGGCAAAATGTTGCCTTCTGTCAAATAGCTTTATGGAATAAGTCTGTTATTCTGGTCTAATTTTGGAGCAGCTCTGCCCAGAATAGGATAGCTGATTTGATTTTCCACAGTAGGTACCTGAGTGATGACAGCAGAGCAGAAGACTGCTTGAGTAGATAAGCATTCATCACAGCCTGCCCCAGTACTCAGGTAGTAGCCCTTTGAGGAGAAGAGGATCTCTAGAGCCCAATCTGGAGAAGGTGGGGGCAAAAATACCCCAACCAAAACCCAAAACAAAACCCAGCGGCATTTCTCCACCTGATAGCAAGGGATGAACTTAGATGCCAGACAATCTGAATATAGCTCAAAGCTTACTAGAGAACTGAAGAACTGAAAGAATCAACTTGCTTATTAACAAAGCTACTAAACTCTACATAGTCAGTTGAGAGCAGCTGGGATTGTACTCCTCTTTGATGCCTCTCTAAGGCACCTACAGCCCTTTGCCATTTGTGTTAAGGTAGTATATTACCACATCAAAAAATGTTTTAACTCATCTGGAAGATATTTGGCATAATAATACTTACTTTACTACAAGAAAGACAAGGCAAAATCATATCTATGGCCTGTTTGGTGGCAGCAGATTAAAAAAGATCGTTGTCTGCATCTGTTCATCTGACCGACCGTTCCTAAAAAAATACCAGTCTTTCCAAATCCACAATAAGAGGGTCTTTGGATACTGTCTATGTCTGAACATAGATGTCCTGGTCAGACAATGACAACTCTGTTGATCTAACAGGAGAATACACTAACATATACAATATACACACAAGATGTTTGTTGGGAACCATTCAGTCTTGGCTGGACATAGGCTTTCAAGAAAATGTAAAGACATTGTGCCCGCTTCCTTGTACTAGCATTCTAAGAAAAAGAAGTCTATGAGCATCATAACCAGACCCTCACCCTGTACTGGTGCTGTTCACAATCCGCACAACCATATGGTGAGGAGGTTGTCTCTTTTACTGTTGTCGGTTTGTTCTAGCACACAACAAAGTTGCCTTTACATAGACTCATAGGGTAGTTCAGGTCAGAAGACATCCCAGGAGGCTTCTAGTCCAGCCTCCTGCCCAAAGCATGGTCAGCTGTAAAGTCAAACTACATCTCTCATGTACCCATCCAGGCCTTCAAAACCTCCAGGGATGTGGAACTGGATGCACAGTTCCTCTGGATAGCCTGTTCCACTGATTAACTGTTCTTAATGTGAGTTTTTCCTTATATCTGATCTGAACCTTTTTTAAAATACAATCAAAAACCACTGGTGCTTTTTGTATCAATTGCAGGTGATGTTACTATCTGTGAGCATAAGATGGCTTTCAGCTGTTGTTTCTTAGGAAAGCAATATATCCATATGTTGCCCACCAAAAATGTGCCATGAGTTTCATGCAATGAAAGAGTGAAGATGTAGTTCTGTATTCCAGAGCACAAAGGCAATATATACTCAAAATAAAGACAATGCTACTACATTACTCCAGTAGTACCAATCAAGAAGAAATCACAACAAACTTTACTCTTTTTTAAAGACAATGTGGGTACCTCATACTTTTTGCTAGCTTCGAAAGCTGTCCTGCCAAAGACAGTTGTGTTTGATGTTAATGTAATGGAAAGCATAGCTGGATGTTCCATCATTTGTGATATTATTCTGAGTACATAGTATTATGTAAGATGCTCTGGACAGATAATGCATTTTAATCTAGCTCTGACACATGCTTCAAAACCAAGAAAGTCCTGAGTCTTCCCTGCTCTTTTAGCTTTTTCATTGTTCCTGAATGAAGAGTATCTTTGAGAGAAATACGTAAACTCACTCAGTACAGAAAGGCTTATTGCCACCGAGAAGTGATCCACAGGACCTAAGGAAGATACTGAGCAGCCTAAAGGCAGTCAAACAAAGTGCTAGTCACAGGACCTGGGTGAACATATTAGGGCATCACCATGCGGCCTTCAATCTATATTTGTCCACTCAAATGAGTGGCTCAAGGACTCAATTATTTTCTGTATGAACAGTATTTATATTCATAAGAGAAAAAGGAGTCCCAAGGCAAAGTGTGTACCTTGATCACAGAGTATTTTGTGCCAGTTAGAAGGCAAATAAGGGGAGGGATAAACACTGCCTTTTGGATCTGTGCTTGACAGACAAGTTCCTTGTCCTCTAATTGCTGTTTGCAGCAGTACAGATACCTGGGGCAGCTGTGGAAAATCACAAGAATGAGAAAGGCTTTTATGTTGTACAAGGGCATTTAGTGAAGCATTCAGATTGTGGTTTTAGATGCAGAATCTAAAATAAATAAGCTTATTTTGAACACATTAAGGTGGACAACATGAGATCAAAGAAGGAGCTGTAATTTCCACTTTGTCTGTGACTGACAGATCTGTTGAGGGCCAGATGCATAATCCAGACAAGTGTCCTCAATGCAGTAAGGTGACTTGCAGCGTATTTTCAGCATTCATACCAATGTATGTTTGCTCTACTGTCTTTTTAAGCCAGCCTAAATGACTGCTATGGCAGCTTGAATAAACAAAAGAAATTTCTTTACTCAGATCAACTCTAATTTTTTTTATATTTTCACCGGTTACCGGGTTAGAGGGGAGGCAAATGAGATTCAGTTCCTTGCTCTGGATAATGCTGGACCAAACCACTAAACTGCCTCACTTTCTCAATCTGTAAAATGAGGAATACTACGTGGAAAAAATCTGTGATGGAAGAGAGCCGTGATGGAGGAGAGTTTTATTGTTCAGTTTTACAGTGCATTAAGACGTTCTCTCTATTTCTTCAGACGGCACTCAGAGTTGTTCAGTGCCTTCCTGAGCTGCATAGATGAAAAGAGTAAGACAAAAGATCATGATGAGTAACCTTGACCTCTCTGAATCTGGCTGCTTTCCATGAAGCTCCTATGTCGCTCTACATTCTATTCCTGACCTGTTTCCTCTCATACCAGTAAAGAAAACAGATTTCCCATCTCCTTTCTCCTCTGTTCCTCTTTCCTAACTTCTTGACACAAAAAAGTATTTTCCAAATATTTGATTTCTGGCATTTTTCTTCGATGTTCTGAAACCAGCAGTTGAAACACTGGAAATCCATTCAGTTTTCAACGGTCAAATACCAGAAGTTTTGAAGTTTCTAGTTTGGTAATTTGTAATCAGATGTGGAGGAAAGAAAATGAAAAGATCAGTGGATCTATAACATCCCTGAACATCCATAGGAAGAAAAGTTAGGCTTGACTCATTTCAGTTCAGCTGTGAGGGAGTGAGCAGGAATTCTGACAGGAAAATTAAAAGTATCTCATGCTTATTTAATTGTTTGTACACAATCTACACTCACCCTTGCAAAAGTTAGCAGTCTCCTGAAGATGAAAGGGCTTGTGTATGCAAAGCTTTTTTACTTAAGGTTTCAACTGAGGACTTAGTGCTATGACAGCCAGAAACTTGGAGTCAAAGAAACAATAAAAATAGGAAAACCACATGTGTATGGTAACAGGGTATATTAAAGTACATGCCACTTGGACTTAATCAGAAAATTAGTTTAATTGGGACATCTCTGGGAGCAAACTTAATTTAAGCCTAATGACATTTAATAGTGATAGCTATGGCTTGGTGGGCATGGTAATTCTATTTAATTGGGATGCCTCCAGGTGATGCTATGGTGCTTGTGTGTGTGCGTGCGTGTCACTACTGCAGGCTCGTTCTGACTGTTTACGTACCCAGCAGCAGACTTCAGTCTCTGTCTAGCTGCCAGGCACCAAGATAGCCCCAAAAAAGCTGTTTGAAAGCTCTTCACCAGAGCTTGAGTTTGGCAGAAACCATAACGTATTCATTCCATGCCAGCAATGCTAGTTTTTGTCTTGGTTTCTGTTTCCATATCTGCTCTCCTCGTATCTGCCCTCCTATTCCTGTCCTCTGTCACAGCATTCTTCCCAAACTTCCTAGGACTCATACCAGGCATGTAAGCTTGCTGTGCACTTTCCTAAAGAATGACATGAATATTGCATGACAACTGGTGTCAGATGGAAATTCAGGCTCATTAAGATGAAGGCCGTCCACAGGGGTGTCCCAGAGAAGCAACTTCCAAGACAGGTTGCCAGCAGTCTCCCTTCCAGTGATAGAGACTTTACCTTCCATGAATCTTTTGGAGATATTGCTGCTGAATTAACAGTCTCTGTGTTTGTGCAGTTTCTGTAGCACCAGCATCCAGCTTATTACTGAAAAGCTCTTTGGAATACCTCGAATAGGAAAGTGTCCAGGAAAGAAAGCCAAATTTCAATCTTTTAAAACTGCTTTCTCAGTTCCAGTGGGGTGTGATTGTAAGAAAAAATTGGCCATTTCAGATCCCTCTGTAAGACTCAGTACATCCACAAAGCATAGCACTTAGATCTTGTCTGCACACAAAAGTGGCATTGATTTAAATAATCACATTTAAAATGAATTTGACTGAACTGGTGCAACCTTTTATGTGGACTTTAAGTCAATTTAAAAGAGCCTTTTGTCCTTATTGCTCAAGGGTAGACTCAGATAATCATAAGTGATTGAATTAAAGTGTGTCAAGAAGTTATTGTCTCTTGAGATGAAGGCTACCGTCTTCTCTGTCAGAAATTCCATACCCTGCATCCCCCTGCCTCAGCTAGAATTGAACATCTCACCCCATTGCAGCCCTCATGACTTTGCAGATGTTCTCAGTTTGCTGCACAGCAATTAAAAAAGGAAAGTCATGGCTCTTCCACCACTGAATCCATGGCTTGCTGACATCCATAGTGAAGCAGCATCAAAAAGAGCAGGGGACGAGCTTTCAGTCCAGGAAGCTTGGATGGCAGCAGTATGGAAAAAGCAGCTTTAGAAAAAAAAAAAACAAGCAATAAACTAGAGCAAATTCTTTACTAGAATAAAGAATGGCAGGTATCTTGATTACAATGAACTTCAATCCATTTGTATCAGTAGAGAATTTGATACAGAAATCTTCAACATAGCACACGCGATGGACGTGAATGGGAGGAAGCCAAGAGAAAAACATACACCACCAAAAATGTATATGCACATTCCATGGCTATTTTATTTCTTGAAAATATGATGTACCTTTTAAGATGAGTCATAATGCTCATGCCCTTGAATTATGGCTGAAAATATCACCGTATACAGAATCACAGAATCATAGAATTATTTAAGTTGGAAAAGACCTTTATCATCATTGAGTCCAACTATATACCTAACACTGACATTTCCACTACTAAACCATGTCCCAAAGTACTATATCTATAAGTATTTAAAATACCTCCAGGGATGGTGACTCTGTTGCTTCCTTGGGCAGCCCGTTCCAGCACTTGACAATCCTTGCAGTGAAGTGATATTTCTTAATATCAAGCCTAAACCTCCTCTGGTGCAACCTGAAGCAATTTCCTCTCTTCCTGTCACTTGCTACTTGGTTGGTACAGAAGTGTTTATAAGAATTAAAAAAACTAGAAAAAAATGGTGGTTCTACAAACCTCTATTGTTAGCTGGGATGCACCCGTGTTTTACGGTTTCAGGTGTTACTTTTGCAGGTTGAGAACCTTGTAACCCTGACGACGTACATATATATACATAAACACACACATATGCATATATATACATGTATACATATGGGTATATGTTGGGTGGACTGGGCAGTCTCTGGATTTGTTCCTATTTGCACAGTTTCTACAAGAATAATGGAACTATCCTCATTTTTTCTCTAATTTACCTGAACAAAAGAAACAACCCCCATTCCCTCCCCAGGTTAGGAGACAACGGAACTCCTAAAGTCCATCTTTCCTACCCTTTAAAGAACAAGCTGCTAACACCAGAAAACTTCTCAGAGGATGTGATCTCCTCTCCTCTGTCTGTCAGAGCAATATTTCATTGCTACATTATTATGCACAGAAGTGCACACTCAAGCCATTTCTGTTTGTTCTGCATAGTGTTTACTGAAATATGTTCTGCAGTTTACTGTTCCTTATGGAAGATAATATTGTATATACAAGAGCAAATTGAATATATGTAGTGCGGTAATTGCCATCATGCCCAACAAGTTGATGTGTTTGAATATTCAAGATAAATAAGGTTTCTCTAAGGATTAACCTCAGCACATTCACCAAATTTAATTTTGTATTGTTACTTACAATACATTCCAGCATATTACTCATAGAAGAAACAAAAAATTGCTGTGAATCCTTTCTTTGAGGAAACACTGCATATACTTCCCACAGCCTTCACCCTTGGGATCTTTGGAAAGCAGTTTTATTTTTCCTCCATGCAGTAATGGACCCTATCACTGAAGAGCAATCCAAAGCCATTATTCTAGAATGGGATTTGGTGCAAGCTGAATGCTGACTACGCAAATGCACACCCCTCATGTACTTATTCAGTATTTGGCAACAAAATTAGATGCTAAGAAACTGACCTAGTTATCAGATACTGTTGGAAAAGGGTTTGAAACACAGTCAGCATTTAAGCAAAGACATAAAGGAGTACCTGTGAGAAAGGAAAGTTTTAGGGGAAAAAAAAAGAGGAGATAGGATTTCTCCTTTGGTGAATCACATAGGATTCTGATACAGCATGGCAGGAAGCAGAAATGGCAACAAAACATAATGAAAAATATACAGGGAAGCTTGAACAGGTGAGGGTCATGTTCCAGGCCTGGTGTGAGAGCACTTTCTATGCAAGCACACATAGACGTGCCTGACAGCATCACTTGCTGCCTTGCCATGGCTCTACACATACTCCTCCCTCTTGCTTCTCACAGTTTGTTGGCATTCTACTTCTGTTTCTTCTTCCTCTTCGTGCAGCCTTCCATAATTCTGGTCTTTCATCCTGGAGCCTTAGTCTCATCAGAGTTAACACTATAAACAAATACTCATTATAGTATGACATAAATTAAATCACTTTTTTTAAAAAAAAGTCTGAAAACTAGCTGATTAAAGCACTGTAGATGTCAGTCCATGTAAAGCACAAAATTTAGCAACCCAACAGAAATATTCCAAAATAACGCAGTATACTGGGCATACACTGTTTCCTTCAGGAAAGAGTGGTAGAAAAGCAAACTGCAGATAATGGACATTCATCATTTAATCTGATGTGCCATCAGGAAGGGTTTGTATATTCCTGTTCACAGGGATATAAGAACCTGTATGAACTGGAAAGCAAGGGGGAAGCATCACTTGCCCAATTTTCAGGAGTTTCTATGTCCTTAGGGTCTCAAACCCATGGATCTGCACTGTTCTTGCACCAGTGCTTCACAATCAGGAGGTCCAACTTAACCTAACTCCTCCCAGGATGTTAAGACATGAAGTGAGCTTCACTCTCCTGCTTTCCCTTCCTTTCCTGATTCAAGCAAATCCACTCTTGTGTTCCCTCTGGTTCTAGCTACTGGCTTTGAAGCCTTCTTCTCTCTCTTCTTCCCTCCCCACTCCTCCCTCCTGAGTCTTCCTGACAAGGAGAAAAGAGGAGAAGCAGGATATTGCAGTAAACAGCAAGTGAGTTTTGTGGCACCAATCAGCATTTGCAAATGAAGATTAATGAAAGTGCGAACAAGCACATGTGATAATGCCACAGCCCGACCTAATCTTAATGAAATCTACAAGATCTATTTATATAAATAATAATGAATTTTCTTGCTTTCAACACGGTGCAATTTGAGCATGTAGATTACAAGTGACACACGCAATTGTTTTGCCTGCGTAAGTTCTCCAACTTTAAAGAGCTTACTGACAGCTTCCTGCAAAGTGAAGACATGCAGCTGACAGAGCTGTCTCAACTTTATTCAGCTCCAGTGGGAGAGCTCTCTTGTTTTTCTTTTAAAAATACATTCCATTTAATTTCTTGCTTCCCTGAGGACATCAGGCAAGACCAAATGCTGAGAAAAGAGGGATCTCTGAAAGCTGACCTGGTGGCATGTGGTGGAATAAGGACAGAGAGGGATAATTTCATCTGAAGAGCTTTGGGATTCTCCATTGGCAAGTATGATTTAGGCTCATAGTTTTTTTGTGTAACACCAGCTAGGGCTGACCACTGTGCCCATTGAAATGTGTGTTTAACTTAACATTCACGTGGGACAATCTAGCAAAGCACTGAAGCACCAGCCAAACAAGAAGCAGAAGGAACACAGGGGAGAATACTGCAGCTGAGTCAGGAGACATCAGCAATAGGGCAGGCTCAGTTGCCTTGTGGACAAAATAGTTTCCATCTCATGTTGTGGTAAATTTGCACATTATGGGTGTCCAGATCACTCTGCAAAGATTTCCTGTCCCTGAGCAGATCAACAACACTCCCGCCCAATTTGGTGTCATCCACAAACTGACTGAGGGAGTGCTCAATCCCCTCATCCAGATCATTCATAAAGATATTAAAAAAAGACTGGCCCCAAAACAATGTCAATAATAGTCTGCATATCAGAGACTGGAGATAATCCTTAGAAGTGTTCTTTAAGATTTATGGAGACAAAAAGGACCTTTACCCTTTGTTTGGGCATATCATATCTGACAGGTACCAGAAAATTAAGTAGGAAAAAGCCTGAGGAGTAAATAAGGTTGTTGTAACTTACTCCAGGAGTAGCTTTTGACCGCTGACACCTTAATATCTTAAGAACTAGTAACTGGAGGTCAAGGGGAAGGAGAGAATTGTAAGAAAAACGTGGAAGACAATGGTTTTAATGCAGACATTTTAGCATCTTGCCTGCTGATCTGTCTGCTTATACGTGGCAGACTTCTGCTAATTTGGTTTGACAATAAACTTTGAAAGCTGTCAAGTGGTGAGATATCTCTGCATATCTGCATTCATGTTTGCTTATTGTAACCCGTCAGATAACTTTCCATCCCACAGGTTAAGAGAAAAGAAGTAACGCTGGATAGTTTTCCACCAGGTATTGTCCTTGCGTAATTCATGATGGGTTTTCATGGCAAATTAAATTCTGAAGAGTCACAAGACATTTACCACCGCATTTGCCCATCTTTCATAGACAACTACTGCTTTTTGCTGCAGGCGATCCATCTGTTTCTCTAGAGAGCTGCCTGCCATGTATTTTTTCCGTATCTACATCTGCAATATTTATGCTTACCATTTTTGTGTATTTGTTTATGTATTTCTACTCCCTGTGCCTTTTCTTATGTATGTGTTTATGGAAGAAAGGAGCAGCACATCGCTGTCTTCATGCATCAACAAAACCAGCTTAGTTACTTGGGATTAGAAACACCAGCACACACAAAGGCTCAGAAATCTTAGGCACACATGAATCATGCAGCTTATCCAAGCATTCATTGCAAGAGACCAATTGTGGCCTTCAAGGGGAATCAGATGTTCAGGTGGCCTTGTGTTGCCATGAAAACACGTTGCACTGTCTCTGACTCTTGCTCTGGAGCACCAGGGGCCTTAAAACATCTACCCATAAAGAGGAATTGGAGCACCTGTCTGCTCTGACCCACAGGAAGATGGAAGCAGAAGAAGTTGGACAGGGCTACCAGAGGACAGCAATGTGTGGAGAAGACATTTGTGTTCAGGTGTTTTCTGAAAGGTATTTCACATAACTTCTGCCTGTGGGTATGGCAAAGTAAGCAAGATCTAACAGCTGCCCCTCAAAATCCAAGGTCAGTGCTAAAACTTTAACACAATAGGAGGAACAAAACTGAAACAAGCCACTGTCAAGAACTGAGCTGGTCACTAGCAGTCTTTTCACCAGCTGTTACGAGTATTGCTATTTCATGTTTATTTGCTGTGTTGTCTTTAATCATGTGCTGGCAATTTCCAGACATAGTAGAGTTCTTGTTTCTGCCTGGAGGTTCATAGTACAACATTGAGGGAAAGGAGAAAATATGAGATCTTTATTTAAACATATCCCATTGCAGAAAATTTCTTTTTTGAGGAGGATTAGAAAGGATGAGACCAGGGTCCTTTAGAAGAGATGAAATAAATTGTTTGATTTTATTGGCCTCCTCGAAGTAAAGTAGAGAAGGAGGCAAACTAGTGGATAGCAGAAGAAAATGGAGGATGCGTGAGCTTTCATCTCGGTTTTTGGTTGCATGCAAAATCTGAAGATATTTACCCCTACAGATGGTACCTTCTACTCATCAGCACCTTCTACTTCCTCAGACACTATGGTTTTAAAGCTATGGATTTGTGATCCTTAAATTAATATGGTTAATATCTCTGTACAGGGAATGTAAAAGACTTGCTTATTCACCTAAAAATAGGTCAGATATCACAGACTACAGGTTAAGAGCTACTGCACAAATACTTTCTTACATGTAATAATCACCATCGACTGTAGAAAAAAATGTATGTTAACCCCCTTCCCTGACAGCTCTACACAATGAAAAGAAAGCATTTATTTCTTGCATCCAAGTTTTCAAGAAATGGAAGGTAGATTTGGAAGACATAGTAAGCAACTATTTCAGTACAAACCCAGAAGAAATATGTTACAGGAAAATTGCAAGTTACTGCCTGGGGCTCAAGAATCTGACTTGTCAGTCTTCAGAAATGAAAACATACTCCTGAGAATTCAAGGTTTCCCTGAAACGTACACAGTGAAATCTTAGCTAGGATTACCAACGTTTTTTTTAAGCTCAACGTGTAATAGAAATAATGACTTGTGTGGTAAAGAGAATTTACAATAATTCACTGCCAGGTCCCTTCTCACTAATTCAATACCATGGATGTCTTTCCATATCAGTCAACACTAAATGAATGAAAAATATCTAACATTAACGTAGAATTAGTCATTAACTGTTCCAAATAGCACTTACTGACAGTTTCTGTACACAGTATTGGCTGTCAATTCACTTAACAATTGGTGTGTAATTTGAACCTTTCAAAACATACCTGCACACCAGCAGATTCACAGACCCATTAAATGGGACAGAAAAGAACAATAACCTCCCTTTATTTCACTGAAGAGTAAAAATAATGACTCCAGCTTGGTTCATTTATTGGCATTTTTCAGCAGCTCCATGTTGCTGGATGGAAGCATAAAAATCAGCGAGAGAAGGTTGATGATGTTTTGTCTTCTGTTCAAAACTCACATCAAATGAAAGGCTTTGGAAAATTTCTTTCTGCCTTCCTTCTTTTCACCATTTGAGTGAACTTCATGAGTCTTGTCTACATTCTGAATTAGACAAGAATTTCTTGTAAAAATGCAAAGGGGAAAAAAATCCTCATATTTTTCTTTAGGGGGTGAAAAGTCAAAGGCCAAAGTACTTTGGCACAAAACTAAATAATATAATTCACTAATACTGTTTTTTGAGGATTAATTTAGGTCCCCAACCTCTCCAGCTTCTGTGTAGCAAGTTCATTATTTGGATAACACCTCTTCGATTCTACTTATATGTTGTCTATAGTTGTGGAAGTGTGTGAGATCTACTTCTTCTGCAAAATTCTTTTATGAATAAGATGATGTAAAAAGGAAACTAACTACAACCTTAAATAACACAGCAGACTACTCAATAAAAATAAAAGAGAAATTAGGTTTAAAGATGTTTCATGGACACACCTGGCAGGCATTCTTATAGTTGGAGTTCCCGTTTTTTTGCTGAAAACCATTTTGAAATACAATTTCTGACCATAATTTTCAGGCATCGAAAAGAGTCATGCCCCTCATGCACAATGATCTGTTCATATTTAAATTCATAAAAGGGAATTTTGAAACATTAATGAGCTGGAATGCATGTAAAATATTGTGTTACTTTTGGAGGAGATTGGAGACAAAAGCATTATTGCCTGGGGAGCCCTAGATTTATGTTTTCATATTCTTCCCCTGGGGTTTTTTTTTGAATGGAGAAGGAGTAAATTTTGCTTTAACACTGTCTTCAAGACCAAGTATTTTTAAATTTTTTTCAGATAGCATTAGCTTTTCAAGTTTTCGAGGCACATTCACAAATATAAGCAAATAAGGTTTCCTTTTGCAACGTATTTAGTTTTTAATAAATATTGTATAAAATTCACATGTACAACCTGCAGCATAAAGCTCTGTAATTATCTGACAGCCACTTTCCATATTTTATTGTGTAGTCCTTACTAAAGCTGCAATTGCTTGTTGTCACTGCTATGCTGTTTACGTTGTTGCAGCAAGTTTTTTAACCCAGATGGCATCAGCAGCGACATGGTGATGATAGAAGATACATTGTAAGGAAAAACTCCTTTCATTCACTCCTAAATGTTTCCTGAGTGGTCTCATGATGATATGAGATGAGGAGACCAACAAGAATTAATGAGAAAATTGTTTTGTGTCTCATGGCACAGTGGTTTATGGAGCTAGCAGGGGTGTCATAGATTTTGAGGATCCATGCAAAGATGTTGTTCATGTGGGATGATGATGGTGGTGGTATTAATAGTTCCTATGCATTAAGACTTAGTGCTGGTGTGTGACTAAAAGAACAGCTGGCAGCAGAGACTGAAGCTCCCTCTCTACAACAATGCAGACTGCTGCTGTCCATTCTCCTGTTTTCTGACTTCGGAAGCCTATAATATCAACGACAAGCTCAATAAGCTATTTCAGATCCCATCAGGCTGCTCTGCTGTTTCCACTTTTCCAGGGGATAGCTTCCAAGTTCACCAGCCCTCTCGTCCTTTTATGCAGAGTGGGATGGATGAGGGCCTTTTGAATAGATCATATTTGAAGTTTCTAGGCCAGACCATTTCCGAGTTGTTGTATGGCAGGAGAGCCAGTATAATTTCAAATTGTTCCGGATATGATTTACACCAAATTTTTCAAACTCCATATTTTACAAGCTGCTTCTCTGCTTTTCTTATAGTGTACCCATGAATAAATTATCCCACTTCTGCAGACTACACACATGGCAAACTTTTCAGAATACAGAGTGAGACAAACTGTAAATTCTCAGATATTCTGCCAGTGAATGTTATAGGATGCCTTAATCTTTTATTTAATTAATGGACTTCTACTTTTAAATTAAACTGGCTGACAACAAATAAATTCTGGCTACAATCTTAATTATGCAGAGGTTATTTCTTTCTACTAATCAAAATCTTGACTGAAGCCCAAGTATTCACAATAGGTCATCATGATCTGAATCAGTGAGTTGTCACAGGTGAGATGTTAAATTGCCCTTCCTTCATTACATTTAATGAAAATGTGTATGCCAAGGAAATTGCTTTGAATAGAGATGAACAATTAAGAGAACCAAATGTATATAGGAAAGGAGGGGGAGAATCACTGCTACTGAATGCATTCAGGCAAGCTTCTCATTTCAAAGCAAAATTCCTTTGTTGCTTTGTTTTTCTAGATTGTATCCCTGGAGCAAAAGCAACTCTGCTGAGCTATGAACCTCTAGGGAAGAAAGGATACGAAAAATTTTCCCAAGAGAAAAGCAGGAGTAGAAAAAGAGAGAAAGATATATGCAACAGGCCACAGGAAAAAATGTAGGAGCTGTGAGACAAAGAATTAAAGGAGAGGAGCCAACAAAGTATTATGAGGCAGATGAGGGGAAGCAATGATGAAGGCTCACAAAATTATTTCAGTTTCAGCTGCCTGAATTGAGAATTTATTTATTTATTCCTTCTCCTTATGTACACAATATGCATACTGTCAGCCCATCTGCCTGACTTTGAATTCCTTCCTCATGACTGTTGAACCTGCTGAGATATTCCAATCCAACTTAACAGAAAGGGAAGAGAAGGGAACAGAGGTAGAAAGTAATAAAGTTCCTAATTTTTAGTGCAAATGCCTGGCTAGAGAGAAGAGAATTGAGAGCCACAGCTGTGAGGAAAACTGCAAGAGGAACTCATCTTTTATTAGAGACTAGAGAATCTATGTAGAATCCATCCTGAATCGATTCTCCAAACACTGGCAATGTTTCCATCAGAATTTATATTACTTTGGACATTGCAGTTGAGCAAATTCATAGAAATATGGACTTTGCTGATACTGTTGTTCACTTGTTCTTTGTTATTATCAGTGCTCACACAGCCTCACTGGGATTTTGAAATTATATTAACAGAAGGGCTACATTTTTCCAGTGTTGTAGGCCCTGAAATTAGTAAGTAGCTCAAGAATTCTCCCTCAGACACAGAAGTTACTTCCCTACCTTTTGAATATGATTACTACTGGCAATGCACAAAGAAGTTCCACATATCTGTGTTGAGGACTGCCAAAGCAAATATCTACCAAAAAATACAAAACATTTAGACAGTAAAATAACCCCTAAAGTAATTGACATTTCAAAGGCTATACATGAAGGAATACACAGCTTAATATAAAAACAAGCCTGTCTCTTCGCACCTGTACACATACACTCCCTGTTAATTCCAGTTAAATTACATTACAGATGTTTGCGATAGAGCTTTCAAATTTCAGTTGACTGCCACATGATTGTCACATGATACAAACCTTGCACTAGTTTATTGTACATTGTCAGAAGAGATTTAAGCACTCTGGATGAGATTCTCAGCTGGTGAAAACCACTGATTCTCTATTGATTTTCATCAGATTTTCTGTTGGTATTCATTGATGTCAATTAACATTAGCAGAGAAGCTGCATCCTTTTTGTTGATTCTGTGTGCAGATGAAGGATTTCATCATCCCTCATCACAGACAGCTCCTAGATGGATACAGCCTATTGAATAATATTCAGTTCATACAAAACAAGAAGAAACCTTCACACCCACCAGCAGCATTTCTTTCCCTTTGCCCTCTATCCTGTTTTACTTTTCAAAAAACAAATAGAGTATCAAACACTGAAGAGAGTTAGAGCTTTCTGCAAAGAAAACACTGCTACAAGCATACTGTACAATTGCTAGATAATTCATATAAACTTTCAAGGCCACAAAAGTATATTGGTCCTTTAGCTCCAAACCCCATAGTTCATCACTTTCTCCTTCCTCAATTTACAATACTCTTAATCTATTTTTTCCCTCTATAGGTTTCAAAATATGCTTGTAATTACTATTCAAGTCCCTTTCCTATTTCTAGTATGCTGTGCCTAGGGTTTCAAAGACATAAGGGAGTTAAATGCATAACTTTATTAGGCTGCTTTGAAACTTCAACTCGTGCCACTAAGAGATTATTTATTATACAATGTTTGCATTCATCCCATATAGGCTAATAAATCACATTATAAAATTCAAACTTCCCTACAGGAGCTCTCCCTAGATTATGTAATCTATATATTTCATAATACAAATGGATTGGTCACTCTGATCCCAATAGCTAAATTGTTCTGTTTCAGCAAATAATACTGGTGCAAGAACTCTGGCACAATCAAAATAATCCTGGGATTATAGTCTGTTCAAAACCGTTTGCAGCACTTTTGAGAAGACCGTATTTAAAACTGCAATATAAGTCCAATGGTGTATTTCTGTCAGAACCAAAGAGCAGAAAGAAGCTTTTAAAAGACAAAGAAGTTAAGAAATTGAGATGGTGAATGATGGAGGATTATGTAGCCACGGGGAATATGCTGGCAGACTGTTGGCTATTCATCTTCAACTAGTCCAACTTCTTTTGAGTGGTAGAACTTTTGTAAAGGAAGTAGAATAATGGTTTTCTGATCATTAGCTGGACCATAGCGAAATGCATTTCAGCCATAAGTCTCTTATAACAAAGCTTTTTGTTTGGGAATAATGCAAATTATCCTCATTACAATCAGATGGGATGGTTGTTAATATCTTTGCATAATTAGAAGCTATTTTCCTTAAATGCAGTTTATGCATGAACTTTCCAAGGAGATCTATCTGCTGGGGTAGGACAGAGTCATTTTCATCTGGAGGGACACAATGAAGGTTACACAAGTCAACATTTAAAATTAGTTTTAAAGATGAACCAACTCACACCTTACATATGATAAGAATTCTGGTTCAAATACAGGTATGTGCTGAGGGCATCCTGCTAAATTCAAGTACATGAATGGTCCCAAGGACAAACATGCCTAAATGAATTTCAAAGCCGTGAATGTTCAGCACCCAGCAGGAATTATGCCACTTCACTGCAATATCAAAGTACTTCCTATGCAAATTCGTTTGCATAACAGAGTGTTAGATAGAGGCATTTTCTTACTTTGTAAATAAGCCCCCTTTGCCTTCAAAATAAAGCCCTTAATAACTGACTATGAAGAATAAGAACTTATTGATGAAAGAGCATTTTAAGACCTTTGATCTGGCCTTGGTTGAAATATTTCTGTGACACCTGTTGTGTCCACCCTTGTCCCAGTAAAGCCAGTGACACTAAAATATTTTCAAGGACTTGTGAATAACTTACTGCCCCTATTCTGCATTCAGGTAAGATCTAGGTCCAGATTTGCACATGTCAATTCTCTGCCTCCCTTGGTTACTATGATTTTTGAGCAGAAGAACACAGTATTGCCTGGAGCCCCGGAAGCGCCAAGGAGAATGTCTACACCCAGGCAGTCATATTAACTTCAGTGATTCCTCTAGACATAAGATGGGAAAGAAACAAAGCTTTTGGATTGAAATAGCGGATGTAGATTAAGTGTGAAACAACAAATTCCTTAGCATAGGCTAGAAGTAAAGATAAGCTTCTAAGGAGAATGCGTGCTTTAGGTAGAAAGGCAAGCAGAGACAACAGGCAAGGTTGGGAAGAAGTTCCAATTGCCCAAAAAACCATTATTAAATTAGGAAAGTAACATTATTCAGCCATACTAGCGAGTCCCTTCATAGCCAGGACTAACCAGATGAGTGTGGGATTTATTGATTTTGTGTTTGTTTTGTGATTGTTGTTTTTTTCCTTTCTCATACAAATGGCTTCAGCTTTCCATCAGACTGTGATTATTGTTATTTCTTACATCTATGCACAGCTTGTGCTTAAGTACTTTTCAGGACAAAAAAAAGTCTACCATAAGGCAGGAAGATAAAACAAAATGGTGTTCACTGGTCTATAAAATAACAGAAAATGCTTTAAACAGGGCTTGAGATTTCATGTGATAGCAACGACCTAAATTGTGAACTCTGCAGTGAAGTGTGCACTTGACAAAGGTGGCTAATGCAATGCCAAGTATGCTGTGAAAGAGAGCCACTCTGCCTGCTTCCCTGCTGCCTTGCGTGGGTGAACAAGCTGCTGCACTTAAGTACCAATGTTATTTGAAATGTGACAACTGACCAGTCCTGGGAAAGCAAATACCCCAACTTGGGCCTCCGAGGAAGAGGTGTCCCTTTGTAGCAGACCAAGAGAAGGCAGAGAAGCTTCATTGAGGCACAGTGATTCTTCACACTCTGTGATGAGCCCTCCCAAGAGAAAAATATTGCTCTTCCTTTTCCTTTTCTTGCTATTTTTACTTTCTCAAGAGTTGAAAAATATAAGAACAATAGGAAAATGTCATCAGTTACTAAGCTCATACTACTTCAGGGAAGTAGAAGGAGAAGAATATTAATTCAGAGAAAATTAACCCAAGGGGTGTGGGTGACTCCTGCAAGACACTGAAAATAGTACCTACCTCAGGAATGGTTTCACTGCAGACCTAGTTGTAGCTTTTAAGACCCTGATTTCCCAGTCATTTTCTTGAGTTCCCTGATGCCCCCAGATCTGGCAGCATAGTGTCAAGTAGAATATGTTCTGCTTTCATTTCAGGGAACAAGGTATTTTACCACTGCCTGTCTGCTGCTTGAGGGAGGTGGACTTTGTCACTGACATTTTCCCCACAAGAGTCTTAGCAGGAGGACTGTGACATGGGGATTTCTGCCACAGGGAAGATGCCATGTTGCATCCCTTCTTCAGCAGGGACACTTGGGGAGATTAGGCATTTTTTGGGAGCAGGAGCCTCTGATGATGTGACAGGACCTTTGAAAGTGCTAGGAGCTCATGCCTTTACTTTAAGCTCTTGAAGGCATAAAGAGGGCATTCAGAAGTGGAAGAGGAAAGGATCCCTCTCAGACAGTTCATGAAGTGCAATATTCCCAGTGGCCCAAATTAGAAGTTTGTACCTCTGATCTGGAGCATTAATTGCCTGAGCTGATGCGGCGTAAGATAAAGAAGTGGCACTGTGTGTTAAAGCCTGTCTTTTCACATCTCTCTGATGCAATGTAACTTCACATCACATCATCATCCAACAGAGCATCCTGAGATGGCAATGGAAATAGCTTGCACAAACATGTGGAGACGCCAAAACCCTTAAGTGCATCAGGGGCTCTGCAAGCAAAGGGACAATTCAAGCTCCCAGCACAAATGGTGCTCACAGCTGAAGTGAGATGAAGAGGATGCATAGTGAGGGCATCCCACAAGGGCATGAGGTGTCATTCACAGAGAAAGCAAAAGGCCTTGAAAAGACTTCCTACTATGACCTAAAGCATTGGATGGAGCTCTGATCCTTTAAGAGTCACCTTTTGGGACAGAAGTCATTTGGCGTTTCTGGCATCTGCCGAGGTGCCTGTGGCATAGCAGGAGCTGGGGCTGGAGCAAGACAACACAGGCATGCATGGTCATGGTTTATAACACTGCTTTGAGATCCGCCACCATATCTCCAGCCTGACCGATTCTCGCGGGACGTCAGGCAGCATTGCTCACTTGCCCCCTCATCTCATGGGCACTACCACAGCAGGTACCATAGGTGCCAGAAAGCCCATCAAAACGGGGAAAAAAAAAGTATTTTGTCTCAGCTTTGAGGATGGGGAAGGAAACAGGGGGATTACACTGTAGGTTTATCTCTCACTACTGTACATATGTAATTGATATGCCCTATGAGGTGTAGAACATTGCTATAACTTCCATGTGTCTGAAAAAACGGGCAATTCTGTAGCGGATATTGAAGGCAAAACCATTTCATATTGGTTAAATTAGATCAGTACTGAAGCAGTCTACCTATTTATTAATGACATATTTAAATGCCAATCAATCAGTACACTGTACATTCAGGATCAGCATCAGCAATATAATGGATAAACCATGAGACCAGATGCTTAATGGTACCACACATAAATAGATTTAGCAACATCCTTTTATAATTATTTCAAATCCACATTCATGAGTAGGATCCCACATCATGCAAAGAATTTGCAGGTTCTCCTTCTCCTGTGGGAATTGCAAGCACCTGTAGTTTAAGGGTACCCTCACTCCCCACTACGACCCGTTAGTGCCCACGCCCATGAGAAAGCCCCCCATGAGGCCACCTATGCACCCTGCACCAGGCTGCTCAGGGGTGCTGTGGGGATGCATCTCCCCCTGGCATGGGCTTAGGTCATGATGTCACAGGGACAACTGCTTGCAGAGTCAATACTGGTTGCTTTCCTATCAACTACACATTGTAGCTATTTTAGTACAGTGAATATGCAAAGTGATTTAATGTGTTTTATTTGGAGACTTTTTTCTTTCAACTAGTCAACAAGTATTTGCACTTAGTTATTTTGCAAAATTTAACAGGGAAAAACTCACTTGGCTAACTCACGGTCTCTCCTTGGCTCTGGCTAAGAATGCTGTGTGCCTTTGAGGGGAAGAATTGGTATATGAGAGAAAGAGTATGTTTCTTTTACAGTAGACACGGGATTCTCTAAATCACAGCTCTATTTTCTATGCCTGAAAGAAAAGATACTTCATTCTGTTACAATTCTTCTTTCATATGAATGTAATTACTTAATTCATCAAAAGCTCTGTATCTGTTTCTTCAACACTACTTTAATAAAAAGAGATTTTCCTCCAAGTGGGTTGTTTAATCCTTAGTGGGAAATTGAATGGATGAGATACAAAAATAGTAGGATAATGATTTTAAAATAGCCCCATCAAACCAGTTATTGCCCTGAGGTGTTATAAATAAATGAAAACGGTCTGACTGTGTGATGATTATGTTTACTCTCATCTTCCTGTAACTGCTAAAGGTTTCTCTGACTTGAAATTACACTTGTATTTACCTGTGCTCTTCTTATTACTCTCTTTGGCCTCTGACCCAAGAAAACAAATAAATGCATATTCCAACAAAGGATGCACTTGAAAAGTCCAAAGTAGGGAAATTTTATTAACAGGACAAAAAAGGAAGGGACTCTATTGACTGTAAAGGCAAAGAACTGGGAGCATATGCAGAGTTCAGGTGAAAGTAGGTGTTCCTCATATTTCCAGGATAATGGTTTGCAATGAAGTCCCCCAGCAATGTCTGGTTTCACATACACATAGTGCTGGACAAAGTGGGAAGTAGCACTGTTAGAAGTACCACATTTCCTGAGTCATTAAGCCAAAGCTGCCTTTAGCTATCCAAGGGGGTAGTTACAGATGCAGTGTATGGAGTGTTTTTCTGCTGCTTATGGTGCAGGGAGCCCAGTGGCTGGGAGTTCTGTTGAATAGCACTTGCAATAGGCATCCCTGAAAGCCAAGATGCAATCACTTTGTTAAATTAAAGATAATTTCCTCCACTGTTAAAAACAATGTACACGATCACTGCCACCAAGTGATTATATTTAAAGTGAAAGGATGCAGAGGGAATGCCAATTATTTTGGTTTATATTCAGTCACAGCTGTGAGGGATTAAGGGTTGTTTAAAAATCTCTTAAATGCCTGCCAAAAGTTGCCAATCATTAGAACCAACAAGTGCTTATAATTCCAGGCATTATGTGAGATATTGGAAATCACACAGCCACAGGTGACCACACTGTTCACACAGAACGAGTGTGTGGGAAGTTCCAAAGAAAGAATCGAGACTTCTTACATTGACTATCAGTATGTTCATTGCTGGAAGCCTTTTCACGTGTATCTCGAAGCATCTCCACAGAAGTAAATTTGAAGCCCAATCACTTCGTTGCTAGACCCAGCAATCCTGCCAACCTTAAGAGTTTAACCTGGAGAAATCTGCACAAGAAGTGAAGAGCAGATATTAGTGTTACTTTCCTTGCACTTCCAGATGATTGTTCTCGATGATCTTAGAAGTCTTTTCCAACTTTAATGATTCTATGATTATATATTATGTATGCGTGTGTGTGTGCCTGTACATTGGGCTGCACCACTGCCATTTTGTCTTTGCAACTCGTTTTCCAAAATGTGCAGTTTTCAAGCAGACCATCACTTTTTCTTGCAAAAATATGTTTCAGCGGCAGAAATTAAGTTTCTTCTTTTCAGCAAGATGAAGTGAAAATTGGTAGTTTTGCAAAGTAGATTAGTGAAATAAAGATACACAGCACTGGAATCGCTTGCATCGCTGGGTAAAAATTACAGGGTCCACATGAAGTCAAACATCAGACTTCAGGATTCAAAAGAGTTTCCATTTCACCCCTCTCTTTTCACTTGGTTAGTGCTTTCCATGACAAGATGGATTTTCAGGTGAAGAAGCTTTTCCACTTCATTGTTAGCTGACAGGTGTGTTTTTGTGAGAATGTTTTGAGGAAAATCTGTTCAATTTTCTGGTAGCAGAGTCCTATTTACTCATATCACTGGGTTTTTTGTCATTTCCTGCAGGAGGCTGAAAAGAACTCCCCTCGGCAATGGAAAGAAAATCATCACAGTTTCTTTCCCTCCTTACACACAGATAATTAAAAAGCTCCTAAATCTGCAACTCAGGGTGTCTGTTGTGAGGTTGCATAATGCACACATCCATGTTCAGCCTGCAGAGAATGGGTTAGATAATGAAGTTTGAAAGACTTAAATGTCGTTCACAGTCAATCAACATCAACCAGGAGTTTCAGCAGACCTAATCGACCTTTCATGACACCACAATGAATATACACTCTGCCCAAAATAGCTGCCTCTGGGACAATTTGCATGAAAAATGTGGACGCATTCACATCAATCCGAGCAGCTCCAGACAGAGAAGCTTAAAAGCTCAAGTGGTGAAACTTTTAATAACTCATCTCAGCTCCCTGCCCCCAACTTTTCCATTAATATTCCTAAATTCTCTCCCCTTTAAATAGGAACATTAACTGCAGATAAATAAAACATTAGGTTGATAAAATTACTTATATTGTGGTAGCAGCTGGAGGCCCTGATAAATGCCTCGTGATTCCAGGTTCTGTACAAAATGGGCAGCACAGAGACACTGCCAGCTCCAGAGAGTCACACAGCCAAAATTTTTGAGTAGATACAAGCCGAAAAGACGAGCGAGGTGTAGAAAGAGATAACAAAACAGGCAGCTGTATTTGCTTCAATTAGTAAACATCAAACACTTTAGGAGTTTTCCCTTTGTGTTTTTTATTTGTATAAGTAGACATAAGCTATTATTTTTTGTGCTATATATTGTAATTGAAAGTTCTTTGAGTATGTTTGGTATTATGAAAAATGATTTTACAGAACTGGAGTATGGATGCCAGAAGCTTGTTGCTGCTTTGGATTCTATTATTTGACAACAGGGAAAGCTTGTAAGCGTGGCTGTTCAGAATGGTTATTAATATACCCTTTGGATTGTTTTGGGGTTTTTTTAATTATCTAAGCAGAATTTGCATGAACAAGCTGGAGAGTCAGTTAAAGAATCGTTACAGTATTACGGGTCACAGAATTACAGCAAGAGTCTCTATTTCTGGTCCTAGAAAATATCCTAGGATGCTGGGATCACAAAGGCAATGCTGGTCACAGAGTCGGACAAATTATGTGCATACCTCCAGGTTTTGTTAGAAAACACAGAATGAAAAGAGAACATTTAAATTATTTTTTTATGCAACTTAATGCTACTGTCTGGAACATTGCAGTATTTGTGACCTCTCTTAAATTCAGAAGTTGCATGAGGAACGTTCCAATATATAATCAGTGAGAAAAAAAATATAACCCGGTGACTGGAGCAGAGGAAAAGATATCTATCCATTTTTCTAACAAACATATTTCTACAGACAAACTAAATGGAGTAATGTATTGCCATTACTGATACTTGACAATTAATATTACTATTTGCCCAATATCAAGTTGCAAATAAATTTAAATCCCTCTTTGGCCTGCTTTCTTAAATAAAAGAAAGAAATCTCTATAATTGCTCTGTCAGTCTATTCATGTTCAAAATTTCAGAATCATTTTTTTCTAAATACAGCTTTCAAAGAAAAGTGAGTTATGTTTTGTTCTTGCAAGCTTCATAAAAAATAAATACAGAAAAAAAAAATTTTTTTCAATGTTCCCTGTGAGCAAATCTGCCATGTGAAGCCCACACACAGGATTGCACCCTTATCCACGCCATCCAGCGTGAAAACTGTTTCATCTGGAGCTTTCATCTTGTTAAATTCCTGGAAATCCAGTCACTAGGCACAAATTGATGGAAACCCAGGCTTTGTTAGTCCTACTGCTCATGGGGGCAACTTAATTTTTAATATAAGGATCAAAAAAACCTAATAAAAACCTAACTTTATACTCCAAAATTGGTTCATTTCTGTGCTGTATTTAAATTTGCATGTGGTTATGCTAATCTGGGCTTCGAAGTGTGGGATATCCTTCTTAATGGTAACCATACTTAAGAATGAGCCTCTTAAAGGGATCCCTCAATGCTGAAGTCTTTTGAAAAAAATGCATATATTTATTTTGGGAACTTAATAAAGACTTAGAAGCCCGACTATAGGCACTTCTTTGTGCAGGTCTTTGTCTATCATGTGTCAGTTATAGCTGTACTACAGGGCTCTGTGCCTGTTCTGTCAGGGTATTGTACGTAGGCATTGTGTGTGGTTTTTCACGCATGATCCCCTTGATGTGACTCCTCCAGAAGGAATTTCAGGGCTTGGCTAGAAGAAAATATAGGTGCTCTAGAGCAATGTGCCTACTGCAGGGCAGTTTGCTGCAATTTTGCTCCTCGGAGTTTCAAGAGGATCATCTGCAGGGACCCTGCCTCCCTGTGCTGTGACTCCTCAGCCTGGGAAACAGGGCACAGCATGAACTCATTCAACCTTTTTCATTGGATTTCACTTTTGCCCACAGGCACTTCTAGATAGATTTCTCTGTATTAGCATACTCCAAGCAGAAAGTAGCATCTCAACCACTGAACTGCCTGCCGCAAAGGGTCTCTTAGGGAAACCAGCCCCTCTTTCTCTGTGCTTCTTTCTGGCCAGGCGAGCACTCATTAGTTCAAGTGTTACTGTGAAGTTCGTAGCTTTAATGTATTGCCTCCTCTTTAAGTTGCAGTAAGAGAAAATGATGCTATTATTATAAGCCTATCCATTAAAAGAGCAGTAGAAGAGTCACTTTGGAAAACTAGAAAAGGTAATTATTTTTTTCCTTTTCAGATGACTTAAATTGTGATTCTGAAGTATCAATAGAAAGCTGAGGCACAGACAAATCATTAGAGCAGGTCCATTCCCTCAGATCATTGCTGATGTTCGAAACAATTCTTCAGAGCTTAAAGCCTTTTGTAGGCTGGATCTCATTTCTCTCTGCAAAACTAATCCTCTTTCTAACCCAGTGCATTCTACAATACCATTATTTCTCGGGGTGCAAGAACAGCTGGGACCAGCCAGCTTATTTCTAAAGATCCTATTGAAACCTTGTGACATTGCTTACAGCAGACATCACACGTGAAGTGCTTCGGGCAGTGCCTCATTTGCAAGCTGTCCTATTTAAGTAATGGGGCAACAAGAGATAGGAAATCACAGCATCTCCAGCTCTCAAGGTATGTTTGTGAAAGGTCTTCTCACAAAGTAAGGATCAACCTGAATGCTCTGTGAGTACATTTAGCAGGAATACAACAATGGTCTAGATAAGCGTAAAGGCTTTGTGCTACAGCAGCAGGTACTGGGAAGGGTCATTTTAGAGGCATTACACCCAGAAGTGCCAAGGACTGCCAGCCTGTAGAAGGAAAGCTCTAATTTAAACCAGTACCCAGAAGCTTGCTCATCCTTGAAAGTCAGCTGTGCCAGAAGAGAGAAATAAGCTCAGAGAGGGGACAGAAACATTGAGATATCTGCTACTTGCAATTCTATTATAAGTAACAGGAACCGAGAGAGTGAAGTTGTTTCCTGGCAATAAATCTTAAATTGTGGACAGGTAAAAAAAATGGAAAGTAATAAGCAAAAAGCAATATCTGCAAGCACAGTTTATTAAAGGGGCAGAGGAAAGAAGAAAAAAAATTATTTTTATGAAACCAAAATTAACTCCCAAGTTTTGGTTTGCCAGTTCCTGATATACCAAAACCTGGTCTTCCTTGAGCACCAGTTTAGAAAGCCTCTCTTTCATTATGGCATGAAAGTGCACTGCAACAAGTAGAGAAGCCTCTGAGTTTTATATCTTCCTCAGACATCCAGGGCAAATGGTAGTCATGTTCCTTAGAAGAAGGTTGTCCAACATGTCTATCTAGCTCTAACATACCTAACATAAAGGTAAATTCAGCAACTATTTTCTTTTTTCCATAGGTTTCTCTGGAATCCAACTTAATAACAGGAAAGTAATGCATAAAAGTCAATGTAGATCAGAAATCAGAGCCCAGGGACCTGGAACCACTAAGACCAGGGAGGGTAGAAAACATAAGTGTCAAAAGAAGGGTCTTGAAAGGTTCATGAAGTGGCTTATTTAATATGGTGCCTGTGATACCAAGCAAATAACTCAGGGCTAAGGTCTTTCTTATTTGTATTTCTCTCAGATTTCAGGAAAATAGGAGGCATACCAGCTCACAAGAACACTTCCAAGAGATATTTTCAGTAAAATAGAATTTCCATCTTAAAAGACTCAGTGCCTTAGGTGGAACCAGAGAGCACTTTGTATTGGAAAAGGCACCAAATTTCTTATACAGGTTCCTGTTGGAGGGAAGCTGTAAATCAGCTGACACACAACAGTGTACAGTATGTTGTTCGAGACTGTTCCAGCACAAAATTAGCTCTATCTTTCACAGTAATTAATTGCTTTCCTACAGGAGAAAAAACTTTGTTACTTTGTTTTGAGTAAATTTCATCAAATGTACTCTTCCTCATCACTGTCTCCATGACAAAGACTGAGTTGTTCTGCAGTTACTCTGTTCAGCGGGACATGTAGTGAAGTCCTTTCTCCATCACAATCTCTGTGAAACGTCAACTGAAAGCAGCTGAAGCTAAAGCAGCTAGTGCAAGTAGACAAATCTAAGTTACCACACTTTTTCTTCCCCTGCTCATCATTCATATGAATTACTGTTTCCAGAAGCCAGAGAGGAAAAATAAATGATACAAAGGCTGAGAGAATGAATCGGAGGAGTAAAGGGAACAAGATTTAAATTTTGGAAGGATGATAGTTGTTATTCAAAGGAACTGACTGTTTGAAAATTCTTCCCTGCTGCATTTCTCTCTCATCTGCTGCTTTAGAGAAAGATATAAACTGCATTGAAGCTATTTTATGAGCACTAAGCTGACAAAACTGGAGGCCAAGGCCTTGTCTTTAACTCCTCAGAGCAGAACAGGCTGTGGCTCTGCAGCTTATCCCTTGTTCTACCAAACTGTCTTTCCAGGTCCATCTCTCCTGTGCCCCAGGTATGACCCAAAATGTTTAGAGATTACATGAAAATATGAGGTTTGGCTGCTGTGGAATTTTTGTCCAGGAGACAGCATCTCTTTATCCTGGCATTTTCTTTTTCAACCGTGGCTGTTATGAAGATTTGTGGTCTTAGTAAACACAAAGTTTCAAAAGAATGAGTTGTAAGTCTTTTCTTGACAGTTTTTGACAAGAAAACTGGTTTTCCAAAACCCAAATAGGAGGAGAAGGGAACCATAGAAACAGAGAATCATAGAATCATCTGCTTGGAAAAGACCTTTGAGATCATCAAATCCAACCATACCTGTCCATTTGAAAAACCTTATCCCTGAGAAACTCACCTACCCGTCTTTTAAACACCTCCAAGGATGGTGACTGAACCACGTTCCTGGGGCAGCCTGTTCCAATGCCTGACCATCCTCTCAGTGAAGAAATTTTTCCTGATGTCTAATATGAATCTCTCCAGTGCAACTTGAGGCCATTTCCTCTTGTCCTATCACCTGTCACTTGGGAGAAGAGACCAACACTCACCTCGCTACAACCGCCTCTCAGGTAGTTGTAGACAGTGATGAGTTCTCCCCTCAGCCTGCTCTTCTCCAAGCTTAACAACCCCAGTTTCCTCAGCTGTTCCTCGTGAGGAAGTATTGGTACTCCAAAAATCTTCAGTGGAAATAGACTTTTTCAGCTCAAAAACTTCCATGGGGTGAGATGAGCTAGCTGTAGTTCAGGAGCACACACTCTAGGCTGGGCTCAGATGGACCTCTTTCACATTTCCCACTAGGATGATAAAACTGACATGAGGCATCACCAGCTCTTACCAAATCAGAAATCAGGATGCATTATCTGAGATGTAGGAATTTCCTACACAATTCCTGTAGGAAATCCAGTCTAAAGTAAGAATGGAGGAGCAATAGGCACCTGGAATACAACGTAAGTAGCATTTCATAAAGCATTTGAATTTTCAAAAGAAATGTTTCATGTCCTGGTTTATTGGGAGTGCAAAGCACTAAATCTCTACATGTTTTTAACAAAGCAGACTGTTTTGTATTCATGTCAAAATTTTATGCATTGAGTTTCCTCTTAGGCCTGGCAAAAGGCAGGCCACGAGCTCTCTTAATGTAGGCTGGTAAAATCCCAAAACTCTCAAGAAATAGCCAGCAGGTCAAGCTGGCCAAAGCAGACAGCAGATTTTTTTCCTGTCCTTAAGAAGTTGTCATTGAAATTGGTGTGAAATAATTACCATGCTCAATAAAAGGGCACTTTTTTTTCCAGAAGGTTACCTGCCGTGGAACAGGTGCAAGAGACTTCATCTAAGAATATCTATTTGGGCAATTTGCAGAGAGCTTTTAGAGCAGAGCACCGTAATCCAAAACACTTCACTTTTGGCTTCTTCTTATCCTTCATGGTTTAATCCTCTACCCACATGCACATGCTCATATTCATGCCCATAAAACTTCCTTAGATGTGGACGTGCTTTAATCTTGGGCTTGATTCACTTTCCAGCATGAAATTGATTTAAAAAAACCCAGGATGCAGAGACTGTGAGTGGAATGAGTGAGTCAGGCTTTTCTCATTGTTGAAGTGCCTTGGCTTCATAGAATCATGAATCAGGTTGGAAATGACCTTAAAGATCATCCTGTTCCAACCCCCCTGCCATGGGCAGGGACACCTCCCAACAGACCAGGCTGCTCAAGATCACATGCAACCTGGCTTCATCCTGTAACAAGCTTTGCTTTTAAGGAGCAGTGCCCAAGACAGGAGCTCTGAAGCAGGGTTTCCTTTTATGGCCTTCTTTATGGAGTACAAGCGGTAAGCTTGATCTACCATAGACCTGAGGAAGGAAGGAGGTCTTTCTCTAAAGATCAAAAAAATGCCAGAGCTCCCAGCTATACCTCCATCATTCTCTCTCATGGACACAATATCATTATTCATATGGCTAGGGGCAAGAGGGAACCTTAGTCTCATTTTTTGAATGAACTCTTTGTTCACATGGTCAATGACTGTGCAACCTTGCCTACTTGCCAGAAGTGAGAAATCAGTGTGGGATCAGACGAGGATGCCATAATTTGCAGGATCAAGATCTATGATAAAATATAAGGTCCCAAAAGCCCATACCCCAAGGCAGTTTTGAAAATTGATAAGAAAAAGACATGGGATGCCTGGCTTCATAGTAGAGACCATTGTGTAGTATACTCCTGCCCTAAACATGCCAAAATAATCGGATAAGCATGCTTACTTTTCCTTCCTTACTCTCTTCTGGTGCAGTGAGCATCTGGGCTGCATTCTGACTTGGAATCAATGGGAAAAGTGGTGGATCTATCACTCCCCCAACCATCTCAATTCCAAATAGCATGGATCCTGGTGGTTAGAGGTATCTCAAGAAAGAAAGGCTAAGTTCCCATCTTTGTTCAAATTCCTTGCTCTAAGTAATCCAGGGAGGTTGAAAAGAGTATCAGGTCACCTACAGTGGAACAAATATAAAGAGAGGGGCAAATTTTAGGATGTGCCTGTCCGCAGTGTTACCTGTGACCTAAGTCTAAGTCTGAGCAATTTGGGTTTAGCTGGCATCATGGCCATCAAACTAGTTGTTCCATTTTGAATTGTCTCTTCTTCTGCACATGCTGTTTTGGATCTGAGGGTCAGATGCCTAAAGATGAGTCTTTTCAAGATTCTAGGTCCAGACTTGTGTCCCTGAGTCCTTCCATACCAAGTACAGGGTAAAACATTCCTTTTTTAATGTTTTTTAACCCAGTAAATAAGAAAACCATGTTTCAACATTCAGTTGGTGCATCATGAATAAAGTGGAACATCACAAATTAAAAACCATGAAATTCTGACCGAAGCTCTTTCAGCTTCAGAACTGCAAAGGCAGGCAGTGAGTAGGCATTGGGCAAAGGGACTCCTACATATCGTGCCTTTGTTCATTGTACCCTTGAACTAGTAATTAGGACCTTCAATTAAATCACACCAGCGCTGTGAGTCACTATCATAGCACGACAAAGCAGACACCGTCTGCGAGAAACTTTTTTGCTCTCTGGCAACCCGAATTAAATAAGATGAAGCATTGGGGAGGCATTCTTGTTTTGTGGCTTTTGTTTAAAGTGAGGTTATGCTGAGGAAAGTGGTGATAAAAATGACATTTCATGCACTAGGTCTCCCTGCCTTAACGGCAGCCCTTATTTTTACTGACACAAATAAAATCTTACTAGTGTCAGCACTGTAGTCAGGCAAAAGTGAGCTCTGTTCCGTGTTGCAACATCCATCATGAAAACACACCCTCCCTCCTCCTTTTTAACCCCAGAATCATAGTTGTTAGTGATGATGTATGAAACAGAAAGAACATAACTTGATTGTGAGAAACTGCTTTGAGCTTGTATTTGCTGGCAGGTGAAAGCCTTATTTTTGAGTTTTAAATGAAGCATGTTTGGTATGGAAGTCACTGAAAGGGAATAAATAGGGAATGCTAAGAATTCATTTTACAGACTCGCTTTTCAGACTGTATCCATACTTTAAAAAGGAAATGGGCTGAATTTAAACACTGATGAAAGGCCCTGGTCTGACAGTCCTGTGGAATAAAGTTCTTGAGATGCTATACTAATCTTTCTGCTGCAGTGGGCTAATTAGCCAGTCTGAGGCCTACATTTCCCCTCCCTTCAGGCTTCTAGCTCATGTTAGAATGCCATCCTTGGTACTGGGAAGTCCAGAAGTGGTGGAAGACAAGGCCACATAACTATAAATGGGTATGTTAACCTATCTGACGTGCGTTTGTTGTGCGCTGGCTTCAGGCAAAAACTACAGCAATCTGTGCCTCTCTAAAACGGCCATTTGAGCTGACAAGTGTGCTCAATGTTAATGCAATCGCATGCCTTGCTCTTATCAGCAACCAATTACTGGTCAGCTTGTTGGTTCAACAACCATATGCTGGGAGAAGCAGGGCAATGACTGCATTTTCATCTTAACTTATCTCTGTCCCGATTATGTTTTTCAGAGTGCAAGACAGAAGCAATCGAACCAGTGGTATTTCTGAAAACCTCTGTCCACAAAGCAACTAACCTGAGACAATCAACTTGGCTTGCTAGGTCTACTGTGGGAAAAGGGAACAAACTCAATGCTTCACAGAGTTCACAGTCAGCACCCTGTCCAAGAAAGGTTTTGCTGCCAACCCTCATGGGTGAGTTGAAGGACAACTGAGTTTGCTGACTACTTGACAATGATCTCTGTCTGCATGAGTCATGCAAGCGACGTCCTTTGCATTAACAGAAAAGACGATATGCACCTGAGAATCATCAAGATGTTACTAGCAGAAGGAGCACAAGCCTACAGAATAAAATGTGCACCTATGTGAGAAAGGGAACCTGGAATGCCAATTTTCAGTAGAATTTACTTTCATTGGATTACTTATATTTCTTAAAATCCCTCGCTCAAATGCAAGTCCACTGATGGTTCCAAAGTTTCAGGGGAGAAGCCACAGCACAAAGGCACACACCCCTAGACTAAATGATCACTTCGACCTGACCAAATGATCACATTAATATTTCCATGGGAAATCAGACAAAATGTACATCTAACATGGGGCATTCCCTCTACCCTGTGAAACACTACAAGTCACTGCCAGATACTTCAGTGAAAGAGAGCAACCTGATGACAGAGACCTGCCCAGAATTCCTCCAGGTCCATTTGTCGCTCCACTGTTCTGACTGCTGTTAGATGAAACAGAGGTGCACAGTGCTCTTCTGTGCATGCACACACTCTTGTCAAAGTCTAAAAGGGGGCAGCCTCCCAAGGGACCTATCAAAAGTGTGGGGAATGTGGTTCTTACAAGACAGGGAGCCAGCCAGCTCCTCCGGGCCTTAATTCTTCCAACCCTTCCAATATAATTGTGTTGCTGCATAGTGTTGCCCCTTTTATATTCTTTCTGGTTTTCCCAATGTTTAACAAATACTCTTTGTAACTTTCGGATGAAAGGTGTTTCACTTATTCTCTCCTAGACTGAGGAAGTATAATTATCATGCATTTTCACATTTTGAATACTAGTGGGGAAAAAATTACCTCTTTCCTTTTCTTCCCCCATGATTTATATATCTTCTCTCCTCTGGGTTCTAGCTGTACATTTTGCCTCTCATTTTCCATCTCTATTTTATGACCACTGAGTTTGTTTGGCAAATGTGTGCCTTACATTTGTATATTATAATACACAGAGGTCTACTAGTGTTATGAATCTGCATGGAAATCTGTGGCATCCTACAGTCTTTTACAGTATTTAATGGGCTCTTCCCAAAGATTTGCATTTTTGTCTGCTGCCTGGGCATCATGAGTGTTTTTCAGATTTGTTGATATTCTGACCTACTGTACAATGGTGTCATAAAAGTGGATAGGCAATGTCTCATTCAGATGTAACCCTTGTTACTGTAGTCCTATAATCCCCAAAGATCAATTGTGAGACTTTTCATGTGGTTTTGGAGGGTGAAATATTGAGGCGAATAGGGAAGAACAAAGTACAGTGTTGCCTAGAGTATGCTCAGAGTCAGTGTAGCACCATCATGCCGAGGCTCCTTCCCCAGGCTTTGACATCAAGAAAATATCTGCTGCTTTCCTTGATGTGGGGCCTGAACAAATTTTTCCTTCAATATATTAATTACCTCAGGAGACAGAAAGCGTTCAAAAGTGCAAGTGTTTCAGCAGTTTAACACTAGCCTGAAACTTCCTGGTGTTTTTACTGAGAGCTTAAGAATATACAGGTTGTTTGTAAAAATCAAACAGATAAAAGCTTGGTCCCACTTGCGAACTTTGACTCAATTATCCTGGGTTTCAACAGGGAAATAGGATGAATTCTCAGAAGACTGATTGTATTTAAGAGCATATGGCAGAGGTTTTGGTTTGAAGGCAAGAGCTGTTCCAAATTAGCTAGCAAGTTGCTTATAGCTAGATCAAAGAAACCTGAATTGAAAATTCATCTTGCTTTTATCTTTTTAATGAGCTTTCACATTTTTTATCTTATTTGTATTGTCAGCTTTTGCATTCAAACACCACCCCAGTTCTGCCCACCGGTTTGACTTTCTAGCAGAAAGAAGGACCATATGGAGTCTGTTTAAGAAATTCTGTACAGGGGAAGATAACACCTTCATTTTGTAGTGGGTGTGGAGAGCTTAAAACTTTTGTTAATGGCATCTGTAAAGTGAATATGTTGTCCATGGTTCATTTTTCAGAAGGGAAATGGATTTGGCTTTAATTAATTACGTTGTTAATGGCCACAGATGTTTCATTCTTTTTCGGAGTAATAGTCTAGGGGAACAGGTTTTTAAGGGAAAGGACAGGATAACCTGATCATGTAGATATTAATACAAATATCTCTGCAATTACTTTACTTGAGAGTATCTCTGCTTGCATATATTGGGCAAATTAGTCTGTTGCATTGTATTTCTGAAACATGTTAGGGCTGAAGGCTTAGGATAAATAAATTTTGTGTTTATTCAGACCCATGTTTCGAAAGCTCATTTGAGATGTTGCCAACATCACATAATTTTCAGAGTTTTAATTTGTAGAAGTTGCCCTTTTGTTCCTGTAATATATCAGCGGTGTCAAAAAAGACATGACAGTCATTACTGGTCTTTTCAAGTTTGTTCTTTTTCTTATGAAGCTGGGTATTTCTCTTTTGTGTAGGAATTCTGTTTTTTCAGAGGTCCTGCAGGTATTCTGTCTAGATTTGATTATTCTGGATCTTTCTTCATTTAAACTCTCCACATCTTATGTCAGCTTATGCTCCTACAGCATGCTCAGTGTTGCTAGTTTGATAATATAGGGTTGTATCTAATTACACTTTTGGAAAAAATTATCCAGGCAGAATATAATTGCTCCGACTGGATCTGGAGCAATACCTTACGCTATTTCTTTTCACACACAAAGCAGATATTCTCAGTAACAGTACCTTTTTCACTGAAAACACAAGTCACCAGACACTACCGAATGAGATACACTATAAAAACAACTACAAGATCCATTTTTTACACTTCCATGTAGTGATTTTTAAAGTTCCTGAATTTTACAATTAAAAGGATGGGAAAGTTTTTTTAAAAATCACATGTCCATTTTCAAATGGGCATGAAATACCTGTGTTTGCTGTTTAAATCAGCAACTGGTTTAAGTTCTGAATGTATTTTTACAGGTTAAACAGTTTGATGAAGAAAAAGTCATAAAAATGTAAGTCCTCTGAATTGTGCCATCTCTAGGACTGGTTCCCCTATTTTGCTAGGGAGTTTCTCATTTCTCATGTTCTTCACAATTTTCCTGTTTATAAAATTGTGCTGTAAGAAATCGACAGATGTCAGGAAAACATATTAAGGAATGACAGATGTGCAAAGAGTGGTAAAGCAACACACCCTAAGCTGCTGTGACAACTATCTGCAACGGGTATTTGTGAAAGAGATTCACAACTTAGATTAATGTTGCTCAAGTGGTGGCCTGAATTTCAAATCTGGCACTAAAGAGCTATGTCTGGGTCATGGTCTGTATTTTTGTCCATTCTGCACTGCCGTACCCAAGCAAACTGAGGGAGTTTGCCTTCATGTGATTTCAGAAGTAGCTCCTGAATTGGCAACAGATTGAAAAAACTGTAAAGGACAAATCAGGGGCAATTCCAGAGCACAAATAAAGAAAATGTTGCTTGTGTTCTTTCAGGAATCTGAGAAAGTTTTACACTGTCAGTAGGACTCTTCGTAAGTTTTAACCGACTTGAATGCTACTTTAGATAACTGTAAATGTAAAGATTTATAGCTCCATCCATCTGTAGGTACAGGCATGGGCCCATTTCTAGATTTTCCAAGGAATTCCAGTACAGTAGGACATAAAGGCCCCAGAATACACACATCGAAACATTGCCCAGCTTCTTTGCGTGCGTGTGTGTTCAGAACTGCCAGAATAACTAGTTACTGCTTGTCATAGCTATGATGATACAAACCCAGATTCTGAGTAAAATTTGAAAAGCCCCTGCTGTGATGAGCTCGTGCATTTGCTGAGACTGCAGTTCACTTGTAGGCTGAAAAGAGCCTGGTCACACCAGGAAAATAAAGTTCAATTTTCCTGCTGGGACCATTTGCTGCCCCTTATGGTTGCCGAACTTTGGAACTATTTCTCTCTGATTCTGTAATATCCATCAATTAATAGCATGTTTAGCACATTGCACTGGGAACAAGAGGGTGACAGGGTGTTAGTTGAACGTTATATATGAGGAACACAGCAGAAATATGTGCTTCCTGCTCTCCAGAGTCTGATAACAAAACAAAACAAAAATGCCATTGAGAGCTGTTGTTGCAGTGGAACAAAGCATAATAAAAGCTCTTCAAAGAGCCATCTGGACTGTGCTAAGGATGCTGCTCCATGCTAAACACCCATCCTTTGGCAAGCATGCATTGCTATCAGCATCTAGGGTTCTTCGATCTATTCCAGCAGACTCAGACTGGAGAGCTGCATGAGTGGATGATAACTCTGGTGTTCTTGGAGATTTGATTGCAGACTCTGCTGACAGGCTCAGGCCTGGTGTGAGATGAAAGAGAACAATTTTAGTGCCTTTTTACATATTTATTTTTTTATTTTTGGAGGAAAAGCTCTAACACCATCTTTTTTTTTCTCTATCCACACAACTGGGCTTGCAGATCAGGTATGGTCCTGAGGAGAGGTTTGCTAACTCCATTGGATGACAGACTACCCCTATTCAGAGTAGCAGTGAAGGTCACACTGATTACAGTGAAGGGAAAGTTTTACTTCTATTTGTAAAAGTCAGCACAAAGACCAACCGCCATAGAGTATAAATCATCTTATGGCTTTGGTTTTCTTTCAGTGATGAAATCCAGTTATTCTATAATCCCTGTCTGCTGAAAAGTGACATTTAAAACATCATTTTTCTTTCTCTGTCTTGAAATCAATTGTCTTAAGCATTTGTTGACAGTTTGCATTCCCAACAGAAAAATAAAATATTAAATGATGTTTAAAGTCATTAACCTTTTACCTTGGGCTAATCCACCCTTCCCCTGTGTTTGCTGGCAAGTATTCAATTTGTGGATTAAGTCCTCAGTGCTGTAGCACTGCAGTACTCATTCCTGCAGCATGTCTCTTCACCATGGAGAAAGCAGACAGAACCAAAGAAACTAGAGTAGCTGTGATAACTCTACATCACAGCAGTTCTTGTCTTACAAAGAGGTTTGTTGAAGCTACTGGCAGCTGATGTAGGCTGTAAGGTTGTCCTAGCCTTTACAAGGGAAGCTGGATCCAGGGCAAAGAAAACTCAGGATAAAAGAAATGTGAGAAAACGTTTGTTCCTTAGAACAACTCATTCCTCAGATGGTTCTTCTTGTCTGCCAGATGAAGTTCGGTGTTAGACCAAGTACAGATGTGAGGCAAGAGACTTTGGTGAGGACAGTTTATGCTACATCTCCTGGATGTGTACGGCTGAGAATGAAACATGCACGGTCTCAGCTGCCAAGTGTGAGAAAAAGAGAATGTAGGTTGCTTCTAAGATATCTTTCTTGAGTTTGTGACATTGACTGAGAGAAAAATCATTTCTGTTTTGTTTTCTTTTTAACTAATTGAGGCTGATCATTCAATTACTAACCATTGTTTTTCCAGCCAGATCCTTCTTTAAAGGAAGACTTTATACTTGCAGATTTGAATGCCAGATACTAGTTACGAAAGGAAAACAACAAATTAAAAACATTATTAACATGATAATTAATGAACTCAGAGCCTTTATTAGGTCTTTCTGACATCCAGAAACCCAAAGGGTATTTGTACTGTTAGGAGTCAGTGAGCTGAAAATACTAAACATCACCAGCTAATTATGATGTGTTATATCAGGGATTCTTTGCATTAATACTGAGATTTTTTTTTTTAACATAGAGCTTTTGTGGACCATCAGCAATACAATCTGCAAATGCATAGCTAGTGCCTTTTCTGTTCACCAATATATTACATCCATGTGCCAATTATAGTAATTGCCTGCATGGGAAAGTACCATTACGAGAGCACTTAAATATATTTGTAACTATTTCTAACTCATCTGTAGCTGCTGGAAATGTAGAGAGGGAGCCAGAACCATGTGAGCAGGCAGCTGCTGTTGGCAACTAGTCCCATGTGCTCTCTGGGACACAGTTTGAGAACCTCTGTGTTGGAGCAGGAGGCTAGGTTGCAGCTGCAGCCTATGTTCAAAAAAATTGCCAGCAGAGCTTTGCCCACCCACTGAGGTGGTGCCAGAGGGAAGTAATGAAAAGCTTTAGGACTGATTTATTTTTTTTTGACTCAGTTTTGTATCTTCAGGTGTCTTGAAACTTTAGACCAGGCCTTTCTTTTAATCACAATTAAGTGATATTTTGTACATTCACTGTAATGAATCCTCTCTGAGACAGCTGGTGAATCTGGTGATTAAGAGAACTGCTGTGTTAGAGCAGACCAAGCAAAGATATCTCTGGCACAGAATCCTATCATCTACAGTACTGTCCTATGATGGATGGAAAGAATTTGAGTAACAGGACACACAGGAGGTGATCCTTCCTTCTGACATACATCTCACTTTTCCAGAGAAAGGAAGTTTGGGCGACTGAACAGCCAGTGTTTAAAATCCACCTTTGGTTTGGGTTTGACTCCTCTGCTGGCAGCAGCAATTGCCTCCCTTTTCATTCAGTTATACAGGAAAATGACAATTTTGATTAAATCTCTTGTTGCACTCTGCAAATCTTTGCCCTAATCCCAGAACATTTATATAAGCTTCTGTGACATTTCTGTTTCAGTCTGAATGTCAGAGCACTCTCTCCTTGTGTAAATCCAAGGTCTATGCTGGCTGGCACTTCCTCTTTCAGCAGAACTTGCTAGGCAAGATGTACAACCTTGGCAGTCCTGTCAGTACTTCTGTTACTGCTAGTGGTTGAAACTACCTAACAATAGGACTTTGAACAAAATAGACTATCCATTACTTCTTAGTAGGAACTTCTCTGGAACAAGGCAGATGTACGAAAACACAGGCATCACAGATCCTGTAGCTTACCCTCAGAAGCCAGTTGGAATGCTGAATTTGAGAAGCAGACAGTAAACTCAGTAACAAAACCTGATTCCCTGCTCCAGAGGCAGGAAGAATTCAGCAAAGATGACACAGACAGAGTGAGGAAGATGATCTTCTTAAGCTTTCATGAAATTGATGTTTTTACTTTGACATGAGCAAAACCCTGCCCTATAGCTTCCTGAAGATAAGACACACACAACTTAGCATTCCTCTGATTTGTCCTGGTTCATCCATACTCTGTCATCCTGAAGCCACTTCACTGTTCCAGAGAAGTGTCATCACTGCATAGAAAAGATATTTCATCGGTGCAATAACTTTGGAGTGAGTCCTACGCCCCTAAGGCTTATTCAGGGAGCAATGCAAAAGGTCAGAAAAAACAAGAAACCTTTAAAGAACCTTTAAAGAAGACCTTTAAAGGAGAACATTTAAGAAAGAAATGGCTTATATCAGGAGTGGATTAGAATTGGAAATGGTCCAGCTGATGAATGTGGAATAACAGCTGGGCCAAGCTACAGTAATGTGAAGACTGTTCTAAATAGTGGCAGGAAGGCAGACTGGGTTTCCTAAGGTCCCTTGTATGAGCTTTCTAATCCTGGACTTTCACCTGAGGATGCATGCAGCCTATGATTAGGGCTTGTTTTGGAAATGCTGGGCTTATTCCTGGAATGCATTAGCAGTCTCTGCAAGGAATGCTCAGCTAAAATCTGCCTTGAAAATGGCCAGGGTGGGAGTGCAGTGAGAGTGGGTATTGTGTTTCCATGTAGTATCCTTGAAGCTCTACAATGTAGAGTTGGGAGGGAATGGGAACACTAACCAAGTAGAACAATATTATAGATCAGTTCTCAGACTGGTAAAGAAATCTTTCCTTCTTTGGCCAGGTTGCTTGCTGAGGATCATTAACCATTTAGGATTTTTTTTTCCTTTTCTTCCCTTATCTTTTTTTTTTCTGCAATTGCTTTCAAACCTAGTGATATAAATAGGAAACACCATTATTACAAAATAATATCCCATTTGTTTTCTGAAGCCGGTCTTTCAGTTCCAATTAGAGAGAAGGGTGTGTTGCTGGAATTTAATATATTCAGTAGCTCTGAGAGTAGTCTGCTCTGTAGAGGCATTTCAAGGTCTAAGTAAACAAACAGAAATGTAAACAGTGCTCCTACCACTTTAAACCTTAAGCTAAGCTTACATTTCCGAAGAAGGGTGTGCTCAGGCTTAGCAAAGGAATGAAAAAGAAAGAGGGATCCCTTTCTTCTCTAGCGAAACCTCTCCAGGTCTTGGAGCTTGGATCAGTGCAGTGAGTACTTTTATGTGTTCATTTTCTGCTTGGTGCAGGTGGATTCCAAGTAGTCAAAACGAAGCCATCTTCTCTACCACCCACCTACTGAAGAGTTTGGTATTCAGTGTCAGTAATGATTTATTTATTTTTGGTTGTAAATGTCATTTTTCTCATACAATAGTTAAAATAATACAGTCCCTAGAATGAAAAAGCTTATAATGAAGCTCTGAAACTGACTGGGATTATTCTCATTTGTACAAAGGTTAGATATCCTGGAACTGATATATCTGTATCTCTGTAAGGGAAGTGATACTGATTTTGAGAAGAAATTAAGTTGCCTAAACATGAGCATCTGATACTCTCAGGTGTCTAAACTGGTATCTAGCATCTTTGCAAGAGGCCAGTAAATATGTCAGCAGTTCCTTGGCAGACTCGCAACCTTCTAAAGCCATGGCTGGGGCTTTGGCAGCTTTGGAAGCCTGATGAAACGGGAAAATATCACAAGGCAAAATCCCCCCAATTGGTGAGGGCATTGAAGGAGGTGTTAGGCGAAAAAATGAAAGGATGAACACGACAAGGGAAAAATTGGCAAAACTGAAAATCACTGTTGAGTGTAAAGCGAAGCCTGTATGAAAGTCAATGAATCACTGCAATCAAGATGCAGAAACAAGAATAAGAACTGATTGGAAAATTGGTTTTTTACCCATATATTTTCTGGTAGAAAAAGAACAAGCATGGACTGAGGATCATTATTTAAGGATTTAACTGAAAAAATATGAGCCACCTATCATATCTAACTAAACAAATGCTGGCTGTCACTATTGACAAACAGTAAATGAAAACTGAACAAGCATCTACCCCCATCTCCAGATTTATTGAGAAATGGACTTCTCCACAGAAACGTCAATGCTAATAAAAAAAAAAAAATCAAGGCAAGGGAATAGGTCACAATGAATTGAAAATTTCAGCCACTTTTGGGTTTTTCTTTTTGCAATACCACTTTTAAGGCTGGATCAGCTACTCCCTAGTCCTTTCTGTGGTCAGCATCTAGGGCACAGTCTGGGCATTAGCAAACAGCCCTAATGATCTTTTTTCTGCCCCTGCACTGTATGTGCACAATATGTATATTTCATCAGGAATTGTGCGTGCCCTCAGGAGCTTCATGGACCCTCTGAAACCTGCAGCATGGTTATAGATGCCTCAAAGCTGAGCTGTGCCTGATCTGAAAATGATCCCAGCATTTCCCCATGATGATTTTGGTACCCAAGGGTTACATCTTCCAATTGTAAACCTTTGTCTTTCTCAAGCTGAATGCTTTCAAGTGAGGCTCATGTAGGCTGTATTTACTATTTAAAATTTACAGGTTAGACACTACTCAGCTAACTTCCAGAAACAGGGTATTTTTTCCCATTTCTTTCCATTTCCTGTCCACTGCTGTGAGATGAGAACCTCCAGAGATGGCTTGCACCATCTGTGGACAAGTTTCTAAGATAAGGAGGAATAAAGCTGTGTTGAGATACCTTGACAAAGTTTTCACTACAGCAAAACCATGCTGAGGTTAATCCCACCCTAAGTGTTGACTAAGGCCTAGTGTTGTCACAGTTCATAACCCACAGGGGTCCAGAGTATCCTTCCACATCTCTGCAGCTCCACACATGCCTTCACGATAGATCGGGCCACTGGCCATCCCTGTAGGTAATTTTTCATCCCACTCCTCCAGTGCTGATGGGCCTTGTTCACCCATGTTGGCTGGATTTGCAAGTGTTGGTGTTCCTCTCCTGAATTGCTGAATCAGAATTAATCCAGTTTTTGCAAAGAAGGCAGGTTAAGTGCTGCACTTGTTACACTCAACTGGTGCATATTATATTACTGCTGCACCTCTGCTTCCAAATGATCCATCAACATGGAAGGGCTATGTCTGAAATGCATATATCAGCTGCCACCTCCCTTAAGAAGGCAAGTATCCTGCCCCATCACAAACAGCAAGAAGAAAGGCTGCAGCTTTGGAGCAAGTTATCTATCTGCATAGGAAGAATAATCAGTGTCCTCATATGTCAATAGGAGGAAAACCAGATGTTGTCCTAGCTAAAAGCAGAAGAAAAAGAGGGTGTTGCTTGACTGTGTCATACAGCCTGCAAGCACAGCTAGTGCACTGGGCAGAGCAAATCTGAAGCAGCCTTCCATGCTCCCCACTCTCCAGATACATCTGTGCCCAGCAGGCATGTGAAGCAAAAGGCACTGAGCCCTAATTTTCCTCTCACAGCAGATTTACAGGATGATGAATTTATTCCTGGTTACAGTAAGCAAAAAATATATTGGTCCTGTGGATTGTGGATGAGGAATGCTCTGTTAGGATTCTGTTTTTTTATCACTTCATTGTTAATGGGGTATTTTCAGGGTGTTCCTGTATATAGTGGCAGAAGTGCCGTTATGTATTTAAGTGCAATTACTGCCTTTTTCTGTTCTCACACAATATCTCTCCTCAGCACTGCATTTCTCCCATTTTATTTTCTTGCATTTTCTGGGTGAAATCAGTAAAGAGCTAAGATTTGTTAATAGATGTGCAATAGTCCTTTAGATCTCAAGATCCCTGTAAATTTATCTTCACCCCTGCCAGGCACAAAATCACTTGTTATCTCAGGTTGAGTACAACTGAGAGGGTAAAAAGAAACAACCAGAGGAGATGGAAGAAAATAATGAGGGAAAAGGTGACACAAGCTGATTGGCACTTGAAAGTAGGTAAAATAAGACTGAGGAATATATATATTTATACATATTTTTATATTTATGCATTTCTACCCAGAGGAATGTCATGATTTTAAGACAAATCTTGTGGAATCTGCTTATGAGTGTGTTTCTAAAAGAGTGATACGGAAAGAAAGACATTTTGAAAGTATTACAAATGTTAAAGAATGTCAACCCTGTAAGTTGAGAAGACTGAGATAAACTCATCATTTTTGCTTTATATTTACTTACTGTCTTAGGTAAGATGTACCCTATAATTCCAAGAGGTAAACTTTGAGCAGTATGTAGTATGTAATATAACATTGTTTTCTCTGGCACACAACTGGAAAGAGGAGACCTCAACAACACCTGGAGTAGGCTCCCAGCAATGCTTACCATACATGTAATTTCAGCCTCTTTGGAATTAAAAGGTTGCTATAACAACATCATGCATTCATTTTTCCGTAGCTTTTCTTTCCTTATTTTTTATCATCATTTTTTTTAGAATATCTGTTGCCATAACAACAGAATGTAGTATCTTATATGCCACTTTTCATGTATATTTATGTAATATAATTATAACTATGGAATATGGGATTGGGTCAAGCTTTGGGTTGGATTAATTCACATCTCTCCCATGAAGCATTCCAATTCTGCTACTAGAAGTAAGAGTGAATTCAGACAAGACTAGCTTTGCAGTGACACTGCCTCTTGCAGCTGTAAATATACTTTGCAATGCTTCCATCATTAATTAAGCGTTGATGAGTCTTCCAAGTTATCAGTGTGGCTCACTCTTTGGATCATTTTCTAGGCTGTGATTTCTATTAATTACAGTTGTGTTTCTGTGCTTATTAGCTAAGCTGATCATGCTCAGAAGAATATGAGATTTTTCTGAGTGGAGCTGAGAGCTGAGACATCCAGCTTGTTAACCTACCTTTCAAAGGGGGCTGGCTGGTAGGTTCTTGGCTCTGCATCCAGCTTTTTTCCACCCCTGTAGCAGTGTTATCTAAAAACATCTTGGAGAGATAATGATGTTTCCCCATGTATATGGGGAGATGTCCCCAAGTCTTCCTTCCAAACATCAGGAATATGCAGAGGAAGAGGAGAGGACAAACTGGAGCAGAGTACCTGGCTTCCCACACGCTGCTGTGCTGGCTGCAGAAGATGTGAGTGGACCACCAAGACATTTGCACCCAGGTAGTGTATTTGTTTCTGGGGTGAACATCACTCTCCGTGGAGACCCAGCGCATATCAGTCTGCACCTTTCAGGGTGTGAAGCCACCAGATCCGTAAGTGCTGTTGTTTGCAACATCACAACACAACACAACACTGATGCACCCGTGCATACTAATGCTCTTGCACACATTTGCCATTTCTCCTGCTTCTTTCAAGTTTCTTTCTACTTACTTAGAAAAGTGGAAAGTTAGCTGGATGTTAACTCTTTGTGGTCTGTGGTGCCTGCTCTGAGCAGAGGCTGTGTCCCAGCTCTGCAAAACAAGGGAATTCTTCTAGGCACACAGCTAGCCAGCAACGGGAGGGCTCTAACATTGTTGATATTTTCTGGAGAAAATGTTCTTGGCAAGACAGTTTATCAGGGAATGAAAAACATGAGCTCTACCATTCTACCTCAGGGAGGATAGCAATCTATACATACATCCACACAACCAAACATATGAATCTTATAAAAGAATAGTTAAGGGGGGAAAAAGAAGTGTGTGTTTTCTTTCTACAAGCTTGGAGAAGCTCATGTTGTCCAAAGACCTGAAACAGCAGACACCGATGAATTCTTTATGTGCCCGATATGACTGCCATGCCAGGGCAGCAGCGTCATATTAAGGACCCCAGCAGTACGCCAAGTCCTGAAGGTCAACAGTTAGTCTGCTTGACAGGGGAATACTCCAGGGACTCACTACAGGGCGTACCTAGAAAAGGGCTTAGAGAGAGACAGAACAGTGGGAAGCAAGGAAGACATTGTGATGATTGTATCTTTCATTATTACAATGTGGACAGTTACTGTGAGAGAATATCACGTGAACTTGGATTTCCTGAGTCTTTTAACATTGCCAGAGTTGTAAGTGTAAATTACTTCAATCACTGCTCTGAGTGACTAAGTCAGGTTGACGCTACACTACTCATACTATTTTAGAAAGAACTGTGCTCTGGATACTACGGATTATAAGGCACCACAGGCTGTCAGGTCTCTGCATGCTTGTCAGAGATATTGAGAGTCCCTCCAAAAAACCCAGCTGGAGTATTCTGTGATTAACAAGTTGCAAAGGATTGTTCTCCATTATTCCTATTCTACTCTTTCTTACTCAATAACCCAGTAGGGCTTCGGCAGGCCTAAGCCAGGTACCCACTGCTGCCAACCCTTCAATCCTTGCTTCAGCAACTTTCATCCTTTGCCTTGGCACTTGCAGGTTTCCCAGGAAGTTGCAGTTCCAGCTCTTTAGCAAATAGGGCAGGTGGGGCACAGCTGCCCTCAGGAAAACCATTACTCTCTTCTTTCAACCCTGGCATGCTGCTTTGCCACAAGGTTGTAAAATAGGACAACTTGAGCACACCTGGATGAAACCTACCACTGCTCCCAAATACCATTCATGGGGTGCCTCTGTTGATTAAATGCAGCCCCAAACCAATCCAGTCTTAACATGGGCAACACTTAAAAGGTGGGATCATCCTCTGGGAGCCTGCAGTTATGTAGGGATTGATCAGACACTTATTCAGGACCTGTTAAGCCAAAACCATGTCCATAATGAGCACCTATTAGTCATACAACATGAGGCCTGTCCTGTTTTAGTGGGTAGTTCAGCTCTTCTGACTACAGTGCGAGTTTGGTGTCTTTGCAGCCACACCCAGGTCAGGTTTTAGAAGATAGCTTAGAAAACTGCAAAGAATTCACACCTCACTATACTGAGCTGTTGGCAAGAACCCTCTCAGTAGCAGATTAGCTAAACAAGACAGATGGACATGTCTGTTAATATAATGATTAGAGATTTGTGACTTCTTACTAACAATCTGAATAAAATGGGTAATATCCTGACCTTCTCCCCCACACTCAGATTGCCAAGATCAAATGCTCTTTCATCACTTTGGTTAGTATAATACTTCAGCACCTGTCAGGCTGAGCTTGAATTCCTGGAGCTTACTAGCAAAGGGAAGCAGCTGATTACAGGTCATGCAGTAATGATCTATGGCCACATGTGACTAATGCATAGTTGTAGGCCTGCACTAGAAAAGTAAGGAGCTCAAAGATTTCCAGGGGGAGAGAGAATGTAGTGTCTGATAGTCTGATTCCCTGGCTGAGTGCTGCTGGGCTACATGGTTGTAGAGCTTCAGTACTATGTCCTGTTCACTGAAAACTACTTGATCAAATGAGCTTTACTCTGATCACACAAATTTTGAATATTTGTCAGTCTTTTTTGACATGATATGATCTCTACACTTTCAGTGTAGGCCATGTTAAGCACGATCAGGCTGCTCTTGAAGAGAAGGGGAAACAGGAGTGGTGGTAGTATGGCAGGAGGGAGAGTGGCCTCATTGGCAAGATCACAGTCCTCTAGTACCGAAGCAAGGCAAGCAGAGCAAGTCTAGCGAGGGTAACCAGGATTATCTACCAGTTCAGTAATCACCAGAAAATATCATAGTGGCAAGCCAAACTAAGAAGTCAAATTAGCAAGGCAAAATCAGCATCTGCAAGACAGAATAATTCATGTAACTGTACTTAAAGCATGAATAAGGCAAGGACGAAGTACAACCATTTGAACGTAAATATGGGTCCAGAAGCAAAGGAAAATGGCAGAGCCTTTGCTTGTCATCCCAGCTATTCAAGATTAAGATTCTCTACCTGTTTCAGAAATGCTGGTCTTCATCAGCAGTGCAGTTTTTGTTCTGCTACAGAAATGTTCAACAAACCATCAAGAACCATTAGTTTGGTAGAGCTGAATGTTGTCTCTCAGGTAGAAAAGAAAGAAGTGAAATCTACTCAGCAAGAAGACTTCCAGTGATCTGAATGGCAGGCTGAAATAATTTTTGCTTGTGACACTATTAAGGAGACACAAGTTCTATAATGAACTGTAAAACTTTTCTAGGAAAGTTTAGCTTAGAGGAGTCTATTTTAGCAGGACAACTGAACATCTGGCTTCCTTTTAGGAAAGACTATAGCCTTGTGGAGGAACACTAGAAAAATAAACTTGTGAAAATCTGGGAAACACTGCAAACCTATAATGATGAAACAGATGAGGAAAGATACTTCTTCCTTATTCTGAGAGGTGATCAGTCATGCCTGGAAATGTGATAGCTGCTTCTTAGCAAATGTTTTCTGGAAAGAAGATTGAGGCATAGCAAAATTGTTTGTTCGTATGCTATGTGGTCTACCTTTAAAGCCAATGAACTTCCGGTATATAGATATATATGTATCCATACACACATGTGCAACTCTCTCTCATATTGAAGAAAGTCATAGTATTGTTCAGTTTGAAGAGACTTCAGAAGATCATCTAGTTCACCCTCAAAGTAGGGTTAACACTGAATTGAGACCAGGTTCTGATATACACTGTGCTTTCTATTGCCAGGGTTGCCAGAAGGCAGGTAAAAATAGTTCACCTGCCAGCTCTTTAAACTTTGCATTTACAGCAACTCTTTGTTCAGTGCAACTCCTTGGTCACCTGTAGATCCTAAAACAAACAAGAGAGTAGTTACTCTTCAGAAAAGCAAAGTTAAACTCTCCTCAGCCGCAGAAGAACCATCCTTGGATTCTGCTGTGTGTTGTAGGAATGTTACCTGTCATTCAATGTGTCCTCTCCTCCTCAGTTTGTGCAAGCAAGGGGAAACAAGAAGGGGGAGGAAGGTGCCAGGCTGTGCGTTATAGCTGATGAAATGGAAATGACCTTGTCGTCATCTGGATTCTGCTTTGAGCAATGCTGCATTTCCCTTGGACATGGATTAGGTTTCCACTGACAGGCTCTGGGAGATAGAATTTCCATTAGAATTAGGGGAAGAATATCTATTAGATAGATACAGCTTCTTATCTGCACTTTGTCTCCTTCTCAAACTGTCTGTGTGCTATCTGCTTCTCTTTGCCTGCTCTCACAGTTCCTCTGCTCGTCAGATTTGTCTTGCTCTCTTCACCTCTCCCTGGGCTCTTCCTGCAAAGATAAAAAAGTTTCTTTTGCCAAACGTGAAGTGCCATTTCTTGTCCTTCACTTTCTTACTTCAACTTCCAATCAAGGGGCTTCTCCTGATGCAAAATGACTGGACCAAGCATTATGCAGGCTACGAAAACCCACAATGTACCTCTGTTTCCAGCAGGCACAACAAACTGCTAGTGAGAATTCTTGTCCTAAGATCATCCTTGCTCTCTACCCAAACCATTCCTTAAATGAAGCCAGCAAGTAAATACAATAAAGTTGTACTCTGATATGATACAAAGGTCCAAGCCTTGTTATACAGGGTCACCTAGTAACACTTAAACATGAGAGGCACTCAAGCCTGAAGCCTTTTGCACTCTTGTTGAGGGTTATACTGAAATAACAAGAGTGACCATGAGTGCATAGGTGGCCATCGCATAAATCTATCTTCTTACTCCTACAGAGTAGTTTTATTTAACTTGTGAGGTGGGTGGTCAGTGTGTTGCGCAGATAGCTATGGAACCGCTACCTTGAGAACCACTGCCCTTCCAAGAACCCCTCCTGAGGGATAACTTGTGTCAAAATGATACCTTCTTTGGGAATCTATCTCAACAGCCAATGCCTAAAGACTACACGGCATGATGGACATGATTGTTTCAAAGAGACTAACTATTAAAAAATATTATTCTGTTTTTGTAGATGTGCTTTTAATGATACAGGGGAAGAGATAATGATATATCCTTCCCTACCCATGAGGTATCTTATTTCTATCATACAAGTTATATGACCCATATTTAACAAAAATAAAAAGCATTCACAACATAATAGTACGTTTGATATTACAGTCCATAGTTATGCATGCTTTACAGCAGAATGTGAAGTGGGAAGGGGTCTAGGAAAGAGAAAGGATATAGCAGATTGAGTGGGAGACAGAGCTTTGCTGACCGTCCCTTTTGCTTGGTCCTTGGGAGGATTGGGAATAGAAGGCAAAGGCTGCAGAGGATCTCACACTGCAAAATGAAAGTTTGAATCAGATCCCTCTTCCTGCTCGAGACTTTTACCAGAGAGGAGAATGGAGTCTCTGCTTCAATGTTTTTTTCATTCCTAGTAAAAATTAAAAAATGTCACATCAACCTGCATCTCAATTGCAATGGCTTTTCCAAGCGTGTCAGTAGATAGATCTGCAAATCATTGCCTAGTTTAATTAGTTACATATAATATCTGTGGAGAGGTATGATGAGAGACCCAGACAGGACTGATATACTAGATTTTAGATTAGGACATCAGTGTTAGGTCTGCTTACTCATACACATTTACTTTCCTTTTAGACTCTTTTCACTAATGTTTCTTGTGCATTGAATGCTTTTTCCAAGTCACAACATTCTATTGGCACCAAACCCAGAAACAAATGTGATTTTAAAACAGTAGTTACACTGAACCTGAATGATTTAATTTTCAAAACTTCATGCAAAACAAAAGGTAATGCTTTTACTTCACAGCAAGCAAAGTACCAGTAAAAAATAAAACATTGAACTGTACTCCTGACTTTTGTAATAAGTCACTAAAAACAAAAAACAATATCAAATAGGAAATTTTAATCTTTATTCAGGAAACGGCCAGGGTAATGCTTCACACGTTTAAAAAATAAAACTCTCCTCTAAATCGAACCACTTTCTGAAACTTTTAGCTCTCAATCTGTCAGCATTTCCAAAAGAAAAATATTCTAGCAGAACGTTTGTTATCAGTCCTGTTTGAAATTGTTTTTGTAGGCAGGGTGACATCTGCAGTCATGTCCGCATGAAAGTCAAAGTGCATTTACTTGCACCATTAAACGACAATGTGAATTGCGAGACCTGTTTAACAAACAGCAGCATACACCAGTTTGCACCTTCACCTCCTACGTGCACAGGACCCTCCAAAAACTGTGTTAACTATGCTCAATAGAGCAGTATGTTACAGAATAGGAAACAGCATCAGCATTACTTCAAAAGATAACGTTTTCTGAAGCCTTCCTACTGGAACTGGGATCTCTAAGCATACCAATATTTTTATAATGAATATTCCCTCATGCATACTCATGCGTTCTGATTCTGACAAGCTGGACCGTTGTTTTGCATTTGTGTTCTCTATCCAATGGCAAAATAGTCTATACCCTCGCACACCCATATGTTCTCATGACTAGGATTCACTACTACTCAGCTATCACAGTCCTTCAACTCTCATTCCACACTGATCCCTCAGAGTTGTTTTTTGAGCACTGTGGGTCCTTAGAGAAAAAGAAAGTATTTTGAAGAAGTATTTGAATGATGCAAAATGATGGAAACTTGAGGTAAAAATACTTCCACCTGAGAGAGATTCAGGTAGGTCTGTGTTAAAATGAGATGCTGCATTAAACACACAGCATTGAAGTCTTCTTTCCAGATACAAGCTGTATCACATTGTTTTCCCCTTTGCACAGAAACATTCAAAACTCATCAAAGTTTTCAGCTGGGAAAGCTTGCTAGCTTCTTTCTCCTTTATATGCTCTTTTCCTCCCCTCTCTGTTTTTCCAAAAGAAGCATGGTTATATTGCATTTGTTATTGGCCCTCACCCCACAGGAGAATTTCTGTCAATAAAGATACAACTAGGGATACCTGCCTGCCCTAGCTTGCAAAAGGAAACTAATAACATGCATGAAAGTATTACATGCTATGTTCATAACAAGGCCTTGCATCATCAGCTGCATGGAATGAAGTAAATACTGCCAAAAGAAAAATCCACAAATTCATTTGTACTGTGAACATATCTACGTGTAAATAAGTTGCAAGTGTTAGTATTTCATGATGCTTGCTTTAACTGTAATGTTATTCCCTCTGCCCTATTCCCCCAGAGTCCCATTGATAACAGAAGTTAATAATTTATTTTGGAGGGAGAGAACTAGAATATTGTTTTTTAAGCACATGTAAATCCCTTCTTGGAAATGCATCAAGTGAAGAGGAGAATTGAGCCATTACACAAATACCAGAGAGTGCATCTCAAAACTCACAGGCGGACCTTACAAATGAAGCAGAAGACTTACTTGTGACATACTGGGAAGACACATCTGTCTCAGTAAGCATTTATTGATTTGTTTTTGTGCTCAGAGGAGCAGGAGACTTCACTGTTCCTCTTGGCATTTTTGTTACCTGAAATCAAAGGGATGGAGTTTATGCTTAAAGCTGTGCACCTGGAGAAGGAATGCAAGAACATATGGTGTTTGCAGGGTTTTAGGGGGCAATGCTGACAGCAAGAACACGTCTGGAGTACTTTGTACTTTGCAGCATTCCAGATCTCAAAGGCCAAGATGTCTCCCTGACAAGAGATTCCTTATGCATGGAAAAGCTATCAAGCAGATATCAACCTTCATCATCGTCCTCTGCCCTCTCTGAAGCCATATGATGGAATCAATGCACGTTGCATCCTGGATATTTTTAACTTATTTAACGTTCCTTTCATTTGCAATAGACTATTAAAGCTACCTAAGGCTATTAAAGCAGAGCATGGTCTAATCTCTGGGAACAAAGAAAGGTACAGCCACTCCTTTTGACTACCCCAGGATATGTCAGACACAACACAGTCTGTCTCAGTTAGCTCAGATAGCTGATTAAAGTGTCTGTCTCTTAAAAGTATTCTTATTCTGCAAATTTTCCCTAGAATTCAAAGTACATCATAGTAGGCAAAAGCACAACAGTCCTGTAAGAGAACATGTCACTTTTGAGAGATGGAAGTGCTCAGCTAAAAAGCAATACCAGGAATTATGGCCTAACATTATGAGCTCATCTACAGTTTAAAAGAGAATCTAAAAAAATACTAGGAACACGTCTTTCTCAAAGGAAGTTGTAAACAGAAGGACAAGTGCATTCTACACTCTGGAAGGGATTGACAGGTATAGCCTGGCCTTACGAACAGTGTCTGGAGTTGCTAGGTTTTTGGAGAAGATTGAGTTGCTCGTGCAGAAAAAATTTATTTGAGAGCTGCTATTGCTTTGGCATCTTGGTTACAAGTGTTTTAACCTGTAGGATACCTCTGAAGATTCAGAGCTGCTTCCCACAGAATATACTATGAGGATGAGGAAGAGCTACATGTTCTGCGCCCACCCACTAACTCCAGGTTTTAGCCATTAAGCAGTGAAACAAAATAGAATATCAGGGCAACATATTCTTGTCATATTTTATGTACACAAGAACCCCAGTAAATGGAAAGATAACCATAGAATCTAGATCTCTTTGTTTCTATATGAGTTCCTTAGGAACATATTTATGAGAGCTTCCCCATTCCATCATCATTAAGACCTGATGATGTTGTGGTAATTTTCTCTCGGCATCTGTAAATCATGGTTCAGATTAACTGTGTATTTCTGTCAGTGAAAAACAACTATAAATTTGGTTTAACCAGTCAGTCACCTTTGGCTTAGTGTTTGTTGCCTTACAGGAATAGCTCAAAGCAGCCAAAGGATGCTAAAGAATCTAGCCTTATGTATCAACTGAAAAGAATGATTAAGGTCTGAGCCTAACAGATACACCCAGTACAGTTATACCCATCTCTGGTACCATATGGTCAAAGCTACTACTATTACAGACTGTTTGTGCTGGTCACCTTGAGACAAAGGCCTGCCTTGGTCTTTGGAGAGTTCAGCAGCTCTTGTCCAAGTGCTAATATCAGACAGAGACTCAATACAGAATGCACTGAGGCTTCAGAAAAAAGTTCTTCACAGAGTGAGTAATCAGGCATTGGAATGGCCTGGCCAGAGAGGTGGTGGGTTCACCATCCCTGGAGGTTTTTAAAATAAGACTGGATGTGGCATTTAGTGCCCCGATCTAGTAATCATGATGGTGTTGGACTAAGGGTTGGACTTGATGATCTTGGAGGTTTCTTCCAACCCAGATAATTCTATGATTCTGTGATGATTCTGAATTCCCATTAATGGTTTCTGTAAATGCACAGTGCAATCTGTGCACAGAATTAGCTCAGCAAAGCCCACAATATGTTCCCAAAGTATAGATTAACATCTTTTTCCTTTAAGACACAAACCACACTGCATGAAAGGATGTATTATTTTCAAAATACAGTTAACTCAGTTTAATTCCATTCAATCAACTTGGTCTAAGCCTGAATGCTTTGTGTGGGAGCCTAATACGATGATTTACTTAATACATTAGAGTACTATAGACTGGAATTTACATTTTGGGATCTTCTTACTTCCATCTTAGCATGCCCTGACCCAGGACACATATCAGGATAACATCACATTAGTATAAATCACCCTCAGTCTTATTTAAGATGCATCTCATTATACTAACCTAGGACAACTTCAGATAGGCAATTGCGTTCTCCCTGTCTTCTTTCTTACCCTTTATGCTCTCAAATGTCCCTTTAGCTAAGGTGCTGGGGGAAGAGGAACCCAGCCAGCTCTGCAGCAGCTGGTGGCTGCACCCAAGCTAGCAATGATGTACATCCTGTGCTCCAGAGTCTGCATGGTACCCCAAAAAACTGATACCAGGATTTCAAGACCTAACAGGAAAGAGAAGACTGAGATAGAAGTGACCCAGTGCTGCTCCTCAAAGGGCTCACATTTCTGACTGAGCCTGCCAGGGTTTATTGCCTGCTGTTTTATCTAATTTCCATCAGCAGATAACTTTCTAGTAGACAGACATTTTAAAAAATTAACTCCAACCTACACAATTCAGATTGTTTCAAACATCAAAGTTTGAAGTTTTATGGAGAAAGTTTTCATTGATATCACGTGGTATCTATGCAAGTAAGGAGAAGTAAATCTGTTTAATACAACAATAATTCAAATAACTTTATTTTGTTTCAAGAAGCTCAGTTGGTAAATTTCACTGGTGACAAATTCTGGGCAAGACCAAAATTGTCCATGTCACAGGATATTTCACAAGATTTTGTGGTGTTTGTTTGTTTGCTTAGAGTTAAGGAAACCAAACCTCCTTTAAAGGGCTACATAAAGCAAATTTAGGGGTTTATTTTTGTTTAGTCAAATCTTTTCTTGATATCCAGAAGGTTTAATCTTTGATGCTGAATATTTTCAAGATGGAACATAACAAGCTAATGATTAATTTTTAAAATATAATAATTTAATGGTATAAAGCTATTTTTCCATTACCACAGCTTGAATTTCTAACCAAAATAATAAGAAAACTAAAAGTTATTTTCAAAATGAAACTGAAATGTTACTGCACAAGTCTTTTTAAGAAGAAATTTTTTGCATTAAGGAAAAATCTTTTTTTCCCCGTGTCTTTCCCTCTGTCCCCATCAGATGATGTTCAAATCTGCATATTCTAATGAGAAAATGTAGGATCACAAAATTCCTGCTCAGCTCTGTTGATTAGACTTTCATGCACAGTTCAGTTCTGTCATTTGAAAACTAAGATGTTTACCCAACTCTGCTTTTCAGTTCTTTCTTGCTGGGGAGATTAAAGGAGGATAATGAGTCAAATAAGCAAGAGAAGGAAGAGTGGAAATAATTAAATATAACCCTATCAATTTAACCCTATTTGCAGTGAGTTTTAAAATTCTAGTTCAGTATAGAATTGCATATATTTTAGGATCATATGTCCCAGTACAAATATGAATTAATTTATCTACCGAGTCTATGCTTTTCCTTTCTCTTTATTTTCATTTTGATCAAAGGAAAAACATAACTGTAGCACATATCAGGAATAAAAGCTGATAGATTAAACATATTCAAATGAAATGCAGTGGACAAAATATAAGTAATGAGTTACACGTGGCACTATTTCCATATTATACATCACAGCCTTTAGGAAATTAAGCTATCTTTTTGAAATATGTCCTTAAGCAGCAGAGCAGGAAAATGCTATATTAGCCAGTGCTTGCAGATGTGTGAAAGACTGATAGAGGCAGCTGGGGGCATCAAGCAATGGATAGTGACAAATTTTCCTGAATTATGTTGTAAAAAGGTGGCTACACTGTGTGGAAGCCTCCTGTATAATCACTTCTGGCACCAGTTAACTTTTCCATTATCATAATTTCCAAACCTCCTTCCAGCCTCTTTCCTCTAGACACAGAACCTCCTTTTGTTTCCAATCTGCTGTAATTTTATGTCATGCCTCTGTGAACAAACGTGAAATCCATTCTGTTTTTCAGCTTGTACATTCATTTTTGGTGGACATCAGCAAAACTAATGTCAGTGTCAGTGTAGGACAACCTTATTTAAAATATGCACCAATTAGAAACTTTACTAAGCTCTGTAAAAGGAGTGGAGAATATCATCCTGGAGGTGGTAAACATGTTGGAGTGTCTTCTGAGCACAGATGAAGTAGGATTATTAATACTTCAGAAATCACTTCAGACCAGACCAGACCAGCAGAAATACTGCAATGAGCACCAGAGAGATTCCAAAGTCCCTCAATTGTGATAAGGAACCTAAAATAGATTAAAATACAGTGAGAAGAATATATATGTGTGGTAGTTACTGCCACCTGCAAACCTTCTATTAATTACTTGTCCTTGGCTTTTAGACACTTTCATGGATATTATCAGCCAGTTAATGGCATGGGAGAGAAGAAGATCCAGGAAAGAGTGCCAGAGTGCAAGGCATCTTTCAACAGCCTTAAAACAAAACCCATGTCACCCATTTGGTCCAACTGAAATTTAGTTATAAAGAAAGGAGAAAGAGGACATGTCAGCACGAAAAAGCTGTTTGAGGTATGACTAACCATAGACATTATAAGCAAGAATGTCAGTCTATCCAGGTAAACCTGGCTTACCAGAAAGAAGATGCCTAGCATCTTCCAAAACAGAAGAAGGCAATCTTGTGTCTTTTTGAAATTTTAAGCCCTGTTTGGCGGGGGTGGAGGGTAGACAGTTTCTGCAGGGTCCATTGATTTTAACCTTCCTGTCATCAGGTCTTGTTACACTTTCCAGACACCCTGCGTGTCTCTAATACATACATTCATACCTTTTTAATACACTTTCCTTCTATACTAACACTCCCATCACAAAATATGCAATACTGAGTCCCCTACTCAAGCTTCCATTTCTCTTTTTTTTTTTTTTTGTACAGCTCCCCAGCTCTGAAACCATTCTTGAGAAGGCCATAAATTGTTTTTTCCATATAGGAATAAACATTCTTCATGTGCCAGTGAACGATTTCCAAACTGCTCTTCTGCCGGGGAAGATACTAAATTCAGCTCCACTCTGAGGAGAGAGGTTTATACAGGTTTTGACTCCCTGTTAACATCACTGTACTTTATGATAAGCACGCACTACTGGCAGAAATCGTATCTTTCATGTTTTCACAATAAAACCACAGCCCAGCTTGATTTCATGTAAACTTTCAGAAAATGAAGTTATTCATATGAGGCTTAGCTGAGGTTAGAAAATTGATTCTACTTTAGCTCAAACCAAAACACATGTTTACTATAAAATTTTGGAAAAGAAAAACCACTCTGATTTACAGGATATTGAATATACCTGAAATTTAATCAGCAACACATTTGTAATGAGTTGTAATGAGGCAGAAAATGGCCTGTCAAAATGATTTCTTAATTAAAAACAACAACAAATCTTCTGTATGAGTGGTAAGACTATTTTATTAAGGTATCAGTGTGGAATTACCCAGAATACATACAAAAAAAGAAAGCAAATTGGAAAAAAAAAAACAATCCACAAATAGAAATCTTCATCTTCATTCTGTTTTTTAAAACATGCATGAATATCAATCTAAATGTAATAAATCAGCCAGGACCAGTACATTGGAATGACTACCCGATAAATTGCTGAACAAATAGTACCATTCCTGGCTTCTTCTTCTGATTTATTTTTCTTGCCTTGCTCCCACAATACACAAGCTCAGTCGCAGTTCTCCTTTTACATCTTTTGACTTAGTCCTTTTAAAAGGAAAGTGTTCCTAAAACTCTCCCAAAAACTGAAAACCTCAGTAAACTCCTACTTAATGCAGACAATAAAAATGACTAGATAGCTTGCACCAGTCTTTAACGTGCTATCTATAAAAGTGATCACAAATATTAAGTTGTGGTTTAACACCAGTGGACAGCTAAGCCCCACACAGCTGCTGGCTTACTCCCTCCAAACACGACTGGGGAGACAGTTGGAAGAGTAAGAGAAAACTCATGGGTTCACATAAGAACAGTGTAATAGGTAAAGCAAAAACTATGCACACAAAAAAAAGCAAAACAAAGACTTCACTCATTACTTCCCATCAGCAGGCAGGTGTTCAACCACCTCCAGGAAAGCAGGGCTCCATTACATGTAACAGTTAGGAAAATGTCATCACTCTAAACATCCCCTCTTCCTTTTTCTTCCCCCAAATTTTATTGCTGAGCATGATATCTTATGGTATGGAATACGCCTTTGGTCAGCTGGAGTCAGCTGTCCTTGCTGTGTCCTCTCTCAACTTATTGTGCACTCCCAGCCTACCCACTGGTAGGGCAGGATAAGAAGCAGAAAAGGTTTTGATGCTGTGTGAGCACCATTCAGCCATATCTAAGACATCGGTGTGTTATCAATGCTGTGGTCATCACAAATCCAGAACATAGCACCACACGAGCTACTAGGATATTAACTTCATCCCATGCAAAGCCAGTACAATTAATTACTCTCATCCTTGCACCCAATCAATCACAATGTTACTTATTTATCTTTCTCACAGATGTCTGCTCAAAGCATGCACATTTTCCCAAATGAAAAATGCCTTGTTTTGACTATGCTTCCCATACAAATATAACCTGGGTCCCACCAGGTCTGTTCTGTTGCACAAGCAAAACCACAGTGTAAAGATAAGATTTGTCATACATGGCTGATTCAAATTTACAGCTACCACATAATTCCCATAGGCATGGGCTGTGCGTGTCAAAACAAGATTCCCCAGCCCTCTGTCTCCTCAGCTACACCCCTATACTATTTATACAGGGTAGGTATCACCAGCTTCTACTTTGAGCAGTCTCCTAGACTATAACATAGCCTGCAGGATCCAACAGTTCTTTTTGATTATCTAGCCTCAGATGCCTCCAGAGACCATACAGTAGAAAAATTGGGGGCTTACGCACCTCGTTACCTGTGTATCCTGTTTTATGCACATTATCCACATTTTCCAAAAGAACACTGTCATACCCATCGGCCATCTCTCCAAGCCAGGTGATAGGGAAACTAGGATCCTAGGATATATGACAGTCCCTGCAGAGCCTTCTTTTTGCAGCTTCTACTTTGAAAGGAGAGACCTACACATAGCCAGGAGGTTGAAGAGAGCATTCACCTCCCTTTTACTTGGCATTACTGAGTCTCCATTTAGAGCACTGAGTCCAGTTCTGGATCCACCGTTACGAAAGAGAATGAAAACTGGAGCAGAGTGTTATGAAGACAGATAGACGGTTGGAAAACATGCTGTAGGAAGAGAGGTGGATATAACTGGATTACTTCAACATGGAGAAGACATAGTGGAAAGGGATTTAATTTCTGTTTGCTACAATTAAAAGTAGGGGTCCAGAGAGACTACGGACTCTCCATAAACAAAATGGACAACTGTGAACTGAGTAAATTGTTGATGAGAAGGTAGAAAATTCACTGGGCTCAGTCAGTGGAAATCAGCAGCAACAAGTCCAGCTGGCATATCCTTACTAGCAGACAAATACTGGGCCAATATTGTTTATCATGATTGTTAGAAAACAGAGTGATGAGATAGAGCTCACTCATGGCATGGCTGCAGATGATACCAAACCAGGAGGAACAGCTGCCTTGCTGGAGGGTATGATTTCTATTTAGAGGCACCTAGACAGGCTGTAAATATGGACTGACAGGACCATGAAGACCTAAACGGGCAAATTCCAAGACCCCCACCACGGATGGAATAACTCCATATATTAGCGCAGGCCAGGGACTGATTGGCTGAAATGCAACTTTGCACAAAATGACTAAGAGGTCCTTGTCAACAGGATTCAGCAGTGTGCAAAGAAGGTCAACTGTGTACTGGGCTGCATTAGGAAGAGGGTAGCCAGCAGGTCAACAGAAGTGATTATTCCCCTCTGCCTGGCACTTCTGAGACTGCATGCTGAGTGTTGTTCTGAGTTTTGAGTTCCCCTGCACAAGAGTATGTGCAGGAAAAATTCAAAACTTCACTGGGCAACCTGTCCTAATTGGTGTTGTCTGAGTGGGAGGCTAAACTAGGTTATCAACCAAAGGTCACTTCCAGTCTGGACAGGTCCCTGTTTCTATCTCTTGAGATACACTCAACTCTGATAAACAATCTGTAATCTGGAAGTGCTCTGAAACAGTGGCTAGACTACATCTAGAGACCCTGCTCAGCCTATGTCAATCTTTGACCTATGAAAAACATTTTTGTTCATTAACTTGCACAAAACAAGTGTCATTTAAAATAAGTCTGTTAACAGGACATAAAAATGAATCGATGCATAAGCAAGACTGTTAGCTCCTGACTTCCAGTGGCTGATCCCATTTATACTGAAGAAAAGCCATGCATACAACATTATGGTCATTTTGACTCCTGTAAGGTACTCTGCAGTGCTTCCAATTGTCCTTCCAGAAGGATATGGTTCTCCTGGACCTTCTTTGTCATACCTGTCAGTTCTGAGCCAACATTTTGCACAGCTGCAAGTACAATAACTGCACAGAAAACCTATGTTTAGGGCTTGAATTGAACTCTAAACACCCTAAGTTTGGGAAGTTGTTGAGCTCCTCCCCATCAACTTATTAACCATTGAAAACCAGGCCAGTTTCTCAGACTGAGAGAGGCCACTGCCTTAGGAAGAACCCATTTCAGTAAAAAAAGTTTCCTCTGGCGTTTCTCAAGTTTCTGTTGGGCAAATTTCTCAGAAGTACTGCAGGCACTCAGGAGTGTCAGCTCTTCTGACTTTCAATCGGATGCATCCCTTAAGATGCCAAGGGGATTCTGAAGCTGTTGCATTTTGGAAGGAAATTATAGCTCTGCAAGATAAGGCAAAACAGGTTGCAGAGATGGTAAAGAAAACCTGACTGACATTACGTTAAATTAACTCCTTGGCCACAGTGCTGAAAAATGTTCTGTATCCTCTTCAGCTAAACTCCTTGTGACTTTAGCTCATCAGAGTAAGGAGATCCTCTTGCTGACCAAGAATAATTCTTCCCTTGTCATGGCTCTGCAACAATAATTGGAGAGAGAGAGAGACAAAAAAAAAGAAATGTTTTATTCATCATAGAAGAAAATATGAAGGTGAAACAGGGAGTGAAGCTGGGAGACTGGGCCAAAAAGATCAGTAAAATTGTTTCGGATAGCTTCTGGCATAGTAGGGACTTCATAAAACCTAAATTGCTGCATTAAATGGCAAACTGATAAGTTTATTTCCCTTTCTTATATTACTTTCTCTTACATGCAGTAACTACCCACTGTGGCATGATGGTGCTTGCTGAATGCCAGGTACCCATCAAAGCCACTCTATGACTCCCCTCCTCAGCTAGAAAAGGGAGAGAAAATATAGCAAAAAGCTCATGGGTCAAGATAAGGACAGGGGGAGGTTGTTCAGTAGTTACTGTCATGGGCAAAACAGACTTGGAAAAAAAAATTAATTTATTGTCAATCAAATCAGAGTAGGATAATGAGAAATAGAACCAAATCTTAAAAACCCACCATCCTCCCACCCTTTTTTCCTTCCCAGGCTTCCTGAATGGCACAAATGTATAGGGAATGAGAGTTGTGGTCAGTTCATCACATGTCATTTCTGTCATTCCTTCCTCCTCAGGGGGAAGACTCCCTACAGTCTTCTCCTTCTCCACCATGGGGTCCTACTCCCAGGCTACAGTTCTCACGAACTGCTCCAACACGGGTCCCTTACATGGGATACAGACCTTCAGGAACAGACAGCTCCACTGTGGGTCCCCGTGGAGGTCACAAGCCCTGACAGCAAACGTGCTCCAGCAAGGGCTCTCTCTCCACAAGTCCATAGGTCCAGCCAGGAGCCTACCCCAGCACAGGCTTCCCATGAGACCACAGCCTCCTTCAGGTGCACCCAGCTGTTCCAGTTCAAGTAGAGGGTCCTCCATAGGATGCAGATGGATATCTGCTCCACCAAGGACCTTCGTGGACTGCAGAGAGACAGCCTGCCTCACCATGGTCTCCACTGCAGGCCCCAGGGGAATCTCTGCTCCAGTGCCTGCAGCATGACGTCCCCTTCCTTTTTCACTGACCTTGATGTCTGCAGAGTTGTATCTCTCACATATTCTCACTCCTCTCTTCAGCTGTTGTTCCACTGCAGGGTTTTTTTTTCCTCATTCTTAAGTACGTTGTCACAGAGGCACTTCCATTGCCATTGATTGTCTCAGCCTTGGCCAGCAGTAAGTCCACCTTGGATATGGCTGGCATTGGCTCTATTGGACATGGGGGAAGCTTCTAGCACCTTCTCACAGAAGCCACCCCTGTAGACTTGCTACACAAACCCAATACACTTTCCTTTGACATACAGTCCTGAAAACCAAGTTCTATGTTACCAAGGGGAAGGAAAGATGATTCAGTCATGGGAGGATTGCCACACCAGATAAGAGGGAGTACATATCCCTCCGAGTTGTGTTGTGAGGAAAGGATATGGTTCTCCAACTCCCCTGGGAAGTCTACTTCCATGCTTATGCTATCACTACAAAGAGGAGGGAGAAATTCCTGACACCACTAACCTCAGTAGGAAAAATAGACTACACAGAAGTAAAAGTGAGAAGTCTACATTCTTCTTGCACCCTGCTCCCACACAAACCTCAACACTTGCTTTTTATTTTACTTTGGCCCCATTGTCACTGTCCCTTTTCTTGGCATGGGTACCGCATTGGGGCAGCCCAACTGATGCACACAGCAGAGCCTCAGAAACATCTTTCACATATGACTCTCCCTGCTCCCCACCACATTTCACCAGATTTTCACAACTTGACAATAATTCAACAGAGTTTTGGAAACAGAGGGTAGGATGCATTTAATTATATTTGTGGGCTGCAAGGCTAACAGCTCTTTTTTAATAACCAAACAGTGATAATCAAAAAACCTTTTGAGTTGAGCTGACAAAGTGCCAGCCAGGAAGAAGATGGCAATGCAAGAGTTGCATGGACTTCTGCTCCAGGGCAAGGACCCCAGTACTGCATTGCCCAGCAAGTTCAACAGCCAAAGTTTGCCTTGGGCTCTCTGAAAATTGCCTACCAAAGGACTGTAAGGATATTGTGGATTTTGGAAACTTTATCTTGATAGATAGCTGAGAGAAAACAAATCCATTTCATTTGTTTTCTTTTGTTTTCATGAGCTCCCATGAGAGCCCTCCGTATTTCCCTGTCCCCCATTAAACACCTAAATATTCTTACTGGTGTTTTTTAACCTGGTAAATACTGAGTAAGGGCTATCATCTGAACCATCCTCAATGACTGAAAGATTCTTAAAGATTATGACAAAGAAGCAGCAACTCTCTGTATGGTGATATGTCACCTGTATATGATTGGCAGTCTCAGACAAATTCCACACTAGGGTTTCTTTCCCAGCCATTTCTGAATTTCCCCACCACTCCACACTGCAGTGCTTATAAAAGCAGCCTTTCACATAAACCCTGCACTCTTTCCAGAACACAAACCAAAACTTTTCTGCACCTCCTGAAATGTTTCAGCACATTCCTGGTGTTTTTTGCAGGCCTCATCAACCTTTTCCCCTCTGGTAGCCAAATATTGGCTGCAAAAACCTGGACTTTTCCACATATGCCCTGTATCTCCACTGACAATCAAAGCTCCAGGTGAAAACATCTTCAGGTTCTTGAGAAACACCGCCAAGATTTGCAACACAGGAAAGTCTTTGGAATTGATTTTAATTCTATGCACACAGCTTCATAGGACCCAAGATGTTCTTCTGTGATATGTCCCACACTGTCAGTACCAGTGGCACACTGGCTATTATGTTTCCTTTGACTGTAGAGATGTGATGACTGCAGGACCACTACTGGATAAGGAAATTACCGACACAGTGAAGACTCCTTTGAAAGTATCATAATCAGTTCATCCCTGTTCCTCTCACCACCTACATGGGAAACTGGTTATTTTATTCCTAAGAAAGAAAATAAAAGGAAGGGTGTGCTCTGTGATAGCTAAGCAAGAATAATAATCAGAACAATGAACGACAGAGAACAGTTTCTTAAGGGGGGGGAAGATTTGCCACTATCCCAAAACCATTTGTTCTGCTTTATGTGAAAAATAAATGAGATGAGACAAGATGAAATGAGATAATATAAGAACCTATACAGCAATGAAGGGTCTTTTAAAACCCTTTCCAGACCTCTCCATCTCTCTACAGGATCATTTCATCGTTCAGTCCATATGGAGTAGCTTTCCTGTGCCATTGAATTTCACCCTTTCGTTCTGTCGGAGCACAATATTCCTGGATGACTTTTCTCTGTCTAAAAACCCGATGAACATTCAGGTGATGGACAGTCTTTTTAAGACTTTTTAAGAAGACAGAGGATGGGAAGCCCAGCTCTGTCTCTTCCAATCTTTTTTCCTTGTGCTGTTCACAAGGGGCAAATCACCCCTCAGCTAGTTACTGCCAAATCCCGTTGGTGCACAGAAGTCTTTAAAACTCTGTGGGGGTTTCCATACACGTCCCCCCTGACATCAGTTTGTGATGCTGGCATGGACAGGCTGAGCAATTTTGAAAGCTACAGAAATGTTGGTGTGAAACACCTCTACTCAAAACCCTTGCATGTCCATGCTGTGCCATGCACCCTCTGCCTCTGGTGGTTGGCCACCAGGTCTCTCTACCACCTTTCTTCTAGTCACAGGATGCTCAACAATCAACCCTTTTGCACAAAATGTGGATCAAACTCTTCACTGGAAGGTTCATTCTGGAGACATCTCTTTTTCCAGTTTCCCACTATTCATGCTTGTAGTTGAGATAAAGATGTAACTAAACAAGCAAAAAAGTATTTCAATGACAGCCCCGCTTTCAGAGGAGAGGAAATAAGTCAAGACTTTGGTAAGTTTTTCACTCCTACCTTGTAATTTGTCAGCATAGGCCTATTTGTAGTACAGCTGTGGTAAAATTTAAGCATAGTAATTTTAATCTGAATTATAGATGATGTTTTGTGCTTTAAGAGAGATCTCAGTGGCTAAATATTTATCTTTCCCTCTTTCAGGTGTCTCCTTTTGTTTGCAAATTTCCAGTTCCCTCCACATTACTTCTCTCCTTTGGAAATAATGCATTGAATAAGGATCTCTGTTCTTCAGAGCTTGGCTTCTCTTTCACCTGGCTCCTGCAGTGAAAGTAATTAAGAGCAATTGGTTGCTATAGAAATATTAACATATATTATTGGTACTGCAGTAATATCCTGATGCTTCAGCAGCTGTAATATAAATATGTGAGAGAGCTATAACTGTGATAGTGCCAGCTGAGGATTATTACTTTGACCGCAAGGTCAAGAACCCTGCCATCATGTAGATATACTCTGAAAACAGTGAAGTGGGGAACTTTCCAGATAAAAAGTATAGAACATAGTTGCAATCATTTGCATACAATACAAATGTAATTATTTTAAGCCCCATTTCTCATGAGAGGCTCTCTGGGAAATGTTATCTATAAATCCGATTTTGAGGAGTTAAAGAATATGAAATAAAAAAAAAAGATCCTCCTTTTAAGCTTCTTTACCTTCAGAAGGTCAGTTTACCTTCTGCAATTGTGGTACATGCTTCATTCTGCTGAAGGTTAACTGCAGTGACATAAGCGTGATAAAGGACCTTTTATATCTTGGTATGCCTGGCCTGTCAAACCACCATGCTAGAGCCCTAAATGCTTGTTAAGTGTATTTGCCCCATAAAAGCCTAATATCTTCTTTTTTGGGGCAACCTCGAGAAGAAGAGGCTCAGGGGAGACCTTACTGCTCTCTATAACAACCTAAAAGGAGGTTGTAGGCAGGCAGGGGTTGGTCTCTTCTCTGAGGCAACCAGTGACAGAGCAAGAGGACATGGTCTCAAGCCCTGTCAGGGGAGATTTAGTCTTGATATTAGGAAAAAATTCTTCACTGAAAGGGTGATTGGCCATTGGAATGCGCTGCCCAGGGAGGTGGTGGAGTCATTGTCCCTGGAGGTGCTTAAAAACAGATTGGATGAGGCACTTAGTGCAATGCTTTAAACAATGAGTAGGTGTTAGTATTGGGTCACAAGTTGGACTCAATGGTCTCAAAGGTCTTTTCTAACCTTGTGATACTGTGAGATTTGTGAAAGCAGACAGCATCCACACCACCTTGCTGTCACTGATTCTGGTCAAGAGTGAAGCAATATTCAATGACCCCACAACAGCCCATCAGTGATTCCAGAAAGAGAGCCAGTATGAAAATGAAATCAATGCAGGAGGTCCCAGCCAATGCACTTTCAAGATATCACAGCAGAAATTCCACAAATAGAATTCACACCTTTAAAAAAGAGAACATTTTAGGTGTGTCTGTTTTTTTCAAATCACATTACAGTATTTTGAAGAACATGAAGTGTTTCATAGAAATTCCTCTGCCTTTAAAAGACTGCTTGTCATGCAAAATGCACTTTGAAGAAAATTTTCTCCCGCTTGAGTGCATTAGTGTATTCCTACTTTTGTACACACAGATTAAGAGGGTATACACAATGTGTATGTGTCTGAGTGAGTTTCTAACAGCTTTATATATTTACTGATGAGTCAAGATGATTGTGGTGAGATCATGGGAAGGAGAGATAATGTACTTTAAATGTACAAAGGGATTTTATGAAAATGACGAGGACCAACCACTCTAATTAGCCGACAAAGAGAACAAGACATAGTAGGATCAACACTGACAACATTTTAGAAACCGTTTCATTGCAAAAAATTCCGTCTTCTGGCAACTTAACACTTTCCATAGCATGTCCTGGTTTTGAGATTATTTTAAATTCTCTTGCAAAGGAAGTTTCCACTTTCTGTTAATTTTTGGGAAAAAAATTCAAATCAAAACATGAAAACTGGTTTCGGTTTACAGAGGTCATGTAAGTGGTTTTATGTTGAACAGTTTATTGGGTTTTACATAAACAAACTAGAGAAAAATAACTTCTAATCTGCCAGTTATAGCCAAGTTTTCTTTATACTTCCATTCAAATATATGAATTTTTTTTAATAGATGTGGTATATTTCAAATAGGCAAAGAGAAATATGAAAGTACAGTGTATGTAGCATTGCATCTACTATGCCACTGCCAATTTACAATATGTTTTCAAAAAGAAATGTTGATTCTGGGAATTTTCTTTTGTAATCTCCTGTGCGAGAAATCTTAAAAAGCCCACTTTTCAAACTTGCACTACCTAGCTCCTTGTGAAATGAGTTCTCACAGTCTCAGAAAATGGAGGCCCCTAAAATGAACATTTTGAAAAGCTTTGTTATATTTTAAATTATATAAGCTCTTCCAGAAGTAACACGCCAGGGAGTTAGGAAGATATACTGTCTCTTTTGCTATTTTCCTTCAGATGTGTCATTTGTTCACAGTAATTCTTCTGAGGAATAATGGACTGGCTGTGGTAGGCATATACAATCGTAAACATCTTCTTTTTTATTACTGCACAGATACAAATCTAGTTTCAAAATTCTTTTAATAAGTGTGTTAGCTAATCTGCTCTAAAAACATGACTGACAATCTGAAATGTCCCAGTTCAAAACATATTTCAGTGACATTACATTTTGTGTGGATTATTTTTTCTCTTGATTTTTTTCTTTTTTTTTCTTTTTTAATGCCACAGAAATTTTCTACATTTTCAGTTAGAATTTATTTATTTATTTGTTTGTTTATTTAGTTTTATTACAGAAAAGGTGTCTACTACATCCTAACCAGCTGAAATGTTTTCCTAGAGTAGCTGTGCCATGGGATGCTGCTAGATACTAATGAGAACTGTTTTCAATTCCAAGAACAACTATTCAAAAAAAAAAAAAAGTCTATTGACAAATATGATGAATTGCAAAAAAAAAAGCAATAGAAACCATTTATGCTTAGATGATACGAGAGCTACGGATGAGAATAATGAGAGCTAGGGGTCATGTTAGGTGACTGAATGACTAAATGAACTAGGAGAAAGACGAAGGAAGCCAGGCATGACTAGAGTGTCCAAACAAAAGTGAATTGCCAATAGCATTACAGACTACATGTATTCATAATAAAGAACAAATAATAAAGAGAGAAGGGTATTTTTTATAGTGACATAACTGGTCATGACTTAACTGTTGCTGTAGACTGAAGATCTTGACAACATAAGAGGTGCAGCAAAGGAGATTTCCCGACAGCAAGATCTTCAAGTTGCTCAAAATTACAAAGCAGGTAAAGAAGGTGCCATTGTCTGAGACTAGACTGGGCAATAGTCCACTGTGCTGAGTACCTATTTTACTGTTTCTTGAAATTCATATCAGGAAGTTCTGGGAAACATTTTAGATGACATAGGAAAGGTACAAACAGAGAGGTGTGTTTCAGAGTTAAAATTACTGTTCCTGTTCCAGTAGAGTGCTACAGAGAAGTTTCAGGAAAGGACCTTTCTGTGACTCTCTGCTCCTGTCACATGTACAAACAGAGAGCGCAGGCATCAAGACTTCGAAGGTAAGATGAACTAAATGATGCAATAGATCTTTTCTATCTCTAATTATCATGAGTGCACAAACAAATATTCATGCCTGGGAACATTAATCACTATTGGTAGAGGTCTAAATCAAAGAAGGGAAATAATGCTTTGTGCATGCTCAGCACACAATGTTCTAATGTTTATAACTAGGTAATTTCCAAACCAAATTTCTCCAAACAAGGCAATGCATCATTCAGGAGTACGTTCACTTTCAAGGGTAATGTTTCAAAATAAAGTTGATCTGGGGATGAAAAGCATATGAAAAATATCTTTAGTTGTGAAAATCACCTTTTCTCTCCTCCTGATTGGATAACTTGGAAAAAAATCCAAACACTTGGATTGATTTTTATGGAAGTTTCTAAAACCAATTTGGCCTTGGATCGAGACCAAGCATGAAAAAATTGAGCCCCAAAGGTAATAATTTTTTGAGAAAATAATAAATGACTGTGATTTGGAATTGAAATGCCATTTTCAAGCTTGGCAATATCATCACAACTACAATGCTGCATTAACTAGTGTTGTGCAAAGCTGTAGTAATAATAGAAAACCAAATTCCCATGATTTCAACTGACCTGCAGCAAGTTACTCTGTCATGTAATCTGTCACACAAACAGAAAACAGGGAATAAGAAAAAGAAGAAGGTGAGCAGGACTAGAGAAAAAGGTGGGTAAAAAGAATTGGAGTGAATGATAAGGGTGGGTGAACAAAAAACAAAGCAAAAAAAAGTAAAATAAACAATAGACCAGTACTGTCTCTCCCTTCAAGTCCTCCATCTCACCATGGAAGTATGTCTGTAGTTAATGTTCTTTTTGCATATAGTAATGAGCAACACAAGACATGGAGATGGTAAAGAAGAGATGAAAAAGAAGGTGAAAAATGTAGTAGAGGTAGAGTAAGTGGATTAATAGGGAGATTAAAAGAGAAATTATCAAGGAAAGCAATTTTGGAGCTATTGCCAGAATTTCTAGAAGAGTCCTAGACTGACTCTCTCAATTACAACTCGGTAATAGCTCCACTTAAAAACATTTTTAGAAACCTGAAAATGAAGGGCTAAGCTAAAAGTAGCCTGTGATTTTATTGGAGGGAAATGAATTTTACAACAGTAAAATGGGTGGAAAAGAGACATTCTGTAACAGTCTAAGGCTGAATAGCATGTCTTTTCTTCTTATCATCTAGAACAGGCCCTGATTGATGTTTGCCAGCAAGGATGCTCCTCCAAAGCCAAGACTCAGGCACTGCCAGCTCCTGCAGAGGCTCCTAAAGCTCTGGGCTTGCCAAGGTCCCCTTGTTGTGTGGGGCCTCAGATGAAACATGTCCTGAGAGATTAAATTATCCAAATTTACCATTTTTCCTTAAATTTGTTAACAAGACTATTATGGTTATTCACGGATTCTGCATAAACATACTCCTTAAAGATCCTCTCTGAAGTTTCTATACCTTCTCAAAACTACAGTGGCTACCTCAGTTGCTGATCCTGCTCTGCAAGATTATTTCAGACAGCAGTCTTTGAATGAAGCTCCTGCCTTTCCAACATAGATCTTGAACCTTATCAGTTTTCTCTGCTGCCATTTTCTCCTCTCTCAGATGCAAACATATGTCTTGTATTCTACCTTTTCTGCTTGTCTCCAGATAGTATTCGATGGACTCCTCCTCGAGTTTAAGCTATAGTCCCTCTCTTGCCTCCTTCCAAACTACTCCCAGGGACTGAGTATCATTTCCAGTTTTTCCTGTATAAACCAGTCATCACACTACAAGCATTCATTCAGCTTCTGATTTGGCTATCTAAGAGTGAACTCTTTCCTGCTTTTTGTCCATGACTTGACATGGACAGACAACAGCTGGAAATACCAGCCTCTTCTTCTGACTACAGATAGTTTCTCTGCTTTCCACATTCTTATTTTAAACTAGCCATCCTTACCCCCTACCCAACAGCAAAAGAAGTTCAGTGACTCATCTCGCACATTGTGGTCTTGCAGACATTTAGAAACAAATAACAAGCTGATAGTTTACCTGGGATACGAGAGAGGGGCATTGTCTTCTGCTATTCAAAGATTCTTGGTACAACGTTCTTAACATTTTTTCAGTATTCTACGTATTACATATCTTAAAAGGTATAAGCAATATAAAACTTCACCTTTATTTTTAGCAAACCCCGAGCAGGTAGTAAAACTTTGTACGTCAGGTATGTTAAAGATATGGACAATAAAGCCAATAAGAGAGTACTTTCATCTGTAATTTCCTTCCTCTCCAGTAACATGGTTGCATGTTAGTTTTAAGGCCATCTTACATTTCATGTAAGAAGCCTCACTTATTCCTAAAGTTGCCTCATGCAATGAGCATCAGAGAATGGAGCCCACAAGCAACCTTTGGTAGAGTGTGAAGGTGGATAAAGCCAGGTGTTTGGCAGTACTGATTCAAAATTCAGCTATTCAAGAAATTTCCATTGAGACTGTTTTCCAAAGATAAATATCTTTGACAAATGAGTACATATAAATATTTTGATCTGGAAAAATGCTGATTCTGTAGAAAAACAAAGCTCCTTTACAAGAAACATATCCACAAATCTTTATCTGTATCTTTGTCTAAATAGAAACCATTTTTGCTGCTACTATACAACAATAACCATAAAAATGCATTGTGGGAAAGAGAGTTCAGTTGCTTGAATTTCATATTCTGCATATTTGTTGAAGTTCCCTCGAGAAAATGTATCATATTAAGCAGCATAAGAGACTGTGATGCATTCCACAGGCAAGTGGCAATATTATGTCTTATCCTGTGGCAACTGCGGTATGGCTCTGTTTAATGCATCTCAGAACTGAACACTTTTTCCACCAAAGTATATGGGGTTTAGTTTTTCACAAATACTTAGCAACTTCGGGGAGTAAAAATAATTTTGGGCTTTATTCTTTAGGAAATAATAGCAAGTCAGAAGTTTTCAGCAATAAGGAGGCTTAGTATGAAAGCTGGGCTTGGGAATAATCTGTACAGCTAAAGGGAGTGAATAATGGAGTAGAAAACCTCACAGGACTGTGGTACTTGTTACTTTCCTGGTATGAAGAAAGAGTGAGAACCTTCTCTGTGGTGTAACTCATGCATGTAACATAGCTTTGTTATTTTTATGGACAACAAAAAATTCTAGGCATGCTTTATGCTGAGAAATATTTAAGACTAGGTTGGAATTTCATCTTGAGTGAAGCTTTTAGGGATAATTAAATAAGCTCTGACATAATTTAGGTGAGTGGCCTAGGCAGGCAGTTAGAAATTCATCCCAAGCTCAACTGCTCTATGACAAAACATCCAAAGACAAAGTAGATTTAATTGCTTGCTTTTTCCACATTAAAAATTCTACCAGCAATGAAGTTTAAGAAGCATTAAATAATTTGTCCAAAATGTGCACAAAGTTGATGGAAACAGAAACACAATATCTGACATGGATTCTATAAGATAAATAGCGTATGCGAAATAAGTGTGTCTTCTGGGCAGTGATCACAATGGCTCAAGTCTGCCTTGATCAAGCCCAGGATCTGATGGCAGAATCAGACCTGACAGCTTCATATTTAAAATATTTGAAGACTGAGCAGTTAAAAGTTACAAAGGTTATCTAAAGCAATGGGATCTACATATCGTGAAATGAAAACAGGGTCTGCAATGACCGGCCCCTTATTTGTTTTCTACTCTAAATTTTATGTGTGGGTATAAGAATATGGGGTGCCTCAAGCACTGCATTTCTAGCTGGTCGAAGAAGGTGATTATCCCACTCTACCAAACAGTGGTGCAGCCCCAACTTGAGTATTGTGCGCAGTTTTGAGCACCACAGTATAAAAAAACAGATATAAAGCTACTAGTGAGTGTCCAGAGAAGGCCACAAAGCTGATGAAAGTTTAGGATGAGAAACCATATGAGGAGTGGCTAAAGTCACTTGGTCTATTCAGCCTGAGGAAGAGGAGACTGGGGGGAGACCCCATTGCAGTCAACATGTTTCTCATAAGAGGAGAAGGAGGAGCAGCTGCTGATCTCTTATCTCTGGTGACCAATGATAGGACCCTAAGAAATCACAGGAAGATGTGCCAGGGAGGTTTGGTTTGGATATTAGTAAAAAGTTCTTCACGTAGAGGGTGATGGTGCACTGGAACATCTACCCAGGGAAGCAGTCATGGCACCAAGCCTGACAATATTCAAGAAACATTTGGACAATGCCCTCAGAAATATGGTGTGAGTGTTGGGCTTCTCCTGTGTAGAGGCAGGAGTTGGACTAAACCTTTGGGGGTCCCTTCCAAATCTGTACTATTCTATGAATCTATGGTAATCTTGCTAAAAAAACGTAACTTCTTATGGGGGATTTTGGGTTTAAAAATACAGAAGTTTTTCTGTGTGTGTTTGTGTTAAATGGATTATTTAAAACATATTTAGACCAGGCCCACACAAATAGTGGAATGGATGGAAGTGAAGGAGTAACGTTTGGCAGGATGTAAATCACTTAAACTAGCTCTGCCACCAAAGGATCCGTGATGTGGAAAAGTGTATTTGTAATACTGCTCACAAATAGATTAGTATTTTCCAGTCTCGCACAAAACGTGTCTTTCCACACAGACTGATAGATTTTTATTGAGCTTTCTGATTGTTCTATTTTATCATTACAGGAAAGTTACAAAACCATGAGCACTTTGTCTTAATTGTCTATCAGGTACTATTGCAGTCTCTTGGGTCCCTTTGTGCTACACCATTTTTAATTAATAGGTTATGGACTTACACTCATGAGACTCCATTAAATGCAGCTGGATAGTACATAACGCTTACTGAATTCCAGCACCAAATTTGTTTGTCTGTAAATGTGCTGTCTTAAGACAGGCTCCACGTCCAGCTAAAATTCAATGAGAAATTTAATGAAGCTTGTCAGCTTGTCTAATAAAGAATACTACCACTCTGTACAGAGCTGGAAAGCACAGAAAATTTTATCAGAGTCTGTCAGACATGATGAGCTCTGAAGTCTAAGCTGAAGTGTAGACTAGAAATCATTACTTTTCATTTCATATAATTATGCTGTTCTCTTAAAGAGGTTGAGAAAACTGGGTAATATATGTGAAAAAGGGAAAGCTGCAAGTCTGATAGTAAAGTGGGAGACAGAAGGAAGGAGATAGTTTGTGTTTTGGGATAGAGAGTTCAGTAAGAGGTAAAATAAAAGAGGCTGATTGTCAATATCTGGTGAGTCCGTGAGTTGTGAGTGTTAGTTACAAATATTTTCAGTGATCAGAATCAGAATGGCTGCTTTGTTACAAACATTCTCCTGTTCACAACTGGCTCCTTCTGCTTTGTAGGAATCCATTGTGCTGTAGGGTACCCATTTAATTTCACTTGTATGGTTTTCATTTCAGTTTGAGAACAGTAAGGTTTTGTGTATATCAGTGTGTCTGTTGTAGGAAAATATAGTGTACATCTTTTTTTGATTTTTTTTATTTTTTTGATTTGACTAATAGAAAATAACCTCCTCTTCTTGCTGATGCAGTCTTGCATGATGTAGAATTTCTGTAGCTCTCCTGAACTTAACAATTCCAATTAAGAGGTAAAATGCGAGATAAAATACAACTTGAATGGAGATCATCGATTGCTCTCATCCAGCTACATGAAAACAAGGTCAAATTTTGGGCTTTCAAATGTGTGGATTCTAAAGCAATCTAATTTAGAGCTTGACAAGATGAAATATGAAATTATTGTTTCAGGGAGAGGAGTTATTGATATGTAGATGGCAGAGCAGACTAAAAACTGTTTTACAGTGTAAGTTCCACCTTGGGGCTGGCAGTCACACACTATGAGGAATATCAGGTTATCAGGCCTCATTTGTTCTCTTTCTTTCCTACAAACAGTTAACTGAAGAGTAGGGAGCATCTCAGATGAGACAGGAGCCACAGACTTGGTGGAAAATGTGTTGGAGATGTAAGAACAGGAAGGAGAAATGTGGGAAAGCCAGCTCCTCATCAGTCCCCCTCATCCACTGTTTTCCAGCCTTCACAGGAAAAAGTAATTAGAAATGAAACAAAGAAGTCGATCCTCATTGTTCAAAAGTAAATAGAGAAGAAAGAGAGGTTATATAGAGGAAAAAAATAAAACAGAAGGAGAACAAAGGTGCAAAAGAAATGCTGGCATTTGTTACACCGTGGCATGGCCTGGAGGTCCAAATTTATGTTTGTGTACCCTTCTGCTAGCCGTTATTTCAAACACTACAGAAACACAGCCATTACCATGGGAATGTAAAAATAAACAAATCCTGCAAGAATCAGGACAACCAAACTTAATGTCAGAGCCGTGAAAATGCTAGTGGCAACAATACATGTTTTAAGGGATGTGTATCATAAAAAAGAACTGTACAGCTTCTTAGTGAAATCTACTTAGATTTCAACAACATCCAAGTCCTGCCAAATATCTTTCAACCCCATCAAAAAACAAGGAGAAAAGTTGTCCTGACTGAAAATAACTTTCAATGTGTAAAAATTCTGGGGACTTTTGGCTGGGACCAAACATGCCAAAGCCTGATTGTAGAACAGTTAAATATTTGCAGGCAGCAGCAACTACCTAAGAGAGAAGAAATCGGGTTAGCCCAGGGGAGGTATTTGACCGTTGTGGGAAATACCAGCACGACAAAGTCAAAACCATGTAGCGTCCTTTGAATAAGCAGAATGAAGAAGATTCTGAAACAAATGTTCCTCCTTGAGCTTTTTGTCCCCCATGTTCTTCGGATCTTTGCTCCTGATACGACATAACCTGAGAGTATGTGTGTGGCTGCTGTGGTGGGAATTTCATTCATGCCAGCTATGGGGTTAAAGGCAGGAGGAAGGACTAAGTGTCTGCCAGCAGCTGTGAAAGGATCACATCACATCACATCACATCACATCGCACCACATCACATCACATCCCATCGCAGGTAGCACTTCGGTCTTTCCAAGCAGCCAGTCAGAGTCCACCTCCACTCTACTGATTCTTTGAAAAATGAGCGTTGTGCTTGCTCACTGGGATTTTTAAGTGTCTTTCCAGAAATATTTAGCCTTTAGATGCAAACATGTTTATCTGAAAGGCTGCAGGACACTTCTTATTTGATAAGAAAAGTCTGGATGCAGCAGGCAAGTTATTTCAATTCATCTGTTAGAAATACCAGGAAAGAAAATGAGGGAGAGACTAAAAGAGGAAATGGATATTTCTAAGATCCATCAAGTAATGGGAAAACTGGGAAGTAATGGGAAAGCAGTAATGCTCATTGCTAAACTAAATATCAGTTTTGACCCTAAGTCTGTACTTTATTTTTTTAATTTTATCAGACTCTATCCTTGTAAAATAATACACTCAATGGCAATTACTTATTTTCTCTAATTGTAGCAAAAGGGTTTCAACTCTTTAATGAAAGTCTGAAAGGAAAATAGTCTATTCCTTTGTTTTTCATTAAAGAATTAGTTCTATTTTTATTTTTTTTTATTCAGGTCTCTCAATGTTTGTGTGCTTTGCAATAGAGACATGACTTTTCTTTTGCTAGGGGAAATTTGGAGAGAAAGAAAAGCTCTTTTTTATGACTGTCAAAATCAAGTACATTTTGTAAATCAGAATTTTTGCATTCTAACTAGAAAAATCTGTGTAACTACCAAACGCTCTTTTAATGTTCCCTATCTGTTGTACATGCTTCTAGACCCCTAAACCATCTCTTCCATGTTTTTCTATTGTGTCATATTATTAAACCTTACCCCCATCACAAATACCGAAAAGCATCCAGAGGTCTGAACTCTCCCAATACAGAGACCTGGCCCTTCCAGGAAACAGTTTTAGACAATGGCAGGGAAACGTGTGTTATCTTCCCCTCCTATACTTAGTTCAGATAGATGATTACAATCTACTGATGATATCAGTTATTCTGTTAGCTGAAACAACAAAGGCTCATGTTGACACCCAGGGAAAGAAAGTGACTTGTTCCACGAGAGAATGTTTTGGTTTGGGAGTCAGGGTACAACTCCAAGGAAAATATGTGCTAGAACGCCAATATTAAAATTTTGCAAAGTCAAATTTTGAAGCTGTGGAAACTTCAAGATTGTACTTGACAAGTATACATTGCTTTTCCCTCCAAGATTCTTGTATTGCTCAGTACACAGGATGGACAATGAATGAGGCTGAAGCTGGCAAGAACAGTAGGAATGTTCTCTGTTTTAAAAGCTGGTCTGTGACCTAGGATGGATGAATTTTATTCCAAATTCAGCTAACATCTTTCTATAGGATGTTGGACAAAAGTATAACAAGGATTAGTACATACAGGAAAGGTGCATTACATTGTCCAATTCACCTTAGCTCTTCTTTCTCTTCACTTAACTGTAATTTCAACTTAAATTTTCTTTTAATACATTTTTTCCAAAAACCATGTAGATACATGCTGGAATACATCTGTTTCTCATACTCAGGAATGCTTGTCAGCAGTCTGCTCAATGCTGATTTTTGAATACGAGGGGCTCAGTTATTCATTCTGCTGCAGCCCTGTCTCCAGAAGTCCTGTTTCAGCCTTATGCTAACACGTATTGCAATGCGGCCTGGTGGCCCTGTGAAACTATTCGCGGGCAGGCAGAAATCAAGAAGGTTTTAAAGCACTGTAGCCTATGCTAACATTTGAATCTGCTCCCAGCTGGTCTTTACCAGTAGAATTATGAAAATATTGTAAATATCATCTTTATCATCCATCTGAGACCTTGGATAAACAGCTTGGTTGGGAAGAAGCACAGGCAGGATACATGCATGCATTGTTTAGAGATATGTCTATGTGTATGTGGGCTCATGTCATAAACTTTGCAAGAACACTGCATAAGAACTTGCCACTTTTCTACCTTGCAGGTGACTGGATCTTTCTTTTTTTGTAGTATTAGTGAAGAGGAAAACACATTTTTCTTGAATTGTTGTTCCCCTTGTATTTGTAACAACACTGGGATCCTCACTGATCTGTACCTAATGGGTACCACCAGCCAAAATACTATGGCTGATGAATGACCTTTGCCAATACCGAGTTTGTCTTGCAGAAACCAACGGACAGGGAAAGAGCAAGACAGTGAGAGACAGCTCCTGCAGTAATGGGCTATAATTGAGTTCTCAGCCTTGCTTTAACTGCCTTGGTGCGATTGCCTGTGAAAATTGCTCTGTTTTATGCTCTTTGTTAGGTTCTGTCAAGCCCCATTTAAAATAATGAGGCCCCTTCACTCACTTTCTCTCTGTAGAGTTGGGAGCAGACAAGAGAACTTTCAAAGGAAGAACAAAAACTCATCTGCAGAGAAGAAGGAGATGTTGTAAATTACTGATACCCAGGATTCTTGCAGAGGCAGTTAGCCAGGTGTGACCTTGACAAAGGACAGATCAAACACACATTACCCAGCTCTTTCAGCCAATGTCTTCTGTTCCCAGGAGGTGTAAGCTCACGCTGGATGCCCGATACAGCTGCTGCTCTCTAGCAGCTGATCCATCTCTTTCATCAAGTGTGCGAATCCACAACAGACATCACAGAAGCAAGACAGATATGAAGACTAATGGGTCTTAGAAGGCCCTTTATGAAAGTTGTGCTTGAATTGAGAGCAAAGGCCATGTGTAGAGAGGTGCTGTGCACTCAAAACTCTGCATTTCTCCAGTGGGAGCTGAAATGCCCACAGCTCTACCATGAAGAGACTGATCTCATCACCAGGTGTGTGCTATAACTAACCACAACTGTTCAGGGTGTAATAATCTGCATGTCATAGAAAATCAGGTAGCAGATCCTGCAACTACAAAGACTAATGAAAGGATATTTTGCCCTGACAGAACTCATTTTAATCACCCTTGAAAAAAATCTGAAATATGAACATTCTGGTTTACAGGATACCAATCTTTAACTGTTTTTAATGAAGCAAAAGGTTTTAGAGCCATTCAATAGTGTCTGAGGGGTTTAGAGAAAGATTTGATATGAATAAATTGTGAAAAAAATGCAAAATCTTTTCCCCACTGAAAATACCAATACTTATCCTCCCAGTAAAAGGATTGATTTCAAAAAGCTATTTCATTTAATGCAATTTTCTTACTAAAACCATCCCACCATCACTACTGGACTGAGCATTTATACAATCCCTGTTAATGCAAAACTATCATCTCTTCAACATGAGGCTTCCCATTTTGTTGCTGGAAGAAAAATGCTTCTAAATGGATCGTTCAATCTGAAAATTTGTGAAATATAGCTCAAAAACTGTGTGGGGAAAACTGATTTTCTTATAAGTCTACCTGATTCAAGATTTGAATTTTCTCCAACACAACCTGCTTTTCAGTAAAGAAGGGAAGCTGGAGGAATCAAGTGAGATGACTACATGCCTTTCCACGATGTCACTCAGTTGAAACCTCTCTTTGGATCCTATTTCAAAAGAGCCTTGCATTGACATAATTCAATAGCAATAATGCCACAATTTCATTGCCATAATGACAATTCACAAAACACACTGTGATTTGTGGGAATTCTTTCTAAACCTAAAGGCTGGTGGGGAGAGGCTGGGATACTGACCAGTGAGTGAATCCCCAGAAGTTAACTCTGGTCCTTTTTACCGTGGGGAGGAGAGAAGGGGAAGAAAGTTATTTTTTGATTCAAACAGAAATGAGAAAACCAAGTCTGGGCACAGGAGCCCAGAGTTCCTTTGTTGGCTTTGACAGACAATCATTCTGCAACAGAAAGCCTTTTACATGTGTTGTACTTCTCATTGGTGTCAGAAGACATGTACTGTTGGAAATACATTCATCTTTCCCAGTAGAAGTTTTTATATGCCTCAGCACCATAGTTCTGAGATATAGGTTTAATTAGTGCTTCCTTTCCTTGTACTAGAAGGGTAGAAAACAAACACAAGTTCAGCTGACATCAATATCCTTACTGATAGAAGTAGAAGCTGAGGAACAAGAAGCCAGTTGACTTGTCTCTATCAAAGCAGCATAAAACCTTGGTATCTCTCAGTTTATAAACCTGTTCTGAGAAAGGGGTAGATACCTAAACCTCTGAGATACAAATTTATTTTCTTCTTGGGAATAGGAAGCCAATTGATAGACTGAAAACCCTGAAGAAAATTGTTCGGTACCTGATGAACAGCGACCTGGAAGAATTCATCACATGACACCAATTTTAGTACTGGGGTCTCTTGCAATGTATTAATAAACCATTAGATGTCCCTTTGTGCCTAGCAGATCCTCAGACAGGGCACAGTCCCTGGTGAGAAAATAACAAAGCTGAAGCTCAATCTGTGCAGAAAGATTTCTGGCTTTTTGCTTGCCCTTATTTTGGTGGTATTTAGTAAATTCCACCTGTTTAGGATGGAATGTGCTTCTGCAGTTCCTGACCTTACCAAACTACTGGCATTACACTCTCTGTGTGAGTCATGTCCTTCTGGACGTGTTGGACAGTGTTAAACTTTGAGGCTGTGGTGTGGCAGGTAGACAGTGTGCTCTTGAAAAGTTTAAAGAGGTGCAGCTCTGTGATGACTTTTACCTTGCCCATCTGCAATAAGAAAAGGCATCCTAAAATACTGATCTAGCAACAACACGAGGCTTACGGATAACATGGCAGGCAGTATGTGACTGGGAGGGTTTCTCAGTTCTGCTGTACTAGAGGAGACCCTCTGTAAAGTATTAAACAACATCCTTTCCTCCCAGAGAGCATGAAGCTGAGTCTTCTTTGTCCTAGATGCTTGCCTCTTAAGCCGTCTCTCCTGTGTTATCAGCAGTTCACCACATTCAGCATTTCCCTTAGGTAGAAATAAAGGAAGTGCAGTTTATTATTTAGTCATAAGCGTAGTTTTATGATCTCTTAATTGGTGAGGAAACAAGAATTGTTTGCTATTCCAGCTCTGACCACAGGCAGAGCTGCAGAAAGAGACGCAAGGCTGAATCTGCAAGAAACCTTGTGATAACTCATTGCTAACAATCCCCAGACCTGCCTCTTTTCTTCAACACTATTGCTTTTCAGGATTCATCATGCTTTCTTCCTTCTTCCCTTTTGCACAATTTCCTTTTGCCTTTTCACAAAGATCCCATTACCAGTTCTCTCACCTTGCTTTGCAATATCTCAGAATCTGGTCATATATTTTTATGGGTTTTTTTCTCCCATTCTTCTGTCCATAACTTTGTTCTGTGTATGAGAAGGCATAGACAAAGCATTGTGAATGCCAGCCTTTTAGTACAGTGTTTATTTCCCTTCTGGATGGTTTTATCCTTACAGCTATTTATTATTGGCTGTTTTAATTCCTTGGTGTTTCTCAGTGTTGGCACTCAGCTTCATTTATTATACACACCAGTCAGTTAAATTTGTATTCACTGCCCTCTCATAATAATAATAATAATAAAAAGGAGGGAAGATATCTTATTATGTTGCGTGTCTCATACATTTATTAGCTGCTTGTAAGCTCTCTTTGGCAGTGGTGTTGCTGGTAGACTTGTGGAGCCATCAGATTTGAGACAGAAAATAACATTTGTCCTGCAATGACAAAGACTTTACAGTCCTCAGCTTGCTGACTAGCTTTTTGTCAATTGCTTTGTTGCTTTTTATTAAGACAATGTTTTGTGCCATTATTTTTTATTTCACTTATATTGCTCGCGTACATTTAAAGCTGCTGTTCATCTTGATGCTCAGGGTTTTCTGCAGCACAAGACATACATGAACTGTGACTTAAAGATGTCTATGGAAGAACTGGAGAGCTGAGAACTATGTGTTCAAATAGCATCATCCATTAAATTTTAGGGACTTGAGTTGAAAGGTAGTGTAGAACTAGAGGAAAATAATGTTCTAGCGGAATGTGCTGTGCACATATTTGTCTGTGTAATGGAACAACACAATGAGGGCTGCCAGCCAAGCAAACCCCCCGACCTAAATGGTAAAAACCCATGCAGAACAATCAGAGGAACTTCTTGCAACACAATAAGTGCCACACAAGTAATTTAAGGGTAAAGTTTACAAAAAGTTGCCCAGAGAGTGGGATGAGGCTGCCAATTTCACTTCACCTGAGCCACACCCTGACTGAAAAGCTGGCGAAGCGACATGTTCTGCTTCCAGACTGACATATTCTTCGGTGTGAGCATTCACTGCAGTAGCCAGGCAGGAACTTGGAGGCTTAAGAGATCTGTTTGCTGCATCATCTCCTAGGGGAGATATCTAATACCACGTTATTGCTATTGGACTCAACTTCAGAGGCACTTTCATCTCTCTACAGTCAATTATTTTTCAAAGGTGTCTTGACTTCAGCTATGTCAAAACCAATGTCTACAAGACTCATTAGCATTGTGAGACAAATTGCACCTTTGTCATTCTTTGCTTAAAGATTTTTTCTGGAAGGAAAGAGATTTTCGTTTAAAAAAAGGTAACCCGCCTTCATTTGGGATCATCATTTCTCCTTTACTCTAGCCAAGTTAGTAGTCAGAAAACAGAATTCAGGTGCCAGGCCATGCTAGCAATAGAATGGCATTTGTAGAAATATGCAGAGGGGTAAGATGTGAGTTCAATTTCTTGCAAAACTGATATGTCTGAAGCTGTAAGAAACTTAATTTTATATGACAACTGATCTAGGACCACAGGAAGTCAGAGTCCCAGCTTAGGCTTTGGGCTAGGGGAGGAGAGTGTCAGGATATAAAGAGCTGACCACTGTGAGAAAAGGGTGTCCTGATAGCTGAGGAAAATGGCAAGCTCCCCTTGAGCTGGTTTGCATTCAATGAGTTTGGTGGAGTTCTGGGAAGCGAAAAGAATATGAGAAAGAAATATTTACGAGGAATTCACTTAGCTTTTAACTGCAATCTGAATTTCGCTTTGTTTGACTTGGATATTGGGGAGAGATGTTGAAGGAACACTTGAGTTCCCAACAGCAAAACCTGGGAAGCGTAAAAAAAAGAGAGAAAAGGCTTTCTTTTACTTTGCTATGAATCATTTGGCACAATCTTCTTTGCATACCAGCCTGAAACAGCCTGTCTCTCACGCCTCTGTTCCCAGTTTTAATTAAAATCCTCTCAAAACTTAGTCTCAGTAGTCCTCAAGGGAGGCAATGCAGCAGCCTGTGAAAGTGTTTCAAGGGAGAGGAGAGGAGTGGGAGAGTGGTGGAGGTCTCATTTCTATCTGGTTTATTTTAATTCTGCTCTCATCTGCACAGTGCCAGTATGCCTTCCGCTAGCACAACAAACCACACAATTAACATCATGTAAATGTGCCTCTTTCTCCCCCCTCCCACCTCTCTATGCATCGGAGGATTTTTTTTTATCTAAATACTTTATATACAGAACTGTAGGTTTCTAGATCTTCAGTACCTGCTACTGAAGGTAGCAACTTGCTAGTGGCTAAGCCAGAAGCATTCTGGCAACGTGAAGCATCTTCACACACAACAGTTATTTCTTGTTTGGAAAAAAAAAATATATACATACTGCAAGCTACCAGCATAGTCAGTGCTGGCAGGGAAGATACAGGGTCCATTTCCTAATAGCACTGCAGAAAGAACTAGAAATCCTGTCAGTATGATAGGTGATGGGTAAAGGCCAGATAGGTGTGATTGATGAGTGGTGGTAGCGAGTCTGCTCCCAAGGACCCCATGTTTCCCATGGCAGCAAGGCAGATATAGAAGGGAGGCTGGAATATAGCAAAATGAGAAGTGAGACTACAATGTAAAACTAAGCAGAGCTTTTCTCCTGGGCTGTGAATAGGTGGAATACTGTAAGGCCTCGCATGCCTGCTTCCTTTGCTGCCATTTGATCTCAAATTGCTTCAGCAGCTTTGATGGGTTATGATCCCCACTGTGGCTTTGAGACAAAGTAAAATATGGGTAAAGTAGGAACTTATCGATTCTGGTACATAATTCATAAAACTTCTGTGTAAAAGATCCAGTTCATGAATTCCAACTTGATGAAATATTCAAAGGAAGATAAATATATTTGCAGGTATTAGGCTTCCTGGCACTTATAATCTCTCAGGACATTGTGCCAGAGAGTTCCCAGCCACTTTAATCACACTGTGCTGTGAGTAACTTGCCACATAACATGTGCTCTGCCAGCTAAGGAGAGCTAGAAGAGCAGGCAGTGAAAAAGCCATGGAGAGCACGGAAACTGCCACACAATGGCTACATGGCCAGTGGCTGGGAAAGAGTTGCAATGAACTGAGGGTTACATGTTTGTTCTCCTAACGTTTAGCCCCTAGAGTCACCTGAGGTCTGCTTGGTGCATCCTGTATACTGCTTTGTGAGAGGACATATGACAGGGTCAGGAGTCTAAAAGAAAGCCCCCGTAAAATGTTGCCTCCAAGTGCAGCCACTCAGCTATGCTGATCTGTCCCTAGGGGCATGCTGGAGTGTGTGAGTGATTGGAGACCAGATGGACAAGGCACTTGTAAGGTCCTGTGTGGGCAGAGCAGGACACCAGCCACCAAGCAGGCATTTGCTGTCACTGATCTCTCTGGTAGATTCTCAGAGACATCACCAAATGCCCTGTGGGGAAGCTCTCTGGAAACCTCTAGCATGTGGTGTTGGAGGCCCTCTCTCTCCACGCCCCAGTGACGCTGGACTGGCTGTGGATACCTCTGCTCTCCCAGCACTCATTTCCCAACTCAGGACACATAGATCCTGCTGCCTTTCACTCTGAAGGACTCCACCTCTGACATTGCAAAGTCCATTATGGCATCAACACCCCCTGTAACGCATCAACACTGCAGACACAGATGTATAGATTTTCTCTCTTCAGAGAAAAGTAGTCTTTAAGGCCTTGCCATGATAACCACATCCATTTCAACTCGCTCACCAGAAGGTTGTATAAGTAAGTGTGTGCAAAGTGTCTGCCTATTGAAATATGAGGGAAAATTGAGCTGATAGAGCTTGTGACCACCTCTCTTTTGTATTGGGCTAGGCAGTCTCATTCCGTGAGCTGAGAGGAGGAGTGCTGTGCCCCGTTTCCAAAACTCCAGTGGGATACCTGTACAAACACTCTGTCTGTCAGGGTCTAAGAGTTCTTTTACATGCTAGGCAGAAAAGTCAGTCAGATGCAAAATGAGAGGGAAAAGCAAAGGCCATTGAGCTGAAGCCTTTGAGGAGCTAGAAAGTAGTATGTCAGAGAAGTGTCTGAAGTCCAATGATCCAACCACTTCTTGATGTTGTTCAGCTTATGAATTACCTACGCTCAGATATGTACAGGAAAGAAAAAAATTAGACCTTCCCATGCCCAGAATGAAGATTCTTTCCCAAGTTCATTTTTTATTTTTACTTTAGTGTTAGAGCTCAGATTCTCAAGTTTTGGCTTATAGCTGTTTTCTGATTGTGCTTTTTGGATGGGAGTTAAAACTTAAAAATACATGATTTCAAAATGCAAGGATGAGTCCCTGCAGTGATAAACTTAATGCAGTAGTATCTTAATGGTTATAATAACCATGAAGTTGTTACTTACAAGCTAAGTAAGAGACTGATAAAACAGAAACAATAAGGATTCAGCAACACTACAGGAGAAAAATAGTTGAAAATGCTCTGAGAAAACTTTTGCAGGAATCATCGCGGTTCGGTAGTTTGTCCCAATAGTATTTAACCACTTTTTTTCAGGATCCCTAAGCAATGCTGGAAATGGTTTTCCACTGGAATTTTCACTGAAGTCTAGGAGAGATGTCAATATGCTGCTAGGCAAACACAGGCATTTATATGTAACTATATAGCTGAAACAAACACATCTGATGAGTCAGGAAAACATGCTCTGCCTCTAACACCCACCCAATGCCCAGGGCACTGGGAATCAGCTAATCCCTGCTTCTCCAGATCAGTGAAGACTGAACGAGTTGATATTTGATAAGCAAATGGGATGGATTTCCAATAGCTGCACTGCTGACTGGCAAGATGATAAAATTTCTACAAACTCTGTTTTATACATTTCTACATATTTTTTTTTCAGATTTTTTTTTTGAAAGCTAAAATACTCATTAAACTTATTTTAAATGTCAACTACCTCTAATCTTCAGATTTCAGCTGTCAGGAGAGGAAAAGCTTTTATAAGGTCAAGAATCATCTGTAACATTATTGTAATCAATGCCTACAGCAAGGGAAAGGTTGTCTCAGTTGCTACTTTCTCCTCTTTCATTATTAATGCAGCTGATGGGCCTAGGGTAAAGACAAACAGGAACAGAAAATATTGTTGCCAAACATCTTAAGAGGTTTTCATCTGGAGTACTAAGGGTTATTGCGTTTCCAGAGACAACAGAATCATTTGTTTATCTCTTCAGTAGTTACACTCTTTCATTCGATGAAGTTGCAAGTTGTTTTATATTCTTATGCCAGTGCCAACAGATCTATAGAGAGACTATTTACTTTCAAACTGTAATAACCTGTGTGTACATTAAGATTAGCATGCAGACTGCAGGGTACTACTAAAAGCTAATTTAGGTAAAAATAAAGGAAATCAGTCTGCTCAGCCTTTTTCCATAGCCAATTAAGGGAGAGAGCTCTTCTAAGCATGCCAGCTCATGGCATTTAACATTAAGTGTAACCATTCTCCCTCCATGGGCTGTAAAGTGGCCCATCTCATATTAGCATTATTATTGTAAATACCCCTATGACTAGAGCATTTGTTGACACAGTGACATTGAGGAAGGTTAAATCCAGCTTTAACAATCACTTATAAAGGATTAGTTAAACTGTATTCAAACCTTGCCTCTGGAAAATGGATGTGAGTGAGTTGATTGGAATAAAGGCTACATTTGTTCTAAAGAAGCATCCATCACCAGGTCTGAATGTAGTCAAATGGGCTTTAAAAACAAAGGTGGATTTTTTTCCTGAATATCACCGTATGGACAGTATTTCTGTAAGTGTTAACATGGGGTAGATTGCCTGCTGTAAGTTTATGCCCTGTTTTTCTGTGCACTGATTTTTCCATGGACACATCTTGAGAGTCTAAAGACTCTACCTTGGAACTGCTGACTGATATCTACAAAGACCCAGGTATTCTAGTGAAAATTGCAGAGAGATCTTTGTTGCCAGACCTTGCTGACTAGAACAGTAAGAGCCAGAGAGATTATTCAATTATTAAGAGAAAGCAGCCACTTTTTCTACCCTTCTTTTTAAAATACCTGGAAAGAAACACAATATATCCCTGTCCGGCAGACTGTGCTACGTGAAGTTTGCCTTCATTTGCCTCAAGAAATTAATTTTACTTCAGCAAAAATTTCTCCTTTGTTGGTCTTCATATCTGGCAGGTATTGCCAACAGTTATGTTGGTGTGAATCTCAATATTTCACCTGTGATTTTACAAGAATCATGGCTTTGACTAAAAAAATGAAATAAAATAAAGAATATCAAAGACCAAAGTAGTGCCTGGAGAAAGCTGGTTTTGGAACAGACTTAAGCTGGCGGAACTGCAGAGGCTTTCGCAGGTCAGGAATGGGGTTCATCATGAAAGCCGTGTGGAGCTATGAGACGTTGTAGACATGGAAAAGGAAGTGAAGTCACTTCTAGCTAATGGTCACTTTTGATTGCTCACACTTTGCTTGATGGCATTCATCCATTATCTTTCTTTCCTTTGGTAAACTGGCTATGGAAGAGCATACAGATATTCACTGCAATATTTACAGAAGCATTTTTGCTCATTTTAATCATCTTTGAAAGCTCTCCAAATTGCCATGGAGAAGAAAAACACTATTTGAAAGGAAACTGATTTAGGGTGCTGTAAGATATACTTTCTCCCTCATACATTCCACATCCCTTTATTCATCAGATAAATGTAGTCCATGGAGAAAACACAAATAAAACTCCTGCTCGCAGAATGGGAGTTGATACAACAGATTTACAGGCACAGGATTGCAGGTGGAGAGGATCTCCTCAGAGTTCTATAAAATTAGTACTGTTGTCTGTCTGACATTTGAACTGGGCTTAGTATTAGTGGCCAGCAGCTCATAGATGGGTGTGCAAAACACAGCTTGCAGCTGATCACTCACCATTGGAAATCTGGACTTCTCCTGAAAAGAGATGTTCTCTCTGTTTTGCTTCAGGTTCTTTAATTCTGTGATGGATACAAGCAAGATTCAGGACACAACTGTCAGTCTGACACAACGGGAGACAAAAGTGGATTGTAGCCAAGTATCTTGAAATAGACAGCTACAACATCAAGGGCCCACACCATGTCAAGGGCCTCCTCTTGAAGGAGATTTTTTGAGATTAACTGTTTTACAAAACAGAGCACAAATCAGTTGCATGCAAATAAATAAACCAGCAAATCTCCTTTTAATAAAAGAGTCTCGTAACACAATAAAATATTCAATGAAGCAAACACGACCAGTTTTAAAGTGAAGAGGAAAAGGCAATGTTACGAATGGCTCTGCATCAATTCTGCTCTTTCATTTCCACACCAACGATCACTACCTTCTCACGAAAAGGTAGAAGATTGTATCTGTACAGATTGGAGAAAAGGCTATTTAATAGGAATTCAAGTGAGAAGAAAAAAATTGTTTTAGTTAATTGTGTGGTTAGATGGAAAAATAATATTTCTGTGGGACACTGACATCAGCTGACCTAGTAGTTTAACACCTTGCCCCCACTATTTTGGCCTAGGTCTCCATATCCTATGTCCAACATTTTGTAGCACATCCACAAGCGTGGCTGTCCAGAAATAGCTAGATTCACAGACAAAACAGGAATTATGCAAAAAGATCAATTATGGCCTTGTTTTTTTTGCCAGCCCACATAATTTAGTTTTGTTTTTGTAGTGGCTTTGTTATAACCTTGGGGAATGTCATGCTACTTTTAATTCCACAAGGACTGAGATGAACTGTCAGTTTCCAACCCAAGACACTGTGAACAGATTTAGAAAGAAGAAATTACCACTGCAGATTTGTAAGAACAGCCAAGCACAAGCACAAGATATGCTGGTTTCTGTATAAGTACTGGGGAAAGGGACACTCAAGAGGGATTCATCTCACCTAACTTGCCTTTGACTAAACAGCAGTGTCTAGAACACAGTTGGATGTATCTGACTTAATGACCCTGACTCCCCTTTGTAGCACATCTAGACCTAATCAATACAGTTAGTGGAGACTAGATAGCAATTTTTCCTCTTCCCACATTTTCACAGAATATTTTCATTGGTCTTGGAAGCCTCAGCCATGAGGGGTGCTGGCCATTCCTAACAGACATGTTAAGAATCATTCTTTGACCCAGAGGATTTCTAGTTCAGTTAGTCAAGACAGAAAAAAGTGGGAGAAAAGCATTATTATCATGTACTACGACTGTGTTATTTCATTCCCCTTGCTCCTAAGTGAAGCGAACTGCATACAAATGAAATTCAAACCAGGGAGCATCAGAAAGATGTGAAATAGCATTATTTGGCACAAAGTTCTGAAGGAAAGTGTGCAGTGCATCACTAACTGTGGAGAGATAAGGTACAGCCAGCCCTTCAGCTCACCTTTCTTCCAGGGGCAAACACACATCCAGCTTCTTCAAGGAAGAGTTTAGTACATTTCTTTCCAGGAAAACCCATTGTTGATTCATGCAAATGGTTACATTTCCTCAGTGTAGTATTTGTGGCATGGCAGATGCCATAAAGGCACTTCAGCTTATGGCTAATGCAATAAAAGTAGACTGAACTTCATGATAGCGTTGCATGTTGCATAAGGTAAGGACATGCACACAGAGAGTTCCAGATGACTGACTGGTCAGCAGAAGTTGATGATGTGCTTAGAAACTTAGATTTATGAGGAATCTCATTTTCCACTCTGATTTGTGTCTATTGCCGTTACTTTGCACAAAGCAGATTTTATTCCATAAGGGATCTCATCAGGTTTTGGTGCAAATTTTGCACCCATTAGAGCAAAATATGCAAAATGAAAGAAAGAGAACACATTGCTGGGCTTCTGAGGAGCAAGTAAAATTGCTTAAACAGAAGGTTTAGACAAGATGTCCTGGTGATTCCTAATGCTCTTATAATCCATGAGATCTGAACACCTGAAAGGGATAAGAAAGATAAAAATCAAAAAGGAATGTAGGAGATTTCTCATTAGTCCTGACAAGTTTAATTTTCTTTTGTATTTGGATGACAATAACTTCCCATGTGGTGATCACATAAATCCTGACATATTAGTCTTCTTTGCCACAGTGAAGGTTATATGTAGCTTAGAGTATTTTGTCTGAGCTCTGGCAATAAAAGTCTCCAAATCACATTTTTTTCAGTACTTTTTATGCATCTTTTATAAAAACCAATAAACAGCAGTGGGAATAGGGGTAAAAATGGCAATCCCATTTCCTTTGACCACAGCTGAAATTGTCTTTCATGAGTTTCTTGCTGATGGAGGTGAACTTAGAGAAAATATTTTTTACTATTTACATTCATAGTAAGAAGCTGAAGTGCCAGAGATCTGGCATGAAAAATGTTAACTGAAAAGCCTTGTAAGTATATTTATTTTTATGTATGTATGTGTGTGTGTATACTCACAGATAATTGGAATTAGGGTTACATATGCTTTATAGAATTGTAGCATTACACCGAAACATCATACTTTTAGGTGGTGTTTTTGAGAAGACTAAACTGTGCTTATTTCTGGGATGAGTCTCTGTTACGTTCAGATGAGCTATAATTATACGGATGAAGATATTAAAAGGTAGAGACAAGAGGTGCATGTCTTTACTCCTTGAATTATGCCTTATAAATCAACTAAGACAAATCTTTTAAAAATGTTCCAGCATGTTAGCACAAAGTTTATAACCTGGAAATCTTTATTGAGAGAATTCAGGAACCACTGTTCCATTCATTTTCAATAAAGCTCAATCTCTTAGGTGTCTGTTATTTTGAAAATGGGACTTCACTCCGGATCCTCAACGATATTTAATCCTGTAACTTCTATTCATTTGAATAAGAATACCTTTGAGAACATGAACTCTAAATCTAAGCAAGAATGTGTCAAAATGTTATTCTCTCTATCTAACATTAGGGACATATACTCAGCTGAAACTTAAATCAGGTTAGAACAGCATGTGCCTTTGTATTGTAGGAAATAGTCTGGAATACATCTGTGAATGCAAGAACTTGATCCACCGCCAGAAGCCTGTGGTAGTTTAACAAGTCACTGGCTTATGGTGAAGCCACACTAAGCCTCCAGTGGGTAGCCTGTGCTCTTGTAAGGTAATAAAGTTTAATATTGAACATCAGCTGAAGATGTGAAAATTATTGGGGTTTTTCCAATAACTTGTATTTGGCCATGCTTACTCGTTGTCCATATACACAGTGCTTTACTTCCATTCAAGTAAATCTACTGTCCAAACAGATTACATAAAAGTGAAGCCAGGCAATGTTACTCTTGAGTAGGTCTGTACCTAAATCTGTCTTTCAGGTAATACTGGGTAGTTCATCGAGGCATCTAGGTTAACTTAGGTTTCTTCTATAGTCTTTGAGAGTGGTGGAGAGATATAGCCATGTCCAAAGGCAATTCATCCAGTTCTAAGACACCATTTGAGAGAGATACTATTAGCAAGAGAGCAAATCTAGGACACCAGGCTACAGAAATCACTTACTGTTCAGAAGGCAAAGGTAAGAAGGATTAAGCCTGTCTTAAATTCCTCAATACAGAGCTATTCAGAGATTGTGGAATAGGTTTTCATAAGTAATTCCAGGCATGGGGTAACTTTAAGTCTTCATAAACTAACCACAGCAATATGTGGAACACCAGACGTGACATCCAGTGTGTTTTTTTTAATCACTAATAGATAAAAAAAAAAGATAAATACTGTGTTGTTGTTGCCTACCATGTAATATTTCAGGAATGAAAATAGCTGAGATTATTTAAAATTCGACAGCTTGATTTGTAGAGATTATTTCCAGAAAAGTTTAACATCTCTATTACAACGCAAAAATTAGTATTGGTGAGGTGAGACCTGTTATATTTATCTTTCCACAGTTTTCTTTCATACCAAAACATTACATTTTGGGGTGGAGTTTCTGAAAAGGTGGCCAAAAATCTCTTCACACAACATCATTTACTTACAATATTTTCTCATTTACATGATTTTGCATCTCATACTTCAGGCTATGAGCCTACAAATGGATTCATACGAGTAGATTTATCTTACTGAAATGTCTAGTCTATGTTACATTTTTATCCTGGGATGAATCTAACAGTTACCTCACTGAAGAACATGTCTTTCATTAACAGTTAAGAAAGGTTAAAAGCTCTGGTGTTAAAATCTTTGTTTGTGAGGTCAAACAAATACTTAAACTGTAAATGCAATTCATTACAACTGCTGTCTTTTTGCCACCATATAAAAACCAAGTGTGTTTTTTTTTAAATTCTGCTTATCTACATGCAATGCAAAAAAGGAATTTATCTTGTTTTTATCACTAAAAAAATCAGCTGTGTGCAGTGTTATGGGGCTGCACTGAATTTCACAGTGACCTGTTTCTATCACACAATCTTGGAGCAGTTAGGAAGCAATCTAATGCACTTGACCAGTTGCATTGTGCCGTGTATAAAAGGCCAGAATCCTTCCTGACCCTGTGCTGATGAGATTCATCCTCCCTTTTATTGGGTTAATAAAACTATAAATATTGTCAATGGCCCTAAAAACATTGATTCATTTTTCAAGTCCACTCACTGCATTTGGTTTGATGACCTTATCTGGCAATAAAGTAGCTCTACAGATTATTAATTATTCTTAGGAATCATTTGCATATGATTCCAAAAGTGTGAATAATGCCTCAGAGATAGGAAAAGTACAAGGAGAGAGACATTGGCCCCATGATTTCTGTTCTTTCTTCTCCCCTGCCATGTTGCAGGGAGGAAGGCAATATTCATTTATTCTTCACAGTGTTGGCTCTAGATTCAGGAAAGCCGCTGTCTCTCTGGGCATGGGTGGGGCACACATGATGACTGCTGATATGAGACTGGTGCAGACAGTATGTTGGCTCCACTTCCAATGGCAATTCCAGGCTCTCTTGGTGATATCAAGGCTTGGCACAGCACCAGAGATGGGTGAGTAGATGGAGATGCAACTGGCAGTGCTGGCTGTTGGAGTTCTACATCAGACCATACCAAGTGAGAGGAACTCCAAGAGCGATAAGCCCATGGTCTCATCCAGCAGACTTCTCATCAGCATGGAGATTGTAATCTGTCACTGCTGGAGACTCTGTGGAAAATTCAGTCACTTCTATATGGAGAGATGGGGCACATTTAGAGGCCTGGGAATGTTTAAATCTATATGCTCCCTCTCTGTGCTGAATGGGCTCCTGTCTAACCGTACTGTAAGCTCTTCAGCAGCTCCTGGGATCATGGATTTTCTCATGAACCAGACTTATACCAATGGACGCTCTGGGCTAGTGGCGGTCATATGGCCTCTGTGTGACTTTTCTACACTATCCACTCCCAAGTCAAGCTGAAGAAGTCCATGATGAAAGGTCTGACTAAGCCTCTGGTGTGCAAGGCTTTCTACTTGGATACTGGGTACTCTGAGCTTGGGCAAGGAACCAGCCTATGTGGCTTAAATCATCTCTTGGAGCAGATCACATTGATACTATGCAATTACCTTGAAATAACCCTCAGCTCAAAGCAGATCTTGAAGGAAAAAGCAAGTAAAAAAATATTTATTTTTAAAATCTAAAATAGACACTAGAGTTACAAAGATTTTCAAAGGCATGGGTGACAAAATGGAAAGAAAACTACATTTAATCTACTTATCCTGAGATTAAATCTAAAGGTCGGTCTCTTTGCATCTAACTGACAAGCTATAAAACTCTTACTTAACCTATGTGATAAGGCAGTCAGTCTTTGGGGACAATCTCCATCAACTTACATTCATAGGGGATACCCTTGAGCTACAGAAGTATGTTAGATTTTGTATCTAGTTATCCCCTTCAAGTTTCCTTGGAGTTACATGTAGGTTACTAACTCTCTCTCTTCACATCTTACTCTCAAGTATAATTAATCCTTAATTTATTTTATTTCATATACAAAATGGCACCCGCTTTTTATACAGACTTTTTTGTTCCTTACTTAGCCCAGACATGCAATCATCCCATTACAAAGAGGTGCTGACAAGTCTGGATTGTTGTTCTCCACCTCTGTTTTTATGGGCTGAGGAATAGACCCACTTTTCTTCTTCATGTATCTTCTAGTCTGGTGGTTGGGCTAGAGTACCAGCACCTTTTCTTTTGGTTCAGTTAATGGAAAAAATGAGAATTTGTGTCTACTGTATCCCTGCTAAAATGACCTACAAGTTCATGGTCAACACACTGCACACAGAATGAGTACTCTCCACTGCTGCTCAGCCCACGGTTCCCCTCTGGTGTCTCTTTACCGGGCCTCTAGGCTAGTTTAGATATTGCCTATTATGACATGACCTGAAGAAAAAGTTATGAATTTGCTTCCTTTCAGTGAGCTACAGTATATTATTCCTTTGGTTTGGAGGTAGTTAGAGGCATACTAATTGCTGTATGGAGAAAAGACAGTAGGAAGGTAAAATAGTGTATGCCAACTCATTATACAGAGACATCCGAATCAGTTTATAGAAGAAAGGCTCCCGGCTTCTGTTCATTTCTCTCAAAGCAGGTGTCTAAAGCCATCTGAGATGCCCTACAGTATTCTGCCTGGCTTCCAGCTGCTGCTTCAGAGTGTCCCAAATGTCCCGCATCAGATACTCCCAGGGCATTTCAAAGGTTCTGAATGCTTATGCTCAGGGGGAATGAATTAAGTGTTCAATATCTATCATCACATGCGCTCCCTCAAAACGATCACTTTTATTATCTGTATGCTTCTCTCATCCCTGTTGTTCTACTGTTAGCCAAGGACTTTCACCTAGATCAGAGCCTGTGTGTGTCAGGAGCTCTGCATAAAGCTAATGAAAAACAGGCCCCAGCCTAAAAGGATATGTGAAGCGAGACAAAGGTGACATGTCTTGTCCAGGTTTATGCAAGCGATCTCTTGTGGAAAAAACACAAATTCACATCTTCTGAATCCAGACAACAGTCCAGACTGTTCTTTTATAGGGTTCCTTTGCAATACTTACATTATCTTTCCTGCAAGATCTCTAACACCTTTTGACCCAGCAAGGCCGATGAAGGAGGGCTGAGCCTGACTCTATAAAATGTAAGCTGAATTAAGAAAAAATCAGTCCTGAAATGCAATTAGCCCTTTTCTGTTTCTTGAAATATCTCCACTCTCCCTGCCTTTCCCTACCTTCATTTCATGCCACTTGGAGTAAGATTTATTTTCAAGCAGAAGTAGTGAGTTATGGTCACGGTGCAGCAGCCTCTCAGACCCGATATATCACAAAAAACTCTTTACCAGCAATGTATTGCTAAGAGTACTTCTGCAAAAACTTCAGCTACTTGAAGGGGATTTTTTTAGATGACCACAATGCAAGAAGCAGTTCAATGTTATATGCTTTTGTAGATGTGTATCTCTGCTTCTTGTTTCTGCTCACTCTGGTCATACTGGAAGATGTATTTTGGGGACTTAATGGGTGTCAAACAGGAGTGGATTTCTTAGCAATATACTCATAGTCCCTAACCAATGAGAAATTTTGAAAAGATATTTTTATATATTCAGAATGATCGAGGAAACATCCCAGTCCTAAATCTCAAATAACTTTGAAGAACCCCTCTTGTTTTGCTTAAGGCAGAACTCCTACTGATTCAATTCCCAGTTTCGAAAGGGAAAAAGTCTGATGTATGTATAAGATACTGCCCTGTTGGGCAGTTGTGACATTTCAGTCTAATTCTGTGACTATCGGGGTTGCCTACCTGCTGGAAACCACTTTGACTTACATTATCTGACTTTTGCAGTGCACGAGATCAAGCTGAAAGGAGAGTGGGTTTCTGAAAGGGTCTAGTTTCGCCTCATGTCAGGTCAGGTACACAGATGAATTGGCAGCAGTAGCTGAGCAACACAGGCTAAGGGCCCTGCCCAGCAGAAACACCCAAATCCATCACACCTACTATCACATAGTATCCTATAAAGATGAACCATGGGATACAGATGTTTCACCTTGATCTGTTGTTGACTTTTCCCCTGACTGCTTGATGTAAGATTCTTATGGGACTCCGCTGACAGTAATGCTGGCCAAAAAACTGCCTGATGGGTTTGGATGTCACAACCTTTGTGCAGGAAGAAGCCTGAGCTCTGTCCTTGTGCATGCTGAGGCTCCAAGTGCTTCTGTTTCCATTTCACTCTCAAACTACGGGCTCAGAGACATGGTCTTTATCTTAGACTCACAACTGGGAGATGTTCACTCACAGGTTTAGTCACCCAGCATGTCCATCCATCCACTGCTTCCATAGCGAGAAGGAAAAGGGCTGAATAACAGAAGGGAACAGTTATTTGGGGTGGGGGGGATGTTTGGAGAAAATTTTTCAGGAAATTGTGAAGTTAAGCAACAAAGACCCAGGAAATAGAATTTTAATGTGTGGGAGACTTCTAGCTTGTACTGTGCAAACAGAAACCTTTCTTACTTTTTGCAGGCTGCAGTAGAGTGGTAAATCATACCCTGAGCTTCTAGTTACTATCAACTAACCAAGCACTTTGCTTCACTTCATTTTAACTAGTAGTACTTGAAATGTTCTGAAAGGTTCTTACTTCTTATATTGAGAAGAAATGGAGACAGGGAGTAGCTTGGGGAGTAGCAATTTAAGGCCAGACATTTTACATCCACTTTGTTTTGGATTATCACCACTTTTAACTAGGTCAGTATTGCAAAGACAGAAGTCAATTCCAGTTGCACACTGCCTTGCATTGCCCTGGTCAAACTCATATTGGAAAGACTTCCCTGCTACAGAAGACAATGGGGAAAATTGCATTTCTGCTGTTTCTCAGCAGAAAGAAAAAGCTGTTTTTGTAGCCTACTCATTCTGAGAGATGGTCTGATCAATGAGATACTGCTGGGGAGTGCTGACAAAGGATTTCTTGTCTGTATAATGGAAAGTTCTCTGTGGACACAACACTTAGTCTGACATCTTCACCAGCACGTGACTGCCCAGAAAGAACCTTTTCAAAGGAGCTTGGCTGTCTGTGCCCTGTAGTGTTGTGAACTTCTGGTTATTTGTTGTAGTATTTCAGTGGGAATGTAACCTACTTTAGGAAAAAGTCTCCTATAGATTTAGCCCTTTTAGTACTTGATTCTGGCTCTTGGAAATATCTGTAAACAAATTAAAAAACTCCAAAGTCTGTGTAATGCTGCTGCACGTCTCAAGAATGCCCAGCATGGAGTCAGAAAGATGCAAATCAGTTTATTTTTTTTTTTTAAAAAAAAAGAGGTATTAATAATTGCAAACAAACCTCAAAAAGCTGAATTGAAAAATCAACCAACTGCAAATAAATTACATACAAATGGATAAAGCAGAGACAGAAAGATACTGATCAGCTGGTTGGTTTGTTTTGCTTTACTTGTCTCCTGTCACAGTGGATATGACATGCACATTAGCCCCGGATGAATTCATAATGATCAAGAAAGTCATTACATGACATAACATTTGAATTAATAATGACAGAGCAGAAAGCATCCCCTGAGCCAAGTGGTGGGCAAGGGTTTCAGCACACTGCAATACCAGGAGGGAACAGGGTTTCAGTTACTGGTTCCAGGCTGTTGCTCCTTAGGGATAAGGTGGATGGCCCTATATTGCTTGTTTAGCGTCTGCAAGGAAGGCAGCTCTTGCCACCATTTAGAACAGCCTTTCTGCCCAGCTGAAGACTGGTATTTTGTGGCTCCAACTAGAGTTTGCATCTTCATGATTCAGAAAATTGCCTTTGTGTTTTACAGTTTCACATAGAGGAAAATGATGGGACAGGAGCTCTGAGATCATTTGTAGACACTCAGGCACATCAGGAAAAGCATACCAAGCAAAGATATCTCGTGTGTGTCATCCACAAACTTAAAGAAAAGGAGGCATTATAAAATGAGCAATTGATTATCTGCTGTGGTGACTCAGATCCTTCACCCGATGCAAGAGCTAGGGCAGCTGCCACCTACTCTTCTGAACCAAGTCTACTGCATCTCCTAAGCTCTGTTGCCAGTTGGATACATGTGGCTTGGAACTCTGCTTTCACTCATCCCTACCACCACCTGTGGGATGCGAGCACTTTTGTACTGTGGGGCTTTTAGTAACTCTAGGGTTAGCTCAGGAAATGTTCCCAAGAATCACCAGGAAAAAAGACAACTCCATTTTTTAAACAAAGACCTGTAGGAGCCCAGCAGAGTCTGGGAGTTTTATTCTGTCACAGACACTAATTTGTCTTCCTCTTTGGATGAGATCTTGTTCCTTTCCTTTCTAAAGGAAAAGCTTAGGGGTGTTTGGAGAACAGTAGGAGGAGCTGAATACTTCTTAGTTGTTTTTGTGTCGAAGACATTTCTGCTGGGACATCCTTTCTGTTTTCAGTGATTGTATAAGGTGAGGAAAATAGAGAAGCTGCCATCCCACATCCCACCTCCCTCATGCACATTGAACTTCCTAGAGCTGCATCAGGAAAGAGTTTGGGGTAATTTGTTTAATTTAGATCTCATCTCCTGGTTCCATAAGGATTCCTGAGTTTTAGGTTTCCAAAGTTCTCATTGATTGAATGACTGCTTTGGCTTTTCATCTTTTCCCATTAGATCAAAAAAAAAAATAGAAGAAAAGAAGAGAAAAGATTAAACTCGTGTCGGTAGTGTATGGTTTTCAATAGGTAGAATTCAGTTGAATAGCATTCAGTTGAATTTGCCTCATTAGCTACAAAAAAAAGGACACTGGGATTCATCTAGGAAAATGCAAGAGAGGGGAGAAGCCCAGAGGGATTGGGAAGGGAACAGGGAGTAGGGGAGGGGAACTATGCCCATATGGAGGTGAAAGGGGAAGGGAATGACAAGATCTGGGGGTGAAGATGCAGGCTGGAAACTGTGGAAGAGCAGGACTGCGTCTGTGGTTCAAAGTCCAAAAGGAAGGGACTCACATGTTTCACTTAAATTGGAAAGAACAGCAGTTCTGTTGCCAGACAACTCGATACAGGCATCCTGTCAAAGGAATATTTGTGCTCATGGAAAGCTTCAGTGATGGTTGCAGCTGCGTACTTAAATAGAGGTCTGTTTCATCAGCCTGAAGGCTGAATTTGGCATGAAGGGATAGCATAGGCAGGGAGGATTCAGTTCAAAGGCAGAGGTGTCTCCCACTCCTTCTCTGACTTGTGACTGGTTTAACTTGCATGCAGCACTGTGGCCTGGGGTCACAGGCAGCTTTACCCATTGCTCCCACACGCATCCCAGAGAGTTAGAGCTCAGCAAAGAGAAGCTTTGCTTTGTTTAATTTGCACCCTGCTGTCATTAACGAGTGCATAATTTGCATAGAGCTTTTGCCCTGATGACCTCCAAACCATCTCTGGGACAGAGGCACATGATGTGCATGGGGAATCATGCATCCCTGGAGTTGGGAGGATGGCACAGTCACCCACAGTGGGCGGGTGCAATCAGAAAGGCAGCGCTGTTTGAGTGGAGACTTCTCTAGTGTGACTACCACTGGTGTCATGTCAGAAGGGTGGGTCTGTCAAGAGAGGAGAGCACGGGGTGTTCAGCTAACCCCTTGTCTCCTTACCCCATAAGACAAGGGAGCACAAATAGGGGAGGTAGCTCCTCAGAAACCTTCATGCACTCCCACAAATCCAGCCTGATCTGTGGTTTCTTTTGCGTGCCGAAGCAGCAGCCCAACTACTGTGATCTTTGCCCCGGCTTGTATAGACCTTGTGGGTGGGCAAGAGACATCACTATTCTCTGGGCAAGAGTGCTCCCCATTTGTGCTCCACAATTTAATTGCTTTCTTGGTGCACTCACCTCAACACAATGACAGGAGAGGCAGGGCTGGAGCAGGACCTATAAGGCAGATTTGATGCCCAAACACCAAGAACTTTCCTGAGAGCCATATGAGTATTTACCACTATGATGGGGTCTCCTAGGTCACATCTCGCACATGATTTATTTTTCAAAAAAAGGAAGGCTCCAGATGCAACACTTACAAGATGTACTGGGTGGCTCAGGACACTTCAGGAGATTTGAAACGTCAGTTTTCTATTCTGTCCTTAATTCTGCCACTGCTCTTCCTTGGTGCTACCTTGCAAGGGCCAGCTAGTTCTGGCTCACTTGTGCTAGAAAGGAGCTGAAGCAACACATCAGGACGGTTGACAAGGAAAAAATAGATCAGATTCCCTCAGTCTTTGTATGGCAGCTACAGCCCTTTTGAGGCAGAAAGGGTGAGGCAGGAACTGGGTCAGGTCTGCAATGCTACTGGAAAAGTGCAAGGGACAACCCTGTGTCATCTCATTCTGTCTCCAACTCTCCTGAGAAACCTGCTGCTGATGCAGCCATGTCTCCTGGCCAGACCTGGAGGAATTAAATGGATCCAGCAGGGCAGAGAGAGGAGTCCCACATTACCAACAGCAGCCAATCCTGCATGTCAGGGTCGCAGTAGAGACTCGGAGTTGCTGCCAGTCAGTTCAAGAGAGAGCAGCAGGCAGTCATTTTATTGCCTTTCATCTGGAGCTTTTTCAGTATTTGTATTTATTCCTTAGCTTTCTTTATGTTTTTCTCACTATAAAAGAAAAAAAAATAAGAGAAAAAAGGGGATAAAAGGGAGCAGTTCTTCTTGTCTTCTATTAAATTTGAAAGTAAGGGAATCAGGATGCAAATTAGCAATAACATCAAAACAGAGAAGATGATAACATCTAGTTAAAGCTATTAAATTGTTCCTTCTGCTCTGGGGGTAAGAAAGGAGTTTGGCTCTTCAGGATTCAGAAAAGGAGCTAAGATTTGTATTTAACTTACAACTAAACAGCAGTTGAAATAAATACACAGGAGACATTTAACTGCACCAGTGGAGACATATACTAAGCGCTTGAGATCAGGAGGCATTAGAAGTGGCTGAGGGATGCCCCAGAGGGGACATTCTGTGAGTGTCCTCTCTTCTCCCACAGGTGAAGCCAGAGGAGGGAACACAATTTTTTACTGTACAAACTTTTAAAAGAAATGGGAAAAGCTCATAAATCTAGGGAGGGTATTTCACCCTGACATGAGCTCCAATTAAAGTTCCTGTCCCTCCATCACTTTCGTCATTCTGTTGTTCACTCTGTGCAGGATGTATTGATCTGGGCTTCAGGTGTGGACAAAAGATCACTCTGCCACCCCCAGCTCCCGACTGCTGCTAGTGCCAGGGCTGTCTGATTATTGAACTCTCTTTCCAGGGGCTCAGATATGGCCGAGTTGCCTACTGCATCACTGTGAAAGCCACAGATCAAGAAAAAGTATTGTGCTTAGCTATTTTTCTCTCCTCTAAGACCTATTTTCTCTCTTTGTTTTTATCTGTCATTTACTTCAGCTACTACTGAGTTGCCAGTGTGTTGTCTCTTCCCTGTCAGAGATAATCTGCATTCTTATGGAACTGCCTGTTTCTTTCTATTTCTCATTTATCACTTTTACAGCTACATGGCCAGCAAGAGAAATGTTTCTACACCCAGTATCTAGAGGACCAGTTTTCAACTATTTGGCTTATGGATCCCTAGTAGTTTTCCAGCAGATGTAAAAGATGCTTTAAAAATTCTATTAATGTGCATTTCCTCTGTAATTTTAATGCCTGTGAAACAGTCTATAGACAGCAGAGATTTTGCAAATTGTGGTTGAAAACTACCTCTCTAGAAAGATCCAAATCCTCTTCAATCCTCTCTGTTTCACATATTTCCTTTTTGGTCATATCTTCCTCCCTTTTCTGTTCTTCCTGCTTCTTTTGCCTCTTCCATGCCTGTGCTTTTCCATATGTAATGATAGCTGTCTTTTACTTTTAGCTTCATTGTCCAAATGGTGGAAAAACCTCTTCAAAAGCACTATTACTTTCCTAGTAAGTGTGTTAACTCGTTGCCATGCCAGAAGTGCTCTTGGTGTTCTGAGTGTGTGTTTTTTGCATGTGCCAGAGAGACTTGTAATATTCTCTAGGCCTTGTGCCTAAAGCAGCCCAGATCACACTAAACACCACTCATCGTGGAAAAGTAATAACTTGCACCATTTAGGTCCCCATTGTACAAATGAGCCAAGCGAAAGGATTTATTTTGGGAGGAATTTTTAGTAGGGATATTGTTTTTCCTGATGACAATGCCAACCTTTTGTAGGATTTCATTACTCCTAAAAGTGAGACACAGGTGTAAGAATAAATATTTAAAAAGAGAATGTGATTACTGCTGAAATTTCACCTGAAAGACTCACGGACATTAATATTGCACAGTGTTCATTTTGTCTGCCTGGGTAAATGTGGATCTGGATTGAGATCCTCAGGGCTTTAAAGCTAGGACTCTCACAGCAGAAAAGGTTAATCTAGATGTAATGTTGCCAGACCAAAACATTCAGAAAAATCATGACCAAAAACATGAGATGAAACTGAAAAGAAATCTCATATCTAGAAACGTAATAGTTTTCAGGTTTCTGTTCCTTTGAGTTGCACACAGGAGGTAGGAACAAAGCTCAGATATCTCTCCATGGGACTCAGTGTGAATGGGAGATACTCAGCAAATCTGCAAGTGAATTGCCTCCCATGGAGGAACAATTTTAAAGGTTATTTGACACCCAGATCTCTATCCTGTACGTGGCTGTTCCCCCTCATGTCTCAGCTACCAGTTAAGTGCAGGCTATATGTACAGAGGTAGATGTATATGCGCACTCAGGATTATATGAAGTCAAGCCCAGAGCCTTGTTAATACAGCCATGTAGTTCCCAAACATGAGCAAGTAAGCACCCACACGTTTGGGCACAGCCAGCTCAGCCTCTCTGCATCTATGTGCATAGGTGTGCTCAGTGATCCTACCCTCCTTCAGCTATCCCACGTGGAATACTGGCAACCCTTTCTTTCCCGCCAGCCACAGGTGATGTTCCCATGTGCTTCACTTCTGCCTTCTCTCTCCTTTGTGTATTTTCTGTTCGTCTTCGCCTTTTTGTCATTAGGTAGAGCCTGGAATTCAGAAGTGAATTTATGCATTCTAGGTAGCTCCCCACGGATCCAGAGATACATACCAAAGGGAATTTCACAAGCCTGCAGCACTTGGCCCGTGACTTGTCAAAGACTCACTTGTATGTATTTAACTTTAGGCACTCTAAATGCACACTTTAGGTAGCACCGAAGTCAGCTGAACTGCTCACAGAGCACAAAGCGCACCGCGTGCTGAATCTGTTGCATGATTGAAGCCTGAGGCTATAGGCACTCTGGGGCAAGACTTATCTTCTTGTAGTTATTCCTATCAGAATGATATCCCACTCAAATCATGTGTTTCTCCTGTCCCCAAAGTGCTTTAGAAAGAATATCAGCTGCATTTTGCAACAGAATAAGCTGAGGGACAGGAAAGTTATGGGGTTACTAATGAGTCTTTTCATACATTTGACATTTAATTCCTTGAAATTTGGAGGCATAAGGTGCTCTAAAAAGTTGTCATACTTCCAGTCTCCCTTGTTAGTGTGATAGAAACGCTATGGCAAAACATAGTCTTTTAGAACATGAAATGTTGTTTTATTTCATGAGTGATCCAGATCGAGAAGCAGACCAGTGGGTTGGGATGCATTACCTTCTCTTTTGTCAACATTGCACATTATGTCACTGTAAATTGGCCTCTGTTGCTGCCAAAGTTTTGGAATGCCTGTGGTAATTAAAATTATTACACTAGATTTCCCAGTCTGCCAGGAAACAAATGTTGCTTACTTCTTTTGGGTTTGTTTCTTTCACATTAGTGTGTGGGGGTTTTTTTAACTCAATGACCTTACAGCTGCATTGAGCAAAAGGCAATTGAATATTCTACATTTTTTATAATTGCTCTAAAAATTGATAACCTCTTTTGCCCTATCAACCCCGAAAAATGAATGAGATAAAAAAAAATAAACTCAAGAGACAAAGATCCTTCCTCGAGATACACGAGTAGACACTGCCTTTCCCTTTGCAAGTCTGAGCAGATGGTATTATCTGAACACACAAATCAGAATTATTATGCACTTTGTAAAAAGGTACTATGAATAAATTTAGCATTAAATTCACTGTTCTCTTGGGAATTCAGGAATTAGTAAAAATTCACTTGCCAAATCTAAACAAATTGTTCTTATAGGTTTGTAAAGTAGATATGTTCTCTTAGTGAAGTGCCTGGTGGGAAAAAAAAACCAAAAAAGTCCTCTGTCCTTATGCTTGGAGTAATAATATTCCTAACACAATGAAAATCTTTTTAGGAAGAAATTTGGGTGAAAGTGAGAATCCAGGTATGATTTCTCACACCTTCAAAAAAATATTCACTGCATTGTCATTACTGGCAAATGCAAGTAAACTTAAGTTTCAGGAACCCCCCAAAATCATGGAATGGATTAAAAATGCTGCAAGACTTTTAAAGGGAGAATTAATTTTGTATTTTTTTCATTTATTTTGAGCTCTTCAGTTTATTTTTCAGGGTTTATATCAGCATATGTGACAATTTTTTTTGTGTGATACATGGGATTCACGTGGAACACAATAGGAGTTAGGAGCTAGGATTTGATGAAAACCAACAGGTTTTCCTAAGAGTTGTCACTCTTCTGTCATTTGATAAGATTTCCCAGCAGATTGAGGGATTCTTTCCTGTCTACTCAGCATTGGTAAGGCTACATCTCGAGTGCTGGGTCCAGCTCTGTTCAAGCTGTGCAGAACAAGAGAAACATGGACATACTGGATAGAGTCCAATAAAATGCCACAAAGATGATTAAGGGAAAGGATCATCCTCCAGGTTTCCCAGGGAGTTTGTAAAGTCTTCATTTTTGGAGATATTTAGAAGTCTGGTCACTGTCCTGGACTGTCTGCTCTAAGTGGTCCTGCTTGAGCAGAGGGTAGTTAGACCAAATGACCTCCAGAATTCCCTTCCAGCTTCAACCAGTTTGTGATTCTGTAACTCCCCTCTGTTTTTCAGGATGTGTTCAGTGGTATCGATGCAATACGCAAGGCCTCCTGCCTCAAGCGTCTTTCGTTCAGACAAGGCTCGGGTTCATAGGGGCTAAAACTACATAATCGTCTTTTGGTGCTTCCTAGAGAATGCTCTGATATATTTAAAAATACTAACTCTGTTGGATATACTTGTGCCAGGGAAGAATCTTTGTATAGGGAAGTCCTCAACCTCCAATAAGAATAATATTTTTCTTCATAGTTTTCAAAATTTCAGCTTTTTGGCCCCTTTTGTGTAAAGTTAAAAAGGCACCATACATATTGATTATTCCACGTCGTTCTCAATTCTGCCAGCACTGACAGCCCCAGTTTCTTGAGCAAGACAATAAATTCTCACCAGTTTTGAAACAACAGGAATCAACATGAAGGCAGGAGTTGAAATACTGTGGCGTTAAAAAAGAACAAACCACAACAAAAAAATCCAAAACCCCCACAGAATTACTAATAGTGAAAAAAAATGTAACACACCTCAAAAGTCATTCAGCACAGGATCTATTAGCTACAGCCCCAAACTCAATCAAGCATTTCTCATAGAGAGACTGACATCAAACAAAATATTTTCCAGATCTGGGCTGATGTCATTAATGACATATTCAGTCTTATGGTCGCATATCAAAAGAAAAGAACAACATAATATGGAGTCTGGTTTGCTCTTAGTCTAAGAGAATAACTCAGATTTACTTAAAATTTAAGCTAGTGGTGGGAAGTTGAGCCTTATTGTCTGAGCTAAGATACAGTAAATTATCTGATTCCTGGAAAATGAAATTAACAAGAAAAATTCTGTAATTTATGTGTTTCTTGTATCAATGGTCTTAGAGAAAGTCCACTGCTTTCCTGTGGGCATACATCTCATTGTTGTCAGCAGACTACAGTGGGATATCACTCTTGTTTGCTATTTGTCTACCTTTTATAAGACAGTCAACAAAGATACCCAAGAGAATCCACAGATGAGACTGAAGCATGTGAAAATAGGACCTATCTGTAACCTCTGCATTACACACCTGTCTGTAATCTCTCTCCTACAGACTTTTCCAAGAATTATGAGGACAAGCATAACAATCACGTATGTTGAGAAGAAGTGGAAAGGGAAGATTAATTTTAAAGAGAAAACCTGAAGATATGTTTAGAAATTCATGATGAAGCACAGAGTTTTTCACACAGACAGTGGAGTCCTTGTGTGCATTGCTAGCCACGGGGGATATGGCTCAGCGGGCTTAATGACCCTAGGAAAGGGAACTACTAAATAGGTTCTGATCTCCCCTTGCCTGCTTTTCCCCTCCTTCCCTCCTCCAGCTTCCAACTCCAGTTGAAACTACCTAAATGATGGCAGAAAACTCATTGAGGAAAAAAGGAAGTAACTACCCTACCATCAGTTCAGCGAGGTGAGCTTGCTGATGGCTTGGAGGAGAGCTGGAGAGGGCATAAGGGAAGACATTCCCTGCTTAGTTGACTTTTTTCTTTCTGCAGAAGAACTACATATTCATCAAAAATAAAATTCTTCTTTGAGACAGTTTAATTGCGATGAATTTACTGTGAAACCACTGATAGGCTTCAAAAACTGTCTGGAAATTTTGCCAGCCTACCTTTACAGCTGGAAGTCAAGAAATCCCACTTTTTTCACTTCCTCTTATCTGACAATTTGTTTTCCTGGCAGGCTGATGACAGACTGAGAGCCTAGACCTTGCTGGATACCAAAGCTTCTAAGCTTCAAAGTCTCTAGGTCCCCAGCTCCTGCCTGCCACAAAGTATTCAGGCTTTCGTTTCTCCTGGGCTTTAGGCATGCTGAGTTGCAACTCAGTAGTGGAGCTGACAAGGACCTGGGTACCCGGAAGCCGTGAAACTGGCAGTTTCCAGACTCTGTGGCTCCTTGTTCAGCAGATGCTATGAATGATTTTTGTTGCTTCTATCCAGAAGAAGTCAGATTCCAGTAGAAGTGAGACTGTTTGGGTTCCTGATGGACTTACCTCACGAATTTGAAAACCTTTCACTTTCTGTGTTTGAAATGGAAACAGCATTCAAACCAGCGTCTAAACCCAGACATATCATTTCTGTGTAGAACTCTACCTACTAATAACCTGTGCAAGTAGACAATGCAAAAATACAAACTCCAAGAGCCCCTCTTGGGTAGAAGGCTCTGATATGTCAGTAGTTGTTTCTACAAGTATTACAGTCCCACAATAATAATAATAACAATAATAAGAATCATCTGTTTGAAGAAGACCTAGGATTCCTTTCAGAACCCACAGCTGTTTTCGCAATAACTGACTCATTGAGTACCCAGAAATGAATATTTTGCATTCACCTTTGTCACAGCACAATACTATTTATTGCAATTACATGACAGAAAATAAAAAGCCATAGGTGTTCCTGTTACTTATGGCTTTATTTTACTTTATCTTAATTTCTTTTTTTTATGCCACTGTTATTACAGTTGAAGCAAAACTCTTCTTCACAAGTTCAGTTAACAACAGCAGACAACTCAGATGTGTCTAGAGAGGATTTTACCCTAATTACTAAAAAGCTACCCTTATATGAAAATTAAGAGGATCGGAGCTAAACATGTGCAACCTGAGCACTCCCTAGAGGGTTGCCTTGCATGAAATATTTCATAGCATTTTCTGTGTTATGCAGAAACCTGTTTCTTCTTTAATGGAAGCTCTGTTTTAATTTCTTCGATGTACCTAGATGAAACACCCACACCTAGAAAACTGTAATTAGCCCAAAATACAATCCCAGTACAGACCGAGTAAAATAGATGAAACAAGAAAGGCATTGTTATTTCTATTCCATCCCATGCCAGTAGCCTCTAAGACACCTGGATTGATGGACAATTTGAGAATTCCAGTTTAGCTAATAACACTGCTTGCATGAGGTTGATTTTTTTGTTTAAGATATATTGAAATGGCTGCCGTGAATACCAATCATGTAGTGAAAACCCGGGTTATGTTCCTGACAGAAAAGGCTTCACAGTAACGAAGACTGAGATGTAATGAAACATTTGAGAAGACTGAATTTTAACCCAGGGCTGACAGTAAAAGTTTACAATGGAAGTAATTTGCAAATAAGATTCAATACATCAGAAATGTCAGTAAAGTAAGAACAAAGAAGCCTCAAAAAGCAGTCCTCCAGGTCTGAAAACTATTTTATCTTTGCTGCCACTTCTCTTGTAAAGAAAATTCCCCCTCCCTTCAGACTTTGCACTGTTGGCCAGAGTAAGATATTTTTAATTCTGGGGCCTTAATTCTTCTTTTTATCATCTCTATCTAAGGTTTGGTTTTCACTGCCACATCAACTCTGTCATATAAGAATAAGCAGACCACATACTACCTTTTAGAGACTTACTGCCCTCTGTTAAGGCAGAGATTTTTGCACTGTGATCCATCCTCGTATATTTGTCAAGCATCCTGAGTCTGTTACACTGAAGATAATACCACTGATTCAGTTGACTCTGGGAATTCACTGGAAAGGGTGGAGACCAATCCAAGGGGCTGACAGCAACACCTGTAGCTAAGAGCGCAACATATGAGGTGGCTGAGATGCAGCTGCAATGTAATGGAAGTATGAATGTCTGAGACTGCGTCACTGACCATGAGGATGAGAGAGATTCCACTTCCCAGGCCAAGACTGCTGAAAACAAACAACAAACGTCAGTATAGGGCAGTTTAGTAGCACCAGAGGCATCTAAAATATGCCTAAACTGTCAGCTGAACCAGTCAATCATAGGTGTGCACACTTAAGTCTAGTGACATCTGCTACTGCAATTTGCTACAAACTCAGCAAAATTATCTCTTCTCTTGACTATTGCTCATCTTACCTGAGCCAATATGGAAAGAACTGTTTAAAAATACATTTAACCAGGTCAGCGGGAGGTAGTGTAGTCATTAAGTGTTAATAGTTGAAGAAATACCTGTAACGTCATGGCACCTAAATCTGGCCCCCATCACCATCAAACTCCTGTGTGAGTTTAAGAAGCAATAAAGACAACTGACACCTGTGGAATATCTGGATCTAGCAATGGATAAAACCACCATCTTGGCAAACCTCAATGATACTACATCAATCAAAAAGGACAGTAACTATTGAATAAAGATGAGGAATGAGGACCACTGGTGACAAAGAAAGGCTGGATAATTTTCTGCAGCAAGTTCTGTACTTTGGACTGTCTCAAACTATCTGTTTTGCATAAAAATGAGGATTTGCAGAAAAATATTTATTTTCTGAAGCAGAAGTTTCCATTGTAGAAACATCAGTCTTCCTATGAAAGTTTTATCAAAAGGTTTCCTAAGCTCAGGGTAGGATTTTAGGTCACAGCCAGAGACAGAGACAGAGCCAAAAGTAGTTGTGTCCTGATGTAGATGAGGAAACAGAATGTGCATCTTGGATATTTTATGATCTTTTATGACCAATTTTCCAACTCACTTTTCCTGGTGAATTTTTAATATCTACACAAATCGGAACACAGAAATTAAAAAACAAGAACTGACTTCATACTGTCATTAGCTGGGTATTTTCCTGGGTTAGTGCAGTTTCAAATCCATATTCTGAATTGAGTAGAAGTAAAGGACTTGACTGCTGGTGTTCTGGTTCTTGGTTTTTTGAGAGAATTCTAGTTCTCAGAATATTTTCTGAGGGGCAGCCAAAGCAGTCAGGTACTGCTTTGAGCACCACCACTTTCTCCTGGATAAAACTAGAACTGCACAAACAACATTTTCAAACATTGTATTCTTCATTGCAAATTAACTTTCTGCTGAGCGCTTTGATTTGTGGACGTCCCACAGGTGAGCTATGAAGGCTATGAGGATCATGGTGTTACTGATAACTTTTAATTCCTTAGTGGAAAACTTATTTCATAATCCCTGTAAATATTACCTAATGACTATGTGCAACAGCTATAATATTATTCTTATTTCAAGAGAGGACATGACACTTCTTTGTAGTCTCCTATCACATAAGTTGTACTGCTGAGAGAGGGACTCATGTTACCATTCACATCCAAAAGTTGAATCAGATACAGTTTATGAACAGTGGCCGTCCTTAAGCTAAATCTGCTTAGCTTGACCAAAATCCTCAGTCATGAATCACTTGCTCAGATACAGAATTCTACAGACTATGAACAGAGAAGTTTTTTCCACTTCTTTGGCTTGTTAAGCAAATAATGTGAGAGAATAACTATGTCTCAGTCTCCAGCCAGGCAAAATTCAGGTTCTTGTTGTCACCAAGGGCTGGAGATACTTGGTTCACATCATGGTACCTTAGGATATCTGTTCCAGCTCCTCGGTGGCGTCCTCTGAGGACATCAACACTGCTGCTTCCTTTTGTGGAACCATGCTCACAGACAAATGATTTACATTCTCACCTTCTCTTCATCAGCTAGAGTTCATCATTCCTGCCTTTTAATCCTCATTAGTATTACCTTTTTTTAACCCTGGAGATATAAATTTGATAAGGCTTCAGGAAGATGTTATGCCACAGATGTGATAAAAACTTGGACAAAGCTTATCATCTGTTATAAATATTAAGTATTCCTCATGCTGCTTGCTATGCTCTGTGCATAAAATTTGCCTAGAGCCTGGCCCTCAGGCTGGGAGACAAGATATTCTCTACTGACACCAGAGTCAACCTGTTTTTCCTCATAGCTGTGGCTACTGCCAAGAATCCTTTATTCAGATGGATATATTTCTCTCCCCTTTGATACCTCTGGACTGTGTCTTCATAAAGTGTAGAAGTAAAATGTGTCTCGATCCCCAGAAAAGGTTTAAAGGAGCAATTCATGAAGTGCTGCTCGTGGCTTCTGGTCATTTGTCACACAAAGGAGACTTGACTCCAAGACAAGCTACTGCACCATGGGTCATAGCTGAGCAGAGGTACGTGAGAGATGCATGGATCTTCTTGTGAGCATCCCTGTGCTCTCCAGGTGCCAGAAGGACTGGGATGTTGCCAGAGATGCTTCATTTTCTCCCATAAAACCCAAGTATGCCAGGTGAGTTCACGGCTCTCCTCTCTCTGATTCCTCTGACAGGAGGAGCTGTCATGAGTCTCTAGGTCTCTCTGCTTCTGTTCATGGGTCTCTTGGCTTTTCAGCACTGAGTCTAGTTCACTTGAAGCTTAAGCCTTCACCTTTTTGGCAAAGCAAATATTTCTGGTGAAGATTACACTTAGTGTCTTGTTAGAATGACAAATGGAGGAAGCTGTGGGAGGTACATTATGCGAAGGGAGTCGTTGTGACAGTCTGAGGAAACCAAAGAATACCATAAGTGTTGCCTCTCAGACTAATGAATCTTCAGGTCTTTTCTGTTATTATTTTAAATGCATATTATGAATTAATTTTTACCTTCTTAAAGAGGCTGCTGTTTGAAAATCTACACCTCTGTATATATTCCAGGAAATGAGTAACTCAACAGTTCATAAGATTTTGTATCCTAAAAATACTAATTCTGTATGATATAATGAGGTCCTGGCTGGGTATTTACATAAAGCCCAGTTCTACCTTTTGGCACCTCTACATAGTAGTTTACATTAACGGTAATGTAAGCCCTTCATCTATTCAAGACCTTAATATAGCCCTAGGTAGTATCACATCATTTCATGGTAAATTATTCCCGTCTTTTAAGGCACAGAGCAAATTGCAGGTAAATTATTAATAATAATACTTAGATCTTATCTTCAAAGCACTTTACTAGCATTAATTAATTTCTGCACTCCTCTGAGGTAGGTAGATGCATTATTACATTCTTTACAAAAGGGAAAATTAAGACAAAGAAAGAATGGGATCTGCCTGCAGCTGGTGCTGGCTGTGGGATGCAGACTACCAAGCAAAGGTGAATGAGCTGAAATGCTCTGCCTCCAGCTGTTTTCTGTCTTCTCTGCTGCAGGTCACTGCTTCTGTGATAGGCTGACAGGGTGCAGTGTCAGACCCTCTCCAGCTCTTTCTTTTTCAAGGCTTGCACCTTAAGCTAGACCTATCAGTGAAGTGTTTTGGGTGGGATTAAGCTAAGTTTTTTGAACCTTGCTCTGAGGATGGTTGTCTCCATTTGCAGAAAGAAGACAGCTGGACCACCACTGTTTTAAACCATTGCAGCCAGATTTATTGGAGATTACTTACCTCTAGGCTAAATTCCAAATGTAGAAGCAGAATTCCAGCCAAAAGAGGAAAAAAATGGACTTTCAAAAATAATTTATTTGGACTTTTTTTTAACTTTCCATTATTTCTTAACTTGTTTTCAAAAATAATTCTGAATTTTATGTAGGTTTTAAAAATTATTTTATTTATTAACACTATACATCTTTTGTTTCTAATGTTATTGGTATATCAAAGTATGACAGCAACTGATCATTGAAATGTCCTGGTAATTCCTTGTTTTCAATTATTAAGGCAATTATACCAGACTCTTTTTAGTGAATCAGATTGATTCCTGGTTTCATTGTTATTCAACGGATTGCTTTATTGTGCTAAAATTAAAATGAGACTATTTCAACAATGCTATCATGGAAGAATGCATACACAAAATAGTAATATGGAAAATGCATACGAAAGTAGTACAGATACAATTTTCAAGGTTCAAACCAAAATTTTGAAATGAGATCCTAAATACTTTTTGGTTTATAAATGTTTTTTCCTGCAGGAATCCACGGAACTTGATATGATTTTTTTGAAAACACTAAAAATGAGCTTATAATACAAAGACTTTTTTCTAATCAAAACTGCCTGAGAAATGTTATCTAAATAAGTCTGAGTATAGATAGCTGCCAGGTCTCTGCTTAAACCTCTACAGCAAGCTTTGTTCTCCTTTGAAATTATGTGGCCCTCTATCACCTCCTCCTGCAATGAAGCCCCTATTAAACAGCCTCAGGAAAGGACACCTACACAGCAATGCCCTCAGAGAATTATAATATGCCCACAACTCAGAGCTAATCTGCTGGTGGGGCTGAATTTGTCCCCCCAAAATTCACCTATCATCCGGAGCTGAAGCCGAGTTGCTGTGTTTTGCAGCCAGGAGTGCTGCTGCATCTGTTGCCCTCTCTGATCCAGCCCACTTACATCCAAACCATGGGCTGGAGATGCCTAGCACTGTTCTTTTTGGTAATGAAAGAAGCCTAGAAAAACTTATCTCCCAGTTAAGTGCCGAAAGTTGGGACACCTTCACTGTAGTACCTGTACAACTGAAGCCATTCAACTTCTGGCTATGGCCATGGGGACAATCTGAGAACTCTTCCACAAGCTAGCAATGGATGTGGCCAAACTGTGTAAAGGGCTCAGAAAAGTGTTCCAGAGAGTCTAATTGCTGATATCAATTTATTAATTAGTTTTGTTTCTGTGGGTCAGCCAAAATACATGGAGAAGTTCCCACTGGATCACCAATAATTAAAGATATAGGGAGTAGCTTTTTTCAGGTATTATTGCTTTACAGAGTGTGATCTACTAGTTTTTCCAGATCTAACTAGGGAAAACACTGAGCACATGCCAAAACCATCACTCGCCAGGCCAAGCTTCAGTCCATGACTCAAAAGTAAAGAACTATCTGTTTGGAAGGAGACACAACAAACAGAGTCAGCCTGGTAGCAGTTAGGGAGACATCCCTCACCTCCAGTGCTCCTTGTCAAACAGCATTCTACAACTGGAGACTTGTCACTTTCAGCAGAAGAAATCCAGGAATCTGGGATCAGGCCAAGCCACCCCATGTCCCATGTACCTGCACCCCAAAAATGGCCTAGTAGCAAAACAGACAGAACTGTTCCTGATCCCTTACCAGTTGCTTCAGTCCCTGCTTCACTGGAATCCAGGCTGCAAGCAATGAAAACAATACAGCCCTGCTGTTAACTTAAGTGTTTTATTTTCTGGGGTTTTTTCATTCTCTTTTTTTCGATTTTTTTTCAGGTTTTATGCACCAGGAGACCTTCTTGTACTTTTTATTCCCTTATTTTAAGGGAAGAGCCTGTGATTGCGTGCCTGCATATACACTCGGTGCCTACAACGACCACTGGGAAAGAATGAGGAAAAAAAATCCACAAAATTTCAGTTTCCTCACACTCTTAAGCGCACTTTAAAGAGTATTTTTATATGACAGGATTTAGGACTGTTTAAACCATCATCTACAGACTGTCAAACAAGGGTAGTGAAATTCCATTTTCCCTATATGCCCTTCTCAGGCCTCTGTTGCAGTAGTGAAAGGGCAGCACCTACACAAGCCACTGTGTCCAGGACTAGATAGGTTATTCACACACCAAATGAACATAGTTTTGGTGTCATCATCTTTCATCAGCTCTAACATTTAGTTTCATTACATACTTTTTGCTGGTGTCTACAGTCAATTACATCGTCACCCCACACACTTTCCAACATGTTTTAAGATAGGGAATGTGTGTTTGCTTGGTAATGTCACAAACAGGATGATTAAATGCTGTTTCTAATATTGAAACTGGGTTGCTTAGTTCTGGGTTTCTCGTAATAACAGCAGCTAAAACAAAAATCAAACTCAGTAATATGCAGTCCTGAATTTATTTTTTTTGCCCAATTGCTGTAAGACTCTATACAAAATCCATACTGAATAATATTTACTTCTCTGCAGGTGCAAATCCTCTGAGAAGTGTGACAGATCCCAGCCAGACAACCCAAAAGCCTGACTAGCTGTCCACCTACCTGTTCTAAGATCTTTACAGGAGGGAAAAAGAAAGGCAGACAACCGTATATATTGAAGCTGAGGCTATGTAAAAAGCTTTATGAGTCTGTGTATCTATCCCTCAGAGTCATTTCAAATTTTGTAGTACCCACGGTATTAAAAGCCAGATTGGTACTTTGAGTCTCAAAGAAGCCAGCAAAAAATAAATTGCTAAGATGTGAATCCATATAATCTCCATTTGATGCCCAGCATGTGGGCTGCTCTTACATGGCAATACAAAGAGAAATAGCAGTCACATGAGAGAGAGAGAGAGATAAGCAGAGACATAGTACAAGGAAAGAGAAACATCATCTCAAGCCATGCTTCAACCTTATGTTTATGTTTTGAAGATCTATATGAATATTGGAGTAAGTCTGTTTGGAAAAGGTCTTATTCCTCTGTGTAGCAGCTGCCAAAAAAAAGAGCTGTGCGGTGTCAGCTATCCCACATTGCAAGTCGTGGTCAGAACTCTAATTTGTCTTCCATTCCCAGTCTCAGACCAGGCTTGAGTGCCCCACCTCTCGCGCAGGTGGCCTAAACCTGTCAGGTCAGCCCTGCTTCAGCAAATGAAAGTGTGTATGGGAAGAGAGAGGGAAGAGAGGGCAGCAAGGCCAAGCTCCTGCCACGTTCAGGCAGGATGCTCTGAATTGCTCCCTGGCAGCTGAGATCAGCTTGGGCAAAACAGCAGAGTGCGTGAAGCCAAAGCCCAGGGCTCAAGCCTAGGATGAAAATAGAGTGTAAATATAACTATTGAGAGCTGCTGAGCATCTGGTTTGCTTGGGAAATGCCAACGGCACCGCACTGCACAGTGCACAAAGTCTCTGAGTGCAAGTACTGGAAACATTTCAGGGGCATTAGCTACACTTATGCTGAAAAAGCAGGGAAAATTAGGTCAAGCAGAGGTTCTGCTGGAATGAGTGTCAAAGGCAGCATAGGCACTTCTGAACTATACTGTGCTGTGCTGTGCGGTGGTTTCAGTGTTTTGATGCCTTCTCAAACGCGCAGCCTCATGTTATCAGTCCACCAAACCTCAACAGAGCATGGTAGTAAAGAATGAGACTCTCTGAAGGCACCATAGGAAGAATAGTCCTTTTCTAGTGATCCTATGGTCTACAGGACTTCCAGCACTGAGTGATGTAAAACATTAATTCAAGCGATCAGGGCAAAGAGCAGACATTCAGTGTTTATCTCCTTTGCTATATTAAAATAAGTATTTGAATGTATGTGACTAGGCATTACTAGTCATTTCCACATAAGCCTGAATCCAATATTTTATCAGGGTTATTCAATACAGGCTTAAAAAAAGGTAGATTTTTCAAACTAGCCTCACTTTAAGGCAGGTGAGACATAGATCAAAAACATGACCCGGCTCAGGTCACCCTGCAGGCCAGTGACAGAGCCGAGAGCAAGGCTGTGATATCCTTGTTCTCAGTTGGATCTGCGAAACCATGACATCACAATGTATAAGGCAGAGTATTCATCTTGTTTAAACTAGGAGCACAACCCCAAATCAATTGGCCAAATACTGTGTCTTGATAAAAAAAAAAAAATTGCTTCAAAGCCTAGAAGAGAAACATCTTATGATAACTTTCCCAGAAAGAGTCTTACCCCGAGTCAATTTCTCCCTACTTCTTCTTGCTTGATCAAGACCACAGCCTTCCTTCCCTCTATCTTCCCTTGCACTTCCATCTATATAAGTATTTCTCTCAAATGTCTTACATAAGAAATTATTTTTTAGCTCAAGCAAGGTCTTATTTTCAATCGTATGTGTCCTTTCATGCCCATAAAACCATTCTGATCAGAGAGACATTAATAAAGCCACCATCCTTTGGTTTATTTGCTTTTCTCTTCCAACTCAACAGGGTGCATTGAGCTACACGATAAACATTTACAACCAACATTAGGAAGGAAATCAGGGCTGTAATAGAGTCTCGCCTTTTGTCTTTCACTCACATTAAAGCCCGCAGCAAACATACCATGGGCTGTAGGAAAAAGAAACCATGGTACTTTGGTGGATTGGATTCCCAGCCCACCATTACTCATCCTCAATTAAGGTCAGCCCCATACGGTACCTCCAGTGGTACAGACTTTCTCCGCTTTGTTTCCAAAGGCACATGAGTAAAAGAGACCTTGCAGGCAATGAGTGAAATGAAAGGACATGTCCAGTTCCCACCTCCAGTACATACTAACTTTAGTCTTCTCTTTAGTTCATACACGTCTATTGCTACCTGCTCCCCAATGACATTTCTCAAGTTTCTAAATTGCTCTCAATTCTCGCGTTTGTTTCACAGCAGTCTCCGGTGTAAAATGAATTAATAACTACACACCAGTGACATTTACAGCTTACACCAACTCCTCTGTTTTAAACACCGGAGACGACAAGCAATGATAGAGAGGGCTGGCAGTAGGGGCTGGTAGTGCTTTCTAAATACCAGTTCGCTAAAAGTCAGTGACAGTTTTCCCAATGCTCAGCACCCATCATCACTTCCTTCTTCAGCTCCTGGTGGGTGTGAAGGGTCAGGAAATGAAGGGAGGCAGGGGAACACAGCCAGGTCAAACTGTAAAAGCAGTTTCATAGCTTCACAATAGACTTAGCTCTGAGATGATACTGACTATGTCTAGCAGTTTATAAAGCCAGAAAACAGAACTGAGTCATCTCCAAGTGTGTTCCTAACCTTTGGTTTGTTTTGTTATTGCTGTGGGATTAGGAACCTCAGTATTTGCCAAGGACAAATGAGAAGCATAGTAAAAAAATAACAACACAATTAGATCTGACTTGAGGAAAGTCAGGTGATGATGGTAGGGCAGGGAATCATCTGGGATGTTGGGAAAATGTTGGCAACAAGAAAACAGGGGAACAATAATGCCGAGTGAAGCTTAGAAGGGGCAGTGGGCTGTGGGTGCAACCAGTATGCGGGGAGGAGGACAATTAAAAATGCTGATGAATCAAATGCTGGTGGAACAAAAGGTACTCAATGGTGAAATGGGACCAGATCTGGTGCTGTTAATAGATGATTTTTGTTGCCCCCCAGGTTAGCTGGGCACCCTGCATCTCAGAAGATGGTCTAATTTTTTTTCTCTATTTCAAAAACTGCCTCTCAGTGGTGGGGTACTATATTCATTTTTAGAAACCATTTCGTTCACTCTGTAGTAGAGTTGGAAATTTTGTCCTGACCATGAAAGAACTGTATGGTACAGTGATAGCAAAAAAAAATCTTCCAAAGCTCTTAAAAATAAGAAATACATGAGAAGAGGTAGAAGAGCATGCATAAAGGTTATGGTCTCTTTATCATTAGCCTACCATAACAGAAACTGGGAAGAAGTTGCACCTGTACTGAAGACCAGGGGCACTATATTACGATTATTTTTTTAGTTATGAGGAGATCATCAGGAAAATGGAAGAAGGCCTATCATTTGGTGGAGTCATCGTCCCTGGAGGTGTTTAAAAACAGATTGGATGAGGCACTTAGTGCCATGGTTTAGTCAAAGAGTAGGTGTTGGTGTTGGGTCATAGGTTGGACGCGATGATCTCAAAGGTCTTTTCCAACCTTGTGATACTGTGATACTGTGAATGAAGTATTAGTTAACAAACCAAGAACAATCCTATATTAGGAAGATGTAATGAGTAATTATTTAGTCTCATATATCTGTCTTTTACAAACTGCTTGGACAGATCTGTTTGTTTTTTAATGTCTTAGCTCTACAGAATCTCCTCTCTGCTTATTTCAAACAGCTGTATATTATTGACTTCAGTGAAACTAGGTCAATTTTTACCATCTAGATTGGCCCATGACTACTTTTGAAAACTGACTTCTTGTCTTAAAGAAAAAAAATCCAACCCAGGATGAGTTTCCAAAAGTTCTTTTATCCTATGTATATTAAATTCATGTGCTACTCTCACTTTGACAAAGAGTAGGGATGAGAAACAGGTCTGCATATGCACAGTTAAATCAGAGTGTTGCAAACTTCAGGGCAAAATCTAGGATGGAATAATAGCAAAATCCCATTCTGGCATAGGTAAAGACAGAGAGGGAACAAAGATACTCTTAGACCCATGTCTCTGACAGCTGCACAGTAGGAGGCTGCTCTCAGGCATATTTGAATCTGTAGATGATCAAATGATAGGTGAAGTATGTCCATTAACTTGGCAAATGTCTTAATCTTTAATTACAACACATTGGCTATTCTCCTCCTGTCCACTTGATTTCTTTTAAACTCTAGTGTAGCGTGGTTGTCAGCACTGAGACAAGAATGTGCAAACTTCAGGCAAAGATCAAGAGGAAGAATGGCTCTGCAGGGCACACTTTCTGTGACACCAGAGGCAGTTGTTAGACTGCTCAGATGTTTCCTGTAGAGCAGTTCTCTGTATTTACCCCTAAGAAAAAAAAGAACCTCAGGCCCTTTGATAGCATTAAATTTGCATGACTTAGGAATTCAGCCTTCTTGGCAGGCAACATCAATGAGAAACAAATAAGGAGAGGCTAAAAGCATTCTTAAAGACTTGAAGGACCATTTCAAGTCCTGAAGACAGATCTCCTACAGAGAAAAGTTCTTCAGGTGTTTCTCTGACATCTGTTCTAGTAACTCCCTCAAATTTCTCAGTTTTCTATGGAGAACTTGTCTTCCTGGAAAGCCTTGCTGGGAAAAGACAAGCTACAAACACTGCAAATTGACCCATGACAGCCCCAGAGTGGAGAGGAAACTATGCCATCAGTAAGCAGTGAGGCATGCTTTGAGTACATACCAATCCAGCTAGCGTTGCCTTCTCCTCCAGAAAGCAAAAGGAGGGGGAAATAAACAGGAGCAAGGAGAAATAGCTGTCCTTACTAAAAAGAACTGGCATTTGAGAAGGCTTCAAAACCTTGAACTACAAAGGACCTCGTCTGAAATTTCAAAGGAAAGATGTCTCCAGGCTGACACCCGCTATTTAAATGTAGCACCTACACAACCCATTAATGCAGATAGTTGAAATTCAGTGTTTAATATTTTGTCAGAAAGCAGAACAGGAATAAGGCTTTAAATCATTTGAGCCAGGCATAAAAGTGAAAAATTGGCAGCTGGGAATACAGTATTTCCCTAATCGTATCACTGCTTACAAAAAATTGGTGGCTCTCCATCCAGTGCTTAGAAGACCAAAGATTATATACACGACAACAATCCCCATCACTGTGGACCTGAATCCTGCTGGGATTTTCCATGGGAATCACACCCAGCAAAGGAAATCTACACACAACATTGAACATGCATGAAAAATATAAAATTGAAAAGGTAATTCAGAACAAATCTTGCCCAGGGTACTGGCTTTTCCCATGTACACATTTCCCTCCCATGTTATATCCTCCAGATCTTAAGAACACCAGAGAAAATTCTTCTATTATATCTGTCTACAGAATTGATTCCACTGGTTTGGAACTTCTTAAATGCAATGAGAAAATCTTTTTCCTGCATTTACTTTAACAGAGAAGCCAAATATTGTATGGGCTCCAGAGATTTCATTTCCCACTTGCCCTCTGATGGGCAATGGAATAAGAGAAGACATAGGAGATTTTACTATCCTCTGCAGATAAATAATTCTCCAGGGCTATTAAGATAATACCTTTCACTAGAAGCAACTTCATGAGTTCATAAAGTTTTCTTTTTTATGTCCATTTTGTAGTTGCTCTAGAGATGGTAAGACTACAGAGAGGAAGTAACCGAAATAGTGTTTTCAAAAGACGGGTCATATTCAGCCAAGCTGACATCTCAGCCTACCCTTACCCAACCTCTCAAACTCTGAACCCACTCCTAGCAATTCTGAGAGAGCAATACCCTCAGGCACACTGTCATTTTCTCGCATCATAGAATCATAGAAGAATTTATCTTGGGAAGACTTTAAAATAATCAACTCTAACCATTGATCTAAGACTGCCAGTTATCATGGTAATTTGGTAATTAATGTGGTGGGTTGGGGGAAGGTTTGACAATAACATTTGTGGAATTTCATATCCCCAAAACAGGGGTGGCAGAAGCAAGAAGCCCTCTGGTTCTGGCACAGGGACAGGACGGGGAGCATCTCATAGGTACCTCTCAGCAGTTTGCATATACTCCTCAGGCCTCTACTTCTCCTCAGCTACATGGGAGGAGACCAACTTTGCTCTCAAAAATTTTAAAACCTCTGCTACAAAACATACAGTAACCATATTATTAGTTTGTTTTGACTAAGTTGTGAAAACTTCAATCCAGACCTGAACCCTGATGCATCATGAAACACTTCTCCCAGGATTCATCATTTACGTTTCTTTTCCAAATTTTACTGTGGAAATTCAGGTATACAAATCCATGCCAGTTCAAGCAAGTGAACTCAGAAATTTGACATGAGATCTCAAATACAATCTTTACTGTAACATGCTCATTTCTTATTCTTCTGCCTGCATCATCTGAAGTTCTCACTGGGCTTAAACAGGCTTAAACAGCCACATCATCAGATTTAGTAGTTTCTTCTTTTGTTGCCTAGGTTGTTGCAAGAAGGGAATTGAGTTGACATGCCATCTTATAAATGGTTCCTTTATGCTTTTGTTTCCTGCTGCCCAATTTTGGGTCTTTTCTGCATCGAGTGAACTGTCCATCCCCAAGCAGCCAGGAGAACCGCTTGGAAGTTTACTTTGCAATTGTGGCCAGCGGTGTAGGAGGTTAAACAGACCAACATGGAGATGGTTGGATCTGACTGAGATTCTGAGGCAGAAATCAGTAAGGAGGTCTAGCACTGGGATTGAATTGAAAATAAAATCTCTTTTAAGACACTATTCTTTGAACTGATGTGCATTTTAGTCCAGCAGATACTGGTTATAAATACATATAAAAGCAGAAGAGGAGAAATTATTTGTTCACTTAGAATGCAGAGCCAGAAAACTCTGCAGATATGTGTCTTTTCTTGCATTTGTCTTGTGGGTGTGGTGTTTATAATATAATTTGTTGGGAAAGAGGTCTCCTGGAAGTGGACACAACACATCTGTCTCCAGGACTCAGTCATTGCCTGGATAATGGATCACCATAGTACTGTAGGCACATGTTCATGAACATTCATGTACATTACACAGCAGTGCTTTGTGCTGTGCAATCTCACTCTTGTCCATTTCTTTCTTATTTTATTTTCATACACTCCACTTGTCCTCACAATGAGGACTGGAATGGGATCTCCCGTAACAAACAATATGAGTGAATCTGTTATTGAGCACGAGCTAGTGTGATTCTGGGATTAACTTTGATCTCCTTTTAATATTACCTGTGGAGAAAGGCAAAGACCTTTCCTGTGTGATAGCACATACCGTGTTGGGAATCCAATTCTTCAGATTCCTTTACAGACATTCTTGTACTTGTATGCTTACTCAGTCTAATGGAAGTCAAAAGTGCTGCCTGGGAAAGTGATGTGCGTCCACTTACAGAAAGAGGTCCAGGATTCTCTTCATTGCTGCCAATGCACAGCTGGAATCTGTTCAGCAGCCACATCTACATTTTACCGGTAGAGTGGGCTTTTCTCTTTGCTCTGTTCCCCACTCATTCTGCAGTCTTTCAAATGTTCCTCTCTAATCAAGATAAACAAAGTAGCACTGTGCTAAATGCTCAGCACTTCACACTGTCTGTTGGGAGTTAACACACCCACTTACAATTAGACAGCTTTCGAAGCTTGGTTTTCCTTCTGTTCCTTTCCCACCTCTCTCAGATAAACCCACTCTCTTTTCTGACTGAGGGGGACCAGAGATAACCTCCAGGCATGCATTACTCCCCATTAGTGCCAGTAGGAGTCACAAGAGCGCACCAGGGGAGAAACAAACCCTTAAGGGAATGAAACTTTTGACGAAATCCAGCCACCCCATGCTAGAGCTCTGTATGAATTCTAAGCAGTTGTATCTAAAGGAAATGAGGGTATATTTGCCCACAAACTTCTCTGAAGTACAGAAATATCTGTTTTACTCTGTTGGCTCTGTATGTGGTGAAAACTTCAGACGAACTTGCTTATGGAGCAGTACCCAGCAAAATGGCAACCTTATCCAACTCCTGCTAAAAACTGCACAGGTTTGAAAAAAGATACAATTCACTCCTTTCCTAGGATTTCATTTTACTAACAAATTTAAGTAATAGTTGAACTTCTAATCTGAACCACCTTGTAGTCTTACCTGTTCCTATGGTTGCCTTAGTAAGCCCTATGTGTACTAGGCTCTCTTTTCCTTCACACAGACAGTGATTTCCCTCTGCTATAGCTGGAATAAAGTGTTCTAGTCCCATTAAGTCAGCAAGTGGTAATTCATGGCCTTTTACTGATTTGGCTTCAACGCTTGAAGGAGTTGACATCACAGAAGACTACAAAACAAACCAGTATTGTGAGAATGGAGAAATATGTTTATAGTTATAGTCAAAGGAATTTGTATTCTTTTTAGAATGGGAAAAAGCTGTTTAAAATTAATATATCAAGTACATCCTCAGTAACTTTGCAGATGACACCAAGTTAGATGGGAGTGCTGATCTGCTTGAGAGTAGGAAGGCTCCATAGAGGAATCTGGTCAGGCTGGATCAATGAGCTGAGGCCACCTGTATGGAGTTAAACAAGGCTAAATGTCAGGTCCTGTACTTGGGCCACAACAGCCCCATGCTATAGGGTCTGGAGAAAAGTGGCTGGAAAGATGCCCAGTGGAAAAGGACCTATGGGTGTTGGTCAATAGCTAGCTGCTAAATATGAGAGAGCAGTGTTCCCACTTGGCCAAGAAGGCCGTCAAAAATGAAGAAAGTATCAAGAATGGGGTGGCCAGAAGAACCAGGGAAGTGACCGTGCCCCTGTACTCAGTACTGGTGTGTTCGATTTTGGACCCCTCACTACTAGAAAGACATCAAGGTGCTTGAGCAACAAAACTGGTGAAGGGCCTACAGAACAAATCCTATGAGGAGTGGCTAAGGGAACTGGAGTTGTTTAGTCCGGCTGAGGGGAAACATTATAAGTCTTTACAACTACCTGAAAGGAGGTTGTAGTGAGGTGGGTGTTTGTCTAAGTAACAAGTGATAGGACCTCAAGTTGCTGCTCAGGGAAGTGATTGAGTAACAGTCCCTTGAGGTATTTAAAAGATGTGTATAAGTGGTGCTTAGGGATGTGACTTGTCAGTGTTAGGTTTGCAACTGGACTTAATGATCTTACAGGTCTTTTCCAACCTAAATTATTCTATGAATCTATGAATAAACAAGCTGTGGTATGGACCTTAAGAAGCATCACTTATGAGGCTGTGAATTATTTTGCATCACCAAAACTATGCTGAAATTTGGAGTTGAGGTTTTAAAGCATGTTCTGATTTGTTGAGTCACTCGGGTCATCTGATAGTACCAAAAAGGGGTCTGCAGTATAATGAACATATAGCAAGTGGGGAAGAGTAGTTCAGTGCTGGATACCATTGTATTTTTCCCCTTTCTTTCACAAAAAAACAAACAAACAAAACAAAACATAGAATCATCTTGTTGGAAAACCCCTCTGAGACCTCTGAGACTCTGAGATACCTTGTCCTCTTACTAAACCATGTCCTTAAGAAACCCATCTACCCACCTTTTGAACACCTCCAGGGATGGTGATTCAACCACCTTCCTGTGGCTGTGCCAGTGCCTGACAACCTTTTTGGCGAAGACATTTTTCCTAATGAGCAGTCTGAATCTACTCTAGTACAAATTGCAGCCATTTCCTCTCGTCCTATTCCCTATCACATGTGAGAAGAGACCAGCACCCACCTCGCCACAACCTCCCTTCAGGCAGTTGTAGACAGTGGTGAGGTCTTCCCTCAGCCTCCTATAAGCTAAACAACTCCTGTTCCCTCAGCCACTCCTCATAGGACATGTTCTCCAGCCCCCTCACAAGCTTCGTTGCCCTCCTCTGGACACGCTCCAGCACCTCGATGTCCTTCTTGTAGTGAGGGGCCCAGAAATGTACACATTACTCAAGGTGCAGCCTCACCAGTACTAAGTATAGGGGCACAATCACTTCCCTGGTCCTGCTGGCCGTGCTGTACCTGTTACAGGCCAAGATGCCATTGGCCTTCTTGGCCACCTGGGCACACTGCTGGCTCATATTCAGCTGATTTTCAACCAACACCCCCAGGTCCTTCTCTGCCAGGCAGCTCTCCAGCCACTCTTCCCCAAGTCTGTAACGCTGCATGGGGTTATTGTGTCCCAAGCGCAGGACTTGGCACTTGGTCTTGTTGAATCCCATCCCGTTGGTCTCAGCCCATTGATCCAGCTTGTCCAGATCTCTCTGCATGGGCCCGGCCATCCAGCCAGTTTTTTACCCAGTGGAGGATGTGCCTTCCAGGCCAATGACAGCCAGTTTCTCAATCACAATACTGTGAGAAACAGTGCCAAAGGCTCTACTGAAGCCCAAGTACACCACATCCACAGCCTTTCCCTCATCCATTAAATGGGTAACTTTGTCTTAGAAGGAGATCTAATACAAAACTCCCTACTCAGCCAAACTGGTTACTGGTTTTCTTCCCTGCTGACTCATTTTATGGCACGTGGGGATGGCCTGCTCTTGCACCACCAGGATTTTCTTCTTGAGGAGCATTCAGCCCTCTTGTGCTCCTTTGTCATTTAGAATTGCCTCCCAATGAACTTTATTAAGCAACCTTTATCAACCACCTCCATAATATCTTGTTCTATCTACTTTATACCTTATACATGAAGCACTTTGGACCTAAATGCCAATGTTAGCAAACTGAAAGGCTCCCACATGAGAAAAAATAGGCCTTTCATTTTCAAAACAATAAGGAGAAATTATCTAAGGAAGAAGCACTCCGACTTTAATCCTGAGAGAAAGGAAAGCTCTCTTTTCATTTATTTTTGATTTCTTTAAAGGAGAAATCCTGGTTTTCTCCTATGAAAAACCAAGTCTAAGTTCTGCACCCTGGTGAGCAGGTTAAACATATCCAGACTTGTATAGGCAACAACAGCCTAATTAACAGTCTAATTTGTGCCTGAATGAATCATTCACTTACTTGATTTACCTATGTTACTAAATGAACACTGATGTGACCCCATATCCCTAAGTACTTCTGGTTCCCTGTTAATAGAAGAGTAACAATCTCTGTATGGAATGACCTGGAACCAAGGACCTCTCAATACACCAACAGGAAGGGGTCAATGATCCAAGCAGGGGAACCTCATTAGCTAAACCAAACCTTAGTCAGTGTCCAGTCACGTGAAGGGACCAAAGAGAATCAACTTCATAGCCTCTCTCCTCCCGAGGGAAAGATGATATAGTACTTCGTGTGTTTCCTGACTGCATTGCATCTCTACCGTCTTGTGCTGGAGAGTGTGTTACTCCCTTGACTTCCTTGGAGTCTGCCAGATTTACATCACACCACTTTGGATTTCAGTGCTCATTTTCTGGATTAAATAGAACAACACTTCTGATATTTGTTCTTTTCTTTCATTAGGAGAGGATATCTTTGTTGTGTAATTTACATGCCAGTAATTAAGGATTCCAAGATGATGTACTAATTTCTCCGTGTCACACACGCTCTCTTTCAGAATGTTATCAGCAATAATTGCATTAACATCTTTTCTTTTCCTGTTCCCTTTGGGAGTTTATTAGGCTTTCATTTAGTCTTTTTCTCATTTCACAAATATACACACATTTCTTTTGCTCCTCTGAAATTTTGCTACAGACTTGAAAACTTTGAGTAGCTTCAGCCCCCTTGTGTGAAAACAGGGGACTCTTTAGTGCCCTTCATTTTTTCAAACTGTTTTAAAAAGATGAAAACTTGCAAGTGCTACTCTATTTTTTCCATGGATACAAGTCCAGATAATCCTTGTTATAGCAGGATCATTCATGTAGATATACCAAGTCAGAAAAAATTGAGATCGATTTAGGACTGTGGATTACTACCATGGAACTGTAAGAAAGCCTTAAAATCATGCTAAGGACAGTTTATTGCTTGCTGAGCACTTCCTTTCAGTGACCTCAGCTCAAGCTGTAGAGGACTGTAAAATAACCGATGGTTTGATTTTTTTTTTTCCAATGCGGTGAAATGCATAAAACAGGATAAGTTATGGGACAGCAGAGGATCTTAGTTTTTATTCTTTTTTTATCTATAATTTCCTTAGCTTTTAAAAATATTTTGTTCCAAGATAAAAGTTTGAGCTCTGTGACTGAAAATTACCACATAGAACTTAGTCTGTGTTGCCAGTGTGTTGAAAAGCTGAACCATAAGCCTGAGAATTTTTTATTCAACCTTACAGCAGTAGTTCACCAACTTTGGTGCCTTGGCAGCAGCAATGCTGCAATGGTTATAAGTTGCAAGCAATGTAGTCTTTTGCTCTTACTGTTGGTTTAACTTTCTCTCTTTTCCAGCTATTACACATCCTAGGATATCTACATTAGAGATCCAGCCCTGGTAAATCCTTGGTGGACACCCTCCTCTAAGCTCATTAAGATGTAGCCTGACTTTTTTTCTTGGAGTTCTAATTAGTCACTTAAAAAATAGTCCTAATTTCTCAGATGAAATATCAATATTTTTGCCCTGCTCTCCTGATTTTGGAGGTCAGCTGTGAAGAGTAAAGAAGAAACATGATCCAGCATTAAATCATAATCCCAACTCAGGTATTGACCTTGATGTGCAACTTCAGCTTATCCAAAGACAATTCGAAGTTCATGCTTAAGACCAAAAATAATAGCTTACCATTCATCACTACACCCTGATAAGAGTACTCATTCTTTTTTCCTATCCCTTCACTTTCTGCTGCATTTTCTCTTTCATCTGAGTTTATTAGTCTATCTCTCTTTGTCTGGGGAAAACAAATTTGCTGAAATCTACGACCATAGTGGTAAAATCACAGTGTTTGGTTCCAAGCCAACTTGATGCTCTTTACAAGATAAAAAGAGATGGGAAAGAAAAAAACTAGGTTTGTGGCTCCCTTATGTGAATAACCTTAAAAAAGAGTAAATCTGCATTTTAACTCTTGTGTGACTTTGAATTGAGCCCAAACCCGCAAAAGTGATCCCTGCTGATGTTCAATGCCAGAAGGGAGGAAGGAAGTTGTTGTCACTTCCAGAGCAACCCCAGGATTCTGTTTCTGGGAAATGAGATTTTGTTGTAGGGCTGGCAGGACAAACTTGAGGCAGCAGCAGCTTTAGATCTTTGCGCAGAATACCTGCCCTGTACAATCTGTGGAATATAGACATGTCCAAGATATTTCAGGGTTGGAAGTGGACCAGCTGTGGTAACACAGCTCCAGGCAGGCTAATGCATGCTTTATGTTGTCTGTGTGCTTGAGGTAGGAAATAATTCATGCCATGGTAATTTTGTATTGCGCAAATATTTATGCAAACTATTTCAAGTGCTTGGGCAGTAATAAATTGCTAGCGTTTGGTCTGTTAGAGCCTGATGAACACCTTGTTGTTTTGTTAGCCTAGATAGCTGGTGTTGATGTATACAAGAAAAATAAACCCAAAGCTCTCCTTGCCCAAGCTGCCCAAAGGAGATGAGCGTTTCTGGTGCAACGAAAACTACTTTCTAAGCTGATATTTGATTTCACATCCAAAAGTTTCTTCCTCATGAGCAGACTAATTTGCTTGGGAGGGTGGAAGGATAGGACATGTAGTGTCAAAACGTTATCTTAACTGAGCCACACGAAAGTACCTATAACTAGAGGAGAATATCAATTTTGGGTCATTGGAAAACCAAAAAGCAGTTACAGAAGAGTTGGATACGCCAAAGAAACATATAGTTTGTAATAGAGGATTAAGCTATTAGTCCTGTAATTCGTCTGTCAAACATTTTTATATTTTTTTTTATGCTGTTTATGCAGCAGTAAGACTCGCCATGGGGTCCAATCAATTAAAATAAATGCTGCATGTAGGACAGGGGGTCTTTGCTGAAGTAGAAAGGTGGGAGGGATAGAGTCTGATGAAAGAATGTGGAATTTTTAGTGTGAATGGAAGAGATAACCCATTGTCTTTGCGGCAACCTTATTTTATTTACTTTTATGCAAAGCACAACATGCCCTCCATTAATCTGATAAGCATGGGAGATTTCCATGGAAACAGCAGGACTCCATTTCATTTAAACTCTGATGCCTGATTTCCTTGTCAAGCGAAAATCAATGTGTTGGTAACAGGAGAAGCGTTCAGAGTATCACTTAGAAATGCTGCATATGCAGAGGTCTCTGGAGGAGTGCAGTGATCTTCCCTATCCCATCATTGTTCACTGAGCATGATCCACCACTCTACATTTCTTGTTTTCTTTCTTTCTTCTACTTAGTCGGCACTGTTCTCAGTTTCACTGATTACTTTCTCTGCCTGACCTCATGTGCAATTATTATCCTCCCCGTCTGTGGGTTTATATGCAGAGAAAGAACTGGCAGTGCCTGGATAAGTGCTCCAGCTCTCTGCTCCCCACCGAGAATCAGGGGTGTTTGTGTAACTGGGAAATGAGGATTATTTATAATCTAAAAGAAAAAAATAAATCTAAAAGCCTGTGAGAAGCAGCCAGAATTCATCAGAGAAACAGTTTTTCATTTGCAGACAAGGGGAAAAATAAAAGACCACAAATTCCTTGGAGCACATCATGAGAGCTCAGCTCTTTCTCAGTTTATCTTCTCATATGTCTGAAGCAGCTATCTTTTTTGTCCAACAAGAACTGGTCAAGATCTTTAGTGTTCTTTCTGAGGAGCACAATAGGTAAAGGTCAATCTGTGTGCTCTATTCCAGTGTATGGGCAGACTGAGAGAACATTCTCAGCTGTCCACCTTCCACTGAGGCACTGGAACATGACCATCCATCTCCACTACTTCTACCCACCTACAGATGTTAAGGTCGAACCCCACTCATGTTCCTCTGTCTCCAACGTATGCTCCAAAGCTAGAAAGATCCAGGGAAGGAGCAAAGGTAGAACCAACTGTGTTGGTGTAAGAATGGGAAGGGCTGTGAGACAGGTCTGGTGAAGGCATTGACAGGTTCCTTTAGAAAGCCCCATAGCTTTCTAAGAGGAGGCCACCATCCCAAGATGGTTGCAGGAAGACCACCATCCCAAGATTTCTCTTCTTGAAGCATTCCCTTTCATGGCAGAAGCTGCGGACAAAAACATTTAGCCATGGTTCTTTCTCCAAGGCTGTGGGTCCTAGCACCATCTGGGGGTAAGCAGCCTTACTAGAGACTCACCTCAGTAGCTTCCGCATATGGTGCTCTCCTTCCAGGTAGATGGTCTCCTGCTACAACTTCTATGCAGGCATGAACTCAGTTCCTTTCCCGTTATTTTCATACATGCTCTTCTCCTATACCCACAAAAGTTGCAGAAGTAGCATAGTTGCAGTTTATCCAGACCTTGTCGTCAGATTTTTCTTTTTCCTTTTTCTTGGCTCTTTCCAGCCTTTCATATATTTTTAAGTGTGACCGTCAGAGGAAGACACAAGTAATTCAGATGATGGTAGTAGAAATGCTGTTTTCCTGGTAAAGTGGACGCAGAAAGTGAGAGATGTGTTGAGGTTAAAGGATACACCCTAAGCTATGTAACTCAGTATAGATGAGTGTAGGACCCTGGAGTCTTGGATTTCCAGCCCTGGCCTTTAATCACTGCTTATCCTCTCTTGCCTTAAATGTGAAGCATAGCTTAGGCTGCAGGTAAAGGTTTCAATCTAATCATAAATTACTGTCAGTACTTCCCCTTTGGCTGGGATAATGGCACTAGTACACATATCCTAATCTTCCTAAAGGTTTTTTTGAAAAGATAGTTACTACTTAAAACCTTGTTCATCTTCTCCGAATATATGTCTAATATCTTTCTTTGGCTCCTGGCTAGTGGAACCTCATTCCACCTGTTCTATCTGCATAGTGTGGGAAAACACTGAAGTCCTTCTTGTATAGCTAAAGCAATGGAGAAGCCAGGACAATTTATCTTTTAATGTAGTTGCAAAGCAAAGAAATCATGCTGCTAGATTATTCCTGTCAACCTCACTTCAACTTTACAAATTACACTATCTGCCCGGTCTGTCAATCAGGAGCTGTAATGCATATAGGAAGATGCTTTCTCTTGATGAACAAACATTTCCAAGGTGGGAGGAAGCAGGAGGAACCTGACCAGCTTCATAATCAGTGTGGAAATATTTCACCACACAAGAAAGTTGTCACCTCGAGACACTGCAGTGCCAAGGGCAGGCAGCAACAGAAGAACAAACTGGAAATAATGCTGAAGAGAACTCCACGGAGACCACTGCTGAAGTCCAGCTGTGCTTCGTATTGCAGAAGGCCACTGCTTTTTGTTTACTGTGACCACCTGCAGCACGAGTGATTTACATGCCCTCTACAATCTCCCCCATGCCCTATTACCACCCTGTGCAGCTCCTCAAGCCTGTTCTCACTTGTGGCATTTCCTGGCTGAGGAATGTGCCTCTGAATATTTTTCTGCCTCTTGATGTACCTCCATTGCATTAAGGTGTACAGGAGGGACCATTGTAGCCTTTCACATGAATCAACTAAGTCTTGTTCTGTCATGAGTCAGGTTTATCTTCAAGAGGGAAGAGGAGGGCAGGTTGTCTCTAATGCAAAAGGAATCAGTGGGTCTCTAATTGATAGCAGCAAAACATTTTTGCTTCTTGCAGAAGTTTTCACAAATAGTGCTCCTTTTCAATAAATTCTGAGCTATTCACTGATTATTATGATTATAATTTTTTTGAATTTTTAATACACATTGTAATCTAGTTAGACCAAGGGAACTCAGCAGGGACCAAGCTTGGAGGCTGTGCTGGGAGGCAGAGACAGATCTGTGCCTAGTGAACTTGGCTTAAAAAGTGAAGGGTGTACAGGGAAACCCTCATGTTTTGGTGATGAAAAAAAGGTAATATTTTCCTATCATTTGCCTGGGTCAAAATGTAGCTGGAAAACAAGCACTGAATTGTCAAGAAGCATTCCTGTGCGCCTGTCCAGATTAGCAACAGCTGTGTAGAGCTCACAGAATTCTATCTTTAGCACCAGAATTTTGCTGTCTTTGTGCTTCCAAGCAATTTTTGAGCTGGGGTTTTTGCAGGATAGAATAAGTGGTCTCTATCCATTAAGCCATGACCTGAAGTGTTAAAACATTTATAAATTCTCTGTCTGATGGGATGGATCTTTGTTTCCCTTATGATCATATGGGATTGTCTTTTACATGGAAGGGCAGAATATACCAAGCAATGCTGGCAAATTCATAGAATCATATCGTAGAATCATGGAATGGTTTGAGTCAGAAGGGACCAGTTCCAGTTCCAACCACTCCGACATGGACAGGGACAACTTCCATTAGATCGGGTTGCTGGAAGCTTCATCCATCCTGGTGCTGAACACCTCCAGGGATGCACCATTCACTGCTTTCTGGGCAACATGTTCCAATGCCTCACAACCTTCACAGTAAAAAATTTCTTCTTAATAGCTAATCTAAATCTTCCCTCTTTGAACCAAAAACCATTACCCCCAATCCTATCACTGCTCTCCCTGACAAAGAGACCCTCTGCAGCTTTTCTGTAGGTCCATATTTGCCAAGAAACCATCAAGCAGGAGTTTTGAGGAAGTGGGATAAAACAACTATTCCTTCTGAAAATAAAATAATCTTTGCTTCTGTTCCCTAGCCAATGAAACTAGTAGTGCCTGCTGCTGCCATCACACAACCACCACCCCAATGACATTTGTTTCCTTTGCCTTCCCAGGCAGACCTAAAAGTGTACAGATGTGCTGCAATACAGAGGATCATCAGATCTGACATCTGGTTAATCTGGTTAAGGAAAGGTATCAATATTAAACAGGTAGCTGAAAGAAAACACAAAAAAAATTTCTGAACAGCATGCTAGATACTTGAAACTCTCAGAGGAAAGTCACAGAAAACATTGCAAAATAGAAAATGCTTTAAGTGGTTGTCTTTTTTTGATACTTTTCTTAGAAGTGTGGTTCTAACATCAGTCTCAATAAAAGAGGACTTCTGACACTTGATGATTCTTGCTCCATGTGTGCACATGTGTGCATGCAGATAATCAGTCCAAGGATTTTCCTGTTAATGACAGCTAACTAATAGACTATGAACATCTAAGGCATCCCTAAACTAAATGGTCACTTTCCAGGATCATGCATGCATGAAAATTCAGATTGGGAATGTTGTGTGATTAATCCTGGTAGTATTTTTCTGCACATTTCCATTTAAATTTTTCATGTAAAAAGATGCTTCATTTTGACAACCATTAGAAGGTTTTTTTGTGATCTCTGTTGGGAAAGCAGAGATACTGGCTACCACCAGACCAGCTGTAATTTTAACAGACTATCTTAATGAACGGCAGTATCACCTTTGACCTGGGAGTGACTGGCACCTTGCTATATCTGACAGTCAGATGCAATGAGATGTTTCAGTTGGTGCTCATAATGCTATGTTGTGCTTATGGTTGGCAGCTATCTGCTGTCTTCCAGCATGATAGGTAAAGTTCATAAGGTTGTTGATTTATTTATAATGGTTTAATTAACCTGATAATTGTATTAATTTCTTTTGTTTATAGCAAATGAATTAAGATCAATTGTGTTAGTATTTATTTTATGTTACACTTCTTAATTATTTGATTTAGCAATTAAAGTGTGTAAAACTGGAAAACTGAAGAATGCGAGGATTTTTGTTTTCTCTCCCTGGAAATCAGGACCGAGTCGATAAAGAGTTCTGGACTAGGTAATATCAAGCAATTGTGTGCCCCAGTGACAACAGATACATTCCATACTTCGTTACTCAGCACTTATGACACTCACCCACAGAGGAAAACTGGGCCATGTTTGTAAAGAAGTTTTGGTACCTAACACTGTATTATTTAGTTTTAGTTTTCAAAACTATCTGCATCTTTAGGCAAAATCAAGGAGCAACTCCTTTAAAACTTCAGACCAAAAACCTTCTAAGAAGGTCAGAAAGCCTGGGATAGAAATAGTTAGGAAAGAACAGTGTTCACCAATTAGAGAAGTTAAAATTTATCACATTTTCAATTACATTTTTAATTTTGAAAGGGAAAAATATCTTGCAAATTCCCCAGCCTGAAAGATCTGGCAACTATACTTTTTTTTCTTTATATTTTATATCAGTTGCAGAATAGGCTGAATTTTCAAAGTGTTTATACTTGAGGGAAAAAAGAAGTCTGTTTATGTTCTCAGCCAGCTTTGATGCAATCCCACTGGCACAAGTATGTATGTCTGCTGTATTTCAGATTTGAAACTTTTCTCCTCATACTTCTAATGATTATCAGCATAGGGCTATATATAGATTTATATATGCATATTTAGAGGCATTTTTAGGCATATATATGTAACTGCATATGTCTAAAAATACCTATAGATGTGTTCCACAGCCTGCACAAGGGAGATCAAAGAAAGCCCACAGAAGTAAGGGAAGGACACTCCTTCAGCCACTCCATCATACTGTCTGATACAACTCACCCACCAATGTTCTCACTGCCCCTCAGTGGTCAGAAATGCCTTCCAGGATGACCTGAAGAAGCTGATGCGATGCTACAGACAGAGCTCGTGGCACTGCTGAGAGCAGCACTTGGTTTCTTGGCTCTAGATCTGCCTCCTGACAAGGCAGTCGCACTTTCCCAATGCTGGATAAATGATATTCCAGAACAAAATGAAAAAAAAAAAAACCTGAAATGGTAAATAAATGTTGTATGACCCTGCAGGTATATACTCTGCTTGCTTTCCAGATATGTTCTGGTGATTTAGTTAGCAGAAGTGTTCTGCCAGACGGCTGGAAGGGAAGATTACATAATGCTTATGAAAAGTGAATGTTTAGCTCTCCGGAGGCCTTCAACCAGGAGTTATATTTGCCCAGCACAGGAACAGAAAAAAACACCTGGTAAGCAATCAATATTTCTGTGAGTCTCTCCACACCACACGTGCACAGTTGCTCCTGCAGCAGCAGGGCAATTTGCTTTGGAGTGAAATAAGTGGACATTTCATCTCCAACTCTCTCCTGCTCTCTTGTTTGCCCCTGAGAGTAATAAGTGTCAAGTGGTATCTGTTCATTTTGCTAGTTTTAGACAAATGAGGAGGTGAAGGAGGGGACTTGCATGTGTATCTGACCAGTGATGGGGCTGCAGCCGGGAAGGAGCTTGAGCACATCAGGCTGAAGCCTGGACGTGAGTGTAGTCATGTCAAGTGCTCAAGCCCAGCCCAAGGATCCCAAACTGTGTAGTCAGCAGCGGACAGACGTGAAGAAGCCATAGAATCTGGGCCTCCTGGGAAGCACCAAGGTCCTACTTGCAGACTGGACTTCACACAGCAAGCACGGGATGCATCTAGCACACAACTTTGATTTTTGAGCTTTCCCCAGTGGACTGCCCTAGGACAAGCTACACATGGAACATTGATTACAGGAAATATTCAGGGAATAATGTATGACTGTAAAGATTATTTAATTGATTCTTAGACAGCCTGAGAATATGGAGGAGAGGAGAAATTTTGGCAAGTGACTTATGCATCATAAAACACATCCTCCTCTCCTTCCCGACACACAGAGTTTATCCAGAAGCTGCCTATTGCATGTGCAAGAGAGATGGAGGCTCTAAAGCCTTTCATCAACGCAGGGCTGCCTTATTGAGTCATCCTGATGATGAATGCTTGAAGTCTGTATGAAAGTGCAGTGCGATTACTGCTGAGTAATAGCAGCAGGTGGAGCTTTTCAGCTCCAGCTGGGATGTAAGAGGTGATGGTGAATCAATCAGTGTGGAAGGGACCTTGGTTTGGGAGAGAGGGGCTATATAGGGGAGAGTTTTTCCTTGAGTAGCCCCTGAATTCAGGGAAGAGAGAGTTTAAATTTGTGAAGACTGTAATGGGTGACTGGAGTTAAATTTATTGTTCATTAAAGCTGCACCTGAAAGGAAATATATCTGGGCTCCCTGGAGAAATGTGATAACTATACCTGATTAAGCAAGGAGAGGATAAAAGCTGACGGCATAAAGGGAAGAAGTGAAGAAGAGTTGAGCATAGGTGCAAGAATAACCCCAAATAATTCTAACACGTCCAGTCTGCTGATCTTTCCAAGAGCTCTACAACTTTTGGGAAGGCTGCTTTGGGTGGCATGAGCTCTATCAAAGTAAAGCGCCGGGCAAAGTAGAATACTGGAACCTAATTTTATTTCAGTAAGGACAGTGGTAGATGTTGCATGCTGTTTTCTGCTTCTTTCACGGAGAACATGCCTTAACTGCCTAATGTCTGAAAGCTTACCACTGCCTCCAATAAAAAAGGATTGATTTTCAGGGCTTGGCTGGCACTTTCATGATGAAGAATTGTCCAGCTGTGACCCACACAGATGTACCAGGGAAGAAAAGCAATTAAAATTCTGTAGTTTGAGGCACAGGGAGGGATTTTTTTTATATACTTGAGCTAACCCCTGAGTTCAGTCAAGGCTTTAGGTAACCAAAACAGCAGCTGAAGCCCAGCCTGCAGAGATCAGTGTTCAGGGGTTAATCACGCTCCCTTCTCACCTCCAGGCCCTGCTAGAGAGCAGAAGCAGAGCAGGGATAGGAAGAGCAGGTTGAAATAATTCCTGAGCTGGTCTACCCTTCACATGCTCTGCTGGAAGAATGGAATGCCTCTGCTTTGTTGGTAGCTGACAGACCATGTGTTGGATGAGCTAGTCTGAAGACTGACAGAAAGCTCATCAAAGTCAGATACTGGGGAAAAGGATGAAAACATATTTGAGGAAGGAAGAAGGAAGGAGAGAGACCATGGATAAAGTTGATGCCAGACCTTATCAGTCTTCTGCTTCAAAATGACAGGTGGTGCCTATGAAACCTACTTAAAGTTCCTGTGTGTCATAGGGAATATTTTTGTAGAATCTTGAGAGAAATTAGACAATTATATATTTAAAACAGATTCTACTTCTGGTCACCTGTATTTTAGATGTCTGAGCTGTGCATGTTCAATGACACATCAGACAGAAACAGCAGATGGATTATTTATTTTCCTGCAGGGAAAAGGCTTGGCCAAAAGCAAAGGAAGAAGGGACTCTCCACTGCTTTGGTGCTGACTGGAAAAGAGAAATTGTTACACTTGTCACTTTACCCGACAGCGGTTTGCTTTAAGGAAGGTGCCTCATGCTCAAAGCACCAGTTTTGGAGCCCAGAGACCTGTGTCTTGGTTCTGAGTTATGCCATGGGCTCTGAATGACAATGACATTTGGAAAGTTGCTTCAATGTTCTGCATCGCTACTTTTCCATAAGTAAAAGAGGAGAACTGATAACTAACTGCTTCAGGAGGTTGTTCCAAGGTTAGGCTGGTACTAGTGAGTCAATTCAGTAATTGCAGTGAAAGTTACTGTATAAATGCTTATTATTATAATCTCAGTCTTCTTCAAAGGTTAATACTGGCAGAATGTAGGCAACTTGCCATCTAGGATAAGGATGTTAAAATTTAGGCAGAGCCTACTGAAAGATGAGGCTTACATCTTGCATTATTTTTTAATTAATTTCCCTTTTTTAAAAAAAAATTGTTAATAGGGAAAAAGCAAGATGTGGAGGAATGAAGAAAGAAAATCAGTCTCTTCTTTCTCCCCACTTCACTGCCCTCTTCTCTTGGTCCCCTCTTCACTGCCAGTCTGCTGCCTAAGAAAAGTTGTGCACAGTAACCTATTTTAGAGCATATATTCTTACTCTGGGGAAGATGCGTAAGATGTCAGGAATATAGGAGTTCTCTAAAGTAATACCAAGCAAAACATGCAGCTACGATTACAACTGTGGGCTGAGAGGTCTGCGGCTGCAGAGGGAACCTGAGAGTCTCACAGTCTGGTACTCATGTGAAATGCCCCTTGACTACTACCTTCCTCGGAAAAATGGGAAGACAAAGACTCCAATCTTCAGTGCTCTCCTTGATGTGCAGTGAAAAGGAAAAAGAACAACAAAAAAAAAGTCCTCAGCAAGTTTGTGTGTGGGTTTTTTTCTATATTAATACCCATTGTGGGAATGGATAGAAGAGGATTAACAGTGGCTATCCTCTCTTCGATCTAATCTTCTATTGACTGAGAAATATCACATAGGGACGTCTTGGAGGAATTAACGCAAATCCTTTTAAAACTCATCAGTGTCTTTTCTTCTTCTCTCTCTTCCCTTCCCTTCCCTTCCCCCACTCCCCAGCCCCTTCTCTCTTTGCCCCCTGCTGCTGAATTTGTAGTAGAGGACGTGGCCAAAGAGGATCATGGGTAATCAATTAAGATGCAGACTTTTACCATTTACTATGGATTATCATGGTCCCACTGATACACCATGAAACACAAACTCGATCTATCACATTGCAAATTAATTCAAAGTGGAAGATTAAAGAGGCAGAGGCACACAGCCTCACCATAGATTTCAATTTTTTTTTAAAAAAAAGGAAGAAAAAGCTTGAAAGTAACAACAACAGCAAGAAAGTTGGCTCATCTGTAGCCAAATTTTACCCTATACCCTGTAATTCTTCCAATGAAGTCAGATCACCAGGGACAGTTTGGGGTAGTCTGCACCATGTTTTGATGTAAATAAAGAAGGTTTTTGTCAACTTGAGATGGGATGAAAGAACTTACACACAAAGACACCTCTCTGTTTTCTCTTTAGCCTCCTCAAAACAATGGGGACAAAACAGATTGAATACAGATGTTTTTATTTGTTGCCTGTAGTCATTCTGGGCCAGCAAAGCACCTCACCAATCGCCAGTCCAGGGTGAGCACCAGGTAACTACTAATATTTAGTTCACATGATCATGAGTTTCTGAAGCACAAATTGTCCACTCTTCTCCAAGGTGGGCTGGTGCTTGCCAAGACTTATCTGTCTGCTTTCAGAGAAGGCATGTCTTCTGCAGACTGAAAGCAGAGGAATTCAGGCAATTTCTCAGAATTACAATAGATGCTTTTTCGGTTGCTTTTATTCTTATTGACCCCTTGCCCTGCACAGGGATTGGGATGCAGACCTTTCCCACCCTGTTTAGCACTCCTCATAAAGAACTGTAAAAATTAGAAGAAATTTTAAATTACACAAGGTCTTTCCTTCTCCTCTCTGAATGTTTTCTGCAATTTTTCAGAAGTCTGTATTTTTGATACCAATACAGTAAAGCCATAAAGATTTGGGATAAAAACATAGTTAAGTAAGCTTAAAACTGAACCACACACAGATATAGCCAATATGTAGCCAACCCACAAGTAAGAGCCCACTGGCCACATTCCCTATGTATATCCTTGTTCCCTGGACCACTTCCTAGGGCACATCCAACTCCTGGGTGTGGAAATAAAAGGCCACATAAGACTGAAGGCAGAGAATGAAGCTGAAGTCATCTTTTGGACGAACTTTAACCAACTCCAGCAAGAACTTTGACTCCTACTCTGGAAAGCCACTGTCTGCTAAAACCCATGTGTAATTTTTAACTTTCTCTATAAGAAGCGTAAGGAACAGTGGTGGCTCTGCTGAGGAACTGCACTAATTACACAACTGCCAGAAACATACGTGTCTTCTTTCTTTAAAATTAAATTGTCATGTAAACCCTGCCATTGGGAGCCTCCATGTGTCGCAGCCTAGAGCAGCTGAGGCACTAGAGGGAAAGACAACTGCTAGATTTGCTCACTTTCCATCTGTTTGCTGAGAGAGCTGGTTAAGGAGCCCTTCTAGCAGAGACAGGAGACAGACTCACGTAGAAGGTAACGAGGACATGCTGTGGATTCTTTATTAGCCATGACTAGATCTGAGATTTATTTCAGTGCCAAGATTAATTTGATCCTCACAGAAGGGACAGGCTGTCAGCACTGACAAAAGCCTGCCTGGCAGCCAGGACACACTGGGTGAGTTTTATGTACACAACATTCGCCCACAGCCCTCATTCCTGGTGTGCAGCACCACCTGTCCCCTGGTCTCTGCCCCATTGCGATGCAGCCAGCACCAGTGCTGACCACAACACAAAGCAACAGGCACATTCATGCAGTGCTCTTCCCAATTCACAGTGTCAACACAGTCTATAAGCTGGGGTAAGTATACAGATGTAGTAGGGCATCCCAAAGACGAGGAAACGATTTAGAAAAGCCAAAAGATGAGCTACATTATCAACTCTTTTTTTTTTTTTTGTTTTCCTAATATTTTTGGTAAGGAACTGGCTTAACCTTTATTGATGGAAAGAGTGGAGGAGCGGGGACAGAAAGGAAAAACAGGAGTTATACAACAAGGAAATAAAAGAAGCAATTCTTTTGAGCTGCTAAGGAAGTTCAGCAGTCTCAGTGCCTTCACCTGGAATCCCCAGTTTAATGTCTGGTTGAGCTATCACTCATTGCAGGCAGCGTAACACCAGAAATACTCTGTTAGGAAGTGACATTGACTTCCTGGGATGATCCCTTCCAAAAAAAAGGTGATGAGGAAGAACATCCACATATGTGCTGTCTAAACTATGAAGTTATTTTTTGTTTCTGGCATCTGCAGCAAGTAAATATTTCTACACTGTGCACAGCAAAACATTTTTGTTGACTTTTTGTAAAAGCAGTTTCTCATGTAATTCTATTTCAGAAAGCCTAAAACACTTCATGACAGCTCTAGTTTAACCATTTTAGAGTGGATTTAAAGAGCTTACAACCTTCCAAAGTAAACAAAGTGCTTAAAATTAGCTTGAAATATTGTACTTCATACAATCCACTTTGGAAAGCTCACTCATTATTACAAGAGATGTCAGATTCTCATAGCCTCTGGGGGCATTTGCAAAGTCTCTAAACAATGCACATCATGTAATGACAAACAGCCATTTATAAGGATCTCAATCCAAACATCAGCTCTTATTCCTCACTACTATCCCCTGAGGGACTGATGACTGGTTTTACTACCTCTACTTATGGAAAGGACAGAAAAGACTGTCCCAGTGACTACCTTCAGTGTTAGATTGTCATCCACAGTGCTTTTATTTAAAAACTGTTGTCAAGCAAGATATGTTTTGTTTAATAGTCTCCTTGGTCAAGAAAACCCCTTATCAGTTAAAACATCAACTTTTTATTTTGAATACTTGCTTAGGTTGAGCTCAGGGCTGTGAATCTTGGTGCAGGGAAAAGAAGAAAAAGGAGAATGTTTTTACTTGCCTCAGCAAAGCAGCAGAGAGAAAAATCCTACTGCAAGAAAACCAGGCATAATCCAGGTTTTTGCATCTGCAGTTATGCATTTGAAAAATAAAGGGCTAGCAAATGAGCTTCTTTGAAATGAGAGCAATTCATAAGCTGGGCCAGATGCAGCCCTGATGTGGAGGCACTGACTGCATGACAGCATGATACCTCCCCCTTTTCACGATCAGGTGCACACATATTTCTTCAAGGAACACTAATGAGGAAGGAGAGGACTACATCCCATTTTTATTCTGCCCCTGTGAATCTATTCTCAGGAATACTGATGACCCTCTGCAACTCTGAAAGAAGCATCCTCTGGCCAATAAAGAGGAGAAAAGCATGTAGAAAAAAAAACATATTGAAGACAAAATTACAAGTTTGAAGTAAGTCAGCCCCCCTGCAATGCTAGCAAACAGGGACATCCTGATGCAGGGCTCTGTTTCCCTGTGGTGGAAACTGTAGAGCAATAGAATTTGGATTTCTACCTGCTTCTGGGTACATTTCCACTTTAAAAACAGTGTCCTGGCATTTTGTTTTATTTTCTCAAGGAAACCTTCATGTACCTGAAATTCTTCCATCATCCCAGAAGTGGAGAGAGAAGAAAACGTATTGAGGATACATATTTGTGTCAATCCAGGCCTGAGCATGCAGATTGATAGTTAAATTGACACAAAATTACACTATACATAGAGCTGAAAAGCACCTACAGAGAAAATAGTGATGCATTCCCTTGTTTTCCTCCTCTCTTCCTTATACATGTGTCTCCTGCTAGTCATGTATCACATTCTGATGAAAGCAGATACATTAGAAGGATCTTATCCCTATCGAAGCTTGTTTTATTACTTTAAGTCATCTCCCAATTTCTGAAACAATAGCCCATGCTGCCTCCATCTATCATTCCCCTCAGCACAAAGAAAAATTTCACTGCTTTGGTAGCTGACTGCATCGTTAACACAGAGACTAGTCTTAAAAAACAATAAAAATAAAGGAAAAAGAAAATCGGCCTAGAAATTCAAAACTCTACAACAATTTGAGGTGGGATTTTGGAGGGAAAAACATATCCAGAAGTAAGGCTTTGGTTTCAGAGAGGCTGGGAATAATGTCAGTCACATGCTGAAAAAACACACATGCGTGTGGAAGCATCATACTAAGACATTCAGTAGTTCAGCTATTCTGAAAAGCTTGCTTCTAATTTTGAACAGAAAATACTTCAAACTGTCTGACTTCTATAAAAATTAGAGTCACTGAGACGAGATCACTATTTTTTCTTCACAGATTTTGGATATTGTGTATTCTGCAAAGGTGACTGGAAGGTCTGCTGTGACAGGTAGGCAAATAACTGAAAAATGGCCCCAAACACCTTCCCCAGTCTCTTATTCTAACTGGTCATGTATCTTTCTGCTTTTTCTTCTGCGTTTTGGCTTTCACAGCTGTGTACTTTACTGCCTGGCCAAACAAGACCCTTCTTTTACAATCAGCTTGACCCCTGCTTGCTGCTGGACAAGTCAAGGTAGCCATAGCGTTCTAACTTAAAAATAGCTTCCAAGGCCCCATTTCAGATGGAAGAAAACAGTCACTTCAAAAAGAAAAAAGTTTTTAAAGCTAAATCATCTAAACCAATAGTAGTTCCAAGTAACTTTAAAAACATTTGAGTGGTCATCTCTGAAGTCCAGGCTGTCTGAAATGCCATGCTATCACATTTTAGATAATTTTTTTTTCTGACTGAAGAGACATAGAAAGCATCTCACAAAGCCAGATGTCTCTTGGTGATCAGAAAATTCATCCATCCTGTTTACATCTGGCAGCACAGATTTCTTTTTACGAAAAGCGCCTACATTTCCTACCTTCTCCTGCAAAGTTATCACTTCCTCACTATGTTTAATGCTCCCCTTATGAAATAACAGCCTCAACAGCCAGTCTGAAACATAGGGGTCTTGCAGATTGTTGTCATCAGGAACAGAAACATTCGAATGATGGAATGCCATGCCTTTGGACACACTCTTGTAACGACAGTAGGATGTATCACAGTTCCACTTCTTTAGAGCCTGGAGGAAGCCAACCCTGAGAGCTCAATCTGCTCACTGCACCAGTGCCATTTGGTTGTGCACTTCCTCACAACCTGCCCTACGCTCCCTTTCTCTTACCTTTCGCTTTTTCTGTAGACATTTTTGCCTGTTTTTCTGACACGTTTTTTTAATAGAAAGGAATTGTACTTAATCTCTTCCCATGAGTTTTCCTGAACTCTCCTCTTGTGCTGTTCCTCCTAATCATGCATGTATACCAGTCCTCTCAGCAAAGTCTTTCTGACAAAAAAATTCAAAATTCCTCAGTTGCTTTGCATTTCCCCCCAATCTGGAAGACAAATACTCTGTGCTTGCTTTTCTGGTTTGGAGATTACAATCATTGCCAAAGCTCCCTGCTTTCACAAGTAGGTTTAGGGATCCTCTCAAGCAAATAATTAACCAGTTAGACAAAAAAATTGGTAGATATAACACCCAAGCTGTGATAATATTTTCCATTTTAAATTTCCAAAGGATTTAGTCAACCTAAATAGTTTTCTAATCCCTGTGTCTTTCATGATCCTAAATTGAGTGTAATGGATATTTGTATGGGGAATTAATGAAACAAAAGGGTCCACAGTCGTATTTCACTCAAAGCCTAGAAAGAATAATATTCATTTAGTGGGACTTTTAAGGTTTCCACACAGGTATGTTTCAGAAATAAAAAAGAAAGAAAATATTATTTAAGATACCTACAAAAAAAAATACATATATCAATTTTCAAAATTAAGATTGAATGAATTTACAAAGAAACAGATATTTTATTGCCAGATAGTTAGATCCTCTTTTTCCTTCTAAGAACAAAGAAAAATTGCAATCTCATTATATATCTTTATTTGTTTTAAATGGGAGAATTTGCTGAAAATTTTTTTTGATCAAAAAAAAAATCACTTTTCTTTGGAAAAATCTTCACAATGAAAAACCACTAATTCCATTTATTTTTTAGAGCAAATGATGTAAATATAAATCCATTACTAGTTATAGCAGACTTCTCAGGTCAAGCCAGTTCTCAAGGACAAATCTAACCCTATTACAAACCACGGAATTTAAAGAAGCGAATTAAACGTAAATGCAGTAAGTGGTATTTGTTTTGTATTTTTTTAGCAGCAAGACAAATGGCATGAATTTGTACCTGGCAGTCAGCAAGAGATACAGAAAGACAGTAAGTGTCGAATTTTATTTTTACCTGTATTTTGTACTGAGGGTGCAAACACTCTATTTTTAATCGCAATTTCTCCCACAGTGCTTTCTTTTTCCTATTTTAGAAAGTACTGACATTTTCCAGTGCAGCCCCTCTATCCAGGTAGCTGCGGGACACTTCAGACTAAGAGTTCAAATATGCCACAGGCTGTGCAGTGACCAACTTAATGAATGCACACCTCCCACAGAGCCAGCACCTTTAAAAGTACATATGAAACCTCTGACAATTCAGTGCTTCAGATTGTGTGGCTTCTTCAACATTTGGAAAGCTGAGACTGTAAAAACATCTTTTCAGCATTTTTGCAAATAGCTTTTTCCCAAGCATTTTCCCAGCTTCCCTGCAGAAGAAAAAAAAATCCTGGTACATTCTGCAACCCCTGGCTCAGAGAGGGATTATAGAGCATGCAGCTCCTCTCCAAATGCAAACCTGTGCAGTGCTGATGTGCCAACACCAGCTATGATAACGTATGCTTTTAGGTGCAGTGATTCCCTGGTTCAATTTACCATGTGCAGCTCAGGATAGCAGTTGTCATGAGAGACAGGACTTACCCTGGTGACACATTGATTTTAGGCAGCAACGGGAACCCACGTGTTTCAGTCCCTTAATGAACACAAAATAAATAGCTTTTCTGAGTAAGGATTTGGTTTCATGCTAGCTTCAAGCACAGACAGTCCTTGCAGTGCCATCTGCCTTTACTTACTAGTGAGTGCCCATTGGTTCCTATCTTTAAGACACCATTGAACCAACAGTGTTGAAAAAGTAAGGTACCCCTATCGAATGGCAATGGCTAAATACCTGCCAGCTGCAGTGCTTCTTTAAAAGGTCTATCTTTTTACATTATATGTATTAAATCAATTAATTTTTATTTGCTTCGCCCACGCACAGGAAAGTTCACATGAGCTACGCACCACACAGTTTACACTGCCTTCAGGATAGGTCTTTTGAAAAGTTTAAGTTAAGATCTTTGGTCTCAAGAAGATGCTTCTGTCATTGAATTGTTGACAAAACAGTTCCTTTCTTCAGGGAACAGCTGTTAAATAAGGGTTTAGCTCACAGGTAGAAGATTAAGTAATGATTTGCTTGGCAGCAGGAGGGTACTGGAAATTGGGATTCAGGGGTTTACCCTGCGCATGGGAAGGAAGTATGGTCTAAAGCTCACAGACAAGACTGAGAACATCACACTTGCTTTGAAAGCAGTGACCGACTTTAGCTAAAGCAATCAATGAGGTGAAGGATCTACACTGAACCCCCAATGAAGCCTGACTTTGCCTATAAAATTACTTCACAAGAGAAAAAACGAATATGATCTGACTGTTGGGCAGGTTTGGAGATGCAAGAGTTGGGTCAACGTGTAAGGCTGCAAAGGGCATGGAAATAAAAGGAGGAATCCATGCAGGCATTAACCACTCAACACAAGGCACGCTTGTTGCAACATTCTGAATGGGAGTTCTTGCTCTGCTGTAATTGCAAAGCACTGTCAGGCTTACCAACACTGTAGGATAAACAAGTTAATCAGTCAGCCTGTGGTCCCTTAGGCCAAACATGTGACGGGGTTCACCATCTAGACACTTTCCACGCAATGATAGGAGATTCTTATGGGCATTCATGCAGCTGACTTACTTCTATGTCTGCATAATGAGAGTTCACACATATTATGCTTACCCAGCTGCAACACACACTGGATTTTCATCCAGAAAAACACAGAACAGAGAAAGACCGCTTAGCTGGGGATGAAATGCCAATGAGTCAAAGGAAAGCTGCTTCAGAGATGAAGACAGAAAACATCAGTTGTGTTTTACATCTACCAGGAGCACCAATAGGGCCGTGGGAGGAAGGACACAGAGAATCTAAGTCTAAGCACCTGTGTTGTCAGAAAGTGGGTAAACCCACCCATGTGCCCAAACACAGCAGGGACATGACCTCTCATACTGCTTCCCTTTCTTACTTTCCTTAGACTTTTGGGGGAAAAATGGCCAACACAAGGCTGCTTATCTCACTAGTTTTTGGTCTGCAAAGAAAGGTGCCACCTACTTCTTTGTATGCAGCCAGATGATGGAGAGGATGATTCACACAATGGCAGGGCTACTCCCACAATGTCTTTGCAGCCACTCTTTCCCTTCAAGTGATACGCAATATCACACCCGTGAGGTCATACTCAACCTTGAGATACAGTTCACAACTAGGTTTTATTTCTGCCCTTCCCCATAGCTCTCTACTTTGTCATCTGTGTCTGATTAAACAGGCATTTTTGCTTTCTGTCTTTAAGTTCCTAAAGCCAAGTGAGAAAAACACAGTAAAAAAAATGTATATAGTTCTTCCAATCCACACAAAGCTCTACTGGCTTTACTTCAGGGAACCTTTTCTTTTGTTGGAGGTGCTGGGTGTAGGCTGTTTTTAAATTGACAGATATTTTTTTTTTTGCATGACAAGTCTTTGTTTCTTCAATGTCACTGATGGTGAGCCCTCTACAAAAATATCTTTAGCCCTTTTCTTGGATTTTCTCCTGGTAAACAGTGTGTGTCACTCCCTAGACTCATGGTTTAGGTTTTTTTTATATGACCTTAGGAATCATTGGCCTGGTGTGTGCATCCCACCTCTGCAAGCTGCCTCCTACACTGGCAAAAGAAACAGGTTATGTCTTGTCCTAGGCTTCTTATTCTAACAGCCATAGTCACATTCTCCAGGATTCATCCTGAGCAGCAGTGGCAGCAATCACAGTCTGCCTTTCATTTGCCACTAAACAGATTTTAGGCTGCTTTCTGAAGTGAAAAAACAACCATGCTTATGCAATCACACTCTGCATGTCGACTTGTTTATTCTCTCTATGCCTCTAGCACCTCTAACTTTTGAACTCTCTGGCTGATTTCAGCAAAATTAACAGAGGATCACTCATCTGGAATATTTTCAGCTCATTTAAACTGCTGTTGATAATCTTGAAGAAGAGAAAGATACTAGTAGTATCCAGACAGGAGAAAAACAAGAAAGGTGTCACCTCTGAAGGGGAGAAGTCAATAGAGCTTCGCACTTTTAGAAAAAGGTTTCATGGGTAACCAGATTGCCTTTGATCTGCTGCTCACAGAAAGACGTGCTGAAAGCAGACTTGGCTTTGCCTCCCCATGGAGATATGAGATAGGGCATCCAAATAATGCGGCTTCTCCAGTCCCCCTCTTTGCCCGCTACCTTTGCAAGCCTAGTTTATTGTGCATATATCCACAGCAGCACTCTCTAATCACTGATTCACACAGCTAGTCCAAAGGTGAGCTTCCCTACAGCAACTGCCTCACCTGAGAATCCTCCTACCTTTCCATCACCTGCATTCTTGCAGGTGATGATTTTGAACTACCTATACACCTCACTGTTTTAGTTTTTTTCCAATGCTATAGGCTTGCAGAAAGCCTCCCTCTTTTTGTTTAATTTAGGATCTTTTGAGCAGCTGTAACCAGGAGCTCTGGCCCTCTACAAAGTTGCCAAATGTCCCTGGACATACTTTTCTGCTGTTTTTCCTCAGACCTAAATGGTATCAGTGTAGAACAGATTTTATTGGAGAGACTGTTTCCCAGGGAAATGCCCTGGGTGCCCAACACATGCCAACTGTCAGTTTGCCAAAACCATATCCTGAGGCAAGAATGCAGGCAAATGTATGTACACTGAGAAATTCAGACCAGAAACAGAGCTGACACAGAAAGCAAAAAATTTGATGAACCAATAAAAAAAATCTGTAAGTGATGAGGAATGTTCCCATTTTAATGGAAATCTGTTTTGTGTGCAGATGTAAAACCCAAAGAAGATACTTACTCTTCACTTGGCTGACATGTGAATATAACCTTTCTGCCAGCACTTCTGCTCACCTGAGTTTAAAACCCTTCCAGAATCTTTTGGTTTTACAGGAGGAGAGAAAACAGTCTCAAGAGCAATAATGATGGGGCATTTGGGGTCCTTCCTCTCTAAACTATCTCAGAGCTTCTCTGTGCCCCAAAGACATCCTTATGTGTAACCATTCTGCCCTCCTGCTCTTGGCAGTATGATCATTCATACATTTATCAGTGTTATTGGATAATCACCATCTTGTATCTTAACAGGAACATCATTAATACACAGAAATAATAAAAATAGCTCTCCGACTCTGGATCCTCCTAAGGTCTTTCACCTGCTCTTTTGTATTTTTGAGTAAAAAATATAATTATTCATTCTTTTTATTTTTAACATGAGAATATGTGTATCTGTATTAGTTTTATAATTAGCCATCTCTTATATCTCTTCAAATTTTAGAAGTGCTGTTTGACAACAGACTATTGTAAAAATACAGCAACCATTTTGACAACCACTTTACCTAAAGAAAAGCAGAATTCAAACTTGTTGTACCTTTCATCTATAATCCCAGTATTTTAGCACTGTAGTGATTTTACTTGCTGCCCTTCACAAAGAAGGACACATTCTGTTTTGTTTCAGATGTGGTGTTCAGAAATCCTTTGGCACTGAACCTTTGGACATTTCTGCCACTGTTGTGGGAAAGCTCTGTGAACTGTCTACCTGTTTTTGAACCTTAATAGATCAGCATATCAGAACTTAAGCTTCCTCTTAAACTCAAATGTACTTTTTTCCTGCCAAGGTCCTCTTAAAGACACAGTACACCATCAGGGTCATCTTTTCCTGTGCTCTTGTAAAACTTATGAGGCTTTCCCCATCAATGATGCCTTTCAGTCTTTAACCTTCCCAGATAAAAGGAAGTTCTGTATTTGAGCTAGCTTGGTAGTCTTTAAATCCTGTATCTCAGCATTTCCTATTCCCTGAATTAACACTTTTCATTCTGTCTTCCCAAGTAGTAAGTGGGGAAACCAAAGGTCTCTGTCAGCTCTGGATTGTGAGGAAAGGGCATTGACCCAACAAACAGTAACCCACAGGGCTGTCTCCCAAGGATATTTCCATTCTCCTCAGCCCATCACCACCTAGTACCACCCAGTTTGTCTTCAAGGACAAGATTTTCTCATGAAGCACCTGTCCCCTGTCCCTGATCCAGTGGAGGGAACAGAGAAAAGTCTCTCCGTTCCCACCACTGGACTGGATACCTAACTAAGGTAGGAATACCCTCTATGTGCAGCCAGGTTATACCCCTAGCTTCTGACAAGTCTGACAAGACTGACAAGACCACTCAGCTCCATAACTCACCCTGATACAAACCAGAAAGTATCGCTCCTTTTTTTCATCACTCCAAAAGTTCAAAAACACCCAATCTAGCAGATAGACCTGTGTGTTGACGCCAGCGAGCTTATCCTTGACCATCCTGCCAGCAAAGCAGCCATTCTGCCATTATTAGCATTGAGCAGTGAGGAGGCACCACCAGTTAAACACTGAAAAACTAATATTAGGCTTTCAGAAACCACTTCTTAATGATCTTTCACAACCCTCCAGAAAAATCTCATTAGCAGCAGAAGAAACCCTGGAGCTTTGCAAAATGCATCCACCATGTGTCAAAGGAGACCATTAGTTTGCCTCCTGATGAAAGAGGTCCATGACTCACAGCACAGAAGTCACTTGGGGGCTATCAGAGGTTTTGAGAATAGTGGGAAAGGACATCTAAGCAATCTAAGTGGAAACCCAGCAGCAACAGGGAAGTCACAAAAGGGGTAGCTGTAGACTTTCTGAACTGAGAGCAAACAAGCAGAATGTCACGTTTAATATTTTCAGTTTTTGAGGCAGAATGCCAGTTTAAGTTAATTTGGAGGAAATATCAGCATGCAGTACAAAATGATCTCTGCTACATGAGATCTCTTCACAGAGGAGAGTTCAGCACCTTTGGTATGAACTTGACTACAATTCGTTCAAATTTATTCTTTTTCTCTTTTGCAAAAGCAATGACTTTACTTTTCCAGTGAGCAAAAAAAAAAGGTCAAGCAGGAGTTATTTTGCCCCCATCTCCAAGTGCAAAACTAAAACATTCAACTGAATGGATGTTAAAACCTCTCTAAGATGTTGTAAATACTTTCCAAATTCTTCTCTCTCAGACTGCATCCAAATAATGCACCAAGAAACTGGCTTTTACTTCTGCAAAACCACACTTGAAATTTTGACCTTGATGTCCTTTACATTTACATTCCTCAGGAGCCCTTATTTTTAATGATGCTCAGGAACATTTAAGAGATTCAGCTACTTGTGTCTCTCCTTTCTCACCTTCTACTTCTCTGTCAGAATCAGCCTTTATCTTCTCCAGGGAAGCAATTTTTGCAGAGTGCAAGGTATGCTCAGGTTTTTTTCTGGTTTCTGAACAGAAACAGGGTCTGCTCGGACTCCTGAAATATGTGCTTTAGATCTTTTTAGGACCTGCTAGATGTATTGATCTATGAAGTAGACTAATTGGAATTGGGACAAATCCTCAAATATTGGGTTTTTTTGACCTAAGCTGGAACAAGAACTGAATTCTTCAGCGATGATGCCTATCCTGAGGCTCCTTGCTTCTAATTCTCCTATCAGACACTTTTCTCCTGGTATCTGTGTTGGGGTTTTCTTCTTTCAACATAAAACTGCCTGGTCCCCAGCCAAAAGAGTGAAAATAAGGCTGAATATTGCACTGCCCAGTGTCATATTTTTACAGAAGTCTCACATCCTGGTTTCTTGTCATCTTAGATAACTTTCAAACAAGACAAGGAAAAAATGATTCTTACGAAATCTAAATGCCAGAAAGACAAATTAAAGGAAATCTCACCTTATTTTGATTCCAAAATTCAGCTGCAAGATGTCCAAAAAGCATTTAGGTTTAGTGATACCTGCTGGCCCTCCCTAACTCCTCACTTGTGAAGACTTTCCTGTGACGTGTAGATGTGGCACTTAGGGACATGGTTTAGTGGTGGATTTCACAGTATTAGGTTCACAGTTGGACTCGGTGATCTTAAAGATTTTTTCTAACCAGAATGATTCTGTGAAGTGAGTAACATTCCCACAGATTTACAGAACTTATCCTTGGTCATTTATAAAGCGGTGTTCACCTCTCAAACTTACCTGTTCACATATGCAGAAAGTGAAAGAGGAGGATATGCACAAAAGGAGCATGTTGTAATATAAATAACAAGTGTATACCTTAGCCAGTCCATGCCCTCTTCAACTGAAGAGGAGAACGTAGGACACAAATCTGATGCATACCTTCTCCTGTTTTCATTTTGAGAAGCTATTTGAAAAAGCAAAGAAGGTGTTTAAACCTGCCAATGATAATTAAGTATTTTCTGAATCCATATGCAGCTCTGTCTCTGACTGGTGAGAAATATTCCATGCCTTAGGATGATCTTTCATATTACAGAGTTGTTGTAAACACATACGGAGCTCTCCCTTTCATGGAGAGACTGAGGCCATGACCTTTTTTATTTTCTGTTGTGTCTTTCAGCACGAGTGGGTCAAACCTCCCTGAATGCCATAAACACAGTTACGCACTTACCAAGCTGTCAAGAGAACAAAGGGAAGACAGAGTAATTCATTATCTCTGCAGCTACCAGGGTTCATTGGATACTTTGAATGGAAGGTGTTTTAAGTCTTGCTCAAGCATGGCTAACATGGCTTTCATGTGCTGACAGTGGCTGAAGGGTGTACAATGGCACATTGTGCCAACTCTGCAAGGAAGATGCTTCTGCCAAAGAGAATAAGGAGTCTGTTACTTAAATCTGTATAATCACTGGTGCTTCCTCTGTAAATTCTCTCTCCCTCTTCTCCTTGCAACCCAAGCTGGATTTCCAGGGTAAAGCTGCTGGTAGGGTCATTCCACCTGATTTATCATCTTGGTCTATTAAAACCCTAAATATGAACAGGCAGGCTAGGGGAGAGAAAGAAAGTAGCCAGCATCAGACTATGAAGCTTCATTATTCCCACCCACACAGCATGGGACTGAGGGAAAGCAGAGAATAATGAGCATAGCAGCCTTGTTTTAAGAGTTTTTTGCTTTTGTAAACAGAAATTAGAAAGCAAAACAAACCCCTGATAATTGCTGAATGTTATACATCCCTCTGCATTTATGTTTCAGAACATCTGGAATGTCCTGTGGGAGGTTTTGTGGTTCTCCTATAAGTGCGACAGAAAGGGAAAGGGAAAGGGAAAGGGAAAGGGAAAGGGAAAGGGAAAGGGAAAGGGAAAGGGAAAGGGAAAGGGAAAGGGAAAGGGAAAGGGAAAGGGAAAGGGAAAGGGAAAGGGAAAGGGAAAGGGAAAGGGAAAGGGAAAGGGAAAGGGAAAGGGAAAGGGAAAGGGAAAGGGAAAGGGAAAGGGAAAGGGAAAGGGAAAGGGAAAGGGAAAGGGAAAGGGAAAGGGAAAGGGAAAAGAAGAGGAAGTTTCAGAAATCACAGTGCTCCAGGAATTAGATGCCAAATACTCATAAAAGAACCACAGCATCAAGGCTCAGAACAGGACATAGACATTTCTTTTTCTAAATAACATCGAATTTCTGCATCTACTCAAGCTTCTCTGTCTCACCAGGATCTGGAATTTCCTCATGCTCCATCTTCTCCTCCATGAGGTATCGCAAAGCCAGATGCTTTTCTCTACGCGTGGTATTCTGAATCAAGGACTCTTTCCCAGGGATGGGACCACTAAACTGTGAATGGAAAAGATAGAAGACCTCTTCAAAACAAACCTTCCTGTGTTGCCACTCTGTTCCCTGGGAGTTCCCTGAATTAGTGAAAGTGTACAAACTCTTTGACAAATACAAACTTGCTTCATGTGACTTCTTTGTATACAAATACTAGTTTTGCACAGAGAAATGATGATACGTAGAGACTGAACATGCAGGGATTTGCATGACAAGACAGAGGGACAATGTTGTGCAAATACAGATGTGAGTTTTTGTGTCCATGACTTTTGTGCAGCTCCTGAATATTGCAGTAGGGTGGAAGAAAGTTTGGGTGGGACCAAGCGACAGACAATGAGGGGACAATCCGCTCGCCAGCATGAGACAGGGATTGACACTGAGAAGAAGAGACATGTTAACACAGAGGCTAATGATGGGAAGCAACCAGTCTACCACAAAAGGAAGAACAGGAACAGGGTACACAGCGGCAGAATATTGCATAGCACTGCAGAAGTTTGTATAGTTTGAGAAGTGATAGTGGGATGAAGTGAAGGGAACCTGCTGCTTGTCAGAAGGAGGTGGACTCTAGGTCCGTTTTGTCTGACATGCCTTCTTCTACTTTTTTATACAGTTTAGGACAGTTGTCTCCAATACAAAACTTTAGAGTATGGAGTAATTTTTCTTTAAATGAGAAAACTAGCTAAAAACAGACTGAAAAGAAAAACAGAAAATTTGAATTCATAGAAGCAATGTGAAGCCAGTCTAATAATATTTCATTAGATGCACAGGAAGCCTGTGGCACACATTTAAGCAGAGAAAGAGAAAAATAGTGTACATTAATGGTAAGGTATGTGAACATATATGTAAATATCTTCCAAAAAACAGACCAGACGATACTGGTAGAATCAATAAATGGAAATTACAGCCAGAACTACAGCAAAATATTGTGGTCTAGATATTACTGTATGCTGTTCTGAATACAGCCATGCCTAAGCACATGCTTAAGTGTTTCAACAAAACAAGATTAAAGCATTGCCATTGTCCATCCAAAGAGGCTATGTGATCAGAACCAGACTCCCAGGTTAGCAAATAAGTATGAAAAATTTTCTGTGTTTTCTTTTTGATGATTTTTCTTCAAAAAAAATATTCAGATTACTTTAATTTACATGTCATATACAACTTGATCTATATTCAGAAAGAACATTATGTCCTTCTATGTCAAATTAGTTCTATCTCTCAACCTCAGTTAAACATAAGGGATGCAATACATGTGGCTCCCATTAAAGTGTTTTAACGTGTAACACCTGCAGTTCACAGAAGTTTCTGTACTTTGAAACATAACTGAATCATTCCTTTCCTATTCCAGAGGTGTGCACTGTTTAGTTGCAAATTGTTTTTCTAACTTGACTTCCTGCTTTGAAAAAAAATGCAATTTAGACTCACTACCTGGGAAGCTTAGTTCAATTTCCTGCTTCATCACAGATTCCTTTTGTGTCTCTAAGGAAGCCACACAGGTTGTGATTTAAGAGGTAGTTGAAGCTTTGCTTCTTTTGAAAATATTTTGTAGATCTGGCCTTAGTTTATATGACTATCTGCAACATATATATACAAAGATATAGACATACAATCCACTTGGAAGTAGCTTGTAGTGGATTGAGATGTTTCTGCCTGCCAGATATTTGTTACAGGCCTTCTACTATCTCTGTAGCCAACCTGCATTATGAGATTGTACAAGCATTTATAGTGTGCTTCAGTACGAAATCAGCTAGTTTATCCTGAATTGCAACTGAAGGTGGCATTGGCTATCAGTATAGCTCAGGGAGCTGTGGAAGAAAAAATGAATTAAAGATGATCAATTCTATAATAAACAACAGAAAAAAAAGGATGGAGGAAGTAATAACTTGATCAGCTACACTTCTACAGAGCAGACATCCCTGCCTTTTAGACACAGACATGATCTTCAATATGAGGAGGGCACAAACAGGATGAGAGCAGACAGGTTAGGATTGTAGTACAGTGGAACAAAGTACAAGCAAGTTGATATCTGGCCTGGAGAAAAACAGGAAGTACCTAGACAGCTATATCAAGAAGGGATGCAGTCAGAACTTAGTGTATGCTTGTGGGATGGAAAGAGACAAGGTAAAGGGTGGGTGTCAAGAGGATGGGGCCAGACTCTTTGCAATGGTGCCCAACAACAGGACAAGGGAAAAAGAGCACAAACTGGAGCACAGGAAGTTCCACTTGAACACGAGGAAAGAATTCTTTACCATGAGGATGATGGAGCTCTGAACAGGTAGTGGAGTGTCCTTCTTTGGAGGTATTCAAAACTTGTCTGGATATATTGCTGTGCAGCCTGCTCTAGTTGAATGTGCTTTAGCAGAGGGTCTCTCTCAAAAGGCCCTTTCTAGCCCCAGCAATTCTGTTATTCTTTGAGGGCTAAAGAGCAGGGCAAGAAGATAGTCAAAGGCTGGGACAAAGATGAGGATCAGGCATCTGAGATGATGAGAGGGCTCCACAAGGATGAAAACCATAGCTAAGAGTACAGACTGGGCAAACAGGAGCCAGTTAAGGGGCTTCAGACAACAGATCAGACTATTTCTTTGGTGGGGCTTTAGTCTCCTGGAAGCACAGTTGCTGCCAGGCACCAGCTGCAGAGCCCAATTGCCTCTGAAGAGTCCAGCAGAAGGGCAGCTCAGTACTATGGCAATGAAAGACCATATAGGAAGAGCAGTTCTTTTCACAAGAATAAAACACATTACTGGGGAAAAAACCCACTTCTACTGAGACTCTACAAAACAAGGACTATATCCAAGAGATCCTTTTTATGCTATAAGCAGATGACTCTCTTCTCAGGCTGATCAGAACTATTAGGTAGGTATTCAAAATTAGTAGATCATGCAAAAAACAACCTTTGTGGGGTTTTTGCATCAGCATATTAATTTTCAATCAAAGTAGTAACAAGTGCTCCAGAAGTGGGATCTATATTAGAAAATAAAACAATAGATGATTATCATTCAAACAATTCTGCCTTAAATATTTTGGTTATTAGGGACTCAGTTTTGGGTGTATCTGGGATGTCTTTTGCACTTCAGTAGCATTTTAGTTAGTCTTTCCGCTCTTCCATGAAAGATAAAGCATGTTTGGGGTCAGAGATTACAAGCAGGTGGCCAGCTCTTACTGAAAATCTGGCTTCTAATGAACTGCTGTATTACGCAGCTGTATTTTCTTTAATGAGGTCCTTACACCAGCAACAGGGACTGCTTACAAAAAGTGCTTTTAATGAGGTCATCATTACCACTCAGCATTTGATTAACCCTGTAGGAACGTAAAAATGAGGTCTAGCCCTACAATATTAGCAGATCTCTCGATATTTATCATAAATGTCATGACACCTGGAGTCTCACTTCATTCTGCAGCTCCTGGAGATTTGTGACTATTTGGGAGTTCTAATTTACATTAAAAAGAAACAAGTTATGGTAACAGCAGAACTAACAATGACTGGTTTTCTATTTATTTACATCCTACATCTGTTCCTCTTTCTGCCTGCCCCTACCACAATTATCTCAACTACTGCCCTGCAAACCCCCAACTCCCTGTCACGTCCCCTAACTTCAGGGCTAGAACTGTATGCTGTGTAACTACTGTGGTTAGTTCAGCCCACGCTGATAGTTCTTGTGTTTGAGTGCTTCAGTGACAGTATTAATCTATTTTTTTCACAGCTGCCAGTTTCTGTGAAACTTGTCAGACCTTTGTAACTTCAAGATCTTTTGCCCTTTTGCTGACTCTGGTAGGATCAGCCAGCTTGTTCAAGAGAGTGAGTCAGGCAAAGAGACTGATGGACACAGATTTCAGCCACATTTCCTTAAAAAGCTAAGCCTTTACTGAGCCATCATGGTCTTAAAAGAATGCTCATAAGATTCCTAAACCTTAAAATGAAGTTGCCAACAAAGCATCTCAAACCCATTTCATAACAGGTAGTGATTCTGTAGACAAGATTCATTGCATATTTCAGCTGCAAATTTATATAAGCTATATTTTTTGTGACCTTTTTTTAGCTTTGGAGAAGGCTAGCTTTCTGCTGGCGTGTATCTGTTTTGGAAAGATATGACTGATGTCAGTGAAGGCTTATTCTTGTTAATTTGTCTCAAAATTATTTTCCTAAACCTAAGGAACAAGAAAGCATCATTTCCTTTCCAATCTCATAGGCTGTACAGTTTATAAAGGCTACTAGTCACTAACTGACTAGAAGGCTATGCAATGCAATTCCATTCCTCTCAACAGAAGTTAAAATAAAGTAGGTTTTCCTCCACTGAATTACCCTTATTCTAAGGGTTTCAGTCTTCCAGGTTTAAAGGTGTTCTCCATGACTCTCTCTCTTATATTCAGCAGTGTGCACTGATGTTTAGCTTTGTTCTCCCTGCCGCTTCCATTTATGCATTAGTGCTCGCATTTGAAATAAAGTAATGTCTCGGAAAATCCCCTTGAAGGGGCACCTTATGTTTCCCACAGATACAGCCAGTGCCATGCCACTCGTTAACCTGACTGCCTCTAGAATGCTGGCATGCATGTAAGGAGGGAAGCATACCAGCTCATCCTGCCCTGAGGGGTGCTTGCCTCGATGCCAGGGTGCTATCTGAACCAAAAACAAAGTCAACAATTGGCTTAGAACTGTCCCACTGGGACAGTAGGAAAGTGAGGCCAAGCATTTTGAAAAAGAGCCTTCTTCAGTGCTACTGTCAGTGGCCCCCAAGGAAATCTACTGGTCCCCACAGCGAGAGCCTTGGAGGCTGGCACACAGCCAGCCTGAAGTTCCTCCCACCTGTCCCTGCCCCTTTTTGCACTGCATGTGAACCCACAAACGTGCTTGCACGGAGTATTTTAGGTCAATCTCAAGCTTAGTCACCAGTGTGTGTTGGAAGCAACAGAAGCAGCTCAACAAGAAAAGCCCTTTCCTACTCCCTGTGACAGCAGCCTGGAGCTTCAAATCCCATTGCTGTCATCCCAACACCTGTGATATTTTCATGGCATGCACTGCACTCTGCTTTTATGAATGATTTTCTTCTCAGCACTTTTGCTCTGGGAATGATCATTGCCTACCAGGAAAACAAGCACTGCAAATTTGCTTGTAGAATTGTTAGCCAAACCACGGGAAAAGTGTTAGGACTCCTCACCTGCCCAAAGAAAACAGCGACTCTGCCTGTGCAGGGTCCTGTCAGGTAAATACCAGCTACAAACCAGAAGAGCACCTTCTATGTTTGCGAAATTAGTCACTTTGAGCTTCATATGCAACCTTTGCTTAACTCCAGCTGCCAATCCTGCAAATCAAAAAAATACAAGCTAAAATGACGTGGTAACCTTATACACCCTGATTTGCTTTTTTCGCCTTTTGAGTAGATTTAGATATTCGGAGTCTTCAGGGTACACTGACATCATGTTTTCCAGCTTCTCTCCACAAAACAAAATGATGAGAAGTTCTGGGCTTGCCCAGTGACACTGGAGGATCTGCAAGGTTTCTACTCTTGGTTGGCACAATGAGTAGCTGGACTTCTATCATTTACAGGCACAGCCTAAAGCCCAACATTCATGGCAAAACAAAATCAAGCTATCAACTCTAGTGATTCGGGACAATTTTTCATGGGCAATTCAGCTGGAATGGGAGTGGCAAGGCATAACCTCAGCAGCAGCTTGATGGAAAACTTTCCTTTCCATTATCTCTTAGTTCACTAAAATTGGGCGGAAATCAAGTAATTGCAAAATTCAAGAAGATTGTATAAGGACATGAAGTAGTTTCAGACAATTAAATGGTTTTAAGATTCACAATACTCTTAAAATTTGAAATCCCTTACTATAGTCATGCATGAACCTTCGTGACACCTGAGAACCACCTCCAGTCAGAAATCAGGACAGCGTTATTCGAAGTGTCACACGATGCCGGTGCCTATTGAAGGTTTTCCATATGAAGTCTGTACGCAATGTTTCATCATACATTTTGACCTCTGTATGTGATAGGTCTGCCTTGAAAAACTAATAAAAAGATAGATATGTATTTTTGTTGACCAAAAAAGAACATCAGAAGTCGGAAGTCAGTGGAAGAGTCAAGGACTTTTCCAAAGCATTACAGCATTACAGCATAAAGAGAAGAAAATTAAAAAGGATTTTGATGATGGGCATGTTACTCCTTTATTTTCATATTCTGCCAAGTGTCATAGTCATGATGTTTACCTAGAAGTGAAAAATAGATCAATAGATGAATTGCCAATTCCCTGAGGCTCTTTCTGTTGCTCTGGAAATGGAAACATCCTTAAAGGCAGTGCAAATGGTGTGTTTCCCTGAAAACGCAGTGAACCCAAGGCAAAGCAGAGGCCTTACTGTACCTGAGTGTCCAGAGTGATATGAGGGAACACCTCTCCCCTCCATACTACAGGTCTGCTCCTATGCATGCTTCTGCTCTGAGGCTTACCCTCACTTATGCCTTCTGAACTGGGAAAGACACAGGAAAATGGAACAGGAGCATTTCACATCACATCATGGACATGCTTGGCACAGGGGTGAAAGTGATTTTGAGGGCTGCTACCTTAGTCAATATGTCTCATGCTGAGCCTGGAGGTTTCGCAGGCAAACTCAACTGCTCATAAAGCTGGAGTTAAGGCTTTTCAGACATAACATGTTATTGTACAAGACAGGTATAATGAAGTCCAGAAGATTTAGTGTCTTCCCCAGAGTTTAAAGGTTCATTAAGACCTACTTGTATTGCAAATGTCTTCTACTGTGCAGTGCTTGGCATCAGCTTTTTAACAAAGTGTAAACTGGTGATCTGTAACAAGAGAACATGATCATATCTGAGGATAGACAGGAAGATGAAGCAGGGGGTTTCCACCACTTTTTCTTTGTGCAAGTTCTTTTTTCCACATTTGCCAACAAATATGTATGTGGTATATTTTCTTTTCAACCTTGTATTTCCAGAGGTAATTCGGAAAATATTGCTTTATTCTACTGCCTATAGAATGTATTCTTATTTTTTATTGTGCTAATCTATGATGTCACTTGATACTTACACCACATCTCTCTATCTTCTGTACTTAATATGCTAAGGCCAGATCTGACACCAACTTAACTAGAGTTAAGCAAGTGCTTAACTGATTCCTAAGGAATCAGATCTTTTAATGTTAAAGAATAAAAAATGATGAATAATAACAATATGCAGTTCCAGTTTCTCGGTGCCATTCTTGAAATACTTAAGATAGGCTTCATTTTTTTTTCACTGCAGAGCTACAAACCACCAAGCATAAATCAGCGCAAGTGTAAATCCTAACAGAACTAAAATCTAAGTATGTTGCACTGCAGAGAATTATTTTGTAGTAATTTAGATGTATTCCATAAAAACTAATTAGTAATTAACTAATATTCCATCATCCCTTTCCTGCAATTGCTGTTAGAATCTTCTGAACACAACAGAACCTGAGATATTGAACAGCCTAATGTAATCCTTGAGACAACAAGGACAAATTTCTTACTGATAATAATTCTGTGTAGGAAAAATCATAAGTGAAGGAAATGCAACAGTTACAGCACAGGACAGAGATATTAGCAGGAGTGCAGCTGTCTCATGTTCAAAGGAGTCATTGGACTGATAGTTTCCAATAACTGCTTAGGCATACTCAAAGGAAATAGATCATGTGGACCCAAGATCAAATTCAACAATGAGAATTTCCCTGATGAAGGTCAAAAGATGCATTCGCATAACCCAGAATTTTACAGAAGATCATTTTATCTTGCAGATGAGAAAAGGAATGACTGCTGCTAGTATTTTAGTCAGAGGGATTTTGGTATATTGTGGAAATGGCCTCCTCATCCCTTGAAGTTAAGAATTTTATATTCGTTTTAATAGATTCCGAGCCAGATACTAAGCATGCCAGAGCCTGTTTACATCCTTGTTCAGCAGAGCTCGATAGAACACAAAAACACAGTCACATAAAGTCTTGCCAAAGCCCACTTCCAAACAAATAAAAGGTGATTTTATTATTACTGTCATCATCATCATCAACAACGCTACTGTGAATATCCAATGAATCTTTTGCCAATACCCCATAAGCACCTCTACTAGAAGAAATGATGCTGAAAATCAACATGTTTTCAGTGGCTTTGGTAAATTCTTAGCAGTGCAGACTTCAAGCATGTCTGCACCAGGAATTCAAGTCCACATTTTTATCATGCAAAATCATATTCTGTGTCCAATTTAAGATCTTTAAAAGTGCCCAATTTCCCAGATGACCATTGCTCAGCTCTCCCTCAGAAATACTTTAGGATGTCTTACATTCACTGCTCACTTCTGAAAATACAATCCCAGATTACAAGAGTTAAGCTTGTTCAGTCAGGGACTAGAAACTGTTTTAGAAGCATTGCATTTCCCAAGTTTCAATTACCTAATGTTAAAGGTCTATTTTACATGAATATTTAAACACCCTAGTAAGTTGCCTAGTCCACAAACTGTCCAATTCATAAAGTCTTCAAGCAGATGTGGATTGCTTCTTCCCCAAAGAGAGCCCAAAAGGGTGGTATCCTCGAAATAAGAACCTTACATTTTCTATGTGTTATACACACATGAATTGAAGACTGGATTTCATGGATGCATAGGAAAATAGAGGTTTCATTTCAACTGTACAAATCTCAATGGTTACATTTGTTTTATTTCCTCTCCTCCCCTCTCCTTCACTCATCTCATTTTTCTTATTCCTTTCCTTTCCTTTCCTTTCCTTTCCTTTCCTTTCCTTTCCTTTCCTTTCCTTTCCTTTCCTTTCCTTTCCTTTCCTTTCCTTTCCTTTCCTTTCCTTTCCTTTCCTTTCCTTTCCTTTCCTTATTCCTTTCTTTTCCTCTTTATCTCATTTTTCAGTATCTATTTGCTGTTGAAAAGACCCTTTGTACTCTCTGAAATAATGATAATTTTTTGAAAGGCAAAATATCAAGACCCCGAGGAATCTCATAATGAATGAGACTTGAAACAGTATTTTGTCAGGCTAATTACATGCTGTAAAAGATTCCAGGTTAAACCTGAAAATATATGTGGCTCAAGGTTGCAGTGTTATGGATGAAACCACTAATATTGCCTTTCTTCATTATTAGCTGGCTTATTTCTTTGAGTAAATAATAATAGCCTAATCATTGCCCTTGGATATATGCATGAAAGTCACTCTGAAGACAACAGGAGTTTTGCATGCATATCCCAGGGCAAGGTTTTGCTCCATATTTTCAGTGATAAAGAGTATTTTAAGCCCATTTGTAATTAATAGTTCACCAAGAGTTCTTTTTTTTTCTTACTTGTGGATAAACTACTAAAAATGTCTAATGTAATAATGAAATACATCATTCTGGCTGGCAGCAAGGCCTATTTAGCAAACTGACAAGCTATTGTTCCATTTCTTTTTCATTATGAACAGGACTTTGCATGCTGTTCATACAGGCTTAGTGTTTGGCATGGGCAAAGTATAGTGATATCCTGTTAGAATTTAGTTTGTTCCTTGAGTATGTAACAAAACTGAAATATTTAACTTGTAGGTAATTCATCTGTGCAACTTCCTCTTGCTGTGAAAAACAAGTTCTATTTTCATAGTAATTAGAGACTGAAAACCCATTATTCACTGCATTATCTATTTATCTATCCATGAAGTCTTTCCAACAGTGCATTTGCTGAGGCTTTGATCAGCTTAATGTCAAATGTCCAGAGGGACAGGACATCAAGGCTTCCCCACTGCCATAACTGTTCCACAGTGTAAGCAACTAGCATCAGGAACCTTCTCTGGTATAAAGTAATGTGGGGGTCTGGGAAGTTTTTCCCATCGTTTGGCAACGTTAGATCTGCATAATATCCTGTACAGCCCTCTCGTCTATGTGTGTACTCTTAAGTGCTTCTAGGCTCTCAGTGTATAAAAACCTACTCCAAACACAGCTTTGTGTCTCTTTTGAGCGCCCATCCTTGCCCATGGGCCATCTCTGGCTCCAGGTCAATGCCTAGTGCTTGGAGCTGGGCTGCCCCGAGTGCCCTGGTCTCTGTTTGGGGCTGTCGGATGGAGTATGGCTACCAGACCCTGTCCTGCCTTACGGCTGTGCCATCAACAGATCTCTTCATCCCATAGGTTCAGTCCATTTCTGTACATTCTCTTTCTTTTATGAATGCTAAGTGGAAGAGAATGGGATAATTATTATATTTGCAAAAAAGCTCTTATTTGTGTTTGTTGTCCTGTTTTGACCTTCACATCAGATAATGAGATTACAATTACTGTTGGACAGAATCCTGCTACGGGTCAAAAATTTCAGAAGCGGATCAGAAACACTAGATTGTCAACACTATCAGGCAACAGCAAAACACAGACACCAGGACCACTGTAGTTGCAGCATGCTCCCTCATGCCGACAGCCCAGAGGGATACCTGTTCCTGGGGAGCAGAGTTGCTCCAGGGCTGTGCTGTTTTGAATTTAATGAAGATAAGGCAAGAGCTTCTCAATTAAGAGAGGAAATTAATGAGTATTGCTCCATAATTACGCTTCCTGAGACTGCTGCACTCCCTTTGTGTGACTTCAGCCATTTCTTCAGTCTCTGGGGTGGCAAAAAAGATGGGTTTACTTGTCGCACCATCTCCAAACAAGCTCTCATGTCAGACAATTACCTAGGACCATGGCAATGAACTCATCCTGCTGTGTTAATATTCCATACTAGGAAGAGAGGATGACCAAAGCAAATCACAGCTCTGTCTAGTGGAAAAAGATCTTTCAGTGGAGATGAGGTGAGAAATTCCAAAAAGACCTATCAAACTAGAAAAATTGGCAACACAAGGGCAGATTAGATTCATTTTAGACAAGTGCAAAGTAATGAATACTGGAAGGAACAATTTAAGCTACTGATACATACTGATGGATTCAGAATTAGCTGTTATTTCTTAGGAAAAGAGTTCTAGGCATCATTACAGATCATTCAATGAAGACATCTGCTCTGCGTGCAGAAGCAGCAAATAAGATGTTTGGCTGCATGAAAAAGGAGATGGTGAATAGAATGGACAAAATTATATAATGCCATTGTATAAAACCTGCTGTACAACCTGTCCTTACTTTGAACTCTACATTTACTTTTGATCACCTCAGCTCAAAGAGGCCATGAGAGAAACTGGAAGACATGTTGAGAAAAGCATGTGAAAATTATTAGAATAACAAGGGAATATTTCAAATAGGGATAAAATATAAAAGACTCAAATCCCTTGATCTGTCTAGGAAAAAAAAAAGTGAGGTATGGTAGTAAAGAACTCTCTAAAATAGTATATGGTGTAGAAACAGAGCAAAGCATATATTACTGCCTCCATTTTCTCTAATGTATGTATGTTCAAAGAACGGTCTCTGAAGAACAGCAGGCTTTAAAGGGACACAGTGAAATATCATTGTATACAGAGTCATGCCCTGGGATGAAGGATGGAATTGCAGCAAGAGGACTCAGGTCCTTATTAGCTGTTAATAATAGTGGCTGCCATTTGCAGGAGGGTCCCACAGCCATTGCAGGAGTGTTCTGAAAGTGTCTTCTTCTAAATAAGGCTAAGTCCCTTATAAGAAAAGGTGAAGAGACACATTAGTCTAAAATTTTTGGGATTCAGATAAAATATGAAGGTCTATAATATCCATATGCTTCGGGACACTTGAAATAAACCACTGCTGTTAACAAGGGGGAGAGGATGACACCATCACACACAGGATTTTAGAGTTTGATTAATTTAAAATTTCAGTCTGCAGCACAGGGAGAGCATCAGCCTTTCCTGATGGACTAGCTCCTGGATCTACACAGATATCTCCAAGAAGACCATAGCTCCTCTCCTGCTCCATGAACAGTGCTCACTAATCTCTCACTGTTAAGATCTTTCCACTGTGAATCAACATCATACACTATCACAGTATCACAGTATCACAAGGTTGGAAAGGACCTCTGAGATCATCAAGTCCAACCTATAACCTAACACTAACAACAACACTAACACCAACACCAACCATCATCTAAACCATGGCACTCAGTGCCTCATCCAGTCTCCCTTTAAACACCTCCAGGGTCGGTGACTCCACCACCTCCCTGGGCAGCCCATTCCAATGGCCAATCACCCTTTCAGTGAAGAATTTTTTCCTCATATCAAGTCTAAACTTTCCCTGACGAAGCTTAAGTCCATGCCCTCTGGTTCTGCCACTGGTCACCTGAGAGACACAATTCACAACTGAATTTGAACAGTTCTTCCCCTTTCCGAAAACTGACAGTGAGGCTGACGACAGAAAAGAATGAGTGTCTGGGACTTCACAGAAACATGGGAGCAGAAATAAAGGACGAGAGACGTGTGCATGTGATGGGAAAGGGAGAAGTCAAAGTAAAAATCCTCAAAGGAATGCCATAGGTAGAAAAAGGTGAAACATATGAGAGACAGGAGGGTACAAGGAAACAAAGGAAAGGAGGATGGCGAAACGTAAGGAGACAGAAAGGAAAGAGGGGTGAAAGGAAAGATTATAGCACAGGTTATTCAGAGTCCACAAAGAACAGGGAATATAAAGATATAAATTGGAGGGAAAAGGAAGGTAGTCAAGTAGAGGAGGAAGAGTAGAGAGAAGAGATACAAGGAAAGAAGATGTAAAAAGAAAAAAAAAGGAAAAAAATGTGAAAGGATAACCTGAAATATGCTATATAGTGAGAAAGGAAGACTGTTTCCACAGAAATTAAAATCTCAGCAAAGGGTGCTCAAAGACATCTAAATGACAGTAAGGGAGATTTGAAAGAGAAGACAATGCAGATGTACTATCAATGCATTACCAATGCTTTCTAGTGCAGGAGGGAATGAACTTTTCACCCAGCAGCTACCTCTGACTTAGAGTTTCTTCTGAGATTTCTGTTTAGGGTCAAAGTGTGAGACATATTAAAACACAAATACAATGAAAATATCTTAGTGTTATAAATGGTTACAGTTCGTAACATAATGAAACTTAGACCAAATTTTGCTAATCATCTTAGAAGAAATCACATATTTTATATACACTACTGCTAATTCCAAATGAAAATATACGTTTTCCGGAAGTACTAGAAAGAATGGACCAGCCCATGATTTGAGCCCTTCCACACAAATGGAAAGCTAACAATCCTGTTAACATAAATTCTATTCCACTGCTAGTAGGGAAGTAAAATTACCACCACTCAACACTAGATAACTCTCCAAAATCTTTAAAAGGTCTTTTTTGTACCTAATAATGATCTGATTTTAGAATATGAGTATCAATCACTCAGTGCATGAGAACAAGTTCTGTAATCTCACTGGATTTCCACTCCTTCTTGACATGTGGTTTTACAGTGCAGTTCCACACAGGGATGTCATCCACTTTGACTGTTTCAGACCCATAGATGTATGAGATCCAAAAAACTGTTAGCCTGGTACCTATCCTCCTACCACTTGCTTCAGTAGGGAAGCAGGAGTAGTCTTTGGACTTCAGCCACATTCTCTGAACAGATCACTGACTTCTGTGATCTTTTGCAATTAATAGTATCAGTGTTTCCTCTGCTGGCTTTTGTTTGCCCACTTAGATATTTTGTCATTTTGGACACAACAATCCCATGCAGAGCTACAGACTGGGGACAGAGTGGCTGGAGAGTAGTCAGGCAGAAAAGGACCTGGGAGTGCTGGTTGACAGGAAGCTCAACATGAGCCAGCAGTGTGCCCAGGTGGCCAAGAAGGCCAATGGCATTCTGGCCTGTATCAGGAATAGTGCAGTGAGCAGGACCAGAGAAGTTATTGTCCTCCTGTACTCGGCACTGGTCAGGCCTCATCTTGAATATTGTGTCCAGTTCTGGGCCCCTCAGTTTGGGAAAGATGTTAGGATACTGGAATGTGTTCAGAGGAGGGCAATGAAGATGGTGAAGGGGCTGGAGCACAAGCCCTATGAGGAGCGACTGAGGGAGTTGGGGCTGTTTAGTCTAGAGAAGAGGAGGCTCAGGGGAGACCTCATTGCTCTCTACAACTGCCTAAAAGGAGGTTGTAGTCGGGCAGGGATTGGTCTCTTCTCTCGGGTGACCAGTGGCAGAACTAGAGGGCATGGACTTAAGCTTCGTCAGGGAAACTTTAGGCTTGATGTTAGGAAAAAATTCTTCACTGAAAGGGTGATTGGCCATTGGAATGGGCTGCCCAGGGAGGTGGTGGAGTCGCCAACCCTGGAGGTGTTTAAGGGGAGACTGGATGAGGCACTGAGTGCCATGGTTTAGATGATGGGTTGGTGTTAGTGTTGGTGTTAGTGTAGGGTTATAGGTTGGACTTGATGATCTCAGAGGTCCTTTCCAACCTTGTGATACTGTGATACTGTGATAGTAAGCAGTTTAATTCAAGGTACTCTGTAGAATTCAGGCCATGTTGTGAGGCAAGGATAATAATCTTCCGAACATATTTACTGCACTGTCCTTGGCTGTTATTTGCAATCTTCTTAGGTATTCATTGCTCTCACTACCAATCCTTGTCCTGGTCCAATGGAAGCACAAACATGAGATGTTTGTTATTTTTCTATGCATTTTATCTAAAAGAATAAGCATTTGGGCTCTTTCCCTTCATCTCTTAGTGAGTGTGTGATGGAGACCAATACTGTAAAGAAGATGTAGTTAGCAACTTCCTATGAGCCTTTCAGCTTCTTCATTTTCTTACAGGTTCAGTTGCTGCCAAAATCTCACTTTCTAAAGATTATTCTTTGGTTCCTGAAGAGTCATCAGTTATTTCTAGAATCTTTTTTTGTGTCTTGCTTCATTTAAATTTTGCAACTAATTTTCAGACTGGAATAATGAATAAGCTTAGGATTAGACTAAGAGATTTATTTTTATGAGATCTTTCTATTCTGATTCACTTTCTAAAGTAACAATGTTTCTTTGTGTTTCTAGTGTTGATGAATAGGAGAAAAAGAAAGAAATATGGAAAAGACAAAAAAAACTAAGGGAAAGTATGCATACTAGGCATAAATTATTATATGTAATTTAATATTACTTACTCTTTCTGCTGACAAATTTGGAAGAGTGATTTGGCCTAGGCAATCTCTTATAAGTCTTTCCCTGTGATGTCAGAGTCAGGACTTCACTACTGCTTGCTCATTTCTGCTGGGGCTGCCTTCTCTTTCTCTCCTTTTTACATCCTGGACAGTAACTCTGCATCTCCCACCCTGTCCCCACACCTTGGCAGAGCAATATTTAATACAACTGAAAGTGACTATGGGATCTACCTCCCCTACAAAATTTACTTATCCATGAGACCCTACAGGCAGGCTCATCTCCATCGGCTTCCTCTCAGCTATGCTTGACCTTTTGGGTTGGACTCTTGAATTCCCAACTGGAAGCTCAGAGCACTGAGTTTTATGCCATGCCACAGCAGCTCTGTATACTGTATTCAGCTCAGAAAGGGATTTCTGTTGTTGCTCTCAGCAGCGGGGTACCCGATGCCCTGTGAGTCCTGAATCATGCTTACCAGTGGGGTGGGAGGCTCAGATCAAAGCAAATCCTCACTGAGAATAAATTCATATCCACTGAAGTTAGCAGAGCTGCATTACTGCTTATAACTTCCTATGCTTTATCTTCACTCCACTCACAACATTATTACAACTGGCTTTCTGACTCATTTTCTATACACTTGTTTATCCTTCCCAAGAACAGTCTGATTTTATTCTTTTAAGACCACTGTTCTCTAGCATTTTTCCATTAGTACTCATGGCTTCAGTTCAGAAAAGCACTTAAGCACTTGCTGAAGCAAATGCATTTTAAACATGCAGTGACGTAGGTTGATGCTATGTCATTAGGACTTAATTTTTGTATGGACACAGTGCCTAGCAACCCAGCACTGTTCCAGACTGATACTGTGTTCTGTGTTGTACTGCCACACAAACAGAAAGGCAAACATTGTTTCCAAAAGCTTCCAGTCCTGAGCTTTACATACTGTGCATTCCTTGAGGTTGTTATGAATATTAACCTGTGTATCCACTGCATTATGCTGAGGGTTAGATGAGCTAAGGAAGCTCCCATTTGTTGGTAAGGATAATTAAGGAGCAAAACAATTGCCAAAGTCAGTGTCAGTCTTTCTGCACCAACACTGGTGGTTTATCCTTGTGGGCTTTATGCTAGGCTAGATGTACTTTGTATTCCTCCATTCTTCTGCATTTAGGTTTGGCAACTATATCAAAGCTGTGCTTCCAGAGCCAGACATGTAAATTGAACAATTTGTCAATCAAGGAAAAAAATATGTCAATGCGCTACATTGATTACATGAGGACAGAGGATCTGCAAGCTCTTAAAAATGTGCAACAACAGACAACGAAACAGTGTTAGAAAGAAGACCAGCCATTGTATCAAAACATCAATTTGCATCACAGCATATTGCATGCTTTACTCTAATAATGATTTCTACCAGCTTTTTGTCAGTTAATCAGTCTCTTCTGGGTTTGACAGTTACTCTGGAAAGCTTTGGTTTAATTCTGTCATAAGATGTGTTGAAAAGATGATATTTCTATTTTGTAAATCCTCAGAAACATTGGCTTTAGAGATGCAAAACTAAATTCAGTGTCTTTTATGTATGTTTCACCTTGTGCCCTACTGACACTGAAAAGGCAGAGAAAGAATTTTAGGTGCAAGATTGAGGATGGGTTCTTCCCCCCTGCCCTCCTTTCTGGGTTATAATGGTTAAACGGGAATGGTTCTTCAGGGTCATTATTCTGGGACAGGCCTGCTCCTAATTCACTATGTCCAAACTGCCTCATACACTCCAGCATTAGGCCTGTCTGTAGTTCTTTTAAAGCAGACTTACCAAGAAGATATTCTGGCCATTCTGGAGATCTCCACACTTCTCTCTAACGTCATTATTAGAATCAGATCAGCAAATTAGAAGGTTTATGAGTTTAATCCACTGTGTAAGCCCCCTTATTCAATTAGGAGAATTTGTTTGTGTCCAATCTCCAGTGATAATCTCTCACAGCCCGTCTACAGAACAGCCACTAGTTGTTACTACGAAGTACTTGGACTATCAAGGCCCTTGAGTAGTTATGATAGGGACCTATACCAAGTCCAGAGACCAAGGCAAATTTTGTTTTAGCTTGACTTGAAAATATTTTTCAACAGGAATACTCACAACTTTCCCTATATATTTGTGTCTATGGTAACATATACAAGGAATAACTCATCAGGATACTTAAGAAGAAGGCATGCTCCTCTGCCTAGCTTAAATATTGTGTTGTAATCTTTCTGTCTCACTTTGCTTCAGGTGGATTTTAACCCTGCCAAGACCGTGACTGTCCCAGATTTCTGCTTGCAGAATACCGAGCTCTGCTTGCAGACTCTGCAGCATTCCCACATCAGTACAGCATACAAAATAAATCATAGCGCTGGTTCTCATAGGTTAGTCCACGTGTGAATTACAGGGAATTAGTTCTTTCTCACCTTCCAGAGATGAATTCCCAACCACAGCTGAGGCTTTCCCCACCAGCACCATGGACAGAAGCAGTTTCTTTCACATCCCACTCCCCAAACTTATCATCTGCTTTTGTAGATTCTGATTATTTTTTATCAAGTCCCTAAACTCATAAGTTATCTTCTTGTATCTGCAAATGTGCACATCTGTGGCTAAAGTCAGAAGTTAAAGCAAGACATCCACTAAGTGCAAGTAACATTTAAATTGAGTGGTTTTGTCTTACCACCATTTTTTTTCCATGATACCCCGAGGATTTTCTCCTCTCTATCCTTTAAAAAAGGCCACCAGACACTTTTTTATTTTTCGGTGTTCACACACATGAAATAAAACAATGTCACAAAATCACAAAATTATTTAGTTTGGAAAAGACCTTTAAGATATCAAGTCCAACAATAAACCTAACAATGCCAAGTCCACCACTAAACCATGTCCCTAAGTGCCACATCTTTATGTTGTTTAAATACCTACAGGAATGGTTGACTCAACCACCAAAATTTCCCTGTTCCAATGCTTGACAACCCTGTCAGTGAGGTAATATTTTGTAATATCTAGCTTAAATCCCCCTTCGCACAACTTGAGGCCATTTCCTCTTGCCCTTATCACATGTTACTTATAATCATAGACTCATAGAATGCTTTGGGCTGGAAGCAATAAAACCCAGAGAAAAACAAAGGTAACTCTCTGTTACTTGACAAACCTAACAGTACTTCTTTTGGACTCAATCAAGGACTGTGCAGGTCTCATGCAGTGTGGACCGAGTGCCACCAGCTTCTTGCTTGCCTGGCACCCTAGCAAGCTTGCTTGCTCCTTGAAACCCACTGAGGTGTTAGTTATTTGGCCCATAGCAGTAGCCTCACTCCTTGTTGCACAGTTAATAACCAGCTCCTGTGGCATCAGCATTAGCTATCAATATCATTAATCCATCAATCTCTTTACTCCATCAATCTGCAAGAAAATCTGGATGAGAGAGTTGTTTTCCAATGACTACTTGTTCCCTAGCAGAGAAAGTTTTAGTTACATTTTGGAGCCTCTCTGATGCATTTTATATTTTGAGTCTTGATCTTCTTCATCTAACAGGATGTGTTTTCAAAGTTTTTATGCCTTCTTCCAGGGCTTGAGGAGGAGGAGATGGAAATCACAGAGGTAGGTACAGGATTTAGAACTAAGGGAAACAAGGTGTGTGATACAGCAGAGACTACTAAGGTGCATATTTCCACGCTTCCCAGTCACTGCATAGCACAGCTGGGAACAGTTTGTTTCTTTGAATGCAGCCAGTAGATCATGAGCAGTACTAAGATTTCACATAGTATTAGTAATTTCAGCACATAAATCCTTCTATGTCACTTCATGTTCAGTGCAGTTCTGGGATGATTCCAGAGCTGATATTTCATCCTTCGCACAGCTTCTCTTTTCGGCATGTGACTACCTGCCCCCAGACCTGGACCCAGATTGGCTTCTCGAGGGACAGTTCTCCAGGAATAGGTGGAATGAGCATCCAGTGAATGAATGCAATGCATGTCCCAACTCAGAAGTCTCTAGTCCTTGTAGGTTTTACCCCCAGTGATTGCTTTTCCAGATTAGACAAAGAGAAACCTCTTACAGTTAAATATTCATATGATTTGAGTGGGAAAATACTGCTACTCTTTGCATACAGTAGGCTCATCTTTTCAAAAGAGAAAGGAAAAAACCATTTAAAATCCATAAACGACTCACATTAATACTTTTATTACTGCTAACTTTTATGAAAGATAAAGATTCAAAGACTACTGGGCATTTTTCAAAATATATATAGGTTGTTCCCGAGTTTCTGTAAGAAGGACCACTCTATGGAAAGTGTATAATAACTCTGGTGGGAAGTCGACATACTTTAAAAACAAAAGACTAAGAAAGAAATCTTACATCTTCAGCTTAGCAGATTCACTAGCTTACTTATATGGCTGCATTTAACACTTCGGTATAAACCTTGTAATAGACAGAGCATAGATCCCACAGATCCTATGTACTGTACAGTTGTAGCTCACTAAGTATGGCTTTACTTTAGATCCTTGTCGGAACACTGAAGATGAAAGAGCTGGCTTCACCTGAGAAACAAGAAATAGGAAAAAATGGAGTAGAGATAGGAAAAAGGAGGAATGAAAAACAGTAGGAAACAAAAGTGTTTGATGCTGTATTTTCTATCTTTAATTGAAAAAGGTCAAAAAGCTGTGGAAAATCCTATTCTTTCCCTATCCGGAAGGGTTAGAGAAACTGAAAATGTGTTTGTGGCTAGGTAGGAGGAACATGACTCCAGCAGTCTGTAGGGTTCAAGGAAAAAGAAAAGGCTGGCTCCATACAATTCAAACTGCTCCTAGTGCTGCTCAGGGAACCTCCAGCAGCTGGTGTGTTTACCACAACCTGGGGTACCATGTAGGTCTTTTAGCCTAAGCTGCTGAGATGGTGGTATAAAACTCACCGGTCCTTCTGATCTTCCCAGGAATGCCACACTAGAGGCATTGGATCCTTTACACCAATCAGCCTATGAATCTCTCTGATTAAAAGTAGTATGAGAAACACAACCATGAGAGGGAGACAGAGTGCCACATGACATGTATATAGTTCCAGCTTTTCTTTTTATTTTTAATATGAACTCAGGGATTTCCCTGCATATTTGCTTACTGTTATTGTTTTGACAGTATACTGACATTTAGTTGCCAGAGTCCTCTTTCTAATGTAGTAAGTAATGTTGCCTTTGCTGTCACCCTTCATGCTGCCAATAATAGACTGAGATCAACTTGTTATTGAGAAAATGGGCTCTACTGTTTCACATCTTGTGTTATTGGTACCCTTCCTTTCCCTTTTATCTCTGTTTTTTTACAGCATTCCCACTCTTTTCTTTTGTTTTTTTTTGTTTTCCTTTATAGCATATCCAGGAAGAATAAAGAACCATAAAGGAGCTGGTGAAGATAAGTTAATATACAGTTGTGGGCATGCTTACATCTGATGATGATGAGATACAGGGAAAATCATCTACACACAACAAATTTAACAGCAGTAGAAGTCAGCTAAGTTTCTTCAGAACACTCAGGTTTGCATTTGGCCTATCAGCGTTAGCTTTTGGCTAAAGGAAGTGCATCTCGGCATTTAAATTAAGCAGGTTGAAGGGTGGAATATGAGTGCCATTTATCCGCACTACTGATGTTTAGTAAGTCAGTCTCTATGTTGGTTCATCCATGGGTTGCGAAGCTTAATTTGCATGATGTTCCCTTCTGGAAAATGACATCTAGGGACCTCTCCATGACATGAGGCTGTGGTTGCTAGGGAGCAGTGTTCAAATAGTCACTTAGCAGACTGATAATAGGGGCAAATGAAAGCTTATAAGCCCAAGGAGATATGGAAGTGTTATTTATCCCCATAGGAGACAGTTGGTGCCTGCTAGATGAGTGTAGGAACAGTTTTGTAGTTCTGACTACAGTGTCATCCAGCCGTGGGCTCTGCTTTGACTCTTTTCCTTCCCACGTGTAGTTTCCAATAGCACACTTTCAGGCTGAGATTTCTTCTCACCACTGCTGGTGGTTGTCTTTCTTGCTGTTTGAAAACCCCAGCAGGCGTTATGACTGAGCCATGTCAGTGTGATTGACAGGTCTGTAGACATAGCAGGCTGGGGCATCCAAGAAACACTGATGACAGCTCACAGACATGTGAAGGCAAGAGAGCAAGTGAATTTGGTAGGGTGAAGAGCAAGAAAAACAAGACTTCAGCCCATGAGCTTTGGGGAGCCAGTGGGGCAAGTCCAGAGTTAGAATTTGGGTGCATGGGGTTACTGAGATGCATGAAGGGGAGAAAAATAGGCATGGACAGATGAACAACATGGAAACTAGATGAGGGGGGACAATACAAGGGAACAGGAAGAAAAAATTCACAAAACAAAAAGAAGGAATATTGTATCTCCCTCATCAAAGATGCTTGCTACGAGCTATGCTTTTCCCTACTGCTTCATCCCACTTCAGGGAAGACATTACTTTTGTCTTTCAAGCTACTATCACTAGCCTTCTCATAAGGACAGTCTGTTGAGTTTGTACATTCAGAGAAAAGACACCTCTTTCCCGACTCCATCGGGATTATTCTTGCTAACCTTCCTAACAGAACAATTCTTATATGGGTCTTATATTTACTGCAGGTGTGCCTTGCGAGCACAAACAGGAGGTTCTGTCCAGCAGTCCAACTTTCCACTGCCTTAACATTAGACCACCAAGAAAACGGATAACATGGTTGACCCTGAAATTAAGTCATTGTGCTGCTAAATTCAGGAGGATAGGCTGAGTAACCAAGTTTGCCAAAGACCGTACAAAAAGACCATACAGAATCTGGTGACTCTCTTTTTGTTCCATTACTCAATGCAAAATGGAAAATAGTGACATCTGTTTCTTCCTTTATTTGATGGGACATGAGTAGGCCCAAGAGATGCAGTAACTGTTCCTCCAGGTCCGAACTCATGGAACAGAAACCAGAGATTTCAAACTGGCTGTCCAAGGGAAGCCATGAAACTTTCCCGGTGAAATGTTTCCTCTCAGTGGGAGCAAACATAGAAGGGGCATCCCAGGCAAAAAAATTTTTGTCCATATTATCCTGCTCCTTCCTCTTGGAATTTTACATGTTAGAGAATTGTTCTCAATCTTCTCTCTCCTCCCTTTCAACCTTTTCTCCTCCTTTTTTGCACAAAGAGGGATTTCACAATACTTTCTCAGCAGCTTCTTCTGTTAGATTTGGTTTGATTTGTTTTTTTTGTCATCAACAACACCTGAAGACTCATCTGGATCTGAACCATGAAATATTTTCACATTGGGAGCTGCATTTTGTCTGCGTTTTTAGCAAGGTCAGACCTGAGAAAGGATTGATATTTGTATCTGCGTGTGCTGTTCACTGAGTTTCACTGAAAACTTCAAGGTCTCTCCAACTTCTTATCAAGAAGAATAAATGTGGAAAAGGAAAAAATTACTTTCTTTTCAGCAAAGTGTTCATATCTTATCTAGTTCTTTGTGTAGACCTGCTTTTGCCATCAGATTCAGCAGAGCCCTTGCAGATGCAGGCATGTGTATCAATAAACTGACAAGACAGCCCGGATAGGGACCTCCAAAATAATTCATCAAACTTCCTGACTTCTAGAGAACCTTTAATGTCAGCATGTGAGAAAATGCTATATTGGACCTAGTGATCAGAGAGAGTGTTTGTGGCTAGGCTGGGAATGAAGGCAACAGCACTGTCTGGTTTATGTTGGCCCGTGTTGACATGGGATTGCAAATCACAGCAGTGGCAACAGCACTGCACCATGCAGGCATTAAAAAGGCATTTGTGGCCAAAGGAAGCAGAAGCCATCCCTCTATAGCTTGCATTTGAACTAGCCCTTGGATATTAGCCCTTCCTTGAGGAAGGCCTTGTATCAGGAAACATCCAAGAGTACCTTCTGATCTAGGTTGTTCCTTGACCCTCTGATTATGCACGTACCTCAGTGAGACTGGTTGGAACATGCAGAATACCAGACAGCCCTTATTCGCTCCCTTACATATTTTTAAAAAGGAAAGTCTAGGATTTTCAAAACTTACTGACCGAAGTTTAGTTCTTATATTCCAGTCAATATAACTAAACAAACAGACCACATACAAGGGAACCATCTGTTACTGAAGAAGTGAATCAAGGCCACTTATTTAAATATTTCACTTTAAGCAACCATTTTGAAAATCTTAGCATCATTGAATACAAGTGTTATCTGTTGACACAGCTGCTACTCTCGCCATTGTCTCTCAACCTTCTTTCAGCCTGGTGCAACACCACAACACAGCTGAGGACATCACTAGAAGTAGTGTATAAGCATTCTCAACTCCTTTCTTCCCATGCAGTAACAATCCAGGTAATTGCTGTGCGTGGATTTGTGATGCTGACTGTTAAGGAACTGTAGCTACAGAACAGGGGAATATATTGCCAAGGAGTGTAGCTTCTGCTTTCAGCTTCCTTATTTAAATAGATGTATGGACTGGAGGTAATTTGGAAGCCCTGTCCATATTGAAAACTCAACACACATATATTTACTTGGGTCCAGAGATCTCTTTTTAAGCCATTTGGATCCAAACTAAACCTCCTCCAAGTTTCACAGCTGTCTAGATTTATGCAGTAAATAGTAAGGCAGCAGGTTTAGAAAGAGTCTAAGAGACTATAAAAAGTGAAGATGGAATTATAGTTCCAAATAGGATGTCTTTCACAGTTTAGTATGAGACCCCTTTAAGAGTGACGAAGTTCAGATTTCTGTGTTCAAAGAGAGCCATTCCTCACTCATACTGCCAGTGATACTCCTCTTCTACTTCCATTCCTTGTGAGGCAAACCTCCATAGTAAGATATTGTGTTTCCCAGCTGGAAAACTACTGCTGGACCTTTTATATTGAGAAAAAAAAAAAAAAAAAAAAAGAAAAGAAAAAAAAAAAGAACACTGGATGATATAGGATGATGGCAGAGAGAGATAGAAGATGGTTTCAATTTTGCAATAAAAATAGAAATAATTGTGCTAAAAATCGCAATTTAAAAAAAAAAATGGTTAAAAATCCTGGAAGAGGTTTTTCTCTCTGCTCCTTGACATTTCCTTGTTCCTGCAGGAATTTCTATTTAGCCTAATTAGGCTCTGTTTCTCCTTCATTTGGGCTCCATAACTCATTAGCTTCCAGCTGGGCAACTCATGATTCTAGGATGTCTAATTACCTTCTTCTAGCAGATATCCTGATTGCCTCTGGTCAAAAAATGCTGATCCAGTCCCTTCAGCTGATCTGAGCTGATCTCAAAATGAGTTGTGTCATTAGGCTCTTCTAATTTCATCCATCCTTTCTACTTATAACCCTTGGTCAAGATCAACGTCACGTATGACCTTATGTGACAGAGAACCAAGAATATAATAGAGCTGGTATCTTAAAGAGGATCACTCACCAGCTCTATTGGTCTAGTACTGCATTATTTTGATAATATGAAGAAATTTCTTTTGAAGTTCCTGAAGGCACATACATGCATAAGTATCCTCCTCTATTTCAGTTAACTACAGAGGCCAGTTATTTCTTTTTCTCCTCTTTCCAAGAGTGACATTAAATCCATTTTAATCAAGTATGAGATTCTAATTCAATTTTGACTCTTTTCTGGGACTGCATGCAGAGTTAATTTGTTACAGTCACATTCAAATTTAGCTCAGTGAGATTCAAAGCAAAGTTTGCAATTTTCTTGTAAATTTTTGTAAATGCATCTATGTAGTTCCAGATTTTAGTAAGAGGCTCATTCCATTCTCTTTGTGGTTCACTTTATTCAGATTAAATTGACTGGTTTTCTTTAAAGAAAAAGTCTTTTGTTGCAAAGACTGACCCTGATTTAGTGGTCCACACAGATTATATGTTTCTGTGTATAGTGTCCCACTCACAAGACATCTGCTGTAGCAGGGAAGAATTGCATGGTTTGCAAGGTTAAAACAGATCAGGATTGAAGTGTTATTTTACTTTATTAACGACAGGTAGCTCAATGTCAGAGAGCAAAATATGCATTCAGGATATAATGTCAGCAATAAAACAGAAAAATCATAAGACCAAAATCTTACAAAATATTGTTGCACATCTACAAATTTCTAAATATCCCTTTATAAATGATCCAAACCTTCTTATTCCACACATATACACAGACTGAACAATTTTGCAAGGGTGGACTGTGCGGGTACCTCCCCACTCAATTATGAGAAAGATACAGATGATTGGTAGTTGGGAATGCATGGGTGAGAAACAATCTGACCTCTAATATTTGTTCTGAATTGTACTAAATTCTGTTCTCTCTTTCCAGTACCCCCTTCCTGTCTCTCTTTCCCAAGCTTTATATTACACTTTCACAGAGAATTTTTTGAGGTACTTCATAGAACTGTTTCCTTCTTTCTCATTGCTCTAGACTATCATTCCCAGACCAAAGACTTCAGCTAAAGTGTCATTTTCCTATGTGAAAACAAGAGAGACTTATCCTGTCCCTGGAACAAGACCATCTGCTTATTTTCTGTCACCAATAAAAGCTGTTTTATTCTATTATACCACCGCTAATCATAGAAAAGTTCTGTGCTGATTTTCTGCCACTCACCACCACTATGCAATAAACTCTCATAATTCAGACATCTGGAAGTGATGATGATTGTGTTTCAGATGTAATTGAGACAGTCCTTCTAAGTCACTTCTTGGTAGTAGGTCACTCTGAGAACTGAGCTGTAACCACCACCTTAAATTCTCCATTATGATTGATACAAGAAGTCAAGAAAGTAGGTTAAGTTGCCGTTACCAGAGTAGCATTAGTATTTCAGGAAGAGCTCTGTATTTGTGTACTAGCGATATCTTCAGCATGCCAGGGATACAGCACTGGATTCACACCTGTGGTGTCACCTCAAGCACATCAAATCTACTTTTCAGGTGTGGAAGTTGATACCTGGAAAGGTGACTTGCTCAAGGCCATGCAAACTAGGTCAAGTAAGGGATTAGACTCTGGAAATTTCATTTAACCCAAGGAACTATGTTATTTTTCCTATTAGAATTATGGGTTACCAAACTGCGATACATTAAACAGATGAAGTTCAAATTAAAGCAGTGGAGCTGGCGTTAATTTTTAAGGATTTCCACACTGACAGTTTATTTACTTAATTTTCTCTTTCCTTCAACAAATATTTTGATAAGCACTTGTGAAATTGAGTTTTCTTTGAGCTGTTACATTTCCCCATGAAGCGTTACTTTTCATCTGTCATTAAAAAGTGTGTCATAAAGACCCTAGACATGGCATAGAAAGAAGATACCATTCTGAGGATAAAATATTTTGCTTTTGCAGCAACCGTTTGTCAAAAATCAGGGGTTTTTTTCCCTTCATAGCTCTTCTGATGGAATGTTATTTCTCATTTGCCTGCTTATTATAACCTTTGCCTTGGTGGGGTTTTTTTGTAGTGGAGATGGTTAATTCTCTGGCTCGGGCACATTGACCACTTTATGTAAGTGCACAAGAGTTTGTCAGGCATGCAATGTATAACACCTTTTTGCTGACATAGAAGCAACGTGATGCTTCTTTCTATAAATAAAATGATAGACTCTGCTGTTAAAAGGAGCAGCTGATGCAACACACTTTATTATTTCAAAAGAATAATAACTTCATAAGAATAAATAATATCTCTCCAAGAAATTACTGCTGCCTCTTTAGGTGCATGTGAGTGTGTTCCCTCCTCCTCTCACTTCCAAAACTGGGTTAGTTGATATTTTGCCCTGATGTGCCAACAATAGGATAATATGATAGATTAAGCCAAAGAAGTCACAATTAATTCTGAAACAGTTTTAATTTAATTTTCCTTTTTCAATAATGCAAGTTGCCTCTGTGGAGGTGTGACACGTCTGATTACACACAGAGACGCTCGGAGCAGCCATGCTTAGAGAGGGAGAAGGAGGGAGAGACAGACAGGAGTGAGCTCTGTGCACGATATGATAAGAGATCAAAGCTAACAGAGCTCCTCAATTTTTCTATTAGCAATAACTCAAGAAACTTGCATTTCAAATGTCCCTCTGCAACTGCTTTAATTGCAGAGATAATAACTCCGAATCCTGGTAAAGGAAAAAAGTCAGGGGTCAGTCCTCTAAGCAGCAGAAATTATGGAAATTAGAAAAGCTAGTTAAGGTAAATAACCCTCACAGCCTCCTGCTTTGCCCTGGTTTCAGAGTACTTGGTTTCCAGCTCATGCATGAGTAGCTGAACTGTGGATGGTGACGTAGGTTGGGCCTCTTGCAAGAATCAGAGACAGGTTTTTAAATGTGTTTTAAACTCTTCTGTGGGCCTTCTTTTTTGCCTTTCTTTCACAACCTGCTGCATCAGTCCAAAAACAAACGTTCAAAGCTTTTGAAAATTTTCGTTTCCCTTGGTAGTGTAGGCTTGGTTGAGCATGTGCATGTGCTGATGCGTGTGAGTGTGTGAGAGCCTGTTGCTTTGTAATGATTTCTAACTCTTTAAAAGCTTATAGAGTATCTTCCCAAAGCACAGTCTGTTTAAATCATCTCACTCAACTGGAATTAAATATTTTGGAAAATTGGGAGATTTAGCAGATTTTAACTTATTTGAAGACAAATTCTTTCATTGTTTCAACTAGGTTTACCCTTTGTGAATTTTAAGCAGGTGGCAAAGCACAGCACACAGTCTATTCCTTGGCTGTTATGACACTCAGAGTGAGGGTTAGAAGACAGGAGACTAAGAGTCATGAGTGGTTTTAACTGTCCAAAACACTTAGCCAGCACAAGGGCCTAGCATGGTGAGGGACTTGTTGCTGAGAGGAGAAAAGGCTTGCACAGGAAAATAATTACAAAAGTGACACCCAGGCAGGGATATGAAATCCAAGGCTAAATGGGAGGATTCGTCAGTGTCAGCATCCTAATAGGTGTTGGGATAAAAGACATATTTAATAAATTGAAGAATTTATGTTCAAAATCAGACTTCGCAGCCCGGGGCTGTGCTCAGTTGTACATCCAGAGATAAGCCTGTGTCACACTGCAGCCTGGTTCTCACCTGCTCTGAACAGCTTTGACCTCTGAGATCATCAAGTCCAACCATACCTGTCCCCTTATTAAACCATGTCCCTAAGAAACTCATCAACCTATCTTTTAAACATCTCCAGGGGTGGTGACTCAACCACCTCCCTGGGCAGCCTATTCCAATGCCTGACCGTACTTTCAGTGTAGAAATTGTTCCTAATGAATAGTCTGAACCTACTCTAGTACCAATTGCAGCCATTTCTTCTCATCCTATCCCCTGTCACTTGCAAGAAGACACCAGCACCCAACTCACCACAACCTCCTTTTGTGTAGTTGTAGACAGCAATGAGGTCTCCCCTCCACCTTCTCTTCTCTAGCCTAAACATCCTCATTTCCCTCAGCCGTTCCTCATAGGACTTGTTCTCCAGCCCCCTCACCAGCCTCACTGCTCTTTTCTGGACGCGCTCCAACACCTCAATGTCCTTCTTGTAGTGAGGGGCCCAGAACTGAACACAGTACTCAAGGTGCAGCCTCACCAGTGCCAAGTACAGGCGAAGATGCCATTGGCCTTCTTGGCCACCTGGACACACTGCTGGCTCATATTCAGCTGGTTTTCAACCAACACCCCCAGGTCCTTCTCTGCCAGACAGCTCTCCAGCCATTCTTCCCCAAGTCTGTAACGCTGCATGGGGTTGTTTTGTCCCAAGTGCAGGAGGACTTGGCACTTGGTCTTGTTGAACCTCAACCTGTTGGTCTCAGCCCATCGATCCAGCCTGTCCAGATACCTCTGCAGAGCCTCCCTTCCTTCAAGCAGATCAACATTTCCACCCAGCTTGTCATCTGCAAACTTGCTAAGGGTACACTCAATTCCTTCATCTAGTTCGTTGATAAATATATTGAACAGGTCTGGACCCAGCACTGAATCCTGGAAACACCACTCATGACTGGTTTCCAACTCAACTCAATTTACCACAACTCTTTAGGCCCAGCCATCCAGCCAGTTTTTTACCCAGCAGAGGATGTGCCCATCCAGGCCAATGGCAGCCAGTTTCTCAATAAGAATATTGTGAGGAATGGTGTCAAAGGCTTTACTGAAGTCCAGGTACACCACATCCACAGCCTTTCCCTCATCCATTAACTGGGTAACCTTGTCATAGAAGATCAGATTGGTTTGGCAGAACCTGCCTTTCATAAACCCATGTTGACTGGGCCTGATCACCTGATTGTACTGTGCATGATGTCTGATAGCACTCAAGATGATCTGCTCCATGACCTTTCCCGGTACCAAGGTCAGACTGACAGGCCTGTAGTTCCCTGGATCCTCTCTCCAAACTTTCTTGTAAATGGGCATAACATTTTCCAGTCTCCAGTTAAGAGGCATTTTCCCAGTCAGCCAGGATTTTATTTCCCTCTAACAGTAACCAGGACCAGATCAAGTTATGTATTGAGCTTTGAGTCTATCTGGCAGAGATCAAAAGCTAAAGTTGTTTCTCATCTGTTCTCTTTCCAGTTATCTCATCAAAACTGCTAGATGTTTCAGAGATGGTTGCACCGATCCTCAACATTCTCCATCCAAAACCCCTATAAATGCAGGGTTCAGGTTGGCTGGAGAAATTTTTATTGTGTTGATTTGATTTCTTCCACTGCTTTTATTGATCTAGCTTAGATCAATTTTGTTAATAATACAATTAAATTCTTCTACAGTGCTTTATAGGTGGGTTTTGGAAGTTAAAGTGTTAATTTGCCTGTTTTCTCACACATTTCACATTTCTAGATACCAAGTAAAACCTACCTTAATAGCTTCTGTACCAAGCACTCTGTACTTCGAATATGCTCATTTAGTTCCATCGTTCAAATGTGTTCTGAAAAACTGAAGGTTGAGAGATATTTAATGTAGCTTTTCCTTGAAGAGAGGTATAGGCCTTTTTTTTAAAAAGGCCAGATGCTAGAAAATTGCCAAATGTTGTCACATTTGTGTTTTGCTTCACATTCACTGTTTCTATTGACGTCTCTCTATTCAGGGACTAGGTTATCCTGTACTGTTTCTGTGTCCGTACTCTCTATCCATTCTGCTTGACTGGCACTTATCACTCCTCTCTCTCAAAGCCTTGCAGTCTTCATTTTATACTCCATCTTACGCACCTCTTCAGCAAAGGAGAAGTGGATTATCCTGAGAGAAACACAAAAGCAGTGACAAAGCCTGGGAATTTGAAATTAAATACAGAGATGCCTACCTCATCCTAGCATCTTCTGGGCCATTTTATGGAGCCTTGCAGAGATAGAGAAGAATCTTTTCAGTGAATTATGATGAGCTGTGATCAAATAGGATGTTTGCCTGGCTTAGGTTCCTGAATTCGCAGTCTGAACCCAGAGCCTTAGTTCAGAAAGCCTTCTCCTAGTCGCCTTTCAGAATCTTTGCTGACTGCACTAAAGCTTTAGAAACCGTTTAAATAATGGAAATTGTTCCAAGGAAACAGACAACAGCTTTGTTCAATATTGCATTATTAGGACATCCTAGCCTTCTTTCATTTAGAAGGCCAGGTTTTCTCCTGGATGCCTCTGTAATGCATATTTTGTTTAACCAATGTCAGCTTTCCTAAATTCTCCCATTAATCCCTCCATCGTGAGCATATTTAGGGAAAAATTGGCCCCTTAACTCATTAATCCAAGGTTTAGCTTTTCTGAATTCTGTAGCAAAATTCTGCTTTTGTATTCATGAGGAAATCCCAAGGGCTTGTTACGTTCTTTCTAAGACCAGTTGTATTATTTCTGGGTCCAATTAATAGCATGTGGTATTTAGTATAAAGACAAATAAATGTAACGTATATACACAGCATTTGCATCCAGAGTTCTGAACGGGAAATAAGAAAATTCAGGGTAATTACTTATAGGGTCCTATGCCTCCTACACTTTACCAAGCTTGACTCTCTGCTCCTTAAATGAATTTGTTCAAAAGTTTAGAGAAAGAGCACTTATATTTCACTCATGCCACATAATGGGTAGTAGTTTTAGTCACCAGTTCTCATGAGGAGAGCAAAGAGCACAGTTTTTTTACTGGGTATATGAGTTTACTAATAGCAAAATCATCATGAATCTTAGGCTCAGAGTCTGACTTCTCGTGAAGGTAACCAAAATGGTGCTTAGATGTTCTTAATTGTAATAATTATTTCCCCACTAGATATTGGGACCCTTCTGCCTTCAGCACTACACAGTAAGGGCAGCAAGGTGACCCTCATCTCAAAGAGCTCTCCAAGATGTGAGGCAAATGGCTGAGACATGCACAGTAGATACCACAAAATCAAATCCAGGCTGTTGTAGCTGCATGCCCAGACATAACCACAGGACATCCACTCAGTTTACTGGTATTGTCCAGTGCTGCATGGAAAGCTGCTTCTCTTCCCAGCTACTGAAAACCAAGTAAGCAAGAGGAGTTGGAATATCAGCACACCCCAGCACTGCTTAGCTCATTTATTATTGCTTATATACACAGAAATCCCGAGGAACACCAGAGTGAATCTGACATATGATTCTGCACTTTGTAAAATGCCCAGTCGTCTTCTTCCCCAATTTCCATACATTCTTACTCCTCAGCACCTGCCATACAGTATTTGCCACTAGTACTGTAGTGGTGCCGCCATTTCATGTTGCTACAACAGACCTAAGATGGGATATAGCCGCTGACTTAATTTTCTGTAGCCAACACCCTTAAAGGCTGGGACATGGGGACACTCATGGAAGAAGCAGGAAGTTTGTAGGTCAGACGATTCTAGTATAGGTATAAGAGCAAGAGAAATATCCCTGTGAGAGTAAAAGAGAAAAGTATTCGCTTAAAGAGATGATATTTAATGAGTAAAAAACTAAGTAAGCAAAGAACTAGCCGCTCCTTTTTGCTGCTCCTAAACACAATGTTTTTTGCTCCCTCTGGTGGCCCTGAAATAGCAGATCAGCAACACTCCACTGCCGAAGGAGTCTCCTGCCGGACTGGGGCACACGGCTCTGCTGGTGTAACTGCTGGCATTGTTGGCATTGTATCCTCCCTCGCCTTCAGGGGAAAGGAGAAAAAAAAAAGAAAACCAAAACCAACCAAACAAAACAAACAAACAAACAAACAAAATTCACAAAAAAAAACAACACACACACAAAAAAAAAAAAAAACAACAAAAAAAAACCAAAAAAAAACCAAAAAAAAAAACAAAAAAAACCCAAAAATATCCTGGAAGCATGTATCTGATAACAAAGTCATAAGAAATAATGAATATAGTGATTTACAGAGCGCATCAGGCTTGTAAATCTAATCACTTCTCACTTCAAGGCAAAATTAGTGAAAAAAGAAGAGGAAGTTTACTCTCAGTTGACACAGAAAATATTGTGTGGCATTAAAATAGACCTAATGATCTCAAGTAAATAAACACCACTGTTAAATATTTCTTAGTTTGAGATTTAATCTATTCAGATCTCACCGTGGCTATTTCTTCACTGAGCAGTTATATCCCTGATTCAAAATAGTCAGCTAATTATATTCACAGGTGATACAAAATCAGGAGGTGTTGCAAATCCCAAGGAGAACAGAGAAGTAATGTAGATTTCATTTAATTCCATGTATCTTCTTGTACTTGCCCCGTAACTGTCAAAGCTGAGAAGGAAATAGAGTTTGAAAATAAAACAAAATTAGATTCAGCCTGGGAAAATGCACACAGGGGAAAACTCATCTGAAACTAAAATTTTTTGGAGGAAAGATGCTTGAAGAGCTGACTAGTGAAAGATGGATGGTGAGAATGAATAAATGACTTATGACTCTGCAACACAATGTGCTGAAGGCAAAAGCCAATGTGATTACAAGTTTCTTCCACCTGAGGTCATGCAGCCATGCAGGAAAGATTAAAAGATTTGATTTGGTCAAAATCAGGCTGTTGGTTTTCATAGGGTTCATCTTGGCCCAAATGTGTGTGCGGTCATACCAAGCTTGGTTAAACCATAAGGAAAGTAGCATCCAGGAAGCATGGCAAACTTTCCTGATCCTCTGTATCCTATAACTCAAAATTTCAGGTGGTTACCACTGGCAGCACATATTCCTTGTATCTTGCAGAACAAAAGGGTGAGGAAGCACTGTGAGTAAATCACAGACAGTTGGTGGTAGGGTTTTCTCAGGGATCCTGTTGTGGCACTGCAAACGGGAAGACGAATGTGCACCAGGCTCCCAAATCCAGAATGGGAGGTAAAATGCAGAAGCGGTGCAAGCTGGCTAACAAAGGCTAGCGGAACTCTGAGCAAAAATAAACATGAAAAAGAGAGGGAGATCTGTACCCAAAGGGTGTGTGAATTTAAAGAAAACACCTGTGAGTCAGCAGAGGATTTAAAGGACAATTCACATGTTAAAAATGTCCTGGTAGTGATCCTTGATAGACTGACGAATAATGCCAAGGGAAGAAATAGAAACAGTTCAGGTATATAAAGCTCTCCTGGTTAAAGTACTAGTGAACAGAAACTAAAGGACGATTGAGCAATAACTGCAGAGAGAAGACAAGCCAAGTTGATACCATCTCTAACTCACATTATTCTGTATCAAAACATCACTGAGCACTTAGGAAGAGGAGTGGGGCCAAATTTGTCTCTGGTAAAAGCAGATTAATCTGTTTAAAAGACAGAAGATGGTATGTCATGGTTATATACATGGAGGTCCTGACAGACATTATCACACAGTAATTCCTGAATCAAAGACGCATTTTAGTTGCTTTTGAGTGTTGACAGAGAAATTCAGAATGCATGATGCCCCTCAGTTTGTGGAAAATGTGTTTTATCTCTTGATAGGCTAATTCAGCAGTTAATTACCTTGATTCTTCAAAATGCACTTTGCTTTCAGTTTGATTTTTTCCCCCTGTCTTCTAATGGGTTTCATCATACCTTTTCTAAAGAACCTTCAAATAATTTCCTCCCCGCATAGGCAATGCAGCCTGCAAGTTAATCTCCATGAAGTCAAGTTAAGGCATTCAATCCCCAAGAGAGATGTGATTTAAAACTCATCCCTCCTGTTGTTTTCTCCTATTGGCTAATTTAAGTAACTCCCTTCTCAGCATGCTGGCTCTAGTGAATTCTGTTCCTTAGCACCCAACCCTCCAAAGTGTCATTAAATCAGGAATGAAGGGTTTGAAAGCCAGGCACTGCAATGTTTGGTGTTGCAGTGGAAATACTCTTGTGGATCTGAGACTCAAGTTTTGCACCTCTGAACAGAACAAACCCTAACTGTACATACAGATCCTACTGTATGGATCTTGGCATCTCTACACCAGTATTTCAGGCGTGCCTTATTACTTGTGATAGTCCATTCCTCTGAATCTGAGACCTTGCACTACACAACATCCCATTGCAAGTTACATAGAGGGTGTTTAATGTTAATATTAGCAGCAGTTCTAATAGATTACTAGATAATGACCCATAGGCAGGAGGTAATGCATTATGAAGAGAGGAAGGTGAAGTAAATTTGGATGTTATAAATGTATGCAGTGGCATCAGGTTCATGAATGTTCAGTTTTAAATAAGTGACAGGTTGAATTTCTACATATTTTGTGGATCCCAGTAAAGTACTGCTGTTTTGGGAACCACCACAAAGCGTAGTAAGCCACCAAAAATGAACAGGCACTGCTGTGGATCTGCCAGATGAGGCAAGAGTGGGTCATTAACTGAAGTAATAGCCTATTCAAGTGGAAATATCCTAAGAGAATTATTTGACTGAAACCTGCTAGAAGGAGCCTACATGTTCCTTCACAGTTCTGCAGGGGGATGAGGTAGAAAGCTGGAAAACCTCAGAAGTAAAATTAAAGAACCAGAAATTCATGGTGGGATATACAAAGTCAAGTGATTCATAGGCAGGCCAGTAAACGTTGGATTAGAGAGAGAAAGAATAAATGCCAGATTTTATAGACGAGGTTTTTATTAACTGTGGGACTAACAAAGCTCAAAAAAAGCTAATCTGGATGCAGTTCAGAGGCATCACATTCGGGATACTTAGCCAACTGGTCAGATTGATAGACAACTCCAGGGAGTGATTCAGCCCAGCTAAGATCTGATTCACCCTCTGGAAGTGTCAAGCTTTTGATTTAGATCGTAGGTAAGATTGACTCACTCCCTGAAGGTACCTCTCTCCAAAGGCTATACAGGACCCACAACACAGCATGGGCTAAAAGCCAGCTGAAAGAACTGGGTCTGGCCACAACTGTTTTTCATTGCAAACTGAGCCTGAAGTGACCCTCATGATGGGATTCTGGGAAAGGTTGTGTGCAAGTGCTGAGTGAGAGAACATCGTGCTTTCCTGTGGGACAAAGCTGTGGCAAGGGAAAGTCCAGAGAAGCTGGATCCCAACAGAAGGAAGCACATGATTCCGATTTGCTGGTACCTAAATGCACCAGCCTGCTGAGAGTCCCACTAGGAGCAGACTACAAGGAACATGTGAATGACAAAATCTCCATGTGCATTTGGCAATTTTATAGCTTTTACTAAGCATGTCTATTTTGGCTGGTTCTGAGGAAACAACTTGGAGTATATCACAACCTTTCTAAGTCCAAAGCCAATAATAAGTATTTATTCTTTTTTTAAGGAAGAACTATTTAGTTGGCTTTAACTGTTTAAGAGATCAGCATTTTTCCTTTACATATCTTTCTCTCTTGATGCTATGATTTCTTGAATGCTGTTGGTTTAAACATACAATGAGGGATATGGAACCTGAATCTTCCTGCTTTGTCCTGCTCTTGCTACAGTGATGACTATCTATTTCTGTCATGAAACTTATTTTGTTATTGCTTCTGAAGTGCCACAAGACTCTTGGATGGACAACACAAAAAATTATTGTATGATGATGTATAAGCTATACAGATGACAATCAAATCCAGGGGTTAAATACAGCCTTTCTACTGCTTCTTGAAGAGGGATACCAGACAAAACACAAAATTTCGTAATTATTTCTGCAGATAAAACTCATTACGTCTTTCTCAATTCTTAATCAATACTTTAAAGGCCTTCTGTTTTATGGAACAGTTCATCAATATTTTATTTATTTTAATAATTTATCCTTTATTACAGAAACAGATGGAGCCCGCAGCACATTTGTCCTTAAGAAACCAGAACAAGGAGTGAAGGTGCCCAGAAACCACATCACCTGGGACTGAAGTCTCGTATTTTACTCAGTCCTGTCCATGTGTCTGATATGTCTTGGGTTAAGTCACAGGGACTAACCACATCCAGTGGTTCTGCAGCCATGCTGTAACCTTGGAATGTCAGAGTTGTTGAGGGGAGGTTGTTCTACTTCCCATTAATATTGGTACCTAGCCATGGGAAATGCTGACTGTCCCTGCTGATGGCTCTCAGAAGACCTTGGCATCATTTGTTCTCTGGACTTTGGGGAAAACAATTAAATGTTATGGTGACTGGAGCTGGAAAGCAGACTTGTGAGTGACAGTAATCTCAGCTGAAGGAGCTTGTGTATGTGACTCTGCAAAACTGCCCCTTGCCCTCTTCATCCATGTATTTGTAAATACAATCAAGAAAAGGGATTTTTTTTTTTCACCTGAGATGTAGGTCTGAACTGAGGAGCAAGTAAAACTGGTGAAGAAACTGCTAAAGTGCTTTTACTGAGAAACCACCAGGGTGCAGATGAGATATGAATGCGATTTCATGCCATCAGATCCAGAAGTTATGAGGTGGTATTTCCCAGGTGTCTAGCCAGGACAATAGTAGGATAAAGGTCACTTTACTAATGCCAGTAGATGGAATATGGTTGCAGATAGTAACATGAGGAAAAGAGTTTCAGGATCTGGAATAGGCATCAATCACCTTTGTCCACATATTTTTTTTTTCTGGGAGAAAAATGACAGCTCTTTTGAATTTACATTTGTCATAGAAACTCAGCTAGCAGTGGTGTCCAGGATCTCTTTCTTTCACTCTGTGTCTGGCTAAGAAAAGCAGTCTTTCTCTCTGGAAGCAGTCTTTACCTTGGCAGTCTGTTCTTGCTTGTTTTCTGGACCGTCAGATGATGTAGGACACGCTGGGCAGTCTGCTGCTTTGCTTCAGCCACTGAGCATGCATTACACCATTCTCCCACACATGAGCATAACTGAGGCTTAACGTTTAGTGGTTCTGCTTTGTAATTGTTGGCTTCCTTTTCACCTCCAGTTGTGTTTAATGTCTTTGATTTTGTTTACGAAAGTTTTTACCTCTTAGTTTTGGCTAATTTGAGTGACTATCTTTCATCCTGTGATATATCGTGGTAGGTGGTGTTAACTGAGTTACTTGATCCCTATTTTTCAGTACAGATTAGGCTGCTGGTGGGATTTTATCAGTGAAAAACACTTAAATTATACAATTCTTTCCTCAAGTTCGACTTTACCGAGCCTGCACTGGCCTTGAATATAGAGGACAAAGCCTGTCTCCCTTCTTCCTATCCTGGAAGACAATCATGATGAGAAAGGATTGTTTGGCATAAACTTTTGCCATTGATAAAGAGTAAATTACTGTGTAAAGGGAATAGAAATGAATACTACTGTTCATAGATACAATAACATAGGACAATATGATGATCGGAACGGGTACGGATTTCAGACTTAATGACACCTGGTAAAGGTTTTTCTTTAGCTGGAAATTAAGACAAAAAAAAGGGTTCCAAATCACTCAGTATTTGGACATATGGGCAGACATAGAGTTAAACAGGAAAAAAAGTAAAGAGAGATAAGGATGTAAATGGAGATAAGGATGTAAAGGGGAGCAGGAGAGCAAAGAGAGATGATAGAAGAGTGACAAGAGTAAATGAAGAAGATTCTTCATGTAAGAAAAAAAATGAAAGGCAAAAAAACATTGAAGACAGAAGAGGAGGAAATGAATAAAGATAAATAGAGCAGCAAAAGCTAGTTGGAAATAGAAAGTACAGAAGAAAACAAAAAAAATAGGATGCTAGAGGTAAGATGCTGAGAGAAATATGTTGAAACAGTTTTATATCACAGGGAAGCCAGACTAAATACAAAGACAGTAGGGTAAGGAAGAAATAGTACAGTATATAATGGGAACGGGCACAAAGAAGGAAAAAAAGTAAGTGGAAGAAAAAACACCTAAAGCAACTGAGGCAGAATAAGCACATCACTTTTGATTGTTTTGCAGCATAGAGCAACTAATGTCAGTTCCTCGTAAAACAGGCAGACAGGCAGACAGAAGGGTAAGGTTGGACAGACAGTTTGCTTCCCTTCCAAACTCAGGTTCATCCTGTTAAAACCATTCTTTAATCCATGGCTAGTGAGAGGGTATCTCCAGCGGGGAATTCAGACAATCCATCTCCTACTATTGACTGGAAGAGGTCCACACTGATGAGAAGCCAGGTCTCAGTCGTGTGCCCACCTCTCAAGCAATATTCTTTGCTACCACACAAGTCTAAAACTCTGTTTCCCTGAGATTATTTATGCACAGAGCCCTAATCTGCACATTCACAGCAACTTCTCATCCTCAAAACAAAGGCTGTTACAGAGCCCTTTGACAGGGCACAATGGAACTGTTTACTTTGCTGCCATCCCTGTTGAAACTATTTTGTGAGTCAAAGTAAGATTCAGCAGGTGGATCTGCTGATGCATCTTAGTCTCAACCTCAGACATTCCTCAGTTAGACTAGTTCAAGGTTACTCTAGAGCAGAGAAGGCCACACACACCCAACTCTGTTGTGGCAGGTGGGTTGCAATCAGGATTAGGAAAAAGCAAGTCAGCCTCCTGCGCTTTCTGAACTTATTCAGTATTTAAGCAGTTTCCAAAGGTGGAAAAATGTAGCTGCCACCAATCCCACTAAATTCGGGTATTGCACTTATTACACACGCTTCCCCTTCAACAGCTGATTTTCAACAAATCGCTTCATTAGAGTTATTGAACTTAGCGGAGCAGCAGAGTTATTCTTTCACTTGTCCTTTTCCTATCCACTGCCTGAGCCTCATAGCGTTTTAAGTCACAACACATGAGACCAGTCAGATACTGACATGGTTTGACAAGCTTTGCTTCTGCGGCGTCTCCTTTGTTTAAAACCCCGTCGATTACATTTTCTTCTAAAACATAGGATGATTTCCAACTTTACGCCCACAGAATGATTCATTTGACTTCTGAATAGTCTGAAAGCTTATGAAGATCCCTTCCCATCATCCCCTGAAAGAGGGCAGGGTAAATAGGGGGTGAATATCTTTATTTCTTCTGCTTCCGAAGTTAAGGACATAGTCAAGCTTGATAAAGGCTTTCCTTGCGCTTAGTGTAGAGAGTTTATTAAGATGGAGTAATTGAAGTCAATTTTCAATTTAGTCTTAATAATGCAGATGTCTTCCAGTTCCCTTGAGACCTGCCATAGTAGAGGCAGATGATAGCAGTGGTTTTCATAGCACCAAGGGTAAATGTATGCAAATCCCTACATCATTCAGATTAGTCTGGTGCTGAGTGGAAGCCAGATGGATTCTTCTAGGTCTAATTATCACAGAAGCAACAAAAAAACTTGAATCACGCAGACAAAGGCTCAGTTCTTCTTATAAGAAAAGGGCTAGTTGACCCAGCCTAGACGCACAGCTAAACACCTGTTCACCCATAGGTTTGCCCATGGCACATAGAAAGGATTCCTTTGTCTTAGAGAAAAGGAAGTTCATGGGATGGAAAAGGTTCACAGCTGTGGAAAAGCCTGTAAAACAAGTCTACCTTTAGAACATCTGATGTTTACAGTATGTCTGGCTAAGGACAGTACACAGACAGAAAGGAAATCCCTGCCCCAAAGAACCTATAGTCTAATATTTGGACCCTTGTGGATAAATATTTTTTAAAAAATCTCTATGGTAACAGAATTTCTCAGCTTTAAAGAACACAGTGAAAGTGTAGTGCCTGAATCTATTTATAGAGATGTGTAGGAAACATAGTTAAGGAGACAGACAGTATATTAATGGGAATGCCTTGTCTATTGAATTTCTGGAATTCAGCACCGAAGTGAAAGAGTTTAGAGGGAGAAAAGAACCAGTAATGCAATAAGGACTGAAGAGTTCAGAGAGGCATGCAAATAGTACATTTTACTCATGGACAGACTTCATCCATAGCAAGACTCATCCATATTGAGAAACTTCCACTTCAGAATTTCCTCTCCTAACCTTACTGGTCAAAGTGTTCCTCACACAAAGTGAGGAAATAACATATGCATGTGGTCTGATGACCTTCTATAGAACTATAGCACTGACGATGGTCATTTTCAAACTATGTGCTATAGGTATGTAACTTGCGTATTACAGCTACCTCATCATCTGGCTTCAAGAGAGAGATGAACAATTCAGACTTTCTATCACTACCCAAGGTTGCTGAAACAAGTGTTCCTGAAGAGTCTAAGAAGAGAACTTCTAACATATAATTTAAACCTTTTAAAAACAATCTGAATGTGGTCCTAAGTCTCTGGGATGCCCTGAACTCTCAGACTACAGCACAGTCAACTCTCAGGGTATTGGTGACTATAAACCTTGATGGTAATTCTTAGGAAAGCAAGAGGTAAAATATGAATCAGAGGAATTATAGGTCTATTGGCCCTAGAATGAGGGAAAAAAAAAAACAGTCTTTGAATTCTCTTGACCCTGTTAAAGAAAAAGGGGCTTCCTGTTCCAGATGAAGATGGGTTTGTATCAGTTCATTCATGTGGTTATTTGACCACAGTGATACCGCTCTTCTAGGATCTGACCTGACCTGCAAAATAATTTTCAAGGGGCACAGCAGCAGTAAATTCATATAAAAATCAGCCACCACCAGCGTTTCCAAACATCAAGCACAGATGTGGAGGTATCAGTCAAGCGTGCTGAATTGGTTGATCTTGAGTGATGTGCTGTTCACAAGTAGTTCAAACAGGTCTTTGCCAGGGCTATATAACATGACTAAGGAGACGCAGAAGGGAGAACTACTGACTCTCTGGCTTGTGAATTATCTGAAAGAAGCATAGAGAAGTAAAGTCAGTATCACTGGTCCACCAGGGATTCAGCTCACTACCCACAAAGAAATGAGATGGCCTGTGAACCACCCACCTGTGAGCTGCATTGATGTACACTTCCACTACTTATGGTCCTCTGTGAGCTGTTATGTGTATCAGGACTTAAAAAAATTCTGAAGTGTAGCTTGAAAGATCAGTGAAATTGGCCCATCTCTTGTGGTCTGCTTAACAGAACAGCCTCAGACTCTATGTCATCCTGTTCCCTTGGAAATAATGCTCTTCTGGTTGGCAAAAGGAATGAAAATTAAGAGGATTTAATGGGGAAGGGTGAGCTGCACAAAAGTAGAGAGGGCTTCATGAGAAAAAGGGAAAAGGCTAAAATGTGATGGTAAAAACAGGACTATGAGAGTCTAACAGAAAGAAAATGAGTATGTGTGGTGGAAATGGAAGAAGGCACTACTGCCCAGAGCTTATCCCATACCCTCCTTGGGGTCTAGTTGTCTGGGCTTGGGGCTAATTTTTATAAAATATCTCTCCGGCCTTGAAGTTGTGAGAGAGCAGTTTGAGAAGCCTTTGTGGGAGACTGCCATTGTCCATCGTCATGTTCTGTGTGGCCAGAAACCTGCTCATAAGATTAGAAAAGATACTTTGTCTCTTCTCCGATACAATGAGACAAATGGTTGGTTTAATTATGCCATTCCAACTTCCAGGCTGGGAAAAATAGCCTTTAAGTATTACGTATGTATGGAGAAGGGTAAATTTGTCTTTGAAAAAGTTTTGATGGCAAGGGCAATTTTCACTGCAGTTGGAATCATTGTTAATCAAATTACTTTAAAAAGAAAAATGTCAACAAATAAATTACCTTTCCAGAGAAAAAATATGTTCCTTTTTCATAAGAAAGCTTTAACTTTAGCTTGCTTCTAATGCATTGTTTCCAACTGATAAACTCCTTCTCTGTAGCAGAAATTCTTATTAGTCCCTAAGCACATGATGTTTTATTTTAAGGTAGTGACTGTCATCCTCTTTCTATTATTTCAGTCCTTAAAGTTAGCCACTTCTCCCTGTAGCATTACTTTCTTCTCCTGTATATTGACAATATTTCCCAACTCCATATCATCGAGAAATTTCTCCTATGAAGTAGAAATTCATCACTTGGGAACAAGGGAGGATGACAGAGACCTATGTGATGTATCAGTCACAAGGTATCCATGACTAACAAATGTGATCCTGTGATACATCGATTGCGGTATGCCCAGTCAGGAGATGAAAATACTTCTGCCTTTATATGCAAAGGTGGTGAGACTCCATTTATCACCTTCACTATTTTGCAGGGAGCTGCTAAAAGTAGTTAAGAGAGAGCAGAAGAGCTCTGCCATTAACAGATACAGTTCTGAGTCTTCTTTACGGAAGACACCAGAACTATACGAAAGAGAGCCAGAAAAAATAAAAGTATCAGATACGGAGGGGAAGAGAGAAAGAAAGGGGTTTTTTTATGACCTGCAGAAAACTACAGGTAGGAAGGAAATAGATGTGATGGAAAAAAAATCAGTGAAAGCAGAGAGATAAACAGAAAGAAAAAAGTAAGATCTATGATGGTTTAGGATCTATTCTAACATTTTGCCACAAGAAAGTGATGTTTGAGAGTAGCAGGGAAGGGGCAAAGCACTGTCTTGGGAGTGAAATTCCTGGGGTGAGCTGGGCCTGCCAGGGACGCTGCTGTCTGCACCTGAGGGGAGCAGTTTGAGTAGAAAATACTTTCTTATATTGTGATAGGGCATAGAGATATTTTTCATTTGTGCTTTCTTCTATTATTGCCTGCAGATTCAGTTGCGTTTCAATGTCTCACAAAATCACTTAAGAAAATAAATATAAAAATGGGGAGTTAAAGCAGTGTGTCTTGGCATTCTGTGAATCAAATCTTTGATTTATTTTTTATTCAAAAAACACTTCTGTTTGGTAAATTCCTTATATTTTTCCTGCATGTCTTCTCAAGAACAATAGCATGTTTTGCAAAGAAGTATATTAACAGCAGACAAACCTTTTCCTCAGTGCCAGGAATATGGTCCCTCTACATAACAGTGCAGGATGGAATTCTTAATAAGTCAGCCTCTCCATCTAGTCTTAGTTTCCTTATTTATAACCTCTTTCCATCCTAGCATGATCTCAAGAGGCTTGGGTATTTGCGTTCTTGAGATGTTTCCTTCATGTCATCCCATTTCCCAGTGTAATTTCTCAAAAATACCATCCAAGCCTGAGAAACTGCAGATAACTGGGCTGGAAGACCAGGGAATAGTTTGGGTAGCATGGACGGAGCTGGTGAGAGGCTTTAAATCATTTCCACTATTCCTCAGACAAATTTAAGTTTGAGGGCCTGTTCAGTTTTTTGTCTGGTGTTTCCCTCCTGGTTCTCACCTTTCCCTTGTGGTAGCAGATACTTAGTCTAGAGGGTGTGCAAATTATAGAACTGTCAGGACACATTTAGGCAGATTAAACAGGCTCTGAAATCCAAAGGGGTTACAAATGCAAAAAAATTCTCCCAGGTTCCAACACTCTTGTCTATCACGCAGCATGCAGAGGGCCACCTTGTCCTCCCACCCGCCATGTAGACACTGTCCCTCCTGGAGAGGAGGTAGCTCCAGGTGTGTTGCCCTCCCACCCCAGAAGTCTGCCTGGCAGGATGAAGCTACAGCCCATGGGGATTTCCCATCCTCTCCTTGTCCTTGCTGGAATTACTTTCCCCTCAGGCCTTGGCTTCTTAAAAGGGGAGACAAAATTGCCTTTTTTTTCAGCCCATGTATGAATGACGTGATCCGTTCCAAAACCAGACTGTTCGTGCAAAGAGACTGAGCCTGCAGTAGAAGATAATAAGCTGAGACAGAAAGCAATAGAGAAACATGCTTGGTTTCCCTGGTTGGAAGGAGTTTGGAGCAATGGCTTACTGACCCTGGGTTAGGTTGCTCCTTCTTACAACACAAACTCTTAGTCTTTCCTTTATGGTGACGGAAATAGCCAGGTGAGACCTGCAGATCTCTAAACTTGCTAAAACAAACAGAGGGGCCATAGGCAATAACCACAATTGTCTGCAGCTGGAAACCACCCTCTGCCTCACTCTCTGCCACATCACACACAAAAATAGAAATTTTTCTGACTCTCTTACCAGCCTCTTCTGTGGACTTCCTCAAGGGTCAGGTGTGGTCCAGTCCTGACAAACAAGACATCTGTTTTTTTCCTGATCTCACTCCCTGCCAAAAGAGACAGTCTTGCTTCCAGGGCAGGGGGAGAAAGACAATGCGATCTTGAGAACTCCAGAGAGCTTTGCAGCATCCTGGCGCAGATTTGTCTAGGAAGGCACGATTTCCAATAAATTCATGTACTGCATCTGCCCCAGGCAGATAGATTCACCATAGAAAGGATGTTGACACAATAAATGGGAACACACGAATGTATTCCAAAATGGGAGGCAAAACCACAAATGAACAAGAGAAGATTACGACAGAAGAGCCCACATGGAAGTGGACAGGTGTGCATGGAGTATGAACAGAGAACAGAGATATATATCAGCTCTGTAGGAATGTAGTTAGAACAAATCACAAACTGAACATGAATCCACAGTGTCCTGCTGTTGTGAAGAAAGCAAACATCCTGCTGAGCTGTATAAACAAAAGGATAGTTTGCCAAGACCATAAAATAATCCTTCTGTTTTGCTCGGAGTTGTCAGTGAGCCAACTTCAAGAGCTGCAGTTAGGTGTACCACCTTAGGTGGCAAATTCTAATAGCACTTTTAGAAAATCTCCAGGACCGCAGATTTTGTTTAGATATGATAACTTTCACTGAATGGCAGCTTAGTAGCAGTAATTATATTCTTAATGCCAGTAGCTTACCCACTGATGATAAATATATTTTTGCATTATAACACTTTACATAAGTGTTATATATCTATTAGCCAAAAGGAGAGTTTAATACGAGGCATCTAACAAATTATGTTCCCTGTTCAGAAGTACTATAATCACATAACATAATATTTTCTCTTGGTTAAACATATAGATGCTTTTAAAACTGGGGATATATATTTCATGCAACATATTAATTCACCTCTTCCTACTCCATGAAATGGTGATGAATATTTTTCTCTTCTTCATGAGTCGTTCGGCTAGAGTATCTTTAAAACTAGCATATCTGTCAGACACCAAATTCAAGTATACTTCCCAAGTTATCAGAAGACTAAACTCAGTTACATTTCCCAAGCCCTAGAATTACTGGAGGTGTTTGTGACCATGTCATCAAGCCTGCATTTATTATTATCAGTAGTTCACTCCTAACTTGACGTACTGAGCACAATGGCTTCACAGCGCAGAGATACTCACCAAAACCCTCCCTGAAGGTTTCCACACAGCATAAGCTGCATTTGTCTTAGGTGGTGAAAGCTGATTTGAGTCAGTTCCATTCCTTATGACACAAAAAGTCTGAGAATGAAACTCACAACATCAGACACTCCATTTTTTAAAGGCAGCAAGGCTCCCTTGTCACTTCTGAAGAAATGGACACAAACTCTCATGCTTCAGCAGTCTCAGGAAAAAAAATTCATTGTTTGTCTTTGCTCCTTTCGCATAAATATTAGGTCTCACAGGTTTGCCCTGCTTGCAAGTGTATCAAGAGTGTTGCTGCCTGTTTAGGTATGCAGACCAGCCAGTGGTGTGTATCTATGAGCCTAAAGGTTCAGTGCTGCTTTACCTGTGCCATTGAGTCTCACACCAGTCTGCATTTCAGTTTTCCACTGCATCTTTTGAGGGAGACTGTTGTTAACCCAAGTCAGTGCAGAGGACATCCATCTTCAACACCGGTTATAATTGATTTGTATCCATCATTTGACTCATAGATGAGATGAGAAGTAAAATTTCTTCAAGGAAAGATTGAAAGAAATTCGTTTATTTATTGTAAAGAAGAGAGGATTGAGTAAAACCATAACTGCCTCCAGGCATATAGAAAACCGCTGCAAAGAAAGGAAATAGGTTTTGTCCATGTACTGCCCTTGGCTAGGGTAAGAAATAATTGGGAAAAACTTAAAGCAAGATTGCATTAGATTAAACATTAGAGAAATTGCTAAAAAAAAAGGATAGCAAAGCACTGCAATAGGTTTCCTGTTCATAGAATTATTCTGTTCTCCAAGAGACTTGGAGAAGACTTTCCCACTCCGGTATCATTAGTGAAAGGCTAAGAAAACTCACAGTTAAAAGTTTTCCTTAGCAACAGGCTGAAGTTGGAAGATGTGGTTGTATCTCATTTGGAATCTTCTCTCTTCTTTGTGAAAGTTAATTTCGTCAATGATATATTTCCTTTGAAAAATCACCTTCTGGATAGCACTGAGGGGCTTAGAGCTCTCTCTGCTTTTGAAAATATCTTCCTTGGACAGATGGTCTAAGGTCCTTAGCAAAACTGAGTCATTTAACTTGCTTTAGTCTCAATGGAAGTGGCCTTCAGGCCTGCAGCCTCATTCAACTTCAAGAGACATTCATTTCCCAAAGTTTTAAAGGTATTTAGGTTTTCCGACAGTTTCACACAATCCAAACGACTGATGCACCTAAGGCCTGATTACAAAAATAATTTAGACCTAATGTCCTAAAACTAAAGGACTTTGAAAGAATACAAGACAGATCCTCCAAGAGGAGAGATATTTAATATCCTATGACCTCACTGAAACAAGATGTCAAATGACAATAATATTGTGTAGCTAAGTGTCTTTCAAAAATAAGACTTTGTTTTCTAAATTGCATATGTGTTTTTGAAAATATGTTCACTGACCTTTATTTCAATGCCTTCTTTAAAATCCTCAGAGTGTATTATTTTTATCAGTCAGTTCTGTTAAAAACCCTGGAGCCTGTGTAGTAACTCAGAACACAATACGATATGTTTAGTGTTAGCTAGAGTTTTTGATTTTTCTTAAGCTTTGCTTTTCTCCAGGTTTTATGGAATTTATCAGAATTTATGTTCTTCTACTTGTAAATAAACACCCTGCTGCCATGGCAGTAGATGGTCTATAAATCAGGGGAATAAATAAATAGAACCGGCCTGATTCTCCAGGAAGAAGGCAGCATATGAAGCTCCTGGATATTTCCTCTTTTTTTTAGCGCATCTTTTAGGAACATCACTTGAAGCAGCTCTTTTTTTTTTGTTGTTCTGACCTTTTTGGGATTGCCTAGAAGCACTAAAACTTAGAGTGGCCTCCAAGCACTAGCAAGAACAGTCTGTTTCCAATTGCTTCTACAGCTTAGGGAGCATCTGTCACCAGAAGGACAGGAGAAGGAGTGGAAGAGAAAAGAATGTCATAAATCTGCTGGTGAAGAGTCACTTCCAGTACAGAGCTTCCAGTGGCATCTCCGTGAATGGTGACGTTAATTACCATTGTCCCAATTTCAAAATGGTTATGATGGCTTTTACCCATTGCATAATTATTTTCCTGTTTGCTCCTCTGTGTTCTGTTGAATCGAGGCTTGCTGCTACCTCCCACAAGCTATTTGTTACGATCTGCTCCCTTGAACCTTAATATCCCTTCCAAGTCTGAAAACCACCAATGTGGTTGTTCAGATACTCATGCTAACCCTAAAGCAGCTGTGAAGGAAAAAGCCCTTATAATGTTGTTGGTGGGTTTTGTTTGGTTTGTTGTTTGGGGTTTCTTTTAACAGATCTGATTATTAACTCTTGTGGAGGGCAGATCCCATAACTTGAGTGTGGGAAGTGATTTACGGTTTCCGTCTACTCATTACTGTGAAATGCTGACCTGAAAATTTTGCAGGCATTCCCACAAGCTCTGAAGAACTACTCCAACAGGATCTAAATACAGACATTCTCTCTGCTGTCCAGACTACTTGAGTAGATTGTCAGCTTACCAGCAAGGAAAGCAGTGTACATGTTGGGGCACTGGGAGTCCAGATATCTCATATCTTAAAAATTATACACACAAGCATGAAAATTACCTACACCAGGGCTACAATTTAAGGCCTGTTTCTTAGTTGTGCTTCATCTATATAATCCAAGGGTTGAAATGGGATTTTGCTGCCTCTGTGCTGACTCTAGTGTAGAGAAACTTGCTCTGTGAATCAGCTATTGCTGCTTGCAGTGATTTTGTTCTCTGAATATTGCGATTTCTCTTATCCTTACTGGTTCAGATAATGCATTGATTCATAATGTACCGGTGTTGCATTCTCATAGTGAGTTTTGAAATAACCACATGCCTGACCTAATCAGAGGAGCAAAACTTCCTTCAGCAGTAGCAGAGTTAAAGCAAAAAGAGCAGCATGGTAGCCGTCTCTGTTCTTTCAGTGACACTTCTTTTTCCTGCCTATGTTACCATTTCTGATAAACACCTTTGCACTTTTCTCTGCCTGGCACTATCAACTTTCAATAAATCCCGATTAAAATCCTGACTTCCCTTTACATTATCTTCCTCCAAAGTCCCATTGAGGCTATTAGTGCTGTGACACCCCCAAAATCCTTGACTCTGGCACAGCAACTGCTGAGGGTTCTTTGGCTGTTGTTACTGTGCTCTTCATTTCTGTCTCATAACCCTGCATTCTCGAGGTAAGAACTGTGGTTTTCTTTTGTATTTGTACAACATTTAGCACAGCAGAGTTCTAGTTCAGAATTAAGTGGGATGGATAGATCCTCCCACATTAGAAAAAAACAAATAATAATGAGATTGAAAAGAAGGAAAATATACAGCAGAAATAGCTGCTTGCCAATCGATGTAAGTCAGAACAATGGTATTAAATTTAACCTCCTACAACATTCTAGAGTTAATTTGGGGTCCGTGGGATTTTTAAGAAGAAACACGGCCTACTTTTCTGAATCATTAAACAAAATGATTCTTTCTAAAATGCATTAAACATGCATAAAGAACAAAAAAAATTAAAGATTGAAGTTTCCCCAAATTAAAAGCTCGAATAAGCATTTGGGAGGAAGGGAGAGAATCTCTGCTCCTCTTGAATTTGCATAAAAACTTTTAATTACAATTTTTAATTAAAGCCCCAAAGTAACTCCAGACATTTTCTTTGGGGTAATGGAAGAAGTAGTTAAATGCTGAATTCTGGCTCTGTGACCATCTTTACCAAAACTGACTTTGTTTTTTATGACAGAGACAGCACACACATATGTATTCTGTTTTACTGCCACTCAAGCTATTATAGTTTCCTTAGTAATGGTCACTCTGATATTTCTACTCAACACCACCATCACACCAGCATCAATAGTGCAAACACAGATTCTGTAGCAGAATGCTTGCAGAATCACATTCTTTATGAACAAAAAAAAACCCATCTTGCTTGAAGCCTGGCTCTGTAATGCCATATCTGTGTTCTTATGATGGCTCTTTTCACACAGAAACAGACATGTGAGAACCATGTTCACAAGAGCTCAGATCCCTGCAACACGATAACCAGACATCCAGCACCATTTCCAGGCTGAGTAGTGAGCTTCTCAGCTGCCCCCAGCTCTCTTCTGCTACTTCTAAATCTCTTATTAGCTTGGAATGAGCTTGTCCTGAGCTCCACTGACTTATGTACACACCTCCTATGAAAGACAAGAAGATAAAGAGAAGGATCTGAGCATGCAGGAAGATAAGATGTTCCTCAAATTAAGCTTTCACTACAGCAAAGATATCAGTAACAGCTTTCTACAGTTGATTTGTTAACAGCTAGTAAGAGAGGATAGAGGAGCCAGCACTGCTGCCTTTGTGTGGCTAAAAAGGCAACCCCTCTAATGGCAGAATGGAGACTGTAAGTCAGGATGTGGTTACCTAGTGCTCATAAAACCTTTGGCTTGCTAGAGAGCTGCTGACTAGGAGCACAATGATAGCTGGGAGCTGCACCACTCCAGCACAGCAGCATCACTAAAAGTGCTGAAATTAAGCGACTGTGTCTGTAAGTACATGTTCTGGGCTTTAAGAGACTCAGCAGCTTCAGGTAAGAGTTCCCTGGGTTAATCCAGCGTACTTGTTGCTGGCTTGTCTGCAAATAAAGTGGGGAAATTTCTTATTATGCTTTGCTCCATGGTCCAGCTGTGAGATGTGCCACTAGGGTGGGCTGGGTAGAGGTGGGCAAGGCAGAGCCATGGTATTTGCCTGCAGAGCACTAAATTACTGCAGTAGCATCATCTGACAGAAATAAAGAGATAATCTTCTGTAATAGCAAAAGGGGAGTGGATAATTGCACCACAGAGACACCTCTGATCCAGCCATTTATAGTCCATCAGAATTATTCATATTTGGTAAAGTTTTATTTCTTTTACGACAAGAGGAAAAATTGACTGAGGATGCAGCCAGGAGATACAGTAAACACTCCAGCCTGTGTGTCCTGTGGATGCAAGCTAAGGAGTGTGCAAAGGAATCATTTCGCAAGCTTATTTTCAGGTGGAAAGGCCGATTGCAGGAAGTCTGCTACTGCCTTTAATGTTGAGAGCTGTCAATGCACTTCTCACTATGTCCCTGAGATGGATTGTATTTTAATAGGCTTGGCTTCCATAGTGAGCAACTTAATGCTCCACCTGACAGATGATGCTTCACTGGAAGGCTAGCAGCTCCTGCCAGGGCAGCATCTTGCTGAGGTAAAAGCACAGTGTCAGCAGCAGGGAAGAGTCCAGCTCAAGGTGTCCATCTCTCTTGTATGCACACACAGACACAGGATGTCTTCTGAAAGTGTTAGCAGAAGAAAGGAGGAAAGCAGCAAAGACCTATGAACAGGCAAGGCTTGATGGTGCTGTATCTTCAGCCCTTCATAGCATAGCTGCTACAGTTGGAGTTTCAACTTCAACAGGGATCATGGTGGAAATTGACATCCTCTGCCTACAATGGTATTTTCAGGAGTGGCTGAAATCAGGACAAAGTCAAAAGCAGAAGGGGCTTTAGAGTCTCCATCTGCCCTTTAGGGTATCACAGCTGGTTCCCCAGCTATGCCCATTCTCATCTGGATCATTTTCTCTAACTTGATAATGGAGCTCTCTCAGCAGTAAATTGCCGTATCTTACCAGGAATATTATCTTCTCATTACCGCCAGAGGATCTCCATGGACCAAAGGGAACAAGCCTCTGCTGAGACAAGAAGAGAAATTGTTGATCCAGACATTCATGACCTGAAGTGTGAATCACAGACATGTGAAAGACCGTAGATCTCTCCTGCCTGCTGGGCAGCACATACCCTGTTTATTTCCCCTCTCTAGAATTGACATTACTTGCTACAGGAGTTTGGATGGAAATAGCAAAAAGAAATCCAAGAGTTGCCAGGCTAACTACCTTTTGTACTCTTATGATAGACAGGTTTATGAAATACTTATATCCATCTAAGAAGCCCAGAGCAAGGCTCCTACAATGACTGTTATTATGGGGAAAAAAACCCATAAATTAATCTTCCCCATACAATCACAAAGACCTGCAGCTGCAGCCTTACTCTCGATTATTTATTATCATCATTCCATGAGGAAACAAGCCTTATTAAATTGTCCTTCTGCCTGCTGCTTCCCCACCTCCTTTCCTGCATAGGTTTAAGTCATCGCCTAATTTCAACCAACCTTTAAGGAGGCTTCAGAGAAAGGAAGAGAAAAGGGATCCAAATCAATGTCACCATAGAAGGAAAGGTTTCAAAGTGAGCTCCACAGTTATTTGCTTTGCTCAGTCAGCCCATGCAGGTCTGCTGCAGAACAATGTTCCTCTTGCCCAGCTACTGAGTTGGGACTTGCGAGGGGGAAGCAAGTCCCATGATGCAACCAAGGGGTTGGGCAGGCTATGGAAAGCCCTGCAAGCAATAATATTGTACAGGAATTGGGAACACAGAGAGTTAGGGGAGGATGCATAGGAGCAGGTGTATAAATGTAGACAAAACAAAGGTTTATTAATTCTGCTGCTCAGAGCATGATACTTATGGTGGTGTTAGCAGAACTAACTGTATCCCAAGCATAGCAGCACAGGCTAAAAGACAGTCCCAACCCCAAAGAAGTGCCCAACATAGCCTTGCCTGCTGTTTTTATCATTTAAGCCTTCTTCCAATTCAGGTTTTAAGCTTATTACTGATCAAAATAATGTAAAGAAACCCATTGTCTTCAACTGGACTTTTTCCCAAATGAGGCACAAGATTGTACACACATCTCATTGAAACAAAGACTTGCAGAGTGAAGTGAGGAGTAAGGTGGCATTGTGGTAATTGCCCTACACAGCCACAAGTGACAAACCTATTTGGATGCCTGTGGTAGCAAAGCAAGCCTGTGCGCTTAAATAGTGTGTTGGTAGTTCCAGTAACAGTTCAGGGAAGTATGGGGCAACATTTCAGATAACGAAGCAATCTTATCTACTTGTCAAAAGTAAAACCTGAAAATTTTAAGGGCCTTATTGTATTTTGCCTGAAAGAAATAAGGAGCTAGGAGAGACATGATTGAGGTATTCATAATTATATGAGAAATAGTGAAAACTAATCAGTCTGTGCTTTTTATATTGTCACATAATGCAAGAACAAGGGGACTCTTAAAATGTAAATTAATAAGCAGTACATTTAGCGTTCAAATGTATTTAGTGAATCGTGTTACAATTACAGTATATATAAATAATCCACCAATTTCCATAAACCTATCTGATAAAATCCACCCATAACAATAGTTCATTTCCCAATTCACTTTTCATTATTTGAAATCCTTTAGAAACCCAAGGGAAGCTGTGGGCTGGGGATTGTAAAAGGCAATATATTTAGAACAAATCCAAGGAGCGGACTGATTTGTGCAGCATGTACTCCCCTTCAAAATTTACAGCCCTAGGAATTTAAGGACACTAATGCAGAGGCTAGCTAAATGTAAGGGAGAAAAGAGCCTCCACTGGATAACTTTATGACCATTAGTTACATTTGTATCTATACAAGCTAAGGTAATCATAATGGTAATCATATCTCATGCTTCAGAACCTAAACTGATTGCCTGAAGAGGCCAAGGAAGCCTTAGAGAATTTCCATTGAAAGTAAGATTAGAAATGCCTAAGAGTATTTAATTTTGTCATATTGGACATAGCAGAAGTTACTTATTTCCCCTTTTAAAAGCTTTTCCTTTTTCCTTTCCGAAACAGTTACTTCCCTTTTGGCTTGACCTGTATCCTGGTATCTCCACTGTCATCTTCACTTTTTTTGCCTTTCCCAACTATTTCATGCCTCAATCTTGCTGTTTCCCGGCTCTTGTGCTTCTTGTTCACCTGCAAAAATATCAGCCCTTTTAATGTGAAGAGGCTACTCTTGCATCCAGTGTCCTTGACTAGACTTCACTAACGATCCCTGCTGTGACTTTATTTCTCTCCAAGTGACATCAGCCTGTCTCTTCTCTTTGCGTGCAAGCAGCTACCTCCATCACAGGAGCCTTTTCCAACCAGGTTGTCTAGGCTGTTAATTTTTCTGTATCCTAACCTTATCCACTAAGGCCCATAGGAATACTAATATCAAGTAGGAAAGTCCCATTTTGAAGATTATCCACTGCTTTAAAAACTGAAGGAAATGAATAAAGAATTAAAAATTCTCCATGTTTCTATTTAACCAGTGCAGAACTGCTGTGTACTCTGATCACCTGATCTCCTCCTTTCCCATCCTCTCCCCTTTTTGCAGCTTCACTGCGCAATGATCCCATATGGGGCCAGATGCAGATAACCTCTCATGATGAATTTTAGATGTCTCCACAAAGTGAGGTCTCCACTGGTTTCGGTGAACCAACATGTGTAATACAGGCATCAGAGAATGTCAGAAGTTAGCCTTGGGGGAAGAAGATGTGGTCATTCTGCACTCTTACAAAGAAATGAGGTAGGAAAGAAACAGTCTCCTTTTATTACTCTCTGCCACCTGCTCACAGTAACATGGTGCGGAATAATTGACAACAAATGGCTGGTATCTCCCTCTCTGTGCAAGGAAGACGGAGGTATAGACAGAGATTTTAATGCTTCCTGCCACACAATATTCAAATTTTCAAGGCTTCATGTGAGCTCAAAGGACCAGCTCTGTGTTTAGGAACAGAAGAACTGTTGATGGACCTTCATGCAGTTAAACTCCTTGAAGAGGAGCCTGGGCATGTACTGAAGTACTGAGCATGTTTGGAGTTTCTCCTCTACAAACTATTGTGTCAGCCTCTTCATGCAGGCTGCAGGCATGGATGACCAGCATTGCTGGTCTGCGAAGAGGGCAGGGGTGACAGCTTAGCTGATAGCATACACATACTCTGGGATGTCGCCAAGCTCTTGGTCAGCTCCTGCATGCATCGCTCATGAGCTGGAGTTCATGCCAAAGCTGTGACTGAGCCCTTAGTGCCCTGAGATCACAGTATCACAGTATCACAGTATCATAAGGTTGGAAAGGACCTCTGAGATCATCAAGTCCAACCTATAACCTAACACTAACACCAACCATCATCTAGACCATGGCACTCAGTGCCTCATCCAGTCTCCCTTTAAACACCTCCAGGGTAGGTGACTCCACCACCTCCCTGGGCAGCCCATTCCAATGGCCAATCACCCTTTCAGTGAAGAACTTTTTCCTCACATCAAGTCTAAACTTTCCCTGACGAAGCTTAAGTCCATGCCCTCTGGTTCTGCCACTGGTCACCTGAGAGAAGAGACCAACCCCTACCCGACTACAACCTCCTTTTAGGTAGTTGTAGAGAGCAATGAGGTCTCCCCTGAGCCTCCTCTTCTCCAGGCTAAACAGCCCCAATTCCCTCAGTCGCTCCTCATAGGGCTTGTGCTCCAGCCCCCTCACCATCTTCGTTGCCCTCCTCTGAACACATTCCAGTATCCTAACATCTTTCCCATACTGAGGGGCCCAGAACTGGACACAATATTCAAGGTGAGGCCTGACCAGTGCCGAGTACAGGGGGACAATAACTTCTCTGGTCCTGCTTACTACACTATTCCTGATGCAGGCCAGGATTCCATTGGCCTTCTTGGCCACCTGGGCACACTGCTGGCTCATGTTGAGCTTCCTGTCCACCAGCACTCCCAGGTCCTTTTCTACCTGACTACTCTCTAGCCACTCTGTCCCCAGTCTGTAGCTCTGCATGGGATTGTTGTGTCCAAAATGAAGTACCCGACATTTGGACTTATTAAACATCATCCCATTAGAATCGGCCCAGCTCTCCAATCTGTCCAGGTCCCTCTGTAGGGCCATCCTACCCTCTAGCAGATCAACTCTTCCTCCCAGCTTGGTATCATCTGCAAATTTGCTGATGATGGACTCAATCCCCTCATCCAAATCGTCAATAAAGATATTAAACAGGACGGGACCCAATACCGATCCCTGGGGGACACCACTGGTGACCGGCCGCCAACTGGATGAAACACCAATTACCATCACTCTTTGGGCTCGGCCATCCAGCCAATTCCTAACCCAGCACAAAGTGTTCCCATCTAGGCCACGAGCTGCCAGCTTCCCTAGGAGTCTACTGTGGGGGACCGTGTCAAAGGCCTTACTGAAGTCCAAGTATACCACATCCACAGCCTTCCTCTCATCCACCAGGCGAGTCACATGATCGTAAAAGGAGATCAGGTTGGTCAGGCAGGACCTACCCCTCCTAAATCCATGCTGGCTGGGCCTGATTTCTTGACCGTTCTGCAGGTGGTGCATGATTTCACCCAGGATTATCTTCTCCATGATTTTACCTGGGACCGAGGTCAGGCTGACAGGTCTGTAATTACCTGGATCATCCTTACGGCCCTTCTTGTGGATGGGCGTCACATTGGCCAACTTCCAGTCTTCCGGGACCTCTCCAGAGAGCCAGGACCGCTGAAAGATGATGGAGAGCGGCTTAGCAAGCTCATCCGCCAGCTCTCTCAGCACCCTAGGATGGATCCCATCCGGCCCCATAGACTTATGAGGGTCCAAGCGGCTCAGCAGGTCTCTAACCTCCTCCTCATGGATTGCAGGAGGGCCATATTTCACCCTGCCCCCATCAACCACTTCAGAGGGCCAACTGTCAAGCGAGCTGACATCCTTGTTGTTAAAAACTGAGGCAAAGAAAGCATTAAGTACCTCAGCCTTCTCTGCATCTCTGGTTACTATATTTCCCTCCACATCCAACAAGGAGTGGAGGCCGCTGCCGCCCTTCTTTCTGCCATTGATGTATTTATAAAAACTCTTCTTATTGTCCTTAACAGAAGTGGCCAATTTGAGCTCCAGCTGGGCTTTTACTTCCCTGATTTTTCTCCTACACGACTTAACAACATCCTTGAACATGACCTGACATACATCCCCTTCCTTCCAACGATGATACATCCTCTTTTTCTTACTTAGTTCCTTCAGAAGTTCCCTACTCATCCAGGGCGGTCGTCTGCCCCTACGACTCTTCTTACAACACACAGGGACAGCCCGCTCCTGCGCCTGCAAAACTTCATTCTTGAAGTATATCCAAGCTTCCTGGACCCCCTTGCCACTAAGAGCTATTTCCCAGGGTACTTTCCTGACCAGTTCCTTAAATAATCCAAAATCTGCCCGCCGGAAGTCCAGCATTGATGTTCTGTTCCTGGCTTTTCCTATTACATTGTTCAGAGAGAACTCAATTATTTCATGATCACTAGACCCTAGACATCCTCCGACAACAACATCACTCACCAACCCATCTTTGTAAACAGCAAGTCAAGTAGAGCCTCACCCCTGGTGGGCTCACTCACCAGCTGTGACAAAAAGCAGTCCTCAATACACTCTAAAAACCTCCTGGACTGCCTCCTCTCAGCAGTATTAAGTTTCCAGCAGATATCTGGAAGGTTAAAGTCTCCTAAAAGAATAAGGGCAGCCGATCTAGAGGCAGCCTCCAGCTGTTTAAACAACAGAAGATCCAAATCCTCCTCCTGGTCAGGCGGTCTGTAGCACACTCCAACCAGGAGGTCAGACCTGACTGCCCCTCTGACTCTTACCCATAGACACTCAACCTGGTCATCACCGATCTCAACTTCAACAGTATCCAGGGTTTCCCTAGCGTAGAGGGCCACCCCTCCACCCCTCTTCTCACGCCTGTCTCTCCTGAAGAGCCTGTAGCCTTCCATGGCAGCACTCCAGTTATGGCACTTAGGAGAGTTCTGAGAAATTTACTTTCCATATGAGTGAGGTAGTTGACTTCAGGACACATCAGAAGAAGGAAAATGATAATTTGAGAACTAAAGGTAGCTACAAGAAAGTAATAGAGAATTATGAATGGCAAAAGGAAGGCCAAGAAAGCACTACTAGTCAGGATTTTCAGTAATAAAAAATAAATTCGTGGCCATTGAATGAAACTACAAAGCAACATATTGTGAGTGGGTGAAAGGTAAAGTTGTTTACAAAAGGTATAATTAAACCATGATATTCACTGCTCCAGAGATTCAGAGGGATGGCTTTAAAGGTCCAGGATGTGATTCAGCATTTATATAAATATAAAGTATATCTGCAAGGACATTAGCTAAATACAATTACAAGGGCTATCAATCCTCATGCTTCAAGACATGATTACCTGCTGAGGTCAGGAAGAAATTTCTTCATGGTATAATACTGAAAAGTAAAATACATTATTGGGCATTGATGGGTATTGGATACCTTATTAGATGGTCCTTTAATCTGTTCCACTATGCAATTCTTTTGTTCCTTCATATCACAAATCATTGAAGCATTTGGATATATGTTTAAATATCATCTTGGAATCAATAGAACTTAAATATGTGCATAGATGTAAGTGCACAATTAAGTACTCTCCAGAATATTTATGTTAAACAGCTACTTAATTTTTTAGATATATTGCAGTGGTTTTTTGTTCTAGGCTGATGTTTCAGTGCCCAAATCATACACGCAGAACCAGTAGAACTTAATGTACCTCATATGTTATCAACTGACTTTGCAGGAACTGCATAAAACAGCGTTTCAGGTTCTAAAAAACTTCAACCTTTCAACTCAAACCTCTATGAGTTTGTGATTGTAGCTCTGCAGTTATTAATACAGATAATCCAATATGTATATAGACATAATCACAACAGTCTAGAATAGTTAGTGTCGTCATATTTGGGCTTTCTTTCATATGAATACAATGAACTTTGCTATCTGCTACAGTATCCTATTTGCGTCCTACTTGTTCATCCTGCAATTCTAGGTAAGGCGGTAACCAGGCATTGAAGATCTCTTCAAAGATTTAAGTTTCCCTTTAAACCTTGAAGCCCATCCCTTTTTATCCTCCTTTCTTCTTAGAGGAGATATCACTCAATCTCAACAGTCTTTCAGGGTTAGTAGCAGGGCTCTGAATACATTGGAAACACAGTGCCAATCTGATCACTCTACAGAGTCAGGACATCGTAGACACATCCCATGTGGAAAGGGGTTTCGCGCAGAGAAAGTCATATGGAAGTATAAGCACAATTTTAAGTGTCATTCACAGTCCTTCTCAAATGTTGCTGCCAGGTGGCTAAAGGGTTTGACAGATACAGGAGACCGTAGCAATTAATGTGGCTGCAGGATAAATGTTACCAAAACCCAGGTTCTTGCAGACTGTAGTGTTGCTCAGTTAAAAGGTTGCTTAAAATATTGCAATAATTGGCAATATTGGTGGGAGAGGTTCCTCTCCTGTGGGCCCATCTTTCCTGTTTTCCTCACTGGACCAATTGCTTGTTGCAGAGGGTCTGTGAGAGCTTACTGGGAGTGGTGGGGAGAGCTGCAGCAATGTGCAGTAAGCAGCAATTCTTCCTTCCAAAGGCTGAGCCTTCAGCCTGAGCAGCACTCATGGGGACGTATACATTGAGATCAAGGGAACATTTCCAATGACTTATGAAGGAGCTGAATTAGGCCTTTATGGAACACTAAATAATTAAATCATACCTCATGTAGACACAAACTAGGTCTCTAGCACTTAAGAATCAGCACTTAATAGCACACAGAAAGGAAAATTTTCAGTCTTTATAGGTAGATATAGATCTGTGCTAATATGGAAAACCATAAATTGAGGGATTTTTCTTAAAAAGCTCTTTTCTTCTCCTGATCGTTAAACATAAAAGTAAAGATGTTTTCTGGTATAGTCAGACATACATCTTGAACTGCTATTTCCTTCCTACTTCATTAGCGATAAAATTTAAACTGCTTAGTTTACATGCACAATCTTAGATACCTATAAAACACTGACTTGCAAGAAGTGTTAAGCAGATGCTCTCTGCAAATCTATTCTACTTAAGTCATTTCTAGTTCAATGTTGAGAAGGTAGCCAACTTGGTGCCTGACTAAGCTGATAAACTTCTGTGATGAAACAATTAGTTCGGCAGATGAGGGAAGGGTAGTGGAAATTGTCTACCTAGACTTCAGTAAGGTTTTCAACACTGTCTCCCATAAGATCTCATAAACGAGGTAAAAGTATGGGCTGGATGAGCAAAGAGTGAGGTGGATTAAAAACCGATTGAAAAGATGGGCCTGGAGGGTGCTGGTCAGTGGCACAAAATCTAGCTTGAGGCCAGTAACTAACAGTGTCCCCCAGGGGTCAACACTTGGTCTGATCCCGTTTAATATCTTCATTAATGATCTGGATGGTGGGGCAGAGTGTACCCTCAGCAACTGGGAGGAGTTAGCTGATACACCCGAGAATTGTGCTCCTGTCCAAAACAACCTTGACAAGATGGAGAAATGATCTGACAGGAACCTCGTGAAGTTCTACAAAAGATCTGTCACCAGTAAATGCTGGAGGTGGCCTGACTGGAAAGTAGCGTGGCAGAAAAGGACTTGAGGCTCCCAGTGGACACCAGGCTGAACACAAGCCAGCAATGTGTCCTTGTGGCAAAGAAGGCTAACGCTATCCTGAGCTGCATTAGGAGGAACGTTACCAGCAGGTCAAGGGAGGTGATCCTTCAAATCTACTCAGCACTGGTGAGGCCATACCCAGAGTGCTGGGTCCGGTTCTGGGCTCCTCAACACAAGAGAGACATGGACACACTGGAGAGACTCCAGTGAAGTCCACTAAGATTGTTAAGGGACTGGAGCACCTCAAATGCGAGGAAAGGCTGAGAGAGCTGGGACTGTTTAGGCTGGAGAAGAGAAGGCTCAGGGAAGATCTCATCAATGTATATAAATATCTGAAGGGATGGTGCAAAGAAAATGTAGCCAGGCTCTTTCACTGATGCCCAGTGACAGAACAAGGGGCAATGGGCACTGACTGAAACATAGAGGGATCTCTCTGAACACCAGAAGTCACTTTTTTATTATAAGTGTGACCAAGCATTGGCACAGGTTGCCCAAGATGATTGTGGAGTCTCCCTTCTTGGAGATATTCAAAAGCCATCTGAACATGGTCTTCAGGAACCTGCTCTAAGTAGACCTGCTTGAAAAGGAGCATTGGACAAAATGATGTCCAGAGATCACTCTCAATCTCAGACATTCTGTGTTTCTGTGATGAACAAAAGCCACAGTGACAATTGCATGTCTTTGCCTAGGTTCTTCTGTTTAAGCCAACAAAGAGGAGGTTAAAACCCTTCTAAAGAAGTTTCCATGTACTGGAAGATTCTGTAGCTCTAGTAATAGTATGTTGTTGGCAGCTCCCTTGCACATATAATTTTCTCTATATATAGTCGTAGTAATGTGTTCTGGCTCAGGATCTCCTGACCTTCTAAAATATTGACATTTCCTATAGGATAGTATGTACACTTATGATTTCCTTTTAGTATGGGATTTATAAGAATGGTATTGAAATGTGTGCTCTCCGCTTCTGCAGAGTTCTTGTTTCTGCATCTCTACTGTGCTTCCATCAGACAGAGCTCTACACCCCTTCCCTCCTCAGCTCTCATTTTGTGACAGGGCTGCAGAAGTTCAGCAGTCTCCGGGTTAAGGCTCAACACAAGTGAAAATCTTTATCTCACAGTGTGTGGGACAAATTGGATTTGAAACAGATACAGAGGGTCATCAATTCTTCAAACCGACATAGCATGAGTCTCCTATAAACTGAACCATAGCTAGTGCTGCACAGATCCATCTGGAGAGGTTATTATTAGTGAACTGGGGAACTGTTTTCAAATGCAGGGATGTAATTTATCATGACTAGGTTTTGTCAGCAAGGAATTTAGACAGTTTCTGTTGCTGAAACCTAATCAGTCATTTTATCAGCATATTTATTTCCTTGGCTCCTGACACCTCAGAAACCCTCATACCCTCTTAGAACCACATGACAGAAAAACAACTGACAAATAAAGAGAAATCGTTGTTTGTGAACTCACTGAAATTGCATATTCCATCTGGGAAGCTTGGAAAATGCAGTTCAGCAATAAAGCAAAGTCCATTCAAGATATACAGGCCTCTTGCTCTTTCTCTGTGTCTCTTCTTATGCTGTATATAGAAGGAAGAATCTGTAACCAAGGGAATACATCATGAAATCCTACCCAGCTGCCTAACCACAGGGGAAACTGGCAGCAGTGTTTCTGGATACAGAACAGGCAAGAGTTCTAAGAGGAAGTCCAGGGTAAATGACAGCAGATCTGGGCATTGCAGATTTACTCCCTCTGAAATCATTGGACGACTGGCACAATTGCCTTACTCTAGACCTCTGCATAACCTGGGATTGCCAGCAACTGCTTGCTCCCCTTAGAAACATCAGGTCTTGTGAGTTCACTATCTATGGTCCAGCTATCTATGCGGTTGCTAAATAATAAACCACTATTTGGCAAGTACTTTATTTCTTTTCCTGTCCTTCCATCTCCAACCACACACACAAACAAAAAGGCAATTAAAAGTGCATTTACCTGTGACCCTCAGGGACTGCCACATGCTGTGAGAGTCAATGTATTTTGCTTCTACTAGAATAGCAGAGAAGGAAATTCCAGGGTTTAAGAGCACCAACGAAAAGTAATGTGTAGCCAGAATAGCCAGATCTCCAAAAGACTACGGTTGCAGGAAAACCCAAGCTTTTTTTCAATTGCTGTAATGAACAAAAACAGTCTTAGGAAGGGCTGAAAGGGCTTTGTAGACCAGAGGCAACTTCTCAAATTGTTCCTGAAAGCTATGAGAACACTGCTCAAGTACAGAAGGGATCTTCCATTCCCTCTGACAATCACAATAGAATTAACAGGCGACTATGCCTTATCCCAGATAGAAACAGCTTGGTAGGAAAGCCACAAGGGCAAAAGAGGAAGAATATCAGTTAGAAGCACATGGTCAGTTTTAGCTGAACACATAAGGAGGTGATACGAGGCCACATGGCAGACAGCCATCCTTCCTGCCCTTCTCATCAATCCCTTTGTCCCGTAAGCCCTGTCTGCAGACACCAGCTTTTGTAAGACCAGGTGAAAATTTTCCACTTAAGTATTTTTGTATTGTATTGTATTGAGTTGGTATTTTTGTATTTGTATTGTATTGAGTTGGTTCAGTTTATTATACTGAAACAAAGAATATAGGTAGAAAGTGAATGCTTGCCTTGAGTTTTACATTTCACAGATCAATCGAACTCCAGGAAAACTGAAAGGCTAGCAATGAAGGAATTAGTGAACTGAGGGAAATATTTTTTTTAATTCTGATTACTAAAATGGAAAGGAAAATATGCCCAAGTGGAAGATGAGAATTTTTTTGTAAATTCATAGGAAAATCCTCATTTGGGAAAACTTGTCTTTGGAAAAAGAACTAGAGGTACTTTTACGGAACTCACATCTGCACTGCAGCTGGGTAATACAGCTGAAGGTCAATGTTCATTGTCTGAACCTTTCTTTGGTGTTTATTAGCAAAGAAGAAAAGGAGATCCTGAAGAACAACTTCTTCCCATTCTTGTCAGTATCAGTCAGGACACAGCAGCAGCATGGTCTCAACAAATCAGGAGAGAAAAATGATCTGTCAAGTTTGTTAAGAAGTGCTAAATTGAACAAACTGAAATAGCCATTTACTATTAATCATATAGCACTAGTTATACTGTACTGTTATGTATTCACAAAAAAGCAATTATTTCTTGCTGTGCTTTGCAGAAAACTTCTTGCTTTTCCTTCCAGGTTGAAAGCTGACTGGCCAGAAATCCTTGCTTCTCATCATTAGACTCTATCTGACACTCTTGGTGTCATTTCAGTGTTAACAAAAGCATCTGTGCTGACCTATGTTGCTCAGACCACAGGATGGTCAGAGAGAAGATATGCAAACAAGTGGACTGTGAAGGTTATATCCACCTGCCAACATGAAAACTAAAGCTGAGCCAGCCTTATTTGACTTTTCAAACTGCTTCATGACAGATAGCAGGGCTCATGCCAGAGCACAGGCCCCCTGCAAGGAACAAACAGGGGAATTAATGTTCTCCATGCGGCAGGGATGGGAAAGGGTGGTGTCGCATTTGTGACAGCTTTCCTCATCCCTGGGAATTCACAGAACAGTTTTATATCAGTTCAAAGTGAAAACTAAAACCAGTAGGAGAGGCAGAGATAGAAAAAAGCCTTGGCTTTGGGTGCTCATATCTGAAGCCAGGATATTGTCCTTGCAGAATATTTACGACATACATAATTAAACCTGTAAGTGCCAGCTGAACTGGAAATCATGCTGTGTGGTGCCTCTCCTACCGTCTGAATGGCTGTTAGAGAGTTGGCTCTGTTTTGACACAAGAATGCAGTCCATCATAGGCCCATTCATCTGTCATCTGTTGCCTGCTTGTCTCTTTTCCCATTTAGTTGTGTACAAGATGAAATGTTTTCCTCCTGCTGCTTGTCTGGTTTTCTTTTACATTTCATTCTCTTTACTGTTTTTTTATGTACCCACTATGAAATAGACACACAGAGTAACATTGCCAGCCATAATCTTGGATTGAAGCTATATCGGCTTAAGAAATAAACAGCCTTCTTCATATTTTTCCTTTCTCTTTCTCATTACAAAGCTGAAATGAATATATTATTAATTAGACTTCAATCTCTGCCCCCCTTCCTTTAAATAACTAGTGGAATAGCAGGGGGAAAGTTACCAGGCCTTGTTATGCATTCATTACTGTGACATATTAAACAAGAGCCAAAGTGATGATAGAGTAATGCAGCCAAAGAAAATTACCTGCATTATATTGTCATAGGCAGTTGAGACACAGTCGGTTACATGTATACAAACCACAGGAATTGTTTGAAGAGCAAGTAATTACAGGGCTATGGGACAGGGAGTTTTAGATAAATACTTTCATGAATTATTTACTGTAAGATTTTTTCCTGAAAGTAAATGCAAAAAGTAGCCACAAATCAGGCTGTTTGCTGAGCTGGTCTAAATCAATGAATAAGCGTGTATACACTTCTGTGCTGGACCGTGCCAGAGCTGTTTGACACACTCTGGCAGTGACAGAAGTTCTCATTTTGTCTGTTTTCACTCCTCAGTCATGAAGAAAATAAAACGAATGTTTATCCAGGAATTTAACCTCGATGTGACTTTCTTGATTTGCAAGGACCAAAAAACTCCCTTGTTTCTCATGGAAACCATGGAACATTGCCTTCTGTCCTCTTCATGCTTTTTTATATACCACATGATAACTCTTTATGCCTAGTTTTTCCAATGAAACTTTCTCCTTTCAAAAAGTAAAAATGATGAAGAAACTTTTGAGATCTCTTAGAGTACTCATGACTCATCATGAGTCATGACGTCTTAATTTCGGAGTACCCTAAACACGAAGGTTAAGTTCAGCTTTCATTTCTATAAGGAAGTATCTGAGACCGGATTTGCAAATATTTTTAGGCATCAGAAGATTCAAGAAAATGCTTAACAGGATTGTTAAAAGTTCCTGATGTAGTTAGGCACAGGATTCATACCACAGACCCATAAAAATTAGGCACCTAATTGAATCACATCCTCCAGTTCATTCTGTCATTGTTGGAATCAGATGGGTTCCTCCAGAGGGAAATTCAATCTATCAAACGAAAGGTGAGAAGAACACTTGCATCTCTCTGAGGTCAAGTGGGACAAATCCCTGCTCGATGGCCAGCTCCACTGGAAAATCCCGTACCACCCTGTGTGGAATCAGTTTTGGAAAGAAACAAGAAACACTCCGTAGATGTGAGTTATGGGATGCCCTTCCTTTAAAGTCACTCAAACTCGTTTCCATGCCTGCAGGGCCCATGGCGCAGCTGCAGTAATGTCAATGTGCATCTCCCCTCTGGGTCATGGTTGAAGCCAGACCAAAGCAAAATATTTCTGCATCATAAACCAGTCTTTGCCATCTCTGGTTTCACACCCCCTCCCCCCCATGTCTTTAGAGGCCTCTGTTGTGGTGTCTGGGAGGCACCTGGACAGGCAGACCTGCAGCAGGTTTGTGTCGTGCTCACCGTGACACGTTCTCTCTTCCCTTCTGTCTCTTTATCTACAGGTGAAACCAATACTTCTGCAAAATAACCAGAAAATCCTCTGCACAAAAAAAAAGTATTAACTCAGTAAAAAGGGAAATAATTAGGGTTGGGCACAGGCCAATCCTGCCTGCTTGTTGTGCTATGGGTGCTGATTTTCTGGGGGAAATCTGTGTGAAGATGAAGATGCTATCTCTTAAAGATATCTCTGATGCAAGGTTCATCAAATCTTGAAAAGCCACTATATTGCTACCAAAATTTATCAGACTGCATGCCAAACTCCCACTGGCTCTCACTCAGATTTCAAGTTGCCTGAGGAATTATTAGTTTAAAAGCTTCTTTAGATCTTGTCAGTTGCAACTAGCTCATCATGTGCGTAGATAAGATTCACAGTTCCTGACAAAGGAGATAGTATCTGACTCCAGGGTTCCCTTTTCTCTTCAGATAATGCAAATTGTTAATGGCTGTAATGAGGGTTGGCAGGGGGATTTTTCACTATTAATGTATTTAACTGAGAATTATCAGAAAATATTTTTATTTTTGTAAAAAAAGCTACAAGTTAAAAAATCTATTTAAGAAGTTTTTAGTGAAAGAGTAGGGTCACAGTACTGGGGCTACATAAGAGATAAGGCAGTCAAATCAAAATATTTTAAAATTATTACAGTGAAACATTTTGCTTTCACTTGAACTAGTTTTTGTGTATGGTGGTCATTTCTCATTATGAACATTTTCAAGAGATTGATTTCTCTATTTTTGCTTAGCTTAGAAAAAAATCTGAAATTTCAACCAATTTTGTGGAATTTGAAGTAGTTTTCATACACATCATTAAAGACTAAAAAGCAGAACTGATTTACTCATGTAAATGAGCAATATAAACTTCAGATACCTCTGCCTGCACTGATCATAGCACCAACATAATGATTTTACCTGCTCGATTTATTATCACACAGCTGAATTTTCCCACACTGAGGTTTAAAGCTTTACATGGGACCTTGCTAATGGCCTTAAGTAACTGTCCTCTCAGTGTTCCTGGCGTTCACACTGACAATGCTGGTGATATGACATCTCAGGCAGTCAAAATATGTTTTTATGGAACAGCAAAAAGACAAATCTGTGGCTGCGTGAAATAACAACAAGATTTAACTTACACCGATCATGAAAATAAAAAAAAAAAGAGGAAAAAAACTCTCTAGGGTTTGTCTAGCAAGCGTAATCCAACAGATAAAATAAGTGTTCTGCAAAGGGATCTGTGTCATTACAGTGTTAGTTCATTAGAGGTGAGGTGGCAACTCCTCTGCTGCACACCGCTGAATCACACTCTTCAGCCTCCACGAGTATCAGGCAATTGCTCACTCATCTGCCTCTTCACTGATGAAGGGGACATGCTGACATTGGAGACCAAGCATCCATTAATGCAAACCAGGGCAGCTCTGCTCCATTTCAGCACGCTGACCTTCCCAGCTGGTTGTCTCCTTTTGCCATCCCTCTCCTCCCCTGCAAGGCCCATTTGGCCATGTTGGGTTATCCAGCTCCCATAGTAACTCAGACCTGATCCTCTGATGGTTCACATCCTCCTGGGCCCATTGTAGCTTGCAAGGACTGCCTGGATGATTGCACAGATTTTCATCTGGAGAAAGCTGGCGTGGTCGTACTTTGCGTGCTCCTGACTGCTAACCTGTCAAAGAGGATCTGTGCTGCTTAAGCACTCTGTAATCCATTAAGTAGGGTGGAAATGCAGGCCCACATTCCTGCTTCTTTCCCAATTTCTGATATTTTGCCAGCAGCATTAAAAACACCACTTACCAGGATCTCCTGACACTTCCCTTTATAAGTCCTTATTTTTAATTTTTACTAGCTTCAATTGCACAGATTTTCCCCATACGGGATTTTTATCTCAAAATGAGGATATGCACTTTTTAAGTTTTAACAAAAATGCTTGAGAAATTCCCCAAAATGAGTGTAGGGGAAGAGAACTATTTTGCCATGACAGCGGGTATGTAAAACTTTTAGAAACTGTAGTGCTCCCATCCTTTTGAGGATAGCCATAATATTTGGTAGAAATGGCCTTTCCCCCTTCTACTGTTGCTACAGAACCCTGCTTTTACTTGGCAAAGTTAAGCATTTGAAATATTTTATTTGTGGTCATTACAGTCTTGCTAGAGCTTGGCAGCTAAATGTTTGAGAGGGCTGTTGGGACCAGCTTGGCTGCATGAGCACTGTTCTTGAGGAAGACCTGTGCAGGCTTCTTTCCAGAAAGGAGAGGCTAAGCAGGGCTCCAGGCAGATAGGCAGGAAAGCAGAGGGCTGGAAGTCAGATTTTCCTGTCTTCCCAGCATGGAGACTCTTCCAGCAAGGAGAAGGAAATAGCAGTGTGGCACAGTATTCTGGTGAGAGAGGAGTGTATGGGATTCTAGGGGGAATAAATGTGTAGACAGAGGAGTATGAAAGCCAAAGGAAGAGGGGAAGGAAGTAAGGAAAGAAAGGAAGAAATGAGAGAAACCTCCCTGGCCTTTTTCTAGCTACTGACAATGTTGCTCTCTTTTCTAAATTCATTATGCTTTTCTTTATGTTGTGGAGAAAAAGTTCCAAAATGGCATACGGTAAGATCAAACACTCACTCCAGGATAACAGTAATATCAAAAAAAACTATGCCTTGTTGTTTTATCACCAATTAGCAATTGTTTCCACTGCGACAAATGGTCTCTGGATCACCTTACTTCCAGGGTAAAGGAGTATGTAGACAGTAACAGTCAGTTAGGTACATCTGAAGTGTTTATGTAAACGTTTATTGTTAATAATAACAACAACAATAATGACAATAGAGAATCCCCTGTTTTGCATGGTTGTTGTTGCTCAGAACAGCTGTTTTAATGAGACATCTGCCAGTGAAACAATTTAGCCTGAGGATAATGAATAACTGTTACTTAACTGAGACAGTATTAGCATAAACTCTGCTTAATGGGGACACATTTGGCCAGTGAATAGTGATTTCTTGGTACTTATCTAGGTGTTTAATAGTGAAAAGTATGAGCTTGTGGCAAAAATAAATGAACAAATGAACAGTCATATAGTATATACTGTGATTTTTCTGGCTGCTTTATTTTGAAATACCTTAAAGGGATCTTGTCAGACAGTGAATTATTTGAAACTTAAGGAACATTTGTGGTGGGTGCTTGGAAATAGTGAAACACTGATGATCACTGAGAGTCTTGGTCTTTGTCTTTTACTATAGAAATTATTCAAATATGAAAAAGCAATCATTTTCATCCCTACTTTATGGTATTATTTTCTCTCCTCTCCATTATGCAGGTAAATGTGCATATGAATGTTTAACACACCTTACTCAGGATTGTTACAAAGCCAAATAAACCAAACATCCAGAATGGCATTTCAGGTAGGGGATTTTGTTGTGATACTCTGCTGAGCAAAATTCCCAATATTTTCTAGGTTCCAATATTTTCTAGGTGTGTTTCAGAGTGCTGAGAAAACTGTATAAAGTCTTTATGCTGTGATGGGCAAGTACGGTGATATGTTGGGAGCAAAGTTATAGATATGATTTTCATAGACAACTGATTGTTCATGGAAGAAGTAAAAGCTTGCTTGCAAGAGATAACATTATTTGCTCTGTGTGTATGTGTGTTAGCTGTTATCCCCTGGCTTTAAAAAAAATGCTAGTAAAGACTGTGTTCTTTATGAAATAAACTATAATAATGAGGTTAAATGAGGGACCTGTGTAGTGTGATTAAATTTATTTGGCCAGACCTATGAAAGAAATGAATATGAACCATGGGACCTTTGAACATATTGAAAAAGCTATTTGCTGTTTGTCTTGAAGGAACTTAATGAATCTTTTCCCAGTTGAGATAAGAAAGACTATCACCATATTAGTGAAAAGATTTACCAGATTTAGAAGAACGCCAGATAGTCCTTCTTTTCATATTTACAGCTGTCTTTTTCTGGCTATAAAAAACACAGTTCTTGTCATGTGGTGACTCTAAAGATAGAAGAGAGTCCTTGGGATCTGGAAGATGGAGAAGGCTTTGGTCACCTGCAACTGTCTGACGTCTGGAGCTCTTCAGAGAAATACACACCATTTAGTGGGCAATCCTGACATCTGCCTTCATTCTGGAACCCAGAAATAAAGAAACTCTAATCTGGGAAATGTTAAGAAAAATTGAAAATTATTTTCAATGCACTAAAATATCTTCTTTCATTATATTGATTGTTTGATATATTGATATAGCAACATGTATGCATCATTCCTGTAGCAGGTCTAGTGTTAGAAATGTCTGGTGAGTGTCATTCGTAATAGAGACATTTATATTTGAGCAAGTAAACTAAAATCCCTTTTAAGCAAGAATTTTAAGCTATGATTCATTTGACCTATTTTAGACACCTACACTAAGACAAGATGAATCTGGAGAAGTGAATCATACCCTTCGTGCCTATACTGCTCTGGACTCTTGGTGAAACTGTAGCAGAGTTCCTGAGGGCTCCTCTAATTTCCTCAAGTTAGAGTACGTCCAATAAGGATTTCCAAGAAGTAACAAGAATCAGAGCCACCTCTGGAGTCTGATAGCATACCTGTGTTGCATAGAAAACAGAAAGATTCTTGCTGCTGATGGCTTTTCTGACAGCAGTCCTAAACTCCATTATATTGGCAGTTTGGTGGGACAGTGACATCAATTTTAGAAAGACAAGCCCTGCAGTCAAAAGCCTTCTTTCACAAGGACAAGACTTTCCTGTGTATGCTTAGGGTCTGTCACGATCAGGGAACTACTACTCCTTTCAGCACCTGAGGTGGGAGTGAGGAAGCTTTGAAATCTACAGGAAGGCGATGTTTTTATCTGGTTGGATGTAGGTGATTGCTGTTCACTGAAGAGCTGAGATCAACATTCACAGAGGATAGTGTCTCCACTCCATAGCACTTCACCTCTCATCAAACGTTTGTGTGAGTGAGCTGGGGTGACATTCTTTTTTGGTCTGGTCACTGCTACCCCGGTTCTAATGAATCAAGGCAATCTGCTGTTAATTCCACTTTGCATCACACTTATTGTCATGCCTGGCTTGGGAAAAGCAGTAGAACAGTTTGGAAGTAATCTCAGTAGGTCACCTGGTCCAACCCTTTTGTTCTAAACTGACTTCAAGTTTATATCAGGTTTCTCAAGGCCTTATCCAGACAAGTTTTCGCTTTATCTTGGGAAGGAGATTTCAGGCAACAGCTCTACTGAGTAAAGAGACTGTAACCTTGCTTACCTTTGTGCAGTCACAGGCTGATTTTGAGCAAAGGACTGCTTCACGGCCTGGTGCAAAATCATACATGAAATGTGCCAATGTACTTCCAGTATGTTACAAAGCACTAGCAAAATGATACACAACTAAAAGGTTCAAGAGCAAATGAAGAGAAGGTGTTGCGCTGTATAGAGAAAGCACTATGTGAATTTCCACAATATAGCTATTTGAGGATCTGGCACTGAACTGAACTCTTACTCGCTCCAACTTTGCAGACTTAGTCTTGGCCAGATATCTAAACCATTTGACCCAATACCATTCCAGAAACAGCCACATTTCCGAAGTGATGCAACAAGGAAATAAATTACCTCTATTATGTGGTAAGTGATGGGTGTGCAACTCTGAGAAAAAGAATTTTGTGAGCAAGAGATTGAATTTGTCTTGGAAAACTCAGACACTAATATATACAGGTGATTGCGTATGCACTGATTATACACACAGGCTTGAGCACACAGTTATATCCAGAATGCATGAGTATTTCACTGTGGCTTGAGGACTCCTTCAGCAGCTTTGAATTTATTTCTGGAATTTAAAATCTAGTGCTGTGGCTGGCTGTCTCAAAGGACAGCAAGTCAGATGTAAGTTGTCAGAGTTGATACAAAGTATTTTAAGAATAGCTATTTTAAGAACTACCTAAAAAACTTAATTTTATTGTTTCTTCTTCCAGCTACACCTCCCACGCCCACCTCACCCCCCCATCTCCTCTTCACACTTCAGAAACACTGAAGAGAACTGATTTCATCCAAGATGTGATTTGTTCCTTTGTCATGTCTTAAAGCATGTGTACTCGTATCAGAGGGTTCATATTAATGTCTTTCACTGTCTTTGTTCTTGCAGGGACATCAGACCTTTGTGTACACTTATATACATGAAAATTCTACAAGGGAGGCTGCATTCTTATAACTGAGCTCCCACCTATAAACCTCTTGCTCCAGTCAAAGGAAGATCACATAGTTGGTGAAATTGCCTAAGCCCTCCCAAACTCTGGATGATACAAGGCTTGTGTACTTTGACTGTGAGCAATACTGAAGTCCATTAACGGCCTCTTTTTATTACATTCGTTCTCATCCGCAGAAGTAATTACCGAAGATGTGTACTTTCTCTGTGACTCTTCCCACCTGAGCTCTCCCAAGAGCCACAAGGACAGTGCATATTCATACTGAGGAATTAAGACCAACCCTTCAGCCGCACACTATTATTTTCACATGCAATTTTGGAGATAATAAGGAGGAACCTTCTTCATAAAAAAACATTTAATGAGGGGTCAATAGCTTTTTATTCTACATCCAGCCAAGGAACATACTTATTGTATGATCCTCTCTGTAAACTAGAAACAAATATTTTTTTTTGCCTGATAATTGGTCTCTGTACTTTTCTAAAGAGCTGTAAGTTCCCCTGCTGAGGGGCACTGTGGGACTATTTGTGCAATTGCTAAGAAATCGGTGTTGTGGTCTAGGACTGAGGTTCTCAGGAGTGCTCATGTTGTTGTTAAAAACAACAAGAAAAGTAATCTAGAAGGATTTCTGAGGGTACCTTAGAGGAGCTCTCTTTTGATGCATCTGTTTACGAGCAGAAGATCTTCCTTTTCTAGCTGTACACACACATTTGGGGACAATTTTCTCCTTCTCCTTCTCTTTCTTATTTTTTTTTCCCTCTGATTTGAGTAACCTTTCTACCATGTACGTATTTTATAAGCCAACAATCATTCCTCTGCTGCAGGAGCTCAATCCATTGCTTAAGGGAAGAATAAAAAGAAACACACACTGGATCAAAAAGAAACAAGACTGCAGGTCTGAGAGAGACTTGCCCTTGGCATTTCCTCTTGCCCTGCTCCCACAGGCAAGCAAGACTATAGAGGCCTTCTGTCAATGTTATGAAAATGCATTTTGTCTGAAGTAAATGTTACCTTAGTCCATAGATGCCATAAAGAAAAATGTCGGTCTTCTAAATTTGATCTCAACTGTGGAAAGGCCAGTGACAAGTTTGGGGAAAGATTTGCTTGACCTCTCTTGATCTGGACTTTGCTTATAAATGCACACAAAGTGGCCCAACAAAGAATCCAATTATAAGGCTATTAAGAATGCTGAACCAAACAGTCCCTTTGACTGGCCAAATGTATGTGCCATAACTGCGTGAAACAGGGCCTTGTGCTAATGCTATGCTGTGAGTGAATGAAAAATAGATTTTGAGGACTTCAAATTCCACTTTAGCAAACAAGAGGCTTTGGAAAAGAGTTTTGGCTACTGTACAGTTAGTTCATCACTCAATGGAATCCATTTCAGGGATAAGTTTTAAACATAACAAATTATAGCACCAACATGTTTTTTTTAACATTGCTTCACAAGTTTTTCATTTGCTCTACAATGTCATAACAGATGGTTTTATGATAATGGCAAACAAGAGCTGAATGTACAGTGCTCTTTCTCCAGCAAGTCAGATTCCAACAATTTGAGCTAAAGGAATACCTGTGTGAGAGAGTTTTTAACACACATATGATATGTCCATTGTCCAGGAAACTTTTTGAAAGTTACCTGATTTGGCCCATTCGTTACACATGTGCAAAAGAAAATGGCTGACAGGAGCACTTATGCCTAAGTTTACATTTCTAAAAGTATTTTTAACTTATTTGGGTTTGTTCTCCCTCCCCCCGCACCCCCCAAAAAATGTGTCCCCGGCAAAAAAAAAAATCAGAAAAATCTCTCAAGAATCTTCTTGATCACCCTAACCTGTGCACTAGTGACCCAAAATTCCTCAGATCTTGGGTGCTGACACTTTTAAGATTTTTCTGAAAGGACAAGAGAGACTTGCAGAATAAGGAGAGCTCTGAAAATCCTCTCCTGGCTATCTATCCACAACAGAAATAGTGCAAGAAAAGCCTCACAGCAAGTATCTGCTGCCTTTCTTCTGCCTTTCTTCTACCCTTCCTCCTATGGGTCATCACCATATGGGAAGACCTCCTACTGCAGAGGCAAATATCTGTAGAAGGCAAAATACTGCAGAAATTTCAGATTTTAGTGGACTGGACCCCAGATTCCCTCATCTTAGTCAGCAATACAGCTCCAAAGTCCCAGAAAAGCTTACAAGATGTCTCCAAAACTCTATGCTAGAACAGCCAGGAGTCCAGAAATGTATGAAGTACCTCAACTTTTCTGTGATTGCCGATTTTGCTGGTGCCCTGGCATGTGTGGGCTGAGAGAAGACTTTCCATGGAGGCTCACCTGGAAGTGACGGTTGTATTCAGGATGTGAAAGAAACAGGCTTAAACTGAACCTGCGTAAGCACTTTCTTTTGATAGCTAAGTCCCCAGTTACGAAACAAAAGATGCAATAAGGAAGAGATACATCCACATGCTTCCATTGCACAGGAACAGAAGAGGCAGCTGTGCTTGCTAGAGATGCTTACAGAAGCAATATTGGCTTCCTGGCTTACAAGGAGATTTTCCATGTGGTATCATCAGTATCCAGAGACAGGAGCACAGCAGAAACTGTCATCAAGCTCTCTCTACAGGTAGAGGGATCAGCGCATGAAAACAAATAGTAGTGCTCAAGAATGCAAGATTTCATTTGGAAAGCAATATTATTGTGTGGTTTCCAAGGTGTTCCTGCTAAAGGAAAAATATTCTAAATTGATTGCATCCTTTTAATCCCACATCTTAATTAGCTGAGAGGAATATCTGCCAGTGCAGAGAGGAGCAACAGGCTTTTAGAGTAATAATGAAATTACCTGCCCCTAGAGTAGATCTCAAAACACTTTAAAAGAGGAAGTCAACATCACCATTTTTGTTTCATAGAAATAGTTGATGCAGTTGATATTACACTCCCCTCTTATTTCTCCATACATTGTATGGATTTTGTACTGGAACAAACATCTTTTGTAATGGGTAAATCACTAGTATTTAATTAAGCTAACAATGGGATGATGCTCATCAGCAGTTTTAAAATATCCCTGACTCCATGCCTTTGGGAATATCACTTTTATAGTAAAATAAGAAAATGCTCAAAACATAAGATTTGCATGGGAGCTTTATTCCCTCATTTATTTCCGTAACTACCACTAAAGCCTTTCTTCCTAGAAAAGGAAGAATTAATACCTTCAATGCAGAATGTCGAAAAGTTCACTGAAGTGGCAGAATTATCTAATGGCTAATTTAACAATGCACATAACCAGAGCAAAGAGGTGACAGTTCTTTATACCAGCTGAAGTTGCATTTCCTGAACTCTCCTCCAGAAGCATTGTGTGTGTCTTTGATCATGGCATTTCACTTCCCTGAATCTCTGATTCTGTTGGGGCAATGATCTATTAAAAGTCTGAAATTTTCAGACACAGAAGAAAAGCACCTTTTTGCTAGTGTTCCAAGTATTATCCACATTTGAGAACATAGGCTTGATACTATATGTGTGTGTGACACTCTATGGTATGTATGGACTCAGAGATTTTACTGATCCTGAGGTGCAGTTTCTTGGCTTTCACAGAGTACATTTACAAGGAATATCTGAATAGGTATCTGTTCTTGTAGGATGGCAGCAGCTTTTCCTTTCAGTTCACAGTTGTTCAACATTAAAAACAAATAAACAACTTCTCCCCAAAAATGAAACCCCAACCCAAATGTCCTTAGAAATCATCTCTGCTTTACCGTGAAACACCTTCCTTCCTTTGACATTTTTAGCATGTAAATGTTGTAATTAAGCAACCTCCTGACATATACTTTTACGAAAACTGTAGGTAAAAGCATACTGAAGGTGATCCCACAAGTACTCACAGCCTCATCCACTGTTCTGCTGAGCAGTCTCTGAACACAGCACGTGATCTTATGTTCTTTTGCTAATCCCAAAGATTAATTCATGAAAACAAAACCAAACCCAAAAAAATTAGTTTCCTTCTCTTTTGAATTCACTGTTTCTCCCATTTGTGAGTCCCGTTGTCTCAGAGCGTGATTTATTCCACTGAAGTGGTAAGATTTCATACAGGTATATCTGTGCCAGCTTTGGACTCTAGCTCTCCAATATTCATGGCAGTACAGAACTCGACCCAGAATAAATATCTGAACATGTGGTATATAAGGTCAGTTTTGCTGTCTGCTTTAAAATTATCGCTACTATTGCTACACTGATAGAAGTTTCAATGGCTCTATCTGAGCTTTAGTTAGAGCTATGACAAAGGTTTACTAAATACTCATTTTTATTTTATCTCAAAAATTGTTTTCATACAGATATTTAGTTTTCCTCGATCGAGTCTTTTTTTAATTACTTTTTCCCTGTAATATTGGGGCAGAAACAGAACACAATCAAACTACAAACACATATATGTGTCTTCTTGAAGAATGTATTCTGTAATTGCTGGTGCCACTGCATCTTGGTGATTTCCTACACAAATCCATTAGACAGCAACACCTCTGTGAAAGAAGCTCCAGAAGAGGATGGTACAGAGTACTCACCAGGGAGCAGAGGCCAAGGGGTGTGCCTGGACAGTGAAGTAGCTATCTTTTTCCTGTACTGTATCTACTAAGCTAATGGCAGGAAATTAATTCCTTTGGCATAGACAGCAGCCTCCCAAATTCTTACAGAAGTTGTTCCACAGCACTCTGTGCCTGCCAGCCCAGAGAAATGTGTGATGAGATGTGGGATCATGAGTCCAGGGTGAGAAACCTGTAAGGATGTCTCATTCATTACCACCACCCACAGCATGCCTGCAGATGTGGGACCTGAGAAGAGCGTGCTAGTGTGGAGAATGTCAGGATGCAGAAGCGTGGTCGGCTGCCGTATGTTGGCAAGCACAAGATTACCTAAATCATGGTTAGCATGAAGTGTAGGCAGGTTTTATTAGCAAAGTTCAGGCCATGAAGTGCTAATTAAAGAAGAGGTTGTCCTAGTTGCTAAGGAAATTAAAGTTTTCTATATTGTTGCTTCTACCCCAGCAAAGCATGTTCTTAGATGTCCCCCCCAGTCACGTTTGCCAGAAAGAGGGGTCAGGGCTTGATATTGTTGCTTCAGTGATTGCAGTGCTCCTGTGAGCTGATTTTCAGGTTGAGAGTCATAGGTTAAAAGGATGCCAGGGAAAAGTGGTTTAAAACACTCCATTGGTTACCTGTCTAGTGACAAGCTCCTCTTAAGTTTCAGGGTATATTGTTTTCATTTTCAAGCTCAGTTCTGCTTCTTTTGGTAAAGATGCAGTCCAGACAAAGAGATTTAAAATTGGTCAAACTGTCAGCTCTTCCATAAGGCAGAGGCTGACTGAGTGTTGGAGTGAGTCCTAGAATGAAGGAGATGTAATGGTTTGAATTTTTTATTAGTAAAGACGCTGGTTACCACCAGACAGGCATCCTGCTTAGCTTAGTCTCATGAGAAAACATTCTCTAATTCATTATTCCTCTACCATAATACATACTGTGCATAGGCAGCTGCTAGAAACACAAGGATACATCAACAGGACTGAAAACTGCATATTGTGAAGCTAATGTGTAAGTGAAAAACTGCCTTCATGGGGAGGTCCATTCCTGGCTGCTAGTCCCACAGCAACCCCTGCATCCTTCATTACCAGTGTAAAACTTACTTCAGTCCTAGCTGGAAACTTAAATTGTGTATAGCATCTTGAAAACATTTTTTTCTTTCCTCTCGGCATCCTTCATGGAAACCTTGTCATCAGCACCACAGTATGTTCTCCTCTGTCACTCTCTGGGGCAATTGTTGTCAGGATGTAACTTTGTCTCTGAGATCCCAGAACCATGATCTTCCCTTGCCATGGAGATGGGCAACAATAATAGAATTTTCATTAAGAAAAAAATGTCACTGTCCTTCGCACAGAGATACCGTAACCTACAGTTTCCAGCATACTGGACCATTGCATTTTTTTATTCTTATGCCTTTATTTCCTGAAATAACATTCCTCTAGCTGCCTATTATACTGGAATACGTTCCTATTACTTCATGTGCTCCCTTCCTACCTCAGTGCAGACACTGCAGCATCTGGCATCACCCCTCCCTACCAGCTGGTTCATTGCTCCAAGGAATAAGTTGCCGTTTTCCAAAGACCCTTGAAGTCGCAGAGTTGCACTTCTAACTTTTTCTTTCTGAGGACTCTAACCCCAATGTGACATTTATTTCTCTTCCTCTTAAAAATGCTCCCTCTGCAATTTTATCTGGTCTAATTTTGCATCACAAAATCTGCAACATCCTTTTGCCAATTCAAATGTTTCATCTGCATCGCATTCTGCAGAAAGGGGCTGTGAAACCCTCATAACTCAAAAAACTTTAGCTGTATGTCAAATTGGACTTAACAAATGAGCAGGAATATCTTGCTGCCCCAGACTCATAACAGAGACTGGAACCTGCCAGAGTTCCTGTTGGAGGCAGAGGCGGACTGTTAGACTTTCAATATTTGGGAGAAAGTTCTGAGAGAAGGAAAGCCAGAAATAGCTGAGCCTAAATTCTTGCCCTGAGTTACTTTGCTTTGGTGTTTCAGTTGTCAGTGAAGTTGGGTGTTTTTTTAAACAATCTTTCTGTTAATAAAGCTGGAAGCAGAAAGGATGAGACCTTGGTGCCACGAAGAACGCAGCATTTTCATTTGCATTTTGGTGGGGGCTTCATCAGTTTACAGGGAGTCACAAAAGCAGCTGCACACATTCTTAGTGTCTGTTGTTTGACAAATTGTGAGTGTCCGTGTGGGAGAAATATTTGCCGTAACTAGATAATATTAGACACAGTGGTCAATGTTCATCAGAAGTTCATCCTGTCTGACACAGTCTTGGTCTGTGATGAAGCCTAGGGCTTCAGTCCTTGCCAAATTAACAGGAAACAAAGATAAATGGACATCTCTGAAGACCTTTGCTGCATATAAAATGCACTAACTATTTAGAAGTCTCTCAGAAGAGTCTGCTTGGATAAGATGTTAATGCATTTACTGGACATGCTGACATATAAGAGAGCACGATTCATATTGGATAGTAAAAAGAGGGCAGGAGTCTTTGAAAGATGCAAAGAACTCCTAAAAAATGAGGGATTGTTCTCTACACTGTATTTATAAATCAAACGTATCAGTTCTTGCTTAAATTCCAAGTTCATTTGTACTCAGAGTGGATATTCATAAAATATACTCTCCTTTTTACAAAAGATCAGATCAGGGACAGGCTCAGCCCTTTTACCATAGCTTTTGCTTTGGTATGTAACATTTGGAGACTGAATGAGTACATCTCTTTAGTGCAGAAACTCAAGAGTTGGTAAGAGCCAGCATGGCTGTTTTGTCATTCCCATTTAACCTCTATAGGATTATCATTATTTTGCTCATTAATGTTCCACTGCCTGTCATCACATTCACCGGTCTCTCTATTCAAGTTGGTTACTGATGGGACAGTTTGGCTCAATAGTTAATTACTTATCAAATTAATCACTACTTCCACTTGTGAGATACATCTTTAGAGGTATAGAAAGTGTAATGCACTTCCAAGGAGGAGGTTACAAAATTAACTACAGGTTTTTTGAATGTCCCATGAAATGGATGAGATTTGTTGAGCTAGCCATTCAGTGCACTGGGAAATCTGTGGGCTGCAATTCAGAAGATGTTTTTAGTTGTCCCTGCTTTTTCTCTACGATCTTTTCCCAGATTTCATTTTAATTACTTCCTTCATTCTCTGAAACAGTAAAGTCTCTTTTTATTTTATCCTTTGTGTTTATTTCTGCATAGGCTTCTGGCTTCATTGTCCACCTCCACCTTTTCTTTCATCAAGCTGCAATCTCTTTTCCCTGCCGTACTCCTCTACCCCCTATTATTTTCCCCTCACATAGTCTCACTTTTGAGGACTTGCAAAGACCATCTCCTTGCTCAGATATTCCCTGCCTCCTCTGGAGGCCAGGTATCTGTCAGTGTTACTAATTCTACACCAATCTGTCCCTGTTTGTGGCTGAAGCACTGGCTTCTTGTCATAGCTGTAGAGGAAGGTGCAACCATGACTCTTGTACTGCTGGCAGCCATCCTTCTTTTGCTCCCATGTGCTCCTTCTCATCTACCAATACTCATCAGTTCTGGACAATCCATGAAAAATTCATCAGGCTGGCATCTGTACATTTTCCAGCATGCTGTCACCACTAGAATTTTAGGAGCTGAGTTCTGAGATACTGAAGATAGCAAATGTGTATTAAGATTACATAAAGTTCTAACTAGGTTGTGACTTCTTGCTAAAGGAATAGATCCTCTTATGGGCATTCCCTATGCTTTTTATAGAATAGCAGTGCAAAAAGAGGTTGCTTATTTTCAGTGTCTACAACAGTATAAGCATTTAAATATATATATACCCAGATGAGAACCAGCATTCACAGTGAGTTAAAGCTTTTAGACTGTAAATCCCACCAACACAAGCCATAAAGGGAAAAAAAAAACAAAAAACAAAAAACAAAAAACCACAAAAACAAAAAAATTCAACCAAGAAACAGGCAGCAAAGTTCTTCAGTGCTTTGTCTGTGTTCCATACAATTGTTCCTTATTCCAGCTACCTTTCACTCCCTCCCACTGCCCAGATACTTCTACCTGCACCCATGAACAAATTTAACAAATCAAGGGAATCTGGAAACATATGAAGTGAATAGATCACAAATTTAGAAAAGAGGTGCTTATCACCACAGAAGTACATAAGTCAGGCTGATTTCTGTTTTCCCCTCTGAAGAGAACGTGTCAAACTGACAAACTAGCTCTGTATCGTATACAGATTACTACTTAAGAACTTATTTCCTAAAGCAATATTTTCGTAACATCAATAGTAGATTCCATCTAACTAGCTCTTCTTTACTGCTGCATTTTTTTGTTCTCTCTGTAACAATTGCTTATGTGATAATCATTTCAGACTTTTTAATCCTTTTTTCAAATAAAGGGACTGGTAAGCATAGGGGGACAGAGCAGGTTCCTGTCAAAATCAGTGGAGAGATTCAGTGCCTGATAAGACATACCTCAAGTGCATTTTTAGTAGAGACCTTGCAATTCTAGGAGGGGATTCTGCATCACTCATTTGCCGAGTTTCCCAGTTCAGAACACAGTGTGACCCTTATTTTATATGTATATGAATGTGAGATAAGGTTTTAAAGAAATTATGGATCTGTCTTCTTAGCAGGCAGGGTTGTTTTGGCTGTTGCTTTTAGAAAGGTGGTGAATGTAGTTGTATGAAATGTGAATAGCACTGTATATTACGTATCTCTCACCCAGAACTAGTAAAAATAATACCTTTAGGTAGTATTTCTTGATAGAGAAAAATGTGGTAAGCTTTTCCTAGAATTAAATAGAAAAAAAAGCATTTAAGTTTACAAATATATGTAGCAATACTAACTGATAATGTCTAATAATGATAAATGGTTCATCCACACTTGATTTCCACTCACCTTCTGTTCCTGTATTGTCCCAGACTGGGTCACCTTCACTCATTTGCTTTGTCATTGTTGTACATTGCCAATGTACTGCTGATGTGGTTCACCAAGAATTGATGTCTAGGTCTCAGGAAAGCAGTAATTCTGAGCAGCAGTACTGGAGGCAGAGCTGGTAACAGCAATAGTAGTTACAGAAAGAGGCTAAGGAGTGAAGTGAATGCTCTACCCACCTGCATCATAGTTTGCTGTACTACCCAGTTTAGTTTTGCCAGGCTGACAGCACTGTGCAAGATCCCCAAGCAATTGTGGTGATTGCTTCCTCCAAAGCAGTGCTGAGAATAATTTGGAATTTTGACATTCAAGTTGTCAGTCTGGTGATGAAGAACGGTTCCTTCAGAAATATGTAAGGTTTCAGTGCTGTCTGCCAGCTGAAGATTTGGTGCTCAATATCCCAGAGATATAGATGAAAGTTTAAAAAGTTGAATATGGAAATTTCTCTTTTCTCTTTCCTGCTCAGAGAGGAGTAGGTGTGAATTTAAACTGGTGGGGACGAGATATTTTTAGTGTTGTATTTCTTAGTAATTTCTATTAACTACTTGTCCTCTTGAATTTACTCTTCCCACTTAATCCAATTTTAGAAAGTAAGTCCATATCTTTCTGTCCCTGGTGAAATGACACACACTTAATGGAAGCATGCATATTGCTTTCAGACTCTTAGAGTTAGCAGCCTGCTAAGAAGTTGTTGACACATACTTTTGAAATAATCATCTTCAGTCTCTAGAGAAAGGCGGATGCCCCAGGGTCTGCAAATGTTCTCTTCTGAGTTTTAAACTTCTGTTTACAAAAGTAAGGGAGGAATAAGATACCAAAAAAGAAAAGGAATCTACATGTTTGCATGAGAAGTAATTGGCAAGTAGAGTTGTGGGGGCTACTGACCTTGTTGTGTAATCCTGTCATTCAAGGGACGTTATTCAGTCCAATATATGTTAAGATTCTAGGGTAGAGCGTTCTCACTCGACTTAGCATGGAACTGCACAACTACTCTATGCACAGGCTGGAGACTGAGTCTACCGAAATTTTCACCAAAGGATGCCCCTAAAGTAGCATGTTAAGCATCAATTACATCAGAGATGGATACTACGTTGGAACTCCAATGCACTGTGTATCTGAGATGTATTTCTGAAGACTGAAGCTCTCCAGCCAACTCAGACATTTTGTGATAATTGGCTTCAATCATGTCCTTCTTCTGAGGCTATTCTGTGCAGCAGAGCAAATTGAAAATTAATATTTTCCCAAAGGCTACCTCCTTTCCTGGAAGAACAAGCATATGCCCAGAAAATCCACTGGAACATAATATAAATTCAGCTGGTGTAATTCCTCTTTCAAGTCAGCCTTCTAATGTCTTAAGACAGTATCCTCTGTTTGCACCTTTGGTGGTTTTGACATTCTGTCACCTGAAGTTAGTTATATTGACATCCTGTTACAAGTTACTGCAGGAAGGGTAGACCATAATTTTCTTTGTTATGAGTCTAAATCTTCTCAACAGTAGTGAGAGAGATTATCAAAAGAGTCACTGTGTGCACCTCATTACTAGTATATAAAACAATTGATCTACTGAGGTAATGGGGGAGATAAACGGAAATCATGCAACGACAGCTCCATCTTACAGCACCCAAGTTGTCATGCATTTAAGCCTTTACCAACTGTATGTTGGTGGATAGGATTGTCTTCCTGTTCATGCCCTGTTGCACTTATGCAGTTAAAATATTCTCAAGAAAATGTAATTAATTTGTGACCCAGTTGCTTTGAAAACACTTAGACAGGAAAATACCAGTTGTATTATTTCAGGAAGAAACCCCTAACTCTGGTTGCAAAATCCTATTCTAAATGTAGCCTACATCAAATACAAATGGTTTGGGATGTCATAACATTGTGAGACCTTCAATGACACAAAAGGCATCTAGACATCTGACTCTTACTTGTGTCTATTAGGTTTTTTATAAATGTTGCCACTATAAATAAACCAGGGAAAAATCTTCCTGCTCATACAGGCACTTGTAAGCAATGTAGTCAGTGAAAGCTTGAAGCAACAAAATTTCATTAGTACTCTATCTTCTCCATTCTTTTTCTATAATATCCAGCCTTGCACACAAAAAAATACATTAACACAACATTGTTGGGATTGCAAATTCAAGTACAAAAAGTTAGGAAATGGCAACTCAATTCTCATATGCAAAGAGAATTTGATACCCCTTTTTATCAGACTATGATACAATTCCTAATCAGAAGACCATAGAGTGAATTCTACCCAATCCTTACTTTATTTGATGTGCAAAAAGATCAGATGCAGAATTCACAGCACTTTTTAGTATCCTTGTCCCTCTTAGAAACATCTGATCCCATCATCCAGACAGCTCTGGTTTCCATTTTGTATTCCAACTCCCCATCAAATCTCTTTTGTTCTCTTTCTGTCTCCTGTTGAAGAAACAAACTCACCATTGTTAATTCCAGCATCCATCCCTACCTGGGCATGGCTAGGGAGGTATAAACAGTTTAGAAGAACTCTGTTTTACTCCTGCAGTGGTGAACAGAAAAGAAGAAGAAAAAAATTAAATAAGAAATTTGTTGTCAGGGATCAGTAGATGCAAAGCCTAGTGACGATTCAAAGGAGAGAGTTAGACTAGTCAAGGAAGAAGAGGGCTGAGCTCACTTTACAGGCATAGATTCTTTAAAGATGCGGATCTTCCCTTTTATCAACTCTCTACTAAGAACATACAGATTTGTAAAGGTTTACAGAAGTAAAATTAATTTTCTTTTTAAGTGCACACACTGGTGACATTTTTCTAGCAGAATTCTGAGAGGATTTCTTAATCCATCACTAGTTTTAGAGCTTCAGTTGCTGACCACTCAGTAATCTGTGGTCCACCACCTCTCAAACTTGTTCACAGATTATCCTGCAGAAAGAGGACTTGCAACTAGTCTTTTCTTTCCATGAGCTAATTGATAAAACCAGGGTAAGACTCTTATTTACAGCCTAGTAATCGCCACAGCAAAACTACCAATATATTTGTCATAAAGCCCATTCTTAAGAAGTGGCATGATTTTCGCCTTGATCTAGAACTAGGTAAGGAAATACAGTACCTCCTGCTGTTGATCATGTGTCTCAGCTGCATCTATTTTGCATTTGGTTATGCTGAGTGGGAGAAGGTGGGAAAAAGTTTCAAGAAAGCCGCTGGCATTAAGTCCGGTACCGGAAAGATCTCTTGAGTCATTCCATCTCATTGGAATTACTGTAATATCAAGCTGGCATAAAAACAATAAGACAGCACACTTGGAAATACTATCAAGATGAACAAAGGGCACCATGCCAGTATAATTTCTGATTACAGCAATGAGATCTTGTGCATCGGTTGGAGAACTGATCTTTAAAACTATTTTCCCTCTCTGTAGATTCAATTCTTCTTTTAACTGACTTAAACACATGCTGATTTCATTGGAAATTTTGCTTGATCTGGTAATTCCTTTTAGGTGCTGCAGGAACCATGAATTCTGTTGCCATCCATGGTAGTAAAAGATTATTCCTTTCCTTAGTACACAGTCTGATACAGACTGCAATTTTAGAGTAAGAAGCAATGCCAGTACCCGTGCAGCTGCCAAGCAAGTAAACACACACAGAGTGTAAAACATCCATTGAACTGGTTGGGCTTTTTTTGTATCTGTTGCTGGGTTCCTTCAATGTCACCTTCAGATTTTGAAGGACTGTCTTTTTTCTGGGTCCGGTCTTGTCTGCTTGGCCTCTAGTATGTCTGACAGCTTTAGTCTCACCTAAGAATCAATGGGAAAAAACCCAACTGTGTCAAGATATAGTCTGAATCACAGAATATTGAAGTGTTAAAGTACTTCTCTGAAAAAGAGGTGTTTAATGTTGACAGGTTCATTGGCACTAGTATTGGTCTTGCCTTGTTGCTTGACCTTAGCATCAACTTCCCTGTAACTGCTGTTGAGACTGAGGAGGATTATCCTTTTGTTACTGACAGTTTCACTGCTGAGATGGGGTGACCTCTCCTATTCTTTTGCCAATGTAGCAAGTCCAAATCATAGCTCACAACTTCTCAAATGCCAACAGAACACAGAAACTTTTTTTAGCATTGACAGTCTTGGCCAGAGAATTGGATGCAGCTCACAGTTGCATCGCAGCTCCAGCAAAGAAACATTCACAATACACTTCCGTGATACACAACCACTTGTGGCCACTAAATGAGTTCATGTTCGTATGCTTGGCTGTTTGAACTATGTTTCCTCTTTACCTTCTGCCACATTTACATATATTTCCATTGTGCTTTTGTCTGAAAAGGACATGAAAATGGACTTTCTCTGCCAATTTTGCCAGAAAAGATTCTTACTGTTGTGATGGCCAAAAAAGCAAACATGCCCAAGTCACTAGACAAGATCTAGGCTTTATTTTACCCTCCCTTTATCACATAACAGCAGCTATAATACATTTCTACTTTCTAGAGAAATCCTCTAGAGAAATCCTCTAGAAAGTATTTAAATGAATAGCCCTCACTGGGAAAAAACATAGAAGTTCTACTATCTGACTGATGATGATGGTCATTTATTTTCAGTCAAAAATACCCCTATTTGACTCATTAGGCAGTGATAGTTACGTGAGTTTGGGTTAATTTTCTTTCCCACAGTGGAGAGGTATTTTTAATACAGATTCTAAAGGCATGACCATTGATAGAAAACTCAAAATTATTTTAACAAGTCTTGATATCATGCATAAGCTTGTAGTAAGACCTATGTTTTTATCATTCATCTGTCTGTTTTAATTTCATTTACATTTTTATTTACGCTTAATCTTTAGTCCTGTATAGATTCTTTTTTTTAGGTCAATCTTACAAGAGCTTTAATGTAAAATCAGCATAAATTTGAAGAAGGCCAGATGTGTTACTACGGACACTCTGGCTGCCTAAAGAATCATTCCAAGCATTTATATGGCAACCTCCAAACATGCCTAACCCACTGAGTTAAGGACACTGGAGCTGACAGATGATGCTGGCCATAAAGGACATTGCTTGGACTGTATGGAATTTGATGGACATCTTAACATTGTTTACTTAATCATTATTAGGCTTACTGTTGTTTGTTGTCTGAAAAGGCTATTTGACTGTGAGAATAACTCATTTGTCACAGGTATTCTCTGAGTTCATATAACTGGCAGTTATTCCTACTTTCTGGCAGAAACACTCAGTCAATGATTGAATGAGCCTTCCCAGTCTCTTAAAGAAGAAATAATTCTTCAACTAGTATAAGGCCAGTTTTCCTTCTAATTAGCATCCTGGCGCTGGTGAGGCCTGTATTGGTGACATTTTCAGAAGTTAATGAAGCTATTCTGAAAAAAATTAAATGTTCCAATATAATACAGATGCTTCTAATAGAAACAAAAGGTCTTATTTTGATCAGGTATTTTTCACCAGAGTAGTGAAAGTTGTCCTTATATGAATTAAAATCTATACATGTAGGGCTAAGAGTGGAGGAATGATACATCCTGTGCTTTAAAACTCCTACTAAAAATACCAGTTATAAATTATAGAGGTCTACAATTCATTTAAGGATTTTCATAGTCTTATTTAGCATTCATACTGCAAGGCAATGGAGAGGTGTAACAAAAGAAACAGACTAATGAGACAGACACTGTATCAACTGTTTGCTTGGGAGTGAGGTGAAATAGCGTAGTGGGTTGGCTTTTGGATTTTTTTTAGGTCTTCCTTAACAACGGATGTCAAGATCCATGGAAGTATTCCATATCTTCCCTTAACATAACAGAACACATAAATAAGGCGTAGACAAGAGAGTTCTTCCCTTTACTCTTATGGCAAGGCCTGGGAGCAGGAGGTCCTTTGCGTTGGTCTTGTCTGGAGCTGAGGCCCGCGGTGGCTGCTGTTGGCTGCTCACGCGTGGGGGGAGAGTGTTGGGCTGGATTTGGCTGCCCTGCTTTCCTCAAGGGAAGTGGTGAGGTTTTGCCAGTTCTTTACTTTGTTAGTTACCAGGTTTTTCAATTGTGCATACCTGTTTTGTTTTAGTTCCTTTTTGTCCTTTTTTTCCCATTTTCCCTTCCTCTCTTCACTTTCTTGGGAGTTTTGCATGATATCCTTGCTGTGTGTAGTTAAATATATTTAGAAATACACATACATTTAGTGTGATTTGGCTTATTTCAGTTTCTTTAAGTTTTTATAGTTTTTTTTTCCTTTGCCAGAAAGGGAAGTGTGGAGGGGGCGAGGGAGTTTTTGCTGACCATTGGAGAGCGTACCAGGAAGCTAGCTCAAACTTGCTCAAATAGTCAAATAGAAACAATTACTAAAAAACAACTTCATAAAAGCGTATGTGTATACATATATTTATGCATATATGCTGCCCCAGAACACAGACAGGGACATAAAGGATACTTTAGATTGAATATCACTGAAATCAGTGCAGTCCACTAACTTAACTATACCTCGATTTGGGCTTTAGAGCACGTAGGTCACTTTCACCTTCCTAAACAATGAAGTTTAAAATTATTTTAAAGTTTATCCAATGCTGCTTTCCTTTCCCAGATATGTTAACACAGAATAGTTATGCTACTCTACATTACCCAGAATTCCAGAGCAAACAGAACAGGAGTGAAGATGCCTTCATAAAAAAATAAACATCAAGCATAGCATTTGTTACTTTTTTTTAGGATACACTTTTTCATACTAAGAGCTCTGGAAACACTGACATTGAATTTACAGAGAACAAAATAAAGTCTTATGTGAGTTATATAATTTACATTAGCAAAACGTAATCAACTATTTCTATAAATAGAAATACAGGTCTTGACCACGCTAAGTCCAAACTTAGTATTACCAACCTGAAATCAGACATTAACTTCACACAATTAGTTGCAGCATATTCATTCTGCATACCTTCACTATTTTTTATGGTTTTAAAAGTTCCATTCCTTAAAAAAGAACAACCAAAGAAATCCCAACTATTCTCTGCGTGACTGAGTCACAACAAAGGGAAAGTAGTAATTACCAGCAATGAAAAAAATACACAGAATAATCTGACAGAAGTATAAAGCAAACGAATAAGAAAATAACCTTTTCTATCAAAAAGGTATAGGGTGTAACACTATTTAAGACTCTAGTATGTATTCTAAATACAATTAAATTCTGGAAGATACCCATATGAAAATGAAAATAAGTTAACACAGAACAATCAGTTCATTGTCTGAAATCTATTTTGGCATAAAAGAGGAATAATTTCTGGTTTAGTAACTTAATTTCCTTTGCATTCTCTAAGTTTTAGGTTTTCATTAGGTTTTCTAGATATGTAAAGGCATTCAGTTTACCGATTTGTGGTGGTTTTGTTTTGTTTTTTTTTTTTACCAGTTCCTTAACCTCAGATAACCTGGATCTTGCTCTGATTTTCTTGGGTTTTGTTGATTTTTCTGTTAAAAGCACAGGAAAATCTCAATTAAATTTTAATTTAGTGCCCATTGTAGATGGCATATGTAACAGAGCTTCCACTTCACACTCAGGAACTGGGAATTCATTTTTCCAGAGCAGATAAAATTTCACTTATTTGTTGTCTGAAAGACTCCCTAGTATAAAACACACTAACCAGCCTGTTCTGCAGTAGCCTTTTGTTCATTGCAATGGCAGGTGACAACAAGGATCTCAGGGGTTAGGACTTGCTTCAGACTTTTGGTCTTGTTCTTCATGCTCTGATATTATTAACGCTAGTGCAACTGAACATTCACAAGTTAAAAGCGGCAATATATAAACAAAGAGTCACAACTTTCTGTGTTAAGTAGATCAGTTAATGCAATCTAGACAGGCAGCTAAATCAGATCCACGATTCTGCTCCCCATGAGAACACCTTGAATAGCTGATTTTATGAAAAACAGCTATTTCATCAACACCACAGTAAAGCAGGTCATGAAGAACTTAGCTTTGTCCACACATATCCCTCAGTAGGTATTCAAAATGCTGATTAACCAACAGGATTGTGGAGGAATGGAGACAGAGCACCTTCCTTGTTTTCAGGAATATTTTTGGTTCTATTGCAGCTGGCAAATAATGCACTATTAGAGTACTAAGGCACTTTTCATTCACCTCCTGAACAAAGCACTGTCTTGTTCCTCAAAAGACCTCATAGTGGATGAATTCATCTAGAACAATGAAGCAATTGTAAGAATGTAAAAACGACTTCATTGGTGTTAAATGGAAGATGAACTTCATGTGCTTTTACAAGTTTGAACACTTGTGGGCCTTACACCTCCCTTTCATCTAAAATGGTAATATCAGAAATAATTTTGTTCTTTTCATCAAGATAATCTCTAAGTGTTTGGAGTCTTATAAACAGACTTTATCCTATTTTACTTACTGATGCTCTGGTGTAGTGAAAGTACCATAAGGTGTTTGGAGTTCTGTAGTTACTCCTTTATCTCTTGTTCCAATAAGGAAAAACCAAGACTAAATACTTGCGTGATATTTTTACATCAGTATAACTTGATCATATAATACTGTCTCAAAATTGACAGGTTCTTATTACAAAAGAAAGGTCTGGTTTACATATTTTTTAAATAATAGAACAGTTGAAACTTCAAGATTTTCAACCTCATATAACTGTCAATTTGTTTAAAACTATATACTTGACATGACTATAGGCTTTGCTTTTTCCTTTTTTTAAATGTAAATATACATCTCACTCCAAAAACTGTGTAGCTTCTAGAGAAAGCTTCCTTCTAGCTGAACAAAAGCTGGAGTGCAAATATTTGCATCTAATTTCTTCTACCTGTCCTTGGCATAAGGATCCCTCTGCATTGCTTGTTTACTCTATGTCCAAAGCAATTGCCACTTCAGGATTTTCAAGGACAAAGATTGATGGAACAATTTTATCATGAATATGAAAAGATGACTTGCTTATAAACATGATTGCTTAAAATCTCTACCTTCATAGGTAGTCACTCCTCCTGTTGCTGTTAGCTTTTGTAACCTCATGGTAATCATTCTTGACTAGAGCCTCTGACAAACGCTGCTCTGGGTTTGGACAACTGCTGTACATTTTGTGAGTGGGTCACCAACCTGACAGAGGCAGAGCAATTTTAAGCAAGACATTTTGTTTCAGTATGAAGTTCCATCATTTGTCATGTACGCTAGTATACTAGATAATCCTAATAATCCATGCTTCTCTTAAAACTTAAGTATTTTTGAGAGTTCCTTTCTCTAACAGCAGATAAGAACATTAAGAACCTGCAGAAAATGTTCAACATTTTGTAGAATCAGGCTCTAAAAATGTTCTAGGTTTTAAGACACAGCATGAGATTGAAAAACGTGCAACTGAGAATTCCAGTAACAGGCAGTAGACAATCTGGTTTTTATTAATAATACTGTATAAACAATCCTGTTTCCTCCTCCATACACCCCCAGCAATTTGTTCATTGTGACTGTCACCAAAGCAGATACAATCCTTCAACAGAGCAAGAAAACATTATCACACGAAGGCTGATCCTTTAGCTTAATTCAAGAGAAACGACAGAATAAGTCAGTTCACTATAGCTCATTTCTGACTTTGTTTTTGCTCATGAAAATAACTAGCACAATTTAGACTAATCTGTATATTACTTGTAGCTTCTCCAGAAAATCATTCATGTCAGAATCAAATTATTTTTACAGATATGCAGAGGGTTTTAGTCTTTTTTTATCCCCCCCAAAAACGCTTTCCTAATTGTCATAATATATCAAAATGATGACACTGGTATATTCAGCCTCACAATTTACTTCAGCTTACTTGATACCACTCTGCACTGAAGGACCAGGAACTTCGCGCGGTTCTGACACCAGAATACTTGGCTTGATTATGGCCTTAATCCAGGCTGTCAAACACTGTCTTGCCACGGAGAACGTGTTCCCAAGTTCACAATGTTTTTGGTACAGCATACCGCAAAAATGTAATTTCTGCCCACAATAAAGTAACTTCTGAATAAGCCGTAGCATTTGAGCAGTTTATGTAACAAGAGTAATTAGCACCTGTGGTATCTTTTACAGAACAACATTTTCTCTTAAACTCATCGTTCTGGAAGAAAAAAAACAGTAAAAACTGAAAAGTACCCCTATTATTTCTACTTCGGATTATTTACATTGTTACTCAAAGCACGTGTATACTTTCCTTCCTCTTCTAAGAATGGATCAATGCCCTTTTAAATCGGATTGTATGCATATTTGCTCCCCTCCTCTAATTCCCGTTCTGCTCGCACTCCTCTCGAAACGCCCGGCACCCTCTACGCTCACACTCACAGTGCTCTCAGTATGATAACGTATTGCAACAACCCATTTTACACCGCTAATGAAATGGAAGGCGGATGATGAATAAAAAAATAACGACAAAAAAAGAGCGTTGATGGTTGTTCTACGCCCACGGCAGGAAAACAGAAACAAACCCCAAAAAGGTGCCTTTATCACTTCTCTCTCTGCACTAACGTAGGGAAACCACGCTCCGCCGCATTTAAGGGAAAAGAGGCGGCATTCATTCCCGCCGGGCGGGGGTACCAGGCGGAGTTTTCCACTGACGATCGCCAGCACCCGGGATGGACGGTCACCCTCCTTCCCCTACGCGGAGCCGGCACCACCCTCCTTCCCCCGCGCGGAGCTGGTGCCGCCCCCCACGCCTCTACTGCGCCGAGCGGAGCCGGCTGCCACCGTCCCCGCCACACATCCCCTCTCCTGCGCGGAGCCGGCGGAGCCCCCCCCGCCCCCTTCCCCTACGCGGAGCGGAGCCGGCGCCCCCTCCCCTTCCCCCGCGCGGAGCGGAGCCGGCGGCGCCACCTTCCCCCTCCCCTTCCTCTGCGCGGAGCGGAGCCGGCTCTCTCCTCCGAGCCCCCTCCCGCGGGACAGGCTCGCTGTCCCGGCCCCAGGTGTAGCTGCCCCGGGGCGCCGCGGGGAGCAGGCGGGCGTGCGGCGGAGGCCGCCGCCGCTGGTTGGGCGCTCGGAGCCTGTCGCTGGGCGGCGTGCGAGCGGGCTGGCTCCGCCTCGGCCCCGCGCCTCCGCCCGCCCATGCACAGACATGACACAGACACAGAGGCACTGCAGCTGCCGCTGAGCCCAGGGCAGAGCGGTGGTGGGCGCCCCGCTCCCCGGCACCCGCCCGCACGCCCGCTCCCCGCCCCGGCTCGCAGGGGAGGGCGCAGCGCCGGCACAGGGACCTGCAGAGGGGCAGCGCCGGCAGGGAGACCCGCAGGGGGGCAGCGTGGCACCGGCGGGGGAAGGCTGGCAGCGGGGAAGGGGCGGGAGGCAAGGAAGGAAGGAAGGAAAGGGAAGGGAAAGGGAAGGGGCAGCCTGGCACTCAGAGTCGGAGGTGGCTCTATGGGCACGGAGCGAGCACGGAGAGAGCCCGGGCGGAGCGCGGCACCCAGCGGCCGCTGAGCCCGCGCCGGCGGCGGTAGCGGTAGCGGTGCCGGAGGGAGCCTATCAGTGCCTCTGCCCGTGACCTTCCCGGGGCTGCTCGCCGCCCGGCAGGCCGGGGCAGGGCCTCCTCTCTCCCCACGGAGAGTGAGCGCCAGGCACCGGGGAGAGAACGGGAGGCAGGGCCGGGATATCCCCCAGCCGCCCCCGAGTCCTCCCGGCCGCCCGGCGGGGCCGCTGCGCTCGCAGCCGGGGGAGGGAGAGGAGCGGGGGAAGGCGAGCGGGACAGGCGGGCTGCTTCTCCGGACAGACGGGCTGCAGCTCGGGTAGAGCGGAGCAGGGAGCGAAGGCCACGGAGAGACGAGGAGGAAGCGGCCAGCCCAGCAGCGCATCCCGGGGAGAGTGGGGACACCCCCCGCCGTCCTCCGTCCCCCCGCCGCCAAGCAGCTCCTGGTCCCGCGGAGAGCGGAACCGCCGGTGCCGCTCCCGGCTTGGGACCCCGCTGGCGGGCAGCTCCTGGATCTGCGGGCACGGAGCTGGAATCGCCCGCCTGGAGCGACGGAGGGGGAAGGACCGCTTTGGTTGCGGGGAGCGCCCGTCCCGGGGAAGGTGAGTACCTGGTCCGGTCGCTGCTGCTTTTTTTAGAAGTGAGGGGCGAGGGAGGGCGAGGAAAAATCGATCAGTGTCTCCCAGCAGCCCCGGGGGAACGGGGGCACCCTAGTCCGGTAGGGCTCGTGTGGTTTCCTGGATTTTAATCCCCATCAGATGTGAAGTCGGAGGGATGCTCAGGTGGAGGCACGCTTGTCGCTCCCGTGGCACAAAGGGGCGCATCCCCGCGTTGCCCTAGCCGAGAGAGGCTGCCCCGCACGGCTCGCACGCCGCTCCCCTCCTGAGCCCTTGCTGACAGTGCGCCCCGCGCCCGCGTCCTCCGGCCGGGATGAGTTCCCTCTCTGCGGGGGCTCCAGCCGTGGGGACGGGGCCGCCGTCCCCCCCAGGAGAAGCCTGGGAGAGCCGGGGGCTGGCGACGTGTCCCGCCGCGGGGTGTGAACGCATGTCCCGCTGCGGGAGGCAGCGTTCCCGAACGGGACGGGACAGCACCCGAGTGCAGGCTCGGGGCGCAACTGGAGTTTGCTTCCCCACCCCCCCTCCAGCCTTCCCTGCGAAGCGCTCCTTTGGGAAGGCTTCTGCTCATCGCTTCCTATTTCAGAACTGTGTCGTTTAGATCATTAATCCCTGCTCACTCGGGGGGGGGGGGGAAATAGCAACTTGCGGCCTCTGTGGAGGTGACATGAAGTTTGACAATACGTTACGTAACACTTTTTGGAGAGATTCCTGGCCGTTTTGCTGTGCCCAGTTTTCAGAAAGCAAGTGGTTTCTCTTCTTTGTAGAACATCAGACGAATAATCTGTGTTTTCACCTAAGTGCGGTATCTTCTTCTGCTTTGTTCAACTTGGAAGAGGGGTCCTGCTAGGCAACAGATAAAGCCTACTTTTTTTCCAACATCCATCTTCTAACTGAACATGAGGCAGAGGAGGCATCTGAACAGTTATTATATTACCTTTTTGTGTATGTACTGTTTAGCACTCTTAAAATTATGACAGGAAACGTTTTCACAGCACTGATTGTCATTTATGTGTTCTGGAAGGTATGAATGCCGGGATGGAAATGACAATGAATCAAATGCCTTTTAAACACTGTTAACTTTCTAAATACGATTTCAGTGCTAGAAGAAACAGAGAACCAGTCTAAGCAAGTACCATGGTCTGGCAATTGCCAGCAGGTCAGCACGTTTTAGTTAATGAAGCCTTCTGAATACAGATTAGTTATCTATCTACAACACTTAGTGTTTTAACTTGTTCAGAAATAGAAACAGTGGGAAACTTGATAACTGGATTGAAAGGTTGTCTAGTTTCCCTGCAGTTTCTGTAATGGTTATGTCATTTAAAAAAAAAAAAAAGCTGGCTTCACACAAAAAAGAAGAGTAGTTGGTGACTATTCTTTAGACTCCTACTGCAAAGGTACGCTAGGGGGACTAGTTTGGGTTGGGGTTTTTCCTTATTCAGTGATGAAAATGCACAGACTATTGTAATAGGATGTGTGAAATGAAGGCTGTTTTCCTTATAGAGCTCCATCATTGTACTGTAACTTAGAAAAAAAATTGCATGTGTAAACTCAGGCGATGAGTTCAGGGCAGAGGAAATCTTTTAACAGAGTCATTCTGCTCCCTGCTGCGAATAGAGATAGGTTATCAAAGCTTAGTTTGCTTGTAAGGTCAGAAAAAGTTAACAAAAAACCCCTCCCCCAGACATCTTCACTGTGTTGCACTTTTTAAAACAGAGAAATGACCAGATGAAACAGCTATTCCTAGTCTTCTTGCAAACTGCAAATTGCTGATAAGTATTCCAAGTTTGAGATGTGAAATTCTTATTGCTTAGGTGTCCTGTGACGGTCCTTGATCAGAAAGGCTGCAAGTCATGTAGAAGCCGCAGTAACTGCAGAGTCTCTGATGGATAATTGGATTGGTAGGTTGTTTTTGATATTTTTTTGTCTTTTAATTGCCTGCTGTGGTAGCAAGTTCCTTTTCTCCATCCTGTTGATGTTTAATTCTCACAGGTTTTGATTTGTGTTGTGTGTTGCATCTTTCCTGTTCAAAGTACATACCCCCTTGTCAGTTGCTGGAAAGGAAATCATAGCTTGGAGGTATTTGGTTGGCAGTATGTAGCAATATATATGTATTTGTTTTAATATGTGAAATATGCGTGCCAATTTTTTTTTTCTCTGTTCAGATGACATAAAATGATTATAAATTTTCTCAGATCTGGAGAAATATGCGCTGGTTTTCTGTGAAGGAGCACTGAAAATAGTTTTACTAACACATTGAATTCTCTGTGCCAGCTATTGAATTTGCAGGAATTCCACAGTACAGTCCTCAGAAAGCCAAAGTGCAGAACTGTGGTGAATGACTGCATGCCTGTTGGCAACATCAAGATCTGTCAGAGGCCTGATCTGCTGAAATTTCAGTGCGTAGGACTTAATATCAGCAAAAGTAGTATTCCTTCTGAATGAATTATTTTAGAAAACTGGTAAAACTAGACATCTCGCATGTGCACTTAAATCACTGAAGTGTTTTTAAATATAATTATTTTGAAGGAACAATTCTCCAGACTATTACTTGTGTGACTATTTCTTGCTTAAATGTGTATTTATTGTTTTTACTTGAAATGAACAGTCAGTTGTCAATAGACCCTTACTGGAATACTCTCATCCTCGATCTGATTTCTTTTTTGTATGTGTGCCTTTATAAGAGCAATCTTAAAAAACCAAGACACATATACAAAAAAAAACAACAAACCCCAAGCCATTTTGCCTCATGTTTGTAAACTGAAGGGTAATAATGGGTAAAATTCATAACCGGACTACAGAGTCTTTGCACTATATGCTGAACTTGATCTACATACAAGCTCCTGTCAGTGCTGATGGGAGTGCTTGTCTGGATCCGGAACAGCTTTCCTTTTTTTTTCCCCCCCTTGGCTTGTATGAAAGCCTATGTTAATGAGCTCTTGCTAGCTTTGATTGAAGACCTTTCATCATCTGCATTAGAATAAATTTTTTTTAAATTTGTTTTAAGGCTGTGAGATTTCTGGTATATCTATTTTTCCTATAGCCTATGTGTGCTGATATCATTAAGGTAAAGATATGTGACAAGAGGTCATAATGGCCAATGCAAGTCTACAGTTGGTCATTCTTCATGAGTATATTTCCTCTCTCTCTAGATTTAGCTGTATTGGTTATTTGCTTAATACTGGGGCTAAAGAGCTTTCTGAAAAGGAAATAAGGAAACACACTCACACAAGTTGCCTGTGTTTGGCTTATATTTCTTTTTGTAGTGAATGATTGCTGTAAAAAAAAGTATTCATTATCCCACACCTGGCATAATTTAAGAGCTTGAGAGTCAGAACTGCCATCAAAGAATGTAAATTTACTTTTCATATTTTTAATTTTTCATTGCATCACTAATTTTCTCTTCCTTGTGGTACTGTCGTCTGAATATAAGGGTTAAGAAATGAGCTTTGTACCTTGTAGGGATTCATGACTCTCTTTGGTGTCACTTGGTTCAGTATTTGAAGGTCTACCTCATGTCTTGTCAAAGCTTGTTCAATGCTTGGCTGTTGAAAGGGAACAGCTGATAACAAATTCTATTTTATACAGAATTTGGTAGCTCAGAAATCAAGGAGAAAATTGCTAGAAAGGATTATCCTGGCCTTGACACTGAAGCAAAACTGCCAAGGCTGGAATGCTTGTTTAAGTGCCATCTGTGTCAGAATTAGAAGTAAACTGTGTAAAATAGTTCCATTACCTTTTTTAATTTGCAGATCAGACCTTGTCTGATCTAACAATGCTACAGTAGTATCCACATCACTGTTCTTTCTGGGATATAGTTACTATTTCTACAACAGTGGAGTTAACTGGGTAAAAGCTACACTTAAAATTGACAAGAAGAATTATAACAATGTCTATCCAATGCTATAGCAAAAAGCCAGATCTAATCACTTAAGCCTGATGATGATGGAGGAAGCTGGAAATCTCTGAGATTTCCAGCAGGCAGAATGCAGTCTTTCTCGCTAACCACATAAGATAGGTACATTTGAAAATATTGTAAAGGTATAGATGACTCTTCAAGTAAAGAGCTCCCTGTCCTTATGCCTCTGATCTCTCGACCACTGTTATAAGGGGATAAACGCCACCACCACTCTACTCTTCTCGTATGAATTTCTGAGTACTGATGAGTCATTTCTATTACTCCATGTCTATACTGCTGGTTTTCTGTCTTCAGGAAATAGTTGCGTATGTTGACCCAGACCCTGTGCGTACTGCCTGAGGGGCAGCTGACCAAGGGTCACAACAGTTAACAGTGGACGGCTTTACTGTTTTCCCAGGTATCTGTGAAAATGATAGAGACCAATTTTTGATCTGCTGCTGTTCGGCAAAACTGTAAGTGGCAGGGCTAACATCAGAACCATAGCTTTCTCAAATAAGTCAGTTTAAACCTGCTTTCACCTTCTGGCAATGTTTCAGTTTTGCAAGAAAACTTACCTTTAGCTTTCTTAGCACCCCCTGCTTCCTTAACCAGAAACTTTCTGCTGCTTAAAATATGTAGGGAAGTTGTTACTTTCAGTTCCAGCTTTCAGCTTTACTCTGAAGTTTATCTCACAGCTTGATAGTTACATACAGAATGCCATCATTTTGGTTGTATCATTAGTTTTTGGCTTTTATCTCCTGGTAGGCATTTGACAGCTAAGACTTATGACTAGGTAAAAACTATGGAAGTATGTTATTGAGCAGTTTTCATTTAAAAACAGAGAAGATTGAAGGATTCTGGTTTTTTTTTTTTTTTAGAGGGGGAAGAGGAGCAGAATGGCAGTGAAGCAGAGGAAAGGAACTGTGGAATTGGATTTTTTTTTTTTTAAATATGAAACTCTTTGTTTTCTTACAATTTCTAAATGGATTTTTCTACCTGTTTAGGGACTTGGAAATTAATTTGTCTGGTTGGAGAAAAGAATATTAATCACACTGGAATAAAAATTGTTACTGAATTGTGAAATGGAGGGAACAAGAAGAACTGGGAAATGTTCAGATCGGATGAAGTTTCCAGCTGATACTGGGGTGTCTCAACCCAGCTCCTCCTGAGTTTCACTTTCTTCCTCTGTCTGACTTACCTTCTGTGTCCCTGAACTTCAGCTACCTCAGTACTAAATCCTGTTGGTGACTGGTTTTCCTTCTGTCTTCAGTTAATGCTGCTGTTAATCAATACTACAAATGGAATTTTGTGTTCAGACGTTACTGGACTTCAATGTATGAATCTGCTTAGTTCAATATTCCCCAGGCCAAGGATACTAGAAAGGTGTTTGCCGCTAGATAGAAATAATAAGTGAAATCCAGTCATTCTAGCATTATTAAATCCCCAAATATATGGTCTTTAGATATGTTTTTCTTAGGAATATTAGCTTTTGCAGAAAGGGCTCCTAGGCTTCCTGCTTTTTTATAGGAAATGAACTAATGTTAGCTGTGAGGCCCTGCTCTGAGGCTTTGCAAGCAGCAGTTAAATTTTGTATTTCTGTAATTTTGTATTTTTTTTTTAATCCTAAAACTGGTTCTAGAATGTGACTCATTTAAACGAGGGGTGGTTATAATTTGTTTGAGACAAATCTTCTAAGATAAAATATTAGCTGGAGTGATTGAGAATTCTTAAATAAGATAAATATGGTTCCTACCACTTTAAAAAGGTACGGTTGTCCATATTTTTGGATTCTTCAGTGTTTAGTGTACCGTACAACTAGATCTTGTTTTATCAAAGTAGAGAATTGGATAACTGAAGAATTGAGATCCCTCTCAAGGTGGACATTTTATAGTATTATTCCTGAAATACCTTATAACTGATGTCCTTTATCTTGGTCTTCCAGAGCTCTTTAAAATCAACGACATTTATGAGAAATCTGTTCCTCTTCAGTGACTCTTCCAAGTAGTTGAAATCCATAGGTGATAATGTCGTGAAGAATTTCTAGTATTAGTAAGGTTGCATATTGACATTAAATTCCACAAAGAAGAAATTGATCAGTTTAAAGAAATAGCTGAAGCTTTTAGTTTGTCCCATATTGACAAAATTTGAGATGCCACAAATGGAGAAAAAGGGGAAGAAAATCAGTACTGATATTGAGTCCACTGGAAGGTAGGACCTGATAGTGGCTAAACCGAACCACTTGGTGATGGGCAGGAAAGGGAGGATTTTGTACTTGTTGGTTTTATGTCAAGTTTTTCAGACTGCTATCTCTAATGCAACCAGACCGATAATTTTGTCTGTGCTATTACCTCAGAGAGTAACAATGAAATGTAGAGGCTGAGAACATTTCAGATGTAACTATCGGACTCGTTATCCAACAATCATCTTGCAGTTTAGATTATTTTAATGAAGAAGTGATGTGTAAGAGTATAAGATCACATCCTGTCATAGGTGCTGTCGGACCTCGGTTGTAAAGAGGAGAATATACTAACAGTGGCTTAAGTTCCTATATCTCCTTCTAAACATTTCAGTCTGCCTCTCCTCTCTCTTGTTCTCATTATAATTCTAGTGCAGCTGAAGGCTGCTAGATTTAAATACTGGCTGCTACCAAACTTCTGAGGTCATTCAGTCTCACATTGCATCGAATAGTGGTGCAGCTCCTTCATCATTGGAACACTTCCTTCCCATTTAAAGGCATTCCTTTGGGAATGATTTCTGTGTGGCTAAAATCAGGTTACTTTTCAGCTGGATTGGACAGTGGAGAGCCATGCACACTACTGCCTTGCAAAGTGGTAATCAGACTTGGAATTTACATCTCTACTGCTGTTACCTAGAGCCATGCCCCTTTTGCATGCCTCACTGAGGCAGCTGAATGTAAAATCTCAACTTCTTCATACTGCCAGTGATGGCAGCTCTCACACCAGTGCTCATACTTGACACCTAAGGTACTTAGGTACAAGCTGCGTCACATATTGGAAACATCTGAAATTACTGTTCATTAAGCTTAGATCTCGATTTATGTTACAATTGCAATGTGAATAACTGTGCACAGTTGATGAATAGGCTGAGAAGAACTATATTTTTAACATTTTTCTCCATCACGATGAACAAAAATAGTAATATTGTGCCAGTAGTATGTAAAGAACTAAAATTGATGACATTTTTCATATGCAGAATAACTTTCCCAATTCTCTAGTTTCAGGCACATTGTGGAAATAAATCCATAGGTTCTTGAATGTTTTACAGAGCAGGTAAAAGTGAAAAAAATGATACCGTAGAAAGATAAACATACACTGCAGGTGGAGTGTTTTGAGCAAAGTTGCCCAAGTAGTTGGTCAAAAAGCAAAGAGCAGAACTTCGGTTTCCTGAAAGAATCACAAGAGTCACTGACCTATGCTTTAAGCATATGATAACATCACTCACTGCCTTTGGCAAGAACTATTCCTTAAAGCAGTTGTGCCTTGGATGATAAACCCAGGTCCCTGATGATACTCAGCATACAACAATTATTTTTGTGTAAATATACAGAATATATGTGCATCTTAAACCAAAAAAGAGAAGTTAAATGACAACTGAATAAATTAATAAACTCATTGTAGTAGATTTTACAGATAGTCTTTGTTGATTTAGAAGATATGCTGTGAACGAAAGAAGAAAGGACTGTGTTTTGCTACTCAAAACCAGAAACTAGTACAACATTTAAAGGAGAAGGAAATAGGGAAACACTTGAAGGAGTAAACAAATATAGCTTGGTCTTTAAAGGCTGTAGGTTAATATTCTTTAAATACATGGAGTTTTATCACATGGTGCTAAGAACGTAGACAGTGGCACAGGCCACTGTCATTTAGCAGAAGTCACCTTAAGTGAACATTAAGGAGATCGAAGTTTCCACTTTATTATTGTCACATGCTTTCTGGGTTAAAAATGTTGTGTTTTTATTGATAACATAATTTTATATCAGTTTTGGCCAGTTCTAAGCAGGGGCAGGCACAGGATCTATCTGAATAGGAGGCTACAACCATGTTTGTATGGCATGTATCCCACTTTGCTGCTGAACAAATTTGTGAAGGGTAGAGGGAGTGGAGAGAGATGGAGCAGAGAGAAACAGCATTGAGGTAATTCGATATTCAGCAGATGTCTGAAGGTGTGATACAGAACAAAATTTTCAGATGCCCTTTTTTGTCACAAAGCTCTTCAGGTTTTTCATCAGTGGCATTCTTTCTTTTCTGCTCTCAGACTAAAAAAATATCATATTCTACATCAGTAATAAATATTTCTAGACCTGAAATTAGTATCAACAATTCTCTGAATTAATTTTGCAGCATATTTTATTTTCTGTGTTTAGGTTTTTCTCCTCAGTTTTGTTTGTACTGCATTGGGTGTTGGTATGTTGAGAAAGGCCTGAGTTTGATTTTTTTAAATGTTTTTTCTTCCTTCTTTTTCTTTCTTTTCCTTTTCTCTTAGGCTTTCATATTTTAAGTTGCTGTGTAAGAATGTAATATCATTTGGGAAAACATCTTGACTTCTCTGGTTGAAATAGTGGAGTTGCAAATGTAGTATTGAAAGCAGTTATTTGTTCATGTTACTAAAATGCCTAGAGGCCTTGGTTGAGAGAGGGCTCGCTTCATCCTTGGTGAAGCACAAATACATAGACCCCGTGTACCTTAAGGGTACTTTATGCAGTAGGAAGTCTAGTATAAAACAACAGTATAAACACTGTTGTGTGGCTAGAACTGATGTAGCAGGGCTTTCGGAGAATCACAGAATGGTTGAGATTGGAAGGGACTTCCAGAGGTCATCTGGTCCATTCTCCTTGCTCAAGTAGGGCCACCCAGATCAGGTTCCCAAGGACTATGTCCAGTGTCTCTGTACTCCCAGGTTACCTGTCCCTGCTTCCACCTTTTGCATACTTTCTTTTTGTGTTTGAGTTTTGTCAGGATTTCCTTGTTCAACCATCTAGGCCTACTGGCCATTTGCCTGACTTCCTTCTTGTTGGGATGAACTGTTCTTGAACTTGGAGGAGGTGATCCTTGAGTATAAGCCAACTTTCTTGGACCCACCAAGACCCTATCCTATGGGACTCTTGCAGGCAGATCCCTGAAGAAAAAATCTACTCTCCTGAAGTCTAAGGCTACGATCTTGCTTTTTGACCTGCTCCCTCCTCTTGGGATCCTGAATGCCACAGTTGTCATGGAAACTTAATGCTGCATTTGACCTTTACGTCCCCAGGAAGCCCTTCCTTGTTTGTAAGTATTAAGGTCCTCTCATTGTTGGCTGCTCTGTCACTTGGGTCAGGAATTTGTCATCAGTTCTTGGCCGCATTGTCCTTGCTAGAGATACCAGGTGAGTTAAGCCTCTTGGGAGGACCAGAGTCTGTGAATGTGAGGTGGCTTCTGCCTATCTGTAGAGGGCCTTATCCACTTTTTTTTCATGCTTGGATGGCCTGTAGAAGATACACATTACAATGTCACCCATACTGGTCTTCTCTTTAATCCTTATCCATAAGATCTGAGCTTATCTCCAGACAAAGCTCCATGCATTCCAGCTCCTCTCTCACATAAAGGGTGACTCCACCTCCTTGTCTTTCCAACATGTCCTTCCTAAAGAGCCTGTATCCTTCCATTGCAGTGCTCATGCAAGCCATCCCACCACGTCTCTGTGATCCCAACAAGATCATAGCTATGTAACTGCACATGGATCTGTAATTCCTTGTGTTTATTCTTCTTGTGTTTATTCAGGAAAAAAAAAAATTTCCACAAATGATGGAAGCAATTCAGATGAAAGCATTGTTTTTGCCCATATAACCGTGACTGCTGTGGCAGCTTCTGCTAGCCAAGTTACGTCAATCAAAAGTCATTCCTCATACTGTCAACCAGCATAGCTGGAGTGTCAGAAATTCCCAAAGCAAGAAACCACTCCTGTCCAAAAGAGCTTGTAAAACAGAGAAGTGTGTGCTGAAATGTTTGAAAACTGATAGTTGCACTTTCCTTTTTTAAATTTTTTTAGATTGTGCTTTTAATCGCAAGAATTTGTCATTTGAATAGAAATGGCTTATTGGTGGTTTTGTTTGTTGAATGTCTTTGGAAAAAATATAGTCTTGTGCTATCATCCTCTGGAAGCAACAACATGGGACAATTCTGAAAAGAATTCATGGTAGTTACAGAACTTAACTGTTTTTCTCTGTCAGGTTATGTTCGGTTTTAATTGATGTGATATTTTAAGTACGTTTTAATATTTGTCTTGAAAGTGCTAAAATAAAATCCTACAATAGTGTATAACACCACTTTTTTTTGACCAACCAAACAGAAACCTTTAGCAGGAGACAGATCCCACTGCACCTGCCATGTGATGTTAATTCATGAAGGTAAAATGTATCTAACATGACAGGAACTGAGCCATTCATCACAGATAGCAAGAAATCCAGATTCCCTTGTGGTTTTGTGTCTTTTTCTTTATGTGTATTCGCCATGCATGTCTGACTTCGTGATACAACTTTTTGGATCACTAAGAACTTGTTCTGTTTGGCCTATTTTGAGTCAGGCTATCATTTTTAGGACTCTGTATCTTTGATTAATCAGAGAAAAAATGGAATTTCTGGTGAAATTGTAGTGGATTGAGCACTGGTATTCTAGCAGGTCAGAGAGAATGTTATTAAGAGTGAGAAGCATTTTCAGGAGCTGTTTGTAATGACAACTTCAGTCTTTGTTGTGAGAAATCACTCTAATTGTTCAGGTTATCTCAGGTCCATTTTCAAATCCTCTACTTTTAGCCAAGGAGATTGTTAGATGATACCCTCTAATGTTTTCAGTTTGACAGTCCTGTCAAATGCTGACCTGGCAGCCAATCTCCATCCTTTTTTTTCTGGCTGGAACTCATATCAGAGTTGTATGTGGTAACCCAATGCAAATTCCCACTAGTAACCAAGCCCATTAAACTAGGAAAAACAGGAGGACGTGGAACCTGTGCCACTTGCTTTCAACTAGCTCTTGTTCCTTTCTTTATCAAGTTCAAGCCCCTAATTTTTCAAGGCACTACTCAAAACCCCAGCAGGAGTGTTTCTGCCAGGTTCACAGGACTTCAAAGCTGGCTCCTTAATGAGATGAACGTTAATTAGCAAAGTGAAAAACTTCGTCATTCTTGCTTTACTTTTCCTATGAGCTATCTCACTGAAATCAATGCTGCTAATAGTGGAGTGAGTGAGGCGGTAAACAATATATATGGGGATCTGTCAGAGTCCTGCTTTTTGATATTGGCTCTACATCCATCAGCTAACAGTGTTTGCTGTGGTGGAATGCTGACAACCATACAGTGGTGCTTCTGGATGGCGTGGAGTTCTCCGTAGACGTGTCAGCATTGATCTGCATTAGTAGTATTAGACACTCCCAGTGAACATCAGTGTAGCAGATAATGCTTCGTGATGGAACTTCTTGCATAAGTCTTTCCTATTAGTTGTGGCTAAAGAGCCTCAAAGCACCCTAAAAAAGAAAAATCAATTCAGCAGGGCATTTAATGGACAAACTTAAACACATTACACCTTTGTATCTAGCAGCTTGACTGTGCTGGGCATATGTGCCTTTGGGAATGCAGTAATGGGAACCGCAAAAAGAAAAACAAAGGAAAAACACTTTATCCTCAAAAAGGGTATAAAAGCTTTCCTTATGGTAGTATGGAATAAAAAAATCTGCAGTCTTAATTTAAGAGAAGCAACATAAATTTCTGTTGGAAAAGTTAGTATTGAAAGTAAACCGGATCTACCAGGATCTCTCAAGATACAGTAATGTAGTATTCCTTTGCTGTTCTAGTACTGCAGAACCTGTTTTGATGCATTGCTAAGATGGGAATGAAACCACAGTATGCAAAATTGAAGTATCAGCCAGCCACCCATCCATTTTGCTGCCAAATTCTGCATCTTCTTTTCTTGCTTCCTTTCACTACAACAATACTTCTTTTATCTCTTGGCACGTTAATATTTGTAAAGTGGTTTTGAAAGATGAAATGCACCAGAAAGGTGCTAAGTATTCTTGCTTTCATTTGGAACTAATTTTCATTCAAGATGTTCTTGTCATGGCTTATACTTGGTGTGAAAACTGAAGGGGATGCTGTGATTTTAAGACTTTTGGACTTATTTGTTTTGATAGCAGAACGCAAATATAGATATATGAGGTTTTGCTCTAATTCGGTATCACAGGAGCAGCTTTTTGATGCAGACAAGGATCTGTATTCTAGAAGTTGTTATCCTAAGAACTGGCATGGAAATGTATCTCAGATTACTTATTATATCTACAATACAGATTGGGATGTGCTCTGCATTTTATTAATCTCTCTAAGCATCACTGAATGCACAAAGTTCTGTCATACTTGCAGGGTTTTTTCTTTCCTCTCCCTGTATGTCTGTAGCTATCAGGTAGACTGAAGGTTTGGATTCTCCAGATACTTGTTTCTTTAAAAACACTGATTACAAAAAATAAAGGAGAGATTCTTTACTCAGGCTTGGCATAGTTAGTGAAGAATTTCTTGACATTGTTAAACTACAGATGGGAGGAAGAAGTTCTGTGAGAACCTAATCAAAACACTGAAACATGTAACTGTCCATCCCATGTTTATACATTAAAAAAAAACCCCAAATTTGTTGCTGCTCTGGATCTGTTAGGAAAACCTCCTTTTGAGGTGAAGGGAAGTATGGAATGTTACATAGTAGAAATTCTCATCTGTAAGGTGAGAATCTTTAACTCCTATGAAATTATTTTTAAGAAATGATGATCTGTAGACAATTTCTAAGGTTCTTAGTTCTTAATTAGGTAGGCAATGGAGACTGGTATACGTTATTTTTCCATATGCATCTGCATGCGCATCTATAAAACATTCAGGGATTCACAAACTGAAGACACTGATCTGAAATGAAATGTAAACCAATATGGGGCTAATTTCTGTAAGTACAACATAGGAAGTTGTATTAGACATATTGCAGAGCCGTTGAGACTTCCTCCAACTGAATAGAAATGTAATGGCATGATGCCTATTGACTTGAATTTTGGAGCAGGACTTGAATATGTGATCTTAAAAAGCTACAAGAACTGTTTTCTTTGGTTCTGAGTGGTATCATTACCTCTTAAGTTTTGTCTTCCATAGTTGTCTTTATGTAAGTATGTATTTAGTTACGATAAGAAGTTTTGTCTTACTTCACAGAACAAATGAAAGACTTAGATGGTATTATACCTCCATGCATCTTTTCAGTGTTATGGGAAATTTCATGTCATAAGAAGCATATTTTCCCCTTTACAAATGTGAAATTGTGTTGTAAATGAAATCTCTTAATTACTGCTCAGCTTTGCTAAGCGTTTTACTTGAGTCAGCAACTGCCTTGCTGAAAGTACCATAATTTTGAAACAGAAGTTTAGGACTGAAGATTTTAAACCAATTTCTTTCTTCTTCATCATTCAGAGAACAGTGGTTTAGCAGTCAGGAAGAAAAGCATTCTGGTTTTATCAACAGTATTCATGTTCTTGTATTAGTAGATTGGAACAGCATGTTCTTGTTTCTCCTTCACCTCCTCACTGGCTCTCTCGCTTTTGGTTTTGCTTCTAGTTTTTGGACTCCAGCTTCCACTTTGGAGCTGCATTTTTTGACTAATCAAGTTTTGATCCGTGCTTTGGATCAATTGTGTGTATATGTCTCTGGGAAAGAGGAGTTGCCTTGAGACCAAAAGTTTGCAGCTACTGACTGCAAAAAAAAAATAAAAAAATGTTGATTTTTAAGCTGCATGTTTGATGATTTTATTAATTTGTGCATGGAAGGGTATTGTGAGATGAGGTGACAATGACCTGTGATAAGATTTGTGGGCTACTTGTGAAATCTTTGTATTGTCTCTTTAGGGTTGCCACAGATCATCAATTTCACGTTTTATCTGGAGTCCAGGTTAAAATCCTAATTTGCACTATATGCAGTCCTGATTTTTACTATGTATGAAATGAGCAGTTTTTCTTAATTCTGGTCTTCATTTTGAGTTACACTGTGAGATGTTTACACACTATAGTCAGTATTGAATGTTCTGAATATCATCAGTTGAACCAGTGGTGTTATTTGAGAGCAATTACTCCTTTGTTGCATCCCCAAATATGTAGTGGTCAGTGATTGCTATACTGTTTGCCCTGTTTCCTCTATGTTTCAGCTGTATTTCCCTGGTTTAGCCACTTGTTTTCCTTAATCATACCTTTGGATAGTTTCTTCATTAGGTATTTGCACCATGGTTAGCACAGCAAAACCGTGGATCTTTTGTTGGTGGCTGGCAACTGCAGTCTGTAATGCCTAGTATAGTGCTCAGTAATTAAAGCATTACACAGTTGGACAAGAGTGACAAGACTCATTAAAACCACAGTCTTATTCTAAGGTTACTGAATGCACTTTTAAAGCATACTCTAGATTCTCTCTTAACAGGTGAGAGGGTTTTTCTGTTTGCCATTCATAACTGCGGGGGACTCTAGTCTTCAGAGAGCACTGGTAACAATAGCTTCAATATTAAAACAAAGATGGAGGTACTAAAAGCAAAGAGGGAGGATGCAAAGCTGTTCTTTAATCCTCTGGGATAATGGCCTTAAGCCACATGTCCTTGTGATTTATGCACTTGTTTTCATTTGTCCTCTTCTACAGAAAGCTTTGTCGCTGAAGAGATTTGATAACAGCCTGTTCAGTATGATTGTAGTATCTTGTATTTATGTAATACAACAAATAACTTTGGACCATTTATGGATTTAGTCATTCTTGCTATATGCATTGTACCTCTGATTTCACCTTCAGTAGTTTAGGTGGAGCTAAGGACTTTATGCTCACTTAATTCTGTCCCATGATGATACTACCTAGAAATGTGTTCCATTTTTTGCTTTAATGTATTGGAACACTAGTAAGATACGTATCTACTGTAACTGCAGTGTATGTATGTGTAGTTGGCATTTGTGAATATAGGGTTGGTAGAATTTGCAACTTCATGTATTTTCAACAAATACTTTAATCTATAAAGACCTATATTAAGACAAGCAATCTAAAACACAGGAAAACATGGGGAAAAATAGGATTTATATCTCTAACCTGCAAACTTTCCTGGTGCTGCAGTTATACAGCAGTAAATGTTGCAGTGATAGAATCTATGAAGGATGGAAATGAATTTCAGATCTTAGGCAGCCAGCTTATTTCAAGAGCCACACATTCGAATAACTGAAGAGAGCATTTGTGGAAGATGTGTAACATGCTGGAGCCAGGAATGAAGAGATTAAGCCATTGCTGGTCTATTTTGCTGGTTTAGAGTTGGAAAATCTGAGAGGAAATATTCTGGAAAGGAATTTTTCTGGGAAGAAGACGAAATAGTGCTTTTACCTTGCTGTTTCTGTGACTGTGCATTTTCTCACTACATTAAGCTGTTACCTTTGTTTTTTATCCATAACCTTGTTGGAAAAAAAGTTGTTCTAGAACTGGTCTTTTATGTCCTATAAACTGAGTTGGCTTCCCTGCTGTGACTTCAATAATACATTTTCTAAATTCAGAGGATTTAATGCATTTCGGATGAATTTGTGAATTGCTGTTAGATGGTTAAAAGGAAAATAGCTATAATGGATTGGATGGAAAGCTGCTTCCCCATGTTCTTTCCCATCCTGCCCACTAACACTCAGAAGCATCTGTCTCTCATCTCCTCTTTTCCTGATGCTATGTGTGAGTGCATTTTGACAAACATTTTATGAACAGAGATCTTCGGAGAACATATGAGATGAAATAACAGTGGTGAGAAACGCAAGCTTGCTAGATCACTACTTGTGCAATAGAGGGCAATGCTATAGCAAATAAAAATATTCTGTAGTAAATGTTACCACGGCAAATGAGCCTGTTTTCTCTAGCTCTGCTGATGTACCACATCTCTAAATTTATAACAACCACTTATAACTTAAAAAAAAAATGCATGGGATTTTGGCCTGTATTCTTTCTACAAGTTTGAAGATGCTTTTCTTTTTGTAACGTTTCATAAATTTTATTCTATCTTTTGAGTTATCTGAATGCTGTGTAAGCGAGTTTTCCAGTTTCAAGATTATGATCGTGTTGTGACAAATCAAATGACTTTATTTATAAAATTTCAGACTTTGTATATTTGCAGATAGGAATTGTCTGAAATCTTTCCCGTATCTGGAGGAAAGACTGATGATGTATAGAAGTACATACTAAATTAAAGAAGTTTTCCAAATATGCACGGTACATATATTGCTTCACTTCTCGGAATTACGTGTATGTGGTGCTTCCAGCATGGGAAAATAAAAGGAGTTTGAACCACTACATTTTATTTTGTTATGTGAACTTGCTGCAATGATTTAATGTTACTTACTCAGCTGGTATAAGGAGCTTTTTAGATAACATCTATGACTGGAAATAATGAAATAATGTGCTCTGACAACACCCCCAAATCTTTTATAAGTAATGCTACTATTTATAGTATAGATGAAACCTTAAAATAACTTAGCTAACTTCATGCAATTTGAGGATTGTACTTACTTGAATTGGATCTAATAGCTGTTTGTGTCTGGTAAGAAATTGGCAAAGAGGAAAGCCAAACAGTACTGGGGAATTCTGGAATAATATCCAAGACATAATTAAGTTGGCCCTTGGTGTTCAGTTTTTGCATGTATTGATGTGCCTGGCCTAATGAGGTAAACGAGTATGAATTCTTACTGGTTCTTCTCTATCCACTTGCTTTGCTTATATTTGCCCAGATTTTCGTATTTTCAGCAGCTCATAAGCAAAAAAGTTTGTAAAGCTGAAGTGGGATGAGAATGCCTGGGTTGTAGGAATTTTATATAGGGTATGAATATGTTGTGCAAGTTGCATGCTGCTGTCTTCAGAAGGGGGTTTTGAGACTGCAGAATGGCAAAATAGTAAGAGAATGGCAGATGTGTAGACCAGTGTGGTTTTTTTTCCATTCCTCAGTGAGTGTCCTTTTGCATTTATATACCAGAAGTATGTTACTACTCTGTTTATATTTTAAATGAAGTCTTTCCTTGTTTGTACTGTTATAATGCACCTTGAGGTTGGAAAAAGGTGCTATGTCAGTTCAAACACGCTTAAAAACAATCAAACAAAAGAAGCTGATAGCAATAAAGCTCATCCTTTGTCAGTTACCCAGTAGACTTGTTTATTGTGAGATCTATAGTAACTTGGTGTTAAAGAAGTTTGTTTCCTTGATCCTAGGTAGGATCAAGGCAGAGTCTCAGGTACTTCAGGCTAATTTATTGATGGTACAGCATTATCAATTACAGCTCAAGCTGGGTACCTCTGGAGAGGGACCTCAAACAAAAAAATCCCTGGTAATTGTACTCACAATCTAAGTTTCCACCCCCTACACACTCTTCACGCCCTGTCCACATGACAGTTAGTGTTTTAGGAGCTGGGGTCTTCTCATACTTCATTGGGTTCTTTCCTTGTCTGTAGGCAGGCTGTCTCCTGTCTTTTCTTCAAGGTTTGCAGCTGCAGTAGCTTCGTTATCTTCTAGCTTGAACTGGCTCTGGTTTTTTATTAATTTATTTTTATACAATTTTTGCATTCAGTGTTTTTCAAATTAATCCACTTCTCTTTTTTTTTCTTCTTACAATTGTTATATTGTTATATTGAAACTAACGGTTGTCCAGAATATATTTCTTTTTGTATTGTCCATCTTTCAAAATGTTAGCCTGACAATGAATTGTGCATGTTTTGTTTTCCCCCTAGAGGTAGTTGCAGAGATTAGAAGAACAATAAAATAGTAGAGAAAGCATCTGGATGGTAAGACTTTCCAGATGGATGTCCTGTTGAGATATAATAGGGGATGTGTTTGGTATTTTTTGTTTTGTTTTGCTTTTCAAGAGAGTAGCGTGCAAAATTTTGCTCTTAATTTGTTAGTCTTCTCACTTTTTCATAATGAGATCTTTGCTAATGCCCGAGGAATTAATCTGATCATCTAGCATGATGGAATCAGGCTGTAAAATTCCAACAGAATTCCTAGCTCCAGGAATTAAGAGTCGGTAAATAAAGACTAAGCTATATCCAATGCTGAGATTTTCAGTCTTTATTTTTAAGATTTTGAGTCATAAATAAGGTACCACATTTCATAGTTTGACCCACTAAATGCTTTATTTTGTATTGCAAATAGTGTGTCCTGGTTTATTACTCAGGTATTTCTGTAGGAAGCCAATTGATCAGTATGAAGTAAAACCACAGACCATTCAAAAAATATCATGAACAAGTGCCCAACTCACCTTGAGAATATATTTCAAGAGCATGAATGAAAACAAAAATTATGGAGCTCAAAAAACTGGATGACTGTACGTATACTGAGGTTAATAGTAGCAAGTCTTGAATGGCACAAATGATCACAGTTTTTCAAAGATACTTAAGAGTATGATAGTTCATTTTATTAGTCGACTTCCAAATTGCAGTAGGTCAGTTGAAGTAAGAAAAGACTACACATTTCTCAACAAAACAAAAGGTAACTATATCCAATAGATGTTCAAAGAATGGGAGCCAGCTCAAAGTTTCAAATGAACTTCTCTAGCAAGACTGAAAACTGTATGCTACTTGGAATTCTTCTTTTCCCTCCTGAACTTCTAAAAATCCTTGTTGCTTCTTGGCTGGCCAAGATTTACTATTACCAGTAAAATAACATTATCTTCCAACAAGATGACTTATAGTTGAAGGAAAACCACAGGTGATGTTCCAGTAAGAGTTCTTAAAATTTCTTTATATAGATTTAATCTAACCTGTTCTATCTCTGGAAATAAACAAATTCTTCTTCCCTGTAAGGCTAGCTCATTTCTTCTCTAACCCACTTGATATTTTTCTGAACAAAGTAAAAATCAATAACTGAACTTGGACAGTCTGCTCCCTTGATGACTGCAGAGTCTACTGTTACTTTCCTGAATTGACAGCAGTAAGCTGCAATACAGATTCTTTTCACGTTATAACAGAAGTTCCTTTGTAATTTCAAATAGGTTATCAGGGAGATTTTATAATAATTGGTCACTTCATCTATCTGGTTGCCTGAGTGATATTTATGGGAGCATGAGATAAATGACTGGGGAGGAGAAAGAAGGAAGACTACAGGACTGGCTAGATTCCAAAGCATCTCAGGCTTAAGCATTCTAGTTTTGGGTTAGGCATCTGACTAGAGCCACCCCCAGCTGACATCTGTGGAGTGTGTGATCAAGCTTTCAGCTTTCCCTGAAACTCAGTACTGAAGCGTGGATATCAGTCAGCATCTATCTCAGAAGACTGAGTACTCATCTGTTACCATGAAAAGACTTAGTAGTAGGTAAATGTGCACTAAGGCACATTTCTGCAGAATGCTCTTCAGACCACTGGTGCTATTAACTGCTTCCTAGCACTGTTGAAAACTTCAGAATATAAAGGATTAAAAACCTCACAAGTTCTTCCTTGAGCTTTTCATGGAGTGGTCTGTTATGCAGGTCTTTTCCCTGCCCATCTTCCCAGCACATGGATAATTTTTTGTAGTATTTAGGAGTCTCCTCTACACAAGCTGTGTGAGTGTTTTCTGGGAAAGGCAGTGGGTCATACTCTCTAATGGGGTTTGTTTGTTGTTCCAAAGCTGGTCTCCTTCTGATATAAAGAGTTGCACTGTTCATGTTGTAAAATACTGTATTTAGTTCTGTCTGCATTGAAACGGAAAACATTGAGCTGTTTTCTATTTTGTGTTTAAAATTTTAAAGGGCTGACAAAGGAATAAGTTTATTTCAGAAATGGAATAACTCCTGGACCAAGCCAAAAATACTTTTTAGCATATATTTTATCTTCATATATTTTGTGACATATCGCTTCTGTCATGAGAGATGGTACACTAAGTTACAGAGCAAGGATTATTTTGCACCCTCTTTATTAAATTTACGAACACGAATGAGGAGGTAGGGGCAGAGATCAGTCGCTTCATCCTAAAAGAAGTTTAAGATCCTTAATGGCTGTAAAGCACTGCTTTTTTTTTTTCCTCTTTTAACCTGATGTAGGCTTAAAAATATTTCCTTAGACCGGTCTTGTGAATTCAAGAACAGACTGCTACATTAGCATGTTGGACCATGTTTTTGCTTTTTTGGCCAAGAATTGTTTTTCTATCTATTAAGTGGAGCTGTCACTGTGCACGCTGAAGTAATAGTGATTTTTACATGCAGAACCAGCATACCGATCAGTAATTAGCCACAAGTTCGAAGTTCTGCTCCCTAGTGTATTGGTAAAGGTTCATGACTAAAGTACTGCCTTCGTCTCATGGACTCTTGTTTCCATTTCAAATTGATATTGGAAGTGTGAGATAATTCATTGCTATAACTGTGCTTGCAAGTGGGTATAAGACACAAGTTAATAAGCACCGTAGCTTGAAAGAAGTGGTCTGCTGGGGTGACAGCTGACCTGGACGTTTAAGTGTGTAAATATTCCGTGGGTTCCTGAATGAGAACATCTAAGGATTCTTGTAAAACACAAAAGGAAGGATATTTTTACTTAATTGTTCATTTTTTAAGTATTGACAATATAAATTTTGTAAAGTTGATACCTGCTGCTGTGAAGTTTTAAACTGAGTAAATTTTATGGTACTGCTAGGATGACTGAATTGTTTTCTTCTTGGACAAGCCGTCCTTACTGATTTACTCAAAACACTGGGATTGTTGCAGAGGAAGAGCAACAGTTTGCACATGCAATTATGTCCAGTGGAAATCCGAGGACAAAACAAAGTGGTTACTGACTTCTTCCGCTTTAGATTAAATTATTTTAAAATCATGATCAGACTGTCTATATGATGGTTTGAGGATTGTTAAAACCTCAGATCCATCTGTCAAGACTGATAAGTATCAGTGCATGTTCAGAAAGCAATCAAATGCACTCTTAGACAGACTTGTACACTGCTGATGGAGAATTGGAGATTTGTAAAAAAAAAAAACCTAGGATTTTATGAATGTGGTGTGAGTGGAAATGCACATGTGTTTAAGCACGAGAAGAAACAGGCAAACCAAGCAAAACAGTTAGAAGCATGGCCTGTGTTGATAATGGAGAACACCATTCCCAGCATTAAAACTGAGGAATGTGGTTTTCTAGACCAAAAGACCTGTGCTTTGATAAAGCCCATGTACAGATGGCTTCTCAGCAGAAGACCCTCCATCCTAGCACAAGGAAAGCTGAAAAAAGCTTTGACATACCATGTATACCATAGCCTTTTAGGTCACATATTCCTAGTGAGGAGAAAAAACAGACAGTGCATAGCAACTAGCCTAAGATTTTTTTGAAATTGACTTTAGCAAGACTTTGAGACTAAAAACCACCTCATAACAGCTGGTGATGTTTAAGCAGTGTAAAAGGGTTTGTGTAAAATCTGGCTTGTCAGTGAAGAGGAACCCCAGAGACAGGGTACAGACTTGACAGCTGTAATCTCTTGTCTTCTTTCTCTGAACTTCTTGGGCACATATATCTTGGTGCTTTAGAGAAATTAGACTTAAGCATGTCAATAGATGAAATCTGTTGCAAAGTGATTGTTAGTGGTTAAATCAAATTTATTTAGAGACTTTGTAAATGAATACCACCTTTCCCTTCCATGAGTTCTTGTATTTTACAATAATTTCTCTATATAGAATATATGACTTATCTCTCAAAATTTAAATCATTAGTGATTGTTTTGTGCTAGTTCATTAGCTGAAAGATGTTGTGATAATTTCCGAGGCAGGCTGTGCCAAAAGCAGAAGAAAAATCTGGGGAACTTGACACTGAAGATGAGTCCTACATTTGGTAAGACTGCATTGTTATTTTTCAGACACAGAAACAACCTGTTTCTGTGGATACTTTTATTGTCTTTAAATTTGCTTTGGAAGTTTTTGCTGATTTCATTAGAATATTTTTTTTTTAAAGGTAATTTCCTTTCCATTTAGAAAAATGTAAGTTTTTGTTTCCTCACTCTTGATCATTGTGATCAGTTCAACTGTGAACTCTTGACCATCCATTGTATGCAAGACAGAAAATATGGCAGGCAAGGGCTTGCTATGCAGAATGGCTTCCTTTTCCTACTTGTTATTCAACATTTTTATCTAATCTTTGGACTTTGGTACTGCCAGTCACTGTCATATGTAAACATTCTTGAGACTGATACATCTGTGTAATGAAGGCCATAGGAGTCTTTCTGGAATTTTTGTACCTTTACCCTTCCTTGCTTGAAGAAAGGGTTTTTTTTTGTTGGGATTTTTTTTTTGCTCTGATTTGTGTGGTTTTACATGTACATCCCCTTTCCAGGCATCTTGGGAAGTGTTATGAATGATGTGGATCCTAGTAGTGAGGAGTAAAGGCAAAATCAGCACAGTCTTCTCTGCATGACTAGTATACAACTGATTCCCATGAATCCTATGTTTTATTTCTGTTTGTTGTTATCTAGGGTATTTTTTTTTTTGACATTTTCATTGGCTGAAAGAAATCCATTTTTTTGGCGTAGACCAGCTCAAGGATGAACGCCATGAGGTTCAACAAGGCTAAGTTCAAGGTCCTACACCTGGGTCAGGGCAATCTGCTATTTCAATACAGGGTGGGGGACAGTTCTCGTGAGACCCCACCTGGGAGTGCTGTGTCCAGTTCTGGAATCCCCAACATAAGAAGGAATTGGAACTATTGGAACAGATCCAGAGGAGGGCTACAAAGACAATTAGAGGGATGAATGATCTTTAAGGTCCCTTCCAACCCAAACTATTCTATGATGAAACATTCACTGGTGGAACTGTGTTTGCCCCACTACCAGTCCTGCAAGGGCCTTGAGGCAGCAGCAGAGGCGGATTTAGGGGACTCTGTAGTAGACTTCTTTGCACATGGGCTGTGAACTCACAGCAGGCAAGTCTCTTCCAGTCAGGAGGTCTGCTGTGTTCTGCCAAGCTGGAATAGAGATTTTGGAGAAATTGCTTCCATTTTCTGACCTAATTACAGTTAATTACGGTAATTTTGCCTGGAAGTGATTGATGCAGGGTTCAACGTGATGTGGCCATGTTCTCATCTGGGAGATGTTTTCTAGTATGCTAAGGGTTGTACCAAAGGTTTCTGACAGCTTGTGTGTTTGACTGGTATATTCTTTAGAAACTTTACCCTCTCAGGACACGAGACCCACTGCTCTAAACAGTAAGTTTTTGCTAAATCTCTTCGCGCTTTCCAGTAGTTCCAGCATGCACTGTTGCAGTTTTCTTAGTTTATTCCTTCAGAAATGCAGACACAGATGATGGAAAAACATACCTATAGCAATTGTTGCTTCCTTTAGGTATTGTAAGAAAGGGCACTGTTTGAGTACATGGGGCTAAATGCAGCTCTAGGATCTCTGTTCCCTCACATTTCATTATGTGATAGTGATGCACCCCTGTGTTGCAGGAGAAAATATGTGGCCCTCCAAAGCTTCGTGGAGCAGTTTTGATTTCCACACAGGACACGGAGCCTAAGGGATAATGTAGGTCCATGTTATGGACCTGTGAGATCCTAGCACTGTGGCTGACAGTCTGAGCCAGAATTGAGCTCTACTGGTAGAAACTGCTGTTGAAAAAGCATACTGATATCAAGTTGTGAGAGGAAAAATCAGTTAAACGAAAGAGGGAAATTGGTGTTGAAATTTCTTGGATATTTTTCTCTGTTTTGTGATTTTGTTATTAATATTTACTGAAATATATACAAAATAGAGAGTAGAAGAGATAATTCCTTTTGCCCTGGAGTGTTTATGTTGAGTTTAGCATGGTGAAATTCTCATCTTTATTAGAACACTTTGGTGCTACTAAAAGAAAATTAATGAAACAATAAATGTAGGTATTTAGGAATCTATTAGTAATAGAGATACTGGATCTTAACTATTGAACTGTTAAGTTGCTCAAAGATGCATCACCCAGAAAATGTGCAAGACCATAAAATTAAAAATTAAGCACTCTAAGTAAAAATTAAGCACTCTAAGTAAAGTGTCAGAATTATGGTTGCCTATGCAGGTGTTAGTAAAACCTATTGAGCAGACATTTCTTGGAGAACATAGTAAGCAGATATTTTACCTTACAATATGACTTGACTTGACAGCTTTAAACTTTAATGGAACACACTGTTCTGTGGAATGTTTTGACACTTCAGAATGAACTTCTATCACACTTCTCAATTGGAAATGTAATTTACTTTTTTACAGGCCAAAGTATTTCCTTTAGGGCATTTAGGTGGCTGTGACTTCTAATCCATGTCTTTTCTTAAAACATCCTGAGACATCTGAAAGACAGCATGTTGATTGACTTCGTTGGTTAGATTGCGTGTTGTCTAATGCAAAGCAGTCATACAAATGCTTGTTGCTCAGTGATTCATGACAGGAGATGTATAAAGCTCAACCAGTAGCAATGAAATTACACAAGTGATCTCCTTGTGCTAGATTTCAAATTGCAAAGCATGGTGTAACAATCAGAACAAAATCTACGTGCAGGGAGGTAGATGACGTAGAACCCCCCTCAGATTTGGGGTTTTTGGCAGAGATACAAATGGGTGGAAACAGGTCCTTGCATTAAAGGTTGAGTGACACTTTCCCACCTAAGAGTCACCATGTGTACTCTCTGTAATGAGATAAGGAAGCTTTTATTGCTGTCTTTTGCAAAAATAAGTTGTTGTGTTTATCACATTTTCTTCTCTTTCTCATTGTTTCAAACAGTGTTTTAAATACAGAGCAATGTTTAAATACAGAACTAGAATACTACCGAGTCCTGACTGATAACTGCAGACCCAAGCCTCTTCATGGATTGGGCATAATAGGAGAGTTTCTCTTTCTACTAATTGTACCAAGCCATCTAAATGAAATGTAACAGTATGTAGCATGTATTACTGACACTGGAAAAGAGCTAAATAACAGGCTTGGGGATTCCTACATCAGAGATATACAGAAGTTGTTCGTAATGAAACTGGAATGTTTTCTTCTTTGGTGATGTTAGGGTGAATGGGAAGATAAGGAGTAAAGGAAGCGGTAAAATAAAAGGCCAGGTAGTTGTTTAGGGACTACAGGGCTGCACTTGAAACTTGAGCTATTTTGCAGTATTAAATACACTACAGCATTTTAACTTGTCCTGAAAGATGCAGTACTAGTGGGAGCCTATTTAGAGGAAAAGTTGAGTCCCTGTATTCATGCAGTACAGAAGTATGACTGTAAATACTTTTGAGTCCTATGCTGGAATTTTTTTTTTTCCGTGTTAAAAATGTCCTTGACTTCTTAAAAAAAGTCTAGGATGATACCCATTACTCTAGAAATGGTTTTGAAGATTTTACCCATGGTCCAAGACTGTAAAACTTCAGTGCACAGCTGACAAAACCATGGGACCAGTCATGTACAGCTGCTCAAGTTTTTGGCGTCTGTATACTAGGAGTTTCTATCAGCCATGTCAATATCTAAGTACAAGATACAAAGAAGTGAATTCTATTGCCAGGATTTGTGCTTTTCCGATTCATTAGAATAAGTAGGCATCATGCCATGTTTTTTCTTGGGATGTCTTAACAAGAATTCGTCGCAGCTCTTGACAGTGTTTCTTGTAATGAGAGAATGCACCAAAAGGTTTTAGCTTACTTGCTGGAGTAGGAAGGAATGCTTCCTATATCTCCAGCAGACTATTAAAGAATTAATGTCATCATTCCTGCTAGTTTGCCCATTTTCTGGTAGGTGATAATTGTGTTTAGTGAATAATAAACACTGTGATTTTTTTTTTTCTTTTTGCCTGCTCCTAACTCTTTCCGTGGACAGCTGCCAACTTCATCTATCCCTAAAATAAGCCAAGAGAATGTGTAAGCTTTAAAATGAGCCTCTATGTCAGTGCTTTGAAATAAGCCTCTATGTCAGTGCTGTAAAAGAAGCTGTTTTCCTTAAAATAAGAAGCACAAAAGCCCATAGAATTGTAAAGAAATTGTGATGCTGATAACAATTTTGTCATCCTCTAAAATAAGTTTATTGCCTGAAACCCAAACACTGCCACACTGACGATATGATAGTTGATCTGACTTGACTGAGTTTCATTATCCACCTTCAGAGAGGAGCAAAGAGCAAGAAATGGACATTTAAGATACTTCTAAAAAAAAAACCCCAAACTATCTTATGAATTAGTCTTAGATTAGTAAATTGTTTTGCAGCAGATGAGTAAGTTGACCTCATCGTTTTAGTTAGATAAACAAGTCAGAAGTAATGCTGATTCTGTTGTTCCTTCGTGGCTTCCTGAATATAAACAAAGAAATGCTGTCCTTCAAAAAGGAAGAAATTGTATATCACAATTTTGTATCATATTTGTCTGTACTAACCATGACCCAGATTTTCACTCTTTCCTGACAGCTGGTTTTCATGGCTTGAGGGGCATATGTACCTCTGTTCCCTTTCTTGTCTCAAAAGTTCAATCCGATATCTTTACCTTTGGTAAAATTTCAGAATCCACGGAGCCTGAGCTCTGAGCTCTAGTGCCTTTGGTATTACTCCATCTTAACCACTGGGTTGAACTAAGTTCTTATACTTTTATTCTTTTCTTCAGAAATATATGACCAGTAGCGTATATAATGTTTTCTTGAACAATTATAAGTACAGAAGAGAAGTAAAAGGCAAAACCTATTTTTAAAGTAACTAGTAGTCTGCAAGCCTGTTTGTTGTTCCTAAGCATCATTTCTAATAGGTACATCTTTTTCTAGCAAGATATATGATAGAATCATAGAATGCTTTGGATTGGAAGGGACCTTAATGATCATGCAGTTCCAACTCCCCTGCCATGGTCAGGGACACCTCTCACCAGACCAGGCTGCAGAACGCCCCATCCAACCTGGCCTTGAACACTTCCAGGGAGGGGACATCCACAGCTTCCCTGGGCAATCCGTGCCAGCGTTTCACCACCTTCATCATGAAGAATTTCTTCCTGGTGTCTCATCTAAGTTTTCTCCCTTCCAATTTAAAACCATTCCCCCTCGTCCTGTCACTGCAATCCCTGGTAATGAGCCCCTCCCCAGCTTTCCTGTGGCCCCTTCAGGTACTGGAAGGCTGCTATGAGGTCTCCCTGGAGCCTTCTCTTCTCCAGGCTGAACAACCCCTGTCTTCCTGTTAATCCTCATGAGACACCTGGAAGAGTTTCCCAAAACTGCCTGGTCTTCCCTTCCTCCTACAAATCCATTTTGAAATCGCTGTAGAAATGTTGGTTGTCTTGTACTCCCAGGTCTCCAGATGTCCAACAGCAAATCTTATGGCTCCCTTAACCCTTGTCATTGATTCTTTGAATAATTCAGGTTGGAGTGAATCTTGAGCAGTCAGCTCGTCCCACCTCTTGCTAATGGTGCAGCTTACATTGAGTCAGTCAGAAAACTAGCCTTTTTGCTAACTGACTGTTAAGTCAAGTCTGCATTAGACATCAAGAACATTTTTACAGCAAAATCTCTGTAAATTTTAAGAAATACATCTTAAAAATGTTTTAATTTTTCTCTGTTGTATTTTATGGGCCTTTTTCTCTTCCCTTCTTTAATTTTCTTCCTTTTCAAGCAGTACTTTCTTGAGTGTTCTGTTTCTGGGATAAATTATTCTCTTTGTGATGGAAAACACATGCTTTTGCCTAATGACTTCTATTAAGTTGCAGGCGGCTGGAACCATGGTTTCATTTCTCTGTCAATATTGATAAACAGGGGAGGGGAGTGTAAGACTGTGGAAAATGAAAGAGAAGTGAGATACGAGATACTGAACTCACGTAACATCTTTTTGCATTGCAGTGCATTAGGTACCTTTACAAAATGTATTTGGGAGAACTGCATTCATTAGTATCTGCTGGCAGTGTGTGTAAAGAGTCTGTGAGAACAAAGATTTAAGCTTAGAGTGCTACAGGTTGAAGAAGATAACTTGCAATGAAGGAATAGAGCACAAGCCCTATGAGGAGCGACTGAGGGAATTGGGGCTGTTTAGCCTGGAGGAGGCTCAGGGGAGACCTCATTGCTCTCTATAACTACCTAAAAGGAGGTTGTAGTCGGGCAGGGGTTGGTCTCTTCTCTCAGGTGACCAGTGGCAGAACCAGAGGGCATGGACTTAAGCTTCGTCAGGGAAAGTTTAGACTTGATATGAGGAAAAAATTCTTCACTGAAAGGGTGATTGGCCATTGGAATGGGCTGCCCAGGGAGGTGGTGGAGTCGCCGACCCTGGAGGTGTTTAAAGGGAGACTGGATGAGGCACTGAGTGCCATGGTTTAGATGGTTTAGATGATGGTTGGTGTTAGTGTTGGTGTTAGTGTTAGGTTATAGGTTGGACTTGATGATCTCAGAGGTTCTTTCCAACCTTGTGATACTGTGATACTGTGATACTGTGAATGGGAAGTGCTGCCAGCTACAAGATTCTGGCAGCTCTATAAGAAGGTGTATTTTTTTGTTATTGTTGGGAAGCAAAAGTTCCCTATAATGCTTTAAGGTGTGTGTGAGGAAGTTGACCTAATGTGTTTTCACAGTGTACTTAGATTTTTCAACACTGCGGCCTCTTTTATGAGCACTAAAACTTGCTTGTGCTTTACAGGAAACCAAGCAAGGTGGTTTAGTATTTCAATTACTAGACAAAGCGAAGTTGCCAGTTCCTAGTAAAGAAAGTACTTCCGCAGAAGCCTGAAAGGAAAAATAAGGGACTTAACTCATCATTTGTGCCGTTGAAATGATGTTTGTCAGCATAATGGTTTTAAAAGAGTCAGTATTTGGTCAGCTAAGCCGTGTATACCACACTGTGAAGCTTTATAATAAAGCAAGCAGGAGGAGAAAAAATTGCTCACCTTGTAGCAATATGTGACATCTAAAAGAAGGCTTTAACTGGTATTGTATGATTCATGAAGATGTTAAGGGATGGGAAGCTAAGGAAATAATTGCGGGAAGATTGCTGATTTTATAATGGATTCTTAAAGTAGTGTTCAGTTTATTTTAATAAAAAAAAAGTGGTTTTTTTCCACTGTGAGGGGATACTATGCAACCTCTCATCTTTCTGGGGCCAGGAAACATGAAATATTGATGCAGTGGGAGATATTTCTGTAACACCTTTGACAGAGTACCGTGGGGCAGGTTCTTTCATCCCTTTTATGTATGTCTCATGTGAGTTCTAAAGTTCTGTCCTTCAGCCAGCCAAGTTCCCTTAGGAAAGTGGAAACTTCATCAAGTACTGATGGCCATTCAGTTCAATACTCTAATTCAGGAGATAAAAAGCAGAGCTGAAGCTTTGTGAAAGTTGTAGACCTGTATCTGATTTGAAAAGGCAAAGCTAAAGCTGCTTCAATAAACAAAAAAACTCCTCACACCTCTTTTTCTGTTGTCTCAGGCTGCCTTTCTATTTTCAGGGAGTGACAGTCTTACAGCAAGGCTTAGAGTATCTTTGCAGCCTTATAATGTATGTAGATATGTATACAAATGAAAGTTTAAGATTTGCAGAAGGCAATAAATCTTTTGTCCATTTGCCTTGCAAAAATTTCTTATCCACAGTTGGTGAGTGGGAGAGTGTATTTGTTACTGGCAGAGCCTGTCAAATCTATAATATGCAATTGTTTTGAAGAAAATGATATTATAATCCAACTTTCTAGAATGCTTCCCAGTGCTAAAAGTTTTAAAACAAATGCTCTTAGTTTAGACTAGTTTAGAGATTTTGCCAAAATCTGTTTTCCCGACTGGGAGCTGGCAGGGTTATAGCTGTTATTAGGTATTCATTGTACTGACAGTGTACTGCAAAGTTCCTTTAGTCACTGAATCTATTTCTCCTGATCTCTTTATGTGGAAAAGTTTCATCTGCCTTCCTAGCTCACGTCTCAGCAGTACGTGATGTAACCTTTTTATTAAGATCAAAGACAACTTTCTGGGTGTTCTCTTTATATTTATTATTATTTTTATATTCACTGTTAATTTTGGGAATTTGCAGTGATCCTTGTCTTCAGGATGAGCTGTTATTTTTCCCTCCTACCTCACACCTCCAGTATGTGTGACTTGTGAGTAAGCTTCCATTTCTGCCCTCTCTTCTTTGAAGCTGGCAACCTTGTCTGTGCTCCATCCTATGCTTATGTGCATAGTTCCAGTGTGCATGTGCTGTAGAAGCCGTTTAGCACAATTTCTTCCAGGGGAAATTATTTATATAGATGGTATGTAACACCAAGAAATTGTCTCACAACCCAAAATTTGTTATCATGCCTACCTATCAAATATGATTGTCTGCAGATGATCAGTGACATATTGCAATTCTTCTTCAATTATGTGAAGATTTTGTGTTTATTCCTTGCTGCAGGAGGGCATTTCAGTGTCTTTAGTGATAAAGCTTAACTATATCCTGTACAGCCAGAAATTAATTATGTTAGTATATCATTTTACCATGCCATAGGCATCAAAAAAAAAAAATGGAAATTAATTTGTTTTTCTAACCTGCAACGGCTCTGTTACATCTTGGTGAGTTTTATAATTTAGTCATATGCCCTGGCATAGTAGTGAGCAAGTAGATTGCCTCGTTTTGTCCTACTTCATTGATTCCTAGAGGAGGAAAATATAGTCAGTAATTCTATCTAACTCTCAGAATTTGGAAAAATGCCTAGCAAAATGGTTATTCTGTACCTTGGACTACTTGTGTGCCTTCGTTAATAGTTCCATGTTGTGTTTTTTGCCTATTCTGCTCTATTACTGTTTGTTATTGTAAACAGGAGATTCTAGATAAATTATATTTGGATATAAGTATCAGATAGTCACTTTGAGTTTACTACCCTGTTTGTAAAGGCAATATCAACATGGAAGTTTGCTCCAGAATAGTGATAGTGGTTTGTTCCAAGTGGTTACTTCTGTTAATTCTTTGTCAGTGAATCCAAGTTGTTCTGTGACCTCTTCCCTTCCCCCCGCCAAAAGGGGTGCTTTCATTATAGAAGGGCTGGGAGTGGCTGGGGAGGGAGGCGAAATTTATTCTTATTCTGATAATACCCTGAAGGTCTGCACTCTGTGCAACAGGATTACAGTTAAATGTAACTGTCTTTTCTCAGACATAGGTGAGTTTTTGAAGGACAACTGTTGTGCATAGGAACTGAGTGATAATACCCTTATTAATATGAGCTCTTTTGGGGATGTATATGAATGTTAAATATTTAGTAAAATGTTGATAGGAGAATTCTGCTGGGGCTATATATATTTTGGGGCTGCATTTTACACACTCGAAAGTTACAGCAGGTATCTCTTAACAGAAGCTCCAAAACCAGTTTTGGTGGGAAGTATTCTTTTGGAATACACCTTAAATAAGTCAAATTCAAGTCTGTCTCCTTGTGCGACAAAGATCAGTTCCAGAAGCCCGTGGTTCTTTGCCATGTGTGGAGGATCTAACCTAGCAGAAGATCTGTGTTTGAACTGGGGAGATGTTTCCTTCTCTTGTTGATTGCCTAAGCTATGGCCTGACAACATTGAATAGCTGGTGTCTGAACTCCTCGCTGCTCTCTTCAAGAAGCACACTGGAGCAGTAAGTCATGAAGTGCAGTTAGTGATCCAAATATGACCCTTAGCATTAGTCTGTGCACTGTCTGAACTAGATCAGTACTCAGACTAATGTTGTTTTAAAAATCTTCACCAAAATTATGTAGATACAGGCCCCAGACAGGAGACATAATTCCCTGTGACTTTCAGTAGGAATTGTGTTCCTGATTTATGTCTATGCCTTTGAAAATTCCCCCTGTTCAAGCTTAAAATAGAGGTGCAGTGTTTCATGGAGGTGATTTTTTTTTTTAAAACTACTGAATCTAATTAAAAAACAGGATAAATCATTAAAGTAAAAGTTCTTTAAAAAAAAGAGGGTAATTAACAAGCAAATAGGCAACTGTCATTCTGGTTGCTATATAAGTATAGTTGAAAGAATTTCCTTGTCCTTTCTATTAACATAGAGGAAGAAAAATCGAAGTTATTGGGAGGCAGAATTGATTAAACCCACTTCTTTGCCCTCCCCTCCAATAATTGGGAGTCTTGAAGCTGTAAGTTATATTTGAGAGAAATACAGGGTTCATTCATCATCTAGACTCCATATTGTGAGGCTCGAAATCTCTCTGTGAGGAAAAAAAAGATACGATTGAAGGTGCCGCTGTGATGCCATGCCTTTAATTATGTGCATATGCTTGCAAGCACCCATGCATATGTAAATAGATAAAATTTAAGAATGTCCATGTTTTCCAATCTTTCACATCCAAGCCAACATGTGAGAACAAAATTTCGCTCTTCTGGCTACATATGGAAGTTGCTGGGCAGAGCCTTCAAGAATCTAAACTATGTACAAGTAGTTGTGCGAGTGAAGTTACTCAAAGCCATGGCAGGTAGAAGCTACAGTTAGGAGGTGTGATTGCAGCCTGTGTGAATAAACAAAAGCTGGATTTAACGTAGCTGGTGTAGGAGCTAACAGAGCGCAGTCTGTGGGTTTCAGCAGTGATGGCACTGACTAGTCCAGGGGTCCTGGGTCATGTGTAGTTGACCACTAAAATGTGAATATGCCTGTACCCAGTGCACCTCAAGTCAGTTTGCTACAGGCATGCTGCATCTGTTTGCAGGGCAATTGAGGATGTTGCAGCCCACATGGAGATTTTTTTGGTGCAGTTTTTTCTCCTTTCTGGAGGTGTAAACATTGCTGGTGCTCTTTAGCTAAGCATAGTGGCTGGATGCGAATTTTACTGCCATTCCATGAGTTACAATTCCATGTCCTATTGCAGTGGGCAGTAAAGATTAGACAATTAGCTTATGAGCATCAAATCTCTCTCTCTCTCACAATTAGATACTCACTTGAGAAACTTCATATAGTGGACTGCAATTTGTTTTAATTTCCAAGCAATGAGTGAGAACACTTAATTGCTTTCTGGGTTTTATTCTGGGGGCTATAAATAAGAACTCCAGCACATGAATTTAACAAAAAAGTATCCCCTTGAGCCAAGGCTTCTATAAGTATTTTGTTTATAAAGTCAAGTATTACATACATGGAGACGCGGGAAAACTGAGATATATTTTCAAACATGTCAATTTTAAAGGCGTTAGTTAACTTGATTAAATCTTTTATGTGGATACCTTCTCTTCCCAATTGAAATACATCAAACCAAGTAGAGCTCTTGTGATTCTGAGCAAGGATGTTCACACAGTCCCTAAATGTAGTCCAGTTAATCTACTTGAATTCCACATGTGCAGTTAACATTATTTAGTTATTCTGAATGTCCTCAGGTAGACAAACCATTCTTACTGACTCACATCTATTTACTGCTAGTGCTGATTCTTGAGTGCCTGTCTGACGAGGACTGAGCAAAGTTAGTGTTTCCTCTGTACCCTGTACCAGCTCTTGTCCTCAGAAGTTAACCAAGTGAAAATGAGTTATCCTTTATCTTCTTGCACCTGTCAGTTTTGCCTTTAATGTAGTGCTCAACTGAGAATACTAAAGTTGCTCCCATGCTCACTGACCTTTCCTCATCAGCTTCTCAGGGTAAAAATGTGTGGTGAAAGGCTAGGTGGAAGATGCAAAGTAAAATTTACTCTAAAGTAACTGTTCCTATCGGGTAACTGTCTTCTTAATTTACTTTATATAAGTGCAGCCACATGCTTTAAAAATAAGCAGTGTGAGCATGAGAGATTCTTTGAAGCACTTAAGAAACAAACTCATGTTTGATATGTTTACAGAAGTATGATTTGCAGCCCACACAATACCTGATTGCTCTGGAGCTGAAGGCCTCCCATATGGAAGAAAGGGGGAAGAGCAGCACAGGCTCCTTAGTTGAAAATGCTGCATTTGTGGGTTTTTTATTGTTAAACCTTTTTTTTTGTCCCCCCAATGTGGGCTTTTTCTGCTGCAGTAATTATAAACTAGACTTTCTTGGTGATATCAAGGACAGTATCTGTATGTGAGCAGGAAGGAAGGGAGGATTTGAAGACATTGCTTTATTTGTAAAATATTTTCCAAAAAAGGCCATCTCCACTATTCAATACTTGCATTTCTTACATTGAAGTTTGTCAGATTAACGCTTAGAAGGTTGTGCTTTTGAAGAGGGGGAGAAACTGGGACTTTGTTATTTTGTGATTTCTGTTTGTTTTATTCTTTCAAGTGCTGAACATAAGACTGCTTCATCAAGGCTTCTTTGCAGTTGTTCTTAAACTGGTGGTTGGTTTTAGTTTTAAGTAAAAAAATAGAGAATATTCTTTCTCTTCGTGCAGGGAGGTCAAAATAGAAATTCAGAATCAGGCTTGCATAAAATTATAAAATATGGACCCATTTATGCTAAGTTTTCTTAAATAAAAGTGATGAGATGCTGAAAGCCAGAACTCTACAGTGATGAATGCTAATCGTGTAGAATTGACAAGAAAACCACAAACAGTGGCAGTACAAGTGTAATTGGCACTGCCCTTACTGGGCTTCATTTGTAATGCTTTCTTTAGTACTGTAAGATAACTTTTCCTACTTTTTTTTTAGTTCAGATTGTGTATTTTCTTTATTCATTTGACTGTGTTTCTGTCCCCCAAAGATTTTATTAGGAATAGAACTTAATGTAGCATAGAGTGTGTTTATGTTTGTTCCTTTTATTTGCACGTGATAATCACCAACTATCTCAGCAAAGAGCTGGGAATAGTTTCTTAGCTGCAGCTGCAGAGGAAGTAAAAAAAAATGTATTTGCGTGTGTCCTATGTAAACGGGCTTTTAAAATAAATCATTTCTCAGCATCTGTTGTCACAGAAGAGAATTATTTTATTTTAAAAGCAGATTTCTAGAGTCTGGAAAATTTTTCCTACTACAACCTTTTTACAGCTATTATTTATGTCATTTAAAAGTGTAGTGGTTTTAACCAGTGCTTATTGTGTTAGTTGTGAAAGGGAAGATTTTTATGACCACCATAACAAGCAGTGTTTTCAGATAAGTGCGACTGTGCAAGTACCCAGTGCTGCATATGTAGGGCAGAATGAGTTACAAACTCACTGAAGTTACAACATTGGGCATGGCTTAGTTTTCAACTTTGTTAACATTAGTGATGGAAATATAATTACTTGATAGTTCAAAAAATACATGCTGATCATACAGTGCTGTAGCAGATATCGTTCTTTGGGCTATTTCTTTGTGTGAACTCCAGGCTAGATTAGTAGAGTTTGCTGCAGTAAGTCAGTTGAATGCATTGGTAAAATTTTACTCTCCATATACTGTTAATGGAACTTAGAGTCTCTGTACTTTGTGTTCTTCAAAGCACTGCATTCCCTTCATCCTACTGGTACATGTAGCAGTACTGGAATTGCCTTGCTAGGTTGGGGAAGGGCATGGAATTCATTTTATTATTACGCAGATGTTGATATCTGGCTTTATTGAAGTACTTGAATTGTCCTTTGGAAAGTTAGAATTAGTGTTGAAAGATCAATTTTATATCTTCTAAAATAATTACACAGTTGAATCAGAAACAGTAATAGATATAATAATATATAGTATAAAAACAGATGATCTCAAGTCTATGAAGTAAGCTTGTGGAAACCGTAATAAGGAGTTTCTCTGAACCTTTTTGTTGAGGCAGAGGCTCTCTAAACAAAATCCCATATAAGCAGTGCTGTCTTATGTGCCGATCACCTTATTATTAGACTTGACTCTTCTGAAAATAGAAAGAAAAGGAAGAGGAGAATAAACAGTAATAGCACAACTTGCTTCTCTGCTCTGCCTGTCATGAGCAGTTTGTGGACAGGTGATCACTGTACATCTCTATAGCACAGATAAAACTTATTGATCAAAACCAATTGTGATTATATGTGTTGTCACCTTTTCCTCTCAATTCCACTTCCAAATAATGCTTAGATACTGTGATATCACAGCCACAGACTCTTCTGGATTATTAGGGCCACAGTTTACTGCTGTTCAATGCTTCAGTTTACTACCAGTCTTTTAACTATGATACACATTTTGAAGCCTACTGATCATAACAGTTAGGAATCCTGACTAAAATCTGTGCACTATCCTTCTACAACCATGTCATAAAACCAGTTCTTGCCTGGTAAATTTTATGACCTAATAAAAAGGAAAGTTGATTCAAGAATTTAGGGAAGGCTAGTATTACCTCGTTATACAGATGGGAAACTGAAACAACTCTGATTTGAGCAAATTTTGTAGGTCTTGACCCACAGTGATAGATAGAACTCACATCTGTTGAGTCGCAGCCCATTGCTTTTCCTAGAAAACCATCATTGTTTTTAATCTTAATCTGTCAATTAAGAAAGTTAACGAGGAATTTCTGTGCCACTGAAATTTGCACTGAAGTATAATTATAAACACTGTGGAAGATCAAACCAGAAAAGGAAGTGCTGTTTTACAGCTCTTTTATTTGAATTCATTGCCTGATCATTTTAGAAATTTATACATTTCAGTGCCCAAAGCCATGCTTGTTCATTTACCTGGTCAAGCAAGCATTTCTATAGTCATCATTGTCCTGTCTAAGTAGGAGAACAAACAGTAGCGGTTTAAACCTTTTAATGTTATATTTGAATTTCATTTTGTCTTTTTTTTTGTCAGTAATCCCTCCTGATTGATTACACATTTCTGAGTGTTTTAAAGCCATGTACTAACTTGTCCGTGTAAATACTTCCCATTAGAAAATACTTTAAAAGTTCTGAATTATGTTTGTTGCCATAGCAATACTTGGTTAAAGATTCATAGAATGACTTTTTATTTTCTTCCTATCATAGGGGAATTCACAAGGGAGATTGTAAATCTATTTCAAATACAGGGGATTCAGCAGGACTGTGTGCATGGGAGAATAGGGAAACAGGAAGGGAAAAACCTGTCCAGACCTTAAATCTGTACCTGGAGCACTGAAGGATCTACAGTGATGGGAAGGCTTATGGCTTTTAGTTGTATTTGGGTTCCAGGGGAGCTTGTCTAAAAGCTAAAAATGATATGGAAAAGAAGTACCTACAGAAGAAATCAGTTTTCTTTGTCCATTCTTGTTTTCCCACCTAAAATACGATGTGCATTTCTATTTCTTCTTTTGATTCCTAAGAACTTGAAATGGTGCTACTCTTTTTGGTATTGTGGAAGCAGAATGGGCAAAACCTAGGCTCTGAAATTGTCGTTCATCACTAATATCTCATCAGCTGTCTTCGTAAGTCTGTTTTGAGTAGTCCTCTGCTAACACTCCAACAAAAATTTAAATATTGACAGTTACAGCTTTAGTAAACAACTGAAACCTCACATAAAGCTAAATTCTGCATAACCCTAATTAATGTTTATCTGAGTTCTCTTCCCAGTTTCAAGATCGGTAGGAGGCCTTGGAAAAGTTTCTCTTGAGTATGTTCATACTCTTTTGCTAAATGTTGCTAGACTTGACTGGTCACAGAACACTGGACAAAAAAGTCTTGATTGTATGTGGTGTTTCGTATTTTATTATTGAATATTTTATTTGACAAGTGTGGTACTTTCCAATGAGATCTCAGTATTTTTATTTCTTGTATGGAGAATTCCACCTCTCAAAGTCTAAAAGAGCTGTTTGAATTTCATGTAGTCTCAAGAGCAACTGTTGTTTCCAGATGCCCGGTGAACTGTAGGAGTGTAGTTAAATGGGGACAGTATTGGATTTGGGGGGAAACAGCAAGTTAGGTTCAGTATTTTGTCTGTATCCATTGATCATGGAAGTGTAAAAGATTGTAATACAGGGTAACATGTTTGATTTTTTTTTTATTGGATGAGGTAAAGCTTTAACAAACACTACTGTAAATCACACTTGCTTTTGCTCCTGTTCCAGCAGGTATCTTTTTTTCACTTTTTAATTGAGATAAAGAAACAACTTCTGATTGTGCTAGGAAATTCTATTTAAGGTTTTGTAATGTTTTATTTATTTAAAGGGTTAGTGGAGACTGGGGAAAATATTAAATACTACACTTCATGGAAGTTCCCCAGCTGCTCTCAGAATCTGTACGCAAACTGAGAAATTAGTTCAGTCCTTGCCGCTCAGTCCCGTGTCAATTTTAAAATCAGAAGGTTGCTAAAAAAAACATAGAATTTTTAAATAGATTCTTCTTATTTACATCTGGGGTTTTGAGCTGTTATGGTTCAGTTCTTCAAGCTCTTAAAGCTCTTGTGATTTGGAAGAAGAAAAACAAATATCAGGCAACTTACAGTAATTGCAAGAGCTGCAACACTGAGATAACAAAGTATTCAGAATGCAGTTCCTCTTCACTTAGGCCGTAGTTCTGCAAACACGGAAACCATGCATTCATGTTAGCAAAGCAAGTAATCTTGTAGAGAATGGACTACTCTTGGTAATGAAGTTCAGCATTTTAAAATGTGTTGCCAGGATCAAAACTGTAGCTTTTAAGGGCTCATGGATATTTTTTAAAGATAGCAAGAATTTAGTGTAAACTGACCTGATGGAAGACATATTGTAACATAGGAAATGTGGGAAATCTGATATTTGGTTTATTTCTAGGAAGTCCGGGAGAAATGTTAAACAATAATCTCATTTAAGAATGTGTAAGAAATGTGTAGGATAGATGTTGCAAGCTGAAGACAAATCCAGAAAATTACTGTAAAAGTGATATTGATGGGTTTATACTTTTCCCTAATGAATTCTAGAACAACTTTGTTGATCTGACAAGATAGTCAATGTAAAAATACAGAAATACTCCAGAGTGGGATCTCAAGGCTCAAACTGTGTTCTTCAAGCTGAGTGAGGCAGTTGTCACACCAGAAGGATCTCATTCACAGGAATGTGGACAATTTGGAGAAGTGAGCCTGTGTAAACCACATGAGATTCAGCAAGGCCAAGTGCAAATCCTGCAGCTGGGTTGAGGCAACCCATGATTTCAATACAGACTGGGGGACGATGTGATTAAGAGCAGCCCTGCAGTGAGGGACTTGGGGATGCTGATTGATGAGAAGTTTGACGTGAGCCGGCAATGTGTTCTTGCAGCTCAGAAAGCCAGCTGTGTCCTGGGCTGCATCAAAAGAAGTGTGGCCAGTAGAGTGAGGGAGGGGATTCTGCCCCACTGCATTTCTTTTGTGAGACCTCGCCTGGAGTGTTGTGTCCAGTTCTGGAATCTCCAACATAAGAATGATATGGAAGTGTTGGAATGGGTCCAGAAGAGGGCTACAAAGATGATCAGAGGGCTGGAGAACCTCTGCTATGAGGCCAGGCTGAGGGAGTTGGGGTTGTTCAGACTGTAGAAGAGAAGGCTCTGGAGAGACCTTATAGTGGCCTACCAGTACCTGAAGGTGCTACAGGAAAGCTAGGGAGGGACTTTTTACAAGGACAAGTAGTGATAGTACGAGGGGGAATGACTTTAAATTGGAAGGAGCAAGGTTTAGATTAGACATTAGGATGAAATTTTTCACGATGCAGGTGGTGAGGCACTGGCACGGGTTGTCCAGGGAACCTGTGGATGCCTGCTTCCTGGAAGTGTTCAAGGCCAGGTTGGATGGGGCTTTGAGCAGCCTGATCTGGTGGGAGGTGTCCCTGCCCATGGCAGCGGGTTTGGAACTGGATGAGCTTTAAGCTCCCTTCTAACACAGACCATTTTATGATTCTGTGAGTTAGAACTAGAAATTCTTATGGTTTCGTAAAGTCCTCAGTTGAAATAAATCTCTCGTCCTACTATAAACTCTGTGGGAAATTCCACATTGCAGCACATTGTTCTGCTTCTGTCTGTCTTGAGTCCAGCAAGAATCCAGTTTGCTACAAAATAATTATCCCTATAACCTAAGTCTGCAGATGCAATTCTTACTGCAAGGCAGCAGTTGTCTTGATGGGTCGAAAGGTTACATTTTTCTTTTTATGGTGTTATTGTCAGTTGCAGAATGGCAGATGAGAATTGCGTCTCTGCTTTCTCTTGAAAAGGCAAAGGAAACCATGAAAATAAGTACTGTGCATTTTTTATTTGCCTTCTTAATCTTTTAAGATTGAATTTTTTAAGATTTTTTATGCTGTAGTAAATGCTAGTAGTTCCTTCTCAATACAAGTATAAATCTTCACGTAGGGCTTTTTTGCAGTGTTTGTATGATTTGTAGAAACTGAGGGATTAAAATTGCCACCACCTAGGAGACTTAAAAACAATATAAACAGTTCTCCAAGTACAGCAGTGGAGATGTCAAATAACACTGTGATCTCTGAAGTGTAGGTACTTCCGTGTTTCAGTTGTAGCTCCTCCTTTATGATACTAGGAAGGAGGTTTCTGATTCAGGGCCCGTGCTTGAGAGCAAGAGAGTTTGAAGTTGGGGACGGAGGAAGGGAATAAAGACTCATCTGGATTCTGGATGTTTTTGTTCTGATCAAACCCCAGAAGTAAGTTAAGTTTTGACCCTTCTCAGGAATGAGAAGATGCTGTTGCTCATTAGGTGCTTCTGGCAGTATTGTGGATATAATCTTGGAATGACTGGAGGAGATCACATAAAGAAAAAAATAGATATAATACAAGGGGAAAGAAGAGGGTGAAAAAGTGACTAGACCTGCCAGCAAACAAAGCCAGGAAGGACAAAGGAAGGGCAGATAGAAGACACTTTCAAGTTGGGAAATCACTGTCCCTCCTTCTGGCGTCTATAGATTATTTTCGAGAAAAATATATAACCTCTATTCCTTTAGCCCTTGGTGCACCTCTCATGTATATTTTCTACATTCAGCTAGTTTAAAGGTAATGCTGTTAGTTTTTTCTAGGATATGTGAACTCATCAATTTTTAGATAGTCTTAGTAGCTGTTCTACCTAATTGTTATGAACTGAAGTGGAATATTCTTTGGATTCCATATAGTGTGTACAGCTGCATGTTTGTGGGTGCTTGTGTGTGTGTGTATTATGAGTTTGTTTGTGTGTGTGTAATGAGCTTGTGTGTGTGTATATGTTTTTCTTTACTGCCGCTCAGTTGTTGAAAAATATTATTATTGAATCGCATAAAATAAAGCTTTCTGTAGCATCCACACAAAATTCGTGCTCTTTCTGCTGGCATATTTAACAAATGTGAATTCTAGAGTGATATCACTCATAGAAACAAGTAGACATTTATTGTTCTGTGGTTGAGATAATCGTTTTGGTAAAGCATGAATGAGGAAGTATATAAAATTGAGCTGAGTTAATTTCAATTTTTATTACAGGTACTAGGGAGAAAAATAACTTTGTCAAAAGCGGAGAATAAAATTGGAAACAACCACTTGCATTTGAGCCTTTAGAGCTGATTTATGAGTAGCGTTTCTGAAAATCTGGACTCCCCATTTTTGAAGTTTTTTATAGTATCCTAATAGATGGTGGGTAAGTTGAGCAAGGAGTTTTGACCTATTTGACTTCAATTTCAGTTGATAAGCCTCCAATTCCTCGGTTGGTGACTAACTGAGGCAGCAGATTGTTGGCATTCAGTGACAGTAACTTTGGATGCAACTTTGTCAATCAAACTGGACCATCCATCTCTGTCATGTCACTTTCTTTTGAAGTGTGCTGCGCTAAACTCCTAATAGGCAGCTTTGTTTCCATTCACAGAAGATTTGCAGAAATAGGAACTTGCAGGAAGAAGGAGGGCAATAATGCAGTTCTTAGTGATGGTTCAGTTTTAGATTGGCTTAAACTGATTTAAGATTGCAGCCAGTATTAGTGTGGTAACTGTTGCAGAGCGGATTCTTTCTCTCTGCTGTACCAAGAAGGGTAGAAGGACCTATACCCTTGGATTTCCCCACTGTTTGTGTTACTCTTCTGTGAAGTGGAATGGCTCGGGTTTTTTCCCCCCACTTGAGTGGAAGCTGAACTACATATGCAAAGTATAATAGCATCAGCACAGGATGCACTAGTATATTAAGGAGATGTGTGCAACAGAAGCCAAATGGTCAGATTGCTTCAGCTGAAGGGGTAGCTGGGAGTGTCTCCAGCATCATTTGTGTGTGCACTGTGCTACTGGACAAAAAGTCTCCTTTTTTTCATCTTCTACCAGGATGTAGAAGCATCAAATGTACCTTTCATTCAGTGTGATCTTTTCAAGTTTTTTTCTTTGATCATATGTCAGCTGTTCTTCTGAAGCTTATAGACCTAAGCAAGTATCAATTATTTATGCAACTCTCACTACCAGCACCAGTTACTTAAAAAATTAAAAAATAAAAACAATAAGTCATACCATATAAGTCTACATATCATGTAGATTTGTATATTTACTTTTAGGCTACTTCAGAGTTCTTATGGGACACATAGGTTACATTTTCATGATATTTTTGGAGCCATAGCATATTAATACTTTTAAAAAGTGAGATTGTGCATTAAACCAATTGCTTGAGGTTTTTTTGTTGTAAAGAAGATAACTATTTTGAGTTTTTCAGAAAGCCATAACTTCATAAATTTGTTTTGGGCATCTTCCCCTGTTTACTTATCAGTCATCTGCCACGACCCCCACTCTCCTTTGAGCCCATGCTCTAGATGTATTGAATACCCTTTTGTATATCTGATCTATAAATCTGGTTGCCCTAAAAAGAGTTGATAAAAAATGGCAAGAAAAAAAAAATTATATTTTACAACTGCAAAAACTGAAGAATCTAAATTCTGCCTAGTATTACGTGGTGCATGTAATGTGTTAACGCCCATCTTGGAGAAGCAAGTGCCCTTGCCGACAGCAAAAGTAATTTCTAGGAGAAGAGGCCAGACCACATGACAGACCAGTTGCCAGCCATCATGTGTATGACGTTGACAGGTTTGAGTGGTGGGCCTTTGGGAGTCTCATGAAGTTCAACAAGACAAAGTGCAAGGTCCTACATCTGGACTGGGGCAAGCCCAAGTGCAAATACAACCTGGGCAGAGAGTGGAATGAGAGCAGCGCAAAAGAAAAGGACTTGGGGGTGTTGGTTGATGAGAAGCTCAGCATGACCTGGCAATGTGCACTTGCAGCCCAGAAAGCCAGCTGTATCCTAGACTTTGAGAAAAGAACCAGCAAGTTGAGGGAAGTGTTTCTCCCCAGCTCCTTCGCTCTTGTGAGACCCCACCTGGAGTGCTGCTTTCAGCTCTAGGGCCCTCAACATAGGAAGGACGTGGACTTGTTGGAAGAAATCCAGAGGAGGGCCACTAAGATGATCAGAGGCCTGGAGAACCACTCCAGTGAAGACAGGCTGAGAGAGTTTGGATTGTTCAGCCTGGAGAAGTCTCCAGGGAGATGTTATAGCAGCCTCTCCAGTACCTGAAGGGGGCCTAAAGGAAAGCTGGTGCTGGACTTTTTACAAAGGCATGTAGAAATAGGGTGACTGAGAGAGGGTAGATTCAGATGAGATATTAGGAAGAAAGTTTTTACTGCGAGGATGGTGAGAGACTGTAACAGGTTGTCCAGAGAAGTCATGGATGCCCCATCCCTGGAGGTGTTTAAGGCCAGGTTGGATGGGGCTTTGAGCAACCTGAGCTAGTGGAAGGTGTCACTGCCCATGGCAGGGTGCTGTTACTAGATGATCTTTAAGGTCCCTTCCAACCCAAACTGTTCAGTGATTCTATGATTCAACTTGGTCAGCAATCCCAGGGGGAAATGCAAGTTAGGAAGTCAGTAGCAATGCATGTTACTCTGCAGGGGGGTGGAATCTAAGACAGCTGATGCAAGACTTTCTGTAGGGCAGGAGAAAAGACCTCAAGTAACATATGAAGACTTCAACAAGAATGTAAGTAATGTTAAAAGGATCAGTTTGGTTTCCTCAACATTAGTCATGAATATATATATCTTGTTCCTGTGTTTAAAAATTTTCATCCTAATCCTGAATTGTAGCCCTAATGTTCTGTTTTTCCTGACTGACAAACCTTGAAAATGCCTTAATGGACAGTAATGAATTCAGTGTTTCTTAGCATACCTTATAAATCTCTGCTACTGACAAAACTTAGGCCTGCTGGACCTTGGAGACTGTGCTCAGAGCTGCTTGCTCTTGCTTAAAAAATGTTGGGAAAGTTTCTGCTGACAGGAACTGTTGAGTTTTAAATGCAGAGCAACTGAATACTGACTGGCGTTGTGTTAGTATTTGTCTGTTACAGGGATCTTACTATAGTTAGAATTACTCAAAAATTTGGGGCAGCTTGAGGTGTGACAAGTTAGCTTATGGAGTGGCTACTAATTACCATTTATCAGGAATGTGTTTAATTTTTTTTACATTTTCTGATTTTTAACCCTTTATGATTCATGACCCTAGGAAGGAGTCTACTCTTAGCTTCAAAAACTGTAAGAGTTATGGAAACACAAGGGTTTTTTTAAATTTTTTTCTTAAATCACCTAAAATCATTCCTGTATCCCAGCCCAAAGGAACTTTTGTAGTTGTGATTGAGAGCAGGTACATCATCATATGTTCATCCTAGCACATCTATTACACTTTATCTTGCAGAAAAAAAAATGCCTGACAGTTCATGGAATTTTTTATTTCCTTCACTGATGTGACTATTCATTCCTATTTTATGCAGAGATAAGATTCTCTTCTTATCTGTTGTTCCCAAGGGAAAGGTTCTGGCTGACTAATTATGCCCAAGAGTGTATGGTAGCAGGGCAGCTTCATGCATGTTTCTGGTATCCTTGCATTTGAAGGAGGTAAACAGTAGTATTCCTATCTCCTGGGAACTTGTCCTGGGGAATGCACATTATTTCTGTCTGTGTTGCCCGCTTGAGAATGTTGCATGTGCTCAGGAGGGCCCTTGGTTAGTCAGGTGGCAGTCTAAATCTCCCATGGCAACTATTAATTATTTTAATTTTTTCAAAGGGAAAGAGAAGAACTTTTTAGCTTGTTCATTTTTTACTAACACAAGAAAAAAAATCTTAATAGTAAGAGAGATGAATAGAGAAATGAATATTTGTGCACCTAAGGCTTTCTAAAAAAGGTGGACAAATGGGCAAAATCTAAATTTTATCTTCTGCCTGGGAAACTACATGATTGTGGATAATAAGGTGGGAAAATAACTGTCTGAGCTCTGTAAAGTCTTCCTTACTTAACTTGATATTTGGTTATAATGCAACAAGACTTGCTTCAGCCCATCCAGGATTTCTGGGGAAATTTGTCATTTTTCCTAATGCAGGTTATTTTAACCTTAGGATAAAAAACTAGGAACATCCTGCTGCTTGAGTAGCTGCAAAACTAAATAGCATAAAGCTAATAAAAGAGACTATTATGCAAAACAGTGGCTAGGAGCTCAACTGTATCTTGGAATGAGAAGCAGAGTTATTCTGAGAAAAAAAAAATGTGGACAAGTAAAGGACTTGTCTGTGCTCATAAAATGGTAATCAACATAGTCAGTGAAGTGGGATGTAAACCACTGCAGGACATGCCTACAGTACTTTGTTTTGCAAATTATCGAATGCAAAGCAGAGCTTACTTATTTGTCACCAATTCTGTCATCCTGCATTTAGCAAGAGAAAGCACTTTTACTTGCTCTTATGGATTGAGTTTCCCTGCCAGATTCCAGATTCAGGAGTCCCACATTCCATTCAGGGGGGTTTTCTGATATGCTCTTAATTAGTTTGAAACCATCCAGCCAATTACTACTGTTGCAGTTTATTAGATTTGCTACTTCTGTTTTTAATGAGGATAGTCAATATAGCACATTTTATTCACATTTAGCATGTTACCCAAATACTTTTATAATGGGAATTGATTTTTGACCAAAAAGCTATTCACAGGGATATCTTGTTACTGTCAGTTTATCTGGTAATATGTTGTGATATTTAAGTTTATGCTGTACTAGTTTATAAAATCTCTAATTGATTTGTAAATACTATTGAATCCATTATGGCATTATCAGTAATGCATAAGATAATGACAGAAGGAGAACATTTTAAATATTTCTCCCTGTTTTCATTTACTTGTACATTTTCGGAAAAACATGTTTTGCTCTCCATTGCTTCTTTTTGGGTGACAGTTCTTAAAATATTTCAGGTACGTGACTGCTTTACTTATGTATTGTGAATGGACAGGTTGGGAGATAATCTCATCTAGGCTCCCTTTACCACAGAAGTTTGCAGTAGCTGATCTTTTGAGGTCACATCCAACCTGGGATGTTCTGTGATTCTGTGGTAATATGTGAGTCTTGATAAAAACATACTTTTTTTCTGCAGTAGAAAAGCAAAGTAGAAAGTACGATACTTTTTCATCTTTTCTCTGTGGGTAACAAAGAGATGGCAGACATTGACAGGTCTGTGAGGTCTGTCTATGTAACCAAATTTGGAAAGAAGGGCTGTGTTATAATAAAATAATGAAAAAAAGGGAAAATAAGTTTTCACGTGTTCTGTAGGCTTTCACTGAGCTTTAGTTTCTGTGCTTTGAAGGACTTCACTTCTGTACGTATCACTTTGTCAATTGGATGTCATGAATTGCTAAGTAAAAAATGAACACAGAATATTTTAGAAGTATCCATTTGGGATTGAATGTCTTTTTTCTTTTATTTCATGAAGCGTAAGTACAGGCCACCCAAATCCAGTCAGTAGCTGTCTCCAGCTCAAGATTGTCGAAGTACTGGATTAAAGAGCCCAATTTAACCTTCTTTAAGAGTCTCATCATTGCACAAACTCTAACTCGAAAAGTGTCTACTCTGTGAGTTGTGGTAGAACAGAAGTGAGCTTTCCAGCAGTGCGATGTGGGAAACCAGGAGAGAAAATCGCAAAAGGTGAGAAAAAAAATCACTTTAGGGTCAATATCCTGCATATGAAACTGTGCGTTGAAATGCTCTTTAGAATAAGCAGAGGTTTGGTTGTCTAGAGCTTTGTTTTCCAACATCAGCAGGCAGGTGGGTGAAACATGCTAAATATGCTCAGGGATAACTTTTCCATCTGATTTGTGAGTCTGTTTTATGTTATTTGCAGCATCTTGATCCAAATGGCGACTCATGGGCCAGACTTGGCCTGTGTCGTGCTTTCGTTTATCCTTCCACCTTTTCATCAGAGGAGATGGACAGTGACTCTTCAGGGCTTGAAAGCCAAATGACTCTCTTTGTATGTGGGCAGCTATTTGGAGCAAGACCTGGTACCACAGCAGCGTTATATAAGAAGTAGTGGGGATTACATGGTGTCATGCCTCTCACTATCCACATATTGAGTGTTGCAGTCACAGCTTTCCAGCTGACACAGCTCACAATTGGGGCATAGGAGTTTCATAGTTGTGATCTGGATGTATAGCTACAGAAATTGCATCATGCAAATTTAAGTTAAGACTCTGTAAAGTGTGGCTTGCAGTAAACTAATCTGAAAGCAATAGTATTGTAGATAAGGGAGGGAAGGTCTTTACCTGACTAAAGAATAACCATCTGGCTTTACAGTGGAGATGATTCCTGCCAGGCTTTTGAACAGCCTCCTACTTTGTCTTTGGATGGGTACCAGTGCGAGGGAGTTGTGTTGTGTCAATTGAAGAAGATCTTGTGTTGTTTTCTGATTGGTTTCCACCTCATTAGTATATTTTTTTTTATGCTTGCCTCTAAGTTCCTGAATAGTCCAACTGAGGTAAAAGAACAACCATTCGTGTGCTGAAATACCTTGATTATTGAGCTAATTATCCTCTATCCTGAGAGCTAGCCAACAAGCATTAAGACATCTGAGAGCAGTATGCCAGGGTACTAACAGTAGTCTTTGCCTGTACCTGTAGTCTCCCTTCTTCTCTCCCTCCCTGCATTACAGCTTTTTGTAGGTGGTTCTTGTTTATTGTTCACTACTTTCGTGCTGACCATTATGCGTAGAATTTCTCACCTAATACATCAGAATGCTGTTCTTTATACATATTTGCAAACAGTAACCTGTTTTCTTGACCGAATTCCTTTTTAAAACACACGTCCTCTGCAAGTCCCTGCCAGCATTCTTCCAAACTCTTCAGCAACCAGCACACTGCCTGTAGACTACTCATCCCTTTCAGAAACTCTTAGGTTTTATTGAAAGATCTTGAAATGTTATTCAGAGAGAAAGAAAAGCAAAACCCCTCTGTCCATCTACTATCAGTCTTCCTGGCATTGTGTCTTAGTCATCCTTATTTCTTTATTTTCCCTTTATCTCCTAGATAACAACTATTAATTTGGCCTATTTGTCAGGAAGTGGAAGTCCCTTATCTCAGAATGCAATTCTAGATCTCTACCTGTGCTGAAAATTCTCCTGCTTTTCATTTTAAAATCAAATTGCTACATTACCTTGATTTCATAGCTAATGGGGGTGGGAGGTGTCCTATTTCTGAACATGTGCTATTTACAGAACAGTCTCATGTCAGTGCTATAACACAGAAGGAGTGAGTCATCTGTATCCTGTACACGAAAAACTAAAATGATTGCTTCAGTACTTACAAAGCCCTTGACCAGCTCTCCTATTCTAGCAACACAAGCAACAGCAGAACTCCTGTGTATTGCTTGGGTAAGGACTGAACATGAATTTTCACCCTATCCCGCACGCCATATGTAGGGCATTAACTTAAACTGGGGCAAAGAAGATTTACATAATAGCTTTATACACTAATCGTATAGTCTTCGGACCACTACAGTTGGCAAATAAAAAAAAAATGGTGCCCTATTTATCAGGATAATTACTCAGGGGATCCCACAATACAAAAGAAAACCTATATAAAATCAGTAAAACATAACTTTTTCTCCCATTCTCAAAATATCTTTCACAGTCTAGAAAGTACCATTATGGAAAATTCTTACATCTTTCACACTGTCATCCAAATATCCTGTAGCAGACACCCCAGGAAAATATGGACTAATTTGAAGCAGTTCAAAGAAGGTAACGGGGAAGAATCGAAGTACTGTCTACAGGCTTAAATTTGCTTGTTTAATATTGGTTGTTCGGGGAGGAGTAGTACTGTCAATGAGGAATACAGCAGTGCTAATATAACTCATATTGAGTGAACCAGGCACAAAATCCCCAGTAAACATTCATCAAAATTATTCCAAAAACAATGCTGTAATAATCAAGACTGAAAAGATTTTATTTATTTATTTATCTTCAGATTGATTTGAAGGTTACACAATACGAGGAAACTGCAGCATTGGCTGAAGAAAAAAGCCTGCAGTATGCTAATCACACCCGGCTTTGCCAAACTACCTCTGTCCTCATCTGCAATACCTCTTCATTTCAGTTACAGACCTCCCTTGAAAAGGCATCATCAGTTACTCCATACAGCCTAGCAGATTTGAGTTGGGAAAAGAGGTCCAACATGACAGAACACATAACTCTCTCACTTGGAGCCTCTCTTGGAGTTGAATATTTCTGTATTGATCCCTTCCCAAAGACATTTATAGCATTAAAGGCAAAAGCTAAAACTTAACAGGATCCTATTACTATTTACTAAGCACAATCAACTTACATGACACTTGACAAACCACTGAAAGATGTGACCTATGTTCAAGCAAATTTAAAATATGCAATAAGATGAGAGGATATAAAATAGGTATTCAATACAGTACAGACAGTGAAATTGATAGAATTTTAGTTTAATATATGTAACATTCTTTTCTGTATGCTGTATGCGTTTTTTATATGTAATTGTCATGTTGTGACTAAGAATTCCTTGATTACGAAGCTGAGGAAGGAGAGGGTAACACCTCAGTCTCTCTCTTGGAAATTCTGTGTTCCTGCCATATTTGGCTGTGGCTCACAATCTGAATGTGGAGCAGGAAATAAGAATGAACCCAAAATAAGGAAGAGTGAAGGTTAAGTACAAAGGCCTGTGCCTAGGGTGGAATTAACCCATGCAGTAAGTCCAGACAGATTGGATAGAAAGTAGATTTGCAGAAAAAGACTTGGTGGTCCTGCTTGACAACAAATGAACATCAGTCAGCAGTTGGCCTTTGAAGTAAAGAGTGCCAATTACATACTGGATTGTATTAGGAAGAATGTAGCCAGCAGAGTGAGGAAGATGATTATTCCCCTGTATTTGGTGTTAGTGAGACAGCATGTAAAGTGCTGTGCCTGGTTTTGGGCTCCCTGATACAAAAAGGCCATATTTACTTACCTGTGTCCAGCAGAGAGCTACCAAAATGGTTTGGAGGGAGGAATAACCTTCCTGTAGATTTAGAGAATTCAGATTCTTAAGCAGGTTGATATGGGTAACAAGATGCTATGTTGATTGTCCACACACTTACCCTGAGTCCATAAGAGAGTATCTGTGTAGTAACTTATCCTGTTTTCAGCTGAGGAGTGAAATACCTCATACCTACTGTGTTTTAGCATAGCATACAAACATACATACTGGTTTTCAATCAGCAGTTGGTACAAGTTAACTACTTCCCTCATGGTAGCCTGAGCATACGTTGCAGTTGAGAGTTAACCTAAATAGTTCTACCTTGCAGCAACGCAGCTGCTTTCTGAATCACTCAAGTTCACATGTTAGTATTTTCCTCATATATTCACTGCAGTGAAAGAATTAACAAAATCTGTGAAAAGCTAGTAGTATGAAGTTTTGTGTATACAGATTTATGTGTGAAAATATACAATGGATTTAAAAGTTCCACAGCTACTGCGGGGACCTCTGTTACTTCTTTTACTAGATTTTCCATGGCCTGGTTTTCAGGTTGAAGCGTGTACCACTTTCACAAGTTTAAGAACTTCCTTCTCTTTTTTTGGATTAATTCAGTGATTCCCACTGGTAAATGAGATTGTTCCTATTTATAGAATATCCTTCAATGCAGTGAGTGCTCAAGTTTGTATCAATGCAGAAGAGTAGATCTCTTTTAAAGACAGTCAAAACACATAGTAAACAGCTCTGTAACTCTAAATGTAATGAGAGGATGAGAAAGGAAGAGTGAAAAGACCGTACAGAAATGATTGTGTGGTGATTAAAGATAATTTGTGTCTGGCCTGAAAGCTAAATGAATGCTCTGCTGTTGTTTTCATTGAAGGTGATAATGTGGGGTGTGTAGGGAAGGCAGGATAGCTCTTGGGAAGGGGTATGTGTAGAAATGGAGATTGCCATTTCTGAGGTAAAAGCAAACCACAAAGATCTTAATGTGTTGAAACTCAACAGACCTGATAATCCCTACCTCTGAATATTGAAATAACCAGCACATGAAATTGTAAATCCACTAGTTAGGATTTTTATAGAGTTTGTCAAATAAAAAGTTTTTATGTGGCTGGAAAAGAGTACCTGTGTGTTTTCTTTTTAAGAATGGGGCAGAGACATCTGTCTAACTACAAACTTGTTAGTTTTGATCTCAGTGCATTAATTTAGAAGATACTTCACGGGCGAGGATGCTTACGGGCATGGAAGTGAACAGCAAATGAGATTAAATGTGTCATGAGTTTACCAGAGAGAAGTTTTACTGCACTAACCTGATATTTAATATTACAAATGATTTTTTAGAAAGGGGCAGGAGTCCTTATGTATCTCAATTTCAGTTGAACATCTGATGCACTCTTACATGGGAAAATACTAGTCAAGATAAAACAAAAATAAGTTTAGAATAAGGAATGAAAAACGAACAAGTGAAATGGCCGCAATGGATCAATAAGTAATGCTGAAGAGAATGCTGGATAAGAGGGGGAATAATGCTGGAATACCTCAGAGATCAGATTTGAAAATATTTTAATGCTTTCTTGTTAAGGAAATTGTAATGAAAAATAAGAAAGCTGAAAGTTGCTGATGATTTAGAGCTCTGGAATAGTTGGCAGGACTGCTGGACAGAAAAATAAGATGCACAATATGAAGTGAAAGGTCATGCCCATAACATGTAATTGTAACGCTCTCTTTTATATGTTGGAAATGCTGTTGCTTTAAAATGACTGAGGAACAAAATGACTGTCAACTGCAAGGTGATTATTAACTGTGACTGTGATGTAAAGGAGAGCTTTTTTGCTAAAGGAGAGCAAATATGATCTCAATATTAAGTAGAAGGAAAGGTATGTTTGCAAAATAGTGTAACACCAAAACTGTTATACTTCTGTAGTGCAATACTTATCCACACTGGTGTACATCCAGAATTCTGCATAACCTGTTTAGAAAAGGTGAATGTAATTTGGAAAATAAGCAGAGGGGAGGTACTATGTTGGCTTGTCTGATTATTGAAATAGAGGCAGAGGAATGGTATGCTGCTCTGCTGCTCCATGTGAATATATTGTAGAGAGAATGGGCACAGCACTGGGAAGACGTAAATATGTTGAAGCGGAAGTACAGTGCCGTCCTTGAAGTCTAAAACATGTTGCCCAACATACTTAATATGAGACCAATATTTAAATATTTAATCCTTACCATCAAATGAACAAATTATTCTCTAAAGATTCAAGCTGTTATTTTTCAGGTCTGTTTGGAGACTGCTGTCCTAAGGAACTCCCTGGTAAAGTTGTGTGTCTTTCTCAAATGGATGAGCATTGCTGCATTTGGAGAACAAAAGGTTTCTTATCTCTTTTATCCCATTGGCCTGGTAACAGGAAAAATTACAGAGTTACGATGTTACTGGGCTAGAGATGTAAAAAGTAGATGCTTAGGGCATTGTCTGGATAGTTGGGTTATTTAATTTGATGTAAATAAGCTCTTTTTTATCGGGAAAATGTCATCTCCTGAGAAGGTATGAGGGAATCTGTTTAAAACCCTGGACTGTAAACAGAAATGAAAGTGTTCCTGATGTTCTTATTTGGCATTCATTCGCGCCTGTGAGGAAGCTCAGATTTACACTTTCATAATGATACCCCTCAACCAGCTGCCTTTCAGACTGCAGTCTGGTACCTCTTTACAGATGTTCTGGGGTTTATATCAGAAAAGAGGTGTCATAATTCTGACTGAATTTCTCCCTCTTTTTCAATGGTTCAGTTTTCAATCTCTTCTAATGTCAAAATGCTATTTGTTCTGCTAACTACAGTGCTGAAGAGCACACTGAGCATGGAATTTAAATGTAAAACAGGTTGTTTCATAAACAGTTGAACTAATGAGGACTGATTTTCTATTGAAATGTATCCTGTTATCCTAATTTACCACTCTACAAAACATTCTCAGATCTGTCTCATATCACCTACTTATTTGGCTGGAGAACTAACAACAGACAGGGTGGCTAGTGCAAACCTATTCACATGCTAAAGCGTGGGATAAAGATTGAGGTGTAATTACCTTCCTTCACTGGGAGCGCTCACTTTTTTCCTCTTCCTTTGCTTCCTTAGTTGCTGATTTCCACAAAACTAGCAAGAATTTAATCTATTGAAACTGCTGACACTGTATCTAATTTAGATGAAATTAGCCAGAAGTTATGAATGGGAAATACCTAGAGAGACAAACGTTCTCTTTCACAAGAAATGAAGCGAAAGACCTTCAGAGGAAACAAATCTGCAGTCACTTCGGGTCTCAATCATGCCTAATAAAAAAGGTGGAAGCCTCTATGCTTTTTCCATCACAAATAATTTAACAAACACAGCTCTGAAAAGTCTCGTGAGGATAAAAGGTGATGCAGAAAGCTGTGTGTTTCAGGAGAAACGAGTTCTGATTATGTCTCTCCTTTTCAATCTGCTTAAAAGTGGAGCTATCCTTTTGTTTGTGATGGATATTTGCAGGCAAAAAGCATTTATTTGTAGGCATTCAGGTATCCAGCTTCTTCAAATTCTATTTCAGGTGACAGGAGTAAAGAGCTGACAGACTTTAGGTATTGTTGGCCAACTGGAAAAAACAAATGAGAGAGACTCTGGAGACTGATTAGGGACTTACTTTTTTTTCCTGAGTCTGAATTACACAGTCAGTATCTGAATATTGTTGTACTTACATTGTTACTGTGTAACACTGATTTGACTGATTCCACTGGATCTACTCTGCATTTGGTGAAAACTAAGAGAAGAATCAGGTACTGTCTTAGCATTCTGGTTGATAGAATCTCACCAACTGATCTATCTTTCTCTAAGCTAATTGAATTATAAAATTGAACGAAAAAATTTTTAACTCTTTCTTTCTTTTTTTTTCCCCAAAGTCGACAAGCTGTTGATATTCTCTTAAAAGTGCTTATGATATAGGGAAAAACTATTTTCTTTTGGAGTTACATTTTCTACTTCTAAAAATACACGATGTATACTGTGTATATTTTTAAATGCCAAGACATTTATTGATATAAGGGTGAATGCAGTAGACTTAAACAGGTTGTGTGAGTTTTATTTACTATGAATACAAACCGTATATATACAGAATATGAAGTGTGTGTGTTTTCCTGTATCACCTCCATGGATAATTAAGTGATTCAGTATGTGAGATGGATGCTGTTGGAGGCTAGTACACAAACAATTTAATATGCATTATGGTCCTAAATAATGGGATGGTATATTGGTTACTTGGGTTTTCTCTTTTGGAGATTTTGCTGATCGCAAATATTTCCCATGTTAATAGAAATCAATTATAACAGCAACTAAATCCTCCTTCTCCTGCATGTTTTGAACTTACTGGAATTACCAAATGACTTGTAGTGATTTAGCCAATTTAGAGTCATTTTATTCTCTCAAGTGCTGGTTGTGTCCAGAATCAGGAAAAAGGAGAGAGAGAATGTGAATAAATGGAGACCTCATCCTTTTCACTGGGTGGGAGCTGGATGTGGAACAGCCGAACAAGCAGGAGAGTTCCTGGTAGTCTTCTTATAATTGGTTACGTGAATTCTTGCAGGCAATGTTGCTGGTAATGACAGTCTTTTTTGGCTGTAAAGAAACTACCTATGGTTTAGTACACCATTTGTAGGACACGATTCTAGTTCTCCTCATAAATTCTCAGTCGACCTCTGCTGTAGATTCACTGATGAACCTAAATGATCTCTGCCTCAGGTTTCCCTTCTGTATGGGAGATGACACTGCTTTGAAAATGTAATGAGAAGCGGACAGGGGAGGGTAAAGGAGATAGGCTTAGGCGTGAGCAAGGGAATTGAAGGTTCATTTTCAAAGCAACATGTGTGTTACAAGAGGAAGGAATCCATGTACTGTAGTCTCTAAACATAGAATAACTGTTGCAGAAAATTGATCTTCGAAAATTCACTTGCATTTAAGAAGCTGGCAGACTATCCGTCTTGAATGAGGATAGAACAGAAGCATTGGTTAAAAACTACACTTAAATTTTTCTTCCAGTGTTTTCGCTGATATATGGAGAAAAGAGACTCTGGCTCTGGCCAATTTTTCTTTAGAAGGCTTTATATTTTATTAGTATTAACAATATATAAGAATAAATAGAATGTATATACATGCATTGCATTGTGGATCTTATGTGCTTTTTCATACTTTCCCTTTTCTTTGACTTAATAGACAGCTCTGTATGAATGTTTCTAGGAATAAGGACAATTAAATGGTAAAGTTGTTTTTCTCCATAGGAATGCTTAAAATAGTCCTTGAACTATGTATTTACTACACATTTCTAATGGAAAACTTAAACTTGAAAATTAAGATGGGAAATCAAATACCACATTTGGAATAAAACTGAGACTAAAATGCTGTTTTCAGAACAACTGTTTTTCAGAGCTCTCATTATAGTTCTGTTTTCCTCTAAGTCATCCTTTTCTTTGAGAGGAAGGCTAGATGTGTACTGCACGGTTCTGGACATCTCACTTTTTTTATGTTGCCTTAAGAAATATTAGAGTGGAAATGGAAGATTTTCAAATAAGGACAAAACAAATAAATCTTCTCTTCATATGTTTTGGGAAACTGGCCAAATACAATGAAGGTTACTTGGATAACCTTTACTCTGTCAGTGCAGAGCTACCAACTTCTCACGTCCCACTTAACTGATCTTTTGCACCTGGTTTTGGATAGCAGTTCTCCAATAATGGGTGTACAAAGTTTCAAATGATTTTTTTTTTAAATTACCGACATCTAAAATTGGAAAAGTCACTTTAGTTTCTATGCGCTGTATGCAAGAATGTGTACAAAATGTGTATTAGCAATATGCACATTTGTTTTCAGTGTTCTTCACTACCTGCTTCACAGTGCTGCTTAATCTGTGTGTACACTGAGTAATGTGTACAAACTAGAAGTACTGTGCAAAACCTTTCCTAGTATGACCTTGTTAAAATCCTTAGGTAGATAATCCAAAAATGAAAAAAGCAAATGGCTACCTGAACGCTTTCAATAGACAGTTTCAGAAGCAGACAAGCTTCCCCGGGAAGGAACATGCGTAAGATTTTCCTCCCTCTTGATGGTTCTTGATTTGGAATGATATGAAAATGAAGCATAGATATGTTCTACCAAATTTGGTAGAAGTTGCCCAACAGATGCAGAAGTTATTACAGACAACAAAGAGTAATCGCAGAAGCTTTGTTTCTTTAGGAAAACTAATTAAAAACACAGGTGAAATTCAGTTTTAACAAGGCAGCAGTGTGTATTTTGCTCATGGCATGTTTTTTCTAAGGATGAGAACATTGTAATACCTTCCTCAAAGTGTTACTTCTAGTGCTGTTTTCTAATATGTGTTATGGAAGATTTTTTTTGTCTGTTTGTTGAACCTTATGCCACCACAATTTTTTTTTTCCTCTGAGAATTCCATTAAATTCTTTACTATTTTTATAAATAGCTAAAATTGGCTTCATTTGTGCTAGTTCATCTTTTATTGTCTTTGTGGACTGGAATGCGTGTTGAGCTTTTAAACCCTTTGGATTACATGGAGACCTAATTTTTTATGCAACCTGACTTTTTAATAGTGACACTTATTTGGAACGAATATTTAAAAATACAAACCACATAGTATCTGCTGCCAGAGGCAAGCTCATGCTCACCTTGTAATGTGGTAAGTGATTAATACAAAAATTATCTATGTTTAATTGTATATACAAAGTATTTTTCTCCTCTTCTACCTTGCTAATATTGTTGCTTATTCTTTAGTGCCTAAAACTGGTTAAAATTCTTATCTACTAATAGACTAAAAGCATAATGAGGAAATTCAGGGGACGTGAAATTACTTTGCCTCAGAGATTGTCAACAAAGAACTATTCTCTCACTAGACCATGTATATCAATTTTCTTGCAAAAGGTTGATTTTTTAGTTTTTAGGAATTTTTCAAAAAGATTTTGTACTTTTACTGTATAAGATGAGATTTTAAATAGGCATTGATTGTTCCAGTTTGATTAGATGTAAATAATATTATTGGATTTCCCACCAGCTTAGGACGTCATAGGCATGTGAACATCAGTCAACAGTGATCAGCTAAATGCAAACAGCCCACTTGATTGCCTTTTTTTTTTTTCAAAAAAAAAAAAGGGGTAATAGGAATATGAATTGCATCCTCCCAGCTCCTATACTGGGAATTATAGTATTGTCTTTAAAGCATTTTACCGCTTTTATATGTGTCTCCATTGTTTGAAATACGTGGAAAGAAGAGTCGAGAGCTAAGTATGCAGCCCTTTTGTTCTCCACTTAACTCTTAATATTTGTGTCACAAGTGCAGAGGCCTGGACATTCATTTGGAGGGAAGAGACTAACTACGCAGACATTATTCTAAGCCTTTTAATATAGCATCTTTCAAGTGCAGCAGCAGCTCAAAGGAATCCAGGTACTTTCTATGCATGCATGAACTTTGCTGAACCTTATTTTCTTAGGGCTTTTTGACTTACCGGTATTCAAGCTACTGCAGTAGGAACAGATAACTGCTGTAATGAGCTGTTTGTAGGAAGCACGGTAAGAGTGACAACTCTTTAAACCAGGTGACTGGAAGGACAGTTGGATGGTCATGTATCTGGTCACTACATATGGTAAACAATCTTTGTTGACCCCCAAAATAACTCTTGGGCGGCTGCTGCTCTTTCAGCTGTTCATCTGGCTGTTACAAGGGAAGCTCTGGGATTTTCAGGGAACTGTGGGCTAGCCTACAGCACCATATACGTCCTGCTTAGGCCAAAAAAGCCGCTGTATGTCAATTCTGCCTTTGTAATTGCATGCCCCAAAATTAAAGCTGTCTTTAATTAGGACAAGGTGTGGAAGGGCCAGGCACAAGAGTGAGATGAAGATGACTGCTTTACACCTTTCCTCCTTCTGTTAGCAGTGGAATGATATCATTTGAGTCAGGAAAGTTGAGTCTTTTTTCCCTCTCTTGTTGTAGATGTTACCCTTTTGAAGGGGCATGCTCCCACCACACCCCAACCTCCTCAAAAATAAAGGCTAGGAAGACTCCTGGTGTTAGGGTTGAGAAAGAACTATTCTATTGTGGAAAAAATGCAAGTATTAAAAATAAATGAAGTTTTATATATTTCCATGTATACATTTTACATACTTATATTTGTTTTAGAACATTTTGTGGAGTTAATTGTAACCACAGTCATTCACAGTCCTCAATGAATTTACTGTCTTGCCAAGAATTTTGTCAATATGAATCCATGTTTTCTAACTGGAAAAAAAATCATGAAAAGAAAACCTGAAAAATTATCTTTTTCTCTGAGAGGGCTTCCATTTTCCCACCATTCACAGTTGTGCCTTACTAACATCATGGTTTTGAGACCTTACAGAAACCTTTGATGAGCAGCTGTGTTTATTAATCTTTCCGGATTGAATACTTATATAAACACTTTTACAAAATAATCATTGATAGCTTATATCCTGTTTGATCTGTACTTTAGACAGGGAGCCGATTGCTGTGATTATATATTTAGATAGACTCTTGGCCGTTCTTGTGGCCACATATCATTTGTTATGGCACATGATTTCTTTTTGATAAATCAGTCTGATCTTGGAAAGTGCATGATACCTTTTTCTTCTTTTTTGAAGACTGAAACAAACACGTCTCACGAATTCTAGGTGGCTTATATATATATGCTGATAACCTGGTCAAGGCATCAGCATTTTGTCTTTTTCAGTGGATCAAAACTGTCCATCAGTCTTGGGATTTGGACCTGCTTCATTGTAATTTTATTCTAAAAGAAGTTGCTTCTTAGTGTTAGAACTGATAAAACATTGTAGAAAATGAAGAAAATAAAATTCTGATACCTGCTGCAATTCCTGCAATTCTGGGATTCTGAAGGAAGGATCCAGCTTATTATCCCACTACCTAACGCTAGAGATACTGGGATGGGTATACCTGCTTCTATCTCTTGTTCTAGAATTGACTATCTTGTTATCAGTGGAGGAAAAAATAATCTAGATTTTATTGGGGCTTGCAGTCCCTACCAAAAAAAAAATAAATCAAATTTCAAACTGCATCTCAACTTGGTTGTAAAAACTATGTAAAATATGAATCATGGTGTTTGGGTAAACCACAATATGATATGAATTTAACAACGTCTTCTCCCTGCGACTGTTTCCCCCCTCCCTCCACAGCTTTTTTTTTTCTCTTTGACTTGACTTTACTACAGCAGTGGAATTGCTGTAGTGGTAAGAAATAATTTTCTCAAGGACAGCTCTTAATAGTAGTTCCACTGTTGGAAAGTACAGCAGTGTAGAGCCAGATCTAGTGTATTTACAGGCTTGTTTTGATGATCCATGGGGAGTTCTGCTCTCCTTTCAGAGCTGCTGAAGAGGGCTGCATTGACAATGGGTAGTACTGAATCTTTTATTTTAGGTAGGAGATGAATAAAACACATGCACAGTTTTATTTGCAGTTTCAAGGTCAACATTGAACTGTATTGATGCTGGTGAGGTAGTTGCTTTTTCCACTGGAAGTTTGAATAGTTGAAATTGCCATAGAAGACAGATAGATCAATTTGAAAATACAACAAGATTATAGACCTTATGCGGAAGATGCATTATTTATTAAAATGGTGTGGTATTTCTCTGGGGCAGAGGCTCTAAATACAACATCTCCATTGGTGCACTGCTTGTGTTCTTGCATGTTGTGATACCATCCCCATGCAGCACACACCCATGATGCAACAACATGCCCAATAGTTTGCACTTTGTGGTCCTTGCTCCCTGTCTCATGAAGTACAGAAACAGGGCTTTCCTGTGCTCATAGGGTTTATGTTTCAAATGCTGTTCTATTCCCTTGACTAAGAAGGACTGACAGCTCCATCCATGCCAGAAGTACTTTATTTAATGTATCATTTCTTCAAGACATATTTTGAGAGGGTGCAACTTTAAATATGGTGCTGTCAAGGAGAGTTATGGCTACAACATTTATTACCACTACTTGCAAGAGCAAAGGGATGAAGCATAGGAAATGTGCAGTGAAGAAGGACAAGAAGTTCTTCTGGTGTATGCTAGTGTAGCTGCAGTCACTGTTTTTTGTTAGTGGAAGATGCTTTTCAGAATATATAGACGTATCATAGTTAAAATGCTCATGTGAGTTAGTTACACTATTTGAAAGCTTTGTTAAAACAGAAGAAAACAAAAAGCATCTTAACAGCTGTTGGAAGTAATGGCCTTTCAGCAGTTACTGAACTGAGCTGGAAATGAGCCAGAAATTTTAATGAAAGAGATTTGTATGCAGTTACCAGCCTTCTTTTTTGATCACAGTGATCTAACTTCAGTAGCCGTGGAAGTGGTATCTATGTTTTGAGATCTCCATGATGTGGTACTGCCTGCTGATCCCACACAAAGCAGCAGCTTCTCCCAGAACCTGCCAGCAGAATGCAACATCATCTTCTCGCTACAGAGAGCTTATACGGAGAAGAAGAGGGATGGCAGATGTCTTCTTCTCAGTGCAGAAAGCTGTGTGCTGATCCCACTGCAGTGGGCATAATGGGAGAGAGGGTACTGCAAGTTGAAACAACTGCCTGTATTACCCATTTCTCTTCCCACTACTTAAAAAAGAATTTGGAATCAATGAAAAATAACTGTCTGGCATTCTGTGATACTAGATGAGGCTGCTTTCATGTCCATGATAAACATAATGCAGCCAGATTTCTAAAAATATGAATCTTGCAAATTAACTCTGTAATGTATAACTGCAGTAGATAGTTTAGAAGTGAATTTCCAGCATTTAATGTTGACTCTTGCTACTACTGCAGCACAATTTTAAGTCTGCCCTTTGAGGTTGTTACCATACAACGATCTTGCGTCAACATGGTGCAAATGCTGAACATCACCATGACCAGTGTAAAGCAGTATCTAATTTCTTCCTTTGCTTAGGATAGACAGAACTGAAGGTTAAATAAGAAATGCAAGAGCTGTATGTCAATTGATTGCATGCAGACACAGTAAACTCTTAGGCTCATCAAAGCTTACCAACACTAAACACTAGGCGATATTGTTGTATAATTTCTATAACATTAAGGAAATCTACAATGTGCCACTGTTGCCAAAGATTTCATCACTAATGTGAGGAATAGTTAAGCCTATAACACACTGTATAAGACTAACAAATATGCTGGTCTGTTCCAGTGTATTCTTCCACTGTGCAGTGCAACTGTGCCTATCACAATGAAGGCAGCTAGAATGGGATCATTATGGCTCTGGTGTGTTAGTTCTCCATTCCCAGAGAGCTGAGCTGCCTTTGAAAACAATTTTGTATTTACTGGGAAAACATAGAACACTGACTGTTAGAAAAGTCATTCTGTCAATGCTGTAGCTAGCTGAAGAGTTTGTGTGTCGTGCCTAGCATGTTCTTACCCCTGTACCTAAGTGGGGGTGCTGGCAAAGGGCTAGAGCGTTTATCAAGCCCCTTTCAGTATCCTGCTCGTCTTCAGGTCCTTCTCTATTTTCCCTTATTGCTCTCTCACATATGTATATATTCCATTGCACCATTGGAGTTAGAAGACTCTAAAAATGTTTGGTTATGTCAAAAAGGAAAAAAGAAAGAAAAAAAAAGGTTGTGTATAATATTGTTCTCAAGAAAATGCCTGGGTTATTACACCTTAGTTAATTTGAAAGTTAGAAAATTACTAACTGCTTGCTAGAGTACTTCATTTTCCTTTAAGTTTTCATGCTTTGAAAAGAAACTTGGATTCTTCTGTTATGATTTAATATCTATGTGCATGATACTTTCTAATAAATTAGATTTTGATGCAAAAGAAAGCAAGTAGAGGTCAAAGAAAACACACAGCCTGTAGACTAAAAGTGGTCAAGGGCAGGGCTTAGGTTCAACATTTCATGATCATAGTTCAGGTTTAGTGGCATAGCATGATACAGGTGTGAGGTATTTTCTGTCACCAACGATGCAAGTGTTTTTCTTTGCACAGAGCTCTGATTTTCTTGCACTTGTTTTTATTCTGTCAAGCACGTGAGTTTAACTAAGTCTGACATAGAGCTACAAGCTTTACCAGTTAGCTTACACACTGTATTGTTTTGCTAGTGATTCACTGGGTAGTGTGCTAGGTAATGAATCAATGCAAATGTTAGAGTTTGGAATTTATGTTTGAGATGCACATAGAATAAGTCAAAATCAGGTTAGTTTTTAAACAGTTGGATATGAGACACATTCACCTTGAGAAGCCTCACTTCACTCACTGCAGCTTCAAATTTGAGTGAAGTCCCTATGTTTTGTCCTTAAGAACAAACATCTGAAATGTCTGGCTGTTGTGTCAAGTTGTGTACTGAGCAGCCTGTCTGGTACATGTCTTCCTGTGAAAATGGAATGCCCAAGTCAGCTTACTAGAGTTGGCAGAGTGGCTTCAATCCCAGTTAGCAAGTGGGCAGTGTAATTTCTGGCAGTGTTCTTCTGAGCTCTGGAAGGAGCCCTACCCCATGTGCCATGTATTGTCCAAGTTTTTGTTTTCTTTACTAAATACATCAGGTTAAATTATCGACCAACTGGAGATGTCTGGCACAGGTGGGAAAAGGCAAGCTGCTACTCCACAGAAATGCCAGATATTACCAGAACTTTGGATAATAGTGAAACACAAGAGTATGAATCTAGTATTTAAGACTATGAGATATGTGGGTCTGGAAGAGGCATAAAAGATGTCAAGACAATCTCATTTCCAGCTTGTTCTAAACTAGCTGATTTCGAAACAGAAGTCTGTCTTCGAGCCTTAAGAGAACGGACACTGCACCATAGCATAAACGACCATTTCTCATCCTGTATGTGCTTCCTTCTTCCCTGTCCAAAGTTGTTGCTGCTAGGCAGCCTAAAAGGGTCTTAAATTTCACGGAATATTGTATTCTACCTGATGAAAACGAGGCCTCCCACTAGGGTGTCTCAAGTTAGACACTGACAAGCAGTGTTTCAAAAAGACTTGTTACCTTAGAAATTGTATTTAGGGAATGAAGTGGTAGAGTATATTGAAGGTCAGACAGAGGCATGCTAGTTGGGGTATAATGCATGAAAAACACATACAATTCCTGCTTACAGAGGATTTATGCAATACCATTAATCACTACGCATTTTCATGGATGTTAAAAGTCTAACCATTATTTGAAATTAAGACAAAACAAACAAATAGGCTAAAAAAAACCCAGCTAGTATGAATAGGTAAAAGTTTTAAAAAATGAATGGTATTTGAAATGACTCAGTAAGTGCTATCAGGAGAACTCGGGAATAATCACAGTATAAGAAGCAAACAGAAATTACTTGTATTCATAGGCACTGTTGCTGTGTAATTATCAAAAGGCTGAGTCAAATCTGAGCAATTCTGTCAGAAATTCAGCATGTGTCAGGAAATATTTCCTAGCTAATAAATAACATGGTTAAAAATCTCCCCTGAAGAAATTACCAGCTCCTTTGCATATCTGACTGATATGTAATGGGAATAAGTGAATACAGAGTCAGCAATTGTGTGAGGAAAGAAGCCACATTACTCCTTTTATTTTTGGCTGTGCCTGGGGTCAGAAGTTCCTTTGTTCTTTCTTTACCTCCCGTTAGAGCAAACATATTCTGCTTCTTTTCTCTTAAGGCTCTTTTTTTCCTGTCCAAATTTTTTTTTATTTAAATAAAGTGAAAATGTCTGTCTGTGTTGCAAACTGTGACTGTGTTGGCTCATTATTATTTTCAATGCTTGCATGTTAATGAAATCTCGTGAAGTAAAAAAACCCTCTTTAAAGAGGCAAAGCAGTGAAGCTGTAATTTATTGAGTTAAAACTTCAAACAGTAATACTTAGTGGGCTTTTAACTTACTGTTAAAAGTACTAAACATGCATCACATGTTTAGAGTGTATAAGGCTACATATATAATAACATGTTTTATTTATCAATGCTTCAACAATTTTGCATGCTACTCCTTTTTCAGATACAGAAAATTCACTCCCTTTGTTTTGCCTTTCAGCTTTCGAGCTCTTTGGGATTAGCATTAGTGTTTGCTTAAAAGTCGTTATTGTTCCATCATGCGTAATGTAGAATTCTTCAGTTCTCTCTAGGTGATTCCATTGGCAATAAGTTAAATAATATCAAGTCAGTGTGTGTGATGTTATCTTTGTAAGCATGGTTCCTTCTGTGGAAAGTATGAACAGGAAGTGTGAGCAGAAATATTTCTCAGATTGCTCAAGTGTAACAAATCTGCGGCTGCTTCATGGTTGTCACTCAGTCATTCGCCATTACTGTATGGAATTTTCACAGCGACAGCAGGGATAGGACTTGGATTTCCATCATCACAAATCTCGGCCTGTTGCCACTGAGGGAGGGTCTCTGCCTGGTTATGGTATTTTTGTGTGGGGCTCTACTAGTGGAGACTACCGTCTATGAGAAAAGGCAATTAATTGCTGCATTAGTACCCATAATAACAGTTGAACTGGTTGGTTTTATTGGCTCTAGAACATAATGTTGCTTTATCCTTTCCCAGTGATTCATTTTATAGAAGACAACAAGAAAAGACTTAAATGACAAGGGTGCTTATACTTGAGTGACACTTAGCTCTTTTTCCTGTTTTTGAACAGATTTCCCTAATTATTAAAATCCCAGCACATTAAGAGGGATAGGGAACGTTATTTCGTCGTGTGGCATATGTTTTCATATCAGACTGTGCAGCAAGCAAGCATTTGTGAATGGAATCATATGATTCACCGTCTCCAAGCATGTTGCTTGTGCGGCAAGGGACAATACTAAGCTTATTGCTGGGAGCTAAGCATTCTGTGACTTCATTCAAGTGCCCTGGCCTGGGACCACAAGTGATCATTTATTTTGCAGCTAGCATAGTAAAATTTGATGTGGAAAACATATAGAAGGGGAAGGTACTTTTTCTTTCACAAAACGTATATTTTTTTCCCCACACTCATTCTTTCACATATTTCTCTCCTATGCATGTATCCAGAAGCATCAAGACGTGTGGCCTAGTGGTGGAGCTAGGATTACTTACAGTGGCAGGAAGGCTAAAAGATGCCAACTATTAAGTCCTCATCACCTTTACTGTTTTTTCTTGATATCTGTTCACATGGTACTTTTTGACTGTACCTTTTGTGCTCTTTAGGAGTTGGCAGTGATTACAATCTTAGGCTTTTCATCTTGTACTGTCTCCGTAAATCAGTAGGGAAAGTTGCTGATTTACCCACTGTCCTGCCTGCCACCTAGCCTACATGGTTTTTAGCTCTAATCCTGTTCTTTATCTTCCTGTCACCTTATTTCAATGATTTGATATTGTCCTTTACTTTACAAAACCAGAGCTCTTGAGGAACTGCATACTTAAGTGTAGTTGATAACGTGTATTTAGGGGTGCCCATCAACATGTGAAATCTCTTATTCCTTCTTTGACTGTTTCATTTGGTGCTTTCACAACACTTTTCCTTTCATACTTTATTGAAACTATTCTTCATAGTCCTGCTACAGATCTCTACACATTTAATTGACTGATGGGTTACAGCATCCTTTGCCAAAAACAAGAGAACTTCATAATCCCTGTGAATTCTCTAGCCTTTGACGAGAAGAGATATATCATAAAAGGTAAATGCTCTGTTTTGTTGTCTCTCAGCCTGAGGAGTCATTACAGTATTCCACTTCTTCCTGTCCTCTCTCTAGTTAAAAATGACACTGCAATTCTGCAGAGCATCCAATGAACTGAAGAGTCCACATTCCCTTATGTCAAACACTCCACTTGAAGAAATTCCTGTGTTGTGCCTTCTGTGTTTATCTTTTCTGGTGCTTTTTTAATTTATATATTTTCCTGAAAAATAGGACCTTTATGCTCCTTATAAATGCATCACGAACTAAGAAAAAACTAGAAGATACTGACTTTATTAGCTTATCTTTGCAATTAAATTATCTGAGAGACAGAGCAAGAGTGTGTATTACATAATAAGCATTGTAGACAATGTATTATATGGAAAAATGAACTTTTTCTTTTAAGGTTGAAGGATATTTATTTATTTTCCTAAGAGGCCTTATCAGTGATAGAAATGTGAGTCATCATACCTATTCTGCACTAACGGGTTATCATTTGAGAGTAGCTGGCTCAGTCATCTACAATGATGGGATTTTTTGGCTTTGGCGTTTTGTTGGGGTTGTGGGTGTTCTGTATCTTTGTTTGACTTGTGTAAGCAGGTTGATTGTTTTTCTAAATACATTTGTGGTGATGAAGTGAAATAAATTGTCAATTGCTGCTTTAATGAAGAAAAGGGGGTGTTATCATTTAAAGTTACATTCCATTTATAGAGGATTTTTGTGTCTTGTTAATATATGTGAGTAATAGTAGATCACGTTTCTTTTCTATTTAGGGAAGTTTGTAGATCATCATTAGCCTTTGCATTTCCAGGACTAAGATCACAGCTAGCAAGTGATGAAGCAACATTTCTTTTATTGGAGTTCAGGTAGGAGAAAGGTCTTTCATTTCCTCTGCCAGACTGTTGGTATTTGCCAGGCAACATGGAGAGGTGATTGAAAGCAGTGCGTGAAAAAAATACTGAAAGTAAAATGGTAAAAGATATTTTTAATGCTTCTGCGAGCTCTGTCTTCTTTTAACAGACAGAAGGGGCGGGTTGTTGGTATGACCTTTCCCTCCTGGGGCTATTTTTGCGTTATAATTTAGGTCATAACTTTTTAGAACCTACATATCTGAAGCTAGTTGCTAGTTCTAGTTGTATTAATTTTAATTCTGAATTTGAAATGCTTGAAAGAGCTTGTTTTACAAAACTATGGAGTACACGTAACTTCTGTGAAAGTCTCTCAATCTAGAACTTGTGGCATTTAGTACAAACTGAGCATTTTTGTTCATAGAGTCATAGAACACCTCAGATTGGAAGGGTCCTCGAAAGATTGTTTGGTTCAACCTTTTGTGGAAAAGGGAGCCTAGATGAGATTATCTGGCACCCTGTCCAGTGTGTCTTGTTGAGTCTTCATAGAACTGGGTTTATTAAAAGGTAGATGTTCCAAAATGGCAAAGCAGATTTAAAAGAAAAATAAATCTATTTTTTGGACTTCAGACAGTATTTACCTCTAGATTACAATCTTTGAAAAAATAGCTCATTTTCCACCAAAAGTATTATTACCACTTTCTGTTTCTGCAAAGCCAAGGATTGGCAAAATGAATAGGCCTCTTGTAAGGTACTATATTTTAGGGACTGGGTACAGGATAACCAGAAGACTGTCTTCAATAAATATCTAATAGTCTGTTTTATATAATTTGACTCTAGGTTTCCACCTTTATTCCATTTCTTCGGTTTCGATATTTATTTTTCTGCTGCCGTCCTAAAAAGCAATGGGGTGTCTCTCAGCCATTGCTTTCTATCTGTGTAGGATCTGAAGATGAATGATGTACTCACTGTGTCAGATAACATTTTCATGCTGCTAAATGTGAGAATTATGGGAGCCTAAACTAATAATTATAGTGTCAGACTTACATGTAAATGGGCAAAAGGTATGAACTGTGTTAGCATGTAAGGATGTCTCTGCTTTGCAGTTGCCAGTTACCAAGGAAAGCAATGATTCTTAACAAAGTGTGGGCATTACAGAGATGATCTTTTTGACTTGGCAGCAGCTTTTAAGGTCATTCCTATCAGCTTCATCAGTGTCCTTGTCCCTTTTTCCTTCACCCTATTTGGGTTATGAAAGATAGTGCTAACCTTATTCTAGTGTTTTATTTGCAAAAGACCTGTTCAGCCTGTAAACTCCTTTTCTGTATTTCTCTGCAAAGTAAAGTCAAATACTATCTCAGGAAGAGTGATGTTAGCTTGAGTGTTTAGGATTATATGTAGCTCCTGTATGACACTTCATTACTACTTTGTCCCTCTGTGACCACAACCCCATGTCACAGCTCTGTTCCTGTGTCCTGAAGACATGAGACTTTTAACCAAGCAAGGTAATTTATGTGTGTAGTTTCATAGGATCTGTGTCGTGAAAGTCAGCTCTGTAACTCATAAAAAGGATGATTTACTTCAGTGTCTGTAAAGCAAAAATTCTTCATGCACATGACACACCTGCTCGTGTTGCTATTCATATGCATAATACAGCCAGCGTTGACTTATAAAACTCATGTAAAATTGGAAGGAAAGAACGAGACGGTAATTGTAATATCTGTTTTTTAAACATTACAAGAATGTGCATTGTCAGTGGAAAGGACATGAGTAGGCAGGTAAAATCCAGGTCTGCATAGGCTTTGTATGTAACTAGAGACAAGATAGACAAGAAAAGGTCAGACCTTCATGATCCTTAGGGTAGAGGCTGTAGCCCTGTCAGTCCCACAGCACAGAAATAACATGTTTATTTTGCTTGTTGAATAATATGATGCAGAGCTGGTTTACCGCTGTTTTCTGTCCTAGTAGAATATTTTTGGTTTTTAGGAGGTTTTTTTGTCTGCAAGTCTAGGATAGTGTCGTAGTTTCCTGTCTGTGATGGACTTTGACCAGCTCATTAAGGCTAGAATTTATCCCTTAATACATCTATAAACTGCTGTGAAAATTGTGATTTCTTCTGGAAATAGTGTTTCATTTATTTTCCAGAGCTGTAATGGAGCATAAATACTGGGCACATGCTGGATCACAGGACTGCAAAATAGGCTTTTTGAAAAAGCCTTGGACCTTCCTATGTTTTAAAATGCTTGAGAGGAAAAGAATGTAGTAACTCCTTAAGTGTGACACTGATAAATTCCTAAAAAAAATCATTCCTAAATGGTCATGACTTCAGAAAGCTAGTTAAATGAAAAAAAAAAGAAGGAAAATTATTAAAAGGTGTCTTCTTAATTGTTAATTTTCCACTTTGTGTGGAGTTCCGTTGTGATGCTGAAGAATGTGCCAGTGAGGGAGGCAACCTGAGCCTGTAGCGAACTGGAAGAGAGGGTCTGCTTATGGCATTCTGTGGTAATAAAGTTTTTAAAGGTGAATGACTTCCAGTTAAGGTGATGGACTTGATCTTCAGAATCCATTTTTCAGCTCACCTTTTAGACTTAGTCTGATTATAGCCAAGGCAATTGATCAGCCTGCCGTGATACTCTCTGTACTATGGAAGTTCAGAATGTTTTCTTTCTGGATAATTTTAGATTGCAAGGTCTGAAGAATCATAGAATCATTTAGGTTGGAAAAGACCTTTAGTCCAAGCGTGAACCAAAGCTCCCAACTCCATCACAAACCTATGTCCCTAAGCAGGGGAAAAGCTTCCTGGGTTTACAGGCCACTTGTCAGATATGATCCTCCCATGGTACAGCCCATAGGCATAAATGTTTCTGCACTGTGAGGAAGAAAAATGTCAAAATCTTGCCATTTTGATTACCAGCAAGTTTTTGTTTGCACAGTATTACTGTAATTTACACTATGTGGGTAAGCCAGCACCTCACTTTCTAGGATTCAGTTTCTAGGAACCTTTTTTCCACTGCCTGGCTACTGTATGTTTTTCTGCAACTGGCAAATGTGTGTCGTTACTTTTTATTGCCTACTATTGTCAGAGAGATTAATTCTCACTCACCTCTCTCCTTTCCTTGAGGCATCAGGCACGACTCTTCTCTTACAGTCATCTTCCTAAACAACGTGACATCTGCTGTCTGACTGTGGCATTGCAACGGTTCAGTGTGCTTTGCTAAAAAATGCAAGCACGTTATGGAATTATATAGCTGACTTCCAAATGGAGCACCCTTTTAGTTGAAACTCATTTATTTTCTTAGAAGCATTTCGAACAGCATCAGGATGTGTTAATTTCAGTCTGTCTTAGTTAAAAAATTTCTCTGAAAGTTAGAATACATCTAATTCCCTTCGTTGCCACCTTTGAGGAAGTAACTGCTTAGAATTGTAGATTTGAGGAAAAAAATGTGGACGTTAAGTAAGTTATCTTTACCTCCTTTATCTACCATAAGTGTAAAAGCAGGAAGATGCCCCAAATAAACTGCCTTTATCGAGAACCTAATTAGCTGAGCTCTTATGCTTCGACATAAGACAGGTTATGAATGGGATGATAAAAAAGGCATTCTTTTATAACCTAATTTTTAGATGAAGAAGAAAATTGCATTTGATCACAGCTGTTGATTTTCCTGACAGTGCCACAGCCTGTGAATTGTTCCTCATTAATACAGCAGTATGAAACTGGAGTTATTTTTCAGTTCACATTTTGTATGACTTCGGCTTTTTCTGCAGCTTGGTGTGGTACAGCTTTGTCTGTGTTAGCAAATACTGAGGCCCAGAAAGAGTGGATTTGTACAATGAAATAGTTGGTGCCGAGGACCTGATACACAGGCTGCATTCATTCAAGGTTTTTACAGTAGGCTAGTTACAGTCTTGTCCCAGCAGCTGAGCATCCATAGCATCTTTTAGAATACACTCTGGCATGCATCTTCTGGTTTTGTTTCATCCTTGAGACACCCAGTTTGTACCTTCTCAGATTCCTAAATCAACTCAGTCTAGAGTAAGCAGAAATGCTTGGGAGATTGTGTCAAACAAATGAAGGTATTCCTCCTCTGAATTAAAATGCTGATGTAAACTCACTCATTGACTTCTTTCTCAGTTGACTCTGAAACAGCCTGTTTCCCTGCTTTTTTCCACATTGATTCACCAAAGGGAATGGAAATTGAATTTCTGGGACATATGTCATGGTAGCTGTAGGGTTTCAATTGATAATGTTAGTACTATTAGCATGCTGATTGAACTTTTTTCTCCATAAAGTTTTGGATTGTTATACCTCCAAGTCTTTCATGTTACTCGCATAGTGAAACATATTCAGATGCTCTTATCCCAAATTTCTTAACCTCACAGATAGCACTAAAAAGTAAACAGAAAATCCAGTTTGTCATTATGAAAAAAAAATTAAAAAAAGATACCCAAAATGTGTAGATCTGATTCATTAATCTTTGTTAGTGGCACTTAGGCAATATTATTGAGCTACTGTAGTAAAATATTAATGAGGACTGAGGTATTGCTTAGATTAGATATTTTCAGTGCAGTTAGGTCTTTGAATGCTTCTCCTGACTTTATCATTGACTTACTGTGTAACTAGTAAACTCAGTTTTCCTTAAATTTTTTACTTTGAACACCCAAGGACTCCCAAAGACATGTAAATACTATGACATTTAATTTAGGGATCCTTCTATCTTATTATCAGAGTATGTTACAGGAATGCTAAAATAAAAGTTGAGATCTTCAAGTGAAGGCTGAGAATACACACACACACACCATTTATACTGCTAAAGATTTTAGTATCACAAGTAGTAAAATTATATTCTCCCAAAGAACTATTTGAGTGTTTCACAGTTTTTCAAGCCTGATAAAATCCTGCTACCATTTCTGTGCAAAAGCCAGTTTTGCTCCTAAACTCTTTTGTGTAATTACTTGCCAGCGCTGCTGTATTAGAAGAATGACACACAGAGTGTTTGATCATATTAGTGAATATAGCTTTGAAGATGATGAAGAATACCTCAAGATGTATTGCACATTCAACATTACTTCCTCTGAAGTGTTTAGCCACCAAAAGGACAGGATTCAACCTATAAAGTTCCGCTTTACTTCATGCTACTGGTTTGTAAAATTGATCTGAAAAAAATCTTAACATGGAGTCTTATTTCTATGTGAGTACTTGGTAAAGTCCTCTGAACAGTTAAAATATTAAAGTACCTCTATCTTGACTGTATACAAACTACTGCAGGCATCTGTTTATTAAAGTTTATAAACAGTTTTTCAGCACATTTTTATTTGGAAGACAGTGCAACATAGCAGACCCACCTGATGTGTATCTGCCTAAACTGAACTTAGAAATTTCAAGAACTGAATGATAACAACTTGAATTTGTGATCAGTATCTAGTAGTGGTTTGAAGTCTCTTAGAACAGGCATGTGAATTTTCAGTAATGCCTGCAAGAGTATTGCTTACCCCTACAGTTTTCTTGGGAGCCACGAGGAGGTGGCATTTATGTGAAGTTCAGCTCTTGAAATTCTGATATAACTTCGGCTTTCATTTAAAAAGTGAAATGTTCCAGGTTTTCATGGTTGCAAGTATATTTTGAGGTATGAACTTTTAAAGCTTTTCAATCTGAAGGTGCTATTTAAGAAAATGAGAAGAGCAACCCCTTCTTCTTTCATGCAGCTGGTGAGGCCTCCTTTTTGAATTCTGAGACACCCGAGGCTCAGTCTGCTAATGCTTGTTGTTAAAATGACCACTTAGGCAGAAATAAGACATAATGCCATCATTTAAGGGGCATTTTACAAACACCATTTTCTCTAGCATATTTTTCACTCAACTATAAATTTTTATAGTCTTCAGCACTACTGTCCAATTATCTAAAGCTTTACTTTATTTAAAATGATACTTATTGTCACTTTTAGTATATTTCACTCTCTTTCAAAATCCGGTTAGTCTTTACCTGCAGAGATGAAATATAATTTTAAGGTCAGCTGTAACAATCAATATTAACAAGTTTCTTTAATCTTTTCAGGTCTGTTTAAAAAGTAAAATATTCTTCCGGCTACTGTATGTGAGCTGGAAATGAATACAATTCACAGGAATTCAAATGTGAAACGTTACTCCATTTTCTTACACAATACTAAAACACTACATAAATTTCACAAAATAAAAACAACTAACATCAATATTTAGCATTTTGTCAAGTTGAAACTCTTGAGAAATAATTGTATTTCCTTTTAAAAATAATCTCATTTTAGAAAAGTTGAATCAAACTGAGAAAACACGTAATGTATCTTGGCAGTAAGCAAAAGTTATCCTACCAATATGTATCCTTATAGCTATGGGTGAATCTTGGAAAGCCAATATTATGTAATTTAATTGTCAAAATCAACCAATCTGTGTAAATCACTGTAGCTAATAATAATGTGGTACACTTTTGATAATACTATGGACTACTTTTGTTGCCCTTCACAGAGTTGCACTGTTGTGCCCTTATTTTAGTGTCTCCTGGCAACAAAAAAAAAGTTTTAAAAAGTTTTATTTTCAGAAGCATGATAGAATTATTTTCACAATCATAGTATTTCCATACTTTCTTACTGGGTGTTCCCCATGAGCAACTGAGGAAACTCTGTGTGAAATGCAGTGATCTATAGTGATTATTGCTATCTGTTGCAATACATATTGAGGTGTTTCTTATCTTGTTGGTGAAATATGTTCCTTGGGGTCACTATCATGATCTGAGTCTCTGTGCTTGTATAACCCCTTCAGTTTATAGTCATTACATGTGCTGTATACATGCAGTTTACATGACCCTTAAATATTGTGCACCGTATGGGAACAGAGTGGACTGTAGATAGGAAAACAGACATTATAGTGACAACTGTCAAAGAAGGCCATTGCCTCCAGAGAGCATATCCTGATCTGTAGGCCAAGAGGTGGAGAATTGCCGGTGTTCACAGCATGTGGCCCCTGTAGCGTAACGTGCTTTGCTTAGATCGCAAGACTATGGTATTTCTTTCTTTATATGATTCGGGAAAGCTGCCACAGTTTACCCAAGTCATGACATGATGAAAAGGGAATATGTTATGTTTCTTGAGGCATTGCGTAATGGCAGTGCCTGAGTGCAACGAACCTGCTGAGGTTGGGTGGTTGTTACAGTGCACAGGGGACAGTCATATTCATGCTGTCTGTGGGGAATGGTCCCTGTAGTGAATCATCCTCAAAATTCCTCTGATTCTGTATAAGAATGACCTAGCTGGCTCACTCTGAAAGAAAGCCCAGGAGCCAAGAGATGTGTGGAGAACCATATCAGATCAGAGATCTGGAACAAGCAAGGGAGCAAAGTTGTTAAGCAGTATTGGTACATATGGGGCCATTTTAACTGCAGCTCCATTGATTAGACTATGTTTACTTTAAAATATATTTCAAATGTATTATTTTGGCTTTGGTATGAGTTGAAGTTACATTTATATACGTGTGTTTATATATGTGAGTTTGTATAAAGATATATTTAATGAACTTTAGATTTTAAACTATTACTAAGATCTAATATGCAGAATTGTTGCAGAAATAAGTCTTCAGAAAGCTCAGGTGTCTTTCAGAATTCCTTTTTAAAGTGTGAATATTCATGGTATAACTTTCAGTCATACCTACTTGATTGTCTCAGTCTGGTGAAGTGTTTCCATCCAGTCAACAACACTCTTAGACTAGAGAGTGAGGAACTCCTTCACCTTAATTCTTTGAGACTCTTATCCAGCCTTTGTCCTGCTCTCAGAAAACCCACTGTTGAAATTACTAGAGGTTAGCCTTACCTTTGCTCTGGATTTATATTGATGATTGCCATTACAATTGAGTCCAACTGTCTTTAAAGATACCGGGATGTAGAAGCACAGTTAGGAGAGACAGTTAAGATGCATTCTTCCTCTTCTTCCCTCCCCTCATCTCAAACACCAGCCAGTGCAAAGAGTGCTCTTTATGTTATGTCCGTATCTATGCAGTTCTCTATATCAGCATCAACATTATCCTCTTTTCCTTTTCGTAGAAAATATCTGGCAACCTCACTTTTGCCCTGAAAATGATGAATTATCAAATTTAAAGTGGAAGTGTTAATCATGTGCGTTTGAATAAGGTCATTCTTTTCAGTATATTCATTTTCTTTACAAGGGGCTTGCTAGGTATTTTATGTTTATTATTTGTGCACCTTCATCTAATTGCAGAATGATGATGATGATAATAATGAGATCCGTAAGAGATTAAGAAGACTGAAGTTCTCATGCAGAGGAACAATGAATTGTTCAGTGAAAGTCACTACAATTTGAGGAAATGGAGAGAAGATAGAAACCCTTAGCCCACTGCCCTTTTTCTCTAGGCGGTTTTTAAATGAAGAGTAGAGAGCAGTCCAAATTACAGATTGGTGTGAAAGAACAGTATTCTGCTTTGTGCGGAGGGTTGGACTAGATGACTCCCAGATGTCCCTTCCAACCTGAACTTTTCTATGATTCTATGACTGTTGAAATGATAACTCCACATGTGGAAAATTTGGATTCTTTAGTACGTGCTTTGCCAGTGTCTCCTCTTGAGGCTAGTTTCTAAAGCTTTGTTCAGCTTTGAGGACACCTTTCATACTCCTTTTGTGATTGTATTAAACTCGCATGCTTTTCTTGTCCAATACCCACATTAATCTGTGTAAACCACGAGAAATCTGTGTTTATAAATTCCAGTTTATCAAACCGTTTTCTAGTGTTCCAGTGTTTAAGAATAGTCCTGTCTGAATCTACAGCTGCCTTACCTACTTAAAGTGCCTGGCACCAAATTATACTGCAAAAACTTAGCTTCTATGTCAGGTAAAAAGAAGGAATATGTAGGGGAAGCCTCCTTCTCATAAACTTGGATAGAACTCACTCAGCCCTGGGAAAGCTGAGGGAAATGGATAGTCCTTGTAACCTGCCTGGATGGTATAATAAATAAATACCAGACCTTGATACACAAGGATTTCATCAGGAAACTGACTAAAAGAAGTAGCTTACAACTCACGGTGCTATTTGATGTTCTGCAGTAGCATCGAAGAACTATTTAGAATATATAACATGCTTAGTAAAGTAGCACTGCAATTGTAGTGCAGGATATGTCTTCTGCTTTCAATCATGGCCATGTATGTTATGCTTTTTTTCATACTTGCCAGTTCCTTGATTATTCAAATGTGAAATTCCCAACAGTTCTTGGAATATTCACTACACAATTTGTTTTATTTTTATATAAATTTGGTAGAAATATTTGTGGATTTAGTAATATGTCATCAATATTTAGTGATGAGGTGAGAACTTCGGTGCTTATATAAAAAAATCAACTTCTTGTCCATTAATTATGTGCGACTTTTTTTAGTCCATATTTTTAGTCCATTTTTTTAATGTATTGATGCCAGTTGAATTTACCTTAGTAAAGCTATACTGATTTATACTAGCTATATAAAAGCTTAACCTGGGATTCTCCATACATTTCAGTATAATTGTTTATGTGCGTTATTGTTCATGTATCGTGGACTAGATGTTATTTGGAATTCTTGAGGATTTAAATTGAATGGTCACCATATATTTTATGATTGGATACAAAATTGTAGAATCACAGAATCGTGGAATTGAGTTTACAGAGGACCTCTGGAGATTGTATAGTTCAACTCTCTGCTCAAGGCAGGTAGCTGAGGGCTATGTCCAGTTGGATTTTTAATATCTCCGAGGTTGAAGGCTCTGCAACCTCTCTGGCTGTGTCTTTGCACTGGGGACTTCTGACCTGGACACAGCATTCCCTATGTTTCTCACCAGTGATGAGTAGAGGGGAAGGATCCCAAAGAGAGCTTCATGCATTTCTGCTGCTCTTACATACTGGGCAATTCCTCCTCCTTGCCTTCTTGGCTAATACTACCTAAAAATCCTGTATTCATCAAGGCCAGGTTAGATGGGGGCTTGGCCTAGTGGGAGATGTCCCTGCCCATGCAGAGGGGTTGGAACTAGGTGATCTTTAAGGTTCCTTCCAACCCAAACCACTCTATGATTATGATTGCCGCAGATGGCTACCTTCTGTTCACATCATTCAACATCCTTTGCTTGTCAACCCAATCCTTCGCTTTCTCCTTTGTCTATGGGTTTTCCTCTCCCTCCTTGTTACTCACAATAAAATTCCTCGCCAGTTTGGGTCCAGCCTAATGGAAAAGACACTTTTGCCCCGTGGTCAGATGGATCTTGTCTCTTGTTAGCAGTACTCATTCTTGGAAAAAGTCCTGTGGTTAGGTAAGGTTAAAATATCTCTTGTCAACACTAGCTGCACAACAATTTTTGAGCCACAAGTTCCATGCATTCCTTCTCAGCTCCTTCCTTCCTCACTGTTGGTACTGAGGAGAGAGCCACCTGGGCCTATTTCTCTCTCTTTTTATTTTAATTTATTGTATTTCATAAAGAGCAGTTTGTGAGTATGATGCCAACTTCTGTTTCCATCTGACAAGTAAGTAGCTGCTCTAAGCATGTTACAAATCCCCATGTAAAACTATTATAACCTGTAGTTTGAGATCTATGCAGTAAAATAATTTTTTTTTTAGTAATAGGACTTTGCTTGATAGAGGGACATGGATTCTTTTGTCAGGGATGAACACTTCAAGCAATGATTGTTTCCTCCTGGGCAAAACTTTCTTATGATTCTTTAATCTACGTGTTAGAGCAGCGTGGTACATAGAGGATTCTCATGAAGGTAAACACTGCTTTTGAGTAAGCATCCAAGAACTTTAGCATCAAAATTCTTGAGAGTTGTTATGTATATCACATGTAGTGCCCTACTTTTGATTTAAACACTGTTTCGTTTTCTATGTGGTTGCATGGTCACAGTACCTAAGAAGGGGTAGCTAATGAATAGACAAACCTATGACTTTTCACTATGTGATTATAAGGGAGAAAGATGCCCTGGTATAGAGGCAGGGAGATCAGAGATGCAGTAACATACTGAGGTTTTCTTCCAGCCAAGAACAAAGTAGCATGTTACTTTTTATTACTGCCATTATTTCAGGTGGAGAGGACTCGATTTGGATATGTGTGGAGCTTTTTCCTTTTTCTAGGCCTGAAATTCATATATGTAATAATTCTGTGGTCTGTGTGTAAACCATGATTCTGGAGCAGAATTGCTTTACTATTGAAAGATTCTTTATCACAGTTACTACTCCTGGTTGGCCATCGTCTCTATGTTCTTGTAACTAGTTGAGAAAGAGCAGATTTGGTAGCATTTGGAAACTCTGCTGTAATCTGTTCCGTTGAAGTGACTTTGCAGAACTTAGGTGAATGCTGAGTCTTCATTTACTCCATTCCTTAGAATCACAATACTATAGGATTAAGAAGTCTGATTTGAGGGAAAGATCTCCAATACTGAGAAAAATCAGAGTCTGGGAGCAAAGGGAGCCTTCGATTTGAATCTGGCACATTCTTCCATGTGGGAGAAGAAGAAAAGGTTGGTGAGAAAGGAGATGTCGTTTTCCTTCAAAATGATATTTCTCATCTAAGAACTTGCGAAATGAAGTACATTAACAAAGGGCTGTTTATTTAAATAAAGGTTTGCCATTTAATTCTTTCATCTTTTATTTAATAATGTTGGACTTATTACACACTTTGTCTTTATGGTGTGAAACTTTTGTCTAATACAGCAAAAAATCTGTCACATGCCAATCAAGTTCCATAATGGGGAAACCGCAAAGCTGCAAGATAAAAAGCTGACTATCAAGGCTTAAACACATTATGACCCCATATTAGCAACATTTTAAAGAAAAACAGAAAAATACTGGCTAAGATACTATTTTCTTCTTCAGGTTCTTTATATTTTGAGTCTGGTAAAAAACTGTGAAAAATCTCTCATAAGAGACGAATGTTACATTGACGCAGAGCCAAGGGAAAAGCTTTACAGTAGAAATTGTTCATTGACTCTGTGACTGCAAGTGTAGAAAAGCAGAAAGAATTAGGTAATATTAATTCAAGAAACACAACAAAGCCAAGGCATGGGATTGGTGTATAAACAACCTTAACTGCATATATTCATTTCAGTGGCTCTGAAAACAAATGGAAGATTACTGGGATAAGATTAACTGTAACAAATGCAAGGAAATGTATGAAGCAGTTGGAAAAGCTTTTTATAGTAAATCTAGTTAATTGTGTTTGATTTTTGTTTTCATAATTACTTCCATTGTTCCACTGAGCTTCTGTGGAATGTCCGACATAGCTGAGCTGTCATGCCATAATTAAAAAAATAAATACATAGAAACTGAATACCAATGTGATTAGTGTTGTGTTACATGCGTTACTGTATGTGCTGGTTGAGAGTTGCTTCATACTTAGCTAAGATTATCCTCAGTTTAAAATAAAGCAACCACTCTGACAAGGTAGTGTAATTAATGGAAGCATTTGACCGCATGTGAAGGTACGAAAGTCATTTTGTTCGCTGTTGCCATGTAGTAAGGAGGTCATGAGTGAATCTTTGTAATGAGAAACCCAATTTATTTTAATTCCCACTGTGACCCCTCACACAGGCATTGTCCAAGCTAGTAGCCTTTTACAACACCATTAGCAGTAATCAAGGATGCGCTGGTCTGAGGTTGCTGTATTAATGTCTGTTGATCTGTATGTGTGCAGTAGGTTTTATAAATCTTGAAATAAGTGTATTTTAGAAGTGTAGAGCTGACTTACTGACAGCAAGGAATATGTGCACAGTGTACCTACATCTAACTTTTTGTGGATATTACTTATTTAATCAGATTTCTAAAATACAGTTGTGTAATGCTCTTTGAGCACATTCAATGCAAAAAAGCTTGAAGACAAAGGTAGAAAAATATCCTGAAACGCATGTGCATTCTCTGTATCTGTGACACAGGCAGAAAATCTGATTGTGTCTGGAGGATTGGAGCTGACACCGTGTTTCAGACTGCACCCCCTTACTAGAAACTCTCCCAAATGTTCCTGTTCACTCTGGGACTGATTTTGATTATCCTTGCTTTGAGATAAATCCAATAAAGGTGTTCAGTGTGACTCTCTTAGATGCATCCGAAAATACTAACATTGAGCAAGAGATTAAGAGGAACCATTGGCTGGTCTTTGTTTAAAGCATCACACCTAGATCCTGTGGTTAAGTTGGCCAGTTAACTTCCTCACCCTTTCATTTTTTTCTTCCAGCATATTTCATGCTATGTATTTCTGAGGGCAAGTGTTTAGTTAGCACAGCTGTTAAGATTGAAACCTATAAGGAGGAATGTTGTTTGGATTTGTGTAAGTGAGATTAAACATTTTATATGTTAATAATGAAAGAATGAATATAGGTGGCAATGTCATATCCAAAGTAGCTTCATTTTTAGCCTGTACCATGACACTGCTTTCCAAGACAGTTGAGGCGGATGACAGTCTGATTCAATAGACTGTGGTTTGAGGAGCAGTGGATGCTGTAGGAGAAGTCTGATAGCAATGGCGTGCTCATATGGCAGAAACATGCACAGTGCTCTGCTCTTCTGTGCTCAGCCCTATCTCTAGCCAGTGCTATCATGCTCCTTTCATGATGCATATCTTTCTAGCACCTGCTGAAATGAAGGGAAAACTAAGTCAAAGAACTGCAGGATCTTCTTTCAGTTTATTTGATGATGGGTGTGTTAGGTAAAAATCTTTACAAGTAAACCCAAAAATTAATACTTGAACGAGTCCAAAACTCGGTAGGGTTTGCAGGTGATGCAATGTCCAATTTGGAGAAAAATACTCGGCAGGTGTGGTTATTCTATACACTGAAAATGCATATTTGAGACTCAAGGGAAGCCATTCAGAACTTTGGGGAGGTGGGGAAGTAGTAGAAATTTCCTTTAAAATAGTTTATGGCTCTTTCTTCTTTTAAAGCACCATTAAAAAAATACCTCAACTTTTTCTAGGATGATCCATCACAAGCTGACTTGTCTAATATTTTCCCAGATGTGTTCCTAGTTAGATAAAAGATATGCATGAATGTGCAGAATAACTTGGCTGTTTTGTTTGAATTATGACAATTTGTAGAAAACTGAATTTGCTACATTCCTAGCTTTCCTTTGTAGCTGAATTGGGAATTCAGTGTTGCTCTTTATACTCTCTCAATTTGGTACGATACTTTACATTCATGGGGCAGAGAAGCTGGATTTCATCCTCCATATCGACCAGTTCAGAAACTTAACTTGCATTGCTATTTAATAGAATATATGGAAAAAAAATAGTTATTTCTTAAATATGCAGCCACAGGATGAATTAATCCACTACCTGCACTGTAACCCCCAGCTTCATAATCTGGTTGTTGTTATTCAAAAAAATTGTATCAGTGTACTTGTAACAGCATGATTTCAGAAACATGTAGTTTTCTTACTTTGCTCCTTGTGGATTTTACACCAGTATCATTGATAGGAGCAGTTCCTATCCAGTGCTTGTTGCATTACAAGATGTGGCTACTTGAGAATGATCCTGCTTATGAGTTTATTTTTTCAAAGATATATTTTTCCGTGCATAGATTGATGTCAGTGGTGCATGCTATGATGTTAAAGCAAAAAAAATGTCTACTTAAAGTGATTCTGTGCACTTTGTAAAATACACAGTGATAGCAGCTATGAAACACAGAAGCCAGGAAAATTATCTCTTTTTTTTAAGTAGGCATGTAAAGGACTTCCTTCAGAATAGTTGTACAAGCTATGTGATATAAGGAAAAGAAATGAAATGTAATCGTTATCCAAATACAGTGAATAAAGATAAGAGTTCTACACAATTTAGCTACCAAATGTGTGTGTCTGTCTAACACAGTGACTCTAATGCCACAGTTGTTAATATTAAGTCTATCTGCATATTTTTTGCAAAAACTCTCTGGTGAGGCATTCATTTCATTGAAAAGGTGACACAATGGAATGCTTTTTGTGCTGGCTCTGAACAAATTACAGTTCATTTTACCAGTTCCAAGGTCAGGAGTACTATCATGGCTATTAAACCGTGGTGTCATAAAGCGGGCTGTATTGGATGTTCAAGGAACAGCTGTAAGTTTGCCTGATTACTACAGTCAGGTATCTCCAGAAGCAGAGTCGTTTGTCTAAACACATTTCTCTTGTCTATAATTCTCATTTTTGATGTAATTTGATTTTAGAATTGACTTTCACTGCAGCGTACATGGAGTTGTAGAGCTCAGACGTGCTTTTAAGACGTACAGGAGCTGTTGTTAATGTTAGTGCAGAAATGCTTTAGTTGCCGATTTCAGCTCAAGTGCTTGTCTAAGCCAAAGAACTCTGTTATTAAACACCTTGAACTGCCAGAGTCTGTGTTTCTTTCCCTGTAATTCTTGTAGACCAATTCTTTTTTATTTTAAATTAGAAAATATAAGACCTTTCACACAAAACTTGAACTACATTTGCATAAACTTAATACTTCCTTTTCCTTCTCCAACTTCTCAGTCTAACACTGATCTTTCCTCTCTTTTGGGAAAAAAAAGTAAAGCAAAAGATGTGAAACATCTTTATGTCATGGATGCCTCCACTGGTGTGGGAGTATTCATCTTCTGTGAATAAAAACTATAAGATTATTTTGCCATCTTGACCTCTGTGAAATGCAGAACAATTATTTTAAACAAATTAAGATCAGAGATGGTTTTTTTTCCTCTCATAAAAACTGTGGTACTCTCTCTTCTTTCCTCATAGCATACAGTCTAAAGCTCCTAATATCCCATTTCATGACTCGGGAAGCTTTCTTGCCTATTTTGCTCTTTCTCTTATCTCCTTTTATATAGCAGTTCATCAGCATTGCTTTTTGATTAGCAAAGTGGATCATTTTAATAACATCTTTCTGCCCCCAAACTTTACATTTCGTTTTTCAGTTCACTCTCTTGAGTGCATGACCACCTGCAGCCAGCTCATTGATTCACTGGTATGAGTTTTGCTCTTTGGGAGCAGGTGAAGAAATACCAATGGCTTTCTCTTATCTGCCCAGGGGCACCACCACACATAGGCATCAAAGAGCCCAGAGTTTTTGTAGAGTAAAAGGGTAGTGAAAAAACAAATAGCGGTGATATCTCTTTGTAAGATTAGCTCTGCATGTGTTTAGGTGATATGATGTGTTTTACTGACTTATTGTCTTAGACTGACTTCTAAAACTTGCTTTATAATTAAATATTCATGGATAATGTTGAAATAGGTACTGGTTTGCAATTGTGGTTACCCTATTTTTAGCCTTGTTCTTTTAACTCTTTAGGAACACTGGCATAGTCTACCTTTCTGTAGAGAGATATGCTGTTGAAATATTTTCTCCTTTCCTTTGCAGTGAGTAATATGTGGGAAGCTGTGGACTATTTGCTTCCGACATAGGAACAGCACTGGGTTGGAAATCTGCACTCCTGAGAGAATGCTGGGAATCTGCAGAGGGCGACGGAAATTCCTGGCTGCCTCTCTGACTATCCTTTTTGTCCCAGCCATCACGTGGATTTATCTGTTTGCTGGGAGTTTTGAAGGTAAGGTAATAATGACTGAGGGTGGGATGTTGAATGATTTTTGTCAAGGCAGATAAATGCAAATCGTCATCATTGATTTTATTTAAATAAATAGTGTTTGACTTGCATAAGAAATAGTTTCCAAGGTGCAGATTTCAACAATGCGTCTTCCTTGCAATATTCTCACTGCTGAAGAAGAAATAGTTACAGGGTCCAGTTATTTGATTTTCCTCTCTTAAAAATTCCAGCAAACCACCTAACTTACTCATTTCTTCTTTGTGTTTTCTTATTTTTAATAGTTGATTTATCCTATGCCCTGTAAGATTTTACTTTTAATTAAAATTAACATCTCATTGCACATCGGCCCTTGATTTTATTTTAAAAAAGCATCCTTATGGATTGTGGACACTCTTCATGCAACTCTTGTGTTTATGGACCTGTGTGTTAGACCTTATGTATATGGATGACATGTGCCACTGAGTCTGATTTCGGTACACAAAGCAGGAATTACTTCTGGTCTACTGTATGAGTCAGGGAAATGTGCTTCTGGAATGGTTCTTTGCATAATGGGCTCTTCTAGGTCACAGTCACTCAGCTGCAGGCTTTCTCTTGTCTTGTGCTCCCTGTGCTGCTGATCGCTGTACCAGGGAGGACGTGGTGGTTACCTAGGTTGTGGAACATCAGATGGTGGTGGGACACTGCTCTATGAGGTATTAAGTGCAGCAGCAAAGAATTCTGTGAAATGTTTTACTGGCTCCTGATTTAGTTGTATAAATGCCTTCTTGGCCAAAACCTGCAAATGCATGAGGTTCTTTTCTTGCCTTTGCTTCAAGATTATTAGTTCTGGCCGCTGATTCCATGCTTATTGTGATAGAAGGCTGAACACAGAAAATCAGCAAATACCTGTGTAAAATCTTTTTATATAAAATCAATATGAATCCATATACCTCTGGATGGCAGTGGGTTGCTATAGCTGGAATAGCTTTCTGTCCTCTTCTCTCTTCAGATGGACATCCTCAAGTTTGTAGGCACATTGACTTGCAGCTGTATAACTACCACTTTTTATAATCTGACTTGGAATAACGAATACTTTTTTTTTTAAATTATCTAACTGATGAACTTTTTTTCTGTCCTTAAAGGAGTTCAGCAGTGATACTTCAGTTAGAAGATGTTAGAAGATGCTGCCTATTTTTTATTACTTTGTAGCTTCTGGGTGCTGGGGGGATTTTGGTGGTTTTGGTGGGTTTTTTGGTTTGTTGGTTTGGGTTTTTTTGAGATGGAATATTTTGTATTTGGCAATAGGTGTGTTATTTTGGCATTAGTAAAAAAGCTGTTCAGCCTTTGTAGTTATCTTAGCACAAGCAAAGGTGTTTCAGCCTTTTAAAAACTGTTCAAATACTAGTTTACAGTCTGATAATTTTAAAAAGGCATTGTTTAAATGTCAGGCTTCTTTCATGTAACCTTGGCTGATGAATTTGTGCTTTGTTTCACAATAAAATTGGATTCCAATTTAAATTATAAGTAAGAACATGTAAAGATTTTCACTGTGTATTGAATAAATTTCTGAATTAGTTACATACCAGGTACAAATATTTGTTTGTGCAAATTTATTTGGTTACTTAAAATTCTGCCTTAATGGGCAGTAACTCTATGAGCTTATTCTAGAATGAAACACTTATGGGATTTGTGCTAAATTGGAAATACAGGGGGTGCTGGCTGCATACTTGAAAACTAATGATCTGGCAGGCAGGACAGTACTGATTTTGTTTGATTTTTAAAAGCTGAGCAAATGCAGACCTCACCTTTTCCGTTTTAGAAGAATATTATGCTGGCTTCTTGTAATGACTATTTTGATTGTGTTCACAATTGGTAATGGCATGCTGCTTTAAATTCCTGTGTGTGTAGAATCCTTTGTTTTTACAGAGAGCTCAATACAAATCTTTGAATCTGCTTCTACATGGTATTTGAAGTGACTTAAAGCTCTCAGTGTGTGTTAATCTTAAATGCAAACCAAGAAGCAAAGCCCATTACCTATTACGAAGACATGCACTGGAAAAAAAATGGGAAGTTACATAAAGTTAGTAACTATCATTTTTTTTATATGTTTTCTTTGTCTTTTAATTTTTAGATAGGCATGGTTTAATATTTGTTGGTTAAAAAATAAGGTCAGTTAAAATATTTATTTAACCAAATAATAGCCGGTGCTTTCCGTAAGTTGTAGATATTATGGGCAGAGAGTTAAAACCATTTTGTCAGTTGGTCTGACTTCTTGTTTTGTATTCCACTATGGTTCACACAATTTACTTATGTTTTAAGCTCTCTGTGTGTACTTGAATAAGAAGTGTCCCATATAGCATTGTGCCTTATTTTGAAACCAGCAGGAGTGCAGAGTCCTCTCTATCTTCTGTCACTCGTTTCTTTGGTTAACCACAGACATTGCTAGAAGTTTTCAGTTCACCTGGTTTTAGTAAATGGTTCTTGTTACACTTTTCTCCACTAAGTTAAAGAAATTGTTGATACCTGTCATCTTTATAGACTCAGTAATTCAGGGTGGAAGGAACATCATGAGTTCTGTGGTTAAACTCCTGCTCAAATCAGGGTGGACTTTGGGATCAGGCAAGATTATTTAGGCCTTTATCCAGTCATGTCTTGAAAACTTCCAAGGATATAGACTACATGGTCTCCCTGGGCAACCTGTGCCACTGCTTGACTGTCCTTAGGTAGAAGAGCTTCTCCTTATATCTATTTTTAACCTCCTTCACTTCATTTTATGTCTGATGTCACTCATCCCCTCACCATGTGTCATTGTGAAGAGCCTGGCTCTGTCTTCATGCAACTTTCTTGTTGGTGCTGGGGGTGCTGCTAAGTCCCATGGAGCCGCTTTTTTCCCAGGCTGAACAAGCCCAGGGCAAGCACTTTAGCTGGTGCACCACTTGGTAGCCCTACACAGAACTTCATTAATGTAATTTTTATATTCAGGACAACAAGCTTGACACAATGTTCCAGATGTGGTCTAATGAGTACCAAGTGAGTGAGAAAGGTCACTTCCCTCGGTCTATTTGCATGTTTCTGTTCAAATAGCCCAGGATGCCATTGGCTCATGTTTAATGTTTTGTTCTCCAGGACAGCAGGTCCTACCAAGCAGAGCTAGTCCACAGCCTACACTATGATAAGAAGGTTAGTCTTCTCAGGTACAGGGCTTTGCTTTTTTAATTCCCCCAGGCTCTCTAGGTGCCCTGGGTGGCACCCTTGATTATTAATTTGTTGACTGCAACCTCTGGGCTTGGTGAAATTTGCAATCTTAAGAGTGAATTCCGATTTCTCCTTTGAGACATTGATGAAATTATTGAAAAGGACTGGTCACAGAACAGATGCTGAGGAATTCCACGTATAACTGATGGTCAAACAGAGCATGAACCGGCACCCTTTGAACCCAACATTCTGTCAGGTTTTTCACTTGCCCAGTAGTCCATCCATATAGACTGTAAAATCTCAACTTGGATACAAGGGTGCTGTGGGAGACCATATCGAAAGCTGTGCTAAATTCAAAGGAGATCACACCTAATGGTCATGTCTTATTCACACATCTAGTCATTTCATCACAGACAGCAATCAGGTTGGTCAAGCATGATTTACCCTTGGCAAATCCACGTTAATTATTCCCCTGTCAGGCATAGGTATGTTTCCATTTGAAGGTACTTACATATAATTGTAATCACCTCTCAGTCTTTTTTTCACTAAGCTAAAAAGGTTGCTATAGCAAAACACGTTGTGCTCTTTTTCTTTTTACTCTTTTACAGTTTTTTGTTTGTGCGTTTCGCAGATCTGGAAGCAAATATCTCTTTTTGATATTGTTACCTGCAGTGCTGTGTCTGAAAATTATGTGTTCTTGATGTAATTAGGAATTACATTACTCATCCATGTGTTTATATCTAAGAACTTCAGTTATTCATTTGCCATAGCATGTCAGTGGGATCACATTTAGAAACCCTTCATGAGCTCTTTGTTAGTGAATCTGTAATATGAAATATGCTCTAATGTAGCCAATTCCCACATTCTGCTTTTCAAATACTTTGCAATTCTTTAGGACAGATTTTGTTTCTCTTGTCAGAAAGTACATTGCAGCCCGCTACTTCACAGTTGTCATTCAGATGCTGCCAGAAAGACCCTTCCCTTGAAATATTCGTTGAAGGTGGCATTACCCATGCTGTGACAGCAACAGCTACTAAAAGCCTCATTAATCATGTATAAATGTCTATTAAGGTTATGAACTAGAATATTAAAGAGGATTTTGAATATTGTATAGCCTTTGAACGTACCTGGTTACTGTTGTTGTTTTTAATAATTCACAAGGACAGCATAATTTCAGTTATCAGTTACTTTGACTGAAAAAGCTAATTGTTCCAGCATTCTTCAATTACATTCAAAAGGCGAGGTAATAGAGTAGGAAGGGTGGATTGCATTTAAAACAGGATACAGAAAATAATAAAATAATATATGATGAATTTTCATTGGAAAGAAAATAGCAATTTCACTGGCCAGCAGCGGCTCCAAAAATAACATCATTTTCCAAGTTATGTGCAGCAGTTTCCTATCTCTTTTACCATGAAGGTCATCTAAAATGGAGACTTGGAACTGTAATTTGACATATGCTCTCTGGATTACTGATTCCTCAAAACATATCCACAGTGACTATGTGGCCGCAGCAGGTTCACAGTCACCTCTATTTGGCAGGATAAAAATACAGGAGTTATCAGTTTCTGCATGGTTCATCCACTTGAGGTTGAAAGCGTAAAGGCTGTGTAGGGCTCCTGTGTAGAACTTAATATTTAAGAGGAAAGGAAGAGTCAATAATGTAAACCTTAAGATGAAAACTTGAGAAGCTTTGTGAAATCACATAGGGAGTCTGTAAGAGAGCAAGAAGTTAACCGTATTTTTTCTTCACTGCCAGGGTAACATTTTAAAAATAGAGCCTGCCTTCTTTTCTGGGTCTTACTTTCCTCGATTGTCCTCTTTTCACTCCATTGTGGTATGACTACCATTCTCTGATAGTACATTTTAGACCCAAGTAATCTGTAGAGACATGATTGAAACCAGAGTTGGGCAAACACCTCATAAAATACAATAATGTGAAATGAAGGAAAGCTGAAAATACTCATCTTAGTATTTAAATGGATTCACTTTGATGCTGTTCACACTCTTTTTGTGTATGCCTTCCATAAATATTCTAGTGAATATGTTAATTGGGAAGACTGTCTACAGAAACAATGAATATCCAGTTTTAATATTCATGGGAAGCAGGTTTTGAAATCATATTTGTGAATACTTGAATCAGAAAACTGATTCTGGGAGTTCAGCTTTATCCAGTTAAGTGCTAAAAGTTTATCACATGATCTGTGTGCGTGAGGAAAACTGCCTGAATTTTTAGTGCTTGCAGTAAGTTGCACATAGGAGGAGGCAAACAAATAATTAATTGCTAAAATGTCTATCAGATGCTTGCAACTGATGAACAAACATCTGAAAATAATCCTTTCACAGACAATGTAATCAGAAAGGAGCAAAATCTGAAATTGCTTTTTTCATTACGATTCGCTCAGTTTGCCTGAATTTTATGTGCTGTGTGTCTCAGCAGGATTAAACAAGAACACTTAATCCAGTAGCCATATAAAGTAGAAGTTTCAACCTCTGTATTGATCCTGTCGTTTTAATAAAGTTCTGAGAAAAGAGGTCCTGAAAGGGTGCCTCTGCATATAATAAGGATTTGGTTGTGAAGGGTGCCTGAACAGGTTTACAGGTGGTGTGTTTTAGTTAAGATTGGCTTCATATCAACCCCTTCATAAAAGCTGCTTCTGTGTACATTTCCATTTTGGAGTAAATGGTGGTGGTTTACTCCTCTCTTTTTTTAGGAGATGGCTGAGAATTGTCACTTAAGCACCTCTCTCAATCAAGATACCTTAAGTATGTTTTCACTTGGGAATCCTACAAGAATAAATTCAGTTACAATAGAAAAGACCTGAGACTTATGCCAAGTTTATTTGCTTTAACTTGGAAAACTCATCTTTCTATGAAAACCGTGTGATTTGGATACACAGAGTACTGACGGTTTGGTTAAGTATCCTGCTGATCCGAAGGTCCCTTCTGTGAGAGCTGTCTGGTTCTCTGCTCATCATATTTATCTTGCAAGTCAGTATCATTACAGTTACATTTTGTTTTACTGACATGAGAGCCCTGTCCATATGTCCATTATCTAAGAAAATAAAATTAATAAGTGAATATGAAAAAATAATTAGTTTTTCCTTGCCATTATATAAAGAAACAGCCTGCCTGTTAGCAGTGACTGGAAATTTGAAGTAGTTTATGCAGCAAAACGAAAACGACCTTTAGACAAAGACTATGAGCCAAAATACAACATGGTCATGAAAAGCTTTTTGAGGTCTAACTGCAGAGTTAGTCAGGGCTGTGTTTTGGTGATTTTTTTCCTTAACCACTCTTTCAATTAAACTAAATACTTACAATCCCGCAATACAATTTTTTCCTTAACAAATAACGTCCACCACATAGCTCAACACCTAATGCTGGTGTCAGTGCTGTTTCTTCTTTAGCTTAACAGGGATTCGCATCCTTAAACTGATATATTACTGTCTCAGGAAATGCCATGGATCTTGCAAAAGCCGCTACATTTGTCAGTGCATTGTGCCAAATGAAAGCAAGTCCATATTGCTCTTTCAAATTCCAATACAGGACACACATGTTTTTTAAAAACACTTTTTTTTTTTAAGTGCATGCTTATTCTTTCATAAAAGTAAGCCTACAGCTTACTTTCTTTGCTTTCTGTACATCTTTTGATTGGTTAGAATGTTTTTTTGTTTCTAAACATATGTCGACCAGTTTTATCTTGGCTTTCTTTTTCTAATTAGTTCTTAGTTTGTCATTTCTGGCAGAAGCATAAAGGGTAGAATGAAAAGGAATTTTTTAAGTAGGAGTAAGTTACCAGCTTCTTTGGAACAGCAGTTTACTCTGAATATAATCTATGGGATTTCTCAGAGTTTTTATTTCAACTTTGTCTCTTCCTCATTCTTTGAACAAAATTTTCTGAAAAATGCAGCCTATAAAAGTTGCATTTTGCAAAGGTGAGCAAATTCTTTCCAAGAAGAAGAGACATCAGAATGCCTCAATTCTTTTAGGGCTGCATGGAAGACTAGCAGTAGGAGAACTATTTCCTGATTATTCCTCTTTCTCTGGTTCAAAGATATCCACTTACTAACTTTATACTAAAAATATATTTTTCTTTAGAAAAAGAGAAAGACAAGATGAGCTTAAATGTCTTGATTTTTTTTTTAAGTTAAACTGCTAAGAAGTACTGCTTGGCTTTTTGAAACAAAATTTGCAGGTTTTAAGTATACCAAAACGTCTTTGAGTGCTGGAACTAATGTTGCCTGACTTGCTCTGATTGATGTCGTGCAGCTGATTGATGTTGAAGTTGCTTTTCCTACAATCAGGACATTTATAAAATCTAGCTCCCATATGGGTCTCCTGATATTGAAATAAATCTTGAGCATGCGCTGCATTTTTTTTTATCAGTGGTAAAATGTATAACATCTCTGAACTCTCTCTGTGAGTTCTTGACAATTGCGGCAGCTTCGTTACCTTTGACTTCTTTCCCTTTAATGAAGTATTCTGAAATTAACCAATGAGCTTTGGGAGCAAACAGGCAAGCAGTTCAACAAGTGTACATGTACCGGATAAAAAAAGTAGCTGAAATACTAATGCTTTAAAAGATTCAGATGAAAATTTAGTCTTTTGATTCTCATGAATGTTTAACTTAACTCAAAACAAGTTATGATATTTCATTGTGCTTAAAATTTGTTGGGTATTTTTTCAGATCAGAAAAAAAGTTTGAAATCATATTCTTTCTTGCTAGGCAGCAAATTGTGTCTGTTGTGTCTTCCAGCACTTTTGAATATTTATTGAAGTGTGTATTATATCTGAAGGAGGAGTCAAGTTAAAAATAAACTCAAAGTACTTCACAAATCATGTACGGTCATTCTTATGTTCTGCAGATAATGTTCTGGTGTAGTTTAGGAAAAGCAAGTGAGATGAAGGTTAGTATTCTGATATCAGATGGACATGTTTTAGGTGTACTTACCTTAAGAATACCAGTATTTTCAACACTTTTTATTCTCTCTTTACCCTTTTCAAACATTTTTCAGTCATGATAATCATTGAATTGTTCAGTTGAGCAGTTATCTCTATCCCCTGGAGTTTTACCTCTCTTGTGTTGCTTTGCTGTCTGCTGTTCTTGTTTTGAGACTTGAATCTAAGAGATTTTTTTAAATGTATCTAGATATCCTTGGAGAATTGAGTAAAATGCACAGCTAACTTCAGAAACATCGACTGGCAGCAGTCATCACCTTTGCAGATACCAACAACAGGAGGAAAAGTTGATGACTTGGAGAAGGATATGTTTGTAGCCTGAGATTCTCTTCCAGTTTAACAATGTTCCAGCCACTTGAACTATCACACTAATAATTCTTTCTAACCTGTAGCATGACTGTCCTTCTACATAGTTCTGTGAAGTGTGAGTCAAAGTCCAGGATGTAAACATCAATGTTTTAAAATTCCTTTTTTTTCTTTACAATTCGATTCAGCTTTTAAATTCCTAAATGTCAGAGTTTTGCAGAGATCAATAATTACGAGGGAGAACTGAAAGCACTGAAGTTAAAATTATAAAAAGTATTGGATTCGTCACATTTTTCTAAGATATATTCACAATCCATAACACAATGGAACAGAGTGGCTGGAGAGTAGTCAGGCAGAAAGGGACCTGGGTTGACAAGAAGCTCAACATGAACCAACAGTGTGCCCAGGTAGCTAAGAAAGCCAATGGCATTCTGGCCTGCATCAGGAATAGTGTGGCGAGCAGGACCAGAGAAGTTATCGTCCCCCTGTACTCAGCACTGGTCAGGCTTCATCTTGAATATTGTGTCCAGTTCTGGGCCCCCCAGTTTGGGAAAGATGTTAGGATACTGGAATGTGTTCAGAGGAGGGCAACGAAGATGGTGAAGGGGCTGGAGCACAAGCCCTATGAGGAGCGACTGAGGGAGTTGGGGCTGTTTAGTCTGAAGAAGAGGAGGCTCAGGGGAGACCTCATTGCTCTCTACAACTCCCTAAAAGGAGGTTGTAGTCGGGCAGGGATTGGTCTCTTCTCTCAGGTGACCAGTGGCAGAACTAGAGAGCATGGACTCAAGCTTTGTCAGGGAAAGTTTAGACTTGATGTTAGGAAAAAGTTCTTCACTGAAAGGGTGATTGGCCATTGGAATGCGCTGCCCAGGGAGATGGTGGAGTCGCCAACCCTGGAGGTGTTTAGGGGGAGATTGGATGAGGCACTGAGTGCCATGGTTTAGATGATGGTTGGTGTTAGTGTTGGTGTTAGTGTTGGGTTATAGGTTGGACTTGATGATCTCAGAGGTCCTTTCCAACCTTATGATACTGTGATACTGTGATGATCTGCTCTCTGCCTACTGATTTCAGAACTTCTGTGGATGCCCAATGAAATCACCCTCACCATTGTGTGCTTTCAGATGCCTGGAGTAGCTCACAAGATTGGGTTTGACATATTAAGGTCCTGAACTGTAAAACTCAAAATGGGTATCTGCAAAATAAACTGGAAGTGTGATTGTAGTACACACAGACCTGCTTGTGTTGACTGTAACTGAGTGAGCACAGTTACTGCTCAGGGTGAAGGCAGGCCACCATGAGAAGCAGATGAAACCTGGTCAACTTGCACACTGTTTTCCAGGCAGTGAAGCCTGGGCCCCCACGTCTTCAAAGTGATTATTGTTCTTCCTAAGTAGGTTAAAACCAGTGCATTTACGGCTGTTGGTGCTACAATAGCATCTTCATTTGGCTCTCTAGACATAGGATTGGGGTTGTCATGGTGTAGTTTAATATCAAAGAATGTTATGTAGCATTCTTGTAATGTATACAGGATTATTTCTGGAGCTGAAATAAAGCCATAACTAATAAGATAGAAGTATGAAGTATTCTTATATACTGGAAAAGACTTGAAGAAATTGCTTTGGAATAAAATACAGGAAAGAGCTACCTGTTTACTATGTTATTAAGTAGAGTTAAAAAAAAATAATCTAAAAATAGTTGTGTTCTTCCCCACCATTTTCTTCCTTTCCTTTTTTTCCTATTTTATCATCCATTTTTCCTTCTTTACATGTCAGTACATTTCTTCTAGAGTAGTTGCAGCAGTCTTTTGTTTAATTGTGTTTCAAAATGGAACTGGCAAACAAATTTGTAGATTCTCCCAAAACTCACACAGGGCAGTTGTTGATGTTTTGTTGGCTTGTGAAGTTACATAGATTTTTACCATTAGAGGTAAACAATCAATGTCTCTAATATCTTGCATAGTACAGGCTGTGTTATGTTGTAGAGTTGATAGAATAATGCTGGCTGGTAATTGCTGCATCTGACCTGTTCCTTCTCTAGATACTCTAAGGCTTTTCTTCTTCTAGTCAGATTTCTGAACATGATTTTTAGCACATGTCTGAATAAACTATTCCACCTTGTTCAAAAATACATGCTTTATTTCTTGTCCAGAATTTTCTGCCTTCAAGGTAGGAAGTGAAATATGAAAAATAGATTAGGAAAAAAAAATAATAAAAAAGACAAATTTTAACTGTTTCAGTTGCACGTAAAAGAAGCAATCATGACTATGAGATATTGCAGTACATAAAGTGCACTGCAAGAAATATCACCTTGGGAACTTTAGATGAGGATGCTACCGTTAGTAGAGCTTGTAATTGTTTAAAAAAGAGATAAATTTATAGTATAATTAGTAACCTTACCATAGCCTATATAAGCTAGTTATCAGGGTGATCAGTTGCCATCCCAAGCAGATTCTTTGATTTGGGTTCCAGGTTACTGTACCTTTCAGTTGTGGGAAAAAAACCCAAACAACCAACCTTCAGAAAGTATCAAATCAAACACAGTTTCAACTGCAAGTTAAGAATGTTCATTACATTTAAGAAACAAGGTTTATTTGAGCACTAATTTGAGAACCAATTGCTACTGAGATCAAGGCTTATAAACTTATATTGTATTAATCTTGTAATCTTGATTCTCCAAAGAAAACATAAAATCACTGTACAGTGTTTACAAGTTGCTTTTATGGCATTAAGAAATGGAAGATTTCAATTTTTTTAATAGCATTAAAGCCTTCAATATTCTAGAATTGTATTGAACTAATACCACAGCTTTAATATTTCACAATCAGTAAATTTCCTGCCTGACTTTAGATTTAATTTAAACTAACTGCATGATTTTGTTTGTTAACTTTAATAGAAATGTTTTGTTAAGATGAATGGGTGCTATAAAAGTCTGCTTTTTATTCTCTGCTAATCAAACTATTATAATGTGTGTCTCAGGTTATCTACACTGACTTTAACAGAGGTTTCTTTTAGACTGAAAATGTTATACACTCAGAATGTTTCATAGGAGTATTAACTACACTGGATCTAGCTACTTTGCCTTTTGCTTCAGCGCATTACAAACTCAAGGGTTTAAGGTAAAAATCTCACCAGAAAGGTTAATTTTTTTTTAATATTCTTGCAGGAACCAAGTATAAAAATCAGTCTGAACGTAATTATTGGTTTCCAAGGAACTCCAACTAATTTTCTTTAAAGCTTTGCCACTATACACAGAGGTACGTAAATCTGAAAATAACAAATAACATATTTGAGTTGCGTGAAGATATTGGTTAGTTGTTCACGTACAGTTGAATGGAGATGCATTGAATTAAGTAGTCTTCCTGTGGAATGCAAATGCCTTTAACCAAATTATTAGAGTCTACTATTTATCTCCTTTAAACTGTATGACTACCAAAGAGCTGCCTCATAGTAACCTTACTTTAGAGCCGCTGATGGTGACTCTCAGCTTCATTCTGAGTTTCTTGCTTTTTGGAGATTTAAGAGCAAAACGTGCCTCAGTCATTTTTCTTTTTTTTTCTTCTCCCCAATTTTAAACATTCCCATATGCCCCCTTTCTCTTCAGCTACCATACTTGCACCTCAGTGATTTGCTATTAATAGCAAAGATTAAGCAGTTTCAGCTCATCAGAGATGAGATATTAATCATCATCAGGCCCAATGAGAAGTTTAATTTTCTGCTTCTCTTTTTTCACAAAGCTCAGGCAGCAGTGACTCGCACTAATGTCTGCAGGATGTTTAATAATCTGCTTCTGAAGATGCATTTCAGTGGTTTCTCCCGTTTTATTTTCTCCGTCGATCTTAGTGAATTTCTTCATTGCAGGCTTTATCTGCAGACCACTGTCAGGAGATGGAAAGAAGAAAATGATTCCTTGAACAAAGCTAGTTCAGGGAGTCATGTTTTTTTATTGTCTTCAGAAGGAAAGTGGGTTAAATAAAGACATTGAAAACTATGGAAATTGTTGTTTTGGCATGTGACTCACTACTGGTTTCCTTCAAATATGTCATATATTCTCTGTCCCTGGCTCCTGTTTGTATGCATTTGTTTATTTGTGCCTCAGAATTAAAGTTAGATTTGTAGTGCCATAGGATGTGGAACACACTGAATCAGGGGATAATAAGAAAGAATCCACATAGAAAACTTCGTAAATTACACCAGTACAATTATACTGGTCTATGTCATTTTCATAGCTAGCGTTATTGCAGTGTAAGAATGGCTTTTACCAGCTACATGAAAACAGCTTCCAAAATGACATATATACCAATAAAAGCAGTCATGTGGGATATTATGCTAGCTGACATAGCAATAGCTTTTTAAAATGGCATATCTTGGACTTGCAGAGGCTTATCTTATAGAGAAGCCTTAAACGTAACAAAATTCTTTACTGAGATGATGCTACTGCTGTCACCTGTTCACTACAATAAGACAGTGAAGTATTGTCTGTATAGGTGTTACTGCGTAGTTTGCATATCCCACCTGTTTGAGGGGTTGTTTTATGAACTTTGAAGTTTTAAAAGCAGAAGCCCACCATTAGGAGCTGCAGGTTACAACTTTGTAAGTTAGAGAAGAAATTAGACTAAAACAAAGAAACACAGGGAGCTCAACAGCAAAAATTGTTAGTCTTCTGTATGCGTCATTTATTTATTAGAAAGTGAATTTGTTGGTTGAACAGCTGATTAATTTGCAACAGCACATGCGGTGAAAACACTTAAGTACAATTTTAAGCATTTCGTAATTGTGGGTGGTACCCTGCTTGGTATACTGGGTCTGAATACCTGATTTTGAGTCAGTGTTTCTCCTCTTTAAAAAACAGATCACTTCAAATTTGATGTGCCGAGCACCTGAGAACTTTGACCCAGAATCGGTCATCACTTTTTAAAATCTCTGCAGAAAAGATGGTTCTCCAGCATGTTGTATTGGAGGGGGCCAGGGGATAGTGATTTATTTCCTTTTGCCAGGAGGACTCGTGTTTAACTGCATTTATTTTTAGCTTCCAAAAAAGGCATCCATCTACACTGCTCGCTTGGGATGAGCCTTATAACTACAGCAGAACTCTTAAGGTTTCTAGTGATGGAACCTTCCTGAGCTTTGTTAAAATGGCCCTTTAAAAAACTTCTTTTCTATCAATAGCCATTTTTTCCGCCTTGGGGACTGAAAACACAGGTAGGCTACTAAATCAAGAGGAAATGACATCAGCTTAGAAAAATGTGCCATTGCAGTTGCTACCACTAAAAAAGGGCAGAACCTCCTACCCCAACAAATGGACAATTAGTACTGTTTTTCTTTTAATTGGCACATTAATTTATTTTGCAGGTTGACTCAGGGGAGCCTGAAGCAAAGCATAATGGTATTATTTGGGGAAAAAACTGTTTACCGCAAAATGGAGTGCCCTCTATGCACATATCCGATGTAAAGAGGAGGACATGTGTCATTTTCTTTATTTTTTTTAAGGGCAAGGTATTGCCCTTGGAAACATATTGTAGTTTGCATATTTAAGAAGACTGTTCTTTTTTTATTAACTAAATGATCGTTTACCTTACATATTCAGCAGTAAATCACATGGAGTAGGAAGAGACTGTATCATTTGGATATTGCTCAGAAATATTCCTCTGAGGGTCTGGACACTTTTGTCATAGTTTGACTGCAGAGAAGTGATGGAAAAATCTGAGCCATTACTGAACAAGGGATGTTTCTGTGCCAATTACAGGTTGGTTGCACGAAGTGACATACTTGATTTGGGAGGTGTGATGAAATAGAGACTGCTTAGAGGCAGACAGGAAATGGAAAGCTTTTACTCATGGAAAAGTTATCCATGGTAGTTTTAGGTGGTGCTTGTTGAAAGAACCAGATTTTCAGTGAGTGAGAGTAGGAATTGCAAAAAGAATGGATGAAGGTTGGGAGCTGTGTTTTTAGTTGGTCTTACGTAAGAGTTTTGTTTATGTGGCAAACACTGAGGATGTGAGAGTTTAACTAAGGATAGAGGGGATTATGAATGAGAGTGAAGAAAGAACTGTGCTCAGGTGTTATTGTCATTTGTCATAAACAGTTTCTTGGCAGGAAGCTGAAGGGAGTACTGAGAACTGGTTTTTTTGTAATAATCTGGGTGGGGAGAGAAGAGAAAGGAAAAGATGTGCAGGCATTGAAAGTAGTGGAATGTAGTAGAGAAATGGATTCATATGGAAAAGAGAGAGTATTATCCTGAGAAGTCAGGAAGACACCGAGTTCCATTACGAGATCATAGTTTTCAGTATTACTAGAAACAGCCTCACCGTGCCTCACACTAACCTCAGTGTTGTATTTGAGAATCACATACATGTGAAAGGATTCAACACCATGGAAATACATAAGTTATTATCCATTCAAAATTATTCTTTTAGGTTTCAATCTTTTAAAATTACGGGGATTTTTTTATCTAAAATGAATTCTAAACATGAAAACTACCAGTGAAACTTGCAAATGCATAATTTATATTTGGTAGTTATCAAGTAATGGTTGTGGATTTAACTGAATCAGTGTTGTAAAGGTGAAGGAAATCATTAAGAATTGTTAAGAGAGAATTTGCTGTTACAAGGAATACATAAAACCTGCCTATTTGGCCCCCTCATGAATAAACAATATATTGAAGAGAAAGAGGAAACTGATCCTGTAGGTGAGGCATTTTTTGGTGGTGGTAGATGGTGCAAGGATTATTTAAGGCTGATTTAAGTCTCTTTAGACCTCTCAATATCCTTTTATTATCAGTCTCGCTCAAGAAAAGTGTTTTTACATTGTCAATGTGTTCTCCCTCCCCCTCGTAAGACAACTGGTGGTTATGTGGTTAAAAATAATATGGAGAGTAAAATAATTGAAAGACAATGACTGAAACTCAATAAGGAAGTTGTATTCTACCTGTGTATTGTAATCAACAGTTCCAGTGCATCACAAAATAGTCAGCCTCAGAAGTAATTGTTTTCTCTGCTTATATAAAGGACAAGTACAATTCTGGATGCTAAAACTGAAGAAAAGAAAGAAAAGTTAAGAGACTGAAATGAAAGAGACAACTTTGTCATTATTTCAAAGTGGCTGGTTGAATGTAAGCATGAGATAATGGCTATGAGAATCCAGAATAGAGGCAAAAACACGTTCCTGCTTAATACTATTGATTATTTGTCTCAAAAAAAACCAGCAAAACATCGTTACCAAGTTGATGGTGATGTCAGCCAAGGATACAGGAGAAAAAAGTACATAAAGAGGTCTTTTCTGCTGCAGGTAGCAAAAATAGGGTAAAAAGAAAGGAAGAAAAAAATTATCAAATACAGCAGTGCGAGGTGTTTGAAGAACTGTTTCTAAAGATGTCTGTTGAGAAAGAAATGCATCTTAGTACTGTCCTAAAGCATATGGTGGAAAGTCAGACTTCTTCCGTGGCTGTTGAGAGCAAAAAAGGTTGAAAAATAGTGAAATTGTCAGGAAGATGAGGACTGCACATTTGTATTCAACGCTGCAAGCTGACTAGACTTTTCATTGCATACAGAAGTGGATTTGATCTGAACATAACAAGTTACAGCCTTAAATTGCAGCAATGGGAGATTTAGGTAGCATTTGACAGGAGGAAAAGCAGCTCTAAACGTAAGGAGTGTGAAGCATCCTGATAGATCACGGAGTTGTGGAAGCTCTACTGTGTGTGGAGAGTTTTAAAATGGGACAATACAATGGCAATTTAAATTAATTGTTTGTAAGTGCAAAGTAAGGTGCCTTAAGAATAGTCTTAATACACTGTAGTGGACTTAAAGGTGATTGTCACTGCTCTGAAACTAGATCTTGGACTTTTAATAAATATTTCTAAAAAAAGCTGAATTTGACACTGGAAGGTCATAGGTAATCTGCATACAAAGTCCAACACAAACAAACTGAGACTTACCCTAGAGGTTGGGAACCAAGAGTGTGAGGGGAGAGACGAAGAGGTGGTTACAGAACATGTTCTAACCTGTCACAGTGAGACAAGGCTCAACTCAGTAGCTTCTCTCAATACAAGTGGATGCATGTTCAAGTACAGATGTTTTCTTACCCTCAGTCACCAAATGTGGGTGTGCAAGAGTGAACAGCAAGTTAATATGAAGTTTCTTGTGAAACTGAAGAAATCCATGGTGGAAAGTTTTCAGTTATTGGCTGAGGCTTACAGTGAAGGGATCCCAAAGATCAAGTCAGTGCTCAAAGGAACCGATTTTTTATTGGTAGAAGATGTGAAAACAAAAATGTCCGACATCCTCAACAGTCTTTCAGAAAACAATCAGAAGAATTCCTGCGAACATTGGCAGCATCGCATGCAGCTGTACATCAACTCAGAAGAGAATTATTTTGAAGGTAATCATAGCTGATTTTCTTAATTTGCTGAGTTAAAATGTTACAGGCACAGTCTTGTTTTTTTTTGTGTCGGACCTGTATGTCAGTAGCCATAGGCAAAATTTCATAGACCTTTCCAGTTATCAGAATGAGAGACTTAATTGTACTTTTCTATTCCTTTACCAGATTGATTGCTTTCTAAATACAGAAGGCAAGGCAGAGCTTTTCAGATGAACAGATACTGTTACTACCAAGACAAATGGTTTTAATCAGATCAACAATACATTTAGGATGGAAATGGGAGGAAAATATCTGTTCATCAGATCAGTATACTTCTGGCACAGCCTCTCAGTGGGATTAATGAATAGCAGAAAGCTATCACTAGTTCTAAGGCAAAACTCGAGCTGTTTAAGAAAGGGCTTATATAGTATATCAGTGTGGGACAACTGGGCCTTAGCTCAATAACTGAAAAGGTCCCTTCTAATCCTATGTGGTATCTTTGCAAATATATTCCCTTTTTGCTTCATGGAACGCTCCTGGATTCCACTGAACAGGCAATAATCTCCTTTGCTAGAGGTGTATTATTTGGAGATTATGTTTTTGGTTTCTTCATGGTTTTAAAACACCATTTTTAAGGATTAAGGCAGCAGCAGAGCTGATTATTTAATGGGTATTAGTTGATGAGGTAATGACACTTGCCTTCTTTACTAAGTACTTTTTGATCTACTGATGAAAACCACTGTATAGCTAGGTAGTATTATTGTTATTATAATGGAGTTTTGGGGACTAATTAGTTGCACCAGCCCTTTTAGGCAAAGGAAAAGAAGCGTGGGTGGAGAAAAAGGATGCTGTTAAGCTTCAGGAACTCTGCTTGTAAGTCTTCTTTTGACTGACAGTCTCTCTGTGTAACCTGAACTACTCGAAGCACTTTTGTGTGGAAAAGAGGATATCTTTCAAAGTGGGTGGTTCAGGGAATGCAATTTGTAAAGAAACCACAGCAGATACTGAAAAAGCTCTGCTCTACCTGTTATTTCTTTGCCTGGCACATTGATTATTCTCATACTATATTTCCTGTCCTGAAGGATATGGAAGTGTTCTGCAAAATACAGACTTCATCTTGAGAGATGCTGAGAATCTGTTGCTCCCAATGACTTAGATTTTATTTCTAGGGATTATGGGTTTGTCATTATCAAAGATAAAAAGCCCCTTGAAAGCTCTGCAAAAGAAGAGAGGTGTGAGGAGTACAGCTATAGCACACTGACATAGAAGAAGGAATGTTAAAGATGAGTATAGTTATTCTCATATTTGACCAAAATGCTGGGGCAAACAACCCCAGGCCTGCAAAAAATGCAGTGACGTTGTCCAAAACCCATTCAGTCATGGTGACTGAACATACTGTGGCTAACTGGGTCTCTCACATAGTGCATGCAGCACTAGATGCAATTGCACATCTCCTATTTAATCCAATTTGCATTTATAAGTTAGAGGTCACCTGTCCACTGATGATGCTTCCATATATTTTATTGCTTGTTCAAGTCAGGTGGCCCTAAAGTCTAGACTCAGGCCCATCTTGCATGTTTTTGCATTCATGAAAGTAAATTTACACTGTGCACAGTCTATAGATTTTTAACAGAAAGGCAAAGTAGTCCCTTTGAAGTATAACTGCATATGATGTGTAAAAGCGGTTAGATGGAATCAACTTACTTTTGGACTCGCCTCCCTTTTAGTGTGCTTTGTCTATTGCTCATCAAATGATTTTTTTTTTAGCACAGCAAACCTATTCCATGTATAGGAGAATGAGTTGGAAACTATACTGAATTGAATATCAACAGAATTACTGTGAACATTCTGATAAGCAATAATTTTATTATTGCTGGAAAAAAGAATTCTTTTAGTTTTGTGATGCAGATTGAGTTTTGGGTATTTCTAGTTGCTGAGTCTGGTTTGTATGTAAACCAAATTGCTGAAACAATAACTGAGAATCCAAAAGCATTTTTATAAGTGTGTATGCATAAAATATGAAAATATGTTCTTATTTGCCCAGCTGTCTCTGAAGGAAAAGGTCACTCCCATTTAAAACTGGGATGAAGCAAATTTTATTTTAATCGTCTATTTAATTGATATTTATAATGTATTCTGTATATCATTGTTTAGAAAGCTATTGATGAAAGCTAGTCCATGGTATCCAAATTTGAGAGTAGGTAGTTACAAGTAAGGTATTTATTCATCACATAGGCCTTCAATAACCTTCAAGATATAAATGAAACTACAGGAATGTTTTGTTACAGTTTTTCAAGTTTTTGACATGAATATGACAAATTGAATCTTTTATAAAATAAATACAACTGTAGAAAGGTTAAATTAAATCAGTATTTTTGAGAGTTTGATTGTTCACAGGGAAGACATCCAACCTTTTGGCTTTAATACTCTTACACTCTAATAAACTTGAGGCTGTCTTCAAGAAAAACAAAAAAGCAGTGTCTCTGTCATTAACCACACGAAATTAAATAATTCACACTCTCTTCTACTTGTCATTTTACATAGGTGGAGATTGTCTTGAAACTCTTGTACTAGATTAAAACCAGGTATCCTGTAGCCTAGATATGAAAAAAAAAAGGCTGTTACTAGGATAAGCAGAACAATTTGAGCACTATAAGTGGTGTTATCCTGAGAAGGATTTGAATACCGAAGTTTTTTTCAGATTTCTTTTATGTGAATGGAGAAATATTTCCTTGTTTTGTATATTTCTGAAACTGCAGCTGTGCAGTAGAGTTTCTGTTTAGCCATCTCTTACATGCAGTTGTGTTCTAATGTCTGTAGTCCCTAATTTTTGTGTCCCTAATTCCTTGCTTAAGATTGTTTTATTGTGATGCTAAACATATGTTTGACTTCACAGTGGACAAATCACATAACAGAGAAAACATTTAAATGCTTAGGTGCACTTTTCAAGTTATTTGTTCCTCTTTCTTCTAGTTTGCTGTTTTCCAGAGGACATGCTGAATGATCGTTCTGACCACCTCAGTTTGGTGGGCAAAATTGAGGGCAATTCCCAAATGTCTTGCTTATTGAGAATTCTTAGTATTCCTGTGGCTCTTGTTTCTTTCTTACACTGTTTGTTGGTCTGTTTCTGTGTAACAGTCTCTCTTCAATGTATGATATTGAATGATGATAAAGGTAAAAGCAAACAAAAAAACCCATAATCCATTATTAAGGCTTTTTTCTATCTGTTTTTCCTAGTTTTGCCATCTTTTACTGCATCATAACCTGTCACTCTGCCATGCTCTGTTGCTCACATATATGCTTATTCATATCCCTGTTTTTTCTTTCATGTTTATGCTTGATTTCCTTCTATCTCTTTCACCCCTACTCCCTCAAAATCCTGTTCCTGTTTTCTTTTTGCGCTTGCACTGGTTCACACATCCCTCACACTCTTACTCTTTCCTCAGTGTTTTCACACCTTGAGCCCTTTTAAGCCTTTTGTGTTGCACTTCTTTCTCATGCTTCATTTCACTCTGGCTCTCTGTCACACATGTTCAATTTTCTCTATTTTATCACTGAATTCCCGGGGGTATATTTGCAGTGCTGCCTAGTGGGAATAAGGGCTGCTATTCTCTAATAGTCTTTATGTTCCTTGTTCAGCACGAATGATGATGTGAGCAGAAAGTCTTAATCACTGCCAGTTTCCCTTCACATGTATGTCATTAATTTTCTTTCTCTCTCTTGTTGAAAAAAAAAGGCATAAGCTCATTTACTTCCTCTTTTTAAAATTGATTTTCACTAGAAAAACAGACTTACCTTGGAGATACAAAACCAAGGAACGTAATAAAGTTATACTGTTTTCTTTGCAAGAGTCCCAAGGAGCCTGGAAATGGAGCTAAGACTGTAGAGTCTTCCTCACTGTTGTAACAGGCAAGATCCAGTATGGCTCAGATATTATTTTTTATACAACAATAACATTTCAGAATGGAGAAGTCTTTCAAATCAGTTGTGCACAGTTCATCTTTCTATTGCTTTCTTATACTGTATATTCTATCATACCTCCTTAGCTGTGCTTAACCTAAACCCCCAACTGGCTACAGATTCTGTTACCATATTGGGATTCCTCCTTATTTGATAATTAATTATCCTCTTTATGAGTGAATTTCTCCTAAACAACTTAGCTTTCTGTTCTTTTTTTTATAACATACTCTTCAGCTGTATAGTTTTCGTGCATGTGGTTTATTTGCTCAAAAGTAAATGCTGGTTAGGAACGTTTACATTTATGGATTCCACTGAAGAAAATGCAATTTGAAATACCACTAGCCAAGAGTAAGTAGAAAAATACAAAACTTTCAGATAGTTGAAAATTTCTTAACAAATCTACTCAATGCTTCTCTCTGGTTAGTGTTCATGGTCATGATGTAGCATGTTGGGCTAACGGTGGTGTTGTTGGAGGATGTTTGTACTTAGAGTTAGTTAGTTGCTAGATGGTTTTAACATTATTTCACTGTAATTGATGCAGCTAGGAATAAAGAGGCAAAATGTGTTTTTTCTTTAGAAAGAGAAGACTCTGTTTCCTTTTCGGTCATTAATGATAGCATCCCAGTCTTGGAGGGGAAGAGGTGCTAGGAGAGAATTGTTCAGATGTTTTATGGAAATAAGCAAAGCAATTTACTCTGCTGGGAGAGCAAAACTCAATGTATGTGTTCCATTCAAAAGCAAAGTTGGAGCACTGCTGTTGCATATCCAGTATCTTCACTGCTGTTGGTACCGTGGCAGCATGTATATTTTGGGATTCCGGTGCAGACTGAGCTGTTACACTGTTTCAGTGTCTGAACTAGTTAATGAATACATCTCCGGCATCTGCACTTCACAGCTGCCGTGACCCATCACCGAAGTTACAGATATAATGGTTAGTGTGATAGGAGTAGGGGCAAGAAGGGAACCTAAGAGTAGAGGGACTGAAAAAACCCGGTGGAGAACAGAGGCCTTTCCAAGAGATCCGAGCCGTTGATCCATCCATTATGTCCCATCTCTTAGCCAGCGCTGGCTTGCTTCCAGGGGGTTCAGATCTACTCCTTGTAAGCTCAGAGAAGGCAGTTTTTCTCCTACCTCCTAGTTCGCACTGTCAAAAATGTATGAAACATTGGGGCAAAAGATCAAATGAAATTCCCACATTGGTAATTGTTGGGGCAATTCCTGTTAGTAAATAACTGGGCGTTATTTTGATATGTTTGTAGTAGTCAAACTAGAACTTTGGAAGTTTGAAAAAGCGATTTGATTTAGAATGTACTTAAAGTGCTATGTGTTATCAATGGAGTACCTACAGATATGTCTGCTTTTCTGCAGTGACAAAAGAATGTCTGTTTGAATGATGGAGGTTTAAATAGGTTATCAGAGCTTGAAGCACATTTTACTTTGGGAGCAGGAGTTGAGAGGGGAAAAATATTGTTCCCTGTCCATAATACTTTCCTTTGAGTCCTGGGTTGTTTGAATTGCAGATAAGGCCTGCGTAGCAAATGTCTTTCCAGAGCAGGAGTGCATGTTACCTGAGAAGTAATGAGCAATTTGAGCTTGATGAACAACAAGCAAAACAGTGTGTGTGTTACGCTACAGATGCAAACAGGTAGATACTAAGTACAGGTAGGAAACAACACTAAACGTACTGTATATGTAATGGCAAAAGAACAATCTTCTCCTAGCTTGAGAACTGGTTTGGTTATAGAGGGATTTCTCCCTGCCAGCTGCACAGCAGGATATAAAATGCAGCTGCTCTGCTGCAAACCTGACGTTGGATCCCCCTCCTTTCCACAGAACCATGCCACTTTCTTCTTGGTCTCTTTCTGAGATCTTGAAGCAAAAATAGACAAGTGGGAAGACACCAGGTTGTAGAGAGAGATGACCGATCTCTCTGTATTCACAACTAAGGTTTTCACAAGTCAGTATCTGTAAAAATGTGTCTTTGTTATTTCTTAGTCTGTAGCATCAAATGAGTGTAAGACTTCTGGAAAGGAATGCATTATCAACTCACTGGAGTCGAGGAAGGGAGGACACGGAGATACATTTCACCACATAAATCAAAGTGGATCTCTCAATTTTCTCAAAATCTATCAGAAAAGAAAATTCAGTACTTTTTTTTTTAAAAAAAAGTCAGTTCCATTCATTTCTTTAATGACTATTTGAAAATCTTTAACTTTCAAGGATAATTATTCTCTAAGTCTTATCCATTCTTTCCATTTTGTAGATATTTTTCTTCCTTAAAAAAATAGAAAAAACCTGATTAATTATATGAAGATGGATACTTAACTAAGCTTCAGGCTTCTTGGTGAATCCTGGCCTGAAGCTGATAAATGTTAACTTTAGCAATTTGAAGATTTTTTTTCCTTTTAATTGAGATTTTTAAAAATGAGAATATGTTAAAAAATTGAAAGACAACGTGATACACAGCTGCATTGGATGAATTAAAGTCACCCATAGCAAAGCTTCATAACATACCTAGTTTCAATAACAGAAAAATAAATAAAGATTATATCTATCGATCTCTGTGTGAACAGAAAACCTTTATCTTTTCTTAGCTGTAAAATAAGAAAATCTAGTAGGAAAATCACAAAAATAGGCAGGAAAAGAATGGGTGTAATTCCCCAAACTTTTAAATATTTTAAACACTCTGGACTCTTAAAGATTTAATAGAATTGAATTTGACTGATGGTGTCTTTTTTGCTAGAAAAAATATTATAGTATTGCCAATCCCAAATGTCCTGATACCATGAGTTCTGGATCACAAAAATCATGACATTGAATTTTTGGGTTTGTTTCTGAAACAACTCTGCATCTGTTCTCCTAAAAATAAAAGTCCTCATTAGTTGCCGTTTGGGTTATGAATTATTAGATCAGAATTTATAACTAGGTAACAATTTCAAGCTTCGCTTTGGCATTCTGTGGAACAAGAAGTCTACTCACTGTAAAAATATAAAACCGGGAGTTTTATAAAATATAAAAACTCTTTTATAACTCTTTTATAAAACTTTTTATAAAACTATATAACTCTTTTATAAAACTCTTTTATAAAATATAAAAACTCTTTGAGTAACAGTCAACATGTGCATTTATATTAATGGAGATTGTATACTCTAAGCAGTACTTGTAAGGCAGCTACATGGGCTTGTCATCTAAATGCTTGCTGAATTTTCTTCTTTAATCTTTCATACAGTCCTAAGGAAGATTTGTTTAAGAATGATGACAAGTCTTGAGTAGTACTTGAGGTGTGCATCGTTTTTCCTGTTCACTATCCTTACTACCCTACTGCATGAGAGTGCCGAGTACTGCATATATCTTTCTCTAACTCAAAAATAGACTTAAGAATCATTAGTTTCCAGATGAAAAGTCGAGGGGATGGCAGCTCTTAGGAAATTCTGTGTTAATCCATGCCAATTTGCACTGCAGTGTGCAGCTACCAGTGGTTGTGCTGACATCTGACAGCTCAGTAGGCTCTGTGGAACTTGACCACAGATGCTTGTGTCAATTGCCTGCTTGTTTACTTAACAAAAAAGTTGTGAAATATCTGCTTTCTCTCTTGATAGGTTGCCTTCTAGTTAAAATGTGGCGAGAGAGACACTTGGAGATGGACAACAGGGCATAAGTTAGGTTAGATCTTGTGTGCCGTGGTGGAGTAGGTAGCATAGAGTCTGATGCTCGACAACAGCAAAAGCTTAAATGATTTTTTTCAGCGTTCACTTTTCAGAACCAATTATACATTTTGGTGGAAGTCATATGTCCATTGAGTTCAAAGCTCTTAAGATCTCTCAGTTGTCTGAGCTGGTCTTTGTCATCACATCGTTGTATGTTACCCCAAAGTTTATTGTAGCAAGGCTGACTTCTTAGGTTTTGCTGCAGTGTTCTGTGAGGCTAAAGCCTATCCTTCAGAAATGTAGTAATAATTCAAAACATGGAAAATTATCAGTCCCCATGAGAAACGTGTGCAATGGTAAGTCATGTTCAAGGATAAAAGTGTGTACCCCGTTTCTAATTAGAAGTTGTCCAACTGGAGCTTCCAGTTGCTGTTTCTTGCTGTGTCATTCACACTAGATTAAAAAGCTCTTCAGTACCTGCTATTTTCTCCCTATGAAGGAGCTTATACTGTTTAATCAACTCACTTCTCAGTTTTCTTTTTTATAAGCTAAGCAGATTGATCTCTTTCAATTGTGGGGCATTATCTCTAGTCTTCAGCTCATTTTCTGGCTCTCTTCTGAACCCTCTCCCCTTTTTCAACATGCTTTTAAAAATGCGTGTGGTAGAAGTCACAGTAGTATGAAGTATCATTCTTGTCAGTACTTCATACAGATGTACTCCATATGTTTCTCTCCTCCTACTCTTTACTCCCCCAATTATATTTCCAAAGATCTCATTACTTATACCCCCCTTTCTTTTATAGCTTCAGCTCTTGAAGTTCTTTTTCAATTGACTGCTTATCTACTCTGACTTTTAAGTCCCTTCCGCAATCCTTGTTTTCCAAAATACATATTTCTGGTTTAGAGTGGTCTGCATTATTTGTCAACAAAAGTATACTTTTGCAGCTGGGCATACTCAACTGCATTTTGTTGGAGTGCAACAGGGTTGCCCTGTCTTCAGTGTAATTCACTCTATTAACTTTGTATCCAATGTAAAGTTCTTTTTTTAATTTCCAAACCATCAGTGAAATGTTAAATAGGAACCAGCAGAGTATTGATTCTTTTGAGATCCCAATAGATGCTCCTGTTCTTTATAGATGCCTTAATAGATAGATGCCTGTAGATGCCGTAATAGATAACATCTATGCATAATCTTTATTTGCCAACATTAGATCTGATGAAGAGATCAATCAGAGCAGATCAGTATTTAAAAAGAGAGGAAAAAACCCTATATACCTTTAATTATTTTCCTATCAGTTTTCTTCCTACTGAATTCTGGATTAACTTTTTCATTACTTTAAGTGCACTTAGCGCATTTGGCATCTGTTTAACAAGGCCAAGAGTCACCATGATCATTTTGTTTCCTTTTTTTTGAGTACTAGCAGAAAATAAACACTCAAGTCAGTAAATCAACGTATCCTTTCTGATAGGTGTTATGTAGTGTTCTTGGCTGTTCCTGGACACGTTCCCTCCCTTGTTCTGGAGCACACTGTCTTAACCTGCTTATTGACTATGGACCACTGGATAGAAAAACAACCTGATTCGTGTTCCTGTTAACAATAGTCAAGTTTTAAAATTGTCTGCAGGTTTTGTTGTGTTAAAAAATTACAGATTATCTAGAATTTTTAAGTAAGGAAAAAGGTCCCATTCAGTTTGGCTTCAAGTACACTTAGTTTTCCAAGCACGCAGTGCTTTCCAAGACTTCAGTGTGTGATGAGTAGACATATTTCTCCTCTTTTCCCATCAGCATATTAGCTTCGTTCATTTTTTTCAGTTACGTTTCAAAAGCTTTGCTTGAGGGGATATGCTTCTAGCTTGAATCATCTGGCTTCAAGACCTTTTTTGAAATTTTGCCGAAGCACCATTTTAAGCCTGCACTGGAGTTTCACGGGCTGAGTTACACAAGGGGGTATTGTTTTACAAAGAACTGAATGGATATATCTTTGCACAATAATTCTACTTTTGTATGACTAAAATGGCACTTCCAACTATGTACCACAATGAGGCTTCACAAGGGAAAAATTATGAACTCTTTTTAATCTTCTCTTCTTTGTCTTTCTAGCTCTCCATATTTCTCCATGTTTTGTTAATGAGTGCCTTTAAATCTTGCAGCTTTCGTTGAGAACTCAATGGCTGAATTTTTTTTTCTTTGTAGCTCTTGCAATAAATAAACCACAGAAATTTAGAAAGGAAAACTGAAAAATCTTCAAGCTGTGTTACACAAACTCCTCTTCCTTCAACAAAATTGTAGTACATACCTTTGACTCCTCTCCTCGCTGCGTTGTGAGAATTCCTCTTAAAAATGAAATTCAATACTCTTATAAGCAATAGGTGCTACTTACTGCAGTCAAGTCGCTCTTTGAACACCGACAGTAATAGATCTGTCTTAGTTTTCCTTGAGCTTTTTCACTGGAATTTAGCTTGTCAAGACCCTTGTTCTTGTTCCCCACAGACAGACACCATCTGGACATTGTTGTGTTGTAATTGTGTAGAGGATAATATTTTCGTTTGTTAGGATTATGGGATTAGTCTGGTTTTTAAATAAAGAGAAACAGACATCGCATTAATGTTTATATTGCTTCTCTCATTCTTTAGTTGCAGCCAATAATATTAAAGCATAGGGTTTGTATAATTTAGTACATTTTTGAAAGAAAACCTTGCAATTTTGGTGCCATGAGGTATAGCAGCAGATTAATGCAGATTTTGGCTTTTGCTGGCTTCACCATGGAAGTGTGATAGAACTGCATTGGTTCCCATGTCCTAGACCTTTGAATTCTCACACTTGCAAATTCCTCTTCAAAAATTCAGAAGTCTGGTCCTCCAGGCTTGTTCTAAGATGTAGTGAAGATCACTGAGCTCTGGGGTGCACATTCTTGAGCACTGATAGTGCTCTCAGTCCTTCGACAAAGTCATTGATATGAAGTGAATTTCTAGTATACCCATCAAAAAGACACAGTTGCAGTTTTCTGCGTGGCACAAGCCACAGGATTTTTTTAATTGCCTTTTACAAAAGTTTGTTCTCAATTTTAAAATGTACAGAGAAGAAAAGTGATAGTGATGCTTGTTTAGTTATTTCAGGGCTTAATTACTTGCCCTGCTCAAAATTTGTACCTCAGTATCTGTCTTGAATTTTTGAAAATTTGGTTGTTAGCCACTGTTTTTTGTGCCATTCTCTTACAATTGGAAGAGTCTTCTTGGAATGAATTTTAGTATTTCTCATACGTACTTAACAATATGAGGAAGTCACCTGCTTTGGTATTTTTGTTTATCTGAAAAGATTTCTGTCCTTCAGCAGTTCATTCTAAAATATGTTTTCTAGCATTTGGGCTATTCTTGCAGCTCTTCCCATAATCCTTCTTATCAAATTGCTTGTTTAGTAAGGATCACAAAAAGAGTGTTCCGTATTCTTCATGTATGTATATTGTATATATGCAGATAAGAAAATACTGAAGTCTCAAGAGTTAAGATTGTCAAAATGTTTCCATTCTAAAAGTTTTTTAAGAGACTTACAGTTTTTCAAAGACTGTGACTGTTCAGGCTAAAATTTTACATTTTTGATGCAAACGGTAAGCAAGATTTTCTTAATTATTTGAGAGAATGGCTAATTTTTCCGGAGAAGATAATTTATGTTGCAAATATTTATTCATTCACTGTTTAACAGTAATGGTAAGTACTTTCATTCTTTGTCCCCGTTTTTGACAATTGTGCCTTTAAGGTAGTTACCAGTTGAACTGAGATTTCTAGTACTTCTTTGTTTTGAGTTTATTTATTTTATGGTGAGGAGGTGACAGACACAAAGGAGTTAATTCAAATGCTATGCAGATTGACACAGGATAGGGGATAAAACAGTATGTGAACTACTTTGTTCTGATGTTATTTTCTGTGAGTGATTTCAAAATGGCTTAACTGGAAAACTTCACATGTTCTATGAATATGACCTTTCACAAGGGCAAGTGACCATGACATTGGGAAAAAAGACACACATTTGAGAAAATGCTAGGTATGAAGATCAAATATTGTGCAGGAGGAACAGTAAATGACTTGTTGCTGTTTTTTCAGAAGGTACTGAGAAGGAGAGCTATTTCAGTAGGAGATCAATATGAGTGGTTTGGTTATATACTGTGAAAAAAAAAATCTCGAATTGAATTCCAGTGCAAGAAAAGGCTTTAGTGTATTGTTATGACTGTTAATTTAAGTGCACAGAAACCAAGAACTTTAGAGTTACAGCAGCTGTGGGAAGCATAAGTCAGTAATGTTTTAGATAGACTTCAGGGCATAAATTTCTTAGCATGAATAGCAATGCAAAACACTACATATGTGCCAGCAGAGTGAGTAATGGGTGCTGTGGGAACCATGTATGACTTTGAATTTCTGGACTTTAAATTCAGAACCTCAAGACTGCACTCACTCACAGCTGTTTTCCCACTGCATACGCAAGGTGTAGAATGAATTACGTCCTGTTCTAAAATACAAGGCCCTGATTCTGCATAAACTTAAGTGCTTACATAAATTCAAGCATCTAAGTAACCACACTGTCTGCTGTACCTTCCTCATGTGGTTAACATGCATATAAGTTTTTACTGGGCTTAGTTATTGGCATCCTAGAAACAATTTAAAGCAAGAATTGAAAATGAACACATTATGCAAAATGGGAGCCGGTGTGTTTTCAGAATCACCCTACTTCGGATCTGACAGATTCCCATTGACCCTAGGTAGAGCAGAATGGCCTAACATTGATGATTTTTTAAGTTCTGATGCACACACAAATTGCAACACTAGTATTTTGTCTGGAACAGGGTAAATTTGACTTGAACAATATGTGTTCCCAGAATAACTAATTTAAGTAGCTATCACAGCCACCCTTAGACACTGGGATGCAAAGAGGATGAGTCCTTGGTCCATGGCATGGTGAGGGAAGGACCACTGAATTATAGCAAGATGGCTATACATGTCACCTCATGTGTGAGTGGCGTGAGAGAAGATCCTGTGGGGTTAAAGGCTGTCTTTGTGCTCACCAGCAAATTCTGTTTCTGCTGCAAGGGGCAAAAATATATGCTGTCTTCCCAGTGGCTTTGAAAGGCACTGTAGCCATACCTCCTTCCCCTTGTCTCTGCTCCTCAAAGTACATTTTCTGTCTCAAGGCAGCAAGGCTAAGACTTTTGCTGGTTTGTCAGTTCAGCTTCAGTTTCCTGAGCTCTCTTTCTTGAGCAGCAGAGGAGATCAAGAACTCTCTCTAAATGGATATTTTTACTTTTAGCCAACAGTTAATACTGGCTGAAGTCAAGTTAATTCAGTTAATGCTATCTGAGAGTCTTTATGGCCTGTAGATCATCTAGTGCTTATGTCTCTACTATTACCTGTGCAAAGTGGTTGTTGGCTCTAGTCATAGTAGTTTGTAATAAAAGGTACTAAGTATTCTGTTTTTTACTCTCTCCTTAACCTACCATTCATCTCTTTGCTGGTCAGAGTGTGTGTATTACAAAACAATCTGTGCCCACCTGATTGATTTATTCTCTGATAAGCATCAGAGCAACATATTGTTGCGTTCATTTCTGACATGTTTAGTTGACCAGTTTATAAATACACTGAATTGACTTCCATATTCTTGTAATCCATCAGATCAGCCTAACCAGTAAGAAATTACTTCTCCGTTTTAAACTATCTGTGGTCTGAGAACAAATGGGTATTTCTTTATGTCTTCAGTGACCTTTCTGCTGATGCTTGCTTTATTGTGAAACCTCTAAGAACACACCAAAGCTGCAAAATAGAGGGAACTTAGTCTGTCATGTCTGCCTATATTTTGTAAATGTAGTAATTTAAGAAGCAGCTCTGACTGCATATTGGTTTTTTTAATGTCTGGTTTTGTGATTTATCAAAGACTGAAAGAGACAGTGTAAAAAAATCAGAAGTTTTACCATTGGTATCAGTGAATTAGCATTTTTTTTCAGAAAATTTTGGTGGGTGGTGAGGGAGAAGGTTTATTTACTCTTTCATTTTTAAAACGTTTCAGTCTTTTTCTACCTTTATCAGGGCTAAGTGTGTTTTTTGCACTCATTTTGAGGCAGAGATCCTATGTAACTCCTATATTGCGGTTGTTAGAGACTAGAGTACATCAGCAAGTATTTTGAAGCTCATGAGTTTCATGCAGTGCTTGTAATGTCTAGGTGCTTTGCCATTGTTTAGTGTTATGACAGTTCATTATAATCTGGTTCACCTGAATGATTGATAGTGGTTGACACATGAACTGGGTATGTGTCTTCCCACTCTCGACTGCACCACAAATTAAAATTTCATGGATTTGTTCCTGAAGAAACTTTCAAGGTTCTTCTCAGCATGCTTCAAAAGGTACTGATCAAAATCCTCATTAAAAACATGAGCTAAGTTCACGTTAGCTGCCTAGGTGCCTAAATTGCAGCATCAAAATTAAAGAGAGAAATTAACAGCTCAGATCATCTTCTGTCTGGGCAGCCTGATCCCACTTCCCTGTGTAGCTGCTAGATGGAGGAAGACACATGGCCTAACTTCAGTAGCCTATAGTTGGCAATCTGAAATAGCCTATGACTACCAGTAGCCTTTTAACACATCAAGAAACTGTAAGTATCAGAAGGAAAGCTTTGCCTACTGGGCATACTAGCACAGTTTTTCTGTGCCTGCACAGCAGCCAAGAGGAATAGACAAAGCTAGGAGATAGATGCTGCATACTTGCCAGTACAGCCAGAATTCTGGATGAGGATGTGACCTTTTCCTTTCTCCTTTGACATGACGGTGGTACTTTGGCCATGATCTAGCCTTCAGGGATTTGGGAGGAACAAGCAATGAAGAGGAGCAATGGAGCTAAGCTAGCTGTTTTATAGCAACTGTAACAGCTGTATGGCAATGTGCTGTTCTTTGGCAGCTGCCAACAGCAATGCTATTAGTTGCCAAGACAATTGGCAGCAGATGGCTTTGTCCAATTGTGCCATGAAATTAATTTTAACTGAAAAGATGGAGTATTATACTTCTAGCTGATTCATTACAAGAAAATGAGACTCCATGTAGGCTGATTTTATAAGTGGTGAATTTCACAATTATAGCCAAGAATCCAAACGTTACTTATATCCCCCTCTATAGCTCACCATCATAAACTTACAAAAAATGGGAGAAGTTCAGTTGTTTTTTTTCAGTGATATTAAGGGAAGATTTTCTATATTCAATCTAGGTACTAATAGAACTTTTTCAAGAGGATAACAACTGAGGGATTTTTACACTCAGATTGTCTTGATGTGTTTTTTTTCTCCAATTACTATTCCAAATTCTTATTTTGGCAACCGATTGCATCATCAAAACAGTATTACATTGCAATACCTGAGTAAAAGTATATGACATCTTGGTGCAAAATAGCATGTGCTTAATGTAGTCCCTCTTGCAGCTTTTCTTCTATACAGTAACCAGAATTCTCATGAGTTTTCACAGAATAGAAGAAGAACAGTAGAGAAGACATCCAATTTATACAGTTTTAATGGTAGCCTGAGCCTTACCGAATCTGGTATCTCTGTAGAGCTAGTAGTTTTGTTTATAAAATAGATTCATTGAAGTAGTAATGAGAAATGCCAGAAAGCATTGCTATTTTTCTGGCAAGAATGATCTTCCTTCCTACTGTTCATTTGGCTGGCTGAAGTCAGGCAGTCAGTGTATAACTTTTTTTTCTGATATTTGCTTTTTTTTGTAAAAAAATACCTTCACATATTAATGATTGTTGGCCAGTCCTTTTTTATAATTGAAGTAAAAAATTGTACTCCTCACACTTCCAAAAGAAAACTGAAAAACAATTCTTAAAGCCTAAAAAAATTTGCAAAATTCATAATTCAAAGAATCGCGTATCTACTAGTTTTTCTAAGTGCTTGTACTACATGCTGTGAGTAGCAAATGTAATTATATTTTGAAATATTTAGAAAGCTAAACCATCTTAATAATTTTGAATTTCTTCTTGATTCATGTCAGAATTTAAATATTGACTTAAAAGCTTAATCTTAGCCATCCCATTTTGAGAGTCTTGGAGACAATTTATTTTGAGTAGGCATATGTTTTTTGATTGTCCGTAAGTGATTTGGGAGCTAGGGAAATAGACCTACATGACAGGCTCAAAAGTATCTGAGAGGTTTAGGTAGATGAGCACAGTCTATTTGTTCTTATAACTAGTGAATGCCATTCTGAAAATCCATCTCCTGGATTTTATATTATATATTTATGTTAAAAATTTTTTTTAAAAAAGCTACTTTTACAGTTGTGAAGGGAAGAAATTGATAAAGGAATTATGCAGTGGCCTACACAGTGTCTGTTGTAAAAGTGCTTCACTAGTATACATTGTTTGTATATTACAATGGTGTTTCACAGTTTCACAGTATCATAAGGTTGGAAAGGACCTCCAAGATCGAGTCCAACCTATAACCCAACACTAACACCAACACTAACACCAACCCATCTTCTAAACCATGGCACTCAGTGCCTCATCCAGTCTCCCCTTAAACATCTTCAGGGTCGGTGACTCCACCACCTCCCTGGGCAGCCCATTCCAATGGCCAATCACGCTTTCAGTGAAGAACTTTTTCCTAACATCAAGTCTAAACTTTCCCTGACGAAGCTTGAGTCCATGCCCTCTAGTTCTGCCGCTGGTCACCTGAGAGAAGAGACCAACCCCTGCCCGACTACAACCTCCTTTCAGGTAGTTGTAGAGAGCAATGAGGTCTCCCCTGAGCCTCCTCTTCTTCAGACTAAACAGCCCCAACTTCCTCAGTCGCTCCTCGTAGGGCTTGTGCTCCAGCCCCTTCACCACCTTCGTTGCCCTCCTCTGGACGCACTCCAGCATCCTGACATCTTTCCCAAACTGGGGGGCCCAGAACTGTACACAGTACACTGTACACTGCTGGCTCATGTTGAGCTTCTTGTCAACCAGCACTCCCAGGTCCCTTTCTACCTGACTACTCTCCAGCCACTCTGTCCCCAGTCTATAGCTATGCATGGGATTGTTGTGTCCAAAATGAAGTACCCGACATTTGGACTTATTAAACATCATCCCATTAGAATCGGCCCATCTCTCCAGTCTGTCCAGGTCCCTCTGTAGGGCCATCCTACCCTGTAACAGATCAAAGATACTAATTGTTTTAGTAACCCACCTTTTAGAGTGAGTTACATAGCATTAGGCTGTAAGAATGATCTGTATATCATTCTTATGATCTTTAGGTCTTGTAACTGCAGAGAGGCATGACACAGCAGAACTTGCTTAGCGTGAGTAGCTGAATTTCTTAAGCCTGAGGCCACAGACTAAGAACTTTCACGTAGATACTTTGAACTTACGTTGAACTTCTGCTGAGTTACACAAAATAAGACCCCAGAGCCAATTTAAACCAGAAGATAAGGAAGATACTCCAGCTGCAGCCCTGGCAGATAAGAAAAGAGAGAGCCTGCCTAGAGACAAGGAAGAACCCAATGAAGAATGAGGAGACCCCAGCCCCTAAAACACTGTTGGACCAGCTGTTGGGTGGACAGGGCATGAAGAATGCGTGGCAGTGGAAACTTAGATTTGAAGGGTATAATTGGCAGAGATTTCTTTGTTTGTCATCCTTCTCAGGAGGTACCCAGCTTGAGCTGCAACCTGATGATGCTGTACGGTCAATAAAGTAGCCAGGAGTGTTTGAGGCTCTGCCTCGGGCGACCTAGGGTCAAGCCAAGAGGAGAAAATTGACAGTGAGTGAGTGATAAAGAGAGTCAAAAGGGACAGTCATCAGTTCACCTGAGCCGCATGCTGCGTATGGACCTTGGTCCTAGCACCTGATGTCTTGGATGGAGTGAATGTGCCTTTCAGAGTGGAGTGTATGTTCTTGAAAGATTGTTCCTGTAGCAACTGGTCTCTACCATGGAGGCAACTGTGCCAGTAAAAGAAAACTTTGTGTTTATATAATAAGGTGCTTCCCAACAATGAAGTGTACTGCTGGTGAACATGAGTTTTTTCTGGTATAATTGTATGTACTCACAGTGCTTCCACAAGGATAACAGTTCAGTCAAGGATTAAACATTTTCATACCCCATTTCATGGTTCAGGAAGTCTCCTCAGAAGCTTGGGTATACTGCCTGAAAGCCTGAAAAATCTCCTGAACAACGATTTGGTTGTTAGTTTGTTACTAACGTAACAGCACTTTTAATATAATGTAAAATCATTAAAGGTTAGTGGTGGTTTTGGTTTTTAATTTTCCTGATCTCTGCTGGGAAAAAAAGTACTCTTGGTAGCTCCTTTTGTATTTGAAGCTGATGAAACAAATGGGGAGTATTTTCATTTTAATTAATATGATCTTATGTAAGAAAAAGTTAATGAGGTGCTTTTCCAAAAAACTTTATGTTAGTCTTCCATATCCACATTACACATCCACGTAAAGGTATACAATGTATACAGTTTTGTGCTTGATATTCTCTCAGAGTTGGCTAAACTGATGCATGGTGGCTTTGAATTGGTAGCCTCAGAGGGACTGCAGTGAACTGATCAGCCTAAAACTAGCTAGATTTATCAAAATTCATACTTAAGCGCTGATTGAAATGCTTTGTTCTGTTATCTGCTCAAAGCAAATCGTCGCTGTGTAGCACAAGGCAGTACCCTTTCTCATTTTTTAAAACAGGAGAGTTCAGATTTCAATTTTTACAGCATTTTTATTGTCAATATAATGTATGTAAAGCAGAAATGAACAACATATTCAAAGTCAAACTGTTGCAGTACAACATAGAAACTAAACTGGACATGGTTAAATCCTTTAGCAGCAGCCATTGACATATGCAGAGCATGTTCCAGGTTTGTGGATTTTCTTCTCCTTTAAATATCCCTTTCATTTCCTGAGGCTTGTTTGCTTACAGAGCAATGGCAGGTACCTGGCTTTCAGAATGGATTTGTAATTAGTCTTAGGATAGCATTTTCAAAAGAATATTAAGTCTATATTCAAGAACAAAGTTAGTCTTTGTTCTGTTAGAACTTTCTTTTTAAAGTTATTTAAGCAATTTGAGTAAGGTAAGATGCCTAAAGGTGCACCTACCTGCATTATAGACAGCTATTATATTTGAAAATCTGTTCTTCTCAAGCCTTTTGGGTTCCTCAGTGACTATTTCATTTAATGGAATGTGTTTCCAAATCATCTAAGTGGTCTGCAAGGCCTTGTTTTTGTCAAAACAGTAGAAAGACATGCCAGAAAATCTAGAAAATAGTATTTTATTGGAAAATGTCAAAATAGGTTGGTTTTTTTTTTTAATTTACTCATCTTTATCATCAAAAGATAAACAATAATTATGGGTACTTTTCTATCTCAGGATTCTTCCATCCCCAGTCTACACTGGAAATAGGGATGAAAAACAGGGAAAAATGAAAATTAAAAAGTTAATTAACAGCTGGGGAATAAATTAATTTCAAATTAAGATAAAAAAAGTAGGTTTAGTAGAGCAAATTGTTCTAGGAAAGAGCTCTCAATCAACTGTCTTAATAGTTTTGGCCTGCTAGATGAGCAGTAGGACTCACCTTCATCTGCATTACAAAGGGAATCACCACTGCTACTTTTACTGAAGTTAGCGATTATCTTTCAAAGTGCTGGTGGGTATGTCACTGCTTATGGAGAATTGCTCTTATGTAGATATACCCATTGGCCTCGATTTATTTCTCATATATTTGAGTAAGTCAACATTAAAAAAGCTTTATTAGGTACTAGGAAGTAGTTTAATAGTTCTCTAGGGTTTCATTGTCCATTGAAACTAGGGTACGTGAATTTGGTAAGAGTAATATATGTGCCCTTTAGATTTCCTTAAAATTTAGTAGTCTTAAGAGTGTGTGATCTCTTTTTTCTTCAACAAATTGACCAAAAGTCTATCAGATATGTTTTTTTCTTAGTAAAATTTAAAGTAAGGTCAGCGTCTGCTATGCTTGTCTTAAACTCAATAGTTATTTTTGACATCTTCACCTTAATGACTCCATTTCTGGGGTTTCATTATGGTTTTTTTTCTGGTTCATGTGTTCTCTATTCTAAATTGGCTTTGTGCCTCTCTCTCTTTTGCTATTTTCATTTTATGGAGCTATATGTGAAATGTGACCTCAAGTTACTGATTTTCATATTTCTTGGAGCAGCGCTTCACTGCTCTCTACATACTCCATTGCTCTAATAGTTTAAGCTCTTTTTCTTGAAGACGCATGCAAGTCCATTATTGTACTGTGCCCTAGGTTCAAAGTTCTCCATACATTTAAATTCAATCAGCAAGATACACTCGTGATTTATTAGTAGCTTTAATTGATAGGGTAAGAATGGTCAGAAAGGGAACAATTTGCAGTCTGCCCTTTATGCTACTCATGTAGCACAAAATGAACGTGTTCATACACCACCTGAAAATGCCATTGCCTCACCTATCCTGACCAACAGCGTTCATTAAAATATCATGGGTCGTTACTGAATTTTCAGTAATGTTGCAGCTGAACCGATAGGTGCAGGTGGTTTTTTATTTTGTCTCTAGAACCTTTAATAGCTGCACAATGTGCATGTGCCAGTCCTGCGTGTACCCTAACATCCCATACGTGACTGTAGTGGACCAATTCCCCAGAGATACATAAGTCTGCAGTAAGCATTTTTTCTCATTTTTTTTCATGATCCATTTTAGTTGCCATCACTGACTGCATAAGCCTTCAGAGGCGCTGCAAATTTTAATCCACTGAGCAAAACATCTTTCCATTTCCAGGTGAGACAACAGTACTCAGTATGAGTAACAAAGGATGGGAATTTATAGTACCTGGGCAAGCAGAACTCTGTTACTCTTGTTGCCATCTTTTTGTTGAACTCACCCGTCCATAAGGATCTATGTGAGTTCTTTTTAGTTCTTGTTTAATCACCAACTGAGCTCAGTAGTTTCTTTTTGATCTCCCCAAGAAGTTCTTCAATAACAAGCCAAAACCCATGTGCTTCAGAATGTAATTGTAAACCTGCTATTGTCTGCCATGGTTTGTGGTTCCCAGTGGCATAAATTAGCTTCACTTCTCATGGATCCTGTTATCTAAGACTTCTGTGTTGTGTCTCTTCTGTGGCCATACTCCAGCCCTTCTTTCTCTTTCTTGAGCTGCAGAAATTTGAGTCTTTTGAATATACCTGTGTTTGGTCTTGATAAAGCCATTGAAAGCAGCCCTTCTCAGAAAGGGTGTGTGCCACTGTTTTTGAAAGGACATATCCAGAAGTGGTTTCCCATGAGGCCCTGGCCCAGCTGGTTTTGGAACTTCATACTCCCTGCTTGTGCTTCTACTCTTTCTCCTAAGTAACCACTCATTCCCACTGTTCCCTTCTTGCATAAATTTGTAACCTTTGTGAAGCTGTGCTGAAAACAAGATTTAAGTGATCTGCAATTAAAAATAGCTCCTGCTTTATGGCAGTGGGGGAAACAGCTTGGGAGTTCCTTAAGCACGTGTACCATGGTGCTGCAGTTTATCACGTTGTCGCCTCTCCAAACTGGGACCATTGTTAGTGTTTGCATCTCAGCTACTGGTACTTTTTGCTTAAATTTGTCCTGTACACACACGAGGCAAAAAAAGGCTTTTCTGGCATTTCCTAACTTTTCAGTGCTTATATTTAAAAAACTTTTCTACATTGTGTGATGTGGTGTGATATAGTAGGGTAGGGTACAATCGGCATATGCTCCTAAAGACCATTTCCCTCCCAGCACTTCTATCCCAAGTGCAGGAACAAGAGATTCATGCATTCTTAGAATTTAATTTGTTCCCCTTCTGGCCAGGGATTTTTCCCGTAGCAGTAGCACAAGCTTACATTCCTGTTCTCCAAAGCGGTAGATGTTTCTTTTCTTTCAGCCATGCAGCCCCAATTCTGAGCATTCCAGGACACAGCAGTATTTTCCTTCCCATTCATCTTCACCTACTCATACCTTGAGAATTTGAGTATTTGTATCTATGTTAAAGAGAAAATGAGTGAACAGCCTGCAGAGCACTAACAAATTATCCTGCTTAGTTTTACCCATAAATGCATGATTCTTCTCAATAAAAGCTATGCAGAAATGAGTTTTGATAAATAAGAGATTCTTATGTATTTTTCCTGTAAGTAGACTGTCATTAGTAGATCAAAAATATTTTTTGGCTACTTCACCACTGCATTGTAAACCTGTAGCTGTAACTCTCAGTCATGCCGGCAGTTCAGTGCCAACTTGCTTAGATTTATTTCTCTGAAGGAGAAGCAAGTAGAGAAAGAAAAAGGAAATGTAAAATAAACTGGATGTTAACAGCACCTCTGTGATGTCTACTTTACAGGTCTTATGGTAAAAAGTATTTGCCATGGTGGGTATGAAACAGCCTGGATTAAGAAAGGAAACAATCATTTCTGAGGCCACACAACAGCCTGAAAAATCATCCTATGATAGATACAGGAACATTTGAACAATAACTGTCTCAGAGTGGATTTGGTGATAGCTAGTAGTAGCCCCTTCAGAATATAAAAACAACTCTCACCTTCTATAGACCATTGGGAACTGAGACTCCTTGAGCAAGTACTGATTTTTTCACATTGTCTTAGAATATTGGAAAGTGAAGCTCAAGCTGTTGTGTTTGAGGCTGAATTTATGGATTAATTTCTCTGTAATTTAGAGAATCCTCACCTATATTAGATGCTTTATATCTTGAATACTTCTGTCACTTCGTCCCCTGCTTAATTACTTTCATTCTTCACTAATTGAGTTTAGGGTAATAACTTTGATAACTCAGACACCATCTGGCATGGGAATATAGATTTCGCAAGAAGAAAGCAGCAGAATTATACTTGAAGTTCAGCAATATTTTTTTTCCTCTCTCTTTTTCAGAGAAATAATGAAAAGCAGGCATGAAAATATTGTAATTTTGCAGGAAACATCGCTGGATTTGGTAGGGTGCATGTCTATACTACAGAATGTACCCTAGAATTCTTCACACATACTCATTTTGTTGAGTCAAATAAATAATAACATAGTTGTAGCTATGTGACTGAGGCTTGAAATGAGGCTTATTTTCACATCTCTTGTGTGCAGCTGATAAAAGCCAGTCACTTAGATTAGATATACCTGGGCTGCTCAGGGATGAGTTTGGAAGGCATGAATTGGTGAAAATTCATTAGATAAGCATTTTAAACTGGTTAATCCATACAGCAGAATCAGCGTCAGCCTATTATGAGGGATTACAGTCTGTGCAGCCACACAGACGATGAATATAGAATTTGCAGAAATTTCAAAATGAAGAAGGGAATTGGGGAATGCTGGGCTCTGAAATTAAGGCATTAAGGATCATCAGGACCTGATTAAGAACCAGATCTAAAATGCTCAAACAAGAGAAGCATAAAAAGGGGGAAAGAAATCAAAAAGGGAAGAGGCACAGCTGTGAAATTAAATATGTAGTAATTGATACCTAACAGATTTGGGGGTTTATATTCCTGGCAGAATTAAACTTCTGCTTTTGAAGTGCTATAGAGTGACAGGGTGGAACTGATGTTATTTTACTTTTCTCTGAACATTTTTTCCTGGGATCTGGACACCTTTTGAGTCCCCACTATGGAGAAGTAGAAAACCCTGTTATGTATACTGGGGAGCTAGTGGTGAAAACTTTGCCTGCAGAGTCCTCTCTAGGGTAATTCCAACAAAAATAAACTAAAGACCAGTAATTAAAATTGTTGATGACAGGTGCATGTTAATTTTGTGTTTTCATGTGGTGCAATACTTTTGTCTTGAAAGTTCTGCTGAAGATGACCGAAGGATAGTTATTGCTCCTTAAAATGCCCACCAACACTTATGATTGTCTTAGAAAGCACTCAGGCTAATTGATGGCTGTGCCATAGCTGTCACAGGCTTGTCACAGGTGCTTGCCCTTCAGTTTACCCACCCTTGCTGGTATGTCTGCAGTTACAGAATGTCCCCATCATAGTAAAGCACAAGTCATTTGAATAGTCATAATAGAAAACTGGCATTGCTAGTTCAAAGTACTCAAAAATCATAGTTAATTATATCTAAAATTATAAGGTTTTAGGAGCTTTGTCTCCTTTTTTTTCTCATCACGATAGGTCATGGGTTTTTTCAGCTTTCTTCTGCAGAGAAGAAAATGAGATCCTACTGCAAAGGAAACAAACAAGCAGAAGGCACTGGTATTTTTTAACATAACTCCAAGATTTGACTTTCCAATAAATATAAAATATTACAAGATTTAAATACAATTTTAAGAACTGGAAATACTGAACACAAGCAGCAGATTCTTTGCTCACTCTTACGTCTTGTGGGCTTCTTAATGTTCCTGGTTGGAACAAGATTTAATGGCTGTCGTATAATAGTAGAGTAGAATAGCCCTATGTGGTCCTCATGCAAGGAATTTTACTTTCCCTTTTGATTGGATTCAGTCAGACTATTCAGGAAAAGAAAGGAAAGAATTGTCTGTCAGAATCTAAAATACAAAATTGTGATTATCAAGTACGAAACTGAATAGTTTCCATAAAAGGTGCTAGTATAAGGTGCTAGTATGAATTTTAAATAAGTCTGGTGAAGTTATAGTTTCTCAAAAGAGGAAGGGCTGTCTCTCAAAACATAAGAAATCACTTTCAAATATTCTGACAAGTAGAATTTTACCGTAAGGGAGAAAATGAGTATTATATACAGGTAGAAATGTAGGATTTTTTTAGAGGAGGGCATGAATTCAGAGCTGGTATAACTCAACATCTATGCTATTTTAATGAGAGTTAAGGCCTTAACTATCTTAAGAAGAAAGCATAATTTAAAAAATAAACTTGATAGTCATACCACAATAAAATATTCTTATTCTGTTGTCTGCCTTAGTTTTTCCTGGGCAGATGGTCACAATTTAGGAGGGAGAAGGGCACGTTTTCTTATTTGATGTAAGCGTATGTATTGCAGCATCCTGTTCACAGAGGGAAAAGAAGGGTGAAGTAAGCAAAGTCCTTTTAGTATTCACTTTTCAACCCTGTTTTATATAAGTTCTTAACAGCTAATTCCTTTGTCTAGATTGGTGCAAATTTATATGGAATGTGTAATTAATGCTTCAGATGCCTCTGTTTTCCTAGAACAAGATGGGAGTAGGTGGGAAGGGAAGCTGCTTTTTCTCAGTTTTGGGGGTTGTGTGCGGTTTTTTTTTTTATTGTTGTTGTTTCTTCTTTAAGCTCAGCCTTTAAAGAACTTTGACAGCTGCAATATGTTTTTTTGTAGCCGACCTATTGGGGTTTTTCCGTATCTGGTTTTCCTGTAGTCATAGCATGTGTCGATTTTGATTATTTTGGTATGACACAATTTTGCTCATTTCCATCTATTGCTCTTAGAATTTGAAATAACAAAATACATTACAAAAGACAGAAATAAATAAATCTATAATTACACTAACAAAGGAAGATGAATAGATATTTTAATGGAAGTCTATGCACGGAAATAAAGGGCAATTGCAAGACTACACACTACTTATTTTTTTTTAAGAACACTACCAGAGTTTTTGTAAATGCCTCCACCTTCATCTTCCCTTGATCCCAACACAAAAGCTTCTCATAGACATCAATCAGTCCATAGTATTTGTGACTCTAGAAAGCTGTCAATCCCTGATCTCCAGCTGCCTAAAAAAAAAGCATCATTGAAAATGCCACACTGTAGTGTTTCATTTGTACTCATTAAAGAGGTCTCCCACAGTATATTCTGCTTTTGCAGGAAGTTCCTGGAAATAATGAAAACTTAGAATACAAGATATTTACTTGAGAAAGAAACAGGAAGTGTTTATTTGAATACATGCAGATCCCATAAATACTGGTCACTGCTGCCTAGATTAAGTTAAGCAACTTTGTTTCAGAATAGTGGGTAAGCATGTCAGCGGAGCTTAACCTCAGTGTCATCTTTCACAAGAATAGGCACATTCTTCAGAATGCTAAACATATATTAAGACGTTTCCGTGCACTGGATTAGAAATGTGAATTAGTCTCAAAGATATACCTCTTTTATTACAAGACAAAATCTTAGTAGGTAGAACATCTAAATCTGGCTTTCAGTTTATGATATTTAACCTTCATAAACTTGTGGCTGCTCAAAAAGGAGAATTTTCATTTGCCTGCTGCATAGGAAACTCGGCAATTTTGTGATGGGGCACAGGGGATATGGCCCACATTCTGACCTATGACAGTGCAGTACTGTGTACATTTATGGTAGAACATAAAAACCCCTTAGAATGCTATGCTGTATACATGTAGAATATCACCAAATATTACACCTATGCTTGTTTTCCTTTGACACACTTAAAGTAGGATTTTATTTCTGATACGCTTTCTTCACTTTTGTAAAAAACCAAGAATATCATAAATAAAGAGTAATTCCTCATGTTTTATGGGAAACCTAGGTCACTGATTGAATTGAAATCTATCTATCTGATATTATATATCTGATATAAAATCAGTTCTATACCCACTTACTCTTTGTAGAAGAAGCATCTCTAATATATCGAAAGTAAGTGTTAAGTCAGTTAATGTGAAAAAAAGGTTCCGTATTACATGCCAAGGGAATTTGATCACCAAAACCACACTGTAGTCCTGGGGTACATATACAGCCACACTGAAGATAATTCTGAAAGCACTGTTGATTTCCATGGCATAAGGGTACTACCTTTGCATGAAAAATAAGAATGTATAATTTTCTAGTGTATTTATTCCTTTCAATTTCATTATTCTCTTTTGTGTATATTAAGTGGTTTCAATATTTTAAGTAGAAAAGTATTATTTTGTAAAACAATGTATTGGTCAGCTGTGTCTTTCTGTTTAGAAAATGTGGGGAAAGTTAGAAAATGTGAAAATCTATTTAGATTTCTACTGAACTGTATGGATAACTCATAGCTGTTTAATGCAATTCTAACTTTTGCAATTAATTTAGTTGTCTTCAGCTAATTTATAAACTATTCTAGGAGTTTTTGTTATATTATGACTTATTTTTGTATCTACTATTTTAAAATGCTTTGTGTTTCCTCTCTGATGCCATAGCCACGACATGTAACCAACCATCTGCATCACTGCTGTGGTGTTTTTTTCTCTGCAAGGTGTGTTAGAAATTTTGCTGAATATAGTACGTGGTGATCTGTTATGACATTTTTCTTCATGAGGAGGACGGAAAACTAACTCATGAGTTATTTTACCTCTTGTCATAAGTGAAGATAAATGTCATAACACTGATCAGCTTTCATGTGTTCTGAGTGTGCAGTTATTTGCATTTTCCCCTCACTGTTCTTCAGGGCTGAAGTGGCTGAAATGACAGGTGCAGCAAATGAAAAGTGCTGAGAATATATGGGGAAAATAGAAGACTCAATACTGAAATATATTAATAGCTTATGCACTGCAGTGTCATCAGTGAAGTAACACTGGTCTTATTTCCTAACATCATATTAAATTAGAAATATAAACTTGCAATATTTCTGCATATGTAATCTTCAGATACATTTAGAAAGAAAATAAATCATTCTTGTGAAAATTTCTTCTTTGCTGCTTGCCTTATATTTATATATATATATGGGCTTGTATCTTTTCTTGGCTAGAGCGCTGTAAGATTTGAAGGTTCTTACAGATCAGGTTCAGGTTCCTGCTAAGGAACAAACGGTATGGTGCAGAATTTGTATTTTCTTATTCACTTACTTATTTATCCTTGAACAATTCTTGATGGTCAGTCACTACTCAGACAATCTCTTTTCCAACCACCTCAATTAAAATACCAGTAAATGATTTTCTGATGGCATTTCTGTGCCAAGGGAGATTAAGGGATATAACAAGCTTTCCAGCAGGTTTCAGCACCACCATCCAGCCTGAACTAACTGCAGCATTTCTGTAGATGTGTTGAAAATCAGCTTTTGAGATTGTGTGTAACAGTGCTACCAGCTGTCTTCGAGTAATGCACATAAGTTTTGCCCTAGCCAAAATTTAAAAAATTCCCTTAGACCTCCTTTTTTTCAACCCATCTCGCATGTTTAATGAAAGCCAAGCTTGGTCATCTTTTGCTTTACTATTGATTCCTGTTTAATAAAAAAAAAGAGTTATAGTCGCTACATGGGGGCAGGTAGTTGTATTATGGATTCCATAGAAGTCTTCCCAATTCTTTTCAGCATTTTATCCCTAAAGCAAATGTGCCTCTGAACTCCTCTGGCATTAAGCAGATCTGGGCATGCCTTGTCTATCGTATGATTGTGAAAACGCGCAGACTTGCACGCATTGACGTAACCTAGACATTGTTTGTGTTTATCTGTATTTTCAATGCTACAGGTAACCAGAGGGGGGTCTGGCTATGATTGATAACCCAAGAATCACACTCAGGAAATTAAGCTCTCATCTGTAGAAAGTGAGATGAGGAAAGGCTAGATAGAGAACCACATAATGATAATCAATATTCCTTTGGAAGAGGGATTCAAAACTGGAGGTCACTAGGAATTAATAGGCTGAATCTGCCCACTGGAGTTTCTGCATGTCTTTTAAGGTGACCAGGCTGTCTTGTCACAGAGCAGTTACATATTTTTCAGGTTGTAAGGAATCTTAGGTAAATTTTTTGAGGAATATGCTAAGCTCTGCCTTATATTATTCTTATTAGAGATACCCCAGTTGAGGTCAATTTTGGCATTTTTCACCTTATGCAGTATTAGGACGATATTTTGCTCTAGCTTGTAGATGTCAGTATGTGGAAGAGCATTTCTTCTGAATGGTTGGCCTGATGAGGCTAAGGAAGGATATGCAAAGCAGATTCTCTTGCTCAGGTTCCCCAAATCCACGTGCTGTACAATCAGGAAATGCAATATAACATCCATTGTTGCTTCAGCAGGGAAAGCATGTTTTACATATGCAAATAGCGCTTAGAAGTTTAACTTAATAATTATCAGCTGGAGTCTCTATTGATGAGCAGCTGAAGCTAATCATCAGCAACAGAATCTGAATTAACTATTACTAGGCTTTGATTGAGCATACTTGCCTCGCACTTGTGGTTACTGTGGCAGTTGTTAAAACCTATAGGTATTTTTATAATGTTTTCTAATCCTACAGATACTTATTTCTTGTACTTTCTGTACTATTAAAAAACACTGTAGAATGCTATATTTTAGACTTTTTCCCTTCCTGTCTGTTCCACAGTGTTTTACAGAGCAGGAGCTCCACAGGAAGACTTTCAGTCTTTTATATCCCTCTGCCATGAATGATAGTCACAGTACTGAATACATCCACTGGGATGCATTTGGGCACATACTTTACCTTAGAGAGCTGTAGTGGCTGCCTGCTGTTGGTTATGTATTCTGCTATATCAGGGCCTCAGAAGTTACCTTAACACCAAGCTCATACCTGAACACAGAGGAATCTTTGGGCATATGATATCCAAATGGTTAATGAAAAAAGGAGATACAGCTCCTCCATTGGAAATCTTCAGATTAACAGAGCCCATTGTCTTCCCTCCCACTTCTACTGTACACCAGGGAAATTCAGCTGGCTACAAATACTTACCCTGCAGATATCATTCATATGCCTTTTTCTAAGTGTGCTTTATTATTCACATCACACTCCTACAGTCCCTCCACAGCTTCCCTTCTAATTATTCCCTGCTTGCCCATTCCTATGAATAACCAGTGGCATTCACCCCCATTTAAGACAGTTAGTCCATCCTAGTATGAATTGGATTTCTCATTATACAGGAGGTGCCACAGTTTATTTAAATTCATCCAGATTGTAACTTGGAAAATTTATAATTGAGCTGCACCAGGTTTCAGCTTCAGGGCACAGACACCCACTAGACAGTGGTTTGTCCATAGTGGAGGTGGTAGAGAGGAGTGCTTCAGGACAGAGGCAATCAGGCTAGCTCAAACCAGCTCCACTGGCTGCTTAAACTGAGCTGGGTGCTTTGCACAGCGAGGGGTAGGAAGTGTTGCATGGCTCTTTCGGTCAGCTAATGACCTCTAACTGAATGGTGATAATGTCTGCAACTTATCTAAAAGGGGTCATTTATTTGTGCACCAAGTGACCACTGCTAATTGCAGTGTGGTTGTATATGACAAAAAGTCATTACTAAGTGGTGGCTGGTCATTGGCTTCTGCCAAAAATACTTTAGGCAGCACCTCTGAGCCTGGATAAGGTGGTCAAGGACAGGAGTATTTACCCTCTTCTTTTCTGGGATTCTGTGCAGTATACTCGCAGAGAGTTATTGTAGGAGTTTTCTTTGCAGTACCCGTTTGTGTCTGAACATTTGAGTATTCCAAGCTGTCACATTGCTTTATCTGGATACAAAGCTTTTTAAAAGAAAGAGGATATATATACCTCCAGCTTTGTGGAGGTAGATATTCCTTTTATCCTTTTTTTTCCTCCCTTCCCCGACTGATACAGAAGTGGTTTGCCAGAAATTCAGCATCTTTACAGGGATGGGGCTTGGAGAAAATAACAATTCATCAAGAGCACAGATGGCTTATTTAGAATCTAATAGGTATTAAAACATTATTTTCCCCAAGCTTTACTCCTGATATTGATAATATGTTATCTTTGCCAAGTTCCCCTCTTGATAACATGTTATCTTTGTCAAGCCAAGTCCCTGATAAAATCTTAGTTTCACTCAGTGCTTACTCTGATAAGACATTATTTTCTTACATCTCCACTCCCCGTGGAAAGTGGGGAAATGTAATTTTTAGTCGTTTTCTTGGAGAGGCAGGTATTTTGCCAAAGCAGTGAAAGGAAGAATGAAGAAGATAACAGAAGAAAGCAAAAAAAAAAAAAGTCCTTATGGGCTCTTGTTCTAAATTTACTAATAATATAGCATTCATAACATTAGCTGATAAGCTGATATTTCATTTGAAAAAAACAGAGAATTTAAAAAAGGCACATCCATTTTCAGGAAAGATGTATGATATGTTTAGATATTCTTTCCCTCTTTCTTCCTGCATTTTGTTGCTGAATGCTTTTTCTTTACCTGGAGTCTTATACTGTTTACCATCTCTGTTATCCCTGTTAGAAGTACCAGAATTACATTCATTCAGCCAACACATAAACATCTGTCCGCAGTTCTGCAACGTGATGCCATCATTGACGGTACCGTTGCTAATTCAGATTTCTGAGGCATTCAGATTTCAACCTTGTGGGTTGAGACAAGGACAGAACGATCATTCACCAGTGTTACCATCATGGAAAAATCAGACTTGACTTGGGGAAAAATAATTTAATTTATTGCCACTCAGTTCAGATTAGAGTAATGAGAAATAAAACCAAATCTTAAAACACTTTTCCCCCGCTCCTCCCTTCTTCCCAGGCTCAACTTTATATCCAGTTTCTCTACCTCTTCCCCCCGAGTGGCGCAGAGGGACAAGGAATGGGAGTTACAGTCAGTTCATCATACATTGTGCTTGCCATTCCTTCTTCCTCACACCCTTTCCATTCTTCATCATGAGGTCTCTCCTGTGGGAGACAGTCCTCGATGAACTTCTCCAGTGTGAGTCCTTCCCAAAGGCTGCAGTTGTTCATGAACTGCTCCAATATGGGTCCCTTCCAGGGGTTGCACACCTTCAGAAACAGACTGCTCTGGCGTGGTTCCCCACGGGGTCACAGGTCCTGCCATAAAACCTTCTCCATCATGGGCTTTGTTCTCCACAGGGTCATGTATCCTAGCAGGAGCCTGCTCCAGCATGGGGGTTCCTTCAGACACCCACCAGCTCCAACATGGGGTCTTTTGTGGGGTGCAGGTGAATATCAGCTCTACCATTAACTTCCATGGGCTGCAGGGCAGCAGCCTCCCTCACCATGGGCTGCAGAGGAATCCCTGCCTCAGCAGCTGGAGCACCTCCTCCCTCTTCTTCTTCACTGACATTGGTGTCTGCAGGTTTCTCTCACTACTCACTTCTGGCTGGTTTTGTGCAGCAGATTTTCTCCCTTCTTAATATGTTAGCACTGAGGGGCTACCACCATTGCTATTTGGCTCGAGTTTGGCCACTATTAGATCTGTCTTGGAGCTGTCTGGCATTGACTCTATTGGAAGCTTCTGTTAGCTTCTCACAGAAGCCAGTCTTCTAGCCTTACTGCTACCAAAACCTTGCCGTGCAAACCCAATACACTTTGCAGACCTGATGTTCTGTTGGTGTAGGTTTTGTCCGTAATGTTTGATTTCCAAATCCACTGATTGCAGAGGGCTGTTTTGTTCAAGGAAACAACAGTGGGAGGGCATCTCCTTGTATATGAGCAGCAGGCAATAATGTTGTGCTTTAAGTAAGGCTGGTGTGCAGTGGAATTCAATGGTTCAGGTTTGGGTTCAATAAAACATGGTAGCTTATGCTTAAGTACCATTAACAGCAGTGGAAGTGAGCAAAAACTTACCACTGAAAGGACACGTGGAAGTGCCTAAGTGTAATTACTATTGCCTAGAAGTCCAATGCTGATAGTGAATTGGTGTCATGTGGAAAGTCTCTTCTTACAATGAGCATGTAACGTAGCACCTATGCTGTCTGTGCCAATTCCCAAGAAGGGTTTGTGCTTAATACTGATAGGAGCAGATTTTCTGTCAGAGCTGAGGAAACTTGTTCGGGCAGCATGGAAGGCATGGTTGTCATTTCTTGTGCTATCTCTGTCTAGTGGATATCAGCCTTCAGTGTTCTTCCTGTGACATCTTCCAATGGCATGATTTTCTGCCGTTGAAACTGGAAGCCTAGGCTCGTAATTGCTTCATGTCATGTTCGAATGAAGAAATTCTATGTTCACAGATCTGGAATAAACTTCTTGGACTATACTGCACTATTAATATGGTTATTTGGCCAAGGTTTTCTGCTTCCAGCTGAGATGACACTACAGTGATTCACAAAAAGGCATCAAAGAAAAGAAGTGCCTTAGTGAATGTGAGAATAGGCACCTTGGGATGCCTTAGCACCTACTTGTGGCAGCATATATCTTAAAGTACCAAATTGTTAACAAAAAGGACTTCATTCATAGCTGCCCACCTAACTGATACCTACCAGAGCATCCAGCTGAGCATAAGTGCATAGAGTGCTAAGGTGTTAGATGATTAAAGCTGAGCTAGATCTCCAAAAGAAAAGGGATAGTTTATCTGCTTACACAGAGCTTTTATGTCTCCATAGTCCTGACTGCAGTAGTCTTATTTTTCTTTTCCCTTAGGGTCCATGGAGTTCTCTACAGTGATCTTTACAGGGGAAAAAAATAATTGTGAAATGAACTTCAAATTATTTTGCTCGTGCCCTTAACAGAGGGAAATTCATGAGGGTGGTTGCCTGCTATTCCAGTTCTTTCTGCAGAATATTGGCTTTTGGTTCAAATTTTTACACTACTAGCCCTCAAAGGGTGCACTGATAATGTAAATTTTCAAACGTGAACGAATGTGAAATGGAGGAATGGTGTTTTCTTGTATCTGTAGTCAGACTGAAACATTATCTGTAAGCAGCGCAGCTTTCTCTCAGAGGCAGCCTAGAGTTCACTGTCATCTGTTAATCATCACAAAGGCCTTAAACACTGTAAGGCAGGGGATGAAAAATAGCCAAAACACATAGAAACCTCTAGACCTTGTAAAGATGCCAAAAAAAAGTAGTTTGCACTTAAGATAGCAAACGAAATGTAAAAAGTAAAAGAAAAAAAATTCCTCAACATGCCACATAGATTTACCTGCCTGTTAGTTCCTAATAAAATTTTAAGCATTTGAGCTCAGATCAGGATCATTTGAAAAACTCATGATCCTTTCTTCTGCACTCGTCATCTCCTTTGAATAAGGGTGATTTTTTTCTTTCCTATACTCTGCTTCTTTCTCCCTTATCCAGCCCTGCAGTTAACCTTTGGCTAAACTTTGTTTTCTCTGTGACTCTTTCCCCAGCCAGCTTCCAACACCACTGTGTTCTTTCCAGGACTATCACTTCTCCAAGTCTGATAACTACAAAGCTAGGAACTTGGTGTTAATGCTTATCCTGTAGGTTGTAGGTTTTGTATGTAGGAAAACTCCACTACTTCGATCCCTCCCCTTGCAAATAAACTATACTGGATTGGTTTTTATATGCTTTATTCCTTCCAGTACCTTAAGATGCCCTACTTAAGTAAAGTTTAATAAAAACTCTTGCCTTAAATACAGGAGATGGTATATGCAGAAGCATTGAGTAATCCATAGAATTCATAACTTGCATATTGTCAAGTTTTCTGAATTATTGGACCTACTGTGTTGATAAGTCATTTACTGCTATCAACCATGAAATAGTTATTCAGGTTTGTGTTGCTTTGTGGACAGTGGAATTTTGTAGGCCATTTTTATATCTTTGGTACAGTTTTATTTGCACAGAAAGTCTGAAATAAAAGGTTTGACACAGATTGAAAAAAATATTAAATGTGAGATTGCCAAGGCCCATAAATAGAAAAATAACCCCAAATGAAGAATAAAAAATAATAGGTTTATTATTATTTATTGCACCATTCAGAAGTAGAGTACTTGCTTCAGAGCACAGCAATGTTCCTTGCTGTGTTCCCTGGGAAATCTTTTGTCTCAAAGTCACACAGACCTCGTTATGTGTTATGTTATTTTATTTTGATTTAGATTAGAAAAAAAGTGCCTGGACATCAGCTCTGAGCACTCTGCCAGTTACTTAAAACTATAAAATTCAAGTGCACTGCACTCAGTTTAACTCTCCTACTGAGCACCACACACAGTCAGTCAAATATTAGTTGTCCCTTGTATTAGTCCTCTTACTCCTTCTTCGAAGACGAGGTGAAGCATACAGTTCTTGCATTGCCTTGAAAGCTGATGGCAAGCAGATCAGGGCAGCATGTGTTGGTGTTTACCTATTAGGCTTTAGCTCCCTAACGAGGCATTTTGCCATCTCTATAAGTTCACTGAGGTGAAAATATCTTTACATATCCAGTCTAGTAATAGGACTGTATCAAATGGTACCTTGCCACCAGCCTTGTCAGCTTCTGAAGTGCAAAAATTATGAGCTACATCATCTCAAAATTTATGACTAAAATTATTTGGTTTCTGAGTCTTAAGATCAAACCCAGTTCACTTCTGATTTTATACTTTTATTTCAAATGGGTCCTGGATTTGTCACATTATCATTTGCAGCAGGGAGTTGAGGTGTTAGGAGTATACAAAGTAAATCAATATACACCTGAGAATAATCAGCAGTGTTAGTAAGAAAACATGACTTGTCCAGCTGTGTGAACCCTGAGAGGATCATCCCAGAAATGTCTTAGACTTAACACTTTGTAACAAAACTTAGATATTTTTTATAGTAAATCAATACATTTCAACTAGTTGTAGACTTCAGATCAAGAAGCTAGCTAGCTGCATAATTATTGACACGATTTCTTTACTGCCTTTCACATACCAGCAGAAATGTGTACTACTGAGAAGACAGTAGGGGAGTTTAGTGGCATTTAAAGCTAAGGTTACGTAAACTTTCAACTGGTCTCATTAGATGCTGCAACTGTCTGAGGCAGTGCAGTGATATTTTCCTTCAGCCCCTTTCTCAGACTATGCTCTTTTTTCTAAATATTGTGTACAAGCAGTTCAGCTGTTCTCGTGAATATAGCTACAGATGTACAAAATCATATCATTTTTGTTAATTTTTAATTCTGGCAAAGCAACGTTTATGACCTATCAACTTATGTCCATAGAATGGCTAAATTTTTTTCTGTATTCTGAAATTTGGGTGAACGTTGCTTTGAGATTTACTTCTGTATCTTGCTAGTTTTTCTGTTAATTATTTGAGAAGGTAGCAGAATCCAATGACAAGAATAGGGAAAGGAAAGTAACATTTTGTCATACTGGATGTTCACCAAGTAGGGAGTTATGATTGCAAGTGAAGTCTTTGGCTACATTTGCATTGCAATCATATGTCTGATGATAACATTGGTTGGTTATTCTGTGGCTGTTGGTTTTCTTCTTATCTGAGAGTGTCTACACAATACACTCTTGCTGTCCAGTAATAGGAATGCAATATAATCACATCCAAATGTGTTTTAGACTTTCTAGCTTGCATATCAGCATCTGAGAAATCACACAATTTCAGTTCCATGCTTTCCCAGCTGGTTGGAGAAAGATAACTCAGTATTTTATTGCACTTCTGATGGTGGCATGGCTTTGTCCTTAATGGTGACATTCCTCTGTTGTTGCACCCATGATTTTTAAGCGCTTTAAATCTGTCATTTACTTTTTAATAGCTATTTGCTTGACCCTCCAAATTCCAAAATGTGTTGGACTAAACTTTGGAATCTGTCCTAAGACATTTTTCAAGCTCAGGTTTATCCATAAGTTGTGCTAATGGTAAGAGTAATAAACTAGCAGGGTTTTTTTCAGGAGAAAGTCTGCAAACAAATGCAAGATATTCTCTCCTAATGATGTATTAAAACCAATATAGCTGTTTATATAGCTACCAGGAAGTGTGCACACCTTTATAACTGAACAATGGAAATCAGAATTGAGGTTCTGATTTCTGTAGCTGGTTTTTCATGAACTCAGTTTAGAAGACTGCTCACTATTCATGTAAACATGAAACAATGGAAGAGAACAAGCACTGAGAAGGTGTTTATTGCAGGCAGGTAGTTTTGAGTCAGATGATGAGAAATGTACTTGTTAAGGAGAATTGCTAAACAATAAGTGCATGATTTACATTTTCTAAGCCACTCGAGCTGATGCTTGTTTGATAAAGCCAAAGGGACTCTGGAGTCTGCATTGGAAAAATTGTTCAATAGTGAACATTTTTTTAATACATGCAGGTAGAAATTTATTTCAGAGAAATACTTTAGTATAGAATACTTGAATATTTTCACAATAAATGAATGTCTTACTAGTTATGACTGGATAACTCTCACTGTCCTTTACTTTGTTTCAATTTGATTTCAGTTGAACATGTTTGCACAGTAGTTTAGTTTGATTTTTTTTAACCACCTTTCAAGCATTTTTACTCTGTATGTATAGCTTTGTTAAAGTTGTGAAAATATATGTGAAAAGTATGTGAAAATGTCTCTTCTGCAATCAGCTGCGTCCCTATTTGCTCCCTTAAAATTTGGTAGCAATAGTATACTGGGAAGTGATGGTAGAATGTGTTGCAGTTGTCTTTGGTTGTGGACCTTGGTTTCAGGTTAATTCATCTTTTCTGTACTTTATCTTTTGAAAACGTGAAAATGAAGTGCTTCATATTTCTGGAATATAACTTTCCAGTTAAAGGTGTTGTATTGAACCATTTTGCTTTTCTCAAAATTCCCTTCTTGTCTTTTTCAGCCAAAATACTTTCTAGAATTTGACCCATATGTGTAATGTATGTGTCTGGCCTTCTGGCCTTCTTATTTCTCAGCAAGCGTATCAAACTTTGTTGCTAAATAAAAACCACCTACTCCTCACGTATATCAGCTGGGGCTACTGTTTGGCACATAATGGTAGCCAAAATGCTGTAGCTTTACTGTGGAGGAAATGGAGAACAGGAAAATTATTTTGTCTTGCATGCATTTCTAAAATATATTTATATATTAACTGTCTTTGAATTAAATCCTTCTCTTCTTGACAGTCTTCCCAGAGTAGAGACTGGAAGGCAGCCCTGTCCAGAACAAAAGAAACACTTATCTTTTAGTATGGTTTGAAAATTATTACGACCTGTAGCTCATAGAATTTCATCATTTGTCCAGGTTTGCCATGCACTTAAGCTTTTCCTTGAAGTGCCATGTCTGCAAAGAACTTTCTTGGCTGCATTTGAAACACATACCTGCTTCACAATGCTAATGTTAAAGGAAAACACAGCTTCACATATATCCTGACAGAAGCGTTTTGTTTCCTTCTCTGGCAGATGGGAAGCCAGTGTCTCTATCTCCACTTGAATCCCAGCCCCACAGTCCTCGGTACACGGCGTCGAGCCAGCGGGAGCGTGAGAGCTTGGAAATTCGCATGCGGGAGGTGGAGGAGGAGAACCGCGTGCTTCGCAAACAGCTCAGCCTGGCACAGAGTCGCAGCCCTTTGCACCACCGAGGCAATCACTCCAAAACCTACTCCATGGAAGAGGGGACAGGCGACAGCGAGAGCCTGCGGGCTGGCATTGTGGCAGGGAACAGCTCTGAGTGCGGGCAGCAACCAGCAGTGGAAAAATGTGAGGTAAATAAACAAAAGGAGCCTGCCAGAAACAAAGCCTGACAGATTTGGTCCATACAGGATGTTGCTGATCCCTGTCTCCTTCACCCTGAAACTTCCTGCTCAGAAAATAGTCTCTTAAAGAACTACTGGGTGGAACTTTTTAGATAGTTCTTAATTATTCTTTTTTTAAAAGCTTTAAAACATTTAATCACCTGAATATCTTTTGAGTTGTCATTTGATCAGAGTTTTTTGCCTTTTTCATTCTTGTGTCCCCAGACTTGGTGTAAAAATTAAAGCCTTGTTTCAAGCTGTCTTCAGTACAACTGTGCTGATAAAGACCTGTGGCAAACTGACCCTGTGTCTTTCTAAATTAAATGAAAGAACCACAGTGCTTTGACAAGCTTTATTCTTTTGTTTGTGCATCTGAACTAGAACAGTTCAGGGTTTACCATTAATTAAATTGTGGCTTATGGAGCAAGCCTGTGCTTTTGTGTCATTTTTAGGAGCGTATCTAAATGCTATCATCGAACCACCTGCTTTGCGTGAGCCATGCTCAGTAGGTGTGGTTAGCTGAGAAGGTTTTGGGGGTTGTTTTGGCTTGGTTTTCCCCATTTTATGCCAGTACATTTGTTGTTGTCATCCAGCTATTTAGTTGTCGGGTACCTGAATGATGACAGTTCTGAACATGGATAGATCCCAACCTTGCTTAAAGACTTCGTGAGAGTCCCAGCTGATGAAGATATAAAAAATAATTCCTCCATTTATTTCTACAAAGAGGGTAATACCATATCACCTTCTATCTTGCTTTCTGCCACTGGGTTGATAGAAGTTTAAAGAAAATAAGTAGGAGAGAAAAAGAAGTCTAATTATCTCTTCAGATAAAGTCTATTTAATGGGCAAATATCAAATATCATTTTAAAATGAATTATTGCTTTCCAGTTGGACATTTTTGTCCATCAGTGTAGAAAAAGGAACCAACATTATTTTAAGGACACAGGAAAGGGAGAGAGTGTTTCTCATTCTCCCTCCTCCCAGTAATGAGTGTCTGATTTTCCTCCCTGTAAGCATTTTGGCATTTCTTTTAATAAGGGAAGATTCAGGCCATCAATAAGCAAACCTCACTTCTCCTTCATTATCATGCCAAGCAGTGATGAGCTGAATCTCTGCTCTTGGTTGTTCAAGGTACTAACCAATTTGGGGCACAAAAATAGCAGCTTAAAGGAGGAAAAGTTTAAGTGGCCTTTCAGTTTATAATGTGTTTTGCCAATGAATTTACTTGCTCAGTGGGGTTTAACATTTTGCTGGAGGCAATGGTTATATAAAATACGAAACCTTACTTTATTTGCCAACTCCCTATCTCACTGCACACTATTTTGATAACAAAATAGCTATTTCTTCTTTTTCTTATGGAATTCACTCAGTAATTCAGTAACAGCAGTAGAAGTTAAAATTAAACTTCCTTATTATCAGATTCGCCAGAGGTCTCATCGTTTATCCTGGTACTGTAGATTTTGATTCCATGTTTGTGTGAGTGGTACCTTGACTGCACTCACCCTCTGTTTTCAGTTTTTTAGTGATGTAAACTAAATCTTTTTTTGTCTCTGACCCTGGAATATATCACAGCACGAGTAAACAACTGGGTAGAAAGAGACAGGGGTCCTTGGAAGAAGATTGGGGCTCTGAGGTGAGACAAAGAGAGCTAGAAATAGGTTGTTTATTTCACTGAGGCTGTTCTTTGAGATTAGTGATGATTAAAACATTTGAAAATGGAGTTACAATGAGTCAATATTAAGTATGTGATGAAGCGTAATCCATGTAATAATAATTGTGATCTATATAAAAAAATAGTGGGCTTATTGCATTCCAGCCACCATTTCCTACACTGTTGCATTGCTGGAGAACTCTTCTGATATTATAAAATGGACTAGCATTGTATTGCAAGAAACTGTCACGAGGTCCAACCAAGGACCTGCTCCCCAGAGGGAGCAGATTCTTGTCATAATTTCCCAGCAGGAAACAATTTCAACACAAACCTTGGAAATATGAGTAACAGTAGTCCTTACACAGACATCACACATAACAGGCTTCAGAAGAAAAGGATGATGCTCATGAAGCTAACAGAATTGTATGACATTTCTGTATAATATTATCGCAGTACATTTCCAGCTTGTGCCTCCATAAACCGGGCATTTATAAATATTTTTAAAGACATTATGTATTAGAAAAAGGTTTATTAACAGTATAGCATTTAGTGGGTTAGCAGAATTCTTAACATTTGAAGCATTTTTACAGATGTATTTGTGTTGTTTCTGTTCTCAACAGTGTTGCTCAGTAGGGTTAAGTAATAGCCACAAAGAACATGCTCCCACCAACTTAAGCACTGTAAAACACAGGAAAAGCAGATGTTACCTGCCTCAGGGAAACATATGTAGCATATTTACATTTTTGTTTAATATGTCTTAACCATATTCAGTAATTATTTATGAAGGATTAAGTAACTGCAATGGAAGGCCTAACTAGCAGTGCTGGAAAATTATTGAAGTATGAAGTATTTTACCAAAGATTATTTTTAGCTGTAAGAACTAATTACAGATTGTTATGCTCATTATTTCGCCATTGCATAACGTAACCTGTGGAGAAAAAAAAATAACATCTGTTTATCTGGGCACCTTATACTCCTCATTGGCATGCGCTCTAAGGCCATGTTCTTCATGTGGTTTTGGATATTTTCTTGCCATTGATATAACCCCAGAATTGACTAATATGAAATACTGCTTTCAGAAACAGTTTTTCCTGATCTGTAGTGGCTAAAGTAATAGTTTCTAAACCATATTAGTATGCACCTTGGATTACTTAAACTCCCTTTCCTCAAGAAACTTGACTTTCTTAGGTGCCTTTCAGTAACTGGATACAAGTGCTCCTTAAACTATTTAAAATAAAAAATAATTTTCTTTGTGTCCCTGATCCCTAACCTATAGCAAGCACAGCTTGATTAACTTCCACAGTGGTTTAATTAGCTATTCATATCTTCATGTATAAGCAGAGTAAGAATTCATTGAGTCTGGAAAAAAAAAATGTATCACCTTTTAATCCTGTAGCTCCAGCAAGTTCTGTTGTCTAAAAGCAGCTCTAGTGAATGGGCTGAATCCAGACTTCTTGCAACATCTACTAGTGATGAACATGTCTTATCATTCAACTTAAGAAGAGCATTGTAAGAGGATGGACACTTTCAAGGAGCTCGGTTCACCCCTACAGTGACTTCTGAATATCCAGGCTAGAGTTTGACAGGTAGACTTGTCACAGATTGCAAATAGCAAGGAGCGAGTGTAGCATGCAGAGTCTTGGTGTGAGATGTTTGGAGGGACATGTTGAACCAAGAAGACAGGCTGCTGTGTGTTGTGGAAGCTGCAACATCCTCAGCTTATCTGGCTTCACTTCGAGGTACTGCTGCAGTCATCAAGTCTGGAGGTTACATGAATCGCAGTGGCCAGTTCTGGTGGGATGGGGATACAGTCTTCTAGCCATCTGCAGATGGAAGATGAGGACTTTGAGGGAGCTGTGAAACTGCTGACCAGTCTCATAATCTGGGAGCTGATACTTAAAGTAGTATACTCAGGAGAATGCAAGTTATTTGAAGGGCTTCCTTTTTCCAGCCACAGTTGCCCTGTCTTGCCAGATTTGGCTACAGGCAGCTGCTCCCCGTCGAAACGTGTATTTGGAAAAAAAGGTGGAGAATAATAAATAATACAACTTTTTTTCATCAGGTTGTTTAACTCATGTTGACATCAGTTTTCCCACTATTTTGTTTAGCAGTTAGACAATGATGGAGAGGTGAAAAAGTGAATCATGAAAAGGGGGAACAGACTGACTCTTGCAGCATGCTGCAGGCAAAAACTTTGGAAAAAAGACTTTCTGTTCTCTTTGAGGATTACTGCTCTTGCAGGGAGGAATAGAGGTGATACATTGTACCAAACACCACACAGAGGCGGAGCAGAAGAAGGTATGTGAACGCCTGTGTCTCTAAACTGGAGAAAGACATTCAGAGGAGCACAAGTGTTATCTTCTCACTGTGCCCTAGCTGAAACAGTATGCAAGACAGCAGCACCTGTTAGAAGTCACCAAGGAAAGCATACTTCTAATTTTGAAACAAAGTGACTTAGGAAAAAGAGAATGTAGGAAGTCCTTGACAAAATACACTCTGAATTTGTAGGTGTAAAGAGGCTGTGAGGAGAGCTTTTTCTGGCAAGTAGAGGCAGTATAAAATGATGTTGACAGAGATATGACAGTGCTATTCTGTCAGAACCCACGAAACGTTTGTGTCGGATCCAGTGTCTTCAGGTGAAGTGTTTAAAGCAGGCATGAAAACATTCTCAGTTAATTTGATTTTAATTGGCATTGAAAGGAAGGATTTGAGGTCTTCCAAAGTCCTGAGAAGTAGTGTGTGCAGTGAGGAAGCTGAGCATTCACAGGAAGCCAGGCCCGTAAGTATGGTGCAAACCACTGCTGCAATAAAAGTCGTTAATAAGCAGCCTCTGTTCTCCCATATTGTTATCACAAGAGAGAAACACAATCAACTTTTACAAAGTGCTGTGCACGTTCAACTCCCATTGACTTTTAACATAAATTTAAAGTGCTGAATACCTCACAGAGATGTTACCAAAATGTACTACTATTTCTTTTCTTTCTCACACCTCTCTGGACAGACAGTTGCCTTATTAATTCAAGTCCTCTTAAAACCTCAGCTCTTCAAATGTGCCTCAGCTTGTGAGGCACACTAGGGCTGGAGGCAGCTACAGTGTTCGTGTCGGGGTAGCACAACGGCACAGCCACTTGGCAATTGTATGATTCACGTTGTGCCTTTCTACCAGGTGATGTTAATGTATGGGGCTATGGGCTCTTTAGACGTACCCAGCACATGCCACCTCTTGTGTAAATGTGCTTCTGTTACAAGACAGACTTTGGGAGTCTATCACTATGTGAGGAGGCAGAATTCCTCTTTTGTTCTCTGCATAGTGGGCTTTCTGTGGAAAATGAGAGGTGTGTATGTGAGAGAAACCAGCTAACCCAGCTTCAAATGGAAGCCAAATGAGTCTTCCCTGCAGTTTCACAGCTGTGTCCCCAATCAGCAGCTTTGTGCTGCCAGCATGGTGAACTGTTCTTCATTTCTGCAACCACTAAGAAACAGAAAAATATGGAAGCTGGAGTCAAAACTTGCTAAGATTAATTTTCTTTTGTCCCCAAAGAATAGCAGTGGCTAATTTTAAAACCAGACAGGAGTAACTTAATAGCATTTTTTAAATTATTACTTGCTGATTTCATAACAATGACTAGTAGCGCCTTTTCAGTTTTCTCTTTCCTCTTGAAGGGATGAGTAAACCTCTGCCTCACATTAAAAGGGAGGTAAGAAGGCATAGAATAATTTATAATTTACCAGGGTACAGGAGTGAGGAGAAAGTGTGTGTTGTTGGGGGTGTATTTAATTTCACATGAACACTGGCCGGTACAGCCTATACTGCTAGTCATAAGCAAGGAAGTGACCACCTGCCTGCACAGCTTGTGTCCTATCTTATCACTGGGATGCATCCAGCCCCTGGCAAACCAATTGTCTCAGTCATGCTCATCCACCAGAAGTTGCTCACCTTCTTTTTAGTAGCTGTCCTTAAGACAGAAATACTGCAAAATTTCTAATACGATATCTGCTTCTAATTATCAGACATAATTTTAAACTTCAGTTTAGAGAGTTGAAGTGCCTGTGTGTTTGTACACTCGGAATTTTGTGTAATGCTAAATGTGTGTGTACACAAGCACATACATATGCTCTTAGCCAATAAATGCAATTCTGTTCAGACATCTGATGTAATTTAGGGATAGTAATGACTTTGGAATGATGATGGTGTTATAACTCAATTAAGATGTTTTTAACAAACTGCCTCAAGTGGGCTGCAAACAGCTGCAAAACACCCACTCAAATCTTTAACAATCACCACACTAAATAATAGCACTGTCACGTATGTACTCTCTTTAATGAATGATGCAACACAGGAGCAAGCTTTAATTTTTGTTCTTTTTGTTCCTTTTCTCCCACAGACCATCCACGTTGCCATTGTTTGTGCAGGGTACAATGCCAGTCGGGATGTTGTCACACTTGTCAAGTCTGTCTTATTTCACAGGTAAAGTAGTTTTATTTTCTTGTATATTGTTTATCTGACTATGGCTAAATAAGCTCTTTTAACATTTTCTTATATCAAAAGAACCATCCCTGGTTGGTTTTTCTTTGGAAGGAAGGAAACACAAAATTTATGACAACCATAAATAGATTCACCTGTATAATGATTCCTGCAGTGAAGTAGAGAGATGAGAGATCCAGCTGCTACCCTTGTAGCACTGTGGGAATAGAGACAGTATCTATCTGTACTGTAAAGCGTCTGCATGCTCCTGAATGTTGTAAAATAATAATAATAGTACTAACAGCATTGTATTCATTTAGCCTGTTTCTGGTATCATTTATGACACAGGTGTAGATGATAATTTGTAAGCCATATACATTTGTAAGCGATACACACTGGTTACTTGACTATTCCAGCTTCCCATTTAAACATCTATTTTTCAAAGTAAATCTGTTAATACAGTCAGTATTGTTACGTTAAAGACAGTTTATTTATTCTGACTTTGCAGTAGCTACATGCAGCCCCTCAGAAGGCTTTGCAACCAGGTTTTAGCACATGGAGCACAATTAGATCCCAAAATCAAGAGGCATAGACGTACAATGAAGAGAAAAAAACAATTCCCTTAATAGAAAGCAGCTGAAGAAAAAGAGAAATTATATTCAAGTGAGTGTGGACACTCACTGTGTATTACCCTTGCCCAGTTTAGTAATGTGTCTCAAAGATGTTTTCCAGCACTGCTGCAGAAAGTGGGTCGAAATAGGGAAGTGAGAGACTAATCAAACTCAAATACAACAAATAGACTACAAGATATGTATGGAATATAAGGAGTTTACTAAGGAGGTAGTTTCAATATGCTTTTTTTTGAATGATACTTTATACCAGGGAGGATGACTCTTGTTCATGTCACATGCTGATGTCTTCTTATAGCTAGCTAGAGTGGGGCATTCCAGTCCTCCATCTTTCTCCTTATGTTTACCTTCAATACTCTGCTGAAACAGTCTTAATGAGCACTCCCTTGCAATGGTTTTAGTACACCATTTTAATTTTTACCTATTTTTGGTAAGCTTTATAAAAGAATGTAAATGGTTACCTAGTACAATGTGGAAAAATACTCAGTGAATATTGTTTAAGAGGTTGACTAGAGTGAAGGTAGAGAGGGGGTATTCTCCAAGATATGACAGCAACATTCGCTATCTACACATAGACTTTGCAAATCTTTCTAGAAGCAGCATTTTCGTGTTAGATGAGGGCTAGAAGCAGGAAAAACAATGCTAAAATAAACATAATAAAAGCAAAACAACAGTAAAAATCTGTATTCTGCACTGTACAGAATTTTTATGAGTGTTAAAATCCTGTTAAATTTTAAAACTGTATCTATTTCCAATTAGACCTCTGAATTATTCAGTGTAAGCTGGCTTTATATTGCAAAGATGTGGGGTGTTTTGTCTATTTTCATTATAATTTCTAAGGGATTTCTTGCATATATGCATTTTTGTGGTGACATGAGTTATCCTGGTCGTTAGCTTGTCAGAATTTTTCCTGTGCTACACGTGCCTCCATTTTGAGAAGATATTCTGTATTTTTCTAAATGTGCTGTAAATAATAGGAATCTCACAGCTCTAAGGTTTAAACAGTCTCTTTCTGTGTTACTTAAAGGAGATGTCCCTGTTTTATATAAGACACTCATCTGAAGAATTTTGCCATATACTGGCAGAGCAATATAATTTGGGAAAACAATTAAAAATATGAAACAAAAACAAAAGGAAGTAACATTGGTATTTCTAAGTCTGGTGGATTCTACCCTTGTAAAAAAGGTATTTGCTGTTTGGCTAGCAATGCTGCTTATCCCAGAGGATGTGTCTTGCTCAGCAGAGCTGATCAACGTAAAGTCCTGTAGAGTTAATGATATTTTAGTACAGTTAGTTCCGTTCAAGATAGCCTACCTATCTCATTTGTTTCCTCAAAACATATTTGAAGACAAATCCAAGTCCATTCCTGTCTAGAACTAGCTTTTCTCACTAGGCATTAAAATTGTTCACTGGAAAGGGAAGATGTTCTCAAAGAATAGACAGAGCTTCGTAGAAATGCTTTTCCTTTTTCTTCTAGAGAACACAGATTTCTTAAGCATCTGTTGATGCTATGGCTACGTGTGCAAAGTGCCTCAGAAATGCTCCTTTCTTGGATCTTTATCTTTGGAGTGGCAGTGGTGAAAAAGGCTGGAGAAAAAACAACAAACAAACAATAAACTTGGCCAAAAATTTATTTAGAACCATGATTCCTTGTATTGGTTGCCATGTGCAAATGTTATCTTAGTGACTAGTATGCATTTCAAAAATTATGATTATTGGAAAGAAGGCTTCTTTTATGTGCTAGGATCTATTTAATTGTAGGAAAGAAGGATAGAGAAAGGTCATGATACTGCATTAGGAGGAATGATGTAGGAGGGTTGGAGGTGCTTGGTTCAGATGGTGACTGCTTCATGGCATCAGTAGCAAATTCACCATCTGACTTGAGGGTCATAAGTGAAAACAGGCATGGAAATGTCTCTTCTTCTCACCTCTAAATGTGCACCAGGGAATGCAGCTCAGCTGGTATTGTCCCATAGGCCAGTCAAACCAGACTTTCGAAAGGGCTATATATTTCCTCTGGAGAAGTTCCTGTATTCTGTCCTTATCTCTGAAGTTAGGCTTCTAAAATTAGGCCCTTCTTTTGTAGGATCACCACATTCACCCTCAAGTACAGTTTTGCAAGAATAGAATAAACGTAACTCCAAATTTATTGTCAAAGAATTTTTTTTTCCTTTTCTTGAAGTTTATGATGACTGGTGTAGTAGGTGCAGAATTTGCCTGTAACTAGACTGTATTGTGTGATTGATACATGCTTGTGTAGAAATCACTACTGTTATGTAGCCACGCACACTGTATGTTCTCCTTGGGCAGCTGTACCATTACGCCTCAATCCTGCGTTGCAACACTGCGAATACAATCTTCTGGTTAAACAACTGTTCCCTCAAAGCAACCACACTTAATATCCTCATCTGTTCCTGCTGAACGTCGCTTGGTGTTTGTTGTAAGATCACTGATTGCAGTGAATCTGTGTGGAATTCATGGAGATGCCACGTGCTTTCATTAGCATTTCCATCTAGTTTAGTAATAAAAGCATCTTTTAGCTGTGCATTTCAATACATAAAGAGATGCTTAAATTCCCCACTTCTGTAGGGAATCCCTGCTTCTCTTATAGAAAAATTCTGAGAAAAGGAGACAATGTCAGTCTAATCATCTTTCCTCCATGCAATAATTTATTTGTTATACCCCCATCTTTGAGGTAGAGTGCTATAGAAAGAGATAGAAAACAGTGGGGGTGCTGGGTCATTAAGAATAAAAACTATAGGAGCTTCTATAGATGGACTGTGCTGTCTCCTCTCTCTAGCATGATTGTACAGCAAATCCTACACATTCAACATTTTGGCTCTTCCCAGGTCTAAAAAAGCAAGTTGCTGATCCTAGTAATACCATATATATTGTGAGACTTAGGCAAGCTACTTGGTCAAATCATTTGAGAAAATATATCTGTCTTCATGTTCCAGAAAGTGGGAAGAGGGAAGTGGTGGTGTGGTTGATTCCGTATAAGAACACCGTAGTTCAGAAATGTGCTTCATTCCCAGTGGAAAAGGAGCTTGATTCCACTTTTGTCTTTAGAAAGCATATGCTCAAACCACAAAATCCCAGCAGCTTTTAACACCCAGTTTGACATAAGTGACAGTCTGTTCTCAGGAGGAGACTCAGCAGATCTGGGATAGTGCAGGGTTTACAGACTGTGATAAGTATGCATTGGCAGTGCTGCACAGAGGGAAGCTAGTAGAATGAGTACGTAGTCCTAGTCTGCAAATTTCCTGCTTTCCTCTCTTGGACATCTAGTACTTATTATGACAGATTTTGTCGATCTTTTGCAGGGGCAAAAAATCTTCTTTCTGAGCCGGTTTAACACAACAAAGCTCATATCGCTATGTCCTACGTGCAACTTAACTTTAGTTTTTCTAAAGCAAAAGGCTAAACACTAAAAATTAAAGACACTGGGTCAAATGGGCAAGACAAAATGCAAGTGCTTTTGGAAATAGTGCATATAGTAGTATGCAAAAGGCATCTGTGTTTGTTTTTCAAGCTGAAATAGTGTCCTGTGACTATTAACTCTCCTTGAAACTTTTGCAGATAGGGTTGCATTGGTAATTTTCAGTGTTTTACTCTGTTACTGAAAATTGTAAAGCTTAAGGTGGCACAGAAACAGCCCAGTTACAGTTTCATATTCAAAAATCCTTTCTCTTTCTGCTTAGATAAGCTCTAACTTGAATAAGAGCTAAAATTATTTTTAATGTACGTTTGTCTTTTCCAAAGACACACTGAACACCATGTTTCATTTGGGAACAAAGAAAGGCCAAAATTACACAATTATAACATGTTGTTGGCAATTAGATCAACCGGAGAATCTGTGAAAAACTAACTGGTCTTTTGTGCCAGATAATGCTACCTTTTTGGCTATTTTTCTATGTTAGTACCTCTTCTTTGGAGAAGTCATTGTGGTTACTTCTTTAGCTATATGCTCCATCTATCCAAACAGCACTGATGGCATAATAATGGTGATGGGGTTTCATAGTGTAAACAAAACCAGTCAACTAGATAAATGCTTTATAATCCAAAGTAGCCTCTTCGCTTTAAGAAGGCCACTTGTAACTTTAAAGTAAAACATATGTCTACGCATTTTTAAAATTAGGATATTAAGCTGTGTTACTGAGTTCTGTATGAGTAATAAATGTTTTTTTCTTAGACCAAACCATATGAAAATCTAAATTAAATAAGAAGAATGACATGTAATTTGCAAGTAAAAGTCACAAGTCAACACTGTCTGGTAATTAAAGCTTATGTAATCTAATGGCTGTATTCCATGGAGACCACTTTGCCTTAATGGAGTTAATTTGAGAATTTAAAACCTCTGTCATTGTTTCCAACTTTCCTAATGTGTCAGTCTGTTTTGTGGGAGATTCTTCTGGCAAAAGCTATAAAGCATGAACTGGTTTCTGTGATCCATGTAGATGCATCAATAACACACACTTCTTTTTGTATTTTCTAGCTGTCCTAACAATGGAGGCGTAATGGAAAAAGCAGCATTTAAAAAAAATCTGCCCATGATATCTCTTATTATTTCCCAGAGTACTTCTGTAAGTTAACACAAAACAAGGAGATATCCAGAATGAGGCAGGTAGTGCATCTTTAGTTTGGGGAGCATTTTAATCAATACTGGATGTGAAGGCCTATGAAAAATTAGAAATGGTTTTCACATTAAAATTCTCCCCATATGAGAGAGGGATTGTCATATGGGCATTAGGAAAAAAAAAATTCCCAAGCTGCCTTTTGTAATTTCTGTTTGAAGTTCTTGTAACCATTTGTTACAGATATAAAAGGTATTACCTTGTTGTGCTTCCCTTAATAAAGTATAGGTTTTGGAAATAAACCCCCTGGGCTACTGACCTTTTTATATTCTTAGAAAATAAAATTCCTCTGTTGCAGAGAGAGAACCATGCAACCAAGCAGCTGCTTTTTGAATTGCTAACAATTGTGCTATGAAATAATACAGAAGGGAAGCGTGAGTCTTGGTTCACTACTCCCTTTTTCAATTGTGGATTTTTGTATTTAACTCTGTGGCAGTGGCTGTTCAAGAAGAATGGGCCACAAATGCTTGAGCAAGCAGATCAAAACTCTGATGAAAAATAAGAAGTTTTGAAATGTAAAAATAAGACATCATGATAAAAAGAAATATATAGAAACAGGTACCATGGAATAGGCTTTTAAATTCATATCCTGACTTTTAAAATTTTCATTTTACTAAACTTTGTAGGACCTCAGCAATTCTGAAAAGGAGAGCATTCATTTAAGCTCCTGTATTTGGGCCTAAGAGCCTATATTTGAGCATTCATGCTTGAAAATCTTGGCCAGAATCTGTCTTTATTCACTTTTGAGGGAAGCAATTTAGGAAAATAAATGTGTGCTTTTATGTATGGTTTACTTTGTCAGATAGTGTTGTGATCTTAAGATAAGTAGAAATCATTTAATATAGGAAGATTTGCAGTTTTCTAAATTGAGTGGTTAAAACCTTTAGTCTCAACTTGATGGAAAATACCCATGTTTCAAAATGGGATTCTTCTGCATCAAGGCATTAGTGTGTCAGCATTTTCTTGTGGCAGGAACTCTGGAAAGATGTGGTTGGTAAAAGTTCAGATGTTCTTAATCTTTGAGGTAAATGAGATTAAGTGATTTTTAGACCTTGGGAGAAATTACCTGACTGTTTCAATACCTGCTTCTGTGGTGAGGAATCTGGAAGACCTAAGGCTCAGAATTCAAGGGCTGTCTGTTGTGAAACCCAGGACACTAGAAACCTTTATTTCCAAGCATATACATTCACATAATAGTGGGAAACTCCCAAAACCTCTTAATTTTGTAAGAGAAGTTTATCAAAATTTCATATATTGACCTGTATTATTCCATAGTTGCATATACAATCACCATTTACAGTATAGTGCTTTCTAAGCAGTACAAGATATAACCAGCTTCAACCATGTACGGTTCTTTCTCAATATGCCTAGTGGAAAAATAGTTTTATAGGATAATATTTATGTTATAAATAAACACTACACATGTGTGCTTTGAATTTGTTAGAGAAGTTGAAGTAGAAGCACATATCACAGTATCACAGTATCATAAGGTTGGAAAGGACCTCTGAGATCACCAAGTCCAACCTATAACCCAACACTAACACCAACCATCATCTAAACCATGGCACTCTGTGCCTCATCCAGTCTCCCCTTAAACACCTCCAGGGTCGGCGACTCCACCACCTCCCTGGGCAGCGCATTCCAATGGCAAATCACGCTTTCAGTGAAGAACTTTTTCCTCACATCAAGTCTAAACTTTCCCTGACGAAGCTTGAGTCTATGCCCACATCTGACACTTGGAATGATAGAAGAGGAGGTTTGTGTTACTTTCTCTGAGGCTTGATTCCAAGAAAAATGTCCTGCCCTGAAGTCCTGAATCTCAGGGAGTTGGAAAGAACCTGTTAGGCCATCTCATTAACTCACCTGCTTTTGCAGAAAACCGCAGCATTAAAAACCTTTTCATAACTTGATCTAAATTTGCAACTGAAAGAAGTCAAGTCTTTCTTTAACCAGAGCATCTTATTTTTCCATTTTCATGCCACTCAGCTTCCACCAACAAAATCAGGGTCTTCAGCTGCCTGTAGAATTCTTCAAAGGCCATGCTACCCTTTCTTGTTACCCAAGTAAAGGACTCTCAGACCTTCCTCTGGAAGACTTGGGTATCTCCCAGAATTCTTAAACTGTAGCTGCTAAATGCGTGTGAAGGATAGCTCTCCACATGGCTATCCTTTCACTTAGTGGAGCAGTACAGTTTGTTTTCAGTTTTTGAAACCTCATATCCCAAATTGTCTTGGTCCTGGAAAATGACCAGTCTGAAGAATGGAAAAGCTTTCACTGACACTAAATGTTACAGCAAAACATCTGAGTCTAATGAAATGTAGCTTTCAGTGGAATCCTTCGCAATATCCTGACTGTCACCCCTAATTCTTACAGACAGTGATTCAATCAGGTTGTTAAATAATTAAGAGGGAAGATGACATCCCTTTCTCATATCTCTTGAGAAAGATTTCTCATCTTACAGAATCTGTTCTGTGTTTTTTTACAATAGATGCCGGTTGATCTTTAAGCTTCTCAACTTACTCCGTAAACACTTCAGGGCAATCTATATCTTTTAGGCTTTACATATTGCAGACACCAGAAGAGGTAAACAGTGTCATCTGTGTGTATGCTAGTACTCTCACCATGAGAAGGCCTTCCAGGTTTGAATCTATGATTGGCTTCCAGTATCACGCTAAACCTCACATTTCACATAACTAAAATCTCGTCTGGAGTAAAGATTTCTGTGACTGATGCACATTTAGTTATAGATGTCAGCGGGTCACTCCTCTGTTTTGGGGATATATTTCAGTATGTGCTAATCTTCTGCTTTGCCTCTGACACATACTTTCTTTCTAGCTGAATCTTTACCATGAAGCTAACAACTTGAAAGAGATTTCTGTGTAGGAGTACAACTACTCCTTTTTTTTCCTTTTCCCAGTAGGAGCTGAACTAAAGAAAATGTCACCCACTTGTTCGCCTTTAAGTTTCATACACTCTGGGTCATTCAGATGAGTATAAACTGCTACTGAACATCAGAGTGTCTTTGTATCAGATTTTTTCTTTTCAAATAGTGTGTTTCATCTTCAAATATTCTACATCAATTCCATTTAACTAAATGATGGCTTGAAAGAAGATGTAGCTTTCTTGGTTTTAACTGTTTTTTTTACTCCTCTTATTCTACTTTGCTATATAGAGATAAATGACCCTGAAAAGAAGGAAAGGAAATTACTAAAGAACACCAGCTGGGAAGTAGTCCTGCCAGATACCAGATTCAGCCTCTGCTAAGCAGAGGGACCTATGTGGAATGTGTGTGTTGACATTCAACACCTGTTTGCCTTGAGATATTACTTTGCTTGTACCCAAAGCCACTGGTGTTGTACTTTGTTTCTCTTGGCCTTTTCTCTGCTAATGAAATGCATTTCCTGATCGCTGCTATTTCCCGATCTTTTCTTGGCAAGCTGCCTTGTTACTGCGGAATCTGCAAGAGCCAGGATGTCCTCCTCTTCTCTCCTGCTGGGCTGGTGAAGCAGATATAATTGCTGTGATCCCTTCAGTTTGGTAATGGGATGCTCAGCAGCTGGCAGCCTACGCCTTTCTTTCTCCCTTCCTCCCTCCAGGGCAAGCTGGAGATTGAAAGATCTTTGTATTTTTGGAAAGCATGTTGTGGCTTAGTGTTTTGGATATTCTTAAATGCTGATTAGCTGTGGGTTTCTTCCACCATCATGATTATATCATATATAAGGCTTCTAACCAGGCCTTTTCTACTTTTCCTGTAAGCACGTAATTTGATCCACAGTGCCCTTGAAGCAAATGCAACAGCTTCACTGGCGTCCTTGGGTAGTGAGTTGGATCTTGGGTGCAATATTTCTAACGCTGCAAAATCCAGCCGTACATTGTTTCTCATAACAATCTCCTATTTCTGCTCAGATGTGTGTGATGATACTATGACCCATTGTATGTATTTTTACGTTACCTTGTGGACTTTGTTCAGAAAGAAACAATATTACTCATCAAAGCAGGAAGAGTAACATGAAAGGTAAGGGCATATATTGTTCATTAATGCAGGAAATGGAGAAAGAAATAACCTTCATCTTTTGGGTAAAGCCCAAAAGTGTAATGGAAGTACATTGGCCTGAATTAATATAGATTTCCTTCCTTCTCGCTCACACAGCAGAAGGTAGTAGCATCAGTCATCTAATACTTTAACCGTTATCTGAAAGTAAATGCTCCTCTTTTTAGACAAAAAATATCAGTTAACAAGTACACCCAATTTACCTTTATAAATTTCACAGAAATGAGATTCCACTCCTAGTTCCACCCTAGGAATCAAAGAAAGGTTGAGCCAATGCTAAAGTCTATGTAGAATCATAGAGGTCTTGAGTTGGAAGGGACCCACAAGGATCATCAAGTCCAAATGAACCGTCTGTATTCTTCAGTGGCTTTTGCAAACTCTGTCCTTCTCTGCTGAGAGGGAAGGTTGCTAAACTAGCGATTAACATGGAAGACTACATATTGTGACTAACTTCCACTAGCAGGTTTTCATACTACTGAGTATGAAAGTTGAGTAAAGATCAGACTTCGTTTCTTACCACTCCTCAAAGAGAGAAGCAGCAGTAAGGGATTTAAACATGGTATTTGTAATGTCCGATTGCACATTACAATAGAAAACCCCATACACTTTGTCAAACCTTGCCATTCTTGCTGATACTGGCTTCACTCATCTTGTTCTGAAGCTTTTCACTTAGCACAAATCCTACAACTACAGAGGTGAACCAAAAATTGGTGGTTTGAATTAAATATTTTCTTTCTTCCTGTTTTTCTTCAACCCTTCCTCCCTCTTAGGAAAAAAGATGTGGGGAAATTTATAATGTCCTTTCTAGTCACTAACTAGAAGGCACTCACCTGAAACATCTAGTTTTGGGTTCCCACAAGGACAGCTGTTGATACCTCAAGTTTGCTTTGTACGAAAGGTGTCTGCAAACTCAGTGGTCCCAGAATTTCACCTTATTCAGATGATTATTTTCCCTTCTACCCCCACTTCTCCGCAGACAACTATTCTTACCACAAAGATAAATTACCAGGTTGACCTAGAAACTGAAAGCAATCACTTTCACAGCTCAAGTCCCCAAAGGGGGATTAACTTGGCCTTCTTTTAAGGGACCAGATCCTCAGCTGTTACACATCATCACATTTCACTGAAGTCAAAGGAACTATATTTCTTTACAACCACACAAAAACTGATCCTGTGTTTCTGTTATTGTCATGTTTATTCAAATTATGTCTCAGCATTTTGGCCACACAGCAGGACTCGAGTGAACACACTGTACATTTTATCTTGAGACCTTAGACACAGGTAAAGCTTTGTAAGTTCTGATGTTGTCCTTTTAGAATAGGAATTAGAAACCTTTGAACTAATGCATTTCTCTCCCTTCTCATATCAGGCGAAACCCACTGCACTTCCACCTCATTGCAGATGCAATTGCCAAACAGATCCTGGCAACTCTGTTCCAGACATGGATGGTCCCTGCTGTGCGCATAGACTTCTATGATGCAGATGAGCTCAAGGTAAAGAAAGACAAACACAAATGTTACTCATACACTTCTGGTTTCATATCATCCCTTTTTTTATTCATCTCTCTGGATTGGTGACTTGTGGGAGAACTGCTGGCTAAAATATTCTCCCTGGCTGAAACTAATTCTAACCCACATGATTGTAACTCCGGTTACTATAAGCTAGAAGAAACTAAATGTCTAAAATCAGTCCAGTTTCTCTGCTAATGGAATATGTTGTTTAGCAGCTTAGAGTTTTATGTGCTATCAGGCGGATTCTGGTTGAATTTGATCACATGGTTTTCTAAAGATACTTCTTTCTAGTAGCAATGGTGGAATCTTAAGTATCTTGATCAGTAAGTCCAAGTCTGTTACTGGAAACGCTCAACTTCCCCTGTATTCCTTAAGCATGGATGTGCTAACGTTGTAAGTACACACATTTTGACCAAGTATCAATATTAAATTTTGAAATACCTACCATTTTTTTCCAAGGGGAAAAAAAAATCACTTACTCAAAGCATAAAGTAATTATCTTTTCATAGTTAGAAAGTTTAAATTAGATCACGGAGGCACAGCATTGAGTTTGAGCTGCACGTTTTTTAGCTGTGGAGGTAGAATGAAATACTCAGATTTTAGCATTTGGAGTTAGTGGCAGTAATGTGTATGACTTATCAGACTGTTCCGAGCGGCTCCCTGAAACAAGGAAAATACAAAATTTAGCAAATTACTGTGCTGATTAAGGGGTAAATTCAAAGCACACCATCTCGTAGAATCTTGAGTACAGAAATTTTTAGAAAGACATGGAAAAGGGAAGAAATTATCCTTGAGAGAAATGTTTTTGTTTCTAGGTCTTTTTTTATTGTTTTATTGTTCCTTCTACGTGAAGACATAAGCTGATATTAACCTAATTAGCTAGAGATCTCCCTTCTGTTCTTTATAGCTTCATAGCAAGGAGGAGGTTTGTTCTTGTACATCTTGTACATGTCTATATTACTTGTGCTTTTCTGAAAATTATAAGAGTTTTATGGTGCTTAATTAGCCTCTCAGCTAGGGAAGACAGACCTCTTGGTGTTTTCCTTCTGGTCATTTGGATATGGTCCAATCTAGTTAAGTAAATAATAACCAAGAGTACTTACTTTAATGATCCCCAACTTGCTGATTTATAGGCAAAACACTGTGCAGATATGGGGCTACAAAGCAAAGTCTTGTTTTGTCCCTCCCTCTTCAATCAACTTTAATTTTTAAGTGGCTGGTGACCTAGAGCAGCACTGGACTATCTTGCATTTAACTCATAGGCTTTAGGCTGGGGAACATTTTCTTAATTGATGCAGGTATTGATGCATAAATACATCTTTCCAGGGCTCCCATTCTAGCTCAGAGCTTGCTATACTGCATACCAAGCATTTTCCCTGATTTCAGTAGCCAAAAAACACAGTATAAAGTAGTATTCAGCATAGGTGAATGTGAGAGATGCTGCCAAAGGACAGCAAAGAGTTGAAAATATAAATGGAGTTTTACAAAGCCAGGTATGATGCTGGCTCATATCCAGATCATTCTGCAAGTTTTCACAAAGAAGGCAGAGGAGCTGTTTACAGACAGCTGCAGGAGCTCATCTCATTTGTTTCCTACATAGGCTCTAGAGAGGATTTAATGATTGTTTGGGGTTCATGTATTTCACCTGTACTCTTGGGAGCTATATTATGCTGTCCAGTGTTAGGAAAACATAGAGCTGGAATGTTTACTAGAAAGTCTACCTTTCTCTAAAATGATCTATGAATCCAGCATTACAGTATATAGTATGTTTCAGTTTTAATGACCCTCCATGTTTCTTTTTTAAACCTGTAATCAATACCAGTTGCTGACATTTAAAAGGGTTTAGACTGAACAATAGCTTGAGATTTTTCTGCTTAGCTTCCATTCACCAGTGTTCCAGGTTTTTTGGAGCATGCTTTAGTTGCCTCAGAAAACATTTCATCTCATGTTTGGGTTTTTCCCTTTGGATATATATGAGTTTCCAGCCTTTTATTTCTAATGTAACAGGAACTGGCATGATAGCTTAAGCCCTTAAGTCCTGCTCAAACAGTAGAAGGGAGCACATATTGTTAGATGCTTCATAAATAGTATGGACATTTTTTTCTTTTCAAGTAGCTATTTAGAATTCAGGCAACAGTTTCCACTAGAGTATTAGTTTTTTAAAAGGCAGAGTTTGGAGACTGAAATATTTGGCAATGTTTTTTAACATATCCGTCAGTTCTTAAAATACTTGGTGTTTGTCTTAGAGAAACCAATGTCCTGAAGGAAAATGTGCAAAATAAGGCTCTGCAGTAGGTGTTGTTTCTCTCAGGTTTCAGAGGAGAACTGAATGCTTCATTACAAGAAAGGGAAGACAGGATTATCCCAGGTTTTCTAGCACTGGCAAACCGACGTATCTACTTTGTCTATTGCTGTGAAATGAGCATGTTAGATGTTCCTTTTAAAATTCAGAGAAGACTTATTTTTACTTTTGCAAGGTGACACAGCCATTCATGTTCATCGTGCACCACAAAGAGCCTAGGTTCACTCTGCCTTGAGGCAGGTGCTGCCAAAGTAACACCAGCCTGCTTGGAAGAGGGGTGGAGCACAAGGAAGGATGGCAAGAAACAGGTCTATCTTTTCTTGAGGCATATGATAAGGGATGGGGTGGAAGAGGAGAAGTTTTGGCTGTGGAGTTCAGCCAAGATAACAGCATTTCCAGGAAAAGGGTCAGACACGGTTGAGAGCTTGCCAGATAGATTTTCTTTAATAAACAGCTAGTTTGATGTTTTAAACAGCTAGTTTTACTAAGATGCTTTTAACCTCCCCCAACATAACTTGGCCTGTCTCCTCATTGCCCTGCCAATAAGCACGAAGAAGATCTGTCCTTAAAAGCTCTCCTTTAACTTAGAAGCTATTCAGATTGTGAACTGTACTGCCAGTGCAACTGTCTCCTGTTAAATAAACTTGCTGCATGCAGTTAGTAATCAGCAAGAAGCATCCTTGAAGTGTGGGCAGCTGATAATAATGCCAGTAATTGAGCCATTCTGTAGCTGCAGACTTCATTCTTGTTCTGCTCAGTATGGCCCACACATAACTCTCCCAAATCTGTGTGGTCACATATGGCTGTGACTACAAACTGGAAAGTTTGTAGTGGAGATTCGCTTTATATAATGACATTAGTCGTGTTATTCAGCTTTGGCCTTAATGCAGTAGATGTAGCTATTACAGCAATCCATCCTACAAAATAACTGGAAACTGGATGTTTCCTTCTTTGAACATTAAATAAAAGAAAAAAATATACCTGTGAAACATTGATCTAAAAGACCCATTACTGCTATGGCTTGCAAGTACCAGGCTGCAGGATATTGTGTGTTTTTCAGTTCAGTCTTAAATGCTGAAACTCCAGGGCTAACTGCTGAAGATGTGCAATGTGAGCACTTAGCCTCTGCATTCATTATTTAACATGGAATCTCACAAGGAAGTATAGGCTTTAAACACATTGCGATCTGCATTGGCCCAGAGCAGAAGGAGCAGTTGATAAAGCAGTACTGTATGTGTGATGTGTGGAATACAGATGAAGTGAGTTTGTTTTCCCAGATGTTGTCTGACAGACTGCTGACAACATCAGGTGAGCTGAGGGATGCAGAAGGTAGAATGAGCAGTTGCCTGCTCTGCTGTGTGTAAGTATTGATGGCCCAGATAAACGTAGTGTCTTCATCACTGATAAAGCAGAAAAGCTATGTCCTTTAAATAGATCAGCCCGCAAACGCACTTTAGTTGATCTCTGAACGTGAAGGTGGAGATGGTAAATAGGTTTCTGCAATAGATGAGCATTTGACCTAAAAGTGAAATGTGAAAATCTCTATACTTTACTGCATATATGGACAATATTACAGCTTTCGCTGTTCCCAGAAGCAATAGACCACAAATCTCACTACCAGTACCAGTGTTGATGTAGTCTGCACATTCAGTCAAATTCGGTGTTGTGATCCAGAGAGCAAAACCAAGCTGGGGTAATGCATGACATAAATATCACCAACTTCAGGCATTTACTTAAGTATAAAATGAGTCACTCAACCGCTTTCATCTGAACTGTGAAGGTAGTTCACTAGGTTAGACGTTGACATCATTTGTTCAGATAGATGGGTAAGAGCTATGAGATTTAAGCAGAAAAACAAAGTTTAATTCTTTAATTGTAATTGTAGTGTAGCTGGGTCTCAGGGCTGTGCCTTGTGTGCTCCCAACTCCCAAGCTAGTTGGCTGCATAGATGAGATAAAGGGCTGGTTTGAGACAGCAGACCGAGTTGAAACTAGGTGACTGACTGAACTGCTGGCCATCTGCACAAGAGGCATTTGACAGATTGTTACAGGAGCTGTCCCAGTGGCAATTTCAGACAGTTCTTGAGATTTCCCAAGCAGGCCCTGCTTGCCTAGAGCAATTTGTTTGCTTAAGTGGTTGATTAACATCCTTGGTAGAGAATCTGATTGTCCCAGAGATCCCCAGGCAGTTCCTGCTGCAAAACTAATGAATTGTATAAGGGTAAGCCAGTCAAGAGAAACAGTTCCTTCATGTGTAGAAATGATCATGTAGGAAAATCTTTTGTACATAGTTAGGACATGCTTTGTTTATAGGTTAAGATAATGCATGGTGATGGATTATGTGTGTCTTGCAGTGGTCTTGTAGGACTACAGGCCAGCTGGGTTATAAAAAATTGGACAAAACAGTGTTTTCAGAGTCTCACCCAATACAGCTAAGATGGCTCTGCAGGGACCCTTACCATGGAGACTCCCTTCACCATCCAGACAGCAACAAAGTGTCCTATTTAAAAAACTGCATGTCCATGCCAAGAGTTACCCTTTACCAATATCCCATTAATGATGTTATCTGTTTTCAAGTATGCTCTGTTTGTAAGTGTCTGAGCAACAAATGAGACCAAAAGCAAATCAAATGCCATTAAATTTTTTGCTACCAGTGGAAGCTTTCCCAATGGATGGTAGCAATCGTGGGAGTGTATGTATCATCCATTGCCATATACCAATTCTACAACCATATTCAAGCAAACGCTTCGAACAGAACTGCAGATGTCACCTGTTGAATGTGGGAGAGAGGAGAATAACTGACAACTGGGAAGGCATGAGATGTTATTTGATGAATACAGTGGTAGCTTAGTGTCAGTCACATCAACTGTAGAGAGTAACAACAATAGCAGTGTCAGTAAAGCCTTGAACAACAACCCTGGCCAGCATTTTCCTGCATTCCACCATCTTCCTGGTCAAGCAGTTCCACTGAATGTTGCAGAAGCAGCCATCCATAAGGATTTATTTCCATAGGACTGGTGACTGGCTGCCAGCTATAAGAGATTATAATGGCTAGACTATATTTGCATTGCACTGCATGCCGATTATATATTGTTGAAAGGCAGTGCATTATTGTTTATCTGTTAAATAGTTCACGATATGCCTCAGAGGCAGACACACAAAGTTAAAAGTAGACACACATTACTTTCCTTCCTTTCTTTTCCACTTCATATGCAAGATCTAATTGCTCTTAATGTAATACAGGATGTGAAACACAGCATCTGTTTTTGTTTACATTCATTTACACAGCAGTAGGTATTCAATTCAAGCGTTTCTACAGCACTGTGGTTGTGGTCAAATATTGTCACATGTTATGGTGGGTTTGCAATCCTCCTGCATTTCACCAACCTTTTGTCTTCCTGAAAACTGGCCTATTGCACATGTCAGGAAGATAATAGCATACACTGCTGTCTCTTTCTGCCGTTTCCTTCTCTGTTTTAAAGAATCTTTTTTTTTGTTTTTTATGCAGATTTTTAAGATTTTGAAAACCAAAGTCTATAATCAAAACACTGTACAGATTTTCATAACTTGCACGGCTTAGTTTTATAATTGTGATTTTGTGTATTTGCTAATCAACATACTGAATAGTAGGGGTGTAAAGTCTCGTGTGATAAAATACGCTTGTGGTTGTGGCACAATACTACTATGCTAAGAACAGGGTATTTTATCCATTTTCAGTACACATGACTGGACATTAACACACCAGGTTTTATAAGCCAAGATATTTTCCTTCAGACTGTTTCGGAGGAAATGAGTATCCACCAAGAAACAGATAGTAATTCAAAGTCCCCAGCACAGTGGAACCTTTGTGAAGTGGTCAGAATCTATCCTTGCAGACTGAGTAGCGTAAGCAATACTTCCTCTGCCCTCCTGGTCCCTCTTCTGCACAAAAAAAGGCATACAACATCACAAAACATTATAAGATGTGTTTCCCATTCTTATTTGGGCCTAGAATATGAAAAAGGTAATTTTACCTAAAATCACACTGAATCTTACATTGTTGCCAATTCAGTTTTTGCCATCACGTGGTGATGAAAGAAATGCTGTGGAAATCAGTGAGACTGTTCAAAAGTTGCTCATGAGAATGGGTGTCATGGTTCTGTTACTTGAATTCCAGCAGTTGTCCCGTGCTTAGTGACGTCTAGCTTTCCTGTGCAGCCTCACCTCTGACTTTGTGGAGGCAGGCAAAATACTAAATGTGGAATAGCTTTTGAAGATTTTTCTGTAATTTCTCTTTGGATTTACAAGTGTTGTCAGTTACTTTGTGATCTAGAAATGTAAGTATTTGTTACACTGGAATGAAGCCCACTGTGATGCAAGAAAGTCCGGTATTTCCCCCTCTTTCAGGGGGTTCCACTGACTGCTGTGTTATATTATGTAGTGCTTCTACTGCTGAACTGGCTATTCCAAAAATAAAACCTCATGCCCAACTTTATAAACCCCTTATACTTTCCTACTCTTGGTGGTGTTTTGGAAACATTGGAGTTCTTGGTTAATTTTATAACTTATATCTGATTGTTGTGGGCTTTCTCTTCCCCCAGTTGCTGAAGAACTCCACATTTGCTCTCAGCACTAGGAAGCCAGAATAGCTGCTGTTTGTAACAAATGTGAGGTGAGGAATAAGGAGCCTGACCCTCTTTCACTGACATCATTCACATTTGTATCATAGTTAGCTAACTGTGACATTTCAATAGCAAGGAATCCTATTTGGCGTGCAGCTTCTTAAACATCACTCTTACTGCAGTAACATGTGCTGCACCTCCAGGGAAGGCTATTTTAGCTGAGAATGGGAGAAGGATTGTAGAATTATCTGTTTGGAGAAAATCTCTGAGATCATCGAATCCAGCTGTACCCATCCCCTTACTGTACCATATCCCTGAGAAACTCGTCTACCTGTCTTTTAAACACCTCCAGGGCTGGTGACTCAAACCACCTCCCTGGGCAGCCTGTTCCAGTGCCTGACTACCCTTTCAGTGAATAAATGAATAGATGAGTAGTTGCTCAAAAGATTTTCAAAAAAATCTTTGTTTGGCAAAAATTATCCAATGTGCCTTGGAAAAAAAAGAAGTTAAAACCAGGCAGTACCTCAAACTGACTGCTGCAACTATTGTTTGTGCTATGTATCCCCATTACATTAATGGCTTTCTCAGAACTTTATCATCCATCCATGAGAAATCCATTTTGCTGTCCTAAACTTGGACATGTGTATATTATTTATCACTTTGATCTGCATAAGGGTTATAGATTGTATATCCCCTATACTTGCTGGAGAGACTTAATGGTCATCCTTGTGTTCCAGCACAATTTCTTCTCTTGACAATTACAGACAAGAAGCTGGAAAGACAGATAATGACTATGGTCTTAAATCTTAATGGCTCATAAGGACTTGCTCGTAAGGACACCTCCCTATCATAGGGCATTCAGTTGCTGATAGAAAACCAGCAGTGACTGTTCAAGGCATTCCTGTTCAGGATTGGTATTGATGTGAGCATCTTATAAAAATATTTAGTGAACCTTGCTTTTAAATTTATGAAACACTGAGGTATATACATTTCCATGTCTGATTGATAAGCTGAAAAAGATGGCAGGTTGGAAGGACTACAAGAAGATCCTTGATTCACCACCAGTGAGCTGCAATTATTAAAAATGCATTATTCGTAAAGTGCTTGGCATTGTCTTGTTTCTGAGAAACAACTGGAATTCAGATGTGAGCTCCTTCCCACAGAGTGGTCCAGCAGGCAGTGTAGGCTGAAAGCATTCTGAAGGACTAGGGCTGAAATGGCATCCTTGTAGTTAAAAGTGATGCTCATCTTACCTGGACACAACTCTTTATATGACAGTTTTTCACAGCACTGGAAATTACAAGCCACTCTGTGCATCTGATGCAGCACAAGCACACAGTGAAGTGAAGCCACTCTTTAGCAGGGAGATTGGAGTAAATCATTTTTGGAGGTCCCCTCCATTCCCTGTCATTCTGTGATTCTCATAGGTCTTCTGAAACCATCTCTGCCTGGGTGAGGGCATCAGTCTGATTTGGAGTTTGAGTACCTGCTTCAAAGGAGAGATATGTCAGAAGGTTACTAATCAGATGCCATTGATGGTAACTCTGTTTGAGTCAACTTGGTATAAGAACATTGGGATTTTTACGTTGTGAAATTTCATTTACGCTAGTGAAGATATCACTTTTCAAGAACAAACTGACTTAATCCTGCAGAAGTTTCGTTTTTTGAGGGTAAGATGATGGTGTTTAGGTCTCACCCTTTCAGCAACAAAGATGAAAACTTGGCAGTGTTTTGATCCCTTGATAATTTTCCTATATACTGTTCCATTACTTCAGGTTTGACCCCTTTCACAGTTGAATGGATTCCACAGTTTTTAGCAGATACAGAAGAAAGTCTTTGTGAAATGGTTCCAGCTGTATTATTTTAATCAGCCATTTAAGATCTGTTTTCACCTGTCTCTCTGACTGCATTTTTGTATCTGATGGTACTCAGGGTGAAACTACAAGTTTACATAGAATTAGGGAGACACCAGTAGCCTTAGCCCTCCAACCAATATTTTCAAGAAGTACGAGAGATGCATGCCTGCTATACGAACACTTCCTTTAAACACCACCCATGCAAATTCACTGTTACCTGAAGTATTTGACCAACATTTAACCAGAACCTCAGCAAGAAGCTAGACTGGTGTCATCAAGCTCAATATTTCTTGCTTTGGAGGAGACCAGCTTTCCCAGTAATGGCTGTATTTTCTTAAGATTGTTTCTCTAGTTAATGTTGCGTTGTTTGAGGGACATCTCATTTCTTTCTAGTGATAAAGAAAAATAATGCTTTTTTTCCCCTCTTTTACATTCAGTGCTTCTTATAGTAGGTTATTGTTAGTACTGCTTGTTCATAATTGTAATGCATTTTATCCTTTATTATTCTTTATATCCCAGATGTATTCCTGGAGGTTTTTAGTCTCGAGGAGATTTGATCTATTATAATACTTACTATTGGAGAAAAGAACACTGCTTCATGTAATTTTTGTTCTCTTGAAGCAATAATTGTGATATTAGAAGTTCATATTCACCTGGCCTCCAACCCTGCGGGATGGAGGATGATTTATTTTCCTGCAAATTCTTTGCTTTTTCTGGAAATAAGAGAACTAATAGTTCTTTATGGGATATGGCATTTATTTCACCATCTGGATGTGTCTTTCAGCCACTGATGGTGTCTTTTGTGGTACAGGATTTTCAGCTGATGGAAGTTTCACCATTATTGCTCTGAAGGCAGAAACAGTAAAAGTTCAGGTCTGGAGAGAGGTGATTTGACTGGTGAGGTGCTGGATAGTAGCTGGTGATTTCCTTCTAAATAGAAAAAGGAACTTTTTTCCTCATATATGTTCACTATCTTTTGACTTCATAGTAGGATGCAGAGACCTTGTGGAAGCTGCATTCCGACATAATTTCCATGAATTATCATCTTCTGCAGCTCTGGCTGTTGCATTGAAGTACATTCTGTTTTGTATCGGATACAAACAAGACAAGATCTTTTAATCTTTAGAGTGAGTGGTCTGTCTCTCAATATTTTAGGGTTTTGTTTGTGGAATTTTTTGCACATAACTAATTTTTTAGACCTGCTGTCTACTGCAAGACATTACTTGGTTAATAATAGCTACTGTAACTGTTTTACTACCTTCTTTCATCATCCTTAAAAAAATGACGCCTTCATGAAACCCAGTAGAGAAAAAAATCCTACTTCAGATACATTTTTGTCGTTGAACTGAGGCTGTTGTCTCTCCAACATAGCGTGTGTTTATGCGGGAGACAGTGTTGCTCAGTGTGTCTTGACTGATATCCTAACATCGTGTAAAATACAGATTGGATAACCCTGGACTTTGACCCCAAGAGCTGTATGGCAATTTGCCAGAACATATAATAGCTGCAGCTAATGTGCCTGTATTTGCATAGTTGCTCACATTAGAAAGCTGGCAGTGATAATATTTTTGTGGATTTGTGTCTTCCCTGATGGATTAGTACAAAGAGCTTGTTGATTGAGTTCACCAGCAATTAAAGCATGCAGTTGATCTTTCTTATCTTTCCATACAGGTGAAGTGAGAAAGGCAGCCGTGAGTTGCTGTTGACCACTGGCCAAATGCTAGACAGATCTACCTGTCAGTCATCTTTTAGCTGAAAGCTCTGGCTTCCTGCCAGTCTAGCTTGTGTGTCTCTTTTCCTTCATTCATTGTCAGGAAGAAGGGGAAAAAAAAAGGCCTTATCTTCTAGGGAAGATTTGCACTTTTACCTCTGCTGAAGAGATAGGACCAGGAGGCTGGTGTTTGGTTTATTCTGACTGACCTCTCTCAGAATGGTCTGTCTCTTGTAGGTCCTCTGCTCTTGACTGCCACACTGAAAACAACTGGAGTTGAGGCCATAGGACCCAAAGGAACAAGAAGCAGCACTAACTGAAACTGGCCAGACTTTCCTATTCTGCAGTTTCTTCTTGCACAAATGAACAGGGAAAAACAAAGAGAGCATTCAGCATTTTGGAGGTAGCAGGAAACAGTGAAATGTTCAATGTGGAATACTCAAATGAGTGTAAAAAAAGTACTCACAATCAAATGGAAACTGGCTGTTTGAGTTTGGTAGGGTTAAGTAAGGAGGGAGGAATGGAAACCTTGTGGAGGAAAGCCAGCCAAATACCTAAGGGGATGGAAGTAATCTTTAAAGATCTCAGGAGGAGAATTACCTTTTGATCATTTTTTTCTGAAGAACCTGTATGGCTGAATGTCTTGTTACCTAAATGGCTAAGACAAAAAACCCATCTGTTTTGGTTTATATAATAGCCTGCGGTTTCATCCGTATGAAGCCTGTTGCTTCCAAATACGGAACATAGCTTAACTCCTGGCACCCTCAGTTAATTTTAGTATTAAGGAAGTTGTTTTGAAGGATTCTATAATCAGTTTTTTCCCACTTGTCTGCCCTTTGTGTACGTGTGTGTATTGGTGAGAGATTTGGAAAGAAGGGGGAAGAAAAAGGAAAGAAAAACAAGCACCAGCATCAGTCAGTCTATGTTACAGGCTTTGCTAGAGAGATGAGAATTAATTTGCAGTTATTCTCTGTTGGTGTATGCTGATGCCGATTTGGGAGGTTTTGTTTGTTCTGCCTTTTTAATATCTAATCTTCCTTTCCAGTTGTGGCTTGCTCCACGGTTTCTGCATTTGCTCTACGTTATCCAGGACCCAGAGGTTCAGTTAATCATCCATTTCTATCTGAACCTTTTTGCTCACTGCTATTTGTATCCAGACTTGTTGCATGTATGTGTGGAAGATATCATCTGTTCATAGAGCGAGAGATGAGGCAGAATTCTATTAAAGTCACCAGTGCTTCTGTGATGAGTAAGAACTTCTGCAGCAAAGGCCAGCAGAAATGGAAAAATAATTTTAGCAAAAATGTATAAATTCCCATCTCCTTACAATTGTTTCTCAGTGTGAATTATTATTATTTCTTTAAATAGTCAGGCACTAGAAATTCTGAATCTAGAAAAGTTACCCAGCTTTGCTGGCTTTCTGGTTTCCTTGACAACCATTCATATAAATAGTAAGGACCTTTGGGGGGTTAGAGGGTGGAGCATCATTATAATCAAAACCTGTGAATCACCCAGGAAAAAATTAAATTCAAGGCTGAAGTTACAACATGTCCCCGAAACATTAATCGAAGAGTCTGTTTTCATTCAAATAAGGCTCTTCTGTTAATGTTTGTTGGATACCTGACAAGTATGGAGCAAAGGCAGTGATTTTTGAAGGTGAGACTCAAAGGTGATCCGTTTTGGCATTCCTTCTGAGGAAACTATTACAAGTGACAGTCACCTTCTTCCTCCCAGGCTCTTCGGTCATTTGGAATTGGTCTCTCTCACTTTTGATTTTTTTTTTTATTATTATCTGTAAAAAAGAAGTACACTGTGTTAAAGAGAGGCATGAATGTTACGCGTATTTAAACATTAACCTACTATTCCCCTCCTTTCTCACTGATGCAGTTAACCCAATCACAGCAAGATGTTGATACTGCTCTCCTCGAAGCAAGAGAGTGAGAAAGGGGCTCAGCCAGATGTTGCCTGCAAAGAGTTTATATATTGTGTGGTAGAGTCAATGTGAAATGGGAATGATTATCCTGAAGCTAACCTTGATCTGAGCTAGTGCTGCTGGAATTGTGACTCAATTTTCATGAATATGAGAAGTATGTCAAAAATTCAATGCAGGACAAAGTTCTCCCTGTGTTAAATAGAAAACTTGTGATGAAAAAAACTTTGCGTCAAGAAAAGCTCCTGTTCTATGCCACCAATACAATAGTTTGCTTTCGTCCTCTTTTTGTGCTTTGTGTTGCAAAACATCTTAGTAATATGATCATCATTAAAACGGTAACATTATTTTTCTCCACTCTAGAAATGACTTGAAAGTCAAAATCCTATTAACTTAGTCTTAGATAAGGATCACATGATTTTTTTAAAAAATTATCTTGATACTTCTAGTAGTCACAGAAGCAGCAAAGCACTGAACAATAATGCAAAAGCAGTAAAAACAAGTTATCAACTGTGTTGAGGAATTTATTTACCGAGTTTCAGGAAATAAAAATTTGTATTATTGTCTAATTCATACATCAGAATTTCCAGGGCTGTTTCCCATGCCTGGGCCATTTGTAAGGGCTGCCTAAAGACAGCAGCTACCAAAGATTTGGATGATCTTCCTTCACAGAGGATCTGTATTGCACTGGTTTTTCAGATCAGTGTCAGATACAACTCAGAACAGTTCTGATAAAATTTGTGCACATATGCAACACTCTTTATGCTCTGGCCTGAAAGTTTCTTTTTTATTTGCTTTGCTTTTTTTCTAAGATCCTGAAGTTAGTTTATCGCCTGACTGATCTAATCTTCAGGAAGACGGTGCCTACGTTGAAGCTGGTGAGAGCAAGTAGGTGCTGAATACTTTTGGAAATCCAGGTTTCAATCAAGATGTTCATTACAAAGCCTTATTCTCATTTCTCTTTAATTTAATCAATATTTTCTAGATGCCAGATATTTTTTATAGCAAAACCTGGCATGAAAGCTCTAGGGAGACAGAATTACCCACAGACTGCCATTTTAACTTCTCTCAGCCTTTCATATTTTGACTCCTATTTCCTGCTGGCTGTTTCACCACCACAGTGAGCCTGCAGCCATTAAGTCTCAGAGTGGTGGTGGGATTTGGGTCTATTTGATCCCATTTATTAACCCACCTCTGAGAAGGGTGCAGGTTAGTGGCACCTTCTACCTCCACACTTGTTTCTCTGCCTGGTGTATCAGCACAGCCAGTCTGACCTTCAGGCTCTTGCAAGATACTGTCACTAGTGGTGCTTTTGTGAAGTCAGATGAGCAGAAAGAGCATCTTTTATTTGGAGTGAGGATGGGGATATTGTGTCATAGCTGAGGATTGTTTTGATTGATTTTTTTCCCAAGGAAAAATGCAGTGAATATAGTGAGAAAATCAATACAGTATTGAAGTTTGCATTTTTCCAGTGTAAAGTGTTTAAGGACATGCTGCCAGGGAAATCACTTCATCAGCTAAACTTCCTACTTCATTTTCATGCTGAACAGGAAGCACTTTTTTGTATCTCAGGGGGTGCTACGGTGCTACATGTTATGTGGGACATTGAGAATTCTCTTAAGAAAATGGAAAAAAAACATTACTTAACGGACAAGAGGGTCTAACTCATGAAGTTCAACAGGACATGAAAAGTCCTGCAGGTGGGAACTAACCCATGCACCAATATATGCTGGAGACACACAGTTGAAGAGCAGCTTGGCAGAAAAGGGCCTAGGGGTCCTGGTGAAGACCAAGCTGAACATCAGCCAGCAATATGCTCCTGCGACAAAGAAAGCTAATGGTAACCTTGGCTGTATTCAATGAAGTATTGCTAGGCGGTTGAAGGAGGCGATCCTTCCCCTCTACTCAGTACTGGTAGACCACACCTCGAGTGCTGGGTCCAGTTCTGGGCTCTTTCATACAAGCTTTCTTTCAACCTCCAGTACTTAAAAGAAGATGGTGAGAAATGACAGAAACAATCGGAATCTTAGTTTGCCTTTTCTCTGCTGTGCTTGCTACTGTTTTTATGCTCCAGTATATGTATACATAAACCAGCAATAAGACAGCAAATACATTATCTCTTTTCTTGTGCTTCACCTTATTGCTCTGTTTGTCATAATTTTAGTAATGCACCAAAAGAAAGATGAGTGCAGAAAAATTTATTTACAAACAATGTAACTTAGCCCGTAAGACTGATGACCTTCAAGAGCCATGATGTTTAAAATAGAAATGTAATAATAATTTAATTTAATTAATTGGGCTTTTAGCAAATATGAAACTGTATCTCGTCCTGGCATGTAACTTCAAAGTGCATTTTTTCTCCTTACTCAACCAGAAAACTTGCCCTGTTCTTTTCCACAATTATGCTAGTGATTGGTGCTCATCCCTGCACCCTACTTCCCACATTTATCTTCCTAAGAGCTGTTTTGTTTGTCTTTATCCCAACGAGGATTAGGTGGCAGCTGTTAGTAATTGCAGAGTAAGACAAATCCAAAAAAATAATCCTAACTTTAGGATTCTAACAGTGATGGGCTCTGAATTAGCTACAACTACTCAGGGTAGCAAGTTTGTTGTTCTTGTAGTTCTGTGAAAACAAATGCAACCCAAATTAAGTTGGTAGATAGCCAGGTCCAAATAAACAGGAGTAGTAAATAAGTGGCACTCTCTGCTGCAAAATATTGTGGTTGCTAAAAACTTACAGAACTTCAAAAATCAACCAAATTCACAGATGGAAAATCCATCAAAAGCTGTTAATAAAAACACCTGAACATCTCTATCTCCAAAATTTGGTGCAAATTGCTAGAGGATAGAAGTATATATGGTGGTGGTATTGCTGTAGAATTTCCGGGTTTTTATGTTCTTCAGGAGGCACCTGCCACCAGCTGCTGTCAGATGCTGACTGCTGAGCCTGATGGACTTTTGATCTGACATGATACTCATAAGTTGTTTGTCCTTTCCTGTTGATCAGTGTTCCCACTGTCACTCTGTTCATGCTAATAGTGTTTTCTAAATTTGCTTTCTGCTAAATCTACAAGACCAAGTCTCCATCACTTTCAAAGGGACTCAACATACAGGTTTCACTTACAGTAGAGCAATCAGTATTCACCTGGGAAGCCTGGGGCAAATTTCCCCATTACCTGTTTGTGGGGGAAAAATTAGCATACTTAGGGAAAAAAAATCTTTACAATTCCCTAAAGAAGTATAATATAAGAACTGAAGTCTGGCTGAAGGTATTTACGATGACTTAGTAGAAGAGTTGTGCTCTTTGATGTCAATGTGTGGGCAACCAGGCTCAAGTGTTTTTAAAAATCAAAATACCTACATACTTGGGAATGTACTCAGTTTTCATTCACAAACAAAGAAAAAGCTATTGTTTTGTTCTCTCTATATCAGAGAAGCGGGAAGCTTGATTTTAACTGGTGTTTCCATATTAGATTTCTCTCCTTAAAAAAGCAGTTCTGCCAACTGTAATGAACATTTTATACAGTAGTAGTAACTGTGAGAAAGCTGAGTTAGGCTGTGTGTAGCCACTATGTTTTAACCAGCTTTTCCCAGACACAGCTGGAGCACAGTTAGGGAAGACAGTTCTCTGGTAAAGTATCACTGGATATGGAGGCTGTTGCTCCTGATTCTCTGGCATTTACCGGAGTGGTCAGTTGTGTACAGCGTGCAGACTGATGGGCACTTATTTTCTACATTCATGGCCAGAAGCACTGAACAATTTAGATAATTTAATGTATTTTCATTCTTTAATTATGGAAAGAATAAGGATGGTTCTGATGAAAGATCTTTAGTGAGAAGATACTATTTCACTTAGCTTACTTAAAAGAATCACTGTCAGTACCAGCTAAATGCCTTTCTTTACTGTTCTCTCGTGAACAAAATTACAGCTCTTTAGAGCTAAAGATCCAAGGTGTACTGTTTCTGCTGTACTGAGAATTATACAAATGGCAAAGATGTCACACTATTTTGTTTCAATTTCCTCTTTTACTATTTTTTCCATTCCTGCTGTATCTTCTAAGGTACTTGTTCTCTGAAGGCAACTCAGATCTAGCTTGTAAACCAAATCATTCACAAACATTCCATATATGGACCATTTTAACCATGGTAGAGAAAAAAAAATTAAAACTTACAGAAAGTATTTAGACAATGTTTAGATAAATGAAATGGCTAGATGTTACCAGTTATATCAAAATGAAGATACTTGGATCTTGCAGAATTTTGCAACAGTTTGTGCTTAGGCCAACTTAATTATCTCAAACTGGCACATCTTAACTATAATACTAAGCCCCTATAAACCACAGTGTTCCTGTATTCCTTTTAGCCTTCACAGTGCTGTTATATTGTGTAAGGAGTTTTCCTTGGAATTAATTTGGCATGGTTACATTATTCATTAAGAGCAAAGCCATGAAGAAATTATGCTGGGGACTGATTAGGACCACTCTTTATGTCTTAGTTAACACAGCATCAGAGGAGAGAAAGCTTCAGATATATTGAACCAATTGACATTTCAAGCTTCAGCATATGCTCAAATCAAACACGTTAGCCAGCTGTAACGGACCATTTGGAATGGGAACTGCTTCTTCACTTTTCAGAATTGATCCTTTCAGATATCAGGCTTCAGGATGGCAGGCTTTTGGCTTCTGTGTGCCAGATCAGAAGGAAGAGCCAGGCAAGGATCTCCTCCCTGCAGTGATACATGGCAGTCATGTTAGATTTTGGGAATTCTGAGAGCAAAGAAAGTAATGCCTCCTGGAAGGTGACTCACTTTTCCAGTCAGCTTTTGCTTTCCCTGTTTGTCCCAGGCTATCCATACACTATGTGAACTCCTGCCTTATTAGGCTTGTTTGCGTAAGCATATTAGGAGATTTTCTGGAGCAATATTGCATTTGGGTTAGTTAAATGAAGGTTATACCATCCAAAACTAATAACATAGGGATAGGTAACAATAAAAGCAAGCTCAAGTCTGTAAAATTAACTCTTTTACAATGTCATTATGTCTAGAAAGCTGATCTTCATGGCTGGTTTAAGCACAAGGGTGTCAAGTGGCAGATTCAGAATGATGTGCGGAGTTTGGAAAAGCACGGTAAATACTGCTTTGCCGATACCTTGGTGTAATAGTCCCTTTCTAAGGCCATCATGTGAAACAGCTAGGACCACAAGTAACTAGACCTTTGAGGGTGTGATTTTGAAATTATCTCTGTTACACACATAGAAGATGTTTCTGGGGAGCATTGAGGCTTATTTTATATAACTAGAGACAATATTGGTATATGTCTGGGAGACAGGAAACTAGATTTCTAAGCACCATACAAATTGCAGAGAGAGCAAGTAAGAAAGAATGAAATAAGAATGATGGCTCTTTAGACCCATAAATTAAAGTTACTTTACTCTTAATTTCTTTCACAGTGGTTTATACCAGTGTCCTAGGATTCCTTGCTTGTGCTACTTTTGGCGCATTCCACAGTGCAAAACCTATAGAGAGCACATTTATATAAAACATATATGTGTGTAGGTGACAGTGCCAGTCAGATCGTTCATGCAAGTGATTATATGCACAGACAAGGGAACTTAATAAATTAATTGCCAGGAGTGAGATACCTTTCAAAAAAAAACAAAACAAAACGTCAGTCTTCAGTTTGTCCTTTCTGTTTTGGGTTGTTTTAAAATAATCTGCTTTTCTTACCTTTCCTCCTAAAGTTTTGCCTTTCACTTTAAAGGTTTGCTCTAGTATCCTCAGTCTTTTTCGCAAACTTAGCAGTGGAAGAAAGCTCTGTCCTGGTACAGGAAGACTGAGAATACAGAAGAAACTTGTGTGCCATTTTAAAGGGAAAAGAGCCGGTCACCTTACATGGACAGAGGCTTTGTTACTTTATATTAGAAAAGAAATGCACTCTAAGCAGCTATTATTAACCTTTCCACAACCACTCTTCCAGCATCCAAATAAAGTTTAGGAACCCACTCTATTATGGAAAGGTTTTCTTGAAGGATATTGGAGGAAATGAGCTCTTCTGTGCAAAAACTGTTTCACGTAATAAACTTTACAATGCTAGTGGATAGATATGAGACAGTTAAACAACAGAATAAATCTTCTGAATTTTATGAATGCCCCTAGATTCTGCCTACTTTGTCCCAAGTATAACATGCCAGGACAAATCCTGAAATCCTTTGGGTCCCCTGTAGACAAAATAGTAATTGAAGTTAATGAGAGTATGACTCAGGGGAAAACTTAAAATGTGGGAACCGTAGTGCATGCCCTGTAAAACATTAAACAAGAGAAGTTCCTTACAGGGCAATGCAAAGTTTGCATTAACTTCTATGTCCCACTTTCAGCAGTGACTTTTGATATTAGAGAACTTGAGACTCACAGAAAGAAAATGAAATATAGCCCGTGGAACATCCTAGTTCCAGTACCACAATGAAATAGTGAGTTAGGCTCCCCACTTAGAAGGTGTAGAAATGTTGTGTTTAGCCCTTACTGAAGAAAAGTAGATGTCTGGGTTTGCCTCTTCAATATGTAACAAACAAAAAAATGGGGTTGAAAATGTTCACCCACTTTCTCTGCTTTTGAGCATGTCTATGTGATGTCAGTAGTTATAAGTTAAAGACATAAGGCTTAAGGAAAATTTGAGTTTTTAAAAAACCATCTTTTTGCAATTTTCTGGCTCATTGTTCCAAATGGCTGGCCTTTTCAAATTCTGACCTGTAAGAAATAAAAAAATATATTTGTTACTTTTACTTCAGAGTCAGAAAATTCTGGGAATGGTAAAACATAGAAATTTTGTTTCATTTGTAAATGAAAGCTATGTGCAGTACACCTGAAGTTTTGGATGAAAAATATATTTCAGTTTTATCAGGGTGCATGAATGTCTCAGAATGGATTGTACCAGGTTGGAAAGGCTGAACTAATTCTAATTACGTAGTGTAAAGCAGTTGCCTCAAAGAACTTTTTTTTTTAAAGCTTTCAGAAACTTTAGTATATTTCAGAGCTTCTGAAGTTAATTTAAAAGCAGCGTTTTAGGTATTTCTTTCCACCTGGCATTTTATGTTTTTGTATTGCTGATACTCAGACGTCTTCCACTATTACAAGAAACCAGTGTCAGGAAGAGTTTCTCTCTCTAATAAAGATTATTTTTTCTTCCTTTTTCCTACTTCCCATTTCCTGTCAGTCGGAAGTGTCTTGGATCCCCAACAAACACTACTCTGGGATTTACGGGCTGATGAAGTTGGTTCTGACTAAGACTCTACCTTCCAATCTTGAGCGAGTCATTGTCCTCGACACAGACATAACATTTGCCACTGACATTGCTGAGCTATGGGCCGTCTTTCACAAGTTCAAAGGTATTCTAATGATTTTTTTTACTGTTGTTACTTGTAGGGGAGGGAGAATGGTAAAGCAAATAGTACAACGGGGGTAAAAGGGCTATCTGAGATTTGTTACGTGTTTTCACTCTTTTGGTCTTTGAATATAGTTGTTTCATTTGTGAGCTCTTTCTTCAACAATGTTGGATATAGAATGGTTGACAGCACTGATTATTGATGTAGTTGGTTTTGTTGGTCCAGTTTGGGACAAGTGAGAGCTTGACAAATACGTTAGGCGATAAAGGATTACGGGTATACTGTGTGACCTTATAATTCGAGAACCTATTGATATTATATATTTAGAATAACTTGTTTTCTATTACTTTTTATTAATAAAGCCTAACTATTACGATCAGTATAACTTTTCCATGTTATCACTGAAAATGAATGAAGTTAGGATCATACTTGGACCAGGGAGGAGGATGAAGGGGACAGGTGAATTGAAATGAGTTACTGCTTACTCCTCTTAATGAGTTGGTAAAGGGTTCTGGATTTTATGTATCCACCTGAAGTAGTTTTCTCTACCTATCCCCTTTTGCGATAGCTCTGTGGAAAACTCCTTGATAATTTGGCCAGGAAAGGACACTTTCAGAGCAACTGTGTAAGGATGTGATCACAAAAAAAGTTCCCCACTAGCCTATCACAAAACAGAGCACTTTTCTGGCTAATACTGCTAAAACAGTGTAATTTTTTCCATGCTCCAGTGTAGCCAGCTTTTCAGAGTCAGAAATGTCCCCTACTGTTCTCTTGCCCTTAGAATATATATGGGAATGCTAGTTAGTGCAGAGGCATTCCAGTATCCTGGTTTGAAAGTTTACAGGCCCGTAAAACTGTAGTCTTGAAGTGTATCATCAATTCTGTTAAAATCACCTCAAGCAAAGTCAGCGCAAGCAAATGGGACTGCTTATTTACAGAATCCAAAATAAACCACTCTGTTAGAAATGTGACAGAAAACAGAGCACATTTACTGTACTTCTCCCATGCTGAAATCCATTTACTGGGAAAAGAAACCAAGCATAAAGAGTGCTTGAAAAGAAAAGAATACCCAGGAGAGGCAGGCCTAAGACTGAAAAAAAAATACAGACAAAAAATGTGGAAGCACGGAGAAGGATAATTACTCAAAGTAAAAAAGTGGGTGTAAGTCAGGCTTGATAGAACTAGGCAAGGTTGTTCTGGTGATCAGAACTGTGAAATGCTCTAACATACACATGGCTACAGAATTCCTGTGCTACTGCCAGCCTTCATAACATACGTATCACAACTCCCAAGTATGATTTTGTGAGTTGTCTGGTCTGTCTTTTTAGTTCCCGCTGACCACCTGTTTCTCCACATTTTTTTAATCCTGGCAATAAATTGGTCAGTGTCTACATCTGCTCATCTCCCAGATGGTCGTGCACAAAGATTTAATGGCACAATCTCGTAGCCTCAGGAGGTGAGCAAAATGGGAGAGAACTTTAGAAGGCACAAATACCCAAAGTAGTGATCCTAAATGCTGGGGAGGAAAGAGAAATGAAAGTGTCCAAGCACAAGCTTGTTCTCCAGCCTGTATCATAGGGTGCAGTCACAATTAGACAAAGACTCAATGGAAATGGATTATTCTAGAAACCAAGAGCAAGTCAGTTGGAAAGATACCGTTGCTCTTTTTTACTGATTTGTAAAAGATTAGATTAAATCATAGGGTGATCCTCAATTTGTTCTCAGTTTTTTTTTTATTCCTCCTGCCAGAACTGAAAAAGTTTAAAAGGATGTCTCATGTCTTTAGCCTCAGATAGTCCTCTAAAGGATCTGGTTTCAAACTAACGTTTCAATCCCCTCCTTGTTTCTCCCTCAGAAGTCCCAAGTAAGTTTGTAAAGATTTCTTTGAGACAAATATACTGTGTTTGTTGAAATATTACTTAAACAGAAGAGAAATAAAACTCCTATGAGGGCAAGTTCTAGTTTCCAAAGGAACCTGGGTTGGAGGGCAGCTTTAGAACCACAGGATCTCTTTCTAGAAATGATCGCACACCCAATTGGTGGCTAGAAATAGCCATTATCAACCTGGTTGCAACAGGGTGCTGTTTGAGCAAATAGAAGAATTTTTCACATGCGTGTAGGAAAGGCAGCATGTTGCTGCAGGATAACCAATAAGACAATCCAGCACAGCCTCTTCCAAGTTACAACCACTCAGGAAAAGAGAGAGAAGGTGCTAGGTCTAGGATTCTTTCTGTGCCCAGATGACTTTTCTTCTCAACAAAAATAGTGACGAAGAGAGACCAATAGTTTAGATTCTTTTTTTTCTAGGACACCACGCTTGGAAGAAACTCAGATTCAGGATTGTCTTGCAGTTTAACCAGGTTCAATTTGCTGTGTAGAAAGGTCCATGGTATATTTTTAATAGTATCTGCAATACCTTGTTCTGCAAAGGTTCTTCTTGCAGTCATCTTAAGTATTGCTGGGAAGATCAGACCCTTACATGGTAACTTAATATTTTAGGTGTTAAAGCTACTATTACATATGCTCTGTAGACGGAAGAAAAGGAGTATGATTCCTTTGTAAGTTATTGCTCTTCTGCCCTTTTCAGATAAGCTCCTTGCATATGCCCTTACAATAAATGATCCAACTATTCTATAACTCAGTGCACAAATTAGGGCTGTACATACGTGATTTTACTTGAAAATCTCTTCTTTGAAGTGGCAACCTAAGGCTCTGGGAGATATTCACACCTCTCTTCAGTAGCCTGAAAAAGCATCTCTCAAGCAGTGTAACATTTAAAATTTATTTCTCTTAGTAGTTACTGGGGGTTGTATAATTATTATTTCTTTTATATGCAAGTTTCAATCTCTATGCGTAAGTATGTCTTTGGGAATCAGTAACTTAAATTTCAAGAGTCAGATCCAGCTTTTCAGCTGGGATTTGGACATTTCTGCTTTAGCCTCATTCTCTCTTGCTCTCCCAAAGATAAGCAACCTTTTTCTCTAGGACAGATATATACCCCCAAAATACTGACTTCAAAGGTGTGAGTCTACAGCCAGTCTGGTGAAGATTACCTGTCATGCATGTTTTCTGTGACTTAGTTCGCATTGATTATGTTTTCTATTGATCTCTCACTGGATTTTGACAGTTCTAAACTCAAGAAAGCACCTAGCCAAAGGGCAGAACAATGGGACTGGAGTTCATATGCATTCTTGAATGAAGTGGTGCAAAGCATTTCAGACATCAAGGATTAGTGTAACCGATATGCTTTCATTGCAGAAATCGTGTGAATTCTTCTGAGAAAAGAACCAGTCTATAGCTGTCCCCTTTGCCATCAATCTTAAAGTTCTTTTAAATGCCACGTCAGCTAATTGTTTTATTATTCTTCATCACCCAAACTCTTGGTATTGAAATGTGGAGTCTTTTTTCCAAACTTCTGATTTTCACTTTAACTGTATGTTAAATATGGGTTCTCAAGAACATTCATTGTAAATGGTATTGTGAATTTATTTAGGACCTAACTATAGCAGTTGTTGTAATTATTTGTGTTACACGTTGCTGCTCCAGTCAGGATCACAGCCTCTTTTTGTTGGGTGCTGTACATATGCATAGCAAGAGGCAGTCTTTGTGCTTTTCCTAGTGTCAGGTGAGAGTTCTTGTGTCTGCCTGGGTCCTTTAGGCTGTCACTAGGCATAAGTCACAGCTGGGACCCACAAATTAGACCTGAATAATCCTTGTAGAGTTCAGTATGGTGAGCCTCTGTATTAAGTTGAATGCCACAAATACATTATGGTATTTCTAAGTACAGATAGTAACACAGAGGCTGTATTTAACAGTGATGTCCTACTACTACATGTTAGTCTCACTATCCAGCTAGCTGGTATGATGAATATTTTAACAATAGAGACTGGGTGCTACATAACTAGTGTATTTCAAATAACTCTACCTGTGGATTAAGTCATCCAGAGAATATAAGCTACAATTAGTAGAGACTTGAATAATCCTTGTAGATGAATTGTGTTCACCTGTTCAAATAAGTCTTCTCTGGAAAACTGATGAAGGCATTAAGGCAGAATTACCTACCTCTATTAACCAAGCATCCAAGGAGAAGTGACAGCCTTGATAGGAAGACTGAGATCCCCATATTCATACTTTGTATGAATAAAAACGTGCTATAGAAGCTGTTTGCTTTGTGTCGGGAGCTCAGACAATGATACAAACCCATACTGACATCATAAATACCAGAAAAGGTCAACAGCAATTTTGGTGCAGGATCAAGTGCCCACAGATGAAGAGGGATTGGCACATAGTCAATCCCAAACTTAAAATTTGCAAACACTTCGTATGTGGGTGCTTTGGCATATTGCTCTGCAGAATGCCTGAGGTAACAGTCTAGGTTCATGCTATTTTTACAGCTTCTTCAGGAAAAAGAGCAAACAAACAAAAAAAATCACAGCCATCACAAAATCCAACATCTTGTGTAGGTGGTTTGGTAATGATATTCCTACTAGAACTGTTATGCATAAGGTTGTAATATCAAACACATGCATAACTTTTCATTTCTTTGTGAATTTAATGTGCCAGAAAGAGCGATGCTGATGGCACGAGTGAGAGCCAGGGAGAGTCAGCAGGTGCTGTATAAATTTCCCTGAATTTGGCTCTATCAGTGAAACCCCATTTTAATAAACTATACCTGTCAAAGACCTAGGCTTCTCTTTTGCAAAGATTGTACTTTTTATAGATATACTCTTTTTGTGACGATGTAAAATATTCAGTTGTTGCCAAAATTAAAATTGAAAATTCATTGTCACCTATGGCTGAAGCCAGGATTTGAGCCACAGAATTGATTCTGGGCAGGTTTTGTAGTTCAGTCTGTCAGTTTACACTGAGTAAATCATTAAAGCTTCTGCAGATCATTTTGAGACAGGATCTCTATGGACTGGCACACTGTGTTAAATCCTTCAGAGATCTTTCTGTTCCTTCTGGTCAGTACAATAGGTTTTCTTTTCTTACTAATCAAGAGGAAGGCGTTAGCAATGTGCACCTTAGTGTGTGCAGAAATCCATGGTATGAGTCAGTCTTTTTGTGAAGGAAACAGAATCATAGTGTGGCAGAGTGCATTAATAAAATTGTCAGGCAGCTATTAAAATAGCTTAAAATTATCTGAATTTTTATAGGTGTCTAAAAAGGCCGAATGGCACTTGTCTTTGCTCATGAAAGGAACATCTGTTAGTTTCTGCAAGTCTTGTGTAAGTGTTTAATGGTTAGACTGTAGTACATAGCTCATTCTAGGGTTATTCCGCAAATGAAATACATTTTCTCTTTGAAAAAGTCCCTGTGGAGACTCTTATCTGCTTAAGATTTTCTGTCCCTGGTTGTTAAGTCACGGTATTGTCTTCTTTTCTGCTGCGGAACCTTTGAAGCCTCATTGATAAAGAATCCTATATGTTAGCTATAGCTGATAGAAACGTTGGGGTGTGTCATACTCCTCTGTCTCATGATGCTGTTGTTATCATCTGTGTGTGAAACTACAGGAGTGAACACTGATTTATCTTGGTGAAGAGCCAAGGAGAGTAAGGATTTAGGATATTTGGAAAAAAAAAGACAAGTTTCTAATGGTGATTGGAGGTTAATTTGAGCTGATTTTAATTAGGAGGGGATCAAGCGAAGGGATGGAACTTACTAATTCTGTAGGTCTAGGGACAATCACTTCTGTCTCCCCACACATGTCAGAGAAGGTGACTGGCTGGAAGTTCTTTATTTTTTCCATTTTTTTCTTTCTAATTGCAGATTGCTTTGCCGTGGTATTCCTTTATTGAGGAGGCAGTATGTAAGAAAATTGACCTCAGTAAATGAGCTCCAGAGGAGAGAGTTTATTATATGTATCAGCATGTGCGCATTCTAGTTTGCGGGTTTTAATGTGACAAGGGACATAATCAGAAAATTCTGATTATGAATTGCTGCCAGAATTGAATGGCTGCAGTTTCTGAAACATCTGTAGGGTTTTTTTAGCTGAATGGTTCTTTGTCTGTTTCTGCCACCAGGCAGAAATATTTAGAGGTGAAAGACCAACAGTGCATAGAAATTGGGTGTAATTCCTGGTGAGGGAAATTCTAAAATAAAGTAAAAAAAAATAAAATACTTGAATTCTTTGTTTTTCTGTTTTGATTTCCAAGGAATACCCTTTGGTCATGTTATAAAGCTTTGTCTCATGGGGGCTAGTAATATTTTAATTAAAAATGAAAGCTGATATTCTTTTGTTATCTTTTGATTCCACAACTGCAGTTCTTAGAATAAAAACCCACCACATACTACAAGATTTTTAACAAAATCTTGTTGGCAACACTGAAATTTTGAGGACTTTTTTCTACCTTCTCAACATCAGTCTAGTGCTTTTTCTGCATTATGTTTCTCCAGTCTTTGTAACCTGTCACTCATTCTGCAACTGTCTTTTTGGCTTAGATGCTGTGATGTATCAAACACCCAACTAAACCTTGTATGACTCACAGCATGTTAAAGCAAAAAAACAGTTTCTGTCTCCTCTGTGTTCTTTCTTCATGATTTAAAGAGACTTTCATTATATTAATCTCAATTTCTCCAACCGTGGAGAATGGACCTAGGATTTTTTTGAATTGCCTTGCAAGTATTTATTGAGAGAAATCTGGGCAGAGTGCAGCATCAGATATGCAAACTGGATATCCCTGTCTCCCTTGACTGGCAGAAGCTGTGACTTCCCAGAAGCTAGACATTCCAGCTCCCGGAGGGTAGACACTGGGATAAGGAGCATTTCTGCTTTATGTGTTTGCTTTGTGGAGAAGAAAAGTGCATTTCTGGGAACGGGATGCCAGTAGCCTGTGCTGAAATGAAAACGTATGAAAACATTGGGAGAGAACAAACTGAGTAGTAAAATAATAATAGCCCACCCATCCCAACAAAAATGGGGAAGACAGCCAGGAGTCCACTGATTAATGTTTTGGGTTGATCATTTTCTCCTGCAATCTGTTCACCTTCTCATGCAATTACAGACATGCTCCCTCTCAGATACATTTGGTACCCCTGCCCCATCACAGTATGTTTATTTGTTTTCAGAGGGCTATTAAAAAACCCTAAACCCCAATGTCTGCCAGTTGTCTTGGGTGTAGCACACAAATTAAATCCATATACTAATCCCTCTGGCCAGTCATTCTGTATTTCCTAGGAGACAGTAAAGTAGAGCAAGTGAATTAGCAGCAGTGAATATGGAGGGAGTGTCAACTTGTCTGTCATTCCAATTAATAATGTGTAATGATGATTCACCTCTGGATGTGTGAAAAAGCCAAGCAGATGAGACACGTAGGTCATTCACCTAACAAATGAAGTTTACTCTAAGGTTTGATAGTTATATTACTAGAACCAAAGGAAGAAAGATATTTAATAGGTAGGTTTCCGTGCCTAAGGCCTTCATTCTAATCACATGCAATCTATCAAGCACATATGCTTTTCACAGTTCTCTGTGACATGCATTGTAATAACTTGATATTCTATTTTCTCCTTCTCTGAACCAGGCATATTCTCTCAGCCTATCTTGTTCTGCATTAGTGATCCATATTTTTAAGGACCTAAGGCCCCATTTCCAATTACAAAGCTCTCATTCGAGGTTGCACCTTTTTAGTTTTATGTTGCAAATTATGTCTGTAATACTGTCCCTGGCAGCACATGGGTTTGCATAGAGTAAAGTGGTATAGGGAGTATCTGTCTCACAGGGTGGAGCTGGAAGGTAGAATGTGTGGCCAGAGGTCAATGGTATGATCGTCCCATCAGCAGGTTGAGTGCGTGATATTGCTCTCTGCACAACCAGGGAAGAGGGAAAAGAGTGTACAAAATTAAACAAATGTATTACATAACTGAACTAAGGCTGTGTATAAATGCTCCATGAGCAAAATTAGTGGACAGTTACATGAACTAAAAGTTAGACATGTAAATAGAATCAATAATACAAATTTGTGAAAATAGTAGAAACCTCACAGGTTTCCTTTTCGAAGCAACTTAGCGAATAAGGAATGTTTGAACCGCTCATTTTAACCCCTTAGCTAAAATAAAAAAAGTAGGTAGAATTGTAATGGCCTCTTTCACTCTGCATCTCCCAAATGTCTTTATTTTCCTTAAATGTTCTCTACAGTTAGCTCTAGCTTGCATTCAGCATTGGCCAAGCAGTTCAATTAAATGAAGGAGCTTTTCTCCCTCTGACCCTTTCCTCAAAGTAAATCTTTAACACCCTCAATTGCACAAGGGCTGGTCCTGAAAATAATTTGGACCTGAAGTGGAAAATTCATAGCTGTGGTAAATAACATGCAAGTTCATGTCAGCAAAAGAGATGCACATTCAATGTTTTCTGCTGAAGACCTGTGCCACTTTATGTTTTCTTTGCACTGCCTGAATGATCAAAAGAATCTCAAGATCTAAGCAAATATTATTCCTGCCTGCATGTAAGATGAGCCCTGTGTCGACTGCTTCTGGTCCTCCTAGTTCTGGGACTCATACTGGAGCTGGGGCATGTCAGTAGAACAGCTTCCTGAGAGCCATTAAGAACTGGAGTGATTAACTTAGGGTATGTGGTGTTTTTTCTGTCTGCTTAGGGACTGGAGGAACTGTCAAATAAGTGCTGTTCTGACACACCAAGACAATTTATCTCATGGGAACGGAGATGGAGGTGTATAGCAAAGAAGGTGTTACAATGTTCAGTGATGCTGTTTACAAATAGGCAAGACTGTGACCCATGCCAAGGCTGAAGACCTAGCACGTGCTTACTGCTTCTGCCCTGCTGAGACACTGGTAACTTTGAGCAGGACTGAAGCCCCACAGTAAAGTGAGCCATCATACTTTTTCTCGGACAAAGTTATCCTTGGCTGACTGGATGCTACCACTCTTCTGTTGTCAACACAAAATGTCTGCCAGTTTATGCTCAGAGCAACTTACTGAAATGTACATCATCTCTGAAACTGGCTCAGCATATCCTGAATGTCATTAATTCATGACATTATCATGTCTTCCTGCACATGTTACATTTAATAGGCAGTAGTATTATTTCCTTCCTTGCATGCTTCAGGATGATTATTGCAAGTGCCAAGTGGCATTCTCCAGGGCTTTCTGCAGGCTTTTTGCCAGACTGCTTTGGAATATTAGCAACAATTTTTACAGTACTTGGAGATTCAGGTGCATTCCCATGCTACTAAGAAATGATGACCTGAATGTGGCTACACTGGTATCCTAAAGTCCTGAGAGAGCACGTCTCAGCTGTTTTAAACTAGCTTGATAAGACATTGGAGAGAACAGGATGATGCTGACTTACATCAGTAAAGAAGTCTTGCTCCTTTATTCCCTGATTAACATGAACAATCTTACTTTGAACTTACAGCTTCTTTCATAGTCTAACTAAGAAAAAGATGTGATTAGTTGGAGGAGTAATCTTTAAATATGGTCTCCTTTCAACTCTGTGGTATGGGTCGTGAGTAAAAAGCGTCGGATGACCTCAGCCAGGTCATGAAGTCCAATGAAGGCTGAAGTGCAGAAGCAGGGCAGCAAAGGGGTGCACTGCTGGGCTACAAGTTTTGAAGCACCTTGTCAGGATTAGAAGAGGATGCTTGCACACTGTCATTTTCATTCAATGATCATATAATTCTTTCAAACGTGATAATAGGAAGTGGGCATAATAGGTAGATAAATGAGAAAACAGTGCGGAGTTGGAAAGTGGGAGTGAATATACAGGATACAGAGCAAGAAAGAAAGAACAGAAAAAGTAGAAGTGGAAACTTGCCAAGTTAGTCAAGATTATTTATCTTGAAAGCCATCATAGATTAGCTAAGAACTTCATATACCACAGTAAACTTCTGTGCAGCTATATAGAAGCAAGTGTATATATCTAGAATTTTTCTGCATTTCCTTGGCAACAGCATCAGACTATAAGAAGAAACTTGCCAAGGAAAAGATGAAGTGCACAATAGCATCAAGGAGCTAACGCAGCATTTGATTTGGTGTCATTTTGACCTGTGCCTGATGCGAGGTGGGATAGTGCTGATATCATTCCCATTTGGCTGCAGTCAGCAATTAGTCCTACTGTCATTGTTATCACTTTTTTATTTGTTTTACTCTGTGGTGCAAGATCTCTGCTTGTAGACGAGCACTTCTAGTCCTTGTTTTTAATTATGAAGGCTCTGCATACCCATTGCCATGAAGCCAAGTTGTTTTCTTCCTAAAGAGTTTTGATAACTCCAACACCCAGTCTAGCCTTTGTGTGGGTTAGGAGGGCTGAGAATGATTTGTAAAATGAGAAGAGCAATGGTGAAGCTCCGTTTTTGTGATTTTTTTTTTTTTGCTTTGGTTTTATACTATTGCTTTTAAAGGTTTAGTTGCCATAGCAACCCAAAGCAGTCTTGTATTGCCATAGAAACGTGCTGTTGTGGGTGATAGTTTTTACAAGAATCTTTTTTTTTTCTCTCCTCTTCACATAGTGTCTTTAACATTGGCATTTTTGCAGGTACATCACAGTATGCTACAGGAGTTCCATAAGGTGTCAGAATGACACAATAAATAACAAAATTGAAGCAAATCTGGGAAGAATATCTGGAGTCATGGTTGACTAAGAACAGGGAAAGAGTAGAAGTAAATTTCTGTTGCTTCGCTTGGAAGTCAGAAGGATTGAGCTTGGAGCAGGACTGGTTAATCAGTTCACACGGGCAAATACTCAAACAGAAACACAGCAAAACAGGAGTTAGGTTTTAGATTATGTTCCAGGGAGTTAGTATAAAAACAACTTGTCATGATAGTTGTAGTTATCAAAAAGACAGGACTACTTTAGTGTTCTCTGCATGAGGCTGCTGCTTGAGACTGTTCAGAGGCTGAAGTGAGAACTACTGAATGAGGCAGCCGTCTTATATGCTTCATGCTGCTTCATGCTGAGAGCCAGTTCAGCTGCATACTGATAGACTGCTAGCTTCAGGGTGTTGGTTGTGACCTAGCAAGCCTAAAATTGTTTGGGATCTCTTTGTATTGAGGACTTCTCCTCTCCCTGTGTGATATCTTTAAGAGTTGTGCTCTACAAAGTCTTTTGGGTTTGTAAAGAATGGTAATGGAACTTTTCCTTCCTCAAACCTGCATCTCCATCTACTCGTTTCTTGGCTCTCCTAAAGAGCATATCAGCTCTAAAGACCACTGGAGCATATCAGCTCTCCTAACTTCTAATAGATTGCTGTGCATCTTTACTATCAAACTTCAAGCTGAAGCTATGGACCAGTCACAGACCGTTTAGTCTGTCCCAGCAAACCATTGTAGTACAGAGTACACTGTTACAGGCTCATAGTTTTATGACAAGCCACACAACTTATTTGGAAAGAATATAGACACGCTTGGCCAGACAGCTGTGAAGATTGTTATTGATCAGTATTTTTACGAGGAGGCACGAGGTTGGACTCCATGATCTTAAAGGCTTTTTCCACCCTAAACAATGCTGTGATTCAGTGACTCTGAGAAGTCTATCAGTTTCCTGTGATCATTTTCATTAATGATGAAAAAAACTTTTCATTCCTGATATGCCTGTTTTAAAGAACATAAAGCTTCCAGCTAGGGTCTTGCAAGAGTTTCCCTTGCCAAGGTCAAGCAGGCAGCAGGGAATGCCATTAAATTCATAAATGCTTTATGGTTACTGACCCCTCTGTGAGCCTAGACAAGTCTGCTGTTATTTTTTTCTCCTTTGACCCTCAGGGCTCCCTTCTGGATTTCTTAGCCTTTCCTGGATGTGACAATTAATGGGAAACAGGATTTCCCTCCAGCATTCTGAATGCCTGCCTCTTAATTCATTCAGAGACATGACGTTCTAGTGTGCTCCATATCCCTGGATGGTACTGGAAGTCCCCTCCGTGATCTTGGTGTTTCCAGATGAGACCTGTTCCATCTAATCTAATCAAGATTTGTTAGATACAGTTTCCGCTCCGTTCTGTTCTTCATCTTCTTTCTCTAGTCATGAAGTTTCAAATGAAGAAGTCAGAGATTAAAGTTAAATGTTGAAAATAACTGCTTCTCCTTTTCCTTTACATCTTGATGATGTTGACTTCTACTCCATGAAAAGACTTTGTAGCCAAACTTAAGAGGGACTTTTGTATCACCTTGAAATTAGTTCCTATTCCAATTAAATTACTGAATACTGACCACCATGCAATGTGATTTCTACTCGTTAGTCTTACTAGCTAGCTATGCTCAGTATAAATCCGTTCAGCCTTTAATGCAGAACAAGCTGCCACAGCCTCTTCTTTTTGCCACTCTTGCTGTAAACTCTGTGGTTCATAGTTGGATTTTATGGCTGGATTGGAAGATCTTAATTTTCTTACGAGCTGGACTCAAAGATGCTCAAGGCTGCCATCTTTTCCACTTGTTAATAATTTGAAAACCCACTCTTGAGTAGGACGCATTCGTGGGTTCTTAAAGAGCAACAACATCAAACCAAATAATAGACATATCCTAAGCTTTTTAAAATTGCTTCTGCCTTACCTAATACGGATGCTGGGGCAGCCATTACCCCTTATATGAGCTTCATTTTTAATGGAGCCCTCAATATCAATAAATAATCCTTCCTTCAGTTTCATGACTCTTTTTATTTTTTTCTTATCTTGACTGAAATTGTTTTATGATGTGAGCTCAGATAAAGAAACAAGATTGCAGTCCCAGGGAGCATGTCAGGGATGGATCGGATTCTGGAATGTGTAGCTGCGCAGAAAGAGAATTTGTGGAGATATCCATTTAAAGTGAAGCAGAGGTAAAGAGGAGCTGCAAGTTACAATACACTTTTTATCAGCTGTGTAACAAGACAGAAGTTGCCCTAACGCACTGTAATCCCCTGTGAGTCTCAATATATTGTCAATACAGAACATGCAATCAGCATTAGCCTGACCTAGCCAGTACAGTCAGAACCATTTAAGTGTGGGCAGCAACCACTGCACTTGAACAGCAGTGCTTCAGTGACAATAGCTCTTCGTGTACTTCAGAGCTGTTTTGTCATTGCAGTTGTGACACCAATATTTGAGCTGCTTTGTTTTTCACCTTTCTTATGGCTTACAACTCTTTTCCTATCTTCCCATCACCATGTGTTTTCTATAGACCATTGAGAACATTAACAGACATGTGAGGTCCCTCTGTAGTTCCTTGCTGGAACTCAGCTCTCTCTGAACTGGCAAGGTACACTTCAGTAGTTATCCAGGTCTGTACTTAACCTTTCCCTAAAAGGCACAAAATTACAAGGTGAAAAGACATTGATGAAGGCCATTCTTTAGTGACAGAGTAAATTAAAAAACTAGAGTACTAGATCAAAATGTCATAGACGCCTAGTACTAAGTGGTAATCTGATATAAATTCACTGATTCTTTCTGTTCCAAAATATTCATGGATTAACTACTGTGAGAAACCCTAGCCTGGATCAGCTACCATCTGTCCTTCCATAGGAAGCTTAAAGTCAGTATAAACTCCAAATCATGTGTTCTGGCTAATGCAATAGAAATGTCGTTCTGTACCCACATTTGATTATGTATCGGATTTGCTCTGCTGGGTGACTCTGTCATGAACAGATCCTGTATACTAAGGAACATAGAGCCATCGCTGGAGTAAGGCTTGGACTAACTTTGTTGAAATATATTGCTCTAGGGTACCTTGCTGTGCAGCCCTGACTGTCACATTGGAGGCAGACGAGAATGCTAATTTCTTGGGATGAAGTTTGGAAGGCAGAATCTAAAGAAGAAGAAATTTGATTTTAGTGATCCCGAATTGTGATTAGTCTTAATTTATCCCTTGGTAGAAGAGGAAGATGTCTAATCTTTCCTCTAACAATATGTAAGGTCTCTAGGTTGTCAAAATTAAGAACTAAAGTTTGAGTTAGAAATCTCTGGAAAGTATGCGGAGACCTGGAGAACACCTTTCATTATTTTCATCCCCTTGTGACTAGTGCTTGAAAAAGCAATGATAAACTCTGAAGGAAGTTGCAGCTACAGTTTGAAACAAACTAGAGAACTGTGATTTAAGGCTGAGAGCTTTTGGGGAAAAAAAAGAAGTCATGCTTAAGTGTCCACCTCTACAAAAATGCACTGAGGATGTGCTTCCTAAGAAGACATCCAAAACAGCTGATACTTTTTGTTTTGCTCTCCAGAGACTGCCTCTGCCTGGCCTAGCTGTCAAGCGAAACATGAATTTAATCCTAGGAGCTTTGTAGCTCTGGTGCCTTGTTCATAGTAGGTCTGTTGTGAAAGAGCAAAGAGGAGGCAAACTGTTCCAGATGAATCAGGATAAAGTCCTATCACAATTGTATTATTAGCCCAAAATGCTTGAAGCACCTCTACCAATTAACAATACCTATATTCCTACCTTGCAAGTGGAATTAGGATCTCTCAGAAATGTATTGAAAGCAATTGAATATCATCCAGCGATTGCCATGAGTGAAGTAGTAAGTAATTAGTACTAATGATACTTATGAGGGAAAACAGGTGTGGTTGAATGATTCTTCCTCCTTATAGACTTAGAATATACACAAACTGAAACTAGTTATTTAATTATAGGTTTTTTGCAGTTTCTTTGTGTCTTCTGCTGCAGTTGGTGAGCAAGTATACTGAGATAGCAGGATTTTGTAACCATTTCCCCTGAGATCTCACCAAAATTCATAATGAAATTGTGTAGAATTAATGTGCTAAAACCCATCATTTTTCCCCACCAGAGGATCTTGCCAGAATGTGGCGCATTTTTCACTAAAAAACCCCAGTGTTACTAGTGGACAGGTAAGGTTGGACTGAGTGATCTCAAAGGTCTTTTCCAACGGAACAGTTCTATGATAATGGAAATCTTAAGGGAGACATTTATGAGATTAGGCCAAGATCGTTGTTCCATTTACCATAGACTGAATCCAGAGTAACTCCATCAGTTTCATTTAAATTATCTTTGGATTTATATTGATGAAAATGAGATTATAATCCAGTTTTTAATTAGAAAACAGTGCATGTGTTAGATGTACTGTGTTCTGGTTTTTTTTTCCTGAGACAGCAGACTTCAGTGAGCAGCAGAGGTCTCCCAGAAGTGATCTGAGCATCGATGCTCAATGTAAAACCCGGGAAAACAATTGATTCAGATATGGGTTTTTTTTGAAAATAGAAAGCCTGTTAAAATTCAAGAAAAACGTAAGGAATAAATTTTTGGAAACTGTGAAATGTGGATAAATTTGGTGATCATAAAAGGGAAGATGCAATAGTTTTCATTTAGCTCCAAATAACCTTGGATTTGTCTGTTTGTGCCTGAGCTCTAGTTTAAGGGTGTCCTTTATTTATTCCATATACTGTAGCCCATGTATAGTGGCACAGCCCTGTTCCTGAAATACCATTGCTTTACCAGCAGCTGTTGATAATTACTTGTCAAACTGATATGATGCCTTGTGAATCACAAGATATTGCTACAGGGTGGCAAGAGGAACCACTAGGTTTTCCTGGCTGTATGGCACTGTTATGAGGTCATTTTAGATATCCAGTACTGTATGTGTTTAGGTGCTCTGCTGTGCTTGTTTTTTGTCAGCGCTGACCAGAGTTTTTCCTCTCCACATCACTTAAAAGAAAGACTCAGCATTAAAGGAAGGAGGATCAAACTCAAGAAGAGACTCAGTGCCTGGAAGCCTCACAAGTAAGACAAGAACCAAGCAGTTCCTGTCTCTCAGTTCCTGTGAAAAGCACAACAGACCGTAACTTTCCGTCTTTATTTTCTAGTACACTCCTTTCCACCAGTTTCCACCCAATTCACTATTTCTCTCTGTTTTGGTTTCCTCAAGCTTACTAACTTGTACTTTTCCAGGATGATTTTTTTCTCTTATTTCCCCATCCTCACTGTTATCTCTCTAAGTCTCTCTGTAACATTTCTGGTCTGGTGGTGTGTGCAGTAGCTCTCAATTTAATGACACCTACACTGGTGATCAGGCTGCTCTTTACTCCACTTTCAGTACTGTTAACATTCAGTTGGGCAGCCTCAGCTGAAGAAAGTAGAGAAATTTTAACAGCACAGTGTATCACAGGTCAGGATTTATGAACCTGACCAGAGCTCCAAATGAGAAGCACGTATGGCATTCAGCACACACTTTTTGTAGCTGTGAAATAACTGCAGGATTCTGTTTGTATTTTATATGACATTCCTCCCTTCCCTCTTTTTATTTCAAGTTTTAATCCTCTCCTTAAAATTTTTCCAAGTCATGGGTTATTATTTTCAGAGCCAGTTCAGCCATTCTATTATGAATGCTTCTGCTTTTATGCTGAGCATCACTGGAAAGGATGTATCTCTGACCCACCTCTGCTGCTCACTAAGTCAACTGCCTTTGAAGTACATGTAATAAACTTTCTCTGAGAAAGAAAAGCCTCATTAGTTCCAGCCCATATTTGGGAAGCACCTCTAATCCACACTCGTTCTGCTTCTTTCTTTTTAATGCTTAATTATTACTACACCTTTCCTGACTCATGCAGTCTTATAGTGGTGAGATTTTCCTGCATTTTCCCAACCTCCCTTAACATTTTCACTCCCTTTCTCAAATCCTGGATCTAATTTATGTGAGAGTCTGTGAAATGTCTAGCAAATAACACAGAAAAGAAACCCATGTGCAGTAGGCTGTGATGGCTGAACAGAGCAGGAATATCTCCTTCCCTCCAGAAGAACCTGCAGAAAGAGAAATGTAACTTAGCTGCAAAGATGGGCAGCTGCTGTTGGGGAGATGTTGCATCCACATAACACTGGCAGTTTTCCCAAAGAGGCGATACTGCAGCGATATACAGTTGAAAACAGAATGTCCAAGGGAGAGAAGATCTGATGCTTTCACCTGTTTTTCCTTTGGGTACTCTCCCGTTAAGGTATATAGTAACTTGAACCCCTTTGTATACCAACCTTATTTATGCCTGTGCAAGTATTTCACCTTCATCACACTGGGAATTTACTTAAAGTCGCATCATCAGTATTTGATGTTATCTGTCTGTAGTCTAAATAAGGTGAAATGCATCTTCCGTTTGCTTGAGACCAGGAGTTGTTTCACACGATGCCAGTGGAGTGCTTTGCATTGGTACAATGATATGGTGGCTAGAATTTGGGCAAATCCTTACAACATGCAGGTACTTTTAATGGGGGAAACAAAAATGGTAATTACAGGCAATTATCTTGCCTTCTGGTAGCATTTGAGATTTTCCCTCTTATTAGATGGACGATGAGAGGAATTGGTTGTTATCCAGTTGACAGAAGCAACATTCTAGTAGCTGGCAGGTTAGTTACTCTTTTTGTTTTGTTCACGGTAGTTGAGTGATTTCTTTTTATTTTTTTAACGTGTCAGGTTATACTGGGCCTGGCTGGAATAGAGTTAATTTTCTTTATAGCGGCTCAGATGATGCTGTGCTTTAGATTTTTGACCCAAATAGTACTGATAGTACACTAATGCTCTAGCTTTTGCTGAAAGGTGTTTGCACAGCATCAAGGCCTTCTCTTGTTTCTCACTCCCCCTGCAGCAGTGAATAGACTGTGGGGTGCACAGTAGTCTCGGAGGGGACATAAGCAGGCAGATGACCCAAACTAACCAAAGACCTATTCCATTCCACATAACGTCATGCTCAGCAATAAAAGGGAAAAGAGGGGTCTGTAGGTGATTGGGCATCTTTTGCTTAGGAAGTGCCTGGGCATTGGTCTACACAAAAGAGATAGTGCATGATCGCCTTTACATCACTTGTTTTGTTTTCTTCCCCTCACTCCTTCACTTATTAAAAAATTGCTTGTTTGTTTGTTTTCAGCTTCCAAGTTTTCTTGCTTTTATTCTTCCCCTCCCACTGAGGGGGACAGGGAGTGAATGACTGACTGTGTGGTGCACATCTGCCCACTGGGATTAACACACAACACAAGTATAAAAAGCTCTGCCAGCTACCTATCAGTATGGGACCAGTATCTCTGTCTCTTTTGTATCCTGGCTGTCTGTATGAGGTTTGATGGCTACCAAGGAGCTATCACTTCTGTTGCTAAACCCTGGCATCGGAGAAGATACGTGTAGCTATGCCAAAGAATGTAAAGGTATCATTATAGCCTTCCCCACACATCAGAAAAAATCCCATTTGAGAAGAAATATATGGACCTGACGTACTAACTTTGAGAGCTGAATTCCCGAGACCAGTCTTGATGAGGATAGGCTACCATGGTAAAACCCTCAAAGATCAGGAGACCTACTTAAAAATCATGGTCTTAAAGGAAAAAGAAAGTATGTAGTTCTTGTTTGTTGCCTGTCTCATTAATGTTACACTTCCTTGCTTTTCATAGCTGTCATAAGAGAAAAATCTTACTCTCTAAAAAAAAGCAGAAGAAAAGCAAGTTTTTGTGGTATTACCTACTTCTAGAATGTACAATGCTAATAAACAACCCCAAGGTGTGGTGTAGCTCTTGCTGCCTACCCCACAGGGGAAGGAAGATATTGGACTGTAGAAACATGATTAATTTACATAAATTTCATTTCCCAAATTCTTAGGAGTGTTTCCAGCTCTTGCCATAAAGCACAGTGTGTTCAGAAAATCTCACAGTAGGGTCGAAGTCCTTTGGCAGGTATTGCAGGAATGTTTTGATCCTCTAAACCCAGTTCCATTTAGTAGGGCTCAAATAAGAGCAATAGGTACTGCAAATCTTAAAATATCTAGGAGGCAGCATTAAACAACAAAAGCAATAGTATGGTTATAAAATTACTCTTTCCCAACAAAGAGCAGGAATCAGGGGATTTTAAAATAGGAAGTTATTTTTGCCTTTGAATTGGTGGTTCTCCATAGTTCTGCCTGTGACACAGTTCATTGAAATAGGAGTTATGTGATTTTAATATATGGGAATTATGTGATAACATATCAAATGCATACGTCTGTGAACAGAATCAGCTCAAAAACAAGAATAACTGATGTCTGGGATAATCAAGCCTCTGCTAATGTGTTTTTGAAAGCTCTTGTTCTCCAGTCAACACTTCTTTCCCTTTTTTTAACATTGCACAGTAAACTCCCTCCAATGATGTCAGCAAATGATATATTTACTCATTTGGAAGAACCTGTAAGTCTAAACTAGGGAGTTTAGCATGGCCACAATGAGGTGAAGCTAAGGTCAGAAACCTCGCCTCCTCACAAGGTCATTGATTCAAGTCATCCACTAGGATTGAAGTCAAACTAGTGCTGATAGATCTCTTTAGTTCTGGCATGTTCACTCTTCCAATTAGTTATTAGTGTCTTTTACTGGTATCTGCTGTTAGTTTAGCTTAATTGAAACTTCCTTCTCCAGTCTTCTTCCAGAGAAAAGTATGCCCTCTACTTTAAGATAGTATGCAGAGCCACGTGGCATCAGGGGAGGTTAAACAGCCAGATGTGCTTGGCAGGTAACTCTAGTTAACCTGCCAGTTACCTAGCAGGAAATGAGTAACCTGCTGACTTTCCCTGGAAAGGGTTTGGGAAGCTACTGAGAAAAGCCTGAGATGTAACAGTAACAAGTGATGCAAAGGGTTCATCTCTTTTTCACAATGTTTTCTTTAGCTTTTTGGTGCGATGCTTTTATACTGGTAGAATCAGTACTGCGCCTGGGCTCCTAGGTAGAAAAGTCCTTTTTCTAATATCCTGTCAAATCCCTAAATAAAGACCCCTCGGCAGGGATAGGGAGTCAGTTTGGCCAGTTTTTCAGAAGCATTCTTATTAAAATCTATGTGAGTTGTGGGTGTTCTGGCTCCTTTGAAAATCCAGACTCTCTGAACGGTGTTCACACTCTTCTTAGCAGGTCTCTCAGTTTTATTCTTTATGCTCTGCTCACTCTCTTTTGCTAGCAATATAACCTTCACAGGCCATATGCACCTGAGGAAGAGGAGAAATGGAGAAAGGTTTAAGGTAACCAGCTCTGGAGCCCTTTTCTCTTTCCCAGTCACTAGAAATGGATAGAAGGAAGCCTTCCATTACCAGCATGCCAAAGCTGTAACTCCTGTTTCAAGACTGGATTGTGCTATGATTAATGAAATGTGTTTAGCAGTCTCATTTGAGCTTTTAATGTTCTGTTATCCGCGTTATAGCTTTAGCATACACTTCAACATGATTGATAGCCTGTTTGGGAGTAGGAAGCAGGGTAGAGGGCCGCTCTGAGGTGTGCTCGCTGAACAGAGAGAGAAGGGAAAGTCACTTGGTACCTTCTGGAAGTGCTGTGTTAATCCTTTAGGATATGTCTCTGTTGGGGCCAATGCATGCAAGTGTACCCAAGCTTGTTAACCGCACGAGCAAAGTACTGATGGGCTGATTAATCCAACTGAGAAGTGGCAAAAATACACAGTGGCAAAATGCTGCATTAGCACAGTTGTATGGCTTCTGGTACTCAAACACACTGAGATATCTCTGCAAGACGCTGCAGTATGCCAGGTTAAATACACTTTTCCTTTACTGTGTTCCTCATCTTTTTCTGAGAGCCATAACATCCTACTGGTCTTCCCTACATCAGCAGTAGGGTAAACCCAGCTCCTTCCTGAATCAATCAATTTCCCATGTCTTAAGTTTAGTGGGAGGATTGCTGACATACAGATAGGAATGTTATTTTGCCACTTATTTTGCCAGCGATGAACCTAAAGGGAATATGTTGCAGGTGAAAGAACAACCTCAGGAGTATGTAGCAAGCATCTACAATTTAATGACTTTATTTAGTGAAGTACTTAATCATAGGCTGAAGTCTAAAAGCTCATGAGTGGTCTCATTGACTTCAGCAAGACTGAAAATGATGATGCTCTAACATACAGCATTCAGTTAGGGCTGATAACATCTGAGCCTGTCCTGGCTAATAGATTCAAGACCAAGGGCTGCTCTCCACCAGCACCCTTTTTTATCCCCCTCATTGAACAGTGTCTGCCCAATGTGGTCTTTCCAAGTGCAGAGGAGAACTGTGATGAACTGACTTCCTATTAGCCCTTTGATGCTGAAATTTAAGCTGAAGTTTGAGACCATTGAGTTTAGCATTGAGAAAAAGATGGAGCAGTCAGCAAAATGTCACAGGTGACCATGATGAACTGCTGCTCCCCACTGGTGCTGTGGCAGATGATGTATGCCTGAGGCTAGAGAGCTCAGCGATCCTTAGGAGAAAAAACCTCTTGCCCACAACTCATAAATTCTTAACACTGAAATAGTTTTCTAACTAAACTTCTGCAGGTTAAAACTGTTTACAACAAGACAGTAGAGCTAACTGGAAACCTGCAGCTTCTGTAGAAACTTTTAATCTGGCCTCTTTTGCTCAATTTCTGAGCTCTCACATGTCATAAACTGTTAAAATAATAATTTTGACCTTTTTTTAAAATGAATGTTACCAATATGTCACCTGTGTGTCCATCTGAACATGCAACTATAATTTGCTTTTCACTTGTTTACCTATTTGTACCACATAAAAGATGTGAGCTTTGTCATCTATTTATTTGTCTTCCTTGGAATGTTCATGAATTATTCTGGTCATTTAATGCATCCTAGCTCTGCATTTTGTGGGTATCTGTTCTTGGAAGCAATAAATATGTCAGTTTAATTGCTTTCTCTTTAGCCTCAAACTTTTTCTCATTAAGATGATGAGTAATCATCTTATATTATTAAGGATGCTAGAGCAGAAAAGTTGTAACCAGTTCTCGTTCAATTCTTTTATGTAATAAAATGAACTATCCAAATAATAATCCCTCCCCACTGTTTCCTAAATGCTATTACTCCCTGTTAGGCACATGGGAGCTTCAGTCTGTTTGCTTTTTAATTAAAAATAATTTTTCAGCTACCTCTTTCATCATCAGAATTTTCTGTCACCTTGAAATGAAGGCTCTGGGTTTGTCTTTTAAATTATTGAGCACTGGCTGACTGGGGGAGTTCAGTTTAGAGTATACATTAATCTTCTTAACTACTCTCATCAAACTGACTGTCCGGCCTGCTAGGTTTCAGTACTCCTGTTTGCTGTCCCTCCTTTGTTTATCTACCCACCAATATATGTAAAACATGGATGCATGCTTCCTGATTGCTGAATTGTATAGTCTTTGTGTCCTGACATGTTACAAAACATTTGCCAAGTTCATGTAGGACATGAATGAGTTGGTGTAGAGATCTTTTCCTTTGCCACTTGGTTAGCAGAACTTTGAGTTAAAAGCAGCATTACTGGGAATTTGCTTTGGACCCTCTGGGAAAACATTCCATATCTGTCTCTTTTTTTTGTCTTTCAAATACTCTGATTTGCAAAAGATCTAAAAAATTAATCCTTTAAGCAGGGCTGAACTAATTTGCAATCTTAACAACTATTTAGACTCTTCTGTTGAAACCAGAAAAAAGGTTAGTGATTTATGCACATGAATGTTGGTGTATTGGCAAACTTTGTTGCTCGTGAAATAAGTTTGGAAAAATCCCAAGCAGGATTGAGAATGAGAAGAGCAGTTCAACTGTGTGGAACAGCAGGGATATGGGCTCTGCTTCCCAGCTCTGCTGCAGTACTACATGGGCACCTTACTGCTGCCTCTGCAGTCCTAAGTCCTGTTTGTGGCAGGTGAAACTAACGTTTCCTTTCTCCTTCCCATGGTCCATCTTGCCTAGTCCTTACAAGCTGTGTATTTGTACAGCCCCTAGCACTGCAGAGCACTGGATAAGCTTCCCCTGTACAAATAAATTGTCTATAGGAATAAATATTTTCCACGCTGAGTCCTTTTTACACTGGGAATTCGCAGTTCCCTCTGATTTATGTCTTGTTTAGTCTCAGTGGAATAATTGTGGAAGATTTACTGTGAATACCTGAAGTTACAGCTTTCTCGTCTGATTATGGTTGCTCAAATGCTATTGCATACGCTCTTGAGTGATAGCTGTCAGACACTTTAGAGGGCAAATACTGTCTTCTCTGAATTTCAGCATTTTGTGCCCTACATGATTCTGATACTTTCTTCTCACAGAGTTTCTTCCCATGAAGGCATCAAATTAGATGTATTTTCACAGCGATGAAGCAGCAATTTACACATCCTGCTTTGCCATCCTGGTGTCATTTAAAAAATAGTGGTTGGATCCCTTTGCATTTGGGAAAGTTGTTCGTTTTAATTTAGGTTGCTCTTCCAATGAACTAAACCTGGGCTGCTATGGATTAGAATTCATGAAGCCCCATTTCCCAAATGGCAAAGGCTCTCCTACACAGCCGCGTGCTCTGTGGAGCGTGTCTTGGCCAGAGGATGGCTTGCCAGCAATCCTGTTCTTCGTCTGACAGCTTTCCTCACCAACTTGCCCAGAATGGGCAAGTGGGAGGTTGTTAATCAGCAGCAAAGCCAACAGCCGGTGTTTTTATGAGAAAATGTATGAAAAATGCTTCATTCTTCTGTAATATAAATTTAGTGAGCCGAATTCCGACCTGCTACAATTTGGAATGGCTCCATTTGATATAAAAGGAGTTATACCTGCTTACCGTTATCTCTATATCGACTCCTTCAAGTGAGTAAATGGAGGGTCTTCATTCCCTATCACACTGTCTCACCCCACTGAATCCGTTTTGTCAGGAGCCACAGCAACTGCTATTGTTGACACCTAAAACTACCCCATTGAGTGTTCTTTATTCTGCCACCCTTCAAAGCTAGCAGTGCTGTGTTTCGAGTGCTTGACAGTGGTGGTGTTTGCTGGAGCACCCTTGACAGATAGCGTCCAAGGACACAGGTGCCCGTGCAGCAGAACACATAAAATTTTAATCCAGACCCAGGTACAGGCGATACAGTTTCATTGTTTGAGTATGGTCTACAGTACAAATTGAAGTTAGCAAATGGAAATAAACCTGAGAAGAGAGCAAAGTCCTCAAGGGACAAGGACCAGACATTTTGTAATGTCAAATCTAGACTGAACTTAATGATCAAAGCTGCTGCACCATGGCTACAAAGAGGCATATTCTACAGAACAGTCCACTATAAACAAAATAAAACATGATTGATCTAAGTTATGTACTGAGCTAAGTCAGAAGTAATGAATTAAATTAGTCAGTCTTCAAAACAGTGGTTGATATATTCTGAAAATCTCAATTACCACAAAACCTTAAAAACTTTTTCACAAGTCTTTGGTTACCAGCTCTCAAGCAAATACAACTGCACCATTTTGGACTTTTTTCTTAGGCTCTGTCTTCCCTAAATTACTGATTAGTCTAACCAAAGCGAGCATATATAAAGGAGGGTTGGTTTTTTTCTCCCCTTTCCAGTCAAATATGACCCACTTACCAGTCTTACGCAGGAATGTATCTCAATCTGTCACCATGGAAATCATTTGATGTCACAAATGTGAGATGTGGAATCAGTTAATATGTCAGGCAGGTAGACCCAGACTAATTACAAAGGAGAAAAATTAAATTTAACACACACATCTATTGACAGTAAGTAATGATGGAAAAGGAAATTAGGCAGCAGCTCATGATTGTTAAGTGGTCCAGAAGAAATGCATCAAACTTCTTTCGAAAGATGTTGTAAGTATTTAAATCACTTTTGGATTATACTGTGGAAACATTTTAACAGGTGCAGTATCATATATCTTAGAGTTTACTTCAGACCTCCACTCTATAATCCTTATATAGAATTCAAGTAATTCATATCAGCAGTACCATATGCTTGTTTCCATATTTTTTCCTGCATTAGTACATGATACAGTGGCAGGCATATTTATTGTGTAAGTTTATCTCTCATTTATATTGATTTATTGATGAGTATATCCAGAAATTATTAAAATTATTAAAAGAAGCTGCTTTCTTTGTTACATTTTTCAGCAGCGTTTATCTAGCTTCAGCTACATATGTACCTGTGGATGTGTATAGTTGTGTGGTACAAAACTCACTGAAATTACTGAATGTTAGATCATGTTTTTGTTGTACATATATTCGCATAGACTTTCCATTTAGTGACTATTTGCATAGAACATTTGTTACCTGTTTTTGCAGTTCTTGAGAACAAAGTATACATATTCTGTTTCCCAAACAGTAGAGTTGCTAAGAAATAATAGTAATAAAAATTTGTAGTCTTTGCTCTATCTAGCTTACTTTCTTTTCCCATTCAGAAAATTATTTTACCTTCCATACTGCTGAGAGAATAATGAAATTTAACCAGAAGTAGATTTTCCCTCTTAACTGTCATTTAAAGGGACTCTGACAAGGTTTGTTAGACCTAAAAATCAGTTCATAGTACTTCTGTTATTTGGTGCATCTGTAATGATTTTGTACAAATCATTGTTTTTTCTGCTTTTTGTTACAGCTTGAAAGTAACAAGAAAAAAAAAATTATTTCCTTTTTGCAATAGGAAGACGTCCATTATGACAAATGGCAACACTTTTATCTTCTGAAGGGAGATGTTAAGGATTTGCATTAATAGCCAACTCAGTTCTTGCCCACTGGGTTTTCTCCCAGCTAGGATACTAGTCCAAATAACAAGAAACTGCTTGAAGTCCTTCCATCCTTGTTGACAGTGGCTATAGAATTAAGACCTTGCATCTTATCCACCAACTAGATTATTTCATTCAATTCTGCAGCCAAATGGAGGCAAACCAAGCTCAGATGTTCATTTCTCGGAACAGTTCGCTAAATGTAACTTCCAAAAACATTTTCATGGAAGCAAAGAAATTTCTCTCTGCCCCAACTCAGCTACAACTTCAAGATGTTCTTCAGTGCTGTCCATGAAAGTCTAGGTACATCTCTCTCTGTTTTTAGGGTGCTTGGCTAGCTGTGTCTAACAGTTGCTGATGTAGACAGTAAGAGAAACAGAGGATGATGCAGACCTACTGACCTTAACTGAGCAACTCTATCCACAGTGTTGGTTCTCCTTTCTGATACTGCAGAAAATTAATTTCAGGAGGAAGAGCTATGTCTTTAAATTTTGAGGGTTTTCCCCTTTGTTATTCTCAGGGGTCAAAAAATCCTTTGTTCTACACAGGCTTCTTCTTTTCTTAAATAGGAGGCCTTTCCTTACCTCCCACTATTGTTTGTGTAAAACAAAAAATTGACAATGCCTTTTCTGTGTGAGTGTGCTAGCAGACTGCTAATGTTTGGTAAAAGCTCATTGAAGTGACTGATAACTTTACATTCAGGAGAATTCTATGTGTAAAGCACTCAGACCATGGAGGGACAGTACCTCTCTGGTCTGGAAGCTGTCCTTGTTCCAGTAACACGTTTGCATAACATTGCAGTCATCTTGGTTGAGGGAGACGAAAGTGCAAGGAGATAACTTTCAAGGTATGTTGCTTTATCCCAGTGCTGGTTTGATCATTTTGTTTTTTAACTACAGACTCAATAATAGATTGCAAGAAGCAAATGAAGGGAAGTTTTTTCTTTCTTGCAGGAGTTTAAAAAATAATTTTCATGTTTCATCTACATAAAGATGATTTAATTAAATACTTTAATCCTGACCACAAATAATTTATGTAGTGGTTCACTGAGAAAAGCCCAGCATTGTCTTGTCATAGAGCATTTACTTAATCCTGTCGTACCTGCTTGATAATTACTCCTTCAGATCTGTCCGTGCATTAGCTATAAAATTAGCTTAGAGGACTTGGAGAAAAAGAGGAGGGGAAAAATCCTTTAAATTAGTTAATAATTTATGATTGCTGTTGAGTCAGCCCTCATTCATTCTTTCTGAGGGGTGAACCTTCCCATCTGTTGTGAAATGAAATAACATTAGTACTTTTCAGTTTCTAGAGCTGATTAGAATCTGATAATGCTATAGAGAAGATCTTTCCTCCGCCTCCAAAACAGATAATGATCTCTTTTTAATGCCTCTGTGTCTTAAGTCTCATCTTACATAAATCTTCCTTTCCTTCAGTGCATGCGAATTCACACATTTCTCTTCTTGCAGCATTGATCTTATAAGCTTAAATGGGAAATTGTTTATTTTCCTTTCATGGGAAGGCAGAAGATGAGTTCCTTTTCATGTGGTGATAACAAATGGAAGGCTGTCCCAGAATTTGATCTATGTCTTGGAGTTTATTTCATTCTGCAATTAATGGACTGAGCCTAAGTGACAGAATAAGAGCTTCAAATTCATTCAGAAGGTCACATCTTATTCTAGAAGGAAAGAAATTTGTGTTCTTTTACTCTTTTGTTGTTGTTGTTTTGAGTAGGTATGTATGCACTGTTGAAAATGATCCCTACATTTTTTATACCAAAAACACTGTTGACAATCCGTATTTTACAGCATTGCAAACAGAGAGAAAATCATAGAAATTAGAAATAATCTAGTGAAAAGTAAGCTCATTTCTGCAAATCCTTACAGCATAATAATGCAAAAGTGTAGGTCTGGGCTGAAAGTAGCATTAATGAAGTGGGGAGTTAAGAAATGCCCCAGGGGGGATGGTTAGGTCACCGTAATAGGAGGCTAGAACTGGATGGACTGAAATAAGAGTTAATGAGGGTGAATTTGAAAAAAAACTGTGCACAGATGATTTCACAAGAGTTACTCAGAGCCACCTACATTATCTTTTCTTTGTGAGGAGTAAATCCTAGGCAGGTTTGTCTATTTGGGACTACACACTTGGATTTTATGAGAGACTACAGTATTTGTGCACCTCTAAGAAAGAATCCTAGAGAAAGATTAGTTTCACCTTTTAAAAGGGCAGAGGTGGAAGCTAAAATGAGGTGCTGAAGGGAGACTTTCACAAATCTACCAGGTTATGGAATCTGTCCTCAGTGGTAACAAAGGATTTACCTTTCCTAGAGATTAGAAAAGCTTAACTGTAAATGTCCCGCTTACTGGATACTTTTGGAGGCATAAACTGATGTCCTGGCAATTTTGCTTGGAGTGATTTAAGAAATTATTGCCATCATCTTTTCATTACTTTTCCATGAGCTGCATTAATAGATTTTATGGGGACTGATTGTCCCTTTCACTCTCCATACAGCCATTATAGAGGGTTGCTGAAGAGGGCTGCAGCTAATCCAGATGGCTGTACACTGAGATGAACTAGGTAGGCAGTAACTCCTGCTATGGGATGATAGCTTCTCAATTTAGTGTGCTTGCTTCTACAGCATTTATGTGACTGAGGTCTGAATTAATTACTGTAAATCCGATGGAAGCCAAGATTTCATCACTAGATTTAACAGGGTATTACAGATCTTCCCAATATGCAGCCAAAAATCTACATAAACCCTTTTTTTTCACTTGTTGCCTTTCTGATCTACAAATGCATATCAATTTGTTGCTATTTTTCAATACTTGAAAGGGAAGCTTTTCTTAATTTGCTAAAGTATTAAATGTGTTTCTATTGTAATTTGTATTTATTATGGTGCTTAATAGATCTGCAGCATGATTGACAAAAAGGTGACATCACCTTCTACTACATTGAACTACAAGCCAATAAAGGGTCTGTCTTGTGATCATCTGGTACCTGAGGGATTTCTTTTTTTTGTCCCCAAGGATCTAGTCAGAGAGTGAACCCTTTGTTTTGTGATACCTTTTTACACAAAAGAGACATCATACAGATGTTCCCTTTTAAAGAGCAAGTCCAGTGTGTCATTTAATGTCTGTGGTTATGAGGGAGTGACTTAGCCAGTCCGTTTTACAGTTTTTATTTCAATTTTTATGTTGTTTTCCATCTTGTCCCTAGGCAGGTGAAGAGAAAAATAAGTAAAGAAACATTTACTCCTATTTGACTTGCTGTTCATAGCCTTTTGATTACAGAATTCATTGAGATGCAAGATTTAAAACTCAAAACAGCGTTTTACTGCTTCATAAAAGACATGTTGCTTACACTTCATGCATTAATAGAGATTAAGGGGATTAACCAATGCCGTAACTTCCTGCCCTTTACATGCTTTCCTGCAGTGGTTGCACATCTGGCTTGCTGCATTTTGATGTCCTCAGAATTCTTAATACTTCCATGCCACTCTTGTTTTATTGTGGAAGAATGGTTTATTATGCCTGTGTATTTCCTGTATTTGAGCTGATCATTTTGATTCTTCTCTGTAGTGTTTTTGAAGGAAAGCTTGTACACTAAACCTTGCTATAAAAATCACAAAAAATAAAAGCAGTTAAATTTGGCTCAGATAGGGACACTGTTGTTTAAATTTAAATCTAGGTAGATTTTATACACATAGCTACCAAAGCAGTTCACAGAAGTTTTTCTAAGCTGATGATAGGCACCTTGCTTTTAATCACAAGTTCTACTGCTGTGCCTTCCTAGAGATGCTGTCATTTTGGTCAAGCTAGACAATTGCCAGCTATTTTCAGCCTAAATCCATTTTGCATCTTGATTCTCCTGCACCTTACGTTTCAGAAGGTCCAAACAAATTGACCTCATTACAGGGGAAGAGTATGAAGGGGAGTTTGTGGGGTGCCAGTGCTATGTTTTACATATTAATATGGGGGAAGAAGCACACATTAAGAAAAGGGAGGGCCTGCTTGCAGGTTTTTCTTCAGCCTGTAAAGATTTGAACCAAGTTCTCCTGTTGCTTGAAAAAGTGTCTGTAACACTTGCTACAGGCAGCTTCTTGGTGAGACCATGCTGCTGTGCATCAGAAAGGCAAAATTAATAAGGCTAGAAAGAGAAGGAGAGTAGGCAGGAATTATCATAAACCATTCACTGAAGAGGGTGCTTCTCTTAAGTGGGAAAGTTCTAGGTTTTCTTCCAGAAAATGCTTTTACTTTTCACATTTTTCTCTTCTATTTCTTTCCAAAGAAAGCAAGGCTTGAAGTGGTTTTTCTCACCAACACTGTTTCAATATTCTCTTAGCCTCTACTAGGTGGATTTGGGAAAAGGCAGGAGGTTTTGGGGTGCTTTTTGAACTCCCATACAGGTGTATGTTTCCTTCTCTCCGGTGTTTGGTTTTTCAGTGGCTGAAAGGAGCTCTTCTCTGCCTCTCGATTGGTGCAACCACTTGTAACTTGTCTGTAAGTAAACAGACTTCCAAGGTTTCTCTGATTGTATTTGCTCCTGAGGCTAAGGAGAACAGGCTCATACATATATGTATGTCCTTTCTGGTTTGTAAGCATAAAGCAGAATATTTCCTTAAAACTGGATGACAGAAAGTGTAATAGTTCATAGACTTCTCTTCTGATCGTCTCTCTTCCTATGAAAGAAAACAGCAGTCAACACAAAAGCTGAATCCTAGGCTAACAGAGCTTATCTCAAAGCACCCGTGTAAGAAGTTTTGAGTGACACTTTTTTAACTGATGCAGATGTGAGGCAGGCTACAGTCTGACCAGATGAAAAGCCCTTCAGCTTCATGGAAGAGAATGAAAGAAACTTTTCTAAACATTAGGGCTGGTAGACTTTTGCATTCTTTTTTTGCTTTTCACCCATATAATGTCAACCTTACCCAGAGAGCAAACTCCCAGTAATGAAGTCTGAGTCTCTCCCCATCTGTCTCACTAAATGCCACTTGGAACAAGCGCCTTTTCATTTGACAATAAAATCAATGAATGAAATATTAGAAGCTTGAACGATATGATGTACAGAATACATTATGGGAGTTGTTGTGTTTCAGTGGACAGCAAGTCTTGCCCTTTCTTCCTGTTATCATCAACATATTTACTTAATGAAACTGGCACCTTCTGCTAGTCTCTCACCTCTCACCTCTTTGCTTTTAGACTTTAACTCTTTTGTGACATTTTAAAGTCTCTCTGGTTCAGGGCTGTGTAATAGAATTTTGCACTCTCTATGTACTGTTGGGCTTACATTTTTCATCTATTTGTCTCAATTAAAGCCAGACATACACTAACTAAGTAATTAAAAAACAGAGAGAGAGAAGGAGCTTAAGCTGATCTTCGTAACACTTTTTTTATCCCTTTACTCTGAGATTCTTTATAGAACAACTGGAATAACTCAGTGAATAGCTAAAAAAACAGGAAAAAAAAGGGAAATGTCAGTGCTGAAGTGGACTTCAGTTAAACACTCCAAAACCTCTGGAGCTATCCACAAGATTGATCTGCAAAAGGCTCAAGAGTGATTTTTTTTTTCTTACTGCCTTTTCCAGGCCTTACAGGATTCTTCATGAGGACTACGACCCACTTCACTGTCGTGCTAGCAAAATGTGTCATACACATATAGTAAACATCTAAAAACTGATAAAGTAAACAGTTACTAATGTTTACTAGCAATTCATGAGACATATCATACTATTCAAACTCAGAGTTCAAGGTAGTGTGAGTGGTGGCTTTGTAATTTTATCTTTGTACCGGTCTTGACTCTGTCGATTGGACAGGGTTATTACATACTGGCAAAACTGAGTCAATGCTATATATGATTTCAAATTGAGTTTATGAGTAGACACATTTTCAGTAAGGGAATATCTCAACCACTTTCCCCTGTAAATCCAGATGTCTCCAGGGTACAGGTTAAAAGACAGAGAAGGACATAGAGAAAGAATGGCCGTGTTCAAATTTAAGAGCAGTTCTCTCTGCACGTTTGATAGATACTTCCAGTGCTCCATCTCTTGCCAACAAAATAACTTGAAACAGTGTCAGGATAAAATTTTCCATTCTGTTCTCCAGGTTTTTTTTTTATTCTTATATGTCCATCCACTATTTAACCTGACTACAGAATCATGCCCTATTTTGAGAGGCTGTAGCTCAACAAAGAGGTGACCCATCTGTGATTGCACAGCTGGTCATCATCAGAATGAGGAACAGATCCCAAGACTCTTGGGCTCATCACTGAAGCATGAGGCTTCTGATAAAGCCACGGTTTTGTTGTATCAGGCAGAAGCATCTCTTGCTCTGAAGGCTGAAGATGCAAAACAGCAGGTTGTTGTTTGGTATCAGAGCTGTATCATATTTCCTGACACAGGACTAATTGTGCTTAGTCATTAGATGTGAACAAATGTTTGCTGTGTTGTCTTACCACCTGATACTCCTGATGCATAAATAATTCTTGCTGTAGTGTTTGTGAGCTCTACCCTGTCTTGAAGCGCATAATTAATAAGATGAGCTGCTTACATAAACTGATTGTCAGTGTAGTAAGTGCCATTAATAGCATTGGCAAGGAGCACTAGGCAGGTAGCAGCATCTTACTGCAATCTGTGTCTACTGAAGAGACAACTCCAGAATTTTCATCCTGAAAAATTTGCATAGGCTGGTAAAGCCACATAGCCAAAGGGAAATGCAGAGCATGTTTATTTTCTAAAAAATTGAACCCAACAAAGAGGAAAAATAATGTCAACTTAGTTGGATTTCAATACCACTTACAATAACTTGGCCACCTTTTTCACATTTAGTGTGTAACTGCAGCCCTTTTCTACTAAATATGGCACTGGGTTTTTTTTCTGATTTGGTTTGGGTCTTTTTACCTGCACCAGAAAACCAACGTTTTTCATTTTGTTCATCTTGGATATTTTTCTGCCACTGCTTTCACATGCTGGGACTTCTCTGATGTGCAGAGAAAGATGATACATACCTACTGTTTTCTTGATTTCAAACAAATGTTTTGGTTTCATTCATTTAGAAGATTTATTCCTTTTAAATAAAAAGGAAGGGGGGCTGTTTAGATACAGTAACTCCCAAAAAGGCTATGACGCAGGAAGCTGTGCAGGATTTCCATGAACAATCCCTGGAATATTAGAAAGCTCTTACCCTCTGTCTCTAATTCATTGTTAATAAACATCAGTTTACTGTTCCAACAACCACAAACATTGCTTACTGAAAAAAGCTAAACCGTAGTGAATCAGTGGTGTTATCCTCATTTTACAGAACAAAAGTGAGGAATGAACAGCCAGCTGCTAACCTCCATTACCCTGGTGTGAATCTGATTTTGTTCAGTTAAGAGGCCACTTAAGGTTTACATCACTACAGCAGCTGCCTGAACGTCAAGAGAAAGGCGAAGAGGTATGCCCAGAATCCCAAGGGATGTACCCAAAGTAAATCTATGGCAGAGCAGAACATAGCATTCAGCAATGTGGCAAGCAAAGCTCAGCTGTCGGTGGACCCAGTAAGCTGACAGCTGCTCAGAGAACTAGCTCAGTGATTACTGAATGGCAGTGGCAGTATAGGCACTAGGCTACTAAAATGGACCGTGACTCGCAATACCTAAGAGCAGTGCTCTGGGTCTCACAAGTCCTGACACCTGTTCATAGATTACCACTCAACCATCCTGGTGACCTTGGGAATGTCACTTCATCACCATGTGCCTCAGTTTCCCCTGCTGTAAGGAGGTCTCTCCTTTCCTTTGTAAATTGCTACTAGTGACCGGCATTGCGTAAAACTTAGGTTACTGATTACAAGTGGCAGCCTGTTGCTCAGCTCCCCGTTACTGAGATGTGTTTCACAGATGATGTTTGTGCCAACAAAAATGTGCATATCAGGACCTTATCCCCATTGTAAAATTGACCCAGTTGCAACAAGCAGAGTCTGAGGAGAATGGACAGTTACTTTCATGCTCTTCACACACTCATCTGAGACAGTTTTATTGCATTATCTTTGGAAACAAAAAAGAAGGCATTTTTTCTTCAGTGATCATGTATTCCTGCATCGCAAAAATTCAAGTAATCGTTTAAATAGCTTGTATGTTCCTGAAACACTGAGCAGAGTCATTTAAAAATACCTTTTCTCTCAGACCAGAGTATTAGAACTAGTGGATTGGAATTTTCTGCGTTCGCAAGGATGTGTTGCTGCTTTCAGAGCAAGAAGTTTTCGATTTTGAAAGAGTGTGGGGTTTTATATTGAATAAATTAAGAATTAAAAAGAAGACTGTGATGAGGAAAAAACAGTATCAGGGCACACAATCTTTCAGCTGCCATTGGTGTGAATAAAAAAGTGAGGTCTGTAGTCAGAGCAATGAGTACATCTTGCTGACCTCTTGCAGCCTAGTTAGGAGAGAATACCCATCACCTGAGAAAGGGCTTATGTCAAGTCTGTTGCTATAAATTAGATGTCAGTTCTGCTGCTGGGATGTTTTTGTGCTAAAAACAGTGGCATAAAAACTGAGGTGAGGAAGGACAGGTTTAGCAGTAGGTGAAGCTGTTATGGGTATCCCTTCTGGCCTGGCTTACAATTTCACAACAGTTTCTGTGTCTGGGCTCATTCTTCCCAAATCCCACGCTAGAGCACTTTTCCTGGCAAACTATCAGGCATATCCTTTCCTGACAGGTACAAACCAGCAAAAACTCCTGCACATGTCCAAATCATAATGTCTTCAAATTCTTCTTAACTTGCAGGAGGCCTGTTGCCATGGGTGGACAAAGCCTTGCCATTGTCACAGAAAATCTCAAAAAGTTTGTTCCAAAGTGAAAGTTTTTTTCTGCACTTACTCTCTTGTGCTTAGCTACTGAGAATCCATTTCTCTGAAATTCTGCAGATGAAAGTGCTTCAAACTTTAATGATAGATTTGCTAGCTTTTCTGTAATTTGCTGGACACCTCACTGTCCTCTTCATTTTTGTAACAAGCTCCTTGGAGGAGAGGAGAAGATGCACCGAAACCCAATATATTCTCTTCTTTTGATTGATTTCATTCTTTCATCTTTCTCTATGAAGATGAATCACAGATTTAGCTCTTTACCCCAACCTTTCTCAATCCAATCTGTATATTTCATCCTCTTGATCACCTTCTGTGTGTGATTGTGCCTTTTGAATCCTCCCTCCTGCCACCTACAAAACACTTGTCACGTTTCTTTCTGTACAGACTCTTGCTGGGTTATTATTCTTCTGTGGCCAAGTTGCTATATCTCCTTTTGCTCTGGCCACATCACCACCTCTGAGTACATCCAGAAGTCAGCTGATACCATTGCTTTAGATGCTTGTTCCACCATTGCCAGTCTCTTCCTTTATTCCTTTCACTAGCTCTTTTCTCCTTTACTGACTCATCTTGTCTTTCCCTGCCCTTGATGTACTGTATATACATCTGCTTTACTTATCTACCCACCTTTTTTTATCACGTGTTCACTGCCTGTCTCCTTTCTTCCTCTTCTGGCTCCAGTGTGTTATCCAGTGGGATACTCCATGAAGCCATGGTCTCCTCTCCTGAAACAGTCTTGAAGTACCTTCAGTGAGCTACTCTTTGTCCTCCTTCTCATCCAAATTTTTCCTTAATAACTATCCATGCAGTTTCTCTCTGTGAGTAATTAGTCCACTAAGAAGAGCAAATGGCTGTTGGGAAACTGTTGGAGAATGGTTGCGGGAGCGTGGACATGGCTCAAAGGAGGAGCTCTGTGAATCGGCCCTGACAGAAATCAACTGAGCTGGGCTGTGATGAAAAAGTACTGAGGATTTTGCAGGGTCACGCTGACAAGGAGGGAGGCAGTGAGAAAATCCCCAAGAGAAGGTCAAGACCTTATGACTGATAAACAACTTAAGGAAGTAGGCGAGAATGAGACCCGGACCCAAGCATATAGCAGTAGCTGCAAGTAGGAGGAGCAAGTAGGAGGAGCATGCTAATGTACCTTTAGAACTAAGCTAATGATTATAAGACAAGTGTATGTAAGGGCCAATGATTGTTAGACAAGCTAATGATTGTTAGACAAGCCAATGATTGTTAGACAAGTAGATATGAGTTAAGTAGACATGAGTTATGGTATAGAAGTGAATGAGCTTTGCAATAAACCAGAACTTGCTTTACTACTCACATTGAGTCTACTGCATGGTTCTCCTCATTCGTTGCAGGAAACAGTGACATATTTGATGCAAATGAGATATCAAATAAAAATTTAAACTTGTGTAGGAGGTGTTTTTCCCCGAAACTTAATTTTTCCACATGTAAAAGATAAGTTCTGCAAAGTAAAGACTGCGTTTTCCTGTACCTGCCTACACACACACACATCTCAGTATATGTGTTTGCGTATACGTGTATACACGTGTATGTATGTGTGCATGCATATATAATGCATATTTCTGTTATGGGCGTGCACATCTGTGAAATAAATGCACAGTACAGGTTAAGAATTCAATTTGGTTGAGCATAGTGTATCGTGCACCGTACAGACATAGGAGAAAATGTCATCCTGTGTTTCTAAGGACAGGCAGGCTTGTTCTACAATGCACACAAGAGATTTCATGTGCGTATTTGCGCTAGTTTCATGGTAAAATTTCTAAAACTTTCTAGAGGGAAGTGCTGAGAATTTTTGTGCTACAAGTGTATTTTCAAGGGTAACTCAGGGCATTTGTTGCATGAGAAAACGGAGTCATCTTTGCAGATGAGAGAGTACATGGCAGTAGAAGAGAGGAGTGAGTTTAGGAGCAGGAAGAAACATGAATTGATGTAGACAGTGCAAGAATTGCACAAGGCGTCAATAGTGAGGATGAAAAGCTTGAACTTGACAGTGATCTGAAGAGGTGGATGAGAGATGTGACAGGAGAACTGAAAGATTTTAGAAGCCACATATTTTGTATGAACTGGTGCAAGATCAGGGACTGGAAGGCAATAGAGAAGGGGTCAGTGACTCAGGGAAGACTTAAAGTGAAGTGCAACACATTCAGCTGCTATCAATCAGCGTAAGTACACTGATTTTGATGAAATAATGCAGATTTATACCAGATTTATACTAAGGATGTGATCTCACACATTTCAAAAAGGAAGGGTGTCTTATGCAGATGGTTAAAAGATAAAGAAAAAGAAGTCAGGAGAACAGGAGAAAAGGAAAAGGACATTAATGAAAGATTTTAACTCCGAGTCATGCAGGAGATAAACCAGCTTCGTTGTACCACTATAGATTCTGCTAGTCCTGACTATGTTCATCAGAATATGTACCTTTCCTTCTCTTCCCTCCTGTCACCTTTTTATTCTCTATATCTGTGTTCCACTTTGGGAGCAGAGCTCTGCAGTTTTGATTTCTGCCAAGCTTGAATCCTAAATTGTAGTTGAGTTCTTCTGTTGTTTCAGCTTACACTGAAGACGTACATTGCTTTGGCAGTACTTGGCTGTGTCTCCAGCATTTGTGTTTGTGTTAAATTCCTAATGATCTGAGCTATGGCTGTTGAAGTAGTTAGAAGTAGCAAGACAACATTCTGATCAGTTCTCTTTAATAACCTCCTCAGTGTAGAAATTGCCTACTTCTTATGTTTTTAAAGGCTGAAAAATACTTTGCACTTGCTTTTCACTTTGGAGACCCATAGCAAATACAACTAAACCTTGCAAATGTGACAGCTAGGAGAACTGTGCTGAAACTGATCTCTGCTGTGGTATCTTCTCACCCTTTGGCTGTGGGCTATCAAAAGGTGGCACTTTGCTCCCTCCTACCCCTCTTAACATGGCTTTTTGTTTTCCCTTTCTGGAAAGAACCTGGGGTTCTAAGGGCCTCAGAAAGTGCAGCTCACAAAGTATTTGATGTGGGTCCATTACTGTGATTGCAATGGAGTTGTGTGAAAGTCATTGTAGTCTCTAAGACAAAAAAAAAAGAAGAGGGAAGGGAAGGGAAGGGAAGGGAAGGGAAGGGAAGGGAAGGGAAGGGAAGGGAAGGGAAGGGAAGGGAAGGGAAGGGAAGGGAAGGGAAGGGAAGGGAAGGGAAGGGAAGGGAAGGGAAGGGAAGGGAAGGGAAGGGAAGGGAAGGGAAGGGAAGGGAAGGGAAGGGAAGGGAAGGGAAGGGAAGGGAAGGGGGAAGGAGGAGAGGGAGAGGGAGAGGGAGAGGGAGAGAGGGAGAGGAGTAAATTTCCACTAAAGAAGATTTTGAAAGTACTTGTAGTAACTATAATTCGTTACTACTATTATTATTGTTTGTAATAAGTATATGCCGCAAGGCAAGAGCTGAGCTTCCAGTACTTTGTGCCAGACTCCAGAGGAACTAGAATTCCCTAACACTAGGAAAAAATCAGGGCAGAATATGAAAATACTGTTCACAAGCACCAAGATTGTACTGGGCATCAAATGAAACTAGCAGATAACAGAAATAGATAACTCAAAGCTGATACTTCTTCAGATGTGCCATGTGCATGTACATGTGCCACAAATTGCTGGAAGCCAGAGGACTGGTATGAAAAATCACCACCATACATCTGCCCTATTGTGCTCTATTACCACACAGCTGCTGCTCTCTGTTGCAGGAGTCACAGCACTGTTGGATGGAGCTTCAGCCTGGCCACATGCAGCTGCTGCTATGCTTTCAGTACAAACTAACACGCAATTATTACCTCAGAGAGCTTGTACTTGCAACATGTGAGACAGGCAAAATCGGAGAGGTGTAAAAAGTTATTGTTATCCTCATTTTTATTAAGGGAGAATCAAGCAAGAGGTTGTTACGTGACCTGTCCAGTATCGCTCCAGAAATCTGTATTTGAGCTAGAAGCTGAGATGAGATCTGGAGTCCCCTTCAATGCCTGAATTAGAGGATCATGCTTTCCCCTCTGTTAGCCACCAGAAATCTTTGAAGTTAAAACAGAATGGAAACATTGAGTTGTCAGGCTTAGAAGTATCTGTTTCTCCATGGAAACCTCTTCCCAGCAACAGCTAAGCTTTTGCAAGGAGAGAAGTACTTCTCATCATGCAAGAGCTGTCAGGGAGCTGTACTGTGCAAAATGCTGTAGCTGTGCAACTGCCTCCTGGAGAAGTTTCATCCTGCAGCCAGCCAACTTACAGCCCCATTCCTGACAAACCAGCTGTAATTCTGCCTGCTCAATAATTTTTCATCGTGGTCATGTTGGAATCATAGCCTTGTTTTCTGTTGTCTGGCTGTTAGTGGTGATGTATGAATAAGTAAGAAAGACAGCTTCATTTTCATAAGCTAACTTGTGCCTGGAGTAACAGAGAGTGAGAAGAGTGCACTTAATCATAGCTGCAGGGCCAGAGCAGAAAACAATGACAGAGCTTTTGCTGCCAGTGATAGTATTTTATTATAATAACTCTTAGGAAGAAGAAACAGGCAGCTCAGAACGCTGAAAAATTCAAATTCATTATGGTAGCCACAGTCTTTTACACTTGCATTTTATGAAAGGCTGTGGTGGCAAAGAACTATAGTCTTTCTTTTCAGAAAATCTGAATTCAGATTCTGGTGTGTTCGAAGGTGAAATGAAGCTGTTGAAAGTTTCTGCACAACTGCATGCACCTTGCAGGGAAAACATGAAGAGTGGCAAAGGGATGGAATGGGGCTGATGGATGGTCAGAGCATGGTGGGCAAGAGGAGTGTTCATTGTACCTGCTCAACACCATGCATTGCTTTGGCCAGTGCCTCATTTCTATAACCTCATAATGCATTTGAAAAAGTAAATAAATAAATTAAATAGGTGCCAATCTAAGACACACTGGACAGATATTCTCACAATGATTCATTAATTTAAAAAAGTTTTTATAATTTTGAGTGAAACATAATTGTTTGAAATTGGAAGGGCAAAAATTTTTTTGTTTTGCTTGAACTTTTAGATACATAAAGTGGCATATGTGTTGTGTTTTATGCACATGTATTATGTTTTGCGTTGTTTGATGTTATTGAAAATGAAAAGGGCTGTACACTTGGTGTGGTAATTTTGATCTCTTCAGAGCAAAATACTTGGGTTTTTTTTTCCAAAGACTAGTTCTGAGTTTGAATTTTTTTTTTACACTGATTCAGAGTGAAAATATGTTTTGGAACCATCAATATTTGCTATGCAGCTGAAGTTCTGTTTTCCTGATCGCTTCTGCCCTAAGTCAAGATCACAGAGGCAATGTAAAGTGAAATAAAAATGTTTTCTTCTTTGGCAGAGGCAGCAACTCTATTCCAGGGTAGAGAAAACAGAAATATAGCTATAGAAGATACAAAACATATCTTCATAACTTTCTCCAAGATGGCTTGGGAGACAAGCCATCACACCTGCCTGGTGGGTTTTTAGCCTGACAAGTTGCATAATGTCCTACCCTAGGACAGTACGTGAACATGTGCACATTCCCAGGCCATTACAAAAGGAAACGAGTGTGACAAGCTAGAAGTACGTGTACAGGCACTTATTCCAGCTCAGTTGATACACAATAAGTCACGTTATCTGATCCATGTATCTGAGCCCTAAAGATTACCAGATGCTAATTTCTGCGTTCATCCATGTCCCATATAAGACTTCAAGGAATACTGGTGAGAGCAGGATTTGTTCTGGTTGCTTCAAAAAAAAAGGAGGGGAAAGGGGAAGGAAATGATGCAACTACAATAAATACGTGTGAACATAATTTCCTGAGCCTTTTCAGTATATTGTAGCATGAGAAATAATAACTAAGAAATAAGTATTTCAGGGAGTCATTGTCAGAACTGAGATTTTGGACTGGTAGGTGGGAAAGAAAAACCATTAGCAAGCAGCAAGTTTTGTTCATTTTTCGTTATTCATTAGCTTAAAGGCTGAACTCTGTGGCTTGTAGGGAAATGCATGGGGCTAAAATAATGAAAGCAGATTGATGCTCCATGGTAAGGAAGCTCAGTATCTGCTTCTTGCAAATGGAATTCTAACATTTATTTTGATGTTAGCAGTACTATCCTGACAAGGATCTGTGGACTGCTGAGTTGTGAAATGCGCTGTTAGAATATGGGCAGGGTCACTGTCTTCCTACCAGCAGTGCCAATCCATTCCAGCCCAGCTGCACCTGCATTTTTTATCAGGTTTGGGGTTTTTTTTCTCATTCTTTACTAGCCGTGGTAGTTGCTTATTTTGGTCTATTCTACCTCATCTATCAGCAAGTGATTATAAAGAAAAGGCAGTCTTCCAAGTCTTGGTTTAAATTATGCCCTTCGACCTTTGGCTTAGACTTGTTTCAGTCGCCATCCTTTTCATATTTCCTCACAATATGTGGCTCGTTGGCACCTCATTTGCAGTGCAGTGTGTTCCATGTGTCTCATAGGTTGAGAGATGCTATAGTTTGTTTGTATGGACAGAAGGTCAGTTGCTTAGAATGCATCTGCCTCTAACTTGTAATTCCCCTCATTCTCTTGTGCATTGCATTCTGATAATACTCTAGTTTTTAGTAGTGCCAGTGAAGTGATAAATGTGTGGTGGTCCCTTTATATGAGCCTTTCCTCTCTCCCAGAGATTTTCCATCATCTTAAAAAATAAGTGATGAAGTGCAATGTGAAAAATATGTGTGATATATAATGTATAATGCATTTAATATATAATGGAAAAGGAGAGACACCATTAGAAAATGAGGTTTGTGAGGACTGGCATGTTGTGATTAGGATAGAGTAGGATGATCCTGAATAGTGGTGTGAAGGGGAGCTGGTAATCTCTCATGGTTATCTCTAGATTGATTTCCATTCCCTCCTTGAATGCTTTTGTAATGTTCTGATGTATTTGGTATATGCATTGGCCACTCACTGCTGCTCACACTCACAAACAGCGTTTGAGACACGTGGTAGTTACTGACATTCAACTGAGTTAGAGATACCGCAGGAGAGTATCACAATCACCTGAACTATCTTAACGTCTTCCTGGCTAATTATAAAATTGCCTTAATCACTTCTGTCTTTATGTTTTAACCTTTTTAGCCCAGTCTTGTCTTGGGCCATACTGAACTTTTAGTAATTCAACTATAGTCCTACATGAGCAAGTTATAATGATAATTTAATTCTTTCAGTGCACTGCTATGACCATACGCCCAGTTTTATGAGCGTTGCTGGGATTTGAAAGTATGCAATCAGAGCGTGATGCTTAATTGCTTTCTCAAAAGGTTGCAAAATAATTTCCAGTCCCAGTGATAGTGCCCTCACTGAGAGAGTCCTTTGACCAAAATACCATTCCTTTTCCTTTCTTTGACTAGAGCCAAATGCAGTTTTCCCTTTCCCTCCATTCTACATCACCAAGGCATCATTTCAATCACTTCTCCTATTTACATTTTCTACGGCATGTTTCTGGATAGATAATTAAGTCTTTATCTATACAAACATTCGCTTTTCAGTTGATTTTTAAGCAGTGCAAACCTTCTAGACACATTTGATTTAAAACACGTTTTACACTAGCTGAAGCCAGCTGCTAATCAATGTAAGCTAAACCAAAATAAGCCCATCTAAAACGAAAATCATAATTTCTATGCAGCATTCCACACAACCTTACTTAAAGGACTTCTAAATTACTATCTTAAATTATAACAGTGCAACTTTCTTATGTAGGTAAGCTCTTACAATCCAATATTTTCCTTAACAAAAAGAATTGCCTTTATAAATGAGAAAAAAAATCTCTGTAACTAGAATGGGAGGGGTCATGGGAAGAGAATAATTAGTTATACTGAGCCTTTTTCTCCAATTGTATTAGCACAGTATAAACCGATCTTCATATTAGATGATCATTTTGCCAACGCTCACTTCTCACTAGGAGGATTCTCCATCATTGTATTCCAAAATCAAGCAGCATTCAGATTTGTCTGGGTGATATATTTTTGTCAGCATGACAAAGGTTCCCACAGTGTTTAATTACTCAGACTAGCCAGGGGAGAAGGAAAGAAATGAGCCGTGCTGAGTTTGCTGTGCCAGGCATGCTGTCTGTTACATAAGCAGGCATCTTCCAAATGCGTGAAAGGAAGGCAGAACCCAAACTTCTGTCTTCTCTTTCCTTCTCCAGATTTGTGTGTTATTTTCCATTGATTGACTGTCTTTTGTCTCATGATCTATTTGCAATTTGCTCATTTCCAGGACAGCAGGTTCTTGGCTTGGTGGAGAACCAGAGTGATTGGTATTTGGGCAACCTTTGGAAGAATCATCGGCCCTGGCCAGCACTTGGAAGGGGCTACAACACAGGTAGGCCCTGAGGGTTTTCTTTGAGCTAACATTTGCTTGAGCATGGAATCAATCTCCTGGTACAGAGAGTACAAGATGTAGTAACTTGCACCTCCTTTCCTAATCTACTGCAAAATTTGGCATCTAAAGCAGTAAAAACTATACTTTTTGGAGTTTCTGGTCACAGGCTACTCTGAGAAGAATATGTTCCTTCTCTAAATAGTCTCAAGGACATTGTGTGACATCCTTGGGGAAGGGCAAAGCTTTTCAGCAGACTGATACATCCTCAGCACTTGTCCTACAAGATTTCTCTGCATGATGAAGCATATGTAGGCCCAGCAAGAGGGGAACAATAGGAATCAAGGTTGATTTTCTGTTGAGAGCAAAACAACATCACAAAATGTCAGCCCGATAAAGATATAACTCCTTCAGGGCAGCAACAGTATCATAATTGTCCTAATAAAATGCAAACTACTGACCATCAATTGCTGCTGCTGTGAGAAAGAAATAAAGGCACTAGATCAGAGAATTTATTAGATATCAAGAGATAGGTCTTCCCACTGATTTGTGTTTGGTGTGTGAGAAAACATACCAGGTGCATAAAGAACACACACATATATCTAAATCATTTTGATGCTAGGCTTTAGATGCTGATACAGTGACTTAGGTTCCCTCTCTGTTAATAATAAAAGGGCAGAACAGATGGTGAAGCCTCCATTTAGAAAAGATGAGTCCATTTAATTGTCCCTGCACTATCAGGAAATTATTCACCTTAATAGTGGTTTTACTTTGCAGAAATATATTATGTCAAATTAAACAGAGTAACTAGAAAAAGGATTGCACAAGTTGTGCTTGAGTCATCTGTATTTCTGTATTCCTTTGTATATTTGGGGGAATCAGGCCAATTTTTTGTGAATTGAAATACAAATTCATAGCCTTGGCAGATCAAATCTGTTCTGTGAAAATGTTCAAAAGAATAGCCTAAAAGAACACAGATAGATATGGATACAAGATTTTGGCAAAAGAGGTTTTTTTCCTGCTTCACTTGCCTGAGCAGAATTGCACATATAAAGGCTTGGGCTGCCCACCTGTACCACCACCCCCACAAGCCCCTGCAAAAGCATGAAACAGAGCTGTTTAATGGATTTTTCCTGAAACCTGAAAGCTTATGTTATACACAACTAAACCTTCTTTATTTCAGTTCTGTTCACTGTTACACCACAAAGCAGTATATTTTGTTTCACTGAGAGATGACCACCTTTTATAGTTACTGTCTTTCTGCTGCATTTTTGCTTTTTCCTTTCTGCCATTTTAATGCTGACAGAGAGAAATGTATCACAATCATATAACATTAGAATAACCCAGAAACGTATGGTGGGTAGTATCCAAAATGCAATTATGTAAATAAAAATGCTATAAAGCTTTAATTGTCTTAGTTTACTCTTCCAAATGTTTTATAGGGTTACCAAATGTTGGTATATCACAAAAATCTTCCACTGAAAGCAAAAAAATATTCAATGTCTTCATATACATATGTCCTTCACATACATTACATGTGCTAGTTCTTGGTATGTGTTAATACATGCATAATCCTGCCTATGATTTTAGTCTGCTCACAAGTTCTTTCTTCAGACAACTTACCTGTAGTTATAAAATCTTCCTTTTTTAAGAAAGGAAAACAGAAGGTAGGTGATGAATGGAAGATTGACAAGCGTTCATATGAAGTGGAATGGTGTTTTTTCAAGTGCATCAACAAGAGGTCACCGAGTGAAACAGTGCAAACTTTGAGAAATCGCAAACGGTGTTATTGACAGAATCAGCATCATTTACTATAATTTCCTTAATTTAATTCATTGTTTGCCTCAGTAGTCTAGCAGAGACTAGAGGTATAAATCTCTCAAGTGAGATGAAATACCACGTGAAACTTGGGCTTGTTTGATGTGTTCAGCAAATTAAAATAGTTGGCACTGAGTGCAACCAAGGAGAATTCAGAAAACTAAAGCAGGGTGGTGGGAGGAAGAGACACAATAACTCTAAGCAAAACACTCATGAAAGGCAGTGGGCCGGGAAAGGGAAGACTCAGAAATGCAGGTGCTTAGAGTTGTACTTAGGAAAAGTAAAAGGGCCCCTAAACCCCTGAAACTTTAATGAGTTAAACAAAGCTGTATCAGAAGGAAGCTCTCAGACACTTTGCTCTTCTTCTTGGGAGCGTGGTTACTATAGTCTTAGGGTAAAAACCTAAGAAAAGAGATTTTCATTTGAACCTCTTCAGCCAGCCCCGACCCTGGCAGATTTGGTGCAGAGGCACTCCTTAAAGTCAAAGTTCTTCCACTGTTTCTTCCCAATTTCTGAAGCAAATAATATATCTTTCACTCATATCATTTTTATGTCCAAGCCACTTTGAACAACATATAGGTTGGGGGAGTCCCGTAAGGCAGGTACATTAAAGCCAGAAGTGTGTTTATTCCTTCCCCGCTAGCTCTTTAAACCCAGTAAGCATGTGCATTCTCCTGTTCCTGTGTGCCCAGGCCAAGTCTCCTGACAGCCAATACAGATTTTCAAGGAAAGATTTCATTTAGTTGTTTTTCATCCTTCTTCCTCATTTTCACAGGCAGATAATCCAAGTCATACTTTAGTCTATGACAATATAATCTTAGGAAAACCAGACCAAACTCAAAAGCCAGTTCAGTGGCTATTTAATAGATGTTTAAAATCTTCTTGGTTGGAACCATTCCTTATTTGAGATAACATTCCCTTCCTCGAGCCATTTTAAACACAGTTCCTTCTGTACCACAAAGGTGCCCAGGCTTTTTTCTGTACCTTATTGGCCAAAAATTAGTAAACTGCTTACCCCAATACTTTTTTATGAATCATCCACTCCATTTTGCCTGCCTACACTGAGATTAACTCTTACAGATTCCTCATACATTAGTTAAAACACTCTTCTCTCTCTGTATAATTTTCATTGTCTTTCACTGACTGAACTGTGCTTTTGAAAGTATCGCCTGAGCTACACTACAATTTATCTCTTTACAGATATTAAACTGACAACTCCAGAATTGCACTGTATGGTTTGATGTTCCTTTCTGGAGTAACACTCATCTTAGTTCTCAGAAAAATACCTTGTCAAAGAAATTCTCAACATAAAAGCTTTTAGTATTTTATCTGCCTTATACTTTCCATTATGGTGGAGGATAGATTTTAAAAGCAGATTCTGGTGAGTGTTATCATGATTTCAGGCTACTTCCTCAGCTGGTGTGAATCACCCCTGGCTTCTCTGGCTTTAGTGCAGCAGGACGAGCTTACATCAGCTGAGAATGAGCTCCACACCTTCCACATGGAGCTTTAGGATGGATCTGTGCCTGTAATTTGGGTGCCAAGGAGGCATTTGTAGGAGATTTCAGACTTGTAGACCTCAGAAACCTGTCCTGGGGATTTGAGGCACATCTAGAATATGCTGCCTCGGTACAACTACTAGATACTGTAAAGAGGTGTCTAAACAGCTTGAGCTGAAGATTCATACTCCCACACTGAGAGATGTCACATTACCAGATTTATGGATTGAGAACAGAAGGGAATGGCTAGCACCTAACAATTACCAGGCTACGTGTGCACCGTGCATTATTACTCCCATGTTTGTAATTACTGGAAGAATGCTAGAATGAATCTGTTTCCTTTAGTATTTCCCAGAAAAAAAAAAAGACCTATGGAAGATGAATTGGAAGTGGGAAGCATATGTTATGCCATTTTTGCATAATATTTAACAATTGTGAATAATAAAGACAAGTATAGGGCAGACTGTTTATATAAAATTAAAACTGGATCACATCTTGTGCTTCTTCACGATGACACTATGCATCTTCAGTGCAGAAAGTAGATGACGATTAATGCAAAATGGAGAGGGGGTGTATGTCATGAAACAGCCTGTGGTCCTGCTCTAGAAGCACATAACCACTTTTATATGAGTTCCACAGGCTTCTGCTCCTGACATTATGATAATTGATCTGATGTTAAGAAGTGCTGAGTGCTTTTAATTTAATCAGACATTTCTGTTTTCCAGCAATCCTCACAATTAATTACTTAAATAGTTACTATTGCCTAGTTCTGGATAGATCTATTACCAAAATGCCTTTTTTCCACTCCTGACAGCCATCTGAATATAGCAGTAATATACAAATCCATAGATTCTGAATAAAACTAGTGCTTTTCTCCGTAGTGTAAAGAAAGGAGTGTAGTAGTTGCTTGACAGGGCAGATTTTTCTGATTTGTCTGAATGAATGAAGAAGTCAGAGAACTCAAGGTTCATAGAACCTTGAAATACCCATCATCGAGGCCTTACTCAGTTTAATCATGCCCTTGCTAAAAGCCTTTGCAATATTCCTACCTCCCAGTACATAAAACATTAGTCACTTTTGGTGCAGGAACTGCTATTGTTAGGTTTGGTTGTAAGTACAAGAGCCTTTGCAAAGAAATGAAAAATACATTTTAGTATAAAAATAAAAGAAAAAATAAAGTCCAACAGCAATTTCAAGGCAAAAAAGTAGCACTTTCTTCACCTACTCTGAATCACAGTGTACCAGTTGTTTGGATTAGATTGTTCCTTCTTTGAGATACTGTGACCTCATTCAGCAGATATTATCAGTGCAAAGCATACTGATACACACATGCTTTATAGCACATAAAGATGTATTTGAAGTACAGGTGTCGTGCATATTGTATAGATAGTAGTGTAGAAAGTGGCAACAGAGTGTTGCTTTTAGGCTCAACAGGAAATGTCATTTAGTGTGTCAATGGTGGGAAAATGAAATGATAATTCTGCTTTTGGTGACCACATCCCTGTGTACCCTCAAAGAACAGCTTCTTTTACAGTCTTTCTCATGCAGTTTCTGAAGCATGTGATGTACTGAGAACTTGTTTACAGCATGCTTGACATTTCTGAAATGCAGGTCAATATGTATTTGATTTTGAAAATAGGGCCTCTAGTTTGAGAGGCCTGTCCACGTAATAATGGCATTGCTGCAACTGAATTAGTCTACTGTTCATTGCTTTCTCTGCAATACATCCTCTGCTCCTTGGCAATTGAATCTATCAGACCGTGCAATAACTCTTTTAAAAAAACACCTGACATTCTTTGAAACTGAAAACTTTCATCTCCTAAGAACTCTGTGATAAGAATACAATGGCATTCCGACAGTCTATACCAGATTCTGGTTTTCATTATATTGGAGTAAATAAAAAATATTTCTTTTTAGTTCATAATTGTTCTGGGTTTTCCTACTAGTCTGACCTGAGTTCATAATGTTGATCTCCATGTAATGCACATAAATAGGACCTATATATGCCTTGTTCCCATCTAATGATTTGAAGAATCATTCTGAAGTGTTGTATTTTTAGCTTGGTGGAGAAGTTCTTTATGTGAACATACATAGCTTGATGAGTAATTATTTTGTCCAGCGCTCGGAAACTGACCTCTCTTTATTGTAGAGGGACCATCATTAGCAGGTTAAATTTAGATGAAAGACTTACACATAAAAGCTTAGTAAAGGGATCCAGGTGCCTAAACTGAGAGCAAAAGCATCTATTGTATAGCAGGAGAACCCCAGACAAATGCATAGTAATAGTAAAACCAGTACTTCTTCTTCTGAAGTGAAAGTTCGCTTTCCAGTTTCTCATTATGGTCATAAAAGTGATTATGTAAAGACAGTTCCTTTTTGTATATACAGAAACAGAGGATTTGGACATAGTCCCAAAGCAAAGAAAGAGGCATGGCAGTGGGACACCACCCTAGGACTCTGAACGGATAGCCTGGAGCCTGTTGCAAAAAGTAGCAGAGTAACTATGATGTCTTTCTACACCTTTGTGTCAAAGCTGTCACCTCTAAGAGAGTGCCCAGAAAAAACAATTGAATTTAATCATAGTCAAATCACTCTCTTAGGTGTTGTTTGCTGTAGAAATTACTATGCTTTGATTATTTTAGTGACAGGACGAACTAGATCCAGGACAAACCTTTCATGTTTAAAAAAAATATCAAGAGACTGTACTCTCTGAGTTGTAGATGTTTTGAGGAAGAAGAACCTGCAAAACAGAGTAGACGCAAATCTCACAAGAAGCAGCTCAGTTCTTTCCCTTCCCCGTTGTCTTTCTTCTGTCTCCATGTTCAACTACAACCTGACTTTAATTGTTCCTGCTGTAGCTCCTCAACCCTGCCTCCTCCACTTGTCTGTATTGAACTGATCTTGGGAAGAGCAGGAGTGCTGCAATACCTTATACATAGATAAGGTATATAAGGTAAGATAGTTCCTACACTGTTGTTCTCAGGGCCTAGCAGAAATTATCAAGAGAATCTTTCACAAATAGGATCATAGAATTATAGGCAATTTAGATCAGAAAGGATCTCCAGAGGTCTTCCAGTCCTCTTTCCACTGAAACTCGGCTCAGGTTTCTCAGAGCCTTTTCCGATTGAGTTTTTTCCAATTGAGTTCACCAAGGATACCTCTCAAGGCAGCATGTTCCTGTATTTGGCTACTTAGTGGTGAGAAAAGTAAAAACTAAAAGTAAAAAATTACTTATATGTAATTAGAATTTCCTTTGCTGGGATTTGTGTCAGTTGGACTGCTAGCTTATGTTCAACCTGTGTGGAGAGAATTACTGAAACCTGGCTCATTGAAAGCAGACATGAGCCTGACAAAAGCAAGCTGCTTAGGCCTTGAGTGGCAAAATACTGAGCTAAGTGAAAAACTACTGACCAGCAAGGTCAGTGGGCCCTTGTTGTGCAGCGAAGCTTAGGCAAGGGAGATAACAGGATGTCTCCCACGGGACCAGATGGATTTCTAAAACTACAGGAATGTATGTGATGCTTATGCAATGATAAAGTCTGTAACCAATAAGGAGCTAAAGTTTTGTCATATGTATGAAGCTCATTAACCAAACTATTTAGGTAGAACTACTGCTGATAAAGACTGAGACTTGTTAGTCAAACACCATATACGTGTCGTTAAGTCTCCCGCCGTCTTCGACAAATGGTGTCCTTAACAAATGGTGACCCCAACAAACCTGGTGTCCACCAAGCCCCCTAGGACTTTTGCTGAAAAGCTTCTAGAAAGAAGCTTCTAGAAAGAAGCTTTTCCACTTGTCTTCCAGCCTGTACTGTCCATTCAAAAATGGCCCCATGCAGGACTTTTTGTGGAACATTGTAAGCTTTCTTTTAGCCCACTTGTCCACCCTGTAAAGGTGCCCCTGAATAGCAGTGCTATCCCCAGAGACACAGCCCCCATTTTTCTGATATATGTGATACTGCTGAGGATGCATTCAGTCTCATCTCCAGTTCATTCATCGAGATGTTAAACAATAACAGCCCCAGTATTGACTCCTATGGACCATCACTTTTAACTGGACACTGTCTGAATGTTTTCTTACTGAACAGAACCCTTTGAGCTTGACAGTCCAACTGAATTTCCAGGTGCCTTACAGTCCACCTATCCAAAGTAAACCTCAGTTTGGCTCTGAGCACACAAAACAGCTCTACATACATTTTCTTCTTACATAAATGCATCCCTGTATTTATGTTGTGAACCCAAGCATTCACAGTTCCTCTGCTGTTCCCAGGGCACTGACTGAACAACAGAACAAGAAGAGCTAGAACTGGTTCTTACTCGTGCCCATCCCTACAGTTGGCATTGTGGACTACTGTTCATATTGTAATTCAGCCAAAATACTTATCAGCTGTGCAGGGTTCATTTTTCCTCTTCATGTAGTCCAAAGTAGAAAACTTGTTGACATTTCAACCTCTATTAAATATGATGCTTTGGTGAGAATCGAAACAAAACAAAAACCCAGACAATTTAAAGCAATATCCCCAGTTACCTTTCCCTTTTTTCTGCTTTCTGAGGAAGGAAAAAACATAGATAAGCATTATGGATAAGGTCCAGATCTGATATAAATGGCTGACTCTTGAATTAAATAGACCTAAGCTGATTCACAGGAGCTGAGGATCAAGAAATAAGTTGGTTTTTTTTCTTTTAAAAGGTGAGTGATTCTTTATTGGAGAGTCCAAGTTAGATTAGTTTTGGAAGGCATACTTGCTGTCATCAGGACAAATATTCAGTGAATTCCAGCAAACCTCTTCAGTTTTTGTCCATGGAAACAAGCATTGTGTGATCCCTTTTTCCAAACATGCCTGCACAAGGAATCTCATTGACTGGAGCTCCCACACAGTAACCCTGTACAATCTGTACTATTCTGTGATTTCTGTTCAGGACAACTCACCCAAAGTCCAGTTACTCTGGCTTGATGTAGAGTTGGGACACTCTCTTTCACTTCCATGCTTTGAGGCACGGCCATGTAAAACTGTACACTCAGAAAGAATGGAGAGCGTACATGAGCATGAGAATCAGTCCAGGAAGGTTAATCAGAGGAACATAAGCTCCAGGTTTATTACAGTTTTCAAAATACTTTGTGTAATCATTGGATGTATAAAGAGGGACATTTCAAATGTGAGTACAGGAGATATATTTCTTTTCTGCTGGGTATGGACTCTCTACTTCTGACATGGTGGATGTCTACACTGTCAGATAACTTAGCACCCTAGTTCATTCTTCACTCTTGGCTCCCTGATCATCTGCTGGGCACAGAAATCAGTCAATACCCTATCTTTCTCAAGAAGCAAATTGTCTCTTGTCAAGAAAAAAAAACATTGCATGTAATTTGTTCACAGTTCACTCCACAAATTATTTCTGGAAGGTAATATGGATAGGGCTGCACTCTGTTTGACACCTGTTTTCAATCCTTCAGTGCTGAATCAGAAGACTTCAAACTCTGTAATATCCCCACATGCCCTGATAACATTCTCCAGTGCACACAATATAGACCCTCAGTTCCGTACTTAAAACTTTCCAATCTAGAAAATTGTAACATCGCTCCCTCATTATGTCAGACACTGAGAAATGCGAACAAAATAAGTTTTATGTCTGAAAACTGAAGGAACACAAACAAAGCCCTCAGAGACAAGTACTACGTAGTATGAATGTGGTCAGCCTGTTCAATGAAGAGCTAAACCCTGAACAGTGTGTGTACAGCCACTCCATAGTCCTTGATCTGTGTGCTAAGGATTAGCTGTTGGAGTGGATATATTTTAAAATGTAGATTTAGCTACTTGTCCAGGTCTAATTTCCACAAGTCAAAGATGAGTACTTATAAATCAACGAAGTTCAAAGAAAATGCAGGAAGATTTCCTATAAAGTTGGGAAAAATGGCTCTAGGAGCTTCTTTGGGAGCAAGTCAAGGGACGGTTTGATCGTAGCTTATTAGTATCTGCAGGAGGAAATATTTCTTAATAGAGGGCTTGCCAATTCAACAAATGTTCAGCAAGATCAAATGACTGCAAGTTCAAAGATATGTTCAAATTAGAAACAGGGAAAGTATCCTTCATTAGGATGATTATGCATTGGAATAACTTATCAAAGTTTGTGATAGATTATCCATTATTGTAAATTTTTTAATCAAGACTGAATGTTTTTCTAGAAATTATTCTCTACTAAAGCACAAATTGATTTTGAAAAATCCTATGGCCTCTGTTATGCAAGTGCTAAAAATTATCCTTTCTCACTTTATCACTTAAATATGTATTTAACCATGGCTTTGTTTTCCTCTCAACTCAAGTCACCTAAGCATCCAAGGAACTGAAATCACAGATAACATGCTGTGTAAAAGCTTCTTGCATTTTTAGCACTGAACAGAGGAAAACTTCTTTAAAATTCTGTAGAAGTTTTTCACATTTCCCCCATGTCACTTTTTCAGTCTCATATTTCGAAGTGCTTTATAGTAAGAGTGTACCTGATCATCTTTTTGTTAGTGTCAGCTTTTAGCACCTCCATAATGACTTGCAGATATGTACAGAGGTGCACGCTGAGTAGCTGTTGGGTGATACTTGTGCATGGCAGTGATGAGACACATCTTTGTGACAGCTCTCCTCTGCTCCATTTAGATTGGTCATTGTCATTGTGCCACAGCAAATAGAAGCTGAAACCTCCCTCCTTTCTCCCTTTCCTGAAGTGAAATATGTTATCTGGAATTTACAACTTCTAAATTTTTAGTGAGAAAAAACTTTTCCAGTCTTTTGAATTTCAAGAGAATTTGATGATTGGCCTCATGGCGGGTTTTTTCTCTCCTGGAAGCCATCTCACTAGTTTACCAGCTGAAAAACCCCTTGAATAGTTGCTCTCCACTGCCTTTAAAATGTAATCTCTGCACCCTATATGCACAAAAGGGTCACGGAGTGCAAAGGCTATTACAAAATTGAGGCGCTTTTTAAAACCCATGTAAAGAGCTTCTTCACAGATGGTTTTAATCTCCTGAAATACTTTGCACAGGGTTCAGGAAACACAAGGATTCAAGAACGGTTACTGTCCTTACTGTCTTCCTTAAAGCCCAAAGCATTGTAGAGCAGCTGAGAAAAACTCTTGGTTTCCCTTTCTGATTTTGCTAATGTTTGCCTTTCTGCCAGCCATGTTGTTTTCCTTTATAGGATTTAAGAAAATTTTATTAGCAATTTGGGTAGAAAAGTGTATGACTTTGCACTGCTTGAGTTCTATGTAAGAGAAGGCCAATTGCTCCAGCGCTAGAGATGTTTTTTCTTTGCTGACCTCAGAGACCTGTAGAACTGTTACTTCTCTTCACAAAGCACTGGAGGATAGGAGGAGGGGATTACTGCTTTACTTGTCGGGATGGTCTTTAAATAGCAGAGGTTTTCCTCCATAGACTCCGTAAAAGTCTTATGGGTCATGACACCTCTCCTGTGGACCATTTAGACTCCTGAATCAAGGAATTTTTTTCTGTAGCAGCCTTTAGGGCTTTAAGAAATGTGAAGAAATTCCCCCCAGAAATGGAAGTCACTGAAGAGAAGGTAAAAAGCGTATTTATCAATTAGAAAACCAAGAAATTCTGAGCTACTGTCAGTAGCTCTGTAAGATGTTTGAATCATGCTCCAGTACATCCTTCATCTTAACTCTGCCTAAGGAGAAACAGCGTAATTCGGAACAGAAGAACAAAGGAGATAAAAATGTTCCATTTCATTAAATGGTCATCAGGAAGCGTAAACAAAATGTTTATAATGCTGCAAGAGGAACCAGGCTCCCAACAGAGCGACTGCACTACATTTCAAAATCCACTCTATCACAGCTTCACTTTCAATACATGTGCTGAGAAAACAAGGGCTATTGCATTCTGTCACCATGCCCAGAGGGACACCCACTTTCCATCTCAAAACAGCTTCTCAGTCCTGGTCTGTTTTCTCAGAGAAAAGTTCAAATGTGGAGCCATCGTTTATTCTCGGTTAACACATTGTGCATCCCTACAAGTTTTTATTATGGTTTTATTTTTTATGTTGTGGAAGACCTTTTTGGAGAAAAAGGCTGGTGCATGTAAGTTCATAGTTAAATAATGTATCAGGATACTCAAAAAATGTGTTAGAATGATAGTCCTTTGATCATACTGTGTTAAGAGCTATAGATATAAGCTGTGGTCTTATTATACTAATGATACGGCTGATCAAATTATGAGCAGCAATTAGATAGTCTGTAAATCAAGTGAAATAAATGCAGTGATTTTCATCTGCACAAAGACTTAAAATGAAATTTTAAAATGCATGCAGTGACTTGTTGTGGAATTGCAGCTTTAATTCAATTTTTCAATCCCTAACAGCCATATACTTCTGTTTTTCTGTTTACTCTTGATGCTACGGGTGGAGAGCAGAGGCCATGATCAGTGGTGCAGAGGTGTTGCCCAGTGGCTTGCTAATGCAGTCCTTAGCAAAACTGGTCATTTGAGCTCTGGTCCACCAAAGGCTTAGTCACATTTCTGGCATTATAAACTGTGATCACATCCATTGATTTCAGGTACAATAAACATGCTAGAGTATTAAGCAGTCAGTACTATTATTGTGCTTCTGCTGGGACAGCAATGCTGCAAGCCCCTTCCACAGCACCTAAAACTGAACTCAGCTTTTTCGTGCCAAATTTATTTCACAAAACGGGGTAGCTTACTGGTTTTATACTGCCTTAAATCTCTGGGTCAGTTATTTATTGCAGCAAATCTCCATAACATGAGTCCTGTTTAACAATATTTCTTACAGCATCTAAGACTCGGTGATTTGGTGCATGGTCTTTGGTATGCTGGGCAGGTACTGTAAAAGCCCAGTAATTCTTTTAGAACTCACTATCACTTTATAATATATTTTGAAGTGTGTCTTGCCCATCTTTCTCAGATATTGTAATGGTATCTATTTGCTATCTGTCTAGGTGTTTCACTGTTATAGGCTTAGTTTTGAGAACAATTTTTAAAAAACTGACAAGAATAGGCTCTGAGATGCTGCTCACATAATATGGCATTGCCTCAACAGCTCACAAAAGCATCCTGTTTCACCTGAGAGAAACAGGCAAGATAATACTTAAAGAAAATGATCTCTTAGTAGCAGCAGTTTTTTCCCCAACAGCACTTAGGTGTTTTTCAACCACCTTAAAAGGACCATTGTAATAAACTGATTGAATTTGAAAGCTTGTCTGGTTGCTCTATAACTTCTGTAAGTGATTCTGTTCCAGCTTCAAATGTTGTTTATTACTTTCTACTTTACTATATCTTCCTCTCTGGATTTCAGGAAAAGCCATAGTCTGTGTTCCTGGAGCAAAAGATGGGAATGCCTGGTAGCATTCCAAGGGAAATTGCTGATGTTTCTGCAAACTTTCAGTTTCCTAATCAGAAAATTAAAATGCAGTATTTTGTTCTGGAGCAGATTAAAAAAAAAAAAAAAACAAACCACAAGCCAAATACAAATCCAGACTATTTTGCTGAGATGGCCTGATGCACCTGCAAGTCTTGTTTGTTTGAGCAATTCAAAATCTATTCAGATTTTGGTAGTTCAAGCAAAATCTTATCAAGCAGGGGAAGAAAATGGCATTTAGATACCAACTGGACTAGGATGTGTTCCACATGCTTAGTGATAAAACTTTATTTTTCTAAGAGCTCTTTGAGGTTTTTACATCTCTGTATATGCCTGAATTATTTCCTTGGGATAAGGAAAATATGGTGTTCTGTGACTGATCATAGTTTGTTTAATACTCATGAGACATTTGCGTTGCCACTTTTCTCTTTTTGTTTATTTGCTGCCAAGCTTTCCCTTTGTTTTTCTCAGGTAGGTTAGGGCAGGAAAATGCTGCACTCATCAAAAGATGAGAAATCCCACTGCCTGAGGCCAGATGTTCATAAAATATTCCTTTGATTATTTTTTTCTCCTGTCTCTTCCTCCCCCAGCACAGCAGCTGAGAGTAAGTCCCTTTTCTCCTGATGTTCAGCTGTATGTCATCTCGAATTTAGTCTGCAATTTCAGTCAATTTGACTCTGAGGGAAGGGGGTCCTGAGGCAAATATTTCCCTTTCCTTATTTCAGACACTTTGCCTGCAAACTAATTGCACAAATTGGAGTTAGTTCATTTGTTATGTTTGCTTTTGGTAACAAAACATTATAGAAGTAAAACTGAAGTTCTCTGTTCAGAGAAAAGGTAATTTTTCCTCTGCATGAACTATTTAAAAATTCCCAACACATGTGCTGTTGCTTTGCTTTTGCACTAAATAACATTATGTGAATAGTATTAAATTCTCCTCTTAGTAGAAAACTCTTATTCTTGGTAGTACTAATGAGTAAATACTTAAACTTGCTATAAATATTCTCTAGAAGTTATTTTTACAGCAGCAGTAAATTAGTATTCTACAGTGCAAGAAATCCTGACAGAGGCTGTACAAAGGTGTTAAACCCAAACCTGTAGATGAATTAAAATACAAATCACATCGAAATTGATCTTGAGGTTGGAACATTAAAAGCTTGTGAATATTTCCGATAGCCATGTTTGCATCGTAATTTAATGCATCCTTTCTAACATGTATTCCAGTTTTTCCACCCCATCTGCCTCTTCTACTGTCAGCTGCTACTATGATAGGCCCTCAGGACAGCATAATCTCTTTAGCTGCAATGCCATAATCTGCTGCTAGCATGAGAGTGTAAGACAAAAAAAAAAATGGAGAATACTGTACATTTCCTCTTTTCCTCCTCAGACTGGAGGTTTAAAGAAATTCATAAGAAATGTATTAGTGTCTGTAAATTATAAGTACTATTATATTATAGTTAACTGAATCTTGCAGTTAGTCTTTGTTTTTCTTAATGAAGAATCTCCTCAGTTGTATTTCACTGTTGAGACAAAGCTGACAGTTCTTGCCAGTTGGAAAAAAGTCCACTGCCAGAGTGGAGCTTATCCGACCCAGTTTATTGCTGCAGTGCAAGGAATCGGCTTCACATTGATCTCGAATTTCAGCCAATGCACAACAGCTCTCTTAGAAGCTGATGCATGCACACTACAAACTCCAAATAGGCTTCGATTATGCTGTAGAGAAGACAAACACACTGGCAGAAATGCGTTGTAGCATGTTGTGACAATAGGTCCCTTTCCAATCCAACAGCTGGAAGCAGAAGGGTTGACTGAAGATGAAAGGGGATCCCTCCAGCACAGGTTCCAGCATCCTTGAGAACCAGATGGACAGAAATGGAAAACAGAACTAAAACAGGCCACAAAATTCACTGCCAGAAGAGGTTTCCTTTTTATTCCTGGCAGTTCCAAGTTTTACTAGAAAGAAATTTGCTTTGTCATAAAAACTGAAGATAGGAATGACCTGAAACATCCCATGTTCTATTCCAAGCAGTGCAGGATTGTACCTGGTATAGTTGCTAATCGTTGTACAGTCTTAATTTTTAAAGACTTATAAAATAATGCATATTATCTGCCATTTTTAAGTTATTTCACCACAAATGGTCTAGGAGAATTTTTCAAGTATTCAGACTACATTTCTTTTCTTATTCTCATTACTTTTAGTTTTATCATCTTAGACTCCCTCGGGCACTTTTTCCTAGTGCCTGCTTTTTGCTGTTTCATATTCCTCTGCGAAGCTGTTATGTTTCTCTACAGTTGCCATGATTTTTTTTTTAAGACCTCTTGTAATGTCACTTGCATCTCTCATTACTATTCTGTTCACTTCTCCCTTCCACTAATGAAGATGTGAAACAACACAAAGCCTATCATTGCTCGTACTAGATACTTCCTGTCAACCTGCTAGGCTGCTATTTATCGGTTCTTTCCTTTACGGTCCTTCAGTTTGTGTTCATTCCCCATGACATTGCTCTTATCTAAGTCTTCCTGAATTAATTTTTCAAGTAAAATTTTATGAGACACTTGTAGGAAGGATTTTGCTGATGCTTCTGCTGTTTTCCCTTCCTCTACACCACCAATTTTGTCCAGACAAAAAACAACCGAAGAATAACAAAGCATGTTGGGATACCTGTTCTCCCCGTTCAGGTGTAATGTTCTAATGTGAAGATCCTGCTGTATGGATGCTTGCTGCCCTAATGGCAGACTCTTTCAATGGTTAGGTTGCAAGCAACATCAGAAATACATTATTCAGAAAAGTTTCAGGCATTGAAATCAGGTGTGTCAGGTGATTAACTAATTATTAGGTGGAGTAAGGGCTGCAGTTTCGTCTTATGCAGTATATGTATTGCATTCTGTGTGGTAAGTATTAAAAGACAGATTTCACTCTGCACACATTGAATAAAATGTTTTCTGAGTGACAAAATTCTCTTTGTCTCAGCATAATCTTGATTTCAGGGCAGGTAGAATCTAATCTAAACAGTGGGATTTTGGAAGAAGCAGATCTCTGTTCAGCATGAGCTGGCAGAAATGGAGTCATACAAGATTGGGATTGTCTCTACCCTTTCCCTAGCAGATAGTGACTTGACAGAATATTCACTTGGAGTGTGTAGCTTTTCAGAAGAAGGAGTGGAGAAGGTCGCTTCTGAGTCTTAGGAGATTCCTTCTTTCTTTTTGGAAAGATAGTGACCTTTGGATGGAGTTAACCTACGTCATGTGAATCACCTGTATTGGTTTATTTTGTAAGGAATCAATTCCAGTGCTAATCATGTTATAATGAAATCAAGCTTTAACAATTAAGGAGGGTACTAGAAATATAGCATCTGTCTGTTGCTTCTCGTCTTCCTAGTTTCACTTCTCTTTGGCTCATTTAGCCTTCTTGCAAGTTTGTACAACCTAACATTTGTCTGTATGTCATCTCTCCATTTTTTCTCTGCATCTTTAGGGGTTTGGGAAAATTTTCTGAGTGGCATCTTGAAATCTGAAGCTTTTTTTTTTCAGTCAGTCTCCTGCCTTAGCACAGGGTAAGGGCTGTAGTTTCCAGTGATAGATCTCAGTTCATGAATTTGTTTTAACTGCTGAGTCAGCACATAGACAGGAAGGGCCTTAAGTGGCATGTGACCTCATGGCTTTTCTTGTTCTCTGCACTGTGTTTTCCTTCAGGGGTTATCTTGCTGCTTCTTGATAAGTTACGGAAGATGAAATGGGAGCAGATGTGGAGACTCACAGCAGAGCGGGAGTTAATGAGCATGCTGTCCACTTCATTGGCTGACCAGGTGAGTAGGCCATTGTAGAGTGGTACATTCTCTACTCTGTGGATAGAGGAAGGTAAGAAAGGGAAAGGGCATGAGATGTGGGAAAATAGGAGAGGGGAAAATATCGTGCCTGCAGTAACCGTTTGTTGGATCATTCTGGGGAAAACGTGGACAAATGGAGATTTACTCATGAAGTTTCTCTTAGTACACTGACATTTTTACCTCCTCTGCACAGGTGATTCATAATATAGACAAATGGGGTTCTCAGTTTTAATTTTCTGTCATCCTTTCTTTAACTTAAAACTCTCCAGACACTAGAATTCCAAATGTATGGCTTTTCCTACTGGTTATTGTCTAAGCAGACTTTAGTTTTAAGAGTCTCCAGATTTTCCTTTACTGTTTCTGACAGATGAGTCCCAACAGTCTTTCAATGTACTCTGCCACCACTCCCCCGTGATGACAAAAGCGCTGCTGTCTCCCTGCCACAGATGGGAAGCTGAGGCCAAGGAGAAGAAATAGTGTGCCTATACACAGAAATGTGTATTTACTGTCTTTGTGCTTCCTGCCACCTCTCAGTTTTAAATCCAGAAACCATGTTAATTTAGTACTGGACCTGAACCAATAAGTCTTGCTCAACAGCTTGAGTGTATTAACTCAATACAGCATCATATTTAGATATTTCTACTGCTTCTGAGCTACATCTGGCTTATTACCAGTTACCACTAAGGAAACACGCTGCTTCTTGTGCACTTAGAGATGTACACTTGAATGCAGTCTCCTTGCACGTTGATCCAAAGGCTCTTGCAATTTCACTGTGTTTTCAGCCAGGTCCTGAATTACTGGCTAATACCTATACAGGACAGAATTTTGCAGAGTGGACCGAGGTTGCCTAATGCCTTAACCACCAGACTGTCCTTGTAACGTATTTCTCAAACTGGATGGCTGCACAGAGGCAGAACGCATTCTGTCGCCTTATAGCATAGGCTGTTCTGCAGATCAGTCCTACCTGCCCTTTCCATGAAATACCTAGAATACTTATTGCAACAATAAAATAGCTAAATATAACAAAAGAGCTAAAATAGAATCATAGAATCATTTTGGTTGGAAAAGTCTTTAAGGTCATTGGGCCCAACCCTTAACCTAATCACTAGCAAGTCTACCACTAAAATACATCCCTAAGTGGCGTATCTATACGTTTTACACATCCTTCAGGTCTGGTCACTCAGCGACTTCCTTGGGTAGCCCGTTCCGATGCTTGGCAACCCATTTGGTGAAAACTGCCACACAGTAACTCCCCTTGAAGCAGTGCAACTGCTGACATCACTTTCATCCTCTTTATTGAGAACTGATGTAGTACCTGCTAACAGCAGGCAGTTTGTCGTTTGCTGTGTATTATTCTCTCTGGTGATTAGATGAGGAACACGTCTCTTGCCGGCAGGACAAGATAAATGTTTTGAAAACTTTGCTGGAGTCCATTAGCTCTGTGTGTCAAGAGAGCCTGTTTGTATAGTTCGTATCTACACGTTGCCTCTTAGATTGATAGCACCCTCTATGGAAACAGAAATGTAGACTCATAGAATGTCCTGAATTGGAGGATCATTGAGTCCAGCTCATTTCCCATGTAGGACAACCCTAACACTCACACTATGTGTCTGAGAGCATTGGCCAAATGCTTCTGGAATATTGTCAGGCTTAGTGCCATGACTGCTTCCCAGGGGAGCTGTTCCAGTGCTTCACCACCCTCTGGGTGAAGAACCTTTTCCTAGTATCCAACCTAAATCTCCCCTGGCACATCTTCCTGCCATTCCCTTGGATCCTATCATTTATTGCTAGAGAGGCTAATTCGTACACCTTCAGAAGACTGACACAAGTTTTACAGAATTCAGCTCACATAAATGTATACTCCTGTTTTCTCTGTTTTGGTCTGCTAGGATATCTTCAATGCGGTCATCAAACAAAATCCCTTCCTTGTCTACCAGCTGCCATGTTTCTGGAATGTGCAGCTGTCCGATCACACCCGTTCCGAGCAGTGCTACAGAGATGTGTCTGACCTGAAGGTATGTTTCACAGGAGGCTGGATGGGTGGTATGCTTGCAGACTTCTCTGTGACAGAAGGAGACGCTTAAGTAGGGGGGAGACTAACACATGCAGTTTATGAGGACACCCAAGCAGGGGAAGCAAGTACAGCTTTGGCTTTGAGGCTGTGAACTGCTAGAAAAGTCAGAGATTGATGCCTTTGGGGGTTGGCAAGGTGTTAGAGAAGTGCTTCACCTCTTAAGTTCTGTACCTATCACTAATGCCACTGCACCTTAATGCTGAGTTCCTATTCCTGCCCAGTTCTTAACTCTTCCTAGCCAAAAAATACAAAATCTTCTTTTTATACTGGATGAATTTGAAACTCTTTAGTCAACATCATTTAATGGAGTGAAGTTCACAAAAGGATGGGGCAGACGGTAGCTAGAAATATAAAAAGTAAAATTTAAAGACTTTTTAAAGACCTTGCACACTACATATTTAACCTTTACGTATACTTAACCCAATCAGACTGGATTTGGCCTGGAACAAATGGCTGAGTAGAAATCTATTAATTTAATAAAATGAAGCTATAGTATTTGTTCCACATCACATTTTTCACTATTGTCAAGTAGAATATAAAAGCAGGATATATTTGAACACATATGGGTAAATTAACACCGGGTGTGCTGTGATCATTTTAAAAGGCCAGACTCAAATGTAGCTGATTGAGCTTCTGCAAGGTGTGGAAGGAAACTGACTGGCTAAATAGATTCCATGAGAGCAGACTAGTGGCATCACAACACAATAAATATTAGATAGGGTTTGGTGGTTCATTTCAAAATTCACTTGGGATTCATATACTCAATTTATGTTTTGAGAATGCAAATGTAAATGAGGTCAAAAAAAATAAAACAAAAAACACAGAACCGCAGAAGAGGTTGCAAGGGACTTCTGGAAATCACCCAAACCGTGCTCAAAGCGGGACCAACTTTGTTCATGTTGCTTGACACCTTTTGCAGTTAAGTGTCAAAAGAGTGAAATTCCACAACTTCTCTGGCACCTTTTTCCAGAGTTTGACCACCATCATGGTTCAATATATTTCCTAAATCTAACCAAATTTTCCGTTGTAACAATTTGTAGCATTAACAGCAGGAGTGTTCAATATAAACACTAGATACTGGATCAATATAGAAAATAAATCACCCTCAGCACACTGATTTCAAGAGTTGCACTTCCCAAAAGACAGATCTACTACATAGGTTAACTGACCGGTCAAAGCCAGCCAGTATTTCTTGAATTTCATACATAAAACATTCACAACCAGCTATTCAGGTATGGTCCATAGAAGACAGCTTTAAAATTAGATCAGTATACTGGTCACTAAATGTTTTATGATAGATGTTTGTAGGGCAGGATCCACACAGGAACTTAAAGCATCATGGTTTTATGCTTTGTAGCAAGTGCTGGTAGAGATTTTAGTTCTATGCTGATATTGAGAAATGTGTGACAGCAATTGCAAGGCCTGCAACAAGAGGCCAGACGTAATAGCAGGGAGAATGTTTTCTAAAAGATGAATTTTAGAAAAATACACCTCCTACGCGTGAGATATCCCAGTATTATATTAATTAATATAATCCACAGAGACAGTCACGTGGGGTTCAGTACAAGTTTGAGACATACATTTACATGAGAAAAAAGATATTGAAGCTAATAACTGAAATCTAGGGCTTGCTTCAATTTGCTGAACACAATTTGAGTCACCGTAGATACACTCTGGTGTCTGTATGGGACTGGCAGATACAACACAGACCTACAGGAGACAATACCCTTTTGGCAAGGGAGCTCTTGGGCAGGCAGGATCGCCCTAAGGTGCTTTCAGTGTTTCTGCTCATCTCTATTTAGACAACTGAATTGTTCTCCTCATGGCTGATTTTGGAGACTGATTAAGCTCACCTCAGAGTCGTCATCTGATGACTAATCAGGCAAATTACTGTTTAGGCTCCAGTGACTGTATTGACTAATATCTGTCAGGTAAGGGACATCTGGATCATATGTAACACCTACAAGTAAGCATTCAATTGAAGTATCTTAAAAATAAATTGAATCCTTTCTTCATTGTTGATTAACAAGTTTATGTTTACAAGTATGACTTAGGCTTGTTTATACCGTATATTGTATCACTTTGTCAACTCCATTACAGCATTGGCAACGAAGCCTCAGATGCATAATAACCTCCACTGGCTTTCTGATCTGAAGTATTTAACTCAACAAGGGGTGCAGTCATGTAAGCAATTTATTCAACTGAACTGGATTGACTCACACTGCTAAAATTATCCCCTAAATACTGAATTGAGGTTGAAATTCTTTGCTTTGAAAGAGAGACCAGAGCCTTATCTAGTGCATATTAAGCCCCCTGGTTTCAATAAAGCTCTTCCCATATTCAGCAGTTAAAGAACTGGCCTTCAGGCAGAACTGCTTAGAATTCTTCGTATGATTTAAAAAGAAAGAATAAAGCAATTAAAGTTGTGAATTTGCATTATGAAAATTAACAAAATTCTAGTTCTGAAAAGAAACCAGCTGGTTTGGTATGTGGTCTTCTCAAAAAAGCAACAAATGTTGTTAGCCCAAGTTAGAAAATATACTCTTAAAATTGCCAAAGTTAGTCAGTTCCATGGCATTTAATATAAATGGTATGACACAACGTATTTGGCACATCCTGTATTTCATGGTAAGACTGGAATAAGAAACGAGGCAAGAGACACCTCCAGGGTAAGAGGGAGAGAAAGACAGATTGTGAAGTTTGTACTGGAAGATTAAGAAGGATAATATAGAAAAGAAAGAAATGCAGGAAGAGGTTTAAATTCCAAGGTAAGGTTGCCCAGTCAAGTATTCCTCAGTCAAGTCAGACTACATTCCTCATGTCAGGCCAAAAAGGCACTGATTTAATTCCATCTGGCCTCAAAGTCCATGTGGAGCACTTGAATATTTTGTATTGCTTGCAGAGGATTCTAGTTACTTTTTTCCTTTCATTAACTTGAATCTCTATCCATTTTATTGAATCTTTTTCTTAGTACTATCTTATGCTGGAAAAAATCAGATGTTTGACTACTGCAGAACTCTGCTTTCTTGCTGCAGCTGAGTTGTATATACAAATTTGGGAGGACTTGCATATGGGAATCTTTCAGAAAAGGCATAAGAAGAACAGAAATATTTAAAATCAAGTTCTGCATTTTTAGTGACCACTAATTTTATATCCATCTAAAGCAACATCAAATAAGCTTCGTTATTTGTATTCATCCAAATAACCTACTTAACCTCCTGTGTTACACTGTATAGTGCTGGAGGCCACACTGTACACAACTAGACTGAAGTCCATGGGTTTTGTTCTTCTGTCCGTGGTGTGTGGAACCAAAACAATTACATTTACAGAAATCTTCTTTTCCCCACCCTGAGGGCAGTTGTTTTAAGGATGCTTTGCATCAGTCAAGAGTGTCAGAAATGTACAATTTTAACAGAAAACAAAAGTGGGCTAAGAGGAAGCAGATGCCCTTTAATTCTTTTTGCAAAGTGAGCCATCTACTGTCTCTTTGGAGGCTAGAGGTGTTTATTTTTGCATGGCATCTGTTACACCTTGGAGAAATACTCAAGAGTTGTTATTGAAGCTGACCAAAAGATATGGAAATGCTGATAGTTATTCTGCGTTGGCATCCACTGTCTATATCTTGCTTATTTCAGCTCCTCACGTGGTTCACAGTAGCCTGCAATATCAGTGGACAAGCACATGTGCTGTAGGACTGTGCCCTGATGGGCATCAAAGCCTGTGGGGATCTGCCTGGAAATAATGTTCATTTATGCATCACTTTTGCAGGGTTGAACCCTGTATTTGCTTTCCTTTTTGGTTAATAGTTTGTTCCTCTCTGTAAGGAAATCTCAATTACTATGATTTGGCACTAACCAAATGGCAAGAAAAATCCTATGAAAGAAGGTAATGAATTGTGATGCTTCTGACAATGAATCATGACCTCATTCAATGAGTCAGTCATGAAGAGAAGTCTGGTTGTCAAGGATACGGATGCTATTTACACACAGAGAATCTGATGGTTCACAGTCACAAAAATCAAGGCTCTTCAATGGGAATGTATGAAATTATCAGAATTTACTCCCCCCTCTCCAAAACAGGAAAATTATTTAAAACCTGTGATGGCTTTTCAAACTCTTTTTTAACACAGCTGATGCTAAATTAGTAGGTAGATAATTAATTAGCCTCATGAATTCCCAGTTCTGAAATTGTGTTTTGTGATTCACTGTGTCCTCCTTGGGAATGTCCTCTATACCAGAATGACTTTGTGACATCACTTACAAGAGTTTAAACATCTTCTTGTCCACAACCCAAGTACATCATTTCAGATCTGCCTTGAACATGATCTATTGCACCTCTTTCTTTTGCAGTCCCTGAACTTCCTCTGCTGTCCAAATTCCTCAGCACTGATCTGCAGCAGCTCTGACATTCTGCTGCCTTGCACTTTTTAATGCCAACCAAGAAAGCACTACACTGAGAGGAGTAAGGGCTCGAGACAGTTGAGCATAGACCCCTCCCTTCAGTGAACATCACAGTAAGGTGCTTCCACTTTGCCTAAAAGGGAGCACTGTGGTATTATAGGGGTGGGTTTTTTTCAGTCAGAAGGCCTCTAGTTAAAGATGATTTGAAAGGAGAGCTGCAAAAAGGAAAAACTTTTTAGTGAAAAATACAAGACAGGGACAGCCTGTCAGCTTATTTCCACACAGCACAGGCAGTAAGCTGGAAGGTAAAGTAATCCATAGGACCATGGGCGCCAGATCAGGCAGGGCAAAGATTTGAATCCCACGTCTAAAAGCAGTGCGTGGACCTCTGGGTTGCTGTCTACTCCAAAATGAATCTCTTCCACTTATATAGTTCAGAAATACCACTTTCAAACCTCCCTGATGACATTTTTGTGAAGTATTTGATCCTTTCTAAGGAAATTGGTTCTTTTATTAAGCCATCCATTGCTGATAAAACACAGTTTAAAAATAAAGTTTCCAGACTTCTCTAATAGAAGCATAAGTTACACATGTGGTGCTTGTTTGTAGCTTGACTTGGGGCATATTTAAACTTGTCTATAATATATGCCTGAAGAAAACCCTATTATGATGGCATTAAAGTGGTATATATAGGTGGCTTTATTGTGCAAATTACAGTGGGAACTGTCTGGTTGCCTATACAGGGAGTATAGTTTTTAAGCAGGAAAGCATCCCATCTAGAAAATACCACTTTCACTTATCATCTACCTAAACTGTGAAGTGCTCATGGGCTTAATTAAGAATATCTGTTTTGTGCTTTGCAAAATTAAACCTCTTGAGGCTTATATTTATTCTTACATTTTGCCCCTTCAGCTGGGAAAGTAGGTTTATGGGTATACAGGATGTCCTGTGTTCTCTGGTTTTACAAGTGCTGATGCAGAGTGGGATATTATCAAGATGTGTCTTTGGGTGAAAAAATTAAGAGACTGAGGTTAAGGAAATATTTGGCCAAATACTTCTTTTAGAGAGAGAAGATGCTTTAGTGGATAAATGCATAAAGGTACCTATAGAAGTAATTTTGTGTTGATGCTTGTTGTTTAGTGGTTTAAACATCACATTTGAAATATTTAATCTCCCTGGAGAGGACAGTGTATCTGGAAACCTAAGCAGGTTTGCTGGGATTTTGGTTTTAAATGTAATTACATGGAGATAACTGACCTTAAAGCCCTCTCATACATTCTGTCAGCATGTTACATCCTCTTTTACCTCCCATCTTGGATCCCATTACTAGTCTACGAGGCTCCAATTGTTTCATCATTTGAGTGCTTTTAGCCAGAACCTGGAGAATGAATAGGAGCTATCGGTGCAGGTAGCCTGTTTCACTAGGTTACAAGTGTGTGGAAGTATTCCAGGAGGCTTGCTGAACTTAATCAGTGTGTGGTAACAGTTGCTGATTAACTAGGATGATATTAACAGAAATGTAGCAAGTGCCAAGTTGCTTAATGACAACTAACCAAGTGTTAAATAGATGTGGAAATTTAAGTTCTGATCTTTCAGTACTTAAATTGCTAAATGAATATTAAGGAGCATATTTTTCTTAGTTCTCAGGCAGCCTTGATCAAGTGGGAAGGATTCATGGGACAGCCTGAAGGCCAGCGCTGTTCTTGAGGTGTCTGCCTAGATTATGGTACTGGAGTCCTGTATGTTCTACCTGCAGATTCCTCTGTAAGCCAACAGAGCTTTGGAATAGCTTAGAAACTGGGAAGGAAAATAGAAAAAGAAATCAACACAGTGTTATGTTGCTGTTCAGTCTTGTAAAGGGGATGTTGTAGTAATGAGATTTTAATTTCTAGATTCACTTTCTCTTTCTAATGTTGAGATAGCACTCGCTCAGTTTACAACTAAAATTCTAATTTTGACTTTTTTTTTCCTTTTGATTTCTCTGTAGTCTCTTCCCAACTGAAACTTTCTTCCCCAATCAATTCACTGTTGCCCACAATAATATTTCTAATATAATGGCCATAGCTATATACCTCTGCAGCCTACTGTCTTTATTGTGTACTTCCATGACAGCCTGTGCAAAGTTGTCTTCATCTCTGCAGCTTCTGCTGTGGCTAATGATAGAATAGACCAAATCAGACAGCTACAGTCAGAACTGAAGATAAATTTGTGGGCTGATAGGAAAAAAAGAATACGGTCTTTAAATGTAGTGTTGTATGCCACCTGTTAAGAGTCTTCCTTTTCGCTTTTTGAAACCTGCTGTTCTTTTTTATGCTTTCATATATCACATAATATTTATCTAATCATGTTACAGTTGAAAAGCAGCCTGCTTTTTTGCTAGGCTTGTTTTGTGTTTTTCCTACCTCAGGTCATCCAGATGGTTGCATAGTTCCTTGATGTTCTTTAGCTGCATTGACATATGCTGTCTTCCTTGATTAAAAGATCAGCTTTTTTGGATAGTCATCAGCTCCATTCAGCTTTCTTCAGTTCACTCCAGGCTCCCCTGACATCTGTACACATGCAGCATCCTGACATGTTTCAAATCTGATCAGATCTGAACAACCAGCTAGGCCCTTGACACTTACCAGCTTTTACACACCCAACAGATTTTGAAACACGGCAGCAAAGAGCTTCTATGCTGACAACTGCAGTTGTCTACGTTTGACATCACCCCCCACACAACTGGGTAGAAGCATCAACACCAGTACTTGGTTGTGATGTGACATAGTGTATGTTGATGGGAAATTCTTGCAGCAACGGGGACCTTGTCCCATAGCGGTAGCTGAGTTTATAATCATTAGCCATTTCTGTGCCCATGATCCCCAGGGTGAGTGGTCAGAGAGGTCAGCGGGGGGCTAGGATGCTCATGAAGACCTCCAAAAGGAAACTCAAATGAAGTGTAGGAGTAGTAGGGAGAAGACAAACGAGTTTTCTTAGAAAGTATATTTTGTCCCGTTTGCCTGCTTCTCAGCTTTCCTTAATCCACCCTTAAGTGCAAGTCAGCAGCTCACAGTTTCCATTCTATGCCTACTTGTAAAAATGTATACTGATACCCTATAAAACTGTTCAGCAGCCCTTTAGGTTCATTCAGCCCTGTACTTATGTTACATGTGTCCATTTCCCTAAGGTTGCATTCACTTGTTGACTTTTTTTGCATTCATTTAATGCTTTTTGCTGAAGTTAAATGCAATAGATGAAATAAGTCAAGTTCTTTTCAAAGAAAGGAGATTTTGGAGATCCATTTTCAGTGGAGGAATCTGTTATCTTAATTTTTTGTCCTAACCTCGCTGAAGCTCCGTTTGTTTCTGTGGTGTTCGGTATTTTCAGCACGCGTTGCGTATTATTGCACAGTTAAGCTACACTTCCAAACATAGGAACAAATTTAAAGCCAGCAAAGAATGTAGCATTACCTAATAAAAATGTCTACATCACATATTTTTGTCCAAACAATTTCCCAGAGTTATACAGTGTTTAGATGGGTCATGATCTTGACTTAAAGTGTTCCTATAACTCGAAAAAGTGATTTGCCTACTTCTGAAATTATCTTTTTTTCCCTACAGTTGCTTTTCTGTAATTGCACGTATGGTTTTCTCACATCCTAGTAGCCTCAGCAGTGGAATCCCAGAGAGGGACAAAGCTTTCCCTCTCAGGAGATATTTTCATTTGTGTTGGGCATGTGGAAAATAGAACCATAGATTTTATAGCAATCTAAATATTCAAATGAAGAGAGTAAGTTTTTTGCTGAAGTCAGTACAGGAAGAATTCAGGCTACGTCCTTCTCTTTCCTCCTCCAGTCCACTCATTCGGCAACAGATAGCGTGATTTCAGAGGGCTCCCAGTTCCTTTGGAGTTGTGTTGCTGACACCAAGGGAACTGCATTCATCTGATCTGGGCTGCTTCTGCTCTATGCACTGTGCTTCAGCTCTGTGTGTTCCCTCCCACAAATGCAATGTTCAGAGCAAAGCTTACCACACAGCCGGCTTGGCAGCTGGTGTTGCAGCTCTGTGGCTGTGTGTGAGTGACACTACCTTCATGCAATTAAGTTAATGGATTCAGAGAACCTCCAGAGCTCCTAGCTTGGAAATATTCCCAAGGGAGACTTTTTTCTTAATCTCCTTAGAAGTTACAGGAATAAAACTGAATACAAAGCATTTGGTGGCTTTTTTCCCTTATGCCTAAAATATAGCCACTATAAAATGAAATTATTCCTGCAAGCCACTTTTGGCTCACTCTTAGTTTTTCCTTAGGGCCCCATTCTCGTTCACATTGGCAGCATTGCAGAGTTGCCTTGATGTAAATGAGAATCAGGCCCTTTATGTCAGCGTTAGAGTTAAATCTAGGCCAGTGTAAGAGTCGTCTCCCATTAGCAGAGGCTAAATACCTGCTAGAAACTGGAATTCAAAGGGTAGAGCGTTGTACTGCATCACTGTGTTGTGTAACGCAACTGAGATCAGTCTTGTTTAAATGAAGCAATGACAAAAAGGAAGACAGATTAAATTCAGTCCTTTTTGAAAAGAGTAAATGGATACAGGTATTAATTTGAAGCTTTTTCTTCTCAATTCCTAACCAAAGTAGTGTCTGCCTGGCCTGAAAGAGTGAGTCAATTTCATTAGCTGAAACAGTCATCTGGAAATCTGAGAGTAACATTAATACCTACATCCCAGTGTCCCTCATCATGCCACCTTCTTCAGTAGAGTCTATAACCTATCAGATCTGGGATTAGAGTTGTGGCAGCATTTATGAGGTGATGCGTCACAACCAAGAGCAGCACACCTACTCAAATGTGCAGGTTATCCTATGGAGGAGTTTCACATCCATCTGTAGTGTGCAGTTCCTTCTGAAAGATGTGGTGAAGCCTTGTGATAAAAATACAGAAGGAAGTCTGTGTAGTTTTGGAAGGTTTTTTTTTTCTTTAGAGAGGACAGTGAACTGAACACACATGAAATGAGAGATAAAGCAAGTCTGTATTCTAAACACAGGATGTATTTTCTCTTTTTTTCCTCTGAGGTGATTCACTGGAACTCACCAAAGAAGCTGCGAGTGAAAAACAAGCACGTGGAGTTTTTCCGCAACCTCTACCTGACATTCCTGGAATATGATGGGAACTTGCTAAGACGGGAACTTTTTGGCTGCCCCAGTGAGGCAGATGTTAACAGTGAAAATGTAAGTGAGATGTTTCGGCCTTGAAGATTTAAGGGGTGGTTCATATAAGACACAGGCTGCGTGAAGACTTGGAGAGTTGGTGGTGCAGGTAGTGCAGTGCGGAGAGACTCAGGAGAATTGAGGTCAGTGCTCGGATTCCAGGAGTGATGCTGTGCAAATCATTTAATCTCTTTGTGCCTCAGTTCCTCGCCTATAAAATGATCATGTTAATCCTGCCTTTACCCTGTTTTTTGGTTTTTGTTGCTTTTTTTTTTTCTGCCTTGCCTTTTAAAAATCCCCAAAAACGCTAACATCACAAACTGAAAATGAGGATTTGGGGTGTTAATTCCATTAGGCAATTTTGCAAATCTCACCCCTAGAACTAAAACTTCCCAGGAGAAGGGCTTGTTTCTTGCTGTTCGGCCATACAGTGATGTCAGTTTTAGCATAGATAGTAATGCAAAAAATAATGAAGAAGAAATTAAAATATCAAGACTGCTGGATTTAGGTCTGTGAGTTTTTAACATGCTGCAAATTGTAGAATGAGTTGCTACTTCAAGGTACACTTAGGCTGTGAGACTACATTTTTTTTTCTGTACTGCCCCTAACCAGACGCAGCAGCATTTATGCTTATCTGCATAAAATTTGCAGTCAATCAGAGGCTTTCAGACAAAGCAAATCCTTTGAAAATGGTTGAAATCAAGAATGTTTATGTACAGATGTCCTTATGTGTGTGTATGTCTTACTATATATAATTCCAATGTAAAAAACTAGTCACTGAAACATTTATACACACATGTAAATGAACTCGTGGTGTGTAATATGATCTCTGGAGATTTCTAAACCAAGTACCAATTTTGGATGCGTAGTCTGAAAGGAAATAAAGATAAAACAGTAACATTTTGTTATCTGCAAGAAAAAAATCTAAAATATACAACATTCTCCATATAAAAATCAATAAAGCGAAGCCAAGTATCGTGTACACATCAGTAGTTAGAAGGTAATTGGCAATCAATAGCATTGTTGAGGCTTGTAGTGTTTCCATTTAGTCTCTGTATAAAATAACTACAGGAGATGCCATTCCAATTTTTTTTAACTATAGCATTCAAAGATTGGATAGGTATATTTTAGCCCAGGGCATGGCTTCCCAGATACTTACTTGACCATCCCACTGTCTTTTGAGTGGAGTGGGTTACGAAGAGAAACTGGAGATAAACACTGACTGGGAGAGACTGAAGCACAAATGAGAAGTGCAAGTGCACACTGAAAGCAAAAGCACATGGAGAAAGAAAATTTTCTGTTACAATGAGAGGCTTTTAGACAATCAAGTGAACCGAATGTGATGAAAGACCACTAAGAGTCTTAAAAGTCAGAGACATCAAGATACAATACATTGAGTAGAGAATAGGATAGGATAGGAAGAGAAAAGGGGAGTTAGACATTATAAAAAAAGACAGTAGAACAAAATACACCATCACACTTTAGGAATGCAGGTTAAAATTATACTGAATCCACAATATGTTGTATGGGTTCGAAGAGCATGAATGCAGTCACAGACTTGGTGCTATATTTTCCAGAGCTCTGTAAATCCTTAATAAACAGATTTATTCCAGATGACAAGTTGCTGGGGAGCAATACACAATGAATGCAAGTTCTTGCTGCTGAAAATGGCAGCAAGAATGTCTTGTTTTACTGAACTTGTATCTAGTTGATAGACACTGGAAATGACTAACTGTTCAAGCCTGTTTTTTATTCAAACAAGTAGAACGCAATATGGTATATGGTATGGCTTGTGTCTGAAAAAGAAATGTAACTCATTCTTCCATTTATAAATAAAAAAAAAAGAAATACTGGAAAAGAATGGGCTAAACATACGAAAATACGTGAGTCTTAACTTGCCAAGAGACACCAAAAAGTTAACAGCCTTCTATCAAAACATTCACATATAGAAGAAAATCTACCTTCAGATAGCTTGAGAAGTCACTGAAGACATTGTTTTTTATTAGCTACCCTTGATGTAAGCTCCTCTCTCAACTTGACTATGTCCTTTTTATTGAAGAATATAAAAAGCAAGTTTCAGCTTTAAAGTTATGAGACCTTAAGAATAGGATTATGATGAGAATGGCTTTTTCTATCAATCTGACGTAGCACATGCAGTTTCACAAGTGTCCAATGAAAATACAGTACGTTCCCATGGTCTATCGCAGTATAGTCTTAATAAGTGGAGCATCTTGTAAGGTGGGCAAGGAACCACTGTTTTTCATTCCTCCCGGTACAAGAACTAGGGGGCATGAAATGGAAATTGAAAAAAAAAGAGACCTTTTACCCACAATGTAATGAAGCTTAGAGCAGGAGGTAATGTTGCTAAAAATGTACACATGCTCAAAAGTGAAAATCAATCAGGAACTGTTAAGCTTTGGTGCAGAAAGTCCTTGAACCACAAGTTCAAGACTAAAGGAGTGTTTTGAGAAGCATCACTGTACACTCTCCCTACCTTTACGCACCTCTCTAGGCAGTCAGCTCACAGCTGGAGAGAGGATGGTGAGTTAAATGGACCTTCAGTCTGACCAGATGCAGCTGAACATTTCCATTAGGATTCCTAAGCATGTATTTTACGTAGAAGGCTATAATTTCTGCAGTTATGTATAAAGTAGGAATTGCTGTTTGATTTGTTTCAATCCTTCTTTTTCTTTCTTTTCTGAATTGAGACTAACAGCCCCAAAATACGATAGGCCTTCATTATGCTAGGTTTTTTATATTGGTAAAAGGTGCTCCTTCAACTGCCTGTGATTCTCTGCACTGTGGACCACTGGACAAAATGTTCTAATAGCTCTGCTGGTTTTATAATCAGAATTGCTTAAGCACTAAATGCACTGAGCCCTGTTGTGGAAGAAGCAGGGGCTTGATGTGAGTCCTGTCACTCACAGTGTGACTATATCAGCATCTACTCTTAAGGTACTGTTTCAATATGCCAGTCATTGCTTCTCTACAGTTTAGTGTTTGTAGTGATGTTTTATTTAGAATACAGCCTGTAATTAAGGAATCTCATTTGTAATGCAAATATTTGTAAAATACGAAAAGGAAATGTGGCAGTGGGTACCATTGGGCTGGCCTATTACTCTAAGGACCCTTTGCACTTCTCATCGGTACTGAGATGGCCTTAAAATGAATGTAAATTATATATATTCCCTTTTTAAGGACTATTTACAGTACCAGAGAGATGTAAAGGGCATTAGCTTAAAAGGTAATCAGAATTCTCTCACTCTTCCTCTGTGTATGTGTATGCATGTATGTATGCTTAAACATATATGTCTATATACATGTGGAATGATAGTACTTTTCTTTTTTTAATGTTTGCTAAGGGTATATAATAACCACAGACTGAATTTTAAGAGTCCTAAAGGCAGTGTTCGGATCTTGTACTGCATAGTCCTGATCTGGTCAGTTGTTGGTCTTCAACTGTACCAAACAGCATTGTTATATTAAGTTCCAAAATGTTACAGATGGGGGGGTCTGAAAGTGAAGAATTTGAGACAAAGAAATACAGACTGGGGTGTTTTTTCTGTTTATGGAAAAAACTTATATGTCTGTGTGTACATACATGTTTCATCCTTTCCTTGAAATATTCAAGCTGAAAGACCCTGTGTGTTACAGGCTGTGAACAGGAACCTGCCACATGCTCCTTGCCATAGAGCAGTACTGTAATCCACTTTATTCAATGCTGAAGTGAGATTACACAGAGCAGACTCTTCTCTGCAAATTGATATTACAATCACCCATTTGCCTTAAGTGTAGAATCTGGATAAGAAATTCTGAATATGAACCAAATCCTCCTGTAAACACAGCCATTGACTCAAGTGCCCTTTGCAGCACATCCTTAGCCACTCCATCCTACTTATTCTGTGCTGTTTCCCCCTTCTCACTTGTTCTTTCTTATGTTGATGGAATTCAGAAGATTTTAGGGAAACCATGAAGCCAAAGCTCACAATAATCTCTAGTTTAAATGTTTCCTGTTGGCTTTTAATGCTTATGTCCAGCAATTCATTCTAAAGGACCTACTATAAAGCCTAAGATATTTCGACAGAATCTTCCATATACCAGCCTACCTGAAGTTACACTATGAAATAGATATTGTAAGCCTGGTTTTAGCATACAAGCACACACTCAATCTTTTAACATTTTCATAAAACTTCTTTCATGCAGACAGCTTCTCACCAGGAACTTCTTCCAAAGCGTTAAATCTTAAGGTTGAATGGAATGTCCTTATTAGTGAAACTTGTGTCTTGATCCAAAGCCCAGACCAGTGAGTTTATTACTAATTTCAGTCAGTTTAAGAAAATGACAATAGGTTCCCATTAGAGAAGAATTCCAGACAACAAAGGAAAAAATTCTTTGCAGATTTTTATTTTCAGATTTTCAAATCATCGATAGAAAGAAGCACTGTAAAAAAATCTTATCTTCCCTGAAAACGTTTGCTTAAGTGTATGCTTAATTACTAAATGTGGTATTACATATTTACTTTTTTGTATAAAACTAGAGATTCTTAATATTAGCAAATGACTGTGCATGCCAGCTTGCAATATCCACCATAAGAGCAAGAGATTCTAGCACTGTGCCACATAGTATAAACTCTACTAACAAATTTAGCAGGTTTTTTGTCTCTAAAAATAGCATGCAAAGGGAGCTTCCAAGTCAGCATCAAGTTGCTGCACTTGCAGTCAGACTGATGCTTTGAATACCCTTTGCGCCTGCAGATTTTCAGGATACAACATCATTTGTAGAATTGGGATATAAAGTTTCTATTCTGTCATGACATAGTCATTCTGTAGAAATAACAGATGGCATATGGCAGTTTTGAGGTGAAATCCTGACTTGCTTGGCTGTATTGTTTCTATTATTATAGCTGTTATTGTTACTAAATGCTGAGCTGGTAGCCCATCCCGAAAGTTTCCATTATACTGCCTTCAACTGCTTATAATATTGCTAGATGGCTCATGTAGACTAGGATTTCTTTTTGTCATGCTGGTATGCCTCTTTTTTCCTTTTCTCTCACATTTTAAGGTGAAACATAGGGAAAAGCTTAGGAAGGTTGTCCACACCACAAGTTCTGATGACCTCTTCATGGAAATACTCCATACCTCAGAGAAGAAACTGGCTTTTGGGCCAGGAACATGTCTTTTGCCAACCTGGTGAAAACTTAGGCAAATTATAATGCTGAAAATTCATGGTTTAAATGTCATCAGTAGCATTTTCTTTGACTTTAAGGAGGCACAGAATGGATATGTCTGACTAGGTTCTATACATCCTAGTGACACAGCAGTTTCACATGCTTCAGACAGGGGACCTGGACGAAGACTAGGATTTTCTGTGACTGTTTCTTTTGAAAGCTCCGTGCCAGGTTCTGTCTGGACCATAGAGCTGAGAGCAGGAACCTGTTTGATCTCTGTTTTGAGGGACTTCCATTGCCCTCGCAGATGTCCAGACCATATGGAGGAGAAAAAAAAATCCAGATTGACATATAAAAGGAGTGAAAGCTAGTTCAAAGGCAAAAAGAAAAGGGATAATTGACAGATGTTCTGGAGAGAGAGTGTTTGGAGCAGGAAGAGGAAAGGACTGATGGGTGCCTGTAGGTATAGGGAGTTGGCAGAGTATTTCAATAGGGACTGTGGGACTGGAAACAGGGCTGGGACTGACTTAGACCGTGGAACTTGCCACACAAGAAGGAACAGGGCTAGGAACAATCTGAGGAAACTAAAGCAAAGAGACCAACCTGCCAAAGCACTGTGCTGCAAGGGAGGTCTGGAAACAGCTCAGCTGTTTGGCAGGTTTGACAGGGATCTGGGGAAAGGAGATGCAGAAGACTACCAAGATCTGACATCTGCAGCTGAGATCAAGGGAAGTTGTACTTTATGTATACAGAACTGCGTAAGATGTTATGCATGCCTAAAATTGGGTTCTTTATTGTGTTGATTGTTTGCAGTCCAGATAAGCCATTGCTTCCATTTAGCAAGAGTATTATCTACTTTTTACATGCTGCAGCAAAATTCCTCTTGCTAGGCAGGCTTGCTCAAACACTATCCTCTTTGTCCTTAGCACAGCTTTGTTTCACAGAAGGCTCAATTTGACCCACAGCAAATGTACAAAATTTTATGGCATGAGAGAAATAAAGGTTTAATTGACATGGGATTAGTCTGGCTTTTATTACTAATCGTTGGAAAAACCAGAAGCACTTTATGTAGGTCATCCCGAACAGGACTCAGTGAATGCTTTTCCTCCCTACATCATCGTCTGCTTTTTTTTATGCCATACTAAAGGCAACACTTAATTTACACACTTTGAAAGTGCTAAATGTTGCAATCCGAATTGCCTACTGGTGGGAACTGGGACAGCTACCCAGAAGGAAATTAAACTGCTGTAGTTTATAACCAGATTATAGTTTCATCCTGGGCTGGTATTAGTTTTCATCTCAGTAGCTGAGCTGAGTTGATTTTGTGCTATGAATCCTAACTGCACACACCTGGGAGAAGAAAAGATGATCTGAAAGATAGAAGTTTTCATTTAAGCTGCTCTGTTCCTGTTGTGTTAGTATGATATTGAGTGAGTGACTTAAACGTAGCGTCATCTCACCTCACCTTAAACACTTCATGAGAGATGCCTATATTAGGGATTTTATCCCTATCCCCAACATCTGAATAGCCTCTAGACACAAAACATTGTTTGTTGGTGGTTCTTTTTAAATATCACTAATCCCTAAGGAAATACTTATGATCCTGGATTTTGGGTTGATCTCATCTGAGAAGAAATCCTGTAGATTTTGGTGGGAAGGAAGTCGTTTCTGTGACACATCAGGTAAAAAAACCCAAAGCCAATCACAAATTTGCTTACACTAGAAAGAGCCTTAGGAAGGGAGATTTATGAGCAGACTAACCAGTTTGCTGATGAAAGGTACATGTTGTGAGCCATGTATCATATGGGTCTACCATCTGTCACATGGATAGAAAACAGCACCTCATCTAATACAAATGTGTTAGTCAGACAAGCAAACCTGGTAAATCGTGATGATTTATGGTAAAGTTGAATACCTTCTGGCCTGCCTGTGCCTTTTTGGCCAGGCTAGCTTCAAAGACTGCTTTTCCTGAGATGAAGTCTGGTCACCTGCCAGAGCTGGCTGCACAGAGAAGTAATTCAGTATATAATTTTTTATGTATTTTTCTATTTGTTTTGGCATTATGTATGTCATGGCTGCCGTTTTTATTTCGGAAACAAGTGACATCACGATACTAATGAAAGCACTTGTTTCCTTCCCACTACAGAATTTCCTAAGAGAATATCTACCATACACAGTCTGAAAAGAACAGTTTTTTCAACAGTGAGGGTGTTTCCTAGAGGTGACATTTGCCAAGTGCTTAGTGGCAAGTAGCCTTAGCATTGAAAATCTTGTAGAAACAGTGAATCTTATTCTAAACAGATACTCACTTATGAGAGTACATGCTGTCACTTTACAGCTAAGAAGTCTTTGCTATATTAGGCATGTTGTAAGTATAATGGAGAGGTTTGTAATGGAGATGCCATCTTTATATCAAATCCAGCTGATACTAAGGTCCTCATTCTGATGTTGCACTGTGTCTAAGTAAACATCTGTTTGCATAGATCTGTCAGCATTCCCATTATAAACCCATTTTTTCAAGAAGACATAATATAGAAGCAAACATTAAACCAAACTATAAGTTCTTTGTCTGTAAATAATGGATCCATGCAATATGCGTGCTATAGATAAGATTATTTCATTGGAGAAATGTTATGTGATCATGTAACTGAAAAATGATATGAGGTAACTCAGTAAGAGATAAATTTAAGGATATGTATGTGTCTGTCTTAGACAATTTTGTCCTTCGAATGTCGTGCATCTTTAACATTCTTCATGATAAAAAAGCGTGTAAAAAAGGCTGTATGTCTGTGTGCAATATGTATTTGTAGGTTGCATGTGTCTCTTCATAGTAAAGAGGAAGCAGCCTTCATATGTGAGCTTAGGGGTTTTGCCAGATGAAATCCAGAGTGCCTGGTATGTTCTGCATTGCCTCCTGTAGGAGAGGAGTTCTCATGTGGATAATCACATGCTGTTGCATTCCAGTGTCTTTTGCCTCACCATTACAGGATGGGTCCATCCTTATTTCAGACTGTTCACCAGATAGGCAGTGACAATGCTACAGGCCCAATCACAGCCGGTTCCTGTGCTGGTTGTCCTGCCTGAAGGAGCACGCCTTAAGTAAGCTGTGTTTGCCCAGCCTGTAGAGCTTGGCTCCTCAGGCTGCTTGGCAGTTTAGGTTCGTGATATGTGTAGGCAAGGATTGCACAAGCATTTGTGAAAGCACTTATAGAGCTGTGTGTCTGATCCTGCCAAGTGATTCCTGCATATTAGGCAGGGCTCTCAGACAGCATGTGCTTGGGCTGCCCCCTGACAGCCTGCCTGGACTGGAGTGGATGGTGCTGCGGGCAGAGACTGGGAGAGAGCCAGAGCACACCACGCCCACAGTCCTTCTGGGGACCGCTCTCTCCAAGGGGCATGTACACAACCATCTCATCTCTTCTCTTGGGTCTTCTCTTGAGTCCCAGCACTACATACCGTACTGAGTGTGAGTCATGGGAAACAACAGGAAGACCCTCACATACTATCGGCATAGCTGCAGACTCAGAAGAAGTCTGACACAGCCAAGTCCTGACCCTACAAAATGCAGCAGAAAAAGCAACATTTCTCTTTCCCTGCAGCAGAAGGGATCTTCTGCTGTTTGCTACTCTCCTTCACCTCCATCCCCAATTTGGTGACTTGGTGAGTTTCAACATCAGGATACTGGGGCCTCTAAAAAGCTTTGTCTCCTCTTCTTCCCCCTCCCAGGGCTCTGTATTGTGCAAAGCCATGATTTAGCCCCAAAGGTTCTTTGTTAACTCATAATTAAGTATTTATATCCTCTTAGCTTGCAACTTGAATGTAATCTAATAATCATTGAGTGACTGCCTGGTTAATAGCTGCTATGCAATAGTAAACTTCTACCCTGGTCAAATACAGCAGGATAGCAAGGTATCCCTGAAATGTGCTTTGCTATTGTTTTAACCAATTGAATTTCAATCATCTCCTTGATAATTCTGTTAAGGGCTTAATAATATCTCCTTTCAAGGAAGAAACAGAAAGATACAATATTCTTTCTAGTCATTTTTGTAAATACTGAGTTTAATTCAAATATTGTTTGAATGTGATTTGAAAAATAAAGCACAGGCTCAGCTGAATGGTGATTTCTAAATGAAAGTCCAAGAATACGTAAAAGAACTGCTGATTTCTATTCCACCCAAAAAGATCTTGATTTCAATAGAACTTTTGCCTGAGTAAAGACTTCTCAGATTCAGCCTCTCGTCTTTCTAAAAGCAGTCTCTCTTGAGGGTGCTTTAAGATCTGTGCAGAACAATAACACAGAAAAATGAGAGCCGGATCCAAAACTCATTGAAATCAAAGGCAGTATTTCCATTATTCAGAAGAAGATTATAGCGTGACGTATAGGAAAACATCAGGAATTACTCCATCAGCTTTCACAGGAAAACATTCAGCTGTAAGCATTACTGCTGATGGCAACCATTATGCTTATAGTTACAACAACAACAGTTCTTCGTCTTAACACAGTATTAGAACAAGAAAAACCTACTATTTCCATTTTCTTTCTTGGAAATGGTGAAACTATTACTTTATTCTGAACAGGACAAAAAGAAGAGCTTTTAAAATCTAAGTTAATGTCTGTAATTCAATAATCTGACACATGAAACAGTTTTGAAGTACACTGTTGTTTTTATGAAAACTTGTAAAATTCCTATGAAATTAATATTTTTCTTATTTCCTGATAAATATACAGTCATATTCTTCTTACGGGAATTTTTATTTTAAAAATAAAATACGAAAATGATACCTTTATTAATAACCTCCATTTTAGAGTAACACAAATGTAACTCTATTTGATGTGTTAAGACCATATCTAATTTTCATCTTCATTATATTTTGTAGTACATTTTACAGCAGGTACGACTGATTTTTCCTTTTTAATTAACACGTGTTAAATAATCTAGCCAGATGTTTAGCTTTAAAGTAATGTAGTTCAGGGACAGAACTGGTCAGCTGCATAGGCAGTTTTTCTCTTCCCTCTTCCTCCAGAGCTAAACTTTTATTCTCTTAAAGCTACGTGTCTAAGTGACTTGGGATTGGATTGCTTTGAGATGCCCATTTTGACTTTGAAGGGGCTTGGCTTCCAAGGGAGCCAAAAATTACCTGTTCTTTGCTAATCTGCCATCCGTTGAATTTTTCAAACAAGTTATCCAGAAGCGTAAATCCCATTAACGGTGTAGGCTTAATTCTGGCACCTCTGCAGTTGAAAGAATATTTTTATTGCAAAATTGAACTAATGCAGATACATAAATCTCAAGAAATGGAATAATAATCAGTTCAAGACGTTACTTTTCCAGCTGTCTGTCCATACCTCTAGCAGTAGTTACTATTCTCCATCAGAGGCAGCAGAACAGGAATTGCTCAGTCCAGTGTGTATAAGATTAATCTGCTGCTGAGTCTTGTCTGCTGGAGCTGTGTTTTTACAAGTAGTTTGAAACACTGCTTCTATTAAATAAGAAATGACGTTGTGCATCAGGTGGGAGCATTAACTCTGAAATTTGGCAATTACTAAATGTGTAATTGTTTACTGTTTCGTTGCTACTCTGGATGTTGAAAGTATGTAATACAGATAATATATGCAATATATAGACCATCATACAATTCCCTGTCTGCCTTATCAATTTACTTACAACTGCTTTCTTCTAATCTCTTGTCCAGTGACTTGCAGGAGCAAGACTTGGGAAAACCCTGTTGCGCTGTATATTCCACTTCCACTCCCCATTGCATCATGCTACGAGTTCCCAACCTCCTCATTCTCTCTGATTTGCTAAAATAACTATAAATAAATTATCTTTCTGTCTGCTCTTTCCTTACAGCTCCAGAAACAGCTCTCTGAGCTGGACGAGGATGATTTATGCTATGAATTTCGTCGAGAACGTTTCACCGTCCATCGCACTCATTTGTATTTTCTGCATTATGAATACGAGCCTGCTTCAGACAATACTGATGTAACTCTGGTGGCTCAACTTTCAATGGACAGGTAGGGAAAATCTCTTGTTCATTTGGAAGGATGAGACAATGAATATTTTCTTACAGAGAAATCCAGCTATGTAACGCTTTGGGGAAAGGAAAAATTCACTTTCATAGGAACTTAGGTGTCATACTGTAATATCCTTCTTGGATTAGTAGAAGCACATGTGGATATCACTTGTGCATCCAGACTTTAGCTCTGCATTGCACACAGGGTAGGTAGAGTTCATGAGAGGCTGAGTATTGGAACTGCAGGAGTTGTAACTTGTCAGGATTGTCACATATTATTAATTCATGGGAGTTTTGCAGCAACTTAGAAAAAAACAGGAGATGCTTGTAATAGACCTTTGCAAGCAGTTGTAGCTGACCGAGTTTTAACACATGATGTTTCCTGCTTATACAATGTTAGTTTTGCTTTCATTGACATTTTTCTTGCAGAAAATTTCAATTAGCGTTTTTTCCTATAGTGAAAATCAAAACTAAACATTTCAGTTCCAAATTAGGAAGTTGAAAATAAAACTTTATTTTTTCAATATGCTAGTGAGAAATAAAACCTCTCCTGTTGAGAGGAGTCGTTTTTATGCAAATGTTGATTTTCAGAATAACATTTCTAGTTTAACTGTTTTCAACTTTTAGTTCTGATGTAAAGTGAAATTTAACTAGTGTTTGGGGAAAAAAAAACTATGTTGTGACAAGTTCCACCTGCATCTTTCTGATTCCCACCATTGCAATTAGTTGTGATTTTTCAGAAGCTGTGGAAGTGCAGTCCAGATCATCCAGCTTTGTGAAATTTTGAATTTTTGGTCTTCTTTACCCTCCAGCTTCTCAAATCAAATCTAGTCCAAACTTTGTGTTTACTGCCATCAGAGGGCATTAAAAACCAGGTCAGAACTCCTTAAATATTAACCAGAAACTGATATTTCACTTATCAGAGCACATACAGAGTACAGCATGACCCATGTGTGCCGCCACTGCTACGCTGGTGGAAGGTCAGCAGTGTTCCAGGAGAGTCAAAGGAATTCGGACCAACAAAACATTCACCTCTTGTTTTAAAAATAAACATGAATGACTGAGGGCTATTCTGTTTCACCAGTGCCTCAGCACTGTATCCTGCACATTGTGTCATGGTTTGCTATGTGCATTGGTGTCTGTTCTATTGATTTTTAATTGAGGAAACATTTCTTAAGTGTTCACAAACCTTTGAGTGAAAAACTAAAGAAATAGATTAAGCCAGACCCTGAGCGAGTGCCACAGTGAATTAGTAAAGCTGATGTGTGCACATGGTGTATTTTCCCCCCAGAATTTAATTGAAAAGAATGAGCTGGGACTCAGTGCTGATTCACTGGCACTGATGCAAAGTCTGAGCATCTGTTTCCCTTTCTGGGTCCTCACTGGGGCATGTGTTTTTATTGATAGACAGAACCACACATTTTTATTCAAGGAAGAACAGTCCTCCTGGTACTGTGCAGGAAAAATCTTCCCTACTTCATTGGTGTGTTGCTATAAATTATTGATTTGAGTAGGAAACACTTTCTTTCAGCTAAAATCAATAAATAATATGATACCAAAGAACTCTTTAGCTGCTTTGTTTTCTTTCACATCTTTAAGTTACTGCCTTATTTTTATGCAGCTTCTTTAAACCACTTTTATTAAATTCCTCCAGCATAGCTGTAGACTTATAAGAGTAGTGTCTCAGATGTAGGATGACATGTACATAAACAATGCACTCTATGCTACATGGCCGCACCGTTCTTTCAGACAATCATCTGAGATGACGAAAGGCAAGAAGGCAACTCCCAGTGTCTCCAATTATAGTCCTGTTGGAGATGAAACTGACATGACTGTCGTGACAGGCTTATGTTTGCCTGTGCTGGAGGCTTGGAGAATGGAAGAGAGGGGTGCAGTTTATAAGCTAATATTAATGTCTTCAGATAGAAGCATTGAGATAGTCCTCATCCAGTGTTGGTCCATTATTGGTTAATTGATGCCTTTTATATTGATGTGACATTTTCCTTGATAATTGCTTGGTTGCATCACTGTGGTTTTGGCTAGGCAGCCTTCCTCAGAGGCATGATGTGTGCCTGGGGTTCAGAAGTCAGACTGGGAGTTACAAAAATGTGAGATCCAGGTGTAGACAAGAAAAGACACGATTAGCATTATACTACTTGAAGTCTGAGTGAGAATGATTGGTAAATTGGCTGAATATTTTTAAGAAGAAAAATGAAAGCAAACGCTCTCATAAAACAGTTGAATCCCAACAAAACTCTCTTGACTGAAACAGACCTGTAAAAAAATTTACCAAGTGATGATGTCATTATTATGCAGTAAAAGAGTATATTTGTTTTCTCTAGAGTCCTTAAGAGAATGCATTCCTCAAGACCGCTAACAAATCTAAAATAATTTGGTCATGTTGTGCTTAGAAACTTGTAATTCTAATTTTTATGGTCAAAGGAGACTATTGTGACTATCTACAGAGAGCAGATCATGGAGCATCACCAGCAGTCCCTCTATCAAACTTGTGGAAGTGGAGCCTGTCAATGAGAAAGACACGGCAAAATGGATTATTCTGAAGGGCACTGAGCTGTCCAGCTGGAAATTTATACCAGCAAAACCCAGTTCCCACTTAACTATCGTGAAAAGCTTTGCAGGCATTTTCAGGTGTGCTGTTTAAATAAGTTATGTATGCCATTTGTCCACTGCATGGAGTCCTTGAAAGGCATTTTGCTGTATTTCTTGCTAGGCAAGTATTCCATTTATAAAAGGGTGCCCTAAATCTGAGTGCTGATGAATTGTGAGTCTCCTGATTAATAGGTTTCCACTGTGTTGGAAAATTCAAAAGAAAGAAGTATTTTTCTCTATTTATTATTTTTACAATCAAAAACCTAAAGCCTTCACATACTTTTTAGATTTTCTTAATGATTTGTGTTTCTAATTCAGTTCTATGTTTCAAGCTGATGATAACCTTTGTTTCAATAATAGATAAAAAGAAAATAATGTACCAGGTGTAGATTTGTGAACGTAATATCTCAGAAAAAAAATGATTATATCATCTTGAATGTCATCATGATCATTCAGAAATGCAGGAAAAAGCTATTAATGTTAAATCACAATGTGTGTTTTCTGGTATGAGTATATCATTCCTTTCTGATGCAAAGCTTAGGGATATAGTAGGAAGAGGAAATTATTTTCTCTGATTACCATGATGCAGGAAAGTATTTTTTTTGTGTGTCTTGTATAAATAGTAATAGGAATAATCTAGTAATGTGCATTTCGAAAGGAGAGAAGATAATCATGTGGCATAGTCTACTCTACTAATTTTTAATAAAATATCTGGCTAGGCTGCATAGGTTCATTTCTTTTTGTATTAACTCAAGAGGCTTTGTAATCAGACCTTGCTGTATTTTGGGTGGCGTGTCTTAATCTCTAAGCAATTCTCTATAAATTACTCAAAGTGCTTGAACTATTTTGACCAGGCTGGGTTTGATTTATGTTTGTGTATGAGGTTTTTTGTTGTCGTTTTCATGAATAATATTGTAACTGCTGGGTATTTAAAAAAAAAAAAAGGATCAATACATCCTGTTTTAAAAATGATTTAATGAAATTTGAGATACTGTTAAAATATATACAAATCAGTACATTAAATTCTGCTTTTGTCTGAAATGTTCTTTCGATATTCCACAGCAATGCCACATCTCTCCTTCCTCCTCTTCTTACCTCCATGTCTATTGATGTCTTTTGCCCTTTCCCTGACAGTGTGTTTTCTTCTAGCTGATGCAAATGTTCATATAAGTCAGTATTCACTTGACCTGTCACTTTTAACGGCTTTTGAGATCTGACTACCCACCTTCAAAAAATTTGTGTAAGGTTTTCCTAGATCAGAGGTAAAATGATCTATGAATCCCTTTTTCCTCCACAAGCTAGATCCCTTTTTCTCCACAAGCTTGTTGAAGAGCACTGAGCATGTGAGTGAGAACAGCCTGACCTGAAGCGTGAATTGGGCACCAGACACTGTTTAAGACTATGAGCCCGCTTATCCTGTAAATAGATCCACATGGACAGATCCTTGCAACTGCTCAAAGCTCCCATCAGATGAAGTCGCATCATCCATGTGGGTTTTCCTGCAACTTCAATGTTTTAGGCAGAACGGATGATGTTGGTTACACCTGTCATCCAAGTTCTGGATTTGTGTACCTGAGCGGGGGCCATCTTAGGCTCCCTTGCATTCAGAGAAGTAGGGATATCTAGGGTGCAGTCCATCTGTCCAGAGGGAGACAACTTAGATGAGATGAATTGTGCTGTAGCAGTAGCCATTGCTTTCCACAGCATATGAAGTGACCCCAATCTGTCTCATTTAGAGACAGGAATCTGCATTTGATCGGATGAACCCAGGCAAAGAGTACCAGAGAGGGAGACAGCCTTTTCTTATTGTCATCCTTCCTCTTTCAGGCTCCAGATGCTTGAAGCCATCTGCAAACACTGGGAGGGTCCAATCAGCCTAGCACTCTATCTTTCTGATGCAGAAGCCCAGCAATTTCTGCGCTACGCCCAAGGCTCGGAAGTCCTTATGAGCCGCCACAATGTCGGCTACCACATCGTGTACAAGGAGGGGCAGTTCTATCCTGTGAATCTGCTAAGGAATGTGGCCATGAAGCATATCAGCACACCATACATGTTTCTGTCCGACATTGACTTCTTGCCCATGTATGGACTTTACGAGTACCTCAGGTAAATGGATAATGGAAGGATTCCCACCAACACTTGCGTTTTCAGTCCCTCCACACCCCACCCTTCCCACGTATTCCTAAAACAATGCAGTTGGAGGAGATCTGAAAGACACAGCTTATATATGTTTAAGGTGTGACAATGCCCAGAAAAGCACAAGGATTTTTAGGGTAGAGGAAGGGGCTGTAACTGGAAGTAAAGCAATACAGTTATGAAAGAAAAAATTGAGGTCTAAATGTAAGCCCTGTTAGCCACGAGACTAATTCCCTCAGAGCAGCAGAAGAATCAATTTGAAAATTGAACTGGACTAAGTATTATTAAATGTGCAAGAGCGTCATGTATTAGGAGAGATGTGAATTGAGTGATTTCCCTGAGCGTCCCTGGTTCTTAATGTCAGTGACAGAAAAAACATGCAAAGCATTACTGAACTTCTTGTCTCTGTGACACACTCTTAATCCAGTTTCGTATCTTAAAAAGAGGGTGATAGTCTAACCACCTCAAAAATATGACTGCAACACCAGCATCTGTCAAGGCAAAATAAATAGCATAAGGAAACTGGGAGGAGTAACCTTTATATGTATTGTATCCTAATGAACGTGAGCAGGTTGGGCTGAGCAAACTACAGACTTCTGATCCGTTAACTGAGCTTTTTTTTTAATAAAGACCTTTTTTCCCCTGCAGAGGCTGGTCATCTGAGGCCAAAGCGTAGAGCAAGGAGGACACCCTGTGGCCAGACAGCAGGATTTCAGTTCTTTAACCCTGACCAGTTTTGCTCCTCATCTCTGTTCAAATTTGATAAAAATTGATGAAAGTGTTCCAGGGAGGGTCTGCCTGTAGGCAATCCCTTTCAGTCCATAGGCCCGGGATGTTGGAGTGTAAATGGAAATATACCTTCCAGTATTGTAAACTTATGGACAAACTTTTTTTTCAGGTTTAACAGTTCAGTAAGCATCTTCTCACTTCTTCCTCATGTGGAGAATTAATTGCCTTTTTCAATTTCTGTGTCCATGCAGAGGGCCAAATTCACTATGGCTTTTAAGACACTGTAATTCAATAACATAATTGAAATTTTATCGCACTGTGTCAGCTTGTTTTCCACTTATTTTAGGGATATTTATTTTTTCTACTTGTGCTATGAAGACTCCAAAATAATTCTGTCCCTTGCACACATTAGCTGTCTCAAGGTACATGTAGGGACAGTAGTCATTAGCTTTTCTGTTCTTTGACATTGGAGTTGCACACAGTTGCATTTCTTCAGATTGATGCTGGACACAGTAAGAATAGCAGCTGTTGATTCTGGCATGTAGTACTAAAAAAGCAACTTGTTCCTCCGTGATGCTTTACAGTGCACTGATGGGAGCCAGCACTGAAAGGAAGAAGAGAGGAGAGTAGACAGAATGAGGTACCCCAATACACTGAAGATATTACAACCATAGAAATCATTCTCATATAGTGATAATGTATAACAGGACTAAATTCACAGTGATGCCACCCATTGGTGCTATTTCAGAAAAAAAAAACAGATTTACACTGAAAGTTTTTGCATCTGAGACCTTGTGTTATTCTACCAGCCGTTTGTGAGGCCCATGCCACCTTAACTCTGACTGTGAGTTTCTGTTGCTGGGGAATATTGAAACTGCTAATCTGCTACTATCAGCTCTTTTAAAAGGGATTGCATTATTTTGCATGTGGATTTATGTTGCTTTTTCAGTAATGATTTTCCTGAGCAAACCAGCAAGGAGGTACAGTGAGATTGTTTTAAATATGGATATCCTGAATCTTTCTACATTGACTGTTCCCACTGCCTCTGCAAGTAGCTGATTACTGCTATCAATCTGAACGACAGTGATTGTTTGTTAGAGAGATGTACAAGCATTTTCATCTTCATTTCCTCAGATAGAACAACCATAAGCAAATATGTGTGGTGTTTCAGGCTTCACTTTGTAGGATGAGCCGAACAAGTCCCTCTCACTACAAGTTTGCTTATTGTATATTGTGTCTCTTCAGACGGTATATTCTCAGAAAGAAAGGAATTTTGAAAAACATTTTCAAGATGTTTTGAAAATTCTGTGTGTGAAAGAATTCAGCCAGTTTTAAGTCGGGCTGATGGATCTGATGGTTACCTGTCCCTCTAGGTATCTGTTGCTAGCATTTACATTTGAGCTAATTGAGCTTTTTCACAGCTGCCAAGTAAGATCATTTCAATGCTTTTAATCTCCATCAAACCCTCTTTTTGTCCTACCTTACTCTTCTTGGAATTACAAAAGGAAAGAAATGTATCATTTGAAGATTTCCTGTTTACAAAACTGAAGCAGTTTCATGGTTTGAGTCTTTTGTCACCTTCCCTCCTTACTGAAGTCATCTTGTCAGTGCCCCAGAGGTAAGGGCTCTTTCTGATTGGTACAAGTAAGGTGTGTGGGTCATCCTAAAGGTTCTTCTAACACAAAATAACGAGACAGACTATCTACAGTTGTCACAGCTAGCATTAAAACACATCCCTGGTACGTTTGGGTAAAATATGCTCTTTTCTTCCAGTGACGTATCTAGCTTTTTTGTATGGAAGATACTACTTAATTAGTAGATTTAGCAATTTAACCCAATCATCACTGTGTCAGAATGGCATACATCAGGTCTGAACATAAAGATGCCTGGGAAACGGTTTCCTGGACAACACTAGCAAAGAGAAAGCTCTTCATAAAATCGTAGATCTTTATTTTGGGGTTTGCTGAAAAAGGAGAGTTAAAGTAAAATAGGTACTGAATCAATATTACTGATTTAAAAAGCAGCCCTCATAAGGATAGTGCAGGAATTAAACAGTTTACCTAGTGTTAGTCTGCAAAATAATGAAATGTATTCCCTGCATTATATTCTGCATAACTTGCAACACCAACAGTGAAAATTTTCCTATTCAGATTATCACAGAACCAGTCAATCAGCAGATGGCACCTCCAGTCACAACAGGAAAAAAGGTGACCCCATAGAAAAGGAAAAGTAGATTTGCTTCTAATAGGAAGAGGTTAGGTTTTCAGCTGATTGTCCAAGGAGGACTGCCACCCAAGTTATCAAAAGAAAATGGAAGATGGTTTTGTCTCTACCAAATCCTCTCTGCCTTTATCACAATTTACATGGCCTTTGTTGTTCTTTATCACTCAGGTTCAACACCTGGATCTCAGCACTGATTCATTCTTCCCCTTACATTAGTCCTTTATGTCATCTGGTCGACATCAAAGGCAGGCTATTCTACTCAGAAGTCAGTGCTGCTAGACTTCTTGGCTGAGCCAGTCTCAACTCCCAGCTCAGTTTTAGTGAACTCCTCCGTTCTAACCTTACAACATGCATCTCAGAGGTTCATATATGTCTTGCAAATGTTTGTGCAGAGATTGTCCCACTATTTTATTTTACTCTTGAAGCACCTCCACCATTTCTCTGGGTTTGACTGTATCCATTATAAGCATCTGGATTTCAGACCTTTTCTTCTCTCCACTTACTAGCTTTTCCCATTGACCTTTGATCATATAATCATAAAATCGCCTGGTTAGAAAAGATCTTTCAGATCATTGAGTCCAACTGTACCTGTCCACCACTAAATGATATCCCTGAGAAACTCATCTACCTGTCTTTTAAACACCTGAGGGTGCGAGTGATTTCAGCCTTTCATATTAGTTTGTTCCCTTTGTCTTTTGCCTTTCTTCATAAAGGTACTGTCATCGGTTCTTTCCAACAGTTCTGCCATTGACACCTATATTAAATTTGCACATGACAAGAGTAGGGAGCATGCAAGAAATATTGATATCCACATCATTTTTGTGCTTGTATCCCATGTCTTACAAAATGAGTCATGTTTAATGCTAATTTCAACACAACTTGCTCTGTTTGATGGTCTCTGCTATTGATACCTATACTTAATTCAGCTTTGTTCATCTTCAGACTGTGAACTTGGGTGGGCAGGATTGTAATCTACTCTTTCACAGTGCCAAGCACAGCAGAGAATTTTTCCTGGGACTTTTGAGCTCTCCATCAAATGAACACATAGCAACAGCTATAAATGGAAGCTGCTGTTTCCTTGCATCGCTACAAATTTTACCTTCTCCATCCTAGAACTGAATCCCCAAAGCTGTGCCACTCAAGGCTGATAGAGTCCAGAAAGCCTGAGAAGCTTTTTTAATTTGCCCTACTTGCAGAGGTGTGAAGGGGAAGAAACATTAAGAGAGTCTTAAAGAATGGATGCTGGCACTGCTCAGTGATTCTGGAAGTCTGATTGTGAAGAACTCATCTATTTACATGCAGATATCTTGGATATCGGTGATGGTGAGGGAGAAGTTAGTGAGATAAGTACAAAAAATTTGTAATAAGATGCTGTTAAAAACCTCCAGTTGTGAAAAGTTCACTAGAATGTGGCTGGGGTTCTTTAAACAATGCAAGCTTTGCAGAAAGTCACTGAGAACAGATTTCTTTTTATAGAACAGGCCTACAAGATGGTGTGAATTCTCTAAAATTTAGATTTTATTAAATAGCCCTGTTCTTCTTCTTTTTATCTGATGGCAATATAAATGAATTCTAGGTATTCTGAGCCTAGAAAAGTGGTTTATTTGGTCCTTCTGGTATTATGACAGTGATCCCAATTCCTTCATCTTATAAGGCTGGTGAGAGTTTGCTGCTTGTCAACATTGCCCTTGATTGCTTGTTGCAGGAACATAAAAGTCAGGACAGTGAATCCTGTTAAGGGGAACTGACTTTGACAGGGAGACAAAGGCATATTTCTCATATGAAATATGAAGATAATGAAAGGAAAATCGAGACAGTTATTTCTAATGACAAGCATAGTAAGTTTCACTTTGGGGATGGAAAAGTAACTTCTTTGTCTTTGGATTTTAGTTTGTTAGGAAAGAACAGACTGAATACCTCTGGCAGGCAACGCATAAGATGATGGCTAAGCTGTTACTCTCCTCTGACAGTCGCCCTAAGGCCCTTGTCTGTAGAAGTGCCCTCTGTGCAAAATGCAGTAGGTGCACACACACATACATTCACATACCAAAACAATCTCTGCACCAAACAACTTGCAGCAAAAGAACACAAAAACTATCTCAGCACATGCAGTGCACAGCTCTTTTCTGCAGGAAAGAATCATAGAATCATAGCATGGTTTGAGTTGGAAGGGATCTTAAAGACCATCCTGTTCCAAAATACCTGCCTTGGGCCAGGGACACCTCCCACCACATTAGGATGCTCAAAGCCCCATCCAACCTGGCCTTGAACACTTCCAGGGAGGGAGCATCCACAACTTCCTTGGGCAACCTGTGCCAGTGTCTCACCACCCTCATCATGAAGAATTTCTTCATGATGTCTAATCTAAATCTTCCCCCTTCCAATTTAAAGCCATTCCCCCTCATCCTATCACTACTTGCCCTTGTAAAAAGTCCTTCCCTAACTTTCTTGTAGGCCCCCATATAGAGCAAAGCACAAAAGAGCTTTGATCTCTGGACACAACCATGTACCATGACTCGCCTGGTGGATGAGAGGAAGGTTGTCGATGTGGTATACCTGGACTTCAGCAAGGCCTTTGACACTGTCTCCCACAGTAGACTCCTAGGGAAGCTGGCAGCCCGTGGCTTAGATGGGAGCACTCTGTGCTGGGTTAGGAATTGGATGGATGGTCAAGCCCAAAGAGTGATGGTGAATGGTGTTTCCTCCAGTTGGCGGCCGGTCACCAGTGGTGTCCCCCAGGGATCGGTATTGGGTCCAGTCCTGTTTAATATCTTTATTGATGATCTGGATGAGGGGATTGAGTCCATCATCAGCAAGTTTGCAGATGATACCAAGCTGGGAGGAAGGGTTGATCTGCTAGAGGGTAGGATGGCCCTGCAGAGGGACCTGGACAGACTGGAGAGATGTGCTGATTCTAATGGGATGATGTTTAATAAGTCCAAATGTCAGATACTTCATTTTGGACACAACAATCCCATGCAGAGCTACAGACTGGGGACAGAGTGGCTGGAGAGTAGTCAGGCAGAAAAGGACCTGGAAGTGCTGGTTGACAGGAAGCTCAACATGAGCCAGCAGTGTGCCCAGGTGGCCAAGAAGGCCAATGGCATTCTGGCCTGCATCAGGAATAGTGAGCAGGACCAGAGAAGTTATCGTCCCCCTGTGCTCAGCACTGGTCAGGCCTCATCTTGAATATTGTGTCCAGTTCTGGGCCCCCCAGTTTGGGAAAGATGCTAGGATACTGGAATGTGTTCAGAGGAGGGCAACGAAGACGGTGAGGGGGCTGGAGCACAAGCCCTACGAGGAGCGACTGAGGGAATTGGGGCTGTTTAGTCTAAAGAAGAGGAGGCTCAGGGGAGACCTCATTGCTCTCTACAGCTGCCTAAAAGGAGGTTGTAGTCGGGCAGGGGTTGGTCTCTTCTCTCAGGTGACCAGTGGCAGAACTAGAGGGCAGGGACTCAAGCTTCGTCAGGAAAGTTTAGGCTTGATGTGAGGAAAAAGTTCTTCACTGAAAGGGTGATTGGCCATTGGAATGGGCTGCCCAGGGAGGTGGTGGAGTCACCGACCCTGGAGGTGTTTAAAGGGAGACTGGATGAGGCACTGAGTGCCATGGTTTAGATGATGGTTGGTGTTAGTGTTGGTGTTAGTGTGGGTGTTGGTGTTAGTGTTGGGTTATAGGTTGGACTTGATGATCTCAGAGGTCCTTTCCAACCTTATGACACTGTGATACTGTGATTAACAACACTCAAAAAAATACCAAGTTACAGTTTTGCTAATTTGCACCATGTCAAGTTGCAGTAGATCTGTGCCATGCTTTGGACAAAGACCAACCATCATGGCAACAGTATTGTTGAGGGCAAATATCTGGTCTGTAGTGATGTTAAGGTAACACTCTCCTTGCAGGACACACAGATTTCTAAAAAAGAGATAGAAAGCAAGTATGATGGCACAGCATAGCACAGAAAATAGCTAGGATGAAATGCAACCAAACCTTCCAGCTCCTCAACTTGTAAAGTCCCACTGAGTCCTGGATAAATCCTATTTTTTTAGAACTGCCATTGACTGGACAGGTCTTTACCACATATGTAGTAACATTCAACTATGTTTCTTTTACAGATGTGGTCAATTGAGAGTGCTCAGAATGCTAGTTCAGCTCTGTGCACCCCTGGACGTGTAGGACAGCATTGATCAGTCAAACACACAACCTCTTTTTGAACTGTGATTGTTCTCCCTGCTCTTAGAACAGCAGATTCAAAATGAGAGGAAAACACAAAACACCCCTGGAAAAATTATGGGCGATAGTTACATTTACGGTATCAAACTGCCCATACTCTACTCTTTAAAAAAACAAGTGATTTGCTGAGTTTAAAATTTCCCTGCTTGTATTCATTGTTTCTGTTTGCCAGGAAGTCCGTCATCCAGCTAGACCTGGCTAACACCAAGAAAGCTCTGATCGTACCTGCTTTTGAGACCCTACGCTATCGCCTCTCCTTTCCCAAGTCAAAAGCAGAACTGCTGTCTATGTTGGACATGGGAACCCTCTTCACGTTCAGGTAATGGAAAGTACATTTGTTGAACCTTTGGTCATTATCTCTAAAGACTTTTTTGATGTTCTGTGAATGTTTGATTTTTCTCTCTCACTGTCAGCTGGCTAGCTCCATTAAGAAACCTATCGGATTTTTTTTCCCTTTTCATGGAGAGGCAGTGAACAGAATTGTATGTGGATATACTCCATCTGTAAGCTCAGCATTTTATCTAGTATTATAGTCCTCTACTTGAAGGACTTCAGTTGTTAAATTGAATTTGTTTTATTTACATCATTTTTTATTGCGCTACAAAATCAAGCGTGACCATTACACTCATGTGCGTGTAATTTGCTTTTTGGCTGCCAAATAGTATCCGAATAGCTGTGTCCCTCATGTGACCAAAAATAATTTATCTCTGCTCATTGGTTTGCTTCCTTACTGACTTACTGGAAAAACAAATGCAGGCTTATTGTTGTGTGCTCTTTTAAAGTGTGGAACGGCTGCTTAAATTGCTAGTTGCAGAGGTAAAAGCGCTCTCTGACTAGAAGTTGAGAGGCAAAGAACACCAAAATTTGAAGCTGCTCTCTGAAGCAGATTCCTTTTATGGCTGTGAACAAGTCACTTCTATTATCTGCCAGACTCTTCAGTTTTCAAGTGCGACTACCATGGGTTAACTGTCTCTTGGATGTGTGTGGTAAGATCTGATTAACAGACGTTTGTAAAGCATCGCAGTGATGGGATTTGGCCTTATGATATTGCACAGAGAGGAGGTTTAGGAGACCTGCAGTCTCTTCTTAGCTCCACTACTGCCCTGCTGGGAGGTGGTACGTGAATCAGTGTTCTTTCTTACATCTGTGTTCTCCATCTCTGAAATGCAAGTAATGATCTTCACCTTTCCTTTTTATGGTATTTTGAGATATAGGGATAAGAACTATTAAAAACACTAGGTACTATCCATGGCCAGTAGAGCTCTGTGTCACCTCTCCCATCCTTCTTTTACTGTAGAGTTTTCCTCACAATTCTCCCATTCTCTGTATCACACACCTCTCATTGCAGTAGCCACCCTCCCCTCATGCACATGTCATAGCAGCCAGCCTGTGTCTGGAAAACATAATTCTGACACAAACTCTACCAGTGACTGCCTTAAAATAGAAACTTGGGGCGACTTGAGGCGATTTTCTCTGGAAAATTACTTAAGGATACCAATAGAGCAAGTGCCTTTCACTCTCTCATCATTCTTTGACAGTCAAATACATACAAATTAACAAGAGATTTGTTAATAGAAAATAATTGTTTCTCTTAGAGTTGAAAGAAATAATCCTTCCAGTCGAAAATTAACACCCTCTGGATTTTCAAATGTTACATTCTGCCAACAATCAAATTTTCAGTTTGCACAGCAGTGGCCTTCCACTACAGATTCCATCTTCAATCTGTACAGCATATTGACATGTTATGTACACAGCTGGATTTGCAGGTCCTTTCTCAAGTTTCACTCAGGCAAAAATCTCTTTAACATCAGTGGGACTTTTGCCACAGCAAGGTTAAGTAAGAATTGAAGGACATGTGGTTTATAGCTGGTGTACATGTTAATGTAGGACACATTTTGTAAATGTTTCCCCACTTTACTTTGGCTCATTTCATTGCCCAAATCTATCAACAGCCACAAAGCAGCTGTGAATTGGGCTGAGAATTCCCACCTCCACCTTCAAGGTGCTTTAATAATGCTGCAATTCAAAGCTGAGCAGGTGGGAGTGAGCTGGGGAGGACTGCTGTGACAGTGATTGCTGACAGTGCCTGCAGCATCCCAGTGCCTCACACCACATGGCAGATTACAATCTTTCCCTCACTGAAATTGCTTTTGTCACCTCTTTTCCAAATGGTGACCTTTTCTAACTCTGGACAGCTAAGAAGTACAAAACAGCTCTCAATTACATCCCCAGTCACCACCAGAAAAAAAAGGGAAGACATGAGTATCTATGGCTGGCAGGGTGTGCTGTGTGGAAACCCTCCACAGCAGTGGGTTGCTCTGTGCCAGCTTGCTGACCTTGTTTGCAGGTGCTGGTGGTGCCTGTGCCTCGTGAGGATGTGCATGCTTGGTGCCTGGGTAATAGCTGATGAACCACAAATGTACTGCCGAGACAGCTTTCAGGCACAAGGGAAACCACAGCTGGTGGAAGATGCATCGTACTGAGAAAACATAACCAGCAACAACTGATTAACTAACGGATTGCATCCACAATCCAGCAAAATGTTTTAAGTGTCTTATAACAAAACTGGGAATGTTTTTTCTCTTACCAAACCATCTTTCTCACTGAAACAGGAAGCGTTGAGAGAAAAGGCAGGGAGGAAGTACACTCTGAGAGGAATAATTATTTCATTTAGCTAACTTCATTGAAGTTTACTGTAGTTTGGAAATTTTATTTTAAATAACAGCAATCAATAATGAAAGTAAAATGAAACATTTAACCCAAAGCAGGGGGGGTTGTGAGTTTGTTTTCCATTAACCGTGTGAAAAAAACTCATCATCATTTTACAGAGATCAAATTATTTGGTTTGGATTTGTCACAATTGCCAGTGTAGTGAAAAATATGTTAACACTTTTCACAAAGTTCTCCTGTGAGTCAGTGAGATTGGGTGTGGCCTTAAAATTCAACGTGCATTTAAAACTTGAGTGAGAAGGGCCAGAGCAGGAAAGTTAGATTTATTCATCTGTCTCGTGAGATGGAAGACCAACACAGATAGTGAACCACTTCTCAAAACTGCATCACCAAGAGTAAAGTCTGTTAGAAATTACTCAGTCTTTTAAGGTAGGTTCTTGTATATGGACATCTGTGTAATAATGTCTGCATATCTTACTTTGCAGTACATTTCATGTGATGATCAGCTTTGGCCAAGATCTAGCTCCAGTATATTATGTATGTGTGTATGTATGTGTGTAGACCCATATATATTGTTTGTACACATATATATGGAATCCTGAACTCTCACAATTCTTTCTTCCAGTCTAATTATTCTTTCATAATTAGGATGTGCACACCTTATGTGAGTGTCCTGTGCTCATTTTCCAATTTGTCCTGATCTTAGCCATCTTTTTGTCTTCCTCTTGCCCTCCACTCCCATCAGTCACACTGAAGAGGCAAGTAGATCATCTGTGGTATTATTTTGTTTGTTACAGTCAAATCTGTTCTTTCCTTTCTGCTTTGTTTTGTCTCTCCAATCTCTCACTTCTGTATTTTCCCTTCACTGTCTCTTCCTCACTTTTTAATTCCTGCTGCTCAGATCTCTCAATTCACAGAGGTTATACCTGAGTTGCTGTAACTGCTTACACTGCTTTCACCAAAAGGAGTGAAATTAATGTTTTTATGGTTAGCGTCATGTTCCCCTCCTGTTTAAATCAGTGGGAGAGTGTTACTAGAATAGCAGCAGCATTTGACTGCTTCTCTGCAGGAATCTCTCAATAACCAAAGTTTGTAGAGCTTTGAAGATACAAATCACTTCATAAGTGTTTAGTAGTCATTATTATTATTATCATAATTAATTTCAAAATGCTGGATGTAGGATGTTAGAAGATACAACATCCTCACCAATCCCATATCATTTCAAACCCCACATTGTGATTGTGCTTTTTTCCAGATAGATAACTGCCCATTAGTGACTGAGTAGGTTATCAACTCATTTCCAAAAGAGACAAAGAAAAGGGATAGGCTTTTAGGAGGTGATTCCAAAGGGCACCAAGGATTTTAGGCATCTTTGTGAACCAGGCACTGGTTTCTAATAACCTGCTTTCTAAGAACCAAATATTACTTGGGACTGCAGTGCTATCCTAATAATTCTGTTCTCCAGCACTGTCTCTATGTTCAGCAAAGCTGAACACCTCTTTGTTTTTCCTATTTGAAGTCCTATGAATATACGAAGTGGAAACTCCTAGGTTATGATTTTATGTCCCCATTTTTAGCAATAGTTTGCAATGTTATGAGTATTTCTAGGGTTGAAATATTACATCAGGTCCTAATTCTGCAAATATTTAATACTGAGATCCCTTTACTTTAGTGCATGAGTCATCCCTGTGAATTCAGTGCACCTTACATTACAAACTGGCAGAATGTTTATTTTGCCTCTTCTGTTACACATCTCAGAGCATTGTATTACATGTGGCCTGCTATGCCTTTGTTTCATTATTTAATCTATGAATCTGCACCAACAGACTGTTTCATTGATTTTTGGAAAGGTGTATAGAAGAATAAGTGGGTGAGAGAGTCATTGACCCTGCCACTAGTGGGGTGGATTCAAGCTGTGCTTGGAAGAGACCTGCTGTGACCTAAACAAGATTAACAAAGTATAACAGGATTTTTTTCTGTAAATCAAATTGATTGCCACATTCAGGATCACATGGGTACTCCCCACAATGTAGAAAGTACAGCAGAAAGTCTTTGTGTAATATTTTACTTATTAATTTAATTATCCACTTTGGCTCCTGCCATAGTAATAACAGTAATAAATAAAACCGAACATCTATCCAGAGCTGCAGGTGTCTCTCATAAAAATTATAAAATTGCATATAAACCAGATCCTGAATGTCATTGTGGTGTAGAATAGCTAATTTTAGGAACCTTATTTGAGATACAGAATTTCACACGGATATTAGAGCACTGATACAGCCGCTTGGTTGCTAGCAACTAGACATAGCACTTTGTAGTGCAGATGAGCTGTCTGTGTACTTTGTAATTGTTTCTCACATCAGCATTAGGTAGTGTTTTCACACTATCCTTCACCAGCTCGATGTGTTTAAGCACTGAGCACAGAGAGGCTCTGGGAAGCATGCTGGAAATAGTCCTAGATATTGCCTGCAATATGTCCTGAAAATGATGATGTGGACTGTAAGCTAATGTCCTTATTTTTGAGCATTTCATTTAACGAGTAACATTTCATTGCCTGGCCAAGATGCATTCTATCTAATTGCCTCCCCACGTCCATGCCATTTATGTCTGTTTAAGGTATCACGTCTGGACGAAAGGGCATGCGCCAACCAACTTTGCCAAGTGGCGGACAGCCACCACCCCTTACCGCGTTGAGTGGGAAGCAGACTTTGAGCCATACGTTGTTGTGAGGAAGGACTGCCCGGAATACGACAGGCGGTTTGTTGGATTTGGCTGGAACAAAGTAGCTCACATCATGGAACTGGATGCACAGGTGAGGAGACAACACCTGCATATCTCACCCAGAGCTGGGCAGTGGGGCTGTTAAATGAAATCTGCGTTCTGTAGAAAGGCTTCAGGCTTTGCATCAGCAAAGTGCTTATCTGGCCTTACTGAGTTACTTAATGTTAGGAGCATTTAGTTTAGTCCTTGTCAAGCATTAAGAGGAGAACTGAATCTAAGTTAGTTTGTTTGTCAGTGCTAAGAAAATTGTTGTCTTGCGGTGGTACAATCACTGCAGTGCCCACCTGTTGGCCAACAGTGCCCCAAGCATTGCTGCACTTCTTGCCAGTCGCCTGCTGTGGGTTCTGTAGACCTAGCTGGAAGTTCTCCAGTTAAATGGAGGTTAGTGAGTCCCAAACGCTAATTGTTCAAAAAGCAATCTTAACTTGAATCCAAGGCAAGCATCTTCCATTTCTTGCCTGCATTTACAGTGCATCTCTGCAAAGACAAGGACTTTACATTTCCAAAGTCTAGCTGTGGGGCAGACTCTAAAGGATCCTGGCTTTGATCCTTGGGCTACCTGCCTCTTGGATCTGTGACTTGGGGTGGTGCTGCTGGGCAGATCTTTAAGAAAAAAGATGCAGAGAAAGCTCAAGAGACCCTGACTGGCACTAGAGCTCTCAGAGCTGCCAAGAGACTGGCAGTGTGTGGCTCCATGTGAGGCTGGTTCTGCTCCTCACTGAAGTGGCAGGGTTTGCATCTCTCTGCTGTTCTTGGATGTGAAGCTAATACTATGCTAATTATCAAGATCTGGGTCATAGCATTTCTTTTTCTTTGGAGTTTCTTTCTGGGATTTTTTTCAGTTTCATTTCAGTCCCAGGTTTTGAACTAGTAGCATTTTATGCTAACCAAAACCCATATTATTGGCCATCTGTACCTTCCTATGCTGGCTTTTGCTACAGATCTGGAATATAGCTGATCTTTTTCTTTCCACTTCTTACCATTTTCTGTGAAGCAGAGTAGCACAAGGAATGCAGTGAGTTACTGGGAAATTGTCTCTGGGGTGTGGGCTACAGTTTGTTAGTGAGCTGCCACATATGCAGGAGGGTTGTTTTCTGCTTCTGCTTACAAAACCACACAGTGACCTTGGGCTGGCCAACACTTGCCCTCTGTTTGCAGAAAGGCATTCCCAACAAATTTGTTCCTAGTTATGTTGAGAAAAAATTATTACTGACTATAAAAAAAATATATTATCATTAATAACAATACTTTGCTCTGCTATAGCATTTTAGTTTTCTAAACACTAATCAATTAACCATCATTTAGGGACAGTAATGATCTATTATTTGTTAATCTGTGTATTCCCACTGGCAGCCCTCATCTAGCACTCACTATTTAACTCTTCTGTTCAGAAGCGTTTGCCCAGCATACAGGTTCACACATCAGAAATAGGAACATTTTTCAAAGTTGGTCATAACGCAGATGTTTTAAATGACAGTTGGGTTGGAACGAACCCTGAGAATTGTATTTCTCACTCTTAAAGCCTTAAAAAAAATCCTCACATTGAAAAGAAGTTTCATTTTTATCTGTAGCAACATGGATATTGGCCTTTTCTCCCATAAATCAGCCCAGAGAGGGTGTGTGATCACAGACCTACCTCCCCCTGTGGCATTTCTCTGCTTTGGTGTGTCCACGGATCAGGTTGCTGCCAGTTGCTTGGCTGGCTTCATTATCAGCAGGCAGAGCATCTTCTCAATTGAATTATTTCACTGCTCCTCACAACTGCAGCATCTGTCAAGAGAACTATTTCAGACTCCTTACCAAAGGTCTTTACCGCTACTGTCCTTCAGAGCAGCACACAGTGTGGAGATAAGTCGTTATTATTCTGGGGGCATGCAGATGTCCACTGAGTTGGATGCTGTACAAATGCATAGATAATGACAGCCTCCATCTAAAGAATTTATAACCTCTGAGATAGGGACCGAGGTTCCTGCAAGTGCATTGCTTTCTCAACTGACATTTCCTTGTAATAGAGGTGGGCCATTTGGAAACGCTTTCCCTGCTCTTCCAGTGACTGCGGAACTAAGATTGTGAGCGATCGTTTTTCCAGGACCCCAGCGCAGCAGCTTTCAAAGGGGCTTATTAGCAGCAGACTTAATAAGGTTTTGGAAGGCTTTATGTGCCCAAAGGCCTTTCGGAGGCATGGGAGCACCACTGTGCTGAACAGTTTATTCTGCAGAGCATAGATGTTCCCTGACCTCCAGAATTACAGAGTTGAGATGCAAACAGAGAAGAAAGAAAAGATTGCATGAGGGGGGTGTATCTTCCTCTGCAGCTTCAGCCTTTAGTTTTAAGGTCCTATAGAGACATATTTTGTAATTGGTAGTTTATCAGTTCTCCTCAATCCATCATGCAAGGCTTTGGTTTTGCATTTGATTCCTCATTGCTTCTAAGTCTCTTCCAGCTAAATGAGTTCTGCCTGTGAGCATCAGATTGTTTTCCTCTTGCTGCACATTTGTCACCCCAAACAGAATCTCCGTGGATCCCATTCCCATATATGACCACTTTGTAATTTGGCATGAAAGTTTACCACTTCAGCACTGTCTGGCAAGGAACAAGCATACCTGTAATGAAAAAGAGTAGCCATACAGCTGCATCTGCATTGAGCTGTCCAACACGTACTACTGCTTCATAGACATCTCTGGGACATCACTGGAGCCTTTGCTGCACTTAGAGCTTACCGATACCACTACCTGAGTTGGGAAATGGATCCACATTGCATTCTGGTCACTTCTTTCTGCTTTGTTTGGGCTTATTTTTGAGCTGCGTTGCTCAAACACTTGGTTTCTGGTAGCATCATAACCCAGCAGTTTTCAGTCTTTTCCAGGCTGATCATACTTGTTAGGTGAGGAAAGATTTATAGGTGAAACACTCATGTTTATTAGCACAGGTGTGTTCTCTCTCATAAATTTCTTTCCCTAAGAAAATGCATTTGGAATACTCTGCTTCTCTGCTGTAGATACTCTGTGTCTGCACAGACTCCTAAATCTACAAGCAACTGAACTTCACAAACCAGAGGAAGTTAAAGCCAGCATGCTCTGTAGCTATTCCTTCCCTGCCCACTGTCTTCTGTAGCATGGATAATGAGTCAGTACAGCAACAGATGTAAATAGAAACTGCATCAGAAATAGAAAATCAACCTGTGGAGTCTTCAGAGTTTCTTTGTCATTTGCATCCCATAAATATCGTATTTTTTTAGATATCATGGAAAAATAGGTAGTGTCATAGTAGTTAGTGTACTTCACTTTGCTACAGAATACTAAGCTTCACATCCCTTTTCAGCCCTGTTCCTTGCAGGAGCTGTATCTGGTTCTTGCATGTCCTACACTGGTTATCTTCCAGCTTGTCTAAGAATCAGTCTTTGTCAACCTTTGCTCTAATGATCATATATTTAATTATAAAAATGGAGCAAATCCAACAGGAATAATTGAGACTTGAATGACCTATCATTTTTTAACAACAAAAACAGTCAAAGGAAGAACTTAGATATAAATATAATTAGTAAAGTAGTTTTAGAAGACAGGGGGAATTAGCACAGTATCTCATACTTTGTGAAGATCTTAATTTGCATAAAACCTTCTCAAAGCATATGGAATCAGCAGGGCCATATTCACACATTGCCCATAACAGATACCATATTGTCCCCTCATTTCAGGTTTATAAATAGGTTTTGGACAGTTTTGTTGCTGTGTCTCAGTGTACAGGCAAAGCAACAAAACAGTGCAATGGATGTCTTTGAAAGCATGCCTTATTCCAGCATCCCAAGCAAGGTAAGTTATAGGGACAAAAGCATGCTTAAGACTCTCATGCAATGTGCAGTCACAGCTGTGTTGGTTGCAAGCATGCTACTGCAAAATCTGTGCTGCAGACATGGCCTTAGGCATGCCTTTTGTACTGTTTCCTCATCATTTGGCTTATGTGGAGTAAACCATTTTTAAAAGGAAAGTCAATCTTCCATAAAACCAAGAAAAAACAACCTTTAAAAAAAGAAGTCTTATTTGACATATGTGTATGGGTTTGTGAGGCCCATGCTGCCCTGTCACATGATGGAGCATGTTTGATGGTGGAGGTACGGGAGAGATGCGTTACGAGAGGTCTCTGCCACACCCTCAACAGGCAGTGTCTTTCTCCTGCAGGAGTATGAGTTCACGGTGCTGCCCAACGCCTACATGATCCACATGCCACACGCCCCCAGCTTTGACATCACCAAGTTTCGCTCCAACAAGCAATACCGCATCTGTCTCAAGACCCTGAAGGAGGAGTTCCAGCAGGATATGTCGCGCCACTACGGCTTTGCAGCCCTCAAATATCTCACGGCAGAGAACAACAGCTAGCACAAGGGAACCCGTGTGCAGAAAATAGGGACACCACTCAACGTTTGGAGCCCCATCTTCAAACTTCATAATGAAAAATACTTTCTGGTTTTTTTATCATACCGGGCAATTCTAACAGTAGAAATTTGAAGTGACATGTCTTCGGACTATGCTCATTCATCCCTTCCCCGACTACCCCAGGCCTTTCAGCTTTAGCATTCCTGAGGTGTCAATGAGGGGGGGGCCAGCCACGCACCCGCCACACCGCTGGAGGCGGGGACTGGGCAGGGGCTGGGAATGCATACTGCTCTCCTAACTGCAGAGCAAAGACAGACCTTCAGAATATAGGACTTCATGTTGCTATTTAATAATTTGACATGCTTTTTATCTGTAAAGGAAGATCTTCGGGTCGCTGTCCTGTGAATTTCAAATCTGCACTACTCTAAAAGGGAACTTTCAGCTGTGAACTTTCACAGGGGCCCTCTTAACGTGTTTGACCTTGTTAATGCAGGATGAGCCAAAGGTCTGAATTAGCCTTGAAAATGAAGTGGATGCTTATAGTTTACCGCACTCCAGAGAAGGTGTGTTACTGGTTTAGGTGTGTGAAATCAATGAGTCTTTTGTTCTCAAATTGGTTGTTTTATCAGGAAAATCCCCTATACCGCACCCTGTCTTTTCCCCAGTCCTAAATGCTGTTCCTTTCCTTGCCAAGGAAATGTCTCCCTTGTGTTTCTTTCCCATCTTCAGTTCTAATGGTCCAGTAAAGAAGATGAGTAGCTCTGCCAGAAAGTGAACAAAACTTGTCAGTGTAAGGTCTGTTTTCACCAGAGCAACTTGTTCATGTGTATCTCGTTAAATAAAGGGCCTGGCTGTAACTCGTATCTTTTTTAGGCAAGAATTTGATTTTGCCTATAAGGCACATTGTGCCAGGGGGATATTGATTTGTAGGCTCATTTCAGTGCATGCCTGTCCATGAAGGCATTGGGCCTTGGGCTTTAAGTGGACTTTTTGCTGAACAGGGATTATAAACACGGCAACTATTAGCCTTGGTGCTCTCCTGCTGCCTGCTGCAAGGTCTCAGAACTACTTCGTTAAAGGAGTTTATAATTAAAGGATCAGAACTGTTAGGAATAAACTCCCCATTCGAGGGGGAGAAGAGAATGTGTTGGGAATCTGAGTGTGAGTGTTTACTTGAACATGAGCTGGTCAAGTTCACAACTTCGATACACACAGGAGTATGCTGGAGGGCGGACAGGAAACCTGACAAGCAAAACGCAGAAAACAAGACACTGGACTTTTTACCATTTTCTTTATTCTTCAGTATTAATGTTGTGTTTACATGGGATGAAGAGATGAGATTTAATGCACTACGCCTTGCGGGGCTATTTGTAATTTCTGTTGCAATGTTAGTAGAGAAAGCAGAAACAACTCAGTGAGAAATGCATCTGTCTCCCTACTCCAGATCCCCATACAACCACGTGTACCAATACCACAGCCTGAGTTGGGAAATGGATCCACATAGCATTCTGCTCACTTTTTTTCTCTTTTGTTTCCCACCCACTGGTCCTTCTACTTTTCTCCCCACCTCATCCCTCTAGAGCTTGGTTTTATTTCTAACCTGACATTTCGTGAGAGCTTTCTGTTACGGCAGAAACCACGCGGATAAACCAGTCATTTAAACTACAAATATCAGTTCATCATGCTGTGTATATATAAGAAAAGCCAAAAAAAGGCAACGTCTTTGACAAGAAATAAAAAGGGGCAGGAGGCTACGTGTAATTTTTACTTTTTCCCCTGGGAGCGCTGGCTGCACAAGAACACATCACTGCATAATTTTCCAAAGTGCTTTTCTTATGTTCTTAATGGCTTTAAGGAAAGATTTACATAAAAATATGAGAAGAGGTGGGAAGAAGTGAAATGGATGATAAGTCCTAGCTATTATTTAAAAAAATAAAACAAAATCTTAAATTCCTAAGCCTCTTATTACTCACCATTAATGTCCCAGGTCACTGTGCATATTGAAAATGAGAAGAACTTCGCAGCAGAGTGTCCTGTTGATTAGCTAATGTGCAGAAAGATATCAAAAGCTGATCCTAAGAGAGGCTAACACAGGTTATACACACATAAAATCTCCAGTTAGGTCTTCGGTGTTGCCACCATTATGTGTCATAGATATTACAGATTTCGTTTCCAGATGTATATTCCTTTTTGGCTTGAATGTTGCCCAAGGAAGGACTGGATTGCCCTGCAGCAGCATAGCCTGTAGCATGGACCTGTGCATTAATTGGATGTGCCATTATCGACGTGAACATTATTCTCCCATCAGTGCTCATGAGACGCAGATGGAGGAGCAGAAAGGTAATAATTTGCTACTTGCCTGTCCGTACAGCGAGTCATGGGGCTTCCAGCTTAGGTGAGCTGGTTGGTGTAACCAGCCCAAAGATTGATAGTAGGTTCAAAGAGCCCCTTTTTTTTTTTATCCTTTGTAAACACTGTACTGACTTGTATCTGTCACGTCATGTTTGTCTGTGTACTTCATAATTTGGGAAGCGTGGGACTTGGGGTTTTTTTAACACATTTCAGTCAATATATATGATAGCAAATTAGGATTACATATCTGTCTGTAAGTTCCAGGGCTCCTCCAACACTGGAAAAAAACACTACCAACAACAACAAAAAATCCCCAACTCAGTTACAATACTGACTGTCTTCCAGTCCTCTGCTGTAGTATTTCCTAGCAACTTTGTTACTTAATTCTCCATTTTCTCCTGAAGTCTTCAAGAAATATCAGATAAACCTGATGACCTAATGCCTTTGATTTACCAATTTGTTCCACCAACTTCTCTCTTGAGTCTTCAGTCTATGACCTCTCCTTATCTTTGATATTTGGAAAGTGTGAGTCTCTCATTTAGATATCACTCCAGTACCCTCTCTGGTGAAGACTGATGCAAATAAATCATTTAGATTCTTGGCAATGTCCTTATTGTTTTTAATTGTTTCGTATTATTTGGGGTGGCCTACCAATTATCTCCAGTTTTCTGCTTTTGGTGTACTGAGTAAATGTGTATTTCAGTTCTAACTTCCTTCTATTTGTTCTTCAAATTCCCTCTTAGCTTGCTGGAACTCCATCTTAACTATTACATACCTTCCTTTCAGCTTTACACAGTTTTTATTTCCACTCTCTGAAGGTTTCCTATTTGGTCAGAACAACTTCTAAAATTTCCATTTAGTCATGCCACCATTTCCTTGTCCTTGATTTCCATTTATCTAAAAGAATACCATACTCCATGGCTACTTATAGGCCCTTTCCATTTTTAATCTAAGGATTTCAGTTCTTTTCTTTTTATTTAGGGCCACTGATTCTTTCTTTAAATGGAAAAAAGGCTTTTTGTTCTAAAATTTTCAGATCAAATATCACTCTACTAGGTTTTGGGGAGGGGGGTGTTTTCCCCTTTAGCGTTCCTAAATGCTAACCTTTTCTTTGTCAAGGGATCAGAAATAAAATCTTAGAAAATCCTTTGATCTTCTAATTTGGGCTCCTAACTTGACGTGTTTTGTTCTTTATCTCCCCTTTCCCCTTCCACTCCAAAATATTGACACATGAGTCACTACAAAATTTGCAGCCTTGTAACCCCCTTCCAGCACCAGAGCCTGAACCATGCAATTCCCAGCACCACATTTCAGGCATAATTATTATTCCAAATAATAATAGGGCTGGCAACCAGTCCTCCTATTTTCATTTTCATGCTTCTCCCTTTGTTATAAAAAGCTTTTGCAAGTTTAAGTTTTGGGCAAAGCACTTGCCTTTATTTAATGCCTTAATGTAACCCTCTGGTACATTTTCATTATTTCTCTCTGTTCTCACAGTATATAGCTTCAAATATTTGGCTGTAGTTTCCGTCCTATCATTTTCTGAGTAAGAGTCATCTACCATTTGCCTACCCGACTGACCTAGAAAATGTCTTTGTTTATCTCGAATAATCCTATGTATCGATCAGATTTAAGTCCAAATCCCACCTTCAGTAATTCCTTCCAGCCTTGGTAGTTTTCTATGTGAGCAATCTGGTTCCACTTCGTAATTTACAATTTTTAATTCTAATTGTAAATCATCATCTTGGACTCAGTGACATAAAGGAATTAGCAGCTGTGCGTCAAGTTACATCACTTTTGTTCGACTCAATATCAGATATGCGCACATTATTCCTGAATTACTGATTTTTCACCTGGTAGGCTTCGTGTGGTTTGTATGTAAATCATAAACTGCATTTTCCTTTTACTGTGCAAGTGGAGGCACTTTGTAGTGTTATTTGCAGTAGCTGTTGCAGCAGAGTAAGCCTTTTGTTAGAGGGAAAAGCACAAAAACCTTGTCATAATTGTAGCTACTGTTTCTCTCTGCAGGGGAAAATAAGGCCCTAGCACAGATGAACAGTTTTATAAATGCCCTGCACAAAACACATTGCACATTATTTTCGGGTAGGTATAATCGTACATCGTCCAATTAAATATGAAAAATATGGTTTTAATGTTCTCATTTTTACATGCAATTCTATCCAGAAGATAATGCATTTCCTTTGTATCTTGCCAGTTTCCCCCATTACTCCAGCCTCCTAATAGCCCCATCTGTTTTTGGCTGAGAAAGATTAATGACCAGCAGCACTGGGAGTCCTGGCAAATCAGCAGAGATATTACTCTTAGGCATTACACAAGACATTCCTTTCTGCTCTGCCAGATACTGTATGGGTGTTCCTCAGGTTTCAGTGCAGTGACAGGAAAACACAGCAAGCTCAGCAAGTGGAGTGAGCATTGTTATTTATGAATTTCAGCAAAGTCTAATGCATTAGATGGTGGGAATGCAAACAAAAGAACGTGTCATTGTTAGCTCAAAACATATTTCAGTGTTAGGAAAAGAAAGCAGCTAAGTTTCTACAACTCCAGTAAGTGAGACTGAAACAAACAAGACACTAGTAGACAATGACAGCAAATAACCTAGCATTTCCACTGTAGTATTGAAAATACAGAAGCATTGATAGCTAAATGAAGTAATTTTTATAGTAATAATTCGTTATGTGTATTTAGACAGTATATTTACATCCAAACACTTGGGTGAATTGGGGTTTGTTTGAAGATTGTTACTTTGGTTCACAACATAAAATTAAGTTTGGAAGAGCTTCTGGCTGTGCAGAGCAAATTATGGCTCAGGAAACGCTTATAAACCTGAATTTATAAATGCCTTGCTTCTATGCAAATTTGTTTTCATCAGTAGTTATAAATGCACAGAACAAGACACAAAGTCCTTGGGAATTTCAAAAGGAGTATGTACGTGTCAGTTGGCTGGAACATTTTCCTCTTACAATTACTTGGAATTTGGAGTTTGTTTGATCTGCAGAGTAGAATTGTTATGATCAGTTGAAAAAAACAATCTGGGAATTAGAAAGCCAGGGAAATATTTATTTGTGTGATGATTGTATGAATGTATTTGTCCAGACATGTTAAAGGGACTGCAATGAAGTGTTAGCTCATTGAGGGTGTCCAGATGCAACTGAAACCCAGGCTAAAGGGTTAGATCTGAAACCCAGGCTTAGTATCTTTTCAATCATTCTGTGCTATGTTTTCCCCTCCTAGGATGAGAACAGTTTCCTGTCTTCCAGGTAATTTCTGTAAGGTTAAAATATCCTAAACCTCTGCAATATGGATTCACGGGAAGTCGCTGTGCAGGTGACAAAAGCTGCATTTGAGCTCCTTGGTCCATTGACATGAGATACAAGATTTCAATCCAGAAGAAACAATTGTGACCACAGGGTTAATGCTCTAATCACTCTCACCAAATATATTCAAGAAGAGGCCCCCAAACACGTGAGGTCAAGTAATCCAGGTCAAGCTAAGCCTGTTCCTCAGTATTACAGCAACATAATTCTCAAACAATACATGTGGGAATTTTCAACATTAACCATTTTATCACAAGACTCCCACTAAGGCTGCAAAATCAGTCATGTGAAAGAGGATCTGAAATTTCAAGTTGCTGATGGAGCTGGTGATTTGCTCATACAACTTCTTTCTATCCCCTGGCATATAAGTATCGTACTCTCTACATAATCATCTGCTGCGGATTTTTTAGAGGACTCTTCTTCCATTCTGTGGATGGTACTCGGGGAAGGAGGCAGCTGGGTGATACTCACTCTGACTGAGCTTTTCATAATATGATAGCTGCCTTGATTCTGAGCAAAGCCAGGCTTTTTTGGTTTTCCTTTTTTTTTTTCCAAAGGACAGGTTTAAACTGTGATATAGGAAAATCAGTTATCCCCCGTGCTCTCAGGCTTTCTGAGCAGAACACCTGCAGTTTTGTTCTACAGGCTCTTCTTGTGTGGAGGGATCCTACAGAGGTGGTGGAAATGACACGCTCAGAGGCCTCGTAGGACTCACCTAAAACTTATGAATGCTATCAGCTGAACATGCAAGAGTGATGAACCCCAGCTATGCCCAAGCATGTCTTGCTACATCTTTGGGAGCACTCTAAAGGCTATTTGCAGTCAGGTAAGCAGTGAAAAGATGGAGTGAATATTGAACGACTAAAGCAAAAGCATTCTGAGGTCCCTCAGAAGATCTGTTGGTAGAATCTAAGTGTTGGGCTAAGCTAATTCTGGATCCATGGTTATTTCTTATCCAACACAGGCCAACGTGGCCCACCTGTAGTAAATTCTATAGGCTATAAAATTCATGAAAGTCAGCACTGAGATTAAGCCGTTCTCAGCTAGAAGATGTTTAATTTGTTTCAATTCTTTGGATTCCCACATTGCTCCTTTGGTGCTCATAAGAAAAAGAAAAATAAAAGAGATAGCAGCTTGATAACAGTAGGAGTCTGACTATACAGCCTTTTTAAATTGTCAGCGCTGAGGTAAATGGTTGGGGCAAAGCTGGAGTGAGTGAGGTTCACAGAATTTCTTCTTTTGATCTGCCTGTGGATCTGTTGTTCCAATGGTGCTCTCAGAAATGCTATAAGGAAAGGAAAAGATATCCAATGCTAATTGATCCATGAACTCTTCATCCAGTCTGAACTAACCACCAACAGCAGAAAGGGAGCTGCACCACTGTCTGCTTTGAGGTTTTTTTAGATAGCAATAGTGAGTACAGTATGAAATCTATTATTGTGATGATAGACTTTGCTGAGCTTTTCAGCATTTGAGATGTATACTCGCTGTGAGTGACAGAGGCCCCTTGGGGTTAGGAAGAGATGGGGCTTAGCACTTTGCTGGTTCAGAATGAGAATGAGATGTATTTTCCCTCAACACCTTTCCCAGTGTTTACTAATTATATTAGCACCAATTAATCCAGGTGGCCTGAGGCTCAGTGCTCAGACAGGGCAGTAAGCTTCTGCTGAGAGCTTCTGATAAGAGAACAAGACAGATAAACGAAATGATGCTTTCTGTCTGTGACATCAGTGAATATTACCGTATGGGTTCCCGTGGCTCATGGCAAGTTTACATCTTTTACTTTTCACTGTTAGGGTTTATTCAAAGAACAGCAAAGGCAATCAAAAAACCTGAGTTGTCTAAGGACCCACAAGGATTAACATTCACAGAGATGCATCAATGAAAAATATCCATTTCACATGTGATATTTTACAGTTTGCAAAACGTTTTATTTTCTTAAGCTGATACAGCTTCCTTCTGCATCAGTCAGGCCTACACACATTACAGCATTGTCTGACACAAAGCATAGAAGTGAGGGGTCGTTGCAATCTCCTCAGCACCGCTTCAGTACAGGGAGGGCCTTTCTGTAGCCTGGGGAATTTTTCTTTCCTTTGTGCCTTCACAGATTTTTTTTTTCTTTCTATCTCAGCTGCGTCTCTTCTAGCAAGTATGAAAGACCACTGGTTTGTGCCAGACCATTGCATGAGTTAATTGCTAAAACAATATCAACACACTATGTTTCTGGCATGGCACCTGGGCCTCCATACAAATTTATTCTGGGGGGGATTTTTTCCAATTTTAGTCAAGCCTGCATCTCAGAGAATAATTCAGTAATTCCAAGCTGTAACAATGGGATTTTTTAACATATTCGTATTGTTCAAACTTTTTTGTCTACTACACCCATATAACTTCCAGGAAAATATTGGTTTGAGAGGAGGAGGGTCATTGCAAGTAACCCAAAATCAGCAGCATATATGAAGATATGTGACCTACTCAAGCCATAAGTTTAACACAAGTTTCTACAATTTAAAAATTTGCTAAAGTTTCTGTAGGGCTCGATTTCAGGAGCTTTCCTCTGCCAACCTAGGTTTCTGCTATTTCTTCACATTCCTTATCTTCTACACTCCTAAATCCGTCTTTATACCAGCTTTAGAAAGGGGTTGGTAGTTATTTTAAGGACAATATAGACAACTTCCACAGTGTTGAGGCTATTTATTACACAGAAAAAGACCTCTCCATCGCTGGCTCCCTTAAACTAGCAAGAACTCATTTTAAAAATAAGAGCAAAACAAATACTTAAGTGATGAGATTGAGAGACCTTGGCCTTTAATACTCTTAATGCCAGAAAAAGATCAGGTTGCTTAGGACCTGACATGTTACTACAAGTTGGTAGCCACGTGTAGGGTAGTGACTACGTGTGGCTCTGGAAGAAAAAATTACTTGAGAAGACTTGACACAGATCATTTGGTCTGAGACCATAGGATTTGCTTTTCCTATGCATTTGACTCATAAAGCCATCTCCCAGCAGCATGGTTCCCAATGAACAAGCAGTAACTAGTGGAGCAAGTCCATAAACATTCCCTTTGCTTCTAAGCTCACTGTAGGTCATGTTGGCATCACTTACTCTGTTTCTCCACCCTAGAACAGGGGATCCAAAACATGATGAATGGTAGCACCAAAGTGAGCTGTATACCAAATGTAGCTTGCAATGGCAGAAACCCCCGGTTTTTAGGTGCTTAGCTGGAAGCATTCAGACCCAGATTCATCCTGTACAACTTGGCGTCTGTTGGAAACCTGCAATGTTGGAGTTGGTCCCCTTGGTTTCCTTTGATAATCAATGGAATGAGCAGGACTTCCGGAGAGAGCATTTCTGTTTACCTAATCCCTACATCAGCCTTTGCTCTGACTAGCAGAAAAGGTTGCAGTGCTGATGGCTCACAAACAGGTGCCTCAGATGTAGACCTGTCCAAAGCAACATGGGACAAATCTGGGCCAGTAAGCATCAGTTTTAGAGATACTACCTATTCATTTGAGGTTACAGGTGTCAAAATTCCCTGGAAACTAAGCAGTAAGTGCTATAAGGCCATACACTCAATATGAGCTGACAAACTTGAGAACAGCAAGCTATATGATGGAAAACGTGTGGGCAGATCAGCCATGGGAGGGACTCCAGAAACCGTGAGATGCATTGTGACAGCCAGGGAAGGACTCATTTCCAACCCAAAGCTGTGGGCTTCATAATGACAGTTAAAATATTACCCCTGGCATTGCTGGTCATGTTATGCAATGTTTGTTGCACTATATTATCACTGTGCAGCTCTGCCACGAGCAGGGGCAGCATCTGCAATGTGTCAGCCAGCACTTTTCCAGAAGTGCAGGTAAGAAAGCTGTGAGAAAGAATGGAGGGGCAGGGGGAGCAGGATGGGATGGACAGACACACAACCACAGCCTTTCATGCATCTTTTTTTCTTATGACTCATTCCCTTTCTGTCATGACCAAGGTCATTCTACAGTCTCCAAGGGAAAACTGGAATGTCGCAACCTTTAAGGTGAACAACGCCTGAAACATGTCATTTTCTTGCAAGGCTTGTGATGCTAAAGAGTTTTGAGTCTTCAACTCACCACATTGTCAGTTCACTGCCTGACTAGCTGGCCTTCTGCTTGAACTAATACTGATCCCTCTTGTTTCTTTCCTCAGGTTGGGGAAAGGTCTGTAAGTAACATTTCAGGAAAGAAAAAGAAAAAAATACGCCTTTTTCCTTCTGCTGCCCCATCTCCCCAGCATTTCTCCATCCAGGGTTAGACTGAGGCAACTTGAATTTAACACAAACCAGTTACTTTACATGTGTGCTTCAGTCCATGTTTAAGTTTTCTAGATGATGATTTTATTGGGGAAAATGCTGTTTAGATTGTGTGTGTGCAAAATAAATGGCTTGTAAATATTTAAAAGAAAAAAAGGTTAATTTTCAATTGTACAATAAAATTGTGAAATAACCTCAATTCCTTAACTGTGGTGTTTGACTTGACGTGCTGTTTTCAGGAGCATACCAGCTGTTGTTGCGTCAGATGGAAACAAAAAAAAAAAGAGAGGTCATGGACTGTTTGGTTTTCTTCAAATTTTTTATTACTTTTAAAGTTTGCATTTGTCGTTCTCTTTAGCTGGTTTATTCCTCCAATCCTGGTTCAATCAGACACATTAGTACAAGGCTACTCCCACTGAAGACAGGTGAGTCATCTGCTCATAGTTATCATATGCTTATCTGCTTTACTTGACCCTGATCTTCTTCCTCTCTCTGTAATCAAAGACAAGGCTTCAGCAGATGGGAGGAAGTTCATTCAGTTCATTTTTAAGTAAGGCAACTAGCAGATGGATGCTGTACAGGGAATGACACCTCACCAACACTATGGAAGCCAACACAGCTAACAGGTCAGTATTGTAAATGCTTTATCTGCTAGGCACAAGCATGGATTTTCCATTATACATCATCCTTCTCTTGATAATAGAAAAAAGATGTACAAAACCCAGAAGGCTTCATTTTTCTATTAATTAACCCTTCCTGATAGGTTTTCCAGCTGCTCAGAGCTGCAATCACACTTCCCACCTCACTTACAGCTGATATATCTTTTAGCACTAGTAAGTAGAACCACACAGACTACAGCTCTTTTCGCTTCCTTCCTTCTTTCTTTCTGCTTGGTGGCCTGAAGTTTCTCTGCAGAATTTCATTATCAAGAAAAGAGATGGTGGCATGAATAGGAAGACAGGTCAACTGCATAATCCTTTGTGGTTTGTTTTGGGCTTTTTTTAAACCAAAATTCAAAGCAGAGTGTACTATAAAAGTGTGTTAGTTGCAAATGTCAGCACAGTATTTACATTTGTGTGGGCATCATAAAGAACAGGATGTCCCTGGATGTAAAGTATTGAGCCTTTTTCAAAGATTGAGTTGAATATGAACAGAAACCAGTGTAAATTGGATAGTTCTGACTTTCTTGTTTTTCAGATGATTACAGAAACAAATGATTTTGTGTGGCATAGGAACAGGCTGGGTGTCCAACAAGAGTTAGAAGGAGAGGGCTTTGGATTAATTTTCAGAAACATAAATACCTGGAAATGTGTATATATACATATAAATAGGCAGAAAAATAATTCACAGTAAAGGAAGATAAAGGGCCAGAAATGTACAAGTGGGAATTTTATAAGCTGAACTCTGCAATCATCAGAGAGAAAAAGAAAACCTGCAGGTGTAACTCCCTTAAATTCCCTGACTTTGCAGCAGGGCGAAGCTGGCTTGCACTGGGAAATGAATGACTGAGCAGGTGCAAGAAGTGAATGGCATTAACTGTGTAAATAGCAGCTGATTTTCAATAATCAGGCTCCCAGAAGGGATCCTCTGCCTATGCCATTTCCATTTTACCCACAACCCTTCCTATCCATCCACTTCTGACAAATCAGTAATAAAGAGCAGAGCTTCCTTTAGGATTTATGTCAAATATTAATGCTCTAGGACAGACGCCGTAGGGCAGATTACAATATGTTTACCCTGGGGTCAGAAGTTATGTTTCATCCAACGGAGGCAAGCTGAGTTCCCAAGACGAAAGTAAGGATGGAGCATTACCCAGTTCTGTACCAACCATCCTCTACACTCTCTTCATGATTCCTGGTGGTCTTTATATAACCACATTCCCCTTCAAGCTGCTTTAAAAGATTTGTTAGCTAGTGACTGAATTGTATGGACAGATGTGGAATGTGTCGGGATATGTTATGCAGTTCAAGAGCCAGGTGTTGGGCTGGAGATGCTGATGAGAGTTCTGCCACAGATTTAGCCATTAAAAGAGGGCTGTTTATCTCCCTAGTTTGCCACTTGAGTTTCTGTCTCAAATTTCTACAGATCAAATCCAGCTGACATTTCTTCATTTACTTATAAATCACAAAATTTCCCTCCTTTCTCCCCCATCCCAAATTATACCTCAAGAATAACTCTTGCACGATGGCACTGTGAATCTCATGCCTTCTACGGTCAATGTAGCTGTAAGGTACACAGTGTCTGTGGGGAAAAGAAAAACCAAAATCTAATTCACACGCCAAAATTTGGATTTCGTAGGCCAAGCACTGAGAGAGTCTGAAAACTTTAGTCTTGGTAATTTTGTATTTGAACACAAATAAATACATAGCATATATTTATTCATATCCAAGCCAAAAAAGGGAGTGGCAGTTGTACTAACCCAAATACTGCCTGTGGTGAAATTTGTAGTATCAGCTGGTCACTAATTAGCGTTTGTGTACCAGGAGAGAAATAACATTTTGCTGACGTCCTCCCCTCGAGTTTGACTCCAGAGCTGGTAATTTCAGATAGTAAATGGCAACAACCTCTCAGAGCTCCCTTTTCAGACTTTTGCTGATACAACACCTTTGTTTATGTTGAGTTCTGATTTTGAAGGTTAATTTTGCAATTATAAGTGCTGTACACATTTTTTGAACAAAAGCTGGTATTTTGAAGTGGCCACCGGGGAGGAAGATGAACAACTATAATGGGTTCAATTCATCCTCTGCTTCGGGGCATAACAACAGTTCTTAGAAACAATGGTTTCTCTTTCCTGAACTGCACTGGCAAGTGTGCACGTCCATAAACAGTTCCATTTCCTTTATTGTGCCCTTGAATTATTCTTTCACTTGAGGACTTCCATGTATTTCTTGCTGAGAATAGCTCTTCCACATTGTTTTCAGGGAGCAGCCCACCTTTTACCACACTGTTAGTCTCAGCACTGCTCCTGGAAAGATCCAAGTCCTTGTCCCTTCCTCAGCTGATTAAACTCTTTCTTGGTGCTGGTGGACCACATGTGCACATGCAGATACCTGCTCATTACCTGCTCAGCTTGAGCAAGGTTTTCAGCAAGTAGGAAACCTTTGCTTAGGTTTATAGTAAAGAAAGCAGGAGATCTGTACTGCTGTTACATCTTCCTGATGTGTTGTTTTGGAATAATTCAGGGGAAGTTTGTAAAGTCTGTTCATTATCCAGAATATTGTTTGCGTGATGTATTTTATAGCAGCACCTCATTGAGTTTAATATCCTGCAACTAATTCTTCGATTAACGTCACATTTTCCTAAATGGGGTACTTGCCTCCTGGTATGCATGAAACATTAGTTGCAAGGACTTTAGGAGCTGCCCACGTTAAGGTAATTAGGGCTTTTTAGCAGCACTTGGCAAGCTGCTCAGTGTGGCTGTATCTCAGGGGGACTGGGATGGAGATGTGGGGTGATGTCCTGTAGGAGCACATAGTCACAACATGTGTGGCAGCTGAGTTGCAAGGCCCCCAGTGATTACGTATTTGTTCTCCTCTGGCCCAAGGCTGAGGTGATCCTTTATGCTTCAGTCTTGCCAGCAATACCGCGCTGAGAAATTCTATGTGGCTCAAGAAGTTCGTACTTTGTGTCTCTTTGGACATCAGCTGGATGGTCCTATACTGATATCTTCAGAGGCTTCTGCAAGGAAACTCAATCCTCAAAGGCTCAGCTCATGCCTCAAAGGCATGTAAATATGGGGTGCTCCACTAACACGTATCACTCAGCTTGGTTCCAAAAAGTCTTTAACATGACTTTATAATAGAGAAATAACCATCACAGCTCAGAAGGCTACCACACTGCTCCATCAAACAGCAGAGATAGCTTTCAGGGACCACAAATGTTACTTCATAATGACTGCATTTATTTATTTTTAAGATTTATTTAAAAAAAAACATTGTCCATTCTCAGGCCTTAAGTAACATTCCCTTTTGGAGCTCAGTTGTTGTTTTAGTGACTCTGTCTTCAGCCTTTCTTCAGTTCTCATTGTATTTTTCCATTATGCAGTGGCTCTTCAAGTAGTGAGGCTGTGTGCTTTCCTGTGGGTAGACTGGAAGCCTGCAAACCACAGGCTGCTTCAAGTGTGGGGAGAAGAACTGCCATGGAAAATTCCTCCTTGCTTTCTGTGAGTGGATGAGAGCTTTCTTTGACAGGGAATCATCTTACTACAGGAATGCATGGTCTGGCTAATTCAGTTGTCCCTCCTTCAGAGAAGATAGAATTATTCTGAACAATGGAAACAATCCACGAGCTCTGCTCATTCCAGTTAAGCGTGAGGCATAGGACCTTAACTTTAAGTGTCCCTTAAAATAACAACAGGATGTTTAGTTTTGAGATACAGCCTGCAGAAGTCCTTCTGTCACAGTGCTACACCTACTCCTCTACAGCAAAATACATCCGAAGTCTGGCACTTTATCTGCTCTTTCCAACACATTGAGGAGTCACAGCCCTCAGTCTGGCCTAGGTTACTGCTTCTTTCACATCTCTGGCTGTCAGGAGAGGCGGAAACCATGAGCTGAGGGACCCTTTCAGCATGGTGTCTCAATTCTGGTGGTTATTTATCACACCTGAATCTTTGTGAAATACTTGTTTTGTGAGAAACATTTAAATTGGATGGTTCATTGATTTGATTTAGAAAAGTGATTAGTATGGCAGTGAAAACTTGTTTAATCCAGCTGTTCCTGGGGAAAAAAAATAATCAGATGGGATTTTAATGCTGATTCCAGCACTCAGTGAAGTTTGTTTTATGAGCTGGAACGGGAGAAGGAGCATTTGGTTATTGCAAAGGAAAGTATTTCAGCCTGTGTCACATCTCTGCTTGAATTTGTGTAGAAGAGAAAGGTGTAGGGCTCTATATATGTATTTATTGAGAGGAGATGAGAAACATGTGACTGGATCCCTCCTTTTGGATCCTTTTTGGAGAATTTTTGCTGCCATGCCAAATTTTCTGGTTCTCTTTCATTGCAGGCACAGGAGGAAGCAGTGCTCCAGTGGCTGCCAGGATGGCATCGTTGTGGGGCTGGTTTCCATAGATGAATGAGAAGCTTTTGTAGGTATTTTCATTCCTGTACCTATCCCATCTGTACAGTCTGAGAGATGGGATCAAGATGAGAAAGTTGTGGCTAAATGCCCTGCACTAAAGACACTAATACTTAGTGTCCCCTGAATGTTCATCCTTCGTGTATGCAGACCCCTGCAGGAAAGGGGGCTTAGCCCATTTCAGAATTCAGTTATCTGAAGTTGGTTAAGGTTAACTGGCTTGTAAATGTGGCAGAAGGTCCTATTAAAAAGAGAAAAAAAAGAAAGAAGGCCTGATGATATTTTTCAGTCATAATAAAATCCATATTTGACATGGATTAAGGGTTCCTAAATGTTATTGTCTCCAGGCTGTTCTACAGAACAAAAAAGCAAAACAGGCTTTACCAATGGGTTACTAAGTTTCTTCAGCCTGGTTGCTTTCTCTTCACTGTACAGAAGAAATCAAGGAGAAAAGTAAGGCAGTAGGAGAAAGGAAACTCATAAGGGGCTTGTTCTGCATCTTCATGAGACACCTGAGGGTAGGAAGTCCCTGCTTCTGTGCACCAGGCTTTACTGAAAGGCTGGTGCAATTATGCGGTTAATGGATTGTACTTCACCCTGAGGCCAGAAACAAGTGGAGTAAAATAGTGGAGTCTTTCCTGGCACAGCCCTGTTTACCATCTATACAAGTGACGTGGAGGAGGTTACAAAGTGCATATTCATCATGTTCACAAGTGACACAAAGCTGGCAATGGCAGCTGGGCAGGTCAATACATTGGTGCACTGAGCGGCCATCCAGCAGGACTCAAACAGGCTGAGGGCATGGCCTAACAGAAACTTTATGAAATGCAAGGAGAACAAATGCCAAGTGCCACAGCTAGAAAGGAAAAGCCCGGTGCAGCAAGCCAGGCTGGGATTGCCAGCCTGGGGGCAGCTCTGCTGAAAAGACCCTGGGGGCCCTGGTGAACAGTGAGCTGAGCATGAACCTGGTATCAGGGATGGCCACCAGTCTCCAAGGACAAGGGAAGGGATTATCCCACTCTACACAGCATTCATGAAGACACAATCTGAAATACTGCATCCAGTTTTGGATGTGGACATTGGCAAACTGCAATGAGTTCTGGGGAGGACCCTCAATGTTATTAGGGACTGGAGATCTTGGTTTGCAATAAGCAAATGAAGAAGCTGGGTTTGCTTGGTCTGGAGAAGGCAAGTCTTCAGGGGGAACCTAACCACAGCCTCCTAGGAGGAGGCTCTACTAAGGCTATCTATACAAATTCATCCAACCCATAAAGAAATTCCAGCAATCGCCCCCCATCACAGCCCTGCTCTGCCTGATAGCTTCCCTGTTGGTAACGCAGTCCCAGTCCTTTCTCAAAGCCCAGCAAGATCAGGCACTCTCCTGCTCTTCCATGTGTTTTCCATGCACAACAGCCCTACTGACCTCATCTCTCTTAGCTATGCTCTGCTACTGCCTGTATTTACATGGCCTGAAGATTATGGTCATTAGCAGGCAGGTTTATATTATCATTTAATGCATGAAAACTCCTGCAACAGTTCAAAACTTAATAACTCTACTTTTGGAAATAAGTGATAGGAGAGGCAGCTGCCAGAAAGAATGACCCAGGACTATAGCTGCTAGGTGGGTAAGTTAGCACCCACCTCTGTCCTGCGCTCTGTTAGTTTAGACTGCTGTTCTGTTTGGCATCTCTCTGAAGTCACTAATGATGTCAAGCTGCACAAAGTGCAGTGACGAAAGCTTAACCAGGCATACTCAAAAAATACAGGGAAACCATGCAGCACAAAACTGCTTATCATTTACTTGCCTCAGAGCTGAAAGCCGGTGGAAAATAACTCAGACCATTGTGCATAGCAAGTGATTCAGAAAAGCCAATCGCACAGGCTGCAAGACTGATAAGAAAAAAAGTGTATTGGGTGGGTCAAACAGATGCCTTACAGGTCCCAGTTTCTCCACACCATAGCACATCGGGCTGCTTAGGACAGTATCAGTGAAATAAAGAGCACAATCGGGACTAGAGTGTCACAAGTCTGCCGAGGGGAAATATCCTATTAAATTTGCAGGTTTCAGACAGTGTGGGGAGAAGGGCTGCCAGGCAGGGCCACCCCTGACCACTTTGTGAGAGAAGCAGTGTGCAACTGGCATTACTCTCTGCTCACTGGCACTCCAGGTGGGTGATGCTGGGCACGCAGCATGCCTGGAACTTTTTGTGACTTTGCCAGGTTTCCTGTTGTGCTCATCACAGCCTCTCTCTTCCCCTCTGTATGATATGTAGTCCAATGTTGATTCTGCTTTCCTGCTCCTCTGGTGGCAGCTTTCTAACTCTGGGCATGGCCCTGCTTTGCCTTTCTGTATTTGACACTTGGCTTCACTAGTTTTTCTCCTGTGGGTGTAGTTCTGACCTTGTCTTCCTCTTCTGTCTCTGAGTACAAACGTTATTGTCCCTCTGTGTCAGGGACTGTTGCCTGCTGTGCTAGCAACTGCGTGGAAATTCTAGGTACTGTTTTTAAGAAGTCAGCCGCAAATTTAAACCATTGCGGTGTGAAATGCTGAATAAATGGGGCAGGACCACTTTGGAGGGGGTCAGGAAGCTAAAACAGCTTTCTCTCAGTTTTGTTTACTTTCAGTGTAGTGGTTAATTACTTCCTTTCAGCTCTTGCCTAAGTTTCTGCAGGCACTATTCCCTGATCAGCACAGGCCTATTGCTTTCAGTGGCATTGCTTTACAGAGGAACAAAGCTCACATCCCCAGCAACCCTAAGAAGAGTGTTTAGCACTCTCCTCATACTGTAGGACATACATTGCATTTTGCAGTCTTCCCCCTGCAGAGCTGGTATCTTCCCAGGAGAATATGTATCTCTCAAACAAGGTACAGGAGTGAAGCTAAATAAGCCAGATTTCAAGGGTACAGAATGGTAATGGAGACCTTAGAGAAGAACGGGATGAAAGGAAGCTGAAAAAGGTCTGAAAACACTGCTGGCAAAAGATTGTGAAGAATGCTCAACAGAGAAAGAACCACTCAGTTGAAGATCTTTGTTGTCTGGGGCCAAGAACTTAGATCTAATCCAGGTGGATACCGCTGACAGCTAAGTTGTATCAGCATAGTCCAAGATAATGGAGTTGGATAGACATGAGGACGAAGCCACCATTAAGTACCTCACATCCAGAGGATTATCATGAAACCCTGAAGTGAAACCCAGGTAAGTCACCTTAAAGAGGTGGGAAGAAGTGGCCCCCACATTCTCCAGTTGTAAGGAAAATCCTGCAAAGGGAGGCAGAAACTCCTGATGTGAGCATGAAACCACCTCGCTTCCATATCTGGAACTGCAGTAGCCTTAGATAACTTACTACATCTTTTAGTGTCTGTGCAGTGTCAAGACAATCTTGCAACTGATTTACAATCTGATAACAAGTTCTCTGTTATGCTGGTATACTCTTATTGTGATTGATGATGATGCTTCTGTCGTGAAACAAACTTCAGAAGTGGTGTTATGGAGTGCAGCCTATATGGGGGTTTTATTTCATGCAATAACGTTTCTGGTCAGAGGCTTAGATTCTGCTCTTGCCAGCTGAACAGAACAGATAGGATCAGTTGATGTCTTCCCCCATTTATTCAGTACAATTTCTTTTGCTGGACATAGGCTGACTGTCCTTGGAGACAAAATAACAACAAAAAATATGGCTGATAATCTCAAATTCAACCTAGTTAAGATGTACTACTCTCAGCTCAGCATCTCTCTTTGATGGCTCTACGTGACATGGAGAATCAGGTGGAAGATCTCTCTCATGACTAATGCTGATCAGGAATCATTAGTTTGCTCAGTGTTATTTTGCACTCAAGACAATTGGCAACAACAATGAAAATGCGGATGGTAAATCATGTAGAACTTGAGAAACTGCTGCCTGAAACTGTACTCTGAAGGGTCAGCAGTAGAGTGATGCTAATCTAGTCTGAAAACTGCTGTTCCTTGGGGAGCAGAAAATAATTGTATTGGGGAAATCATGAGTACATTGATTTTTTTTGTTGTTGTTTTTATCTGAAACATTATCTGCCTGCTTTCTGTTGCATATGGGGTTGTTTTTCAGCTTTAGTTTCAGCAAAGACAACAGTTTCATCTGGAGGGCCACCAACTTACGATATGCATTGCTGCCTGCGCTCTGTGGGTGAGAGTGAGGGGGAGAAGTAGGAAAAACAAGTTAGAGTTAATTATAGCACTGTTCTGTCACTAGAGACTCCTAGAAAACATCAGTCACTTTTCTGAGTACCTCATAGCAGTTACAACAGATTTAACAACCCAAACAAGGTGAAAGTCTGTATCAGGTAGAGATAAATCTCTGAGGATGCACTGGAAACACTTGAAGGAGGGTAATATATCAGACTGACATTATGGTTGGGGATAAGATTAACCAAGAGACATTCTTAGCAAAGGACCTGAGGACTGAACAGCTGTTCCCCTGGGAATGCAGGCCTGCTTTTTCTCAAGTGACTTGGGAAGCCCAGTCTGGAGCACAGAGAGAGCCAAATGAACTTCAGAACTTGTACACTTAACACCCCACAGTATACAGAGCGTAATACTTCATCCACTTCCCTTATAGTCAGACCAGAAGATAAAAGTTCTTCTGCCATTAAGCCCTTTCTGAGAGTTGTGCCCACTAGGGGATGCCAGTCCAGTACCCATCACCTTTGGAGAGTTCTGCACCAGGATGAAGAGGACATTTCTGGGATGAGACAGCCAGGGGTGTTTTCACTGCTACTGCTTGTGGTGGGAACAAAGAGAAGACCAAGTTTTGTCAGCAAAGTCTTTTGAAAAGAACTATCCAGGAGCCTTTTTTGGGGGAATAAAGGAGCACTTAGGGAAGAACAGTATTCAGGATGTGTTGACATGTGTCAAGATGCAAGGTCACTGCTTATGGACTGGGCGACTTCCAGGGAAATCTTTGCTGGACCTTGTCTCAATTTCCTCCCTCTGAAAAAGATAGCAAGCTCAGTCTCTCTGACTATCAGTCTCTTTTGCAAGCATTGTGGCAAAGGAACAGAACACCTCTTGAGATCAGTGTCCCAAGCTCTTTATATCATTTACATCCAGGGTGACTGGATTATCTGCAGACGCCATAAAGCCACAGTAACTTTAAGCAGTTATTGCAACATGTTTTATGCAGGTTATTGTAGTAATGCTCGGGGGGGAGATCTGAGTCAGTAGGGATTCTCAATGAGCCAAATAAACTAATTCTTGTCCCTACAGCCAGCCCAAAGAAAACTGTATTGTAGCACAGCCAGGTTGTCTGGTACAACTGATATACAAATTTTATTGATGCTTGGAATAAAAGAGAAAAAGAGTTCTACAATGGGCTTTGCTGAAGGGCATATAAGCCTGGAAGTGTAAATATGCCTTGTGGTGCTCTCTAGTGACTTGCATGCCTTGAGTAAGTTGAGGTAAGACAGGCTGTGAATCTAAATTGCAGTTGTCGTTTCTGGGTAATTCTGTGGGCCGCCTAATGTAATCAATGCTCTATCTCAGACCCAGCCTGCAAAAAAGCCAATACTCTTTAATGAGAAGAAAAAAAAAAGGAATATTTAATCCTATGTGAAACAACCTGATGTTTTTAACTGAAGTTTCCACCTCATTTATCACAGTGGGCTCTATCCCTCTGTTCTGAGAATGCACATCATTTCAGGAAGCGAAAGAAAAAGTTGTCTTAGGAAGTCATGTCCTTTTGCTCCGAATGCTGTAGTTAGCTAAATGTCACCTCTAGAAACATTGTAATTCAAGTTAGTGGGCTATATGGGAATATTTCTCAGAATTTTATTTGCTTAAATCTGCCTTTGTGCCCATAATCTCAGATCCTAACATTGCCCTTTCAAAATGCCAAATGCAACAGCTTGGATCATTAGCACACTTTGAATTCTGTTATTTGGGTCATGCAAATGTGACTCCTGTCCTTTAGACAGACACTTCAATGCTGGAGGGAGAGTGGGGTGGGGAAGGGGGGTTAAGATTTAAAATACCGTAGGACAATTCTAATGTCATGTACACAGTTGGAACTGCAGTGAAACCTAATAGACCTGTCCCAAGCTTAATTGACATGAAAAATTTGCCCTGGGTGATTCCATCCAGAAATCCTGTTGAAGAGGAAGAAGAGGCAGAGCTTTGGGCAGCCTTCCTACAGTTTGCACAGGCTGCCACCTGGCCATTCAGGCTGCACAACTGCCAGGGTTGCAGAGAGATGCTTCACTGATCTCTGGTATTCACAAACCCTCCTGGCCTCTGCTCTCTGTTGTTTTTTCTCTCTTATTTTCTCTTCTCAGCTCCACAGTGTAGTTTGTGATCACAGTGATGATAATATGTTGCCACAGTTCTTGGCAGAGAAATTGTTTTTTATCTGAAAGCATTAGAGGAAAGTGGAAGGGCATAAGTGGGGCTCCAGCAGTGATGAGAATAACATAACATAGTAATATTAAACACAAGTGAGGAAAGGAGAGGAGAAAGACTGGATTTTGAGGAAGAACTGGAAGTGTGTGTAAGGAAAAAGCAAAGAGGAAAAAGAGGAAGGACAATTGGAAAGGATGAAGGAAGAAGAATAAAAGAAGAGATAATGAAATTGAAAAGCAGCAGCATGGAATACCTCAGATACGACAAAAAAAATCAAAGAGGAGGAAAAGCTACACCAAAATTAGTTAATTAAAACCAAATTAAAACAAAAAGTTGAATGCTGAAGCATAACAATCGCTGTCAATAACACTGCTATATGTTGTGTTGGTTTCTGTTGCTTTAATGTATACACCAGGATGGATATTTCCATCATCATGTTTTATCACATGCCTGTAAATATTTCATTCTTTGTCACTAGAAAACTAAATGGCTATTTAGGCTTTTGGCCAACTCCATTCACATCCCCACAAGGGAGTTTGTCACTTTTGTATGTATATGTTGCTTTCTATGTATATGTTTATAGAGGGAAAGGATTTGCTCTGCAGCTACCATATACTCTTACTCTCCTGAAATTACATGTCATAATTGCAAGGTACCTTGTAACACTTGCAAACAGAGAAGACAAACTGAGATGTCACTGTCGACCTTAATTTTGGCATTTCCCGGATTTCAAATACTTGAGATTGCAACCTTGATATTTTTAAAATAGTTTTTTTCTCTGCGGTTACAAACAATACTTTGCCTTTCTCTGATGTATTCTGCTTGAGAATTTGATAGTGTTCTATAAACATTTTTGAGATTATTCATGAGGGCAGCCTTTTGAAGTAAGTAACTATTACCGTTATTTCAGCTTTTGATGTGAATACATGCAGAGATCATGCTTTACTGAGAAGTCACACAGGATGTAAGCGGATCAGAAGTGACTAACTTCTACATTCTGATCTGTGTTTTGACCTTCATCCACACTTCTTTTTCAGCTAAAACAGTCCTTTTTAAGATCACAGAATTGCATTTGTGACTCTACCTACAGCCACTTCTATGGCCATCCATGGCAAGTCTGAATGGGATGCTCATTAACCAGTAGCACACTCAGTTAGCCTGAGGTTCACTGCAAAGGGCCGCATGAATACTTTATGAATAATGAAATGGCCTGGAAAAGTTTGGATAATGCAGGTGAGTTCTTCCGTTAGAGGTATCTGAATTACGAATTACAGAGCATCATTAAATTTTTGTTAACCGAGTTCAAATTCGATCTCTTTGAAATAGTTCCTTATGTGCCCGTCAGTAAAGGTCTGTGCATCATGTTGCCTTTTGATAAAGCAGTCTCTGTCTGCTGGTAAGATAATTACTTATGTTTTCATCATGCCTGGTAAACAGATCTCACAGGACAGTGTTTGAAGGCAGTGGTAGTAGCAGTAGTAAAGGAGCTGGGCTGCATGTCCTATGGTTTATCTAGCATGAGTAATAGCAATGTGTGTCACCTCAGCCCCCATGAAACAGCAGCCCTGCTCCACAGTTACAAACCACTCCGTGAAAATCGCTCCTCCTTGACAACTCCTCTGAAACAGACCTTTCTTGACATCCTGTCTCTTCCCTCCTCTTTGCCTCCTCCATCACACGAATTGGAGTGATGCATAGGCTGATAGTGCAAAGCAGCCTTTGCTGAAATAAGGGGTAGGTTGAGGTATAAAACCTGATGTTAGGATCCTATTTCTACCTGTGTGCTTTGGAGCTTCTGTTCCACTTAGTGATGAATGGCAGGAGGAGGAAAGAGAAAATGTGGGAAACTCCCCTGCTTTCATTAGGGGAAGGATGTTTAGTGTGCAGTAAATTTTTCATATTTCCAATTCATTCTGAGGCACGTTTGCCGAGAGATATAGGCCCATAAGTCAAGGACCTTGCAAAATATGCTCCATTATTCTCCATTTTTCAGCTGAGCTTGTAAGTAGATCCCGTATATCCTTGGGTCACTCTGCAGCACAGATTTCCATGTTCTGTTCCATTCCCTGATGTCAAACTCCAGCAGGAAGGTCATGCGTGAATATTTTTCATCAAAATAATCACAACCAGAGCCTGACAATGGTGCTTGGACAAAAGCCATGTCACAGATACAGCATGCCAGGAGGTGTCATCAGAACTTATTCTGGTTTCACCCACTGGCTCTTGTGAGAAACACCACAACTAATTGATCACAGCAGACACATTAGCTTCTATCCTAGATGCGTGATCCACACCCTGCCATTTCTCCAGTGTCTGAGAGCTTCAAAACATATCTCTTCCCTTGCAGCCACACTTGGAAAAAGAGAAACTTTCCCATTTCTCTTTTGTGATTGAAGAGCTAAGATACCACCATTCACTTACCAGTGGACTTGTTTTGAGGATTAAGGATGACTAGGAAGAGAAGGAATACATCTGAAAAATAGGGGTGAAGAAAACCCAGAGGCATTAAATGCCTTTTTTTTTTAGTCTTTACAATACTGATAGACCTTGGGCTGCCTGGTCCTATGAGTTGGAGGACCAAGGCTGTGGGAAGAGTGACTTCAGGAAACACTTCTTTAACAAGAAAATAGTCAATCATTGAAACAGGCTTACTAGAAAAGTGGTCAATGTTCAATGCCAGTCAGTGTTTAAGAGGCATTTAGACAATACCCATAGTAACATGCTGTAAGATTTGGTCGGTCAGCCTTGAAATGTTCAGGTACTTCAGTTGCAGGTCCCTTTCAACTGCACCAACCTATGCTACTCTATTCTGCTCTGCTCTACTCTTGCATTGTGAGAGTGGTTGACCAATGGAACAGATTGCTCAGAGAGGCTGCAGAGTCTCTACCCTTTGAAATACTCAAAACCCAACTAAGCATGGCCCTGAGAAGCTTTTCTGCTTGAGGATACCTCAGTCTGAGCAGGAAGGCTGAATAAGGTTGTTTCCAGAGGCACCTTCCAAACTCAACAGCTCTGCCATTCTGTACCTCTGCGTCATGCAGAGCTCTTGGGCTGAGGCCTGGCTGCATATTTTTTCCATCAGGTATTAGTAGTGAAATAACTATAAAACTGCTTTCATTTTTTTTACAAATGTAAAAAGCAGTGATGTCCCTCAGCACATATTCTGCTTGTATTAGATATTTGAGGTGTTTCAGTATTAGATGAGACTTTGTGGCCCAGTGTATGCATTCATCTATCAATTTTTCGTAAAGTTGTTGGTGGGGTTTTCTGTGCTGTTATGGTTGGTGGCGAAATACCCATCTTCACTGTCTTTTCTGAGCTTTGTGCCTGACACTAAGTCACATAACGAGAGAGGATGCTCAGTCAGATTTTCTGCATGTTAACTGGATTTGAGGCAGGTTGTGAACTGAATATCAGGCTAGTTCCTGCTGTTCTCTTTGCTATTACCCCAAAACAGTAGCACGGTCTTTGCTAGGTTCACTGACTTTTTTGGATGCCTATTAGAAATTTTCCCCTGTACCAGCCCTCTGAGAGACCTGACACAGGGGTGAAATGGCTCCATGACTCAGACACTGAAAGAGAAGAGCTCCTATTGGCATAGGACTATATTATCTCTTCTCATCTGAGAGCTTTAAGCCAACAAGTAGTGGCCCTTGACCAGCTGGTTAATGCTGGTCAAGGTTAATGCTTTTTACCAAGCCTACACTGCCCAAAGTGAGTTATTAAAAGACCTAAGCCTTTCAGAAAAACGAGACCAATGTCTGTTGTATAGAGGTTGATGGGGGTCTTTTGCCTCAGCCTGGTCACCACCCACTAGCCCTGTCCCCTGCTTGCTCTTCAGAGTTATCACTGCTGGTTTCTGCAGCCTCAAGGAGGAGAAGAAGGAGGGTAAGCCAGCCAATGACTCTGTGTAACCAGGGTCTATTGGGACAGAAGCTGCAACCAAGGAGACCCTAGTGATCTCCACTAGGACATGAAGGATGTCAGCAGCAAGGATATATGGACAGAGCACAGCAGTGCTCTGGAGGAGAGGGTGCTATTGTAGCCAAGCCTGAATGAAGACAGCCACCAGGCAGGCGTGGTACACATGCTGAAGCTCCAGCATAAACCAGTTATGGGAGTCCCCGCCCCTCATCACATGACTGTCTACCCTCAGCAGCTGCAACACTTGTACCTTTTCAGACAGGAAGGTTGGTGGATCAGCTGTGCTGGCTCCTGTACCCTGAATACAGGAGTGCTGGGAAGCTTTCACCTGATGGAGCTGCTTTCCCACATGATGCACCAGCAGCAGAGGTAGCAAACAACCCAGCAGTGTTAAATGAGGAAGGTGGAAGAACTACAAGATATCCAGGCCAGCTTAGTCCTTTGCAGCATAGTTGGGCATCGCTGGGTTCTCTTTTTGGATCTTTAACCTTTATCCTTTTCCAGTTTGGGCATATGCGAGGTAAGGATTCTTGTCTGTATTGCGTTATGGACAGCTCAGAATGCACAGAACCTGCCCCCTTCTGGATGTAAAAGACAGCTGCGGCGTGATGATTAGAAGAAGCGTAGGGAGGGACAACAACCGAATGTGTATGCACATCTGTGTCAGGAACTTGCAAATGATCCTGTTCCTCCTAGCACAGACCCTTATGGGGAAATCTTCCCATAACCATACAGCTAAGGACACGCATCTGTCCCTGGAAGCTGTATTTGACAGATGAGTTATCCAAGTGATAGTAGTGGTGATGGGGGAAGGTTTCTAGCACTGATCTTTTCTCCCATGGTAGAAGATAATGAAGTGCCCATAAAAACCAATTGTCTGGGTTTGTTTTTTCCCATCTCCAATGGAGGATGATGACCTCCAGCATTGGCTGTTCAGCAAGGCTAAGCTGCTGCTTGTTGTTATTTCAATCGAGCAAACAGTCAGCTATCTGCAGAGACTGGGAAAGCGGGCAGAGGAAGGGAAAATCCACCTGAAGGAGGAAGCATCTTGTGGGTGGCAATGGAAGACAGGCAGCAGGGGATGCAAACAGGCATTCTCAGTGCCAATGTCATATAGCAAGAAGACAAAACACTCTTGTTTGGAGATTACAGCAGAGCTCTTAAGGAGGTAGAATTCCGCACATCACTATCTAAAGCATTCTTGTAGGAGTGCTGCAACGTCAGGTGGGGTGATTGGGTCACCTCATGCCTGGTGGAGGTGCCTTAGGCACTCACACAGTGACAGCCCTCAGTGATGACCAGAGGACACTGCAATTCCTAACACACCTGTAACCTCTTTTTGGCAATAATGCATGCAGGATGTTGGCCTTCAGTTGGACGAATTCCCTAGAAAGGGCTGACTACAGTCTCAGAACTAAAAGCTGGTAAGGAACAATATTTCATATCCTTCACCCAAACTAATCCTGGAGAAGAGAAACCGATATTCTAAAGATTTGGCTAGAGAAAGCACAATTGTAAATGCACAGAGGATTTTCTATGAGGAGAATAAGAAACTTTTATTAACATGTACAAATGTTCCTTAAAATGAGAGAGTGGGAAATATCAGGCCAATGTTTCAGGAATGACTGTCATTCCCCATTCAATTAAAACCTGTACTAGGCATTAAAAGAAGTTCTTTTGTTCTTTCCAATCAGTGCACTCCTATGTTTTCCTGTTGTATGATATTTCATGAGGACGTGCATTAAATTACACACTTATTCTAGCTTTGGCCAGCAGATAAAGAAACTGAAGTTGCATATATGGTCACATTCAGTATTTTGTTAGATATATGTGGCTGGTAGGGAAATTTTGGTGGTTAATAGAAGGTTTTGGGTTAGCGTCTTTAGAAACTTAAATTATCTAGAGAAATAACACAGTTTTTGCCTGGGAGGCTCACAGTGAGGTGAAAAGATAGCTCAAGAATTAGCCTCTTGACTGTTATCTCTTAAGTATACCTGGATCTAACAAGCATCTTTTATCAGTCTTGAATGACAGATTAAATCCATCCCTGCTTTGTTTGATAGTGTAGACCCGGTACTTTGCCACACGTACCAAAGCCAAGGAGGGTGGCTCAGTGCCCTGTCACCAGGTGTAGCAGGAGGCACATGCTTGCATAGCAATTCAAGTGTTCTTGGTAATGGTAAAAAAACCCCACTGTAACACTGGAGCTGGGCAAAATATTTCATTTGGGAATCGCACCATGACCTTCTGCCTGACACTAAATTAAGTAACTCCTAGGAGTGGACTTGGCCAAGCTGGCATGGACATAGAGCAAAGACTGAAATGTACCCAGGCCCACGTGGACACCACAGCTCTCCCTCTCCTTTCCTGAGGGGAAGTCTGTGAGTCTTGATGCCATTTTACTCTCGATAGCTTGGTAATGTGTCGCTTCATGTATCGACTCCCCAAGGCACTTTCAAGTCAACATCCCAGCTGGCCATAGGCAGGTACAAGGATGTACCTGCCAGACCCTCCCTTTGCCCTCATCTGTAAATGCAGTGCTAAGGGCAACGTGTGGTGTGCATAGGAGCCACCTTTGCCAAAAAACAATTCCTAGGTCTTCCCTACTGAGGGCTTAAAGAGTAGGACTGAAAACATGCCCTGAAATACTGGCTGTGTTTCTTGAGTGCCAAAAAAGGCCATGATCATCACTCAGACATGAAAGTCTGAGGAAATCTTTGCTAGGGCCATGGTATCTGAAAATGGCTGCCTAAAGTCAAGCTTCTCAGCGTGTGCTTAGGTATCTAAAAAAGTGAATATCTAACAGGCATCAGAATGAAAAATAAGTGTTGAAACGACACTGTGGTTTGTAAAGCTCTCTTACAAGCTGAGGTGAAAAAATAAATTGAGGTTAACAAAAGGAGTCAGAAAAGTGGAGAGGCAGGAAATTAAACCTTACTGTTCTCAGTACTTGGAGAAAAAAATTAATGGCATTTTTCACAATGGTTCCTAGAAAATACCAGCCACAGATATGTTGCTTTATCCGAAAGCCGGCAAGCGACAACACCAAGAGCACAGATGGGAATGCAGAGATGGTAAAATATGCCAAAAGTATTCTGGCTTGTATCTTAAGTATGCATAAGGTACTACTATGGCCTCTAATTATAGGCTGTGCAGGAAATAACAGCTACAGTTAAAGTTTCTTGATATTCTTATCTGCATGTGTTCTGTTGCTCTCAATGTCAACATATTGTTTAAGTTGCTGTTTTCCATCGTGGGTATCTGTCTCTGGCTGAATACACTCCAGACAGCATCAGCACAAGGATTTCAACCCTTTTGCAGAAAAAAAAGTAGAGGAAACCATCCTGGAATTTTGTTACCCATCCTAAAGAAATATTTGCAGCTTTGTTTTGTAATCTGAATTTAAAGATATACCCCTGTAAAGCTTTATATTATTATTGACACACACAGTTACTGAAATAGTCCTGCTTTTGACTACAGTGATACTAAAAGAGAGCTCCCAGCGTAACTGTGGTCCAGACACATGATCTCTGTTAGTGCCAAGGTGAGACCCATATCAGTGCCCATCAAGAAGCCAAGGACAGAGCCATAGGCTCCCACTCCATAGTCTGGCTTCCTCCTGTCTTGAGTTTGGATCCAGTCGCTGGGCTCAGCTCTCACACCGGCACCACCTGGGATCTCCACCCTCCTCCCGCTCAGACTGAACTGTGGTCCTGCTCTTGCCGAACAACATGGCTTTCGCTGCAGTGCTCCTTACAGGCTGCTGTACGGGGGCCATTCTGACTCAAAGCACGCCAGAGTGTAACTGTAGTATTAGCCTAACAGTTCATGGACTTTGGAAGGTTTCATGACAAGAACCTGATTACCCCGGGAGACCTTTTCTAGGGCAATATCTGCAGAGGATGCTGAAAATACAAATTTACGTTAATAATTACAGATGAAGAACTTCCAATTACTTTTTTTATTGCTTAAGTAAATATGTCTACAGAATGAAAACTATCAATGAAGAGACAGCATAAAGAGTAAAGTAGCTGCCTTCTTCTTTACATGGAGAGTAAGGATCAAAGTAGCTGTGCTGAAAGCTAACTATACAGAATATTAGTGCCACAAAAGGGTAAACAAGTGATGAGGGAAAATGGACAGAGGACACTCAGAGATTCATGCAAAACCAGCTCAACCCTGCACTGGGTGGCACCTACAAGAAAACTCTTAACCTTTTTTTGGGCTCAAGCTCTACTTAAAGAAGCAGGAAACAACCTGAGGAGATGCCAAGAGATACTTTGCCCATGCTCTGTATCTAAATGAGCACAAACGGATCACTCTTGAGAAGCTGTTCAGTCCTCACGAATAAGTGGCTGTAGTGACATGGCAATGGGACATGTAGTCACATGGCAATGGGCATCTTAGGACCATGATCCAGCACCAGCTGGTATCCACCACGTCCTGCAAGGTGAAAGGGTGACATCATGCTTGCTTGTCCGTAGGTAGCTGAGGCACAGGCAATTTCTGACAAAAAAGATCTGTTTGGGTGCTGCATTTTCACCTCTGAGGATGCAGTGTTCAGTTTCAGTTTGGTTTGGGGTGTTGTGGGGTTTTTTTTCTGACTCTGGAGCTTAAGGCTGCATTGCAGAGGTTCGAAGCACAGATTTAGAAAAAAAGATAAACTGATTTTGCCCAGTTTCACCACAAAAGCAGATTTCTGACAGGAGAAATTTCACCTGGGCTCCCTTGTAATCCAGAAGGACTTCATTTGATATAAACCTTTGATCCTTGTTTTCCCAGAGGATCCATTTTCCTGTCCAGGGTTGAATCACAGTAATACATACATTCAAAGAAATTTGGATTGGCGATCTCCCAGTGCTGGGCACAGAGAGACTCTTCCACCTGCCATGGTTCATCTAGGGGTCCCCAGAATTAAGTCTACTGTTGCTATCTACTTGCAGGCCTGATACTCCTCTCTTTCTGGTTTTAAAGCCTACCCAGTGGTGGGATTCTGCTGACAACACAAATTTGCTTCAGGTTTCCAGCAAAAGGGGGAAACCCCAGCCAGGTTTGAGAGCCCCAGCCCACCTGACAGCAAGGTGACATGGGGGAGTTTTCTGGCTTTCTCCTGCTGTCCCTGGGGGGCAGGAACAAGCCCGTTCAGTAATCTTTCTGCAGGTGCTGTAGAACCTCCACAGCTCTGCCATGCTGTAGAACCTCCTCAGCCACAGAGGTGGGTGAGTGGCTTTTCCCAATCAGTGTTTCTTACCAAGATGATTACTACAATCTTCCCTTTTCCAGGATCCACCAAACTTTTGTAGCCAACACACCAGTTCGCCAGCTCCCTATTGCCTCATTACATCCAAACAGATCATCCCAAAGCATCTTTGTTTCTCTTCACTGCTTGCCCTACCTCTTAAGGATAATAATGTGGTTTATCTGATAATGGCTGCAACAAAAACCTTGCTGTAATTACTGTATAGGTGTATTAGGCCCAACACAGCCCTGGCAAAACTGTATTGAAGTTGATGCAGTTGTGCTAAGGGTGCATTTGTTCCATTTCCTTCATTGCTCTGCTAGCAACCGCTGTATGATAAGTTTTGGTACGTGGAAGATGAAACAAAAGGCTATCGGGGAAAACAAAGTGGTTTCATCAACTGAGCAACAGCTTCTTGTTCAGGAGTGCGAAGATCTGTGTACATCTACACATTTTACTTTAATACATAGTCCTGCTTGACCTGTTTTGCTTTTTATTAATTCTAAAAGATACTCCATCTGTGTCATAATCAGACCACAGAGAGCACCAGTTAATAATGCTACTACTATCATAGCTCTTTCATTGTCTTTTTCATTTATAGCTTTTATGAGTCAGTGCAAGTTCATGAGAGATAAGAGTGAAGTTAAAAAGCTATCCCTGCTTTGCAGACTACCCACCACTTCATGCTCCCCTTGACTGATATATTCACAGCTGTAGCCTGGCAGCAAATTTGTTTTTCAGTTAGAGTTTGATAATATGCATTGAAATATTCTATTTCTAAAAGCTGAGGGTTTCCTATTCCTTCAAAAAGCAAAGTAAGTCCGTGGGGAAGTCTTAAGTCCTGAGTTCTCGCTTGGTTGGCCATCTTGCTTAGAGTGGGTGAGAAGTGATTTGGAGTGCAAAGTGCCTGAGGGATATAAAACTCTTTGGGACCTGCAGTAATCCTTATGCAATAGGGTGAGTCCTTACAGGCCTGTGAAAAAGGAATTAACTTCATCCACATCCAGACTCTGGGGTACTGATTCCTTTGCTTTTGAAACATGCCCCAAGAAAACCAGCCCTCAATGTTGTTTGCATTGTGGGATTTTTCCCCACTTAAAAAACGGTTGCTGCCCAATATTGTTGATGGACATTGAGCCCAGCTGTGCCTGTGTTGTACCACCTGGGCAATCAGTCAGCTGACTCATACTGGTAGGTGTGGTGGATGTCTCTAAAAGTCCAGGAGGGACCTCCTACTTCTGTTTGGTTAGAGGTTATGTCAGTTTACCAAAATTGTTGAAGGAGATCACAGTGCTGCAAGAACTTCTGAGGCTCTTGGGGGAGTGCTGACTTGGTACTTGGAGGGGTGGATGGATGGCAAAAACTGAGAACTGGTTACTGAAGGGCTTTGACCTAAGGAAAGATTCCAGGGAAGCTGCCTTGCTGGGTGTCCTCTTGGCAGTGGGCAAGCTGAAGTGACCATTAAGGATGCTTATGCTTATATGCTTCTAGGAGGTAACGAAGGTTGAAAACTTACACTGTACCATGTAACTGTAGTGAATGTTACATATGGACTGCTAGCCAAAAGCTTGTGAAGGTAGCTCATTGCTCCTTTCCTGAACATCAAAAAGAAGTCCTGTATTTACCATGGGACAAGCATTTATTTGTGTAATCATGGAACAACCAAAGTTCATTAAGTTCACAGCATACTTCTCTCCAAGTAACTTGTTTGAGTACTTGTAACTAAAGGCAGAGTGCAAACCCTCTTTCTTAGTTTGTTTCTGTGTCTGCTTTTTTTTGCTTTCTTGAAGAAGGCCAGGGAGGACAATACAAGCAGTTGTCAAAGGGGAAATCTGAGGAGAAGGTAGGCTCTATGAACTCTAGGAATCTTATTGATTACATACTGAATTTTGTATTAGATAGCAACATTATCAAAAAAGGGAGCTGCTCCCTTTGACAAACCTACCTGCATTTCAGGGTCAGGCTTTGACAGAAGAACCACATTTTTCACAGGCCCTTATCTTGGCAAGGGTGTTCTTGGGTCGGGTAGCCTGATGGGTTCCAGGGGTAACACCCCTGTGCTGTGCTCACCCCAATCAATGATGTGCCCTAACACCCAGTGCAGTCTTTTTATACTGTTCCATTTAGTGTAGAACCTGTTCAGGACTCTGGATGACCAATGCTTGTCACACCTCTTTCTACAGAGCTGTCCTGCCTGCTCTGTGTTAGGTTTCCTTCTGTGTCTGGAAGGGGGCAGGGAGTGCACATTTAGAATATACCACGAACTGTTTCTGTAAGTCTCAAACTGTAACTAAAAAACAGGTGGATTTTTCTAAGCACCACTAGATGGTGCCTCTTGATCGCTATTGCTGGGAAAATAGCGGTGGTCATTCAGGAAAACAAACAACGGGGTAGGCTCGGGGGGATGGATTGTGCAGCTGGAATGGCTCAGACTCCACCCGGAGGTGCGCGGACAAGTGGTGACTGCGCACAGGGGCGAGCAGAGCTGTACCTCAGCAGTCCTTGGCAGAAAGCCTCTGCAGGCACACCAGTGCCAAGTCTGCAAGTGAAAGTTAGTTTTGTTCCGTTTAGTCTTTTAAAAACTGGCTATGGAAGCATTAACCTCCGTGTTATGTGAGCTCCTCCACCACCCCTTGGGAAGAAAAGATGCTGAGCGGGAAGAGAACTGTTGACTCCATACGAACTGTGATTACTTTTCTTTCAGCATGGAAGGTAACTCAGCAGCTTGAATTTGCAGGAAGTGCATGCAATTAGATGAATCACAGAGAGGAAAGTGATTCCTGGGTCCTATGGACTGTGAGTAAAAATCTGAAGGATTTATATAACCCAATTAATAAGCCAAGAAAGAAAATGAAGGCCTAGACTCTTCCTTTGTTAAAATAAATAATAAAAATTAGCCCAGAATTACGGCTTAGATGGCTGTTACAAGCCTGCCCTTCCGGCTGCATTTTTTGTATGTGGAATGGATACTACTGAAAGCAACAATATTGAATGATTCAGACCCAAGAGACTGACTCACACACAGATTTACCAGGAGGGCCATGATGAGTTCACTTTTCTACTGTCCCTGTCCCCTGGTAGGAACAACGGAATGAAGGCACTGGGGGGGGCGGGAAAGCTGCATTGCTTTCTGCTTTGTCATTCACATCAGGTCCGTCTGCTGGAGGGCTGGTACATTATCAGAAATCCCTCTCAGAGAGGGAAATTTTCAGGACTAAATTCTGGCTTCTGTACGTCTGGGATTACCTGCATCTGTAAGTTTGTTCAAGGACTATGAATGGAGTCCGACTGCTGTCCTTGGACCAAGGTTCAGCTCTATTCTTGACCTTACTTTTTTAATTCAGCTTTTTCTCTTACTCCAGTGCTTCCTCTTCTGCTATTGTAATCATGCTGGAAAAATAAGCATGCTTAATTTATTAGGGGATGAAAGCCTTGGTTGCAAGACACATGACTCTCTGCCACTGTGTTTCAGTGCTGTGGTTTATGCCAAGACCAGCGAGGAGGAGAAGCCAGGTCCAGAAGCCCTCAGGGAAAGGGTGTGTGCTTTCTGTGGTACAAGTGCAGAGATGGGAAGCTGCTATGTTTAGCTTTGGTTCCTCTTGGCAATAAATCATTTTCCATAAAATATCTTCCATAAACTTCATGTGGGTCTTTGAAATCCCATCCAGAATACTACAATTCTAATAAAAAGCACAATGAAAAATCAAGAAATCAAGAAATCAAGATACCATGTAGCACGTTGGAACATATAATATGAAAATAAGTAAGGTTCTGAAAATCAGTTGGCTTGGGTAGTAAGAGGCAACCTTGCAATTAACAAGTCAGTAAAATGATAACCTATAAAACAGTAAAGCTGTTGCCCTGTAAGTCCCTTTTATTTAATTTTAAGTACTTTTATTTTATCAGCCTGTGGCAGCTACATCTTAAGGAAAAGACAATTGATGGTGGGAGAGGTCTAGTAAAGTTTAGAAAATATTCAAGACTAATTCAGGAAAATGGATGTAGCAAAATTCAGGCTTGGTTGACAATTATATGAAAGACAATCAATGTGCTATAGGAGTTTATAAAGTGCTGTCTACTGCTAGATGGCTCTCTAACCTAAGAGAAAATTCTGATGCTCAGTGGTTGGTGCCAGAAGTGAGACAAAGTCTGACTAAAGATTGAGTTCCAGCTCCCAACAGTGAGGATAATTGGTTAATAGGATGAATTGCAGAGAGGACATGAGGACTCTGTGACTTAAGTCTCGATTGAAAACTTGGCTCTCATCCTCAAAATGCTTTATATCCTAAAGATGGGGTCTGGTCTTGATGCAGAAACTTCAATAGAAATTTTACATCTGTTCTGTGGAGAGTAGACTTCAGTCTCTGAAGTAAAGCAATTCTAGAAGAAAAATTTGTGAGGGAATAAGAAGTAAAAACATTTTTCATACTTAGTAGGAATAAGGGATTTTGTTATGTAATGTAGGTGAGTCTGAGATGAGACAAATGAGCATTGCGCAGTGACACCGGTCACTAGGAAGCCTGTGCTTGTGGGTGTTCACTGGAGGTGGGTAAAGCAGAGGAGGTAATGCAAGAGGAGTTACTATTACAAAAAGTGTAATATTTTGATTTAAGCTAAAGCAGATTTAAGTGGCATCTAAGTAACTGTAAGTTTTTGGAAGTTAGACAGACAGACTGTTCCTCTCATAGGATGTTTTCTTGATAGCATGTTTTTTCAAACAGTGCTTTTCCCAGACAACAATGTTCAAAGGATGTCTTTCCTTACCTAAAAAAAAATGCAAGATCAGACACAGAGCTGGCTCTAAAGCTGCAATAAGCAGAGATTTGGCTGTTGTGAAGTTCATAATAACATTAAAATTAGTGCTTGGAAGGTAATAGATTATGCATACGGTTTCTGGGAACATTTGTACATATGCATGTAAGCAGGAAATATATTCTGTCCCCAGCTCTTGTCTCGTTATGCATGATCAATGGAAATCATTCCCTCCTGGGTCCAGCGCTGAAATAAAGGATGCTTGCTTTCTGAAACTCCAAAATGAGTCTTGGAGTTTATTTGCTGGCATTTTTGGTATCACTATAGTCCAGAGAGGCTGTCTTGTCTTGCAAATAATGTTGGGATTTACTGGTAAGGTTCTGTTGTATAGCTGTTTCCCTCAGACTTGAGAAGGAGGCAGTGTTTCTCATGCAGAGCTGTTTTGGTGACTGGAAAAATTGACTGGAGTGAAAGGGAACCATCTCAATCTGTATCACTTTGAGGGTCTTCTTCTGAGATTTCCTGAAAAGCTGACTTCTCGGCAATGCTGGTAGACCTTGAGAGCATTTTTCTCTGGCTGCAGAACAGGGCTCTGTCTGTTTTGTGTCTCTGCAGTCCATTCTGTGTTATGTTCCGTGGCTTGAAAAACTTCTGTAGAGAAATGTGGAGTCTACGAAAGCATCTATGTAGGATGTTACTTTGAAGAGCACCAGGTTAAGAGAAGAATGGAAGGGGTGACTCTGAAAGGTGCCAGTCCTTTCTGTTAACTTCTGGTGGCATGGTGCTTCTGTTGAATAGGGCCTTGTAACTCTTGCAGGAGAGCTCTGCTCTGTGGTCATGAGCGTACTTCCAGGCTTAAAAATTCATATTCATTAAATAACCTCTGTGCTATTTCATTTGCAGGTGTATTACCTTGGTCGCCCTCTGTGTGATTTTCAGGAAACTGAGCAGGTCCTCTGTCTGTTGATGTCCAGAGGAGCCCAGCTGTTAGTGTTCCTTGAGAGATACAGCAAAGAGGTGCAGCTGTCTGCTGAAGTTGCTCTGAAGCCTAGCTGGGTCTTGGGAGAAGCCAAGATTCCTTGGCCCTTCAGTTAGCAGAACTGAGCACAAAAGGCCTGTTGTGATGCAGTAACCGCTGTGTTAAATAGGTTTTCTTGGTACTGCGGTGTCCTGCAGGATAACACATAAAATAACCAGACACCTGAGATGGAAACCTCACTGCTTCCTCCTGCTGATGGCTGAACGTTTACCTCAGTAATGGTTCTAAGCCTATGTAGCTTCCAGATAATCTAAGCCTTATCTATTCACTCACTGGATCACTCAGTGGACCTTCATATTACAATCTGGCACATGTGCACTGTTGTCATTGAGTTTATGGACAAGCCCAGCTTCTGAACCTTTTGTAGGCTTCATCCATTTGCAAAAACATGTCATTGCAGAGATTCTGCTTGCTCCATGGTATGAATTATGCAGAAGAGTTGCTCCGTTGAAGCTGGCTTCATTGTCAGATTAAGCTGAACGTGAATAATTAAACACATTTTCTTTTCAGGGACAAGAATAGCTGCCATCTGAGCTGTTTAACCCCGTTTGCCTTCTCACATTTCTCCTTAAACTTGCTAAAGCCCCTCTGTTTAGCCATGCCATATAGGAACGCATCAAATTCAGTTGGGTTTTTCACTTGCTTAAGATTGTGTGACAAATAATCTGCTATGCTCATTAAGCAAGCTTCAATGAGGGATAGTTACAGTTACTGTGTGTGCACTGTTTGTCTCCAGCTTTAACTCTTCTGTTGCTGGCTCCCTGCAGGATTCTTCTGGGACTTCAACAGCAGGGTACTGGGGAACTAGTAAGTGTCTTCACAAAGTTAAATCTTTGGCAGTGAGGAATATCATTAAGACACGGCAAGAGATTAAACATTGAAGGAGTTGATGCAGAAGCCATGGAATTGATAGCCTGTCAGTTAAGCCTTCAAAGCTGTAACTGATTTCCCCATGGAGTCTGGGAAATGTTAGTCCCATTAGGTGGTGTTTCTTGGAATCATTAATGTTGGTAAAGACCTCCAAGATCATCAAGTCCAACCATCAGCCCCATACCACTATTTCCCGTTTGTTTTTTTACAAGGAACACGTTGCTTCGAAATCATGGGGGCTGGCCTGCAAAATTGAACTTGTCTGTTGAGAAATTGATGTTTATGCTTATGTATTCTTAAACATAATGCAGGGAGGGGATGTGTAGCAAATGCTCTAATTAGATGCAAGGCTCATGATGGGGAAACCTGAAGGAAGGAAAGAAGCGTGAGGACATGATGAAAAGGAACTGTAAAATGTTCATTCAAAGAACAGTGCAAGAGCATTTACTGTAACTGTATCATAAAGCTTTACTCCTTCAGAATGCTCTCTTGTAATTGCCCAATTATATCCCTTTTGATACAGTCATTTCATCTATACACTTGCAAATTGCTGAGGAGAGCAGCTGATGCATCTCTGGCTTCCAAGGGTGAAGCTTAGATTGCTGCAGAACCAACTGCTAAGAGCCAAACTTGTATTCTAAGGTCTGTTACTCTGTAGAGTGCTGTAGCAATCTAAAAGTCACTCTTCAGGCATGCAGCCATATGTCCTGCTGTCTTACTCTGCTGGGAGGCGTTCTCACTGCTTGATGTATGCTTCAGGTGAAGAGGCTGCTGTTTGATTTCTCCTCAAGGAACCCAGTGTGGGAATTTAGCATTTTAGTTCTGCATCTAATTTATTTGAGATCTATGGAAACGTAACTTAGCGTCTGACACTGGAGACTGATTGAAGTTGTTAAACAAGTTTTGAAAATGTGAGAAATACTTTCTCTTTTTTTTTCACCTGTTCTGTTTACCTGCTGTTCACATCTCTTTCAAGGAACTGAGTTAGAAGCTTTATAATAAATTTGTGCCTCGGAGCAAAAGATGTACAGCTCAAAGCAGAGGACATACTTGGCATTGATATGGTCAGGAGCAACCTCTGAAAAGGGAATTACTAAACATCTTCTGGAGGAGCTTATTTTCAGAAAAAGGTATAGCACATTATTCTGAGCTGTAAAATGACAGTTCGGGAAAAAAAGCAACCAAAGTATTAAAACCTTCTCCTGCCCTCAAAAGTTTTCAACAGCAAATTTTTCACTCATGTTAAACAGTCTGGCTAGACTTCACAGCTAGCTGTTTTATTTTAAGCCAAGTTCAGCTGATCTGGATTATATAGATGATCTGATTGATCTATAGCTTCGGTTATTCATTTGAAGAAGCTTTTAGTTAAAGATTTCTTAGTTCTTGCTCTAGGTTTTTAAGTTTTGATTAATATGTCACTTCAGAGAGAGAATGCTTTTGGTGATATTTCCTCTCTAAGCTGTGGGAGTTGAGAATGTAGATCTCAGTCAGGACTCTTTTGCACACCCCCTTTATCAAGGGAAAGTAGTTAAAATTCCTCATAGGAATTGAATTAGGCCACTCTTTCAGTCAAACTGGTGCCCTATCCAGGTCCACAGAGTCCCTCAGAATGCACTAATGGAGTATATTCTTCAGTTTCTTCCTCATTAATACCACTATCAAACATATGCTGGAACATTTCTGCCCTGTTTCATATTTCAGAATCACAACAAGTTTAGAAAATAATACATGAAAATACATAAATTATTCCAGCCTTTACCCTGTAGGAATAACTGTCTGGTCTGCGGAATTAATTTTCTTACTTAAAATTTATAAGTAGCCAGCTTGCTTCAGGCTCTTTGCAATTTGAGTTTATATGTGTGTGTGTATGCATGAACCCTAATGTGAGCTCTATTTTTCTGTCTTTTGGGCAGCTTAATATTGACATTTCTGCAAAGATATTACTTTATCTACACATAGCTCTGAAATGGAATATTAACACATTTTGCTCTGAGAGCAGCTTTGTTTCTCCTCTCAGGGAAGGTAAAAATACATTCACCTGAATCTGAAATTCTATGTATATCTTGTTAGATTTCCCTCTGACAAAAAATTCCTCAACGTTTTTAATGCACCTGTTGTTAATCTTCTGTAAAAGTCTTGCAAATAAACTGATAGAGAATTTTTTTTCAGACTGCCCTAATTGTGCTGACAAGTGCTGCTCTAAGAATAGACAAAACAAAATTCTGCGGCACCTTAAAGACATGCATGTTGGCAGCATGAACGGATTTCATGAGCAACATAAATGTCTTCACTGGTGCTGGTCCCTGCAGTAAATACAGCTCTTCTCAAGTCCTTTTTGCAGAATGCCCAGACAGTCTGTGCTGATGAAACTCAACCCTGCACTCTAGGTATTAGCTAAACTGTCAGTATTTCCTGCCAAGTAAGTTAGAGTAAATTACCATGAGACTGAAGGCATTTTGTCAGATCTCCAATCCATTTGCTTAGTTAAATTGTAGGACCATATTGCTTTATGGGTTAATAGAAAGGTATGTAGGGTGAAAGCAATTCTTCAGAAAAGTTACAGCTTTTAGAACTATCTTGGACTGAAGTTCTCTGCTTTCTTTTTTAAGCTCTTACTTATTCCATCTTATTATCACATGTTGTAATATGTAATAAGGAGGCTATTCTTGTGGCTAGACTGGTGCGATCAGTCCAGCAGACACCCTCAATGAATATGTCCTATCTTAATAGGTATCTTCATTAATCTCAAGCTTAAAACACTTCATTTCAGTTTCATTTCAGACTGCACATCACTCATTCTGTGCCATTTCCTAAGTATATGAGCAGGTACTTGTGCTGGAAGGTTACTTGTTTCTCTCTAGTGAATAAGCTGAGGTTTATAAATAAGGGACAGACTGGTGAAACAATTGGGGCTCTGTCTTGAAACATGCTGTCTAAAAAAGATAGAGATTGAAAGACCTATGAAATTCTAGAGCATTTCAATACACTCCTTACCCATTTTTCTGAGAATTCATTGAGTCTTAAGCCATTTCATGACTTAAGCTCAGTGGATGGGAGATATTTATCACATTATTTGATTTCCCTTCTTCTTTTTTAAAATATCTACATGTCATCATGTACTATTACACTGTGCCATGACCAATGGCAGAAGTAGTAACTCTATGACTACATATCCCTTAATTTCATCTCTTTTCTACTTCTCTTTTTTTCTTCTTATTGTTTATTCTTGGGTGCATTTGAAATGTTGGCAACAGTATACAGCTGTAGTGATTAGGAAGTATTCTTCACCTCACTACCTCTACATTGCAGCAACTGCAGGTCGTGCTAAACCTGTCAGCAATGCAGGTAATTCGGAGATTGTGTTCATATTTTGTCTCCTTTTTCTCTCCATTCTTAGTTCCTAACACCATTAGTGCTCGTGTCAGAACTCTAGGACTTCTTGGAGTCTTCCTGACCAAGAAAGCCTCACGGGTTGCTCTCTCCTGGGACAAAGCACCACTCGGCTCATGTGTGTGCTCATACAGAGAAAGGTGACTGCTCTCCAAGGACCATTGACTTGCCTTCCTTCCCCTGCCCAAGGTGCTGAGTCAGGAGCTGCTTTACACATTGTTGCTTGAAACAGAGACAAATTCTCATTCTGTTTGCCTTGGACTTGGAATTCATCTGCCCTACCCTGTCTTAACATTATTCACAAATGTTTAAGATGTTGAGAGAATGATATCAAAGGTCTTGCAAAAACTGCAGTTTTCTGTAGCGCAAGCTTCCCTCAGAGCTAAACCAGCTCAATTTGAGGTTCAGTGCTCAGGTAACTGCAGCTAGTGGCATTCTAAATCTATTTATCAAGAGTCTGCTTGTTGCTAGCATGAGCACAATGGGTGGAGAGCCCCTTTAAGAGAAGTATATTTTTATGGTCTTCAGCATGGATGAAGCCATGACATCTGAAATAAATAGTATGTAAGTTTCAAAGCTGGTTATAAAAATGGAGTAGAGAATTTCAGAGAGAGCTTCAATAAAAATGATAACAAGTCAATTTAATTATTTTTTCTTGGCATTTCATCATACCCAAAGCCCAATTGAAAACTTTAATAGGAAAAACTCTTATTCAATGTCAAATAGATCCAAAAGAAAATTTTGGCTATTTTAATGGAAATATTTTCTTTCAGGGCATCTGAGTTTATCAGAAATCCAGAGGTGCCTAATGGGATTGGCAAAAGAGGTGTTTCATGACAATTTATCTGTTCAGTGCATCAAGTTTCTCGGCAGAATTTATCCCGTGAGGCATGCTAAGGAGGTCCTGTCCTGCGGAAATGTTAAAGTTGTTCCTTTCGACAGGGAATATATCAAGGTGAGATCCTGAATCAATTGTCTTGGATTTCTTTATTTGCCATCCAGTCTATACAGTTGGCTGGACACTTTGCAGAGCTTAAGCAAAATTCTTCGCAGTAACACCCATTAATTGATTGTGATCCAAACCAAGAAAGTACAATACGTGTCATATCAAAACTAACTTATCGCAAATTTTGTAGATTTGTTGCTTCACAGCCTACAGAATTAGTCAGGCATTTAGCATCAGTCAAAAGGAATTTGCTGTAGAATATATCTGTATGTTTTACTTACAAATTAAGGAACACAGCCAAACTGTGCTGTTTTACTTTTCTCTGAATATCATGGATAGAGGGGGTGAAAGCAATATCCTTTATTTTTCCAGCCAAACAGTTTTGATTTTACAGTCGAGGCTGCATCACACATCTGGTGCCAACATCATGCTGTGCTAATGTACTTTACCAGGCACACAATGCTAAGAAAGAACAACATGATCCAGAAGAAAACCTGCTCCTTTCTAGTTTCTGCAAAAGGAGTTGCAAAGCTCAGTTTATTTCAAAATGAAATTAAAAGTCATTTAGTTTTGTTCCTTCAAGTAGCAAATTAGTTACTGGACAAGAAGACAGTTGCACAACAAGATTATCCTTTGCTTCTGTAGACCGAAGAGCAGCAAATCAAGGTGAGAGAAATGCTGTGCAGAAAATGGTAGGCAAGGCAATTTTTCCTATTGATGCCATTTTCATCAGAGCAATCTCATAATTTTCTATTGTTGGCTGGAATTCCATCTCACACTATATTGGCCTTCGATATGTTCACGGCTTCCTTCTGAGAGACAGGGAATTGCCTCAGGCACATATCAGTGTAAGAGCTAACTTCCTGCAGGAAACCTGTGATTTTTCTTACTTGATTTCTAGACCTGAATATTTGAAAGAAAGGCATGCAATTTGCATGGTGTGTGTCATACACTATACTTCAAGGAAAAATGTTTTAGCCTAATTCTAGATGATGGCTCATTTTCTTAAGTAAAGAATGAAAAATAATAGCTGCAATTTTAAGCTTCCTGCTGTTGTCAGAAAGACTGCCTTTGTCTGCTTCAGGGCTCGAATCCAGTCTTTTGGAGCCCTGCAGAATCTAGTCATTTCACTGGGGCACTGGAAGACCTTCAAGGTGTAACAAGGGACCTAATTGACCCAATATTTTCTCACAGTGAGCTATGTTTACCTTAACTGTAAAAGAATTGGGACCATCTGGTCAATTAGGTCTTTTTTCAAGTGAGAGCAGTGTCTGTTAAGTATCCACACACCCTGCCTACATAGTGCAAATGGTACCAGATAACTGTTGGGAAATACTTAATCTGCCTCATCTCCTGTGCCCACTAACACTGCATGTTTTCTTCTGGTACAACGAGGGACTGCTTCTGTATTACAGTACTTCAGAATTAGTGTATCCAGATGGCCCAGAACAGTAGAGACTTATGGAGACTTTCTCAGGGTGGGATCAGGAGAGCTCTCCGTATATGTGCCTGGACAACCAACAGCTAAGACGTTGTTTCTGCATAAATGTTTTCTCTCCATGGGTGAGTGGATCCTGTGACCTATTAAGTGCAACGCTGCCTCCGTGAGAGAACACGGATGTCAGGGAAGGGGTCATTGCTGTCTAGGGAGGCTGTGTTCCCTTCCAGCCACATCATGCTAAACAAGTGTTGATAGTGTACCAGAGCACCTCACTGGTGGGTCTGAAATATGCATTCACTTTAGACATGGTGCTGTAGCTCTGACGTAACGTTCCCTATCCAGACCTATAGACATCTCCAAGGAGAGTCTCCCTGCCCAACTCTGCCTTATAATAAGAAACATTCTTCACTCTTTCCCCACCTGCAAAGGGCAAAAAGGACAGAAAATTACTGTCCTCCTTTTTTTATAGTATTGCCTGTGTTCACTTCAATCTCCAAACATAAATGTGTTAAATATTTTTGGCTAATTGAAATATCTGTAGAGCTGGTTAAGTTGTAGAATCATTTAGGTTGGGAAAATGTTAAGATCAAGTCCAATGTATGTACCTGAATGCTTGCCTCTATCACAGTGCGTATGTGAGACTAAATTTTTGCTAAATCTCAGCATTTTCAGCAAACTGTTGGGCGTATTTTATAATCTTTAAAGAACTGTTAGAAAAAAAAAATCACCATGCTGTAGAAATACCAACTTATTAAGTGCATATCAGTTGGTAGTCCACCTTCCAGTTCTTTCCTGAGCTGTGGATTAGACAGTTGGTACACAGCAAGAGGGACTCTCCAAATGGTGTGTCAGAATTGATGGCTGCCTGGCATCCTGCTGTAATCTCTGCTCTGGAAAAATAACCAACTCTTCCGCTCTGCTGACCTGAAAAATGCATCTTTTGATTTTTAACAGCTATAAACTGGAGCTTTCCTGGTGTCAGGCAGGTTCAGAGTTAAGAACTGGTGGAAGGACAGACTTGATAGGGATGGTAAACTCTATGACCAAAGAGCAGAACTAGTCTGGCTTCATTCTGTGTGTCTGAGATGTTGTTTCAAAGCTCTTTCCCAGCACAAAAACCAGGTGGCACAGCGTATTCAGTAGAGCTGGTCCAGAAATAGAGCTTGCCTCCCCAGAAAGCTTAAATATTTCAAAATTAGCTTCTCCTCTGGTCCACAGAGTTAAAACATACTGAAAGAAAACACTTTCTGAAAGTCTTCAAATAGGAGATGCTGAGGTTTTTTGATCAGAAATTACATCTTTCATTCTGACAAAGGAAAATGAAAGTTTTGACATTGTAAATCTTCCCAATGCAAGATTGAAAACCGGTACTTTCAAACTCTTCTCAGAATTTGCTTTAGTTTCAATGCAAGACTTTTATTCTCTATCCAGGCTTACTTCTACATTTCAATTATTAAAGATCTCCAAGTTCCTAATGTTTTGTCATTTTCAGAAATGATAATGGCACGTGTGAAAGTTCAGAAACAATTTAGGATCAAGATTAAGACTGTTGCCAGGAAGCAGTAGAAAGATTATGCTGCTACTGTTTTTTGGTGATTTATACTCTATGATGTATTAATAGACTGGGGAGACAGGAGAGTTCTTTTGGGGTAAGCTGTAATAATGATTATAGTGACCCGACCAGAGATTCACTGTGGATTAAGTTCCAGGTTAACTGTCTTTTCACAATATTGTTTCTACCTTTATTTCTCCAGAATCACCACTCATTTAGTATAGCTGATAATATTAAGTCACGGAAGTTGTTAAATAATTCCAGGGGAAAGGGTTAGCATCCTTCTTTTCAAGTGTGATTTTAAAAGTTCATATTAGCCCCAGGGATATAATTGATGACAAACTGAAGATTATCTGATGTTGATGGAAATGCTTGTATTATTTACAAATAAGGACAGAGTGACTTTCCTGGAATGAGATAGAAACCTGCAAGATCCTGTGGTGTATGTTTGAGTCAACTGTGGAAGATTCTAGGATAAGAAAAGCATATGGAGGTGAAAATCTGACCCTTGCATCCTTGAGAGTCTGAGCCGGTCAGTGTGCTGCAGCTCAGTATCATGGGTTGAAACCTCACTAGTGTCTTCAGTCTCCACACCAGAAAAGTTAAAACCTGCGGGCAAGAGTGGCAATGGCTGGTTGTTTCAGCCACTGCCCAATCTTATCTGTTAGCTTTGCTACAATATTACAAATTGTAATCCAGATTAATCATAGTATCATGGAATGGTTTGGGTTGGAAGGGACCTTAAAGACCATCTACTTCCACCCCCCTGCAATGGGCAGGGACACCTCCTACTAGACCAGGCTGCTCGACAACCCATCCAGTCTGGCCTTGAACACTTCCAGGGAGGGGACACCCACAAATTCCCTGGGCAACCTGTGCCAGTGCTCTGAACCCTCATCATGAAGAATTTCTTCCTAATATCTAATCTAAACCTTCAACCTTCCAATTTAAAACCATTCCCTCTCATCCTATCACTACTTGCCCTCTCAAAAATTACTCCCCGGCTTTCTTGCAGGCCACCTCCAGGTAGTGGAAGGCCTCTATGAGGTCTCCCCTGAGTCTTAATACAGAAAAGCCTCACTAATACAGTTTGAAAATGTTATATAGCAAATTGTGTGCGTCAGAAAGGGCAAGGGAGTGATGAGCTGCCAGAGTCCTGTGGCTTTCCCCAGGAGGGCTCTGCTGGTTTTTAGTGGGTATTTATTTCTCTTTTTTTTGCTGGTAAGTGCATGGTGTTGATGACTATTTCTTCTTTAGTCTTAGCTCCTCTTGGATTTTTTTTTTTTACATTTAATCCATCTACTTGCATGTTCTCTTTTAATTGGTTCCCAATTGATCGTGTTCTTTATGTAAAACTGCTCTTACCTGAACGATGAGAGCTCATGCTTCCCTAGCAGCCATGCACTGTTCATTGCAGTTTGTGTTTACATGTACCCCTCCCCACCACAGCAGCCTCCCTCTTCCCCATCCAACCATCCTGTGATTCCCACCGCACAAGGCTTTATCTGTTTGTCCTCACAGGAGGTTTCTTCCCATGAAACGCCCCCTCCCACATCCCCTGCCTTACAATCTCGTGCTCTGCTCTGTCTCCCCTCAACACCCCCAATATTCCACACCACCCCATAGTCACTCTGCCTACACAACCTCAGGGTACTGCCAGCACACCCTACCTGTCCATTGCCCCCCATGAAACACCGACACCTCCTCTACTCCCCCACACCCACTCACCCCATTCTCTCTCCTCCTATGTTTTGCATTTGTGCTGGAAACTGTTGATAACAAATGGGTGTTTTTGTTACTGCTAAGCAGTGCTTACTTGATTTTGCTATTGCTCAGTAGTCAAGGCCCTTTCTGCTTCCCACACCACCCTGCCAGTGAGCAGCCTGAGGGTGCACGGAAAGTTGGAAGGGGCACAGCTGACTCCAGCTGACCAAAGGGATATTGCATATGACATCATGCTTAGCAATAAAACTAGAGGGGAGGTTAGTAGGGGGGAATAGGTCAGGAACTGACAGGGCATTGATTGGTTGGTGGCAAGAAATTGTTTTGATTTGCATCACTTACCCTTCTTGGGTTTTATTTCTCTCTCTTGGTTATTATTTTCTCTTTTCCTTATAAGTTATGGTGGTGGATGGTTGTTTCTTTTCAATTATTAAACTGTTTTTATCTTGACCCATGAGTTCTCTCACTTTTGCCCTTCCATTCTTTCCACCATCCCGCTATTGGGGGAGATAGTGAGAGGCTGTGTAGTGTTTAGTTGCTGGCAGGGGTGAAACTACAACACAGGTTAGTTGCAAGCCCTGCAACTGTTGCTTGACACTCTTAGTGTTATTTCTATTATCTTGATGGGCCATCCTAGTTCTGCATTACTGCTTTATAGTGCCTTTTGTTCTGTAAGTAGCAGCACTCAGCCTGTGCAAAAATACCTGTCTCCCAACATCCTGGTCATGCCCTTGCTAAGGTGGCTGTGTGTGCTGAACAGCCAGGCTGAAGCAAATAGCCCTCTTTTCTAGTGATGGTAGCCTAGGAATGGGTGAATGAGCTGCATCATGCCTGTAAGTATGCCTTGTCATACCATAAAACACTGCATGTAACCTCTTGTCACTGAATCTCCACTTCAGTTCTTCTCCCCCTGCCCCTCTGTCAGCCTGTATCAATGGGAAGCAGGTGAGAAGGGTGCCTGGGTAAACTGTGGAGTGAAAACCCTTCAGGAATAAAGCACGTTTGAGGATGTGCTCTAGCAAAATCAGATGTTGATTCCTTCCCTCAAGCTTCTGGCATTTTTCAGACTTGCTTTACTATGGAGCATATTTTACACATTTTCTTGTTGCTTGGGGTTTTTTGTTTTGTTTTTAGTTCTGTTTATGAAGCAACCCTGAAAGCAGTCTCTATCCAGAGCCCCAACAGACCCTCTACAAGGGATATTAGAAGACAACACCTGCACAATGTAGTTAAAACCCTGCAGTGCTTGGAATGCAACCACAGTCTCTCTAAGCCTCTTGGAGCTCTATAAACCCTCAAGTCCTTGGAGTAACCATGGGAATGTCTGAAGCCCTTCAGAGTCAGAACTGGGTTTGAGGAGGTGCTGTTCCAGCTTGGTGTGAAGAGTTGCTGCAGCATTAAAGGAAGGTTAAAGAAAGCATGCACCAATCACCAATGAATGAAAACCTCATGTTATCAGATGAGGAGAAGGTTGAGGAACTCAACATCTTTTGTGCCTCAGTTTTCACTGGCAACAACTCTCCTCACCCTTCTTTGGTCAATGGACAATGAGATGGGGACAAGGGAGGTAACGCCCCACCCACTGTAGAGGATGATCAGGTTTGTACCACCTGAGGAACTTGACTGTGCAACCTGATGAGATGCATCCTAGACTCCTGAAGGAATTGGCTGATGTGGTTGCTAAGGAACTCTCCGTGATATTTGAGAAGTCATGGCAGTCAGGGGAAGTCCATGGTGACTGGAAGAAGGGCAACATTGTGCCCATTTTTAAAAAGGGAAGAAAAGATGGCCCTGGGAACTACCGACCTGTCAGCCTCACCTCAGTGCTTGGAAAAGTCGTGGAACAGATCCTGCTAGAAATTATGCTAAATCACATGGAGGACAGGGAGGTGACCCAGGACAGGCAGCATGGCTTCACCAAGGGCAAGTCCTGTCTGACCACCCTAGTGGTTTTCTGTGATGGGATGACCACATCACTGGACACAGGAAAAGCAATGGATGTAATCTATTTGGATTTCTGTAAAGCCTTTGACATCGTCCTCCCACAATATCCTTCTCTCTAAAATGGAGAGATATTTCTTGTTCATGCAGGTCTGTTTACAAACAAAAGTTTGGAAGTTTGTTTCTTGTGATATTGGATAGCAGAGGACACATTCCAAAGGGCAGGACAACTGAAGCCTTCTGAAATGTTAAAGTAACTTCTTGCTTGCCGTGTACTTGCTTTCAAAGACAACTGGTTTAGAAAGCTTTAGGCAGGAGGGCAATGAGACTTATTTTGGGGAAAATCCACAGCGTGTGTTGAGGAGATGCTGTCATTTTGTCTGCCAGCTTGTCACAACACAGAGAAAAGTACGGGTAGCACAGGCAAGGGAACTGTGTTGAAGAATTCAAAATTAAGGAAGCTGGGTTAGCTGGTCTTGGCCAAGGGAGATTGTTTTATTGCTCATTTCATCTCACACCACTTTTCAGTAAAGTTATCACCTTTGCTCTTCTTTTCTTTCCCAGGAGAGTGGGGACAAGGGGGGACCTGCCTCCCCATGTTTATCTTCACAAACCAACAGCTTAATTCTTAGCTAAAAAGGGGCAAAGTCTGTGTACATCTAGGTCAGGCTTCTTCAGCCAGTACAAAGTAAAAGAGCTTTTCCACTGAGTGAGGAAGTCTCTAATGAAGTGGTCATCGTATCAAATTTTTCACTGGTTTTGTGTTTTTTTTTTATTATAGTAGCAGCCTCTTAATGCCAGATAGTTCAGTCAGCAACACAAGTCTGGCTCAACCCTGATCTCTCCTTCCTGGGTGCACGCACAAGTCTCCCAGCAGGCTGATGTTCACCAGCCTTCTTCTCTGCTAGCTTTTTTTGCAGTTCCTTCAATATGCTGCCAGGTGGCAGTCCCTTAACATAGCATCCTCCAGCTGTGGACAGGACTGTCTCTAATGCACAGCCCTAGCATCTGGGACTTACACAGCACTGCTTAGTCCAAACAGTGTCATCAGAGAGGAAAGACTTTGCTCAAAGGCCAATCTAGTTTTTCCTTCAGATTAATGGTGCTGAAGGTTGTCTGGAAATGATGATGAGGGACTGGACTCTTTTGTAGTATTTTCATGTTTTAAAATACTCACCACATTCAAATCCCTGCTTTTGTATGTCCCAGCTGCTTTCACTGTCACACAGACTTCATGATCTGTGAGCTGAGCTTACCCAAAGAGCAGCAGCTGGGAGATAGAAAGAAGAGGTGTGGCTGCCCTTGTTGTCTTCACCTCTCCACCTGTGTGTAAAGACTCCATGCATGCTGCTGTCTTGGTTACCCCTCTGCTGTCTGTAACTCAGCAGTTTCTACACATGATTGGGGACCCCTTTCATTCCTCCCAGCTCTCTGCCTCTATCCACAGGCTTGTGGATATCAAATAATGCTTTTGCACATGCTGCCTGCCTTCACTCTGCTGAAGGCTGTGAGGGCACTGAACAAAATTGGTGACTGGAAGAAGGACAATATTTTGCCCATTTTTAAAAAGGGTAGAAAAGATGACCCTGGGAACTACCAACCTGTCAGCCTCACCTCTGTGCCAGGGAAGATCATGGAACAGATCCTCCTAGAAGCTATGCTAAAGCACATGGAGGACAGGGAGGTGATTCAAGACAGGCAGCATGGCTTCACCACGGGCAAGTCCTGCCTGACCAACCTTGTGGCTTTCTATAATGGAACGACCATATCAGTGGATACAGGATTTGATGGATGGACTGTTCAGTGGATAAGGAATTGCTTGGATGGTCCCATTCAGAGAGTAGTGGTCAATGGCTCGATGTCCAGGTGGAGATCTGTGGCAAGTGGTGTCCCTCAGGGGTCTGTCCTGGGACCAGTGCTGTTTAATATTTTCCTTAATCACATAGACAGCGAGATCAAGTGCACTCTCAGCAAGTTTGCAGATGACACCAAGCCAAGTGGTACAGCTGAAACACTAGAAGGACAGGATGTCATCCAGAGGACATGGACAAGTTGGAGAAGTGGGTCTGTGTGAACCTCATGAGGTTCAACAAGGCCAAGTGCAAGGTCCTGCACCTGGGTCAGGGCAATCCATGGTTTCAGTACAGGCAGGGGGATGGCGTGATTGAGAGCAGCCCCCTGGAGAAGGACTCGAGGGTGCTGGTTGATGAGAAGCTTAACATGAGCCAGGAATGTGCACTTGCAGCCCAGAAGGCCAACTGTGTCCTGGGCTACATCAAAAGGAGCATTGCCAGCAGACCAACGGAGGTGATTCTCACTCTCTATTCCGCTCTTGTGAGACCCCACCTGGAGTGCTGTTTCCAGTTCTGGAATCCCCAACATAAGAAGGATATGGAAGCGTTGGAACTGGACCAGAGGAGAGCCACGACAATGATCAGAGGGCTGGAGCACCTCTGCTATGAGGACAGGCTGAGAGAGCAGAGGTTGTTCAGCCTGGAGAAGGCTCCAGGGAAACCTCATAGCAACCTTCCAGTACCTGAAGCAGCTGCAGAAAAGCTGGGAGGGACTTTTTACAAGGGCGTGGAGTGGTAGGAGGAGGGGGAATGGCTTTAAATGGGAAGGGGGGAAGATTTGGATTAGACATCAGGAAGAAATTCTTCACGCTGCGGGTGGTGAGGCGCTGGCACGTGTTGCCCAGGGAAGTTGTGGATGCTCCCTCCCTGGAAGCGTTCAAGGCCAGGTTGGATGGGGCTTTGAGCATCCTGATGTGGTGGGAGGTGTCCCTGGCCCGAGGCAGAGGCGATGGAACCGAACGATCTTTACGGTCGCTGCCAACGGAATCCTTTCAGCCTAAGCGGCGCCCCCACCCCTACCCGCGTGTGACGTCTCGAGGTTGCCTCGGCAGCCCCTGCGGGCGCTCGGTGCCGTTGCTGCCCAGCTGTGGCTCGGCTGCTCTCGGCTCTTGTAGCCCGTCCCCGCTCGGTGCTGTCGCCGCCCGGCTCTGGCTCGGGATTTGATTTCGCCGATGGGCGCCTCCGGCAGCCGCGCACCGCAGCGTCCCGGTCCCTGGCGCCCCGTGGAGCGGCTCCGCAGCCTCCTCCGCAGGGCGTGGGAGTGGGCGCTGCACGGCCGCTCCGCCGCGCTCGGCGATGCCCCCGAGCCCCGCGCCAGCGAGGAGCCGGCCCGGCCGCGGCGGCTCTGGAGGTGGAAGAGGTTCTGCAGCCAGCGCCGGGACGCGGAGGAGCAGTAAGGGGCGGGCAGAGCTCGTAGCCAAGTGTCCGCTGCCCTGTCTGGAAGAGCCGGCAGAGCCCAGCGCGGTCACAGGGCTGGAGCCGCGGCGCTGACTCTGTCTTTCTGGAGCCCAGACTGCTCCTGTGCCAGGGGTGTCACAACACCCGTGCGATGCATTTAGAATCACAGAACGGTTTGGGGGAGAAGGGGCCTTAAAGGCCATCCAGTCCCAACCCCCGTGCCGTGGGCAGGGACAGCTCCCGCTAGACCAGGCTGCTCAAGGCCCTGTCTAGCCTGGCCTTGAACGATGTCAGGGAGGGGACCACAACTTCCCCGGGACACCTGTGCCAGTGCCTCACCACCCTCATTTTTGAAGTTTCCTAAACCCTGCAGTGCTTGGAATGCAGCCACAGGCTTTCTTGGCCTCTTGGAGCTCTATAAACTCTCAAGTCCTTGGAGTAACCATGGGAATGTCTGAAGCCCTCCAAAGTCAGAACTGGGCTTGAGGAGATGTCACCCCAGCTTGGTGTGAAGAGTTGCTGCAGCATTAAGATAGCATCCCACTGAGGCAGAAGCCTTGTGGTTAGATGTCCATCTTCCAGGGGGCTTGTTCATCTCCCTGGCCCTTGATGTGGAGAGGGGATTTATGAGATGAGGCTGTAGCCAGCAGGGATGAGTTACTCCAGAGACAAGAATAGGCGCCTGTAGGGACTATCTCAGTCCCTGCTACTGTAGCAGTACAGTGTGTTTGTGTGCCTGTGCTACCTTTTGTTGGCTGGCTCATGAGTGGCTGTTGCTCAGCCAAAAGAGAGCATGCAAGTGTGTGGGTATTTTTAGTGAATGCTCTTCCTTCCTGTCTGGTTGTAGAATTGCTGACCAACTGGAGGAGAATGCGGGCTGTGAAGGCCCAGCAGTCCTTGAGAGCTCTTCCTCTGGGATGCCTGCTGACACTCCCTTGAGTGAACCTATCCTGACTGGAGCAGGTAGGATCCTTCACAATGGAGAAGGCTGTGGGGATGAATCACTTTGGTCTGTAGGAGAACAATAACCTAGCGTTTTGACCAAGGGCTTGAGAGATAGGGAAGGGCAGAGTGATAAGCACTCACAGCAGCATTGCACTTTTTCCCTCCTTTGTAGGTGTCTGTCCAGAGGAAGTGGCAGAACAAGAGGACAAAGATGTCTCCTCCGTTGATCCTGAGGTAGAATCATATAATCATTTAGGTTGGAAAATACCCTTAAGATCATCAGGTCCAACTGTAAACCTCACAGTGCTAAGTCCACCCCCTAAACCATGTCCGTAAGCAGCACCTCTACAGGCCTTCTGAGTACCTCCTAGGATGGTGTCTCAGCCCTTTTCCTGGGCAGCCTGTTCCAGTCCTCGATAACCCATTCGGTGAAGTCATTTGTCCTAATCTCCAATGTAAACCTCCCCTGCAACTTGAGGCTGTTTCCTCTTGTGCTATCACTTGCTACTTGGGAAAACAGACTGACATCCACTGCTTCACAAGGTCCTTTCAGGTGGCTGTAGAGAGCTGTAAGGTCTCCCCTCAGCTTTGTTTTCTCTAGACTAAACAACCTCAGTTCCCTAAGAAGGTCCTCAAACAGCTTGTTCTCTAGACCCTTCACCAGACTTGTGGCTTTTCTTTGGATGGGTGCCAGCACCTAAAGGTCTTTCTGTAGTGTGGGGGGGCAAAATTGAACACAATATTTGAGAGGCAGTCTCGCCAGTGCCGTGTACAGGGGGGGAATCACTTCCCTAGTCCTGCTGGCCGCAGGCTTTCTTTGTCACCTGGGCACAGTGTTTGCTCATGTTCAGCACCTGCAACCAGCACCCAAAGGTCCTTCTCCACTGAGCAGATTTCCAGCCACTCTTCCCTTTCTCCCAAGGAGGCAGTGAGTCTGCACAGGGCTCACTGGATTTCAGACCCCTTTCCATCTGCTGCTACTTCTGCCACATGCTCCTAACTGAGACCTTGCCGTGCCAGTGCTGCGAGCAAGCTGTTCAGTTCGGACTGCAACAAAGTGAGGCCAAGCTAATGACCCAGGTCTCCTAGCAGCTGCCATTTGAGCTGGATTTCTGGTTTAGGATTGAAGCGGTAAAGTCCAGCATATGGATCCTCCTGATCCTGTGCTCTGTGTGTGATGACTCTTTTCCATTTTGAAACCATGGCCATGAACGCAAGGAAGTGAAGACAGTGGCTGAGACAAAGTACAAAACAGAATCAATTCTGGAGGACAGGTGGGGGGGAAACATAATCAGGCAGTACTTTATGTGCTTGAGTGATGTTGCGGGGCTGGCAAACATTGTGTTTTAGCGATGCTGGAAAGAAAAGAAGAAAAGGCTGTGAGGTGTGACTTTCAATTGGGAGATTGTAATGTGACTTCTTTTTCTTTTTTGAATGCTACCATAGATTCGTAATGGCCTGGAGGACATCAAAACTGGCTTTTTGACCACACCAAATGCACAGGAGCAACGTCCTCATCAGGTATGTGAACAGCTTCTGAGAATGATTTGGTTTAGTCTTTAAATTTCTGGTGGGAAGATAATTTCTGAAAATATAGGGTGGGCAGTGAGAAATTCCCCAGGTTTTAGCACAGCGCACACTGAGTGTAAAAGTCCATACCCCTGGTGCTACTGCATTTTGAATATGCTTAGTGGACACTATGCAGGCCCTTGCATAGCGTGTCTTTTGTGTGCCTGGGTGATGTTGTGGGGCAGGCAAACACTGTGTGTTAATAATGCTGGTAAGAGAAGAAGAAAAGGGTGTGAGGGGTGACCTTCAGTTGGGAAAATCCTAGTGTGACTTGTTTTTCCTTCTTTGGATGCTGCTGTAGACTCGCAGTGGCCTGGAGATCTTCAAAACTGGCATTGCGAAAACAGCGGCTGTGAAGGGATCCCAATACTACCAGGTATATGAACGGATTCGGGGAGTGAGTGGGTTTAGTCTTTGAATTTCTTGTGGGCAGGTCATTTCTGAATGCTGTAGGGAGCTCCCCAGGTTTGAGGACAGGTCACTCTCAGGGGAAAACTCCATATGTTTCCTCATTCCCCTTGTGCTATTGCATTTTGAATATGCTTTGTGGACACTATGCGGGGCCCTAGGTTCATCAGCACAATTCCTTTGATGGATGGGCTTGCGTGCTGTGGGCAGGAGAGAGTTCCATGGTTGAGAGCTGTGAGAGGAGATGGGGCTTGGGAGATCCATGTTATCTTTTACATGGAGAACACTGTCTGCACATGTGCTGCATGTGAATCCTGTTCCTGTGCTCTGTGTGTGATCAATCTTTCCTATTTTGATAGTGGGGATGTGCACGCAAGGAAGTGAAGAAGCTTTCTGAGAAGAAATTCCAATCCAAATTAGAACTGGAGGACAAGTGTGGTCAAGTCATCCTATTGGAGGACGTAGAAAACAGGCATGACTTTTTAATTCTTTCAAGAAATGTCATGTTGAGTATAAGCCAAGCTTTACGCAACTGTAGTGGAAAAACACTTAGCCAGTGTTTGTGAGCATATTCAAGTTTTGCTTTCAACTTTGCAAGATGCTTCTGTGCATAAGCCTATGGTATTAAAAAGCTGCATCAGGCCTTGCAAATGCAGGCTGCCTCCAGTTCCCCTGGGAGGGAAGGAAGTTTTTTCCTTCTCTGTTTGGGTAGACTTTGGGTCCTCCAGGCAATGTGTGGCACTGGAGTGCTGGCTGCTCTCAGTCATTCTTGTCCTGTCAAGCACGTTAGAGATGAAGCAAGCTGTGACTGTGCTGCTTGTGTAAGAGTAGGCGAAAGAGGCCAAGTGTTTCTTTGTTTCACACTTTCCTTACTCATTTGCTGTGCAGGTTGAAGGAAATTCTGAAGGAAACTCAGAGTAAGCCGATGAAGTTTCCAAAGAGAACGAGCAATTCCCGGCCGAGTTTCCACGGAGAGATGAAGACCAGCATTTTCAAGGTGGCAGCATTGTTCCCTATTTACAGGATGAAACTTTAGTTTTTGCTGGAGAGCCCATGAGAGATCGGTTTCTCTCTTCTGCTGGCTATAGGCTGCTGTGAATGTCCTGCTGACCGACTCCCCATCTATCTGCCTTTGAGAGTTGCTCTGTGAGATGATAGCAACCTCTTTATTGAGGAGCTGACAGTAATGCACTGGCTTCAGTGCCTTCTGCTTGATGTCAGTAGTGAGGTTGAGAGCTCAAGCATCCATTCACACAGCCGTGCTACAGGAGGATTTGGTACCTCTGGTTGTGGACTTCCCCTGAGCTCTCGTGGTGCCAAGCTCTTCATCCTGCAGGCCAGATTGGCATCATCAGAGTGTGGCAGGAATACTTCAGTTGCCTGTATTCTGGTCCCATTAAAATTTTAGGGACTCTGTGCTGCTTGGCCCGAAGGTGTGTGTCCCTTATGCTGTGAGAACAGCTTCAAAGATGAAAACCCACATCTAGCAAGGGAAAGACACCTGCATAGGGAGTATTTTGTGTGCTTGGGTGATGTTGTGGGACAGGCAAACACTGTGTGTTAATAATGCTGGTGAGAGAATAAGAAAGGGCTGTGAGGTGTGACCTTCAGTTGGGAAAATCCCAGTGTGACTTGTTTTTCCTTTTTTGAATGCTACTGTAGACTCGCAGTGTCCTGGAGGTTTTTAAAACTGGGATTGCCGAAACAACAACTGAGAAGGAATACCAATACTACCAGGTATATGAACGGATTCGGGGAGTGAGTGGGTTTAGTCTTTGAATTTCTTGTGGGCAGGTCATTTCTGAATGCTGTAAGGAGCTCCCCAGGTTTGGGGACAGGTCACTCCAGGGGAAAAGTCCATATGTTTCCTCATTCCCCTTGTGCTATTACATTTTGAATATGCTTTGTGGACACTGTGCGGGGCCCTGGGGTCATCAGCACAATTCCTTTGATGGATGGGCTCACGTGCTGTGGGCAGGAGAGAGTTCCATGGTTGAGAGCTGTGAGAGGAGATGGGGCTTGGGAGATCGACATTACCTTTTACATGGAGAACACTGTCTGCACATGTGCTGCATGTGAATCCTGTTCCTGTGCTCTGTGATGTATCTTTTCTATTTTGATAGTGGGGATGTGAACGGATGGAAGTAAATAAGCTTGCTGACAAGAAAGCCCAGTCCAAATCACTTCTGGAGGACAACTGTGGTGGAAACATTGTCCAGGAGAACGTACAAAACAGGCATGATTTTTTAATTCTTCTAAGAAGAATCATGTTGAGTAAAAGCAAAGCTTTATGCAACTGTAGTGGAAAAGCACGTAGCCAATGTTTGTGAGCATATTCAAGTCTTGCTTTCAACCTTGCAAGATGCTTCTGTGCATAAGCCTATGGTATTAAAAAAGCTGCATCAGGCCTTGCAAATGCAGGCTGCCTCCAGTTCCCCTGGGAGGGAAGGAAGTCTTTTCCTCCTGTGTTTGGGTAGACTTTGGGTCCTCCAGGCAATGTGTGGCACTGGAGTGCTGGCTGCTCTCAGTCATTCTTGTCCTGTCAAGCACGTTAGAGATGAAGCAAGCTGTGATTGTGCTGCTTGTGTAAGAGTAGGCGAAAGAGGCCAAGTGTTTCTTTGTTTCACGCTTTCCTTGCTCATTTGCTGTGCAGATTAAAGAAAATTGAGAAGGAAATTCAGAGAAAGCTGAGGAAGTATCCAGAGAGATCAAGCACTTCCCAGCTGAGTTTCCATGGAGAGATGAAGACCAGCTTTTATAAGGTGGCAGTGTTTTTCCCTCTTTTCATGAAGAAACTTTAAAATTAGTTTTTGCTGGAGAGCCCATGAGAGATCAGTTTCTCTCTTCTGCCCGCTATAGGCTGCTGTGAATGTCCTGCTGACCCATTCCCCATCTATCTGCCTTTGAGAGTTGCTCTGTGAGATGATAGCAACCTCTTTATTGAGGAGCTGACAGTAATGCACTGGCTTCAGTGCCTTCTGCTTGATGTCAGTTGTGAGGTTGAGAGCTCAAGCATCCATTCACACAGCCGTGCTACAGGAGGATTAGGTACCTCCGGTTGTGGACTTTCCCTGGGCTCTCGTGGTGCCAAGCTCTTCATCCTGCAGGCCAGATTGGCATCATCAGAGTGTGGCAGGAATACTTCAGTTGCCTGTATTCTGGTCCCATTAAAATTTTAGGGACTCTGTGCTGCTTGGCCCGAAGGTGTGTGTCCCTAATGCTGTGAGAACAGCTTCAAAGATGAAAGCCCACATCTAGCAAGGGAAAGACACCTGCATAGGGAGTATTTTGTGTCTTTGGGTAATGTTGTGGGTCAGACAAACACTGTGTGTTAATAATACTGGTACGAGAAGAAGAAAGGGCTGTGAGGTGTGAGCTTCAGTTGGGAAAATCCCAGTGTGACTTGTTTTTCCTTCTTTGGATGCTACTGTAGACTCGCAGTGTCCTGGAGGTCTTTAAAACTGGCGTAGCGAAAACAGCGGCTATGAAGGAATACCAATACTACCAGGTATATGAACGGATTCGGGGAGTGAGTGGGTTTAGTCTTTGAATTTCTTGTGGGCAGGTCATTTCTGAATGCTGTAGGGAGCTCCCCAGGTTTGGGGACAGGTCACTACAGGGGAAAAGTCCATATATTTCCTCATACCCCTGATGCTATTACATTTTGAATATGCTTGGTGGACACTATGCGGGGCCCTGGGTTCATAAGCACAATTCCTTTGATGGATGGGCTCACGTGCTGTGAACAGGAGAGAGTTCCATGGTTGAGAGCTGTGAGAGGATATGGGGCTTGGGAATTCCGTGTTATCATTTACATGGAGAACACTGTCTGCACATGTGCTGCATGTGAATCCTGTTCCTGTGCTCTCTGTGTGATGAATCTTTTCTATTTTGATAGTGGGGATGTGAACGCCAGAAAGTGAATAAGTTTGCTGAGATCAAATGCCAGACCAAATCAGTTCTGGAGGATGAGTGGGGTGGAAACATCGTCCTGGAGGAAGTACATAACAGGCATGACTTTTTAGTTCTTCCAAGAAATATCATGTTGAGTAGAAGCGAAGCTTTAAGCAAGTCTAGTGGATAAAGCCTATACATAACTGTTTTTGAGCAATCCAAGCCTCACCTTTGACCTTGCAAGATGCTTCTGTGCTTGAGCCTACGCTATTAAAAAGCTGCATCAGGACTTGCAAATGCATGTTTCCTCCAGTTCTCCTGGGAGGGAAGGAAGTCTTTTCCAGCTCTGTTTGGGTAGACTTCAGCCCCTCAAAGCGATTTGTGGCACTGTAGTGCTTGGTTTTGCCATTAATTTCTTACCTGTCAAGCACATAAGAGATGAAGCAAGCCATGGCTGTGCTGCTTGTGTGAGAGTATGGGAAAGGAGCTGACTTTTCTATGCTTCACGCTTTCCTTACTCATTTGCTTTGCAGGTTGAAGGCGATTCTAGAAGAATGTCTGGCAAAGCCGGCATTTTCAGAGAGGAGTACCAACTCAGTTTGCAATGGAGCCGTTAAACTGAGAAGAAAGGTTTGTTTGGTTGATTTGAGGGGATGGATTTTTTCTGAAGGAACCTGTATGATTATATTCCTGTATGTGTTTTTCTATGTTGCTTGTGATCCGCTACGATTGATTAACTTCTCTTGGTGCCCTTGCTCTTTTTGTAGCAGTAGATCACATTGGAGAGATGCGATGGGAAGATGGTTGAGCACTGGAAGAAAACAATGAATGATATCAGTGGAATGAATGAAGCCTGAAACCTTTTGCCTCCCACCTTTTTTGTAGCCACCACCCTCCATCTGGTTCCAAGTTTTGTGTTGTAGATTAGTATTTAGTAAACTGTTTTCTCTTCTATGTGTCTTAGTCTGACTGCGGAACTGAAGTGCTTGGGACATAGTGTCTTTCATGAGGAGAGTCCTGTTTTGGAAGGCTCACTCAGGCTTTCTTCCTATGCAGGCAGTTAGCACGTCTCTCTCTTCTCTTGCTCTGAATGCAAATCAGTCCTGCAGTGGTCTCTAAGAGTGAGAATGTGTCTATGTCCTCTTCCTCTGGGGTGGCTTGAGCTGTGATTGTGCTCACATCAGGGAATAGTGCAGAGCTACCAATAATCATCAGTTACCAGATGTTTCCTGCTTTTTAGAGCAGTCATCCTGGTGGTCTGGGCAGAAAGTGATGTTCCGGTAGCCCTGGAAGCTTTGCAGATCCCATAGGGATCTGGTGGATCTGTATCCTGCTAAGGGGAAAGGTGTGAAGAAGTGGACACAAGCTGGAACAGGGGTTAACCCACCTCAACCTAAGGAAAAACCTTTTCTCCTCTGAGGGTGGTGACAACTCGGTGTCAGGGAGCAGCACAGGCACGCTGTCCCCTCGGAGCCAAGGGTTGTCCCATGGGCAGCAGGGCAGGGCCCAGCCTTTGCCAATGTGAGCAAGGGGTGCAAGGCAGTGCCAGAGTGGGCTGGGGTCTGGAGCAGCAAGGCCCGTGGCCCGGCAGAGGCTCAGCTGAGACAGTGCTGGAGTCGGGAACACCACGACAAAGGTCAGGCAGGACCTGGAGTCCTCTGCCGATGCCTCAGTGTGCCTGCTGGGCTCCAGCTCAGACTGCTCGTGTCTTATTTATGCTTCTGAGAGGTTATGGTCTCACGCTACTTGCCTTGGCTGAGCCTGCTTTCAGTTGGGCAGGGGCAGATGAGATGAGGCACCTTGCAGCCTTGATCATGCTGCGCTTTCCAGGCACAACCATCTCCAGTGAGCCAGAAACTTCACACAAGAGGCTCATTAAAGCAGGCAGGAAGTGTTCCCGAAAAAATCGAGCCTTCACTGTGAAATTTCTGGTGTGCCAAGAAATACCCATCTTCACTGTCTTTTCTGAGCTTTGTGCCTCACAGTAGGTCACATGAGAGACGATGCTCAGTCAGATTTTCTGCATGTTAACTGGATTTGAGGCAGGTTGTGAACTGAATATCAGGCTAGTTCCTGCTGTTCTCTTTGCTATTGCCGCAAAACAGTAGCACGGTCTTTGCTAGGTTCACTGACTTTTTTGGATGCCTATTAGCAATTTTCCCCTGTACCAGCCCTCTGAGAGACCTGACACAGGGGTGAAATGGCTCCATGACTCAGACACTGAAAGAGAAGAGCTCCTATTGGCATAGGACTATATTATCTCTTCTCATCTGAGAGCTTTAAGCCAACAAGTAGTGGCCCTTGACCAGCTGGTTAATGCTTTTTACCAAGCCTGCACTGCCCAAAGTGAGTTATTAAAAGACCTAAGCCTTTCAGAAAAAAGAGACCAATATCGGTTGTATAGAGGTTGATGGGGGTCTTTTGCCTCAGCCTGGTCACCACCCACTAGCCCTGTCCCCTGCTTGCTCTTCAGAGTTATCACTGCTGGTTTCTGCAGCCTCAAGGAGGAGAAGAAGGAGGGTAAGCCAGCCAAAGACTCTGTGTAACCAGGGTCTATTGGGACAGAAGCTGCAACCAAGGAGACCCTAGTGATCTCCACTAGGACATGAAGGATGTCAACAGCAAGGATATATGGACAGAGCACAGCAGTGCTCTGGAGGAGAGGGTGCTATTGTAGCAAACCTGAATGAAGACAGCCACCAGGCAGGCGTGGTACACATGCTGAAGCTCCAGCATCAACCAGTTATGGGAGTCCCCGCCCCTCATCACATGACTGTCTCCCCTCAGCAGCTGCAACACTTGTACCTTTTCAGACAGGAAGGTTGGTGGATCAGCTGTGCTGGCTCCTGTACCCTGAATACAGGAGTGCTGGGAAGCTTTCACCTGATGGAGCTGCTTTCCCACATGATGCACCAGCAGCAGAGGTAGCAAACAACCCAGCAGTGTTAAATGAGGAAGGTGGAAGAACTGCAAGATATCCAGGCCAGCTTAGCCCTTTGCAGCATAGTTGGGCATTGCTGGGTTCTCTTTTTGGATCTTTAACCTTTATCCTTTTCCAGTTTGGGCATATGCGAGGTAAGGATTCTTGTCTGTATTGCGTTATGGACAGCTCAGAATGCACAGAACCTGCCCCCTTCTGGATGTAAAAGACAGCTGCGGCGTGATGATTAGAAGAAGCGTAGGGAGGGACAACAACCGAATGTGTATGCACATCTGTGTCAGGAACTTGCAAATGATCCTGTTCCTCCTAGCACAGACCCTTATGGGGAAATCTTCCCATAACCATACAGCTAAGGACACGCATCTGTCCCTGGAAGCTGTATTTGACAGATGAGTTATCCAAGTGATAGTAGTGGTGATGGGGGAAGGTTACTAGCACTGATTTTTTCTCCCATGGTAGAAGATAATGAAGTGCCCATAAAAACCAAGTGTCTGGGTTTGTTTTTTCCCGTCTCCAATGGAGGATGATGACCTCCAGCACTGGCTGTTCAGCAAGGCTAAGCTGCTGCTTGTTGTTATTTCAATCGAGCAAACAGCTATCTGCAGAGACTGGGAAAGCGGGCAGAGGAAGGGAAAATCCACCTGAAGGAGGAAGCATCTTGTGGGTGGCAATGGAAGACAGGCAGCAGGGGATGCAAACAGGCATTCTCAGTGCCAATGTCATATAGCAAGAAGACAAAACACTCTTGTTTGGAGATTACAGCAGAGCTCTTAAGGAGGTAGAATTCCGCACATCACTATCTAAAGCATTCTTGTAGGAGTGCTGCAATGTCAGGTGGGGTGATTGGGTCACCTCATGCCTGGTGGAGGTGCCTTAGTCGCTCACACAGTGACAGCCCTCAGCGATGACCAGAGGACACTGCAATTCCTAACACACCTGTAACCTCTCTTTGGCAATAATGCATGCAGGATGTTGGCCTTCAGTTGGATGAATTCCCTAGAAAGGGCTGACTACAGTCTCAGAACTAAAAGCTGGTAAGGAACAATATTTCATATCCTTCACCCAAACTAATCCTGGAGAAGAGAAACCAATATTCTAAAGATTTGGCTAGAGAAAGCACAATTGTAAATGCACAGAGGATTTTCTATGAGGAGAATAAGAAACTTTTATTAACATGTACAAATGTTCCTTAAAATGAGAGAGTGGGAAATATCAGGCCAATGTTTCAGGAATGACTGTCATTCCCCATTCAATTAAAACCTGTACTAGGCATTAAAAGAAGTTCTTTTGTTCTTTCCAATCAGTGCAGTCCTATGTTTTCCTGTTGTATGATATTTCATGAGGACGTGCATTAAATTACACACTTATTCTAGCTTTGGCCAGCAGATAAAGAAACTGAAGTTGCATATATGGTCACATTCAGTATTTTGTTAGATATATGTGGCTGGTAGGGAAATTTTGGTGGTTAATAGAAGGTTTTGGGTTAGCATCTTTAGAAACTTAAGTTATCTAGAGAAATAACGCAATTTTTGCCTGGGAGGCTCACAGTGAGGTGAAAAGATAGCTCAAGATTTAGCCTCTTGACTGTTATCTCTTAAGTATACCTGGATCTAACAAGCATCTTTTATCAGTCTTGAATGACAGATTAAATCCATCCCTGCTTTGTTTGATAGTGTAGACCCGGTACTTTGCCACACGTACAAGATGCAAGGCTCATGATGGGGAAACCTGAAGGAAGGAAAGGAAAGAAGCGTGAGGACATGATGAAAAGGAACTGTAAAATGTTCATTCAAAGAACAGTGCAAGAGCATTTACTGTAACTGTATCATAAAGCTTTACTCCTTCAGAATGCTCTCTTGTAATTGCCCAATTATATCCCTTTTGATACAGTCATTTCATCTATACACTTGCAAATTGCTGAGGAGAGCAGCTGATGCATCTCTGGCTTCCAAGGGTGAAGCTTAGATTGCTGCAGAACCAACTGCTAAGAGCCAAACTTGTATTCTAAGGTCTGTTACTCTGTAGAGTGCTGTAGCAATCTAAAAGTCACTCTTCAGGCATGCAGCCATATGTCCTGCTGTCTTACTCTGCTGGGAGGCGTTCTCACTGCTTGATGTATGCTTCAGGTGAAGAGGCTGCTGTTTGATTTCTCCTCAAGGAACCCAGTGTGGGAATTTAGCATTTTAGTTCTGCATCTAATTTATTTGAGATCTATGGAAACGTAACTTAGCGTCTGACACTGGAGACTGATTGAAGTTGTTAAACAAGTTTTGAAAATGTGAGAAATACTTTCTCTTTTTTTTTTCACCTGTTCTGTTTACCTGCTGTTCACATCTCTTTCAAGGAACTGAGTTAGAAGCTTTATAATAAATTTGTGCCTCGGAGCAAAAGAGGTACAGCTCAAAGCAGAGACATACTTGGCATTGATATGGTCAGGAGCAACCTCTGAAGAGGAAATTACTAAACATCTTCTGGAGGAGCTTATTTTCAGAAAAAGGTATAGCACATTATTCTGAGCTGTAAAATGACAGTTCGGGAAAAAAAGCAACCAAAGTCTTAAAACCTTCTCCTGCCCTCAAAAGTTTTCAACAGCAAATTTTTCACTCATGTTAAACAGTCTGGCTAGACTTCACAGCTAGCTGTTTTATTTTAAACCAAGTTCAGCTGATCTGGATTATATAGATGATCTGATTGATCTATAGCTTCAGTTATTCATTTGAAGAAGCTTTTAGTTAAAGATTTCTTAGTCCTTGCTCTAGGTTTTTAAGTTTTGATTAATATGTCACTTCAGAGAGAGCATGCTTTTGGCGATATTTCCTCTCTAAGCTGTGGGAGTTGAGAATGTAGATCTCAGTCAGGACTCTTTTGCACACCCCCTTTATCAAGAGAAAGTAGTTAAAATTCCTCATAGGAATTGAATTAGGCCACTCTTTCAGTCAAACTGGTGCCCTATCCAGGTCCACAGAGTCCCTCAGAATGCACTAATGGAGTATATTCTTCAGTTTCTTCCTCATTAATACCACTATCAAACATATGCTGGAACATTTCTGCCCTGTTTCATATTTCAGAATCACAACAAGTTTAGAAAATAATACATGAAAATACATAAATTATTCCAGCCTTTACCCTGTAGGAATAACTGTCTGGTCTGCGGAATTAATTTTCTTACTTAAAATTTATAAGTAGCCAGCTTGCTTCAGGCTCTTTGCAATTTGAGTTTATATGTGTGTGTGTATGCATGAACCCTAATGTGAGCTCTATTTTTCTTCTTTTGGGCAGCTTAATATTGACATTTCTGCAAAGATATTACTTTATCTACACATAGCTCTGAAATGGAATATTAACACATTTTGCTCTGAGAGCAGCTTTGTTTCTCCTCTCAGGGAAGGTAAAAATACATTCACCTGAATCTGAAATTCTATGTATATCTTGTTAGATTTCCCTCTGACAAAAAATTCCTCAACGTTTTTAATGCACCTGTTGTTAATCTTCTGTAAAAGTCTTGCAAATAAACTGATAGAGAATTTTTTTTCAGACTGCCCTAATTGTGCTGACAAGTGCTGCTCTAAGAATAGACAAAACAAAATTCTGCGGCACCTTAAAGACATGCATGTTGGCAGCATGAACGGATTTCATGAGCAACATAAATGTCTTCACTGGTGCTGGTCCCTGCAGTAAATACAGCTCTTCTCAAGTCCTTTTTGCAGAATGCCCAGACAGTCTGTGCTGATGAAACTCAACCCTGCACTCTAGGTATTAGCTAAACTGTCAGTATTTCCTGCCAAGTAAGTTAGAGTAAATTACCATGAGACTGAAGGCATTTTGTCAGATCTCCAATCCATTTGCTTAGTTAAATTGTAGGACCATATTGCTTTATGGGTTAATAGAAAGGTATGTAGGGTGAAAGCAATTCTTCAGAAAAGTTATGGCTTTTAGAACTATCTTGGACTGAAGTTCTCTGCTTTCTTTTTTAAGCTCTTACTTATTCCATCTTATTATCACATGTTGTAATATGTAATAAGGAGGCTATTCTTGTGGCTAGACTGGTGCGATCAGTCCAGCAGACACCCTCAATGAATATGTCCTATCTTAATAGGTATCTTCATTAATCTCAAGCTTAAAACACTTCATTTCAGTTTCATTTCAGACTGCACATCACTCATTCTGTGCCATTTCCTAAGTATATGAGCAGGTACTTGTGCTGGAAGGTTACTTGTTTCTCTCTAGTGAATAAGCTGAGGTTTATAAATAAGGGACAGACTGGTGAAACAATTGGGGCTTTGTCTTGAAACATGCTGTCTAAAAAAGATAGAGATTGAAAGACCTATGAAATTCTAGAGCATTTCAATACACTCCTTATCCATTTTTCTGAGAATTCATTGAGTCTTAAGCCATTTCATGACTTAAGCTCAGTGGATGGGAGATATTTATCACATTATTTGATTTCCCTTCTTCTTTTTTAAAAAATCTACATGTCATCATGTACTATTACACTGTACCATGACCAATGGCAGAAGTAGTAACTCTATGACTACATATCCCTTAATTTCATCTCTTTTCTACTTCTCTTTTTTTCTTCTTATTGTTTATTCTTGGGTGCATTTGAAATGTTGGCAACAGTATACAGCTGTAGTGATTAGGAAGTATTCTTCACCTCACTACCTCTACATTGCAGCAACTGCAGGTCGTGCTAAACCTGTCAGCAATGCAGGTAGTTCGGAGATTGTGTTCATATTTTGTCTCCTTTTTCTCTCCATTCTTAGTTCCTAACACCATTAGTGCTCGTGTCAGAACTCTAGGACTTCTTGGAGTCTTCCTGACCAAGAAAGCCTCACGGGTTTCTCTCTCCTGGGACAAAGCACCACTCGGCTCATGTGTGTGCTCATACAGAGGAAGGTGACTGCTCTCCAAGGACCATTGACTTGCCTTCCTTCCCCTGCCCAAGGTGCTGAGTCAGGAGCTGCTTTACACATTGTTGCTTGAAACAGAGACAAATTCTCATTCTGTTTGCCTTGGACTTGGAATTCATCTGCCCTACCCTGTCTTAACATTATTCACAAATGTTTAAGATGTTGAGAGAATGATATCAAAGGTCTTGCAAAAACTGCAGTTTTCTGTAGCGCAAGCTTCCCTCAGAGCTAAACCAGCTCAATTTGAGGTTCAGTGCTCAGGTAACTGCAGCTAGTGGCATTCTAAATCTATTTATCAAGAGTCTGCTTGTTGCTAGCATGAGCACAATGGGTGGAGAACCCCTTTAAGAGAAGTACATTTTTATGGTCTTCAGCATGGATGAAGCCATGACATCTGAAATAAATAGTATGTAAGTTTCAAAGCTGGTTATAAAAATGGAGTAGAGAATTTCAGAGAGAGCTTCAATAAAAATGATAACAAGTCAATTTAATTATTTTTTCTTGGCATTTCATCATACCCAAAGCCCAATTGAAAACTTTAATAGGAAAAACTCTTATTCAATGTCAAATAGATCCAAAAGAAAATTTTGGCTATTTTAATGGAAATATTTTCTTTCAGGGCATCTGAATTTATCAGAAATCCAGAGGTGCCTAATGGGATTGGCAAAAGAGGTGTTTCATGACAATTTATCTGTTCAGTGCATCAAGTTTCTCGGCAGAATTTATCCCGTGAGGCATGCTAAGGAGGTCCTGTCCTGCGGAAATGTTAAAGTTGTTCCTTTCGACAGGGAATATATCAAGGTGAGATCCTGAATCAATTGTCTTGGATTTCTTTATTTGCCATCCAGTCTATACAGTTGGCTGGACACTTTGCAAAGCTTAAGCAAAATTCTTCGCAGTAACACCCATTAATTGATTGTGATCCAAACCAAGAAAGTACAATACGTGTCATATCAAAACTAACTTATCGCAAATTTTGTAGATTTGTTGCTTCACAGCCTACAGAATTAGTCAGGCATTTAGCATCAGTCAAAAGGAATTTGCTGTAGAATATATCTGTATGTTTTACTTACAAATTAAGGAACACAGCCAAACTGTGCTGTTTTACTTTTCTCTGAATATCATGGATAGAGGGGGTGAAAGCAATATCCTTTATTTTTCCAGCCAAACAGTTTTGATTTTACAGTCGAGGCTGCATCACACATCTGGTGCCAACATCATGCTGTGCTAATGTACTTTACCAGGCACACAATGCTAAGAAAGAACAACATGATCCAGAAGAAAACCTGCTCCTTTCTAGTTTCTGCAAAAGGAGTTGCAAAGCTCAGTTTATTTCAAAATGAAATTAAAAGTCATTTAGTTTTGTTCCTTCAAGTAGCAAATAAGTTACTGGAGAAGAAGACAGTTGCACAACAAGATTATCCTTTGCTTCTGTAGACAGAAGAGCAGCAAATCAAGGTGAGAGAAATGCTGTGCAGAAAATGGTAGGCAAGGCAATTTTTCCTATTGATGCCATTTTCATCAGAGCAATCTCATAATTTTCTATTGTTGGCTGGAATTCCATCTCACACTATATTGGCCTTCGATATGTTCACGGCTTCCTTCTGAGAGACAGGGAATTGCCTCAGGCACATATCAGTGTAAGAGCTAACTTCCTGCAGGAAACCTGTGATTTTTCTTACTTGATTTCTAGACCTGAATATTTGAAAGAAAGGCATGCAATTTGCATAGTGTGTGTCATACACTATACTTCAAGGAAAAATGGTTTAGCCTAATTCTAGGTGATGGCTCATTTTCCTAAGTAAAGAATGAAAAATAATAGCTGCTGCAATTTTAAGCTTCCTGCTGTTGTCAGAAAGACTGCCTTTGTCTGCTTCAGGGCTTGAATCCAGTCTTTTGGAGCCCTGCAGAATCTAGTCATTTCACTGGGGCACTGGAAGACCTTCAAGGTGTAACAAGGGACCTAATTGACCCAATATTTTCTCACAGTGAGCTATGTTTACCTTAACTGTAAAAGAATTGGGACCATCTGGTCAATTAGGTCTTTTTTCAAGTGAGAGCAGTGTCTGTTAAGTATCCACACACCCTGCCTACATAGTGCAAATGGTACCAGATAACTGTTGGGAAATACTTAATCTGCCTCATCTCCTGTGCCCACTAACACTGCATGTTTTCTTCTGGTACAACGAGGGACTGCTTCTGTATTACAGTACTTCAGAATTAGTGTATCCAGATGGCCCAGAACAGTAGGAGTCAGCCTTATGGAGACTTTCTCAGGGTGGGATCAGGAGAGCTCTCCGTATATGTGCCTGGACAACCAACAGCTAAGACGTTGTTTCTGCATAAATGTTTTCTCTCCATGGGTGAGTGGATCCTGTGACCTATTAAGTGCAACGCTGCCTCCGTGAGAGAACACGGATGTCAGGGAAGGGGTCATTGCTGTCTAGGGAGGCTGTGTTCCCTTCCAGCCACATCATGCTAAACAAGTGTTGATAGTGTACCAGAGCACCTCACTGGTGGGTCTCAAATATGCATTCACTTTAGACATGGTGCTGTAGCTCTGACGTAACGTTCCCTATCCAGACCTATAGACATCTCCAAGGAGAGTCTCCCTGCCCAGCTCTGCCTTATAATAAGAAACATTCTTCACTCTTTCCCCACCTGCAAAGGGCAAAAAGGGCAGAAAATTACTGTCCTCCTTTTTTTATAGTATTGCCTGTGTTCACTTCAATCTCCAAACCTAAATGTGTTAAATATTTTTGGCTAATTGAAATATCTGTAGAGCTGGTTAAATCGTAGAATCATTTAGGTTGGGAAAATGTTAAGATCAAGTCCAATGTATGTACCTGAATGCTTGCCTCTATCACAGTGCGTATGTGAGACTAAATTTTTGCTAAATCTCAGCATTTTCAGCAAACTGTTGGGCGTATTTTATAATCTTTAAAGAACTGTTAGAAAAAAAAATCACCATGCTGTAGAAATACCAACTTATTAAGTGCATATCAGTTGGTAGTCCACCTTCCAGTTCTTTCCTGAGCTGTGGATTAGACAGTTGGTACACAGCAAGAGGGACTCTCCAAATGGTGTGTCAGAATTGATGGCTGCCTGGCATCCTGCTGTAATCTCTGCTCTGGAAAAATAACCAACTCTTCCGCTCTGCTGACCTGAAAAATGCATCTTTTGATTTTTAACAGCTATAAACTGGAGCTTTCCTGGTGTCAGGCAGGTTCAGAGTTAAGAACTGGTGGAAGGACAGACTTGATAGGGATGGTAAACTATGACCAAAGAGCAGAACTAGTCTGGCTTCATTCTGTGTGTCTGAGATGTTGTTTCAAAGCTCTTTCCCAGCACAAAAACCAGGTGGCACAGCGTATTCAGTAGAGCTGGTCCAGAAATAGAGCTTGCCTCCCCAGAAGGCTTAAATATTTCAAAATTAGCTTCTCCTCTGGTCCACAGAGTTAAAACATACTGAAAGAAAACACTTTCTGAAAGTCTTCAAATAGGAGATGCTGAGTTTTTTTGATCAGAAATTACATCTTTCATTCTGACAAAGGAAAATGAAAGTTTTGACATTGTAAATCTTCCCAATGCAAGATTGAAAACCTGTACTTTCAAACTCTTCTGAGAATTTGCTTTAGTTTCAATGCAAGACTTTTATTCTCTATCCAGGCTTACTTCTACATTTCAATTATTAAAGATCTCCAAGTTCCTAATGTTTTGTCATTTTCAGAAATGATAATGGCACGTGTGAAAGTTCAGAAACAATTTAGGATCAAGATTAAGACTGTTGCCAGGAAGCAGTAGAAAGATTATGCTGCTACTGTTTTTTGGTGATTTATACTCTATGATGTATTAATAGACTGGGGAGACAGGAGAGTTCTTTTGGGGTAAGCTGTAATAATGATTATAGTGACCCGACCAGAGATTCACTGTGGATTAAGTTCCAGGTTAACTGTCTTTTCACAATATTGTTTCTACCTTTATTTCTCCAGAATCACCACTCATTTAGTATAGCTGATAATATTAAGTCACGGAAGTTGTTAAATAATTCCAGGGGAAAGGGTTAGCATCCTTCTTTTCAAGTGTGATTTTAAAAGTTCATATTAGCCCCAGGGATATAATTGATGACAAACTGAAGATTATCTGATGTTGATGGAAATGCTTGTATTATTTACAAATAAGGACAGAGTGACTTTCCTGGAATGAGATAGAAACCTGCAAGATCCTGTGGTGTATGTTTGAGTCAACTGTGGAAGATTCTAGGATAAGAAAAGCATATGGAGGTGAAAATCTGACCCTTGCATCCTTGAGAGTCTGAGCCGGTCAGTGTGCTGCAGCTCAGTATCATGGGTTGAAACCTCACTAGTGTCTTCAGTCTCCACACCAGAAAAGTTAAAACCTGCGGGCAAGAGTGGCAATGGCTGGTTGTTTCAGCCACTGCCCAATCTTATCTGTTAGCTTTGCTACAATATTACAAATTGTAATCCAGATTAATCATAGTATCATGGAATGGTTTGGGTTGGAAGGGACCTTAAAGACCATCTACTTCCACCCCCCTGCAATGGGCAGGGACACCTCCTACTAGACCAGGCTGCTCGACAACCCATCCAGTCTGGCCTTGAACACTTCCAGGGAGGGGACACCCACAAATTCCCTGGGCAACCTGTGCCAGTGCTCTGAACCCTCATCATGAAGAATTTCTTCCTAATATCTAATCTAAACCTTCAACCTTCCAATTTAAAACCATTCCCTCTCATCCTATCACTACTTGCCCTCTCAAAAATTACTCCCCGGCCACCTCCAGGTAGTGGAAGGCCTCTATGAGGTCTCCCCTGAGTCTTAATACAGAAAAGCCTCACTAATACAGTTTGAAAATGTTATATAGCAAATTGTGTGCGTCAGAAAGGGCAAGGGAGTGATGAGCTGCCAGAGTCCTGTGGCTTTCCCCAGGAGGGCTCTGCTGGTTTTTAGTGGGTATTTATTTCTCTTTTTTTTTGCTGGTAAGTGCATGGTGTTGATGACTATTTCTTCTTTAGTCTTAGCTCCTCTTGGATTTTTTTTTTTACATTTAATCCATCTACTTGCATGTTCTCTTTTAATTGGTTCCCAATTGATCGTGTTCTTTATGCAAAACTGCTCTTACCTGAATGATGAGAGCTCATGCTTCCCTAGCAGCCATGCACTGTTCATTGCAGTTTGTGTTTACATATACCCCTCCCCACCACAGCAGCCTCCCTCTTCCCGATCCAGCCAGCCATCCTGTGTTTCCCACCGCACAAGGCTTTATCTGTTTGTCCTCACAGGAGGTTTCTTCCCATGAAACGCCCCCTCCCACATCCCCTGCCTTACAATCTCGTGCTCTGCTCTGTCTCCCCTCAACACCCCCAATATTCCACACCACCCCATAGTCACTCTGCCTACACAACCTCAGGGTACTGCCAGCGCACCCTACCTGTCCATTGCCCCCCATGAAACACCGACACCTCCTCTACTCCCCTGCACCCACTCACCCCATTCTCTCTCCTCCTATGTTTTGCATTTGTGCTGGAAACTGTTGATAACAAATGGGTGTTTTTGTTACTGCTGAGCAGTGCTTACTTGATTTTGCTATTGCTCAGTAGTCAAGGCCCTTTCTGCTTCCCACACCACCCTGCCAGTGAGCAGCCTGAGGGTGCACGGAAAGTTGGAAGGGGCACAGCTGACTCCAGCTGACCAAAGGGATATTGCATATGACATCATGCTCAGCAATAAAACTAGAGGGGAGGTTAGTAGGGGGGAATAGGTCAGGAACTGACAGGGCATTGATTGGTTGGTGGCAAGAAATTGTTTTGATTTGCATCACTTACCCTTCTTGGGTTTTATTTCTCTCTCTTGGTTATTATTTTCTCTTTTCCTTACAAGTTATGGTGGTGGATGGTTGTTTCTTTTCAATTATTAAACTGTTTTTATCTTGACCCATGAGTTCTCTCACTTTTGCCCTTCCATTCTTTCCACCATCCCGCTATTGGGGGAGATAGTGAGAGGCTGTGTAGTGCTTAGTTGCTGGCAGGGGTGAAACTACAACACAGGTTAGTTGCAAGCCCTGCAACTCTTGCTTGACACTCTTAGTGTTATTTCTATTATCTTGATGGGCCATCCTAGTTCTGCATTACTGCTTTATAGTGCCTTTTGTTCTGTAAGTAGCAGCACTCAGCCTGTGCAAAAATACCTGTCTCCCAACATCCTGGTCATGCCCTTGCTAAGGTGGCTGTGTGTGCTGAACAGCCAGGCTGAAGCAAATAGCCCTCTTTTCTAGTGATGGTAGCCTAGGGATGGGTGAATGAGCTGCATCATGCCTGTAAGTATGCCTTGTCATACCATAAAACACTGCATGTAACCTCTTGTCACTGAATCTCCACTTCAGTTCTTCTCCCCCTGCCCCTCTGTCAGCCTGTATCAATGGGAAGCAGGTGAGAAGGGTGCCTGGGTAAACTGTGGAGTGAAAACCCTTCAGGAATAAAGCACGTTTGAGGATGTGCTCTAGCAAAATCAGATGTTGATTCCTTCCCTCAAGCTTCTGGCATAGTGTCAGTGTTGCACCATTTTTCAGACTTGCTTTACTATAGAGCACATTTTACACATTTTCTTGTTGCTTGGGGTTTCTCGTTTTGTTTTTAGTTCTGTTTATGAAGCAAACCTGAAAGCAGTCTCTATCCAGAGCCCCAACAGACTCTCTACAAGGGATATTAGAAGACAACACCTGCACAATGTAGTTAAAACCCTGCAGTGCTTGGAATGCAACCACAGTCTCTCTAAGCCTCTTGGAGCTCTATAAGCCCTCAGGTCCTTGGAGTAACCATGGGAATGTCTGAAGCCCTTCAGAGTCAGAACTGGGTTTGAGGAGGTGCTGTTCCAGCTTGGTGTGAAGAGTTGCTGCAGCATTAAAGGAAGGTTAAAGAAAGCATGCACCAATCACCAATGAATGAAAACCTCATATTATCAGATGAGGAGAAGGTTGAGGTACTCAACATCTTTTGTGCCTCAGTTTTCACTGGCAACAACTCTCCTCACCCTTCTTTGGTCGATGGACAATGAGATGGGGACAAGGGAGGTAACGCCCCACCCACTGTAGAGGATGATCAGGTTTGTACCACCTGAGGAACTTGACTGTGCAACCTGATGAGATGCATCCTAGACTCCTGAAGGAATTGGCTGATGTGGTTGCTAAGGAACTCTCCATGATATTTTGAGAAGTCATGGCAGTCAGGGGAAGTCCATGGTGACTGGAAGAAGGGCAACATTGTGCCCATTTTTAAAAAGGGAAGAAAAGATGGCCCTGGGAACTACCGACCTGTCAACCTCACCTCAGTGCTTGGAAAAGTCGTGGAACAGATCCTGCTAGAAATTATGCTAAATCAGATGGAGGACAGGGAGGTGACCCAGGACAGGCAGCATGGCTTCACCAAGGGCAAGTCCTGTCTGACCACCCTAGTGGTTTTCTGTGATGGGATGACCACATCACTGGACACAGGAAAAGCAATGGATGTAATCTATTTGGATTTCTGTAAAGCCTTTGACATCGTCCTCCCACAATATCCTTCTCTCTAAAATGGAGAGATATTTCTTGTTCATGCAGGTCTCTGTTTACAAACAAAAGTTTGGAATTTTGTTTCTTGTGATATTGGATAGCAGAGGACACATTCCAAAGGGCAGGACAACTGGAGCCTTCTGAAATGTTAAAGTGACTTCTTGCTTGCCGTGTACTTGCTTTCAAAGACAACTGTTTTAGAAAGCTTTAGGCAGGAGGGCAATGAGACTTATTTTGGGGAAAATCCAGAGCGTGTGTTGAGGAGATGCTGTCATTTTGTCTGCCAGCTTGTCACAACACAGAGAAAAGTACGGGTAGCACAGGCAAGGGAACTGTATTGAAGACTTCAAAATTAAGGAAGCTGGGTTAGCTGGTCTTGGCCAAGGGAGATTGTTTTATTGCTCATTTCATCTCACACCACTTTTCAGTAAAGTTATCACCTTTGCTCTTCTTTTCTTTCCCAGGAGAGTGGGGACAAGGGGGGACCTGCCTCCCCATGTTTATCTTCACAAACCAACAGCTTAATTCTTAGCTAAAAAGGGGCAAAATCTGTGTACATCTAGGTCAGGCTTCTTCAGCCAGTACAAAGTAAAAGAGCTTTTCCACTGAGTGAGGAAGTCTCTAATGAAGTGGTCATCGTATCAAATTTTTCACTGGTTTTGTGGTTTTTTTTTATTATAGTAGCAGCCTCTTAATGCCAGATAGTTCAGTCAGCAACACAAGTCTGGCTCAACCCTGATCTCTCCTTCCTGGGTGCACGCACAAGTCTCCCAGCAGGCTGATGTTCACTAGCCTTTTTTTGCAGTTCCTTCAATATGCTGCCAGGTGGCAGTCCCTTAACATAGCATCCTCCAGCTGTGGACAGGACTGTCTCTAATGCACAGCCCTAGCATCTGGGACTTACACAGCACTGCTTAGTCCAAACAGTGTCATCAGAAAGGAAAGACTTTGCTCAAAGGCCAATCTAGTTTTTCCTTCAGATTAATGGTGCTGAAGGTTGTCTGGAAATGATGATGAGGGACTGGACTCTTTTGCAGTATTTTCATCTTTTAAAATACTCACCACATTCAAATCCCTGCTTTTGTATGTCCCAGCTGCTTTCACTGTCACACAGACTTCATGATCTGTGAGCTGAGCTTACCCAAAGAGCAGCAGCTGGGAGATAGAAAGAAGAGGTGTGGCTGCCCTTGTTGTCTTCACCTCTCCACCTGTGTGTAAAGACTCCATGCATGCTGCTGTCTTGGTTACCCCTCTGCTGTCTGTAACTCAGCAGTTTCCACACATGATTGGGGACCCCTTTCATTCCTCCTAGCTCTCTGCCACTATCCACAGGCTTGTGGATATCAAATAATGCTTTTGCACATGCTGCCTGCCTTCACTCTGCTGAAGGCTGTGAGGGCACTGAACAAAAATGGTGACTGGAAGAGGGACAATATTTTGCCCATTTTTAAAAAGGGTAGAAAAGATGACCCTGGGAACTACCAACCTGTCAGCCTCACCTCTGTGCCAGGGAAGATCATGGAACAGATCCTCCTAGAAGCTGTGCTAAAGCACATAGAGGACAGGGAGGTGATTCAAGACAGGCAGCATGGCTTCACCACGGGCAAGTCCTGCCTGACCAACCTTGTGGCTTTCTATAAAGATTTAGATTAGACATTAGGAAGAAATTCTTCACGCTGAGGGTGGTGAGGCGCTGGCACGTGTTGCCCAGGGAAGTTGTGGATGCTCCCTCCCTGGAAGCGTTCAAGGCCAGGTTGGATGGGGCTTTGAGCATCCTGATGTGGTGGGAGGTGTCCCTGGCCCGAGGCAGAGGCGATGGAACCGAACGATCTTTACGGTCCCTGCCAACGGAATCCTTTCAGCCTAAGCGGCGCCCCCACCCCTACCCGCGTGTGACGTCTCGAGGTTGCCTCGGCAGCCCCTGCGGGCGCTCGGTGCCGTTGCTGCCCAGCTGTGGCTCGGCTGCTCTCGGCTCTTGTAGCCCGTCCCCGCTCGGTGCTGTCGCCGCCCGGCTCTGGCTCGGGATTTGATTTCGCCGATGGGCGCCTCCGGCAGCCGCGCACCGCAGCGTCCCGGTCCCTGGCGCCCCGTGGAGCGGCTCCGCAGCCTCCTCCGCAGGGCGTGGGAGTGGGCGCTGCACGGCCGCTCCGCCGCGCTCGGCGATGCCCCCGAGCCCCGCGCCAGCGAGGAGCCGGCCCGGCCGCGGCGGCTCTGGAGGTGGAAGAGGTTCTGCAGCCAGCGCCGGGACGCGGAGGAGCAGTAAGGGGCGGGCAGAGCTCGTAGCCAAGTGTCCGCTGCCCTGTCTGGAAGAGCCGGCAGAGCCCAGCGCGGTCACAGGGCTGGAGCCGCGGCGCTGACTCTGTCTTTCTGGAGCCCAGACTGCTCCTGTGCCAGGGGTGTCACAACACCCGTGCGATGCATTTAGAATCACAGAACGGTTTGGGGGAGAAGGGGCCTTAAAGGCCATCCAGTTCCAACCCCCGTGCCGTGGGCAGGGACAGCTCCCGCTAGACCAGGCTGCTCAAGGCCCTGTCTAGCCTGGCCTTGAACGATGTCAGGGAGGGGACCACAACTTCCCCGGGACACCTGTGCCAGTGCCTCACCACCCTCATTTTTGAAGAGTTTCTTAAACCCTGCAGTGCTTGGAATGCAGCCACAGGCTTTCTTGGCCTCTTGGAGCTCTATAAACTCTCAAGTCCTTGGAGTAACCATGGGAATGTCTGAAGCCCTCCAAAGTCAGAACTGGGCTTGAGGAGATGTCACCCCAGCTTGGTGTGAAGAGTTGCTGCAGCATTAAGATAGCATCCCACTGAGGCAGAAGCCTTGTGGTTAGATGTCCATCTTCCAGGGGGCTTGTTCATCTCCCTGGCCCTTGATGTGGAGAGGGGATTTATGAGATGAGGCTGTAGCCAGCAGGGATGAGTTACTCCAGAGACAAGAATAGGCGCCTGTAGGGACTATCTCAGTCCCTGCTACTGTAGCAGTACAGTGTGTTTGTGTGCCTGTGCTACCTTTTGCTGGCTGGCTCATGAGTGGCTGTTGCTCAGCCACAAGAGAGAGCATGCAAGTGTGTGGGTATTTTTAGTGAATGCTCTTCCTTCCTGTCTGGTTGTAGAATTGCTGACCAACTGGAGGAGAATGCGGGCTGTGAAGGCCCAGCAGTCCTTGAGAGCTCTTCCTCTGGGATGCCTGCTGACACTCCCTTGAGTGAACCTATCCTGACTGGAGCAGGTAGGATCCTTCACAATGGAGAAGGCTGTGGGGATGAATCACTTTGGTCTGTAGGAGAACAATAACCTAGCGTTTTGACCAAGGGCTTGAGAGATAGGGAAGGGCAGAGTGATAAGCACTCACAGCAGCATTGCACTTTTTCCCTCCTTTGTAGGTGTCTGTCCAGAGGAAGTGGCAGAACAAGAGGACAAAGATGTCTCCTCCGTTGATCCTGAGGTAGAATCATATAATCATTTAGGTTGGAAAATACCCTTAAGATCATCAGGTCCAACTGTAAACCTCACAGTGCTAAGTCCACCCCCTAAACCATGTCCGTAAGCAGCACCTCTACAGGCCTTCTGAGTACCTCCTAGGATGGTGACTCAGCCCTTTTCCTGGGCAGCCTGTTCCAGTCCTCGATAACCCATTCGGTGAAGTCATTTGTCCTAATCTCCAATGTAAACCTCCCCTGCAACTTGAGGCTGTTTCCTCTTGTGCTATCACTTGCTACTTGGGAAAACAGACTGACATCCACTGCTTCACAAGGTCCTTTCAGGTAGCTGTAGAGAGCTGTAAGGTCTCCCCTCAGCTTTGTTTTCTCTAGACTAAACAACCTCAGTTCCCTAAGAAGGTCCTCAAACAGCCTGTTCTCTAGACCCTTCACCAGCTTTGTGGCTTTTCTTTGGATGGGTGCCAGCACCTAAAGGTCTTTCTGTAGTGTGGGGGGGCAAAATTGAACACAATATTTGAGAGGCAGTCTCGCCAGTGCTGTGTACAGGGGGGGAATCACTTCCCTAGTCCTGCTGGCCACATGCTTCTAATACATACCAGGATCCTGTTGGCTTTCTTTGTCACCTGGGCACAGTGTTTGCTCATGTTCAGCACCTGCCAACCAGCACCCAAAGGTCCTTCTCCACAGAGCACATTTCCAGCCACTCTTCCCTTTCTCCCAAGGAGGCAGTGAGTCTGCACAGGGCTCACTGGATTTCAGACCCCTTTCCATCTGCTGCTACTTCTGCCACATGCTCCTAACTGAGACCTTGCCGTGCCAGTGCTGCGAGCAAGCTCTTCAGTTTGGACTGGAACAAAGTGAGGCCAAGCTAATGACCCAGGTCTCCTAGCAGCTGCCATTTGAGCTGGATTTCTGGTTTAGGATTGAAGCGGTAAAGTCCAGCATATGGATCCTCCTGATCCTGTGCTCTGTGTGTGATGAATCTTTTCCATTTTGAAACCATGGAAGTGAATGCAAGGAAGTGAAGACAGTGGCTGAGACAAAGAGGGAAACAGAATCAATTCTGGAGGACAGGTGGGGGGGAAACATAATCAGGCAGTACTTTATGTGCTTGAGTGATGTTGCGGGGCTGGCAAACATTGTGTTTTAGCGATGCTGGAAAGAGAAGAAGAAAAGGCTGTGAGGTGTGACTTTCAATTGGGAGATTGTAATGTGACTTTCTTTTTTGAATGCTACTATAGATTCGTAATGGCCTGGAGGACATCAAAACTGGCTTTTTGACGACACCAAATGCACAGGAGCAACGTCCTCATCAGGTATGTGAACAGCTTCTGAGAATGATTTGGTTTAGTCTTTAAATTTCTGGTGGAAGGATAATTTCTGAAACAATAGAGTGGGCTGTGGGAAATTCCCCAGCGCACACTCGGTGTAAAAGTCCATACGTTTCCTCATTCCCCTGGTGCTACTGAGTTTTCAATATGCTTAGTGGACACTATGCAGGCCCTTGCATAGCGTGTCTTTTGTGTGCCTGGGTGATGTTGTGGGGCAGGCAAACCCTGTGTGTTAATAATGCTGGTGAGAGAAGAAGAAAAGGCTGTGCGGTCTGACCTTCAGTTGGGAAAATCTTAATGTGACTTGTTTTTCCTTCTTTGGATGCTGCTGTAGACTCGCAGTGGCCTGGAGACCTTCAAAACTGGCATTGCGAAAACAGCGGCTGTGAAGGGATCCCAATACTACCAGGTATATGAACGGATTCGGGGAGTGAGTGGGTTTAGTCTTTGAATTTCTTGTGGGCAGGTCATTTCTGAATGCTGTAGGGAGCTCCCCAGGTTTGAGGACAGGTCACTCCAGGGGAAAAGTCCATATGTTTCCTCATTCCCCTTGTGCTATTACATTTTGCATATGCTTTGTGGACACTGTGCGGGGCCCTAGGTTCATCAGCACAATTCCTTTGATGGATGGGCTTGCGTGCTGTGGGCAGGAGAGAGTTCCATGGTTGAGAGCTGTGAGAGGAGATGGGGCTTGGGAGATCCATGTTGTCTTTTACGTGGAGAACACTGTCTGCACATGTGTTGCATGTGAATCCTGTTCCTGTGCTCTGTGTGTGATCAATCTTTCCTATTTTGATAGTGGGGATGTGCACGCAAGGAAGTGAAGAAGCTTTCTGAGAAGAAATTCCAATCCAAATTAGAACTGGAGGACAAGTGTGGTCAAGTCATCCTACTGGAGGACGTAGAAAACAGGCATGACTTTTTAATTCTTTCAAGAAATGTCATGTTGAGTAAAAGCCATGCTTTACGCAACTGTAGTGGAAAAGCATGTAGCCAATGTTTGTGAGCATATTCAAGTCTTGCTTTCAACCTTGCAAGATGCTTCTGTGCATAAGCCTATGGTATTAAAAAGCTGCATCAGGCCTTGCAAATGCAGGCTGTCTCCAGTTCTCCTGGGATGGAAGGAGGTCTTTTCCTCCTGTGTTTGGGTAGACTTTGGGTCCTCCAGGCAATGTGTGGCACTGGAGTGCTGGCTGCTCTCAGTCGTTCTTGTCCTGTCAAGCACGTTAGAGATGAAGCAAGCTGTGACTGTGCTGCTTGTGTAAGAGTAGGCGAAAGTGGCCAAGTGTTTCTTTGTTTCACACTTTCCTTACTCATTTGCTGTGCAGGTTGAAGGAAATTCTGAAGGAAACTCAGAGTAAGCCGATGAAGTTTCCAAAGAGAACGAGCAATTCCCGGCCGAGTTTCCACGGAGAGATGAAGACCAGCTTTTTCAAGGTGGCAGCGTTGTTCCCTATTTACAGGATGAAACTTTAGTTTTTGCTGGAGAGTCCATGAGAGATCGGTTTCTCTCTTCTGCTGGCTATAGGCTGCTGTGAATGTCCTGCTGACCCATTCCCCATCTATCTGCCTTTGAGAGTTGCTCTGTGAGATGATAGCAACCTCTTTATTGAGGAGCTGACAGTAATGCACTGGCTTCAGTGCCTTCTGCTTGATGTCACTTGTGAGGTTGAGAGCTCAAGCATCCATTCACACAGCCGTGCTACAGGAGGATTAGGTACCTCTGGTTGTGGACTTTCCCTGAGCTCTCGTGGTGCCAAGCTCTTCATCCTGCAGGCCAGATTGGCATCATCAGAGTGTGGCAGGAATACTTCAGTTGCCTGTATTCTGGTCCCATTAAAATTTTAGGGACTCTGTGCTGCTTGGCCCGAAGGTGTGTGTCCCTTATGCTGTGAGAACACCTCCAAAGATAAAAACCCACATCTAGCAAGGGAAAGACACCTGCATAGGGAGTATTTTGTGTGCTTGGGTGATGTTGTGGGGCAGGCAAACACTGTGTGATAATAATGATGTTGAGAGAAGAAGAAAAGGCTGTGAGGTGTGACCTTCAGTTGGGAAAACCCCAGTGAGACTTGTTTTTCCTTCTTCGAATGCTACTGTAGACTCGCAGTGTCCTGGAGGTTTTTAAAACTGGGATTGCGGAAACAACGACTGAGAAGGAATACCAATACTACCAGGTATATGAACGGATTCGGGGAGTGAGTGGGTTTAGTCTTTGAATTTCTTGTGGGCAGGTCATTTCTGAATGCTGTAAGGAGCTCCCCAGGTTTGGGGACAGGTCACTACAGGGGAAAAGTCCATATGTTTCCTCATTCCCCTTGTGCTATTACATTTTGAATATGCTTTGTGGACACTGTGCGGGGCCCTGGGGTCATCAGCACAATTCCTTTGATGGATGGGCTCACGTGCTGTGGGCAGGAGAGAGTTCCATGGTTGAGAGCTGTGAGAGGAGATGGGGCTTGGGAGATCGACATTATCTTTTACATGGAGAACACTGTCTGCACATGTGCTGCATGTGAATCCTGTTCTTGTGCTCTATGTGTGATCAATATTTTCTGTTTTGGTAGTGGGGTTGTGAACGCAAGGACATGAATGATCTTAATGAGAAGAAACGGCTATCGAAATCTGGTTTGGATGGCAAGTGTGGTGGAAACATCGTCCAGGTGGATGTACATCACAGGCATGACTTTTTAATTTTTGCAAGAAATATCATGTTGAGTAAAAGCCAAGCTTCACGAAAGTGTAGTGGAAAAGCACGTAGCCAATGTTTGTGAGCATATTCAAGTCTTGCTTTCAACCTTGCAAGATGCTTCTGTGCATAAGCCTATGGTATTAAAAAGCTGCATCAGGCCTTGCAAATGCAGGCTGCCTCCAGTTCTCCTGGGAGGGAAGGAAGTCTTTTCCTTCTCAGTTATGGTAGACTTTGGGTCCTCCAGGCAATGTGTGGCACTGGAGTGCTGGCTGATCTCAGTCATTCTTGTCTTGTCAAGCACGTTAGAGATGAAGCAAGCTGTGATTGTGCTGCTTGTGTAAGAGTAGGCGAAAGAGGCCAAGTGTTTCTTTCTTTCACACTTTCCTTCCTCATTTGCTGTGCAGGTTAAAGAAAATTGAGAAGGAAATTCAGAGAAAGCTGAGGAAGTATCCAGAGAGATCAAGCACTTCCCAGCTGAGTTTCCATGGAGAGATGAAGACCAGCTTTTATAAGGTGGCAGTGTTTTTCCCTCTTTTCATGAAGAAACTTTAAAATTAGTTTTTGCTGGAGAGTCCATGAGAGATCAGTTTCTCTCTTCTGCTGGCTATAGGCTGCTGTGAATGTCCTGCTGACCGATTCCCCATCTATCTGCCTTTGAGAGTTGCTCTGTGAGATGATAGCAACCTCTTTACTGAGGAGCTGACAGTAATGCACTGGCTTCAGTGCCTTCTGCTTGATGTCAGTTGTAAGGTTGAGAGCTCAAGCATCCATTCACACAGCTGTGCTACAGGAGGATTAGGTACCTCCGGTTGTGGATTTTCCCTGAGCTCTCGTGGTGCCAAGCTCTTCATCCTGCAGGCCAGATTGGCATCATCAGAGTGTGGCAGGTATACTTCAGTTGCCTGTATTCTAGTCCCCATAAAATTTTAGGGACTCTGTGCAGCTTGGCCCAAAGGTGTGTGTCCCTAATGCTGTGTGAACAGCTTCAAAGATGAAAGCCCACATCTAGCAAGGGAAAGACACCTGCATAGGGAGTATTTTGTGTGCTTGGGTGATGTTGTTGGTCAGACAAACACTGTGTGTTAATAATACTGGTAAGAGAAGAAGAAAGGGCTGTGAGGTGTGAGCTTCAGTTGGGAAAATCCCAGTGTGACTTGTTTTTCCTTCTTTGAATGCTACTGTAGACTCGCAGTGTCCTGGAGGTCTTTAAAACTGGCGTAGCGAAAACAGCGGCTATGAAGGAATACCAATACTACCAGGTATATGAACGGATTCGGGGAGTGAGTGGGTTTAGTCTTTGAATTTCTTGTGGGCAGGTCATTTCTGAATGCTGTAGGGAGCTCCCCAGGTTTGGGGACAGGTCACTCTCAAGGGAAGCTCCATATGTTTCCTCATTCCCCTGGTGCTATTGCATTTTGAATATGCTTTGTGGACACTGTGCGGGGCCCTGGGTTCATCAGCACAATTTCTTTGATGGATGGGCTTGCGTGCTGTGGGCAGGAGAGAGTTCCATGGTTGAGAGCTGTGAAAGGAGATGGGGCTTGGGAGATCGACATTATCATTTACATGGAGAACACTGTCTGCACATGTGCTGCATGTGAATCCTGTTCCTGTGCTGTCTTTTCTATTTTGATAGTGGGGATGTGAACGCCAGAAAGTGAATAAGTTTGCTGAGATCAAATGCCAGACCAAATCAGTTCTGGAGGACGAGTGGGGTGGAAACATCGTCCTGGAGGAAGTACATAACAGGCATGCCTTTTTAGTTCTTCCAAGAAATATCATGTGGAGTAGAAGCGAAGCTTTAAGCAAGTCGAGTGGATAAAGCCTATACATAACTGTTTTTGAGCAATCCAAGCCTCACCTTTGACCTTGCAAGATGCTTCTGTGCTTGAGCCTACGCTATTAAAAAGCTGCATCAGGCCTTGCAAATTCATGTTTCCTCCAGTTCTCCTGGGAGGGAAGGAAGTCTTTTCCAGCTCTGTTTGGGTAGACTTCAGCCCCTCTAAGGGATTTGTGGCACTGTATTGCTTGGTTTTGTCATTAATTTCTTGCCTGTCAAGCACATAACAGATGAAGCAAGCCGTGGCTCTGCTGTTTGTGTGAGAGTATGGGAAAGGAGCTGACTTTTCTATGCTTCACGCTTTCCTTACTCATTTGCTTTGCAGGTTGAAGACGATTCTAGAGGAATGTCTGGCAAAGCCGGCATTTTCAGAGAGGAGTACCAACTCAGTTCGCAATGGAGCCGTTAAACTGAGAAGAAAGGTTTGTTTGGTTGATTTGAGGGGATGGATTTTTTCTGAAGGAACCTGTATGATTATATTCCTGTATGTGTTTTTCTATGTTGCTTGTGATCTACTATGATTGATTAACTTCTCTTGATGCCCTTGCTCTTTTTGTAGCAGTAGATCACGTTGGAGAGATGCAATGAGAAGATGGTGGAGCAGTGAAAGAGAACACTGAATGATATCAGTGGGATGAATGAAGCCTGAAACCTTTTGCCTCCCACCTTTTTTGCAGCCACCACCCTCCATCTGGTTCTAAGTTTTGTGTTGTAGATTAGTATTTAGTAAACTGTTTTCTCTTCTATGTGTCTTAATCTGACTGCGGAACTGAAGTGCTTGGGACATAGTGTCTTTCATGAGGAGAGTCCTGTTTTGGAAGGCTCACTCAGGCTTTCTTCCTATGCAGGCAGTTAGCACGTCTCTCTCTTCTCTTGCTCTGAATGCAAATCAGTCCTGCAGTGGTCTCCAAGAGTGAGAATGTGTCTATGTCCTCTTCCTCTGGGGTGGCTTGAGCTGTGATTGTGCTCATATCAGGGAATAGTGCAGAGCTACCAATAATCATCAGTTACCAGATGTTTCCTGCTTTTTAGAGCAGTCATCCTGGTGGTCTGGGCAGAAAGTGATGTTCCGGTAGCCCTGGAAGCTTTGCAGATCCCATAGGGATCTGGTGGATCTGTATCCTGCTAAGGGGAAAGGTGTGAAGAAGTGGACACAAGCTGGAACAGGGGTTAACCCACCTCAACCTAAGGAAAAACCTTTTCTCCTCTGAGGGTGGTGACAACTCGGTGTCAGGGAGCAGCACAGGCACGCTGTCCCCTCGGAGCCAAGGGTTGTCCCATGGGCAGCAGGGCAGGGCCCAGCCTTTGCCAATGTGAGCAAGGGGTGCAAGGCAGTGCCAGAGTGGGCTGGGGTCTGGAGCAGCAAGGCCCGTGGCCCGGCAGAGGCTCAGCTGAGACAGTGCTGGAGTCGGGAACACCACGACAAAGGTCAGGCAGGACCTGGAGTCCTCTGCCGATGCCTCAGTGTGCCTGCTGGGCTCCAGCTCAGACTGCTCGTGGCTTATTTATGCTTCTGAGAGGTTATGGTCTCACGCTACTTGCCTTGGCTGAGCCTGCTTTCAGTTGGGCAGCTTCTTCATCCTGCCTATTTATTTTTCAGTTAGAGAGGAATGATACTGTTGTTTGTAAATACTGCACATGTGAACATGTGTTAGCAATATCTTTCAATATTGCTGTGACTCGTCATTAAAAAGCCCTGCTGGCTTCTTGGTCTGATCTGGGGGGTGGGAGAGGTTGTCCCACTGAGCTCCTCCATTTCTAGTATAGGTCTCATAAAAGCGCTTAAGTGGTACCATTTGTCACCTCATCATTGGTCACTGAGAGCTGTTAATGCGCTGATACCTGATACCCTGCAGCCCCCCTTCTCCTGCAGCTGAAACCTCCTGTTTCACATTCTCTTTCTTATCAGCTAACATTCCATTTTCTCACAACATGCCAAGGTCACTGTATGTAGGCAGGGTTGTGCCTACAGGCTTCAAGGGTCACAAAATGCCCTGATTCTTCTAAAATACTTCCTACACAAGAGGGCATCCTAAGGTCTCCTTTTCAGGAGAGGGAGGGATTCTGGTTTCTTTACTCACCTCTCTTTGATAAAAGCCTGCCCGAGGGAGTGACGTCTGTGACACCAGAGCCTGCAAACCCTTGTTGTTTCACTAAATTATTAATCCTGTTCCTGCGATAATATAGTTATAAGGAGGAGCCTAATTGAATTTACTGTCTGGCTTTGGCCAGTAGGGTGATAAAGATCCGGCAGAATGGGATGACGGTGAATCCTGCTAGTGTGCTGCGAATGTGAAGCAGGAGGGACTGGCAGTTGGTGTGCAGGAGGGAAAGGGAATCAGTCCAGGCTCAAGAAAGGTAAGGGACCAAACTGGAACGAGATTTGCCAGAATAACACGCTGACCTTGTGCTGCAAGGGTGGTTGTTAATAGGAAAACAGTTTTGCAGGCAATGTTTTCCTGCAGGCTTTGGAGGGAATAGGAATGTGTGTGGTGGCACTTGCTCAGTGCATGTGGTATGTGCCTTTGTCTTTATGTGTGCTGCAGGGTTTTATATCACTGCGTTTTCATCGTGCCAGTCTGTACGGAGATGCTTGTGTTTTATGTGGATGGAGCAGCAACGTGTGAAACCTGTGCTTTATAAATCTAATGAGAGTCGAAAGGGAGAAATTACCTCATGGGCAACATGGTGAAAACAGTAGTGCTTTCTGGTTTGATTCAAAATGGAAATGCCGAGGCTCTTAGTGAGCTGTTTGCAAACAAAAAGGAGCAAGTGTGTGTCCATCTGTCTGTGTAAGTATGGGATCTGCAGTGAGATGTGAAAACGGGAAAGAGGAGGTAAGAGAGGAGCATTAGGGTATGGCAGGTGGAGGTAAATTGCAAGCAATGTGTAATCAGATTTTCTAACCTGGAGAGTGCAAATGAATAGGGAAGTGGATTAATCCTGTCTGCTGAGGCAGCTACACCCTGGAAAGCAAAGAGGGGAATCAGGACAGGTTATCTGACTGGTTGGAAGAACTGATGATCAAACTCTCCTGTCTACCTGCTGCTAAAGTGCCAACATAATAGATTGTTTTCAGGGATTTTCTATCGCCCTTTTAATCATGTGAAGAAAGGGAGAGCATCTCTGAGGTTAGAGCCCACACAATCAATGGCATCTGGTAGAGCAGGAGCACATCAAGCAAATGAGCCTCTGCTCTTCTCTTTGTTTCACTGGCTTTGCTGTGATAGCAGATGACTGCTAAATAGACAGGGCAGGTGGGGGAAGCTGGATTGCAAATGTGGCAAGTGGCGTTATGCCATGTAGGCAGGGAATGTTGTTTGCAGTGACGATGCTATAATCCCACTTCCGCAGCTTAAATCTCAGCAAACCTTTAAGACAAGACTGGCCTGAGCTGGGCAACCTTAGCCCCGTCAATAACCAGAGTAAGGATTGTAGCTTGCTGTAAGGCATTAACGCGTTTAGCTGCTTCTCTTATGTTTCCACTACCTCACTCTTTCTAAGCCACCATCCAGTGGAAAGTGTTGTTGAGACAAAGATATTGCTCACCTGTGGCTATCTCATCTCAGCTGGAAACTAACTCTTCTGATGAGCGCTGAGTTATGCTTTTTCTGCTTGCTCAGAAAGCAGTAGCCAGTGGCTCCCTCTGAAAACAGCAGTAAGACAGAAAACACCCCCAGGGAGAAGCAACAAAATGGCTTGTCTTGATTAAGAAAACCTGTTTGCCCAAATAAGCAATTCCTCCCCTAGAAGGCTTTCCACTCCTCCCCACCTTTTTTTGTTTGGTTGGGTTTTTGGGGGGAGGAGGGGGCATGTGATCTGTGAGAAATTGCACTTATGGGGTTTGTAGTACTGCAAATTCTGCCCTAAAGGACTGAAACAGAGCACCCTTAACTTTCACAGTTTTATTACTTTAACCGTAATAAAGGTTGTTGCTCTATTTTAACTGTTAATTCAGGCTTTTTCCACCTTGCAAATCTTATTGCACTTTGCCAACATTCCTTGTGTTTATGTCATTCACATTGCACTTTCCAGCAAGAAAAAGAATCCAATTATCCTTCTTTTAAAAAAATAAGAGGGAAAAAAATGAGTTTGGTTCTTATTGTACAGTGGCTGGCGTATCGTGCTGTGGCATTGTCCCCTAAGAGGATGCCACTCTGTCTGTTAGGGTGTAGAATCACTTTTTAATCAGGTTGGAAATTCTCTACATTGTCAGGTTTTGCAGTAAACACTTTAGAATGCTTTATCCTTTTTTGGAATTTTTAGGCTAAAAATCCCTTTTCCCTCCACTGTAATATCTAAGCAAATAAGCACAGAATTCCCGGGTTGGAATAACAAAGAATGCTATGGCCTAGGTACAATTAATAGCTGATAAAGGTGCAGGACCTTGGTGTGATAATCTATTGGTAGGTGGAACTGCTATCTCAAAATGTCAAACAAAACACCCAGGGCATTTTCAGAGCTGTTGTAAGAGCATTTTCTTTCAAACCATGTCATTGCTCTGCCTCCTGTATCCCTCCCCCTCATACACTCCAGTGTTTCTCTTCTCTGTCTTTTCAGCTGGCGTGCATCCCCCCAGGTGTACAAAGCCCTGGATTGTAAGTTTTCAACCAGACTTAGTAAGACCAAATGGAAGCATTCCAATTTCTAGAAATGCTTATTGGTTGGATAAAATGGTTTCCTTTCTGCTTAATCCGTGGGGAAGCCATGCTTTCTGTGCACTCCGGATAATTTTTCACTCCTTCCTATCCTTCATGGTTTATCATGGCATTCTCCTACCTCACCGAGAGATCAGAAACTGTCAAGGAATTTTTCTGGAATGCTGACAGACAGCAGAGGTCTGATTAGCATTTGTAGGATAACTGTTACTTGCTCAGTGTTGTAGACTCGTATGTGTATGATATGGTTATCAAGGAAAATTAAGTGATTATGCAGAACTAACAATGTCTGTATTCATGGCTGTCAGGTTCCAGGCACTCATCTATTGTCTGTTTCATGAGAACTAATCCTACTGTGCCTGGGCAGATCAAACACTAAAGCAAGAGTGCAGTATGACTTTGATGCCATAAGCAGACTACACTGGCCACGGGAAAGGTGACCCGGGGCACATGTTTGTAATTTAGACCCCGCTGATAAAGGGGAAAAAAATAATGAGATAGCCTTGAAAAAGTAGGAGAGAGTCTGTAATGGGGCTGTCAGGCTGGAAATGGTCTTTTGTCCTAGTGACAGCACTCCATTGCAAAGGGCTGAATTCTTCATTGCAACCAGAGTGACATGAAGGGGAAGAAAAGATCAACTTCACAGCAGGGCTTGTGGTGGCTTGTCTTGGTGGGGGGGCTGGAAGTGGGAGTATAAAAAGGTAGATTGGGTGGGGAAGGAAGAAAACCTTTTCCAGGCTTCCTTAAACTGGGAGTATTGCCTTCAGATCACTTCTGAGAAAATAACTGCTGTTGTTTTCAAAGGCACATTAGATTTTGCTGTAAACTTTCAGACCAGCATGTGAACAGACAGCCACTGTGTCGTACAAGACTCCAGCCTGAAGAACATGAGCACCATTATCTACCTCTGGGTTGGAAAAAGAAGTTAGAGTTCAGGTTAAATTGAGGAGAACAGAGGGACTGGAGAGACAGGTGAAGAGCCATACAAAGTTGGGGAGAGGGCTGTGCCATTTTTTTGAAGAAGGAAATTTGGTTTATTTGTTTCCTGCTCTCAGCCCATACTAAAGGCAGCACTTATTCCCTGTGTACTTCAGCTTGGAAGTGTGGAAAAGCTTCCTTATTTCTTCTCGTACACAGGAGCAAAGACAAACATATCAACTCATTTTAAAAGATGGCAACCAGTGTCTTCAGCCAGGTCTTTGTGGTTTGAAGTGGCTGTTTGTTCAGCTCCCTTGAGTGTAGAAAGTGTGTTACATCAAGCCCTACATTTTCATTTACAATTTGATTTTACATTTAGTTGATAACGGCACAAACACAGAAGGGAATATTTTTTAACTTGCAGGTTCAAGCCCTTTAAAACGACAAATCTGTTTAAGAAAATACACTAATAAGCCACATTTTGGTAAATTTGATAGCTAAAACTTTTCACATTATTTGGAGCAGAATAAGAAGTTAACTTGTGTATCATTCCCATCCAAGTGAATGGAGAAAGTCTCACGCTACTAGGACTCAAGACTTGCAAGCTTGGTGGAAAAAAACACAGCCAGAAATGCTGACACCATAACTCTTATGTAGTCAATGCAAACTATTTTTAATCTAGAGGACTAGTAAATTTTCACCAGCACTAAATTAACTTCTTAGGCAAACACAGACAAGTCTACATAGGTCCATTAAAAAAGCAAAACCAATAGCAGCAGAACATTCAGCTCCAAGATGATTCAGTCTTTTAAAATCTGTTGTTTAAAACATACTAACACTCATTTTTAGGGTATCTTGGCCCTGTGTGGTTGTCTTCTTTTGTATAATAGGATGAACACATCCGCCATGCTGTCATCATCCTCCCCCTCTTAAATCTGGAACTTGCTGGACTTAGAGTAAAACTGAACAGCCCTGTAATACATTGCAGCTCAAGAATATGTCAAAGACCTTCGTGGCTGCAGAAACACTTTTGCCTAACTCTGCAGAATAAGCTGATAAACTCCAGAGGCAGATGCTAGAAAATACAGATCCTTCTTACAGAGCAAAGTCAAGAATATCAGGACTTTTCTCATTCAACTTAATCAGCATAACTCTGTTGCTTATAGCCCCTGCTGTAGTGCTGTGGACAGAAATAAAAGAGATAAGGGAATTTGGAATGAGGAATGATATAATGATTACATGGTCCCAGAGGTGATGGACTGCGGGGTGTTTCTGCCCCTGAGTCACTGCCGGCAGCTCTGATTCACTGTGCCCATCACAGGCAGCTGCCAGAGACTGTGGACACAATCGTGGGCAGGGAAACACACTCAGCACCGAGCTGGTTTCTGAAGTGAGATTGACAAAACCAAATAATGTGACAAGTTAGGAAATATTTTTTCTTTTTCTAGCCCGAAAATTTTTGGGTTTGCTGCTTAAAGATGAGACTCAGTGCCTGTATTTGCCTTCTGCTTCCTAAAGCGTTAATGCGCTTTGGAGAGAGAGAAGTTGGATGAAACGCTGCAGTTCTTCCAGCAGCTGAAGGCTGCTGTATTTAGCTTGATGCATCTATCTAAAATAGGCCTGTGTGTATTTAGTTAATCTTGCAGGCAGGCTTTCTTACTTCAGCAGCCTTGTGAAGTTTCTTATAACAGGAGAGAGAGGACTAGGCGAGGCAGTGGGGTGCTGTTTTATACTAAAACTGAAAGGGGCTGTCAGGAATTAACATGAAGGTTACCTTGGTTTACTCTGGGCGACCTTAACAATTCAACAAAGCCTTTCAGTCAGGGCTTCCCCCTGTGTTCCCCACAGGGGCAGTTTCATGGATGAGTTTCTTGAGGCCATTTAACGCTCCAGCTCCTAAGAAACACGAGGCATAGGAGAGGATGGCGCCTGTCAAGAGCTAGAGCTGACAATCCCTATTACTGTGCAGCGAGGCTGTTCCCAGGAAGATTCCTTGATGTCTCCAACTCCTAGTCACAGGTGACAGGCTTCTGGCTTACATGTCATGCCTCTGTCTTGCAAGGAAGTGCCACCTCTTTTGCTGAGCCCCTCAGTCCAACTGTGTGACTCTTGTCCCCTCCCTAGGAAGGATCCACAGAAGGAGTAGGGCAGTGCCTCCAGTTACCCATGGCAGTCACAGATCTTCTCAAGTCACTAACTGGCATCTACTGCAAAAGTCAAGCCAGCCCTGCAAGGTCAGCTGCCTTCTACTGCACAGAGAGGGTTCAGATCCAATCCCCAAATGTTTTTTTAATGCCGGTGAGAATGCCATTGAAGTTGATGGGGATTTTTTTTGAACTGGAAGGGATGGAACTGGCCCTCTACTTCTGAGATATTTGCCACTTAAATAAGTAGCATTGTGAGCTTTTGTGTACAAAACTAACTTGAATGCAATATTGGAGTTTGGTAAATGTTCTAGTAAAAGTAATGCAATAATCAGGGGAAGACATAAAACATAAGCTTTATTGCTGTGGCATTGTATATTTTAGACAGAAAAGTTTTGTGGCCAGCCTTGGTTGCCTGGAATAAATAATAATCGTAACATGCTGTTAACTTGTGATAGCCAAACCTCATAATGCTCCTTCAACACCACTGTTAGAAGTAGTCAGCCAGTTACATTTAGTGCAGCGTCTCTCCACTGAAAGAGAAGGGCTCATCAGCTGTGAAACAGGCTCTGGAAATGCCATTTTTGAAAATTTGTTTGGAAAAAAAAGCCTACCAAGACATGGGATATTTGGTACAATATTTCCATGTTGCAAGAAATTTTGGAATTTTTGTTGCGCTGTTTTGAAGCAAAATAATATTTTGAAATGACAAAATTTCTTTAAATGAGCAGTCTGGTTTTCAACTTACTCTTACAAGTATAAAAATTTTCCACCAGACCATTCTTAGCCTGCTCTGTATAACTCCCTGCACTACAGCGACAGCTGGAAAGACACGAGTTCTTCTTTTCAGAAGGACCTACAGCTTCAGCTTTGCCCCTGTCAGGCTGCCTTTCTCTCCATCTGCTCGTTAGGTGGTTGTGATGTGTTGAGGATGCTGAGATAGTTCTCAGGTAGCTGTGCTCTTATTTGAAAGTAGAGAGGACACCAACAGGGTTTAATTCCTAGTGAGGCATCTGCAACTGCAGCTTTCACCAGAGCCTCCCACACCTTGGACTAATAGAAGAAATAGCTGGTTGCTCCCTCGATGCTATAAGACCTGCATATTTTCCCAGAGCAGAGTAGGTGGTGAAGAATGAATAAACTTGTTATTGTCTAACGTCCTAAGGGCGTGTTTTTATGTTTGGTGTAGAGCATAAAAGGGCTATAGGCAGGAAAGAATAACTCTGATTTATTGAAGAAGGTATATCACGTGCCTGTTTCATGGTATGGTCAGAGCCAGCAGCTGGTAGGGTATAACCCCACCTGGCAACTAAGCACCACACAGCCACTTGCTCACTCCCCTCCCCAGTGGGCTGGGAGCAAGAATCAGAAGTGAGAAAAGTTATGGGTTAGGACAAAAATATTTTAAGTAGGTAAATCAAAAGCTGTGCACACAAGCAAAGCAAAACATGGAATTAATTCACTACTTCCCACCAGCAGGCAGTTGTTCAACAATCTCCAGGAAAGCAGGGCTCCATCATGCGTAACGGTTACTTGGGAAAACAAACGCTGTAATTCTTAATATTCCATCCCTTCCTTTTTTTTTCTCCCAGCTTTATACACTGAGCGTGATGTCATATGGTATGGAATATCCCTTTGGTCAGCTGGGGTCAGCTGTCCTGTCTGTGTCCTCTCTCAACTTCTTGTGCACCCCCCCACCTTCTCATTGGCAGATTAGCGTAAGAAGCTCAAAACTCTTCAGCAAATAAAACACCAGTGTTATCAACACCAGTCTCATTCTATATCCAAAACACATCCAAAATACAATCTACTGGGAAGAAAACGAAGAAAAAAAACAGCACAGAAAGGTGGAGTAATCATCAGCAATAAACATTTGTGAACCTCTGAATATCACTTCTGAAACCCAAAATACAGCCAAGGTGTCCATTTTAGCTAACAGCAGGTTCTGTGCTGCTTCTTGGTAAAACTCACCTTTCTTTGCTAACACAGAGCAGTGGTTATACTTACTAGGTGGTAACACTCAGCTGCTAAATAGGTTTTCCACCACAGTTTATCTAGCCAGAAGGTTCCTGCTGCTCTTTCGTTAGTATTGAGGAGCATCAGGCAGGTGCTGTGGTTGCACGGAAGTGCTCGCAAAGACCCGTCGGCTTGATCGAAGCCTTACTGCTGCTTGCTAGCAAAGAAAGCTTGGTGGGCTGTGGCTGGCAGCAACGCCAAGGGACAGGCTCTGCCATGAGGCTCAGTGACAAACAGGAAGAGGGAGGGCAGGGCCGAAGCTGACAAAGCGGCTGCCATTTCTCCATTGCTTGGCAATGTTTCTTGTTCAGCCTTCAGGGTAGCACAAACTGAAAAATGATCTCAGGTAGGGTTTGCTGCCAGGCACTGACTGGCCCTGCAGATGATGCACTGGCAGCAGCTGCTGCTCAAGATCTAGCTGCCCAGGAAACAGCTGCTGCTTTACAGCAGGAACATCTGAGCTCTTCTGGGATGCTTAAGCAACTGTCTTTACGTTGAAGCATCATATGGTCACACAGCCCCTGCTGAAGCTGGGAGATGATCACAGTCAGACAGAATGCTGTCTTCTTCCCCCAGGCTTTCAGGGAGCTGCTGCTTTGTTTTTACTGCAGTGACAAATGCTTAGATATAGGTCTGGTTTGGACCACACTGCTCAATACTTACAAAATAAACCTGGAGTCAGCTTTTCGATCGGAAATTATAAAGTCACAGCAGGAGTTGCTGGCAGAAACTACAAAAGCTGCACTACGTGGGAGGCCAAGCTGAATGATCCTGATCCTAGTGATCAAATCTCCTTGATTTTTCAGAAGTGCTCTGCCATGCTTTAGTAATAATTGAAGAGATCCAAAGCAATTTTCCTTTTTCAGGAATGAGATACTAATAACGGAGAACTGAAACAAGAAGAGAGCAAATGGTTAAACTGATAATAGTGAAGAAATTTCATCTATTTTTTTATCATGCAAGGTACTTTATCATTAGTGCTCACAATATGACCCTGTCTTACCCTGATTTTACATATGGATTTCCATATGAAGTGATTTAACCAGGATTCTTCCTGCAGCTCTTAGGAAAACACAGGTGGATGTGCAGGGTCTATCACCAACACATGAAGGTGATCCACTCTTTCTGTGGAGTAGAGTGATGATATCAGATTTTCATGACCCCATCACTCACTGGGTCTTGTTGGATACTGTGTTTACATCGGAGTAGATAGGAAAGGGGACAGAGATCTTTTTGTTCAACCTGGCTTATTTATAAAAGGCCACTCATGCACTACTTCCTTACGCAATTAGCAGCACACATTTTTTGCAGTGATCAGCTCTAAAACTTGACTCAGGTGACCTTGACAGCTCTGATTTGAGCTGAGAACTCTGTATATTCTTTCATATTAAAAAGTGATACAGTTTTCAGACAAATTTAATTTTAAATAGCTGCTATACTTAATTGTGCATTATAGAAAACCTCTGCAATCTGTGTTTATATCACTGTGCTTCTCAGTCTCTCTCAAACTTGACCCAATTTAGCCTTTCCATGCTTTGTTTAACAGAAATATCATTACACAATCAGGCATGCTAAGGCACAAAGCAGTTAAGTGACTTGCTTAAAGAAAACTCCATCAGAAAAAAAGAATACAGAGAAAAATCCTGCTTTTTCTATCCCCAGAAAACATAAGATTGGTTTCCTTTTATGTGCAGTCTTGAAATAGACAATAATATTTTGTGTGTTTTAATTCACTGCCTGCCGTACTACAACATGCAGGAAGATCAGCTCTGCACTTCAGCTTAAGCCTATGGAAAACACTGAATATGCAAGTGTAAACACAGGCAGAATTGGACTGGTTTTCTTAACAGAGGGACGCCAGGCTCGCTGAGTCTACAAGTCTGTGAAGAGCTGCAGGAAATCAATGTACTTCCTCAGCCTGCTGTAGTTAACAACCTGCCATCCAGGCCAGCCTCTGAAATCTTAACTCTAAGAAGTTGTGCCCTGGGCTTTGTTTGGGGTTGTTAATTTTTTTAATCAGTTCTGTGACTGCATAGAGATGACAAAGCCATGCAGTTATGAGGTGACCACTTTCAACACACAAGCTTTTATACCTGCTGACCTTCATGAACTTCAGAGCTCACACACCAGGGCTGGGCAAGAGCTGAAAATAAACCCAGCAGAACAATGCAGCTCCCTAACTATACTCAGAGCGCTGTTGAGTTTGGTTTGGACTGATCAGTTGATTTCACAGTCTACTTTGGAACACATTTTTTCTGTAAATACATATCTACAGTAAAAGTGGCTTTTGTAAGTAAGCTTCAGCCACCTGGGACTGCCCCACTTCACTGTGATCAAATACGGGTTGTCCCAAGGAGGAACTGGAATACCTAGCAAGACTGCTTCTATTGTTAGCTATACCATCATAGAATTATACTTAAATAGTGACTGCCTACCTGTCCTGCTAGTCAGGACACGTATGCCAAAAGGAAGGTCCCAGTGTGGTTCTCAGATAACCTCTGTCCGAGATTTGTAGGATGACCCCAGTTCTCTTCTTCTTGCTACAATGCTTATGCTCTCTGTAACTGGTTAGTCGTGCCGTATTTGTGCTTTACCCAACAAGAGCCCATGGCAATGCATGTGGCTTGAATTCCACCCACTGCACCCTGCTCAGGCTGTCCAGTTGCAGTGTCACCTCATTCTCTCCCTTCCCCTCCTCCTCTTCTTTCTCTCCTTTCCAGTCTTGGGAAAGAATTTCTCTAAGTATGAGAGAAGGAGAAACTAAAACAGCTGTGCAGATCAATCCTTTACATTCCTAGTTACAACATGGTTCTACGCACCACATTTTTCCTCCAATAAGGGTTTCCCCCCGGCCTGCAGCTCATGGTGGCTACACATTTGCAGCCCTTGAAGGTCTTGGTGGTTGAGTTCTTAAACAAGGCTGGCCCTTGAAAGCTTTGTAATTTGGGTATGGATCAGCAGGGGAACCAGAGTTCTTGAAGCTGCTTGTGCCTGGTTCAGTGGAGCAGTACGCAGGTATGTGAGCTGGGCCTTACAAAATCTCTGCACTCTACAAAACAGAGCTTGTCTTTCTAAATGAGGAAACCAAGGCACTGATGTTGAGTGGCCTTCACTCAAGCTGATGGAAGAGGGCTCTGTTGTCATATTGTGCTTTATTTCCACATCTGACCTTGGTCCACTAGCCTAGTCTCTCGGGACTTTGTCTGGGTACAGAATCTATTCAAATTCCCGCACTCATCTATTGTGTTTTCTGATGCTTTTTACCTAAACATTGCTTCTGGCGTTTGAAGCCAGTTATAGAGGGCTCCTACTCTGTCCAGCATGGCTGCAAAAACTAGATAGGCACACAGAGAGTGAACTAATTTATCATTATACTTCTAAAATACATTTTCTGATTATAGCAGTGCATCTCTGGTGATACAAGCTTTTGTCAACACAATATTCATGTGGAGCTGACATGATTTTCAAATCTGACCTTCAACCATGATAGAGCAGAATCTTATGGACATTTGTGAGGTTGCAGCTGGGAAGGAGGCACTGGTGATTGTGCCAAAACTATATGTGCTCAGTCCAGCTCTAGGAGAGAGGATTGGCACCCTCACTGAGGTCAGAATTGTGTGGTTACATGGCGCGAGCAAAAGGGGTGTATTACACAAACCCACACAGCTTTTCATGACCCAATGGAGTCTGGTTCCCTCTGGATTCTACCACATATTACAAAGTAACACGGCAAGAAGTTTAAGGAACATTTTGCTCTTGCTTTCTAACATATGTCAACAGGTTTTCCGAGATAACTTGCATCTCTGTGGAATATATTGCTGAGAGAAAGCAGGGAGGTGCCTGGCTGCTGTCAATGTGCTGAGGGAGTGGATTTCTTACCCTCTCTTGGTCTTCTGAAAACATCAGCCAGGAAGTTTAACTGCGTATTACTAAGGGGCTGATGGTGCCAGCCTCTTTGATGTTGTTTTCAAGGTTAGCTCTAACTGACCTTCCTCTTGCTTCATTTAGTTGCTCACATAGTTTCCTTTTGATACCCTAGCTGTGCTCTCACTGTTGGGATTTCTGCATGTTCCTGCGTTGTCTTTTTGTTAAGCTGATTCCTGCTTACTTCCTCCCTTTCTGCTTGTGCCTCCTCCTTCTCTCCCCCTCTCTCTGGCTTGTCCTCTTTCCTCAGGACCCACTCATTCTCCTGTGCCTCCTTTATTATTTCCACACCCTGAAATATAGCCCTGTTCCCTGGCCTACAGCTCCGTAGCCCAGATGCCCGCTGTTTTCCCAGTTAGCTCTCAGGAGCAGCTGTTTCACACAGCAGCAGATTACTCCTGCATGGTGGGAGGCAGTTGCTGCATTGCAGTTTGACGAACTCAAGGGAAGCTGCTGCCTTGCCTGGAAGCAGCCTGTGGGCTATATTTCAGCTGTGCAGGGACCTACGGGCCTTCCTATCTATGGGCATGCCTGGCACAGCATTAAGTAGGTGGCTCGTCTCCATGTGAGTCATAGGAGAACACTAGTTACACAGAGGCAAGGTACAACTTGGTGGTGTAGAGTCAGCAGCTCTCCTACCCATGGCTCTTGAGTGCCAAAATACCACGTAGCAGATTTGTCTTGCTTCTGAAGGAGGTGTTGGCTCCTGGCTTTGTTGAAATTGCAGCCTTGCTTGCCTGCCAGGGTTGGATCTGTACATGTGCACCAGTGGGTGCTGTGCTGCATGAGAGGTGCATGTCGTGCGAGCTGCACAGAACCAGATTCGGCCTGAGGCACAGAGCCCTCAGGATGTCCACAGGGAGTTTCAAACATGTGGAAAATGAGGTCCTAACCTACTCAGCCTGTGCCTGTATGAAAACGCCTGCTGCTGGAAGTTAAATATTGTAACAGCAAATGTGCATGACGCAGAAGCAGACCATGAGGTTCTCCACTAAGCAAAGGATTCTGATAGTGGTTTACACTGCTTCCATTGCAGAGATGATCTCCTCGGTGGCAGCACTACTGGCAATCGATAAATTGATACAGCGAAGCCACCAATAACTTCATTATTTAAATAAAAATAAAGTCTATTTTATTAACATTACCAATCTCATTAGAAAAATATATGTAATGAGAGGAGGACAGTCTGTGTCACCGCTTTGATAGGCCCGAAGTCAAAGATCCTGGTGGTTTTGCCATACCAATTCCAGAGTAGCGCAGGTGTTATTCCTTGCTGTCAGCAGTGTCATCCTATTGGAATTTAGCCTCCACATGCTTTGCTGGAGGGAGATTTCCCTGTGACATCAGTTGCTTAGGTTTTCTCTCCTTCCTTCCTGAGCCAACGGCACACAGCCCAGTCTTCACAACAAGCAGAGGCAGTGCCAGCCAGCAGAGGGGAAGGCCAGCCTCAGAGAAGCATCACAGACTCTCTGGACAAGAGAGTTTTGACAGCTCCCAGTGTCTCCTGGGCAACATCTTCCACTTCCAAACACCTGGTGGAAAAAATGGTATCACAGTATCACAAGCTTGGAAAGGACCTCTGAGATCATCAAGTCCAACCTATAATCTAACACTAACACCAACACTAACACCAACCATCATCTAAACCATGGCACTCAGTGCCTCATCCAGTCTCCCTTTAAACACCTCCAGGGTCGGTGACTCCACCACCTCCCTAGGCAGCCCATTCCAATGGCCAATCACCCTTTCAGTGAAGAATTTTTTCCTCATATCAAGTCTAAACTTTCCCTGACGAAAGTAACCCTGGTGGGTTACTGTAAATACTGCTGTTTAAAAGAGTGGCCATGGCCTTGCAAGAAGTGTGATAAATCGTTTATTGTAAACAGCACACTGAAGGGCACAGTTTGAGAAGCTCTGTCGCAGAGGAAACGTGTACCTTCCAGGCACATCACAGGATACTCTGGCCCCTCCCAGCCCTGGAACACCCTATGCCATTTGCTTCCATGCCCTTTTTCCCCAGTGCAGGGCAGAGAAGTGGTATTTTTCACTTGCTTTAGATGCTGATGCTTAGCAAGGAGCCTGTGTTCTTTTGAGAGTGCAAATGTTACAGAGGAGGAAGCAGCCATGCAAGCGCCTGGCAGTGGAGCAGAAGCAATTTCCAGAGCATGCAAATCCTGCTGGACCCTGTCCCAAGGATACTGGCTTGTGAGAAGAGCCTTGTCTGGCCTGGATGGCTGGGGTCGGGTTCCCTCCCGTGGCTGAGAGCTGCCACAGCAAGAACGTGCAGCTCTCAGTGATGCTGTGCAAAGCGTACAAAGGGCAGGCATCTCGTGCTAAAGCCACTTCTCCTGAGACTGGTATCGAAATCATATCCCACCTCTTGCCAGTTAACGGCAAGGTCCTCAGAGAAGCACACCTGACTGGTGAACGCAGTAATGAGATACTCACTCGGAGCCCTTCTGACAGCAGACAGTTCTCTGGGATGCTCCTCTTAACCAGGACTGGATCTACTCTTGAGTGGACTGTCATTAAAGAGAGGGGATTATTCCTATTTGTGTCATGCAAGGTAGAACACACAGGTTCCTGAGCAGAGGACAGCACAGCCTGTAGCATACGAATGCCCCAAAGTCATGGGTGCTACATTTTACCTGCTTTTTGGAACAATTGCTGCATAAACAGTCAGTGCTACAGAAGTGCTCACCACTGCACACATTTACTGATGTGCAGTCACCAGGCACGCCAGGACTGGGTGGGAAGTCAGCACAATGCCTCAAGATACGTTATCAACTGTAAATGTGGCAGGAAGTCATTAAAGATTTCCTGAGCTATTCCCTGGGAAAAGACCACCTCCAGGCTCCAGCAAACTGAGGGGACTTGTACTGCCAGAGCTGTGAAATGAAAAGAAAAATTGGCCTAATAAGTCAGTGTCGGCAACTTCAGCAGGCAGCCCTCTGCTACAGACGGATTCTATGTCCACAGGGTCAGGGTGGTGATGGATCACAAGATTTGGGGGACACGTGCCAAAGGGCTCTTTGTAGCTCACTTACTTCAGGCAGGTTCATTCAAGCCTCCCTACAGCTCTCGGGACTAAGAGAGGTACAGACATAGACAGCTTGGAATCCTTTGTCTCTAAAGCTTTGTAAATCCCTACGGGTGAAAATAAATGACAGCTTATTTTAAGAAATCTGTTCAGTCGCTCCATGAGCTCTCAGCCACAGCTCTAGGAGCGAGATTCACAGAAGCCAGGCTCTCAGCTGGAAAAGACAGTTTGTTACCATCAGAAGGCAGTCAGAGACTGGGAGAAGAGCAGAAGCAGTGAGGGAGGCCAAGCCAGGCAGGTAAAGGCAAGGAGCTCCAGTGTTTGTAGGGGGCTCATTCAAAAAGACTCGAAGGGGGTTGATGATACCAGAAATTCATGTGGCTCATCTCTCTTGATGTATGGGATAACTCACTTTGGTTGCTGCTGACATATCGGTCTTGAAAAACGTTTGTTTTATCAGCAGTATGTTTCTTGGGTTTTATTTTCCCTAAACCTCACCAACCAGCCCCTGGTCAAGACTTAAAGGCTGCCTCAGCAGATAAAAGGTCTTGGGGAATTACTGTGGAAATCTCATTTCTGGGCTGTGTCTACAGGTGAAAATAATTTAAAAAATAATTACTAACTCTGTGAGGTTATTTAACTGCTTGAAAAACTTAGTGTTCTGGGTAAAAGCAAAGTACTCATGCTATGGGTAAGGGAGAAGAGCCAGATAGTTATATTTTGTGGTGTTCATTTTCTCACTGGAAAAAAATGGGCAGAGTAAGAGACTTTTCTTCATAAAACAAAACAAAACAACAACAGCACAAACAAAAAAAAAGAGAAAGTATGCAAAACTTAGAGAGCCAGACCTCCAGTTTTGAGTATTTGCAAAATTCCTAAAGTGAACTTGTAAAATCAGGTAGCAACCACCATCATACACCTCGCTCAAAGTCTAATTTTGAGTGCATAGAACAGCAGAGACAGAAACAACTAGTTTGAATCTGGCATTCAATTTGTTCAAGATGCATATGGGAATTTTTCTCCTATTCATTTTCTACATACGATTTGAATTTAAGATGCTTGTTCCTTAAGGTCAGAACCTTGCTTACAAGCCTACCAAAGCTGAAACAACTTTTTATCCTGCTGGATTATTTGCTGGATATTCTGTAATGAAGATGCTCTTTCCAACACATAGAATACCAGAAATAAGCTGTCTCTCTTTTGAAAATTTTCATTTACTGTCAGAACAGGTTTCTTTCTCCACAGTGAACAGTTATAGAATTATTAGCCCCTAAGCTAATGCAAGCTGGTCTGCCCTGAACAGAAAGTGTTTCAGGATGAGAGTGAGCCATGAAACATTCTCCATCCGATCTGTTTGGCTGTACCACTGTAGCATACTGTATAGAAACCAGTAATCCTTTTCCCTCTTATTGTCGATTAAGGTACCCATTGAAAAGGCCAGAAGAGGTTTTCTTATCTCAGAGTCACAGTACATATGTCACATATACGTCTTTGATTCTCTTCCCACAGGAGAGAAAGAAAATATAGCTGAAAAACTAAGACGGGTCTCTCCAGTGGGATTTCAAGGAATAAAGCCTGCTTGCCTGGACTGCAAGGAGGTATCCTACACACACAAGAAACATTCCCTGGGACTGGTGACACCATTGTTCAGCCTCCCTCTTGCTGAGCAGGGTTCCACACAACACTGCAACAATGACTTTCCTCCGGAGGCGTCTCTGGGACAGTACTTTCGTGGCAAATTTGCCCAATGGCTCCATGATGGACTTGCAGCGCCCTGAGAACTCCACAGGCTCCCCGGTTTCTCCTGCCATGGAGAGAAAGCATCCACAGCCACCACAACCCTCACAATCTTCCTCTACTGGCACAAGCATTTTCAGCTCCATCTCCAGTGCCATGAAGCAAACAACTCAAGCAGCTGCAGGACTAATTGATCACTCGAGCAGCCCCACACTAGCTGTGTCCCAGAAACCCAAGATCCTCCTGGTGATCGATGATGCCCATACAGACTAGTAAGTCATCGTGGTCCTCCCTGTTGAATTCAACTCCACAGAGTTTGGGGGATGAGAGGGATCTGTGAAGCACAGGGCATCTGGAGAGGGATATGCAGATACTCTCACATCTACGTCACCAGCTCTAGCCCCAGGTCGGTCTAAGTCCAGTGACTTTTGTTATTGGTAGAGTAGACTTTTCTTATACCCTTCTTGAAAAATACGTACATTTGGTATTCATTGGCAAACTTCTTCATGGCCTCAGTATGTGAGCACACATAGAGTATTCTTGGCTCAGCAGGCTTAGATGAGTTGTCATATCTAGCAAGGGTTCAAAGAGATCACAGCTGAAGACATGTTAGTGCTGTTGTTCAGGACCTTAGCCTACTGTTTGTCCTGGCTCTGAAAATAAAAAGAAATTCAGTGTACCCAGCTCTCAGCCTCTCTTGAGCTTTTGTCTCTATGCGAATTTGTGCATAGATTATTAAAAGATAACCCAAGCTTAAAACCATCGATAGTAATGACTGGAGTTCATTCACTTGTCAAGGGCCCTTCACGTGCTAAGGAGAGCAGCTATTGGCAGAAGGCTCTCAAGCTCACCTAAGCCTCAAATTTGTCTTGTTCATGCAGGTCTCTGTTTACTCTGAAGCCCTTCAGAGTCAGAACTGGGTTTGAGGAGGTGCTGTTCCAGCTTGGTGTGAAGAGTTGCTGCAGCATTAAAGGAAGGTTAAAGAAAGCATGCACCAATCACCAATGAATGAAAACCTCATATTATCAGATGAGGAGAAGGTTGAGGAACTCAACATCTTTTGTGCCTCAGTTTTCACTGGCAACAACTCTCCTCACCCTTCCTTGGTCAATGGACAATGAGATGGGGACAAGGGAGGTAACGCCCCACCCACTGTAGAGGATGATCAGGTTTGTACCACCTGAGGAACTTGACTGTGCAACCTGATGAGATGCATCCTAGACTCCTGAAGGAATTGGCTGATGTGGTTGCTAAGGAACTCTCCATGATATTTGAGAAGTCATGGCAGTCAGGGGAAGTCCATGGTGACTGGAAGAAGGGCAACATTGTGCCCATTTTTAAAAAGGGAAGAAAAGATGGCCCTGGGAACTACCGACCTGTCAACCTCACCTCAGTGCTTGGAAAAGTCGTGGAACAGATCCTGCTAGAAATTATGCTAAATCACATGTAGGACAGGGAGGTGACCCAGGACAGGCAGCATGGCTTCACCAAGGGCAAGTCCTGTTTGACCACCCTAGTGGTTTTCTGTGATGGGACGACCACATCACTGGACACAGGAAAAGCAATGGATGTAATCTATTTGGATTTCTGTAAAGCCTTTGACATCGTCCTCCCACAATATCCTTCTCGCTAAAATGGAGAGATATTTCTTGTTCATGCAGGTCTGTTTACAAACAAAAGTTTGGAAGTTTGTTTCTTGTGATATTGGATAGCAGAGGACACATTCCAAAGGGCAGGACAACTGGAGCCTTCTGAAATGTTAAAGTGACTTCTTGCTTGCCGTGTACTTGCTTTCAAAGACAACTGTTTTAGAAAGCTTTAGGCAGGAGGGCAATGAGACTTATTTTGGGGAAAATCCACAGCGTGTGTTGAGGAGATGCTGTCATTTTGTCTGCCAGCTTGTCACAACACAGAGAAAAGTACGGGTAGCACAGGCAAGGGGACTGTATTGAAGACTTCAAAATTAAGGAAGCTGGGTTAGCTGGTCTTGGCCAAGGGAGATTGTTTTATTGCTCATTTCATCTCACACCACTTTTCAGTAAAGTTATCACCTTTGCTCTTCTTTTCTTTCCCAGGAGAGTGGGGACAAGGGGGGACCTGCCTCCCCAGGTTTATATTCACAAACCAACAGCTTAATTCTTAGCTAAAAAGGGGCAAAGTCTGACATCTAGGTCAGCTTCTTCAGCCAGTATAAAGTAAAAGAGCTTTTCCACTGAGTGAGGAAGTCTCTAATGAAGTGGTCATCGTATCAAATTTTTCACTGGATTTGTGTTTGTTTTTTATTATAGTAGCAGCCTCTTAATGCCAGATAATTCAGTCAGCAACACAAGTCTGGCTCAACCCTGATCTCTCCTTCCTGGGTGCACGCACAAGTCTCCCAGCAGGCTGATGTTCACCAGCCTTCTTCTCTGCTAGCATTTTTTGCAGTTCCTTCAATATGCTGCCAGGTGGCAGTCCCTTAACATAGCATCCTCCAGCTGTGGACAGGACTGTAATGCACAGCCCTAGCATCTGGGACTTACACAGCACTGCTTAGTCCAAACAGTGTCATCAGAAAGGAAAGACTTTGCTCAAAGGCCAATCTAGTTTTTCCTTGAGATTAATGGTGCTGAAGGTTGTCTGGAAATGATGATGAGGGACTGGACTCTTTTGCAGTATTTTCATGTTTTAAAATACTCACCACATTCAAATCCCTGCTTTTGTATGTCCCAGCTGCTTTCACTGTCACACAGACTTCATGATCTGTGAGCTGAGCTTACCCAAAGAGCAGCAGCTGGGAGATAGAAAGAAGAGGTGTGGCTGCCCTTGTTGTCTTCACCTCTCCACCTGTGTGTAAAGACTCCATGCATGCTGCTGTCTTGGTTACCCCTCTGCTGTCTGTAACTCAGCAGTTTCTACACATGATTGGGGACCCCTTTCATTCCTCCCAGCTCTCTGCCTCTATCCACACGCTTGTGGATATCAAATAATGCTCTTGCACATGCTGCCTGCCTTCACTCTGCTGAAGGCTGTGAGGGCACTGAACAAAATTGGTGACTGGAAGAAGGACAATATTTTGCCCATTTTTAAAAAGGGTAGAAAAGATGACCCTGGGAACTACCAACCTGTCAGCCTCCCCTCTGTGCCAGGGAAGATCATGGAACAGATCCTCCTAGAAGCTATGCTAAAGCACATGGAGGACAGGGAGGTGATTTCAAGACAGGCAGCATGGCTTCACCACGGGCAAGTCCTGCCTGACCAACCTTGTGGCTTTCTATAATGGAATGACCATATCAGTGGATACAGGATTTGATGGATGGACTGTTCAGTGGATAAGGAATTGCTTGGATGGTCCCATTCAGAGAGTAGTGGTCAATGGCTCGATGTCCAGGTGGAGATCTGTGGCAAGTGGTGTCCCTCAGGGGTCTGTCCTGGGACCAGTGCTGTTTAATATTTTCCTTAATCACATAGACAGCGAGATCAAGTGCACTCTCAGCAAGTTTGCAGATGACACCAAGCCAAGTGGTACAGCTGAAACACTGGAAGGACGGGATGTCATCCAGAGGACATGGACAAGTTGGAGAAGTGGGTCTGTGTGAACCTCATGAGGTTCAACAAGGCCAAGTGCAAGGTCCTGCACCTGGGTCAGGGCAATCCATGGTTTCAGTACAGGCAGGGGGATGGCGTGATTGAGAGCAGCCCCCTGGAGAAGGACTCGAGGGTGCTGGTTGATGAGAAGCTTAACATGAGCCAGGAAAGTGCACTTGCAGCCCAGAAGGCCAACTGTGTCCTGGGCTACATCAAAAGGAGCATTGCCAGCAGACCAACGGAGGTGATTCTCACTCTCTATTCCGCTCTTGTGAGACCCCACCTGGAGTGCTGTTTCCAGTTCTGGAATCCCCAACATAAGAAGGATATGGAAGCGTTGGAACTGGACCAGAGGAGAGCCACGACAATGATGAGAGGGCTGGAGCACCTCTGCTATGAGGACAGGCTGAGAGAGCAGAGGTTGTTCAGCCTGGAGAAGGCTCCAGGGAAACCTCATAGCAACCTTCCAGTACCTGAAGCAGCTGCAGAAAAGCTGGGAGGGACTTTTTACAAGGGCGTGGAGTGGTAGGAGGAGGAGGAATGGCTTTAAATGGGAAGGGGGAAGATTTGGATTAGACATCAGGAAGAAATTCTTCACGCTGCGGGTGGTGAGGCGCTGGCACGTGTTGCCCAGGGAAGTTGTGGATGCTCCCTCCCTGGAAGCGTTCAAGGCCAGGTTGGATGGGGCTTTGAGCATCCTGATGTGGTGGGAGGTGTCCCTGGCCCGAGGCAGAGGCGATGGAACCGAACGATCTTTACGGTCGCTGCCAACGGAATCCTTTCAGCCTAAGCGGCGCCCCCACCCCTACCCGCGTGTGACGTCTCGAGGTTGCCTCGGCAGCCCCTGCGGGCGCTCGGTGCCGTTGCTGCCCAGCTGTGGCTCGGCTGCTCTCGGCTCTTGTAGCCCGTCCCCGCTCGGTGCTGTCGCCGCCCGGCTCTGGCTCGGGATTTGATTTCGCCGATGGGCGCCTCCGGCAGCCGCGCACCGCAGCGTCCCGGTCCCTGGCGCCCCGTGGAGCGGCTCCGCAGCCTCCTCCGCAGGGCGTGGGAGTGGGCGCTGCACGGCCGCTCCGCCGCGCTCGGCGATGCCCCCGAGCCCCGCGCCAGCGAGGAGCCGGCCCGGCCGCGGCGGCTCTGGAGGTGGAAGAGGTTCTGCAGCCAGCGCCGGGACGCGGAGGAGCAGTAAGGGGCGGGCAGAGCTCGTAGCCAAGTGTCCGCTGCCCTGTCTGGAAGAGCCGGCAGAGCCCAGCGCGGTCACAGGGCTGGAGCCGCGGCGCTGACTCTGTCTTTCTGGAGCCCAGACTGCTCCTGTGCCAGGGGTGTCACAACACCCGTGCGATGCATTTAGAATCACAGAACGGTTTGGGGGAGAAGGGGCCTTAAAGGCCATCCAGTTCCAACCCCCGTGCCGTGGGCAGGGACAGCTCCCGCTAGACCAGGCTGCTCAAGGCCCTGTCTAGCCTGGCCTTGAACGATGTCAGGGAGGGGACCACAACTTCCCCGGGACACCTGTGCCAGTGCCTCACCACCCTCATTTCTGAAGAGTTTCCTAAACCCTGCAGTGTTTGGAATGCAGCCACAGGCTTTCGTGGCCTCTTGGAGCTCTATAAACTCTCAAGTCCTTGGAGTAGCCATGGGAATGTCTGAAGCCCTCCAAAGTCAGAACTGGGCTTGAGGAGATGTCACCCCAGCTTGGTGTGAAGAGTTGCTGCAGCATTAAGATAGCATCCCACTGAGGCAGAAGCCTTGTGGTTAGATGTCCATCTTCCAGGGGGCTTGTTCATCTCCCTGGCCCTTGATGTGGAGAGGGGATTTATGAGATGAGGCTGTAGCCAGCAGGGATGAGTTACTCCAGAGACAAGAATAGGCGCCTGTAGGGACTATCTCAGTCCCTGCTACTGTAGCAGTACAGTGTGTTTGTGTGCCTGTGCTACCTTTTGCTGGCTGGCTCATGAGTGGCTGTTGCTCAGCCAAAAGAGAGCATGCCATGTTTGGGTATTTTTAGTGAATGCTCTTCCTTCCTGTCTGGTTGTAGAATTGCTGACCAACTGGAGGAGAATGCGGGCTGTGAAGGCCCAGCAGTCCTTGAGAGCTCTTCCTCTGGGATGCCTGCTGACACTCCCTTGAGTGAACCTATCCTGACTGGAGCAGGTAGGATCCTTCACAATGGAGAAGGCTGTGGGGATGAATCACTTTGGTCTGTAGGAGAACAATAGCCTACCGTTTTGACCAAGGGCTTGAGAGATAGGGAAGGGCAGAGTGATAAGCACTCACAGCAGCATTGCACTTTTTCCCTCCTTTGTAGGTGTCTGTCCAGAGGAAGTGGCAGAACAAGAGGACAAAGATGTCTCCTTCGTTGATCCTGAGGTAGAATCATATAATCATTTAGGTTGGAAAATACCCTTAAGATCATCAGGTCCAACTGTAAACCTCACAGTGCTAAGTCCACCCCCTAAACCATGTCCGTAAGCAGCACCTCTACAGGCCTTGTGAGTACCTCCTAGGATGGTGACTCAGCCCTTTTCCTGGGCAGCCTGTTCCAGTCCTCGATAACCCATTCGGTGAAGTCATTTGTCCTAATCTCCAATGTAAACCTCCCCTGCAACTTGAGGCTGTTTCCTCTTGTGCTATCACTTGCTACTTGGGAAAACAGACTGACATCCACTGCTTCACAAGGTCCTTTCAGGTAGCTGTAGAGAGCTGTAAGGTCTCCCCTCAGTTTTGTTTTCTCTAGACTAAACAACCTCAGTTCCCTAAGAAGGTCCTCAAACAGCCTGTTCTCTAGACCCTTCACCAGCTTTGTGGCTTTTCTTTGGATGGGTGCCAGCACCTAAAGGTCTTTCTGTAGTGTGGGGGGGCAAAATTGAACACAATATTTGAGAGGCAGTCTCGCCAGTGCTGTGTACAGGGGAGGAATCACTTCCCTAGTCCTGCTGGCCACATGCTTCTAATACATACCAGGATCCTGTTGGCTTTCTTTGTCACCTGGGCACAGTGTTTGCTCATGTTCAGCACCTGCCAACCAGCACCCTAAGGTCCTTCTCCACAGAGCACATTTCCAGCCACTCTTCCCTTTCTCCCAAGGAGGCAGTGAGTCTGCACAGGGCTCACTGGATTTCAGACCCCTTTCCATCTGCTGCTACTTCTGCCACATGCTCCTAACTGAGACCTTGCCGTGCCAGTGCTGCGAGCAAGCTGTTCAGTTCGGACTGCAACAAAGTGAGGCCAAGCTAATGACCCAGGTCTCCTAGCAGCTGCCATTTGAGCTGGATTTCTGGTTTAGGATTGAAGCGGTAAAGTCCAGCATATGGATCCTCCTGATCCTGTGCTCTGTGTGTGATGAATCTTTTCCATTTTGAAACCATGGCCCCGAACGCAAGGAAGTGAAGACAGTGGCTGAGACAAAGAGGGAAACAGAATCAATTCTGGAGGACAGGTTGGGGGGAAACATAATCAGGCAGTACTTTATGTGCTTGAGTGATGTTGCGGGGCTGGCAAACATTGTGTTTTAGCGATGCTGGAAAGAGAAGAAGAAAAGGCTGTGAGGTGTGACTTTCAATTGGGAGATTGTAATGTGACTTCTTTTTCTTTTTTGAATGCTACTATAGATTCGTAATGGCCTGGAGGACATCAAAACTGGCTTTTTGACGACACCAAATGCACAGGAGCAACGTCCTCATCAGGTATGTGAACAGCTTCTGAGAATGATTTGGTTTAGTCTTTAAATTTCTGGTGGGAAGATAATTTCTGAAAATATAGGGTGGGCAGTGAGAAATTCCCCAGGTTTTAGCACAGCGCACACTAAGTGTAAAAGTCCATACCCCTGGTGCTACTGCGTTTTGAATATGCTTAGTGGACACTATGCAGGCCCTTGCATAGCGTGTCTTTTGTGTGCCTGGGTGATGTTGTGGGGCAGGCAAACACTGTGTTAATAATGCTGGTAAGAGAAGAAGAAAAGGGTGTGAGGTGTGACCTTCAGTTGGGAAAATCCTAGTGTGACTTGTTTTTCCTTCTTTGGATGCTACTGTAGACTCACAGTGGCCTGGAGATCTTTAAAACTGGCATTGCGAAAACGGCGGCTGTGAAGGGATCCCAATACTACCAGGTATATGAACGGATTCGGGAAGCGAGTGGGTTTAGTCTTTGAATTTCTTGTGGGCAGGTCATTTCTGAATGCTGTAGGGAGCTCCCCAGGTTTGAGGACAGGTCACTCTCAGGGGAAAACTCCATATGTTTCCTCATTCCCCTTGTGCTATTGCATTTTGAATATGCTTTGTGGACACTATGCGGGGCCCTAGGTTCATCAGCACAATTCCTTTGATGGATGGGCTTGCGTGCTGTGGGCAGGAGAGAGTTCCATGGTTGAGAGCTGTGAGAGGAGATGGGGCTTGGGAGATCCATGTTGTCTTTTACATGGAGAACACTGTCTGCACATGTGCTGCATGTGAATCCTGTTCCTGTGCTCTGTGTGTGATCAATCTTTCCTATTTTGATAGTGGGGATGTGCACGCAAGGAAGTGAAGAAGCTTTCTGAGAAGAAATTCCAATCCAAATTAGAACTGGAGGACAAGTGTGGTCAAGTCATCCTACTTGAGGATGTAGAAAACAGGCATAACTTTTTAATTCTTTCAAGAAATGTCATGTTGAGTAAAAGCCAAGCTTTACGCAACTGTAGTGGAAAAGCACTTAGCCAGTGTTTGTGAGCATATTCAAGTCTTGCTTTCAACCTTGCAAGATGCTTCTGTGCATAAGCCTATGGTATTAAAAAGCTGTATCAGGCCTTGCAAATGCAGGCTGCCTCCAGTTCTCCTGGGAGGGAAGGAAGTCTTTTCCTTCTCTGTTTGGGTAGACTTTGGGTCCTCCAGGCAATGTGTGGCACTGGAGTGCTGGCTGCTCTCAGTCATTCTTGTCCTGTCAAGCACGTTACAGATGAAGCAAGCTGTGACTGAGCTGCTTGTGTAAGAGTAGGCGAAAGAGGCCAAGTGTTTCTTTGTTTCACACTTTCCTTACTCATTTGCTGTGCAGGTTGAAGGAAATTCAAGAGGAAACTCAGAGTAAGCCGATGAAGTTTCCAAAGAGAACGAGCAATTCCCGGCCGAGTTTCCACGGAGAGATGAAGACCAGCTTTTTCAAGGTGGCAGGTTGTTCCCTATTTACAGGATGAAACTTTAGTTTTTGCTGGAGAGCCCATTAGAGATCGGTTTCTCTCTTCTGCTGGCTATAGGCTGCTGTGAATGTCCTGCTGACCGACTCCCCATCTATCTGCCTTTGAGAGTTGCTCTGTGAGATGATAGCAACCTCTTTATTGAGGAGCTGACAGTAATGCACTGGCTTCAGTGCCTTCTGCTTGATGTCAGTTGTGAGGTTGAGAGCTCAAGCATCCATTCACACAGTTGTGCTACAGGAGGATTAGGTACCTCTGGTTGTGGACTTTCCCTGGGCTCTCGTGGTGCCAAGCTCTTCATCCTGCAGGCCAGATTGGCATCATCAGAGTGTGGCAGGAGTACTTCAGTTGCCTGTCTTCTGGTCCCGATAAAATTTTAGGGACTCTGTGTTGCTTGGCCCGAAGGTGTGTGTCCCTAATGCTGTGAGAACACCTCCAAAGATGAAAACCCACATCTAGCAAGGGAAAGACACCTGCATAGGGAGTATTTTGTGTGCTTGGGTGATGTTGTGGGACAGGCAAACACTGTGTGTTAATAATGCTGGTGAGAGAATAAGAAAGGGCTGTGAGGTGTGACCTTCAGTTGGGAAAATCCCAGTGTGACTTGTTTTTCCTTTTTTGAATGCTACTGTAGACTCGCAGTGTCCTGGAGGTCTTTAAAACTGGGATTGCCGAAACAACAACTGAGAAGGAATACCAATACTACCAGGTATATGAACGGATTCGGGGAGTGAGTGGGTTTATTCTTTGAATTTCTTGTGGGCAGGTCATTTCTGAATGCTGTAAGGAGCTCCCCAGGTTTGGGGACAGGTCACTACAGGGGAAAAGTCCATATGTTTCCTCATTCCCCTTGTGCTATTACATTTTGAATATGCTTTGTGGACACTGTGCGGGGCCCTGGGGTCATCAGCACAATTCCTTTGATGGATGGGCTCACGTGCTGTGGGCAGGAGAGAGTTCCATGGTTGAGAGCTGTGAGAGGAGATGGGGCTTGGGAGATCGACATTATCTTTTACATGGAGAACACTGTCTGCACATGTGCTGCATGTGAATCCTGTTCCTGTGCTCTTTGTGTGATGTATCTTTTCTATTTTGATAGTGGGGATGTGAACGGATGGAAGTAAATAAGCTTGGTGACAAGAAATCCCAGTCCAAATCACTTCTGGAGGACAACTGTGGTGGAAACATTGTCCAGGAGAACGTACAAAACAGGCATGATTTTTTAATTCTTCTAAGAAGAATCATGTTGAGTAAAAGCAAAGCTTTATGCAACTGTAGTGGAAAAGCACGTAGCCAATGTTTGTGAGCATATTCAAGTCTTGCTTTCAACCTTGCAAGATGCTTCTGTGCATAAGCCTATGGTATTAAAAAAGCTGCATCAGGCCTTGCAAATGCAGGCTGCCTCCAGTTCCCCTGGGAGGGAAGGAAGTCTTTTCCTCCTGTGTTTGGGTAGACTTTGGGTCCTCCAGGCAATGTGTGGCACTGGAGTGCTGGCTGCTCTCAGTCATTCTTGTCCTGTCAAGCACGTTAGAGATGAAGCAAGCTGTGACTGAGCTGCTTGTGTAAGAGTAGGCTAAAGAGGCCAAGTGTTTCTTTGTTTCACGCTTTCCTTGCTCATTTGCTGTGCAGATTAAAGAAAATTGAGAAGGAAATTCAGAGAAAGCTGAGGAAGTATCCAGAGAGATCAAGCACTTCCCAGCTGAGTTTCCATGGAGAGATGAAGACCAGCTTTTATAAGGTGGCAGTGTTTTTCCCTCTTTTCATGAAGAAACTTTAAAATTAGTTTTTGCTGGAGAGCCCATTAGAGATCGGTTTCTCTCTTCTGCTGGCTATAGGCTGCTGTGAATGTCCTGCTGACCCATTCCCCATCTATCTGCCTTTGAGAGTTGCTCTGTGAGATGATAGCAACCTCTTTATTGAGGAGCTGACAGTAATGCACTGGCTTCAGTGCCTTCTGCTTGATGTCAGTAGTGAGGTTGAGAGCTCAAGCATCCATTCACACAGCCGTGCTACAGGAGGATTAGGTACCTCCGGTTGTGGACTTTCCCTGGGCTCTCATGGTGCCAAGCTCTTCATCCTGCAGGCCAGATTGGCATCATCAGAGTGTGGCAGGAATACTTCAGTTGCCTGTATTCTGGTCCCATTAAAATTTTAGGGACTCTGTGCTGCTTGGCCCGAAGGTGTGTGTCCCTAATGCTGTGAGAACAGCTTCAAAGATGAAAGCCCACATCTAGCAAGGGAAAGACACCTGCATAGGGAGTATTTTGTGTCTTTGGCTGATGTTGTGGGTCAGACAAACACTGTGTGTTAATAATACTGGTACGAGAAGAAGAAAGGGCTGTGAGGTGTTACCTTCAGTTGGGAAAATCCCAGTGTGACTTGTTTTTCCTTCTTTGGATGATACTGTAGACTCGCAGTGTCCTGGAGGTCTTTAAAACTGGCGTAGCAAAAACAGCGGCTATGAAGGAATACCAATACTACCAGGTATATGAACGGATTCGGGGAGTGAGTGGGTTTAGTCTTTGAATTTCTTGTGGGCAGGTCATTTCTGAATGCTGTAGGGAGCTCCCCAGGTTTGGGGACAGGTCACTCCAGGGGAAAAGTCCATATATTTCCTCATACCCCTGATGCTATTGCATTTTGAATATGCTTGGTGGACACTATGCGGGGCCCTGGGTTCATCAGCACAATTCCTTTGATGGATGAGCTTGCGTGCTGTGAACAGGAGAGAGTTCCATGGTTGAGAGCTGTGAGAGGATATGGGGCTTGGGAATTCCATGTTATCTTTTACATGGAGAACACTGTCTGCACATGTGCTGCATGTGAATCCTGTTCCTGTGCTCTTTGTGTGATGAATCTTTTCTATTTTGATAGTGGGGATGTGAACGCCAGAAAGTGAATAAGTTTGCTGAGATCAAATGCCAGACCAAATCAGTTCTGGAGGATGAGTGGGGTGGAAACATCGTCCTGGAGGAAGTACATAACAGGCATGACTTTTTAGTTCTTCCAAGAAATATCATGTTGAGTAGAAGCGAAGCTTTAAGCAAGTCGAGTGGATAAAGCCTATACATAACTGTTTTTGAGCAATCCAAGCCTCACCTTTGACCTTGCAAGATGCTTCTGTGCATGAACCTATGTTATTAAAAAGCTGCATTAGGCCTTGCAAATGCATGTTTCCTCCAGTTCTCCTGGGAGGGAAGGAAGTCTTTTCCAGCTCTGTTTGGGTAGACTTCAGCCCCTCAAAGCGATTTGTGGCACTGTAGTGCTTGGTTTTGTCATTAATTTCTTACCTGTCAAGCACATAACAGATGAAGCAAGCCATGGCTGTGCTGCTTGTGTGAGAGTATGGGAAAGGAGCTGACTTTTCTATGCTTCACGCTTTCCTTACTCATTTGCTTTGCAGGTTGAAGGCGATTCTAGAGGAATGTCTGGCAAAGCCGGCATTTTCAGAGAGGAGTACCAACTCAGTTCGCAATGGAGCCGTTAAACTGAGAAGAAAGGTTTGTTTGGTTGATTTGAGGGGATGGATTTTTTCTGAAGGAACCTGTATGATTATATTCCTGTATGTGTTTTTCTATGTTGCTTGTGATCCGCTACGATTGATTAACTTCTCTTGGTGCCCTTGCTCTTTTTGTAGCAGTAGATCACATTGGAGAGATGCGATGGGAAGATGGTTGAGCACTGGAAGAAAACAATGAATGATATCAGTGGAATGAATGAAGCCTGAAACCTTTTGCCTCCCACCTTTTTTGCAGCCACCACCCTCCATCTGGTTCCAAGTTTTGTGTTGTAGATTAGTATTTAGTAAACTGTTTTCTCTCCTATGTGTCTTAGTCTGACTGCGGAACTGAAGTGCTTGGGACATAGTGTCTTTCATGAGGAGAGTCCTGTTTTGGAAGGCTCACTCAGGCTTTCTTCCTATGCAGGCAGTTAGCACGTCTCTCTCTTCTCTTGCTCTGAATGCAAATCAGTCCTGCAGTGGTCTCCAAGAGTGAGAATGTGTCTATGTCCTCTTCCTCTGGGGTGGCTTGAGCTGTGATTGTGCTCACATCAGGGAATAGTGCAGAGCTACCAATAATCATCAGTTACCAGATGTTTCCTGCTTTTTAGAGCAGTCATCCTGGTGGTCTGGGCAGAAAGTGATGTTCCGGTAGCCCTGGAAGCTTTGCAGATCCCATAGGGATCTGGTGGATCTGTATCCTGCTAAGGGGAAAGGTGTGAAGAAGTGGACACAAGCTGGAACAGGGGTTAACCCACCTCAACCTAAGGAAAAACCTTTTCTCCTCTGAGGGTGGTGACAACTCGGTGTCAGGGAGCAGCACAGGCACGCTGTCCCCTCGGAGCCAAGGGTTGTCCCATGGGCAGCAGGGCAGGGCCCAGCCTTTGCCAATGTGAGCAAGGGGTGCAAGGCAGTGCCAGAGTGGGCTGGGGTCTGGAGCAGCAAGGCCCGTGGCCCGGCAGAGGCTCAGCTGAGACAGTGCTGGAGTCGGGAACACCACGACAAAGGTCAGGCAGGGCCTGGAGTCCTCTGCCGATGCCTCAGTGTGCCTGCTGGGCTCCAGCTCAGACTGCTCGTGGCTTATTTATGCTTCTGAGAGGTTATGGTCTCACGCTACTTGCCTTGGCTGAGCCTGCTTTCAGTTGGGCAGGGGCAGATGAGATGAGGCACCTTGCAGCCTTGATCATGCTGCGCTTTCCAGGCACAACCATCTCCAGTGAGCCAGAAACTTCACACAAGAGGCTCATTAAAGCAGGCAGGAAGTGTTCCCGAAAAAATCGAGCCTTCACTGTGAAATTTCTGGTGTGCCAAGAAATACCCATCTTCACTGTCTTTTCTGAGCTTTGTGCCTCACAGTAGGTCACATGAGAGACGATGCTCAGTCAGATTTTCTGCATGTTAACTGGATTTGAGGCAGGTTGTGAACTGAATATCAGGCTAGTTCCTGCTGTTCTCTTTGCTATTGCCGCAAAACAGTAGCACGGTCTTTACTAGGTTCACTGACTTTTTTGGATGCCTATTAGCAATTTTCCCCTGTACCAGCCCTCTGAGAGACCTGACACAGGGGTGAAATGGCTCCATGACTCAGACACTGAAAGAGAAGAGCTCCTATTGGCATAGGACTATATTATCTCTTCTCATCTGAGAGCTTTAAGCCAACAAGTAGTGGCCCTTGACCAGCTGGTTAATGCTTTTTACCAAGCCTGCACTGCCCAAAGTGAGTTATTAAAAGACCTAAGCCTTTCAGAAAAACGAGACCAATATCGGTTGTATAGAGGTTGATGGGGGTCTTTTGCCTCAGCCTGGTCACCACCCACTAGCCCTGTCCCCTGCTTGCTCTTCAGAGTTATCACTGCTGGTTTCTGCAGCCTCAAGGAGGAGAAGAAGGAGGGTAAGCCAGCCAAAGACTCTGTGTAACCAGGGTCTATTGGGACAGAAGCTGCAACCAAGGAGACCCTAGTGATCTCCACTAGGACATGAAGGATGTCAACAGCAAGGATATATGGACAGAGCACAGCAGTGCTCTGGAGGAGAGGGTGCTATTGTAGCCAAGCCTGAATGAAGACAGCCACCAGGCAGGCGTGGTACACATGCTGAAGCTCCAGCATCAACCAGTTATGGGAGTCCCCGCTCCTCATCACATGACTGTCTCCCCTCAGCAGCTGCAACACTTGTACCTTTTCAGACAGGAAGGTTGGTGGATCAGCTGTGCTGGCTCCTGTACCCTGAATACAGGAGTGCTGGGAAGCTTTCACCTGATGGAGCTGCTTTCCCACATGATGCACCAGCAGCAGAGGTAGCAAACAACCCAGCAGTGTTAAATGAGGAAGGTGGAAGAACTGCAAGATATCCAGGCCAGCTTAGCCCTTTGCAGCATAGTTGGGCATTGCTGGGTTCTCTTTTTGGATCTTTAACCTTTATCCTTTTCCAGTTTGGGCATATGCGAGGTAAGGATTCTTGTCTGTATTGCGTTATGGACAGCTCAGAATGCACAGAACCTGCCCCCTTCTGGATGTAAAAGACAGCTGCGGCGTGATGATTAGAAGAAGCGTAGGGAGGGACAACAACCGAATGTGTATGCACATCTGTGCCAGGAACTTGCAAATGATCCTGTTCCTCCTAGCACAGACCCTTATGGGGAAATCTTCCCATAACCATACAGCTAAGGACACGCATCTGTCCCTGGAAGCTGTATTTGACAGATGAGTTATCCAAGTGATAGTAGTGGTGATGGGGGAAGGTTACTAGCACTGATTTTTTCTCCCATGGTAGAAGATAATGAAGTGCCCATAAAAACCAAGTGTCTGGGTTTGTTTTTTCCCGTCTCCAATGGAGGATGATGACCTCCAGCACTGGCTGTTCAGCAAGGCTAAGCTGCTGCTTGTTGTTATTTCAATCGAGCAAACAGTCAGCTATCTGCAGAGACTGGGAAAGCGGGCAGAGGAAGGGAAAATCCACCTGAAGGAGGAAGCATCTTGTGGGTGGCAATGGAAGACAGGCAGCAGGGGATGCAAACAGGCATTCTCAGTGCCAATGTCATATAGCAAGAAGACAAAACACTCTTGTTTGGAGATTACAGCAGAGCTCTTAAGGAGGTAGAATTCCGCACATCACTATCTAAAGCATTCTTGTAGGAGTGCTGCAATGTCAGGTGGGGTGATTGGGTCACCTCATGCCTGGTGGAGGTGCCTTAGTCGCTCACACAGTGACAGCCCTCAGCGATGACCAGAGGACACTGCAATTCCTAACACACCTGTAACCTCTCTTTGGCAATAATGCATGCAGGATGTTGGCCTTCAGTTGGATGAATTCCCTAGAAAGGGCTGACTACAGTCTCAGAACTAAAAGCTGGTAAGGAACAATATTTCATATCCTTCACCCAAACTAATCCCGGAGAAGAGAAACCAATATTCTAAAGATTTGGCTAGAGAAAGCACAATTGTAAATGCACAGAGGATTTTCTATGAGGAGAATAAGAAACTTTTATTAACATGTACAAATGTTCCTTAAAATGAGAGAGTGGGAAATATCAGGCCAATGTTTCAGGAATGACTGTCATTCCCCATTCAATTAAAACCTGTACTAGGCATTAAAAGAAGTTCTTTTGTTCTTTCCAATCAGTGCAGTCCTATGTTTTCCTGTTGTATGATATTTCATGAGGACGTGCATTAAATTACACACTTATTCTAGCTTTGGCCAGCAGATAAAGAAACTGAAGTTGCATATATGGTCACATTCAGTATTTTGTTAGATATATGTGGCTGGTAGGGAAATTTTGGTGGTTAATAGAAGGTTTTGGGTTAGCGTCTTTAGAAACTTAAGTTATCTAGAGAAATAACGCAATTTTTGCCTGGGAGGCTCACAGTGAGGTGAAAAGATAGCTCAAGATTTAGCCTCTTGACTGTTATCTCTTAAGTATACCTGGATCTAACAAGCATCTTTTATCAGTCTTGAAGGACAGATTAAATCCATCCCTGCTTTGTTTGATAGTGTAGACCCGGTACTTTGCCACACGTACAAGATGCAAGGCTCATGATGGGGAAACCTGAAGGAAGGAAAGGAAAGAAGCGTGAGGACATGATGAAAAGGAACTGTAAAATGTTCATTCAAAGAACAGTGCAAGAGCATTTACTGTAACTGTATCATAAAGCTTTACTCCTTCAGAATGCTCTCTTGTAATTGCCCAATTATATCCCTTTTGATACAGTCATTTCATCTATACACTTGCAAATTGCTGAGGAGAGCAGCTGATGCATCTCTGGCTTCCAAGGGTGAAGCTTAGATTGCTGCAGAACCAACTGCTAAGAGCCAAACTTGTATTCTAAGGTCTGTTACTCTGTAGAGTGCTGTAGCAATCTAAAAGTCACTCTTCAGGCATGCAGCCATATGTCCTGCTGTCTTACTCTGCTGGGAGGCGTTCTCACTGCTTGATGTATGCTTCAGGTGAAGAGGCTGATGTTTGATTTCTCCTCAAGGAACCCAGTGTGGGAATTTAGCATTTTAGTTCTGCATCTAATTTATTTGAGATCTATGGAAACGTAACTTAGCGTCTGACACTGGAGACTGATTGAAGTTGTTAAACAAGTTTTGAAAATGTGAGAAATACTTTCTCTTTTTTTTTTCACCTGTTCTGTTTACCTGCTGTTCACATCTCTTTCAAGGAACTGAGTTAGAAGCTTTATAATAAATTTGTGCCTCGGAGCAAAAGAGGTACAGCTCAAAGCAGAGACATACTTGGCATTGATATGGTCAGGAGCAACCTCTGAAAAGGGAATTACTAAACATCTTCTGGAGGAGCTTATTTTCAGAAAAAGGTATAGCACATTATTCTGAGCTGTAAAATGACAGTTCGGGAAAAAAAGCAACCAAAGTCTTAAAACCTTCTCCTGCCCTCAAAAGTTTTCAACAGCAAATTTTTCACTCATGTTAAACAGTCTGGCTAGACTTCACAGCTAGCTGTTTTATTTTAAACCAAGTTCAGCTGATCTGGATTATATAGATGATCTGATTGATCTATAGCTTCAGTTATTCATTTGAAGAAGCTTTTAGTTAAAGATTTCTTAGTCCTTGCTCTAGGTTTTTAAGTTTTGATTAATATGTCACTTCAGAGAGAGCATGCTTTTGGCGATATTTCCTCTCTAAGCTGTGGGAGTTGAGAATGTAGATCTCAGTCAGGACTCTTTTGCACACCCCCTTTATCAAGAGAAAGTAGTTAAAATTCCTCATAGGAATTGAATTAGGCCACTCTTTCAGTCAAACTGGTGCCCTATCCAGGTCCACAGAGTCCCTCAGAATGCACTAATGGAGTATATTCTTCAGTTTCTTCCTCATTAATACCACTATCAAACATATGCTGGAACATTTCTGCCCTGTTTCATATTTCAGAATCACAACAAGTTTAGAAAATAATACATGAAAATACATAAATTATTCCAGCCTTTACCCTGTAGGAATAACTGTCTGGTCTGCGGAATTAATTTTCTTACTTAAAATTTATAAGTAGCCAGCTTGCTTCAGGCTCTTTGCAATTTGAGTTTATGTGTGTGTGTGTATGCATGAACCCTAATGTGAGCTCTATTTTTCTTCTTTTGGGCAGCTTAATATTGACATTTCTGCAAAGATATTACTTTATCTACACATAGCTCTGAAATGGAATATTAACACATTTTGCTCTGAGAGCAGCTTTGTTTCTCCTCTCAGGGAAGGTAAAAATACATTCACCTGAATCTGAAATTCTATGTATATCTTGTTAGATTTCCCTCTGACAAAAAAATTCCTCAACGTTTTTAATGCACCTGTTGTTAATCTTCTGTAAAAGTCTTGCAAATAAACTGATAGAGAAATTTTTTTCAGACTGCCCTAATTGTGCTGACAAGTGCTGCTCTAAGAATAGACAAAACAAAATTCTGCGGCACCTTAAAGACATGCATGTTGGCAGCATGAACGGATTTCATGAGCAACATAAATGTCTTCACTGGTGCTGGTCCCTGCAGTAAATACAGCTCTTCTCAAGTCCTTTTTGCAGAATGCCCAGACAGTCTGTGCTGATGAAACTCAACCCTGCACTCTAGGTATTAGCTAAACTGTCAGTATTTCCTGCCAAGTAAGTTAGAGTAAATTACCATGAGACTGAAGGCATTTTGTCAGATCTCCAATCCATTTGCTTAGTTAAATTGTAGGACCATATTGCTTTATGGGTTAATAGAAAGGTATGTAGGGTGAAAGCAATTCTTCAGAAAAGTTATGGCTTTTAGAACTATCTTGGACTGAAGTTCTCTGCTTTCTTTTTTTAAGCTCTTACTTATTCCATCTTATTATCACATGTTGTAATATGTAATAAGGAGGCTATTCTTGTGGCTAGACTGGTGCGATCAGTCCAGCAGACACCCTCAATGAATATGTCCTATCTTAATAGGTATCTTCATTAATCTCAAGCTTAAAACACTTCATTTCAGTTTCATTTCAGACTGCACATCACTCATTCTGTGCCATTTCCTAAGTATATGAGCAGGTACTTGTGCTGGAAGGTTACTTGTTTCTCTCTAGTGAATAAGCTGAGGTTTATAAATAAGGGACAGACTGGTGAAACAATTGGGGCTCTGTCTTGAAACATGCTGTCTAAAAAAGATAGAGATTGAAAGACCTATGAAATTCTAGAGCATTTCAATACACTCCTTACCCATTTTTCTGAGAATTCATTGAGTCTTAAGCCATTTCATGACTTAAGCTCAGTGGATGGGAGATATTTATCACATTATTTGATTTCCCTTCTTCTTTTTTAAAAAATCTACATGTCATCATGTACTATTACACTGTGCCATGAACAATGGCAGAAGTAGTAACTCTATGACTACATATCCCTTAATTTCATCTCTTTTCTACTTCTCTTTTTTTCTTCTTATTGTTTATTCTTGGGTGCATTTGAAATGTTGGCAACAGTATACAGCTGTAGTGATTAGGAAGTATTCTTCACCTCACTACCTCTACATTGCAGCAACTGCAGGTCGTGCTAAACCTGTCAGCAATGCAGGTAATTCGGAGATTGTGTTCATATTTTGTCTCCTTTTTCTCTCCATTCTTAATTCCTAACACCATTAGTGCTCGTGTCAGAACTCTAGGACTTCTTGGAGTCTTCCTGACCAAGAAAGCCTCACGGGTTGCTCTCTCCTGGGACAAAGCACCACTCGGCTCATGTGTGTGCTCATACAGAGGAAGGTGACTGCTCTCCAAGGACCATTGACTTGCCTTCCTTCCCCTGCCCAAGGTGCTGAGTCAGGAGCTGCTTTACACATTGTTGCTTGAAACAGAGACAAATTCTCATTCTGTTTGCCTTGGACTTGGAATTCATCTGCCCTACCCTGTCTTAACATTATTCACAAATGTTTAAGATGTTGAGAGAATGATATCAAAGGTCTTGCAAAAACTGCAGTTTTCTGTAGCGCAAGCTTCCCTCAGAGCTAAACCAGCTCAATTTGAGGTTCAGTGCTCAGGTAACTGCAGCTAGTGGCATTCTAAATCTATTTATCAAGAGTCTGCTTGTTGCTAGCATGAGCACAATGGGTGGAGAGCCCCTTTAAGAGAAGTATATTTTTATGGTCTTCAGCATGGATGAAGCCATGACATCTGAAATAAATAGTATGTAAGTTTCAAAGCTGGTTATAAAAATGGAGTAGAGAATTTCAGAGAGAGCTTCAATAAAAATGATAACAAGTCAATTTAATTATTTTTTTCTTGGCATTTCATCATACCCAAAGCCCCATTGAAAACTTTAATAGGAAAAACTCTTATTCAATGTCAAATAGATCCAAAAGAAAATTTTGGCTATTTTAATGGAAATATTTTCTTTCAGGGCATCTGAATTTATCAGAAATCCAGAGGTGCCTAATGGGATTGGCAAAAGAGGTGTTTCATGACAATTTATCTGTTCAGTGCATCAAGTTTCTCAGCAGAATTTATCCCGTGAGGCATGCTAAGGAGGTCCTGTCCTGCGGAAATGTTAAAGTTGTTCCTTTCGACAGGGAATATATCAAGGTGAGATCCTGAATCAATTGTCTTGGATTTCTTTATTTGCCATCCAGTCTATACAGTTGGCTGGACACTTTGCAAAGCTTAAGCAAAATTCTTCGCAGTAACACCCATTAATTGATTGTGATCCAAACCAAGAAAGTACAATACGTGTCATATCAAAACTAACTTATCGCAAATTTTGTAGATTTGTTGCTTCACAGCCTACAGAATTAGTCAGGCATTTAGCATCAGTCAAAAGGAATTTGCTGTAGAATATATCTGTATGTTTTACTTACAAATTAAGGAACACAGCCAAACTGTGCTGTTTTACTTTTCTCTGAATATCATGGATAGAGGGGGTGAAAGCAATATCCTTTATTTTTCCAGCCAAACAGTTTTGATTTTACAGTCGAGGCTGCATCACACATCTGGTGCCAACATCATGCTGTGCTAATGTAATTTACCAGGCACACAATGCTAAGAAAGAACAACATGATCCAGAAGAAAACCTGCTCCTTTCTAGTTTCTGCAAAAGGAGTTGCAAAGCTCAGTTTATTTCAAAATGAAATTAAAAGTCATTTAGTTTTGTTCCTTCAAGTAGCAAATTAGTTACTGGAGAAGAAGACAGTTGCACAACAAGATTATCCTTTGCTTCTGTAGACAGAAGAGCAGCAAATCAAGGTGAGAGAAATGCTGTGCAGAAAATGGTAGGCAAGGCAATTTTTCCTATTGATGCCATTTTCATCAGAGCAATCTCATAATTTTCTATTGTTGGCTGGAATTCCATCTCACACTATATTGGCCTTCGATATGTTCACGGCTTCCTTCTGAGAGACAGGGAATTGCCTCAGGCACATATCAGTGTAAGAGCTAACTTCCTGCAGGAAACCTGTGATTTTTCTTACTCGATTTCTAGACCTGAATATTTGAAAGAAAGGCATGCAATTTGCATAGTGTGTGTCATACACTATACTTCAAGGAAAAATGTTTTAGCCTAATTCTAGGTGATGGCTCATTTTCTTAAGTAAAGAATGAAAAATAATAGCTGCTGCAATTTTAAGCTTCCTGCTGTTGTCAGAAAGACTGCCTTTGTCTGCTTCAGGGCTCGAATCCAGTCTTTTGGAGCCCTGCAGAATCTAGTCATTTCACTGGGGCACTGGAAGACCTTCAAGGTGTAACAAGGGACCTAATTGACCCAATATTTTCTCACAGTGAGCTATGTTTACCTTAACTGTAAAAGAATTGGGACCATCTGGTCAATTAGGTCTTTTTTCAAGTGAGAGCAGTGTCTGTTAAGTATCCACACACCCTGCCTACATAGTACAAATGGCACCAGATAACTGTTGGGAAATACTTAATCTGCCTCATCTCCTGTGCCCACTAACACTGCATGTTTTCTTCTGGTACAACGAGGGACTGCTTCTGTATTACAGTACTTCAGAATTAGTGTATCCAGATGGCCCAGAACAGTAGGAGTCAGCCTTATGGAGACTTTCTCAGGGTGGGATCAGGAGAGCTCTCCGTATATGTGCCTGGACAACCAACAGCTAAGACGTTGTTTCTGCATAAATGTTTTCTCTCCATGGGTGAGTGGATCCTGTGACCTATTAAGTGCAACGCTGCCTCCGTGAGAGAACACGGATGTCAGGGAAGGGGTCATTGCTGTCTAGGGAGGCTGTGTTCCCTTCCAGCCACATCATGCTAAACAAGTGTTGATAGTGTACCAGAGCACCTCGCTGGTGGGTCTGAAATATGCATTCACTTTAGACATGGTGCTGTAGCTCTGACGTAACGTTCCCTATCCAGACCTATAGACATCTCCAAGGAGAGTCTCCCTGCCCAGCTCTGCCTTATAATAAGAAACATTCTTCACTCTTTCCCCACCTGCAAAGGGCAAAAAGGGCAGAAAATTACTGTCCTCCTTTTTTTATAGTATTGCCTGTGTTCACTTCAATCTCCAAACCTAAATGTGTTAAATATTTTTGGCTAATTGAAATATCTGTAGAGCTGGTTAAGTTGTAGAATCATTTAGGTTGGGAAAATGTTAAGATCAAGTCCAATGTATGTACCTGAATGCTTGCCTCTATCACAGTGCGTGTGTGAGACTAAATTTTTGCTAAATCTCAGCATTTTCAGCAAACTGTTGGGCGTATTTTATAATCTTTAAAGAACTGTTAGAAAAAAAAAATCACCATGCTGTAGAAATACCAACTTATTAAGTGCATATCAGTTGGTAGTCCACCTTCCAGTTCTTTCCTGAGCTGTGGATTAGACAGTTGGTACACAGCAAGAGGGACTCTCCAAATGGTGTGTCAGAATTGATGGCTGCCTGGCATCCTGCTGTAATCTCTGCTCTGGAAAAATAACCAACTCTTCCGCTCTGCTGACCTGAAAAATGCATCTTTTGATTTTTAACAGCTATAAACTGGAGCTTTCCTGGTGTCAGGCAGGTTCAGAGTTAAGAACTGGTGGAAGGACAGACTTGATAGGGATGGTAAACTCTATGACCAAAGAGCAGAACTAGTCTGGCTTCATTCTGTGTGTCTGAGATGTTGTTTCAAAGCTCTTTCCCAGCACAAAAACCAGGTGGCACAGCGTATTCAGTAGAGCTGGTCCAGAAATAGAGCTTGCCTCCCCAGAAAGCTTAAATATTTCAAAATTAGCTTCTCCTCTGGTCCACAGAGTTAAAACATACTGAAAGAAAACACTTTCTGAAAGTCTTCAAATAGGAGATGCTGAGTTTTTTTGATCAGAAATTACATCTTTCATTCTGACAAAGGAAAATGAAAGTTTTGACATTGTAAATCTTCCCAATGCAAGATTGAAAACCTGTACTTTCAAACTCTTCTGAGAATTTGCTTTAGTTTCAATGCAAGACTTTTATTCTCTACCCAGGCTTACTTCTACATTTCAATTATTAAAGATCTCCAAGTTCCTAATGTTTTGTCATTTTCAGAAATGATAATGGCACGTGTGAAAGTTCAGAAACAATTTAGGATCAAGATTAAGACTGTTGCCAGGAAGCAGTAGAAAGATTATGCTGCTACTGTTTTTTGGTGATTTATACTCTATGATGTATTAATAGACTGGGGAGACAGGAGAGTTCTTTTGGGGTAAGCTGTAATAATGATTATAGTGACCCGACCAGAGATTCACTGTGGATTAAGTTCCAGGTTAACTGTCTTTTCACAATATTGTTTCTACCTTTATTTCTCCAGAATCACCACTCATTTAGTATAGCTGATAATATTAAGTCACGGAAGTTGTTAAATAATTCCAGGGGAAAGGGTTAGCATCCTTCTTTTCAAGTGTGATTTTAAAAGTTCATATTAGCCCCAGGGATATAATTGATGACAAACTGAAGATTATCTGATGTTGATGGAAATGCTTGTATTATTTACAAATAAGGACAGAGTGACTTTCCTGGAATGAGATAGAAACCTGCAAGATCCTGTGGTGTATGTTTGAGTCAACTGTGGAAGATTCTAGGATAAGAAAAGCATATGGAGGTGAAAATCAACACCCCCAATATTCCACACCACCCCATAGTCACTCTGCCTACACAACCTCAGGGTACTGCCAGCACACCCTACCTGTCCATTGCCCCCCATGAAACACCGACACCTCCTCTACTCCCCCGCACCCACTCACCCCATTCTCTCTCCTCCTATGTTTTGCATTTGTGCTGGAAACTGTTGATAACAAATGGTGTTTTTGTTACTGCTAAGCAGTGCTTACTTGATTTTGCTATTGCTCAGTAGTCAAGGCCCTTTCTGCTTCCCACACCACCCTGCCAGTGAGCAGCCTGAGGGTGCACGGAAAGTTGGAAGGGGCACAGCTGACTCCAGCTGACCAAAGGGATATTGCATATGACATCATGCTCAGCAATAAAACTAGAGGGGAGGTTAGTAGGGGGGAATAGGTCAGGAACTGACAGGGCATTGATTGGTTGGTGGCAAGAAATTGTTTTGATTTGCATCACTTACCCTTCTTGGGTTTTATTTCTCTCTCTTGGTTATTATTTTCTCTTTTCCTTACAAGTTATGGTGGTGGATGGTTGTTTCTTTTCAATTATTAAACTGTTTTTATCTTGACCCATGAGTTCTCTCACTTTTGCCCTTCCATTCTTTCCACCATCCCGCTATTGGGGGAGATAGTGAGAGGCTGTGTAGTGCTTAGTTGCTGGCAGGGGTGAAACTACAACACAGGTTAGTTGCAAGCCCTGCAACTGTTGCTTGACACTCTTAGTGTTATTTCTATTATCTTGATGGCCCATCCTAGTTCTGCATTACTGCTTTATAGTGCCTTTTGTTCTGTAAGTAGCAACACTCAGCCTGTGCAAAAATACCTGTCTCCCAACATCCTGGTCATGCCCTTGCTAAGGTGGCTGTGTGTGCTGAACAGCCAGGCTGAAGCAAATAGCCCTCTTTTCTAGTGATGGTAGCCTAGGGATGGGTGAATGAGCTGCATCATGCCTGTAAGTATGCCTTGTCATACCATAAAACACTGCATGTAACCTCTTGTCACTGAATCTCCACTTCAGTTCTTCTCCCCCTGCCCCTCTGTCAGCTTGTATCAATGGGAAGCAGGTGAGAAGGGTGCCTGGGTAAACTGTGGAGTGAAAACCCTTCAGGAATAAAGCACGTTTGAGGATGTGCTCTAGCAAAATCAGATGTTGATTCCTTCCCTCAAGCTTCTGGCATAGTGTCAGTGTTGCACCATTTTTCAGACTTGCTTTACTAGGGAGCACATTTTACACATTTTCTTGTTTGCTTGGGGTTTCTCGTTTTGTTTTTAGTTCTGTTTATGAAGCAAACCTGAAAGCAGTCTCTATCCAGAGCCCCAACAGACTCTCTACAAGGGATATTAGAAGACAACACCTGCACAATGTAGTTAAAACCCTGCAGTGCTTGGAATGCAACCACAGTCTTTCTTAGCCTCTTGGAGCTCTATAAGCCCTCAGGTCCTTGGAGTAACCATGGGAATGTCTGAAGCCCTTCAGAGTCAGAACTGGGTTTGAGGAGGTGCTGTTCCAGCTTGGTGTGAAGAGTTGCTGCAGCATTAAAGGAAGGTTAAAGAAAGCATGCACCAATCACCAATGAATGAAAACCTCATATTATCAGATGAGAAGAAGGTTGAGGTACTCAACATCTTTTGTGCCTCAGTTTTCACTGGCAACAACTCTCCTCACCCTTCTTTGGTCGATGGACAATGAGATGGGGACAAGGGAGGTAACGCCCCACCCACTGTAGAGGATGATCAGGTTTGTACCACCTGAGGAACTTGACTGTGCAACCTGATGAGATGCATCCTAGACTCCTGAAGGAATTGGCTGATGTGGTTGCTAAGGAACTCTCCATGATATTTGAGAAGTCATGGCAGTCAGGGGAAGTCCATGGTGACTGGAAGAAGGGCAACATTGTGCCCATTTTTAAAAAGGGAAGAAAAGATGGCCCTGGGAACTACCGACCTGTCAACCTCACCTCAGTGCTTGGAAAAGTCGTGGAACAGATCCTGCTAGAAATTATGCTAAATCAGATGGAGGACAGGGAGGTGACCCAGGACAGGCAGCATGGCTTCACCAAGGGCAAGTCCTGTCTGACCACCCTAGTGGTTTTCTGTGATGGGATGACCACATCACTGGACACAGGAAAAGCAATGGATGTAATCTATTTGGATTTCTGTAAAGCCTTTGACATCGTCCTCCCACAATATCCTTCTCTCTAAAATGGAGAGATATTTCTTGTTCATGCAGGTCTCTGTTTACAAACAAAAGTTTGGAAGTTTGTTTCTTGTGATATTGGATAGCAGAGGACACATTCCAAAGGGCAGGACAACTGGAGCCTTCTGAAATGTTAAAGTGACTTCTTGCTTGCCGTGTACTTGCTTTCAAAGACAACTGGTTTAGAAAGCTTTAGGCAGGAGGGCAATGAGACTTATTTTGGGGAAAATCCACAGCGTGTGTTGAGGAGATGCTGTCATTTTGTCTGCCAGCTTGTCACAACACAGAGAAAAGTACGGGTAGCACAGGCAAGGGAACTGTGTTGAAGAATTCAAAATTAATGAAGCTGGGTTAGCTGGTCTTGGCTAAGGGAGATTGTTTTATTGCTCATTTCATCTCACACCACTTTTCAGTAAAGTTATCACCTTTGCTCTTCTTTTCTTTCCCAGGAGAGTGGGGACAAGGGGGGACCTGCCTCCCCAGGTTTATCTTCACAAACCAACAGCTTAATTCTTAGCTAAAAAGGGGCAAAGTCTGTGTACATCTAGGTCAGGCTTCTTCAGCCAGTACAAAGTAAAAGAGCTTTTCCACTGAGTGAGGAAGTCTCTAATGAAGTGGTCATCGTATCAAATTTTTCACTGGTTTTGTGGTTTTTTTTTATTATAGTAGCAGCCTCTTAATGCCAGATAGTTCAGTCAGCAACACAAATCTGGCTCAACCCTGATCTCTCCTTCCTAGGTGCACGCACAAGTCTCCCAGCAGGCTGATGTTCACCAGCCTTCTTCTCTGCTAGCTTTTTTTGCAGTTCCTTCAATATGCTGCCAGGTGGCAGTCCCTTAACATAGCATCCTCCAGCTGTGGACAGGACTGTCTCTAATGCACAGCCCTAGCATCTGGGACTTACACAGCACTGCTTAGTCCAAACAGTGTCATCAGAAAGGAAAGACTTTGCTCAAAGGCCAATCTAGTTTTTCCTTCAGATTAATGGTGCTGAAGGTTGTCTGGAAATGATGATGAGGGACTGGACTCTTTTGCAGTATTTTCATGTTTTAAAATACTCACCACATTCAAATCCCTGCTTTTGTATGTCCCAGCTGCTTTCACTGTCACACAGACTTCATGATCTGTGAGCTGAGCTTACCCAAAGAGCAGCAGCTGGGAGATAGAAAGAAGAGGTGTGGCTGCCCTTGTTGTCTTCACTCCTTCACCTGTGTGTAAAGACTCCATGCATGCTGCTGTCTTGGTTACCCCTCTGCTGTCTGTAACTCAGCAGTTTCTACACATGATTGGGGACCCCTTTCATTCCTCCCAGCTCTCTGCCACTATCCACAGGCTTGTGGATATCAAATAATGCTTTTGCACATGCTGCCTGCCTTCACTCTGCTGAAGGCTGTGAGGGCACTGAACAAAAATGGTGACTGGAAGAGGGACAATATTTGCCCATTTTTAAAAAGGGTAGAAAAGATGACCCTGGGAACTACCAACCTGTCAGCCTCACCTCTGTGCCAGGGAAGATCATGGAACAGATCCTCCTAGAAGCTGTGCTAAAGCACATGGAGGACAGGGAGGTGATTCAAGACAGGCAGCATGGCTTCACCACGGGCAAGTCCTGCCTGACCAACCTTGTGGCTTTCTATAAAGATTTAGATTAGACATTAGGAAGAAATTCTTCACGCTGAGGGTGGTGAGGCGCTGGCACGTGTTGCCCAGGGAAGTTGTGGATGCTCCCTCCCTGGAAGCGTTCAAGGCCAGGTTGGATGGGGCTTTGAGCATCCTGATGTGGTGGGAGGTGTCCCTGGCCCGAGGCAGAGGCGATGGAACCGAACGATCTTTACGGTCGCTGCCAACGGAATCCTTTCAGCCTAAGCGGCGCCCCCACCCCTACCCGCGTGTGACGTCTCGAGGTTGCCTCGGCAGCCCCTGCGGGCGCTCGGTGCCGTTGCTGCCCAGCTGTGGCTCGGCTGCTCTCGGCTCTTGTAGCCCGTCCCCGCTCGGTGCTGTCGCCGCCCGGCTCTGGCTCGGGATTTGATTTCGCCGATGGGCGCCTCCGGCAGCCGCGCACCGCAGCGTCCCGGTCCCTGGCGCCCCGTGGAGCGGCTCCGCAGCCTCCTCCGCAGGGCGTGGGAGTGGGCGCTGCACGGCCGCTCCGCCGCGCTCGGCGATGCCCCCGAGCCCCGCGCCAGCGAGGAGCCGGCCCGGCCGCGGCGGCTCTGGAGGTGGAAGAGGTTCTGCAGCCAGCGCCGGGACGCGGAGGAGCAGTAAGGGGCGGGCAGAGCTCGTAGCCAAGTGTCCGCTGCCCTGTCTGGAAGAGCCGGCAGAGCCCAGCGCGGTCACAGGGCTGGACCCGCGGCGCTGACTCTGTCTTTCTGGAGCCCAGACTGCTCCTGTGCCAGGGGTGTCACAACACCCGTGCGATGCATTTAGAATCACAGAACGGTTTGGGGGAGAAGGGGCCTTAAAGGCCATCCAGTTCCAACCCCCGTGCCGTGGGCAGGGACAGCTCCCGCTAGACCAGGCTGCTCAAGGCCCTGTCTAGCCTGGCCTTGAACGATGTCAGGGAGGGGACCACAACTTCCCCGGGACACCTGTGCCAGTGCCTCACCACCCTCATTTTTGAAGAGTTTCCTAAACCCTGCAGTGCTTGGAATGCAGCCACAGGCTTTCTTGGCCTCTGGAGCTCTATAAACTCTCAAGTCCTTGGAGTAACCATGGGAATGTCTGAAGCCCTCCAAAGTCAGAACTGGGCTTGAGGAGATGTCACCCCAGCTTGGTGTGAAGAGTTGCTGCAGCATTAAGATAGCATCCCACTGAGGCAGAAGCCTTGTGGTTAGATGTCCATCTTCCAGGGGGCTTGTTCATCTCCCTGGCCCTTGATGTGGAGAGGGGATTTATGAGATGAGGCTGTAGCCAGCAGGGATGAGTTACTCCAGAGACAGGAATAGGCGCCTGTAGGGACTATCTCAGTCCCTGCTACTGTAGCAGTACAGTGTGTTTGTGTGCCTGTGCTACCTTTTGCTGGCTGGCTCATGAGTGGCTGTTGCTCAGCCAAAAGAGAGCATGCAAGTGTGTGGGTATTTTTAGTGAATGCTCTTCCTTCCTGTCTGGTTGTAGAATTGCTGACCAACTGGAGGAGAATGCGGGCTGTGAAGGCCCAGCAGTCCTTGAGAGCTCTTCCTCTGGGATGCCTGCTGACACTCCCTTGAGTGAACCTATCCTGACTGGAGCAGGTAGGATCCTTCACAATGGAGAAGGCTGTGGGGATGAATCACTTTGGTCTGTAGGAGAACAATAACCTAGCGTTTTGACCAAGGGCTTGAGAGATAGGGAAGGGCAGAGTGATAAGCACTCACAGCAGCATTGCACTTTTTCCCTCCTTTGTAGGTGTCTGTCCAGAGGAAGTGGCAGAACAAGAGGACAAAGATGTCTCCTCCGTTGATCCTGAGGTAGAATCATATAATCATTTAGGTTGGAAAATACCCTTAAGATCATCAGGTCCAACTGTAAACCTCACAGTGCTAAGTCCACCCCCTAAACCATGTCCGTAAGCAGCACCTCTACAGGCCTTGTGAGTACCTCCTAGGATGGTGACTCAGCCCTTTTCCTGGGCAGCCTGTTCCAGTCCTCGATAACCCATTCGGTGAAGTCATTTGTCCTAATCTCCAATGTAAACCTCCCCTGCAACTTGAGGCTGTTTCCTCTTGTGCTATCACTTGCTACTTGGGAAAACAGACTGACATCCACTGCTTCACAAGGTCCTTTCAGGTGGCTGTAGAGAGCTGTAAGGTCTCCCCTCAGCTTTGTTTTCTCTAGACTAAACAACCTCAGTTCCCTAAGAAGGTCCTCAAACAGCTTGTTCTCTAGACCCTTCACCAGACTTGTGGCTTTTCTTTGGATGGGTGCCAGCACCTAAAGGTCTTTCTGTAGTGTGGGGGGGCAAAATTGAACACAATATTTGAGAGGCAGTCTCGCCAGTGCCGTGTACAGGGGGGGAATCACTTCCCTAGTCCTGCTGGCCGCAGGCTTTCTTTGTCACCTGGGCACAGTGTTTGCTCATGTTCAGCACCTGCAACCAGCACCCAAAGGTCCTTCTCCACTGAGCACATTTCCAGCCACTCTTCCCTTTCTCCCAAGGAGGCAGTGAGTCTGCACAGGGCTCACTGGATTTCAGACCCCTTTCCATCTGCTGCTACTTCTGCCACATGCTCCTAACTGAGACCTTGCCGTGCCAGTGCTGCGAGCAAGCTGTTCAGTTTGGACTGCAACAAAGTGAGGCCAAGCTAATGACCCAGGTCTCCTAGCAGCTGCCATTTGAGCTGGATTTCTGGTTTAGGATTGAAGCGGTAAAGTCCAGCATATGGATCCTCCTGATCCTGTGCTCTGTGTGTGATGACTCTTTTCCATTTTGAAACCATGGCCATGAACGCAAGGAAGTGAAGACAGTGGCTGAGACAAAGAGGGAAACAGAATCAATTCTGGAGGACAGGTGGGGGGGAAACATAATCAGGCAGTACTTTATGTGCTTGAGTGATGTTGCGGGGCTGGCAAACATTGTGTTTTAGCGATGCTGGAAAGAGAAGAAGAAAAGGCTGTGAGGTGTGACTTTCAATTGGGAGATTGTAATGTGACTTTCTTTTTTGAATGCTACTATAGATTCGTAATGGCCTGGAGGACATCAAAACTTGCTTTTTGACCACACCAAATGCACAGGAGCAACGTCCTCATCAGGTATGTGAACAGCTTCTGAGAATGATTTGGTTTAGTCTTTAAATTTCTGGTGGGAAGATAATTTCTGAAAATATAGGGTGGGCAGTGAGAAATTCCCCAGGTTTTAGCACAGCGCACACTGAGTGTAAAAGTCCATACCCCTGGTGCTACTGCATTTTGAATATGCTTAGTGGACACTATGCAGGCCCTTGCATAGCGTGTCTTTTGTGTGCCTGGGTGATGTTGTGGGGCAGGCAAACACTGTGTGTTAATAATGCTGGTAAGAGAAGAAGAAAAGGGTGTGAGGGGTGACCTTCAGTTGGGAAAATCCTAGTGTGACTTGTTTTTCCTTCTTTGGATGCTGCTGTAGACTCGCAGTGGCCTGGAGATCTTCAAAACTGGCATTGCGAAAACAGCGGCTGTGAAGGGGTCCCAATACTACCAGGTATATGAACGGATTCGGGGAGTGAGTGGGTTTAGTCTTTGAATTTCTTGTGGGCAGGTCATTTCTGAATGCTGTAGGGAGCTCCCCAGGTTTGAGGACAGGTCACTCTCAGGGGAAAACTCCATATGTTTCCTCATTCCCCTTGTGCTATTGCATTTTGAATATGCTTTGTGGACACTATGCGGGGCCCTAGGTTCATCAGCACAATTCCTTTGATGGATGGGCTTGCGTGCTGTGGGCAGGAGAGAGTTCCATGGTTGAGAGCTGTGAGAGGAGATGGGGCTTGGGAGATCCATGTTATCCTTTACGTGGAGAACACTGTCTGCACATGTGCTGCATGTGAATCCTGTTCCTGTGCTCTGTGTGTGATCAATCTTTCCTATTTTGATAGTGGGGATGTGCACGCAAGGAAGTGAAGAAGCTTTCTGAGAAGAAATTCCAATCCAAATTAGAACTGGAGGACAAGTGTGGTCAAGTCATCCTATTGGAGGACGTAGAAAACAGGCATGACTTTTTAATTCTTTCAAGAAATGTCATGTTGAGTATAAGCCAAGCTTTACGCAACTGTAGTGGAAAAACACTTAGCCAGTGTTTGTGAGCATATTCAAGTTTTGCTTTCAACTTTGCAAGATGCTTCTGTGCATAAGCCTATGGTATTAAAAAGCTGCATCAGGCCTTTCAAATGCAGGCTGCCTCCAGTTCCCCTGGGAGGGAAGGAAGTCTTTTCCTTCTCTGTTTGGGTAGACTTTGGGTCCTCCAGGCAATGTGTGGCACTGGAGTGCTGGCTGCTCTCAGTCATTCTTGTCCTGTCAAGCACGTTAGAGATGAAGCAAGCTGTGACTGTGCTGCTTGTGTAAGAGTAGGCGAAAGAGGCCAAGTGTTTCTTTGTTTCACACTTTCCTTACTCATTTGCTGTGCAGGTTGAAGGAAATTCTGAAGGAAACTCAGAGTAAGCCGATGAAGTTTCCAAAGAGAACGAGCAATTCCCGGCCGAGTTTCCACGGAGAGATGAAGACCAGCTTTTTCAAGGTGGCAGCGTTGTTCCCTATTTACAGGATGAAACTTTAGTTTTTGCTGGAGAGCCCATTAGAGATCGGTTTCTCTCTTCTGCTGGCTATAGGCTGCTGTGAATGTCCTGCTGACCGACTCCCCATCTATCTGCCTTTGAGAGTTGCTCTGTGAGATGATAGCAACCTCTTTATTGAGGAGCTGACAGTAATGCACTGGCTTCAGTGCCTTCTGCTTGATGTCAGTAGTGAGGTTGAGAGCTCAAGCATCCATTCACACAGCCGTGCTACAGGAGGATTTGGTACCTCTGGTTGTGGACTTCCCCTGAGCTCTCGTGGTGCCAAGCTCTTCATCCTGCAGGCCAGATTGGCATCATCAGAGTGTGGCAGGAATACTTCAGTTGCCTGTATTGTGGTCCCATTAAAATTTTAGGGACTCTGTGCTGCTTGGCCCGAAGGTGTGTGTCCCTAATGCTGTGAGAACAGCTTCAAAGATGAAAACCCACATCTAGCAAGGGAAAGACACCTGCATAGGGAGTATTTTGTGTGCTTGGGTGATGTTGTGGGACAGGCAAACACTGTGTGTTAATAATGCTGGTGAGAGAAGAAGAAAAGGCTGTGAGGTGTGACCTTCAGTTGGGAAAATCCCAGTGTGACTTGTTTTTCCTTTTTTGAATGCTACTGTAGACTCACAGTGTCCTGGAGGTCTTTAAAGCTGGGATTGCCGAAACAACAACTGAGAAGGAATACCAATACTACCAGGTATATGAACGGATTCGGGGAGTGAGTGGGTTTAGTCTTTGAATTTCTTGTGGGCAGGTCATTTCTGAATGCTGTAAGGAGCTCCCCAGGTTTGGGGACAGGTCACTCCAGGGGAAAAGTCCATATGTTTCCTCATTCCCCTTGTGCTATTACATTTTGAATATGCTTTGTGGACACTGTGCGGGGCCCTGGGGTCATCAGCACAATTCCTTTGATGGATGGGCTCACGTGCTGTGGGCAGGAGAGAGTTCCATGGTTGAGAGCTGTGAGAGGAGATGGGGCTTGGGAGATCGACATTATCTTTTACATGGAGAACACTGTCTGCACATGTGCTGCATGTGAATCCTGTTCCTGTGCTCTTTGTGTGATGTATCTTTTCTATTTTGATAGTGGGGATGTGAACGGATGGAAGTAAATAAGCTTGGTGACAAGAAATCCCAGTCCAAATCACTTCTGGAGGACAACTGTGGTGGAAACATTGTCCAGGAGAACGTACAAAACAGGCATGATTTTTTAATTCTTCTAAGAAGAATCATGTTGAGTAAAAGCAAAGCTTTATGCAACTGTAGTGGAAAAGCACGTAGCCAATGTTTGTGAGCATATTCAAGTCTTGCTTTCAACCTTGCAAGATGCTTCTGTGCATAAGCCTATGGTATTAAAAAAGCTGCATCAGGCCTTGCAAATGCAGGCTGCCTCCAGTTCCCCTGGGAGGGAAGGAAGTCTTTTCCTCCTGTGTTGGGGTAGACTTTGGGTCCTCCAGGCAATGTGTGGCACTGGAGTGCTGGCTGCTCTCAGTCATTCTTGTCCTGTCAAGCACGTTAGAGATGAAGCAAGCTGTGATTTTGCTGCTTGTGTAAGAGTAGGCGAAAGAGGCCAAGTGTTTCTTTGTTTCACGCTTTCCTTGCTCATTTGCTGTGCAGATTAAAGAAAATTGAGAAGGAAATTCAGAGAAAGCTGAGGAAGTATCCAGAGAGATCAAGCACTTCCCAGCTGAGTTTCCATGGAGAGATGAAGACCAGCTTTTATAAGGTGGCAGTGTTTTTCCCTCTTTTCATGAAGAAACTTTAAAATTAGTTTTTGCTGGAGAGCCCATGAGAGATCGGTTTCTCTCTTCTGCTGGCTATAGGCTGCTGTGAATGTCCTGCTGACCCATTCCCCATCTATCTGCCTTTGAGAGTTGCTCTGTGAGATGATAGCAACCTCTTTATTGAGGAGCTGACAGTAATGCACTGGCTTCAGTGCCTTCTGCTTGATGTCAGTTGTGAGGTTGAGAGCTCAAGCATCCATTCACACAGCCGTGCTACAGGAGGATTAGGTACCTCCGGTTGTGGACTTTCCCTGGGCTCTCATGGTGCCAAGCTCTTCATCCTGCAGGCCAGATTGGCATCATCAGAGTGTGGCAGGAATACTTCAGTTGCCTGTATTGTGGTCCCATTAAAATTTTAGGGACTCTGTGCTGCTTGGCCCGAAGGTGTGTGTCCCTAATGCTGTGAGAACAGCTTCAAAGATGAAAGCCCACATCTAGCAAGGGAAAGACACCTGCATAGGGAGTATTTTGTGTCTTTGGGTAATGTTGTGGGTCAGACAAACACTGTGTGTTAATAATACTGGTACGAGAAGAGGAAAGGGCTGTGAGGTGTTACCTTCAGTTGGGAAAATCCCAGTGTGACTTGTTTTTCCTTCTTTGGATGATACTGTAGACTCGCAGTGTCCTGGAGGTCTTTAAAACTGGCGTAGCGAAAACAGCGGCTATGAAGGAATACCAATACTACCAGGTATATGAACGGATTCGGGGAGTGAGTGGGTTTAGTCTTTGAATTTCTTGTGGGCAGGTCATTTCTGAATGCTGTAGGGAGCTCCCCAGGTTTGGGGACAGGTCACTACAGGGGAAAAGTCCATATATTTCCTCATACCCCTGATGCTATTGCATTTTGAATATGCTTGGTGGACACTATGCGGGGCCCTGGCTTCATAAGCACAATTCCTTTGATGGATGGGCTCACGTGCTGTGAACAGGAGAGAGTTCCATGGTTGAGAGCTGTGAGAGGATATGGGGCTTGGGAATTCTGTGTTATCATTTACATGGAGAACACTGTCTGCACATGTGCTGCATGTGAATCCTGTTCCTGTGCTCTTTGTGTGATGAATCTTTTCTATTTTGATAGTGGGGATGTGAACACCAGAAAGTGAATAAGTTTGCTGAGATCAAATGCCAGACCAAATCAGTTCTGGAGGATGAGTGGGGTGGAAACATCGTCCTGGAGGAAGTACATAACAGGCATGACTTTTTAGTTCTTCCAAGAAATATCATGTTGAGTAGAAGCGAAGCTTTAAGCAAGTCTAGTGGATAAAGCCTATACATAACTGTTTTTGAGCAATCCAAGCCTCACCTTTGACCTTGCAAGATGCTTCTGTGCTTGAGCCTACGCTATTAAAAAGCTGCATCAGGCCTTGCAAATGCATGTTTCCTCCAGTTCTCCTGGGAGGGAAGGAAGTCTTTTCCAGCTCTGTTTGGGTAGACTTCAGCCCCTCAAAGCGATTTGTGGCACTGTAGTGCTTGGTTTTGTCATTAATTTCTTACCTGTCAAGCACATAAGAGATGAAGCAAGCCATGGCTGTGCTGCTTGTGTGAGAGTATGGGAAAGGAGCTGACTTTTCTATGCTTCACGCTTTCCTTACTCATTTGCTTTGCAGGTTGAAGGCGATTCTAGAAGAATGTCTGGCAAAGCCGGCATTTTCAGAGAGGAGTACCAACTGAGTTCGCAATGGAGCCGTTAAACTGAGAAGAAAGGTTTGTTTGGTTGAGTTGAGGGGATGGATTTTTTCTGAAGGAACCTGTATGATTATATTCCTGTATGTGTTTTTCTATGTTGCTTGTGATCCGCTACGATTGATTAACTTCTCTTGGTGCCCTTGCTCTTTTTGTAGCAGTAGATCACATTGGAGAGATGCGATGGGAAGATGGTTGAGCAATGGAAGAAAACAATGAATGATATCAGTGGAATGAATGAAGCCTGAAACCTTTTGCCTCCCACCTTTTTTGCAGCCACCACCCTCCATCTGGTTCCAAGTTTTGTGTTGTAGATTAGTATTTAGTAAACTGTTTTCTCTTCTATGTGTCTTAGTCTGACTGCGGAACTGAAGTGCTTGGGACATAGTGTCTTTCATGAGGAGAGTCCTGTTTTGGAAGGCTCACTCAGGCTTTCTTCCTATGCAGGCAGTTAGCACGTCTCTCTCTTCTCTTGCTCTGAATGCAAATCAGTCCTGCAGTGGTCTCCAAGAGTGAGAATGTGTCTATGTCCTCTTCCTCTGGGGTGGCTTGAGCTGTGATTGTGCTCACATCAGGGAATAGTGCAGAGCTACCAATAATCATCAGTTACCAGATGTTTCCTGCTTTTTAGAGCAGTCATCCTGGTGGTCTGGGCAGAAAGTGATGTTCCGGTAGCCCCGGAAGTTTTGCAGATCCCATAGGGATCTGGTGGATCTGTATCCTGCTAAGGGGAAAGGTGTGAAGAAGTGGACACAAGCTGGAACAGGGGTTAACCCACCTCAACCTAAGGAAAAACCTTTTCTCCTCTGAGGGTGGTGACAACTCGGTGTCAGGGAGCAGCACAGGCACGCTGTCCCCTCGGAGCCAAGGGTTGTCCCATGGGCAGCAGGGCAGGGCCCAGCCTTTGCCAATGTGAGCAAGGGGTGCAAGGCAGTGCCAGAGTGGGCTGGGGTCTGGAGCAGCAAGGCCCGTGGCCCGGCAGAGGCTCAGCTGAGACAGTGCTGGAGTCGGGAACACCACGACAAAGGTCAGGCAGGGCCTGGAGTCCTCTGCCGATGCCTCAGTGTGCCTGCTGGGCTCCAGCTCAGACTGCTCGTGGCTTATTTATGCTTCTGAGAGGTTATGGTCTCACGCTACTTGCCTTGGCTGAGCCTGCTTTCAGTTGGGCAGGGGCAGATGAGATGAGGCACCTTGCAGCCTTGATCATGCTGCGCTTTCCAGGCACAACCATCTCCAGTGAGCCAGAAACTTCACACAAGAGGCTCATTAAAGCAGGCAGGAAGTGTTCCCGAAAAAATCGAGCCTTCACTGTGAAATTTCTGGTGTGCCAAGAAATACCCATCTTCACTGTCTTTTCTGAGCTTTGTGCCTCACAGTAGGTCACATGAGAGACGATGCTCAGTCAGATTTTCTGCATGTTAACTGGATTTGAGGCAGGTTGTGAACTGAATATCAGGCTAGTTCCTGCTGTTCTCTTTGCTATTGCCGCAAAACAGTAGCACGGTCTTTGCTAGGTTCACTGACTTTTTTGGATGCCTATTAGCAATTTTCCCCTGTACCAGCCCTCTGAGAGACCTGACACAGGGGTGAAATGGCTCCATGACTCAGACACTGAAAGAGAAGAGCTCCTATTGGCATAGGACTATATTATATCTTCTCATCTGAGAGCTTTAAGCCAACAAGTAGTGGCCCTTGACCAGCTGGTTAATGCTTTTTACCAAGCCTGCACTGCCCAAAGTGAGTTATTAAAAGACCTAAGCCTTTCAGAAAAAAGAGACCAATATCGGTTGTATAGAGGTTGATGGGGGTCTTTTGCCTCAGCCTGGTCACCACCCACTAGCCCTGTCCCCTGCTTGCTCTTCAGAGTTATCACTGCTGGTTTCTGCAGCCTCAAGGAGGAGAAGAAGGAGGGTAAGCCAGCCAAAGACTCTGTGTAACCAGGGTCTATTGGGACAGAAGCTGCAACCAAGGAGACCCTAGTGATCTCCACTAGGACATGAAGGATGTTAGCAGCAAGGATATATGGACAGAGCACAGCAGTGCTCTGGAGGAGAGGGTGCTATTGTAGCCAAGCCTGAATGAAGACAGCCACCAGGCAGGCGTGGCACACATGCTGAAGCTCCAGCATCAACCAGTTATGGGAGTCCCCGCCCCTCATCACATGACTGTCTCCCCTCAGCAGCTGCAACACTTGTACCTTTTCAGACAGGAAGGTTGGTGGATCAGCTGTGCTGGCTCCTGTACCCTGAATACAGGAGTGCTGGGAAGCTTTCACCTGATGGAGCTGCTTTCCCACATGATGCACCAGCAGCAGAGGTAGCAAACAACCCAGCAGTGTTAAATGAGGAAGGTGGAAGAACTACAAGATATCCAGGCCAGCTTAGCCCTTTGCAGCATAGTTGGGCATTGCTGGGTTCTCTTTTTGGATCTTTAACCTTTATCCTTTTCCAGTTTGGGCATGTGCGAGGTAAGGATTCTTGTCTGTATTGCGTTATGGACAGCTCAGAATGCACAGAACCTGCCCCCTTCTGGATGTAAAAGACAGCTGCGGCGTGATGATTAGAAGAAGCGTAGGGAGGGACAACAACCGAATGTGTATGCACATCTGTGTCAGGAACTTGCAAATGATCCTGTTCCTCCTAGCACAGACCCTTATGGGGAAATCTTCCCATAACCATACAGCTAAGGACACGCATCTGTCCCTGGAAGCTGTATTTGACAGATGAGTTATCCAAGTGATAGTAGTGGTGATGGGGGAAGGTTACTAGCACTGATTTTTTCTCCCATGGTAGAAGATAATGAAGTGCCCATAAAAACCAAGTGTCTGGGTTTGTTTTTTCCCGTCTCCAATGGAGGATGATGACCTCCAGCACTGGCTGTTCAGCAAGGCTAAGCTGCTGCTTGTTGTTATTTCAATCGATCTAACAGTCAGCTATCTGCAGAGACTGGGAAAGCGGGCAGAGGAAGGGAAAATCAAATCCACCTGAAGGAGGAAGCATCTTGTGGGTGGCAATGGAAGACAGGCAGCAGGGGATGCAAACAGGCATTCTCAGTGCCAATGTCATATAGCAAGAAGACAAAACACTCTTGTTTGGAGATTACAGCAGAGCTCTTAAGGAGGTAGAATTCCGCACATCACTATCTAAAGCATTCTTGTAGGAGTGCTGCAATGTCAGGTGGGGTGATTGGGTCACCTCATGCCTGGTGGAGATGCCTTAGTCACTCACACAGTGACAGCCCTCAGCGATGACCAGAGGACACTGCAATTCCTAACACACCTGTAACCTCTCTTTGGCAATAATGCATGCAGGATGTTGGCCTTCAGTTGGATGAATTCCCTAGAAAGGGCTGACTACAGTCTCAGAACTAAAAGCTGGTAAGGAACAATATTTCATATCCTTCACCCAAACTAATCCTGGAGAAGAGAAACCAATATTCTAAAGATTTGGCTAGAAAAAGCACAATTGTAAATGCACAGAGGATTTTCTATGAGGAGAATAAGAAACTTTTATTAACATGTACAAATGTTCCTTAAAATGAGAGAGTGGGAAATATCAGGCCAATGTTTCAGGAATGACTGTCATTCCCCATTCAATTAAAACCTGTACTAGGCATTAAAAGAAGTTCTTTTGTTCTTTCCAATCAGTGCAGTCCTATGTTTTCCTGTTGTAAGATATTTCATGAGGACGTGCATTAAATTACACACTTATTCTAGCTTTGGCCAGCAGATAAAGAAACTGAAGTTGCATATATGGTCACATTCAGTATTTTGTTAGATATATGTGGCTGGTAGGGAAATTTTGGTGGTTAATAGAAGGTTTTGGGTTAGCATCTTTAGAAACTTAAGTTATCTAGAGAAATAACGCAATTTTTGCCTGGGAGGCTCACAGTGAGGTGAAAAGATAGCTCAAGATTTAGCCTCTTGACTGTTATCTCTTAAGTATACCTGGATCTAACAAGCATCTTTTATCAGTCTTGAATGACAGATTAAATCCATCCCTGCTTTGTTTGATAGTGTAGACCCGGTACTTTGCCACACGTACAAGATGCAAGGCTCATGATGGGGAAACCTGAAGGAAGGAAAGGAAAGAAGCGTGAGGACATGATGAAAAGGAACTGTAAAATGTTCATTCAAAGAACAGTGCAAGAGCATTTACTGTAACTGTATCATAAAGCTTTACTCCTTCAGAATGCTCTCTTGTAATTGCCCAATTATATCCCTTTTGATACAGTCATTTCATCTATACACTTGCAAATTGCTGAGGAGAGCAGCTGATGCATCTCTGGCTTCCAAGGGTGAAGCTTAGATTGCTGCAGAACCAACTGCTAAGAGCCAAACTTGTATTCTAAGGTCTGTTACTCTGTAGAGTGCTGTAGCAATCTAAAAGTCACTCTTCAGGCATGCAGCCATATGTCCTGCTGTCTTACTCTGCTGGGAGGCGTTCTCACTGCTTGATGTATGCTTCAGGTGAAGAGGCTGCTGTTTGATTTCTCCTCAAGGAACCCAGTGTGGGAATTTAGCATTTTAGTTCTGCATCTAATTTATTTGAGATCTATGGAAACGTAACTTAGCGTCTGACACTGGAGACTGATTGAAGTTGTTAAACAAGTTTTGAAAATGTGAGAAATACTTTCTCTTTTTTTTTTTCACCTGTTCTGTTTACCTGCTGTTCACATCTCTTTCAAGGAACTGAGTTAGAAGCTTTATAATAAATTTGTGCCTCGGAGCAAAAGAGGTACAGCTCAAAGCAGAGACATACTTGGCATTGATATGGTCAGGAGCAACCTCTGAAAAGGAAATTACTAAACATCTTCTGGAGGAGCTTATTTTCAGAAAAAGGTATAGCACATTATTCTGAGCTGTAAAATGACAGTTCGGGAAAAAAAGCAACCAAAGTCTTAAAACCTTCTCCTGCCCTCAAAAGTTTTCAACAGCAAATTTTTCACTCATGTTAAACAGTCTGGCTAGACTTCACAGCTAGCTGTTTTATTTTAAACCAAGTTCAGCTGATCTGGATTATATAGATGATCTGATTGATCTATAGCTTCAGTTATTCATTTGAAGAAGCTTTTAGTTAAAGATTTCTTAGTCCTTGCTCTAGGTTTTTAAGTTTTGATTAATATGTCACTTCAGAGAGAGCATGCTTTTGGCGATATTTCCTCTCTAAGCTGTGGGAGTTGAGAATGTAGATCTCAGTCAGGACTCTTTTGCACACCCCCTTTATCAAGAGAAAGTAGTTAAAATTCCTCATAGGAATTGAATTAGGCCACTCTTTCAGTCAAACTGGTGCCCTATCCAGGTCCACAGAGTCCCTCAGAATGCACTAATGGAGTATATTCTTCAGTTTCTTCCTCATTAATACCACTATCAAACATATGCTGGAACATTTCTGCCCTGTTTCATATTTCAGAATCACAACAAGTTTAGAAAATAATACATGAAAATACATAAATTATTCCAGCCTTTACCCTGTAGGAATAACTGTCTGGTCTGCGGAATTAATTTTCTTACTTAAAATTTATAAGTAGCCAGCTTGCTTCAGGCTCTTTGCAATTTGAGTTTATATGTGTGTGTGTATGCATGAACCCTATTGTGAGCTCTATTTTTCTTCTTTTGGGCAGCTTAATATTGACATTTCTGCAAAGATATTACTTTATCTACACATAGCTCTGAAATGGAATATTAACACATTTTGCTCTGAGAGCAGCTTTGTTTCTCCTCTCAGGGAAGGTAAAAATACATTCACCTGAATCTGAAATTCTATGTATATCTTGTTAGATTTCCCTCTGACAAAAAATTCCTCAACGTTTTTAATGCACCTGTTGTTAATCTTCTGTAAAAGTCTTGCAAATAAACTGATAGAGAATTTTTTTTCAGACTCCCCTAATTGTGCTGACAAGTGCTGCTCTAAGAATAGACAAAACAAAATTCTGCGGCACCTTAAAGACATGCATGTTGGCAGCATGAACGGATTTCATGAGCAACATAAATGTCTTCACTGGTGCTGGTCCCTGCAGTAAATACAGCTCTTCTCAAGTCCTTTTTGCAGAATGCCCAGACAGTCTGTGCTGATGAAACTCAACCCTGCACTCTAGGTATTAGCTAAACTGTCAGTATTTCCTGCCAAGTAAGTTAGAGTAAATTACCATGAGACTGAAGGCATTTTGTCAGATCTCCAATCCATTTGCTTAGTTAAATTGTAGGACCATATTGCTTTATGGGTTAATAGAAAGGTATGTAGGTGAAAGCAATTCTTCAGAAAAGTTATGGCTTTTAGAACTATCTTGGACTGAAGTTCTCTGCTTTCTTTTTTAAGCTCTTACTTATTCCATCTTATTATCACATGCTGTAATATGTAATAAGGAGGCTATTCTTGTGGCTAGACTGGTGCGATCAGTCCAGCAGACACCCTCAATGAATATGTCCTATCTTAATAGGTATCTTCATTAATCTCAAGCTTAAAACACTTCATTTCAGTTTCATTTCAGACTGCACATCACTCATTCTGTGCCATTTCCTACGTATATGAGCAGGTACTTGTGCTGGAAGGTTACTTGTTTCTCTCTAGTGAATAAGCTGAGGTTTATAAATAAGGGACAGACTGGTGAAACAATTGGGGCTCTGTCTTGAAACATGCTGTCTAAAAAAGATAGAGATTGAAAGACCTATGAAATTCTAGAGCATTTCAATACACTCCTTACCCATTTTTCTGAGAATTCATTGAGTCTTAAGCCATTTCATGACTTAAGCTCAGTGGATGGGAGATATTTATCACATTATTTGATTTCCCTTCTTCTTTTTTAAAAAATCTACATGTCATCATGTACTATTACACTGTGCCATGACCAATGGCAGAAGTAGTAACTCTATGACTACATATACCTTAATTTCATCTCTTTTCTACTTCTCTTTTTTTTCTTCTTATTGTTTATTCTTGGGTGCATTTGAAATGTTGGCAACAGTATACAGCTGTAGTGATTAGGAAGTATTCTTCACCTCACTACCTCTACATTGCAGCAACTGCAGGTCGTGCTAAACCTGTCAGCAATGCAGGTAGTTCGGAGATTGTGTTCATATTTTGTCTCCTTTTTCTCTCCATTCTTAGTTCCTAACACCATTAGTGCTCGTGTCAGAACTCTAGGACTTCTTGGAGTCTTCCTGACCAAGAAAGCCTCACGGGTTGCTCTCTCCTGGGACAATGCACCACTCGGCTCATGTGTGTGCTCATACAGAGGAAGGTGACTGCTCTCCAAGGACCATTGACTTGCCTTCCTTCCCCTGCCCAAGGTGCTGAGTCAGGAGCTGCTTTACACATTGTTGCTTGAAACAGAGACAAATTCTCATTCTGTTTGCCTTGGACTTGGAATTCATCTGCCCTACCCTGTCTTAACATTATTCACAAATGTTTAAGATGTTGAGAGAATGATATCAAAGGTCTTGCAAAAACTGCAGTTTTCTGTAGCGCAAGCTTCCCTCAGAGCTAAACCAGCTCAATTTGAGGTTCAGTGCTCAGGTAACTGCAGCTAGTGGCATTCAAAAATTTATTTATCAAGAGTCTGCTTGTTGCTAGCATGAGCACAATGGGTGGAGAACCCCTTTAAGAGAAGTACATTTTTATGGTCTTCAGCATGGATGAAGCCATGACATCTGAAATAAATAGTATGTAAGTTTCAAAGCTGGTTATAAAAATGGAGTAGAGAATTTCAGAGAGAGCTTCAATAAAAATGATAACAAGTCAATTTAATTATTTTTTCTTGGCATTTCATCATACCCAAAGCCCCATTGAAAACTTTAATAGAAAAACTCTTATTCAATGTCAAATAGATCCAAAAGAAAATTTTGGCTATTTTAAAGGAAATATTTTCTTTCAGGGCATCTGAATTTATCAGAAATCCAGAGGTGCCTAATTGGATAGGCAAAAGAGGTGTTTCAGGACAATTTATCTGTTCAGTGCATCAAGTTTCTCGGCAGAATTTATCCCGTGAGGCATGCTAAGGAGGTCCTGTCCTGTGGAAATGTTAAAGTTGTTCCTTTCGACAGGGAATATATCAAGGTGAGATCCTGAATCAATTGTCTTGGATTTCTTTATTTGCCATCCAGTCTATACAGTTGGCTGGACACTTTGCAGAGCTTAAGCAAAATTCTTCGCAGTAACACCCATTAATTGATTGTGATCCAAACCAAGAAAGTACAATACGTGTCATATCAAAACTAACTTATCGCAAATTTTGTAGATTTGTTGCTTCACAGCCTACAGAATTAGTCAGGCATTTAGCATCAGTCAAAAGGAATTTGCTGTAGAATATATCTATATGTTTTACTTACAAATTAAGGAACACAGCCAAACTGTGCTGTTTTACTTTTCTCTGAATATCATGGATAGAGGGGGTGAAAGCAATATCCTTTATTTTTCCAGCCAAACAGTTTTGATTTTACAGTCGAGGCTGCATCACACATCTGGTGCCAACATCATGCTGTGCTAATGTAATTTACCAGGCACACAATGCTAAGAAAGAACAACATGATCCAGAAGAAAACCTGCTCCTTTCTAGTTTCTGCAAAAGGAGTTGCAAAGCTCAGTTTATTTCAAAATGAAATTAAAAGTCATTTAGTTTTGTTCCTTCAAGTAGCAAATTAGTTACTGGAGAAGAAGACAGTTGCACAACAAGATTATCCTTTGCTTCTGTAGACAGAAGAGCAGCAAATCAAGGTGAGAGAAATGCTGTGCAGAAAATGGTAGGCAAGGCAATTTTTCCTATTGATGCCATTTTCATCAGAGCAATCTCATAATTTTCTATTGTTGGCTGGAATTCCATCTCACACTATATTGGCCTTCGATATGTTCACGGCTTCCTTCTGAGAGACAGGGAATTGCCTCAGGCACATATCAGTGTAAGAGCTAACTTCCTGCAGGAAACCTGTGATTTTTCTTACTTGATTTCTAGACCTGAATATTTGAAAGAAAGGCATGCAATTTGCATAGTGTGTGTCATACACTATACTTCAAGGAAAAATGTTTTAGCCTAATTCTAGGTGATGGCTCATCTTCTTAAGTAAAGAATGAAAAATAATAGCTGCTGCAATTTTAAGCTTCCTGCTGTTGTCAGAAAGACTGCCTTTGTCTGCTTCAGGGCTCGAATCCAGTCTTTTGGAGTCCTGCAGAATCTAGTCATTTCACTGGGGCACTGGAAGACCTTCAAGGTGTAACAAGGGACCTAATTGACCCAATATTTTCTCACAGTGAGCTATGTTTACCTTAACTGTAAAAGAATTGGGACCATCTGGTCAATTAGGTCTTTTTTCAAGTGAGAGCAGTGTCTGTTAAGTATCCACACACCCTGCCTACATAGTACAAATGGCACCAGATAACTGTTGGGAAATACTTAATCTGCCTCATCTCCTGTGCCCACTAACACTGCATGTTTTCTTCTGGTACAACGAGGGACTGCTTCTGTATTACAGTACTTCAGAATTAGTGTATCCAGATGGCCCAGAACAGTAGGAGTCAGCCTTATGGAGACTTTCTCAGGGTGGGATCAGGAGAGCTCTCCGTATATGTGCCTGGACAACCAACAGCTAAGACGTTGTTTCTGCATAAATGTTTTCTCTCCATGGGTGAGTGGATCCTGTGACCTATTAAGTGCAACGCTGCCTCCGTGAGAGAACACGGATGTCAGGGAAGGGGTCATTGCTGTCTAGGGAGGCTGTGTTCCCTTCCAGCCACATCATGCTAAACAAGTGTTGATAGTGTACCAGAGCACCTCGCTGGTGGGTCTCAAATATGCATTCACTTTAGACATGGTGCTGTAGCTCTGACGTAACGTTCCCTATCCAGACCTATAGACATCTCCAAGGAGAGTCTCCCTGCCCAGCTCTGCCTTATAATAAGAAACATTCTTCACTCTTTCCCCACCTGCAAAGGGCAAAAAGGGCAGAAAATTACTGTCCTCCTTTTTTTATAGTATTGCCTGTGTTCACTTCAATCTCCAAACCTAAATGTGTTAAATATTTTTGGCTAATTGAAATATCTGTAGAGCTGGTTAAGTTGTAGAATCATTTAGGTTGGGAAAATGTTAAGATCAAGTCCAATGTATGTACCTGAATGCTTGCCTCTATCACAGTGCGTGTGTGAGACTAAATTTTTGCTAAATCTCAGCATTTTCAGCAAACTGTTGGGCGTATTTTATAATCTTTAAAGAACTGTTAGAAAAAAAAAATCACCATGCTGTAGAAATACCAACTTATTAAGTGCATATCAGTTGGTAGTCCACCTTCCAGTTCTTTCCTGAGCTGTGGATTAGACAGTTGGTACACAGCAAGAGGGACTCTCCAAATGGTGTGTCAGAATTGATGGCTGCCTGGCATCCTGCTGTAATCTCTGCTCTGGAAAAATAACCAACTCTTCCGCTCTGCTGACCTGAAAAATGCATCTTTTGATTTTTAACAGCTATAAACTGGAGCTTTCCTGGTGTCAGGCAGGTTCAGAGTTAAGAACTGGTGGAAGGACAGACTTGATAGGGATGGTAAACTCTATGACCAAAGAGCAGAACTAGTCTGGCTTCATTCTGTGTGTCTGAGATGTTGTTTCAAAGCTCTTTCCCAGCACAAAAACCAGGTGGCACAGCGTATTCAGTAGAGCTGGTCCAGAAATAGAGCTTGCCTCCCCAGAAAGCTTAAATATTTCAAAATTAGCTTCTCCTCTGGTCCACAGAGTTAAAACATACTGAAAGAAAACACTTTCTGAAAGTCTTCAAATAGGAGATGCTGAGTTTTTTTGATCAGAAATTACATCTTTCATTCTGACAAAGGAAAATGAAAGTTTTGACATTGTAAATCTTCCCAATGCAAGATTGAAAACCTGTACTTTCAAACTCTTCTGAGAATTTGCTTTAGTTTCAATGCAAGACTTTTATTCTCTACCCAGGCTTACTTCTACATTTCAATTATTAAAGATCTCCAAGTTCCTAATGTTTTGTCATTTTCAGAAATGATAATGGCACGTGTGAAAGTTCAGAAACAATTTAGGATCAAGATTAAGACTGTTGCCAGGAAGCAGTAGAAAGATTATGCTGCTACTGTTTTTTGGTGATTTATACTCTATGATGTATTAATAGACTGGGGAGACAGGAGAGTTCTTTTGGGGTAAGCTGTAATAATGATTATAGTGACCCGACCAGAGATTCACTGTGGATTAAGTTCCAGGTTAACTGTCTTTTCACAATATTGTTTCTACCTTTATTTCTCCAGAATCACCACTCATTTAGTATAGCTGATAATATTAAGTCACGGAAGTTGTTAAATAATTCCAGGGGAAAGGGTTAGCATCCTTCTTTTCAAGTGTGATTTTAAAAGTTCATATTAGCCCCAGGGATATAATTGATGACAAACTGAAGATTATCTGATGTTGATGGAAATGCTTGTATTATTTACAAATAAGGACAGAGTGACTTTCCTGGAATGAGATAGAAACCTGCAAGATCCTGTGGTGTATGTTTGAGTCAACTGTGGAAGATTCTAGGATAAGAAAAGCATATGGAGGTGAAAATCTGACCCTTGCATCCTTGAGAGTCTGAGCCGGTCAGTGTGCTGCAGCTCAGTATCATGGGTTGAAACCTCACTAGTGTCTTCAGTCTCCACACCAGAAAAGTTGAAACCTGCGGGCAAGAGTGGCAATGGCTGGTTGTTTCAGCCACTGCCCAATCTTATCTGTTAGCTTTGCTACAATATTACAAATTGTAATCCAGATTAATCATAGTATCATGGAATGGTTTGGGTTGGAAGGGACCTTAAAGACCATCTACTTCCACCCCCCTGCAATGGGCAGGGACACCTCCTACTAGACCAGGCTGCTCGACAACCCATCCAGTCTGGCCTTGAACACTTCCAGGGAGGGGACACCCACAAATTCCCTGGGCAACCTGTGCCAGTGCTCTGAACCCTCATCATGAAGAATTTCTTCCTAATATCTAATCTAAACCTTCAACCTTCCAATTTAAAACCATTCCCTCTCATCCTATCACTACTTGCCCTCTCAAAAATTACTCCCCGGCTTTCTTGCAGGCCACCTCCAGGTAGTGGAAGGCCTCTATGAGGTCTCCCCTGAGTCTTAATACAGAAAAGCCTCACTAATACAGTTTGAAAATGTTATATAGCAAATTGTGTGCGTCAGAAAGGGCAAGGGAGTGATGAGCTGCCAGAGTCCTGTGGCTTTCCCCAGGAGGGCTGTGCTGCTTTTAGTGGGTATTTATTTCTCTTTTTTTTGCTGGTAAGTGCATGGTGTTGATGACTATTTCTTCTTTAGTCTTAGCTCCTCTTGGATTTTTTTTTTACATTTAATCCATCTACTTGCATGTTCTCTTTTAATTGGTTCCCAATTGATCATGTTCTTCATGTAAAACTGCTCTTACCTGAACGATGAGAGCTCATGCTTCCCTAGCAGCCATGCACTGTTCATTGCAGTTTGTGTTTACATATACCCCTCCCCACCACAGCAGCCTCCCTCTTCCCCATCCAGCCATCCTGTGTTTCCCACCGCACAAGGCTTTATCTGTTTGTCCTCACAGGAGGTTTCTTCCCATGAAACGCCCCCTCCCACATCCCCTGCCTTACAATCTCGTGCTCTGCTCTGTCTCCCCTCAACACCCCCAATATTCCACACCACCCCATAGTCACTCTGCCTACACAACCTCAGGGTACTGCCAGCACACCCTACTTGTCCATTGCCCCCCATGAAACACCGACACCTCCTCTACTCCCCCGCACCCACTCACCCCATTCTCTCTCCTCCTATGTTTTGCATTTGTGCTGGAAACTGTTGATAACAAATGGGTGTTTTTGTTACTGCTAAGCAGTGCTTACTTGATTTTGCTATTGCTCAGTAGTCAAGGCCCTTTCTGCTTCCCACACCACCCTGCCAGTGAGCAGCCTGAGGGTGCACAGAAAGTTGGAAGGGGCACAGCTGACTCCAGCTGACCAAAGGGATATTGCATATGACATCATGCTTAGCAATAAAACTAGAGGGGAGGTTAGTAGGGGGGAATAGGTCAGGAACTGACAGGGCATTGATTGGTTGGTGGCAAGAAATTGTTTTGATTTGCATCACTTACCCTTCTTGGGTTTTATTTCTCTCTCTTGGTTATTATTTTCTCTTTTCCTTACAAGTTATGGTGGTGGATGGTTGTTTCTTTTCAATTATTAAACTGTTTTTATCTTGACCCATGAGTTCTCTCACTTTTGCCCTTCCACTCTTTCCACCATCCCGCTATTGGGGGAGATAGTGAGAGGCTGTGTAGTGTTTAGTTGCTGGCAGGGGTGAAACTACAACACAGGTTAGTTGCAAGCCCTGCAACTGTTGCTTGACACTCTTAGTGTTATTTCTATTATCTTGATGGGCCATCCTAGTTCTGCATTACTGCTTTATAGTGCCTTTTGTTCTGTAAGTAGCAACACTCAGCCTGTGCAAAAATACCTGTCTCCCAACATCCTGGTCATGCCCTTGCTAAGGTGGCTGTGTGTGCTGAACAGCCAGGCTGAAGCAAATAGCCCTCTTTTCTAGTGATGGTAGCCTAGGGATGGGTGAATGAGCTGCATCATGCCTGTAAGTATGCCTTGTCATACCATAAAACACTGCATGTAACCTCTTGTCACTGAATCTCTACTTCAGTTCTTCTCCCCCTGCCCCTCTGTCAGCCTGTATCAATGGGAAGCAGGTGAGAAGGGTGCCTGGGTAAACTGTGGAGTGAAAACCCTTCAGGAATAAAGCACGTTTGAGGATGTGCTCTAGCAAAATCAGATGTTGATTCCTTCCCTCAAGCTTCTGGCATAGTGTCAGTGTTGCACCATTTTTCAGACTTGCTTTACTAGGGAGCACATTTTACACATTTTCTTGTTTTCCTGGGGTTTCTCGTTTTGTTTTTAGTTCTGTTTATGAAGCAAACCTGAAAGCAGTCTCTATCCAGAGCCCCAACAGACCCTCTGCAAGGGATATTAGAAGACAACACCTGCACAATGTAGTTAAAACCCTGCAGTGCTTGGAATGCAACCACAGTCTCTCTAAGCCTCTTGGAGCTCTATAAGCCCTCAGGTCCTTGGAGTAACCATGGGAATGTCTGAAGCCCTTCAGAGTCAGAACTGGGTTTGAGGAGGTGCTGTTCCAGCTTGGTGTGAAGAGTTGCTGCAGCATTAAAGGAAGGTTAAAGAAAGCATGCACCAATCACCAATGAATGAAAACCTCATATTATCAGATGAGGAGAAGGTTGAGGTACTCAACATCTTTTGTGCCTCAGTTTTCACTGGCAACAACTCTCCTCACCCTTCTTTGGTCGATGGACAATGAGATGGGGACAAGGGAGGTAACGCCCCACCCACGGTAGAGGATGATCAGGTTTGTACCACCTGAGGAACTTGACTGTGCAACCTGATGAGATGCATCCTAGACTCCTGAAGGAATTGGCTGATGTGGTTGCTAAGGAACTCTCCATGATATTTGAGAAGTCATGGCAGTCAGGGGAAGTCCATGGTGACTGGAAGTAGGGCAACATTGTGCCCATTTTTAAAAAGGGAAGAAAAGATGGCCCTGGGAACTACCGACCTGTCAACCTCACCTCAGTGCTTGGAAAAGTCGTGGAACAGATCCTGCTAGAAATTATGCTAAATCAGATGGAGGACAGGGAGGTGACCCAGGACAGGCAGCATGGCTTCACCAAGGGCAAGTCCTGTCTGACCACCCTAGTGGTTTTCTGTGATGGGATGACCACATCACTGGACACAGGAAAAGCAATGGATGTAATCTATTTGGATTTCTGTAAAGCCTTTGACATCGTCCTCCCACAATATCCTTCTCTCTAAAATGGAGAGATATTTCTTGTTCATGCAGGTCTGTTTACAAACAAAAGTTTGGAAGTTTGTTTCTTGTGATATTGGATAGCAGAGGACACATTCCAAAGGGCAGGACAACTGAAGCCTTCTGAAATGTTAAAGTGACTTCTTGCTTGCCGTGTACTTGCTTTCAAAGACAACTGGTTTAGAAAGCTTTAGGCAGGAGGGCAAGGAGACTTATTTTGGGGAAAATCCACAGCGTGTGTTGAGGAGATGCTGTCATTTTGTCTGCCAGCTTGTCACAACACAGAGAAAAGTACGGGTAGCACAGGCAAGGGGACTGTATTGAAGACTTCAAAATTAATGAAGCTGGGTTAGCTGGTCTTGGCCAAGGGAGATTGTTTTATTGCTCATTTCATCTCACACCACTTTTCAGTAAAGTTATCACCTTTGCTCTTCTTTTCTTTCCCAGGAGAGTGGGGACAAGGGGGGACCTGCCTCCCCAGGTTTATCTTCACAAACCAACAGCTTAATTCTTAGCTAAAAAGGGGCAAAGTCTGTGTACATCTAGGTCAGGCTTCTTCAGCCAGTACAAAGTAAAAGAGCTTTTCCACTGAGTGAGGAAGTCTCTAATGAAGTGGTCATCGTATCAAATTTTTTCAATGGTTTTGTGGTTTTTTTTTATTATAGTAGCAGCCTCTTAATGCCAGATAGTTCAGTCAGCAACACAAGTCTGGCTCAACCCTGATCTCTCCTTCCTGGGTGCACGCACAAGTCTCCCAGCAGGCTGATGTTCACCAGCCTTCTTCTCTGCTAGCATTTTTTGCAGTTCCTTCAATATGCTGCCAGGTGGCAGTCCCTTAACATAGCATCCTCCAGCTGTGGACAGGACTGTCTCTAATGCACAGCCCTAGCATCTGGGACTTACACAGCACTGCTTAGTCCAAACAGTGTCATCAGAGAGGAAAGACTTTGCTCAAAGGCCAATCTAGTTTTTCCTTGAGATTAATGGTGCTGAAGGTTGTCTGGAAATGATGATGAGGGACTGGACTCTTTTGCAGTATTTTCATGTTTTAAAATACTCACCACATTCAAATCCCTGCTTTTGTATGTCCCAGCTGCTTTCACTGTCACACAGACTTCATGATCTGTGAGCTGAGCTTACCCAAAGAGCAGCAGCTGGGAGATAGAAAGGTGTGGCTGCCCTTGTTGTCTTCACCTCTCCACCTGTGTGTAAAGACTCCATGCATGCTGCTGTCTTGGTTACCCCTCTGCTGTCTGTAACTCAGCAGTTTCTACACATGATTGGGGACCCCTTTCATTCCTCCCAGCTCTCTGCCTCTATCCACAGGCTTGTGGATATCAAATAATGCTTTTGCACATGCTGCCTGCCTTCACTCTGCTGAAGGCTGTGAGGGCACTGAACAAAATTGGTGACTGGAAGAAGGACAATATTTTGCCCATTTTTAAAAAGATGACCCTGGGAACTACCAACCTGTCAGCCTCACCTCTGTGCCAGGGAAGATCATGGAACAGATCCTCCTAGAAGCTATGCTAAAGCACATGGAGGACAGGGAGGTGATTCAAGACAGGCAGCATGGCTTCACCACGGGCAAGTCCTGCCTGACCAACCTTGTGGCTTTCTATAATGGAACGACCATATCAGTGGATACAGGATTTGATGGATGGACTGTTCAGTGGATAAGGAATTGCTTGGATGGTCCCATTCAGAGAGTAGTGGTCAATGGCTCGATGTCCAGGTGGAGATCTGTGGCAAGTGGTGTCCCTCAGGGGTCTGTCCTGGGACCAGTGCTGTTTAATATTTTCCTTAATCACATAGACAGCGAGATCAAGTGCACTCTCAGCAAGTTTGCAGATGACACCAAGCCAAGTGGTACAGCTGAAACACTAGAAGGACAGGATGTCATCCAGAGGACATGGACAAGTTGGAGAAGTGGGTCTGTGTGAACCTCATGAGGTTCAACAAGGCCAAGTGCAAGGTCCTGCACCTGGGTCAGGGCAATCCATGGTTTCAGTACAGGCAGGGGGATGGCGTGATTGAGAGCAGCCCCCTGGAGAAGGACTCGAGGGTGCTGGTTGATGAGAAGCTTAACATGAGCCAGGAATGTGCACTTGCAGCCCAGAAGGCCAACTGTGTCCTGGGCTACATCAAAAGGAGCATTGCCAGCAGACCAACGGAGGTGATTCTCACTCTCTATTCCGCTCTTGTGAGACCCCACCTGGAGTGCTGTTTCCAGTTCTGGAATCCCCAACATAAGAAGGATATGGAAGCGTTGGAACTGGACCAGAGGAGAGCCACGACAATGATGAGAGGGCTGGAGCACCTCTGCTATGAGGACAGGCTGAGAGAGCAGAGGTTGTTCAGCCTGGAGAAGGCTCCAGGGAAACCTCATAGCAACCTTCCAGTACCTGAAGCAGCTGCAGAAAAGCTGGGAGGGACTTTTTACAAGGGCGTGGAGTGGTAGGAGGAGGGGGAATGGCTTTAAATGGGAAGGGGATAGATTTGGATTAGACTTCAGGAAGAAATTCTTCACGCTGCGGGTGGTGAGGCGCTGGCACGTGTTGCCCAGGGAAGTTGTGGATGCTCCCTCCCTGGAAGCGTTCAAGGCCAGGTTGGATGGGGCTTTGAGCATCCTGATGTGGTGGGAGGTGTCCCTGGCCCGAGGCAGAGGCGATGGAACCGAACGATCTTTACGGTCCCTGCCAACGGAATCCTTTCAGCCTAAGCGGCGCCCCCACCCCTACCCGCGTGTGACGTCTCGAGGTTGCCTCGGCAGCCCCTGCGGGCGCTCGGTGCCGTTGCTGCCCAGCTGTGGCTCGGCTGCTCTCGGCTCTTTTAGCCCGTCCCCGCTCGGTGCTGTCGCCGCCCGGCTCTGGCTCGGGATTTGATTTCGCCGATGGGCGCCTCCGGCAGCCGCGCACCGCAGCGTCCCGGTCCCTGGCGCCCCGTGGAGCGGCTCCGCAGCCTCCTCCGCAGGGCGTGGGAGTGGGCGCTGCACGGCCGCTCCGCCGCGCTCGGCGATGCCCCCGAGCCCCGCGCCAGCGAGGAGCCGGCCCGGCCGCGGCGGCTCTGGAGGTGGAAGAGGTTCTGCAGCCAGCGCCGGGACGCGGAGGAGCAGTAAGGGGCGGGCAGAGCTCGTAGCCAAGTGTCCGCTGCCCTGTCTGGAAGAGCCGGCAGAGCCCAGCGCGGTCACAGGGCTGGACCCGCGGCGCTGACTCTGTCTTTCTGGAGCCCAGACTGCTCCTGTGCCAGGGGTGTCACAACACCCGTGCGATGCATTTAGAATCACAGAACGGTTTGGGGGAGAAGGGGCCTTAAAGGCCATCCAGTTCCAACCCCCGTGCCGTGGGCAGGGACAGCTCCCGCTAGACCAGGCTGCTCAAGGCCCTGTCTAGCCTGGCCCTGAACGATGTCAGGGAGGGGACCACAACTTCCCCGGGACACCTGTGCCAGTGCCTCACCACCCTCATTTTTGAAGACTTTCCTAAACCCTGCAGTGCTTGGAATGCAGCCACAGGCTTTCTTGGCCTCTTGGAGCTCTATAAACTCTCAAGTCCTTGGAGTAACCATGGGAATGTCTGAAGCCCTCCAAAGTCAGAACTGGGCTTGAGGAGATGTCACCCCAGCTTGGTGTGAAGAGTTGCTGCAGCATTAAGATAGCATCCCACTGAGGCAGAAGCCTTGTGGTTAGATGTCCATCTTCCAGGGGGCTTGTTCATCTCCCTGGCCCTTGATGTGGAGAGGGGATTTATGAGATGAGGCTGTAGCCAGCAGGGATGAGTTACTCCAGAGACAAGAATAGGCGCCTGTAGGGACTATCTCAGTCCCTGCTACTGTAGCAGTACAGTGTGTTTGTGTGCCTGTGCTACCTTTTGCTGGCTGGCTCATGAGTGGCTGTTGCTCAGCCACAAGACGCACAGCATGCAAGTGTGTGGGTATTTTTAGTGAATGCTCTTCCTTCCTGTCTGGTTGTAGAATTGCTGACCAACTGGAGGAGAATGCGGGCTGTGAAGGCCCAGCAGTCCTTGAGAGCTCTTCCTCTGGGATGCCTGCTGACACTCCCTTGAGTGAACCTATCCTGACTGGAGCAGGTAGGATCCTTCACAATGGAGAAGGCTGTGGGGATGAATCACTTTGGTCTGTAGGAGAACAATAACCTAGCGTTTTGACCAAGGGCTTGAGGGATAGGGAAGGGCAGAGTGATAAGCACTCACAGCAGCATTGCACTTTTTCCCTCCTTTGTAGGTGTCTGTCCAGAGGAAGTGGCAGAACAAGAGGACAAAGATGTCTCCTCCGTTGATCCTGAGGTAGAATCATATAATCATTTAGGTTGAAAAATACCCTTAAGATCATCAGGTCCAACTGTAAACCTCACAGTGCTAAGTCCACCCCCTAAACCATGTCCGTAAGCAGCACCTCTACAGGCCTTCTGAGTACCTCCTAGGATGGTGTCTCAGCCCTTTTCCTGGGCAGCCTGTTCCAGTCCTCGATAACCCATTCGGTGAAGTCATTTGTCCTAATCTCCAATGTAAACCTCCCCTGCAACTTGAGGCTGTTTCCTCTTGTGCTATCACTTGCTACTTGGGAAAACAGACTGACATCCACTGCTTCACAAGGTCCTTTCAGGTAGCTGTAGAGAGCTGTAAGGTCTCCCCTCAGCTTTGTTTTCTCTAGACTAAACAACCTCAGTTCCCTAAGAAGGTCCTCAAACAGCTTGTTCTCTAGACCCTTCACCAGACTTGTGGCTTTTCTTTGGATGGGTGCCAGCACCTAAAAGTCTTTCTGTAGTGTGGGGGGGCCGGAGGCTTTCTTTGTCACCTGGGCACAGTGTTTGCTCATGTTCAGCACCTGCAACCAGCACCCAAAGGTCCTTCTCCACTGAGCAGATTTCCAGCCACTCTTCCCTTTCTCCCAAGGAGGCAGTGAGTCTGCACAGGGCTCACTGGATTTCAGACCCCTTTCCATCTGCTGCTACTTCTGCCACATGCTCCTAACTGAGACCTTGCCGTGCCAGTGCTGCGAGCAAGCTGTTCAGTTCCGACTGCAACAAAGTGAGGCCAAGCTAATGACCCAGGTCTCCTAGCAGCTGCCATTTGAGCTGGATTTCTGGTTTAGGATTGAAGCGGTAAAGTCCAGCATATGGATCCTCCTGATCCTGTGCTCTGTGTGTGATGAATCTTTTCCATTTTGAAACCATGGCCATGAACGCAAGGAAGTGAAGACAGTGGCTGAGACAAAGAGGGAAACAGAATCAATTCTGGAGGACAGGTGGGGGGGAAACATAATCAGGCAGTACTTTATGTGCTTGAGTGATGTTGCGGGGCTGGCAAACATTGTGTTTTAGCGATGCTGGAAAGAGAAGAAGAAAAGGCTGTGAGGTGTGACTTTCAATTGGGAGATTGTAATGTGACTTCTTTTTCTTTTTTGAATGCTACCATAGATTCGTAATGGCCTGGAGGACATCAAAACTGGCTTTTTGACCACACCAAATGCACAGGAGCAACGTCCTCATCAGGTATGTGAACACCTTCTGAGAATGATTTGGTTTAGTCTTTAAATTTCTGGTGGGAAGATAATTTCTGAAAATATAGGGTGGGCAGTGAGAAATTCCCCAGGTTTTAGCACAGCGCACACTGAGTGTAAAAGTCCATAACCCTGGTGCTACTGCGTTTTGAATATGCTTAGTGGACACTATGCAGGCCCTTGCATAGCGTGTCTTTTGTGTGCCTGGGTGATGTTGTGGGGCAGGCAAACACTGTGTGTTAATAATGCTAGTAAGAGAAGAAGAAAAGGGTGTGAGGTGTGACCTTCAGTTGGGAAAATCCTAGTGTGACTTGTTTTTCCTTCTTTGGATGCTGCTGTAGACTCGCAGTGGCCTGGAGATCTTCAAAACTGGCATTGCAAAAATGGCGGCTGTGAAGGGATCCCAATACTACCAGGTATATGAACGGATTCGGGGAGTGAGTGGGTTTAGTCTTTGAATTTCTTGTGGGCAGGTCATTTCTGAATGCTGTAGGGAGCTCCCCAGGTTTGAGGACAGGTCACTCTCAGGGGAAAACTCCATATGTTTCCTCATTCCCCTGGTGCTATTGCATTTTGAATATGCTTTGTGGACACTATGCGGGGCCCTAGGTTCATCAGCACAATTCCTTTGATGGATGGGCTTGCGTGCTGTGGGCAGGAGAGAGTTCCATGGTTGAGAGCTGTGAGAGGAGATGGGGCTTTGGAGATCCATGTTATCTTTTACGTGGAGAACACTGTCTGCACATGTGCTGCATGTGAATCCTGTTCCTGTGCTCTGTGTGTGATCAATCTTTCCTATTTTGATAGTGGGGATGTGCACGCAAGGAAGTGAAGAAGCTTTCTGAGAAGAAATTCCAATCCAAATTAGAACTGGAGGACAAGTGTGGTCAAGTCATCCTATTGGAGGACGTAGAAAACAGGCATGACTTTTTAATTCTTTCAAGAAATATCATGTTGAGTATAAGCCAAGCTTTACGCAACTGTAGTGGAAAAACACTTAGCCAGTGTTTGTGAGCATATTCAAGTTTTGCTTTCAACTTTGTAAGATGCTTCTGTGCATAAGCCTATGGTATTAAAAAGCTGCATCAGGCCTTGCAAATGCAGGCTGCCTCCAGTTCCCCTGGGAGGGAAGGAAGTCTTTTCCTTCTCTGTTTGGGTAGACTTTGGGTCCTCCAGGCAATGTGTGGCACTGGAGTGCTGGCTGCTCTCAGTCATTCTTGTCCTGTCAAGCACGTTAGAGATGAAGCAAGCTGTGACTGTGCTGCTTGTATAAGAGTAGGCGAAAGAGGCCAAGTGTTTCTTTGGTTCACACTTTCCTTACTCATTTGCTGTGCAGGTTGAAGGAAATTCTGAAGGAAACTCAGAGTAAGCCGATGAAGTTTCCAAAGAGAACGAGCAATTCCCGGCCGAGTTTCCACGGAGAGATGAAGACCAGCTTTTTCAAGGTGGCAGCGTTGTTCCCTATTTACAGGATGAAACTTTAGTTTTTGCTGGAGAGCCCATTAGAGATCGGTTTCTCTCTTCTGCTGGCTATAGGCTGCTGTGAATGTCCTGCTGACCGACTCCCCATCTATCTGCCTTTGAGAGTTGCTCTGTGAGATGATAGCAACCTCTTTATTGAGGAGCTGACAGTAATGCACTGGCTTCAGTGCCTTCTGCTTGATGTCAGTAGTGAGGTTGAGAGCTCAAGCATCCATTCACACAGCCGTGCTACAGGAGGATTTGGTACCTCCGGTTGTGGACTTCCCCTGAGCTCTCGTGGTGCCAAGCTCTTCATCCTGCAGGCCAGATTGGCATCATCAGAGTGTGGCAGGAATACTTCAGTTGCCTGTATTCTGGTCCCATTAAAATTTTAGGCACTCTGTGCTGCTTGGCCCGAAGGTGTGTGTCCCTAATGCTGTGAGAACAGCTTCAAAGATGAAACCCCACATCTAGCAAGGGAAAGACACCTGCATAGGGAGTATTTTGTGTGCTTGGGTGATGTTGTGGGGCAGGCAAACACTGTGTGATAATAATGATGTTGAGAAAAGAAGAAAGGGCTGTGAGGTGTGACCTTCAGTTGGGAAAATCCCAGTGAGACTTGTTTTTCCTTCTTTGAATGCTACTGTAGACTCGCAGTGTCCTGGAGGTCTTTAAAACTGGGATTGCGGAAACGACGACTGAGAAGGAATACCAATATTATCAGGTACATGAATGGATTTGGGGAGTGAGTGGGTTTAGTTTTTGAATTTCTTGTGGGCAGGTCATTTCTGAATGCTGTAGGGAGCTCCCCAGGTTTGGGGACAGGTCACTCCAGGGGAAAAGTCCATATGTTTCCTCATTCCCCTTGTGCTATTACATTTTGAATATGCTTTGTGGACACTGTGCGGGGCCCTGGGTTCATCAGCACAATTCCTTTGATGGATGTGCTCGCATGCTGTGGGCAGGAGAGAGTTCCATGGTTGAGAACTGTGAGAGGATATGCGTCTTGGTTATCGACATTATCTTTTACATGGAGAACACTGTCTGCACATGTGCTGCATGTGAATCCTGTTCCTGTGCTCTATGTGTGATCAATATTTTCTGTTTTGGTAGTGGGGTTGTGAACGCAAGGACACGAATGAGCTTAATGAGAAGAAACGTCTATCGAAATCTGGTTTGGATGGCAAGTGCGGTGGAAACATCGTCCAGGTGGACGTACATCACAGGCATGACTTTTTAATATTTGCAAAAAATATCATGTTGAGTAAAAGGCAAGCTTCACGAAAATGTAGTGGAAAAGCATGTAGCCAGTGTTTGTGAGCATATTCAAGTCTTGCTTTCAACCTTGCAAGATGCTTCTGTGCATAAGCCTATGGTATTAAAAAAGCTGCATCAGGCCTTGCAAATGCAGGCTGCCTCCAGTTCCCCTGGGAGGGAAGGAAGTCTTTTCCTTCTCTGTTTGGGTAGACTTTGGGTCCTCCAGGCAATGTGTGGCACTGGAGTGCTGGCTGCTCTCAGTCATTCTTGTCCTGTCAAGCACGTTAGAGATGAAGCAAGCTGTGACTGTGCTGCTTGTGTAAGAGTAGGCGAAAGAGGCCAAGTGTTTCTTTGTTTCACGCTTTCCTTGCTCATTTGCTGTGCAGGTTAAAGAAAATTGAGAAGGAAATTCAGAGAAAGCTGAGGAAGTATCCAGAGAGATCAAGCACTTCCCAGCTGAGTTTCCATGGAGAGATGAAGACCAGCTTTTATAAGGTGGCAGTGTTTTTCCCTCTTTTCATGAAGAAACTTTAAAATTAGTTTTTGCTGGAGAGCCCATGAGAGATCAGTTTCTCTCTTCTGCCCGCTATAGGCTGCTGTGAATGTCCTGCTGACCCGTTCCCCATCTGTCTGCCTTTGAGAGTTGCTCTGTGAGATGATAGCAACCTCTTTATTGAGGAGATGACAGTAATGCACTGGCTTCAGTACCTTCTGCTTGATGTCAGTTGTGAGGTTGAGAGCTCAAGCATCCATTCACACAGCCGTGCTACAGGAGGATTTGGTACCTCTGGTTGTGGACTTTCCCTGGGCTCTCATGGTGCCAAGCTCTTCATCCTGCAGGCCAGATTGGCATCATCAGAGTGTGGCAGGAATACTTCAGTTGCCTGTGTTCTAGTCCCCATAAAATTTTAGGGACTCTGTGCTGCTTGGCCCAAAGGTGTGTGTCCCTAATGCTGTGAGAACAGCTTCAAAGATGAAAGCCCACATCTAGCAAGGGAAAGACACCTGCATAGGGAGTATTTTGTGTGCTTGGGTGATGTTGTGGGTCAGACAAACACTGTGTGTTAATAATACTGGTGAGAGAAGAAGAAAGGGCTGTGAGGTGTTACCTTCAGTTAGGAAAATCCCAGTGTGACTTGTTTTTCCTTCTTTGAATGATACTGTAGACTCGCAGTGTCCTGGATGTCTTTAAAACTGGCGTTGCAAAACCAGCGGCTATGAAGGAATACCAATACTACCAGGTATATGAACGGATTCGGGGAGTGAGTGGGTTTAGTCTTTGAATTTCTTGTGGGCAGGTCATTTCTGAATGCTGTAGGGAGCTCCCCAGGTTTGGGGACAGGTCACTCTCAGGGGAAAACTCCATATATTTCCTCATTCCCCTGATGCTATTGCATTTTGAATATGCTTGGTGGACACTATGCGGGGCCCTGGGGTCATTCCTTTGATGGATGGGCTCACGTGCTGTGAACAGGAGACAGTTCCATGGTTGAGAGCTGTGAGAGGATATGGGGCTTGGGAATTCCGTGTTATCTTTTACATGGAGAACACTGTCTGCACATGTGCTGCATGTGAATCCTGTTCCTGTGCTCTGTGTGTGATGAATCTTTTCTATTTTGATAGTGGGGATGTGAACGCCAGAAAGTGAACAAGTTTGCTGAGATCAAATGCCAGACCAAATCAGTTCTGGAGGATGAGTGGGGTGGAAACATCGTCCTGGAGGAAGTACATAACAGGCATGACTTTTTAGTTCTTCCAAGAAATATCATGTTGAGTAGAAGCGAAGCTTTAAGCAAGTCGAGTGGATAAAGCCTATACATAACTGTTTTTGAGCAATCCAAGCCTCACCTTTGACCTTGCAAGATGCTTCTGTGCTTGAACCTATGGTATTAAAAAGCTGCATTAGGCCTTGCAAATACATGTTTCCTCCAGTTCTCCTGGGAGGGAAGGAAGTCTTTTCCAGCTCTGTTTGGGTAGACTTCAGCCCCTCTAAGGGATTTGTGGCACTGTATTGCTTAATTTCTTACCTATCAAGCACATAACAGATGAAGCAAGCCATGGCTGTGCTGCTTGTGTGAGAGTATGGGAAAGGAGCTGACTTTTCTATGCTTCACGCTTTCCTTACTCATTTGCTTTGCAGGTTGAAGGCGATTCTAGAGGAATGTCTGGCAAAGCCGGCATTTTCAGAGAGGAGTACCAACTGAGTTCGCAATGGAGCCGTTAAACTGAGAAGAAAGGTTTGTTTGGTTGATTTGAGGGGATGGATTTTTTCTGAAGGAACCTGTATGATTATATTCCTGTATGTGTTTTTCTATGTTGCTTGTGATCCGCTACGATTGATTAACTTCTCTTGGTGCCCTTGCTCTTTTTGTAGCAGTAGATTACGTTGGAGAGATGCGATGGGAAGATGGTTGAGCACTGGAAGAAAACAATGAATGATATCAGTGGAATGAATGAAGCCTGAAACCTTTTGCCTCCCACCTTTTTTGCAGCTACCGCCCTCCATCTGGTTCCAAGTTTTGTGTTGTAGATTAGTATTTAGTAAACTGTTTTCTCTTTTATGTGTCTTAGTCTGGCTGCGGAACTGAAGTGCTTGGGACATAGTGTCTTTCATGAGGAGAGTCCTGTTTTGGAAGGCTCACTCAGGCTTTCTTCCTATGCAGGCAGTTAGCACATCTCTCTCTTCTCTTGCTCTGAATGCAAATCAGTCCTGCAGTGGTCTCCAAGAGTGAGAATGTGTCTATGTCCTCTTCCTCTGGGGTGGCTTGAGCTGTGATTGTGCTCACATCAGGGAATAGTGCAGAGCTACCAATAATCATCAGTTACCAGATGTTTCCTGCTTTTTAGAGCAGTCGTCCTGGTGGTCTGGGCAGAAAGTGATGTTCCGGTAGCCCCGGAAGCTTTGCAGATCCCATAGGGATCTGGTGGATCTGTATCCTGCTAAGGGGAAAGGTGTGAAGAAGTGGGCACATGCTGGAACAGGGGTTAACCCACCTCAACCTAAGGAAAAACCTTTTCTCCTCTGAGGGTGGTGATAACTCGGTGTCAGGGAGCAGCACAGGCACGCTGTCCCCTCGGAGCCAAGGGTTGTCCCATGGGCAGCAGGGCAGGGCCCAGCCTTTGCCAATGTGAGCAAGGGTTGCAAGGCAGTGCCAGAGTGGGCTGGGGTCTGGAGCAGCAAGGCCCGTGGCCCGGCAGAGGCTCAGCTGAGACAGTGCTGAAGTCGGGAACACCACGACAAAGGTCAGGCAGGGCCTGGAGTCCTCTGCCGATGCCTCAGTGTGCCTGCTGGGCTCCAGCTCAGACTGCTCGTGGCTTATTTATGCTTCTGAGAGGTTATGGTCTCACGCTACTTGCCTTGGCTGAGCCTGCTTTCAGTTGGGCAGGGGCAGATGAGATGAGGCACCTTGCAGCCTTGATCATGCTGCGCTTTCCAGGCACAACCATCTCCAGTGAGCCAGAAACTTCACACAAGAGGCTCATTAATTGTTCCCAAAAAAAATTGGGCCTTCACTGTGAAATTTCTGGTGTGCCAAGAAAGTCTCCTGCATAGAGCCTCTGGTCTCTGGACACTCGGTGCAGCGAAAGCTGAGGTACATTCTGCACTGCCAATGGCTCTTTGCAAGGCAGCCGTGTTCTGGTGTTAGCATAAAAAGGGGTCAGTCACAGGCAGCCACGTACCGCTGTGCACAGCTATCTGGCAGGTGTCTTGCTTGTTCAAGTAGAGATGTATTTCAGCGATGTAGTCTTGGTATCAAAGCAATCAAACTACAAAAGCCTTTTAACATCAAAGCAAAGTTACAGCTCAGTTTTTACCAGTACCGTATTTCAGCGATGTTGCTCTCTGAAAATGGTTTGCAGGCCCAGAGGTATTTAGAGAGGGCCTGAATTAAAGAAACGGAGTGTTGAAGCGTGTTTTAACAAGTCAAATTAGGCAGCCAAAGGAACTGAGTGCTCACCTGACACATTGGCAGAGCAGCCCATCCAGCTACTGGGTGTTGCTGGCAGCAAAGTGCAACTGCGGCGCTTGCTGGTGGGAGCACAAAGGAGTCCAGAGCTACACTCCTTTGCCGAGCAAAGATGGAACATCTAGGGCTCTACAGGCATCTCCTGAGGACATCTGATATACCAACAGGCCTCTTTACTTTCCCTGCTTCATGTCTAATTCCTCTGCATGCTGGAAGGGAGGGTGGTAAGTAACATGGTGCAGTGTCTCTTAGGTAAGTGACAAGCTCTGTCTGCAAGATTAGGAAAGGAGATTACTGATAGCACAGAGGTGAGGAAAGGTGTGAACTTCACAGCAGTCCATACAGAGTAGCTATTTGTTACCACTCTAAACTAAAGTGAAAATAAAAGTAGTTTAAGCAACAGTTTCCTTGTTGCTGGAAAATCCTAAAATAAGCTTACAGTGGGACAAGCCCCGACAGTTGCCGAGACCCTTTGCTGCCAGATCAGTACAAAGTCTTCAGCTTCTAAGTCATAATAAGAAAAATCAAATTTCTTGGGTGACAGAACAAATCTTGAAGGCAAAGGGAGGGGAAGAACCCACAAGTGACCTATGTTGATCAGTGTCAACAATGCTCTCTAATGAGACTGTCTCTGTAATCTTGTTAAACAGGTTTAGAATGTTTCCTTTCTATCAACTCAGTTGGGCCTTATTATTTCTACTTACAAAGATGTGCCAAACGAGCATAACTACATCTTGTGTGTTTGCAGACCCCATTTACACTTGCCTTATTACACCCACTCTTTTTTTCCTTTGTTCTAATATCAGCTACAAGACAGCCTATATGGCCACAGAATTAATGTCTTGCGAAAAGTTAGGTGCACATCAAAATTACTTTCTGAACCACAGCAGACCTGCAATTTTATCCAATCCCTCTCCTCGTATGTTGGGAGCACTCCAAATAGAAGGACTAATCCATTTTCCTAAACAAGTCGCATGCTGAATGGCAAAATGACATTGTGTTGCAGCAACTGTTATTGAAAGAGCTTTGCACAACACAAAGAGAAGAGAGTACTTTGTGCATTCTCTTCAGCCCAGCTTTAATCACATCCATGCAACAAATCCAATCCAAAGATTTGAGGAATCGTGAGTTAAAATGCTGTCACCTTCATACCTGGAATCTTGACTAGGGAAACCACAGCACGAGGTTGGTTGGGTGAATACTGTGGGTTGGTCCACGACAAACAGAATATCTGTTTCATTAACCAGTACTGAGATTTCTAAAGCATCCCTGGTCATTGCTGTGACCCAGGATAAACATTTGGTAACCTTGAAGCTATTAATATTTGAGCAAAGAGTGGGTGTGAGCTGATGTGGCTGTGCTCGAGGCTGCATGGCTCCCAGCAGGCTCTGCTGCCTGAAGAAGGGATGCACAACAGCAAAGGAAGGGAAGATGCTCAGTTGATTGTGGGTGGTGGGTGGAATAGCTATTGAGGTCCCAAGGAAAAGTATTACAGTTCTTTGAAAACTACACAGACTAAGCAGCAGTTTGGGCTGCCAGGACTACGTTCAGTTGACTCACAGGATCCAATGGCTGTTTCACTGAGATAACATGATTAGCCTGGCTGTTCTTGTATTAGGTTTTCTTTGGTTTTTGTGGGGTTTTTGTGTTAGGGCCTGGAAGAGGCAGGAATTACCCCAATTTCTTGTGGCCATTTTTCTGCTAGGCAATGTAAAAAAACGGTGATGTGACTGGCACAGGAGAGGCAGTGTTCAGTAAAAAGGAACTGAGATTTGACCCAAAACATCTGCCTATCTGATTTCTTCATGCTCCTTTGCCAGCAGGCAGAAACCTCTGGCCTCAGAGCTGTCAAGAAATTCCCCTTCTCACACGTCCTCAATAGATCAGCAGAGCCTCAGCATAAAGCAGTTAACTCACACTGGAAGAAGAAAAAAAACCCCAAACCCTGCCAGTGACTCAGCAACAACTGGGAGTAAGGGAGGAGGAAATCCAAACTATAAAGCATAGCAATGGGGTGGCATTGGATTGCCTAGAAGGTTGTTTCTGCACACTGGTATCACAAATACCAAATGGTAATAGGACGGGAGAGCTTTACTTCAGGTACTGATGTGTCTGGGCTTGAACACCTGCAATAACCCTATGGCAAGTGTCTCAGAATGGTTTCCCGAGGCCGTGCTCTCTACACACAACTTAAATTGCTCAGAGAAGCCTCCTGGTTGCCTGGGAGAGTTGTTGATATTTTAGCATGTCTTTATTTGCAGTAAATAGTTGTAGATGTCTCCAGATTTTGTTATAACAACAATACTGAACAAAAAAACTTCTTTTCATGATACCATGCTAAATTCCCAATTGAACAAAACCCTATTACACTCTGAAGAGTTTGGCCAAGTCTCAGCTTCAAGTGGGCTGGAAGGGTGTGAGCCCAAAGCAGTTAAGAATCCAATCACGAAACTTTGGGCTCAGGAGGCTGAACTCTTCATTGATTGATTGATCATTGTATAGATACACAAAAACATGGCTGAGCTGAGTTCATGTTTCCCTGTTGAATCTTGACGCATTATTCAGTTTGCCTGTCTTAGACCTAGTTTTTTGAATGCCTTTCTGCTGTAGTGTGAAAAGAAGAGTTATTGAGGGGCTTTGGGGAAAAAGCCATATCTCACTTCAACGTGGCAGGGACCCAGTTAAAGAGAACTTGATTAGTAGATGCATGATAGCCACAAGAATCGAAATTTTGTGGTGATGAATAAACCATCCTAGAAGGGAGGCATGTGCACTGCATATTACATATAATGGAACCAGGGAACTTTGTAATTCTTCCTTTCCCTGCTCAGGCAGCCAAAGCCTTTCTCTGAGACAGGTAATGAAAACACATTTCTTAAGTTTCCTTTGTCTGTGTTACCTTGACAGTCTAGCATTGCTGATGACAAATGGAAGCAAAGTGGCATTTGTATTAGTAAGAGATTCAATTAAATGGGTCTGATGTCTTAAATTAATTTGTCATGCAGGTTTTTTTTCCCTCATTCCTCTTTGCTGACTTTTTCTCTGCAAGGCTTTCTTTGACAAATAGGTAAATTGCTGCTTGGAAACCCATTGGCTCCTGCAGCTCCTTCTCCTGACATCAAATTGAAATAAAGCTTTCGCTCCATTTGTGCTAAATATCAGACAGGTCTGATTTTTCCTCTCTCACCAGCTTTTCTGCACTGCAACTCTGTTGATTTACAACTCACTCACCTTAATGTACAGCATGAGAGAGAAGATTTTGAAACTGCAGATTAGAATCTGGACTTGGATGCCTTGTCTATCCTTTCTGAAGAGCTGGTTTTGGTTGCATACAGTTTTCTACAAGGTTCTTTCAGTTCAGGTTTTCTGAAAACGAGCAGAAACTCTGGCAGTACTTGTGTAGCAGTCCAAGACACTCTTGTTGCTTCAATTAAAACAGCACAGACCCCAGTGGACTTCAGCAATGACTTCGGCCTCTGTGTTGTTCTTGGGGTGCCCATTGTATGTCATAAAGCAGAGCAACTGCATCTTTTTATTGCTACAGACCCTATGGGGAAATATTTTTATGGAAAGATTTGATGTGAAGCACTGCTGTTCTTTATTAATGATGCTACAGCAGTAGACTTGGTGATAAAGTCCCCAGCAGTTATTTGTTAGCTAGAGGTGGTCAGACTGCAAGGGCTGGGTAAATGTGTATATATTCTCATCTGCACTTTATTTTGGTGATGGTGATAACTGTAACAGAAGATTTATCAACAATGATCACAGCTGCAATCCAGTGGCAACATTCTGGCATGCTAATTGAAAGGTCACTTGGGGCAGCAAAACTGAGATGTCTGTGTGGGTACTTGTAGCACAGTTACCTCCAGTCTAATAAATTATATATGTTTAGGAGTGTCCTTGGGTACCGAGGCCAACGGGGATGGAGTGTCCTATTTCTTTGACAGTGAATATTGTTGGACTACAAAACAGCATGGCTTATACAAGCTGCCTATTGGGAACACTCCCAGCAATGCCCTCATCACTGAACCACACGTAGAGATGGTTGGTGAGCGTCCTAGTGCAGTTTGTAAGCAAGGTGTACATACAAATGTCCCTCACTTAAGTCAGAAATATCCTGTCTATGTCCCACTTAGCTCATCACAACTGACCTGAACTGTCTGAATATGGAAGATTTGCAGAGAACTACTGATGCTTCCACTGCAGACTTGAAAATAGTGCTCCTAAATGTTTGTGACTGTATTGAACTGCAGTTATTTCTTAAGATTAAAAGATGCATTCATTTTGATAAATCTTATGCTGGGAATTGTTTTCTCAGCCTATTTAAAAATTTAAATAAGGAAAGAGAAAAACACAATGTGATGTAACTGGCATAAATACACACTGATGTCTGAATAGTGCTGCCTGCTTGCACAAAGAACAGAGACTAGGAGATGCTAGGAACCAGGCTCTAGAATATCTTGCTTTCTTCTCAGCTGGCATTTGTGTGACAAAACCTAGTGTCTATACAAGCTAGCACACTCCCAGTGAGTGAGAAATCCACTCCCCCTGTCGTCTGCTCTCCTGCATGAATAGTTAAGAGGAGGAAACATGTAAACTAGCAGCAGGCTGGAAGGAGGGAGAAGGGGGAAGATGAATTTCCAGCTGGAGGCTAGCGCAGCACACAGTGAATGAGGCTGTTTGCAAAACAACGGGCAGTGCTTGGAGTGGAAGAGCTGGGAGGGGAGGGCGCAGCCCTCCAGTTCCAAGAAACACTGTCCTTGCAAGCTCACCTGGATGAGCCCTGCCAAGTACCCTGGAGTTCTTTAGGCTGCCACTGCAGCTCATGACATCTGTATGATCTTTGAGGTGTTCTGCATTGGCTAACAACAGGACTAGCTGGACTAAAGATGTGGTCCCCTTCAGAAAAAAACTCTTCTCAGAATGCCTGTTTATATTGTCTGAGTATCTCATTCTTGCATCAGTTGATCCATTTCATTTTGCCGTTCAGAGTCTCACAACATCCTTTATTTCTTAAAGCAAGAGATTTGTACTCCACGTGGCCTTGTGGAATATCCAGAAACAAGTACCAAAGACGGCCCCTACAACATGACTCTCTCTCTCTCTCTAATATTGACTCTTCACACAGAAGGAACTATTAATAGCATTGCCAGAACCTGTAGCTCTGATTTATGTTCTACGGGTTCACGGCTAAATGAAGAATCTTTATTGCTCACATCTTACTTACTGTAAAGCCATTTTTTTTTGAGGAAAGTTAGAACCCTAGAGATATAAGCAGTAAGACCACAAATGTTCATGTTGTGCTTCCAGTGAAAAGATTTGCAGACCGCTTTGTAGGTAACTAAGGAAGGCAATTTCTATCCTAAAATTTGACTCACAAAATTTCTTCAAGGTAGCTAATCTTGCCAGTTTATAGGAATTAATTTCATATCCTGCGTTCAATATTGTGACTTTTTCCTACTAAACCTTTAAATGAAAACATGGATCGTGGCACTGAGTCACTTATTCCTGGTCATCAGCGAGGGCAGCGCATCAGCACAGCTACCAAGACTTGTCAGTGCCATAGTACATAGTACATCCAATGCCCAGTACATGTCATGCAATACCGCGTTCTGGTCTCAGAGCTGTGGCAACAGGCAGTAAACACGAGACTGAAAATGCTAGAGTTTGGGTAAGAAAGATTGTTGTTATTTCTTCTTTGAGTGGAGACTTTTGATTTGATTGGAGAAAACAGAGTGATGAACACAGGGACATTTAGAGTTACAGGATGCAGTTCCCTGCTGCTTTGCCTCAAGGAGGTATTCCAATATGCACTGCAAAAGAACCTCAACACCATTTGTGCATGCACAGGCATATAAATGGTTGTATTCACATTTCGTGCTGTAGTACTGACGTTTTCACCGCTTCCCTCAGTCATGTAACTTCTGTAAGTATTCAAACAGACACAGGCCCAGCTGATGCATGCTCACATGTTTTTACAACATAAAATTTGAAAGTCCTGTTTCAGGGGAAAAAGTTTTGTAGGTTTTTTTTTTATGGGTATGTTTTTAACCCCCCCTTGTGGCAAAATTTCCCTACGTATCTCCCACCTGTGACCTATCTGTCTTGGAACAAGCTGCACAATTCTGTATACCTATCCACTCACTCTTGTTAACCATTGTCTTTATTTTATTGTGCTGCTCCTTAGTAAGGTTGGAGCAGTTGTGTATCAAAAGCAAAGACTTCCAGAAGTTCACTCAACATAATTCTTTTCTCCTGCACTAACAAAGTCCAGCTCCAATTCTTATATTTTTGTTTAGTAGTAATGGGGCCTTTTTTGCCCATCACCAAAGCAGAATGTGCATATTTTATCTCCTCTCACCTTTACCCCAGTCTTGTGGTTCCTGCTGATTATTTAGATTTTTATTTCATGCAGTAATAAATGTGTTGTAATAAATTAATTCTCCTTCATTAATGCAGGAAAATCTCTGTTATTCAAAGAGGTTATGTGTCTGCCAGATTTCACACAACTCATTAAAAAGGAGCTTTAATACTATAAACAAATCAACCTTCAACCCAAATAAAATGGATGGGAATATAGGAAAGCATGGTGATTCTGCTTGCATATGAGCCTCTCTCTCTTGCACAGGTAGCTTTTGTTTTTTTTCCCTAACTGGCTGTCCAAGTCTTGAATTTTTCTTTATTTCTTACTACTGACGTACACGTTAGAACCAGAGTGCTTCAGCTCAGAGTAAATGCTGTTCTGCCCTCATCCTCTGCATCCTGGGTATTGTGCACTTTTATAATGATAATAGTAGTAGTAGTAATAATAATAATAATGTGGTGTTTTTCTCTCCTTCCTTGAAGCACAAGGTGTTTTGCTTTGTTTTTCTCCTTCTTAACAACTGGAAGTAAATAGTCTGGGCCAGTATCTGTTTGTCTACTGACCACAGAGAACTTCCTTATATTGTAAAGGTTTGAAATCCTGGAGGACTTAAGCACAAGTCAGAAGTCATTCAAATGTGGAAGTTTTATCCATCCACAGTGGCTCCTGTTGATCTTTTTAACTTTCACTACAGTAAAAAAGCCTTGGTTATTTTCGTTCTCTTGTAATTAAAGCAGGCAGAAGACTTCTCTGTGGGCTTCTCTCTCTGCTGGGAATTTCACACATTGCTTTATTTGAGTAAACAGACCCCATAAATACGTATGGAGAAGTCGTCCCAGCACAAATAAATTGTTGCTGCTCATGTCAGAAAATATAAACCTCTCTTGAATGTTTTACTAGTACTGCTTAGCATGTTGTGGCACTGGGGTTGTATCACTGGGTGGTTTTGAACTTTTGCTCTAAGTCCAATGTAGAATAATGTTGAGCTCAGCAGTGCTCACAAGGAAAGAGCAGGTGCTATGCTACAACAGACGGGGTGTTCAATGTTGTCCTTCCTTCTCTGTGGGGTCTCTTAGAACTTACTGAATCGGAGAAGGTGCCTACTGAACCAGAGAAGAGAAAAGAAGCATATGTGGAAAATAGCATTTGACTGAGATGTCTAAGGGCATCTGGGAAACAGTATCTGTATCTGGAAGCTATAGATATCTTGAACCTGTCCAGATACACTCAATCTAAAAACATAAGGAGGGGAGAGAGAAATATACTCAATTATACTCAATTATACTCAATATATAAATTTCCCATTAAAATGGGAAAGATATCCATCATTGTGTCATTCAGGCAGGAGGTAATTTAGGCAGCAGCAGCAATAGAAACAATTAAGAAATAGAAAAGACTCCATGGTAGACATCTGTGGACAGTCTGTCTGAGCTGTGGGTATGAAAATGTTCCCCAGGGTGTTCAGGAGCTAGGTTTTGCTTAAGTGTATTTATGGAACAGTAATGAAGAAAACCAATGAAAATTGATGGGGTATCATTGCCCATCACTTCCATGCTTTATAGAGATAACATATATCTCATTTTTTGCTCCTAGGGCTGTAAACAGCCTTAATCAATACCACAAAGCCAGAGCTGCTACCTTATGTGAATACAGAAGTGTGCTTGCATGGCCCGGGCACCAGAGCTGGGGCTACAGCAGGAGCACCAGGACCAGCCGAGCAGCACCAGTGTGCTCTTCTGCCTAAGTTGGGTCACCCTGCAGCTCGCACAATGATGCAGCTGGGGTGGAGTACAGGCCTGAACTCCTGTAGGCACACTCATAGAGTGCTGGGTGCTGCACAGATACACCTTAAGAAATCTTAGGGGTGTTGGATTTCTTTAACCCCACAAAATTATCCCCAGAGAAGAACAATCTGTTACTCCGAAGTAGCATTGTTTATGATGTCCCAGAGTAGACACAAAAGGTACTCCTTGGGAATGGCTGTCAATACTTATGCTGACCTGCTGTGTCATTTGGTCCTTGCATGATCTCTGGTGCTGTAGCACGTGCCCAGCTATCTATCACATTTATTCCAATGTGCTGCTGCCTCCTTCTCCTTTAACATGCTTTGAGAAAGGCATTTGGCCATCAACGTTAGAGAACGTGTTCGCATTTTTGTCTCTCTTATCAGTCAGTGAGTAATTCTAAATTAAAGCATGACTTTCCTGTGAACGTTTCATATGCTTTCCTTTTACAGCCTTATGAATAGCTTCTCATTTGATTCCCATACCCCTGGGAAGAAAGGTGTGTTTAAATACAGTGGTTTCCTGCCTGCTGCAGACTGCTGTTTGAAATGCTCCCCAAGGATGTGTGCACTTGTGAAACAATTTCTTCCCTCATCTTTCTTCCACACAGAGCACGGCTTCAACCACTCCAAATCAAAGGATCCTGCATGGCTACACCGGGGTCCTTCCACGTCACCTGCATTCTACCCCCTCCCTGTGTAAGTCCCCATCCACCTGCCTTGTTCTGCCCCCTCCTCGTTCCTCCTGCCTCAGCCTGTCCATTGTAATGTCCTGGGGTTTATGATACTGTCAAATATGCCTCTATCCAGAGTCCAGCTGGATTGCTGTGACTGATGCTGCGGCACAAGAGTACATAGTTGAGGGCTTTGCATCATGCCAAAAAAATGTGTCTTGTCCACTCAGCCTATCCATTTATTTCAAGAAAATCCTTCCATATCATATTTCCTTATTCTAAAGACTTTTCCCTCTAGAGCTAGTAGAAGAATAGATAATTTTTAAAAATAGATTTAATTGCCAGAATTCATAATCCCATCCATACCTTTCCCATGATAGCAGGAGCACCTTGACATTAAAAAAGTGAAATGAATGGTTAGTCGGAATATCTGTTCTGTTTTCTACCCTTAGGTGCTAGGTTTAAGTGGTGCCTAAAAGGAGGAAAGGGACAAGGCAGCAAAAAGTTATTCCTAAAGCCTGGTTTCCTTTTCTAAATGTCAATTTTCTCTTTCAAGAACTGCCAAGGTACTATTGAGATTTTGTAAGGATACTTCAGACGTGCCACAAAAAAAGAAAGAAGGGACAAGAATTAACTATCTGTATTGCACTGCTAGAGAACCCAAGGAGAAATCTGCTTCTTATGGCTGATGGAAACCATAAACTTGACAGCTCAATGCAGTTTTCTTTAAGAAAGGCTCAAAAAAGAGTAGCAGGACACAGAGCAGGACCTTTGCAGTTATGAAATTCTCTCATTCCCAGTAAAACTCAGCCTTGGTTGAGGTATATGAGAGGAAGCAAAAGCATAAAAACATTTCTCCTTTCAACTGAGCACAACATGTAGGTCTGCTTACGACTGGATCTTTTAGATCAGTAGTAATTAATTGTCTGTGCACTATACAGAAATAGCAGGTGAGTACTCAAGAAGGGCAGGGAGGGGAGGAGGGTTCTCAGGGAAACAGTGAAAATTAAGTCTCAAATTATCCCAAATAAGATGATCCTAAACTATCACTTCAGAGTCTGTAGTGAATGCTATTAGGTTGAATGACCTCAAGGTACAGCCTTTATCATTTTAGGCAGAAAACTAGATAAGAATAATGGAAAAATTTGCTCAGAAAAGATGGACTTTCTGGCATGATATGTAGAGGCAGGGGCAAAAATCAGAATTTGTTGCCTTTGTCTCAAAAATATGCCTGAAATATTGAAAAGCATGACGATTTCATATGATTACAGGAAACATAAAGAAACCGTTGAAGTTGCTGAAAGCGGAAAGTTCTTCTCTTTCTTGTTAGGTTCAATCCTACATAGGGTCAGACTTTGCAAAATAAGCTTATTTTGAAAGTAAAGTTGCAGGTGCGTCTAATCTGCCAGGTATTTTTTATCTTACTTTGTAACTTTACTTAGTTGATGCCACCATTTTTTACACTAAATTGTATTTTGAGATACTAGCGATGTCATTTCAGAGTGTATGTATTCTTTTCTGCAGCTCCAAACATCAGATCCTAGCTTCTTTTAGTCATATACTCAAGGCTTTTCCCTCAATATAAACCATGAGGGAAGGAAGGTGGATAGACCTGGGAGAATGAGACAGCCTCTCCCACACCAATTTGGCCAAGAAGCTTCATGGAGTCCAGTGCAGGCCTTTCCATTGCACTTTGATTTTACAGACCCCTCCTTCAAAAGTGCCTGAGCTTTTATAAGCAAACAGATTTCTGGTCAAAAATGTTGTGTTTCTTCTCATTTCCCCTATGGGATACACTGTTAAGTCAGTGTTGTAAACGTATGGCTATGGCCAGCTACAGCAGTGATCTTCAGCGACATCACAACAGCTACGTGGGGTGTCTGCTATTGTGAAATCTCCTGCTCTACAGGCTGGTGATTTCTGTGCTTGAGCTTCTTAAATTATTAATCTGTGGAATTGATGGAGCACCGCTGAGCCTCAGAAGAAAAACTCAGAAGCAAGTTTGGAGTCTGTGAAGGCATTTATTTTTGTTATTACGGATATAGCTCACTTGCCCCCACAACCACTGTTCATGAAAAGAAATGCTTCACAGCAAGACATTGCCCCTGAAGCCAAGCCCACTTTGCTCTGTAGTATTTTCTAGGAAAGAAAACCTGAGCCCAAACAGTGCCCTGCAAGGGGGTTTCCTCCAGCAAGCCCTTTGGTCCTTTTTGCAGTTGTCTGGCAACCAGGGAAGAGAGGAGGAGGAGGGTGTGAGTTCATGGAGGCACCTGTAAAAGAACATGATGTTTATCAAACCAATTGGCCAATCCAGCCTCTGATTCTCTTGAGCTATTTCTTTGCAATAGGTCATCTGCACTGGCCTTTTTTTAGATGATTGTCTGCTGAAGGTGACGATGATGATACTGATTTACTTTTACATGAGTTTCACACTCATAAGAATCCTTTGGCATTACCAGAACTGTTCTTCTTTAGTGGGAATGAGTGAGCTAAGAAAGAAGATTTGGTCAGAGCACTGAGCTTACCTGTGGTGTCTTTGCTACACCACATGATTGAGCAATGACCCTTGGCTCAAAGGAAACCAAGAATTCAGCTTGATTGTCCCTTCTGAACATGAAGTTCAGCCTCAGATTTTGTAGCAGATGTTCTCCCCAGTTGTCAAGATGCCTAAAAACTCTGGAAGAGAAAGCAAGTGTTTTCAATTCAAGAAAGCAAACAAACAGAAAAGTAGAAGTTGCCATCTCCAGTTAAATACGTCCAGCGTAGGGTTTGTAGTCTGGATGAAAATAATCTTAGAAGAACAGGGAGGTGAGAGAAAGAAGTCAAAGCTGTGCTCTGTGAGTCACAAGCTACTGACATGAATCACACTTTCTGAGGAGTGTCTTGGCCATTGCTCACGCATTCTGTCTTTGGCCCAATGTTACAGGAGTCTCTATACAGAACAATAATTTATGTAGGAGGTATAATATCTCTTCTGAAAAGCTGATAAACACTTGTTGCAGTTACTTTCTGCCCTGGGGAGGACACAGAGGTGAGTGTCCAGTTTGCCTTGTTTAGGTTTGGGCCCTCTGTTTCCTGCATCATAACCTTTGGGATATTGACTATAATGGCATGGAATTAGAACAGACTAAATTGCTCTCTTTTTGTGATTTAAGTAAGCACCATACAAAAACTCTTTAATAAATGATGCTAAAACATCCTGAGTTTTGGAAGTGACATTGGGCAACTTGCCACAAGGCTTAACCTAATTGCTCTGAAGCTGTCACTAAGTGCATAATTCAAGGTTTCCTTTAACACAAAAGCTCTTAAAAGTTGGATGGCTGCAAGGGAAAGAGACAGCGTAAAGGAGCAGCTGTTATTCTTTGAAAGAGAAAGCGAAGTGCCTTCAGGAGTAGGAGGGTAGTTTTGTCCCTTTTTGCGGCAGAGAAATCCATAACAAAGAGAAAAACTTGGTTGAGCCTCTTCCTTTTTATCACCTTAGATCACCTTGAACTTGGTGGGAAAGGCAAATGTATCCACCTTTCCCGCGCCCTGTTCTGCTGGGGAAAGCAGCATGACTCTCCATCCTGCGTCTGGACTCTGACAGAGGGAGACAGCCCAGCAGCTTAGAAGCTGACAATAGTTGTGAATTATCTCAGCTTCCCACCAATCCTTTGCCTTGGAGTCAGTGCCTAAAGAAAGACATTGCCTTTGGGAAAACTGCTGGTCTCTCGCTTGTGGTCTACCTTTGTAGCTATGCTGGTACTTGGGCTTGACTTTGATGTCATACCCCTACTGCCTCCAGAGGCAGAGCCAAGGGCTATCCAGCCAGCCAGTCCCGGGAGATGAGCCACACTGAGAACTGCTGTAGGAGTTGCTTGAAGCACTTTGGGCTCCAGTGCAAATTTGAACCTCAACGTTATTAAGATAGTAGGTACATAGACTCTACTGGGTAAATATTAGCACAGAGGAAGCAGAGTGAAAAAGGTGTTCTTGAATCTAAGGGACACAGGCTCCTATAAGGGAAGAAGAATAGCTTCTTCATCCTGCCTATTTATTTTTCAGTTAGAGAGGAATGATACTGTTGTTTGTAAATACTGCACATGTGAACATGTGTTAGCAATATCTTTCAATATTGCTGTGACTCGTCATTAAAAAGCCCTGCTGGCTTCTTGGTCTGATCTGGGGGGTGGGAGAGGTTGTCCCACTGAGCTCCTCCATTTCTAGTATAGGTCTCATAAAAGCGCTTAAGTGGTACCATTTGTCACCTCATCATTGGTCACTGAGAGCTGTTAATGCGCTGATACCTGATACCCTGCAGCCCCCCTTCTCCTGCAGCTGAAACCTCCTGTTTCACATTCTCTTTCTTATCAGCTAACATTCCATTTTCTCACAACATGCCAAGGTCACTGTATGTAGGCAGGGTTGTGCCTACAGGCTTCAAGGGTCACAAAATGCCCTGATTCTTCTAAAATACTTCCTACACAAGAGGGCATCCTAAGGTCTCCTTTCCAGGAGAGGGAGGGATTCTGGTTTCTTTACTCGCCTCTCTTTGATAAAAGCCTGCCAGAGGGAGTGACGTCTGTGACACCAGAGCCTGCAAACCCTTGTTGTTTCACTAAATTATTAATCCTGTTCCTGCGATAATATAGTTATAAGGAGGAGCCTAATTGAATTTACTGTCTGGCTTTGGCCAGTAGGGTGATAAAGATCCGGCAGAATGGGATGACGGTGAATCCTGCTAGTGTGCTGCGAATGTGAAGCAGGAGGGACTGGCAGTTGGTGTGCAGGAGGGAAAAGGAATCAGTCCAGGCTCAAGAAAGGTAAGGGACCAAACTGGAACGAGATTTGCCAGAATAACACGTTGACCTTGTGCTGCAAGGGTGGTTGTTAATAGGAAAACAATCTTGCAGGCAATGTTTTCCTGCAGGCTTTGGAGGGAATAGGAATGTGTGTGGTGGCACTTGCTCAGTGCATGTGGTATGTGCCTTTGTCTTTATGTGTGCTGCAGGGTTTTATATCACTGCGTTTTCATTGTGCCAGTCTGTACGGAGATGCTTGTGTTTTATGTGGATGGAGCAGCAACGTGTGAAACCTATGCTTTATAAATCTAATGAGAGTCGAAAGGGAGAAATTACCTCATGGGCAACATGGTGAAAACAGTAGTGCTTTCTGGTTTGATTCAAAATGGAAATGCCGAGGCTCTTAGTGAGCTGTTTGCAAACAAAAAGGAGCAAGTGTGTGTCCATCTGTCTGTGTAAGTATGGGATCTGCAGTGAGATGTGAAAACGGGAAAGAGGAGGTAAGAGAGGAGCATTAGGGTATGGCAGGTGGAGGTAAATTGCAAGCAATGTGTAATCAGATTTTCTAACCTGGAGAGTGCAAATGAATAGGGAAGTGGATTAATCCTGTCTGCTGAGGCAGCTACACCCTGGAAAGCAAAGAGGGGAATCAGGACAGGTTATCTGACTGGTTGGAAGAACTGATGATCAAACTCTCCTGTCTACCTGCTGCTAAAGTGCCAACATAATAGATTGTTTTCAGGGATTTTCTATCGCCCTTTTAATCATGTGAAGAAAGGGAGAGCATCTCTGAGGTTAGAGCCCACACAATCAATGGCATCTGGTAGAGCAGGAGCACATCAAGCAAATGAGCCTCTGCTCTTCTCTTTGTTTCACTGGCTTTGCTGTGATAGCAGATGACTGCTAAATAGACAGGGCAGGTGGGGGAAGCTGGATTGCAAATGTGGCAAGTGGCGTTATGCCATGTAGGCAGGGAATGTTGTTTGCAGTGACGATGCTATAATCCCACTTCTGCAGCTTAAATCTCAGCAAACCTTTAAGACAAGACTGTCCTGAGCTGGGCAACCTTAGCCCCGTCAATAACCAGAGTAAGGATTGTAGCTTGCTGTAAGGCATTAACGCGTTTAGCTGCTTCTCTTATGTTTTCACTACCTCGCTCTTTCTAAGCCACCATCCAGTGGAAAGTGTTGTTGAGACAAAGATATTGCTCACCTGTGGCTATCTCATCTCAGCTGGAAACTAACTCTTCTGATGAGTGCTGAGTTATGCTTTTTCTGCTTGCTCAGAAAGCAGTAGCCAGTGGCTCCCTCTGAAAACAGCAGTAAGACAGAAAGCACCCCCAGGGAGAAGCAACAAAATGGCTTGTCTTGATTAAGAAAACCTGTTTGCCCAAATAAGCAATTCCTCCTCTAGAAGGCTTTCCACTCCTCCCCACCTTTTTTTGTTTGGTTGGGTTTTTGGGGGGAGGAGGGGGCATGTGATCTGTGAGAAATTGCACTTATGGGGTTTGTAGTACTGCAAATTCTGCCCTAAAGGACTGAAACAGAGCACCCTTAACTTTCACAGTTTTATTACTTTAACCGTAATAAAGGTTGTTGCTCTATTTTAACTGTTAATTCAGGCTTTTTCCACCTTGCAAATCTCATTGCACTTTCCAAACATTCCTTGTGTTTATGTCATTCACATTGCACTTTCCAGCAAGAAAAAGAATCCAATTATCCTTCTTTTAAAAAAATAAGAGGGAAAAAAATGAGTTTGGTTCTTATTGTACAGTGGCTGGCGTATCGTGCTGTGGCATTGTCCCCTAAGAGGATGCCACTCTGTCTGTTAGGGTGTAGAATCACTTTTTAATCAGGTTGGAAATTCTCTACATTGTCAGGTTTTGCAGTAAACACTTTAGAATGCTTTATCCTTTTTTGGAATTTTTAGGCTAAAAATCCCTTTTCCCTCCACTGTAATGGCTAAGCAAATAAGCACAGAATTCCCGGGTTGGAATAACAAAGAATGCTATGGCCTAGGTACAATTAATAGCTGATAAAGGTGCAGGACCTTGGTGTGATAATCTATTGGTAGGTGGAACTGCTATCTCAAAATGTCAAACAAAACACCCAGGGCATTTTCAGAGCTGTTGTAAGAGCATTTTCTTTCAAACCATGTCATTGCTCTGCCTCCTGTATCCCTCCCCCTCATACACTCCAGTGTTTCTCTTCTCTGTCTTTTCAGCTGGCGTGCATCCCCCCAGGTGTACAAAGCCCTGGATTGTAAGTTTTCAACCAGACTTAGTAAGACCAAATGGAAGCATTCCAATTTCTAGAAATGCTTATTGGTTGGATAAAATGGTTTCCTTTCTGCTTAATCCGTGGGGAAGCCATGCTTTCTGTGCACTCCGGATAATTTTTCACTCCTTCCTATCCTTCATGGTTTATCATGGCATTCTCCTACCTCACCGAGAGATCAGAAACTGTCAAGGAATTTTTCTGGAATGCTGACAGACAGCAGAGATCTGATTAGCATTTGTAGGATAACTGTTACTTGCTCAGTGTTGTAGACTCGTATGTGTATTTATGATATGGTTATCAAGGAAAATTAAGTGATTATGCAGAACTAACAATGTCTGTATTCATGGCTGTCAGGTTCCAGGCACTCATCTATTGTCTGTTTCATGAGAACTAATCCTACTGTGCCTGGGCAGATCAAACACTAAAGCAAGAGTGCAGCCATACAAAGTTGGGGAGAGGGCTGTGCCATTTTTTTGAAGAAGGAAATTTGGTTTATTTGTTTCCTGCTCTCAGCCCATACTAAAGGCAGCACTTATTCCCTGTGTACTTCAACTTGGAAGTGTGGAAAAGCTTCCTTATTTCTTCTCGTACACAGGAGCAAAGACAAACATATCAACTCATTTTAAAAGATGGCAACCAGTGTCTTCAACCAGGTCTTTGTGGTTTGAAGTGGCTGTTTGTTCAGCTCCCTTGAGTGTAGAAAGTGTGTTACATCAAGCCCTACATTTTCATTTACAATTTGATTTTACATTTAGTTGATAACGGCACAAACACAGAAGGGAATATTTTTTAACTTGCAGGTTCAAGCCCTTTAAAACGACAAATCTGTTTAAGAAAATACACTAATAAGCCACATTTTGGTAAATTTGATAGCTAAAACTTTTCACATTATTTGGAGCAGAATAAGAAGTTAACTTGTGTATCATTCCCATCCAAGTGAATGGAGAAAGTCTCACGCTACTAGGACTCAAGACTTGCAAGCTTGGTGGAAAAAAACACAGCCAGAAATGCTGACACCATAACTCTTATGTAGTCAATGCAAACTATTTTTAATCTAGAGGACTAGTAAATTTTCACCAGCACTAAATTAACTTCTTAGGCAAACACAGACAAGTCTACATAGGTCCATTAAAAAAGCAAAACCAATAGCAGCAGAACATTCAGCTCCAAGATGATTCAGTCTTTTAAAATCTGTTGTTTAAAACATACTAACACTCGTTTTTAGGGTATCTTGGCCCTGTGTGGTTGTCGTCTTTTGTATAATAGGATGAACACATCCGCCATGCTGTCATCATCCTCCCCCTCTTAAATCTGGAACTTGCTGGGCTTAGAGTAAAACTGAACAGCCCTGTAATACATTGCAGCTCAAGAATATGTCAAAGACCTTCGTGGCTGCAGAAACACTTTTGCCTAACTCTGCAGAATAAGCTGATAAACTCCAGAGGCAGATGCTAGAAAATACAGATCCTTCTTACAGAGCAAAGTCAAGAATATCAGGACTTTTCTCATTCAACTTAATCAGCATAACTCTGTTGCTTATAGCCCCTGCTGTAGTGCTGTGGACAGAAATAAAAGAGATAAGGGAATTTGGAATGAGGAATGATATAATGATTACATGGTCCCAGAGGTAATGGACTGCGGGGTGTTTCTGCCCCTGAGTCACTGCCGGCATCTCTGATTCACTGTGCCCATCACAGGCAGCTGCCAGAGACTGTGGACACAATCGTGGGCAGGGAAACACACTCAGCACCGAGCTGGTTTCTGAAGTGAGATTGACAAAACCAAATAATGTGACAAGTTAGGAAATATTTTTTCTTTTTCTAGCCCGAAAATTTTTGGGTTTGCTGCTTAAAGATGAGACTCAGTGCCTGTATTTGCCTTCTGCTTCCTAAAGCGTTAATGCGCTTTGGAGAGAGAGAAGTTGGATGAAACGCTGCAGTTCTTCCAGCAGCTGAAGGCTGCTGTATTTAGCTTGATGCATCTATCTAAAATAGGCCTGTGTGTATTTAGTTAATCTTGCAGGCAGGCTTTCTTACTTCAGCAGCCTTGTGAAGTTTCTTTCAACAGGAGAGAGAGGACTAGGCGAGGCAGTGGGGTGCTGTTTTATACTAAAACTGAAAGGGGCTGTCAGGAATTAACATGAAGGTTACCTTGGTTTACTCTGGGCGACCTTAACAATTCAACAAAGCCTTTCAGTCAGGGCTTCCCCCTGTGTTCCCCACAGGGGCAGTTTCATGGATGAGTTTCTTGAGGCCATTTAACGCTCCAGCTCCTAAGAAACACGAGGCATAGGAGAGGATGGCGCCTGTCAAGAGCTAGAGCTGACAATCCCTATTACTGTGCAGCGAGGCTGTTCCCAGGAAGATTCCTTGATGTCTCCAACTCCTAGTCACAGGTGACAGGCTTCTGGCTTACATGTCATGCCTCTGTCTTGCAAGGAAGTGCCACCTCTTTTGCTGAGCCCCTCAGTCCAACTGTGTGACTCTTGTCCCCTCCCTAGGAAGGATCCACAGAAGGAGTAGGGCAGTGCCTCCAGTTACCCATGGCAGTCACAGATCTTCTCAAGTCACTAACTGGCATCTACTGCAAAAGTCAAGCCAGCCCTGCAAGGTCAGCTGCCTTCTACTGCACAGAGAGGGTTCAGATCCAATCCCCAAATGTTTTTTTAATACCGGTGAGAATGCCATTGAAGTTGATGGGGATTTTTTTTGAACTGGAAGGGATGGAATGGACTCTCTGCTCCTGAGGTATTTGCCAGTTAAATAAGTAGCATTGTGAGTTTTTGTGTACAAAACTAACTTGCACACAATATTGGAGTTTGGTAAATATTCCAATAAAAGTAATGCAAAAAACCATAAGCTTTTGCATTGCTGTGGCATTGTATATTTTAGACAGAAAAGTTTTGTGGCCAGCCTTGGTTGCCTGGAATAAATAATAATCGTAACATGCTGTTAACTTGTGATAGCCAAACCTCATAATGCTCCTTCAACCCCACTGTTAGAAATAGTCAGCCAGTTACATTTAGTACAGCGTCTCTCCACTGAAAGAGAAGGGCTCATCAGCTGTGAAACAGGCTCTGGAAATGCCATTTTTGAAAATTTGTTTGGAAAAAAAAAAGCCTACCAAGACATGGGATATTTGGTACAACATTTCCATGTTGCAAGAAATTTTGGAATTTTTGTTGTGCTGTTTTGAAGCAAAATAATATTTTGAAATGACAAAATTTCTTTAAATGAGCAGTCTGGTTTTCAACTTACTCTTACAAGTATAAAAATTTTCCACCAGACCATTCTTAGCCTGGCTCTGTATAACTCCCTGCACTACAGCGACAGCTGGAAAGACACGAGTTCTTCTTTTCAGAAGGACCTACAGCTTCAGCTCTGCCCCTGTCAGGCTGCCTTTCTCTCCATCTGCTCGTTAGGTGGTTGTGATTTGTTGAGGATGCTGAGATAGTTGTCTGGTAGCTGTGCTCTGGTTTGAAAGCAGAGAGGACACCAACAGGGTTTAATTCTTAGTGAGGCATCTGCAACTGCAGCTTTCACCAGAGCCTCCCACACCTTGGACTAATAGAAGAAATAGCTGGTTGCTCCCTCGATGCTATAAGACCTGCATATTTTCCCAGAGCAGAGTAGGTGGTGAAGAATGAATAAACTTGTTACTTGTCTAATGTCCTAAGGGCATGTTTTTATGCTTAGTGTAGAGCATCAAGGGCTATGGGCAGGAAAGAATAACTCTGAGGTTTTGAAGAAGGTATATCACGTGCCTGTTTCATGGTATGGTCAGAGCCAGCAGCTGGTAGGGTATAACCCCACCTGGCAACTAAGCACCACACAGCCACTTGCTCACTCCCCTCCCCAGTGGGCTGGGAGCAAGAATCAGAAGTGAGAAAAGTTATGGGTTAGGACAAAAATATTTTAATTTGGTAAATCAAAAGCTGTGCACACAAGCAAAGCAAATCATGGAATTAATTCATTACTTCCTACCAGCTGTCAGTTGTTCAACAATCTCCAGGAAAGCAGGGCTCCATCATGCGTAATGGTTATTTGGGAAGACAAACGATGTAATTCTGAACATCCCCCACTTCCTTTTTTTCTCTCCCAGCTTTATACACTGAGCATGATGTCATATGGTATGGAATATCCCTTTGGTTAGCTGGGGTTAGCTGTCCTGTCTGTGTCCTCTCTCAACTTCTTGTGCACATCAGCGTGAGAAGCTGAAAACTCTTCAGCAACTAAAACACCAGTGTTATCAACACCAGTCTCATTCTACATCCAAAACACAACATTATACCATCTTCTGGGAAGAAAATGAAGAAAAAACAGCACAGGAAGGTGGAGTAATCTCTGTGAGCCTCTGAAGATCACTTCTGAAACCCAAAATACAGCCAAGGTGTCCATTTTAGCTAACAGCAGGTTCTGTGCTGCTTCTTGGTAAAACTCACCTTTCTTTGCTAACACAGAGCAGTGGTTATACTTACTAGGTGGTAACACTCAGCTGCTAAATAGGTTTTCCACCACAGTTTATCTAGCCAGAAGGTTCCTGCTGCTCTTTCGTTAGTATTGAGGAGCATCAGGCAGGTGCTGTGGTTGCACGGAAGTGCTCGCAAAGACCCGTCGGCTTGATCGAAGCCTTACTGCTGCTTGCTAGCAAAGAAAGCTTGGTGGGCTGTGGCTGGCAGCAACGCCAAGGGACAGGCTCTGCCATGAGGCTCAGTGACAAACAGGAAGAGGGAGGGCAGGGCCGAAGCTGACAAAGCGGCTGCCATTTCTCCATTGCTTGGCAATGTTTCTTGTTCAGCCTTCAGGGTAGCACAAACTGAAAAATGATCTCGGGTAGGGTTTGCTGCCAGGCACTGACTGGCCCTGCAGATGATGCACTGGCAGCAGCTGCTGCTCCAGATCTAGCTGCCCAGGAAACAGCTGCTGCTTTACAGCAGGAACATCTGAGCTCTTCTGGGATGCTTAAGCAACTGTCTTTACGTTGAAGCATCATATGGTCACACAGCCCCTGCTGAAGCTGGGAGATGATCACAGTCAGACAGAATGCTGTCTTCTTCCCCCAGGCTTTCAGGGAGCTGCTGCTTTGTTTTTACTGCAGTGACAAATGCTTAGATATAGGTCTGGTTTGGACCACACTGCTCAATACTTACAAAATAAACCTGGAGTCAGCTTTTTGATCGGAAATTATAAAGTCACAGCAGGAGTTGCTGGCAGAAACTACAAAAGCTGCACTACGTGGGAGGCCAAGCTGAATGATCCTGATCCTAGTGATCAAATCTCCTTGATTTTTCAGAAGTGCTCTGCCATGCTTTAGTAATAATTGAAGAGATCCAAAGCAATTTTCCTTTTTCAGGAATGAGATACTAATAACGGAGAACTGAAACAAGAAGAGAGCAAATGGTTAAACTGATAATAGTGAAGAAATTTCATCTATTTTTTTATCATGCAAGGTACATTATCATTAGTGCTCACAATATGACCCTGTCTTACCCTGATTTTACATATGGATTTCCATATGAAGTGATTTAACCAGGATTCTTCCTGCAGCTCTTAGGAAAACACAGGTGGATGTGCAGGGTCTATCACCAACACATGAAGGTGATCCACTCTTTCTGTGGAGTAGAGTGATGATATCAGATTTTCATGACCCCATCACTCACTGGGTCTTGTTGGATACTGTGTTTACATCGGAGTAGATAGGAAAGGGGACAGAGATCTTTTTGTTCAACCTGGCTTATTTATAAAAGGCCACTCATGCACTACTTCCTTACGCAATTAGCAGCACACATTTTTTGCAGTGATCAGCTCTAAAACTTGACTCAGGTGACCTTGACAGCTCTGATTTGAGCTGAGAACTCTGTATATTCTTTCATATTAAAAAGTGATACAGTTTTCAGACAAATTTAATTTTAAATAGCTGCTATACTTAATTGTGCATTATAGAAAACCTCTGCAATCTGTGTTTATATCACTGTGCTTCTCAGTCTCTCTCAAACTTGACCCAATTTAGCCTTTCCATGCTTTGTTTAACAGAAATATCATTACACAATCAGGCATGCTAAGGCACAAAGCAGTTAAGTGACTTGCTTAAAGAAAACTCCATCAGAAAAAAAGAATACAGAGAAAAAGCCTGCTTTTTCTATCCCCAGAAAACATAAGATTGGTTTCCTTTTATGTGCAGTCTTGAAATAGACAATAATATTTTGTGTGTTTTAATTCACTGCCTGCCGTACTACAACATGCAGGAAGATCAGCTCTGCACTTCAGCTTAAGCCTATGGAAAACACTGAATATGCAAGCGTAAACACAGGCAGAATTGGACTGGTTTTCTTAACAGAGGGACACCAGGCTCGCTGAGTCTACAAGTCTGTCAAGAGCTGCAGGAAATCAATGTACTTCCTCAGCCTGCTGTAGTTAACAACCTGCCATCCAGGCCAGCCTCTGAAATCTTAACTCTAAGAAGTTGTGCCCTGGGCTTTGTTTGGGGTTGTTGTTTTTTTTAATCAGTTCTGTGACTGCATAGGGATGACAAAGCCATGCAGTTATGAGGTGACCACTTTCAACACACAAGCTTTTATACCTGCTGACCTTCATGAACTTCAGAGTTCACACACCAGGGCTGGGCAAGAGCTGAAAATAAACCAAGCAGAACAATGCAGCTCCCTAACTATACTCAGAGCGCTGTTGAGTTTGGTTTGGACTGATCAGTTGATTTCACAGTCTACTTTGGAACACATTTTTTCTGTAAATACATATCTACAGTAAAAGTGGCTTTTGTAAGTAAGCTTCAGCCACCTGGGACTGCCCCACTTCACTGTGATCAAATACGGGTTGTCCCAAGGAGGAACTGGAATACCTAGCAAGACTGCTTCTATTGTTAGCTATACCATCATAGAATTATACTTAAATAGTGACTGCCTACCTGTCCTGCTAGTCAGGACACGTATGCAGAAAGGAAGGTCCCAGTGTGGTTCTCATATAACCTCTGTCTGAGATTTGTAGGATGACCCCAGTTCTCTTCTTCTTGCTACAATGCTTATGCTCTCTGTAACTGGTTAGTCGTGCTGTATTTGTGCTTTACCCAACAAGAGCCCATGGCAATGCATGTGGCTTGAATTCCACCCACTGCACCCTGCTCAGGCTGTCCAGCTGCAGTGTCACCTCCTTCTCTCCCTTCCCCTCCTCCTCTTCTTTCTCTCCTTTCCAGTCTTGGGAAAGAATTTCTCTAAGTATGAGAGAAGGAGAAACTAAAACAGCTGTGCAGATCAATCCTTTACATTCCTAGTTACAACATGGTTCTAAGCACCACATTTTTCGTCCAAGAAGGGTTTCCCCCCGGCCTGCAGCTCATGGTGGCTACACATTTGCAGCCCTTGAAGGTCTTGGTGGTTGAGTTCTTAAACAAGGCTGGCCCTTGAAAGCTTTGTAATTTGGGTATGGATCAGCAGGGGAACCAGAGTTCTTGAAGCTGCTTTTGCCTGGTTCAGTGGAGCAGTACGCAGGTATGTGAGCTGGGCCTTACAAAATCTCTGCACTCTAAAAAACAGAGCTTGTCTTTCTAAATGAGGAAACCAAGGCACTGATGTTGAGTGGCCTTCACTCAAGCTGATGGAAGAGGGCTCTGTTGTCATATTGTGCTTTATTTCCACATCTGACCTTGGTCCACTAGCCTAGTCTCTCGGGACTTTGTCTGGGTACAGAATCTATTCAAATTCCCACACTCATCTATTGTGTTTTCTGATGCTTTTTACCTAAACATTGCTTCTGGCATTTGAAGCCAGTTATAGAGGGCTCCTACTCTGTCCAGCATGGCTGCAAATACTAGATAGGCACACAGAGAGTGAACTAATTTATCATTATACTTCTAAAATACATTTTCTGATTATAGCAGTGCATCTCTGGTGATACAAGCTTTTGTCAACACAATATTCATGTGGAGCTGACATGATTTGCAAATCTGACCTTCAACCATGATAGAGCAGAATCTTATGGACATTTGTGAGGTTGCAGCTGGGAAGGAGGCACTGGTGATTGTGCCAAAACTATATGTGCTCAGTCCAGCTCTAGGAGAGAGGATTGGCACCCTCACTGAGGTCAGAATTGTGTGGTTACATGGCGCGAGCAAAAGGGGTGTATTACACAAACCCACACAGCTTTTCATGACCCAATGGAGTCTGGTTCCCTCTGGATTCTACCACATATTACAAAGTAACACGGCAAGAAGTTTAAGGAACATTTTGTTCTTGCTTTCTAACATATGTCAACAGGTTTTCCGAGATAATTTGCATCTCTGTGGACTATATTGCTGAGAGAAAGCAGGGAGGTGCCTGGCTGCTGTCAATGTGCTGAGGGAGTGGTTTTCTTACCCTCTCTTGGTCTTCTGAAAACATCAACCAGGAAGTTTAACTGCGTATTACTAAGGGGCTGATGGTGCCAGCCTCTTTGATGTTGTTTTCAAGGTTAGCTCTAACTGACCTTCCTCTTGCTTCATTTAGTTGCTCACATAGTTTCCTTTTGATACCCTAGCTGTGCTCTCACTGTTGGGATTTCTGCACGTTCCTGCGTTGTCTTTTTGTTAAGCTGATTCCTGCTTACTTCCTCCCTTTCTGCTTGTGCCTCCTCCTTCTCTCCCCCTCTCTCTGGCTTGTCCTCTTTCCTCAGGACCCACTCATTCTCCTGTGCCTCCTTTATTATTTCCACACCCTGAAATATAGCCCTGTTCCCTGGCCTACAGCTCCGTAGCCCAGATGCCCGCTGTTTTCCCAGTTAGCTCTCAGGAGCAGCTGTTTCACACAGCAGCAGATTACTCCTGCATGGTGGGAGGCAGTTGCTGCATTGCAGTTTGACGAACTCAAGGGAAGCTGCTGCCTTGCCTGGAAGCAGCCTGTGGGCTATATTTCAGCTGTGCAGGGACCTACGGGCCTTCCTATCTATGGGCATGCCTGGCACAGCATTAAGTAGGTGGCTCGTCTCCATGTGAGCCATAGGAAAACACTAGTTACACAGAGGCAAGGTACAACTTGGTGGTGTAGAGTCAGCAGCTCTCCTACCCATGGCTCTTGAGTGCCAAAATACCACGTAGCAGATTTGTCTTGCTTCTGAAGGAGGTGTTGGCTCCTGGCTTTGTTGAAATTGCAGCCTTGCTTGCCTGCCAGGGTTGGATCTGTACATGTGCACCAGTGGGTGCTGTGCTGCATGAGAGGTGCATGTCGTGCGAGCTGCACAGAACCAGATTCGGCCTGAGGCACAGAGCCCTCAGGATGTCCACAGGGAGTTTCAAACATGTGGAAAATGAGGTCCTAACCTACTCAGCCTGTGCCTGTATGAAAACGCCTGCTGCTGGAAGTTAAATATTGTAACAGCAAATGTGCATGACGCAGAAGCAGACCATGAGGTTCTCCACTAAGCAAAGGATTCTGATAGTGGTTTACACTGCTTCCATTGCAGAGATGATCTCCTCGGTGGCAGCACTACTGGCAATCGATAAATTGATACAGCGAAGCCACCAATAACTTCATTATTTAAAAAAAATAAAGTCTATTTTATTAACATTACCAATCTCATTAGAAAAATATACGTAATGAGAGGAGGACAGTCTGTGTCACCGCTTTGATAGGCCCGAAGTCAAAGATCCTGGCGGTTTTGCCATACCAATTCCAGAGTAGCGCAGGTGTTATTCCTTGCTGTCAGCAGTGTCATCCTATTGGAATTTAGCCTCCACATGCTTTGCTGGAGGGAGATTTCCCTGTGACATCAGTTGCTTAGGTTTTCTCTCCTTCCTTCCTGAGCCAACGGCACACAGCCCAGTCTTCACAACAAGCAGAGGCAGTGCCAGCCAGCAGAGGGGAAGGCCAGCCTCAGAGAAGCATCACAGACTCTCTGGACAAGAGAGTTTTGACAGCTCCCAGTGTCTCCTGGGCAACATTTTCCACTTCCAAACACCTGGTGGAAAAAATGGTGGGTTACTGTAAATACTGCTGTTTAAAAGAATGGCCATGGCCTTGCAAGAAGTGTGATAAATCGTTTGTTGTAAACAGCACACTGAAGGGCACAGTTTGAGAAGCTCTGTTGCAGAGGAAACCTGTGTACCTTCCAGGCACATCACAGGATACTCTGGCCCCTCCCAGCCCTGGAACACCCTATGCCATTTGCTTCCATGCCCTTTTTTCCCCAGTGCAGGGCAGAGAAGTGGTATTTTTCACTCGCTTTAGATGCTGATGCTTAGCAAGGAGCCTGTGTTCTTTTGAGAGTGCAAATGTTACAGAGGAGGAAGCAGCCATGCAAGCGCCTGGCAGTGGAGCAGAAGCAATTTCCAGAGCATGCAAGTCCTGCTGGACCCTGTCCCAAGGATACTGGCTTGTGAGAAGAGCCTTGTCTAGCCTGGATGGCTGGGGCTGGGTTCCCTCCCGTGGCTGAAAGCTGCCACAGCAAGAACGTGCAGCTCTCAGTGATGCTGTGCGAAGCGTACAAAGGGCAGGCATCTCGTGCTAAAGCCACTTCTCCTGAGACTGGTATCGAAATCATATCCCACCTCTTGCCAGTTAACGGCAAGGTCCTCAGAGAAGCACACCTGATTGGTGAACGCAGTAATGAGATACTCACTCGGAGCCCTTCTGACAGCAGACAGTTCTCTGGGATGCTCCTCTTAAGCAGGACTGGATCTACTCTTGAGTGGACTGTCATTAAAGAGAGGGGATTATTCCTATTTGTGTCATGCAAGGTAGAACACACAGGTTCCTGAGCAGAGGACAGCACAGCCTGTAGCATACGAATGCCCCAAAGTCATGGATGCTACATTTTACCTGCTTTTTGGAACAATTGCTGCATAAACAGTCAGTGCTACAGAAGTGCTCACCACTGCACACATTTACTGATGTGCAGTCACCAGGCACGCCAGGACTGAGTGGGAAGTCAGCACAATGCCTCAAGATACGTTATCAACTGTAAATGTGGCAGGAAGTCATTAAAGATTTCCTGAGCTATTCCCTGGGAAAAGACCACCTCCAGGCTCCAGCAAACTGAGGGGACTTGTACTGCCAGAGCTGTGAAATGAAAAGAAAAATTGGCCTAATAAGTCAGTGTCGGCAACTTCAGCAGGCAGCCCTCTGCTACAGACGGATTCTATGTCCACAGGGTCAGGGTGGTGATGGATCACAAGATTTGGGGGACACGTGCCAAAGGGCTCTTTGTAGCTCACTTACTTCAGGCAGGTTCATTCAAGCCTCCCTACAGCTCTAGGGACTAAGAGAGGTACAGACATAGACAGGTTGGAATCCTTTGTCTCTAAAGCTTTGTAAATCCCTCCGGGTGAAAATAAATGACAGCTTATTTTAAGAAATCTGTTCAGTCGCTCCATGAGCTCTCAGCCACAGCTCTAGGAGCGAGATTCACAGAAGCCAGGCTCTCAGCTGGAAAAGACAGTTTGTTACCATCAGAAGGCAGTCAGAGACTGGGAGAAGAGAAGAAGCAGTGAGGGAGGCCAAGCCAGGCAGTTAAAGGCAAGGAGCTCCAGTGTTTGTAGGGGGCTCATTCAAAAAGACTCGAAGGGGGTTGATGATACCAGAAATTCATGTGGCTCATCTCTCTTGATGTATGGGATAACTCACTTTGGTTGCTGCTGACATATTGGTCTTGAAAAACGTTTGTTTTATCAGCAGTATGTTTCTTGGGTTTTATTTTCCCTAAACCTCACCAACCAGCCCCTGGTCAAGACTTAAAGGCTGCCTCAGCAGATAAAAGGTCTTGGGGAATTACTGTGGAAATCTCATTTCTGGGCTGTGTCTACAGGTGAAAATAATTTAAAAAATAATTACTAACTCTGTGAGGTTATTTAACTGCTGAAAAACTTAGTGTTCTGGGTAAAAGCAAAGTACTCATGCTATGGGTAAGGGAGAAGAGCCAGATAGTTATATTTTGTGGTGTTCATTTTCTCACTGGAAAAAAATGGGCAGAGTAAGAGACTTTTCTTCATAAAACAAAACAAAACAACAACAGCACAAACAAAAAAAGAGAAAGTATGCAAAACTTAGAGAGCCAGACCTCCAGTTTTGAGTATTTGCAAAATTCCTAAAGTGAACTTGTAAAATCAGGTAGCAACCACCATCATACACCTCGCTCAAAGTCTAATTTTGAGTGCATAGAACAGCAGAGACAGAAACAACTAGTTTGAATCTGGCATTCAATTTGTTCAAGATGCATATGGGAATTTTTCTCCTATTCATTTTCTACATACGATTTGAATTTAAGATGCTTGTTCCTTAAAGTCAGAACCTTGCTTACAAGCCTACCAAAGCTGAAACAACTTTTTATCCTGTTGGATTATTTGCTGGATATTCTGTAATGAAGATGCTCTTTCCAACACATAGAATACCAGAAATAATCTGTCTCTCTTTTGAAAATTTTCATTTACTGTCAGAACAGGTTTCTTTCTCCACAGTGAACAGTTATAGAATTATTAGCCCCTAAGCTAATGCAAGCTGGTCTGCCCTGAACAGAAAGTGTTTCAGGATGCGAGTGAGCCATGAAACATTCTCCATCCGATCTGTTTGGCTGTACCACTGTAGCATACTGCATAGAAACCAGTAATCCTTTTCCCTCTTATTGTCGATTAAGGTACCCATTGAAAAGGCCAGAAGAGGTTTTCTTATCTCAGAGTCACAGTACATATGTCACATATACGTCTTTGATTCTCTTCCCACAGGAGAGAAAGAAAATATAGCTGAAAAACTAAGACGGGTCTCTCCAGTGGGATTTCAAGGAATAAAGCCTGCTTGCCTGGACTGCAAGGAGGTATCCTACACACACAAGAAACATTCCCTGGGACTGGTGACACCATTGTTCAGCCTCCCTCTTGCTGAGCAGGGTTCCACACAACACTGCAACAATGACTTTCCTCCGGAGGCGTCTCTGGGACAGTACTTTCGTGGCAAATTTGCCCAATGGCTCCATGATGGACTTGCAGCGCCCTGAGAACTCCACAGGCTCCCCGGTTTCTCTTGCCATGGAGAGAAAGCATCCACAGCCACCACAACCCTCACAATCTTCCTCTACTGGCACAAGCATTTTCAGCTCCATCTCCAGTGCCATGAAGCAAACAACTCAAGCAGCTGCAGGACTAATTGATCACTCGAGCAGCCCCACACTAGCTGTGTCCCAGAAACCCAAGATCCTCCTGGTGATCGATGATGCCCATACAGACTAGTAAGTCATCGTGGTCCTCCCTGTTGAATTCAACTCCACAGAGTTTGGGGGATGAGAGGGATCTGTGAAGCACAGGGCATCTGGAGAGGGATATGCAGATACTCTCACATCTACGTCACCAGCTCTAGCCCCAGGTCGGTCTAAGTCCAGTGACTTTTGTTATTGGTAGAGTAGACTTTTCTTATACCCTTCTTGAAAAAAAATGTTCATTTGGTATTCATTGGCAAACTTCTTCATAGCCTCAGTATGTGAGCACACATAGAGTATTCTTGGCTCAGCAGGCTTAGATGAGTTGTCATATCTAGCAAGGGTTCAAAGAGATCACAGCTGAAGACATGTTAGTGCTGTTGTTCAGGACCTTAGCCTACTGTTTGTCCTGGCTCTGAAAATAAAAAGAAATTCAGTGTACCCAGCTCTCAGCCTCTCTTGAGCTTTTGTCTCTATGCGAATTTGTGCATAGATTATTAAAAGATAACCCAAGCTTAAAACCATCGATAGTAATGACTGGAGTTCATTCACTTGTCAAGGGCCCTTCACCTGCTAAGGAGAGCAGCTATTGGCAGAAGGCTCTCAAGCTCACCTAAGCCTCAAATTTGTCTTGTTCATGCAGGTCTCTGTTTACTCTGAAGCCCTTCAGAGTCAGAACTGGGTTTGAGGAGGTGCTGTTCCAGCTTGGTGTGAAGAGTTGCTGCAGCATTAAAGGAAGGTTAAAGAAAGCATGCACCAATCACCAATGAATGAAAACCTCATATTATCAGATGAGGAGAAGGTTGAGGAACTCAACATCTTTTGTGCCTCAGTTTTCACTGGCAACAACTCTCCTCACCCTTCCTTGGTTAATGGACAATGAGATGGGGACAAGGGAGGTAACGCCCCACCCACGGTAGAGGATGATCAGGTTTGTACCACCTGAGGAACTTGACTGTGCAACCTGATGAGATGCATCCTAGACTCCTGAAGGAATTGGCTGATGTGGTTGCTAAGGAACTCTCCGTGATATTTGAGAAGTCATGGCAGTCAGGGGAAGTCCATGGTGACTGGAAGAAGGGCAACATTGTGCCCATTTTTAAAAAGGGAAGAAAAGATGGCCCTGGGAACTACCGACCTGTCAGCCTCACCTCAGTGCTTGGAAAAGTCGTGGAACAGATCCTGCTAGAAATTATGCTAAATCAGATGGAGGACAGGGAGGTGACCCAGGACAGGCAGCATGGCTTCACCAAGGGCAAGTCCTGTCTGACCACCCTAGTGGTTTTCTGTGATGGGATGACCACATCACTGGACACAGGAAAAGCAATGGATGTAATCTATTTGGATTTCTGTAAAGCCTTTGACATCGTCCTCCCACAATATCCTTCTCTCTAAAATGGAGAGATATTTCTTGTTCATGCAGGTCTGTTTACAAACAAAAGTTTGGAAGTTTGTTTCTTGTGATATTGGATAGCAGAGGACACATTCCAAAGGGCAGGACAACTGAAGCCTTCTGAAATGTTAAAGTGACTTCTTGCTTGCCGTGTACTTGCTTTCAAAGACAACTGGTTTAGAAAGCTTTAGGCAGGAGGGCAATGAGACTTATTTTGGGGAAAATCCAGAGCGTGTGTTGAGGAGATGCTGTCATTTTGTCTGCCAGCTTGTCACAACACAGAGAAAAGTACGGGTAGCACAGGCAAGGGGACTGTATTGAAGACTTCAAAATTAATGAAGCTGGGTTAGCTGGTCTTGGCCAAGGGAGATTGTTTTATTGCTCATTTCATCTCACACCACTTTTCAGTAAAGTTATCACCTTTGCTCTTCTTTTCTTTCCCAGGAGAGTGGGGACAAGGGGGGACCTGCCTCCCCAGGTTTATCTTCACAAACCAACAGCTTAATTCTTAGCTAAAAAGGGGCAAAGTCTGTGTACATCTAGGTCAGGCTTCTTCAGCCAGTACAAAGTAAAAGAGCTTTTCCACTGAGTGAGGAAGTCTCTAATGAAGTGGTCATCGTATCAAATTTTTCACTGGTTTTGTGGTTTTTTTTTATTATAGTAGCAGCCTCTTAATGCCAGATAGTTCAGTCAGCAACACAAGTCTGGCTCAACCCTGATCTCTCCTTCCTGGGTGCACGCACAACTCTCCCAGCAGGCTGATGTTCACCAGCCTTCTTCTCTGCTAGCTTTTTTTGCAGTTCCTTCAATATGCTGCCAGGTGGCAGTCCCTTAACATAGCATCCTCCAGCTGTGGACAGGACTGTCTCTAATGCACAGCCCTAGCATCTGGGACTTACACAGCACTGCTTAGTCCAAACAGTGTCATCAGAAAGGAAAGACTTTGCTCAAAGGCCAATCTAGTTTTTCCTTGAGATTAATGGTGCTGAAGGTTGTCTGGAAATGATGATGAGGGACTGGACTCTTTTGCAGTATTTTCATGTTTTAAAATACTCACCACATTCAAATCCCTGCTTTTGTATGTCCCAGCTGCTTTCACTGTCACACAGACTTCATGATCTGTGAGCTGAGCTTACCCAAAGAGCAGCAGCTGGGAGATAGAAAGAAGAGGTGTGGCTGCCCTTGTTGTCTTCACCTCTCCACCTGTGTGTAAAGACTCCATGCATGCTGCTGTCTTGGTTACCCCTCTGCTGTCTGTAACTCAGCAGTTTCTACACATGATTGGGGACCCCTTTCATTCCTCCCAGCTCTCTGCCTCTATCCACAGGCTTGTGGACATCAAATAATGCTTTTGCACATGCTGCCTGCCTTCACTCTGCTGAAGGCTGTGAGGGCACTGAACAAAATTGGTGACTGGAAGAAGGACAATATTTTGCCCATTTTTAAAAAGGGTAGAAAAGATGACCCTGGGAACTACCAACCTGTCAGCCTCACCTCTGTGCCAGGGAAGATCATGGAACAGATCCTCCTAGAAGCTGTGCTAAAGCACATGGAGGACAGGGAGGTGATTCAAGACAGGCAGCATGGCTTCACCACGGGCAAGTCCTGCCTGACCAACCTTGTGGCTTTCTATAAAGATTTAGATTAGACATTAGGAAGAAATTCTTCACGCTGCGGGTGGTGAGGTGCTGGCACGTGTTGCCCAGGGAAGTTGTGGATGCTCCCTCCCTGGAAGCGTTCAAGGCCAGGTTGGATGGGGCTTTGAGCATCCTGATGTGGTGGGAGGTGTCCCTGGCCCGAGGCAGAGGCGATGGAACCGAACGATCTTTACGGTCGCTGCCAACGGAATCCTTTCAGCCTAAGCGGCGCGCCCACCCCTACCCGCGTGTGACGTCTCGAGGTTGCCTCGGCAGCCCCTGCGGGCGCTCGGTGCCGTTGCTGCCCAGCTGTGGCTCGGCTGCTCTCGGCTCTTGTAGCCCGTCCCCGCTCGGTGCTGTCGCCGCCCGGCTCTGGCTCGGGATTTGATTTCGCCGATGGGCGCCTCCGGCAGCCGCGCACCGCAGCGTCCCGGTCCCTGGCGCCCCGTGGAGCGGCTCCGCAGCCTCCTCCGCAGGGCGTGGGAGTGGGCGCTGCACGGCCGCTCCGCCGCGCTCGGCGATGCCCCCGAGCCCCGCGCCAGCGAGGAGCCGGCCCGGCCGCGGCGGCTCTGGAGGTGGAAGAGGTTCTGCAGCCAGCGCCGGGACGCGGAGGAGCAGTAAGGGGCGGGCAGAGCTCGTAGCCAAGTGTCCGCTGCCCTGTCTGGAAGAGCCGGCAGAGCCCAGCGCGGTCACAGGGCTGGAGCCGCGGCGCTGACTCTGTCTTTCTGGAGCCCAGACTGCTCCTGTGCCAGGGGTGTCACAACACCCGTGCGATGCATTTAGAATCACAGAACGGTTTGGGGGAGAAGGGGCCTTAAAGGCCATCCAGTTCCAACCCCCGTGCCGTGGGCAGGGACAGCTCCCGCTAGACCAGGCTGCTCAAGGCCCTGTCTAGCCTGGCCTTGAACGATGTCAGGGAGGGGACCACAACTTCCCCGGGACACCTGTGCCAGTGCCTCACCACCCTCATTTTTGAAGAGTTTCTTAAACCCTGCAGTGCTTGGAATGCAGCCACAGGCTTTCTTGGCCTCTTGGAGCTCTATAAACTCTCAAGTCCTTGGAGTAACCATGGGAATGTCTGAAGCCCTCCAAAGTCAGAACTGGGCTTGAGGAGATGTCACCCCAGCTTGGTGTGAAGAGTTGCTGCAGCATTAAGATAGCATCCCACTGAGGCAGAAGCCTTGTGGTTAGATGTCCATCTTCCAGGGGGCTTGTTCATCTCCCTGGCCCTTGATGTGGAGAGGGGATTTATGAGATGAGGCTGTAGCCAGCAGGGATGAGTTACTCCAGAGACAAGAATAGGCGCCTGTAGGGACTATCTCAGTCCCTGCTACTGTAGCAGTACAGTGTGTTTGTGTGCCTGTGCTACCTTTTGTTGGCAGGCTCATGAGTGGCTGTTGCTCAGCCACAAGAGAGAGCATGCAAGTGTGTGGGTATTTTTAGTGAATGCTCTTCCTTCCTGTCTGGTTGTAGAATTGCTGACCAACTGGAGGAGAATGCGGGCTGTGAAGGCCCAGCAGTCCTTGAGAGCTCTTCCTCTGGGATGCCTGCTGACACTCCCTTGAGTGAACCTATCCTGACTGGAGCAGGTAGGATCCTTCACAATGGAGAAGGCTGTGGGGATGAATCACTTTGGTCTGTAGGAGAACAATAACCTAGCGTTTTGACCAAGGGCTTGAGAGATAGGGAAGGGCAGAGTGATAAGCACTCACAGCAGCATTGCACTTTTTCCCTCCTTTGTAGGTGTCTGTCCAGAGGAAGTGGCAGAACAAGAGGACAAAGATGTCTCCTCCGTTGATCCTGAGGTAGAATCATATAATCATTTAGGTTGGAAAATACCCTTAAGATCATCAGGTCCAACTGTAAACCTCACAGTGCTAAGTCCACCCCCTAAACCATGTCCGTAAGCAGCACCTCTACAGGCCTTCTGAGTACCTCCTAGGATGGTGACTCAGCCCTTTTCCTGGGCAGCCTGTTCCAGTCCTCGATAACCCATTCGGTGAAGTCATTTGTCCTAATCTCCAATGTAAACCTCCCCTGCAACTTGAGGCTGTTTCCTCTTGTGCTATCACTTGCTACTTGGGAAAACAGACTGACATCCACTGCTTCACAAGGTCCTTTCAGGTAGCTGTAGAGAGGTGTAAGGTCTCCCCTCAGCTTTGTTTTCTCTAGACTAAACAACCTCAGTTCCCTAAGAAGGTCCTCACACAGCCTGTTCTCTAGACCCTTCACCAGCTTTGTGGCTTTTCTTTGGATGGGTGCCAGCACCTAAAGGTCTTTCTGTAGTTTGGGGGGGCAAAATTGAACACAATATTTGAGAGGCAGTCTCGCCAGTGCCGTGTACAGGAGGGGAATCACTTCCCTAGTCCTGCTGGCCGCAGGCTTTCTTTGTCACCTGGGCACAGTGTTTGCTCATGTTCAGCACCTGCAACCAGCACCCTAAGGTCCTTCTCCACAGAGCACATTTCCAGCCACTCTTCCCTTTCTCCCAAGGAGGCAGTGAGTCTGCACAGGGCTCACAGGATTTCAGACCCCTTTCCATCTGCTGCTACTTCTGCCACATGCTCCTAACTGAGACCTTGCCGTGCCAGTGCTGCGAGCAAGCTGTTCAGTTTGGACTGCAACAAAGTGAGGCCAAGCTAATGACCGAGGTCTCCTAGCAGCTGCCATTTGAGCTGGATTTCTGGTTTAGGATTGAAGCGGTAAAGTCCAGCATATGGATCCTCCTGATCCTGTGCTCTGTGTGTGATGAATCTTTTCCATTTTGAAACCATGGAAGTGAATGCAAGGAAGTGAGGACAGTGGCTGAGACAAAGAGGGAAACAGAATCAATTCTGGAGGACAGGTGGGGGGGAAACATAATCAGGCAGTACTTTATGTGCTTGAGTGATGTTGCGGGGCTGGCAAACATTGTGTTTTAGCGATGCTGGAAAGAGAAGAAGAAAAGGCTGTGAGGTGTGACTTTCAATTGGGAGATTGTAATGTGACTTCTTTTTCTTTTTTGAATGCTACTATAGATTCGTAATGGCCTGGAGGACATCAAAACTGGCTTTTTGACCACACCAATTGCACAGGAGCAACGTCCTCATCAGGTATGTGAACAGCTTCTGAGAATGATTTGGTTTAGTCTTTAAATTTCTGGTGGGAAGATAATTTCTGAAACAATAGAGTGGGCTGTGGGAAATTCCCCAGCGCACACTTGGTGTAAAAGTCCATACGTTTCCTCATTCCCCTGGAGCTACTGCGTTTTGAATATGCTTAGTGGACAATATGCAGGCCCTTGCATAGGGTGTATTTTGTGTGCCTGGGTGATGTTGTGGGGCAGGCAAACCCTGTGTGTTAATAATGCTGTTGAGAGAAGAAGAAAAGGCTGTGCGGTGTGACCTTCAGTTGGGAAAATCTTAATGTGACTTGTTTTTCCTTCTTTGAATGCTGCTGTAGACTCACAGTGGCCTGGAGATCTTCAAAACTGGCATTGCGAAAACAGCGGCTGTGAAGGGATCCCAATACTACCAGGTATATGAACGGATTTGGGGAGTGAGTGGGTTTAGTCTTTGAATTTCTTGTGGGCAGGTCATTTCTGAATGCTGTAGGGAGCTCCCCAGGTTTGAGGACAGGTCACTCTCAGGGGAAAACTCCATATGTTTCCTCATTCCCCTGGTGCTATTGCATTTTGAATATGCTTGGTGGACACTGTGCGGGGCCCTGTGTTCATCAGCACAATACCTTTGATGGATGGGCTTGCGTGCTGTGGGCAGGAGAGAGTTCCATGGTTGAGAGCTGTGAGAGGAGATGGGGCTTGGGAGATCCATGTTGTCTTTTACGTGGAGAACACTGTCTGCACATGTGCTGCATGTGAATCCCGTTCCTGTGCTCTGTGTGTGATCAATCTTTCCTATTTTGATAGTGGGGATGTGCACGCAAGGAAGTGAAGAAGCTTTCTGAGAAGAAATTCCAATCCAAATTAGAACTGGAGGACAAGTGTGGTCAAGTCATCCTACTTGAGGATGTAGAAAACAGGCATGACTTTTTAATTCTTTCAAGAAATGTCATGTTTAGTAAAAGCCAAGCTTTACGCAACTGTAGTGGAAAAGCACGTAGCCAATATTTGTGAGCATGTTCAAGTCTTGCTTTCAACCTTGCAAGATGCTTCTGTGCATAAGCCTATGGTATTAAAAAGCTGCATCAGGGCATGGAAATACAGTGTGCCTCCAGTTCGCCTGGGAGGAAGGGAAGTCTTTTCCTCCTGTGTTTGGGTAGACTTTGGGTCCTCCAGGCAATGTGTGGCACTGGAGTGCTGGCTGCTCTCAGTCATTCTTGTCCTGTCAAGCACGTTAGAGATGAAGCAAGCTGTGACTGTGCTGCTTGTGTAAGAGTAGGCGAAAGTGGCCAAGTGTTTCTTTGTTTCACACTTTCCTTACTCATTTGCTGTGCAGATTGAAGGAAATTCAGGAGGAAACTCAGAGTAAGCCAATGAAGTTTCCAAAGAGAACGAGCAATTCCCGGCTGAGTTTCCACGGAGAGATGAAGACCAGCTTTTTCAAGGTGGCAGCGTTGTTCCCTATTTACAGGATGAAACTTTAGTTTTTGCTGGAGAGCCCATTAGAGATCGGTTTCTCTCTTCTGCCCGCTATAGGCTGCTGTGAATGTCCTGCTGACCCATTCCCCATCTATCTGCCTTTGAGAGTTGCTCTGTGAGATGATAGCAACCTCTTTATTGAGGAGCTGACAGTAATGCACTGGCTTCAGTACCTTCTGCTTGATGTCAGTAGTGAGGTTGAGAGCTCAAGCATCCATTCACACAGCCGTGCTACAGGAGGATTAGGTACCTGTGGTTGTGGACTTTCCCTGGGCTCTCGTGGTGCCAAGCTCTGTTCATCCTGCAGGCCAGATTGGCATCATCAGAGTGTGGCAGGAATACTTCAGTTGCCTGTATTGTGGTCCCATTAAAATTTTAGGGACTCTGTGCTGCTTGGCCCAAAGGTGTGTGTCCCTAATGCTGTGAGAACAGCTTCAAAGATGAAAACCCACATCTAGCAAGGGAAAGACACCTGCATAGGGAGTATTTTGTGTGCTTGGGTGATGTTGTGGGGCAGGCAAACACTGTGTGATAATAATGATGCTGGTGAGAGAAGAAGAAAAGGCTGTGAGGTGTGACCTTCAGTTGGGAAAATCCCATTGAGACTTGTTTTTCCTTCTTTGAATGCTACTGTAGACTCGCAGTGTCCTGGAGGTCTTTAAAACTGGGATTGCGGAAACAACGACTGAGAAGGAATACCAATACTACCAGGTATATGAACGGATTCGGGGAGTGAGTGGGTTTAGTCTTTGCATTTCTTGTGGGCAGGTCATTTCTGAATGCTGTAAGGAGCTCCCCAGGTTTGGGGACAGGTCACTCCAGGGGAAAAGTCCATATGTTTCCTCATTCCCCTTGTGCTATTACATTTTGAATATGCTTTGTGGACACTGTGCGGGGCCCTGGGGTCATCAGCACAATTCCTTAGATGGATGGGCTCACGTGCTGTGGGCAGGAGAGAGTTCCATGGTTGAGAGCTGTGAGAGGATATGGGGCTTGGGAGATCAACATTATCTTTTACATGGAGAACACTGTCTGCACATGTGCTGCATGTGAATCCTGTTCTTGTGCTCTATGTGTGATCAATATTTTCTGTTTTGGTAGTGGGGTTGTGAACGGAAGGACATGAATGAGCTTAATGAGAAGAAACGGCTATCGAAATCTGGTTTGGATGGCAAGTGCGGTGGAAACATCGTCGAGGTGGACGTACATCACAGGCATGACTTTTTAGTATTTGCAAGAAATATCAAGTTGAGTAAAAGCCAAGCTTCACGAAAGTGTAGTGGAAAAGCACGTAGCCAGTGTTTGTGAGCATATTCAAGTCTTGCTTTCAACCTTGCAAGATGCTTCTGTGCATAAGCCTATGGTATTAAAAAAGCTGCATCAGGCCTTGCAAATGCAGGCTGCCTCCAGTTCCCCTGGGAGGGAAGGAAGTCTTTTCCTCCTGTGTTGGGGTAGACTTTGGGTCCTCCAGGCAATGTGTGGCACTGGAGTGCTGGCTGCTCTCAGTCATTCTTGTCCTGTCAAGCACGTTAGAGATGAAGCAAGCTGTGACTGTGCTGCATGTGTAAGAGTAGGCGAAAGATGCCAAGTGTTTCTTTGTTTCACGCTTTCCTTTCTCATTTGCTGTGCAGGTTAAAGAAAATTGAGAAGGAAATTCAGAGAATGCTGAGGAAGTATCCAGAGAGATCAAGCACTTCCCAGCTGAGTTTCCATGGAGAGATGAAGACCAGCTTTTATAAGGTGGCAGTGTTTTTCCCTCTTTTCATGAAGAAACTTTAAAATTAGTTTTTGCTGGAGAGCCCATGAGAGATCGGTTTCTCTCTTCTGCTGGCTATAGGCTGCTGTGAATGTCCTGCTGACCCATTCCCCATCTATCTGCCTTTGAGAGTTGCTCTGTGAGATGATAGCAACCTCTTTATTGAGGAGATGACAGTAATGCACTGGCTTCAGTACCTTCTGCTTGATGTCAGTTGTGAGGTTGAGAGCTCAAGCATCCATTCACACAGCCGTGCTACAGGAGGATTAGGTACCTCCGGTTGTGGACTTTCCCTGGGCTCTCGTGGTGCCAAGCTCTTCATCCTGCAGGCCAGATTGGCATCATCAGAGTGTGGCTGGAATACTTCAGTTGCCTGTATTCTGGTCCCATTAAAATTTTAGGGACTCTGTGCTGCTTGGCCCGAAGGTGTGTGTCCCTAATGCTGTGAGAACAGCTTCAAAGATGAAAGCCCACATCTAGCAAGGGAAAGACACCTGCATAGGGAGTATTTTGTGTCTTTGGGTAATGTTGTGGGTCAGACAAACACTGTGTGTTAATAATACTGGTACGAGAAGAAGAAAGGGCTGTGAGGTGTTACCTTCAGTTGGGAAAATCTCAGTGTGACTTGTTTTTCCTTCTTTGGATGATACTGTAGACTCACAGTGTCCTGGAGGTCTTTAAAACTGGCGTTGCGAAAACAGCGGCTATGAAGGAATACCAGTACTACCAGGTATATGAACGGATTCGGGGAGTGAGTGGGTTTAGTCTTTGAATTTCTTGTGGGCAGGTCATTTCTGAATGCTGTAGGGAGCTCCCCAGGTTTGGGGACAGGTCACTCTCAGGGGAAAACTCCATATATTTCCTCATTCCCCTGATGCTATTGCATTTTGAATATGCTTGGTGGACACTATGCGGGGCCCTGGGGTCATCAGCACAATACCTTTGATGGATGAGCTCACGTGCTGTGAACAGGAGAGAGTTCCATGGTTGAGAGCTGTGAGAGGATATGGGGCTTGGGAATTCCGTGTTATCTTTTACATGGAGAACACTGTCTGCACATGTGCTGCATGTGAATCCTGTTCCTGTGCTCTGTGTGTGATGAATCTTTTCTATTTTGATAGTGGGGATGTGAACGCCAGAAAGTGAACAAGTTTGCTGAGATCAAATGCCAGTCCAAATCAGTTCTGGAGGATGAGTGGGGTGGAAACATCGTCCTGGAGGAAGTACATAACAGGCATGCCTTTTTAGTTCTTCCAAGAAATATCATGTTGAGTAGAAGCGAAGCTTTAAGCAAGTCGAGTGGATAAAGCCTATACATAACTGTTTTTGAGCAATCCAAGCCTCACCTTTGACCTTGCAAGATGCTTCTGTGCATGAACCTATGGTATTAAAAAGCTGCATTAGGCCTTGCAAATACATGTTTCCTCCAGTTCTCCTGGGAGGGAAGGAAGTCTTTTCCAGCTCTGTTTGGGTAGACTTCAGCCCCTCTAAGGGATTTGTGGCACTGTATTGCTTAATTTCTTACCTGTCAAGCACATAACAGATGAAGCAAGCCATGGTTGTGCTGCTTGTGTGAGAGTATGGGAAAGGAGCTGACTTTTCTATGCTTCACGCTTTCCTTACTCATTTGCTTTGCAGGTTGAAGGCTATTCTAGAGGAATGTCTGGCAAAGCCGGCATTTTTAGAGAGGAGTACCAACTCAGTTCGCAATGGAGCCGTTAAACTGAGAAGAAAGGTTTGTTTGGTTGATTTGAGGGGATGGATTTTTTCTGAAGGAACCTGTATGATTATATTCCTGTTTGTGTTTTTCTATGTTGCTTGTGATCCGCTACGATTGATTAACTTCTCTTGGTGCCCTTGCTCTTTTTGTAGCAGTAGATTACGTTGGAGAGATGCGATGGGAAGATGGTTGAGCACTGGAAGAAAACAATGAATGATATCAGTGGAATGAATGAAGCCTGAAACCTTTTGCCTCCCACCTTTTTTGCAGCCACCACCCTCCATCTGGTTCCAAGTTTTGTGTTGTAGATTAGTATTTAGTAAACTGTTTTCTCTTCTATGTGTCTTACTCTGATTGCGGAACTGAAGTGCTTGGGACATAGTGTCTTTCATGAGGAGAGTCCTGTTTTGGAAGGCTCACTCAGGCTTTCTTCCTATGCAGGCAGTTAGCACGTCTCTCTCTTCTCTTGCTCTGAATGCAAATCAGTCCTGCAGTGGTCTCCAAGAGTGAGAATGTGTCTATGTCCTCTTCCTCTGGGAAGGCTTGAGCTGTGATTGTGCTCACATCAGGGAATAGTGCAGAGCTACCAATATTCATCAGTTACCAGATGTTTCCTGCTTTTTAGAGCAGTCGTCCTGGTGGTCTGTGCAGAAAGTGATGTTCCGGTAGCCCTGGAAGCTTTGCAGATCCCATAGGGATCTGGTGGATCTGTATCCTGCTAAGGGGAAAGGTGTGAAGAAGTGGACACAAGATGGAATAGGGGTTAACCCAGCTCAACCTAAGGAAAAGCCTTTTCTCCTCTGAGAGTGGTGATAACTCGGTGTCAGGGAGCAGCACAGGCACGCTGTCCCCTCGGAGCTAAGGGTTGTCCCATGGGCAGCAGGGCAGGGCCCAGCCTTTGCCAATGTGAGCAAGGGGTGCAAGGCAGTGCCAGAGTGGGCTGGGGTCTGGAGCAGCAAGGCCCGTGGCCCGGCAGAGGCTCAGCTGAGACAGTGCTGGAGTCGGGAACACCACGAGAAAGGTCAGGCAGGGCCTGGAGTCCTCTGCCGATGCCTCAGTGTGCCTGCTGGGCTCCAGCTCAGACTGCTCGTGGCTTATTTATGCTTCTGAGAGGTTATGGTCTCACGCTACTTGCCTTGGCTGAGCCTGCTTTCAGTTGGGCAGGGGCAGATGAGATGAGGCACCTTGCAGCCTTGATCATGCTGCACTTTCAAGGCACAACCATCTCGAGTGAGCCAGAAACTTCACACAAGAGGCTCATTAATTGTTCCAAAAAAAAACGAGCCTTCTCTGTGAAATTTCTGGTGTGCCAAGAAAGTCTCCTGCATAGAGCCTCTGGTCTCTGGACACTCGGTGCAGCGGAAGCTGAGGTACATTCTGCACTGCCCGTGGCTCTTTGCAAGGCAGCCGTGGTCTGGTGTTAGCATAAAAAGGGGTCAGTCACAGGCAGCCACGTACCGCTGTGCACAGCTATTTGGCAGGTGTCTTGCTTGTTCAAGTAGAGATGTATTTCTTGCCTTGTAGTCTTGGTATCAAAGCAATCAAACTACAAAAGCCTTTTAACATCAAAGCAAAGTTACAGCTCAGTTTTTACCAGTACCGTATTTCAGCGATGTTGCTCTCTGAAAATGGTTTGCAGGCCCAGAGGTATTTAGAGAGGGCCTGAATTAAAGAAACGGAGTGTTGAAGCGTGTTTTAACAAGCCAAATTAGGCAGCCAAAGGAACTGAGTGCTCACCGGACACATTGGCAGAGCAGCCCATCCAGCTACTGAGTGTTGCTGGCAGCAAAGTGCAACTGCGGCGCTTGCTGGCGGGAGCACAAAGGAGTCCAGAGCTACACTCCTTTGCGGAGCAAAGATGGAACATCTAGGGCTCTACAGGCATCTCCTGAGGACATCTGATATACCAACAGGCCTCTTTACTTTCCCTGCTTCATGTCTAATTCCTCTGCATGCTGGAAGGGAGGGTGGTAAGTAACATGGTGCAGTGTCTCTTAGGTAAGTGACAAGCTCTGTCTGCAAGATTAGGAAAGGAGATTACTGATAGCACAGAGGTGAGGAAAGGTGTGAACTTCACAGCAGTCCATACAGAGTAGCTATTTGTTACCACTCTAAACTAAAGTGAAAATAAAACTAGTTTAAGCAACAGTTTCCTTGTTGCTGGAAAATCCTAAAATAAGCTTACAGTGGGACAAGCCCCGACAGTTGCCGAGACCCTTTGCTGCCAGATCAGTACAAAGTCTTCAGCTTCTAAGTCATAATAAGAAAAATCAAATTTCTTGGGTGACAGAACAAATCTTGAAGGCAAAGGGAGGGGAAGAACCCACAAGTGACCTATGTTGATCAGTGTCAACAATGCTCTCTAATGAGACTGTCTCTGTAATCTTGTCAACTCAGTTGGGCCTTATTATTTCTACTTACAAAGATGTGCCAAACGAGCATAACTACATCTTGTGTGTTTGCAGACCCCATTTACACTTGCCTTATTACACCCACTCTTTTTTTCCTTTGTTCTAATATCAGCTACAAGACAGCCTATATGGCCACAGAATTAATGTCTTGCGAAAAGTTAGGTGCACATCAAAATTACTTTCTGAACCACAGCAGACCTGCAATTTTATCCAATCCCTCTCCTCGTATGTTGGGAGCACTCCAAATAGAAGGACTAATCCATTTTCATAAACAATGAAATGTTTATGCATGCTGAATGGCAAAATGACATTGTGTTGCAGCAACTGTTATTGAAAGAGCTTTGCACAACACAAAGAGAAGAGAGTACTTTGTGCATTCTCTTCAGCCCAGCTTTAATCACATCCATGCAACAAAGCCAATCCGAAGATCTGAGGAATCCTGAGTTTGAAATGCTGTCACCTTCATACCTGGAAGCTTGACTAGGGAAACCACAGCACGAGGCTGGTTGGGTGAATACTGTGGGTTGGTCCACGACAAACAGAATACCTGTTTCATTAACCAGTACTGAGATTTCTAAAGCATCCCTGGTCATTGCTGTGACCCAGGATAAACATTTGGTAACCTTGAAGCTATTAACATTTGAGCAAAGAGTGGGTGTGAGCTGATGTGGCTGTGCTCGAGGCTGCATGGCTCCCAGGAGGCTCTGCTGCCTGAAGAAGGGATGCACAACAGCAAAGGAAGGGAAGATGCTCAGTTGATTGTGGGTGGTGGGTGGAATAGCTATTGAGGTGCCAAGGAAAAGAATTACAGTTCTTTGAAAACTACACAGACTAAGCAGCAGTTTGGGCTGCCAAGACTACGTTCAGTTGACTCACAGGATCCAATGGCTGTGTCACTGAGATAACATGATTAGCCTGGCTGTTCTTGTATTAGGTTTTCTTTAGTTTTTGTGGGGTTTTTGTGTTAGGGCCTGGAAGAGGCAGGAATTACCCCAATTTCTTGTGGCCATTTAAATGCTTCTGCTAGGCAATGTAAAAAAACGGTGATGTGACTGGCACAGGAGAGGCAGTGTTCAGTAAAAAGGAACTGGTATTTGACCCAAAACCTCTGCCTATCTGATTTCTTCATGCTCCTTTGCCAGCAGGCAGAAACCTCTGGCCTCAGAGCTGTCAAGAAATTCCCTTTCTCACAAGTCCTCAATAGATCAGCAGAGCCTCAGCATAAAGCAGTTAACTCACACTAGAAGAAGAAAAAAAAACCCAAACCCTGCCAGTGACTCAGCAACAACTGGAAGTAAGGGAGGAGGAATTCCAAACTATAAAGCATAGCAATGGGGTGGCATTGGATTGCCTAGAAGGTTGTTTCTGCACACTGGTATCACAAATACCAAATGGTAATAGGACAGGAGAGCTTTACTTCAGGTACTGATGCGTCTGGGCTTGAACACCTGCAATAACCCTATGGCAAGTGTCTCAGAAGGTTTCCCGAGGCCGTGCTCTCTACAAACAACTTAAATTGCTCAGAGAAGCCTCTGGTTGCCTGGGAGAGTTGTTGATATTTTAGCATGTCTTTATTTGCATTAAATAGCTGTACATGTCTCCAGATTTTGTTATAACAACAATACTGAACAAAAAACTTCTTTTCATGATAACATGCTAAATTCCCAATTGAACAAAACCCTATTACACTCTGAAGAGTTTGGCCAAGTCTCAGCTTCAAGTGGGCTGGAAGGGTGTGAGCCCAAAAGCAGTTAAGAATCCAATCACGAAACTTTGGACTCAGGAGGCTGAACTCTTCATTGATTGATTGATTATTGTATAGATACACAAAAACATGGCTGAGCTGAGTTCATGTTTCCCTGTTGAATCTTGATGCATTATTCAGTTTGCCTGTCTTAGACCTAGTTTTTTGAATGCCCTTCTGCTATAGTGTAAAAAGAAGAGTTATTGAGGGGCTTTGGGGGAAAAGCCATATCTCACTTTGTGGAGAGACTTACTGAAACCTGGCTCACTGAAAGCAGACATGAGCCTGACAAAAGCAAGCTGTTTAGGCCTTGAGTAGGAAAATACTGAGCTAAGTGAGAAAATACTGACCAGCAAGGTCATTGGGCCCTTGTTGTGCAGTAAAGCTTAGGCAAGGGAGATAACAGGATGTCTCCCACGGGACCAGATGGATTTCTAAAACTACAGGAATGTATGTGCAGTGATAAAGTCTGTAACCAATAAGGAGCTAAAGTTTTGCAATATGTATAACCTAATTATCGTACGACCAATAATGAGCCTGAGCTTTGCAATATGTATAACCTAATTATCGTGGGTATAAAAGTGATTGTAACACGACCAATAAACGAGTTCCACTGATGAACCATCTGGTGTCGGTGACTCCCTCCGTCTTCAACAAAATGGTGACCCCGACGTGCCCCGTTGCTAAAGAAAACGGGGGGAGAACACCATCGGTGTACGGAGTTGGGTTGGGCTCTGAGGCGGCCAGAGCGGTGCTCAACGCTATCGGAAATCGGAAAAGGCAGGAGCAGCACCCCCAGGGATCATAGAGGTGGTACTGGGCCGTACGTGCTACCGGAGCCGGAGGACCGCAACAGCGATGATATGGATTGGCAAGTAGCATACGATTTATTTTTAGCTAATATAGAAAAGCGAGGGTTGAAAGGGCATAGCAAGAAAGATATATTGGGATTGTTAGCCTGGGGGCATGCCAAGGGCTGTTTTCAGAATCCTCACACAGTTCATGAACTTTCGGAATGGCGTAAATTAGGAGATGAGCTTTATGACGCCATCCTAAACGATGATAAAACGGCAAAGAAATTAGGTAAAATATGGCGGGGTATCCTTAACGATCTTTTAAAGCAACAGGCAGAACGTAGGGCTTCTGCCGCGGCTCTGCAAGCTTCCCGTAAAAACTCTGGGTATGGCCAAGAGGGTGAGCCGTTGGCTCCGGGGGTGTCAGCTATAGTGATTCCAGCTGGTGGGACAGAGAGTACATCCTCCGATTCTGTTAAACCGTCAGCACCTCCATTAGAAGAAGGGAGTGCAAGCGGGGATGTGGAAAGTGACGAGAGTGAAGACGAGGGCAGTGGGGGAGCTACACATGTGCTTAAATTGGGCCTCCGAAAGCCTGCATCGCGAGCAACCATGCCGAATCGCTATGAATCCACCACCTCCCCCACCTCCCCCGTCCCTGGGGCGCTCAGCGACCTGTGGGAGGAGATGGCTAGGGAGCGTCGTGAGGCGTGGGCTGCTATCGCCCGCAAAGGGGCAGAGGAAGGCGATGAGGTGTTGTTGGAGGCTGCCGGCCCCCTAGTCTGCCCCGTTACATACACCCCTGTAGTAGACCAAAACGGTCAAGTAACGCATCACATTGGTAATTATTCCCCTTTGGACTGGAAGTTACTTGCACAGCTGCGGCAGACAGTAGCACAATTTGGCCCGAAAAGCGAACCAGTCAAGCAGATCCTAGATTACCTATTCGATACCACTCTCTTACTCCCGAACGACTTGCGCGGTATAGCTAAGTTAGTATTTACACAACACCAACAATTGCTGTTCAACGCACACTGGCAAGCAGAAGTTCAAGAGGCAGTGGCGGTTCAGAGAGGACCAGGTGATCCACTCCACGGGCTCACTATGCAGGAAATGATGGGATTAGGGCCGTATATGAGAACCGAAGCGCAAATGTTATTGGGGCCCAACAAGGTTCGGGAAGCGATGAGGCTAGTGAGAAATGCCATGGGACGGGTTAAAGATGCTGGCGGCATCCCGATGTATATGAGCATAAAGCAGGGTCGAGGAGAAAGCTTTGGGGGGTTTATATACAAAGTGGCTGCTGCAATAGAAAAGGCAGGAGTACCAGAGTATATGAAAGGCGCGCTGTTAAAGCAGTGCGCATTGCAGAATGCAAATGAAGAGACAAAAAGGATATTGTTAACATTAGGAGCAGACTGGTCAATTGAAACCGCATTAGAACGAATGTCATTACAGCCAAACGGGTCGCAGGTGTTTATAGTTAAAGCACTGCAAGATTTAGGGTTGGGATTGCAAAAACAGGCAGAAGCTAGTCAGGCACAAGTATTAGCCGCTCTTGCGCCCCTCCAAGCCACCGCTGCAGCACCGGCTAGCACGAACCCAAACCGCCCATTGCCTCCAGGCGTGAGGTGTTACCGCTGTGGCAAGCCCGGGCACATGCGTCGACAGTGCCGTACCTCCGGAATCTGGTGCCAAACCTGTCAGTCCAGCTCTCACAACACGTCGGCTTGTCGTCGGAGGTCGGGAAACTCGACAAAGAGCGCGCAGGGCAGCCGCGCTCCGACACAAATCGCCGCCTCAGTGACCGCAACATCAGCCTCCAGCCAGCCACTGCAGGCAGCTTGGGACTCGACTTGGCAGCCAATGTAGATGTCACCTTAGCTACAGCTCGCCCCGAGAAGATACCAACTGGAGTAAGGGGGCCACTCATTATCAACGGACAAGCCTATGGAGCTTTGTTATTGGGAAGATCCTCAACAACTATTATGGGACTTTTCGTGCTTCCGGGAGTTATAGATGCAGACTACTCCGGTGAAATTCATATTATGGCATATACTCCATTTCCACCACTGAGTGTCGCTGCAGGACAACGTATTGCGCAACTTCTACCGTTGCCACAGCTAACAAAGGGACTAACCCCTTTAACACAGAAGAACCGCGGAGCCCAAGGCTTTGGCTCCTCCGGATTGGCTATGTTAACCATGGATCTATCTACTCGACCCACTAAGGATGTTACGATATCGTACCAGGGACACTCTGTACAATTGACAGCCTTATTGGACACAGGGGCCGATACTAGTATAGTGCAACCGGAATGTTGGCCAAGCCATTGGCCCCAGCGGGCCACAATGGACACAGTCACTGGAGTAGGAGGTTACACATTGGCAAAAAATCTCCCCTGGTAGCGGTAACCCTGGACGGACAAACAGTCAATACTGTGTTGACTATAGTACCACTACCACCTACGGTACAATGCCTCATCGGGAGAGACATTCTCGCGCAACTCGGAGTGGTATTATCCAATGATCAACGCCCTTTAGTTTAAGTGCCATTGCTTGGGCTTTCCCGATTCCACTCACCTGGAAAACAGACGAACCGGTGATGGTAAAGCAATGGCCTTTAAAAATGGAAAGCCTTGAACAAGCACATGCCTTGGTACAAGAACAATTTCAGCAAGGTCACTTGCGACTCTCGACCAGTCCATGGAATACTCCAATATTCGTAATCAAGAAGAAGTCAGGCAAATATCGTTTACTCCATGATTTACGAAAAGTGAATGAACAAATGGAGCCTATGGGGGCCCTTCAGCCCGGGTTACCTAATCCTGCCATGCTGCCTGAAGCATGGCCCCTTTTAATTATAGACTTAAAGGACTGTTTTTTCACTATAGCGCTACATTCTGATGACATGAAGAGATTTGCATTCACTTTACCAGCAGTTAATAGGGGAGAACCAGATAAGCGATTTGAATGGACTGTTCTCCCGCAAGGGATGCGGAACTCCCCTACTCTGTGCCAGCTTTATGTGGATACTGCCCTACAGCCCTTACGGAAGGCATGGCCTGAAACTATCATCTATCATTATATGGACGACATCCTCTTCGCTCAAAAGGAACAGTTTAGCGAAAATCAACTGCAAACAATTGTAACAACCCTTAAAGCATCATCACTAATTGTTGCGCCTGAAAAAATACAGCAAACTAGTCCATGGAAATATCTTGGTTGGATTATAACTATGCAGACAATTACTCCACAAAAGCTCCAATTAGACACAAACATCACTACCTTGCATGAAGCACAGAAATTTATGGGAGAAATGCAATGGTTGAAGCCAGTCATAGGCATCCCAAACAGCCTACTTAGTGCACTTCGTCCTCTGTTAAAAGGAACAGACCCAGCTTTACCTATTCGACTCACCTCTGCACAGCGCCGGACCATCGATTTGATCGTTCAATGTATTGGCAATCATTACCTGCAGCGCAGAGACTTTAATAGCCCAATAGACTTGACTGTTTGGTGTGCCCGAAGCCATCTGTTAGCAGCTCTGTCCCAAAACTTAAAGAAAACGGGGGAGACGAGGGTGTTGGAATGGCTCTCCCCTCCGTTACAAGCAAGAAAAACTGTATATAGTAAAATTGAGCAACTTGCAGATGTAATAAAGCGGGGCCGTCAGCGTATCATTGATGTCGCTGGACAAGAACCCACTCAAATTCAACTACCAATCAAAAATTCAGATTTGGACTGGTTTTTAGCTAACTCCACGGAATTACAAGAAGCTTTATTGGGAGCAGGAGCGATTATCAAGACAGGCCCGTTGCAACCAAAAATGCTCCAGTGGCTAGCGGAGTGGCAGTGGATAGTGAAACCGTGGCGATCAACCACACCCCTTGAAAATGCTACTACAGTCTATACTGATGCCGGAAAGAAGTCTAGAAAGGCGGCCATGACATCGAAGGAAGGCAAGCAGTGGAAGCACAAAATATGGGAGGCTGAGAGTCGAGACAGCTTTCAGACCCTGGAGCTGAATGCAGTCTTACAGGCTTTTATACAATTCCAGGGACCGCTGAACGTGGTTACAGACTCTTTGTATGTTGCGGGGGTATTGCAAAGAATAGAGGATGCCAGCATCAAGGAAACTCATAACCCGCGACTGTATGATCTTTTGTTGCAGCTAGTGAGAATGTTGAAGCAAAGGAAGGCACCTTATTGCGTGTTACATATAAGGAGCCATAAGTGGAATATTGGAATGGGAGAGGGAAATGCGCGAGCTGATCAACTGGTCATGCCAGCCTCAACGCAAAGCAATTTGGAGCAGGCTCGGGAAGCACATGCACGCCTACACCAGAATGCAAAAGGGTTACATCGAACTTATGGGATTCCCATCACACAAGCTAAGCTAATAGTGCGAGCGTGTCCAACATGCAGCCATCACAACGGGGGAATTGGGTTAGGATGTGGAGTGAATCCAAGAGGACTAAAATCAAATGCCCTATGGCAGGTGGATGTAACCCATGTAGCAGAATTCGGAGGACTCAAATACGTGCATGTGGTGGTTGATACGTATAGCAAGTATGTTTGGGCAACTGCTCAGCGTGGGGAAAAAGCGCTACATGTTATGCGGCATTTGACTGCTAGTTTTGCAGTTATGGGGGTACCAGAAGCGATTAAAACAGACAATGGGCCCGCTTATCGCAGTACCACAGTTAGAGAATTCTTAAAATTTTGGGGAATAGTGCACACAACAGGCATCCCGCATTCTCCTACGGGCCAGGCTATAGTAGAAAGGGCCCATCGAACTCTAAAACAATATCTCAGTAAGCAGCAAGAAATTGTTGACCCCCAACAGAGGTTGGCGCAAGCTGTTTATGTAATGAACCATCTTTGTGTATTTGGGCAAGATCAGGACCCTCCCGCAGTCATACACATGAAAGAAAGTCAAGGCAGTAGCCACAAGCGTGCATTAGTGTATTATAAGGACCCAAAAACAGGATTGAGAGAAGGGCCTGTGGAAGTGATATATTGGGGTCGAGGTTATGTATGTGTTTCCGCACCTACAGGAACCCTATGGATTCCTGCAAGGTGTGTTAGGCCTGCCCTGATGACCGTCTAGCCGCAGAATATAACCACTGCCGATTTGGACCCCTGCGAATTCTGTCTAAATTGAACTCGGCCTGCGATGCGTGGCAGGAGGGAGAATGAATTCCCGGTAAATGGACCACATCGATCGTCTCCTAAGACCTGTTCACCGTAGTGAAGAGCAGCGACTGTTGTCCAAATTACGGCTTATCGTCCCTCCGATTTTGGGCCAACTGCCAAAAGAACTGAAGTATCTATTGGTCAACATTGACCCTGACTATTTCAACATTATTTTGAGAGATTTAAAAAATCTGATAGAATGGGATGCACCTAGCATTTATTCCTGTCCTTTATGTAAAACTAACTGCAATGCTTTTATAGATCTTTATTGTGCTTATTGTACCCAAGTAGTGCATTGTAGGAGGAAAGATTTGCAATCCTGGTTTTGCCCCACTTGTGACTATCAAATTAATAGACAAGGGGCATTTGCTTTGTATTTTTTAGCTGAGTTTAATGGTTTTGATATTGACTCCCCGGAAGAAGCTCTGCAATTGTACGAATCGCCTGAACAGTTGTTTTTAGCCGAGCAACGGGCGAGACTGACCTTCTGGGTTAAGGTTGCTAGTAGATCAGTAGAATCGCATATACTGAAGCATTATTGTAAGAATTATTATAAGAAATGTTACAGGAAATATTACAGGCATTGATTTTGCTTTGGAAAATAGAAGTAGGTTTTGCTTTCTTTCCAGTACAATCTAAACAAAATGTATGGGTGACTTTGGCCAATCTTACAAAGCAAAACGCTATTTGTCTTTCAGTGGCAACCCCTTCTAATCCCTTCTCGACGTGCCTTGTAGGAGTGCCTGACGTTGATTGGCCGTGCCCAGTAAGTGTACCGACCTGTAATAATTCTAATTTAAGATTAACCGCAGATTCCTGGGATTCATGGATGCCTCACCGCCCTATTGCAGATTTAGAACCACAAGAGTTGGAGATTTTAGGCTCTCTGACAGCAGATGCCTGCATTTACTTTAACCACTCCTCACGCCAAGCGGACCACAGTGATTACACGACGGTCAATGCCACTATACCTTATTATCGCAATGCCAGTTTGTGGTGTAACTATACCTCCACAAACCTTTCTAAATCTTCAAATAATCCGATCACTCTCCCACCAGGATATTTCCTCATATGTGGGGATCGTGCATGGCCCGGAATTCCATCCCACATTAGAGGAGGTCCCTGTACCATTGGCAGGCTAACCTTACTAGCTCCCAATGATAGCATGATTCTTAACATCTCCCGAAATTCACGAGTTCGGCCAACTCGTTCCCTACGGCATCGATTTACACAAGATTGTAAGGACAATGTTAATTTTTGGTCCGTTGAGCAAATTATATTTGGTTCCTTTTTTACTCCGAATGTTGCTGTAGCTGGTGCTCTTAGTCAGCTGCGCAACCTTGGGTGCTGGTTGGCAAAACAGACCAACGCAACCTCTCAAGCAATATCGGATTTACTTGTAGATGTTGATTCGGTCAGGCATGCCACTCTTCAAAATCGTGCAGCCATAGATTTTCTGTTGCTAGCCCATGGTCATGGCTGCAAAGAATTTGAAGGCATGTGTTGTATGAACCTTTCTGATCATTCCAAATCCATAACTGCCCATATACAAGAATTGCATGACCTCACTGACCACCTACAGATTAACTCAGGTTTTGGATTGGAAGATTGGCTCAAGTCTCTAGGTCTTGGTCCTTGGTTAACTAGCTTGTTAAAAACAGGGTTAACAATCTTACTTATGTTTTGTTGTATAGTGCTCCTTTTGCCGTGCTTCTGTAACTGCTTGCAACGTATGATTGAAAAGACAATACAGTCCATGTTATATGGGGCGTACCCTGTGGTTAAAGAAAACGGGGGAGGTGTGGAGAGTCAGGAGTCAGCCATTAGGGACTGGTTACGAGACAAAGGCCATAGTCAGACAAATCTGCTTGAACTAGAGGACGTGGCATGAAGCAAGCAAATGGACATGCCCAGCAGTCGAGTCAGTCAACCGAACACATGAGAGCCACAGCAGAGAGTAATAAGCATTCTACTGTAACAACTTCAAACAGAAATTAACACATCAAGCAAGAGGTTTCGCCCACGATATGTAATTGTGAACATACTTGACTGACAAGTACTGAGAGGGGCTTGAGAATTGAATTCTGTTATAGCTATTAATTGTGATTGCAATTATGTATATTGTAATTGTGCTTTGAATCTTTTGTTAGAGTGTGGAGTTTGTGCCAATAGGTTGATAAGAAATAGTCATATAGTAGCAACTGAAGGTAGTCTTTGTATTGCACATTTTCACCAGAATTTTGAGGATTTTTATATAGCAGCAGGTATCACATATAATCAGCCACATTTTTATCATTTTGCATCAGGAAGTGCTTTTCGCCAAGCTCAAGCAATTTGGTACTTAAAACTTGCCATTCAGCAAGTTAAACAATCCAAGAAGTCAAGACTGATTGCTTTACAATGTGGACCCAATTGACTCAAATGAAAGGAAACAGATGATGTTCTTGGAAATTGATTCTCAATTTGGTATTACAGGCTGGCTAAGAACACTCCTGATCAAAGGTATGTGTTGTTTAAATCTGTCTGATCACTCAACATCAATACACAAACAAATAACAGAAATGCAAACACACTTAAAAGACTTTAGCTTACAGACCCATTATGAGAATGATTGGCCAATATTGGATTTGGACCCTGGGTATCAGAATTGTTGAAACAAGGACTAGTCATATTAATTATAAATTTTGTCACCTTACTGATTCTCCCTTGTATGTTTAAATGTTTGCAGAATGAACTTGAAAAACCTAGTGCAAAATATGTTACAAAGCCACATTGCCTTAAATAAAGAAAACGGGGGAATTGTGGAGAGACTTACTGAAACCTGGCTCACTGAAAGCAGACATGAGCCTGACAAAAGCAAGCTGTTTAGGCCTTGAGTGGGAAAATACTGAGCTAAGTGAGAAAATACTGACCAGCAAGGTCAGTGGGCCCTTGTGCAGTAAAGCTTAGGCAAGGGAGATAACAGGATGTCTCCCACGGGACCAGATGGATTTCTAAAACTACAGGAATGTATGTGCAGTGATAAAGTCTGTAACCAATAAGGAGCTAAAGTTTTGCAATATGTATAACCTAATTATCGTACGACCAATAATGAGCCTGAGCTTTGCAATATGTATAACCTAATTATCGTGGCTATAAAAGTGATTGTAACACGACCAATAAACGAGTTCCACTGATGAACCATCTGGTGTCGGTGACTCCCTCCATCTTCAACATCATTTCAATGTGGCAGGGACCCAGTTAAAGAGAACTTGATTAGTAGATGCATGATAGCCACAAGAATCGAAATTTTGTGGTGATGAATAAACCATCCTAGAAGGGAGGCATGTGCACTGCATATTACATATAATGGAACCAGGGAACTTTGTAATTCTTCCTTTCCCTGCTCAGGCAGCCAAAGCCTTTCTCTGAGACAGGTAATGAAAACACGTTTCTTAAGTTTCCTTTGTCTGTGTTACCTTGACAGTCTAGCATTGCTGATGACAAATGGAAGCAAAGTGGCATTTGTATTAGTAGGAGATTCAATTAAATGGGTCTGATGTCTTAAATTAATTTGTCATGCAGGGTTTTTTTCCCTCATTCCTCTTTACTGACTTTTTCTCTGCAAGGCTTTCTTTGACAAATAGGTAAATTGCTGCTTGGAAACCCATTGGCTCCTGCAGCTCCTTCTCCTGACATCAAATTGAAATAAAGCTTTCGCTCCATTTGTGCTAAATATCAGACAGGTCTGATTTTTTCCTCTCTCACCAGCTTTTCTGCACTGCAACTCTGTTGATTTACAACTCACTCACCTTAATGTACAGCATGAGAGAGAAGATTTTGAAACTGCAGATTAGAATCTGGACTTGGATGCCTTGTCTATCCTTTCTGAAGAGCTGGTTTCGGTTGCATACAGTTTTCTACAAGGTTCTTTCAGTTCAGGTTTTCTGAAAACGAGCAGAAACTCTGGCAGTACTTGTGTAGCAGTCCAAGACACTTGTTGCTTCAATTAAAACAGCACAGACCCCAGTGGACTTCAGCAATGACTTCGGCCTCTGTGTTGTTCTTGGGGTGCCCATTGTATGTCATAAAGCAGAGCGACTGCATCTTTTTATTGCTACAGACCCTATGGGGAAATATTTTTATGGAAAGATTTGATGTGAAGCACTGCTGTTCTTTATTAATGATGCTACAGCAATAGACTTGGTGATAAAGTCCCCAGCAGTGATTTGTTAGCTAGAGGTGGTTAGACTGCAAGGGCTGGGTAAATGTGTATATATTCTCATCTGCACTTTATTTTGGTAATGGTGATAACTGTGACAGAAGATTTATCAACAATGATCACAGCTGCAATCCAGTGGCAACATTTTGGCATGCTAATTGAAAGGTCACTTGGGGCAGCAAAACTGAGATGTCTGTGTGGGTACTTGTAGCACAGTTACCTCCAGTCTAATAAATTATATATGTTTAGGAGTGTCCTTGGGTACCGAGGCCAACGGGGATGGAGTGTCCTATTTCTGTGACAGTGAATATTGTTGGACTACAAAACAGCATGGCTTATACAAGCTGCCTATTGGGAACACTCCCAGCAATGCCCTCATCACTGAACCACACGTAGAGATGGTTGGTGAGCGTCCTAGTGCAGTTTGTAAGCAAGGTGTACATACAAATGTCCCTCACTTAGGTCAGAAATATCCTGTCTATGTCCCACTTAGCTCATCACAACTGACCTGAACTGTCTGAATATGGAAGATTTGCAGAGAACTACTGATGCTTCCACTGCAGACTTGAAAATAGTGCTCCTAAATGTTTGTGACTGTATTGAACTGCAGTTATTTCTTAAGATTAAAAGATGCATTCATTTTGATAAATCTTATGCTGGGAATTGTTTTCTCAGCCTATTTAAAAATTTAAATAAGGAAAGGGATAAACACAATGTGATGTAACTGGCATAAATACACACTGATGTCTGAATAGTGCTGCCTGCTTGCACAAAGAACAGAGACTAGGAGATGCTAGGAACCAGGCTCTAGAATATCTTGCTTTCTTCTCAGCTGGCATTTGTGTGACAAAACCTAGTGTCTATACAAGCTAGCACACTCCCAGTGAGTGAGAAATCCACTCCCCCTGTCGTCTGCTCTCCTGCATGAATAGTTAAGAGGAGGAAACATGTAAACTAGCAGCAGGCTGGAAGGAGGGAGAAGGGGGAAGATGAATTTCCAGCTGGAGGCTAGCGCAGCACACAGTGAATGAGGCTGTTTGCAAAACAACGGGCAGTGCTTGGAGTGGAAGAGCTGGGAGGGGAGGGCGCAGCCCTCCAGTTCCAAGAAACACTGTCCTTGCAAGCTCACTTGGATGAGCCCTGCCAAGTACCCTGGAGTTCTTTAGGCTGCCACTGCAGCTCATGACATCTGTGTGATCTTTGAGGTGTTCTGCATTGGCTAACAACAGGACTAGCTGGACTAAAGATGTGGTCTCCTTCAGAGAAAACCTCTTCTCAGAATGCCTGTTTATATTGTCTGAGTATCTCATTCTTGCATCAGTTGATCCATTTCCTTTTGCCATTCAGAGTCTCACAACATCCTTTATTTCTTAAAGCAAGAGATTTGTACTCCACGTGGCCTTGTGGAATATCCAGAAACAAGTACCAAAGACGGCCCCTACAACATGACTCTCTCTCTCTCTCTAATATTGACTCTTCACACAGAAGGAACTATTAATAGCATTGCCAGAACCTGTAGCTCTGATTTATGTTCTACGGGTTCACGGCTAAATGAAGAATCTTTATTGCTCACATCTTACTTACTGTAAAGCCATTTTTTTTTGAGGAAAGTTAGAACCCTAGAGATATAAGCAGTAAGACCACAAATGTTCATGTTGTGCTTCCAGTGAAAAGATTTGCAGACCGCTTTGTAGGTAACTAAGGAAGGCAATTTCTATCCTAAAATTTGACTCACAAAATTTCTTCAAGGTAGCTAATCTTACCAGTTTATAGGAATTAATTTCATATCCTGCGTTCAATATTGTGACTTTTTCCTACTAAACCTTTAAATGAAAACATGGATCGTGGCACTGAGTCACTTATTCCTGGTCATCAGCGAGGGCAGCGCATCAGCACAGCTACCAAGACTTGTCAGTGCCATAGTACATAGTACATCCAATGCCCAGTACATGTCATGCAATACTGCATTCTGGTCTCAGAGATGTGGCAACAGGCAGTAAACATGAGACTGAAAATGCTAGAGTTTGGGTAAGAAAGATTGTTGTTATTTCTTCTTTGAGTGGAGACTTTTGATTTGATTGGAGAAAACAGAGTGATGAACACAGGGACATTTAGAGTTGCAGGATGCAGTTCCCTGCTGCTTTGCCTCAAGGAGGTATTCCAATATGCACTGCAAAAGAACCTCAACACCATTTGTGCATGCACAGGCATATAAATGGTTGTATTCACATTTTGTGCTGTAGTACTGACGTTTTCACCGCTTCCCTCAGTCATGTAACTTCTGTAAGTATTCAAACAGACACAGGCCCAGCTGATGCATGCTCACATGTTTTTACAACATAAAATTTGAAAGTCCTGTTTCAGGGGAAAAAGTTTTGTATTTTTTTTTTTTTATGGGTATGTTTTTAATCCCCCCTTGTGGCAAAATTTCCCTACGTATCTCCCACCTGTGACCTATCTGTCTTGGAACAAGCTGCACAATTCTGTATACCTATCCACTCACTCTTGTTAACCATTGTTGATTTGTCTTTATTTTATTGTGCTGCTCCTTAGTAAGGTTGGAGCAGTTGTGTATCAAAAGCAAAGACTTCCAGAAGTTCACTCAACATAATTCTTTTCTCCTGCACTAACAAAGTCCAGCTCCAATTCTTATATTTTTGTTTAGTAGTAATGGGGCCTTTTTTGCCCATCACCAAAGCAGAACGTGCATATTTTATCTCCTCTCACCTTTACCCCAGTCTTGTGGTTCCTGCTGATTATTTAGATTTTTATTTCATGCAGTAATGAATGCGTTGTAATAAATTAATTCTTGGCATGCTTTCCTCCTTCATTAATGCAGGAAAATCTCTGTTATTCAAAGAGGTTATGTGTCTACCAGATTTCACACAACTCATTAAAAAGGAGCTTTAATAGTATAAACAAATCAACCTTCAACCCAAATAAAATTGAAGGGAATATTGGAAAGCATGGTGATTCTGCTTGCATATGAACCTCTCTCTCTTGCACAGGTAGCTTTTGTTCTTTTTCCCTAACCGGCTGTCCAAGGCTTGACTTTTTCTTTATTTCTTACTACTGACGTACATGTTAGAACCAGAGTGCTTCAGCTCAGAGTAAATGCTGTTCTGCCCTCATCCTCTGCATCCTGGGTATTGTGCACTTTATAATGATAATAGTAGTAGTAGTAATAATAATAATAATAATAATAATAATGTGGTGTTTTTCTCTCCTTCCTTGAAGCACAAGGTGTTTTGCTTTGTTTTTCTCCTTCTTAACAACTGGAAGTAAATAGTCTGGGCCAGTATCTGTTTGTCTACTGACCGCAGAGAACTTCCTTATATTGTAAAGGTTTGAAATCCTGGAGGACTTAAGCACAAGTCAGAAATCATTCAAATGTGGAAGTTTTATCCATCCACAGTGGCTCCTGTTGATCTTTTTAACTTTCACTACAGTAAAAAAGCCTTGGTTATTTTCATTCTCTTGTAATTAAAGCAGGCAGAAGACTTCTCTGTGGGCTTCTCTCTCTACTGGGAATTTCACACATTGCTTTATTTGAGTAAACAGACCCCATAAATACGTATGGAGAAGTCGTCCCAGCACAAATAAATTGTTGCTGCTCATGTCAGAAAATATAAACCTCTCTTGAATGTTTTACTAGTACTGCTTAGCATGTTGTGGCACTGGGGTTGTATCGCTGGGTGGTTTTGAACTTTTGCTCTAAGTCCAATGTAGAATAATGTTGAGCTCAGCAGTGCTCACAAGGAAAGAGCAGGTGCTATGCTACAACAGACGGGGTGCTCAATGTTGTCCTTCCTTCTCTGTGGGGTCTCTTAGAACTTACTGAATCGGAGAAGGTGCCTACTGAACCAGAGAAGAGAAAAGAAGCATATGTGGAAAATAGCATTTGACTGAGATGTCTAAGGGCATCTGGGAAACAGTATCTGTATCTGGAAGCTATGGAAATCTTTAACCTGTCCAGATACACTCAATCCAAAAACATAAGGAGGGGAGAGAGAAATATGCTCAATATATAAATTTAAAATCCATGAAAATGGGGAAGACGTCCATCATTGTGTCATTCAGGCAGGAGGTAATTTAGGCAGCAGCAGCAATAGAAACAATTAAGAAATAGAAAAGACTCCATGGTAGACATCTGTGGACAGTCTGTCTGAGCTATGGGTATGAAAATGTTCTCCGGGGTGTTCAGGAGCTAGGTTTTGCTTAAGTGTATTTATGGAACAGTAATGAAGAAAACCAATGAAAATTGATGGGGTATCATTGCCCATCACTTCCATGCTTTATAGACATAACATATATCTCATTCTGTACTTGCATGGCCTGGGCACCAGAGCTGGGGCTGCAGCAGGAGCACCAGGACCAGCCGAGCAGCACCAGTGTGCTCTTCTGCCTAAGTTGGGTCACCCTGCAGCTCGCACAATGATGCAGCTGGGGTGGAGTACAGGCCTGAACTCCTGTAGGCACACTCATAGAGTGCTGGGTGCTGCACAGATACACCTTAAGAAATCATAGGGGTGTTGGATTTCTTTAACCCCACAAAATTATCCCCAGAGAAGAACAATCTGTTACTCCGAAGTAGCATTGTTTATGATGTCCCAGAGGAGACACAAAAGGTACTCCTTGGGAATGGCTGTCAATACTTATGCTGACCTGCTGTGTCATTTGGTCCTTGCACGATCTCTGGTGCTGTAGCACGTGCCCAGCTTTCTATCACATTTATTCCAATGTGCTGCTGCCTCCTTCTCCTTTAACATGCTTTGAGAAAGGCATTTGGCCATCAACGTTAGAGAACGTGTTCGTATTTTTGTCTCTCTTATCAGTCAGTGAGTAATTCTAAATTAAAGCATGACTTTCCTGTGAACGTTTCATGTGCTTTCCTTTTACAGCCTTATGAATAGCTTCTCATTTGATTCCCATACCCCTGAGAAGAAAGGTGTGTTTAAATACAGTGGTTTCCTGCCTGCTGCAGACTGCTGTTTGAAATGTTCCCCAAGGATGTGTGCACTTGCGAAACAATTTCTTCCCTCATCTTTCTTCCACACAGAGCACGGCTTCAACCACTCCAAATCAAAGGATCCTGCATGGCTACACCGGGGTCCTTCCACGTCACCTGCATTCTACCCCCTCCCTGTGTAAGTCCCCATCCACCTGCCTTGTTCTGCCCCCTCCTCGTTCCTCCTGCCTCAGCCTGTCCATTGTAATATCCTGGGGTTTATGATACTGTCAAATATGCCTCTGTCCAGAGTCCAGCTGGATTGCTGTGACTGATGCTGCGGCACAAGAGTACATAGTTGAGGGCTTTGCATCATGCCAAAAAAATGTGTCTTGTCCACTCAGCCTATCCATTTATTTCAAGAAAATCCTTCCATATCATATTTCCTTATTCTAAAGACTTTTCCCTCTAGAGCTAGTAGAAGAATAGATAATTTTTTAAAATAGATTTAATTGCCAGAATTCATAATCCCATCCATACCTTTCCCATGATAGCAGGAGCACCTTGACATTAAAAAAGTGAAATGAATGGTTAGTCGGAATATCTGTTCTGTTTTCTACCCTTAGGTGCTAGGTTTAAGTGGTGCCTAAAAGGAGGAAAGGGACAAGGCAGCAAAAAGTTATTCCTAAAGCCTGGTTTCCTTTTCTAAATGTCAATTTTCTCTTTCAAGAACTGCCAAGGTACTATTGAGACTTTGTAAGAATACTTCAGACGTGCCACAAAAAAAGAAAGAAGGGACAAGAATTAACTATCTGTATTGCACTGCTAGAGAACCCAAGGAGAAATCTGCTTCTTATGGCTGATGGAAACCATAAACTTGACAGCTCAATGCAGTTTTCTTTAAGAAAGGCTCAAAAAAGAGTAGCAGGACACAGAGCAGGACCTTTGCAGTTATGAAATTCTCTCATTCCCAGTAAAACTCAGCCTTGGTTGAGGTATATGAGAGGAAGCAAAAGCATAAAAACATTTCTACTTTCAACTGAGCACAACATGTAGGTCTGCTTACGACTGGATCTTTTAGATCAGTAGTAATTAATTGTCTGTGCACTATACAGAAATAGCAGGTGAGTACTCAAGAAGGGCAGGGAGGGGAGGAGGGTTCTCAGGGAAACAGTGAAAATTAAGTCTCAAATTATCCCAAATAAGATGATCCTAAACTATCACTTCAGAGTCTGTAGTGAATGCTATTAGGTTGAATGACCTCAAGGTACAGCCTTTATCATTTTAGGCAGAAAACTAGATAAGAATAATGGAAAAATTTGCTCAGAAAAGATGGACTTTCTGGCATGATATGTAGAGGCAGGGGCAAAAATCAGAATTTGTTGCCTTTGTCTCAAAAATATGCCTGAAATATTGAAAAGCATGAAGATTTCATATGATTACAGGAAACATAAAGAAACCGTTGAAGTTGCTGAAAGCGGAAAGTTCTCTTTCTTGTTAGGTTCAATTCTACATAGGGTCAGACTTTGCAAAATAAGCTTATTTTGAAAGTAAAGTTGCAGGTGCGTCTAATCTGCCTGGTATTTTTTATCTTACTTTGTAACTTTACTTAGTTGATGCCACCATTTTTTACACTAAATTGTATTTTGAGATACTAGCGATGTCATTTCAGAGTGTATGTATTCTTTTCTGCAGCTCCAAACATCAGATCCTAGCTTCTTTTAGTCATATACTCAAGGCTTTTCCCTCAATATAAACCATGAGGGAAGGAAGGTGGATAGACCTGGGAGAATGAGACAGCCTCTCCCACACCAATTTGGCCAAGAAGCTTCATGGAGTCCAGTGCAGGCCTTTCCATTGCACTTTGATTTTACAGACCCCTCCTTCAAAAGTGCCTGAGCTTTTATAAGCAAACAGATTTCTGGTCAAAAATGTTGTGTTTCTTCTCATTTCCCCTATGGGATACACTGTTAAGTCAGTGTTGTAAACGTATGGCTATGGCCAGCTACAGCAGTGATCTTCAGCGACATCACAACAGCTACGTGGGGTGTCTGCTATTGTGAAATCTCCTGCTCTACAGGCTGGTGATTTCTGTGCTTGAGCTTCTTAAATTATTAATGTGTGGAATTGATGGAGCACCGCTGAGCCTCAGAAGAAAAACTCAGAAGCAAGTTTGGAGTCTGTGAAGGCATTTATTTTTGTTATTACGGATATAGCTCACTTGCCCCCACAACCACTGTTCATGAAAAGAAATGCTTCACAGCAAGACATTGCCCCTGAAGCCAAGCCCACTTTGCTCTGTAGTATTTTCTAGGAAAGAAAACCTGAGCCCAAACAGTGCCCTGCAAGGGGGTTTCCTCCAGCAAGCCCTTTGGTCCTTTTTGCAGTTGTCTGGCAACCAGGGAAGAGAGGAGGAGGAGGGTGTGAGTTCATGGAGGCACCTGTAAAAGAACATGATGTTTATCAAACCAATTGGCCAATCCAGCCTCTGATTCTCTTGAGCTATTTCTTTGCAACAGGTCATCTGCACTGGCCTTTTTTTAGATGATTGTCTGCTGAAGGTGATGATGATGATACTGATTTACTTTTACATGAGTTTCACACTCATAAGAATCCTTTGGCATTACCAGAACTGTTCTTCTTTAGTGGGAATGAGTGAGCTAAGAAAGAAGATTTGGTCAGAGCACTGAGCTTACCTGTGGTGTCTTTGCTACACCACATGATTGAGCAATGACCCTTGGCTCAAAGGAAACCAAGAATTCAGCTTGATTGTCCCTTCTGAACATGAAGTTCAGCCTCAGATTTTGTAGCAGATGTTCTCCCCAGTTGTCAAGATGCCTAAAAACTCTGGAAGACAAAGCAAGTGTTTTCAATTCAAGAAAGCAAACAAACAGAAAAGTAGAAGTTGCCATCTCCAGTTAAATACGTCCAGCGTAGGGTTTGTAGTCTGGATGAAAATAATCTTAGAACAGGGAGGTGAGAGAAAGAAGCCAAAGCTGTGCTCTGTGAGTCACAAGCTACTGACATGAATCACACTTTCTGAGGAGTGTCTTGGCCATTGCTCACACATTCTGTCTTTGGCCCAATGTTACAGGAGTCTCTATACAGAACAATAATTTATGTAGGAGGTATAATATCTCTTCTGAAAAGCTGATAAACACTTGTTGCAGTTACTTTCTGCCCTGGGGAGGACACAGAGGTGAGTGTCCAGTTTGCCTTGTTTAGGTTTGGGCCCTCTGTTTCCTGCATCATAACCTTTGGGATATTGACTATAATGGCATGGAATTAGAACAGACTAAATTGCTCTCTTTTTGTGATTTAAGTAAGCACCATACAAAAACTCTTTAATAAATGATGCTAAAACATCCTGAGTTTTGGAAGTGACATTGGGCAACTTGCCACAAGGCTTAACCTAATTGCTCTGAAGCTGTCACTAAGTGCATAATTCAAGGTTTCCTTTAACACAAAAGCTCTTAAAAGTTGGATGGCTGCAAGGGAAAGAGACAGCGGAAAGGAGCAGCTGTTATTCTTTGAAAGAGAAAGCGAGGCGTCTTCAGGAGTAGGAGGGTAGTTTTGTCCCTTTTTGCGGCAGAGAAATCCATAACAAAGAGAAAAACTTGGTTGAGCCTCTTCCTTTTTATCACCTTAGATCACCTTGAACTTGGTGGGAAAGGCAAATGTATCCACCTTTCCCGCGCCCTGTTCTGCTGGGGAAAGCAGCATGACTCTCCATCCTGCGTCTGGACTCTGACAGAGGGAGACAGCCCAGCAGCTTAGAAGCTGACAATAGTTGTGAATTATCTCAGCTTCCCACCAATCCTTTGCCTTGGAGTCAGTGCCTAAAGAAAGACATTGCCTTTGGGAAAACTGCTGGTCTCTCGCTTGTGGTCTACCTTTGTAGCTATGCTGGTACTTGGGCTTGACTTTGATGTCATACCCCTACTGCCTCCAGAGGCAGAGCCAAGGGCTATCCAGCCAGCCAGTCCCGGGAGATGAGCCACACTGAGAACTGCTGTAGGAGTTGCTTGAAGCACTTTGGGCTCCAGTGCAAATTTGAACCTCAACGTTATTAAGATAGTAGGTATATAGACTCTACTGGGTAAATATTAGCACAGAGGAAGCAGAGTGAAAAAGGTGTTCTTGAATCTAAGGGACACAGGCTCCTATAAGGGAAGAAGAATAGCTTCTTCATCCTGCCTATTTATTTTTCAGTTAGAGAGGAATGATACTGTTGTTTGTAAATACTGCACATGTGAACATGTGTTAGCAATATCTTTCAATATTGCTGTGACTCGTCATTAAAAAGCCCTGCTGGCTTCTTGGTCTGATCTGGGGGGTGGGAGAGGTTGTCCCACTGAGCTCCTCCATTTCTAGTATAGGTCTCATAAAAGCGCTTAAGTGGTACCATTTGTCACCTCATCATTGGTCACTGAGAGCTGTTAATGCGCTGATACCTGATACCCTGCAGCCCCCCTTCTCCTGCAGCTGAAACCTCCTGTTTCACATTCTCTTTCTTATCAGCTAACATTCCATTTTCTCACAACATGCCAAGGTCACCGTATGTAGGCAGGGTTGTGCTTACAGGCTTCAAGGGTCACAAAATGCCCTGATTCTTCTAAAATACTTCCTACACAAGAGGGCATCCTAAGGTCTCCTTTCCAGGAGAGGGAGGGATTCTGGTTTCTTTACTCGCCTCTCTTTGATAAAAGCCTGCCAGAGGGAGTGACGTCTGTGACACCAGAGCCTGCAAACCCTTGTTGTTTCACTAAATTATTAATCCTGTTCCTGCGATAATATAGTTATAAGGAGGAGCCTAATTGAATTTACTGTCTGGCTTTGGCCAGTAGGGTGATAAAGATCCGGCAGAATGGGATGACGGTGAATCCTGCTAGTGTGCTGCGAATGTGAAGCAGGAGGGACTGGCAGTTGGTGTGCAGGAGGGAAAGGGAATCAGTCCAGGCTCAAGAAAGGTAAGGGACCAAACTGGAACGAGATTTGCCAGAATAACACGCTGACCTTGTGCTGCAAGGGTGGTTGTTAATAGGAAAACAGTTTTGCAGGCAATGTTTTCCTGCAGGCTTTGGAGGGAATAGGAATGTGTGTGGTGGCACTTGCTCAGTGCATGTGGTATGTGCCTTTGTCTTTATGTGTGCTGCAGGGTTTTATATCACTGCGTTTTCATCGTGCCAGTCTGTACGGAGATGCTTGTGTTTTATGTGGATGGAGCAGCAACGTGTGAAACCTGTGCTTTATAAATCTAATGAGAGTCGAAAGGGAGAAATTACCTCATGGGCAACATGGTGAAAACAGTAGTGCTTTCTGGTTTGATTCAAAATGGAAATGCCGAGGCTCTTAGTGAGCTGTTTGCAAACAAAAAGGAGCAAGTGTGTGTCCATCTGTCTGTGTAAGTATGGGATCTGCAGTGAGATGTGAAAACGGGAAAGAGGAGGTAAGAGAGGAGCATTAGGGTATGGCAGGTGGAGGTAAATTGCAAGCAATGTGTAATCAGATTTTCTAACCTGGAGAGTGCAAATGAATAGGGAAGTGGATTAATCCTGTCTGCTGAGGCAGCTACACCCTGGAAAGCAAAGAGGGGAATCAGGACAGGTTATCTGACTGGTTGGAAGAACTGATGATCAAACTCTCCTGTCTACCTGCTGCTAAAGTGCCAACATAATAGATTGTTTTCAGGGATTTTCTATCGCCCTTTTAATCATGTGAAGAAAGGGAGAGCATCTCTGAGGTTAGAGCCCACACAATCAATGGCATCTGGTAGAGCAGGAGCACATCAAGCAAATGAGCCTCTGCTCTTCTCTTTGTTTCACTGGCTTTGCTGTGATAGCAGATGACTGCTAAATAGACAGGGCAGGTGGGGGAAGCTGGATTGCAAATGTGGCAAGTGGCGTTATGCCATGTAGGCAGGGAATGTTGTTTGCAGTGACGATGCTATAATCACACTTCCGCAGCTTAAATCTCAGCAAACCTTTAAGACAAGACTGTCCTGAGCTGGGCAACCTTAGCCCCGTCAATAACCAGAGTAAGGATTGTAGCTTGCTGTAAGGCATTAACGCGTTTAGCTGCTTCTCTTATGTTTCCACTACCTCACTCTTTCTAAGCCACCATCCAGTGGAAAGTGTTGTTGAGACAAAGATATTGCTCACCTGTGGCTATCTCATCTCAGCTGGAAACTAACTCTTCTGATGAGTGCTGAGTTATGCTTTTTCTGCTTGCTCAGAAAGCAGTAGCCAGTGGCTCCCTCTGAAAACAGCAGTAAGACAGAAAGCACCCCCAGGGAGAAGCAACAAAATGGCTTGTCTTGATTAAGAAAACCTGTTTGCCCAAATAAGCAATTCCTCCCCTAGAAGGTTTTCCACTCCTCCCCACCTTTTTTTGTTTGGTTGGGTTTTTGGGGGGAGGAGGGGGCATGTGATCTGTGAGAAATTGCACTTATGGGGTTTGTAGTACTGCAAATTCTGCCCTAAAGGACTGAAACAGAGCACCCTTAACTTTCACAGTTTTATTACTTTAACCGTAATAAAGTTTGTTGCTCTATTTTAACTGTTAATTCAGGCTTTTTCCACCTTGCAAATCTAATTGCACTTTGCAAACATTCCTTGTGTTTATGTCATTCACATTGCACTTTCCAGCAAGAAAAAGAATCCAATTATCCTTCTTTTAAAAAAATAAGAGGGAAAAAAATGAGTTTGGTTCTTATTGTACAGTGGCTGGCGTATCGTGCTGCAGCATTGTCCCCTAAGAGGATGCCACTCTGTCTGTTAGGGTGTAGAATCACTGTTTAATCAGGTTGGAAATTCTCTACATTGTCAGGTTTTGCAGTAAGCACTTTAGAATGCTTTATCCTTTTTTGGAATTTTTAGGCTAAAAATCCCTTTTCCCTCCACTGTAATATCTAAGCAAATAAGCACAGAATTCCCGGGTTGGAATAACAAAGAATGCTATGGCCTAGGTACAATTAATAGCTGATAAAGGTGCAGGACCTTGGTGTGATAATCTATTGGTAGGTGGAACTGCTATCTCAAAATGTCAAACAAAACACCCAGGGCATTTTCAGAGCTGTTGTAAGAGCATTTTCTTTCAAACCATGTCATTGCTCTGCCTCCTGTATCCCTCCCCCTCATATACTCCAGTGTTTCTCTTCTCTGTCTTTTCAGCTGGCGTGCATCCCCCCAGGTGTACAAAGCCCTGGATTGTAAGTTTTCAGCCAGACTTAGTAAGACCAAATGGAAGCATTCCAATTTCTAGAAATGCTTATTGGTTGGATAAAATGGTTTCCTTTCTGCTTAATCCGTGGGGAAGCCATGCTTTCTGTGCACTCCGGATAATTTTTCACTCCTTCCTATCCTTCATGGTTTATCATGGCATTCTCCTACCTCACCGAGAGATCAGAAACTGTCAAGGAATTTTTCTGGAATGCTGACAGACAGCAGAGATCTGATTAGCATTTGTAGGATAACTGTTACTTGCTCAGTGTTGTAGACTCGTATGTGTATTTATGATATGGTTATCAAGGAAAATTAAGTGATTATGCAGAACTAACAATGTCTGTATTCATGGCTGTCAGGTTCCAGGCACTCATCTATTGTCTGTTTCATGAGAACTAATCCTACTGTGCCTGGGCAGATCAAACACTAAAGCAAGAGTGCAGTATGACTTTGATGCCATAAGCAGACTACACTGGCCACGGGAAAGGTGACCCGGGGCACATGTTTGTAATTTAGACCCCGCTGATAAAGGGGAAAAAAATAATGAGATAGCCTTGAAAAAGTAGGAGAGAGTCTGTAATGGGGCTGTCAGGCTGGAAATGGTCTTTTGTCCTAGTGACAGCACTCCATTGCAAAGGGCTGAATTCTTCATTGCAACCAGAGTGACATGAAGGGGAAGAAAAGATCAACTTCACAGCAGGGCTTGTGGTGGCTTGTCTTGGTGGGGGGGCTGGAAGTGGGAGTATAAAAAGGTAGATTGGGTGGGGAAGGAAGAAAACCTTTTCCAGGCTTCCTTAAACTGGGAGTATTGCCTTCAGATCACTTCTGAGAAAATAACTGCTGTTGTTTTCAAAGGCACATTAGATTTTGCTGTAAACTTTCAGACCAGCATGTGAACAGACAGCCACTGTGTCATACAAGACTCCAGCCTGAAGAACATAAGCACCATTATCTACCTCTGGGTTGGAAAAAGAAGTTAGAGTTCAGGTTAAATTGAGGAGAACAGAGGGACTGGAGAGACAGGTGAAGAGCCATACAAAGTTGGGGAGAGGGCTGTGCCATTTTTTTGAAGAAGGAAATTTGGTTTATTTGTTTCCTGCTCTCAGCCCATACTAAAGGCAGCACTTATTCCCTGTGTACTTCAGCTTGGAAGTGTGGAAAAGCTTCCTTATTTCTTCTCGTACACAGGAGCAAAGACAAACATATCAACTCATTTTAAAAGATGGCAACCAGTGTCTTCAGCCAGGTCTTTGTGGTTTGAAGTGGCTGTTTGTTCAGCTCCCTTGAGTGTAGAAAGTGTGTTACATCAAGCCCTACATTTTCATTTACAATTTGATTTTACATTTAGTTGATAACGGCACAAACACAGAAGGGAATATTTTTTAACTTGCAGGTTCAAGCCCTTTAAAACGACAAATCTGTTTAAGAAAATACACTAATAAGCCACATTTTGGTAAATTTGATAGCTAAAACTTTTCACATTATTTGGAGCAGAATAAGAAGTTAACTTGTGTATCATTCCCATCCAAGTGAATGGAGAAAGTCTCACGCTACTAGGACTCAAGACTTGCAAGCTTGGTGGAAAAAAACACAGCCAGAAATGCTGACACCATAACTCTTATGTAGTCAATGCAAACTATTTTTAATCTAGAGGACTAGTAAATTTTCACCAGCACTAAATTAACTTCTTAGGCAAACACAGACAAGTCTACATAGGTCCATTAAAAAAGCAAAACCAATAGCAGCAGAACATTCAGCTCCAAGATGATTCAGTCTTTTAAAATCTGTTGTTTAAAACATACTAACACTCGTTTTTAGGGTATCTTGGCCCTGTGTGGTTGTCGTCTTTTGTATAATAGGATGAACACATCCGCCATGCTGTCATCATCCTCCCCCTCTTAAATCTGGAACTTGCTGGGCTTAGAGTAAAACTGAACAGCCCTGTAATACATTGCAGCTCAAGAATATGTCAAAGACCTTCGTGGCTGCAGAAACACTTTTGCCTAACTCTGCAGAATAAGCTGATAAACTCCAGAGGCAGATGCTAGAAAATACAGATCCTTCTTACAGAGCAAAGTCAAGAATATCAGGACTTTTCTCATTCAACTTAATCAGCATAACTCTGTTGCTTATAGCCCCTGCTGTAGTGCTGTGGACAAAAATAAAAGAGATAAGGGAATTTGGAATGAGGAATGATATAATGATTACATGGTCCCAGAGGTGATGGACTGCGGGGTGTTTCTGCCCCTGAGTCACTGCCGGCAGCTCTGATTCACTGTGCCCATCACAGGCAGCTGCCAGAGACTGTGGACACAATCGTGGGCAGGGAAACACACTCAGCACCGAGCTGGTTTCTGAAGTGAGATTGACAAAACCAAATAATGTGACAAGTTAGGAAATATTTTTTCTTTTTCTAGCCCGAAAATTTTTGGGTTTGCTGCTTAAAGATGAGACTCAGTGCCTGTTATTTGCCTTCTGCTTCCTAAAGCGTTAATGCGCTTTGGAGAGAGAGAAGTTGGATGAAACGCTGCAGTTCTTCCAGCAGCTGAAGGCTGCTGTATTTAGCTTGATGCATCTATCTAAAATAGGCCTGTGTGTATTTAGTTAATCTTGCAGGCAGGCTTTCTTACTTCAGCAGCCTTGTGAAGTTTCTTATAACAGGAGAGAGAGGACTAGGCGAGGCAGTGGGGTGCTGTTTTATACTAAAACTGAAAGGGGCTGTCAGGAATTAACATGAAGGTTACCTTGGTTTACTCTGGGCGACCTTAACAATTCAACAAAGCCTTTCAGTCACAGGGGCAGTTTCATGGATGAGTTTCTTGAGGCCATTTAACGCTCCAGCTCCTAAGAAACACAAGGCATAGGAGAGGATGGCGCCTGTCAAGAGCTAGAGCTGACAATCCCTATTACTGTGCAGCGAGGCTGTTCCCAGGAAGATTCCTTGATGTCTCCAACTCCTAGTCACAGGTGACAGGCTTCTGGCTTACATGTCATGCCTCTGTCTTGCAAGGAAGTGCCACCTCTTTTGCTGAGCCCCGCAGTCCAACTGTGTGACTCTTGTCCCCTCCCTAGGAAGGATCCACAGAAGGAGTAGGGCAGTGCCTCCAGTTACCCATGGCAGTCACAGATCTTCTCAAGTCACTAACTGGCATCTACTGCAAAAGTCAAGCCAGCCCTGCAAGGTCAGCTGCCTTCTACTGCACAGAGAGGGTTCAGATCCAATCCCCAAATGTTTTTTTAATGCCGGTGAGAATGCCATTGAAGTTGATGGGGATTTTTTTTGAGTTGGAAGGGATGGAACTGACCCTCTACTTCTGAGATATTTGCCAGTTAAATAAGTAGCATTGTGAGCTTTTGTGTACAAAACTAACTTGAATGCAATATTGGAGTTTGGTAAATGTTCTAGTAAAAGTAATGCAATAATCAGGGGAAGACATAAAACATAAGCTTTTGCATTGCTGTGGCATTTTATATTTTAGACAGAAAAGTTTTGTGGCCAGCCTTGGTTGCCTGTAATAAATAATAATTGTAACATGCTGTTAACTTGTGATAGCCAAACCTCATAATGCTCCTTCAACCCCACTGTTAGAAGTAGTCAGCCAGTTACATTTAGTACAGCGTCTCTCCACTGAAAGAGAAGGGCTCATCAGCTGTGAAACAGGCTCTGGAAATGCCATTTTTGAAAATTTGTTTGGAAAAAAAAAGCCTACCAAGACATGGGATATTTGGTACAACATTTCCATGTTGCAAGAAATTTTGGAATTTTTGTTGCGCTATTTTGAAGCAAAATAATATTTTGAAATGACAAAATTTCTTTAAATGAGCAGTCTGGTTTTCAACTTACTCTTACAAGTATAAAAATTTTCCACCAGACCATTCTTAGCCTGGCTCTGTATAACTCCCTGCACTACAGCAACAGCTGGAAAGACACGAGTTCTCCTTCTCAGAAGGACCTACAGCTTCAGCTCTGCCCCTGTCAGGCTGCCTTTCTCTCCATCTGCTCGTTAGATGGTTGTGATGTGTTGAGGATGCTGAGATAGTTCTCAGGTAGCTGTGCTCTTATTTGAAAGCAGAGAGGACGCCAACAGGGTTTAATTCTTAGTGAGGCATCTGCAACTGCAGCTTTCACCAGAGCCTCCCACACCTTGGACTAATAGAAGAAATAGCTGGTTGCTCCCTCAATGCTATAAGACCTGCATATTTTCCCAGAGCAGAGTAGGTGGTGAAGAATGAATAAACTTGTTACTTGTCTAACGTCCTAAGGGCGTGTTTTTATGTTTGGTGTAGAGCATAAAAGGGTTATAGGCAGGAAAGAATAACTGATTTATTGAAGAAGGTATATCACGTGCCTGTTTCATGGTATGGTCAGAGCCAGCAGCTGGTAGGGTTTAACCCCACCTGGCAACTAAGCACCACACAGCCACTTGCTCACTCCCCTCCCCAGTGGGCTGGGAGCAAGAATCAGAAGTGAGAAAAGTTATGGGTTAGGACAAAAATATTTTAAGTAGGTAAATCAAAAGCTGTCCACACAAGCAAAGCAAAACATGGAATTAATTCACTACTTCCCACCAGCAGGCAGTTGTTCAACAATCTCCAGGAAAGCAGGGCTCCATCATGCGTAACGGTTACTTGGGAAAACAAACGCTGTAATTCTTAATATTCCATCCCTTCCTTTTTTTTTCTCCCAGCTTTATACACTGAGCGTGATATCATATGGTATGGAATATCCCTTTGGTCAGCTGGGGTCAGCTGTCCTGTCTGTGTCCTCTCTCAACTTCTTGTGCACCCCCCTACCTTCTCATTGGCAGATTAGCGTAAGAAGCTCAAAACTCTTCAGCAAATAAAACACCAGTGTTATCAACACCAGTCTCATTCTATATCCAAAACACATCCAAAATACCATCTACTGGGAAGAAAACGAAGAAAAAACAGCACAGGAAGGTGGAGTAATCATCAGCAATAAACATTTGTGAACCTCTGAATATCACTTCTGAAACCCAAAATACAGCCAAGGTGTCCATTTTAGCTAACAGCAGGTTCTGTGCTGCTTCTTGGTAAAACTCACCTTTCTTTGCTAACACAGAGCAGTGGTTATACTTACTAGGTGGTAACACTCAGCTGCTAAATAGGTTTTCCACCACAGTTTATCTAGCCAGAAGGTTCCTGCTGCTCTTTCGTTAGTATTGAGGAGCATCAGGCAGGTGCTGTGGTTGCACGGAAGTGCTCGCAAAGACCCGTCGGCTTGATCGAAGCCTTACTGCTGCTTGCTAGCAAAGAAAGCTTGGTGGGCTGTGGCTGGCAGCAACGCCAAGGGACAGGCTCTGCCATGAGGCTCAGTGACAAACAGGAAGAGGGAGGGCAGGGCCGAAGCTGACAAAGCGGCTGCCATTTCTCCATTGCTTGGCAATGTTTCTTGTTCAGCCTTCAGGGTAGCACAAACTGAAAAATGATCTCAGGTAGGGTTTGCTGCCAGGCACTGACTGGCCCTGCAGATGATGCACTGGCAGCAGCTGCTGCTCAAGATCTAGCTGCCCAGGAAACAGCTGCTGCTTTACAGCAGGAACATCTGAGCTCTTCTGGGATGCTTAAGCAACTGTCTTTACGTTGAAGCATCATATGGTCACACAGCCCCTGCTGAAGCTGGGAGATGATCACAGTCAGACAGAATGCTGTCTTCTTCGCCCAGGCTTTCAGGGAGCTGCTGCTTTGTTTTTACTGCAGTGACAAATGCTTAGATATAGGTCTGGTTTGGACCACACTGCTCAATACTTACAAAATAAACCTGGAGTCAGCTTTTCGATCGGAAATTATAAAGTCACAGCAGGAGTTGCTGGCAGAAACTACAAAAGCTGCACTACGTGGGAGGCCAAGCTGAATGATCCTGATCCTAGTGATCAAATCTCCTTGATTTTTCAGAAGTGCTCTGCCATGCTTTAGTAATAATTGAAGAGATCCAAAGCAATTTTCCTTTTTCAGGAATGAGATACTAATAACGGGGAACTGAAGCAAGAAGAGAGCAAATGGTTAAACTGATAATAGTGAAGAAATTTCATCTATTTTTTTATCATGCAAGGTACATTATCATTAGTGCTCACAATATGACCCTGTCTTACCCTGATTTTACATATGGATTTCCATATGAAGTGATTTAACCAGGATTCTTCCTGCAGCTCTTAGGAAAACACAGGTGGATGTGCAGGGTCTATCACCAACACATGAAGGTGATCCACTCTTTCTGTGGAGTAGAGTGATGATATCAGATTTTCATGACCCCATCACTCACTGGGTCTTGTTGGATACTGTGTTTACATCGGAGTAGATAGGAAAGGGGACAGAGATCTTTTTGTTCAACCTGGCTTATTTATAAAAGGCCACTCATGCACTACTTCCTTACGCAACTAGCAGCACACATTTTTTGCAGTGATCAGCTCTAAAACTTGACTCAGGTGACCTTGACAGCTCTGATTTGAGCTGAGAACTCTGTATATTCTTTCATATTAAAAAGTGATACAGTTTTCAGACAAATTTAATTTTAAATAGCTGCTATACTTAATTGTGCATTATAGAAAACCTCTGCAATCTGTGTTTATATCACTGTGCTTCTCAGTCTCTCTCAAACTTGACCCAATTTAGCCTTTCCATGCTTTGTTTAACAGAAATATCATTACACAATCAGGCATGCTAAGGCACAAAGCAGTTAAGTGACTTGCTTAAAGAAAACTCCATCAGAAAAAAAGAATACAGAGAAAAAGCCTGCTTTTTCTATCCCCAGAAAACATAAGATTGGTTTCCTTTTATGTGCAGTCTTGAAATAGACAATAATATTTTGTGTGTTTTAATTCACTGCCTGCCGTACTACAACATGCAGGAAGATCAGCTCTGCACTTCAGCTTAAGCCTATGGAAAACACTGAATATGCAAGCGTAAACACAGGCAGAATTGGACTGGTTTTCTTAACAGAGGGACGCCAGGCTCGCTGAGTCTACAAGTCTGTGAAGAGCTGCAGGAAATCAATGTACTTCCTCAGCCTGCTGTAGTTAACAACCTGCCATCCAGGCCAGCCTCTGAAATCTTAACTCTAAGAAGTTGTGCCCTGGGCTTTGTTTAGTGTTGTTATTTTTTTTAATCAGTTCTGTGACTGCATAGGGATGACAAAGCCATGCAGTTATGAGGTGACCACTTTCAACACACAAGCTTTTATACCTGCTGACCTTCATGAACTTCAGAGCACACACACCAGGGCTGGGCAAGAGCTGAAAATAAACCCAACAGAACAATGCAGCTCCCTAACTATACTCAGAGTGCTGTTGATTTTGGTTTGGATGGTGCCAGCCTCTTTAATGTTGTTTTCAAGGTTAGCTCTAACTGACCTTCCTCTTGCTTCATTTAGTTGCTCACATAGTTTCCTTTTGATACCCTAGCTGTGCTCTCGCTGTTGGGATTTCTGCATGTTCCTGCGTTGTCTTTTTGTTAAGCTGATTCCTGCTTACTTCCTCCCTTTCTGCTTGTGCCTCCTCCTTCTCTCCCCCTCTCTCTGGCTTGTCCTCTTTCCTCAGGACCCACTCATTCTCCTGTGCCTCCTTTATTATTTCCACACCCTGAAATATAGCCCTGTTCCCTGGCCTACAGCTCCGTAGCCCAGATGCCCGCTGTTTTCCCAGTTAGCTCTCAGGAGCAGCTGTTTCACACAGCAGCAGATTACTCCTGCATGGTGGGAGGCAGTTGCTGCATTGCAGTTTGACGAACTCAAGGGAAGCTGCTGCCTTGCCTGGAAGCAGCCTGTGGGCTATATTTCAGCTGTGCAGGGATCTACGGGCCTTCCTATCTATGGGCATGCCTGGCACAGCATTAAGTAGGTGGCTCGTCTCCATGTGAGCCATAGGAGAACACTAGTTACACAGAGGCAAGGTACAACTTGGTGGTGTAGAGTCAGCAGCTCTCCTACCCATGGCTCTTGAGTGCCAAAATACCACGTAGCAGATTTGTCTTGCTTCTGAAGGAGGTGTTGGCTCCTGGCTTTGTTGAAATTGCAGCCTTGCTTGCCTGCCAGGGTTGGATCTGTACATGTGCACCAGTGGATGCTGTGCTGCATGAGAGGTGCATGTCGTGCGAGCTGCACAGAACCAGTTTCGGCCTGAGGCACAGAGCCCTCAGGATGTCCACAGGGAGTTTCAAACATGTGGAAAATGAGGTCCTAACCTACTCAGCCTGTGCCTGTATGAAAACGCCTGCTGCTGAAAGTTAAATATTGTAACAGCAAATGTGCATGACGCAGAAGCAGACCATGAGGTTCTCCACTAAGCAAAGGATTCTGATAGTGGTTTACACCGCTTCCATTGCAGAGATGATCTCCTCGGTGGCAGCACTACTGGCAATCGATAAATTGATACAGCGAAGCCACCAATAACTTCATTATTTAAAAAAAAAATAAAGTCTATTTTATTAACATTACCAATCTCATTAGAAAAATATATGTAATGAGAGGAGGACAGTCTGTGTCACCGCTTTGATAGGCCCGAAGTCAAAGATCCTGGTGGTTTTGCCATACCAATTCCAGAGTAGCGAAGGTGTTATTCCTTGCTGTCAGCAGTGTCATCCTATTGGAATTTAGCCTCCACATGCTTTGCTGGAGGGAGATTTCCCTGTGACATCAGTTGCTTAGGTTTTCTCTCCTTCCTTCCTGAGCCAACGGCACACAGCCCAGTCTTCACAACAAGCAGAGGCAGTGCCAGCCAGCAGAGGGGAAGGCCAGCCTCAGAGACGCATCACAGACTCTCTGGACAAGAGAGTTTTGACAGCTCCCAGTGTCTCCTGGGCAACATCTTCCACTTCCAAACACCTGGTGGAAAAAATGGTATCACAGTATCACAAGCTTGGAAAGGACCTCTGAGATCATCAAGTCCAACCTATAATCTAACACTAACACCAACACTAACACCAACCATCATCTAAACCATGGCACTCAGTGCCTCATCCAGTCTCCCTTTAAACACCTCCAGGGTCGGTGACTCCACCACCTCCCTAGGCAGCCCATTCCAATGGCCAATCACCCTTTCAGTGAAGAATTTTTTCCTCATATCAAGTCTAAACTTTCCCTGACGAAAGTAACCCTGGTGGGTTACTGTAAATACTGCTGTTTAAAAGAGTGGCCATGGCCTTGCAAGAAGTGTGATAAATCGTTTATTGTAAAAAGCACACTGAAGGGCACAGTTTGAGAAGCTCTGTTGCAGAGGAAACCTGTGTACCTTCCAGGCACATCACAGGATACTCTGGCCCCTCCCAGCCCTGGAACACCCTATGCCATTTGCTTCCATGCCCTTTTTCCCCAGTGCAGGGCAGAGAAGTGGTATTTTTCACTTGCTTTAGATGCTGATGCTTAGCAAGGAGCCTGTGTTCTTTTGAGAGTGCAAATGTTACAGAGGAGGAAGCAGCCATGCAAGCGCCTGGCAGTGGAGCAGAAGCAATTTCCAGAGCATGCAAGTCCTGCTGGACCCTGTCCCAAGGATACTGGCTTGTGAGAAGAGCCTTGTCTAGCCTGGATGGCTGGGGTCGGGTTCCCTCCCGTGGCTGAGAGCTGCCACAGCAAGAACGTGCAGCTCTCAGTGATGCTGTGCGAAGCGTACAAAGGGCAGGCATCTCGTGCTAAAGCCACTTCTCCTGAGACTGGTATCGAAATCATATCCCACCTCTTGCCAGTTAACGGCAGGGTCCTCAGAGAAGCACACCTGATTGGTGAACGCAGTAATGAGATACTCACTCGGAGCCCTTCTGACAGCAGACAGTTCTCTGGGATGCTCCTCTTAAGCAGGACTGGATCTACTCTTGAGTGGACTGTCATTAAAGAGAGGGGATTATTCCTATTTGTGTCATGCAAGGTAGAACATACAGGTTCCTGAGCAGAGGACAGCACAGCCTGTAGCATACGAATGCCCCAAAGTCATGGATGCTACATTTTACCTGCTTTTTGGAACAATTGCTGCATAAACAGTCAGTGCTACAGAAGTGCTCACCACTGCACACATTTACTGATGTGCAGTCACCAGGCACGCCAGGACTGGGTGGGAAGTCAGCACAATGCCTCAAGATACGTTATCAACTGTAAATGTGGCAGGAAGTCATTAAAGATTTCCTGAGCTATTCCCTGGGAAAAGACCACCTCCAGGCTCCAGCAAACTGAGGGGACTTGTACTGCCAGAGCTGTGAAATGAAAAGAAAAATTGGCCTAATAAGTCAGTGTCGGCAACTTCAGCAGGCAGCCCTCTGCTACAGACGGATTCTATGTCCACAGGGTCAGGGTGGTGATGGATCACAAGATCTGGGGGACACGTGCCAAAGGGCTCTTTGTAGCTCACTTACTTCAGGCAGGTTCATTCAAGCCTCCCTACAGCTCTCGGGACTAAGAGAGGTACAGACATAGACAGGTTGGAATCCTTTGTCTCTAAAGCTTTGTAAATCCCTACGGGTGAAAATAAATGACAGCTTATTTTAAGAAATCTGTTCAGTCGCTCCATGAGCTCTCAGCCACAGCTCTAGGAGCGAGATTCACAGAAGCCAGGCTCTCAGCTGGAAAAGACAGTTTGTTACCATCAGAAGGCAGTCAGAGACTGGGAGAAGAGCAGAAGCAGTGAGGGAGGCCAAGCCAGGCAGGTAAAGGCAAGGAGCTCCAGTGTTTGTAGGGGGCTCATTCAAAAAGACTCGAAGGGGGTTGATGATACCAGAAATTCATGTGGCTCATCTCTCTTGATGTATGGGATAACTCACTTTGGTTGCTGCTGACATATCGGTCTTGAAAAACGTTTGTTTTATCAGCAGTATGTTTCTTGGGTTTTATTTTCCCTAAACCTCACCAACCAGCCCCTGGTCAAGACTTAAAGGCTGCCTCAGCAGATAAAAGGTCTTGGGGAATTACTGTGGAAATCTCATTTCTGGGCTGTGTCTACAGGTGAAAATAATTTAAAAAATAATTACTAACTCTGTGAGGTTATTTAACTGCTGAAAAACTTAGTGTTCTGGGTAAAAGCAAAGTACTCATACTATGGGTAAGGGAGAAGAGCCAGATAGTTATATTTTGTGGTGTTCATTTTCTCACTGGAAAAAATGGGCAGAGTAAGAGACTTTTCTTCATAAAACAAAACAAAACAACAACAGCACAAACAAAAAAAAGAGAAAGTATGCAAAACTTAGAGAGCCAGACCTCCAGTTTTGAGTATTTGCAAAATTCCTAAAGTGAACTTGTAAAATCAGGTAGCAACCACCATCATACACCTCGCTCAAAGTCTAATTTTGAGTGCATAAAACAGCAGAGACAGAAACAATTAGTTTGAATCTGGCATTCAATTTGTTCAAGATGCATATGGGAATTTTTCTCCTATTCATTTTCTACATACGATTTGAATTTAAGATGCTTGTTCCTTAAAGTCAGAACCTTGCTTACAAGCCTACCAAAGCTGAAACAACTTTTTATCCTGTTGGATTATTTGCTGGATATTCTGTAATGAAGATGCTCTTTCCAACACATAGAATACCAGAAATAAGCTGTCTCTCTTTTGAAAATTTTCATTTACTGTCAGAACAGGTTTCTTTCTCCACAGTGAACAGTTATAGAATTATTAGCCCCTAAGCTAATGCAAGCTGGTCTGCCCTGAACAGAAAGTGTTTCAGGATGAGAGTGAGCCATGAAACATTCTCCATCCGATCTGTTTGGCTGTACCACTGTAGCATACTGCATAGAAACCAGTAATCCTTTTCCCTCTTATTGTCGATTAAGGTACCCATTGAAAAGGCCAGAAGAGGTTTTCTTATCTCAGAGTCACATTACATATGTCACATATACGTCTTTGATTCTCTTCCCACAGGAGAGAAAGAAAATATAGCTGAAAAACTAAGATGGGTCTCTCCAGTGGGATTTCAAGGAATAAAGCCTGCTTGCCTGGACTGCAAGGAGGTATCCTACACACACAAGAAACATTCCCTGGGACTGGTGACACCATTGTTCAGCCTCTCTCTTGCTGAGCAGGGTTCCACACAACACTGCAACAATGACTTTCCTCCGGAGGCGTCTCTGGGACAGTACTTTCGTGGCAAATTTGCCCAATGGCTCCATGATGGACTTGCAGCGCCCTGAGAACTCCACAAGCTCCCCGGTTTCTCCTGCCATGGAGAGAAAGCATCCACAGCCACCACAACCCTCACAATCTTCCTCTACTGGCACAAGCATTTTCAGCTCCATCTCCAGTGCCATGAAGCAAACAACTCAAGCAGCTGCAGGACTAATTGATCACTCGAGCAGCCCCACACTAGCTGTGTCCCAGAAACCCAAGATCCTCCTGGTGATCGATGATGCCCATACAGACTAGTAAGTCATCGTGGTCCTCCCTGTTGAATTCAACTCCACAGAGTTTGGGGGATGAGAGGGATCTGTGAAGCACAGGGCATCTGGAGAGGGATATGCAGATACTCTCACATCTACGTCACCAGCTCTAGCCCCAGGTCGGTCTAAGTCCAGTGACTTTTGTTATTGGTAGAGTAGACTTTTCTTATAACCTTCTTGAAAAATACGTACATTTGGTATTCATTGGCAAACTTCTTCATAGCCTCAGTATGTGAGCACACATAGAGTATTCTTGGCTCAGCAGGCTTAGATGAGTTGTCATATCTAGCAAGGGTTCAAAGAGATCACAGCTGAAGACATGTTAGTGCTGTTGTTCAGGACCTTAGCCTACTGTTTGTCCTGGCTCTGAAAATAAAAAGAAATTCAGTGTACCCAGCTCTCAGCCTCTCTTGAGCTTTTGTCTCTATGCGAATTTGTGCATAGATTATTAAAAGATAACCCAAGCTTAAAACCATCGATAGTAATGACTGGAGTTCATTCACTGGTCAAGGGCCCTTCACCTGCTAAGGAGAGCAGCTATTGGCAGAAGGCTCTCAAGCTCACCTAAGCTTCAAATTTGTCTTGTTCATGCAGGTCTCTGTTTACTCTGAAGCCCTTCAGAGTCAGAACTGGGTTTGAGGAGGTGCTGTTCCAGCTTGGTGTGAAGAGTTGCTGCAGCATTAAAGGAAGGTTAAAGAAAGCATGCACCAATCACCAATGAATGAAAACCTCATATTATCAGATGAGGAGAAGGTTGAGGTACTCAACATCTTTTGTGCCTCAGTTTTCACTGGTAACAACTCTCCTCACCCTTCCTTGGTCAATGGACAATGAGATGGGGACAAGGGAGGTAACGCCCCATGCACTGTAGAGGATGATCAGGTTTGTACCACCTGAGGAACTTGACTGTGCAACCTGATGAGATGCATCCTAGACTCCTGAAGGAATTGGTTGATGTGGTTGCTAAGGAACTCTCCGTGATATTTGAGAAGTCATGGCAGTCAGGGGAAGTCCATGGTGACTGGAAGAAGGGCAACATTGTGCCCATTTTTAAAAAGGGAAGAAAAGATGGCCCTGGGAACTACCGACCTGTCAGCCTCACCTCAGTGCTTGGAAAAGTCGTGGAACAGATCCTGCTAGAAATTATGCTAAATCACATGGAGGACAGGGAGGTGACCCAGGACAGGCAGCATGGCTTCACCAAGGGCAAGTCCTGTCTGACCACCCTAGTGGTTTTCTGTGATGGGATGACCACATCACTGGACACAGGAAAAGCAATGGATGTAATCTATTTGGATTTCTGTAAAGCCTTTGACATCGTCCTCCCACAATATCCTTCTCTATAAAATGGAGAGATATTTCTTGTTCATGCAGGTCTGTTTACAAACAAAAGTTTGGAAGTTTGTTTCTTGTGATATTGGATAGCAGAGGACACATTCCAAAGGGCAGGACAACTGAAGCCTTCTGAAATGTTAAAGTGACTTCTTGCTTGCCGTGTACTTGCTTTCAAAGACAACTGGTTTAGAAAGCTTTAGGCAGGAGGGCAATGAGACTTATTTTGGGGAAAATCCACAGCTTGTGTTGAGGAGATGCTGTCATTTTGTCTGCCAGCTTGTCACAACACAGAGAAAAGTACGGGTAGCACAGGCAAGGGGACTGTATTGAAGACTTCAAAATTAATGAAGCTGGGTTAGCTGGTCTTGGCCAAGGGAGATTGTTTTATTGCTCATTTCATCTCACACCACTTTTCAGTGAAGTTATCACCTTTGCTCTTCTTTTCTTTCCCAGGAGAGTGGGGACAAGGGGGGACCTGCCTCCCCAGGTTTATCTTCACAAACCATCAGCTTAATTCTTAGCTAAAAAGGGGCAAAATCTGTGTACATCTAGGTCAGGCTTCTTCAGACAGTACAAAGTAAAAGAGCTTTACCACTGAGTGAGGAAGTCTCTAATGAAGTGGTCATCGTATCAATTTTTTCACTGGTTTTGTGTTTTTTTTTTATTATTATAGTAGCAGCCTCTTAATGCCAGATAGTTCAGTCAGCAACACAAGTCTGGCTCAACCCTGATCTCTCCTTCCTGGGTGCACGCACAACTCTCCCAGCAGGCTGATGTTCACCAGCCTTCTTCTCTGCTAGCTTTTTTTGCAGTTCCTTCAATATGCTACCAGGTGGCAGTCCCTTAACATAGCATCCTCCAGCTGTGGACAGGACTGTCTCTAATGCACAGCCCTAGCATCTGGGACTTACACAGCACTGCTTAGTCCAAACAGTGTCATCAGAAAGGAAAGACTTAGCTCAAAGGCCAATCTAGTTTTTCCTTGAGATTAATGGTGCTGAAGGTTGTCTGGAAATGATGATGAGGGACTGGACTCTTTTGCAGTATTTTCATGTTTTAAAATACTCACCACATTCAAATCCCTGCTTTTGTATGTCCCAGCTGCTTTCACTGTCACACAGACTTCATGATCTGTGAGCTGAGCTTACCCAAAGAGCAGCAGCTGGGAGATAGAAAGAAGAGGTGTGGCTGCCCTTGTTGTCTTCACTCCTCCACCTGTGTGTAAAGACTCCATGCATGCTGCTGTCTTGGTTACCCCTCTGCTGTCTGTAACTCAGCAGTTTCTACACATGATTGGGGACCCCTTTCATTCCTCCCAGCTCTCTGCCTCTATCCACAGGCTTGTGGATATCAAATAATGCTTTTGCACATGCTGCCTGCCTTCACTCTGCTGAAGGTTGTGAGGGCACTGAACAAAAATGGTGACTGGAAGAAGGACAATATTTTGCCCATTTTTAAAACGGGTAGAAAAGATGACCCTGGGAACTACCAACCTGTCAGCCTCACCTCTGTGCCAGGGAAGATCATGGAACAGATCCTCCTAGAAGCTGTGCTACAGCACATGGAGGTGATTCAAGACAGGCAGCATGGCTTCACCACGGGCAAGTCCTGCCTGACCAACCTTGTGGCTTTCTATAAAGATTTAGATTAGACATTAGGAAGAAATTCTTCACGCTGCGGGTGGTGAGGCGCTGGCACGTGTTGCCCAGGGAAGTTGTGGATGCTCCCTCCCTGGAAGCGTTCAAGGCCAGGTTGGATGGGGCTTTGAGCATCCTGATGTGGTGGGAGGTGTCCCTGGCCCGAGGCAGAGGCGATGGAACCGAACGATCTTTACGGTCCCTGCCAACGGAATCCTTTCAGCCTAAACGGCGCGCCCACCCCTACCCGCGTGTGACGTCTCGAGGTTGCCTCGGCAGCCCCTGCGGGCGCTCGGTGCCGTTGCTGCCCAGCTGTGGCTCGGCTGCTCTCGGCTCTTGTAGCCCGTCCCCGCTCGGTGCTGTCGCCGCCCGGCTCTGGCTCGGGATTTGATTTCGCCGATGGGCGCCTCCGGCAGCCGCGCACCGCAGCGTCCCGGTCCCTGGCGCCCCGTGGAGCGGCTCCGCAGCCTCCTCCGCAGGGCGTGGGAGTGGGCGCTGCACGGCCGCTCCGCCGCGCTCGGCGATGCCCCCGAGCCCCGCGCCAGCGAGGAGCCGGCCCGGCCGCGGCGGCTCTGGAGGTGGAAGAGGTTCTGCAGCCAGCGCCGGGACGCGGAGGAGCAGTAAGGGGCGGGCAGAGCTCGTAGCCAAGTGTCCGCTGCCCTGTCTGGAAGAGCCGGCAGAGCCCAGCGCGGTCACAGGGCTGGACCCGCGGCGCTGACTCTGTCTTTCTGGAGCCCAGACTGCTCCTGTGCCAGGGGTGTCACAACACCCGTGCGATGCATTTAGAATCACAGAACGGTTTGGGGGAGAAGGGGCCTTAAAGGCCATCCAGTTCCAACCCCCGTGCCGTGGGCAGGGACAGCTCCCGCTAGACCAGGCTGCTCAAGGCCCTGTCTAGCCTGGCCTTGAACGATGTCAGGGAGGGGACCACAACTTCCCCGGGACACCTGTGCCAGTGCCTCACCACCCTCATTTTTGAAGAGTTTCCTAAACCCTGCAGTGCTTGGAATGCAGCCACAGGCTTTCTTGGCCTCTTGGAGCTCTATAAACTCTCAAGTCCTTGGAGTAACCATGGGAATGTCTGAAGCCCTCCAAAGTCAGAACTGGGCTTGAGGAGATGTCACCCCAGCCTGGTGTGAAGAGTTGCTGCAGCATTAAGATAGCATCCCACTGAGGCAGAAGCCTTGTGGTTAGATGTCCATCTTCCAGGGGGCTTGTTCATCTCCCTGGCCCTTGATGTGGAGAGGGGATTTATGAGATGAGGCTGTAGCCAGCAGGGATGAGTTACTCCAGAGACAAGAATAGGCGCCTGTAGGGACTATCTCAGTCCCTGCTACTGTAGCAGTACAGTGTGTTTGTGTGCCTGTGCTACCTTTTGCTGGCTGGCTCATGAGTGGCTGTTGCTCAGCCACAAGACGCACAGCATGCAAGTGTGTGGGTATTTTTAGTGAATGCTCTTCCTTCCTGTCTGGTTGTAGAATTGCTGACCAACTGGAGGAGAATGCGGGCTGTGAAGGCCCAGCAGTCCTTGAGAGCTCTTCCTCTGGGATGCCTGCTGACACTCCCTTGAGTGAACCTATCCTGACTGGAGCAGGTAGGATCCTTCACAATGGAGAAGGCTGTGGGGATGAATCACTTTGGTCTGTAGGAGAACAATAGCCTACCGTTTTGACCAAGGGCTTGAGAGATAGGGAAGGGCAGAGTGATAAGCACTCACAGCAGCATTGCACTTTTTCCCTCCTTTGTAGGTGTCTGTCCAGAGGAAGTGGCAGAACAAGAGGACAAAGATGTCTCCTCCGTTGATCCTGAGGTAGAATCATATAATCATTTAGGTTGGAAAATACCCTTAAGATCATCAGGTCCAACTGTAAACCTCACAGTGCTAAGTCCACCCCCTAAACCATGTCCGTAAGCAGCACCTCTACAGGCCTTCTGAGTACCTCCTAGGATGGTGACTCAGCCCTTTTCCTGGGCAGCCTGTTCCAGTCCTCGATAACCCATTCGGTGAAGTCATTTGTCCTAATCTCCAATGTAAACCTCCCCTGCAACTTGAGGCTGTTTCCTCTTGTGCTATCACTTGCTACTTGGGAAAACAGACTGACATCCACTGCTTCACAAGGTCCTTTCAGGTAGCTGTAGAGAGCTGTAAGGTCTCCCCTCAGCTTTGTTTTCTCTAGACTAAACAACCTCAGTTCCCTAAGAAGCTCCTCACACAGCCTGTTCTCTAGACCCTTCACCAGACTTGTGGCTTTTCTTTGGATGGGTGCCAGCACCTAAAGGTCTTTCTGTAGTGTGGGGGGGCAAAATTGAACACAATATTTGAGAGGCAGTCTCGCCAGTGCTGTGTACAGGGGGGGAATCACTTCCCTAGTCCTGCTGGCCACATGCTTCTAATACATACCAGGATCCTGTTGGCTTTCTTTGTCACCTGGGCACAGTGTTTGCTCATGTTCAGCACCTGCCAACCAGCACCCTAAGGTCCTTCTCCACAGAGCACATTTCCAGCCACTCTTCCCTTTCTCCCAAGGAGGCAGTGAGTCTGCACAGGGCTCACTGGATTTCAGACCCCTTTCCATCTGCTGCTACTTCTGCCACATGCTCCTAACTGAGACCTTGCCGTGCCAGTGCTGCGAGCAAGCTGTTCAGTTCGGACTGCAACAAAGTGAGGCCAAGCTAATGACCCAGGTCTCCTAGCAGCTGCCATTTTAGCTGGATTTCTGGTTTAGGATTGAAGCGGTAAAGTCCAGCATATGGATCCTCCTGATCCTGTGCTCTGTGTGTGATGAATCTTTTCCATTTTGAAACCATGGCCACGAACGCAAGGAAGTGAAGACAGTGGCTGAGACAAAGAGGGAAACAGAATCAATTCTGGAGGACAGGTGGGGGGGAAACATAATCAGGCGGTACTTTATGTGCTTGAGTGATGTTGCGGGGCTGGCAAACATTGTGTTTTAGCGATGCTGGAAAGAGAAGAAGAAAAGGCTGTGAGGTGTGACTTTCAATTGGGAAGATTGTAATGTGACTTCTTTTTCTTTTTTGAATGCTACTATAGATTCGTAATGGCCTGGAGGACATCAAAACTGGCTTTTTGACCACACCAAATGCACAGGAGCAACGTCCTCATCAGGTATGTGAACAGCTTCTGAGAATGATTTGGTTTAGTCTTTAAATTTCTGGTGGGAAGATAATTTCTGAAAATATAGGGTGGGCAGTGAGAAATTCCCCAGGTTTTAGCACAGCGCACACTAAGTGTAAAAGTCCATACCCCTGGTGCTACTGCATTTTGAATATGCTTAGTGGACACTATGCAGGCCCTTGCATAGGGTGTATTTTGTGTGCCTGAGTGATGTTGTGGGGCAGGCAAACACTGTGTTAATAATGCTGGTAAGAGAAGAAGAAAAGGGTGTGAGGTGTGACCTTCAGTTGGGAAAATCCTAGTGTGACTTGTTTTTCCTTCTTTGGATGCTACTGTAGACTCACAGTGGCCTGGAGATCTTTAAAACTGGCATTGCGAAAACGGCGGCTGTGAAGGGATCCCAATACTACCAGGTATATGAACGGATTCGGGAAGTGAGTGGGTTTAGTCTTTGAATTTCTTGTGGGCAGGTCATTTCTGAATGCTGTAAGGAGCTCCCCAGGTTTGAGGACAGGTCACTCTCAGGGGAAAACTCCATATGTTTCCTCATTCCCCTGGTGCTATTGCATTTTGAATATGCTTTGTGGACACTATGCGGGGCCCTAGGTTCATCAGCACAATTCCTTTGATGGATGGGCTTGCATGCTGTGGGCAGGAGAGAGTTCCATGGTTGAGAGCTGTGATAGGAGATGGGGCTTGGGAGATCCATGTTGTCTTTTACATGGAGAACACTGTCTGCACATGTGCTGCATGTGAATCCTGTTCCTGTGCTCTGTGTGTGATCAATCTTTCCTATTTTGATAGTGGGGATGTGCACGCAAGGAAGTGAAGAAGCTTTCTGAGAAGAAATTCCAATCCAAATTAGAACTGGAGGACAAGTGTGGTCAAGTCATCCTACTTGAGGATGTAGAAAACAGGCATGACTTTTTAATTCTTTCAAGAAATGTCATGTTGAGTAAAAGCCAAGCTTTACGCAACTGTAGTGGAAAAGCACTTAGCCAGTGTTTGTGAGCATATTCAAGTCTTGCTTTCAACCTTGCAAGATGCTTCTGTGCATAAGCCTATGGTATTAAAAAGCTGCATCAGGCCTTGCAAATGCAGGCTGCCTCCAGTTCTCCTGGGAGGGAAGGAAGTCTTTTTCTTCTCTGTTTGGGTAGACTTTGGGTCCTCCAGGCAATGTGTGGCACTGGACTGCTGGCTGCTCTCAGTCATTCTTGTCCTGTCAAGCACGTTAGAGATGAAGCAAGCTGTGACTGAGCTGCTTGTGTAAGAGTAGGCGAAAGAGGCCAAGTGTTTCTTTGTTTCGCACTTTCCTTACTCATTTGCTGTGCAGGTTGAAGGAAATTCAGGAGGAAACTCAGAGTAAGCCGATGAAGTTTCCAAAGAGAATGAGCAATTCCCGGCCGAGTTTCCACGGAGAGATGAAGACCAGCTTTTTCAAGGTGGCAGCGTTGTTCCCTATTTACAGGATGAAACTTTAGTTTTTGCTGGAGAGCCCATTAGAGATCGGTTTCTCTCTTCTGCTGGCTATAGGCTGCTGTGAATGTCCTGCTGACCCATTCCCCATCTATCTGCCTTTGAGAGTTGCTCTGTGAGATGATAGCAACCTCTTTATTGAGGAGCTGACAGTAATGCACTGGCTTCAGTGCCTTCTGCTTGATGTCAGTTGTGAGGTTGAGAGCTCAAGCATCCATTCACACAGTCGTGCTACAGGAGGATTAGGTACCTCCGGTTGTGGACTTTCCCTGGGCTCTCGTGGTGCCAAGCTCTTCATCCTGCAGGCCAGATTGGCATCATCAGAGTGTGGCAGGAATACTTCAGTTGCCTGTGTTCTGGTCCCGATAAAATTTTAGGGACTCTGTGCTGCTTGGCCCGAAGGTGTGTGTCCCTAATGCTGTGAGAACAGCTTCAAAGATGAAAACCCACATCTAGCAAGGGAAATACACCTGCATAGGGAGTATTTTGTGTGCTTGGCTGATGTTGTGGGTCAGGCAAACACTGTGTGTTAATAATCACAGTATCACAGTATCACAGTATCATAAGGTTGGAAAGGACCTCTGAGATCATCAAGTCCAACCTATAACCTAACACTAACACCAACCATCATCTAGACCATGGCACTCAGTGCCTCATCCAGTCTCCCTTTAAACACCTCCAGGGTAGGTGACTCCACCACCTCCCTGGGCAGCCCATTCCAATGGCCAATCACCCTTTCAGTGAAGAATTTTTTCCTCACATCAAGTCTAAACTTTCCCTGACGAAGCTTAAGTCCATGCCCTCTGGTTCTGCCACTGGTCACCTGAGAGAAGAGACCAACCCCTGCCCGACTACAACCTCCTTTTAGGTAGTTGTAGAGAGCAATGAGGTCTCCCCTGAGCCTCCTCTTCTCCAGGCTAAACAGCCCCAATTCCCTCAGTCGCTCCTCATAGGGCTTGTGCTCCAGCCCCCTCACCATCTTCGTTGCCCTCCTCTGAACACATTCCAGTATCCTAACATCTTTCCCATACTGAGGGGCCCAGAACTGGACACAATATTCAAGGTGAGGCCTGACCAGTGCCGAGTACAGGGGGACAATAACTTCTCTGGTCCTGCTTACTACACTATTCCTGATGCAGGCCAGGATTCCATTGGCCTTCTTGGCCACCTGGGCACACTGCTGGCTCATGTTGAGCTTCCTGTCCACCAGCACTCCCAGGTCCTTTTCTACCTGACTACTCTCTAGCCACTCTGTCCCCAGTCTGTAGCTCTGCATGGGATTGTTGTGTCCAAAATGAAGTACCCGACATTTGGACTTATTAAACATCATCCCATTAGAATCGGCCCAGCTCTCCAATCTGTCCAGGTCCCTCTGTAGGGCCATCCTACCCTCTAGCAGATCAACTCTTCCTCCCAGCTTGGTATCATCTGCAAATTTGCTTATGATGGACTCAATCCCCTCATCCAAATCGTTAATAAAGATATTAAACAGGACGGGACCCAATACCGATCCCTGGGGGACACCACTGGTGACCGGCCGCTGGTGAGAGAATAAGAAAGGGCTGTGAGGTGTGACCTTCAGTTGGGAAAATCCCAGTGTGACTTGTTTTTCCTTTTTTGAATGCTACTGTAGACTCGCAGTGTCCTGGAAGTCTTTAAAACTGGGATTGCCGAAACAACAACTGAGAAGGAATACCAATACTACCAGGTATATGAACGGATTCGGGGAGTGAGTGAGTTTAGTCTTTGAATTTCTTGTGAGCAGGTCATTTCTGAATGCTGTAAGGAGCTCCCCAGGTTTGGGGACAGGTCACTACAGGGGCAAAGTCCATATGTTTCCTCATTCCCCTTGTGCTATTACATTTTGAATATGCTTTGTGGACACTGTGCGGGGCCCTGGGGTCATCAGCACAATTCCTTTGATGGATGGGCTCACATGCTGTGGGCAGGAGAGAGTTCCATGGTTGAGAGCTGTGAGAGGAGATGGGGCTTGGGAGATCGACATTATCTTTTACATGGAGAACACTGTCTGCACATGTGCTGCATGTGAATCCTGTTCCTGTGCTCTGTGATGTATCTTTTCTATTTTGATAGTGGGGATGTGAACGGATGGAAGTAAATAAGCTTGCTGACAAGAAATCCCAGTCCAAATCACTTCTGGAGGACAACTGTGGTGGAAACATTGTCCAGGAGAACGTACAAAACAGGCATGATTTTTTAATTTTTGCAAGAAATATCATGTTGAGTAAAAGCCAAGCTTCACGAAAGTGTAGTGGAAAAGCACGTAGCCAGTATTTGTGAACATATTCAAGTCTTGCTTTCAACCTTGCAAGATGCTTCTGTGCATAAGCCTATGGTATTAAAAAAGCTGCATCAGGCCTTGCAAATGCAGGCTGCCTCCAGTTCCCCTGGGAGGGAAGGAAGTCTTTTCCTCCTGTGTTTGGGTAGACTTTGGGTCCTCCAGGCAATGTGTGGCACTGGAGTGCTGGCTGCTCTCAGTCATTCTTGTCCTGTCAAGCACGTTAGAGATGAAGCAAGCTGTGATTGTGCTGCTTGTGTAAGAGTAGGCGAAAGAGGCCAAGTGTTTCTTTGTTTCACGCTTTCCTTGCTCATTTGCTGTGCAGATTAAAGAAAATTGAGAAGGAAATTCAGAGAAAGCTGAGGAAGTATACAGAGAGATCAAGCACTTCCCAGCTGAGTTTCCATGGAGAGATGAAGACCAGCTTTTATAAGGTGGCAGTGTTTTTCCCTCTTTTCATGAAGAAACTTTAAAATTAGTTTTTGCTGGAGAGCCCATTAGAGATCGGTTTCTCTCTTCTGCTGGCTATAGGCTGCTGTGAATGTCCTGCTGACCCATTCCCCATCTATCTGCCTTTGAGAGTTGCTCTGTGAGATGATAGCAACCTCTTTATTGAGGAGCTGACAGTAATGCACTGGCTTCAGTGCCTTCTGCTTGATGTCAGTAGTGAGGTTGAGAGCTCAAGCATCCATTCACACAGCCGTGCTACAGGAGGATTAGGTACCTCTGGTTGTGGACTTTCCCTGCGCTCTCGTGGTGCCAAGCTCTTCATCCTGCAGGCCAGATTGGCATCATCAGAGTGTGGCAGGAATACTTCAGTTGCCTGTATTCTGGTCCCATTAAAATTTTAGGGACTCTGTGCTGCTTGGCCCGAAGGTGTGTGTCCCTAATGCTGTGAGAACAGCTTCAAAGATGAAAGCCCACATCTAGCAAGGGAAAGACACCTGCATAGGGAGTATTTTGTGTCTTTGGGTAATGTTGTGGGTCAGGCAAACACTGTGTGTTATTAATACTGGTACGAGAAGAAGAAAGGGCTGTGAGGTGTTACCTTCAGTTGGGAAAATCCCAGTGTGACTTGTTTTTCCTTCTTTGGATGATACTGTAGACTCGCAGTGTCCTGGAGGTCTTTAAAACTGGCGTAGCGAAAACAGCGGCTATGAAGGAATACCAATACTACCAGGTATATGAACGGATTCGGGGAGTGAGTGGGTTTAGTCTTTGAATTTCTTGTGGGCAGGTCATTTCTGAATGCTGTAGGGAGCTCCCCAGGTTTGGGGACAGGTCACTACAGGGGAAAAGTCAATATATTTCCTCATACCCCTGATGCTATTGCATTTTGAATATGCTTGGTGGACACTATGCGGGGCCCTGGGTTCATCAGCACAATTCCTTTGATGGATGGGCTCACGTGCTGTGAATAGGAGAGAGTTCCATGGTTGAGAGCTGTGAGAGGATATGGGGCTTGGGAATTCCATGTTATCTTTTACATGGAGAACACTGTCTGCACATGTGCTGCATGTGAATCCTGTTCCTGTGCTCTTTGTGTGATGAATCTTTTCTATTTTGATAGTGGGGATGTGAACGCCAGAAAGTCAATAAGTTTGCTGAGATCAAATGCCAGTCCAAATCAGTTCTGGAGGATGAGTGGGGTGGAAACATCGTCCTGGAGGAAGTACATAACAGGCATGACTTTTTAGTTCTTCCAAGAAATATCATGTTGAGTAGAAGCGAAGCTTTAAGCAAGTCTAGTGGATAAAGCCTATACATAACTGTTTTTGAGCAATCCAAGCCTCACCTTTGACCTTGCAAGATGCTTCTGTGCATGAACCTATGTTATTAAAAAGCTGCATTAGGCCTTGCAAATGCATGTTTCCTCCAGTTCTCCTGGGAGGGAAGGAAGTCTTTTCCAGCTCTGTTTGGGTAGACTTCAGCCCCTCAAAGCGATTTGTGGCACTGTAGTGCTTGGTTTTGTCATTAATTTCTTACCTGTCAAGCACATAACAGATGAAGCAAGCCATGGCTGTGCTGCTTGTGTGAGAGTATGGGAAAGGAGCTGACTTTTCTATGCTTCACGCTTTCCTTACTCATTTGCTTTGCAGGTTGAAGACGATTCTAGAGGAATGTCTGGCAAAGCCGGCATTTTCAGAGAGGAGTACCAACTCAGTTCGCAATGGAGCCGTTAAACTGAGAAGAAAGGTTTGTTTGGTTGATTTGAGGGGATGGATTTTTTCTGAAGGAACCTGTATGATTATATTCCTGTATGTGTTTTTCTATGTTGTTTGTGATCCGCTACGATTGATTAACTTCTCTTGGTGCCCTTGCTCTTTTTGTAGCAGTAGATCACATTGGAGAGATGCGATGGGAAGATGGTTGAGCACTGGAAGAAAACAATGAATGATATCAGTGGAATGAATGAAGCCTGAAACCTTTTGCCTCCCACCTTTTTTGCAGCCACCACCCTCCATCTGGTTCCAAGTTTTGTGTTGTAGATTAGTATTTAGTAAACTGTTTTCTCTTCTATGTGTCTTAGTCTGACTGCGGAACTGAAGTGCTTGGGACATAGTGTCTTTCATGAGGAGAGTCCTGTTTTGGAAGGCTCACTCAGGCTTTCTTCCTATGCAGGCAGTTAGCACGTCTCTCTCTTCTCTTGCTCTGAATGCAAATCAGTCCTGCAGTGGTCTCCAAGAGTGAGAATGTGTCTATGTCCTCTTCCTCTGGGGTGGCTTGAGCTGTGATTGTGCTCACATCAGGGAATAGTGCAGAGCTACCAATAATCATCAGATGTTTCCTGCTTTTTAGAGCAGTCATCCTGGTGGTCTGGGCAGAAAGTGATGTTCCAGTAGCCCCGGAAGTTTTGCAGATCCCATAGGGATCTGGTGGATCTGTATCCTGCTAAGGGGAAAGGTGTGAAGAAGTGGACACAAGCTGGAACAGGGGTTAACCCACCTCAACCTAAGGAAAAACCTTTTCTCCTCTGAGGGTGGTGACAACTCGGTGTCAGGGAGCAGCACAGGCACGCTGTCCCCTCGGAGCCAAGGGTTGTCCCATGGGCAGCAGGGCAGGGCCCAGCCTTTGCCAATGTGAGCAAGGGGTGCAAGGCAGTGCCAGAGTGGGCTGGGGTCTGGAGCAGCAAGGCCCGTGGCCCGGCAGAGGCTCAGCTGAGACAGTGCTGGAGTTGGGAACACCACGACAAAGGTCAGGCAGGGCCTGGAGTCCTCTGCCGATGCCTCAGTGTGCCTGCTGGGCTCCAGCTCAGACTGCTCGTGTCTTATTTATGCTTCTGAGAGGTTATGGTCTCATGCTACTTGCCTTGGCTGAGCCTTCTTTCAGTTGGGCAGGGGCAGATGAGATGAGGCACCTTGCAGCCTTGATCATGCTGCGCTTTCCAGGCACAACCATCTCCAGTGAGCCAGAAACTTCACACAAGAGGCTCATTAAAGCAGGCAGGAAGTGTTCCCGAAAAAATCGAGCCTTCACTGTGAAATTTCTGGTGTGCCAAGAAATACCCATCTTCACTGTCTTTTCTGAGCTTTGTGCCTCACAGTAGGTCACATGAGAGACGATGCTCAGTCAGATTTTCTGCATGTTAACTGGATTTGAGGCAGGTTGTGAACTGAATATCAGGCTAGTTCCTGCTGTTCTCTTTGCTATTACCGCAAAACAGTAGCACGGTCTTTGCTAGGTTCACTGACTTTTTTGGATGCCTATTAGCAATTTTCCCCTGTACCAGCCCTCTGAGAGACCTGACACAGGGGTGAAATGGCTCCATGACTCAGACACTGAAAGAGAAGAGCTCCTATTGGCATAGGACTATATTATCTCTTCTCATCTGAGAGCTTTAAGCCAACAAGTAGTGGCCCTTGACCAGCTGGTTAATGCTTTTTACCAAGCCTGCACTGCCCAAAGTGAGTTATTAAAAGACCTAAGCCTTTCAGAAAAACGAGACCAATATCGGTTGTATAGAGGTTGATGGGGGTCTTTTGCCTCAGCCTGGTCACCACCCACTAGCCCTGTCCCCTGCTTGCTCTTCAGAGTTATCACTGCTGGTTTCTGCAGCCTCAAGGAGGAGAAGAAGGAGGGTAAGCCAGCCAAAGACTCTGTGTAACCAGGGTCTATTGGGACAGAAGCTGCAACCAAGGAGACCCTAGTGATCTCCACTAGGACATGAAGGATGTCAACAGCAAGGATATATGGACAGAGCACAGCAGTGCTCTGGAGGAGAGGGTGCTATTGTAGCCAAGCCTGAATGAAGACAGCCACCAGGCAGGCGTGGTACACATGCTGAAGCTCCAGCATCAACCAGTTATGGGAGTCCCCGCCCCTCATCACATGACTGTCTCCCCTCAGCAGCTGCAACACTTGTACCTTTTCAGACAGGAAGGTTGGTGGATCAGCTGTGCTGGCTCCTGTACCCTGAATACAGGAGTGCTGGCAAGCTTTCACCTGATGGAGCTGCTTTCCCACATGATGCACCAGCAGCAGAGGTAGCAAACAACCCAGCAGTGTTAAATGAGGAAGGTGGAAGAACTACAAGATATCCAGGCCAGCTTAGCCCTTTGCAGCATAGTTGGGCATTGCTGGGTTCTCTTTTTGGATCTTTAACCTTTATCCTTTTCCAGTTTGGGCATATGCGAGGTAAGGATTCTTGTCTGTATTGCGTTATGGACAGCTCAGAATGCACAGAACCTGCCCCCTTCTGGATGTAAAAGACAGCTGCGGCGTGATGATTAGAAGAAGCGTAGGGAGGGACAACAACCGAATGTGTATGCACATCTGTGCCAGGAACTTGCAAATGATCCTGTTCCTCCTAGCACAGACCCTTATGGGGAAATCTTCCCATAACCATACAGCTAAGGACACGCATCTGTCCCTGGAAGCTGTATTTGACAGATGAGTTATCCAAGTGATAGTAGTGGTGATGGGGGAAGGTTACTAGCACTGATTTTTTCTCCCATGGTAGAAGATAATGAAGTGCCCATAAAAACCAAGTGTCTGGGTTTGTTTTTTCCCGTCTCCAATGGAGGATGATGACCTCCAGCACTGGCTGTTCAGCAAGGCTAAGCTGCTGCTTGTTGTTATTTCAATCGATCTAACAGTCAGCTATCTGCAGAGACTGGGAAAGCGGGCAGAGGAAGGGAAAATCCACCTGAAGGAGGAAGCATCTTGTGGGTGGCAATGGAAGACAGGCAGCAGGGGATGCAAACAGGCATTCTCAGTGCCAATGTCATATAGCAAGAAGACAAAACACTCTTGTTTGGAGATTACAGCAGAGCTCTTAAGGAGGTAGAATTCCGCACATCACTATCTAAAGCATTCTTGTAGGAGTGCTGCAATGTCAGGTGGGGTGATTGGGTCACCTCATGCCTGGTGGAGGTGCCTTAGTCGCTCACACAGTGACAGCCCTCAGCGATGACCAGAGGACACTGCAATTCCTAACACACCTGTAACCTCTCTTTGGCAATAATGCATGCAGGATGTTGGCCTTCAGTTGGATGAATTCCCTAGAAAGGGCTGACTACAGTCTCAGAACTAAAAGCTGGTAAGGAACAATATTTCATATCCTTCACCCAAACTAATCCTGGAGAAGAGAAACCAATATTCTAAAGATCTGGCTAGAGAAAGCACAATTGTAAATGCACAGAGGATTTTCTATGAGGAGAATAAGAAACTTTTATTAACATGTACAAATGTTCCTTAAAATGAGAGAGTGGGAAATATCAGGCCAATGTTTCAGGAATGACTGTCATTCCCCATTCAATTAAAACCTGTACTAGGCATTAAAAGAAGTTCTTTTGTTCTTTCCAATCAGTGCAGTCCTATGTTTTCCTGTTGTATGATATTTCATGAGGACGTGCATTAAATTACACACTTATTCTAGCTTTGGCCAGCAGATAAAGAAACTGAAGTTGCATATATGGTCACATTCAGTATTTTGTTAGATATATGTGGCTGGTAGGGAAATTTTGGTGGTTAATAGAAGGTTTTGGGTTAGCATCTTTAGAAACTTAAGTTATCTAGAGAAATAACGCAATTTTTGCCTGGGAGGCTCACAGTGAGGTGAAAAGATAGCTCAAGATTTAGCCTCTTGACTGTTATCTCTTAAGTATACCTGGATCTAACAAGCATCTTTTATCAGTCTTGAATGACAGATTAAATCCATCCCTGCTTTGTTTGATAGTGTAGACCCGGTACTTTGCCACACGTACAAGATGCAAGGCTCATGATGGGGAAACCTGAAGGAAGGAAAGGAAAGAAGCGTTAGGACATGATGAAAAGGAACTGTAAAATGTTCATTCAAAGAACAGTGCAAGAGCATTTACTGTAACTGTATCATAAAGCTTTACTCCTTCAGAATGCTCTCTTGTAATTGCCCAATTATATCCCTTTTGATACAGTCATTTCATCTATACACTTGCAAATTGCTGAGGAGAGCAGCTGATGCATCTCTGGCTTCCAAGGGTGAAGCTTAGATTGCTGCAGAACCAACTGCTAAGAGCCAAACTTGTATTCTAAGGTCTGTTACTCTGCAGAGTGCTGTAGCAATCTAAAAGTCACTCTTCAGGCATGCAGCCATATGTCCTGCTGTCTTACTCTGCTGGGAGGCGTTCTCACTGCTTGATGTATGCTTCAGGTGAAGAGGCTGCTGTTTGATTTCTCCTCAAGGAACCCAGTGTGGGAATTTAGCATTTTAGTTCTGCATCTAATTTATTTGAGATCTATGGAAACGTAACTTAGCGTCTGACACTGGAGACTGATTGAAGTTGTTAAACAAGTTTTGAAAATGTGAGAAATACTTTCTCTTTTTTTTTTCACCTGTTCTGTTTACCTGCTGTTCACATCTCTTTCAAGGAACTGAGTTAGAAGCTTTATAATAAATTTGTGCCTCGGAGCAAAAGAGGTACAGCTCAAAGCAGAGACATACTTGGCATTGATATGGTCAGGAGCAACCTCTGAAAAGGGAATTACTAAACATCTTCTGGAGGAGCTTATTTTCAGAAAAAGGTATAGCACATTATTCTGAGCTGTAAAATGACAGTTCGGGAAAAAAAGCAACCAAAGTCTTAAAACCTTCTCCTGCCCTCAAAAGTTTTCAACAGCAAATTTTTCACTCATGTTAAACAGTCTGGCTAGACTTCACAGCTAGCTGTTTTATTTTAAACCAAGTTCAGCTGATCTGGATTATATAGATGATCTGATTGATCTATAGCTTCAGTTATTCATTTGAAGAAGCTTTTAGTTCAAGATTTCTTAGTCCTTGCTCTAGGTTTTTAAGTTTTGATTAATATGTCACTTCAGAGAGAGCATGCTTTTGGCGATATTTCCTCTCTAAGCTGTGGGAGTTGAGAATGTAGATCTCAGTCAGGACTCTTTTGCACACCCCCTTTATCAAGAGAAAGTAGTTAAAATTCCTCATAGGAATTGAATTAGGCCACTCTTTCAGTCAAACTGGTGCCCTATCCAGGTCCACAGAGTCCCTCAGAATGCACTAATGGAGTATATTCTTCAGTTTCTTCCTCATTAATACCACTATCAAACATATGCTGGAACATTTCTGCCCTGTTTCATATTTCAGAATCACAACAAGTTTAGAAAATAATACATGAAAATACATAAATTATTCCAGCCTTTACCCTGTAGGAATAACTGTCTGGTCTGCGGAATTAATTTTCTTACTTAAAATTTATAAGTAGCCAGCTTGCTTCAGGCTCTTTGCAATTTGAGTTTATATGTGTGTGTGTATGCATGAACCCTAATGTGAGCTCTATTTTTCTTCTTTTGGGCAGCTTAATATTGACATTTCTGCAAAGATATTACTTTATCTACACATAGCTCTGAAATGGAATATTAACACATTTTGCTCTGAGAGCAGCTTTGTTTCTCCTCTCAGGGAAGGTAAAAATACATTCACCTGAATCTGAAATTCTATGTATATCTTGTTAGATTTCCCTCTGACAAAAAATTCCTCAACGTTTTTAATGCACCTGTTGTTAATCTTCTGTAAAAGTCTTGCAAATAAACTGATAGAGAATTTTTTTTCAGACTCCCCTAATTGTGCTGACAAGTGCTGCTCTAAGAATAGACAAAACAAAATTCTGCGGCACCTTAAAGACATGCATGTTGGCAGCATGAACGGATTTCATGAGCAACATAAATGTCTTCACTGGTGCTGGTCCCTGCAGTAAATACAGCTCTTCTCAAGTCCTTTTTGCAGAATGCCCAGACAGTCTGTGCTGATGAAACTCAACCCTGCACTCTAGGTATTAGCTAAACTGTCAGTATTTCCTGCCAAGTAAGTTAGAGTAAATTACCATGAGACTGAAGGCATTTTGTCAGATCTCCAATCCATTTGCTTAGTTAAATTGTAGGACCATATTGCTTTATGGGTTAATAGAAAGGTATGTAGGTGAAAGCAATTCTTCAGAAAAGTTATGGCTTTTAGAACTATCTTGGACTGAAGTTCTCTGCTTTCTTTTTTAAGCTCTTACTTATTCCATCTTATTATCACATGTTGTAATATGTAATAAGGAGGCTATTCTTGTGGCTAGACTGGTGCGATCAGTCCAGCAGACACCCTCAATGAATATGTCCTATCTTAATAGGTATCTTCATTAATCTCAAGCTTAAAACACTTCATTTCAGTTTCATTTCAGACTGCACATCACTCATTCTGTGCCATTTCCTACGTATATGAGCAGGTACTTGTGCTGGAAGGTTACTTGTTTCTCTCTAGTGAATAAGCTGAGGTTTATAAATAAGGGACAGACTGGTGAAACAATTGGGGCTCTGTCTTGAAACATGTTGTCTAAAAAAGATAGAGATTGAAAGACCTATGAAATTCTAGAGCATTTCAATACACTCCTTACCCATTTTTCTGAGAATTCATTGAGTCTTAAGCCATTTCATGACTTAAGCTCAGTGGATGGGAGATATTTATCACATTATTTGATTTCCCTTCTTCTTTTTTAAAAAATCTACGTGTCATCATGTACTATTACACTGTGCCATGACCAATGGCAGAAGTAGTAACTCTATGACTACATATACCTTAATTTCATCTCTTTTCTACTTCTCTTTTTTTCTTATTGTTTATTCTTGGGTGCATTTGAAATGTTGGCAACAGTATACAGCTGTAGTGATTAGGAAGTATTCTTCACCTCACTACCTCTACATTGCAGCAACTGCAGGTCGTGCTAAACCTGTCAGCAATGCAGGTAATTCGGAGATTGTGTTCATATTTTGTCTCCTTTTTCTCTCCATTCTTAGTTCCTAACACCATTAGTGCTCGTGTCAGAACTCTAGGACTTCTTGGAGTCTTCCTGACCAAGACAGCCTCACGGGTTGCTCTCTCCTGGGACAAAGCACCACTCGGCTCATGTGTGTGCTCATACAGAGGAAGGTGACTGCTCTCCAAGGACCATTGACTTGCCTTCCTTCCCCTGCCCAAGGTGCTGAGTCAGGAGCTGCTTTACACATTGTTGCTTGAAACAGAGACAAATTCTCATTCTGTTTGCCTTGGACTTGGAATTCATCTGCCCTACCCTGTCTTAACATTATTCACAAATGTTTAAGATGTTGAGAGAATGATATCAAAGGTCTTGCAAAAACTGCAGTTTTCTGTAGCACAAGCTTCCCTCAGAGCTAAACCAGCTCAATTTGAGGTTCAGTGCTCAGATAACTGCAGCTAGTGGCATTCTAAATCTATTTATCAAGAGTCTGCTTGTTGCTAGCATGAGCACAATGGGTGGAGAGCCCCTTTAAGAGAAGTACATTTTTATGGTCTTCAGCATGGATGAAGCCATGACATCTGAAATAAATAGTATGTAAGTTTCAAAGCTGGTTATAAAAATGGAGTAGAGAATTTCAGAGAGAGCTTCAATAAAAATGATAACAAGTCAATTTAATTATTTTTTTCTTGGCATTTCATCATACCCAAAGCCCAGTTGAAAACTTTAATAGGAAAAACTCTTATTCAATGTCAAATAGATCCAAAAGAAAATTTTGGCTATTTTAATGGAAATATTTTCTTTCCGGGCATCTGAATTTATCAGAAATCCAGAGGTGCCTAATTGGATAGGCAAAAGAGGTGTTTCAGGACAATTTATCTGTTCAGTGCATCAAGTTTCTCGGCAGAATTTATCCCGTGAGGCATGCTAAGGAGGTCCTGTCCTGCGGAAATGTTAAAGTTGTTCCTTTCGACAGGGAATATATCAAGGTGAGATCCTGAATCAATTGTCTTGGATTTCTTTATTTGCCATCCAGTCTATACAGTTGGCTGGACACTTTGCAGAGCTTAAGCAAAATTCTTCACAGTAACACCCATTAATTGATTGTGATCCAAACCAAGAAAGTACAATACGTGTCATATCAAAACTAACTTATCGCAAATTTTGTAGATTTGTTGCTTCACAGCCTACAGAATTACTCAGGCATTTAGCATCAGTCAAAAGGAAATTGCTGTAGAATATATCTATATGTTTTACTTACAAATTAAGGAACACAGCCAAACTGTGCTGTTTTACTTTTCTCTGAATATCGTGTATAGAGGGGGTGAAAGCAATATCCTTTATTTTTCCAGCCAAACAGTTTTGATTTTACAGTCGAGGCTGCATCACACATCTGGTGCCAACATCATGCTGTGCTAATGTAATTTACCAGGCACACAATGCTAAGAAAGAACAACATGATCCAGAAGAAAACCTGCTCCTTTCTAGTTTCTGCAAAAGGAGTTGCAAAGCTCAGTTTATTTCAAAATGAAATTAAAAGTCATTTAGTTTTGTTCCTTCAAGTAGCAAATTAGTTACTGGAGAAGAAGACAGTTGCACAACAAGATTATCCTTTGCTTCTGTAGACAGAAGAGCAGCAAATCAAGGTGAGAGAAATGCTGTGCAGAAAATGGTAGGCAAGGCAATTTTTCCTATTGATGCCATTTTCATCAGAGCAATCTCATAATTTTCTATTGTTGGCTGGAATTCCATCTCACACTATATTGGCCTTCGATATGTTCACGGCTTCCTTCTGAGAGACAGGGAATTGCCTCAGGCACATATCAGTGTAAGAGCTAACTTCCTGCAGGAAACCTGTGATTTTTCTTACTTGATTTCTAGACCTGAATATTTGAAAGAAAGGCATGCAATTTGCATAGTGTGTGTCATACACTATACTTCAAGGAAAAATGTTTTAGCCTAATTCTAGGTGATGGCTCATTTTCTTAAGTAAAGAATGAAAAATAATAGCTGCTGCAATTTTAAGCTTCCTGCTGTTGTCAGAAAGACTGCCTTTGTCTGCTTCAGAGCTCGAATCCAGTCTTTTGGAGCCCTGCAGAATCTAGTCATTTCACTGGGGCACTGGAAGACCTTCAAGGTGTAACAAGGGACCTAATTGACCCAATATTTTCTCACAGTGAGCTATGTTTACCTTAACTGTAAAAGAATTGGGACCATCTGGTCAATTAGGTCTTTTTTCAAGTGAGAGCAGTGTCTGTTAAGTATCCACACACCCTGCCTACATAGTGCAAATGGTACCAGATAACTGTTGGGAAATACTTAATCTGCCTCATCTCCTGTGCCCACTAACACTGCATGTTTTCTTCTGGTACAACGAGGGACTGCTTCTGTATTACAGTACTTCAGAATTAGTGTATCCAGATGGCCCAGAACAGTAGGAGTCAGCCTTATGGAGACTTTCTCAGGGTGGGATCAGGAGAGCTCTCCGTATATGTGCCTGGACAACCAACAGCTAAGACGTTGTTTCTGCATAAATGTTTTCTCTCCATGGGTGAGTGGATCCTGTGACCTATTAAGTGCAACGCTGCCTCCGTGAGAGAACACGGATGTCAGGGAAGGGGTCATTGCTGTCTAGGGAGGCTGTGTTCCCTTCCAGCCACATCATGCTAAACAAGTGTTGATAGTGTACCAGAGCACCTCACTGGTGGGTCTGAAATATGCATTCACTTTAGACATGGTGCTGTAGCTCTGATGTAACGTTCCCTATCCAGACCTATAGACATCTCCAAGGAGAGTCTCCCTGCCCAGCTCTGCCTTATAATAAGAAACATTCTTCACTCTTTCCCCACCTGCAAAGGGCAAAAAGGGCAGAAAATTACTGTCCTCCTTTTTTTATAGTATTGCCTGTGTTCACTTCAATCTCCAAACCTAAATGTGTTAAATATTTTTGGCTAATTGAAATATCTGTAGAGCTGGTTAAGTTGTAGAATCATTTAGGTTGGGAAAATGTTAAGATCAAGTCCAATGTATGTACCTGAATGCTTGCCTCTATCACAGTGCGTATGTGAGACTAAATTTTTGCTAAATCTCAGCATTTTCAGCAAACTGTTGGGCGTATTTTATAATCTCTAAAGAACTGTTAGAAAAAAAAAATCACCATGCTGTAGAAATACCAACTTATTAAGTGCATATCAGTTGGTAGTCCACCTTCCAGTTCTTTCCTGAGCTGTGGATTAGACAGTTGGTACACAGCAAGAGGGACTCTCCAAATGGTGTGTCAGAATTGATGGCTGCCTGGCATCCTGCTGTAATCTCTGCTCTGGAAAAATAACCAACTCTTCCGCTCTGCTGACCTGAAAAATGCATCTTTTGATTTTTAACAGCTATAAACTGGAGCTTTCCTGGTGTCAGGCAGGTTCAGAGTTAAGAACTGGTGGAAGGACAGACTTGATAGGGATGGTAAACTCTATGACCAAAGAGCAGAACTAGTCTGGCTTCATTCTGTGTGTCTGAGATGTTGTTTCAAAGCTCTTTCCCAGCACAAAAACCAGGTGGCACAGCGTATTCAGTAGAGCTGGTCCAGAAATAGAGCTTGCCTCCCCAGAAAGCTTAAATATTTCAAAATTAGCTTCTCCTCTGGTCCACAGAGTTAAAACATACTGAAAGAAAACACTTTCTGAAAGTCTTCAAATAGGAGATGCTGAGTTTTTTTGATCAGAAATTACATCTTTCATTCTGACAAAGGAAAATGAAAGTTTTGACATTGTAAATCTTCCCAATGCAAGATTGAAAACCTGTACTTTCAAACTCTTCTGAGAATTTGCTTTAGTTTCAATGCAAGACTTTTATTCTCTATCCAGGCTTACTTCTACATTTCAATTATTAAAGATCTCCAAGTTCCTAATGTTTTGTCATTTTCAGAAATGATAATGGCACGTGTGAAAGTTCAGAAACAATTTAGGATCAAGATTAAGACTGTTGCCAGGAAGCAGTAGAAAGATTATGCTGCTACTGTTTTTTGGTGATTTATACTCTATGATGTATTAATAGACTGGGGAGACAGGAGAGTTCTTTTGGGGTAAGCTGTAATAATGATTATAGTGACCCGACCAGAGATTCACTGTGGATTAAGTTCCAGGTTAACTGTCTTTTCACAATATTGTTTCTACCTTTATTTCTCCAGAATCACCACTCATTTAGTATAGCTGATAATATTAAGTCACGGACGTTGTTAAATAATTCCAGGGGAAAGGGTTAGCATCCTTCTTTTCAAGTGTGATTTTAAAAGTTCATATTAGCCCCAGGGATATAATTGATGACAAACTGAAGATTATCTGATGTTGATGGAAATGCTTGTATTATTTACAAATAAGGACAGAGTGACTTTCCTGGAATGAGATAGAAACCTGCAAGATCCTGTGGTGTATGTTTGAGTCAACTGTGGAAGATTCTAGGATAAGAAAAGCATATGGAGGTGAAAATCTGACCCTTGCATCCTTGAGAGTCTGAGCCGGTCAGTGTGCTGCAGCTCAGTATCATGGGTTGAAACCTCACTAGTGTCTTCAGTCTCCACACCAGAAAAGTTAAAACCTGCGGGCAAGAGTGGCAATGGCTGGTTGTTTCAGCCACTGCCCAATCTTATCTGTTAGCTTTGCTACAATATTACAAATTGTAATCCAGATTAATCATAGTATCATGGAATGGTTTGGGTTGGAAGGGACCTTAAAGACCATCTACTTCCACCCCCCTGCAATGGGCAGGGACACCTCCTACTAGACCAGGCTGCTTGACAACCCATCCAGTCTGGCCTTGAACACTTCCAGGGAGGGGACACCCACAAATTCCCTGGGCAACCTGTGCCAGTGCTCTGAACCCTCATCATGAAGAATTTCTTCCTAATATCTAATCTAAACCTTCAACCTTCCAATTTAAAACCATTCCCTCTCATCCTATCACTACTTGCCCTCTCAAAAATTACTCCCCGGCTTTCTTGCAGGCCACCTCCAGGTAGTGGAAGGCCTCTATGAGGTCTCCCCTGAGTCTTAATACAGAAAAGCCTCACTAATACAGTTTGAAAATGTTATATAGCAAATTGTGTGCGTCAGAAAGGGCAAGGGAGTGATGAGCTGCCAGAGTCCTGTGGCTTTCCCCAGGAGGGCTCTGCTGGTTTTTAGTGGGTATTTATTTCTCTTTTTTTTGCTGGTAAGTGCATGGTGTTGATGACTATTTCTTCTTTAGTCTTAGCTCCTCTTGGATTTTTTTTTTTTACATTTAATCCATCTACTTGCATGTTCTCTTTTAATTGGTTCCCAATTGATCGTGTTCTTTATGTAAAACTGCTCTTACCTGAACGATGAGAGCTCATGCTTCCCTAGCAGCCATGCACTGTTCATTGCAGTTTGTGTTTACATATACCCCTCCCCACCACAGCAGCCTCCCTCTTCCCCATCCAGCCATCCTGTGTTTCCCACCGCACAAGGCTTTATCTGTTCGTCCTCACAGGAGGTTTCTTCCCATGAAACGCCCCCTCCCACATCCCCTGCCTTACAATCTCGTGCTCTGCTCTGTCTCCCCTCAACACCCCCAATATTCCACACCACCCCATAGTCACTCTGCCTACACAACCTCAGGGTACTGCCAGCACACCCTACTTGTCCATTGCCCCCCATGAAACACCGACACCTCCTCTACTCCCCCGCACCCACTCACCCCATTCTCTCTCCTCCTATGTTTTGCATTTGTGCTGGAAACTGTTGATAACAAATGGGTGTTTTTGTTACTGCTAAGCAGTGCTTACTTGATTTTGCTATTGCTCAGTAGTCAAGGCCCTTTCTGCTTCCCACACCACCCTGCCAGTGAGCAGCCTGAGGGTGCACAGAAAGTTGGAAGGGGCACAGCTGACTCCAGCTGACCAAAGGGATATTGCATATGACATCATGCTCAGCAATAAAACTAGAGGGGAGGTTAGTAGGGGGGAATAGGTCAGGAACTGACAGGGCATTGATTGGTTGGTGGCAAGAAATTGTTTTGATTTGCATCACTTACCCTTCTTGGGTTTTATTTCTCTCTCTTGGTTATTATTTTCTCTTTTCCTTACAAGTTATGGTGGTGGATGGTTGTTTCTTTTCAATTATTAAACTGTTTTTATCTTGACCCATGAGTTCTCTCACTTTTGCCCTTCCATTCTTTCCACCATCCCGCTATTGGGGGAGATAGTGAGAGGCTGTGTAGTGCTTAGTTGCTGGCAGGGGTGAAACTACAACACAGGTTAGTTGCAAGCCCTGCAACTGTTGCTTGACACTCTTAGTGTTATTTCTATTATCTTGATGGCCCATCCTAGTTCTGCATTACTGCTTTATAGTGCCTTTTGTTCTGTAAGTAGCAGCACTCAGCCTGTGCAAAAATACCTGTCTCCCAACATCCTGGTCATGCCCTTGCTAAGGTGGCTGTGTGTGCTGAACAGCCAGGCTGAAGCAAATAGCCCTCTTTTCTAGTGATGGTAGCCTAGGGATGGGTGAATGAGCTGCATCATGCCTGTAAGTATGCCTTGTCATACCATAAAACACTGCATGTAACCTCTTGTCACTGAATCTCCACTTCAGTTCTTCTCCCCCTGCCCCTCTGTCAGCCTGTATCAATGGGAAGCAGGTGAGAAGGGTGCCTGGGTAAACTGTGGAGTGAAAACCCTTCAGGAATAAAGCACGTTTGAGGATGTGCTCTAGCAAAATCAGATGTTGATTCCTTCCCTCAAGCTTCTGGCATAGTGTCAGTGTTGCACCATTTTTCAGACTTGCTTTACTATGGAGCACATTTTACACATTTTCTTGTTTGCTTGGGGTTTCTCGTTTTGTTTTTAGTTCTGTTTATGAAGCAAACCTGAAAGCAGTCTCTATCCAGAGCCCCAACAGACTCTCTACAAGGGATATTAGAAGACAACACCTGCACAATGTAGTTAAAACCCTGCAGTGCTTGGAATGCAACCACAGTCTCTCTAAGCCTCTTGGAGCTCTATAAGCCCTCAGGTCCTTGGAGTAACCATGGGAATGTCTGAAGCCCTTCAGAGTCAGAACTGGGTTTGAGGAGGTGCTGTTCCAGCTTGGTGTGAAGAGTTGCTGCAGCATTAAAGGAAGGTTAAAGAAAGCATGCACCAATCACCAATGAATGAAAACCTCATATTATCAGATGAGGAGAAGGTTGAGGAACTCAACATCTTTTGTGCCTCAGTTTTCACTGGCAACAACTCTCCTCACCCTTCCTTGGTCGATGGACAATGAGATGGGGACAAGGGAGGTAACGCCCCACCCACGGTAGAGGATGATCAGGTTTGTACCACCTGAGGAACTTGACTGTGCAACCTGATGAGATGCATCCTAGACTCCTGAAGGAATTGGCTGATGTGGTTGCTAAGGAACTCTCCGTGATATTTGAGAAGTCATGGCAGTCAGGGGAAGTCCATGGTGACTGGAAGAAGGGCAACATTGTGCCCATTTTTAAAAAGGGAAGAAAAGATGGCCCTGGGAACTACCGACCTGTCAGCCTCACCTCAGTGCTTGGAAAAGTCGTGGAACAGATCCTGCTAGAAATTATGCTAAATCACATGGAGGACAGGGAGGTGACCCAGGACAGGCAGCATGGCTTCACCAAGGGCAAGTCCTGTCTGACCACCCTAGTGGTTTTCTGTGATGGGATGACCACATCACTGGACACAGGAAAAGCAATGGATGTAATCTATTTGGATTTCTGTAAAGCCTTTGACATCGTCCTCCCACAATATCCTTCTCTCTAAAATGGAGAGATATTTCTTGTTCATGCAGGTCTGTTTACAAACAAAAGTTTGGAAGTTTGTTTCTTGTGATATTGGATAGCAGAGGACACATTCCAAAGGGCAGGACAACTGAAGCCTTCTGAAATGTTAAAGTGACTTCTTGCTTGCCGTGTACTTGCTTTCAAAGACAACTGGTTTAGAAAGCTTTAGGCAGGAGGGCAATGAGACTTATTTTGGGGAAAATCCACAGCGTGTGTTGAGGAGATGCTGTCATTTTGTCTGCCAGCTTGTCACAACACAGAGAAAAGTACGGGTAGCACAGGCAAGGGGACTGTATTGAAGACTTCAAAATTAATGAAGCTGGGTTAGCTGGTCTTGGCCAAGGGAGATTGTTTTATTGCTCATTTCATCTCACACCACTTTTCAGTAAAGTTATCACCTTTGCTCTTCTTTTCTTTCCCAGGAGAGTGGGGACAAGGGGGGACCTGCCTCCCCAGGTTTATCTTCACAAACCAACAGCTTAATTCTTAGCTATAAAGGGGCAAAATCTGTGTACATCTAGGTCAGGCTTCTTCAGCCAGTACAAAGTAAAAGAGCTTTACCACTGAGTGAGGAAGTCTCTAATGAAGTGGTCACCGTATCAAATTTTTCACTGGTTTTGTGGTTTTTTTTTATTATAGTAGCAGCCTCTTAATGCCAGATAGTTCAGTCAGCAACACAAGTCTGGCTCAACCCTGATCTCTCCTTCCTGGGTGCACGCACAACTCTCCCAGCAGGCTGATGTTCACCAGCCTTCTTCTCTGCTAGCTTTTTTTGCAGTTCCTTCAATATGCTACCAGGTGGCAGTCCCTTAACATAGCATCCTCCAGCTGTGGACAGGACTGTCTCTAATGCACAGCCCTAGCATCTGGGACTTACACAGCACTGCTTAGTCCAAACAGTGTCATCAGAGAGGAAAGACTTTGCTCAAAGGCCAATCTAGTTTTTCCTTGAGATTAATGGTGCTGAAGGTTGTCTGGAAATGATGATGAGGGACTGGACTCTTTTGCAGTATTTTCATGTTTTAAAATACTCACCACATTCAAATCCCTGCTTTTGTATGTCCCAGCTGCTTTCACTGTCACAGAGACTTCATGATCTGTGAGCTGAGCTTACCCAAAGAGCAGCAGCTGGGAGATAGAAAGAAGAGGTGTGGCTGCCCTTGTTGTCTTCACTCCTCCACCTGTGTGTAAAGACTCCATGCATGCTGCTGTCTTGGTTACCCCTCTGCTGTCTGTAACTCAGCAGTTTCTACACATGATTGGGGACCCCTTTCATTCCTCCCAGCTCTCTGCCTCTATCCACAGGCTTGTGGATATCAAATAATGCTTTTGCACATGCTGCCTGCCTTCACTCTGCTGAAGGCTGTGAGGGCACTGAACAAAATTGGTGACTGGAAGAAGGACAATATTTTGCCCATTTTTAAAAAGATGACCCTGGGAACTACCAACCTGTCAGCCTCACCTCTGTGCCAGGGAAGATCATGGAACAGATCCTCCTAGAAGCTATGCTACAGCACATGGAGGACAGGGAGGTGATTCAAGACAGGCAGCATGGCTTCACCATGGGCAAGTCCTGCCTGACCAACCTTGTGGCTTTCTATAATGGAACGACCTTATCAGTGGATACAGGATTTGATGGATGGACTGTTCAGTGGATAAGGAATTGCTTGGATGGTCCCATTCAGAGAGTAGTGGTCAATGGCTCGATGTCCAGGTGGAGATCTGTGGCAAGTGGTGTCCCTCAGGGGTCTGTCCTGGGACCAGTGCTGTTTAATATTTTCCTTAATCACATAGACAGCGAGATCAAGTGCACTCTCAGCAAGTTTGCAGATGACACCAAGCCAAGTGGTACAGCTGAAACACTAGAAGGACAGGATGTCATCCAGAGGACATGGACAAGTTGGAGAAGTGGGTCTGTGTGAACCTCATGAGGTTCAACAAGGCCAAGTGCAAGGTCCTGCACCTGGGTCAGGGCAATCCATGGTTTCAGTACAGGCAGGGGGATGGCGTGATTGAGAGCAGCCCCCTGGAGAAGGACTCGAGGGTGCTGGTTGATGAGAAGCTTAACATGAGCCAGGAATGTGCACTTGCAGCCCAGAAGGCCAACTGTGTCCTGGGCTACATCAAAAGGAGCATTGCCAGCAGACCAACGGAGGTGATTCTCACTCTCTATTCCGCTCTTGTGAGACCCCACCTGGAGTGCTGTTTCCAGTTCTGGAATCCCCAACATAAGAAGGATATGGAAGCGTTGGAACTGGACCAGAGGAGAGCCACGACAATGATCAGAGGGCTGGAGCACCTCTGCTATGAGGACAGGCTGAGAGAGCAGAGGTTGTTCAGCCTGGAGAAGGCTCCAGGGAAACCTCATAGCAACCTTCCAGTACCTGAAGCAGCTGCAGAAAAGCTGGGAGGGACTTTTTACAAGGGCGTGGAGTGGTAGGAGGAGGGGGAATGGCTTTAAATGGGAAGGGGGAAGATTTGGATTAGACATCAGGAAGAAATTCTTCACGCTGCGGGTGGTGAGGCGCTGGCACGTGTTGCCCAGGGAAGTTGTGGATGCTCCCTCCCTGGAAGCGTTCAAGGCCAGGTTGGATGGGGCTTTGAGCATCCTGATGTGGTGGGAGGTGTCCCTGGCCCGAAGCAGAGGCGATGGAACCGAACGATCTTTACGGTCCCTGCCAACGGAATCCTTTCAGCCTAAGCGGCGCCCCCACCCCTACCCGCGTGTGACGTCTCGAGGTTGCCTCGGCAGCCCCTGCGGGCGCTCGGTGCCGTTGCTGCCCAGCTGTGGCTCGGCTGCTCTCGGCTCTTGTAGCCCGTCCCCGCTCGGTGCTGTCGCCGCCCGGCTCTGGCTCGGGATTTGATTTCGCCGATGGGCGCCTCCGGCAGCCGCGCACCGCAGCGTCCCGGTCCCTGGCGCCCCGTGGAGCGGCTCCGCAGCCTCCTCCGCAGGGCGTGGGAGTGGGCGCTGCACGGCCGCTCCGCCGCGCTCGGCGATGCCCCCGAGCCCCGCGCCAGCGAGGAGCCGGCCCGGCCGCGGCGGCTCTGGAGGTGGAAGAGGTTCTGCAGCCAGCGCCGGGACGCGGAGGAGCAGTAAGGGGCGGGCAGAGCTCGTAGCCAAGTGTCCGCTGCCCTGTCTGGAAGAGCCGGCAGAGCCCAGCGCGGTCACAGGGCTGGAGCCGCGGCGCTGACTCTGTCTTTCTGGAGCCCAGACTGCTCCTGTGCCAGGGGTGTCACAACACCCGTGCGATGCATTTAGAATCACAGAACGGTTTGGGGGAGAAGGGGCCTTAAAGGCCATCCAGTTCCAACCCCCGTGCCGTGGGCAGGGACAGCTCCCGCTAGACCAGGCTGCTCAAGGCCCTGTCTAGCCTGGCCTTGAACGATGTCAGGGAGGGGACCACAACTTCCCCGGGACACCTGTGCCAGTGCCTCACTACCCTCATTTTTGAAGAGTTTCTTAAACCCTGCAGTGCTTGGAATGCAGCCACAGGCTTTCTTGGCCTCTGGAGCTCTATAAAGTCTCAAGTCCTTGGAGTAACCATGGGAATGTCTGAAGCCCTCCAAAGTCAGAACTGGGCTTGAGGAGATGTCACCCCAGCTTGGTGTGAAGAGTTGCTGCAGCATTAAGATAGCATCCCACTGAGGCAGAAGCCTTGTGGTTAGATGTCCATCTTCCAGGGGGCTTGTTCATCTCCCTGGCCCTTGATGTGGAGAGGGGATTTATGAGATGAGGCTGTAGCCAGCAGGGATGAGTTACTCCAGAGACAAGAATAGGCGCCTGTAGGGACTATCTCAGTCCCTGCTACTGTAGCAGTACAGTGTGTTTGTGTGCCTGTGCTACCTTTTGCTGGCTGGCTCATGAGTGGCTGTTGCTCAGCCACAAGAGAGAGCATGCAAGTGTGTGGGTATTTTTAGTGAATGCTCTTCCTTCCTGTCTGGTTGTAGAATTGCTGACCAACTGGAGGAGAATGCGGGCTGTGAAGGCCCAGCAGTCCTTGAGAGCTCTTCCTCTGGGATGCCTGCTGACACTCCCTTGAGTGAACCTATCCTGACTGGAGCAGGTAGGATCCTTCACAATGGAGAAGGCTGTGGGGATGAATCACTTTGGTCTGTAGGAGAACAATAACCTAGCGTTTTTGACCAAGGGCTTGAGAGATAGGGAAGGGCAGAGTGATAAGCACTCACAGCAGCATTGCACTTTTTCCCTCCTTTGTAGGTGTCTGTCCAGAGGAAGTGGCAGAACAAGAGGACAAAGATGTCTCCTCCGTTGATCCTGAGGTAGAATCATATAATCATTTAGGTTGGAAAATACCCTTAAGATCATCAGGTCCAACTGTAAACCTCACAGTGCTAAGTCCACCCCCTAAACCATGTCCGTAAGCAGCACCTCTACAGGCCTTGTGAGTACCTCCTAGGATGGTGACTCAGCCCTTTTCCTGGGCAGCCTGTTCCAGTCCTCGATAACCCATTCGGTGAAGTCATTTGTCCTAATCTCCAATGTAAACCTCCCCTGCAACTTGAGGCTGTTTCCTCTTGTGCTATCACTTGCTACTTGGGAAAACAGACTGACATCCACTGCTTCACAAGGTCCTTTCAGGTAGCTGTAGAGAGCTGTAAGGTCTCCCCTCAGCTTTGTTTTCTCTAGACTAAACAACCTCAGTTCCCTAAGAAGGTCCTCAAACAGCCTGTTCTCTAGACCCTTCACCAGACTTGTGGCTTTTCTTTGGATGGGTGCCAGCACCTAAAGGTCTTTCTGTAGTGTGGGGGGGCAAAATTGAACACAATATTTGAGAGGCAGTCTCGCCAGTGCTGTGTACAGGGGGGGAATCACTTCCCTAGTCCTGCTGGCCACATGCTTCTAATACATACCAGGATCCTGTTGGCTTTCTTTGTCACCTGGACACAGTGTTTGCTCATGTTCAGCACCTGCCAACCGGCACCCTAAGATCCTTCTCCACAGAGCACATTTCCAGCCACTCTTCCCTTTCTCCCAAGGAGGCAGTGAGTCTGCACAGGGCTCACTGGATTTCAGACCCCTTTCCATCTGCTGCTACTTCTGCCACATGCTCCTAACTGAGACCTTGCCGTGCCAGTGCTGCGAGCAAGCTCTTCAGTTCGGACTGCAACAAAGTGAGGCCAAGCTAATGACCCAGGTCTCCTAGCAGCTGCCATTTGAGCTGGATTTCTGGTTTAGGATTGAAGCGGTAAAGTCCAGCATATGGATCCTCCTGATCCTGTGCTCTGTGTGTGATGAATCTTTTCCATTTTGAAACCATGGCCATGAACGCAAGGAAGTGAAGACAGTGGCTGAGACAAAGTGCGAAACAGAATCAATTCTGGAGGACAGGTGGGGGGGAAACGTAATCAGGCAGTACTTTATGTGCTTGAGTGATGTTGCGGGGCTGGCAAACATTGTGTTTTAGCAATGTTGGAAAGAGAAGAAGAAAAGGCTGTGAGGTGTGACTTTCAATTGGGAAGATTGTAATGTGACTTCTTTTTCTTTTTTGAATGCTACTATAGATTCGTAATGGCCTGGAGGACATCAAAACTGGCTTTTTGACCACACCAAATGCACAGGAGCAACGTCCTCATCAGGTATGTGAACAGCTTCTGAGAATGATTTGGTTTAGTCTTTAAATTTCTGGTGGAAGGATAATTTCTGAAACAATAGAGTGGGCTGTGGGAAATTCCCCAGCGCACACTCGGTGTAAAAGTCCATACGTTTCCTCATTCCCCTGGTGCTACTGCGTTTTGAATATGCTTAGTGGACACTATGCAGGCCTTTGCATAGGGTGTATTTTGTGTGCCTGAGTGATGTTGTGGGGCAGGCAAACACTGTGTTAATAATGCTGGTAAGAGAAGAAGAAAAGGGTGTGAGGTGTGACCTTCAGTTGGGAAAATCCTAGTGTGACTTGTTTTTCCTTCTTTGGATGCTACTGTAGACTCACAGTGGCCTGGAGATCTTTAAAACTGGCATTGCGAAAACGGCGGCTGTGAAGGGATCCCAATACTACCAGGTATATGAACGGATTCGGGAAGTGAGTGGGTTTAGTCTTTGAATTTCTTGTGGGCAGGTCATTTCTGAATGCTGTAGGGAGCTCCCCAGGTTTGAGGACAGGTCACTCTCAGGGGAAATCTCCATATGTTTCCTCATTCCCCTGGTGCTATTGCATTTTGAATATGCTTTGTGGACACTATGCGGGGCCCTAGGTTCATCAGCACAATTCCTTTGATGGATGGGCTTGCGTGCTGTGGGCAGGAGAGAGTTCCATGGTTGAGAGCTGTGAGAGGAGATGGGGCTTGGGAGATCCATGTTATCTTTTATGTAGAGAACACTGTCTGCACATGTGCTGCATGTGAATCCTGTTCCTGTGCTCTGTGTGTGATCAATCTTTCTTATTTTGATAGTGGGGATGTGCACGCAAGGAAGTGAAGAAGCTTTCTGAGAAGAAATTCCAATCCAAATTAGACCTGCAGGACAGGTGTGGTCAAGTCATCCTACTGGAGGACGTAGAAAACAGGCATGACTTTCTAATTCTTTCAAGAAATGTCATGTTGAGTAAAAGGCAAGCTTTACGCAACTGTAGTGGAAAAGCACGTAGCCAGTGTTTGTGGGCATATTCGAGTCTTGCTTTCAACCTTGCAAGATGCTTCTGTGCATAAGCCTATGGTATTAAAAAGCTGTATCAGGCCTTGCAAATGCAGGCTGCCTCCAGTTCCCCTGGGAGGGAAGAAAGTCTTTTCCTCCTCTGTTTGGGTAGACTTTGGGTCCTCCAGGCAATGTGTGGCACTGGAGTGCTGGCTGCTCTCAGTCATTCTTGTCCTGTCAAGCACGTTAGAGATGAAGCAAGCTGTGACTGTGCTGCTTGTGTAAGAGTAGGCGAAAGAGGCCAAGTGTTTCTTTGTTTCACACTTTCCTTACTCATTTGCTGTGCAGGTTGAAGGAAATTCTGAAGGAAACTCAGGGTAAGCCGATGAAGTTTCCAAAGAGAACGAGCAATTCCCGGCCGAGTTTCCATGGAGAGATGAAGACCAGCTTTTTCAAGGTGGCAGCGTTGTTCCCTATTTACAGGATGAAACTTTAGTTTTTGCTGGAGAGCCCATTAGAGATCGGTTTCTCTCTTCTGCTGGCTATAGGCTGCTGTGAATGTCCTGCTGACCCATTCCCCATCTATCTGCCTTTGAGAGTTGCTCTGTGAGATGATAGCAACCTCTTTATTGAGGAGCTGACAGTAATGCACTGGCTTCAGTGCCTTCTGCTTGATGTCAATAGTGAGGTTGAGAGCTCAAGCATCCATTCACACAGCCGTGCTACAGGAGGATTAGGTACCTCTGGTTGTGGACTTTCCCTGAGCTCTCGTGGTGCCAAGCTCTTCATCCTGCAGGCCAGATTGGCATTATCAGAGTGTGGCAGGAATACTTCAGTTGCCTGTATTCTGGTCCCATTAAAATTTTAGGGACTCTGTGCTGCTTGGCCCGAAGGTGTGTGTCCCTAATGCTGTGAGAACAGCTTCAAAGATGAAAGCCCACATCTAGCAAGGGAAAGACACCTGCATAGGGAGTATTTTGTGTGCTTGGGTGATGTTGTGGGACAGGTAAACACTGTGTGATAATAATGATGGTGAGAGAAGAAGAAAAGGCTGTGAGGTGTGACCTTCAGTTGGGAAAATCCCAGTGTGACTTGTTTTTCCTTCTTCGAATGCTACTGTAGACTCGCAGTGTCCTGGAGGTCTTTAAAACTGGGATTGCGGAAACAACGACTGAGAAGGAATACCAATACTATCAGGTACATGAATGGATTCGGGGAGTGAGTTGGTTTAGTCCTTGAATTTCTTGTGGGCAGGTCATTTCTGAATGCTGTAAGGAGCTCCCCAGGTTTGGGGACAGGTCACTACCGGGGAAAAGTCCATATGTTTCCTCATTCCCCTTGTGCTATTACATTTTGAATATGCTTTGTGGACACTATGCGGGGCCCTGGGGTCATCAGCACAATTCCTTTGATGGATGGGCTCACGTGCTGTGGGCAGGAGACAGTTCCATGGTTGAGAGCTGTGAGAGGAGATGGGGCTTGGGAGATCGACATTATCTTTTACATGGAGAACACTGTCTGCACATGTGCTGCATGTGAATCCTGTTCCTGTGCTCTGTGATGTATCTTTTCTATTTTGATAGTGGGGATGTGAACGGATGGAAGTAAATAAGCTTGCTGACAAGAAATCCCAGTCCAAATCACTTCTGGAGGACAACTGTGGTGGAAACATTGTCCAGGAGAACATACAAAACAGGCATGATTTTTTAATTTTTGCAAGAAATATCATGTTGAGTTAAAGCCAAGCTTCACGAAAGTGTAGTGGAAAAGCACGTAGCAAGTGTTTGTGAACATATTCAAGTCTTGCTTTCTACCTTGCAAGATGCTTCTGTGCATAAGCCTATGGTATTAAAAAAGCTGCATCAGGCCTTGCAAATGCAGGCTGCCTCCAGTTCCCCTGGGAGGGAAGGAAGTCTTTTTCTCCTGTGTTTGGGTAGACTTTGGGTCCTCCAGGCAATATGTGGCACTGGAGTGCTGGCTGCTCTCAGTCATTCTTGTCCTGTCAAGCACGTTAGAGATGAAGCAAGCTGTGACTGTGCTGCTTGTGTAAGAGTAGGCGAAAGAGGCCAAGTGTTTCTTTGTTTCACGCTTTCCTTGCTCATTTGCTGTGCAGATTAAAGAAAATTGAGATGGAAATTCAGAGAAAGCTGAGGAAGTATCCAGAGAGATCAAGCACTTCCCAGCTGAGTTTCCATGGAGAGATGAAGACCAGCTTTTATAAGGTGGCAGTGTTTTTCCCTCTTTTCATGAAGAAACTTTAAAATTAGTTTTTGCTGGAGAGCCCATTAGAGATCGGTTTCTCTCTTCTGCTGGCTATAGGCTGCTGTGAATGTCCTGCTGACCCGTTCCCCATCTATCTGCCTTTGAGAGTTGCTCTGTGAGATGATAGCAACCTCTTTATTGAGGAGCTGACAGTAATGCACTGGCTTCAGTGCCTTCTGCTTGATGTCAGTTGTGAGGTTGAGAGCTCAAGCATCCATTCTCACAGCCATGCTACAGGAGGATTAGGTACCTCTGGTTGTGGACTTTCCCTGGGCTCTCGTGGTGCCAAGCTCTTCATCCTGCAGGCCAGATTGGCATCATCAGAGTGTGGCAGGAATACTTCAGTTGCCTGCATTCTGGTCCCATTAAAATTTTAGGGACTCTGTGCTGCTTGGCCCGAAGGTGTGTGTCCCTAATGCTGTGAGAACAGCTTCAAAGATGAAAGCCCACATCTAGCAAGGGAAAGACACCTGCATAGGGAGTATTTTGTGTCTTTGGGTAATGTTGTGGGTCAGACAAACACTGTGTGTTAATAATACTGGTACGAGAAGAAGAAAGGGCTGTGAGGTGTGACCTTCAGTTGGGAAAATCCCAGTGTGACTTGTTTTTCCTTCTTTGGATGATACTGTAGACTCGCAGTGTCCTGGAGGTCTTTAAAACTGGCGTAGCGAAAACAGCGGCTATGAAGGAATACCAATACTACCAGGTATATGAACGGATTCGGGGAGTGAGTGGGTTTAGTCTTTGAATTTCTTGTGGGCAGGTCATTTCTGAATGCTGTAGGGAGCTCCCCAGGTTTGGGGACAGGTGACTCTCAGGGGAAATCTCCATATGTTTCCTCATTTTCCTGGTGCTATTGCATTTTGAATATGCTTTGTGGACACTATGCGGGGCCCTGGGGTCATCAGCACAATTCCTTTGATGGATGGGCTCACGTGCTGTTAACAGGAGAGAGTTCCATGGTTGAGAGCTGTGAGAGGATATGGAGCTTGGGAATTCCATGTTATCTTTTACATGGAGAACACTGTCTGCACATGTGCTGCATGTGAATCCTGTTCCTGTGCTCTTTGTGTGATGAATCTTTTCTATTTTGATAGTGGGGATGTGAACGCCAGAAAGTGAACAAGTTTGCTGAGATCAAATGCCAGACCAAATCAGTTCTGGAGGATGAGTGGGGTGGAAACATCGTCCTGGAGGAAGTACATAACAGGCATGACTTTTTAGTTCTTCCAAGAAATATCATGTTGAGTAGAAGCGAAGCTTTAAGCAAGTCGAGTGGATAAAGCCTATACATAACTGTTTTTGAGCAATCCAAGCCTCACCTTTGACCTTGCAAGATGCTTCTGTGCATGAACCTATGTTATTAAAAAGCTGCATTAGGCCTTGCAAATGCAGGCTGCCTCCAGTTCTCCTGGGAGGGAAGGAAGTCTTTTCCAGCTCTGTTTGGGTAGACTTCAGCCCCTCTAAGGGATTTGTGGCACTGTATTGCTTAATTTCTTACCTGTCAAGCACATAACAGATGAAGCAAGCCATGGCTGTGCTGCTTGTGTGAGAGTATGGGAAAGGAGCTGACTTTTCTATGCTTCACGCTTTCCTTACTCATTTGCTTTGCAGGTTGAAGGCGATTCTAGAGGAATGTCTGGCAAAGCCGGCATTTTCAGAGAGGAGTAACAACTGAGTTCGCAATGGAGCCGTTAAACTGAGAAGAAAGGTTTGTTTGGTTGATTTGAGGGGATGGATTTTTTTTGAAGGAACCTGTATGATTATATTCCTGTATGTGTTTTTCTATGTTGCTTGTGATCCGCTACGATTGATTAACTTCTCTTGGTGCCCTTGCTCTTTTTGTAGCAGTAGATTACGTTGGAGAGATGCGATGGGAAGATGGTTGAGCACTGGAAGAAAACAATGAATGATATCAGTGGGATGAATGAAGCCTGAAACCTTTTGCCTCCCACCTTTTTTGCAGCCACCACCCTCCATCTGGTTCCAAGTTTTGTGTTGTAGATTAGTATTTAGTAAACTGTTTTCTCTTCTATGTGTCTTAGTCTGGCTGCGGAACTGAAGTGCTTGGGACATAGTGTCTTTCATGAGGAGAGTCCTGTTTTGGAAGGCTCACTCAGGCTTTCTTCCTATGCAGGCAGTTAGCACGTCTCTCTCTTCTCTTGCTCTGAATGCAAATCAGTCCTGCAGTGGTCTCCAAGAGTGAGAATGTGTCTATGTCCTCTTCCTCTGGGGTGGCTTGAGCTGTGATTGTGCTCACATCAGGGAATAGTGCAGAGCTACCAATAATCATCAGTTACCAGATGTTTCCTGCTTTTTAGAGCAGTCGTCCTGGTGGTCTGTGCAGAAAGTGATGTTCCGGTAGCCCTGGAAGCTTTGCAGATCCCATAGGGATCTGGTGGATCTGTATCCTGCTAAGGGGAAAGGTGTGAAGAAGTGGACACAAGATGGAATAGGGGTTAACCCAGCTCAACCTAAGGAAAAGCCTTTTCTCCTCTGAGAGTGGTGACAACTCGGTGTCAGGGAGCAGCACAGGCATGCTGTCCCCTCGGAGCCAAGGGTTGTCCCATGGGCAGCAGGGCAGGGCCCAGCCTTTGCCAATGTGAGCAAGGGGTGCAAGGCAGTGCCAGAGTGGGCTGGGGTCTGGAGCAGCAAGGCCCGTGGCCCGGCAGAGGCTCAGCTGAGACAGTGCTGGAGTCGGGAACACCACGACAAAGGTCAGGCAGGGCCTGGAGTCCTCTGCCGATGCCTCAGTGGGCCTGCTGGGCTCCAGCTCAGACTGCTCGTGGCTTATTTATGCTTCTGAGAGGTTATGGTCTCACGCTACTTGCCTTGGCTGAGCCTGCTTTCAGTTGGGGAGGGGCAGATGAGATGAGGCACCTTGCAGCCTTGATCATGCTGCGCTTTCAAGGCACAACCATCTCCAGTGAGCCAGAAACTTCACACAAGAGGCTCATTAATTGTTCCCAAAAAAAACGAGCCTTCTCTGTGAAATTTCTGGTGTGCCAAGAAAGTCTCCTGCATAGAGCCTCTGGTCTCTGGACACTCAGTGCAGCGAAAGCTGAGGTACATTCTGCACTGCCAATGGCTCTTTGCAAGGCAGCCGTGTTCTGGTGTTAGCAGAAAAAGGGGTCAGTCACAGGCAGCCACGTACCGCTGTGCACAGCTATTTGGCAGGTGTCTTGCTTGTTCAAGTAGAGATGTATTTCTTGCCTTGTAGTCTTGGTATCAAAGCAATCAAACTACAAAAGCCTTTTAACATCAAAGCAAAGTTACAGTTTTTACCAGTACCGTATTTCAGTGATGTTGCTCTCTGAAAATGGTTTGCAGGCCCAGAGGTATTTAGAGAGGGCCTGAATTAAAGAAACAGAGTGTTGAAGCGTGTTTTAACAAGCCAAATTAGGCAGCCAAAGGAACTGAGTGCTCACCCGACACATTGGCAGAGCAGCCCATCCAGCTACTGAGTGTTGCTGGCAGCAAAGTGCAACTGCGGCGCTTGCTGGCGGGAGCACAAAGGAGTCCAGAGCTACACTCCTTTGCCGAGCAAAGATGGAACATCTAGGGCTCTACAGGCATCTCCTGAGGACATCTGATATACCAACAGGCCTCTTTACTTTCCCTGCTTCATGTCTAATTCCTCTGCATGCTGGAAGGGAGGGTGGTATGTAACATGGTGCAGTGTCTCTTAGGTAAGTGACAAGCTCTGTCTGCAAGATTAGGAAAGGAGATTACTGATAGCACAGAGGTGAGGAAAGGTGTGAACTTCACAGCAGTCCATACAGAGTAGCTATTTGTTACCACTCTAAACTAAAGTGAAAATAAAACTAGTTTAAGCAACAGTTTCCTTGTTGCTGGAAAATCCTAAAATAAGCTTACAGTGGGACAAACCCCGACAGTTGCCGAGACCCTTTGCTGCCAGATCAGTACAAAGTCTTCAGCTTCTAAGTCATAATAAGAAAAATCAAATTTCTTGGGTGACAGAACAAATCTTGAAGGCAAAGGGAGGGGAAGAACCCACAAGTGACCTATGTTGATCAGTGTCAACAATGCTCTCTAATGAGACTGTCTCTGTAATCTTGTCAAACAGGTTTAGGATGTTTCTTTTCTATCAACTCAGTTGGGCCTTATTATTTCTACTTACAAAGATGTGCCAAACGAGCATAACTACATCTTGTGTGTTTGCAGACCCCATTTACACTTGCCTTATTACACTCACTCATTTTTTCCTTTGTTCTAATATCAGCTACAAGGCAGCCTATATGGCCACAGAATTAATGTCTTGCGAAAAGTTAGGTGCACATCAAAATTACTTTCTGAACCACAGCAGACCTGCAATTTTATCCAATCCCTCTCCTCGTATGTTGGGAGCACTCCAAATAGAAGAACTAATCCATTTTCATAAACAAGTCGCATGCTGAATGGCAAAATGACATTGTGTTGCAGCAACTGTTATTGAAAGAGCTTTGCACAACACAAAGAGAAGAGAGTACTTTGTGCATTCTCTTCAGCCCAGCTTTAATCACATCCATGCAACAAAGCCAATCCGAAGATTTGAGGAATCCTGAGTTTGAAATGCTGTCACCTTCATACCTGGAAGCTTGACTAGGGAAACCACAGCACGAAGCTGGTTGGGTGAATACTGTGGGTTGGTCCACGACAAACAGAATATCTGTTTCATTAACCAGTACTGAGATTTCTAAAGCATCCCTGGTCATTGCTGTGACCCAGGATAAACATTTGGTAACCTTGAAGCTATTAATATTTGAGCAAAGAGTGGGTGTGAGCTGACGTGGCTGTGCTCGAGGCTGCATGGCTCCCAGCAGGCTCTGCTGCCTGAAGAAGGGATGCACAACAGCAAAGGAAGGGAAGATGCTCAGTTGATTGTGGGTGGTGGGTGGAATAGCTATTGAGGTCCCAAGGAAAAGAACTACAGTTCTTTGAAAACTACACAGACTAAGCAGCAGTTTGGGCTGCCAGGACTATGTTCAGTTGACTCACAGGATCCAATGGCTGTGTCACTGAGATAACATGATTAGCCTGGCTGTTCTTGTATTAGGTTTTCTTTGTTTTTTGTGGGGTTTTTGTGTTAGGGCCTGGAAGAGGCAGGAATTACCCCAATTTCTTGTGGCCATTTAAATGCTTCTGCTAGGCAATGTAAAAAAACGGTGATGTGACTGGCACAGGAGAGGCAGTGTTCAGTAAAAAGGAACTGGGATTTGACCCAAAACCTCTGCCTATCTGATTTCTTCATGCTCCTTTGCCAGCAGGCAGAAACCTCTGGCCTCAGAGCTGTCAAGAAATTCCCCTTCTCACACGTCCTCAATAGATCAGCAGAGCCTCAGCATAAAGCAGTTAACTCACACTGGAAGGATTAAAAAAAAACCAAACCCAAACCCTGCCAGTGACTCAGCAACAACTGGGAGTAAGGGAGGAGGAATTCCAAACTATAAAGCATAGCAATGGGGTGGCATTGGATTGCCTAGAAGGTTGTTTCTGCACACTGGTATCACAAATACCAAATGGTAATAGGACAGGAGAGCTTTACTTCAGTTACTGATGCGTCTGGGCTTGAACACCTGCAATAACCCTATGGCAAGTGTCTCAGAAGGTTTCCCGAGGCCGTGCTCTCTACACACAACTTAAATTGCTCAGAGAAGCCTCCTGGTTGCCTGGGAGAGTTGTTGATATTTTAGCATGTCTTTATTGGCATTAAATAGCTGTACATGTCTCCAACAATACTGAACAAAAAACTTCTTTTCATGATACCATGCTAAATTCCCAATTGAACAAAACCCTATTACACTCTGAAGAGTTTGGCCAAGTCTCAGCTTCAAGTGGGCTGCAAGGGTGTGAGCCCAAAGCAGTTAAGAATCCAATCACGAAACTTTGGACTCAGGAGGCTGAACTCTTCATTGATTGATTGATTATTGTATAGATACACAAAAACATGGCTGAGCTGAGTTCATGTTTCCCTGTTGAATCTTGACGCATTATTCAGTTTGCCTGTCTTAGACCTAGTTTTTTGAATGCCTTTCTGCTATAGTGTGAAAAGAAGAGTTATTGAGGGGCTTTGGGGAAAAAGCCATATCTCACTTCAACGTGGCAGGGACCCAGTTAAAGAGAACTTGATTAGTAGATGCATGATAGCCACAAGAATCGAAATTTTGTGGTGATGAATAAACCATCCTAGAAGGGAGGCATGTGCACTGCATATTACATATAATGGAACCAGGGAACTTTGTAATTCTTCCTTTCCCTGCTCAGGCAGCCAAAGCCTTTCTCTGAGACAGGTAATGGAAACACGTTTCTTAAGTTTCCTTTGTCTGTGTTACCTTGACAGTCTAGCATTGCTGATGACAAATGGAAGCAAAGTGGCATTTGTATTAGTAAGAGATTCAATTAAATGGGTCTGATGTCTTAAATTAATTTGTCATGCAGGTTTTTTTTCCCTCATTCCTCTTTGCTGACTTTTTCTCTGCAAGGCTTTCTTTGACAAATAGGTAAATTGCTGCTTGGAAACCCATTGGCTCCTGCAGCTCCTTCTCCTGACATCAAATTGAAATAAAGCTTTCGCTCCATTTGTGCTAAATATCAGACAGGTCTGATTTTTCCTCTCTCACCAGCTTTTCTGCACTGCAACTCTGTTGATTTACAACTCACTCACCTTAATGTACAGCATGAGAGAGAAGATTTTGAAACTGCAGATTAGAATCTGGACTTGGATGCCTTGTCTATCCTTTCTGAAGAGCTGGTTTTGGTTGCATACAGTTTTCTACAAGGTTCTTTCAGTTCAGGTTTTCTGAAAACGAGCAGAAACTCTGGCAGTACCTGTGTAGCAGTCCAAGACACTCTTGTTGCTTCAATTAAAACAGCACAGACCCCAGTGGACTTCAGCAATGACTTCGTCCTCTGTGTTGTTCTTGGGGTGCCAATTGTATGTCATAAAGCAGAGCGACTGCATCTTTTTATTGCTACAGACCCTATGGGGAAATATTTTGATTGAAAGATTTGATGTGAAGCACTGCTGTTCTTTATTAATGATGCTACAGCAGTAGACTTGGTGATAAAGTCCCCAGCAGTGATTTGTTAGCTAGAGGTGGTCAGACTGCAAGGGCTGGGTAAATGTGTATATATTCTCATCTGCACTTTATTTTGGTGATGGTGATAACTGTGACAGAAGATTTATCAACAATGATCACAGCTGCAATCCAGTGGCGACGTTTTGGCATGCTAATTGAAAGGTCACTTGGGGCAGCAAAACTGAGATGTCTGTGTGGGTACTTGTAGCACAGTTACCTCCAGTCTAATAAATTATATATGTTTAGGAGTGTCCTTGGGTACCGAGGCCAACGGGGATGGAGTGTCCTATTTCTGTGACAGTGAATATTGTTGGACTACAAAACAGCATGGCTTATACAAGCTGCCTATTGGGAACACTCCCAGCAATGCCCTCATCACTGAACCACACGTAGAGATGGTTGGTGAGCGTCCTAGTGCAGTTTGTAAGCAAGGTGTACATACAAATGTCCCTCACTTAGGTCAGAAATATCCTGTCTATGTCCCACTTAGCTCATCACAACTGACCTGAACTGTCTGAATATGGAAGATTTGCAGAGAACTACTGATGCTTCCACTGCAGACTTGAAAATAGTGCTCCTAAATGTTTGTGACTGTATTGAACTGCAGTTATTTCTTAAGATTAAAAGATGCATTCATTTTGATAAATCTTATGCTGGGAATTGTTTTCTCAGCCTATTTAAAAATTTAAATAAGGAAAGGGAAAAACACAATGTGATGTAACTGGCATAAATACACACTGATGTCTGAATAGTGCTGCCTGCTTGCACAAAGAACAGAGACTAGGAGATGCTAGGAACCAGACTCTAGAATATCTTGCTTTCTTCTCAGTTGGCATTTGTGTGACAAAACCTAGTGTCTATACAAGCTAGCACACTCCCAGTGAGTGAGAAATCCACTCCCCCTGTCGTCTGCTCTCCTGCATGAATAGTTAAGAGGAGGAAACATGTAAACTAGCAGCAGGCTGGAAGGAGGGAGAAGGGGGAAGATGAATTTCCAGCTGGAGGCTAGCGCAGCACACAGTGAATGAGGCTGTTTGCAAAACAACGGGCAGTGCTTGGAGTGGAAGAGCTGGGAGGGGAGGGCGCAGCCCTCCATTTCCAAGAAACACTGTCCTTGCAAGCTCACCTGGATGAGCCCTGCCAAGTACCCTGGAGTTCTTTAGGCTGCCACTGCAGCTCATGACATCTGTGTGATCTTTGAGGTGTTCTGCATTGGCTAACAACAGGACTAGCTGGACTAAAGATGTGGTCCCCTTCAGAGAAAACCTCTTCTCAGAATGCCTGTTTATATTGTCTGAGTATCTCATTCTTGCATCAGTTGATCCATTTCCTTTTGCCGTTCAGAGTCTCACGACATCCTTTATTTCTTAAAGCAAGAGATTTGTACTCCACGTGGCCTTGTGGAATATCCAGAAACAAGTACCAAAGACGGCCCCTACAACATGACTCTCTCTCTCTCTCTCTAATATTGACTCTTCACACAGAAGGAACTATTAATAGCATTGCCAGAACCTGTAGCTCTGATTTATGTTCTACGGGTTCACGGCTAAATGAAGAATCTTTATTGCTCACATCTTACTGACTGTAAAGCCATTTTTTTTTTTTTGAGGAAAGTTAGAACCCTAGAGATATAAGCAGTAAGACCACAAATGTTCATGTTGTGCTTCCAGTGAAAAGATTTGCAGACCGCTTTGTAGGTAACTAAGGAAGGCAATTTCTATCCTAAAATTTGACTCACAAAATTTCTTCAAGGTAGCTAATCTTGCCAGTTTATAGGAATTAATTTCATATCCTGCGTTCAATATTGTGACTTTTTCCTACTAAACCTTTAAATGAAAACATGGATCGTGGCACTGAGTCACTTATTCCTGGTCATCAGCGAGGGCAGCGCATCAGCACAGCTACCAAGACTTGTCAGTGCCATAGTACATAGTACATCCAATGCCCAGTACATGTCATGCAATACCGCGTTCTGGTCTCAGAGCTGTGGCAACAGGCAGTAAACACGAGACTGAAAATGCTAGAGTTTGGGTAAGAAAGATTGTTGTTATTTCTTCTTTGAGTGGAGACTTTTGATTTGATTGGAGAAAACAGAGTGATGAACACAGGGACATTTAGAGTTACAGGATGCAGTTCCCTGCTGCTTTGCCTCAAGGAGGTATTCCAATATGCACTGCAAAAGAACCTCAACACCATTTGTGCATGCACAGGCATATAAATGGTTGTATTCACATTTCGTGCTGTAGTACTGACGTTTTCACCGCTTCCCTCAGTCATGTAACTTCTGTAAGTATTCAAACAGACACAGGCCCAGCTGATGCATGCTCACATGTTTTTACAACATAAAATTTGAAAGTCCTGTTTCAGGGGAAAAAGTTTTGTAGTTTTTTTTTTTATGGGTATGTTTTTAACCCCCCCTTGTGGCAAAATTTCCCTACGTATCTCCCACCTGTGACCTATCTGTCTTGGAACAAGCTGCACAATTCTGTATACCTATCCACTCACTCTTGTTAACCATTGTTGATTTGTCTTTATTTTATTGTGCTGCTCCTTAGTAAGGTTGGAGCAGTTGTGTATCAAAAGCAAAGACTTCCAGAAGTTCACTCAACATAATTCTTTTCTCCTGCACTAACAAAGTCCAGCTCCAATTCTTATATTTTTGTTTAGTAGTAATGGGGCCTTTTTTGCCCATCACCAAAGCAGAATGTGCATATTTTATCTCCTCTCACCTTTACCCCAGTCTTGTGGTTCCTGCTGATTATTTAGATTTTTATTTCATGCAGTAATAAATGTGTTGTAATAAATTAATTCTCCTTCATTAATGCAGGAAAATCTCTGTTATTCAAAGAGGTTATGTGTCTGCCAGATTTCACACAACTCATTAAAAAGGAGCTTTAATACTATAAACAAATCAACCTTCAACCCAAATAAAATGGATGGGAATATGGGAAAGCATGGTGATTCTGCTTGCATATGAACCTCTCTCTCTTGCACAGGTAGCTTTTGTTTTTTTTCCCTAACTGGCTGTCCAAGTCTTGAATTTTTCTTTATTTCTTACTACTGACGTACACGTTAGAACCAGAGTGCTTCAGCTCAGAGTAAATGCTGTTCTGCCCTCATCCTCTGCATCCTGGGTATTGTGCACTTTTATAATAATAGTAGTAGTAGTAATAATAATAATAATGTGGTGTTTTTCTCTCCTTCCTTGAAGCACAAGGTGTTTTGCTTTGTTTTTCTCCTTCTTAACAACTGGAAGTAAATAGTCTGGGCCAGTATCTGTTTGTCTACTGACCACAGAGAACTTCCTTATATTGTAAAGGTTTGAAATCCTGGAGGACTTAAGCACAAGTCAGAAGTCATTCAAATGTGGAAGTTTTATCCATCCACAGTGGCTCCTGTTGATCTTTTTAACTTTCACTACAGTAAAAAAGCCTTGGTTATTTTCGTTCTCTTGTAATTAAAGCAGGCAGAAGACTTCTCTGTGGGCTTCTCTCTCTGCTGGGAATTTCACACATTGCTTTATTTGAGTAAACAGACCCCATAAATACGTATGGAGAAGTCGTCCCAGCACAAATAAATTGTTGCTGCTCATGTCAGAAAATATAAACCTCTCTTGAATGTTTTACTAGTACTGCTTAGCATGTTGTGGCACTGGGGTTGTATCACTGGGTGGTTTTGAACTTTTGCTCTAAGTCCAATGTAGAATAATGTTGAGCTCAGCAGTGCTCACAAGGAAAGAGCAGGTGCTATACTACAACAGACGGGGTGTTCAATGTTGTCCTTCCTTCTCTGTGGGGTCTCTTAGAACTTACTGAATCGGAGAAGGTGCCTACTGAACCAGAGAAGAGAAAAGAAGCATATGTGGAAAATAGCATTTGACTGAGATGTCTAAGGGCATCTGGGAAACAGTATCTGTATCTGGAAGCTATAGATATCTTGAACCTGTCCAGATACACTCAATCTAAAAACATAAGGAGGGGAGAGAGAAATATACTCAATTATACTCAATTATACTCAATATATAAATTTCCCATTAAAATGGGAAAGATATCCATCATTGTGTCATTCAGGCAGGAGGTAATTTAGGCAGCAGCAGCAATAGAAACAATTAAGAAATAGAAAAGACTCCATGGTAGACATCTGTGGACAGTCTGTCTGAGCTGTGGGTATGAAAATGTTCCCCAGGGTGTTCAGGAGCTAGGTTTTGCTTAAGTGTATTTATGGAACAGTAATGAAGAAAACCAATGAAAATTGATGGGGTATCATTGCCCATCACTTCCATGCTTTATAGAGATAACATATATCTCATTTTTTGCTCCTAGGGCTGTAAACAGCCTTAATCAATACCACAAAGCCAGAGCTGCTACCTTATGTGAATACAGAAGTGTGCTTGCATGGCCCGGGCACCAGAGCTGGGGCTACAGCAGGAGCACCAGGACCAGCCGAGCAGCACCAGTGTGCTCTTCTGCCTAAGTTGGGTCACCCTGCAGCTCGCACAATGATGCAGCTGGGGTGGAGTACAGGCCTGAACTCCTGTAGGCACACTCATAGAGTGCTGGGTGCTGCACAGATACACCTTAAGAAATCTTAGGGGTGTTGGATTTCTTTAACCCCACAAAATTATCCCCAGAGAAGAACAATCTGTTACTCCGAAGTAGCATTGTTTATGATGTCCCAGAGGAGACACAAAAGGTACTCCTTGGGAATGGCTGTCAATACTTATGCTGACCTGCTGTGTCATTTGGTCCTTGCATGATCTCTGGTGCTGTAGCACGTGCCCAGCTATCTATCACATTTATTCCAATGTGCTGCTGCCTCCTTCTCCTTTAACATGCTTTGAGAAAGGCATTTGGCCATCAACGTTAGAGAACGTGTTCGCATTTTTGTCTCTCTTATCAGTCAGTGAGTAATTCTAAATTAAAGCATGACTTTCCTGTGAACGTTTCATATGCTTTCCTTTTACAGCCTTATGAATAGCTTCTCATTTGATTCCCATACCCCTGGGAAGAAAGGTGTGTTTAAATACAGTGGTTTCCTGCCTGCTGCAGACTGCTGTTTGAAATGTTCCCCAAGGATGTGTGCACTTGTGAAACAATTTCTTCCCTCATCTTTCTTCCACACAGAGCACGGCTTCAACCACTCCAAATCAAAGGATCCTGCATGGCTACACCGGGGTCCTTCCACGTCACCTGCATTCTACCCCCTCCCTGTGTAAGTCCCCATCCACCTGCCTTGTTCTGCCCCCTCCTCGTTCCTCCTGCCTCAGCCTGTCCATTGTAATGTCCTGGGGTTTATGATACTGTCAAATATGCCTCTATCCAGAGTCCAGCTGGATTGCTGTGACTGATGCTGCGGCACAAGAGTACATAGTTGAGGGCTTTGCATCATGCCAAAAAAATGTGTCTTGTCCACTCAGCCTATCCATTTATTTCAAGAAAATCCTTCCATATCATATTTCCTTATTCTAAAGACTTTTCCCTCTAGAGCTAGTAGAAGAATAGATAATTTTTAAAAATAGATTTAATTGCCAGAATTCATAATCCCATCCATACCTTTCCCATGATAGCAGGAGCACCTTGACATTAAAAAAGTGAAATGAATGGTTAGTCGGAATATCTGTTCTGTTTTCTACCCTTAGGTGCTAGGTTTAAGTGGTGCCTAAAAGGAGGAAAGGGACAAGGCAGCAAAAAGTTATTCCTAAAGCCTGGTTTCCTTTTCTAAATGTCAATTTTCTCTTTCAAGAACTGCCAAGGTACTATTGAGATTTTGTAAGGATACTTCAGACGTGCCACAAAAAAAGAAAGAAGGGACAAGAATTAACTATCTGTATTGCACTGCTAGAGAACCCAAGGAGAAATCTGCTTCTTATGGCTGATGGAAACCATAAACTTGACAGCTCAATGCAGTTTTCTTTAAGAAAGGCTCAAAAAAGAGTAGCAGGACACAGAGCAGGACCTTTGCAGTTATGAAATTCTCTCATTCCCAGTAAAACTCAGCCTTGGTTGAGGTATATGAGAGGAAGCAAAAGCATAAAAACATTTCTCCTTTCAACTGAGCACAACATGTAGGTCTGCTTACGACTGGATCTTTTAGATCAGTAGTAATTAATTGTCTGTGCACTATACAGAAATAGCAGGTGAGTACTCAAGAAGGGCAGGGAGGGGAGGAGGGTTCTCAGGGAAACAGTGAAAATTAAGTCTCAAATTATCCCAAATAAGATGATCCTAAACTATCACTTCAGAGTCTGTAGTGAATGCTATTAGGTTGAATGACCTCAAGGTACAGCCTTTATCATTTTAGGCAGAAAACTAGATAAGAATAATGGAAAAATTTGCTCAGAAAAGATGGACTTTCTGGCATGATATGTAGAGGCAGGGGCAAAAATCAGAATTTGTTGCCTTTGTCTCAAAAATATGCCTGAAATATTGAAAAGCATGAAGATTTCATATGATTACAGGAAACATAAAGAAACCGTTGAAGTTGCTGAAAGCGGAAAGTTCTTCTCTTTCTTGTTAGGTTCAATCCTACATAGGGTCAGACTTTGCAAAATAAGCTTATTTTGAAAGTAAAGTTGCAGGTGCGTCTAATCTGCCAGGTATTTTTTATCTTACTTTGTAACTTTACTTAGTTGATGCCACCATTTTTTACACTAAATTGTATTTTGAGATACTAGCGATGTCATTTCAGAGTGTATGTATTCTTTTCTGCAGCTCCAAACATCAGATCCTAGCTTCTTTTAGTCATATACTCAAGGCTTTTCCCTCAATATAAACCATGAGGGAAGGAAGGTGGATAGACCTGGGAGAATGAGACAGCCTCTCCCACACCAATTTGGCCAAGAAGCTTCATGGAGTCCAGTGCAGGCCTTTCCATTGCACTTTGATTTTACAGACCCCTCCTTCAAAAGTGCCTGAGCTTTTATAAGCAAACAGATTTCTGGTCAAAAATGTTGTGTTTCTTCTCATTTCCCCTATGGGATACACTGTTAAGTCAGTGTTGTAAACGTATGGCTATGGCCAGCTACAGCAGTGATCTTCAGCGACATCACAACAGCTACGTGGGGTGTCTGCTATTGTGAAATCTCCTGCTCTACAGGCTGGTGATTTCTGTGCTTGAGCTTCTTAAATTATTAATCTGTGGAATTGATGGAGCACCGCTGAGCCTCAGAAGAAAAACTCAGAAGCAAGTTTGGAGTCTGTGAAGGCATTTATTTTTGTTATTACGGATATAGCTCACTTGCCCCCACAACCACTGTTCATGAAAAGAAATGCTTCACAGCAAGACATTGCCCCTGAAGCCAAGCCCACTTTGCTCTGTAGTATTTTCTAGGAAAGAAAACCTGAGCCCAAACAGTGCCCTGCAAGGGGGTTTCCTCCAGCAAGCCCTTTGGTCCTTTTTGCAGTTGTCTGGCAACCAGGGAAGAGAGGAGGAGGAGGGTGTGAGTTCATGGAGGCACCTGTAAAAGAACATGATGTTTATCAAACCAATTGGCCAATCCAGCCTCTGATTCTCTTGAGCTATTTCTTTGCAATAGGTCATCTGCACTGGCCTTTTTTTAGATGATTGTCTGCTGAAGGTGACGATGATGATACTGATTTACTTTTACATGAGTTTCACACTCATAAGAATCCTTTGGCATTACCAGAACTGTTCTTCTTTAGTGGGAATGAGTGAGCTAAGAAAGAAGATTTGGTCAGAGCACTGAGCTTACCTGTGGTGTCTTTGCTACACCACATGATTGAGCAATGACCCTTGGCTCAAAGGAAACCAAGAATTCAGCTTGATTGTCCCTTCTGAACATGAAGTTCAGCCTCAGATTTTGTAGCAGATGTTCTCCCCAGTTGTCAAGATGCCTAAAAACTCTGGAAGAGAAAGCAAGTGTTTTCAATTCAAGAAAGCAAACAAACAGAAAAGTAGAAGTTGCCATCTCCAGTTAAATACGTCCAGCGTAGGGTTTGTAGTCTGGATGAAAATAATCTTAGAAGAACAGGGAGGTGAGAGAAAGAAGTCAAAGCTGTGCTCTGTGAGTCACAAGCTACTGACATGAATCACACTTTCTGAGGAGTGTCTTGGCCATTGCTCACGCATTCTGTCTTTGGCCCAATGTTACAGGAGTCTCTATACAGAACAATAATTTATGTAGGAGGTATAATATCTCTTCTGAAAAGCTGATAAACACTTGTTGCAGTTACTTTCTGCCCTGGGGAGGACACAGAGGTGAGTGTCCAGTTTGCCTTGTTTAGGTTTGGGCCCTCTGTTTCCTGCATCATAACCTTTGGGATATTGACTATAATGGCATGGAATTAGAACAGACTAAATTGCTCTCTTTTTGTGATTTAAGTAAGCACCATACAAAAACTCTTTAATAAATGATGCTAAAACATCCTGAGTTTTGGAAGTGACATTGGGCAACTTGCCACAAGGCTTAACCTAATTGCTCTGAAGCTGTCACTAAGTGCATAATTCAAGGTTTCCTTTAACACAAAAGCTCTTAAAAGTTGGATGGCTGCAAGGGAAAGAGACAGCGGAAAGGAGCAGCTGTTATTCTTTGAAAGAGAAAGCGAAGTGTCTTCAGGAGTAGGAGGGTAGTTTTGTCCCTTTTTGCGGCAGAGAAATCCATAACAAAGAGAAAAACTTGGTTGAGCCTCTTCCTTTTTATCACCTTAGATCACCTTGAACTTGGTGGGAAAGGCAAATGTATCCACCTTTCCCGCGCCCTGTTCTGCTGGGGAAAGCAGCATGACTCTCCATCCTGCGTCTGGACTCTGACAGAGGGAGACAGCCCAGCAGCTTAGAAGCTGACAATAGTTGTGAATTATCTCAGCTTCCCACCAATCCTTTGCCTTGGAGTCAGTGCCTAAAGAAAGACATTGCCTTTGGGAAAACTGCTGGTCTCTCGCTTGTGGTCTACCTTTGTAGCTATGCTGGTACTTGGGCTTGACTTTGATGTCATACCCCTACTGCCTCCAGAGGCAGAGCCAAGGGCTATCCAGCCAGCCAGTCCCGGGAGATGAGCCACACTGCTGTAGGAGTTGCTTGAAGCACTTTGGGCTCCAGTGCAAATTTGAACCTCAACGTTATTAAGATAGTAGGTACATAGACTCTACTGGGTAAATATTAGCACAGAGGAAGCAGAGTGAAAAAGGTGTTCTTGAATCTAAGGGACACAGGCTCCTATAAGGGAAGAAGAATAGCTTCTTCATCCTGCCTATTTATTTTTCAGTTAGAGAGGAATGATACTGTTGTTTGTAAATACTGCACATGTGAACATGTGTTAGCAATATCTTTCAATATTGCTGTGACTCGTCATTAAAAAGCCCTGCTGGCTTCTTGGTCTGATCTGGGGGGTGGGAGAGGTTGTCCCACTGAGCTCCTCCATTTCTAGTATAGGTCTCATAAAAGCGCTTAAGTGGTACCATTTGTCACCTCATCATTGGTCACTGAGAGCTGTTAATGCGCTGATACCTGATACCCTGCAGCCCCCCTTCTCCTGCAGCTGAAACCTCCTGTTTCACATTCTCTTTCTTATCAGCTAACATTCCATTTTCTCACAACATGCCAAGGTCGCTGTATGTAGGCAGGGTTGTGCCTACAGGCTTCAAGGGTCACAAAATGCCCTGATTCTTCTAAAATACTTCCTACACAAGAGGGCATCCTAAGGTCTCCTTTCCAGGAGAGGGAGGGATTCTGGTTTCTTTACTCGCCTCTCTTTGATAAAAGCCTGCCAGAGGGAGTGACGTCTGTGACACCAGAGCCTGCAAACCCTTGTTGTTTCACTAAATTATTAATCCTGTTCCTGCGATAATATAGTTATAAGGAGGAGCCTAATTGAATTTACTGTCTGGCTTTGGCCAGTAGGGTGATAAAGATCCGGCAGAATGGGATGACGGTGAATCCTGCTAGTGTGCTGCGAATGTGAAGCAGGAGGGAAAAGGAATCAGTCCAGGCTCAAGAAAGGTAAGGGAGCAAACCGGAACGAGATTTGCCAGAATAACACGTTGACCTTGTGCTGCAAGGGTGGTTGTTAATAGGAAAACAGTCTTGCAGGCAATGTTTTCCTGCAGGCTTTGGAGGGAATAGGAATGTGTGTGGTGGCACTTGCTCAGTGCATGTGGTATGTGCCTTTGTCTTTATGTGTGCTGCAGGGTTTTATATCACTGCGTTTTCATTGTGCCAGTCTGTACGGAGATGCTTGTGTTTTATGTGGATGGAGCAGCAACGTGTGAAACCTGTGCTTTATAAATCTAATGAGAGTCGAAAGGGAGAAATTACCTCATGGGCAACATGGTGAAAACAGTAGTGCTTTCTGGTTTGATTCAAAATGGAAATGCCGAGGCTCTTAGTGAGCTGTTTGCAAACAAAAAGGAGCAAGTGTGTGTCCATCTGTCTGTGTAAGTATGGGATCTGCAGTGAGATGTGAAAACGGGAAAGAGGAGGTAAGAGAGGAGCATTAGGGTATGGCAGGTGGAGGTAAATTGCAAGCAATGTGTAATCAGATTTTCTAACCTGGAGAGTGCAAATGAATAGGGAAGTGGATTAATCCTGTCTGCTGAGGCAGCTACACCCTGGAAAGCAAAGAGGGGAATCAGGACAGGTTATCTGACTGGTTGGAAGAACTGATGATCAAACTCTCCTGTCTACCTGCTGCTAAAGTGCCAACATAATAGATTGTTTTCAGGGATTTTCTATCGCCCTTTTAATCATGTGAAGAAAGGGAGAGCATCTCTGAGGTTAGAGCCCACACAATCAATGGCATCTGGTAGAGCAGGAGCACATCAAGCAAATGAGCCTCTGCTCTTCTCTTTGTTTCACTGGCTTTGCTGTGATAGCAGATGACTGCTAAATAGACAGGGCAGGTGGGGGAAGCTGGATTGCAAATGTGGCAAGTGGCGTTATGCCATGTAGGCAGGGAATGTTGTTTGCAGTGACGATGCTATAATCCCACTTCCGCAGCTTAAATCTCAGCAAACCTTTAAGACAAGACTGTCCTGAGCTGGGCAACCTTAGCCCCGTCAATAACCAGAGTAAGGATTGTAGCTTGCTGTAAGGCATTAACGCGTTTAGCTGCTTCTCTTATGTTTTCACTACCTCGCTCTTTCTAAGCCACCATCCAGTGGAAAGTGTTGTTGAGACAAAGATATTGCTCACCTGTGGCTATCTCATCTCAGCTGGAAACTAACTCTTCTGATGAGTGCTGAGTTATGCTTTTTCTGCTTGCTCAGAAAGCAGTAGCCAGTGGCTCCCTCTGAAAACAGCAGTAAGACAGAAAGCACCCCCAGGGAGAAGCAACAAAATGGCTTGTCTTGATTAAGAAAACCTGTTTGCCCAAATAAGCAATTCCTCCCCTAGAAGGCTTTCCACTCCTCCCCACCTTTTTTTGTTTGGTTGGGTTTTTGGGGGGAGGAGGGGGCATGTGATCTGTGAGAAATTGCACTTATGGGGTTTGTAGTACTGCAAATTCTGCCCTAAAGGACTGAAACAGAGCACCCTTAACTTTCACAGCTCCTCCGTAATAAAGGTTGTTGCTCTATTTTTAACTGTTAATTCAGGCTTTTTTCCACCTTGCAAATCTCATTGCACTTTCCAAACATTCCTTGTGTTTATGTCATTCACATTGCACTTTCCAGCAAGAAAAAGAATCCAATTATCCTTCTTTTAAAAAAATAAGAGGGAAAAAAATGAGTTTGGTTCTTATTGTACAGTGGCTGGCGTATCGTGCTGTGGCATTGTCCCCTAAGAGGATGCCACTCTGTCTGTTAGGGTGTAGAATCACTTTTTAATCAGGTTGGAAATTCTCTACATTGTCAGGTTTTGCAGTAAACACTTTAGAATGCTTTATCCTTTTTTGGAATTTTTAGGCTAAAAATCCCTTTTCCCTCCACTGTAATGGCTAAGCAAATAAGCACAGAATTCCCGGGTTGGAATAACAAAGAATGCTATGGCCTAGGTACAATTAATAGCTGATAAAGGTGCAGGACCTTGGTGTGATAATCTATTGGTAGGTGGAACTGCTATCTCAAAATGTCAAACAAAACACCCAGGGCATTTTCAGAGCTGTTGTAAGAGCATTTTCTTTCAAACCATGTCATTGCTCTGCCTCCTGTATCCCTCCCCCTCATACACTCCAGTGTTTCTCTTCTCTGTCTTTTCAGCTGGCGTGCATCCCCCCAGGTGTACAAAGCCCTGGATTGTAAGTTTTCAACCAGACTTAGTAAGACCAAATGGAAGCATTCCAATTTCTAGAAATGCTTATTGGTTGGATAAAATGGTTTCCTTTCTGCTTAATCCGTGGGGAAGCCATGCTTTCTGTGCACTCCGGATAATTTTTCACTCCTTCCTATCCTTCATGGTTTATCATGGCATTCTCCTACCTCACCGAGAGATCAGAAACTGTCAAGGAATTTTTCTGGAATGCTGACAGACAGCAGAGGTCTGATTAGCATTTGTAGGATAACTGTTACTTGCTCAGTGTTGTAGACTCGTATGTGTATTTATGATATGGTTATCAAGGAAAATTAAGTGATTATGCAGAACTAACAATGTCTGTATTCATGGCTGTCAGGTTCCAGGCACTCATCTATTGTCTGTTTCATGAGAACTAATCCTACTGTGCCTGGGCAGATCAAACACTAAAGCAAGAGTGCAGCCATACAAAGTTGGGGAGAGGGCTGTGCCATTTTTTTGAAGAAGGAAATTTGGTTTATTTGTTTCCTGCTCTCAGCCCATACTAAAGGCAGCACTTATTCCCTGTGTACTTCAACTTGGAAGTGTGGAAAAGCTTCCTTATTTCTTCTCGTACACAGGAGCAAAGACAAACATATCAACTCATTTTAAAAGATGGCAACCAGTGTCTTCAGCCAGGTCTTTGTGGTTTGAAGTGGCTGTTTGTTCAGCTCCCTTGAGTGTAGAAAGTGTGTTACATCAAGCCCTACATTTTCATTTACAATTTGATTTTACATTTAGTTGATAACGGCACAAACACAGAAGGGAATATTTTTTAACTTGCAGGTTCAAGCCCTTTAAAACGACAAATCTGTTTAAGAAAATACACTAATAAGCCACATTTTGGTAAATTTGATAGCTAAAACTTTTCACATTATTTGGAGCAGAATAAGAAGTTAACTTGTGTATCATTCCCATCCAAGTGAATGGAGAAAGTCTCACGCTACTAGGACTCAAGACTTGCAAGCTTGGTGGAAAAAAACACAGCCAGAAATGCTGACACCATAACTCTTATGTAGTCAATGCAAACTATTTTTAATCTAGAGGACTAGTACATTTTCACCAGCACTAAATTAACTTCTTAGGCAAACACAGACAAGTTTACATAGGTCCATTAAAAAAGCAAAACCAATAGCAGCAGAACATTCAGCTCCAAGATGATTCAGTCTTTTAAAATCTGTTGTTTAAAACATACTAACACTCTTTTTTAGGGTATCTTGGCCCTGTGTGGTTGTCGTCTTTTGTATAATAGGATGAACACATCCGCCATGCTGTCATCATCCTCCCCCTCTTAAATCTGGAACTTGCTGGGCTTAGAGTAAAACTGAACAGCCCTGTAATACATTGCAGCTCAAGAATATGTCAAAGACCTTCGTGGCTGCAGAAACACTTTTGCCTAACTCTGCAGAATAAGCTGATAAACTCCAGAGGCAGATGCTAGAAAATACAGATCCTTCTTACAGAGCAAAGTCAAGAATATCAGGACTTTTCTCATTCAACTTAATCAGCATAACTCTGTTGCTTATAGCCCCTGCTGTAGTGCTGTGGACAGAAATAAAAGAGATAAGGGAATTTGGAATGAGGAATGATATAATGATTACATGGTCCCAGAGGTGATGGACTGCGGGGTGTTTCTGCCCCTGAGTCACTGCCGGCATCTCTGATTCACTGTGCCCATCACAGGCAGCTGCCAGAGACTGTGGACACAATCGTGGGCAGGGAAACACACTCAGCACCGAGCTGGTTTCTGAAGTGAGATTGACAAAACCAAATAATGTGACAAGTTAGGAAATATTTTTTCTTTTTCTAGCCCGAAAATTTTTGGGTTTGCTGCTTAAAGATGAGACTCAGTGCCTGTTATTTGCCTTCTGCTTCCTAAAGCGTTAATGCGCTTTGGAGAGAGAGAAGTTGGATGAAACGCTGCAGTTCTTCCAGCAGCTGAAGGCTGCTGTATTTAGCTTGATGCATCTATCTAAAATAGGCCTGTGTGTATTTAGTTAATCTTGCAGGCAGGCTTTCTTACTTCAGCAGCCTTGTGAAGTTTCTTTCAACAGGAGAGAGAGGACTAGGCGAGGCAGTGGGGTGCTGTTTTATACTAAAACTGAAAGGGGCTGTCAGGAATTAACATGAAGGTTACCTTGGTTTACTCTGGGCGACCTTAACAATTCAACAAAGCCTTTCAGTCAGGGCTTCCCCCTGTGTTCCCCACAGGGGCAGTTTCATGGATGAGTTTCTTGAGGCCATTTAACGCTCCAGCTCCTAAGAAACACGAGGCATAGGAGAGGATGGCGCCTGTCAAGAGCTAGAGCTGACAATCCCTATTACTGTGCAGCGAGGCTGTTCCCAGGAAGATTCCTTGATGTCTCCAACTCCTAGTCACAGGTGACAGGCTTCTGGCTTACATGTCATGCCTCTGTCTTGCAAGGAAGTGCCACCTCTTTTGCTGAGCCCCGCAGTCCAACTGTGTGACTCTTGTCCCCTCCCTAGGAAGGATCCACAGAAGGAGTAGGGCAGTGCCTCCAGTTACCCATGGCAGTCACAGATCTTCTCAAGTCACTAACTGGCATCTACTGCAAAAGTCAAGCCAGCCCTGCAAGGTCAGCTGCCTTCTACTGCACAGAGAGGGTTCAGATCCAATCCCCAAATGTTTTTTTAATACCGGTGAGAATGCCATTGAAGTTGATGGGGATTTTTTTTGAACTGGAAGGGATGGAATGGACTCTCTGCTCCTGAGGTATTTGCCAGTTAAATAAGTAGCATTGTGAGTTTTTGTGTACAAAACTAACTTGCACACAATATTGGAGTTTGGTAAATATTCCAATAAAAGTAATGCAAAAAACCATAAGCTTTTGCATTGCTGTGGCATTGTATATTTTAGACAGAAAAGTTTTGTGGCCAGCCTTGGTTGCCTGGAATAAATAATAATCGTAACATGCTGTTAACTTGTGATAGCCAAACCTCATAATGCTCCTTCAACCCCACTGTTAGAAGTAGTCAGCCAGTTACATTTAGTACAGCGTCTCTCCACTGAAAGAGAAGGGCTCATCAGCTGTGAAACAGGCTCTGGAAATGCCATTTTTGAAAATTTGTTTGGAAAAAAAAAAGCCTACCAAGACATGGGATATTTGGTACAACATTTCCATGTTGCAAGAAATTTTGGAATTTTTGTTGTGCTGTTTTGAAGCAAAATAATATTTTGAAATGACAAAATTTCTTTAAATGAGCAGTCTGGTTTTCAACTTACTCTTACAAGTATAAAAATTTTTCCACCAGACCATTCTTAGCCTGGCTCTGTATAACTCCCTGCACTACAGCGACAGCTGGAAAGACACGAGTTCTTCTTTTCAGAAGGACCTACAGCTTCAGCTCTGCCCCTGTCAGGCTGCCTTTCTCTCCATCTGCTCGTTAGGTGGTTGTGATTTGTTGAGGATTCTGAGATAGTTGTCTGGTAGCTGTGCTCTGGTTTGAAAGCAGAGAGGACACCAACAGGGTTTAATTCTTAGTGAGGCATCTGCAACTGCAGCTTTCACCAGAGCCTCCCACACCTTGGACTAATAGAAGAAATAGCTGGTTGCTCCCTCGATGCTATAAGACCTGCATATTTTCCCAGAGCAGAGTAGGTGGTGAAGAATGAATAAACTTGTTACTTGTCTAATGTCCTAAGGGCATGTTTTTATGCTTAGTGTAGAGCATCAAGGGCTATGGGCAGGAAAGAATAACTCTGAGGTTTTGAAGAAGGTATATCACGTGCCTGTTTCATGGTATGGTCAGAGCCAGCAGCTGGTAGGGTATAACCCCACCTGGCAACTAAGCACCACACAGCCACTTGCTCACTCCCCTCCCCAGTGGGCTGGGAGCAAGAATCAGAAGTGAGAAAAGTTATGGGTTAGGACAAAAATATTTTAATTTGGTAAATCAAAAGCTGTGCACACAAGCAAAGCAAATCATGGAATTAATTCATTACTTCCTACCAGCTGTCAGTTGTTCAACAATCTCCAGGAAAGCAGGGCTCCATCATGCGTAATGGTTATTTGGGAAGACAAACGATGTAATTCTGAACATCCCCCACTTCCTTTTTTTCTCTCCCAGCTTTATACACTGAGCATGATGTCATATGGTATGGAATATCCCTTTGGTTAGCTGGGGTTAGCTGTCCTGTCTGTGTCCTCTCTCAACTTCTTGTGCACATCAGCGTGAGAAGCTGAAAACTCTTCAGCAACTAAAACACCAGTGTTATCAACACCAGTCTCATTCTACATCCAAAACACAACATTATACCATCTTCTGGGAAGAAAATGAAGAAAAAACAGCACAGGAAGGTGGAGTAATCTCTGTGAGCCTCTGAAGATCACTTCTGAAACCCAAAATACAGCCAAGGTGTCCATTTTAGCTAACAGCAGGTTCTGTGCTGCTTCTTGGTAAAACTCACCTTTCTTTGCTAACACAGAGCAGTGGTTATACTTACTAGGTGGTAACACTCAGCTGCTAAATAGGTTTTCCACCACAGTTTATCTAGCCAGAAGGTTCCTGCTGCTCTTTCGTTAGTATTGAGGAGCATCAGGCAGGTGCTGTGGTTGCACGGAAGTGCTCGCAAAGACCCGTCGGCTTGATCGAAGCCTTACTGCTGCTTGCTAGCAAAGAAAGCTTGGTGGGCTGTGGCTGGCAGCAACGCCAAGGGACAGGCTCTGCCATGAGGCTCAGTGACAAACAGGAAGAGGGAGGGCAGGGCCGAAGCTGACAAAGCGGCTGCCATTTCTCCATTGCTTGGCAATGTTTCTTGTTCAGCCTTCAGGGTAGCACAAACTGAAAAATGATCTCAGGTAGGGTTTGCTGCCAGGCACTGACTGGCCCTGCAGATGATGCACTGGCAGCAGCTGCTGCTCAAGATCTAGCTGCCCAGGAAACAGCTGCTGCTTTACAGCAGGAACATCTGAGCTCTTCTGGGATGCTTAAGCAACTGTCTTTACGTTGAAGCATCATATGGTCACACAGCCCCTGCTGAAGCTGGGAGATGATCACAGTCAGACAGAATGCTGTCTTCTTCCCCCAGGCTTTCAGGGAGCTGCTGCTTTGTTTTTACTGCAGTGACAAATGCTTAGATATAGGTCTGGTTTGGACCACACTGCTCAATACTTACAAAATAAACCTGGAGTCAGCTTTTTGATCGGAAATTATAAAGTCACAGCAGGAGTTGCTGGCAGAAACTACAAAAGCTGCACTACGTGGGAGGCCAAGCTGAATGATCCTGATCCTAGTGATCAAATCTCCTTGATTTTTCAGAAGTGCTCTGCCATGCTTTAGTAATAATTGAAGAGATCCAAAGCAATTTTCCTTTTTCAGGAATGAGATACTAATAACGGGGAACTGAAGCAAGAAGAAAGCAAATGGTTAAACTGATAATAGTGAAGAAATTTCATCTATTTTTTTATCATGCAAGGTACATTATCATTAGTGCTCACAATATGACCCTGTCTTACCCTGATTTTACATATGGATTTCCATATGAAGTGATTTAACCAGGATTCTTCCTGCAGCTCTTAGGAAAACACAGGTGGATGTGCAGGGTCTATCTCCAACACATGAAGGTGATCCACTCTTTCTGTGGAGTAGAGTGATGATATCAGATTTTCATGACCCCATCACTCACTGGGTCTTGTTGGATACTGTGTTTACATCGGAGTAGATAGGAAAGGGGACAGAGATCTTTTTGTTCAACCTGGCTTATTTATAAAAGGCCACTCATGCACTACTTCCTTACACAATTAGCAGCACACATTTTTTGCAGTGATCAGCTCTAAAACTTGACTCAGGTGACCTTGACAGCTCTGATTTGAGCTGAGAACTCTGTATATTCTTTCATATTAAAAAGTGATACAGTTTTCAGACAAATTTAATTTTAAATAGCTGCTATACTTAATTGTGCATTATAGAAAACCTCTGCAATCTGTGTTTATATCACTGTGCTTCTCAGTCTCTCTCAAACTTGACCCAATTTAGCCTTTCCATGCTTTGTTTAACAGAAATATCATTACACAATCAGGCATGCTAAGGCACAAAGCAGTTAAGTGACTTGCTTAAAGAAAACTCCATCAGAAAAAAAGAATACAGAGAAAAAGCCTGCTTTTTCTATCCCCAGAAAACATAAGATTGGTTTCCTTTTATGTGCAGTCTTGAAATAGACAATAATATTTTGTGTGTTTTAATTCACTGCCTGCCGTACTACAACATGCAGGAAGATCAGCTCTGCACTTCAGCTTAAGCCTATGGAAAACACTGAATATGCAAGCGTAAACACAGGCAGAATTGGACTGGTTTTCTTAACAGAGGGACGCCAGGCTCGCTGAGTCTACAAGTCTGTGAAGAGCTGCAGGAAATCAATGTACTTCCTCAGCCTGCTGTAGTTAACAACCTGCCATCCAGGCCAGCCTCTGAAATCTTAACTCTAAGAAGTTGTGCCCTGGGCTTTGTTTAGTGTTGTTATTTTTTTTAATCAGTTCTGTGACTGCATAGGGATGACAAAGCCATGCAGTTATGAGGTGACCACTTTCAACACACAAGCTTTTATACCTGCTGACCTTCATGAACTTCAGAGCACACACACCAGGGCTGGGCAAGAGCTGAAAATAAACCCAGCAGAACAATGCAGCTCCCTAACTATACTCAGAGTGCTGTTGAGTTTGGTTTGGACTGATCAGTTGATTTCACAGTCTACTTTGGAACACATTTTTTCTGTAAATACATATCTATAGTAAAAGTGGCTTTTGTAAGTAAGCTTCAGCCACCTGGGACTGCCCCACTTCACTGTGATCAAATACGGGTTGTCCCAAGGAGGAACTGGAATACCTAGCAAGACTGCTTCTGTTGTTAGCTATACCATCATAGAATTATACTTAAATAGTGACTGCCTACCAGTCCTGCTAGTCAGGACACGTATGCAGAAAGGAAGGTCCCAGTGTGGTTCTCAGATAACCTCTGTCTGAGATTTGTAGGATGACCCCAGTTCTCTTCTTCTTGCTACAATGCTTATGCTCTCTGTAACTGGTTAGTCGTGCTGTATTTGTGCTTGCACCCAACAAGAGCCCATGGCAATGCATGTGGCTTGAATTCCACCCACTGCACCCTGCTCAGGCTGTCCAGCTGCAGTGTCACCTCATTCTTTCCCTTCCCCTCCTCCTCTTCTTTCTCTCCTTTCCAGTCTTGGGAAAGAATTTCTCTAAGTATGAGAGAAGGAGAAACTAAAACAGCTGTGCAGATCAATCCTTTACATTCCTAGTTACAACATGGTTCTAAGCACCACATTTTTCCTCCAAGAAGGGTTTCCCCCCGGCCTGCAGCTCATGGTGGCTACACATTTGCAGCCCTTGAAGGTCTTGGTGGTTGAGTTCTTAAACAAGGCTGGCCCTTGAAAGCTTTGTAATTTGGGTATGGATCAGCAGGGGAACCAGAGTTCTTGAAGCTGCTTGTGCCTGGTTCAGTGGCGCAGTACGCAGGTATGTGAGCTGGGCCTTACAAAATCTCTGCACTCTAAAAAACAGAGCTTGTCTTTCTAAATGAGGAAACCAAGGCACTGATGTTGAGTGGCCTTCACTCAAGCTGATGGAAGAGGGCTCTGTTGTCATATTGTGCTTTATTTCCACATCTGACCTTGGTCCACTAGCCTAGTCTCTCGGGACTTTGTCTGGGTACAGAATCTATTCAAATTCCCACACTCATCTATTGTGTTTTCTGATGCTTTTTACCTAAACATTGCTTCTGGCGTTTGAAGCCAGTTATAGAGGGCTCCTGCTCTGTCCAGCATGGCTGCAAAAACTAGATAGGCACACAGAGAGTGAACTAATTTATCATTATACTTCTAAAATACATTTTCTGATTATAGCAGTGCATCTCTGGTGATACAAGCTTTTGTCAACACAATATTCATGTGGAGCTGACATGATTTGCAAATCTGACCTTCAACCATGATAGAGCAGAATCTTATGGACATTTGTGAGGTTGCAGCTGGGAAGGAGGCACTGGTGATTGTGCCAAAACTATATGTGCTCAGTCCAGCTCTAGGAGAGAGGATTGGCACCCTCACTGAGGTCAGAATTGTGTGGTTACGTGGCGCGAGCAAAAGGGGTGTATTACACAAACCCACACAGCTTTTCATGACCCAATGGAGTCTGGTTCCCTCTGGATTCTACCACATATTACAAAGTAACACGGCAAGAAGTTTAAGGAACATTTTGCTCTTGCTTTCTAACATATGTCAACAGGTTTTCCGAGATAACTTGCATCTCTGTGGAGTATATTGCTGAGAGAAAGCAGGGAGGTGCCTGGCTGCTGTCAATGTGCTGAGGGAGTGGATTTCTTACCCTCTCTTGGTCTTCTGAAAACATCAACCAGGAAGTTTAACTGCGTATTACTAAGGGGCTGATGATGCCAGCCTCTTTGATGTTGTTTTCAAGGTTAGCTCTAACTGACCTTCCTCTTGCTTCATTTAGTTGCTCACATAGTTTCCTTTTGATACCCTAGCTGTGCTCTCACTGTTGGGATTTCTGCACGTTCCTGCGTTGTCTTTTTGTTAAGCTGATTCCTGCTTACTTCCTCCCTTTCTGCTTGTGCCTCCTCCTTCTCTCCCCCTCTCTCTGGCTTGTCCTCTTTCCTCAGGACCCACTCATTCTCCTGTGCCTCCTTTATTATTTCCACACCCTGAAATATAGCCCTGTTCCCTGGCCTACAGCTCCGTAGCCCAGATGCCCGCTGTTTTCCCAGTTAGCTCTCAGGAGCAGCTGTTTCACACAGCAGCAGATTACTCCTGCATGGTGGGAGGCAGTTGCTGCATTGCAGTTTGACGAACTCAAGGGAAGCTGCTGCCTTGCCTGGAAGCAGCCTGTGGGCTATATTTCAGCTGTGCAGGGACCTACGGGCCTTCCTATCTATGGGCATGCCTGGCACAGCATTAAGTAGGTGGCTCGTCTCCATGTGAGCCATAGGAGAACACTAGTTACACAGAGGCAAGGTACAACTTGGTGGTGTAGAGTCAGCAGCTCTCCTACCCATGGCTCTTGAGTGCCAAAATACCACGTAGCAGATTTGTCTTGCTTCTGAAGGAGGTGTTGGCTCCTGGCTTTGTTGAAATTGCAGCCTTGCTTGCCTGCCAGGGTTGGATCTGTACATGTGCACCAGTGGGTGCTGTGCTGCATGAGAGGTGCATGTCGTGCGAGCTGCACAGAACCAGATTCGGCCTGAGGCACAGAGCCCTCAGGATGTCCACAGGGAGTTTCAAACATGTGGAAAATGAGGTCCTAACCTACTCAGCCTGTGCCTGTATGAAAACGCCTGCTGCTGAAAGTTAAATATTGTAACAGCAAATGTGCATGACGCAGAAGCAGACCATGAGGTTCTCCACTAAGCAAAGGATTCTGATAGTGGTTTACACTGCTTCCATTGCAGAGATGATCTCCTCGGTGGCAGCACTACTGGCAATCGATAAATTGATACAGCGAAGCCACCAATAACTTCATTATTTAAAAAAAAATAAAGTCTATTTTATTAACATTACTAATCTCATTAGAAAAATATATGTAATGAGAGGAGGACAGTCTGTGTCACCGCTTTGATAGGCCCGAAGTCAAAGATCCTGGCAGTTTTGCCATACCAATTCCAGAGTAGCGCAGGTGTTATTCCTTTGCTGTCAGCAGTGTCATCCTATTGGAATTTAGCCTCCACATGCTTTGCTGGAGGGAGATTTCCCTGTGACATCAGTTGCTTAGGTTTTCTCTCCTTCCTTCCTGAGCCAACGGCACACAGCCCAGTCTTCACAACAAGCAGAGGCAGTGCCAGCCAGCAGAGGGGAAGGCCAGCCTCAAGAGAAGCATCACAGACTCTCTGGACAAGAGAGTTTTGACAGCTCCCAGTGTCTCCTGGGCAACATCTTCCACTTCCAAACACCTGGTGGAAAAAATGGTATCACAGTATCACAAGGTTGGAAAGGACCTCTGAGATCATCAAGTCCAACCTATAACCTAACACTAACACCAACACTAACACCAACCATCATCTAAACCATGGCACTCAGTGCCTCATCCAGTCTCCCTTTAAACACCTCCAGGGTCGGTGACTCCACCACCTCCCTAGGCAGCCCATTCCAATGGCCAATCACCCTTTCAGTGAAGAATTTTTTCCTCATATCAAGTCTAAACTTTCCCTGACGAAAGTAACCCTGGTGGGTTACTGTAAATACTGCTGTTTAAAAGAGTGGCCATGGCCTTGCAAGAAGTGTGATAAATCGTTTATTGTAAAAAGCACACTGAAGGGCACAGTTTGAGAAGCTCTGTTGCAGAGGAAACGTGTACCTTCCAGGCACATCACAGGATACTCTGGCCCCTCCCAGCCCTGGAACACCCTATGCCATTTGCTTCCATGCCCTTTTTCCCCAGTGCAGGGCAGAGAAGTGGTATTTTTTACTTGCTTTAGATGCTGATGCTTAGCAAGGAGCCTGTGTTCTTTTGAGGGTGCAAATGTTACAGAGGAGGAAGCAGCCATGCAAGCGCCTGGCAGTGGAGCAGAAGCAATTTCCAGAGCATGCAAGTCCTGCTGGACCCTGTCCCAAGGATACTGGCTTGTGAGAAGAGCCTTGTCTGGCCTGGATGGCTGGGGCTGGGTTCCCTCCTGTGGCTGAGAGCTGCCACAGCAAGAACGTGCAGCTCTCAGTGATGCTGTGCAAAGCGTACAAAGGGCAGGCATCTCGTGCTAAAGCCACTTCTCCTGAGACTGGTATCGAAATCATATCCCACCTCTTGCCAGTTAACGGCAGGGTCCTCAGAGAAGCACACCTGATTGGTGAACGCAGTAATGAGATACTCACTCGGAGCCCTTCTGACAGCAGACAGTTCTCTGGGATGCTCCTCTTAAGCAGGACTGGATCTACTCTTGAGTGGACTGTCATTAAAGAGAGGGGATTATTCCTATTTGTGTCATGCAAGGTAGAACACACAGGTTCCTGAGCAGAGGACAGCACAGCCTGTAGCATACGAATGCCCCAAAGTCATGGATGCTACATTTTACCTGCTTTTTGGAACAATTGCTGCATAAACAGTCAGTGCTACAGAAGTGCTCACCACTGCACACATTTACTGATGTGCAGTCACCAGGCACGCCAGGACTGGGTGGGAAGTCAGCACAATGCCTCAAGATACGTTATCAACTGTAAATGTGGCAGGAAGTCATTAAAGATTTCCTGAGCTATTCCCTGGGAAAAGACCACCTCCAGGCTCCAGCAAACTGAGGGGACTTGTACTGCCAGAGCTGTGAAATGAAAAGAAAAATTGGCCTAATAAGTCAGTGTCGGCAACTTCAGCAGGCAGCCCTCTGCTACAGACGGATTCTACGTCCACAGGGTCAGGGTGGTGATGGATCACAAGATTTGGGGGACACGTGCCAAAGGGCTCTTTGTAGCTCACTTACTTCAGGCAGGTTCATTCAAGCCTCCCTACAGCTCTCGGGACTAAGAGAGGTACAGACATAGACAGCTTGGAATCCTTTGTCTCTAAAGCTTTGTAAATCCCTACGGGTGAAAATAAATGACAGCTTATTTTAAGAAATCTGTTCAGTCGCTCCATGAGCTCTCAGCCACAGCTCTAGGAGCGAGATTCACAGAAGCCAGGCTCTCAGCTGGAAAAGACAGTTTGTTACCATCAGAAGGCAGTCAGAGACTGGGAGAAGAGCAGAAGCAGTGAGGGAGGCCAAGCCAGGCAGGTAAAGGCAAGGAGCTCCAGTGTTTGTAGGGGGCTCATTCAAAAAGACTCGAAGGGGGTTGATGATACCAGAAATTCATGTGGCTCATCTCTCTTGATGTATGGGATAACTCACTTTGGTTGCTGCTGACATATCGGTCTTGAAAAACGTTTGTTTTATCAGCAGTATGTTTCTTGGGTTTTATTTTCCTTAAACCTCACCAACCAGCCCCTGGTCAAGACTTAAAGGCTGCCTCAGCAGATAAAAGGTTTTGGGTAATTACTGTGGAAATCTCATTTCTGGGCTGTGTCTACAGGTGAAAAGAATTTAAAAAATAATTACTAACTGTGAGGTTATTTAACTGCTGAAAAACTTAGTGTTCTGGGTAAAAGCAAAGTACTCATGCTATGGGTAAGGGAGAAAAGCCAGATAGTTATATTTTGTGGTGTTCATTTTCTCACTGGAAAAAATGGGCAGAGTAAGAGACTTTTCTTCATAAAACAAAACAAAACAACAACAGCACAAACAAAAAAAAGAGAAAGTATGCAAAACTTAGAGAGCCAGACCTCCAGTTTTGAGTATTTGCAAAATTCCTAAAGTGAACGTGTAAAATCAGGTAGCAACCACCATCATACACCTCGCTCAAAGTCTAATTTTGAGTGCATAAAACAGCAGAGACAGAAACAATTAGTTTGAATCTGGCATTCATTTTGTTCAAGATGCATATGGGAATTTTTCTCCTATTCATTTTCTACATACGATTTGAATTTAAGATGCTTGTTCCTTAAAGTCAGAACCTTGCTTACAAGCCTACCAAAGCTGAAACAACTTTTTATCCTGTTGGATTATTTGCTGGATATTCTGTAATGAAGATGCTCTTTCCAACACATAGAATACCAGAAATAAGCTGTCTCTCTTTTGAAAATTTTCATTTACTGTCAGAACAGGTTTCTTTCTCCACAGTGAACAGTTATAGAATTATTAGCCCCTAAGCTAATGCAAGCTGGTCTGCCCTGAACAGAAAGTGTTTCAGGATGCGAGTGAGCCATGAAACATTCTCCATCTGATCTGTTTGGCTGTATCACTGTAGCATACTGCATAGAAACCAGTAATCCTTTTCCCTCTTATTGTCAATTAAGGTACCCATTGAAAAGGCCAGAAGAGGTTTTCTTATCTCAGAGTCACGGTACATATGTCACATATACGTCTTTGATTCTCTTCCCACAGGAGAGAAAGAAAATATAGCTGAAAAACTAAGACGGGTCTCTCCAGTGGGATTTCAAGGAATAAAGCCTGCTTGCCTGGACTGCAAGGAGGTATCCTACACACACAAGAAACATTCCCTGGGACTGGTGACACCATTGTTCAGCCTCCCTCTTGCTGAGCAGGGTTCCACACAACACTGCAACAATGACTTTCCTCCGGAGGCGTCTCTGGGACAGTACTTTCGTGGCAAATTTGCCCAATGGCTCCATGATGGACTTGCAGCGCCCTGAGAACTCCACAGGCTCCCCGGTTTCTCCTGCCATGGAGAGAAAGCATCCACAGCCACCACAACCCTCACAATCTTCCTCTACTGGCACAAGCATTTTCAGCTCCATCTCCAGTGCCATGAAGCAAACAACTCAAGCAGCTGCAGGACTAATTGATCACTCGAGCAGCCCCACACTAGCTGTGTCCCAGAAACCCAAGATCCTCCTGGTGATCGATGATGCCCATACAGACTAGTAAGTCATCGTGGTCCTCCCTGTTGAATTCAACTCCACAGAGTTTGGGGGATGAGAGGGATCTGTGAAGCACAGGGCATCTGGAGAGGGATATGCAGATACTCTCACATCTACGTCACCAGCTCTAGCCCCAGGTCAGTCTAAGTCCAGTGACTTTTGTTATTGGTAGAGTAGACTTTTCTTATACCCTTCTTGAAAAAAAATGTTCATTTGGTATTCATTGGCAAACTTCTTCATAGCCTCAGTATGTGAGCACACATAGAGTATTCTTGGCTCAGCAGGCTTAGATGAGTTGTCATATCTAGCCAGGGTTCAAAGAGATCACAGCTGAAGACATGTTAGTGCTGTTGTTCAGGACCTTAGCCTACTGTTTGTCCTGGCTCTGAAAATAAAAAGAAATTCAGTGTACCCAGCTCTCAGCCTCTCTTGAGCTTTTGTCTCTATGCGAATTTGTGCATAGATTATTAAAAGATAACCCAAGCTTAAAACCATCGATAGTAATGACTGGAGTTCATTCACTTGTCAAGGGCCCTTCACCTGCTAAGGAGAGCAGCTATTGGCAGAAGGCTCTCAAGCTCACCTAAGTCTCAAATTTGTCTTGTTCATGCAGGTCTCTGTTTACTCTGAAGCCCTTCAGAGGCAGAACTGGGTTTGAGGAGGTGCTGTTCCAGCTTGGTGTGAAGAGTTGCTGCAGCATTAAAGGAAGGTTAAAGAAAGCATGCACCAATCACCAATGAATGAAAACCTCATATTATCAGATGAGGAGAAGGTTGAGGTACTCAACATCTTTTGTGCCTCAGTTTTCACTGGCAACAACTCTCCTCACCCTTCTTTGGTCAATGGACAATGAGATGGGGACAAGGGAGGTAACGCCCCACCCACTGTAGAGGATGATCAGGTTTGTACCACCTGAGGAACTTGACTGTGCAACCTGATGAGATGCATCCTAGACTCCTGAAGGAATTGGCTGATGTGGTTGCTAAGGAACTCTCCATGATATTTGAGAAGTCATGGCAGTCAGGGGAAGTCCATGGTGACTGGAAGAAGGGCAACATTGTGCCCATTTTTAAAAAGGGAAGAAAAGATGGCCCTGGGAACTACCGACCTGTCAACCTCACCTCAGTGCTTGGAAAAGTCGTGGAACAGATCCTGCTAGAAATTATGCTAAATCAGATGGAGGACAGGGAGGTGACCCAGGACAGGCAGCATGGCTTCACCAAGGGCAAGTCCTGTCTGACCACCCTAGTGGTTTTCTGTGATGGGATGACCACATCACTGGACACAGGAAAAGCAATGGATGTAATCTATTTAGATTTCTGTAAAGCCTTTGACATCGTCCTCCCACAATATCCTTCTCTCTAAAATGGAGAGATATTTCTTGTTCATGCAGGTCTGTTTACAAACAAAAGTTTGGAAGTTTGTTTCTTGTGATATTGGATAGCAGAGGACACATTCCAAAGGGCAGGACAACTGAAGCCTTCTGAAATGTTAAAGTGACTTCTTGCTTGCCGTGTACTTACACAGCACTGCTTAGTCCAAACAGTGTCATCAGAAAGGAAAGACTTTGCTCAAAGGCCAATCTAGTTTTTCCTTCAGATTAATGGTGCTGAAGGTTGTCTGGAAATGATGATGAGGGACTGGACTCTTTTGCAGTATTTTCATGTTTTAAAATACTCACCACATTCAAATCCCTGCTTTTGTATGTCCCAGCTGCTTTCACTGTCACAGAGACTTCATGATCTGTGAGCTGAGCTTACCCAAAGAGCAGCAGCTGGGAGATAGAAAGAAGAGGTGTGGCTGCCCTTGTTGTCTTCACTCCTCCACCTGTGTGTAAAGACTCCATGCATGCTGCTGTCTTGGTTACCCCTCTGCTGTCTGTAACTCAGCAGTTTCTACACATGATTGGGGACCCCTTTCATTCCTCCCAGCTCTCTGCCTCTATCCACACGCTTGTGGATATCAAATAATGCTCTTGCACATGCTGCCTGCCTTCACTCTGCTGAAGGCTGTGAGGGCACTGAACAAAATTGGTGACTGGAAGAAGGACAATATTTTGCCCATTTTTAAAAAGGGTAGAAAAGATGACCCTGGGAACTACCAACCTGTCAGCCTCCCCTCTGTGCCAGGGAAGATCATGGAACAGATCCTCCTAGAAGCTATGCTAAAGCACATGGAGGACAGGGAGGTGATTTCAAGACAGGCAGCATGGCTTCACCACGGGCAAGTCCTGCCTGACCAACCTTGTGGCTTTCTATAATGGAATGACCATATCAGTGGATACAGGATTTGATGGATGGACTGTTCAGTGGATAAGGAATTGCTTGGATGGTCCCATTCAGAGAGTAGTGGTCAATGGCTCGATGTCCAGGTGGAGATCTGTGGCAAGTGGTGTCCCTCAGGGGTCTGTCCTGGGACCAGTGCTGTTTAATATTTTCCTTAATCACATAGACAGCGAGATCAAGTGCACTCTCAGCAAGTTTGCAGATGACACCAAGCCAAGTGGTACAGCTGAAACACTAGAAGGACGGGATGTCATCCAGAGGACATGGACAAGTTGGAGAAGTGGGTCTGTGTGAACCTCATGAGGTTCAACAAGGCCAAGTGCAAGGTCCTGCACCTGGGTCAGGGCAATCCATGGTTTCAGTACAGGCAGGGGGATGGCGTGATTGAGAGCAGCCCCCTGGAGAAGGACTCGAGGGTGCTGGTTGATGAGAAGCTTAACATGAGCCAGGAATGTGCACTTGCAGCCCAGAAGGCCAACTGTGTCCTGGGCTACATCAAAAGGAGCATTGCCAGCAGACCAACGGAGGTGATTCTCAATCTCTATTCCGCTCTTGTGAGACCCCACCTGGAGTGCTGTTTCCAGTTCTGGAATCCCCAACATAAGAAGGATATGGAAGCGTTGGAACTGGACCAGAGGAGAGCCACGACAATGATGAGAGGGCTGGAGCACCTCTGCTATGAGGACAGGCTGAGAGAGCAGAGGTTGTTCAGCCTGGAGAAGGCTCCAGGGAAACCTCATAGCAACCTTCCAGTACCTGAAGCAGCTGCAGAAAAGCTGGGAGGGACTTTTTACAAGGGCGTGGAGTGGTAGGAGGAGGGGGAATGGCTTTAAATGGGAAGGGGGGAAGATTTGGATTAGACATCAGGACGAAATTCTTCACGCTGCGGGTGGTGAGGCGCTGGCACGTGTTGCCCAGGGAAGTTGTGGATGCTCCCTCCCTGGAAGCGTTCAAGGCCAGGTTGGATGGGGCTTTGAGCATCCTGATGTGGTGGGAGGTGTCCCTGGCCCGAGGCAGAGGCGATGGAACCGAACGATCTTTACGGTCCCTGCCAACGGAATCCTTTCAGCCTAAACGGCGCCCCCACCCCTACCCGCGTGTGACGTCTCGAGGTTGCCTCGGCAGCCCCTGCGGGCGCTCGGTGCCGTTGCTGCCCAGCTGTGGCTCGGCTGCTCTCGGCTCTTGTAGCCCGTCCCCGCTCGGTGCTGTCGCCGCCCGGCTCTGGCTCGGGATTTGATTTCGCCGATGGGCGCCTCCGGCAGCCGCGCACCGCAGCGTCCCGGTCCCTGGCGCCCCGTGGAGCGGCTCCGCAGCCTCCTCCGCAGGGCGTGGGAGTGGGCGCTGCACGGCCGCTCCGCCGCGCTCGGCGATGCCCCCGAGCCCCGCGCCAGCGAGGAGCCGGCCCGGCCGCGGCGGCTCTGGAGGTGGAAGAGGTTCTGCAGCCAGCGCCGGGACGCGGAGGAGCAGTAAGGGGCGGGCAGAGCTCGTAGCCAAGTGTCCGCTGCCCTGTCTGGAAGAGCCGGCAGAGCCCAGCGCGGTCACAGGGCTGGAGCCGCGGCGCTGACTCTGTCTTTCTGGAGCCCAGACTGCTCCTGTGCCAGGGGTGTCACAACACCCGTGCGATGCATTTAGAATCACAGAACGGTTTGGGGGAGAAGGGGCCTTAAAGGCCATCCAGTCCCAACCCCCGTGCCGTGGGCAGGGACAGCTCCCGCTAGACCAGGCTGCTCAAGGCCCTGTCTAGCCTGGCCTTGAACGATGTCAGGGAGGGGACCACAACTTCCCCGGGACACCTGTGCCAGTGCCTCACCACCCTCATTTTTGAAGAGTTTCTTAAACCCTGCAGTGCTTGGAATGCAGCCACAGGCTTTCTTGGCCTCTTGGAGCTCTATAAACTCTCAAGTCCTTGGAGTAACCATGGGAATGTCTGAAGCCCTCCAAAGTCAGAACTGGGCTTGAGGAGATGTCACCCCAGCTTGGTGTGAAGAGTTGCTGCAGCATTAAGATAGCATCCCACTGAGGCAGAAGCCTTGTGGTTAGATGTCCATCTTCCAGGGGGCTTGTTCATCTCCCTGGCCCTTGATGTGGAGAGGGGATTTATGAGATGAGGCTGTAGCCAGCAGGGATGAGTTACTCCAGAGACAAGAATAGGCGCCTGTAGGGACTATCTCAGTCCCTGCTACTGTAGCAGTACAGTGTGTTTGTGTGCCTGTGCTACCTTTTGCTGGCTGGCTCATGAGTGGCTGTTGCTCAGCCACAAGAGAGAGCATGCAAGTGTGTGGGTATTTTTAGTGAATGCTCTTCCTTCCTGTCTGGTTGTAGAATTGCTGACCAACTGGAGGAGAATGCGGGCTGTGAAGGCCCAGCAGTCCTTGAGAGCTCTTCCTCTGGGATGCCTGCTGACACTCCCTTGAGTGAACCTATCCTGACTGGAGCAGGTAGGATCCTTCACAATGGAGAAGGCTGTGGGGATGAATCACTTTGGTCTGTAGGAGAACAATAACCTAGCGTTTTGACCAAGGGCTTGAGAGATAGGGAAGGGCAGAGTGATAAGCACTCACAGCAGCATTGCACTTTTTCCCTCCTTTGTAGGTGTCTGTCCAGAGGAAGTGGCAGAACAAGAGGACAAAGATGTCTCCTCCGTTGATCCTGAGGTAGAATCATATAATCATTTAGGTTGGAAAATACCCTTAAGATCATCAGGTCCAACTGTAAACCTCACAGTGCTAAGTCCACCCCCTAAACCATGTCCGTAAGCAGCACCTCTACAGGCCTTCTGAGTACCTCCTAGGATGGTGACTCAGCCCTTTTCCTGGGCAGCCTGTTCCAGTCCTCGATAACCCATTCGGTGAAGTCATTTGTCCTAATCTCCAATTTAAACCTCCCCTGCAACTTGAGGCTGTTTCCTCTTGTGCTATCACTTGCTACTTGGGAAAACAGACTGACATCCACTGCTTCACAAGGTCCTTTCAGGTAGCTGTAGAGAGCTGTAAGGTCTCCCCTCAGCTTTGTTTTCTCTAGACTAAACAACCTCAGTTCCCTAAGAAGGTCCTCACACAGCCTGTTCTCTAGACCCTTCACCAGCTTTGTGGCTTTTCTTTGGATGGGTGCCAGCACCTAAAGGTCTTTCTGTAGTTTGGGGGGGCAAAATTGAACACAATATTTGAGAGGCAGTCTTGCCAGTGCCGTGTACAGGAGGGGAATCACTTCCCTAGTCCTGCTGGCCGCAGGCTTTCTTTGTCACCTGGGCACAGTGTTTGCTCATGTTCAGCACCTGCAACCAGCACCCTAAGGTCCTTCTCCACAGAGCACATTTCCAGCCACTCTTCCCTTTCTCCCAAGGAGGCAGTGAGTCTGCACAGGGCTCACAGGATTTCAGACCCCTTTCCATCTGCTGCTACTTCTGCCACATGCTCCTAACTGAGACCTTGCCGTGCCAGTGCTGCGAGCAAGCTGTTCAGTTTGGACTGCAACAAAGTGAGGCCAAGCTAATGACCGAGGTCTCCTAGCAGCTGCCATTTGAGCTGGATTTCTGGTTTAGGATTGAAGCGGTAAAGTCCAGCATATGGATCCTCCTGATCCTGTGCTCTGTGTGTGATGAATCTTTTCCATTTTGAAACCATGGAAGTGAATGCAAGGAAGTGAGGACAGTGGCTGAGACAAAGAGGGAAACAGAATCAATTCTGGAGGACAGGTGGGGGGGAAACATAATCAGGCAGTACTTTATGTGCTTGAGTGATGTTGCGGGGCTGGCAAACATTGTGTTTTAGCGATGCTGGAAAGAGAAGAAGAAAAGGCTGTGAGGTGTGACTTTCAATTGGGAGATTGTAATGTGACTTCTTTTTCTTTTTTGAATGCTACTATAGATTCGTAATGGCCTGGAGGACATCAAAACTGGCTTTTTGACCACACCAATTGCACAGGAGCAACGTCCTCATCAGGTATGTGAACAGCTTCTGAGAATGATTTGGTTTAGTCTTTAAATTTCTGGTGGGAAGATAATTTCTGAAACAATAGAGTGGGCTGTGGGAAATTCCCCAGCGCACACTTGGTGTAAAAGTCCATACGTTTCCTCATTCCCCTGGTGCTACTGCGTTTCGAATATGCTTAGTGGACAATATGCAGGCCCTTGCATAGGGTGTATTTTGTGTGCCTGGGTGATGTTGTGGGGCAGGCAAACCCTGTGTGTTAATAATGCTGTTGAGAGAAGAAGAAAAGGCTGTGCGGTGTGACCTTCAGTTGGGAAAATCTTAATGTGACTTGTTTTTCCTTCTTTGAATGCTGCTATAGACTCACAGTGGCCTGGAGATCTTCAAAACTGGCATTGCGAAAACAGCGGCTGTGAAGGGATCCCAATACTACCAGGTATATGAACGGATTCGGGGAGTGAGTGGGTTTAGTCTTTGAATTTCTTGTGGGCAGGTCATTTCTGAATGCTGTAGGGAGCTCCCCAGGTTTGAGGACAGGTCACTTTCAGGGGAAAACTCCATATGTTTCCTCATTCCCCTGGTGCTATTGCATTTTGAATATGCTTGGTGGACACTGTGCGGGGCCCTGTGTTCATCAGCACAATTCCTTTGATGGATGGGCTTGCGTGCTGTGGGCAGGAGAGAGTTCCATGGTTGAGAGCTGTGAGAGGAGATGGGGCTTGGGAGATCCATGTTGTCTTTTACGTGGAGAACACTGTCTGCACATGTGCTGCATGTGAATCCCGTTCCTGTGCTCTGTGTGTGATAAATCTTTCCTATTTTGATAGTGGGGATGTGCACGCAAGGAAGTGAAGAAGCTTTCTGAGAAGAAATTCCAATCCAAATTAGAACTGGAGGACAAGTGTGGTCAAGTCATCCTATTGGAGGACGTAGAAAACAGGCATGACTTTTTAATTCTTTCAAGAAACGTCATGTTGAGTAAAAGCCAAGCTTTACGCAACTGTAGTGGAAAAGCACGTAGCCAATATTTGTGAGCATGTTCAAGTCTTGCTTTCAACCTTGCAAGATGCTTCTGTGCATAAGCCTATGGTATAAAAAGCTGCATCAGGGCATGGAAATACAGTGTGCCTCCAGTTCGCCTGGGAGGAAGGGAAGTCTTTTCCTCCTGTGTTTGGGTAGACTTTGGGTCCTCCAGGCAATGTGTGGCACTGGAGTGCTGGCTGCTCTCAGTCATTCTTGTCCTGTCAAGCACGTTAGAGATGAAGCAAGCTGTGACTGTGCTGCTTGTGTAAGAGTAGGCGAAAGTGGCCAAGTGTTTCTTTGTTTCACACTTTCCTTACTCATTTGCTGTGCAGATTGAAGGAAATTCAGGAGGAAACTCAGAGTAAGCCAATGAAGTTTCCAAAGAGAACGAGCAATTCCCGGCTGAGTTTCCACGGAGAGATGAAGACCAGCTTTTTCAAGGTGGCAGCGTTGTTCCCTATTTACAGGATGAAACTTTAGTTTTTGCTGGAGAGCCCATTAGAGATCGGTTTCTCTCTTCTGCCCGCTATAGGCTGCTGTGAATGTCCTGCTGACCCATTCCCCATCTATCTGCCTTTGAGAGTTGCTCTGTGAGATGATAGCAACCTCTTTATTGAGGAGCTGACAGTAATGCACTGGCTTCAGTACCTTCTGCTTGATGTCAGTAGTGAGGTTGAGAGCTCAAGCATCCATTCACACAGCCGTGCTACAGGAGGATTAGGTACCTGTGGTTGTGGACTTTCCCTGGGCTCTCGTGGTGCCAAGCTCTGTTCATCCTGCAGGCCAGATTGGCATCATCAGAGTGTGGCAGGAATACTTCAGTTGCCTGTATTGTGGTCCCATTAAAATTTTAGGGACTCTGTGCTGCTTGGCCCAAAGGTGTGTGTCCCTAATGCTGTGAGAACAGCTTCAAAGATGAAAACCCACATCTAGCAAGGGAAAGACACCTGCATAGGGAGTATTTTGTGTGCTTGGGTGATGTTGTGGGGCAGGCAAACACTGTGTGATAATAATGATGCTGGTGAGAGAAGAAGAAAAGGCTGTGAGGTGTGACCTTCAGTTGGGAAAATCCCATTGAGACTTGTTTTTCCTTCTTTGAATGCTACTGTAGACTCGCAGTGTCCTGGAGGTCTTTAAAACTGGGATTGCGGAAACAACGACTGAGAAGGAATACCAATACTACCAGGTATATGAACGGATTTGGGGAGTGAGTGGGTTTAGTCTTTGCATTTCTTGTGGGCAGGTCATTTCTGAATGCTGTAAGGAGCTCCCCAGGTTTGGGGACAGGTCACTCCAGGGGAAAAGTCCATATGTTTCCTCATTCCCCTTGTGCTATTACATTTTGAATATGCTTTGTGGACACTGTGCGGGGCCCTGGGGTCATCAGCACAATTCCTTTGATGGATGGGCTCACGTGCTGTGGGCAGGAGAGAGTTCCATGGTTGAGAGCTGTGAGAGGATATGGGGCTTGGGAGATCAACATTATCTTTTACATGGAGAACACTGTCTGCACATGTGCTGCATGTGAATCCTGTTCTTGTGCTCTATGTGTGATCAATATTTTCTGTTTTGGTAGTGGGGTTGTGAACGGAAGGACATGAATGAGCTTAATGAGAAGAAACGGCTATCGAAATCTGGTTTGGATGGCAAGTGCGGTGGAAACATCGTCGAGGTGGACGTACATCACAGGCATGACTTTTTAGTATTTGCAAGAAATATCATGTTGAGTAAAAGCCAAGCTTCACGAAAGTGTAGTGGAAAAGCACGTAGCCAGTGTTTGTGAGCATATTCAAGTCTTGCTTTCAACCTTGCAAGATGCTTCTGTGCATAAGCCTATGGTATTAAAAAAGCTGCATCAGGCCTTGCAAATGCAGGCTGCCTCCAGTTCCCCTGGGAGGGAAGGAAGTCTTTTCCTCCTGTGTTGGGGTAGACTTTGGGTCCTCCAGGCAATGTGTGGCACTGGAGTGCTGGCTGCTCTCAGTCATTCTTGTCCTGTCAAGCACGTTAGAGATGAAGCAAGCTGTGACTGTGCTGCATGTGTAAGAGTAGGCGAAAGATGCCAAGTGTTTCTTTGTTTCACGCTTTCCTTTCTCATTTGCTGTGCAGGTTAAAGAAAATTGAGAAGGAAATTCAGAGAATGCTGAGGAAGTATCCAGAGAGATCAAGCACTTCCCAGCTGAGTTTCCATGGAGAGATGAAGACCAGCTTTTATAAGGTGGCAGTGTTTTTCCCTCTTTTCATGAAGAAACTTTAAAATTAGTTTTTGCTGGAGAGCCCATGAGAGATCAGTTTCTCTCTTCTGCCTGGTATAGGCTGCTGTGAATGTCCTGCTGACCCATTCCCCATCTATCTGCCTTTGAGAGTTGCTCTGTGAGATGATAGCAACCTCTTTATTGAGGAGATGACAGTAATGCACTGGCTTCAGTACCTTCTGCTTGATGTCATTTGTGAGGTTGAGAGCTCAAGCATCCATTCACACAGCTGTGGTACAGGAGGATTAGGTACGTCCGGTTGTGGACTTTCCCTGGGCTCTCGTGGTGCCAAGCTCTTCATCCTGCAGGCCAGATTGGCATCATCAGAGTGTGGCTGGAATACTTCAGTTGCCTGTATTCTGGTCCCATTAAAATTTTAGGGACTCTGTGCTGCTTGGCCCGAAGGTGTGTGTCCCTAATGCTGTGAGAACAGCTTCAAAGATGAAAGCCCACATCTAGCAAGGGAAAGACACCTGCATAGGGAGTATTTTGTGTCTTTGGGTAATGTTGTGGGTCAGACAAACACTGTGTGTTAATAATACTGGTACGAGAAGAAGAAAGGGCTGTGAGGTGTTACCTTCAGTTGGGAAAATCTCAGTGTGACTTGTTTTTCCTTCTTTGGATGATACTGTAGACTCGCAGTGTCCTGGAGGTCTTTAAAACTGGCGTAGCGAAAACAGCGGCTATGAAGGAATACCAATACTACCAGGTATATGAACGGATTCGGGGAGTGAGTGGGTTTAGTCTTTGAATTTCTTGTGGGCAGGTCATTTCTGAATGCTGTAGGGAGCTCCCCAGGTTTGGGGACAGGTCACTCTCAGGGGAAAACTCCATATATTTCCTCATTCCCCTGATGCTATTGCATTTTGAATATGCTTGGTGGACACTATGCGGGGCCCTGGGGTCATCAGCACAATACCTTTGATGGATGAGCTCACGTGCTGTGAACAGGAGAGAGTTCCATGGTTGAGAGCTGTGAGAGGATATGGGGCTTGGGAATTCCGTGTTATCTTTTACATGGAGAACACTGTCTGCACATGTGCTGCATGTGAATCCTGTTCCTGTGCTCTGTGTGTGATGAATCTTTTCTATTTTGATAGTGGGGATGTGAACGCCAGAAAGTGAACAAGTTTGCTGAGATCAAATGCCAGTCCAAATCAGTTCTGGAGGATGAGTGGGGTGGAAACATCGTCCTGGAGGAAGTACATAACAGGCATGCCTTTTTAGTTCTTCCAAGAAATATCATGTTGAGTAGAAGCGAAGCTTTAAGCAAGTCGAGTGGATAAAGCCTATACATAACTGTTTTTGAGCAATCCAAGCCTCACCTTTGACCTTGCAAGATGCTTCTGTGCATGAACCTATGGTATTAAAAAGCTGCATTAGGCCTTGCAAATACATGTTTCCTCCAGTTCTCCTGGGAGGGAAGGAAGTCTTTTCCAGCTCTGTTTGGGTAGACTTCAGCCCCTCTAAGGGATTTGTGGCACTGTATTGCTTAATTTCTTACCTGTCAAGCACATAACAGATGAAGCAAGCCATGGTTGTGCTGCTTGTGTGAGAGTATGGGAAAGGAGCTGACTTTTCTATGCTTCACGCTTTCCTTACTCATTTGCTTTGCAGGTTGAAGGCGATTCTAGAGGAATGTCTGGCAAAGCCGGCATTTTCAGAGAGGAGTAACAACTCAGTTCGCAATGGAGCCGTTAAACTGAGAAGAAAGGTTTGTTTGGTTGATTTGAGGGGATGGATTTTTTCTGAAGGAACCTGTATGATTATATTCCTGTATGTGTTTTTCTATGTTGCTTGTGATCCGCTACGATTGATTAACTTCTCTTGGTGCCCTTGCTCTTTTTGTAGCAGTAGATTACGTTGGAGAGATGCGATGGGAAGATGGTTGAGCACTGAAAGAAAACAATGAATGATATCAGTGGAATGAATGAAGCCTGAAACCTTTTGCCTCCCACCTTTTTTGCAGCCACCACCCTCCATCTGGTTCCAAGTTTTGTGTTGTAGATTAGTATTTAGTAAACTGTTTTCTCTTCTATGTGTCTTACTCTGATTGCGGAACTGAAGTGCTTGGGACATAGTGTCTTTCATGAGGAGAGTCCTGTTTTGGAAGGCTCACTCAGGCTTTCTTCCTATGCAGGCAGTTAGCACGTCTCTCTCTTCTCTTGCTCTGAATGCAAATCAGTCCTGCAGTGGTCTCCAAGAGTGAGAATGTGTCTATGTCCTCTTCCTCTGGGAAGGCTTGAGCTGTGATTGTGCTCACATCAGGGAATAGTGCAGAGCTACCAATATTCATCAGTTACCAGATGTTTCCTGCTTTTTAGAGCAGTCGTCCTGGTGGTCTGTGCAGAAAGTGATGTTCCGGTAGCCCTGGAAGCTTTGCAGATCCCATAGGGATCTGGTGGATCTGTATCCTGCTAAGGGGAAAGGTGTGAAGAAGTGGACACAAGATGGAATAGGGGTTAACCCAGCTCAACCTAAGGAAAAGCCTTTTCTCCTCTGAGAGTGGTGATAACTCGGTGTCAGGGAGCAGCACAGGCACGCTGTCCCCTCGGAGCTAAGGGTTGTCCCATGGGCAGCAGGGCAGGGCCCAGCCTTTGCCAATGTGAGCAAGGGGTGCAAGGCAGTGCCAGAGTGGGCTGGGGTCTGGAGCAGCAAGGCCCGTGGCCCGGCAGAGGCTCATCTGAGACAGTGCTGGAGTCGGGAACACCACGAGAAAGGTCAGGCAGGGCCTGGAGTCCTCTGCCGATGCCTCAGTGTGCCTGCTGGGCTGCAGCTCAGACTGCTCGTGGCTTATTTATGCTTCTGAGAGGTTATGGTCTCACGCTACTTGCCTTGGCTGAGCCTGCTTTCAGTTGGGGAGGGGCAGATGAGATGAGGCACCTTGCAGCCTTGATCATGCTGCACTTTCAAGGCACAACCATCTCCAGTGAGCCAGAAACTTCACACAAGAGGCTCATTAATTGTTCCAAAAAAAAACGAGCCTTCTCTGTGAAATTTCTGGTGTGCCAAGAAAGTCTCCTGCATAGAGCCTCTGGTCTCTGGACACTCGGTGCAGCGGAAGCTGAGGTACATTCTGCACTGCCCGTGGCTCTTTGCAAGGCAGCCGTGGTCTGGTGTTAGCATAAAAAGGGGTCAGTCACAGGCAGCCACGTACCGCTGTGCACAGCTATTTGGCAGGTGTCTTGCTTGTTCAAGTAGAGATGTATTTCTTGCCTTGTAGTCTTGGTATCAAAGCAATCAAACTACAAAAGCCTTTTAACATCAAAGCAAAGTTACAGCTCAGTTTTTACCAGTACCGTATTTCAGCGATGTTGCTCTCTGAAAATGGTTTGCAGGCCCAGAGGTATTTAGAGAGGGCCTGAATTAAAGAAACGGAGTGTTGAAGCGTGTTTTAACAAGCCAAATTAGGCAGCCAAAGGAACTGAGTGCTCACCGGACACATTGGCAGAGCAGCCCATCCAGCTACTGAGTGTTGCTGGCAGCAAAGTGCAACTGCGGCGCTTGCTGGCGGGAGCACAAAGGAGTCCAGAGCTACACTCCTTTGCGGAGCAAAGATGGAACATCTAGGGCTCTACAGGCATCTCCTGAGGACATCTGATATACCAACAGGCCTCTTTACTTTCCCTGCTTCATGTCTAATTCCTCTGCATGCTGGAAGGGAGGGTGGTAAGTAACATGGTGCAGTGTCTCTTAGGTAAGTGACAAGCTCTGTCTGCAAGATTAGGAAAGGAGATTACTGATAGCACAGAGGTGAGGAAAGGTGTGAACTTCACAGCAGTCCATACAGAGTAGCTATTTGTTACCACTCTAAACTAAAGTGAAAATAAAACTAGTTTAAGCAACAGTTTCCTTGTTGCTGGAAAATCCTAAAATAAGCTTACAGTGGGACAAGCCCCGACAGTTGCCGAGACCCTTTGCTGCCAGATCAGTACAAAGTCTTCAGCTTCTAAGTCATAATAAGAAAAATCAAATTTCTTGGGTGACAGAACAAATCTTGAAGGCAAAGGGAGGGGAAGAACCCACAAGTGACCTATGTTGATCAGTGTCAACAATGCTCTCTAATGAGACTGTCTCTGTAATCTTGTCAACTCAGTTGGGCCTTATTATTTCTACTTACAAAGATGTGCCAAACGAGCATAACTACATCTTGTGTGTTTGCAGACCCCATTTACACTTGCCTTATTACACCCACTCTTTTTTTCCTTTGTTCTAATATCAGCTACAAGGCAGCCTATATGGCCACAGAATTAATGTCTTGCGAAAAGTTAGGTGCACATCAAAATTACTTTCTGAACCACAGCAGACCTGCAATTTTATCCAATCCCTCTCCTCGTATGTTGGGAGCACTCCAAATAGAAGGACTAATCCATTTTCATAAACAATGAAATGTTTATGCATGCTGAATGGCAAAATGACATTGTGTTGCAGCAACTGTTATTGAAAGAGCTTTGCACAACACAAAGAGAAGAGAGTACTTTGTGCATTCTCTTCAGCCCAGCTTTAATCACATCCATGCAACAAAGCCAATCCGAAGATCTGAGGAATCCTGAGTTTGAAATGCTGTCACCTTCATACCTGGAAGCTTGACTAGGGAAACCACAGCACGAGGCTGGTTGGGTGAATACTGTGGGTTGGTCCACGACAAACAGAATACCTGTTTCATTAACCAGTACTGAGATTTCTAAAGCATCCCTGGTCATTGCTGTGACCCAGGATAAACATTTGGTAACCTTGAAGCTATTAACATTTGAGCAAAGAGTGGGTGTGAGCTGATGTGGCTGTGCTCGAGGCTGCATGGCTCCCAGGAGGCTCTGCTGCCTGAAGAAGGGATGCACAACAGCAAAGGAAGGGAAGATGCTCAGTTGATTGTGGGTGGTGGGTGGAATAGCTATTGAGGTGCCAAGGAAAAGAATTACAGTTCTTTGAAAACTACACAGACTAAGCAGCAGTTTGGGCTGCCAAGACTACGTTCAGTTGACTCACAGGATCCAATGGCTGTGTCACTGAGATAACATGATTAGCCTGGCTGTTCTTGTATTAGGTTTTCTTTAGTTTTTGTGGGGTTTTTGTGTTAGGGCCTGGAAGAGGCAGGAATTACCCCAATTTCTTGTGGCCATTTAAATGCTTCTGCTAGGCAATGTAAAAAAACGGTGATGTGACTGGCACAGGAGAGGCAGTGTTCAGTAAAAAGGAACTGGTATTTGACCCAAAACCTCTGCCTATCTGATTTCTTCATGCTCCTTTGCCAGCAGGCAGAAACCTCTGGCCTCAGAGCTGTCAAGAAATTCCCTTTCTCACAAGTCCTCAATAGATCAGCAGAGCCTCAGCATAAAGCAGTTAACTCACACTAGAAGAAGAAAAAAAAACCCAAACCCTGCCAGTGACTCAGCAACAACTGGAAGTAAGGGAGGAGGAATTCCAAACTATAAAGCATAGCAATGGGGTGGCATTGGATTGCCTAGAAGGTTGTTTCTGCACACTGGTATCACAAATACCAAATGGTAATAGGACAGGAGAGCTTTACTTCAGGTACTGATGCGTCTGGGCTTGAACACCTGCAATAACCCTATGGCAAGTGTCTCAGAAGGTTTCCCGAGGCCGTGCTCTCTACAAACAACTTAAATTGCTCAGAGAAGCCTCTGGTTGCCTGGGAGAGTTGTTGATATTTTAGCATGTCTTTATTTGCATTAAATAGCTGTACATGTCTCCAGATTTTGTTATAACAACAATACTGAACAAAAAACTTCTTTTCATGATAACATGCTAAATTCCCAATTGAACAAAACCCTATTACACTCTGAAGAGTTTGGCCAAGTCTCAGCTTCAAGTGGGCTGGAAGGGTGTGAGCCCAAAAGCAGTTAAGAATCCAATCACGAAACTTTGGACTCAGGAGGCTGAACTCTTCATTGATTGATTGATTATTGTATAGATACACAAAAACATGGCTGAGCTGAGTTCATGTTTCCCTGTTGAATCTTGATGCATTATTCAGTTTGCCTGTCTTAGACCTAGTTTTTTGAATGCCCTTCTGCTATAGTGTGAAAAGAAGAGTTATTGAGGGGCTTTGGGGGAAAAGCCATATCTCACTTTGTGGAGAGACTTACTGAAACCTGGCTCACTGAAAGCAGACATGAGCCTGACAAAAGCAAGCTGTTTAGGCCTTGAGTGGGAAAATACTGAGCTAAGTGAGAAAATACTGACCAGCAAGGTCATTGGGCCCTTGTTGTGCAGTAAAGCTTAGGCAAGGGAGATAACAGGATGTCTCCCACGGGACCAGATGGATTTCTAAAACTACAGGAATGTATGTGCAGTGATAAAGTCTGTAACCAATAAGGAGCTAAAGTTTTGCAATATGTATAACCTAATTATCGTACGACCAATAATGAGCCTGAGCTTTGCAATATGTATAACCTAATTATCGTGGGTATAAAAGTGATTGTAACACGACCAATAAACGAGTTCCACTGATGAACCATCTGGTGTCGGTGACTCCCTCCGTCTTCAACAAAATGGTGACCCCGACGTGCCCCGTTGCTAAAGAAAACGGGGGGAGAACACCATCGGTGTACGGAGTTGGGTTGGGCTCTGAGGCGGCCAGAGCGGTGCTCAACGCTATCGGAAATCGGAAAAGGCAGGAGCAGCACCCCCAGGGATCATAGAGGTGGTACTGGGCCGTACGTGCTACCGGAGCCGGAGGACCGCAACAGCGATGATATGGATCGGCAAGTAGCATACGATTTATTTTTAGCTAATATAGAAAAGCGAGGGTTGAAAGGGCATAGCAAGAAAGATATATTGGGATTGTTAGCCTGGGGGCATGCCAAGGGCTGTTTTCAGAATCCTCACACAGTTCATGAACTTTCGGAATGGCGTAAATTAGGAGATGAGCTTTATGACGCCATCCTAAACGATGATAAAACGGCAAAGAAATTAGGTAAAATATGGCGGGGTATCCTTAACGATCTTTTAAAGCAACAGGCAGAACGTAGGGCTGCTGCCGCGGCTCTGCAAGCTTCCCGTAAAAACGCTGGGTATGGCCAAGAGGGTGAGCCGTTGGCTCCGGGGGTGTCAGCTATAGTGATTGCAGCTGGTGGGACAGAGAGTACATCCTCCGATTCTGTTAAACCGTCAGCACCTCCATTAGAAGAAGGGAGTGCAAGCGGGGATGTGGAAAGTGACGAGAGTGAAGACGAGGGCAGTGGGGGAGCTACACATGTGCTTAAATTGGGCCTCCGAAAGCCTGCATCGCGAGCAACCATGCCGAATCGCTATGAATCCACCACCTCCCCCACCTCCCCCGTCCCTGGGGCGCTCAGCGACCTGTGGGAGGAGATGGCTAGGGAGCGTCGTGAGGCGTGGGCTGCTATCGCCCGCAAAGGGGCAGAGGAAGGCGATGAGGTGTTGTTGGAGGCTGCCGGCCCCCTAGTCTGCCCCGTTACATACACCCCTGTAGTAGACCAAAACGGTCAAGTAACGCATCACATTGGTAATTATTCCCCTTTGGACTGGAAGTTACTTGCACAGCTGCGGCAGACAGTAGCACAATTTGGCCCGAAAAGCGAACCAGTCAAGCAGATCCTAGATTACCTATTCGATACCACTCTCTTACTCCCGAACGACTTGCGCGGTATAGCTAAGTTAGTATTTACACAACACCAACAATTGCTGTTCAACGCACACTGGCAAGCAGAAGTTCAAGAGGCAGTGGCGGTTCAGAGAGGACCAGGTGATCCACTCCACGGGCTCACTATGCAGGAAATGATGGGATTAGGGCCGTATATGAGAACCGAAGCGCAAATGTTATTGGGGCCCAACAAGGTTCGGGAAGCGATGAGGCTAGTGAGAAATGCCATGGGACGGGTTAAAGATGCTGGCGGCATCCCGATGTATATGAGCATAAAGCAGGGTCGAGGAGAAAGCTTTGGGGGGTTTATATACAAAGTGGCTGCTGCAATAGAAAAGGCAGGAGTACCAGAGTATATGAAAGGCGCGCTGTTAAAGCAGTGCGCATTGCAGAATGCAAATGAAGAGACAAAAAGGATATTGTTAACATTAGGAGCAGACTGGTCAATTGAAACCGCATTAGAACGAATGTCATTACAGCCAAACGGGTCGCAGGTGTTTATAGTTAAAGCACTGCAAGATTTAGGGTTGGGATTGCAAAAACAGGCAGAAGCTAGTCAGGCACAAGTATTAGCCGCTCTTGCGCCCCTCCAAGCCACCGCTGCAGCACCGGCTAGCACGAACCCAAACCGCCCATTGCCTCCAGGCGTGAGGTGTTACCGCTGTGGCAAGCCCGGGCACATGCGTCGACAGTGCCGTACCTCCGGAATCTGGTGCCAAACCTGTCAGTCCAGCTCTCACAACACGTCGGCTTGTCGTCGGAGGTCGGGAAACTCGACAAAGAGCGCGCAGGGCAGCCGCGCTCCGACACAAATCGCCGCCTCAGTGACCGCAACATCAGCCTCCAGCCAGCCACTGCAGGCAGCTTGGGACTCGACTTGGCAGCCAATGTAGATGTCACCTTAGCTACAGCTCGCCCCGAGAAGATACCAACTGGAGTAAGGGGGCCACTCATTATCAACGGACAAGCCTATGGAGCTTTGTTATTGGGAAGATCCTCAACAACTATTATGGGACTTTTCGTGCTTCCGGGAGTTATAGATGCAGACTACTCCGGTGAAATTCATATTATGGCATATACTCCATTTCCACCACTGAGTGTCGCTGCAGGACAACGTATTGCGCAACTTCTACCGTTGCCACAGCTAACAAAGGGACTAACCCCTTTAACACAGAAGAACCGCGGAGCCCAAGGCTTTGGCTCCTCCGGATTGGCTATGTTAACCATGGATCTATCTACTCGACCCACTAAGGATGTTACGATATCGTACCAGGGACACTCTGTACAATTGACAGCCTTATTGGACACAGGGGCCGATACTAGTATAGTGCAACCGGAATGTTGGCCAAGCCATTGGCCCCAGCGGGCCACAATGGACACAGTCACTGGAGTAGGAGGTTACACATTGGCAAAAAATCTCCCCTGGTAGCGGTAACCCTGGACGGACAAACAGTCAATACTGTGTTGACTATAGTACCACTACCACCTACGGTACAATGCCTCATCGGGAGAGACATTCTCGCGCAACTCGGAGTGGTATTATCCAATGATCAGCGCCCTTTAGTTTAAGTGCCATTGCTTGGACTTTCCCGATTCCACTCACCTGGAAAACAGACGAACCGGTGATGGTAAAGCAATGGCCTTTAAAAAGGGAAAGCCTTGAACAAGCACATGCCTTGGTACAAGAACAATTTCAGCAAGGTCACTTGCGACTCTCGACCAGTCCATGGAATACTCCAATATTCGTAATCAAGAAGAAGTCAGGCAAATATCGTTTACTCCATGATTTACGAAAAGTGAATGAACAAATGGAGCCTATGGGGGCCCTTCAGCCCGGGTTACCTAATCCTGCCATGCTGCCTGAAGCATGGCCCCTTTTAATTATAGACTTAAAGGACTGTTTTTTCACTATAGCGCTACATTCTGATGACATGAAGAGATTTGCATTCACTTTACCAGCAGTTAATAGGGGAGAACCAGATAAGCGATTTGAATGGACTGTTCTCCCGCAAGGGATGCGGAACTCCCCTACTCTGTGCCAGCTTTATGTGGATACTGCCCTACAGCCCTTACGGAAGGCATGGCCTGAAACTATCATCTATCATTATATGGACGACATCCTCTTCTCTCAAAAGGAACAGTTTAGCGAAAATCAACTGCAAACAATTGTAACAACCCTTAAAGCATCATCACTAATTGTGGCGCCTGAAAAAATACAGCAAACTAGTCCATGGAAATATCTTGGTTGGATTATAACTATGCAGACAATTACTCCACAAAAGCTCCAATTAGACACAAACATCACTACCTTGCATGAAGCACAGAAATTTATGGGAGAAATGCAATGGTTGAAGCCAGTCATAGGCATCCCAAACAGCCTACTTAGTGCACTTCGTCCTCTGTTAAAAGGAACAGACCCAGCTTTACCTATTCGACTCACCTCTGCACAGCGCCGGACCATCGATTTGATCGTTCAATGTATTGGCAATCATTACCTGCAGCGCAGAGACTTTAATAGCCCAATAGACTTGACTGTTTGGTGTGCCCGAAGCCATCTGTTAGCAGCTCTGTCCCAAAACTTAAAGAAAACGGGGGAGACGAGGGTGTTGGAATGGCTCTCCCCTCCGTTACAAGCAAGAAAAACTGTATATAGTAAAATTGAGCAACTTGCAGATGTAATAAAGCGGGGCCGTCAGCGTATCATTGATGTCGCTGGACAAGAACCCACTCAAATTCAACTACCAATCAAAAAATCAGATTTGGACTGGTTTTTAGCTAACTCCACGGAATTACAAGAAGCTTTATTGGGAGCAGGAGCGATTATCAAGACAGGCCCGTTGCAACCAAAAATGCTCCAGTGGCTAGCGGAGTGGCAGTGGATAGTGAAACCTTGGCGATCAACCACACCCCTTGAAAATGCTACTACAGTCTATACTGATGCCGGAAAGAAGTCTAGAAAGGCGGCCATGACATCGAAGGAAGGCAAGCAGTGGAAGCACAAAATATGGGAGGCTGAGAGTCGAGACAGCTTGCAGACCCTGGAGCTGAATGCAGTCTTACAGGCTTTTATACAATTCCAGGGACCGCTGAACGTGGTTACAGACTCTTTGTATGTTGCGGGGGTATTGCAAAGAATAGAGGATGCCAGCATCAAGGAAACTCATAACCCGCGACTGTATGATCTTTTGTTGCAGCTAGTGAGAATGTTGAAGCAAAGGAAGGCACCTTATTGCGTGTTACATATAAGGAGCCATAAGTGGAATATTGGAATGGGAGAGGGAAATGCGCGAGCTGATCAACTGGTCATGCCAGCCTCAACGCAAAGCAATTTGGAGCAGGCTCGGGAAGCACATGCACGCCTACACCAGAATGCAAAAGGGTTACATCGAACTTATGGGATTCCCATCACACAAGCTAAGCTAATAGTGCGAGCGTGTCCAACATGCAGCCATCACAACGGGGGAATTGGGTTAGGATGTGGAGTGAATCCAAGAGGACTAAAATCAAATGCCCTATGGCAGGTGGATGTAACCCATGTAGCAGAATTCGGAGGACTCAAATACGTGCATGTGGTGGTTGATACGTATAGCAAGTATGTTTGGGCAACTGCTCAGCGTGGGGAAAAAGCGCTACATGTTATGCGGCATTTGACTGCTAGTTTTGCAGTTATGGGGGTACCAGAAGCGATTAAAACAGACAATGGGCCCGCTTACCGCAGTACCACAGTTAGAGAATTCTTAAAATTTTGGGGAATAGTGCACACAACAGGCAATCCCGCATTCTCCTACGGGCCAGGCTATAGTAGAAAGGGCCCATCGAACTCTAAAACAATATCTCAGTAAGCAGCAAGGAATTTGTGACCCCCAACAGAGGTTGGCGCAAGCTGTTTATGTAATGAACCATCTTTGTGTATTTGGGCAAGATCAGGACCCTCCCGCAGTCATACACATGAAAGAAAGTCAAGGCAGTAGCCACAAGCGTGCATTAGTGTATTATAAGGACCCAAAAACAGGATTGAGAGAAGGGCCTGTGGAAGTGATATATTGGGGTCGAGGTTATGTATGTGTTTCCGCACCTACAGGAACCCTATGGATTCCTGCAAGGTGTGTTAGGCCTGCCCTGATGACCGTCTAGCCGCAGAATATAACCACTGCCGATTTGGACCCCTGCGAATTCTGTCTAAATTGAACTCGGCCTGCGATGCGTGGCAGGAGGGAGAATGAATTTGCGGTAAATGGACCACATCGATCGTCTCCTAAGACCTGTTCACCGTAGTGAAGAGCAGCGACTGTTGTCCAAATTACGGCTTATCGTCCCTCCGATTTTGGGCCAACTGCCAAAAGAACTGAAGTATCTATTGGTCAACATTGACCCTGACTATTTGAACATTATTTTGAGAGATTTAAAAAATCTGATAGAATGGGATGCACCTAGCATTTATTCCTGTCCTTTATGTAAAACTAACTGCAATGCTTTTATAGATCTTTATTGTGCTTATTGTACCCAAGTAGTGCATTGTAGGAGGAAAGATTTGCAATCCTGGTTTTGCCCCACTTGTGACTATCAAATTAATAGACAAGGGGCATTTGCTTTGTATTTTTTAGCTGAGTTTAATGGTTTTGATATTGACTCCCCGGAAGAAGCTCTGCAATTGTACGAATCGCCTGAACAGTTGTTTTTAGCCGAGCAACGGGCGAGACTGACCTTCTGGGTTAAGGTTGCTAGTAGATCAGTAGAATCGCATATACTGAAGCATTATTGTAAGAATTATTATAAGAAATGTTACAGGAAATATTACAGGCATTGATTTTGCTTTGGAAAATAGAAGTAGGTTTTGCTTTCTTTCCAGTACAATCTAAACAAAATGTATGGGTGACTTTGGCCAATCTTACAAAGCAAAACGCTATTTGTCTTTCAGTGGCAACCCCTTCTAATCCCTTCTCGACGTGCCTTGTAGGAGTGCCTGACGTTGATTGGCCGTGCCCAGTAAGTGTACCGACCTGTAATAATTCTAATTTAAGATTAACCGCAGATTCCTGGGATTCATGGATGCCTCACCGCCCTATTGCAGATTTAGAACCACAAGAGTTGGAGATTTTAGGCTCTCTGACAGCAGATGCCTGCATTTACTTTAACCACTCCTCACGCCAAGCGGACCACAGTGATTACACGACGGTCAATGCCACTATACCTTATTATCGCAATGCCAGTTTGTGGTGTAACTATACCTCCACAAACCTTTCTAAATCTTCAAATAATCCGATCACTCTCCCACCAGGATATTTCCTCATATGTGGGGATCGTGCATGGCCCGGAATTCCATCCCACATTAGAGGAGGTCCCTGTACCATTGGCAGGCTAACCTTACTAGCTCCCAATGATAGCATGATTCTTAACATCTCCCGAAATTCACGAGTTCGGCCAACTCGTTCCCTACGGCATCGATTTACACAAGATTGTAAGGACAATGTTAATTTTTGGTCCGTTGAGCAAATTATATTTGGTTCCTTTTTTACTCCGAATGTTGCTGTAGCTGGTGCTCTTAGTCAGCTGCGCAACCTTGGGTGCTGGTTGGCAAAACAGACCAACGCAACCTCTCAAGCAATATCGGATTTACTTGTAGATGTTGATTCGGTCAGGCATGCCACTCTTCAAAATCGTGCAGCCATAGATTTTCTGTTGCTAGCCCATGGTCATGGCTGCAAAGAATTTGAAGGCATGTGTTGTATGAACCTTTCTGATCATTCCAAATCCATAACTGCCCATATACAAGAATTGCATGACCTCACTGACCACCTACAGATTAACTCAGGTTTTGGATTGGAAGATTGGCTCAAGTCTCTAGGTCTTGGTCCTTGGTTAACTAGCTTGTTAAAAACAGGGTTAACAATCTTACTTCTGTTTTGTTGTATAGTGCTCCTTTTGCCGTGCTTCTGTAACTGCTTGCAACGTATGATTGAAAAGACAATACAGTCCATGTTATATGGGGCGTACCCTGTGGTTAAAGAAAACGGGGGAGGTGTGGAGAGTCAGGAGTCAGCCATTAGGGACTGGTTACGAGACAAAGGCCATAGTCAGACAAATCTGCTTGAACTAGAGGACGTGGCATGAAGCAAGCAAATGGACATGCCCAGCAGTCGAGTCAGTCAACCGAACACATGAGAGCCACAGCAGAGAGTAATAAGCATTCTACTGTAACAACTTCAAACAGAAATTAATACATCAAGCAAGAGGTTTCGCCCACGATATGTAATTGTGAACATACTTGACTGACAAGTACTGAGAGGGGCTTGAGAATTGAATTCTGTTATAGCTATTAATTGTGATTGCAATTATGTATATTGTAATTGTGCTTTGAATCTTTTATTAGAGTGTGGAGTTTGTGCCAATAGGTTGATAAGAAATAGTCATATAGTAGCAACTGAAGGTAGTCTTTGTATTGCACATTTTCACCAGAATTTTGAGGATTTTTATATAGCAGCAGGTATCACATATAATCAGCCACATTTTTATCATTTTGCATCAGGAAGTGCTTTTCGCCAAGCTCAAGCAATTTGGTACTTAAAACTTGCCATTCAGCAAGTTAAACAATCCAAGAAGTCAAGATTGATTGCTTTACAATGTGGACCCAATTGACTCAAATGAAAGGAAACAGATGATGTTCTTGGAAATTGATTCTCAATTTGGTATTACAGGCTGGCTAAGAACACTCCTGATCAAAGGTATGTGTTGTTTAAATCTGTCTGATCACTCAACATCAATACACAAACAAATAACAGAAATGCAAACACACTTAAAAGACTTTAGCTTACAGACCCATTATGAGAATGATTGGCCAATATTGGATTTGGACCCTGGGTATCAGAATTGTTGAAACAAGGACTAGTCATATTAATTATAAATTTTGTCACCTAACTGATTCTCCCTTGTATGTTTAAATGTTTGCAGAATGAACTTGAAAAACCTAGTGCAAAATATGTTACAAAGCCACATTGCCTTAAATAAAGAAAACGGGGGAATTGTGGAGAGACTTACTGAAACCTGGCTCACTGAAAGCAGACATGAGCCTGACAAAAGCAAGCTGTTTAGGCCTTGAGTGGGAAAATACTGAGCTAAGTGAGAAAATACTGACCAGCAAGGTCAGTGGGCCCTTGTGCAGTAAAGCTTAGGCAAGGGAGATAACAGGATGTCTCCCACGGGACCAGATGGATTTCTAAAACTACAGGAAAGTAGGTGCAGTGATAAAGTCTGTAACCAATAAGGAGCTAAAGTTTTGCAATATGTATAACCTAATTATCGTACGACCAATAATGAGCCTGAGCTTTGCAATATGTATAACCTAATTATCGTGGCTATAAAAGTGATTGTAACACGACCAATAAACGAGTTCCACTGATGAACCATCTGGTGTCGGTGACTCCCTCCGTCTTCAACATCATTTCAATGTGGCAGGGACCCAGTTAAAGAGAACTTGATTAGTAGATGCATGATAGCCACAAGAATCGAAATTTTGTGGTGATGAATAAACCATCCTAGAAGGGAGGCATGTGCACTGCATATTACATATAATGGAACCAGGGAACTTTGTAATTCTTCCTTTCCCTGCTCAGGCAGCCAAAGCCTTTCTCTGAGACAGGTAATGAAAACACGTTTCTTAAGTTTCCTTTGTCTGTGTTACCTTGACAGTCTAGCATTGCTGATGACAAATGGAAGCAAAGTGGCATTTGTATTAGTAAGAGATTCAATTAAATGGGTCTGATGTCTTAAATTAATTGTGTCATGCAGGTTTTTTTTCCCTCATTCCTCTTTGCTGACTTTTTCTCTGCAAGGCTTTCTTTGACAAATAGGTAAATTGCTGCTTGGAAACCCATTGGCTCCTGCAGCTCCTTCTCCTGACATCAAATTGAAATAAAGCTTTCGCTCCATTTGTGCTAAATATCAGACAGGTCTGATTTTTCCTCTCTCACCAGCTTTTCTGCACTGCAACTCTGTTGATTTACAACTCACTCACCTTAATGTACAGCATGAGAGAGAAGATTTTGAAACTGCAGATTAGAATCTGGACTTGGATGCCTTGTCTATCCTTTCTGAAGAGCTGGTTTCGGTTGCATACAGTTTTCTACAAGGTTCTTTCAGTTCAGGTTTTCTGAAAACGAGCAGAAACTCTGGCAGTACTTGTGTAGCAGTCCAAGACACTTGTTGCTTCAATTAAAACAGCACAGACCCCAGTGGACTTCAGCAATGACTTCGGCCTCTGTGTTGTTCTTGGGGTGCCCATTGTATGTCATAAAGCACAGCGACTGCATCTTTTTATTGCTACAGACCCTATGGGGAAATATTTTTATGGAAAGATTTGATGTGAAGCACTGCTGTTCTTTATTAATGATGCTACAGCAGTAGACTTGGTGATAAAGTCCCCAGCAGTGATCTGTTAGCTAGAGGTGGTCAGACTGCAAGGGCTGGGTAAATGTGTATATATTCTCATCTGCACTTTATTTTGGTGATGGTGATAACTGTGACAGAAGATTTATCAACAATGATCACAGCTGCAATCCAGTGGCAACATTTTGGCATGCTAATTGAAAGGTCACTTGGGGCAGCAAAACTGAGATGTCTGTGTGGGTACTTGTAGCACAGTTACCTCCAGTCTAATAAATTATATATGTTTAGGAGTGTCCTTGGGTACCGAGGCCAACGGGGATGGAGTGACATATTTCTGTGACAGTGAATATTGTTGGACTACAAAACAGCATGGCTTATACAAGCTGCCTATTGGGAACACTCCCAGCAATGCCCTCATCACTGAACCACACGTAGAGATGGTTGGTGAGCGTCCTAGTGCAGTTTGTAAGCAAGGTGTACATACAAATGTCCCTCACTTAGGTCAGAAATATCCTGTCTATGTCCCACTTAGCTCATCACAACTGACCTGAACTGTCTGAATATGGAAGATTTGCAAAGAACTACTGATGCTTCCACTGCAGACTTGAAAATAGTGCTCCTAAATGTTTGTGACTGTATTGAACTGCAGTTATTTCTTAAGATTAAAAGATGCATTCATTTTGATAAATCTTATGCTGGGAATTGTTTTCTCAGCCTATTTAAAAATTTAAATAAGGAAAGGGAAAAACACAATGTGATGTAACTGGCATAAATACACACTGATGTCTGAATAGTGCTGCCTGCTTGCACAAAGAACAGAGACTAGGAGATGCTAGGAACCAGGCTCTAGAATATCTTGCTTTCTTCTCAGCTGGCATTTGTGTGACAAAACCTAGTGTCTATACAAGCTAGCACACTCCCAGTGAGTGAGAAATCCACTCCCCCTGTCGTCTGCTCTCCTGCATGAATAGTTAAGAGGAGGAAACATGTAAACTAGCAGCAGGCTGGAAGGAGGGAGAAGGGGGAAGATGAATTTCCAGCTGGAGGCTAGCGCAGCACACAGTGAATGAGGCTGTTTGCAAAACAACGGGCAGTGCTTGCAGTGGAAGAGCTGGGAGGGGAGGGCGCAGCCCTCCAGTTCCAAGAAACACTGTCCTTGCAAGCTCACTTGGATGAGCCCTGCCAAGTACCCTGGAGTTCTTTAGGCTGCCACTGCAGCTCATGACATCTGTGTGATCTTTGAGGTGTTCTGCATTGGCTAACAACAGGACTAGCTGGACTAAAGATGTGGTCTCCTTCAGAGAAAACCTCTTCTCAGAATGCCTGTTTATATTGTCTGAGTATCTCATTCTTGCATCAGTTGATCCATTTCCTTTTGCCGTTCAGAGTCTCACAACATCCTTTATTTCTTAAAGCAAGAGATTTGTACTCCACGTGGCCTTGTGGAATATCCAGAAACAAGTACCAAAGACGGCCCCTACAACATGACTCTCTCTCTCTCTCTAATATTGACTCTTCACACAGAAGGAACTATTAATAGCATTGCCAGAACCTGTAGCTCTGATTTATGTTCTACGGGTTCACGGCTAAATGAAGAATCTTTATTGCTCACATCTTACTGACTGTAAAGCCATTTTTTTTTTTGAGGAAAGTTAGAACCCTAGAGATATAAGCAGTAAGACCACAAATGTTCATGTTGTGCTTCCAGTGAAAAGATTTGCAGACCGCTTTGTAGGTAACTAAGGAAGGCAATTTCTATCCTAAAATTTGACTCACAAAATTTCTTCAAGGTAGCTAATCTTGCCAGTTTATAGGAATTAATTTCATATCCTGCGTTCAATATTGTGACTTTTTCCTACTAAACCTTTAAATGAAAACATGGATCGTGGCACTGAGTCACTTATTCCTGGTCATCAGCGAGGGCAGCGCATCAGCACAGCTACCAAGACTTGTCAGTGCCATAGTACATAGTACATCCAATGCCCAGTACATGTCATGCAATACCGCGTTCTGGTCTCAGAGCTGTGGCAACAGGCAGTAAACACGAGACTGAAAATGCTAGAGTTTGGGTAAGAAAGATTGTTGTTATTTCTTCTTTGAGTGGAGACTTTTGATTTGATTGGAGAAAACAGAGTGATGAACACAGGGACATTTAGAGTTGCAGGATGCAGTTCCCTGCTGCTTTGCCTCAAGGAGGTATTCCAATATGCACTGCAAAAGAACCTCAACACCATTTGTGCATGCACAGGCATATAAATGGTTGTATTCACATTTTGTGCTGTAGTACTGACGTTTTCACCGCTTCCCTCAGTCATGTAACTTCTGTAAGTATTCAAACAGACACAGGCCCAGCTGATGCATGCTCACATGTTTTTACAACATAAAATTTGAAAGTCCTGTTTCAGGGGAAAAAGTTTTGTATTTTTTTTTTTTTATGGGTATGTTTTTAATCCCCCCTTGTGGCAAAATTTCCCTACGTATCTCCCACCTGTGACCTATCTGTCTTGGAACAAGCTGCACAATTCTGTATACCTATCCACTCACTCTTGTTAACCATTGTTGATTTGTCTTTATTTTATTGTGCTGCTCCTTAGTAAGGTTGGAGCAGTTGTGTATCAAAAGCAAAGACTTCCAGAAGTTCACTCAACATAATTCTTTTCTCCTGCACTAACAAAGTCCAGCTCCAATTCTTATATTTTTGTTTAGTAGTAATGGGGCCTTTTTTGCCCATCACCAAAGCAGAATGTGCATATTTTATCTCCTCTCACCTTTACCCCAGTCTTGTGGTTCCTGCTGATTATTTAGATTTTTATTTCATGCAGTAATGAATGCGTTGTAATAAATTAATTCTTGGCGTGCTTTCCTCCTTCATTAATGCAGGAAAATCTCTGTTATTCAAAGAGGTTATGTGTCTACCAGATTTCACACAACTCATTAAAAAGGAGCTTTAATAGTATAAACAAATCAACCTTCAACCCAAATAAAATTAAAGGGAATATGGGAAAGCATGGTGATTCTGCTTGCATATGAACCTCTCTCTCTTTGCACAGGTAGCTTTTGTTTTTTTTCCCTAACCGGCTGTCCAAGGCTTGACTTTTTCTTTATTTCTTACTACTGACGTACACGTTAGAACCAGAGTGCTTCAGCTCAGAGTAAATGCTGTTCTGCCCTCATCCTCTGCATCTTGGGTATTGTGCACTTTATAATGATAATAGTAGTAGTAGTAATAATAATAATAATAATAATAATAATGTGGTGTTTTTCTCTCCTTCCTTGAAGCACAAGGTGTTTTGCTTTGTTTTTCTCCTTCTTAACAACTGGAAGTAAATAGTCTGGGCCAGTATCTGTTTGTCTACTGACCGCAGAGAACTTCCTTATATTGTAAAGTTTTGAAATCCTGGAGGACTTAAGCACAAGTCAGAAGTCATTAAAATGTGGAAGTTTTATCCATCCACAGTGACTCCTGTTGATCTTTTTAACTTTCACTACAGTAAAAAAGCCTTGGTTATTTTCGTTCTCTTGTAATTAAAGCAGGCAGAAGACTTCTCTGTGGGCTTCTGTCTCTGCTGGGAATTTCACACATTGCTTTATTTGAGTAAACAGACCCCATAAATACGTATGGAGAAGTCGTCCCAGCACAAATAAATTGTTGCTGCTCATGTCAGAAAATATAAACCTCTCTTGAATGTTTTACTAGTACTGCTTAGCATGTTGTGGCACTGGGGTTGTATCGCTGGGTGGTTTTGAACTTTTGCTCTAAGTCCAATGTAGAATAATGTTGAGCTCAGCAGTGCTCACAAGGAAAGAGCAGGTGCTATGCTACAACAGACGGGGTGCTCAATGTTGTCCTTCCTTCTCTGTGGGGTCTCTTAGAACTTACTGAATCGGAGAAGGTGCCTACTGAACCAGAGAAGAGAAAAGAAGCATATGTGGAAAATAGCATTTGACTGAGATGTCTAAGGGCATCTGGGAAACAGTATCAGTATCTGGAAGCTATGGAAATCTTTAACCTGTCCAGATACACTCAATCCAAAAACATAAGGAGGGGAGAGAGAAATATGCTCAATATATAAATTTAAAATCCATGAAAATGGGGAAGACGTCCATCATTGTGTCATTCAGGCAGGAGGTAATTTAGTCAGCAGCAGCAATAGAAACAATTAAGAAATAGAAAAGACTCCATGGTAGACATCTGTGGACAGTCTGTCTGAGCTATGGGTATGAAAATGTTCTCCGGGTTGTTCAGGAGCTAGGTTTTGCTTAAGTGTATTTATGGAACAGTAATGAAGAAAACCAATGAAAATTGATGGGGTATCATTGCCCATCACTTCCATGCTTTATAGACATAACATATATCTCATTCTGTACTTGCATGGCCTGGGCACCAGAGCTGGGGCTGCAGCAGGAGCACCAGGACCAGCCGAGCAGCACCAGTGTGCTCTTCTGCCTAAGTTGGGTCACCCTGCAGCTCGCACAATGATGCAGCTGGGGTGGAGTACAGGCCTGAACTCCTGTAGGCACACTCATAGAGTGCTGGGTGCTGCACAGATACACCTTAAGAAATCTTAGGGGTGTTGGATTTCTTTAACCCCACAAAATTATCCCCAGAGAAGAACAATCTGTTACTCCGAAGTAGCATTGTTTATGATGTCCCAGAGGAGACACAAAAGGTACTCCTTGGGAATGGCTGTCAATACTTATGCTGACCTGCTGTGTCATTTGGTCCTTGCACGATCTCTGGTGCTGTAGCACGTGCCCAGCTTTCTATCACATTTATTCCAATGTGCTGCTGCCTCCTTCTCCTTTAACATGCTTTGAGAAAGGCATTTGGCCATCAATGTTAGAGAACGTGTTCGTATTTTTGTCTCTCTTATCAGTCAGTGAGTAATTCTAAATTAAAGCATGACTTTCCTGTGAACGTTTCATATGCTTTCCTTTTACAGCCTTATGAATAGCTTCTCATTTGATTCCCATACCCCTGGGAAGAAAGGTGTGTTTAAATACAGTGGTTTCCTGCCTGCTGCAGACTGCTGTTTGAAATGTTCCCCAAGGATGTGTGCACTTGTGAAACAATTTCTTCCCTCATCTTTCTTCCACACAGAGCACGGCTTCAACCACTCCAAATCAAAGGATCCTGCATGGCTACACCGGGGTCCTTCCACGTCACCTGCATTCTACCCCCTCCCTGTGTAAGTCCCCATCCACCTGCCTTGTTCTGCCCCCTCCTCGTTCCTCCTGCCTCAGCCTGTCCATTGTAATATCCTGGGGTTTATGATACTGTCAAATATGCCTCTGTCCAGAGTCCAGCTGGATTGCTGTGACTGATGCTGCGGCACAAGAGTACATAGTTGAGGGCTTTGCATCATGCCAAAAAAATGTGTCTTGTCCACTCAGCCTATCCATTTATTTCAAGAAAATCCTTCCATATCATATTTCCTTATTCTAAAGACTTTTCCCTCTAGAGCTAGTAGAAGAATAGCTAATTTTTTAAAATAGATTTAATTGCCAGAATTCATAATCCCATCCATACCTTTCCCATGATAGCAGGAGCACCTTGACATTAAAAAAGTGAAATGAATGGTTAGTCGGAATATCTGTTCTGTTTTCTACCCTTAGGTGCTAGGTTTAAGTGGTGCCTAAAAGGAGGAAAGGGACAAGGCAGCAAAAAGTTATTCCTAAAGCCTGGTTTCCTTTTCTAAATGTCAATTTTCTCTTTCAAGAACTGCCAAGGTACTATTGAGATTTTGTAAGAATACTTCAGACGTGCCACGAAAAAAGAAAGAAGGGACAAGAATTAACTATCTGTATTGCACTGCTAGAGAACCCAAGGAGAAATCTGCTTCTTATGGCTGATGGAAACCATAAACTTGACAGCTCAATGCAGTTTTCTTTAAGAAAGGCTCAAAAAAGAGTAGCAGGACACAGAGCAGGACCTTTGCAGTTATGAAATTCTCTCATTCCCAGTAAAACTCAGCCTTGGTTGAGGTATATGAGAGGAAGCAAAAGCATAAAAACATTTCTCCTTTCAACTGAGCACAACATGTAGGTCTGCTTAGGACTGGATCTTTTAGATCAGTAGTAATTAATTGTCTGTGCACTATACAGAAATAGCAGGTGAGTACTCAAGAAGGGCAGGGAGGGGAGGAGGGTTCTCAGGGAAACAGTGAAAATTAAGTCTCAAATTATCCCAAATAAGATGATCCTAAACTATCACTTCAGAGTCTGTAGTGAATGCTATTAGGTTGAATGACCTCAAGGTACAGCCTTTATCATTTTAGGCAGAAAACTAGATAAGAATAATGGAAAAATTTGCTCAGAAAAGATGGACTTTCTGGCATGATATGTAGAGGCAGGGGCAAAAATCAGAATTTGTTGCCTTTGTCTCAAAAATATGCCTGAAATATTGAAAAGCATGACGATTTCATATGATTACAGGAAACATAAAGAAACCGTTGAAGTTGCTGAAAGCGGAAAGTTCTCTTTCTTGTTAGGTTCAATCCTACATAGGGTCAGACTTTGCAAAATAAGCTTATTTTGAAAGTAAAGTTGCAGGTGCGTCTAATCTGCCAGGTATTTTTTATCTTACTTTGTAACTTTACTTAGTTGATGCCACCATTTTTTACACTAAATTGTATTTTGAGATACTAGCGATGTCATTTCAGAGTGTATGTATTCTTTTCTGCAGCTCCAAACATCAGATCCTAGCTTCTTTTAGTCATATACTCAAGGCTTTTCCCTCAATATAAACCATGAGGGAAGGAAGGTGGATAGACCTGGGAGAATGAGACAGCCTCTCCCACACCAATTTGGCCAAGAAGCTTCATGGAGTCCAGTGCAGGCCTTTCCATTGCACTTTGATTTTACAGACCCCTCCTTCAAAAGTGCCTGAGCTTTTATAAGCAAACAGATTTCTGGTCAAAAATGTTGTGTTTCTTCTCATTTCCCCTATGGGATACACTGTTAAGTCAGTGTTGTAAACTTATGGCTATGGCCAGCTACAGCAGTGATCTTCAGCGACATCACAACAGCTACGTGGGGTGTCTGCTATTGTGAAATCTCCTGCTCTACAGGCTGGTGATTTCTGTGCTTGAGCTTCTTAAATTATTAATCTGTGGAATTGATGGAGCAGCGTTGAGCCTCAGAAGAAAAACTCAGAAGCAAGTTTGGAGTCTGTGAAGGCATTTATTTTTGTTATTACGGATATAGCTCACTTGCCCCCACAACCACTGTTCATGAAAAGAAATGCTTCACAGCAAGACATTGCCCCTGAAGCCAAGCCCACTTTGCTCTGTAGTATTTTCTAGGAAAGAAAACCTGAGCCCAAACAGTGCCCTGCAAGGGGGTTTCCTCCAGCAAGCCCTTTGGTCCTTTTTGCAGTTGTCTGGCAACCAGGGAAGAGAGGAGGAGGAGGGTGTGAGTTCATGGAGGCACCTGTAAAAGAACATGATGTTTATCAAACCAATTGGCCAATCCAGCCTCTGATTCTCTTGAGCTATTTCTTTGCAATAGGTCATCTGCACTGGCCTTTTTTTAGATGATTGTCTGCTGAAGGTGATGATGATGATACTGATTTACTTTTACATGAGTTTCACACTCATAAGAATCCTTTGGCATTACCAGAACTGTTCTTCTTTAGTGGGAATGAGTGAGCTAAGAAAGAAGATTTGGTCAGAGCACTGAGCTTACCTGTGGTGTCTTTGCTACACCACATGATTGAGCAATGATCCTTGGCTCAAAGGAAACCAAGAATTCAGCTTGATTGTCCCTTCTGAACATGAAGTTCAGCCTCAGATTTTGTAGCAGATGTTCTCCCCAGTTGTCAAGATGCCTAAAAACTCTGGAAGAGAAAGCAAGTGTTTTCAATTCAAGAAAGCAAACAAACAGAAAAGTAGAAGTTGCCATCTCCAGTTAAATACGTCCAGCGTAGGGTTTGTAGTCTGGATGAAAATAATCTTAGAAGAACAGGGAGGTGAGAGAAAGAAGTCAAAGCTGTGCTCTGTGAGTCACAAGCTACTGACATGAATCACACTTTCTGAGGAGTGTCTTGGCCATTGCTCACGCATTCTGTCTTTGGCCCAATGTTACAGGAGTCTCTATACAGAACAATAATTTATGTAGGAGGTATAATATCTCTTCTGAAAAGCTGATAAACACTTGTTGCAGTTACTTTCTGCCCTGGGGAGGACACAGAGGTGAGTGTCCAGTTTGCCTTGTTTAGGTTTGGGCCCTCTGTTTCCTGCATCATAACCTTTGGGATATTGACTATAATGGCATGGAATTAGAACAGACTAAATTGCTCTCTTTTTGTGATTTAAGTAAGCACCATACAAAAACTCTTTAATAAATGATGCTAAAACATCCTGAGTTTTGGAAGTGACATTGGGCAACTTGCCACAAGGCTTAACCTAATTGCTCTGAAGCTGTCACTAAGTGCATAATTCAAGGTTTCCTTTAACACAAAAGCTCTTAAAAGTTGGATGGCTGCAAGGGAAAGAGACAGCGGAAAGGAGCAGCTGTTATTCTTTGAAAGAGAAAGCGAGGCGTCTTCAGGAGTAGGAGGGTAGTTTTGTCCCTTTTTGCGGCAGAGAAATCCATAACAAAGAGAAAAACTTGGTTGAGCCTCTTCCTTTTTATCACCTTAGATCACCTTGAACTTGGTGGGAAAGGCAAATGTATCCAACTTTCCCGCGCCCTGTTCTGCTGGGGAAAGCAGCATGACTCTCCATCCTGCGTCTGGACTCTGACAGAGGGAGACAGCCCAGCAGCTTAGAAGCTGACAATAGTTGTGAATTATCTCAGCTTCCCACCAATCCTTTGCCTTGGAGTCAGTGCCTAAAGAAAGACATTGCCTTTGGGAAAACTGCTGGTCTCTCGCTTGTGGTATCACAGTATCACAGTATCATAAGGTTGGAAAGGACCTCTGAGATCATCAAGTCCAACCTATAACCTAACACTAACACCAACCATCATCTAGACCATGGCACTCAGTGCCTCATCCAGTATCCCTTTAAACAACTCCAGGGTAGGTGACTCCACCACCTCCCTGGGCAGCCCATTCCAATGGCCAATCACCCTTTCAGTGAAGAATTTTTTCCTCACATCAAGTCTAAACTTTCCCTGACGAAGCTTAAGTCCATGCCCTCTGGTTCTGCCACTGGTCACCTGAGAGAAGAGACCAACCCCTGCCCGACTACAACCTCCTTTTAGGTAGTTGTAGAGAGCAATGAGGTCTCCCCTGAGCCTCCTCTTCTCCAGGCTAAACAGCCCCAATTCCCTCAGTCGCTCCTCATAGGGCTTGTGCTCCAGCCCCCTCACCATCTTCGTTGCCCTCCTCTGAACACATTCCAGTATCCTAACATCTTTCCCATACTGAGGGGCCCAGAACTGGACACAATATTCAAGGTGAGGCCTGACCAGTGCCGAGTACAGGGGGACAATAACTTCTCTGGTCCTGCTTACTACACTATTCCTGATGCAGGCCAGGATTCCATTGGCCTTCTTGGCCACCTGGGCACACTGCTGGCTCATGTTGAGCTTCCTGTCCACCAGCACTCCCAGGTCCTTTTCTACCTGACTACTCTCTAGCCACTCTGTCCCCAGTCTGTAGCTCTGCATGGGATTGTTGTGTCCAAAATGAAGTACCCGACATTTGGACTTATTAAACATCATCCCATTAGAATCGGCCCAGCTCTCCAATCTGTCCAGGTCCCTCTGTAGGGCCATCCTACCCTCTAGCAGATCAACTCTTCCTCCCAGCTTGGTATCATCTGCAAATTTGCTGATGATGGACTCAATCCCCTCATCCAAATCGTCAATAAAGATATTAAACAGGACGGGACCCAATACCGATCCCTGGGGGACACCACTGGTGACCGGCCGCCAACTGGATGAAACACCATTTACCATCACTCTTTGGGCTCGGCCATCCAGCCAATTCCTAACCCAGCACAAAGTGCTCCCATCTAGGCCACGAGCTGCCAGCTTCCCTAGGAGTCTACTGTGGGTCCCTAGGAGTCTACTGTGGTCTACCTTCGTAGCTATGCTGGTACTTGGGCTTGACTTTGATGTCATACCCCTACTGCCTCCAGAGGCAGAGCCAAGGGCTATCCAGCCAGCCAGTCCCGGGAGATGAGCCACACTGAGAACTGCTGTAGGAGTTGCTTGAAGCACTTTGGGCTCCAGTGCAAATTTGAACCTCAACGTTATTAAGATAGTAGGTATATAGACTCTACTGGGTAAATATTAGCACAGAGGAAGCAGAGTGAAAAAGGTGTTCTTGAATCTAAGGGACACAGGCTCCTATAAGGGAAGAAGAATAGCTTCTTCATCCTGCCTATTTATTTTTCAGTTAGAGAGGAATGATACTGTTGTTTGTAAATACTGCACATGTGAACATGTGTTAGCAATATCTTTCAATATTGCTGTGACTCGTCATTAAAAAGCCCTGCTGGCTTCTTGGTCTGATCTGGGGGGTGGGAGAGGTTGTCTCACTGAGCTCCTCCATTTCTAGTATAGGTCTCATAAAAGCGCTTAAGTGGTACCATTTGTCACCTCATCATTGGTCACTGAGAGCTGTTAATGCGCTGATACCTGATACCCTGCAGCCCCCCTTCTCCTGTAGCTGAAACCTCCTGTTTCACATTCTCTTTCTTATCAGCTAACATTCCATTTTCTCACAACATGCCAAGGTCACTGTATGTAGGCAGGGTTGTGCCTACAGGCTTCAAGGGTCACAAAATGCCCTGATTCTTCTAAAATACTTCCTACACAAGAGGGCATCCTAAGGTCTCCTTTCCAGGAGAGGGAGGGATTCTGGTTTCTTTACTCGCCTCTCTTTGATAAAAGCCTGCCAGAGGGAGTGACGTCTGTGACACCAGAGCCTGCAAACCCTTGTTGTTTCACTAAATTATTAATCCTGTTCCTGCGATAATATAGTTATAAGGAGGAGCCTAATTGAATTTACTGTCTGGCTTTGGCCAGTAGGGTGATAAAGATCCGGCAGAATGGGATGACGGTGAATCCTGCTAGTGTGCTGCGAATGTGAAGCAGGAGGGACTGGCAGTTGGTGTGCAGGAGGGAAAGGGAATCAGTCCAGGCTCAAGAAAGGTAAGGGACCAAACTGGAACGAGATTTGCCAGAATAACACGCTGACCTTGTGCTGCAAGGGTGGTTGTTAATAGGAAAACAGTTTTGCAGGCAATGTTTTCCTGCAGGCTTTGGAGGGAATAGGAATGTGTGTGGTGGCACTTGCTCAGTGCATGTGGTATGTGCCTTTGTCTTTATGTGTGCTGCAGGGTTTTATATCACTGCGTTTTCATTGTGCCAGTCTGTACGGAGATGCTTGTGTTTTATGTGGATGGAGCAGCAACGTGTGAAACCTGTGCTTTATAAATCTAATGAGAGTCGAAAGGGAGAAATTACCTCATGGGCAACATGGTGAAAACAGTAGTGCTTTCTGGTTTGATTCAAAATGGAAATGCCGAGGCTCTTAGTGAGCTGTTTGCAAACAAAAAGGAGCAAGTGTGTGTCCATCTGTCTGTGTAAGTATGGGATCTGCAGTGAGATGTGAAAACGGGAAAGAGGAGGTAAGAGAGGAGCATTAGGGTATGGCAGGTGGAGGTAAATTGCAAGCAATGTGTAATCAGATTTTCTAACCTGGAGAGTGCAAATGAATAGGGAAGTGGATTAATCCTGTCTGCTGAGGCAGCTACACCCTGGAAAGCAAAGAGGGGAATCAGGACAGGTTATCTGACTGGTTGGAAGAACTGATGATCAAACTCTCCTGTCTACCTGCTGCTAAAGTGCCAACATAATAGATTGTTTTCAGGGATTTTCTATCGCCCTTTTAATCATGTGAAGAAAGGGAGAGCATCTCTGAGGTTAGAGCCCACACAATCAATGGCATCTGGTAGAGCAGGAGCACATCAAGCAAATGAGCCTCTGCTCTTCTCTTTGTTTCACTGGCTTTGCTGTGATAGCAGATGACTGCTAAATAGACAGGGCAGGTGGGGGAAGCTGGATTGCAAATGTGGCAAGTGGCGTTATGCCATGTAGGCAGGGAATGTTGTTTGCAGTGACGATGCTATAATCACACTTCCGCAGCTTAAATCTCAGCAAACCTTTAAGACAAGACTGTCCTGAGCTGGGCAACCTTAGCCCCGTCAATAACCAGAGTAAGGATTGTAGCTTGCTGTAAGGCATTAACGCGTTTAGCTGCTTCTCTTATGTTTTCACTACCTCACTCTTTCTAAGCCACCATCCAGTGGAAAGTGTTGTTGAGACAAAGATATTGCTCACCTGTGGCTATCTCATCTCAGCTGGAAACTAACTCTTCTGATGAGTGCTGAGTTATGCTTTTTCTGCTTGCTCAGAAAGCAGTAGCCAGTGGCTCCCTCTGAAAACAGCAGTAAGACAGAAAGCACCCCCAGGGAGAAGCAACAAAATGGCTTGTCTTGATTAAGAAAACCTGTTTGCCCAAATAAGCAATTCCTCCCCTAGAAGGCTTTCCACTCCTCCCCACCTTTTTTTTGTTTGGTTGGGTTTTTGGGGGGAGGAGGGGGCATGTGATCTGTGAGAAATTGCACTTATGGGGTTTGTAGTACTGCAAATTCTGCCCTAAAGGACTGAAACAGAGCACCCTTAACTTTCACAGTTTTATTACTTTAACCGTAATAAAGGTTGTTGCTCTATTTTAACTGTTAATTCAGGCTTTTTCCACCTTGCAAATCTAATTGCACTTTGCAAACATTCCTTGTGTTTATGTCATTCACATTGCACTTTCCAGCAAGAAAAAGAATCCAATTATCCTTCTTTAAAAAAAATAAGAGGGAAAAAAATGAGTTTGGTTCTTATTGTATAGTGGCTGGCGTATCGTGCTGCGGCATTCTCCCATAAGAGGATGCCACTCTGTCTATTGGGGTTTAATCAGATTGGAAATTCTCCACGTTGTCAGGTTTTGCAGTAAACATTCTTGGATATTTTATCCCTTTTTGGAATTTTTAGGCTAAAAATCCCTTTTCCCTCCACTGTAATATCTAAGCAAATAAGCACAGAATTCCCGGGTTGGAATAACAAAGAATGCTATGGCCTAGGTACAATTAATAGCTGATAAAGGTGCAGGACCTTGGTGTGATAATCTATTGGTAGGTGGAACTGCTATCTCAAAATGTCAAACAAAACACCCAGGGCATTTTCAGAGCTGTTCTAAGAGCATTTTCTTTCAAACTGCATCATTGCTCTGCCTCCTGTATCCCTCCCCCTCATACACTCCAGTGTTTCTCTTCTCTGTCTTTTCAGCTGGCGTGCATCCCCCCAGGTGTACAAAGCCCTGGATTGTAAGTTTTCAGCCAGACTTAGTAAGACCAAATGGAAGCATTCCAATTTCTAGAAATGCTTATTGGTTGGATAAAATGGTTTCCTTTCTGCTTAATCCGTGGGGAAGCCATGCTTTCTGTGCACTCCGGATAATTTTTCACTCCTTCCTATCCTTCATGGTTTATCATGGCATTCTCCTACCTCACCGGGAGATCAGAAACTGTCAAGGAATTTTTCTGGAATGCTGACAGACAGCAGAGGTCTGATTAGCATTTGTAGGATAACTGTTACTTGCTCAGTGTTGTAGACTCGTATGTGTATTTATGATATGGTTATCAAGGAAAATTAAGTGATTATGCAGAACTAACAATACCTGTATTCATGGCTGTCAGGTTCCAGGCACTCATCTATTGTCTGTTTCATGAGAACTAATCCTACTGTGCCTGGGCAGATCAAACACTAAAGCAAGAGTGCAGTATGACTTTGATGCCATAAGCAGACTACACTGGCCACGGGAAAGGTGACCCGGGGCACATGTTTGTAATTTAGACCCCGCTGATAAAGGGGAAAAAAATAATGAGATAGCCTTGAAAAAGTAGGAGAGAGTCTGTAATGGGGCTGTCAGGCTGGAAATGGTCTTTTGTCCTAGTGACAGCACTCCATTGCAAAGGGCTGAATTCTTCATTGCAACCAGAGTGACATGAAGGGGAAGAAAAGATCAACTTCACAGCAGGGCTTGTGGTGGCTTGTCTTGGTGGGGGGGCTGGAAGTGGGAGTATAAAAAGGTAGATTGGGTGGGGAAGGAAGAAAACCTTTTCCAGGCTTCCTTAAACTGGGAGTATTGCCTTCAGATCACTTCTGAGAAAATAACTGCTGTTGTTTTCAAAGGCACATTAGATTTTGCTGTAAACTTTCAGACCAGCATGTGAACAGACAGCCACTGTGTCGTACAAGACTCCAGCCTGAAGAACATGAGCACCATTATCTACCTCTGGGTTGGAAAAAGAAGTTAGAGTTCAGGTTAAATTGAGGAGAACAGAGGGACTGGAGAGACAGGTGAAGAGCCATACAAAGTTGGGGAGAGGGCTGTGCCATTTTTTTGAAGAAGGAAATTTGGTTTATTTGTTTCCTGCTCTCAGCCCATACTAAAGGCAGCACTTATTCCCTGTGTACTTCAACTTGGAAGTGTGGAAAAGCTTCCTTATTTCTTCTCATACACAGGAGCAAAGACACACATATCAACTCATTTTAAAAGATGGCAACCAGTGTCTTCAGCCAGGTCTTTGTGGTTTGAAGTGGCTGTTTGTTCAGCTCCCTTGAGTGTAGAAAGTGTGTTACATCAAGCCCTACATTTTCATTTACAATTTGATTTTACATTTAGTTGATAACGGCACAAACACAGAAGGGAATATTTTTTAACTTGCAGGTTCAAGCCCTTTAAAACGACAAATCTGTTTAAGAAAATACACTAATAAGCCACATTTTGGTAAATTTGATAGCTAAAACTTTTCACATTATTTGGAGCAGAATAGGAAGTTAACTTGTGTATCATTCCCATCCAAGTGAATGGAGAAAGTCTCACGCTACTAGGACTCAAGACTTGCAAGCTTGGTGGAAAAAAACACAGCCAGAAATGCTGACACCATAACTCTTATGTAGTCAATGCAAACTATTTTTAATCTAGAGGACTAGTAAATTTTCACCAGCACTAAATTAACTTCTTAGGCAAACACAGACAAGTCTACATAGGTCCATTAAAAAAGCAAAACCAATAGCAGCAGAACATTCAGCTCCAAGATGATTGTCTTTTAAAATCTGTTGTTTAAAACATACTAACACTCTTTTTTAGGGTATCTTGGCCCTGTGTGGTTGTCGTCTTTTGTATAATAGGATGAACACATCCGCCATGCTGTCATCATCCTCCCCCTCTTAAATCTGGAACTTGCTGGGCTTAGAGTAAAACTGAACAGCCCTGTAATACATTGCAGCTCAAGAATATGTCAAAGACCTTCGTGGCTGCAGAAACACTTTTGCCTAACTCTGCAGAATAAGCTGATAAACTCCAGAGGCAGATGCTAGAAAATACAGATCCTTCTTACAGAGCAAAGTCAAGAATATCAGGACTTTTCTCATTCAACTTAATCAGCATAACTCTGTTGCTTATAGCCCCTGCTGTAGTGCTGTGGACAAAAATAAAAGAGATAAGGGAATTTGGAATGAGGAATGATATAATGATTACATGGTCCCAGAGGTGATGGACTGCGGGGTGTTTCTGCCCCTGAGTCACTGCCGGCAGCTCTGATTCACTGTGCCCATCACAGGCAGCTGCCAGAGACTGTGGACACAATCGTGGGCAGGGAAACACACTCAGCACCGAGCTGGTTTCTGAAGTGAGATTGACAAAACCAAATAATGTGACAAGTTAGGAAATATTTTTTCTTTTTCTAGCCCGAAAATTTTTGGGTTTGCTGCTTAAAGATGAGACTCAGTGCCTGTTATTTGCCTTCTGCTTCCTAAAGCGTTAATGCGCTTTGGAGAGAGAGAAGTTGGATGAAACGCTGCAGTTCTTCCAGCAGCTGAAGGCTGCTGTATTTAGCTTGATGCATCTATCTAAAATAGGCCTGTGTGTATTTAGTTAATCTTGCAGGCAGGCTTTCTTACTTCAGCAGCCTTGTGAAGTTTCTTATAACAGGAGAGAGAGGACTAGGCGAGGCAGTGGGGTGCTGTTTTATACTAAAACTGAAAGGGGCTGTCAGGAATTAACATGAAGGTTACCTTGGTTTACTCTGGGCGACCTTAACAATTCAACAAAGCCTTTCAGTCAGGGCTTCCCCCTGTGTTCCCCACAGGGGCAGTTTCATGGATGAGTTTCTTGAGGCCATTTAACGCTCCAGCTCCTAAGAAACACGAGGCATAGGAGAGGATGGCGCCTGTCAAGAGCTAGAGCTGACAATCCCTATTACTGTGCAGCGAGGCTGTTCCCAGGAAGATTCCTTGATGTCTCCAACTCCTAGTCACAGGTGACAGGCTTCTGGCTTACATGTCATGTCTCTGTCTTGCAAGGAAGTGCCACCTCTTTTGCTGAGCCCCTCAGTCCAACTGTGTGACTCTTGTCCCCTCCCTAGGAAGGATCCACAGAAGGAGTAGGGCAGTGCCTCCAGTTACCCATGGCAGTCACAGATCTTCTCAAGTCACTAACTGGCATCTACTGCAAAAGTCAAGCCAGCCCTGCAAGGTCAGCTGCCTTCTACTGCACAGAGAGGGTTCAGATCCAATCCCCAAATGTTTTCTTAATGCTGGTGAGAATGCCATTGAAGTTGATGGGGATTTTGTTTGAACTGGAAGGGATGGAACTGACCCTCTACTTCTGAGATATTTGCCACTTAAATAAGTAGCATTGTGAGCTTTTGTGTACAAAACTAACTTGAATGCAATATTGGAGTTTGGTAAATGTTCTAGTAAAAGTAATGCAATAATCAGGGGAAGACATAAAACATAAGCTTTTGCATTGCTGTGGCATTTTATATTTTAGACAGAAAAGTTTTGTGGCCAGCCTTGGTTGCCTGTAATAAATAATAATTGTAACATGCTGTTAACTTGTGATAGCCAAACCTCATAATGCTCCTTCAACACCACTGTTAGAAGTAGTCAGCCAGTTACATTTAGTGCAGCGTCTCTCCACTGAAAGACAAGGGCTCATCAGCTGTGAAACAGGCTCTGGAAATGCCATTTTTGAAAATTTGTTTGGAAAAAAAAGCCTACCAAGACATGGGATATTTGGTACAACATTTCCATGTTGCAAGAAATTTTGGAATTTTTGTTGCGCTGTTTTGAAGCAAAATAATATTTTGAAATGACAAAATTTCTTTAAATGAGCAGTCTGGTTTTCAACTTACTCTTACAAGTATAAAAATTTTCCACCAGACCATTCTTAGCCTGGCTCTGTATAACTCCCTCTACTACAGCAACAGCTGGAAAGACACGAGTTCTCCTTCTCAGAAGGACCTACAGCTTCAGCTCTGCCCCTGTCAGGCTGCCTTTCTCTCCATCTGCTCGTTAGATGGTTGTGATGTGTTGAGGATGCTGAGATAGTTCTCAGGTAGCTGTGCTCTTATTTGAAAGTAGAGAGGACACCAACAGGGTTTAATTCTTAGTGAGGCATCTGCAACTGCAGCTTTCACCAGAGCCTCCCACACCTTGGACTAATAGAAGAAATAGCTGGTTGCTCCCTCGATGCTATAAGACCTGCATATTTTCCCAGAGCAGAGTAGGTGGTGAAGAATGAATAAACTTGTTACTTGTCTAACGTCCTAAGGGCGTGTTTTTATGTTTGGTGTAGAGCATAAAAGGGCTATAGGCAGGAAAGAATAACTCTGATTTATTGAAGAAGGTATATCACGTGCCTGTTTCATGGTATGGTCAGAGCCAGCAGCTGGTAGGGTTTAACCCCACCTGGCAACTAAGCACCACACAGCCACTTGCTCACTCCCCTCCCCAGTGGGCTGGGAGCAAGAATCAGAAGTGAGAAAAGTTATGGGTTAGGACAAAAATATTTTAAGTAGGTAAATCAAAAGCTGTCCACACAAGCAAAGCAAAACATGGAATTAATTCACTACTTCCCACCAGCAGGCAGTTGTTCAACAATCTCCAGGAAAGCAGGGCTCCATCATGCGTAACGGTTACTTGGGAAAACAAACGCTGTAATTCTTAATATTCCATCCCTTCCTTTTTTTTCCTCCCAGCTTTATACACTGAGCGTGATGTCATATGGTATGGAATATCCCTTTGGTCAGCTGGGGTCAGCTGTCCTGTCTGTGTCCTCTCTCAACTTCTTGTGCACCCCCCTACCTTCTCATTGGCAGATTAGCGTAAGAAGCTCAAAACTCTTCAGCAAATAAAACACCAGTGTTATCAACACCAGTCTCATTCTATATCCAAAACACATCCAAAATACAATCTACTGGGAAGAAAACGAAGAAAAAACAGCACAGGAAGGTGGAGTAATCATCAGCAATAAACATTTGTGAACCTCTGAATATCACTTCTGAAACCCAAAATACAGCCAAGGTGTCCATTTTAGCTAACAGCAGGTTCTGTGCTGCTTCTTGGTAAAACTCACCTTTCTTTGCTAACACAGAGCAGTGGTTATACTTACTAGGTGGTAACACTCAGCTGCTAAATAGGTTTTCCACCACAGTTTATCTAGCCAGAAGGTTCCTGCTGCTCTTTCGTTAGTATTGAGGAGCATCAGGCAGGTGCTGTGGTTGCACGGAAGTGCTCGCAAAGACCCGTCGCTTGATCGAAGCCTTACTGCTGCTTGCTAGCAAAGAAAGCTTGGTGGGCTGTGGCTGGCAGCAACGCCAAGGGACAGGCTCTGCCATGAGGCTCAGTGACAAACAGGAAGAGGGAGGGCAGGGCCGAAGCTGACAAAGCGGCTGCCATTTCTCCATTGCTTGGCAATGTTTCTTGTTCAGCCTTCAGGGTAGCACAAACTGAAAAATGATCTCGGGTAGGGTTTGCTGCCAGGCACTGACTGGCCCTGCAGATGATGCACTGGCAGCAGCTGCTGCTCAAGATCTAGCTGCCCAGGAAACAGCTGCTGCTTTACAGCAGGAACATCTGAGCTCTTCTGGGATGCTTAAGCAACTGTCTTTACGTTGAAGCATCATATGGTCACACAGCCCCTGCTGAAGCTGGGAGATGATCACAGTCAGACAGAATGCTGCCTTCTTCCCCCAGGCTTTCAGGGAGCTGCTGCTTTGTTTTTACTGCAGTGACAAATGCTTAGATATAGGTCTGGTTTGGACCACACTGCTCAATACTTACAAAATAAACCTGGAGTCAGCTTTTCAATCGGAAATTATAAAGTCACAGCAGGAGTTGCTGGCAGAAACTACAAAAGCTGCACTACGTGGGAGGCCAAGCTGAATGATCCTGATCCTAGTGATCAAATCTCCTTGATTTTTCAGAAGTGCTCTGCCATGCTTTAGTAATAATTGAAGAGATCCAAAGCAATTTTCCTTTTTCAGGAATGAGATACTAATAACGGGGAACTGAAGCAAGAAGAGAGCAAATGATTAAACTGATAATAGTGAAGAAATTTCATCTATTTTTTTATCATGCAAGGTACATTATCATTAGTGCTCACAATATGACCCTGTCTTACCCTGATTTTACATATGGATTTCCATATGAAGTGATTTAACCAGGATTCTTCCTGCAGCTCTTAGGAAAACACAGGTGGATGTGCAGGGTCTATCACCAACACATGAAGGTGATCCACTCTTTCTGTGGAGTAGAGTGATGATATCAGATTTTCATGACCCCATCACTCACTGGGTCTTGTTGGATACTGTGTTTACATCGGAGTAGATAGGAAAGGGGACAGAGATCTTTTTGTTCAACCTGGCTTATTTATAAAAGGCCACTCATGCACTACTTCCTTACGCAATTAGCAGCACACATTTTTTGCAGTGATCAGCTCTAAAACTTGACTCAGGTGACCTTGACAGCTCTGATTTGAGCTGAGAACTCTGTATATTCTTTCATATTAAAAAGTGATACAGTTTTCAGACAAATTTAATTTTAAATAGCTGCTATACTTAATTGTGCATTATAGAAAACCTCTGCAATCTGTGTTTATATCACTGTGCTTCTCAGTCTCTCTCAAACTTGACCCAATTTAGCCTTTCCATGCTTTGTTTAACAGAAATATCATTACACAATCAGGCATGCTAAGGCACAAAGCAGTTAAGTGACTTGCTTAAAGAAAACTCCATCAGAAAAAAAGAATACAGAGAAAAAGCCTGCTTTTTCTATCCCCAGAAAACATAAGATTGGTTTCCTTTTATGTGCAGTCTTGAAATAGACAATAATATTTTGTGTGTTTTAATTCACTGCCTGCCGTACTACAACATGCAGGAAGATCAGCTCTGCACTTCAGCTTAAGCCTATGGAAAACACTGAATATGCAAGCGTAAACACAGGCAGAATTGGACTGGTTTTCTTAACAGAGGGACGCCAGGCTCGCTGAGTCTACAAGTCTGTGAAGAGCTGCAGGAAATCAATGTACTTCCTCAGCCTGCTGTAGTTAACAAGGTGCCATCCAGGCCAGCCTCTGAAATCTTAACTCTAAGAAGTTGTGCCCTGGGCTTTGTTTAGTGTTGTTATTTTTTTTAATCAGTTCTGTGACTGCATAGGGATGACAAAGCCATGCAGTTATGAGGTGACCACTTTCAAGACACAATCTTTTAAACCTGCTGACCTTCATGAACTTCAGAGCACACACACCAGAGCTGGGCAAGAGCTGAAAATAAACCCAGCAGAACAATGCAGCTCCCTAACTATACTCAGAGTGCTGTTGAGTTTGGTTTGGACAGATCAGTTGATTTCACAGTCTACTTTGGAACACATTTTTTCTGTAAATACATATCTACAGTAAAAGTGGCTTTTGTAAGTAAGCTTCAGCCACCTGGGACTGCCCACTTCACTGTGATCAAATACGGGTTGTCCCAAGGAGGAACTGGAATACCTAGCAAGACTGCTTCTATTGTTAGCTATACCATCATAGAATTATACTTAAATAGTGACTGCCTACCAGTCCTGCTAGTCAGGACACGTATGCAGAAAGGAAGGTCCCAGTGTGGTTCTCAGATAACCTCTGTCTGAGATTTGTAGGATGACCCCAGTTCTCTTCTTCTTGCTACAATGCTTATGCTCTCTGTAACTGGTTAGTCGTGCTGTATTTGTGCTTGCACCCAACAAGAGCCCATGGCAATGCATGTGGCTTGAATTCCACCCACTGCACCCTGCTCAGGCTGTCCAGCTGCAGTGTCACCTCATTCTTTCCCTTCCCCTCCTCCTCTTCTTTCTCTCCTTTCCAGTCTTGGGAAAGAATTTCTCTAAGTATGAGAGAAGGAGAAACTAAAACAGCTGTGCAGATCAATCCTTTACATTCCTAGTTACAACATGGTTCTAAGCACCACATTTTTCGTCCAAGAAGGGTTTCCCCCCGGCCTGCAGCTCATGGTGGCTACACATTTGCAGCCCTTGAAGGTCTTGGTGGTTGAGTTCTTAAACAAGGCTGGCCCTTGAAAGCTTTGTAATTTGGGTATGGATCAGCAGGGGAACCAGAGTTCTTGAAGCTGCTTGTGCCTGGTTCAGTGGCGCAGTACGCAGGTATGTGAGCTGGGCCTTACAAAATCTCTGCACTCTAAAAAACAGAGCTTGTCTTTCTAAATGAGGAAACCAAGGCACTGATGTTGAGTGGCCTTCACTCAAGCTGATGGAAGAGGGCTCTGTTGTCATATTGTGCTTTATTTCCACATCTGACCTTGGTCCACTAGCCTAGTCTCTCGGGACTTTGTCTGGGTACAGAATCTATTCAAATTCCCACACTCATCTATTGTGTTTTCTGATGCTTTTTACCTAAACATTGCTTCTGGCGTTTGAAGCCAGTTATAGAGGGCTCCTACTCTGTCCAGCATGGCTGCAAATACTAGATAGGCACACAGAGAGTGAACTAATTTATCATTATACTTCTAAAATACATTTTCTGATTATAGCAGTGCATCTCTGGTGATACAAGCTTTTGTCAACACAATATTCATGTGGAGCTGACATGATTTGCAAATCTGACCTTCAACCATGATAGAGCAGAATCTTATGGACATTTGTGAGGTTGCAGCTGGGAAGGAGGCACTGGTGATTGTGCCAAAACTATATGTGCTCAGTCCAGCTCTAGGAGAGAGGATTGGCACCCTCACTGAGGTCAGAATTGTGTGGTTACGTGGCGCGAGCAAAAGGGGTGTATTACACAAACCCACACAGCTTTTCATGACCCAATGGAGTCTGGTTCCCTCTGGATTCTACCACATATTACAAAGTAACACGGCAAGAAGTTTAAGGAACATTTTGTTCTTGCTTTCTAACATATGTCAACAGGTTTTCTGAGATAACTTGCATCTCTGTGGAGTATATTGCTGAGAGAAAGCAGGGAGGTGCCTGGCTGCTGTCAATGTGCTGAGGGAGTGGATTTCTTACCCTCTCTTGGTCTTCTGAAAACATCAGCCAGGAAGTTTAACTGCGTATTACTAAGGAGCTGATGGTGCCAGCCTCTTTGATGTTGTTTTCAAGGTTAGCTCTAACTGACCTTCCTCTTGCTTCATTTAGTTGCTCACAGTTTCCTTTTCATACCCTAGCTGTGCTCTCACTGTTGGGATTTCTGCACGTTCCTGCGTTGTCTTTTTGTTAAGCTGATTCCTGCTTACTTCCTCCCTTTCTGCTTGTGCCTCCTCCTTCTCTCCCCCTCTCTCTGGCTTGTCCTCTTTCCTCAGGACCCACTCATTCTCCTGTGCCTCCTTTATTATTTCCACACCCTGAAATATAGCCCTGTTCCCTGGCCTACAGCTCCGTAGCCCAGATGCCCGCTGTTTTCCCAGTTAGCTCTCAGGAGCAGCTGTTTCACACAGCAGCAGATTACTCCTGCATGGTGGGAGGCAGTTGCTGCATTGCAGTTTGACAAACTCAAGGGAAGCTGCTGCCTTGCCTGGAAGCAGCCTGTGGGCTATATTTCAGCTGTGCAGGGACCTACGGGCCTTCCTATCTATGGGCATGCCTGGCACAGCATTAAGTAGGTGGCTCGTCTCCATGTGAGCCATAGGAGAACACTAGTTACACAGAGGCAAGGTACAACTTGGTGGTGCAGAGTCAGCAGCTCTCCTACCCATGGCTCTTGAGTGCCAAAATACCACGTAGCAGATTTGTCTTGCTTCTGAAGGAGGTGTTGGCTCCTGGCTTTGTTGAAATTGCAGCCTTGCTTGCCTGCCAGGGTTGGATCTGTACATGTGCACCAGTGGGTGCTGTGCTGCATGAGAGGTGCATGTCGTGCGAGCTGCACAGAACCAGATTCGGCCTGAGGCACAGAGCCCTCAGGATGTCCACAGGGAGTTTCAAACATGTGGAAAATGAGGTCCTAACCTACTCAGCCTGTGCCTGTATGAAAACGCCTGCTGCTGGAAGTTAAATATTGTAACAGCAAATGTGCATGACGCAGAAGCAGACCATGAGGTTCTCCACTAAGCAAAGGATTCTGATAGTGGTTTACACTGCTTCCATTGCAGAGATGATCTCCTCGGTGGCAGCACTACTGGCAATCGATAAATTGATACAGCGAAGCCACCAATAACTTCATTATTTAAAAAAAAATAAAGTCTATTTTATTAACATTATCAATCTCATTAGAAAAATATATGTAATGAGAGGAGGACAGTCTGTGTCACCGCTTTGATAGGCCCGAAGTCAAAGATCCTGGCGGTTTTGCCATACCAATTCCAGAGTAGCGCAGGTGTTATTCCTTGCTGTCAGCAGTGTCATCCTATTGGAATTTAGCCTCCACATGCTTTGCTGGAGGGAGATTTCCCTGTGACATCAGTTGCTTAGGTTTTCTCTCCTTCCTTCCTGAGCCAACGGCACACAGCCCAGTCTTCACAACAAGCAGAGGCAGTGCCAGCCAGCAGAGGGGAAGGCCAGCCTCAGAGAAGCATCACAGACTCTCTGGACAAGAGAGTTTTGACAGCTCCCAGTGTCTCCTGGGCAACATTTTCCACTTCCAAACACCTGGTGGAAAAAATGGTGGGTTACTGTAAATACTGCTGTTTAAAAGAGTGGCCATGGCCTTGCAAGAAGTGTGATAAATCGTTTATTGTAAACAGCACACTGAAGGGCACAGTTTGAGAAGCTCTGTTGCAGAGGAAACCTGTGTACCTTCCAGGCACATCACAGGATACTCTGGCCCCTCCCAGCCCTGGAACACCCTATGCCATTTGCTTCCATGCCCTTTTTCCCCAGTGCAGGGCAGAGAAGTGGTATTTTTCACTTGCTTTAGATGCTGATGCTTAGCAAGGAGCCTCTGTTCTTTTGAGAGTGCAAATGTTACAGAGGAGGAAGCAGCCATGCAAGCACCTGGCAGTGGAGCAGAAGCAATTTCCAGAGCATGCAAGTCCTGCTGGACCCTGTCCCAAGGATACTGGCTTGTGAGAAGAGCCTTGTCTAGCCTGGATGGCTGGGGCTGGGTTCCCTCCTGTGGCTGAGAGCTGCCACAGCAAGAACGTGCAGCTCTCAGTGATGCTGTGCGAAGCGTACAAAGGGCAGGCATCTCGTGCTAAAGCCACTTCTCCTGAGACTGGTATCGAAATCATATCCCACCTCTTGCCAGTTAACGGCAAGGTCCTCAGAGAAGCACACCTGATTGGTGAACGCAGTAATGAGATACTCACTCGGAGCCCTTCTGACAGCAGACAGTTCTCTGGGATGCTCCTCTTAACCAGGACTGGATCTACTCTTGAGTGGACTGTCATTAAAGAGAGGGGATTATTCCTATTTGTGTCATGCAAGGTTGAACACACAGGTTCCTGAGCAGAGGACAGCACAGCCTGTAGCATACGAATGCCCCAAAGTCATGGATGCTACATTTTACCTGCTTTTTGGAACAATTGCTGCATAAACAGTCAGTGCTACAGAAGTGCTCACCACTGCACACATTTACTGATGTGCAGTCACCAGGCACGCCAGGACTGGGTGGGAAGTCAGCACAATGCCTCAAGATACGTTATCAACTGTAAATGTGGCAGGAAGTCATTAAAGATTTCCTGAGCTATTCCCTGGGAAAAGACCACCTCCAGGCTCCAGCAAACTGAGGGGACTTGTACTGCCAGAGCTGTGAAATGAAAAGAAAAATTGGCCTAATAAGTCAGTGTCGGCAACTTCAGCAGGCAGCCCTCTGCTACAGACGGATTCTATGTCCACAGGGTCAGGGTGGTGATGGATCACAAGATTTGGGGGACACGTGCCAAAGGGCTCTTTGTAGCTCACTTACTTCAGGCAGGTTCATTCAAGCCTCCCTACAGCTCTCAGGACTAAGAGAGGTACAGACATAGACAGGTTGGAATCCTTTGTCTCTAAAGCTTTGTAAATCCCTACGGGTGAAATTAAATGACAGCTTATTTTAAGAAATCTGTTCAGTCGCTCCATGAGCTCTCAGCCACAGCTCTAGGAGCGAGATTCACAGAAGCCAGGCTCTCAGCTGGAAAAGACAGTTTGTTACCATCAGAAGGCAGTCAGAGACTGGGAGAAGAGCAGAAGCAGTGAGGGAGGCCAAGCCAGGCAGGTAAAGGCAAGGAGCTCCAGTGTTTGTAGGGGGCTCATTCAAAAAGACTCGAAGGGGGTTGATGATACCAGAAATTCATGTGGCTCATCTCTCTTGATGTATGGGATAACTCACTTTGGTTGCTGCTGACATATTGGTCTTGAAAAACGTTTGTTTTATCAGCAGTATGTTTCTTGGGTTTTATTTTCCCTAAACCTCACCAACCAGCCCCTGGTCAAGACTTAAAGGCTGCCTCAGCAGATAAAAGGTCTTGGGGAATTACTGTGGAAATCTCATTTCTGGGCTGTGTCTACAGGTGAAAATAATTTAAAAAATAATTACTAACTCTGTGAGGTTATTTAACTGCTGAAAAACTTAGTGTTCTGGGTAAAAGCAAAGTACTCATGCTATGGGTAAGGGAGAAGAGCCAGATAGTTATATTTTGTGGTGTTCATTTTCTTACTGGAAAAAAATGGGCAGAGTAAGAGACTTTTCTTCATAAAACAAAACAAAACAACAACAGCACAAACAAAAAAAAGAGAAAGTATGCAAAACTTAGAGAGCCAGACCTCCAGTTTTGAGTATTTGCAAAATTCCTAAAGTGAACTTGTAAAATCAGGTAGCAACCACCATCATACACCTCGCTCAAAGTCTAATTTTGAGTGCATAGAACAGCAGAGACAGAAACAACTAGTTTGAATCTGGCATTCAATTTGTTCAAGATGCATATGGGAATTTTTCTCCTATTCATTTTCTACATACGATTTGAATTTAAGATGCTTGTTCCTTAAGGTCAGAACCTTGCTTACAAGCCTACCAAAGCTGAAACAACTTTTTATCCTGTTGGATTATTTGCTGGATATTCTGTAATGAAGATGCTCTTTCCAACACATAGAATACCAGAAATAAGCTGTCTCTCTTTTGAAAATTTTCATTTACTGTCAGAACAGGTTTCTTTCTCCACAGTGAACAGTTATAGAATTATTAGCCCCTAAGCTAATGCAAGCTGGTCTGCCCTGAACAGAAAGTGTTTCAGGATGCGAGTGAGCCATGAAACATTCTCCATCCGATCTGTTTGGCTGTACCACTGTAGCATACTGCATAGAAACCAGTAATCCTTTTCCCTCTTATTGTCGATTAAGGTACCCATTGAAAAGGCCAGAAGAGGTTTTCTTATCTCAGAGTCACAGTACATATGTCACATATACGTCTTTGATTCTCTTCCCACAGGAGAGAAAGAAAATATAGCTGAAAAACTAAGACGGGTCTCTCCAGTGGGATTTCAAGGAATAAAGCCTGCTTGCCTGGACTGCAAGGAGGTATCCTACACACACAAGAAACATTCCCTGGGACTGGTGACACCATTGTTCAGCCTCCCTCTTGCTGAGCAGGGTTCCACACAACACTGCAACAATGACTTTCCTCCGGAGGCGTCTCTGGGACAGTACTTTCGTGGCAAATTTGCCCAATGGCTCCATGATGGACTTGCAGCGCCCTGAGAACTCCACAAGCTCCCCGGTTTCTCCTGCCATGGAGAGAAAGCATCCACAGCCACCACAACCCTCACAATCTTCCTCTACTGGCACAAGCATTTTCAGCTCCATCTCCAGTGCCATGAAGCAAACAACTCAAGCAGCTGCAGGACTAATTGATCACTCGAGCAGCCCCACACTAGCTGTGTCCCAGAAACCCAAGATCCTCCTGGTGATCGATGATGCCCATACAGACTAGTAAGTCATCGTGGTCCTCCCTGTTGAATTCAACTCCACAGAGTTTGGGGGATGAGAGGGATCTGTGAAGCACAGGGCATCTGGAGAGGGATATGCAGATACTCTCACATCTGCGTCACCAGCTCTAGCCCCAGGTCGGTCTAAGTCCAGTGACTTTTGTTATTGGTAGAGTAGACTTTTCTTATACCCTTCTTGAAAAAAAATGTTCATTTGGTATTCATTGGCAAACTTCTTCATAGCCTCAGTATGTGAGCACACATAGAGTATTCTTGGCTCAGCAGGCTTAGATGAGTTGTCATATCTAGCAAGGGTTCAAAGAGATCACAGCTGAAGACATGTTAGTGCTGTTGTTCAGGACCTTAGCCTACTGTTTGTCCTGGCTCTGAAAATAAAAAGAAATTCAGTGTACCCAGCTCTCAGCCTCTCTTGAGCTTTTGTCTCTATGCGAATTTGTGCATAGATTATTAAAAGATAACCCAAGCTTAAAACCATCGATAGTAATGACTGGAGTTCATTCACTTGTCAAGGGCCCTTCACCTGCTAAGGAGAGCAGCTATTGGCAGAAGGTTCTCAAGCTAACCTAAGCCTCAAATTTGTCTTGTTCATGCAGGTCTCTGTTTACTCTGAAGCCCTTCAGAGTCAGAACTGGGTTTGAGGAGGTGCTGTTCCAGCTTGGTGTGAAGAGTTGCTGCAGCATTAAAGGAAGGTTAAAGAAAGCATGCACCAATCACCAATGAATGAAAACCTCATATTATCAGATGAGGAGAAGGTTGAGGAACTCAACATCTTTTGTGCCTCAGTTTTCACTGGCAACAACTCTCCTCACCCTTCCTTGGTCAATGGACAATGAGATGGGGACAAGGGAGGTAACGCCCCACCCACGGTAGAGGATGATCAGGTTTGTACCACCTGAGGAACTTGACTGTGCAACCTGATGAGATGCATCCTAGACTCCTGAAGGAATTGGCTGATGTGGTTGCTAAGGAACTCTCCGTGATATTTGAGAAGTCATGGCAGTCAGGGGAAGTCCATGGTGACTGGAAGAAGGGCAACATTGTGCCCATTTTTAAAAAGGGAAGAAAAGATGGCCCTGGGAACTACCGACCTGTCAACCTCACCTCAGTGCTTGGAAAAGTCGTGGAACAGATCCTGCTAGAAATTATGCTAAATCACATGGAGGACAGGGAGGTGACCCAGGACAGGCAGCATGGCTTCACCAAGGGCAAGTCCTGTCTGACCACCCTAGTGGTTTTCTGTGATGGGATGACCACATCACTGGACACAGGAAAAGCAATGGATGTAATCTATTTGGATTTCTGTAAAGCCTTTGACATCGTCCTCCCACAATATCCTTCTCTCTAAAATGGAGAGATATTTCTTGTTCATGCAGGTCTGTTTACAAACAAAAGTTTGGAAGTTTGTTTCTTGTGATATTGGATAGCAGAGGACACATTCCAAAGGGCAGGACAACTGGAGCCTTCTGAAATGTTAAAGTGACTTCTTGCTTGCCGTGTACTTGCTTTCAAAGACAACTGGTTTAGAAAGCTTTAGGCAGGAGGGCAATGAGACTTATTTTGGGGAAAATCCACAGCTTGTGTTGAGGAGATGCTGTCATTTTGTCTGCCAGCTTGTCACAACACAGAGAAAAGTACGGGTAGCACAGGCAAGGGAACTGTATTGAAGAATTCAAAATTAATGAAGCTGGGTTAGCTGGTCTTGGCCAAGGGAGATTGTTTTATTGCTCATTTCATCTCACACCACTTTTCAGTAAAGTTATCACCTTTGCTCTTCTTTTCTTTCCCAGGAGAGTGGGGACAAGGGGGGACCTGCCTCCCCAGGTTTATCTTCACAAACCAACAGCTTAATTCTTAGCTAAAAAGGGGCAAAGTCTGTGTACATCTAGGTCAGGCTTCTTCAGCCAGTACAAAGTAAAAGAGCTTTTCCACTGAGTGAGGAAGTCTCTAATGAAGTGGTCATCGTATCAAATTTTTCACTGGTTTTGTGGTTTTTTTTTATTATAGTAGCAGCCTCTTAATGCCAGATAGTTCAGTCAGCAACACAAGTCTGGCTCAACCCTGATCTCTCCTTCCTGGGTGCACGCACAACTCTCCCAGCAGGCTGATGTTCACCAGCCTTCTTCTCTGCTAGCTTTTTTTGCAGTTCCTTCAATATGCTGCCAGGTGGCAGTCCCTTAACATAGCATCCTCCAGCTGTGGACAGGACTGTCTCTAATGCACAGCCCTAGCATCTGGGACTTACACAGCACTGCTTAGTCCAAACAGTGTCATCAGAGAGGAAAGACTTTGCTCAAAGGCCAATCTAGTTTTTCCTTGAGATTAATGGTGCTGAAGGTTGTCTGGAAATGATGATGAGGGACTGGACTCTTTTGCAGTATTTTCATGTTTTAAAATACTCACCACATTCAAATCCCTGCTTTTGTATGTCCCAGCTGCTTTCACTGTCACACAGACTTCATGATCTGTGAGCTGAGCTTACCCAAAGAGCAGCAGCTGGGAGATAGAAAGAAGAGGTGTGGCTGCCCTTGTTGTCTTCACTCCTTCACCTGTGTGTAAAGACTCCATGCATGCTGCTGTCTTGGTTACCCCTCTGCTGTCTGTAACTCAGCAGTTTCTACACATGATTGGGGACCCCTTTCATTCCTCCCAGCTCTCTGCCACTATCCACAGGCTTGTGGATATCAAATAATGCTTTTGCACATGCTGCCTGCCTTCACTCTGCTGAAGGCTGTGAGGGCACTGAACAAAAATGGTGACTGGAAGAGGGACAATATTTTGCCCATTTTTAAAAAGGGTAGAAAAGATGACCCTGGGAACTACCGACCTGTCAGCCTCACCTCTGTGCCAGGGAAGATCATGGAACAGATCCTCCTAGAAGCTGTGCTAAAGCACATGGAGGACAGGGAGGTGATTCAAGACAGGCAGCATGGCTTCACCACGGGCAAGTCCTGTCTGACCAACCTTGTGGCTTTCTATAAAGATTTAGATTAGACATTAGGAAGAAATTCTTCACGCTGCGGGTGGTGAGGCGCTGGCACGTGTTGCCCAGGGAAGTTGTGGATGCTCCCTCCCTGGAAGCGTTCAAGGCCAGGTTGGATGGGGCTTTGAGCATCCTGATGTGGTGGGAGGTGTCCCTGGCCCGAGGCAGAGGCGATGGAACCGAACGATCTTTACGGTCCCTGCCAACGGAATCCTTTCAGCCTAAGCGGCGCGCCCACCCCTACCCGCGTGTGACGTCTCGAGGTTGCCTCGGCAGCCCCTGCGGGCGCTCGGTGCCGTTGCTGCCCAGCTGTGGCTCGGCTGCTCTCGGCTCTTGTAGCCCGTCCCCGCTCGGTGCTGTCGCCGCCCGGCTCTGGCTCGGGATTTGATTTCGCCGATGGGCGCCTCCGGCAGCCGCGCACCGCAGCGTCCCGGTCCCTGGCGCCCCGTGGAGCGGCTCCGCAGCCTCCTCCGCAGGGCGTGGGAGTGGGCGCTGCACGGCCGCTCCGCCGCGCTCGGCGATGCCCCCGAGCCCCGCGCCAGCGAGGAGCCGGCCCGGCCGCGGCGGCTCTGGAGGTGGAAGAGGTTCTGCAGCCAGCGCCGGGACGCGGAGGAGCAGTAAGGGGCGGGCAGAGCTCGTAGCCAAGTGTCCGCTGCCCTGTCTGGAAGAGCCGGCAGAGCCCAGCGCGGTCACAGGGCTGGAGCCGCGGCGCTGACTCTGTCTTTCTGGAGCCCAGACTGCTCCTGTGCCAGGGGTGTCACAACACCCGTGCGATGCATTTAGAATCACAGAACGGTTTGGGGGAGAAGGGGCCTTAAAGGCCATCCAGTTCCAACCCCCGTGCCGTGGGCAGGGACAGCTCCCGCTAGACCAGGCTGCTCAAGGCCCTGTCTAGCCTGGCCTTGAACGATGTCAGGGAGGGGACCACAACTTCCCCGGGACACCTGTGCCAGTGCCTCACTACCCTCATTTTTGAAGAGTTTCTTAAACCCTGCAGTGCTTGGAATGCAGCCACAGGCTTTCTTGGCCTCTGGAGCTCTATAAAGTCTCAAGTCCTTGGAGTAACCATGGGAATGTCTGAAGCCCTCCAAAGTCAGAACTGGGCTTGAGGAGATGTCACCCCAGCTTGGTGTGAAGAGTTGCTGCAGCATTAAGATAGCATCCCACTGAGGCAGAAGCCTTGTGGTTAGATGTCCATCTTCCAGGGGGCTTGTTCATCTCCCTGGCCCTTGATGTGGAGAGGGGATTTATGAGATGAGGCTGTAGCCAGCAGGGATGAGTTACTCCAGAGACAAGAATAGGCGCCTGTAGGGACTATCTCAGTCCCTGCTACTGTAGCAGTACAGTGTGTTTGTGTGCCTGTGCTACCTTTTGCTGGCTGGCTCATGAGTGGCTGTTGCTCAGCCACAAGAGAGAGCATGCAAGTGTGTGGGTATTTTTAGTGAATGCTCTTCCTTCCTGTCTGGTTGTAGAATTGCTGACCAACTGGAGGAGAATGCGGGCTGTGAAGGCCCAGCAGTCCTTGAGAGCTCTTCCTCTGGGATGCCTGCTGACACTCCCTTGAGTGAACCTATCCTGACTGGAGCAGGTAGGATCCTTCACAATGGAGAAGGCTGTGGGGATGAATCACTTTGGTCTGTAGGAGAACAATAACCTAGCGTTTTTGACCAAGGGCTTGAGAGATAGGGAAGGGCAGAGTGATAAGCACTCACAGCAGCATTGCACTTTTTCCCTCCTTTGTAGGTGTCTGTCCAGAGGAAGTGGCAGAACAAGAGGACAAAGATGTCTCCTCCGTTGATCCTGAGGTAGAATCATATAATCATTTAGGTTGGAAAATACCCTTAAGATCATCAGGTCCAACTGTAAACCTCACAGTGCTAAGTCCACCCCCTAAACCATGTCCGTAAGCAGCACCTCTACAGGCCTTCTGAGTACCTCCTAGGATGGTGACTCAGCCCTTTTCCTGGGCAGCCTGTTCCAGTCCTCGATAACCCATTCGGTGAAGTCATTTGTCCTAATCTCCAATGTAAACCTCCCCTGCAACTTGAGGCTGTTTCCTCTTGTGCTATCACTTGCTACTTGGGAAAACAGACTGACATCCACTGCTTCACAAGGTCCTTTCAGGTAGCTGTAGAGAGCTGTAAGGTCTCCCCTCAGCTTTGTTTTCTCTAGACTAAACAACCTCAGTTCCCTAAGAAGGTCCTCACACAGCCTGTTCTCTAGACCCTTCACCAGCTTTGTGGCTTTTCTTTGGATGGGTGCCAGCACCTAAAGGTCCTTCTGTAGTGTGGGGGGGCAAAATTGAACACAATATTTGAGAGGCAGTCTCGCCAGTGCCGTGTACAGGGGGGGAATCACTTCCCTAGTCCTGCTGGCCACATGCTTCTAATACATACCAGGATCCTGTTGGCTTTCTTTGTCACCTGGGCACAGTGTTTGCTCATGTTCAGCACCTGCCAACCAGCACCCTAAGGTCCTTCTCCACAGAGCACATTTCCAGCCACTCTTCCCTTTCTCCCAAGGAGGCAGTGAGTCTGCACAGGGCTCACTGGATTTCAGACCCCTTTCCATCTGCTGCTACTTCTGCCACATGCTCCTAACTGAGACCTTGCCGTGCCAGTGCTGCGAGCAAGCTCTTCAGTTCGGACTGCAACAAAGTGAGGCCAAGCTAATGACCCAGGTCTCCTAGCAGCTGCCATTTGAGCTGGATTTCTGGTTTAGGATTGAAGCGGTAAAGTCCAGCATATGGATCCTTCTGATCCTGTGCTCTGTGTGTGATGAATCTTTTCCATTTTGAAACCATGGAAGTGAACGTAAGGAAGTGAAGACAGTGGCTGAGACAAAGAGGGAAACAGAATCAATTCTGGAGGACAGGTGGGGGGGAAACATAATCAGGCGGTACTTTATGTGCTTGAGTGATGTTGCGGGGCTGGCAAACATTGTGTTTTAGCGATGCTGGAAAGAGAAGAAGAAAAGGCTGTGAGGTGTGACTTTCAATTGGGAGATTGTAATGTGACTTCTTTTTCTTTTTTGAATGCTACTATAGATTCGTAATGGCCTGGAGGACATCAAAACAGGCTTTTTGACCACTCCAAATGCACAGGAGCAACGTCCTCATCAGGTATGTGAACAGCTTCTGAGAATGATTTGGTTTAGTCTTTAAATTTCTGGTGGGAAGATAATTTCTGAAAATATAGGGTGGGCAGTGAGAAATTCCCCAGGTTTTAGCACAGCGCACACTGAGTGTAAAAGTCCATACCCCTGGTGCTACTGCGTTTTGAATATGCTTAGTGGACGCTATGCAGGCCCTTGCATAGCGTGTCTTTTGTGTGCCTGGGTGATGTTGTGGGGCAGGCAAACACTGTGTTAATAATGCTGGTAAGAGAAGAAGAAAAGGGTGTGAGGTGTGACCTTCAGTTGGGAAAATCCTAGTGTGACTTGTTTTTCCTTCTTTGGATGCTACTGTAGACTCACAGTGGCCTGGAGATCTTTAAAACTGGCATTGCGAAAACGGCGGCTGTGAAGGGATCTCAATACTACCAGGTATATGAACGGATTTGGGGAGTGAGTGGGTTTAGTCTTTGAATTTCTTGTGGGCAGGTCATTTCTGAATGCTGTAGGGAGCTCCCCAGGTTTGAGGACAGGTCACTCTCAGGGGAAAACTCCATATGTTTCCTCATTCCCCTGGTGCTATTGCATTTTGAATATGCTTTGTGGACACTATGCGGGGCCCTAGGTTCATCAGCACAATTCCTTTGATGGATGGGCTTGCGTGCTGTGGGCAGGAGAGAGTTCCATGGTTGAGAGCTGTGAGAGGAGATGGGGCTTGGGAGATCCATGTTGTCTTTTACATGGAGAACACTGTCTGCACATGTGCTGCATGTGAATCCTGTTCCTGTGCTCTGTGTGTGATAAATCTTTCCTATTTTGATAGTGGGGATGTGCACGCAAGGAAGTGAAGAAGCTTTCTGAGAAGAAATTCCAATCCAAATTAGAACTGGAGTACAAGTGTGGTCAAGTCATCCTACTTGAGGATGTAGAAAACAGGCATGACTTTTTAAATCTTTCAAGAAATGTCATGTTGAGTAAAAGCCAAGCTTTACGCAACTGTAGTGGAAAAGCACTTAGCCAGTGTTTGTGAGCATATTCAAGTCTTGCTTTCAACCTTGCAAGATGCTTCTGTGCATAAGCCTATGGTATTAAAAAGCTGTATCAGGCCTTGCAAATGCAGGCTGCCTCCAGTTCTCCTGGGAGGGAAGGAAGTCTTTTCCTTCTCTGTTTGGGTAGACTTTGGGTCCTCCAGGCAATGTGTGGCATTGGAGTGCTGGCTGCTCTCAGTCATTCTTGTCCTGTCAAGCACTTTAGAGATGAAGTAAGCTGTGACTGAGCTGCTTGTGTAAGAGTAGGCGAAAGAGGCCAAGTGTTTCTTTGTTTCACACTTTCCTTACTCATTTGCTGTGCAGGTTGAAGGAAATTCAGGAGGAATTTCAGAGTAAGCCGATGAAGTTTCCAAAGAGAACGAGCAATTCCCGGCCGAGTTTACATGGAGAGATGAAGACCAGCTTTTTCAAGGTGGCAGCGTTGTTCCCTATTTACAGGATGAAACTTTAGTTTTTGCTAGAGAGCCCATGAGAGATCTGTTTCTCTCTTCTGCTGGATATAGGCTGCTGTGAATGTCCTGCTGACCTATTCCCCATCTATCTGCCTTTGAGAGTTGCTCTGTGAGATGATAGCAACCTCTTTATTGAGGAGCTGACAGTAATGCACTGGCTTCAGTGCCTTCTGCTTGATGTCAGTTGTGAGGTTGAGAGCTCAAGCATCCATTCACACAGTCGTGCTACAGGAGGATTAGGTACCTCCGGTTGTGGACTTTCCCTGGGCTCTCATGGTGCCAAGCTCTTCATCCTGCAGGCCAGATTGGCATCATCAGAGTGTGGCAGGAATACTTCAGTTGCCTGTGTTCTGGTCCCGATAAAATTTTAGGGACTCTGTGCTGCTTGGCCCGAAGGTGTGTGTCCCTAATGCTGTGAGAACAGCTTCAAAGATGAAAACCCACATCTAGCAAGGGAAAGACACCTGCATAGGGAGTATTTTGTGTGCTTGGCTGATGTTGTGGGTCAGACAAACACTGTGTGTTAATAATGCTGGTGAGAGAATAAGAAAGGGTGTGACCTTCAGTTTGGAAAAACCCAGTGTGACTTGTTTTTCCTTTTTTGAATGCTACTGTAGACTCGCAGTGTCCTGGAGGTCTTTAAAACTGGGATTGCCGAAACAACAACTGAGAAGGAATACCAATACTACCAGGTATATGAACGGATTCGGGGAGTGAGTGGGTTTAGTCTTTGAATTTCTTGTGGGCGGGTCATTTCTGAATGCTGTAAGGAGCTCCCCAGGTTTGGGGACAGGTCACTACAGGGGAAAAGTCCATATGTTTCCTCATTCCCCTTGTGCTATTACATTTTGAATATGCTTTGTGGACACTGTGCGGGGCCCTGGGGTCATCAGCACAATTCCTTTGATGGATGGGCTCACGTGCTGTGGGCAGGAGAGAGTTCCATGGTTGAGAGCTGTGAGAGGAGATGGGGCTTGGGAGATCGACATTATCTTTTACATGGAGAACACTGTCTGCACATGTGCTGCATGTGAATCCTGTTCCTGTGCTCTGTGATGTATCTTTTCTATTTTGATAGTGGGGATGTGAACAGACGGAAGTAAATAAGCTTGCTGACAAGAAATCCCAGTCCAAATCACTTCTGGAGGACAACTGTGGTGGAAACATTGTCCAGGAGAACGTACAAAACAGGCATGATTTTTTAATTTTTGCAAGAAATATCATGTTGAGTAAAAGCCAAGCTTCACGAAAGTGTAGTGGAAAAGCACGTAGCCAGTGTTTGTGAACATATTCAAGTCTTGCTTTCAACCTTGCAAGATGCTTCTGTGCATAAGCCTATGGTATTAAAAAAGCTGCATCAGGCCTTGCAAATGCAGGCTGCCTCCAGTTCCCCTGGGAGGGAAGGAAGTCTTTTCCTCCTGTGTTTGGGTAGACTTTGGGTCCTCCAGGCAATGTGTGGCACTGGAGTGCTGGCTGCTCTCAGTCATTCTTGTCCTGTCAAGCACGTTAGAGATGAAGCAAGCTGTGACTGAGCTGCTTGTGTAAGAGTAGGCGAAAGAGGCCAAGTGTTTCTTTGTTTCACGCTTTCCTTGCTCATTTGCTGTGCAGATTAAAGAAAATTGAGAAGGAAATTCAGAGAAAGCTGAGGAAGTATCCAGAGAGATCAAGCACTTCCCAGCTGAGTTTCCATGGAGAGATGAAGACCAGCTTTTATAAGGTGGCAGTGTTTTTCCCTCTTTTCATGAAGAAACTTTAAAATTAGTTTTTCCTGGAGAGCCCATTAGAGATCGGTTTCTCTCTTCTGCTGGCTATAGGCTGCTGTGAATGTCCTGCTGACCCATTCCCCATCTATCTGCCTTTGAGAGTTGCTCTGTGAGATGATAGCAACCTCTTTATTGAGGAGCTGACAGTAATGCACTGGCTTCAGTGCCTTCTGCTTGATGTCAGTAGTGAGGTTGAGAGCTCAAGCATCCATTCACACAGCCGTGCTACAGGAGGATTAGGTACCTCCGGTTGTGGACTTTCCCTGGGCTCTCATGGTGCCAAGCTCTTCATCCTGCAGGCCAGATTGGCATCATCAGAGTGTGGCAGGAATACTTCAGTTGCCTGTATTCTGGTCCCATTAAAATTTTAGGGACTCTGTGCTGCTTGGCCCGAAGGTGTGTGTCCCTAATGCTGTGAGAACAGCTTCAAAGATGAAAGCCCACATCTAGCAAGGGAAAGACACCTGCATAGGGAGTATTTTGTGTGCTTGGCTGATGTTGTGGGTCAGACAAACACTGTGTGTTAATAATACTGGTACGAGAAGAAGAAAGGGCTGTGAGGTGTTACCTTCAGTTGGGAAAATCCCAGTGTGACTTGTTTTTCCTTCTTTGGATGATACTGTAGACTCGCAGTGTCCTGGAGGTCTTTAAAACTGGCGTAGCGAAAACAGCGGCTATGAAGGAATACCAATACTACCAGGTATATGAACGGATTCGGGGAGTGAGTGGGTTTAGTCTTTGAATTGCTTGTGGGCAGGTCATTTCTGAATGCTGTAGGGAGCTCCCCAGGTTTGGGGACAGGTCACTACAGGGGAAAAGTCCATATATTTCCTCATACCCCTGATGCTATTGCATTTTGAATATGCTTGGTGGACACTATGCGGGGCCCTGGGTTCATCAGCACAATTCCTTTGATGGATGGGCTCACGTGCTGTGAACAGGAGAGAGTTCCATGGTTGAGAGCTGTGAGAGGATATGGGTCTTGGGAATTCCATGTTATCTTTTACATGGAGAACACTGTCTGCACATGTGCTGCATGTGAATCCTGTTCCTGTGCTCTTTGTGTGATGAATCTTTTCTATTTTGATAGTGGGGATGTGAACGCCAGAAAGTGAACAAGTTTGCTGAGATCAAATGCCAGACAAAATCAGTTCTGGAGGATGAGTGGGGTGGAAACATCGTTCTGGAGGAAGTACATAACAGGCATGACTTTTTAGTTCTTCCAAGAAATATCATGTGGAGTAGAAGCGAAGCTTTAAGCAAGTCGAGTGGATAAAGCCTATACATAACTTTTTGAGCAATCCAAGCCTCACCTTTGACCTTGCAAGATGCTTCTGTGCATGAACCTATGTTATTAAAAAGCTGCTTTAGGCCTTGTAAATGCATGTTTCCTCCAGTTCTCCTGGGAGGGAAGGAAGTCTTTTCCAGCTCTGTTTGGGTAGACTTCAGCCCCTCAAAGGGATTTGTGGCACTGTATTGCTTGGTTTTGTCATTAATTTCTTGCCTGTCAAGCACATAACAGATGAAGCAAGCCGTGGCTCTGCTGTTTGTGTGAGAGTATGGGAAAGGAGCTGACTTTTCTATGCTTCACGCTTTCCTTACTCATTTGCTTTGCAGGTTGAAGACGATTCTAGAGGAATGTCTGGCAAAGCCGGCATTTTCAGAGAGGAGTACCAACTCAGTTCGCAATGGAGCCGTTAAACTGAGAAGAAAGGTTTGTTTGGTTGATTTGAGGGGATGGATTTTTTCTGAAGGAACCTGTATGATTATATTCCTGTATGTGTTTTTCTATGTTGCTTGTGATCCGCTACGATTGATTAACTTCTCTTGGTGCCCTTGCTCTTTTTGTAGCAGTAGATCACATTGGAGAGATGCGATGGGAAGATGGTTGAGCACTGGAAGAAAACAATGAATGATATCAGTGGAATGAATGAAGCCTGAAACCTTTTGCCTCCCACCTTTTTTGCAGCCACCACCCTCCATCTGGTTCCAAGTTTTGTGTTGTAGATTAGTATTTAGTAAACTGTTTTCTCTTCTATGTGTCTTAGTCTGACTGCGGAACTGAAGTGCTTGGGACATAGTGTCTTTCATGAGGAGAGTCCTGTTTTGGAAGGCTCACTCAGGCTTTCTTCCTATGCAGGCAGTTAGCACGTCTCTCTCTTCTCTTGCTCTGAATGCAAATCAGTCCTGCAGTGGTCTCCAAGAGTGAGAATGTGTCTATGTCCTCTTCCTCTGGGGTGGCTTGAGCTGTGATTGTGCTCACATCAGGGAATAGTGCAGAGCTACCAATAATCATCAGTTACCAGATGTTTCCTGCTTTTTAGAGCAGTCATCCTGGTGGTCTGGGCAGAAAGTGATGTTCCGGTAGCCCTGGAAGCTTTGCAGATCCCATAGGGATCTGGTGGATCTGTATCCTGCTAAGGGGAAAGGTGTGAAGAAGTGGACACAAGCTGGAACAGGGGTTAACCCACCTCAACCTAAGGAAAAACCTTTTCTCCTCTGAGGGTGGTGATAACTCGGTGTCAGGGAGCAGCACAGGCACGCTGTCCCCTCGGAGCCAAGGGTTGTCCCATGGGCAGCAGGGCAGGGCCCAGCCTTTGCCAATGTGAGCAAGGGGTGCAAGGCAGTGCCAGAGTGGGCTGGGGTCTGGAGCAGCAAGGCCCGTGGCCCGGCAGAGGCTCAGCTGAGACAGTGCTGGAGTCGGGAACACCATGACAAAGGTCAGGCAGGGCCTGGAGTCCTCTGCCGATGCCTCAGTGTGCCTGCTGGGCTCCAGCTCAGACTGCTCGTGGCTTATTTATGCTTCTGAGAGGTTATGGTCTCACGCTACTTGCCTTGGCTGAGCCTGCTTTCAGTTGGGCAGGGGCAGATGAGATGAGGCACCTTGCAGCCTTGATCATGCTGCGCTTTCCAGGCACAACCATCTCCAGTGAGCCAGAAACTTCACACAAGAGGCTCATTAAAGCAGGCAGGAAGTGTTCCCGAAAAAATCGAGCCTTCACTGTGAAATTTTTGGTGTGCCAAGAAATACCCATCTTCACTGTCTTTTCTGAGCTTTGTGCCTCACAGTAGGTCACATGAGAGACGATGCTCAGTCAGATTTTCTGCATGTTAACTGGATTTGAGGCAGGTTGTGAACTGAATATCAGGCTAGTTCCTGCTGTTCTCTTTGCTATTACCGCAAAACAGTAGCACGGTCTTTGCTAGGTTCACTGACTTTTTTGGATGCCTATTAGCAATTTTCCCCTGTACCAGCCCTCTGAGAGACCTGACACAGGGGTGAAATGGCTCCATGACTCAGACACTGAAAGAGAAGAGCTCCTATTGGCATAGGACTATATTATCTCTTCTCATCTGAGAGCTTTAAGCCAACAAGTAGTGGCCCTTGACCAGCTGGTTAATGCTTTTTACCAAGCCTGCACTGCCCAAAGTGAGTTATTAAAAGACCTAAGCCTTTCAGAAAAAAGAGACCAATATCGGTTGTATAGAGGTTGCCTCAGCCTGGTCACCACCCACTAGCCCTGTCCCCTGCTTGCTCTTCAGAGTTATCACTGCTGGTTTCTGCAGCCTCAAGGAGGAGAAGAAGGAGGGTAAGCCAGCCAAAGACTCTGTGTAACCAGGGTCTATTGGGACAGAAGCTGCAACCAAGGAGACCCTAGTGATCTCCACTAGAACGTGAAGGATGTCAACAGCAAGGATATATGGACAGAGCACAGCAGTGCTCTGGAGGAGAGGGTGCTATTGTAGCCAAGCCTGAATGAAGACAGCCACCAGGCAGGCGTGGTACACATGCTGAAGCTCCAGCATCAACCAGTTATGGGAGTCCCCGCCCCTCATCACATGACTGTCTCCCCTCAGCAGCTGCAACACTTGTACCTTTTCAGACAGGAAGGTTGGTGGATCAGCTGTGCTGGCTCCTGTACCCTGAATACAGGAGTGCTGGGAAGCTTTCACCTGATGGAGCTGCTTTCCCACATGATGCACCAGCAGCAGAGGTAGCAAACAACCCAGCAGTGTTAAATGAGGAAGGTGGAAGAACTACAAGATATCCAGGCCAGCTTAGCCCTTTGCAGCATAGTTGGGCATTGCTGGGTTCTCTTTTTGGATCTTTAACCTTTATCCTTTTCCAGTTTGGGCATGTGCGAGGTAAGGATTCTTGTCTGTATTGCGTTATGGACAGCTCAGAATGCACAGAACCTGCCCCCTTCTGGATGTAAAAGACAGCTGCGGCGTGATGATTAGAAGAAGCGTAGGGAGGGACAACAACCGAATGTGTATGCACATCTGTGTCAGGAACTTGCAAATGATCCTGTTCCTCCTAGCACAGACCCTTATGGGGAAATCTTCCCATAACCATACAGCTAAGGACACGCATCTGTCCCTGGAAGCTGTATTTGACAGATGAGTTATCCAAGTGATAGTAGTGGTGATGGGGGAAGGTTACTAGCACTGATTTTTTCTCCCATGGTAGAAGATAATGAAGTGCCCATAAAAACCAAGTGTCTGGGTTTGTTTTTTCCCGTCTCCAATGGAGGATGATGACCTCCAGCACTGGCTGTTCAGCAAGGCTAAGCTGCTGCTTGTTGTTATTTCAATCGATCTAACAGTCAGCTATCTGCAGAGACTGGGAAAGCGGGCAGAGGAAGGGAAAATCCACCTGAAGGAGGAAGCATCTTGTGGGTGGCAATGGAAGACAGGCAGCAGGGGATGCAAACAGGCATTCTCAGTGCCAATGTCATATAGCAAGAAGACAAAACACTCTTGTTTGGAGATTACAGCAGAGCTCTTAAGGAGGTAGAATTCCGCACATCACTATCTAAAGCATTCTTGTAGGAGTGCTGCAATGTCAGGTGGGGTGGTTGGGTCACCTCATACCTGGTGGAGGTGCCTTAGTCGCTCACACAGTGACAGCCCTCAGCGATGACCAGAGGACACTGCAATTCCTAACACACCTGTAACCTCTCTTTGGCAATAATGCATGCAGGATGTTGGCCTTCAGTTGGATGAATTCCCTAGAAAGGGCTGACTACAGTCTCAGAACTAAAAGCTGGTAAGGAACAATATTTCATATCCTTCACCCAAACTAATCCTGGAGAAGAGAAACCAATATTCTAAAGATTTGGCTAGAGAAAGCACAATTGTAAATGCACAGAGGATTTTTTATGAGGAGAATAAGAAACTTTTATTAACATGTACAAATGTTCCTTAAAATGAGAGAGTGGGAAATATCAGGCCAATGTTTCAGGAATGACTGTCATTCCCCATTCAATTAAAACCTGTACTAGGCATTAAAAGAAGTTCTTTTGTTCTTTCCAATCAGTGCAGTCCTATGTTTTCCTGTTGTATGATATTTCATGAGGACGTGCATTAAATTACACACTTATTCTAGCTTTGGCCAGCAGATAAAGAAACTGAAGTTGCATATATGGTCACATTCAGTATTTTGTTAGATATATGTGGCTGGTAGGGAAATTTTGGTGGTTAATAGAAGGTTTTGGGTTAGCATCTTTAGAAACTTAAGTTATCTAGAGAAATAACGCAATTTTTGCCTGGGAGGCTCACAGTGAGGTGAAAAGATAGCTCAAGATTTAGCCTCTTGACTGTTATCTCTTAAGTATACCTGGATCTAACAAGCATCTTTTATCAGTCTTGAATGACAGATTAAATCCATCCCTGCTTTGTTTGATAGTGTAGACCCGGTACTTTGCCACACGTACAAGATGCAAGGCTCATGATGGGGAAACCTGAAGGAAGGAAAGGAAAGAAACGTTAGGACATGATGAAAAGGAACTGTAAAATGTTCATTCAAAGAACAGTGCAAGAGCATTTACTGTAACTGTATCATAAAGCTTTACTCCTTCAGAATGCTCTCTTGTAATTGCCCAATTATATCCCTTTTGATACAGTCATTTCATCTATACACTTGCAAATTGCTGAGGAGAGCAGCTGATGCATCTCTGGCTTCCAAGGGTGAAGCTTAGATTGCTGCAGAACCAACTGCTAAGAGCCAAACTTGTATTCTAAGGTCTGTTACTCTGTAGAGTGCTGTAGCAATCTAAAAGTCACTCTTCAGGCATGCAGCCATATGTCCTGCTGTCTTACTCTGCTGGGAGGCGTTCTCACTGCTTGATGTATGCTTCAGGTGAAGAGGCTGATGTTTGATTTCTCCTCAAGGAACCCAGTGTGGGAATTTAGCATTTTAGTTCTGCATCTAATTTATTTGAGATCTATGGAAACGTAACTTAGCGTCTGACACTGGAGACTGATTGAAGTTGTTAAACAAGTTTTGAAAATGTGAGAAATACTTTCTCTTTTTTTTTTCACCTGTTCTGTTTACCTGCTGTTCACATCTCTTTCAAGGAACTGAGTTAGAAGCTTTATAATAAATTTGTGCCTCGGAGCAAAAGAGGTACAGCTCAAAGCAGAGACATACTTGGCATTGATATGGTCAGGAGCAACCTCTGAAAAGGGAATTACTAAACATCTTCTGGAGGAGCTTATTTTCAGAAAAAGGTATAGCACATTATTCTGAGCTGTAAAATGACAGTTCGGGAAAAAAAGCAACCAAAGTCTTAAAACCTTCTCCTGCCCTCAAAAGTTTTCAACAGCAAATTTTTCACTCATGTTAAACAGTCTGGCTAGACTTCACAGCTAGCTGTTTTATTTAAACCAAGTTCAGCTGATCTGGATTATATAGATGATCTGATTGATCTATAGCTTCAGTTATTCATTTGAAGAAGCTTTTAGTTAAAGATTTCTTAGTCCTTGCTCTAGGTTTTTAAGTTTTGATTAATATGTCACTTCAGAGAGAGCATGCTTTTGGCGATATATCCTCTCTAAGCTGTGGGAGTTGAGAATGTAGATCTCAGTCAGGACTCTTTTGCACACCCCCTTTATCAAGAGAAAGTAGTTAAAATTCCTCATAGGAATTGAATTAGGCCACTCTTTCAGTCAAACTGGTGCCCTATCCAGGTCCACAGAGTCCCTCAGAATGCACTAATGGAGTATATTCTTCAGTTTCTTCCTCATTAATACCACTATCAAACATATGCTGGAACATTTCTGCCCTGTTTCATATTTCAGAATCACAACAAGTTTAGAAAATAATACATGAAAATACATAAATTATTCCAGCCTTTACCCTGTAGGAATAACTGTCTGGTCTGCGGAATTAATTTTCTTACTTAAAATTTATAAGTAGCCAGCTTGCTTCAGGCTCTTTGCGATTTGAGTTTATATGTGTGTGTGTATGCATGAACCCTAATGTGAGCTCTATTTTTCTTCTTTTGGGCAGCTTAATATTGACATTTCTGCAAAGATATTACTTTATCTACACATAGCTCTGAAATGGAATATTAACACATTTTGCTCTGAGAGCAGCTTTGTTTCTCCTCTCAGGGAAGGTAAAAATACATTCACCTGAATCTGAAATTCTATGTATATCTTGTTAGATTTCCCTCTGACAAAAAATTCCTCAACGTTTTTAATGCACCTGTTGTTAATCTTCTGTAAAAGTCTTGCAAATAAACTGATAGAGAATTTTTTTTCAGACTCCCCTAATTGTGCTGACAAGTGCTGCTCTAAGAATAGACAAAACAAAATTCTGCGGCACCTTAAAGACATGCATGTTGGCAGCATGAACGGATTTCATGAGCAACATAAATGTCTTCACTGGTGCTGGTCCCTGCAGTAAATACAGCTCTTCTCAAGTCCTTTTTGCAGAATGCCCAGACAGTCTGTGCTGATGAAACTCAACCCTGCACTCTAGGTATTAGCTAAACTGTCAGTATTTCCTGCCAAGTAAGTTAGAGTAAATTACCATGAGACTGAAGGCATTTTGTCAGATCTCCAATCCATTTGCTTAGTTAAATTGTAGGACCATATTGCTTTATGGGTTAATAGAAAGGTATGTAGGTGAAAGCAATTCTTCAGAAAAGTTATGGCTTTTAGAACTATCTTGGACTGAAGTTCTCTGCTTTCTTTTTTAAGCTCTTACTTATTCCATCTTATTATCACATGTTGTAATATGTAATAAGGAGGCTATTCTTGTGGCTAGACTGGTGCGATCAGTCCAGCAGACACCCTCAATGAATATGTCCTATCTTAATAGGTATCTTCATTAATCTCAAGCTTAAAACACTTCATTTCAGTTTCATTTCAGACTGCACATCACTCATTCTGTGCCATTTCCTACGTATATGAGCAGGTACTTGTGCTGGAAGGTTACTTGTTTCTCTCTAGTGAATAAGCTGAGGTTTATAAATAAGGGACAGACTGGTGAAACAATTGGGGGTGAAACAATTGGGGCTCTGTCTTGAAACATGCTGTCTAAAAAAGATAGAGATTGAAAGACCTATGAAATTCTAGAGCATTTCAATACACTCCTTACCCATTTTTCTGAGAATTCATTGAGTCTTAAGCCATTTCATGACTTAAGCTCAGTGGATGGGAGATATTTATCACATTATTTGATTTCCCTTCTTCTTTTTTAAAAAATCTACATGTCATCATGTACTATTACACTGTGCCATGACCAATGGCAGAAGTAGTAACTCTATGACTACATATACCTTAATTTCATCTCTTTTCTACTTCTCTTTTTTTTCTTATTATTGTTTATTCTTGGGTGCATTTGAAATGTTGGCAACAGTATACAGCTGTAGTGATTAGGAAGTATTCTTCACCTCACTACCTCTACATTGCAGCAACTGCAGGTCGTGCTAAACCTGTCAGCAATGCAGGTAGTTCGGAGATTGTGTTCATATTTTGTCTCCTTTTTCTCTCCATTCTTAGTTCCTAACACCATTAGTGCTCGTGTCAGAACTCTAGGACTTCTTGGAGTCTTCCTGACCAAGAAAGCCTCACGGGTTGCTCTCTCCTGGGACAAAGCACCACTCGGCTCATGTGTGTGCTCATACAGAGGAAGGTGACTGCTCTCCAAGGACCATTGACTTGCCTTCCTTCCCCTGCCCAAGGTGCTGAGTCAGGAGCTGCTTTACACATTGTTGCTTGAAACAGAGACAAACTCTCATTCTGTTTGCCTTGGACTTGGAATTCATCTGCCCTACCCTGTCTTAACATTATTCACAAATGTTTAAGATGTTGAGAGAATGATATCAAAGGTCTTGCAAAAACTGCAGTTTTCTGTAGCGCAAGCTTCCCTCAGAGCTAAACCAGCTCAATTTGAGGTTCAGTGCTCAGGTAACTGCAGCTAGTGGCATTCTAAATCTATTTATCAAGAGTCTGCTTGTTGCTAGCATGAGCACAATGGGTGGAGAACCCCTTTAAGAGAAGTACATTTTTATGGTCTTCAGCATGGATGAAGCCATGACATCTGAAATAAATAGTATGTAAGTTTCAAAGCTGGTTATAAAAATGGAGTAGAGAATTTCAGAGAGAGTTTCAATAAAAATGATAACAAGTCAATTTAATTATTTTTTCTTGGCATTTCATCATACCCAAAGCCCAATTGAAAACTTTAATAGGAAAAACTCTTATTCAATGTCAAATAGATCCAAAAGAAAATTTTGGCTATTTTAATGGAAATATTTTCTTTCAGGGCATCTGAATTTATCAGAAATCCAAAGGTGCCTAATGGGATTGGCAAAAGAGGTGTTTCATGACAATTTATCTGTTCAGTGCATCAAGTTTCTCGGCAGAATTTATCCCGTGAGGCATGCTAAGGAGGTCCTGTCCTGCGGAAATGTTAAAGTTGTTCCTTTCGACAGGGAATATATCAAGGTGAGATCCTGAATCAATTGTCTTGGATTTCTTTATTTGCCATCCAGTCTATACAGTTGGCTGGACACTTTGCAGAGCTTAAGCAAAATTCTTCGCAGTAACACCCATTAATTGATTGTGATCCAAACCAAGAAAGTACAATACGTGTCATATCAAAACTAACTTATCGCAAATTTTGTAGATTTGTTGCTTCACAGCCTACAGAATTAGTCAGGCATTTAGCATCAGTCAAAAGGAATTTGCTGTAGAATATATCTGTATGTTTTACTTACAAATTAAGGAACACAGCCAAACTGTGCTGTTTTACTTTTCTCTGAATATCATGGATAGAGGGGGTGAAAGCAATATCCTTTATTTTTCCAGCCAAACAGTTTTGATTTTACAGTCGAGGCTGCATCACACATCTGGTGCCAACATCATGCTGTGCTAATGTAATTTACCAGGCACACAATGCTAAGAAAGAACAACATGATCCAGAAGAAAACCTGCTCCTTTCTAGTTTCTGCAAAAGGAGTTGCAAAGCTCAGTTTATTTCAAAATGAAATTAAAAGTCATTTAGTTTTGTTCCTTCAAGTAGCAAATTAGTTACTGGAGAAGAAGACAGTTGCACAACAAGATTATCCTTTGCTTCTGTAGACAGAAGAGCAGCAAATCAAGGTGAGAGAAATGCTGTGCAGAAAATGGTAGGCAAGGCAATTTTTCCTATTGATGCCATTTTCATCAGAGCAATCTCATAATTTTCTATTGTTGGCTGGAATTCCATCTCACACTATATTGGCCTTCGATATGTTCACGGCTTCCTTCTGAGAGACAGGGAATTGCCTCAGGCACATATCAGTGTAAGAGCTAACTTCCTGCAGGAAACCTGTGATTTTTCTTACTTGATTTCTAGACCTGAATATTTGAAAGAAAGGCATGCAATTTGCATAGTGTGTGTCATACACTATACTTCAAGGAAAAATGGTTTAGCCTAATTCTAGGTGATGGCTCATTTTCTTAAGTAAAGAATGAAAAATAATAGCTGCTGCAATTTTAAGCTTCCTGCTGTTGTCAGAAAGACTGCCTTTGTCTGCTTCAGGGCTCGAATCCAGTCTTTTGGAGCCCTGCAGAATCTAGTCATTTCACTGGGGCACTGGAAGACCTTCAAGGTGTAACAAGGGACCTAATTGACCCAATATTTTCTCACAGTGAGCTATGTTTACCTTAACTGTAAAAGAATTGGGACCATCTGGTCAATTAGGTCTTTTTTCAAGTGAGAGCAGTGTCTGTTAAGTATCCACACACCCTGCCTACATAGTACAAATGGCACCAGATAACTGTTGGGAAATACTTAATCTGCCTCATCTCCTGTGCCCACTAACACTGCATGTTTTCTTCTGGTACAACGAGGGACTGCTTCTGTATTACAGTACTTCAGAATTAGTGTATCCAGATGGCCCAGAACAGTAGGAGTCAGCCTTATGGAGACTTTCTCAGGGTGGGATCAGGAGAGCTCTCCGTATATGTGCCTGGACAACCAACAGCTAAGACGTTGTTTCTGCATAAATGTTTTCTCTCCATGGGTGAGTGGATCCTGTGACCTATTAAGTGCAACGCTGCCTCCGTGAGAGAACACGGATGTCAGGGAAGGGGTCATTGCTGTCTAGGGAGGCTGTGTTCCCTTCCAGCCACATCATGCTAAACAAGTGTTGATAGTGTACCAGAGCACCTCACTGGTGGGTCTGAAATATGCATTCACTTTAGACATGGTGCTGTAGCTCTGACGTAACGTTCCCTATCCAGACCTATAGACATCTCCAAGGAGAGTCTCCCTGCCCAGCTCTGCCTTATAATAAGAAACATTCTTCACTCTTTCCCCACCTGCAAAGGGCAAAAAGGACAGAAAATTACTGTCCTCCTTTTTTTATAGTATTGCCTGTGTTCACTTCAATCTCCAAACCTAAATGTGTTAAATATTTTTGGCTAATTGAAATATCTGTAGAGCTGGTTAAGTTGTAGAATCATTTAGGTTGGGAAAATGTTAAGATCAAGTCCAATGTATGTACCTGAATGCTTGCCTCTATCACAGTGCATATGTGAGACTAAATTTTTGCTAAATCTCAGCATTTTCAGCAAACTGTTGGGCGTATTTTATAATCTTTAAAGAACTGTTAGAAAAAAAAAATCACCATGCTGTAGAAATACCAACTTATTAAGTGCATATCAGTTGGTAGTCCACCTTCCAGTTCTTTCCTGAGCTGTGGATTAGACAGTTGGTACACAGCAAGAGGGACTCTCCAAATGGTGTGTCAGAATTGATGGCTGCCTGGCATCCTGCTGTAATCTCTGCTCTGGAAAAATAACCAACTCTTCCGCTCTGCTGACCTGAAAAATGCATCTTTTGATTTTTAACAGCTATAAACTGGAGCTTTCCTGGTGTCAGGCAGGTTCAGAGTTAAGAACTGGTGGAAGGACAGACTTGATAGGGATGGTAAACTATGACCAAAGAGCAGAACTAGTCTGGCTTCATTCTGTGTGTCTGAGATGTTGTTTCAAAGCTCTTTCCCAGCACAAAAACCAGGTGGCACAGCGTATTCAGTAGAGCTGGTCCAGAAATAGAGCTTGCCTCCCCAGAAAGCTTAAATATTTCAAAATTAGCTTCTCCTCTGGTCCACAGAGTTAAAACATACTGAAAGAAAACACTTTCTGAAAGTCTTCAAATAGGAGATGCTGAGTTTTTTTGATCAGAAATTACATCTTTCATTCTGACAAAGGAAAATGAAAGTTTTGACATTGTAAATCTTCCCAATGCAAGATTGAAAACCTGTACTTTCAAACTCTTCTGAGAATTTGCTTTAGTTTCAATGCAAGACTTTTATTCTCTACCCAGGCTTACTTCTACATTTCAATTATTAAAGATCTCCAAGTTCCTAATGTTTTGTCATTTTCAGAAATGATAATGGCACGTGTGAAAGTTCAGAAACAATTTAGGATCAAGATTAAGACTGTTGCCAGGAAGCAGTAGAAAGATTATGCTGCTACTGTTTTTTGGTGATTTATACTCTATGATGTATTAATAGATTGGGGAGACAGGAGAGTTCTTTTGGGGTAAGCTGTAATAATGATTATAGTGACCCGACCAGAGATTCACTGTGGATTAAGTTCCAGGTTAACTGTCTTTTCACAATATTGTTTCTACCTTTATTTCTCCAGAATCACCACTCATTTAGTATAGCTGATAATATTAAGTCACGGACGTTGTTAAATAATTCCAGGGGAAAGGGTTAGCATCCTTCTTTTCAAGTGTGATTTTAAAAGTTCATATTAGCCCCAGGGATATAATTGATGACAAACTGAAGATTATCTGATGTTGATGGAAATGCTTGTATTATTTACAAATAAGGACAGAGTGACTTTCCTGGAATGAGATGGAAACCTGCAAGATCCTGTGGTGTATGTTTGAGTAAACTGTGGAAGATTCTAGGATAAGAAAAGCATATGGAGGTGAAAATCTGACCCTTGCATCCTTGAGAGTCTGAGCCGGTCAGTGTGCTGCAGCTCAGTATCATGGGTTGAAACCTCACTAGTGTCTTCAGTCTCCACACCAGAAAAGTTAAAACCTGCGGGCAAGAGTGGCAATGGCTGGTTGTTTCAGCCACTGCCCAATCTTATCTGTTAGCTTTGCTACAATATTACAAATTGTAATCCAGATTAATCATAGTATCATGGAATGGTTTGGGTTGGAAGGGACCTTAAAGACCATCTACTTCCACCCCCCTGCAATGGGCAGGGACACCTCCTACTAGACCAGGCTGCTCGACAACCCATCCAGTCTGGCCTTGAACACTTCCAGGGAGGGGACACCCACAAATTCCCTGGGCAACCTGTGCCAGTGCTCTGAACCCTCATCATGAAGAATTTCTTCCTAATATCTAATCTAAACCTTCAACCTTCCAATTTAAAACCATTCCCTCTCATCCTATCACTACTTGCCCTCTCAAAAATTACTCCCCGGCTTTCTTGCAGGCCACCTCCAGGTAGTGGAAGGCCTCTATGAGGTCTCCCCTGAGTCTTAATACAGAAAAGCCTCACTAATACAGTTTGAAAATGTTATATAGCAAATTGTGTGCGTCAGAAAGGGCAAGGGAGTGATGAGCTGCCAGAGTCCTGTGGCTTTCTCCAGGAGGGCTCTGCTGGTTTTTAGTGGGTATTTATTTCTCTTTTTTTTGCTGGTAAGTGCATGGTGTTGATGACTATTTCTTCTTTAGTCTTAGCTCCTCTTGGATTTTTTTTTTTACATTTAATCCATCTACTTGCATGTTCTCTTTTAATTGGTTCCCAATTGATCGTGTTCTTTATGTAAAACTGCTCTTACCTGAACGATGAGAGCTCATGCTTCCCTAGCAGCCATGCACTGTTCATTGCAGTTTGTGTTTACATATACCCCTCCCCACCACAGCAGCCTCCCTCTTCCCCATCCAGCCATCCTGTGTTTCCCACCGCACAAGGCTTTATCTGTTTGTCCTCACAGGAGGTTTCTTCCCATGAAACGCCCCCTCCCACATCCCCTGCCTTACAATCTCGTGCTCTGCTCTGTCTCCCCTCAACACCCCCAATATTCCACACCACCCCATAGTCACTCTGCCTACACAACCTCAGGGTACTGCCAGCACACCCTACCTGTCCATTGCCCCCCATGAAACACTGACACCTCCTCTACTCCCCCGCACCCACTCACCCCATTCTCTCTCCTCCTATGTTTTGCATTTGTGCTGGAAACTGTTGATAACAAATGGGTGTTTTTGTTACTGCTAAGCAGTGCTTACTTGATTTTGCTATTGCTCAGTAGTCAAGGCCCTTTCTGCTTCCCACACCACCCTGCCAGTGAGCAGCCTGAGGGTGCACAGAAAGTTGGAAGGGGCACAGCTGACTCCAGCTGACCAAAGGGATATTGCATATGACATCATGCTTAGCAATAAAACTAGAGGGGAGGTTAGTAGGGGGGAATAGGTCAGGAACTGACAGGGCATTGATTGGTTGGTGGCAAGAAATTGTTTTGATTTGCATCACTTACCCTTCTTGGGTTTTATTTCTCTCTCTTGGTTATTATTTTCTCTTTTCCTTATAAGTTATGGTGGTGGATGGTTGTTTCTTTTCAATTATTAAACTGTTTTTATCTTGACCCATGAGTTCTCTCACTTTTGCCCTTCCATTCTTTCCACCATCCCGCTATTGGGGGGGATAGTGAAAGGCTGTGTAGTGCTTAGTTGCTGGCAGGGGTGAAACTACAACACAGGTTAGTTGCAAGCCCTGCAACTGTTGCTTGACACTCTTAGTGTTATTTCTATTATCTTGATGGCCCATCCTAGTTCTGCATTACTGCTTTATAGTGCCTTTTGTTCTGTAAGTAGCAACACTCAGCCTGTGCAAAAATACCTGTCTCCCAACATCCTGGTCATGCCCTTGCTAAGGTGGCTGTGTGTGCTGAACAGCCAGGCTGAAGCAAATAGCCCTCTTTTCTAGTGATGGTAGCCTAGGAATGGGTGAATGAGCTGCATCATGCCTGTAAGTATGCCTTGTCATACCATAAAACACTGCATGTAACCTCTTGTCACTGAATCTCCACTTCAGTTCTTCTCCCCCTGCCCCTCTGTCAGCCTGTATCAATGGGAAGCAGGTGAGAAGGGTGCCTGGGTAAACTGTGGAGTGAAAACCCTTCAGGAATAAAGCACGTTTGAGGATGTGCTCTAGCAAAATCAGATGTTGATTCCTTCCCTCAAGCTTCTGGCATAGTGTCAGTGTTGCACCATTTTTCAGACTTGCTTTACTATGGAGCATATTTTACACATTTTCTTGTTGCTTGGGGTTTTTTGTTTTTTTTTTTAGTTCTGTTTATGAAGCAACCCTGAAAGCAGTCTCTATCCAGAGCCCCAACAGACCCTCTGCAAGGGATATTAGAAGACAACACCTGCACAATGTAGTTAAAACCCTGCAGTGCTTGGAATGCAACCACAGTCTTTCTTAGCCTCTTGGAGCTCTATAAACCCTCAAGTCCTTGGAGTAACCATGGGAATGTCTGAAGCCCTTCAGAGTCAGAACTGGGTTTGAGGAGGTGCTGTTCCAGCTTGGTGTGAAGAGTTGCTGCAGCATTAAAGGAAGGTTAAAGAAAGCATGTACCAATCACCAATGAATGAAAACCTCATGTTATCAGATGAGGAGAAGGTTGAGGAACTCAACATCTTTTGTGCCTCAGTTTTCACTGGCAACAACTCTCCTCACCCTTCTTTGGTCGATGGACAATGAGATGGGGACAAGGGAGGTAACGCCCCACCCACTGTAGAGGATGATCAGGTTTGTACCACCTGAGGAACTTGACTGTGCAACCTGATGAGATGCATCCTAGACTCCTGAAGGAATTGGCTGATGTGGTTGCTAAGGAACTCTCCGTGATATTTGAGAAGTCATGGCAGTCAGGGGAAGTCCATGGTGACTGGAAGAAGGGCAACATTGTGCCCATTTTTAAAAAGGGAAGAAAAGATGGCCCTGGGAACTACCGACCTGTCAGCCTCACCTCAGTGCTTGGAAAAGTCGTGGAACAGATCCTGCTAGAAATTATGCTAAATCAGATGGAGGACAGGGAGGTGACCCAGGACAGGCAGCATGGCTTCACCAAGGGCAAGTCCTGTCTGACCACCCTAGTGGTTTTCTGTGATGGGATGACCACATCACTGGACACAGGAAAAGCAATGGATGTAATCTATTTGGATTTCTGTAAAGCCTTTGACATCGTCCTCCCACAATATCCTTCTCTCTAAAATGGAGAGATATTTCTTGTTCATGCAGGTCTGTTTACAAACAAAAGTTTGGAAGTTTGTTTCTTGTGATATTGGATAGCAGAGGACACATTCCAAAGGGCAGGACAACTGAAGCCTTCTGAAATGTTAAAGTGACTTCTTGCTTGCCGTGTACTTGCTTTCAAAGACAACTGGTTTAGAAAGCTTTAGGCAGGAGGGCAATGAGACTTATTTTGGGGAAAATCCACAGCTTGTGTTGAGGAGATGCTGTCATTTTGTCTGCCAGCTTGTCACAACACAGAGAAAAGTACGGGTAGCACAGGCAAGGGGACTGTATTGAAGACTTCAAAATTAATGAAGCTGGGTTAGCTGGTCTTGGCCAAGGGAGATTGTTTTATTGCTCATTTCATCTCACACCACTTTTCAGTAAAGTTATCACCTTTGCTCTTCTTTTCTTTCCCAGGAGAGTGGGGACAAGGGGGGACCTGCCTCCCCAGGTTTATCTTCACAAACCAACAGCTTAATTCTTAGCTAAAAAGGGGCAAAGTCTGTGTACATCTAGGTCAGGCTTCTTCAGCCAGTACAAAGTAAAAGAGCTTTTCCACTGAGTGAGGAAGTCTCTAATGAAGTGGTCATCGTATCAAATTTTTCACTGGTTTTGTGGTTTTTTTTTATTATAGTAGCAGCCTCTTAATGCCAGATAGTTCAGTCAGCAACACAAGTCTGGCTCAACCCTGATCTCTCCTTCCTGGGTGCACGCACAACTCTCCCAGCAGGCTGATGTTCACCAGCCTTCTTCTCTGCTAGCTTTTTTTGCAGTTCCTTCAATATGCTGCCAGGTGGCAGTCCCTTAACATAGCATCCTCCAGCTGTGGACAGGACTGTCTCTAATGCACAGCCCTAGCATCTGGGACTTACACAGCACTGCTTAGTCCAAACAGTGTCATCAGAGAGGAAAGACTTTGCTCAAAGGCCAATCTAGTTTTTCCTTGAGATTAATGGTGCTGAAGGTTGTCTGGAAATGATGATGAGGGACTGGACTCTTTTGCAGTATTTTCATGTTTTAAAATACTCACCACATTCAAATCCCTGCTTTTGTATGTCCCAGCTGCTTTCACTGTCACACAGACTTCATGATCTGTGAGCTGAGCTTACCCAAAGAGCAGCAGCTGGGAGATAGAAAGAAGAGGTGTGGCTGCCCTTGTTGTCTTCACTCCTTCACCTGTGTGTAAAGACTCCATGCATGCTGCTGTCTTGGTTACCCCTCTGCTGTCTGTAACTCAGCAGTTTCTACACATGATTGGGGACCCCTTTCATTCCTCCCAGCTCTCTGCCACTATCCACAGGCTTGTGGATATCAAATAATGCTTTTGCACATGCTGCCTGCCTTCACTCTGCTGAAGGCTGTGAGGGCACTGAACAAAAATGGTGACTGGAAGAGGGACAATATTTTGCCCATTTTTAAAAAGGGTAGAAAAGATGACCCTGGGAACTACCGACCTGTCAGCCTCACCTCTGTGCCAGGGAAGATCATGGAACAGATCCTCCTAGAAGCTGTGCTAAAGCACATGGAGGACAGGGAGGTGATTCAAGACAGGCAGCATGGCTTCACCACGGGCAAGTCCTGTCTGACCAACCTTGTGGCTTTCTATAAAGATTTAGATTAGACATTAGGAAGAAATTCTTCACGCTGCGGGTGGTGAGGCGCTGGCACGTGTTGCCCAGGGAAGTTGTGGATGCTCCCTCCCTGGAAGCGTTCAAGGCCAGGTTGGATGGGGCTTTGAGCATCCTGATGTGGTGGGAGGTGTCCCTGGCCCGAGGCAGAGGCGATGGAACCGAACGATCTTTACGGTCGCTGCCAACGGAATCCTTTCAGCCTAAGCGGCGCCCCCACCCCTACCCGCGTGTGACGTCTCGAGGTTGCCTCGGCAGCCCCTGCGGGCGCTCGGTGCCGTTGCTGCCCAGCTGTGGCTCGGCTGCTCTCGGCTCTTGTAGCCCGTCCCCGCTCGGTGCTGTCGCCGCCCGGCTCTGGCTCGGGATTTGATTTCGCCGATGGGCGCCTCCGGCAGCCGCGCACCGCAGCGTCCCGGTCCCTGGCGCCCCGTGGAGCGGCTCCGCAGCCTCCTCCGCAGGGCGTGGGAGTGGGCGCTGCACGGCCGCTCCGCCGCGCTCGGCGATGCCCCCGAGCCCCGCGCCAGCGAGGAGCCGGCCCGGCCGCGGCGGCTCTGGAGGTGGAAGAGGTTCTGCAGCCAGCGCCGGGACGCGGAGGAGCAGTAAGGGGCGGGCAGAGCTCGTAGCCAAGTGTCCGCTGCCCTGTCTGGAAGAGCCGGCAGAGCCCAGCGCGGTCACAGGGCTGGAGCCGCGGCGCTGACTCTGTCTTTCTGGAGCCCAGACTGCTCCTGTGCCAGGGGTGTCACAACACCCGTGCGATGCATTTAGAATCACAGAACGGTTTGGGGGAGAAGGGGCCTTAAAGGCCATCCAGTTCCAACCCCCGTGCCGTGGGCAGGGACAGCTCCCGCTAGACCAGGCTGCTCAAGGCCCTGTCTAGCCTGGCCCTGAACGATGTCAGGGAGGGGACCACAACTTCCCCGGGACACCTGTGCCAGTGCCTCACCACCCTCATTTTTGAAGACTTTCCTAAACCCTGCAGTGCTTGGAATGCAGCCACAGGCTTTCTTGGCCTCTGGAGCTCTATAAAGTCTCAAGTCCTTGGAGTAACCATGGGAATGTCTGAAGCCCTCCAAAGTCAGAACTGGGCTTGAGGAGATGTCACCCCAGCTTGGTGTGAAGAGTTGCTGCAGCATTAAGATAGCATCCCACTGAGGCAGAAGCCTTGTGGTTAGATGTCCATCTTCCAGGGGGCTTGTTCATCTCCCTGGCCCTTGATGTGGAGAGGGGATTTATGAGATGAGGCTGTAGCCAGCAGGGATGAGTTACTCCAGAGACAAGAATAGGCGCCTGTAGGGACTATCTCAGTCCCTGCTACTGTAGCAGTACAGTGTGTTTGTGTGCCTGTGCTACCTTTTGCTGGCTGGCTCATGAGTGGCTGTTGCTCAGCCACAAGAGAGAGCATGCAAGTGTGTGGGTATTTTTAGTGAATGCTCTTCCTTCCTGTCTGGTTGTAGAATTGCTGACCAACTGGAGGAGAATGCGGGCTGTGAAGGCCCAGCAGTCCTTGAGAGCTCTTCCTCTGGGATGCCTGCTGACACTCCCTTGAGTGAACCTATCCTGACTGGAGCAGGTAGGATCCTTCACAATGGAGAAGGCTGTGGGGATGAATCACTTTGGTCTGTAGGAGAACAATAACCTAGCGTTTTTGACCAAGGGCTTGAGAGATAGGGAAGGGCAGAGTGATAAGCACTCACAGCAGCATTGCACTTTTTCCCTCCTTTGTAGGTGTCTGTCCAGAGGAAGTGGCAGAACAAGAGGACAAAGATGTCTCCTCCGTTGATCCTGAGGTAGAATCATATAATCATTTAGGTTGGAAAATACCCTTAAGATCATCAGGTCCAACTGTAAACCTCACAGTGCTAAGTCCACCCCCTAAACCATGTCCGTAAGCAGCACCTCTACAGGCCTTCTGAGTACCTCCTAGGATGGTGACTCAGCCCTTTTCCTGGGCAGCCTGTTCCAGTCCTCGATAACCCATTCGGTGAAGTCATTTGTCCTAATCTCCAATGTAAACCTCCCCTGCAACTTGAGGCTGTTTCCTCTTGTGCTATCACTTGCTACTTGGGAAAACAGACTGACATCCACTGCTTCACAAGGTCCTTTCAGGTAGCTGTAGAGAGCTGTAAGGTCTCCCCTCAGCTTTGTTTTCTCTAGACTAAACAAGCTCAGTTCCCTAAGAAGGTCCTCAAACAGCCTGTTCTCTAGACCCTTCACCAGCTTTGTGGCTTTTCTTTGGATGGGTGCCAGCACCTAAAGGTCTTTCTGTAGTGTGGGGGGGCAAAATTGAACACAATATTTGAGAGGCAGTCTCGCCAGTGCTGTGTACAGGGGGGGAATCACTTCCCTAGTCCTGCTGGCCACATGCTTCTAATACATACCAGGATCCTGTTGGCTTTCTTTGTCACCTGGGCGCAGTGTTTGCTCATGTTCAGCACCTGCCAACCAGCACCCTAAGGTCCTTCTCCACAGAGCACATTTCCAGCCACTCTTCCCTTTCTCCCAAGGAGGCAGTGAGTCTGCACAGGGCTCACTGGATTTCAGACCCCTTTCCATCTGCTGCTACTTCTGCCACATGCTCCTAACTGAGACCTTGCCGTGCCAGTGCTGCGAGCAAGCTCTTCAGTTCGGACTGCAACAAAGTGAGGCCAAGCTAATGACCCAGGTCTCCTAGCAGCTGCCATTTGAGCTGGATTTCTGGTTTAGGATTGAAGCGGTAAAGTCCAGCATATGGATCCTCCTGATCCTGTGCTCTGTGTGTGATGAATCTTTTCCATTTTGAAACCATGGCCCCGAACACAAGGAAGTGAAGACAGTGGCTGAGACAAAGTACAAAACAGAATCAATTCTGGAGGACAGATTGGGGGGAAACATAATCAGGCAGTACTTTATGTGCTTGAGTGATGTTGCGGGGCTGGCAAACATTGTGTTTTAGCGATGCTGGAAAGAGAAGAAGAAAAGGCTGTGAGGTGTGACTTTCAATTGGGAGATTGTAATGTGACTTCTTTTTCTTTTTTGAATGCTACTATAGATTCGTAATGGCCTGGAGGACATCAAAACTGGCTTTTTGACCACACCAATTGCACAGGAGCAACGTCCTCATCAGGTATGTGAACAGCTTCTGAGAATGATTTGGTTTAGTCTTTAAATTTCTGGTGGAAGGATAATTTCTGAAACAATAGAGTGGGCTGTGGGAAATTTCCCAGCGCACACTCGGTGTAAAAGTCCATACGTTTCCTCATTCCCCTGGTGCTACTGTGTTTTGAATATGCTTAGTGGACACTATGCAGGCCCTTGCATAAGGTGTATTTTGTGTGCCTGAGTGATGTTGTGGGGCAGGCAAACACTGTGTGTTAATAATGCTGGTGAGAGAAGAAGAAAAGGCTTTTCAGTGTGACATTCATTTGGGAAAATCCTAGTGTGACTTGTTTTTCCTTCTTTGGATGCTGCTGCAGACTCACAGTGGCCTGGAGATCTTTAAAACTGGCATTGCGAAAACGGCGGCTGTGAAGGGATCCCAATACTACCAGGTATATGAACGGATTCGGGAAGTGAGTGGGTTTAGTCTTTGAATTTCTTGTGGGCGGGTCATTTCTGAATGCTGTAAGGAGCTCCCCAGGTTTGAGGACAGGTCACTACAGGGGAAAACTCCATATGTTTCCTCATTCCCCTGGTGCTATTGCATTTTGAATATGCTTTGTGAACACTATGCGGGGCCCTAGGTTCATCAGCACAATTCCTTTGATGGATGGGCTTGCGTGCTGTGGGCAGGAGAGAGTTCCATGGTTGAGAGCTGTGAGAGGAGATGGGGCTTGGGAGATCCATGTTATCTTTTACGTGGAGAACACTGTCTGCACATGTGCTGCATGTGAATCCTGTTCCTGTGCTCTGTGTGTGATCAATCTTTCCTATTTTGATAGTGGGGATGTGCACGCAAGGAAGTGAAGAAGCTTTCTGAGAAGAAATTCCAATCCAAATTAGAACTGGAGGACAAGTGTGGTCAAGTCATCCTATTGGAGGACGTAGAAAATAGGCATGACTTTTTAATTCTTTCAAGAAATGTCATGTTGAGTAAAAGCCAAGCTTTACGCAACTGTAGTGGAAAAGCACTTAGCCAGTGTTTGTGAGCATATTCAAGTCTTGCTTTCTACCTTGCAAGATGCTTCTGTGCATAAGCCTATGGTATTAAAAAGCTGCATCAGGCCTTGCAAATGCAGGCTGCCTCCAGTTCTCCTGGGAGGGAAGGAAGTCTTTTCCTTCTCAGTTTTGGTAGACTTTGGGTCCTCCAGGCAATGTGTGGCACTGGAGTGCTGGCTGCTCTCAGTCATTCTTGTCCTGTCAAGCACGTTAGAGATGAAGCAAGCTGTGACTGTGCTGCTTGTGTAAGAGTAGGCGAAAGAGGCCAAGTGTTTCTTTGTTTCACACTTTCCTTACTCATTTGCTGTGCAGGTTGAAGAAAATTCAGGAGGAAACTCAGAGTAAGCCGATGAAGTTTCCAAAGAGAACGAGCAATTCCCGGCCGAGTTTCCACGGAGAGATGAAGACCAGCTTTTTCAAGGTGGCAGCGTTGTTCCCTATTTACAGGATGAAACTTTAGTTTTTGCTGGAGAGCCCATGAGAGATCGGTTTCTCTCTTCTGCTGGCTATAGGCTGCTGTGAATGTCCTGCTGACCGACTCCCCATCTATCTGCCTTTGAGAGTTGCTCTGTGAGATGATAGCAACCTCTTTATTGAGGAGCTGACAGTAATGCACTGGCTTCAGTGCCTTCTGCTTGATGTCAGTTGTGAGGTTGAGAGCTCAAGCATCCATTCACACAGCCGTGCTACAGGAGGATTAGGTACCTCCGGTTGTGGACTTTCCCTGGGCTCTCATGGTGCCAAGCTCTTCATCCTGCAGGCCAGATTGGCATCATCAGAGTGTGGCAGGAATACTTCAGTTGCCTGTATTCTGGTCCCATTAAAATTTTAGGGACTCTGTGCTGCTTGGCCCGAAGGTGTGTGTCCCTAATGCTGTGAGAACAGCTTCAAAGATGAAAGCCCACATCTAGCAAGGGAAAGACACCTGCATAGGGAGTATTTTGTGTGCTTGGGTGATGTTGTGGGACAGGCAAACACTGTGTGATAATAATGATGGTGAGAGAAGAAGAAAGGGCTGTGAGGTGTGACCTTCAGTTGGGAAAATCCCAGTGAGACTTGTTTTTCCTTCTTTGAATGCCACTGTAGACTCGCAGTGTCCTGGAGGTCTTTAAAACTGGGATTGCGGAAACAACGACTGAGAAGGAATACCAATACTACCAGGTATATGAACGGATTCGGGGAGTGAGTGGGTTTAGTCTTTGAATTTCTTGTGGGCAGGTCATTTCTGAATGCTGTAAGGAGCTCCCCAGGTTTGGGGACAGGTCACTACAGGGGAAAACTCCATATGTTTCCTCATTCCCCTTGTGCTATTACATTTTGAATATGCTTTGTGGACACTGTGCGGGGTTCATCAGCACAATTCCTTTGATGAATGGGCTTGCGTGCTGTGGGCAGGAGAGAGTTCCATGGTTGAGAGCTGTGAGAGGAGATCGGGCTTGGGAGATTGACATTATGTTTTACATGGAGAACACTGTCTGCACATGTGCTGCATGTGAATCCTGTTCTTGTTCTCTATGTGTGATCAATATTTTCTGTTTTGGTAGTGGGGTTGTGAACACAAGGACATGAATGAGCTTAATGAGAAGAAACGTCTATCGAAATCTGTTTTGGATGGCAAGTGCAGTGGAAACATCGTCCAGGTGGACGTACATAACAGGCATGACTTTTTAATTTTTGCAAGAAATATCATGTTGAGTAAAAGCCAAGCTTCACGAAAGTGTAGTGGAAAAGCACGTAGCCAGTGTTTGTGAACATATTCAAGTCTTGCTTTCAACCTTGCAAGATGCTTCTGTGCATAAGCCTATGGTATTAAAAAAGCTGCATCAGGCCTTACAAATGCAGGCTGCCTCCAGTTCCCCTGGGAGGGAAGGAAGTCTTTTCCTCCTGTGTTTGGGTAGACTTTGGGTCCTCCAGGCAATGTGTGGCACTGGAGTGCTGGCTGCTCTCAGTCATTCTTGTCCTGTCAAGCACGTTAGAGATGAAGCAAGCTGTGATTGTGCTGCTTGTGTAAGAGTAGGTGAAAGAGGCCAAGTGTTTCTTTGTTTCACGCTTTCCTTGCTCATTTGCTGTGCAGATTAAAGAAAATTGAGAAGGAAATTCAGAGAAAGCTGAGGAAGTATCCAGAGAGATCAAGCACTTCCCAGCTGAGTTTCCATGGAGAGATGAAGACCAGCTTTTATAAGGTGGCAGTGTTTTTCCCTCTTTTCATGAAGAAACTTTAAAATTAGTTTTTGCTGGAGAGCCCATGAGAGATCAGTTTCTCTCTTCTGCCCGCTATAGGCTGCTGTGAATGTCCTGCTGACCCATTCCCCATCTATCTGCCTTTGAGAGTTGCTCTGTGAGATGATAGCAACCTCTTTATTGAGGAGCTGACAGTAATGCACTGGCTTCAGTGCCTTCTGCTTGATGTCAGTAGTGAGGTTGAGAGCTCAAGCATCCATTCACACAGCCGTGCTACAGGAGGATTAGGTACCTCCGGTTGTGGACTTTCCCTGAGCTCTCGTTGTGCCAAGTTCTTCATCCTGCAGGCCAGATTGGCATCATCAGAGTGTGGCAGGAATACTTCAGTTGCCTGTATTCTGGTCCCATTAAAATTTTAGGGACTCTGTGCTGCTTGGCCCGAAGGTGTGTGTCCCTTATGCTGTGAGAACACCTCCAAAGATGAAAGCCCACATCTAGCAAGGGAAAGACACCTGCATAGGGAGTATTTTGTGTGCTTGGGTGATGTTGTGGGGCAGGCAAACACTGTGTGATAATAATGATGGTGAGAGAAGAAGAAAAGGCTGTGAGGTGTGACCTTCAGTTGGGAAAATCCCAGTGAGACTTGTTTTTCCTTCTTTGAATACTACTGTAGACTCACAGTGGCCTGGAGATCTTCAAAACTGGCATTGCAAAAACACCGATTGTGAAGGGACCCCGATATTACCAGGTATATGAACGTATTTGGGGAATGACTGGGTTTAGTCTTTGAATTTCTTGTGGGCAGGTCATTTCTGAATGCTGTAGGGAGCTCCCCAGGTTTGGGGACAAGTCACTCTCAAGGGAAGCTCCATATGTTTCCTCATTCCCCTGGTGCTATTGCATTTTGAATATGCTTTGTGGACACTGTGCGGGGCCCTGGGTTCATCAGCACAATTCCTTTGATGGATGGGCTTGCATGCTGTGGGCAGGAGAGAGTTCCATGGTTGAGAGCTGTGAGAGGATATGGGGCTTGGGAGGTCGACATTATCTTTTACATGGAGAACACTGTCTGCACATGTGCTGCATGTGAATCCTTTTCCTGTGCTGTGTGTGATGAATCTTTTCTATTTTGATAGTGGGGATGTGAACACCAGAAAGTGAATAAGATTGCTGAGATCAAATGCCAGACCAAATCAGTTCTGGAGGACGAGTGGGGTGGAAACATCGTCCTGGAGGAAGTACATAACAGGCATGACTTTTTAGTTCTTCCAAGAAATATCATGTGGAGTAGAAGCAAAGCTTTAAGCAAGTCGAGTGGATAAAGCCTATACATAACTGTTTTTGAGCAATCCAAGCCTCACCTTTGACCTTGCAAGATGCTTCTGTGCTTGAGCCTACGCTATTAAAAAGCTGCATCAGGCCTTGCAAATACATGTTTCCTCCATTTCTCCTGGGAGGGAAGGAAGTCTTTTCCAGCTCTGTTTGGGTAGACTTCAGCCCCTCAAAGCAATTTGTGGCACTGTAGTGCTTGGTTTTGTCATTAATTTCTTACCTGTCAAGCACATAACAGATGAAGCAAGCCATGGCTGTGCTGCTTGTGTGAGAGTATGGGAAAGGAGCTGACTTTTCTATGCTTCACGCTTTCCTTACTCATTTGCTTTGCAGGTTGAAGGCGATTCTAGAGGAATGTCTGGCAAAGCCGGCATTTTCAGAGAGGAGTAACAACTCAGTTCGCAATGGAGCCGTTAAACTGAGAAGAAAGGTTTGTTTGGTTGATTTGAGGGGATGTTTTTTTTCTGAAGGAACCTGTATGATTATATTCCTGTATGTGTTTTTCTATGTTGCTTGTGATCTACTATGATTGATTAACTTCTCTTGATGCCCTTGCTCTTTTTGTAGCAGTAGATTACGTTGGAGAGATGCAATGAGAAGATGGTGGAGCAGTGAAAGAGAACACTGAATGATATCAGTGGGATGAATGAAGCCTGAAACCTTTTGCCTCCCACCTTTTTTGCAGCCACCACCCTCCATCTGGTTCCAAGTTTTGTGTTGTAGATTAGTATTTAGTAAACTGTTTTCTCTTCTATGTGTCTTAGTCTGTCTGCGGAACTGAAGTGCTTGGGACATAGTGTCTTTCATGAGGAGAGTCCTGTTTTGGAAGGCTCACTCAGGCTTTCTTCCTATGCAGGCAGTTAGCACGTCTCTCTCTTCTCTTGCTCTGAATGCAAATCAGTCCTGCGGTGGTCTCCAAGAGTGAGAATGTGTCTATGTCCTCTTCCTCTGGGGTGGCTTTAGCTGTGATTGTGCTCACATCAGGGAATAGTGCAGAGCTACCAATAATCATCAGTTACCAGATGTTTCCTGCTTTTTAGAGCAGTCATCCTGGTGGTCTGGGCAGAAAGTGATGTTCCGGTAGCCCTGGAAGTTTTGCAGATCCCATAGGGATCTGGTGGATCTGTATCCTGCTAAGGGGAAAGGTGTGAAGAAGTGGACACAAGCTGGAACAGGGGTTAACCCACCTCAACCTAAGAAAAAACCTTTTCTCCTCTGAGGGTGGTGACAACTCGGTGTCAGGGAGCAGCACAGGCACGCTGTCCCCTCGGAGCCAAGGGTTGTCCCATGGGCAGCAGGGCAGGGCCCAGCCTTTGCCAATGTGAGCAAGGGGTGCAAGGCAGTGCCAGAGTGGGCTGGGGTCTGGAGCAGCAAGGCCCGTGGCCCGGCAGAGGCTCAGCTGAGACAGTGCTGGAGTCGGGAACACCACGACAAAGGTCAGGCAGGGCCTGGAGTCCTCTGCCGATGCCTCAGTGTGCCTGCTGGGCTCCAGCTCAGACTGCTCGTGGCTTATTTATGCTTCTGAGAGGTTATGGTCTCACGCTACTTGCCTTGGCTGAGCCTGCTTTCAGTTGGGCAGCTTCTTCATCCTGCCTATTTATTTTTCAGTTAGAGAGGAATCATACTGTTGTTTGTAAATACTGCACATGTGAATATGTGTTAGCAATATCTTTCAATATTGCTGTGACTTGTCATTAAAAAGCCCTGCTGGCTTCTTGGTCTGATCTGGGGGGTGGGAGAGGTTGTCCCACTGAGCTCCTCCATTTCTAGTATAGGTCTCATAAAAGCGCTTAAGTGGTACCATTTGTCACCTCATCATTGGTCACTGAGAGCTGTTAATGCGCTGATACCTGATACCCTGCAGCCCCCCTTGTCCTGCAGCTGAAACCTCCTGTTTCACATTCTCTTTCTTATCAGCTAACATTCCATTTTCTCACAACATGCCAAGGTTGTGCCTACAGGCTTCAAGGGTCACAAAATGCCCTGATTCTTCTAAAATACTTCCTACACAAGAGGGCATCCTAAGGTCTCCTTTTCAGGAGAGGGAGGGACTCTGGTTTCTTTACTCGCCTCTCTTTGATAAAAGCCTGCCAGAGGGAGTGACGTCTGTGACACCAGAGCCTGCAAACCCTTGTTGTTTCACTAAATTATTAATCCTGTTCCTGCGATAATATAGTTATAAGGAGGAGCCTAATTGAATTTACTGTCTGGCTTTGGCCAGTAGGGTGATAAAGATCCGGCAGAATGGGATGACGGTGAATCCTGCTAGTGTGCTGCGAATGTGAAGCAGGAGGGACTGGCAGTTGGTGTGCAGGAGGGAAAGGGAATCAGTCCAGGCTCAAGAAAGGTAAGGGACCAAACTGGAACGAGATTTGCCAGAATAACACGCTGACCTTGTGCTGCAAGGGTGGTTGTTAATAGGAAAACAGTTTTGCAGGCAATGTTTTCCTGCAGGCTTTGGAGGGAATAGGAATGTGTGTGGTGGCACTTGCTCAGTGCATGTGGTATGTGCCTTTGTCTTTATGTGTGCTGCAGGGTTTTATATCACTGCGTTTTCATCGTGCCAGTCTGTACGGAGATGCTTGTGTTTTATGTGGATGGAGCAGCAACGTGTGAAACCTGTGCTTTATAAATCTAATGAGAGTCGAAAGGGAGAAATTACCTCATGGGCAACATGGTGAAAACAGTAGTGCTTTCTGGTTTGATTCAAAATGGAAATGCCGAGGCTCTTAGTGAACTGTTTGCAAACAAAAAGGAGCAAGTGTGTGTCCATCTGTCTGTGTAAGTATGGGATCTGCAGTGAGATGTGAAAACGGGAAAGAGGAGGTAAGAGAGGAGCATTAGGGTATGGCAGGTGGAGGTAAATTGCAAGCAATGTGTAATCAGATTTTCTAACCTGGAGAGTGCAAATGAATAGGGAAGTGGATTAATCCTGTCTGCTGAGGCAGCTACACCCTGGAAAGCAAAGAGGGGAATCAGGACAGGTTATCTGACTGGTTGGAAGAACTGATGATCAAACTCTCCTGTCTACCTGCTGCTAAAGTGCCAACATAATAGATTGTTTTCAGGGATTTTCTATCGCCCTTTTAATCATGTGAAGAAAGGGAGAGCATCTCTGAGGTTAGAGCCCACACAATCAATGGCATCTGGTAGAGCAGGAGCACATCAAGCAAATGAGCCTCTGCTCTTCTCTTTGTTTCACTGGCTTTGCTGTGATAGCAGATGACTGCTAAATAGACAGGGCAGGTGGGGGAAGCTGGATTGCAAATGTGGCAAGTGGCGTTATGCCATGTAGGCAGGGAATGTTGTTTGCAGTGACGATGCTATAATCCCACTTCTGCAGCTTAAATCTCAGCAAACCTTTAAGACAAGACTGTCCTGAGCTGGGCAACCTTAGCCCCGTCAATAACCAGAGTAAGGATTGTAGCTTGCTGTAAGGCATTAACGCGTTTAGCTGCTTCTCTTATGTTTTCACTACCTCACTCTTTCTAAGCCACCATCCAGTGGAAAGTGTTGTTGAGACAAAGATATTGCTCACCTGTGGCTATCTCATCTCAGCTGGAAACTAACTCTTCTGATGAGTGCTGAGTTATGCTTTTTCTGCTTGCTCAGAAAGCAGTAGCCAGTGGCTCCCTCTGAAAACAGCAGTAAGACAGAAAGCACCCCCAGGGAGAAGCAACAAAATGGCTTGTCTTGATTAAGAAAACCTGTTTGCCCAAATAAGCAATTCCTCCCCTAGAAGGCTTTCCACTCCTCCCCTCCTTTTTTTGTTTGGTTGGGTTTTTGGGGGGAGGAGGGGGCATGTGATCTGTGAGAAATTGCACTTATGGGGTTTGTAGTACTGCAAATTCTGCCCTAAAGGACTGAAACAGAGCACCCTTAACTTTCACAGTTTTATTACTTTAACCGTAATAAAGGTTGTTGCTCTATTTTAACTGTTAATTCAGGCTTTTTCCACCTTGCAAATCTCATTGCACTTTGCAAACATTCCTTGTGTTTATGTCATTCACATTGCACTTTCCAGCAAGAAAAAGAATCCAATTATCCTTCTTTTAAAAAAATAAGAGGGAAAAAAATGAGTTTGGTTCTTATTGTACAGTGGCTGGCGTATCGTGCTGTGGCATTGTCCCCTAAGAGGATGCCACTCTGTCTGTTAGGGTGTAGAATCACTGCTTAATCAGGTTGGAAATTCTCTACATTGTCAGGTTTTGCAGTAAACACTTTAGAATGCTTTATCCTTTTTTGGAATTTTTAGGCTAAAAATCCCTTTTCCCTCCACTGTAATATCTAAGCAAATAAGCACAGAATTCCCGGGTTGGAATAACAAAGAATGCTATGGCCTAGGTACAATTAATAGCTGATAAAGGTGCAGGACCTTGGTGTGATAATCTATTGGTAGGTGGAACTGCTATCTCAAAATGTCAAACAAAACACCCAGGGCATTTTCTTTCAAACTGCATCATTGCTCTGCCTCCTGTATCCCTCCCCCTCATACACTCCAGTGTTTCTCTTCTCTGTCTTTTCAGCTGGCGTGCATCCCCCCAGGTGTACAAAGCCCTGGACTGTAAGTTTTCAACCAGACTTAGTAAGACCAAATGGAAGCATTCCAATTTCTAGAAATGCTTATTGGTTGGATAAAATGGTTTCCTTTCTGCTTAATCCGTGGGGAAGCCATGCTTTCTGTGCACTCCGGATAATTTTTCACTCCTTCCTATCCTTCATGGTTTATCATGGCATTCTCCTACCTCACCGAGAGATCAGAAACTGTCAAGGAATTTTTCTGGAATGCTGACAGACAGCAGAGGTCTGATTAGCATTTGTAGGATAACTGTTACTTGCTCAGTGTTGTAGACTCGTATGTGTATTTATGATATGGTTATCAAGGAAAATTAAGTGATTATGCAGAACTAACAATGTCTGTATTTATGGCTGTCAGGTTCCAGGCACTCATCTATTGTCTGTTTCATGAGAACTAATCCTACTGTGCCTGGGCAGATCAAACACTAAAGCAAGAGTGCAGCCATACAAAGTTGGGGAGAGGGCTGTGCCTTTTTTTTGAAGAAGGAAATTTGGTTTATTTGTTTCCTGGTATCTTGGCCCTGTGTGGTTGTCTTCTTTTGTATAATAGGATGAACACATCCGCCATGCTGTCATCATCCTCCCCCTCTTAAATCTGGAACTTGCTGGGCTTAGAGTAAAACTGAACAGCCCTGTAATACATTGCAGCTCAAGAATATGTCAAAGACCTTCGTGGCTGCAGAAACACTTTTGCCTAACTCTGCAGAATAAGCTGATAAACTCCAGAGGCAGATGCTAGAAAATACAGATCCTTCTTACAGAGCAAAGTCAAGAATATCAGGACTTTTCTCATTCAACTTAATCAGCATAACTCTGTTGCTTATAGCCCCTGCTGTAGTGCTGTGGACAAAAATAAAAGAGATAAGGGAATTTGGAATGAGGAATGATATAATGATTACATGGTCCCAGAGGTGATGGACTGCGGGGTGTTTCTGCCCCTGAGTCACTGCCGGCAGCTCTGATTCACTGTGCCCATCACAGGCAGCTGCCAGAGACTGTGGACACAATCGTGGGCAGGGAAACACACTCAGCACCGAGCTGGTTTCTGAAGTGAGATTGACAAAACCAAATAATGTGACAAGTTAGGAAATATTTTTTCTTTTTCTAGCCCGAAAATTTTTGGGTTTGCTGCTTAAAGATGAGACTCAGTGCCTGTATTTGCCTTCTGCTTCCTAAAGCGTTAATGCGCTTTGGAGAGAGAGAAGTTGGATGAAACGCTGCAGTTCTTCCAGCAGCTGAAGGCTGCTGTATTTAGCTTGATGCATCTATCTAAAATAGGCCTGTGTGTATTTAGTTAATCTTGCAGGCAGGCTTTCTTACTTCAGCAGCCTTGTGAAGTTTCTTATAACAGGAGAGAGAGGATTAGGTGAGGCAGTGGGGTGCTGTTTTATACTAAAACTGAAAGGGGCTGTCAGGAATTAACATGAAGGTTACCTTGGTTTACTCTGGGCGACCTTAACAATTCAACAAAGCCTTTCAGTCAGGGCTTCCCCCTGTGTTCCCCACAGGGGCAGTTTCATGGATGAGTTTCTTGAGGCCATTTAACGCTCCAGCTCCTAAGAAACACGAGGCATAGGAGAGGATGGCGCCTGTCAAGAGCTAGAGCTGACAATCCCTATTACTGTGCAGCGAGGCTGTTCCCGGGAAGATTCCTTGATGTCTCCAACTCCTAGTCACAGGTGACAGGCTTCTGGCTTACATGTCATGCCTCTGTCTTGCAAGGAAGTGCCACCTCTTTTGCTGAGCCCCGCAGTCCAACTGTGTGACTCTTGTCCCCTCCCTAGGAAGGATCCACAGAAGGAGTAGGGCAGTGCCTCCAGTTACCCATGGCAGTCACACATCTTCTCAAGTCACTAACTGGCATCTACTGCAAAAGTCAAGCCAGCCCTGCAAGGTCAGCTGCCTTCTACTGCACAGAGAGGGTTCAGATCCAATCCCCAAATGTTTTTTTAATGCCGGTGAGAATGCCATTGAAGTTGATGGGGATTTTTTTTGAGTTGGAAGGGATGGAACTGACCCTCTACTTCTGAGATATTTGCCACTTAAATAAGTAGCATTGTGAGCTTTTGTGTACAAAACTAACTTGAATGCAATATTGGAGTTTGGTAAATGTTCTAGTAAAAGTAATGCAATAATCAGGGGAAGACATAAAACATAAGCTTTTGCATTGCTGTGGCATTTTATATTTTAGACAGAAAAGTTTTGTGGCCAGCCTTGGTTGCCTGTAATAAATAATAATTGTAACATGCTGTTAACTTGTGATAGCCAAACCTCATAATGCTCCTTCAACACCACTGTTAGAAGTAGTCAGCCAGTTACATTTAGTACAGCGTCTCTCCACTGAAAGACAAGGGCTCATCAGCTGTGAAACAGGCTCTGGAAATGCCATTTTTGAAAATTTGTTTGGAAAAAAAAAGCCTACCAAGACATGGGATATTTGGTACAACATTTCCATGTTGCAAGAAATTTTGGAATTTTTGTTGCGCTATTTTGAAGCAAAATAATATTTTGAAATGACAAAATTTCTTTAAATGAGCAGTCTGGTTTTCAACTTACTCTTACAAGTATAAAAATTTTCCACCAGACCATTCTTAGCCTGGCTCTGTATAACTCCCTGCACTACAGCAACAGCTGGAAAGACACGAGTTCTCCTTCTCAGAAGGACCTACAGCTTCAGCTCTGCCCCTGTCAGGCTGCCTTTCTCTCCATCTGCTCGTTAGATGGTTGTGATGTGTTGAGGATGCTGAGATAGTTCTCAGGTAGCTGTGCTCTTATTTGAAAGCAGAGAGGACGCCAACAGGGTTTAATTCTTAGTGAGGCATCTGCAACTGCAGCTTTCACCAGAGCCTCCCACACCTTGGACTAATAGAAGAAATAGCTGGTTGCTCCCTCAATGCTATAAGACCTGCATATTTTCCCAGAGCAGAGTAGGTGGTGAAGAATGAATAAACTTGTTACTTGTCTAACGTCCTAAGGGCGTGTTTTTATGTTTGGTGTAGAGCATAAAATGGTTATAGGCAGGAAAGAATAACTCTGATTTATTGAAGAAGGTATATCACGTGCCTGTTTCATGGTATGGTCAGAGCCAGCAGCTGGTAGGGTTTAACCCCACCTGGCAACTAAGCACCACACAGCCACTTGCTCACTCCCCTCCCCAGTGGGCTGGGAGCAAGAATCAGAAGTGAGAAAAGTTATGGGTTAGGACAAAAATATTTTAAGTAGGTAAATCAAAAGCTGTCCACACAAGCAAAGCAAAACATGGAATTAATTCACTACTTCCCACCAGCAGGCAGTTGTTCAACAATCTCCAGGAAAGCAGGGCTCCATCATGCATAACGGTTACTTGGGAAAACAAACGCTGTAATTCTTAATATTCCATCCCTTCCTTTTTTTTTCTCCCAGCTTTATACACTGAGCGTGATGTCATATGGTATGGAATATCCCTTTGGTCAGCTGGGGTCAGCTGTCCTGTCTGTGTCCTCTCTCAACTTCTTGTGCACCCCCCTACCTTCTCATTGGCAGATTAGCGTAAGAAGCTCAAAACTCTTCAGCAAATAAAACACCAGTGTTATCAACACCAGTCTCATTCTATATCCAAAACACATCCAAAATACCATCTACTGGGAAGAAAACGAAGAAAAAACAGCACAGGAAGGTGGAGTAATCATCAGCAATAAACATTTGTGAACCTCTGAATATCACTTCTGAAACCCAAAATACAGCCAAGGTGTCCATTTTAGCTAACAGCAGGTTCTGTGCTGCTTCTTGGTAAAACTCACCTTTCTTTGCTAACACAGAGCAGTGGTTATACTTACTAGGTGGTAACACTCAGCTGCTAAATAGGTTTTCCACCACAGTTTATCTAGCCAGAAGGTTCCTGCTGCTCTTTCGTTAGTATTGAGGAGCATCAGGCAGGTGCTGTGGTTGCACGGAAGTGCTCGCAAAGACCCGTCGGCTTGATCGAAGCCTTACTGCTGCTTGCTAGCAAAGAAAGCTTGGTGGGCTGTGGCTGGCAGCAACGCCAAGGGACAGGCTCTGCCATGAGGCTCAGTGACAAACAGGAAGAGGGAGGGCAGGGCCGAAGCTGACAAAGCGGCTGCCATTTCTCCATTGCTTGGCAATGTTTCTTGTTCAGCCTTCAGGGTAGCACAAACTGAAAAATGATCTCAGGTAGGGTTTGCTGCCAGGCACTGACTGGCCCTGCAGATGATGCACTGGCAGCAGCTGCTGCTCCAGATCTAGCTGCCCAGGAAACAGCTGCTGCTTTACAGCAGGAACATCTGAGCTCTTCTGGGATGCTTAAGCAACTGTCTTTACGTTGAAGCATCATATGGTCACACAGCCCCTGCTGAAGCTGGGAGATGATCACAGTCAGACAGAATGCTGCCTTCTTCCCCCAGGCTTTCAGGGAGCTGCTGCTTTGTTTTTACTGCAGTGACAAATGCTTAGATATAGGTCTGGTTTGGACCACACTGCTCAATACTTACAAAATAAACCTGGAGTCAGCTTTTCGATCGGAAATTATAAAGTCACAGCAGGAGTTGCTGGCAGAAACTACAAAAGCTGCACTACGTGGGAGGCCAAGCTGAATGATCCTGATCCTAGTGATCAAATCTCCTTGATTTTTCAGAAGTGCTCTGCCATGCTTTAGTAATAATTGAAGAGATCCAAAGCAATTTTCCTTTTTCAGGAATGAGATACTAATAACGGGGAACTGAAGCAAGAAGAGAGCAAATGATTAAACTGATAATAGTGAAGAAATTTCATCTATTTTTTTATCATGCAAGGTACATTATCATTAGTGCTCACAATATGACCCTGTCTTACCCTGATTTTACATATGGATTTCCATATGAAGTGATTTAACCAGGATTCTTCCTGCAGCTCTTAGGAAAACACAGGTGGATGTGCAGGGTCTATCACCAACACATGAAGGTGATCCACTCTTTCTGTGGAGTAGAGTGATGATATCAGATTTTCATGACCCCATCACTCACTGGGTCTTGTTGGATACTGTGTTTACATCGGAGTAGATAGGAAAGGGGACAGAGATCTTTTTGTTCAACCTGGCTTATTTATAAAAGGCCACTCATGCACTACTTCCTTACGCAACTAGCAGCACACATTTTTTGCAGTGATCAGCTCTAAAACTTGACTCAGGTGACCTTGACAGCTCTGATTTGAGCTGAGAACTCTGTATATTCTTTCATATTAAAAAGTGATACAGTTTTCAGACAAATTTAATTTTAAATAGCTGCTATACTTAATTGTGCATTATAGAAAACCTCTGCAATCTGTGTTTATATCACTGTGCTTCTCAGTCTCTCTCAAACTTGACCCAATTTAGCCTTTCCATGCTTTGTTTAACAGAAATATCATTACACAATCAGGCATGCTAAGGCACAAAGCAGTTAAGTGACTTGCTTAAAGAAAACTCCATCAGAAAAAAAGAATACAGAGAAAAAGCCTGCTTTTTCTATCCCCAGAAAACATAAGATTGGTTTCCTTTTATGTGCAGTCTTGAAATAGACAATAATATTTTGTGTGTTTTAATTCACTGCCTGCCGTACTACAACATGCAGGAAGATCAGCTCTGCACTTCAGCTTAAGCCTATGGAAAACACTGAATATGCAAGTGTAAACACAGGCAGAATTGGACTGGTTTTCTTAACAGAGGGACGCCAGGCTCGCTGAGTCTACAAGTCTGTGAAGAGCTGCAGGAAATCAATGTACTTCCTCAGCCTGCTGTAGTTAACAAGGTGCCATCCAGGCCAGCCTCTGAAATCTTAACTCTAAGAAGTTGTGCCCTGGGCTTTGTTTAGTGTTGTTATTTTTTTTAATCAGTTCTGTGACTGCATAGGGATGACAAAGCCATGCAGTTATGAGGTGACCACTTTCAACACACAAGCTTTTATACCTGCTGACCTTCATGAACTTCAGAGCACACACACCAGGGCTGGGCAAGAGCTGAAAATAAACCCAGCAGAACAATGCAGCTCCCTAACTATACTCAGAGTGCTGTTGATTTTGGTTTGGATGGTGCCAGCCTCTTTAATGTTGTTTTCAAGGTTAGCTCTAACTGACCTTCCTCTTGCTTCATTTAGATGCTCACATAGTTTCCTTTTGATACCCTAGCTGTGCTCTCACTGTTGGGATTTCTGCATGTTCCTGCGTTGTCTTTTTGTTAAGCTGATTCCTGCTTACTTCCTCCCTTTCTGCTTGTGCCTCCTCCTTCTCTCCCCCTCTCTCTGGCTTGTCCTCTTTCCTCAGGACCCACTCATTCTCCTGTGCCTCCTTTATTATTTCCACACCCTGAAATATAGCCCTGTTCCCTGGCCTACAGCTCCGTAGCCCAGCTGCCCGCTGTTTTCCCAGTTAGCTCTCAGGAGCAGCTGTTTCACACAGCAGCAGATTACTCCTGCATGGTGGGAGGCAGTTGCTGCATTGCAGTTTGACAAACTCAAGGGAAGCTGCTGCCTTGCCTGGAAGCAGCCTGTGGGCTATATTTCAGCTGTGCAGGGATCTACGGGCCTTCCTATCTATGGGCATGCCTGGCACAGCATTAAGTAGGTGGCTCGTCTCCATGTGAGCCATAGGAGAACACTAGTTACACAGAGGCAAGGTACAACTTGGTGGTGTAGAGTCAGCAGCTCTCCTACCCATGGCTCTTGAGTGCCAAAATACCACGTAGCAGATTTGTCTTGCTTCTGAAGGAGGTGTTGGCTCCTGGCTTTGTTGAAATTGCAGCCTTGCTTGCCTGCCAGGGTTGGATCTGTACATGTGCACCAGTGGGTGCTGTGCTGCATGAGAGGTGCATGTCGTGCGAGCTGCACAGAACCAGATTCGGCCTGAGGCACAGAGCCCTCAGGATGTCCACAAGGAGTTTCAAACATGTGGAAAATGAGGTCCTAACCTACTCAGCCTGTGCCTGTATGAAAACGCCTGCTGCTGAAAGTTAAATATTGTAACAGCAAATGTGCATGACGCAGAAGCAGACCATGAGGTTCTCCACTAAGCAAAGGATTCTGATAGTGGTTTACACTGCTTTCATTGCAGAGATGATCTCCTCGGTGGCAGCACTACTGGCAATCGATAAATTGATACAGCGAAGCCACCAATAACTTCATTATTTAAAAAAAAATAAAGTCTATTTTATTAACATTACCAATCTCATTAGAAAAATATATGTAATGAGAGGAGGACAGTCTGTGTCACCGCTTTGATAGGCCCGAAGTCAAAGATCCTGGTGGTTTTGCCATACCAATTCCAGAGTAGCGAAGGTGTTATTCCTTGCTGTCAGCAGTGTCATCCTATTGGAATTTAGCCTCCACATGCTTTGCTGGAGGGAGATTTCCCTGTGACATCAGTTGCTTAGGTTTTCTCTCCTTCCTTCCTGAGCCAACGGCACACAACCCAGTCTTCACAACAAGCAGAGGCAGTGCCAGCCAGCAGAGGGGAAGGCCAGCCTCAGAGAAGCATCACAGACTCTCTGGACAAGAGAGTTTTGACAGCTCCCAGTGTCTCCTGGGCAACATCTTCCACTTCCAAACACCTGGTGGAAAAAATGGTATCACAGTATCACAAGGTTGGAAAGGACCTCTGAGATCATCAAGTCCAACCTATAATCTAACACTAACACCAACACTAACACCAACCATCATCTAAACCATGGCACTCAGTGCCTCATCCAGTCTCCCTTTAAACACCTCCAGGGTCGGTGACTCCACCACCTCCCTAGGCAGCCCATTCCAATGGCCAATCACCCTTTCAGTGAAGAATTTTTTCCTCATATCAAGTCTAAACTTTCCCTGACGAAAGTAACCCTGGTGGGTTACTGTAAATACTGCTGTTTAAAAGAGTGGCCATGGCCTTGCAAGAAGTGTGATAAATCGTTTATTGTAAAAAGCACACTGAAGGGCACAGTTTGAGAAGCTCTGTTGCAGAGGAAACCTGTGTACCTTCCAGGCACATCACAGGATACTCTGGCCCCTCCCAGCCCTGGAACACCCTATGCCATTTGCTTCCATGCCCTTTTTCCCCAGTGCAGGGCAGAGAAGTGGTATTTTTCACTTGCTTTAGATGCTGATGCTTAGCAAGGAGCCTGTGTTCTTTTGAGAGTGCAAATGTTACAGAGGAGGAAGCAGCCATGCAAGCGCCTGGCAGTGGAGCAGAAGCAATTTCCAGAGCATGCAAGTCCTGCTGGACCCTGTCCCAAGGATACTGGCTTGTGAGAAGAGCCTTGTCTAGCCTGGATGGCTGGGGCTGGGTTCCCTCCCGTGGCTGAGAGCTGCCACAGCAAGAACGTGCAGCTCTCAGTGATGCTGTGCGAAGCGTACAAAGGGCAGGCATCTCGTGCTAAAGCCACTTCTCCTGAGACTGGTATCGAAATCATATCCCACCTCTTGCCAGTTAACGGCAGGGTCCTCAGAGAAGCACACCTGATTGGTGAACGCAGTAATGAGATACTCACTCGGAGCCCTTCTGACAGCAGACAGTTCTCTGGGATGCTCCTCTTAAGCAGGACTGGATCTACTCTTGAGTGGACTGTCATTAAAGAGAGGGGATTATTCCTATTTGTGTCATGCAAGGTAGAACATACAGGTTCCTGAGCAGAGGACAGCACAGCCTGTAGCATACGAATGCCCCAAAGTCATGGATGCTACATTTTACCTGCTTTTTGGAACAATTGCTGCATAAACAGTCAGTGCTACAGAAGTGCTCACCACTGCACACATTTACTGATGTGCAGTCACCAGGCACGCCAGGACTGGGTGGGAAGTCAGCACAATGCCTCAAGATACGTTATCAACTGTAAATGTGGCAGGAAGTCATTAAAGATTTCCTGAGCTATTCCCTGGGAAAAGACCACCTCCAGGCTCCAGCAAACTGAGGGGACTTGTACTGCCAGAGCTGTGAAATGAAAAGAAAAATTGGCCTAATAAGTCAGTGTCGGCAACTTCAGCAGGCAGCCCTCTGCTACAGACGGATTCTATGTCCACAGGGTCAGGGTGGTGATGGATCACAAGATTTGGGGGACACGTGCCAAAGGGCTCTTTGTAGCTCACTTACTTCAGGCAGGTTCATTCAAGCCTCCCTACAGCTCTCGGGACTAAGAGAGGTACAGACATAGACAGCTTGGAATCCTTTGTCTCTAAAGCTTTGTAAATCCCTACGGGTGAAATTAAATGACAGCTTATTTTAAGAAATCTGTTCAGTCGCTCCATGAGCTCTCAGCCACAGCTCTAGGAGCGAGATTCACAGAAGCCAGGCTCTCAGCTGGAAAAGACAGTTTGTTACCATCAGAAGGCAGTCAGAGACTGGGAGAAGAGCAGAAGCAGTGAGGGAGGCCAAGCCAGGCAGGTAAAGGCAAGGAGCTCCAGTGTTTGTAGGGGGCTCATTCAAAAAGACTCGAAGGGGGTTGATGATACCAGAAATTCATGTGGCTCATCTCTCTTGATGTATGGGATAACTCACTTTGGTTGCTGCTGACATATCGGTCTTGAAAAACGTTTGTTTTATCAGCAGTATGTTTCTTGGGTTTTATTTTCCCTAAACCTCACCAACCAGCCCCTGGTCAAGACTTAAAGGCTGCCTCAGCAGATAAAAGGTCTTGGGGAATTACTGTGGAAATCTCATTTCTGGGCTGTGTCTACAGGTGAAAATAATTTAAAAAATAATTACTAACTCTGTGAGGTTATTTAACTGCTGAAAAACTTAGTGTTCTGGGTAAAAGCAAAGTACTCATACTATGGGTAAGGGAGAAGAGCCAGATAGTTATATTTTGTGGTGTTCATTTTCTCACTGGAAAAAATGGGCAGAGTAAGAGACTTTTCTTCATAAAACAAAACAAAACAACAACAGCACAAACAAAAAAAAGAGAAAGTATGCAAAACTTAGAGAGCCAGACCTCCAGTTTTGAGTATTTGCAAAATTCCTAAAGTGAACTTGTAAAATCAGGTAGCAACCACCATCATACATCTCGCTCAAAGTCTAATTTTGAGTGCATAAAACAGCAGAGACAGAAACAATTAGTTTGAATCTGGCATTCAATTTGTTCAAGATGCATATGGGAATTTTTCTCCTATTCATTTTCTACATACGATTTGAATTTAAGATGCTTGTTCCTTAAGGTCAGAACCTTGCTTACAAGCCTACCAAAGCTGAAACAACTTTTTATCCTGCTGGATTATTTGCTGGATATTCTGTAATGAAGATGCTCTTTCCAACACATAGAATACCAGAAATAAGCTGTCTCTCTTTTGAAAATTTTCATTTACTGTCAGAACAGGTTTCTTTCTCCACAGTGAACAGTTATAGAATTATTAGCCCCTAAGCTAATGCAAGCTGGTCTGCCCTGAACAGAAAGTGTTTCAGGATGCGAGTGAGCCATGAAACATTCTCCATCCGATCTGTTTGGCTGTACCACTGTAGCATACTGCATAGAAACCAGTAATCCTTTTCCCTCTTATTGTCGATTAAGGTACCCATTGAAAAGGCCAGAAGAGGTTTTCTTATCTCAGAGTCACAGTACATATGTCACATATACGTCTTTGATTCTCTTCCCACAGGAGAGAAAGAAAATATAGCTGAAAAACTAAGATGGGTCTCTCCAGTGGGATTTCAAGGAATAAAGCCTGCTTGCCTGGACTGCAAGGAGGTATCCTACACACACAAGAAACATTCCCTGGGACTGGTGACACCATTGTTCAGCCTCCCTCTTGCTGAGCAGGGTTCCACACAACACTGCAACAATGACTTTCCTCCGGAGGCGTCTCTGGGACAGTACTTTCGTGGCAAATTTGCCCAATGGCTCCATGATGGACTTGCAGCGCCCTGAGAACTCCACAAGCTCCCCGGTTTCTCCTGCCATGGAGAGAAAGCATCCACAGCCACCACAACCCTCACAATCTTCCTCTACTGGCACAAGCATTTTCAGCTCCATCTCCAGTGCCATGAAGCAAACAACTCAAGCAGCTGCAGGACTAATTGATCACTCGAGCAGCCCCACACTAGCTGTGTCCCAGAAACCCAAGATCCTCCTGGTGATCGATGATGCCCATACAGACTAGTAAGTCATCGTGGTCCTCCCTGTTGAATTCAACTCCACAGAGTTTGGGGGATGAGAGGGATCTGTGAAGCACAGGGCATCTGGAGAGGGATATACAGATACTCTCACATCTACGTCACCAGCTCTAGCCCCAGGTCGGTCTAAGTCCAGTGACTTTTGTTATTGGTAGAGTAGACTTTTCTTATAACCTTCTTGAAAAATACGTACATTTGGTTTTCATTGGCAAACTTCTTCATAGCCTCAGTATGTGAGCACACATAGAGTATTCTTGGCTCAGCAGGCTTAGATGAGTTGTCATATCTAGCAAGGGTTCAAAGAGATCACAGCTGAAGACATGTTAGTGCTGTTGTTCAGGACCTTAGCCTACTGTTTGTCCTGGCTCTGAAAATAAAAAGAAATTCAGTGTACCCAGCTCTCAGCCTCTCTTGAGCTTTTGTCTCTATGCAAATTTGTGCATAGATTATTAAAAGATAACCCAAGCTTAAAACCATCGATAGTAATGACTGGAGTTCATTCACTGGTCAAGGGCCCTTCACCTGCTAAGGAGAGCAGCTATTGGCAGAAGGCTCTCAAGCTCACCTAAGCTTCAAATTTGTCTTGTTCATGCAGGTCTCTGTTTACTCTGAAGCCCTTCAGAGTCAGAACTGGGTTTGAGGAGGTGCTGTTCCAGCTTGGTGTGAAGAGTTGCTGCAGCATTAAAGGAAGATTAAAGAAAGCATGCACCAATCACCAATGAATGAAAACCTCATATTATCAGATGAGGAGAAGGTTGAGGTACTCAACATCTTTTGTGCCTCAGTTTTCACTGGCAACAACTCTCCTCACCCTTCCTTGGTCAATGGACAATGAGATGGGGACAAGGGAGGTAACGCCCCACCCACTGTAGAGGATGATCAGGTTTGTACCACCTGAGGAACTTGACTGTGCAACCTGATGAGATGCATCCTAGACTCCTGAAGGAATTGGCTGATGTGGTTGCTAAGGAACTCTCCATGATATTTGAGAAGTCATGGCAGTCAGGGGAAGTCCATGGTGACTGGAAGAAGGGCAACATTGTGCCCATTTTTAAAAAGGGAAGAAAAGATGGCCCTGGGAACTACCGACCTGTCAGCCTCACCTCAGTGCTTGGAAAAGTCGTGGAACAGATCCTGCTAGAAATTATGCTAAATCAGTTGGAGGACAGGGAGGTGACCCAGGACAGGCAGCATGGCTTCACCAAGGGCAAGTCCTGTCTGACCACCCTAGTGGTTTTCTGTGATGGGATGACCACATCACTGGACACAGGAAAAGCAATGGATGTAATCTATTTGGATTTCTGTAAAGCCTTTGACATCGTCCTCCCACAATATCCTTCTCTCTAAAATGGAGAGATATTTCTTGTTCATGCAGGTCTGTTTACAAACAAAAGTTTGGAAGTTTGTTTCTTGTGATATTGGATAGCAGAGGACACATTCCAAAGGGCAGGACAACTGGAGCCTTCTGAAATGTTAAAGTGACTTCTTGCTTGCCGTGTACTTGCTTTCAAAGACAACTGGTTTAGAAAGCTTTAGGCAGGAGGGCAATGAGACTTATTTTGGGGAAAATCCACAGCGTGTGTTGAGGAGATGCTGTCATTTTGTCTGCCAGCTTGTCACAACACAGAGAAAAGTATGGGTAGCACAGGCAAGGGGACTGTATTGAAGACTTCAAAATTAATGAAGCTGGGTTAGCTGGTCTTGGCCAAGGGAGATTGTTTTATTGCTCATTTCATCTCACACCACTTTTCAGTAAAGTTATCACCTTTGCTCTTCTTTTCTTTCCCAGGAGAGTGGGGACAAGGGGGGACCTGCCTCCCCAGGTTTATCTTCACAAACCAACAGCTTAATTCTTAGCTAAAAAGGGGTAAAGTCTGTGTACATCTAGGTCAGGCTTCTTCAGCCAGTACAAAGTAAAAGAGCTTTACCACTGAGTGAGGAAGTCTCTAATGAAGTGGTCATCGTATCAATTTTTTCACTGGTTTTGTGTTTTTTTTTTTATTATAGTAGCAGCCTCTTAATGCCAGATAGTTCAGTCAGCAACACAAGTCTGGCTCAACCCTGATCTCTCCTTCCTGGGTGCACGCACAACTCTCCCAGCAGGCTGATGTTCACCAGCCTTCTTCTCTGCTAGCTTTTTTTGCAGTTCCTTCAATATGCTACCAGGTGGCAGTCCCTTAACATAGCATCCTCCAGCTGTGGACAGGACTGTCTCTAATGCACAGCCCTAGCATCTGGGACTTACACAGCACTGCTTAGTCCAAACAGTATCATCAGAGAGGAAAGACTTTGCTCAAAGGCCAATCTAGTTTTTCCTTGAGATTAATGGTGCTGAAGGTTGTCTGGAAATGATGATGAGGGACTGGACTCTTTTGCAGTATTTTCATGTTTTAAAATACTCACCACATTCAAATCCCTGCTTTTGTATGTCCCAGCTGCTTTCACTGTCACAGAGACTTCATGATCTGTGAGCTGAGCTTACCCAAAGAGCAGCAGCTGGGAGATAGAAAGAAGAGGTGTGGCTGCCCTTGTTGTCTTCACCTCTCCACCTGTGTGTAAAGACTCCATGCATGCTGCTGTCTTGGTTACCCCTCTGCTGTCTGTAACTCAGCAGTTTCTACACATGATTGGGGACCCCTTTCATTCCTCCCAGCTCTCTGCCTCTATCCACAGGCTTGTGGATATCAAATAATGCTTTTGCACATGCTGCCTGCCTTCACTCTGCTGAAGGCTGTGAGGGCACTGAACAAAAATGGAGACTGGAAGAAGGACAATATTTTGCCCATTTTTAAAAAGGGTAGAAAAGATGACCCTGGGAACTACCAACCTGTCAGCCTCACCTCTGTGCCAGGGAAGATCATGGAACAGATCCTCCTAGAAGCTGTGCTACAGCACATGGAGGTGATTCAAGACAGGCAGCATGGCTTCACCACGGGCAAGTCCTGCCTGACCAACCTTGTGGCTTTCTATAATGGAACGACCATATCAGTGGATACAGGATTTGATGGATGGACTGTTCAGTGGATAAGGAATTGCTTGGATGGTCCCATTCAGAGAGTAGTGGTCAATGGCTCGATGTCCAGGTGGAGATCTGTGGCAAGTGGTGTCCCTCAGGGGTCTGTCCTGGGACCAGTGCTGTTTAATATTTTCCTTAATCACATAGACAGCGAGATCAAGTGCACTCTCAGCAAGTTTGCAGATGACACCAAGCCAAGTGGTACAGCTGAAACACTAGAAGGACAGGATGTCATCCAGAGGACATGGACAAGTTGGAGAAGTGGGTCTGTGTGAACCTCATGAGGTTCAACAAGGCCAAGTGCAAGGTCCTGCACCTGGGTCAGGGCAATCCATGGTTTCAGTACAGGCAGGGGGATGGCGTGATTGAGAGCAGCCCCCTGGAGAAGGACTCGAGGGTGCTGGTTGATGAGAAGCTTAACATGAGCCAGGAATGTGCACTTGCAGCCCAGAAGGCCAACTGTGTCCTGGGCTACATCAAAAGGAGCATTGCCAGCAGACCAACGGAGGTGATTCTCACTCTCTATTCCGCTCTTGTGAGACCCCACCTGGAGTGCTGTTTCCAGTTCTGGAATCCCCAACATAAGAAGGATATGGAAGCGTTGGAACTGGACCAGAGGAGAGCCACGACAATGATCAGAGGGCTGGAGCACCTCTGCTATGAGGACAGGCTGAGAGAGCAGAGGTTGTTCAGCCTGGAGAAGGCTCCAGGGAAACCTCATAGCAACCTTCCAGTACCTGAAGCAGCTGCAGAAAAGCTGGGAGGGACTTTTTACAAGGGCGTGGAGTGGTAGGAGGAGGGGGAATGGCTTTAAATGGGAAGGGGGGAAGACTTGGATTAGACATCAGGAAGAAATTCTTCACGCTGCGGGTGGTGAGGCGCTGGCACGTGTTGCCCAGGGAAGTTGTGGATGCTCCCTCCCTGGAAGCGTTCAAGGCCAGGTTGGATGGGGCTTTGAGCATCCTGATGTGGTGGGAGGTGTCCCTGGCCCGAGGCAGAGGCGATGGAACCGAACGATCTTTACGGTCCCTGCCAACGGAATCCTTTCAGCCTAAGCGGCGCCCCCACCCCTACCCGCGTGTGACGTCTCGAGGTTGCCTCGGCAGCCCCTGCGGGCGCTCGGTGCCGTTGCTGCCCAGCTGTGGCTCGGCTGCTCTCGGCTCTTGTAGCCCGTCCCCGCTCGGTGCTGTCGCCGCCCGGCTCTGGCTCGGGATTTGATTTCGCCGATGGGCGCCTCCGGCAGCCGCGCACCGCAGCGTCCCGGTCCCTGGCGCCCCGTGGAGCGGCTCCGCAGCCTCCTCCGCAGGGCGTGGGAGTGGGCGCTGCACGGCCGCTCCGCCGCGCTCGGCGATGCCCCCGAGCCCCGCGCCAGCGAGGAGCCGGCCCGGCCGCGGCGGCTCTGGAGGTGGAAGAGGTTCTGCAGCCAGCGCCGGGACGCGGAGGAGCAGTAAGGGGCGGGCAGAGCTCGTAGCCAAGTGTCCGCTGCCCTGTCTGGAAGAGCCGGCAGAGCCCAGCGCGGTCACAGGGCTGGACCCGCGGCGCTGACTCTGTCTTTCTGGAGCCCAGACTGCTCCTGTGCCAGGGGTGTCACAACACCCGTGCGATGCATTTAGAATCACAGAACGGTTTGGGGGAGAAGGGGCCTTAAAGGCCATCCAGTTCCAACCCCCGTGCCGTGGGCAGGGACAGCTCCCGCTAGACCAGGCTGCTCAAGGCCCTGTCTAGCCTGGCCTTGAACGATGTCAGGGAGGGGACCACAACTTCCCCGGGACACCTGTGCCAGTGCCTCACCACCCTCATTTTTGAAGACTTTCCTAAACCCTGCAGTGCTTGGAATGCAGCCACAGGCTTTCTTGGCCTCTTGGAGCTCTATAAACTCTCAAGTCCTTGGAGTAACCATGGGAATGTCTGAAGCCCTCCAAAGTCAGAACTGGGCTTGAGGAGATGTCACCCCAGCTTGGTGTGAAGAGTTGCTGCAGCATTAAGATAGCATCCCACTGAGGCAGAAGCCTTGTGGTTAGATGTCCATCTTCCAGGGGGCTTGTTCATCTCCCTGGCCCTTGATGTGGAGAGGGGATTTATGAGATGAGGCTGTAGCCAGCAGGGATGAGTTACTCCAGAGACAAGAATAGGCGCCTGTAGGGACTATCTCAGTCCCTGCTACTGTAGCAGTACAGTGTGTTTGTGTGCCTGTGCTACCTTTTGCTGGCTGGCTCATGAGTGGCTGTTGCTCAGCCACAAGAGAGAGCATGCAAGTGTGTGGGTATTTTTAGTGAATGCTCTTCCTTCCTGTCTGGTTGTAGAATTGCTGACCAACTGGAGGAGAATGCGGGCTGTGAAGGCCCAGCAGTCCTTGAGAGCTCTTCCTCTGGGATGCCTGCTGACACTCCCTTGAGTGAACCTATCCTGACTGGAGCAGGTAGGATCCTTCACAATGGAGAAGGCTGTGGGGATGAATCACTTTGGTCTGTAGGAGAACAATAACCTACCGTTTTGACCAAGGGCTTGAGGGATAGGGAAGGGCAGAGTGATAAGCACTCACAGCAGCATTGCACTTTTTCCCTCCTTTGTAGGTGTCTGTCCAGAGGAAGTGGCAGAACAAGAGGACAAAGATGTCTCCTCCGTTGATCCTGAGGTAGAATCATATAATCATTTAGGTTGGAAAATACCCTTAAGATCATCAGGTCCAACTGTAAACCTCACAGTGCTAAGTCCACCCCCTAAACCATGTCCGTAAGCAGCATCTCTACAGGCCTTCTGAGTACCTCCTAGGATGGTGACTCAGCCCTTTTCCTGGGCAGCCTGTTCCAGTCCTCGATAACCCATTCGGTGAAGTCATTTGTCCTAATCTCCAATGTAAACCTCCCCTGCAACTTGAGGCTGTTTCCTCTTGTGCTATCACTTGCTACTTGGGAAAACAGACTGACATCCACTGCTTCACAAGGTCCTTTCAGGTAGCTGTAGAGAGCTGTAAGGTCTCCCCTCAGCTTTGTTTTCTCTAGACTAAACAACCTCAGTTCCCTAAGAAGGTCCTCAAACAGCCTGTTCTCTAGACCCTTCACCAGACTTGTGGCTTTTCTTTGGATGGGTGCCAGCACCTAAAGGTCTTTCTGTAGTGTGGGGGGGCAAAATTGAACACAATATTTGAGAGGCAGTCTCGCCAGTGCTGTGTACAGGGGGGGAATCACTTCCCTAGTCCTGCTGGCCACATGCTTCTAATACATACCAGGATCCTGTTGGCTTTCTTTGTCACCTGGACACAGTGTTTGCTCATGTTCAGCACCTGCCAACCGGCACCCTAAGGTCCTTCTCCACAGAGCACATTTCCAGCCACTCTTCCCTTTCTCCCAAGGAGGCAGTGAGTCTGCACAGGGCTCACTGGATTTCAGACCCCTTTCCATCTGCTGCTACTTCTGCCACATGCTCCTAACTGAGACCTTGCCGTGCCAGTGCTGCGAGCAAGCTCTTCAGTTCGGACTGCAACAAAGTGAGGCCAAGCTAATGACCCAGGTCTCCTAGCAGCTGCCATTTTAGCTGGATTTCTGGTTTAGGATTGAAGCGGTAAAGTCCAGCATATGGATCCTCCTGATCCTGTGCTCTGTGTGTGATGAATCTTTTCCATTTTGAAACCATGGCCATGAACGCAAGGAAGTGAAGACAGTGGCTGAGACAAAGTGCGAAACAGAATCAATTCTGGAGGACAGGTGGGGGGGAAACATAATCAGGCAGTACTTTATGTGCTTGAGTGATGTTGCGGGGCTGGCAAACATTGTGTTTTAGCGATGCTGGAAAGAGAAGAAGAAAAGGCTGTGAGGTGTGACTTTCAATTGGGAGATTGTAATGTGACTTCTTTTTCTTTTTTGAATGCTACTATAGATTCGTAATGGCCTGGAGGACATCAAAACTGGCTTTTTGACCACACCAAATGCACAGGAGCAACGTCCTCATCAGGTATGTGAACAGCTTCTGAGAATGATATGGTTTAGTCTTTAAATTTCTGGTGGGAAGATAATTTCTGAAAATATAGGGTGGGCAGTGAGAAATTCCCCAGGTTTTAGCACAGCGCACACTGAGTGTAAAAGTCCATACCCCTGGTGCTACTGCGTTTTGAATATGCTTAGTGGACACTATGCAGGCCCTTGCATAGCGTGTCTTTTGTGTGCCTGGGTGATGTTGTGGGGCAGGCAAACACTGTGTGTTAATAATGTTGGTAAGAGAAGAAGAAAAGGGTGTGAGGTGTGACCTTCAGTTGGGAAAATCCTAGTGTGACTTGTTTTTCCTTCTTTGGATGCTGCTGCAGACTCACAGTGGCCTGGAGATCTTTAAAACTGGCATTGCGAAAACGGCGGCTGTGAAGGGATCCCAATACTACCAGGTATATGAACGGATTCGGGAAGTGAGTGGGTTTAGTCTTTGAATTTCTTGTGGGCAGGTCATTTCTGAATGCTGTAAGGAGCTCCCCAGGTTTGAGGGCAGGTCACTCTCAGGGAAAACTCCGTATGTTTCCTCATTCCCCTGGTGCTATTGCATTTTGAATATGCTTTGTGGACACTATGCGGGGCCCTAGGTTCATCAGCACAATTCCTTTGATGGATGGGTTTGCATGCTGTGGGCAGGAGAGAGTTCCATGGTTGAGAGCTGTGAGAGGAGATGGGGCTTGGGAGATCCATGTTGTCTTTTACATGGAGAACACTGTCTGCATATGTGCTGCATGTGAATCCTGTTCCTGTGCTCTGTGTGTGATCAATCTTTCCTATTTTGATAGTGGGGATGTGCACGCAAGGAAGTGAAGAAGCTTTCTGAGAAGAAATTCCAATCCAAATTAGAACTGGAGGACAAGTGTGGTCAAGTCATCCTACTTGAGGATGTAGAAAACAGGCATGACTTTTTAATTCTTTCAAGAAATGTCATGTTGAGTAAAAGCCAAGCTTTACGCAACTGTAGTGGAAAAGCACTTAGCCAGTGTTTGTGAGCATATTCAAGTCTTGCTTTCAACCTTGCAAGATGCTTCTGTGCATAAGCCTATGGTATTAAAAAGCTGCATCAGGCCTTGCAAATGCAGGCTGCCTCCAGTTCTCCTGGGAGGGAAGGAAGTCTTTTCCTTCTCTGTTTGGGTAGACTTTGGGTCCTCCAGGCAATGTGTGGCACTGGAGTGCTGGCTGCTCTCAGTCATTCTTGTCCTGTCAAGCACGTTAGAGATGAAGCAAGCTGTGACTGAGCTGCTTGTGTAAGAGTAGGCGAAAGAGGCCAAGTGTTTCTTTGTTTCACACTTTCCTTACTCATTTGCTGTGCAGGTTGAAGGAAATTCAGGAGGAAACTCAGAGTAAGCCGATGAAGTTTCCAAAGAGAACGAGCAATTCCCGGCCGAGTTTCCACGGAGAGATGAAGACCAGCTTTTTCAAGGTGGCAGCATTGTTCCCTATTTACAGGATGAAACTTTAGTTTTTGCTGGAGAGCCCATGAGAGATCGGTTTCTCTCTTCTGCTGGCTATAGGCTGCTGTGAATGTCCTGCTGACCCATTCCCCATCTATCTGCCTTTGAGAGTTGCTCTGTGAGATGATAGCAACCTCTTTATTGAGGAGCTGACAGTAATGCACTGGCTTCAGTGCCTTCTGCTTGATGTCAGTTGTGAGGTTGAGAGCTCAAGCATCCATTCACACAGTCGTGCTACAGGAGGATTAGGTACCTCCGGTTGTGGACTTTCCCTGGGCTCTCGTGGTGCCAAGCTCTTCATCCTGCAGGCCAGATTGGCATCATCAGAGTGTGGCAGGAATACTTCAGTTGCCTGTGTTCTGGTCCCGATAAAATTTTAGGGACTCTGTGCTGCTTGGCCCGAAGGTGTGTGTCCCTAATGCTGTGAGAACAGCTTCAAAGATGAAAGCCCACATCTATCAAGGGAAATACACCTGCATAGGGAGTATTTTGTGTGCTTGGCTGATGTTGTGGGTCAGGCAAACACTGTGTGTTAATAATGCTGGTGAGAGAATAAGAAAGGGCTGTGAGGTGTGACCTTCAGTTGGGAAAATCCCAGTGTGACTTGTTTTTCCTTTTTTGAATGCTACTGTAGACTCGCAGTGTCCTGGAAGTCTTTAAAACTGGGATTGCCGAAACAACAACTGAGAAGGAATACCAATACTACCAGGTATATGAACGGATTCGGGGAGTGAGTGGATTTAGTCTTTGAATTTCTTGTGGGCAGGTCATTTCTGAATGCTGTAAGGAGCTCCCCAGGTTTGGGGACAGGTCACTACAGGGGAAAAGTCCATATGTTTCCTCATTCCCCTTGTGCTATTACATTTTGAATATGCTTTGTGGACACTGTGCGGGGCCCTGGGGTCATCAGCACAATTCCTTTGATGGATGGGCTCGCGTGCTGTGGGCAGGAGACAGTTCCATGGTTGAGAGCTGTGAGAGGAGATGGGGCTTGGGAGATCGACATTATCTTTTACATGGAGAACACTGTCTGCACATGTGCTGCATGTGAATCCTGTTCCTGTGCTCTGTGATGTATCTTTTCTATTTTGATAGTGGGGATGTGAACGGATGGAAGTAAATAAGCTTGCTGACAAGAAATCCCAGTCCAAATCACTTCTGGAGGACAACTGTGGTGGAAACATTGTCCAGGAGAACGTACATCACAGGCATGATTTTTTAATTTTTGCAAGAAATATCATGTTGAGTAAAAGCCAAGCTTCACGAAAGTGTAGTGGAAAAGCACGTAGCCAGTGTTTGTGAACATATTCAAGTCTTGCTTTCAACCTTGCAAGATGCTTCTGTGCATAAGCCTATGGTATTAAAAAAGCTGCATCAGGCCTTGCAAATGCTGGCTGCCTCCAGTTCCCCTGGGAGGGAAGGAAGTCTTTTCCTCCTGTGTTTGGGTAGAATTTGGGTCCTCCAGGCAAAGTGTGGCACTGGAGTGCTGGCTGCTCTCAGTCATTCTTGTCCTTTCAAGCATGTTAGAGATGAAGCAAGCTGTGATTGTGCTGCTTGTGTAAGAGTAGGCGAAAGAGGCCAAGTGTTTCTTTGTTTCACGCTTTCCTTGCTCATTTGCTGTGCAGATTAAAGAAAATTGAGAAGGAAATTCAGAGAAAGCTGAGGAAGTATACAGAGAGATCAAGCACTTCCCAGCTGAGTTTCCATGGAGAGATGAAGACCAGCTTTTATAAGGTGGCAGTGTTTTTCCCTCTTTTCATGAAGAAACTTTAAAATTAGTTTTTGCTGGAGAGCCCATGAGAGATCAGTTTCTCTCTTCTGCTGGCTATAGGCTGCTGTGAATGTCCTGCTGACCCATTCCCCATCTATCTGCCTTTGAGAGTTGCTCTGTGAGATGATAGCAACCTCTTTATTGAGGAGCTGACAGTAATGCACTGGCTTCAGTGCCTTCTGCTTGATGTCAGTAGTGAGGTTGAGAGCTCAAGCATCCATTCACACAGCCGTGCTACAGGAGGATTAGGTACCTCCGGTTGTGGACTTTCCCTGCGCTCTCGTGGTGCCAAGCTCTTCATCCTGCAGGCCAGATTGGCATCATCAGAGTGTGGCAGGAATACTTCAGTTGCCTGTATTCTGGTCCCATTAAAATTTTAGGGACTCTGTGCTGCTTGGCCCGAAGGTGTGTGTCCCTAATGCTGTGAGAACAGCTTCAAAGATGAAAGCCCACATCTAGCAAGGGAAAGACACCTGCATAGGGAGTATTTTGTGTCTTTGGGTAATGTTGTGGGTCAGACAAACACTGTGTGTTAATAATACTGGTACGAGAAGAAGAAAGGGCTGTGAGGTGTGACCTTCAGTTGGGAAAATCCCAGTGTGACTTGTTTTTCCTTCTTTGGATGATACTGTAGACTCGCAGTGTCCTGGAGGTCTTTAAAACTGGCGTAGCGAAAACAGCGGCTACGAAGGAATACCAATACTACCAGGTATATGAACGGATTCGGGGAGTGAGTGGGTTTAGTCTTTGAATTTCTTGTGGGCAGGTCATTTCTGAATGCTGTAGGGAGCTCCCCAGGTTTGGGGACAGGTCACTACAGGGGAAAACTCCATATATTTCCTCATTCCCCTGGTGCTATTGCATTTTGAATATGCTTGGTGGACACTATGTGGGGCCCTGGGTTCATCAGCACAATTCCTTTGATGGATGGGCTCACGTGCTGTGAGCAGGAGACAGTTCGATGGTTGAGAGCTGTGAGAGGATATGGGGCTTGGGAATTCCGTGTTATCTTTTACATGGAGAACACTGTCTGCACATGTGCTACATGTGAATCCTGTTCCTGTGCTCTGTGTGTGATGAATCTTTTCTATTTTGATAGTGGGGATGTGAACGCCAGAAAGTAAATAAGTTTGCTGAGATCAAATGCCAGTCCAAATCAGTTCTGGAGGATGAGTGGGGTGGAAACATCGTCCTGGAGGAAGTACATAACAGGCATGACTTTTTAGTTCTTCCAAGAAATATCATGTTGAGTAGAAGCGAAGCTTTAAGCAAGTCGAGTGGATAAAGCCTATACATAACTGTTTTTGAGCAATCCAAGCCTCACCTTTGACCTTGCAAGATGCTTCTGTGCATGAACCTATGTTATTAAAAAGCTGCATTAGGCCTTGCAAATGCATGTTTCCTCCAGTTCTCCTGGGAGGGAAGGAAGTCTTTTCCAGCTCTGTTTGGGTAGACTTCAGCCCCTCAAAGCGATTTGTGGCACTGTATTGCTTGATTTTGTCATTAATTTCTTACCTGTCAAGCACATAACAGATGAAGCAAGCCATGGCTGTGCTGCTTGTGTGAGAGTATGGGAAAGGAGCTGACTTTTCTATGCTTCACGCTTTCCTTACTCATTTGCTTTGCAGGTTGAAGGCGATTCTAGAGGAATGTCTGGCAAAGCCGGCATTTTCAGAGAGGAGTACCAACTCAGTTCGTAATGGAGCCGTTAAACTGAGAAGAAAGGTTTGTTTGGTTGATTTGAGGGGATGGATTTTTTCTGAAGGAACCTGTATGATTATATTCCTGTATGTGTTTTTCTATGTTGCTTGTGATCCGCTACGATTGATTAACTTCTCTTGGTGCCCTTGCTCTTTTTGTAGCAGTAGATTACGTTGGAGAGATGCGATGGGAAGATGGTTGAGCACTGGAAGAAAACAATGAATGATATCAGTGGAATGAATGAAGCCTGAAACCTTTTGCCTCCCACCTTTTTTGCAGCCACCACCCTCCATCTGGTTCCAAGTTTTGTGTTGTAGATTAGTATTTAGTAAACTGTTTTCTCTTCTATGTGTCTTAGTCTGACTGCGGAACTGAAGTGCTTGGGACATAGTGTCTTTCATGAGGAGAGTCCTGTTTTGGAAGGCTCACTCAGGCTTTCTTCCTATGCAGGCAGTTAGCACGTCTCTCTCTTCTCTTGCTCTGAATGCAAATCAGTCCTGCGGTGGTCTCCAAGAGTGAGAATGTGTCTATGTCCTCTTCCTCTGGGGTGGCTTTAGCTGTGATTGTGCTCACATCAGGGAATAGTGCAGAGCTACCAATAATCATCAGTTACCAGATGTTTCCTGCTTTTTAGAGCAGTCGTCCTGGTGGTCTGGGCAGAAAGTGATGTTCCGGTAGCCCCGGAAGCTTTGCAGATCCCATAGGGATCTGGTGGATCTGTATCCTGCTAAGGGGAAAGGTGTGAAGAAGTGGACACAAGCTGGAACAGGGGTTAACCCACCTCAACCTAAGGAAAAACCTTTTCTCCTCTGAGGGTGGTGACAACTCGGTGTCAGGGAGCAGCACAGGCACGCTGTCCCCTCGGAGCCAAGGGTTGTCCCATGGGCAGCAGGGCAGGGCCCAGCCTTTGCCAATGTGAGCAAGGGGTGCAAGGCAGTGCCAGAGTGGGCTGGGGTCTGGAGCAGCAAGGCCCGTGGCCCGGCAGAGGCTCAGCTGAGACAGTGCTGGAGTCGGGAACACCACGACAAAGGTCAGGCAGGGCCTGGAGTCCTCTGCCGATGCCTCAGTGTGCCTGCTGGGCTCCAGCTCAGACTGCTCGTGGCTTATTTATGCTTCTGAGAGGTTATGGTCTCACGCTACTTGCCTTGGCTGAGCCTGCTTTCAGTTGGGCAGGGGCAGATGAGATGAGGCACCTTGCAGCCTTGATCATGCTGCGCTTTCCAGGCACAACCATCTCCAGTGAGCCAGAAACTTCACACAAGAGGCTCATTAAAGCAGGCAGGAAGTGTTCCCGAAAAAATCGAGCCTTCACTGTGAAATTTCTGGTGTGCCAAGAAATACCCATCTTCACTGTCTTTTCTGAGCTTTGTGCCTCACAGTAGGTCACATGAGAGACGATGCTCAGTCAGATTTTCTGCATGTTAACTGGATTTGAGGCAGGTTGTGAACTGAATATCAGGCTAGTTCCTGCTGTTCTCTTTGCTATCACCCCAAAACAGTAGCACGGTCTTTGCTAGGTTCACTGACTTTTTTGGATGCCTATTAGCAATTTTCCCCTGTACCAGCCCTCTGAGAGACCTGACACAGGGGTGAAATGGCTCCATGACTCAGACACTGAAAGAGAAGAGCTCCTATTGGCATAGGACTATATTATCTCTTCTCATCTGAGAGCTTTAAGCCAACAAGTAGTGGCCCTTGACCAGCTGGTTAATGCTTTTTACCAAGCCTGCACTGCCCAAAGTGAGTTATTAAAAGACCTAAGCCTTTCAGAAAAAAGAGACCAATATCGGTTGTATAGAGGTTGATGGGGGTCTTTTGCCTCAGCCTGGTCACCACCCACTAGCCCTGTCCCCTGCTTGCTCTTCAGAGTTATCACTGCTGGTTTCTGCAGCCTCAAGGAGGAGAAGAAGGAGGGTAAGCCAGCCAAAGACTCTGTGTAACCAGGGTCTATTGGGACAGAAGCTGCAACCAAGGAGACCCTAGTGATCTCCACTAGGACATGAAGGATGTCAACAGCAAGGATATATGGACAGAGCACAGCAGTGCTCTGGAGGAGAGGGTGCTATTGTAGCCAAGCCTGAATGAAGACAGCCACCAGGCAGGCGTGGTACACATGCTGAAGCTCCAGCATCAACCAGTTATGGGAGTCCCCGCCCCTCATCACATGACTGTCTCCCCTCAGCAGCTGCAACACTTGTACCTTTTCAGACAGGAAGGTTGGTGGATCAGCTGTGCTGGCTCCTGTACCCTGAATACAGGAGTGCTGGGAAGCTTTCACCTGATGGAGCTGCTTTCCCACATGATGCACCAGCAGCAGAGGTAGCAAACAACCCAGCAGTGTTAAATGAGGAAGGTGGAAGAACTGCAAGATATCCAGGCCAGCTTAGCCCTTTGCAGCATAGTTGGGCATTGCTGGGTTCTCTTTTTGGATCTTTAACCTTTATCCTTTTCCAGTTTGGGCATATGCGAGGTAAGGATTCTTGTCTGTATTGCGTTATGGACAGCTCAGAATGCACAGAACCTGCCCCCTTCTGGATGTAAAAGACAGCTGCGGCGTGATGATTAGAAGAAGCGTAGGGAGGGACAACAACCGAATGTGTATGCACATCTGTGCCAGGAACTTGCAAATGATCCTGTTCCTCCTAGCACAGACCCTTATGGGGAAATCTTCCCATAACCATACAGCTAAGGACACGCATCTGTCCCTGGAAGCTGTATTTGACAGATGAGTTATCCAAGTGATAGTAGTGGTGATGGGGGAAGGTTACTAGCACTGATTTTTTCTCCCATGGTAGAAGATAATGAAGTGCCCATAAAAACCAAGTGTCTGGGTTTGTTTTTTCCCGTCTCCAATGGAGGATGATGACCTCCAGCACTGGCTGTTCAGCAAGGCTAAGCTGCTGCTTGTTGTTATTTCAATCGATCTAACAGTCAGCTATCTGCAGAGACTGGGAAAGCGGGCAGAGGAAGGGAAAATCCACCTGAAGGAGGAAGCATCTTGTGGGTGGCAATGGAAGACAGGCAGCAGGGGATGCAAACAGGCATTCTCAGTGCCAATGTCATATAGCAAGAAGACAAAACACTCTTGTTTGGAGATTACAGCAGAGCTCTTAAGGAGGTAGAATTCCGCACATCACTATCTAAAGCATTCTTGTAGGAGTGCTGCAATGTCAGGTGGGGTGATTGGGTCACCTCATGCCTGGTGGAGGTGCCTTAGTCGCTCACACAGTGACAGCCCTCAGCGATGACCAGAGGACACTGCAATTCCTAACACACCTGTAACCTCTCTTTGGCAATAATGCATGCAGGATGTTGGCCTTCAGTTGGATGAATTCCCTAGAAAGGGCTGACTACAGTCTCAGAACTAAAAGCTGGTAAGGAACAATATTTCATATCCTTCACCCAAACTAATCCTGGAGAAGAGAAACCAATATTCTAAAGATTTGGCTAGAGAAAGCACAATTGTAAATGCACAGAGGATTTTCTATGAGGAGAATAAGAAACTTTTATTAACATGTACAAATGTTCCTTAAAATGAGAGAGTGGGAAATATCAGGCCAGTGTTTCAGGAATGACCGTCATTCCCCATTCAATTAAAACCTGTACTAGGCATTAAAAGAAGTTCTTTTGTTCTTTCCAATCAGTGCAGTCCTATGTTTTCCTGTTGTATGATATTTCATGAGGACGTGCATTAAATTACACACTTATTCTAGCTTTGGCCAGCAGATAAAGAAACTGAAGTTGCATATATGGTCACATTCAGTATTTTGTTAGATATATGTGGCTGGTAGGGAAATTTTGGTGGTTAATAGAAGGTTTTGGGTTAGCATCTTTAGAAACTTAAGTTATCTAGAGAAATAACGCAATTTTTGCCTGGGAGGCTCACAGTGAGGTGAAAAGATAGCTCAAGATTTAGCCTCTTGACTGTTATCTCTTAAGTATACCTGGATCTAACAAGCATCTTTTATCAGTCTTGAATGACAGATTAAATCCATCCCTGCTTTGTTTGATAGTGTAGACCCGGTACTTTGCCACACGTACAAGATGCAAGGCTCATGATGGGGAAACCTGAAGGAAGGAAAGGAAAGAAGCGTGAGGACATGATGAAAAGGAACTGTAAAATGTTCATTCAAAGAACAGTGCAAGAGCATTTACTGTAACTGTATCATAAAGCTTTACTCCTTCAGAATGCTCTCTTGTAATTGCCCAATTATATCCCTTTTGATACAGTCATTTCATCTATACACTTGCAAATTGCTGAGGAGAGCAGCTGATGCATCTCTGGCTTCCAAGGGTGAAGCTTAGATTGCTGCAGAACCAACTGCTAAGAGCCAAACTTGTATTCTAAGGTCTGTTACTCTGTAGAGTGCTGTAGCAATCTAAAAGTCACTCTTCAGGCATGCAGCCATATGTCCTGCTGTCTTACTCTGCTGGGAGGCGTTCTCACTGCTTGATGTATGCTTCAGGTGAAGAGGCTGATGTTTGATTTCTCCTCAAGGAACCCAGTGTGGGAATTTAGCATTTTAGTTCTGCATCTAATTTATTTGAGATCTATGGAAACGTAACTTAGCGTCTGACACTGGAGACTGATTGAAGTTGTTAAACAAGTTTTGAAAATGTGAGAAATACTTTCTCTTTTTTTTTTCACCTGTTCTGTTTACCTGCTGTTCACATCTCTTTCAAGGAACTGAGTTAGAAGCTTTATAATAAATTTGTGCCTCGGAGCAAAAGAGGTACAGCTCAAAGCAGAGACATACTTGGCATTGATATGGTCAGGAGCAACCTCTGAAAAGGGAATTACTAAACATCTTCTGGAGGAGCTTATTTTCAGAAAAAGGTATAGCACATTATTCTGAGCTGTAAAATGACAGTTCGGGAAAAAAAGCAACCAAAGTCTTAAAACCTTCTCCTGCCCTCAAAAGTTTTCAACAGCAAATTTTTCACTCATGTTAAACAGTCTGGCTAGACTTCACAGCTAGCTGTTTTATTTAAACCAAGTTCAGCTGATCTGGATTATATAGATGATCTGATTGATCTATAGCTTCAGTTATTCATTTGAAGAAGCTTTTAGTTAAAGATTTCTTAGTCCTTGCTCTAGGTTTTTAAGTTTTGATTAATATGTCACTTCAGAGAGAGCATGCTTTTGGCGATATTTCCTCTCTAAGCTGTGGGAGTTGAGAATGTAGATCTCAGTCAGGACTCTTTTGCACACCCCCTTTATCAAGAGAAAGTAGTTAAAATTCCTCATAGGAATTGAATTAGGCCACTCTTTCAGTCAAACTGGTGCCCTATCCAGGTCCACAGAGTCCCTCAGAATGCACTAATGGAGTATATTCTTCAGTTTCTTCCTCATTAATACCACTATCAAACATATGCTGGAACATTTCTGCCCTGTTTCATATTTCAGAATCACAACAAGTTTAGAAAATAATACATGAAAATACATAAATTATTCCAGCCTTTACCCTGTAGGAATAACTGTCTGGTCTGCGGAATTAATTTTCTTACTTAAAATTTATAAGTAGCCAGCTTGCTTCAGGCTCTTTGCGATTTGAGTTTATATGTGTGTGTGTATGCATGAACCCTAATGTGAGCTCTATTTTTCTTCTTTTGGGCAGCTTAATATTGACATTTCTGCAAAGATATTACTTTATCTACACATAGCTCTGAAATGGAATATTAACACATTTTGCTCTGAGAGCAGCTTTGTTTCTCCTCTCAGGGAAGGTAAAAATACATTCACCTGAATCTGAAATTCTATGTATATCTTGTTAGATTTCCCTCTGACAAAAAATTCCTCAACGTTTTTAATGCACCTGTTGTTAATCTTCTGTAAAAGTCTTGCAAATAAACTGATAGAGAATTTTTTTTCAGACTCCCCTAATTGTGCTGACAAGTGCTGCTCTAAGAATAGACAAAACAAAATTCTGCGGCACCTTAAAGACATGCATGTTGGCAGCATGAACGGATTTCATGAGCAACATAAATGTCTTCACTGGTGCTGGTCCCTGCAGTAAATACAGCTCTTCTCAAGTCCTTTTTGCAGAATGCCCAGACAGTCTGTGCTGATGAAACTCAACCCTGCACTCTAGGTATTAGCTAAACTGTCAGTATTTCCTGCCAAGTAAGTTAGAGTAAATTACCATGAGACTGAAGGCATTTTGTCAGATCTCCAATCCATTTGCTTAGTTAAATTGTAGGACCATATTGCTTTATGGGTTAATAGAAAGGTATGTAGGGTGAAAGCAATTCTTCAGAAAAGTTATGGCTTTTAGAACTATCTTGGACTGAAGTTCTCTGCTTTCTTTTTTAAGCTCTTACTTATTCCATCTTATTATCACATGTTGTAATATGTAATAAGGAGGCTATTCTTGTGGCTAGACTGGTGCGATCAGTCCAGCAGACACCCTCAATGAATATGTCCTATCTTAATAGGTATCTTCATTAATCTCAAGCTTAAAACACTTCATTTCAGTTTCATTTCAGACTGCACATCACTCATTCTGTGCCATTTCCTACGTATATGAGCAGGTACTTGTGCTGGAAGGTTACTTGTTTCTCTCTAGTGAATAAGCTGAGGTTTATAAATAAGGGACAGACTGGTGAAACAATTGGGGCTCTGTCTTGAAACATGTTGTCTAAAAAAGATAGAGATTGAAAGACCTATGAAATTCTAGAGCATTTCAATACACTCCTTACCCATTTTTCTGAGAATTCATTGAGTCTTAAGCCATTTCATGACTTAAGCTCAGTGGATGGGAGATATTTATCACATTATTTGATTTCCCTTCTTTTTTAAAAAATCCACATGTCATCATGTACTATTACACTGTGCCATGACCAATGACTACATATGACTACATATGACAATGACTACAATGACTACAATGACTCTATGACTACATATACCTTAATTTCATCTCTTTTCTACTTCTCTTTTTTTCTTCTTATTGTTTATTCTTGGGTGCATTTGAAATGTTGGCAACAGTATACAGCTGTAGTGATTAGGAAGTATTCTTCACCTCACTACCTCTACATTGCAGCAACTGCAGGTCGTGCTAAACCTGTCAGCAATGCAGGTAATTCGGAGATTGTGTTCATATTTTGTCTCCTTTTTCTCTCCATTCTTAGTTCCTAACACCATTAGTGCTCATGTCAGAGCTCTAGGACTTCTTGGAGTCTTCCTGACCAAGAAAGCCTCACGGGTTGCTCTCTCCTGGGACAAAGCACCACTCGGCTCATGTGTGTGCTCATACAGAGGAAGGTGACTGCTCTCCAAGGACCATTGACTTGCCTTCCTTCCCCTGCCCAAGGTGCTGAGTCAGGAGCTGCTTTACACATTGTTGCTTGAAACAGAGACAAACTCTCATTCTGTTTGCCTTGGACTTGGAATTCATCTGCCCTACCCTGTCTTAACATTATTCACAAATGTTTAAGATGTTGAGAGAATGATATCAAAGGTCTTGCAAAAACTGCAGTTTTCTGTAGCGCAAGCTTCCCTCAGAGCTAAACCAGCTCAATTTGAGGTTCAGTGCTCAGGTAACTGCAGCTAGTGGCATTCTAAATCTATTTATCAAGAGTCTGCTTGTTGCTAGCATGAGCACAATGGGTGGAGAGCCCCTTTAAGAGAAGTATATTTTTATGGTCTTCAGCATGGATGAAGCCATGACATCTGAAATAAATAGTATGTAAGTTTCAAAGCTGGTTATAAAAATGGAGTAGAGAATTTCAGAGAGAGCTTCAATAAAAATGATAACAAGTCAATTTAATTATTTTTTCTTGGCATTTCATCATACCCAAAGCCCAATTGAAAACTTTAATAGGAAAAACTCTTATTCAATGTCAAATAGATCCAAAAGAAAATTTTGGCTATTTTAATGGAAATATTTTCTTTCAGGGCATCTGAATTTATCAGAAATCCAGAGGTGCCTAATTGGATTGGCAAAAGAGGTGTTTCATGACAATTTATCTGTTCAGTGCATCAAGTTTCTCGGCAGAATTTATCCCGTGAGGCATGCTAAGGAGGTCCTGTCCTGCGGAAATGTTAAAGTTGTTCCTTTCGACAGGGAATATATCAAGGTGAGATCCTGAATCAATTGTCTTGGATTTCTTTATTTGCCATCCAGTCTATACAGTTGGCTGGACACTTTGCAGAGCTTAAGCAAAATTCTTCGCAGTAACACCCATTAATTGATTGTGATCCAAACCAAGAAAGTACAATACGTGTCATATCAAAACTAACTTATCGCAAATTTTGTAGATTTGTTGCTTCACAGCCTACAGAATTAGTCAGGCATTTAGCATCAGTCAAAAGGAATTTGCTGTAGAATATATCTGTATGTTTTACTTACAAATTAAGGAACACAGCCAAACTGTGCTGTTTTACTTTTCTCTGAATATCGTGGATAGAGGGGGTGAAAGCAATATCCTTTATTTTTCCAGCCAAACAGTTTTGATTTTACAGTCGAGGCTGCATCACACATCTGGTGCCAACATCATGCTGTGCTAATGTAATTTACCAGGCACACAATGCTAAGAAAGAACAACATGATCCAGAAGAAAACCTGCTCCTTTCTAGTTTCTGCAAAAGGAGTTGCAAAGCTCAGTTTATTTCAAAATGAAATTAAAAGTCATTTAGTTTTGTTCCTTCAAGTAGCAAATTAGTTACTGGAGAAGAAGACAGTTGCACAACAAGATTATCCTTTGCTTCTGTAGACAGAAGAGCAGCAAATCAAGGTGAGAGAAATGCTGTGCAGAAAATGGTAGGCAAGGCAATTTTTCCTATTGATGCCATTTTCATCAGAGCAATCTCATAATTTTCTATTGTTGGCTGGAATTCCATCTCACACTATATTGGCCTTCGATATGTTCACGGCTTCCTTCTGAGAGACAGGGAATTGCCTCAGGCACATATCAGTGTAAGAGCTAACTTCCTGCAGGAAACCTGTGATTTTTCTTACTTGATTTCTAGACCTGAATATTTGAAAGAAAGGCATGCAATTTGCATAGTGTGTGTCATACACTATACTTCAAGGAAAAATGGTTTAGCCTAATTCTAGGTGATGGCTCATTTTCTTAAGTAAAGAATGAAAAATAATAGCTGCTGCAATTTTAAGCTTCCTGCTGTTGTCAGAAAGACTGCCTTTGTCTGCTTCAGGGCTCGAATCCAGTCTTTTGGAGCCCTGCAGAATCTAGTCATTTCACTGGGGCACTGGAAGACCTTCAAGGTGTAACAAGGGACCTAATTGACCCAATGTTTTCTCACAGTGAGCTATGTTTACCTTAACTGTAAAAGAATTGGGACCATCTGGTCAATTAGGTCTTTTTTCAAGTGAGAGCAGTGTCTGTTAAGTATCCACACACCCTGCCTACATAGTACAAATGGCACCAGATAACTGTTGGGAAATACTTAATCTGCCTCATCTCCTGTGCCCACTAACACTGCATGTTTTCTTCTGGTACAACGAGGGACTGCTTCTGTATTACAGTACTTCAGAATTAGTGTATCCAGATGGCCCAGAACAGTAGGAGTCAGCCTTATGGAGACTTTCTCAGGGTGGGATCAGGAGAGCTCTCCGTATATGTGCCTGGACAACCAACAGCTAAGACGTTGTTTCTGCATAAATGTTTTCTCTCCATGGGTGAGTGGATCCTGTGACCTATTAAGTGCAACGCTGCCTCCGTGAGAGAACACGGATGTCAGGGAAGGGGTCATTGCTGTCTAGGGAGGCTGTGTTCCCTTCCAGCCACATCATGCTAAACAAGTGTTGATAGTGTACCAGAGCACCTCACTGGTGGGTCTGAAATATGCATTCACTTTAGACATGGTGCTGTAGCTCTGATGTAACGTTCCCTATCCAGACCTATAGACATCTCCAAGGAGAGTCTCCCTGCCCAGCTCTGCCTTATAATAAGAAACATTCTTCACTCTTTCCCCACCTGCAAAGGGCAAAAAGGGCAGAAAATTACTGTCCTCCTTTTTTTATAGTATTGCCTGTGTTCACTTCAATCTCCAAACCTAAATGTGTTAAATATTTTTGGCTAATTGAAATATCTGTAGAGCTGGTTAAGTTGTAGAATCATTTAGGTTGGGAAAATGTTAAGATCAAGTCCAATGTATGTACCTGAATGCTTGCCTCTATCACAGTGCGTATGTGAGACTAAATTTTTGCTAAATCTCAGCATTTTCAGCAAACTGTTGGGCGTATTTTATAATCTTTAAAGAACTGTTAGAAAAAAAAAATCACCATGCTGTAGAAATACCAACTTATTAAGTGCATATCAGTTGGTAGTCCACCTTCCAGTTCTTTCCTGAGCTGTGGATTAGACAGTTGGTACACAGCAAGAGGGACTCTCCAAATGGTGTGTCAGAATTGATGGCTGCCTGGCATCCTGCTGTAATCTCTGCTCTGGAAAAATAACCAACTCTTCCGCTCTGCTGACCTGAAAAATGCATCTTTTGATTTTTAACAGCTATAAACTGGAGCTTTCCTGGTGTCAGGCAGTTTCAGAGTTAAGAACTGGTGGAAGGACAGACTTGATAGGGATGGTAAACTCTATGACCAAAGAGCAGAACTAGTCTGGCTTCATTCTGTGTGTCTGAGATGTTGTTTCAAAGCTCTTTCCCAGCACAAAAACCAGGTGGCACAGTGTATTCAGTAGAGCTGGTCCAGAAATAGAGCTTGCCTCCCCAGAAAGCTTAAATATTTCAAAATTAGCTTCTCCTCTGGTCCACAGAGTTAAAACATACTGAAAGAAAACACTTTCTGAAAGTCTTCAAATAGGAGATGCTGAGTTTTTTTGATCAGAAATTACATCTTTCATTCTGACAAAGGAAAATGAAAGTTTTGACATTGTAAATCTTCCCAATGCAAGATTGAAAACCTGTACTTTCAAACTCTTCTGAGAATTTGCTTTAGTTTCAATGCAAGACTTTTATTCTCTATCCAGGCTTACTTCTACATTTCAATTATTAAAGATCTCCAAGTTCCTAATGTTTTGTCATTTTCAGAAATGATAATGGCACGTGTGAAAGTTCAGAAACAATTTAGGATCAAGATTAAGACTGTTGCCAGGAAGCAGTAGAAAGATTATGCTGCTACTGTTTTTTGGTGATTTATACTCTATGATGTATTAATAGACTGGGGAGACAGGAGAGTTCTTTTGGGGTAAGCTGTAATAATGATTATAGTGACCCGACCAGAGATTCACTGTGGATTAAGTTCCAGGTTAACTGTCTTTTCACAATATTGTTTCTACCTTTATTTCTCCAGAATCACCACTCATTTAGTATAGCTGATAATATTAAGTCACGGACGTTGTTAAATAATTCCAGGGGAAAGGGTTAGCATCCTTCTTTTCAAGTGTGATTTTAAAAGTTCATATTAGCCCCAGGGATATAATTGATGACAAACTGAAGATTATCTGATGTTGATGGAAATGCTTGTATTATTTACAAATAAGGACAGAGTGACTTTCCTGGAATGAGATAGAAACCTGCAAGATCCTGTGGTGTATGTTTGAGTCAACTGTGGAAGATTCTAGGATAAGAAAAGCATATGGAGGTGAAAATCTGACCCTTGCATCCTTGAGAGTCTGAGCCGGTCAGTGTGCTGCAGCTCAGTATCATGGGTTGAAACATCACTAGTGTCTTCAGTCTCCACACCAGAAAAGTTGAAACCTGCGGGCAAGAGTGGCAATGGCTGGTTGTTTCAGCCACTGCCCAATCTTATCTGTTAGCTTTGCTACAATATTACAAATTGTAATCCAGATTAATCATAGTATCATGGAATGGTTTGGGTTGGAAGGGACCTTAAAGACCATCTACTTCCACCCCCCTGCAATGGGCAGGGACACCTCCTACTAGACCAGGCTGCTTGACAACCCATCCAGTCTGGCCTTGAACACTTCCAGGGAGGGGACACCCACAAATTCCCTGGGCAACCTGTGCCAGTGCTCTGAACCCTCATCATGAAGAATTTCTTCCTAATATCTAATCTAAACCTTCAACCTTCCAATTTAAAACCATTCCCTCTCATCCTATCACTACTTGCCCTCTCAAAAATTACTCCCCGGCTTTCTTGCAGGCCACCTCCAGGTAGTGGAAGGCCTCTATGAGGTCTCCCCTGAGTCTTAATACAGAAAAGCCTCACTAATACAGTTTGAAAATGTTATATAGCAAATTGTGTGCGTCAGAAAGGGCAAGGGAGTGATGAGCTGCCAGAGTCCTGTGGCTTTCCCCAGGAGGGCTCTGCTGGTTTTTAGTGGGTATTTATTTCTCTTTTTTTTGCTGGTAAGTGCATGGTGTTGATGACTATTTCTTCTTTAGTCTTAGCTCCTCTTGGATTTTTTTTTTTTACATTTAATCCATCTACTTGCATGTTCTCTTTTAATTGGTTCCCAATTGATCGTGTTCTTTATGTAAAACTGCTCTTACCTGAACGATGAGAGCTCATGCTTCCCTAGCAGCCATGCACTGTTCATTGCAGTTTGTGTTTACATATACCCCTCCCCACCACAGCAGCCTCCCTCTTCCCCATCCAGCCATCCTGTGTTTCCCACCGCACAAGGCTTTATCTGTTTGTCCTCACAGGAGGTTTCTTCCCATGAAACGCCCCCTCCCACATCCCCTGCCTTACAATCTCGTGCTCTGCTCTGTCTCCCCTCAACACCCCCAATATTCCACACCACCCCATAGTCACTCTGCTTACACAACCTCAGGGTACTGCCAGCACACCCTACCTGTCCATTGCCCCCCATGAAACACCGACACCTCCTCTACTCCCCCGCACCCACTCACCCCATTCTCTCTCCTCCTATGTTTTGCATTTGTGCTGGAAACTGTTGATAACAAATGGGTGTTTTTGTTACTGCTGAGCAGTGCTTACTTGATTTTGCTATTGCTCAGTAGTCAAGGCCCTTTCTGCTTCCCACACCACCCTGCCAGTGAGCAGCCTGAGGGTGCACAGAAAGTTGGAAGGGGCACAGCTGACTCCAGCTGACCAAAGGGATATTGCATATGACATCATGCTTAGCAATAAAACTAGAGGGGAGGTTAGTAGGGGGGAATAGGTCAGGAACTGACAGGGCATTGATTGGTTGGTGGCAAGAAATTGTTTTGATTTGCATCACTTACCCTTCTTGGGTTTTATTTCTCTCTCTTGGTTATTATTTTCTCTTTTCCTTACAAGTTATGGTGGTGGATGGTTGTTTCTTTTCAATTATTAAACTGTTTTTATCTTGACCCATGAGTTCTCTCACTTTTGCCCTTCCATTCTTTCCACCATCCCGCTATTGGGGGAGATAGTGAGAGGCTGTGTAGTGCTTAGTTGCTGGCAGGGGTGAAACTACAACACAGGTTAGTTGCAAGCCCTGCAACTGTTGCTTGACACTCTTAGTGTTATTTCTATTATCTTGATGGGCCATCCTAGTTCTGCATTACTGCTTTATAGTGCCTTTTGTTCTGTAAGTAGCAGCACTCAGCCTGTGCAAAAATACCTGTCTCCCAACATCCTGGTCATGCCCTTGCTAAGGTGGCTGTGTGTGCTGAACAGCCAGGCTGAAGCAAATAGCCCTCTTTTCTAGTGATGGTAGCCTAGGGATGGGTGAATGAGCTGCATCATGCCTGTAAGTATGCCTTGTCATACCATAAAACACTGCATGTAACCTCTTGTCACTGAATCTCCACTTCAGTTCTTCTCCCCCTGCCCCTCTGTCAGCCTGTATCAATGGGAAGCAGGTGAGAAGGGTGCCTGGGTAAACTGTGGAGTGAAAACCCTTCAGGAATAAAGCACGTTTGAGGATGTGCTCTAGCAAAATCAGATGTGGATTCCTTCCCTCAAGCTTCTGGCATAGTGTCAGTGTTGCACCATTTTTCAGACTTGCTTTACTATGGAGCACATTTTACACATTTTCTTGTTTGCTTGGGGTTTCTTGTTTTGTTTTTAGTTCTGTTTATGAAGCAAACCTGAAAGCAGTCTCTATCCAGAGCCCCAACAGACTCTCTACAAGGGATATTAGAAGACAACACCTGCACAATGTAGTTAAAACCCTGCAGTGCTTGGAATGCAACCACAGTCTCTCTAAGCCTCTTGGAGCTCTATAAGCCCTCAGGTCCTTGGAGTAACCATGGGAATGTCTGAAGCCCTTCAGAGTCAGAACTGGGTTTGAGGAGGTGCTGTTCCAGCTTGGTGTGAAGAGTTGCTGCAGCATTAAAGGAAGATTAAAGAAAGCATGCACCAATCACCAATGAATGAAAACCTCATATTATCAGATGAGGAGAAGGTTGAGGAACTCAACATCTTTTGTGCCTCAGTTTTCACTGGCAACAACTCTCCTCACCCTTCTTTGGTCGATGGACAATGAGATGGGGACAAGGGAGGTAACGCCCCACCCACGGTAGAGGATGATCAGGTTTGTACCACCTGAGGAACTTGACTGTGCAACCTGATGAGATGCATCCTAGACTCCTGAAGGAATTGGCTGATGTGGTTGCTAAGGAACTCTCCGTGATATTTGAGAAGTCATGGCAGTCAGGGGAAGTCCATGGTGACTGGAAGAGGGGCAACATTGTGCCCATTTTTAAAAAGGGAAGAAAAGATGGCCCTGGGAACTACCGACCTGTCAGCCTCACCTCAGTGCTTGGAAAAGTCGTGGAACAGATCCTGCTAGAAATTATGCTAAATCACATGGAGGACAGGGAGGTGACCCAGGACAGGCAGCATGGCTTCACCAAGGGCAAGTCCTGTCTGACCACCCTAGTGGTTTTCTGTGATGGGATGACCACATCACTGGACACAGGAAAAGCAATGGATGTAATCTATTTGGATTTCTGTAAAGCCTTTGACATCGTCCTCCCACAATATCCTTCTCTCTAAAATGGATATTTCTTGTTCATGCAGGTCTGTTTACAAACAAAAGTTTGGAAGTTTGTTTCTTGTGATATTGGATAGCAGAGGACACATTCGAAAGGGCAGGACAACTGAAGCCTTCTGAAATGTTAAAGTGACTTCTTGCTTGCCGTGTACTTGCTTTCAAAGACAACTGGTTTAGAAAGCTTTAGGCAGGAGGGCAATGAGACTTATTTTGGGGAAAATCCACAGCGTGTGTTGAGGAGATGCTGTCATTTTGTCTGCCAGCTTGTCACAACACAGAGAAAAGTACGGGTAGCACAGGCAAGGGGACTGTATTGAAGACTTCAAAATTAATGAAGCTGGGTTAGCTGGTCTTGGCCAAGGGAGATTGTTTTATTGCTCATTTCATCTCACACCACTTTTCAGTAAAGTTATCACCTTTGCTCTTCTTTTCTTTCCCAGGAGAGTGGGGACAAGGGGGGACCTGCCTCCCCAGGTTTATCTTCACAAACCAACAGCTTAATTCTTAGCTAAAAAGGGGCAAAATCTGTGTACATCTAGGTCAGGCTTCTTTAGCCAGTACAAAGTAAAAGAGCTTTACCACTGAGTGAGGAAGTCTCTAATGAAGTGGTCACCGTATCAAATTTTTCACTGGTTTTGTGTTTTTTTTTTATTATAGTAGCAGCCTCTTAATGCCAGATAGTTCAGTCAGCAACACAAGTCTGGCTCAACCCTGATCTCTCCTTCCTGGGTGCACGCACAACTCTCCCAGCAGGCTGATGTTCACCAGCCTTCTTCTCTGCTAGCATTTTTTGCAGTTCCTTCAATATGCTGCCAGGTGGCAGTCCCTTAACATAGCATCCTCCAGCTGTGGACAGGACTGTCTCTAATGCACAGCCATAGCATCTGGGACTTACACAGCACTGCTTAGTCCAAACAGCGTCATCAGAGAGGAAAGACTTTGCTCAAAGGCCAATCTAGTTTTTCCTTGAGATTAATGGTGCTGAAGGTTGTCTGGAAATGATGATGAGGGACTGGACTCTTTTGCAGTATTTTCATGTTTTAAAATACTCACCACATTCAAATCCCTGCTTTTGTATGTCCCAGCTGCTTTCACTGTCACAGAGACTTCATGATCTGTGAGCTGAGCTTACCCAAAGAGCAGCAGCTGGGAGATAGAAAGAAGAGGTGTGGCTGCCCTTGTTGTCTTCACCTCTCCACCTGTGTGTAAAGACTCCATGCATGCTGCTGTCTTGGTTACCCCTCTGCTGTCTGTAACTCAGCAGTTTCTACACATGATTGGGGACCCCTTTCATTCCTCCCAGCTCTCTGCCTCTATCCACAGGCTTGTGGATATCAAATAATGCTTTTGCACATGCTGCCTGCCTTCACTCTGCTGAAGGCTGTGAGGGCACTGAACAAAATTGGTGACTGGAAGAAGGACAATATTTTGCCCATTTTTAAAAAGATGACCCTGGGAACTACCAACCTGTCAGCCTCACCTCTGTGCCAGGGAAGATCATGGAACAGATCCTCCTAGAAGCTATGCTACAGCACATGGAGGACAGGGAGGTGATTCAAGACAGGCAGCATGGCTTCACCATGGGCAAGTCCTGCCTGACCAACCTTGTGGCTTTCTATAATGGAACGACCTTATCAGTGGATACAGGATTTGATGGATGGACTGTTCAGTGGATAAGGAATTGCTTGGATGGTCCCATTCAGAGAGTAGTGGTCAATGGCTCGATGTCCAGGTGGAGATCTGTGGCAAGTGGTGTCCCTCAGGGGTCTGTCCTGGGACCAGTGCTGTTTAATATTTTCCTTAATCACATAGACAGCGAGATCAAGTGCACTCTCAGCAAGTTTGCAGATGACACCAAGCCAAGTGGTACAGCTGAAACACTAGAAGGACAGGATGTCATCCAGAGGACATGGACAAGTTGGAGAAGTGGGTCTGTGTGAACCTCATGAGGTTCAACAAGGCCAAGTGCAAGGTCCTGCACCTGGGTCAGGGCAATCCATGGTTTCAGTACAGGCAGGGGGATGGCGTGATTGAGAGCAGCCCCCTGGAGAAGGACTCGAGGGTGCTGGTTGATGAGAAGCTTAACATGAGCCAGGAATGTGCACTTGCAGCCCAGAAGGCCAACTGTGTCCTGGGCTACATCAAAAGGAGCATTGCCAGCAGACCAACGGAGGTGATTCTCACTCTCTATTCCGCTCTTGTGAGACCCCACCTGGAGTGCTGTTTCCAGTTCTGGAATCCCCAACATAAGAAGGATATGGAAGCGTTGGAACTGGACCAGAGGAGAGCCACGACAATGATCAGAGGGCTGGAGCACCTCTGCTATGAGGACAGGCTGAGAGAGCAGAGGTTGTTCAGCCTGGAGAAGGCTCCAGGGAAACCTCATAGCAACCTTCCAGTACCTGAAGCAGCTGCAGAAAAGCTGGGAGGGACTTTTTACAAGGGCGTGGAGTGGTAGGAGGAGGGGGAATGGCTTTAAATGGGAAGGGGGGAAGACTTGGATTAGACATCAGGAAGAAATTCTTCACGCTGCGGGTGGTGAGGCGCTGGCACGTGTTGCCCAGGGAAGTTGTGGATGCTCCCTCCCTGGAAGCGTTCAAGGCCAGGTTGGATGGGGCTTTGAGCATCCTGATGTGGTGGGAGGTGTCCCTGGCCCGAGGCAGAGGCGATGGAACCGAACGATCTTTACGGTCCCTGCCAACGGAATCCTTTCAGCCTAAGCGGCGCCCCCACCCCTACCCGCGTGTGACGTCTCGAGGTTGCCTCGGCAGCCCCTGCGGGCGCTCGGTGCCGTTGCTGCCCAGCTGTGGCTCGGCTGCTCTCGGCTCTTGTAGCCCGTCCCCGCTCGGTGCTGTCGCCGCCCGGCTCTGGCTCGGGATTTGATTTCGCCGATGGGCGCCTCCGGCAGCCGCGCACCGCAGCGTCCCGGTCCCTGGCGCCCCGTGGAGCGGCTCCGCAGCCTCCTCCGCAGGGCGTGGGAGTGGGCGCTGCACGGCCGCTCCGCCGCGCTCGGCGATGCCCCCGAGCCCCGCGCCAGCGAGGAGCCGGCCCGGCCGCGGCGGCTCTGGAGGTGGAAGAGGTTCTGCAGCCAGCGCCGGGACGCGGAGGAGCAGTAAGGGGCGGGCAGAGCTCGTAGCCAAGTGTCCGCTGCCCTGTCTGGAAGAGCCGGCAGAGCCCAGCGCGGTCACAGGGCTGGACCCGCGGCGCTGACTCTGTCTTTCTGGAGCCCAGACTGCTCCTGTGCCAGGGGTGTCACAACACCCGTGCGATGCATTTAGAATCACAGAACGGTTTGGGGGAGAAGGGGCCTTAAAGGCCATCCAGTTCCAACCCCCGTGCCGTGGGCAGGGACAGCTCCCGCTAGACCAGGCTGCTCAAGGCCCTGTCTAGCCTGGCCTTGAACGATGTCAGGGAGGGGACCACAACTTCCCCGGGACACCTGTGCCAGTGCCTCACCACCCTCATTTTTGAAGACTTTCCTAAACCCTGCAGTGCTTGGAATGCAGCCACAGGCTTTCTTGGCCTCTTGGAGCTCTATAAACTCTCAAGTCCTTGGAGTAACCATGGGAATGTCTGAAGCCCTCCAAAGTCAGAACTGGGCTTGAGGAGATGTCACCCCAGCTTGGTGTGAAGAGTTGCTGCAGCATTAAGATAGCATCCCACTGAGGCAGAAGCCTTGTGGTTAGATGTCCATCTTCCAGGGGGCTTGTTCATCTCCCTGGCCCTTGATGTGGAGAGGGGATTTATGAGATGAGGCTGTAGCCAGCAGGGATGAGTTACTCCAGAGACAAGAATAGGCGCCTGTAGGGACTATCTCAGTCCCTGCTACTGTAGCAGTACAGTGTGTTTGTGTGCCTGTGCTACCTTTTGCTGGCTGGCTCATGAGTGGCTGTTGCTCAGCCACAAGAGAGAGCATGCAAGTGTGTGGGTATTTTTAGTGAATGCTCTTCCTTCCTGTCTGGTTGTAGAATTGCTGACCAACTGGAGGAGAATGCGGGCTGTGAAGGCCCAGCAGTCCTTGAGAGCTCTTCCTCTGGGATGCCTGCTGACACTCCCTTGAGTGAACCTATCCTGACTGGAGCAGGTAGGATCCTTCACAATGGAGAAGGCTGTGGGGATGAATCACTTTGGTCTGTAGGAGAACAATAACCTACCGTTTTGACCAAGGGCTTGAGGGATAGGGAAGGGCAGAGTGATAAGCACTCACAGCAGCATTGCACTTTTTCCCTCCTTTGTAGGTGTCTGTCCAGAGGAAGTGGCAGAACAAGAGGACAAAGATGTCTCCTCCGTTGATCCTGAGGTAGAATCATATAATCATTTAGGTTGGAAAATACCCTTAAGATCATCAGGTCCAACTGTAAACCTCACAGTGCTAAGTCCACCCCCTAAACCATGTCCGTAAGCAGCATCTCTACAGGCCTTCTGAGTACCTCCTAGGATGGTGACTCAGCCCTTTTCCTGGGCAGCCTGTTCCAGTCCTCGATAACCCATTCGGTGAAGTCATTTGTCCTAATCTCCAATGTAAACCTCCCCTGCAACTTGAGGCTGTTTCCTCTTGTGCTATCACTTGCTACTTGGGAAAACAGACTGACATCCACTGCTTCACAAGGTCCTTTCAGGTAGCTGTAGAGAGCTGTAAGGTCTCCCCTCAGCTTTGTTTTCTCTAGACTAAACAACCTCAGTTCCCTAAGAAGGTCCTCAAACAGCCTGTTCTCTAGACCCTTCACCAGACTTGTGGCTTTTCTTTGGATGGGTGCCAGCACCTAAAGGTCTTTCTGTAGTGTGGGGGGGCAAAATTGAACACAATATTTGAGAGGCAGTCTCGCCAGTGCTGTGTACAGGGGGGGAATCACTTCCCTAGTCCTGCTGGCCACATGCTTCTAATACATACCAGGATCCTGTTGGCTTTCTTTGTCACCTGGACACAGTGTTTGCTCATGTTCAGCACCTGCCAACCGGCACCCTAAGGTCCTTCTCCACAGAGCACATTTCCAGCCACTCTTCCCTTTCTCCCAAGGAGGCAGTGAGTCTGCACAGGGCTCACTGGATTTCAGACCCCTTTCCATCTGCTGCTACTTCTGCCACATGCTCCTAACTGAGACCTTGCCGTGCCAGTGCTGCGAGCAAGCTCTTCAGTTCGGACTGCAACAAAGTGAGGCCAAGCTAATGACCCAGGTCTCCTAGCAGCTGCCATTTTAGCTGGATTTCTGGTTTAGGATTGAAGCGGTAAAGTCCAGCATATGGATCCTCCTGATCCTGTGCTCTGTGTGTGATGAATCTTTTCCATTTTGAAACCATGGCCATGAACGCAAGGAAGTGAAGACAGTGGCTGAGACAAAGTGCGAAACAGAATCAATTCTGGAGGACAGGTGGGGGGGAAACATAATCAGGCAGTACTTTATGTGCTTGAGTGATGTTGCGGGGCTGGCAAACATTGTGTTTTAGCGATGCTGGAAAGAGAAGAAGAAAAGGCTGTGAGGTGTGACTTTCAATTGGGAAGATTGTAATGTGACTTCTTTTTCTTTTTTGAATGCTACTATAGATTCTTAATGGCCTGGAGGACATCAAAACTGGCTTTTTGACCACACCAAATGCACAGGAGCAACGTCCTCATCAGGTATGTGAACAGCTTCTGAGAATGATTTGGTTTAGTCTTTAAATTTCTGGTGGAAGGATAATTTCTGAAACAATAGAGTGGGCTGTGGGAAATTCCCCAGCGCACACTCGGTGTAAAAGTCCATACGTTTCCTCATTCCCCTGGTGCTACTGCGTTTTGAATATGCTTAGTGGACACTATGCAGGCCTTTGCATAGGGTGTATTTTGTGTGCCTGAGTGATGTTGTGGGGCAGGCAAACACTGTGTTAATAATGCTGGTAAGAGAAGAAGAAAAGGGTGTGAGGTGTGACCTTCAGTTGGGAAAATCCTAGTGTGACTTGTTTTTCCTTCTTTGGATGCTACTGTAGACTCACAGTGGCCTGGAGATCTTTAAAACTGGCATTGCGAAAACGGCGGCTGTGAAGGGATCCCAATACTACCAGGTATATGAACGGATTCGGGAAGTGAGTGGGTTTAGTCTTTGAATTTCTTGTGGGCAGGTCATTTCTGAATGCTGTAGGGAGCTCCCCAGGTTTGTGGACAGGTCACTCTCAGGGGAAATCTCCATATGTTTCCTCATTCCCCTTGTGCTATTGCATTTTGAATATGCTTTGTGGACACTATGCGGGGCCCTAAGTTCATCAGCACAATTCCTTTGATGGATGGGCTTGCGTGCTGTGGGCAGGAGAGAGTTCCATGGTTGAGAGCTGTGAGAGGAGATGGGGCTTGGGAGATCCATGTTATCTTTTATGTAGAGAACACTGTCTGCACATGTGCTGCATGTGAATCCTGTTCCTGTGCTCTGTGTGTGATCAATCTTTCTTATTTTGATAGTGGGGATGTGCACGCAAGGAAGTGAAGAAGCTTTCTGAGAAGAAATTCCAATCCAAATTACAACTGCAGGACAGGTGTGGTCAAGTCATCCTACTGGAGGACGTAGAAAACAGGCATGACTTTCTAATTCTTTCAAGAAATGTCATGTTGAGTAAAAGGCAAGCTTTACGCAACTGTAGTGGAAAAGCACGTAGCCAGTGTTTGTGGGCATATTCGAGTCTTGCTTTCAACCTTGCAAGATGCTTCTGTGCATAAGCCTATGGTATTAAAAAGCTGCATCAGGCCTTGCAAATGCAGGCTGCCTCCAGTTCCCCTGGGAGGGAAGAAAGTCTTTTCCTCCTGTGTTTGGGTAGACTTTGGGTCCTCCAGGCAATGTGTGGCACTGGAGTGCTGGCTGCTCTCAGTCATTCTTGTCCTGTCAAGCACGTTAGAGATGAAGCAAGCTGTGACTGTGCTGCTTGTGTAAGAGTAGGCGAAAGAGGCCAAGTGTTTCTTTGTTTCACACTTTCCTTACTCATTTGCTGTGCAGGTTGAAGGAAATTCTGAAGGAAACTCAGGGTAAGCCGATGAAGTTTCCAAAGAGAACGAGCAATTCCCGGCCGAGTTTCCATGGAGAGATGAAGACCAGCTTTTTCAAGGTGGCAGCGTTGTTCCCTATTTACAGGATGAAACTTTAGTTTTTGCTGGAGAGCCCATGAGAGATCGGTTTCTCTCTTCTGCTGGCTATAGGCTGCTGTGAATGTCCTGCTGACCGACTCCCCATCTATCTGCCTTTGAGAGTTGCTCTGTGAGATGATAGCAACCTCTTTATTGAGGAGCTGACAGTAATGCACTGGCTTCAGTGCCTTCTGCTTGATGTCAGTAGTGAGGTTGAGAGCTCAAGCATCCATTCACACAGCCGTGCTACAGGAGGATTAGGTACCTCTGGTTGTGGACTTTCCCTGAGCTCTCGTGGTGCCAAGCTCTTCATCCTGCAGGCCAGATTGGCATTATCAGAGTGTGGCAGGAATACTTCAGTTGCCTGTATTCTGGTCCCATTAAAATTTTAGGGACTCTGTGCTGCTTGGCCCGAAGGTGTGTGTCCCTAATGCTGTGAGAACAGCTTCAAAGATGAAAGCCCACATCTAGCAAGGGAAAGACACCTGCATAGGGAGTATTTTGTGTGCTTGGGTGATGTTGTGGGACAGGCAAACACTGTGTGATAATAATGATGGTGAGAGAAGAAGAAAAGGCTGTGAGGTGTGACCTTCAGTTGGGAAAATCCCAGTGTGACTTGTTTTTCCTTCTTCGAATGCTACTGTAGACTCGCAGTGTCCTGGAGGTCTTTAAAACTGGGATTGCGGAAACAACGACTGAGAAGGAATACCAATACTATCAGGTACATGAATGGATTCGGGGAGTGAGTTGGTTTAGTCCTTGAATTTCTTGTGGGCAGGTCATTTCTGAATGCTGTAAGGAGCTCCCCAGGTTTGGGGACAGGTCACTACAGGGGAAAAGTCCATATGTTTCCTCATTCCCCTTGTGCTATTACATTTTGAATATGCTTTGTGGACACTATGCGGGGCCCTGGGGTCATCAGCACAATTCCTTTGATGGATGGGCTCACGTGCTGTGGGCAGGAGACAGTTCCATGGTTGAGAGCTGTGAGAGGAGATGGGGCTTGGGAGATGGACATTATCTTTTACATGGAGAACACTGTCTGCACATGTGCTGCATGTGAATCCTGTTCCTGTGCTCTGTGATGTATCTTTTCTATTTTGATAGTGGGGATGTGAACGGATGGAAGTAAATAAGCTTGCTGACAAGAAATCCCAGTCCAAATCACTTCTGGAGGACAACTGTGGTGGAAACATTGTCCAGGAGAACGTACAAAACAGGCATGATTTTTTAATTTTTGCAAGAAATATCATGTTGAGTAAAAGCCAAGCTTCACGAAAGTGTAGTGGAAAAGCACGTAGCCAGTGTTTGTGAACATATTCAAGTCTTGCTTTCTACCTTGCAAGATGCTTCTGTGCATAAGCCTATGGTATTAAAAAAGCTGCATCAGGCCTTGCAAATGCAGGCTGCCTCCAGTTCCCCTGGGAGGGAAGGAAGTTTTTTTCTCCTTTGTTGGGGTAGACTTTGGGTCCTCCAGGCAATATGTGGCACTGGAGTGCTGGCTGCTCTCAGTCATTCTTGTCCTGTGAAGCACGTTAGAGATAAAGCAAGCTGTGATTTTGCTGCTTGTGTAAGAGTAGGCGAAAGAGGCCAAGTGTTTCTTTGTTTCACGCTTTCCTTGCTCATTTGCTGTGCAGATTAAAGAAAATTGAGATGGAAATTCAGAGAAAGCTGAGGAAGTATCCAGAGAGATCAAGCACTTCCCAGCTGAGTTTCCATGGAGAGATGAAGACCAGCTTTTATAAGGTGGCAGTGTTTTTCCCTCTTTTCATGAAGAAACTTTAAAATTAGTTTTTGCTGGAGAGCCCATTAGAGATCGGTTTCTCTCTTCTGCTGGCTATAGGCTGCTGTGAATGTCCTGCTGACCCGTTCCCCATCTATCTGCCTTTGAGAGTTGCTCTGTGAGATGATAGCAACCTCTTTATTGAGGAGCTGACAGTAATGCACTGGCTTCAGTGCCTTCTGCTTGATGTCAGTAGTGAGGTTGAGAGCTCAAGCATCCATTCTCACAGCCATGCTACAGGAGGATTAGGTACCTCTGGTTGTGGACTTTCCCTGGGCTCTCGTGGTGCCAAGCTCTTCATCCTGCAGGCCAGATTGGCATCATCAGAGTGTGGCAGGAATACTTCAGTTGCCTGTATTCTGGTCCCATTAAAATTTTAGGGACTCTGTGCTGCTTGGCCCGAAGGTGTGTGTCCCTAATGCTGTGAGAACAGCTTCAAAGATGAAAGCCCACATCTAGCAAGGGAAAGACACCTGCATAGGGAGTATTTTGTGTCTTTGGGTAATGTTGTGGGTCAGACAAACACTGTGTGTTAATAATACTGGTACGAGAAGAAGAAAGGGCTGTGAGGTGTGACCTTCAGTTGGGAAAATCCCAGTGTGACTTGTTTTTCCTTCTTTGGATGATACTGTAGACTCGCAGTGTCCTGGAGGTCTTTAAAACTGGCGTAGCGAAAACAGCGGCTACGAAGGAATACCAATACTACCAGGTATATGAACGGATTCGGGGAGTGAGTGGGTTTAGTCTTTGAATTGCTTGTGGGCAGGTCATTTCTGAATGCTGTAGGGAGCTCCCCAGGTTTGGGGACAGGTGACTCTCAGGGGAAATCTCCATATGTTTCCTCATTTTCCTGGTGCTATTGCATTTTGAATATGCTTTGTGGACACTATGCGGGGCCCTGGGGTCATCAGCACAATTCCTTTGATGGATGGGCTCACGTGCTGTTAACAGGAGAGAGTTCCATGGTTGAGAGCTGTGAGAGGATATGGGGCTTGGGAATTCCATGTTATCTTTTACATGGAGAACACTGTCTGCACATGTGCTGCATGTGAATCCTGTTCCTGTGCTCTTTGTGTGATGAATCTTTTCTATTTTGATAGTGGGGATGTGAACGCCAGAAAGTGAACAAGTTTGCTGAGATCAAATGCCAGACCAAATCAGTTCTGGAGGATGAGTGGGGTGGAAACATCGTCCTGGAGGAAGTACATAACAGGCATGACTTTTTAGTTCTTCCAAGAAATATCATGTTGAGTAGAAGCGAAGCTTTAAGCAAGTCGAGTGGATAAAGCCTATACATAACTGTTTTTGAGCAATCCAAGCCTCACCTTTGACCTTGCAAGATGCTTCTGTGCATGAACCTATGTTATTAAAAAGCTGCATTAGGCCTTGCAAATGCATGTTTCCTCCAGTTCTCCTGGGAGGGAAGGAAGTCTTTTCCAGCTCTGTTTGGGTAGACTTCAGCCCCTCAAAGTGATTTGTGGCACTGTAGTGCTTGGTTTTGTCATTAATTTCTTACCTGTCAAGCACATAACAGATGAAGCAAGCCATGGCTGTGCTGCTTGTGTGAGAGTATGGGAAAGGAGCTGACTTTTCTATGCTTCACGCTTTCCTTACTCATTTGCTTTGCAGGTTGAAGGCGATTCTAGAGGAATGTCTGGCAAAGCCGGCATTTTCAGAGAGGAGTAACAACTCAGTTCGTAATGGAGCCGTTAAACTGAGAAGAAAGGTTTGTTTGGTTGATTTGAGGGGATGGATTTTTTCTGAAGGAACCTGTATGATTATATTCCTGTATGTGTTTTTCTATGTTGCTTGTGATCCGCTACGATTGATTAACTTCTCTTGGTGCCCTTGCTCTTTTTGTAGCAGTAGATTACGTTGGAGAGATGCGATGGGAAGATGGTTGAGCACTGGAAGAAAACAATGAATGATATCAGTGGGATGAATGAAGCCTGAAACCTTTTGCCTCCCACCTTTTTTGCAGCCACCACCCTCCATCTGGTTCCAAGTTTTGTGTTGTAGATTAGTATTTAGTAAACTGTTTTCTCTTCTATGTGTCTTAGTCTGGCTGCGGAACTGAAGTGCTTGGGACATAGTGTCTTTCATGAGGAGAGTCCTGTTTTGGAAGGCTCACTCAGGCTTTCTTCCTATGCAGGCAGTTAGCACGTCTCTCTCTTCTCTTGCTCTGAATGCAAATCAGTCCTGCAGTGGTCTCCAAGAGTGAGAATGTGTCTATGTCCTCTTCCTCTGGGGTGGCTTGAGCTGTGATTGTGCTCACATCAGGGAATAGTGCAGAGCTACCAATAATCATCAGTTACCAGATGTTTCCTGCTTTTTAGAGCAGTCGTCCTGGTGGTCTGTGCAGAAAGTGATGTTCCGGTAGCCCTGGAAGCTTTGCAGATCCCATAGGGATCTGGTGGATCTGTATCCTGCTAAGGGGAAAGGTGTGAAGAAGTGGACACAAGATGGAATAGGGGTTAACCCACCTCAACCTAAGGAAAAGCCTTTTCTCCTCTGAGGGTGGTGACAACTCGGTGTCAGGGAGCAGCACAGGCATGCTGTCCCCTCGGAGCCAAGGGTTGTCCCATGGGCAGCAGGGCAGGGCCCAGCCTTTGCCAATGTGAGCAAGGGGTGCAAGGCAGTGCCAGAGTGGGCTGGGGTCTGGAGCAGCAAGGCCCGTGGCCCGGCAGAGGCTCAGCTGAGACAGTGCTGGAGTCGGGAACACCACGACAAAGGTCAGGCAGGGCCTGGAGTCCTCTGCCGATGCCTCAGTGTGCCTGCTGGGCTCCAGCTCAGACTGCTCGTGGCTTATTTATGCTTCTGAGAGGTTATGGTCTCACGCTACTTGCCTTGGCTGAGCCTGCTTTCAGTTGGGCAGGGGCAGATGAGATGAGGCACCTTGCAGCCTTGATCATGCTGCGCTTTCAAGGCACAACCATCTCCAGTGAGCCAGAAACTTCACACAAGAGGCTCATTAATTGTTCCCAAAAAAAACGAGCCTTCTCTGTGAAATTTCTGGTGTGCCAAGAAAGTCTCCTGCATAGAGCCTCTGGTCTCTGGACACTCGGTGCAGCGAAAGCTGAGGTACATTCTGCACTGCCAATGGCTCTTTGCAAGGCAGCCGTGTTCTGGTGTTAGCAGAAAAAGGGGTCAGTCACAGGCAGCCACGTATCGCTGTGCACAGCTATTTGGCAGGTGTCTTGCTTGTTCAAGTAGAGATGTATTTCTTGCCTTGTAGTCTTGGTATCAAAGCAATCAAACTACAAAAGCCTTTTAACATCAAAGCAAAGTTACAGTTTTTACCAGTACCGTATTTCAGTGATGTTGCTCTCTGAAAATGGTTTGCAGGCCCAGAGGTATTTAGAGAGGGCCTGAATTAAAGAAACGGAGTGTTGTTTTAACAAGCCAAATTAGGCAGCCAAAGGAACTGAGTGCTCACCGGACACATTGGCAGAGCAGCCCATCCAGCTACTGAGTGTTGCTGGCAGCAAAGTGCAACTGCGGCGCTTGCTGGCGGGAGCACAAAGGAGTCCAGAGCTACACTCCTTTGCCGAGCAAAGATGGAACATCTAGGGCTCTACAGGCATCTCCTGAGGACATCTGATATACCAACAGGCCTCTTTACTTTCCCTGCTTCATGTCTAATTCCTCTGCATGCTGGAAGGGAGGGTGGTATGTAACATGGTGCAGTGTCTCTTAGGTAAGTGACAAGCTCTGTCTGCAAGATTAGGAAAGGAGATTACTGATAGCACAGAGGTGAGGAAAGGTGTGAACTTCACAGCAGTCCATACAGAGTAGCTATTTGTTACCACTCTAAACTAAAGTGAAAATAAAACTAGTTTAAGCAACAGTTTCCTTGTTGCTGGAAAATCCTAAAATAAGCTTACAGTGGGACAAACCCCGACAGTTGCCGAGACCCTTTGCTGCCAGATCAGTACAAAGTCTTCAGCTTCTAAGTCATAATAAGAAAAATCAAATTTCTTGGGTGACAGAACAAATCTTGAAGGCAAAGGGAGGGGAAGAACCCACAAGTGACCTATGTTGATCAGTGTCAACAATGCTCTCTAATGAGACTGTCTCTGTAATCTTGTCAAACAGGTTTAGGATGTTTCTTTTCTATCAACTCAGTTGGGCCTTATTATTTCTACTTACAAAGATGTGCCAAACGAGCATAACTACATCTTGTGTGTTTGCAGACCCCATTTACACTTGCCTTATTACACTCACTCATTTTTTCCTTTGTTCTAATATCAGCTACAAGACAGCCTATATGGCCACAGAATTAATGTCTTGCGAAAAGTTAGGTGCACATCAAAATTACTTTCTGAACCACAGCAGACCTGCAATTTTATCCAATCCCTCTCCTCGTATGTTGGGAGCACTCCAAATAGAAGAACTAATCCATTTTCATAAACAAGTCGCATGCTGAATGGCAAAATGACATTGTGTTGCAGCAACTGTTATTGAAAGAGCTTTGCACAACACAAAGAGAAGAGAGTACTTTGTGCATTCTCTTCAGCCCAGCTTTAATCACATCCATGCAACAAAGCCAATCCGAAGATTTGAGGAATCCTGAGTTTGAAATGCTGTCACCTTCATACCTGGAAGCTTGACTAGGGAAACCACAGCACGAAGCTGGTTGGGTGAATACTGTGGGTTGGTCCACGACAAACAGAATATCTGTTTCATTAACCAGTACTGAGATTTCTAAAGCATCCCTGGTCATTGCTGTGACCCAGGATAAACATTTGGTAACCTTGAAGCTATTAATATTTGAGCAAAGAGTGGGTGTGAGCTGACGTGGCTGTGCTCGAGGCTGCATGGCTCCCAGCAGGCTCTGCTGCCTGAAGAAGGGATGCACAACAGCAAAGGAAGGGAAGATGCTCAGTTGATTGTGGGTGGTGGGTGGAATAGCTATTGAGGTCCCAAGGAAAAGAACTACAGTTCTTTGAAAACTACACAGACTAAGCAGCAGTTTGGGCTGCCAGGACTATGTTCAGTTGACTCACAGGATCCAATGGCTGTGTCACTGAGATAACATGATTAGCCTGGCTGTTCTTGTATTAGGTTTTCTTTGTTTTTTGTGGGGTTTTTGTGTTAGGGCCTGGAAGAGGCAGGAATTACCCCAATTTCTTGTGGCCATTTAAATGCTTCTGCTAGGCAATGTAAAAAAACGGTGATGTGACTGGCACAGGAGAGGCAGTGTTCAGTAAAAAGGAACTGGGATTTGACCCAAAACCTCTGCCTATCTGATTTCTTCATGCTCCTTTGCCAGCAGGCAGAAACCTCTGGCCTCAGAGCTGTCAAGAAATTCCCCTTCTCACACGTCCTCAATAGATCAGCAGAGCCTCAGCATAAAGCAGTTAACTCACACTGGAAGGATTAAAAAAAAACCAAACCCAAACCCTGCCAGTGACTCAGCAACAACTGGGAGTAAGGGAGGAGGAATTCCAAACTATAAAGCATAGCAATGGGGTGGCATTGGATTGCCTAGAAGGTTGTTTCTGCACACTGGTATCACAAATACCAAATGGTAATAGGACAGGAGAGCTTTACTTCAGTTACTGATGCGTCTGGGCTTGAACACCTGCAATAACCCTATGGCAAGTGTCTCAGAAGGTTTCCCGAGGCCGTGCTCTCTACACACAACTTAAATTGCTCAGAGAAGCCTCCTGGTTGCCTGGGAGAGTTGTTGATATTTTAGCATGTCTTTATTTGCATTAAATAGCTGTACATGTCTCCAACAATACTGAACAAAAAACTTCTTTTCATGATACCATGCTAAATTCCCAGTTGAACAAAACCCTATTACACTCTGAAGAGTTTGGCCAAGTCTCAGCTTCAAGTGGGCTGCAAGGGTGTGAGCCCAAAGCAGTTAAGAATCCAATCACGAAACTTTGGACTCAGGAGGCTGAACTCTTCATTGATTGATTGATTATTGTATAGATACACAAAAACATGGCTGAGCTGAGTTCATGTTTCTCTGTTGAATCTTGACGCATTATTAAGTTTGCCTGTCTTAGACCTAGTTTTTTGAATGCCTTTCTGCTATAGTGTGAAAAGAAGAGTTATTGAGGGGCTTTGGGGAAAAAGCCATATCTCACTTCAACGTGGCAGGGACCCAGTTAAAGAGAACTTGATTAGTAGATGCATGATAGCCACAAGAATCGAAATTTTGTGGTGATGAATAAACCATCCTAGAAGGGAGGCATGTGCACTGCATATTACATATAATGGAACCAGGGAACTTTGTAATTCTTCCTTTCCCTGCTCAGGCAGCCAAAGCCTTTCTCTGAGACAGGTAATGGAAACACGTTTCTTAAGTTTCCTTTGTCTGTGTTACCTTGACAGTCTAGCATTGCTGATGACAAATGGAAGCAAAGTGGCATTTGTATTAGTAAGAGATTCAATTAAATGGGTCTGATGTCTTAAATTAATTTGTCATGCAGGTTTTTTTTCCCTCATTCCTCTTTGCTGACTTTTTCTCTGCAAGGCTTTCTTTGACAAATAGGTAAATTGCTGCTTGGAAACCCATTGGCTCCTGCAGCTCCTTCTCCTGACATCAAATTGAAATAAAGCTTTCGCTCCATTTGTGCTAAATATCAGACAGGTCTGATTTTTCCTCTCTCACCAGCTTTTCTGCACTGCAACTCTGTTGATTTACAACTCACTCACCTTAATGTACAGCATGAGAGAGAAGATTTTGAAACTGCAGATTAGAATCTGGACTTGGATGCCTTGTCTATCCTTTCTGAAGAGCTGGTTTTGGTTGCATACAGTTTTCTACAAGGTTCTTTCAGTTCAGGTTTTCTGAAAACGAGCAGAAACTCTGGCAGTACCTGTGTAGCAGTCCAAGACACTCTTGTTGCTTCAATTAAAACAGCACAGACCCCAGTGGACTTCAGCAATGACTTCGTCCTCTGTGTTGTTCTTGGGGTGCCCATTGTATGTCATAAAGCAGAGCGACTGCATCTTTTTATTGCTACAGACCCTATGGGGAAATATTTTGATTGAAAGATTTGATGTGAAGCACTGCTGTTCTTTATTAATGATGCTACAGCAGTAGACTTGGTGATAAAGTCCCCAGCAGTGATTTGTTAGCTAGAGGTGGTCAGACTGCAAGGGCTGGGTAAATGTGTATATATTCTCATCTGCACTTTATTTTGGTGATGGTGATAACTGTGACAGAAGATTTATCAACAATGATCACAGCTGCAATCCAGTGGCGACGTTTTGGCATGCTAATTGAAAGGTCACTTGGGGCAGCAAAACTGAGATGTCTGTGTGGGTACTTGTAGCACAGTTACCTCCAGTCTAATAAATTATATATGTTTAGGAGTGTCCTTGCGTACCGAGGCCAACGGGGATGGAGTGTCCTATTTCTGTGACAGTGAATATTGTTGGACTACAAAACAGCATGGCTTATACAAGCTGCCTATTGGGAACACTCCCAGCAATGCCCTCATCACTGAACCACACGTAGAGATGGTTGGTGAGCGTCCTAGTGCAGTTTGTAAGCAAGGTGTACATACAAATGTCCCTCACTTAGGTCAGAAATATCCTGTCTATGTCCCACTTAGCTCATCACAACTGACCTGAACTGTCTGAATATGGAAGATTTGCAGAGAACTACTGATGCTTCCACTGCAGACTTGAAAATAGTGCTCCTAAATGTTTGTGACTGTATTGAACTGCAGTTATTTCTTAAGATTAAAAGATGCATTTATTTTGATAAATCTATGCTGGGAATTGTTTTCTCAGCCTATTTAAAAATTTAAATAAGGAAAGGGAAAAACACAATGTGATGTAACTGGCATAAATACACACTGATATCTATGAATAGTGCTGCCTGCTTGCACAAAGACTCCTAGGGAAGCTGGCAGCCCGTGGCCTAGATGGGAGCACTTTGTGCTGGGTTAGGAATTGGCTGGATGGCCGAGCCCAAAGAGTGATGGTGAATGGTGTTTCATCCAGTTGGCGGCCGGTCACCAGTGGTGTCCCCCAGGGATCGGTATTGGGCCCCGTCCTGTTTAATATCTTTATTGATGATTTGGATGAGGGGATTGAGTCCATCATCAGCAAATTTGCAGATGATACCAAGCTGGGAGGAAGGGTTGATCTGTTAGAGGGTAGGATGGCCCTACAGAGGGACCTGGACAGATTGGAGAGCTGGGCCGATTCTAATGGGATGATGTTTAATAAGTCCAAATGTCGGGTACTTCATTTTGGACACAACAATCCCATGCAGAGCTACAGACTGGGGACAGAGTGGCTAGAGAGTAGTCAGGCAGAAAAGGACCTGGGAGTGCTGGTAGACAGGAAGCTCAACATGAGCCAGCAGTGTGCCCAGGTGGCCAAGAAGGCCAATGGCATCCAGGCCTGCATCTGGAATAGTGTAGTAAGCAGGACCAGAGAAGTTATCGTCCCCCTGTACTCGGCACTGGTCAGGCCTCACCTTGAATATTGTGTCCAGTTCTGGGCACCCCAATTTGGGAAAGATGTTAGGATACTGGAATGTGTTCAGAGGAGGGCAACGAAGATGGTGAGGGGGCTGGAGCACAAGCCCTATGAGGAGCGACTGAGGGAATTGGGGCTGTTTAGCCTGGAGAAGAGGAGGCTCAGGGGAGACCTCATTGCTCTCTACAACTACCTAAAAGGAGGTTGTAGTCAGGTAGGGGTTGGTCTCTTCTCTCAGGTGACCAGTGGCAGAACCAGAGGGCATGGACTTAAGCTTCGTCAGGGAAAGTTTAGACTTGATATGAGGAAAAAATTCTTCACTGAAAGGGTGATTGGCCATTGGAATGGGCTGCCCAGGGAGGTGGTGGAGTCACCGACCCTGGAGGTGTTTAAAGGGAGACTGGATGAGGCACTGAGTGCCATGGTTTAGATGATGGTTGGTGTTAGTGTTGGTGTTAGTGTTAAATTATAGGTTGGACTTGATGATCTCAGAGGTCCTTTCCAACCTTGTGATACTGTGATACTGTGATACCGTGAAAGAACAGAGACTAGGAGATGCTAGGAACCAGACTCTAGAATATCTTGCTTTCTTCTCAGTTGGCATTTGTGTGACAAAACCTAGTGTCTATACAAGCTAGCACACTCCCAGTGAGTGAGAAATCCACTCCCCCTGTCGTCTGCTCTCCTGCATGAATAGTTAAGAGGAGGAAACATGTAAACTAGCAGCAGGCTGGAAGGAGGGAGAAGGGGGAAGATGAATTTCCAGCTGGAGGCTAGCGCAGCACACAGTGAATGAGGCTGTTTGCAAAACAACGGGCAGTGCTTGGAGTGGAAGAGCTGGGAGGGGAGGGCGCAGCCCTCCAGTTCCAAGAAACACTGTCCTTGCAAGCTCACCTGGATGAGCCCTGCCAAGTACCCTGGAGTTCTTTAGGCTGCCACTGCAGCTCATGACATCTGTGTGATCTTTGAGGTGTTCTGCATTGGCTAACAACAGGACTAGCTGGACTAAAGATGTGGTCTCCTTCAGAGAAAACCTCTTCTCAGAATGCCTGTTTATATTGTCTGAGTATCTCATTCTTGCATCAGTTGATCCATTTCCTTTTGCCGTTCAGAGTCTCACGACATCCTTTATTTCTTAAAGCAAGAGATTTGTACTCCACGTGGCCTTGTGGAATATCCAGAAACAAGAACCAAAGACGGCCCCTACAACATGACTCTCTCTCTCTCTCTCTAATATTGACTCTTCACACAGAAGGAACTATTAATAGCATTGCCAGAACCTGTAGCTCTGATTTATGTTCTACCGGTTCACGGCTAAATGAAGAATCTTTATTGCTCACATCTTACTGACTGTAAAGCCATTTTTTTTTTTTTTGAGGAATGTTAGAACCCTAGAGATATAAGCAGTAAGACCACAAATGTTCATGTTGTGCTTCCAGTGAAAAGATTTGCAGACCGCTTTGTAGGTAACTAAGGAAGGCAATTTCTATCCTAAAATTTGACTCACAAAATTTCTTCAAGGTAGCTAATCTTGCCAGTTTATAGGAATTAATTTCATATCCTGTGTTCAATATTGTGACTTTTTCCTACTAAACCTTTAAATGAAAACATGGATCGTGGCACTGAGTCACTTATTCCTGGTCATCAGCGAGGGCAGCGCATCAGCACAGCTACCAAGACTTGTCAGTGCCATAGTACATAGTACATCCAATGCCCAGTACATGTCATGCAATACCGCGTTCTGGTCTCAGAGCTGTGGCAACAGGCAGTAAACACGAGACTGAAAATGCTAGAGTTTGGGTAAGAAAGATTGTTGTTATTTCTTCTTTGAGTGGAGACTTTTTGATTTGATTGGAGAAAACAGAGTGATGAACACAGGGACATTTAGAGTTGCAGGATGCAGTTCCCTGCTGCTTTGCCTCAAGGAGGTATTCCAATATGCACTGCAAAAGAACCTCAACACCATTTGTGCATGCACAGGCATATAAATGGTTGTATTCACATTTTGTGCTGTAGTACTGACGTTTTCACCGCTTCCCTCAGTCATGTAACTTCTGTAAGTATTCAAACAGACACAGGCCCAGCTGATGCATGCTCACATGTTTTTACAACATAAAATTTGAAAGTCCTGTTTCAGGGGAAAAAGTTTTGTATTTTTTTTTTTTTATGGGTATGTTTTTAATCCCCCCTTGTGGCAAAATTTCCCTACGTATCTCCCACCTGTGACCTATCTGTCTTGGAACAAGCTGCACAATTCTGTATACCTATCCACTCACTCTTGTTAACCATTGTTGATTTGTCTTTATTTTATTGTGCTGCTCCTTAGTAAGGTTGGAGCAGTTGTGTATCAAAAGCAAAGACTTCCAGAAGTTCACTCAACATAATTCTTTTCTCCTGCACTAACAAAGTCCAGCTCCAATTCTTATATTTTTGTTTAGTAGTAATGGGGCCTTTTTTGCCCATCACCAAAGCAGAATGTGCATATTTTATCTCCTCTCACCTTTACCCCAGTCTTGTGGTTCCTGCTGATTATTTAGATTTTTATTTCATGCAGTAATGAATGCGTTGTAATAAATTAATTCTTGGCGTGCTTTCCTCCTTCATTAATGCAGGAAAATCTCTGTTATTCAAAGAGGTTATGTGTCTGCCAGATTTCACACAACTCATTAAAAAGGAGCTTTAATACTATAAACAAATCAACCTTCAACCCAAACAAATTGGATGGGAATATGGGAAAGCATGGTGATTCTGCTTGCATATGAACCTCTCTCTCTTGCACAGGTAGCTTTTGATTTTTTTCCCTAACTGGCTGTCCAGTTTCTTTTTCTTTATTTCTTACTAGTGACATACACATTAGAACCAGAGTGCTTCAGCTCAGAGTAAATGCTGTTCTGCCCTCATCCTCTGCATCCTGGGTATTGTGCACTTTATAATGATAATAGTAGTAGTAGTAATAATAATAATAATAATAATAATAATAATAATAATAATAATGTGGTGTTTTTCTCTCCTTCCTTGAAGCACAAGGTGTTTTGCTTTGTTTTTCTCCTTCTTAACAACTGGAAGTAAATAGTCTGGGCCAGTATCTGTTTGTCTACTGACCGCAGAGAACTTCCTTATATTGTAAAGGTTTGAAATCCTGGAGGACTTAAGCACAAGTCAGAAGTCATTAAAACGTGGAAGTTTTATCCATCCACAGTGGCTCCTGTTGATCTTTTTAACTTTCACTACAGTAAAAAAGCCTTGGTTATTTTCGTTCTCTTGTAATTAAAGCAGGCAGAAGACTTCTCTGTGGGCTTCTGTCTCTGCTGGGAATTTCACACATTGCTTTATTTGAGTAAACAGACCCCATAAATACGTATGGAGAAGTCGTCCCAGCACAAATAAATTGTTGCTGCTCATGTCAGAAAATATAAACCTCTCTTGAATGTTTTACTAGTACTGCTTAGCATGTTGTGGCACTGGGGTTGTATCGCTGGGTGGTTTTGAACTTTTGCTCTAAGTCCAATGTAGAATAATGTTGAGCTCAGCAGTGCTCACAAGGAAAGAGCAGGTGCTATGCTACAACAGACGGGGTGCTCAATGTTGTCCTTCCTTCTCTGTGGGGTCTCTTAGAACTTACTGAATCGGAGAAGGTGCCTACTGAACCAGAGAAGAGAAAAGAAGCATATGTGGAAAATAGCATTTGACTGAGATGTCTAAGGGCATCTGGGAAACAGTATCAGTATCTGGAAGCTATGGAAATCTTTAACCTGTCCAGATACACTCAATCCAAAAACATAAGGAGGGGAGAGAGAAATATGCTCAATATATAAATTTAAAATCCATGAAAATGGGGAAGACGTCCATCATTGTGTCATTCAGGCAGGAGGTAATTTAGTCAGCAGCAGCAATAGAAACAATTAAGAAATAGAAAAGACTCCATGGTAGACATCTGTGGACAGTCTGTCTGAGCTATGGGTATGAAAATGTTCTCCGGGTTGTTCAGGAGCTAGGTTTTGCTTAAGTGTATTTATGGAACAGTAATGAAGAAAACCAATGAAAATTGATGGGGTATCATTGCCCATCACTTCCATGCTTTATAGACATAACATATATCTCATTCTGTACTTGCATGGCCTGGGCACCAGAGCTGGGGCTGCAGCAGGAGCACCAGGACCAGCCGAGCAGCACCAGTGTGCTCTTCTGCCTAAGCTGGGTCACCCTGCAGCTCGCACAATGATGCAGCTGGGGTGGAGTACAGGCCTGAACTCCTGTAGGCACACTCATAGAGTGCTGGGTGCTGCACAGATACACCTTAAGAAATCTTAGGGGTGTTGGATTTCTTTAACCCCACAAAATTATCCCCAGAGAAGAACAATCTGTTACTCCGAAGTAGCATTGTTTATGATGTCCCAGAGGAGACACAAAAGGTACTCCTTGGGAATGGCTGTCAATACTTATGCTGAGCTGCTGTGTCATTTGGTCCTTGCACGATCTCTGGTGCTGTAGCACGTGCCCAGCTTTCTATCACATTTATTCCAATGTGCTGCTGCCTCCTTCTCCTTTAACATGCTTTGAGAAAGGCATTTGGCCATCAACGTTAGAGAACGTGTTCGCATTTTTGTCTCTCTTATCAGTCAGTGAGTAATTCTAAATTAAAGCATGACTTTCCTGTGAACGTTTCATGTGGTTTCCTTTTACAGCTTTATGAATAGCTTCTCATTTGATTCCCATACCCCTGGGAAGAAAGGTGTGTTTAAATACAGTGGTTTCCTGCCTGCTGCAGACTGCTGTTTGAAATGTTCCCCAAGGATGTGTGCACTTGTGAAACAATTTCTTCCCTCATCTTTCTTCCACACAGAGCACGGATCAACCACTCCAAATCAAAGGATCCTGCATGGCTACACCGGGGTCCTTCCACGTCACCTGCATTCTACCCCCTCCCTGTGTAAGTCCCCATCCACCTGCCTTGTTCTGCCCCCTCCTCGTTCCTCCTGCCTCAGCCTGTCCATTGTAATATCCTGGGGTTTATGATACTGTCAAATATGCCTCTGTCCAGAGTCCAGCTGGATTGCTGTGACTGATGCTGCTGCACAAGAGTACATAGTTGAGGGCTTTGCATCATGCCAAAAAATGTGTCTTGTCCACTCAGCCTATCCATTTATTTCAAGAAAATCCTTCCATATCGTATTTCCTTATTCTAAAGACTTTTCCCTCTACAGCTAGTAGAAGAATAGATAATTTTTAAAAATAGATTTATAATTGCCAGAATTCATAATCCCATCCATACCTTTCCCATGATAGCAGGAGCACCTTGACATTAAAAAAGTGAAATGAATGGTTAGTCGGAATATCTGTTCTGTTTTCTACCCTTAGGTGCTAGGTTTAAGTGGTGCCTAAAAGGAGGAAAGGGACAAGGCAGCAAAAAGTTATTCCTAAAGCCTGGTTTCCTTTTCTAAATGTCAATTTTCTCCTTCAAGAACTACCAAGGTACTATTGAGATTTTGTAAGAATACTTCAGATGTGCCACGAAAAAAGAAAGAAGGGACAAGAACTAACTATCTGTATTGCACTGCTAGAGAACCCAAGGAGAAATCTGCTTCTTATGGCTGATGGAAACCATAAACTTGACAGCTCAATGCAGTTTTCTTTAAGAAAGGCTCAAAAAAGAGTAGCAGGACACAGAGCAGGACCTTTGCAGTTATGAAATTCTCTCATTCCCAGTAAAACTCAGCCTTGGTTGAGGTATATGAGAGGAAGCAAAAGCATAAAAACATTTCTCCTTTCAACTGAGCACAACATGTAGGTCTGCTTAGGACTGGATCTTTTAGATCAGTAGTAATTAATTGTCTGTGCACTATACAGAAATAGCAGGTGAGTACTCAAGAAGGGCAGGGAGGGGAGGAGGGTTCTCAGGGAAACAGTGAAAATTAAGTCTCAAATTATCCCAAATAAGATGATCCTAAACTATGACTTCAGAGTCTGTAGTGAATGCTATTAGGTTGAATGACCTCAGGGTACAGCCTTTATCATTTTAGGCAGAAAACTAGATAAGAATAATGGAAAAATTTGCTCAGAAAAGATGGACTTTCTGGCATGATATGTAGAGGCAGGGGCAAAAATCAGAATTTGTTGCCTTTGTCTCAAAAATATGCCTGAAATATTGAAAAGCATGACAATTTCATATGATTACAGGAAACATAAAGAAAACATTGAAGTTGCTGAAAGCGGAAAGTTCTTCTCTTTCTTGTTAGGTTCAATCCTACATAGGGTCAGACTTTGCAAAATAAGCTTATTTTGAAAGTAAAGTTGCAGGTGCGTCTAATCTGCCAGGTATTTTTTATCTTACTTTGTAACTTTACTTAGTTGATGCCACCATTTTTTACACTAAATTGTATTTTGAGATACTAACAATGTCATTTCAGAGTGTATGTATTCTTTTCTGCAGCTCCAAACATCAGATCCTAGCTTCTTTTATTAATATACTCAAGGCTTTTCCCTCAATATAAACCATGAGGGAAGGAAGGTGGATAGACCTGGGAGAATGAGACAGCCTCTCCCACACCAATTTGGCCAAGAAGCTTCATGGAGTCCAGTGCAGGCCTTTCCATTGCACTTTGATTTTACAGACCCCTCCTTCAAAAGTGCCTGAGCTTTTATAAGCAAACAGATTTCTGGTCAAAAATGTTGTGTTTCTTCTCATTTCCCCTATGGGATACACTGTTAAGTCAGTGTTGTAAACGTATGGCTATGGCCAGCTACAGCAGTGATCTTCAGCGACATCACAACAGCTACGTGGGGTGTCTGCTATTGTGAAATCTCCTGCTCTACAGGCTGGTGATTTCTGTGCTTGAGCTTCTTAAATTATTAATCTGTGGAATTGATGGAGCAGCGTTGAGCCTCAGAAGAAAAACTCAGAAGCAAGTTTGGAGTCTGTGAAGGCATTTATTTTTGTTATTACGGATATAGCTCACTTGCCCCCACAACCACTGTTCATGAAAAGAAATGCTTCACAGCAAGACATTGCCCCTGAAGCCAAGCCCACTTTGCTCTGTAGTATTTTCTAGGAAAGAAAACCTGAGCCCAAACAGTGCCCTGCAAGGGGGTTTCCTCCAGCAAGCCCTTTGGTCCTTTTTGCAGTTGTCTGGCAACCAGGGAAGAGAGGAGGAGGAGGGTGAGAGTTCGTGGAGGCACCTGTAAAAGAACATTATGTTTATCAAACCAATTGGCCAATCCAGCCTCTGATTCTCTTGAGCTATTTCTTTGCAATAGGTCATCTGCACTGGCCTTTTTTTAGATGATTGTCTGCTGAAGGTGACGATGATGATACTGATTTACTTTTACATGAGTTTCACACTCATAAGAATCCTTTGGCATTACCAGAACTGTTCTTCTTGAGTGGGAATGAGTGAGCTAAGAAAGAAGATTTGGTCAGAGCACTGAGCTTACCTGTGGTGTCTTTGCTACACCACATGATTCAGCAACGACCCTTGGCTCAAAGGAAACCAAAGAATTCAGCTTGATTGTCCCTTCTGAACATGAAGTTCAGCCTCAGATTTTGTAGCAGATGTTCTCCCCAGTTGTCAAAATGCCTAAAAACTCTGGAAGAGAAAGCAATTTTTTCCAATTCAAGAAAGCAAACAAACAGAAAAGCAGAAGTTGCCATCTCCAGTTAAATACGTCCAGCGTAGGGTTTGTAGTCTGGATGAAAATAATCTTAGAACAGGGAGGTGAGACAAAGAAGCCAAAGCTGTGCTCTGTGAGTCACAAGCTACTGACATGAATCACACTTTCTGAGGAGTGTCTTGGCCATTGCTCATGCATTCTGTCTTTGGCCCAATGTTACAGGAGTCTCTATACAGAACAATAATTTATGTAGGAGGTATAATATCTCTTCTGAAAAGCTGATAAACACTTGTTGCAGTTACTTTCTGCCCTGGGGAGGACACAGAGGTGAGTGTCCAGTTTGCCTTGTTTAGGTTTGGGCCCTCTGTTTCCTGCATCCTAAATGCGCACCAATAACCTTTGGGATATTGACTATAATGGCATGGAATTAGAACACATCTCTCTCTTCTTTAACCTTTGGGAGGTTAAACCTGCCCCATCTGTAAACAAGAATATTTTTTCACCTTGGAAAATCTCATAGCCTAGGAACGTTTGGGTTTTTTTTTCACATTATATGGTGGGTGATCTGATGAAGAAGTGCTGTACCTGTATTTATGAAGTTGATTGCAACAGATTGTCATTCGAAAAGCCTCTTGGAAAAATATGATATTTGTGTTTTCTTGTGTTAGAATTGCATAGTGGGATAAAGCATCACTTTTTAAGAACTCATATAGTTGTGGTGTTTGAGATGGTGAAAGGTCACTAAACCCAATACATTTATTAAAGTAATTTGTTACTAAAGAAATAAAGAATGACAATAGTAAAAGTATTTGGTTTTTTTTCTTTCCCTAGATTAAGACATGATACCTAGAAGGTCTTAAAAATTGTATTAAAATCACAACTATCCCTGAAGAATGAAAAATTCTTTTAATTAGGAGTATGTGTGGGGCACTGAAAGATGTTTTCAGTGAGATGGTGGTACGCTTCTTATAGAACCTGCCATACACGTATGCAGTAGCAGTGGATCTCCAGGATAATGCCCCAGTCTCACTAGGTAAAATGCAGCTCTTCCCAAAGGCAGCAAACTTCAGAAAATAACATCCCAATCACTTCCCAAGAGCCCATTCCTGTTCTGCTGTGCATTGCCCTTTCCTCCTCTCTCTAACCCTGTCCTCTATCCTTCAGACTTTTTTTCCTGTGGAACCTGCCACTTGAATGCACCTGCTGCTGTTACACCATCCCAAGAGCATGTTTGCCAAACTGACAGCTGTTAAAGAGGGTGTCAAAATATGCTGAGCATAAAAAAATGCTTAATTCAAGCTCTCATCTCTGCCTTGGGTTGTGGGTCCAAAACAAGCCTATGTGGCTTGTGTGTAGCCCAATCTACTCCTGCTGCTACAACATCATTAGCTAATAAATGCTTCTTGCAAAGCTTTGGCAGGATACCAGGGAGGGTCAGGGAGAACACGTGAAAAGAAACAGTCTCATTTGCAAGCAGATAAACAATTAAAGACATGTTTTGCATTCATTTTCAACGAGTCACAGGTTGGATCTTATGAGCAACCTATGGAAGTGGTACCCAGGCACAAGGAAGAGGACGGCATCAGAAGATCAACACCCTCAAGGTGCTGAAATATTGCCACAATATTGCAGATAAGGCAGACTAACAATCAGTCTTGGGACTCAAAGGGTGAACAGGACATCAGAGAAAAGAGTACTTATATCTTGATATTGCATACCTGTTATTAGTGAGTTTTTCAAAATTTCTTAAACTTTCAGACCCCTGTAGCATGAATGCTTTTGCCTTAGGAAGTACCCACTAGATTTCTTAGTTGCTTTTTGTTTTCATGCCTGATCACAGTTCCTCTCATCCGAGGATGGAGAGGGAAGAGGGAGAGGGAATTTACACCATTTGCCTGTGTGTTTGATTTTCCCTAATGTTGATTATGCTCCCACTTATAGCTCCTACTCTCCAAAAGCAGCTTTTGCCCAGTGAGGCATCGTTTCAAAGGAGAATACCAAGCCTTCCAATAGAAATAAAATTTCTTATCAAGACTAACTATGAGGAAGGAGAAATCTTCCATGTATGGTACAAAGCTTTCTGAAAATTTTCAAAAGAAATATTCTTTGTTTTCATCCAAAAATACCTCAGCTATTGCAATTGAGAACAAAAAGACTTTGCTGAACATTTTCTACTAAAATAGCAATTTTATTAGAAGGCTTTCAAGTGGAAAAATATTCAATCAGAAAAAAAATATACAGAGAATCAGCTTTGATGGATAATATTCAGCAATATTTACTTCTTGCATAAGAACTCTAGTAGCCTGTCTTCCATTTGCTTAGCCTATCAGCTTCTTCTGACATCACTGATCCTGCTTTTTGTCTTGCCATTTTCTTCTCTTATTTACTTTAATTCATTTCTTGGTGTTGGTGGAAGAGTTTGCTCAGCTTATTCCGACTTCCAGAAGGTTTCCACAAGCAGCAGCTGGGACCGTGCTGCCATCTCTCCCTCCACATGTCCTCTGGGAAACTTGTCATCCACTTCTACTGCACTACAGATCTGCCTTTCCACTCAGTGCTTGTCTGCCATGAAGCTTCCTGCCACTTTTCCCACCATGCCTTGTGTGTTTGTGTACTAGCACTGCTGCCATTTCTGTGATTCCTCTGTGGACCTCTCAGCTGAGCACCTCTCACCAGAAGTAAATGCTGGGAGAACTGGTTTGTGCCTTCTTCCTACACAGCTTTGCTCCCAGTCATTAAAGCCTTTGTGAGGGAGGCTTTGATGCTAGGAATTAACTTGAAAGGGATTTGATAATCAAGGGACATATTCATGATGCAGAGTTCTCCACTGAAGAGCTCCTCCCATCAGCATCTCCTGAGTTTTGAGCAGATTCTTTAGTTGTCATGGCAACAGCCTAATTTGCTCTCTTTTTGTGATTTAAGTAAGCACCATATAAAAACTCTTTAATAAATGATGCTAAAACATCCTGAGTTTTGGAAGTGACATTGGGCAACTTGCCACATGGCTTAATCTAATTGCTCTGAAGCTGTCGCTAAGTGCATAATTCAAGGTTTCCTTTAACACAAAAGCTCTTAAAAGTTGGATGGCTGCAAGGGAAAGAGACAGAGGAAAGGAGCAGCTGTTATTCTTCGAAAGCGAAAGCGAGGCATCTTCAGGAGCAGGAGGGTAGTTTTGTCCCTTTTTGTGGCAGAGAAATCCATAACAAAGAGAAAAACTTGGTTGAGCCTCTTCCTTTTTATCACCTTAGATCACCTTGAACTTGGTGGGAAAGGCAAATGTATGCACCTTTCCCGTGCCCTGTTCTGCTGGGGAAAGCAGCATGACTCTCCATCCTGCGTCTGGACTCTGACAGAGGGAGACAGCCCAGCAGCTTAGAAGCTGACAATAGTTGTGAATTATCTCAGCTTCCCACCAATCCTTTGCCTTGGAGTCAGTGCCTAAAGAAAGACATTGCCTTTGGGAAAACTGCTGGTCTCTCGCTTGTGGTCTACCTTTGTAGCTATGCTGGTACTTGGGCTTGACTTTGATGTCATACCCCTACTGCCTCCAGAGGCAGAGCCAAGGGCTATCCAGCCAGCCAGTCCCGGGAGATAAGCCACACTGAGAACTGCTGTAGGAGTTGCTTGAAGCACTTTGGGCTCCAGTGCAAATTTGAACCTCAACGTTATTAAGATAGTAGGTATATAGACTCTACTGGGTAAATATTAGCACAGAGGAAGCAGAGTGAAAAAGGTGTTCTTGAACTCCAAGGGACACAGGCTCCTATAAGGGAAGAAGAATAGCTTCTTCATCCTGCCTATTTATTTTTCAGTTAGAGAGGAATGATACTGTTGTTTGTAAATACTGCATATGTGAACATGTGTTAGCAATATCTTTCAATATTGCTGTGACTCGTCATTAAAAAGCCCTGCTGGCTTCTTGGTCTGATCTGGGGCGTGGGAGAGGTTGTCCCACTGAGCTCCTCCATTTCTAGCGTAGGTCTCATAAAAGTGTTCAGGCAAATGAGGTGGTCTGAGGCTTGGCTTCGTTAGAGGTGACCCTGTTCAGGGAAGCTGCAGTGCTCCGTAACTCTTCAAACAAAGTATCACCTGAGGAAAAAGTGTTTGGTTTTGGGAATACTACTTCTTGGAAAATACAGGTGTAGTTAGTCGTCACTACAAATTTCTGGTCATAAAGGTGAAACAGAACAGCTTAGTTATTTGGTCTTGGGGAAAACTGCCACTTGGGTGAATCAGACGTTTATTACCTGCTTTTCTGTGCGCTTAAGTGGTACCATTTGTCACCTCATCATTGGTCAATGAGAGCTGTTAATGCGCTGTTACCTGATACCCTGCAGCCCCCCTTCTCCTGCAGCTGAAACCTCCTGTTTCACATTCTCTTTCTTATCAGCTAACATTCCATTTTCTCACAACATGCCAAGGTCACTGTATGTAGGCAGGGTTGTGCCTACAAGCTTCAAGGGTCACAAAATGCCCTGATTCTTCTAAAATACTTCCTATACAAGTGGGCATCCTAAGGTCTCCTTTTCAGGAGAGGGAGGGATTCTGGTTTCTTTACTCGCCTCTCTTTGATAAAAGCCTGCCAGAGGGAGTGACGTCTGTGACACCAGAGCCTGCAAACCCTTGTTGTTTCACTAAATTATTAATCCTGTTCCTGCGATAATATAGTTATAAGGAGGAGCCTAATTGAATTTACTGTCTGGCTTTGGCCAATAGGGTGATAAAGATCCGGCAGAATGGGATGACGGTGAATCCTGCTAGTGTGCTGCGAATGTGAAGCAGGAGGGACTGGCAGTTGCTGTGCAGGACGGAAAGGGAATCAGACCAGGCTCAAGAAAGGTAAGGGAGCAAACTGGAACGAGATTTGCCAGAATAACACGCTGACCTTGTGCTGCAAGGGTGGTTGTTAATAGGAAAACAGTCTTGCAGGCAATGTTTTCCTGCAGGCTTTGGAGGGAATAGGAATGTGTGTGGTGGCACTTGCTCAGTGCATGTGGTATGTGCCTTTGTCTTTATGTGTGCTGCAGGGTTTTATAACACTGCGTTTTCATCGTGCCAGTCTGTACGGAGATGCTTGTGTTTTATGTGGATGGAGCAGCAACGTGTGAAACCTGTGCTTTATAAATCTAATGAGAGTCGAAAGGGAGAAATTACCTCATGGGCAACATGGTGAAAACAGTAGTGCTTTCTGGTTTGATTCAAAATGGAAATGCCGAGGCTCTTAGTGAGCTGTTTGCAAACAAAAAGGAGCAAGTGTGTGTCCATCTGTCTGTGTAAGTATGGGATCTGCAGTGAGATGTGAAAACGGGAAAGAGGAGGTAAGAGAGGAGCATTAGGGTATGGCAGGTGGAGGTAAATTGCAAGCAATGTGTAATCAGATTTTCTAACCTGGAGAGTGCAAATGAATAGGGAAGTGGATTAATCCTGTCTGCTGAGGCAGCTACACCCTGGAAAGCAAAGAGGGGAATCAGGACAGGTTATCTGACTGGTTGGAAGAACTGATGATCAAACTCTTCTGTCTACCTGCTGCTAAAGTGCCAACATAATAGATTGTTTTCAGGGATTTTCTATCGCCCTTTTAATCATGTGAAGAAAGGGAGAGTATCTCTGAGGTTAGAGCCCACACAATCAATGGCATCTGGTAGAGCAGGAGCACATCAAGCAAATGAGCCTCTGCTCTTCTCTTTGTTTCACTGGCTTTGCTGTGATAGCAGATGACTGCTAAATAGACAGGGCAGGTGGGGGAAGCTGGATTGCAAATGTGGCAAGTGGCATTATGCCATGTAGGCAGGGAATGTTGTTTGCAGTGACGATGCTATAATCCCACTTCTGCAGTTTAAATCTCAGCAAACCTTTAAGACAAGACTGTCCTGAGCTGGGCAACCTTAGCCCCGTCAATAACCAGAGTAAGGATTGTAGCTTGCTGTAAGGCATTAACGCGTTTAGCTGCTTCTCTTATGTTTTCACTACCTCGCTCTTTCTAAGCCACCATCCAGTGGAAAGTGTTGTTGAGACAAAGATATTGCTCACCTGTGGCTATCTCATCTCAGCTGGAAACTAACTCTTCTGATGAGTGCTGAGTTATGCTTTTTCTGCTTGCTCAGAAAGCAGTAGCCAGTGGCTCCCTCTGAAAACAGCAGTAAGACAGAAAGCACCCCCAGGGAGAAGCAACAAAATGGCTTGTCTTGATTAAGAAAACCTATTTGCCCAAGTAAGCATTTCTTCCTCCCTGACACCAGTATTCTTACATCAGGGGATAACTTTCTCCTACCCAAACTCCTTTCACTTTTTTTGCTTTTCTTAAATGGCCAAAAGATGGGAAAACACAAACATGACTGATATTCACATTAGCATCTCCCTGTTGACATCTAACCTCTGCACCTGAGCTTTCCTGAAGTCTCTGCGATGTGCTGCTGGGGGTGGCAAGCTGAGTCTGACCCCCTCTGTCTCGCAGCTTGTGCACTTGAGGGCAGTGATGTGGCACAGGTACAAAAACGCTTCTCCTTATAGAAGACGTTTGTATTGGATGAGGGAAAAGCCAAAGGGAATATGCTGCAGATTCCCAAAGGACAGAGCTATGCTCTCCTCATCTTACCTGGAATAGCTGACTGAAAAACAGGTCTAAGACAGGTGCACATATCATAGGCTAGTAGTTTTTTGTCTCTTGATTTCTCATGTCTTTGTCACCCTTCAGGTCCTCTAAGTTAGAAAAAATATGGTTGGAGTTGACTCCAACTTTCAAAGTACTCACAGCCATAGAGTGAGCTGGCAAATAAAGCAAAACAAGCCTGGCCGTCTGAAAATAAACTCCTCAGTAAAGTTGACTTCTGTCCCCTTACCTCTGGTCCAGCAAAAAAGCGATTATGAAATAACCTGCTTGTTCACACACTCCAAAATGATGCAGAGCTTCAGGTGCAGGGCAGGAGGCTCTCCTTTCTACAAAGGGAGCAGATATCGAATGCACATGGAGAGTCCATCTCTTTGCACATCAGAGGAAGCCTTTCCACACTTTTCTTGTTTTGGGGCGTGCATCTTTCTTGGGAGAGGCACATGGAGGGTTTGGCAGGAGGAGAGTCCCTTTGATGCTGTGGCAGCGGCCGCCTGGCATTTGCTCACAGCGTTTTTTGCCGGTTGGGTGGCTGCATTGTTTGTTTCTGCCCTCAGAGTCCACAGCGATGCTCAGGAATGGGCAAAATGCCAGCATATTCCCAGGGAAGCTTACGTCATCACCAATTCACTGGTGCCACAGACTGTGCTGGAAACCTGAGGTCGCTTTTGCCATTAATTGCCCAGATGATTATTCGTGTCATGATATCATTTTCCTGGGTGGATGTTACTAGATTATGTACTCTAGTAATGAGGGGCGTGATAGGATGCAAAACTTGGGCTTCTTATTGATGTCAACACTAATTACAACAAACTAACCACAGTGTCCTCCACATCATCTTTCCTCCCCTAGAAGGCTTTCCACTCCTCCTCACCTTTTTTTGTTTGGTTGGGTTTTTTTGGGGGAGGAAGGGGCATGGGATCTGTGAGAAATTGCACTTATGGGGTTTGTAGTACTGCAAATTCTTCCCTAAAGGACTGAAACAGAGCACCCTTAACTTTCACAGCTCCTCCGTAATAAAGGTTGTTGCTTTATTTTTAACTGTTAATTCAGGCTTTTTCCACCTTGCAAATCTCATTGCAGCTTCCAAACATTCCTTGTGTTTATGTCATTCACACTGCACTTTCCAGCAAGAAAAAGAATCCAATTATCCTTCTTTTAAAAAAATAAGAGGGAAAAAAATGAGTTTGGTTCTTATTGTACAGTGGCTGGCGTATCGTGCTGCAGCATTCTCCCATAAGAGGATGCCACTCTGTCTGTTGGGGTTTAATCAGGTTGGAAATTCTCTACATTGTCAGGTTTTGCAGTAAACATTCTTGGATATTTTATCTCTTTTTGGAATTTTTAGGCTAAAAATCCCTTTTCCCTCCACTGTAATGGCTAAGCAAATAAGCATAGAATTCCCGTGTTGGAATAACAAAGAATGCTATGGCCTAGGTACAATTAATAGCTGATAAAGGTGCAGGACCTTGGTGTGATAATCTATTGGTAGGTGGAACTGCTATCTCAAAATGTCAAACAAAACACCCAGGGCATTTTCAGAGCTGTTGTAAGAGCATTTTCTTTCAAACTGCATCATTGCTCTGCCTCCTGTATCCCTCCCCCTCATACACTCCAGTGTTTCTCTTCTCTGTCTTTTCAGCTGGCGTGCATCCCCCCAGGTGTACAAAGCCCTGGATTGTAAGTTTTCAACCAGACTTAGTAAGACCAAATGGAAGCATTCCAATTTCTAGAAATGCTTATTGGTTGGATAAAATGGTTTCCTTTCTGCTTAATCCGTGGGGAAGCCATGCTTTCTGTGCACTCCGGATAATTTTTCACTCCTTCCTATCCTTCATGGTTTATCATGGCATTCTCCTACCTCACCGAGAGATCAGAAACTGTCAAGGAATTTTTCTGGAATGCTGACAGACAGCAGAGATCTGATTAGCATTTGTAGGATAACTGTTACTTGCTCAGTGTTGTAGACTCGTATGTGTATTTATGATATGGTTATCAAGGAAAATTAAGTGATTATGCAGAACTAACAATGTCTGTATTCATGGCTGTCAGGTTCCAGGCACTCATCTATTGTCTGTTTCATGAGAACTAATCCTACTGTGCCTGGGCAGATCAGACACTAAAGCAAGAGTGCAGTATGACTTTGATGCCATAAGCAGACTACACAGGCCACGGGAAAGGTGACCCGGGGCACATGTTTGTAATTTAGACCCCGCTGATAAAGGGGAAAAAAATAATGAGATAGCCTTGAAAAAGTAGGAGAGAGTCTGTAATGGGGCTGTCAGGCTGGAAATGGTCTTTTGTCCTAGTGACAGCACTCCATTGCAAAGGGCTGAATTCTTCATTGCAACCAGAGTGACATGAAGGGGAAGAAAAGATCAACTTCACAGCAGGGCTTGTGGTGGCTTGTCTTGGTGGGGGGGCTGGAAGTGGGAGTATAAAAAGGTAGATTGGGTGGGGAAGGAAGAAAACCTTTTCCAGGCTTCCTTAAACTGGGAGTATTGCCTTCAGATCACTTCTGAGAAAATAACTGCTGCTGTTTTCAAAGGCACATTAGATTTTGCTGTAAACTTTCAGACCAGTATGTGAACAGACAGCCACTGTGTCGTACAAGACTCCAGCCTGAAGAACATGAGCACCATTATCTACCTCTGGGTTGGAAAAAGAAGTTAGAGTTCAGGTTAAATTGAGGAGAACAGAGGGACTGGAGAGACAGGTGAAGAGCCATACAAAGTTGGGGAGAGGGCTGTGCCATTTTTTTGAAGAAGGAAATTTGGTTTATTTGTTTCCTGCTCTCAGCCCATACTAAAGGCAGCACTTATTCCCTGTGTACTTCAACTTGGAAGTGTGGAAAAGCTTCCTTATTTCTTCTCATACACAGGAGCAAAGACACACATATCAACTCATTTTAAAAGATGGCAACCAGTGTCTTCAGCCAGGTCTTTGTGGTTTGAAGTGGCTGTTTGTTCAGCTCCCTTGAGTGTAGAAAGTGTGTTACATCAAGCCCTACATTTTCATTTACAATTTGATTTTACATTTAGTTGATAACGGCACAAACACAGAAGGGAATATTTTTTAACTTGCAGGTTCAAGCCCTTTAAAACGACAAATCTGTTTAAGAAAATACACTAATAAGCCACATTTTGGTAAATTTGATAGCTAAAATAGCTTTTCACATTATTTGGAGCAGAATAAGAGGTCAACTTGTGCATCATTCCCATCCAAGTGAATGGAGAAAGTCTCACGCTACTAGGACTCAAGACTTGCAACCTTGGTGGAAAAAACACAGCCAGAAATGCTGACACCATAACTCTTATGTAGTCAATGCAAACTATTTTTAATCTAGAAGGACTAGTCAATTTCCACCAGCACTAAATTAACTTCTTAGGCAAACACAGACAAGTCTACATAGGTCCATTAAAAAAGCAAAACCAATAGCAGCAGAACATTCAGCTCCAAGATGATTCAGTCTTTTAAAATCTGTTGTTTAAAATATAGTAACACTCTTTTTTAGGGTATCTTGGCCCTGTGTGGTTGTCTTCTTTTGTATAATAGGATGAACACATCCGCTATGCTGTCATCATCCTCCCCCTCTTAAATCTGGAACTTGCTGGGCTTAGAGTAAAACTGAACAGCCCTGTAATACATTGCAGCTCAAGAATATTTCAAAGACCTTCATGGCTGCAGAAACACTTTTGCCTAACTCTGCAGAATAAGCTGATAAACTCCAGAGGCAGATGCTAGAAAATACAGATCCTTCTTACAGAGCAAAGTCAAGAATATCAGGACTTTTCTCATTCAACTTAATCAGCATAACTCTGTTGCTTATAGCCCCTGCTGTAGTGCTGTGGACAGAAATAAAAGAGATGAGGGAATTTGGAATGAGGAATGATATAATGATTACATGGTCCCAGAGGTGATGGACTGCGGGGTGTTTCTGCCCCTGAGTCACTGCCGGCAGCTCTGATTCACTGTGCCCATCACAGGCAGCTGCCAGAGACTGTGGACACAATCGTGGGCAGGGAAACACACTCAGCACCGAGCTGGTTTCTGAAGTGAGATTGACAAAACCAAATAATGTGACAAGTTAGGAAATATTTTTTCTTTTTCTAGCCTGAAAATTTTTGGATTTGCTGCTTAAAGATGAGACTCAGTGCCTGTATTTGCCTTCTGCTTCCTAAAGCGTTAATGCGCTTTGGAGAGAGAGAAGTTGGATGAAACGCTGCAGTTCTTCCAGCAGCTGAAGGCTGCTGTATTTAGCTTGATGCATCTATCTAAAATAGGCCTGTGTGTATTTAGTTAATCTTGCAGGCAGGCTTTCTTACTTCAGCAGCCTTGTGAAGTTTCTTATAACAGGAGAGAGAGGACTAGGCGAGGCAGTGGGGTGCTGTTTTATACTAAAACTGAAAGAGGCTGTCAGGAATTAACATGAAGGTTACCTTGGTTTACTCTGGGCGACCTTAACAATTCAACAAAGCCTTTCAGTCAGGGCTTCCCCCTGTGTTCCCCACAGGGGCAGTTTCATGGATGAGTTTCTTGAGGCCATTTAACGCTCCAGCTCCTAAGAAACACAAGGCATAGGAGAGGATGGCGCCTGTCAAGAGCTAGAGCTGACAATCCCTATTACTGTGCAGCGAGGCTGTTCCCAGGAAGATTCCTTGATGTCTCCAACTCCTAGTCACAGGTGACAGGCTTCTGGCTTACATGTCATGCCTCTGTCTTGCAAGGAAGTGCCACCTCTTTTGCTGAGCCCCTCAGTCCAACTGTGTGACTCTTGTCCCCTCCCTAGGAAGGATCCACAGAAGGAGTAGGGCAGTGCCTCCAGTTACCCATGGCAGTCACAGATCTTCTCAAGTCACTAACTGGCATCTACTGCAAAAGTCAAGCCAGCCCTGCAAGGTCAGCTGCCTTCTACTGCACAGAGAGGGTTCAGATCCAATCCCCAAATGTTTTTTTAATACCAGTGAGAATCGAATTGAAGTTGATGGGGATTTTGTTTGAACTGGAAGGGATGGAATTGACTCTCTGCTTCTGAGATATTTGCCAGTTAAATAAGTAGCATTGTGAGTTTTTGTGTACAAAACTAACTTGCACACAATATTGGAGTTTGGTAAATATTCCAATAAAAGTAATGCAAAAAACCATAAGCTTTTGCATTGCTGTGGCATTGTATATTTTAGACAGAAAAGTTTTGTGGCCAGCCTTGGTTGCCTGGAATAAATAATAATCGTAACATGCTTTTAACTTGTGATAGCCAAACCTCATAATGCTCCTTCAACCCCACTGTTAGAAGTAGTCAGCCAGTTACATTTAGTACAGCGTCTCTCCACTGAAAGACAAGGGCTCATCAGCTGTGAAACAGGCTCTGGAAATGCCATTTTTGAAAATTTGTTTGGAAAAAAAAGCCTACCAAGACATGGGATATTTGGTACAACATTTCCATGTTGCAAGAAATTTTAGAATTTTTGTTGCGCTGTTTTGAAGCAAAATAATATTTTGAAATGACAAAATTTCTTTAAATGAGCAGTCTGGTTTTCAACTTACTCTTACAAGTATAAAAATTTTCCACCAGACCATTCTTAGCCTGGCTCTGTATAACTCCCTGCACTACAGCAACAGCTGGAAAGACACGAGTTCTCCTTCTCAGAAGGACCTACAGCTTCAGCTCTGCCCCTGTCAGGCTGCCTTTCTCTCCATCTGCTCGTTAGGTGGTTGTGATGTGTTGAGGATGCTGAGATAGTTGTCTGGTAGCTGTGCTCTGGTTTGAAAGCAGAGAGGACACCAACAGGGTTTAATTCTTAGTGAGGCATCTGCAACTGCAGCTTTCACCAGAGCCTCCCACACCTTGGACTAATAGAAGAAATAGCTGGTTGCTCCCTCGATGCTATAAGACCTGCATATTTTCCCAGAGCAGAGTAGGTGGTGAAGAATGAATAAACTTGTTACTTGTCTAACGTCCTAAGGGCATGTTTTTATGCTTAATGTAGAGCATCAAGGGCTATGGGCAGGAAAGAATAACTCTGATTTTTTGAAGAAGGTATATCACGTGCCTGTTTCATGGTATGGTCAGAGCCAGCAGCTGGTAGGGTATAACCCCACCTGGCAACTAAGCACCACACAGCCACTTGCTCACTCCCCTCCCCAGTGGGCTGGGAGCAAGAATCAGAAGTGAGAAAAGTTATGGGTTAGGACAAAAATATTTTAAGTAGGTAAATCAAAAGCTGTCCACACAAGCAAAGCAAAACATGGAATTAATTCATTACTTCCTACCAGCTGTCAGTTGTTCAACAATCTCCAGGAAAGCAGGGCTCCATCATGCATAACGGTTACTTGGGAAAACAAACGCTGTAATTCTTAATATTCCATCCCTTCCTTTTTTTTTCTCCCAGCTTTATACACTGAGCGTGATGTCATATGGTATGGAATATCCCTTTGGTCAGCTGGGGTCAGCTGTCCTGTCTGTGTCCTCTCTCAACTTCTTGTGCACCCCCCCACCTTCTCATTGGCAGATTAGCGTAAGAAGCTCAAAACTCTTCAGCAAATAAAACACCAGTGTTATCAACACCAGTCTCATTCTATATCCAAAACACATCCAAAATACCATCTACTGGGAAGAAAACGAAGAAAAAAAACAGCACAGAAAGGTGGAATAATCATCAGCAATAAACATTTGTGAGCCTCTGAATATCACTTCTGAAACCCAAAATACAGCCAAGGTGTCCATTTTAGCTAACAGCAGCTTCTGTGCTGCTTCTTGGTAAAACTCACCTTTCTTTGCTAACACAGAGCAGTGGTTATACTTACTGGTGGTAACACTCAGCTGCTAAATAGGTTTTCCACCACAGTTTATCTAGCCAGAAGGTTCCTGCTGCTCTTTCGTTAGTATTGAGGAGCATCAGGCAGGTGCTGTGGTTGCACGGAAGTGCTCGCAAAGACCCGTCGGCTTGATCGAAGCCTTACTGCTGCTTGCTAGCAAAGAAAGCTTGGTGGGCTGTGGCTGGCAGCAACGCCAAGGGACAGGCTCTGCCATGAGGCTCAGTGACAAACAGGAAGAGGGAGGGCAGGGCCGAAGCTGACAAAGCGGCTGCCATTTCTCCATTGCTTGGCAATGTTTCTTGTTCAGCCTTCAGGGTAGCACAAACTGAAAAATGATCTCAGGTAGGGTTTGCTGCCAGGCACTGACTGGCCCTGCAGATGATGCACTGGCAGCAGCTGCTGCTCCAGATCTAGCTGCCCAGGAAACAGCTGCTGCTTTACAGCAGGAACATCTGAGCTCTTCTGGGATGCTTAAGCAACTGTCTTTACGTTGAAGCATCATATGGTCACACAGCCCCTGCTGAAGCTGGGAGATGATCACAGTCAGACAGAATGCTGTCTTCTTCCCCCAGGCTTTGAGGGAGCTGCTGCTTTGTTTTTACTGCAGTGACAAATGCTTAGATATAGGTCTGGTTTGGACCACACTGCTCAATACTTACAAAATAAACCTGGAGTCAGCTTTTCAATCGGAAATTATAAAGTCACAGCAGGAGTTGCTGGCAGAAACTACAAAAGCTGCACTACGTGGGAGGCCAAGCTGAATGATCCTGATCCTAGTGATCAAATCTCCTTGATTTTTCAGAAGTGCTCTGCCATGCTTTAGTAATAATTGAAGAGATCCAAAGCAATTTTCCTATTTCAGGAATGAGATACTAATAACGGGGAACTGAAGCAAGAAGAAAGCAAATGGTTAAACTGATAATAGTGAAGAATTTTCATCTATTTTTTTATCATGCAAGGTACATTATCATTAGTGCTCACAATATGACCCTGTCTTACCCTGATTTTACATATGGATTTCCATATGAAGTGATTTAACCAGGATTCTTCCTGCAGCTCTTAGGAAAACACAGGTGGATGTGCAGGGTCTATCACCAACACATGAAGGTGATCCACTCTTTCTGTGGAGTAGAGTGATGATATCAGATTTTCATGACCCCATCACTCACTGGGTCTTGTTGGATACTGTGTTTACATCGGAGTAGATAGGAAAGGGGACAGAGATCTTTTTGTTCAACCTGGCTTATTTATAAAAGGCCACTCATGCACTACTTCCTTACGCAATTAGCAGCACACATTTTTTGCAGTGATCAGCTCTAAAACTTGACTCAGGTGACCTTGACAGCTCTGATTTGAGCTGAGAACTCTGTATATTCTTTCATATTAAAAAGTGATACAGTTTTCAGACAAATTTAATTTTAAATAGCTGCTATACTTAATTGTATATTATAGAAGACCTCTGCAATCGGTGTTTATATCACTGTGCTTCTCAGTCTCTCTCAAACTTGGCCCAATTTAGCCTTTCCATGCTTTGTTTAACAGAAATATCATTACACAATCAGGCATGCTAAGGCACATAGCAGTTAAGTGACTTGCTTAAAGAAAACTCCATCAGAAAAAAAGAATACAGAGAAAAAGCCTGCTTTTTCTATCCCCAGAAAACATAAGATTGGTTTCCTTTTATGTGCAGTCTTGAAATAGACAATAATATTTTGTGTGTTTTAATTCACTGCCTGCCGTACTACAACATGCAGGAAGATCAGCTCTGCACTTCAGCTTAAGCCTATGGAAAACACTGAATATGCAAGTGTAAACACAGGCAGAATTGGACTGGTTTTCTTAACAGAGGGACGCCAGGCTCGCTGAGTCTACAAGTCTGTGAAGAGCTGCAGGAAATCAATGTACTTCCTCAGCCTGCTGTAGTTAACAACCTGCCATCCAGGCCAGCCTCTGAAATCTTAACTCTAAGAAGTTGTGCCCTGGGCTTTGTTTAGTGTTGTTATTTTTTTTAATCAGTTCTGTGACTGCATAGGGATGACAAAGCCATGCAGTTATGAGGTGACCACTTTCAACACACAAGGTTTTATACCTGCTGGCCTTCATGAACTTCAGAGCACACACACCAGGGCTGGGCAAGAGCTGAAAATAAACCAAGCAGAACAATGCAGCTCCCTAACTATACTCAGAGCGCTGTTGAGTTTGGTTTGGGCTGATCAGTTGATTTCACAGTCAACTTTGGAACACATTTTTTCTGTAAATACATATCTACAGTAAAAGTGGCTTTTGTAAGTAAGCTTCAGCCACCTGGGACTGCCCCACTTCACTGTGATCAAATACAGGTTGTCCCAAGGAGGAACTGGAATACCTAGCAAGACTGCTTCTATTGTTAGCTATACCATCATATAATTATACCTAAATAGTGACTGCCTAGTCAGGACACATATGCAGAAAGGGAGGTCCCAGTGTGGTTCTCAGATAACCTCTGTCTGAGATTTGTAGGATGACCCCAGTTCTCTTCTTCTTGCTACAATGCTTATGCTCTCTGTAACTGGTTAGTCGTGCCATATTTGTGCTTTACCCAACAAGAGCCCATGGCAATGCATGTGGCTTGAATTCCACCCACTGCACCCTGCTCAGGCTGTCCAGCTGCAGTGTCACCTCATTCTCTCCCTTCCCCTCCTCCTCTTCTTTCTCTCCTTTCCAGTCTTGGGAAAGAATTTCTCTACGTATGAGAGAAGGAGAAACTAAAACAGCTGTGCAGATCAATCCTTTACATTCCTAGTTACAACATGGTTCTAAGCACCACTTTTTTCCTCCAAGAAGGGTTTCCCCCTAGCCTGCAGCTCATGGTGGCTACACATTTGCAGCCCTTGAAGGTCTTGGTGGTTGAGTTCTTAAACAAGGCTGGCCAGTACTGTAACCCTTAAAAGCTTTGTAATTTGGGTATGGATCAGCAGGGGAACCAGAGTTCTTGAAGCTGCTTGTGCCTGGTTCAGTGGCGCAGTACGCAGGTATGTGAGCTGGGCCTTACAAAATCTCTGCACTCTACAAAACAGAGCTTGTCTTTCTAAATGAGGAAACCAAGGCACTGATGTTGAGTGGCCTTCACTCAAGCTGATGGAAGAGGGCTCTGTTGTCATATTGTGCTTTATTTCCACATCTGACCTTGGTCCACTAGCCTAGTCTCTCGGGACTTTGTCTGGGTACAGAATCTATTCAAATTCCCACACTCATCTGTTGTGTTTTCTGATGCTTTTTACCTAAACATTGCTTCTGGCGTTTGAAGCCAGTTATAGAGGGCTCCTGCTCTGTCCAGCATGGCTGCAAATACTAGATAGGCACACAGAGAGTGAACTAATTTATCATTATACTTCTAAAATACATTTTCTGATTATAGCAGTGCATCTCTGGTGATACAAGCTTTTGTCAACACAATATTCATGTGGAGCTGACATGATTTGCAAATCTGACCTTCAACCATGATAGAGCAGAATCTTATGGACATTTGTGAGGTTGCAGCTGGGAAGGAGGCACTGGTGATTGTGCCAAAACTATATGTGCTCAGTCCAGCTCTAGGAGAGAGGGTTGGCACCCTCGCTGAGGTCAGAATTGTGTGGGTACATGACGCGAGCAAAAGGGGTGTATTACACAAACCCACACAGCTTTTCATGTTCCCTCGTGTGATCAAAAATAATCATGCCAAAAAAGTGAAGAAAAACATTTCCTGGGAATGCTGAGCACAATTTGGGTTGGTTATCACAGGACCTGAGACAGACATAGCCGGCAAAACCCCTGCAGTGCAGATGAAGATCATAAAATCATGGAATTTTTTAGGTTGGGAATGACCTTTAAGATCATTGAATCCAGCTGTTAACCTAACACTGCCATGTCCACTACTAAACCCTGTCTCTATGCACCAAGATCTACCAATCCCTGTTTTCTTTGCCTTTTTGGAGGGAATAGTCTAGCCAGTCAATCTCCTACCACTTCTATATCACATGAAAGAAACTGATACCGAGATATCTTATAGTTGTGTCAGAAATCTCCCCCAGAGCACATTAAAACACTGCATTCCTCTTCCATCATTAAAATAAATCAGTAACTGTGCTCAAATTCCCAGCTTATTCTTCTCTCTGTATTAAGTGCTGCTACATGAGATGGTGTTATATGCTTAGACAGCAAATGAGCACCTTCTCACACAAAGGCAAATCACAAGCTTTATATATCCAGGTATCTGTTGTTGATATCATCAGGTCAGGTAAATCTCAAGTATTATAAGGGGGGGGGAATTCTGCCATGTGGTAGAAATCTGGGATACTGGGATATGGTGATGTCTGGAATGGTGCAGGGGAAAGAAATGGGGTGGATGCAAATGCCAGCAAAAATTAGGCGGAATATACTGCGAATACAGATGGTTTAGAAAACTTCAGATGTTTAAAGGAAGACTTTTTAACACCCAAAATCATAAAACATTAGGGAACTAAATTGGATTTCAGTGGCATTTTGAATTGAAGCATTGATGCAAGAATTGCAGAGTTGTGTTTGAAGATATGTTATTTGGAAATACACAGACTTTGTTTGTTTTATAAACATATGAAAAGTAATACAATTTGTGCTCCAAACAGAAAATCCTTCTTATTGTGCTCAGCTAACTAATAATTATCTATTTGTTGTATATTATGACCTCTTAGTGAATTGTTTCTTCCATTTCATGACCCATAGTACAATTTTCCCCCAAGATATCTAGTTAGTTCTACAGTGACAAAATATTCTGCTTACCTGCATTTTGAATAACCAGTCTATTGTGGCAGAACTGAAATAGAGTAGAAAGAAGATGGCATAGGAATGAGGAAGAGTATGTGATAATAATCAAATTAAGAGCCCCATTAGCACTGGGCAGGCTGCTGCACTTTCCTCTGAGAGCCTGTGAGTTGTCAGTCCCTTAGGCATCTTTTATCTGGACGAGCTCTAATGCATATTGGCAGGACCAACATATTAAATACATCCAGCTTCTTGATTTTATTCAGACCAGCACTCATCAAAACAACACATATCTCAGCTGAAGGAAATCCCTGCTCTATTAATGGCATATCTTTTACTCTTATCACCATGAAATTGTGATGGACTTGTATGATTACTGAAGGAAACAGAGCATGTCTCACAAACACACAACATTAACTGCATCAGCTCCAAGAGTGGGAAGGAAAGAGATGAGGCCTTCAGAGCCCTGCTTGCTTCCTTCTTACAATTTCACCTGCTTAATATGCAGAGCAATTATCTGTACAAATTTCCAGTTTGTACTACTGTCTCCTGCTTTTCTTTAACGTAATCGCGAGGAGCAACTCCGGCATGTGTGTAAGTATTAGTCTTAATGGAAGCATTAGTGTCGCTGTTGCTGGAGGTGGGAATGACCACAATACTCCAGGGAAATAAGAAATGGAGACAGTTTGCCAGCTCAGCTGTCTTTCAGATAGAGATGGCTCTCTCGTATTCAAGGATTAGCACAGGATTTCTTTGCCTCATACTGACAACTCCAATTGAGGTGGGTCTGGCTTTGCTGATAAGCAAATATTGATGTTGAACTGAGACAGGCCAAAAAAGGACTCTCTAAGCTCATTGACAAGGGGATTTTACCGCTGAGACAACATTAGATTGGCCATTAGGTGCCAACAGCATTTCCACAGTAAGAATGAAGTGAGGAAATAAGGTATTGTTTCCAAGAAGGAGCTGATCGTAATTTGTTCTTGAAGATATTAAAACCATAGAGCATTATTATAGCATTCAGACTTATTTTTTCACTAGAAGATTTTTCGCTACTGCTCATGACTTTAGTCATCTTCCTTTGCAATTTACTTGAAAGCCTGATGATCTTACAATGACATCTTGCGGATGACACTAAGCTGGGTGGCAGTGCTCATCTGCTTGAAAGGCTCTGCAGAGGGATCTGGACAGGCTGGATCGATGGGCTGAGATCAACGGGACGAGGTTTAACAAGACCAAATGCCGAGTCCTGCACTTGGGACACAACAACCCCATGCAGTGTTACAGACTTGGGGAATATTGGCTGGAGAGCTGCCTGTCAGAGAAGGACCTGGGGATGTTGGTTGACAGCCGGCTGAACATGAGCCAGCAGTGTGCCCAGGTGGCCAAGAAGGCCAATGGCATCTTGACCTGTATCACACACAGCATGGTAAGCAGGACCAGGGAGGCGATTGTGCCCCTGTACTCGGCACTGGTGAGGCCACACCTCGAGTGCTGTGTTCATTTCTGGGCCCCTCAGTACAAGAAGGACATTGAGGTGTTGGAGCTTGTCCAGAGAAGGGCAACGAGGTTGGTGAGGGGGCTGGGGAACAAGTCCTGTGAGAAACAGCTGGGGGAACTGGGGTTGTTTATCTTAGAGAAGAGGAGGCTGAGGGGAGACCTCATCACTGTCTACAACTACCTGAAAGGAGGTTGTAGCAGGGTGGGTGTTGGTCTCTTCTTGCTAGTGACAGGTGATAGGATGAGAGGAAATGGCCTCAAGTTGCACCAGAGGAGGTTCAGACTAGACATTAGGAAAAATGTCTTCACTGAAAGGGTGGTCAGGCACTGGCACAGCTGCCCACAGAGGTGGTTGAGTCACCATCCCTGGAGGTGTTTAAAAGGTGGGTAGACGAGTTTCTCAGGGACATGGCTTAGTAAATGGACAGGTACAGCTGGACTCAAGTATCTCAGAGGTCTTTCCCAATCAGATGATTCTGTGACTTTTCATCAGTTTAGAGTCTTTTTTTTTCCTTTTTCTTTTCCTCACTTGGTATTATGGAATAACAGACAAAAGGCGAAGCAGACTAACTTGTTTTCTGTGATGGGTGTAGCTCTTAAGAAACGGTCCCTTTTCCACTCAGTTTGTTATGCAACCATTATCTTCAGGAGCAGAAAAGGCAAAGCCCTCAGTGGTGAAACTTCTACATAGAAAGAGCTGGCAGCTTTGCAAACCAAAAGAAATAAGGTTCATAAAGCCTAGATTTTTCCAGTTAAATAGCCATCCAAGAAAGTAGAGAGGATTTTCTTTTTAAGGTCTACAAGAATGCCTCAATAAGACATGAAAGTTGTTGCACCTTTCTATCTATCAGTGGCTTAATGAAGCATTTTGAACACCGTGAAGTGATCCATTTCTGACAAAAAGGCCTCCTGGCATCTCTGAAGATCTCTCTGAATAGAGAAATTGGATGCACAAGACACAGGCTTCTTGCAAAAATCCTTAAAAGCACATCTGCAGAAGGAAATCACTGCTGTGAAAGGTAATACAGAATTTGTGAAGGAAGTGAAATACTGGTGAGCAACTGTCTAACACACAACAGGGAACTCAGTCTCTGGTTAGCACCATTGTCCTGACAGGATGCTGTCTCCACTCCTCTGCCCTGCCATCCCCTCCAGCTGCAGGGTCCTGACTTCTGGCAGCCACCTCGAAGAGACAGTATGGCTCTGCTGGTGTCAGTCGTAGCAGATACATGATTTCCACAAGTGTCTCTGGCACTGGGATTCACAACCCTCCCGCATTTTAAGCAAAATTTGTGCTATAGTTTTACATGCTTTGGAAAATTTCCACCAGAATCTACATCAGAGCCGTATGACATTGGTGATGCTTAGGAAAGCTGTCTGCAAACTGAACATGGGCATGGAAATTATCTATTTTCCTCTGTTCTTTGGGATGGGATACAGTCCTTCCAACCCTTATGCTTTTTGTATATGCTTCAAGTTCACAAAATCTAAGAGGTTTGCTGGGGTATCCTTTTCCTTTTCTTTTTCTAACTCCTATTGTTTTAATTTCCTGATTTATTGAATTTCAGCTTGCACTGAAACACACCAAGAAATGTTTTAACGTGTGAACCTCTTGAGTCCGAAACCGTGGCGGGGAGGTAAAAACCCAACCAAAGTTCTAATTAATTTCAGAACAAATTTTTTTATTATGCTTTCAATTCTTCCTAAGAAATGCTAAGCTATGCCAAGCTCTGTCAAGCTTGGGAACGATGAAGCCATTCAGGGTAAAACACTGAAATTTTAATAATAATATATAATCTCTTGCTTTCCTCTTTTTAAAAAAATATGTGGAAAGCCATCCAACTGGATTTGGTACTCCCAACATGTCTGTCCTTGCACAGAAGTCCACTCACACATTGTGTCACTATATCTGAAGGCAGCAAGAAACCCGTGGGAATATCTTCAAACTTGAATGTATGTTGAAGGCTGTCCACAAAATGAATGTGAGGGTTATCAGTAAGTGGCTGCTGCCAGGTGAGGAGCATCCCTTCATCTTTGCATCTGCCATGGCACAGAACTGTGCAGTCCCTTATGGCATAGTAGGAGGATAAACTCTCCTTGTTGGTTTTGCATCTCACCATCCACATCATTGCTCCGTTGAGGCTGTTAAAAGGAGGAATCAGACGAGTGCTGGCATGGTTGTGTCAGTTCATTACCTGATGGCATAGATAACAAGCTCAGGGGAAATCTAGGCTTGGTTAACAGATATCACCCAATTGAGTCTGGTTCCCTCTGGATTCTACCACATATTACAAAGTAACATGGCAAGAGATTTAAGTGAACATTTTGTTCTTGCTTTCGAACAGATGTCAACAGGTTTTCCGAGATAACTTGCATCTCGGTGGAGTATATTGCTGAGAGAAAGCAGGGAGGTGCCTGGCTGCTGTCAGTGTGCTGAGGGAGTGGATTTCTTACCCTCTCTTGGTCTTCTGAAAGCATCAGCCAGGAAGTTTAACTGTGTGTTACTAAGGGGCTGATGGTGCCAGCCTCTTTGATGTTGTTTTCAAGGTTAGCTCTATCTGACCTTCCTCTTGCTTCATTTAGTTGCTCACATAGTTTCCTTTTGATACCCTAGCTGTGCTCTCACTGTTGGGATTTCTGCACGTTCCTGCGTTGTCTTTTTGTTAAGCTGATTCCTGCTTACTTCCTCCCTTTCTGCTTGTGCCTCCTCCTTCTCTCCCCCTCTCTCTGGCTTGTCCTCTTTCCTCAGGACCCACTCATTCTCCTGTGCCTCCTTTATTATTTCCACACCCTGAAATATAGCCCTGTTCCCTGGCCTACAGCTCCGTAGCCCAGATGCCCGCTGTTTTCCCAGTTAGCTCTCAGGAGCAGCTGTTTCACACAGCAGCAGATTACTCCTGCATGGTGGGAGGCAGTTGCTGCATTGCAGTTTGACAAACTCAAGGGAAGCTGCTGCCTTGCCTGGAAGCAGCCTGTGGGCTATATTTCAGCTGTGCAGGGACCTACGGGCCTTCCTATCTATGGGCATGCCTGGCACAGCATTAAGTAGGTGGCTCGTCTCCATGTGAGCCATAGGAGAACACTAGTTACACAGAGGCAAGGTACAACTTGGTGGTGCAGAGTCAGCAGCTCTCCTACCCATGGCTCTTGAGTGCCAAAATACCACGTAGCAGATTTGTCTTGCTTCTGAAGGAGGTGTTGGCTCCTGGCTTTGTTGAAATTGCAGCCTTGCTTGCCTGCCAGGGTTGGATCTGTACATGTGCACCAGTGGGTGCTGTGCTGCATGAGAGGTGCATGTCGTGCGAGCTGCACAGAACCAGATTCGGCCTGAGGCACAGAGCCCTCAGGATGTCCACAGGGAGTTTCAAACATGTGGAAAATGAGGTCCTAACCTACTCAGCCTGTGCCTGTATGAAAACGCCTGCTGCTGAAAGTTAAATATTGTAACAGCAAATGTGCATGACGCAGAAGCAGACCATGAGGTTCTCCACTAAGCAAAGGATTCTGATAGTGGTTTACACTGCTTCCATTGCAGAGATGATCTCCTCGGTGGCAGCACTACTGGCAATCGATAAATTGATACAGCGAAGCCACCAATAACTTCATTATTTAAAAAAAAATAAAGATAAAGTCTATTTTATTAACATTACCAATCTCATTAGAAAAATATATGTAATGAGAGGAGGACAGTCTGTGTCACCGCTTTGATAGGCCCGAAGTCAAAGATCCTGGCGGTTTTGCCATACCAATTCCAGAGTAGCGCAGGTGTTATTCCTTGCTGTCAGCAGTGTCATCCTATTGGAATTTAGCCTCCACATGCTTTGCTGGAGGGAGATTTCCCTGTGACATCAGTTGCTTAGGTTTTCTCTCCTTCCTTCCTGAGCCAACGGCACACAGCCCAGTCTTCACAACAAGCAGAGGCAGTGCCAGCCAGCAGAGGGGAAGGCCAGCCTCAGAGAAGCATCACAGACTCTCTGGACAAGAGAGTTTTGACAGCTCCCAGTGTCTCCTGGGCAACATCTTCCACTTCCAAACACCTGGTGGAAAAAATGATGAGTCACTGTAAATACTGCTGTTTAAAAGAGTGGCCATGGCCTTGCAAGAAGTATGATAAATCGTTTATTGTAAACAGCACACTGAAGGGCACAGTTTGAGAAGCTCTGTTGCAGAGGAAACGTGTGTACCTTCCAGGCACATCACAGGATACTCTGGCCCCTCCCAGCCCTGGAACACCCTATGCCATTTGCTTCCATGCCCTTTTTCCCCAGTGCAAGGCAGAGAAGTGGTATTTTTCACTTGCTTTAGATGCTGATGCTTAGCAAGGAGCCTGTGTTCTTTTGAGAGTGCAAATGTTACAGAGGAGGAAGCAGCCATGCAAGCGCCTGGCAGTGGAGCAGAAGCAATTTCCAGAGCATGCAAGTCCTGCTGGACCCTGTCCCAAGGATACTGGCTTGTGAAAAGAGCCTTGTCTAGCCTGGATGGCTGGGGCTGGGTTCCCTCCCGTGGCTGAAAGCTGCCACAGCAAGAACGTGCCGCTCTCAGTGATGCTGTGCAAAGCGTACAAAGGGCAGGCATCTCGTGCTAAAGCCACTTCTCCTGAGACTGGTATCGAAATCATATCCCACCTCTTGCCAGTTAACGGCAAGGTCCTCAGAGAAGTACACCTGATTGGTGAACGCAGTAATGAGATACTCACTTGGAGCCCTTCTGACAGCAGACAGTTCTCTGGGATGCTCCTCTTAAGCAGGACTGGATCTACTCTTGAGTGGACTGTCATTAAAGAGAGGGGATTATTCCTATTTGTGTCATGCAAGGTTGAACACACAGGTTCCTGAGCAGAGGACAGCACAGCCTGTAGCTTACGAATGCCCCAAAGTCTTTGTAGGCTCTACTGCTCTGGTCATCCTGGACAAATAACAGTGGAAGTCAGCACAATGCCTCAAGATACGTTATCAACTGTAAACGTGGCAGGAAGTCATTAAAGATTTCCTGAGCTATTCCCTGGGAAAAGACCACCTCCAGGCTCCAGCAAACTGAGGGGACTTGTACTGCCAGAGCTGTGAAATGAAAAGAAAAATTGGCCTAATAAGTCAGTGTCGGCAACTTCAGCAGGCAGCCCTCTGCTACAGACGGATTCTATGTCCACAGGGTCAGGGTGGTGATGGATCACAAGATTTGGGGGACACGTGCCAAAGGGCTCTTTGTAGCTCACTTACTTCAGGCAGGTTCTTTCAAGCCTCCCTACAGCTTTCGGAACTAAGAGAGGTACAGACATAGACAGGTTGGAATCCTTTGTCTCTAAAGCTTTGTAAATCCCTACGGGTGAAAATAAATGACAGCTTATTTTAAGAAATCTGTTCAGTCGCTCCATGAGCTCTCAGCCACAGCTCTAGGAGTGAGATTCACAGAAGCCAGGCTCTCAGCTGGAAAAGACAGTTTGTTACCATCAGAAGGCAGTCAGAGACTGGGAGAAGAGCAGAAGCAGTGAGGGAGGCCAAGCCAGGCAGGTAAAAGCAAGGAGCTCCAGTGTTTGTAGGGGGTTCATTCAAAAAAGACTTGAAGGGGGTTGATGATACCAGAAATTCATGTGTCTCATCTCTCTTGATGTATGGGATAACTCTCAGTTTGGTTGCTGCTGACATATCTGTCTTAAAAAATATTTATCAGCAGTATGTTTCTTGGTTTTTATTTTCCCTAAACCTCACCAACCAGCCCCTGGTCCAGCCTTAAAGGCTGCCTCAGCAGATAAAAGGTCTTGGGGAATTACTGTGGAAATCTCATTTCTGGGCTGTGTCTACAGGTGAAAATAATTTTTAAAAGTAATTACTAACTCTATGAGGATATTTACCTGCTGAAAAACTTAGTGTTCTGGGTAAAAGCGAAGTACTCATACTATGGGTAAGGGAGAAGAGCCAGATAGTTATATTTCGTGGTGTTCATTTTCTCACTGGAAAAGATGGGCAGAGTAAGAGATTTTTCTCCTTAAAGCAAAACAAAACAACAACAGCACAAACAAAAAAAAAGAGAAAGTATGCAAAACTTAGAGAGCCAGACCTCCAGTTTTGAGTATTTGCAAAATTCCTGAAGTGAACTTGTAAAATCAGGTAGCAACCACCATCATACACCTCGCTCAAAGTCTAATTTTGAGTGCACAGAGCAGCAGAGACACAAACAATTAGTTTCAATCTGGCATTCAATTTGTTCAAGATGCATATGGGAATTTTTCTCCTATTCATTTTCTACATACGATTTGAATTTAAGATGCTTGTTCCTTAAAGTCAGAACCTTGCTTACAAGCCTACCAAAGCTGAAACAACTTTTTATCCTGTTGGATTATTTGCTGGATATTCTGTAATGAAGATGCTCTTTCCAACACATAGAATACCAGAAATAATCTGTCTCTCTTTTGAAAATTTTCATTTACTGTCAGAACAGGTTTCTTTCTCCACAGTGAACAGTTATAGAATTATTAGCCCCTAAGCTAATGCAAGCTGGTCTGCCCTGAACAGAAAGTGTTTCAGGATGCGAGTGAGCCATGAAACATTCTCCATCCGATCTGTTTGGCTGTACCACTGTAGCATACTGCATAGAAACCAGTAATCCTTTTCCCTCTCATTGTTGATTAAGGTACCCATTGAAAAGGCCAGAAGAGGTTTTCTTATCTCAGAGTCACAGTACATATGTCACATATACGTCTTTGATTCTCTTCCCACAGGAGAGAAAGAAAATATAGCTGAAAAACTAAGACGTGTTTCTCCAGTGGGATTTCAAGGAATAAAGCCTGCTTGCCTGGACTGCAAGGAGGTATCCTACACACACAAGAAACATTCCCTGGGACTGGTGACACCATTGTTCAGCCTCCCTCTTGCTGAGCAGGATTTTACACAACACTGCAACAATGAATTTCCTTCGGAGGCGTCTCTCGGACAGTAGCTTTGTGGCAAATTTGCCCAATGGCTACATGATGGACTTGCAGCGCCCTGAGAACTCCACAAGCTCCCCGGTTTCTCCTGCCATGGAGAGAAAGCATCCACAGCCACCACAACCCTCACAATCTTCCTCTACTGGCACAAGCATTTTCAGCTCCATCTCCAGTGCCATGAAGCAAACAACTCAAGCAGCTGCAGGACTAATTGATCACTCGAGCAGCCCCACACTAGCTGTGTCCCAGAAACCCAAGATCCTCCTGGTGATCGATGATGCCCATACAGACTGGTAAGTCATCATGGTCCTCCCTGTTGAATTCAACTCCACAGAGTTTGGGGGATGAGAGGGATCTGTGAAGCACAGGGCATCTGGAGAGGGCTATGCAGATACTCTCACATTTAGCTCTGGCCCCAGGTCGGTGTAAGTCTAGTGGCTTTTGTAAATGGTAGAGTAGGCTTTTCTTATACCGTTCTTGAAAAAAAATGTTCATTTGGTATTCATTGGCAAACTTCTTCATAGCCTCAGTATGTGAGCACACATAGAGCATTCTTGGCTCAGCAGGCTTAGATGAGTTGTCATATCTAGCAAGGGTCCAAAGAGATCACAGCTGAAGACATGTTAGTGCTGTTGTTCAGGACCTTAGCCTACTGTTTGTCCTGGCTCTGAAAATAAGAAGGAACTCAGTGTACCCAGCTCTCAGCCTCTCTTGAGCTTTTGTCTCTATTCAAATTTGTGCATAGATTATTAAAAGATAACCCAAGCTTAAAACCATCGATAGTAATGACTGGAGTTCATTCACTTGTCAAGGGCCCTTCACCTGCTAAGGATAGCAGCTATTGGCAGAAGGCTCTCAAGCTCACCTAAGTCTCAAATTTGTCTTGTTCATGCAGGTCTCTGTTTACAAAAAAAGTTTGGAAGTTTGTTTCTTGTGATATTGGATAGCAGAGGACACATTCCAAAGGGCAGGACAACTGAAGCCTTCTGAAATGTTAAAGTGACTTCTTGCTTGCCGTGTACTTGCTTTCAAAGACAACTGGTTTAGGAAGCTTTAGGCAGGAGGGCAATGAGACTTATTTTGGGGAAAATCCAGAGCGTGTGTTGAGGAGATGCTGTCATTTTGTCTGCCAGCTTGTCACAACACAGAGAAAAGTACGGGTAGCACAGGCAAGGGAACTGTATTGAAGAATTCAAAATTAAGGAAGCTGGGTTAGGTGGTCTTGGCCAAAGGGAGATTGTTTTATTGCTCATTTCATCTCACACCACTTTTCAGTAAAGTTATCACCTTTGCTCTTCTTTTCTTTCCCAGGAGAGTGGGGACAAGGGGGGACCTGCCTCCCCATGTTTATCTTCACAAACCAACAGCTTAATTCTTAGCTAAAAAGGGGCAAAGTCTGTGTACATCTAGGTCAGGCTTCTTCAGCCAGTACAGAGTAAAAGAGAGAAAATAGTGAGATTTTTCTCAAAGGAAAAGGAGCCTTTCCACTGAGTGGGGAAGTCTCTAATGAAGTGGTCATCGTATCAAATTTTTCACTGGTTTTGTGGTTTTTTTTGTTATAGTAGCAGCCTCTTAATGCCAGATAGTTCAGTCAGCAACACAAGTCTGGCTCAACCCTTATCTCTCCTTCCTGGGTGCACGCACAAGTCTCCCAGGAGGCTGATGTTCACCAGCCTTCTTCTCTGCTAGCATTTTTTGCAGTTCCTTCAATATGCTGCCAGGTGGCAGTCCCTTAACATAGCATCCTCCAGCTGTGGACAGGACTGTCTCTAATGCACAGCCCTAGCATCTAGGACTTACACAGCACTGCTTAGTCCAAACAGTGTCATCAGAGAGGAAAGACTTTGCTCAAAGGCCAATCTAGTTTTTCCTTGAGATTATTGGTGCTGAAGGTTGTCTGGAAATGATGATGAGGGACTGGACTCTGTTGCAGTATTTTCATGTTTTAAAATACTCACCACATTCAAATCCCTGCTTTTGTATGTCCCAGCTGCTTTCACTGTCACACAGACTTCATGATCTGTGAGCTGAGCTTACCCAAAGAGCAGCAGCTGGGAGATAGAAAGAAGAGGTGTGGCTGCCCTTGTTGTCTTCACTCCTCCACCTGTGTGTAAAGACTCCATGCATGCTGCTGTCTTGGCTACCCCTCTGCTGTCTGTAACTCAGCAGTTTCTGCACATGATTGGGGACCCTTTTCATTCCTCCCAGCTCTCTGCCTCTATCCACAGGCTTGTGGATATCAAATAATGCTGCTTGCACATGCTGCCTGCCTTGACTCTGTTGAAGACTGTGAGGGCAGTGAACAAAATTGGTGACTGGAAGAAGGGCAACATTTTGCCCATTTTTAAAAAGGGTAGAAAAGATGTCCCTGGGAACTACCAACCTGTCAGCCTCACCTCTGTGCCAGGGAACAGATCCTCCTAGGAGCTATGCTAAAGCACATGGAGGACAGGGAGGTGATTCAAGACAGGCAGCATGGCTTCACCATGGGCAAGTCCTGCCTGACCAACCTTGTGGCTTTCTATAATGGAATGAGCATATCAGTGGATACAGGAATAGCAATGGATGTAATCTATCTGGACTTCCGTAAAGCCTTTGACATGGTCCTCCCACAATATCCTTCTCTGCAAATTGGAGAGATATGGATTTGGTGTGTGGACTGTTCAGTGGATAAGGAATTGCTTGGATGGTCCCATTCAGAGAGTAGTGGTCAATGGCTCAATGTCCAGGTGGAGATCTGTGACAAGTGGTGTCCCTCAGGGGTCTGTCCTGGGACCAGTGCTGTTTAATATTTTTCTCAACCACATAGACAGCGAGACCAAGTGCACTCTCAGCAAGTTTGCAGATGACATCAAGCCAAGTATCACAGTATCACAAGGTTGGAAAGGACCTCTGAGATCATCAAGTCCAACCTATAATCTAACACTAACACCAACACTAACACCAACCATCATCTAAACCATGGCACTCAGTGCCTCATCCAGTCTCCCTTTAAACACCTCCAGGGTCGGTGACTCCACCACCTCCCTGGGCAGCCCATTCCAATGGCCAATCACCCTTTCAGTGAAGAATTTTTTCCTCATATCAAGTCTAAACTTTCCCTGACGAAGCTTAAGTCCATGCCCTCTGGTTCTGCCACTGGTCACCTGAGAGAAGAGACCAACCCCTGCCCGACTACAACCTCCTTTTAGGTAGCTGTAGAGAGCAATGAGGTCTCCCCTGAGCCTCCTCTTCTCCAGGCTAAACAGCCCCAATTCCCTCAGTCGCTCCTCATAGGGCTTGTGCTCCAGCCCCCTCACCATCTTCGTTGCCCTCCTCTGAACACATTCCAGTATCCTAACATCTTTCCCAAATTGGGGTGCCCAGAACTGGACACAATATTCAAGGTGAGGCCTGACCAGTGCCGAGTACAGGGGGACGATAACTTCTCTGGTCCTGCTTACTACACTATTCCTGATGCAGGCCAGGATGCCATTGGCCTTCTTGGCCACCTGGGCACACTGCTGGCTCATGTTGAGCTTCCTGTCCACCAGCACTCCCAGGTCCTTTTCTGCCTGACTACTCTCTAGCCACTCTGTCCCCAGTCTGTAGCTCTGCATGGGATTGTTGTGTCCAAAATGAAGTACCCGACATTTGGACTTATTAAACATCATCCCATTAGAATCGGCCCAGCTCTCCAATCTGTCCAGGTCCCTCTGAAGTGGTACAGCTGACACACTAGAAGGGCAGGATGTCATCCAGAGGACATGGACAAGTTGGAGAAGTGGGTCTGTGTGAACCTCAAGCGCAAGATCCTGCACCTGGGTCAGGGCAATCCATGGTTTCAATACAGGCTGGGAGATGACGTGATTGAGAGCAGCCCTGCAGACAAGGACTCGAGGGTGCTGGTTGATGAGAAGCTTAACACGAGCCAGGAATGTGCACTTGCAGCCCAGAAGGCCAACTGTATTCTGGGCTACATCAAAAGGAGCATTGTCAGCAGACCAAGAGAGGTGATTCTCACTCTCTATTCTTGCTCTCTTGAGACCCCACCTGGAGTGCTGTGTCCAGTTCTGGAATCCCCATCATAAGAAGGATATGGAAGCTTTGGAACAGGTCCAGAGGAGAGCCACGACAATGATCAGAGGGCTGGAGCACCTCTGCTATGAGGACAGGCTGAGAGAGCTGGGGCTGTTCAGCCTGGAGAAGAGAAGACTCCAGGGAGACCTCACAGCAGCCTTCCAGTACCTCAAGAGGGCCTGTAAGAAAACTGGAGAGGGACAGTTTACAGCGGCATGGAGTGATAGTACAAAGGGGAATGGCTTTAAATTGGAAGGGGGAAGATTTAGATTACACATCAGGAAAAATTCTTCATGGTGAAGTTGTAAGGCACTGGCACGTGTTGCCCAGGGAAGCTGTGGATGCCCCCTCCCTGGAAGTGTTCAAGTTGGATGGGTCCTTGAGCAGCCTGGTGTAGTGGGAAGTATCCTTACCCATGGCACGGGGTGGGAACTGGATGACCTTTAAGGTCCCTTCCAACTCAAACCTTTCTGTAATTCTATAAAAATTAGTGCATGCATTCTTGACCATATCCTGACTTAGGGATAACATGAAAACCATGGACACAATATTACTTCTCTGCCACAGGTTTCCACAGGTCTTTGTAGTGTGAAAAGAAACATATGCCTAGAAACTTCTCCAGCCTGAAGGTTGTATGGGGTCCTTTCTGAGAGACTATACCTGTTCTACCACTCCAGTAGGCCAGGGGTGCTACTTGGTAGTTTATTTTTGCGTCCAGGAAACTCAGTGAGCCCTTGAGAGCAGCACTGTAGAGCAGTGACTCCATAGCTCTGTGGATGTTTATTCTTAGTAAGTTCTTCTGAGCAATGCCAGTCATCGTCTTGGTCTCAGCCAGGGTGTTATGTGAGCCCAAGCTGACCAGCCTAAGGCAACAGGGTTTTCCTCGTAGGAGCACAGCTGAAGAAGGTGGTTATCCAGGGGTTCTGACTGGCCACTCTGCATCATGCATGGAAACAGTCTCAGACTTTGGAAGGTGAACAACAACCTATTGTTACTTCTGTGCTGGTGATGTTGAGTTTGGAAGAAGCATCATGTTTGCAGTGCATTTCACCTCTGCCTGCTCTGGTTTTTGCTACTTGTGAAACTTTTGTATTTGGTTTTCAAGAAACCTTTTTTTCTCCTTTTGAAATTGTTAACTCAACTAGAAAAAATCCCCTAGAAATAACTACTGAAGCACTACCTTTATTTTGAGGGCAGGGGGCTTCCACCATGTCTCCTCCCCCAGAGCAAGTTATATGGGTTTTACAACAAGGACCAGCTTGTTCACAGACAGGAAGGGTGAGAGACAGTGGAATCTGTCATTTGATTTCTCTTCTGTAAATGAAAACACTTTCTCATAATTGGAGACTGTAGCAATATTGCCAAGCCAGACATTAATTTATCATCACTGTTTGTATTACAGCAGAGGCAAAGAGATGCAGTTGTGGATTAGGATGAAGTGTTGCACAAGTGCATGACGAAATTCTCTAACAACCCAAACAGGCAAGTGCGTACTGAATGTACTTTAAAGTGACAAATGGCAATCTCTTCTATTTTTAAGGAGCTACTATGGCTCTAATGGTACAGTATAGCACTCTGCTTCTCTCTGAGGTCTGTAGGAAGCAAAGAGCATTCATGGGAATCCACGAATTGTCTTAATCCATAAAATCCTCACCGCTCTTGACATGCAATATGCTCTGGTTTATTCCAAAGACAAAGTACTATAAAAATAATGTGAGCCCCACAGAATATGATCAGCTGCTTTCTGCATTAGCAGCAGTAAAAGAAAGGTACGTTCTATTAAAAGCAAGGGAACTCAACCAGCTTTCTGTTAAAGTGGCAACGTTTCGACCAATTTTCCATCCTTCTCCAGACCCTGCTCTAGTGCATTGCAAGGAAGTGCAAAGTGAATCTGCCACGTGTGGGATGTGCACCAAAGGAAAACACTATCTCTACGGCTCCTTTGTGCTCTTGACGTTGACAGGCAGCCCTCAGAGGCACCCACAGCCGTGAACATATCCCCCATATCAGCACACTAAGGAAAAACTCTGGTTCTCTTCAGTCATTAATGGTACATATCTCAGCAGAGTAGCCTCCACCTGGAGAATAAGGCACCTTATTGTGGTCTGGGAGTATCTGTGCCTTGGGAGACTTCCAAAAACTCATCCACAACGCACCTGCAGCAGCTGCCAGTAAAAAGGAGCTCAGACATGAATATGTGCACATGTGCAAACACACAGCAAGATGGAGCAGGACCATGAGGAAGGGGGATGGCAGGGCTCCATGTAATGGCAAATGGGCCAGCTCCAGGAGCCTAGCCTCAGCCAGGAGGAAAACATCCCACCCCTGGCAAGTTCCTCACCCGCCATGCTATTAAGTAAAATCATACCCTTGATGGATTGAATTTCTCAGCAGATCAAACAGGATTTAGTACTTGTAAATTGTTAACCCCCAGTCTCTGTGAAAGTGCTCAGCTTTCTAGCCTAATGCTTCATGTTAAACAGCTTATTTGGGAAGCGATCAAGCACAGCTAAGGCTCCTATTAACAACGTATGCTAAAAACATTGCTTTTTGCAGCACAACAAAGTTGTTCTTTTTGGTTTGTTAGATGTCTTGGTTGCACTTATGGAATATCTTCTGTCACTTTTCAAAGCCATTGGTCTGTTTTGTCCAAATTTAGGTGATTTCGAGTGCTAATGGTGTTACATACTGTCTTGCACAAAATCCATGTACCTTATGTGTGACAGTTCTATATATGAGAATTGTGCCGTGTTTCACAGAAAAAAAAAAAGAGCCACAGAGAATATTTTAGGAGATACAAAATTGCATTGTTGTTTTCCCATTTACTTTACAGCAAAATCTGTATGCCTGAGCATACTGTCTCCCAAAGTTTAAAGATGAAGGAAAAGAAAAACTGTGATTAATATTGAGTTAAATCCTCTTAATAAATCTGAAATGGTTCTTTGTAAAATAATAATGTCATGATTCAGGTCTAATTAGGGACTGGTCGGACAGGATTACTGTTTTATGCTGTTCAGAGGAAGTTTTCAACCCTTTTTCATTAAAATAAAACTATTTTTAGTTCTGATGGTACATCACAGTATTAGGCCTTAAGTATGTAGTTTCCCAAAAATACGATTGATCAAATAAAAAGTCTAGTATTGAGTTCTAGTAACATGGGTCTTCCTACCTCCTAATTTTTTTTTGCACGGAATTCTTTGCAAAAATATTCAGGGAGTGTCATAAGTTATTTCATGCATTCAATAGGCTGAAGATAATGTTCTAAGGCTCCCATTCAAAGGAATATTTCTGTACCTAACTCAATGAAATCTAATGGGAAGGTTTGGACTAGCTTTTGGCTTTGGACTTCATTGTAATTTATATTTATTATTATTATTATTATTTAGAAATGATTCTTCAAGCTTGAACTCAGGAATTTGCAGGTTAAATTGAAAATTTTGTCTTTATTTCCTTATAAGAAGCCCCAAATCATCTAACATGGTTGTAGCTGCTAATAAATGATTATGAGCTAGCTTTCATTACACAGGGATGACCTTTTAAGGTTTGACAAGTTCTGTGCAACTATGTGAGTATAATTTTAATAAATTTACAAGTAGAATTTGTGTTCTAACAAATCTGGGTAAAAGCCTTACATTGTCATCATTAACCATGCCTAGCCAGGACTGAATACTTCTGTTCCAATATTTCGTTCCAAGTGTGACTTGAGGGCAAAAATTCTACTTTAGGGTAGAGGATGCAAGATTGTTTTAAATGTTTGTTTGTTGCACGCAAGCACACTTGGAAGCTGCGTGAAAAGTTTCTGTATTGCTTAGCATACAGGCCTAAGGGTGAAAAGGAGGTAAGGCTGTCAAAGATATTCAATAAATTGCATTTATTCCATTGTTTTCCAGTCTGATTTAGGTATATCACCATCATGTCTACCTGTATTTTTGTCCTGCATACATAAACCAACTTGGGATCTCATCATCCTGAATGAAAGGTGATATAGAAATGTAAAGGATTAGTGTCATTACAAAAATAGACACAAGGAATATGGAAAATATTCCCCACCAGGTTATAAATATGCTAATGCAAGTCAAATCTAGGATGTTAATTGCTTTACCAGAATTCCTATAAATGCCCATAATTTAACCTCAGAACGTCCTGTCTAGTCCCATACATATTAAACAAAAATAATAATAATCCCTCAGATGCATTTCTCAAGGTTTTTGAGCCAGATTTCTTCTGCTTGAGAGCCAGCAGCCCTGCCTCAGTGTTGGTTCGAGTTAGCCTGGTTCCTCTGCTCCTCAGGTTCAGGGAGGGCAGAAGTGGGCTGGAACACAATATTGCAAAATCCTCAACAAAATGATACCCCTGGAAAACAGCTCCAGGCCATGCCATCTCAATTTAGTAACGTGGAAATGTTCCAGCAATGTACTGTTTTGATTATACGTAAAATAAAATTGCTGCCTCACGTTGTACTTAGAGCTAACACCCTGACTACCCTTCCCCCCCCCATCTTTTTGTGGCCAGGAGGAATGTGACCATGAGGATCACACACCTACAGCAAAGTGTCCTTCCTATCCTGACAGCTCAGAAATGCTCAAAAAGCCGTGCCCAAAAGCAATAGTGCAGCACTAATTTGTACTTCTTCTCGTGGTGGGGAATGGCTTTGATTACCCCCGTTTCACAAGCAGGAGGTGGCACAGGAAGATGCAGGGAGGCCAGTATTGTGTGAGACTCTTTTGTTCCTTGAATGGAAAGAGCGGCCTGAATGATCATATCTGCAGTCGGTAGAGTGCTAGTGTCTTGCCAAACCAGGTCTTCCCTGAAAACAGGCCTTTGGTTCCATGAGAGAAGGGGAGGACTCACAAAACAAAATTTAAAAAAAACTTCTACCTTCCTGCCCTAAAAGCTTCCTTTTATGTGTGTGTTCAAGACAAGAGTATCCTTCCAGCCCTGTAGGGAGGGACCTTGGACCTAATCAAGGACCTCACCATAAGGACTTCTTTATCCCCCCTGCAAAAAACAACCCCATGCCACCATCACAGCCCGATACAAAGCTCAGCAGAGTGTTTCTTTCCTTGGTGTGATCGCATAACTAATAATGCCTTGGGAGCTGTTTTACAGAATCCAGAGCAGGCTGGGTCTTGTGCTTCTTCCCAAAGGGCAACCAAGGCGGTCTGTTCCCATGACCTGACCTCAGATATTGAGGACCTACCTGCAGAGCAGCTGAGCTGATTCTCGATTCAGTGGCTCCAGGAAGCCAGGCGGTGACAGCACTGAGAGCAAGATGATCTCACCTCAGGGAGGCATAGGGCTGAGTGCTGCAATACTGCACCCCAGGGTTAGAGCTGAAACTTTTGAGGAGCTCTTGGCAAAGTATCAGTGTATTTAAGGTTACCTTTTGACCTTATCCAAAATTTTGATTTACCTCTTGATCCCTCCCTCCCTGTCTGTGCGGTGCAGGTACCCTTTCCTTCTTTCTGCACTTGCCTCTGGTCCATGTGAGTAGTTCAGACCTTGTTTTCTGATGTGTAAAACAGACATCTATCATGCTTCTCTGCCGCCTTTAGCATCCTGTTAGCCCCCACCCCTGGCCCAAGGTACTCTTACAGAAGAAATATTAACTACCAACCAGTCCATCACACATCTGAAGAGGGCATGAAGGTCTTTGAGCCAAAGCTGATGTGGGCAAAAGCTCCCGTAGGTTGCAGACCTCAGCATTTGTGGAGTGATATTTCTCTTCCCTATGCCCTGGGCAGTCAAGAGTCGACCATGTCTGAAGTCCTTACTATTTGCAGCTGGGAACTGCTATACTGGGGAGAAGCAGTGAAGGGGCTGAGGGCTGGCCCCTGAAAGGAAAACCTTCCTTGTTTTCACCCCTGAAGAATAAAAGGGCACAAATGCATTTCTCCTCCCACCTCCCCTCCCCATTGCCTTTATAGCATGTAGGGACTGGGATAGGAGTGGGGGTCGGGGCATTCCAATGGCTGCTGGCCAGTATCCTGGAAACTGCCTCCTTTTTCACAGTCCCAGCCCCTTTTATGAAGGAGACAATGTGGACATACAGTGAGTGCCTTGTGCATCACTTGGGCCCCCAGGCCCTTTGACATAGGGATTTCGTATAGTGGCTAACTCCCTCCCCTCCCTGAGGTCCTTCCCCTCCACATCCAGTCCAGGGAGCTTCAGCTTCGCCTTTTCCAGGCTTATCCAGAAAGAAATTACATGCCTTATTTTCCCAAGGGGATTGAGAGAAACATATGTAATGTGATTCTGGGGCAATAATACAGGCAATTCCAGAATTTACTCGTGGATTCATTTAGGTTTATTTATCCAGGACTCTTCTTCACCATTTATCTCTCTCTTCCTTCCACCATCTCCCTTGTCCACCTCTCCCCAAGAGTCCTGAACATTTCCCCTCAGCATGTTTTGCTCTGGCCCCTCCACGGGGTGGAAAAGGTTGCTTCCCACTCTGGGTAAAAAGTGTTCTTCAACCAAAATGTGGCTTGACTTTCTTTGCTTGCTGTGTCTTGCCCCAGAGGCACAAGCCCAGTCAGAGGACTTGGAGGAATTTGTTGTTACAATATCCCACTGCCCCTCTCTGGCACACTGTCAGCGACACTGAGCCCATTTCTGGAGTGAAAGTAGAAGCCTGCTCTTAAGTTTGTATCTCAAGGCCTCTGTTGAACAGTGATGCCCCAAATAGCACCTGGGTTCATTCGCATCACAGCAGATTTGGGCTTAGGTTTATTTGCTCATCTGAAGGATGGCTTCCGAGTTACTGCAAGTCATACTATCAGCAATTGCAATGACATTTGCTGTGCCAGCTCCACTGAGGTCTCTCACAGGAAGATTTGAGCTATATTTCTTCGCTCTCTTCCTATCTTAGAAAATAGTTTCATACAGAAGCCATTTGACAGAATACCCTGAAGAAGTCTCAGGAATTTCATACAAAATACCAGCCTGTTTTCAAAGCTGCATAACCATAACATGTCATAACCCCTGCTTCACCCAGCTAACAGACCTGAGGAAATAGCTTTAAGCTTTGAACCACTGCACTCTTCCAGGCTACCACGATCACTTCAAATCTTTTCTCCCTCTTGGCTGTTCCCTTCCTGATGCTGAGGCCAATGTTTTGCATGTTTTCGGACATGGGCTCATGTTTATTAGCACTGTACCTGGGGAAGAGCTCCTTGGGCACTTTCACTAGCTAATGCATGATACCTGGGCATTTCTTCCTCATCTGTGCAGAGCATTTACGAGTCTTGCAGAAGTTGTACAGGCCCCTGCTGCATCCCTGATATCTCTGTCCCCCCCAGATCCAGGGGAAAACACTGAAGTAGTCCTCTGAAGCAGCTTGGGTATGCTTCTTTGCACAAACACTAAAAAAGCAGAGGAAAGAGAGAAGAAAAAACTCCAGGGGAGATAGTACAAGCTGTGTACAAGTGAATTCTCCTGGATTCCTGTGCTGAGCATGTATCATGGCTGATGTGTTGAGCACTCATTGCATCTATTTTTGTTTTAAAGCAGAAAAAGAACAAGGCAGATGTAACTAGTAATTTATCACATAGAGAGAAAATTCAAGATCCCAACAGGCAGGAGTTGCTTCTCTTGTGCTGTGTTTTCCCATGACTCAGGAGCAGCACAACTGGCCCCAGCTCCCAGACCTGTAGCCCAGTGACCCAGCTCTACCCTGCCCTGGGCCTGGTGGCATGCAAAGGTTTGACCAGCAACCTGGCACCCCGTGAGGATTGAATCCTTGAGTTTGAAGACTATGGGCATTAGTTCAAAGATGTAAGGGAGCACACTGATTCAAGTAGCACTCGCATAGATGCAGAACAAACTGTCCCACCTGTCAGTGACACCAGAAGGATAAACTCCGCTATCCAAGTGTCTTACAGATGTGTTTGCAGTCGTGGATCAGTGCTGATATCCCTTGTTCAGACAGATGGACATTAATGTTATATATGGATCTTCTGTGAATTAGCTCTTACTTAGGTAATTGGAAGTGAATTGATCATTTATTTTTCCCTGCTGCTATTAAGAATACACTCTGTATCTGACAGAAAATTGTGTATATGCTTCGTTCATCCACAGTCAATGAGGCAGATTGGGCCTGTCTCATGGCAGCTCTGGAAAATAAGTTTTTATTCTTTCCAAATTACTTCATAGGAAGAGGCATCATGTTTCTTGTGCCTCTGTAATCTTGTCAGGCAGAAAGCAGAAGTTATGTTTGTCTGATGTTCTTGTACCCAGAAAATATGTCCTTTTCCAGAGCACGTGGCTTCTTCATTGCAAAGAGAGAGAGGTTCAGGGCGACCTTTCTCCCTGGAAGCTAGGACAGATTTTTGACTTTTATTATGGTGCTTCCTCCCTCCCAGCCAGTATGTCCACAAATAAATGCCTTGCCTATCACTGTAAATCCCACCCAGGAACTGTGCTTGAGCATAGTCCCGCAGTTTTCTTCAGTGAAAACCTGTTTACATGCTAATTTACTGAGATCACAGCACCTGTATCACCCCATCTGCACCCTGCCTAGCCAAATTATAAATCTGTGTTTTGGAGGGTTGAACATCTGGCATACTTTAAAACAAAAAGTTGGCTAGCCAAGTGGTGGTCATCTGCAATGGTGCTTCAGGTTGCCCAGGAGAGCTGGTGGGTTTGCACGGCCACTGCCTTGCTTGGCGTCCCAAGCTGTGTGTTGCCAGACAGCACACCTCCCGGGGCAATAAGACACTCCTCTGTGATCATTGGCAGGCGGCTGTGCTGGAGGTGAAATAGGGACTCTTCTGAGCCTGCCTGGAAAAGTTTTTGACTGGTCTTCTGGGGTGCTGCTTCCCTGCTGCACTATAGGCTATCTAGAGCACAGTGCAGCATGTCACTCCTATGCAGAAACGTGGAAAACTATCTTGCTCAGGTGGTTTTGGAGCAGTGAGCATCTACGAATGTCTTGCATGGTCTCACCAACCAGAAACTTTCATCTCTCTTTCTCCTGCATCCCCACCAGAGCAGCATGGTCTACATTCACTGTAGGGACCAGAAGCCTTTTAATGCACTGCACAACACTGAACAAAATACTTTCCTTCTTGCACCCGAGGCATTATGATGTTTCTGCAGCATCAGTAATTATTCCAGCTTGCTTGAAATTTCAGGAGTTCCAGGGTGAGGCTAAACCCATTTTTCATTTAAAAATGATAGCCTCTACTGCCCAGGGGCTTCAAAACCCCAGGTGCACACTGAAAACATCGCTCCATCCATTTCAGTGACATCTCAGTAAGAAGTGTTTCATTCTTACCCTGGTCTGTGTCAAAATGATGGGCTGACCAAAATATTTGGCTGCAAATTGCTTAGCACTTGCAGTCTTCAGAGACACTCAGAGCAGGATAACACTCCTGGGAGGCTTTCCTTGAAAGAAAGTGATATATTATGGTGTTGAAAGAAAGCTATCTGAGATATGGGATAACTTGTTTGGAAAAAGGGATATGAATGAGAGGCCATGTGGTGTCCAAGTTGAGGTTCCTTGCTCTACTCCAGCAACTTCTCATGTTGGATGTGCCCTCTGTGTGATGATCCATGAGAAAAAGTCAGTACTGCAGAGATGAGAGAGAGGACTTTTTAACTGCGTGAAGGTTAATTTCCTGAACTAAGCAGTGGAAGCCTCTTTGCTCCATCTGCACTGGGCTGAAGACTGTGGTTAATCGCACTTCATTACAAACTGAGGCAAAGCAGCACCAACGAGTTTGCAACCAGCTGGTCAGCAAAGCAGAGAGGCCATAGAGGGATGAAGTGTGTTTCATAAATGTGGGTAAGGAGTATATATTATGAGCCTTCTGGGAATAAAAACAAACTTGTACCAGTGAATAGTGTGCCTCAAATTTCAGTCCAGTTCCTGTGGGCCCACTTAAACCTCATTGGAGTTTTTGAGAAATCACTGGTTCCAGCAGTGTCTCCAATGTTTAGGACTGAGGAATGTTGCCAGACCCTCTAGAGCCATGCCTCTAGAACTATGATGGAATTATTAAGTGCATTTAGCATTCCTGTTCATTGTTAAAGGCATAATGTCTCGGCTTGTCTGTTGAGTTGCTTTTTTTTCATGTAACACTCATAAATTAAAAAAAAAAAGGAGGAAAAATAACCAGAGCTCTGTTTTTTATACTGGACAACAGGGGCTGTTTGAGCCACTTGGTCTTGGTCACACTTGGCTGCTACACTGTCCCTCACTGACATCTATGCAGAGGTCTTATTAGCACCATGCTGATGGATGGGCTGACTGGGAAGGGAAGCATGATACAGCCTTCAGATACTCTCTTTACAACAAAGTGGAAAACTTTTAACATTTTTTTCATCTTTTTCTAATAAAATGAAAGTGTTTGACTTGGTTTTAAGCCAGGATGACAAAACAAAACATCTTTTCTATTTACATTTCACATTGTTGTGAGAGGGAAGCATTCAGCTGAAAAACAGTGTGTTTCAGCCATAGGGGAAATTGCCTTCCTACTGACTCTTCTTTTTTTTGTTGGAACAAATGGACATATACAAAAAAGGTGAGCCAGTTTCCTTTTTTTGCTTATACTATAAAATAGGGAGCAAAGCTGGCTTCCCTTCATTTTCGTTTCCTTCTTTATTCTGTCCTGTCTTTGCCAATTGGAAACAGAATGCAGAGAGTTACTTTGTCTCTGGAAACAGTTCTTGCAGGGCTTAACTATGTTTTCAATGCCTTGCAAATGGAAGAGCTTTTTTGGAACCTACATGGTCTGCCTGAACTTTTAGAGCAGAGATCTGAGAAAATAAATTCATGATTTCTTCTGTCGAACTTGTTTGGCAAGGGGAAGAATTGAGGAGAAGCATTCACAGGAGAAATTATATTGGTAATTCCTCTTCTGGATAATCAATATAAGGGGCATTATTCACAAATATGAATACAAAAGCTAAAGCTGCCTCCCTTTTCCTTTGTTGTCTTCTTCAATGCTACTTCTTCTCTCATGAACAACCACTCCTGAAAGTGTTTTGTTGCCTGTGTAGCATAGGCAGCTAGGAGCAGAGATGGTGGAAAGTATACATGCTTCTCATTACACTGTTCAACTCCAAAGCAAACACAGTTTCTCAATTTAGTAGAAGCAATCCTTCATTAGTGACACTGTAGATGCATATATTGTTTCTCTAAATCAGTAGTTGAAAGACAATCAGAATCAAAAAGCAGCTCTGTAGTGAGAGAGCAAGAGAATAGGCTTCACAAGTACTTCAACTGTTATAATAAAGACCATTGCTTAACATCAGAATGTTTTGCTGCCCTGCTGTATGTTGCTCTCCTTCTTTTACAGAGTAAAGATTGAGTATTAGATGAGATATAACAGGAATCATTGATTATAGTTGTTGCTCTGGAAAAGATTAGAGGAGCATTTGGTTTTCAGTTTGAAAATAAAAATGAAAAAAGTAACAAGCCTTGAAGGAACTTTCCAATGTGGTTTTCATCTGGCTTGGCAGATCTCTCCTGGAGAACAGAAAGCTGAAAGAAGATAGGAATTATGAAAACATGCTGTGACCCGGATAGAAATTCTTCTGCAAAAGGGGAAATGCAGAAGCAAAACAGTATGTAATGAAAGCCAAAAGCCTTCTTTAACCCTGTCTGTCTCTCTCATTTCTTCTGCAGGGCCAAATATTTCCAGGGGAAGAAGGTGAATGGGGAATTTGATATCCGAGTGGAACAGGTCAGTGACAATTTAATTTGGATCTAAGCAATGTGTGTGGACAGGGTTGAGGTCTTAATGACAGGTAATCTGCGTTATATTTCTTTTCTTGAAGAAAGGAACTAATGAGAAGTTCTAAGACATGTCCATTTTATAGAATTATGCAAGCTACAAATGAACATATCTTACTGGGCCATCCCTTCAAAACCCCTACACTTACAGAATCATTGGCTATTTCACTTTAAAATGAAATTTTCTGGTGATGTTCTATAATATATCTTCCATCAGAAGACTGCCTCAAAGCTCCATCTATATGCCTGAAAAGATGCAAAACCAGTTTGCCACAGTACATGTTGGTGATGTTATGTTCACATGCAAACTATAAAAGTCGTCTGACATGCTGATATAAGCCTCAAACCTTTAGTTTAAGTATGTAAAATAACTGCATATGGCAAAACCTTTTTCTCTCTTGAAAGTCCATAGGAATTATAAGGAGGTTCATGGGCTATTTTCTAAACTGCTCTGCAGATCATTGGGCAGATTCTCTGTTTCTTAGTTAGCTTTGACAACAGGCATTCATTTCAGTGGAAAACTTCACATTGGGGTCTGTCCCCTCCTCTCTGTGTTGGTGCAGTTTCTGTCAAAATGAAGTCTCAGTGTTGACTGAGACTTTGGGTGCTGTGGTCAAAGTACAAGCCACTATTAAATAATCATGTGTAGGCACCTAACTTGAAAGCCAGCACAAGAAGAAAGAGATGTGAAAATGATCTGGTGAGCCTGAAGAAATTATTTCCTTGTTTTATACTTATTAGTGCAATAAGATTGCTTGGATGGATGAGAAATCTGGTGAATATTGTTTGAATGACCTGATACTTTCTTTCTTTATAAAGCTGGTGATTCTGCATTGTGTGTGTGTGTGTATAGAAGTATTAATGAAGTGGTTTTGCAGACTTTCTCAGGACCCATTGCCCTTGACAAAGGTGTGTTGTCTAGTTGCCTAGGACTATGCATCAGAACACATGGTCTGATCAAAAGTTGTGTCTGGGACAGAAAATTTAGCAATTCAATTTTTTGCTGCTGTCATACCATGAACATTTTACTTCCCCCTTTAATTGGTATGATACTTGTTAGGAGTGGTTGGTATTAACAAGAACAATTCTCACTTGCATTTCCTTTTCAAAGTCTTTGTTTTGATGGTTGCCTCAGTAAATGTCCTAAAAGAGAAGAAGAAAAATGGGAAAAAAAAAAAATCACACTTCTCACATAGAAGCATGCAATCAAATAATGATTCAAATTTACCCTTCAAACCCCTGATTCAACCCACCCCGCTGCTCAAAGCAGAGTCGCCTTCAAAACTAGACCTGGTACTTTTCAAAATTACCTGTCAATTCTTTCCTAAGTCTCCAGCCTCTGCGTTTCCCCTCTTAGTACTTCTCCTTAAAGGTTGCAGCACTTGAAGTCCTTATAAAGGGACTATCTTCAAATGGTTGGTGAGTGGAGAAGGGCAGAAATGGACTTTTGAACCCTGATGGGTTAAAGTTGGTAATGAGAGTCACATCATCACTAGGTAGCTTATCGCATTTCCCCAAGGACTCTTTCGGGGAGTCTTTTCCAGTCTGTCTCTGGAAATCCTTCACGAAGGCTGAATGTCCATCTTTGAGATGAGGCACCGAATTGCTCCAAGCAAAGACTGTAAGACTGTTGTTACTCTGCTGGTGAGGACTATTGCCAGACCCCTCACAGCTTTCTTCAAACACTCAACATAGTGACTGCAGCATTGCCCAACGGAGTGAAGTGCACAGTGGGTAAGAGAGTTGAGGAACAATGAACAAGGGCCCTGGTTGCACTCCCTCACCCCCTCCCTACCCCTTGAATCAGGAAACTAAGCCTCCATGTAGTGGACGAGGAATTGCAGACAGGATGATCATTTCCTCAGCTGGATCCACTATGTATCAAGGGCAACACAGAAGCTGCATTGTCATGGACAGTCCTGAGATATGACCTTAGGCCTCTCTGCATATTGTTGAGGCCAATAGGAGAGCACTTCTTTCTTCAAATTCTGGCTTTTTGTCCCCCTCTTTTTCTGCCCATTCATTCTTGCTCAATATTTCTTGATATTTAATTTTCGTTCATTGCTCCTTACTTGGTTATCTGGAGCCTTCCTGACTTCTTCATTCTCTTTCTCAGGCACAATCCAGTAGCCTAAACTGTTGTGGAACGCATACGCTGAAGCTGAATGCGGACCCTCTCGACCTGAAAAAACAGCTGAGTTCCCAGCTCACTGTTCTTCACTACCGTAACTATCCAGTGAATGGCACACAGATTGTGCCATGGTGCACAAGCCCTGTTCAGTTACAGTCATAGAATCATAGAATAGTTTGGATTGGAAGGGATCTTTAAAGGCCATCTAGTCCAACACACACATACACGCACACCGCAACAACCAGGGACATCTCCAACTACGTTAGGTTGGTAAGAGCCCCATCCAATCTGACCTTGAATGTTTACAGGGATGGGGCTTCTACTACAAGTCTGGGCAACCTGTTCCAGTGTTTCATGACCCTCATTTTAAAAAAAATTCTTCCTTATACCTGGTCTGAATCTGACCTCTTTTAGTTTAAAATCATTACACCTTGTGCTATCACAACAGGACCTCCTAAAAAGTTTGTCCCCATCTTTCTTATAAGACCCCTTTCTTCACAGGAGAGACATTCCATCTCTCTGCCCATTTTTGTGTTCCTCCTCTGGACCTGCTCCAACAGGTACTTGTACTAAGGGTTCCAGAGTTCTGAATAAACTCTGCGTTAGACGAAATTTTGAATCCCTTGAACCACTTGGTCTAATCAGTAAGTTAATTTAGTTTTCAGTTTTCCATTCGATCCTGCTTCAGATAATCACACATTATTGACTCAGCCAGAAATACAGTTTGCCTTGGGAATTTTTTTTATATTTTATAGGAAAAAACATTTTTTATATGAAAAGCTAAATAACAAAAAAAAGTTTGAAGGAGAGAAAGCAGTGAAAGGAAATATCCAAATGTTACATACTCTTGAAAAACCACATGGGGAAAAAGCAACTGCCCTATTTTTTTTGACCATGCTATTTTTTTTGCCATTCTTCCAGAATGCTCTGTAGTTGATTTAAACTGAAGGAAGACTTTGCCTTACTGCTTTTTCTTTTCCTATTTCGTCTCCACATCTATTACTTCTTACCTCTTTCTTAGCAAGTCATATCAACGATCTTAGGGGGAAGCAGAGCAGGGTAGTAGGTGATATTTTTTTTTTTAATCATGACACCACTTATTTATAATGGAGCAGGAGTGCTGAAAGCAGTGCTGTCTTTCCCTCTCCCAGCAGCAGGAAGTCATTTATCTAATCTGGTTGTACACCCCTACTAGCTCACTGAGCTGCCTCTCCCCCTTGGCTGTCATCCGAAGAATGCAAGACGCATGCGATCATGCTGTCTCGCTCTGTCTATCCCCCACACCCAACACTGCGAAAGGCATTGGCTGATTTCAGCTAAATTGGAGAAACAGAAGTTTCAAGATACTAAGTTTCTACAAGAGGTGAATTGAGTTCCTGTTTGACACTAGATAATCTTCAGGGAATAAACTGTTAAATGCCATCCTGCTTCTCAGGGAGCTGCTTCTATAAACCTCAGTTTGTATGAAAATAGGTTTTCTGGAGTCTCAAATAAGGTTTTCTGGTTCTTTAGCACAGAAATGGATTGCACGACCTCAACAGCACCCATAAACCCTGGTTCTTCAGCTATGTCCATTGCCACTAGCAAGAGGCAAGAGACACTCTGGGCAATGTCTGGTGGCAGTAAATAGGAGAGAGAGTTGTCAGAGGCACTGTGGTGGGTGCACCCTCTCCAGCCTGTGCCGTCTCCTGTCATTCTTTAAAATGGCTATGAGTCCTGACTTTGTTTCCACCTTTATTTCTTGTTTTCTGATCTTCAGCATAACACTCAAAACATATTTATTCATGTGCTTTAGGGGCTGGACGATTTATTATTTCCCACCCCTGACTCAAACTCAGGCATGCAACACCATTTTCTCATCTCTGCTGGCTGCAGGGTGAGATGCTGGCTGAGGGATGGGGTGGTGGGAGCAAGTGTAAGTGCTCTCCTGAAACCACCACAAGAGCCCCTTTTTCTTTGAGGGCAGTTTGGATGACATTTTGATTATTTGGATATTTTCCCCCTCCAAGTCCTTCTGTAACAATGACAACCATTCATGTGACTGAATGAAACACTTATCAAAATGTTAAAATCTCTTTGACCTATTCCTGTTAAAACCCTGATGGTTTAAGCTTTACCCAATTTATGCTAAACATAAGATTCTTCTAGATTTTGATCCATTTTGTTGCTTTTACTTCCTTTGTGATTTCCAGCTTCGAAAACTACAGTGTATATATATCCAGTTCTTTTCTCCATAAACACAAAAGCTAGAGAAATCCTTTTAGAAATGAAAAGTTTGGTTAAAAGAATGGCTCTAAGGCTAAGCTAAGCTTGAGGAAGAATCCTGAAGTACCATCCGAGTTGACAACATTGATTTTATTGTCTCCTGAAATCAATTTTGCCTTTATCTTCTTAGTCCTCTCTCACTGTCCAGAGGACAGGAGGCATTAGGAAACACAGTATATTCAAGAAGAGGAGGAATTGCACCATGGGTCTTATGCACTGTCAAACATTTTCCATGACTAGATGTAATTGGTAGTAATTTAGCACCTCCTTCCCCACCGTCTCTACCCAGTCCTAGAGAAAAGCAAGCCTTGCATGCTCTAAGAATGTCATAGGGCTTCTGGGTTTCCTATAACGTAGCATAATGTAACATAACATAATCTGGGAGGTCTCTTTGGATGTTAGATATGCCTCATGCACAAGGGGGATGCTGCATGCCTGTGCACCGTCAGCACAGTCAGGTACAAGCAGAAGAGGGCAGGAGATCTGGGCCTGAGACCCAAACACCCAAAGATCCATCAGACAGACCATGACAATGGGCAACGAACAGATGAGTGGGATGCTTGACACAGAGCAGGAGATGTGCAGAGTAGAGTCATTGGGGTGATTGTGGAGACCTGACTTATGAGAGGATGTGAAGGAGTTGAGTTTGTTTATCCTGCCAAAACAGAGGCTGAGGAGACATGGCTGCTTTTAATAAAAACACTGCTTTAAGAAAAGGTTTTCGGATGTGGTACCTGCAATAGCAAGGTGTTAGACTTTATGGCTCTGGTGGGCTTTTGCAACGAGAAGGACAAAAACACAGGAAGGAATGAGGGGAACAAAAACCTAGCAGGCAAGAGCAAGCAACACTTCTTAGAGACTGCCACCTTCAGGGTACCTTTTCTTCAGGTATTTCCTAAAGGCATTTTAATATATCCAGAGACATCTTGCCTCGAATTGGCTAATTGATGGTGAAAGGGGTGAAAAGGTTGCAGGAGGAATTGTTGAGGCCAAAAGGTTCATCTGAATTTTTTTTTCCTCTTGCTTGTCCACCCGTCTTCTTCCCACAATTTCCTGCTGTGATGAGGTGGGTCTGTCTGTCCTTATGACATGCATTCTTCTTGCACAGCTCATTCACTTGTTCCCATTGCCTGGTTTATTTTCAGGGAATGATTATTCAGTGAACTTCTATGTAAATGCTTCTGGAAAAGTCTTGCGGTATAGATTATGGCTCCATTGGCAGCATTGTCAGGAAAAACGTACTTGGCACTCAGGGAAAATAATTGTAATACAAATCATGAATTCCAGCTCCATTGTACTTCCCATCCTAAAGAGAGATTTCATGTGGTTCTTTCAAAAGGTAGAATCTGATAGGCCTGTGTGTGATGAAAGGAAAATTAGCCTCTCATGAAATATCTATAACTTTTATTCATTATATGCTTAGGGCTTTTTTTCTAGCTGAAAGCCAGAAAGAAGTTCAAGAACAGCAACAACAGTTTTCATTGCTTTGCCACATACAAGCATTAAGAAACCATGAATAATGGGAACTGGAGAAATAGAAAGAATGACTAAAAAAATCATTATTTTCTTAAATTAATAGTATCTTTTTTTTTTTTTTTGTTTGGCTTCTGGAGTCTTACACAGTTCATGCTTTTGAGCTGTTTCCTGGGATCAAAAGGTTTTTGCTAGCGCTCCAATTTTTAGGCAGTCACACAACTTTTGAAAAGAAAATTTAAGAAACAATTCCAAATGCCATCAGAGCTGATGCACCAAAAGACCTTCATAGATCATAGAATCATAAGGATGAAAGAGACCCTTGAGATCATGGATTCCAACCGTGCCTGTCTCCCTGCTAAACCATATGCCTAAGAAACTCACCTACCCGTCTTTTAAACACCTCCAGGGATGGAGACTCCACCACCTCCCTGGGCAATCTCTTCCTATCCCTGGCCACTCTCTTAATGAAGAAAGAAGATGTCAAGGCATGTGGACATTCAGCATCTGTAGGCTAGAAGCATGCATCCTATCTTCGTGACTTGCAGAGAGCAGTTGTGGAAGCTCCCCTTGGAGCTGCACAGCAGCATCCCCCTCCCAGCTGGATCCTCTCCATCCTTTTCTCCCAGAGAGCAATCCCAGTACTGGGGGAAGTTGAGGAGCAGAGTGTCTGCCCAAGGGAAATGTCTCGAAAATGTCTCGAAAGAGACATAGGGAATCAGGGTATGTAATCTCTAATTCTACATGCATGCGCATACCAAGCAAACACAGCCTCAGCCCTCCCCCTGTTAACTCTTCTGCCCGAGCAGGATTTAGGGATTGCTTACTTACCCCTGAAATGCTTGTAATGGTTGTAGTGAAATATGCTGTCACAGGAATGCAGGCTGGTGTTTGCCAAAGTCTTTCTTTCCTTGTACATATTGATCCACTAAAAACTAAAGCATAAAATCCACTAAGGAATGTGTGTGATTTGATTAGAAGGTAGTAATTCCTTATCCCAAGTGCCCAAGCCATGACTTGGACCAGCCTATTTTTCTGACTGCATTTTGTGTTCATGAGACAGGGGGAGAAGAACAGATGTCTAGAGACAGTCAGTGAGAAGTTTCAGGACTAAGACCAGGAGAATGGAGAGTCTTGGTCAGAGTACAATCAGTGGCTAGGGGAGAGCCAAAGGACGCATGGAGACTGAGGAGCTCTGGCCACATGAGAGACCCAGTGCCCTGCAAGCCACCCTCTGGCTCCAGTACCACGAGGCAACCCACCTTCCCCCATGCCTATGTGGGCTGGTCAGAGTAACTACCAAACTGGAGCACAGGATCCTGATGTGAGCACTCTGCATTGCCTTCTGGAAAGCTGCACACTGTAGTGATGGCTCAGTGCTGTGACTTACGTGATAGAAGAAAACCCCACAAAATGCCAGGGTATGTGTTACAGCACATGATGAGTTGAACTGAGTAAACTGCCAAAGGTTCCGATGCAATGCTAAAACCCCCTCTGCTATTTATGAGTATGTGGTATACATGCAAATGGATGTATATACTAAATTCTAATAAATCTTTGTGTCTTCCTTTTAAACAATAACCAGCCCGAGTAGCTTTTAGTTAGGTTATGTGTAGATGAGGGCTTAGAATGTTCAGTAGTTCAAAAAATCTCAGAGGTCTTATCTCTCTATGGATACACTAAGCTGGTTTGCTTTAAAAATGAATTGGCCACCGTGCCCCCAAAACACAAACCCAAAAATGCATCCTTATTCCTGCATTCCTGTGCCACAGTGAAGATGAACTCACCCTCAGCGTTCATTCAAGGAGCAAACTGGGAATCTTTCCTGGGGTTCCCCCATGAGTACAAGAAGTTTAAGGACAACTGCCAAATACCAAACTTATCACAGGATGGTTGAGACTCAAAGGCACATCTGGATAACTTGTAGTCCAATATCTTGCTCTGAGCAAGTTCATCTACAGTAGGCTGCCCAAGGCCATAGCCAATAAATGTTTTAATGTCTCCAGGGCTGGAGACTCCACAGCGTCTCTGGGCAACCTGTTCTAGTGTTTGACCATCATTACAATAAAAAGGGTGTTTTCTTGTATTTACATGAAATTTAGTGTATTTAATTTTGTGGCCCTTGCCCTTTCCCTGAGCACCACTGAGGAGAGTATGGCTCCATCTTCCTTACAACTCCCATCAAGTTTTTATAGACATTGACAAATCTCCCTCTTTGATCTCCCCCTCCTTCAGAAGCACAAGATGGGGAATTGAAGACCAGTCAGCATCCTGGGCAAAGCAATGCTAGGAATACAGAGGCTCTCAGCCAGAATATGAGTTAAAAAATAGTCACGTTGCTGCACATATGACAAATCCATACTGGAACATATGGACAGCAGTATTACATGTAAGACAACTGGCCTTACATCTTAACAATGGTCAGGTCTCTGCTGAAGGATCATGGTGATTTTGGACCACTACAACTCAAAAAATTTGCAGACCTGCGCTGAAAAACATCACCAACAAGGAAATCTGACAAGAATGGGGTTAGTTTTGGCTAGGGAAAAAAAGGAAGAAGGAAGGGTAAGTCTTCAAGCAGTAAGTCTTCAGGTTCTGCAGGAGGAGGTAAGGGACAAAAAAAATTTATAAAAAAAAGTAAGGTGAGAGATTTAGATTGAAAAATGGGAAAACTTTCTGAGGTTGTTAAGGCACAAATTGCCTGAGGTTCCTTATCTGTGGAAAATACAAGAAGGTTAAGCAGCACCTGCACACAATGACAGAGGTAGGGCTGATCCTGCTTCAGGAAAAAGACAGCCTATGCAATGTCTTGAAGTCCTTCCAAATCAGCTTTCTGTTATTCTATGAATAATGCTTAAAATCCACCTTAAACATGTGCCTCTGATGAAGCATTAAAAGGTACGGCTACCAAGCCAGGCATTCCTACTATTGACTGATTTAAAATGACAAAATCCTCTTTGTTTTATTATCAGCAAACAGAAACAGAAACTCTAAAATAGCTCACCAAAAAGATTTCTAGCACCTAGAGAACACAGTGAAACTGAAAGAATCTTAAGATTTAGTCCAAATGTTCTGAAGAGATTTCTGAATCTGAATACCTGAAGGAGGCATTTTTAACAGCTATCCTCAAAATAACTGTAGGCATCCTCCCAAATCTGGGCCTCACAGAGGTACAAAATATTTCTACTCCCACAGTCTGTGTTACGTTATTCTTCAAGAGAGATTGTGTCACATTTGTCACATATGGTCCACACTTGCCCTAAATGTTTTTGCAGCCACTGGCACCATTGCAAAGCAAGTATAAAACACCAGCAGGCTAATGTAGTGCCTTCTTATATTCAATGACTCCTAATGCGAATGATTCCGTTAGGTCGTGGGGAGCTGGGCTCTCCTGTTTTATGCACAGTTACCTGTCACTCTATCTGCTAGGGCTGTTTTCAAAGACCTCTTTGTCTGCCAGGTAAACTCAGGCTGGATATGACCTCAGACTTGAAATCCCAGCCAAGGGAAGTCATCAGGCTACAAACCCACAAAGTTAAAAATACAGGGAGCACTGGAAAATCAACAGGAAACAATTTCTGCTGACTGAAGTTTTCAACCTCCTTCCAAACGCCAGCTAGCAGTGGCCTGTCAGATGGGACAAAGCAGACACATGAAAGAAGCAACAGTCCTTAACTTGGTCATTTAAAGCAGGAATGAGTACCAGGAGAAGACTAGGATTGTCCCTCGGCTGTGATTGCGTATCTGGATGTTTTGGTGGGTGAGGTAGCTGACTCCTGCAGACCCTCTCTCTACTTCTCCCTCCTTGACAGGGTCCCCTGGACAATGGTTGCCAAAGGGGATTTTTCCCTTTCTTCTGGCTCTGGACATTAGCAGGCCTGAAATTGGTCCTGGCAGTTTGGTTTGAAGTACTTACCAGCTCAGGGGATTCCCAGGCCTGTTTGGACATCAGGTGCCTGAACACAGCTTTGTTTGGTCTGACTGTCTCAGACAACGCTTGTCAGACTGCCTTAGTTAGATTGTAAGTGCCAACCATCAAATGAAGATTGCCCGTTTTCACCTCCTGCAAAGCAAAGTGTTGCACTCTTTAGTTTATAAACATTAGGGAAAAAAATACGGAAGAAAAGCATAACAAAATATGAAAACACAGACCTAAAACTTTCCTCTCTTTCTGTAGTGTTCACATCAGATGGTGCATCCCTCAGATGCAGAAGCTGAAGGTCCAGCTCAGTAACACTTTGCTTTCACAGTGGGACGTCTTTGAAGCATACCCAGACATAGAGGTGGGAAAACCAGCCTTTCATTTCCCAGTTCAAGAGCCTCTCAAACCCACATGTAAGCTAGCAAGTTTGGCTTGATCCACTGGGGAGCTCACTGATGGTACCTAGAGCATCTGCTCTTGCTGGATTGTTCAAGGTGGACTCCCCACCCTACATCTCATGTATAAAGTGCAGGTGCCTGTTAGAGGTTCATGTTTCTTTTCTCTGGTCCAACATGATCACTGAAGATAGCACGGCTATGGCCAAGGCAGTATTTTGCCATCTCATAAGAAAAGCCCAGCCAGTCACCTGAACCCAGTACTGCCATTCCCTGCATGTGTGCGTATGTGTGTGTGCATGTGTTCGAAGTGGGATTTATTTCTCAGCAACAGGAATTTTCCCCTTCCTTTCACTGTAGTTCAGATACAATGATGTAAGATCATATAAATGTGTTGCTTTAAAAAGTTTACAGAGGACTGCAGACATTAAATCTTATTACGTCATTGGGTCACCAGTCCATGGTCAGTGCTTTAAAATTATGTGGATATTAAAAAAAAAAAAAAAAAGTTGGAAGTAATTTTCTTCATTTATTGTCTGGCTTCTGAGCCTTTACAGGTACACTCGTTCTCCATTGACAAGTTTTTTCCATGCGTTCATGGGGACAAAACATGCTTTCTTTCATTTTGTTTTTTTATTTTCATATAAAAGTTATTCCTGGCACTATCTTTTAGTTCCAGTGAGTAGACGTATCAGAAGAACATTGAATACTACAAAAATATCAAACAAATCACGAGCATAATCAACATTATCTGAGCTCTCTAATATTAGGTAGCCACTGGTTAGAAGATGATTTTGTTGCTGCCCAGTCTCCATCATAATAAGTCTGGAAGAAAATCATTAGTATGAAGGGAGGGTAAAACTGTTGAAAGGGCAAAGATAAAATTTTCTGTCTCAGAAACTGAAATCTGATTATTTATATAGTTTACATTGTACTGGAAAGGGAGGACTTGCTTGGCACAATAGGCTATTTCTGGCTGGGCTCTATTTGTTTGCTCATCGGGTTTGGATTTGTATCCCAAGACAAGCTCTGACCAACTTATCCTGCCATCCTCTTCCTACTGAGAGTGGCCTGAGACAGTCGAGTCTTGCTGGCATTCCTGTCTGAGGGTAGCAAGGCCAGCAGCCATATGGGAGGATTATCACACCTCTCACCCAGTTAATCGCTCTGATTTGTGTCTTAACCTTCACTGACAGCCACGGCGGTCGTAATCACCCCTGTGCCTATTGCCTTTTGCTCCCCATAACTTAAATATTCCCTGCCAACATTTCCAGCCTTGTAAGTCGCACCTCTTTTAAAAGATAAAGTGTTTTAATAATTGAGCAGCACTGTTAACTACTTATGCAGCTTTGCTAAACTTTCAATAGTTAAAAATCTTAATAAGTAAACCTCATCAGGTGGGGTTCTCTGCTTATCACCTTCCTGCAGCATAATGAGGCTTTTTATCTATTTAAGGAATTTTAAATCTTTTGTATTAATTTTATAGCTGGCTAGTGGCACGACAGCCGACTAAGACATAATTCTTAATGGATGTTTCCAAGTGGAAACTTGGAATTTGAATTCAAATGACCTTACCTCTTTTTATTATTATTCTCATTCTTTCCTGTATGTGTTTTTCAGCTCGCTCATTCTTAATTCCTTCAGTACTTATTACTGCAATAAGCCTAATCCTGTATAGTAGTATACCCCAACAGTGGGAGCCATAAATACTTCTGCAGTCTCTCCAGGGCAAATAAGCTGTAACTGGATCTCCTGTTGCCTCATGGAAAAAAAAAAAAAAAGGCAAAGAAGGAAAGGCACATTCCAATCGAAGACAATTCTGCGTCTGTGTCTTCGTTTGTGTCTCTGCTGTCCTTGAGTAATGCTCTGTCCTTTTGTTCCACTCCAGGCAGAGTTCTCCGAGCTGAACCTGGCTGCTTACGTTGCGGGCGGCTGCATGGTAGACATGCAGGTCATGAGGAACGGCACCAAGGTGGTAAGGTGAGAAGCACCAGCTTTTCTTGAAAATCAGGCTTTCTGGAGCAATGCTGGGGCAAGCAGGAAGACCACAGGATCTGACAAGTACCTAAACTAGGGCAACGCGGTCCTGATGACTTCAAGGTTTGCTGGAAACCGTGGAAAGACTGAGCTGACTCTGTTTTTTTTTTATATTGGATCTCAGTTGCACATCGTGCCACACAATCATTGTTTCCAGTCTAGACCCTTCATGCAACAAGTACCTCCTTTTCAGGTTATTTTTCAGCCTCAGGCTTCACAATAAAAGAGACAATGGATCTTCCTTTCCCTTGATTTTTCTCTCCTTCTATATCAACTAACCTTCATTGTAAACAGTGGTTAGTATTTATTAGTCTGTCTGCAGAGATTCCCAATATTCTGTCCTTGCCCTGTGTTATATCTTAGAGGTAATACCATACCTCTGACTGATGGGGATTTGAATCCCTGCTAGCATTACTTCATAATTGCAGTAATTACATTTCAACTCTTTTCCCGAGCAATTCTTCCACCCTATTCACTTTCCAAAAGCTTTGCTCCCCTTCTTTCTGACACCAGAGTGCTTGCAATTTGGAGTTAATGTTAGATGCACTCTTACTGATGCTATATAAAGAGTAGTGTAAGTTGTCACATTTGTGTATAACAGTAAAATGCTTCTGTTTACATAACCCTGTATTACTTTTCAGCCTTTTATTCCCAAGCCTACATCTTTATGAGTTTCTGTCATTACAACTTCTAACTCTACATTTAATCTTTGATACAGTAGCTTTTCTTTGTTTGTGTTGAAATCTCACTGCTATTACCAATCCTTTTTTCTGGCTTCCCTGATTCTTTTTGTCCAATTCTTTTGCATATCTGAGTTTGATATTCTTCACACATTTAATCAATGCTTTTGTCTGTTTGTTTCTGGTTCAGAAATAGAGAGAGAAACGCATAATATAGCATGCAGGGATATTTTTGAATGGGATTATTAGAACAGCTGAAAAGCAGTGATTCTGATCATGCTGGCCTCAGTTTAATTTCTCAAGATGTCATTTTCAGTCCAAACAGTGCAAAACGAGACTTGTCACTGTCAATTAGCTATGACTGTGGTCCATCAATTCATTTCAGGTCTTGACAGCTCTTAGGATGTCCACAAGTCTCTATTCATTCTTTGGTATAATTTCACAGGTCTCTGTTAAAAACTTTCAAGGTTAAGTCAAGTCTGTTACATCCATTTGCTTTCTCTCATCCCACAAATGTATTTCTCAGTTAAACAAAGCATATATCCCATGAAACAGCCGATGGAGCATCCATTAGACAGTGCACTGTGCTATTACGCTCTTGTGTTCACTTGCTCACAATGCTGGAAGGCTTCCCAAGAACCATTTCCTAGGTTGATCACATCTTCATTTTCCTTCCCATGCCTTTTCTCCCAAAGCCATTCATACACCTGGCAGAAAGATCTTGAGCTATTAAACTGAAACTGAAGACAAAATTTATTTCACAAGAGTGTCTGGGGCATGGTGTTTCTGCTTGCAGTAAATACACAGATACCACAGCTAGTCTTTATGCATGGATATTTATATATGAAAATGCATGTTTTTATGAATGGCATTTATTCAGGTTTTTTTTTTTTCATCTATTTGTGTACAAGGACAGATGCATTCATGGGGTGGGAAGTGGATTTGGCAAATACATGCTTGTCTGGACACCCAATTTATGTGGCATGTGTTGTTATAGTCCTTACAAGGATTAGCCATTTGTTTACAGCTTGTGCTGATGTGCCCCTGTCCTGCCCAGCTCAGTAAGTTTAAGAGCTCAGGCCAGCCAACTTCCGCAACCACTTCTACCAATGCTTTAGAAGTTACAGAAATAAAAACTCTTATTCACTTCAGAAGGTGAATAATGGAGCACACTGCTACTGAGCTGTTTGGAGGCCCCTCAACCCATCCACATGGGTGCAGCTGTCTTCCTACTCTCTCCAAGTTTCCCCATTCCATGTGTAACCAGGTCTTGCCTGGGCACAAACACTCCTTGCAGTGCCCAGGCGCAAGGGAGATGCCATGCTTCACATCTTCTACTCACATATGGGCACCAACCCTGCTGCTGCTGCTGTCATTTTTTACCATTGTTTATTAGACCTCTGTTAATTACTAAGCAAAATATTCAGTTGCAAGTCAAAATGTTTCTAGATGGTGAGATGTAGTACTTACTTGTCATGTTTTTGAACATACAAAGTCCTTGGAAATACCACTGACAAGTTATAGGAAGGAAATACAATAGCATCTTCCTGATAGGCACATTTGAGATTTTCCTTCTGCAAGGGTCCTGCATTCTTCATACTCCTCATCAAAACAAGGGCAACCAAGAATGCCAGTTTAGTCAAAAGACAGTGAAAATAGTACAAACCAGTGGATTTTAAATCAATGAAATGATAAAAAATTGTAACAAGAGCAACAACAAAACTAGTAAAGCAGCCACTGGGTGATTCTCTCCAATTTGCAATTATGTTAGCTGATTAACAATCTATTAGCCTATTAAATAATTTTGCAACAGGTCTCCTAGCTCTTTCTTTAAACTGGGGAAATCCTATTCCACATTTAAATTGAAGCTCTTTCTTTACTCATTCCTTGATCCTTTCTGACACCTTGAAATTAAGGCATTCTTTTAGACCATGTGTCAACCGAATGAAACTGCATCGTGCAAGAATTGTGATTCTTTTACCTGGAAGATAAATCCCCTAATAAGAAGGTATAGCAGTCCTTGAAGCCCTACACTTAGCACTTGCCTCAGGGAAATTTTTTTTTTAAAAGAAAGAGCTTTAGAAGCATTATTGTCAATTAAAGAGAGCAAGGAACTGAAAGTATGCAGACCTCCCTGACCACTACTAGCCTGTGTATCTTGAAACAAGTAGCTGCAAGTAAGTTAGAAAACAACATAATTGAAGCCAGGCTTTACTTTTCTTGCTTGATTTTTAAAATAAGTGTGGCTTCCAGAATTTCATTTTACATTTAATCAAATTCTGGGTGTCCACCTCCTCTTTTTAGCTGCTAAGTTCTGCACATCAGTAGAATGTGGCGAGGGATTTGATGGTCTCCATGAAATGTGCTACTGGAGAGCCTAAAAAATCTTAAAAACTGCATGTGTTTTTTCTGTGCCAGTTCCGCCATGGTATGTGATGGCTCCATTGTCCTATATAACACATTTTCTTTAGAGTTAGAAGAAAAAGAGCTGGCAATGGGGTATTTCATGCACAAGCAGCAGGGTTGGGCTCAGCCAGGGCTGGCTGGAAGGAATCTCCCACATGTTGATCTTCATTACCCAGCACTTCTTTGGGTAAAATCGGCATCAGGACTTCCCCAGTGAAAAGTTAAATAAGGGAAGCAGGAGGTAGCACATACTCTTGCCAATGGATCCCTCACCAACTTAGACATAGCAACCCCTTCAACAGACAAATAGTGTCATTTCTGGGTGTGATGGCTGTACTACTAAGCAGTGGGAAAAAAACACAGGTGTGGGCTGATCCCTGCTTTAAAAGATTTGGATGGATTCTTCATCCTCCTTTCAGTGTATGCACAACTTCCTTTTGCACGAAACTACACACACATAAAGACAGAGTGAACTGTCTGGAGTCTGATTTACCTTAGAAAGCTCTTGGGCTGTGTCACTTCTTCTGGGGTTAGATGTAAGGAACGGGATTTTCATTTTCATTTGTCTTCATTTCTCTGAAGGGTACTTAATAGCAATATTTCCACAGTGCAAAGTGGTCGTCACTGCTGGCACTGTACCCGCTCTGAGGTGCATTTATGCTTTCAGGATATTATAAAAGTGTCTTAGTATAAATGAGAATTTGGGCTGTCTCTGCTTCTGACAACACTTACACTCCCAAACTATGATCTCAGCCTCTGCATTAGATTAAATGCAGTCCTATGTTTGCCTTTTGGGCTTTACAAGCCTTCAGTTATTAATTCCAGTAGATGTGGGAATAAGACAGGGATATGTTGAAAATCTGGACAGCTTTCTCACATGGGGAATACTAATGTCTTTGGGAGCATTTCAGACTTTTAAGCATATAAATTAATCATGCACCAGACTGCTCTCATCTCCTGTCTCCCCGTGGAGCTGGCTCTTTAACCATTGGGGCTGATCATCTAAGGGAGAAAGCACGTTTTTGTGTGTCTGCATGGGACCTACCACAGCGGTGGCCATACCACTCACAATTGTGGTATGCAGACTCACTGTTAATACCAAAGCACAGGCAACAGCTGATGGACCAGGGGATGCTCAGTATCCGAAATGGAGAGGACCCTGCATGGAGCAATGGCCCTGACAAGTGTGGAGGGGCAACAAAACTGGCAGCAAATCAGAGAGGAGCTGAGCACCAGGGATGAAGCCATGCTTGTGGGGAAGGATCTCTGCCATGGAGCGGTATTTAGTCCTTCAGGTCTTGCCTGACTTTGGCCGTTCTTCTTGCACTGGATGATGTGTCCTTGTCATTCGCATATTCGCAGCTGTGGTGGAGTCAGTGAATGCTCCAATTCCTCCATATAAGCCCATTCATTCCTTTAGTTAGCACTGACTTTCCTGTTGGTTCCAGCTGACTCAGTGCATCTATTTTGCTCTGGACTCTGATAGCAGCCTGTTGAACCATCATCCCAAATAGACCAGGATCTGAAAGCACTTTTTTCACAAAACGTGTTTTTGCACTGCAAGCTGCAGTATTGCAGCATGAGGAAGAAAATTCTTTTACATGGGAAGAGCCAGGAAGAAACTGGCCAGCCCAGCAGCAGGTGTTTTCCTGTTGTTCAGAGCCTGAAGACCCCAGGGGATGTGTACTCTGGCTAAAAAAGTCTGCCTCCTCCAAGATGCAAGACTCTTTAAAACCCGATGAGGATATTGTCCCCTTCTCACTGCACTTTTTCCCATCCTATGGGTTCACTCAACCCACAGCTCCACTGATAAGGTGATCCCTGAAATAAGCATGTGAGTTTTTTAAACTGCAGAGGCCATGCTTACTCACCACACAGTAGCTGCACATTGCTATGCAATGCATATTTTCTGCTCTCTTGAGGACGATTAATTCACAAGAGTTGGTGGTTTCTTTCAGTTCTACAGGGAGAGTATCCAGGGAGGTCATGGGAGTGGCTGCTGTCCCTGGACATTCATTTAAGACATATTGGTAGGCAGTAGGTCACTTTCCAGTGTCTTGTCTTCCAGGAAGCTTGTGTCAAAGAGAAACCCTAGGCTCTGTCTAATTCCCATCTTTTTAAATGTAACTCTTGATCTAATTGCAGTATTTTTTTAGAACGTCTTTCTTTACTTCTTGTTGCTTCCAAATCAAAATTCTGAAGAATTCTGTGAGAATGCAGATGGGACTGAAAAAAAAAACCAAAGAAACTAATTGGGAGAGTTTAGGTTCCTAGAAAACAGATGGAAAAATATGTTGAGCACATAGTTCTCCCAAGATTCACAGAATGTGCTGTGCTGTAAGTACAATATGTGCTATGTGTTTAACACTGAGCAACATTTGGGTAATATTTCTCTACCCATGGCATGGCAATCTGTAAATGTAATGGAGAAGTGTTTGTAACAGTATGTGAGCTTTTGAAAGTGCTCTTTAGGCAAAACACCATTGTGCCAAATGACCACTTCCCTTACCTAAATACCCTGCAGAGATAATAGGTTGGGACAAAGTGTCAAATAGGATAGACACTGGCAAGCAGCAGGTATCCACAAAGCAATTTAACACTTCCAGTAAACATTTATAAAGCGAGAAATTCCCACATGGGGGATGATGTACTTTCATCTTTCACTACTATCTCCCGCTTCCTTACCTGCCTGTCCTACTCCTCCTTTTTTTTTGAGCAGGAGCTGAAAAATAGAAGAGAATTTGGTGTGCGCTTATTTATGTATTTATTCTCAGTTACTTCCAACTCATCTCCTGCTGCTAAACAGCTGCCTGGAGGCCTGCTTCTCTCTTTGGGGTTTACTGATCTCCCAGATGAATAGTCCCCCTTCACCTCCCCAGCAGCTGGCGCCCAGCCGACGTGCAGGCAGGATGCTGACAGTTATTGGGGAAAACATTTGGCGTGCAGGCAGCTGCCAGAAAGCAAAAGTCGCTCTGAGCAGACCAGGGTGGGGAGCATCTCAGAGACTAAACTACTCCCTGGCCCTTTTCACATTTACAGTAATTCTTTCCAATAAGAAATATGCTACCAGGGCCTTGAGCACTCATTAATTAGTTAATCCTGGACTGAATGCAAGAATGATTAAAGAGTGTTGTTGATTGCTTCAGTCTTGATCAGCGCTTTTTTTTTTTCCAATATTGCCTTAATTCATCTCCTTTCTACACAGGTCTATACCAAGGTTTCTTCCAGGGAATGGCAAACAGAGAAGTGAAGGGCCAAGTCTGGTTGCACCTGCTATATGCTGGTCAAGTTGGATCTTCATTAACGACCTGATATTGGGACAGAGTGCAGCCTCAACAAGCTCATGCATGACAACAAGTCGGAGGGTGGGGAGCTATAGATATGCCAGAGGGCACAGCTGCCACTCAGAGGGACCTCAACAACTAGGGGTATGGGCCAACAGGAACTTCATGGAGTTCAACAAGGGCAAATAAAAAGTCTTGCAGTAAGGGAGAAATAACCTCAGAATTGCTGGGGGGGAACTGAAGAGGAAAGAGCTCTGCACGAAAGGACCAAGAAGTCCTATATGCTCTTGCAGGGAAGAAGCTCATTGGCTCCCTGGGTATTAGCAAGCATGTAGCTAAAGACACATGATTCACATCTGGAGTACTGTGTCCAGCTGTGTGCTCCACAGCACAAAAAAAGCATTGGCAAACTGGAATGAGTTAAGTGAAAGGCCACTAAGCTCGTTGAAATGAACCAAAGACATCCAAGGAGAGACTGAGAGAGAGCTCTGTTCAGTCTGTAAGAGGAAGCTAAGAGGGATCCACCTATAGGCATCACGCAACTAAGAAGAGGGTGTAGAGAAAATGAAGCCAGACTCTGTGAAGGAGTACACTCAAAGGAAAAAAAAGAACACTCAGAAGCTGCAGTGGGTGAAATGCCAATTAGACACAAATTTTTTTAAAACTTCCACAGTGAGAGTGGTCAAATACTTGAACAAGAGCCCAGAGAGGCAGGGGATCTTCATCCTTGGGAATATTCAAAATTTGTCTGGACAAGACCCTGATCAACCTAATACCATTTTAAAATTAGCCTTGCAACGAGCAGTGTGTTGGGTCAGATGATCTGCAGGGATTCTCGCTATGACGACTACACTATGACTTTATTCTGCAATGTTGGAAAGTATTTAAATGACCTTCTGTAAAAGTTTTGGGTCACAAGCATTTTGAACGCAAACTGCTGTTGGCAGGTGCAGTCGTTACTGCTTTGAGAAGTCATCTAAGTCCATATGTTTTTCCTTGTCAACATTGATCAGTTTACAAGTAAAATATATGGCAGTCTCAGGAAACTGCCACAGTACAGTTTGGAGAGTGTGTGACATAAAATTTATAGCTTGTTGACTCTTGGTCTATTGATGAGAAGCAAATGAGAACATCTTCCAGGGTGTTCTCATCTGCATATGCTGGTAATGGTCCTATTGCAACCATAATTCCTGGTTCCTCCTACTTCTGCTACACTGATATTTCTGACATCCAATGTTTTTTTCCCTATCTATTCCCTGTTATAGTGTCCCAAAAGCCCCCCTGCTCCTCTCCTCCAGTAAAGAGAGGTCATTCTTTAGTCTACGTTGTTTTCTTGTTTCTCTAAAATCAGCTCAGCGTCATCTTATTCATATAGATAATCGCATTCATTCTTTATTTGAATAACTTCAACAGGGTTTACTTCTTTATGACAAGAGGTTTTGACTGAAATGAGATTTTCTTTCTTAGCAAATTTCCCATTTTGCTATAACATCCAACATAACACTAAATCTAATATTGTGATAGATGAAAATATCATAGATTTCTTATTACTTTTCAGTAATGCAAGAACAATACTATTAACACCCAAGTAAAGCACAAAAAGAAATTGCTCCTATTTGTAAATGCCATTTTCTATTAGCTCTCAGACACAGGAATCACTGCATACTTGAAGGAATTATTGCATTTCTCAAGTAGCTGCAGCCACTTATGGCTTGGACTTGTACCTCAGAAGCTTGCCTGAAGGCTCCATTAATTGCCAGTAATGCAAAGCTTGTTTTACCATATTGCTTAATTATGCATTTTCCTTCCTCTCTGCATCATGTCAAGCAGATAGGAAAGGCTTTGGAAGAGAACTTAGTCGAAGTGTGTTAATCACTGGCAAATGCCAGAAAACTGAGTAAAGCCACTTTGAATAATGGAGGGTAGAACCTGAAGTGAGGATGTGTTTCTTCAGGGTACAAGGAAGATCTGTTTCTGTCGACACGAAGGGCCGAGTGCCTTGTAAGACTGGCGGTCTTTAAGAAACGGCGCAAGGGAGCTCATCCTTCTCCCACAGCACAGGCAAAAATCTCTCTAAACTGATCATGGTGCTAAAATATAAAGGTCTACCCTTTGGCTGCAGTGAGAGTTAGAAGGACGCATTAAAAAGGTATTTTGATAAAATAATCTATTCTTGTGTGTTCTTTCTTCATGCCCACGAGAAACTCTTTGTGCTTCAGTGAGAAAAGTTGAAGGACCAGGAAGCAAGACACGGTTATGGCTATATGCAGAAATAAGAAACAGGAAATCATTTTAAGGCATGAAACCTCCCAGCAAGATTTAGTGTCTTCATCTTCTCTACCCCAAAGCAGGCTGGGGACCTACTTTATGCAGAGAAATGCTATCAATGATTTTCTCAAAGCTGATTCCCTTCTCATACTTACAGAAGTTAAACACACGGTGACCGGAATAGCTACTGCTGCTCCTGAGATATTTAACTACCACGTTTAACATCAGGAATCTCTTAAATCGTTTTATAGTCACTCATTTCTGGCAAAGCTATTTCTAAGACAGCTAATGCTGTCATGGATCTAAGTGTAGGTGGGTCCAGCCTAAGAAACCATATTCTGCAGTCAAACCTCTTCTGATTTGGTATTTTGGATCCATGCTTTATGCTTAGATTTGTCTCTAAAGTATAGTTTTACCACTAAGAAACAAAAAGACTGCTAAAATGCATTGGAACAAGTTGAAAAAAAAAGAGGTAGTTAAATGCAAATAATCATCATACAATGCAATATCTGGCAGCACTAGCAGCATCCTAGCCAGACATTTCTCCCAGACACCTGGGAGTGATTGACTCTTGCAGTCACTTGCAAATCTCAGTTGCCAGGAGGAGAGGTAGGCTGAATGTCTGCCACATGCCTTGGCTATCATCTGGGACAAGGAGGCAACTGCTGCAAAGCAAGAGAGCCAGTGGGACCTGCAGGGGGGCTGCTTTGCTCTGGGGGTAGCCAGTTTGGTTGTGCACCCGTTGGAGCACTGAAAAGCTTGTGCTGTGTGTGGCAGAGGCCATTGCCTACAGAAAAAAAGCCCCTTTCCATTCTGGGAGAAAATGAAATCTTACCAACTATTTCAATCTGAAAATGAAATCTTTCCAGTGTCCTGTATTTATTTTTAAACAAAAGTTTCTTATCTCTCTTTGCCACTCTACAAATGTGTTACATGCATTTTAGTGGCATTTATTTTGCCAGGCAGTGCTAGGAGCCAAACTCTAAATGAGAACTGAGCTCTTGGGGTCTGAGAAAGAGCTTCTGTAAAAGGGTTATGGCCAAAGATGGGCTTCAGCTTTTTCTTATAAGCTTCACCCATCTGACTGTCACACTAAGGAAGATTCATGACTTTATGTGGGTGTCTGCCACACAGACTAGGAAGGGCACCACACCAACATTCAGAGCTTAGCTTATTAGAGGCGTTTTAAATCTGTAGCTTATTTTAGTTCCTTTTACCTATCCCATCTCCCTGCCCATTAGATGTTTGAATTAACTGCCCTGTATTATTTCCGTGACCAAAAACATTCCCATGACCTCGCTCTAGCAGAGGTCTAGGTACATTTTTATTCAAGTCCCCTCATGGTCATCTAAATGCTGATTGGACAGATCTAGTGGAAAGGAAAGGCTCCTGCCTAGTCCTGCTTGGACTTGTGTGCTTAGGACCTCATCACAGTAGGTGCTACTGAGTTTGGCTCATCCAAAGGTTTTGGCAATGGTCTTTCAAATATGGGACTTCTGCCTAACCTGTCTGTATGCCAAGGATTTAAACTTTCTGTCATAGGAGACGTTATTGAGTTGGGTTGAACTAGCAAAGACAGTTATGCTACTAGTTATTCCAAATACAAGTCTTGCTATATTAGCTTAAGATTTACACTCTGAGAATGAGCAGTAGCTTGCAAAAGTAACCTTCTTTTTCTTAAAAAAAAAAAAAGCAAGAATTCTCATGTGAAGCAATTAAGCTCTTTTCTCTCCAGATCAGTTTTCATGCCACCACTCCTACCATGACTATTCAGTTCCCTTTTACTGCCTGCTGTCCTTTCTAGCCCCTCACTTCACATCTCACTATTGGTCTCTGTTTCTCAATTACATACGTCTCACAGACCCTGAGACTTTCTTGCTGATGTTTATTCGCATCTAGTCCCAGGCCCTGCACTCCTCTGCCTTGTTCTGAGTATCCATGGGAACATCCACATTGTCCCACGGCTCAAAACAGAGAATCAGTGTCCACCTTCGTTTTAGAGATTCACTCCTCATCTGCTGTATGAGAGAATGTTCTGCCTTCCTACACAATGCAGAGTTTGAGAATAGGCTTTTCTACATTAATTCTGTATTATTGTGCCCATCTTCTACATTGAGAAATTCTTCCTTTGCGAGGATATGAGAAGACAAGAACTTTTTTCCTAAACATTTGGCTGGCAGAAATAAAACCACTGAAGGCAGCCTCCCAACTGCTATGTGTCCTCCCCACCCCCACCCTGCTGACGCTTGTTTCAATGCTTTGTCCTCACCACAGCACCACATCCCCACCCTAGGGTGTCAGGGCAGATGTTCAAGCACAAATTTACTGCTTCCTCTGGGGAGACCAGAATGATGGTCTGGACCACCACTGTGCAGCTCCAGTAAGTGCTGCTCTCTAAGTCAACTCTGGGGGAAGACTTGAACCATAACAGGGTCCATTTTCTTCTTCATGTGCTCTGGAAGGTGAATGAAGGAGGGAAATGCCCGAAGCACCAGCCCCTCCAGGCATCACAACTGTTTCGTAACTCAGCACAGACACGGAGTCCTGGTTCTAGGAAGCTGATTAATCCTGAGGTTCTGTGCCTGCCTCTGCAGCACTTTCTACATGGCAAGTCCAGCAGAATGAAGAAGTTCAAGCTTTCCAAGATTTGTATTCACTTGCTGTTTCTCAGCAGGGGGGTTACTGCTTGCCTTACCTCTCTTTACACCAGGGAGGTCCATAAATCAGTTGCACAGTGATAGTGCAGCCCTCTAGATTCTCATTAGACGTCTTGCTGCTGGAGGAAAGCACCACCTTTGGTGCCAAGAACATTAGGGAACATGCCTGGGTTTAAAAATACTCCATGGGAGGGAATCACAACGTTTCCAAAGCTTGGCCTCTTGCATCACAAAAGCAGAGCGTGCTCCTCACCATGTCTTGAGCGATAACAAAAGCCCAAGGCCAACAAACAAAATGAACTGCTTTAAAACAACAAAGCTGCGTCGGGTTTTGTATACAGAGTTTGTTACCGCAATCTGGCACAGAGTCACCATCTCAGATTTCCTTGCCAGAATGATGGAAATATAAATAGGGCCTATAAACGCAAACTATTTCCAGCTCATACATCCAAAGGACAGAAATTATAGTCTCTTAGCAAGGAAAATGTTTGAGAATAGTGAGGTAATGGGACCTGGTTACAGAGCTCATTTTTCTGAAAAACTTTAATACAGAATGGAAATTTCTCCAGTGTTCTTGATGCAACCTCTTTTAAAGTATAAAATAATCCCTGTTTCAGTGGAAAAGCCCCTTCCATGCCTTCAAGAATGAACTGCTGGGCTCCATTTTGGGAATAGTTTCTTTCCAGCTGCTATTTCCAGAGATTTCTGAATGGCTCCAAAGACGCTGTATCAACAAGGAATGAGATCCGGCTGCTTAAAAGATAATCTATTGCCTGTTGGCTTACCTAGAAAGGGCCTCACTTTTCTGTGCATTTGCTGAGAGCTACTGCTGTTGAACCATGGGAGTCCCGGCTCTAGTCTTGCTAAAAAATATTCTTGAAATCCATGCTGTGAGTCACATCACTGGATGAGGGGCTCTGCTCATTTGATTAATTACATTACCATGCCTGCCCTTTGCTTGTTGACTCTTAGCCATAGGAGCCTGAGATGTGCTGCCTGTGTAGTAAACTGATTAAATGAGGAATGTATGTCAATGCATGAACGTGTACGACAGCTTCTTGAAATCCCTCACTATCTTCCCACCCACTGGGCATTGCTTCAATATAAAGTTCAATCATTAGGAAACAAACTTGCTCCCTCATCTGCATTGCACATTTCAATGAGCTTGCCAAATATGGCCAAGCTTTTAGAAAGAAAAGAGAATCCCCCCACCAGAGAATTTATGACCTTTGGCTCCGCTTGTGGCTTGTTCCTGTGCATGCCTGAGTGACATGGAAACTGCAGCAAATCTCTTTGGCCTGTTTCTGCACTCTCACACTTCCAACTATGTTGATTTTTCCTTTTTTTTAGTGGCTAAAGGGATTTATTTGTTTGTTACCTTCTATTGCAAGCAACTCATGACTATAGGCACAAAGAAGAACAAAACATGGTAATGAAAAGGGGAAGAATGAAGAAGAAACAGGAGCAGGAAAGAAGTGTTGATGAGTGTTTGAAAGTAAAACATCAATTCCCTTATCTCTTCCAGGTCCTTCAAGCCCGACTTTGTCCTGATCCGGCAGCATGCTTATAGCATGGCACTGGGAGAGGACTTCCGCAGCCTCATCATTGGTCTCCAGTATGGTGGCATCCACACAGTCAACTCCCTCTACTCCATCTACAACTTCTGCAGCAAGCCCTGGGTGGTAAGTGACAATCCAGCTCTACTGTGTGTCAGCACTGCAAAGTAGATATGTGCTATGACAAAGTGCCAAACTTAGCTTCCAGTCTGTTCCAAAGGAATTAATCACTTTATAGATTTGGCCGGGCCCAAAGATTTGTGGTAAATGGAGCTAAATCCAATTGGAAACCATTCACGAGTGGTGCTCCCCAGGACTCAGTGCTGGGTCCAGTCTTATTCAGCATATTTATCAACAAGCTGGACGAAGGGATTGAATTGCACCTTCAGTAAGTTTGCAGATGACACTAAACTGAGTGGTAGTGTTGATCTGCTTGAAGGAACGGAGGCTCTGCAGAGGTATCTGGACAGGATGAAGTTCAACAAGACCAAGTGCCGAGTCCTGTTCTTGGGACACAACAACCCCATGCAGTGTTACAGACCTGGGGAAGAGTGGCTGGAGAGCTGCCTGGCAGAGAAGGACCTGGGGGTGTTGGTTGACAGCTGGCTGAATGTGAGCCAACAGTGTGCCCAGGTGGCCAAGGGGGCCAATGGCATCTTGGCCTGTGTCAGAAACAGTGTGGCCAGCAGGTCAAGGGAAGTGATTGTGCCCCTGTACTCAGCACTGGTGAGGCCACACCTCGAGTGCTGTGTTCATTTCTGGGCCCCTCAGTACAAGAAGGACATTGAGGTGTTGGTGCTTGTCCAGAGAAGGGTAATGAGGCTGGTGAGGGGGCTGGAGAACAAGTCCTGTGAGGAACGGCTGAGGGGTTGTTTACCTTAGAGAAGAGGAGGCTGATGGGAGACCTCAGCACTGTCTACAGCTGCCTGAAAGGAGGTTGTGGTGAGGTGAGTGCTGCTCTCTTCTTGCAAGTGACAGATGATAGGACGAGAGGAAATGGCCTCAAGTTGTACCAGGGGATGTTCAGGCTAGACATTAGGAAAAATGTCTTCACTGAAAGGGTGGTCAGGCACTGGCACAGCTGCCCAGAGAGGTGATTGAGTCACCATCCCTGGAGGTGTTTAAAAGGTGGGTAGAAGAGTTTCTAAGGGACATGGTTTAGTAAGGTGACAAGTATGGTTGGACTCGATGATCTCAGAGGTCTTTTCCAACCAGATGATTTTATGATTCTAAAACCACCATCAAAACAACCTTGGGAGTGCAACTGCAAATTCCTGGGGGAAAACAAAAAAGCCATCAGCAGGGCTTCTTTGTCAACCACTAGTAATAGCAAGCTGTTACTTCCTTACCCTGAGTAGGATGTTTCACGCATCCCAGACTCTCAAAAACAGCCAACAGTACAGTAACACTTAAATTTCTTGTAAGGCAGAGTAAATTTGTAGTAATAGATTTAATAATAGCAAATCAATAGTAGCACATCTCTGTCCTAACCAAAACACAAGAAAACTACCCTGAAAGAAGCATTAGCATTCACTGTTTTAGAAGGTATCTGAACTGCGCTGTTTCTAGCATCTTTTATTAGATGTACACTTGTGGTAGCCAGGCTAAGACTAAGATTATCCATTCTTTGCGGAAGTACAACGTGCACATCTTCTCACTTTCTCTGGGTGGTGTTTTGCTGTGAGGAAATTAGCTGGAAGGAAATGGAAGAAAGGTAGAGAGACTATTTCTTTAACAACAAGGTCTAGGAAAAAAAAAGGACATAGAAAGACAAAGACTTTAGAAAGAGTCAGAAGTAAAGAGGAGAGCATGCAGAGTTTTTCATTGGTTTCAGAAGGAAATAGAAGAGGTTCATTGAGCCTGAAAGATTGTAGCTTGAAAACACCTTGGGCTGACTTAGCTCCTACGGTGAACAGGACAGTGTTTTGGCAATTTGCACTGGGACATCCCTTCATCTGTTCTTTAAATTTTGTCAAGTTCACCCAGAAATCTCAGAAAAATCTTAAAAATACTATAATCTGCTTGTCTCAGCCCTAAATCAAAATTTGTAATAAATACCCAGCCCTGTTTTATGACCAGCTCCAAGTCAGCAGAAACTGCAGGAACAGGAGAGCCATTCCCCACCCACTCCCCAATGCAAAAATTTTAGATATGTTTTTAGGAATTCTCTTTATTCATTGCACAAATATAGCTTGGGGTGAGACAGAATATTTGTAGCAAGTGGTAACTATCTTCCTCATTACCTAACAAAGTCTTTTTTGTTGTTCATTTTTCCTTGGAATAAATATCTTATTAGTTTTCTGTGTGTTGACTGGTAGTTCAAATTCAGTTGAGGTCTGTAATGACTCAGACTTTTATTTCCGTGACTATGCAGTGTTGAATTTAACTCCTTTCTTAACAAGAATGTACCAGGGTAATAGACATTGATTTCACCTCTTGGATTTCACCTCTTTTATGACCTTTGAGAGTGTGAGGGGATAGGACCAAAAGCAGAGTCCTGTCTTTACCGAAAATGTTTCAGTGCAGTAGTGAGAATAGTGAGAAAAATCTCACTTTTCCATCACTGTATGGCTCTGTGCAACACCCTTGCATTGTTTCCTACAGTTGGTCCTATACATACAAGTGTGTTGACCAGACAAAAAGCCTCCACATATACACAGGCTTTTTCTGATGAATACAGTCAGGTGGTCTGTTCCATCTGATTTTGGGGTTGAGTCAGTCAGTGTTTAGCTGACATTTTTCCGCTTGTACTTTGTAATTACATTTCTAATGGTGTGCAAGGGCCTCTAGAAGTGGCAGGCCTATTTTTAGGAATGTAAAATAAAAGAAAACAAACAAACTCAGCACATTGAAAAGTAAAAAAAAAAAAAAAAAGAAAATAAAAATAAAAAGAAAAAGCAGGGCTGGCAAGCTGGCAAGACAGTGTAGGAGAAACTGGCCCTGCTGGCAATTTGGCTCTAGCTATTCTAGGTCTGGTTGTGCCATGCTTTCCTCACGGGGAATACAGCTGGCTCAGAAAATCTCCCAGAGGAGTCAAGGAAACCACCTGTAAACACTTAAAACCAATTTGCAGGATACCTCCTTTCCCTGCTGCGCCCACACACACATCACCCCCCAAAACCAATGATCGTAACACACTACGTGATCTAAGAGCTCCGATGGGATCCGAGCTGGTATTTGGCACCACTGAAATTTTATCAGGTTGGAGCTCAGGTAGAGATTGCAGTGGGGCATTTGAGGGCAGAAAGCTTCACTTGCAGCAGAATCAGCAAATTTTGATATTGCGATAGCTGGTAAATGAGAGATAGAGACTGACCCCTTTGGTGAGTGTTCCACTCTGATTGCAAAATAGGCATCTTGAAATAAGGGATCTGCTTAACAAAGATTACTGGAAATGTTTTGGACCTCGAAAACAGTTGAAATATATGAAGAAATTAAATTAAATACCCCTGGGAAATGTGCTTTTTAAATCTCCCTTTTATTTGTTTTCCAAAAATGGTTCCATTTCGTAGAAATGTTTATGATTTTGTGGAGGGGGATAGAAGTGAGACTGTTTGTCCTTGGCAATTTGCAACAATGTTTTTTTTCTCAGCAGCTCTAATTACAATCAGCTGAGTTTGGGCTTGAATTTACCCAAACGTGCAGCCCCATTTTTTAATGACATCTGCCAGTTTTCCAGTACTGCAACATACAAATTTCTTCAACAGTTAAAATTTGCATTAAAAATAGGTACTCTTTAAAACAGGTGTTTCTGAAAGAAAAACAGAATATTCAGGGGCTCTCACACAGACAGAAACATACACATTTTAAGATGATCCCAGAATTACTGAGAAATAGTGCTACAGGCACACTGAACAAAATGCTTCAACCACTAATAGTATTTTTGTGTTAGAAAAGTTACAACACAAAAATACAGTGGGGAAAATGCTCAGAGTATTTACATGAAGTTAATATGTCTGTAATTGCACGGCAACTTTTGCATCTGTAAGACTGCAGGAAACATGAATTCTTGAAGACAGTCACCTACAGAGTCCAAGGGACTTCCAGCCAAACTGTTACTGACTGTCAGGGGACATAGGCTCCCTGATGATCTTAGGCACTTTCCAAATGTGCAAAAGGCACCAAGATCCTCAAAATGCATGTTGTTATTTGTCTGTAAAGACTCCCTGCAAGTAACACTGATGTCCACCCAGCCACACACATACCTGTTCCAGGTATTTAAAATCAGGCTGTGTCACATTGCCTGTTCTTGTGTCTTGCTCTGTGGTCTGGATGCAATCTCACTAAAACCAGTGAAACCACAGAAAGTAAGAACTGATACCAAAATGTGGAAAGGGCCATTATATGTCACAGAGCTCCTGACAGTGATATTCCTATTCATCTAAAATGCACTGGGAGGTACTACTTGAGCCCTGCTATCAGGTATCTAAGGGGCTGCTCCACTGTGTTACGTGGGTGTCTCTTTGCCAATATCCTGTCTATAACAATTAGAAGGGAAAAAAAAAAGGAGGAAAAAAGGAGGGAATTGTCCCATGAAGGTCAATACTAAAGTTAGACCCTTTTTTGCAGGCTTGGTCCATTGAGGAGTCTCCCAGATGACTGAGTCTCTCATCTGTCCATTTGAAACACTTGCTATTTCAGCAACAGGCAAGGGATGGATGCTTTAAAAGGCAGCCCAAGAATAAATTAGGACACTGTCTGTCAGCTACACAGTTGTTCCAGTTATTTTGTTTGAGTTGTTTTCCTGGGATAAACATATGTTGCCTCAACATCACAGCATCCATTGTAGGCCAGGGCTGTGTGCGCACGCAGCGATGGGCATGTTCTGCTCTCAGCCAGGGTGTTTTTCCTCCTCTCCTTGTCTCTATCTCATTCTGTTTAACTTTTAAGCCCTATTTTCTCACTTTGCTAGTCAAAACAGAGCTTTATTTTTCTTCTCTAGGATGTGCAGGACTAGTGAAAGCACTTAAAAGAGGCAATCCATCCTCCTTCCCCAACATCAGTACTCTCCTTGCCAAAAACAATTATTCTACACAGGGAGTTTTTCTCTTATCTGCTGATGCATGTGAAGGGCGGGATGGTGTTAGTAATGGGATATGACACCTCTTGGTGTTTTCTGAGTTTTCTTAAATGTCACATTTTTACCTACGAGATCAGGGAAAAGACTCTTTGCATTTGTCTGCAGATTTGCTGGCAGCTGCACTTCCAGCATGTGGCCTGGGTCTGGCCTAATATTTTTGCACATTGGCTGCATTTTTCTGCACCTATGCCCCTCTTTAACTCCCAAAGGGGTATTTCTTCTCTATCTAAGTGAAGTTTCAGCTTCTTATACAGAATTTCTTTTGCTTAGGCTAGCCCAGTAACCAGGACAGGAGCCTGAACATAGCTACTCAGCAGAAAACATTCTCAGTAGCTCTCTTTTATCTGCAGCGTAACCTCGGGATTGCAATTCGGTACATTTACTCAGAACATGTAAGGTGAGGCAGCTGATGCTACTGTGAAGAAAGATGGCTTCCTTTCCCTTCCCTTGTGCCCTAGATGTTTGTCTCATTGCCTTAATATGTGTGTTACTTCCCTCAGGTGACACAAAGATCTCTTTCAAGATGAATGCATCCCTAGCTTTGTGAGAAACTTGAAGGAACTTGTATGAAGGATTTACAGGGAGACTTGGCCCAGACTAGAGGCCTTTATTAATTTAACTTGAATTTACCAGTTTCTAGGGGTCTTGGAAACTCAATTCGGTTTCTAAATTTCTTTGTACATACAGCATCAATGGGAAATTTTGTCACACCTACCAGCTCAGCAGGAACCTGTGGAACAATCCCTAATCGTAGAACCATAGGATCATAGAATCTTCCGGTTGGAAAAGACCTCCGAGATCATCGAGTCCAACCGCACCCATCATCTGCTTAACCATATCCCTCGAAAACTCATCTATCCTTTCTTTAAATACTACCAGGGATGGTGAGTCAACCACATCCCTGGGCAGCTGTGCCAGTGCCTGCCTACCCTTGCGGTAAAGAAATTCTTCCTAATATCGAGTCTGAACCTCCCCTGGTGCAACTTATGTTATTTTCTTAACACCCATGAAACTAAACAAGCTACCTTATCCAACTGTATTCCCCCTTCCACAAGGCTGTCAGTCTAACCACTTCACCAACAGCACTTCCAGTCCGGCATTGTCTGTAGTAACGGGGCTGTCACTGCTTCAGATGGAAAGCAGAACAGCTAGAGGTGTGACTGTAAAGAATATAAGTTGCTCCTGAGATCCGTAAGGTTTCTGGGATATCTATCACCTCTTATTCTCTTTGGTATATCAGCCCTGCTTCAGCAACATTTTTAGTCATGGTTATTAAGTTTCTCTCTACCAGTTTTGTTTTCTTCTGCAGCTGCTCAAAGATAGATTGAACAGGGAGGCTGCCTGCTTCACAGATGGCCGAAGCGGAGCAGGAATTTGCTGTGCTATGCTTCTGTTGGGGTTTTGAAACCTAAAGATAAATCAAAACTCAGCTCTACCCTGGGGAGCTTTGTGTCTAGCTGGATGCAACCCTGAATGATAAGCAGTTTATAGTAGTGATGATAGCGGTGGTAATGGTAAAGCTTATGCTGACAGGAGGGGACAATTGCAAGTGTTTGCCCTTTTACATGAAATAACAGCATTGTTGCACTCACCATTGATGTTATACGCTGCTTTCTCTAGATACCATCCTCACAGACTGGTGCCTCCCTCAGACCTCACTGGGAGATGGGACAGGGATAGCAGATGATCTCCCTTTCTCCTGCCATGCATAGGGGTTGTTGGGAGACCCTTGGTTCATAATAAATGTCAATTATGATTAACAGCGGTCTAACATTCAAATCATGTAGTACTGGCAATTCCCTTCCGTCACCTCTGTCCCTTAGCAACTCTGCTCCCCATCAGCACAATGGATAAATGCGCCTTGCTTTGATTCGGCTGTCAGGCAGAGATCCAAGGGAGAGTACTGATTTACTTTGTTTCTACTCAGGAGTGGTGGCACCAATTTCCTGTCTGGTCTCGCCTCTGAGCCCTTTCCTATACCAAGAAGGATCCCCTACCCCCAGTCACATTTGGAAAGCAAAGCTTGTTCATAGCAGATCTATTACTAAATTCAAACTGATCCCCTTCTGACTCTTTAATCCCTTTTATGCTTTCTTAGTCCACGGTTTGTGCATATAGGCTGCCTCGGCCCTGGGTAAATAACAGCAATTTTGTATTTTCATGTTGCTTTAAGGTCAAGAAAGTAAGGTGGGAAAGGCATAATAACATGTTTCTCTCATCTCTTTCACCAGCATCAGAACATTGTGCAAGCGCTTACCTGTTACTCAATAAGCCACTGACATCCACTGTATCTGTTTTTTGTTCCCCCTTCCTCACCCCAAGTTCTCTCAGCTCATTAAAATCTTCAACTCGCTGGGTCCTGAGAAGTTTCCCCTCGTGGAGCAAACATTCTTTCCAAGCCATAAGCAGATGGTGAGTACCTTTGCTTTCTTCTGAGGTCAGCATGGGTAGGGGAAAAGCAACGAATGTGAGCTGTGCACAAGAGATGGTAGTGGGATATCTGGGAAGAGACTCAATTTTATTTACAGAGAATTACTAGCTAAAAAAGCAATATGCAAAAAGCACTGCTCAGGACCCTCTTTCCTTTCTTGCCCACCCTCCCCTAGGTCACATATGGGCCCTGAAAATTAAACAATGAGAATAGGTTCAAAGCCAAAGCAAAAATGCATTGTAAATTCTAGTCAACAGAAGTTCATCCCTTAGAGCAAGGAATCAGTTTATTCAGATAAAGTGGATTTTTTTTTCCTCTCCTGGAATTCTTTAAAATATGTTGACAATTTGGGACATGGACCATAAGAGATGTTTTTTTTCACAGTGGCAGTTGGCCTGGTCTGTCACGTGGTTGCCATCCATGAAATGTTTATCAGCCTGACTAGGTACCTAAAGTAAATCACAGTTCTTGAAAAAGAGTTTGTTTCAGCTTGTAATGTTTCTTTTGCACAGTGGCTCTGGGGGACTAGTCTTCCTGTCAACAACTAAACACTCAGTGCCTTGTGTGGCTACTGGGCACTGCATCAAACTTAGGGTACTTTCCAAGCAGATCTGAGTAGGTACCTTTAGTCCTGGAGAACATGGGAAAGCAAGTGGCTTTGTTTAAAGCTCTTCATATCCCTTATTTTTCTGGGTTAAGAGGATGATTAGTACTTCATGATTTTTTTCTGCCAACTTACATCCATGAATTAGTGTCTCTTGTTACCTGGCTGAGGGTTTGATGAGACCCTGTGTGAACCATGACCCGTCATGTGAGCTATGGGCTGGCTGAGCTTATTTCCCATGCTTGTTTGTGAATTCAAGTAGCATTAGCAACCTGAAGATTAGAGTTGTTGAGACGTCAAACTAGGGCTCAAAAACATTCAAAGCCCTCTTTTCTCACATAGTTGTTGCAACACTGTGGGCCAACCACAAAGCATAAGAGGGTGCAGGCACCTGATGGTGGAGATAGAGACCAAGCGAGAGCTTCAAAATTCAAATAGAAGTCTCATTCAGATTCTTGTGAAAAACCCCACCGGTGCTTGCCAGGTACTTGAATGCCTTGAAATGCTGGTCCTTCGTCTCCCTGTTCCAATATTCTGTTCTCTGTCTGTGATGTGTGGACAACAGCACTTCCATAACGTCACAAGCATGTCACGGAGGTAAGTACAGTCACAAGAGCTGTGAAGCACTCAAGTGATGCAATAGTAAGAGCTGTATCATCATTTAAGACATGAAGAAAGGGATGGTCCCTAAACACTACGTGACAGCTTGTTTCAGACATTTAAGACAAATTAGTTGGCAAATCTCGTTGCATTTAATTCCTGCTGACTGATTTATAAAGAGGGTTTTGTGACATATGTAATGCTTCAGGACAATTGTCACTTCGCATGACCATCACTTCAGGAATGGTATTTTTGGAAGAATTGATTAAGGTTTTCATTGCAAACACCTTGTGCTAGACCTTCTAGCATTATTTTCTTGTCTGGAAATCTGATTCTTGAATCCTTAGCACATAAATGCTTTTGTTACCAGCACAGCAGTTTGGTTTAGCAGAGCACTGATCTTCATTTCATGTATTTCTCATCTTTATAACTGAACGCCTACTTGGAGATGCTATAGCTTACTTCCAAAGGAATGCAGGAACCATTTTAAACTGTAGCTAAACTCATGTGAACACAAACACTATTGTTGCTTGTGTAATCTGGTTTAAATCAGTCACTTTACAAACATTTATACAAGCAACAATCCACTTGGGCAAATTCAGGCCAGCCCTTTCCAGGTGGGGGGTTTGCCTCGCAGAATTAATCTACGTAACTTCTTAAGGTCTTTTCTAGATAAATCTTCACAGTATCCTGGGCTGTGAGAAGCTGGGAGGTAAGTGCTTAGGCCAAGCAAGCTCCATTGCAGTCATCATTCCACCAAATACCTGTGAAAGTTGCTTGTCTGCTATGTATTAACTGTTCCATGTGTCAGGCAGGAATATAATGATCTCCCTTCCCCACTCTTTTCTCCCCTTTCCTGCTGGCATTTTCAAGTTGTACCAGTTAGTACTTGTAAAATGTGCTGTGGTCCTTTGACGGCTGCCCCCCAGAAGTGTTTATCACTAGTGTTACAGGTTTACCTCTTTGCCATGTGATATATTTTTAAGTAATGAAGCTCTCACATAAGAGATCCTCACCTTTCTATGTCCAAAAACATTCCAAAGCTTACTTTCTAAACCTTTGGATTAAACATTAAACAGATGTTAAAATCTGTTTCATTCTTTCATCTGTGAATAGAGATCTTCTTGAAGTAAAAGTGAGATAAAGGGAATTTCTAACAGTAGGCATTTTAATTTATTTGAGAACTCTCTCTGAAGCTTCCCTCTCATGACAATGGGGCATTTTTAACCAGCCTTAAACAGTAGACTTAAAGTGAGGACACAGGGCTCTGACATTTCACAGCAGAAGAAATCCAAAAGATGAATCTCTCTTCCCTTTGCCACAGGCATGGACCTGTCAATCCTCCCCCCAGCGATCACTTTATTGGAAATAAGAGTGATCTGGCAACTGTTCTTCTGAGGTTCTACTGGTGCTACACAGCAGCCACAATGACTGCCTTGCTCTGTAGTGACCCCCTATGGCCAGTTAACAAGTGGGACAGATCAACTTCAAAAGAGATTTTGTGATTCTCCTCGGCTTACAAACCCAATAACAATTCTTAGAGAGATCAGCCTCTTAAAAATAGGGAGGAACTGCAGGATGGATTTTTGACAAAGCGAGAACTGCCAGAGGGGGAATATATGCTTTGGGCCCAATAAAATGGTATTAAGAAAGGGAAGGAAACAAATAAATTCACTTGCAAATCCATTTGTGCACATTTGAAGTGGACAGAAGCTAAGATAAGTGAAGCAGAGACAGAATGTCTGTGATAGAAATAAAACCACTTTACTGTTTAGAATAAAAGGACACTATAAAAAGTGAACATTATGCAACATTACCTTAAAAGACAATATACATTCACTGAATATAAAATTTATAAATAACATGGAGGAAAACTGTAAACAGTGCTAGAAAATTTAGCAACAAATACATTCCTTCTGAACAAGATTTTTCACACGGGTTTGGTTCCCTCCCCAAGTTTCCATGACTATCAGGAACAGCAGAGTGGCTCTACGAAGGAAGGACAGAGTCAGAGAGAAGGAGAAGCCAGTACAGGCAAAGCAGCAGCAAACGATTAGTGGATTTTAAAGACTTTTCTCAAGACTTCCAAAAGAGACTTACTCTAAAAAAGACCAAAACATTTTGCAGTTCCCTAGATTTTGTTCTGCCCTTTCAACTATAAAATACATTGTAAGTGAGATATTCTTCCAGGGATATCTGAAAGAATGGAAACTTACTCCTCCCATGGAGGCCTTTATTTCAAATAGTCCTTACTGTAAAAAACACACCAGCATGTTTCTCATTATCATGCGGCAGCATTTTGCTCTGGCCAAGTATGAATGGGATATGGTGATATATTTAGGCTTTAGAATAGTCCTATCTCAAGGATCATGTAAGTCTTCAAAACACTGGAAGTTTAGACCAAAAATGGTAGGTTTGTCTGATCCAGGAGATGAGGGGGAAGCCTCAACCAAAAGAATTTTATTCAAGATACTCCATGCGCAGGATCTCCTGCTCTATACACTCTCTACTTAGGAAAAGGAAAATCGAATCCCATCTTTCCCAGAACTTCAATGTATTTTTCATATTTTTTGTAACTCTAAAGGGGAAAACACTCTCAAGGAAATAAAGAAAAATAACTATAAATAAGAAAGCAAGCAGCAGCAGTCTTGAAACAAGCTATCCATTTTAAAAAGTACTTTTAATAATGCTGATATACCTAAAGCATGGAGCGAGGTGGGGAAAGCTCTCATCTTGTATATGGCCAAAATTCGTGCTCACATGAGCTGTGCCATTGACAATTCCTTGTTCCTCTTTAACCTTAAGTTATGGGGTGAAGCAAGGAGCACGTCAGAGGTGACAGGAAGATATTTGTGCTGCTGCAAGCCTCCATCGCCTAACATTTGGGGGAGAAATTCACACCTGCCTCCTTACATCTCCATGCCTGGACTTCCCACATATTGCATGTCTTCTGTAATGAGGGAGAGAGCTTCATCTATTGGCAGGCAGAAGTGAATTAGCAGGACAGAAGAAAGGAGGACAGACAGAAAGGAAGAATTCTTTGAGTCTGATTTAGAGCCTGTTCAATCTATTTAATGGCTCCCTCCCACTTCAAGGGAGCCTTCAGTCAGGTTCTTAATGCAAGCACAAGCTAAAGCTTAGCACAAGAAATACATGTCCCTGATAGCATGCACAGAAACAAAATTAAGAAGCCTCCCAAAAGAAATGTATTTTTACTGGATTCTTGCCCCTCCTTTTGGCTCCACATTTTTAAAAGCCATAACAACTGTTTCTTTAAACAGCAATGGGAAAGGTTTGCTACCAAACTCCAACCCCTGCCAGCCTAGCTGTCTGCATCTCAGAAATATTTTACCATCTGCAATATAAAATGGGAACACGCTTCATTTTCTGGTAATGTGGCTGCCGTTTTGTTGTTTACAAAGCACAAGCTACATTATATTCTACTTAGGGACACAAGTCCTCAAAGCATTAGAATGCAAATATTTTCACAATAATTTGAGTGCAATACTGTGATGTCTCAGCTAGCTAAATGAATCAGTGACAGGTAAAATATGCAGAGCTGCAGTTTAATGAAAATTCAAATCAACACTTCACTGCATCAAAAGGCATTTTCATTTAGCCATCCAAAGCCATGAAAAGTGGCTGCAGCTCAAAGAGACATCAGCTTTGCAAAGTCACTTTTGAGCATAAGAAGGGCCATCTCCAGCAATGCTGACTCCACACAATGCAAACAGTGAGGGTGGTGAGGCCGGCTCCTCCCTCCCCTCAGTGATCCTCAGAGATTTTGTCAGTGGTGCACAGCTCAAAGAGACATCGATCCACTGTGTCCAAGGCCCAAGCCCATACTCTGCCAAAAGGGGCAACCCATCACCTGATCCTACAATGGGTGCTGTGAAGCACTCTCCCTCTCAACTCCAACCCATAATTTAGGAGCAGTCACAGAGAGGAGAACTTTTTGAAAGTGTTCAGAGTCTGAATCACAGGAAAATCCAACAGACTTTCAGTGTTTTTTTGTGCTGTGTGCCGACTCAGAGCAGCCGAAAAAAATGCACAGCAGACCTAAGTACCTCTTACATCTAATCTTTGAAAACGCCCTTTAAAGCTCATATCAAAAATGAAGCTACAGGCTTTCTGCTGCAACAATTCATCTAGTAAATAGGGCTTTTCATGGGATCTATATTTGGCAGAGCTCTGGTAGCACGCAAGGAACACAAAAACACATCAGGGCCCATCTCAGAAATTCTTTTCTTTCCATTTGGCAAAAAGGCCCCAAACAACTCTCCAGTAATTAAGGTCACTGACTGTAAAATTCTCTATTGCCCAGGGCTGGAATCACTGCAACATTTTTTTCCTGCTGGTGGCAGCTCTGCTTTTTAAGTGGAATGAACTGAAGATATATGGAAACTTAAGATAAATAATCATAATAATACAAAAATGAAGTTAAGCATAATCTTCTCCCTGCCCAAGCCCTCCCCATCCAAAACTCACTCAACCCATTTTGTCAGCACCCCTTCTTCACCATCATTAAAACTTAAAATACTTTTATTTGATAAGAAAATTATATTATAGTTTTCTTAATAAAAAAAAAAAACAAAATAGAACAAAAAAACTTCTCCAGTCAAAGCACAAGACAGTAAGGCTCCTCCTCCCACATCACTGCAGGGCATGGTACGAGCACATGCACAGAGCTATGCTTAACAGTGCCTACAGGGAAACACAGTACTTGACACAGAACGAATCCTCTGGGCAGCTGAAATTTTATGACCCCAGCCAGCACTTATTAGGAGACCACTCTTCCTTGCCTAACCCCCCCATACACTTCCTTTCACTATAAAAACAAATGCAGCTAGAGTAGCTGCAGGGGAGGAACCGTGGTGTAAGGGGGTACAGAGGAAACAATGACTGTAGCAACTACTGCAGATACACTGGAGCTTCAGTATCTTAAAAACTCCTCACTGACTCGGAATGTCAATATTTCTGTCTTAAAACACAAACAAACCATTCTTTTGTTTATAACACCAAAAAAATTCCATGTCCTGTCAAAAATAGCTTATGTCATTACGTGTATATACATCTTAGTTCAGCAAAACACTATTTTGGCAATATTTTTTTATAGTAAGAGCTCTAGCAAGTCTCCCCTTTCCCTCTTCCATGTGATTGATTTACAGTTGATACTTTTGCATCTGTTTGGTTTAAGGTGTTCACAAGCTGGTTTTGCTGTGGAAGCTAAGCTGCAAAAATTTCAGGGGCCAGTGCTGGTCAAAACATCAGCACTTCATCTGCTCTGCTGTAGGTAATTTCCCTCCCTGAACACAGGGGATGGCGCTTTTGTCTGCTTTTGAAACAACAACAAAAATACAAAATACTCTCCCTTTTGTTCTGGAGAAACCCAGAACTTTAAACATGCTGTTGCATTCAGACTGTGACTGAATTAGCTAGCACAATCAGTCAACAATGCTTTTACCAGATGATGTGGTCAGACACACCAGGTGAATTCTCCCACTGTTACAGTCAATCACATTACCAATCTCTCCCATAGGGGTGGATTTCTTTTGGACGTCATTTTGTCCAGAGTTTAGGCTGAGTTTCTTTTCAGTTTGTTTCATTTGCCAATCTGATAAATGAAACCTGTTTTCCTTCAAATAGATTTGTCTACGTATTTTCAGCACTTAGTGCATGAGAAGGGGTGACGGGAAGCCAGCGCATAGAATACAGTGCCTAACTGGCATAGTTTTTAGATTTCTGTTTTCCTAAAAAAATAGAGATTATATCACTACAACTAATGATAGGTGTAAGAGAGCAAGAGCTCCATTATTTTTTTCTTTCTTTTTCCTCCCATTTTTCCCTCTGGTGTGCAAAAGTAAGCTCCCAAATGTCGTCTGATCAAAATGAGTGGTATCAAAAAATGGAAAACGTGATTACAAATTCAGTAAGGTAGCACAGACTTTTTTTTCTTTTCTTTCCTTTTTTTTCTTCTCTTTTTTTTTTTTTTTTTAAGTGTTCGAAGTGCTAAAATTTGCATGAAAACAGGCACTAATTTCATTGTCATCATCATGATCTGGTAAGAGTTAGTGTCCAAAGGAAGATCAGCCACAAGTAAGGGAGAGGGGAGATACGGAAGGGATAGTGTGCTCAGGGATCTGTGGCATTGATGATCGTTTTATCTGGAGGCGCCCATCCTCTATACCAGCTGCAGTAACCTTCCACCCGCTGGATGCAGGCATAGTGCTTCGCTTGGTATCCTGAGTGCCCGAAGTTGGAGAGCATGTCTGTCCAAATACACTCATTCTTGGAGGTGGCAAAGCAGGGCAAATAGTAGCAGGGCCTAATCTGCAATTGTAAAGAGCAATCGGGTAAGGCTACAGGGCAAATCAACATTATTTAAAACATCTTTTTACCAGATACAAGGGATTCAAAGTTTCACTCCCTCAAACCTTGCTTACTAAACCAAAAATTCCATCTGAATTCAGTAATCATGTAAGCATGTGCTTAGCTTCATAAACACAGGTAATTCCAGAGTCAAAGGGGCTTTTCAGGTGCAGAAAAGTTGAGCTTGTGTCTATGTTTTTGCAGGCCTTGGGCCATGAGTAAAAATTTCAATGCCAGTGCCAGGCTGTGAGATTTTAAGCACTCAAAAAGCTTACACAAGAAAAAAAACCTGTACCTATCTTGCCAAGTTTCTGGTACCTGATTTCATTCACCTGCAAATGATTCTGCGTTGATTTTGAAATCCTTCCCCAACCCCAATTAACTCCAACAAGGTATTAAAAAGACATAGACTCTTCATTTTATTTGATTGTCTCTTCTATAGGCTCAACACAAAAGCTGGGCTTTACTCTTTCCCTGTAAAAATGGTTGCCCTCCATTTCTCTTCTTCTTCACCAGCATCATTGGTATTACCAGCCAGGGGAAACAGAATTCTAAAGCTTGAATGACTTAACGCCACCTAATTAGAGACGCACATACCTTGCATCCACAGCCCAGATGATAACGATGATTCAGTCCTTTACGCTGGGACAGAGTCAGCCGGTCCCACTTCTCATACCAATTGCACAGGCCAGTGTAAACCTTTCCTTCATACACGCGGCCTTGAAAACAGAGACACGGTCACAAGTTAGCACTTCTCAGCTCAAGCACTTTTCTTGTTTCCTGATATTGCTAATGCTCTCAATATGTTTGGCTTCAGTCACTGCTCAACAACTGCTTTCTTTTTATTGACTGGTTCAGGAATCTCTGGCCAGCAAGATCACAGCAGTTCTGTAAGTTAGGAGGGTTGTGCCGGTTGTAAGCACACGCAGGCCAGTAATGCTGTCAAGCTCCTCTCAACAACAGAGTAAAACTAGAAATAAGACTCAGCTACTACCACATCTCTTATCTTCTTGCATGCCCCCATCTGAGCAGCATGCATTTCTTCAACTCACTCCTAAGGGGATCTTCCACTTCTGGCACAGCTGAGTAGCAACCAGTTCCCTGTTACAGACATGCCAGCTCAGGTATGAATTTACAGCTGTGGACTGTCATACAGCATGTTTGAGAGATACTTCAGAAAAGAGAGGGAAATTTAGAAAGTGAAATTACCCTCAGCATGAAAGAATACTGAGCACCAAAATACTGTTGGCCATCTTAACACTTGGGAAGCTGCGTATAGCTGTCTGCATAGCTGCCCATGTCCTTAGCAGGTGTATGTATAGTAAAGAGGAGGTTTTGATGAGGAAGAAGTATACTGTCCTTTACCTGTAATCAGATATTGGTACTTGTTGACCTCCAGCTTGACTCCACAAAGACTCTCAGAGGCTTCTGTATAGATGTACTGAACATGTGGCATTATCTGGAAGCCCCTGTACATCTGGAGAAACAAATAAAAATGCTTTAAGTCACCTTAAGGTGATGACTTTACAATCTGCATTCCTAGATGACGGTGACAAGCAGTGAACATTTAGTATTTACAACAGTGAGGGACTAATGGCACAAGATGGACTCTGATGCAAGTTTCCCCACCAGATCTGCTGGTGGAAAACACCCACCTGTTCACAAGGCATTGCAATTCAGCACAGGGACCACTTTTGTCTACTCGCATTAGTTCCAGTGGTGCTGAGTGAGCAAAGCGCCAACATTACAAGCTCTGCCAACATCCTGAACAATTTTTTTTCTTTATATAGCTCAAAATTAGGGAGAAATTAAGTTATTTCAAGTTCAAAATCTTTTTCCTTCATGCGATTTAAACCATTTCTTCTCAACTAAGGGATTTTTCTTTTAAACAATGACCCTATTTTCCAATGTTGCTGCTGTAAGAGTTTCAAACCTTTGGCACTTGATCTAAGTCATCAAGCCAGACACCTTCTTCTCATACACCTAACATTCACAACTCCTGCTGACCTCAGCAAGGCTTTAATCTTTCTCTAAGTAAATGAATGCAGAAATAGAATTCTACTCCGTCTCCTAAAATTAGCCTAGTACTGATGGGCACCATAAAGAAAATATCACGTATACATAATTCCTCTATGCTCCTTCTCCTTTTTCACAATCATTCTTCAGAGGAGGTCAGCATACAGTTCAGTTGAACTGAAATACGAACCCACAGATATACTGGCAGTTGGATTCAGAGAAATTAGCATATGTCCTTATTTGATGTGACCTTACTGCTGCAATTTAGGGAAACGCATGCACGCCTGTTAGTAGCATAACGAAGTCTTCACATAGCAATAAAACAATGACTGCAAGTGTACATTGCACCCAGTAAAACATATCTTAATTTTGAAACATTAAAGCCTATTTTCCAAATTTCATCTTTAAAATTTGGTTGTCTTCTCAAAGTATTTGGCTTCCCTTTCTTCCTCACCAACTGTATGGAATGGTCAATATTTAAAAGTTAAATGAAAACAATAGGAGTCAGAGACAACCACAGTTTCATAGCATTTCCCAGCCTATCCTTTTCTCTGCCAGCTTTATCGATTTAGAGAATATTCACATTCAGTTTAACTGTAAATATAAAAGTGAGGCAAAAGAGAAAAAAAAACAAACAAGAAACAAACAATCCCAGAGATACAGATACTCGCTGCTGTTCACCTGAGCAGTGGCATTCTCCTCCATGCTGTATTCTATTTCTTGAATTCACCTGTTATCCCCAGGGATGTGCCTCCGTTTGTTCATCTTTCACTATTTCCCCTCTCCTTTAAAATCAACAAATTTTGTTCTTCTACAGAATCCATCAGTGCTATTCCTTCTGGTTTCAGGGGCCTGATTCACACCTCTATGAACTCAGCAAAAGGATGTCTGTTGATTTAACTGATTTCATGCTAGGCCCAGATACCACATATAAAAAAAATACTGTCTGCTATGCTAAGAGTTCAAATTATCTTCTCAGCATCCATGAGAAGTGTGCCGGGTTTTTCTTTTTCTCCTTAGTCCTATTACCCAAATCAACTTAAGTGTATAACAGTATCCCATCTCAGTAACAGCAGTGCTGTGTACAGTAAAGGACATGCTAAAGGGTTTGCATTTTCCAGCCTTCCCTCTATACTCAGAAAATATACAAGGAAAGAATTTTCTAAAATCAATCATATTGTATCAACAAAAGCTCAGAGATCATGTTTGGAGTATACCATTGTGTCTGTATGTGTGCAAAGGGCACATATATTATTATTATATTATTACACTGAATATAGAAGAACTGAACCTTGCCTAATCTCTACTTTATCTCTGCCATTTTCTTGGTATGGGATTATCTACTCATATTTTCCAATTATGCTCAAGATAGCTAGAGATCCAGGTTCTGGCACAGGCATCCCGTCTGTCCTTGGATGAGTCGGATAGCCTTCAGTGCATCTTTTTTTTCCTCATCTGTAGAACAGCCCTGCCTTGCTTCAGACTGTATTCTAGTGGGTGTCACAGCAAGAAGCTATGATAACATTATCCAAGCAGATAAGACCAGCTAAGATAACAGCTGGGGCTGCCCAGTCTCTCCAGGCAGCGCATTATCTACGCTGCAGAGAGCTGTATGCTGTGCATGTGCAGTACAAGTGATCTGTCACCCAGAGCGCTAAGCTCCGAGCAGTGCTGGGCTAATTAAGTATCTGTGCTATAAAGTGTACATGTGCACAGGCACACTTTGAGCCCGTTCTCCCCCTTGCAGAAAGGGCTACAAGGAAGACCAATCATTCCTCTGAGAAGGTGCTCAGGCCTTTCCTTCAAGACCCTTACAGTCGTCCCTCCTCGCATCTTCTGCACCATTAAGCTTATGATGGCCTATGAAGTAACTAGTGATGCTGAACTGCAGTTTGTTTTTTGACTCCTGGACCTAATTTCCTGTTCACATCACCATCAGAGACAGCACTGTCAGGGTTGCTGAAGGAAGCTTGCTCAGCCTCTGAAAAAGTCATCCCTCAGTAACCTTCATCAATGCCAGCAACTGTCACACTAATTGACCCAGCGCTGGGGGCAGACAGGGCCTACCTCATCCTCTGATGACTAAAGAAAATTCACCATCACCTTGGTTCTCAGGGGAGGAAAATGAAAATTTGGCAAGGGGGAATCTTCCACAGACGTCCTCTCTCAAAACAAATAAAACAATACCTTAAGCATTATTTTTGGGTACACAATATATCCTGGAAGTGCTATTAGACCAGTCAGAAGAAAACCAGCCATAAAGCTAGCCTTTCTCCTAACTGCTACCCTAGGAGTCCTCCTGTCACCACAAACGTGTATTTTCGGAAGCATAATCACAGGGAACAAAAGTATTAGCAAGCATCGCATGGTGGTGTCTGCTAGTGCTGCTCTATTTCCAGCTGTGTCAGCATTCTCTTTAGCAGCCCCTTTACTGCCTCAGAAATACACATGAAAATCCTGTGGTGGCTCCTGCTGCATGATTAACATCACCCCGGGATACAATGTTCCTCCCTCTACTCCTCCCACGTCAGGTCCCACTAGATATAAAGGCGCTTCATATGAATTGGGCATTCTCTCTAGTCAAACACCAAGGATGGGCACTTCCAGAAAAACTCATCAGCCCATCCTAAAATAGCTCTCTAAGACTGGTGGGCTAAATTACACTTTAGTGGTTCCTGTCTCTCTCCATTGACAATCAAGGGAGCAGAAAAGAGTCAACACCTCATTTTAGTCTGTCTAAAATTAAACTAAATTAATCCCACCTCACTTCTTTCCTCTTGGGGCTATCAAGTTTCAACCCTTAGACTCATTTTACAGATTAGTAACAAACTAAGGAAAGCCTCCTTACTTCTGGCAGTCTGTGCAGAGTGCTGCCATGGTCAACTAGAACTGTTTGTGTACATGGAGTAGAAATAGCTTATCTCCTTGTTTCCTTCACAGTTTCCTGAAATAGGTCTGGGCCATTCTCAGAATGCACTGCAGCATCACAGAATGTGCAGAGGTTAGATCAGTCCTGACTTGTGACCTTGAAAGATTCTTAAATTATTTGAGAAAGCCGTGGGGGGAAGGCTTGAAAAAGCACAAGGCCTTTTCAGACAACAAACGTGAATGATAGAAAGCCTGGAGGTCTTCTGTGCCCGTGGGCTGACCTTGTGCCCCAATTCAGGCCTCAAACAAGTTCAGTTGTAAAATTCAGAGCAAAGAGTTCAAGACTGTTAGTGAGAGCAAGAATCAGACACAGCCAACTCCAAACAATGCATGAAAAAAAAATAGATTATTTGTTGCCTTTTAAGTCTCTCAATGCTTTTCACAGGCAATTCAGTACACACTGATAGACTAAACGGCTTGTCTAATTTTCATCTGCAGGTGCAGATGGGTTTATAGGTGGCCAAAAACCCCTGACATGTTAGTTTTATCTTCAGAGATGTTCCCATGCATCTGTGCAGAGGCACAGGCCTTCTTAGTTTTCTTTTCAGTAGGACAGTCAGCTTTCATTGGTGTGAGCAAGGGAGAGATCTGCTGCATCATTCTGAGTTCCTCCCACTGTATGGAGCTGAATCCCTCTTTATACTGAAGTCTTTAAGCTCAGCAGAAAGACAGCAGGGTTTCAAAGAAGACACTTGATTTGTTTGTTTATCAAGAACTATGTCCTCCGGACATTCCAGTTCTACTGAGCACTTTGATTGCTTCAGGTTCCTTCCTGCCAAAGGTCACAGTTAAATGTACACTGTAACATCTCACCAGCCTACCACCTATGTAGCAGGCATAGCTGCAGTTTGACCAACACACGGTCTCCGCTTCAAATTCATTCTTGCTTTTGTTGGACATGTAGCTTCCTAACAAAACACCATGGAACTGCTACTGCAAAAATACAATTGTTCTCCTTTGCTCTTGGCGTGACAACTTTGTAGATCACTGCTATATCTTCTGTAAACACCCTGGCCCTGTGCTGCAGAATTACCCAACGAAAACAACCAGGACAGCCTCAGACATTGTATTTAAAGACTGACACAATGGTGTCTATTGACAGCAGAGTGGCTATTGCTCCATTCAGCGTGCTCACCTTGCCTGGCCTTATGTTCCTCCCCATGCCAAAAGACACATAGAAACCTCTTCTGTTCATTGCACTGCTGCAGGCTTCTAGATCCGAGGAGAAATGCTTAATACTGTTCCAAAGATCTCTGACACTGCAACTCACTGGCAGACAATGAGGCAGGCTGCACCATGAGTTAGGAGAGAGGCTAGCGTTACGGTTGGTAAAGGGTAGTAATTAATTTTGGGGACTACTGTTATTCTAGATCACCACTGGACCTTCTTTGCTCATGATCATATGCTAGACAAGAAGCATCAAACTCCTAGAACTGAGTAGGGGGAAAACAGAGCTGGAGAGTGACAAAAGTGGACAAGAACAGAGTGCTGCAAGTTTGATGAGGCAAGGGACAGCCATCAAAAATACAGGAGTGGCAGCATTAGCTCACTGTTGCAAACATAACCAGTTCCCTTTGTTACGAGTACAAGTTAATCAACAAATATATGTTTTCATTTGAATCTAAAAAACAATTTTAAGACTGAGGAAATTAGTAAGCCCAGCATCTCAGACCCCCTTATTCAAAGTGCAAGCATTCCACTCCAGCGGAAGAGCTGTGCCAGGACCAGATTTGGCTATGTGTGCGGTTTTGCGACAGCTTATGAAACAGGCTTTGCGTCTCCTCCTCCCAGCTTTCATGCTTAGCTATAAACTGCCTTATAAAGAGAGTTACTGTTAGGAGGCAGGCAAGTGACTGTTTTTTTCTGAACCTTTACTTTGTCTAATATGTTTCAGATTTCTGCAGTCTCTGCCAAGCTTTTCCATTCCCTTTCTTTTTTTTTTTTCTTTTAAAGACATAAACCAGTCTTATGACTGAAATAGCATAGCCAAGAAAAACAATCTAGGGCTGATTTTTAGCATTACATAATAAGGGATAAGTTTAAGAAAAAAAGAAAAAAAGTCAAAAGCAGCAGGTTGAGTACAGTTTGTACAGCAAAGAATTAGAGCTCTAAAAAGAGGAACTAGGAAAATCAAGCAACTGGTGTAGGAGATCTACCTCTTTTCACCTTGAAATCAATACTGCTCTTCTGAGCTGATGGTATTTGAAATCTACAGTGTTTGGTTTAGTTTTATATAAAAGACTTCACTATATGAGTTTCATTTGTTTTGTACAAGCAGAAAAATGCCATTATTCTAACTGGTGGTCACAAAGAATGCAAGAAAGGAAGAGATCAAAGACCACATTCTCAAGGCTGGCAGACCCCACACCACCACAACATCTTGAATTTAATGGAATCACTGCATGAAAAAATTTGCATTACCGCAGTCTAACACTGTGTACGTTGAACACAAATAGGACTCCAGTATCTGGAGAAGCCCATGCAGCATCTTTTACTACCAGAAGTTTTAAATATAAAAGGAAGAATTCAGGTGTTCAGTATTGTATGTCAGGAATGACATCTTCCTGCTCCTTTCACCTGTTTGTGCAAATTTCTACCAATTGCTGGTTACTTTCCATTCTGGTTGACCAATATGAAAAGCTGAGGTGCCGTTATTTTAAGCATGCAAATTCTGCTCATTATTACATGGTAATTAAAATCATCATATCTATAAACCTATGTAAAATATACCTATGCAAACATACCTTCATCTGCTTGACTGTGTATCTCATCGTTCCAAAAGGTCCATCTTTCATGAGCTTCTTTCCCACAACTTTAGCTCGGATCACTGTCATAAGAGAGAAAAAATACAACTTATAACCAACTTTATACATCATTTAGGCTAGAGCCTCAACTTCAAAAAAGCCAGATAGATAGTTTATTCTGGAAAACTATAGGTCAGTCTTCCTCTCCATTTATACTAAATGTGATATACAACAAAAGTATGTAAAATTACACATCAAAGCAAATATTTATTTCGAGAAAATCCAGTTCTGTGTGAAGAAAAAGAACAAACATTATTTATGTTGAAATCTCACTGACATCTGCAAATCAGACTACAACTAGGACCAAGACAGGTTGAAATCTTTGCATCAAGCCACTGGGATGAAGCTCATAATTAATGTTTTAACTCTCAACATAAGGAATGATGTTCAACAGATACTACTTTAAAATTGTTCTTTAGATGCCCAATGCAGCTTCTGTTTCCCAATAACCACAATATTACAGTACAGCACATGGGAATATCCCATATCTGGGGACTTCACTACAGCTGCCACCTTTCTTATGCCACAGAACTCCCAACAAATAGCTCCCTTGAACAAACGGCTATTGTGGAAAACCAGATTGTTCAGCAACCATCAAAGCCCACAACGAAAGTTTCCAAGCCAGCCAGAGCCACTTGGAAATCAAACTAAAGCTGACCCATCAGACCTCACATACACTGCACTTAATTTCCTCATGGATATTGTGGGCCAGTGTGTGACATAGGTACCTCCACTGTACCACGGATGAACCGCAGCAATGCCAACTGAGCCCAAGCAACCAGAGATAAGGATTTTGAGGTCACTCATACAGATCTAGTGGGTGGTTTACAGTCAGTGCTTACTGAAGAGTTCCCCTGCTCATGTACTTTTGGGGCATTCCAAAAAGAAAACTACTGTTCCATCAATCCTCTTTGAAAGTTGTGCAATCACCCACTCATCTCATTACAGGACCAAAGCATAGTGACAGGGCAGGCATTATTTAGCTAAAGTCCACTCCCCTAGAATAATCATATCATATTGTACAAACACCAGAAGTGGCTTAATTTTTACAAGGGCTGCAGAAAATGAGACTGGAGAAGACCGGTCCTGGGAAGAATAAGGATCACTCTTAGAAAATCAAATGAACCCCAAATGCCACTCATACAAACAACAGGACAAAAAAATCCAAAACAAAACAAGGAACACAAAATTTCATCAACTGAGAGAAACATCAAAGCTACAATATATTTGTGCAAATCTTTACTAACACCTTATTCATAAAAAATATTCCAGTAGAATAATCCAGGGAATGTAACATACTCAAATGACAATGTGATACTTATATATAAATTACCAAGAAACTCCTTTTCTGTGGAAGAGAAAATACCAGATACTTTCACATAAAGCTTATGTTGCTACACAAATGCAAACAGTTCACCTCTACTGAATATAATCTGCTGAATATATGTTCCAATGGTTCCAGAATACTGAAATATAGGAGCTAAACAGACCACATGCATCATTTCTTTTGAGCCTGTGAAGGTCCTCATTGTAATTCCCTGCACAGGACTGAGGTAGTACTTCCACAGCAATCTTTTACAGCATTTCATCTGTGTTTTGCTGAATATGAATATTGATCCATCACAGAAAACAATTCATTAAAAAGCAGGAAGGCATGGAAGGGAGACAAAGAGACAGAGGTACTCCTTTGCAAGCTGAAGAATGCAGTAAGTTACAGCACTAAGAGAAGCAACAAAGTGCTCAGATCTGTTTTGCTACAAAAGCAACCTTGTGGCTTCTCAGTTCATTTAGGTTTCAAACAGCTGTAGAAGTCCACTGGACGAAAAGGGAAAAAGAGAAGGTTAAGTTTTTGTTCGCTACCTCGATCAAATCAATGAGGCAAAAAATCTTGCCCTGGCTTTCTGAATAATCTGAAGAAGAGGACAGGTCTGGTTATACACACCAGCTCTGGAACTTGTTCCGTGAGGATGGTGTGAAAAGAAGACAAACTCATTCTGCTCTGATTTATATATCCTGTGCTTCAGCCAGACTTGTCAAATAAATTTTAAACTAGGTAAGACAGTCCTGCTGGCTTTGATTCAAAGTACCAACAAAGCCTTCATTCACTGAGTGTCAAACTTCGTTCTCAATTTTTTCAAACTTCTATTATCCAGTGGGAGTAAAAGCCAGTCAAATTTTCCTTATTCTGCTATTGAACACGTTGTTCAGACTTTGATTTACTGCCTTCTTCAAAATTTATTAGCTACACTGAAGCATGTCCTTGAAGACTGTAAAAATGTCTTTAAAGAACATTTGCTGCCCCCAACCACTACAACCACCAGTGACGCTACAAAACCCAGCTGCCTTAAGGGTCAATGAGAAAGAACACTATTTCTTTAAGGCTTTATGAATTCCAGGGCACTTCACTAATGCTGGAGTCTGTAGCAAAGGTTGTTAAAAGTCTAGTCTTTATCTACTGCATATTTCATACACTGAAATTGAAAAACCTGGTGTTTGTCCAAAACATCTGAAATCAACAATGAAATCTTTTATCTTATTGACAGTGATAAGAAATATACTAAAAGGTAATATTGCAAAGTGCTAGAGTTTCCAAAGGAGAACACAGTTGCCATAAACGATGACAGGCACATTCCAAATTGCTGACAAAATATCTAAAACCCCATCTTCTTCAAGTATTTCACTGTTATCTTGGCAGACCTTTAACTTCTAGTTAGAGTAGCACAGCCACTTCAGAAAGAAACAAACTTTGATTTATGGGCTAATCAACAGCTTTACCACAGGACCAAAGATTCAAAATATGCACCTATACTAGCACATAACAGCATCTCAATTTCAACTAATGCAACCCAGGCAAGCAGATGGCAGGATCTATGACTTGACTAAGAAATCTCCATATTTTCGGATTATTGTTCCCCGGTAAAATTAAAGAAGAACAATCGACCTAGCAAATTTATCTATAAAAAACATCAAAAACCTTAGTGCAGGCCATCACTTCAAGCTTTCTGCAAATGGGTCAAGCCCTCCCTATCTCAGAGAAGTTGCCTTTACCATCCAAACGGTAACGTTTCTAAGTTTATTCCTTCCTTTACCAAAATGCTCAGAATGAACAAAGAACCCATCCTGACTCATTTTTTCTCATATGAAAGGAAAAACCAAGCTAAGAAGCAGAGGATCCTCCAACTCGAGTCTATCCCTTCTATTTTATGAGGCTAAATACCCACCCTCTGGGGATTAGATGCATCTGGGTAACCTGAGAAAAACTCTGGAAGGACAGTACTGCTCAGAGGTTGCTCTTGCATGTCCAGCTTCATCACCTTAAGCCTCTACACATCAGAGCCACTTACTTGTAAATCTACCCAGAAGAGAGCACCAAGCTGTGAATTTGCAGCCATGTGTTTCCCAGTTCCTGCCTTTGTTTCTTCAAACCACCGCTCACCAGTTATACTACTTTACCACTCTTTACACCTGGTCAGAAGGTAATATTGGTCCTAACTGAGCAGGGGCCATGCATGCTTGCCAAAGGAATTTTTCATCCTCTGCAAAGCATCATAAATCTACAGTATTTCTGCTCCAAACTCAGTCCATGTTACGTTAACAAAGTCAACTGTTTACTTCTGTGGATTCCTAGTGCTTGAACAGAATGAGGCAAAAGATGCTGTGACTGCTCCCCTGAACTCCTTCCTTCTCCCTGAAGTTCTATTACAGCACTGCTATTACTGATGGGAAACTTTATCCCACACAAGTGGTCACCAAAATAGCTGCATATTTTTAAACCACAATTCCTTTGAAGTATTGCCTATAAAAATACACCGAGATGAATGTTTCTCAGTACTCTGGGGTTTCAGGTCAGGTCAATTTGTGGGACTGGAGCAGTTGGCAAGGTCTCATGAGTGATTTGTAGTTATTTATGAAAAGTTAAATTAGATGAGGATATAAATCCTGATAAGCATGGCTGCCATACCATGACTCAAAGAGGAGAAAACATATGCACGGCTTTTCCACGTTTGACATGTTTAAAAATGAGGGACAGCAGAGAAAGACAACTGGATATTTAGCTGATATCCTAAAAAAAAAAAAAATATTAAGAAAATAACAACCTGCTGTGTTTGAGGATTCAAGAAATAGATCTGACAATGTATCAGAAATTGTTAATGTATTTATCTCTTTTCCCTTGCCTTTTTTTTTTTTAATGTTAACTAGCTTAGTGCTTAGGAAAACAGAGATGGCTCAGATTTGCCACAGGACTAGTACACTGTAAGCACCTAAAGGTTTGTGTTTCACTGGCATTTCTAGCATAGTACAAGCTTTCTGCATGTACATGTAAACACAAAAATCACAACTTTTCCAAATGCCACTGGATGAGGTCATGAGGTCTTATAAAGGCAAACAAATCAGAATGGGCATTAGGCTAAAAAGGCCCTTATATTTGCCCAAATACACACACAACTAACTCAAGTACTCTTTAACTTTATCCCTTATTCTGTGGCCATTTTATCAAGGATTCATAGGAAGAATAGGCATAAAGGTAAGATATAATGCAGAAGAGGGCATTGGCTTTACAGCTGAGATAGCAGAAGGCATTCTTTTCATGAGGTGAGTAGAAAAACGTGCAATGACTGATGAGAGGGAAGTGGACATGTGAGATTCAGACACGCATTTGCCAAGCTGAGGAAGCATCATGGTGAAGAGGCTTGTCATTACCACGTCATTTCACCAAGGCATACACTAGCTACTACATATGTAGTCCTGTTTTTCCCCAACTGAAAAGCAAAGGCATCAGCTGTCTTAGTTCAGCCCAGCCTATGTCCTTTATCGGGGCCAGCCACTAGATGGTGACACTATCACAAATCTCACCTTGCCTTTACAAGAGGGCACGCACAAGCTAACATCACTGAAAACCAGTTGTAGGCCAAACCGCACCATGAGGACCAGATGCTTTCATGCAAGTGGGCTGGTTGTCATCCATGAAAAGTATTTTAAGTGGAGGCACACACCCTTTAGAGAGGATTCACTCCAAACCCATTTCCCTTGTGACCAATTATCATGAACAGCTCAGGAGAGTAACAAACGCTACATTTCTCATTATTGTTTTAAGGATTTATTTTATTGGAGTGCAATATGAGTATTTTTAAGTGAGAGGTTTGGCTGAGATGCATGCTTACTGTATTTAAGCAAGGGAAGGACGTGGAGGATTCATGTTGTTTACTAATGGAGACACAGGGGACAAGTTATTCTCCCAGTCCATTCTCTGACATCCAAAGATGGCAAAATAAAATATAGGTGAGCAGCAACATGACCAGGAGGCTGAAGAAAGTCTTCTATCCTGAGGCTACAGACTATACCAAGAACTGGACAGCAAAAACAAACCCCAATTGAATGGTGCACTTGGAAATGCTGCCTTAACTCTAGACACAGGTTATGTCAAGGAGGATGGCTGCCATTTTATTTATCCAAAGATTATACAAGGGCTCAATTCCAAGAGCAATTTACTGAAAACTTTTTACCAAGTTTACTAGCAACTCTCTCACTCAGCCTGTCCCACAAAAACTCTTTACTGTACAGCTGGTACATGCTGGAGGGATCACATCACACAGGATTAAGGCAGCTGGTACATTCAAGACTCCTCATCACACCTAGCATACTACTGAGGTATTAGTTTATTTTGGCATTTATGTGAGCATCTCCAAACCTGGTCAAGACAGGATGCTTTTATACATATATTTTCTTGCACTAGTGCTGACGGTGCTGCTAAAAAGACAGAATTGCTGTGTCCATCTTGCTCACTCTCCCTCACAAGCTGCATTTCTTTTCCCACCCCTCTGGCTAATCTGTTAGCAATTATTACCAACACTCTTGGCCTCTCTAATAATAGAGGACTGTAACTACAAGTGGGTTGTGTCATTTGGACTGGAAGTCTGGCCCAGCTATGTGCAGCGCATTGGAAGGCTCTATTAAATTGCCTGGTGCCTGTAGGCTTGTATGGGAAGCAAATGGGTGGGGCTTGCTTTGGAAAGGGGACAAGAAAGCAGCCTCTTACCCATTCCTCCACTTACACAGCAAAGCAGAACAGAGGGGAATGCTGATGACTGCAGGGGATTCATGAAGAGGGAAAAAACAGATGCAAGTCTCCACTCTGATGATCTGTATGTATTGAAAGACACCTCTTCCTACCTACCAAAATAATTCTATTTTACAAATTAGAGAATTGAATTTGAAGACTTCTTGCAAAGTGTGAGAAGGCTGAAAAAATGAAATAGAGGAGCTTTCTCTTGCCTTGTTCCACCATCTCCAGCCAATGCCACAAGAGCAAACCAAAACTCTTTTGCATTATCTTGGAAAGAGCCAAATCCAGCTGTGCTGTTACACAGTACTACCAGAGAACCTCATCAAGAAAGAAAAAAAACGTAGTGAAGTAAGAGGTTAAATGCTGGATGCTTCCCTCTCATAGCCCTCAACAACAAACTAGCTCTTATTACTGGCAGTCCAAATCTTGACTTTTTTAAAGCACTCTGAGGAACACTAATTGAGAAAGAGCACGTTCTTGACACCAATCATCTCTACCAGTCAGATAGATAAATTGCCACACAAATACCAAGTTGGAAAGCAACTTGTGCTTACTTCAGCAAGCACGTTGGAATGTTGTGACTAACAATAGAAGCCTAAATAAAAACAGGAAGGCAAGAAACACAGATAAATTTCCTTCCCATTTTCTAACCAGAACTATGACATTCATCTTTTGCCTTTGTTTTACAGATCTGAAAAGCTTTCCCTGTGTGTAGCATAGCAAGGCTGTTTGAAGGTCACACAAAAAAGTGGAAGGCAAATTAAATAGCTTCACCCAGACCCAAGCTCTGTCTAAATCATCTAATCACAATTGCAGTTGCTAACTATTAACCTGGTTTCCCATCCCTGCAGACTTCCTTGTCACTGAGAGTCTGTTTCTACAAGAAGCTGAACTTCTTGATTTTCAAGACTGCAAAACAAGGAGTGATACAACTCCTTCATACAAGACAATGATTGTATCAGACCTCCCATAACTGCAAATAGTATAAACTCCTCTAGGAGGGCTTTACCTGGGAGAAGGTTAATCCTCCCAGTACAAATTAAAGATGCAACGTTGCCTAAAAAAAAAAAAGCAGAATTTGGATTGTGCTTGGTATTTCACCAAGCTTACTAACTGGATACAATTTTTCTGATGGCAGCAGTAGCAAACGTTTTTCTCCCTCTCCATACGGTGCATCTCACTCTATGGAAGCCCAAGCTCCCTTTGAAATACTTTAGAATCAGAGAAAAAGGAGAGATCTTAATTAAGGTACTGCAAATTCTCTTCTAGATATTTCATTCAGGTTCTTATATGCAACATGGTTGAAGACAGTTCAGCTGCTCCGCACTGCTCTTCCATCTAGCTCCTGATGTTAGCTCCTGACGCTTTTCCACCATAAAGGGATAGTGGTTTTGGAGGATGGAAGAAAGACTGAAATAAGGAAGAAGAAAGGAAGGATCTAACATGCATTTATATTCATTTACAAGTAGAATCTTTTAGATTCATAGGTAGATGGTATGTTTTGTGCCAAGGGAGACTCACTTCTGGAAATCCTTTGTGATGAACACAGAGAAGCTAAAGGAAGAAATAAAACCCGCGTATGTTGTTACTAGCTATTACACCTACTAAACTCTGGGAAGTGAGGTAGGCCAAGCAATTAGCTAGACAGGCACACAGTATTGCTAATTGAGTCACAAGACTTACATGCATCACTAAGTTAGTCTCAGAGCTTGCACCAACAAAACATTCTAGGTCTGCTACAGATGTAAGCAGAGACATGACAGACTATATAAAGAGTGTCCCGACAGCTTAGAGAAACCTTGGTAAAATAAAAATGGAAACCAATGGCATTCCTGCAGCCATTTCCATCTTTTCGACAGACTTTTAACTTTCCACCTAAGTATTTTTTAACTGAAGGCTGAACTACAGTTACTGAAAGCTGAATTCAGGCTAGAGGAAAAAGATAAAAGGAAAGTATGAGCATAAAGGAAGGCAAAGTGATGCAAGTGGAGGGAGAAAGAGTAAATGCCTCATGAACAGAGCACAGCAGAGAGGCACCTTACACCTCTCTCCAGGGGATGCTTTCAGCAGAGTGCATTTTGCCTCATTTTGTGCCACTGACAACTGCCAAAGTAAGAAGTGCTTTCAGCTGAGGTTAGCAGTGTTGTAAAGATGGTTGTCAAAACCAACACACAAAAGCACTTCTACAGCCAGCTTAAAAGAGTTGGATAACAATAACAAGCATATGACTCAAAGCTGGTCAGACAATGCTCAGCTCAAATACATTTTCCATTTTCTTTTGGTCTACATAAGTTTTGTGCAGTAAGATTTAGCTCAGTTCTCATTTCCAGATCCAGTACTTCTAGACATAGTACATACAGGATGAGGAGAAGCCAGGCTGAGACAGACAAGGCTGTGGTTTCTCATAGCTCTGTGGAATTGTTTGAAGGAGCCATAGGCCTAAGCATTCCACTCAGAGAATATGGCAGAGCTGAAGTGAGACTAATTAGGGGCAAATGTAAACCATATGCGATTTTAATGAAACAAGGAGCTGGTGCACATGGCTTACTGCTGCAGGAGCATTTACTGTCTGAAAGGAATGTGCATCTGGCATTGATCATTTCCCAACCCATCAAGTGAGCAGTAACATGGAAAGCAAACTAGAGCATATGATGAGAGATGAATTGCCTACAGAAGTACCGTTACGGGAGCAGCCTCTGCAAGGAGCAAACATGTCTTTTGCCTCAGTGAGGCTCATCTTCCACTTCCACAGATCATGATAATAAACTACAAGAATGAGTGCTAGAGTGATTAAAATGGATCTAGTGGTATTTTAAAGAACCTACTACAACCATAGAAATCCCCTTCTGGTTCATATGGGGCAGGCTTTTACTCAAGGTCATGGGCACTGCTTAAAGAAAAAGTACTGTTGACCCTAAGCAAATACAGTCTTCAAATGTGATGTCCGTTGCTACAAGTATTCAAATGACATTGCTTTTACACCTACATCAAAATGGGTACACTGTGAGGAGATTTGAGGCTGAAAGGTAGTGTAGATGTACCTTTCTATTCTTTTTGACTGCATATTTCCCAGGGAGTTAGAAAAAGTCCTTTGCCTGCAAAGCTGTACGTAAGTTGCTCTACTGGGATATAGTCATTCCTTCTGCAAGTTGTTGTGTTGCAGTTTGATATCAGGTTCTCAGAAAAGAAAAAACCATTATCTTTACCAAGCAGCCAAGAGGCTGTTCGCATACATTGCAAGAGAAAGCAGAGAAAGATGATTTGATCCAGCACTCAGCGGTGTATACAGTGAAAGTCCAGGGCTGAACCTGGTAGATGCTACTTCACAAGTCATGTAACAGTCAGATATCTGCAAAGCCAGATACATAGGACTGGCATGACTTTGCTCCTTAGTGCTACATTTCCTCTGTGGGACAGCCGGAGTTAACAAGTACAATAAATTCATTGCTGTATTTTTCAAGAGGCAATATAAAATTCTTGAGTCAAATCTGCCTATTTATTAGTCTTTCTTAACCTACCGCGCAACCCATAAATGCACTGGGAGCTCACACCCAAGTGGTCCAGCAGGACAAGGAGAAGGAGGGAGTCCTGCTAAAGAGAACATCTGAAAGTATTTTTCTTCTGCACATTAGAAATAGGGCAGCTCTGACAGCCCATGTAAACCTTTCAAAACAGGGAGTATCACAAGCCACAAGCCTGGACACTCCCTGCTTCAGCAACTTACTTCAGACTCTCCTTGCTTCAGCACCTCACCCAGCTGGGACGGGTGCCAGCATTCTAGGAGGAGGCTGCACTCCAGTGGTCACATGGTTTACAGTCAATTTTGCACGTAGGAGCTATAGAGAGGAAGAACTGTTTGGGAACATGGATAGATTTCAAGGGTACTGGGTGGGCCTGCAAATTCCTTCCTGCATTAGAAAACTTGCATTAAACTGATAGGCTAAGCAGCTGTCCACACCAAAGAGGTACACATATTTAACCAGGTCAGGCCTATGTGTGCTGCTCTGCTGTTGCTGTTTGCCCTGGACCTGAGAGGACCCAGTATCAGGCCTACCAGGCCTTGGAACTAAACCTGCATTCAAACAATTTCTCCTGTGAGAATCCAGTACCTTCGCTTACCATTCTTGAGCCATCATAAATTGTTTAGAAGCTGACAGCCTCTACAGACTGCTTACATGCACTGGTGGACGTGTCTATGACACAGTTCTGGTTTATCATAATGCTTAAGGAATTTTCTAATTGCTGAGTTTATTAATATCTACCATGTAACCACAGTCATTAATACTACATAGCTGAGATTAGCTACATGAACAATTTTACCCTGGAGTCTGAAAACCACCTACAGACTTAGGTGTAGCACTTGGATCCTGATTCAGTGTTTATTAAAGCAAGTGGAAAACCTCCCTGAGTCCTGAATGACCCTCATGTACCACAATACCCAGTCAGACTACAGGTCAAGGTCATGACAATATCAGGGCAAACCTCACACTGACCAATTTGACCACATATCCAGAACTTTCCAGGACCCCATGTAGCCCTGTCCTGTGTTCCAAAATATCATCCTTCATTTTCAACCTTCAAAGAGATATCAAAGGCCAGAAGAACTCAGTGTTGATCGAGTAAAGTTAGAAAAAAAGGAGAATGACATGAGACATCTCATGAAAGAGGTAATGAGAAGACTTGGAAGCCTAAGAACTTCTATAAGCAACAATCGTTTACATGAGTAACGTAAGTATTGCACACTGTACATCCTCTGGCTCTGCAGACACAAGGTTTTCCCTGTGCAATGACACAGAGCACTGACAACAGAATGGGCAGGCAGACACTGGCCAGTTACCTTTGTTCTTGGAACAGTTTTCTCAGAAACTCGCCTCACTGTCCTACTGACAGACTGGCCAAAGCTGTTCCATAGAAACTGCAGTGAAGAGAGAAACAGTATAACCATCTCATTCTTCTATTACCCAAACTTCCTTCACAAACTTTTCGTGTTCATGAACAGTCCAATAGGTCACAATCAGAACAGATTACCAGAAGTTGTGTGTCATTACTTGGACACTCATATGCATCCTAGTGCTCCCAGAGAAATATTAATGAGACATTAACTCTTAGGTAGACTTCTGTAAGAAAAGAAAACACACTGAATAGTTAACAGTGCCTGTCTACCACTGATTGCTGACTTTTCTTTTTTTTTGCACAACAGATATTTATACAAATCCAAGCCTAACTCATACTGTTTTATTCCTAGTCAGTATTGCTAATTCATGCTTTTCATATGGAAATTCTCAAGTCCTACCATACGCATCTGATGGAGATTTACTTAAAGCGAACGTACCAGACAGTTAGATAATCTACGCTATTGGAGTTCAAGAGTTTCATAAAGTATTCTTACCAAAACCTTTCATAAAATTCCAGTTTGGGGGAAGTGTCCTTGTAACTTTTTAGAAAAAACACCTAAAAGGTCACAAGATATGGTTGAATAGTCATTTCACAGCTGCCCTGGTACAGTGATTACTACTTCTGAATGCTCTAAGGCCCATTAACTGTTTTGGGACGCAGAAGTTCCCTGGACACTGCATTGTTGAATGTTTACAGACAAGGGTAATCATTTCCAGGGTATAGACCAAGCTTGACGGCTTCCTGCCTGTCTAGGTCTCCCAAGACATTGCTTTAACAGGACGATTCTGGCAAAGTAACGAACCGTCCTCCCAAGAGCCAGCTTTTCCAGGCTCCAGTTAAGCTCGCACCTGGAAACACAGGTGTAAGCATGTTTAAACATTGACAGGGAGGGAACTAAGAGAAATACAAGGGGAAATACCTTGTCTCAGTCCACTGGCAGCAGAGCAGCCACAAATTTGTTTGTTCATTAATGCAGCAAAACCAAGGAGAACTGCCCATTGCCAAGGACTAGAGCAAGTGAAGGCAATGTAGATTTGTGTTTTAAAGGGAACTCTCAGCATTCAGAAAAAGTGAACTATAAAACCCAGAGGACTAATGAACTGGAATCTTTCCCAGCTTGAGATGTAGCGTGTAACCTGATCAAAATCAGCACTTCCGGAAAGGGAGGCTGTTAGTGTTAAACCATCAGGGACAGGACTGGTGGAAATCTTTCTGGACATACTTTTTCCTATCAGGAAAAAAAAAAAAGTTTGGTCTTACTTAAGTCACAAATTTCTAAGGAAAGCATTAACTTCAGTAAAATTGTTTTCTTCTCAGAAAAACTACGACCTATTTTCATCCTGAATCAGCATTTCTCTTCGACTGTGCTAAAGTCTAAGTAAATGCTGATTTGTAATAACATTTTTGTTCAAAATAGATATTTTTAATTTGCCCTTCAAAATATTAGTTTCAGATGCATCAGAATCCCTTTTCCATAAAATTTCATACTGAAGACACTGATATTTTCATTTTCTGTCACATTTCAGATTGAATGAATTTCCAACATTTCAAAATTCTCTATGGAACAGAAATTCTAACCATCTCCAGCAAGTTGCTAGACTTTCACTGCATAAATCAGAGGTGACAACAAGCAGCTCTAATGACAGAAGCAAGAGCAAATTCCACTTTTCCCCTCATTTTTCAGAAGCAGCAAGTAAATTTGTACCAATGAGAGCTGCAGGTGCTGAGAACTGGCATCATTTCAAAAAGCAAGCCGTTATCCCCTATGATCTCAAAGAGTATCTGAACTAAAATAAGCATTCAACATCAGAGATCAGTCCTTTAATTCACTGCGCCAATAAAAGTGCATCAACATTGCAGACTTCAAATGAACAGAGACATCCTAGAGCGATCTTTAAAAAGAGACTTAGGATGCCACAAACACACGAATTAAATCTGTCCCTCAAGTAAAACATTGGCCTGCTGGGTGCTTGTACTTTGAGACCGCAGGCAAGTCAGCAAGTCAACCCTGTGACAAACGCTTTCCTACTCTCTTTTTCCTTTCTAGCCATTTCCAACATTTTGAAGCAGTATTGTTTTGATTGCAGGCTGCTTCCTGAAACCGCGTCCTTCAACTGCCTGTTGAACCCAGTGGGAATCTTTCCACTGATCTTAACTGGAGCAGGATTAGGCCCTAAATAATTAGTGGTGGAATCCCTAGATTTACAAACTGAACAGCTGTCTCTGCCTTGCCAAAAGAAAGGAGGGAAAGTTATTCCTGCAGCTGTTTTCCCCTAAGTTCCTTCGCTCCAAACTGTAACAGGACTGGAGGGAGGGGGAGAAGGTGGAATTTTAATAACCCATTAAAAAGGAGCATGGGCCATTGCGCAGCAGGTCTTTCAGTTCTACTCAAGCAGGGTCACTGCTGCCAGGCTCAGACAGCCCTAAGGGCACGGGAAAAGTCGTCATCTTGTTTTCACATCTCATTCACAGAATGGATAACGAGGGGGAGGGAGGAATCAGCTTTTGGGTTAATTAGCACCATGAACAGACAGCTGCATTGTCATTAAAAGTTCAAGAAGTCATCGGGGTCATCACTGAACAGCAAGATGTACACACACGCACACGAGGCACACGTCTAAGCACGTCTAAGCCTGGGTCTTTAGTAGCCTTTCTCGGCTCTGATTTTCCACTACCCCAAGGAGAACACTGAGTTAAGAACATTGAACTGTCGTAGCTCTGAGAAGACAGAAGCACAAAGGCACCCCCTCTGAATAGCAGATGTTCATCCCCTTGGAACTGCTTAATTTCACACTTAATATACTAAGAATAGTTACACAGCTTTTTTTCCCCTGAGAAAAAAAAACAGAGGTGTGGCTTAACAATGTACAGTTTCATGTCCACTCCTGATATTCTGTGGGATAAGCATAACTGCAGTTAACAAAACCAGGCTATTGGTGCACACTGCTTCCTTACACAAGCAAGGAAGCTGAAGAGGTGCAAATGCATATTAGTAAATCCAGAAATGAGCATGTATGAATAATAAGGAACATATAAAGCCTCTAAAACGACAAGGACTGATATTAATAAGGTTTGGAGCAGTGCCAGCCTCAGAGAGTGACAAATTAGCTTAAAAACAAAAACAATAAATTATCCAACTATGCCAAACAGCCACAGATTACATTCTTGTTGCCACAGCTTGCAGTAACTTTTTCTGGTAAGGGATTTCAGTGAAAACTTACCAAGAGAAGTAAGGATTCCCCTGCCACCTTCCGAACAGGGCAGAGGAAAATACAGCCTTGAATAACTGAAGGATTACTGCTCCTACAGAAAGCAGCCTGGCATTGCCTGGTCCCATCAGCTGTAGCTCTGCTGCCAATACATTCTAAAACCAAAATAGGGCTGAAACCACTATCATATTAGTGCAACCTCACCAAAATGTATTTTACCTTTTCTGGGAGATAAGAGCACAGATTCTGATTGCTTTTAGTTTTAAATTGGCAGGCAAACGTAGCTAGCTCATGAGTGTATAGTTCCGTTCAATGCTTGGTCTTTGCCAAGGGAAATTACTCTGGGAGTACAGAAACAAGATTTTTTAATTTATTTAACCATCATAGTTCTGTTGTTTGTAGTGTACACTGGCTGTGCACATAACTGAATTTCAGTACGTTTATGACAATACAGCTGTTGCAGACACTCTAGCGGAGATGTTCTCATGAGGGAAAAAATAGAATAAAGAGGTACAGTAAAAAGTTCAGAGGGGAAACAAAATGCATCAGCATTTTAGTTCTAATTGCCCAAGTTAAAATAACTGCTGTGAGCTCTGAAGTCCATGTGGACTAAGCAGCTCCTCTTAGGAAACTCCTTTGAATTCTTTCCCTCTGATTCAGGACTACGAGTATTTTTTGGAACAAAACCTGCCTTTTCCATATTTCTCTATGGGGCAGTCTGTTGGTGCTGCCTCAAAGCACCATCACAATAATCTTTCAGTACAACTTCAGTCAATCCTTCCTTGTTGTTCCACATATATATTGTGGAATATATGCTGGAAGGAACCCTGCCATGTGAACAAATACAGAGCCTGCAGAAAAATGTGGACCCCTAGGTGGCAATTATCACCCTAGGACCCTGTTACTGTCTGTCTGCCAAAAAGCCTGCCTAGTCAGGATGTGTGTAAGAAACGTTGTCAAATTCAGGGGAGGGGAGCTTTGAACAGCACAAAGGACTAAGTTTACGTCAATAGCCCAAGCTGCCATACTGCATAGAAGACAAACAGGAAAACAGTTTCTGAGACAGGCGGGAAAGAAAGATTGACTGCTTTCCTTTACCCTACCTCTTCCGACAGCTATTAGTTTTGTAGGAAACTGGGATGAGAAGGGGATTCAGAAACAAACATGAGATCTTGCACTGACAGGAAGGAACCTATTGGATTGAAAACTTTCCGGTACTAGTGAAAGGTTTGTTTCCCATCCAGCTAAATACACAGGTGCTGTCTTTTTTCAATCCACGCTATTTCTTCAACCACGGCATAGGAATAAAGGCCAGTAAAGACATGCTTCCCATGTTTCTTGCTTTTTTTTCAAGAGTCAGTGTGTTGGAAAGGACAAGTCACCTTGAGATCAAGCTGGCAATCCTACTCCAGCAGGCTCCTGCTCAATCACGCAACATCACACATCTGCAACACATGGATTTATTAGTCCTAGTTTTATAGTCCCATAATTATTTGGCGTCAGAAGAATCCTCAGAGCAAAATATGAGTTTGAAAACAGATCATTCCCATCCTGTTGGCCTCTCAGTCAAACAGAAAAAGAGCAAACCAGAATACACTGGGAAACTCAAGAGATAGTTGCAATTTAGAATGCATGTGGGAGGTAGATTAGACATTTATACTGATAACAAAAATAGACTCTCCAGCGTTAAAATAACAAATGCCTCTAACGAGGTTTGGAAGGAACTTAGAACTGCAGGGTTTGAATCAATCTCTAACTACGAGGAATCAGGATGACAGCCACAGAAGGGAGCTATGGGAAAGTTATACTATCCCACATCAAGCTTCTGGAGGTATGTTTTATTAACACCAGAACTCCAGCCTAGCTGGATGATGCATATGACTCACTATCACTGGTTCTGCTACAGGGGTGCTTGTTCCAAAGTAAAGGTGATAAAGGCAACATACTGGTAAGGGTCATTGGCTGTTTGCTACCAAGTCTAGTCAAGCTTCTCTCTGAATGAATAATACTGCATTAAAACCTTTCTGTGATAATTTGGGGTCTCTTAAAGTGCCACTGAGAAGTTGTGTGATACTGTGGAATCCTCTGTTTCTGGGGTTCTCTATAAAGCTGCAATCTGTAACACAGTGGGGGGAAAAGCAGAACAGCTGTTTAATTCCATTGAAAAGATACTGTCTGTAGGGAAAATGGAAACAGACTTACTGAAGTCTCCTTTTTATCTTGATCCTCTAAGGAAATAACCAACTAAATGTTTAATCCCTCACCCTGTGGGGAAAAAAAAAAAGGAAAAAAAAAGAAGAAAAAAGAAAAAAGGGACAGGTGCTACTCTTCATATTTAGAGAAATAAAACAAAGAGCTTAAGAACTCATCCTGCCCTTACCCCCAGCACAATCCTTTGCAATGCTGAGCATCTTGCACAGGAACTGATACTCTTGTCTTCCCACGCTTCTCTGGGTTTGTGATTTTTGCCCTGCGGGATGCTAAGTGAGGGCCATGTATTTTGTGTCTATTGAAGTACTGTACATGATGGCTACTCAAGTGCCCCAGGGGTCACTTTGCTGTTTTATTTCCTCTTGGACTGATCCTCTTCACCAGTGCGTTTAAGGTACACATTACTGCAAGTACTATACTTTTCCATGTACTGTGGTCCCTCAACTAGTGTCTCCTGTTCCTTCTTAAATCTCTTTTCCTCACCCTCCCTTCCCCCAAATACCTGAAATTTTTCAGCTTTTAGCTCTGCACCATATGTAGTATATTATTTACTGGAGGAAATTTTTTACTCAGAAACAGACCCACGTATTCTAGTCCAGCAGTAAGTATGACAAACAGGGAGACCGTTTTACTGTTAAAGGACTCCCTCCGTTTCCTCAGGGAAATTTGGAGCAAAGGACCCAGCAATCATGCACTTTATAAGAGAAGGTCTAAAGGCTGTTTCGTACAGTCACCTCAGTCTCTTTTTATCTGTAATGTGCATTTCTCTAGACCTACGAAAGGCAGGCGGGATATTTATAGCAGTGACAGAAGAGGCAGGAAGTAGGAAACTGGGGTGGGTGTTTGGACAGTGTATAAAGGGCTTGGAACACTGGAGCCAGCCGGGAACTCCTTCCCCCAGAAGAACATGGAGCTGAAGAAGAAGTGTCTGAGGAACTGCTGGTTTTCTACAGATATCCTCTGGCTCTCTCCTCCTCTACCTGTTGCCTTTCCAACACCAGCCATTTCCTGTCTTTCAAAGTCAAGTGGAAGTTTTCCATTCTGTGGTTTTCCTGTCTTGGTCCAAGCCAGTACATTTTTTCTTATATATTTTAACTGTTTAGAGACCAACACCAAAGCCTGCTCACTAGGGAGAGAGCTTCCTATTCACAGTTGATCCAAGAAATTTGAGAGGGCTGATTAAACGTCAGAGGATCAAGATCTTTGCTTGTTCATGTATTCACTGAGCATGAGAGATTGAACTTGTTGTCTGAAAAAATGCCCCAGTGCTCTTCTATTGAAAATTAACAGACTAACATAATGACAGCAGGCCTCCCTGCTGGCTGCACTGCAGTAACACCCAATACTGAGGGAAACATGGAGAACAGGAAGCAGATGTTGAAGTCCCCATAATATAATTAAAATAGAGTATGACGGAGTTACAATTCATGTCCTTCAGTCTGGGCCAGCAGGAGCTTGGGTCATTTTGAAAATGGTCCTGTGCTATAGAAGGACTCCTGTCACCTATGTGCAATTTTCTTTTAATGAACCACCAATAAGCAAGAAGAAATAATGTGTTACCTTCACGCTATTGCATCTGTTGTAACCATTACTATCTGTGATACTACTGAGCAAATTTGGTGCAATTTATATCTGCTTTGCTGAAGCACCAGTGATCATACAGGCCAGCAGAAACCTGGGCCTTTTCATAGGTCAAAGTCAAGGAATTAAGAAGGGAAAAATCTATGAGGTCCCCTTTTCATCCTTGGGCCCTTTTATGTACCTTTCTTCCTCAATAAACCAGTTCTAAGCTCTTAAAAGCCATCGGGATTACAATGCTCTGATACTTTAAATAACAGATGTGTAACTAAGGAAGATTGTGGATTTTTGATTAGAGTGTGTATTTTTGTCCAGAATCAATAACAATGTTGAACAATGATAGCTCTGCCATTTGCATGCTCTCCTTTTTTTTTTCCTGATTATAGTGGGTCACATTACTACATCAAGTATATGAAAAGTACCTTTAGACAACTTGTTACATCTGGCCTAATTCATGTGCTTCTGCTGTGCAATCCGCATCATTTTTCAGCTAGGTTATATTTGCCTTACAACACACCTGGTAAAAATAAAACAAGTCCAAGTCATGCAGCTTCTTGAAGGACTATTGGAAGGAACTTTGCATTCCTCTGAATGGAGGAAGGCAACAGCTTGGCTGGAGTCCAGACAGAGTAAAGTGTGTGCGCGCTGTCCATGGCCAGTGCACCCAGCCAGGTTTTTCCAAAGCCTAAGCCTTGATTGCCAGTCAAAAATGAATATGCTACAGGCTGTTACAGACCAATCAGCAGAGCATCAGACTATTATACGGGTTCCCTGAAGCCACAGTACCCTTTCATTCTCATGGATAGAGTATCTCCACTTGGGCATGCCCCACATAGTTTCAGATGGGGTGGCTTCTCATGTGTCACAGCAAATGATTCTTCTTAACTTTACCATCTATATCTAGTTCCTCATTCCATACAGCATCTCTCCTTCTCCAGTAAACCTTCTCTCCTCCTAATACTCCGAAACTGGTCTTTGATGGGCCTTTGCTACTCCCACAGCTCCTAAATACCTTCTCCTATTACAAGTTCCCCGTGGCGTCTTATGGCTGTGACCATCCTCTTCCCCCACCTGTAATGAAGACAGACATTTTCAGGGCTGAGCCCACTCACACAGACCCCGAGCTGACAACAGCCTCCCCAGCATTCTCCCTCCACCACTCTTCTCTGCTGGCTCCTGGCATATTTTAGTCCCAGGAGAGGCACCCCAAATCACTTCCTTTCTTCCCAAAACAAAAATGAGATTCTATATCATGGGCAAACCACAGCTGATATCTGATGAGGTTTTATGCTTTTTGCATATGCATCTCTCTGCTATTTAACTTGAGTTTTGTTCTCTGTATACTGTTTCTAGGGGCTGAAAGTGCCCTTTGGAAAGGACTTGTATAAACACTAGCAGGAATTTGGACTATTCATAGTCAACATTTATTTTACCAGCACACAACTTAAGAGACTGCTATCTTGTTTCGCAAAGACTCCCAGAACGTTTTCTAGCTGGCAGCAATGTTGACTAAAATGAAATAATCAGGTTTGTGTAAAACTACTTCCATTTTTGTTCTTAGGCACTGTCAGTTAATGCACTGAACTTTCACTCCGGTCGCTCAAAGAAAGCGCATTACAGTAGAAGGTTAGCTTTTTTTTAACAATAGTTTTAAGCTGTCTAGTGTTTGTAACATTCCTCTAGAAAACTGAAGCCATCAAGCCAAATCCAACAAGAAAGTGAAACACTGCTGAGACCAGTGCCACTACACCTACTTTACACAAGTTATGAGGTTGGTCCAGTATTTTCTTTCCATATTGATAACTGGGCCAGATTTTAGATCTAGTATAAGAGGGTGCAAATCCATTTAAACATCTTGGTTTCATTTATCTCAGGCCCAGCAACAGCCTAATACTTTCAAATAGCAGAAATCTGAAATTCATTGTTTAACATTCCTTTCTCAAGTTATTCCAAAGAAAATACAGTTTAAGCCTAGTTTTAAATGAGGATCTAGCCCACTAGGGGCAATTAATGTTGGTAGCAGTCACTGGAAGGCAGAGCACTGATAATCTTGGCATGATCTTTCAGGTGCCTGCTCCAGAGGAAGAGCTCTGGGTTTTAATATCGCCGCAGCAGTGGGCCTCCCTCCTCTGCGCCCTAAGTATTTAGACACAGAGGGTTGACCTTCAGACCTGTTACTTGCAACAAGCTCCCAGTGCCACAAAGCTAAGGAAAAGTTAAGAGAGTCTTGCAACAGTTCCAAATGTCGTCAGCTGCTCTGATGAGCCTTGTCTCAGAGAAGTCTATGTATGCTGTAAGAGCAGTAAGAGTCCATTAAAGTTACACCAATAAAACTTCAAATGTCACACATGGAGGTTCTGCAGAGGTTTGAATGTGATACAGTAGGCCTTTAAGCTTAATGAACTCTGCATTTGCTTAACTAATTGGTGCCTGAAGGCCCAGTTTTCCTCTCTTATCTTTACACTACTATGATTTCACCAGTATTATTTAAGTTGCTTCCAATTTATAACATCTTGTGAAAGACAGACTCATACCCTGAAAGTCTAGAGCAATAAGAAGCACATCAGAGCAAAAGCCTCTTCATCTTGAAATGAAAAAAAGCCCCTATAAATCTCATAATTAAAACTCAACCACATGCACTGCAGACATTATTAGGACTGAAATTAGCCGCTCAGCTCAGTCTGGTTTAGAGCTGGCAAGCACAGCATGCCTGGCCTTGCCTGCTAACTCAAACCAAGCTGTCCTCTCAGGTTTATTAGCTCTTATGAACTTCCAGAGAGCATCCGGTGGAAGTTTAATTTAATGACAAGACCTCCTGGCCAGAGCAAACAGGCCCCTTTCTTCAGAGATGCATTCTCTTTTGGGCTACATAAGAGCACCATATGGTATTGGAGCTATGAGAAAAAAAAGACATAGGACCTCAGACAACACTGTTACATCAAAAACTAAGATTACATCCTAATAGTTTTAACATCCAGTTAAGGCCAAGGTGACTCACTGGGTGCTCCTACTAAAGATTCTTGGTCCCACCCACCACAACTGCCAGTGGGATTATGCATAAGCACAGAGATCCATTTCATCAGATGTCAATCCAGTTGCCATATCTAAGAGACTCTGAAAGGGCGGGACTACCTGTATTTAGTGTCTTGGAAAATTTGACGTCCAGTGACAAAGCAGAAAAGTAATGTGTCACCTTGTTCCACTCCTCCTACGATTAAATAACCAGATCTGCTTATCCTGAATAACAGAGATGAACAAAGCAGGCCTTTTCCCATCCTAGATGAAAACTTTTGCTAAGTAACACCCACTAATACTGCATATGGCAGTACATAACTATGTTCCCACTAGCTCACTTCTTCCCAAAAACATTAGAGAGCAGTTGGCAGGCGGAGAGCTCTAAGGAACAGGTGGGAAATCATTGAAAATAAGAATGAAATAAATGTCTACATAAAGCAAGAAGCTCTAAGACTCAAGGTTGGAACATCTGGCTCCCCACTGGCTCAGAGTTCTTGCTGGAGTTACTTCCTGCAGGAAATCTGGAGTAAGCAGATGAAAAAGTAACAAGATACCAAAGGAGTCTTATATAACATTTTATGCTAAATCTTAGAAACAGTAATTTCCACCACATTTTTTTTAATACATACATTTGGAGAAGCAACAAACTCCAGATCCCAAAAGGTGATCGCTACTCTGCTACAGGCTTTAATTGCAAATAGCCAGCAAAACCAACAAATAGCTTCTACTTCCACTTCTATTAAAGAGGACCGTTCAGTTTAGAATGGTCACCTTTCTGTCAGAAGACATGACCAGGCACAAAGAACATCCTCTTTCACCACATTTTTACCATGGACATTGGAATTCCATAAATGTTAAACAAACCTCAATTTCTTCCCATGCAAAATGGAATTCATGGTACTTTTTTTTTTAAAAAAAAAGTTTTACAGGGCACTTCTTAGATTTCCTGCTTCTAAAATGCCTCAAAGGGAAGTCCAGTGAAACAATGAAACCACATCATTACTTCCTCAAAGTCTGATTCCAAAGCTGATACAACAGTTTTGCAACCATTATCATAACACATAACCCATACATTTGTTTGAAATTCAACTCAACTCAAAAGATTGGTATAATGGCTAATTGGGGCTGGTTTATTTTAACTTTTAAATTAATGTGGTAGAACTTACATACCTGCCTTAAAGGATAAGACAGCATATGTGACCTCACTACAGAGACTATGTCAAGGCAGAAAATGGATGTTCAAAATCTCATGTACAATCAAGTTGTTCTGCATTATCTCTTTTAGTTTATTGGTGAGAAGGCGGAAAGATCAATTCAAGAAAACCAGTTTTAAAAGAACAAGTAAACATTTTCAATTAGGTGCTTAGACTTTGGGCCAAACAAATTCATGAGCTTCGCTTCTTTTCTGCTGTCTCATTACTCCCATATCACATATTCCCATATTTGCTATTTCTTAAAACTAAGGGATTCTAAGAGCTTACCTTCAAAGTCTGCCAACTCCAACTCACCAAGAGTGACGTTAGATAGGACAGAGAGCAGCATTCCCCATCAGCATCCTTGCTGAAACAGGTATTTCTTCTCCCAACATAAACTATAGAATGGAATGTTATTTTGAGCTCCTTTGAACTTAGGTAAAAGACAGCAGTGCCATAGCTCTTTTCTGAAGTACATGCACAAGATGAAAGCAAGATAGGTGTGGAGTGGACAAAGAGAGTACTTTCTTTATCAATTGCAGACTGGTTTGTCAAAATCTAAATCTAGCCTGCAACAATTTCACATATTTTCCTTTTTTTTTTTTTTATAAGGGCAGGTGGGGCAGAGGGGGCCAAGCAGGAAGTGTTTTTTCTAAACCTGTGAACGCAACATTCATGGCTTAACATTACTGCTGCTCCACAAAAGAAGGACAAACAAGCCTTTTTCATGTCAGCTATGTCCAGCTGGAAATGTCACAGCTTTGTCACAATGGAACAAAGCATGCCTGATGTCTGTTCTTTCAAAAGGTCTTTTAATACAAACAAAAGAAAAATATTCACATCTGGAAGGGGTTGTAGGCAGGGGGCAGGAGTGGAGGAAGCAAAGTTCAAATGGCAAGTCATAGCAGTTGCTGCTTGTCTTATTGTTTGTCTATATATTGTACTGCTGTTCTGGCACTTATCAATCCAGTTAAAGAAAGAAAGCCAGAAGTTAAAATAGTAATTTTATTATTGATTGAATTCAGAAGGCCAGATGAGACACACCTCTTCACTTTTGCTCTATTTATCATGCTAGAACGCTCTGGCTGAGTGAAAAGATCCCTTGTGACCAGTCCAGCAATAGTTCCTCTTTTGTCCCCCTCTCCTCCTTTAGACCACAACCTTCACTTTCAAAGGATGTACTTACTGAAATCTTGCCCTTTCCAATGGGTTTATTTGAGCATCTGTTTCTGTAAAGATTAAAACCTACTAATGACTGCAGAGTTGGGAGGCTGTATCAGAACTGATCCACAGGAAGATCAAAAATTAAATGTCTAGTGAGGTCAGATTAAAGGAGAAAAGAATGAAGTTGAGATTAGGACTTCACTGGGTAGGCATAAAAGACTAATAGAAAGTTTGTATTACACTGCTAAACTGAAAGCTTTCTTCTTCTTCCACACTGAGTGCTTCTGAAGATGAAAAGCTTCTCCTAGGCTGCCACCTAGCTAGTTAATTTTTTGCATTGTTTTAGGAGCTATTTTAAAAGCTCTTTTGCTCCAGCCCTTACTGCGTTGACTCCTCCCTTTTGAGCTGGTATTTTGTCAGGAGTTTCAAGAGCGATAAAAACTTGCTGCCAAGTCCCTTTCTTCCCCACAATGTGTTTTATAACCCAGCGTGTAGTTTAGTCTGTCTAAACACTGCACCAGTACATTGCCATCAGTTTCCATGGAGATGATTAACTCCTCCAGAGCCAGAAAGCTTTACTGTACTTTTGCCCTTCCACACTTGAAGAACATGAGAGCATTTACTAAAATCAGCCTACAGACACATCACATTTTTCAGACAGTTCTAGCAAATGTAAGCATTTACGTTTGCTTCAACCCAGCAAACACAGAGCTGCAGTCTTAATCAAACTTGCATTTAAGTCATCTACTAGAATGAGTTGCTTTTTCCCCTTGTGCTTCTCCTCCTTTGCCTTGCCATGATGTCTGAAGGCATGACAGCCCCACTGGCATCAACTTTTTGAACGACTGTGCCTCAGAGCAAAGCCAAGGCATGAGATATAATGAAGAGCCCAGAAGAAGGAAGGAAAGATAAAGGAGATTGCTTTGAATTCAACTAGAAATCAGAAAGTGCTGTAAAGTTTAGGAGCACTGCTATGTGAAACTTCGTAGTTTACCACACTCCTAATCACTTAGGCATCTAACAAAAATATACTGTCAGTGTGTATTTATTACAAAAAGTTATTTAACACCATTTTAAGAAGTTGAATTCAAACTGAAAACTACCCTTATTCTACTAGAAGGTGACCCAACTAGAGCAAGAAAGTTGACTTTCTCCCAAAAACACAGCTAATGAGGGCCACATGCTGTCATCAGCTTTAGCTGCAGAAAAACGGTTTCCCAGTCTCACTTTCACAGAAAGGACAATCTCCCTACCAGCTGCCACTCAAAAGGCATGCTTGTCGATCTGAACTATGAAAATATCAACAGAATTTCCAATACTGTAGTTTCCTGGAAGAATCCCCCATATAGAGCTATCATATAAATATCTTCCAGGCTATCATCACTGAAACAAACTGTAACCGTCCACCATCCCAGCACTTTAACATGTAATAGTTCTTCTGGCATTCAAGAGCAGATACACTATATAAATTAGACATGAATAATCAGACATAACTACAGCTTCCGTAGCCATGAAGAAGAGTTAAAGGCAAGAGATTTTTATTTTTTTTTTGGCCAGTAAACTTGGCTAACTTGAAAGAGCCACTGGCAGGATTCAGAGCAATGGGTGTTCTGCTGCAGTGAGAATATTTTTCTATTTGACTTCCACAGCAGCTGCCAAAAGGATTTCTTTGCAGACTCCACTTGGAGTCAGTAGCATGTACCAGCAGTGCAAAGACCCTCAACCTCTTTCACACTGTGCTACTGAGATAATCCATAGAGATGCAAGAAGACTTCACTCACGCAGTCCACTCATGACTGCCGAAGTGACAGCCTGTATATACTGTCATGTGGTCAGGTATCCCGTACTAACTCAAAGCACACCACTAATTGATTTCATATCCTCTGGCACAGGACACTTACCAAGCAGCAACCGTATTTGGTTAACCATCCCCAGCTACAAACAAACCAAAGAACGTGAGACCAGAGTCTCCATTACCTCATCCTCGGAGATTTTGGGTGTTCCCCTTGTCCCCTATCTAAAGTTAGTGTAGTGAGGACTCCTAGGGATGCCGAAATCCATAGCTGAGAACATCAGCAAGGATCCAAAAAAAGTGTTTCAACTTTAAAAAAAAAAATCACTTTTCCACACCTCCCACAGCTGCAAAGATCACAGTGTAGCACACAGAAAGCCTGGAAACACTTTTTACCTGCTTCCCCAGCCCTTCTTGATGTTACGGGCACAGCACCACAAGCCTATGTGAGCTGCACCTTCCCACACCAGCCACCACAGGTGGCTTCCACAGGCTTCAGAGAACTCATCCTAATCCTGCCTCCTATTACATGTCACCAGGTTGTAGAAGGCATTTTGGCTGCCCAAACCTCCAGTTGTCTTTGACTTCTCTTTTACTTTGTCCCGCTGTCAGAAACAAGCCACCCTTACAATCACTGATTGCTTGGAAGCATTCCTTGGAGAGGCTGTCTTGGGACAGGGTCCGCAGCACTGCTCAGGTGGGCTGGGTGGTGGGTCCACCATCACATGTCTTTCTTCTTACTAACCCATACCTATCTTGAGAGGTTTAAGCCGCCCCATCGCCTCACCCGCAGGATGAAGGCTGATTTGTGGTGACACCCCAGCTTCTGCCCGCACCCCAGCACGGTCCCGCAAAACTTTTTAAGAGCTGCTGGCTTCGCATCGGTGGGGCATTTTCCACATCCCCTCGGCTTCCCACGTTCCCATGGGAGCCCTCCCAGCCCCAGCTTCTCTGAGCTCCGCACTTACCGATGTCAGAGTTGCAGAAAGCGTCCTGCGGGTGGATGGGGACGCAAGTGCAAGCCTCCACCACCAAGTCCCGCAGGCTCCAGCTGCAGAGGAACACGGCGAGGAAGCTCAGCCACGCCGTCATGCTGCCTGCGAGGTGCCTCCTCACTTCTGCGGAGCGGGGAGGGCTGGTTTTGTTTCGCCTGACTTTTTTATTCTCCCTTCCTAACAACCCGCGCCTGTCTGTCTGTCTGTCTGTCTGTCCGTCCGTCTGCACTGCTTCTCTCTCTCGCTGTCAGCAGCGCAGCCTTGGCTCGCCGGGACGGTGCAAGCCTTGCGAGCACGGGCAGATCCGCGGCTCCCAGCGGCTGATGGAGTGCGGAGCGGAGCTGGGCTGGGCTGAGCGAGCTGAGCTGTGCCGCGCCGGGGCCGGTAGCGCGGAGTTATAGCCTCGATCGCGCCCTCTCGGGCTCCGGGGGCGCCGCCGCCGCCGGCCAATGGGAGCCCCGCATTACCTCATCGGCGGGAGCGGCCGCAGCGCGGCCGGGGCGGGGCGGCGGCTGCAGCGCCTTATACGGAATAGAGCGGGGAGCGGCGCGGGGCGCGCGCGGGCGGTGTCGGCGTGGCCGGGGGGCGCAGGTACGCGGCCCCTCTGAGGACGGGCTTCCCAGCGTTCATCTCTCTTCCCCGCTGCTGGTGCCGCCGGGGCAGGGGGGCGGCGGCGTTGAAACGCTTTATACACTTCTTGTACTGGTGCAAGAAACAGTCACTATTACAAAAAGTGGACTGTTTTGATTTAAGCTAGAGTTAAGTTTCATCAAACTAACTGTATTTTTTTTCGGAAAGTTAGGTAGAAATGGGGAGTTTTCTTGCCGGCATTTCTGAGGTATCAGCGAGTTATCTCTCCCCGCAGCTGTCAATGCCCAGGACAGCTCCGCGACACCCCAAAAGTCAGGACTTGTCTCAGAGTGCAAAAAGGTGCCGTGAAAACAAACGCGGGGTTTGTCGTCCGCTTGAGAAGTTTCGTGTTTCCCTCAAAAACAGCCCGGCTGCCTGCAAGCTGGTTTTAAACCACGAGGTGCCACAGGTTTTAAACGGAAAACGCGAGGAGGACGCGAGGAGGGAGCGCAGTGTATTGCTGCTTTTCCTCTTTCCGTAGGCAATGAGAGGAGGATAGAAGAAAACAAGGACAAGACTTTGTTCGAGTGTAAAACAGGATTTGATCCTGCAGTTCTTAATTCTGCCCAAATGCTCCTTCTTTTCCTGTCACCGCACCACCACCACCCATCAATTCCCCTTCTCAGGATTTTCAGTCAGCAAGGGGTCATAATCTGCTAAAACCAAGCTGGAAAAAAGCTGTGTCGTGTATACCCGGGCACTCCCAGCATTTAATCTCAAAGTATATTTTTGCAGAGCAGCTTTAGTGGAATTTATAGAAAAGTACTGGTTTGGTTTGCTTTCCCTTATCCCCTTTTGGAATCATAAATTTCTATCAGCTGTAGAAACGTAAATGTTACAGAAGAGCTGGGACTGTAAAGAAGGAGATTGCCAGCTGCAAGATACAGACAGCCTTATTATCCTGCAAAAGGGACTGAGGGGTGATTAATCACAGTATCAAACCAGTGTATGTAATGTCAGAGTACTTTCCACGGGGTTTACAAGACTTAAGCATGTCAAGTTATAAATTATGCTGGTATTAAAGGCCAGGGACCAGCTGTCCTAAATTTCTAAATACTCAGCTAAATCTTTAGATTTACGATTCTGCCCCATCTGGGTGAAGCACAGCCTGCCTACACCTTTTCTTTAATCATACTGACAATATAAAATTAAAACCTTGAGTCTTATGGAAACACAGGCTTTTATTTGGAGCGTTGGTACGCAAAAGCTTTGAGATGAGTGTTGCTATAAGAGATCAAGGTTACAATTCTCACAGTGGGAAATGCAGGTTCCTACCCTTGCTGTGACAGAGACAACCCATGTTGACAGCTTCGTCTCGGTGTGCTTCATGTCTCCAACTGTGTAATGAGGATAATAGTGATGAGAGCTTCTCAGGAATATGTACTAGTGAACACACTGAAAAAAATGGATGGTGTTGAGATGCTAGCAGGTCATGTGAGTACCTATAAGACAGGGTATTAAACAAGACATTAGATTTAGACATGTTAGTGTCTGAATTGTTTGGCTCCAAACTGCAGTGTAAGGAGCCCTGTGCAAAAAACTCTTAAGGTACCTGGACAGTCTGCTCAAGGTACTACAGCTGAAGCTGAGTCTGTCAGATTGGACTTCAGTCTTGCTGGGTGTCAACAAGGAACAGCTCCACTGATCTCAGCAGAGTAACATGGAAGAAAAGTGAGGTGTGTCTGGCACTTTCATTTTTTCTTTGTTACTGTAGAAAGTTTGATATCACCAGCATCATGATACACCTGGTCTATCAACATCTCAGATCAGTATCTGAGAGAAGTGGAGTTATTCCATAACCTGACACTGGTGTAAATAAGGGAGAGTTTGGCCCACACACAACCAGATTATAATCACAACTCTAGCACCACCTCCCTTCACTCTCTGGCCAAGTAACTCCTCTGAGGTTGTTTCTTCATTTCTATAATAATACCTTTCCTGAGTACTAACAAGTTGAGTACATTGTAATAACCCTTAAAGATGTTGGGTGCTGTGTGCATGTTGAGTGACTGTAATGCACAAATACAGGACACATTCAGAGGAGACTGAAAAACAAACCCTTCAGTCGTCTCAATTTCTGAAAAGAGAGGGGAAGGGGACTAGAAGTTACTGAAGTTACTCAAAGCCCTCCGAGGCATGGAGGTACTTTGTTTACATTGAAAATGACCAAGCTTGTTAGAGTAACACCAAGTTTGTGCTGATTACAGGATCTAGTTCACTTTTCAGACCTAACCCAGAGAGATAATTTGCAATTACTTTTCAGGATGAAAAGGGGTACTACAGCTTGATCCAGTGGCAGGGAACTTTGGTTTGGAAGGGATGGTGTGCAGGCTGTCTGTGTGGCAAGGTTTCCCACTGCCTTCTGTATCAGTATTTCAGAGGTGATCCAGGTGTTTTTTTAATTCATGCATTAGCACTGTCTAGAGTAGTAGTACCTGTGTTCAATCAGTTAGAACTTAGCTGATTCACCTGCTTTTTTGACACCTAGATTTTTTTTTTCAAAGAGATGAACTCCTCTACAGTAGTAGGGATGCAGGGTTTTCAACCATGACTGGATACTATACAGTTTTTATTTGACAGTTAAAGGGTACATTTCGTATACAGAAACTAAGGTGCTTTGGTTTTGTAAATCACAGGTAAATAATAGTCAGGAAGGCTCAGTTTGATGAGTGGCCTACTGGGATGCCTTGGTTAAATCATTTAACCTGCTTGTACATTCATTTTATCAACTGTAAATAGAGATATTGTGTAGTATCCTTTCATAGTATCTATTAGATATTCAATATCAGCCTCTTTCCTTTGAAACCTACCATTAAAGTGCACTCCATAAGAGCCAGGCAGGAGTTCTGGGTGTTTATTTAAATGTGAAAATTTTGATAATGGGATCAAAGTAACAGAGAAAGTCAATGAAGGAACTGAAAGGAGAACTCTCTGAAATCCTGCTCTATGCCCTATCTGTGTGGGAGAAACTGCAAAGGAAAAAAAAATAAAATAAAAGCTAGCATTCAGCTCCTTTGCCTAGATAAAACTTTTAGCCTTATACGGCCATAAAAACATAGCAAAGAAATAAAGAGAAAATAGACCTTCATCTTCGTGTGAGAAAATTAGAGTTCACATTTGGTTTGTGTCACCAAATAAAGAAATCTATGTTGTTTCAGTCTTCCACCAAGAACACACTGCTGAACACAATTAAGGAACTCTCTGCTTTACTGGGCAGCCACACCACTTCATGCTGTGATCTTGTCGGATCCCACAAGCTAAGCATGACTGGGCTGGGTCAATAGTCGGTGTGAAAGTTCCCAGGGAAAGCCATGTCCCACAGGTGTTGTTGGCTGAGCAAAGTGGCCTTCATCCCTCCACCCTGCATGAATGTGTAGATACAGTGCTAGGGGGCACTGTGCTGCAAGATATGGTCACATTTTTTGCGGATGAAGCTAACTTTCTTGCACTCTTTAGAAAAGGAATGATGTTAACCTGGATGTCTTGGTTAAATTTCAGGATGGAGAACGATCTTGTGCTTCCTACTCACTGCAGTTTACATCAGGAGAACAAATAACAAGTAGTATTTCCCTTCCACAAGTCCTGCTTGTGGCTAGAAATGACCATTCTGAAGCTAGCTGCAGAGACTGAGATAAAGGCACTTTCAGATACTCCTTCAAGAAGCATAAAGCATTGCTGTAAATGAACTAAAAGCTTCCCTTCTGATCACATTTCATTGTGAGGGACGCCAGGTTCTGGCAGAAAGCTGCTTCTGATCTGACAAAAGCATCTGAACGTCAGTAGTAAAGGGCTTTGTCAAACTATAGGAACTATTTGCTAAAAAACAGGGAGAGAGAAGTGGGGAGAAGAAAGCAGGGAAGGGAGGAAGAGGTAGAGAGAGAAAGAGAAAGAAATACCCTCCACTACCATCACAACCAGAGAAAAAGAAAAAAAAAAATGACACGTTGTGACTGAAAACACTGCAGCCCATCACCAAACCTCAGCTGGCTTAAGCTGAGCATGATGTGAATGAAGTCAAGAGACTTCAGCCTGCAGTCCAAACAGTCCTGCCACCTCCATGAACAATATATTAATTTTAAGAGCTTCTGAAGTATGGGCATTTTTTTCCATTTTAACTTTTCCACAGTAACATCGCTTTGATTCATAAGTGTGGAGTCCTGCCATTCTAAATTGTCCATCTGCCAAGTTGTTCAAAAAGCCTTCTCTTGTCCTAAAAACTGTTCTTGAAGTTGACAAACCTCTTATCTTTTGCACCTGTTCAGCATCACGCCCTCTGCGAGATACCAATGTTTTTTGCTTTTATGCAGCATGTGGGAAAGGAAGAGTACTTTTCAGACACATCTGATGTCCTTTTTTACAGCACAGTTACACCATCTCATAGGGCACTACAGAGTGATCATGCATTGCATTAAGCAAAAGATTGTCATATTGCCTGATTACCTGGGTTTTTTTCAGAGTGTTTTTCCTGACACTGTCCTTCGAGAATACTGGGGCTTTTTAAATGTTTGTGTTTGCTATGATTTATGAGTGCAAAAAAGGTTGAAAAAAACCTCCTCCTCTATTAATTCCTCTAGTCTATCAGTGAATTTCATATGCTACCTAAAATAAGAAGACTCTTCCTTCAAGAATGTCTTTCATTCTATAAATACGTATAAAAAATCATTTGATCTCTGAGGTTGCAAAGGAATTATGTCACCTTCCTGTCTGCAAGCCAGACATAAGTAACACTGCCCCATTCCCAAGCTTTTAATTAGAGTTATGCCATTAAACCTTCATCAGCTCTAACGGTTCTATACTGTGTTCAGTCTTCAAGGATCCTTTACAGATTGTGCTTACGGAGAGTGCCCAGACTGGGAGCAGACCACAGGCACCATATGTCATCAGGAGTATTACATTATAAAGGACTGCAGAATATGAAATCACCCTTTCAATAGTGCGGGGATCCTCCAGTCAGGCTGTGATGTGGCATCAGCTGCAGAAGGGCAACCAGGAAATATCTTTTAACAGCCTTATCACGCTGAAAATGTTTCCTGCACATGACTCTGCTCTTTGGCCCCAAGCCAGCAAAACACTAAGGCACATGTTCCACTCAAAGCACACAAGATGCTCTGCTGAAGTCAACAGGACCATTTACATGCACAAAGTTAAATATAAGCTTAAGTGCATTTCTGGATTAGGGCCAAAGGGCTCAGTACCATGCAGGGTTCAAGACAGGAGGCTGTGATTAGATGGTCTGACAGAGTCCCCAGGGGAAGGACACAATGTGACTTGCTTGGCACTACCTGCCTATTCCTCATTCCAAGCAATTAATTTTCTCCAATTTTTATTTATAGTAAGTTTTTCCATTTCTCTTTCTTTGCTTTCATGCTGCTGTAGCCATTTCCAAATTGAAGTTTTGTTTTTCTTTTTTAAGCTCTTCTAAATTGCATCAATAGCTTTAAGTGACTGAACAAAGAGATTTCAAATAGATGAAGTGCTTCAAATGGTAACAAGAGCTGGTGTTCCCAGAGCTTTGTAGGCTCAAACTAAGCAGAGAAGAGAGTGAGAGCAATTGAAAATCACTTTTCTGTTGTTCCTTTGTATGAACTGGTTTCTGGCTTATGCAATGCACACTAATTAAAATGACTGGAATGCCTCACATTTTTAAGAGAGCTTTAAGGCAGCTCTGTGGCATTGTGGCCAGCAGAGTTCACGAGCAGATTCATGGCTGTGATCGAGGTTTGACGTTTCTATCAGCATAACTTGAAGAAGACAATATCTCTGTAGAGGCCTTGGAGGGGAGTCTGAGGAAGAAGAGGTAGGCACAGAAAAGCCGTAACATCTGCTCTCTGCATCAGCTGCTTGAGCAGCTATGGGGCAAGCCTCTCTTCAGTGAGCTGAGAGCCTAAATGCATCAGAGAGCTCATTGCTTTCTTTCACTGTAGCCTTAATGTCCTGCCCAAATTCAAGTGTGGGACAGCATTTACAGGTTCTCAGTCTCACACTGTAATATCAGTTACTTATAGTGCCTCTTCCTCTGTACTGTACAGGGAACATCTCTTTCTGTGACAGAGGGTTGCATTTGAGTACCGGCCATGGCAGTTTTGGGTGCGTTTGCAGGGGTTCTGACAGGGTCCGAATAGCTTCCTGATATTTAGGAGACTTCTCGTAGTAGGTTGCTCTTCCTGTGATGACGTTTACACTGCTTGGCAATGGTGAGGGAGTACCTTGCTGCTTTTCAGTCCTCCTGGCACAGTCCAGAATTTCATTTTCTTATTTCATTAGTTTCCATTTTTTTCATTGAAGGTGGCTGGCTCCTGCGTTGCTGGTCTTCTCTCAAGAGAAGGCCTGGCTTCTCACAGTGATGAATGGCCACAGACGAGCAGGAGAGCTGAATACAGAATCTCTCAGAGCTGGCAGGATATAACCTTTTTGGCGTGCTGAGCACCCAGATCCTTCTCCCCTCATCTTTCTGCCTCTCACCAGCCTTCTGAGGACAAGGACTGAGCCCACTCCCTCATTCACAGCATAATCTTTCTCCTCTTCTCCCACACTTCAGAGGACACTGTGAGGATACTGTGGTCTTCACAACACTGTGTGAGTGTAGGGAGGTAGAGAAAGATCCCAGGCAGGAGACAATAATCCTGTATCTCTTAGACCATCCTGAGGTTGGCAGAGCTACAGTCAGGCAGGCCAGCCAGTCCCTAGGATGTGCCTTGTGGTTTAAAATATGTTGGAATCCTCTGAAATCACCATACTTGTGAAAAGCAGAAAGAGCAGCACCAGGGGCCTGGCATTCCTCTTTTTGTTACATTAATGAGCCTGGAGACAGTGGCTATCAGGTCTGAAGGAAGGGTCTTCTCTTCACCTGCAGAACAGGGGCAGCTGCAGCTAAAGGTACTGTCGCTTGCCTCTCCCTGCACAACCTGCTAAAACTTGCTGCTAGAATAAGCCAGTCACTTCATCCCCATAGTCCAGTTGTTACTAGTTTCTCACCTAAGACTCCAAATAAAGGTGTTAGTTACAATAATAGTCTCTGATGGTGAGGATAGTGTCCCAGCAGGGAACAAACTCAGCAATTCCTGTCATGCATGTCAGCACATGGGTGTCAGAAGTGAGAAGCAGTTCCTCTGTGTGGAGATGCCAACAGAGATTGTTGCCTTGGCCCAGGATTTTTTTTTTAAATCCAAATTGATTTTTTCAATGCTTTTGTTCCTGTGTTCCCAAATCAGTGCTGTATTCGGAAGAGCAGCTGACTCCTCACTCATGGCAGAGCCTTCCCACAAAGACTCACAGTCCCAGCCAGTAGGAGCTGGGGGATTTCTGATGTGAGATCTCAAGGATGAATTTTTTCTTCTCTGGAGCAAAAGGCAGCAGTTCTGTTTCCTCACTCTTTTGGAATTTTTCTCCATAAATCTTGGCATACAGTTTGAGACAAAAGATGAGGAGATGGTAGATGTGCAGCCTAGAGTGAGGACTATATCAACATTTGTTTATTGTCTTGCTCTTCCTGAGTAAAGGGCAATACATTCCTCAAAGGACCTTTTCAGGTCGGCAGTGAGTTCCACACCTAATGTATTAATGTCAAGAGTGAAAAGATCAGTGTTTGATTTAGCACAGATGTGTGAAGATAGTATTCTTTCTCCATTGAAGACAGAAGTAACAACCTACAGCCCTTCTTCCCCTTTCCTTTAACATAACGGCCCTGATTTCCTTTAATCTGATGGGCTGCATCACCTTTCTGTGTGCTCCTGAGGAGTGTTTCAGTGGGGGACACAGAAATATGGAAGGACACTCTGTCTCACAATCACAGTGTAATTACAGAAACTTTTTTTTCTTTCCTTTAGCAAAGTAGCCCTGGATTCCATTTCCTTGTGAGTGGTAACATTGTGCAGCAAGAGTTAATCTGTAACCAGATGCAGCATGGCTGGAGGTGAAGCCAAGAAAGAGGAACAGAGCAAACTTCCTTTGTTTTTCCTTTGCACTGAATGAAAGTAAATCTTTACCAAGGACTGTAGGGCTAGGACTGTAATCATACACTTTATTAGCAGAAGTTTTTTAAAAAAGCAGTGTCCAATACTGACAGAGTTGAGGTCCTTTGGATTTTAACTTGTTTTGTAGCAAGAGCAACATAGGAGCTCACAGGGGGAGTTCTCTTCTGAAGGGAGGCACATAGTGTGGGTAAATGTGCTTGCACAACACTGGTGCTACTCACAAAGAAGGACTTCAAATGCATAACAGAGGCAGCAACAAGAACTGCCCAGAGTTAGCAGGAACTAGGAAGGTGTTGAGTATATGTTCAAGTTATGCACCAGGAGTTGAGCTATGAAGGTACCAAAACTTGAACATAGGCCATGAGTAAGAAGACATTTCTCTGTAGCTCTGCTCTTGGTAACAGTGCCACGAAATCTCGCTCAGTGTGTTGGAAAGGGGTTCAGCATTAGTGCTCTGCTATGGGAGCCTGGACTGCTCCAGTGCAGTGGTTCATTACAGGTGCTAGGAGGCTGGAGAGGTACTGAACATTTTTAGTGGTAACAGGTGGCCAACACGAGCTTAGTACAGCACATTCTCCTCCTCTCCTCTTGCCACTGTTGTGCCCATGGCTGGCAGTTGGCTGGGAGGCTGCTCCACAGCATAGCTCCAGTTCTCACCATCTCCCAGGGTCTACACCAGTAACTTTAGCAATACTTAAAGCTAACTGTGAGAAGAGGTTGAGCTCTTACCACATCAGCCAGGAAGGAAGGAGGGCTCTCCCTAGACTCCTAGCTGAGGTCAGAAAGGAAAGTGCTCTCACTGTGAAGGTTCTGCAGTGCATGGCAGGGACCTTCAGTTTTATTTATGGGAAAAAACCAACAAAGAGTCTGAGCAACTGCAGTTTCTACCAACAATGAAGTCGCTCTCCAGCAGACTTTCCCCATCACCTGACAATATGAAAATTAGATAGACAAGCATGTTGTTTTTTTTTTTTTTTATTTAAGCTGTGTCTTCATGTTCTGTAGATTACAATCAAGCATTTTTTAACCAAAATTTTATTTCCTCTTCTCTCAGTTCAAGTTCAGCAGAACGAGCATCACCACTACCCTCCCCCTACCCTCCAGTGAAGGGAATGGAAGGATAGAGTCTGCTCAATGCAGGCAAATCCTTAGTGCAGCTAGAATAGAAGGCACTAACCTAGTCTCCCTCATCTCACAGCATACCTATAGGAATGCCTTCTGAAGGTATTGCAATTCTCTCTTCCACTGTTCAGATTAAATGAGCTGTTGCTGGAGAAAACGTTCTTCCACTGATACTTACACAGTCACTTTTGTTTCGAGGTATTTATCATGCCAAAGAAGCAGGATCATCAAAAAAAGAGCACAGCTTGCCTCATGGAAGGAGGCTAGGAAAGGAATATTTTACTTCATATGAAATTGTTTTCCCCATCCAGAATAAACCTTCACCTCTGAATATCATATATAATGGCAACTTAGCCTAGAGGGGCTAGTATAGCATCAGCTGTGCTTGGCTGTAAGCAAATAGCACCACAGAGAGCTGGCTGGAGGAAGAAAAAATATTATTCCCAGTGAATGTGAGAGCATTTCCTTCTCCTCCTTACCAGGACAGAACCTAGCTCCTTAGCTTAGACAATGCCTCCATTTCCCCTAAGGTGTTTCCACAAATATCAATGTGATTACTTTAAACGATCTTTTCCCCCACCCCCCAAAACTATAACCTGAAGAATAGGCAGACAAAGCCATTCAGTTTTACTTTGAGAAAAGGCTTTTGAGAGTAGAAAGGAGAAAAGAGGAGAAGCTGGTTCTGCATAAAAAAAAAGCCCCTTATTCCATCAGGCAGTTCTGGGAAGGAGGAGGAAGAGCAGCTTTTAAAACTATGCCTATGGCTGCATGTAAGGAATAGTTCTCAAAGGATTCCCTTAATCATATTCTGCCAAAGATAGGCTGTCTCTCTGTAATTCACTCCATGTCTTATTCCAAGGTCATGTGCCCTGGTCATGTGAAGACTTACAGTCTTAAATTTACTGACCTCGGAGAATGTAAAAGAATTATCCAAGAAATCGTGTTCTGTGGTAACTGAGGCCTCACACAGCCGTGCTTTCTAGAGACCGCTCCCACCTCAATAGATGGCCCCTGCAGGGCTTTGTAGGCCCTACTGGGGAAGAGGGAAGGGGAGAAAAAGGGGGAGCTGCTCATCATTGCCATATGTGAAAATCATCTCTGCCTACATCTCTGTCCATGTCATCTCAGAGGCTGCGCTCTCCACAACCCCCCTGTTTCCTGTTTCCAGTCAGCAACTTGCTGCTGGAACAGGAGTCCCGTATCACGCTGTACTGTAGTTACAAAAGAGGAAAATGATGGCCAGTGGAGGGGGCAGGGGTAGGGGAAATCCTCTTAAACAGCCATGTAGGACGTCTGGGCAGGGATGTGAGCCAGGAATCCTCAGAGGCAGTAGAATAAGTGGGAGTTAAGCAAACAACCATTTTCTTCCTTTGACTAGTGCTCCTCAGAGACCTCAGCACTCCAGTTCTCAGAGCTAATTTTAGCAGTTTGTGGTTGGCCTGTTCCTAATGTCCCTTTCCTATCTCTCACACACACTGAACCTTTGGGATACTCTCTGTGGGTTGACAGATGATGTGAAAACCTCCAGTCTACAGGTCAAGTGTAAAAAATGAAGTGGGATGAGGAAACTGGAAGCCCGATTTGCTTTTCCAAATAAGGGAGCTATATTCATATTAGAAGTTCTTAGCATACCAAGTTTGTGGGTTGTTTTTTTTCTTTTAAGTATATGAAGGGAATGACTTATTCTTGAAAATTTTATGGTAACCACCAAAGATATTATCATCCCATGGACACTGCCTTTCCTATGCAGACTATGACTGACATGCTTTCATTATTTATTGGCACTGCTCTTCTGTAGGAAAACCAAAACCACATTGTCCCAAACACTGTAGTCATAATATAATAGACAGAGCAACTCCCTGCTAAAGGGCATAGAGTTCATGTTAGAAAGGGTTCAGAATGAACAGTGACAATAAAGCTATGATGCCAGGAGTAAAGGAGCTTGTAGCATGTGGCATCCATGCTGCAGATGGAAGTCTGAGTCTTACCTACTCTACACTCCTGTGATGATTTGATGTCGATGATTTATCATCCTCCACTAAATTTGCAATATGGTCTGTAATGAAGCTAATGATGTCCAGAGGCATCACAGGGTACAAAAGGAACGTAAAAGGTTTAGGATGATTCTTCCTATTTCAACCAAACTTTCCCAGAATCATGGCACTTCTTCTTACCCTAAATTTCTTGTGAATTCCCTCTCCTGGTCTTCCCTCCTCTCCACATACGAATCGGTAGAGTATTAACTCTGTAGGCCAGAAGTGTATGCTCAGAGTGATGTATGAGTGGGACTCAGGACAATAAAAGGGCATATGGTTCTTTAAGGGATCTGCAAGAAGCGCTGGCTCTGCTTTGTAAGAAAACTAAGCCCAGGGCCTGGGAATCAGATCAGCAAACTTATTTTCAGTTGATAGATTTAAGAAGCCTTTAGTCAGGTGAGGAATCTTAGGAAGCTGTTTAGGAGGACAGAAACATAATTATTATGTCCCTCAGGGACAGGAGAGCACTATTTCTTGAGCTGGCAGAGGCCAGACATGTTATTAATTGGGCAGAGGGCCCTGGTTTTGTATTGGACCAGAAATAAAAGTCTGACTAGGATATCTTGGACAAGGCTGCTTGTAGCTTTCTGCTCTGGCTGGCTAGAAGCAGTCAGTCTGCACATATAACAGACCTGATGAGCTGCCCGTGGCTCTTCTTCATGCCCTGCAGGTATTTCCCAGGTGAGGCTATGTTTCATAAGGAGCTATTTTGCACTCCACAGAGACCCAGCCAGGACACTGTAGTCAGCATCACTGTTAGCAGAGGTACCGACAGGCTGGAGGTTCTCCCTGCTCAATGAGTGGAGACATGTGGGGGCACAGGGGCATCTCATGTTGTCTGTGGCTTCCCACCAGATTCCTGAGAGCTCTGCTGATTGCTGAAGATCCCCTTCATTTTTAAGAGGTGTGTTGGCAGCTTGTTTCCCTTTTGGACAGAGATGAATCCCATCCAAACTGAAGGAATGGATGGGAGGAACCTTGCACACACACAAACAATCTATAGGTTTTCCTAATAGTCCCTGGGCAGATGAACAGTAATCTGAGTCCTTGAACCTCTGTCTGCTTTGGAGGAGCAGTGGGTGTGGTGTCATGGACATGGCCAAATATCTGTGTTGCCCTTCACAGAGAAGCTCACTGTCCTCCAAAAACCAACTATCAACAAAATCCTTCCTGCGGGGACTTCCAGCTCTGTCCTAGCCAGCTGTAAATTCCTTTGAGGCTGAGACTAAGAAAACTGGAATCTTGGGAGGGCCTTGGTACAGTACCAAAACCATTTCCACTGAACATTCCCAAAAATATGGTTTCTCTGACCCAGGAATGTAAGCTCTGTAACAATGGCAAAACTGAAGCCCTAGACGAATGGCATTAACTAATATTAGCTCATTACTTCTTTGTGTTCCATTTGTCTCATCCAATATGAAAATCATTGTCTCTCTAGGAGACAGACTGTGTTTTCATTCCATTGTGTAACACCTGGCACAATGGGGGTGCTGTCACTTGAGTGGGATCCTATCAACATATAAGCAAATTAAAAAAATAGTGGGACTCTAGTTTCTCTGTTTACTGCTTTCTTTTTGATTTTTTTTATTTTTCAGTGAATAATCATAAATTACCTGAGTTAACATGGCAAGGCAAATGGCTGCTTTGGACAGGAAATTACTTAAAAGAGTGGAAAACCAGCAGAAAAGTAGCTACATAGAGAAAGCTTCTCTAACAGTCCCAATAAAGCTGGAAGAAAACTATATTTGCTCTGAGGCAGGTGAAGGTAGAGCCCTTGAAACTGAGGACAGCTGGCCACCCTGACCACAAAACCTACCAGCTGCCTCCTCACGTGCCACTTGTGTCTTTGCATTCTTTCCCTCACCATCTGTGAGTCCTTTTTATGGGAGTGGTGCCTACCAGTTGTCACCCTCTACATGAACAAATTTAAAAGTTTGGCTCTCCTACTGTGCCAAGTTTCCTGCACAGTTTTTGTGCTTCCTTGCATGATACAATTTCTTTTCTGAACGTTTGCAGACTTCCCTATTTAAAAGCTGAAGTTCCAGATGGACTCTTGGAATGAACGCATTCCCCAAAAGCCTTCCCCATGGTGTTGTGGCCCCAGGTGTCAACACTCTTCCCTCCAAGGGTGGAGAATGCAATCCAGGCCTTGCCTCCCCTGCCTGTGGTCTTCAGCAAGCAGCCAGCCAGAATAGCCACCAGCATGCTGGGAAAGGCATGTCAGGGGTGGGAAAGGAGAGTAGCCGCACCACATTGTGTTCCCAGCATGTTTAGTTGGCAGATGGTCCCTAAGGGACTATGGAATGCTGGTGTATGATTAGGGCAGCTTCTGGAGTACCTGCACTCACACTGACTGATAGAGGTAAGGCAAAATGATGCAGCTGCAACCAGCTCCTAGTAGGGGCTCTCTTCCTTCTCACCGCTTGTCAGCAAAGTCTGTGCAGAGCAGGGAACCCAGCGCCACACCGCACCACTTATACACACCGACTTCTCTGCCTCTTCCTACCTGGCAAGGTCAGGAGGCTGGGTGTTCCAGCAAAATCTTCCCTTCGGCGTGAGGAAAGAGGCAGGGAAAGAACAGCCAAGTGGTGTGCTGTGCTCACACTCTTCCTTGCATCCTAAACTAGACCTACAGACTGACATGAATGGTCTTACTCACTTGTGCTCACAGGAAATACACACAAACACTGAAGGGGGGAAGGCTGCCAGGGCTGTTTCCAGCTCTAAAGCAGCCCTTTGATAGGACCAGACTTTTTTTTTCTTCTCTTATTTTTCTTCTCTTTTTTTTCTTCTCTTTTTTTTTTCTTCTTCTCTTTTTTTTTTTTTTTTCTTTTCCCCCAGATGAGAGGCTGGTCAACACCACCCCTAAACTCACCTCCTCCCCCAAACAGCTGTTTTGCCAAAGGGTGGGGACACAGGCCTCCTGATTGAGGGTGGAGGAGTTTGAAGGGGAGGAAAGCAGTGACTTCACTTTTTATTAAGTAATAAGAGAGCAGGGTGTGCGTCACTCTGAAAAACAAGACTTTGGGTGGGGGCAAAGCCTCTCTGCAGCATCTTACGCATGGAGCCTTCCTCTTTGTGGGAAATAAGCAAAACACTATTCTGAAGAGGGAATTGAGAAAGTTGGAGATACACTAGTTTAGAAAAATTATAATCTCATTTAAGGGGATCCAAGAAAGCACCAAGGTGAAAGGGCACGTAATGGCGTAGGTGATTTGGGCAAAACTTTAGAAAACACTTTCCTCCAGCAGGGTTGGAGGAGCACAGGAATAGGTTCAAGTCCATAAGAATAAAATGGGAGTGAAGGAGTGGTCTGGACACACCACTGCATCCAGCCCTCTGCTAGGGCAAGGCAGGGCAGGGCAGCATCAGGGAAAGGACTGCTGTCTGCCTACCCTGGAGCTGGAGCATCAGTACCACCTCAGCTCAAAATCTCCTGCAGCCTTCTCTTGTGTCATTTGCCCTCTCTCTGTAATGAATCCGAAATGCTTGTAGTCTATCTGGCTTGTCCATGGTGCCAACACATCATTTACTATGCAAAATGGGGCAGCAATTTTTATACTAAAGAGTATCCTTGCCTTGGCAAGGAAATTTTTTTGCAGGCAGAATGGAGCTCCTCAAGCAGCGCACAGGGGTCAGCTTCCATGGGAGCAGACAGCATTAGGGTCCATGTACAAATACCATGGGGAATGATGGCAGAATAGACAAAGGAGTCTTTCACAGGGAGTTAGCTGCAAGGGGAGTGCTTTTCTTAGATTGGCAACAGCCTCTTCTCAGTACTGTGCTAATGAACAAGTATCATAAGAGCTGGAACTATCTCCTCAAATAATCCTTTCCCTGCAACTGACTCCTGCAGGGCTGTATGGGTAGCCTCAGGCCCGCCTGTAGCTGCATTCCCTTCTTCTTGATTCAGTTGGCTTCTCCCAGTCCTCACTACTACTGAAAGAGCCTCTCTGGTTTAAGAGCGTTCTGGTATAACAGAAATCATTCCAGGCTGTTCTCACCATTGTAAGAGTCAAAAACAGTCTTAGAGTCCAAGGGCTGCAAATGGTACAACCATTTTAATGCTGCTTATACTGGCTATACTGCTCTGAAAGCTGGGTCTCCAGAGTGGCCACCACAATAGAAGCTGTTTCGCAGATGGCGGCAGGCTGGCTGTAAAAAGCTTTCCTGATGGCTCTAGGCAATACTGATGGCACAATCACAGGGTACCCCGGCATCCCCTTACACGGGACGTTATCAAAACCACTTATTTCCTCTCACAGTCCCCCAGGTGAAACTCAGAACACCTTGACACCATCCTACAGAGACGTGACAGTGTGGGGGCACACCTACCTAGCATTCCTCTAGCTAGCACAGGTACCAAAGTGTAGTGCATCAGTGCTGGCATGTGCTTCACTTGTCAGATATTTACCCAGTATCTTGCTTGGGCATGTTTGGCCCATTTTGAAGTCCAGGCTGCATTTGGACTTGTGCTACCACTCAAATGAGTTATTTTATATCTGGTTCCTACACACCTTCACACGCTGCAACCACACATGGTAAGCAGGTCTCAAATGCAGTCAAGAATTCAGGCTCTGCGGAACAGAAGTGTTAAAAAAATGCCAGGCTGTCAGGTGTTCAAGCCATTTATCTATCTCTTTCCTATATATAAACTAAAACCCCAGTTTGATGGCACCAACCTCTCAATAGCTTCTCATGCAGACTTTCCCTAGAGACTCATCAAGGTTGCACACAACTCAGACACAAGCAATAAGCCACTTTCCTTACTTCTGCCTCAAGTATATGAGAGAAGGTGAAGATAAAAAGAAGGAAGCAATAAATGCATCCTTCTGCCAGATTGATTGAATGCTGCAAGGGAAGAGTTCTATTTCCAAGGGTCACTAGTAAACAGAATTTTGTGTTCCCACTCCCAATCTGAGAAATTAAATTAACTGAGTGTTCAGAGAGCTTTACTTGCTTGCTCTCAAATTATAAATGGCTTAGCAGAACAGCATTGTTTTTGAGATAAAGAAGGAAAGGACAAAGGAACATAAACAACATAACAGCCACCCCCCATCAGTGCTTGCCAAAGTCCTCTCTCATGGCTTGCTGAGCAACTGCTACAGCAGACCATTGCTTCCCCCTGCTCTAGAAATGCTCCACTCACAGCTGAGAGTTTTGTGGTAACACCACTCACCTACTGGATAACAAAGGCTTCTTCAGAACTGAATCTGAGCCAGGGTGGGAATCCCCAACTGGTCTGTTTGGTTTGAAGCTTCTGGTAGCTATTCTAACTTTGTTAGTGACTCCCCTTAATGACTCCAGCTAAGCACCCCCCATCACTTACAGTTCCCAATAGCCACTCCCAATCCTGAGTGAGTCGTGGATTTTTGTTGCTCAAAGACACATTCGTAAACTTTCCTGGCTGTCTAGTTTGCTGGTTTTACCTCCCAAGACGGCAAACGATTACATGAAGCTAAGGATGCTCACCTACTATGGGCACAGCTAGTCCCATCTTTTCACACTAATTGAAATTCATATTATTGTTATTTTTATAATGAGATTTTTGGGTTTTTCTTACACAAATTCTCCCACATGTGGTAGCATATAAAAGTCAGTATGTATAGGTATTAAGCTGGTCTCTAGGCTTTTTCATCTCCTTTTATTTCCCACTGAGGCTAGCAGAGCAGTCCGGCTCTTCTGGCTCTCCATCCCTCTGGGCCTCCTTGCTGGCAGGTCAACAAAACATAAAGGAAAAGGCAGCGTCCAAGTTAGTGCTTTGTGTCTTGATGTCAGTCTGACAAAAAGGGTTCACCAAAAAATAATAGCTGTCCTATACAAGCCTCAAGATAATCCTCTGTTTGCAACAATTTAAGATTCTACTGATATATCTGTGCCACAGGCAAATGAACTCAGAAAGGCTGAGATGCTCATGAGTTTGTGACCAGTTCCACTTTTCCACCCCTTCCCTATTTTCTTAGAGGAGGCAATATTCCTTCCTTAAGCCAGAGCATTAGTAACAGTAATGACTGGACATATAACCCCTGCATGCTGAGCGTGACTCACAAAGTCAATATGGCCCTAGCAGCTGAGAGGAACAATATGGTGTGTTCACAGTTACTCTTTTTGGCTGTGCCATTGCTGGAGCACAGAACAAGACCAATGATATCACGGCCATAGGCTTAATGTGTAAGAAACATCTACAACACCAAAAGCTCTCTGTGATCTATTACTTCCACTAACGTAACTTACAGCATATATACACAATTAGTTGCCAGAGCCAAGAATAAGTCATTGGGAATAGATTACATTATTACAGGCTTTTAACAAGAATACTTCTCGGTCCCACTTGACTATCTGGTTCTGGAGAGGAAGAACATAGCTCAACCTTGAGCTATATAATTTAGTTAAGAACTCAGCTACAAAGACAGAAGTTTGGAATGTAGAAATGGGCAGACAAGAATCCCACTAAGAAATAGCTTACATTTTTCTGACAATTAACCATTGTTGCAAGTATTTACATTTAAAAAAAAAAAAAGTAAGTAAAAGCTCTGGAGTAAAAGAAGAAATTATTCCCTGCCATTTTCAAGAAAATGACCTTGAAGCCTTGTATTTGAACAAGTCTTTTTTCCATTGGTCTCTGAATGGAGGGGGAGATTGTTCCTTCCTTTCAAAAATGTGTTATGTGTATTTAGTGGTCCCTCAAAGGAGCCAGTGCAGGAGGGAGTGTAAAGGCTAAGCATACAGTGACATTGTAATCGGAGGCCAGTTGGTGGGTCATGCAGACAAGCTCATACTGGTTTTAAACTATCATCTCCTGCGGGTGCTGATAACCATAGCCAAGGAGTTCACGGCAAAGCTGTTAGCAAGCATACTCCCCCAGGGAACTGGGCAGGTTTTGCAGCCCACACTGAGCTCTGAGCTGCTGCAGCTACACTGCTGTTAGCACCTGGCTCAGGTAATCTGAGCTTAGCATGGATAGGACTACATGAGCTACTCTCTGCTTTCTGCATGGACAGCTGTGCCAAGGGTGACAGTTCCCTGCTTTATAAAACTCTTCCTTAATGCACTGCCAAGTGGCTTGCGGGTACCTCAGGTGACAAGGCCTTCCTGTATCCCATATTTCGACCCCCTTTCATCGTTTGCTGCGTTAAGCCAGGATTCCTCTGCCCAGCAAAACAGGGGAAGCCCTGAGAATTCATAACACAAAATCTTATCTCAGGGGAAAAAAACAGAGGCTTGTGTGTAGAGGCTTGTTGAACTATGCATTCCTGTAATAGTTTCCCAACATTGAGTACCAATGGGACAGTCACACACTTCTTTGCTGCGTGTTCCTAACATGCTGGAACCTTTATCTGCTGGGCGAGCTCGTGCTGGAGCACTGCCAGTCTCCCTGGAGAGCAGCTGTGGCCCCCTGGTTCCTGTGCCTCTGCACTGGGCAGTAGTTGGCGGAAGCTGGTGCAAAGCTGCCTGTCCAATTAAATTTGTTATTTTGTGAAAGGATTTAGCTTTGTTTGCTGTTTTTTTACTAAAGAAAAATCCTAAGCTGCTGCTTTAACCTGTGTTAAACCTTTCACAGGGTGAAAAAATCTGCTTCCTTTTATTCCAAGTTGTAAACAAGGAGCAAAAACCTAACAGAAGGCACAGAAAACTAAAGAGTATTAAATTATTTTTATTATTATTATTGCATTCTTTTTTACTTTTCAATCAAAAGTTATTTTTAAATTTCCTGTGCTAAAAGGCTACCACATCAGAAGTGTTACTGAACTTTGCTTCTGAAGAAAATCTGACAGTCGTTCATCAGCCACTATCTCAAACGTACCCCAGCTCTCACCCATACCTGCTGTCATTTCAGGGATATGCGATTAAGCCCCTCCAGAAGGGTCTGTAGAATATAAAGCTTATGAGATATGTTCACATATTGCATATTCTTTTCCTGTACAAGCATATCAGAGAAAGTCAAATAAAATAAACCACTTATCCCAAAACAAGCTTTCTATATACAAGATTTGCTCTGGTATAATCGAGTTTGTAGCTGACTATTAGTTAAAACAACGACATGTTATCTGTTGAGAAAGTTTTAGGGCAGCAGGGACCGGTAGGCTGCAGAAGATGACCGTAAATGTATGGTTTGAGCACAATAACTACGCTAAAATACTATTATGGTTGCAAAGTCAGGAAAAGCGTATAGGAAATGCCCTTACAAGGATTGCCACTGAAGTTTTAATTTCCTTTCTCTGAGCCTTGCAATGGAGATAATTTCTTTCACAGGATTCCTACTGCAGAATTTCTGCAACTAAAATAATGTAATATTTCACACTTAGATTCATCCTTCTGCTCACTAGATCTCTAATACACAGGATTTAACCGTGCTCTGAGAGCAGAATAACTAAAACCCCTTTTGACCTCATGGTGTTCAGCAACATATCATATCTTACTGCTTCAGAAACATCAACAAACTTGTTTTCACAACACTACAGTGGCTATTATATATTTTGTAGAGGAGAGGCTGCCTGCTGAAAGGGCAGAGCAAAAGGATTTTGTGTACCTGATACAGAAAGGCAAGGACTTAGATTTTCTCAGTCTCTAGGATGCTGCCACACTTTATATTCAAAGCACAAAGCCCGAATGCAGTTGCAAGCGTTCAATCCCTTTTGCAAGTCGACTGTGGTTCAGCCATTCATGGGCTCTGGCTGCAATGCCCAGTTTCAATAGTTTTCACCCATACCACCAGAGCCCATGTCTTCCCAACCCTGCCCTACAGCAAATCAGCCCGCCACGACTCAACGCACAGCTGTTTGTGGGTCAGTTCTGCAAATAGGATCATGAGCTCATTATATCAGTTTCAGTGAAGATCCACTGAAAAGGTAACTAGAGTGGCACAGAGCCAAATACCAGAGAGGCTAAAACCTGGCACAGAAAGGCTAGCTGTTGAGAAATTCACTAAAATAACAGACTCAAACTTTAGCTGGATCATCCTTAAAAATCATCTCTTCTGGCTTCTTTGTCATCGCATCAGATCCAAGCTCCTCATTTTCAGTTTTTAGACTCAGAATATCTCTGCCTTCCTGCTCCTCATATTACCCCGGTCTACCTTCATTTTCTTAGAAGTACCTTCTAAGGTTTACACTTTTTTCTTTGCCATTGTGGAGCAAACTATATTGAGGCAAAGGGAAAGCAACCCACTTTCTGCAAGATTATCTGCAGTTAGCAGAGAACATGCACATCCAGGTTAATCCAGCAACATACCAATCCCACTTATTCTGAGCCATGCTAATTCTTGTCAAAAAAATCCTATTGTGTGGCAGCTACATCCATGAAGATGTGTTATCATACATGGGAGATTTTCTGTGCTTTTTCTACCTGAAATGGGTGGCTCTTATTTTGCATACAAAATGCAGCCTCTTCATTCTCTTTCCAGAAGCTCCTTAAAAGCCCTGACCAATAGTTTTTCACAATGTTGAATATGACATGCACTTTTCTTTTTATTGTATCTATTCTGACAATCTGCAATGTACTGACAGGCAAGATTGATACTTGAGTTTTCTGGAATGGCCTCTCCATAGGTATTTCTGTGTGATGTTTCTATCATATTTCACATGGTGAGATAATAATAGCCATAAAGATAATAATGCGAATAACAGGAATAATGATAATATGAGGTAGGTTGTAAAATTACTCTTGAAATCAGACTTAAATTTGAACAAAATGTAGTATTATCCCTTTTGGAGAAGCCAGAAGCGCTCTCCTCTTGCAAGATGAAAGGAACTGAGGAATGCGCTGGTTGGCACTGCATCCCTGTCCTCTTGGGCCTTTAATAGGTTTTCTGCTCCCGTAGGTTCAAAGAGCAATTACAGTCTCCGGCAAAAGTACAGCAAATGGAAAACAGATTCTTTGGCTCTCACTAAAATGCCAAGAGAATAAGTAACTGAAAGGTGGAGGACTCAAAGTCACTTCATCGCAGCAGTTTACTGAGCTGAAGGGAAATTTCCCTCCCTTCACCCCCAAGTTCACAACTCCCTGCCATGGGAGGTGGGTGGTGGGAACCCAGTGACAAAGCTGTGTTCACATCCATCTCCCTGGAGGGGCTTACACTCAAGGACAGAGATGATACTGCACTTCTGGAAGCTGCCTCTGGTGTCCAGCTCCTTCCCCTCTTCATTGGGGCGTTATTTTGTGCCTTTGAATTGGCCGTCAGAGAGGAAAAAAGCAAGGTCTGGGGAGATGGGAGGGCAGCAAGGGCAGTGCGGCTTCTTTCAGTACTCTGAGTTGTCATAAAGGTATGTGGAGGTATATATCCAGTACAACACAGCTGGATAAACAGAGACAGGGTCTTAACTGAGGAACCAGCCTTGGCTATCATCAGCCTGACAGTGACAACACTTGCTAGCTCATTCAGGGATAACAGACACATGCCCTGTGCAAAGGAGTAAAGTTGTGAAGACGAATGGTGGAATATGGAGGGAAAAGGCCCTCAGACTCAGCACAATTATTCCAGAGAGCTGCTGGATGTATGTAGCACGGGGGGTTAATACTTTGGTATTTCATCAAGAGGGACTAGCAGGCATGGGTGCTGTGAGCTGCATACTAATCTCTTGTGAAGATCTGCATAGGCCACACAAGATGTCCTCCAGCAGGGCAGCACTGCCGCCAGAGCGTTTACTCAGGGGTCTGTGCATTGAAATGTTTATGGTTGAAACGAAATCCACAAGTACAGCAGGACTGGATTTAGGAACAGAAGAGCACATGGGTGTTTTTAGTTCAGATAAGGGCTTTCATAAAATAAAGAATATGTATAGTCCACAGTTCATTAACAGAAGGTAACATTAAGTACATTGTCTGCGTAAAAGGCAGCTTCACAGAGTTCCCTCTTATGCCCAGCTCTAGGAAATGTATTCCTGCCTTCAGTAACACCTGCAGAATTAACACACCAGAGCACTGGCATGTTGTGAGAGAGCCTTCTCTTCCCTCTCTAAGAGCTATTGCTTTGCCAGTAGTTTTCTGATTTGGCATTCCACAAACTATGCCATAGAGGCGAAACTAAAGAAGCCTGTCTGAAGTGAAAAGCCCTTCAAGTTGCTTTGCATCATGTTTCATTTCCACCTCAGATTACTTGAGATTAAATCCTATCACTGATGGCAGAGAGAAATAACTAGTAAGTCTGAGCATCAGCAATAATACCAACTTTGTGCTCAAACAAGGATGCTCAGTATCCAGTGACGGTACAAGTAGGTCACCCAGCCAGCTTAGCAACCAGAGGAACTTCTCTGTTAGGAATTACTTCTGGCACTATTCCGTCATACCACACACATATGGGATGTAGCTCAACCCTGCAGTTTCTCAGGTGTAGAGAGGAAACTGTATCCCTATAATTACACAGTTGTGATGTAATAATTGCTAAGGATTTCCTTGGTCATCTTATATTGCAAATTGATGCTTCCTCTAGCTTTCCTTACTGTCTACAGAGGAAGGAAGAATCCATTTTCTCCTAACTATATGGATGTGCAATTCCTCTTAATCTAAAAGGAACCAAAAAGAAATTTAACCCCAAAGAGGAGTGGTGAGGAAGAGATGAGTGAATGAATGAAAGGCCCCCTTATAAAAGCTCTGATCTGGATGTGTGAGATGTTTTTCATCTCTGACCTCCTCCTAATGGACATACTACAAATATAGAGTTTGGATATCAAATATCTGAATCCAGAGCTATGCACATCTGGACACAGAATATTTTGGGTTTGGACCCATCTTTTCACACCAGTAAGAAGGACTTGCAGCCAAAGCAAAATGAAAGATTGACCAATTTAATTTGTTCATGTTTTGAAACTCTTTGAATCTATATGGGCTTGGGTGAGACAGCTGTTGTAATTAAATATTATGACATCATGCCAAGTAATTTTTTTCCTAGAAGAGGATGTTTTGAGTTAACATATTTGGACAACATAAAGTGAAAGAGGCCTTTTCCCACTAGTTTTTCTGGATCTGTGGACACTGCTGTGAGTATCAGCTTCACTGTTTCTCTGCACCAGGCTTTTTCCCTTCTCCTTAACCTAAACAATCAACCTAAATTTCAGTTTCTAAGGGTAAGGAAAGAAGAAAAGTCAGAAAGAGAAGGGTAAAGTGAGAGTTTTGGAGCTTCCAGTACCACCCTGTATTTCATGAGTGCCTAATTCCTGTTTGAACACGGTCTTTCCTTTATCAACCCCATATTGTATCATACAGTCTTTTTGATGAATCAATGTAAGTGCATTTAGGAAACAGTTCCCCAAGTGCTGCTTTAGAAATGTCTAGTAATGTTAAACCTCTGCTGCCTTCTTGGCTCTTCAGTGCCAAGGTTGGAACAAAGGACTTCTAGGTGTGTTGAAAATTGGCTGGACCCCAAGACTCAAAGCGTAAAACGATCAAAGGCTTAACATCTGCTCACAGCCAGTAACAAATGCTGTACTTCAGACATCAATCTTGCGGTCTCTATAATCTTCAACAACAACCTGGATAACACAGAAGCGTACCCTTAGCATATTTGTGGAAGATGCAAAATTATGCCAACTGACTGACACACCACTGACATCTTCAAACAACTAAGGATTGTACCAAGAGAAACTTGATGGTGTCCAGTAGAGAGAAATGCAAAGTTCTGCACCTGAGTTACTCTCTGCATCCCTACATGCTGTGAGTAAACTGGCTGAGTAACAGCACTGCTGAAGAGTATCCGGAGATTACCACAGATGTCAGACTGAAGGAGCTGATAGTATATAGTCACTGTAAGGCAGCTGTGTTCTATATTAGATCAGGAGGAGCATGGCTGGCAGATCTAGGAAAGACATTTTCCCTGCTCGCTAACACTGGTGAGTCTGCTTATGACATAACTGTCCAGTCTGGAGCCTCTCCTTTGCAGAGGGATGTGAAGAGTGTGTCCAGCAGAATGCTAACACATAGTCCAAGGCCTGGAGCACACAATCAACAAAGTTGTGTTTAAGCATCTTGGTTTGTTTAGGCATGTGAAGGGAAGGCTAATCTAATAGCCTTCAATTACCTGAAAGGCAATTACAAACATAACAGATCTACATTCTCCTCAGTAGCATCAGATGATACAACATGGAAGAACAGGCACACATTGTGGCCTGGGACATTGAGCTGGACATTAAGAAAACATTTCCTATAAGGGTAGAACAGTATTGGAACACATAGCCCACAGAGGTCATAGAATATCCAATTTAGGCAGTTTTCAGGACTCAGCTTTTCAAAGTTAGGGCTGACCTAATGATGTGCTGGCAGTAGTACTTCAGCAAATAAGTGGGTGGACTGGATGACTTCTACAGCTGTTTCAATCACAATATCTATTGTTCTGTGATTCTTTACAGTCAGTGGATTTGACAAGGGGATTTCCCAAAGTTCACTGCCAGATAGATTCACGTCCTAGCGGACTTGCATCATTGCATGTCTAACAGCCATTTTTCCTCTAAAATATGACGAGTAGCATTATAATTCAATTTCCTCATGCCAAGCATCATGATTCTCATTTATTTTGCTGGCTATTGGTTGGCTATTGATCACATTTGGGTTGAACTTGAGTTTGAGATATGTGCTTATTTGGAATAATACTGGGATCAGCTGCACCATCAGCCTCTTTTCTCTGACTGGTCCTTAGTCAGAGAGAGTCTCACCAGGAAGTAACATGGGATTTTAACAGCTTACACTTATACTAGGTCTTGAAAGCAAACTTAGACCCATTCTTGATGGTCAGACATCATTTGGATTTTCTCCTTGGTCCTGAGAAGCTATTAAAACATTTTCAGAGGTATCCAGCCACAATGAAGAGATGTTACCCAAAAATCCTGAAGCAAAAGGCCAGTTGGCTTTAAATAATATTTTGTCATCTAAAACATCTCTGGAAGCCCATGCCTATGTCCCAGGTGTACATGTGATATATCATATGAGACAAAATGCAGTTATTCGGGTGGCAGGAATACAAGAATCATTCCTTTATTCTGATAGCTAAAATGCTATTGCTGTGTCCCCTTTTCACCAGTCTCGTCTTTTTATCATGGAATAGTGTCCTCATGGAATAGTATCCCTTGAGAATCCTGGCTATGTACACAGAATGATGATGAAAAGCCAACTATGTCTAAATCTGGTAACAGCCAGATCACAGCTCACATTTCAGTCAATGATCCTTTAGACTTAAAAGGGTGAGTGGTACCAAGGAAAAACCCAAGCCCAAAGTGTTGCATTTTTACAAAGAAAGCAATAGCTTTACTCCACTGTTTATGACTGCTGAATCATAAGGACTCAGAGAACCACTAGTTAATTTGTAATAATATTTGTGAATCAGAAGGACAGTCTTGTGGTTAAGCTGGACTGATATTCAGGATGTCTGGGTCCAATTCCTAGTCTAGCATAGGTTTTCCTTTGTAATCATTGGCAGGTTGCTTAATCTGTCATCCTCTGTTTTTTTGCCTATGAATTTTTTCCCTTCTTTGACTTTTCTGGCTGTCTGATCTGTTTTAGTTCTGAAGTATTTGTGTAGTTTCTGACATCCAGGAAAGTACAGAATAACATGTACTATGTAACAAATTGTGCTTTGAGCTGCAAAAATCTCTGAAACAGCCTACAGGCTGGATGTGTTCAATTCAGCAAGCTAACAAAGCCATATTTGAAGAAATCAGCCTAGACAAGTGAATGGTTAGCAAACACAGCAACTACATTCAAAATAAATTGTCTATAATGAATTCTGTTAAATGCCTGTTGCTGCTGTTACCATTGAAACCAGTAGCAGCACACACATCTTTAGTATCACTTCATGCAAACACATTTTAAGTGATGGTAGAGGTTTCCATTAGTATTTATAACACCTGCACTGTAGGAAAAAAACACAAGTATTTGGATTATTCTGACCACCAAATGTGAAACTAGAATTTTATGTGTGACATTTTAAAATATTGTTTACAAATTGCAACATTCAAATGCTTATCAGTGATGTCTCCCAGGGCTGATACCGCCAACTTTCAACATAGAACATAGTTTCAAAATTGAGCCTACTGCTGATTAGGTTGCTTTCTAGCCTGAAATTTTCAGGGGTTGATTGAAATGTCAAGAAGACAAAAACCAATGTGGGCATAATTATCTCTATCTTGCTGCTTAATTTCAGAAGAACTCTCTAGGCACCAGTAGGTCTAGATTGAAAGAAATAGAATCGAGTATAAGCAGGTAACACTTATTGTCTCTTTGGACACTAGGCTGAAAATAGACAGATCACAGGGTATTAGAATTAAAACAGTATTTTTTCTTCTATCCGCATCCTTACAGACATGTTAAAAGCTGTCCTGAAAAAAATTAAAACACAAATATGAGTACAGAAAAGGGGATTTAATTCATAAATAATGCCAGAGTGATGCATGTGCCTGGAATCAGGAAGTTTCACAGTTTCACAGTATCATAAGGTTGGAAAGGACCTCCGAGATCGTCGAGTCCAACCTATAACAACACTAACACCAACCATCATCTAAACCATGGCACTCAGTGCCTCATCCAGTCTCCCCTTAAACACCTCCAGGGTCGGTGACTCCACCACCTCCCTGGGCAGCGCATTCCAATGGCCAATCACCCTTTCAGTGAAGAACTTTTTCCCAAGTTGGAGATCTACAGAAGTGGGTACAAATACCCTGAAAGAAAAAGACTGACAAAAAAGGCTTCTGGATCCCTATCAACAACAGGGGAAAATCTATGACATGGGTTTTCACACTAGGCACGAGAAGACAAGAGTTCACTAAGTCCAGTAATGCAGTCAGGTGAACTTGATTCTTTCCCTCATTTAGAACAATATTTGTGCCAGCCAGGCATCTTTCATTTTTACCTGGGTGAAGCTGAGTTGGAGTTAGTGGGACAGTGTCTGTTCTGGGTAATAGCATGACCTGGAAAGATCAAGAACAGTACAAAAGGACAGACAGACCAGAGAACCTAGTGGAGCTTTGCCCTCTACAGAAGAAAACAATAACTGAATGGAAAACAGCTGCATATGCGTTAGCTCTGCCTGCAACACATAGCAATATTGTGCTGCAGACTTGTCGTAACACTGGTTGGGCCCAGCAAATTGCTGCTCTTCATTATATTAAACTCTGAATTCAGTACTACTACCACCAAATTCAGGAGTCTGCTTTTCATGTAGCTCTGCCTGTGTAGTTATAAACCAGAAATCCTGAGGGACAAAGGAGCAAGACCCTAAGGAATTTTCTCAAAATTAGTGGTAGAAGGTGATGGACTCAATGAGTTCCCCAATACTTGCTTAAGGGAAGACTCTCAGAGCCTGTAACAGAGCATGCTGAGATCTGAAAAAGCTTAGGGATAACAGAGCCTCTGCAATTTTCCAAATTTTACCAAAATCTGTAAGAATCTATCAGTTGGCCAGCCTTCTACATCTTATAAGCTGATGAGGACTTTTTCCGCTGAAGTCTCTGGAAGCCGTTAAGAAGGTACCATTCCTTGAAAGTACCATTCTCACCCCTTCTTTAGTTACATTCAGAAATGAATCAGGTTCTTGGAGAAAAAGATCATTTTGAAGAGAAGATAGAGTTGTGTAACACTCCTGCATGATTCTGGGCTGGCAGCAAAATGGTACAACTCAGCTCCAAAGCTTAACAAACACCAGCTGAATCTCCCACCTGAAAACATGGGAAAACAAGAACTGATGGGCACATCTGAGAGCTCAGACTCCCTGCTGCCATATGGTAAATCTAATGACTTACCAAAGCAGCACATTGTTGAAGAAAGGGAAGACAGTAAAAATAAACAGAATAATGCACTGTAGGAACAATGTAGTGTAAGAGTTAGGTTGATCAATTTGCCCTTTCCTATAACACAACCAGCATTTCAGGCACTCTCAGTTTTTGGTGAAGCAGCTGCTAGTGCTACTTTAGAGACATCTACTTGCAGCTTCGGTGAGCCTGTGCCTGAGATTGTCACAGCTTCAGCAGATCACACAACATGTCCAAGCCACTTCTACCAGTCGCCCTTAGCCCATTAACCGTCCCTACAGGTTAATGCAACTGGACACCTGCATTGACTTTGACAGCCACATCTATTCATCAGTAATATCTGTTTTAACAGAAACCTGTACAGCTTAGAGACAAATATGTACACCATTTTGTGTAAAGAAGGTTTTTTTAGACAACATATTCTAATCCATCTTTTAGACTGGGTTTTCATTGCTCAAGAGCACCAACTATTGCCTAAAATTACGCTGTTCCAGCTCTTCCTGTGCACATTTAGGTACCACCAGTTTCTCTGGCTTATCAAACATAGAAAGCTATAACATCCCGCCCTTTATATTAGAACTGTTTTTGTTTTGACTTAACTACTGTCATGATAAAACCGAACATGCCAGCTGAACAGACTCAAGCTAACCAATTAATCCCTTTCACTCATTTTCCAAGATGGTGAGAGGGGACACTACCCTTACCAGACCCCTCTCTCCTTGAGAGATGCTGAGACAAGGTCACTCTCCGCTTTGAACTTCAGCTATTCAGCTCACAAAAAGAACTCTGCTTCATAAGTTAAAGACTGGCAGTTGTTGGTTTATAGACATTGTAAGTAATACCAAAGTAAACTCCTTCCTGTTAATCTCCATCATAGAAAATGATGACATTATAGGACACTTCTTGGGCAATTGGCAGAAGACAAGCACTGCTTGTCGCAAAGCTTACAGCTTCTGTGCTTATACCAGCTTTTGGAAACTAAGTTGGCTTCAAGCATGAGACTTCACTCCCATCATTCCTAGGCTTACCATTTTTGTTCCCCCTTTGATTTTAAATCTGATTCCTCAGATATCAGAAGGTTATGTAATATAAACAGATACAGTAGAGGGCCAAGGTGAGGAACAAACTCACCCAGCTAATGACCAGCCATCAGAAGTCACTCTCTGTCTAAGCAGCATTGTTTTGAGTCAGGCTCTGAAGTACAGTGTGGCAGTCTGGTCAGGGGCAGGTCCTCATCCTGCCTTGAATGTAAACATGCATGAGATTTCTTTTACCACATCTTTTGGGAAGCACGAACAGCTCTTGGCAAGGAAGAGATGACTGAGAGGCTGCTGGCATGCTCCTTGAGCTGATGTCATCTTACAGCCCAGCTAGAGCTCTGGGTGCACACACTTAGTCACACATACATACAACTACCAGTCACCAAACTTTTGTTATGGCTAAAAAATTAAATTAGTTATTTTTGGCTGGAGAGTCCTCCATCCCTCTCAGACTTGCTCCATTGCTTTCTGGCTCCAGCTGGCAAGGCAGCCACTTCCTCTGGAGCACCTGACATCCAAGCACAAGGATAAATCTGTCAGGGAGCAGCAAAAGCAGAGATGCATCTTAAAGGGAGGTGAGCCAGGAGCCAAGGGGGAGCCTTGCCAGCCACGTCTTAGTCCCATGGTGCTAGAGAGGGGTGAGCAAAACAGACCCAGAGGTGACAGCCAGGTCCAACCAAAAGTTCAAGTCAAAATGCAGCGTAACAGTGAGGAGATCTGTCTGAGGTCAAGCCAGGAAGTCAATCAGTAGGTCAGGAACAGGAGCAGTTCCATCATCAGGCAGGTCCATCATGATAAAAAAAAAAAATCAAGCTAGGAAGCCAATCCATAGGTTGAGGTCCAGCTCCATAGCCAGGCAGGGGTGTGACTGTATAGGAGACCAACACTCCTCCAGCATAATCCAAGCAAAGAGTGAAAACCCAGGGTTTATCTTAAATAGAGCTCCTGGGCCCATGGGTGTGGGACCCAGGTGAGGCTCACAGGGTCATTAGGGCCATTAATGAGCTGAGAGCTCTGACAAAACCAGAGGCTCCTTGTAGTCTGGGATTATTTTGTATTTGCATGCTGCCTTCCAGGTGTTGACTCCTTGCCCATATGGTAATTGACATCTCTCCTTCAACATGATCCACACTTCTAATCATACCTCACTGCCATCCCTCACTGGGATGTTTTTTTTTCAAAATCCTGCTGTAGAGTTCCCATAGGCTTCACTCAACCATTTTCCAGTATTAGTTTGTGACTCATATTAGACTTCCAAATGCTTGGCAATAAGTTGCTGGTTTGTGTAACTGAGACAGGTTTCTCCCTAGAGTAGGGTCAAAGGAGATACACCTGAATTTATGTCATGATGCAGTTATATATTTTACTATATTACATTTTCTTTTGTGTGTCCTGTGGAGGATGAACCAGCTAATAAACTGAGGAACACAATCAGAATGAAAATTCTAAGGTTTTTTGGAAACACCAGAATCAGAATTGATTGTGCAAATTTATTTGCTTCCCTTATGCATCCTTCATTACTGGATCACATACTGTTTGGGTTTTTTTCACAAGTTTTCTGCATCATTTATTACCCAGTTCTGACTGAATGAGCTGTTACCTCTTCATTTTATTTTTGTCCACTATTCTTACGCTATTCAAACGCTGTCCTGAAGTGAGAATTATTCTTCCACACCTGGGCATTTTACTGGTTGTCATCATTGAAGTTTCAAGAACAATAATCAGTGCACCTTCAAAACATCTCTTCCAGCTAAGGGGAGATTATCAGCCACGTTTTATAGATGTAAAATTGAGCTAGTACGAGATTAAGTTCTAAAGTATGTACTATATTTGAGTGCCATGAGAGACCTTAGACCGTGTTTTTTTCTGTCTGTGTAGCACTATTTAGCATTTTATATAATCATAGAGAAGTTTCCACTGACTTCAGGTGCAACCATGACTGCCTGGTACTTGGATTAATAAAGATAAGAGTTGCTAGGTCACAGAGTCTGACTTCCTGTATTTTACAGACCTACATATATTTCACCCAGTTATCCCTGCAATTAGCCCAATACTTCAGGATTATCCAAAGTATAAAGCAAGTAGACTAGGAAGGCAGCTAGTCTTGATTTGAAGACCTCAAGGGATAAAGAGCTGATGATTTTCTTGGGTTGATTTTTGAGGGGTGATTAATTACTCTCACTGTTAAATCTTTATGCCAATTTCCTCATCTGAATCTGCCTAGCTTCAAATCACAGACATAGGTTCTTTTTTTTGCTTTTCTCCACTGGGTTAAGGATTCTTTTTACAGCTGGTATTTACTCCTCAGGAACATATTTGTAACCTGTATTCAAATCACATGTCAAAATGTTTGGTAAGCAACTCACTGATAGATATGTTCTTCGGCTCTTAAACAATTTCAGTTGCTCTTTTCCACACGAATTTTTTAGCCTTTCTTCTTTTTTTATATGTAAACACCCAGCCAAGATGTCATTCTCAGGAGTTAATTACAGCAGGATTGAAAAAATTCAAGTTGGTTTCCAGTGTTTCTGTCTAAGAAGGCCAAAAAATTGAGGAACACCACATTAATTCCTACAGGGAAATGTGATTTAAAGGAGTTTCTCAGAATTTCATTTGGATTTCTTGGCACATTAGAGACAGAATCCAGTTCACTAAGGTGCCTTTCAGATGTCTTAATCATCGAAGTGCCCTTGCTTTTTCTGCTACTCTGTAATAATTTATGCATTTTCCAACTTTTTGAAGAAATTAAGCAGGGGTCCTGCGAACAACCTCCTCCTCAAGTCCAGATTTAGCCTCAGAGCTGGTCTACCTGGTGGCCCCTTCTGAAGGGGATCTGTGGAAAAAATAACTCACAGTCAGTAATTAGATATTGATTCATAATGCTTATGTACAAGGAAGGAAAATTAAGGTTGTGTTTCCTAGAGTTTGGATGCTTAACTTTTTGACCTTTATAAGGTTCTTTTCACATCATGTATGGGTATGGTGATTCCTAGGATTACCAGAAAGTGAAATGAAAAAAAAAAAATTGCTCTGACAGCCATATTTTGGCACATGCATGACTCACCAAGGTTGGCACTTTGACCTGCACTTCATGAATAGCTGGCATGCGTTCACATTCATCACCTGTGGCTGTATGGGCATCTTTGCAAATATTTTTTATTAGGAGAGCACTGGTAACACTCAGGACATGTAAAATCTGCTCTGGACTCTGAAGGGAGAAGGTCACAGTGGAGATAGTCATTCTTTCCCTCTTCCCCCCAGTTCATCTGAATCTTCATGCTGAGCCTGTCCTAACCTGGCTCCTTAGGCAAGTTCCATTCTCCACATGTAGCTGGTTTTGATATCTGTCTTATTCTTCCATGTCTTAAACATCTCACCACTGAGCTCCAGTGTCTGCCATCAGTGCCACTGGCCTTGGCTGACCCCTTTGGTGCCTTTATCCCTGGCTCTCTGACCATGTTCTCTTCCCCCCTCTGCCAATACTCTGCCTTCCTGTTTATTTCTTCTCTCAGACTCCCTCCCAAGACACCTGGTTCATTCACAGTGTACTTTCTCTCCAGCCCGTCCCAGTTCTGTGTTTGCACCTTGATCTCTAAGAGATATCTGCATTCCATAAGATGCTTTTACACACCCTGCTGTTCCTTGGTCCATAGTTCCTTGCCAAACCAGTCTATGCCTTCCTCATGACTGAACATCAGATCTCAACTTTACTGTCTATCCACACACCATTTTTGTCCTGCTGGTTCCCATATGTTCTGCTTTTAGCTCCCATCCTTATTCAGAAACAGCCAAACCTTTACTTCTGGTTTCTTTCTTCCATAGCAATCTTCAAGCCCATTGTTGTCACTTGACTTTCCTTTGCTCCCTGTCCAAATCCAGTCCTTCATCCCAGGGCTGGTTCTTGTTTTTTTCTACTTTTGAACCATGGCTTTCACATGCAGTGCTGTAGCCCTGACACTGGCCCAGCACAGAGAATGCAGTACGCACACGGAAAGAGACAGATGTACAAAAACATCACCATGTAGTAGCACTACAGCTTTTAATGACCATAAGCAGGTGTCTGTCTGCATGACAACTCTTACGGTGCTGTAAATGTAAGGTAATTTATTTGCCTTTTACTGAAGGTTAGATTGCTGTGAATTACCACCCCTCCCTCATTTATGCAGAGTAAGAATAATCAGGAATAATTGCTATGTATCAGTTCACACAAAGCAATTTTCTTCCCTGTATTTATTTGTTCATGTTTCCACATCCATCGACTCCCTTGTTTCAGTTTGGTACCTATCGCACCTAAGGCCTGCAATTGCAGGGGAAGATCTCAGTGAGCTTCTACACTTCAACCTGCTCGGTGCAGAGAGAGGGTTTGATAGGCTTGGGGTAGATCTTTGGCAAGACTTCCCTTAGCAGGCACTAACTGCAGGTACCACCAGTTTGAAACTTGACCAAATTTGCTCAAAATTTCGTAAGGATGAAGAAATCCAAGGACTGCTACATTTCGTTGGCTTTTTTTTTCATAGTTGGATTTTCCCAAAGAAGCAGTCACAGGTATTCTTCACTATGGGCAAATCAACACTTCCTTTCCTTGAGTGTGTACATGTGTAAGGGTATTTAGCCTCCTGGTTTACCTGAAATTCTTCATATATTCTTAAGGGAAGCATTTAGGGTGCAATATTCTGTCCTGAATGGTCACCAGAAGGCATTATTTTCAAAAGGCAAACCAGTATCTTATAACAGGCAGCCTAAATATCAGCACTTCTCTGACAATGCTGCAGTGTTACAGACCACCTTGATCAGCCACAGAGACCTGATGGCATGTCTGCATCAAACGTGCTCATAGAAGATGTCATTAAACACATATAGTGTTCAAAGTGTATATATTTATGAAGTGCAGTCTACTGGAAACAGAGAACAAATTATAATTGCATCTTTACAATTTCCAACAGAAACCCTTGTGATCTTAATAATAATAATAATAAACAACCATTTTCATATGCATGAAACATTCTATGTATAGGTAAGTACAGGACTATTTTCAAGCATGCACTTAGGCTAATATATATTGGCCTAGTGTAAAGCTGGGCTGAGTGATAGGAAACACATGTTGCTTGGTACTTGTGGTTGCGTAATGGTATAAAAAAGTCCTGACATTCTATAGGCCTCTGGACAATTCTGCTATTGATGTGTTGTGAGTCACTGCAAACAGACCATCGTAAGTTTCTGAATCACTTCCTGCTCAAGGGGTTCCTCCACTTCTTCCAGAGAATGTATACTGGGTAGGAATTTTGTGGACTAAAGCCCTGGAGACCCATTCTAAATGCTTTCCCTTTCCCTTCCTTTCAGTGCAGCTGAATGACTCAGAGAGGGGATGACACCTTGCACCGATGTCCCTATTCCCTTGTTGGGATGGGAGAACCTTATGGGGAATCCAGAAGGAAATGTAATTTTATGTTTTATTTTAAGGATATTCCTTTTGTTTCACTTTGATTTATTTTTTTCCTGTTGGCATTATGAGGTTTCTAGGGTTTGCTGTTTGGTGTTTTGGAGTTTAGAAGTGAGAAGCTATAGTGTGATAAAATAAAGGATGTTTCAGCTATTTTCAGCACTATTACAATGCCTCGTCTCTCAGCCCCGAAAGTATTAAGGGCCAAACCACAGAAATGGTCATTAGATACCTAAGTACCTCTGAGGCCTATTGCCTTTGCAATTAATAATGCTTGTAACTAGCTGCATTTGGGTTCCTGAAACATTCATAGGTGCTTCTCTTAGATCTGCACTATTGATTTGTTGTTATTCTGATAACACAAGAGACTGTAATACTAGCAGAACATAGCAGGTAGACCATTACAAAATTAAAAGCCTCATGTAATTTGTAGTGTCCCAATAGTACTTCTTTGCATGAAAAGTAATTTCAAGAGACTGTTTTAATGTGTTTTCAGAGGAAAAAATCTTTAAAGGAAAACAAAATCTTCTGCTATTTAAAATGCTCTTGCTTTCATTTGACATTTTCACTAGAAAATGCTGTCTCAATGACATCTTTTCACATAAAGCTAAGCCATAATGTATTGCAGAAACCTTGCATTTCAAGTATTTTTTGGCTTGTTTTTCTCAAGTTATACTGGACTGATATGTGATCTTTTGGCAAATCATTATTGTGATGAAAGTACAATCAGTTTCTGAGTAGTTGCAAAATTATTTTGACTTCAAAAGATGCTTATCCTGAATGCCAGCTGATGTAGTACTTTCTCATTAAGCGACAGTAAACAGTATTCCTGTATGAGCTGTGCCTCTTGTTCAGAAATCATTTAGAGCAATCATATCCAAAGGAGCTGTGCTTCACTGAGTCCTGATCTTCTGCCCCCCAATGCATAACATGGAGCTCTAATCAAGGCAGTTTGAAAAACCTCTTAAAAGTGCACTTCTCCATACGTCTTTGCCAGCAAAAACATAATATAGAATGCCAGAAACATGTATGCAGCATAGTAACTAAAACTGGCTGTTTCTGAGGGACTTTTGCGCGGAGCTTCCCAAAATCCTCATCAGTGCAAAACCACCCACACAGTTACCAATGAGCATCACTGAGTCTGTTCATCCTCACTGTGCCATAATCTAGGATGCAGTTGCCTAAGGCAGCTGTGATCATCCTCTGCTTGAGACCTTCCTGAGCAAAATAACTGACCTTGTGATCTTCATCTCTCTGTCACTTCCAAAACTTAGAGAAGTCACCTATGTTTTTAGAGACCAAATGTCCATTTCTTACAACAATCTTGTGAATTCAAGGCTACTCTTTCAGATCTCGCTACTGCTCGCAACTTGTTTGTTTGGGGTTTTGGGTTTGGTTTGGGCTTTTTTTTCATCGATCATCTGCTTTCCTTTCATGTAGCAGTGGATGGTACCAGGACCTCAGTTCTTAAAGGTCCATTTACCTCATCTGTTTCATTGTAGAAGCACCGGGCTTACAGTTTGTAACACTGTAGGCATTCTTACTTCTTCTGATTTTTGCTGAAGGAAATCTTTGTAGCTGACAAACCACTTGTCTTCTGTACAATCCTGTAATTTAACAATGCTAAATGCAGGTCACACTTAGCCCCCTTTACTCTTTTCCAGTGGGTGGTTTCTTGTTTTGATATTGCTTTCTACCAACATGTTGTATTGGGTACGATTTGGACTGGTAATAAAATGTCTCATACTGCATTCACAAGAGACTGTTTAAACTCAGATCCACTAAACTGTCGTGCTGTGTTGTCCATTTGCAATGCCAGGTGTCTAAATGGAGTAAAAATGGATATGATCACCTTTACGACTCTCTAGTAAGGCTGCCTCTGAAGTAAATACCTCAATTCCCTAACGTAAAAGAATTTATGCCAGACCATATCAGCTGACCAACTATTCCCATGCTGTGGGAGTTTTCACTTGACTGGCCTGTGGTTTCAGTATATGTGACAAGCCTTAACAGGTTCCCTTTCCCTTGGAAGATATCCTCAAACTCATTCAATTGTTTTGATCTTCTGCCTCTTTGGTGAGTTACCTCTTTGATGAGATGAAGGGAGTGGCATGTTTTTATTCGTGGATAATTTTTTTCCCTTGGTGTGATTATAAACTGTGCTTCTTCCAGTTTGCTCATTTTCCCTGAATTTAGTCACAACTCTTCTAATAGGAATTAGCTCACTGCAGTAAGTCCATAGCTTCACCTATTTATGGTTTTGCTTCCCGTGCTAACATGCTCTTTCCTGGCAACACTTCAGCTTACACCAACATCCACATTCAAGGCACAGGCATTTAATTTGCTTTCAGGATGATAGAGCTTTAGTCCTCTGCAGCACTGCTCACCGGTCCCAAGAAGAGTCATCTGAGGACATGGTGCTATTGTCCTCTGCCCATGCTGGGGAAGCTCCTGGAAAGTGATAGAAATTACTGTGGTTCTTGAAGGTTTGTCTCAAATACCAGCCATTGTCCTTACTTGTATTGTTTGTAGATCTGTGTGCTGCTTTGTGAGGATGGCACCTCCATGGTCAATGCAACATTCTGCTGCCAGTCTCTTGCCTTGTAACAGCCTACATCCTCTGCAGCATGATAGCACTGTCTGTCTTATGTAGTTTTTAGTCTGAATTAGAGAACTTCCTTTGGCTGGCAAATTTTAATGGCATTCTGAAAAAAATATCTCTGGCTCCTCCAGTAAATTCTGCCTGCTTTTTCTCAGGTTTCATCCATGTTTGCTCTCTTTTTAGAGACTCAGCTCCTCAAAGTCAATGAGCTTAGCTCTTCAACCCCCTGACAATCACAAACTCTGCTGCATTTTTGCCTGGTTATTGTACTTTTTAATGACATAGAGTTCACATGCTTCATTTTTATGTAAAAGCCAGTATTCTTCAAATTCCTCTGATACAGCATCCTGGTGAGCCTCAGATGTCAGGCTTAATTCAAAACTATTAGAAGCAGCCAGTACTTCAGCACCAGCTATTGTCAAAAATAAAGCGATGTCTGACTGTCATAGAAGCCTCCAGCTGAAGAGTGACTTAGAAATATTTCCCACAACCAGTGATGGCCACATACTAGCAATGGAGGCTAGAAGGATACAGGGTGTCCACACATCCACAAGCAATCAGTGCAGACCACTGCCCAGCACCTTAGAGCAAAGTAGGCTCCTCCTTTTCCTCGGCCCCCCATATCAGCTAATAGACAACATTCTTCAGTTACCCTCCATGCTCCCAGAGAGCATCAGCTCCTGTAAGGTGAGGGTTTCAGCAACTCAACTCTTCCAGTACGAGCATTTTCATAGCTTTTTTTTACTTATGGGCACCAGGGTGTTGCTCAAAATCAATTTCATTCAAGGGCTAGGATTCACCTAATCCAATGCAGACATGCATCCTGTAGATGTGTATTATGCAGGTGTGTGTATTTGATCTGGTCACCAGCACTGTCTTTGTCATCAGTTGGGAGAAATAGAAATACAGACATTACTAGTGAGCAGCATTTCTCAGCCCAAGGTACATGTCTCAAATAATTGGGACAATCAGGCTCTGGAAACTCCAGCTTCTCTCCACTAATTGTAAAGTTACTCTAGACTGAGTGCTGCAAATGTAAAAATGAGATTCACAGGTGTCTAATGTTAGGTGTGAAGTATCTCTTTGAAGGAGTGTGATAGAGGCTTGCTTCATTCAATCTCTCGTTCCCAGGTCTCCAGCAGGAAGTGACGTAAACCTGGGCACAGCAGTAGGGTCTGTCTAGGCCTTATAAGGTCTTCATACTTGGATCACAGAAGAAAAGCAGTTTCTCCTGGGAAGGATGCAGTGACTGGAAGGATGCAGCCACCAGGTTCCAGTTTGCTGAGGTTCTCCCTCAACGTGCAATCTTAGACATAATGCTCCGTGCATCAAGTATTACTTACATTTTCCTCACATTCTTCACAGACAAAAAAAAATGCATAAAATTGCCTTAGTGAAAATCAAGGCAGAGTTTGTGTTGTACTGGTAGCAGTGTCACAGGAAGAGTAATGTTCCTTTTCATAGAATCATAGAATCGTAAGGTTGGAAGAGACCTCTGAGATCATGGAATCCAACTGTGCCTATCTCCCTACTAAACCATATCCCTAAGAAACTCATCAACCCGTCTTTTAAACACCTCCAAGGATGGAGACTCCACCACCTCCCTGGGCAATCTGTTCCAATCCCTGACCACTGTCTCAGTGAAGAAATTCTTCCTAACATTCAGTCTAAACCTGCCCTGATGCAACTTGCAGCCGTTCCTTCTCATCCTGTCGCTCGGCACTTGTGAGAAGAGATCAGCACCCACCCCGTCACAACCTCCTTTCAGGGAGTTGTAAACAGTGATGAGAACTCCCTTCAGCCTCCTCTTCTCTAAGATAAACAACCCCAGTTCCCTCAGTCTCTCCTCATAGGACCTATTCTCCAGCCCCCTCACCAGCCTTGTTGCCCTTCTTTGCACACACTCCAACACCTCAATGTCTTTCTTGTAGTGAAGGGCCCAGAACTGAACACAGTACTCAAGGTGTGGCCTCACCAGTGCTGAGTACAGGGGCACAATCACCTACCTGGTCCTGCTGACCACGCTGTTTCTCATACAGGCCAAGATGCCATTGGCTCTCTTGGCCACCAGGGCAAAGTTCTGTTTTCAGAACAGACAAAAGGCAGGGGTCTGCCAAACTTTCTAGTTTCACTTTAACTGTGGGAAATGAGTTGCAGAAGAGACTCCAAGACAGTAAAGGCTGATCTACATACAAAACATGCACCGGGCAGACTTGTTCAGCACGTGCTCTAGAATGGCTGGGAGATACTCACGCCTTCTAGCAGAGCACCGAGCTCAGGTTGATATATTCTCATCCACAGGGGTAGTTGCCTCTAGCTCAGCACTCAGGGGCGGTGATGTTATTGTGATCTGGGAGGGCTGTAGTGTGCAGACATGCAGCTGTTCTTCCATCATGCATTGCAAGAGGGGTTACCACAAGAGTTGTTGCCTTTTGACCTTCCCCATGAATCTGTGCTGACCAGGGCTACATGGCCCTTGGCTGCTATGCAGCCCCTGCAAAATAATCTCTTGTTTGCCTGTGAACGCCATCCCCATTTATCAGTTTCCAGCTGGCTTTTATTGATTTAGTTTAATTCAATGCAAGTGTTTTGGATGTAGAAAAGGCTCTGTGAACGTTCCCATGAGGTCTAAATCAGTTCCTCTGTCTCTATTGCTCTTTAAATCCTATTGTCACTCATCTGTAGCTTTCCTACACTCAATATATGCCTATTCCTGGGGGGAAGCAATTGCCAGGAGCTTAGTTTTAGAGAGGAATGCTCACCCTGCTGTCTGGGAATGAAGCCTGGTGTAGTCAACTTCAAAGAGTAGAGGGATTTGTTGTTGAGCTTAAAAGACATTTTCCTCTTGACTGGGATTTGTTATTGTATTTCTTCTGCTCTCATCTTCCCTTTCAGCACATGGGAGGGCTCAGGTGCTTTCCAGGCTCCTTCCATCTTTAGACCCTTTCAAATGCACATATTAGGTGCTAGCAATTTCTCTGCTCTGCCTCTTGCCTGCTCAGCATCACTGAGCTGACTGAGGATGTGGTGGATTTGATCGTATCTGCGCTTGAAGAATCCGTCATTCGGCTCTTCTGTTTACAGAGCCCTGGCACTCAGACAGCACAGACCTAAAAGAAGGGTTATTTTTAATTCTAATAAACTAGCACAGAAGGAGAGAGTTCTTTGCCTTCTTCCTTCACTTCACAGTTTTAGTCATAAAAAAAGACTTCACACCAAGTATAATAAAGGGATTAACTATTTTTCCCGTGTTCCTGTTGTTTTTCTGACAGACAGATGTATTTGTTTATTTTTAGTTCATAAATAGCAATTATCGTGTCCTCTGAAGTACACATGTAAAATTAAAACCATTAAAACCATTAAAATTAAAACTTGCTGCTTAATTTATGTTAATTAAACTATTCAATGGGAAGGATGTTCCTGGTTAGGTTGCTTCAGTGGGATCTGGATTCTTTTCTTGGCTCTGCCACAGATTGCGTGTTTGATTTGTGGCAACTCAATCTCCCAGTGTTTTACTTCTTCATTTCCAAAATGAAAATAATTCTCCTTCATCTTGTCTGTTTTGATTGTAAATGCTTGAAGCATGGTTTGTTTTGCACAGCATTCAGCACAGTATACTCTTAAATTTCATTTGTAATTTTATGTATTGATAGTAGGTCACCTTGTCTCCAAGAACAAAACACCTCTGCAAGTTCTTCCCAACAAACAGATTTGCAAACAAATATACTTCTCACCACACCCAGACAGGCAATAAGTCAGAGCTCTGTCAGATCATGCTCAAAACTGAGTTTTCATCGGTGGAAATACGTTGATCGCAGTTTCCAGACTCTGGGCTTTTATTCCGGAAGTCAAGAACTCATTTTCAAGAAGAGCTTAGTTCTTTCATTGCATCCTTAAAATTCATGTAAGCTAAGCAGTATGTGAAATCTCATCAGGAGTTTTACTATAGGTCAGGTCCAGGCCTGTGGGTTAAGTAAGACGGAAACTCTGGCTTGAGCACACTTGGCCAGCACACCTGGGAAAACTCAGTGTCATGTGAATGGCTGAAGGACCTGCTTCACTGTGATGGTTTCTCTCATCTCCATCTGTCAAATAATCAGTCTCAGAAGAGGCTCCACTGGCCTAGCAGATTCTACCCCTGATTAACCAGCTATCTGCTTAGGAGCAGTGATGATTTTCTATCACAACTTGGTTCATGCTCATTTGTGCCGACCATCCTCCCACTACACCCACGCACGTCTGCTTTCCTGTTTATTCACCAGTTGTGTTTTGCCTGGATGTTTACCTTATGCTTTTGTACAATGCCTAGTACATTGAAGACCTTAGCCCTAAGCTGGCAGCCCTGGAATAGCAGTTACCAGAGGAGGTGCCCTCTGTTTTCAGTCAGCACTGGCTTTGGGTGAATCATTTTCTCAAACCAATCAGCTCCATTGAACCCTAGATCTAAGCCTTTATTTCACCAAATCTGGGAACTCAGGATATATTTGCAGTAAAAAGGGTGAGTAAGAGCTAATGTATGATGGGATTACACTGTTACTTTATTACCTGACAGCACTCAGACAGAGTGCTTTTCAATGTCATCTCTGGTCAGTATAAGTCTCTCATTATAAAAGACCATGATATCTGTGGGCCTTCCTCCCTTCCTGCTGCCTGTGTCTGTGTAGGGACACTTCTATCAGCCTAAAACTCCTTGCTCCACTTGGCATACATTGCACCATCCTTTGCAAATGTAACTGAGACACATCTAAAGTGAGGTTCACTATGTGAGCTTGGGATAGTAATCCTTTGACTGCCTGGCTAACTGGGCTTGGGTTGTCATGGCAAAGGAAGAGTGTCAGTCTTGCACAGCTGCCAACACACATGCCTGTTTGGGGCCCCATATTAGAAATGGACTTCCACTAAATGACACACTTCCCATAGCAAACCTGGCAGCAAGGCACATGCCCCAAGCACGACCCAAAGAACCAAAGTACTTGTTACCAACTGGCTTGCCTTTCACAGAGAGGAACTGGCAAGGGTAGAAGTAACACTAAGATTTCTTAATGTCATCCGGAGTCAAACCCCACTCATTATAAAATTTTTGTGCACAGTTTAAATCTGCCCTGCTCATTGCTGGATATATTTGCCCAACAGCATTGTAAGCTACGTGATGCAACTCACCCTGTTCATGAGCAATATGGCTATCCCTTGGGAGAAACATTCTGGCTACCAGCTGACACTCCCAAGACAGATGAGACTAATGAGCATGAAATAGAGGTCATTGAAGTTCAGAGCTGGTTCAGTTTGCACCTGGGTATTTAATTCTTCATGTCTCTGGTTCCCATTAATAAACTGCAAGCAAAGGAGAGTGGTAGGAACTAAGAATCAAGGTGTCCATGAGCATCTGCCTTCCATAACACTTACACTGAATTACAGCAAATGGCCTTAACTTCACCTCATTTAGCCAGCTCACTTGCAATTCACACCTATCCTATAGAGTTATTTCCATTTTCATTTTTTCCTCCCAATTCACTGAAAAATTCTCCCTCACTCTTTCCATAAACTCAGCAGCCTGTCTTCTGTTGAAGTTACAAGTCAGATGTTAGCTTATCCAGTGATTAATACAGCTCTTGAAAAGGTCAGCTTTGAATCTCACTGCCAAGCTCACCCACCTCTCTGGGCAACTCCTTATACCTCTTCTGTTCCCTTCATAACATTTTTGCAGTTGAAAATAATTAAAACTGGTATGCTACTTTATATCTTGAAGGCACATTAATCGTAACCTTGCTCTTAGGTGTTGGAAAATGTTTTGAGGCTGTGCTTGGAGAAGGACCTGTTTAATTCACCTCTCACATGGGTTGTTTGCAGCTCTGAAAATATGACCTCTGGCTGTCTAGCTAGTCCTGTGTACCACCCAAGCACCTCCTGAAACAGCCCAGTGGATGTGAGGAGTTGAATTCTGTATAGTTATTGTCATCTATTGCTGAGGATACAGAAGGATCACAACAAATTTTACAAACAAACTGAAGTGTCCCCTTTCACCCTCACTCTCAAACCAGGGCAATCTTTGTAAACTTCGACAAGTAATCTCACCACATTAAACATTAAAGCTGGATTTGTCATATACTGGACAGTTGAGGTTCTCCCATTTCTGTCTGGGCTTCTACGTGTACAGCATCACCAAGGAAGAAGATCTGCTCTGCATCAGCAAAAACAAATAAACCCTTTTGATAGGTAATATTCTAGGGAATTTGATCTTGGAGCTTCTCACATGGAGAAATACAGTTAGGAGCAAGCAGATTTTGCCTGTGAGTATTTGGGGTTTTTTTCTCATTCCTTTTGAAGTAAAAGAGGAAATGTGGGAACCATTTCCAAATTACCCATGCACCAGAGTGACGGAAGAAACCCAGAAACAGATAAAGACCAACAGCTGGAACAGATTGTGGTACAAGGAAGCAATTAGCTTATGGCATAAAAGAATGAAATCACATATAGAAATGATTTGTGTCTCCGAATGTTACCTTGGCAACCAAGAAACATTGGGGCAAAGGAGACCCGTGGTCCCAGGCCAGTGCTGGTGTGGCATGGAGATACGCCACCCTATAGGTGGTATTCCTTAATACAGCCTTTCTTTAATGGACTCCTCTGAGACCTCATAGATGCGTGGGAAGAGATGAAAGGGAAGAAGGGGTCAGACGCTTCCCCTCTCTCCAAGCTTTCCCAGCAGTGCTCCAAGTTCCCAGAAATACTTGCTTCTCCCTGCCATGGGGATGCCTCGAGGTAGCTTTAGTCCATGTCTCCCTGGGCCCTTGCGTCATAAACCAAGCGACTGACCACAGCCAGTCGACTGCCCTCCTACTCTCAGTCAGCCTCAACTTTGGGCACAGAAGTCCATCCACAGGGGATTGCTTAAAAAATTGCATCATCAAGCAATAAAACAGTGAAAATACCTCAGGGTGGGAGAGGAATTTGAGATAAACGTTCTTTACCAGACATTGCAAAAGAAACCATAGCCTCATCAGAACGAATGAGCTAACTCCCATTGCCTTCAGAGGGGCCAGGGCTTCAGCCATTACGTGTGAGATGCCATCCTACCATAGCGATGGGTTCAGGATAGCATTAACCGCATGAAGTCAGACGCTGGATTGATGGATGCAATCAAATTTCCTGCCCCAGTTACAGTTTTACCATCCAAAGACTCAATTTAGTCAGCATTTGTACTCATAGTGGGATTTATTTCAGGAGGGACCCCATTTACCACTCCCAGTTTCTGAGAGCTGGTTAATCCTTTCATGGCGCAGGGTACATATATCATGCCTCATAAACTCCCTACGTGAGGGTTTAGGAAGAAAGGACAGGATTTGTCATAAGTGCTCTGCAAGCAGGCACAGAGATACCCAAGCAGATGGCTTCACCCCATTAACTTCTCAAAGGTGGAGACCAAGGTCAAAAAATACACAGTGGCCCGATCCATGTATGCTAAACCCCCCTCTGCCTTCCTAGAAAGGTGTGGGAACAGAAACACCCAAGCTGTCCCTGCAAAAGCCATCTACACGTGGCAGTTGTGCCACATTAATCCAGCTCTACATTTTCCAGATCCAAACTGGTGAGCCTGTACCATGATGTTCTTCATGAGCCTGTCACCCCATACTTCTCCACAGTGTTCCACTGTGTGAAGCAAATGTTCCAGCTCCAGTCCCACGGAAGTTATGGAAAAATTAATTGCGTACAAAGGGTCACAGCAGCATCCGTGCTTTTGGGAACCCCTCCTACCAGGGACTATTGCTGGCCATGTGTGGTGCAGGATCAATTTAAAATAACTTCCCTTACAGCACTCCATGGAAATCCCCTGCCAGTCACCCTCCTCACGTGCTTTTTGTTCTGAGAATCAACAGGCCTTAAAGAGCGGTCTCAGAAGAGGCCACATCTGTACAGAGTTTGCTTTCATCCCCACAAGGGTTCCCAAACAATGGCACTGCCAGCCGGAGGTTTGCTGAATGGTATGAGAACCAAAGGCTTTCTTTGCTTTCTGTTCATCCATTAAAACCTTGTGAGTCAAAATCAAGAGGACAGGAGTGGGAGCTCTTGGAGGTTGTGGTTTCTCACAAATGCCTGAAGCTAAGTACTAATGAGAAAAAAAAGTCTGCAACCCATCACTACAGCAATGCCACAATTAGAGACAAATCCAGTGTGCACTGCTTTACATTTATGATGCAGACAAACTAATTTAGCTAATTAGGGACGTCTACAAAATCCCTATGAGACAGCAGTCGGTCCACAAGGTCCAGTATCGTAGATCCTTGCTACTGAAGTCCGTAAGTGCACAGACACACAGCCTGGACACCTGCTACTCGCTGAGCATGGAATTAGCTGAAGCACCTCTGCACAGGAAGTTTTAAACATTTTCTTCATTGTCCCACCCACAACTTATGTTGTGAAAACCCATCAGTTGAGAAGCCTGGAAGAATAAGTGTATAGAAAACTCTCTTTGATTTCAGAATTTAAGAAACAAAACCACGAAAAAGTGAAAAGCCCAGCTGGCTTCTTCCACCTAAGACTAAGTTTTATCTTACAGGTTTTGAGGAGTCCTAAACAGATTGAGGTATGGTTTAGCTTCTTTGAAAGAACAAACAATTTTTCTTTGTCACTGCAAAGATTTTTGTTGTTGTTGTTGTCTAAAAGGAGCTCCCACTCCCCTGAAGTTTAGTCGATATATTTAGAAAGCAACTGTTTGTGCAGCACAGAAGCAGAGAAGTTCAGCTGCTGCGTTTCTGAGGTGCTGACAATACTTCCATGAGAAATAAAGCCAGACATACTCAAGGACCACTCAGGAACAAGACTTCAGCAACCAGTTTCGGAAAATAATTTAGTGGCATGAACTCTGATGGGAAGAAAAGAGTGAGGACTATAATAAGGAAACAAGTACCTGTCTTTCCAGACTAGTTTCAGACTTTGTCTGCAAGCACATACAAGCTTGCGCAGCAATGGAAGGGCAGTGCATCCAGCAATAAGAGGTAGTGTAGGCGAGTGGTGTCTCTTGCTTCACTTTCTGTGCCTGGCACTGCCTCCATCCAGAGTGCCAGGCATGAGCTCCCATGGTGAGCCCAATACCCTTCTTTAGGGCATCTTTTTGGCCTCCACACGGGTTTCTGCCCACATTCCAAAATCCTACCTGGATCCCATGACAGCCTCAGTAATGTGCCTGGGAAAGAAACAAATATCTTCCTGTACTGGGTGTGGAACGGCTCACTCACATTTGTCTCATTTATCCCAGAGAAGCGGAGATATTGCCTCACAGATGAAATCAGCTCAGGTCCCCACCTCTTTTTCCAGTAAAGGGTGAACCCTTTCTCTCTAGACAAAACAGAAGGAGTGGGCTCATGGAGACCACAGCATCCTTTGGCGCTGTAGGCTTGCCCAAGCTAAAGAATAGGGTCTATGTGTTACTCCTAAAGGAATTTCTCTGCTTCCTGCTGCTTGCCATTCCTGGCTGCTGCAGCCTGCGGTACATCAATGTGTGTGCTCAGCAGGAGAAAAATGCTACTGACCAAGGTGGTGGCTGCGAGAAGAAAAAGGCTGATCCACACAGTGGTTTCTTCTGTCTTCCTCTGAATGTGTTCACTTCAGGAGCCTCTTTCACATTACAGCTGGAAAAGATGTAAACAGAAATCAGTCCCAGATGAAAATAACTCTGCCTATGTCGTATGTGGAGCCTGCGCGACAATTCTCCTAGTTTTGACTCCTAATGGCAAACTAGTCTGTTCCTCAGCATTAAGTTCACAGACAAAGTTTTCCTATAGGATAATTACAGATAAATTTCACACCAGCTGAATGCATTTCTCCCACTTTATTGGAAGATCTAATGGCTTAAGCAAACAGGTGGAGCAGGATCGTATCTTATCTCACAGAATAAGCCACAAGAGGGAGACAAATACCCATGTGGGTCCATTGTGGGCTCATGCCCTTAAAGCCTAGGTGGGAAAAGGTTTTCTTAGCTCTTGAGAGGTTTCAAGGTTTCAGATTATTTCCCTAACCCAAAGTCAAAATCTCAAGAAGCGTGAAGAATGGAACATGGAGAAATAGAATGCATGTCATAAAAAAAATTCCCTTTTGCAGTTTACAAGCATTTAATTTCCCCTTTTGGATTATAAAAAAAAAAGTTAGTGTTCATTCAGAGAATTACTGAAACATGACACTTTAAGCTTTGAAAATATGAAGTGTGCTCTTTTGGGCCTCATTTTCTTCCCCAAGGAACTGCTGAATTTGGAGAGATGGTGAAACAGAGACCTTCCTACAGTTTTTGGCTCCTACCAAAAACATGTAATTTGAAAGTTCTTAAGAAATCTCAAGAGGCACAGAGCTAATTCAGTCATAGGATACAATGGCTGCCTTTCATGTCCTCAGGGTTTGCCATGAGTCAAAAATTACTCTGGATAAACACAGAGCATTTTTATCTGGAGAAAGAAACTTCAAGAGACTGAGAAACACAAGAGCAAAGATTTAGGAATAACAAGACCCCCACCTGTTCTAGGTACCTACAAAAGATATCAGAACAACTCAAGGCTCAGAAAAGCTGCTGCCAGTGTTCTACTCCATGTGCAGCTTATGAAGGTATGTCCATAGATTAGGGCTTTGTAGACCCTTACGCCCCACACATATATCCAGAGCACAAAAAATAGGGGGCTGTATCGCGTTACTAGGTCACATTACTGAAGTATTTGAACTCCTGCATGAGCCTAAGGGCTCAAAATGTTGAGATCTGGCTGTAAAACAGGTGGGCCTGTAGCATAAACATATCTCATATGAGGCAATACCTGACTTTCCAGCTCAGTGGACAAAAGAAATGTGGTGCAAATACCTGAGGTGAAAAATGCACCCACTATGAATTTGGTCTGAAAAAGGTAGTCAGTGGAAATTACCATAAGGGAATGGTGCAACATATGGCTGCATGTGACAGACCCTTTGTCTGTACAGCCAAAACCAAACACTAATGTGAGCACATCTGAAGGGCATATTGTCAGAAATAAGCTACTCTTCTGCTCAGCCCTGTGAGACAATCTAAAGGTATATTAACAGTAGGAAAACACACAGTGCCAGACCCAGTCTCTAGCAACTCTGGCATAGACCAACCCCAGATGTGCTATCAAACTCCAGAGTGTCCCATGGGTCATGGCTGCAGACTTATGTTGGTTTCCATGTTGTGCTTGAGAATTGTTTAGGAGGAGGATATTTGGCTTAAGCAGGAAAATGCCAGAGATCTGTCTAATGATTTAACAGTACAGGGAACTTGGGGCCATTGTCCTTGCTGTGTCATTGCTCTGTTTACTAGCATAGACCTAGCCTGAGATGCCATTTAGAGCGTGACATGTCCCATGTTCCTCATTCTTCTTTCTGTCCAAAGTCCCTTATACTCTGGAGCATTAATGAAGATACTAGCTGTGCTTTTAAAAAAAGTATAGAAATAAATCAAGGATCTTTCAAAAAAATCCCAAGACCCACTGCCTGGTTCTCTGTGCTGCTATTTCTATATGTCTGAGTGCTGAAGAATGGCTAGAAGGAAGGAGGAGTGACCCATTACCCAACAGCTTTCAGGAGCCCGGACGATCATGGTATCTTCTTCTCTGTACCAGGCAGCATCTGTGACTCACTGCTTGTGTCCTTCTTCCTGCCAGCATCTAACACAGCAATGTCAGCCAAGGCTGTGTGGGGTCATTGGCACACTTATAACAGCATGAGTTGTACAATAACACATCAGAGCCGTTTCTGTGCCAGTCAGATTATTTGTTGATGAATGCACTAGTAAGTCCAGGGCCCACTTCTTATTTAATGCTGACATAACTGCACCACTCTCAAATGTACTACAGAAGGTTGTGAAATCACGACCCAGCCTTTGGAGTTGTGTGTGATTCTCCTGAGCTTTGTACTCAGGGCATGCAACTTCATTTTGTGTAAAAGCTGGGGTGAGAACCGTATTCAATTTGCCCTTTGGAGACAGGAAAGCACCTGCAGCAGACTGCGTGGTGAGGTTAGAGACCAGCAGTAATAGGGGAATTATCAGCTTCAATGAGAGCTAATTACTCCTGCGGTGTCTGTTGCTGAAGGTTGTTTTCCACTGTGAAGTTCACTGAAGTTTTATTCTCTTCAAAGAAATTCCACACTGCTCATTTTGAAATCAGTGAGAATTCAGAGTTTGCCCCAATAAAGGGACAGTCAAGCCTTCCAAGTGAAGGGAGACCTGTGTTAGCCAGCATCTTGTGAACTTTAGGGGTTCTTGGAAGAGAAATAGTTTTGAAGGCTCCAGCATAACTTCACAAAGCATTTGTTTTACCCTCTGTCTCCTTCCTGTATGTTCTAGCACCACAGCTTAGGCACTACACTTTTTCCAAAGGTAACCCATCAAAAGAAAATTCCTAGAAAATTCTCCACCCTGTCAACAGCTGGTGTCCACCATCTCTCACTCTGCAATGTGTTTACACGGGGAACTGAATTTTCTAATTAGAGAAAAACACAGCAAAATATATCCAATTCGGGTCAGGGAGGAGAGGAAAAGCAAGAGTTTCTACTCTTCCACAGCATCCCACAAGAAATATTTGAACACTTTTTCAACACCAGGAGTTGGGGGGAAAAGTATTCGCTCTCCCAGCAAGCAGGGAAAGACAAGAGGCTTCCCTAAAGACAATACTGCAAAATAGTGGCTAAGCAGACAACCACACATTAAGAAATCAAACTCTTCTATGTACTCATAACAACCTTTAGAAAACTTGCCTGCATTTTAAGATGTGGTAATGACCAGGACTGCTAGATATGTGTGTGAATGCAAGTGCACACATGTGCATACGCACACGTACTATATTATTTTTTTGCTGAGCATCTGGTCATATAATTCTCACACTTGAAGTTTCAAGGGAATAAGAATAATATCAGATGCTCACACTTATCCTCCAAATGTGTGTGTGTGGGGGGAATCACCGGGAACCCAAAAGCATCCTGTCTCAAATAAAGGAGAAGTTAAGTAATATTATAGGTGGAATTAATGACAAAAAGTTCCATTCTGTGCTTAACCCTTCCCACTCACTTCCATGACCTGTTCTAACTGCAGCAACTGTTAGTAGCTCTGAAACATTGATTTGTGGTTTGTTTACTTGAGGATGTGGGAGCTAAGTCATGTTGCTGTTGGTGGGTTTTGGGTGTCTTTCTTTTTTTCTGTCTTATGCTTTTTAAAAGCAATAATAGAATCAAAATATTGTTTTACCACCCTGAAGGATCTTCATGTCCTAAGGAACTGCTGACTTTAGTTAGTAGTACAAATTAGTTTATGCTTTAACTTCATCTTGCGACTTGCTGTGTTCATTCCTATCTAAAGCTGAAAGTCTCAGCTCGAGTGCTAAATGAAAAGTTCATCCATCTAAAGTATCTTAAATCTAACCCTGTGCTTTGCACTCATTCCCAATCCTCCCATTGCTTTCACAGAGATCCAGACCTGCAGCAGTGAGATCCCCTTCAAATTGTTGAATGTTTTTTCTCCCCTAAAACCTTGCAAACAGCAACCTCATCCTTGCCTCTTACTTAAGCCACCTCCAAAGCTTGCTTGCTTGCTAAAACTTTGACCTTTGCCCTCACACTGATTTGCATCAAGTGTGTTAGTTTATTCCCATTTGACTTTACAAGCCTTCCTTACAGACTACTCAAACTACTGTGGACTAAATCATCCACCTCATCCACAGTACTGATTTCATCACCCCAGCTTAGTGGCACTCTGTAAAACTTAACCCAACCTAAAATTATATGCTGTCTCCTCTTTCACTAGAAGGAGCTCTGCTGTACTCCAGCTGCCATCCCATCTATCAATGACTGTGCTGCTTCAGGTCCTACCTTGTACAATGCTGTGTTGATCCAGCTGTTGTTAAACTCCTCCTGTCACAAGTATTTCACCGCTTTTCTTATCATAACACCTGCCTCCTCCTTCCTCCAGAAACCCTTGAGGACACTTACTCCTCCTCAGGATTTACTTCAGCTGGCTTTGAAGCACAGGCTCTCTTCCCCCAGCTAATGACTTTTTTCTTTGTTGTGCTACAATTACAATATAGTAATGAATACGCACGTGTATGTGTATAGAGCACAGATGCTGATGCTGGCAATGATTATTTTTCAATATGTTCTCCCATCATAGCTTGTTTTTTCTTACACTATTTCTTATCTGGTAAACAGCAGAGGGGAAGGACTTGTCTGTCATAGCCATTGGCCACCACAAACCTCCATGGGGCCACACTGTTAATCCTCTGAGCGAGCCGTGCTGTGTACAGTTGGTGATTACATCATCTTGTAAGTAAGTAAATAATAGGGAGCTCTACTGTGTCTCCTCTGTATTTCACTATACAGCCCTGACTTTGCCATGCCTGGCAGGGCTGGCATGCAACCAATACTGTTCTTCAGCTCAGATTTTCAATAAGATAGTTCAATATACACAATGACATAGTGTCATGACATCATTACTTTCCTGTAGGTTTGAATCAGTTTGCTTGCTTTTACAGGAAATCATCTATTGACTGTTCCTCCAGCTTAATTGACACCAGAGAAGTGCCACACGCATTACTTATAAAGCTTGGCTCTCAAGTGCGTGAACAACATTCCCTTAATCCATTAGGTACCCACCCAGAACCGATTTTGTCATCATACAAGGCAGTTAAATAAACAGAAAAGTCTGTTTTAGAGTATAAAATCTTGAAAAAGTCAATGTATTACTTCTAGGGAAAGGCTGGAGAAAAAAAAATGCAGTGCCTTGAGTTATGGGGCATCAGGACCATAGGCAGTATGATAATACAATACTGGAGACCAAAGTTTTAATGTCTTTGCCTCCCGTCTCCCCAGATCCTTCCTAATATAATCCATGATGTCATTGCACCCTGGGCTATTCACTTTAGCATTGAGTGGAAAGGGTTTGCAGAAGAAAGAATAATTCTAGAAACTGGAAGTGCATCATATGAAATAGCGGGATAAGTGAACTAATGCTCAAAACCAAATATGGCAGAAGGAAATCAAAAGAGACATTCTGCATTGTTTATGGATTACGGGACTGTACACAAAATCACAGATCTAAGATTAGTATCTCTCAAGGGCCTCAGTGAAACAAGAGAGTGGAAAGCATTGTATTTATGAGATAGATAGGTTTCATCTAAGATTCCTCTCTTTAGATCAGTTTATAACCAACTCTGTTCTACTACTCCACCAGCAATAAATACAGAAAATATTCATATATTTACATAAAGCATTGGAAACCTCATTATTTGTTGAAAAGGAGGGGCAGAGGGTAAAGGGAAAAGTGTCATAGTTTACAGCTATGTGTTTTCAAATAGATGCTAATGTATGCATACCAGCACTCGCTTTTACACACCAGTGTCAAAATACTGATTAACTGCGAAGTGATCTTTGCAGTGACACTACATACAGAGCAGAGCCCTTAAAATTAGGGGCTAAAATTACACATTTTGGACAACTATTGCCGTAAGCTGGAAATAACTTCATGACTCTCCCTTCACTCCCCCCAAAGATGGCTTTGCTGAGTTCCTAATTCAGGGTTCAAACTCCTGTTGTCTGTAAACTGGCATCTTCATACACCAACTTCTAGACACTTATGCAAACCTTGCCATCTCAAGGCTTTTGTGTAACAACATCTGAGAACACATTTACAGGATTTTAATTCAAAGGGTTGAATTATGCATATGAACTAACATCCTGTGTCTGATCACTGAGCTAGCTGTCTCATCCCAAAATCTACAGGCATCATCTATATGAGCCCTGTCAACAGTTCATGCATATTTTAAAAGCATCAAAGTATTTTTCCAAGAAAAAAGAGACTTTACAACACATAAACATGAAAGATACAGACATATTTCTTTGCATGATTTCAGTAAAACATGCTTTTCTTATTAAACTCTGGTGCTATGCTTTGATTATAAGCATGTTATTTCCCAGGAAATCTATGACTAAGCATGTGTAAATACTGATCTCAGGGGTTTGCCCTTGTGGCATCCGTGGCCACCCCCAGATCTTCTCACCATGTACGTGCATGAATTGCCTCGTAGTCACATGTATAATACATTCTCCCTTCCTTCATCTTCCCTGTCTGTCTGGGTGCTTTCCAGTTATGCTGGCTGACCACCTAATAGCAACAGAAACGGGACTCAAGTCCCAGCTGGGCTCTGGTGGAAGATGTAAGTATCCCCATTGACTGCAGTGGAGTTCAGCCTGCTCCCACCACTTCAGCATGGGCTTCCTAGCGCCATCGTTGAGCATCTGTGGACTCAGTTGCCTTAGTTCTGTGGACTATTGAGAGCTTTCAATTCCACTTATTTCAGCAAAGACTAAGGACACTCCATTGCCACTAGATAAACCCATCATAAAATGTAGCTAAGTGTAAATGCTGCTCTCTATCATTGGTTCTTCCATAAAGCAGGTTCATGCAGGCAGAAATCTGATGGAGTTTCAATGGTAGAAGCAGACTCCTGGCAAACCTTGTGCCAGCGTTTCCCTATGGTTCACCCCAAGTCCCATGCACTATGGCCAGGCCAAGCGGCTTGTGACTCCAGTGTGCTCTGGCATCAGCTGCTCACCCCTATGTGGGATGAGGCCAAACCTTACCAAGAAAGCTGAGCTCCTATTTCCAAGAAGCAAAGAGAAAGAGAGAGGTTTGAGCAGATTGTTGTCATTGCTGGTGGTTTCTTCCAGGCTAGCAGTAAACTTGGGTTGTTTACTGGATCCCAAACTTTCTTTAGATGTACACAGGAAAACAGATGCTTCCCACTCCCAGGCCCCATGCTTGAGACAGGCTCCCTCAGCAAAAAACACAGGTAGGGTACGCAGATGGGGCAGTAGAGTCATTGCTTCCTGCCTCTGGCTGCTTTGAGCTGGTGATAGAACGTTATCTATCCCGCACACTTCTTTGTCCTCCTTGCCAGGGTATCAGGCCAGCTCACAGTGTGCAGCTTGCTTTTCCGGTGCAGTAGGAACAGCTGCTGCCTCCGCTCACAAACAGGGAACAGAGGCCGGGGCTTGCAAGTGCTTTGGCTCTAATCATGTGCACGGGGCATGGATGACAGAACTGGGAAGTGAGCCAGGTTTCCCAGAGCCTGAGCAGGTGGGTGCTCCAACTATTAGGTTATCTTTCATCTTCCAGCATTAAGGTCTGTCATGGCCCATACATAGCCCTGTCTTCATTAAGCATAAGGTGCAGTCTTCCATTTGATTCATTTATACCAGCAGCAAATTAAGTTTCAGGCTCTTACAATGAATTAGACAGAAGACGAAGTAGAGCACAAACTGAAGTGCCTGGACATATGCTTAATTAGGGGGCTTCAGCATGGCCACCTATTACAGTCTCTTGCCTCTTCTGAAACAGCAGGTGCTGGTCCCTGCCTGTGCCAGGACTGTGATTTATTGTAGCTGTTTGTCCTTCTGTGGTCCAAAGAGTATCCTTCAGCTTTCTGTCTGAAGAAGATCCTCACAAGAGACCAGGTTGTTTAAGAACATGATGAACTCACTGTTCCCCTCTCCTGTGGCATTTCTTTGCATAAGCAGCTGAATAGCAAAACATATCAGTGTTCATTACTAATTTTGTTATTTATAGCCAGCTGCCACAGATGGATACTGCAGCACCATTCTATCTTTAGGGCGTAGCGCCTGCCTGTCCATACAGACAATTGGTAATTAGCACAAGAACAATTTGTTTATCTAGTCTCAAACTTAAATAAATAGGAGAGCCATTTATCTGTCAAAATTCAGCTCCTCATTGCCAGATCTCTAGGTTAACCGCTTAATGAATAGAGCTCATCGCTTCAGGCATTTAGGTAGAGGCAAGAGTGTCTTTTAAAAGAGCTGCCATTAAATAAAAGTAAATATGCAGTACACAATAAAAGGTTATGTACTAAGGGACAGTATTTAGATCACAAGAATCAGGAGCACAGGACAAGATGATGATCAACGGGGATGTCAAGCAGAGGTGTAGAAATAGATGAACTGGTACTCAGGGGAGGTGTGGTGTATGTATACTGGCATGTGCACTTCCTACGAGTTCAGCCACCCAGCTCTCAGATGATCACTCCAAGTAACTACTTGCATGAGCTTGAAACTGGGGAATAGAAGACAGAGAGGATACATGCAGTTCTCTAAGTAAAACTCCACATGTGCGCTAAGATACACTTGCATGGCTTGGGTGGCAGGACCCTGCCCAATGTAAACACCAGAAGGGAGAACAAATGACGTATTTTTTCTATTTTTATTGCTGATTCCAACTTTTTTTTTGTTTTATTTTATTCCCTATACCCACCCCTGAAGTCAGAGAAGAGAGGAAGAGGCTTTATGAATAGGTGGACTTTACAAGCTGTACCCAAAGGTTGGCCCCTGTTCCCTCTCTCCTTGTCCCCACCACTGCTGATGGGAAGAGAATGGGAGCTGGTGAATGGCTGCTCACACTCATTTCAAAGGCCAAAGCAGTTTCTGTGGAAAAAAAACAAGCCACTCTTAGTTTTGTCGCAGCTCAGATGTTTTCCACATCTAAAAGTGTTCCTTTTTCTCAAGCTTGCAGGTGCAGCTTTTTTTCATAGGTCTATAATTACCCATACATCCGTACATACAGGGTGGGAAAAGCAACAGGAAAAAATGAGAAGGTTTTAGAGGCTATCAGGCAGCAAAGGTGGGTCAGATGTGAGGAACTCTGCCTCACCTCCATTTCTGATTTTATGGGTCCCAGCGAAGAGCTATTTGCTTGTTGTCCTACCACCTGGACGATCTTTATTTGATTTTTTAATCCTCCCATTAGCATCCAGGAAGGGGATAAAAACTACTGGATAAAAGTAAACTATTTCAAATAAAATGGCTGGAAAGAAGTAACTAATGAGGAGCTCCTTCTTTTGTCTTTCAGACCACAACTCCAAATTTCCCTGTAGTGGTCAAGCTGGGACATGCTCATGCCGGAATGGGGAAGGTAAGTAAAGGGAAAAACAAGTATAGTTCAGGAAACAGATATATATGCAGCATAGCATTCCTATGATCATACACGGTGTGTGGCCAGCCAGCAAAGGGGTTAAACATCCCGACAGCCTGTTTGGGTTGCATTGGCTGTTCCTGTGGGAGAGAAGTCCTTTTTCTGCTGTCATGAACTTGGAGACAGACAGTAGTATTGGGTTGGAGGCTGCCTTGGATGCGGGAAGGGGGAATTGTGAAGAGTTGGAGAAAAACTGGCTGTGCTGAAGTCATTGGGCTCCTCTTTTATATATTTTCTCCTCTCCTGAAAGTGGTAATGTTGTTTATTCAAGCACCTGTAATGTGCAGCCACACCCCATAACTCTCACAATGAGAAGCAGTGGCACTGATCTTTTTGAACACATTATGATGACCTTGTTCAATAAAACGGGAGCCCTTCAGTTATTTTTTTCCTCTTTGCAAGGAAGAACAAGACCTTACAAAGCAGAGTGGCTGGTTGCCTGCCAAGGAATCCTGAAAAAACAGTTCACTCCCCAGAAGGACCTGTTTGTTTTTCCCAGGCTCTCTGGGATCTTTATTCCCCCAGTGAATTAGCAGCCTCTATTTCTTGGGGTGACAGGACTCCTCTTTCAGAGAGACATCACACTTTAGCCTCCTCTTTCTTGCACATACCTTTTAAAAATGCATCCCTTATCTGTCTAAAACTTGATTTGTTCAGAAGTAGGAAATTCTGATGTATTATCTCTGAATACAAATGGGTGGAAAATTACCTTTGTAACTGATACGACTGTCTCAGTGCTTCCCTAGAGCAGACAGACCTTCTCCCAGCCTCATATTTTGCCTGAAAATTATATATAGGTATGGCAAACTTAAACTTGGTACAGCTTGTTTGCTCTAGAAACAGAAGCCCTTTCTAACTTCCTGGATTGCACATGGAAGCTCTCAATCTTTCTTACTTTGGTTGCAATGTTCCCTTGTTTGGATGGTAGCTGCTGGAGAGGAAGTGGGTTCAGATACCTAAGCCAGTGGTGGAGTTGGCTTTCAGCATCAAAGAGCAAACATTTTAAATAAGCAGGAAGTGTTTGTTAAAGTGTTGGTGCTGTGTGCATTAAACAGGCAGAGGTGCACATGCGGACAGCCTAGAGCTGCGTGTAGAGCGAGTCATTGAACGTGTCCCTAGGAAGGATTTCATTAGCAAAATCCAACCAGGACAACCCAAGAGCAAGAATCCTCTCCCTGAGGAAAGGTTTCAAGTTCCTTGAGACCCTGCAGTCCTGGATCTTGCTGACTACCGTACAGCTTCACCTGTAATGTACGGAGGACTTTGTTGGTCTCTCTTGTGCACAACAGACCCTCAGTGGCTACAGGAATGAGGGCAGAATCAGAAAAAAGTACCTCAGTCTTAACAGGGTTTACAGACAAAACTCTCAGCAGAATATTGAGCTATTGTCTTCTACACCAAACACCAAATCTTCTTACACCTCTCACTTTGCCTCCTGTTTTGCTCTTTAGCTGTGTTGATTTTTGCTGACACAAGTTATAGGGGAAAAGAGTTTCTATTCAAATTCCAGGCGCAATTGTAGGTAGTGATACAAGGCGGGTTCATAGGAAGTCATTCCAGATGAAGATAGGCTGACAGCCAGCATCTTAAAAGAAAGAATTGGTCTAAGCCCAATTTTACTTTAGTCCGTTATGAAATTAGGGACTACTGGCAAAGTCTGGATGTGAATCTGGGCACAGAGTTTCAAGACTGCTCTGTTCAGTAGATGGGGAAGGTAGAGGACAAAAGGGTTGTTGACTTTATGGGTTTCATTTGGGCCATTCTCCAGCCACAAGCAGCCTGAAGGAAAATTGAGACTGATTAAATTAGTTTTCTTGAAGTCCCACTGCCTTTCATTGCACAGAGCAAAAAGAGAAGAAAGTTAAAATTAAATAATAAGTTGGTTGGTTTAAAAGACAAGCAACAGGAATTCATTTCAAGTTGGCTTTAAAGCAATAGGGTTCAAGCCCAAGTATGACTGACAGAAGGAAATCACAGAAAATATAAGGAGAAATACAGACAAGCCGAGCTATGGGTGTACTAGAAAAGTAACACCCGTCGCTAAAAAAAATAAAGCCCCCAAGTAACTAATTCAGAAAAGGAAAGTTTCCAGGAGACATAATGTTGGTTTCAACCATCATAATGTAAGAGCAATAATCAGTTATGATAAGGAGATTATAGAGATATAAAGGATTTCTTTGCATTGGTCTTCAGAAGTAGAGATGATAACAGGGAGTAGCAGGTCTTTAGCTGTAAAATAGACATAATATGAAAAGAGAGAGTTTGCTTTCGGTTTACATGAGTGTAAGAAAGTAAATGTTAGCCAAAAACCTGTATCAGGTCATATTTTGTATAAAGGCAGTGACTGAAGAACAAAGGATAAAATAATCAACCTATTGGCTGAAGTACACATGTGAGTATTAAAAATAGTACTTATTGCAAGAAATGATGCCAAGATAGTGAGCCATGTGTTTGTACCTGTAATGGGTGCTTCAAAGGATGTGACGATTCAGATTACAATCTCATTACCAGCAGCAATTGCCAAGGAATGCCTTACACTTTTTATTTTTATTAAAGATAGAACAATGTGTAACCGTAGACATGAAGACTTAGAAGAATGAGCAAAGATGGGAAGTCCAAACACTGTTATTCTTTATTGATACTGAGAGGTGGCCAGGAGCCAGAAAAACTCTGGACACAGAAAAAGCCTCTTTTCCAAAGAGCTCCACCATTGACTAGCAGGGAGATTTATGTCATTTCACAGTTGTTCTTCATTTTCTGTGTGTTACAGACCAGAGGGATTATAATGATTACCTGATACTTATAGTTAATGGATGTTCATAAGGCTCTTGGCACTATAAAAAGTGCTGAGTGTTTATTATTTTGCATTAATGGCTAGAAAGGGCATAATTATAATAGTCAGACTTTCATTTTCACATATCCATTGTTTTCACAACATTTTCATAAACTTCACTCACCACATATTTTAATCAGAGAGCTGGACAGAGAATCCTCAAAGCTAAAATGAAAAATAACCACGTTAGGAATCGTAAGAAAAGGCTCTATTAACTGTCTTTAGCTTTGAAGAGGAACAGTTAGGATTCATGGTAAGAATCAAAAGGGGTGGCAGTATACCATTACTGACAGACACGTTCTTGCCAGGTGATGTGTGCATGTAAGATGCAGGTGGAGATGAAGAAAACTAATTTGCAAAAATTAGACATCTTTTGAAATTTCCATTGAGAAAGTCAGAAACAGCTTCTCTGCTGACCTGAACAGAGACACCAGAAATAGCCCTCACCTAGAGAGACAAAGGAGTCCCAGGCAATTTTCTCACCTAAAACTAGAACGTATGCCCCTCATCCCCTCCCATGACCATCATTATCCCCCTTCTGAAGTTTGGAGTCACTCATGTTTTGCTGGCACTGGAAGACAATAATAAGTGCTCTGTGTTCTGCTTTTACAATACATTATCAATACAAATACAAATACAGTATCCATAGAATTAGTGCTTGAGCAACGGCTTACAACAGAGTCAGCAAAGAAGGACCTTTCTCATATCATATTTAAGTTGGTCAGGCTAATGAGGACAACAATACTCAAGAGATCTTCCAGGGAAACCATAGATGGATACTCAGAGGATGTGTCCTTCCCTGTGCAGAAATTAACTATTTTTCATCCAGCAGTTCCTAAAAACCAAGGCATTTTTAAGCATTGTGCAGTTTCAGGCTATCTACCCCAGAAGTGAGTCTCTGTTGAATAGGGTGAGCACTACAGTGAGAAAGGAATAACACTTTTTCCTGACTCCAGACCTCATAATGCCAGAGCTCATGGAAAAACTCTGAGTTTGTTAATATCTGCTATTTGTGTGCTAACATGACCCTAAACTGCCCTAGGAACAGAACTCAGCACTGCAAATTCTATCAGAGGGACTCTTTGACTGTTCCTGATCAGATCATGAGAGGGAAACTACTGCCAGATCTGCAAAGAAAGGAAAAACAGTGTCTGTTCGTATGGCTTTATATATATTTATAATAATTTAATAAAAATCTATGTATATTGCTACTCTCACTTTATTTTTAGACCTTCCTAATTAAGACAGTTCAAGAGTCACCTCCTGTCCCTTCTTGCCCCATAATTATAAAACACCTCCCCAGTACCAATCCTAGCTCAGATGAATTTATTACTTTGTAGAAGAAAAACTTGTTGTTCATAATAATGTGGTCAGAGCTATTTTCTCTCTTACTGGATGGGAAAGACTTCTGTACTTTTTTTCCCCCCCCCGGTATAAATATAGCACAAACTAAACAGAGCCACTCTGTAATGTAAAAATACTGCAAGCTTTTTATCAGGAAGGACAGCTCGTCACCTTGTCTCTCTCGGGACTGGAAATAGAATGTTCCAAAATTGAGAGCTTTGAAAATCCAGTGGGCTAAAGAGGAAAGGAAGGGGAAAGGGCTGCCTCAGTTTGTCAAGGAACAAATATTTTCTTTTACAGAGGACGAGTAATGACTTGACATGTAACATTCACAACAGAGCAGCCCAATCGCTGCGCTCCCACTGACTCATGAGCAAGGAAGTACCACCCATCTTGAAAATAGCAAAAGCATCCCCATTTCTTTCACATCAGCCTGGAACCTTTTGCTGGACACAGAAAACACTGACTGATCCAAGGCACCAGGGACCAAAGCTGTCAAGACGTGAGGCTGAGAGAAGCTCTTCATTAGGAAGTTAGTAGGCACTATAAGGTTTAATACATTAAGAGCAGCAAAACATCTGGTGTGCTAGAGTGTGAGGATAATAAGGAAATGCAGGCTCTATGGTGTCTTTATTATTTTGATGTGAGTCAAGGTTAGGCCTAAACTGAGTGTGTGTCAGTTGAATTAGGTGTTTTCTGAGGAGTATAATTTGGGGTAGGGGTAAGGAGAGAGTCAGGAAACCTTCTGTACAGACCCATTCCTGAAGACCTGCTGTCTCAAAATGGCAAAGTCACTACAGAAAGGCTAAGTGGAGGTTGAGAGGGTTGAAAAATCACGAGCTCTGTCTGGTCACACCAATTCCTCGCAAGGAAAACCAAGCCTACCAAAAGTCACTGAAACACCACATTACCGAGCCTGGCCCTGGCTCAGCCTTGGACACTTACCTTCCAGCTGAACCTTCCTCTAACCTGTTTGGACACAGAAACTACTTCTACAAGCCATCTCCAGGGTTGTGTGGGTTTAACCTGTGAGGCAGATTTAACTCTGGATGACACTTAGTGAGGCAAGTCTAGGGCAGCCCTAGCAGACTGCTATAATTATGCCACTTTGGCTGACTGACTCTTTTTTCACCTGGCCACGTAACTAACAAAGTAAAAGGGGATTGTGAGGCAATATGTTGCAGTGCTTAGGCTAAAGATAAGAGAGGAGTGTTGTAGCCCCGGGACTCTGATGTCCAGGAGCTTCTGGGATATGCAAGAGGCGGTAGGTTCAGGAACTACAAGACAGAAATTTCTGCCAAGTCCCTCATTGCAGGAACCTATGCTCAGGCAGATCTCAGCAGTGGCTCAGACTGCCCAGAAAATATCCATGGTGGGTTTTAAACAATGCCAGGGCCCGCTCTCCAATCTTGCAGAAAGGCCTCAAAAGAAGGTGCACAGCGGGGATGGGACAGAAATGTTTGTTCCTGACCTGTCCCTCAGACTACTCTCTGGCCAAAGGCAGCAAGCTTAGTGCCTCTTGGGCAGGCTGAGGATGGGAATGGGCACCACTTTCAGATCATGTATTATCAGCCTCTGAGATGCCGCCACTGGGCATAGTGATGGTCACATCTGTGTGAGCGCATCCCCAGGGTTCCAGTCAGAATTCTCTCTCCACTGTAGTGACACAGAGTATGCTAGGGCATGGCTGGTGCCCAAGTTAGACTCTCCCAGGGAGCTTTCTTACTCAGAAAAGGCATTTGTCAACACAGTGACCCAAACTCTTCACAACAGGTCACTAAAATGCTACAGCAAACAGCAACTGATGGCTCCAGAATGAGTCTATTACCACTCAAACAGCCAGCACAGCTAAGTAAACAGGCCACGAGGGCAGGGGCTGTGTTTGCACTCACTGTTTGCACTCCTCTACACAGCTAATGGGATATTGCATTTATCTTAAGAAAGGTGCAAAAAAAAAAAGGAGAGAGAAAAAAATGGCTTCCTGTTGGTCTTTTTCCAACTTCTTTTCTTCGTTTTATGCATTAGCCGGTCTGCCATTTTAGAAGACAGATTTATCCTTTATTGGGTAAATTGGTAGCTGTTTGCTCTAGAATGACTTTCAATAGTCCCTTCTTCAATAACGCCCTCTGGCATCACACTACATCTACCTTGGCTCTGGTTATCCCTAGAGTTTTTCCTCTTGTTAGGAGAACAGATATTTTATTGACATGTAAAAGGGTTACAGACAAGAGGAAATGAATGATACAACATTTTAAAATAGAAAGCTAATAAAATGGTGGACTTGATAGATAAAACAGGAATATAAATCTAATTTGACTGTATCTCCAGTGCTTCCTGTTTATGAAGTAATAACCATACACTGGACTAAACCAGCATTAACCCAGGACATGGCTGTTATTTTGTCAAATTTGGCTGGCTCTAACAATTAACAAACGGTGGCTCAGTTTTCAGCTTTGGTGTGGGAATAATTTTGATGCCTGGTGGGAAATAAGGTCATGACCTTTTAAAAAAAAGGACCTCTGTGAGGTGCTTTCTCTGAAAAGTCCATGGAAAGGGCTGTGGCATGGGCCAAGGAAGATGGCAGAGCTCTTTCCAGAGAACTGTGCAGTAGTGTTGCACTGTGGGAGTTACCTTCTTTGGGTTTTTTTTGACTCAGTGAGTCCCCTCACTCTTTAACTATTTACCCAGCCAGAAATCTTCAGGCCTGTCAGAGAGAACACTTTCAAGTGCTTTCCCTCTCTCCCCATGGAGAGGAAGTGAAGGAGAAGAGGAAAAAATGGCACCTTCCTTTCCATAGGATGCTGAATTTTTCAGGAGAAATTTTATTTAACAAGATGAGCATACAGCTCCTTTCTAGCAATAAGAATATAGTCTAATTCCAGTCTAGAGATGGAAGCAGCATCCTTGCCTCTGGGAAAAATGTTCCTGGGCTGGGAATGCAAACATTTCAGCTGGGGCCCAAAGACATCTGTTGCACAAGCGCAGCACTTTGTTTCAGATTCCACAAATGTCCTTGTTCCAAGTAGGTTGTTATATAATGACTTTTGTCTTTACCCATTGCCAAAAGAGTCCAGGAGAATATGTCGTAACACCATGAATTCCCTGATCTGTGCCCATGCAGTCCCTTGTGTGATCATCTCATCTGGGTGGGACTTTCTCAGTAGTGTGGTTCAGCCCAGCACCACTCTTACCTGCACAACAAAAAAACCTAGTCCCAACTCAGCCTGTGTTGTTCCTCTTGGCATTTTGCAAACTGTGCCCAGGCTGGGGGTCCCCCCATGCGCTCCCCTCTCCTGATCTGCTGGCACCTCCAGGGCTTTTCTACCACTTGACCTTGTTCTGTCACACTGCACACAGCCCTGCTCAGACATAGAGGGGAACAATACAGTCCAGAGCATGGCTGGTTCTCCTAGATTACATGCAATGGTTGCCTTTACATTACTGTTTGTGTTTGTTATTTCCTTTTTTTTCTCTACCCTCCCACCCCACAGATGACTCTTGTCTTCCTCTGCTTCTTTTCTCAGCAGTCTCTGAATAGCAAGAGCACAGCCTTCACCACAGCAAAAGGGAGGAGAACTAGGAATATTTGGCATTCAACAAAAGGAGAACAAAGACCAGGTCTTTTTTATTCCTATTCAGGCATCTACAAATTGTCACAGGTCAAACTAGTTGCACTTTTCACCTTCCCCACAACCTGTCTGGTTCTCAAGAGCTTTTCTGCACCAGGATGTGGCTGCATCTTTGGCTTATGTTACAGCTGGTGCTTAAACAAAACCATCTAACCAAACTAAAACAGGTTAACAACAAGCTTGTCTTCTGTTCTTTAGAGAAGATGTCTCCTGCCCTCTCATGGTTGAAGGCAGATATGTAAAACCGCTTGTTTGTTCTTCACAAAGAAACACCAAATACCATTGCACGCATTTCCTTCAGCCGGCTCCACGTAGTCTGCCATCACCCTCCTTTAACACACACAACTGACGCAACTGGGAAACTCTTCTGGGGCAGAGACTGACCGGTTGTCACAAGCAAGTAGACGCTTAACAAAGCAGGGCTACAATTCCCGACTATGGTCTCGAGGCATTACCATACTACAAAGTGTAGATAACAGATAAAGAAAGTCATCCACTTGCTCACCCTTTTCACACAATGTTGGCCTTTTTTTCCACCAATTAACCCATCCTTCCTGCATCTGTCCAGCTCTAAGGAACAAGACTTGTACGGGCTTTTTGGTGCACCAAACAAGTTTTTGCCAATAGACTAAAACATTTGACCGTACGAATGAAGTGAAGCTGTCCACCATGTTCTTGTCACCTGCCTGTTCAGTTTACCTCACGCAAATCACTGAGCCTTTGTAGAGATTTGATCATGTCTTTAGAGCTTTTACCATTTTGATCTTTCTTTCTTCCTTTTTTTTTTGGATAAGATACAGAGTGTTTCTCATAACTGAATACAAATCTGTCAAAATCCAACCTCTCAGAAAATCTCCAGCTCACAGGCCACTGCCCTCTCATTTCCAAGTGCGACTCAAGTCTAACACCCAAGCAGCTGTCCCACACACATGCCCAGCCCATCATGCTTGTACAAATCTTCCCGAGAATCACAGGCTCCCCATGAGATTTCTTTCTCCTTCAGAGCTTGCTTCCAGTTGGGAGAGCTACATCACTCCTCGAAGAAAGTCTTAAGGGGGTTAATGTGAAATGCCAGGGAACTGAGGCCTAGAGGTGGCAGACAACCAGCTCTCTTGTTGATTTCCTGGCATTGGTTTCTGTTTCCTGACCACCCAAAATACTGTTTTCATCCATCCCAACATGGGAAACAGCAGCTCCAATGTTTGAATGAAGTAATACCCCTTAAGAGATCAAATATTTTTCTGAACATCATAAAAGCAATGAACATCAGCAAGAGCCACCTGGATGAAGGGCTAGCTGCTTCCCTGATGCCAAGTTTACTGGGGTTTGTGGATGAGGAAAGAGAAGGGGGTTGATTTGCTCTGGGTTGGGTTGGTCTGGGGAATGTCTCATTTTAAATCACACCATTCCTGCTCTGTCCTCAGCTCTGTCTGCGTGGGTTTTAATTGATGTGCTATTCAGGTGCGGAGATGACTTCTGCTCACAAAGTATTCCTGTTCTTTTTTTGCTCTTATCACTTTCACTGGATTTTGGCACTCAAGGTCAAAGTTGAGAACCAGCATGACTTCCGGGATATGGCCAGTATTGTAGCCATGGCAAAAACCTATGCCACCACTGAGCCATTCATTGACTCCAAGTACGACATCCGAATCCAGAAAATTGGAAGCAACTACAAGGCTTACATGTGAGTGCATGGCTATACCAGAGTGAGATGGGGGATGACAGTGCAGTGGATGTGATTCAGTCAGTGTCTGCTCTGGGCAGGAGTAGGAAGCTGACTTAATTCCTTTGAAGAATAGCCCTCTTGTTCTCCTTCCACCTCTGGACCCAGATCCCTCATCCACCCATCATCTTCTCCATTACTCACTGTCAGTTCACTGTTTCTGGAAAGGAAATCTCTCTCTACCTGTTTCTGAGATTCAGTTAGTTCCCACTATAATAACTGACCTCTGCCATCACCTATCACCTCTACCTCCTGTTGCTGAAGGGTCCATCTTTCTCAGCAAAATCCTTCAGCTCTCAGTACTGTCTCGTTCAGGGGTGTCAAACTCACGGCTCCCACCATTCTCCTGCTCCTACAGCATAACACATGCATCACACCCTCTGCACACGTGACCAGCACTGGCAGGAGCGTCAGGGCAAGGAGCTCGGCACTGCCACTGGGTAGACACAAGGTGCTGGGCCAGATAAAACAAGGTGGAGGGACGGATTCAGCCCGCGGGCTGTGAGCTTGACACCTCTGCTCTAGTGGGAACTGAACGCACTCCCTTCCCAACAGAGGGCAACAATAAAAAAGATTGAGCCAGCAGCAACTCATGGAATCCTACAGTGTCTCACCCATAGTAACATCCCATCCTCTCCCCAGCTGGAAATCACAGCACTGCAGTCACATGAGGACAGGAGGAGCAGACAGCACTGAGTACAAATAGTCTCAGCATGGCCAGCATGCAGGGTTTCTGTGGGCATTTTGCATGTGGGCTCCTTGAACTGTACAAAGGTGGGAAAGGAAGAGACATCTCTGTGGGTGCCCCAAAGCTCCTCCATGCCCTGTGAGGTGGCATGAAGGCAACCCTCAATGCTGGTATGTTTAAAAATATTAAAAAGCATTCAGCCAAACTTCAGTAGTCATCAAGCTCAATTAAAGATGTAACCACATGAGTCAGTAAGACACCTGTTTCTTCTTACTGAAAACCAGTAGATGAGAAAAGCCAAATAGCTCAGCTTCTCCACAAGCTCCTTATCCAGCCACAAAATTCTGGAAAAGTAGACAGCTCCAACAGTACATTTTTCAGGTCGCCGAATAAATTTCATGTGTTCCCTAACACCCACAACACTATGAGTTTTGGGTCCATGTTTACAAACCCTCAGGCCATAGTTCTGGTGAAACATAGTTAAAGAAGATAATCAAAGGTACGTGATCAAATATTTTTCAGCTATAGCTGCCTAAAATTCCCATTTAGATTTCTCAGTTAGCACAGAGGTATTTAAGTAAACTGGATAATGCTTGAGTCACATTCTTTGTGGGAAGGACTTTTGGGACACTGTGCTGTTTCATGTGAACTAAATGAGAGAAAATTCATTTTAAATCTGATCAGGTCAACAATAACACAGTTGCCTAACATTACATTAACATCTTAGGGAGTCTGGCTCAAATTGGCCAAAGGAAGGAAGGTTTAAAATATCAATTAAAATTCCCTGTTCCTGCCAACTTACCCAGCCTTGGCTCCAGAGCCTGCTCTCAGCCTGCCTCTAAGTAAAACAAAGGCCCAGTTAGCCTGACCATATCCTCTCCTTGTTTATCATTTGCACTCAACTATGCGCTCATCCAGACAGGGACCAGAAATAATACCAGATGACTGAGGAAAGCAAGCAGTCACACTAAGAGCTAATCCCACTTGGGAATATGGCTGCACAAACAATTATTTGCTAAATGAAAAGGCTTTTCACATTAAACCAGCCATGAACGGGGAACACCTTAATGAGAAACGAAGCTTATTAGCAAAGAAAGCAAACAGCAAAATTCACCCAACAACTTGGTAACCCAGAAGTTTGACTTATATTGAGAGATCCATTTATGGACGTGAGTTTGGGAAAGTAGTATAGTCGGTCCCATTACAGGCTGTTCCTTCTGTTCCAGCATCAGGCAGAATAGGTTATTTCTATGCTGTAAATAAGTCCCTACTATGTCCAAGAACAGAGGTAAGAGGGCCCAAAATATCAGAGCTCTCATTGGCGTCTCAAATAGAAGACTCAATGTCATTAGTCATGCTAGCAAATCTCAGCCTTAAAGGCAATTACAGCATCTGCATCTCCAGTAGCGTCATATTAAGTGAACTGCTTTGATCTGTGAGCTATGGAATCTACTCAGTATTTTTACACCTTCACCCACACATACAGACTTTGAAAGCCCCCTTGCTTCTGAGAAAAGACTGTATACCAAAATACTCTAAACTATGTTTACTTTGCACTAAGCATCTGCCAGAGGGAGGATGCTGCAGGGTGACTCATGCATTCCTCCCCGCCCCAGATGTTCAATGCACTTCCTTCCAGCCCATGACCCAAGGCTCAAGTTCAGTTTCCCATTGATTTCAGTGCACTGACTCCAGATTTACACTACTAACAAACACCTACTTAGCCCATGCCTTGGGCCAGTCTCAAACCAGCAGATAAGCAGCACGTGATGTGTGTCTAAAATTCCACCAAATGTATTTGAGTGTCATTGTAATACCAGTAAAGAGAAAATACAAATATTGCTCATGTGCCAGGGGAAATTGGAACAGAAATTATGCTTCCATCCTCACCCCGACTAGTGGCATTTCCAGTTAAGACTTGTGAAATATTGTGCACTTTGCATGAAGCCAGCTGCTTCTGACTTTCCTAGGTTGGGCTATTCCTTGCCACCAGCTCTTAGTAAGAGGGTAATAACCTTCCCTTTCTAGCATCACGAGGGTTTCTTTTGATCTTATTGCCTCAAATGCACTCCAATGTGCTGTGCAGGGATTACAACATCAATTGTGTCTAAACTAGACCTACTTTTAGACTGAAATGGCCCGGTTTAGAGATAGTGATTATAAGACAGCAATAGCCCATGATATGGTAGTCTATCCACTTATGCTAAGCAATGCTGAAGGTGTCTTGGTCACAGATCTGCTTGATCAACTGATTCCTAAAATCCTGGAGTCCTTTCCTTTAAGATACTGTCTGAACACTGTTGTGCCCCCCAAAATGTTTAGGATGATTGGAAGCACTTTGATTTTCAGCCCCTAAGAGAAATAAGGTTTGAGGCAGGGCATCCTTAGGGAAAGATTTTGATATTCAGTCTTTTTTTCCACTTCAGGTTGAATATAAAAAGGGGGGAAAAAAGAATAATAATAATTTGGTGGCACACTTGATACCTGAACTGCTCAGACATGCTTGGAAGGGAATCATCTTGACAGAAGCTGTGGTGTAGGAGTTTGTTAACTGGTATAGAGGACTTCAGATGAAACTTTCCTTTTGGAAACAGGAAAGTTCCCTAACAGGAAAGTCAAGGATACAGCTAAGAGAAATATTTTATGCCAAATACTGGCTGGAGATGGGTAGGCACAAACAAGTCAAACAAATCAGCCCAATGGCTAGAGCAGAATTTTTATCTTGGGAGTTTTCCCATGTCAAATTTCCTTGTAAAACTGCATAGCTGTAGTTTGGTTTTCTTAGGAACAACACAGCTGTTTGGATTTGGTATGCCAGGTACGCTTTCTAAACACTGATATCTAATAATCTTGTCACTACTCAGACTCCAAGAGTTCTTATCCGTACTACTGGGATTCTGGATGACATCTGCCACACCAGGGAAATTTTCTGAACCTAAATGTTAATAAAGAGTGGTTCTTCCCATTGTAAAACTGAAAAATGTAATCCTAAGAATCCCATATCAAAAGAGAAAGAGAGTCTGAGAGTTGAACACTGACCTTACTGGCCATCAAAGGGCTCTTAACAGCCAAAGCTTGAGGAGGAATTAATTCTCTTGCTTAGAAAGTAGGGCTGGAAGAATGATGTTGGGTGAAGGGAACAGGGGACAAGCATCAGTTATATGGAAATACAGTTATTCAACACAGTAATCATGCTCCTTTGCCCCACATCTCCCTTAAATATGGTTACGAAGATTATTTAAATTTCACAGCAACTATATGTACCACTTTAGAAGAGAAATGGAAGAAGGACACCAGGCTGTCTCTCACCAGAGTACAGGAGAACCTCAGGCAGTCAATATAATGTTCCAGGTTTATAGTCTCGCAGGTCATCAGTGTTACCATTTCTTCACATCGTTTTGCAAGTTCAGAGTCCCTTTTCCATACCATGTTGAAAAGGTGACAGAACTGGCAGTGAGGGCTCCCACAACCTTATATTGAAGTGTTGGATCACATCTCATACTCTCCTCCTAAAATACATAAACGTTCTTCAGCAAGGAGATGCCCCCGGGTGTATCCTGTCAGCTTGTTGACTTGTCCTGGTTTGTACACTATGCCAGGGTTATCTGTACTGCATTGTCACAGCAGGCTGTTCAAGGTCTGCTTTGTGCCTAAGGTCAAGAAAAGGAAAACTTTCACCCCTTGATGGATTATGGTGAAACCCAGAATTTGCCAGCAATGGTAACTTTTTTTGAAATTCACTATCAGTTACAGCTAGCGAGACTCCAACAATTTTGCAATTATAAGTTCTCCAAGTCCAGATACAGCGAGCCACAGACAGCTGAATAAAAAGTCAGTGAAAAGAGGATATAATCATATATTCTGTGACACTAGTACAATTGAAATCAGAATTAGGTAGACCCAGAATGTCAGAGCTAACATTTGTGAAGCTACTTAAGTAGATGTTTGCCTGGAGAATCGTCCTTCTATGGACAGAGGATGCTACCCATTGAAGAACACAAGGGTGATTATCCCAGAGATCTTCTACAGACATTTCAGCTCTCCCGGGCCTGATATATAAAGAAATAAAGCATTCACAGAACTTAATGTGTGTTTAAGATTCCCTGGAGCTTTTCCTGTCTAACTCCTCATTCAGTTTTTCATGAGTCTGCACAACATATTCTGTATGGAGTATCGTTGAGGCATTTGGAAAGGTTTCTGTAACCTCACCTCATACCCTCCTGTACAGGCATTGAGTCAAGAATGAGTACTACAGTATGAGGAAGGATAGGGCAGGAGTGTATTTTCATGTTCGTGTTATGTTTATGGTTTGTTTTCCTAGGAGGACCTCCATCTCCGGGAACTGGAAAGCAAACACAGGTTCTGCGATGCTAGAACAGATTGCAATGACAGAAAGGTAAGGAAGAGGGTTTCAAGACAGTATTAGCTATTCTTGGGTTAGAAGAGAGGAACTGTATTTCAGATTTTGGTTAACTGAGAGAACTGGTAAGTGAGGTCTCCCAGGAGGGTGGGTAAAAGAGTTTAAAAGACCAAGTGCTTCCTTAAAAAATACTAAGGGCACAAAGGAAAACTGTCCTATTTTGGAGAACAGACTGGAAGTACAGCTAACTGACCAATATTGCCAACTCACTAGATCTTTAGTGAATGGGGACACAGGAAACAAGACCAGAATACTAAGGTCAAGCACAGGAGCACAAACATGTAGGGATAAAATCAGAAAGGTCACAGCACAAAACAAGAAGCAACAAGAAGTTATTCTAAGTATATTACTAATGAGAGGCAAACACAGAAAAGTGGTTTTCTCCTGTTCAACAGAGGGAAGAATGTGTCAGCTGAAGCGTTGCGTTAGTCCCCCCAAAGTGGACACTGTTTCAGCTAAGGTCTTCACACTGCTGAACAGAGCAGAAGGGATTGCCTCATACATCTCACAGGCTAAAATATGCAGATGGCATTTCCATATATTCAGATGGCTGTGATATTTGCTAATATTGCAACTGCACAACATTGTTGGCTCATGGTAACTTATGCTTTGCTGTAACACCCCAACCCTATTCTGCTGAACTGCCCTCATAGAGTCATAGAAGGGTCTGGGTTGAAAGGGATCTTAAAAATCATGCCATTCTAATTCCCCTGCCATGGGCAGGGACACCTTTCACTAGAACTGGTTGTTCGACCTGGCCTTGAACACCTCCAGTTATGGGGCATCCATGACTTCCCTGGGCAAAGTCACTTGTTCTCCATCCAATGTGAATAGATTATTTGTAGATTTATAGAATACACAGATTGTGTGTAGGCACTCATCCCTAGTGAATCTAATGTTTTTTCAGATTATACCTTCAGTTTGTTGGGATCATGATTAATTCTGACTCTGTCCAGGTTTGGGCACCACATTTAAAGAGAGACAGCAAGGAGCTGGAGAGAGCCCAAAGAACAATAAAAGGAATGCTCAGAAAAAGCATAAACTACCTATGAGAAAAGCATATAAAAATTGCTTATGTAGTTTTCCACTTTTTCAGCAAGCTGACCACTAATCGTTTTACAGTACTGTTGTAGACCTCTGCATAATCAATCTATGCTTGCACTACAGAGGTTCATTTACCTTCATTAGCTGTCACAGGACTGGAAGAAGTTGTCCACAGGCTGAACACCACTTCATCCTAAAGATGAAAAATGTAAAGGGCACAAGATCTTCATCTACGTAAAAGGCTGCTAATAGGGCATTACTTACTCTTTATATTACCAGTACAGTACTGTAAGAAATAATGGGCTTAAATTGTAGCAGATAAGGTTAGTTTGAATTTTTTTTAAGAGTAAGGATAGCATAGCACAGAAAAGGATTTCCTGGAGGAGATGAGGAATCTCTGTATTCTTTCAGACCAGATTAAAGAAATGTCTTCTCTGGGGTACAAGAATTGTGCAGGTGATCATCTAAGGTCTCTTCTGCACCTTTAGTTCTGAGAAACAGGGAAGCCAAACCAAGCCCCAGATCAGATGCTGAAAGTGACTCTGCAAGACCCTAGTAGGACTATGGGAACAGGACATTATTATGTATCCTGGTTGTTTATAACAGAGCTGAAGCTAGAGAGAAGGTTAGACATTCCCTCATTGCAATGTTGTAACACTAAAACCCAGATTCCTGCCAGCTTGCCACACTGCATTTTGAAGGTTCATTTTATAGATGTAGTACCACAATTCACCACTCTAGCCTTGCCCAGCCATAAATCAACAAATCCTGTGGAAATCTGTGAGTCATCAGTGCACGCAACCCAAAGTACCTACTGTACTGAATAGTAGCTCAAAGGATTGACACGTTCATGTAATACTAAGCAAAATGGCAGTAAATACACTGCAAATGATACCCCTGATGCATATGCATAAACACACTTTTTTGCCCTATAGCACTGCTGTTTCAGCCCATCAGACCTGATGCTTCCCAGTGCTCACCTAGGGCCAGCAACATTAAAGACATATAGTTGTCAGGGTCTCTGGCATGGGCAATGATTCCCTGAGCCTGGCTGCTGAACCCAGACACCCAGAGAGCCCTCAGGAGGAGAGGTGGTTTACATGATGGTGTCCTTGTGTGTGGGGCAGTGCATGAGGGGGGCTCGCTGTGCCTCCTGCCTGGCTCACGAGGTCCATAGCTCTCCTCCTCCTTATGCTACTGACTCCTCCTCAGGCATTGTCTTCCTCAGGGGCCTGGATTGAATGTGCTTGGTCTCCTCATAAAGGATAAGAGAGCACCAGTAGTCATATAAGCCATATTCTTTCTTTTTTTCCACAGATACAGTGTTCGCACATAGCTGGTCAAGCTATGGGGATTCTGGTTGGCTTCAAGGACGTAAACTTGTTCTTTGGCCAGAACAGTTCTTTTCCCAGTCCCTGTAGGGTCTGCAAAATGTCAGTGTATTCATGAGACTGTGGCCTTCCCTCCCCTCTCCTCATCTTGTCATAGTCCTGCTTACAGACCTGCTGTTCTGAGATTATTATTTTTATTGAAATGGTGGGACTGCAGTGCAGCTGCACAGGAAATAAAACCAGGCCACTTCATTCCCTCCTCATTTCCACAGCAGGGGGATGCGGTCCCCCCATGATATGCCTCTTGTCTTTCTCCTCATCTGACACCAGGATTGCTAAGGGGGCACCAGCTCACGTTCCCGTCGTGGGAACACCTAGAGAAAAGGGCTGCAGCCTGTAGCTCTCCCTCTAACAAAACACTGTGTGGTCCGTGTGATGGAACCACCAGGCTAGAAGCAACACTCAAGGGATAGAAGGGAGGCAGAAGACTGTAAAAGGATGAAATTGAAAGAGTAAATTGGAAAAAAGCAGGAGCTGCTGGGTTACAGATCAGGGAGGGGATGGCTACTCCTTGCTAAATTCTTCACTGACTTTCCAATCTTATTCCAGCCCCAACATCTTATCAGGAGAAAGCTGCCTGCATAATGGAGGGCTTTCAGGCAAAGCCAATACAAACGCTAAGGGGCCAACACTACTGGGAGATTAAATGAGCTAAATATTTATAGCTTGGCTGAATGACAACTGACTGGAGATCTGATGTAAATACCAAGGCAGGAAAGAAACATTTTAAGGTGGCTTTGAGGACAGGATTAAAACAATCTGAAATGAAGGGAAATTTTAGGCAAGACTCTTTTTACGTTTTTTTCCATCTCCTGTGCAAGAGAGGGAAGCAATGACCCAGCAAAGCATATGAAGTATGCCTTGTGATAAAAAGGGCTTCCAAATCTTCTTATAGGCAGTGGTATGTGATGGGTTACCTATTGACAGCTAACCCTAGGCTGTGCTTCTGTGGTTTCTGCAGGTACAGACTCTGGGCGGATGCCTGCTCGGAAATGTTTGGAGGTCTTGACATCTGTGCTGTCAAAGCTGTCCACAGCAAAGATGGAAAAGACTATATCATTGAGGTGAGACCTAGATAAACCTGAATGCAAGGCTGCTTTGTGAAGTGTATCTGTAAACACGCTCCCTCAGAGATCACTTGTACCAATGTGCTTGTTTACCACTGTGTGCATGGTTCAGCAGTCACTGCTTCTCTGTGCCCACCTGTATCATCCAGGCTGTGGCCCACTGATATGCAAGAAAATGATTTAGAGTCCTAGCTAAACTGGCAAATACACAGCAAGGTGTCACAATCAGAGTGCCTTCATTTCTCAGTGTGGACTGTGAACAGGAACAGAGACTCACAGACTGCTTGGCCCCTTCCAGCATTCCAGTTGATAAATCCCTACAGTGCCGAACCTTTCCAGCATGGGACAGATTTGAAGCTGCCTCCTTATCGAGCACATGACAGCCTGCAGGTGTTGCTGGCAGCATCCAAAGTTCACTGTATCTCAGTGCCCCGGTGCCCCAGTACCATCATTCCTAAGCTAAACATTTGCAAAGCCAGCGCATCTCTCATAGCTGTTGGTAGGGATCAACAGCATTATGAACAAACATGCTCATATTCATCCCAGTCTGAATTCAGGTGCCAGATGATGCTAGTGTATTAGTCATGTTAACCTCCTCCCATTACCCACATAGAGGTCCAGCAGGTGATTCAGTCAATTAAACATCTCAGTTGCTCTCTAAATGAACCTGTTATTCTCTGATAACTTTAAAGGGAACCTCAATAACAAAAATCCTAGCTGCATCTAATTTAAAAAAGTAAAACAGAAGGTGACAGTGTAGCAAAGAGGGTCACAAGCAGCATGAACAATTTAATTAAACAAACAGGTGTATTTTCTAAACTCTTTTGCCAAGGCAGCATTCACTACTATAACAGATCAGCAAGACAAAGCACCATGGACTTACTGTGGGCAGTATGGACTACAAACTTTTGTGTTCAGAGCTGGAAAGACTGTGGTTCTGAGAGATAAAGCTCAACGTGCTCCTTTGCAGGTCAGGAGGCAGACGTGGGAGTGGGGTAAATAGCACACTTAGGTCATCCTAACATGGCAAAGAAGGAAAATCTGGCCAGAAAATCAAAGTGGAAATTTAAGAGACGCTCTGGGGGAGAGAAAATCTGGCAAGTAAGCAAGTGCCTCTGTCATATTTGACTCAAGGAGGCACGGCATCTGACCTGCTGTAAACTCCACCAACACAGGCCAGCTGAGGAAGATGAGCAGAGCCAGCCTATGGCTTCATGCAGGGGTGCTGACACACTGGAAAGCTATGTGTGGGAGAGCAGTTCCACCCACTGAGGGTTGGGATGCTGATGAGAACCACATGAGCCCTCCAGCGACTGTGCATTCCTGCAATATGTATCTGCTCTCCGGGGATCAGTGACCAGTCAAAGGCCGTGTGATATAAGCGTGCTGCCAGCAACCAAACGCTGGCAAGCCTTTGTCTTTCTTGACTGATGGGGCCATGGTTGATGGGTGTGCTCCTGTATGCAATTCACCAGGACCTAAAGGAGCATCCCCCAGAGCAGACTGCCTCCCTGCTGCACACTTTCTATATCTTAATGCAAATATAGCTGAGAAAGGAAGGACAAGAAAGCAGAGACAACTGTAAGGGCATTTGGACTATGTCCATACATGGTCAGATGTGAAATAGGGATTTCGTATCCCTGCACCTATTCTTGCATATAAGCCTATGTACGTGCACACATGGCTAATTCTGTGCTTAAGGATTATATACCTCTGCCTGGGTATACCTCTGGGTTTTCACATCAGCCCCTGTGTGTGACAGACTGGATGGAAAGCACATCCATACACTAAAAACTATCACCAGCGTACACACAGAGAGGGAAATGCACAGAGTTACTCCTCTCTCTGAGACCAAGGTAAAAAACAATGGATCTAATACGATACAAATCCAAAGAAACACATCAACTTCAGATGGATCATGCTGAATCACCCCAGCAGAGAACCTGATTGAGCAGGCCTGATGTACCAACATCTGGCAGGCATTCAGATGCCAGGCTGATGGACATTGTCAGTAAAGGAGTAGAGCAGTGCAATACAAAGAGCAGAACAAAGCCAAACAAGCACTTTTTCTACTTATGTAGATCTGAGGGAAATGTTGACAAGTAATTAATTGCCTTCAGCCTACTTCCTGGGGCACTTTTCTTGGTCTGAAACTGATCCTTTACTTTGCTTTTTTTTCTTTTGATAGGAGGAGAAAAAAGTTGTTTGACAGTGTGACAGTTGTATTTTTCTTGGTGAGAAGGAACAGTGTGCTGTGACATTTTACAAGAAAACATGCCTAAATGGGCTGAACAAATAAGGAATTTGCACAATGCTGTTGCAGGCAGTAATTAATTTGCACAGTGCAAAGCAGTTCTCTAGGAAAGATTTGCAGAGGCAGTGATGGGCAGTTCTGTGAACTGAGATTTATCACAGTGGTTTGTTGCAAACATAATCAGATTAAGACAGATGAGTTATCAACACAGTACGAGAGTCATCTTGCACCCATGGTATTTGCTGTTGCTTGAATTTTACCTTCTTTTCTTTTCCCATGGCAAACAGCAGAATCTGGATTATTTCTGCCCTTCAAAGCACTAGGACACTTATGCACCATTTTCATGGCTCATATTGAAAAGTTTCAATCTATTAAAACAGCTGTGAATTTAATGGTAAATGCTCATACTTCCTTTTCCTCTGCTTTAAAGAACTTTGTCACTTTAAGGGAATATTCAGCATGAATAGTCAGCACTTGATCAGAAGGCCAGATACTCACTCAAAACAGTGCAAGTTCAGTACCACTATTAGCAGCCAGATTCTCAAAAGAGCTCGAGCAGTGTGTATGATTTAATAATCTCCCTCCTCCCTTTTTTTTTTTTTTTGAATCTAACCCTTTTCCACATCTCTGTTGTGCTGACAAATATGGATGATGTAGAGGGTAAATAAAATGATCCATGTGATTTATTCTTCCTCCTGGACCAGCTAAGCCCTACCTGCCATATAGATAAGCTGTGTTATTGGACATGCTCCTTGCTGCCCTGCAGCAAGCCCTGCCCATCCTTTCAGCACTGCTGTATCATTTCTTTTGATACATTTAATCATCTGTTTCCTTCCTTCCCTAAAAATCACCTAACATTCCACTTTTGCACATGGAATAACAAGTCAGCCTTCAGGCCTCAGCATCAGAGAGGTGCAGGGGAAGGACCGGGATGGGGTTTTCATGAGTCTCTTCCCAGCCTGGCTGCTTTCCGCTCCCCTCATACACCTTATCAGGCAACAGCAGCTGCAACAGGAGCAGCCACTGACCTTGGGCAGCTACAAAGGCCGGGTCCATATGTGCTGACGTCTTCTCGTCTTGCCGAGCTGTTCTATGTTCTATGATCTCCCCAGGAAGAAAGGAGTGCAATCTGCCTGTGATGCACTTATTCCTTCCAGCCGTTTGATTTATTTTAGCATTAGCATTCATATCTGCCCACTTCCAGAGCAATTCTGCTTTCCCTGAGGACAAGGTGACATCTCATGCTCCTTTTCAGTTCAGTGGCAACCAGCTGTGTTGTTTTGTCCACAGAAATCACTGCCATTTTCAAAGGCCTTCCCTTATACCTGTGATTTTTCATTCCCATAATTGCAATTTCCTATAGCTCACGTTGTCCTACCAAACACTACACAGTAGGCCAGCAGATACTCTCATCCTTAGTGCACCTTCACGCTTTCAAGTGAGACCTGTGCAGGGTTCATTCCCCCTCTTGCCTTTGTTTTATAAAACAGCATTTTCCCCTTCCTCTCCAGCCACTGTTGCTACAGAAATAGGAGAAAGCAGTCCTTAAGACGGGGAAATGAAGGGTTTGGGGTGTTTTGACCAGAGATGCATCTCGGTTAGTCAGAGGAAGGGTTAGGGAGTCAACAACGGGGCTTGGCTGGCCAGGCTGTCAGCAGAGTAACGGCAACATCTAGTGGTCAGCCAGGTCCCTCGCACGGCGCGCTGCGGGAGCTGGGAAGACCTCTTTTCTCACGCGTGAACTGGACTTGCCAGATGAAATAGAAATGCTTTTAAGGTGGGAGTGGAGGAAAGTGAAATCTGCACAGAAACCTGCAGGAGGGTCCCCAGGAGAGACGCTGGCTAGCGAGACACAGACAGGAACTGCCCGTTCTCTGACACGCTAGGAAACCTCTCCTTTCCTCAGCTCATTTTTCAACAGAGAAACAGCAAAGTGGACAGTGGAATGAAAAGCTACTTTGTGCATTTAGCTGAGCACTGCCATCTAATTTTCCAGCCTCCTCCTTTCATCCCCTGGGTCAAGTAGGCCATGGATATAAACACCCACTCACGCTTCATGCAAACCCCAGTAAAAACGTCTTAGGCAGCTTCTCTAGTGTTCTTAAGAGACATCAATAGAAATTAATCCAAATTAATATTCTGCAAGAAAAGACTAGAATACGAACTCAGTGAACTCACCTCCCTGGTTCCCTTTACTTTAAATCTAAAAAATGAAGGATGCAAAACTTTCCATTTCACTCCAAGAGCAGACTCTTGCAGCCTTGCCAGGGTGGAGTGCACTTCCGATTGTTATCTGAGTGTGAGTCAGTGCCTTTCTTGAGCAATGCAACCTTTAACTCTGCATTTCCAGGGTTTTTAATGTTTAGTTTAAAAATAAAAGCAAAGTAAAATAAACTCTTCCAACCCTGATATTTTGGTACAATTATATTTACTCCAGCTGAATCTTAACTTCATCACAGTGCAGTTCTTCCTGTGGGATTTAGCAAATGTTTGCAAAGCACGTGATTTATGATGAACTGCTGAAAATTATGTTTAGGGCTGCTATACAGCTGAGGGTCTGCTGTGTTTTCATTATTATTGTTGTTGTCAGACCATTTCTTACCTTAAATACCTTTTGACAGTTCTCCTTCCCTGATCCCACAGTCTTACTTCCCAGCTTTTCCCAGCACAATTGTAGCATTGCTTGGGAATCAGTCACATGGCAACAATATCAAGAAGACAAGCAGAGAGTAAGTTTGCTTTCCTGCACTAGGTGCTGCTGTTTTGATGACATCCTATTCATTATACATTTGTGGTGTTTATTTCTCCTCTCAGGGTGCAGTGCTTTCCATTGATTGATCCCAAATGTTTCCTGGTTTCCCATAGTCTCTGTTGCTCTCTTCCCCTCAGGCTTTGCTATGTGTTTTTTCCCTTCTCCTGTGGCCTTTTCTGCTGCAATGTCATACCTAAATACTGTGGGACAATGCCAGAGACCTCATCAATCAGGGGCATCTCCTCAGGAGACGCAAAGAAGCAAGTTTATGTTTAGTTGATTTAGCAAGCTTCCAGTCACCAGAACTCTTGCCTTGGCTTCCAGGTTGTGAAGGGAAGGAAGATGGAGAGTGGGGGAAAGCATATGCCATTTTCAAAAAATCTCAAGTGAAATCCCACACATAAGAAAGTCAAGCACGTTTCAGCATGGAGGGGAGTGAAGACTATGTGTTGGCAAGGATGCGGAGACACAAAAGTGGTTCATGTAAGAGATGGGGTGAAACAGGCATCTGCCATCAGGAAACCTCCTTACTAACTGTAGTTTTTTCCTCCTGTGGCAGGTGATGGACAGCTCAATGCCTCTGATTGGGGAGCATGTGGAAGAGGACAGACAGCTTATAGCCGATTTGGTTGTTTCCAAAATGACTCAGCTTGCCATCACTGCTGGATCTACACCGTCACCGCTGAGGCCTTGGGTATGAGTGAATGAGACCTTTTAGCCAAATCGTTCCCCTGAACTTTTGTCTCTCTCTCTCCTTCTTGTGTGTGTCCGGTAGTGAAACATCTCAGAGAAAACTGAACAGTCCCATATCAGAGTATAACAGATAGACTGACTCCTGCTCTTCCAAGGAAGTCTCCCATAGACTCTTTAAAGTGGGTGCCCCTAAGAATCACATCTCTCTCCTTCCTCTGCTTCTGTATAACTGTGACATCACACCGGTAGTGTGGTCCATGCATCTAGACATTCTGGCTTGCTAAATTCATAAATTCATATCAAACCCAGCCATTTTTAGATGTTCCTGTAAAGCCCAACTTCATCTCTATCTAACACTATTCCTCAAGATAGATTTCATTCCAGCTTTTGCACCCCTGATGAAAATCTGTGCTTCCCAGAACAGGAAGTTGGAATCTCCACCAAGAGTTGTTCTATTCCTTACTGCAGCACTTCTTCTTTGGAGATGCTCTTCACTCCTTTCGTCAAGAGGAGGCTTGACTAATGTTGAATCCAGAGAAGAATCTGTCAGTTTTGCATTTAAACTGATCCCTTAGTGCTTCTAAAAAAATCTGTACAAAATAAAAGACAGGAGAGTAAACAGGCTGAGGGATAATACCAACTGCGACACGCTGGAGCAGTTCCCATTTCCACTTCAGACAAAAAATAGGGAGAAAGTACTGTATGGCTCTCAGCCTTTGTCATATGACAGCCCACTCCTGCTAAGCCAGGTCCCCAGCATGAAGGGTATTCAGTGTAACTCCAAACTAAGTTTTAGCTAGAGTTGGGGGAAATATTTAATAGGCACTAAAAATGCTTTGAGACAGGGAAAGCAATTCAGAAGGGATAAGATTTACTCTGGCCAAAGCGGAATCAACAACTGCCATCTGAAATGGCCGTGATATAGAGTGTATAAACTAAGAGCAAAGGGGAAGCCAACAGGAACTGAGAGCATAGACAGATGAATCTGTTTTCTATGTCTGTAATATACTGGCACAGGACTGGATTGGATTGTGACAGATTTAAAATTGGGCCAAAATAAGGACAAAACTAACAGCCTTGGAGAGACAGGATGTCAAATAGAAGAGTTCAATAAGAAAAGGGTCTTCATCAAGAATACAACCTACAAGTAACTGTATACAAAAAATCAAGAAAATTACAAACGTTAACTAGAGTGCTATGAAGGCCTTCGTACAACAAACAATGCAGAAACCTCACAAGTTACAATTACTAACATAACGCTATAACACATAGTTCCTAACATGCAGAGATAAGTAATAAAACGTGAGGCTGGTGAGACACAGAACTAAAGCTACAGGTGAAGACTTTCATAACAATTCTGAATACAAAGGCAGCAGTACTGAATACATAGAAATACGAACCCTTAGATATGCATAGAATATCTACATATATTACTGGAGCTGTCTATACTAGTCTCTGGAACAAAAAAAAAATCAAGACATTATGAAACAGTGCACAGCATTGGCAGAGGCAGAAGAAGCAACAAATCATAATAATGTGAGACTACAACTATCAAGAAGCAAGTCAAATAGCACAGTGTGACAGCAATTCAGAGAGAGTTCTTCATCTCTGTAGGTGTCTGCTGCCTGGAACTGCAAAATCCAAGTGCAACAGAAAACAACACCACGACCAAGCCTTAAGAAACACCTTGTGCAAATTCAGAAAGTGAATATGTACCATTAGGTTTGATGTCCAAGGGACAGATATGATATCAAAAAGTAATGGTATTACTGAAGCAATTAGAAAAGATGATTTTAATAAAATGAGAAAATTAATCCAGTCCCTAGTATTAAGACTGCATAGATGTTACTTGAGACACCAGAATGCATATATACATTTCTGATGTGCTCCTGAACTGGGAACGCAAGAAATAAACTTCTAGATTCAAATGGGAAAGTCAAAGAGGGTATTCAAGCCAAACAGAAAAAAAATATTCCAAATTTGGAAGTCTGACATTTAGGAAGACTTTTATGCAACATCATGCAAGTAATAGAAGGAAACATAAAAGTTTGAAGAGCAGATAGAGGGAAGAATGAAACCAATTCTTTGCGTGCATCAGGAGATTGGACACTGCCACAGAAGTGGTGGGCTCTATCGATCATCCAAAGTTAAGGGAGAAAAGGAAGACAACAGGGACAGTGTTCTGACTCTAGTAAATTTAATTGCTGAAGGTGGGGAGCTTCTTAAAATAAATGTCGTTTTTCCTCATTAGAAAGACAGAGAAGAGAACAAAAACAGTGATTAAATCAATGATGACTGATATTTTTAAAAATTAGCAAGCCCCCAGACTCAGGTAGCTACATCCAATGAACTGAATGTAGGAAGTGACTACTCTACCAAGAAACAATGTGCAATTTCATTACCAACAGTTATTGTTCCAGAGGACTGGTGTACAACAAATACAAAATATGCGTTTAAAAAGTTTTAAGAGTGAAGTAGAAAAATGTAGACAAGTAAATCATAGACCTTATTAATTATCTCAGACAATAATTTAAAGAATAACACAAAAGACTACTAAACCAACAGAACTACAGCATAAAAACATCTAGCACATTATTTTTGGGGGGAGGGAAAGAAAAAAGTCCTATTCATTTCCTTTTGATTCTTTTCCCTTCATTTCTTTGAGAATTTTTTCATAAAGTGGCAGATAACAGGAATTCAGTCAAAATAATGTAGCTAGACCGTCAAAAAGCCTTAGGCAAGGTAACAGACAAGCACTATTAAAGAAAATAAGCAGGGACGGGCTAAAAGGCAAAGTTTCATTGTGAAGCAGAAGCTGGCATTGGATAAAGACATAGATATGAGAGCTATTAATGTTTAACAGAGGGGTTATGTTGGTAATTGGTTTAATTGAGCCCAGAATAGGATAAGATGTTAATGACAACATTTTTTTAATGGCTACAACACAAAACCTGGTACCATGGTTACATCTGTGGTTCTCTCCTCACCTCTCTGCCCCAACTCCATCACTTCCTGTCACTGTTTCCCTTCCAAAGGCAGAGGACCTTGTGCTGGCCCTCACCCCTTCATCTCCAAGCCTTAAAATCCTATTTTGTCTTCATCTCTGAGAAGGCTTGGGTTGGCTGTTGACAAAGGCTGCAGAGATGAACATGAGATCCGATTCCCTTTATTTGGCTGGTCTAATCTGGTTGTCTCACTGAATTAGGACAGTAAATTTCCACCAAGACTAAGGGAAGTGTGTCCCAAAGTATGTAGGATGAGAAGCCAGAATGGAAAATTCCTAGGTTTTCCTCCCTGTCCATGTGGCAAGTCCCAGAAAAATAGTGTAAAAGAAGGGCTGGCAACCTCATCACATTCATGTTAGTCAGGTGAAATTAATGTCAATGCTTCCGACTCTGAAACATTTCTTCCCATTTCCAGAATCTCATAGCTCATTCTCCTGACCTTTCAGGAGCCTTGAAGACCCTTTTATCACTGTGTTCTCCATGTAAATAATCCAGCACATACCAGTCTATCTGTCTCCAGCTTCCCCTGCTTTCCTAAACAATTTTGTACAATAGGCTTACTCAGACTTTTGTTAACCTTGGACCAGACCTTTGTGCAACAGTTCTGTGTTATTTAATCTGTTTATTAAAATATCTGTCAAAAAGAGTAAGCAGTGAGAAAGAGGAAAGTCCAAAATGCACCAACTTATTTGCATTAGTCAGGACCAGGGATGGCAATGAAGAACATCTGACAGAGCTAGAGGGATGTTAACTCACCACAACTGAAAGGTAAGCTAGGCTGAGGGTAGAGAGAGGGAGAACATAAACAATTTGTAGACCTTGCAGCTGGCATTAGCCATGCCCCTTGGGAAAGACATTGTCACACACAGGCTAATGAAAACCATTGCTCAGCCTATGGTTGTGTTGACATGGGAGAAGCAGAAAATTAAGATATAGGAGAAACGAACTGGTGATATACACAGAGAACCCAGATACTGGTGCCTCTGGAACAATTCAAGCAGCTCTGCCTCTGGTATCTGCAGAAGGAATCACAAAAGCTGGGAAAGACAAGTGGGTGATGGAAACAATTAGGGGCCTTGAAACATTCCCAGGGAGGGACTGAAGGGATTCAGTCTCTTGGCTTTAGAAAGGAGGTGAATGAGAGACAGGGCAGTAAAAGTTTCTAAAATAATGAATGGCCTAGCAAGGGCAGGTTGTGAGAACTATTCTCAAAACTCAGAACAAAGCAATGGAGTTAAAAATTGGGAAAAGCAGTGAGGCTGAGAGCTGAGCAAGACTCAAAGGGTCTGGATATAAATATCTAAACAAAGTATCTGGAACCATTGCAAAGATTTTGTGGAGCAGATAGTAAGCTTCATGTTTCAGGGTTTAAGCTGGCCCTTGATTATTAACAATCACAAGGAGACCCCTTAGGGTAAAGAGATGATTACTCCATAGATGTTTCCATGGTTCACCCCTCCTTCCTTTGGAACATCTGGTGCTGGCAACTGCCCAAAGTGGGAGATGGGACTAAGAGACCCCCTCAGGCCAGATACATTTAGCAATTCCTGATTGCCTAAAAAACATTCTAAATTGTAACTTCACTGTTATTCCCTGTGAGCAAACATCTTCTGTGCTCTTTATTACTCAGCTCTCCATTTTAGTCCCATGAGATTTTAACAGCCAGCTGCTTCATGTGGTGTGTGTATATATTTAAGGAACACTTCATGACTTCGCAGTTTCTATATTACCTCAGGGCTTCTCTCTGAGGGCTCTGTATTAACTGGAAAGTTTTTTTTCCCCTCTAGCCTCCACAAGTTCAGCCTGTGTCAATAAAATCCCAGACTGGACCTCAGCTTGGACAACTGTCCCAACCACGGCCTCCTCCTCAAGGTACAGTTCTTCAGGTCCCATGCAGCATGGACTAAGATATATTGGTTTTCCTTCTAAATAAAAGCTATCGGGATAAAGGTTTTGCTCATTGTTCCAATTCACTGATAAGCAGGCAGCAAATTTCAGCAAAGACCAGTTAAAGCAGCTACTATCCTACTCCACAGCAGTTCAGAAAATGGGGTGAAACTTTGATATAGATTCAGTTGATATTGCTGGTAGGACTTGGGTCAGCAAAGCCACTTGAACTGGCACTGGAGCAGGATTCTGGACACAGAGTTTACTTGACTTTGCACAAAACTATAGCGACTACAAGTGTTAAAAAGTGATGGGAAGATGCTGGTGCCATCAGGAGTGGAACAGACACCAATGTGGTGGATCCTTGATCCGTATGTCCAGCTGTTCCTCTGTCAGCAAGAGCACACTTCCCATTCCTCCTGAGAGCAGAAGCAGATTTAACTCATCTAGTTGGTCAGAACAACAGATTTGGTTTATTGTCCTGATTTACACTGAAGTGATGACGCACAGTACCCTGTGGGTACTCAGACCACTCAATTCACATAATTAATTCGACCTTCATTTTTGCCACCTTTGTTCTTTCATATCTCCCCACCAATCTCCCACCAAATTAACACCTACCCCTAATTACCTTCTCCTCATCCGTCACAGTTTTGCTGTATCTAGAATTTGGTATTTCTGATACCAAAGGCAGCTATGTAATCTTGGTGTTATATGGTGTTAGTGATGTGATGACCTAGAATTGCTGGTCTTGCTGGGATACTATATGTCTCCACTACTCCCTCTCAATTGTCTGTGAAGTTTTTACTCCCGTAACTCCCTCTTGACCACCTATGAAGTCCAGCCAGCCTTCACAATACTATTTGTAACTTTTGTCAGCTTCTCACAGTATTATCTGTCATATGCAGCAATTTCACATCTAATTAGTTTCCACATCCTCGTCGTTTTTGAGAGTCTGCTACCAATATGGCTGAAGCCATGTGCTGATAATGCTGGAACAGATCTAATCAATAGCAATAAGGTGCACAGTCTCATATCAAACTACTGGGCTCAAGAAGGGAATGCTGCCCCAAACCAGCAGAATTAGCTTTAATTTTCTGAAGAGAGTCACTTCTTCAGTGACTCTTCCTTCTCAACGCAGGAAGTGCTTGCCAAGGATGAGAAGTATTAGTTACATGGAAGAGTACAACACATTGAAGTGACTCTCTTAAGGGAGACTGGTAGAGCTTATTTAGTGCTGCAGGAGGCAGAGAAATAGACTACAACTCTGGAGACATGGGAATGACACCAGTGTCAGGTCTATAAAACAGGTTTTCCCTTATTGTTCTGCATTAGGCTACTCTGAATAGTCTCTCCCCTTAGCAAAACCCACTCTTCCTTGCTTGCTGTCCACCACAGGCACTTCCCCATGTTTATGTCTACATGTTTCTTTCAGGTGGACCACGTCAGCCTCAGGGACCTCAGCCTCCACGGACAAATGCTCCTCCACCGCAGCGGCTCTCTCCTCAAGGACAGCAGCCCCAGAGTCCCCAATCCACTTCACCTCAGCAGCAAAGGTCACCTGGATCTCCACAGCAAGTTCGATCAGCAACTGGGTCCTCTCCTGTCCAGGCTTCCAAGGCAGGCATGTTCCCTCCACAGCAGCCCAGACCTCCAGCTCAAGGCCGGGCTCCTAGCCAGCCAAGCCCCACTGAAACATCCAAGCAGCAAGCCACCCCACAACCACATCTGAAGTAGGTGCTCTGTTAAACTAATATTTGTAGATACTAGAATAAGGCTGTCAAAAATGTACTCTGAGCTGGCATGAAGAACGTATCACATCTTCTCAGGCAGTAGTCCCCAGGGACAAAGGCCTGGACAGCTATGAATGATTTCAGAGGTATATATGTCTGGGCATAACAGGCCATCATTGAACTGTTGTCAGGAAGAACAAGCTGTACTTGACATCTCTAACATTTCACATTCTTCCTTTTGCTCCTGTGCCCATAGTTAATTGTGTGCTCCATCCCGGCTGTATCATCACAGCTACTGCCTTCTGAGCAGGGCATATATTCCTTACAGGCTGTAATCCACACATTATTGTCCAGAAAGCTGAAGAGTAAATCCTTCACTATTCCCTGAACACAGGAGCCACAGGAGGTTCTTTACCATGCAATTTTTTTGCAATTGGTAACAAAAAAAACAACACCAAAGACAGGGAGGCGTGGCAGGGGCAGGAGTGGAAGCAACACTACTCCTGTATATAAAACCCCAGATGGTGATTCTGTGTTTAAGCACTCTTCTGGAGCAGAGCACACCACCAAATTATTGTGGCTCTCTGGTACCAGCCTTTGCTTCCAGCCTTCATAGACCATATCTGGCTGGCACCATGGCAGGAAAGGTTGGCAAAAAAATGATGGGTGTTGACAAAAACGTTGGCGCAAGAGTAAACTGGTATGAACAGACCAGAACAAAAGATAGGCTAGGAATGAGAAGACAGTTTCTATACAGCAGAGTAGTGATGTTCTGGAACAAGCTTTCAGTGATGATGTCTACACTGGCAAGGTAAACCAAGACCAGTGGACTTCAGGATCAAAATGTTGGTGCTAAGGATGCAGTCTCCACACCATACATATTTCAGGTAATTTAATCCAGAGTCTGGTCTTGTGCTGAATACCTATTACTGACCAGGAAAAACCACTCAGTGACAAAGCATGGTAAGTGGGGAAAACAGGGATATTTACTACAAAACCACAGTCCTGATCTGAACTTTGACACTAGTAGATACACACTCAGCAGGACCAAAGTAGCCAACAAAAAGACCTGCGTAACACAGCAGATACACCAGGGAGGGCAGGTGAGGGGCACATCGCGTGGTACATGGCTACCAACTTGCTCAACTTCTCGTGCTCTCACGTTTGAGAGGACAGGATCATTCATGCTGTGGCTGATGAGAGACAGGTGACCCCCAGTACGAATCCATTCTTCTGTATTAGTAGTGAAATTACTTCACTGCCTCACAAGTTGCACCAAACGGCAATTGCATGTTGTTAGTCCAACGTTTTCATAAACACTTACTACTCTGGAGTGTGATACGGGAGCCACCTACCTGCACCCCATCCTCTCCACTCCCCTCCCCACATTCCTGGGTGTCTTAGCACATGGAGATATTTCTTGCTTACCTCTCCTTTTACCCTTGAATTTGTGATGGAACACAAAGCAGCAGTAATCAGCTTTGAACTACCACCTTCTCTTGCTGAGTCTGAACCCTTGTTTTCCATTCCAGCAAATCGCAGTCCCTGACAAACACCTTCAGCATATCTGAATCATCTCAGCAGGGAAATGCCAATGAAGATGAAGCAAAAGCTGAGACCATCCGCAACCTGAGGAAATCATTTGCTAGCCTGTTTTCTGATTAACAGCCCTGCAGCTGGATCTGTGCTTTTGTTAGCCCTCAGCTCTTCATATCAGCATACCTGATGTCATTCTGGAATACACTCAATGGTACACAACAATTTACAACTAACACCTGGGTAAAAGGAACTTAGTAAATTATAGTTGTTTTAATACAAAGAGAATATAATAACTGCCTGAAAAGTGACAATATAAAAGTGGCTCTATTTCATTGGGTTTTGTGCATAATCAGAACCACATCTGTTCAAATGACAGAGTTATAAAGCAAATTTTACTCTTGATAACCCCTGTGGAGCAAACACATTTATGACAGTGCAAACTGGAGTTTATTTTGATTTGTATATAGTCAGTACAATTGCTAACTTCCATTTACTGAACCCTTGCTGAGGTTGAGATAAAAAAAATATATGGGCTTATTTCAGAAACAGACGTGAAAAGATAGAGTCAAGGGTAAGTATTCATTGACTGATAAAGTGAGCATCCTTGAGCATGGAAACACAGCAAACTGTGAAACTTCATGATACCAACTTTACAAAAAGTCACTTTTCAGAGCAAAACTACATTCAAGTTAAATATGATACCAGACATCAGTAAGTGCCGAAGATCACATGAGCAGGTCACCCAGATGGATCACTGTTTTTTTCCAGAGCACTCTGCTAATAGAAGAAAAAATGTCTCATTTCATGCCTTGCATTTATGTCCCCTGCACGTGATTCCTGTGTTCTGAGAGAAAAAATGTCATGTTCTAACCCTGTACCCTTAGCTCAAAAATAACCTGAGAAATGGGCCTTCCAAACAAAAAACAACTTCTTCCCCTGCCCCTGGAAACACCAGAGTTCACATTCACAGTTCACACAAATTCCAGACAAAACTCTGCTATGCTCCAAGCACTTTGGTGACTTGGTCACATCTGGCTAAGTATGTCCCCCAGGAACATGCTTAATTAATAGCAGAGTTGATGAAGTGCACATACTTCTCTGCTGAGTGTTCCATAACACCGAATGGACAGAGACATGGAGTGAAATCCTGTCTCCCTCTCAAATTCCTACTGACTTCACTGGGGTGAGTGCAAAATAAATGCAAGGTGATAAACCGGCAACAGAAAGGAAAACTATCCTTTAAAAATAAGATAATCCGGGGTCCATGCAGAGACACCAAGCTATGGGAGGGCACGTATGGGATTGTCTCAAGCAGGAAATGATCAGTATTGATCCTCCTGAACCACCCCCAAGAATTATGCTTCCAGAGAAGGATCTTTGCTAGGTGTGCTTTTCCTCTAAGTGTGCAACACAAAATGAAGCTGTCAGCACATATACTGGAACTGGGACACAGACAAAAAACAGGAATGACGTCCATGATTGAGAAAAATACCTTGGGTAAACCAATCTATCTATGGCTATCTCTACCAGCTGAAAAGCTGCCCCTAGAACTCTGTTAGTTCTATTTCTGGCACTCCTAACACAGGTGCCAGTTCCCATCGCCATCCCACATCCTTGACTTTTCTTCAGGTTTTGTGAAGTACTTCAGGCACAAACCAAGCATATAGCTTCAAGGCCACACCTTCAGCTTTGCGCTTCCCTTGGCAACTTCACCTTGATGACACTTGGGAATGCCCAAGGAGGTCAGCAAGGTAAAAACATATTAGCCAATGTTACAGATCTTTGCTGTCAAGGAGATCCAAGGATAACAAGGAGATTCCCAAAACAGCAGCATTTGCTATCTTGAACCTGATGATTCACTGGTGGGGAATACAGCCAAACATGCAATTTCTTCCTGCACAGCATCTGTAACGAACATCTAAATCCAATGCAGTCATCTGGACCTTGTACGACCTACCCCTGAGCAGGCTTTTACACATATAATGGTTTTTGTGACCTGCACGCTTTCAGGCAAGTAAAAGCATAGCTTTTCCAGATTGGAAGGCTCTTAAGAGACTCATCTGGATCAATAATTTATGTCTCAAACTCAGTATTTCAGAACCGCCCTGTTCCCTGATGATTTATCTTTTTCTTTTTTTTTCCCCCAGTTCTATGTTGTCCTTCCAGGTTGGTTAAGCAGTTTACAATGTAGTATCATAAATACATGTATTTGACTGAGGATAAAAAACAGACCTTGCTGTTATGCAGTCTCCAGAAGCAATAAAAGAGTGACAAATGGCCTTGAGCAAGCACTGTCCTATTGGCAAGAACAATAGCAGATTATCAGGCTCCACTACACGGAGAGGAGGTAATACTCTTGGTGGGAGAGGATTTCCTTCAATAACACTTCCTTCAGCATGGCTTATGCCTTTCCCTACTAAATGGTCACCAGAGATGCAAAGACAAAAAACAGTTTACTGCCAGAATCCTAAAGTGTTCTGTCCCCTGAATCTTTTTATATCTCTCTTACCAACAAAACAGATACAAAAAATAATTATCTAGTGGCTAGTATAGCATGGCCCCATAAATTGACCCCAGTTCCATCACAGAAAACACAACAGCTGGATCATTTGCTGATGCTGCATTTGAACACAGCAGGGCTGTCCTCCAACGGACCACAGAATCAGGACAGCACTGTTGACTCGACACCCAGCAGTGACTCAGATCTCTTCATTTGCCTGCAGCTCCCAGCTATCATCTTTAAAGGGACAACCAAACAAAGTAGCATCTCTCCTCCTCTTGGCTGGGGCTTGCAAAAACAAATAAAAGCAACAGGCACTCTCAGCTTAACTTGGTTGCTCCTACAGTTCCTCAAAAGCACCTTTGGTTCTATCCACAGAAGTGCTTTAATGAAAACACTGAGCTGATTTCCTAAGTTAAAATGATGAAACACCACACTGTGTACTACGAAAGCTCCAACAAGACAATTCTACCTATCACTATGATGCTCAAATACTATATGTTGTGGCTAGAGATTCAGAAATGTATCATTTATTCAGGTTATCACCTTTGATGCACAGTTTCTATTCCAAAATCCCTATAATTTAACAAATCAAGAAAGAGAAGGAATGCAACAGGTATATTCTCCATTTTATGAAGGTCTACTTAAGAGGCATTTAGGTACCTAAATAGAACAGCTGGAGTTAGGGGCAGTAAGAAGGCAACAGAGAAGCTGAACAGAAGCTACAATTTAAGCAAAGGGCAGACATGCCCCACAGCATCCCTTGGGATCTTTCTCACATAGCTGTGAAAAATGAACACCTGGTCAGAGCTTCCCTTTTGTCCTGCATACTTTAATTTTCTTCAGATGGAAGCCAGGAAACACGAATAGATTTGTGTGTTTGGATCCAGCCCAAGAAGGAGCCAGGACACAGCTAAGACACCCACTCATATCCACCACCTGGAAAATTAATTTACATTTTGCTGTTTAGATACAGACCAGAAAACACCTTGACTTTGTTGTAGGTCCTAGGTGTGGTATTTTGAATGGCCTGTTCAGAGAGGTGGTGGATTCACCATCCCTGGAGGTTTTTAAAATAAGACTGGATGCCATGATCTAGTAATCATGATAGTGTTGGATTAAGGGTTGGACTTGATGATCTTGGAGGTCTCTTCCAATCCAGATGATTCTATGATTCTATGATTTGAAGAGGAATGCCACTTATGCTGCCATACAACGAGAAGTCTTGTATAAAGCTAAGGTTCAGAAGAATTGCAGTCCCGCTCCTATAACTGCAGCAGTATTTTTTTCTCTTTCGCTAATCACAGGCAGCTACATAAGACCTTGCAGCCTGCGCGTGACCCAGTGACTTCACCTGGTTGGCTTAAGTTTCAGGAATAAGATAAAACAATGAATACAAAAGCCAAGGATGATATTCCTTATTTGCAAGTGGCTGTTAGCAGCAACCCTAACAGTGCTCGATGCAGATGAACAGTAGAGTAAGAAATGCCCAACTCTTCTACAGTTTGCAAATGGCAATGTCACTTTTTCCCAGCTTAGGAGCTGGCCAATAAACTAAGCACCTAGCTTTCAAATATTCTGTTTTGTCTTCTAACTTTATCCTGTTCATCTCAAGATATTCCCTTTATATTTCATATCCTGTTTTATGAATAAAGGTAACTTATCTTCAAGGAAATTGACAATTGGAGAAGTCAGGTGCCTTTATCTTTGGCTCACAACACCTTTACTACAATGTGAAGGAATAATGAAGAAAGTGAAGGAATATCTTCAGGTCACTTAGTGGTGCACCTGTAAAAAGATTGAGTTCATTTCTTCAAAAACAAACGTTCAAATGACAAAACCCAGAAGAAACAGAACCTGTGGCATCAGCCTGACAGAAGGCTGTCTTCATGGCAGAGAGAGCTCAACTCCAGAGCAGCATGGGGCATGTCAGCAGAGCAAGCAGCATGACTGTCATCAAGGCACTGGTAATGCGAGTACCATTGGTGCCACAAAACTAACCTAACAGGCACACAGATCCCAGAAATAGCTTGAAAAACATTAAAAGAGTAAGTTACAAACTATGTTATCAGTTAAAGCCGTATAACCTTATCTGAACACATGCATTTCTGAAGCACTCCTCACAAGAACAAAACAGTGCATGACCAACGCAGTGCAGATTTCCATCTTCCTTTTTCTAATCAGTGGAACATACAGAATCACTAAGCTCAAAGAGGCCTGACTATACACTTCAGTGAAAACTCTGTTGGAACAAAGCAATTCAACCACTGCAGGCAAATGTTAAGGCTAATTTTGGTATTGAAGGGAAACCCAGACTCATACTCTAAGTGTTTCATTATGGCAGGATTTGCACTGGTATGCCATTGCTGTAAAACAGAAAAGGAAAGAAAGAAGCAACACAACTTTTGACAGCAAAATAAAGTATTATATTTTACTTCCACTGGAGTTAATGGCAAAACTTCCTGACCTTACTGAAGTCAGCTGATTTTATACAAAACAAGAAGATGAATCACTGAAATATCACCTGAAAAAGCACGTAAGTATTACTGTTTAAATAGCTTGTATTTAACAGGAAATGTCAATCCATTTCCACTACTGGAATTTCAAAAAGATTTTAGAAAATAATATCAGCTGTCACAACAGTCATCAGTACCATTTACATTTATAGAAACACTGAGATCAGTCCATCTTAAAAAATATGTAAGAAATGAAAAGTTCTAGCAAAGTTTAGTCATTCTGGTCTTCCTTTAATTGAGCTCCAGCATCAGCCTGCAGATCTCATCAGGAGACATTAACAGTGTCTTGTTAGTTGCTCATAAGTTAATAAGACAACACTTGAAAGGTGCTCATAACATGCTACAACACATTTCCTCTTGGCAATATAGATTTTGATACTCAAGTAGTGGAATTAAATGGTATTTACTGCAGTAAAGCAAGAATTCATTCTGCTTCTCCTGCTGTAATCCCTTTTCCACTGCAACCAGGTCAACCTATTTAATTCCTTAAGAAAGTTAGGCAGGAGGAATGATTTGGTTTTGCGCCAGTTTTAGTTCACACACAGTAAATACAGCCATCTACTACAGCTCCTTATTTGTAAAGCCAAGGAGAAAGACAAAAGTTTTGCTGCTGGCTCTTTGTAAAATTGCTCTGCTTCTGTCCAGACTTCGGAGTTGCAATGTAGCATGACTCAGTTGTTTGTAAAACGAATTGATTGGTGTTCTAATATCCCTATTGTAAAGAAAACCCCTTTCCTGTATTCTTTGTGTATGAAGTAACAATACAAAAATGCTTTTTACCTAATAAAACATTAATGGAAACAGGAAACAGCATCTTTGAAAATTTCTAAGAACTCAAATCTACCATAACAATGGAAGCATCCTGTTCTGTGTGGGACATGGTAGATCTCTTTTTTGTTAACAAAGATTATTAGATAAGTAGATTTGAAACAACACCATTTTTTCCTGGCAATTTAATAAAACTCTTCCAATACGACAGACAAGTTAAGAGTTCGCATTTAAAGTGCTCTTTATCTGATGCAGCAAATATTTGGCCTGTGTCCTTGTGGTCTCTAAAGTAGCACTTCACAGATGATTAAGGATGGGGGGAGAGAAGCAGAAGGAACTGTTTTAAGTTGTAGCTCTTTGTGAAACAGACTGAAGTGCCAGGTGGTGCAGTACTACCAGAGCATAAAGCAAACAAACCCAGCCTTTGTGGTTGAAACATTACCATGCAAACATGTTCTTGCCACAATCTGAAGAGAAGACAGATGTTAGTGCCTGGGATGTGCAATCTCCTGCAGTTAGAAAGCAAGCTCAGGGACTAGAAAACTCACAGAAGGAAAATGCAGCCATCAAATGAATGCACGACGAATGTCCATGGGGCGGCCCCGGCTGGGTCTAGGTGGAAACCTATCATTGGGACCAGCTCGTCCTGGAAGTGTAGGGCTTGCTCCAGGCAAGGAACCAATTGGGTCAAAATGTGGTCTGAATGGAGGAAACTGGCCTGGCGCTTCTCCTTGGCCAGGAATGAGTGAGTTAATTGGGTCTCCAACATATGGAAGTGTTGGTCTCTCATCATATTCTCCCCCAATTATCATTGGAGGATAGATCGGGTTTGATGGAAATGGGTTGGGAGGGAAAGGATTAGGATAGAATGGGTTGGGATGAAAAGGAATTGGATGAGGTGTGGGGGGCAGGAACATCATGTGCCTCCATCTCAGGGCCTCCTTCTTCTGTTTCAACTTTTTCTTGTACAGCTGCAGACAGAAACAAAGGTATTTTAAAACTCTGTAAAGTGCTTTGTGTGCCAGCTTCAGCAATTGCATTCAGTTCTGCAGCGCTTCTCAGAAAAACATTTCTCACCAATCTCAAAACCCAGAACAGCAAGTCCCCTGCCTGCCAAAGGCCAAATACAGTATCTCGGGAAGACCCAGACCCCATGATCTCGGCATGCACTGTTTAACCTGTTAGCACTATTTTCTGCTACTCTGACCAAATTCAACATTTGTACACGGAATATCACACTTTTACACTTGAACTTAACTCAAAGTTATTGCCTCCCAAAGTCTGTTCTATTCTCAAATTAGCACTCAGAGACTGATCTCAGACAAACTATACAAAGAAAAGCCACCTACTTCTTTCCAGTCTGTATCACGAGGTCTTGCAATAGGATCTACAAAGAGAAGTAAAATTTTAAGAAGAGCAATCTACTTTATTTTTAAGTAGCGGTTTGTTCAGAACTTGCAAAAGAATCAAGAGATGAAAAAACACTTTTATCAATACATTTTTTATAAAATGTATCTTAAAGAATATAAAGCTCCAGGACCATTCAGTAAGTAGCCTATTTGCACACCCATTCTACTGAAAGCATCGTCTCCAAAAGTTACTGTGTCACAGAAGAAAAATCCCAGAAACTCTGTCCCTGCCTTTGACTTCTGATGGTACTTTCATGGATCACCTTATTTCTTCAATCTCTTTTGAGAAATTATAGCAGGAGTATCTCTTTCCTCCACTTCCCAATATCTGCAATAGCTGGTACATCAAGGTAGCCAAGGAAACAGATGAAAACAAGTGAAGTCTGCACCACACAATGGGAAGAACTATGTGGTCTATCAGTAACGGCTCAGCATATTGCCATTAGTTTTCACGGCAGAAAACTGCACATCCGCCTGAATTCCATCTGACCAACTGTACTGGTCAGCATCACAGACAACTAAATTTACTCACAGTGTTTAAAAATCAGAAGTGGTTGCCCCAGGAGCCTCTTTACCAAAATCTGTCAGACCTAATCCCTGTGTTCACATGAGAATGCAATTAGAAAAACATGTGTCTCGCTCATACCTCGGAAATCTCGCAGATACATAAACCTCCACAGAAGCTGGTCGTTTGAAGCTGTGTAAAGATCACGACAAACAGCAGAGAGAGAGATGAGCGAACGGACATCCAGAAGTCTGAAAATCCGAAGCTTGAGCTCAAGAGGAAGGACCACTAACCCAAACACATCTGGCAAGTTCAGAGCTACAAAGTGTAGAAAAATAGAAGCATTACCTAAGTGGTAGAGTTTACCTCTAATGATACTTAAAAAAAAAAAAAAAGAATGTTATAATAACCTTTCCCTTAAATCATTTGCCTTTGACACCTGATTTACAGCACTTTTCTCGGAAAGTACTGTGATGTCACTTCTTATAAAACAGCATCTCCTGCAACTCCAAGTACATTCATGGTATGCATAAAAAAAGAGCAAATGGCATTTTACACTGACCACTGTTGGCCACTGTAAGCCTAAGAAACATTCCACACACCTAACTATATTTATAGGCTACAGAGCAAAGGAATAGGTAAAGAAAAAAACCTGCCCAACTTCATGAGCCCACAAAAAACACATTAAATACAGAGCACATGCTTCACATAAAACCTTCCCACACTGAAGTCTAGAGAGAATTCCATTGAATAGCCTTCAGAATACAGAATTGAGACCTTTTATGGCAATACCTAAGCAGAGAAAGTCTGGCTTCCTACTGCTCCACAAACACCAGCTTGGATTACTTCCTACTATCCTTTCCAAGCCCTCAATGACCAGTTACTGAGAAGATCATTCCTGGGGTTAGGCTTCCAAATATGATGCTTTGACAAAGAAATGGATCAAAACTACAAAACTACTGCCACAAAATGATTGTGGCATGATTTTCTCATCACTAAGTGTGGAAAACAGTCACTCCACTTCAGTCTCTTTAAAAGCAATCAAAAATTAAAATCAGGAAGTTATTATACTAACATTTTCTAACATACAAAGATTGATTTAGTTTCTTCAGAAAGTATAAATTACTTTATGCGTACTCTTTATAGACCCATCAATGAACAGCTGTTTTTAAAGCTTTTCCTTCAAGGCTTTAGATAGACCCCTTTGCTTCCAACCTCATAAATGAAATACCATCTCTAATCTTAAATGTTTTCTCTCACCTTGTCGTGCAGCAGCCAGAAGAGAGTAAACCAGCTGGTCTTTAAAGAGACGGGATAATTTCTGAAGGTCTTTGTAAACGCCTGCAACTTTTTCTATCATGAGAGGTAAAAGTGCAACTTCAGATTATAATGCAAAAATTACGTAAAGGCAGAGGAATTATGGTTTTCTAATAAACAGCTCTGCAGCTACAGTGTAACAATTGCAATAATGAATTAATGCACAAACTACAGACCAGTTCCATAGTCAGACTAGGCTGTCTTTTGGCTTTAAAAAAACAGCATTAAAAGAAATTATAGAATGGCTTGGATTGCAAATGACCTTAAAGATGATCCAGTTCCAACCCCCCGTCATGGGCAGGGACACCTCCCACCAGATCAGGCTGCTCAAGGCACCATCCATCCTGGCCTTGAACACCTCCAAGGAGTGGGCATCCACAACTTCCCTGGGCAACATGTTCTTCAGAAACAAACTGACTCTTAAGCTGTCTGAGCTTCCTTTGTCAGATTACAAATCTCATGTGTACCATGCACCCATGCTGTAAATGCTTGCAATATTAATTTGTCTGACAGGAATGTTTTTCCATTACATTCTTTAAAGAGAGGAATGAGAAGACTCCACCTTTATATTGGACACACTTCAGTGCTCAGTTTTTCTTCTAAAGCTTTTTGACTAGATTTGTACAACAGCAATCGGGGTTACCCAGGACACAGTGCAGGACACTGAGTCAGCCTCAACTGCCAACAAAGCGGTTCATACATGCTTCAGAGAACAAATGGCTAGTCAGGTCTGTGCTCACAAAGATCCACATCTATCTGCCTTTATCTCCTCCCTAGTTTTAGTTTTCCCTCTAATTTTGGCATTCTGAACAGAGCTATGTGGTCAGCACATGTGACATGACATTCTGACTAAAATAATATCACAGTTACAGTGCCACAAGAGTGTAGGTACCATCAGTCTCTGAAGCCCTGAAATGCCAGGCAGAAAAGAAGAATAATCCAGCATTGCTGCCCCACAGACTCACACATACACTTAGGACCTCATAAATAACAGACATATGAGCCAAAGGATGATTTGGGCTTTGAAAGGCTCTTTCCTTACACAGTTAATCCAATAAATTCAAATTGTTTCAACAACAAAAATGTGAGTAAATGGCTACACTCTGAAATACTTTCACCACAAAACTATGACTCACCTAAATGGTAGCCACATTCTTATTATTTTTTGCTATTTTTTTTTTACCTAATTGGTCCTCTACTGAAGTACATCCTTACCCACTGTGTGACTTTGTTACTTTTAAGTTTACTACTATGAATATCATAGCTCAGTAATACCTGGCTCCTGAAAGCAAACGAATGATGCTGGCAACAGCTGTATTCTCTTAACACCTTTAATCTCTTCATTGATTTTTAATGTTGCTGGAAATATACAGAGAAAAAAGAAAAGGCATTTCAAAATTTAAAACACACTGAGAGATGACAAAAATCACTTCATTCTTGCCTTACCCTTCGGAAGTGTTTTACTCTCCTTCCTTACCAGATTCCCTCAAGGAAAATACTCAACTATAGCAAGCAGCCAGGCAAATAAAAAATTCAGAAAAAAATAGCAGGAAATAAAGAAAGATCTTGGTGACAGAAACCAAGCATTGCCTTCAACAATTCTATCATGTGGAAAGAGACATAACACAGCTAAAGGAGGTACACAGCGAGCCATTATTACAAGTCAGTCATTAAATAAATATTAACTAGAGAAAGACTCAACAAGCCTACAATATGAACACTATATGCATGGCAGTTATAACACTGCCCTAGACCTAACCTTGAACTGTCTTGGTTAAAACATTTGATGAAACAACTTGGCATAATCGGTTAAATAAAAATTTTAGTCAAAGATATCTTGAAATGAGAACGAAGTCCCAATTTAATATTGGTTCTGTTCAAATGCTAAATAAAGTAGGAAAAAGAAAGAAAAAAAACCAAGGGAAATGAAAAACAATCAAAACTCAAAAAACCCACCAAGTGATATGGAAGTTGCTTCAAAAAAATAGACCTCCCTGAATTTTCTGGACTGAATAGCTTAAAACTAAATGTAGTTTAGCTGTGGTCTCAAAAATTGCTAGTGTGCTAAAGGAAAGATTACACATTAAAGCTAAAGAATACAGTCTGGAAGTTGTTTGTAAATCTTGCAAAGAACATGCGACAAGACAAAATAATGTGGCTAGAACAAATCTACCTCTTTTAATGTTTGGCAACACATACCAAAGTTCCTATGAAATGAGAGAAGAAACAGATTTCTACAACATTGCAATGAAAAAGCCAGTTGAATCCCCAAGGACTGATGTGTTACAATTAGAGGGAAAGAAACAGTTAACACAGAGACAGGAAAGGCCAAAAATATTCAGCACTTTGAAGGAGCATCTCGGCAATCTGGAAAATCAAGGTGCAGTTCCAAACACAGTGCAGAAAAGCACATTTAAGTTTTTTCGTGCTAAACAATGGTGATATTCTGCAATTCACACCCCAGATAAACTTCATTAACTTACCATTAATAGCAACAAGATCTCCTAAAGGCACACAAGTCAAACCAGCAGAACCTTCTTCACAAAGGGGATGTGTGTATTGTAGCTTATAAACACCATTCCCTCTCCATTTCTCTGGCATAGTCACTGCTTTGGCTTCTGTTCCCTGAAAACACAGGGGTAACAGTAGCACACGTTAGCAATTTACCAAGACTGAGAGGTGAAAAAAATAGAAATAAAAGTTAGAAACTGCCAGAACGCTGCTTGCAACTCAAACCTTAGTGAAGTCCTAACGTGCGTTATGACACAAACTACAATTGCACGATTATACGCCGTTCTCCTTGAGACTAAAAGCAAATCTAAGGAGACGTTTAGTAAATTTTTTGTCCTGTTCCAGCTTCTGACAGGCAAGGTTGTTCAATGAGCAGACTCACACATATTTCTTTGAGAAATGTACACTTCATTTTGTTATTTATTCCAGCATTCTGACAACTCCTGCATGCACATTAATTTACTTCATGAAAAACACTTTATTGCACCTTTTACATGAACTTAAAGAGGTCTGACAGGCCTTGGAAGAATCATAGTTTGAAATCCATTCAAAAATATGAGCGGACTAACAGCTTTTCCTTTCAATTTCACTACAAAAAGGCCCAGATGAAATCCCAGAGGCGGCACAGCATACTCACAAGTACAAGCAGACTCTCCTCTTAAATCTACACAGTAATAATCTTCCCTACTTCAAAGTCTACTGATCGACACAAAGAAACCCTCTTCCCAGTGGCAACTGTATTTTTCAGATAGTAATTCAGGCTACAGGAATTCAATTAACTTAGCAGATTTAATAAAATGGTGTTGGTCAACCAGACACCTAAAATTGACTCCCTACACAGGCTTAGTTAGCCTCCCAGCAAGAAAAAACATGAGAATTTAAACACCTTTCATGAAAGCACATCTTTTTTCTGTATGTTTAGCCACATATTAGGAAACACATAAGGCAAAAATTAAAATGTAAAGGGAAAGGGTGAATTCATACCTTTTACAGAGGTACTATGAATTAGATACCCATATAGGTTAGAGGAACCAATGCCTAACTGAACTCAGTTGATGTTAATAAGGAATTAGAGACAACATTTTGTCAGACCTAGGCCTTGTTAACCACGATCTGAATAGGATACCATTGAGATGATACTGAGGCTTAAGGAAGTGCTTTAAAGAAGCGTTACAATCTAAGCACATCTAAACAATCTCAAAAGTATAAAGCAGAAACCAGAGGTTATCAGCCAGGTCCCAGCGAGGCTGAGGACTGAAAGAAACATGGGGACAGGCCTCTTCTCTCACACCTAAAAGCTGTTCTAGTCTTTATCCTTAAGGCTTACTGGTTAAACAAATCAAAGCTGATACTTCAGCAGCACCTGCTGCTGACTGACCTACACAAAACCAGAAGCGGATCTTCAGATGCATCTTTCATCACACACTCCCATGATATTCCATAGCTTTTTCATACTGACCAAGGAATGTCCTGATTGGTCGTTCACCCACCTGAGGTACATAGCCCGTCTCCATCATGAGAAGATGAACTACAACAATCAAGGCATCAGCGGCACTGGTACACTCCGCAGAAAGGTAGAGCATCTCTAACGAATGTGGTATTTCACCATCAGCAGCTTCACTGCACAGCATGGGTTCAGAGGGATAGGAGCCTGTACCTTCTTCCAGGTCAACATCTTCTGGGGCTAAGCCAGAAGGAAATTCTAGGCTGGATTCTGCCTTCAAGGGAGAGCAAAAGAAAACTTCATTAAGAAAATTGCACCTCTATATACATCAATACTATTTGTCTGCTTATTCCAACCCTCACAGGCACCAAGACTACTCTGCTGAATACTCATGCAAGTTTTACAGATTGGTTGCATCTCCATTTTCTAGCATCCCAGCTGGAGACTGGGATTATACACATAGGTTCTGTATTTGATATTTATAATGCATGCCCTTCATAAAAGGGTCTGCCACTTGATTACACGTACTACTTGAAGACAAAGTGATAACACATTGAACCTTCACTGTATCTTTTGCAACATACATAGGAATAATTTACTCACTGCAGTATCACCATTTATTGAAATATAGCCAACATGCTTGACAAGTAACCTGGACTGCTTAGAAACACAATAGGCCTAAATAACTGGGAAAAAAAAAATCACCAGTGGAGTATATCTGTGGACACTTAAGCAGTGGTTTTATTATGGCTTCTACCAAAATCACACCATATTATTAGGTGAACTGATAAAAACTACCCACGAGCATGCTTAAACAAAATAGTGATCAAAAAATGTAAGCATACTTACCTAAGAGAAGGGGCAGGAAAGTTAAAAAAAAGAGTCTAAAGGAGTTGTAACTACTTTCTACCCCATACCCATGCTAAATGGCACAAGATACCCTTATGTTTCCATGAGTGGCACCTGTGGAATTTCCTTTATCTCATTAACAGCAATGGACACAGCCCCAGTGAAACAGATTTTCAGACTTCTAGAGCTCTTCTACAATGACACTTGGTTGCTTAGAAATTTTCCTACCATCTTCCACCACAGTTTTAAAGGAAGATATAAGAATCTTTCTTTTTGCCTTTGAAATTAAATAAATATGAAACAGATACTTCTGCACAGCTTAGTAGGGTCTGACTGACAGACATGAGCCCACACACACCACAGCACCATGTAAGGATTACTGCTCCTGACAAGAGCCAATGGGACAGAGGTCCAACTACATTTTCTGTCATTACTTCCAATTCTTTTTATCCTAAACCTTACTTTTCATACATTAAAACAATATTTTTAAAAGATGTTATATAAAGGTCATATTAAGGGACATTTTATATTTGAAATTTGTTCCAAAACAAAAAAAAACCTACTTGCTTTGAAAGAATGCTGGAGGACAATTTCCTCCCAGCTTCTCAAGCTTCTGCCTAAAACAGACAGGATCCTATAACAAGACAGACTGGATCATGAGGCTGTACCTGGAGAGTCTCTCTCCTCTAGGAAGACCATTCATCACAGGACCCAGCAGTCAGTGGGAGCTGTTATCTACTTAACTACTTAATGTACTGTCACACAGGAAGCAAATCACAGATTAATATGAAAAAATGTGCCTATTAGCTGCATGAAGCATATGAGAGGTCATACAGATGTACACCCACAAAGCATGAGGCAGAAGCTACCTCAGCAACACAACCTCCGTGAACAAGAGAGACAGGTCTGAGTCAATGACAGCCTGACTGAATCACAGTGAACTCATCACACATAAGAAAGAAACTCTGCACTCATCTGGTGAGTGATGTTTCAACAGAAAGCGCCTGTCGCATTTGTTCAGTACATGGAATCACCTGCCTCGAGAAGACAGCACTAAGGCAGATAAGAAACATTCTCCTAGCTGCCTTATGGAAAGTGCATGTTCCAGCAAAAACACTAAATCTCACAAAAATGTCAGGGCTGAAACACCTCAGGGTCTCTGAACTCGCTTCTGTGTCACAGCTAATACACAATGAACAGAGACAAATCTCCATCCAAACCACTGGCTATATAGCAGACAAGTGTAAGGAGCCAAATATTCTGAAAAAATTCTCTACTGTATAAGACAGCAACTGACACTTTTTCACCCTGCGTCGTACAGAGCAATTCTCATGTACTTACCCTCTGATCACTCTTCTGAACTTCCACCCGAGTTTTCTCATCGTCAGATCGCTCATTCTGCCCTTCTTTTGGACTGCTAGCCTCCATTTTGTTGGGGATCAAGGTGGACGGCTCATGACCATTCTCAAGTAGGGAAGGAGTAGAAGAAGGAGGACGTAGGATAGGTTGTCCATCTGCCTCTTTTAGTAATAAGCATATCAAATCACCAGGAACAATCCCATACGAAGCTAAGGTCTTCTGATCTTCTGTGAGAGCATCTTTTCTGTTCAATGTTATTGAAAACTCAGTATCAGAACTGCAAAACAGAAAAAAAAAAAGAAAAAAGGAAACATGGCTAGCTGCAACTTGCTTACTGCACACAGAGGTACAGTTTAGACACGCATAACATATACTAGTGTAGCTATCTGGGGAAAGGAAAGGCCTCACGGAAATCCAAGCCAGCTTTAAGCAAGCTGCAGTCTGGATTTCTCAGCATTCCGCAAACTTCTACTTGCCCGTCCTGTAGCAAACAGCCAGGAAGTAGAACCAGTGAGGAGCCGTCCCCGGCCGAGCCCTGCCACAGGATGTGTGAGAAGGAGCTGTGCAGTGGCCATACCCAACTGTTGCATGAACTTGGCCAATGTGTCCCCATCAACCAGGTCAAACCTCGAGGCCCTCCATCTGTTCCCCCCAGTGATCAGTTACCCAGCCCCTCACCTTTGCACCTTGGCCCCCTCCTCACCCTTGCTCTGCCCCCTCCTCTCAGTACCCAACCAGAGTAATACAAGAAATCGCTACTATTACAAAAAGTGGAATATTTTGATTTAACCTAAAATAAGAGTCAAGTTTCATCTAAATATTTTTCGAAAGTCAGATAGACTGCCCCTCTGAGAGCATATTTTTTAATAGCATGGGTTTTTTTCAGTGTTTTTCCAGACACAGTTCTTTGAGAAATGATAATGCCTTGTATTAAGTACGAGCTGCACTGAACAAATGTGTTTTCTATCATCATCTCTGAATGCAGTCTTTCCCTGTGTCAAATGCAAGGTCAGACAGAGTTGGGTCCAAAGCTCCAATTAGCAAAAGATTTGGCTGTTGTGAAGTCCTTAGCAAATAAGAGAATATGCATAAGACCCCTGGGAAAATTTATACACGCATGTAAGCGGGAAATACATTCTGCCCCCGGCTCATCCCGTTACGCGTGATTTGATGGCAATCATTCCCTCACGCGTCCAAAGCTGAAATAATGATTTCAGCCGCTTTCTAAAACTCCAGAGAGAATCTTAAAGAGTTTATTCGCCAGTACTTTCGGTATCAAGAGGAGGCGGCCACCAACACGCACCTTCCACAGCCCCTCCCCCGGCGGCCCCGGCCCCGCCCGCCCCGCAGGGGGCAGCCGCGCCGCCGCGGGGGGGGTGGGGATTGAGCCGGGCCGCCGCGCCCCGCCCTGCGCACCGCGTGGTACGGCCCCGCCAGCCCAAGCAAGTCCTGCGGGCAGGCGGCCGGGCCTCCGGCCCCACAGGATGCGACAAAACACCCTCCCCTTCTCCCCCCGCGATGGTTCGCTCCGCACGCTACCTGTACCCCCAGGCGGGCAGCAGGGCCCGGCGCAGCTGCGCGCGCAGCTCGCCCAGCGTTGGCTCCGCCCCCTGCACCTCCAGGGGCCCCGTCCGCTTCTGCACCCGCACGCGCAGCTTCATGGCGGCGGGTGGCGGGGCTCCGTGCCCGCCTCACGGCCCGCCGGGTGGCGCCGATGCTGTCGGTGGCGGCGGGGACGCGGGCGCAAGGGCTGCCGGGCCTGTCGTTGTTTTCGTTGGCGCGGCACCGCCTCAGCCCGCCCGGCACCGCCCCCTCCGCGGCCTGAGGCGTCTCCGCGCCCGATCGGTGGCTCGGGCTGCCACACTGTGGCCTGCGCGGCGGCCCTGCCCGGCCGCGATCGATGATTGGGCCATTCGGGCCGTGCCCGGCAGCGATCGATGATTTGGGCGCTCGGGTTGTAAGCCTGGTTGTGTTAAACTCGCTTCTGCCCGGTTGGTTGGTCTAAGTGCAATGCATTCTGTGCTTTAAGAAGCTGCTGTACAAACTATTGATAATTGTTTGGTACCGAAAATGCCGGCAAATAAACTCTGTAAGACTCATTTTGGAGTTTCAGAAAGCAGCATCTTTTGTTTCAGCGCTGGGCGCGTGAGGGAATGATTTCTATCGATCGTGCATGACAAGGCAAGAGCTAGAGACAAAATGTATTTCCCACTCACGTGTATATATATATGTATAAGTTCTCCCAGAAATCTCACGAATATTCTACTATTTTCCAAGGAGTAATCTTAGTTTTCTTATGAACTTCACAACAGCCAAGTCTCTGCTTGTTAGAGCTTGAAGCCAGCTCTCTGTCAAACCTTGCTTTCTTAGACGTGAAGTAGTGTCTGGGAACAGCACTGTTTAAAAGAAACACTATCAGAACAGCCAGTGTCTGTTTGCCTTTCAAAAATATTGCCACTTAGATATCACTTAAGTATGTTAGAAAACCAATTCTACAGAAAACCAACTACTTAAGTGAAAATCCTCTGCTCTTTGCAATAACAACTACTTCTTGTATCAGTTTGTTTTGGGGAATTCTGAGAACCGGATTCAGTTACTTGATGGCTGACTTTCAGCAACTATTCTTTTCACTAGGCTGCCATGAAAAGATTGAAAAGATTTAGAAGATTTGCGTTTGATTAGAAAACATAAATAATTTATCTTAAGAATCATTTGGTGTGAAGATGTACCCAGGCATGATAGATGATTGGGGTGTTTGGGCCATACCCAGCCGCAGTCAATGATTGGGCATTCGGGCTGTAGTCAAGATAAGCCAATGCCAAGAATCAGAACAAAAATAAGAAAAAAAAACCCTCCTGCATAAATGTACAAAGAGTGTTTGTGGTTTTTTTCTAAATGACAGTTTCCGAAGCCTCACATCATTACTATTCCCCCAGGAGTTTTCTTTCTGTCTCCCATGCTGTCATTGTGGTGGTGTAACTTTAAATGAGCACAGGCTGTCAGCATGAAAATGGTTGCAGTTATTATACCACATCACTTCACTGCTTCCCTGAGCTGCAAGCTCTGCCCTCCTCTGCTGGAAGTGAAGTATGATCAACGCTAATTAATTAAGGGCCAGAACCTGCCGGCCATGGTCACACTGAGTTCAGTGATGTTTCTTGAATATGCAGAGCTCACTCTCCATAAAAGCAAGGATCAGTCTTCAGAAACTTCAGCTGAAAACAACAAAAACTCTTTTTGCAAACGAGGAGAGATGGACAGCGATGTCAGTCTCGAGGCTGAAAGCTGGAGGATTTTCCTGCAGAGGAAGACCCAGTGTGCCACAGCTGTAAATCAGCCAAGCGCCATTGACACGATAGTATGTGCTGGGAGAGAAGTGCTTTCCCGCCCTGCCATTCACAGGGTTGGTGTTTGATGGCCATGGGCTCCCATTTGCCTCTGCTACTTTGCTGCTGTTGTTCAACAGTGGCTTATCCTCCTCAGTGATTTATACCTGCCACCCCTGGAAGGGGATAGGCTGCTGGCAGGAGCGGTCTCAGCCTGCTGGCTGCCTGCCACTATTTGGAGGGGTTTGGATGAACAACTTTTCCCTCTTCCCTCTTTTTTTCGCAGTATAATATGGGTTTAGATCATAGAATCGTAGAACCGCTTGGTTGGGAAACACCTTTGAGATCATTGAATACAACCATACCTGTCTGCTACTAAACCATCTACCCGTCTTTTAAATACCTTCAGGGATGGTGACCAAACCACCTCCCTGGGCAGCTGGTTCCAGTGTCTGACCACCCTTTTGGTGAAGAATTTTCCTGACATCTAATCAGAACCTCCCCTAGAGCAACTTGAGGCGTTTTCCTCTCATCTTATTGCCTGTCACTTGGGAGAAGAGACCAGCACCCACCTCGCTACAGCCTCCTTTCAGGTAGTTGTAGATAGTGATAAGGTTCGCCCTCAGCCTCCTCTTCTCCAGGCTAAGCATTTAGGTGTTGTTCTAAAACCAGAAACATCAGAGAGAGTGTGTTCCCCTCTGGCTGTTCAACTCTGTTGGCAAAGTTCATGGAAACAGGAGTTAGGGGAAGGGCTGGAGGAGGAGGCTGTCCCTATTTAGTTTTAGGAAGGAATATGTTTTTCTTAAGACAGGATGCTGAGTTGTTGACTTGGAGGTAATGTTTTAACACCTGCTGTCAAATTACCTCACCAAAAATACAAAGCATCATAAACTTGGCTTAACTGACTTTATTTCCCCTTTATCTGTTGTACTTGAAAAAAAGGTTCCTCCTCATACCTTATACAGTCTCAAAAAGAATACTTGATTTCATCAAGAAATACTTCACGTAAGTGTGGTGATGTTGATCAGGGGAAAATGCAGTTCTAGTTTTTACTTTAATGATTTGTAATAGAATTTCAGAGAATAGTGAATTCAGAGGTAACTTTTGAACAAAGCTTATTCTCAGATTATCTTGTTTTTACTTCTAACGATGCAATTTACTTAACCTCACATACAAGGAATAATAAGAGAAATACGAGGTGCAGGAAAATCGAAGTACTTACTAGGAATATAGTAGTAAAATAACTGTAGGTGAAGTGACCTTGAAAGATGTAGCGTGTACCACCAGGTAAACCTATTTATTATGGCAGTGTTCACATTGCGTAACATTACATTTATGGGAACAGCCCTATCTGTATCCTTTCAGCACTTATGGGGCCAGTCAGAAAAATAAGACCAAAACTTCGAAAAAAACTGTTTTCATATGGGAAAAATCTCCTTTACGTTTTCACAGTATCACAGTATCACAAGGTTGGAAAGGACCTCTCAGATCATCAAGTCCAACCTATAACCCTACACCAACACCAACCTATCATCTAAACCATGGCACTCAGTGCCTCATCCAGTCTCCCCTTAAACACCTCCAGGGTCGGCGACTCCACCACCTCCCTGGGCAGCCCATTCCAATGGCCAATCACCCTTTCAGTGAAGAACTTTTTCCTCACATCAAGCCTAAACTTTCCCTGACGAAGCTTAAGTCCATGCCCTCTGGTTCTGCCACTGGTCACCTGAGAGAAGAGACCAATCCCTGCCCGTCTATAACCTCCTTTTAGGTAGTTGTAGAGAGCAATGAGGTCTCCCCTGAGCCTCCTCTTCTCTAGACTAAACAGTCCCAACTCCCTCAGTCGCTCCTCATAGGGCTTGTGCTCCAGCCCCCTCACCATCTTCGTTGCCCTCCTCTGAACACATTCCAGTATCCTAACATCCTTCCCAAACTGGGGGGCCCAGAACTGGACACAATATTCAAGGTGAGGCCTGACCAGTGCCGAGTACAGGGGGACAATAACGTCTCTGGTCCTGCTCACTACACTATTCCTGATGCAGGCCAGAATGCCATTGGCCTTCTTGGCCACCTGGGCACACTGCTGGCTCAAGTTGAGCTTCCTGTCAACCAGCACTCCCAGGTCCTTTTCTGCCTGACTACTCTCCAGCCACTCTGTCCCCAGTCTATAGCTCTGCATGGGATTGTTGTGTCCAAAATGAAGTACCCGACATTTGGACTTATTAAACATCATCCCATTAGAATCAGCCCATCTCTCCAACCTGTCCAGGTCCCTCTGTAGGGCCATCCTACCCTCTAACAGATCAACCCTTCCTCCCAGCTTGGTATCATCTGCAAACTTACTGATGATGGACTCAATCCCCTCATCCAGATCATCAATAAAGATATTAAACGGGACGGGACCCAACACCAATCCCTGGGGGACACCACTGGTGACCGGCCGCCAACTGGATGAAGCACCATTGACCACCACTCTTTGGGCTCAGCCATGTAGCCAATTCCTAACCCAGCACAGAGTGCTCCCATCTAAGCCACGGGCTGCCAGCTTCCCTAGGAGTCTACTGTGGGAGACAGTGTCAAAAGCCTTGCTAAAGTCCAGGTATACCACATCCACAGCCTTCCTCTCATCCACCAGGCGAGTCACATGGTCATAAAAGGAGATCAGGTTGGTCAGGCAGGACCTACCCCTCCTAAACCCATGCTGGCTGGGCCTGATCTCTTGACCGTTCTGCAGGTGGTGCATGATTTCACCCAGGATTATCTTCTTCATGATTTTACCTGGGACCGAGGTCAGGCTGACAGGTCTGTAATTACCTGGATCAGCCTTACGGCCCTTCTTGTGGATGGGCATCACATTGGCCAACTTCCAATCTTCCGGGACCTCTCCAGTGAGCCAGGACTGCTGAAAGATGATGGAGAGCGGCTTAGCAAGCTCATCCGCCAGCTCTCTCAGCACCCTAGGATGGATCTCATCCGGCCCCATAGACTTATGAGGGTCCAAGCGGCTCAGCAGGTCTCTAACCTCCTCCTCATGGATTGCAGGAGGGCCATATTTCACCCTGCCCCCATCAACCACTTCAGAGGGCCAACTGTCAAGCGAGCTGACATCCTTGCTGTTAAAAACTGAGGCAAAGAAAGCATTAAGTACCTCAGCCTTCTCTGCATCTTTGGTTACTATATTTCCCTCCACATCCAACAAGGAGTGGAGGTCGCTGCCGCCCTTCTTTCTACCATTGATATATTTATAAAAACTCTTCTTATTATCCTTAACGGAAGTGGCCAATTTGAGCTCCAGCTGGGCTTTTGCTTCCCTGATTTTCCTCCTACACGACTTAACATCTTTGAACATGACGTGGCTTACGTCCCCTCCTTTCCATCAATGATACATCCTCGTTTTCTTACTTAGTTCCTTCAGAAGCTCCCTGCTCATCCAGGCCGGCCGTCTGCCCCTGCGACTCTTCTTACAACACATGGGGACAGCCCGCTCCTGCGCCTTCAAGATTTCATTCTTGAAGTGCATCCAGCCTTCCTGGACCCCCTTGCCACTAAGAGCTATTTCCCACGGTACTTTCCTGACCAGTTCCTTAAATAATCCAAAATCTGCCCACCGAAAGTCCAGCATCAATGTTCTGTTCCTGGCTTTTCTTATTACATTGTTTAGAGAGAACTCAATTATCTCATGATCACTACACCCCAATGTTTTCTGAACATTGTTATCCAAACCATGTAAATATGGTTGCTAAATTTCATTTCATTTCAGAGTTTGCTGTAAAATACTTCTCAAACTGAAGGGCAACCATCATCTGTTTTCAACATATCAGTAAATTCCTCAGTGGAAAGGAGGTAATTGTATTGATGAAGGTGATAAAAAGAAAGGAAAAGAGACTACTGAAATAGAAGAACAATACTGAAAAATGGAAGACTGATGCTCATGGCAGTCGTCTTGGTGTTATGTACTGGGGCCTCAACCGTGAGAGTTAGAACAAGTGATTTCCTGAGAAGCTTGTTGCACATTTTACCACTGTCCCAGTTTGAGAAGTGCTTAGGTAGTCATCATCAAATGGGGCCACCTCCTGGACAAATCCAGAAAAGAAGAGCAGGTTTCTGTGGCAAAGGGGTTTGAAAGTGGAATTGGCAAAGGCAAGGACAATGAAGATAGAAAGGAGGAGAACACGTGAGGAGGGATCCAGAGCACCACACAGTCAGAAACTGCTTTACTCTCTTTTGAAGAGGGTTGAATCCAAAGTGGGTCATGCTGCTACCTCAATGTCATGACCACTTTCCATTGACCATGGATGTCTTGTTCTGTTTTGTCCTTCAGTGTTGTCCCTGTCCTGGACACTTCCTGTATTCCCACTGGCTTCAGGGCAGCTTCATTGGTTCTCTTTAGGAAGGGTGGAGAAGGCTTCCTCAGTATGAGAAATGTTCATAGCTATAGTTGTGACATTTCCAACAGAAGCACCATTTCAGTAGCTCGCACAAGCTAAAGTAATTGTGTGAAATAAAATGGTTCAGTTTCTCAGGAATTATTAAGTAACCAGCTACACCAGTTACAAGTGAGCATTTCTGCTGGCATTCTGCTAATTTTTCCTTTGAATTTTAGGAGTCAGGCTGCAATGTGAGGTTTGGACACATTCTCCACACAGCAGTAAGTATTAAACAGGAAAACCTCATTAGACTTGATGATCTTAAAGGTCTATTCCAGCCCAAACGATTCTGTGAAGCAATCATGATGAAAGACTTAAAACATTTTCCACAGCTTTCAAATTTGTCTGTCCAAATTTCAAATGACCCAAAACCACCATTATTTTTTTTCCTCTCACACATCTTTCTAAAAGGGCTGTTATTTGATGAGTACTTTTTTTTCTCCACCATTTTCATTTTGTCTCAGTGTGCAGGAGACTTCCAGTGGCCGTGTGTGAAGTTGACCTAAGGCTGAGAAGAGCATTGTGTCAAAATAGCACAGAAAGCAAATGTGCCTGAAGAAATGGTCATATTACAGAAGAATTTTGACTTTCAGCATAGTTCGCTCATCAGAAATGGTGATTATTTTTAAGTCTATTTCATTAAAATAATATACAATTTTGTAACAAAAGAGAGCTCTTTATCAGTAGCTCAGAACGATCATTAAAGACAATGTGGTTTCTCAACTCTAAGTATTTTAGGGTTGTTGTCCCCCTACATGATCATTGTAAAACGAGTAATGGAACCCACGCCACCGAAGAAGTAAAACCTTATCTGTATCCCTACTGGTTTCTCTCAGGAAATCTGAAATTTAATATAGCTGTAGACCTGTTGACCTGCAGTCAATTTCCCATGGCAGAGAAGGAGTATAAAAAGTAAAAGTCTCTTTAGTTCAGTTACATATCTCATGGAATGTTTTTTTTTCCTGAAAGATGAGCATAGTAATAAAGCTGTGAGCCAGTGGAACTTTTCCATTATTTTTCTTTCTGTATTTGCCGCTACAAAGACTATACTTTATAATATGTATAAATAAATATATATGTGTATGTATTAACCCTTACGAAACTGATATTTTGAATAACTAAGTTCACACTGAAAGATGGTGAAATGAGAAGGGCGTGAAGGCTGGAGTACTGTCAGGAGATCTGTGGAAGTCTAAAGTACCATTTTGGGTGTGCCGGTGGGTTAGGAGGTACAAATCAAAGCCAGTGGGAATAACCCTAACTTCTTGCAGCTTGGTGATGGTGAACTTTACTCCCCAAAGTTATTTCATAGACCTTCATGCTAGCACTCTGTACCTAATACATTTAGTGGAGCTCTGCTTTACACCATCATTGGCCAAGAAGGCCAATTGGCATCCTGGCCTGTATCAAGAATAGTGTGGCCAGCAGGATGAGAGAAGTGATCCTTCCCCTGTACTTGGCATTGGTGAGGCCACACCTTAAGTATTGTGTTCAGTTCTGGGCCCCTCAGTTCAAGAAAGATATTGAGGTGCTAGAGCGGGTCCAGAGAAGAGCAACAAAACTGGTGAAGGGACTTGAGCACAAGTCCTATGAAGAGAGGCTGAGGGAGCTGGGGTTGTTTAGCCTGGAGAAGACGAGGCTTAGGGGAAACCTCATTGCTCTGTACAACTATCTGAAAGGAGGTTGTAGGCAGGTGGGTGTTGGTCTCTTCTCCCAGGCAACCAGCAGCAGAACAAGAGGGCATGAGCTTAGACTCTGCCAGGGAAGGTTTAGGCTGGATATCAGAAAAAAGTTCTTCACAGAGTGAGTAATCAGGCATTGGAATGGCCTGCCCAGAGAGGTGGTGGATTCACCATCCCTGGAGGTTTTTAAAATAAGACTGAATGTGGCACTTAGTGCCATGATCTAGTAATCATGATAGTGTTGGATTAACGGGTTGGACTTGATGATCTTGGAGGTCTCTTCCAACCCAGATAATTCTATGATTCTATGATCACAAGTTGGCTGTCTGCAGTGACCCGTGAGTTGGATCACGTGGCTTTTAACTTATCTGTTTCTCTTTAAAATCTTGGTGATGTGGAGCAAAGGACCTTTCAGTGGGTTTTCTGAGGTTTGCCAAATTCCTTCAGACCTTTTTAGCTACCACCATGTTTTCTTTGAGTTACGTGTCTTTATGGCATTGAATTGATGAGAGTTGTGGTCAGAGTAAAAGTCTTCAAAATGGCACATCAAAGACAGTTTGATATCTTTGCATTAGCAGACCAAGATCCCATTTCTCTAGGCAGTGAAAAGAGGTTCCACACAAGGAGGAAGATTCTCAGAGGAAGATTTCTTATGTCTTGTGATGGACCAAAGGTGTCAGTTTTTTCTTAGTGACATTACTGCGTCCACCTTCCAGGAATCTGTGGTGACTTCTTACAGGACTGCAGTTTATGAGAAATCAGGTTAAGCGCTGCAAAGTTTGAGAGAGTGCTTCATCCTGCTTTCAGCTCCATAAGAGTAACTGAATGGTCATACATAAGACTAATGAGTGAGACAAACAGGAGGAAAAGCAGTGAAGAAAGCTTAGAACAGACATACTCAAATGATGAGCTTGGATCTGAATAAGGGCAGATCCCAGACAAGTAGTAGTTGCTGCAGGATTTTTCAAGGTCTCAATATTCTTTACTCATCTCCTGTCTATAGGGGGGCAGCTAAAGAGCACCCCTACAGTTCTTATCTGTAAGGGCAGTGTGCAGAGCAGAGCTAGAACAAGAATACTGATTTTTCTTTGGTAAACATGAACCAGGTAGTTTTGGCTGAGGTGCTATGATAGAGCAGTTACAGAGGTCGGCAATGTTTACTCAGTGGATCCGAACAATGGAATGTGTTCATTTTCCATCAGTTCATCAAGCAACTGCCTCCCAACATTGTTATCCTTTGTTAACAGATTCTTTGTAATCATTAAAGCTATGTTATTTATATTGCAGCCTGGCACAGATTAATAGTTCTCTGGCAATTGTGCTGCAAGGCTTTGAAAGGCTTTATGAGGGGCATCAGTAGGCAATCCACATTCAGGAAAAGCTGTGCTAGCACAGCTCCCTTTGCAAAGCCTCCAAAAGGGCAGGGTTGGGGGTTGGGGTGAGCAGATCTACTCACGATTATAACCCGTGTGGGCAGAGGTGACCATTGCCTCCTATGGATTCTATCTGAAGATTTCATTGAGCTAGATCACGTGCTCCCTCATGAGTTGGGAAGTGGATAGCATGGCTTTCCACAGTGAATGGAGGAAACCTTGAACAGGAACTTACTGGAATTTTTCTTTTTCCATGGGTATTTCCAGTCATTGTGGAGAGATGGAGATCACCTGCTTTTATGTCATTCAGCAAACTCCTGTCTGTATTATTTGCTGTTTTTTTTAAGGTCTTCTGCCAATGTCTGTCTCCTATTAACCATATAAATTTCGCATTCCTTTTCCCTCAGAGGTGATTTTCTATATGGTATATGAGTGTATAGGAGGGGTTAAAGTCTTGGCGCTATTGAGTACTTTTTGATTTGACATTGCCAACAGAAAGCTTACCTGTTCTTGAGCATGCTGCAGAGTAACTAGAAACAGTGGAGCAAGGGAGAAACTGAAAAATCCAGTCCAACTTCTGTGATAACAGCAGAGATATTTGTGAAACTATAGTGCTCTTTCTGGACTTCAGGTTGCGTAGACACTATATATGCTATCACGTTTGAGAACGGTTTGGTTTGTGTTTTTTAACTATTGAGGTTTCTTTTTCTGAATTTTTGGAAGTGAAAGCAATTCCTCTGTGGGCTGCAAGTGGAGAGTTTCGTGCAGAACCAAGGCAAGACAAGGACAAAATTCTTTTTCAAGAATATTCTATTCTATTCTATTTCAGAGGTTGGTCAGTTTAAGATAGTGTGTTTTTATGGCTGTGTTAAACCTGTAGAAGACAGTTATAGTGACTTTTTGGGGGCATCAGAAGCTTTCTTAGTTCTCAGGCAGCTTTCAGCTGTAATCTTTATTGCAAGTTTTATTTGAAGTTTTTGCAGAATGTTCACCAAGGAAAGACCAAATGTGGTATTTACAGGCTGGTAAGTAGAGTACTTCATTACGGTGAGACAAGTACACAGACTGAAACAAAGGAGTTTTTCATCTTTTTCCTCTACTTTAACTTTCTCAAATATGCTATCTCTGAGAAGATAAAAGAATTAAGAGAATTATTTACATAAAGGAAATACTTAATTCATCTCAGTTACTGAAGATAAAAATCAGAGCAATTTGTCTGCCATCTATTGTCATCGACAATGCAATTGGCAGCTCTGATTTAGACTATCAAGCTGTTGACAATTTCTATCTCCTGAGCTCTGTCTGTCTCGGTCATCTGACTAACATTGTACAATCAGTCCTAAGCATCTGACAGAAGCTTAAGGCTTTGATGGAACCAAGAACATCAGCCTTGTTGGTTAGAGAACGCAGTATGAAATGATACCATCTTTTACTGCCATGGCAGTTCTGTTGGTGGTTGTGCTTTCAGCTGCTCACCTAGCATACATTTAAGAACCAAACAAGAAAATATTATCTACAAAGCATGGTAATAACTGAGGTTGCTGTTGTCTGTTCTTCAAAGGGAATGAAATTTAATGAGAACGAGGTACCTCACCTCCATCAATGCTTCTAGCAATCCTGGTGGATAAATATCTAGTAAATATCTATGTACTTTAATGACAGAAAAATCTGTCTTTCTGGTTTTATCTGAATTTTTAATTGACCCTTAATAATCAGGATAGAAAGGGGCATGTTTGCAGGAAAAGCTAGGACACTTTTTGGAATAAGTATAAGAATTGTGACTCCAACTGGCTTCTCTGCATAATATAGCATAGCTACCTTTAGGTAATTATTTATTTTGAGTGGCTTAAAATCGAGAATACCAAAAGGGCTTAAGGGCTGGAGATGGCATGGCAAGTTAAAAAGGGGATTTTCAAAATTTGTCACAATGTGGATTGTGTTTTCAGAATGTTTTTCCCTGAAATCACCTTTCCTTGCATGGTATGATGGTATGTTGAGGCAATATTGTAAGGATTCCTCAGAGAATCGATATCAGGGCAATATCAGATGCTGCATTTTGTCTGTCTTACAGTTCAGACATCCACCAAAAAGCAGTATTTTACAAGGTACTGGGTAGACCTTGGATTTGCAACCATTTAGAATCTGACCTGATAATGTTAATTCCAACACAGAAGTAAGACTACCAAAGGGTGGAGGGTTTGGGGTTTTTTGGAGGGGCTTTGGGTTTTATTTTCTTTTTTTTTTTTTTAGATGCATGTATATGTTTTCTGGAAGATTATGTAATAAATTGTCCAAGACAATATGGTACTTATTAGAAATCCAGGAGTGACCTTATAGATTGGAATACCTAGGAAAGCAGCAAGACCATTTTGCTACTTATTAGTTAGTGAGATTTTGGACAGAGGCAGGTACTATGATCACAGTCAGACATGTTAGAAGAAGGTGTGCCACTCTGCAATGGGAAGGCCAGAGTAAAGTTACCAGAGGTCCCTAATAAACAATTTACTAATGCAGCAGTGAGACATCTTAAGAAACACTATTGTTATTTCTAGTGGCTGTCATTGGTAGTAAAAATCAGGATGAATGCAAGAATTTTTAATGAGAAAACCCTTTGTACTAAGAAAGTGTAACAGAAAGAAATAATTTGTCACAGCCTTTGTGAAGCTGTGTCCTGTGGTTGTGTTGCATCATGCAGTGGCTCATAGTTTCACTTTGCACTCGAAGACACCAGGCTCGCCAGGATGCCCTTCTCCGTTCCTGTGTGAACACCATGTAATTCTCACATTCACTTTGAATTTACCTTTGCATTCTCTTCTCATGTGACTTCACTTAGTCAATCTCATGTGTCAAGTGTTTGGATTAAGTTAGAGGTTTGTGTGTAACAGGGAGGCGAGTTTTATAAGGAGGTCTACTATATATTATTAGGCCACATTATTTAGTTGAAAAACTTTTGGGCTCGCAAATCTAATATATCCTAGGGCGGTTACACATAAAAAGGGTGTTGTTCTATAGGAGAGCCCTGCTTCTCTGTGGCTGGCATTGCTGTGTCACATTCACTCTGCAGGAGGTAGGACAGATGGTAAAATAAACTAGCCGAGACATGGGTATGGGGAAAGCATAGAGTAGTAGAGCAAAACCATTCAGTCTCACCAACAGCCAATGCCTGGCAAAGTGCTATCCAAGTCATCAGAAATCTGCATCTCCTCCCAGCCTGACTGCTTTCTGCAATAAAACCATTGGCTAAATCTCTATTATTCACCCTTGTCCTACTTTCACTGAGGGCAGTGATGGATACAGATTTTTGCAACTCATCGTATGCATCATTTATGATCCCATTTGTATCATAAATGTTGTTAACAGGTCCCTGTGGCAAAGGTGAGAAGATGCTGAAGATGTGGTATTCTTTCCTGCTGTGTTGGCTTTCCTTGCAGCTTGAGGCTAATCCTGGTCTTAAAGTGAGGATTACTCAGAAGGGGCTGGACTATGGTATGTCTAACATTGACAGAAGTTATTTTATGATAAATACTCTATGCATAGAATATAGCTCCTTAATAAAGGTGCAGTGCAGAATCAAGCTCCTTAAATACTGAAATAGAATGTATTTCTTTTGTCACCTCACACAAGGAACACCCTTTTCTATCTTCTCTCACTTATTTCCTTCCTTTTCATACACCTCAGGTGTGAATCTATCCTTCTACTGGTGATTGCATTTTCCTACAGTCCAACAGTGTTTCTACTACATTATTGATATCAGTCCACTTTCTTAGAATCAGAATGAGATATTCATGCAATTGCTTCTTTTTTAGAACTGTCAAAAACCTAATTGAAAGTGCAATATTTAATTGAAGATAATAAGACATAATTGGGAAAAAAGCTTGCAGTTTTGGAACAGCCATGTAGCTGCACAGCTTTACTCTCATTCCACCATTTGGCATGACATAGCATCTGCATTCTTTCAAACAAATCTAGGAACTGTCTGCCACTCCCCTTAACAGAGCATCGGCAATTTCCAGGATATATTTTCCTTCATCTTTCTATTCATGTTAACTTTCACTGTCTCTTACTTAAGTCTTAACTCCATGGATGTTGAGGGCATGCAGTGTAATGTCAATTGTTTACAGAATTGATATTAATAGTAAAGGTTAACAAGGCACAAATTCAACAAAGGCTGGGTCACGCTAAGGATTAATCGTCATTTATGTACTGAACATGCTGACAGGTAAACAATGAAAAGTAGATGAACAGTAGAAGCTCAGGGTTTATGCCTTCAAGATGAAAGCAAGGATCAGGTCCACTTATTTCTCAGTATAAGCATTGTTTTAAAAGCTTTTGAGGAGTGCAGAACTGCAGGGCAAACATCAGGTGCTCAAAACAGAGCTGATCTCCATATCTGTTTATGACAGACAGGAGAAATTGCTCCCTAGGGATCTTTAATGCCTTTGGAAATGAGAATTCGGTCTGGCATTTTTTAGTGTGAGCCCAGTAGTTTTGGTGACAATCAGCATGGCCTTCAAGTGTTGAATGAACAGACTAAGTTTGCACATCCTGCTTTAGTAGTTAGAACAAATATTAACAGTACAACTTCCAAAGGTATTTCTCATTTTCGAAGACCATGGTGCCTGTCATAGCTTTTCCCTCAATGTGAGATTTGAAGGCTAACGCAATAGATCCTGCCTTCATGCTCCTTGCCTGAGAGAAATTCCACCTGGGATCACTGGTTGCCTTCACTGGCAGATGTAAGAGAACTTTAAGTTATTTCACTCAGAGACCATATTTTGCTATGGAGGCAGGAATTCCCAGGGAATCATAACTTACTTCTCCTTCATAACAGATACATTTTTATGAAAAGGTATTCCATTGTTGCGTTATTATTGATTTCAATTCTTTGCTTTTTTAATCCACTGAAGTCTGGGGAGAAAAAAAAAGTATTTTGTATTCAGCAACAGCAAGGTCCAAAGCTAAATAAAATCATGCTAAAAATATCTGAAAGCGGGACGTCATTCAGTATTAAAATTTTAGCAGTGTCTTCATCAAAGATGAGCAAAAAGAAGGAAGACACAAAAATTTGGGATTTAAAGATGTTCTATTTGTTGATGATAGGGTCTGTGTGTGTTATCAGTGCTCAAGTAACTCTGAAGCTTTAAAGAAAGAAGGGATTCCTTAAAGCAAGGAAAGAAGGTAAGGAAATAAGTCAGAGATCTGCAGCTTGCTGTAATGCTTAAAGTGCAGTGGCAAAACTTATGTATTCTGAAGAGAAATGGCAAGAAAACATTTAAAAGGATTGTCTTTAAACATCAAACAACTTCCTGTACATAAGCAGCAATCCAGATAGTTCAGCGTGCCAGCACTTCAGATGCATATATCACACTTTTTCCATAAGCAAACGCTACCTATAGAAGTCAACTTGCTACTCCTTAACTGGCTTTTTCATTCAACAGGTATGAAACAAGCTCAGGTAAAGGTGATGCCCAAGTGTTTCCTAAGGCTGTCCACATTGTGAGTGAAGTGAATGAAGTATAACAGTTTCAGAAACCTGACAAGACTTCTACAATACAAAACACAACCCAGGGTCAAGATGTTCCTAGCAGATGATCCTCGTTTGTTAAATGATTCGTATGTGAGGCTAACAGAACTTATAAATGGGTGTATAAGTAGTTGGAAGGAGGTCTAGCTAAAGATCATAGAATCAGAGTGTTTCAAAAACTATATTGAAAGTCATTTTTAAATTATTTGGCACTATATCTGGACCTTTGGGTGCCTCAATCCAATCTGCAAGGCATTTACTTTCCTCTGTCCCCTTGTAGGCAGGAAGATTGGCGTGGAGCTCCTGAAGGAAGCAGTCTTGAAAGAGACTTTACCAAGCTGGAGTGGGCAGGAGAGTTTCTTGATTGTTAAGGTCAACTATGTAATTTCAAGGTAAGTAAAGGAATTACATTTCAAGGTTTTAGGATGAAACAACTTATTATTACCACATAGTGATAATTATGCAGCCATTTTTGTTCAGTATAAATTTTAGTGGTTTATCAACTCTGCTCCCACTACCAACACACTGATTTGGTTGGGGTTTCTTTGAGTGCTGCCTTCTACCACAGTCGTGGATGAGCTTTAGTGAGCTTCTGATTTTTAGTTGATTTGTATCAGCGTTTGGGGCAAGACAGATGTAAGCATGACTGTGACAGAACAGCGGAAATGGGTAGGAAAGAGGGTAGAACTGGTGTTACTAACAGCCTGCCACTATGAAGGACCTGTAGAAGTGAAAATAATTTGTTTCTGTTTGATGAGAAAAAGCCAACAAAGGGATAAGATGAAAATGTGTGCAGAAGGACAGTGTGTCTGGGCTGACATGGCAAGAAGGCAAATTTCACACAATATTTTTGGGTGAATTTACAATAGTAAAGCAGCATTTTGATGGGATAGGGCTTGACACCTGTTTCCTGATAAAGAAAATCATAGTACCAGGAGCAGCCAGTACAAAAACAGTTTTGTAAAGTTTCCTACAATTTGTCCAAATAAGGAGACTAATGTAAAAGCAAGTGTTCCTACAGCCTGCAATCCCGTCTTCCAATAGGCTATAAACTGGAAAAAAAAAAGTTCTTGTATTTTAATATTACTATCAAGACAAGCTCTACTATTCAGTAGCATTTCACTTCCTTTTCTTTACAAATTACTCAGAGTAAACATCTCAAGTCTAGGAGAATTCATGTACTTTCTGCTGGACAGGGCCTGCAACATTTATCTATACCTAATACTTTCATAATAGCCTGCTTTCTGGCGGGTTCCATAGTATTATACCATCTTTGCAATGTTAATCTCTGCATATCCCAGAGAATTGTGTTTGGACAGTCTGGAGAAGAAGAGGCTATGAGGGCAGAGGTGCGCATGTCTTATTGCATGTCTTTCTCTGCCTGCTGGGTGGTAATTATAGAGAATATGGAGCCAGATTCTTCCTGGAAATACACAGTGAAAGCACCATGGGCAACACATACATTACATCAAGAAAGGTTCCAGTTAGAAGTTAGGGGAAAATGCTAGGGAGCACCAGAAGAAGGGCCCAAAGAGACTCTTCATCATTGGAGGCGTTCAAGACTCAAGTGGTCAGGGCTCCTGAGTTGACCCAGCTTTGAGTAGGGGGTTGAACCAGAAAATCTCCTGAGGTCCCATTCCAACCTAAATTATTGTACGGTCTTCAAAAGTCCAATTCATTCTCCAAATAATAGTTCTTGAAGTTGGCTATCTTCCCAGTGAATAATCTGATTTTAGGTCACTGCAAACAAGATTACTAAAGGCAGTGTTAAAGCTGCCCAAGATAGTATTGGAAAATTATGGTCATTTGAACTAAAAGTAGCTGGTGCCTTCAGCCCCAGGGGAGGTAGATTAAAGGCAGTTGTTTCAGAGATCTCTGCCAGATATCAGGAAACAATGAGGAATGTGTACTAAATGATAAGATTACAGCTGATATCTTTGCAATGTTCAGCTCAGTTCAGCACACTCATTTTCAAGACAATATCCTTGAGTATCAGAAATGTGTTTCAGCAGGGAAATCTTCAAGTAAGATTTTGTTTAGAAAAATGGTTATTCTCCAGAGCCCTTTGCTGAGGCAAGGGAGGGGATAAAGAATGGGGAAAGAGGAACCTTGATGTTCTTCAGCAAAGGCCAACATTCAGACAACATGGATTTATTTATAAAAAATATAATCTGGGTTTAACACACAGACTTATTTTCCCCCAGAAAGCACATTTCACTTGAATGAGTTTGTTTTTCTCCCAAGGGAAGGTTTTTGTTTTGGCCAGACCTCCTTTTTTCCCTGGGAAGATATCGATATCAAGGATTCTTTTTCCAAGGATGCTACTAAGTGTAATGGTACAAGTAAAATACGCAAGAGTAATTATTTCTGAGAAATTCTTTCACTGAAGCACAGACTTTGCATTTTATAGCGGAAGGATTTTCAGTGATCAGAAGTTCTTTTTACTTTTTTGATAAGGAGGCTAATACCCCTGTTTCTGTATTCTGTAGGATCAGAATTAATGCTGTAGATTTCCCAGAAACTTCTGCTTCATTTATTCCTGACACTGGCATTAGTCTGTCAGTGGCACGTGCTTCTGCTACGATCAGTGCAGACTGGAGGATGAACACTTGGCTGCTGTAAGTATTGTGCAGTGCGGTGCACGTGAGGGGGACAGTTCTGGGAGAAGGATTGCAAATTAAATTCAGAAAACTAGTTATAATTACTATTTTTCTGTTCAGATATGCTTCATCATTTAACAAAAATCTGTTTGAATAAACTTCTTAAGAAGAAAACATCCCCTGCCTAATAATGGGGGGGGTGGTTTTTTTTTTTAAATATTCTGCCCCACAGATTGTCTCTGGAAAGTATCAGGTCAGACATCTGTTAGCATGCTCAGTTTCTCCAGATTGTATATTACATAATATCACATGAATATTCAGTACCACAGAGTTTTCAATGGTCACACTTGTTACTTTTGTTGTACAGTATAACGGGAATGTTGACCCTGTAGCTAATTATCTGTTTGCTGGTACAGTGTATGAGGTCCGACACAAAAAAAAACCCTAGACTAACCCTATAGCTCAGGAACCAAGAGTGTAAAGGGGAGAGAGAGAGAGATGGGCATAGTGCATGTTCTAGCCTGTCACAGTGAGGCAAGGCTCAAGTTGATTGTATCATTCATTATGAGTACATGCATGTTTAGATACAGACATTTTCTTAACTTCAGTCAGAAAATGTCAGTGTGCAGGAGTGAACAGTGAGTTAGCACCAAGACAACATGCCAGCCCACAACACTTTGCCTGTGAAGCAGTTTTTAGCTTGTAACAATAGCATTCTACGTCAGCACCCACCCTGCTCACCACACCTGCATCCCTGCAATTTCTGCAAGGAAATTCCTGCAGAATTTCCTTGCAGAAATTTCTTCCCAAAGATCAAATTGGTGCTCAAAGGAACCCATTTTTTTGTTAGTAGAAGACATGAGAGCAAAAACAATGGAGAGCCTCAACAGCCTTTCAGAAAACGATCTGCAGAATTGCTTTGAACATTGCAGCATTATATGCAGCTGCGTGCCAACTCAGAAGAGAACTATTTTGAAGGAGATTATAGTTGAATTCCTTAGTTTGTTAAATAAAAAGTGTTACAGGCATAGTCTCAGGATTTTTGTGTCGGACCTGTATATTGTCTTCCAAAGTGCTTCTATTAAAGGAAGGGCACTGCCACAACGCCAAACATTCAGAACTTCAGGAAACTCCAGAATTCAGGTCTCTACAGAAAACTGATTTAGCCTCACGTGCCTGTGCAGTATGAGATTGGCTTTAATGATGAGTGCATACTGATTTTTCCATTTTTTTATCTCAGAATTTTGCTATAAAATTTTAATATAATATTCTAGATTTTCTTGGGGACTGGGGTGAGGGCTAAAACTTCTGGGATATCAGAAAAGTTTTCAAGGTGGTAATCTCTATAGTTTGGGTTACTAGAGTAACTAGTGACAGCAGCAGGCATTGCTCTGTTTGCAGGCATGATGGATGACCAGGCTGTAAGTTTCACAGCATGTCCTGATTTCAAAGGAGCATGGACATGCAGTTTTGCATTCAGCCTCAGTACTCATGGCTGGAAACTGCTGGCACTGTGCCCCCAAACTGTCTGTTGTTCTGTCATACCAGTATTGTGTGGAAAAGGATATAGCGTTCAGCAGGGCAAATCAACCGTTCCCAAACATGGAGCCACCTCTCCATTTTGCTGAAAGATAAAAAGAGCTGGATGTAATCCAGAGAGACCCCAGGCATATAAAACTCCAAAGACTTCACAGATAACAAGGGAGGCAGAGATTTGGTGAAGCAGATTGTGGGGAAAATGGTCAAATCTAGCTTTGGTGGAGTTTAGGTGGAGTTTAGGGTGTGAAGGAGGTTTTTTTCTTTCCTTTTTGAGGGACAGAAGGAACAAATTTGTTCAATATGGTGTTTAATGAATGGCTGTAGGTTTAGAGAGATCCAGAATAAGCCCTACTCTTCATCCCCTGCATTCTCTAGTCCTGGGGCAGGACAAAGAATTAAAGAATGTATACATTTTAAAGAGTTACTGAAAATGTTTACAGAAGAGAGAGAAGTGGAACAATTGCAAAGTCGAGAACCACTGGGTTATATATTGGCTTCTGCTACTGCAGTCCCAGAGACCTTCAGGATGATCTGTCATGAAGGACTGGATGGTCTTGAGTTGCTGTATAATTGTCGCATTTTTGCAAACTTGTTGAACGTGCACAGCATTGAAAAATTCATATCCTGAAAACTCATGCATATAATCTGCTTTTGAATACCATGCATGTCCCTAATCTACTTTAATCCCTAGAAAACCCATTCTTCACTCTGGATGATAGAAGCAAAAAGTCCTGTCAAACTTGATTTACGGATAGTTTCTTAAATTGTTCCCTTGAAACAGATGTTTCCGTGACTGAGTTTTGTTTTTTTTTTTTTTTCTCTAAGCAGTAAAGACAGAGGAGGAATGTCTGTGTACATCTCAGGACTGTTTGTTGAAGTTATCATCAAAGTGTCAAGGGATAGCACAGGCTGGTTGTCTGTGTTGCTACAAAATTGCCAGCTGCGCATTAATAGTGTGAAAGTCAAGTTAAATGGAGGAGCAGGGTATGTACAGTAGATTTTCAAATACTCTGTGGGAAGCAGCAGGGTTTGTTGCACAAGGGCCACTTTTCAAATTTTGACTTCTAGAGATCCAGTTACAGGATACAACCAACTATTGAAGGCTATGGAAATAGATTTTAAAAGGTCTGTTTTCAAAACGAGGCTTCTTCGCTGAGTTTGTGAAATGTGGTTAATCTACACTTCTTTGTTCATGTGCCAACAAAGGAATTGATTAAACATACTGCATATGAAAAAAATGCCATTAGGCATATCAAAGAATACAAGGTTGTAAATGGAGGTTTGCAAATATGAAGGTGGTCTAGACTGATTACACCTTTTGACAAGCTGACCTACAATGTCAGAATAAAACTTTCTAGAGGTAATATGAAATGGTGCTTGTAGTTCTCCTCATTTTGATTTTCTAGAATAGTTTTTTGTCTTACTGAAAGACAAAATGTGGCTAATTGAGTATTGTTTATCAATACATTGACATGAACATTCACTACTTTGCAGATTGTCTTTTAAATAGCTCTTATGAGAATGAGAACCCCTAGTATTTGTCTGAAACTCAAAAACTGATAAAAGCAGTCAACTCCATAGTTTACCAATATTGCTGTAATCATATATCATTAATATAAATGACATTGATGTCCCAGGATGCCAGATTTTGTATTTCAAAGATTTCAGTCCATCATAAAATGTCACTGTGTTCATTTCCTTTCCTCCAGCTGGATCTACACCTTTCTAGCTGGTTATCTCGAGAAGCCCATTCTCACCAAATTAGATAAAAATGTAAGTTTGTGAAGATGGTTTCAGCTAGTGAAGGGAAGAGTTGAAATACAGCAATTATCTTGCTAACTTGTCTCTCTTTTCATGTAGCTATGCCTAAAAATCAATTACAAAACTCAAATGATGGAGGCACAGCTAAGAAAGTATAAGGGTGAGTTGTTGACGACAGCTTTTTTTTAAGTAGTTTTCATAGTGCTCAAATTGTAGCCTTTTTTATTAGATGCCAAACCATTCCTGTGTTCACAGTACAAAAAGTGAAGGAAGAAAAATACTGCCATTGCTCTGTACCTTAACCTATTCCAGAGTCCACTCTAGAAACCTCTTGCATCCACCTTCTATACATCATTCAGATTTTTTCTGAGTCCACAGTAGGTCATCTGTAATCTTCCAGTCTGTTGTAGCTGACCTGTGTTTTTTCCTTAGATTTTTGAGATGAACATTTTCATGCTGATCCTTTATGCTTTTGGTACTATGAAAACCTGAGTCATCAGTAATCCACTAAAGAGCTAGCAAACACCCCTGCAAGGTCTCATAAACTTAGCACACCTTGTTTTGAACTTGAGTTCAGTGAGATAACAAGATGTTGTAGGATTACAGTGTCACACTAAGCATGCATCTCTTCACAGCAGTAACAATTCCCGTGTCACACTTGCAGAGGCATGAAGATGAATAAATACTGTCTAAAAAGCATATATATATGATTTTTACTTCTATAATAAATCCCACAGCTGTTCTTTTTCTTTTACATCCTTTGTTGTTGCTGTTGTTTTCCAAGGCTAAGCATATTTGTAGTTTTCACCAATTTAATTAAGTTCACCTAAGTTCAGGTCAGAGTTTGTTCTCATTCTTCAGTTTCCATTGTGGATATTTCTATTATCTGCTCTGCTATTCAGAAGCAGAGTAAGTAGACACTAATTTTTCCTAAAATGATCTATACCTGCCACATACAAAGCAGTGGCAAATATTACTGATAGCAGTCATCAAGAACATTTTCTTATACAGCACACTTCAGGCTCAAGGGCACTCCGAGTTGTGCTTCTATATTGAGGAGTTTATAATCTCTCTATGAATTCACCATTTCTCTTTAAAACCTTCTGATGTTTTTACAGTATGAACAGACCTTACAAGCCAATCAAAAATAACAATCAGACTGAAATGGCATGTGATTGCCTTTCAGAAAAGGTCTTCAGTCATATTGTCTGATAAAGTGCCCTCTATTGTTGTGAACAAACATCCTTTGTCTTCAGCACTGATATGCATAGAAGTAATGTCATCTTCCAATTTAGTAGTATTTACCAGTATTTCACTAATCATATGGGAGAGTCGGTTCTCTTGAGCAAACACTTAACAAAATAGGGGACACTACCCTAGATACTCCTTCTTTCAATGCATGGGATAGATTTCTGAATGTATTCATTTGTGAACAACAGGAGAGCAAGGTCTAAGCTAGGAGGAACTGGTGACTTTTCCAGAGGGGATACTCTTACTTTTATAACATGGGGAGAGTGTTTTCTTCTTACTTTTCCCACCACTGTTCTTCAGATTCACTCTTTCTATGCCTTTGCCTTTAGCTAAACAAAAACTGTTTGTAATGTGGTTTTATAGTAACAACTGTTTTGTTTTTGTCCATAATTCTAGTCCTAAACCAGATTGATGCCTTTACACTAATAGACTATTCCCTAGTTAGTTCTCCAGCAGTCTTCAAATCACACATGAACTTGGATTTGAAGGTAATTTTTCTTTAATATCAGTGTGCTTTCTAAGACTTTTCTGATTCTCTTTTGTGTGGATTCATTTTCTTTCAATATTTAATTAGAAAAGCAATAAGACATTTGGACATTTTGGTCCAGAGCTATTTTGAAAACCAGATGCAATTATTTATTTAATGAAATAACTGCATTTGTTAATAATCCAAGGCTATTATTTAGAATTAAGTTATTTCAGAGTTGAAACCCTTCAGAGGTGCCTTATAAACAGCATAAAATTGTTCTTTAGGTACACAGCTCTTCCACTGCTGCTTTGTTATTGTTGGTCATACTTAATCCAGGATGGCTACCAATGTAATTGCAATCCAAAGCATTTGTTTTGACATGACACAGCAGCTTTTATATGTACAGGTCACACCCAAAAAAAAAAGACCTTTCACAGACAGTCCTTGAGCAGCACACAGCAGTTCCTTCCTTATCTGTTTTTCACCTTTGTTGACAAGAGATAATCTCAGCAACAGTCAGCTTTTCCAGCAGTTTCAACAGTCCTTGTAATTCAGAGCGTCCCATGGTTCTTAGAACTGACTTCACTTAAGAAAGGTGTGTTAGAGCTATGGTTGAAACTCTCCCTCTTGGTTATTTTGTTCAAGCAACTTTTACCACCTACAAAACACACTCTGCAAGCAGGATATACATAGCTTAAAAGTACTAAGCAGTTATTTATCAGCTATCTAGAACTTACAGGGTTAGCATTAACATGGTGGCACCCAAGATGAGTCTTTGTAAGTTACTAATCAGTTCAGGAAGTTATGGTCTTCAGTATTCCTTGGAACAGGATAATTCTTGATAGTTACGAGCTGCCTTCTTCCAACTCCCAACAGTTTTCCTAGGCTTGTATACCTTTCCATGTCAATGTTTTTTCCCGTTGAATCTTTCATGCAATAATTATTACTGTGAGTAATTACACTACTTACTGTGTGTTCTTACTTTTCTTGTCTTACATGGCCTAAGCTCACGTACCTTCTCACATTTTATAAATTATTTTCTTAGTTGAGGTTCCACACCTGTGCAGCACCAAAACTAGGTCTTAGGGGGCTGGCAGCTGGACCAGTGCTAAGAGTTAGGTGGTATTAAAAACTCCCTTGTGTCTCTGTCCTAAGCAACGTCCAGTGTTTTTGAGGTGTGTGTGAAGATTTTCTTGAAATGTTGCCCTTAGAATTAAATTAACAAATATGTCTTTGCCACAAGAGAAAGAAAATTGTTGTCCAGAGGACTTTTTTTGTGCCTCATAGCTGCAGTTCAGAATATTCACTAAAATGCTCAGATTCAAACTTTGAAAGGATGGAGGCCAGATTTTCTCTGTGATTCCTGTATTTTTCCAGAAGATCCTGAATTTGATGATTTTCAGGGCATATCACAAGCCTATTTGCTTACTTCAGGTTTTCTTTAATGTCAATCTTTTCTTCAGATTAAGAATTCTTTCCGTTCAACCACTGCTAATGCATTCTGACAGATGCAAATGTTTACAACTAGAAATACTTGATAATGACTCTTTGCAGGGCACAGTCTATCCAGTAGGAAATCATACAGACCCTCCCTTTGTGCCAGCTCCATTTGCACTCCCAAACGAGGTTGATTCCATGCTATATGTGGGAGTCTCCAGTTATTTTTTTAAGTCTGCTTCACTGGCTTACTACAGAGCTGGAGTCTTCAACATCACCATCTCTGAAGAGGTGAGTATAATTTGCATGTGATAGAATTACAGATAGCAGTGTGGATAACAAAGAAGACTAACACGTTATATTTGCCGTTTCACACAGATTTGAGTCACATTTCTGCCACTTGTGGGAGGGTTTCACGACATTTGTTCTGTGTATTATCATTTAAAATAGTCAGTCTCCTTCAAACCTAAGCCTGAACTTCTTGGCAGCTCTAGGCAAGGAATAACAGATACAAACATCACAGTGCTGGTTTGATAGGAGTGGTAGGAAGAACCAAAAAAAAGCTTTTCTCTGCATGGATTCACATAGGAAAGGAAAGGGCAAGACAGGAAAAAGCATCCTGAAGCCACAGTACACTTCATAGAGGCCCTCAGTAAATGTATTGGTTATGTTGAGAGATAGAATAAGCCCTCAGATTTAACAGTGAGGCAAAATGAGACAAGAAACATGCACAATGAAAGTAAGCTTTCAGTTGTGGTGAACATACAAGGCTTCTCTTAGAAATGCTGTTTCCACACTGGCATTAGTAGTCAGAGTTTCCATGAAGTTTTTCTAACTGAAACAGTGTTAAGAGGGTCTTCATAAAAAGAAACAAACAGCACTGACAAACATCAGCACAGTGGTGAACGCAAAAAGGGCAAATGCGATTTTTGAGTCCTGCCTTTGACAGATTCATCTTAGATTTCACCTAAGAAAATCCCAAAGGTAGGAAGTAAGCAGGATGCCACATATGTTCTTTCAAAGAATAGTGCTTGTTCACTAGTACGTGCTTCTGAAACATGTGCATGAGAAATCTATCTATCTTGTGTCAGGCAGAGCACTGTGGGTTCCCTAGGAGTCATTCTAGGGCACAGAAATACTAAATCACAACATGGATTAACTAAAACTAAAGTAAAGATGTTTTTTTTTTCCCCAAGGAAAACCTTATTTTCAAGCTGATAGAGTGATCTGTTTTATTTCATTTGTTTACAGCTTGCTACTACTTTTAACCTAAATACCAACTTATTCAAATATTTTGTTCCTGAGGTGAGTACTTCCACTTGTACAGAACTTTTCAGAAAGCACAGTAGCTCATGTTTCTAATGGATATTTGTGTCCTAGCTCATTTGCAAAAGTTTGGAGGAGACAAGGAAACTGAGCTGGTTTATGATTAATGCAAGTTCCAAACACACATATCTACCCCATAATAATACTATGGTCTACCTAACCATATCACACTACTCTCTAGTTGTTCTCTACCCCTCTAAGTGCTGGATTTGCTCTCAGTCTCTAAAACAGTTGTAAAAGCTAAGGGGTTGCCATCTGTGAGATCAGTCTCCTTTTACTCCTGGTCAAAGCAATGGCATCTCTGCTACTGGCAGCCTGACATCTCTAGGCAAAGATACCTGATTTGTGGCTACTGGAGATTAAATACTATCAGAAGAAATAGTCATGAGTAGTTTATAAATGTGGTGCAAGAAGTTAAGATACTATGAGATGCTTTAAAAATCCCTAATGTGGCAACATTTATAGCATAAAATTACGAAATTTGGAATCTGTGGCATTCCAAACTGAAGTTTGGTCCTCTAGGAGTTTCTCTATTTTTCAAAAGATGATTGGCTCTTTTGGAAGACTGACTTTTTTGCAAATTCTTTATATTGTTAGGGTTTTGTTTTGTTTTTATTTTACTGGAATCACTCATTCCCCTCATTTATTGAACATGCAGTGCTAATCCCCTCCTCTTGAAGTACAGTTTACAGGAACAAACTTTAAAGTATTTCTCTATATATTTTCAATATCAGTGGGTCTAAAACGTCATCATTTGTTTTATGGTCCCTGAAACTCAGAGAATACACAGTGCTAATTTCATCATTTCAGCTGGTCTAATTAAAACTAAGTATTTTTAATATAGGTTAATTAATAAGAGTATTGGAATATAGCATCGGATTATGATGCAGCCACAGAAATTGTAGCTTAAGAAAAGCCTAACTCTGCCCTAAATGTCTTTTTTTCCTCTTTTAAATTCAACAGATTTCTCTGAGGTACAAAACAGCATGCCCAGTGCTGCTGAAGCTGATAGCTACATCACCACCTGCAGTCAGTATAAATGCAGACAGATGCATCCTGCAGATCACTGGCTATGTAGAAGTGTTTGCTGTTTTGCCAAATTCAACCACCCAGTACATCTTTACAGGGAATCTTGTAAGTAACATGAGCTAGAAGATAACATTCAGGGCTGGGGCTGAACAAATCTCACAGCAGTGTTCCAGATCCTTTGAAAATCAGAGGGATCAGCATAAAATAGCATGTACAAGTCTGCCACAAATATGCATGCTGTTGTATTGCATTTCTTAGGAGAAAACATACACAATATATTGTAGAATTTAATAGGCAGGTGCAGAGAGCTATTATGAAAGCTCTCTTTTCCATGTGGGAGGTTGAGTGATTATTCAAGAGTAAATTGTAATGTATAAAAATGTGATTATCTAATGCTCAGTATTACTAACTGCTTTGTTATTAAATAGTTCAGTGTGTCCCCAGACATCTTTTCACTAAGTTGAAAGTGAACCAGTTATGTCAGCCATGCAAGGACTGAAATGATCCCAATGATAAGGGGGCAATCAGGGCAGTATTATCCCTTTGCTCACACAATCTCAGTTGCTGGCAGAAAGCAGCAATTTACAAATTATTTCACTATCTACATGTGTTGATCGAACAAAACGTCTAGACATTGTGTTTCCAATCACAAAATCAATTGTATTTGTGCCTGTATTTAAGCCAGTATCTATCTGTGTATACAGTGCCAGAAGACTTTTATTTTTTTCCCTTTTGTTTTTACAGAGATCCAGTACCAGAGCCAATTTGACAATAACCAAACAGAAGCTGATTATCTCATTACTTCTGAAGAGGTAACTGAGGAAAATTCAGAAAGCAACATTAATGATCTCAACGTTAGGACACAACAACATTTCATTGTGTCAGCTTGGCAGTGCTTGTTTCACTATGAGAAAAAAAATCATTTGTAGTTTTGCCAGTTTTGATTAAAAGCTGTTGAGATTCAAACAGTTTTTGGCGAAGTTAAATGTGTGAATCAGCATGAAATCAGTATGAAATTCCACAAATGAATCTTCAGGCAATGTGCATACCTTGTGCCTTCATCCTTTCTAGTGAATCCTCTTCTTTTATTTATTTTCCTTAGCTTTCAGTTCTCCCTGCTGCACTCCACTTTTGGCTTCTCTGGGGTAAGTTGATGGTTTCAGTGCCCAGGAAACGTAGCTGAGCTCTTCAGAGGTAAAGTAAATTCATCTTAACTTGTTGCTGGACAATTCGTGGTCTGTCTTGGGGCTATCATCTGCCACTGCTCTTCTGCTTTGAAATAGTATGTTCTCTGCTTTTGTTTTTCTTTCCAGTAAGAACAAATACTTCTTGGAATGCTGGATTTTTTTCTAATCATCAGAAGCTTCAAATGTTATGAAGTTATTACCGTGTAACATAAATTAAAACAAAGAGAAATGTCTGCCTGGGCCTGCATGACCTAGCAAGCTGTCATAATTGATTTTACTCACTTCTGTATCCAGCAGCACAAAGGCATGCATGGGACTAGCACCTCTTCTAGCAGTTTCTGACAACCAGCCTGAATTCACAGCTGGATTGAGTAGGCGTAGCAGTTGGAGTGAATACAAAGTCAGGCTTAAGCTCAGTTTCAGGAACTATCTTGGATCGTTTCAAACAAATATCATAAAAAGGGGAGTCATAAATGGGGAATAAAAGAAACACCATGCCACTGCTTAGATCATTCACTGTAGACTGAGAAATGATCAGTGCAACTCTGTAGCAGCTCAACCCAATCTATATCTTTAAGTGAAGGGAGGAGGACACTAAATTACAGTTTCATAAGACAGAGCACCAGGACAGAGCAGTTGTTACCACCCAGAGAACAGTTCACTTCTGAGAACTGAGTCCTGGCAGCTGAAATGGTGTTGAACGGATTTCTTTCTTAAAGTTGTTTCAACCCAGATACTTCACATGCAGAAAAAAAAAAAAGACATTGAGAAAAAAACAGACACCTTTTGTCATGTATGTTTTACCTTCTTCAGCTGCAAAAAATGATCTTTGTTAACTGAGATTTTCTCTGCCAAGCTCTGTTCTCATCTTTCTGCTTATCATGCCAGTTCTAACCTTCCGTATTCCCCCCTCAAGCTGCAGTCCCATGGGCATCAGGCAGTAATCTCCAAACGTATTTTCCCCCTCACAGCAGATATCATCGGTCGAGAATTTTCTGTCTTACACTTTACAGAGTGTAGTGATCCCAGTAATCAATGGTAAGCATTGTGGCCAGTTCCTCAGCACAGTGGTGGGAAAGCAAAACTGAAAGCATAGAAGAGAGTGCTCAGCTTTAAAGGCTGTGCTATGGGAGGTTGGTTTTCTATCCATTTCACTACACCTGCACCAGTCTACTCTGTACTGGACTTCAGTCCTGGTCCCTCGGTCACCTAGATCAGCCGCCAGGACAGAGCAAGTCTTGGCTCCTTTCCAGACACTGGGCTTGGATTTCATTTTCACTGGATGCAGCATGGCAGCAGAGCTGAGACACGTTTGAGTCTTGTCAGACGATCAAGCCATGACCAGAGAATGGCCTAGACTGGAGAAGCATAGAAGCACACATGCATCTTGGGGCTTAGGGGCAGCATCTCTAATGTTACCACCTCCCTTTGCCTTTGTGCTCCATCTGTTTCCACAGACAGGACAAAGTAGAAAACCAGCTTAAGAAAGTTGCTTCTGAAATGCATTTTATTTTTATATTCAAGTGTATTTCTATTTGTCCTTTCTGAAGATAAACTAGGAAAAGGATTTCCTCTTCCTAACCTGGCCCACACTACCTTGACAGGACCTAAAATAAAAATTAATCAGGTGAGAATCTCAATTTCTTCTTAAAGAATATTGCTTCTTTTTCAGGCCTGCGCATTTGTGTGTATTCCTGTGTTGGGTAGATCCAAATGTTGCTAAAAGTAAAGCTTTAACTATAGACTAGATATAAAATCCAAACTTTGCATCAAAAATGAGCTCCCCACCCCTAGCAGTTGTAGGTTACAAAGGGTCCACTTGCCCTTTGGGATATGCCAGCATGGGGACACCACAAGGACAGCTCTGCTATCTCCAGCAGGGCTTAGGAGCACTGAGTGTGTGAGTCCTCAGTACTCTGACTGTTCTCCAGGAAGACTCATAGGCAACCTGAGTGTCTCTGTGGTAATTGCTACCCAGCCTTTTGGAGGGTTGTATTAAAAGCCTGTTCCTGCCCTTAAGTTAAATAAAGTTCAGGAGGCATTAAGTCACTCATCTCCCATCCTACTAGGGAGACTTACTGTGGGATCTCATCCCAAAGTACTGACTCAGAATACGTCTGACTGAAATTTAAGGTAATCTTACATGTTCTTCTTTCCTCAGGGTCATCTGGTGATTTCCACTGATGTTCACTACAACCATGAGGAAGGGGAAGATGAGGACCTTCACAGTAACTCCTAATGTCTCTTTATTTTTAAATAATAATAAGTGCAAAATGTAGTCTTCCTTCTGTTGGCTTGTAAGGAGTAGATTCTATAATATTAGAAGCATGGCTTTTTGTCACTATTTTTAACGTTTTAGTAAACCTTCTTAATCACTTTCCACAAACTGAATCGCTTGTTTTTTACAATACAGTGACTGTAGTTGACAGTGTTATTGATGCTTTAGAAAATTTGTTGCAGCCTGATGAGAAGGAGTGACTGGTTCTCATCACTAGAACTGTAGACACCACATCCTATTAATTTTTAGGAGCCAGTTCTTGCATGGTTCAGTTTATCTCCTACAGTGTTGACAAAACTTTGTGTGTGGAGTGAGACCTTATTCTTTGTAAGAGTTTCACACTTTGTCCTTTGTAACTGGATACCAAGTGTGGGAACAGATTTATAAAATCCAATTAATTATCATAGAATAATAGAATCATATCATCTAGTCCAGACTCTGCCTCAAACAGGACTAGTTATATCCAGTTGCTGCAGGCTGCATCGATTCCTGAACCTCTCCAAGGATAGAGGTTCCACAACCTCTCCAGGCAACCTGTTCCACTATTTAACTACCTTAAAAGTTTTTTTTTTTCACCTAATGTCTAATCAATATTTTCCATGTTGCAGCTTGTTCTGTAGCCTTTTGTCCTGTCACCACACACTTCTAAGAAGAATCTGGCTCCATTTTCTTCTTATTCTCTGACCAAAAAGATATAGAAAACAAAAAGGTCTTCCAAGCCTTCTCTTCTCCAAGCTGAACAGGCCTGGTTTTCCTTGTCGGTCCTGTTCTCCAGCCCTCTTGGTAGCATCTGCTGGACTTGATCCAGGATTTCAATATTCTTCTTGTGCTGGGCAGCCCAAACTGGACACAGCACTCCAAGTGCAAGTGTCAAATAGAGGGCAAAGGTCACTTATCTGGAGCTGCAGACTTATATTCAATTTTCTGTCCACTAGGGACACCCAGATTCTTTTCTGCAGAGCTGCTTTCTAAGCAGCCAGCAGCCTGTACTGCTGCAGGAAGTATTCCCTTCCAGATGCAAGACTTAGCACTTGTTCATTAACTTTGTGTGGTGCCTGCCAGCTCATTTCTTTGGCTTGAACAGGTTTTTCTAAATAAAAGCCCTGCCCTCCAGCACATTGACTGCACCCCCAGCTTGGTGTCATTCACAAACTTGCCAAGAGTGCACCCTGTCCCATCGTCCAGTGGGCTAAACAATCCTGAACTCTATCTTCCTCTGCTTTGGGTGCTGTCTAACTTCCACAGACTCTGTTAGGAGCTCAGTGACCTGGGAGGCCAGAGGACAAGTCTTGCTAGTGAAAATAGACTTTTCTGTGTCTCTTGCCACTAGTCCCCCAGGCCACTGAGCAATAAGCCCACATTTTTCTTACCCTTCCTTTTGCTATCAGTGTACTTAGAGAAACATTTCCTGTTGTCCTTCACCTCTCAAACTAATTTCAGCTCCAACTGAATTTTGGCTTTCCTGACTTCATTCCTAAATGTGCAAGCAATATCTTTGTGTTCCTTCCAAGTAGCTGGTCTCAGTTTCCATCTTCTGTGTGCTTTCTTTTTGTGTTTGAGTTCATGCAGGAGCTCCATGTTCATCCATGCTGGCCTTTTGCCACAGTTATGCAACTGTCTGAGCATTGTAATGGACCATTCTAACGCTCTGAGGCAGCTGCCCTTGAAGATTAGCCAGCTCTTCTGAGCCTCTGCTCTCCAGGGCAATTTCCCACAGATCCTGCCAAGCAGGTCCCTGAAATCTTCTCGTCTGAAGTCTATGGCTGTACTTCTGCTCTTTGTCTTGCTCATTTCTCCCAGTTTCTGAAACTCCACAATCTTATGCTCACTGCAGCCAAGGCTGCTTTGGCCTTTACATCATCTAGCAGTTCCTCCTTTTTTGTGAGTAGCTGCAGCTCTTCAAGGGTATCAATCTCCAAATAATTCTGTACCTCTCATACTTGTAAAATTGAAAGTTCAGTTCCGACTTGGGTCAGAAATGTGGGTTGTGTTTGATTTTTAGCTGAATCAATTTATTTATCTAGATGGCTGCTACAGTTTTTTACTTTAAAAGCATCCTGAAACTAAACAGCAGTAAATCACAGCAAAGCTTCCAAGTCATTGTATTCTGCGGTAGGTGGAGAGTGACTAGAAAAAGAGTGGAAGAAGAAGAACTCAAAAAAAAATGGAGATTTTTAAATAGTTTGGTGTCTCTCATTGATAATATTTCAGACACTTTTTTCTGCCCCTTTGGGGGAAAATGCGTGAGATGGAAAAAAAAGACAACTAAAGCCTTGGTGCCCATCTCTTCTCTCTTCCAATGAGACAGTGCTCCAGGACCAATCAATGGGTGCCATGGCTAAATGGGCCTTTTCAAACCAGAGCCATAGCTGAGCATGGCTCTGGCTCTTAAGGTCTAGTCCTCTGGCTGTTCACAAACAAAGCAACTGTTTTTCCTAGGACTAAAAAGGATGCTATATACACCAGCACTTCCCCTGAATCATCCTATACTTAACTACTGGTCATTTTTATCTGATATTTTTTCTTAATTGGCAGAACAAAGGAAGTGGCACAGTGTGACACAGACTAGAGCATATGGAGGAAGAACTGGGGGGGCCAGGAAAGGGAACCACTAGAGCACCCATCCAGAGGCACCAACTGGAACCACGCAAAGCCAAAATGATCTGCAGAGATGCAGCAACGAGTCTCCATTTATTGCCATATTAATAAACTCATTGGGTTTCTTCTATATTGGGTAAAAAGATTCACAATCTATATTCCCTTTAGCATATGTTTGATGGTTCAGAACAGAAAATTGAAATAAAACATTTCTTTTAGAGGCTCTTTGCAACACCTTGAAAGCTGAAAATATTGGCTGTAGAAAATATTTATAGCATATTTGAATGTTTTGGCTGAATGTGTCTGCAAGCAGTTAGTGGCTTTTATTGTTATATTTGTAACAAAGAAATGATGACATCGTTCTGGAAGCCTTAGTCTGTCTTTGTTAAATTTGCTGAAAGTTTTATCTAAACTGGGTGGTACTCCATTAGAAGCATTATAAGATGTTAAAAGGATATGATGAGGATAAGCTGAGATAGTTTTCAGACAATTCAGTTGTTTGTAAATCTTGGAGATCTATATTGATGGAAACAGCAGAGCTTTTCCCTTGCTTTGAAGGAACTGCTGAGCTTGTGCAAAAAAAATTTAAAGGAGAGGTTTACATAACAGAGGGTGTGATTTTTATTCATGCTCAGTTGCCAGAGATATAAATAATGAAATTATTATGCATGTGACTCCCTGTGGTGAATGTTAAATCTATGTAAAGTGTATTTGTTGACTGACTGACAAATGTCTCTACCCTTTTCTATTCATGGTTGCACAATGAAGTGACTCAGATTGTCCATCTCCGTGCCTGAGGGAATTTGCTTGGCTTACATGCAAGCTAATTGATTAAATCACCTCTTTGACAAGCCAAGTAGTATTGGTTAGCTAGGGGACTGGTTAACTGGAAAAAGCAAGCAGAAGAAATAGAAAATATTAACTGCAAGGACTTGATGCTATATATTTGCACCATATGTATACACTCTAATGTATATATCTATACTATGATATAAATGATATGTAATTTTTGGTGTGTGACCTGGGAAATTTCAGAACAGACAGCCCTAGGCAGTTGTTTTCCATCTGTTTTTCCTAGAGATGGCACATCCATTTCTTTTTTTCCACAATGCACATCTTGGCTATGAGTATCAGTCTTGTGAAACTACAGGAATAGAGTCTCCACTGGGATTTCCTCTCAGGTCCATTTGAAAAATCAGTGCTGAAATGGCATGCCTCAAAGGCAGCACATTACCCTGAGCTCAGCATCCTGGTGCCTGAGTACCCCCACCCAACAGTTTATATTGCTTTCTGTTTATTCCCTAAGTGAAATTAGAGCAATAGATTTAACCTGGGACACCCGAAATAGTTTGGGACATGATTACCAGAGAGGCCACTCCCTGTGTGATACTGCTGAAGATGGTAGCAATTGGTTGTCTTCAAGCTCTTTCCTTTAAAAGACGGGTTCGTGGCTGCAGAGGGTTTTTCCTGCAGCATCCTCAGCCCTGTGGTCTGGTACAGCAAGGTTCTTCTCTTCAGTCTTCAGAGGAGAGGTATGGTAACAATTATATTGTGATCACTCTTCATTGTGGAGTGGCTTAGTTGGGAAGAGATACAGCTAAATATGGCTGAATTTTGAGATTTTATGTTATGACAACTATGTGTATGTCAAAGACACATTTTCTTCCAATACTTTGATTTTGTTCTACACATTAAATGTGTTTCTTTTGCCTCTCAATTTCTGACAAAATTCAACAGAAAGTATTAATCTTCCTAAAAGACAAAGGTGTTCTGTGGGATTACTTGAAACTGTTACACAAAAATTAAGTCAGTATTTTCTCATAATTTTGCAGTTTGCTTAAATTGTGATCATGACAGAAAATATTTTAGAGTTTTGGGGTATATTATTACTTCTGATAATGCTAGTGAAAGATGCATCAATATCAAAAGTATTTTTCAGGTATTAAGAGAGAGGCAATTGTCTGTTTCCAGCTCTCCGACAGCCCTGTTGTAACTAAAGAAATTATTTACATAAGTGTAGTGCTAGAAAAGACGTTGTCATATGTTTTCAGCTGTCCATAATGCAGTGTAGTGCTTGGGAATGAGGATAACCCGTAATTATGTGACTTGTTTGCCATTCACACTGGTAGCCTCAACCAACAGATAACTCCACAGAGTTTTCAGTGGGGCGGGGGGAACAAACAGAACCATCCTCTCACTTTGTCCAGTTTGGTTTTAAAATTCTCTGTTGAGGTTGCTTCTCCCACTCTCCCTGTGATACCTTGCTGACAGCAACAGCTTCTGACTTTCACACTACGTGCAGACTGTGGTTCATACAGCACAGCTACATTTCAATTTAAATGCAGTCCCTGGGATGGGAATTTGCTTCACTCATTCACTAACCCCATGGTAAATCCTGTAGAACCACCAAGGACAGTTGTGTGTGACATGCATGAGAAGGTAGGGAGAGCCAAGTGATCATCCACTGCACATCTGGTCAGGGGTGCCACCCATACCTTCTGTTTATTGAGGATTTCTGCTTGGTTTTGGGTTGTTTTGGGGGAGGTGAGGGGGGTGCAGGCAGGCTGTTTGGCTTTTTTGTGCCACCAAAGGGCGTGACAAGTCTTGCTCACAGTATTGTAGAAAATCTGCCATTAGCAGAACTTCCCCGATCTTGGTAACTTACTTATTGACATTATCCAGAAGATGGGTATCCTTCAGAAGGCATCTGTGTCTTTATGAGCCGGTTCTTTATGTGAAGAATGAGGTGGTGTGGGGGCTCCTCATTAACTGAAGGACCATCTCGCAATCATATAGTGGGTGGTCACCACTTGCACACAATATATAAATAAGTGGTATAAGTTCAGCTTACCTACCTCAACCCACCTCAGAGGTAAATAGTGAATCCTGTAGTTACAGGAAAAAGGTGAGTACTCCCCAAAGGGTGATTTGTTTTAAGATAGGTGGGATGTATCCATCTCTGCTATAAAGATGATGGTCTTAGATGAGGGACCTAACTTTTGAATGGCTCTAATTTAAAAAAAAAAACCAGTCTCACTCAAGTATATAGGGGAAGGGCAACTTTTTGAATAATACATGATTTGGGTTTTTTGTTGTTGTTGTTCTACACACTGTCACTGTCCTAGGTTATGAGTATCCCCTAGGCTATGCGTATCCCCTTAAAATTTTCAGAGAGGTGATGATTAAAGAGCAGAGTCCGTTGCTGATGAGCCCAAACGAGCTAAGGGAAACAAAAGACTAGCAATAATATGTAATTTTTTTGTAAAGGCACTTATGTTGCCTTTATTAATTTGTTCTTATAAGATACTTTGAACACTGAAGTTCCTGTCTGTGAATGGAGACCCAGGCCATGGTTCTCCATAGACAAAATGGGAATGGGAATGAAAAAAAATACTAAAATAAATATCCATTTGGCAAAGAAGTTCACAAGGAGAGTTTTTGAATAAAAGAATGCATTTATTATCATACAGACTAAGGGATATGAAAACATTGTCTGCTGTCATGAAATTATCTTTTGGTGACTATTGGGAGGAATTATGAAAGTCTTCTCAAAGTTCTGGCTAAGATCTTAATTAGTAGTTCCTAACATGGTGTTATCTACATCTATAAATAAATGAATTGATCAGGTTTTTCAAGGTGCTAAGATTCAGTGATGACTCTTGAACCACCAGGAAGCACTGAGAGCTCCATATATTTTGGCAAAAATAAGCTACTTATTTCCCTAACTAAAGGAAAAAAAAATACAGCCTAAAAAAATCAGTGTCTCTTCCCTTTCAACAGGGTTTGACCAGGAGGATGTATGTCAAGTGTTTTCCCCACTCCCTATGGCAGTGACTTTTCTCCTCAACCCCAAGGAGCTCTATTTCTCTAACAGTTTGTGCAGAAAAGGTCTTCCCTTCCACAGTTGCTGGGCTTTCACTTTATCCATTTTGGAGGGAAAGCTGGTATCAGAACAGCTCACTTCAGGGAGGGAAAAAGGGAGTAAAGCAAACACATGACATAGAATGAATTTAATCTACCATTATTAATATTTATTAACAGGTCCTGTAAAAAACAATGAAGATGGTGAAGATTTGCTGTTCTCTCCTCCTCTTAAGTTTGCTCAGTGGGCAACTCAATGCCAACCCTGGACTCAAAGTGAGGATCACCCAGAAGGGGTTGGAATATGGTATGTGCAATGTTTTGAGGATGTGGTGGGGTGTTGCATGGAATCCTGGTATGACAGACATCTTGGGAGGCAATGGCAGTGGTAGGAAATGACTTGACCACAGGCTATGAAGAAAAATAGAGCACAATATAGCAGATACAGTAAGCTGCTTCACAGCATTTTACCTCATATCAAGGTTCATTTGATTTCAGATATTGAATTAGTAAGTTCAACTCTTGCCACAACTAGGAGTGAGACCTGAAAAAGCACTGCTGAGTCTCAAATAAGATAACTTCTTTCTGACTCTGTGTCCATCTCATCTCCTGAGCCAGAAGCATAGTAACAAAAGCACAGAAACTTCCAGGCAGTATCAAAGGCCCTACAGAGGGACCTGGACAGATTGGAGAGCTGGGCCGATTCTAATGGGATGATGTTTAATAAGTCCAAATGTTGGGTACTTCATTTTGGACACAACAATCCCATGCAGAGCTACAGACTGGGGACAGAGTGGCTGGAGAGTAGTCAGGCAGAAAAGGACCTGGGAGTGCTGGTGGACAGGAAGCTCAACATGAGCCAGCAGTGTGCCCAGGTGGCCAAGAAGGCCAATGGCATCCTGGCCTGCATCAGGAATAGTGTAGTAAGCAGGACCAGAGAAGTTATCGTCCCCCTGTACTCGGCACTGGTCAGGCCTCACCTTGAATACTGTGCACAGTTCTGGGCCCCCCAGTTTGGGAAAGATGTTAGGATACTGGAATGTGTTCAGAGGAGGGCAATGAAGATGGTGAGGGGGCTGGAGCACAAGCCCTATGAGGAGCGACTGAGGGAGTTGGGGCTGTTTAGTCTGGAGAAGAGGAGGCTCAGGGGAGACCTCATTGCTCTCTACAACTACCTAAAAGGAGGTTGTAGTCGGGCAGGGATTGGTCTCTTCTCTCAGGTGACCAGTGGCAGAACCAGAAGGCATGGACTTAAGCTTCGTCAGGGAAAGTTTAGACTTGATATGAGGAAAAAATTCTTCACTGAAAGGGTGATTGACCATTGGAATAGGCTGCCCAGGGAGGTGGTGGAGTCACCGACCCTGGAGGTGTTTAAGGGGAGACTGGATGAGGCACTGACTGCCATGGTTTAGATGATGGTTGGTGTTAGTGTTGGTGTTAGTGTAGGGTTATAGGTTGGACTTGATGATCTCAGAGGTCCTTTCCAACCTTGTGATACTGTGATACTGTAAAGGCAGCTGAACTCATCACTGTTTTTCCTGTAGCCAAGGAGGCTGGGCTGGAAATCCTGAAGCAGAATATGGAGAAGGAACATTTCCCTGATTTGAGTGGCTATGAGAAATTTGGGCTTGGTAATGTCAAATACAACATCTCAAGGTCAGTTTGCTCCCTTGGAGCAATTTGAGTTTGGCGGAAATTTGAATCTTGTTTTGTGTTCACTCTGACTTGTGAAATACAAACTTTACCTTTTCTTTTCTCCCCCTTATCTCCCTCACGCTCTAGAATACATGTCACTGCTGCTGAGTTTCCCAGTGCTTCCATCTCCCTCATACCTGGGACTGGGATAAAACTGGTGATTGGAAATGCTTCTCTAACCATCGATATGAACTGGAACATAAGGACCTGGATGTTGTACGTACAGCCTCATGTGTCCTGGGTGTTTTCTTGACGGAGAACATAAAGATAGTTTTTAGGGTTTTTTGTGATCTCTTCATGGCAAACACGTTTTTTAACAGGTAGTAGCAGGAACCCAGGAGTACAGACTGGTCTTTCTCAACAGATCTGCTAGTGGGAAACATCCCCTGCCCTCCCGGACATGCACACTAATAAAGAGCCCATGGCTGAGAAGCACCACTGCAAATATTAAAGGACTGATGCTCTAGCTGAATGCTGTTGTTGTCCAGCCTGCCAGCTAATGAAGTGTTTAGAAAAACTCTATTAAAGTGGATCACAGTCCAGTGTAATTAACCCCTCCAGTGCAGGTGCACTGTTAGAAACCCTGTGCTATGCCTCCAAGAGATACTGTTCAAAAGCTGCTGGAAAATGGACAAACAAATGGCAATATCCTTAGAGCAGTCTCCACACCTTCCTAGTCCCAGGCTGTTTCAGAGAAAAGAAATCCATCCTCCTCTTCCCCACAACTCATATTGCCTATATTTCTAATTGCTGAATTACAGCAGTCTCTGATCTGCACTTCTGGGCTTCTGCTGTCAAGGACAGCAAGGGCTGGTGGCTTGTGAGGAGAGGGGACCCAGAAGCTGAGGGAGATGGCATGGCAGGAGGGGCCGTGTCCTCACTGGCAAGTACCTAAGGCAGCAAGCAGAGCAAGTTAGTGGCAGTGACCAGGAACAGTCCAGATAGCCAGGCAATTCCATAGTAATGAGGCATGTCTGAGGCGAATGTCTGAATTATCTACTTACCCAAATGCATCATTTTCCAAAACTTCTAGCTGGAAATCTGTGTAGTATACTTTACAAACATATTAATATCTATTCTTATTACAAGCAATGCAATAAAAAGTATTAATTTAAACAGCTTCATCTTCAGTGAACAGAAAAGAACCCATTTAAGAATTAATTGAGACTTGAATGTTCACTAGAAGTATTTTTTTCAATTATTCCTTTATTTTCACTTTATGCAGCAAGGACAGTGGAAGAAGCACGGTCTACATTTCAAAGGTGTCTGTTACTGCAATCTTTTCAACACCCTTGGATAATACGGGTCATACATCAATATCACTTACCAGCTGCCGAACAACTTCTGGTGATATAGACATCAAGTTGAATGGAAAAAGTGGGTAAGTAGAAGAGATCTGTATATACTCTGGGAGCAAAATAACTGTCAATGAATTGTACAAAGACAGCTTCACAAAACAGAGCACCTATTTTGGTGTCTATAGGCACCACAAGTGAGACTCAGAGTCCTACTCCAGCATTAAAATGCCCAGATTTGACCATTGTTCTTGTATTTGTGCACACTGTCCCTTGATTAGAGGATAAATACATCAGTTCTGGACACATCAAACAGTTACTTATGTTTCTTCAGTACCCACTTCTTTCCAAATACTATTTGGTTTTACTTATATTGGAAGCTCCTAGTGTGGAGACTTATTTATTCTATGTTTATACATGCACAATGGTGGTAATAGGAGCAATTCCTTATTCATAAAGATTAATCTACCCACGCTAATTGCTGAGGTACCTAGTGGTAAAATGATGTCCTTTTAAATGGTGTCTCTCTGATAGTTGTTACATTTCAGAAAGCTCCCTTGTGTACTACAATACCATACTCAGAGGCCATTAAATTCATGTTCTGCAGAGATGTCTGGTTTCCTTTTAACGACTGTAGTACTTGACCCATGAATTGCTTTCTTCCTTTCCTCTAGCTTCCTGCATAACTTCTTTATCAAGTATCTGAAGAAACCCATTCACAGGAGCTTAGTCACAAACGTAAGCCTTTCAAATCACGTAGGGGAGGGGTTTAAGGAATATGACTTTCACAAGTCAGTGCTGTGAACTGGGCAAAGGAAGAGCTAGAAAAATAGTATTGTCCTATTCTGCTCTTATCAGTAGAGTCACCATTTTGCCAGCCAGAAATGGTCCCAGATAGAAGTACCAAGTTCTTGGCCAAGATATTGACTACTCCACAGCTAGGTTCAACCACAGCAGCAGTAGGACTGGAAAGTGTAGTTATTACAATGCAGAATAAGTCCCTGCCTGTGTACCTACAGCCATTCTGGGTTTAGGGTAATTTTTATGCTCAGCAGATGAAACATATATTGAGTGATGCATAGGGATGTGGTAGTACACCACCTGAAAATATGATGTATTCAAACTTCATCATACCAAAGAGGTGAGTAGTGCTGCTGACAACCTGCCTAGGGCCTCTGAAAGGTGACAGAGACTGAGATGGCTGTGATTCTGCCCCACGACAAGGATCTCCCTTCTGAGACCAGTGTGAGATCTGCATCTTTCTTGCGCTATTAAGGCTATGGTTTTGTCACCCCGATCAGGCTGCCTTTGGCAACTTCTCACTTTATTGCCTAAAGGCAGCTCTAACTTGGGATTTGCTTACACTGCATCAGGTAGAAACCTTGGGGGACCAGATGGCTGAAGAAGAGCTAGTTTAGGTGTTAAGACGAACAAATGCTTCAGTTTGTCACATAAGCAGACAAATTTCCTAGCACACAGGTAAGAAGTGTTTACAGGTCCATGTTAATCAGGCCATAACTTGAGTTTGCTTTTATACAGTCATGTCCCAACATCAGATCTGGGATCCAGCTGATAGATGAAGACCTCCAATCACTGAATGGTGAGTCATTAGTGGTATCTTTTCCTTTTCCTTTCTCTCTCCTGTTCAGTAAAGTTCTGTAATGTCCTTAACAGCAGATGGTCAGCAAAGACTCCAGGAGAGGCATCAGACCTCTGTCTGCTCCCTTGCTTTCAGAACCACAGTTAAATAAAGGGAGTGGTACTTGGACAAGCAAAGGATATTTATGGGAAGCCCAAGGACTTGGGCACGATCCTCAACTTGTGAATGTGACAGCATGCACTGTTGTCAGAAATGACATTCAGAGGCTGTGTACCTCTGATGTGAAGGCAGTTTTCCATTCCCTCCGATGCAGAGTCCTCCTGCACATATAGCACTTTACAAACTGAGCTTGCTCCTCTAGCCTACCTGGAAAATGAAGTCTTACTTGCCAGTTTTTCAGACTTGGCAAAAGCAAAATGAAAAAGCTTATTTGTAAAACCATCTCACTTTAACTGTTTGGGTTTATATTCACAAGAGTTTAAGGTACCCAAAGTGTTAAGCAGATACCATGTGCCAAACACAAGTACCTAAGCAGATCAGGCACCCACCTTTCCTGGGAAAGTATTTGCAAGTTAGAGGCACTTTGGATTCTCTCAGTACCACTTGACAAGAAATCCCAACACCTCCTTGTGCCCCGAAGCACTGGCATGGACATTTTCTTTTTTGGTTAGACCAAGTTTACTTATTCACAGTGAGAAAACATCAGACAAATGAAAGAAGATGCTTTAAAGAAAGTGCCAGAAGAAACATCAAGCCTTAGATCAGAATGTATGTTAGACAGTTCCTTGTTGTGTTTTCCCTACATTTTGGAACAATTTCTGTCATTTTCCTTCAGGAACTGGCTTAGTTTTAAGTGTACATGTAATTCTTTCTGTGCTTTTTCTAATATTGGCTATTTTGCTTTATCTACCACCCTTATAGTCCTAATGCCAACTGACGATCTGGCAGAAGTAGACTACTCCTTAAATAGCTCGCCAGCAGTATTCCAACCATTCATTGACCTGGACTTAAAGGTAATTGCCTGTACTGTTATTTGTCAAGATTTTTGTGGGTTTTGTTATTGCATCATCCACTTTCTAAGATGAACGTGATCGCTGTTCCAAACATTAGGACTCAGAATCTGAGGAGACAGACTTTTCAAAGCACTATTGTATTTGTTGTTGTCATACTTTTTTTCAGTCCTGTTGCAAAATGAATTATTTAAAAGCCACATTTTTTCAATTGATGTTGAGTAGAGAGCAGTAAAAGTTAAGTAAGTCAGAAGAAAAAAAGAGAAAGGGAAAGGAGAGAAAGGGAAAGGTATTCATCTTTCCCTTGGTGTTGATTGATATCTGGGACTTCTTTGTTCAGTCAGTCAGGGGAAGATTTCTACACATTGCACTAACCAGATGTGTCTGTTGTTAGACGAGAGAGGAAAGCAAGGAGTAGTGAGAGCATAGGAGCAAAAATTACGCCTCTGGCACTTTAAATGGGGAGACAGATGACTCTTGAAAAAGCATGGGAGCCCAAGGAGTGCTGCTGAATTTGAAGGCCTGAAAGTTTCTTTCAAATAAAGGAAAAAAATCTCCGTGTGCATTGAAACTAAAATCAGACTAGTTCCTAATTTTAAAATCACTTGATTGTCATTCTACATAAGATGATTTGGTTGAGGGAAGCTATCATCATCATAGAATAATAGAATCATAGAATGGTTTGGGTTGGAAGGGACCTTAATGATCATGCAGTTCCACCCCCCCCTCCAGACCAGCCTGCTCGAGACCCCATCCAACCCGGCCTTGAACACTTCCTTGACCAGATCCTTAATTAAGTTTATGATGCCTTGCACTAGGTGCTCTATAAAGGGAGAATGCAAAGATAGCTTTGTCACAAAGGTGTTATAAATTAATTATAAACTAGAGACAACAAGGACTAAAGAGAGGCAGGAACACAAAGGAACAATAAGACAGTATCAGCCAGTATGGTAGACAAAGGTCTTAGCACACCAGCTCTACAGCTGCTGTCAGGCTCTTCTGGGTATCTTGGCAACTAGGTTAAAAGCAGAGATTTGAGGTAGACTAAAGAGGTAATGTCATGGTTGTTTACAAGAGCTGCTCTCCCACGTAAGGTACAACATGGGGGAAAAATACAAAACGAGTGAATGTTAAATCCAGCAAATGAGGATTGAATGGAGAGGTTTTCAGCAAAAAGACTCAGTGCTTTATAAGCATTTTGGTAGTCCTTAAAAAGCAATAAAAAATTTAGAGATAGATGGGGAGGAGTTGGGAAAATAGAGACACAGAGTACATTTGAAATAAAACATAGGGAGGAAACTAATAAAATGGACAAAAAAATCTTAACCTATGATTACCTTCCTCACTTTAAATCAGTTTTATCTTTTTGTTTGATCTGGATGCATTTGTAAGTATCAGATCTGCAAGCCTTGACTAATACCATTGGTAGTTGCAAAAGGCAACATAGGTGTTTTTAGGATTGTCTGACGTAACTTTCCTTTCTCTCATAGGCTTTCTTTTGTCTGCACAAGTTACCAAATTGCTTCTGGGTAGAATAAGATGCTGATTTTGCCCTAGAAAGACCTCTGGGTTTGGAGATCCATTTTGTAATTGAGATCATTGAATAGCTCTAGGCAGCAGTTCTCAGATTTAAATTCCTGGAGATGGGTAAAGGAGAAACTAAAACTTTCCAATAAAGACACTCAGTCTTACTCTTCATGCAATATGTAGACCCTTAATTTAGGTGCTTTGTTTTATGAGGTGGTAGAATGCCTTCAGTAGGTGATCAGCATCTCAAATGATGGATCCTGTGTGTCATCTGTGAAAGTGTCCAATCTCTGGAACTTGTCTTCTGCCTGAAAACACCAAGGCTCCAGAGTTTACTACAAAGTCTATGTGCTCATTTATACACCAAATTAATAGGCTGAGGAAGGGGAAGAAAAGTAGCATTCATTGTCTGCACTCATGTTAGTCATATATAACTCAGATTTTTTTCTTTTATGTCTCCCAATACCTTTCAGGGGATAGTCTATCCAACTGGAAACTACACTAGCCCTCCCTATGTGGCAGCTCCCTTCATTATCCCAGACCAAAGCGACTCCATGCTCTACCTTGCCTTCTCTGAGTATTTCTTTCAGACCTACTCATTTGCTTACTACACTGCAGGGGCCTTCAACATCACCATTGCAGAGGAGGTGAGTAGGACACCAAGGAATGGAGTCAGACTGGCTCAGACCATCCAAGATGGGGGTTTGACCTTCCCGTTGTCAGTATGTGGCCGTGTAAAGCTGCTGTCTGGCCTGCAAAGTCCTGAAGCAGTGGATCATAAATACTAGGGTATTTTTATGCTATTTTATTTATGTTCTATGTATCTCAGGCCACTGTCAGGGGTGCCAGCTTCCACTGAGCAAGGTACCAAGTACTGGCAACTTTGCTACAAAAAAGAGGGGTTTTGTAGACCCGAGGCATAGACTTTTCTGACACAAAGGATCCACTCTGGGGATTTCAGCAGCCTCAATGGTTCTTTTCTGAGGAGTCTTCACAGACTGACTTATAGGGACCATGGAAGCAAAGCATATGTCATAGTACAGTAGCCATGGCTTGGAGGCTGGCAGACTTGGCTAGCACGTCTCCAGGAGGTCCAGTAAGTCCCTAAGCCTTTAGATTGCAGCCCAAACTATAATGATACTAAGCATTTGCTTTCCCAGGAAGTATTTTGAAATGTATTACTAGGAGTTTGCTTTAAGTGTACTTGATCCCTTAAGAATATTTCTGAGAACGAAAGGTACAGAATCAAAGATTCATTGAAATGACAGTAATAATGCATTTAAACAAAAGTCGACCAAAAGGTCAAATCTGGTAAACTCTTTTATCTTTTTTCCTCTTTTTTTTTTTCTCCAGACTTGCAGCTATTTTAATATAAGCACAGAGATATTTGGCAGTATCATCCCTGAGGTGAGTTACTTCCACATTACTTCCACAGACTCTTGGGAAATCACCCTGTGTGGGTGTCAGTCACCTCACTACTGATGTATCCCAGAGGCTTGTAGGGCCAGCAAGGCTTCAGCACTGGAGAGGTGGACACATATGTGCCTCATAACAGCAGAGCAGAGGGACTTTGTCATCTCCCACCCCCAAAATGAGTTGAATAACCTGTATGGTTACCAAACTTAGCCTATCATCTTGCACATCAATCTTTACCTGGGCACTGTGCCCAAGCCATAGCTAACCATGGCTACTCCCACCCAAAACCAGCTCTAAGCAGGAAAACGCTCCAGTCATGAGTCCTGCTTTGAGAGAATTCTGAGAGGGCCTTAGCACCAAAAGAACACCTCCCTCCTACCCAAACCTGTATAATTGTTTTTCTTCACTGCTCACCTGTGACAGACTAGTGAAAAGAAATCCAGTAAAGACCTGGGAAGAGACTGTAGTGTCCAGTAAACTGAGCTAACAGGTTGGCAAGAAATATTTGTGGAACAGACAAGACAGATGCACAGGATTTCAATTTATTTTACATGGAGTAGACAAATATAACAGGACAGACTATGAGAGTGCATGGCTTCCACTCGCTTTCTCAGATAGAATGAGAAACCAAAAATTAGCATGAGACACCCTAGGCCAGGAATGCCATGGCTGGATGAAATGAAACTCATGGTTCAAAGAAAGAACTTCACATCCTTGTTTGTTTCCTGGATGATATTTCCTCAGAAATCTAAGAATGTTCCAAGGGCATTCATCATACATTCTTCTCTGTAAAATGCCATGAGGACTGATGCTAATATTCCACCTCCTGTGTTCTAAGTAATTAACTTGGTGAACCTACTCACTCTTCAGTCAATGGACAGAGTGAGGTGCCTCTGACAACGGTCCAGAGCAGGAACCTGTCTCATTAGATGGGAGAATCTAAAAGTGGATTACTCCAGAGTTCTTTTATTGTGTAACCTAAGAATCTTAGGTTAGCAGCTGTCCTTAACCTCATCTTAAGAAACTTCTTCAAATTGATTGCTTCAAGAATGAGAAAGTGCAGTATTCTCATCTGTGCTACAACAAAGGCATTTTTCTGTCTTTTTTTTTTGTCTTGGAACCTTACAGATAACTAAATACTCAGTTACACCCTACCCAGTGATGTTGAAGTTAATGGCTACTGAAATACCGATCATCAGCTTAGAGCAGGATTCCTTCACGGCAGAGATTCAGGGCTCCATGGAGGTATTTGCTGTTCTGCCAGACTCAACCACCCAGTCATTGTTTACAACAAACATAGTAAGTACAACGAGCAAGGTGATGTTTCATTCAAGCTTAAATATGTTTGTTCCTTCCTCCTCTTAAAACTCTGTATGAGAAACCAAGTGCCAGGTTTCTAGTACTTAAACATGCAAATTCCCCTCAGTCACAGGTGGTGCCTATGTAGCCTCACTTAATCTACAGGGGATTTCTATAGTGAAAAACATTTTCCTGACGGACAAAAATCCTACATATAGCAACTCTGATTAACCAAAGTTTTGGTCTCTGGAATTACAGTCCTGCAGGCATGAGTCACGCCTCTTGGCAGCTTGTTCATTTAACTGAAAATGCCTTTGAGTGAAATCTCATTACCCGCACATTTACTGTGTGTGGCCCTCCATGGGCCATGTGCTACAGAGAAAGTTGCATCTACATGAAACAGCTTCCATACCTAACTGGGATGGTGGTACTTTGTGATTAATTCACTGCAAGGAAAGTTTTGCAAGGCAAAACTCCTTGTTTTTCGTGACTGGTAACCCACAGATTCTTTCCTCTGCAGGCAGCCAACACCAGCATTGCTCTGAATATATTTGACCAGAAACTGATGGCCTCGCTTTGTTTGAACAGGTAATTCAAGATGGGATGGAAAGGATTTCCATCCATTTGGAAGTGTTAACAATCGCAGCACTGACAGTTCAGGCACATGATCAAATAACCATGATTTAATGAATGTGCTTCCCTAGTGAGTTCATCTGCATTAGATTCTCTATTTCTCTATGTGGCTATACTTGTACAATTTAGAGGAGTCAGGAAGCTTTTCTGTGACAACTGCCACAGTCCCCAGGGGACTGCCCGCCACCCGTGGATTGCTGCAGGGCAATTCAGTGGTTTCACTGGATTTTTCTGCTCCTGACAACTACTCTCCCCACTCAGCTACCTAAAAGAAGTGTGCAGGGCAGTTATGATGACCATGAATCAGTTGAGATCTTTCATCCCTCCCCATCTGTCAAGATGCAACTGCTTTCCAGCCCACCTGTGCCACTAGGAAGGTGCAGAGGGGTCTGGGACACAGTAAGGAATCAGGACCCTTGCAGCGTTCCAACACTGATACTCTTACAGCAGAGATTCTCCAGCTAAGGCATTGCAACTCAGAAAGCAGGAGGCCAGAGGCTTGGGCATTTAGAGAGAAGGTGGTATATCAGGACCTCACAGTCAGGTGTTAGGACCCTCATTGCACAAAAGTTCCTTGGGAAGACAGTTATAGAGTTAAGAATATGCAGGTTTATCAGGGCAGAAAAACATTAGGAATTTAAGGAGGATGGTGCTGTTAGCATTTTGCAGCAACATTCAGAGAAAAAAAATCTAGAGTGAAATGAGATGCTAGCCCTGTGGAAACTCAGAAATCATTTTTTGAATATATGTTTGGATACTTGAATAGGTACTGAATAAGTATTCGAATCTGGAAACAGAGATGTTAGTGCTGCTGCTGATGGCTGTGTTGCTATGTGATGAATAAATATTTTTCTTCCTACCCTGGTAAGACTCACATCAAAGCGTTATGTTGATCTACCAAAATCCTCACAAAATATCTGAGAGCCTTCAGGTCCTTGATGCTAGCTCTGGTAAAGTCAATTGTCAGTAGGATTTCCAAAATGCAGCACAGAGGGAGAAGCATACTCACGTTGCTGGCTACAGCCCTTCTAGCATACTCTTCTGCCTGCTTGCTCAGCAACACCCTAAGAAAACCAGCTCTTTATGAGGCAGGATGCATTGTGTAAAATATATCCATTCCAAAAATGTTTTTTAAGACCTGGAGCTCTACAGCAGTGACTGCACATGACTAGAATAACATGTTCATTCTTTCTAGTGACTCATCTTGTTTCACTTCTTTCCCTCAGGCTCCAGTTCTCCCTAGCCCACTCCAATGTTGGCTTTTTTGAGGTAAGCAGATACTTTAAGCATATAGGAAATGCAAACCAAGAATATCAGTGATAACAAAGCTAAAGAGTAAGCAACTAGATTTTATTTGTATTTCTAAATCTTTTGGCTTCATTCCTGGGTGGCTCTTTTCCTACCCTCTGGCAGCCACCTCTCTGCTGTGGACTTAAAGGTATATTCTTTGGGGAAAGTCAGCACTCTGAAAATGAGATCTCCAGTAGTTTCCCTGACTGCTGTATCATGTCTCATCAGTAAGCAGATAGCTCTGGAATCATAATGGTGAAACGCACAGCAATAATCTGAACTGTAGCTGCAGGTGGAGCAATGTGTTGTCGAAGCAATCACATGCATGACTGAGGCAGAGGCACTCCATGTGATGCAGGGGTGCTCACCACAGATGCTCAGAATTACAGCAGGGAATGGGGCCCAAAATACTCATCTCAGATGCCTGAAATAGCGCAGTTTTAGGCTTACAGGGGACAACCCTGCCTCCACAGAAATTCATTTAATTCTGATTACAATCAATCAATTCCGAGTAGCTGAGAGAAAGGATTAAAAGTGTTCTGGTCCTGTTTTGCTATTGGTGATAAGCTATCTCACAAATATAGGAAACAGACTATTTTAAATGAAAATGTTGTCCAAGCATGATGAAAGACACTTTCATGTTGCATCTCGCTTCCTTTGCCTCTTTCCAAAGAATTAAGATTCACACTTCAGCCGAGCTTATGACTCTTTTGGGCCAAATGAGAGCTGCAATTTGAACATCAGCCTCGTAACTCTATCCAGGATTCGGGTATGACAGTTTTACTGCCATGGGGAAGTTACAGCTAACTCAATTTTCTTGTCTATGGCAGATCTCACTTCTGGAGAACATCCTGTCTTATATTTTACAAACTGAAGTCATTCCATCTGCTAATGGTAAGGCTGTATTTCTAAGCTAAAACCTAATAGCTTCCCTCACAGGGGGTAATTCTAGGAACTTCTACTGACTTTCTGCTAGGTTTCCAGTTCCCATTAGGTTGAGTGGAAAATGTCCATTAGGCAGGAAGCAGTGGAAGGAGGAGATTGATTTGTAGGAGTGTAAGTATGCCCTCTCACTGGTACTGTTCTGCAAAAAGGGGAAAAAAAAAAAACCCGTGGAAAATCATAATTCCTCTGCCTTTGCCTCACTCAAGGTGGCTCTGATGCATCACTGAGCAGCATGTCTCTGTAGTCTGCACACCTGACTGAAGCCACTGTTTGTGAAATTCATTCCTCTTTATAGACCAGCACTGGGCTTTTGCTTCCCATAAATCTTATTTAAGGCCCTGGAGGGAGACATAGCTTTGTGCCAGCCCTCTATACCAGGATGAACTTTGCCTTTCCTAATCAACGGAGACAAATGACAACAGGTTCTAATGATGCTAAAGCTGTATTAACAATCCTCCAGGCCACTAGGGACAATCACTGAGTATGTAATCTATTGAACATGAAATGCCTTGGTTTGGCTGCAACACTCTGCCAAGTGTAAAGCATCTGTAATTCTTTTTCCCCATTGGTAATCATAGAATTCTCTGGTTGGAAAAGACCTTTGAGATCATTGAGTCCAACCGCACCCATCATCTGCTAAACCATGTCCCTCAAAAACTCATCTACCTCCAGGGATGGTGACTCAACCACCTCCCTGGGCAGGTGTTCCATTGCCTAACCACCCTCTCAGTAAAGAAATTCTTCCTAATATCTAGTCTGAGATAATCCAGCGTCCTTACCACTCAGGGCTGTTTGTGAAGACTAAGGGTTTCATTGTTGTGAATGACCTAGAAATCCCTGGACAAACAGAGCTGTTGAAGGGCAGGTATTTACCATACTCCAAATGCATACCTAAATCTTTGTGTTTGTCTTTTTTTTAAGCTAAATTGTCAAAAGGATTCCCTCTTCCCAATCTGGCCAATGTTACCTTGACAAGACCTCACATTACAATTGCACAGGTGAGACTTTGACACTCTTTTGTGTGGCTTTGGTTAGGCATTTACTCACCTTCTCTCTCTACAAGAAACTTGCTGCATTTGAGCTAGTTAAGTAGGAAGAAGCTTTGGGTTTAAAAATGATATCTCTAATAAAGGTTGAATCCTATCAGAAATAAATTTATCTTTCTTTGAGAAGAAAAAGCTAGCACTGCATTAAATACATTACCAAAGAGTGATTAAATGCACTGCTTGCTTGGCTTCTCAAGTTGCAATTCAAGGTGAAAACAGGTCTGCCTTTAACATCTCATTCAAGTTTGGCCAATCAAATCAGGGTTATTGCTATCCATGCAGTCCTATTGAATTTAGCAGGAATAGTTGAAATTCAAGAGGGAGGTGAATTTAATTTTGTGCACCTAGGATGACTGGATTTTATAAATAATTGGTGACAATGGCTGAGGCCATTAGTCAAAAGGAGTTAGGCATCTCTCAGAAAATATTCCTTGCCTTTTGGTTATTCTCCAAATCACATCATATTCTGTGCCTCTCACAACACACTCATGCCTTTAATTTGAACATTCAGAATGTTGCTTGACAATCAGTCAGTACAAGGGCATTGCTGACAAATTAACCCCCAGAATACGGGTAAGCCAGCTACATTTCTCCACTTGTTTACCAACTTCTTACTGATTTTCAGCTCTGGAGAGACAGTCTCGAATCCTTGTTTGCAGTTCAGCACCAAGCACAACTTGGGGAAGAAACACAAATGTTTTTTTAAATCTGTCTTTGCCTTCCACATAATCAGCAGCAGCCATTTATGCAGTGCCTACAAAATATAATGGCTTGGAGACTGCTTTCAGTGGCACTAGTTGCCAACAGCCTTGTAGGCTAATTGTGAATGAGGGATTTTAGTGGTTCTGTGGGGCCCATTCCCCACCTCACTTTCGCTAATCAGTTTCCTCATTAGTAAATAGGAATGAGAGAGGACACAGGAGAATTGCTATACCCTATTAATGTGAGTAGAATTCCTATTTAAAAGCTAGTTTTACCGTCTCCACTTGCAGTCTCAGTTTATTGGCTATGGTCAATAAGAAGAAAGACAATTCTTCCCACTTTTCATACATAACCACAATTAGACTGTGGTGGGCTGCTCTCTGCAGGTTCCTTGCTCTATATGCACTGACAGTGCAGGAAGCCTTAGGGATAACTTTAGACTAGATGGATAATTCTTAAGAAGCTCAAATTAGGTAAAAACTAATCCCACCTGGTGCTGATTGCCTAGTTGCCTCAAGGCTCAGATGGACTTTCCTATGTAGGCTGTATGATCTTTAGATGTTCCTTTTGTTGCTGGTGCAAAGGGGTTCAAAGGACAGAGTTTAATAAAACTTGTTCCTTCCAAGGTTCAGATTTTTTCAGTAGATTTTCTGACTTTTAACTCCAGAATCGAGTTGAAAATAAAAAAAAAAACAAACAACCCCCAAAAAACCACAATAAAACAAGCAACCAAAAACCACCTTCATTTGGTAATTCATAGAACTTCAGTGATTGTTCTTCTCCCCACAGGGATACATGTTGATTTCTACTGACATCCACTACAAAAACTAAAGAAGAGAGACCTTTTGTTAAACATGAACTTCAAATCAATAGTGCAACTCTGAAGGCTAAAGACTGTCCAGTTCTGCTGAAATGTGTAACTCAAGCTCTGTCAAGGGCAATGTCATCCTGGTTGTGGGTGAGGGGGGATGTGGAGAGGCAAAGAAAGCTGATGGAATGGTTAGGCTGTACAATGGAGGAGAACACAGGGCACATGTTGACATTATTTATTCTGGTGTTTAACTGATGCAAATATGTTTTTAGATTAATGCCTGTTTTGAAATACATTCTTGTCTACACACTCCCAGAAAGGTTCTTCAGTCTCTCAAAGAAGCAGCACATTGTTAAGATGCTACTAGGGCAGGCATGCCTGCTAATCCACTTCTACTCTCATGATCTTAAATAACTTCCTGCTGAACATGATGCCCTCAGTATGAAGTGAGCCCACTCCAGAATCACATCAGATTGGAAAACATCCCAAATACAACAGGAACTAAAGTCTTAGCAGTGTCTTAACTAAACTTCTAACATAAATCCTAACAAAGATGTAGAAGCAGTTCAAGAAGAGAGATGAAGTGGCACTAGTACTGCCTTTGATAGTCCCTCTCCCCCTGTGGCTCTTCAAATCATTGTGTGTGTCACATTCCCTGTTAAGCATTGCTTAGCCAGTTACGTATATTTGACTCCTTGAACATTTGTAAGTCTTACAGGCCTTATCTTCCAACATCTTTGTCATTTCTCAGACTGAAATAGTTACAGATACTTTACTTCTTACTTCATTTCTTACCTCCTTTCTTTCTCCCCCTTCTTTTTCAATACTTCCTATATTAGCATGCAAATCTGAAGAGGGTTCTGCAGAGGGTTTGCCTGCCCAACAGTGCTTAGAAATCTGTACTCTGGCCAGGCCTGACTGGAAAGCAGGCTCAGGCCTCCCAGACTAGTATCAGCAGGGCAGAAACAAAAGCTGTGCCACCACATCCCACTGTTTTGCTTTTGTGAGCCCCAAACCATCTATACACAAAGCCCCACCTGCTTGACATGATGCCCAAACCCTAGCCAACCCCACACCTCTTATTCCTCAACAGGAGTCCTTTTCAGCAAAAAGCGGATTACCTCATGCTGAGAAATGCAATTGATGACGAGGTGCAGCAGCTTTTGCCTAACTGCAGCTGAGCACACTACACCCACAGTGCAGCAGTACCTAAATACCCCAATCCAAAACTGGTCCCAGGGGGATGGCACATAAAAAAACACTTGTTCCTACTGCAAAGCCAGTCCAAAAGTCATAGGGGGTGTAAGGGGGGAGGTGGCCATGCACAATCATAGATTTGTAGAATCATTAAGGTTGGAAAAGACATCTAAAATCATTGAGTCAGCCCAACACCACCATGCCACCATTCCAACTAAACCAGGTGATTGGTCATTGCAATGTGCTGCCCCGGGAGGTGATGGAGTCACCAACCCTGGAGGTGTTTAAGGGGAGACTGGATGAGGCACTGAGTGCCATGGTTTAGATGATGGTTGGTGTTGGTGTTAGTGTTGGTTTATAGGTTGGACTTGATGATCTCAGAGGTCCTTTCCAACCTTATGACACTGCGTGATACTGTGATACATCCCAAAGTTCCATGTCTACATAATTTTTGAACATCTCCAGGGATGGAGACTACACAACTTCCCTGGGTAACATGTTCCAGTGCTTGACCACTCTTTCATTAAAGAAATTCTTCCTTACATCCAATCTGAACCTCCCCTGGCACCACTTGAGGCCATTTTGTCTCATCCTATCACTTGGTACTCTAAAGAAGAGAGCAACACCCAGTTCATTACATCTTTCTTTCAGGCAGTTGTAAACAGCAGTAAGGTCTCCTTTCAGGCTCCTCTTCTCCAGACTCTTCTCCACAGTTCCTGCAGCTGCTCCTTGTAAGACTTGTGCTCCAGCCCCTTCAACAGCTTCACCAAACCTTCACTTTGGCATGGCCTAGGACTTCACCCTCCTTCACACCTTCACTCCCCAGCTTCTGGGTGCTACACCCAGGCTGCCCCAGTATCTCCACTGCTGTTGCCCTGGCTAACTGGAGCTGACTGGGGGGCTTCTCGAGGCCTCGTGGCATTGTGCCCTGCCCAGCCTGGTTTGTGCCAGAAACAGTGTGTGGCCAACAGGACAAGGCAAGCCATCCTTCCCCTGTACTCAGTGTTAGTGAGGCTTCACCTCGAATCCTGTGTTTGGTTTTGGGTCCCTCACTACAAGAAGGACATTGAGGTGCTGGAGCGCATCCAGAGACAGGCAACGAGGCCAGTGAAGGGGCTGGAGAACAAGTCCTGTGAGGAGTGGCTGAGAGAACTGGGGTTGTTTAGCTTGGAGAAGAGGAGGCTGAGGGGAGACCTCATCACTGTCTACAACTGCCTCGAAGGAGGCTGTAGCGAGGTGGATGCTGATCTCTTCTCCCAAGCGACAGGCAATAGGACAAGAGGAAATGGCCTCAAGTTGTGCCAGGGGCGTTTTAAATTGATATGAGCAAAAATTCCTTCACTGAAAGGGTTGCCGAGCATTGGAAAGGCTGCCCAGGGAGGCAGTGGAGTCACCATCCCTGGAGGTGTTTAGAACACGGGTAGAGGTGGAGATTAGAGACATGGTTTAGTGGTGGATGAGTACAGTTGGACTCGATGATCTCAAAGGTCTTTTCCAACCAAACGACCCTACGATTCCATGACAGGAGCGCGCGGCAGCCCGTGAGCAAGCCGCCTCTGCCCACCCACCAGCTCGGCGGCGAGGGAAGCGAGCGCCCGCCCCTGGCGCGCCTTTCTGGAAGCGAGGCCGCCAGGGGGCGCCGGCTGCCGCCGTCCCGCAGGAAGTTTGTCCCTCGGCAGCTCCCGTCCGCGCCCGCCGCGCCTGCCGGGCCTGACCCTCGGCGGCCGCCGTCGGTCCGCGGTGTGCGCTGCGGGGGGCGGCGCTGACGCGGGGCTCCGGCCGGTACCGCCACCATGAGCCGCAGCTACAACGATGAGCTGCAGTACCTGGACAAGATCGACAAGAACTGCTGGCGGATCAAGAAGGGCTTCGTGCCCAACATGCACGTGCGTGAGGAGGGGAACAGGGCGGGGGGGGGGGGGTTGGGCTCGACCAGGAGCCCTTGGGTGCGCCGGGCCCGCTCTGCCCGGTGGTGCCCGCAGCCCCTGGCCTGTTGCCCCCGCAGCCTCGTTGGTTCCCGCAGCCTCTGGCCGATGGTGGCCGCAGCCCCCACCCGGTTGCCACCCACATCTTTGCCCCGGTGGTACCCACAGCCCCTGGGCCGTTGTTGCCCGCAGCCCCATCCCAGTGGCGGCTGCCCTGATGTGTCTCCGCCCACAGGTGGAGGGCGTTTTCTACGTGAACGACCCGCTGGAGAAGCTGATGTTCGAGGAGCTGCGCAACGCTTGCCGCGGTGGAGGTGGGTCTGTCGTGGCGGGGAGCAGGGCGCAGCCCTCCGACCTGGGAGCAAAGGGTTCCTCGTATGCTTCTTGCCATGGCCCCAGAGCCCTTGCTGAATGCTTGAGTTCACACCATGGGTGCTGAAGGGACCAGGGTGTCGCAGGGGCAGTGGGCGCAGGCCCTGTGTGTGTCCCAGCTGTTGGGTCTGGAGAGGCAGCAAACAGGAATGAGTGTTCTTGCCTTTCCAGCGGCCACAGCCTGGTGAGCAGCACAGGGCTGTCACCTGCAGTTGTAGTGCGTCCTGTGCCCAGATCAGGTGGGTGTCACAGCCTTGCTGGCTGCTTTCTGTAGAATCATAGAATCATCAGGTTTGAAATTGGCCTCTAAAATCACCCAAAAATTAAGCTGTCAGCCCAGCACAGCCCTGCCTACTAATCATAGAACTGTTTGGTTGGAAAAGACCTTTGAGATCATCAAGTCCTAACCGTACCTGTCCACTACTAAACCATATTCCTGAGGACTTCATCTGCCTATCTTTTAAACTCTTCCAGGGATGGTGACTCAGCCACATCCCTGAGCAGCCTGTTCCAGTGCCTGACAGCCCTTTCAATGAAGAAATTTTTACTAATATCCAGTCTAAAGCAAACCATGTTCCAAAGTGCCACATGTATGGGTTTTTTTAACCACTCCAGGGACGGAGACTCTGCCACTTCTCTGAATGCCTGCTTTCAGAGTTTGCTTTGGTGGAGGCTGTAGCCAAGGCCTTTCTATTCCATATGGGATTGGAGCAGAGGAATGGATTGAGATCTGACAGCTGGGCTGCTGGTAACATACTTCTGTTGTTGTTAGCACAGCTCAGTCTGCATTGATATAACACAGTAGAGGGAGGACTTCAGCAAAGTACCTCATTTAAACAAACTCCAGATTGTGCATAATGCTAGGCAGTGTATACCATATTGGTGGCTGACTTCTGATTTGTCAGTATTTAGAGCAGCCTCTTTAGGAGATGCTTCTTTGTGATTAGCAAGGTAAATTATCAGTATACTTACCTTTAGTTTTTGTCTTTTTCAGGTGCGGGTGGCTTTTTGCCTGCTATGAAACAGATTGGGAATGTCGCTGCTTTACCTGGCATTGTTCATGTGAGTAATTGCTCTGAAAATCTGCTCTTTTTGTATTCCTATCTGCCAGGGATTGTTGTCTTCCAAATGAGAAGTTTGTTGTGAGAAGGGGTATGGACCAAAGCTATTTTCAAGACAGTCTGTGTGTTATGAACCTACCTCTGTGTAAGGAGTGCTTCCATAGGCAGGTTGTAAAACTAAGTTGTCAGAAAGAAGTATCCATTTACTTCATAGACTGCTTTTTGACATGAACCATTTATAACATTTCTTTAAGCTGTGTCAGTTTGCTTGAGCCACCTTTCCCTGGCTGCTCATATTCTCTATTGGTTTTGAGTTGCCTCTGCTGACCTGGAATGCATAGAAAAGTGAGGCGAGAGTGGGAGGCAGTGCTGTTTTCTCTATTATTGTGGCTGCCGTGATGTTGGTAGTGAGCCTTCGCATGCAGTCAATTCTTGTCCCTCACCCCGTACATTTTTGGAAGCAAATCACTAGATATGATGATGCAGGAGAAAAATACTAGGCTGTGTCACTTTTCATGAAGCTCTAAGTAGGATGTGGAAAGAATATTTTTTACTTTCAATATTGCATTTGTTAATAAGTAACAAATAAAAATTTGTTTGAATTGTTTTTGTCAGTGACTTGGCAAAAGTTTTGAATTTCTGGCTGTAGTAAAAGGAAGCCAATCACACTGTTAAAATGCCTTAGTGGTCAGCCAAAAAGAGAGTAAGGTAGAATAGTAACAATGTGTTAACATGGGCTTTTTGCTGGTAGTTCTTAGGAGAGACGTTGTAATAATCTGTCTATTCAGATCTTCACTTTTTATTTCCAAACCAAGAGATTTCTTGGTGATGGCAAGGGGACACAGAAGAAGCACATAATCTCACTGAAAAGTACTTTTATTTTTAATGTGGGTTAAAAGTTTAACACACATTGAAAAGTTCCAATTTCTGACAGCTTTCTGGGTGTCTGGGGCTTTTTGTTTGTTTGTTTGTTTAAATAGTTGTTGCAGCGGTGTTTGTGGTGTACTTGTCTAAACTTGGCATACTTTGCACTTCAAACTTGTGGAGCTGTGTAGAAGTATGTTCTCTCTTTCTTTAGTTAGTAGTAATATGTAAAGGTTCAATAAAATGCATTCTTTTATAAATTAAAATGACACAGCTCCTATCTTGTCCTGTCCTGTCAGGACATCATCCTAAAAGGATGACTTTTTCCTGCCTACAGGGTGCAGTCTTTGGTCAGTGTTCAATGACACAGCTAAGAAGAGGAAATGCTGTCTGTTTTGTGATTCCATTCCATAGTTGCATATACAGTGTTTAAATATTGCAGGTGTCTCTGGATGGAAGTTGGTAAAGACGACCTTGTCTTCACTGTTATGTCTCTGCTTTATGCTACTCATAAGTTATTGTCTGCTTTGAACACAAGAACTCTCAAGTCCAAGAAAAAGCTAGGTTAGAATTCAGTTGGAGATCATAATTTCTACATTTAGGTGCTTAATCTCTTCTTAAGTCTTCTTGAGATCTGGTCTATAGAGCCAAGAGGGCTTCTCAGCTGACTGAGTGTTTGCTTCAGAGTGAGATCTACACTCTACTTCCTTTGACTGACTGTCCTGTAACTGCAGAAATTTAGGTACTTTGGTGAATTCATGTGTTTATTCCATCTGCATCTGAACATCCATTCTCCTTTTGGTAGATTTGTTTGCAAATGTGGTAACCACTGCCACAATGCAAAACATAACCACAGTGACTCTGTGCAGCACAGAGTTCCGTAAAACTTTCACGTTTCCTTCATTCTCTTTCAGAGATCAATAGGCCTTCCCGATGTCCATTCTGGCTACGGATTTGCCATTGGCAACATGGCTGCCTTTGATATGAATGATCCCGAAGCAGTGGTTTCACCAGGTAGGGATGACTGACTTAACGTGCACTGAAAAATATCTGGAATGGCATAAAAATACTTCTTGAAAGGGCAGGTCTTTGCAGTACTTTATGTAGCAAGAAGTATCTTGAATTATAGGGAGTTAAAAGTTGCTTAATTCTTACGCTCAGAACCCTTGTTCTTTATGGAGCAGGTGCTTACTCTGAAAACACCTAAACAGTACAGATAAAATTACTCTTGTGGTTTTGGCTTGGGTTTGTGAGATAGCTCAGCTTTGAAGGGAGAGCACGACACTTAGAACTTGAGTTTCACCAGGTTGATAAAGAATTGACTATTTTCTCTGAACAGTGTTTGAAAACATCTTTTGAGAATGTTTCTACAGTTTACTAAAAATGCAACTTTAAAATATGTCTGTTTTTTTAATAAATGCCTGGGTCTTTAATTACTGATGCTTTAATTACTGGAGATGCTTTTGTAGTGTTCGTGAAACATGGTATTCATGTTTCAGGTTTGTTTCAGGCAGTTCCAGTGTTCCTGATTGACTGAAACCCAAGAACTCTTAGTCTGGTATCCCCCCTCTGACACTTAGTTCCTACTAAAGGTGGCATGATTGGTCTTTCACATTAGGCCTTGCTCTGCACTGTTTATTTTTCTTAAACACTTAGAGTTAAGCAAAACACTAAGCACTGAAGTTAAATATTCCTTGTAAGTATTTATCACTTATTGTAACTAACTCTTATTTATTCCAGTGAAGATTCAGAAAGGACTTGCTGTCAAGACCATTTTACATCTGTGAGCCATGCTATAATCTGTCACTTTTCTTCTGACTTAAGGCAGAAGAACAGGAACATCCTCTCTATTTCCTGAAGACAATATGTTTTATAGTCATATCTGCTTCTCTTTGTTCGCTGGAGCAACTTTGTAAACACAGAGCTTTGTAGGCAATTGTACAATTATGTCTGTAGAACATAGGCTCAATACCGAAAAACTGTTGGTTTTATTAAGAGTTGTCAAGTTTTTCTCTGCAAGAATACATTTTTTGGATGTCTTGAAATCTGAGTCTTCATGTACATTTTTTAAAGCGAAGCTTAATGCAGTTCTGCTTATTTCCCAATAAGAAGGAAGGTGTAAGATCACAGCGTTCAGTATGTACTCCTTGTCAGCAGGGGCCCTGATTTAAGATGAATATTCAGCAACTGCTCACCATCAGTGCACTTTCTTTATTAACTCCACTACTTTTTCTGCACTTCTAGGTGGCGTCGGATTTGACATCAACTGTGGTGTCCGCTTACTGCGTACAAATCTGGATGAAAGTGATGTGCAGCCTGTGAAGGAGCAGCTCGCCCAGGCTATGTTTGACCACATTCCTGTTGGTGTCGGCTCCAAAGGTGTCATTCCCATGAATGCCAAGTAAGAGAATGACTTTGTGCACGCGTCACTAGAGGGAATATCTCTGGTGTTTATTTTGATGAAAGATTCATCAGTGGAAGACTTCTAAGTAAGAAGAAGTAATTCTAAACCTCTTCTTTCTGCATATGTGCATCACCAGGAGGATTGGCATAAACATCAGTGCACAAAGTCAGCTGTTTCTTCCCCCATTTAAAACCTTGAAATAATAAAGAGTTCTTGAGAGGTTCTGACAGAAAGCCTCCATGAACATAAAGGTATTTTTTGAAAGGGATGAGAGAGAAAATAGGGTATTCCCCACACAACAAAGACGAAAAAGTAATGACCTAGCTAAAGCTAGTATATTTGTAGAGCTTAATTTTCTTGAAGCATTAAGAAGTTGGACTTCATGTTACGGGAGTTGAGGGCTGATCATAAAATCATGGAATAATTTAGGCTGTATGGGGTCTCTTGAGGTCATCTCATCCAACTCCCTGCACAAATGAGGGCTAACTCTGAAGGTAGGTCTAATGGCTAAGTCACATGATGTTGCTCAGGGTCATATCCAGTGGAGTTTTGAGGATTTCTAGAGATAACACTTACACAGGTGTTTGATGATTGCAGGGATTTGGAAGAGGCACTAGAGATGGGTGTGGACTGGTCTCTCCGGGAAGGCTACGCCTGGGCTGAGGACAAGGAGCACTGTGAAGAATATGGAAGAATGCTGCAGGCTGACCCCAACAAGGTCTCCTCAAGAGCAAAGAAGAGGGGCCTACCTCAGGTGATGTTACGTTTCAGTAGGGCTCGGAGTGCTCCCAGGGTTCAAATGTAAATGTCAGCAGGTAGTTCTCTAATTTTGTTTTTCTTTTTAAACTCTGCCTCTGGGCAGGGGGAAGGGTGAAATAGTAGGGCCATTCCTGAATGATTCTGGACAAAACTGTGGCAGTGGGAAATGATACTGGGCATAGCCGAGGTCCCTGGCTCCATCAGTTAACACGTGGTACTGGAATTCACATTTGGTGGCATTTCCCCATCCAGATGTTGTTTTGTTTTTAAGAGACAAGCAAGTTATTCTTCAACTTTTCTCCTTATTTGCTCAGCAAATTACTAGCAGGGCAGGGAATGACACCATGATAAATAGAACTAGCTCATAACTTTGAATTGCGATTCAGGGGTTGGATTTTGTTTCTGTATGTAGTATCTCATTGCTCTGGGTGGAACAGTCGAGATGGCTACGTCAATGCTGCCATTTGTAAAGGTTTCTTTTATATAACTTCTTGAGTTTTATGAATTGTGCTGCAGGATTATAGCATTTTAACCTCAAAATAATCTCATGTCCTCAGTTTTGCATTCTCCTTGCAAATTAGTGATCATCTGTTATGGAGTTGAAAAAATTTGGGCTTGGAAATGGAATAATCTACTGAAGGGTTGTAAGAATCTAGTTAACAAGATTTTCTAACTTCCTCGTGGAGTTAGAAGCAAGTATAAGACTGTATGTCTGCCTTGCCTATAAAAATTGAAGATGAATTCTCAGTAATCTGTACTGTTCCTGTCTTTCAATTGGGCCTAAGTAAGCAGGAAAAAAGTGGCAGCACAGTCAGTAGATCCTGGTCCTTTTGTTTAATTGCAGTCTTGTTCCAAGTGTAAAAGTAGTTATAAACCTGAACAAAGAGGACAGTGATGATAGTGTGTTCGCCTTCCCTTCAGTTTATATGGAGATATTTTTTTTTTTTCCTGGAAAAGCTTTTCTAAACCCCAAACCTTGCTGTGACAATTTGTCCTGTTGTCCATATTTGCCTACCTCTCAGCTATCCTCCCAGAGGCTTGTTTACTAGCACTGTCTTGATTAGTGTGTTGGATTTGCAGCTGGGGACCCTGGGAGCTGGAAACCATTACGCCGAGATCCAAGTTGTGGATGAGATTTACAATGAATACGCTGCCAGGAAGATGGGCATCGACCACAAAGGGCAGGTGTGCGTGATGATCCACAGTGGCAGCAGAGGCCTGGGCCACCAGGTTGCCACAGGTAAGATCTGACTGGCATAGGTCCCTGGAGTGAGGAAACTCTTCAGAGTGGTCTTGTCATTTACAGTAAACTCCAGCACCAAAGAGCATTTCATATGGTGTAATAGCTGAGTCTGGTCTGAGTTGCTTTGACAGGGGTTGTCTGTTTGCAAACAGTTTGTAACATTCTGTAACAGACTTTGCCTTTCATTTAGAATCATAGAATGGTTTGGGTTGGAAGGGACCTTAAAGATCATCCAGTTCCAATCCCCCTGCCATGGGCAGGGACACCTCCCACCAGACCAGGTTGCTTAAGGCCCCATCCAACCAGGCCTTTGAACACCTCCAGGAATGGGGCATCCACAACTTCTCGGGGCAACCTGTGGCAGTGTTTCACCACCCTCACAGGAAAATATTTCTTCCTAATTTCTAATCTAAATCTTCCCCCTTCCAATTTAAAGCAATTCCCCCTCGTCCCATCACTACTTGCCCTTGGAAAAAGTCCCTCCCCAGCTTTCCTGTAGCCATTCAGGTACTGGAAGGCCGCTATAAAGTCCCCCTGGAGCCTTCTCTTCTCAGGCTGAAAAGCCCCAACTCTCTCAGCCTGTCAGAGAACAAGCCATAGGTTTGGCCATGACACAGATGAGTTCAGGTTTAGAATATAAATTGTAGACACCAATATTAATCTCACAGATTTAAACAAAATTAAGGTGTTGCTTAGATTTATTGTGTTTATTTCCCAGATGCGTTGGTGGCCATGGAAAAAGCTATGAAACGGGACAAAATTATAGTGAATGATCGCCAGCTGGCATGTGCCAGGATTGCCTCTGCAGAGGGACAGGATTACTTGAAGGGAATGGCAGCTGCTGGAAACTATGCGTGGGTCAACCGCTCTTCTATGACTTTTCTAACAAGACAGGTAAGAGCAGAGTTGTCTCTGATGCAACTGTTTTGGTACATGTCTCCTGCTTTATCCCAGACATATGCAACACAGAGTAGCTGCAGTATTTAATCCAATTTTCATTTCTGAGCTGCTTAAACGGAGTTTTCTGGAGAGAACTGTTCAAAGCTGGAGTCATGGCAATTCATCTAAAACCTCTCAACATCACTAGATTGTACTTGGCAGATGCCACTTGAGCAATATCTTTGAAAATGTTTTGAATTGGAAGAAGAGGATACAAGAAAATAGTTTCTACACTGCTGAAGCCATCTTTTCAGAGCTACAAGTATTGGTCTAGTTGATATCTGACTGAATTCCAGTTATAAACCTCCCAATGGGCAGATAAACAATCTAGGCTGTCCAGTTCGGTCACATCCAGCACTATTGTATTCAATTACATTGTGGCTGAATTTGACTGAAGTTTCTTACTTGCCATGCCAAGTGTTTAGGTCACCAGCTTATAAACAAGAAACGCTTTCAAGCAGTCTTGTTCCTTTTAATTCCCAAAAAGATTGTGAGTCTTCCAAATATACACAACAGTTACCTTCTTGTATTTCACCATCCTGATTTTCTCTCTTTTTAGGCCTTCGCCAAAGTCTTCAACACAACCCCAGATGACCTTGATATGCATGTTATCTATGATGTGTCTCACAACATTGCCAAAGTGGAGCAACATGTAGTGGATGGAAAAGAGCGGACTCTGCTGGTGCACAGAAAGGGATCAACCAGGGCCTTCCCTCCTCACCATCCTCTTATTGCTGTTGATTATCAAGTAAGTTTAGCTGTGAGAGAAGGCAATTAGAAGAGAATTCTGGATGAATCCAACAGTTTTAGGGTCCCTAACAGAGATCTGGCTGCTGTAAGTTCCTCTTTTGAGCTAACAGCACTGGAATGCTAGAGTGATGGCAGTATTCTGCTTATCTGTTTGACCTTTGGGACACTGAGCTTCCTCTTCTACTCCACAACTACAATCATTGGAAGATCAGGAAGGGTGAGAAGTGTTTCATTCCTAGGGCAGGCTTCAGTGATTTGCCTTGTCTCTCTGTTGGACCCAAATCTTTGATCTGCTGGTCTGCATCTTTCAGTTGAATTCTCCAGAATCCTTGATACAAGGCCTCTGAGGCAAGCAGGGATGCTCTGAGGGAATGGGAACTTGACCTCCTTTTCTGGAGATTGTTTCTGTCAGACTTTTATTAAGAATGAGGTTTTTAGGCTTTTTCTTATGAATTAATACTCTGCATTTACAGCTCACTGGACAGCCTGTTTTGATCGGCGGGACTATGGGCACCTGTAGCTATGTTCTTACTGGCACAGAGCAAGGCATGACTGAGACCTTCGGAACTACTTGCCATGGAGCTGTAAGTTGAACTGCTCCTGCAGAAAATTTAGGGGGTGCTGCTTTATACAAGGCAAATGTTATGATGAAGATGTGAAGAATGAGCTCATTTTAACAAATTCTGATATCTCTGAACTAACAAGAAGGATTAACTTTGCTGAGGCTGTTTGTGTAAAATTCCTTGGTAGTTAGAAGTTATTTCCCCCCCTGTTATTTACAGTGTGAGACAGAATGATTGAGGAAGATAAATATCTTCCTTTAAAACTCTGACTCATGAACACTGTCTGACAAGCCATCATACCAGATGTGTGATTTGCAGGAGCCTATTACCTAAAGTCTAAATTCGTTTCCTTTTTTGTGGCTTACTGTGCTCTGTTCTCTCAGCCATTCTGTGTTTACTTACAATGTAATAATGTTTTTCTTAATTGAGGAAGAGCTCTGTTTTGCCAAACTGCTACAAAAAAATAGAACTAACAGAATTTCTTCCTAGGGTCGTGCACTGTCTCGAGCCAAATCTCGACGTAACTTGGACTTCCAGGATGTGTTGGACAAACTGGCTGACATGGGCATTGCCATCCGTGTGGCTTCTCCAAAACTGGTCATGGAAGAAGTGAGTTCAATACTTCATTATCTGAGAGGGAGAGGGGAGTTTTGCTCCTTGGCTGAATGATCCTCCCTGACTTGATTTTTTGCAATGCTAAGTGATCACTAGTACTCTAAATATACGACTCGCATGATTTCCAGTAGAGCTGGGTTTTTTTTGTTAAATAATGTGAAGTCTTCTCTCTAAAATCCTGCTGACAGAGGGGATGCCTACTTGTCAGCATTTGGGGTGCGTTTTTTTTCCTCTTCTGCCTGGTGATGGGGATAGTTAGTATCAAACCTGAGAAGTCTTTCTGTGAGCATCACAAAAGCAGATATGTTTTATGGATTCTCTTCTTTAGTTATGTTCTCCCAGCATTAAACTTAGTTTACACTGCACTTGTCATATAGATTATTGGCTGTGTTTGAGAGATCTTCCTCATATATTTGCTCAAGAATAAGAGGACTCTGAATGTCTGGAAAACTTTGAATATCATGACTTCCAGTTCCTCTGCATTAACACAATGGAATGTCTTTTCTGTTCACAGCCTTGTTCACAGATGCGTGTTAATAATTTGGAACTATGCTATTATGGGTGTTGGTGTTGTACAAACATGTTGATCACATTAAATCTCAATTAAAGAGCAGCTTCCTTGTCAGAATCCTGGAGGGGGAAGCTCTAGAGTCAACCCTGATTCCTGTCACTAAGGGGCAGTGAAGATAAATCTTAAAGGGTATCTGTAAGGAGGAAATTTGAGTGACTTCTGACTAAATAATGAGACGACATTCTCACATGCTGGTGGACTGGATTATCTGAGAGAAAACTGAATCAAAACAGCTAGTATGTTATCTGAAATATGCTGAAAGCTTATTTGGAAAGCTAAGTGTCCCATGGATGTTTTAGATATGCAAGGTGGACAGATTCTCAGTGTGTTCACCTACTTCTGCACCCTCAATTAATATGATTCTATTTTTGTGAAGAGAAAAGGAGCTATTGAAAGCCTACATCTAATTTCCTGTGACTTTGGGTTGTTTATAGGTTTTTCTTTTTTCTCTCTTCCTCCTCTAGGCACCAGAGTCTTACAAGAATGTGACAGATGTGGTTAACACCTGCCATGCAGCTGGCATCAGCAAGAAAGCCATTAAATTGAGACCTATTGCTGTTATAAAAGGCTAGGGACTGCAGCAGAAACGCACCGACATCTCCAGGCCTTACACAAAACTGACTAGAACCAATCATCTTCCCACACCTCTTGGATTCCCTAGGATGCTCAGATATCACATCCATGTTCTGGATAGACAACAGTTGAGGATACCTCTATTTTAAATCGCTTCTAGGCATAATTAACGCCCTGAGCCCTTTGTTACACAGTGTTCTTTTCTTGAGAGGAAAGGGCAAAGAAAAAAGTAAATCTTGTTTTTATGCCAGTCCATCCCCCAGTTGCCTGATGATTCCACATGCAGGACTTCAGTCTTACCTGAGTTATCACTAATTTCTGTGCTGGAAGACCACCATGATCAATGAAGATGGCATATGAGCCACACCTGCTGTCTCCACACCTGAGTGCCTGGAGCTCTTTCTGTGTACAGAAGTACTCTGATAGTCAGAGTGTGGCGCTTCTGGGCAGGGAGAGGTTGCTGTCTTTGCAGATACCTTTATGCATAGCCTATATTGTTGCATGCTCTATAGCAGTTGGGTAAGAAATCTGGAGTTGGGAGTGGTCTTCCACTTGGGTTGAGAGGGCCTAGCTGCACTTCGCTTGAAGCACTGTCCTTCACTCCTGCCCCACCTTCTCCAAATTAACAAAGCACCTGGTGTACTTGTCTCAGTACAAGTAAGGTGTTCCAGAGTCTTCTGGAAATGTTGGTAGGACTAAGTATGTTGCCTTGAGAGGTTTTGTTTGTCCAGTAAAAAATATGACTTAACAACATGCAGATTTTGCAAAGTCCTAAGCATGTAAAAGTTGGATTGGATAATAATCCACTGCATCCTATGGCTCTGATTTAAGAGAGTCCAATTTGCAATTGGTCAGGCCCAGTATGATATGACTACTGATGTTTCTTTTACATTCATATTCCAAGACTGGACCATCCCCACTGGATCACGTTGGGGATTACAAATAAAATGGGAAGATGAGCATTGCAATATGTCTGTGTCATGTTTATTCTACGGCTAAAATGTCTGTTGTCCACTTTCAAGCACATAATACGAGCTTGGAACCCATCACATTTTGTGACTTCAGCTGATGGATCTTGCAAAGAAATGTGCAGATGGCAGGACTTCTGACAGGATACCAGAGAAGGGCAGTGTGGTACTGTTCTCTCAACTTGGTTATGACCGGTATGATAGCTGCCATTTGCCTTTCTCAGAGCCTGCTGGGTCCACCTCGCTGGAGCTTGCCTGTAAGCAGACACAAGGGGGCGGCTGAAGGAAGCAAACCTCAGAGTAAGAATGGAACCCTGCCAGGGACTCTTGTAAAGGGAGTGGATTGTGATTGATGGGCTCGAGTGCCTTTTGATGAAACATACCTTTAAGCTTAGGACCTTAGCTGAAACCTGTTGATCTCAGGAGGCATAATGACATTTGGCGGCGTAAGTCATTTTGTGCTTATTGGTTTCTTAAGTTCAAATACTGCATGTGATGTAGGTTCCGAAGCAGTGTGTGCAGTAATAGTCACTGCTGTGAGACCTTGTGGCTCTGACTGCATAGACAGTTTTTTGTCTTCCCCTGCTTTCTCCAGTGGAATTGTTCCAGATTGCTGTCTCTGAGGTGTGAGACGTACTTGCTGAATTTCAAACAAAAATCATTTCAGTTAGAGATGCGAATTAGCCTCTGGTGACTGAACTGAATCGTTGGTCTCAAGTCTTCTGCAGAAGTGCATGTTTCATGCAGAAGTTTGTCTACAAATATTTCAGGCTCTCTGCTGTGGAATGCCAGGGAACATTAGTATTATTTAAAATAAAGAAGCATTTCTCAAGCACTGTTCCCGTTTCAACTTTTATCTATCATTGCCCTCAAGAGACAAATTTCATTTTTTTACAATAAGCAGAAATCCTGTGTACCATGGAGGTGCTCCTGTAGATACACCTTAAGCCTCTTCTGATCAGCAGGGTTTCTGCATTAGCATTCAAAACTGTGAGAAGTGCTGTCAATTTTAGTTTCCTGTTGCAAAGCCAGTACTAGTTTTGGTTGTACGTTGTGCTGTATAGAGGAGAGTGCTGGTTTCCTAAACACCTAAAAACATAAGAGTAAAAACGTTAAGATGTCTCACAGTTCTTTCTCTAAACCCGGATGTTTTCCTAATTCAAATCTGTCTTTTTTTTTTCTGCAGCTAGGGCTGTCTGCTATCTTTTTTTTTAATCTGCATTTTAAAAAATGAATTTCAAACATTGGCCAGTGGGAAAGGCATGTGGTATTAAAACTCACGTGCTGAAATACAGGTAGATCTGCAGAAGCATTTTGGCAACACTGAAAAGCTGGTGTGATTACTGAGCCATCACTACTTTCATGGAAGGTTACTAAGAATTCAGAAGTGTTATTGTATGACGTGTTCCCCTTCCTTCCCTCAAAGACAGAAAAAGCTTTGGTGAATGATTGTTACAGTCTTTCTTCTTTTTTTGGTGGGAAACTGCAGGTAGGAGATCCAAGTCTATACCGCACCCCTGGAGGTGTTGCACCTCTGTCCAACAGCAGACACTTATCAGTTCCCTGCCTAACTGTAGTCAATTCAGTCATCTGCATGATGAGCTGCCGCAGAGGTTTTCTGGCCCTGGGGCTTGTGTACAGGGTGTCTGCATTAAGTCTGCCTTCAGCCTGTGCAATAATACCAATCCTTGGACACAGGCTTCTTTTCAGCGAGAACAAACAGCTCACTGCATTTATCTTACTCTCTGCTAGAGAAAAGATAGTTTAACATACGGATCGGGCCTGCCAAAACAGAGCTGCTGCCTCTGGGAATTAGAAGGTATCAGCGCTGGTGGTGGCTTCAATGGCATCTTCCATCTCTCTGTGCTCACAGGGCTTGCTGCAGGGACTGGTGCTGTGCAGCAACAGTGAGCATGGGCATTCGCTTCCTCTCTTGCTGGGAACTGATCATTCACGGTGCACTCAGGGACTTGTGCAGCTGCTGTTTTTGTCACTGTTAGCGTAGCATTAAATAGCAAACAGAAAAGCATTTCAGGTTTTTGTTGCTGGTGGGTGACTCTTCCAGAGAGTCCTCTAAATGCATCTCCCAAGCTGAAGGGTGCCATCTGTTAGGATGCTGTGTATGAGGCCCTGGGAAGGCAGTTCCTCCCAGCACTGCTGCAAATGGGGAGACCTTGCTAGGGTGCAGCTGATGGCCAGCTTCTCTTTGACTTGGTTAAACTTTGTGTACTCCAAGTCTATGTAGCTCCCCTAACTCAGCCTCCCCAGGTGAAATCAGGTCCTAGGAAGGTTTCCTAGCTTCCATGCAGTGCTTTTTGCTGAGGTTTATTTGCTCTGTATCACACGTGTCCCACTGGTTGGCAGCCCAGTGTCTAACCTGTGTTATGCTTATCACGATCCTAAGTCTCTTGAGAGGTTTTTTTTCCTCTGCTCTAACTTTCCTCTCCCTGCTTTAAACATGGCTCCACACACACCGCTTCCTCCTCTGCTGGTGGTCCCGAGCTGGTGTTCTGGCCCAGGAGAAACAAGTGATCTCTGACACATCTCTGGCGCAGGCACCCCCAGCCTCTCCTCCGCTCTCCTTTGTTCCTCTCAAACATAAACACACTTAACTGGCCTCTTCTTTTCTCCCTCCACCCCCCCCAGTCTTCAAAGTGATCAGACGAGCAACATCTCTCCTGCAGCATGTGCCAACACGCTCTCCTGCCTGCAGAAGGAAGGCTTCCATTTAGGCAGAGGGCCCTACCTGTACCTGGCATTTGCTTTGCTCTCTTCACAGTATCACAGTATCACAGTATCATAAGGTTGGAAAGGACCTCTGAGATCATCGAGTCCAACCTATAACCCAACACTAACACCAACCATCATCTAAACCATGGCACTCAGTGCCTCATCCAGTCTCCCCTTAAACACCTCCAGGGTCAGCGACTCCACCACCTCCCTGGGCAGTGCATTGCAATGGCCAATCAACCTCTTGAGCCCTCTCCCTAGTGAGGGGTTTTGATTGCCAGCATCTCTGGTTTACTGCCTGGAGAGGTGGCAGGTGTACTGTGGAAAAGTGGGAGCTCTGCACCTCCCCAGTCAGTGCAATACCAAAGGACAGGTGCTTTGTCCCCTGCACTGTGGGAGGAAGAGGAAGACAGTAACCACCTGGCACCCACAAAACACCAATAATTATGCGGTTTCTGGTGGGTTTTGTTTTTTTTTTTTAATTGCAATATGTAACAGGAGGGTGGGGGTCATTCCCTGAAGCAGGGGGAGTGCTGAGCACTGTGTGAGCCTAGGGAGGCATGGAGCAAATGACACAGAAAAGCCTCTGAACTCCCAGGGCAGATGTGCAACGTGGCCTTCTCACACACCAACCCAGCAATCCCCAGCCTGAGCTGCTGCCGCCGCTGCCGGCTTTCATGATGCTGAGCACATCCCCATCTTACTGCACCCTTGCTCCCAAAGCCCAGGAGGCTGCTTCAGTTCACCTTGTACATAAAGTTCAGAAACCAAAATAATCACTGGTCTTAATTGCAGAGATTAAGACCAGGAAAGGAAAACAGGATCATCTGCCAGCACTTAATCTAACATTTACTAGCTTAGCAAAAGACACACAGAGGCTGGGCTGCCCTCACATACTAAGGTGTTTGAGTCAGCCTTATGATGGAGGTTGTTCTTGAAAAGAGGTGCCAGGGACAGCCTGGATTGTTGTTTGCACCATTCCCCCACCCCAGCCGAGCCACAGCCAGCACCCTGCTCTTTGCTCACACTCAGCTTTGCCAAGTAGGCAGTTGGAAGTGGGGGAAGCATTTTCCTCCTTTCTCTTCTCCCTTGGCACCTGCGAAAACTGAGGCAGTGACCCCTCTTTTTTACCCCTTCACAAGCTATACCTCCCAACAGGGAAGCAAGCTGGGAGCCCAGCCTCTTCATTCTCAGCCCCAGGGAGCTGGCATGGGGTAGGAAGTTGAGTAGCTCCTCCTTGTGAAGTGCAAACCCAAGGAACCCATTCCCCTGCCATGTGTCAGGGGAGGGGAAGAAGAAATACATGAAGAGGGGGCCTCTGTGGGCACCCCAGGGGAGGGAAGGGTGCAGCTCCTGCAGGGGAAGATGTGGCAAGGGGTGTGATTGTGATAAGCTCCAAGCCCTGATGCGTTAGAGCAGCAGCTTATTACCTGAGTCAATTAAGTGGTAGGAGATTATCAAATCTGAGCATGCTCGTAGGGAAGAGCCGCCCAGGGAGAACAGCAGCCTGCCAGCAGTTGTGAGTATATGCACTTGAGGGCAAGACATTAGGGTTTTATGATAAAATTTAAGGGGGAAAGAAGAGGGATGAAAAGCAAGTAAATGCAATACTTGAAATAACAGAGGAGGAACTGGATCTCCAAACTCTGCCTAGCCTGCAGTGTATGAGGGACTACGTATAGCTTGGCCTTAGATTTCTATATCAGCATAAGCACCCAAGCGTGACTCTGCCCCAAACTGTTGCTCTTTGCCCCCTGGGGCAGAGGGAAGCCACAAAAACCTCCCTGGGCTCTCTGGGGAGCAGCATCCCCCTATGGCAAGTAACCATGAGTCTTCTGCATTACAGTCGGGTGTTAGGGTATCAAAGCTGTGCTTCGTTTCTGTTTCACTCCTCAGGGCGCAGGCTCCAGGCTGTACTGCCAAGAAAAGAGTCATAGAATCATGGAATGATCTGGGTTGGAAGGGACCTTAAAGATTATCCAGTTCCAACTCCCCTGCCATGGGCAGGGACACCTCCCACCATAACAGGCTGCTCAATGCCTCATCCAACCTGGCCTTGAACACTTCCAGAGAGGGAGCATCCACAGCTTCCCTGGGCAACCTGTGCCAGTCACGGAATAAAATTCCTTAACTTTTTTTTATCCCTTTTTGCAGTTCCAGGCAGAAGGAAAAGGTAGAGGAATGCCTTGATAATAAATCACCTGGTTACCCAGGTCCTGGCTTTTAAGAATTGTAACCTGTTTGCCCTACTAATCTTAAAAAAACCCAACAGGCTTGTTGTTTTATTTTTGACTAACGCTTATTATTGTTGGGCTATAAATTTGTGGCCTTCACAGACAAGTTATCAAGTTTTAAAATCATAGCTAGGCTGATCAGTTCCTCCACTGTTTCCCTGCCAAATCCTTAACCACTTCTCAGATAACAAAGAAAAAAAGTCTCACTGTAAATTATTTATCCCCTGGAGGATATTTTTACCGTAGCTGTTGCTAAAAGGGGTTTTCTCCATTCACCTGTCACAGGAGTTTTGTACAGAAAGGACTGCGATGAGCACTTCCTTCTCCATTTTTTTTTTGAGTATGTTGACTCTTTTCTTCTCCATTTTGAGTATTTTGAGTATCCATAGACTTTCAATCTACCCCAGAAAGGATTTTGTCTGCTTCCTTCCCAACATGAGCCTGTGCACGTCTGCAGGGACAAAGCCTCTATGTGGTGGAAGGGCTGCATCCTGAGCTGAAGGGGAAACTTCTCCAGCCCTTGAAACCTCTTTGTCCAGCCTAAGATGCAGGGCTGTGCTGGCAGAGGGGAGCCTTTGGGTGCAGGCAGGGCTGTGCAAGCAGCGCTGGGTGCTCTTCTCCCCCAGCAGCCCACAAAGCTGGAGAGCACCTCCACAGCACAAACCACCCTCAAGGGAAGGGTCCTAGGGTGGGGGGCTACAGTACCCAGAGGGTAGCCAGCCAGGGCATAGAGGGGTGAACAGGGAGGGAGAGAGATTCTTGCTCACAGGGTTGTGGCGTGCCAGGAGCTGCATGTGGCTCTGCAGAGGGTTTGTCCCTCCTGTTTCCCCCCATTCCTCCCTGCCTCAGTCCCAGGGCTACCGATGTCCTGAGCAAGGCCTCCAACAATCCCGTTAGTTCAGGATGCACACAGATTTCTGGCTACACTTCTTGCCAGACCCCGAAAGCTCTTCCATTAATGGTCAGTGGATGAGGCAGAAGTTTTATCTTGATTGAGAAACATGAAGCCTTGTTTGTGAGACAAATATTAGTTTTCTTGTCTCTCGGGCAGGAATTCAAACTATTTGATGATTATCAATGGCAGCCAAGAGCACAGTCACTGTCTCCTTTCCTCCCTGCTCCTCTGGCAGAAAATGAATCCTCCATCATCACAGACCAGTTCCTGGAGAGAAATTTTCAGCATAAGGCTGAGGCATTCAGGTACATCTGCAAAGAGCAGGTTTCAGTGCTCTGGTCAACCACAGAGTTGTCCAGCCTATACCAACTTATTTCATCTTTCTATGCCTTGGTGCCCTATCTGCAAATGGGGATAAAAATCACTTAATTTTCCTCTCATCTTTTATCACTCTTTCCTATTTAAATACCAAGTTCTGATTCAGGGGCCATCTCCTTTTGCACCTGCAAGCATTGCTGAGCACAGTGCTACCTGTTTGCAGAGCCCAGCCTCCAGCTGTCCCTGTGAGCCTATCTTCTCCTGCTGCTTTTGGCACTGCTGGGAGGATGGTTTCATACCTGTTATGACCTAAACTGAAAGTAGAAAAGCCTGTAAGGTGTTCAGAAGTTCAAATAGGTACTGCAAGATTTAGAAATTTTTTTCCTCTGGCTACAAAGCAGAGCCTCTGAGTTAGATCTCCACCTTGAGTTCAGTGCCAGTGAGGTGTCTAAATTCCTCTGTGCCTTGAGGTACAGGACCTAGACTTGTATGAAGAGCTAAGTGTGCCACCTCACTTTTGCCACCTGCATATACTCATCTGCTCAAGGACAGAAGCTGAGAGAGCATCATGTTGCTCATGGGGACATTTGAGTCACTCTGCCTTCATCATGAGGAGGATGAAGACACAACCTCTGGTTTCTAGCATACAAAATCCCACTGAGTGGTATTGGTGCAGCCTTGACTTCACTTTGCAAGAGAAGGTGACAGCATGAGAGCAGGCTGAAGCTAGCAGAAATGTGAGACATGGACAAGAAGTGCTGGAAGGGCAGCCTGGGAGACCAGAATTGTCCTCTGCAACCTGCAGCACTCCCCTTGCAATGCCCAGGACCTGGCCAAGCTGCTGAGGAAAGTCACTGTCACTCAAGAAAGTGTCCTGCTGAGCATCCAGGTTGTGCCGCTGCCCCCAAAAAAATCCATGAGGCAAGCAGATCAGTGAAGGAGAAATGGGATCTCATAACTGAGAGTCCTAATATTAATGACAGCTGAAGAGGCAGGGAGGTCTTCAAGGGATTTTCCCACCATATTTCTGTAAGTCTGTCTCAGCAAAGACCAGTCTTGTTTGGAGCAGGAGATTCATGAAGAGGGCATGGGGCAGTCCTGGAGGAGTTGTGGAGTTGTTGTTTATCTAAACTCTGGACATGTTCTGGGTGTGAAGCAAGTCAATTAAGTTTTTGGGCATTTTCAATTGTGCAGACAGCCAGCAAAGGCTCTTGGAAGACTTGTCCTCAATGTCCTAGTGTCAGGACAGAACTAGCCCTGTCTCCCTGACCTTTTAGCGTGGAGGACTTGTGGCTGGGCTGGATGCTGAGGTTTAAAACCATAATTGGATGTAACAAAAAGACATACACTATAAGAGAAATTAATCCAGTGGCTGGCTCCAGCTCCCTCTGCACAAAGGGATTAAAGTTGTGCATGAGGCAGTCTTAAGAAGAGAGGTTTCCACCAATGGCCAAAAGCATCTGCCCCTGACTACCCTCCAGTGAAGTCAGTTTTCCAGGGCAAGATGTAGTGCCATGGGGTGGGTTTCTTCCAGCAGGTCTATTTTTTTTTTCTGATAAAGCATATTTGACTCATCTAGACTCCATGTCAAACTCATCAGGGAGTTGAGTTGGGAAGATGTGAAAGGAGGGTGGGCTGGGGAAAGGGATAGCATTTGACTGACATTTTCAGCAGGAAACATTTCAGCAATGCGTGTCAGCGTGCGGGGTTTCGTTTCACTTTGCTTCATGAAGGACTTCAAAAAATCCAGAGATCAAACCAAAACACTGCACTCTGGGGAAGAAAACATTTAAGGGAGGCCTTTGGTTCCAGTGGGAAAGCAAAACAAAAACAAAACCCTTGCGGATCAACGGGAAATGATTTTCTCTTTCAGCTACTCATGTTTGCCAGGGAAATAAGAAATTAATATTGTGCTGTAAGCAGTGAGAAGAGCCCCGAGGCCTCCCCAGACCTGAGCCAGCTGCCATGCAAGGGCAAGAAGCCCCCTCCACCATCTATGCAGCATGCAGAGCTTCTCACACTGGTGTCCTCTTAGCTCAGGACTTGCTGCCTGTATCTGCCTTCCTCCAGTCGTGTGGCATGGCCAGGGATGAAAGGCTGGATTAACTTTGTTTTGTGCTCAGTCCTCCTTTCACAACACCCAGTGAACCCAGCTACCCCCTTCCCATCTTTGGTGACTCAGCCAAAGAATTTTAATCTCCGTGGTCTGTCTGTGGTTGTAAAATATAATACAAATGGAGTTGAGCTAGTTTATCACAAAGCCATGAAACTGTTGTCAGAAGAAATTGATACACACTACTGAGGGTGAAAAAAAGTGCTGCTGCTGGGGAAGATTTGACTCAAGACAGCACTTCAAATGGAAATTTCCCTGTTTGAAGTGAATACATTTTTCATCTCTACGCCTTTCATTTCTTTTACACTGCAGGAATGAGAACTCAGAGCATCTGTTCACTCCTGTTGCGGCTCTTGTCTGCAGAAGGTTTCCATGAGCAGGCCACAGGTGCCCTCACCGCTTACAGAAGCCCTGGAGAAATGGTGGTTTGGAGTGAAAGGGTTTGTGTGGCCCAGCTTGGGAAGCACCTCAGCCCTTGCCCTCCCACCCCAGACTGGCAAGCCAGGAACCCTCCACATCTAATCAGCACCGGGCACAGGACATCCACCCACATAAAAACCGAGCACATCCTAGGCACTCCAGATCAAATCACAGGGTGTTTCCCATCCTTCAAAGATATCTGAAGCCTAAAAGAAGCAGATCAAACATGCAAATTTGAACTAAGATTAACTTACATTTACAACTGGAGGGAAGAAAGAAAAAAAAAAACTATTAAGGTTCGTCTGCATTAACTATGCCCATGGGGGTGTTTCTTTGTCTTTACATGTGATGATACTTCATGAGATGCCAGGTCTGGTTCCACCAGATCTCTGGAAAAGCCTTAGAGGCTTAAACCCTGCAAATGCGTTTCAGCAGGAGGCAGACAAGGAGAAGGGAAGTGTCGGCACTGCTTCCTCGAAGCAATGGAGAAGCCTTTGTTGAGTGGCTGGAGGCTACTTTTCTGCTCCTGGATTTCAAAAAGGTGTAATTATCACTTGGATAGGGTTCAGGACTCAAAGAGAACTGCCAGATCTTTCATGAGTTTGTCCCACTGAATCTAGGAAAAAAAAAAAAACAAGGAAGAAAGGAGAGATATGATTTAACTATGTAGGTGTTGTCTCACATCCATAAGTGCCAGGTAGAATATACTGCTATTTCTGTCCAATAGCCTGGCTTATACATACTTTCCCTTTGGAGCATCTGTGTTGTAATATTTTTATATATATAACCCTGCTGAAATGAAGAGGTACTGGCAATTCCTCTATAAAACCTATTTTCCAAAGAGCTCAATCCCAAGGAGTCTGAATAAAACAGGATCTGATTTTCCAGGGATCTCACTGACTCTCCGAAGCTTTAGAGCTTTTTTACTCTGCCCTACAAACTGCCTTTCCTTAAACTTGTCCAAGTAAATTTTAAGTCCAATGGATTTCCATTTACAGTTTTCATGGTGTGAATGCCTTAAACTTTCGGATCTGACAAGTTACTGTCCTAATAATTGTGATCAAGTCACTGTCAATATCTGAGCACAAGCTTGTGGACTTTGTTCTCAGTATTAATAGTTAGGGATAGCTGAAAAAGAGGGAACTGCAGGCATGGCTCACCACATTTTTACAAGATTTTCAACTGTATTCTTTTGAACTGAAAATGGCCTTCAGAATTATTTATGGAATAAACATTTTCTTATCTGTAAAATTTATCTCAGTTATAAAATAAAATATATCATCCTGATGTTTCCTGGACACAGGTTGCTGCTGCCGTCATCACTCCTGAGTGACATGTTATGGAAACACTGGTAACAGCTGCCCCTCTGCCCAACACTCCAAGCCTCCAGTTCTCAAAACTTGGTGCCTGCTGTAGTAGGTGCTCTGTGGCATTTGTCCCATGCAGTGTCTGTGCCCACACTTGCATGCCAGACTTGATCACTAAACTCTTACAATCTTGCAATTAAGTGAAGAAAACAGAGCCAGCATAGCATTGCACAGAGCAGGCATTTGCAGAGGGCACCTGGACAGGAACAGATGAAAAGTCTGGCCAGAGACCCCACTTTAGACTTCCTTCTTGGGAAAAAAAAAACTGAGACTGCGAATGCGCTCTTAGTGCCACCTTCCCAGAAGGCTCACGTGGATGAAATCTTTTCCCAGCATATCAACAGGCATCTTCTTTAACTCAGTCTAAAATCTCTTTTCCAACTGTTTCTGTCCAGCTTCCCTCTGCAAATGCCTGCTCCACACAATGCCACGCTGGCTGTGTTGCTCTCACCTAATCCTCACTCTGCATGGCCATCTGCCCAGCCACAGCTTTTGATACCCATTGCTCCTCTTGCACAATAACTTCAGGTGATGAAATTACCTAAGCTGTGACTTTTTAACTAAATATGCTAATGTGAAATGTGCACTTTAAGAGAATGACCTCTAAAATTCCAGTAAAATTTGCAGAAAAAAAAAATGCTAAAAAAGTTTTACCAAAGATAAATTTAAAAATGTTTAAATGCAACTTTTCTTTCAATCACAGAGTCAACACATTTCTTTCACCTCTGAAAACACTGACCACTCCTGCTGGAGTCATTCAGCCATTGTCCTTTCAACACAAGCTCCCCCAACACATGCAGCTACAACTTGGTGCCCTCATGAAACTCACTTTTAGTAAAAATTGAACCAGCTGGTAACTGAATGATCTTCTCAGATAGGGTACTATAAACACCATTTAATAATCTTATGCTTTATGGGCTTGTTAATCTAAATGGAGCTTTCGAAGCTTTCATAGTGCTGCAAAATGCAAAGCTATGGAGCACGCTGCGCATAAACTGAGGCAAATGCCTCCCATTTGTACAGTTTGTCATGCTGACATGCTGCAGGTGCTCAGTTTTGATCTGTCCTAACAGGCCCATCAGGATGAGCCACCACTGTCTGCATGGGGCATCTCCCCAGGGGTGCAGCATTACCCAGCTGTGTAGGAAGCACATTACTGGGGTTGGGGTGCTGAGAGAGGCAATAATGGAACAGGGCAGGGCTTTTCATGGCTTTTTGCCTGGATTTGGACTGGCAGAGAGATTTCTTTGTCCCTGCCACCCTTGCCATGCTTGTAATATGTGGAAGGAGAAGAGGAGAGGAGAGGAGAGGAGAGGAGAGGAGAGGAGAGGAGAGGAGAGGAGAGGAGAGGAGAGGAGAGGAGAGGAGAGGAGAGGAGAGGAGAGGAGAGGAGAGGAGAGGAGAGGAGAGGAGAGGAGAGGAGAGGAGAGGAGAGGAGAGGAGAGGAGAGGAGAGGAGAGGAGAGGAGAGGAGAGGAGAGGAGAGGAGAGGAGAGGAGAGGAGAGGAGAGGAGAGAAGAGAAGAGAAGAGAAGAGAAGAGAAGAGAAGAGAAGAGAAGAGAAGAGAAGAGAAGAGAAGAGAAGAGAAGAGAAGAGAAGAGAAGAGAAGAGAAGAGAAGAGAAGAGAAGAGAAGAGAAGAGAAGAGAAGAGAAGAGAAGAGAAGAGAAGAGAAGAGAAGAGAAGAGAAGAGGAGAAGCAGGTGCCAGCTTTGCAATCCCAAAGCCGGGTAACGTGCAAGGGCAGCTCTATCTATGAGCACAGGAGACTGAGGCACTTCCACTCACACAGGGGACAGGAAGACCATGTTTGCACCCAGCTCCTGGTAAAGTGGTACAGAATCAGCTTGGTGGTATTTTCCAGTGAGATGGGGCAGGATCTCCTAGTGTTCCAAGTACAGAGATGCGAGGAGGGTTGTTGAAATAGAGGGAAAACCCGGAGCTGAAATAATCTGGGTTTATTGTTTGTCTCCTGACAGCAGGTGGGCTGAGCTCTGTAATCATCCCCTCCACTCCCCAGCTGGAGCACAGGCTGCTCATAACTGTTCAGCATTTTGATAAGAAATATACTCGGAGGCATTTTGCAGTGATGAACAAGAAAAGATGAAGGAGTGACGGGAGGTAGATAAATGTGGTGCGTCTGAAGTGCAGACAGACAGACTCATTGCCATGTAAATGATGTGGTCTCAGCCATTTTTGCCCAATAGATAATGGTAAAATAATATCGGTTCTTATATTCTGATAGGGGTTGGGCTTTCTTTTTTAATATAAATTTATCTTAAGCAGCTGCCTGCCCACCTCCTGCCCAGGTGCTGTGAGGCACGTCCATCTTCATCAAGGGCCACATGTGGTGTGATCAGCAGAGCGCTGTTAGCAAGAAGGGGTGCTAAAATCAGGCTGCTGTATGAGAAGGACACAAAATGCACATCCAGAATATGCCCCTGTACCCTTGCTGCTATAGCAACAGCCAGAGCTGTAGGGGCAGACATGAAGGAGGAGAGGAAAACAAGAGATGGATGGAGAATAGCAAAATATAAAGAAAGTGGGCATTATTGTTATGATGTAAACTTACATCCACCCTCTGAAAAATACTAGCAACAAGGAACAGCCCTTCCTTTAGTCCTGGGCTTGCTGAAGATTTCCATCACAAACAGCAGAGCACACCCAGTCAACCGTTCTCCAATTCCTCTTTCTAACACATGTTGCCGCGTTAGGTTGGACATTCACACTACAGACTTTGCCCCATCACCCTCATTCACAGATCCAGTACTCTCTCTTTCCCTTGTGATGTGCTGTGCAATGTCCCCATGGTTTCCAATAGCATTCTTGTTTCCCAGCATGGGGAAGAGAGGAGAGGAAGGGAGGAAGAGTGGTGCCAGTGGTGCAACTACTCATTTAAGAGAGCCACTTCCTGCACTTGGCCTCCATCTGTGCTCCAGGTTCCTCCTTACAGCTCTCATCATGGTGCTGGCCTCCTCTTCCCCTCCGCACTATTCTGTTTTGCTCCTTCAGGATTAATCCCACCTTGTAGTTCAGCTCCAGTCTGCCCCACCTCTCATTTCTGCCTTGTGACAGAGACAGCAGATGCAGTGGATCGTGGCCAAGCTTGTGAGGGATGCCTGAAGTGAGCAAAGCCTCAAGAGGCAAAGCTGAGTCCTCCCTATATTCATGGCCCCACTGAGCTAAAAATGCAAAGCCATCTCTCAGGACAGAGAGCAGGGGCAGGAGCACCCTTCCTCCCAGTGGAGGAGGAGAAGCATGCTAGGAGAAGGAGGAAAGAACTTTAAATGGTGGAAAACATCCACATTATCTGGGGGTGGGGCAAGGGAGGGAGCCATTCCTCTCTCCAGCCCTGCCTATGGCTCCCTCTAAGTCCTGATCCATCAGAGTTGCTGCTTTGCTTGTTCTCGTTAGCATTTCTGCTGTGCAAAATCTCAGCCTTTTTTCATCTCCACAGGGTTTGCCTGAAAATATATTAAATCTTTTTTTTTTTTGCAATTAATCCTCACCAAAGGTATCATATCTTGTTAATTTCTATTTCCCTCATTTCAGCCATGCAGCTGATTTGATATCAAGCAGCGTGCCTCACTTCAAATCCACTTTATTTTTTCCCTTCCCTCTGCCATCTTTCCTCCTTTTCCCATGCACAAACACCACAACACACAGGCTGGTGTGTGTGCATCTGGCTTATTTGATTCATGCATTACACAGTTTGTTATCAGTTTCATTCATTAAGCACCAGTTAGCTTTAATGCCTTTGGGTATGGGGTTGCACACATCACCTCCGCATGAATGTTCCCAATATTCCCCTGAGATACAATGTTCATCTCTGCAGCTGAGCCTGAGATGTCTTCAGTGCTTCTTAATTTTAAAAGCTACACCTAGAGAGTAGCCTAATGTAGCATTATGCTGGCAGCAAAGCACATACATAAAAAGACATGAAAATTCCATGTATTTGTAACTGCCTGTTCTCTTTGTGATCTCCGTGCAGATGGAAAAGATTGGTTAGGATTCAGTGCCGACAGCTGACAGCCTTGGAATGCAAAGATCTGCTGTGTATACCCAGAACCACACTGCATCAAAATAAAATCATGGAGACAAGCAAGGTGCTTTGTGAGCAGCATAGCAAATGCAGCTTGGCTTGGATTTGTGTTATACACTCCCAGGTTTCACTGTCCACTGCTCTCCCCATACTACTTCAGCCTCTCACTGTCCATTCATTTTCCTTCCCCCTCCCGAATCCAAAACTCCCTCAAGACACTCATATTTTTAGCCCCTGGCCCCGGTAGAACAGGCAAGAGGCAGCCTTTTATACTAGTGCAAAGCACATGTTCTTGCTGGCGGCTGGCTGGTGCCCATGAGCTGATAATTCAGTGCTAACTTTTCCCTGTGTAAGAACTCTAATTCTGCATGTCTTTCTACTCTGATGCCACTGGTGCTCACAGGCCTGGTAGGATTTTCATGTCTTTGAGAGCTCTATCTCCAATCATATCAGAAGTGAGCAGGGGGGGGGGTGTCTCCAAGATTTTCAAGGGTGAAATTGGCAGAGAGATGTATGGACTGTCTTTTAGGGCTTCTTTAGCTTGGCTAAAAACCTGTGATCTATATCAATATATCTTTTCATTTTCTGCCCCTGCAAAAACATAATCAATAAAACCTGTGGTCCATCGTAACATATGAGGTCTGGCACAAAAAAACCCGAGACTAACGCTATAGATTGGGAAACAAGAGTGAGAGTCAAGAGACAAAGAGAAGGCATAGAACATCTTCAAATCTGTCACAGTGAGACAAAGCTCAACTTGATCCCTTCACTCAGTAAAAGTGGATGCGTATTGAAAGACAGATGTTTTCTTACCCTCAATTGGAAAATGTCAATGTGCACCAGCCCTCAATGCATTGTCTCTGATGCAATTTTTAGCTAATAATATCCCTGTGCTTGAGAGCCCACCTTATTTGCCAGATCTGACTCCCTCTTTCCAAAGATCCAAGTTGGTGCTCAAGGGAACCAATTTTTTATTGGTAGAAGATGTGAAAGCAAAAACAATGGAGATCCTCAATAGCTGTTCAGAGAATTGCTTTGAACGTTGGTAGCATCGTGTGCAGCTGTGTGTCAACTCAAAGTGGAATTACTTTGAAGATGATCGTAGTTGATTTTCTGAATTTGTTAAATATAACCAAGTTGTGACTGGAGGTGGCTAAAAGCAGATGTCCTGCCTGTTCACTGTGTCTGCCCCGGGGGCTGTGGCCTTCAGCAGTTGAGTGGCCCAGGAATCTCACCCAGCATAAAGCACCACAACCCATCACCCAGAGCCTTTAAGCCCTAAGCTGGGCTTCCCACCCCCATCCAACTCCTGTTTTGAAAAGAAATTGAAAACATTGAGAAATTTGATTTGCATTTTGAGACTCTCTTCCCATGGCAGTTGGCTGAAAATCAGTCAGAGATTCAGAAGCTTTTGGAGACAGAACGTCTCACACACGGAGCATAGTCTAAACTTTGTTTCCACTGGAAAGCAGACAAAAAATGCTACTGAGCTTTGTCTTGGACTTGCAAGGTGTAAGACTGCATGAAGCTCCTGATTTTCCCCAGGAAAAGCACAGCAGCAGAGCTCTGCACAAAGACTGGGCCACGGGTATCCCGGCCTTTCCAGTTTGTATGCAGGCAGCTACCGTGTTTCTTACAGAAGAATGGTTCCTGCACAATCCATGGCAAATAAAGGGAAACCACCTAAACCAACCTTTTCTTGTGCTTTTCCTCTGAAGCACATCCAATAAACCCAGCCTCTGCACATACCCGTACTATCCACTCCTGAGTTGGGTTTTAGTTGTTGTTCACATCATTTTTCAACTCAGCTTGCAACTGGACAAAGGCTTTTTCTTCTCAGGCAGTATCTCACTGCCAGGTTAGGGCTCTGAATCTTTATTCTCACCCTCAGCCCAGGTCTGGTGGAGGCAACTATCCACTTCATATACCCAAGTAGCTGTTGTGGTGCTGGTTGTACCCTGTGTGCCTGCTGCATGCTCAGGACATGAAAGGACAAGTTCTAACAAGGGTGATAACAAAGCACATATGTGACACCAGGTGACCAAGAAAAGCTTATTTGACTTCAGTGACAGATTTGTTCCTTTACGGCTCTTCTGATAAGCTCCGCCGTCTTTTCCAAGGCCTGCTTTTTTGACTTGGCCTTTTAAATGAGACTTTTTTGAGTAATACAAGAGGTCGAGGCTCCTGAAATGTGAATGCTAAAACACGATCTGCTGAATCCCACTCTCAGAGAATGGCAACTTCTATCTAACCCCCCCCCCCATCTCCTTCCCAGAGTGAAGCAACAGCTCTTCTCCCATCTTGCCATCATCTGCTTCTCCAGAACCCCACTGCCACTCAGGCACAGCTGGGTGCTTCGTTCCTGACCCACCAGCTAGCTGTGCCTGCTATGGCAATTGGACCTCAGCGTCACAGGAGTAACATCACAATACGGATATAAGTGGGTAGGGGAAAGGACAAAAAAAAAAGGTGGCCCTTTCACTCCTGAAAAACACTACCAGCTTCTTGCACAGCACATTAAATGAACATGCTGGTTCCTATTGAGTTCTGAGGGTCTTGGCTGAGTCATAACGTTTTCAGCCAGCTGTGAGGCATCTTCTGACAATTGCCACCTTGTCAGACTGCTTTAAATTCCAAACAAATATTCTTTTCTGTCTGTGCTCACTTCACTAGCATCCTATCCTGACCTTTCTCTGTATTTCATCCACCATTGACCATATGGTGATCCACTGAGATACGAAGAAACATCTTTACTCCTTTAATTTGTTCTCCCAGCAAGGGCAACTTGGAAAATTTTCCATTGCTCTGTCAGTGGACACATTCTCAGTGAGAAAGAAAAAAACACGTAATTTGGGAAATACATGAGTGAGCATTTATAGCAGATTTTTACCTACAAGCACACCTCCAGGCTGATGGAGAATGTTACTTATCTTGCGTTTACAGAGCTTCCAGATCTGCAGCCTTGTAGAAGATTTAGGTACAGCTGCAGTCTTACCATTCTGCTGCTCCCCATTTGTCTAGAACAAATTTGCTTCTTACTCTGTAGCCGTGTATCTATATGTCTAGGGTTACCAGCGATGAGCACTCGCTGAAGTTATATTTGCTTGGACTCTGTTTCGGAGACACCCACTAAGACTTTGCTCAGCCATAGTTAGGGAACTTAGCTAACTCCAAAGGGCTCTCCTGTTGGGATCACTTGAGACTGTCTCTTCAAAATGTTTTGGATCTTGTTTTGTCTCCTTTCCAAGTATGTTGGTGGCAAATGTTTTCAAAGATTCTTTACTTTTGTGTGGACATTCTCTGTTCGTTTGTTCCAGAGGGATAAACTGGCCCTGGTTGCTTTACTGTCTGAATATAACTTTTCAACAGTGCCTTCTGGTTTTCTTTGGCCATGTTATTGACACCGGGTAATATAACATGAAAGAAGTGTGGATGGGCTTTTACAAAGAAATCAGCTAAATAGCTATTAGAGGACTAAAAGCAATCCCATGGCCAGGATTACACGTCTTTAAAATGCTGATAATATCAAGGAGCAAATGGATTTGTAATTTAATGGCAGAAAAGGGAAGACTTTAGATGCGTGTTTCTTTCACATTTGATAGAAAGATTAAAGTGTCTGCATTTGGTGTGCAGGAGTTTGATAAAGCTGTAGCATAGTTGCCTAGGGACATTAGTGTTCACCTTTCTTGTTAATAGTTATTGCAACATATGGAGAGAATTCTTCTGGTCAACATTTTTATTAAAACTTTCATTCTCACAGTGACAAGCTGGATCATTGTCTGCTTTCAAAGTCTGATAATGATACACTTTAGAAGCTTTGAAGAAAACCTTTGTCTAGACAGAAACAACTCAAGAAAGCTCTTGAAATATAGCATTCGCTTTAAACTTGTGTTGATGCCTGTAGGAAGCACTGATACATATTTGGGAAATCTTGAGTTGTTTTCTACTTTCTTGTGCTAGAAACGTGCAAGAGATTTGCAGGACAACAGGAGCTGTGAGAAATAAAAATGTACAACTTTTCTAAGGAGAGTGGTTCAACCTGTGACAGATTTTTCCCACAGAAAGAATTTTCCATTCATCCAGAAACTCATTTTCCTTTAAAACTAAATTAAACTGCATGTGACATTCTGGCTTTTGCATCTTCACCATTGAGGTTGGATTGGGAGATATTTTAAGGACATCTCCAGATCTGATAAAAATGTATAACCTAAAAAATAGTTTTATTGAAATATAGACTTTTAAACAGTCTCCTTGACTTGAGGTCCAGAGGCCTTTTCCAAGATATTATTTCACAAAATCCAAGTTTGGTTCTGACTACGGAGTATTAAGCATATGCAACAAATAAACCAGTCCCATCTAGACATGCAGCAGATCAGCCTGCGTCTCATCCACGAAGAGAAACCCTACTGTGCTGATGGCCAAACACAGGCCCAGAATGTGATGATTTCCACTCAGTTAGACTCCATTAAGGAACATCCCACATGACATGAAGCTGAAAGGGGGCAGAGCCACAACCTAGTCCAGTTCTCCAGACAGACTAACTGACTGATCATGGAGAAGGTGGCATGCTGCATCATCTCTCTAGAATATGGAAATCAGAGGATTACAGCTCCTGGATATATCTTTGTAGGGGTCAAACCTTTGTGATAACCATCTGACCTAAAAATTTATTTGGGTTGTTATCTGATATACCCTGCACAGGATGTAACTGGTAATTTTAATTTTGAGTGGTTCAGATTCATTTTGCTATTTATTGTCATTATATGTATATTAACTGCTTTTTCATCTTCAGAATGCTTTTCAAATAGCAATGCTTTTCACAGAACTTGTCTCAGGTACTCTGAGGAAGTGTATGTTTTTCATAGATAAAGATTGAATCTCTGCTTTGAGGGAGAAATGCAATTCAGGCTTACTGACAGAATTACCAGCATTTCCAAAAATCTCAAAACTGAAGCAGAGAGAGAAAGGTTGAATCTCTTGTCAGAAAAAGCAAAGGAAAGAAAAAAGTCAAGGAATAATACATCCCAATCAGACATTCAGACCACTACCTTGCCCCCTCCTTCCCTTTCTTGGAAAACAAATACAAACACTTACACACTCAGAAACTGGTGCTTTGGCTCTGGATCTGAACTGTCCAGGTAAATAGATGGCTACTGTTTTCACCTGGGAAACAGACCCTGCAACAAACAGCCCTTAGAAAATCAATACAGTCATCAGAACAGGAAGCTGGTGACCAAGTAAAGAATAAAGAATGAAGCCTGTGACTGATATGGACACAACAGCTAAAAGTGTACAAATGTTCACAATAGCCTACTAGATATCAACAGAGTATTTTTATACTCAATAATTTTGATTAGATGTCCACAGCACAAACCAGATTAAACATTTAGTTTCATGGATAGCAGTTTGAACCTACTTCCTATCCATTTTCTTTATTCTTTCCTAAAAATTCATTACTCCTACAATTGAAAATGAAAAAAACCCAGTCAGGATTAATTCGTTTTTTTTTTTTATTTCAATGAAATACATGGACACATTTTGAGGTATCTGACCAATATTTGTTCTGATTTACACACAAGTATTTTTTCAGAAGTTCAGTCAGCATTACATGAAGGAAAGACAAAAAGATACAAAATGATTTCAACAACATGAGCCAAAAAACCCAGAAGTTTGAAAGTTCTGTGGAAACTGTATGGGTAAGAAGGGTTTTACCCTGTATTCAGAATGGGAATTAAGCACATAGCTCTAATGCAAATTGGAGACAAACTCCCAGTTTAAGTAGACATGGTCCAAATGAAAGGTATTCCATAGGTTTTGAGATACCAATTTTAAAAGGTGTATTCTTTGAAAAAGTAATGCAATATTCTAAACAAAAGGAGAAATACCTACATTTTCATGCTGATGTAAACCAATAAATTCAATATTACCCTTTTTATACAAACTAGGATCTAACAATTACAGGAACATATTTCTAAGCATATAATCTCTGACCTGCCAGAAAGGCACAATCATTCACAAACTCGATGTTCAGAAAAGAAGGAAAAAGCATAGCAACAATTTTTCAGTATCATGAGTGGAGATTTGCTTTTGAAGGTGCAGGTTTATAGAACTCTGTTTTCCTCTTCCAAGCGTTGATTTGAATGGAATTTTTCTTTTCCTGAAAATCATCCTTCAAATAATCGCCAAATAGCCAGTGTCTGATATATGAATTTCTTCTTTCACTTTAGAAGATGCCATAAAAGAAATTATTCTCAAATATAGTCTTACTTATATTTGTAAAATTGTCTTTTCAGAAATAGAAATATTTCTGTGAGGTTTTTTAGGGAAAGACATTTTATCTAAATCTTACCTTTCCCAGTCGAAGTGTTTTCAACCCAGTGCATGTCAAGTTAGCAGCCAGGAAAATCAGACAATAAAATTTACAGGAGGAAGCAGGAGAAAGGAAGGTAATTTCCTGACATGGATTTATCTGGTTTTGCTGTCTCATTGAGTGAAAGGCAAAAGAAAATAGCCAAACAGAATAAAAGCTGAATAAAAAGTAGAATACAAATGTTGCTTCAGGTTTAACAATCCAAAGGAAGTTTAGTAACACAGCTGAAGCAACCTGAGAGGCATCTGTTTGCTTGCAAATGATCTTTGGGTTTTGTACAGACAACATTTGAAGTCCTTTGACAGACTGAAAATACCTTCTTTTTTTCCCTTAGATGTTTTTCCTTTCCCTGGTATTCATTTTCACCTGTAGAAAAATCCCCAGGGTTTTAGATTTGGTTTTCAGTCGAACTTGAAGCTTTCTGTCTCCTGAGAGGCTGTTACCTAGCTGCCCGTCTCCTCAAATTCACTGTAGGGGGATGAGGCTGAAGAGGTTTTAGACTCTCCATCACTGTTGCACTCTCGTAGAGGACCAGGACTGGGCGCTTCCGGGAGCTCCTTGGCAGAGAGTGTTTCCTTACTGTTAGACCCTAAGGGATGGCAGTCCAGCAAGCTCTGCAGGTGTTTGATGTAGCTTATTGCAGCTCTCAGGATCTCCACTTTGCTGAGGCGCTTGTCAGCCAACTCCTTAGGCAGGTGCTCTCTCAGGCGTGTGTAGCCCTCGTTCACGCAGCGCACTCGCTGCCTTTCCCTCTCGTTCCTCTTTCGAATGAAGGCAGGCTCAAAGGAATAATCATAGACCCCCACATAGCCAGGGAATGGGATATAGGAGATGCGACCTGTGTGCCCACAATAAGCTTGCTCCCAGTAAGATTGATCCAGATGGAAGGGAACCCCAAAGGGCTCTTTCAGAGGGACCCCATGGGGATGCACATAGCTGTTAGCCAGGGACATAGCTCCTGGAAATGCAATCCTGTTCAATAGTCCATCACCACTTTTATTGCTGTCCATGCTTCGTTTTTTTCCCACCTGTGGAACGTCAGTTCCTGAATTTGGCTTCCAAATCTTTTATCAGTCCAAGCAAGGAGGAAACATTTGTATAGTTACTCTGTCCCGTGGGTTGCAATTTCCTCCTGCAAGTATATAAAAACTCAGATCTGAAAGCACTGCTGATGACTCATGAGGTCCACTCTGCGTCTGGAAATCAGCTCTAAGCTTTGTTGTTTTTATAGATGCAGGGTGCCAGGTAATTTAAAGACAAGTTTTGAAGACCATCACTCCACAATTTAAACCCTTATTTTCCTCTGATCTTCATATTTCAAAAGGTAATAAAAGGTTCCTGTGTATTCCTTTTCTCTCCGCTTGAAATTATGACCATAAGAGTTAATGCCAAACATAAATAATCTTCCAGGCTCTAAACACTTCTCATGTATTGTAATCCACAATATCGTTTGATATGATGTCTCCAAAAGATGGGTAATTTGCAAAGTTTACAGGATCTTCAAAGTTTTGGCAGAACTCCTCCCTTTCAGGAACCAAGGCTCTTCTGTCATCTGAAAACTACCCAAAGGCTTTTCACAATGAAATCCAAAAGACAACTGCAAGCTTTGTTGTTTCGGCTGTTCTGGTCTAACTGAAACGCTCACAAGCAGTTTGCAAAACTTATATGGCATGTCTCTAGCTTTCTGGGGAAGCTGAGAAATCTTCAAAGGAAAGAGTGCTCTCTTGTGGTTGCAAGTCGTGTCAGATCAAGAGTGCATACGTGCAAGTACAAGAAGATAACTGCTTTCCTCTCCCTTTTTCAAGAAGTGTGAGTTTCACAAATTGAACACGAACATTTTCAAAAAAACAAGCCTTCAACATTTTGTGTCTTTCTGCTCATTGCAGGAATGTCTGGTCATCACGATAAGCACCTGTCTCAGATAAACACATACAAAGGTGATGCCCTGATTGGTCCCTGTGTAGCTATTACTAGATGTCTACTTAGATGTTGGCTTACCTGATGGACCTTACACATTGCTTTAATTGGAGAACTGAAAATCCCTCTTGACTGTGCCACATCAGTTGAGCATCCTCTGGTTTGCCTGCAGCTTACGAAGGAGAACAGGTGGACAAAAGACAAGAACTTTCATCAGTATAAAGGCATAATGTCCTCATCCATGCCTTTCCTCTAAAATATCCTGTTATGCTAGGATCTTCTTCTGCAGCTACTGGAGGTCTTTTCACGTTGTTGTTCAAGAGCTCCGTAGTTATATTTTTTTTCTGAAAACATATCTTCACAGTTAACTGAATTTATCTTTTTCTTTTTTCCCTCAGCAGTTCATGGAGTTGAATGTTTGGTCTGGGAGAGCTGTGGGAAGGGACAGACGTGAAAAAGTACAGGCATGTAGGCTCTATTCAAACTGTTCTTTTGCTCAAAGTGAAAGTTTCTGCCCTGTTCAGCCTTTCATGCCAAATTGCCTCAGAAGCATGAGTAACTGAAACAACATGCTCCACTCCGAGGACCACATCTATGTCTCTGCTGAGTCAGAAACCAGCAGCAATGACGTCAGTGTGCATTTTTAAGTCAGCCTTTGTATCTTTGCTGGCCTATTCTTTGGCTTCAAAAAACAATGGTAATCTTCAAAGTATGATGAAGGTACAGGCAGACTGTTCCAAATAGACATGAGTGAGAAAAATCCTGGACTCTCGTTTATGCCAGGGGAAGGGTCAGCACCAAAATGGCTCAAAAGCCATGACAACTATCCTTCTACTTTCACCTCCATTACCAGCATTGCCTAGCTGGTGTTTGAAGCTGAAGGTTTTGAAGCATTACCTAACAGTTAGCTGACGCATTTCATGAGGGGTTGAGATCTTTTCCAGTCACAACTAAACATCTTCCTAAATATGTGCCTTAGTTGAGCTTGAAGGTATTGGTGTCAGACAAGAATTACTGGGAAAGAGTCAGTATGTACAACTCATTTGTGATCAAATAATCATTGTCTGCCTTATAAAATATCTTTGGAAACAATTGAACAATATAGGCTTTGAATACCACTTGCACTATAAACTTTGCTGTCAGAAAGGTCTCCAAAAAAGAAGTGTTTTCAGAAATGAATGCTTAAATGAAAACAGTTCACATCCTGTAGCACTGAGGTAGGCCAGGACTTACAGTTTTCTTAAAGCAAACAGGATGTTGGCCTCTAAACAAATATATGAAGTAGGAAAAGGACATTTGACTTGTGTCATCGTTAGATTTAAAGCGCTGTTCTCTGGCAGTATTCCTGTAAGGAAATGGAAGCATGCCTCTTGGGGTTTCTCAGATGTTAGAATGTTTCACAGCTCTCCATGACCTTGCCAGAAGTCTAGCTACATTCCAAAGGCAGGGTTATGTTTCAGTTCTGTCATGCAAACGCACTATTCCCTGTCGCCAGACCTTTTTTCCATGTTTACTGTAAAAGTGGGTCGCCAGCACTTCCCAGAGTGTCAGAATTGCACCTGTGCTAAACAGACATCCACTTTTCCTTCAGAAAAATCCATGCTGTTAATCCTTTAGAGAAACACATAAAGAAAAATTACAGGTAAAAGTTATTTGTTAATCTGAATGATTGAAGCTGATCTCATATCAAACCGACTCTCCAGTATGATTTTGTTTGTGTGCAAAAGAAACAAGAAAATATGCCACAGGCTTTTGCTGAACATCATATCTTGTTGACAATCTAACGCCACTTGCTCCAAAAGGGAATTGCCCCTGGGAAGGGAGCCAGCCCAAGGCCAACACACCTTACATCCTACTGAAGGTCCTTGTTGAGAGTGCAAGCGGGATTAAAGCTGTGTATCATCCCCAGTCTCTGCACACAGTAGGGCCTTCTCAACGTGTCTGCACATGCAGACTCAGTGGAAGTCGCAGGACTGGCCCACCCAAGGGAAAGGTTAATATGCATTCTTTTTCATTTTAAGAGTAAATTAAGACTACTACGTGGATAACATTACTCTTTCAAGACAAGCCTTTGATCTTCTTTCTTACACTGTTTCTCCAATCAACTCCTCTTCACACCTTTGCCTGGATGATGCCTTGACTCCAGAATGCGATATCCTCCATGCTGATACAAAGCAGATGGCATGGTTTGCTTTCCAGGTGGTACAAATCAGGTGTTATTCATTGCTCTACAATGTCAGACATTGTACTGTTTCTATTTACATTGTATGTTTTGGTTTGGGTTTGATTTTTTTTGTTTTAAATACAAAGTTTAAATGAGGATGCTGGAAGATTCCTTACATACTCTGTTGCCTGTTGCATTCAAACAGGTTCCCTTCCTTCTCTCTTTCCTTTTACTTCACTATACACACCTATTACCCAGTCAGAAGAGAAAATATTTCCAACATACCCAAAGATAAAACATTGAGGCATCTTCCTTCCAGATATAACTTAATTGTGGTTTTAATTGCATATATCCTAACATAGTATCTACAAGAATGTAACCTTTGTGCAAAAGAACACTCAACTCATTCACACTCCCAGAAGAATCATGACTAAGACTACTGACATTACACAGTGATTGCTTTGAATTACTTTGAGTTACTCAAAGCAATAGATTCTCCTTGACACCATGTCCCTCTGTGTCTGAAAAGAAAGCAACTGGTGGAAATACTGCAGTAGCAACACAAGATTCAGCAAAACACATGCAAGTCCACCTATTTCCCAACAGAAGATGTCTCAACTATATCATCTGTGAACATATTACTAAGAAAGAAGAAAATACACCAAACATTTAAAAAGAAGGATCCCTCACAATATTGTGCATTCGTACTATTGTACTGTGCTATAATTACACTAAATTCTAGTGTTTGTTATACATATGATGGTTTGTCTGGGCTTCTGGAATTTATCATCAGATATAAAAATGTGAAATTAACAGTTTCTCCTATTAACTGCATACCACAGCACTACTGTAATAGCTGCAATTTACACTGAGATCCAGGAATACAAGACTGAATAGTTTTGTACCTCTCTAATTCTGTCTTATCTTTAAGCATTTATCACATCTTTCCAGCTCTATAGCTGGAAGTGAGAGTTGCACCTAAGCTACCCAGGTTTCATTTGGGACTATCACCAAAAAACAAGTAGTGTATGATAAGCCAATAAAAAGTGGAGGGAAATTTTGATTTTTTTTGCTGTTAAAATGGCTGGCTTCAATCATTACTTTTTGCATAATTTTCATTCAGTGTTATTCTGCTTGCTCTGAGAAAGAACTAAAGGGCAGATTTGCAATAGCGGAAAAGAACTGATTGTATCAAGCTGTAGGCATGGTCCAGCAGGGGCTTCTGCTCATGCTACAGTGTAGGCCTAAAGTGTACTTGCCGGATCTCTTTCCTTCATGGTTTTCTGAGTCTCGCTTATCTTTCAGTAAATCTCCAGGACCTGAAAAAGACTTGAAAAATAGCTCTGCAATTTGTTCCTCGTGCAGTAAGTATCGCTATAAATGTCAATAAACTAAGCTTTCAGGGGACATAGTCTTATCAAAACACTTCACATATAACAAAAGCCTTCAGTATATTAAAAAAAAAACTTCCCTTGCAGAAGAAACAGTTCTCAAATGTGTTTTATCACAATACCTTGGGCTTGTAGAGTACATCTCTGTAGACACAGATTAATTCCTCATTCAGTGACACTTCATATTATCACTGGCTTCCTTTGATATTTGTGCTTTAAACTGGTAGTTAAGATACCACTCATCCAAGGGAGTAAAGTGACTACAAAAAAAGCTGGATTCTCAGAAGACTCATGCTTGATAGTAGGAAAAAACACTCTTACCTGTGCATGACTATATCTAATCTGGTTTATGGGCTCAAAGTATTACTTTCAGCTCAGAGAGTTGAAATAGTACAAGGATTTCAGAGCCAGGGCAGTTCCACAGTAGAATCAAGTTATCATATCTGGTGTTAAGACAAGATGAAGGTTTGAGGTAACGTAGCATTTCAGGACAGAACTGAGATGTTCCAAGTACAACTGTGAGGTTGTGAGGAGGAAAACTGAAAATGGAAGGTCTCCAGTCATCTCCTATGTATTAGGGAAAGCAACGTGAAGAGAGACTTTGGGTGTGTAGTCATTTGCTGGAGTTTCTAGGAAAGATGCAAACAACCATGGTAACCGTGATACTATGCTCATACAAATGAAGGGCAGATAACTACACACACACACACACACACCCCCATCACAAGCTTAGCAGTTCCGAAAAATCTGAGGACTTGATGAGTTTTTTCTTGACTTGGTGAAATAATGTTTGGGGACAGATTCAGATACTCTCAGTTATGGTTAGAGTGGAGATTAGTGGAGAACAGGAGAGGCTGTGGGATATTTGGTAAACTAAATGAGGTCATTCTTTTGGTCACCAATGACAGAAACCTGCGCTTACTTTGCTGAAATGTAGTCCTCTAGAAGTTATGTACTTACACTAAACATCATACAGGTTCCAGGTACAGGCCATAGACAGAGAGAGGCAGCTCCAAAGGGAATTCTTCTCACACATCTCAGACACCTACCTCAGCACAGGATGAAGTACTCCCTGCAGCAGCCTATTTCTCTCCTTCATCTACAGAGATCTTGAAGAGCTAGCATACACCAGGCGTCTAACTTTCTGAGAGCTAAAGCCATAAGAGAAGAGCCTGTTTCCACCCCTAGAAGAACCGATTGGTTTGTATTGAACTCGAATGACCCTTTCAGATCCTATATTTAGGCTCTTTAGATCAAAAGGTAGCAGGCAGAAGAATACCTTAAGTTTCCTCCTGTACAGACATCCTGTCAAGGGATGCCTTGTTTAATGAGGAATCATTTAAGTGTCAGGCATGATCAAATTACAGAAGCACATTACAGTGTTTCAGGAAACAGCTCTTCCCTCCAGTACTTAAGGAACTTGTAGATTGATTGGAGCAGTATACGTGATGAATATCCACATGTCACAGGCAAAAGGGAGTGACAAAACTACTTGTGTGCATCGAGAGATTCCTTTGAAATGTTGCCTTAGCCGGAATTGTACATACAAGCCATAAAATCATAGATGATTGAACACCAAATGATGTCCAGAAGGTAGCTGGGGAAGCATGGGGTCGTGGTACCAGAGGCCAAGAAACAGTTCAACCCTCTAATGACAGCAGATACAAGAGCGTGATGAGAAAGCAAGGGGATAACAGGGACCTCATGAAGTTCAACAAGGCCGAGGGCAAAGTCCTACACCTGGGTTGGGGCAATCCCAAGCACAAATACAGGCTTGGTGGAGAAAGGATTGAGAGCAGCCTTGAAGAGAAGGGCTTGGGGGTGCTGGTGAATGAGAAGCTCAACATGAGCCAGCAGTGTGTGCTTTCAGCCCCCAAAGCCAACTGTATCCTGGCTGCATCAAAAGCACAACCAGCAGGTTGAGGGAGACGATTCTGCCCCTCTACTCTGCTCTTGTGAGACATCACTGGAGTACTGCATTCAGTTCTGGAGTCCTCAGCCCAGGAAGGACATGGATCTGTTAGAGTGAGTCCAGAGGAAGACCTCAAAGATAGGAAGACCGGAGCACCTCACTTATAAGGACTGGCTGAGAGACCTGGGCTTGTTCAGCTTGTTCAGTTAAAGGCTCCAGGGAGACCTTATAGCAGCCTTCCAGTACTTAAAGGGGGATACGGGAAAGATGAGGGGGTACTCTTTATCAGAGACTGCAGTGATAGGACAAAGGGTAACAGTTTTAAGCCGAAAGAGGGGAGATTTAGTTTAGATATTAGGAAGAAATGTTTTCCTGTGAGGGTGGTGAGCACTGAACAGGTTGCCCAGGGAAGCTGTGGATGCTCCCCCCGTGGAAGTGTTCAAGGCCAGGTTGGATGGGTCCTTCAGCAGCCTGGTCTGGTGGAAGGTGCCCTTGCCCATGGCAGGGGGGTTGGTACTGGATGATCTGTAAGGTCCCTTCCAACCCAAACCATTCTGTGACTCTGATTTTCGGTACCAACGGATCCGGCGGGCGGGAACCGCCCGAGCCCCGGGGCGGTGGCGCCGCTTCCTGGATGCGGCGCGCGCGGCAGCAGCGGCGGAAGCGGCTCCCACCCCCCCCCCGCCCCATCCCGCCGCCGCCGCCGCCATCACCGCTTCTTCCTCCTCCTCCTCCTCTTCCGCGGTCCACCCGCCCGGGCCCCGCCCATGAGGCGGCAGCGGGGGCTGCGGCGGGGCCGGGGCCGGGGCTGCGGGCAGGCGGCTGCGGGACGGGGCGGAGGGCCCTGATGCGGCTGCGGCCGCTCCGCCGCTGGGAGAGGCCCCGCCCCGGCGCCCCATGCACCCCAGGTGAGCGGGGGTGGGGCCGGGCACCCTGGGCTCGGCGGGGGGACGCGGTGGGGAAGGGCTTCTTCGGTGCCTGCCGCGGGCCCTCAGGCTTGGCCCCGGGGGATATGGAGATGTTGGAGAGGGTCCAGAGGAGGCCACGGAGATGATCAGAGGGCTGGGACTCCTCTGCTAGGGGGACAGGCTGAGAGAGTCGGGTTGTCCAGCCTGGGCAGATCTCGTAGAGGCCATAGGGTACCTGAAAGGAAAGCTGGGGAGTGACTTTTTACAAGGTCGTGTAGTGATAGGACGAGGGGGGGATGGCTTTAAATTGGAAGGGGGAAGATTTAGATCAGATATTAGGCAGAAATTTTTCACAGTAGGTGTGGTGAGACAACTGGCACAGGTTGCCCAGGGAAGCTGTGGATGCCCCCTCCCCGGAAGTGTTTAAGGCCAGGTTGGATGGGACCTCGAGCAGCCTGGTCTCGTGGGAGGTGTCTCTGCCCATGGCAGGGGGGTTGGAACTGGATGATCTGTAAGGTCCCTTCCAACCCAAACATCGTATTATTCACCACCCCAGAGTACTGGGGAGGGGACAGTGGATCCAGCCACTGAGCGTCGCTGCCCTCAGCAGTCATTTGGGCTGGAGAGCGGAGTATCCTATGCTCTACAGGCACAGCTACTGGAAAGCTGTCCCTGGAGGTAAATAGGGTAGTTATCAAGGGTAGGATAGTGTGGGGTGCAAAAACTGGGCAGAATCGAGGCAAAAGTCAGCTCTTCTGTTTGTGCAGCTCAGAACTTTGGGTTAACTTGGGCTATTTTGGTGTATTTGGCCTTCTTTCAAGATGAGCAGTACCTTTCCTTGCTGGAGTGGCGAGCCAAGGTCCAAGTCTGTCGGTAGTACTGCGTACGGGCCTGCCAGGTTTGCAAGGGACACATGAGAAGCTTGGCTCAGGATGGAGGCCATTGTTCCTGTTGCTAGAATTGTGACAAGTGTGGGGGTAGCTAGTCTTTCTGGCCCTAAGAACTGCTGATTAGAGCCTGTGTGTGGGCAGGAGTGCCAGGATGGGCATATCTAAGGCCAGGCAGAGCCTACAAAGCTGTTGACAAGTGGGAGGTGACCATGTCTTCTTGGTGTCACCATGTCTGTGGACTGGTTCAGGCTGCATGCACAGCTTGAGACCCCAGAGGATGGATATGCCTTGAGCTGGCTTGGTTTCTCCCAGGACTGTGAATTTGGATTGCTGAGCAGTCTGGCAGTTTCTGCAAGTTCTGCAGCCACTCATGTGGTGAGCCCCCTCTTGAGTATCTTGAAAGGTGCAGGCACTCAAGAGCCACTAGTTCATCACTCTGAAATAACACATCATCCACAGTGTCATTTTTAATGTGACAGGACCATGTTCCATGATTAAAGAACCAGACTGAGACAGCCTGTTAAAACTAACGAATCAGAGAATGATTTGTGTTTCTTATCAGTTTTGAGTGATCTTCCCCCCTCCTCTCCTGTGACTTTGGTTTTTGAACATGAATGTGGTGTCCATAAGTCATGAAATGTAAATCAGATGCTGTTGCCCGAGTATGACGTTCGGTTAGCAAGTTGATCTGTATTCACAATACTTGAATCACAGTGATTTTGGCTACAAGGGATGAGACTGTTTTCTGGATTGTGAGGAAAATTATGGTCTGATTTGTCTTTTTAAACTGGCTTTTTAATTTGAGTTGTAGCTGTCTGTTATGATCAATATGTATTGATCATGATGTCATCACAGTGTGAGTGGTTGATGTGCTTCTGGTTTTATAAGGCACAGTTTCTACGTGTCAATATCTGATTTAGAGTTTTTTTGCTCAGCCCATCCTCACGACAGTACAGTCAGTAATCAGGAATGCTCTTGCTTCTGTTTCTCTTTCCCCTCCACTCTCTGTTCGCTGCTCCCCAGGATGAATGAAATGAACTTGAGTCCTGTAGGGATGGACCAGCTGACCTCATCCTCTGTGAGCAATGCCTTGCCAGTCTCCGGGAGCCACTTGGGATTGGCAGCATCACCCACTCACAACGCCATACCAGCACCAGGTAATGGGGAAAGCTCCCACTTAGCTCATGCTCTGTGTTTTACTGTTACGGGAGTGGTCGTCACTGGGTGGCAGTGCTTGCTGTGATAGCAAGTCATGTCTTTAGCAGGTAATGAGGTGGTGAAGAACTGGGGAAAGGTAGACCATAAACCGTTGCTTATGCAGGCAATGGTTTATGGATGTGTGCTTAACAGGCTCATGCCTTAATGGCAGTCTCATTTTGTTCTAATGGGGTGGTTTGCACTGTGGATTGATGAGTGGTAGCAGAATTCTTTGAAATATGAACTGTAGCTGCAAATCTGTCTCCGTCGATGTCTATCTTCACTCAGGTGAAAATAATGTTTTTTCACCTGTAAAGCAAAACTGGTTTCCTGGCTCTTTTTTTTTTTTTCAGGGACCTACACAGGTGAGAGTCCATTACAACTGTGAAGTAGAAGCAGGCCTTATGTAGTATGTCCAAAAAATATCTAGACACATTCAGGCATGCCTCTCAGTGCTGTGATAACCGTGATCCTTTCCTTGAAGCTTGCTACCTTCCTTTGACAGTACCATAGTGTACTTCCATAGGGAGCTGCTGAGGAATTAGTAAAACCTCTTTGTTAGTTTGTGATTTCATAAGATCAAGTAGTTCCATTGAACTTAAATGGGCGTTTCCTTTTGCAGGCTTGCCTGTTGCAATTCCAAACTTGGGCCCCTCCTTGAGTTCCTTGCCCTCAGCTCTGTCTCTGATGCTCCCAATGGGTATTGGGGATCGAGGAGTGATGTGTGGTATACCAGAGAGAAACTACACCCTACCTCCGCCACCATACCCTCACCTGGAGAGCAGCTATTTCAGACACATTCTACCTGGTAAGTGATCTGGTATTGATGGATATGAACAGTGACAGAAATTGTTATAAGGAGCCACCTGTTTCTGTCCTGAAGCAGGCAAGAGTAACTGTTCTGCAGAGCTGTAAATTCCTGGAGTTTGCCTGGAGTCTGTTATTTACACACTTACACACCTTTATTTTCAGGCCTCTGTTTATATGTATGTATATGAAGAAAATTGCAGTGAACCTCTGGTCATTCTGTCTGCTGCTTTGTTTTTAAGAGTAACAGAAAACAAAGCATGCCTGGCTTCTATCTCAAATTGCTTTAGTTTGAAAACTGCTTTTTTTTTCCTCCTGTAGTCTGAAGGAGTACTTGGTATGTGTGTGATGCTCAAAAACAGTGAGCATCAGCTGAGGAGTTTGGGCTCTTGCCCACCCCTTAGCCCATGGCATAGATTTTCTTCATTTTTTGATCAAGGTTGGTTTCCAAAGGCTTGTCATACTGATTTCTATCTTGATTCCTCTCGTGTTTTAGAGTATAAATGTAGAATTTTATATGTTAGTATATGAAGACACAAAAATTCAAGCTCTAAATATAGTCATTGTTTTGTTTTGTAGCTTAAGATTGACAAGGTGGAAGGGGGTAGATAAACTTCTTCAGGGTCAGCCAGTGAGCGCAGTTGGTTCCGTCTAGGTTAGGAAAAGAAGCACAGCAGCACAGATCTCATTAGCTACCTGATGACTGATGGCTGAACTTGCCAACTGCTTAGGAGTAACCTTCCCTCTACTGTATTACATGCCTGTCCATTTTGTGGGCAAAGGGTAGAGGAGGAGACAGTGCATTTGAGGACTGAAGGTATTTGCCATTCTTCTGAGCTGGAATAATTCATGCAGAAATGTATTTTTTCTTTCTAGTCTGCTTGATGTTTAGCCTGATGTTTCATAGGACTCTTCCATCATTCATCTTACTGCCTTCAAGGATCATCCATGTTCAAGCCACATAGCAACATAGCATACAGAAATACTTGGTACAGCGGATTAAATTAAACTATCCATTTCTTGGTTTATCCGTTTTTAATGGGGTTGTGCTGCAGAAAGAGTGTCCATGCTTGCATGCTTGTATAATAACAGACATGTTTGAAGGAAAACTTATACAAAGCAAATGGCTTAAAAGGTACAGGGCCAGAAAGAAATATGCTGACTCAGATCTTGCAGAATCTGCAAAATCTGTCTCTTGTCTCCACTGGAAGTACTGTTTACTTGCCTGTGCTGATGTATTTCCTCCAAAGACTTTTTTTTTTAGCTTTGTCCAAGGAGAGAAGTTGATTGTATGTAAATACAGGTTAGTGTTTCTTTGTATCTTAAATTCCAAGGTTGTTTGATATTGGGGATCTTTGCGGAACTACCAGAAATATGTTAGAGTTTCTGATTTAAATTCAACTAGGCTATTGTTTTAGGAGAAACAACATACTTTCCATCTAAGGAAAAAGAGCAGATGGCTCACTATACCTTTGAGAGACCTCATCGTGGTCCTTCAGAATTGCAGTTCATGATCTCCGAGATGGACAATTGTGTCACTTAGTCGTAAAGGACAGAAGTAGTCATTGTTAAACACCTAAGCAAAAAGGGTGTATACTGGAGAACTGTTTCTACTTCTCCTACCAAAGATGAATGAGGGATTATCAATTGTTAGATTCCACTAGAAGTCCTTCATCCTTTTTGAGCTGTTTCTTGAGAATGAAAAATTTTGCTGAAAATGTGAAGAACCTCTTTCTGATTCAGTCTGTGTACCGAGGAACCTAGGTTAGATCCTGCCAGAAACCTGGCTGTTCAGAGTTTGACAAACCACTAGAGACTTGCTCAGTTGGATGGAAGTTCTTTATTTGTAGCCAAATGATACTTTGACCAGAGCGTTGGATTAGCGTATGTTTGAGAGACAGGTTAGAATTAGTGGATTTAAACTGGACATAATGTACAGAACATTTCTTCAAGGACCTAGGTCTCAATGTATTATTCTTTGATGATGGGGTATTTTTGTTCAAGGTTTGAAAACTGATGTCATTCTTTTCTCTTTCCCCCTCTGTTTTTATCAGGTATCTTATCCTACTTGGCTGACAGACCTCCACCTCAGTACATCCATCCCAACACTATAAACGTTGATAGCAATCTGGCATTGTCAGTCTCCAGCAATCCCTCAGCCCTAGATCCCTATCAGACCAGTGGAACTGTGGGGCTGGAACCAGGGATTGTCTCCATGGACTCCCGTGCAGTGAACACGCATGGTGCTCAAAATCTGCATCCTAGTGACAGCCACGAAGTAGCGCTGGATACTACAATCACTATGGAGAGCGTTTCGAGAGTAACCAGCCCCATCTCCACAGATGGGATGACAGAGGAGCTTACAATGGATGATGTCGCTGGGGATCATTCACAGATCCCAAATGCCTCCCGGAGCCATGAACCTTTAGCCGTAGACACAGTGGGGACTAACTTGACATCGGACGCTGTGGGACATGGCGGTGTCATTCCCATTCACAGCAGCACTTTGGAACTCCCTGTGGTCATGGAGCCCGACCACATTGCTGGGCGGGTGACAGGAATATCGGGCAGCACACTAAATGACTCCATTCATACTGTGGCCATGAGCACCAACTCCGTGAGTGTGGCGCTCTCTACCTCACACAATCTAGCTTCCCTGGACTCGGTAGCCTTGCATGAAGTGGGCCTCAGCCTCGAGCCGGTGGCTGTGTCTTCCATAAATCAGGAAGTAGCCATGGGACCAAGTCATGTGGATGTGGCTGCAGACAATCTTGCATTTGTACCATCCTCTCTGCAAATGGAAGACTCCAATTCGAACAAGGAGAACATGGCAACCTTGTTTACGATATGTGAGTGGGCATTTCCTGCTTTCTTGAAGTGGGGTTTGTTATGTAGCTGTTGTCTGGTGAGATGACAGGATGCTTGTTGCTGGTCTGACAGATTTCTGGTGAAAGAAACAAGTAGTTAATAAAAAAGTCCCCAAAAGTTGGAATATCTGCAGTGGCAGATTAACCTCGCTGAATGGTGCTAGTTGGAAGTAGACATAATAGGATGTTCTGTTTGTATCCATGTTGCCTTGAGGCTGACAGCCGAGTTCTTTATGAACTTCTTGCCTTTTATGGGTATGCTGATATTATCCTTTGTAATGAGACTTCTTTTTTTTAAAAAAAGGAATCACAAATGACTCTTATTTCTCTGTTAAAAAAAGGAAAAAGAAACAACAAACACCACCACAAGCCGTACATTTCATGGAGTGGGTGTAGTTGTTAAATCTGGTGTTACGTGATTTAGCAAAATATTTTAAAGCCATGAACAAGCATTGTGAAAATGTTCTCATCAGGATCTGCTGGAAAAAAGGGCAGAGAGGGAGGGAAGTTTTCAATATTTCTAATTAATTCTCATCAAAGGACTTTAGTCCAGAGGTTAGATGCTCTCTTAGGTAGACTGGAGTACTGGGCATTGCATTCTCTCAATCCTGTTGTCGTTCAGGGAATGGTGTTTGAGAACTGTAATGTTCTCCTTTGCTCGGACAGAAATTTAACTTCCACCTGCAGCATGTCTGGCTTCCTGCCACTGAAGTGTAAGGCCAGCTTTTGTATTCAGTGTTTTAGTTGTGGTAGCATTGCTGAGTGCTGCTCTTGCACACAGTCTGGCCCTACAACTGCCAGAGCCTTACGACAAGCTTTGCCTGCAGAATGTTTTTTAACAAATGGAAATAAACAGCTTAGCGATGGGAGAGGTGCAGTTCAATATGAAGTGTCCAGTCAGACATTTGAATTGAAACTTTAATTCTGTGGGATAAAATATAACTTAAAGAGGTGGTTGTAGAACTATGATGAACTTGCAACTCCTAGAGAAAGAGCTGGTACACTCGGAAGTTCTTACGAGCATCTGTTACGTGTTGAACAAGTAACAATTAAAAATGCTATGATATACAACGTGCTCGTGGTGAAATCACTTCCCGTGTTCACCTAAGTGAGATCTGATGTGTCAGCTTATTGCCACTTGTTGTAGTTTCAGATTTTTCAGAGGATTTTTCTCCCCTTGCCAAGACAGCGGGTGGGGGATGGAGACTGCTGGGGCCGTGAGTTCGGGGGTGGGGGGGGCAGCATTATTGGGGACATCTCGGGAAGAGGGGGTGCCTTTCAGACGGGCACTTTCTGTCACGCTTAGGCGGGAAAAAGGAGACAAGCCTTGTTTCGCGTGCAGTCGCTGGGGAGAGCTGCCTTCTGGTCGTTACTCCGCTCAGCTGGATTTTTCTGCGGATTTTCTGGACTTCCTTTCCCTTCCCCTTCCCTTTCCCTTCCCTTCCCCTTCCCTTTCCCCGGCGCCCTTATCGGATAGGAAGACATGGAAAGGCTCCGCGCTGCCCAGCAGAAGGATTTCCATCCCGTTCCTTTCGACCGCCCTTACCCCACGTGAGTTTTGTTTTCCGTCGGGTTCATGACCTTCCTCTTTAAACGCCGGTTTTTCAGAGTTACATTTTTTCAGATCACGTTTTTTTCGGAGTTCAACCGGATCGTGGAGTGACTTTTCGTTTCCCCCGCAGACCCCCTCCGGGGTGCGGCAGCGCCCCCTGCTGTCCTTGAAATATAGCTGACAGTAGAAGCAAAGAGGACTTAACTTCTTTGAAGGGTTGGGTTGCAGCGTTGCTGTCTGTTCGGTTCTGTGTTTGGTTATATATATATATTTGCAGTTAAGAACTGTTATATTTTCCTATACAATTTCCTCCCCCCCCGATTAAAGTCTATTAATTGCAAAAGGGTTGTGGCGATTTTCTTGTGGGAGATAGCCCTGATAGATATCTTAGTTTTCCTTTAAACTAAGACACCACTATATTTCAAAGAATACTGAGGTGTTTCCCAGGGAGTGTCCTCCATTGGTAGGATGTTATAACGTGTGACTAGGTGTGTGTTGGTGTCTTCTCCCAAGTAGCAAGTGATAGGATGACAGGAATGGCGTTGGGTTGCAACAGGGGAGGTTCAGATTAGACATCAGGAAAGATTTCTTCACAAAAGGGTTGTCAGGCACTGGCACAGCTTCTCAGGGAGGTGGTTGAGTCACCATTCCTGGAGGTGTTTAAAAGATGGATAGATGAAGTGCTCAGGGATATGGTTTAGTAGTGGACAGGTACAGTTGAACTCAATGATCTCAAAGATCTTTTCCATCTGGACAAATCTATGATTTTATTGCATGTGGAGTGCTTTCTTGTGAATTGCACAATAGATCTTTGACTTGGGAAGGCTTAGATTTTAACTTTTAGTTGTTGGTTTTTAAACTTCTCCTGAATAAAACATGAATTTATGTCCAGATAGGTGACAGCTTTTAGAGCCTCTTGATGGTTTTTACTCACTGAGAAGGGAGGAATCATGGCCTTCAGAAAACATTTTACTCTGTTCCTAAGTGGGAAGAAAAAATGTGCCTTTGCTGCAGTACTAAACTTAAGCAGCACTTTTTATTTTTATTGTCTTTGCTTACGGTTCTGGTTACCCAAATCAGAGAAGTAATCACTGTGATTTTTATTATTTTTTTTTGCATTATTTGGCAAGGATAGAAATTGAAAGGAAACTGTATTTTGCTTTCTGCAGAACGTAGAAAATTTTTTTCAACTTCTTAAAAATATGTGAATACCTACACCAGAGGTGTCAAACTCACAGGTCCCGCCATTCTCCTGCTCCTGCAGCATAACGCACATCACACCCACTGCACACGTGACCAGCGCTGGCGTGAACACAGGGGCAGGAGCTTGGGGCTGCCACCGGGTAGAAACAAGGTGCTGGGCCAGATAAAACAAGGTGGAGGGATGGATTCAGCCCACGGGCCATGAGTTTGACAGACCTGCTGTAGAAAATAGAAATTTTTTTTCAACTTCTTAAAAACATGTGAATCCCTGGCACCTTTCCATGTGGCAATGTCACATGCCTAGAAATTGCTTTTTTTCTTCTTTGCCTCTCCTTTGGTCCACAGACCTATAGTGATGCGTGCTGGATTGTGCTTAAACCCAGCTGTTCTACATAGTGTTTCTCAGTACTCGAGTCCGGTTGTTGTCATTGCTGTGCTCCTACATGTCATCTGTGTACATGAAGCAATTCTTATATAGGCTCTAGCAATTTTCTGAGTACCTTCCTATCTGTAGTTGTGTAGTTGCTTAGACTGTGTTTTGTATGGGGTCAGATTCTAGTACCCTGATGTATGAAAGGAGTGCCCCAAAAATCTCTGCAAACAAATCGTATTGGAGCTGCTGTTTATGCTGGCTGAAGACTACTTTTGTGAGAGGTCTTTTATACTCCGATTGGGCCATCAAGAGGCCAAAGAAAGTCTTTGTGGAGATTCTCCTTAATTAGTTGAGCATCTTTCTTCAGAATAAGAATAATGCTACATCAGGAGTGTGGTTGCTGAGTAGGTGTTGGTTGCTCCATTCATACAGAATTAAAATGACGTGGTTTTTTCTAGGTGAGAGTGTTTTATGCTGTACTTTTTCTCAAATTAAGTAGACTAAGACTTTCAGTGGTTTATTTTTCAGTAGTACTTACGCTGAATGACAGAATGGGAAAGTAATGCTACTGATTCTTCCTGGACTTTTTTGTTGCATTCGGTGGTATCCCAGACTGTAGGAGTTTCTACAAAAGCAGCAGTGAGGTGAGGTTTTTGCTGCCATGCAGATTTGCACATTGTCTGCATTTAAATGGAAACAAGGTGAATTGTGGGTTCAAGTTAGAAAAACTTTAGAAAGAAAGGGTCTTACTGTCCTTTTGCATGAATGTCCTTGTTGTTCTACATGCAGGAGGACTCCTGTATTCCTGATAGATTCCACAACCAGTTAGAAAGTGTTTTGTTTGATATGGCTTGGATTTTTTTGTCAATAAAGGTAATTTCAATTGTGCTCAGAGAGAAAATGACTCTTGAATCATCAGCATTAGTACCAGCTCTGGAGAGGCTACTATCAGTTTTGCAGTAGTTTTGGTAAGTGTGGGCTCTGTCCTGTTGCTGCATTGCCCTGGTAGGGATAGTCTAGAATCCCAGCAATTAAGTTACCATTAGGAAGGCAGATGGAGAACCTCATATTTGATCCAAATTGGATGGCAACGGTGACACTTATGTTGGTGCCAGTCTGACTGTATGGTTCATATTCTTCTGGGTAAAAGCTAGTAAAACAGTTGAGTGAAACCAGTTAGAAGGAGTCTTTGCCAGGAGCTTTGCTGAAATATATTGGTAAGGAGCTGATGGCACCGTGGGGAGCTGTTGCATCTTCTTAATCTCTGTTGTCCCTTCCCTTCTCTGCAGGGTGCACACTGTGTGACAAGGCATATCCATCGGACTGCCCAGATCATGGACCTGTCACTTTTGTCCCTGACACCCCAATAGAGAGCCGAGCCAGGCTTTCTCTCCCTGAGCAACTTGTCCTCAGACAGTCTATCATGGGAGCTGAAGCAGGTAAGAATCAGACTACTATATATTTCTATGCAACTGTTTAAAATATATTCATTACCTGAAATCAAAGGCTGTAGGGAATTTAATGTGGGAAAGAAATGCTGCAATAGAGAGGTGATTCCCTCTTCTCTAATCACCGTGATTTGCGTTGTGCAAGAGCTTTTTTTCCTCTGGTTACTACTTAGACTTCAGCTAGACTCCAGGAGTGCTGCCACAGAGCATTACTGAAAGACTTGATAAGGTCAAGCACAAACAAATTATGATGTTTATTTTTATTGTGGGCTAAAAGCGCAGGCACAGCTTTGGTACTTTGCAGCAATTGGAGTTCAGGGGAAGATAATTACAAATGAAGAAGGATATTTCTATCTACTTGATAATTACAAATGAAGAAGGATATTTCTATCTACTTGATAATTACAAATGAAGAAGGATATTTCTATCTACTTGTTCATCAGCTTGGTTTGCTACATGTGGGTCTTCTGGATATTCTCACTGGAGAAATGATCATGAGTGCCTCTTTTTTCCCTCCCCTCCCATTTACATTCGGCCTGTAGACTGTGACCTTGTCATTGGGTGTGGACCTTGTTTCTGTATTTCATGCCATTATCACCTGGAAGTCGAAGAGTACAGTGCAATACCCTAAGGACCTGAAGGCTAGAGAAGAATGTGATTATTGGCTTGCTTAGCAATGCTGCTTGTTGAGAGTAGATTACATCTGTTCTTTTCAAGCTGCACTAGTTCCCACTTTATTCCTAAAAGCTATTCAGTATATTCATGTAGACCTATGTGTATATAAATGTTTAATAATAAATAATATACATGCAGGAATCCCTCTGCCCATGACAGAAATACAGCTGCCTCTGGGGAGAAATGCAGAAGCTGCTTAACAATGTCCAGCAACAATTCTGGAAATCCTGGGGGATTAGGTAGGCAAAATGTAGTTCCTGAAATTAGTATTTTCTGCTTCTGCAGAAGGTGCCTTGAAAACTTTGAATTGGTACAAGTGGCTAGGATCTTAGTTTTATTGCTTACTAAGAAGTAAGTTACTTGCTTTTGACAAACACAATAAATAGTTGTAATTAAAATGAAGTGGCTCCCAGTAGTGTCATGTGGTGGTGGTGGTTCTTGTCTCTGCCATAGGTGTGTTTTACATGTGAAGTAGAAGCTTTGATGATCTTTTGCCTAGATATTACCCCTGGAGCGTTACCTCATAAACCTCCCACCTCTTTGTTAGGCATGATTAGTTGTTTAAATTGATTTCTGCAGATTTTGATCTTCTGCTGATAGGTGTGTGGACACGAGAAACCATTCCTGTAAGGACTTGTTTTGGACCTTTGATTGGGCAGCAAAGCCATTCTCTGGAGGTGACTGACTGGACAGACAAAGCAGCTAGTCACATCTGGAAGGTCAGTGGACGTTACAGCTCACGGAGTCTGCAGGCACGCCTTTATCTGGTGAAAGCCACCACATGACACAGCAGCTTTAACATTGTCATCCTTGTCTAAATTGAGTCAAAAGTAATGAATTTTGATTGTTTAATACTTGATATCAGCATAGCAGAGCTGTATCCCATGTAAAGTGCTGGTAACCATTCCGGAAGTACAACAAACTTCCTTCATGCCTCTCTTTTAAAGGTCTGTGTGTGGTTGCCAATAGTTGTGTGGAGTTGCAACAGAGATTGTATATGAATTACTAGCAGCACTTGTTTGTTTGTTTTGTATCATTGTTTTTTGAAAGTTTCCCCAGGTGGTGAATGATTTATTTTAGAAAAACTACTTTAAAGCTTTCTTTTTCACATCATTTCACGTTTGTTGATCTATATAAATAAAACATGTACTGTTTCCCTAGATATTGTTCACAAGGCTTGGCTTGTAAGAAAAACAGCCAAATGCATTTGTGCTGGGAGTTAAAGGTGGTGCGTGGGAACAATGTTGATAAACAGTTTTTCTAGACTCGTTTGTTGTTGTGTTTTGTCCTAAGATTGCATTTATTTTTCCTGGTAGATCTATCACAATGGTGTCCTGGAGTTCTGCGTCATTACAGCTGATGAAAATGAATGTAACTGGATGATGTTTGTACGCAAAGCCAGGTGAGAACCACCTGTACTGTGCTAAGTAGCTTGGAGTCTGAGCTGCAGGCTCATAGGAGACTGTGCTGGAGAATGCACTGCTGCAATGTCTGCCCAGACGGGTAATGACCTCAGGACCAAAGGACCCTCAGGAGTTATCTAGGCATCTTGGACTGGTAGGGAAGATCCAATGGAGAACCAGTACACACGCTGTGGTAAAACAGTCCCAAACCTACCTGTGTACTTTGTTTCCCTTAGTCAAAAGCTTTAAACCAGGTTCTTCTTATGTAAGCTTACTGTGTTTTAGCTTGTTATTCCCTTCCCTCTCCCATTCCTTTTGGATACATCTGTGAGGATGATGTGTTGTCTTTTTGATTTAATGCTTTATTAGCAAAGTGTCCCTGGGCTCTTTTGGCCAAGTTCCAAGCTCTTACAGCTTGCAAGAGCTGTCCTTTTCAGTCTTTTATGGAGCGTGCGATGAACACTACCCAGGTTGGCTTCAGTATTGCTCTTTGACACAGATTAGATTTCCTATGCAATTCAAATCATTGCTCCCATATGCAGGAGTCAAGAAGTTAATGCTTGATCTCCCACTGCAGTGGGGCATGGTTGCAGATGCTGGGGACAAACATATGCAAGATACAACTTCAGAAGATGAATGATCACATGTTGGAAATGCTTATCAAGGGTTATTTTCAAAGCTAATTTGGCTTTAAGTCTTTACTGATATTTATTTCTCCCTCAGGTGTTCTGTATTTCTTAAGGGGGTTAACATGAAAAAATATATACATTTTTGTAGTTTCTTAAGAGATCAACTCCACTGGCTATTAATAATTTTCTCAGCAAGAGATCTCAGTGGTGTGAAAAATGTATCATTTGGTGGAGCAGATTTACTCTCTTTAATAAAGGAGGACAGAGGTGACAGGAAGTTTTTATAATGTACTGACAAGCGTTGAGGTTGCTTCATTACCTATTTATAGGAATTTCCTTCTTTTTTTTTCCTCTCAAAAAGTCATTATTTCTGGAAGGCTTTTTTTCATAACTCTTGTTATTGCTGTAGGAACCGTGAAGAGCAGAATCTGGTAGCTTATCCTCACGATGGAAAAATTTACTTCTGCACCTCTCGGGACATCCCACCTGAACATGAGCTTCTCTTTTATTACAGTCGGGACTATGCACGACAGCTTGGTGAGTGAGTACTCATCTTAGTTGGTTTTGCAGGGAGTACTCAGCTTGAATTCCCTTTTAGTGCCATCTCTGGGCCCTGTGACTTGGGATCGCATTATGTTCCTTCTGAGTTCCTAGTGGTGCACGTCATAGTTTCCTTTTACATTTCAAGACCACATGAGTACCATCATTTAAAAGAAATATTTCACTACCTGATTCCACTGATCAGGAGTAAAAGATGGCGTTTTCAAAGAGAGAGAGCTGGTTTTCTTCCTCTGTCTGGTGCTAAGGGAATTTTGCTAGCTGAAGATGTTCCCATCCTCCCCCACCTTTGGTTGTGATAATGACCATTTCAAAGTTTGGCCCCCCAAAATATTTGAAGTAGCCTCCCTAGAAGAGCAGAAAAGCAAGCACCAGAGCTGAAAGGAATGGGGGTGACAATCTCTGCAGCTGGCTTTGCTACCACAGACAAAGTGTTACCGTGAATCGTGCTCTATTAGGCTTTGCTGTGCCTCATTAAAAGTGATGCTTTTGTGTCTGAAGGTGTCCCCGAACATCCGGATGTGCACATCTGCCACTGTGGAAAGGAATGCGCTTCCTATGCAGACTTCAAAGCCCACTTGAGCAGCCATATTCACAAACACCTCCCCAGTCAGGGGCACAGCAGCAGCCATGGGCCAGGCCACGGCAAAGAAAGGAAGTGGAAGTGCTCCATGTGCCCCCAGGCTTTCATGTCCCCTTCCAAGCTCCACGTCCACTTGATGGGGCACATGGGCATGAAGCCGCACAAATGCGATTTCTGTAGCAAAGCTTTCAGTGATCCTAGCAACTTACGGACACACCTCAAGATACACACAGGTAAGGGCTGGAGACTTCATAAGAGTTGCCTGTGCTAGTAAAACATTGGGGCCGGACCTCTTCTCTCTGATCCCTTGGCCAGATTGCAGGACGTAGCTTGTGTCCGTAAATCTGAGCTCTTAAAAACAACATTGTAGAATGTTTGGGGTTGGAAGGGGCCCTTAAAAATCATTTAGTCCCAACTCCCAAGATTTGGTCAGGGACATCTTCCACTAGATTAGGTCCCTCAAAGACCCATCTTCAACTTAACCTTGAACATTTGCAGTGGTGGGGAATCTACAACTTCTTTGTGCAGCCTGTTCCAGTGTCTCACCGCTCTCACAGTAGCAAGTTTCTTTATGTCCAATCAAAATCTATCCTCTTTCAGTTTAAAACCATTGCTCCTTGTCATGTCACTACAGGCCCCGGTAAAAAGTCTCTCTTCATTGTTCTCATAGGCTCCCTTTATATGTTGAAAGGCTGCCGTCATGTATCCCTGAACATTGCACTCCAGGCTGAAAAACCCCAGCTCTCAGCCTGTCCCCATGGAGAGGTGTTTCATCCTCTGGTCATTTCCATGGCCCTCCTCTGGACCTGCTCCAAGAGGTCCATGCCTTTCCTGTACTGGGGACCCTAGAACTGGATGTGCTACTCTAGGCAGGGTCTCAGAAGAGTAGAGTAGAGGGGGAGAATCACCTCCCTCGACCTACCTTTCTAAGAAAGAATGACAGCATCCTGACTGTCCATGGGAATGATCTCTTGTCCATGCTGACCCCAACTAATGCTTGGACGCTGCCTGAGGGGGCGCTGGTAGGCATAGAATAGGGCTGCAGTGGGTTCAATGGTGTGGGTGCTTACAGAACAGTATGTAGACCTGTGTTCTGGCTGGTTGAACTATGTCTAAAAGCATTGGATGAGTTTAAGTTGATTACAGTTGCGAATCAGTGTTGGCTGTCATCTGGGAGACAAAAACATTTGTTTCCACACAGCAGATCCAGTGCTGGAGGCTATAATAAAACAAGGGTTCCCTTCTGCTCATGAATAAAAAAAAACCTGGGTTTGAGAGCGCTTATAATGTGGACAGTTGTTCTCTTAAATCTGGGGCTGAGATCTTTCCTCCTTGAACTAAGGAAATGGCATGAGACTGAAATTGGTGACCAAGGGGTCAGAGTGATGTGGTTAAGGCTGAGCTCCGCCACTTATCAAAACTTCAATCTGAATATGCTGTTGATTTCTGTGGGCTGTCAATTTTCTGTGGGATATCACTGGAGGCTTTTTGGGGTTAAAGGGAAGATTGCCAGCAGATCAGCGAGTAAGCACTAAAAGAGGAAAACAAAGTGCTGAAAGATTTTTCAGCTGTGTAAGAAGAGAGGAAATATGAAATGGATTTAACACCATTTAACACCATGAAATGGATTTAAGTGAGGATAGGAGAGAGGGTGGAGGTCAAGCACAGGCCAGCAATAGACAGTGTGGATATTTTTGCCTTTTATTTTTCAGTAAGGTTGAAACAGCTCTTGGGAATCACAAAGCTGGAAAGGGAATAGAACTGGGAATACAGTGCACTTGAGTGGAGCATAAGGAGCTACGGGCTCCATAGTGAGGTGTTTTAATAAACTGCTCAAGTACAAATGTGGTCTAATTGGCCACAGAATACTCAGTGGGGGTAGGGTGTATTCGAACTTAGTCTCAATTCAGTGGTGTGCAGGGGTTTTGAACTACTTCTGGCAGAGGATAATGGAAGAATTATAGATAAGTGGAAAAATGGGATAAAACATAGAAGTTACAAAAGAGCCAGTGAGCTTTGTACCTGTGTGTTTGTTAGATAAGAGAACTTGTTTTTCTAGACAAAAGCAATGCAGTGCATCAGATGTGGTTGGGCTCCAGTAAGGCATCAGATATGGTTCCTGTGGGAAATTGGTGGAGAATGGGATGTAGCAATGTATGGTAATGAGATGGTTACCATGGTTACTGTTAAAAAAAAGCCTGTTTTTACTCGACAATTCATCTTGGATAAACTTAGTCTTAAGTGTCTGCATCTCTTTCTTTGCTGGAAAATTTACAAATCTCCTGGTGCTGTTTTGATATGCAGAACAGGGAGCTGCTGTTGATGTAGACAAGAAGTGGGAACTGTGTCTTGCAGGAAAGGCTGAGTGTCCACAAGCACTGGAAGAAGTGGAATCAATGGTATTTTAGACAAAGTGTAGAACCATGCGCCACATGAAGGGCTTAGTGGTTCAAAGCAGTAGTATGAAGTGGATTTTTTGGCTTAGGGGCATAGCGTGGGGGGGATGAAAAGCTTTGGGAATGATAAAGTGTAGTCAGATGCCTGGTTTTTGTGTTAGCTAAATCTAGATGGTAGATAGGTAGACCTCTATGCTGAATCTGAAGGAACTGAAGGAGGAACCAGGTCCTGTTCACGAAGAGTCTGCCTTTCTTCAGGGTAAAATTTTATTTTTAGGAAATGGTCAGGGTCGTTTGCTTACTGTGTTTCTTAGGACACTGAATGTCATTTTTTGGATGTACATATCTCTCTAATTGTAGGTCAGAAGAACTATCACTGTACCCTCTGCGACAAATCATTCACCCAGAAGGCTCACCTGGAATCGCACATGGTCATCCACACCGGGGAGAAGAATCTGAAGTGCGATTACTGTGAAAAACTGTTCATGCGGAGGCCAGACCTCAAGCAGCACGTACTCATTCACACGCAGTAAGTGAAGCGTTGGACTGACCAGTGCAATAAACTACGAGGCTGAACAGCCCAAGAGAGAACCTCCAGCTTGCAAATAGTTTGGCTTAGAGAGTATAGATGCATCCTCTAAAATAACAGAGAATTCAATCTGGAGAAATTCCTTGTTGCTGGCTGAAATCGTCCTATTCCAGTGGTTGTTTGCAATATTTTAATGACACAGTAGATTCCAGGTGTGCGTGTCATCTTGTGAAATGGCACTGTGGAACGTTGATCACGTTGAAGAGGGAGGATGTTGGCTAATTTATGTTTGGTTCTCTGCTGAGAACTGTTTCCACATCCCAAAATGACCGTGAACAATCATAGAAGTCCTCAATGCTATTCTCACTGAGTAGCTTGCTTGTTAGTGAAGTCTCCCTCTTGGTTTGCACTGGGGGGTGGGGTGCAGCCATTCCTGTCTGTTGCCTCCCCTTCAGGTCCTGTTCATGCACTTGACCTCTTGCGCCTCTGCCCACAGTCAGGACAGATCCTCACCCCAAGGTTCTCCTACAGTTAGCTACAGGTCTGTCCCAGCCCCTCAGCTCTCTGCTGGGTCAGACCTTTCCTACTGCTGTGACAATCTCGCCATCCTGTTTGTTTAATTACTCCCAATCCAAGGTCCTCCCTTAAAGGCTGCTTGCCCAAAGCTAATCCCGCTGCTTGCTGTGTTTTCACCATCTGGTTCTTGTACTCACTTGGAATTGATTGCCACTTCTGTCACGCTGCCTAGGAGACAGCATAGTGCAGCTAGCATGAGCGAGAGAGAAGCAGACAGAGACAGAGTTGCTTTGCTGCTTGTTCTTATGGCCAGAGCCAGGAGCACCTACTGCAGGGAGGTGTTCTACAGTCTTCTGCAGAATCTGATTGTTCCAGTCTTGTAAGGCTCTGCTTAGCAGTTATGTACAGGGTTCTTAACAGCCAGTAGTGTTGTTTTCTTTTTTTGTTCTTTTCTTCCCCTGTTTGCGCAGGGTGGGAAGAAGGGAGACTGACATCATTGAAACATCTCTGCCCTTGCCAAAACATGGGGCTTAACCATGAGTTTGGCCTTATTCAAAAAAAGAAACAAACCAACCCCTTGTAGAAGTCTTTCTTCTTTAATTTATCATCAGGAAAGAAAAACCAGATGGTTGCAAGGTAGCAGTTAATCCAGAAAGCCTGATTTTTTGCCAATGATACTGGGTGGGGAGCAGAGAAGAGGGGCTTTGTGTATGTACTATGTAGGACAGCACACAGGCCGAATCCGGCCCTCCACCTTGTTTTTTCCAGCCCGGCACCCTGCTTCTACCCAGCAGCAGCACCAAGCTCCTTGCCCCTGCACTCTGCCAGCACTGGTCACGTGTGCAGCATGTGATGCACGTTACACTGCAGGAGCAGGAGAACAGTGGGAGCTGTGAGTCTGACACCCCTGACATAGGATTAAAACTGAGCAGTGTTTATGCTTAGTGCTGCACTAGTCCTGTTATTTCTTGTCTGCTGCTTCTACAAGAATAATGAAAGTAAGATTTAGGAGTAAGACTGACCCTTTCGCCCATCCTGTCCCCACCACCCCACTATTTAATATATTATCCTATTTTAAGATAGTATCCGCAGCCTTACAGCAGGACCAAACTGCAACTTTTTCATGTCTTACAGAGAACGGCAGATCAAGTGCCCCAAGTGTGACAAGCTGTTCCTGAGGACAAATCACCTGAAGAAGCATCTTAATTCACATGAAGGAAAGAGGGATTATGTCTGTGAAAAATGCTCCAAGGCTTATCTAACCAAATATCACCTCACTCGCCACTTAAAAATATGTAAAGGCCCCACATCCAGCCTGTCAGCCCCAGAGGAAGAAGAGGAGGAGGATTCAGATGAGGAATTAACAGACTCTATGAGGACTGAAGACTGTAGGATTAACAATGGAGTGTATTCAACAGGTGATGCCCTCTCTGGACACAAATGAACAAAAGAGGGAGGGAAATTTTCTTGGATATTAAAACTGGGGAAGGAAAAAAATTCCCAACCTCTTCCTTGTTTCCTCAGTCAACAGCATATGTCAGATGAGTTTTCCTTCTGTTTTGGTCTCCGCACTACCACCGCTTAATTAACTCTGTAGCCAAAACACTGAATGAGAATGGATCACGCACGAACAAGTGAAGAGTTGTTAAGAAGGAAAGGTGCAGCAAGGAGACTTTTTTGCCACACACACTGTGCATACTTCTTTTCCAAATCACTCAGTTTAATCCCTCCAGTGCCAGGATACACAGACTCACCTTGCACAGCCCTTTGAGTAAAGAGCCACAAACCAGGAACGTAGTTGAGTGATTGCAGAGATCTGTAAGCCAACTGTCCTTAACTGCCAAAGCTGTGACAGTAAGAAAAGCAAACAAAAAAACGGCGGTGGCAGTTGATGTATTTTTCTTTTTTACTACTTTTTAACTGAAGGATGTGGTTTGGCACAAACAAGGACTTGTTAATGCTCAAGGTTCCTTCTTAAGAAAACCCCAAACAAAATAAAACACATTGGTTTTAAAATTGACATTTGCAGACAAAGCAATTACTCCCCTACAGAAAAATCAAACATTGGCTGTTGGAGAACAGTTTTTGCCTCTTCTCACTGTGGTTCACTAGAACGCATGAGCAGGTGAAGAGGTAAAGACTGCAGTGACTCAGTAACGAAGAGGCTTACAGGTGACCAGACAATGTTTACAGCATAGAGTACTTCTTGTGCTGTAAACCTTTTACCACCTAGAGTGATAGGAGAGTTTGCTGCTAATATTTATGGAATGAAGATGTATTTCAGTTGGTTGTTTTCTTTTGAAGAAAATTAAAAATGTGGCTCTTTTCTAATGTTTTTTTTTTTTTTTTTTTTTTTAATATCTACACATTGTGTAGATAAAAGTTCCTATATCTAATAATGATGCTAAGAGAAAGAACACTTTTTCATCACCTCCTTCTCCCAAGCTTTCCTGGGACAAGATGTGAGTAAGAGCACCTCCATTATCATGTGCAGCTTAGAACGAGACTTTAAACCTTGCAGATTTCCTGTGTCACTCCTCTGGCTGTGCTGAGAAAGAACAGTAAGGTCAGCTCTGTGCTCTGACCAGGCAGTTGGAGGTTCCCTTGGGAAAGATGCTCCAATTCTTGCACTAAATGGCCCAGGCTCAGCTGTACCTCTCCCTGTATGCTGCATTTCCTGGACAGCTCTCTGGATTCTTCAAACCTGAAAATGCACAACACTTGCATTCACAGGAGGTGAATTTAAAAAAGAACTCCAGAAAGACAGGTTGAGGAGTTTTGTTTAGTCAAAGAGAGAGATGTGTTGCTTGCAGTGATGCAACTTCTTCCTAAAACAAAAAGCAACTTCAAAAGCAACAGTGCCAATTAATATCAGAGACAGAAATAACAGAAATTGCCATCCTCAAAGAGTTTAACACAAAGTATTTTATTTCATATGAAAGCTTTGAAAAAACTTGCAGCTTTTCAGTTGGAGAGCACTTCAACGGAGGCAATTCTGGTGCTTTTACCTTCTTAAGCATCACAAAAGCTGGTGTTTGTCATCCTCACAGTGCTTCACTACTGCTTGGTAGAGAAAGGATTGAAGCAGGAATCCCAACACATCCAAAATATTCTTGGTTCCTGCAGTGCCATTGTAAACACCCATCACCAGACTAGAAACAGCTAAATTGGATTTGGAAACAGCCACTTCTTACTTCAAGGGATGGGAAAGAAATCTACAGCCCTGCCTTTTCCCCATGGGCAGTTTGTACTGATAATGGTTTATCTGCTTTACTTCACCAGAATGAGGTACAATGAGTTAGGGTGGGAAGCAGTGCTGAGATCTTGTTAACTATATGCACTGACACTATAGCTGCTTTCATACCTGGGGCATTTTTGGTGCAGCAGCACTTTATAATAGACACCTTCCAGTATGTGGAGATGGAAGCACTTCACAGGAGGGTAAGAAACAGTATCATTTAACTTCTGGCCTGAAGCATTCATTTTTAAAGAATCAAAATAGAATGGTTTGGGTTGGAAGGGACCTTAAAGACCACCCAGTTCCTATCCCCCTGCCATGGGCAGGGACACCTAAGCCCAGACCAGGGTGGTCAAGGCCCCACCCAACCTGGCCTTGAACACTTCCAGGGAGGGGGCATCCACAGCTTCCCTGGGCAACTTGTGCCAGTGCCTTGCCACCTCTATTGTTCAAGAATTGCTTCCTAATGTTTAATCTAAATCTTCCCCCTTCCAATATAAAACCATTCCCCCTGGTCCTAACACTACTTCTCCTGGTAAAAAGTCGCTCCCCAGCTTTCCTGTAGCCCCTTCAGGCACTGGAAGGCTGCTATGAGGTCCTCTCAGAGAGTTCTTTTCTCCAGGCTGAACAACCCCAAGTTTCTCAGCCTATGCCCATAGCAGAGGTGCTCCAGCATGTTTGAGTCACATTCCTTGAGTAGCTTCCTGAAGCTATAAACAACATGTTTTAAGACAGGGATTAGGCTGATACTTAAAATGCTCCTCTGTGCAGTCAGGTTTCAGGCAGAAATGCCTGGGAGGCGTTAAAGAACATAAGTCACAGACAGCTTTCAACAGTGACAGCAACCAGCTGAGATCCCTATCCTTGCTTTGTGTCCTGACAACCTCTCATCCTCTTCTGAGTAGTAGCTCTTTACTTCAGTTCAAATTTTCTTCATATATATTGCATTTGGATCCTGTAGGAAAGCCCAATACACAGGCAACATCGATAACCCTCATGAGCTGCAGAACCAGGGAAAAGAAACCCTTGATCTTGCTGGGATACGGCTGGGATATTTCTGGTTTGATATGGTGATCTGAGGTGTTACAAATACATGTTAAGATTCTAATTCAGGACTCCAACTTATTGCCCAAGAAATAGGCTTAAGACTTAAAAAAGTTACATAGAAGAACTTTTAAAATCTGTATTAGAAATCTGTAAATCTAGGCTCCATCTAAGGATAAATTATCTATTTACACTTGTAAATTTCATTGTTTATTTATTACATAACTGCTGTCTGAAGTATTTTTCCTGATGTCCTCAGAAGGTATTTACCTCCTTTGCAGTATTCAACAAACTCTGAGAGCAGCAGAACACTAGTGTCTGTTTCATTTTGTAGATCAACGTTACACACAGTAGCCGTAGTAGCCCCTGTTTCAGGGATCGTGATCGCCAGCAAAAGGAACTGATCTAATTTTTCAAAGCTGGTAACAGAGGCAGGAATTTAGAACTGCTGAGTTAGAGCTTAACCACATCACCATGTTTCTTTGTCTGAGATGAAGAAGCCTGCAGATTGCAAGACACTCAAGTAATTTCTATGAACCCTCACCAAATGGGGGATTTGTAGAATGCGCGTTAGTCATAGTCCCAGTAATTACTTTGATTTTGTGACGTGTGATCCATCATGATTCCATTGCTGTCTCTGAATCGTTGCTGCTACTGCCGGCTGTGGAGCTGGAAGCCGCAGAGTTGGCAGGAGCCAGTACAAGTCTCTCTCTGTTTCCAAAAACTTCATTCACTGCAATGGAGAGAGGGGATTGCTTACACGCTGCGGCTCCGAGACAAGAGCAATACAGCAGCTGTAGCGCAGTGAACATCACGAAATGGAAACTCTCACCTGATGCAGTTTTAAAGCTTTCCCCCGTACCCTGAGCAGGGAATCAATGCTTACATGTCACACCAATCTTCTGCAAGTGCTACTTAAATTACAAGTCTTGTCATTTGTCCCCCAGAGCATCTCTACAGGTTTTCCACAGCATAATTACCTAAGTACTGTGTAATGGATGAGGTTTGTACAGCAAACATTAAGCTTAAATAATTTATTTGTAGTTTCAGTCTCTCTGGTTCCCACTAAGCCCTTAAAGCCTGCTGCAAAAAATCATGCCATTGCGTTACACATAGCTATGACAACCGATCAAAACCAGTCCTCACTTTTATTCCTGCAAGTACTCAAGAATGTGATACTTGTGATACACCAGAATGTGATACACCAGAAACATTAAGAAAATGTAAAAATATAGGTATTAAAAAAAGTCAGATATTATACTTTGGCTACAGGAAAATAAATCATGTGGCAAACACAGTTCTTCAAGTTAGGAAAAAAATGCAAATTTTTGAAGCTGAACACATGAACGCATAAGCAAGTCCTGGGGTATTTAGAAATATTAACCCACACCTTCTCTCAAAGATAAATTACTGCATATACAAATACACGCTGGGGGCAAAGGGAGAACCACAAGCTTCAATGAAACGAGAATGTTACCTGCAGAAATCTTGCTTATATCCCAAACACGCAGCCCTTGCCGCTCTCCTCCAAAGGCAAAAACAAATGGAAAGTCGGGACAGCAAGCTGTGCAGAAGAGAACGCCCTGGGAGGGTTGGAGAAAGAAAGAAGAGGATTCTTTTTAAAAATATCGTCCCAAAATGAATTTGTAATCTGAAAATAATACTTTCACCAAGCAAGTTTTAACAAATTTAAGCTTTTTAAGTTCCCTGAAATTTATTTTGTAAACACACAAAAGCAGAGTTAAGAGCAGCTAATTACAAACAGTAAATCACATCTGTGTCTTGAACCTGGCCGACAGCTGCTGGAGTACCTGTGGTTCTACTCAGAACGCTGTATCTGGTACCCAGGGCTGAGGCTTTGCAGTAGTCTGCCCGTTGCTGCCCTGTAACAAGTATGATTTACCTGGAATACGCGGATGTGATTGTATTTTTTTTTTCCTAAGAGATGTTACATTATATGAAACAAGATTCAAATTAGACAAAAGAGATTAAGCAGACATAATTTATACATAAAGCTTCTTGGAATCAAGAAATGAATATTACTTTACCATTTTCATGTTCCTGGAATGGATTAAACTTGGTTTGTCTCCCAGGATATCCCAGATTTTCACATATTTGTCAGCAGATGATGTCACAAGGCACCCTTTGATCTGACTGCTTAGTTGTAGTCCTGGAAAATTACGAGTGTAGCAGTGTGAGAACACAATTTCACAGAGCTGAGGATACATTTTGAAGGAAAGTCATGAGAACAAACATTCTCCTGATGCTAAACTCTGCTCCAGCACAAAGGAGCAAGAGCGAGAAATTCACATAAGTTCCGTGCTGCCACTGCACCCTGTAGTGAGGGCAAACTGACTTAAGGTCAGGCTATTTTGTCTCCAAATGCAACAACAGCAACAGTGCAAAGATGCTATTGTTCTGTTTCTTACTTCACATGATCTGGCTTCCCCAGGTAGTTTTCTTCATTCATTTGCCAAAGACCATCACTTTTACTACCCAAGACAATGGGGCATATTTATATGATCTCATTTTAGACACCTAATCAAGGTGCTTCACGTAGCTACTTAGAAGGTCCTACACTAATCAAAAAATTACACTAGCTCAAAGAAGGCAGTGGGAAAACCTTCCCATGTGCCGTATCTAAATAATTTCCAGAGTGAACGAGAGTATAAAATAATTACAGCTAGAGGAGGTAAACTTTATAGTTCATAATCCTGGACCAGATTCCACAGTATTTGTTCTTCCTCACCCAGAAAACCACAAGGAGTGTGTCCCAAATGAACAGATCTGTTTTGACATCTGCTAGAGGTAGCAGGATTGATGCCCGCATTCTCCATCCTCCCAGGTAACAAGTGATAGGATGAGAGGAAACAGCCTCAAGTTGTGCCAGGGGAGGTTTAGATCGCATATTAGGAAAAATTTCGTTACTGAAAGAGTAGTGAAGCATTGGAGCAGGCTGCCCAGGGAACTGGTAGAGTCAGCAATCCCTGCAGGTGTTCAAAAAGTGTGTAGATGTGGCACTTGGGGACACAGTTTAGTAGGCACAGTGGTGTTGGGCTGACAGTTGGACTGGATGATCTTAGAGGGCTTTTCCAACCATAATGATTCTATGACTCTATGATATGCTTGTTCACAACATTCCCTGAGAAAAGTTCACTGCTGTTGCAATACTTTGCTGACAATGGCTTCCCAGCAGAGATCTGTTTAATGTGCCAGCTTCCCATGATTAATTAGTACACACAACTCTTACTCGTTAAGCAAGGAATCGCTGCACCTCAGTCACATCATTTAAAGACATCTTCCAGATGTGCCTTGCCACTGGGGACAAACACAACACACACACAATTTACCTGACACCTCCTCATCGTGAGCTTTCAGGGTAAACAATGGCTTATCAGCACGAGCATCCAGACAGTACACAAAGCCATCTTCTGTGCTTGCCTAAAGAAACCACAGCATTTTAAAAATAAGCAGCCACAGTCATTCATTTGGACAAAAGCCCCTGTGAAATCATACCCACTCTTTATGAAATCCCTGTGATTCCAGACAGACTTACACTACTTCTTGGCAGGGCATATTACACAGTGTACACCATTCCGCATTCCCAAAGTCAGACTCCATCCAGCTGGTGCCTGAGCTATTCAACATACCTAAACTACGCTGCCAGGACTTACGTGGAAGTCTTAATACAATTTAAGAAAGTTGTATTTTGAGGATGGCTGCACTGCTAAGCTCTGTTTTCTCATTAGGCAATGAAATACAGAGCCTTTAGTCTCTTACCTGTCAGTTCCAACTTTTTGGAGCCATCCTGCAGCTACATAATAGCTAAGTGTGATAATACTGAGAGAGACCTACACCATAAAGCCAACAGCACTGAACAACAGCTTTTTTGGTTGTACACAGAAAGCAACAGAGAACTAGACAGCCCCTGAGATAACAACAAAAAAGATTCGTTTTTAAATTATGTTTAAAAGTTTCATTATAAAAATCTCAGCAAAACAAAGGTATTTTTACTCTATACCAGCTACGAGGACAGAGCCCTCTAGTGCTGATTTGAAACACTGAATTAATACTCAGCAGCTTAATTATAATTCTCAGCTGCAATTGCCTTGTTACATGAGACACAACAGCAACAATGCAAAGGAAAATATATCCCAGCCACTGAACACTACAACAACACAGAAAAGAAGCCACCACTGGACTGAAAACCCATCAACATCAATTGCTTTTCTACTGTCACAATGAAGATACAAAATAAGTGGCTGGTCTCCATGCACTTGTTGAAAAAGCTACCTAAAACGATCCTCCCACACATGGTATTTTTAAAATAAGCAACATTGGCAGTCCAATTGCCCATCAGGTCAATTACGAAATTCAGAAACATTCTGAACACAAAAATACAGGTTAAATGAAATGGCAAGAGTCAATAGACCAAGAATAAAAGAGCAGCTACTCACTAGGAAATTACAAGGTGAAAAATGATTCCAGGTTACTCTTTCAACCTGACCACTAAACCGCCATATTCGATGGTTATCTTGTGGGTTTCTGCAATCATAGAGCACAGCTGATCTGTGGGAAAAAGGGACAGAGAATTAAGAAAAAAAAAAATAAAATCATAGCTGAATACTTTATGAAGTTTGTTTTACCACTGGCATCTACAGAAAGTCCATGTAAACTACAACTCAAACATTAAAATGGAAACAACTTCATTATTTAGTCCTCCCAACTCAACAACGGATGAAACTTTCTTAGATAAGCACAAGCTATTTCCATATGCTGCAATGCTTCATCTTGGTTACAAACAGTCATTTAGTTTAAGCAAACAGAGCTCAAATTTGCTCCATACATAAGATACTATTCATGCAGGAGACTATCATTATGCAAATATTATCACTTGATTGCAAACAAATTTCAGTGAAGTCACTGTTCAAAACAATACACTTATTAGGAAATCAATTTACAATACATATACAAACATTTTCAAATATGCTTTAACAAAAGAATATGTCTTTATAAGTGATTAGGGAAATGCTACTCCAAAAAGGAGAAAAAGCTGATGGGAGCTCGTGGGTCCTTTGGGATTCTTTACAGGCTTGTGATCAGCCCAGCGAAGGCAGAATCTGGCCCAACTCAAAAAGCTCCTGGATGCCAATGCAAGAAAGGAGTGATGATGTCACTCCTGCAACATCTCACCACAACTTACACCCACAGTGTAACCCATTCCCACACTATCCTATAATTAAAGTCAAAGAAATGTGATCTAGATTTCTGAGCTCTTTCACTGACTTTCAGATTATGAAGGCATCTGCCAAAATGTGGTCCTGGGAAGCTTTACAGGAAAAATCCACAAAGGCAGTCAGTTTACAGACAGTACTGGTTTACAGGTGCCTGTGGGATCAAAGAACTACCTAAAAAAAGGAGTCAGTGTCAGTACTGGACTTCATTCTTCTTTTAACCAAAGGAAGTAAAGAGGGAGGAAAGTGGACAGAAGCAGGTTCCTAACAACAATAAAAGGATTCTCTCCAATATTTCTACATAAGCACGTGTAGCAAGGGCATAACAGAAGCCAGAGAACACAAAGGCTTGGCTAAATATTGACAAGTCTTTAAACATTTTAACACAAGGACAAAGTCTTAAAAGCAGAATCAAAAAATTGATCGTGGTTCTAGAACAAAATTTAAATGCTACCCCTAGGAGAGGGATGAACAGAGGGGAAGGTTTTTGCCTGGCAGAACTTATAAAAACTACCAGTGACAGAACTAGTCCAAGTGTGCAGACACAAAGAACTTCACAGCATCACCAAGCTGCAATTGCAGGAGACAGCCCATTAAACTTGGGCTATGGCATGCCTATTGACAGAGGCTGTAGGGAGTGGACTAGGATTGAAAATTCCCTTGTGCCCCCACCCTGGTCTTACAGATTGGCAAAACCTGGACAAATTTTCACAGGAATGAGCAGTGATACATTCCCAATGAAGAAAATGCCATAAAGCCGATTTAAGAAATAAATTCAGCTTGGAGCAGACACCTGGCACAGAAAATGTCAGTCCAGATGGTTGAAGAACTTGTCTAGTCCTTACAAAAGCGAAGGAAAGCCACATTTTGGCCACATGCAAACATGGCTACCTTATTGGAAAAAAATAATAGCATTACTCAAATTTGGCACAGTTATAAGCAAACAAAAACCAAAGTATTAGGCAATGAAACTGGCTTAATTTAGTACTAATACCATCCCTATGTGTAGTATTTGAAAAAAAACTACCCTGACATACTTATCGTAAGATCCAGAAATAAGGGTCTGAGTTTCAAACGGATGAAATTGCAATGTCTGGACCTAGAGAGCAGAAGATTTTATTTTAAAAAATAAACAACCAGATATAACACATGCATATAGGGAACCTTCCTTAAACAAACAGAGCACACACACCATCCCCTCTCAAAACCAGCACATTTACCCCCAAAAAGCCCTCTGATTAAGCTTGTGGATACTGAGATTTCTCATAAAACAGTGCAGGAGATGCACATGATTTTTATTTCAAATACCCTCACCCACTGGAAACAAGATATTTGCCAATATAATTTAACTGAACAGCACCACAAGGCCCCTTTCTGTCCTAGATTTAAAAAAAAAAAAAAAAATAAGCTGAAGGAGGTAAAAGAATAGCTGCTTCCAGTTTGGGAAAAAATGCAGCTGTTAGCAAAAATGAAAATCAGGAGTTTGCCAAGGGCAGTGACTTTGTTAACAGCAAAATAAGGTTACAGCTATTAATAACTGACTTTCATATTTTAATTACTATAAGATTAATTCATTTCTGAAGTACATCACTATGGTACTTTAGCCGCATTTATTTTAAACCCTTCTTACCTAGAACAGACTGTAACTGACACTCACTGTTGCCTTAAGAGAGGGCTACATCTGACCTATGCTCAGAGATCTATTTTTTGTAGTGTATATCAGTACTATTAGATTCCCAGCCAAAAGGGCTTTCACGAAAAGGGCATTTTAAAAACTGTAAATCCCTGCAAACTTTCTAAAGCACAAGTTAAATAACACATTAAAAAGCAAATACAGTGTTTTTCATAAAAGCAACTAATTCAGAAATTTAAACAATTCTGCACAGTTATTAGAAAATTATTTAGAAAACAGTTATTAGAACTGTTGTTCTAAGGGCTCACTACCAAGCAGCTACTGAAAAACTGCAGTTTGCAGTATTGCTTTCTCTGTATTTTACAGTAGAAGAAACACAGCAATCATTACATACCTTGTCTGTGTGTTGCGTTAGGCTGGCTGCTGGCTTACCCACAGCCATATCCCACAGAATCACAGCATTGTCAGCAGATGCACTTGCTAAAACATTCCTGACAATGCATCAAAAAATAAGTTTTAAAAATCTTTATCCAGATACAAATAAATAATGGTCAAAAATCCAAAATACATACAGAGCCTGACTCTGACATCAAGCACACTGTGGTCTATAGACCATATATCTCAAGCCTGAGAGATAACTCCCTGAAAGTAAAAGCAAAGTAAAGACTATATACATCTATAATATGTTACATTAGTACAACTCTTGCATAACAACATTTACAGTTTTGCTTGTATCTCCCACTCCCAAAAACTTAAAATACCATTTACTGGAAGATTTCTTGAACAAAACAAATTAAGAAAGGCATTTAAGCACCTCCTTTCTTTTAACATTAAGACTATTTTTGAAAATTACCTATACAACTTAGTTTTATTTGTATATGCATACAGCCAAGAGAGAAACCTGTTTTTAAAAAGTTCTGCTCTCTTTTGAGTGTTTATATACCTACCGAACTAACATTTTATCTACAGACCCCATATTTCAACTTAAATTTGACCAACTGTGTTAAGAGCAATAAACACAGTTTAGAAGATTAATCAGAAGAAAACGCTTTCCCAAAGGTCTGTCAAATACACGGTACAGTTCCTACTATTGCTCTTAAAACCAGATCTATTCCCTTAACATGCTGTTTCTGATTGAAACTGCTCACTCTACACCTCTTTTCTTTTTTTTTAATACCAACCAAATGTTTCTGTCTGAAAGAGCCAACATTTTCCCAGAAACACTGTTCTCACAAACAATGTTACAAGGGAAAGTTAAGAAAATGCATAGTGAAGGTTATGAGAATATTTTACTGTAATAAACCTGACCTATGGGCAGAAAGTTATTTATAGAGAGCTGTCACAGCATGTCTTGCTTAAAAAAAACCTACAAAAACAACAAAACACTTAAATATAAGGTGCTTCAAGGAGTTCCTTGTTCTGCCCATACACTTCCCACAGAAGCATTTAGGTTGGAAAAGACCCTTAAGGTCATCAAGTCCAACCGTAAATCTAACAGTACCAAGTCCACCCCCTAAGCGATGTCCCTAAGCACCACTTCTACAGTGTTCGAAGTACCTCCAGGGATGGTGACTCAGCCAATTCCCTGGGCAGGCTGTGCCAGTCCTCAATAACCCTTTCAGTGAAGTAACATCTCCTAATATCTAGTCTCAACCTCCTCTGGCACAACTTGAGGCCGTTTCCTCTTGTCGTATCACTTACTACTGAAAGATCATAACGCAGCACATTACAAATTTATGCATTCCAGACACTCAACTACTGTAGCTTTAATTTTTGTGACTTGTCTCTATATTATCACCAGAAAACAATTCTAGGCCCTTGAAAGCTACCCCTTTGCAAGACTGATGGAATGATCACTACCACACTATGCATATGTATAATTTAAGAACAACAGACAATGCACTGTAAAGAGTGCAATTTATGTATATTTACTGCATGTGCATGTGGGTGCTTCCTTCTTAATATCTAGATAACAAAGCATTGCAAGTGAAGGCTTACACCTGCTCATCAGGCATATGTGGAGCTGACTGTGTATCTTTAGAAGCATTTATGACAGTAGGGAAAAAAACCCAACACAGTCACTGTCTGACTGGAACCATTTCAATGGCCATGCTGAGGATCCTCTGACAGCCGAACTGTTAAAAAACACCTAAGCAATAAAACCCAGCAGCATCTTTATTTCAGTCACTACACTGTCCTTGACCTCTCCCCCAAGATGGGCCAGCTTTGTGTTGCTTCAATAGCAGCACTTCACTGCCAGTTCATTCAGCCAAGAAGGAATTCTCTCTGCCTAGGACAACCCGAAGGTCAGAGGCACCTCTCTAACTACATTTTCTTTTCTGCTCACAGCTCTGGGCAAAAAACAGAAGAAAATAACCAGCATAGCAAGGGCATTCTTCTATAAATCAACTCCTATGTGTTGAAATGGTGTTTTAGGTCATTAGCAGTTTGACACAGATCAGGGGCAGCCCTTTGGCTTTTCCCATTTGTGCATCTGATTTAAATGTAGCCAATTTATCAGTTGGGCTTTGACCCACCTTAGCCCTGCCTTTATCTGGGCAACTTGCAAATAAAAAGTGACTTGCAGCAATATAAAGGTTTAAAATAAAATAAATCAAGACTTCCAGTTAAAAGAAAGGGTGTGTACATTTTTGAAAATTGATTCATTTCAGCACTGTTTTCAAGTTCAATGTTATACTAGATAAGACTTTGGATTTGTGTGAAAAAATTATGCCTAATTAAGCATACAAATTTGTAATCACCCATTGCTATTCCAGTATTCTTTTACCTGCTTTGTTTATTCCATGAAAGATCAAGCACAGCATCAGTATGTCCTTTCACTGTCCCTTCTGAAGATAAACTCTGTATATGCAGATACAACACACTTTTGAAAATTACAGCTTCAACAGAAATTGAGCATTACAACACATTAGCACGACCTCCTTAATGCCTTCACAAACAACTTAACACATGAAGTTATTCCCACTTGCTGCAACAATGCTTTTGATAGCACCGTCCCTGCAGGGTCTGCACATCGCCTCCTACCGCAGATCTCAGATTCCTCCATTCACAGCTGGTGGGCTTACAGAACTGGTTACTACCTTCAGGCTAGTACAAGAAATGTCATTGTCTCCAGCTAAGATGCAGCTTCTTCAGTTTCTTTCTAAGAGCTCCTGGCAGTTTCCTCTCTTTCGTCCCAATTAACTGAGCTTTAGGTCCTTGTAACTGCCAGCTCCTACAAATTCTAATTTAAAACAGTCAAGCTTCAAAGTTTACTGGGATAGCAATTTGAAACCACCTATAAGCCACCCCACTCCCTTCCTATTCTTAATTCCAGGCTTTAATTATCCATACAGAGATCAATTAGCATTTCAAATTGAGGTAAACTTTATGAACGATATCTTCAACAGTGATTTTGATAACTCAGTGATTTTCAGAAGCAAGTTTCACAGAACAAATTCCCCTTCCAAGAGTATTTTCTCTATTGTTTTTGAAAGCAGTATGTCAGAGAACTCAACGAGTAAAACCTGATCGCAATTATACAGAGCAGCTCTTTAGCTAACACTGCGGTGTTCTTTGTTTGGAAAACCAAGAACCTTCCTTCTTTACTTTAGGGAGTGCTGAAGCACTTCCTGAAGCATCTACTATAAGCAAAATCTAGATTAATGTTATCTTCCACAGTTGTTTTACGTACCAAAGAATTGGGACAAATCATAATGACGCATTCAGGCATACAATAAGGGTCATATCCATCTTGTGTAACTTAGCATCCAGTCTAAGCCTCAGCCTTCCCCTTTGGCAGTTAAGGTTTTCTCTTAAGCCCACTAAAAGACACTCAGCCATTCTCAGGGTGCGTCTCTATGTGCTCCCCTCAGACAATCTCAATGACTAGCTTAAAATATGCTTTAATTTTAGATAGATAAAGCTAACAAGGTGAATCCTGAGTAAATGTATTTTATTAGTGTCAGCCTTGCCTTTTATTGATCAATGCATTTTCAACTCTCTGAGTAACAGGAAAGTACAAATATTAATCTATCACAGACAACCATGACATTACCTTCTGTAAACCATCTAAACACCATCTTTCCAGAATTACCTATTGAACCAGATTACCTATTACTTTTTCATTATAGGAAATAAGTTAATAACTACGTTATCCTTGCTTTAAGTTTCCTCCATCCAACCAGAAAAAATATTTTGCAATACTTACTTTCTTTCCTTTACTTTTCTTCTTTGTGTCTTTCTTGCCTCCAAGGGAGAAGACTGGTTCTAAGGATTCTACTACATCAAGGTCCCAAATGTCAATAACTGGGGTCATGTTACCCACTGCAACATAATTTCCTGCAAGTACAAACCCAAATGTAACCACATGTATTTAGAGTTATGAAACAGCATATTTGGCAAACCAGCTGTTGCTTATTTCTTTGAATAAGTAAACCTTATGTGCCAGAATCTTCTATTTGAACATCTTTGATGAATATAACTGACAAGAGGCAATTTAAAAATATCAACTGACAGCAAATGTTTGCCAGAAAGAAATTTACTTGCTCTCCAATACACTTCCCCTTCAGTACAACTAACTGTTCAAAGAAGCTGTATAAAGGTCCAGATATTTTGGGGTTTTTTTAAGGAAAAAAAACCCAAAACCACTCTCCCTGCACTATGGAAAAAAAAAAAAACATAATCTAGAAAACACAAGAAAAAGGTTACTAAATACATACATAAATATAAACTTTGCTGTGTTTTATAATTAAACAGCTGCATTGGCCATAATGTGTTTGAACAAAAGCAACGTTTCATTTGCAAATAGAAACTGAAGCAGACTAGAGAAGAGCTTGCTCTGGTCTCCTAGTTGACTTAATTATTTGTAATAAAACCAATGTTTTAATATAATCATTGACATGGCAGTATCACTAAGATGATTGTATCACCAAACCAAAAAAAATAATATTCATTTTTTCCATTCTATTTGTACTACTGCAGGAAGTTATTTAATGACGAAATTACATTTACATACTTTTCAAGTAAAAATTATTTAACTGGACCTTTACAGTATCCTTTGTAATTTACCTAGTGATTCATCAGGACTAGGATCAAAGTTCAACCACTCCAGACTCAGAGGGTAAGCAGGCAAGATAATATCATGATGTACATAAAATGAGTCCTCTTCATGGTTATAAACTGAAAAAGAATCGAAGATATAGAAGGCATCAGTGAAGAAGAAAAGCAAGCACCTATAAACAGTTCACTTCCACAAACAGCACATGGAAAACACTAAATTGTCAAGGAGATATAGAATGTAAATGCACAGCATTCAGAGTTTTAGTGTAGAGGCCAGAGCCTCCAAGTACCAATGTTACACCTCACAGAATCACGCAAAACATTCTCCTGTGTACTTCAGATACAGAAATGACAAGTTCAGCAAAGTTTAGACACTGTTCCTAGCATACTACGCTACTTTCTTCACAACATCATTTCAAAAGAGATGCTCTGTATCCACCACTTTCTACATCAGGATATGCTAACAGAGGTTCAGACATTCATTTCACAGAATCAGCAATTAAAAAAAAAAGGAAGTTATTTGAGATGAAATCAAAGGGGAAATGAAGGTAAAAGATAAACAGTTTTCAAACTAAAGGAAGCTGAAGAAGTCAAATGAAGTTGTAACTGAGATAACAGGAAGAGTTCTTTTAAAGCAACCATATACTAAAGACATCATTCTCTTTAGCGAGCTATTTTTCTTTTTATAATAATTCACTAACTGGACAGCAGTGAAAACCATTATTTTAATAACATGGTAATCATCACACACAAAATCACTGCCCTATTTTCACAGAATCATACAATCATTAAGGTTGGAAAAGCCCAACACCACCATGACTACTAAACCATGTCCCGAAGTGCAACATCTACACGTTTTTTGAACACCTCCAGGGATGGAGACTCCACCACTTCCCCAGGCAGCCTTTTCTAATGCTTCACCACTCGTTCAGTAAAGAAATTTATCCTAATATCCAATCTAAACCTCCCCGACACAACTTGAGTTAATTTTGAAGTGTAAAAGACAGATACTAACTAAAGTCTTCAGTTAACTAAGTAGTCTTAGTAATTAACTATGACAGTGCTACCCAATGTTATAAACCACAGAAGAGTATGCTATTGTTTTATATGTTTATACAGGGGAAAAAACACATAATAAAATTTGTAAGCACCTTCAGATACAGAAAACGACAGATGCTGGTATCTGAAGAGAGGCCTTCAAACACTTTGATCTTGCTGTTTCCTTAAAACAGAATATTTTGCTTGCAGAAACATGCACCACAGCAGAAGAATCCAGAAACATTCCCCCAAACAACCACCATAAGAAAAGACTTCAGCATGCTCAGTAGTACTCCCTGCTGCAACAGAGAAATCTTTCACACAGTAAAACTAAACCCATCCCTGGAACAAGTGGCATTCAGACCTTTTTAAGGATCATCTCTTCTAAAACTAAGATGACAAAGGTGCCAATTCTTCTACTCTTAAAACATTTAAAGAAGCAAGGAAAAAGAAATACAACAAACCACCAGAGGAAGTCTGCATGCTAAGGGAAGTAAGCCCGTCTGGAACAAAGATAGTATGTTCATCAAATAAAAATGCCATAGTATTTTCTAAGGGCTATTAGGAATGAAATAAGGAAACACTATAAAGCCTGATAAAGGCACACTACCCTCTAAATAACAGTAGCTTCACATTAACTACTCCAGTTCTGTAAAGTGTCTAAAGCAGTATGACATAAGAAAGAGGATAAAACACACAGGGCAGATGGGGAGGAGAAACGAAGGAGGGCAACGAAGATGGTGAAGGGGCTGGAGCACAAGCCCTATGAGGAGCGACTGAGGGAGTTGGGGCTGTTTAGTCTAGAGAAGAGGAGGCTCAGGGGAGACCTCATTTCTCTCTACAGCTACCTAAAAGGAGGTTGTAGTCGGGCAGGGATTGGTCTCTTCTCTCGGGTGACCAGTGACAGAACTAGAGGGCAGGGACTTAAGCTTCGTCAGGGAAAGTTTAGGCTTGATGTGAGGAAAAAGTTCTTCACTGAAGGCGTGATTTGCCATTGGAATGGGCTGCCCAGGGAGGTGGTGGAGTCACCGACCCTGGAGGTGTTTAAGGGGAGACTGGATGAGGCACTGAGTGCCATGGTTTAGATGATGGTTGGTGTTAGTGTTGGTGTTAGTGTTGGGTTATAGGTTGGACTTGATGATCTCAGAGGTCCTTTCCAACCTTGTGATACTGTGATACTGTGAGAAAAAATTTCCAAAAAATCACCTCTTCCTCCTTCTACACAGCCATATGGAGCAGGCTAGGCAACACATATTCCCTAGCTTCACTGTAAGGAACAAATCCTATGCCACTTACCATGGACCTCCAAACTACAGTAGTCCTTATCAACTCTGCCACAAAGGACAAGATTGTCAGTGGGCTTGATCATAAAGTCCTCTTGCTCATATTGCTCCTGAACAGCAAAAAGGAGAGAAAAACAGATGTTAAGTAAAGCATAAACACACAGAACTACACATATTCAGAAGGCTGAATTGGTAATAACTTTTAACCATAACTGAAATCACTCCAAAGCCAACACCCTTCTGCCCACTCGACTAAAACCATATTGCGGCAGTGAACAGAGGAAGACAGGAACCAGACCTGATCATGGGGAGACTGAGTAGTTACTATATAGACTGAAGGACTGTTTACATGGACCTAGGTGGATTTAGAGAGATGTTTCATTACCAAATATGAAACCAACTTTTTAGGCTACCATAATGCAGCTCATTGCTGAAAAGAGAATCACCACCAGGTGCCTTCACACAGAGCTTATTTCCCTTATGCTCTCTTCCCTTGAGCATTTATGTAGTGTAACAACTTTTTACACAGTAAGCATGTTGTAACTGCTCCTCACATCCAGGAAGCAATTCCAAGAGCATTAAACCATTGTCTGCTTTCTGGAAAATATTGTACTGCCTACAGCTATATTGGGCATTCAGCTGTACCAGAACAGATGCAACCTCTCATCTGATTTTCACTGTTACTGAGGAATGGAAGGCGTTCAGAGAATTTTTGTTAGCGGAAAACTATGAACTGAACATAAAAGTCAATAGTCTTACACCAGCAGAACACCATCCTTCAAATATACAACACATACACAATTTTCTGGATGACTTGTTGCAAGCTTTCAATTTCTTTTTTATTCACTTCAAGTATTTTTTCAGTATTTGAATTCTAACAAGTAGTGCAATTCTTCGAACATAAACTTAATGTTACACAGTACTTAGTGTTCAACAGTACTAGCAGTACATACTAAAAGACAACATAAAATGCATGCTGAAGCACTCAACAGTCCTCTCAGAATTTAAGGAAAGGACTTGAGTATAGGAAGAAACATCTGAGAAAAAGGTGTTTGCTTTTCTATGTCTGGAAGAAACAGCTTTTCTGACACAGAACAAACGCAGCTCATTGTCTGAATACCTCTTTGATCATAAAAAACACTACTGAAGCATTTCTCTCCACTACTGGTACACAGGAGCAAGAAAAATCATCAACCAGTCAGCAGAACAGAGAGGAAACATACAGTGCCCTGAAGTGCACATAGAACAGCGTTAACAGTAAGACATATGACTTTCTCCTTAAGCTTTGTTACAATACGTGAAGTCACCACAACAACTCCTTTTCTGAGAACATTTGACAAAATTCCCTGACACACAAACTAGATGTTGTTGTAGATGCCTACAGCTTCCGTTTCATTATCTTTGTAAAGAACAGAAAGGACAGCACCCAGGAAAATCTTGGAATCTTTATGCTTAGATGAAGTCTCAAAAATTCACTGACGCCACCACTGTGCCCCAGATGATCACAGTCTCTCCCGGTCGCTCTCTAGATTAGATATCTCATCTCACACAGCCTCGCCTTCTGTCTGATTTCTGTAAACTCTCCATGTAAATTAAGTCACTCAGAAGTTGCAATTTATCCTGAACTAAATTGTGAGATATTGTTTGGAACATGTCCGTATCTTTTCTGAAGAAGCATCCAGTGTTCTAGCCAAGGCAATACTTATGTTAAGTAGAGCAGAAGGATTAAGCTCATGTCTTGCATGCTCTTCACTAGCAAAACACAAACAGGCTGTGTAACAGCACAGCACTATTAACAGTGTCAGCTTGTGTCAGACTGCAGCCAGAGACTTCTTCGCCCCCGTGCAGAGCTACTACAAAGTCAGCTTCTGTAAAGATGTTCCCCACCTGACACTTGGTGGAAATTAATACAGGTTAACTACAAGTATATGCTGCACATATACACTTAATAAACAGGGATATATTTCGTCAAGCCATACCCCTTATTTGATATGCAGCCTAAGACCATGTCAGCCTGGCTTCTTCCACAAAGTGGAAGAAATTTGGGTTGTTAGTGGCCTGAGATACTGAGATCTATTATTTCGTCAAGCACTTTCTGGGTCCTACTAGAAGGGTGACAAACCATGTCCACATACAGAAGCATGTGGCTTAAATACTGAGCCAATTCACTTTAACATATGACTTAAATGTAAAAAGCACACGTGGAGGGGACTGCATAAAGCAACTTGAAAAGAAAAGTTTCATCTGATCAAAAATCTGTCACTTTGGAAAATGACTGCAAGGACTTACAGACCCTAAGGTAGTGCGGAAAACTTAACTGATTTTTAAGTTTATGCTGTTTAAGATATTTAAAATTTTTACTGTACTTACAGTGGATTTTAGAGTGATGTAAGGATCGTGTTCATTGCTCCCATGTACTGTCAGAGCAGCCAAAGAGTCTCCAAGTTTTAGGTCACCTAGGTGGGAATTTCAGAACAATTCTTATACACATCAATGACTGATGACATTCGAAACTCCTGTACCAATCCCTGTAGTACCTGTATTACAAAATATCTGGGGTGGGCCAAATGAGTGTCCAAGTTCCAAACATAAGAACCTCAGTAAGTAAAACTGCTCAATGGTTTAAGGAATTCTGCTGCTCTGCTCCAGCACTACAGCAGGGGGAGTGACAGACTTTCCAACCCTGCTCTGGGTTCTATAGTGTTAGGAAGGGGGACACTGAATTGTTTCACCCACTAAATGACTTCTGACACTGGGACATGCCAATAATTAAAAATGTGAATTTCCAGCATTTGAAGCACACACTGTGTAGCTGTACTTAAAAAATTAGTATCCTAAAACAAGAAGTGAAAAGGTTCTTCACTTACACTGCATACCTGACATTTAAATTCTTCTTACCTGTGCATTCCTCTTCATCGTAATTTTCCAAATCATATTCACCCAGTTCATCATCAGACAGGTCTTCATTTTTACAGGAAGATTCATTTCTGCCAGGAGCGGGTACATTCGTGTCATTTGCCATCTGGCCTTCATCGCCTCCATCAGTGCCATCCCTGTTTAAAGACACACAAATCTGAGAAACTGTGACATTTACATCGCTTCCAGGTAATTGCTTAGGGGACTGCTAACAAGATTTCAGCACACAATCCTGGCTGTTCACATGTGTTTCAAGCCTTTATGCCAATAATTTGGAAATCCATTTGCTCCTTCCTTATCTTTTCTCAAAATACAAGGCACGGTTTTTCTCAGGCTTCCAGTGAAAGTTTTTCCTTGCAAGTTTTCACGACAAAATATGGCACAAATTTTGCTCAACAGTTAAACTGTGTGTCCAAATCCCCTTCTCTTAGCCTCTTTTTTGTGGCTGCAATACTCTCAACCTCACTTCTGTATGTTCACATTTGTCTGATTAATTCCTTGGGTTTTTTACCACCTACAAGCCCTGTGAAGAGTGAAGACTGACACTTCTTCAAGACTTTTAAGACCTTAATTCCTCATACTTCCCATACTTTCATTAGAAGGAAAAAAAAAGCATAAAATTCATCAGGTTGGGACATACTGTGGATTTCTTCTTACAGGGTAAACTATGCAACATCTAGAAAAGTCGGAACTTCCACAGTGACAATTCCATATGCAAGGAACTGAGTAGAAGGAAGTGTACATTAAACATTGGCTGAAGACCTAGCAGACATCTCAGATGTTTCAATGAAGCGTACGCCACAGGAACTCATCCTTGCTCAACACATTGTGTTTCTGTCCTTCTGAAAGCAAAGTTCCCAGGCAATGAGCCAAGACAGTTCTCACAGGTATGTTCTAAAACAAATATCAAAAGCCTATACTCTGTTCAATACAAGACACTTCACATCACCTCACATCACCAGTTTTCTCTTGTATAAAAACTGGTAACAAGATAATGAGAGATTCTAAATCCGAGTCTGATTCGTGATCTTTACATAGGAAGAAAAATGACTGATGTAACAAATTCTACAGATGTATATAATGTTACATATCATTATATACAGATTAACATATGTATATAAAGGATATGTATATATGTATATAACCCCATTAGCTACTATGATCTTTAAATTTCCATGCTGAAGTTTAACAGAATGCATAATTATTGACAAACAGAACCTCAAATCTTTCCATGTTTTTGAAATTGCAAGAGAAAGAAATCTACTCAAAAACCCAAAAGTTCTCATGCAAAAGAAATGGCTTTAAACTGGAAGGGGAAAGATTTGGATTAGACATTAGGAAGAAATTATTCACAATAAGGATGGTGAGGCACTGGAACAGGTTGCCCAAAGGAAGCTGTGGATTCCCCCTCCCTGGAGGTGTTCAGGGCCAGGCTGGATGGGGTCTTGAGCAGCCTGGTCTGGTGGGAGGTGTCCCTGCCCATGGCAGCGGGGGTGGAACTGGATGACCTTTAAGGTCCATTCCAACCCAAACCATTCTATGATTCTATAAAGGAGAAACAAGTAACACCATGGATAACAGAAACATTAAACATAATTGGTTAAGAAATTAAAACGTAGGCAGAATCTACCAAATGTTTAGGATTATTTTAGAACCATTAAAAGAGAAAAGCGGCACAAAGCGCATTCTGGGACAAAACACCTTGTTCAGCAATGAAGTCACAGATCCATCTAACAGAAACGTGGTGGACAATATTCACCCAACTACAAAAACTTTTGCTGTTTCCTCTTGCATCTATTCAATCAATCATACTGTGCTATGGGCACACACCCCACACACCCAAAACAGGATCAGCAGCCTAAATCTATGAACAGATCCAGTTGCAAAAGGCCAGAAAACAGAAAAAGACGTCAATCCCTCATCTTTTTCTAGACAAATGTCTTTTTCTAGACATTCCTTTATTGTCTTCCATAGATGATGTTTCCTAAATCCGTGACTGCCGCTATTTTTTTCATATGTTTATTTACCTTTTACTTCAAAGCAGAGCAACAAAACTTAACACACCTGAGGGCTTTCAGTGCCTGATTTCATACTTGAACCATAAATACACCTCTGAGAAATGTTTTGCCTTTTTTTACCAAGGCACAAGGACCAAGTCCTTCCGAGTTCCACTATCACCTCCAGACCCACCAAGATTGTAACATCTCACTCTCAGCATCCTTTTTCACACTGTCAGTTCAGAGCTTCCATTACGCTTTGCCACATCTCCAAAGCACCTAACTTCCCTCTGGACTCCCCAGCACCCACGGTTATAAACACAACGTCTCAATTCCTTAGGGAATGGCAACTCCAGCAGGAACAAGGCTCTGAGTGGGTTTCTGCAGATGTCATCTGCTACGCTCAGCTACATCTATGGTGCAAGTTTGAACACTGAAGAACTCGACGGGAACATAAACCGCGCTGTCGCATCCATAACGAAGGCAGGATACATACTCCATCAGACATTTCTATTTGCACTCTCTGACCCTCCTGAGATGCAAGGCTGCTTGGTAAGGAGGATGCAGGAAGAACCGGTGCTGGCCAGTACCAGACTCCATCGCTGGCTGGCGCCGGATACTACTGTTGGTTGGGGCCGGACTCCCACTGCTCTCTGGCGCTTCCCAAGCCGGGCCTTCAGCGAACTTCCCGATCTGCGGGTCTGGCTGGTGCCCGAGCTCTCCCCCCGCCAGGGACACCCCATCCCCATCCCTCCCCATTGCTGTCACCGGCAAGGCCCGGGGGTCCCAACCCCATCTCCAGCAGAGCCAGACATCCACCCCAGCCCCGCTGCCCCGGCTCTCACCCCCGTCTCTCTTGGGCCTCCTCGATGAGCCGGTTCAGATCCTCCTCGCTGAGCTGCACCTGCGGGGCGGATACAGAAAGGGGTGAAGGCAGTGGAGGGGAGGAGGGGTCCCTCAGCGCGGCCGCGGCCCCGCCCCCTCTCCCACCTTGTCGGGCGTCTCCTTGGCAACACCGCAGCGCACCCAGGCGGCGCACGTCACGGGGCAGCTCATGGCGGCGGCGGCGGGAGCGGAGCGGGCCGGCACGTGCGAGAGGCACCGGCGCACGCTGAGTGACGTAACCGATGGGGAGCGGGAGTGGCCCGGGGGAGTTCCCGCCTGCAATGGCAGAGGCAAACGGGAGGGGGCGGGGACTGTGTCGTGACGTCATCACCGAGAGCCGCGACAGCCCGGGGGAGTGGCTACATGGGGAGTAGCAGCTGGCTTTCTGGGGGCGGGGCAAGGGGCGGGGCTTGAGGGGTGGGGCCTGTGTGGGGGCCTGCGAAGGGGCCTGAGGGGGCGGTGTATCAGAGGCGGGGCCCGAGGGACGGGGCGGGGCAGGAGGCACGGCCTGGGTGGTGATGGGGCGGAGTCTGGAGCGGGACAGGGGGCGGGGCCTGAGGGGGCGAGGCCTGAGGGGACCGGTCCGAGGGGCGGGGCCTGAGGGGGCAGGGGCTGCGCGGCTTTAGAAGGGAGGGGGGCGGGGGAGCGTTGTCCTCTCGTGTTTCGGCTTCGCTGTCTCTCTTCGCTGCCCTTCGCTCCTGAGCCGAGGGGTGGGAAACGGTTCTGACCGAACCTGCTGGGACACCCGTTTTGCCTCCAGCAGTGGTTGCTCCCGTTTTCGTAAAACTAATTGCGGAAGGGAGCTTAGTCACATCTCCTTAATTAGCCCAGGCTGTCCCGCTTGGCACCGCTGCCCTCTGCACCTGGGGCTGGGACCGGCCGGAGCCCCACGGCCCCTTTAGTAGCAGAAATCAACAGCCGCTGCTCCTGGGCGCAAAGTGCTGCCTGTTCATAGGCTCTTTGCTTAGAAAGCTGGAGAGGGACGTTTTTCCGAGGGCAAGTAGTGATAGGATGAGGGGGAACGGCTTTAAATTGGAAGGAGGAAGGCTGAGATTAGACATTAGGAAGAAATTCTTCACGCTGAGGGTGGCGAGGCACTGGCACAGGTTTCACAAAGGAAGCTGTGGATGTCCCCTCCCTGGAGGTGTTCAAGGCCAGGTTGGATGGGGCCTTGAGCAGCCTGGTCTGGTTGGAGGTGTCCCTACCCATGGCAGGAGTCTTGGAACTGAATGATTTTAAGGTCCCTTCCAACACAAATCATTCTGTGTTTCCCACACTGGATCTCGGCTTGTGAGGAGAGATCTGCCCTGCTGATGTTTGTTTCCACTTTGTCTCTGAAATGTCCCAGCACCAAGCTGCGAAAAATTCAAGGTACAGAAAAACCTCTTTGTTACCTGTCTCCAAAATTTGTCCAAGCAGAAGAAACTGAAGCACAAAGTCAATGGTGAGAGGGACCTGTAGGAAGTGGCGAGGGACTGGCATCTTCGCAAAAGCTGCTGATTTTTGCCCTCCCAAATGTCAGCATCCTGTACCAGCTGACTCATTAAATCAGAGAAAATTGATAAAATATCAGTTGGAATATAGGGGAAGGTAGTCTCTTATTGACACACAGAAATCACTGTTGTTTCCATCATGAAACTTAATTCAGGGGATAACTGCAAATTATGTGGATGGGAAGCTGAGATTAGGGGAAGGAGCATTTCTTGTGGTAAAGCTCAAGGACTTGACAACTGAACTTCAGCTTGGCAGATGAAATGGCTAAATTATTTCATACATATGTCACTAGACAGCATCGCTGTAGCATTTTCTTTATTTTATCCTGATTCTTTTGTGGTTCTGGCATAAGAGAGAAATAAATTTCTATCAAAATATTGCTGCTTCTTGTGCCTCTCTTCATTTAATCCGTTTGACGTATTTTGTTGTAGAAAAAATATACCTTCTAGCTATTCCTTGTAGGACCTGTAGCATGGGTATTCTAGTCCTGCCTGGGTGGTCTACATAATTATGTCTTGCATTTTGGTATGGTTGCCTTTTTACTGGGTGTTATTATTTGCTTTGCTGGTCACCTTCTCTTATAGTGTTCAAGAAATCCTTGTCTGCCCACACATGAGCTGGCTACAGTTTGACTGTCAGTCTTCTTCCAGTCTCTGAGGGAACTTTTGCGTGAGTGGAAGCTATTCCCAAAGGACAAGCAGAGGGGAATGTTATATAGCCAAAAGGAGGAAAGTAAGGTTACTTGCTAGTGTCTGTGGTTCCCGAATATGTATTTTTTTAAGATATATAGACTTACAGTGTGGAGGTTTGCATACCAAACACTTGAGCCAGACTTGGTTTTAGCAAGGCAATACCCAGAGGGGGCACACATGCTCTACCTTCCCTCCAATAATCACAATATAGCATACTGTGGTGAGGCTCAACAATAGAAGTAGCAAAAAAAGAGACTTGGAGAAAGAGGAAAGAAAAAAAATAAGTAGAAAAATGTGCATATGGATATTACAGAATTGCAGTTAGTAGTAATAATTTTTCTTCTCTTTTGAAACCTACTCCATAAATGCGAGGTGATTCCAATACTTCTTTCCATCCTGCACTTGCTGGGTGCTGGGAGCTGGGTCTCAGGGTCTTCTTGAGAAAAGAAGGACTGTTCAATTAAATGTATTATTGTTCCACGGTGCCTTGGAAATCACAGCAATGGGGTTGAAAGAGTGGTACCCCAGGCAGAATGCTTCCAGCAGACACCTAAGACAGTAACTGACAGTAACTGAGCTCTAGTGCAGTTACTGCTCACTCACCCCAAGGAATCAGCCAGGGAGAGTCATAGGTTGTAACACACCAGAAAAAAAATGGCCTTCTTTGTATTTAGTGTCCAAAGATGACTCAGCCACTGAAGTGTGAGGATTAGGAAAGCAAGCAGATGTTCATTTCTTAATCTGGATGGAATTCTGACACAACCATTAGAGGAATTTTTGGATGAACCCAAAGAGCTGTCCCAATTGGGAATAAGGCCATAGAGGTGACAGATACCTCTGAATTTCTGCTAGTTGGAAGAAATGGCCATGATGAAAGATACATACAATAGGAGCTAAGAACTCAAATGGCTCTTCCTGGAAGGATGCAAGGATCCAGTTCAGATCCTGTGGAAATAAAAGGTCTCTGACCAAAAGAATTGTCATCAAACATTTTCAATGCCACAGTCCGTTCTGGACTGGCCTTGGGTCTTTTCTGAAAATAGGCTTCTAAAAACATCAAGGCTTCATTTCCCCGCTCTCTCCCCCCACCTCCATCATTGGAGATCAATCAGACACAGCAGGATTTCTTATCCAGAGCTGGCTTGTGCCTGGAATCTCTCTCAGAGCTTTTTCTTATCCTCTGATGATCAGAGCTGAGTTTCTTTTTATCATGATGGAACACAGCAAAGTAAGGCAAGACTTGACAATAGTGATTTTCATTGTTTCAATTTAATCACTGATTCTGGTGCCAGAAACTTCTGCCTGTCTGAAGCAAAAAGCACTAAAACATTGCCTCTGTTTCTGGATCCACATTTGACCTGTCCCAAACTATTGCTTTTCACCTGAGGACACAAGTGCCAGATAGCTCTCATTAGCAAGAAGCCCATGCCTGTGTTTTGTTCAAGATCATAAACATTCAGACAGGTTCAGCTGGATTAAGTTTCCTAGCTAAGCAGAGCAAACTTTTGTTCTGATGTGGATTTTCCAGGTCAACAGAAGCAAGGTCAGTGAGAAAAGTCAATGGCTCCTTGAAAGGGAAAGCTGTGACAGCTTCTTTTTTTAGGGGATGTGTCAAGGTGCCTAGAAGCTATGGAATTCCTCTTCACATCAAGAAAAAGTGGAAGAGCGAGCTATTTGATGAAGAGGAGGTGTTAAAGCAGCTGGTGCTAGCAGGCTGTCCCGTAACTATTTGAACACTTGAAGAGTTTCAATGTCCAAGGCTCTGCAGGGATCTTGATACACCTTGAATTGTGAAACTGTCGGAGATATTGTAAACATTTCTAATATGACAGCTGGAAGATATTACAAAGCCATGTAAAGGCTCATACTGTAATTCATACAGGCTGTAAGCAAGAAAACAAAGGGAATTTTACGTGTTTTGAGGAAAGTTATTCTGTGGTTCAGCCGACCTCTTCAGATGAGAAGAGGGGAAAAAGAAAGATTAATGCGCTAGCTTGGCACCTCACTCAGAAAAAAATTTTGTTTTCTCAAATGAGCTGCCAAATACTAGTGTGGCAGTCCCTGAGATGCAGAACAGCTGAAAGTAAAGTCACAACATCAAGAAATCCTCTAACTTAGGAAAGAAAGCAAGGAGTACTTAAGAGTAACTTTGAAACACCAAGGACAGCCATAAAAGTCCTCAAGGTTACCTTTTGATTCTCTGTTTGCGTTCCCTGTGTGTTTCTGTGAGATAGAGAGCATGAACGCTGGGAGAAAAACCAAAGGAAGATCAGATCTCAGTAGAGCAGCATCGTGTCAGGGGAGACTGTACACCCTGTTTGCAGACAGCAGCATAGCCTGAGGGGAAGAACTCTTGAACTGATAGCTAGGCAGAAAGTTAGGTTTTCAGGTAGTTGAAACAAGGCTGCTTTAGTATTCTTTCATCCGTAATTTCCTTAAGGAGTTCTCTGGGAGAGCACAAACCTCCTCACTTTAGAAGTTAGAATATCCTTGCGCTGAGGCTTATTCTCCCAGATCTTATGTATGGCTTTTGGTGCTCTTTGTTTAACTTTATGGAATAAACTGTGGCTGTCACTTTTTTTTTTTTTTAACTACGTCTAGTAATAAGTGCGATCTCAATGTGAACCAGAAACACGTTAAATGCATTGAATTCTTATTGGGATACAGAGAATGTATTATCAGGGCAGACAGGCACGCTTACGGATCATCTGTTTCACCAGAATATGTGCTGAGAGCTTGGGAATGAGAATCCCACCAGCACTGCAACGACTCCTGTTAGATAATGCTGGAACTGACATAAGGGAAAGGAAAAAAGTATCATCAGTGCCCTCTCAGCAAGCAGAAGAAAAGATGGCTGGATATGGAGAACAGTCATGTTCACCACATACAGCTAATACAGAAAAAAACCCTTTAATTGCACTGGTAGAAATCCAGGAGTAGAGAGTTGGGAGGAAAAGAGGCATGTGGGAGAGGAAGAAGAAAGATGTTCCTGAAGGTAGGACACAGTCAAGGACCTAGCAAGCTGTTTATGGCCAGTTTACATAGAGAAAATGAAGGAAGTTGAAAAGAAGCATAGAACAATACATCATGCTAAGAATTTACTAGTAAAGAAAAAAGTAAACATATGGGTACGGGGGAAAAAAAAAACCCAACAGGCAGTGCTCCTTGTGCTGGGACTCGGCCAAGTTAAGTGAGTTCTGCCCCATAATGCTTGTTCTCACAGAAGGCAGGAAGTGGGGTCTGTGTGGGCTCCTCAGGCACCACTACGGACTCCAGCTCCAGGCTTTGCCAACTAGAGGTCCACAGTGTCAGTGCACGCTTGGGTGAACACCAGCAGAAGCGGCACATCCACAAGTGGCAGGGCTAAATCATGCTTCTGGGGCAGATGGATGCATCAGAACACCTCCAGCACCATGGGAGAGATGTGAGATATTCGGGTCAATACTTGTCTCAATGCTGGCACATCTTTATTCCCTCCATGTGTAAAGATATTGCTTAGTACTGGTTGCTTCAAATATTCATTATTCCAGGAGGAAATTCCGACTTCTACACAAGCCCCTGGACTTGTGGAGTAGAGGGACTGATAAACTCTAGAAAGGTAGCCAGGCAGTAGGGTATGACAGCCTACCAGCCTGCAAGGGTATGTGCAGGTTCTCAGACACCCTTTACCTTGTAGTCTTACTTCTTCACAGCAAAGATTATAGATAGCCAACCCACATGCCAACTCCACAACAACCTTGTCCTTGAAACAGTCATCAGAAAAAAATGAAAGCTGCTGCTATAATGTTTAGTAAAATATAAAGCTCAGCTGGCATGGAAAAATTCAGCTGATATTGCTACAGACCTAGAAACATGCCTGTATAAGCTGCTATGCAGATTTTGAAAAAAAAAAATATTTATGAATGGTTTAAATGTGACTGTTACTTTCTAAGTAGTCAGATGGAGACACACAATGTTCCTTTTTATGTTACACAAATGCCTCTGCTACTGATGCCATCAGTAGACCTACATCAAGCACTTCTGACAGTCCTTCTGCCTCAGGCCAAAACCTGATGCTCCTCTAGGTATGTAGCAGCGGTGGTTTAGACATTGTTGCCCATTTCTGCCATGAAGAGGAGAAAAACACAGCAGTGGGCAAGACTGTCCTGCACCTTAATTAGCTCAGTAAAAGTGTGCCAGAGCCCTCAGTCTCTATGTGTTGATTGTCCAGAAAAACCTCAAAAATGTGAACTGAGTGTAGCAAAAGCATAGATGAGCTCACAGAGCCCAGAGGAAAGGTGTTAGCAATTGCATCTGAACTTTCTTATTTTTCTCAGTGAAGAGTTTACGCAGATGCCCAGATGTAATGTTTTTAGATTGCCCCAGTATCATACGCTGGGAAAGGAGACAGATCATAGCCATTTGCTACCTGCGAAGCTTGCTTTGTATTTTTCCAGATAGCAGGGAGGCAGGCAAGGGGGCCTACATCTCTTACAAAATTTTGACAACTATAGGGTTCCCTATGAGCTGCTTTTCAAACTCTCTCCTGGACAGGAGAGCTTGCAGAGCCCAAAGGCACCTGACAGAGTGGCTATCCTGGTCTGGACAGTCTTCAAGTCTTGTATGAGCAGTATCTCACTCCCATGACTCAAGTACAAGCCACACTTGAAAGGATATTGCCACCTTTTGCTTCCTGGATCAACTTATTTCTTAAAAATCTGGTACATTAGGAAGAAAGGACTTGACTCCAAATCCACTAAAACAGATAAGGCAGAAAACGTAAATTAATTTTAAAAAATAAAGAGTAAAAAATATGTTAAAATAAAAAATATTTTCCAAAGTTTGATTTTTATGCTCATGCCAGAGTTAATCAGTTCTATTTACTTCTGACTCCTCCTTGAGACACCCATTTGCAACTTATTTGTATGCACTTGCAGCAATGTTGTGTAATGAAGCAAGCATCCAGCCTTTGGGGTCTCTGTGCATCCAAACTGTCTGGCTACTATGCATTTGCAGATGCTTAATTTTAAGCCCCACAGAGCTCCATTCCCAGGTCTTAGGTGCCCATTTTTCGCCAGGGCTCAAAGAAAAGTTTTTGGGAACAGCCTCCGTGTCACTTCTTCACATGCACAGCAACCATACTGACTGGGTTGAAACAGCACCAGGACTTCCAGATGTAAAATCCCAAATGCATGTGGTGTCTGGGAGATGGTTCTTGGGGAGAACCCTAGTGCTGCTGCTGTCTGAAGTACACTGAGACGCACCTGAAGAGAAGAAACAACAAAAACACTCACAACTGCCATTTCCTAGGCTAGAAAACAATGGAATTTTTATTGAACAGAGATGGCTCATAAACACGCTCCAAGGAGTTCCACCTGCTGTTCAGCAATATTCATTGCCATCTGATAATAACCTATGGGGGTAGCTGTATAAAATAGGAATAAAATACCAAATTGCTATATTAATTAATAACTTTGCCTTTCAAATACAGAACCGTATGTTATTTAAAGTCTGAAAATAGACCACAATTGTTAGCATTTAAACCAAACTTTTATGATAACAAATATACAAAAAAAGGCAGTCAATATATTAAACATTTAAATCAATAGCATACATTTCTCAGAGGTAAACATTGAGCAAACAAAGCCACCAATGATGGTCAGAAATTGGGTAAAAGTTTCAAGGTCAAGCTCCAAACACTTTCCTAAAGCCCTAGTGGTATTGCACTTTTATCTAGACCCTAAATTGAAAACTATGTAGCAAGAACAATTGAAAATATAACATTGGCTATCCGGCAGGAAATTGGAAGTTTCTTAAGTCCTCATTGCATTTATATTTAAGCACCTGCAGAGACAGAGGGCAGTAGGAGTTAAACACTTTGTTTTGCAAGGTTGGGGTTTTAGTTCTGTTACAGATGAGGGCAACAGCGCCCTCATACCAAACACGAATTCCAGCACTGACAAAAAGAGAAGTATTGGCCTGACAAACTGCATGAAGAATCACCCTTGCAACTTGCATTAAAGAGAATGGGACTTGTATACCTGCCTATTTACTGAAAGCCTGTGCTATTTCTACCGCACAGAAAAACTCTCCTTCAGTAGTTGATCTAATGCCTGAGTTTGAAAGCTTGGGATACATACATACGCTCAAAATAATGTGACAAATTTCCTATCAATAAAAACATGTTTTAATGCCAACAACTAATAAAAGTTCATTTTGCAATATTGCTCACAACATTAATGTACAATTTGCACAAAACATGGCTCTTCAACATGAATATTTTGCAAGCTACAATATATATATAATATGTATAATTTCTTTTCTTAAAGAATTATATGCCAGAGTGCATGCAAAGAATTTCAAAGCAGTAACACAACAGGAGCAGTAACTTGTTTATAGGTTATTGAAACCATTCAATACAGAAACACTGGGATATCAGGTAACAGACAGATAGGTAAGTGTATATACACACTGCTTTTTCGTGGACCTTCCCACATTACACACAAAATGTGGGTTCCTTATAAGCTCAGACCCCTATGAAAGACTGATCAAAATAGAGGTGTGAATGTTCCCCACACTCTTTGACCATCAATCACTTCTGTTCAAGGTGACAGTGAAGGAGGCACTTGTCCTTTAGCCAGGAGCAGAGGCAAGCAATCTTCTCCATAGCCAACATCTGTTCCAATTACTGCTCCTTCATTTTGAAGCAGTGGGTGGTAAGCATCTATCCTTCCTGTTTTGGCTGGTCCCAAGCAGTCACCTGCAGCCTTTACAGCTGGAAACCCAAGACTGGAGAACCTGGATCTCCTAAACAGCAGTGCACAGCACTGCCACCATTCTAGTTAGATATGTACAAGGAATGACACATATCCTCTGGTTTAACCTTTACATGGAGTATATACAAATAAAGCTATTCTATCAAGGTGCAAGTTCATTATTCTCTGGTGTGTTTCAACAAAGATTTCTTAAAAAACCTGTACACAGACCCACCAGCAGACTTTACACAAAGTTGACATTTTGTCATAGTTCATTATGTAGGCTTCATTCCAAGCTCCATAACAGGAAATCCAGTTACTTCCCCTTGGAGTTCTGCCTATGCACAGGGCTGGATTTGGTAGACCACAGTCATGTCTAATATAATTTCCTTGACTTCAGTACATTTTTAACTGGGGTGAATTGGCACCATGTGTTTTTCCAGGAAGTCATCGGTCTCTATGAAATGAGGCAGGACTTGTAACCGGACATCAGGGGGGTTTGCAGTTCATGTCCAGCTTTCCTTGCTTCTGATGGGACTATGGTACGTGAAGCTAGCACAGTTTGGCCCTAAGGGTATGTCTGGAAGTCCTTGGCACTGTTTTACACTAGCTGACAGCAGGCAATGCCCTCAAAGAAACTTTTAAAAAAAAAAAGACGAAACATAATTTACTGAACAGTAAACATCAGACTGATCCACTAAACAGATGGAAATGGAATGCAACTTGTCTAAAATTAGAATGGTTGATGTTTTCTTAAGCAAGCTTAAATTCATAAAAATCTTTCCCACCCCACACAGGCCTCATTCTGCAGCACGTAAATACATGTCATTGGAAATGCAAAGGCTGCGATCAATCAGCAGAAGGAAAGCCCACCCTCTCCTATTTCTCTTCAGCAAAAACCTCAAAAAAATTGTGCAACTAACTAACTCATGTAATATAAATATATGTTTATGATCCCTACTGAAGTTGGGTTGCTATGTGCAATGACAGCAGGATTTGGCCTTCAGCCTTTATGGTGTACCAACCACAACTGTGCAATGACTGAATGGGAAATTGTATCTGCTAGGGCATTAAAAAAACATACAGCCTTGCAGTAACTCCAATTAAAGATTCCCACTGACTTCATGAGAGAGCAGACTAAGACAAGTGCATGTTCTGCACCACCGGAGTTAAGTTCCTCAAAAATCTTTCTCTAATACCATTTACCTCTGTTTTGTAACTTGATTATAACAAGGCATTCAAGTAGAGGATTTGCACATGTCCTCTCAGGCTAAGGGGAGTAGTTCACACTAGAAACAAAGATCTAGTTAGTTTTTCTTTTTCAGAGTAATACAGTAAGAAAAAAACACCTTACGGGTTTCACATTCTGCCCTGCCTTTGTATAGTGCTAACAAATGACACACAGCAACAGCAAATGAATCGTAAGCTCACTGAAGATTTTAAAAGGCTCAGCATCAGACAGAATAGTTTACGATAACCTAAGGTGCAGTCAGAGAAGATGCTTTTAGAGCTTTCCCAATGCTTATGCTAAAGACCTAATTATATGATAGAACATGTAAAGCTTTCTAATGTTGCTGACTGAATATGTTACATGCAAGGGAAAATTAAATTTTACAATAATTTTTTAAAAATCAAAATAAATTGAATAAAAATATACATTTAAAAATAATCAGTTTCAGTTGTGGAGACAGTGGACAAAACCTGACGCTTCAAATTATAGCTCAGCACCTCTATTTTTCTGCCTCATTTCAGAGTGCCCTAAGCTTGCGCTTTAACGTCCTGCTCTGGAACACTGACAGCTCCAAACAGGCAATTTTCAAGTGTCTGACAGACTTGAGAGACTGATGTCTTCGAGTGAGCTACACGTGTCTATCTGTCTTTTTAAGGATAAATATTTGGTTCCAGAAACATTTGTTTTCTTAGCTATACTCTTTCTCTACTGAAAAATGTCTGCCATGCATTGTCCATACTCTGATTCTTTGCTGGTTTAGAAGTTGAACACTTATAAATGGATAAGCAAAACGAAAGAATGTTTCACCTGTGTTGTCAATTGTAGATGACATCAAATATGCCTGTGAAGCCGTAAACCAGTATTTAAGCTACATCTATGGGATGGAGGACAACAGCTCTGTGTTTGTTGATGATTACTGTTGAATTGTGTGATGTTTCATTTGTTTCTCAATAAAAAGTGAAGCGAAACTTTGCCATAAAACCCCAGCAATGGATGGCAGCAAACAAAACTACTCTACTAGAAAAAAAACCCAACAAACTCATAACAATCGTAACAAATGCAAACCATCATAACCATTCCTGCACTTATATTACACAAATTAGGAGCTGTAAAAAAATCAAGATTAGCTCTATAGTTCTGCACCTTTCTAATAACCATCTTATTTCTAGCATATCTTTTCCTCTTGCTTTCATTTTTCTCCTCTAGCTTTAACTTCAAAGATACCTCAGAGAAAAGTGGGAATGAATGTGAAGAGGGAAGAAGGAAACGAGTCGTCCCTCAGACAGTGGTAACTCTTCTGTCCCTTCAGGATGCTTGCACTGGGATTTCCCCATTCAGCTGCTGTTTTCAATGGTAGACGTAAAGCCCAGCCCTTCAAAAGCAGCTGACAGAAGGATCTCTTCCCTGTTCAAGGATCAAGATTGTGCTTTCTAATTACAGCTACGCGTTTGGTTTGGAAAGTGTGAGACGTGCGAAAACTTCAAACGTGACATAGAATGAAAGTGAGATGGAAACCAGACCTAATCCACAGACCAGGAAAATCAACGAAAAGGCTTCCAGCAATTTTAATGGGGCAAATTTCACCATGCTTTCATGTTTGGTTTGTGAATGATATTATAGTACCATCTTAACTTCTATTTTGCCTAGAATGCTCGTATGTCCTTCATTTCACATGTAAATGAATTCCTGAACCTTGTATCAAATATTTATAAATGCTAAACTAGGTACAAAGTGAAACCCATTTTGGGAAAGTGGAGCAGAGGGAGGTTCAGCTGCAGTAATGGATATTGCATTAATGCTTAGCATCAAGGAAAGCTGGCTGCCATTAACAAGAAATCTCATTACAAACATGATTTCACGCCTCATAACATATCCTGTAGATCTATTTACTGTCCATCTCTCTCTTGAACATACAAACACACAAAGATAACTATGGGTAGAAAATCCAAAGCCTTTCATACGCTTAACCTTTTCTTCCCTATAAAAATACAACAGAAAACAAAAAAAAATCACAGAGTGGCAGAAAATGCACAGCTTGGACGATATAGAACAAATTGTTTTACAAAGCCACTTCTGTCCTAAGTGACTTAAGATGCTTTCCAGACTTTAACCTAATCAACAGCTTGCTCTGTGGATTACTAATGTACAAATGGCACTGTAACAAGCTTTCAGATGAGTGGGACTGAAGGACACTGTACCAATCCACCTGTCACTGTGGGGGAGAACGTTATCTTTCCTGTTGTTTTCTTCTGTTGCTCTTCATTACGATTCAAAAAATGCAGGATCCAGATCCCTCTGCTGTGTGGTAGCTGGCAGAATGAAGAGGGAGTGGGGAAGAAGAGCGTTGACCTTATCTTGGGGTTGTAAACAGCAGAGACACATTATCCAACCTTCCATATAACACCAAAGGGATCAGTAGAAGGAATGCCCTGCAGAGAATGGGATTTACTTACTTATTGTATGCATAATACTCAGGCACCTCTATTTCCCCTTGGTACAGCACATACAGCTGTACAGCAGCCGCAACACTCGGAGAAACACTGACAGGAAGCAACACACTGTACTGATGGACTTAAATACCTCACCTTTTTCTAGTATTCACTGGACTTCAGCCAGGAATAGTAAAAGGTCAGAAAGCTGCCTGATACTTGCCTTTAGTCCTTGCATTCTTTGATGGATAAACATACATTCACAACTCAAGGAAGACTGCACGTTTTACCCTGTCCCCAAATGGCACGATTAGTTACTGGCTCAGTAACTGCAAGGCAAAAATCAGTTATTGAACCAACTGTTCCAAATTTGTCTGTCAGTGCTCTACCCAGGCTTGACCAGGTCAAGTGAAAGCTCTGATGCTGGGGAAGCAGCTTTCACTGTGATGAGACTCCAGGGGCTTCCTCGGCTCCTTCCTACCTTCGGCTGCAGCGAGGCACAGCCAGTGCTGGAGTGCAGGGGGCTTTCGACCACGCTCAGGAGCAAATCTCAGCCTGCCGATGTGCTGTGAGCTATTTAAAAGCTACATAGAATAGAGAGGACCAGACTTGGGAAAGGCTCATTTGAAAGTCTCTCATAAAGTAAGCTATAGGATAGTCAATTTATCCACTGCTGGGAAGGGGAAAGGATAAGGCTGGGCTCTCTTGAACCTGTGGCTTGAACAAGTCCAGATGTTTTGAACCATGTTAATCCATTCTTGCCAGAACATATGAGGTGTTAAGGCTCTGACCTTTATTAATTAAAATGACCTCCTAACACATTGGCTTTTTCTAAAGTGACTGCCTTTTTTCGTGTGTCTGAGCATCTCCATTTTCTAATGTGGCTTATTTTAGACAATGAATGATTTCTGATTGGGTATTTCAGAGACGTTTATTTCCCTGTCTTTGTTTGCTTTAGAAAGGCAATAAGAAACAAGATTGCCTCTCACTGTGCTGGGCAAAGCCGAGTAATGGAAGTTTAAATGAAACACAGCAGCAGAGATGATAAGTGGAAAGACCAAAGTTAACCACACACAAAGGGGTTGAGACAAATTTGCTCCTACAGCTGCGGCAGTGGAGATATTTATAAGGACAAAGAAAAGCTACCAAATGCTAGAGCTCCATAGCCATATCTGATCAATGGAACTGTGTGTTGCTGGTTGGGGGTGCTGAGCAAGGCAAGGGAGGTGGGGCTGCTTCCTCCTCTCCTGCCCTGTCTTCTGCCCTGCCCTCCCCTTTGATATCATGGAAACTCTGAGTTGGAGAACAAATGAAGCAGGAAATAAGGAATGCTATCCAAGGCAAAGATCTGGGATTAGACATTCAAATTCTTGGACTTAATCCTCTTCCCTTACAGATACCTTTTCATTACTGTGTCATCCAACATGGACAGAAACCTGTGCCTAACCTAAGCATGCCAGCATCATCACCTCTGCAGGATGAAGGAAAAAACTGTAAGCCCAAAGAAGAATGAAAAATGCCTCTCTAAAGGAAAACAAACACCAAAATTGCTGTTCTGGTACATCATGTACAATCAGGTGGACAGATTTAGCCATCTAAATAGCATAGCTTGCAAAGCGTAAGGTGCTTGTAGAATTAACCTATCCAGCCAAAGCAACCTCTCTTCCAAGTTTCTGACGTATCCTGGCTGTTTCAGTGACAAGCAGTCCAAGCACAAAAAGCATTATCTATCAAGACCACCAACCTGAGAACGTGAGATACCATATTTTGAACCCTCTGCATCCACTTAAGATAAACACACACTGTGCCATCCATGGCTGTTCCATGAAGAAGCCTTGAATCACGCTGAAACAATGAGTTTAATGGCAAGAAATTCAATATCCCCCCTCCTATCCACATTGAGCTTGCTTCCCTAGTTCTTAGGTTCACTGAAGGCAGATGACAAATGCCCATTAGTTCTGCAGCTTTCCAGATTTTCCTTCTGCTTTGGACACCACATTTGTAATGTTTTCAGCAGCAGTCTCATTGAACTCACAAATCATTGACTCACAGCAGAAGACTCAGCTTCACTATTTTTTACCCTTGGAGGCCAGCTATAAATGGTAGGTCAGGCACAATTCTGCTGAAATGTAATAATCTGGTTAGAGTGGGCAGCCTTGGTTTTCATTCACTGATGATAACAGGTCTTACCTCAAAATAAATAACAAGTTAAAAAAATAACAAACCATGAATTCTGTTATAAATGTATGGAAGGTGTGATTGGAAGTGCTGCAAGCTAGAGATATAAAAGTGATGCTTTTAGGTAGACAACTAAAATTAGTGATGTTCTCGTCTATGGGGTTTCAAGATATTATTTGAGTGCTATTTCAAGGCTAGCTTTCTGCAAGCTAGTTTATTAAATTTTAGGACAAATCCCAAGTAGATTTTATAATGCTTATATATTTCAACATCTCTGGGCAAGAAGATGAAAGCAACAACAGGCTCTTCATTTCTATAAAGCACTTACAGAATCTCACATGAAAGACATTGTCAAACAAACTAACTTCAAGTCTTTGACTTAAGTAACGCTTGTTCATAAAAAAAAATCATCCACTGACTTCAGAGGAAGCTTTAGTGAATGCAGACTTCGGGGTGTCATCTTTCAGCAATATTTTCAAGACAGTGTCCTGATGGACACTGAATATCTGCAGCCAACTTTGACGAGTTCTGTCAGTTCTCAGCTTCTCCTAGGATTTAACCCACAGACAAGAGTACTTGGAATGGATTTTTCTCTAGGATGACCTGGGCCTTGCCTTGAGTGCAACGGATGTGTGAAATTTAACACCATCTGTACTTTTCTGAAACATAAACCCCCACTCAAACAGGGTCCTGCATGGCTGAGTCCCCACAGACCTAGCTGCATTGCATGCCATAAAAGAACCCTCCTCTGGTTTTAGACACATATAGAGAGGAACAAGAGATGCCCTTCCGTTTTTCTCACTACACCATCTCAGAACAGTTTATTTCAGTACAAACTGAGGATTTCCCTTTTTCTTTTAATCTTCAAAGAGCAGAACATCACTCTGAAATGAAACTAGAATTTCTGAAAGCCCCCAGCACACCACACACCGCAGCCCATCCAGCACTTGTGCAACTTTTGGTATGAAGCCAGTGGATATTCCATACAAAAAGGCAGTGTCAAAAGCAGCATGTGGAGGGTTCAGCAAGCAGATCTCATTAGTGCCAATAGGAGCCTGGCTACTAAGCCTTCACACCTCTTCAAAGATGTCTCCTCTGTCTTTAATAGATATTTACACAAATCTACTCTGAAGCTGAGACCAAGCAGGCAAAAGTTTTAGTTGGGGGAAAAAAATCTTAGCTTTTACAAAACTGGCCCTTTTCCAGAGCGGAGAGCATCTGGCCACCAGCTGTGTTTAGAAGACAGCAGGCAAAAGGAATAGATCAGGGGAACATCTGAGAAACAAGTAGACAGTGCTGAAACGTGTCGTGAAAAGAATGCCAACCATCCTCTGTGATGTCCAAAACCTTTGCCCTCTTACATTCCCCATCCTTTTCTCTTCCTGGCTCTCAAGTCCATTATTGGAAAATTGCCCATTCAGGAGAACATAGATACCCTTTCTGGGCTTGGGAGAGTAAAAAAAACTGGGAAGGAATCTGACAGCATGTGAGGTAAAGTGGAAATGTGAGGAAATCATGGAAACTTAGGGAGGACCTTGCACAGAGGCAGAAGGAAAGATCTGCAGTGAAGCAGGGGCAGGATGCCTGTAAGTCCTCAAATAATGAAGCAGTGGATTAGTACAGAAGACAGATGGAAAGGAACCAAAACAACCCTTTAATCATTACAAGCTGCAAAGTTATGCTTTAATTAAACAAAAGAAAACAAGTTTTTCTAAGGATTTTGTATTTTTTTTTGATTTCACCTGGAATGGCTGAAGAAGACTGGAGGCAGTATTTTCCCTCAAAATTTGCAAGTTATTGCAACTCATACAAAGACTAAAGAAGCAGAAGGGTTTTTATTTTCTAAAATGATAATATCATCTCTCAAAAAAATCCTAATAAAATACTCTGCTGGAAAGAGCCTTATCTGATGGGATCGTATTCACGGGCACCCACTGAACCTCACACTGCTTTTTAGATTAAATTGACAACAGAGCCCTCCCCGTTCAGCCCTAGATTAATGGAATAAAGAATCCATGCATGGAGCCACGTATAATAAAGCTTGGAGATTATGAAACAGGCTAGAAAACAGGATCAGAATTGCAATTGATCTTGATAAAGTAGGGAAATTGCCCCAATTAAAGCAGTACAAATTTAATAAAGGCAAGTTGAAAGTGTTATGCTTTGGAAGGTGTAGTAAAGAAAGGCACAAATGAAAATGGGAACTCCTGGCAAAGCAGCAGTCAATCGCCCAGGAATTGTAACAGAAGACAGACTGGATCAAAGTCAGCCATGGGATGTTCTTGTAGAAAACATTCCAGCGCATATTTTCTGATATGCTGCACATAAACCTCAGGAGACAGTTAACTCTGCTTTGCTTGTCACTGGATAAAACCCCTTCTGGAGACCTGCAGTCTGGGGAAACTGGGGACTCATGAGGGGAATGGCAGCAAAAATCAGAGACCTAGAAAACATTAGCAAAGGAACTAGGAAAGATTTACACCAGCGAGGAAAGTAGGATAGTTCTTCTCATACACAGAACAATATTCTAAGAAGATCTTGTAAGATCATCTGTTCCTCCTGTCAGTCAGGGCTTAAAGGAAAAGTGGCTCAATTCACAGTAAAGAAATTCCACTCTTTTACAAAAATCTTCCAGTTATGATGACAGTGAAGATCAAGGACCCTCCTCACTGGACGCTTCATGAGCCTGCAAGCTGCACATTTTCTGGCGTGGTTCAGCTAGACCTCACCCAGCCTCAGAGCAGGAGAGGTGGACTAAAATCTCCCTTTAAAAACTCTGGTCTGTGGAACCACAAAGGTCTAGTGAATACTTCCAGGAAAAATGAATGCCAAGGTTAAACAGGGGCTGGCTCTTCTGCTGGCAAAAGCAAAGGGAAGTCACACGTTGAAAAACAATTCAAATTTCTTTTCTTTTTTTTTAAGGTTCCCTTCAGTTACACATCTAGGACTTCAGGATTACCAGTCTTTTGAAGGGCAAAAGTTATTATTTTATAAATCAATAGTCACAATCCCTTCCCCATAACAGCTTTGAACAACAGCTTCCTGGGGCTTGTCCCCTACCATTTGCTAGACACCAGCAAAGCCGATCTCACAGCAGCAGCGGGTGCCATGCTTTTTGTCGTGCTCAGCCATCCAGATGCACAAGCTCCCGAAGGAGCAACGGGACACACAAATGCATGGGCAAATGCAGCTCTGCTGGCAGACGCGTGCAATGTGTGTTTGAAGGCAGCTGCACTCGCCTTTGGCTCATGTTTGCCCTTGAGTGCCTAAACACAGTGACTACTCAGCTCACATACAGCCACCAAAAGACATTAAGCCCTTTAACTCTGAAAGAAAAACAGTAAAAAAGATACTCTTAACCCATCGGAAGAACAACTAGCACAGAGTCAGCAATGTTTCCTTCCTCTTGAGTGCCAGGCAGGTTCCTACAAACGCTCAAAAGACATCACCTTCCAGGGGCAGCCTGTGCACCCAGGACTCTATGTCCCCTTACCACAGCACAATGAGTATTTGAGCTAGAAACAGGAGTACAACACTTGTGGCTATCATCATTATAGCATTAGACACCAGACTGCCAATCCACAGGTGGGCATGTTTCCCAGGAAAAAATATTTTACCTATATGCGTGTGCAACTCCTGATGACTTCATTGGGCACTACGCAGGTACCCAATGGAAGATTTTAGTACCATGACTATTGTCTGAAAAACTTCACTATTTTAAACCATGAAGCTGCAGGGTGAGGTCTGCTCCTATCTAGTTATTGTTGGCACGGAAGGATGGGTTTCCATGGATGAGGAGGCACAACAAACAACAACAAGCACCCCTGTGTGTTGCTGTTGCATCAGCCATAGTCTCACTTCTCTAAGATCACAACATTCACACAGAAGTTGCCGTTACCTAAATGTTCCAGACAACATCTTGTGCGAACATCTACTACATAGAAAAAGAAAAAAGAGTCTGATTGACTGACCTGCTGTGTCTCTGAGACACTAGAAGCAGTTCTGACATTTTTATAATTTGTTGCAGAAACTTTAGAGGCTTTAAAAGACCAAGCACAGAGGAGGATTTACATCTCAGAGTCATAAACCAGCTTCCTACAGTGTTGACGACTAAAGCCAAAACTGCGTTCTCTGAGCATGCCAAAAGCTATCAACATGGAAGAGCACCCCACGTAGACACTTCAACAAAAGAACAAGAGGTTAACACGCACTGTCAAACCTTCTGAGGTCTATGAACTGGGCACAGTTGCTGAATGGCATGCTAGAAAATAAGTATATTAATGTCACTTTGCCATGGAGAAGGCAACATTTGTTGCCCACTTCTTACTGTGGTTTTCAGAGACAGAGCATCAGGAACGTTGTGGCATATAGCAGATTTGTCTTGCTAACAACACACTGCAAAATAAACAATGCTTTGACATTAAATCACACCCCTCATCCCACCCCACCCAAACCCTGCATTGTAGATAACCTATACATTCTCAGGATACAGTGAGAATCATTCTATAACACATTTTTAATTATAATTTAAAAAAATCTAACTTGGACACAATCTCTGGCCAGTAGCAAAATATCAACACATTACTAAAGTAAAGATTTGTTATTATCCTTTCACTGTAACAAACAGAAATCAGCATCTCGAGAAGGGTCTCTGGGGGTATCATATCACATCCAATCGCACCAAATAAAAAAATATGCTAATTCCACAAATAAAGTTTGACAAGAAGTAACATTGCATTTGTCTTGGCAAAATAAAGCACAAACATAACATTTCACAGGTACAGCTCCCATGCAAAAGCATGTTGAGTTTGTCATTGTTTTTAACCTCAAATCACGAGTAGCATGCAGTTCTCCTGCCCCCCGACTACTGTATTAGAGAAGGTCTGGGTAATGTACTTCTTTGGTGTAACCATAGCCTCTTAGGCAAGATTATACCACCCTAGGAAAGAATACGAGCAAAACTTGATCATAAGTATGTTTGCACAATGTACATTTTACCATTGAAAAAAAACCAAAACATGTTACATAGATTCTCAAACACAGCTCTGTCGAAAATGAAATTTTAAGCTTAAGAAACAGTTTTTACACTACAAGGCCACCCCATTATTTTTTATGAACAATTTAAAAAGTTCCCACCCCTAAAAATCTGCCAGTATATTTCCTCAGCTGTAACAGCCTTACCCACTCTCTAATACAGTTGATCTTTGCTTGACAGCAATAACAGTTCTTACATTTCTTAAATACATAAGATAATGGACTCCGGGATAGATATAGTTCTGTAACACTGGAAGAGATCCGCTTTAAATGATTAATGGGTCTATTCAGGTGTTCCCCGGCACCACCGCTCAGGCAGGGGCTTCTGCTCTTCACTGACGTGAGCTCTGGCTTTTGTTGGCATCGAGGTCCACGACCACGCGCGTGTGTTCAGAACACGAGTACAACAATGATCCACTGGATGCTCTTGCACCCCGTTTGCTCAAAAACACGAAGAAGCTTTGTTTTCTGTATTCCCTCATCCAAACGGGGCTGCAGCCCCAGTGCAGGACTTCTGGCCAACACAGAACTATCTGGATGTGAAGTACAATTTTTTAATTATTCTTTTTTGTAGTCATTTAAGCAACTGCAATGGGTTTAAGCAACTGCAACGGCAGACTCAACTTGCAGGGTCTTTATGAGTGGGCTACCATCTTCCTCAGCTTTATACAATGGAGCCCTTTGAAGAAGACAAATGAATTGACTGAATCCTTGTGGCCAACGTCCTCTGTAAGTCCTGTAGTACATTCTGACCAGACGCTTCTCCATTCTTGTCGTACAACAGCTGTTTGAAAGCTTCGTTTTCAATGAGGACCATCATATTTTTTAGAAAGTAGCCTTCACAATAGGAAGCTAGTTCAGTGACTCCGAGAAACTACAAGAAGTGGAATTAGAGAAAGATAATCATTCTGATAAAAAACACCCAACAACCACAGTGCATAAGAGCTACACACAAACAGCTACACAAAGTAAGCCTTTCAGACAGGCACAGTAAGAGTTACAGATAGATATACACATATATATATATATAGGGGAAACAGTCAAACAGTATTTTACACTGATGATTCTGATAACAATTCCATGTTGTGAGGCCATGCTGTTAGAGAAACAAACTGCTCCCTTGGAAATTAGTGGAAGTTTTGCCATAGAGTTCACTAGATCCATGATTTCCTGCTAGAATTTACACCCTAAAACTATATAAGGGACAACTTACTACAGATCAAGTTTAATGAGTGCCATCCTTAGCAGGGGTGGGTAACATGACCCGTCATGCGAAGTTGCAAGCTTCAAGGAATCTTTGGAGGAGCAATGGAGGTTTGTAGAGCATGTGGCCTGGGGCTGTCAGTACTCCCTTATGCTGAGCCATGTTTGGGTATAGGCAGGGGTACTATAATGACTGAGGAAACCTTAACTGCCTGAACAAAAATGTATGAGCAAACCTGAAACGACCCATACTGATCATCTGATGGGTGACTCGTACAGGTCATCACCCACTGACTAGATCCTGTGGTCATACAACAGGTATAGCCCTGATATTCCACTACAGGTATATTTATAAACCTTGAAGGTACAAGAGCAGTGCTCAGCCCATCCTCCTGCTTAAGTAACCTCCTGCTGGGTCCCAGCCCAGAGTAAAACGTGAACCTTTGGCCACAAGGTATAGCCTGAAGGGCTAGAACAGCTGGGGCACTGTATAGTTTTGGGTCCAGACTGGAACAATACCACAAGGTGCTGCTGACTGCCACATTAACATCATGTTTGGAACTATGAGTGGAAACTAATAAATAAATAAATAGATAAAATACGAAACAGATTAGGGCTAGATAGGATTTGTCTTCCCAAGGAAAATGAATGAACTTAACTTGATTTTAAACCATGCAAGTTTTCATCAAATTATGAGTGCACTATTCCGCACCAGGATGTGACAGCCTATGTGTGAATCTGTATTCTTCTCTGAAACACCATTCATCTATTTTCATTATTCCTATATATTCACGACATTGAGGAAAAAAAACATAGAATCCTACAATGGTTTGGGTTGGAAGGGACCTTAAAGATCATTCAGTTCCTGCCATGCGCAGGAACACCTCCAACCAGACCAGGATACTCAAGACCCCATCCAACTTGGCCTTGAACACTTCCCAGGGAGGGGCATCCACAGCATCCCTGCATAACCTGTGCCAGTGTCTCGCCACACTCAATGGGAAGAATTTCTTTCTAATGTCTACTCTAAATCTTCGCCTTTCAAGTTCAAAGCCACTCCCCCTCATCCTTTACTTTTTCAGATTTATTCTGGGGCCCAGACTGCAATCTCTGCAAGTGCTGATTGTTTTAGGCATGTATCTGAAACTCCAGATTATTTTGTTGGGAGTTTGGAGGCATTCATGCAAAATACAACTGATACCTAATGGTGACTAATCAATCAACATTACAAATCCCATTTGCTCAGTTACTTAATTTCTTTCTGGAAGTAAGGAACAGTAACAAAGGCTTTGAAAAATGAAACCCTTAAAGTGATACTACTCACATGACTGTCTTTGTAGATGCTGCAATTTTAAGAACAGAAAGTCCACAGGGATGGCACAGATGATTTTAATATTCTCAATTTTGATTTTTAATTGTAAGTGTGACCAAAGACACACTGCTTCACCTTTCCACCAGTATTTCACCTCTTTAACACAGGGTCTCAATCTCTTATTCCTACAGCTTCTTTTACACAGCTCACTACCCCGCTAAACACTGTTCTACAACCTAGGCCCTCACCAGAGACAGCTTTCCAAATCTGTGATAACTTCATGCTATGATTCCATCAAACCATCTTTCTTTCAATCGTGCTGACAAAGACTGTGTCTCTGGGCCAACCTGCTTGCACATCTCCATCTGGAAAAGCAGGTATCAGCATCACCTGAGTTCCTACAGGTGCAGCAGAGTTTGCCACGTAGCAAGGACGAGAAATGTTACCTACAGCAGGAGCAAGATACCCAAAACCTACTCCTGGCTGCCATGGTGGTTCCTGGCTTCAGTGCCTGCTCACCTTATTCCCCATCCTCGCCGTGGCCTAACACAAGCTTCTTCCACACTTCAGAGTGCAACTTGGAAGGGCAGACGGTTGGCTGGCAAGCTGTGCCCAAACCGCTGTGAGCTCCCCTGGTTCATTAGGACCATCTGGCCTCTTCCTCCATATTACCATTATCTTGTATTCACATAACAAACAAACAAAGCTACTGTGTGATGGAAGCACTCTGGGCAGAGTGATCTGTGCTCAGAATAATCACCTGCACATCACAGAGATGGGGAGCAAAAAGATGGGAGCACCTTCTCTGCTCTGCAGACAGCATAACAGAGAGGTATCCGAGCTAGCTTTAAGTGCACTGGTTCAGGTCCTGGAAACCTTCTAGCTACAGCAGTATGAAACCTAGCCCTGGTAATTTACTGGAAGCAGGGTAAACCAGTGCATGCAGAGCTCTAGTGTGATGTAGCTTAACAAATTCCAGAAGTCAAGCCTTCATTCACAGCTAGCTTGGCTGTCTCTGCAATGCACTATCTGCATCAGTGCAAACATGACCCTGGCTGTAAAAACTACTCAAGTACCCCTTTTCCACTGACTCCACTGGGTGATGCAAACACGGAAAACTTGGAGGCTGGGGCTCCAGCAGGCAAAAAAGGAACTGGATTTAGCCACTGGGTTTGTTCAGTCCCAGTATTGGCAGTGTACAAGTTCCTCAGACATGTCTAAAGCTTGCTGTAAGAACATTCTTCAATCAGGTTGTCAAGAACAGCCACATCTCACAATACAAAGAAAACATGTGAAGTGAAACCAAAATTATTCATTTTACTTTCAGGAACATAACACAAATCAAGAAGTTCCCACATAAGCTAGAAGACAAATCAGATATTTTTCAAAAGATTACTGCGCTGCTGATTTTATTTCCTATTACAATAAAGAGACCTGCAGATACACCTAATTTCTGATTCATTTTATAGGTAGAACTTTATGCTATTTCAAACACTGATTGCACGTTATCTGTACATCAAGACTTAACATTACTACACTCTGTAGGAAATGACTGATGATGGGAATAGAGGTCAGATCTGCAGGGGTTTGGAGCAATCTGCAAGATTACTCTGTTCAATCAAACCTCCATGTCACGCTGCATCATTTCATCTTTCGTATAGATGATGTTAGTTCTTGAAAAAAATCACCTCAGCAAGCCATGCTTTAAAAATATTTCATTGCAACTATTTGTGTATCGTTTCCAAGTGCCAGTCTAACTACTAAGCACAGAAGAGGAGGAGAAAAATGAAACTAATCAATGTAGCAACTACCTTTGTCAATGAGTGAAAATAGGTTTTCTAGGTCAAAAAAGGCCAGGCTTTTATGCCTAATGACTTAGGCCCCCTCACAAGCTAAGTAAATAATCTGATTCCAATAAGAAGCTGCAAATCTCTCCTCTCCAAGACATAAAATTCTAATTACCATCCTCGCACGGCTCAGAGACGTTGCACTTTGACAACTTGGCATTTTTATATATTGACAAGCTGTCACCAGCATTAAGTCTATCACCCCGGTGGACTTCAGGCAGGGGGAAACATGAAATTGTAAAGGGAAAATGTAGCTTGGAAGGTGCAGGAGAGGTGTCTTACTCAGTTACGTGATTCCTTTTGAATAACTCAGCAGTTTGGGTTGGCATGATAAGGGATAGGTCTGCCCATGAGTTTGATGTGCTTGGAGAAGGGGTTGAGGAGTTACCACTGATGCTCTCACACTACATGACTTAGGACTGTCACTATATGAGGTACCTGTCAGCCACTCACATACCAGATCTTAAATAAATAACAAACTATCATTACTTATCATAAAACTGACCTGCCAGTATGACGACAGACAGATAACACGCAAGCACATGTGGTTATTTTTACCTTGGCATGGTTATAAATATCCACACAGTTTTCTGTATTAATGCTTTTTGCACAAATGATCTCACAGTGTCGTTGTAAAGCTTCAAGCTGGAAAAATTTAGCAGCAGAGAGAAGCTAAAAAAAAGGCAACAAAAAGAAAAGTCAAAACTGCTGAGTGATACAGAATCAAAGCTTGCTTCTTTACTGTTTCATTGTATTTTTTTTCTCTGCCCCTGCTTCACTTAGCATGAAAGTAATGACAATCAGAATGAGAAGTTTGCTTGGTTGCTTCCACTCTTTGCAGTTCCCTCTAGATCACACTGTAGGAAGCTGTACACAGAGAGGCTGGCACTGGCTGCTCAGGTCCATGTGCTGACCTTGGGACAGGTTGGAGGGGATGGGAAGGGTGAGAAAGAAAAATGAAATAGCAGCTTGGAGACTCTCTGGTCACTTTGCAAATATGACTCTGCAAGGAGGGATCTGCTATTACATTCTAGGAAAAAGTGGTTCCATCTCAACTGTTCCCCAAGCTCTGGCTGAAACAGAGCACCTCGGCGGGATGTGCGGATGTCAGCAGAAGGGCCACGACCAAGAGTATACAGGAATTCAAATCAGATGATGATAACCACCCTGGGCAGTCTTAGAAATCTAGAGAGGCAATAAACCTCAAATCTGTCACCCTCAGTAGGCTCAAGGCTATGGAGTCAGATCTCCATATGCTCCTTACTCTAGCTTGTGAGCAGCAGTAAGGTCATGTCCAGACCACGAGCACTGAAATATTGTCTGGCTCCACATTACTCCAAGGATTGGGTGTACAGCAGGATACGATGCAAAGGTGGGAACCAACTTGGTGTGAGGCACTGCCCAGTAACACTCATGTCAGTGTCACATGTCTGTATCACTGCACCACCATGGTTCTTGTGCCATCAGGACTCAACTGGACCTCTCTCTTTGGCCATGCATCCGCCGTACGGGTATACTACCTGGACTGGCACTGGGATCTGTGAACACCACTGTATGCTGTTTGCATGACCTGAAGCCTGCAGGGTTAAAATGGCTTAAAATTTGATTTCTCCAACTGATTTCAGTAGTAGCAGGATTTCCTCTATTGCCCTCTTTCTCTCCTTTTACATCTGGGAAAAGGAATTTAATTTTCTGTCTTTCCACGGTAGGTCATTGCCTCTAGCTCGCTGCTCTGACTTAGGAAGCTGTTTGGGGCTCTTCATTGCTTGACACCTTGCTCTAACCCAGCCAGGTCTCTTAGGCCAAGCTGTTCAGGTGAGGCATTTATATGGTCCTTATCATCTAGGACTGCGTGACAAAAAGCTATCCTGCGAATCCCAAAAGGCCTCTCACGTTGCAGGGTAGGAGCGCTGGGGAACAAAACCCTGAAACTTCCATGACTTTATTCTGACTTCTTCTATGCAGTCTGCTCAAGCTCTGCTTTAATCCCATAAATAAATCCAAGTGCTGGAAATCTGCAGTGCTGATTTGATAGCAGCCAGCTGGCCCCAATTATGAATTGCAGCAAAGATTTCTGTGGAGTATTTCTGGTGCTTCTTGTTATCATATTTGTAATAAGGCAAGTTGCTAAATGCAGTTTTGAAAGATAAAGCCAAATCCTATTCCAGCTGCCTCTGTGGCTCAAGCAGTCACGTGCTGGTTTGTAATTACTTTAAACTGTGAGGAACCGTGGCCAGATCTGTTATCAACAGATCAATCAATCAGTCGTACATTCTTGAGTCACAGAAGTTTTTGAGATGTCACAAAAGTAGAGCAAGCAGCCAGCTGAACTGCAGCACAAGCTTTTTTAGCAGCCTGGGTGATGACACACGCATGGCTATAAAGTTGTTGCACTGCCTAGTCTGCAACTCCTTATTTCAGAAAGGGTTAGAAATTCAGGGGCTTCTTTCAAAACCATGAGTGAAATAAAGAATCAGTGACCTTTCCCTGTAAAGCTCAGAAAGTCAAAGAAGGTATATTTAGTGAAAAAAACACTGCTGTATTGGAGAGGGACCATTTCAGTCCTGCCTAGTTCCATCCTCTGGCTGCCAGCAGGTTTGGTACAATTACCCCTGGACCCATCAGAATTGATTCACCCTGACCACCCAGACCCCAAAGAAGAGCCACTCCCAGTTTCTGGCTAGCAGTACTTCAGTAAAAGATAAGCCTCACACGGATACCCTAGACATTAGTGTCACAGGGACAGACTAACCAATGCAGGCAACACTAAAATATCATGGTGACAGACTATAATCTGTACACTTAAAATCAGCCGTTTAAGTAGCTCTGATTTTAGTATTTACTATACTGTATTCTTTTTGGCTGCCATAATTTTGTGATTGTCAACAGGAAAAGTCCCTGAATAACTATCAAGAATTAGCTCAAATATCTTATTTCTGTTTAAGAGGAGTCATTAGACTGATCATAATTACCAATGACAGCACACAGTATTGGGAAGAAGATGACTTAACATCCATATAGGTTATGGATGTGTGGCTACAGTGAAGGCTCTGTCAGTTCCAATTGGCATGGTTTGGCTTTCACAAATGGGCACAGTGGCACTGGATGCTTTACATCCAGTGAGAAAGAGGCAAAGAAGTCTCTGTTTCTCAGGGAGCAGCTTACAGTCTTATTCAGAAAATTTGACAGTCATTTGCTTGAAAGTGAACTGAACTGTGACTCCAGTGGGATTTCTCCCACTGTTAAAGCCAGGTACATGCCTAAGAATTCTCCCAAGTGAGGAAACAAAACTGATGCTTTTAATGCTGCTGAGATAGGTCTGGACATATAAGCCTAAGCTAATAAACCAAAAGTAAGAATGTGGCTGCGAGAAGCTGACTGGCCTGGAGAGAATGAGGATGGTATATTATACTGCCGGGAGTTGCTTCCAGATTTTATTAACACCAGCTTTACATTGCCTTGAAAGAGCCTCTCAGAGCACCTAACCAGATATTTTTATTTCAGATACTTTTTTGTTTTTGCTTGGGGATCATAATTTTTCTACTCTGTCTTCACCGACAGTCAACTTCATACTGGCAACTTCATTACACACCATAACGGGCAACTGGCAGAGAAGGAGACTGAGTGTCTCCCACAGGGCTGCAGACAGCGTGGGCACTCTAGGTAAGGCCGCGCTGGCTCTTCCAAGAGCACTCAGGTCTTGCCCAATGGCCACGTGCCCTTGGGTGAATGGCACACAGATTGCTTAGCATTGTTCCCACTGCAATTAAGATGAATGACTCTTACCTCCATAATTTCATTATTTTTAATCAGGAGTGACTCTGCACCTCCATAATAAAGATACTGCATAACCAGCTGTAATAGAACAAAGTGAGTGTTTTATCAAAAGCAATCCAAGACATCAGGGAATAGGGGGTGATGCAAAGCTTGCAGGCAATATCCAAGGCTCTCTAATACCACCAAGGATTTTTAGATAAAACTGTCCCAAAATTCCTGATTTCAAGACATATTTGGTTATTCTCTCTCTTTGCACAGTTCAATGTTTCCTTCTTACAGGCAGCCTAACATCTCAGCCGTCACCAGCCACATCATCTGGACTTTCTGGTGAGCTCCGAACAGTTCACAGGAAGCTGATTAATTAATTTTTCAAGGTATTTTCCCATATGTTAAGTTCATCGTTGATTCAGGAAAATATAGCATATATAATAGTTATTCCCCTATTCCTTCCCTGGCAATGGCACCCCCACCTTCACTCAGCTGTGTGTGGGCACGCACGGATGATGAGAAAGAGTGGGGGAGGCTTTGCATTGTAATGCGAGCCAGCTAAGATCCCTCTGCAGTGAGCTTCCAGCAAGCCTCAAGTTATTGTAGGCAGCTGGGAATTATCTGCAGCAGTAACAGTCGATACATGGAACTCTGACTCAAATAAAGAGAAGCATAGACATGTATATGCAACAGATACAGAAAGCAAGCTCTGTATTTTCATGGCAAAAATTTGATTGAACAATACTGCTAAGGAAAGGAATTAACCGTGTCTCTTCTAAGCCTGTCCATTAAATACAGAAAGAGCCAGCAAAATAATCTACTGCTTTACTTTGACATGCACTGCTTTGTCTGCATAGCCCATATAAGTGAAATGCATGCTGTTGTATCTGGTCAGGCATGACATTTCCAATCAATAGCACTCTGCAGCTTAGTGTATGAATGGAGATGAAGCCTGTGCTCATGAAACCACTACTCTGAGCTGCATGTTCATAAATACACACGTACTAATTTGGACAGGGCATTTACGGTATTCCTATTACATGTGCCATTCAAATTCAATGTGAGAACTGACTTTACCTGAAAGATGGGGTACTTCACATAGTTGATCTCAATACAAGTACTATCAGATGAGGGCTTGCTAGACAGCAATGCTTTAAACCTAAATGAAAAGGAGCAAGGTTGAAACAGCAGCCCAATTATCTCTGTGTAAAAGTACGTCGAAGTGGAAGGACAGCATCACCTCTTGCAAAAACAGTAAACTGGAATGAATGGATTTGTCACTGAAAACCATCAAGATTAGACACTGACATAAAGTTCAAACCAAAAGGAAGAAGACTCTCTTCTAGGATATTTTGATTTGAAAAGTACATCTAAATATCACGATAGAGTAAAATGTACACAGGGAATTCAGATACTGCAATGATGCATATAGTAAAACCAAAATAATTTTTTTCCTTTCTGATTTTTCCTGGAGGCAACGTGATCTATTAGGAAGACTTCAAAAACTGTGCACCCTTTTTTGAAGGCGATAAATTTTTGCCTATGCCCATTATGCTGCTTTATAAAAATGTTTTAGAGCCAAATATTAAAAACAACTACACTAAGACTTTTATTGCTTCTGTGTAGGCTCAATACAGTTGCATAAGAAGAGGCAGGAGAGGAAACTGGATAGGGTTGCTGTTCCCTGGCTATCAAAACCTGAAATTCAGACACAAGTTTCAGGAAAAAAAAAAATTAAAGTTCATAATTGTAGATTTATTTGAAACATACACATACGCAGCAATCTATTATCAAAACTAGGTAATTCTGTTTGATTAGGAGGAGAAAATGGGAAATGCACTGTCAGAAACATCTGCTGTTGTACTACTTTTTGATAATTCATCTGTCCTTCTAGAGGTAGAGCCAAGCTTGGCTTATCTGTCAAGACCAGTGTTTGCTGGTTGGTAACCTTTGCCATATCACAACTACATCTTGTTAATTAAAATACAGATAATGATTGATATGCTTTTACTACTTTCAAACTCTACTGTGAACACAATTTAGTAGGTTTAAAGCTGGAGTTTGGAACGTGTTTGTACCGCTACCAATATCCTCTAAACCAAAATAGTCACTGAAATTGAAAGCAGGGTCAGATACCACAGTTGTTTTATGCAAATCTCTTTACTCTGTGTTGGGGGTTGGTAGCATGTCTAGCATCAATTCCCACATTGCTCAAACTACCCCAACTCAGTGGTTTGTCCCTGCCACATCTAATAAGAACTTAAGGAGGGCCAGCTAAATTTAAATTCAAAGCACACCTTTAATTACAAAGCTGTGGTCAAATAAGGTTTGTGAGCAATTTTATGGTACAGCTTAGCTGGGCAACCTACGTCAAGCCCTCTGAGCATAGGGAACAGACCATAAATACTGCCTTTGGATACAGTATGATACATTTTGTACTTATTTAATTTTATTTAAAAAATATTAAGGCTCCTCTACAATTAAGAGCTGGATGCGGCAACAAGCTCCATGCAAATGTGCCTTGGTGGAATGAAGTCAGGCGCATGGCCAGAAGCATGGATCATCAATCTAGTGTTGGGAGCACTTGTTAAATACCCTGTAGACTGACCAGAAAAAACTGTTACTGCTTCGGAAAAACTTGAAGATCGGCCCTCAAAGAATCTTAACAGCAGCAACAAAAGCAAAGTCACAAAATTAAATTATTTTTTTGTTAAAGACCAGAAATGTCTCTATATCTTACCTTGGTGATGCAGTAAATAGCAAAACACGGTGTGCATAAAATGGTCTTCCTTCCACCAGAAATGTAACATCTGACATCTCTTTATTGTTAAGAAAATGGGGATCTAGAATGACAAAAAAGAGGAACAAAAAAACTCCAATAAAATCAGTTTGCAAGAGTTACGAACAAACAGAATATTCTCCTGTTTTGACAAAAGAAGGCAACAGTGTGAAAGGATATTGTTTTTAATGAGTAAAGCCCATAAAGCTATTTTGGACAGCTTCAGACAGAATCCCCCCCATGCAACCATGTGGAATTCAGACAAAGGAAATTCAAAGCTTTGAAGTTCCATGAGGACCTTTGCTGAGATGACAGCCAGCCATCCCTGCCACGCGGAGCTGGTACAGCCTCCCCGCTCTGCTACCCAACACAAACTTGCAGCTGAAAGGATGCTGGAGAGCCCTGTGCTCCTTTATACTCCATTATGCCCCTCTCCTTGTGCAGGGAAATCTTTGTGCCAAGGGGAAGAGGGTCCTGCAAAATCGCTCAGGTCTTCTCTCGGTGACATTAAAACAACCCAAGCTCTGTCAGCAGGGCTGGGGGGACTGTGCCGCCGCAGCGTCACCCACAGCCGGCCACAGCGGTTGGAGATGCAGACAGACGTTTGGCTCTGGGCCCTGGGCTCAGATCTCAGCCTAATTAGCAACACAGACAAATCTTTGCAGATTTACTGTCCCACTCCAACGCACCTGATGACCCTCTTGATTTCAGCTGGAGTTTCAAGTCAGGCTAAGTTTGGGGCCTGCTCTTTTTCTAGTTCTGCCTTTCCAATTCAGATTCTTCTCTGACGTGTACCCCTCAAGCACCCAGCCCGCAATACAGACTTCCCAGAGCTCTCCCTGGAGAACGACTTACCTAGGCGAGAGGTCTGCTTGCGCTTAATTTCAACAAGCTTTGGAATAGGGTAGGGTCCATAGCAATGAGTGAAAATGACAGACAGCTGCTGGCTGATCACTTCATTCTAAGCAAAAGAAAACAAATATATACAATGTAAGCTTAGTACGCAATGTAAGATCAATATGCAAAGGAGATGCTACATTGTTCTCAAGAGTTGACTGTTTTGAAGATAAAAAATGCCATTCATTAAAAATCAGAGCTGAGGATTATCAGTATTTGTTAGAAAGTGCAGTCTTCATTTATTTGATTGCTATGTTTCTTCTAGAAATCAAGTTAAAATGAAAAGTCCTCTCCTTGGACTAGAGGTACTCTTTTCCCAATAAACTCCTTTGCTCCAGTCCCCTCCATATAAAAAAAAAAGTTCCTTTACATTAGTGATTTCATTTCATTTGCAAAGTTACTGTACTGGGAAACAGCTTTTTGTTGCTCTTTGGAAAATGGTCATTGGTCACATTTTAGAAACCCAGAGCTACAAAACAGATATAGCTGCATGGCCTGAGTACACTTCTAGGCTTAACAGTCTCACAAACACCCTCCCTTGCAGAGTGACAAAAAGCATCACAACTGTCACTGAAACTCCTCATTCGATCACAAATGTTTCATCAATGTTCCCTTCTACTACCAGCAACAGCCTGGCCACCACTGTCCTGAGGAAGCAATCAGACCCTCACAGAACCAGGTCTGGTTCCTGGCCTTACCCATTTCCGCCCAGTGTCTGGGGGCAAGGCACCCACAGGACGCTTTCCCAAGCACCTAAGCAACTTGTGTATTCGTGCACCTTTATCTGCAAGGATACTGAAATGGATTTAGTGCTTAACTACCTAAGTCTCAGCTGAAAGTGGGGCTTGAAAGCTTTTGCAAGTTTTATCCCACTCTTTGCTGGTAACCAGAGCAGGTCTAGCAAGTTCAATGGTGTCATACGCCTACTTCACGATGATGCATTTTGACTATCCTGTTGGTTGGCAAACCCCTTCCACACCAGAAAGTTGTGAAAAGGAGAGGCAATTGGATATGAGAGGATCCAAGAAATAAGTATGTAAGGGAAAAAAATAAATGTAATATAAAAATTTGAAGAGTGTAGATGTTATACTAAAAATATCTCCAGGCTTATAGAGTAGAGACTGAAGCCTTCCTTTCTCTGAGCACATTTCAGCTCAGTTCTAACAGCAGTGCTCCTTAAATCCCCCAAGGGACAAGGAGGAGTGGCAGAGATCCTGTAATGACTCCCTTACTGCATCTAATCAAATGGGGTGGGAAGGGGTAGAGCTGAGCCCTCACAGGCACACACTGATGTCAAAGGAAATTACACACACTCATCTGCAGGCAGGAGTCGGCTCCTATTACTACGTCAGATGCAGCATTTAAAGAAGTGCTAAGATAAGAGAAATACTGATAGTACGAGCAACCATTTAGCATGGTGCAGGGAGCAGCCCTTGGAGAGCGGCTCACCACTGTGGCTCTGGAACACTGAGAACATCCTGCACCAGGAGCATCTCTGTTCAGCATCTTCCAGATTCAGCTCTGCAAAGCGCTTCACAAAAGCAGTGTGAATCACAGGGCAAAAAGGAAGATTTAAGGCCAGATTTGAAGAAGGAAGTGACTCAGCCGCCGGGAGGGCTGGGGGGAGAGCTCTAGACAGACAGGGCAAAAAGAGCAATTGCTTCTCTGCTCGGAAGGGCTGTGCCGAAGCACTGCGGCCGACTGACTCAGCCTAGGGAGGAGTGCGTCCGGAGGGATGCTGATTACCAGCAGGGCAGCTCCCAGTTGGATCTGGCAGATGCTAAGAAGTCAGTAAATACAATGGAGGATGGGGATAATTCCGTGGTTCAGAGCGGAGGCAAGCTTCTGGGGAAGCACAATTGGAATAGCAATGCTTACCTTTACCTGCAGTGCATAAAAGCTGAGTAACCGCACTAAAGCGGATAACTATTGGCAGCTCCCTCTCAAATCTGCCAGGATGCACAGGTCCTCCCTATGCTTCTGTGGTTTTAGTGGCTCCATGAACCCACCAGTCCCAACCACAGCTGTGCCTGGGGAATAGCTTTGTAAACAAATATGTCAATAAAGACAATGCATCTCCTCCTTCCAGTGGTGCCCATGGGAATGCGCCAATGGAAATTGAGTATCGACCTCCAAGCATCTCATTAGGAGGCGGAGGTCTCACTCACTGGGGTCCAAGTCATGGCACCATGTACTGGGATGTCCTGGTGCACCGAGATCCACGAAGAATGGGCCAACCCCAGTGCAAGAAGGGGAACCCTGCCTGTAACTCCAACCAGTCTGATGAACGGGCTGTGCACATGGACAGCCCCATGGCAGCCTGCCTACACAGATGAGGTGCTGCCAGCTCTCCGGGTCACCAACAGAGCAAAACCCTGAGAGCGCAGACACAAGCCCATTACAAAGCCACCTTGCCGCTGACTACCAACAGCCTGTGAAAAACTAGGTGTATACTAAGCTCTAATTACCTCAAGATGTGATAAACTTAGAGAAAGATGCTTAAAAAGCCCGAGACACAGAAGAAAGATGGTACGAAGAGAAAAGAGACCTTAGGATCAGCGCATCAAAGAAAGCAGGGCCATCAGACAGACAGTGGCTCGATGCATCACAGAGCTTCAGACCTCCAGAGCAGGACACTGATCTCATTTGGCAGAGAGGAGGTTGGAGACCTTTGGCTCCTGTCGATAACATTAAATACTTACTATACATGCCACTGAAAGGCCAAAAAATGTGTTCAACTAGAAAGCTGAAGCATGTCCTCATTTAGAGTCATCGCTAGCAGACAGCATCAAATTTTCTGCAATATAGGGAGGGAAGTGGTGAGCTATTGTAGCAGAGCAAGCCTGCTTCCCACACCACCCTGCACCCTGCCAACCTCACAGGGCTGCGGCCCTGGGCCTGCTCCCCGCAGAGCCTCTGCCAACTTTTACCAATAAACCAGGCTGTAAGAGGTAGCAAAGAGGAGAGAGAAAAGGAAGGCCTTGTCAAAGGTGCAGCCTGTGACTGGATGGCTGGGGACAAAATTGGCTTCTTAAAGTCAAATACTGCTCTTGCAGAAGGCTGAGCTGGGCTGCCTGTGAAGTAACTACAAGAGTCTATGACCTGGAGCATCAGCAGTGCTCTAGCAGTGAGGAGGACATGCCCAGCCTGTTCAGCCTTCCCCCTCACACAGGAAGCTCAGAAGCCACCCTGGTTACCATGTCCATCCCATTTAAAGCACCAACCTGGATAATTCTTCCCTGTTTATCCTACCACCCTACCAGCTGACAGTGAAAGAAGAGCTATAGGAGCTCGCTGCAGCGGCTGTGGGCGGCAATATTAACATTGGAGAAGCAAAATAAAGTTTGCTTTCTTGCTACAGTTTGATGTCGGAAAACACTGTGCCAGGATGTGCGAGGCTGAGATCTGGAGCAAGGCCAACTTCCCTTCAGACATGGGTGTTCATACACAGTCAAAGGGAGCTGGTGTGCATCTTCTGCTGTGGGAGGGAGAGGAAAGCTTGGCATAGGATATAATAAAAATATTTACCTAGCCATGGGGTAGTTTACAGATAGACAAGAGGGAACAGGGAACAACAGTGAACCTTCTGAGGGAGACTGTGCTTCCAGCGGAGTTGGTCCGTGAGCAAGCAACTTTGCTTTGTAGATGCACCCGGTCTCCTGACTTAAAAGCATTTTTCAGCACAGATCTAAAGGAATTCCCCACTCATGCTGAATGGACTTGTACTGTGAGGGGAATTCATAACTTCTTTTGAAGCAAAGCCGAAGGTTTTCAAGTTGCTGGAGCAGAGATGACTAGTTGATTGATCTGAAAAGAGGTGAAGACTTAGGCGTGGAGTGCAGTAGTGTTTTTTCCTGAATGTCCATCCGATGGAGGCCTGGGGCAGGATTCAGGAGAGGCTTTTGACACATACCCTGGGAGGCCTTGGTCCATTCCAGTTTACCCTGTTCAAGCTAGCCTAGCTGTTCCGGGATGTCATCCCGAAAGGTACTGCACACATCTGGGAAATATATAGCCAGTTTTCTCCAGTACCCGAGGAAGATACATGTCATCTTGGTGGCTCTGCTCCAAACTCTCACGGGGAAAACTCTGGTCATATTCAGCAGTTTGGCTAAGGTTTTGCCCTTCTCTAACCACATTTTGCTTCAGCTGCCTCTTCATCATTGGCTCCCCTATTCCCACACCACATCTCTCTGGACTGCTCAAAACCCGCTGCTTACTTCTCCTTACTGGACTATAGATACCTCACCACATTCACGTGGCTGCCCTCTACAGTGGCAAAAAGTTTGGCTGCTTTTCTTTGTCTCTGAAATTCCAAGCAGTATTTTGGATTTTCCTTCTATTGATGTGACCCTCACCAGGCTCAGCCCCATTAATGTTATTTAACCTACGTGTTTCAAGCCCTCAAATTCCTCTACAACAAAGCCTCAAACACAAAAGTTCACCACATTAGGCAGAAAAGTAACACACTTATTCTTCTGGACTTGGTGTCTGCCTTTTAATATACATCTCCCCAGCAAGCAGAGCAACTATGCTGCTCAGGGAATAGGGGTACTGTTAAAGGTATCTTTTCTCTTCCTGGTCCTCAGGATGCTGGGGGGGACTCAGGTACTCTGCTAAATGCAGAGCAGTAGAAGCGCTGCTTCCAGTCACCCATTTCACATGCAGTCTCTGGCAGCTGTTCCAGCAGTGGCAGAGTTTCTGGATAACCTGAGCCCATTGAGTACTCATCCATGTCTTGCTGGGGGGATGCCCTTGAATTACTGCTCTATGCTCCCTTCTTTCCAGAAAGAGGTGATAAAGAGTGAAGCAAAAAAGAGGGGGTTTCACAGACTCCTAGCCCTGAGCTCTCAAACTTTATGAGACTTTCTTTGCCACCTCTCTGAAACTTTTCCAACCTTGCCTAGGTGTTTCCACTATGGTCCTCTAGCATAACTCACTTTTGCCAGCTGCCTCAAAACTGATTAAATGTCAGTTCAGAGGGTCATTCCTAAACCATTATGCAGTACACTCATAATTAATATTATTCAACTGTTGCAAAGGTAGAGAAGCCCTAGAGGCTGGAGATACAGTTACAGGCACTGAACTGAGTAACAAAATGGGTTTTGTTAGTGCCAGGCTTAAGTCCTTTCACTCCAAATACAAACGGAAAAGAATTAATCACAGGTAAGGCACAAATGAACCCTTCAGTTAGCTTCTGGGAAAGCTGCCAAGCCTCCCTTTCAAAAGATTCTTTATATCACAGCTGTGCATTGTATGTAAAAAGCTCAGATCCCTGGGCACAGCCTAATCCCTGGGTGAGAGCCCAGAAAAGGGCAGGTGTCACATCCATGGCATTTATTTATTGCAAATGAAGAATCGGCTTCTGTCTCTGGCAGGGAAACACTTTAGAAGGCAGACAAGAGGTAGAAAAAAACCATCAAACCTGTGTTAGTACAAAGCTGAATCTGTGTTATGAAAACACGAGACAGGGTTAACAGTATGATATTAACATGCCACTCAGTACCTGGCGTTCACATCTCACACGGAGAATGCACGACGTACATGTGTGGATAACTTGCGTCCTGGTTACTCTGAACTGTTTAGACACAGAAGTACTACAAATGACAACAGGCAACATTACAGATGACTGCAATTACATGAGAACAGTGAAATCTGCCTTAAGAAATCACTCGAAGTCCCAGCCAAAAGATCAATCATTGAGTGCAGGCTGGGCGTTAGCTGGCACACAGAAGGGCATTAGCCACTCTATGAAACCCATAAGTAGGCACTTTAGCATCCTGGAACATCCTTCAGGGTTATTTTTAGTGCAAATTCTGGTGTGCCTGTCTCCTCTGTGGAAAGTCCACGTTTTTCTTCAGTTAAAGCATTTCAGTTGTCAGCCAAAATATTTCATTTACAGGTGTTAATTTTTTCAAGAAAGGTAAAGTAGTATGTGGAGAACAAATATTCTAATGAAACCTGTCATTATAGTAAACTCTCCAATTTCTCCTGAAAAGTAGTTTAATGAGGAAGTAAAATTTCACCCAGGATACAGGGGTCTTTCCTGATCCATCCCCAGGAAAGAGAAATATGCACCGCACTGTCCCAAGGGAGGGCTCTCCCTTAAGATCTGAGCAAAACCCAGTGCCTGTTCATGCACCGCACAGGTTCACCTCTCCCACCTACCCTGGCTTCATGCAGCAAAACTGAGCTTCACTCAAGCCCATCTTAAAAATATTAATTTCAACTCTTCATGTAGCATGGGGGGAAAAAATGGGAGATTTCTAGCTCCTTCACCTTCCAGCATCACTTTCTAGGTCATGTGCAGACCTAGGCAGAAAGCTGGTGTTTGCTGACCACTGTGTCTGGACTTTGTAGAACAGATGCACAAGCTGAGTCTGTTGACATTCACTGAAGAACCTCTCCCGACATTTGTTTTAGAGGAATTAAATCCAAAAAGTCCACAGCAATAAAGAAAGAGGGTGCTCATCTCAAGCTTCAGCCTCTGAACATTTTGCTGCAATAGAGCAGGCAGGTGTTTCAGTCTTTCCTTCTGCTTTCTGTTTGCTAGAGATGTGAAAATATTTTTTCAGTAGTTGCTACATCTGAGACAGAGGCTACATGCTGCTATTTCTGAAAAGTTATACAAAAAAACAACCCCAACTTTACATTCTAAGAGATTTTTGGATTCTAAACGGCTACGTCACTGTTGAATGAGTGCTTTAGCTTTTAAATTATAGAGACCAGGTTTCTCAAAATACCCAGATGTCTGAGTTCTCTTGGAATTTAAAAAAATAGTTATTGTTTTGAACTGTTATTTGTTCTCAATGACTGTCAACACCAGACTGATGGCTGTTATTCAAACAGCTCAGCCTTCCGAGAGAGCTTGTGCACCCTGCAGCTTTCTTCAGCTGCCTATAGGCAGCAATACCATTTGTAAAGTTTGTGGAAAATCTGCAGGAATTTTAAATTCTGAGGAAACATCTTTGCAAAGCAGTTTCCTGCATCTTTCAACAAGCCTGGCTGCACTGTGTGACTCACACCTCACTAATGGGCTAAATTTTAAAATAAACTACCTTGTTACTGATGGAAAGCATGAAGAGAAAGGGCAACGAAGGACTGCTCCCATGACTTTTCAAGCTGATTTTGTCTTGGACAATGTGCTATCTGAAATATTTAGTCCTAAGCCAAGTTTTCCTGGCATGAAGCACCTTTAATGCCAGGCAGAGCTTGAGACAATGCTTCAGCACGTGCACTCCATGAACATGTGGACTAACAGACACAATTCAGCAATGCATGCCCACAAAGGATCCAAATAATGGCAAATGGCAGCTCCTTGCCCATATTACAGGGGGAAAGGAGAAGGTTGCAAGAGAGTATTTGGAATTAAAAGGCTGTATTTTTTCTCAAAAAAACCACGCCAAGCACAATCTGATCTAAACTGCTGTACACAGAAAAGGCAGTAGATGAAGCTGGCTCGTACAACCGGCAATGGTGCCGGCTCATCTGCATGGATGGAGCTGGGTGATTTTAATGACAATTCAAGCTCCCGTTGAGCTCTGGAGTGGAAACCTAAACCCAGTCTCCTCCAAAGGCCAGATGTGTTTAAATTCCAAGGTTTTGGTTTTGAGTCTCTTTTCACATTGTGGAAATGTCAAGATCAAACCAAAACAGCTACAGGATTTCCACAGACAGAGGACATCGAAGCATCCTGCACATTCAGCACGTTATCCTCAAAAGAACCTCCCTGCAAAATCGGGAAAGCTGACCCACGAGGCCCACATCAGGCACTACAAGCCCACAGATCAGGGTGTAGCCTTCATGCGGCTCTTTTAAAAGCCTCTTTGGGGGTGCCCAATCTCTAAACTGTGGCCAGCCCTCAAGCATATCCAATCCTCAGGCAAATAATGGTCCTACATTACGGAGCAGGAAGGCAATCCAGCCCAGAGCCAAGCTCAGGCAAAGAGAACATCAACTTGGTCTGCATGCAAAGCAGAGCTTCCAGTAAGAAGTTTGGGGGTTTCCCTAGGCCACAAAGAGCATAACAAGGATTCTGATAGGCAGAAATTCACCTGCATCTGCCTACCCTTCTTCTGTAACTAGATCTCCATTGTCAGCTTTGAGGGACTCAACTCCACTTTACGCAGCAGCTAAAGTTTAGCTCAGGGCTAGTCGCTCCCAGAAGTGTCTTTCCAGCTTTTGTCTCATGCAGCCCTCTCCAAACCACTTCTAGCAGACTATATTTGTGTTCTTGTCTGCCACTGAGATTCAACCCATCATGAAATGGCAGTGCCGTTCCTTCTTATCTGGTGGCTTAAGTCCACCACCACATCACTGACATTTTAAGTGCCAGAGCTTTCCCAGTCTTAATTTTGCTTGCTCTTAGGAAAGTACCTTAAACTGAGCTCTCCATGTCCTTTTCACAGATGCTGCTTTCTCTGGAGTACCTTGTCTCTAGTTTGGTAACGACCTAGGCTCACTACACGACAGCAGGAAGTGCAGGGGAGAGAGTGCAAAGCAATTCTCTGCCTGCTCTTGCAGCTCTGCCTCACTGGCATGGAAATACTGCCACTTCTCGCCTTTCCATCCAATTCTCAACGGTGCAGCTGATAAAGACATTTAAAGGCAAGAAAGGAAATGAAACTGCTCCATCCCACTGGAAGCCACCAGGAGCTGGGTATCGAACCTTCATTTGTGCTTTGGAAGTCTTTCTCCAGGGTTTTAGTGCAGCAGCGAACAACCAATGTGCAATCTATTCACTGTTCTTCCCCACTTATTTCACAGCTTGAAGAGAGGCAATAAAACTAGGGACTTCAGCTCAGCCAGTTTTGCCTGATTTGCCAATTTTTTTTGCCATTCTGTGTTCCAGCATCAGCACTTCTGCAAATTTTATTTCTATTGTCAGAATCCTGGCACATAAACAGGAGGGGAGTGCCACATTGCAGGACACCAGCATCAGTGCTGGTTGGTGGCAGAGCTCACACATAAACCCTCACATCTGGACCCTCCGGGAATAGGCATTGTAAAAAAACATCTATAAGATGACAGGGATTCCATACATCTAATGGTGTTCCTTTAGGTAGTGGCTATATTTTCTTTAATCTTTTTATTTTTGTACTATCTAGCCTTTTTGCACAGCCTGGGAGCCTGCAAGATAATGTTGTCCAACAGTGCGAAGTAGAAGCTAGGGGCAGAAGGCATGCTTCCTACTCTGAGACCTGCCCTATGTTTCTGTGCAATTTCTGGAGAGTCTCTCTGGCCAAATTACTCAAATTACAAATTGTTGCTTATCTTATCCAGGTTGTTACACCTTCTGAAGCCAAGACTGTCACTCTGTGAGGTGCTGAAAATATGCCTGTTTAATTACCTCAGTTTCCCTGTTTGTAAAAGCAGAAGATCTTCCACAGCTCAACTCATTAATGTTTGTAAATTGTTCTGAGATTATGGGATAGCTGGAACTATTTATAGGAATGCAAAATGCCATCTCTATTTGGTGTAAGTTGCCATGCAATTAAAATATACTGAGCACTACAATATGTAGCAAATCGGACATCTTGTTTTACATCAGCCAAGAAATGCTAAGTAGCTCTGTGCTTCCTAGTTGCTTATTTTATTCTTTTTGCCCTGAAAAACTCATTAAGGAAATGTACTGGGCCAGACTGTGATGTTTAGCAAGAGTTGTAATCTCTCTCGAAGTTCCCAGCCCACAGGGAAAAGGATGTCCATGTGAACAAATCAAAATCCTCTCCTCATAGCTCTACAAAATGCAAAGCTTTACAATTTGTTATCAAAAGAGAGGGATGTGAACCACAGTTACGGTCCTTCTGCACCTCTTAAAGGATATTTCCATTCTGTGGGTATATATAAAGAACAGTTTCTGCTCTCAGGCCTTCCAGAGAAGGAGAACAGAAGATCCTTTGAATCTCAGTTTTCCTCAGCTGCCTTCTCCAGAGTGACCAGGGAGAAGTTTTATTGGCTCAGTCTCCTACAAATGAATTTATTTTGATTCCTTCCAAAGGGTTGCATAGAGTCTGTCCTCATTTCTGTCTGGGAGAGCTTTGTGAGAGGCCGTTTGTACAAGACTGTTGCAATAATTCATGTCATTTGCAGACAATTTTTAAACCCTTACAGTGTCCCAGAATGATTCATTATTTTTCTAAGAATCTGAAGCAGTGTACGTGTGTGTGTGTGTGAATATGCATGCTCATGAAGAGTGAAGACAAGCAGCTCCCCTAGGCCCAGAGGCAGGAATAAAGATCAGCACAGATTTCTTCTTTGTCATGTAGGGTTTTTAGTGGTATTTCAGTTGTTTCACACATTCACATTTTAGTTTTTAAATGTACCCAAACCAGAAAGTAGCAGTCTTATTTGTTTCTGTGTCTCCTACAAGGGACTCTGGAAGATCCAGTCTACCATGCCCCAGAGGTAAATATATGTAAATAACTTATTCAAACAATGATCACTGGCTTTGTCTTCAGCCACCCAGGAGGACAGCAATTAAAGCCATACCTCATCCTAGATTACAAGGCCTAAACCTAATCTCTGTGAAGTTTTCAATACGATTAGTTTTATACCAGCTTTCAAACCAAACAGCACCTTGCTGGTAGTTTCTGGATGAACATACGTTAACCCAAATGAGATCAGAACAAGGAATCTACAAATCCTAGGATTTGTAATGATTTCCTAAAAGCTACCTCAAATATTCTCCATAAATACCCATCCAATACAAACTAATCCCAAAGGGGAGACTTGTGGAAGCAAAAATCAGAATGATTGCCAGAACAGATACTTAGGATTTGCTTGGGAATGTAGTCCAAGCCCTCTTTTGCAGCAGGATACAAAAAATAAATCCAAATAGGCTTTCCCTAACTGTACTAAGTCTGGAACCTTTTAGTACTGAGCACTAGAACGCCTTCCCTTTTCACATTATTTAGGTTATTGCTGCAGGTGCTAAAAATCATTCAATCCTTGTGCCATTACACGTAGAGTTGGGTGAGAAAGGTTACTTACTTCCCAGTTAAACAATTAGGAGACTATAACAACATGTATCGTGGTGCATGAGAAAAGAAAAGCAATGGTGTGATTTGTCTGGCTAAGAAAATGTCAGCTGAAAGAATAAATCTGGCAAGGTTGCAAGTACCAACACTCACACGGAAGATTAAAAAAAATTATCCTGTTGTGTGCTTGTAGAAACCAGTCTCCCCACAAGTTTCAGAGTCCAAATCCCACATGAAGGGAAGAGAAAGTCACGTGAGAGGTTAAAGAAATCCAAAGCAAACGTGAATATTAGCTTTGTTGTACAATCCTGTAAAACAAGTTGGGTAAAGTTAATCTTCAGGTTGGTTTGGTTATCAACATCTCTCGCCATACTGCAGTGACTCTTTTGACTTTAATCTCACCACTCTGCATCATCTTCTGATGTTGTTAGCATCAGTATAAAGCTGTTCTAGCAGGGGATGCAATTAGCTTGTGCATTTTCAACCCATGCTTTCGCACTGAAAAAACCTGAGATACTTAACACAAATAATAATAATAATCCCATACAGTCTAAACAAACTTTGGGACAGCTATACAAAAACAATACTGCAAGCTTTGTGTCTTAAGGGATGGGAATGAGGCCGATTCCTTTAAAAGGCATGATTTATCCTACCTTGCTGGCTTTCAGTATCTCAAACATCAAAGGCAACCCTTGTGTGATAAGCTCCTCTGTGTACTCTTCTTCCTGAATGGACTTGAATTCCTTCAGCAAGCACTGGATGAGGGGTCGTCGGTGCTGCTGGAAGGACGTGCGCAAGGATTCCAGCCACGTGTGCAGCGTCCAGGGAACACCTACAGATGGAGGAAAGAGTTCACTTCCAGCTTCAGAGGATGATGTGCCCTTCTGCTTTTTTTACCTTTGGTTACGTTTAATCTTACAATTTTAAGCAAATGCTGCCAAATAACCCCAGAAATCAAATTTATCCTATTTATCTCCGATTCAGAAGGTTGGTGGTTATCAGGATATTCCAGACCTAATGCATGAGGCTCTCCTCCAAGTGCCAAGAGAAAACTGTGGTCCCTCTGCTCCCTCAGCTTCTCTGCTGAGACTGCCAATTTGTGATAATTGCTGTGATGCTCTGTGATGCAAAGCCTTTTGGAAACTAGATTTACACTAGCTCATTTGTTTGAATGTGGCCCTGGAGAGCCATTAAACAGTAAAAAAAAAAAAAAAAGGATCTTGGTCACTACCCATCTGGATACAAACTGGTGGTCTTCAGATTAAAACTTTCTTTAAGCACTACTCCATGTCCTCTCCTGATCATTACTACTTTCGCTAAACAGCACTGGGCAAGTTAAGCAGATCAGCCTTTTCAAGTAGTTCGTTGTGGGAGAACCACTCTCCAGGAACTTAAAGGGACCTGCTCACACGCACTGAGCGAATAAGCACACAGAGCTAATGTACCTCTGCAGGCACTAGGCTTGGAGGTGACCTAGTTTCTGCTCTTGCAGAACGGAGTGGGAGGAAACGCAAGCCTGATGTTTGGCTACAAAAGGCTTTTCCTTTCACTTCAGCGAATGCCCAGCGCCTGGAGAGCAGCCCTGTTGCTGTCCTCCCCGTCATCGCCTGGTGCTTTGCCTGCTCAGCCCACTTGCTGAGCCACCACTCAGTGAGCCACCACTCAGAACGCCGCATGCCCCAACCCATGTCAGATGTCTCCAGGGTGGGAGACGTGTAGCAGGTAGAGGCACGTCAGGCACCCGGGTTTCCCTCTGAGTGCAGATTAGCAGGGATGGTAAACACACAGTCCAGAGCGATTCCCCTTTGTGCTACCCAACCTCCCTCCCCATGGGCAGAAGTGACTTCCCAACAGTCTGGAATGATTTTCAAGCCCTGTGTTTGCACATTAGCACACCCAGAAGGCAGTTTCCTGCTCCTGCCCTCAGAGGCTCACAAACCTCAGAAAATAAAGATGTTTTAATGGTGGGCTGCTTTATGGTAGAGTGAAAAGAAGAGCTGTTGGGGGAACCCCATGGCAGCCAAACACTGCCCCAGAGCCGGAGCTAATGCTCTGACAAGCAGCAGTGAAGACAGTTGCTGGTGGAAAGCACCCTGTCCTACAGAAAAGTGCCAGTGGCCTCCGAGCTGGGTACACTGTGGTGCTGAAAAGGGTCAGGAACCTGTTGGATCACTCTTCGCCTTCTGCTTCCACAAGAGCTGAGAAAGCTGAAGCTGTGGTCAATTTAAGCAACAGCCTGTCAACAGAGATGTGTTTCTAACAGCAGTCTCTCCGTGGAGGGAAAGGAGAGAGAGTACCGGGACTGACCTATGCTCCGTATGTCAATGGTCACATCCACGTAGCCATGCTCAGCGCTGTGGTACATGGCCTCCTTCAGGGCTTTCAGCTTGGCCTTGCTGTTGCGGCTGGCGCAGAGTGGAGCCGCTGCCGAGTCAGGCAAGTCTGTCCCCTCAGCCAGGATCTCCTCCAGAGAGAGAATATCACTCTTGTCCTTCTCCGGTTGAGCAAGCAGCTTACGAAAGACGTTCCTGTCAATCACAGCACGACAGAGAGAGGGAGAGAGGGAAAAACAGGGTGGGAGAGCAGAGTCAGTCGCTAGGTTTTCGTTGTGCCCAGGATACTTGCTGGAACGTGGCAAGTTAAGACAGCTATCCAGGAAATTACTCCAATTAATTGCAGGACCAGCTGAAGGTAGACTTGAGGCAAGCAGCGCTCCTGCTAGCCCACCTGCACTGCCTAGCCCAACTCTGCAAGACACTGCTTTCCAGACAGGAACCATACAGATACCACACAAGTGGCAGCATCTCGTGGGAACAGAGACCCATGAGCTAAACGTGACTCAAGGCTTCTTCCCGCAGTTAGGGAAGGCAAAAGTGCTACTGGACAAGCTCTTAGGACTTTCATCATGGAGGTCACTTGAGAAGGGAGCTGCCTGGAGCTACTGAAAGCACCACCACTTAATTAACACTCAAAGCAGTCTGGGAAAGCTGGAGCAGCTAGACATTCAACGAGGCCAGTCAGGGCAGGTTCAAGCATATCTGGGACTACTCTGCAAAGCCATGGGTCTGGCTGAGCCACCAAATAGCAAAGCCAAGACTTGGTGCCCTCAGGTTTGTACCGGTGTAACCTCACCTATCTCAACAAAGTTGCTCTTGGTTTCTGCAGCTGTGAGAAGAGAAACCAGGCTGGCTCCCACTCCATCTCTCTCATACTCTGATATCCTGCCCACACCTGCTCAGATCCCAGCATGGGGCGCCAGTGGGGTATGATATGTCCTAAATAAATTTGGGGAAGAAAGGCAACAAATGGGTATTTGTGTGCATGGTGTATGGGCAGGACCGTAAGAGTCAGGGCCTGCTTCATGCACAGCCAGCAGCTAAGCTGAAGAGAGCTCCACAGTCCTCCTTGGGCACATGGCTCCCACTCACACCAGCTGGCAGCAAGGCTGAAGCAGTGAATGTTGGACTCCCGAGAACCAAACTGTCCTCTCTGTCCCAGGGATCCCTCACAAGATTAAGATGAACAGCGTTGTGTGAACCTGCCCTGATATGCCGTTAGCGTGTTGTTAGACTGGCAGCTCGTCTCTAAGCAAACAGACGGTAGGTACTGTCTCTAACCTGTATCTATGTTCCTCTGGATGGCTACAATCAGAAAAGCAGGAACGTGAAGATCATAATACTAATCCATCACACCGCAGTCAGCTCCTCAGTGTCGCAAGATCATGCATGCTCAGTGCTCATTTCATTGCTTTTTACATCTTTGCCAAATTTGCAGCGCACACACACGACACTAAGGCACACAGGACTGTACAGTAAACACAGACGCAGAAACTCTGTTCAATGACAATTAAGGCTGCAGCAGTACAGACACAATCTGCCCCAAACTTGAGAAACATGTCAATAAGAAATTCAGAAGGAATGTCTTTGGCATTCCTTTCTCCCGTCACATCAGCTACTACTTAACAACCACTGTATTGCAACACACCAGGAGGAGTCCACTTCTTAATTTTTTTTCATCAGCTATCAAAAAGCAGCTTGTACCACCAACTGGTTAAAGTCACATGCTCCAAAAAGTCTTACATGCCTGCTCAGTTGGTGGTATGTTCAATTGTTCATGCAGAACTTTCACCCATCTGCTCACACTGGATGCCCAGGCAAAAAAATAAGCACTTGAAGGATGCCACTAGACTTGTTCCCACTCTACCTGTGTCCATGCGCAGCAGCCTGACTGAAAGAGTTCATGTCACCTTGTGGAGTCATGGAAATGCCATTCCTGTACATTGTTCCTATCATGGGGTCAGCTCCTCGCTCCAACAGCAAACTGACCAGTTCAAAATTTCCTGCAAGTCAAGAAATGCATTTTTACTTCCTTTAAAATCCAGTATTTGCTCCCCTAAACCACAGATATGTATTGAAGATTTTATTACAGCGGGAGGAGAAAGTCCTTACCAGCAGCTGCTGCCAACTGTAAAGGAGTTTCAGAGTAATTTTCCTCTCCATGTTCCAAGGAACCTTCTACCTTCGCTCCAGCATCCAGCAAGAGCTAGAAAGAAAATTCACCATTTAGAGCAACCGGGGGTATCACAGTTTTCAGAATTTGTGAACAGTGACCAATGAGAGTCTAATGCTTCCTGTTATCTGCAAACCAGATACAATGGAGACAAGCGACATGCAAATTCTGCCCATTTTTTCACAGAGGCAAATTTATTCCTTTTTTCGCTCATTTTACACTGCCAGACACCAGGAGCACTAGTGTCCAACTTCAGAGCCAAAAAAGTGTAACTCAGTGTTTTGTTTCTGAGTGGGAAATGGGGTAAGGTCAGTGTTAGGAAGTAATGCACTGAAGATGAAGCACTGAAAATTGGCTTGACAAGCATCCTTCCTTCACAATCTTCTACAAGCCCAGCACCATCCTAAAATGGATCCGATTTCAATTGCCTCTATCTTTAATATAAAGTCATGGCAAAAATAAAGGCAATTACTGAGAATCAATTGCAGCAATGAGTCCAAAAGCTGTGATCTCCCTGGGGACACTTCCATGTAAATAACAACAATGCTGAAAACAAAAGTGGCCAAGGAAAGCAGGATGGAGCCTGTGCTCCAGCCCCCTCTCAGCTGTTTCAGTTTCAAGGCCTTCACACTTTTGGCATTACATTAAGTGTGCCACAGATAGAGCTGTTTTCAAGAATTAACCTTCTCGACTTTTGAGATGCCAAAGCACAGAACCAGCATATCCCACACAATGCCTTGTTGGGGTAAGGTGAGCAAGTGTTCTTCCCCCTTTGGAGCAGCAAAAGGGCCACTGTCCACCTCTCCCCCACCAAGGCCACAGTTTTGTGTTTGCTAGACTGTTACAGCCTATGAAAGTGTAATGAATGAACAAACAAACATATAAAACAAGTGGTCAGGAAGGAGCACAAGGAGTTGTCAGACTTTCTTTGGTGCAACTTTGCTTCAAAATTTTTAAACCTCATATTGGTTAAGGTTTGAACACCATATTCATTATATAATAGGTCTATTATATATCAGTACACTCTAGAAGAAGCAGAAGTAACCAATATGAGTATGACAAAAGGAGACTGGTTTGAGATGGATGTAATTAGAACTAAAAAGGAGAAACAAAAGAATGAGATGCAGGTAGGGAAATACAATAATACCTGAACTACAGGAATATGTCCATGCAACACAGCAAATGTCAGAGCTGTCCAATGGCGGGTCTCAGGGTGGACGGATGGGTATTTATGAGCAGTACTGACAACCTACAAACAAATTAAAGTTATTTTTTTAAAGAGCTAAAAGTAATAAAATTCAACCTGCCTGAAAGCCAGGCATGTGAGGGAGTAAGCGAAAGAGAAAACCTGGGAAAGGTGCTTTACAAAATGTTTGGCTTCGGTTTTTTTCCTGCAAAAATTTTCTCAATATTAAATGTGTTCATGCTGATTTGACAGCTTGAATATAGTTCATACCAAATTAAGTCTTTTTAGCAACTACTGTAGCTCCATCTAAACCACTGGCCACCAGATACTTTTGCACAAGGTCAAAACATCCACAGCTGGTTACAGCGGCACACACTGGGGAGGCAGGGATGGATCAGGATGCTTACAGTAAGGACTGCTCTCACTGACTTCTCCAGAACATCTATCAACAGCCCCAGGTCTTGGGATTGCTCCAGGCCCAAATAACTTCTTTCCACATAAACCATTAGGACTTTTTTTGTCACTGCCATCATGAAAGACACATCACAAGCCCTATGCTAGAGTTCACAAGTGTGGGTCCTGCTCTCCCACTGGAGGTAAAAAAACAGGTGAGAAGAGATGGGACAGAGTGGCACTTCAGAAATCTTTTAAGGAACTTCATTTTTACTGCCTTCTGTCTGAGTTGAGTTAAAAGAGTAAGGTGGTGACAGCTAAAAAAGAGATGTGAACTACATCCTTAGAAAACAAAATGGTATTTTTCACATTGCTCCTTCCATTTTCTACGCCTTAGTGCTTGGTGCCTCTAATGTAGACACTGCAGAAGATGAATAACCACTCTTTTCTTCAGCTTCCGTGTCTCAAAGTTGGGGATATTAATATTGATGAGGTTCACAGAGATGGTAAAATCTAATGAACAGTTGAAATCTGAGACTGCACACTCAGATGGAGTGTGACACTAAAATTCAAAATCTTATTATTGATCTTCAGAAAATGACTAAAATCAGAGTAAAAGATGCACCATCTCTCTGTATCATCAGCCAGCTATGCTTTCACTTCCTTGTCTGAAGTACTTCTATTCACATAGGGGAGCAGGGCCAGTTATTAAATGCTCAGTTGCATTAGCAGCTCGCATTTCCAAGCACGACATGCAGTGTTTTGCTAGAAGCACAGGACCAAGCCCTCAGTCCCAAGAACAGGGATGAGGACGAAATCTGAAGAGCCCATGCAGATCCCACTGCTTGCCAGAGGGGCGGATCTGCACCTGGCTGTTATCACCCAGATTTGCCAAAGAGAGAGCTTGAAGTGCAACACAAGTGTGCTGGTGTCTGAGCACACGCACGGGGCTTCTCTGGGTCTGGGTTTGCTTGGAAGGAAGGGGATCGATCAGGCCGAGCCTTGGAGTTTAGGCTGGGGAGCAAGAGCAGCAGAAGGTGAGGATGGGCAGGGTCACAGTTCAGTGAATACATCCAGCTCCTCCTCAAGCACAGATTTCCACTGCTGTTCACGGTAGTCCATGGCAAGCGACAAAGAAAATGAAGTCTTTTTAACTCCTTTGCTCCTTTTTTTTTTTCTTAAGAGTTTTTTCCAGTTGACACAGTGTTTGCAAAAGACCAGTGGTTGACTGGGCTTTTAAGACTCACTTGAGATTTGCTGAGCCGCTACAGGTCCCACTCACTGCAGAGTGAATTGCAGCTCCTTAGCACATCTGGAAATGAGTCCATTTTTGCTAAAGATGGGCAGCATTTGAGGCTACTTTTGGAAACATATATATATATATATATAACTGATTTGCAAAGTGAAAGGGGGAAAATTATGCAGGCACCTGATAAAGAGTATTTATTTTTGTTCATGGCTGATTTGCCTTTTTTTGTCATAATTGCCCAATTTGCACAGTTGTTTGTGGTGTGCACAATTCATCTTATAATTGCACACCATAATTACTCACAGTTTTTGTCCCGAAGTGTTTTCATTTGATTTTCGAGCAAAGACTCTACAGAAATGAATTGGGGAGGTTCACACTCCTCACTGGAGCTGTTGTCTCAAATGTCAGCAGTTTCAGGAAGACAAAACTTTAAATTTCCATTTGGTTTAAGTCTGGAAGATTACTGGAGCAACTGGGAGGACTGTTCCTAGTGAAAACTTGTTCTGGGAACTAAATAAAATCATCCCACCTCTGAGCCACATGCAGGGTTAAAGGAGAGATCAGTCCCCGTGCCCCTCCAGTCTTTGGTGTGCCTATCAAGAGTGCTAACAAGTTCAAGTATTCAATTATTGCTGGCTCTTGAGGGTGGTCTGCTTGAATTTGGGGAACTGAAATCATCAGCTGATTTCATATAAGCCACCGAACAGCCACCACTGATAGTAATGACTATCAGTCTCTTACAGGTGACATCCATTTCTACTTTTAAATTAGATTTTTTAGAAGTGCAAAATGTCTGGCTGAAAGCAGTGACTACAATTTATCAGCTCACTCAAGTCCAAACAGAACAGATGGAACACAGATAAGTGAAGCAGACAGCTTAATTTACTCATGACCTCAACAAATTGAAGCTGGAATCATCAACAAACAATTCTTTCGCAGATTTTCAAACGGCTCTTTAAAATGTACATACCTGCATTGCACAGAGTTGGACCACAATCTGTTTGGTGGACAGATTGTGTAAGTTTGTGATGTGCATTCATCAAAGAGACGTTTATATTCTGGAAGCTTCAAAATCCTCATCCAAGAGTTTTTAGCCCAAGGCACTTTGTAAAACAAAACAGCGGAACCTACATTGCACTTGTGAGGTGGGGATGCTTAGCTGGAACATCCCAATGCACAGAAATGCTCAAGCTTTGGCAAGTTTTCAGATGGTTATTTCTTTTATCCTCTTCAGTTTAACTCAGGTGAGAATCAGGGATTCCTTTCAATATTGTTAGAGCTTTGCTCAGTGCTAGTGCCAATGCCTGTATTCATTTGCAGTGTGCAAACAAGAACTAAATGAATATTACCTGTGGGGTGAGTCTGGTGACTTGACCTTTCTGTGCAGTGAATCCCCAAGTTAACCTAATGCAGTTTCATTTAACTATTCATTTCATGTGGTGTCACCCAGCACAAGCTAGATTTATTTTCTTTTAATTCTTGGCATTTCCTCTCTGCTACAGTTTCAGGGAGTAGTTTATGATGCAAACAAATAACAGAACAAAGATATAACCAACAAAAAGTCCTCACCTCAGCATTCAGATCTGCTCCAGCATCTAGCAGCATCTGCACCATAGCCTCATCACCCCTGACACAAGCATACATCAGTGGAGTCATGCCCTAGTCATTTTTTGGAGTTAAAAAACAAAGGAATTGACAAATTTAACATAGAACTCTCTTTGATTTTTTTAAACAATTAGATATAAGCATATATCATCAAGACTAACAGCATATATTTAACAAAAGCCATTACCTCTGTTACAAACATTACCCTCAGACTACCAAAGCCAACCATTTTTGTCGTAACGTGTGTTGATTGTTTTTTTTCATGTTAATTTTCAGCATCCTCAGCATGGTGAGTGCAACCAGGCTTGTCAGCCTCACCTCCACCTTCATATACTAAACTGAGCATCTTTGTCTTTGAGGCCACACTAGAGAAACATCTTTATCAAAGCAACTGTATTTCCACTGGTATTTTAAAAAGACAGTAAGTCTAATCAGTGTTCTATGATCACTGTTACATAAGATCTAACTTTCTAATTAAAGTTAGACCTGAAAGAGCCTTTAAAAACATCCCAGGCTCCTCTTAAGGTAGGTTAGATTCAGGCACAGCTTTTTCAATGCGGATACAGTAAAGGGCTGGAAATATAAAGGCTTTGGACAGCACTGCCTAGCGAACAAGGACTTAATTTTAAATGAAATGCCAGACATCATTGTAGCAAATTGTTGGCTCTAGGAAAACATGGCCCTGTTTGGAGGAAAAGTAGATTAAGTGACCCTTCACTACAAAACCACCACAATGCAATTTGTATTAATCTAAAATACCTCCTGTGGCTGATCACCATTTCCCTTAAGATAAGTATTACTGTGGCTGTGGTAATGAGTCCAGATGAAACCATGAAAAAAAATCATTAAATGTGCCGTAAATTATAACAGGAAAGCTGCTTATTAAATACAAGTAGGGGTGTTGATAAACAGCCACCAGTTGTTTTGCACTAAATCTACTGCAGCACACAACTAGCTCTGATGCATGTTTAGAGCCTACAGACATCCCCTGGTAAATTTGCTGTCAGACAAGAGCCTGTTTGATGATTAACCTGATTGCTGCCATGAAGTGAAATTATTTTCAGAGAAACTGGAGCTGCCCAGCATGGCCAGACACAGAATTGTGACACTGCTCTTCCTAGCAAGAGCCCAGCTCTACTATTTTTTGCTGAACTGCCCCATTTTTCCTGTTTGTATATGCAGGGTTAAAGGAAGTAAGTGCTTATTTATGGAAGGGCTGCCCTTGTACAGAAAATATAAATTAAGGTTTGTCCCTGCAAGGTATTTGGAGCCCACATGAAACACATTGAGCATTTCATGGGATCAAATCCACAGTGTACCTCTGGAGACAAGGAGAAAGGGAAGAGCCATTTGAGGCCTCATGCCGTTAGTAAGGAAAAAACAGGTTCACCCTAGCCAAGAAGAGTTCTTGGGTGACTTGAAGTTATTTGCAAAGAGAATTTGAAACTACTTCAGCTACAGTCAGCAGCAAAACATTTGGCAGTCATTAAACACCACGGGAACAAACAGGACCCTAAGAATTACAAAAAAAATTGTGTTTGGGCCTTGAAACATGGGGATGGGATAGCAGCTTAAAATTAAATACATGTTCCTTCAACTGTTATTTCAATTTGTGTAAGTGCTGCCATTTGATAATTAAATCAAGCGTTTAGCACAGGGGGTCTAATCAGATCTGAAGAAAAGAATTTGTAAACCTCATGTCGGGGCTCCCCTTTGCAAGATGCAGCACGTGGGCAGCTGCAGCAAAGAACCCTGCAGCAAAGGGCCTGCCTGAGGACCACACAGAATATTTTGGCCCTGCTGAATCCGAAGAAGGACTTGACACTGACTTAAAAGTGGCCCAGTAGCAGGGCTTTAAAGAGTTAACGAGGTTTCTAACCTCCTCTCCTCTTGCACTGCTGTCCCTGCTGCTTTTGCCTCTGCTGGCCTTCCAGGCTTGCTCTGCATCTCAGCATTGTGCTGCAGCATCACTCATCCCCGTTCTTTGCACACAGGAGGAATGGATTTTTAATGAGCCCATCATTAGTGTTCAACACACACACACAGGAACACAGTAACAATGTGTAGAATCAATGCCAAGGGCCTCTGGCTTTTGGCAAAATAAAAAATTACTCTTTTTTTTTTCAGCCTTGTATCACTTAGGGCTCTGTCTTGCAAAATGTGGGATCCTACAAGATATGGGATGTTTGATCCAGCGAAGCACTTAAGCATAGGCTTAACTTTCACTCAAATAGGATGTAAGCATGTGTTCACAGTTAAGCATATGATTAGGTACTTGGATGAATCAAGCCAGCGTGTTACCAGGTTTCAGCCTACAGAACAGAGGAAACATGCTGTGAAAAATTTCCAGGTTCAGACTAACTTAAAATAATAATAATTTAGAGAAGCATAATATATGAATCTTGGAACAGTCTAATACTATTTTTCGTTAGCAAAATAACTCACATTCCTGGAGCAGCTATCATGTCAGAAGAACTAAATCCACTAACAGTGCAACTCCTGTCCCAGGCGACCACCTTAGGGGTGGCAGCCACCTGCCTCCTGCCAAAGAGGATGCCACAGCTCTGGGAACATTCATCAGAGGCATCAGAAAATTTTAGGGATTCCATTTCAAAAGGAAACAGTACTATCCATGGCCACTGTTTCTCCCTGGGGAGAACCACCTTGATGACCATCACAGTTCAACAGATGCTGCTAGTAGGTAGCTGCAGAGGCAGGTCTATCTCTGGACACAACAACTAACCCCATGGAGATACAACTCCAGGAAAATTTAGGCACCTCAACTGGTGGATGTTGGCAATAATAAGCAACAGTGGAGAAGCACTGCAGAGATACTTCCACATCTGGAAGGTCAATTCAAACTGGGCTGAACTCAAAGAGTTCAGGGGTCTGGTGGTGCATATGAAATGCACTGCATACGCCAGGGGAGCCGTGGAAGGAGGTTCACCTCACAAAGCCCTGCCCCACACCACTGTTTATGGCACTGAAGCACTATTAAGTCTCCAGATCAATGCTAAAGCTCTCTTGGAATCTCGTTCTGGCTTCAACAGACTCAGTTCACTGTTGAGAAGATTTCAGGGGATGCATTCACACTCATGCTGAGTTACCTCAGTACCAATGAATCAATGCAACTGAAACAGACCAAACAATGTAAATATGCACCTGGCGGTGCTTAACTTAATGCAGGGAAACCTTTAACGCTTTATGTTTAGCTGAAAGCTGGGGCATTTTTGTGATAAGCAGACAAAACCCTCACACTTCACAGTTGCTTCCTTACATTTCCATCATTACCTGTTCACTCATGCTGTTGATCCCATCTGGCCCCAGCAAGGATATGGCTTGTTTAACCAGATCTGTTCGGCCACAGTTGAGCATCCGGAAACCCAGGTCTTGCTTGAACTTTGCTTCGGTGGCAACTGCATCCAATTTTCGAGATGCACAAAAACAGTCATCAATTCTGTGGACATGAGAAACAAACTCTCTCAGAGGACAATCAGAGGACAGACCTTGCAGTCCCTAGAAAAATCGTACTTAGCGCTATCTCTGAAGGATGTGGGTTATGCACACACTCATTCTCCTTTGACCTGCATGTTCAAGGGAAATGTTGAATGGAAAATGCTAATGCAAGCTAATGGAGATTGCCCTTGGTCTATCTTTCATGGGACAAGTCATACATTTTATAAAAAATTGGGGAAAAATTGCACAGCTTTCACTTGATTTTGTTGTCTTGTTTAAGCGATGCACAACACATCCTCACCTCAAGCTGTCTCTCTGCATGCCGAGGTTATCCGGTCCCCCTGATCTCTGAAAAGTTTCAGTAGCTTCAGTAAGCTTTGAACTTACATCAAGTGGATGTATAATCATTGACAACACAACAAAGAGAAAATACTGTCACTCCAAATGCCTTCAAGGATCTTACCAGCTCAGCCCCAGTAACAGGGAAGCCTTTTTGGAGCAGAAACTGCAAGTCACAGAATCCCAGACTGGATGAGGCTGGAGGTCATGTAGTCCAACCCCCCCTGCTCAAGGAGAGCTACCTGCCGACAAGTAGGGCATCATGCAATCAAGGAGGAAAAGGCAATCTTGCCAGGTAATTGTGGCAAAACATCACAAATTCTTGCTGGCTGTGCATCACAAACAGGGTGTAATTCTTTTAAGGACTTATTCTAAAGATCCCTAAACTGTAAACTCCTCAAGATATCAATTTCAAATGCAAGAAGGGCTACAAGTTATTCAGCCAAGACGTGAATCTACAGCTCCAGAGAGAGCCAGGCAATTCCAATCCAATGTTTATCTAACTTGGTTTCATCATATTAAAATACAGATTTGCTTTTGTTTCATGCTGAGGACTGTCTGGGGCAGAGGGTGGAGTCCAAATCCCCAGTGTTTTTGGTGTGAACTTAGATAAAGGACTGTTTGGAAAAACATCACTTTCATTCTCAAAAAATGCTAGGTCAGAAAATGAGGGGCTGCTTATGAGGGAAAAATAAAAGAAAGATCAAAAGTGAAAAGTCAAACATACATCAAATATTTGTTTTCTATTTCATATGTAAAAAAATGCAGCAAACCAAAAGAAAAATAGAAACAGCATATCATTATCATTTAAATTTCTCCTTCAAAGTGCTTTATCAGAGCTTTATAAAATATATAACACTGCTTAATATTTAACAGCAATATGCAATGAATACGGTGTTTAGATAGAAGCAGTGGTACGTAGTAATAGCTACTGCCCTTCCTCTTTCAATAGAGGAAGAAAAGTGAGACAGAATATACAAAGTATTTCTGTCAAAGCTTCTGCAGGACTTAATACTTAAACTGGCATCTCAGCTCAGGCTTGCTCCCTGCCATGCTGGGCCACAACTAGTCTGAAAGACAACAGATATTCCGGTGTTGTTCACTCTACATGCTCAGTTTGGGTTTTGACTACTAGAAAGCTGATGTTCTATGAATGCAAACAAAGTAAGTTTGAGTATCATTACTCAAGGGAACAAGAACGATGCTTCATCACAGCACTATGCTGCAAGATTAATGCATAACACTTGATCACAATAAATACACCCTAATAGCAATAACAGATTCAGCACCAGTAATATGCCTCCAACAGAGACGAAGAAAACAACATGCAGCAAGGTCAGGTTTTCTGCAGTAGTTCCTGAAAAAGTTCAAGGAAAAAGCAAAATCAGCACAGATATGCAGGGCTGAGCTGAATGGCACCACGGGAGCAACTGAGCTTTAACACGTTCACACCATATGGCACATTTCTAACACAAGAGTTACAACAACATTTGGTACTTGTTACCCCCATAGTGTGAGATGCTAGTGATCATCTGTGCCCTCCTTTAACGCATGGCAAAGATAAAGCATGCTCAGAAGTTAGATGCCGGGAGATTCGGTGCACAGTTAGAGAGTCTGGACCTCCCAACTGCAGCTGGTGATTTCCAGATGACTCTGGGCTGAAAACAAGGTGGTCCCTTGGCCAAGCGCAGCTATGGAAAGATCTAGACATCCTCTAAGGACTGCAGAGGTGTCAGTCGCTATGAATCACTGCCTGTGTTAAGCCACTGCTTCATCATTTGCACTAAGGTATGTAATGTACACTCTGAATAAAATGGGTCAAACTCAGTGTTGGCAGAAACAGGCAGAGCTTCACTGACGTCAGCGCGGCTCAGTGCAAGCAAAACGCCGGCTGACGACCTCCTCTTTAAAAAATTCCAGGTTTTGAACTGGGTTGTACACCCACACAAGGGAGGAAGGAGGAACAAGGACCTATACTACCTAGCCTGTATAGGCTGCCCAGATCTCTACTCTGGCATGAGTTCAGAAACTACTTCTCCATAAGTAACTACTCTGTGAGCTGGCTCGAGTCCCCTAAAAGCACCTCAGTTCATCTGCTTATAGCCAAGGAAGGGGATTCATTAATTACTGCTGATACAGACCATGAACAAATTTATACTCCTCAATCAACTAAGGGGATAAGTGTCTTGGTCCAAGGGCTCCCGGATGCTGCAGCTGTACAAATACTGCAACAATAACTCATGGATACAGGGGAGAGCTTGAACTGCGTGGCTGCTGGGCAGCACTGATGAAATGTGATCTAGACCAAGTACCACAAAACAAGAAAACACAACTTAGCACCATTACCAGTGGCCCATTGCCTTTTCATACCCCAAAAAGGACTCATTGTGAGTTACAGCCTTGATTTATGGGACATAGGAAAGGAAACCATATGGCAAAATTTGACATAGATCATTGCTGGTGCCACCACTGTCATATGTTGACCAATAAAATAGCTAATGATCAAATGAGGAAGTTTAACAAAACAAGAGCATAATGCAAGGGAAAGGAACGAAGGATGTTTCAAAAAAGAATGCATAGCAATGTCTCGAAAAGCCAGAGAGAAGAAAGAGTTAAGGCATAGGAGATTTAGCGCATACAGATAAAAAGCAGTGAAGAGACAGATCAAAAATGATCAGGAACTACAAGTACAGAATAGGAGAACATAGCATCACTTTTGACACTGGAGAAAGCCAACTGGGAAGATGATACTGCAGACAGACTAAGCAGTTGCATTTCAAAATGAAAACTGAAAAAAATCCAAACAAAAACCAAACCCCCAATCCAACAAAAATCAACCCTAAGCCAACACAGCACTGCATTTACTACCAAGTCCTCTTTCATACCATTAACTGCCTAACATTGATTCCAAGAGGAACAGAGGCTCTTTGCTCCATGTTATACTGTATAAGGGGGTTCTGCTTCGTCACAGACAGCATCCAGAATCACAAACATTAAAGGATGCAAGCTAAAAGGAAGAAGGGAACAGGCACCCTGCTTGACTGACAAGACTTCTTAACTTTGTACTGTAATAAATACACTGACAAGCTATGAATAGGTGGGAAAGGGATGAGAATAAACTTGAAAAATAAGGTTAAGTCAGCTTAATAGAGAGAGTCACTCTGTAGAGCTGTGAAACTGTGCCTGCAAAGCCAGGAAAGGCAACATAACTGCAGAGCTAGAAACCTCCCCAGCTGCATGGCCTTCTTGCCAAAAAGCCTTTGTGATCTTTCCAATCCCACATGAGGCTGACACCAGCTCAACTGCGGGACATCCCTTCTAAGGCCACTTTGGTTTGCTGCCATATTCTGCTGGCTGCCAGCGCCCACACAGGTCACCCTTTCCCCAGGACCTCACTCTGCTAAAAAGCACTTTTTCATTGAAGAATCAAGGAAAGCTCACGGAAGGAACCAAAGACCGTAGGGGGCCAGTGCTCTTCTCTCCCTCCTCTCCCTGGGGACAGTCAAAATATGGCAGGACATCACTAGCCCAGGTGCTAGCTGGGTCAGGTAAACTTTGAGGTCCCCAAGAGGTGAACAGTGACAAAGGTAGAACTGGACAGCACTCTTCAAGGGCGATATCCTCCTTCAAAAGATGGAGCTCATTCTGGATACCCCTATTAAGTAACCTGTAGGACTGGGCAGGCTTCTTGGCACCATCACTGCTGTACATGTGCTCCCACTCTTAGAATTGAGAAGTAGTATGCTTAAACTAGTAACATACACTGATCACAGTCGTCATACTCAACAGCAAATCCACCCCTCTTATTCAGGGATTCAATCACACAGCCTGTAAAGTCCCTAACTGATTCCTTCCTACCTTGAATCAAGCAAACAATTTGCCTTTGTATACAAAAGAAAACTTAGGTGAAATCTTCTTGATTTTATATTTGAAGCAAAGCAGTGACCGTTATTTTTTAAGTCACAATGCAACACATTCTCTCGAAGTCCTCTTTTAATTCCTCACAGACATTACTTCTACAGCAGTTATCTCCGAGATCATTACAGTGTTGCCACTGCACATAATTAACTTTACTGTGGCTTTATATTGTGACTGCCACGGTAACATTAATTATTAGCAAATGGTCACTCCAAGCTTTGCATGGTGGCCATGCCACTCTATCATACTCGGAAATACACAAAACTCTGAAAGGAGTGAAAGATAACCTTCTTCATTTATAATGGGTCCTAGCAATACAGCAAATTATTTCTATATTTTTGCAGACTCACATTATGAAAACATGATATGGCACCTCTATAGCAATGGTTTAAATGCAAGGGTTTGTTTGTTTTTTTTCCATTTTCACTTGGACTGACTAATCTAGGGCCTGTGTGGATCTTTATTAAAGTTACTCATGGATTGAACACGTTTGGGAAAATGGATGATTCAAAGGCAAAGTGTTTCCATTGTAACTGGTAGACATAGCAGCTCTCTTATTACATACCTTTGTAATTATTTGTTCTTTAGGAGGGGATTATTGCTATAGTCAGTAGTGGACAACTAAGAAAAAAAAAGCAGCAATGCTTTGTGAAGGTTACCAAAAAAAGTAAGAACTTCCTAATCATGTTCTAAGCTCTACGTGCCTGCATAGCATGCTAACATCTGATTCAAAAGAAATAGAGTGCAGACTAAGATGAGCAGCAGGACAAACACTCCCCTCTGCTGAAATGAACAGATCATCATCCTGATAGCCAAGCACAAAAACCTTGTTTGTCCACCTGGGACTCAATCGCCAGCCCTTTCAATCAAACAAATGACAATCTATTAATTAAACCCATCTCTTTAGCTCTGTCGAGTTTATTGAGTCTGTCTCTGTCCTAAAGAGGAACAAGTTCTCAGTCATAAATTATAGTTCAGCTGGTAGAAGTCTGGAAGGAGTCATATTTTAGCCAGCAATATACATGAATTTGCAATTCTGAATTTCTTGGGGTCAGGGACCACAGTTTTGATCTGGGCATGCACACTCGGTACAACAAAAGGGTCCTGTTCCCTGCCTGGGGCTCTTCAGTGAGACGACAGATACAAACAGCTTTGTAAGCACTCTTTTTTTCCAGTCTGGTGCTTTAAAACAGACTGCAATGCTTGTATTAATAGGACTGCAATATAAATACTATATTGAGACAATCATTTGCATTTTCAGTTTTGGAGAGAGGGAAACTTAAGCACAAACATGCTGATCAAAGTGAGGAAGAGCACTACTTTCTAACACGGAGTAAAGTAAATGTCAATTCACTTTAATCAGGAGCCAAATTAACAGAAGAAAATAAATATACTCCAGATATTTATTAGCCATCCTCTTATTCTCATCAAAGGCCTGAGAAGAAATTAGTTACAGATACTGGAAAATACATTACAAAAGTGATGTGACTATCAAATCAAGACCCAAATTTATATTTCAAAGCACTTTTAATATTACAGTCCCATGTATATAGGCCAGGAACCATGTTCAAAATTGAATCTGACTTCAGATTTTGAACAAGGCCAACATACAATATGAAAATTTGGGTGTAGATCCCTTTCTCACAATAGATAGAATAAGACTTTGCTAATGATTTGGAGACAATATGTTATCTGTGTCTTCATTACTGTATTCAGGAATGTATCCAGAGACAGAGCATATGAAACACTGATGAACATACTCACAATGAAAAAAAAATCCAAGAAGGTTGGATCCTAAATCCCATAAAAATACAATTGTGTTCTGCCCTGAAAGTGAAGGAGAGCTTGAGGACAAGGTCCCCTCTTTCAATAATTCTTTTATTACTGTTGTCTTCAAGCAGCCAGTTGGCATGAGAGGTTGAGATTCACCTCAGAAAACCCATGCTATGCTTTTTAAATAATAAAATCTCCTTCATCCACTGGCACCATCTGCCCCAAGGGACTGCTGGATTTTGTCAAGTAGCTTGTTCGCTACCGTTTGCTGGTTTGGCATTTTTGTGCCTAATTATGGCAAAAGTCACAGCTAGCGTTAAAGGATTAGTGAAAATTTGTGGGAAGAACAAGGACATTCAAGGAGCTAGGCAAACACCATCCACCCGTACTTAAAAGTGCCTGTATCTAATTAAATAGAAGAACATCTTAGCAATTTTCTACTCTCTTCCTCTCCAGAAACTCAGTGCTTTACCCAGCACGTTTTAAGAGAGAGCAAAGAGCAGTAGAAATATTTTTCTGCTTTCAAATCTCTATTTATTAAAGGCTATTTATATTTTCATGCTCTTGCACAGGCACAGGATTTCCATAAATAAAACATTAAATGAAACTCTTCCTCTTTCAAGTTAGAATTACATGTGTGTGTACAGTATTAAGATGACACAGCAAATAGTACAGACTACTCTGAAAGAATGAAATAGCACATCTTCCCTTTATGTTGTTACATTTTCCCCTTTCCACAGTCTTAAGAAAACTCTCTCAAATGAGCTAAGGATGCTCCCATGTTAAATAAGCTTCACTCTAGTGGTTAATAATCCTATTTTTCTTAGACAGCCTTCATTAAAGGCTGTCCCAGACAGAAAAGTAGACTTAGATATTCTCAGGTCAATGCTAAATGGAAATTAGGACTGATTTTCAATTAAAGACAGGTTTTCAAGTCACTCATACACTGCATTTGCTCAGAGATCTTTCTGGATCAGAGCTGTAAATTCAACTTGGAGCCTTGGGTGAGGCTGTGACAAGGCAATGAGACCATATGGAAATGAAGGGTTAATAAACCCAGTCCTGCAGCGAGGCCTAAATCCATCTATTACTTTCAGTTTGAACTAACTCATGATCTGTTAATATCCACATATTCCCGTGTCCGTGCTGCCTTTCAAATAGAGCATATTTTTCCTTCTGTGGTGTTCACTCCTCATGTATTTCTGGAGAAGAGTCACATGTTCCTTCAGCACCCACTTCATGGAGTTGAATAAGCCCCTTTCTTCTAGTCTTCCTCCATGAGAACAGTTTGTTAAAACTCAAACCACTCCAGCCTGTCTCTCTCTGCCTTGTCCAATGTGAATATTTTCTTGACCCGGACACAGGATTTGTGATTCCACATCACTTCCTACCTACCATTTCTACTTTTAGAGATACCAATATTTTCCTGTTCCTCCTGGAAACACCTCTCCTGAAACATCATCAAAATGCATTTGCTTTTTCATAGCTAAGGAAAAAGCCATCTTCGTGGTTCACAATCGTTCCAAGATGAAATATCGCATTATAGTCTTTACCATCATGTTTCCAATACTCAGCTCCCAATACAGTATATATTATACAGTACAGATAATGTATATATCACACATGCATGGCAGTATGTATTTTTGTAATTAATCTCCACCTGTTTCCATTTGTGGAAACTGCATTTCATCCCACTTCTTTTGTCCCAGATTTCAAGGTCATCCACTTTTTCCTGGATGACTTCCCAAACTTCCTCTGTCAGGACAATGCCTCTCAGCATTGAGCATCAGCGAATTTTAACTTCATGAGCACATTGCTCAGATTTGTGCCAAATCCCTTTCTGAAAATTAAAAAGGTCCAGTTTTTAAGATGAGAGATGAAGATCTCTGCTTGTAACACCACTGCAGTCAACCTAGCCCTTGTCACTCCTCTGGAGGCCAGCCCCTGCTCACTTTCCAATTCCTCTACTAATTCCCATCTTCTCCGTCTTAAATAATAGCTCCCTGCATGGACTGCATCAAGTCATTCACTGAAATCCAAATAGATGAAATCTACTGAATTTCCTTGGGGCAGAAAATCAGTTATCTTATCAAAAAGTTATTAGATTAGTCTGGCAAGATCTATCTTTAGAAAATCTGTGTCACATTTTATACCATTTTTCCCTCAACAACATGTCTTTAATCAGTCTTTGCTTGAAAAAACATTCTTAGGCCTTGCACTAACAGTCTGGAATTTTCCTCGGATATTTTTCATCCTTTTCAAATGTCTGCCATTACTATTATTAATCCTTAGAGTTATGGCACCACGCTGGGCTTTGTTAAAAATATTTTTCTCTGACCTGCTGATTTTGTGAGGCAGCGCTTTCTCATCGCTGGCATAGAGGTTATCTGGTCACCCCAATTTGAGTGCATTAAGCTGCATAATTTGCCCTCCTTTTGATTACTGTTTTTTTCTATTTTCATAACCTTGGTGTTTATTTATTTTTCCTTTTCTCCCAAGGATTTTCTTCCCAAAAACAGAAGCAATGTATTCACTTTGTTTAATCACCTTAAGTTTTAGGGTGATCACATCTATTGGCAATGACGCACACCTCCCTTACAGGCCACCACTTACAGATACCAATTTCACCTCTGTACTCCTAGAAGATAGGAGAAAAATGTGTAATTGTCTACATTCAGGAGCAGAGATAGAACCCAAACTTACAGCCTGTCAGAGAAGAAAAGAGATATTTGCTGGTTAACTATACGTCAGCCCAGTATCCTCAAGGAACCCAGCCATAACTCAGAAATGCTGCTGAAGTGTACGAGCAAGCACTTAAAGGGGGTCAGAATATCATGGCTCTGTGTGTGTGCACAAGTCCTGTCACTCTGGCTCCTGCTCTCACCATCTCCACCTAGACTGGCAGCAATGCTGTCACCTCCAACTAAATTTGAATGGAACATAACAGGGCGCTCTGACCACACCAGTGGGGTCGATATGCAAAGCTCACCATTTAGCTCTGTCCTCTGGAGCTCAACTCCAACAATCACAGACTGGAAACAAGGGACCGTGATGCTTTTCAGTGGCACTCTGGTGGTACCAGAGCCTGAGGCTTCTCCACAAGCTGCATATCAATATGGGATGGAGCAGGAAGAAAACCGACCCCTGTGGGACTCCACCTGTGAGGCGTCTGATGATAAAATGTCATTTCCTTTTGCAGCTCTTTGGGTACAGCTGCTAAAAAAGACACTAGACCTTCTTACAGAATTGCCCTGGGCTCCTCCTGCCAACACCTGCCTCCAGTGAAACAGTTGCGGTGGATGGTAATAAATGCCACAAGGAGCAATCTCACTTCTCCAGCATTCAAGAGAAAGACACAAGGCTTTTTGTCTATGGATAAGAAACCACTCCTCAAGGTGACTAAATTCTGCTGCTTCTCCAAATCTCAGCAAGGAGATCTGCTTGCCGGAAAAGGAGACAGGGGACTAACAATCACGAGAGGGCTTCCAGACAACCCTGTGGCTGCAGAGAAACACCAGTCTCATCGGCAATGCTTCTGGAGGATTTCAGTGCCATGGGGCCACATTCAACACTCCATTCAAAAGCCAGGAAAGGTCCCATGGATGTGACATGGGCTAGGGTCAGACATCCCCACTGGCCATTGCTTCTCCAGCCAAACTGGAGGTCAGACATCCGGCTGGGATGTTTAAGGTTTAAGAGCCAGAACCCCATCCTCGGATAGGGCAGGTTGGCATCTCCGGAAACACCTCCATCTACTCCACTGGAAGTACCAGCAGCGAAGATGCTGCCCACCTGATTCCCTTTGGCAGAGCGCAGAGTCCTTCTTGGGGACAAGAGCGTTGCTGGCTAGGCGCAAAAATATTGGGAAAAGTAGTTCTCCCCAGTGAAGCCAGAAAGGGGATGGTTTGGAATCAAAGAGGTCTGAGGCAATGCTGAGAGTACAAGAAAACATTTCAAACAACACATGGGGATTGCCCTTTGAGGAGGGGAACTGTGCTTTGGCTTACAAGACTGTGGATTTTTATTCCGTATTTGCTCTTTCTGGTATGAGAATGATCATGTGTGTCTGCTGGCACACTAGTATCCTGGGCTATATCCTTCTTTTAATCTCTGACTGGACAGAGAATAGCTTTTTGTCCAGTCAGGTGCAGAAGTAACCAAGTAACAGACCCCAGCAAGACATTACCACCTCCCTCACGTCAGTTTGTTCCAGCACCTTTACATCCTCCAGGATTGCAGCCTTTGTGCTGAGCAATACAGGATGCTCCTCCCTTGCTCTGTTTCTCTGTCATCAGCCTCCAGACCCCAGATGTTGTCATCCATTAGCAATCTTCCCTAGCTCATCTAAAGCTTTGGTTTGATTTTTTTTTTAAACAAATGCCCTGAAGAATGGAGGAAGGAAAAGACACACAGACAGCTTCTTGTGTTCAAGTGGAGTAAGAGGAAAGGTACCCCTTGCAGACGTGATGATGAGGAGTAGCCAAAACCAGATAACTGTTCACAGCCAGCCAGACTCAGGGCAGACTGAGAAGTGATGCTACCTTACTGCAGCAGAAAGGCAGGTCAACACAGTTTTTACCACCATGTTCCTTTCTGGCAACAAATTACCTTCATCCCTGATGCCTGCATTAATAAAAAGTCTAGAGCAGGGAGTGGAGCACCCACCTTCACCAGATTTATGCCAGCAGAGAGCTACTTTGCACAAGGTTCTCTACTGACCATGTCCAGCTGCCTAGGGTGGCCCAATAAGGTCTGTGGGTACAACCAAGGCTTTGTTCAAGTCCGGTCTCCCACTATGAACACAACTTGGGCTTCCACCTCAGCTAGCTGTTGCGCATCAACAAACAGTCAGTTCATCTATGAAACCTACCTCCTTGCAAAAGGTGGAGACAACTGCTTTATCTAAAGCTTCCACTTCTGGGTGAAGGTGAACATTTATATCCTTGCTCACCTTCCAAGGCTGGAGAAAAGGGAAGAAACTTTTTTGCCTATCTGCTACTGTAAAACGAAAAGAGATCAGGAAGGGGACAGGCAGCTCCTGCCTGATTCCAGCTTCCCTTACTCCTCTACCCAGAGCAAGAGCAGATCCTCTTTCAGGAGATGAAAATGTTATGACAAATTAAGGCAAAGGGTTTTTAAAAAAGGATCAGGGAAAGAGACTGGGTATTGGAATGAAGGGCAGTAAGAAAGCAGCAATGATTTACAAAGCCATATATCAGGAACCTCATGCTGGAGTATGTGATTGTGCCGCGAAGCGTCACATGAATCTGCTGAGAGACCTCCATACCGTACTTGAGATAAGAAACTGAACATTTGTTTTTTATCCCAGCTGATCCTGAACTTCATAGCCTTTGAAATCCTGCCAATCTTTTTCTCTCCCTCTCTTCTATATGCATGTTATCCCAGTGTGGAAGCTGATTTTGCCTTATGTGTTTGCAATGAAAAGTTGTGAATCAACACCATGGAACGATGAAATATCACATGGGACCACGGGTACTTTTGGGATCAGGTCTCTATATTTTAGGGACTAAAGAAGACTGCTAAGAAAAGCCTAGAAATTGAACCAGTTTCAGGGTTCTACTTATTAAGCCATTTCTATGAAAGTCACAAAATATATCAAGCTAATGGCATTTAAAATCCTCCAGCTGTTATCCGTCGCACTGCTTATTTAAAAAGCCATCCCCTGCAAAGTTGTTACATTTTTGCTCCCATCCCAATGTTTGCAATTATGAAATTGATGCTTGCTGAGGAGCTGATACTTGGAAACCCACCCTCCCTCCCTAATGCCGAGGTTAGTGCTTGGCTTAGTGGGAAATTAGAAGTGCTGAGGGTCTGCGATGTTTCAAATTAACATCCTGATGCTTCACATTATCCCTCAGAAAAGCGTGGTCCTTCCTTTGATCTCAGGATTACAGGCAGCCAGGGACTGATTCAGAGCTATGCAAAGAACCTGCTGCACTACACTGGCAGAAGGCACAGACCTTAAAATAAAACACAACGTACATGGACACTCGTTTGCAGACCTCTGGCAGCACAGTAGGGCGAGATTTAATTTTGGGACACCAGAGGGTGAATCAGGCCCTTGCCAAATAAGGGCACATCACAAAGTCTGGTCTCTCTAAAATCCAGAATTGTCTCAGGAATTATTTTCTCTTTTCATTCCATCCAATTAATCTTCAGGCTTGCTCTCCCTTGCAAAATAAGCACGACAACGGCTACCACATACATTCTTTATGAAATGAATCTTGATGGCAACTTTAAACTAAATGCAAATTTCTTCCTCATAATTAATAAATTCTTATGCAGCATACTACTACTAACCCCAACTTCAAAAGATTTTGAAACTCCTGCAAAATTGTCGAACAGTTGAGGCCACATTCACACTGACAAAACATAACTTCAAGAATGACATAGTGGGTTTTTTTAATCCACAAATATTTGAGTGAATCTATCTTCATTTTTAAGACATTTTCTTCTAAGTAGAGTAGAAACGTTATTGCTTTATTTGCCAACCTTATTTGCAATCCTACCTAAATACTGGAACAGGTATTAAATTACTTGTGCCTTTTCAAAACCAAGTGCTAGGTCTTCAGAAAGTGCATAGTAACTTCAAGTCTTGACATTTCAGTAGCGACACAGAACACTGCACTTCTGGAAAGGAGGGCCAAGACGGTCACACCAGAGGGAAGCAATTACAGCCAAGATGTGAAATCTGAAACGCTCGAGATTTCACTTTTGAAATTAGACATATTTCTTCGATTAAACATTGAATAGCTGCAACAGTAAAAAACCTAGGCAGATCTTGAAGGAAAGTATTATACTCTCTGGTAAAAGAGCATGTCAAGGCCAAAGTCAACATAAGGCAGCTGTTTCGATGCAGGTTGTCACAGCTAATCATACAGATTATCCCTCTGCTTTCTGTGTTGCAGGAAAGAATGCATCTACTGCTGTACCAAGAGGTAAACTGCTGAAAATTGAGGCTTACGTATAAATTTGTGAAGCAACAGCAGAGAGCAATTTCTGCTTTAGCAGATTCAGAATTTTCACATGAAAATCAAAACCAAATATATCCTTAACTCCAGAACAGCCCTAGATCATGCTTTTATACATGTACATAATAATAAGGCAAAACAGACACTAAAAAATATCCTGGCAATAAGACTTTAAGACTTCATTATAGAACCAAAAGGTCATATCTCATACACGAAAAAGTCAAATTATCTATGCTGACATTTACAAGTAATTTGAACAGATATTAGCATAAAAAAATACAATTTTACTGCAAGAGGTAGTCTTACCTATAAGTTTAAATGTGCCCTTTAAGCATTAATGTTGAAAACAAAGCACTGAAAAATATCTGCAACTCTGCCAATTACATCTCAGGATTTTATAGCAAAACATCGTGAAGCAGATAATTAGCAGAAGGTTTCAGCCCCTTATTAGCAACAGTAAAGAAAAAAAAACACCACCATATGAGCTCTGAAGAGTAGATTAGGGGCTTGATCCAGCTGTGAAATATTCAGGCACCCATTACCATGCAACCAGCTTATCCATGGATGTGAGCAAATACCAGGAGCCGATTTTGCAACGCACACAGCGATGAGCTCGAGCATCCATGCACCTATCAAGGCAGTAACAGAGCCCTCTGCCTGCCTGCTCGCCTGCTGTCACTAGGAAAGAGAGGCATCTTTTGCAGAAAGCAGCTGATTATTTTTGTGGACTTACTTTAACTGTCGAGGTTCGCAGTCAACTCCCGGCAGCAAGAGCCTCGCTGCCTGCCGTACGTCATCACTGTCCACCGAGAAGCTGCGACGGTGCCCCGCGTGAGCCACGGCAACTCGTATCCACTCCATCAGGGGAGGCAGCACAATGAACGGCCTGGGAAGGCACACAGACATGAATGCTACAGCACACTAGCATCAAAATAACAGGTATACAGAGAGAGAGGGCAGGGCTCTGTGTGTGTGTGTGAATGCGCATATATATGTGAGAATATATATACAGAAAGGGAGAAGGTAACAAGCAAAACTAAAGGATGGGAGAACAAACTGGCTCAGCAAATTTCAAGCAGATCTAAATCAAGATGTCTCACCCTGTCTCCAGAGCAGGATTATTTGAAGAGTGAGATTTATGAGCCACGCTCATTTATGGGGCTCCTGTGAGGTCAGTGCACCCGCCTGGCAAGCCTGCCCTCCCCCCCCAGATCCTTTGCACACTGTATTCCAAAAAGAGGCCAGGAGCCAGGCACAGGACTGTGTTCTGCTCTGGCTGACACACTGGGCTGGGTACATTCCCCAGCCACTTTGCAATAGGGATGGGAGAGAACCAGGGCAGAGAAAGGAGATGCCCCAACCCCAGGATGCCAGGCATGTAGAGGTGATGTGTAAGGAAAGTGTCTGGCATCTCCTACTGATGCAGCACATGGCTCAATGCTGAAAGTGGGGATCTTTGCTCCTTTGATCCTGCTGTGTTATTGAGGTTATCTGTGAGCAGCATCAGAAATCAGACTGTTTCGTTTCACTTTTAGCACTATCAAACCACTAGCACTTTGGGTACCAGCTCTTCTGCCACAAGCAAAGATACACAAAACTGCCCCCTAAAGCGGATGGTGGGACTCTGGGCCACAACTCCCACTTGAGCAAAGCATGGACACTATCAGACACATGGTCCTTCACTTCACAAGACCTGGTCAGCTCCCTGTCCTAGCCAGAACTGCCCATGGCTTAGATGAAACACATAGCACACGGTTTGTCCTGTCTATGCTAAAACCTCTCTGGAGACCAAAAGAAAAATGCCAAATCTTAAATGACAACCATAGCTTCAAGTCCTAGGTTGGAGATAAAACTGCTGAACATCTTGGTAGGTCACTGCCTGTTACACTGAAGTGGATAAAATCCCCAGAGCAAAGGGAGGCTGCAGTAACTGCCTTCTCATCCTCAATAACTTTTTGTGCCTGCTTGATCTAGATAGGGTGTCCAAAATGAGTGTTTCCTCTGTGGCTGTACACAGGAGACAATGCCTGTGTGGGGAAGGGATGATGAAAGGCAGAAGAAATCCCTGTTTATAAAAATACACTATAAAATTCTAAAAATTGTAAAACCATTAAAAAAAATAAATCTGTCCAAGAGCTACTTGAAAGCTATACTGAAAGTCCCACATTTAGTCATGACTGCTGAAAACTATTTAGACACAGTGAAACTGTTATCATACACACTGTGAAATAGATACCACGGCTAAGGGAAGTTACCAGATTGCTATCATTTTTCTTTTTAAAAAAAAGATACAAAACTTGTAAATGACTACTGTCCTCCAGCATTATCTGTAATTAACCTACTCTTACCGTCTTCTTCTGAACCTTTTTCTTTTGTTACATTTCCTATGTGGCTTCCTTTCTCCTCCTCTTTAATTGTATATTCCCATATTCCCTCTGTTTATTAGCTCAATATATCATCCTAATACTGGAAATGTTCCTCTTAGTGCAGCATCATCCCCTACTTTTGCTCCCTTTACTTCTCCTGCTCCTTTTCATTTGATATTGCTTCCCTTACTTGCCTCCCCTTACGTGGTCCCTTTTCTAAGAGGGGAAAAACGTAACAAATGAAAAAAAGTGATGTCTCAATTAGGTGCCCAGTAGGCAAATACTTTATATTTTAAACATATAACTTTACCCCAAAAGGATCTACCCTGAGAAAAGTGATTCAAGAGAATGTTGATTCTGGAATATCCTTTTCCTATTTATAGCTCTTTATACTGTTTATCTCTCTTTTGAAGATCTGACTTTATATAGCTCTGATATTAATATTCTTAAGCAAGGATGATGTATTTCAAAAGCGCCGAAGGACAGAGAAGCCCTGAGGCCACTAACTTTCCCTGGGACGCTGGGTTCCCAAATCTCACAGCTTAAATTAACAACCTCCTTTTGAAATATGACAACTCTGGCTGACTTGCCACTTTCATCATTATTCTATTCAAACATATTGCTGTCACCTCAAGACCAGGCTGCATTTGTTTTCCAAGGCTTTTTGCTTTCACCAGGCCCATTGTGGCCATGCAAGGAGGCAGATGAAGACAGAACATCATCTCCCACAGCTCCTGCAAAACGATTCCCATAACCCAGCTCATTCATCACGATGGTTGCAGCGGTCAGAGGGAGAAGGGAGAAGCAGAAGTGGATCTGCTCCTGGAAGGTGACTTGGGAAGCAGGTCTCTTGTTCTACGTGTGCTCGAAGCAGAAGGGACTCTCTCTCATGGTGTTAAGTAGCTGGGGACAAGTGCCGTGGGAGTTATTTTCATCACTTGCTGAGCAACAGCAGAAAGGGAGCTGCAAATCACACTGGAAGTGTGAAAACGCATATAGTTACCCAAGAAACTTGGTGACAGAAAAACAATTAAAGGGAAACTCAATTCTAGGTTTTGGTTTGCCATGAGCAAACATGGTCTGGATCACAGAAATTAAGATAGGGTTGTACGGAGCCTTCCTATACATCTGCTGGGCAAACACAAGAGCAAAGTGCCACGGCTGAACAGGGGTCTCAGTGGTTCACGCTTTCTTCTCCTCTCTCATGCAGGTCAGAAACTCACTCAGCAGAACATCTGCCCCACCACAGGAACTGTGAAAATTGTACTATAAAACTGTAGTTTCTTCTTTCCCAGTCTTGCAAACTTCAACAGAGAAACAAATCTGGCTATTTGGTGCAATAAATCCAAAACAGGCAGAGAATCAGCATTCAGCAGAAGTGGGGGGATTCTCTCGAAAAGCCAATTTCACTCCATACATGAGGACATGGGAGCTCACTAAGAATATTTCACATTTCTCTTTCTGAGAAGAAAACCACCTCATCACTGCATATCTGGGTATGTCATGGAATTTGTATTTTGAGAAGAGAACCAAATATGGTTGAGTGCAATAGGTTAAAAATACCCTTCAAGAGTCTATGCACCACATGAAGGGGATTTTTTTTTTTTAATTGCTGTTTGTGTGCCAAAGGAGAAAGAGGAATACAAAGCTACAGGGAGGTGAGAACCCACAAGGCAATGTGACATCAGTAAGACATATTTCACTTTTCAAATGACACCACACAAAAAACAGGTTAGGCAAATGCATGTGTTGTATACATTGGTTTGCTCTGCTATACAAAGGCAGGTAACAACCAGGAAAGTTGTGTCCTTTTGTGCTCCAGAGCAAATATTTAGCAGGTAAATCACCTATATTATGTATTTTGGAAGCACACACTTTAATTAATCTAACCATGGCAGGAACATGCTGGCCTTGACTCTGCCTGAACAATGGGGAAAGTCAGGAGCAACTCAAACGCCGCAGAAGCATCTTACAGGGGTGCAAGTCAGTGAGCACTCTGATCTCCTCCTCAAGCCCATCTTTGTGCTTAACTTTAAAAGCATGTTCCCATCCTCTTTAATTCACTGCAGTTCTAAATGAAGCATGATCTTAAGTAATGTCCCAAATAAAGGGAATGATTGTGGCACAGGCTTAGTAATTTCCTGAACTGTTATCTAAGAGGAAAAACATGCCAGATGGGGATGCAGGGAAAGGTCTCGGCACAGAACAATCTCCACCCCACATGCAAAAGAGCTGGGAGAAGAATGAGGAAGGCCAACAAAAAGCAGATCCCAAAAGGCTGGACCCTTCTGGCCACTGTCTTGTCTTTGGCAAGGGGACAGTCTGCTCCTCTTAAAGCCTGGTTTCCCTCCCTTGATACCTACTAAACAGAAAGGGGAATTATCAGAGCCCCATAAAACCTTGCATTGCCCGAGTCTTCCTCCACGCAGCATCCCTCCCCATTCCCTCCTGCTGCCCGATGCCCTTCTCATAGCTGTTTTGGGATGGCTTGAGAGCCCACGAGCTCCTGTGCCTTGCAGACATCTGCTGGCAATACCCAGCCAGCACTCCCCAGTGAAGGATGACTGCTCACCTTCGGTACCTTCTTCTCCCATCCCAGATATCACACATGCTTCTCAGCATCATCCTAGAATGTGGCAGCTCCCTGCTGCCACCCGTCCATGCCTCTCTGTGACACCCTCCACTCTAGAGTCGGTTGATGGCCACTCCGCATACCAACAACCCCTCTATGTCCTCTCAGTTCCCAAACCTCTCTCACTTTTTGCAAGGCTGATGTCTCTGGGACTCTTAGAATTACAGAATAGCTCATCAGGAAATCAAATATTACTGGGGGGGGCTAAATGTAAGGCATGACCTGCTCTACTCGTGCCACCTTTTGCCCAAAACCTACACATTCTGCTGAGATGTGTGTAGTAGTCCTGTGCTGTTCAACATTTTCCTCCATGGCTTGCTGGCATGCAGAGATAGTAAAAGTTCCATCATGCTTTTTCAATAGCTCAGGCTTTACTATTACTATTACTATTACTATTACTATTACTATTACTATTACTATTACTATTACTATTACTATTACTATTACTATTACTATTACTATTACTATTACTATTACTATTACTATTACTATTACTAGTGGCAGTATACCTGTATATAAGTAGGAGGAATTGTTGGATGGAAAAGCATGAGAAATGTGCAGTGCAAAATGAAATAAGGTGTTGCGTGGGTCTGAGAGGAAACGGTTTAGAGACTGCCTGCAACAACATCAGAGTTCCAAAGCACTAGGGCTAGCACGTCTACAAATCCCAGCTCCAAATAAACCCTGCTTCTGTTTCTCCTCTGTCCCTAACACATTTGCAGGGTGCAGACTACCTGCTCCCCACTGACCTTGACTTCATGGTCCACCTTGCTGCCCGGTCCTTCAAAAGCTCAGCCACAATGCACACCTAACCCTCTTTTTCTTGATTTTCCTGCAGGTTAAGCAGTTCTTCCTCTCTCCAGTCACTCCCTCTCCCTTGCAGAGAGTCATCCACCTTTTTGGACAGATACCCCCCTGCCAGGAAAGCAGTGTCCTGTCTCACTCTTTCCTCCCAAGTTCTCATTATGAGAGTGACTCCTCCCAAGTTTCACTCTGGTGGGTGACTCCCTAATAATTTTCTCAAAGGATGGACTATTGCCTGTCACCCTCTCTGGCATGCAGACTTGAACTGTCTTCGTGATGGCATGTTTATCACCTCTGAATGCTCCTCACCCAGGCTTGGTCCTCCTCCACCGCTACAGCTCACAAATTCCAGACAGGCCACCAGCACCTGGCTCACAGTAGAGCCTGTAGGGTGCTCCAGGTTCAGGAGCTCGTCAAGCGTACACAAGAGATTTCTCCAATTAATCACAGTGCTCAAAGGAAAAATCATTGTTTCAAGTGCAGCACAGCAGCCTCTCTATTTCCGGGGGCACTTCACACTGCTCTTCAGACACCAAGCCCCTGCCTCACCACACGCACACACCCACTGTATTTATAAAAATCAACTGCTATGGAGAGGACTGGCTCAATGCTCTGCATGACAATGGGAATGGAGAAATTCCTGAGGGCTAATGCTATTTGGATGTGCATTCCTACAGCTGCCTAGGTGTCCCTCCCTCAGTTTCACCAGCTATAAAGTGCATACAGCTGTATAGACCTGACCTTGCTTTAACTTAAATACCTTCTGTATGGTTCAATTGTTGCAATTGCTTTGGATGATTTCTGTTTGCAGGATCCTTCAGCTACACTGTGGAGGATGCTGTTGTGGTAGGTGTTGAGTCTTTCACTCATCCCAGCCAAGGAGTGATGACTGCAAACCTGTGTGGCAACACCAGCCGAGGTGCTTCACGAGGTCACTGCTGTTTTACTGATCGCTTTTGCAATTTTAGAGTTAAGAGCACTTCTGAGAAGCAAAAGTCTGTACTTTTGCAAGGAAAAGCCTATCTAGACAAAAGAAGAGAGATGTTTCTCTCTGCAGGTATGAATCAGCAACTTTAACATTATGAAAAGACGTTATCATTTATTTGGGGTTTTTTGTTCATGTTTTCACGGGTGGTTTTTAAAGATAATCTCAGTGTACGAATTGAAAAAAACATTCTCAGGTCTCAGTTTTCATTCAGAATGTACAATGAAACCATATACGCAATGCTAGTCTGGTTTTAGTGTTATTGGAGGAGAGAATAGCACATTATTTTCCAATGTTCATGCATTTCAGATGGGTTTCAAGGCTGCAAAACTCGTATTTTATATTTACACCATAATTTACATGTCTTCAGAGCAAGGAAATACTTCCTGATGCCTTCAGAAATCTGTCAGACTTGCTCCTCCCAGGGGCTCAGTGGCACAGACTCAGTGGCCCACAGATGTCCCACCCTAGGCAGCTCCTTCGTCACCCCAGAAGCCCAGCTAAGGTCTACTCAAATAACCAACCAGTCTCTGAAAAAGCCAATTCTGCATTTTGTTCAGGGTGAAGAATCAATTCTCCTTGCTCTCACACAAGCCTCAATGAGGCCCACACTGGTGCTCCAGAGTCCGCACAAGGTTATCTGCATGTCACAGTTTCTGAACTCACATCTAGCGTTTGAATACGTCATGTCTGTGGCCTCTCCTGTGTCAAAAACATTAACAGCCAAGACTTGAAATGCGACTGAGTCAAAGTGATGACATGGCCAGCAACCACAACAGGGAAATACTTCCCAGGCAGTTTTGACATCAGATTTGACATGACTGGCTGTGGCATAAATCCCTGAAGAGATGCCAGTGTTGGGAGCATGGTACAGAACAGCCTGGGTAACACACTGTTTTCACACTCCTGCATGCAATTTTCTCTAAAAAAAAGCAACCTATAGCCATAACATGGACAGCATAAGTCTAGTTTGATAAATTAGGTGTAGACACAGTCCCAGCCCAGCAAGGATATATTGTCTGACAGTCAAGCTACAAATACTGCCTGACCTATTTCTTCTAATATGTGCAGGCAGCCACCAATACCATTTCTGAAAGGATTTTTAAAAAGGTGGAAGTTTGTATTTAGGATGCAAATCTAGAGGATTTACTAAGGATGGATTTGGTATTTATTTTTAGTCGCTCCCAGTCAAATCAACCATGATGTTAAATTTGAGTTCAGCAAGGCCACAGTTTTACCACTTAAAGCTTTCAATTAAGTAGCAGATAAAACTATATAGGGTTACACAGGGCTATGCCATACTGGCACATCAAGCATGTGTAATCCCTTCCACAGATATACATTGGAAAGATCATTCAGGTTTCACAGCACAACTTCCTCACTTCCAGTGCTAGCATTTTACCTGTTCTTCATCAGCATTCCACTCTCTGCTGGCCCTTGCTGGAGACCGCCCTACCCATAGAATTTGTACCACATGAGAATTTTAATCAAGGACACATTTCCCTATTTATCTTCTTACTGAAATTGTTCTACAGGTATAAACTGCACAATGGACATGGCTGTACCACTCACGAAGCTACTTTGGATGAGTTCAGGTTATTTTATACCAGCAGAACATTCCTCTCATTAAGAGCGCTGTATCCTATTAATTAGCTAATAACTATCCAAAGCATGAAACAAAATTCAGATGATAACCCAAACCCTTCCAATTAATCACAAATAACTACACACTACAATTTGCATGTGGACATGTGCAGGACACATATATTTGTGCATTTGTGCATGCATGTAAGCAAGGCGGGTACAAAAATAAAAAGGAAGCAATAGCCCATTGGAGTTTCCTAAGGGACTGCTCCACATACAAGCAAAAGGTGTGAAGGAAAAATGAGAAGAAGGTTAGAACCAGGCACATATCTACCAACTCAATTAAGACTCAAGGGGAAAAACTAAAGGCTGCTGAATGGTACAGCGAGTTAATGCTTCTCCAAGGTGGAGCAGTAGTGGAGATGCCAGAAAAGAAACTTTGCTGCCATCTGGGCAGAATTAATGGGTGGTTCTGGACTGGCTGAGCTGCTGCTTCTCAATAAGTTGTTAATGGGGAACATGAAGAGTTAGGAAGTAATGAGGACTTTGTCAATACAGCTGTGGATAAAAGCGTATAAGGAACCATTTAAGGAAAAAAAACATCATACAAATTGCAACTACAGATTCTATGCTTTCCGGTGCTCAAGAAATTACTTGCAATAATTTTGGAAGTGTTATAGAGGCAGAGAAGCAAAACAGGACCACGAGACAGATCTTTTTATTAAATCAGAAGCAGCTAGCAAGAAAGAAATCTTGGTAACAGTGGGCTTATCTATAATTTTTTCTTCTTTTTTTAATTACTGGGAAAGCAAAGGAACAAACAAACCTTAACAATCCACAGCCACCCGTAGGTGGAAGCACCAGAGGAGCACTGCTTTCATAAGGCAACACCCAGCACAAGACAATGTCTCCATCATGTCATGGTTGGGTGCATTAGAGAAGGGGGACCCCATGAACAGGTCCACCCCGCAGCCCTCTCCATACTTTCATGCATGCCAAACCAATTCCAAACGCCCTCCTATACCTCCACACCTGCCAAAATAGCCATCTAGATGGTAGTTGGGGTCATTAGACAACCCATCCAAGCAGCACTGGCTTGTGTTGATGCAAAAAACACAGACAAAAAAATCAGAGGGTTTCTTCCAAAGTGACCAAACTGAAAGAAGAATATGAATTTGGGATGGGAGGGAGTCACACACCCATCTTATGGTTGGGTTTCTTTGCCTTTAGGAAACAGGAAACTTCTTCCCGGTTTTCTGAGCAATCCTGGCCACTTTCCACCACTTCTCCCTCTCATGAAAGCAGCTCCCCGCAACGCACAAGAGCCTTGCTCCATAACCATTTTTCCCTTTTATTTTTAAGTAAAGACAAGCACTTAAAAACACAGCATATTCTTGTTTCTTTACCTCCATGAAGAGCAAACATAGAGAAATGCTCCTTAGAAACAAAGCGCTGGACTTATTCAAAGGCAAACATCCCAATTTATATGTCCCCCAAGACTCTGACAGAGGTACTGTTTTGTGTGCCGGGAAGTGATAAGCCAAGAAGCATTGCCACCATACCAGCTTCCCTCCTGTATTCAGCCTTCACAGAAGGGCACACAGAGCCTTTGCAGCTCCCTAACTCAACCCAGTTCATAGCCAAAATCTAGGTGGGCTAGAAATGGGTAGGAAAGATGGAAACAGCTCTGAAGGGGACATCATGGCCTGCAAGTACTGGGGGAGTTCTCCAGCTGCATCCTGCAACCCTCTCTACCCTGGGCATGCGCTGTCAGGAGTAAGCAGAGATGACAGCCAAGCTAGCTTCACGTGAGCCAAGGGCAATCCCTATTTCGTGCAAATACTGCCTATGGTCAGATTCACACAGTCCTGACTTCTCTGCACCAGCAGGGACACAGAGAGGTCAAGAATGGAGGAAGTCACCTGAATCTCCCTGCTTTCTTCTGGACTTCTTCCAAAATAAAAGTGTTTGTTGCAGCAGGAGACAAAGGGGATATGGTACACAGTAAGGCACAAAGTTGCAAAGAAAAGTTTGCATATAAAAATGTCATGTGTTACAAACCTACTCCCCTCACAACACACAAAACCCCACCACAGAAACAGAAACCACCAGAAACGTCATGGACCACAAAGCATGTTTGCACATAAAAAAAAAAAAAAAAAAGAGATGGGAAATAGGTAAGAAGGCTCCTCTGAACACAAAAGAGAAATCACCTTCATCAGTCTCCTTTCTGAGCAGCACAGGATGGTTACATCCAGCTGGTGAAGCTCCAGAGTACAACCCCATGGAAATATCCGGGCTCATGCTTAACCCTACATCGCTCCCACGCCAGCACTAAGTACTAACGCATGTTTGATTAGGCAACAGGAGGAGTATCTGCTCCATCCAAAAGTGACCACAAGCCCTTGGCAATAACACCAAGTACTTGCTCTGGCTCTAACCGCACACCACAGTTGTTGAATTGCCCTGCCAAAGGAAGACATCTTGCCAGATGGAGGATTCAAAATAAAGCAAAGAAGAACAATCGCTTTAAATAATCAGCCTTTCAAGTGCTCTGATGAAGGGAATATGTATTAAGGTGACCTCAGAGAAAGGAAAACCTATTAAAGCAAATGCTAAAAGTGATTTTTCAAATATTCCTGCCCTTTCCACTTTCCACAGGCAAGTCTACAGAAATCTTACAAAACCACAGAGCCTCAGCATTATTCACCCTTTATATTCCCACTGGTTCTGGGGACATTACTCCCACAGATGAGGATTACAGATTAGGCAAGGTTTTTTTCTGATTTTCATTACTTTTTGTGCATACTAACCACGAGTTAGGTCTTCAGCAATAACAAGCAATAACAAGCCCGGATAGCAAATGATTAAATTAAAAATAATTTAGAAAAATGAGAAAATTCTGGATTCTTGTCATTTCCCTTCTGGTTTTTTTCATACTTTGGAAACAATAGAGCAAAAAGCAACAAACATGCTCACGGAGCGACCCAAACTTGAAAAGAAACAAAATGCCATCCAAAGGCAAATGGCAAAATTCCCAGTAACATCATTAATGCCAGATCTTCATCTTGTATGCTTTTCTGTGAATCGATATAAAAGTATTTCAATTAAGATATCAAATTATATACACCATTTATGATTACACATACAATGAGACTCTCAAATGCTGCTTTTGAGATGCAGATCTCATACTGAAACAATAACCAAACCCTGTACACATGGCTCTCGGGGCACATGTGCAAATTAGAAGTTGGCTCACACAAACAGCATGACATATACATCGGGATGTAAACGTGGAGCCCAGCTTGAAAAAGCAGCTTGCATTTGCACCACCATGATACCCACCCTAAAAATTAATATCCAGCACTTTCCAAGCACCAGCTGCTCCTCTTGTCTCCATACTGGGGAAGCCTAGTTTAGTGCTGGTGAGAAGTGCACCAGGGAAATAGTACAGTGTGCCTCAGCACACAAGCAAGAGGCTTGTGTTACTAGAGGGTTTGCTGGGCTTTTTGACAGATGGCGGCTTTATTTTGTCGGCCAGAAAGATGTCCCAGTTGCTTTCTCCAGTGCCTGGGTGCAGAGTTGCCCTGCACTGGGCAACCTGCCTGCCTTCCGGCATTTGGTAACCCCATCACCAATTTCAGTGGTGTCTCCTTCTCACCTTACAGCAAACTGAGTCAGGATGGGGCCTCAGGTGTGCCTCCCCTGCCCTGGTCATCCCTCGAGGTGGGACAACAGGAGCAGAGGCAGAGCCTGCCACGTCCCTGGCTGGGACAGCCCTGAGACTACTCCTGTTCCTTGGTACTCAGCATGGCTGGAGACCAGCATCTTTAAGGACCTCTCCTCTGCTCACACTACTCTATTCATTCTCCACTTCCACAATTGCAGCTGTCGAGCCTTATTAACGCGTAGAAAAAATACATTTAAACCCAAACTTGCTAGGCCAGAAATAGAAGTTCTCATTTTCTTTTTCAAAACACAGAATAGCTGAGCAACAACGAAAGGAAAAGGAAATCTCTCCCGAGTGCACATCTGGAACCAATTTGCTGTATGTAGCCACTGGGTGTCACTTTTGATATATATTGGGTCAGTCACGCAGCGCTTCTGCGAGAGAAACGGATTTCAAAGAGGTGATCCTAAACCAAACCAGACTGCTCTGCAGCCTCTCACGCACAAATTGTAATTAGTAATTAGCCAGTCAGGGTGATTTATTAATGAAACCTCTTCGCCACAACATTAAACACCATGCAAGCAGCTCTTACCTCTCCGTCTGCAGAGTGACTTTTGACGGCTCCACGTTGGGGTTTTCCCACTCCATCTGCGGACAGTGCATGAAGTAGCAGAGGGTATAAAGAGCCTCTGGCTCCCAGTAGAGTGATCCCTGCTTCTGGTGCATTGGTGTCCCATTCCCATGCTGCTTGGAGTTGAGGGGCTGGAGATGATGCATCGCTCGAGATACCAGGTCACCTAGAAAAAGAACGTAAGTTGAGTGAATGCCAGGCTTTCCGTCTGCCTCTCCCTAAAGTTTTCACACCAAAAGGCATGCCAGATTGGTTTCCCCTTCCATTTAAACTCCCATATGCAAACAGTAAAGGGTAGGACAGGATCCTGTGCTCTGCTCATGGCCAGGTCAGACTTTGCCTGGTGGCATACACAGCATGGAGTGACATACTTGTGCTGCAGACAAACTCCCTAAGGCCTGCAGGAGAAAGGTATCTGCAAATAAAGTGTATAAGCAGCATCAGGCTGGCCAATCTCAGCAGTGCCAGAAGAGCCAGAACGCCAGAGCTAGGGCCACAGCTACCTACAGGCAGCCCCTGGAGGCTGCCAAAACCCCATGGTCCCAAAAACGATCACTGATGATGATGAAAAGTAGCATCAAAAGCCACATGCTCCTGGGTAGAGAGCAGCAGGGATACACAGCTCCTTGCAACAAGGATAGAGGCAGCCAGGTAATGCACAGAGCACTGTGGGTGTGTGGGAAGGGACACACAGGTGAAGAAATAAGGGGAGGGGAGGGGAATTGCTCAAAGACAATATTAGAAACATGAAACCAAAATTGCAATGTGAAATCCCAGGCTGGGCCTGGAAATTTTCATGTTAGCAGAAGAGCAAAACCTGTGATGAAGTAGGCTCACCCAGGCCCTCATGTTTCCAGAGCACAGAAGATGGCCCAAGAGAAAGATGCTCATCATCTCCCCTGCGCTGACGTGGGTTCTGGGCAGGACAAGTATGGGAAATCAGCTGCAATATGTGGATTGGGATGAGCAAAGCCAGTAAGTGAGATTGGCAGGCAAACATCCAGGCAAGCAACAGTGAGTCTCTTAGCACAGTACTGATTGTAACTAATTAACTCAAGCATCTCCCTTCAAGGCAGTGAATTTTACGTTTGTTGACTAGCGACCACTATATCAAAGGAAAGGAAACAATTGTGGTTATAAACTGCCTGTTTTCACATGTTCAAATCACTCTAAGAGTGCTCTGGAGGAAAATAATGATCCCAGATCAAATCAGTTGGTTTGTTTTAAATGAAAATCTGAGCAAGAGCCCTTTGGGTCATTCTTCAGCTATACAAAAGCGAGTTATGGAGAGAAAAGGACATAATTTTCCAGTGTTAAGAAAAAGTCACATGCCTTCTCTTACTTGTTTCGCCCAATTGACTACTGAGCACTAAAACTTGGAAGGAAACGTTGGAAATGTGCACCAAGGTAGGAAAATAAAACCAAATTTGGAATGGGAGGGAAGCTGAATAATGAACTCCTGGGCAAACTTAAGGGAGAACCATTTTGACTGTGTGCAAGGCAGAGCTACAGGTTTTGTTGCAAAGTCCCATCCCTGTGAACACATCACAGCATATGACCTCTCTCCAGCCTGACTCGCCCAGAAAATGCTGCTGCAATAACGTGCACCAGGGAGAAAAGAAACGTCGTGTTGAAAAATGCTCAGCCTAGTCCTCCAAAGAAACAGCCTTAAAACCATGAAGAGAAGAAAACCACTGGCATGAGAAAACTGCCGAGTCCATGATTTCAGGGTTTTGACACAATTTTTTGCTGCACTCCGCAATATTCATCTGATTCAAAGCTTTCATTTAAAAATAGTTTCTGTCTTTTCCCTCTGCCAGGAAATTGTCATGACAGGATCAATCTTGAAGTCCTGCATGCTCATAATTTACGAGAGAAGATGTGCATGCAGAAAGCTTGCAGGATCAGGTCCACAGCAGAAACAGATGTGCCTCTGAGATGATTCCCTAGGCCTGCAGAAAATTATCTGCAGGCAGCCACAGCAGCAGGAAAGTCTGGGACCACATTCACTCAGCTCACTCTGTCACAGCAGAAGTGCACTTCTAAGCCTAGCAAGAGACAATTGAACTACTAGCAATCTTGCTGATAGCAAAAGTAAATTCCTTTCTTTTTTTCTCCAAAAGGAAAAAAAAACTGCACAGAAGTGCTGGCTGCAACATCCAGCTTTAACAGTAATAGCAAAAGCATAGAAAAAAAGAATTGCACTCAATTCAGCCTTTGCAGACCCAAGCCACTACAGCACTAGAGCATGTGGTTAAAGTTAAGCACATGAGCAGCTTAATTTTGGTGGATTGAGAGAGCAAGCACCAGAGAATGGCTCTGCCTTCTATGCCCAATTATGAGGATGCAGGTCCAGATTCCAGCAGCAGCATTATTACTTCATCCCCATTCCTCCCTGAGGGCTGGGGTGATGCGGCTTCAATGACACATCCAGCACCAGAGGAAGTTGCACAGTGAGTAAGGAGGGAAAGTAGCAGCAAGAATGACGTAGGCAGGGTAGGCAGCCCAGCATCTCTGCTGATGCAAGGCTGAAGGAACTCAAGCCTTGCTTGAAATCAATGGCAAAGCTCCCATCCATTTCAAAATCATCAGCAGTTCACCCTTTTATTCTCTGTTTCCTCAACTGCTCTTAAGAAACTCAAACCAATTCATGACATGAAAGCTGAATTAATGTTTTTTATGTTTAAGCCTCGTTTAATTACATTATACCAAGAACTGATTGGCTTAGATCTTGCTTGTGCCTTTGCTATGCTATCTCTGGTTACAATTCAAATAATTTCTATATTAACAATTATAACATTCCTCTATCAGAGACAACTCAAAGCTTAAATAATCAATCCCTTTAATGCATCCAGCCTCACAGAAGACAGTAAGCAAGCATAAAAAGCTGCATTATAATCTTGGTAGCCAACAGGCAGAGCACTGGAAGCAGGACAGGAATTGCTGCTCTCTATTTTATTCCACTGTGTAACCTCAGATAAGCCAAAGGGTACCATACCCTGGTACTCTTTTTCTCCTCCAGCTGCATCCAGTTAAAGCGCAAATTCTTTAGGGCAGAGACTGTGCCTTCACATATCTGAGCACCAGGATCAGTACCGAGATGGAAGGAGGGAGCTGACAGGGATATGCACACTCTGTATGGCAGTACTTACACATACCCTGTAAAATATAACATATTGTAGCATCTGGTTCCAGATGCATGTGCATTGTTTCAATCTCTACCACATTCTGCTGCTTCTACTCTTGCTAACACGCTTTTGCTTCTCCATTTTCTTCCAAAGAACATACCAAAAGCTGAAGCTCTCTTTGATCCTGGCCAGGGCCATCACAAAGCCCACAGACAAGAAACCAGCTCCATGGCGGGACTCACTGGTCTGGTCTCCAGCAGTCAGCCAACTGAAGTCGCATCCAGAAAACCCAGCCTATATTTGCTCTCCTTGACAGCTGTAAAAGCCACAGAATATTTGAACACTGAGGGCAACCTTGAATTTGTGGCCAAATATAGAGAGGGAACACCCCTTCATCATTTTATGTGAACCATGTCTGCTCTTCAGAGACATATACACCTACATCAACATTCAGCAAGGGAACGTTACCTGCTTGCAAAATAGTTGATATGTCTGAGACATGTTTTCAATGCAAAAAAAGGATGCAGAAGAGCCAGCAAATTGCACCTGGAAGGCCAATAAATTCCCAACTGCATAGTTTCCAGAAACACCGTAACAAATATAAATCCCAGCAGTCGGGTTGATCTTGTAACTCCAGGGATGCAGCTCCTGACGACTGTGGTGTCACGACACAAGAGGCTCAGCGGGATCCCTGCTTCGCTGTCCCTTGTGCTCATTCTTACCCCTGCACCACCACCTGCAAACCATCTAAGGCAAAAGGGAAGTCAAATTGCCTGACAAAAGGCATTGCCAATTTTGTTTTGGTTTTAATTTAAACTAAATAAACACTTCCACAATTTATGCAACATAAGCCAAGCCAGCCGCTACACAAACTGCTCTGCTGGCAGAGCCAGGGAGAGGAAGACAACACGTTGTGCAGGGTAGACACCAAAAGAAATGAACAGCGAGGTGGGGGGATGTTTGAGGATATTTTGTTGCTGAAGCTAAGAAGCCATGACTGGAGGGCTGGCTCCCAGAGGGCAGCAAAGGTGGTAGCAGCCCTCAGGCTGGCACTGTCTTACAGCCCTGAGTCAGGACAGGGAAGAGCTCCAGCCACACAGCTCTGAGCCGGAGCTTGTCAGTCCAGCAAAGAAACACTGTGCCTTGGACACCAGCTAGCAAAGGACCCACCACAAAGCCATCACCACACTGCAGCGTGTGGAGAGGTGCTGCTACCAGCATTTCACCCTTTCCCTGACCAAAGCAGGACTTGCCCATCGCTGCAGCTGTCAGTTCTGCACAGTTATGAACGCAAGATCTACATACATTTGATTTAAAGATTGAAAATATTATGTAATGTGCATGTTGTTACAGGGGCCTGGTTTAAGGCAATACTGAATATTTAAGGAATAGCCTCACTGACTTCAAGCCAAAGATGTGATGTGACAGCAAAATCTGAGCTGCTGCAGTCTGTATGGGGGTGGTATATCAACAACATACAGCACTCAACTAGATGGCTGGAGCCTTCTCCACAGTGACCAGTGAAGCTTTTTTTTTTACTGTGTTTGGCTTCATTAAAAGGTATTATCACTGCTCTTACTATCTTAGAGCTCAATGTTTAAAAATGACACACCCATTTCCAATTTTGTAGCAAAGGAGAAAAACAAGAAAAACAAAAAGAACAGGAAGAAAGAGGAAACAATAGATACCCAATGTCCACTTCTGAGAAGCTTCTTGTGGGATTTTATGGTCTATCATGATGGACTAATGTTGCTGTCTTGCCCACCTAGGAGCAGGCTCACTGCTTTCAAAGCATAAACTTCCATAGTCTAAAATGTTCAGTTGGGTCTGTTTGCACAACCCTGAGGTGAATGACACTGGACCGATCCTTACATGGCCACTCTCTGTAGCACCCACGTAAAATTTTTCTTGTTCCTAAAACATATCCTAAAACCACAAGAAAAATTTAATTACAATATTTTTGCACACCGGTCAACAAGCCACACAGTTCTTTGGCCTGTGTCTTTCCTTCAAAGCCCAAGGGAAGGAGGAGAATCTGTTGTCACTGCAGATCTCTTCCCATGTAATGCCCCATTAAGACACCATACCATGCAAAGCAGCAGTAGGCCATGTTTCTAACAGGGACCACCTATCAGTTCAATAATGCTGGTCTGATCATCCCTCCAGCTGTCCGTAACTCCAATATGCATAGCCTGCTCTTGGGTGTAATGCCCTGCAGTGGGCCTTTTTGACAGCAGCAATGTTGCTGCTTCACTTTGCTACCTGGATGAACATTTTCTCCTGCACAAGTGGGCCAGAGCCACAGACTGGAGTCATGTCTGTCATTCAGAGCCCTTAACATCCTCCTGTGTCCTGTCCAGACCATCAATAGAAGTGCTGGCCAAGGAGCTGCACTCCAGGTGTCAGTTTCCACAACATGACCAGTACTTTCCAAAGTTTGCCCCCTTACAAGCACGAGCCATGTGCAATACTCACTTTCTTGACTGGGATTCATGTCGCACTCAGTATAAAAGTTTTGCATCTACATCTTTTACTCAGGACCAGCTTTTGGCAGACTGTATAGAAAACATGGATTATAACCCTGATAATAAACCAAGATCTATTCAATCAGACTGCTATCTGGTAGCTATGGTCATCCTGCATTCTTCCCATACCTAAGCCTCTTCCCCTTTCTCCCTCCCTGCTGCCTCCGGTTTCTGCACCAAAGTGATGGACTGCTACAGCTCACCCCAGTATATTCCTGTAAGAACATGAATGCAAGTGAATATGAGTAGTTGAACTGTGTCTCCTGTACCATGGCAGACTGCCTCCAGCCATCTGCCCAGTCAGACACCTGAGCCGTCCCTAAACTCTCGATTTCATCTGCACTGTTCCTCCATGTATGCTCTGCCTCTGGCATCTCTACATTTCAAAAGTCAGCTGAACAAACGCTACTTGAGAAAAAACTGTCCTAAAATTATTTACTGGTGGTCTTTGCATCAGTAACTCAAGGTGACCCATCTATACCACGAAAGGAGTCTGCAGAAAGCAGGGTGGATGCACGCTATAAGGTGTTTAGTATGTATCTGACTGTGCACATACTCTTAGCATAAACTATCTTCAAACAAAAAGCTGTGCTATTCTTGGCACACAGTATACTCCAGATTCAAGAGCCAGCTGCCTCAGGCTGCAGGTGTGCTTGGGGTGCCATAACCTGCAGTGTTTGGAGCATCCCATGTGTGACAGATTCACCATCAGGCTTACCTTGCAGAAACCTTCCCATCTCTGCCATCTCCACTTGCCCATGTCATGCCCCTATGTGAATTTGCTACCCCAGGCACCCTTTATCCTCCTAACAGCCACTCACCTCTCCCACAGAAGAGCAAATGAAGAAGCTATGGTCCCAAACTCTGAAATCAGTGTCAAAAGTCAGGACTGGGATACAAGCAGCCCATTTCCTCACAATGGCTTCCCTATGGCCTCCCACAGATAGCTTAACCTTTTATCTCCACTTACCCCACCATCACAAGAAGCTTCTATATATATTACAGAGCACATGTTTGCATGTGATTTAGTGTTTGCAAAGCCTTTGAAGACTGAGAAAATAGGGATTGGATATATCCCATAAAAAAGCCACAAAAATAATTAAATTGTTTCAAGCTCACATATCTATTATAATTACACTACTACCCTCAAAATCTCCTACCCAATGTGGCAAGCACAATGTTTGTGTTTGACTTCCCTTAAACCAAGTCAACTCCAAGCAAAACAAGCTTTGACTAGGATGAGCTATTCACCTGCCAGCCCAATGCAGAGCCTTCTCTATGCGTACTGCCACTGACTTATGGACCACCATCCCTGGATTTTCTTTGGCCCAATGTGGACCCATGTCCTCAGACTATGAATTTAGGAGGCCCCAAAGCTGAACAGGTCAGCTGAAGACTGCTCACCCTAGCCTGGTCAATTGCTTGCGTTCTGCACAGCAGCAACAGGGAGGACTGAAAACTTAAGGAAAGGAAAATGCTGTTTTAACCCCCTCAGCGTGCCGTGATGCACAGGAGTTCAGGGGTGAATAGGAGTCTGCACCTCAAGGGTGAAGTATGTGAGGCAGTCCTGAGCCAACACATTGGTATATTGAGGAGGTGTGGTGGAGGGCTGGAGCTTCAGCACTCCCATCCACCTAAGTGATGCCTTTTGCCTCTAACCATTAAACCTGTCTGTACTTCAATGCATGAGGTAGAAACCCCAGGGAAACAAAACCACCTGTGTGGGGATGGCCCTGGCTTGGCTCCCAGGAAGGCAAAGAGCACTGAGCCTCACCCCACTAGGGAAACCCACTAAGGAGCACTGACAGGTGACTGGGACACTGGGAAACAACAGCTGACTCTGTTCAGACCCTGTAATTCAAGACAGAAACCTCCCCCCCTCCTTCGTCAGCAAGGCAGCGAAAGGGAAGGTAACGCTTTAGCAGGGTGTAGATTAGCATTTTCACCAGATTCCCCCACACCCCAGAAGTGTTCAAGGCCAAGTTGGTTGGGGCCTCGAGCAGCCTGGTCTGGTGGGAGGTGTCCCTGCCCACGGCAGGAGGGTTGGGATCTTTAAGGTCCCTTCCAACCAAACCCATTCTCCGATTCTATGATTTTCAAATTATCACCCCTTAATTTCTACTGATAAATAAATGTATTGCTTTATGCTTTATGATAGTGGGTATCTCAGGGGAAAGGGAAGAAAAGCAGGGGGTCATTTGGGGCTATTAAATAACCCATAATTCTTGTGCACAGTCACAGACAGCAATGGAGGTTAAGGTCCATCACTCAGAGGGGGTTGCAAAGTAAATGAGTAGCAGCTGGGGGAGCCTGCGACCAGCCAGCACTTAACGGAGACAAGAAACTACGCAGCATTTAAGCACTGCATTGATATGTCTCGCATTCTTTGCTGGGGGGTGAAGGGGTGCCTCATCAACTTCTCTCTTCAGCTTTTACACACAGAGTGGATGACGTGTGGATCGCAGTGAGGGAGAACTCCCCAAAAAACAGCAGGAGAGCGAGGACATAGAGATCTGCCCAGCGGAGGGCCCTCAGAAACTATGAAAAGCATCACCACATTTGGAGAGCGTTCAGCAAGTCTACCAGTCTATGGCCAAACCCTAACGCTGAAAGGAGCACTGCCATCTGAATTGCAGGTTTCAGCTAGTACATCCACTTAGCTCAGCACTGTGCTGCATTAACCAAACCATTCACAGGGAATAAGCTTTGGCCTCTCTCTACAGTGCTGTGCAGTCTGACAAAAATATCTGACAAAAAGGGCTTTTGTTCTGGCAGTAAATAAGCAGAGCATTTACAACAACCCTCCTTCAGATGCCACCCTTTCAGCAAGCACCTTTATCCTGGCATTTGCTTCTAAGCCTAGTTTAATCTCTTATTTACAGGACATGAATCAATTTGTATGGGTCCTGTAGTGCTCCTTCCTCTTGGTTGCAGAGGATTGAGACTAGATGAAAAGGCAAGGGAGAGGATGCTGACTTTCATCACCTCCTCAGCTGGGGCTGTGAGGATAAATGAAAAACAGTATTGGTATGAGCAATCACATTCTGGTTTACACTTGAGCAGTAACACTCCCTTTCACCCCTATAAGTGTGCCAAGACCTACTGTTGTTTTGGAAATATATACAAGAAGGAAAACCTTGCTGAGACTTGAGTGGCAACGTGGAGGGAGTATCAGCCTGAACATCACATTTGGGAGCGACTCTAAGTTAAACACCAGTCAAAGGCTAAAAGCTCTAAACCCAGCAGCATAAAGTCACATCCACACCTTCAGATTATCCTAGTTTAAACTAAAAATGTCTACTCGTTGTAGTTAGAGTGATACCACAACCACCGGTCACTGTGGTTTGCACAAGACTGGATGGCAAACTTCTACCCAAGAAAGCCAGAGCAGACTGGCCATCTTTGAACTTAAAGCTGCCCCAAGCAGTTTTCTGCTCTAACCTGAAGACATGCCTGAAAACACAATTTGGATGACATCCTGAAAGTTTACCCCTCTGTGCAGCTCAAGAGACACAACCCTTCTGCAGCCCTACATGTACACCTCAGCATGGGGTGGTTGCCCCAGCCAGGCCATATATGAACACCTTAAGGACTTCATGCCAAGGTAGTGAGGGAGGAATATTTCTTGGTGCCAGCATTGGCAGCCACTGCACCCACCCTAAGCCTCTGCCCTTCTTGTCGCCACCTACGTGCACATGAAAAAGAAAGAGGGTCTTCCTTCATCCAGCAAAACACCAGCCATCTGTGAGCCTCGCCCCTTCTGCATCTGGTCACCAAGCCGGCAGCGATATTTTTAGATGGGTGATGAATAGATGTGTTGGAGCGTTACGCAGTTAAATATAACATAAATGTTTGTGGATTGCAAACATGCATATAAATAAGTTAGGAAAAATACTGAAAGGTCAAAATGCAGCATCACGGGATCTCTTAATAGCCAAAGTTCTGCCTAACATTCCTCTCCTTTTCTATTCAGTCTACTTATTTTTTCCTGTCTGAAGGGGGAGAAAATAAAAAAGAAGAACTAGAAACCTAGAAGAATCTCCAAAATTTTCTGAAAAAAAGCTGAACAGATCTATTCCCCTTCTCTTCAAGGTCTGATTTGGAAATACAGGAAACTTCAGGAAAAAAAAAAAAAAAGAAGAAAAAAAGAAAAAAGGTCTAGTGAAATATTTTCTGTAAGATTAAACAGTGAAATACTGTCAGGTTGCTGTGTAAAATCCTATTATTTTTGCTGTGCTTCAGTTCTTCCCAATGTTCTCTATATAATAACCATTTCAAATGAAATTACATTATTTTAAAACAAACTGTAGTAGGCAATTACAATTCCTGAATACTAAATACCAACATAAGATAGGCCAGATTTACTGTTGTGCCTTAACTTTGTGCCATGTTCATTATATTTTAATGAATAAGGTTTCACATTAATTTTTCAAGCATTTTCCTTGGAATCCCGCATTACCGCTGTAACTGCGTTGCAAACTGAAATCTCTATTGACATTCCCCTCATAAGTCTTGGAAATTAAACCTTCCTTTGATCTTTCCTATAAGTCAGCAGCACTGTCTCTTCTTTCTCTTTTTGGGAGAGCACCCCAGGGCCAGAGGTGCTACCCTGCCCTGCTGTCATCAGCCAGGACCAGGCTGCCCCAGCAACAATCAGTGCCCACTGCCTGACAAGCCCAGGAGAGGACAGCAGAAGCACCAGGCAAGCAGGGTTTGGGGGGATCAGAGCAGAATCTACAAATTCATTTGCACCTGTCCAGCCACAAGGATCCCTCAATAGCAGCCTGGGTCGACCTCCTCCTCTGCAGCATTCACAGAGGATGCTGTCCTCCCTCTATTGTTGTGTCCACCACCCCATCTTTCCCCAATTTTCTCTCGCCTCTGTCATCCCCCTGGGAGACACAGCTCGCCTAAACAGTCTTTTCTAACACACCCACAGCACACAGGAAAAAATAACAGGAGCAGACAAATGAGGCACATCACGGGTAAGACCAGGTGAAAGTACCACAAAACACAAGGCTTTTCACCCTGTGAATCTATTTTCCACCTGGGACAGATTGTGAAGAAACTGAGAAGGTCTGAGATGAAATACAGGTGCTGGGCAGTAAAAGGGTCCCGTTTGCCAGCTGTTGTTGGCCAGGGCACAGATTTGATTTCCTAGTCTCAAAGCCTCCAGTAGCTCGGCAGCCAGCCATGCCACTGCACGTGAGGATGCTGGGCAGACCAGGGGAAGCCTCTCCTCTGCATATGGGTGTTTCTTAACTATTCTGTGCACTTGCAATACTTTATTAATGTCAATACAATATAAGAAATCTTATTCAATTAGAATTGTTTTTTTCCCTTTTTGTATTTTTTTCCCCTGAGATAAAATTAAACTGCTTTATTGCAAGATCACTCTTCGCCCTTGTTTTTCGTGCTCTTTTGAACAGAACAGAAATGAAGTTCTGGCCGCTGGCATATTGCAAGCCATTTCTGACACATGCCTGGGGACCATCTGCTCTGTTGGTCCAGCACAACAGGCTTCTGTCCTTGCCAGGCACTCCTGGTTGCTATCTCCTCCTCCTCTTCACAAGTGCTATCCTCTTAATTTTCTCCTATCCAGTCTCCCTCATCACCTTTATTCATACTCACAAGAGCAGGTTTTATGTACTTAGCCCTTCCCTCATATTCCACTCTCTCCATGCCAGAGCTTGCTATATCCTCTTTCCTCTCCACAATGCCACTTTTAAAGTTCTCCATCCCCCCTGCACCACAAAGGCAACGATAAATCCTCCTTTGCCTACTCTCTCTCCGCCAACGCATCTTGATCCCCAGGTGTTCCCCACCAGCTTCTCTGCTGCTCAGCATTTCTGCCCCCACGCTGTGGTTCCCCAGCCTCCCTCTATGGCAGAGGCTTTGCTCTAACCTCTGGGTCACAGCAGCTGCCTTTGCCAGAGACAGACAGATACACAAGCAAACAAACCCTCTTGCACCCTCCATCCCTCCCTTTTCTTTCAATTTTAGGATCTTCCCCAAATCCACAGAGTTCTGCCCACTGACACACTGCACCTCCCTCCACGTTTCACAACTCAGTTCTGAACTCTGCACTGGCACTGCTCGGCAACGAAGTTTTCAACCCAACTGAGCATCAAGCCTTGCCAGCTTTACCAGTTACTGCTTCTCCTACTGCTTCTTCCCTGACATGCATCTGCTTGCAATGGCTGGGGAGGCACCCTTGATGGTTGTCCAGAGGGCTTTCTGGAGGGCGACCAGCACGCTAGAGGTGCCAGCCTCTCTCTGACAGCTGCATCTAACTCCCACTGATGCACTCTTTTCTTCGAGCTGGCCACCCTGAAGCATGTTTTGCCTGTGTTTTCAGTCAACATACATATAGAGAACAAACCCAATCAACAAAGCATTTGAATCTGAGGTAGGACTACTGTATTTCTGGAAACGAAATTAAGAAAGGGGGAGAGGGGGATGAAATTAAGGAGTCTGGCTTTTGGGTGTGTGTACAGAAGTTCAAAAAAAAACAGAATGGCAGAAAAACCCTGAAACATCCACAGATTACTTATTTATTAAAACCCAACTTGTGTACTTTAAGACAGCTGTATCATGCATAATTTAGTTGGCATACAGACAGTATTGTTGTGGGTTTCATGCGCGTGAAATAAATCAGCATAAATTACTTAATTTGAATAACACCAAACACCTGATTCCAGAGAAGGAGCAACACTTCATGCTAAGGCACGTAAGTGCTCTTGGCTTGTTGACATTTCACCAGAGCAGAGAGAAACTAGCAAGATGAAAACAGAAATCCATTTTGTGGCTTGCAGACAAATCTCGACAGTGCCTCCACACAGCTCATGAACAGCACGTAAACTGAGCACTGATCATATGACAAAGGTACAGAGGAGACTCCCATTGCTACAAAAAGTGCCAGGAAAATGAACATGAGATCTTTACACATGTTCTTTACAATGCTGGCAACACAGAACTCAGCAATAAGATCAACAGCAAACTGGGAAGTCTGTATCTTCACAGATTTGAGTCTTTTCAATTTATCCCCAAAATTTCATAACAGAGCTCAGGGAAAAAAACACCTTTTTGTCTGAATGTTTTTTTCCATTTTCCTACACATAGCCTCATATCTCTAACTATACCCGAAACATGTGACTGGAAGGCATCTCAATAAAAAAAAAGTTTTTAAAAAGGCATTTCTGGTAACTTTATCTCAGTGTTACACGAGGATTCACGTGGTATTTGCGTCCCACAATATACTCGTGAAACCAAAGCTTTCAGATATCATAGATTCACATATCTCTCAAAAAGTGCTTTGATTAACAGCAAATAATTTCTTTTCCAGGAGCAAATTCCTCTGGTGCAGGTTTGAGTTGTAGTTCTTTCCTGTCTGGAACTGGAGGAGGAAAGGCAGGGTGAAGGATGCTCTCTAACACTGGTGGAACTAGCTCTACTTTAAATTTGCAACAATATTTCCTTCATTACTGCACCCTTTAGCTTTTTGCCTGCCCATCTCAAAACAGGCATCTCAGTGAAGTAAGAAAGGGCACCAGTACAACAGGTATTTCCAAGTCTGGCCAAGCTATGAGGTGCTCTCAAATGCAACACAGGAAAGACAAAATAAAGCATCTTTCACGTTTAAAAATGAGAGCAGTGTAAGCAAACAATTCATAGGCATTGCTATGAGATTGCATGAGATTCCTTTCCTCCTATAGCTTCAGTTTCAGCTTTCAAAATGGCCATGGAACACAACCATGGCTAGATCAGACCCAGTGTCTCCTTCAACATTAAATGTGCCCCCTCGTCTCTCCTCTGCATGACCAGGCAATGCAAGTGGCTTTGCTCTACTCCAAGGACAAAAACAAAAACCGTATCAAAAACCTTGTACTTACTGAGTTCAGAAATGCTCCCCACACGTGTAGCAAGTAAGGACTGCTCGATGGTCCTTAGCTCTGACTGGCTGAACATCTGCACTTCCCCAGGTTTGTTTGACCTTTGCTGGTCTTTGTGAAGGTTCAAGCTGTCTGGCAGGCAGAGAACACCTGTAGTGTATAAAAAGAAAGGAGAAGTTCAACGTTACTTCAGCCAGTATGGATGACTTTGCTGCCACCACTACATCATTTTGGGGACATTCCAAAATGCAGCCTTTGTGTGAAGAGCTCAAAGACAATCAATATCTACAACTCAATGTCACAAATGAGTCACGGTCTCAGAAGTGGCCCTCATTAACTCATTCTGAATATCCTCAAGTCCCTTATGATGTCAGTTGGGAATAATTCTTAAATTCCTAGAGAACTGCCCAAGGAGGAGGTCAAGAGGGTTGCAAAGTAGCCTCCTAGAAACTATCCCAAACCCATTTAAATTTATTAGAAAATGATATCTAAGTGACAGAGTTCTTCAAGATTGGCTTAAAATTATACATGAGACAGATGATGCACTTACAGGATTTTCCTGCAAGGGGAATTCCACTGACAATTGCCAAGATAACCGACAGCATCAAGATGCTTGCAGTGTCATTTATGGGCTTATTGAATTTCTCTTGTAAATACAACTCCTGGCAATTGAACTGTTTCAGCTTCAAAAGCCCATTATGCAGAAGCCTTTAGAGCTGTGAACTTTTGTGGGGCAAGACATCAGTAAAGCTATTGACATAAAATAATTTACATAACACATTCATTCGGGCACAAAGTCATTTTCTGCCATGACATCTAAACCCTCAGGAGTAGACAGAAGGCACATATTTATTAATCAAAATCACTGTCATGCTAAAAACCAGAACTTATTTACAAGAGCAAACACTGCATTGCTGTTCTTGGGAAACAGATCTGTGGAAGTCAAGCTCTCCTCCCTTCCTGTGGTCTATAAAAAGACAGGTATGGCCATACTCTACACAGTATCACCCTCCCAGTCCGGCTGGGACACACACGGTTGAAGACCCACTGGAAGCCATGGAATTGTAACTCTTTACAATAATTAAATTTCATCTTCTCTCATATTGTGTGATATGCAACAATTACCTTTGAAAAGAAGCCAGAGTAGGAAGTCTATTTTTACCATTAGCTTTTACTATTCTTTCCTTTTAAGCACAGGGAAAGGTTCTGCCCTTATGGGACAAACAGATTTTTAAAAATACATTAAGGAAGAGGTACACATTTAGTGTTTTTCTCAAAGGGGAAGAACTTACTTAGCTTCTTAGCTCAGTAAATATATGACATCTAACTCTACTGATCACTAATTCTGCCAATAAATATAATACCGGAGATCCTGAGCAGAACATCTACCTTAGCTCCTGTTTGCTTCAGTTATGAAATAGCCCCACAGACATCACTGCTTTGGAGCACTAAAAGACCAGATAATTTGCCTAAGAGGGGACATTTCTCAGCCACTCTGCTAGCTCCATCAAACTGCTCTGGATTCTCTCGTCTCATCCATCTCCTTCCTGCAAACAGTTAAACCTAAAAGTTGCATTTGCAGCACAGACCTAAAAACATCCCACTCTGGGAGGAAAGAGGCGATGCAGGTTCAGTGAGCATGTTTAAAACAAAAAGCAGGGGTATACACTTGGAACTCCAGGGTCAAAAATCCTGTCCATCATGGCTGCAATACAGCAACCTAAACCAGGACCACCATCTGCACTCAACAGGAACACCAGAACAAATTTCCTAATAGCCTGTTTCAACATTGGAGATAGAGGAGCAGAAGCAGCCGTAATCCCAGCCCTGGCTCTGGTCCCAGGATTGTAACAACCACAGTAAAACTGTATGCACATGTGGAAGATCATGACTTGCAAGGAAGCACCCTGGAGACAAAAAGCAGGACATCTGACAGAGCAACACGGAGGAAAGAATTAAAACAGAGAGGTAAGGGATAAAAAGCAACATTGGCTTATCAAAGAAGCTCTCCAAATTCTCCTGCCACCGCTCAGTGGCTGACTTGTATAAACGCTTGACGCACTGATCAACATTTATATTCAGCCATGTACAGAGCCGAGAAGTACAACACCTGGATTTAAAATGTAGACTTGCCTGCATATTTTAATAAGTATTCTCTCTTGGAAATATTTCTCATTTATTTAGATCATTCTTTATAATTTTAATGGGTAGGAATTAAGACAAAATTGGAAGAATCTTCCCTGCAGAAAACAGATGTGTAACTGTGTAAATGTGTAACTGTGTACTCAAAGAGTTTTCTAAAAACAAGAAATGCAGCACAAACAGCTTCATGGCATCTTTAAAAGCATGAATATCTAAAAAGAAAATCTTTTTCAGGGAAAACACACCTTACACGTGGAAAAAAATTTCCGCTTTGAGATACCTTTACCAATAAGATTCAAATGATTTTAAATCATTACATGTACAGCAGATATTCCTCCGAGTGATTAAAGCAGTGGGACAGACATTTTATACTCTACTATGACACTGTTCCCACAGCCAGGCCTTTTCCTTACAAACAGCTCTGATGATTAATTACTCTTTTCTTTAGCGAAGGGAGTATATTCTTAGGGTCTTGGATGAAAAGTGCAAATGAAATGCAAAATGCACCATTGTTCAAAAACTTAGCAAATTATAGGATATGTCATGCCAAAGGGTTTTAGTTGGGTTGGAGATTAGCAAAGGCATGCAATAGCCAAACATCTGATACACATACGCCAGCTTCAAAACTATAATTCACCACAGCCGGTGACCAATGGGGTGATGGAAGGTTTTTTCCTAATTTTGCTGGACCTGAACTGTTTTTCGCCAGTGAGAGAAAGGGAATTCTATGGCTTGCGCATGCAACTCTGCCAATTTTATAGCTTCAAGTGTCTTCCTCAAAAATGATTACAGAAAAGTGAATAAAATGCTTTTCAGAAGGAAAACTCATTCTCTTTTTATCAGTGTTTGACGTAAAGCTCAAATACACTAATGAAAGACTACGGTGGGGAATTGCTCCCCAGTAAGAAGAGCGCACACCAAATCGAGGGAGAGGGGAAAAAGGTAAAAACTTTGTGATTACAAATATCTTTTTACATAAATAAGAACATCGAAATAGCCAGCACCAACTTTCACTGGTTTGCCAACAGTCCCACTTCCTTAATTCTCTGCCAATTGAGACTATCCACTTGCTTTTACAGCTGTGTCTTCAGCCACACTGTGTTGAAAGTGACAAAAGGACTTCCAAGTTTCCAAAGGCCTGAAAAATGAGACTTCTTTCCCTTGCTTTTCTTGCTGTCGCTGCTGACACTATCTGTCACTTCACACCAAAGATTTCTGTGCAGTATCTTTAAAAATAAATGTCAGTATCTGTCTTTTCTCTCAACTGGCACTGTTCAATGTCCTTCCTTTCTGCACAGTTACTTCAACTGTAATGCGCTTCTTTGCCCATTATTTTATCCCTCGTCTTCCCTCTGATTCACTTGAGAGGAAATGAAGCAGTCAGCTGTTGTTCAATGAATATGAGGCCAGACTCGCTCCGTATGCCTCTGGCTGTTCTGTGCCATCCAGCAACACAGAGCAGTCGTATGTTGCATGTATGACTGCTGTGAACCATTGGAGCAAGATCAGACAACCAAAGCACTCAAGCATATTTGGATTTTGTCACTTCTTTTGCTGCTTCCCCTCGTCTGCACCCTCCTTGGGGCACAGATCTATCTAGGACTTGTCTGCAAGGAGACATGCCCAGAATGGGCCTTACCCAAAACTGTTTTATTCACTTTGCCCTTGGCCTCAGGGTACCCTTAAGTCTGCAGGTGGAAGACTGAAGAGAAATGCAGAGAATACATTTTAAACTCAGCAAGATGCCAAAAAAAATTCACAGTGACAAGCTCCTAATTCTCCCCCTCCCAAATCTCAAGAGAAAAAACATCATAGGGAAAATCCGATGTACAATTAATATACCCCATATTTTTTCCTGCCTTCTGGGCTTTGCTTATACACAAGCCAGAACTCAGTCCCCAAGGACTTAAAAATCCCAGGCCAAAGAAGTATCGCATAAAATGACAAAGCGAAGACTGAAGATGTCCAAACTTAGAAAAGAAGCACTTATTTTAAACTTTCGTGCAAACTCATCCAAAGCCAGAGTAACCTGGTAACTCTATCCCAGTTTCTCCACACACATTCCTACCTCTTGGGCTTTGTTGATGCACAACTCTCCATTGCAAGGCAGATTTTGGTGTAAATATATATATATTCCTGCATACTCATTTCAGAGCTTGCATGGAGCTACCCATGCTGTCCTTTTACGATGACAGAAGCGTGCATGCATCACACGAGCATCCCAAACTCATTGCCTGAGAGCAGCCCCTGCAGAGCTTGTCCATGCTACTCAGTTTCTCCCCAGCAAAACAGCCTGAAGGACTTGTTGGCCAAGAGCAACTCCAACACTGGACACAGCAGTTGTGTCATCTCTTGGGCTTTTGAAGGCAGGAGAAATATGGGGGTTGTAGCCCAAATCTCACGTAAATGCAGAAGTAGTATTAAAAAAAACTAAGCCTCCTCCACTGTTCCTCTATTTAAACAGATATCTGCACTTATTTATATACCAACTGTTGAAAAACATTTGGCTCCTAAAATGCTGGCATCTATGGTGCCCATACCCCAGGACTGGCAGTCGGACTTCACTTTCTCTTAGGCACAGGAGGCTGCTGGTTTTCCACAAAACATATATTGATATTCACATCACACAGCTATTTGTATTGTGCAATGGCAGATCAAAGGGCAAAACAGCAAAAAATAAGACAAGGAATCTTTTGCATATCACCATGAATGACCACACAATGTGGAAAGCAATAAAATGGCAGGTGTTTTTACTGGGATGGGCAGTAAAGTTCCAGACAGGTCTGTGTTGCGTCCTCAAACATCCTATAGCTTGGTCCCAAACCAGCTTTGCCATTGAAAGCAGCATTTTCAACAGTGAGTCCATTTCAAAAAAGAGATATTAAGAGATTTACAGAATTTAAACTTGCAATTCCAGTTACTGCAGGTCTCAAGTTACTGCTCGAGCCTTCCCTCTTCTCACCTATGGTAAATATGCTTCAGTACTGGACACCTCCTATATTTGAAGATTTTATTCGCATTTCAAGGATTCTGAAGACACGTAATCAAGTTATTGCTTGAGCATCCAGCAAATTCACCATGACCAAATGATAACTTCAGCTGTCACTGAATTAATTTTTATATGTTTCTGTATACAAAGTGACAGACAAGACAAGCAAGAAGTCTGCACTGCCTACATTCATGGGTCTGCGATACCTAATACCATCCATGTTTCAAATTCTTTACCTTCTCCCACTCCCTTAGTATTCAGATCTCATGGTCTAAACTAAAACCACCTGCCAATGACATTAAGTTAATAAAAATGCCCACTAGACAATGTGATTCAAATGATACATGCTGAGGCATCTAGCAGAAACCCAACACAAACGCCTTTGTTTTGACTAAAAACATAAGCGTTGTAAAGACTATAAAACTTTTTTTGCACATTTTGCCATTCGTTCCTTTGGAAAGAGCGCCAGATTTCCCTCTATATTAATTTAGAGTCTGGACAGAAGCATAAAGGTTTTGCTGCTCTCTTGTTATTTAAGCGCTCCTACTTTCAAGAGAAAATAATTCAAAGTATCTTTGACCTCCCTCTTTATCTATCTATCTATCTATTATGGCTTAAGCAAATGTACATATCTGGAAAACAGCTTATATATCCACTGCAAGGAATAGGTGGATTCTACCAAGAGTTTATAGAAATGAAGGGAGCAGGACAGATCAGGCTGTACAAATTGCTGTACAAAATGAGACTGAAAGTGGTAGTTAACAGTGAGCAGTCCCCAAAAGGTGGTGTTGCACATTACATTGCTCAAGTAAATGCTGACCTTACCTATGAAGACTACATTCAGGAGTAAGAAAACGACTCAATCGGCACTTTTTTTTTTTTTTTTTTAAGTACAGGAACATGGGAGGTCTTTGAGTCCAGTCTTCTGCTCTCAGAAAGAGTCATGTGAAGAAGTTCAAGAGCTCACGAAACATCCAACCAAAAAAATTTCCTTTTCTTCCACAAGCTCACGTATCAAAATATTTCCCAGAACTGGCAAGCATCCTTAAAATCTACAACATAAAGACCTAGTATTGACAGTTGACTTTGCAATAGCAACACACTTCACTATAGACGCAAACTCCACATGGTTGGTATTCAAATATGCAGTAAAAACTCTCTTGACTGCACATTCGGCAATCGTGGCAACCATGAGTACATGAGGGTGATGCACTGTCCTGGTACAGACCACATTTTGAAGCACAGTGTGGGAACATTGGTACCGTGAGCTCAGCATTCCAACACCAACATGGTGAATACGAAGTGACACAAACCACCACACAGAATCTCAGACTTGGAAAAAAATGCCATAATTTCTGCTGTTGAAGAAACCTGCACCGTGACTCCTTAGCTCAGCCTGTCAACCTGACTGGCAAGGCAGATGGAAAACATCTTGACTTCTCCTTACAGACATGAGACTACGAGGAAAATCTTAATGCTAATCGTATCAGCCAGTGCTTTCAGTTAACAGAAGACCTGGAAGACATTCAAGGCAAGGAGTGCAAAGTGTCTTCTTTCCACACATTCCATCCCGGTTAAATAACAAGGAGTGGCTTTGCACGGAGAAAATGCAAAGCACTTGGGAAAGCTAGGTGATGAGATAAAGTTTCCAGAATCTGAGTCTTAGAGTAGGCAGAGCAGCCTAAATGAGGAGGGGTAAAACAAGAACAGGAATCAGATACAAGACTAAAGGCACACTACTTTGTGTGTCTTAAACAACTACTATGCAAAGGCATTCCCAGCTTTCCATTTAGCCTCAAGACACTGGTGTCAAGTAGGTAAGGTGATATTCATGCCCAATCTATGGATGAAGTGAAAGTAAAGCACTAGAGAGCTTAGTAACTAATTCAAGGTGAAATAAGAAATGTCAGAGAAAACCAAGAAAAAAGCATAAGGCTCTTTTTAAGTTATGCAGTTTAACCACAAGAGATCACCCTTTCTCTCCTGGAAAAATCAGTAGAAAATCAAATGAATAAAGCTTCAAAACTAAAGAAGCCAGAGTCTAACAAAATCTGCCAAAAAATGATCAGCAGCAGCAACCACTGATAAATGACAAACAGAAGTTGTATAAACTCTGCAGATACTGGGTTATTACCAGCAAGTGCTTCACTTCCAGAAACACTGCAAAGAAAAATCCTCTGAGCTACCCAAGGGCACTTTTATACTTCTTTTGGCCAAGTTTGGAAGTTTTGCTGGTACAGTTTTGTCTCTGGCTCCTTTCAACTGGAAATTTTAGTAACTGTGTATCTGTATAGAGCAGATTTTTCCAAAGACATGGGACTGTTTTCAGGGCAGTATCTCCGATAAGTTGGATCTTATTTCATGAAAAGCCAGAATGGATGATCATCGCCCAAAGCAGAGAGTACCTCTGTGAGATATTACAGCAGATGTTATAGAAAGATGAGATATTACAACACGTGTCTGTGACTCCTTTTCTTGTAAGGAGTTTCTTAGCACAACACATTCTACTTAATTGGAACGTCCTCCTTATTGGGATCTTTCTAATGCAATCGTTTTAGCCTAACAGTAATGAGTGGTAAATGCTGCTGCTTAAAATGGCATAGAAGTAACAGCAATTCAAATAAATTAGGATATATTCTGCTACTACCAAGCAGTTAAGTGGTGCCCAATCAAGTGGAACACAGGATGGATTTGACTGTTTAGGCTCAGAAAATTATGTCCCACTAAACACAGAAATTAAGCTCCCAAATCACCAGCTGCAGCTTTACATTTATTTTTATTAGGATACAGAGAAAACAAAATCTTGGTCCTGCCACAACCAATAATCACAAAACTTCAAAATCCTCAAAACCCCTCTCCAAACCTCAAAATCAATGAACATGGAGCAAATGAGTCCACAAGCAAGAGAAGAAATGGAGATCTATCTCCTCATGCTTATTCCAAAGCCTCTCCCAGTTCCGCGACGTGGTCTTTGTGGTACTGTTGCCAGGCAAGCAGCAGCAGATGCTGCTTACAAATGTGCATCCATCAGCTGGACAGACAGCTCACGTGCTGACAGCACAGGGAGCTGCAGTTGATGCAATGGCTGTTATCCCCCTCTCTTTCCCTAGCAAGGAGAGATACGCACCACACAACTTCACCTACCTGTGATTTTCACCACTGCTCTCCCTATTGACCATGAAGGGGCATTTTGTTGACTTCACAACAGGAAAATTGCTCAGTAGCACACTGTGCTCATCCACACTATTCCACTGTCACAGTGACCATAGAAGTTTCAGTGCAAGTTCTGATTTTTTTGGCAGAGAGATGTTAGAGCTGACAAGACGCATTTATTTCACACTGAGTACCCATCAGTTCAGGATTACCCTGATCTAAGCTATGCTGCCCTGGAACTAGAATGCAGGAGAAAGGTTTTCTCTTGTATTCTTTGACAGGAGGCATCCGGATACAGAAAGTAAAATTTTAAAATGCCAGTGTCATCTTCCTTCCCTGCTACATGCAAATAAATCCAATACATGCAGCCACCAAACATCTCAATACAAACAAGAAGTTGAGAGGTCATGGGGAATTTGAGGGAACAAATGAGCACGATGAACATGTTGGCAGTGCTGGCTAGTGAGGAAGATCAGAGAAATGTGAATATGCCAGTACCCAGCTTAACTGCAAGATGCCTCTTGCAGCTACTAGCAAGTAATGAAGATGGCAGACATATACTCAAAGGGGAAAGGATGTGCACTGATATCAACACGGACTCTGGACATGCACAGGAGTACTAACTCAAGCAAAAACGATTTTGGCTAAAAACAGGCACAATCCTATGTCAAGATCAAGAGTTCGCAGAAGGTCTAAGCCTTTGAGTCACTCAAAATGACAAAGAACATGTTAATGGGTTTTATTTTATGGAAAAAGGCCCATCAGCCGATAGCAGCAGAACAAGAGGATTCAGTGATTCATAGCTTAATACGCTTTACCAGAGCTTGTAATTTCCTTCATCCATTACCGTCAGCCTGCCGAAAAGCCCAGCCGTGACAGATGACTTTCCCTTCAGCAACAGTAATGTGGACATGGCCCCAAAGCCCAATGGTGCAGACAAAGCATCCCTTCCTTAAACCCAGTCCACTCTCCACCTGTATTCGATAAACAAAACACCCGCAGCCAATTAAGCAGAATCAGATAGCATATGCTCAAAACTTTTTTGTGAGCTGTGAGTTTCTTTTAACAATATTGTTTTGGACTCCTTATAAAGACAGAGCATTTCAATAGCAAATGAATAAACCCTATGGAAGCACATAATATCCCACTTTTCAAGACCTACTATCCAAACAGGCTCCTGTACCAGCTACTGCAGCTATAGTAAAGCATTACAAAATGCTTGATCCAAAAATACATTTTTGCCACTGCTTTCTCTATGTGTCACTATTCCTTTGGCACAGGCACCATGCATCAGATGCCTTCAAGGTTTGGACTCATCATTTCAAAAACACCAGTAAGCTTACATTTCTGAGCAGTTGCACTGAATACTGTACAACTCACTTGGCAAGAATATTTTGAATACCTTAAAGAACACCTCCTCCATTTGCTTCAATATTTGCAAAGATTAGTATGCTGTTTACAGCAGAGAAATTGTTTGCCAAAAACTCCTCCTCCTCCTTTGGAACATCAGCAGCTTGTAGAAAACACCATGAATAATAAATACATACTGGAACAGACACTTGGTGCTCAGACTGAGCATGGGGCATTCCCATCACAGTTACCAACCGTACCCTTTGCATTTCACAGGCAGGCATGGTGGCAGTAGCTGGAAACTGGATCAAAGGGAGCGGAACAAGGCAATTGTGGTCTACACAACAATCACCACCTTGCTCTTGGGAGCCAGTTATGTATGCAAAAGCTGATGGAAAACACAGGTACAGGAATAAAGACAGTCTGCAATTCAAACTGGTGAAACATCTGACCTTACAAGGGTGGGGTTGATGGGAGAACGACACCCCCTCCCACAGTGCTGGGTACTTGCTGTTTGCTTTCTAAGTCACCCCCCATGAGGGCCAAAACCTTGAGTTCTGTCCCATGCAATGCTACGGTAACATCAAAAAGCAGCTAAAACCATCACCACCCTTCAATTTTGAACAACTAAATCATCAGCCCCAAAGGTTTCTGGGAGGGGATGAGGGTATGTGATTGAATAAAATAAATAATAATAAACAAAATCAGTAAATCAGCCAGTAAGGTATAAAGCCGAAAATCCAGGACACGCAGGGGCTGCAGTGAAGTGCCTGAGCCTATAGAACACACATAAACAAAATTGTACTGCTGCCACATGTTGTTGTGCTTTAGCAGAGAAATACAAGCAGCTCTGGCAGAGCTGTTACCAACTTTGTAAGGGTCGGCATTTTGCCTCTGAGCAATGAGTTTTACGTAAAGTGGAGCATGCCGAGCCCACAGTAAAGGTTAAGTAATTATGGCTTCCTTTCAACTGCTTGCACAGATGAGTATCAGATTAGCCACTCCACCCTTTCACCATGAAAGCCCACACTTAATGAAAACAAAGAATGCCAAGATGTTTTAGAAACACGTGCTGCTATTTACTGGCTTTAGGGCAGCATCCCATCACTCCAAGTAATTACTACACTCCCTCCCACTCTGCTAAGGATGGTGCTGAGCAAACAGGTTATCACAGCAGGATAAAAAACACCTTCCCTTGAAGGTTTATGGTACAGGGCTACCACGATGTCTTGAATTGTCAAAAACCCCAAAGCAAGAAGTGTCCTATAACTCCCTGCGTCCCCCCATCCAGTCACGTTTGCTGCATCATTTGGGGTATCCCTAGCAGGCAAGACGTACTCACGTGTGAGAAAGTAACAATGGCTGTGACCTGTGTGGGACTAAGGTAATGGGCTCCCTCAGTAAAGGACTAAACATCTGCTGCCTTCAGCATGTGCTTCAACAGAGGTTTGCCACGTGTTTAAAGCCAAATATCCATCTGAAAATTTAAGTGGAAACCCTGGATGATGGCCAGATAACAGTCTTTAAAGTTCTTCAAAAATTCCACTTGGCTTACTAAAGAGAAATGGCTTGTTAATAGCATACATTTCACCATCCAAACCTTTGATATAGAGACCTAAAACAATAAATCAGCTCTGATCGGTAAAGGTTAACCTATATACATATATATATGGTAAAATCATTACAGACAATGAAAATAATTTACAAGAAGAGACGTTAGATTATGTCACTAACATGCTTTTATGACAACTTGCCCTACAGATTGGCTGGCTGAACCCATTTCAAATAATTCAGGTTTTACAGAGGTGATGGACACCCTCTTCCCCACCTAGCAATAATAGAAACTGTTCAGTTGCATGAGCTCATTACACAGCTACCAGCCTAACTGAAAAAAACTTGTAAAAATTAGAGACGTTTAATACTTTTTTGATCCATGTTGAGTATCCATTTGTACATTCGAATTTTATATCAAGACACACAGTTTTATTTCTAAAATATCTTATTCATTTTTTTAAAATGATGAGCTCTGTTACTTTTTCCAGACAGAAATAGCTGCACATTTATTCTCAGAGTAGTTAAAGGTCAAACCCAGTTTTCATTTATGCATAATCTTCAGATTTGAACCTCTGCATTATTAATATCCACTGTTTCACTTAGACATTCACAGTGATCAACAAACACCAAAAAAACTACCACAAAGGAATATGATTATTTCTATGTCCAACTCTTCTCCAGTGCACCAGGCAGACAGTAGTTAATGAAAAAACAGGTGCTTGCTCTTTTATCTTTCTGGTTCAGTGTGTTTTTGGGCATGATTTGACATGCATCTTTTCCATTCTCTGTTTCAAGTAAAGCATTATGCCATTCTTATGGGGACAGAGCCATATCCCTGGCCCTCCTCTGCCCCATGGAGCTGTTTCATCTCTAAGCACAGCTCTACGAGCCCCACCCCAGTACTCAAGCACTAAAAGTAGGGTGTGGAAAAAACTACAGAGCCAGTTTTCCTCCCACAGCCTTGGTCTTGGAAATGGCTGAGCCAACTTGGCTGAAATTTAAAAAAAAAAAAAAAGTATTTAAAAATAATTTTGAGGGAAGTGACTGCCCTAGAAAAAAACTAAATGCAGATGGAACATCAAAAGCAGCTGAAATTGGGGATATACAATGATCATCAGCAGGTAGCCCTAACAGTAGGCCACACTAACTGCCTTGCCAGCTACATCTCATCTGCTGATTTTATTTAGTCTTTTCTTTTAAGTAGACCAAAATAAACCAAATGGTATTTGGAAACTTCCAGACACAGCTTCAGTGGGTCAGCATTACGTAACTGATAAGCTGACTAAAGCAGCAATATATACCATGAAGGATATATAAATACTGGAATATATATATAAATACTGGAAACTGACCCAAGTCAAAACCCTAGATAGAGAACTCCCAAATAACAAACTAAAACGAAGTAAACTCTTCATCGTACTCCGTTTTCCCAACAGTCAAATAAATTCCATTTCCATCACTCAGGTACTGCCCTCATACAGCTGTCTGTTCATGACATCATGTCTATCACCATCTCACTGGCATACAGACCCCCACTTCATTTTGCACCAGCTGTGCTCATGACAGCTACATGCTCTCAGCATCTCTGGGATCCATTCCTCAGCATCTTCTCCAGGGTTACAACAGAGAGACGCCCAGTCCTTTTCCTGCAAACATCATCTTATACTTAGAACAAACCAAGCCATAGTTCAACCTGGAAGTCCACACTGCAGGTAGTTACAGCTCCTAAACTAAGTGCCAGTTGTACTTATTCCAGTCACATTCTCTGTAGATGAATACAACAATATGCTCCCTGTTTTAAATTTCATAGCATTCACAATTATATGAAGCATGGAGAATTGTAAGAAAATTATGAAGTTCATAATATGTGGAAAAGATATAGATGCAATGAGAACTACTATTTCGTAGCATAAAAGCACACCATGAAATGTTAATTGCAATGCACAACACTGAAAAACCTACAGGAATTACAAGTGAGTTTTTATCATCTCAGCTGCATGTCAGGAGGAAAACGAATAAAAATAGACTCAATTTCTAGTTCAAAAAAAGAAAAAAAATTTGTAATTAATTATTTTAATTCTATTCTAGTGAAAAGGCAGAACTCTGCAATCTAAATCACTTGTAGATTCACAGCCTCTAGCCATGAGTGGACAAGACGCTACCACTGACACTAGCCACAGGGACTGCTGTAGTAGGCCAAGAATAATCTATGAGCTTCATTAGGAAATTTAAATAGAGTTCATACATATATATGTACATATATACACACACAGTGTGAAATTAAAAGCAGGCATTTGAATGCACCAGACTTCCCAGACAGTACCCTCTGCTGGGGAATTGTCACCCACTTTGAGCTCACTTGCCCAGGAATAAGTACTCCAGAAAGGAATTCTTAACTTGCTGCTAAGAGTTTGAATACACATTAGACACAGCTGTGAAGAGAGACGCCTGCAGGGTCACCGCCTGCAGGGTCACCTCCACATATACCCCAATTGCAGGATGCTTGGTGGAGCCAAGAGATAAGGTGCAAAAAACAAGTTACAATGCCTGATCCCTGTTTATCTGCATTCATTTAATCTCAAGGGTAAACAGGTAATAGGATCTGACTCTTCTCCTAAACACATCTGTTTTCATGTGAAGGCTAAGTCATGGCACAGTAGCGAAGACACTGTCATCCAGGCATCTGACAGCTCCTGAATGCAGCACACAGAGCATCAACCCATCAGGAAGAGAATACTGTATTAAGTAAATTGGTGCAATTTCTTTCATTGCTATCGTCTTTTAAACTAAGTTTTAGTGTACTCAGAGACAAAAAAATACTGTCTATTTGACAACAGACTATTCATAAGCAAAGCTAAACTGTTCATTTAAATGGGAAACAGTATCATCCTCTCTTGCATGGTTATTAATAAGTTACACAAACACAACACTTGAAACACACATTGCACACAGGTCATCTTTTCTGATAGGATGTTTGTGTAATGAAGCAAGCCTGCTTCTGGCCCAAATTCCTCACGTTGATCATGTCTTTAGGTGACTAACAATGCATTTAGTGGACACTCAAAATGGTCTGTTGAGTAAGAAAGTTGCTTCTTACTGTGTCAGAAGTGGAAGCAATCTCTCTTCTCCCCATCTCCTGCAGTGGAAGCGTGTGGGCAAAGCGTTCAGTATGAGAACTGAAGAGGAATTCTGACAAAAGAGGTGAGCTGCCATTTGTTTTTGCATGTGGAAATTGTTGCTCCTTTTATTTCCAGAGTACAGCAAAAAACTTTTTCATCTAGTCTAAGTTTCTTCCTCAGACAGCTTCGTCTTTGTTCAGCACTCAGGTAATATTCTTTGTCCACTAAACACAGATTTTGACAGATTTTTATTTAGTTACAAAATCAACTGTGCAGGTACACACCACCAGAACAGATTTATCATACAATCATGGGCTCTTTCCTCACCCCTGCTTAAAAAGACAGGACCTGAAACTTTGAAGTCACAATGAACAACTTTAGTGTCAACTAACAGAAAAAAGTCTCCGACTGTAGTGATTTAAAGGGACAAGTAACGATCATGGCAAATGCAATGACTATTTGACAATCTGAAAACCTTTGAGAATAGTTCTCAAAATTATGAACACTGTGAATTCAGATTTTACCCTGTAAACATTAATCCTATCAGTTCACATTTAAGGATCCCCACATAACCTTGACTTTGCACTGATTGTTAAATGAAGGGATCAACTGGAATTTCTGAGAAAAGATTTTCTTCTTCAGATAGAGCTGGAAAGAAGAACTGGAAACTGTCCTTCAGTTTTGGTTATGGACTGATCATAAGGCTGTCACTTGTAAAGTCCATCCACCAGATTTTTTATGTAAAAAATCTTTCGAAAGTGATCTGATTAAGGAAGGGCAAGTCCAGCAGCATGGCTCTCCCCAGCACGATCTCAGATAGCGAAACAGATGTAGATGCAGTTAGACTGCCCTGAACTGCTTTAACAGGATCCACAGCATTGACCTTCATCGCCTACTTCTGAATCTTTGTAAACCAAATTCTTCACACAGCAAAAAAAGACATTCTGGGATCTGCACATCATGGTGGATATAGAGAAAAATATGACTGCTAGAAACAGTGCTCACAACTCCAAGGAGAAAAACAGTAAAATATTTTTGGGATGACTTCAGAATCATGGGAAATATGCAGGATGAATCAATGGCTTTCATGTGCAAGTGGAAGTTTGATTAAAATGTCCTTAGGCACATAATTCAAGAGTCAGTACAGAACAGTATGACGTAGACAAGAGAGATAAGGAGATTGTGAACTGCGGTTTATCAATAGGACATACAAGATTAATGCAAGCAGCTATAGAGAAGGAAAACAATAAAAACATAAATGATGGAAAATAATCCTTACACTAAGCCACTTTGCCTACTTTTAGGGAATGAACTGACAGCTGAGTGTGCAGTAACATTCATGTGATCTACCACACTCTTACTATTTACTAGTTATTATTAACTGACTGATGTGCATGGCAGCACCATAGGATAGCTCTGTTGAAACAAGCACCAGTTTGCACATCATTTTTATCTGTACAGCAAAACTTAAATTTAATGTTACAAAAGCAGATTAACCAATAAATGACTCTGAAGCAAAGCAAGAAGAGACATTCAATATATATAATACTAATGCAGAGGAAGATTATGCGCCTTGGGTGATAGTTAGAACATGCAGGTTGTCATCCAAAGAGGACAACATCTAAGACAACAACCAAAACAACGCCTTCACCAAAGACAAGAAATGTATTATTATAGATGAACCTAGACTAGATAGAAACAAACACATTTTTGCCACCTCTCAACTGGATAAAGGCAGTTCATCTACTGATCATGAGGCCTTCAGGCCTTGGCAAGTCCCAGCACATGCAGCACTTCCTCTCAGCCACATAGACTCCTGCAAGTGCCTAAGTCACCACGCTTCTCCCAAAACTAACAATCCCATGATGACCCACCACCTTGCAGTCCAGGTGCAAGGTATTTGAGTAATAATAACTACTTATTTGGGTAATATCCTGATTTGGATATCAAATCCAGAGGCCTACAGGACATGCTGGAAAAGCTGCCATTAAGCTAAGCAGACTGGGGATATTTGGATATGGATGGTGACTCCCATAGGTATGCAAAATATCTGCTCTGCTGGGGCTTGGCTGGCGGCAAATGCCAATGAGCTGGCCACCCATGGAAATCCTGTCCAGTGACAGCTCCTTGCTGGTACATCTGTGCAGTGCCAACAACTGGTCCTTATTCAATTCCTTCCACTCGTTTATTTTGGCCACTATCCAAATCTCCACAAGCCGTAGCCTACAGTTGAGAATGTGCAAGGGTGGCAGGGAAACAGCACAGGGGGTGATGACACAGCCACACTGCTGCTGGCCTGAGGGAAGGAAACCAGTGCCCTGCCGAGCTGGGCTGGCTCCTCATTGCTTCATGAGGGCTCTGTGGCGACCGCAGCCTGTGAGAATTGAGCGACCTCCTTCATCCCGCCAAGGGATGTACGTGACAACTGTAGGTGCTGTGGTTTGCAGGCAGGCTGACAGGCACGGAAATGGGCCTATTTTTCTGCTCGTGCAGCCGTACGTGCTGGTGAGCATTCTCTGGCTTTCAAAAGCCACCAGCGCAAACCAGCCCTGTGCTAGTGGGGTTTGTAAAGCACATTGCTGCTTTATGATCAGAGACTGAATGCTACTGTAGATGACTACCATAAAATGAGACACATTGCTGTAATAAAGGAAACAATATTTAGCAAGATAGTTAGAACTTTATTTTCAATATTAATATCCAAAGCAATTAACCAATATTAGGGCATTCATTTTCCTCAGACATCCGTAATGCAGGCTGGTACAGTTAAGGCCTCTCTTAGTTTACACAGTTAAGGTGTGATGCTTCAAATCTGCTGCCTTGAGCAGGAGCAGATGTACCAGAACCTGTGACAAAATCAGAGCTCAAAGGTCTTACTCCACCAGCCCAAACCTGCTTCTCTGTAAGAAATGGAAGAGTTGGCAGCAGGGTAAAGCAGGGTGCGGGGTAGGCCCAGCAACATAACGCTCACCACCACAACCACCGAGAGCACACAGCATGAACAATGCCCCTAATGAACATTTTAACATGTAGATCCAATGAAGGTTCATTAAAGAAGTTCCACCTCAATGCCATGCAGAGTGGCTTTGTCATAGTGTACGTACGGTAACACTAAAGGCACTGGCCCTTATTTACATCACTGGTGGTCCCAAATCAGCCTCAAACACTCATCATGATTGAAGAACCAGTGATACATATTCAGAAGTAGCATGCTGCACAGGTGCAGCAGGGTAGGAAGAGGAGATTTGATCCCAGGGAGAATGTATGTCTTGCCCAGGTCTCAGGATCTTCTACAGAATGCGCTCCGTAACACGTCTCCAAAAGGAGCTGGGAGCCAGGACTCCCACCTCCAGTCGTAGTCTGCTATGTATACTTGCCTGGCCTCCACCAATCCGAATGACCTCCACATGCCTCAGTTTATCCCTCTGTAAAACTGGTGATGCTATGACAATGGGTTGTTTCAAGAAAATTTGGAAAGCACCTTGAAAAGTCCTATGCTACATAAACAGCCCTCCAGTACATTTATCAATAAACCAGTCCTCAGAAGAAACAGTGAAAATGAAGAATAGAAACTTCATGGTGGCTTCTTTAAACACAGGCAAACAACCTGACCTTAGTGGCAGAAGGGCACACACTCTGTTCCTCACAAGCATTTCAAAGACAACTCTGCTATGCAGAGGTGAAAATGAAGTGCTCTTGAAAAAAAAAACAACCACCTCCCCTCACCCAACACTGTGGACTTCAATAAATCCATATGTCTAATATTTCAGTTCTTAAAACCATGCCTTAAAAAAAAAGTCAAAAGAAAAATGCAAGGGCGAAAGCACGCTTACATTCATTAAAGAGCTCACCAAACTGCACAGCCTACCTGGCAGGGTTGAGGAAAAGGAAAAAGAAAAATCAAAAAATACAAGGTTCAGACATTTCAAATCATACAGAGCAAATATTCAAGTGCAGTGAAATGTTATGAAGTAGCTTAGTAAAACTGTTTAATGGTCTCAAAGTTACTTTTAAACTTTTCATTATCTGGAAATCCAAATGTCAAAAAAAATCCAAAATTGGCTTAAAAGTAAACACATTTTTATGAGGAAAACTGGAGTTTTTTTCACTTGCTGTTTTATTTCCACAGCTTTCAGCACACACTCTGCTCTATACATGTTGTCAAACTAATCTTTCTAAACAAGCAAACAGAAATTACATTTTCCTGTGTGTCAGAGGAAAAGTTCTCATGAAAATCCAGCATCCCGAGAGCTGGGGCTTTAGAGAATCATCAAACCAGCAGAGAACTTTACTGACCATATCAGCCATGGTTCTTAACTGGATTCTCACCCGTATCTCAGTCATTCAGTCTGAGATTTTTAGTAGCACCATTCATAGATTTACAGGCAATGAATCCATCAAAGCCTTCTGGCTTTTCTTTCATCTTTTGGGGGTGACTGGTGGGGGGGTAAGAAACTTACAAAAAGAATGCCAAGGAAAGGGAAGCCAGTGAAAACTAATTCAGTGTTAGGAAAAGGTATCCGTAATGTAAGAGTTCATAAAGACATGAAACAACACCCATATAATACATGCTACAGCCCAAGGACAAGAGATCATTGTTTTGTACGTTGTCCTTATGACCTTATTATTATCTTTTAAATCACTCCAACACCTTGAGCTTTACCAGTATCAACACAGAGAAACCTCTGCAGGTTTGGAGAAAGACACACAGGCACCAGAACTGCAAGCCAAGGGCTGGAGGATGGTCCCGTGACCCCTTACTGCTGGAGCTGGCCGGTGGGACGGGCAAGCCCAAGTGGTTTGCAGAATGAAGTAACCCCCGTCAACGTCATGCTTTGAATGCCAACATGCCACAAGGAACTTAATAGAAATTAATGATTGTGTAAAACTTGGTCATTTTAAATTTAATATACAGCACTGCAATTTGAAAATTTAGGCTTGGATGTTACAGAATTTTCTTGGTTTCAGCTTTTTCTAAAGAGGTAGATGCATGACCCTCTGATTCTTAAGAGAACGTTTAATGAAAATGTCAAGGGATAGTGATGAATTACTTTAACCCAACCACTGATTTAGCAGAATATTCCTAACCAGATGAAGGCGATAGGAAACAGGTTTCAGACAAGGAAAACCTCACACAAATTTTACCATCAGCTCAATAAAGATCAAAGCTGGTAGGACTTTTTTATTTGCCAACTTATCTGCTATTTTTTTTTTTAAATCCTACCATAAAAATAATTTACCAGATCCATCACTACAGTGACAAATTAGGAGTTATATCACTGAACTTGCAAAAAACCCGTCCCTGCTCTTTCTTCTTTGGGCATAACTAGATCTCATCAGCAGCTTGCTAATCACTCACTTCCCAATGAATCCCAATGAGATGCAGCAGATGTAAAGAGTGTAGTCCGGAAGGTGTGCAGCCCATCCAAACAAGACCTCTTGCTCAATGGCAAAACACACTTACCCCTGCAAAGTCTCTTTTTAACCATCCCAGCTGAAAGCATATGTGGATGACAAGCATTTACAAGTAATTTAGCCTAAAATTTGTCATGAGGTTTGTTAGTCTTTGCTGGAAACAACATTTGGCTGCCATATCCAGCCCCAGCAACCCCTATGACAGGCACTCCCCAATAACACGAAAGGAAGGCTGGCAACATTTTCCATGACAAGCTTTCATGCAGTTTGCTGGTAATTTTTTCAGAGATGCTTTTCTCTGACATTGTATGTAAATTTTACACGAAGTTCAGTAAACTTTTGTTTAGTGAACTTGAGAAACTCATTTTAGGAAAAAAAAAAATAAAAATCCATGAAAATCTGAAAGGGGAAGGGAATAAAATATTTGACCTGAAAGCTCATGTGTTGACCAGATTTTCACTGTAAGACTAATCACTGAAACAAGCACCAAATGGCAAAATTCACTCATCATAAACTCCAGAGATTTCAAGAAAACCCTTGACAGACTCCATCGCTATTCACTCTGGAACATCTTGAAGTGCTAGGCTTGCCAACAGAAATAACTACATCATCAAGCCTGTATACCAAGCTGCAGCTTGAATACTTAGAGCAAATGCAGATTTAAGTACAGCGTTCAACATAAAGGCTGGTGTCAAATCACCAATAATTCACTCATTTCTGTAGCTGGGCACTGCAATCCATTTCACTGCGAAAATAAACATAAATGTAACAATTCAACAAAAGTCCCCTTCAAAATTCAGCCCTTGCTGATGTCCTCGCCAAGTCTTCCAAATGTATCCCACCTAACACACAAGACTGATAAAGGCCAACTGTTGGATCCAGCACTGGAGAAAGATGGGGTTAGCAGCCTGCTACAGAGGAAAAGATGTAATTAAAACACAACTTTGATCTTAGAAGTGATGAAATTTATGCAGTAATTGGCCATAAAGCACAGTCAACTGGGATAATTCCACCAACTGAAAAGAGCAGTATTTGTGCTTAGCATCTTAAACAGGAATTTATCTGTTCAAAAAAAATTATCTATGGCTCAAACTCTTGAAGACTACAAGTCTTCAACTCAAAACGTTATTCCTGCCTTGATATAAGACAAGAAAGCTGTAAATCCATGAAAGGGATAGACAGACAAATGCTGTCATTAGAAGTAACAAAAAATCCTGATATAGCATAAAAAATTGATAGGAGATGCAAGGATTTACTCCAAGGCTGTTTCTTGGGGTTACCCAGAAAAGGGAGTGGAAATATCTGGCAAGTGTATTAGGGACGCAACTTGAGGAAAAGGTAGAGGGGAAAATAACCTGGAAAAAGTGGAAATGACACTGGAAGTTTTGCAGGCACAGGTGACTTTTTGGAGCAGTTCCTCTTGTCTTCAGGCAGATACGCTGCATAATTAGACTGAAGCAATACAGACACTAAAGAGCAGTTAATTTTGCTCGTGTAAGGGCATCTAGACTCTCAGCTTTTTTGCTGGATGGCCTTTGCCAGCTGGAGGCAGTAACTCTTTGCTTGCACCCACACCAGCAGGACTCAGCAGCACCAACCTGCATCACACCATGTCCTCAGCATCTGAGGGTTTCCCCTGTGCTCTCGCACATGTTAAAATACAACCCAATATTGCACCCTTGGAAATGACATTCCCAGAAAATCTGCCCACAAGCAAGCACACGGGGGAACAGCAGTAAATCTGTCCCCTTGAAGAATGATCTTCACTCAACAAAAGGTTTTATAGAGTTGCGCTGCAAAACTGGGGGATAGTTAAAATACATTGCTTAAGAGACAAAGAGCTTACCAACTAGAAATGAGATGTGATGGGAAGGCATTCCTTCTTTCTGTTCTTATAATTTTAATCTTTCCATAAATGTTTTATATACACATACTGTCTATTGTAAGGTTGTAAACTATGAAGGTTAATTTTAAAATAGAGTGAATGTTTAAAGTAATGTAAATCCCCCTAAATGGCAAATACAGTCTATACCTTATAATATACTGCATCTACTAGCAATCCAGTAGTGTTTAAGTGACCAGTGTGAGCATGACCTGGACTAAAATTAAACTTCACAGCCCAGTATTACATGGCTGACAAAAATTGCATCTATTTTAACATACGCACTAAATAAAAACTAAAGAATCCTAAAAAGGCAAAAAACCCACACACATGCAGAAAAATTATTGTACTTACCAATATACAGGTGACAAAATATACAGACAAATTAATATTTTTGGGTTGATAATTCACTTGCTACAATATAGCCTACACAATATGCAAACAGAAGATGTAAATTGTTTTGAACAACTTAGTTAACAGTAAGCCCAAATCACACTAAAAGACAGTTGAGGTCACAAAGTCAAGTATTCTAAAATTAGGAACAGCCAGATTAAATTGTAATGTTTTTCTCTTGTGCAGACACATTACCACACGTGGTTTTATTCCACAACTGCATACTGGTTTTTTTCACATTGCTATCAAGAGAACTGCAAAAACTAATGGAAAGTTGGAAGAAAAGCAGAAATAACAGAAGATTACAGCCTATTCTAGAGAAAAACAATAAAGAAAGAAAAAGAAACCCAAATGCCTGCTGTGTTTCCTTGTCCTTGTGTCACTAAGATGGATGGCTTCACATCAACGTGTTTCCAGCGCACAGTTAGCCACCTTTGGCTGAACATCTACAGAGCAATACTTTCTCCTGGGAGGAAAAAAATAATGTATTTTCTCATCTGTAACAGGTAATGTTCCAGGCAATATGGAAACACAGGATAAATCTGCTTTTGTGAAATACTGCTCTGTAATGCTAGAGTTTTGTTCACCTTAAGTAGGACAGTCGAATACCCAGTAAAATCCCAAAAAAGAAAGCATCTGAAACTAAATCTCACCCTTTATTCTCTCGGCTTTAAAATGATAACCCCTCATTAAAGGAACATCTCATTAAATAGCCCATCTGGGTCATCATGCAGGTTCTCCACTCTAACAGGCAGCATAAAACCCCAGAGAACTTGGGGATGGTTGATGTCCAAGAGATTTTTTTTGCTGCACTAGGCAAAGATTTGACTGGTGTCTCTAAAGACCCTGACGACAAGAAGGTTGGGAGCTTTCCATTTGTTCTCTCCATCATTATATCTCCAAGGGAATGCGTGCTCTTTCATTATCACTAGCACTTCCTGGCAACTATAAACTCAGTTCCTCAAATCACCTGTTCGAGTTCTACTGCTAAAATCCTCTGGAGGAGCTTGCTGACTTCTAATCCCAGGCAAAAATGTTTGCATTATTATGAGTTATTTAAGAAGACCTTTAAAAAGCAAAAAGAGCACACATTTCAAGAGCAAGGTTCACCAACCGCATAGAGTGGTGAGCATTACAGCACTGCTGCAGTGATTTTTTAACACCTAAAGAACACCTCTGCAGGTCCATACATCACGGATCTCATGTTTGAGGTCAGAAACAGGGATGACAATCTAGACCGGCACTTGTGTCCTCAACAGTAACTGTCTGGGCTTATAATGGTCCTCTCCGATCTTCCTCCAGGAAGTAGTGTAAACTTCTTCTCACTGAAACAACAGATTAACAAATGGAGAAAACCCAAGAAGGTACAAGAAATAGAATGTCCTAATGCCATTTCTTTTCTTGAACGTTATTAACATAGAAAACAGAGTCCCATGTGTAGTCCCAAAGGCAACAGACACTAAACTGCCCTTCTGATCATCTTCCGCGCATTTCTGAGTATAGACACAAGCTCAGGCACTCTCAGCTAATACTGAAAACAGACTGAATAAAAGCTCAAGGCTTCATAAACTTAACATGGTAAATGCTTCCAGACCAAAACCAGGTAGATTCAAAGTGCTTATATCACAACAGACTCTTACAGATGTTTCTGGAGTATGCATGTAGTAAACAAATAGCCTAAATGTCAGAAAAACTGTTGATTTAGGGTCTGGAGTATAAAGTGTGCAATTTCCCAGCAGAACATCAACCGGATGCTGCTGCAATGCCAGCATACTTGCATCAGGACATCAAAAAAGCCAAACCTGACACCTACAGCTTTGAAAGTAGGAACGAAACAACACCTTGCTTCAGTAGACAAGGAAGCATAACTTATATTCCAGCTTGAGATTAAAAGCATCTCAATAAAGGAGCACGCACACATGAAAAAGCAAAATGTTTTAAACCTTAGAAAATGCCTCTTTGAAAACTCATTTTGTTTTCGAAAAGATGCACTTGGACCCTCATTTTTATGCCACCTTACTTACTTTCGCTTTTTTCTAATTCATTCACAGTGAACAAAAAGGGAAACAAGTGGCTCAGGCTTGGAGAGAATTACCCACATCACAGGTCTTTTTGCACCTTCGAAGGTGTACAAGAGCAAATACACCAGATGTTTTCTATCCCTCTCTCTGGCTGAGACCATTGAGATGCCCTTGTCTCCTGGCTCCAGCTGTGACCCCGATAACCCGACCACAACAACATGTCTCCATCTGCTCCTTGCAGCAACTTGGCAAGAGACAAGGACTCTCCACAAGCTGTAAACTGAACCTGACAGAGTTGCTCAGCCATGGCCAAGCTCTGCAACCAAAGAGGACTGACTGGGAAGCAGGTAGACAAGCCCTGTGACTGATAGCTCTGCAGGTGGCTGTCATTTTTTGCAAGGTGCTGTGAAAGCATCAAGGCAGCTGGTGCAGGGAAAAGGACCTCTGCTGATGGCTTGACTCTCTTAGTAGGTAGTCACCACATTGGCTGCCACTGCTGGCATTCACAGATTCGAGGCCGTTTCCTCCTGACCACACATGGCACTACAATGCGTGCGCTTCATCAACATCCAAAGCAAGAGCTATCCAGGACCGCAAGATGTTGCAAGTCAAGCTAAGTCCTCCAAGTTGAGTTCACAGAAGACTGAGGAGGCCATTCGTTAGCTGCAGCTCTCACTCTGTAGCTCTGTAATCTGCAAAGGCAAAATACTGCTGAGCACTCACATTAGCTGGAAGTCTTAATGAGGGTAAACACTTGGAGCATGCCTGAAGAAAACAAGTTTCCTTGCTTAATTTGGACAAGGTGAACCTGACAAGACAACACAGCAGTTCTGTTACTCCATCATATAAATGCAGGCTAGACAGAGGTTGCTGGCTTCAGGTTCTTCTTTAAAAGGAATCCACACCCTTTTTTTCTGCAGATTAGGTTTATCCATCCCTCAAATGAACATCAGGGAATGCTATGAGGCACAATCCCACACCAGATATGCTCCTAAGAGCCAGTGTACAATGGGAGCATCTTCATAGTATAAAGCCAGACAAGCAGTTTACAGAAGTGTGCTTTTCCTAATACTTAGATGATCTCAATCAATTAAAGAAAATTTTACAATTCAATCTCCCTTTTTCTCCCCTTGTCCACTTTAAGCAAAATAATCACCCTGACAACAGACATTAACATCTGCGCTTATACACAGGGCTTCTGCTGGCACAGATATATCCCAGCCGAAGGTAACATGAAGTTTAAGAATCTGGTAATTTTAGCATAAAAATGCAGAAAGCAAAAGACTAGGTAACAGTGGTGCAGGGTTTTGAGGAAGATGGTCCTGAATGTCTAAGGGCTACCTGTCACACGTATTTCCACCATCCCTTGTTTCTTCTTCATGTACAGAAAAGCATCTCAAATTATCCAGAAACCTGTTTTCCATGCAAACACCAGGCAGATTCATTCATTCAATGACGAATGGTTTTTGGAGTATTCTATCAAGAGACATGGACTCTATTCTCAACTTGAATGAACCCTAAGCCTCCAAAAATTACTTCAGGAGAAACATACTGGCTTCCGAACTGCAAACATATGCATATGTATATCTTTGCTTAATTGAACTGTTACTCATATGTATAGATGTTTGCAGAGCTGGGGCTTCTACCTCTTTGTATTCAAGTTGCTTGACAAGTAAAATGCAAATGAGGTAATGTGCTGCAAATGCAAATTATGTGTTATTGATAAAAAGTTACAATTTAGCACAGAGCATTTAAAGAGAAAATACTGAGGCTTATACTGGAAGAAAGGAGCGGGGAAATCAGATTTCAAAAAAGGTGCTTTACATTTTCTATTTATTCTATTTATTTCTACCTATTAAACATTCTTCTATCTATCAGTCTTCAAAATGGAGAACCTCGCCTTGTTTGCCAACTTCAGACTGCACACAGATGCTGAGACACTATTCTGCCTAACAAGATATGGTTTTCACTACTTCAACTTAAAAAATTCCCACAAAAGGCACCAAAATGGGGCAATGGTGAGAAGGTGAGAGAGGCAGGAGAGATTGCTGTGCTGAAAAGCTCTGTTGTGTTCAGCCACATATTTTTCTCATTTGTTTAGTCTGAAATTCCTACTTCAGTAACTCTGGATTTGTTACCTTTTCAGAAGGCACCAGGAACATCTGGACTCCATATGACTCGCACCTACTCTGTGCCAAATGAAGCTATATTCTGTTTTCTAAACCCTTTATTTCTCCTAACATAGCCACTGACGAGGTTTTAAATATCTCCACAATGGACTACAACGTAACCTTAGAATCACTCTGTTTGTTGACACAAATTCCATGGTGGCATATTAACGGTGGCCTGGTTAGCTGGCATATTTTGCCTCATCTTCTTTATTTTTTTCTTTTTTCTTCAATACAAGAGAACATCTACTGAGAACCAATCATGTCACCTGCGCTCAAGAAAGCTGCTCCACCAAGATAAAGGAGGGAAACAGGTCATCCTGACAGTACTTACGCAATGAACTACACTTCTAGATAAGAGAGTTAAAATTTTCCTTTGGTGTCCTAATTTCCCAGCTCTCGATGAAGCCATCTTGTGTTTTCTTCCAAGAAAATAACAATTTTTGAAACTCAAATACTGGGGAAAGTGGCACACCCTTGTAAAAGCATTTTCCTCTTCCTAAAGAAAAATGAAGAAATACAGCTCTTATTTGTCCTCTCCTCCCTAGATATTTCTGCATCACAGCATCTCCCACAGGTCTCTCTCATATCCATCATGGCTGGAATTGCAGCTACCAGAGAGATAAAAGGCTGAACCGAAATTTCTGCCAGCCAAACCCACTGATGGCAGAAGTTTGTACCACCCTGAACCTTGACAGAGGGTTGTTTTGCTATTCCTCACTCTCCAGGAGGGATTCAGAGACCCAAAAAACCTCCACTAATTATTCAGATAATTATTTGTTCCAAATCCAAATGGGATCTGAAATATTGTCTCTGTTCTGAAATAACTGACAAGCTGTGTATCTTTTCCTGCTGTACAGCATGTTGATTCGGAGGTGTTAATCTCAGCAAGGAACCAACTCAGGTTCTTCATACTTAAGGAAATACCAGGCTCTGGATCTGACAACCACTACACTGCATCTGTCACGCTAGATGCATTAGGCTTTTCCCTGAGTCATTATGTTTTGCTTTCTCATTAACAAAGTCTATCTCAATACTCAGGCATTAGATTGAAATGGGAAAGACTGGGGTCCACTTTCACAAACTGGACAAGGCATCCAATCTCCAGTGTTCTCCTGGACCTCATCTGCCCACAACATACTGGGCTTGCAGGGAAAGGAGCTAGTCTTTCCCAAGGCAAAAAAACTCAAACTAAGCAGCAGCAGTACCTTCTGGATAATACTCTAATAAAATCTGCGATAATCATGATAGCACATAGGTTCAACTGGAAGATGGCCTATTTCCAGTATTATTCCTCAGGTACAAGTCAGAACCAGTGCAGTTTATTCCAGCATCCCAAATGCTGATGGTTCAAATAAAACACACCTGTGCTCCAGGTGTGAATTTGCTAAAGCAAATCTTCCTTTTGACATCAGTGTCACTAAGGTCACATTTAAATTCTGCAGTAATCTTTGCATGAATTTACCAATGTACGGGAGACTGGACTTTCCTTTTCTTTCAGGCTAAGCACCTTCAGTGCTACTAACTTCTTTGCTAATTAAGGGTAACGTTGCTTAAAGAAGTGCTTTGCACACAACACTATGTATTTATACCAGGTTGTCTGCAAACACATGTAGCTGTTACACTGCACAGCACGAGTGCTCGCATCCCCTTGGGCATTGCACAGCCATCCACATAGTCCACAGCAATATTAGTTCAGCCTTCGCAGTGCGACAGGGAGGTCACTCCACTGTCTCGACAGTGAACCTGGAGGGTAATTCACACCATCCCCTTGTCACAGCGACGCTCTTATGTGTCACCAGAGCAAAAGCTCACCCTGGCTGAGATGGTTTCAGCAGCTTTGCCCTCCCCTTCCCATCTCTGCCACACACCAGATGTGCCACTGTGCTGTACAGCGGGGTGCACAGGCAAGCAGGGATGTATCAGGGTCACAGGGGATGCACTTCCCCTCCATTGCAGGCTCCTCCTGCCCTAGTTCCATCCAACAAGCACCCCATCAGTCTCCAGTAAGGCTGCCAGCAGAATAGAGAGCTTGTTAATGAGACATGAATGTCCACTGACCTTTCAACGTGTTTACTGCTTGCTAGAGGCTGCACAAGAAATCCTGCTTCACCTACACTGCTTTCAAGACCCACAGATCTCCTCACCTCTGCTCCTGAGGTTCAGACCTGAAAGGCACTGAGTAATAAGGCTCTCATCCAGAAAGACACTTAGGGTGCTTCCTTGAACTTACACCTCACAAGCTTAAAGGCTTTGACAGGTCAACATTGCAACTCTGACACCAGGTACACCTCTTCACCACCATCCATACAAACACAAGCAACGCGCACTTCTCTCTCGCTCACATGCACATCCCTATCCTTTCAAAGCACAAAGCAAAACAAAGAGCTGCCTGCGTGCAAACATCCCTGAGAGGAGGAACCACATGTGGCAGATGCTACAGCATTGCTTAATGCATCATTTAAAGCCTTTCGGGGACTGTATCGCCGTGATGAGTAATTTGGCTAGAATATTGTCCAGAGACCTTACCACGTGGATTAGGGCACTTTGAAGGTCACTAGTTGGGTCAAAGGCAAGAAAGCCCTGCTAAAACTAGAGGGTACCATCAGCACAGTTCTTGCAATGTGAATGAGAGAAGAAATGGGCTCTGTGATGCCAAAGCATTCAGACTCCTTGTGTATAGCCTATGCATAAACATGCTGCAGAGCCGTCTATCAGAAAGCAGAGGCAGGCAGCACGCTGTCTGTTCACATCCGTGTCCAACCCTGGCTTCAACTGCTCTGCCAGCTGGGCTGGGTGCAAATTCAAATGCAAGGAGGTTAGCAATCGCAAACCATGTCTCCACCATGAGCACCTTTTCTCTGCCCTACGGTGATGCAAATGTCACATCTGAAAATGAGAGGAGACAATCTTAACTCGTCTTTAACAAAGAGTCTCAGGTCAGCAGGGACGGCGACTGCTCAAGTGCTGCCTTGATTTACACAGCTGTAAACTCTGGCCACACATGAACCCAAGCAGAAAGGCAAGTTCATGAATTATGAACAAATACAGCATGCCAAAACACATCAATCATCATCAGTCACGGGCAAGCAAAGCGCCATCAACTCGTAATGTTGACACTTGCACAAAACTTATACAAAAAATCAATCGAATCGCATGGCTGACTGGAAAAGGAGATGTTGAGTTTATGTCATTTAACAATGGACTTTCACTGAATGAGAAATGCCGAAAGACTTTCAAATAAAATTGACAGAGTCAGTGCTCTAGTCAAAGGTCAGATAAGCAGCTCTTGCCCACTAGAGAAAACAGATGAATTTACCCCATTAATTCATTTCTTTAGCACTGCTGGTGAAAGCCAGGCGCGTTGCAGCCTCCCTAAACATGTGAAAACCTGAAAACTCAGCAGAAAACCTGCACTTTTCTCCCAAGAAGACCATGAGAGAAAAAGCTATGAATGTGAACATTTTTAGCTAGGTAATGAATGTTCTAAATTGATCCAAGGCTGTACAGATGACACAAGGAGCCAGAGTTGCAGGCTGGCATTCCTAAAACTTGCAAGATAAACAATATTTTTATGACCTATTTTAGAGAAAAACTTGCTTATTGACATGTTATCTTTAAACTACTATTATCAGCTATACAACATTATTCTGCCTCCTAATTTCATTCATTTTAGTACTACTGATTGTTGCATTAGGAGAGCTTGCAAAACTATCTAGTGTCACACTTTTTGGGCCATGGCTATGAACTGCAGAGCTTCCAGCGCTCTCCTTTCTCAGGCAGGAACACGTATTTCCTGAAAGAGTGTTTTGGGTAGAGCGTACTACAAGAAGAGGAAACTTCTGTGGTTTTCTTTCTCAACTGCCACACAAAACAGGACTTCCTCACTTTTAAAATCAAAAGGAAATATATACCTTTCAGACAGAGGAGCAGTCTTTGCTATAAACACAAGGTGAATGCAGCTCTTGTTCTAGAGGCTGTACAGTGATCGATAAGTTTTTCTTGAGACCTTAAAAAAATGCTGCCATTCATTTGCTGGAACACTTTTGCTCCATGCCTCAGATCTGTCACCACATCACATGCCAATGCAAGAGCAAAAGCAAACCATTTCTGTAAGCACAGAAGGTGGAATGGGCAACCACCTCAGTGAAGTGTGTCGTTTCCATCACCCAGCAGAGGATCCTGAAACCACCCCCCGACTCTCGGCAAGGTGATGTGCTGCTGCCAGTGTGGTTTGTAAGGCAGGTGCACCCAAGTCGGTGTGATCACACAGATGTAAAGGTCTCACTGAGATAAGAAAGCATCGACAACATTTGCTCTTCAGGCTGCACTCCTCTCCCCTTCTGCTACATATATATAAAATCAGGCACTGATTCAGCCGAGCACAAAAACATGCACTTCAATTTCAGATGGTAAATACTGATTATAGTCACACTACAAGTACTGTTGTTAAGGGGAGGCTCAGGATTAAATGCAAGTGCTTTGCTGCATAGATGTCTTGATCTCTTTTTACTTGTATTTAATCCTATGTCTGAGCCAGACCATAAGCCCCTGAGCGTGGAGAGAAAAGCACCCTCCTGCGACCTGAAGATACACCATAAAAAAACAGGCATTTGAGACAATGGTTAATTATTTATGTAACATTTGGTACAACCTTGGGTTCACTTCATGCTTGGGTGAGATTCAGAGCAACTCTGAAAAACTCCAAAATCTGTTGTGGGCAGAGGCAGTGAGGTACAAGTGTACACAGGCTGGAACTACATAATGAGCTGGTGTTTCTGAGGTTTGGGTCGAGACTTGGGAACTTCCCAGTTTCCCAGTGTCCACAGGACCAGCCCGCCCCATTCACTGGCCTCCAGTGCCCAGCCCTAGGCTTCCCTGGGACTCTCCTCTTGGTGGCTGTGCCTTCCAGAATCCCCCTTTGTTTCTGGGCCAGTGGTTCTGCATGGTAAACAAAGATACCGACAGCATATCCCAGACTTTCCTTTTCCCGGGGATGTGGGACCTGGCTGTACCACCACCTGTGAAAGCAGAGCCTGCCCTTCCTTTACTATGGTGCCAAATGCTGAAAGAAGGGCTCCAGAGTCAGAATCTTTAAAAAAAAACCCTTATCTGAAGGGGCAGGAAAACCTTGCCGACTGTTTAAGCAATTAAACCACAGGCATCCCTGGCTGCCGTTGGTGAGTTGGGGGGAAGGAGAGCCGTGCACACCCTGTGGGACACAGAGAGCAGTTCCTTAGTGCACCCAGCTCTGCACAGCAAATAATTAGTGTGTTTTGAGGTCAATACGCTGCAATTGATTTTCCTCTCACTTACCGACGTAAACTGGGAATAATTCCATCACAGTTGATGTAAACATTAGTATAAAATTGGTTTAATTCAGAAAAGAAACGGGTTGACTATGTTACTGTATCGGAAAGCCAGTTTCCAAAGAACAATCATTATGTAGCTATGTCCACATCAAAAAAATTACCATGATTATCTTCATTTCTTCCAATGCCATTGTTCAGGTTCAGATAGTAATAAGAAGTGCTTTCAAGTCAAAACCCAAAGGCCCCTGGAAATCCACTAGCTTTATTCTCAAGTGCCACAAGCTTTATTTCTGCGCAATACCCAGGTTGAAGGCATTACCAGCTGTAATCTATTCAGCACCCTGAGCAATCCTCAGGCACGAACACCATCATCTTCCCCACCCTTATGCTCCTCCCTCAACACAAGTGGAAGAGCTTCCCCTATTTTCTCTAAGGATAGTCAGAGACACTCCTTTTGTGCATGAAAGAGGATTTCTTTCTGCCTAAGGCACAGCCTCACCAACCCTGACATCCCATAAGACAAGATCTGATGTTTTCTACTAACTGTAAGGAAAGTACAGGTCTTTTGCCACACTCCAAAAAAAAACTGGTGGCTTAAATTTTATATATGAAAGGTAAGACTCTGTGCCAGGATCTGATGCTTGCCTTTTGCTCTGTGTACCCATGGGATGCCTCATCCCGCACTCTGAAAACCTCAGAGCCATGCTGGGGTCCAGCAGTGAGAGAAAAGGATTGTGGCAGCAAGTGACACTGTAGAACCGACAAGTGGATTTGACAAAGCTTGGGTTTAACAGACAGCCTCCACCCCAAAGCAGGAGAGGAATATTTTTTTTTTTAATGCCCTGGAACAAAATGAGAAAAACGTCTTGCCATATTTCAAAAAGAAGACAGCAGATTTTCTTGCCTGCTGTCGAGCAGAGCCAGGGCATCTCTGTTGCCTGAAGCCCAAAGCGAGGGCCTGGCTGCTCTGTGCAAACAATGTCCTGCCTCCTATGGCTCAGGTTCATACTCCTGGAAATTTACCTACAGGTGTTGTCATGAAAAGTTGAAGTCCATAGCTGCCATCAGAAAGAGGTTTGCTCTCCAAAGGTTTCTAAACCTAGCTGCTATTTTCTGCAAGATAATAGGCCACAGATTATTATTATTATCATCATAATTATCGCTATTGTAAATTAAGTAAATCTGTTCAATGACAGTCCTGAAGAAGACAGAACACAAAGCTTGATCTCTCTATTTGGGTCAAGTTTCTCTCAGTTTAAACAAAGTAAATAAAAGCATAACAATGCCACCATGTGCAGATACTAAGCTGAGCAACACATTAGATTCTCCCACCAATTATTATCTCTCATTAAGCTGACATCTGTGGGATCATTCCTGGCCCTTTTAATTTAGCATGTCTTCTAATTAAAGAAGATTAACTGTACTTCCAATAATTGCTTCTCCTCCCTCTATTAGGGTCAGGTTTCTGTCTTCCTCCTGAACATCCAAGGAGGGCAAGCTAACAAAAAACAGGTCCACCACAGCTCTCTCTCCCACCTGCAGGCAAAGCCCCAAGGTGCCAGCTCCACCATAGCCCCAGCTCTCCTAGAAAATGTCTTCTGAAGTGAGCTGAGTCCCAAGCAGGACAACACGTGGAAGAGCATGCTTGTTTTCCACCCACTCTTCTCCCTGAAACCCAGGGGAAGAGACCTGGACTCCTCATCACTTCTTGCAGAGCCAATGGTGGGAAACTTCCTTCCTACTTCCAAAGCTTTGGTCAGACGCTCAAAATAAAATGGGATGAATCTTGACATTTGAGCCAAAGTTCATGCTGGCAGTCTTGGATGAGCCCACAATGATCTACTAAATGCCAATCCTATCCCTCATCCAAAGGAACCTGCCTTCTGACTCTGTTTCATCAGTGGTGCTTCCCTGCAACGCCCCAGAGGATTCCCCAGCAGTCCTCGACCTGCAGCTCAGTTTCCATGTAGATATCTCAGGCACCAGGTTCCCCTTACAGGCACTGGGGGGTTCCATGCCTACATTAGTTTAGGACCTGAAGCTTAGATCAGAAAAGCCTGCCTAAAAATGGTACTAGTGTCCATGAAACCAGCCACGCTGTCAGATGGTCTGCAAACCACACATACACAAATACAGGCCCACAGACACTGAAGGACAATCATAGAATCATAGAATTATCTGGGTTGGAAGAGACCTCCAAGATCACCAAGTCCAACACTTAATCCAACACCATCATGACTACTAGATCATGGCACTAAGTGCCACATCCAGTCTTATTTTAAAAACCTCCAGGGATGGTGAATCCACCACCTCTCTGGGCAGGCCATTCCAATGCCTGATTACTCTCTCCGTGAAGAACTTTCTTCTGATATCCAGCCTAAACCTTCCCTGGTAGAGTCTAAGCTCGTGCCCTCTTGTTCTGTTGCTGGCTTCCTGGGAGAAGAGACCGACCCCCACCTGTCTACAACCTCCTTTCAGATAGTTGTAGAGAGCGATGAGGTCACCCCTGAGCCTCGTCTTCTCTAGGCTAAACAACCCCAGCTCCCTCAGCCTCTCTTCATAGGACTTGTGCTCAAGTCCTTTCACCAGTTTTGCTGCTCTTCTCTGGACCCGCTCCAGCACCTCAATATCCTTCTTGAACTGAGGGGCCCAGAACTGAACACAATACTCAAGGTGTGGCCTCACCAATGCCGAGTACAGGGGAAGGATCACTTCCCTCATCCTGCTGGCCACACTATTCTTGATACAGGCCAGGATGCCATTGCCTTCTTGGCCACCTGGGCACACTGCTGGCTCATGTTTAGCCTCCTGTCTACCAGTACCCCCAGGTTACTTTTCACCTGACTGCTCTCCAGCCACTCTGTCCCCAGCCTGTAGCACTGCATGGGGTTGTTGTGGCCAAAGTGCAGGACCTGGCACTTGGCCTTGTTGAACTTCAAGGTTCAACAAGTAAGAACAGCGAGTTCTTACTTACGAGGTTCTTGCTTACTAAAAAAACAGAGGTAGAAAAACTAACTTTCTATCTCATTTATCTTGATGAGGGAAAAGTCCTGGTGTTAAATGAGTTTCAGGAGCCACAAGTGAGACTCCAACCCTCCTGTGGCCCCGGCACAAACCCGACCCCTGCTAATTTCCCATGGCAATGGATTTCCCATCACCTCCCCAGGTCTTCTGAAGAAAACTACTAGGAGACAGCTGGAGCCACCAGTGACCAGAAGAGGGTCTGCTGAATTTTCCACTTATGCAAACACCATATGAAAAAGCAATCCCTTTGATAGATCCACTACGGGGGAAATTAACCAAACCACTGTCTCCCACAAAGTGTAAATATTCAAGACGTATCTGACTGCCAGTGCAGTCTCTCACAGATGGTGTGCGTGATGACAGGAGAACTGCTACGCTTCAGGGACTGAGGTTCATTGTCCATCTGTCTGTGGTCCAGGGAAGGAAGACAGACAGGCTGCACAAGCAGGGCTGTATTACACCTCCCTGCAGTGCCAGCACACAGCAGCTTCAGTAGGTGCTCTGCTTATTTATTTCTTTATCGTGTGTTTGGGAAAGATTTAACAGTATGCAACTCCGGCCTCCACTTTTTCTAGTGCTAAGTGCTACTCATTTGGTGTGTTTAAGAGCATTTTTAAGAGAAACTCGAAGCACATCCCAGGAAGGCTACTTAAGAAGACAGGGCTTTTTGATTCACTAGGTCCCAAAGCACAGCCCTGGACTCCCCAGATTCCACCCCACCCCCGTCCCTGCACGCCTCATGCACATCAGCCTCAGCAGCCACAGATAACGTCTATTCAACAGGTCTGATAGACAAGTAGGCTTCTTACCCACACAGTGAAAAGGGACATGAGTACATGTGCTAGGCTCAGCCTGCACCTATTCAGCTTTGTGGCAGCCCTCCATCCCACTCAGTTTCTCCCCAGCTCACCAAGAGATTTACCTCCTCATTGGGAAGTACATAGAGATGGTGAGGATCTGGCAAGGGAGGGTTTTAGAAACATCCTAACTGCAAACAAGGAGACAATTCTGGATGCCAGGAACAGCTGTATGCCCGGCCAAGCATTCATGCTACATGACTGCATGATGCAGGGTTTTAGTCTGCTCGCTCCCACCCAAACATGCTGTGCTGTAACTCACAGGTCGACATGCAGGTTGGGCTCAGCCCATGGCAGGATATGGCCCCAGCATGGACACTCCATCACTGCAGGGGCACCACTGTTTTCTTGGACTCAAGCTGGTCCTCAACAACCTCCCCATTACCAGAGCTCCCCTGGGCTTATGGCCACCCAGCCTCAGTCACCACCAAAGTCTGCAGTTTTTCTGATATAAGCAATAATAAGCTAAAATCAAAACACATTCAAAACTTTTTCTTCTTATGGCTTACCACCCAAAAGGTGGCTAGCCAGCTCCAGAATATTAGTTCTTCCAGTAGAAGGGACATGACAAGTCATCTCACCCTGTGCCATACCACGTTTGAGATCTGTAATGGCCGCTAACTATACAAGCAGCAGTGGACCAAAGACTTATTCTCATGAAAGTTCATCAAAACGAGCAATACACCCAATTCTACTCATGAGAGTTTGATATCAGGCAGTTTCTCCATAAAATAAACTCTCACGCTCATTCAAAATCAAAGAGCCACTTCATCAAACACCACTTCTTTTCTACAAACAAGTTTTACAGAAGGCAGAGAGGGCTCCTGTCAGACCCACTACAGATTTTGGGTGCGACATTGGTGTGCTCACTGGTCATGGGCCTTGCAGTTGCAACCCCATGAAATAACGCATTCTCTCTGCTACCCATCAGTTCCCTTCCCATTTGATCTGAAGCACTTTGATAGAGTGACCTCACATCATGTTCGCTTGTGGCGAACCTAGCGGGACACAATTCCTGGGCAAGGCAAACGCTAAGTCACAGCAGTAACAAATCTGGGCTGTGAATCACTCCTGCCCCATCTGGAATAAGACTTTATTTATGCTCTTCTTCCTCCTTCACCCATCATTACAAAAAAATACCCTCCTGTTAAAAGATGTGAGGCTCAGCATAGCTCTGCTGCCAGCAGGGCCAGCCCTCAAGCACAGATCACCTTTGCTTACAGATGATGGTCTGCAAAGAGAAGTTTCTCCACAACAGTTTAAAATCTCTCTTTCAGGGAGAGCTCTCCACAAAGCTGAAGTACAAGCCTTTTGCATGTGGGAAAACAGCACTGCTTGAATGCAGATAGCTCCTAACTATGGCATTTTAATTAACAGCTGAATCACATTCAGTTTATGTAGTAACGGTGTGTAAAATAATCACTTTAAACACCCGCTCGTGGTACCTACCCCAGCGCAGCAGCAGAACAGGGAGAGGGAAGCTCAGCACCTTGCCCCTGTTGCCTTCTCTTGCAGTGCCCTGCCGAAAATGAAGGGTGTGTGGGCAGGGCTGGGAGTGGGCAAGGGCTCAGCCCTGTCACCAAAGCACCCACTGCTGCGTGTTTCACCCTGAGGGTCACTCTGCACTGTCACAGGTGGCGAGGAGACCCTGGGAACCTGCTTCTCTTCCTTCACCTTCAGTGCAGCCCTTCCACGGGCTTTGGCCCAGCTCAGCACATGGAGATGGGTGGGGAGGGGACACCTCCCAGGAAAGCTGCCAGCTGCAGCTGCCTTGCTCCCGGCAGGAAGAGGAGCTAGTCAAGATGCTCCCAGTCCCACCAGTGATACCACACCACTCCCCAAGACTTAAATGGGATATCTGGATGCCTGACAGCCCTGCATGCCTGTGTTTGTAACAGTCACCTCAGCACCTCATTCTGCAGGGACTGATAAATATCTTCTGAAAAAAAATGAACAGTCCTATTAAAATAAAAAAATAGTATTACCAAGGCATACGGCTTTTTCTCTCTCATTCCTTTTTTTCAAACTAAACATATAGTACCTTCATTGTGCAATTCCAGGCATGAATATCTCATTTAAGAAATCTGAGATCGTCTGAAAGGGAGAGTCCGTTTTACCCTATAAAGAACTTGGAAGGGCAAGCAAAACAGCTTCAACCTATGCCAGAGTAATCTTCACCGGTGCTGGCCAGTCCTAAGGCCAGTACCTAACTCATTTTTTGAAAGAGAAGAAAAAAATAGAAGAAAAATCAGAAAGGCTCATCTTACCTTGTGACTAGAGCCACAGAGCTTGGAGCCTTCATCATACACACTAAATTCGGTGAATTCATATTTAAGGAGCAATTTTCATCTTCTTACTCTGCTCAAAGCAGAATGTCTCCTCCTCCACCCCTTAGCAACTCCTATTCCACAAGACCTAAATCAACCTGTCTGACTTTTCTTCTCTTTTTTTCTTTTCTTTTCTCTAGACTTGGAAGTTTGGACTAAAAGACAAAAGGAAATGGTTGACAGAAGAACTAAATATGGAAATGTGCAACCCCATTAATCAACATGAAGAGCTCTCAGACGTGAAGAAATTCTGAGAACTTTGTACAGACTCCAGTACACCGTTCCAGACATCCTATGTGCACACATATGTCCCTGAATGGTCTCAGGGAACACATGCCCCATATGCCTGGATTTGAACTTGAAGGTGCTGTCCCTGGCCCTGCTTCCCTGTTTTTCCCACCGCAGGACCATCCTAACAGCACATCCTGTCCAGTGGTGCAGCAACAACCAGGATAAACTGTGACAACCCCAACCACTGCCTATTTCTCTACATGAATTTGCAAATCGGGGGAAAATGAAAGACTATAAAGCTTTGCAGTGGAAATCCATCCTTGAATTGTGGTAATGTCACTGTGTTCTGCCTTACTTGCTTTTACCTATAGCCAGACCAAAACACAGCCGTATAAAGACCTAAAATCCTAAAACAGGGCAAGGGCTATTACAAAGGCTTTGGTGAAGCTGAGTTAAAAGCAACCTTTTTATTCTGTGCTCTAACATTGCTTTGTCATTCAACAGCAGCCAGGAAAGATGCTGCTGCTTTCCTCAGAAACTTGCCCCAGTCTGAAAACTATAAAACTGCAAAATTCTCTCTGTTCTAACCCGCCCGAATACAGCCAAGTTTCACTGTGAGCTTCAATCCATTAGCTGATTAAAAGCTATAGATCATGCTGTCTTGGACACATTCAGGCCATTATGAATAAGACCTGTCAGAAAAGATTCCAGCACAACTGGTATCTTTGAAATTGCTAGGGCTACAGTTAATAAAACTTCCCGTTCAATCGCTCTTCAAGCCTGCAATACCAACAGGCAAAGAAATTTATGGAATCCTTTGAAACTACATATTTAGAAGTGAGTTACAGGTACAGCAGCTTTAATTTCCAGACGTCAACAAAAAAATTATCCCAAAAGAATAGCAAAGCAGCTGTTGCATGTCTGTGACAGTCTGCTTATCAGAACCACACAAAAAAAAAAAAATCACTGATTAATTCCAGCTCCAATTTACAGATTTGCTTCCTACAGACTAAGCAAAACTTTGAAGTGCCTCTATAAACAACTTTTTTCATATCCATCTGTTTTCTCCCATCACTCCAAAAAGTATCATAAAAAAATTATCCCTCTAACCAATGCATCTAACTATTATTGACTGCTCTTGGAAGCCACTAGTTTACCAAGAACAGGATTCAAAGTAAGAAAATATTAGAATAACAGAGTTTTCCAGGGTCTGGAAATAAATACTGACTGCTAAACAGCAGCCACTGTTCCAGTATTGCTACAAGAGTTCTTTTCCAAGTCACCTCCCCATATGCCAGGACTGCCAGTCCCTGGTATTCAGCCAGGCACTTCCCTCATGCTTAAAATTAATCTTTGCCACCGAGGGTGATAAAGTCCACACATCTGGGAGGCTCCAACTCTTCCATGCTAGCACCAGAATACCATTAGCTGTAGCTAAATTAGGCAAGTAAATCAGGAGAATGCAACTGTGTTTTGAACACTGCTAAGCCTACTCGACTGTCTCCTCTGACATCAGTTCTTTCTTGACAGGGAGAACAAGCAAACCAGCAGGTTTCCTCTGGCCAAGTAAATTTGCTCTCGTTTCTGTCAGCTGAGAACTCAGTCCTTACAAATGCACCTAGATATGTCAGTCTTTTTATTAGTGTCATAGCAAGGTCCCTATTACAAGAGATTTACTAGACTTCCTAGAGGCTCAGCAAACCATCTCACTCTTTCAAACTTCACATTATAAATAAGTCAAGATTTTTCACCTGCCCATCACAATGATATTTTAGCACTTGCCTTTTATGGCAGCAAACTCTAAATCTTGTCAAATTGCTAGCTGCACATTATTTACCTAAAAAAATTATCCTTATATGCTTCAAATGATCTTTAAAGAGGCTGTAAAGGTTCTGAGTATATTTAGCATCTATGGCCATGAAACAGTTTATGCAAATATCTTTAGCTCAGTTTTCATTTGCCAGCTAGGCAAAGTAAAGACTCTGTACTTATTTATGACTCCTTCTTCACCTGCCATTCTGTATGAATGGTACCCTGTGAATATTTTCAAATGTTCTGTGACCTTGTGAATTATTTTATTGTAGAACGTAGAAAAGCAGCTTTTCCAAGTGACAGGGAGTCATTTACAACCTGCATAGTCTGGCAAATTATTTAAGTGCAACTCCACACACACATTAGTGTTCTTCAGCTGGTATTATTTTTAAAACTATGCTTATTGTTAAAACATTCTTCACTTTTAGAAAAGAAAAAAAAAATATGGGGAAGCAAGCGGGGAGGGAGATTATTTGTAATCGTGCCTATATTTGGTCTCGAAAAGATCTTATCCTACAAAATATACTTGGTCTTACTACCCCAAAAAATGTTACCAGGTCTTGTCCATTTTGAACATCAAAGAACTTAAACAATAGCAACTATCCCAACTGATGGATCATAATCAAAATATCTAAACCCGTTTTTTTCTGCTCTGACTATGACGACAAGTGATTCTCTACAAAAAGGGCTTAGAGATGAGTTACAGAATATGAAGAACATTTATTTACTTTAGAACACGGAGGGACTTTAGGGGCAAGAGGAAGAGTGGTTTAAACCCTTCTTGATACTTCAGTTCCTAAAAGCTTTCTAGTGGCATCATCATAGTTCAGTTGAATGTCAACGAGTTTGCTTTTTTTAGACTTACTTTTGCAGAGACCTCATAGGTAATTAATTGTAAACTGCCAAACATAGAATGGCTTGGGTTGGAAGGGACCTTAAAGATCATCCAGTTCCACCCCCTGCTATGGCCAAGGACACCTTCCACTATATCAGGTTGCTCAAAGCCTCATCCAACCTGCTCTTGAACAATCTCCAGGGATGGGACATCCACAACTTCTGCACCAGTTCCAGTGCTCACCACCCTCAAAGTAAAACATTCTTCCTAATATCCAATCTAAATCTCCCCTCTTTAAGCTTAAAACCATTACCACTCATCCTATCACTGCACTCTGATAAAGAGCCCCTCCCCAGCTTTCCTGTAGCCCCCTTTAAGTACTCAAAGGCTGCCAGCCTTCTCTACTCCAGGCTGAACAACCCTAACTCCCTCAGCCTGTCCTCACAGGGGAGGTGCTCCAGCCCTCTGATGATCTTCGTGACCTCCTCTGGTCTTGCTCTAACAGATCCATGTCCTTCCTGTGACGAGGACTCCAGAACTGAATGCAGTATTCCAAGTGAAGTCTCACAAGGTCTCAAAGCAGCCATACAAGCAAATCCCACAGCAGACAGGTCAGACAATGTCCAATTACCACCAACATAAAAGGAAAATCTAGAGTTCTTGACATTTAGACTCCTTCCCACCACTCTTACTCCCCAGTTTCTGTTCCATTATGCCCTTGCTGTTCACTTGCTGTCATCATAAACTGGAAAGAAAACACAGTACTTCTCTCAAAAGGAAACAAAACACGTGATCACCAATACTAGAAGCCTCAGCCTTCAAATACAAGAACTTGATTTTGTAAGGCAGCAAGACTGCGAAATAAGGACATAAAATTAATAGAATGGCAACTTGACTGATAGCACCAAGTCTATAAAAGAAAGTTGCCAAGGCTCATGAGCTACTTCAGTCAAATAAACGTGCTCAAAGTTGAACTCATATATATACCTATCTAACAAACTAGTGTTACCCAAAAAAACCCAAATCTGTGCCATCTTCACTTGGAACAAAAAATTCGGATAACTGAAGGAAATACTTTGACAAGGACAAAAATAATCAAAGGTCTGGACCTGTGAGAGAGGAGTGCAGTGATCAGATTTGCTCTGAAGTGAGCAAACACATCAAAGGTTGCTGCAAATAGAAGCAAGCTGATTTGTTCTTCGCAATGACATTGCACAGAACAGGAACTTAGTGCTCAAACTGCAGCAAGGAAGATCTAATTTAGGCATTAGTGAAGTCTTTTTTCCAATGGTAAAGATAACTCTGGGCAGGTTTGCTGAGGGAGCCTGTGCAATTTCCCATGCTGAAGACGTTTACACACTGAATAGGTAAACTGCCAAACATGGCAAAGATATCCTACCGGGTGAAAGGGAATGGAGTCCTGAAATAATTCCCAGAGCTACTCTTAGGAGTGTACGATAGATTCCTGGACTGAGAGATGGTAAATGCCATTATCAAGAAAAGAGATTAGAAGTTCCTGCTGTTTGTGGGCAAGGACAGGAGGGAGTATAATGCAGACTGAAGTGTGGAAAGACAGCATTTGTTTTCAGCCTCAAGATGGCAAATTAATGACTCCATTATTACATAGATGGTTTTCTACAATACATGCATTGCTTGTTTAGTGCTAAACACAGACATATTCAAGATAAAAGACCATGATGACCATTTTGACAAATACAGAGACAATGAAGTGTGAATCCTTCTGTTTTAGAACCTCAGATCACTTCAACCAGGCTCCCGCTGCAGGTACAGACATCCCCACTTTACAGAGTGAGAAGGTAGACAGTTCAGTTTTCTACCTGCAATCAGGCTGTGGTGATGGGAGGTATGGACACCCCAGACAAACCATTCATGACCTTCCCATCCTCCCAGCATCCAGCACTATTTTAACTGCCTTGCGTTTCCAGTTGATATAAATCCCCCGAGTTCTTGATGACTACCTCAGGTAGCAGAGCATCTTCCCTAAACTGAAGAACAGCAGGGATTCTAGAGGACTGAGAAGTTACTCACTAGGGCCAAAAAAGGGTCTGAAGACATCTGACAAAAGACCTGAAGTGGCTGCCAGGCTGGAACTGTGTTAGCTTCCAGATCCATATGTCTAGGTCTTGTTTTTTTCCAATAAAAATGGGTATTCAGAGGACTAGAAAACTAATATTGACGAACACGGGAGCCCAAGATATGAGCAATATCTCAGCCACCTCTGTCTGCCCTCTGTTTTGTAATAGAGGATATTTATTTTTATATATATAAATAAAACAGAATTTATCATGTATGTGTATTTATAAACAAGTCAAGTAACATTTCTACCCAAATCTCTTGTTGTTTATCCTAAAATTAAAAGCACACTTCCAGCTGAAAAGAATAACAGTGTAGATACCTCTGCAGTAGCATCTGCTCCAAGCAGTTGCTCAGGTTTGCTGTTCCCAGCAAGAAAGACAGCACTGCTGTGGTGCAAACGGCAGCTTGGGAAAGGAGATAATGCCCCAAACCATCATTTCTCAGGCTCACTGAGGAGCTGGTACAGATTCGATAAACAAACTACTGAGACTCTCTGACAGCGGTCAAAAGGGACATTTATTCCTTGAGTCTCATTTCCAAGTTTATGAAATACGTTGGACTAAAAATCACCCACTGCACTTTAGAAAGTGTTTTCAAAGGCAGTCACCTTAAGTAGCTGGGGTTGCTTACTGCCAGCCATGGCTTCCTGATCCTGAGGACTTTTCAGGTGACTCCAAGGCACAAGCCTTGCACCAAAAGCTGTATGTATATTGTGCTGAAGAAACCTGACCAACACACTTTATTTCTCAAAGGGACAAAGACTTAGCTTGGAAAGCATGCCTTGTGCAATAATGCTCGGCCACCAGCTTCTCCTAAGAGGCATCATTTGCTCACACTGGGTATCACTTTCCTACATCGTTTTAAACACAGGTTTGGGCAGGACCCTCAAGAACCAGGATAATGAGGGTGTTACACCAGGGTCCTTCCATCTGCCAGTGAACACTTATCCAGCCACTCCTTCCAGGTCCCTGCATGCAACATGACCACCATTCTTGCAGGCATCCAGCTTCTAGGCCCAGCATTCCTCAGCACCACCTTTCAGCAGCAGGCTCTCAAACAACAGATCACAGCCCCTTTTTTATCCCTGGAGGTTTAGCCTCTGTGTCTTACCTTATAAGCATGCAACCTGAGTCTTCAGACTAGCTGTCTGAAGACATCTTTAATATGTTTCAATCACTAGCTTGCCCACAGAGCTGTTGCTTTCCTACCTTACTTTTCAGCTGCTGGACTAATCTGACAACACATTTTATATAAAAGCTCCTCCACCCTGGTAAGGTTTTACCATGTGTTGCATTCAGCCACAAAACACAGATTTCCTTAGATATTAATGTTAGCTTTTCCTACCTAAAGGATCATTCCTGTTAATGTAATAAAAGACATTTTCGTCTCAATCTTCTGAATACGGAGACATCAGTACTTTCCCTCCTAGGCAGACCCTGAAATTTCTGAGCTGCCTAAAAAGGAGCAGCTGATCAATAGCTTTTTTTTCCTAAAGACAAAAAAAATTGTGAGCTGAAAATTAAATTTAATTTACCTTTTTGGGATGTCTTTGTGTCTAGCAAGCTGGAAGCTCTACAGGCACAACTAGGAGCAGAGAAATTCAAGATGGGACGTGACACACTGGACAGGTTTTGTATTTCTCTCCCCTTTTCCTCCCTTCCCAACATACCTTCCAGCACCTCCTTGCGAGTGATGGGATGGTAGATGATGAGGGGTGAGCCATCTTGAATCCCAGAATCTAATAAAACCCTCCTGAAATCAAAACATCTCAGCAAAGTGGCTGATTCAGCAAAACAGCATTGTTAATTATTTAGAGGAAAAGTGCCAAAAAAATATTCCAGTTATACGCAGTCCTACTATCCTCTTGCAGCTGTCTTTGGTGAGGAACTTCCAGAGCTCTTTACCCTGTGTACCTGAGATCTTCAAAACGTTTTTTAAAGGAAAATGAGTAACGAGAAGCATTGAGTGTCTGAAAGCTACTGTTCTAGACTACCCACAAAGATGTGGCACTTTGTGCCCTGTGGCCTAGCGTTTCCTCTCAGTCGCAAGTAAACACCAAATCCTAGCAATGTGCGCACAAGTTTGTTTTCCATCATCATTATCTTCTTAAGGATGCTGTTATAGGTCCTGGGTTTGGACATCAACTCATTTTAAAAAAAAAAGCCCACAGCTAATTGAGTTAAGTTTTCATTGCCCACTCTGATGGATGGGATCGTCTCCAAGTCTAACCTACAGTACAGGATTTGGTGCTTCCTCAACCTATTCCTGCATGCATAAAGGCCACATTATGATCGTGGCAACATTAATACTGAGCCTACTGCTACCTATTGAAAAGTAAAGGCAACAGTACTGATGAAAGCATCTATGAACTACGGGATACGATATAATCATCTCGGCATTTTTCTGAATAACAATTCAATTGTATCTATCCTAGAGGCACACAAGCTTTGCTCAGGTCAATCACTCGGTTATCAAACATGACACAGCTATTTGAAGTTCCAATTAGCAATGAAGATTAGGTGAACATCAGTTTAACTTTCTATATATTTACATATAACTAATTTTTATGCACAATGTAACTGGATAAAGCTATGTGTATATGAATGCATCTTTTCATTGCCTTGTATGGCACTGCACCTTGCTTTTCACTTATCTAGTATAGCTTTAGTGAGTAATCATGCAACTATTTGATTATTCTGAATGAAGACAAAATTAAGACTATTTCTAACTATTCATGTTAATGTCCATTTGAAGATATCTCCTACCAAACCTCTAGACACAAAGTAGGTCAACTAAAGTACAGGTTACAATCACACAGCATCAATTTTCCAAGGGCTTTGCTCAGTGATTTTCTTAGCTACTCTCTCAAAAACAAAAATACCACCCAACATGGACAAAAAGATTTCAGACCTTACCAAATCATAACTGTGGAATGGGTTTCATATTAAGTAGCTGCAGACTGAAAGAGAATCATTACTGTCATTTATTAAATTAACAGCATAATACTTGGAAACGGTCTGTGTTTTGAATTCCACCTGCACCTGACCTTGTGAAACTGTACCTCAACTTCAACAAGGTTTCTTTGCAAAGCCACACCGTAATCCACCACCACTAAGAGACTGGTAACACCACCCATAGCACATCTTACTTCTAATTCTGAAGTCTGAAGAATACTATCCATCCTCAAAACCTCTAAGTGCAATAAGACATTGCCGGGTAACTCAACAGTTGCTAACTTCATGAAAATCGCAGCTAACATCACTGTTCGCTAGAGCTCTTCCCTTCAGACATCACCTATTTATACACATTTAGGCACTGGCTTAAGAAAGCAAACTACAAGCTTCTGCTTGCTGAGGGGAGGGAACAGATGAATGGAAAGCACGCTCTGATTTGAAATCCTGTATTTTCCTGTCTTAGCAAGAGAAACTGAAGAAGAAAGCCATGCTTCTCCACTCAACCCTCCCAGCCCTATAGGCACATCCATCTTGCTCATGTTTCCATGTCCTACAGCTGGGGCACCCCAGCTCCTGCCCCATGGGATGCTTAGCCAGGATGGGTCTGCTCCTTGCACCAGCCTGTGGACAGGACCCTCCTGTGCCAAGCACCATCATTCCTCAATTGTCTATTGCAAGAAAATGCCTTTTCAAGCTCCTCTAGCTGGGTTAATGCCTTTGGGACCAGTTCTCTGGCTATGCACCACAGCAGCTCCCCTTTTGTACCTCAGCCCTGCCACGTGTGCCAGAAAAGCTGTCCCTACTGACTCCTTAATAAGAACAAGCATGACTCACCGAATTAAAGCAACCTTAGCCATAGTGGCTACAAATTTAGCATAGAACTGTGAAGTTTTCTGCTGAGCTTCACCCTGCCCTTGATTTACACCCAGCCTTGCAGCGAAGCATCCCAACCCAACAGCGGAAGGCTGCTTCACCCTTTGTCACCCTTTTAGGCGAGAGGCGGGGAGGCAATGGGAGGAGGTGCACACAACCCCCACATTTTAGCATGGAGTCAGGTTAGGTCCCCAGGAGAATGAAATCTAAAAAATCCCTCGCCTTGAACACGTTAGGCCCCCAGGGCTGCTTGCAGCCACAAAACCCACTGCTCTGACCCCACAGCCTCAGTCCCAGAAGCAGCACCGGGACAAACACTGATGGAGAAACTATGGATAAAGGCACTACTCTCTGGCAGGATCTTCTGCCCCTGTGTCCCCGGGTCTCTGCCGTGGCACTCAGCTGCTCTTCTCCTCCAGGCAAACATTTTCATTTCCTCATCACATCCAAATCGCCTTCGCGGTCACCTCCCCAGCAAATTTGATTAGAGCTATGCATTTTCTCACATCCTCTAAACAGAGTGGCTTATTCACATCACAGTTACTCTCCTTTATATTTGTTTATCCAACTATTTACATTGGCAAGCAGTCACCCTTGTAACCATTACAAACTAACCATTGGTGAGACCAAACCAGCTTGTTGTCCCACAAGCACCCACGGCCCGCCAGTCCTGCTGCAATTACTGGATTTTTGCACATACTCATTTAAGCCGACATTTCTCCCAAGCAGTTTCATTATCCCGGCCGTCAGCCAGCAAGTCCATTCTCCCCTTGGGAAAACTCTGCCTTCTTGATTGCCTCGTTCCTCTGACCCCTGGCAGGTCTGGTCCTATTTGCATCCAGCCTCCCCCAGGTCATGTAAAACCAGGGGAAAGTAGGCCAGGGAGAACCGTACGAGAGGTGCAGGGTTTATCTACTAATAAGTTCTACACTAAGTTAGCGCTTGAGGGCTGATGGGCAGCGGGTGCATGCAGCATTGCTGCAGGGCAGGTTTTGGGCAGAAGCAGGTGGGAGGAGTGAGAGGCATGTGTGCACCTCGATAATGGTCTACAGACAGGACATTCCAGCACCTCCAATGCGACCTATTAATGACTTGCAGGATGCAGTAATGAATATAGGGCAAATAAGTCAGCACACGCCTGGCAAGGCAGGCTATTGAGCCCACATTTAAAGAGAAACCTCAGAAATTAGACCTCTACTGTGCTAATAGTATTGGCAATGGTATGAAAATGTGTTTTTACACATTTACACACATTTCCTTTACCGCTGTCGGTAACTGTGCTTGTGCCTGAATTTCCTGGATTAAAGTACAGAAACCACAACCAATACAGCTGTTCAAAGCAAATGAGGACCTGAATGCGTGGTGAGTTTTAAACAACACCCACTCTATGCCATTTATTAAACTCCTGGGGTGCTTTTCCACAGACCAATTTTGCCAGTCTTGCCCTTTGCTTCAGCAAAGCTCCAATCAACTCAGAAATCAAGAAAGTCAATTCTGCGATCAAGGAATTACTTAGACAAATGGAAAACCGGAAAAGAACCTAAAAATCAAACAGAAAAAGGACTTGAAATTCTCCCTTGAGCACTCTTTTGATACTGTGAGGATAAGAGGCTTGTTTGCACCTTGGAAGGTTGAATTCTTCTCATGCCTTTTGAGAAGCAAAGCAAAAGCAGCAAAACAAAGAGTATCAAAACCAGGTATGAAATGTCACCATGAAAATATGGCACAGTTATGCACAGATAAGCAAAAAGAAAATACTAGTGATAACAGGTGCGTTTGGCAGGGAGGGGACTGTTTTCGCACTGCAGAGAAAAGCAATTAGAACTATCTAATATCTAAACTACTTTCAAAGGACTGGTTTGTTTGATTTTTTTTTCTTTTTGTTTTTTTTTTTGAAAAGTGGCAAGGCCAAGACAAATTTTGCCAACATTCAAAACAAGGTTTTGTGATGTTAATAACACTTTCCTACTGGAAACAGAGGGTAGGCTGCTCTCCCTCAGCATATACACACTGGGTCTCTACCAACACATGCAGCACCCGTGATGCACCTCTCTCACTCAGAGAAGAGGCAAGAGATTTTATTCCCTAGATAATCTTAAGCTTCTTGGGGAAGCCCATGTATTATTCACTAAAAATTTCTAACAGCCGTTAAATTATTGCTAAAGGTCAACATTTAACGTTACTCACAAGAACGGATATGTTTTGCTGCCCTTCAGAACAAATGTTTGCAGTAACATCTCTCTAAGAGCAGGTCACCCCCCACCACCCCAAAGAGGAAGAGCGAGCCAGATGGGGTGGGGACCTGCCCTTCCCACTGTTTTCCACTGTCAGCTTTAATTTTACTATTTTAACTCAGTCCTCAGTGCCTGTAGTCATAAAGAAAAGTCCTCTGACACGACATCGCAACAGTGAGACTGGCTGGGGCACTGCAAATTTACTTTGTTTCAGAAGGGGAAGGGGGACACCTCTTAAATGTCAAAGAAAAGTTGGGAACACCAGCTTTCAGCCTGAATTACCAGATGGGACTGAGTCATCCCCCCAGTTTCACATCCTCAATTACAGCCTTGAGGTCAGCAACGGCACAGATTTCATGCACAACAATGCAAAACGCCTTGGGGTTGGACTTTCCTGGAGGACAGGGTCTGTTCCTGCTGTATATCCTCTAGAGGACCAGCAGCTATGGCACCCTATGTAAGAGCAGCCTAGTCCAGGGCAGTTTCTGCTTCCTGGAGTTAGTTGTGGCTATAGGAGAAATGTCCAGGCAGTTCTGCACATATGTCCCTCCACCTCTTTTTTTTTTTTACTCCTTTTCCTGCAAAGCTGAAGACTTTTTCAGCTACTTGGTGGCTCTTACGATCTCTTCTCCTTTACTTATTTTGTGGAAAGCATGGAGATTTAGCATCCTTGCCCGAAGCGCTCCTTCCAAAGGAGCAGTAGAAGAAGTACCTGTATGTCCCAGGGGAAGGAATTAAGCTAGTATCTCACTGCAAGCATCCTTCAAGGTGATGCTGACAATAACGTCTGCCGCTAATGCGGCTGCAATAGCTTATATATATCAGCACGGGTATCCAGCTGGTAACATTCAGAAACATCGATCCCAAACTCCTCAATGCTGGCACTAAAATTTATGGTTAGACTATCTCCCGGTCATCAGTGTGCACACATTGCCCATCTCAGATATGAATATTTGCCACCACGTCCCATCAACTACTCTTGGTAGTTCATATAAAGTCAATGGGATCTATGCAGCAAATTTTCAGTATCTATTCTACTCTGTTGATAATGTCTATAAATTACTTGGAGAAACCAGCTGTAAAATTGCTAAATTGCTGATGACATGAAACTGAAGGGAGTAGTAAATACAAAGCAACCACAAGAGAGATCCAGAGGGATTCAGATCACTTATGTAACTAGGACAGTACACTGAAAATTAAATTTACTGCAGAGCAAACGTAAACTATTGCTCAGTTATTGGAAAACTGCAGCAGCAAAAAAACTGCACTTCTGAACTGAAGCACAAGAGAATAGGACTGTGACTGTGAAATAGCAACAGACACCTATCAAAAATCCCTCTTGAAGGAAAAAAACTAATCCAGCAGAGCTGCTGCTGTGATGGGATCTGCAGTAGCTGGGAAGGGCACGGCCCTGACAGGGGACAGCAATTTGCTGATCACACTCTGCTTGAAGACTACAGGGCAGGTATGAGAGCAAGCTGTATGAGGAGGCTACAAACAGAAAACATGCTTTCTTAGCAGGCGGAACCGCTATTTGATTCTGAGTCTGGCCAAGGGCAAAGTGAGCTATTCATGGACAGGATGAGAAGCTCCCAGACCTGCTAGCCGTGCCTGCAGCAGCCAGAGAGGAACCCCAGGCACCTGAGCCCAATGAAAGCTCTGAACTGAGAAATGCACTGAGGCAAAAAAATGCATGAAGAGGTTGCGGATATAAATAACAGCTTCCCAGATGATCTAAGTAAGGACTAATTTGTCTCAAAAAGGCATGCAAAATCACCTGTGTGTTACTTCACACATCCGTTAAATCCATGAGAACCCAGAGGCTGTCCCAGTTCAGGTGTAACAGGAGCACAACACAGCAGCCTGGTAATCCCATTAGGGGCAGCTCCACCATAGCCGTAGCACCACTCAGGCAAAGCCGTAACACCAGAAGCCAGGGGACCAAGGAAAGGGTACCTGCCTGCCCTGGGGACCAGGAGCCTAGCAGCAAGGATTGCCTCAGAAGGAATGGCTACCATGTCATGGAGAGGAGGAAAGGGGGTTGCTGACGGGGGCGGGAGAACCCAGCAGCCATTTCTGGTCTTTTGCCAGCGTGACATTTTTTTAAGGCTTTGTACTTCACCTACCTCAAGCAGATCCTCACGAGGACGGGAGGAGGCATACCTGTCACTGGGCAGCCTCTCCGCCAGACTCCAAATCCTTGCTCCCCAAAATACCTCATCTGGGCCACACAACGTATTTCCCCCTAATCTCACTCTTGGAAATATCTGAGCTATTTTGGCTCCAAAATTAAAATAAAATACACAAAAGTATTGGTTTTGCAGACCTTCTTGGGAAATTTCAGCACAAGTATTTACAATTTGGGAATGAGAAAGACAGCCGATAAGGCCCCAAAGTGCAAGTCAGACAAGGGCCTTGATTTGCAGACATTTTTACCTGTGTTGCGTATTATACAGACATTTTAAAAACTACGGAAGTAGAGACAGGAATCCCACTGTAAATCATGTGAGAACTGTCTAGCAGCTACAGAGAAGTATGTGCCTTACTTAAATGTAAGCGATCATCAGGTTGATGTTCCTGTCTCTGCCGGCGAGCAAAACCTGACACTGCAGCAAAAGGTGAAGGTCTTCAGGCTCTAGTGCTGTCAGGTCCTGAGCAATCCAGTAAGGTGTTGGGTAGCCCCACCTTTCCCAGCCATCATAAGGTGCCCAAAGATGCACCACGCTTCCTCGGCCACTTGTGGGATCAAGGCACCCAGGCGACTGTGCAATGTGGAAAACCATCTCTCCTCATCTCTGGAGAAGCAGTTATATCCTGAAGCATGAAATTTGTTTAGCTCTATTTTCATATGCAAAACAGTATTTGACATAAAATTATATAATCCCTAAGAAAAACAGTAAAAAAAAAATAAAGAATCATTTTGGTACTTAACTCAACAGCATCTAACAAGTATGAAGGAAGAAAGGAAATTTAAAGAAAAGATTAATTTTTAAGTGGAAAACACATAATGGCCTCAAAAAATAAAACCATTATGCTAAAGAACAATACTGAAAAGGTAATTAAAAATGTTATTAGACAATTTCAGGAGAATAGAAAATGAAAAAATAATCAGTGTTGATAAGCCAAATCTCCCACTCTTAGATGTTCTTTCACATGTGAAATTTTATTATGTATAAATCTGTACCGCATTTTGCAACACAGAACAGAAAAGCTCAGTTTTTTTTCATTTTCCATTTTCTTTTCCGAAATGTTATATGGTTAGCTGACTCTGTTAGCTTAATCATTCTTTTCCTCTCAATTCAAACAGGAATTTCCCAAACATCTTTCCCCTTCTTCTTTCAGGCTGTGCCCCTCCATGGTAGCCTGCTCTCCTACGGCAGGGATGCACATGCCTCCCAGGCCCCTTGAGATCCCTCTTGAACACACAGCCACTCCCAACCCCATTTGAGGGAGGGAGGGAGGTTTCCAAAACGTTGTCTCTCCAAAATGAATGAAAATTGACAATGAGGCACAGGGTCAGAAGGAGCCAGCAGGCATGCTGCCTCTCATCTGCCCACAGCAAAAGAGGACAGGAAGGGGCTGGAAGGACCCTGGGGCATAGGGACAAAGAGGGGACACAAGGCGGTGGCTTGGCGAGGAGGGTTTTTGGATTTCTGTGCTTGGATGACATAGGCATACAGAAATCCATTGAGAAAGCAGCTTTTAACAGCTAATCCCAAATAACTCAGCTTTCCATCTGAGGCTCTGCTTTTTTTTCTCCTTCTGCCTGATCTTAGCTCCTAACTCCACATCAAGCACCAAGGTTTCTGCTCTAGGACCCCGCTGAATCATGGTGCTAAATTGGGAAGTCTCCCAAAACGCATTTTGCCTTGCAGTGCCTACTGCAGGATTTCTACCAGCAGCATCCAGTGGAGATGGATGCAGGCAAAGCAAATAAAGAAAATGATGTGGGTATTTTTTTTCCTCCCCTCCATCCTCTTGATGAGATTTCAAAACAGACATCAGTTCATGAATAAAGAAAAAATTGTTTTGGTTTTGTTTCTAAGATAATGAAGTTTTTCTGTGTATTTTTAGTGCCAAGGACAATGGCTATAGAAGCAAAGGAATGAAAGCGGCATGGATGCTAAAATTTCAATTTTCCTGTGCTCTGTGGCTACATCTTCCCATGTCTTCACAGAAGGAATAACGTGTCTTCCTGGGTGTCAGTGCACGTGATTTTGAGTCATACTGAAGTCAGTGGGACAAAGGCAAATGCTTAAATGCTAAGTTTGAACAGCTCAGACCGTGAAGGACCTTAACTCAGCCCAGGGCATCCTTAGCAGGGGAAAAAACAAAATCTAAGGACAATCCTAGGAGCATGAGATCACCCATGCTGCCATAGCAGCTGATGTGGATTTAAAGGATCTGCAGAGAAGGACTAAAAACATGTTAGCAGAGAGTTAATATTTGTAGAAACTTGAAATGCGGCAATCAGAATAACAGCATTTGGATGAGAAATGCTGAAGATTATGGGGCTGAAGCTTCAATAGCAGTGTTTCTATCACATGCAATGCAGGTAATTGAGTCTTGGTTCTTTGCAGCTTACAATGAAACCAAAGAGAAAGGCAAGATAGATGGTAATTGCCACAGTCTGGGTGTAACCGTGAAGGTACTGTGTCGATACTGATAAACACATGACTCTATATGGCTTCTGACACAAGGTGCTCTACTTTCATGTTTGCTGAAGCTTAATTACTAACATCTCTCACCCATGCATTCCCTCCCCAGAAGCAGCAGCATGCACCTTCGTCTGAGCAGGGCTGGTTTGTTCAAACACACGATGCTACACATTTGTGACAGGGCACCTGAAGACACTCTCCTCATGCTTAGAAAGCTCCAAAATAACCTCACACAATCTCATAACTCTTCCATGAGCAGGCTTCACCTTTAGCATGGCAGGTACGAACAAAATAAAAAGCCTACCCCAACAAGGAAATATGTGTTTGGGGTTAACCAACACCTATTCAAGTTAGCTGTCTACTTAAATACTGTCCTTACCAAAGGCCTGACCTTGCCATAGCTGAGTGCATCCAGCTTCAAGCGAAGGCAGTGCCTACCTTGTTGGGAAGTTTAGTTTAGCAGCATTAAAGGTGCTTGTGATTCCTCAAAGAAGAAATAAAACCCTGTGGAAAGAGCTGGTGCCCAGGTTTCTGAGGGAGGAACAATCATTTCTATAAGTAGACAGCACTTCCAAAAAAATAACACCAAAAAAAACTGTGCATACATTTGCATGGAGCATGGCTCCTACCTCTGGTCCCAAGCCCGTGAAGACCTCTTTAGCTCTTTCAGATGACAGCACATTTGTGGGAGCCACATTTACAGAAGAAAAATAAAGTCTCAAAAAGTATAAATGGAACCATCAATTTCTGTCACTAGCATTTTCCTCACTGTTGACCAAGTTAAAGTCTCAGTAACTATTTACATCCATGGCACTCATGGATTCATTCCAGAGACATCAGAAATAACTTCCAGTCCCTTGCAAACAACTCACATTCCCCCACTGCCTATCAGGTCACCCCAGCTCGAGATGCAGCTCCTGACCTGGAATTAACACCTCAAGCTCCAGCTTTAGCTGCTACTGTAAATGTCTCCTTCAGGACTCCAGGTTCACTTTACAATTTAAAAACTCACTTCGAAATTATCTAAACTTGCAAAAGAGCTACAGTTTTGGGGGAATGCCACTTGGGCCACCACTCAGGAAATCAGGTACTGAACTCCTCCTGCTACCACTGGGACTCCAGCACACACCTCAAACCCAGCAGGTGCTCAAGTAAGTGTTTCTTCAATACTCGGACCCGGGCTTAAAATCACATCTGGCCGCTGAGCCGCTCACAGTGGTGCCCCATGGGCTGTGCCCAGCACAATATGATCATCTCGCAAAAGGCTCTGCCAGAAGCCTGCAGCATCTACAGTGGAAGTCCCATGACCCTTCCTGAAGCAATCTTCATCTTTTCCCCATTAATTCCACCTATTTTTCCCCTGCAGCTCCATTCATCGCTATTTATGCCCCAATTGACTGCAAATAATTGATCCCTGCCTGCTCTGAAACTGTTCTTTATGTATTTATAGATATCATGTCTCTGCACATCCTAAGGTTAAGGCTTATCCTTAGCCTTTTCTATTACAAGCCTTCTGCTTCCAAATACTTTTTGAGGGGGTGATTATTTCTTCATCCCCTCTGACCATTCTCCAGTATATCCATTTAGATTAACAAGGGTATCCAGAAGGAAATACAGCACAGGAAGCAGCAACCACTGCAGACTGCAATAAATTACACTGCTTTGCCTCTGCCATGCCCACCACACATTAGCAACCAGCAGCTTTGGATGCCAACTCTGAGTGAACTGGGAGAGGCTTGGCTTTCAAAAAGCACAACACATCAACTTTGTGAAGTACAGTGGTTTTCTTTCCCTCACAAGCAGTACTCATTATCAAGGATCGTGTCTGAAATAAAAACAACCCCACCTCCCCACAGCTGGTTATTTTAAGTGGACTTCCCGCAGCTGGAAATGGAGGTTTAAACCTCCGTCCTCTCTGAGGACTGCACCACTGGAATGTTTAGGTAACCTATCCTGAGCCCCTGACTCTTCCATGGGCTATTTCACATACCTTTATATTCCATACATTTAAAAATTCCTTCCTACTTGAACCTTTGCTCATTCTTTTACATCTGCTTTAAGCCATTTATCCACTCACTCCTTAACAGATCTCACTTTAAACAAAATCAATGATCACCTTTTTAATTTACAAAACACATTTGACAGCATACAGACCCCTTCCAGTGCTGCCCACATAACCCAGGAATAACTTACAATTTTGCATGCATCCAAGTCCATCCCTATTCAATTAAGTTCTTCTCCAGTTTGAAGTCCTAAGAACTCCTTTACCCTTACTGAATTCAGTGGAAACAAGTCAGTAAGCCAACACAGTGCCAAACAAATAAGCTTAAGGGAGAAAATCCAAGCCTTTGTTTTTTTCTTTGCCCTATAATCAGAGCTCCTAATTGCCAGTAAAATTAAACCAAAATTGAGAAAAAATAATCTTTTGTGTATTCCCTTCACCTCTTACTTCAAATCAGCCTCTTTGAGAAGAAATGCAATATCCTTATTTTCATCACCTACTCTCACCAAATTGTCCATCTCTCCAGAAGTACAACTGCAGGCACACCACACCACACAAGTGCAGTGAGTCCCACACTCCTGGGAAGCTCTGAGGATGCTGTATGCCCAAATCTCTGAATGGTTCACACTTCAGCTGGATACTCAATGGCCACAGGCATGCAGTAAAACACACATGCACGGTATACTGTACATATCCACTGTAACTTCTCTGCATGAGCTTAAGCACAAGAGACATTTCCAAGCATCAGGACATGCCCAGGAATAATGACGACAAATTTACAGTTCTCACATTCAGCACAAATCCAGAAAAAAAAAGCGACACATTTGAGAAAAATCTGTAATTTAAGTGACCCCTCACTAGTTTTGATAGAAAAACGTCACAGTAGGATGGGCAGAAAAGAGTCTCCTAGAAAGACAGAAAGGCCAAAAATAGTACCTTTTATCTGTAGCTATGAGGCAAAGAAACACGACTACTTAGAAGTACCAGCATATCGCCAAAATCACAACACAGATTACGAATAATATGTACTTTCAAAACAGAAAGCATAATGCTAAGGATGTTATTCTCTTGGAGGAAATCAACAGATGATATACAAACATACCACACAGACCCATTACCACAGTGGGATTCTGGAGGACCTCAACACTACACTAAACCTTGAACCACAAGTTTTAGGAAGCCCTTCCAAGTGCCAACAACAGGTAGGACCTCTTTGTCCACTCTCTCCCTAGAAGTGTTCAAGGCCAGGTTGGACGGGGCCTTGAGCAGCCTGGTCTACTGGAGGTTGGAACTGGATAATCTTTAAGGTCCCTTCCAACCCAAACCATTCTATGACTCTATGATCCTCTGGTTCAAATGAGGCCCTACCAATGGATACTGCACACAGTTTCCGCCAAAAAGTCACATTCACGTGCCTCTCCCAATCCACTGCCATCATAACCACCTTCAATCAATAAATCCCTTGTGGCCAAGAAGGCCAATGATATCCATCAAGAGTTTGGCCTGCAGGTCGAGGGAGGCTGTCCTCCCCTTCTACTTGGCCCTAGTGAGGCTGCATGCATCTGAAGTATTGTGTCCAGTTCTGTGCTCTCAAGTTCAAAAAAGACAAGGAACTAGTGGAGAGTCCAGCGGAGGGCCACAAAGATGATCAGGGGACTGGAGCATCTGTCTTACAAGGAAAGGCTGAGCAAGCTCAGTCTGTTTAGCCTGGAAAAGGGAAGACTGAGAGGTGACCTTATCAATACTTACAAATATGTAAGGGGCAATGGTCAAGAAGATGAGGCCAGACACTTCTCAACAGTGCCCAGTGACAGGACAAAAGGCAATAGGTACAAACTGGAACACAGGAAGACCCACCTCAACATGAGGAAAATCTTTACCATGAGGGTGACGGAGTGCTGGCACAGTCTGCCCAGGAAGGCTGTGACATCTCCTTCTCTGGAAATATTCAAAACCTGGCTGGACACATTCCTGTACAACCTGCTGTAGGTGAACCTGCTTTTGCGGGGCAAGGTTAGATTAGATGATCTCCAGGTTCCTTCTAATCCTGCCCATTCTGGGACTGTGTGCGTGGTTCTGTGAAATCCCAAAAAGTGCTTCTGCTGGCTAATCCTACCAGGTGGTCAGCCAAGCTCAAAAGCCCTGGTATTTGGGGCAACCAGCGCGGCAACACTGTTATGACATTATGTTCAGACAAGATGGACAACAGCCTGACCCAGACAGCAGGCAATGCCAACACCATTTCAGAGAAACCCTACAACTTGCAAACTCAAAGTGCATTCTAAATATTCAAGATACTTAGAGGAACAGCAGTCCAGAGAGGCTTATTAGGGTACATTTTCCGTCACTGACCCTCTGCCTTAAACGAACATTGTACCAAACCAACAACTTCTACAAAACCCTTATTGCATGAAATGCACTTTTCCCACAAGCTATTTTGTACATTTTTAGCAGTCGTGACAGGTAGAAAGGCTCACCTCCTTTGGTAGACTTGTCTCTGTCATTTTTATCCCCAACGGTCTTGTTTGTTTTAAGCAAGGACAAGCCCCAGGTAAAAGCACTTAATTAGTGCTGTATGGTATGCTGGCATCTCGTAAGATTCCTTTATTTGCAACTCAAGACACTGGTCTTGATAGCAGGTTATTAGTCTTCAGATTATACACGTATTTCACATCTTTGATGACTAGCTGCTGCTGCTTCTTACTGATTTAGGAGCAAAAGGAAGCCCATCACAAATGCACCCATATACACCAATAATATCGAGCTGTGTTTAGATATTTCAAATAAGCCTTTAAATGGTACATTAATCCTTCTGTCAGCTGCCTCCACAAAAATCAATTTATCGCTGTTTGTACAAGAGAGTAATGGGGACCCAGATCTTTGGGTGACGTGGTGAAAGAATGTTTCTGCACAGGCCAGGCATGGTCCTGAGCCTGCCCAAGTCAGCCAGGTCTTGACGGTCTCTCCAGGCTGAGACCAACCTAAAATCCACTCAAGCAGTCACAGCACGAGCAGGAAAGCCCTGCCATATCCCTTCATATATTTTCTCCATGACCCTGAATACCCATGCCAATAAACTAGATGATACTCCAGTACACTTTTCATCAGTTAATCCTTGAGTAAACCTTATGTTTTAGAGGCAACTGAGGCAACATCATCGGGATGCTAAGGGTAATTATTTAAATAAAAGATTGAATTGCATTTATAGCAAAATGTACGGTCATGTTTAATACGTTCTTTACACTCTTCCCAATAAAACCCCTTTGACACATAGAACCAGTACTTGGGGTCAGGAGCTCAGGTCAGTCAGCCACAAAGCTTTAAAATTCATCTGCTGGCCTCCCTCTTCCCCCCTAATGTGCAACTGGATGAAAAAGCCCAATGTATATATTTTCAAAACATAATTCTTTTCACTTGCTGTCAGGTTTATGAACCTCTGGCACACACATGCTTCCTATTTTTGAGCTCTTCTGCACAGCCATAGTACGTAAAAACTGCTCTGTGTGGTGGGGTGGATTTTGAGGGAAAGAGCAAAATTAAATGAACATAGCAATTCATCTGAAATCCCACTGTAGTAGCTGGGGCTTTACGAGGAGTAAGGAACAGTCTCTGAAATACTAGCAATAAATCCACAGAAGCTGGCAATAGTGTTGCTATTTGAGATGTACAAAAGCACCAGCATCCGGACCTCAGTGAACAGAAGGTTTACAATCATCACAGCCAAATAGCACTGAAAAAGAAGAAAATCTGTAGGTTATATACCAACAGCAGCATGCTTTCACTGCTGCTTTCTCTGCCAAAAAGGAAAGCAGGTTTAAAATCCAGTCTAAGACAGACTTTGCGGTCATGTTTTCAATCTCACCAGTTCTGTCCCCAGCACTGTCTGAGGTGATGTGAACCAGAACAACGTAAAACTCTTCCATTTGTCCTGATATTTCTTCTTACTCTGTATTTTCAAACTCTCCCTTAGGAGGCCAGGAATAACCAGTTAATCAAAACTACCCTGTGGTTTGGGATAAAAATGCTAATAGCAATTTTTTTTATGAATCTAGCAGTCCTGCTTGCAATCCACAATAACCCCACTTTAGTTACACGAAGGTATCATTCCGCTTTGTGTGGATGAATAACTCGTATTTTTCTGTTTACACTCAAGTCAGCTGGTATTCTAGAAATAAAAAAGTATTTAAAGCCTTCTGCCTCAATGCTTTTAAACCACTACTATATTAAAAGTTACATCATTAAACAAACAGTTCCCATGGCCCCAACTCACCATTGCTTACCACTGAAAAAATCTGCTTTTGGTTTTGTTTTCGAAGGCAAGCCTTTAACTATTAGCTCCTTGTTTTATCCTTGTTTTTGAGAAAAGTTGGTTTGAGTAATAACATTGTGATGCTAACCTAAATTTTCATGGGAAAATTATTTACATGCTTCTATTATTGAAGACTGATGGAAGATATAGTCGAATACTGTGTTCAGTTTTTGGCCCCTCACTACAAGAAAGACATCGAGGTGCTGGAGCATGTCCAGAGATGGGCAATGAAGCTGGTGAAGGGGCTGGAGAACAACTTTTATGAGGAGCAGCCGAGAGAACCGGTCTTGTTTAGCCTAGAGAAAAGGAGGCTGAGGGGAGGCCTTATCACTATCTACAACTGCCTGAAAAGAGGCTGTGGTGACAGGTGATAGGACAAGAGGGAATGGCTTCAAGTTGTGTCAGGGAAGGTTCAAATTAGACCTCAGGAAAAAATTCTTTACTGAAAGGGTTATCAGGCACTGGCACAGCTGCCCAGGGAAGTGGTTGAGTCACTATATCTGGAGGTATTTAAAATATGGGTAGATGAAGTGCTCGCGGATATGGTTGATTAGTGGACAGATATGGTTGGACTTGATCTCAGAGGTCTTTTCCAAACAAGTGATTCTATGATTCTATTCTGACTCTAAGATGGGAACCAATCTCTTTTTTTCCAGAGATGCTGAATACACAGAACTTCAACAGAACTGGTCTACTTGATTATACATCAGTTTGTTTATGCAAATTTAATATGAATATATATCTGCCTTAAAGGCAATAATCTGTTCCCCACATATATACTTAATTCTGTTACTGAATGCCTCCCCTAATGAATAATTGCAATAATTAATTTTTATTAAAACGTTCTGGAAAACTCTCAGGCTGTTTTTAACCAGAGAAGCAGAAGAGTTCAGCTTTCTGAATTGCTACTAAACACTTTGTAAAGCAATGAAGTAGCTAACTCCTTGCCTACCTCTATGGGCAATGTATTTCTGTAACTTCCACAACCTTCATGCAAAACAAAGCAAACTACTCCTGCAGGAGGAAAACCTGAGAATTCTATACAGTATTCTCCTTATTTTGAGAGTCTCTATCCATTCAATACCCATGATGAAGACATTATTATTTATGATTTCTGCTTCAAGGAAAGACCTTTCTGAAAACGTAAAAATACCCTAATGAGCTTTTTTATAGGGAAAACAACAAACAGAATAGTCAAGATCAGTAAAGTAGCTTTATGTGCAAAACTCACATCAATTTTATTAGGTTACAACACAAGGATATTCCTGTGTTGAGGAAGAACCTAACAACGACACAAGTACTGTTGATAGCCAAACATGAAATAGCTAATTTTTTGAAAAGTGTAGATATAGCACCATGGAAAAATAAAGTCTAGGAAATGCTTTCTTAAAGGAAAATAATAAACAAAGTATTGACAGACGGATATAAAACTGAATCTAGCAGATTTTCATAATGTACAGGTTTTTTTCTTCTCAGAATGCAAACAAAATATACATGCAGGAGAAAACATCGAATACAAATTACATTATTAAGGTAGCAAAAGTAGAATATTACAATTTTTTTTAAAAAAAGTAAAATGCTTAAATTAAAATTTCCCGTGACCTACAAATGTTCTAGCCGAAACTTTCAAGATGCTTCTTTTTCTTTTTGGCTTTCTGATAAATCTCTTATTCTTTCTCCTGATCAGAGCACAGTTTTCCTTCTGCCTCCTTGCTTGAGACACACCTCACTGGGATAATACATAAGAGGCAGCCGACGTCCTTCCACATGGATTATACTGGTCACTCTCGACATAAAGAAGCAAGAAGACATTGAGCCCAGCACCACTATCCCTTCTTCATTTTTGCTTTCCCTTGGCCTGCCTTCTTGTCCTTCTCCTCTGAGTTCCAAACTTTTTTGATCCGTCTTCACTGTACCATCAGCCACTTGTAACTCCATCACTGTATCTTGAAGAGTTGATCCAAACCAAATGGGAAAGACAAGCTATCACTCAAGTTTTCTGCCTCTCAACAAAGTGTGAGGGCAAAAGGAGGGAAATGAAGACAAGCTCAGGAGGCAGTCACATAGGATCAGCTCCAGGCGCTACCCACCTGCAGGTTTTCCCATGCAACAACCCAGAGACTACTTAGCGCCTGAGCTCTGCATCTGGACAGCACATCCTAACAACAGCACCCTCCTTCAAAAGGTTGTTTTGCAGCCAAGAGTAACGCCTTCCATAATGAAAAGCATTAAGTAGTTGATAACAACGTTGCTGTGCTTATCATGAAAACTATTTGCTTGACCTTCCTCCAAAGCACTGTCAACATGGCAACTTCATGGGGTTTTGCATGACAGCTGACTTAGACATCATATGTTAAACCATACAGGCACTACCCCTCCTGGGCTCCACAAATGAGACAGAGTACCTGTTTGGCCCATGTACCCCTGAATCCATTCCTGGTGCCTGCAACGCAGCAGAATGTCACTGCAGGCAGAGAAGCAACTCAGGGCAGCAGAGCTGTGTTTGGATGTGCAAGGCTGGTAATAGGTGCAGAAAACAGGACATGTGCTTATTTTGAGGTGGCACTGACTATTCTGTTGTGCTACAAATGTTGGCAGGACTGCAGTTTTGGCCAGAGGTAACTCAAGCCATCCTCTCTTCCACATGTTCAAAGTAAATCCCAGCTGCCACCCTGCAACACCACCACACTCTCATGTGCTCCTCTTCAAAGTGCTTCGCACTCACCCACCATTAATCTTGTCAGCGCTTCTGAGAATCAGACACCTCTGTTATCCCCAAATTACTGACTGGGAAGCCAAGAAAGGGAGCCGGAGGCTTGAATATTCAAGAGGACTACGAGGCATTAAGGGCAGCATTCAGCTGCCCTAAATTCCCAGGTCCCTGTACCTAGACACCATGGTCCCAGAGGTTTCCAGAGGACAGCTTAAAAGATGTGAGCAAAGGCCAGGACAGCAGTAGGCACCTCAGTGAAATTATCAGCGTGGTCCTTAATGTCCAATTCCCACCCTGTTTCTGGCATTCCCTTAGGCTCCTTTGAAAAGCACAATGGTGGGGATGTCCCCACAGGTACGGCAAGGACCAAACTTTTGAATGAGAAGCTCTTAGTCTCAGCACCACACAACCGTCCCCTCTCCACACCACCACACAGCAAAAAAAAAACAAACCACACAAGCCCAGGCCTCCGTGGACAGACACAGTAACACACCAAGATCAAACAGCCAGGTGAGCAGACACCCATATGAACTCATACAATTAAATACAGGTTGCACATCTTCACAATTTTAACCAAAGCAAGAGTATGAAAGCTCTTCCCATGGCCTGAATAATTCACCTAAAACCAGCCAAAACAGGTGAATTATGCATTTATTTGCAGAGCAGGAACACAGGTTCTTTTTCTTGCTTTTTCTGTTTAACACCCTTGATTGGACAGCCTTTGAGCAAAGTGACCTAAATTTGAAGTTAGTTTTGCCTCCAGCCAGGTGTTGGACTAGATGCTCTCTAGCAGTCTGCTCCATCTGCAATGTTCTCTGACTCTTTCTGCCATGGCACTGGGGTTGTTTTGGCACCAGTGATTTGCAAGCCTCGAAGTATGATGCTACAAACCTTGCACCCACCCATAGCTCAACTCCTCCCCTTCAAGCTCCTTTCTGGTCTTGAGCTGTTGAGCTTGTGCCCCTTACAGCTGCTATAAGGAACTGCTTGTTCAGATGGCTCTGCATCAAGGAAACCACATGTGAAGGCAATCCAGTACTTCTGAAGAGTATATTTAAATCACCATCAAGTGGAAAAGCTAGTAAAACAATACATTTTGCAGAACAAAAACACAAACACAACACAAACCAAGGGAACTGGTGTGGTTTCAGACAACGTCGGCTCACAAACAGGCAGCAGACTGAAGAGCATACAGGTAGGAGAAAGACAAAATGAGCCAGAGCAGAGAAGGGAGGACAAAAAAAGGGAGAGAAGAGAATGAAGGAAATTGCAAAGCATGAGGATTTTGCTTGGTCACTAAACAGAATAAGCCAGATTGTCAACTGGTTCAGACTGGTCAGACTTGTCTTCATCTGCAGAGCTGGTTGTGCTGGGGATAGATGAAGCACAACCACCAGTGATGCAGCTCTAGGAAAGAAAGCCATTCAAACAAATGGTGTTTTGCCAGGACACACACCCAAATGCTGACAATGCAACATCCAGTACCATTTTTTCCTCCCTTCTTGTTTAAAGCACTTCTACAAATATTTAAGCTCCAGAAGTCCCAGTGATGAGCATGATACACAATTTTTACAGCAAAGAAAGAAAAACCAAACAAGATCAATCATCTTCTCTGGCCTAACCTTTCCCTCAGTCTGCGTCCATCACTGCTGGCACATACATATATCTGCTGCATGCCTGCTGCACGCGAGGCTAAAAGATCTACTGCAACAAGTTTTCTCTAGTCCTGTTCTAGTCTAGTATTTCCAAGTAGTCTCTGTGCCTGGTGACACGCAGAGTACTTGTCTTCTAGTATTACACATAACATGGCAGGCATCCATTCTTTAAAACAGTGTACTTAAATACTGCTGATGTGGAACAATTACTACCATGCAAAATGTTATAACGCTAGAACTACCAGAGCCTTTTAGTACAATTCCAGAAATTGTACCGCTCCTTCTACCTTCAGATACTAACCATACTGAAAGTGCATCCCATGAGCCCATGCATATTTAATTAGTTCTCGGGCTGCTGAATACACTGCTCTTGCATGGGGTGCTATCAGCCAGAACCATAAATTATTAACTTTGCCAACTAAACTTCTGCTGAATAATTTCAGATTGGCAGAGTGTTGTTTGACTGAGGCAAAGCTTGCTTTGTGTATCCCTTTATCATTAATATTCTTCATGGGTTTCCTACGGCACTGAAGTGCTGGGAAGGGTCACTGCTCAGTTCAAGACAAGGCCTCCAGGGAGGATGCAGTGCCTCAGACAGACTGTATTAAACGCCATTGCTGAATATTCGCCTAAGCAAAGCTCCTCCTCTTGGGTCACATCTAGTCTCATCACTAATTATATCTCTTTGTTAAGGCCAAAGAACATATCTGGTAGTCATCTTTATTAAGCAAATATTAATAAATAGACATGATCCTGATTTTCAGGCTTCTAAGTACCATGTAAAGCATAGCTAAGTGCTAAGAAAAAAACCCCACACAGATCCAATAAATGAATCTGTGCCTTCACAAGGCTCTGATCATTAAGTAAAATGAGTCTTTGACAGCTCCACTTTGCTCTGGGTACTCTCCCCCAGGCTCACAACCTGCAGCCCACGGCAGGCGTGTGGCTGAGCACATCACCTTTGTTCCTGCCATGCAGGCAGCACTGGGCTTGATCGCCGCTGGCTTCCCACACTGCCCTCCCCCCCCCCCATCGCATCCTGTTTGCTTCTGTCCCTTTCACTGCCGTCCTCTGCAGGCAGGGTCTGCTCAGGGCTTCTACCACCTCCCATTGATGCTCTGCTCTGAGCATTGCATAATGGACCTCTGCTGATGCTCTCAAAAGCAACACAGAAGCTGTTGCACAAGTGAGGAGGAACAGCTCTTATTTTCAGCTTTCCTAAACTTTTCATTATGGAACAGGAGGGTAAAAGTTGTCACTCTTAACTGCATCAAGAATTATTCTAGGCTGCTAGTCCATAGCTACGTGCATTCTGAGATTCTCAAAATAAACGCATTATAGAGGTAAAAACTATTTATCCAGCATTAGTTATTATTAATGTTAATTACTCACTAACACACCTCCACCCCCACCCCCCAACGGAAGATGCAAAACATGTATCTTTAGCTGCTGGCCTGCGCAACAGCTGGTGGAGCTGAGCACAAGCAAGCATCTGCTTAGGGAGGGTTTTTTCCTGACAGGGAGGCAGCCTCACAGCAAGGGTCTCTCACCTAGCACTACAAATCAGTATACCTTGGGGAGAAAAAAGGAAATTTTGAACCAGGGAACAAAGCATAGATTGTACACGCACCAGTGTTTGCTATTCAAGCAAAGCTATGTGTATAGGCTCATAGTTGGTGTACCTCCCTCTAAACCAGCACTCTATCAAAAAGCCAGGGCAACCAATATCATCACCTCTGTTAAGCACCATATGAAAGCAGTGCCTACCCTACTCCTCGGTGAACTCAACTCTGTGGAACTCCTGTGGAAATTGGCATGCTGGACTGTAACATCCCTCACCCTGCCCCGCCGCCCGCCCCCCCCCCCCCCCCCCCCCCCCCCCCCCATTGCCATCAGAATTTGCATATAAATTCAAGGAAACCAGCAAAAGGAACCACCCTTGCTCACCTGATGCAAATTTCCTGGCCTGGGCATCCCTCAGTTGGCCCAGAAACATTCACATGCAAATCTAACTTGGTGTGAAGTCATGCTTTCGGTTAAAGGGATGTAACTTGGGGTAGGACTAGCTCCCATTCCTGCATCCAAGCAATCTTGCTGACCTTTGTGGAAATTCTACGCAGATGCCCATCAGCCCAAGCCTGGCCCTTGGCAAGTCCCACGTGCAGGGCTGCTTCCAGCCAAGCTACTGCTACACCAACCCACCTGGTCTGCAGGTTGCAATGGAGACTGAGTATACAAGAAGAGCATAAAACCATATTTCTGGCATATGGCAGCCTAAAGGTCACTGCTCATGCTCTCCTCTGTGTGTGACACCAAGGGCAGCATGTCAATCATCTGCATGCTGTGACACCAGAGAGCATACGCTCAAGTACTGCTGCACCACGTGCTGGATTTCACAAGGTCACCACTGAACACAGGTTAGGTAATTTGCACGACTAGCTAGTGCCATATTTTGCAATAAGTCAAATATTCTCACAAACACCCAGCCAAAACAAAAATCAGCGTTTTAGGAAGAAGAAAACAAGGAGGATGAAGGCCATAGGGTAGGCAGAAGCTGCCAGAGGAGGTGAGCAATGGGGAAGGTGTTTAACTGGAAGCAAGGGAGGATGGATGGAGGGCTCAGTGAAGAAGTCATGAGGGGGTACCATGGCAGAAAATGCTACACCAAGAGAAGACAGTAGCTGAAGACCCACAATGGATATGTTTGGCTCCTGATACTGAAACACAGCACGTGTGCGAGTCACTTCTAGATGGAAGAAGGGGAGGGCTTAAGACATCTACATGTAAGCAGCAAGCGATCAAAGTACAACTGGTTTAATTTTCAAGTACAACTGTGCAATTCAAGCACCTCCCATCTGGGCATGTGGTGAAAAGCCATCCCAAGCCTGCTCATGTGGTTCATGAGGTCACCAGAAGCCCCAGCACAATTACATCCTTCTGTCAGAGCTACTTATTATTGTAACACATCACATCTTTTTTCTTGGCTCGTAAGTACCAGCATTTTAAATGGCCTACAACCACACTGTTACTTTAACAGCCTTCGAGAACATAAACAGCAGAGAAAGAAGGACAATCACCCATCTAACAAGTTTGTCTCCAAAATGCAGGTCTACACCACAGACCTCAGTTTTCTGACTTTAGAGTGTATCAATGACAGCACGGGTTGAGTCTACTTAATTTAGAAGACCAGGCACAAGCCTCCTCCACAAGACTAAAAGGCTGAAACCCAAAAATCTATATAGGAAACTGCTACAAGTGGAAAGGACAGGAAAAAAAAAAGCGGAGAAAAAAAATTTATGGTTACTTGGGATATATGTGACTATTTCCCACTATTGCCCAAGATCGTGAAACTATGGAAGGGGGAAGCCAGCTGGACAGATTGGACAATACCAATCTCAGAAGAATATGCAAATATGTGGTACAAGCTGCAGCAGAACAACACATCTCCTAAGCTGGTACCTCTGCTACACACACGACCATGATAATTGGGTCCCCCAAAGAGATTAAGGGGGAGAATGGGGGAGCAGAGGTGGATTTCTTTTTTACGGCTGAGAAAGAGGACAGAGGGAAGCTAGATTGGCAATGACAACACAAAACGATGCATCAACATACACAGATAGCTCCTTTTAAAAAAGAAAAAATATGTGCTTTGCTCATGGCCACGAAAACCACTGCACTCAGCATATTTATGGTCTGTGTGTTAGTTTTCCACACTAAGATCACTGCCAGTGCCTTCCAGGGCTCTGAAAACTTAAACTCTCACTGGAAGAGAGCTGATTTATGCTTGCATCATCTAAACTCTGTGAACGTACACTGGTATCAATGACTAAACTGCTCTGAAATAGAATTATATAACTTCTAGCATGAGCCATGTGTCTAAACAGCAGGAACAGTTTCCAGAGCAGTCCAGCCAGAAAAACTAACTTTGCATTCAAACGGTTGGAACTGGAAACAACGTGCAATTTTTTTAATAGTGCACAGAATCTACTACGATAGTTTGCTATATTTATATAAATGTATGTTTTTCTATACACATTTGATGCATGTATGTCTTTACTGTATCTTTACGTAAGAACGTTAGCGATGCTTATGTCTACCCAGACCTGCATTTTCAGAACTCTTGCAATACCCCCAGTCACCTCATAAAAAAAACAACTTATGCAGTCTCATCTTTCAGTGCAAAACAAAAAATTTATAATCGGATTTCAAGCATATTGGCCTCTGGAGTGTAAAGCTGTATAGAACTCATTTTTTAAGATAAAACTGTTACCTAGCTCCTGCAATAATTCTCAATCTAACAGTTGCCCTTGGTTCTACAAGGAGGAAGAGTTTGCCAATGGCCATAGCATGCTCCTGAGAGATTAGACCTCTGCGATCCATCTGATTCATTACCTTACTTTTGCCAAGCCACATCCTCTCTGTGTGCCCATCAAAAAACAGTTCAGTGGCCCAATGGACCTGCCTGCAAAGCTGCAGTATGGCATACACCCTTGACTTTTAATACCTGGGTCCTTCTCTGTTGACCTCTAATTGACTTTTCCAATAAGACATGGCTGTACTTGTCTCCGGAGCCATCACATTTCAGAATGGGATGGAGAGAGCATTTGGTTGCGTACCTTCCACTCTTGAGTTATTTGGGTAACCTTGCTGGTAGACTTATTTATCAGGCAGAGAGGGCATTATATATGGGAGCATCTACCAGAACATTCAAGCCTTCCAGCCCGTAAGAAGCAATCTGATCTCCATCCACAGCATCTGCAGCCAATAAATGCAACTACTGTTACAACAGCTGAGAGACTAAAGCAGAAGTAACAGCACACCAGGCAACGGGATCCCTGGCAGGTGCTTTCCTCTGCCAGTTGTTGCACGAAGGACAGGAATGTTTCCCTGGCCCCAGTCCACTGCCGGTGAGAAAATACTTCCCATCACCCTCAAGAATGAAGCGTGCAGCATGGCTTGCAATGTCAAGCTAAAATAGTTGGTTTCAGTGTGGAGTATTAAGTCCTATCCTTCTCTGCATGCGAACAACCCTGCAACACCTTGAAGAACAGAGCCCAAAGCCAGCTCCAAATTAAGTCAACAAAAGCTTTTCCAGTGATATACCCAGGAGCTGGCTCTGACCACAAGTGACCACGAATGCTATCCCAAGAGGCTGCAGGAGTAGGTGGGCATTTTGCAGGCAGTTATGCCCATCCAGGACCAAGCGCTAACTCAAAATCACAGGCACCCTTCTGGGAGTATGCAAAACGTGCTTCGCCTATTTGGACAACCTCAGTTCCGTTTCAGTTACGGATAACAAGCTGGTAAATGTAATATAGCATATTAAGTAAAAATAAAGCAATCTTCAGCTTCCCTCTTGGTAAATTTTTCCTGCAAAGGAGAAAGAGGCTAATTTTTCACTTCATGTGGGAATTATAAAGGCATGCAGATTAACACTCTTCCCCTATTTTCTTTCAAAAGCTGCTACTTCTCATAAGCTGTATTAAACCCTAGGCTCCAGATCTGAGAAGATGGTACTGCTCAATGCTGTGAAGACAGTCAGACTGTGTGTATGGCTGTGCAGCATCCCCTGCCCTGCTGGAGCTAAATAAATTATAACCTTCGCTTCTTTCAGAGGAATGGTCCCAGCTGCAGAGAAACGATTCTTTCAAATGACAATATAAAATGATACAGTCAAGCTGCCTGACTTCATTTCCAGAGAGATTTTCTCTCGGGATGCAATCTGGTTCAAGTGGAGGGAGTTATCTGAACACTGCATCAGAACACAGAGGACAGAGCTGCGAGTAGTGGTTTCAACCTCTTGCAGAGCACATTCCTCAATATACGTGGAAACACTCATGCAAAATTATGGAAAAGGAAGAGAGTCACCTTAAATGTTTTCCTATGTCCCTGAAGGGCTCCCTGGATGAATAAATATTCATTCGTTATGTCTTAGCTGTTGCCACTGCAGCAGGTTCTGAGGGCAGGATCTAAATTTAGAGCTGGGGGAGGAAGGAGAGCGCCCCACCATGAAGAAAATATTATTCTCAGTGGACAGAATTTAGGCCCTGAGGAACTCAAGGCTGTTTCTCCATCACTGCAAGATGTGTTCCACAAACCTGGTCTCTATGGTTCAAATCACCAAGAGAGCCCTGTGTCTGAGTCAGACCTTAGTATCATTGAAAAATCCTTATATTTGGGTACTACAAAAACCTTCAGTCTAGTTCAGATGCCACATCCTGGCCTTGGCTTGAGGATAAGGTCAAGGAGCTCAGAAAGATGGTAACAGACAGAAATACTCATTGCAATTAGAGAAAATTAATGGGAAGCAAAGTAATGTGGGGGACTGTGGCTGCAGGAGCACAGACTCCAGCATCAGGCTCACATTAAAGAGTGTAAAGACGCTGGACAAAAGCTGCCCAGCAAGAAAATGCACCTTGCAGCAGAACACACACACTGCCATGTTTTTAAGAAATAAGTTCTGCTGCTGTTGCTGGGTAGGGGGGTGTGTTTGGTTTGTTCTGGGTTTGGAGGGAGGGGTGAGTCTTTGTGGAATTTGGGGGCTGGTTTTAAAGGAAACTAAGCAAAATGACATTCTGAGTAGCTGGTTGAGGGACAGAAAAGAGAGGAAAAAAACCCTGCATCTTAGCATTTCTATGCCCACATGTTTTTTACCTTCAGTGCAGACTACCTCTCACCAGGAAGATGATCCATTTCTATGAACAAAGACCACTCTCTGCCATATGCAGGTTTACCCTGACACTTCTATACCATCACAGACACTGTGTAAACCCATCTCTGCCAGTGACCAATCACCCGTCCCACCAGCAGCAGCCACACTTCACCAGGTACCACAGCACACAGGAGGTATTTTGGTCATCTTAAGGCCACAAGAGCTGGAGGTGCATATTGCACAGGCTGCTTTGAGCACATCCCAGCTGGGGTGTTCCGTTTAGGAGGCACAGGACAAGGGAACCAGCACTAGTTGCCTCACACAGTTGAGAATGATGCTGTACCTAGCAGCTCTACCAGGGAGAAACTAATAGCCCCACACACACACACACACCTCTAAGCACCAGCCAATTTCCCGGTGTCACAGTTCACAGGCTGTTCAGTGCTCATGGAGGGCTACACTAGCAACAGGCTGATAACAGAGAAGAATACAAGTCAAATAGCCCATCACATCTCACTCACTCACTCATTGCTCATATACACACATTCAAACCGCTTTTTAAGTCAAGATCTTCCTTCCAGCTAGCGGATTTGCTCTTGCGAAAGCATGAGGATAATTGCAATACAAGAAAATGTTACAGGTATTTACTAATAACCTTCACTGATATACACATAAAACATTTTGTAATAGCATAGAGGAATGAGGAATTAAAAAAAAAAAAACCACACAATCATCCTGCATTTATGGGAACCTCTTAGAAGTACAGCTGGTTTCTAGTTTCCAGTGTAAGACATGAACCAGCACCCCAGGGACTTGGCTGCTGTACAGTGTCAGTAAAACCAAGGTAAACCTACCTGTTCTGCATGTGTGAGAAGGCAGATGCTACCAGGTCCAAACCGAAAGACTACAAACACTGTTAAGCCATGCTTATCTTGAGAAACCCTGCTGACAGTGACTAACTGGGCTTGAGTCAATTCTTTTCCAAGAACTCCTCACTAATTACTTAACCCTCACCAGCTGTGAACTCGCAGACACAGATGTGACCTTTACAGGATGGAAGGACCCCAGAATGACTGAAGGGGCCACAGGGCACACCTTATCAGCAAATGCACCTGAAATATAAGGTAGTTTGAAAAGAGAATAGCTAGTCTTTGCCAACACCCTGGCCACAACCCTCAAAAGCCCTACCTTCTGTGCTTAGTGCTTGTCTCTCAATGCTGCTGATAAGCAGATAGAGGATCTTTTAGCTTTTTTGACATGTGAGCATAGCAGGGAAAAAAAAGCCTCAAAGCTTCCCTTGTCAGGCCATTCATGTGACAGTGGTGCAAATGGGTTGTGAAGTCTGCTAAGGCTGGGAACACCCAAGCAACAAAGCAATAGATCAGCGTGGTGCCCCCCTCAGCCAAGAAACAAGCCATCTAATATCATTTCCTTTTCCGCTTTCCCAGAACGTTTGAAAAATGGCATAAAAAGGAGGGAAAAAAAAACATTGCAAAGTGATTTCAGTTTTAAGCTGCCTGCATGACAGAACATACAGTAAGTATGACTTCCAGCCAGAGCTAGTTCCCACCAGCACAACCAACATCAAGAAAGAAATCCAGGTCCTTTCTCATGCTGCCCTCAAGTACAAACCAGATGATTTTACCCCACTGCATAGGAATGCTAAACAGGTCCATTTAAGAAAGCATTATTTGCTCTTAAACATATTCTCTTGTAGTCCTAGAAGGCAAAACACGGTTGCTTTCTGCAACATATCAAACTGAATACACACATTTGATTAGCTAGTTATGTGAGGTATCCTCAGGGTTTCTCTGCTCCTCTGTGTTTTAATCATCTCTTTTTAATTTCTGGCTGATAGCATTTTCACCCCAAGTGTATTAGTATTTCCACACACCTATGTTAATTCCAACACTGCAAGCAGTTGCCCGTTCTTCTTCACTTTCCTGGTCTTCCTACACTTTCCATCTCGCAGCTGCTGCTGCTATGTGAAAAGCATGCCCAATTTGCCATCTTCAGATAACTGGGTATTACACACCTTACTCCTACGCTGCCCAGGCCACTTGTTAATGCATAGGAAACTTCAGAGACGGCATCAATATTTTTTCACACTATACAGCCACAGCTCGAGACTTTTCACAGCTTGAGCATAGATCTGCTCAAACCTTGTAACCAATCCATTAGTACCATATGAAAACCAATTTTTTAATCTTATTTTTCTGCAGAATGAAAAATATCATAATGCTAAGCTTGAAATAAAATTATGGTTTGTACTTTAATTTAAGTGCGTGAGAGTATTTTTCCAGATTTCGTTTAAGCCCCTGCTGGTGCCTGCAATTCCTCGAAGCATTCTTACACCACAATACATGAAAATAAACTGCATTTATCCCCTGCAGAGTCAATCTGCACACCAACAATAAAAACCCTAAGCCTGCCTCTTTAAATATGCGAAACTCTGACCTCAGATGTATATGCAAGGTTGCTGCTGACTTCTAATGAAGACAGGAAAGTATATTTAAGGGCAAAATGGGCAATACGGTCTGTTTTGCCTCAATATTTCATATAACTACACCATCAGATTCCCAAGGGCCTTTTTACCCAGGGCCTCTGTAATGAGCTTTTGTGAGATACACCTCCCAGTAAACCCCTTTCCCCCTTGTCTTCAAGTTTCAGAAACCTTAATTCAACTGCAAATATAAACAGCAACTCCAGAGACCATTTCTAATCCCATGTATTCTTGTGAGGCTGCTCCATAGCATGATGCTCTTTCATAGCCTCTGCTCATCCATTTGCTGCGGCACACTAAAAACGACCTCAGCCAGGCATTCAGCTCCCCCAGGGACAGGCACATAGGGAAACTTCAGGACGCATGCCAAAGCCATAAGTAAAGCAGGCATTTTAGGGCAGTAGCACATTATACTGCTCCTAGGAGACAACTAAAAACCTTAGCTCAGGTGACATACTCGTCTCACAAGCCCAACTCACTGGATGGGTCTCACTTAGATGGTTAATATAATTCCAGGACCTTGCCAACAGACGTTTGCTAGTGTAGTTCCTAATCTATGGAAGTAACTTCACAGATGCTGGATTTTCAGAAAGAACAAAGAGAAACTAAAATACTGAGCCTGATATAGTGAGGTTGCCCTCCAAAGGAGGCTCCTCTGAAAGCAGCACTGTTGCATTTGCATTCTTTCAAAAACCAAACCACATTAGACCTCACCCAGTCTAATTCTACCCCTTTGCCAAATGATCCATTTAAACAACAAAGCCCAGCATGAACCAAGGATCACTAACACAATGTGGAGTTTCCTCTTGAAGGTGTTAAGAGATCACTGCTGTGGGATGGCAGCCTCCCCAACAGGGTCCACCTCCCTGCCAGCACCCATGGGGGCACAAGGCCACAGTTAGTGGGGGAAACTGTGCTGCATCCCCAGCTGTCCTAGCTTCAGAGAGGCCTGCTCTGAGGCACAAATTCTTGAAGTCCACCAACTACCAGTTTTCTGCCTCCTCCCAGCTTGCTGCAGCTGCCCAGGGGGCTGGGGAAGGCTCAGGGCAATTCTCCTAGACAGCAGCTTCTGTTCCCAGCCCTCTTCCAAACTCATGACTCTCCCGGGGTACCCAGCCTAAGTCCCACTTCTCCCCTGCTCCCCCTCCAAAACATTTCCCTCCTTCCATAACACAGGAATAAGAAGGCTTCACCAGCTCACAGGACGATGGCAAGGAAGCAAGGTGTTCCCCCTAAAGGCAGAGGCCAGGGGAAGCCCCCGGACATGGACATGTCCTAGGCACCGGCAACCTCATATAGGTTCAGCTCCTGAGCATAGGGGCAGTGATTGCTTTAGCAGGGATTCCAGGTTCTACAGATGCCTGCTGCTGAGAAAGCCTTTCTATTGCACAGAAGGGTGGGATGGTGAGTATGAGCCCTTCATCATCCAGCACGACTTTGCACTGCACTCCTGTTTTCCAGGTGGAGGGCCAACTAGAGACAAACTGACCTTCATTACATTATGATAGTGACATCACAGAAAAATAAATTGGTTCTGTTTCCTCCAGGCTCCCTGCTGCAGTTTCCATTAGGCACAGAAAAATTCAGATAGCACAACCATTTTCAATTCAAATGCTCCTCCTGCACTTCCACCAGAACAAGTGCTCAGGGAGAAGTTTCACTATTGCTGGCAATTGATAATGAGACAGTAAACACCATTACTACCCGACTTCCATTCAGGTGTTTGGCCAGGTGTTTCACTGAAAATAAAATGCAAACAACATTCAAAACTCCACTAGCTTTTTTCCAAAATTCTTCCATATGACCTCTGCACCTAATTTTACACATGCTCTTTGAGAGGAAGGTTATTTGAAATACTTACATTCCAGAAATGATTGCAAAGCATACAGGTCATCTACAACAGTGCTTGCATGAGTTAAAAATAGCAGCTTATAACATGATACAATACTTTTGCCCAGTTTTCAAAAGCCAGAATTGACAGGCAAGGTGAGCAAAAATTAAGGAAGTGCAACTGGATTTCACATTTTCTTTCATTAGGAAGACAAAACATAAATCTTATATTCACAACCTAGGAGCCATCCAACTGCTGAACTGTCATCTCAGGGCACTGCCCACTTGAATCTGACATCATGAGCTTTAAACTCCCCTTGTATAAAGGGGCTTCCACAAAACCCACAAGTCTGGGACTACTAATCTGCTGCCCTGTTAAGGCACAGACAGGGCAGGTAACTGGTACCTGTTAAATTAGTTGAGCCCCTTGTTCCTACCTCTAAGAGCAAGCAGGCTGCTGCCAAATTGCATTGATGCAGTGCTGAGACCAGGCATACAGGGTATGGCCCCCCCATGCTGCTATGGGCTGAGTGCTGTGCCCACTGAAGCACCATTTCGATTCACAGACTGGGACACACACACCTCCAGTGAGCGAAGCAGATGAGATGACAAAAAAAAGTCACTTTAAGTAACAATTCACTTTCAACTACTTATAGACTGTTTTCAGTAGGTCGGAGCCTTGACAACAGCCTCAGTGATTGCATTTTAACTCCAGCAGCAGCCATATGCAGAATATGGTGCTGGAGCTCCCTGCACTGAAACCAAGTGGATGTACTCGGTGCAGGTACAACACAAAACTGCTTAGTTTCATCGCCAAAAAAATGTGGATAGAAAATAAACTTCCAGCACGAAGCACCTCTTCTGGCTTCTTTTGCATGTAAGCCATGCAAAGAAGGATAAGCTTTCAAAACAACAATTTAACTCTCTCTTAAATAATTGAGCACACCAAGAACAATGCAAAACCATACAAGAGGTGTAAACCAGCTGGACTTCAGGAAAGATCTCACCTGGCATTTGGCAGCCTGCTGGACTGGCAGCTGTGGCCAGGATGGCTCTGGGTCCTCAAATCTCATCCCACCCCTCACTAATGACATCTTATGCTGGTCTCTGGCATGTTGCATAGTCTGCTTTCCTGAGCTTTTCCATCTATAAAATGGGAATAATCACATTTAATTTTCTTGCAGAGCTGTTATTAGGGTTAATTAGCCAATGTTTGTACACTGCTTTGAAAAATGTAGGAGTACTCTCTCTCCCCTTCTCTCTCACTTTCTCTATATATAAATATATGATGTCCTATTATCATAACCATCTGTGCCAGTGGGAAATTTTAATTGCTGAGCTAGTTCTTGGGAAATACCTGCCATTCTGTAATATATAGGTCATAGGACTTTGTGCACTGTGAAGGTAACGATAACACCTTTCAACGGGGAATGCAATGAGACATGAGGTAATGCTAAATTTGGTGCTAGCAGTGAGGTGTTTACTAAAAACCTAGAAGAAAAATCTTAGTTGCCCTTCTGCATGAACCGAGTACTATGGAAGGGCGTTAAAATTTCTCTTAAGGAAAACAAATTGATCTTGCTTTTAAAAAACGCAGTGACCTGCATTTGGAAATGCAAAGGATGGGATATCCCAAAGGCTAATCTGGAAAAAATATGTGTGAAAGCAATTCCATTACTAGAGAGAAACATGTGGGTCAAAATAAACTGCTCCTCTGGCTCTTGTTATGAAGCAAGCTCATTTCTTAAATGAGAAAAAGAAACAGAAAAGAAGTTAAGAAATCTGAATATGTGCTGGGGGTAAAATATTACAAGGCATAAAGCTAAGGGGACAAACAGTAGGGGTTTTGTTTTGCTTTTAGCTCAAAAGAGTAATGGGAAAGAAGTATGTGTTTTTATAAATATAAAAGAGGAAAACACAGGGGAGAGAATGAGTCTATTGTTAAACAAGGCTGGGGATCACATGACAAGAATCCAGATGGATGAAGCACTCAATAGTTATTTCCCTACATGTTCTGAACAAAGGACATAGAACTATTAAGCAGGAGATAAAATTCATGATCTAGATAAGAAATGAAGAAGAAATGTGAAAGTATATCCATTTAATCAATGTGCCAAATTCTTTGTGAAGCAAACACCTACTGAAGTCAATGGAGTTAAACAAGGGATAAATTTAGCCTACATTTTATAACTCAATAAGACCAAATGACATGCACAGAAGGGATCTAAAGAAACCAAATATACACTGAGACCATAAAACTGCTGTTGAGGAGTTCTGAAGCTCATATGGAAATAGCAAGATATGAGCAGTCTGGAGGATAAACTGTTTGTAGAAAAGAGGTACAACATGGGGATGGGGTAAGATACAGAGTTAGGAAATTCCAATCAACTGCTTTATTAGAAGAAATAAAATACACAACATAAAACAGCATGATGAGTAAAAGAAAGGTTCAATAAAGGAAGATTCTGCCCAGAGAAACTGGAATGTCTTCCAAAGATGCAAGTGTCTTGGAGGGAATGAATCGCAAATTAAGCAAGTAGTCTTTACTACTTAACCCTACGGGATTACAAACATACCAAAGAGTATGCTTTCAACAATAACTCCACAAAAACAGAGAGAATGGGAAAGTCCTAGTCTACGCTTATCTACACCGGTGAAAAAGTAGACAACATTCACCAGCTACCACAGATTCAACGCAGCAGAGCTGGAAGCCAAAGCTGGACCAGCCTTGCACTCAATTCCTTCACAGTGTGAATTAATGCTCTTATAAAAGGTGCTAACCTAGCACACAGGGATAATAATGTTCTCAGCTCATCTTGGAAAGGAAAGCTGCACAGCATGCCCCTGCACACTGCCACTCATGCCAGCCGAACCATAAATAAATGAGCATGGTAAGACTCAGGCTGCCGGACAGAAGAGCTGAAGTCATGAGGACTGATTTAGATGAACTCAAAACCGAATTCCTATCGTTGACTCTCTCCACTGGAGACCAGCATTACCACTGGAAACATGTTCAGAGATTTTCAGTCATCTATGCAAATCACAAATCCACATCTTCTGTTAGCGTGTTTACCGTGAGCTTCAATAACCTAGATGTTATCAAAAATGTGGGTAAACTAGACAGTTGGAACTTTAAAACAAATGTGTATCTGTATATATATACATTTTTTTTCACAACATTTTAATGCAAAATTTTGCTTATTTACATTATTGATAGAAAAGGAAGAAATTCCTATAAGCACCTACAATCTTTACACAGAACCACTAGATCTCCAAACGCAATCCATGTGAAGATTTTTTACAAAATATGACTTGAAGACCAGAAATACAAAGCAAATTTCATGATCAAATCACATTTACAAAATGCACCAAGTGGCACGTGATGACAGGAACAGGGCTGATATGCATCTGCTCCAGCCTTCCTCCTACAGCCTAGTAAGAAAACCCATTTCGCTTTGATAAGCGCAGGTGGTCACCAGGCAATGAAGAACCACCAGTCCAGGGGAAGACCAAGTGAAATCACGCAACAAGACAGCATGTCGGAACAGACATGCACACGCAAAAAAGCTAAGTCTTCATTCAGGCAAAATGCACAGTTAAGATGGTCATGTCAAAGCTGTGAGCACGTCAGGGGGAAAGGTGTGCAGCTAGGGAGATGCCACCAAGAGGATGAGCAGGTTTAGGAGGCACAGTAGCTTTGAGGAAATTATCTGCCCTGTCTGTGGAGGTAAATAAACATCCCAAATAACACACCAGCAAGCAGCGGCTCCCCAGAAATTTATCAGTTGTTCCCTTCAGGGAGCTCCCCATCATGCTCAACTCATGCCTCTGCCTCCCAAACAGCAGCTAATGCACATGGGAGGGGACTGGACTTCCACACCATCGTTCTCTTGGCTTTGAAGGGATGCATTGACTGCAAGTCCAATGCCTAACGTTTGCCATGGTTTCTGTGCAACTCACTCAATAGCTGCGGCAAACTACAGAGGATTTCGAAGCAAGGCCAGGGCTGCCGCAGCAGCTGTCAGTCAAAAGGCCCACAACACAATCACTTCTATTTCTTGGAGAAGTAACTACAAGTGCCTGTTGTGTACTCTTCTGTTTTTTAAAGGCAGCTTACCTTGTTGAGACAGGAATGGGAAAACAAGTTTATTCAGGCTCATCCATTCTTTATGGAGTTCATGGCTGTTGTGACAATACCTTTCCCCTCCCCTCTTTGCTGTTCAGAGATGACAGGCATTTCCAGAGCAAAGGCTGAGGGGGTGTTTTTGCAGAGTATCTCCCCTTAACCTGACTTCTTGGGAAGTCCCGGGCCTTGCACAGAGGGTATTTCCAACTGTTGTATCAGCAACTCAGGGGATAAGCCTGGTGCCGGGTGGCTTAGTCAGGGATTATCAAATGCTGTGCTACTCCCCACGTCTCTTTTTAGCTGCCTTTCTTCACTCCCAGGGAAGTTCCTGGGACTCCTGCTTTTCCAAGAACAAACATGAAGCATCCTTCCAATAAAGCCAGGTGATGCCAGCTTAGAGACAATGACAGGCAATGCATCCGCAGATAATGGCCATGCTATTAAGAAAGCTCTGCACAATGGTGCTCAAAGCCTGATCCTTCCTGGCAGTCACCCTCGGCACTGGCTGTCCTACCAGCAGCACCACCAAATGAGCTGCAGGAGGAGGGTACTCCCTCCCTATCAGCTTTAACTTCCTTCATCTTCACAGTTTTCCAGGCCTCTGGTCAATACCAGGGGCTTTTGCAGGCCATGGGGCTGGGAAAGCAGAGCACTAAGAAGAAGGGAAATACTTTGGACAAAGAGTTTTAGTAACTTAGTGCCTCAGCATGTATCTTCCAGTGATAGTACAAGGGCTTGGGATGGCCACTGTGCATTTCCCTTTTAAGCAACTGCATGGTGCAATGATGGTTTGAAGTAACTTGGTGCATGATATATATTCAGCAACCATTAAGGAAGCACAAAAGTAAGTAAAAGACAGAGAGAAACAGGCATCCTAAACCATTTGCACCTCCTTCCACTGATGCTACAGTGGTGATTTGCTTTATCCCTTAACGTCCCAAGCTAGTTGGATGTTATACACAGTAAAAATTTACACGTAACCCATATGACCATGCTCAGTAGATGCAATTTACCAGAATATGTTTTGTAGCCCCAGTTAGGAAAGAATTTTTGTGGCTCTTCAACTGTTCCTGAACAACAGCCCATCTGAAGGATGGGATAGAAGAGATGATAGACAAAATGGAGGTAGCTCAGTCATCATAAGCCAAACTGCAAAAGCTAAAAGCTGCAAAATGCTACAGATACAGTTCATAACATCCCGAAACTGCAGAACCAAGAGTATCTGAAGAGCAAACACATTTCAGCAGCACTGAGAGGAACTTGGAAATTAAAATCCTAGAAGACTGGAGTGCATCCACTTGGTTTCTGGCCCATATAGCCAAAGCAATTATCCCCATTCATTTCACCTCTCCACTCACAGGAAAAAGGACGTATTTGGAAAGAAGGTTGGAAAAACATTGCTTAAAAAGAGCAACAGTTTGTCACAATCTCTAAAAGCCTTTCCATATATATTATCTCAAAAAAATACAGAATAGTAGGATCATAGGCCATGTTAAGCAATGCCACCTCATAATATGCAACCGCCACTGCACAGAACCTGTATGGGGTAGGTCACCCACCTAGGAGGGTACCACAGACATCAACATTCTGGGCCACCACACCACTGCAGGGACAGCCTGCTGCTGCAATTTTGGAGAACTTCAGAGGTTTAAAAAAGTAAAAAAAGTGCGTGACTAAATGCTCCCTTTCCTGTTGCTGTTTGCATATTGTTAAAGGGACAACTCCATTTCTAAAGCACTTTACAGGTCACCTTCAAGAATTTACCATGTATACCCACGCTTGCCTTCTATTTTCAAACCATCTTCTTGATCGTATTGTACTGCAGAGCCTTGGCATTCCCACCTTTCCTTTGTATCATGTTATGATTCACAGCAAAAGTGGCGACCTGTAATCCTCCACATCTATGTTTCGAGGCATTTTAAATCTTTAAAACTAGGGAAGTCTGAAACTTTGGCAGCAGAGCAGGGCAGAAAAATTCCTACTTAGTTCTAATCTGAAGGAAACACCAGGTTCTGCTAGATGCCTACCATACAGATGATACAAGGGTAGCACCAGAGACCACCAGCAGCATGATGACTCCTAATTAGTAACAAATGGAAACAAGACTGTATGGAATGGGGCTGCCTGCACCCACGTGCAATAATTAGTAACACACTGCACCATGCATGGTACGTGACATTGTCACTCCATCAACCTCCCATTCGGTGAAAGAGGAACAAAGTTAGACCTCCCAACCCAACATGTGGTTTTAGTTTTGACAGTTTCTTCGAAGGATACATCGCAGTGACAGTCAAGGAACATCCGAGCTGGATGTTATGTCGCAGGCAAAATCCCCAAACCAGCCCCACTCCTTCCCACAGCCTGTGGGTTTTAAATTAAATGCCACGATCCAAATTTAGAAGTAAAGCAGAAACCTTGTGAAGAAGCTGCTCCCTGGGAGAGCATGGGAGTGCTGCCTTGAACATTGTTAAGAAGGCGCCTGGCACCAAGGCAGGCAAAAGGCCTTACGCAGCATGCCTCAGAGGAATGACGGCAGAAAGGACGGGTGCTTTAGGAGAGACAGATGCTGCTATCGCTGCCAGTCAAATGCACTGCAGCTCCCATTACCATTAAATAGTGGAGAACACTTGTGTGTCATCTTCAGTCGCTGCTATCTTTGACACTGCTTTCACCTCCACTATTTACAGGTTGAAGAAAGAGAGGAGTGCTGGGAAGACAATTCACTCAGAAATGCCTGCTTTTTAAGAACCCACCTTTACTTTCCTGCAAGCATATGCATGGGTAAAAATAGGCAATTGGCCTCGATAGCTTATGAAGCTCTCAAACACTGAACACATTTGCTGCAGCCTTCCTGGGCACCACACAAAGCCCATCCTTCCCTCCAGAGACCCTTGAATGTAGATAGGAGGAGAGCTGTGCAGTGGATATGCAGTGGTTTCTAACTGCATTGCTCTAAGGATATTGCATTAGATAGGAGCGGAAGGGTTCCCTCCCTGCCCCCTTCCTCCAGTTCTGTGTTTCAGCCTCAAAATCAGCCTACCCATAAGTTTACTAATGAGGATGAGGGAGAAATGAATGTGGCAGAGGGCAGTACCTAACAGCTTATCATCTGCTGTAACTGCAGCTGCAGAGACTTGCAGTTGGTACAGGACCATCCTGACAAGACACATGGGACTATCAGACTCAAGATACAGCTGCTACTCGAGGAGTGAGACAAAGGGAAACTTGTAATTCCCATGGAGCTCAGTCAGTGCAGGGTCACAGAAAAGGAGGACTGGAAGAGCTCGCTCCACCAATGAATTCAGCAAGTGCTTTTGTCACAGGAATATTATTCACTCCTTTCTGCTTCCCTTTTATCTTCGTACAAATCACAAACCTAACAGACATGTACAATGATGAAAGAAGCAATTATGGGCAGGTCACTGAAATACTGCAAGGACAGTATTACTCTGGATTCACAGGACACCCTCACCGTTTGCTGATGACTGTATTTGCCACAGGCCTGACTCCGTTCCCATTGAAACCACCTCACAAGGTGGTGGAGCCTCAGGTACCATCAACACCTTGCAAACCATGGAGGCAGATGCTGAACCAGGTTTTCAAATGTGGGCAGTGCAATATCACTAGCCAAACCTGTGCAAGTAACAACTGTGTGCTTTTCTTCTAGGCATATCAACAGCTGTCCCCACTGAAGACATCATCTAAGACATCTGCTACCTGCAAAGTGAGGGGGTCCTGACCTGAGCCAGTACAGAAGCTACTTGTTGCGGTGTTCCCGAGCAACCAAAACTGAAATTCAATGTAGCTGGTCAATCAGACCTCTTAAGTTCCACAATGCCCCTGGCGAGAAGCATTTTCTCTTCTACATGCATGCACAATTCCAGCTGCTTGGCCTTGCAGACAGCAAGAAAATACAAATGCAGCCATTTAAATCTCAAGCAAATTCAGATCCATGCAATGCAAACATATGTACAGGCACATGCACTTTCCAGAAATTTAAATGATTCATTGCAAGGAAGAATCTGTTCGTTCGTTTGTTTTGCTTCAGGACCCAGTATTGATCCTGACATCCAAATGGTATCTTCTCAGGAGAGCAGTTATTTCCCCTTGTCTGTATCTTCTTTTCTGGATAGATGTGTTGGCTTGAATTCCACTGATTCCACGCACCTTTAGAGGTTCAGTGCATGTATGCAAGAACAGAAGGGGCCACATCCCATATTCCCACAGCATGGTAATTGTTACTCCTGCTGGATTTGCCCTTCTTTGCCACTCCCTTAACTTCTACTTTCTCTCAAGGAATTACTCAGGTATGTGCAGGAGAGCAAACGATGCACAAACAACTCCTCAGTTTCCATGAGTTTATACATTCACTTCACACAAGCCAGAAAATGTATTTGGCTTTTTTATTATTTTTGTTTAAAGGCCTATAGTACAGCATAAATCCCTCCTTCCTTTTCTGGAGGAGCCAACAGGACTTGTTAAGCCTTCTGGTTCCCTCTGCTGCCATAAAAAGGTGCAGAGTTTCTGAATGTGATCAGCTGCTGTGCAAAGGCCCTGCTGCGGTCTTGGAAAAAATTCAGAGTTCACGTACCTCCCGACACAGCCTCCCATGGGACCACACAAGTCTTCCAGCACTGCCGAGCCGAGACAGGAGCCGGGCGCTGGCAGTGAAGGTCACTTCTGAGCAAAAAGGCTTCCAGAGACCCTCCTCTTTAGCTCTTGGTCTTTGGAAACATTGTGCTTCAGAAGTGACTGTCTGCACAATGTGTGGGGCTGAAAGGAGCAGTCTCTCTCTCTGCAAGGAAGATCAAGAAGTCAAAGCACTTCAGCTTTTGCTTTCTACTAGGCTTCCAAAATACTGTCCTTGAAGACAATAAAGCTGGGCATCCTGCTAACAGAGACAGAAAGCGAGACATCAACCAGAGAGCATCTCTTTACAGGCCCATCAACTTCCCCAGACAGACTCACAACTAGAAAAAAAAAAAAAAGAGAGGAGCACAGAGACCAAAACTGCCAAGAAACTTTCTGCATAATTTCCACCTGACAGAACCCAGGGCTGGAGCAGGGCACTGAGCCAGGCAGGGCATGTCAGGAGACATGCCATTTCCATATGTGAAGGCAGTACCCACCCCTGCTTTACATCCCCTCCAGCTTCCCAAGAGTCTGGGAAAAGAGCTCCCACAGTCAGGCAGGTGATACCACACCAAAATGAGAGGCATCAAATTGACTACAGCCAGCAGGCAGCTACAGCTGCACCTACCCACTGGGTGCTCTCCTGCACAAAGTGACTTGACAGCAAAGCTCAGCATCCCCAGATCAAAATACATGCACAAGTATAAGGTCAGTTTGTGTGCACTCAAGGGAGGTGGCGATTCCGAGAGCTACATTTACACATGTAAAACAGAGGCAAATTGTCAACTAGCTGACAGCTTATCCAGCACCCCAAGGCAACAAGACTGCCTGAAATGACAGAGAATTGCTCATGATAACCAGCAGAAGGCATCACCCAACCTGATGGCAACGGACTGTGGCATATCCGTGGCCAGATCTGGACAACAACCCTTAAGCTGCCCCAGCAAATGGTGGCCTACCAAAGCTGTCACATACTATGTGCTTAGGTCCCCATCAGTCATTCACTTTGAGGTATTTCAAGCGTGTGTGCTGTAAGGATAGCTTCCATCAACAGCAGAGCTTCAAACACAATCCCTGAAAATTGTCTAAGGAGGGAAGCGCTATATGAAACTTCAAATCTAAGAGATGTTTTTCTCCAACAAGCACGCTCCGGGAATAGAAAGCACAGTAAAACACCGTGATTAACAGAAGGATGTTTGCATCTTTTCTAGGTCAACTCTCAATAACTTGAGAAGGTACCAGGTCATAAACTCATTTGGTGGGTTTCCTTTTTCTTTTTCTTAAGGAAAAAAAAAAAAACACAGAGCCACATGGACTTCAATGAAACTTTCCATTCTTCAGTAACTAGATCTGCATGATAACACATTTGACCTAAATGGAACTGAATCACTTTCTCCCACAACAATGATAAGCCTAAGAAAGATCATTGCAGCATGTCCTCATCGGATATTAGGAAGCAGAAATTTAGGAAAGGTTTAGAGCAAGACTTGAGGCCATGAACCTAAATTGTGCTTTCATTACCAGCTGCTGAGTTTTAGACTGGGACCTGCAGCTTGGAGTCTACAGACTGGGTAAGGAAAAAAACTCAGCTAGTATTTCCACGCTTCTCTGTAATTTGAAACCACTGAGACATATCTCAGGGTATAAATCACACAGCTCTATAAATAAAATAAATTGTGATTTTGTACTCTTTGGAAGAAAGCCGACACCAAATCCATGCAACAAATGTAAAAAAAAAAAAATAAGCCTGGCCTGTGGCCCAAGCACATAAGAAGCTCCCCTCTTGTTCCCAGGGAAGAAGCTCCTCCACCAGCATTAGCTGGCTATGCCCATGGCTAGAGGTAGACTTCAACAGAGTAAATGTCTGTGCATAGCAAGTTCAGGTAATGAGGTGAATGCTTACCAACAGAAAGTGCTACCAGCAAAATTCCAGTAAATTTCCTTAAAAGGGCGAGCTCCTCTTCTCAGGTAATTAAATGGTGAATCTTCCCAGTAAATACCAATACCATGCTGACATTACTCGGACACTTGTGACTGATTCTCTATGCTACATAAAATGTCCCACTTTTTAAGTGCACACTGTCACTTCTGTGAACTGAAGTATGACCTCTCCCTGGCAGTCTTTTTAAAAACAAGCTGCTACATACATGTGAAAAAGCAACTAACCCACTATCAGAAACCAGTTTTTTATAAAGCAATTATCCTCTGCAGCAAAATATCAGAAGAATACAGTTTTGAAAGTATGTGGTTATGAAATTACTCAATGTATCATTCTGGCTCTTTTAGAACAAATAAAAAGATAAAATTGAAGAGTTGTTTTATTTCACAACAGGAAAGAAATCTTCTAATAGACATCTGTCACAAAATCCCTTCATAAATAGCCTGTTCAGTTTCAAAGCGTGGGACAAAGGTGCACTATAAAGGGCTTTACGAAATGTACTCACTCCCATTCTGGATTCCCCCTCTTGATAACACACAGCAAAGAAAGCAGGGCACATCTTGGAGCCCACTGAAACAAAGTCAGTGAGAACTTGGCATGCTAACGACATCACCGTCTCTGAGGGTGCCTATAAATGACCGTGTTTGGAGCCCGAGCTGCAGTTCCTGTAAGTCTCCATCTTCTGTATGTGACACGAGCATGACTATTAATTGAGTTTACAAGAAATAAGAATGAGCACATTAAGACCATTTCTCAAAATCCTTGCGAAAAAGGAAGTTGCATTTCTTACCTAGTTTCCAAGAAAATGAGATTCACATAGTTGCATGTGCCCGCCAGTACCTCCACTGCCCACATCAACATCCCAGCTCACAGGTCGATTTCCACTAACTCTGGCTAAGGACTACCACAAAAGGGATGCCACTGACAACTGTGTTTCTGCAAGTGTTCTGGAATTAATAGATCTAGGAGACACTATACCATTTTCCTCCCATGGACAGAAAGGCTGGTGGCAAGCTTTACTTGTGTTGGACATGGGAGAAGTGGCACAGGAGTGTGGCAACACAAAGACGGAAAAAGTTTTCATCAACTTAACCACAATATTTGCTATTTGCCACAATAGCAAATAATCCAACAATTGAACAAAGCATGGAGTCTACTCGCTGTCTCAGCAGCCCATCCTGCCACACAGCTCGATTACCCCTCTCCAGAACCTCCTCCCCATGCCATACTTGGGTACCACACAAGGGGCCACCAGCTGCCCTTCTCAGAGAGCTCAAATCCTTCCCAGAAGGCACAGCACTCAGGCAAGCACCACCAGCCTCTCAGACAGTCAGTGCTGTTAGAAAGATAACAGACCTCCACACCAAGACCTTGGTCCTGTTATTCACAATCCCAAGAGGAAAGACATGGGGGCAAAGCCCTGAAGTCCACAGCCTCTCCATGACACTTCTCCATGCAGTTGGTCCCTGCAGCTATCACAGAGGCACAAAACACAGGCCTGAGAATGCAAAGCACCAGTAGTCGACGAACAGAGAAACTCAGCCCCACCATTTTCAATTTGTGAGCCTCATTTTATTTTTTTCTGCAGATCTTCCCAAGGGAACAGGGTAAGGCTGCCGGCCTCCTTGCAGGGAAGAGGTTAAGCTCAAATCTCCTGCATTCACTTTTAATATAAATTGTTTGCAGCACTTTATTCCAAGAAAGCTGCAATTAATTGTGCTATGGTGTCAGTAAGCACACTGGTTACACCATTAGAACCCATTATTTTTGCTCCAAGACATTACCTTATCACATTATTGATGCAACTGGTCAGTGTAAAGAAGCGGTGCTTTGCATCGTTCTTGGTACTGAACACCAAGTTCACAGTGCTCCAGCACCAGTGCCAGATTCAGTGAGGGTTTTTTTTCCAGTAGGTCTAAAATTCCAGTTAACCTAAAAAACAGCTGTGCAAAAAGTTAAAACACCTGTCCTTAATCAAATGTAAATGCTTGGGTTTCTACTTGATACAACTCAAAATTACAGCTCTTTCTAAATATTCTGCTTCAACAGTGAATATTTTGACCTCATCTGGGCAGACTTTTTCCAGAAAGGCATTCGAGAGATTAAGCCAAAATGCAGTAAATTAGCAAACCACTTACGTAAATACTGAACTTCTTTGAAGTAAAGGGTGAAAAAAAAAGCAGATATATCTAGAGGGTGACCACTCCTAATACAGAGAGCACATCTGAAAGCCAGGAAAGGAAAATGTGCCTATGTCAAAATTGCAGAAGAAAACCGACAGTAGTTATCACGTAAGGAGCTCAGAACAGTAGATCATTCAGTTCTGCAGTTCTTACTCATTTGAGGGGCTACTGAATCTAATAAAGTTTATTTCTGCGAACAATACTGCAGGAAGGAGCTTCTGCTGAGTGCCCAGTCAGCTGTGAATGGTTCTGCAGCACAGGAGAAGACCAGGAATGCCTGCCACGTCTTGTGCCATGTCTGGGAAGGCTGTCCAAGCAAAGGTTGAGATAGAACACAAACCAGTACTTCCTCTGCAATTACTGATATAAGACGGAGTATTAATATAATCTTTAGAAACATTCTCCTTCACGTGCATAGCGCCAGCAAATTGTTTCTCAGTCACTTCCTGTAGTATCCAGCTCCACAATCCCCCAGTACACTGCAAAAGGAGAGGGCTCTTTAGAGTTATTTTAAATTTATTCTTTTTCAGTTTCATTTAATCTCCTTGCATCCTGGCTCTCTGCAGGAATAAAAAAAAACGTGGCTGATCAGTTCCTGTTTTGCTATTCACTCTCTTGGACAGTGCAATCACAGCTTCTCTTGGGTGCCTTCTTTCTGGACCAAATAATGCCACTCTGATTGTCTACTGCTGTACCAAAATATTCCCCTTAGCCTCCATCCCCCCAATATTCATTATCTTTTCTGCTGTTTGCCCTATTCTTTTTCTTTCTGGAAATGAGGCTACTGAAGCTAAACAATGACTCCAGGCTCAGAAGATGTTTTATGAAGGTGCTAAATTGTTCTCATTTTTCCTTATGCCGCAACCAACAACCATGTGTTTATTTAAATATTGACAACTATTCCAGTGTATCGGTGCAATGCCAGCAGCACTGTGAACCTTTACAGGGAACAAGATCAGAACTTATCCCTGCGATGACTCTCAAGCCACAGTCAAAGGGAAAAGTAAACTAAGAAGTCCTCATTTTCTCAACCCCTTTTCCTTTCAATGCTGTCCTTCCGCCCAAAATTGAAGTTTTCCCAGGGCTCAATCGAATCAGACCCTATCAGACCACAGAAAGGTGTGACTCCTATCCCCTTAGATCCCGTTGCACAGCATCTTCTCACTCCAGCCAGGGACATCTCAACAGCACTGTCGGGACTATGCAACATGGATTGCACAAGCTGCCCGTGGGCCTTGCAGCTCCTCTTGACAGTACAGGTCTAATTCTGCTCAGCAACTGGTTTTGTAGCCAGTTTTGCAGTTTGGGTGTGTTAGCACCGTTTCCATGAAAAGCAGCTATTAAGCAGGCAGCAGCACTTCAGGTGAATTCCCAAGGAGTCTCAAACATAGCTCTAGGCTGGGCCAACTAGAGCCATGTAATCTCAAGGTGACAAAGACAGGGGTAAGAGTGGCAGCATCCCTTCCAAAAGGAAACCCTGCCACGGCTGTGCCTCCCTCCTCCAAATGAAAGTCATCTGCGATAGCAGCCAACGCCTGAGCGTCCAGGGCCAGCCCAAAAACCTTAGAAAACACTTTGTGACTCACCAGCTCCTGCTTCGCACTGACACAATCTGTAATTAAAAGTGTCTGTATAGAACCTTACCAGTCCCGATAAGATGGTGTTTTCCCACCCATCTCATAAACCGCCCAATCCTTCCACAACCTCAAGCTCTTTCTCAAGCTCTTCTCTCCTCGTGACATCTCTGGTCAGTGGAGAGGAGGCAGAGCCACCAGACATCAGCATCCCCATCTGCTCTGGCAGTTTGATGGCTCTCATCACCACAGGTTTCCTTATAAAACCCACCAATTATCCCACGCATACACAGTTTCTATGTGCTGAGAGGTGATAGCCCATATCCTTCCTGAAAATCAATTAGACTACCTGCATGCTTAAGAGGGAATAAGCTCTGGCCAGGGTATTTTTCTCTTGTTGCACTTAATCTTGCTTTAGAAGCATTCAGCCACCACAGTTCAGCTGCTGAAGTATGTCAGACAGACAGCGTCACCAACTCCTCTACCTTGGCTCCTAGCTTTTGGCTGTGAGAACACTGCTATGTAAGTTCAAGCACCCTTTGCATTAAATATTTATTTCATTCCTACATTTAAACCTGCAAAATAGTTGAAATTACTCCTGCTTGTCTTACCAGTGGTAAACCAAACAAGCCCTTTAAAATGGAAGGCAAAACATTGTGTGCATTCACATAGGCAGGAATTTTTCGTTAGAAGTAGCGCGCACATTGCTGCTGTCTGCCCCTGCTCTCACTCAGCTTGCAAAACTGTTTTCACTATCCAAAGCCATTTGATGCACAAGGCAATTTTTTTGTGAGCACAGTGGTGCAATGAAGAACTAGTTAATAGGTAAAGCACAACAGCAAAGCAACAGCAAGTCCTAACTACTGAAGGGCAGCTTGTTTGGGGTTGGGTTTTTTCCATGGTAAAGGAACTGCATATTTTGAAAACTGTCCTCCTTACTGACAGCACGCCTGATAATTAAACTGAAGTTCTTATTTTTAAAATCTAATTTACTTTTGAAAACACACACTGCTGGACTATTATTAGGATTTCTCTTATGTGGGCCAGCGGAAATAGGGTAGCCAGTTATCGTAAGGGCTTAGAGGCTGCGCCAAGTGGAGCTCACTTTGCCATCTTTAAGCTGAACACTGTGAATCAGTAATAATGGAAAGAGAAATATTTTCCTTTTGAATTGAAAATAAATATCTGCAGTGAAGTACTGACATCAATTTCCAGCTTTGAAAAAAGCTCATTTTTACTGAAACAACATCTAGGCTTACAGCTTTGAGATTCTTCAATTCGTTACCAAATGAGAGCCCGTCCCAGTGTTTGAAGGGCTGCCCACACCATCGAAATCAGGTGACGACTACAGGATTGGGTTTAACAAAACTTCTGGAATATCTTGTTATCATACAGTACTACACACAAAATGCATGCTAGAGAAGTGAAAGAACACCAGTAGCTCAAGGATATTTCTTCTGAACTACTGAGTTTTCTGAACTTTATTTTATAAGCATCAAGGGAAGTATCAGCATCAGAAGTACCTGCATTTAGCCCCTAGCAGTTTTGTTCACCATACTACAACCCAGAGAAAAAAAAAAAACAACCCAGACTGAGAAAATGCTTCTGTGAAACTAATTTCTGTGATATGCTGGCATGCAAAAAAAAAGCCCCTGTATAACAGAAAAATCTTAGCATCCTCCACCAAAAGCATCTCAGTGGGTACCCAAAATGACTCCGACCTCTGAAACCTCTCTCCTTTCTGTTGGCAGCACTTCCCACCAAAGGGCTTGGAGTCCAGAATCAGTCCCTGGGCATCTGGCCCACCTCACCAGTGACAGCTTGCCTTGCTACCAGCCACATCCTCTGCTTTGAGGTGATGGAGAAGCAAAGATGCTTCATCTATGGCAAAGGACCTGCAGCCTGGTGACTGGATACGGCCCGCAGACCCACAACCTCTTATTTTTCCAACTCCCTGCCAGATAACATCCCGGAGAGGAGTTTGCAAGGCTTGCTCAACCCTCTGCAAAGAAAAGCCAACCTTAGCTCCTTGTTCACAGCCAAATATAATATATTAGCAAATGCACTACAGCCCAGCAGTGTTTATCCAAGACTACCAGAGGGCCAGAGAAACTGCAAAACACTGTGGGATGCAAAGTTTCCTCCAATTATTTGACAGCCGTGAAAATGCAAATGCATTCACCATACCTCTGCTGCAACCCCAGCCCTGTTCACTACCCCCACCTGGGAGCAATATTTCATAGCAGGGCAATTTAAAAGCAGGGTGGTTTTATTAATTTTAAAGCCTCAGACTCTCACGGGTCCAGGTGCTACTCCACAGCACTCAAGGACAGAAATCCATTCCTTCAAAAGGCCTCTTCATTAATCTTGTCGGGGGTTCCTGCTCACCTGCTCACTCATGAGTCTGTCCTGAGAGCTTTATGGCCACGTGAAGTCCACGTGCTGTTCACACGAACAAGATCTATCCACATGAGCAAGATCTACTCATGTAAGGGCTCTGGGAGCAGGATGTGAATCTGCTGACCCAAAGGTATTATCTGTCCCTCCAGTCTCGGCTGCAACACCTCTCTGTGCTTCAATCTCCTGGCAAGCGTCCCACTTCCCACACATCCTGCATCGCTGATCCCTCCCTGCACTTTCACTTTCAGCTGCCTTGCAACACCAGGGAAAAAGAGTTTGTACTTATCTCCTGTGCTTCCACCCAGGGATCTTTTGGAAGATCCCAGTATCAACATCCATTACTGCCTTAAGCACAACAGTATTAAGAGCCCAGTCCTGAAGTTCCTACCAAGCAGATGTTACGCTCATCAACGACAGCCAGCCACACACCACTACATAGACTTACATCAGGTCTGTACAAGAGCCACAAGGAGCAGAATCTGGCCCAAAATTTTTGAACAAGTAGGACACCATTTAACATAGTGCTTCTAAATGGCCTGGAACCAACTGGGTGAACAAGTCCTTCCTCCCTCCCTCACCTGTGCCAGCTCGGTTCAGCAGGGGCACAATCATCTGTCCTGATGCCCACCAGTACAAGGGGTGTAATTTCTTTCCTGTTCCTTACTACCAATCCAGTATCATTTAACCCTAAATCAAATAAAAGCTGATTCCTTTTCTTTATCAGTAACGAGCCATGAGAATACCCCTGGGAAACTGCAAGTGTCCCAAGCACCCTCTCAACCCCCAAGTCAGTCCATGTATTTACTGCAGGGTGCCAACAGCCCTCTTACAGCACCATAATATAATACCTCCTGGGTTGTTTCCAGGAATAACCACACCAAAAAAGGGTATTGCTTACTAGGAACCTAGCATAAGAATCAAGAAAGAGAATAAAATGCCATCAAGGTGACAGGTACCACTTGAAGAGAGCCCAACAAAATGATTACATCCCACAAGCCATGCCTTGCAACTTCCTCCTCACCCACAAACTGCCATGGTAAGGGAGTGTGATGATTCAAAAGCATCAGTTCAGTGTAACAGGTTAAATTAATTAAAATAACCAAGACAAGCCTCAGCAAGGTATTAGCATAAGTGCCTGTAATGCATCCATTCTGCTGAACTGATCCACACTGACAACAGCTCCTTGTTCTTCAGCTGCTCACCAGAAACTCCTGCTATCAAAACAAGCCTACAGCTGCTTTCTTACTGACTCATTTCACCTGACCAGTGGCCTCCTCTCTTTTGTTTTTATAGAAGAGAGATGTAGCTTTATGGAAAGCAAAAGGAGTGATTGACCATCAGATTATAGCTCCACACAGCCTACAACACCAGGATTGTTGCATTACCTTCTGGGAAAACGGGAAGCTTACACGCTGACAGACAAATGTGGCCATGCTGAGCCCACTGACAGGGTCTCTTTGTTGTAGGAAATCCCTGAAAGAGCAAGAGTCACATTTGAGACTTCAGCTGTGGAGCTTTTTTCAGGCTGTCCCCATTGAACACCTCTGGTAAAGTTAAACTGATTGGTTAAATTGACTGCACAAGCTCTGGGGTAATTTTGACTTCATGTGTACATCTTTTAAAATCTTTAAAATACTTCCCAGGTGCATAAGAATTATAACTTCACATTTACATGGAGAGGCTCCAGCAAGTCGCTTTTGGTGAGGAAGAAATCAAGGGTAAAAGCAAAGGAAGAAAAAAAGTCCCTACTTCTTCCTTATACCCTGCTGAAACCTTCTACACCAAAGGAAAACACCCTGCAGGCAGAGCCATGGGTGGGAGCACTGGGATAGAGGGACTTGCAGGACAGCACCACTGCCACAGCTGGACACATGGTCCAGCCTGGGAGACTTGAGAGAGGTAGCAACAGCGAAGTCTTGAAGCTGGGAGGAGACTGGGAAAGTGAGCAGGCACTGATGCACGCTGTGAAGATCATATAGGAGACCTAGGATGTGAATGACAGCACAGGAAAAAAATCGGCCTGCAACACGGAGCAGCTGCTCATTTCACTGTCCAGCAGCTAATGCTAACACTTGGTGTTAAAACAGATAACAGGAGCAGTCCACCATCTGCCAGGATCCAAGCAGCCATCTCGGCCCCTGTGAGTGCCCAGAGAGCCAACTTGCTCGGGGATGCAAACAGTGGCAGCACTGCTGCTTGCAATCCCAGCAGCAAGACAGCACATCCTGGTGATGAACTCCCTTCATCAGTCCCCTCCTTGCTTTTCTGTGCAGATTTTACTAGGCCAGAAACAGTGCTAGTCTGGGTGGAAGCTGCTAGTTTCAGAGAGCTGTATGAGAGGAGCCCCCACTCTTTTTACACTACACATTGGCCAGAGGAAATTACTCCAAGTAGTGGAATTAATTCTGGCCGCCCACACGCTCCAGGATACAGCTATCTCCTCCTCTGGTGTCATCCAATCAAGCACAGCTTTCTCCTTTCACATCTTCCTTGCAGGTAAGGTGGGGGAAACATGACAGATGACCTCTGAGAGAGGAGAACCAGGTCCTGGCCTAGACAACGGAGAAAAGGCTCAGGGCTTTACAAGTCCCCAAACCTGGGTATCTAATCTGGACAATATGGAAGATTTCCTACTTATAAGAGACAGCTTGTTTCAATATGCGTTGCACAAAGGCCAGTACATTAACCATTGTGTCTCTTTCATTCAAAGCAACAGAGAGAGCATTTGCAGTAGCATTAGGGAGAGGTGCAAAGTTGTCCCTATTGCTCACCTGCATCTTGTGTTATCAGCTCACAGGAGAAAGATGAGATATAGCCTGTTAGCATCCAGCAAAAAAGCCAGAAACCCAATATAGTGCTATAATTCCACTGTTATTTCCCTAACGTGTTCCTTGTATATACAGTCATACTTCCAATCATAAGCTTAAAGCCTCGTTTACATTAGAAACTAAGTGGTATAGCTGCAGCCCTAAAACTCCCTAGCGTGGCCAAGGCTATAACTGCTATAAAGATACTTTACAACGTGATAAAGGGAATAATCATATTGGCATACATCATCTTTACGATTATTCTGGGTGTTTCTGGTATAACCATTTCTGGGACTTTTTTTTTTTTACATTATACAAGTATAACTGAAACAAATTATATGAATGTAAACATCCAGAGGGAAACCAACCTTCATTAGCCAGTCAGCCAAAGAGTAACTCCCACTGGGTCTCCACCTCCCAGTCCTATCATTGCTCCTTCTTACCCTTCACAGGGCAATGAAGGTCTGCAACAACTGCACACATGCTGAGTGTCTGCCTGACCCATTCCTGCCAGCACCAGGTAGGTGTTCAAGAAACCAAGCCCATTCCAAGGAAGGAGTACAGTTCGCTTACTGCCATCCCAGCTCACATCAGCACTGGTGGTCCCAAGCCACAGTCAAGTACAACCTTCTGCCATTTGGGCAGGTGATTCTCCCTCTCATCTAGAGAGGAGACAAATTCACAACTAGTTAAGAGAGGCTGTTGAAGTTTGCTTGGGAGGTTGTCAGGTAAGAGAACTCAGCAGAAATACACATAATTTGTTGCACCACTACTGATGTCAAACTCTGGGCAGTGCCCAGAGTGCCCAGAAGCAGATGGGAAAAACATAACCACAAAGACTCCGAAGTATAACATACAGGCGTGTATAAGAAACTTCAAACTGTATTCCGGATTTTTGCACTAGTGAAAAATAAAACTGAAATATAATGAGAAGAAAAAGGATGCTCTTGAAATTGCAGTTAAAAAAAGCCCAGGAAAAAAAAGCATGAAACTCCATTTTGTGCCCAAATATTCCTCAATCATGCTAGCCAAAATAAGTTTTAGATTGATTTTTACGTTGCTCCTAAAGCTGTAATAGCATCTTGAATGGTTCACTTACAATAGAAAGCAGAGAAGTAACAAATAGATACCAGACTACTCTCCAGCAAAGGAAAGGGAATGGTTTCTATATCCACACACATAAGTATATATATGTATCAAAACTTAAAAGCATTAACTGATTTGTTTAAGCTGTGCTAATATAATGTTATTACTCATTTGCTTGGAGTCCCTCTAGTTCGCTTGGATCAGGAGAAGCTAAGGTTAAACTGAGGTTAGCTCACATGTGTCAGCCAAGCCTGACCTAATCCTGGGTTTCTTCCTAGCTGCTGTGCCTTCCTCTCTAAATAATATTAAGAATAGGAAGAAACCACAGGAACACAGTTGGGTTCCAAATAACTATTTTTAGTAGCTGTACACAAACAGACAAGGCGAGTTGTGTACGCTGGTTGCTCCGCAAAAAAACCTTTCCCGTGATCACTGTTTCCTTGGCTGATTCCATCACGGCCTCTACCCTTCCCACCATGAGCAACTAGAGTCCTGCAACACAAGATAAAGAGACCCCCAAGACTGAAAATGAGAACAATCTGGCTTCTGAACTCTATATTAATCTATACTGTTCTCTAATACCACTCCTCCGCCTGATAGAAGAGGACCTTTGTAATGCAGTGTAGGTGACTTTGAGCTACTTGGACCTGCCATCCAACCATCTCCTGTGAAAAAGAAATACGTGGCCTTAGTCCTATAATTTGCACTCAATCTAAGACCTGGGGAAACCTCCCAAACATGTCAAAGCAGGTCTCAGATCTGGCCTACAAGTAGGGGTTTGATGAGCAATAAAGAAACAAAAATAATATAGCTTAAACCACAGAGGTGCCAGCTTTTACTGCCTTTCATTGAGTACACAATATTTTGCTCTCACTATTTCAAGGGAAATAACACTCCACGCGACTGTTATAGGATGTAAAATGTGTACTGTGCTGTTCAGATGGAGCTCGTAATTGAAACATTTGAGCGCCAATGAAATCCCAAACGTGAAGTTTTTAATTTTCATTCAACCATGACATTAAAATTCTGGTAGTGCAAGGGGAAAAAAATATTAATACCTCGGAGTGCTTTTAAGGTCTATTCTTTCTGATATAGTAACTAGGATAAACTGAGCCAAGATGCCAGCAGCTGCTGGCGTACTCCAGCAGCTTGGTCCCAGTGCTGTTGCCTGCTTCTCCTTTGTCATCCCTCCTCCTATACCACACAAGAGGTTATCAAGAGGCTTATCAAGGAGATGTGGCCTGCTGCCTGCAACACACAAAGGAGTGCCACCACCTTCAACCCCACATGAGGCACCTGTTGGAGAGCGGGGCTCTTGTCGAGGCAGCTGTCCAAGCTCAGGCCAGACACACTCAAGACAAGCCCAGCAGCCTGAAGCACCCACCAAGAGAACAGACTGAGATCTTCTTTGTCTGAAGGTGCATTACCATCATTTACAGGAAGGAGAAGGTTATCTTGCAATACTGTTCTTACTTAGCAGCTTTTCCAAGATGACTGGGCATGACATCAAGTTAAAAAACCTCAGCTGAAACCACTAAACTCTCTCCACAGCTGACAAGGAAGCCCTGAAAGGCTGGTTTGTGTCTTGCAGATCCTCAAACCATCTTCCCCAACACACGTGTTCACAAATTATAGGACAATCTCAGACTACACTACGCACAAACTGATGTTCCTCACATGCTTGCATCCTGTGATCTTCATGAGTTGTCTGTTTCATTTTCCAGACAGAATTTAAGGTGTTGAATTTAGCCTGGAAAATTTTTAAAGGTTTGACATTTGCCTGCCAGAGAGATACACCTCTTCCCTCAAAAAAATCCTGCCTGCAGATAAGGTATTGCTAGGGGCTCTGCTGTTGCAACTGCTTATCTTTCTCCTTCCCTTCAATTAAATCATATTGGCCATGGTACCTCCAGAAGGGACTTATCCACCACTTCTCATCCACATCTGATGGACCAAATCCACTGTTTTCAGCGCCTGTGTGTCCACATGCCACCCAGCTGGGCAATGGCATCGATGTATCAAACCTCCAGAGCACAAGACCAGTCAGTCTCTTACCCTGGAGCAGTGCAGAGAGATGAAAGAAGTCTGCTAGCTATTAAGTGGCTTTAGCATGGTCTTTCAAGTACTGAGTACAGAAGAAGGATGAACTTGTGGTTATGTCACTTCATAGAGATGCAGCTTCCAGCAGTCCTAGCCTCCTACCACAGATTATCCAAGTAGTTTCAACCAGGTTAAAATATCTCTCCCATCAGATTTCCCCACCTTTTAAGTGCCTGAGAAGGAAACACTTGCAACCAACCATGGAGCACTCAGACATCAAAATGGTGAAGACTATATAAACAGATAAATATCTCCCTGTGTTTAATGGTTCATAATGGTTGTTTTAGTTGCCATGAAAGTACTTAAGAGCATGCAGTGAGTCCTTGGATTAAATCTGGATAAATGTAAACAGCAATAAAAAACAGCTTTCATTACAAGAAGGTCTGACTCTTGTTTGCACCTGTAACTCTAAATATATTAAACAGGATGTCAAACTACATATAAGATGATAAAAAGCAAAATATTACAATAATACGCATAGAAAGCATAATGACACAGCGAGAGAGGCAAAACAAAATGGACAACTTGCTTGGGTCTGATTCGAACATCTTAGAAAAATGCCATTTGCTCGTGTCAGGACTGAGCTAGCAAGGAGATCTGTGCCAGGTAAAGCTACAACAAAATGGAGATGAAAACTCCGAACGCTGTCCCTGTGAAGGCACATAAATGAGGGTCAGAACGAAGTTCATTTAAATACACCAAGCTAATACAGAAGGAGTGAAGAGATCCGCAAAACAAAATGAAAGGCTCAGTAGGAGCCTGCACAGCCAGTACTGCAATGTCAGAAACGCAACACAGTGCCATCAGAAACCTACAGGCACAGCATCAGGACTCGAGGAAAAAAACAACGGGGGCACTCCTAGGGACAACATGCCTGCCTGCAACAGCACTAGAATAAAGCACAAGGGTCCTGCAACCCATACCCCGACACCGGATGCATTTTGAGCCGAGATACAGCAGAGCCTCTAGGGAGAACATCCACAGAGTAAAACCACCAGAGGAATATAACAGAGCTGCATCTATTTACACCACGGAGGACGATCTGCCCCTTTCTTTTGCCCCTGCTTGGCATCCTCCTTTGGGTCTCTCATGGGAGAGAATACAATAGATCTACACAATAGATAATTAGCTGTAATGCATCCTCTGTGGCCATAACAACTTAACAGGTTTTATCTATAGACCTGATCTAGACTTCCAGTTATCCTTGTTCACCCAGTTCCTTCCCCCCCCCCCCCCCCCCCCCCCCCCCCGCCCCCCAGTATTTGCATCTCAGCTTGACAGGTATTTTGTATATAAGCTGAACCAAAGTGTTTGCATGTGCCTGTGCACGCTTTGGAGAAGGTAGGAGAAAACCACACAATTTTAACTCTGAATCCCTGAGAGACAGCTCATTCCGTTTTCCCTTTCCTGACAAACAGGGGGAGCTGAAATAAGGAACGTCAACTCTGGGATCCTACTCTACCGAACAGTAAGTCATTTAATATTGGACTTCTCACCTAAAGAGCAAACAAAAAAAAATCCCCAGGAAGCTGATGCATCACCGTGTTGCATCTATGTGTCAAGCTCTGGGTAAACAAGCAGCAACATGAATGAAATCTGTCCAGAAAGACTGCATTTCAGCGCCAACCACGCAATCTCTGGCCAAACCACTGCATATGCAACAAAGTTTGATCTCGCTTGCAGGAGCGCTCAGCTGCGCTTCTGCCATTTCCTGTGGAAAACCGGAGTTGTGAACGGTGTCTCTCGCGCCAGTCCTCGCTGAAACCCCTGCCAGTTGTCCCTAAACACACAATCACACACACAGACACAAAGACGCACTCACAGACTCAGACACACACTCATAGAGTCAGACACAAATACACACTCATAGACACACACACTCCGACAACCCCCCCAACACACACCCAGACAAACACACGCCCCTCAAACACACACACACACCAAACACACGCCCCCACTACCTCCAAACACACTACCACCACACCGCAAAACACACACACACACACACACTCAGACAGCCCCAGGAGAGCCAAGGAGGGATGCTCAGCACCTCCATCCCCTCTCTCCGGACCCGGCATCACCGAGAAGAGGCAAACCCACCGCGCTGCCCTCTCCTCCATCCCCAGCCACCCCAGTCCCGCACATTGCCAAGACAGACGGACAGGCATCCACAACAGGTGGTCCAGCACCGCCGGCCGCACTCACCGCTGGCGTTCTTGCCACAGATGAGGTGCTGGTAGGGCTGCAACAAGCCCCAAAGCTCGGGGTCGTTGTTGACCGTCTGCTCCAGCGTCTCCAGGGTGAAGCGGGGACCCTCGCCGCCCTCCTTCTCCTTCTCCGGGGCCGGGCCGGTGGCGGCGGCCGGGGGGCGGCCAGGCGGCGGGAGCGGGGCTGCGCATCCCGCCAGGACACGCGCGTGGATGTCACGGAAGAGGCTCTCGGTGCCGGCGGTGAGGTAGATGGCGGCGTGCTCGTGGATGCGCAGGGCCACGCGGCTGTCCACCATCCAGCGGTAGAACTTGCCCACGGAGAACGTCAGCCCGCAGCGCGCCGACTTCCCGCGGCTGAAGCGGTCGCCGCCGCTGCCGCTCATATTGTAGAGGGAGAGGGCGCTGAGCGCGGCCGCCGTGCAGCGGGCGGACAGCGTCCAGCCCAGGACGATCTCCATGGCGCTGCGCACCTCGTGCTTCGTGCACTTGGCGAAACGGAGGCTCAGCCGCTGCGCCTCCCGCGCGATGCGCACCAGCGCCCGGCTCACCAGCGTCGACAGCCGCGCCGCCGCATCCCGGCTCGCGGCGCTGCTGGACGGGCAGCCCGACGCCCGCGGCTCCCGGCGCGGCGGCGGCGGCAGCAGCAGCGCCTCCACCTCCTCCAGGCTCCAGGGGACCTCCTCAAGGTCGGGCAGGAGCCGGGAGCACTGCTGCCCCGCGCAGTCCAGCACCTCGGAGTCTTCCGCTAGGACGGTGTTCACGGTGTCGAAGCTGTTGTGGCGACTGTGCATGGAGTCAGTTAGGTGCGGCCAGCAGCTTCCTCCATAGGGGTACGCGGGGTGCGAATCCGAGCAGCACAGCGACAAGTTGGAGGAGCGCACCGAGTCCGCCGCGCCACCATACCCGGAGTCCAGCGTCAGGTCTTCCAGCGTCCTCACCGCCGTCTTACCTCGCCGGGCCATCGCCGCACTTCATGCTGCTGCCCGCGGGACCCGGGCGGGGAGCGGCTCTCGCAGGAATGCAAGGGTGGCGGGGGGTGTGATGTGAGAACAGTGAGACCGCCGGCCGCTTCGCCCCGCCGGTCACAGCCTGCGGCTGCTGCCGCCCGCCTCGCTCCGCCAGACGCCGGCAAAACAGCAGTGCTTTATCCGCGCCCTGCTGCCGCCACAGCCCCGCTCCAGCTCCTGCACTGCGCCGTCCGCCCGACACCGCACCGCAGCGCCGCGCCGGCCAGGCGGCGCGGGAAGGCGGGGACATGCAAAGCGCCTCCGGCTCGCAACCAATGGAAGGTCGCGGGAGGCAGGGACATGCAAAGTAACCCCGGCTTCCAGCCAATGGGACGGCGCCCTGCGTCCGGCGGCACCTCCCCTCGCCGCCTCGGGGCGCGCTGCACGGCGCAGCGAGGGGCACGGGTGGGGGCCGCCTGGGGCTGCTCCGCCGTCGCCGCGGTCCCCAGCGCTTCCCGGTCCCCTCCGCCCCGCAGGCGGCGGCAGGATCCCACAGGCCGGTTCCGAAGGCGGGCACTTCAGCCCGGGGAAGAGAAGGCTCCAGGGAGACCCTAGAGCAGCCTTTCAGTGCCCGAAGGGGCTACAGGAAAGCTGGGGAGGGACTTTTTCCAAGGGGAAGTAGTGATAGAATGAGGGGGAATGGCTTTAAATTGAAACAGGGGAGATTTAGATTAGACATTAGGAGGAAATTATTCACCATGAGGGTGGTGAGACACAGGTTGCCCAGGGAAGTTGTGGATGCCCCCTCCCTGGAACAGTTCAAGGCCAGGCTGGATGGGGCCTTGAGCAGCCTGGTCCCGTGGGAGGTGTCCCTGCCCATGGCAGGGGGGTTGGAACTAGATCATCTTTAAAGTCCCTTCCAACCCAAACCATTCCATGACTTTGCGTGGTGCAAAAGGAAGCATTGGCCCAGCGGCAGCACTGACAACCAGGTGCGTGGCGAGGCTCAGGGAGGACAACTTGTGTCAGTATGCATTGCAGACTGTCCCTGAAGTGTGAGGCATGTCTTTGTGACATGCAACACCACTGCTCCTCGGCATGTAAACTGGAATCCCACTCCAGCCCTCGCTGGTTTTTTTGCACCAGCGGTTTCCTGATGTTGTTATAAACGACTAAAAGGGAACGCAGGCACGCTCAGAAATAGCCTGAGACAGTCAAGATGTTTTGAAACCGAGCAGAAACTGTCACATAAGAATACCAGGCATCACTCGAGTCAGGAAAAGCAATTTCCAAATAATTAAAACGAGTACAATAAAGCCCTTAGACATTCTTGAAATTAACCCCCTAAGTATCATAAAGGACTTGACAAGTAAGATTTGTATTGGGCTTAGGGCACGTTTCCTATGCACATTAAGATATATTTTGCAGTATATGGACAATTTATCCCTAAGTAATATATTTTAATCCTACATTGCTAGGCTTTAGCGTTATTAGGAGTTGGCTGGCTAATATCCCAGGCAACAGACTGAGAATGTTTATGCTTGTGAGTTCCAGTTTTGAAGAAATGTTATATCCTTTTAAGTGTAAAATACCAGCAAAATTCTATCCCTTTAAGGATAAAAGCCTAGCAAACACATTTCTGTATCATGCCAACAGAGGCGGCCAGAATTCTTGAGTAGGCAAGGCGAGTCATGTAAGAGATTTCCCCGTCCAAGTGAGCAAAGCCTGGCGATCCTTCAATATAAACTTCCTACAGGAAAGGCACGAGCGCAACTACAGGTAGGCTCATTTGTAAAACAGGTTGGGGAAAAATATGACATCACAGAAAACACTGAGAATGTGGTGACTTCCAGATTAAGTCAAGTGCTGTCAGAAAACTGGTTTTTCAACATCGCCTTGGCCCTTCCACAAGATACACTTTGCATAATACGTTTCTGTAGAAATCTTAAGTGGCACCATATCCCGATTAAAAAAAAAAGCACAACTGAGGAAAGGAACAACCTGAACTTGAGCCACTGTCATGCTGCAAATAGGAAGTTCAGGCCCACACTGCTGGCAACATCTACCCTTTAGGGGGAAGGATCATCAAAACTGAGAGCGTGCTTTGAGAGCAAAATCCTGTGGACTTTGGCTGTCCAGCCGTATGTCTCACAGTAGAGCCCTCTGGTGTCTTCAGCACTTCAGTGCAGTGACTGTTCAAAATTCACGTTTCCATTTGGAGGAGGAGGAAGGCACGACCAGGACCAAACCCCTCAGGATATTTGTTTTTCTAACGAAGTCCATTCACTAAACTCTGTCCCTACGCTTTTACAAAGTACCACAACTGCTAGCGCTGAGCACACACGACGGTAGGTCAAACTCAGGAGAAGTCCAAGTGTAGAAAGTTTTGTAGAAAACAGTTTGTTGGACTACAATTTTTAAAAACAATATTTAGGCTGCAGCATTAAACATGTATTGAGATGAACAGGAGAAATTAGAAGAGGACAGTGGTCTTGGGCTGCAGGCAGACTCATTCATTCCTATTACTAACTCACAGCTAGTTCATACTTCAGAAGGGCGGAGGGTGGGGGGTGTTTGTTTTACTTCAGAAAGCAAAGTATTGGGCTTTACTAGAGATTTTGTAGTTGCAGCAAGATCACCTCGCACATGGCAGTTTGATTCCTGGCCACTCTGCCAGTTCAGAAGTTGTTGCGACACTTGGACACAGCAAAGGCATGTCAGCAGCACCAGGCTGGTTTAAACTTTTGAAGGAGCAGCAAGAGCTTCTGACTCATTTCTTCAGAAGACTAATTACCTTCTCACTGAAAGGACTGGAAGTTCAAACCAGTGCAGTGGCCATTCTGGATCTCTTGTGTTCTTTAGTGCCTGAAGGACCTCGTCTGCCCAGGTGCAGATGTCCCAGGCTACTGCATTGTGGAGCGAGATGCAGTGTAATTTGGAAGGACATCTGAAAATGTTCCTCAGACATGGTGACTTCGTTCTTGAAATAGCCCTGGGAAAAGATAGGATCAAACTGTTTGGAGGAAAACACACCCCTGCAATGAGTCCGGTGCCTGCATGGGGTGAGCTCTGGAGACAGTCCTCAGCTTTAATCCAGGAAGGGCACCACACCTCTCCTGCCCTGGGCTGAAAGGCAGGTGTCTGCAGCTGTATCACACTCCACAAGCCTTACAGCTAGGGTCATTTGCCTGTTAGACAAAAACATCCACTGAAGGAAACAAAGTCCCTTTATATGTCAAAAGCTGGGGGAGAGGAACAATTTTCAGCTTGTTGGAGACATAGACATCAATTATCCTTACAGAGAATTCAGACAAGGACTGATTAAGCACCATTCCAGGAAGATAAGTGCCAGAAAAACTCTGAAAGAGGGAAATTGATCCACATTTTAAAAAGGTGCTCAGGGCGAATTGAAGTGAATGAGAAGTCAGAATTTCTATGGGGAGAGCAGTAAGCACACAATTCTTTGTTTCCCCACCCAGTCAACTGCCCACAAATGGCATCTTCTTCAGAACTGCAGGGAAAAACCTGACAACAAACAGTCTGCCAGACAGAGCAGGAATGTTCCTAGGATCAGGCTACTCCATGCAATTTCTGTATTCAAAATTCAATGTGCTGCACTGCAGTAACAGCTCAGATCAAAAACAGCATTTGCAGGATCTCCCAGTGCTATCTCCGACTGCTAGGAACAAGCAGGGAGGATTATGAGGGCCTTGCTTATATTGATGGGGAAGTTGGAGTGCTAATGTTTCTAATTACAGAGGGTTAATTTACAAAGCAAGGCTGTAATCCTGTACCTGTAAAGCAGGTGTGAAATGCACATCCCAGGCAGACGAGCCTCTGGGGCTGCAGCGTGTGTACTGTCTGCTGCAAAGATACCGCCCATTAAAGAAGGAACAGAGCACTGGCATCAGGTAGCATCGTCCCTGCAGGGCCACTGGGCGACTGCTGCCAACTGCTGAGACAAGCAGGCTCAGGAACATGACTCTGGTATTGCTCCTCAAGCGGTTACAACACCAAAGGAGCGGAGATGAGTGACACAATGAGGCCACCAACTCACTGGGTGGAAGGGAGACACTGGTGGTGCCTCCAGTGTGAGTGTGAGGGAAGGACCGGGCGGCTGGATGTCACACCACCGGCTTTTTCCCCATCAGCCCCATCCTACTGATTCCAGCAACCAGCTGCATTAGGACCCCTGGCAAGGACTCAGCAGGACCTGTTGCCCCATGGAGAGGAGAGGTTCAGCTGATCAGCTGCTCCTCTTGCAGACACCGAGGAAGAGAGCTGCCCCTGAATTTCCTCTGGCTATCGCTCAGCCAGGGGCAGCTGCCCAGCTGTTCTCATCTGCTGTGCAGAAGCAGCAGCTCCTACTTCCCACTGAGCTCAAAACCCTTCCTGACTTTCTTCCTGTAGTCCCCTATGCTGAGAGTTAGAGATGTGGAGGTCAGTTAGAGATGTGTAGACCTGTGCCTGGCATAGTGGGGAGGGATTACTCTGGATTTCCCAGAAGCCACTGACTGGGGACACTCAGAGAAACCACCAGCCAAATCCAAATCTCACTACCTATAGCTAAGCTGTAGATCTCACAGACATGATATGGGGGGTTTTTTTGACAACAAATGCATAAACGAATTCAGAAAGTGATCTGACAAATTGCTGGAGGCTAAGACCACTGGTAACTATTAAACACAATGATGCACCTGCAATCTTCATCTCAGAAAGTTTCTCAATGGTTCTTTGCCAGAAATGGGGAGGTTGTGTCATGGGAAGAAGCACTTCGTAACCACATGGTTCCTCATGGTTCAGTAAGAGATGAAAGACTGTGCTGCAGAGACAAGACCAGGTTTTATCCCTTACTACCACAGCAGCCAAGGGCAGGTGCAGCTTAGTTCAGACGTTTGCACAGCCAAGGCAGCAGCAGTTGCTGTCTTTGTAAGATATTGGATGTTGTCCTTTGTTCTAAAGCAGGATAGACTGCAACTTCTACATGAATCCTGACAGCTTTTAATCTGTTCTCTTCTTAAAACCATTCATGATGAAGACTCTACAACTTCCCTATTTCCAAGTCCAATAATCTTGAAACAGCCTTCCTAACATCTAACCCAACCTTTTCTTTTTTACAAATGTGAAGAATAAAAAGAAGCTTCCAAACTTTTTTTGGTGGACTGGACTGGCAACTCTGCCTCATTTTATCTTAGGCAGCACTAAAATCTTTTAGAACCAAGCGGAATATACATGTCATTATCTCCTAGCCAGCAGATGTAGGTGCTTCTCACAATTCACTATACCACTCCAAAAAGCATAACAGTGTTTGCATGCTTTATGTGCAATAAGATTATATATTCAGGTTACATTTTGATCAGAACTGAAAGAAACAGGAATAGCAGGCTTCCCAGAGGATGGAGACAAGGAAAGACTGTTCACCCAGTGGTAATTTCCATTACCACTTAGGGCACAACAAACCTGTGTAAGGGATATATGCATGGCAAGATAACAAAAAAATTTAAACCTGAAATCTGAAGTGACAAACACACTTGGGATTCACAGTAATTGTCGAGTTAGCTAGCCCTTTACTCTTTGCTTGAGCAAACAGCTAGTGTAGAGGTGGTTTAACCTACTCTACTGTTACTCTTTGTCTATCCATTACCACTGAAAACTTCTTCATGCTTGGTAGCTCAAGAATGACAGTTTTGTCTCCTCAAGGAATGGATTGCTCAAGGACTCAGCCCTACAGACAGGCAACCAGGCTTGCTACATCCTGATGTGCAAGGAGTTGACAAGCTGGGTCTGGCGCCCCCTCGGACCCTGGTGTGCCATGCAGTGTATCTGCACTCTCCTGGGGAGTCGTATTCGTTAATCATTGTTTGCAGTTTAGGAGTCAGTCATAATGTAAAAAGATAAGAAGTCTTGTGTTTTAAATAAAATTCTTCATGGTACTGTAGTCCACATATAGTCTTAAGTTCAATTTTAGGAGGTAGTTTCTACAATATGACCATTCCCTCTGACAAACATGCAAAGGGAAGAGTGAGAGAAGGATATGAGCTGTGCTCTCCACTTTCTCCACTCATAGAAAATTCTTTTAAAAGGGAAGGGAGGAAATGGACTGCAGAAAGTTATCTTAAAATCCCTCTACACCTCTGTCTTTTGCTGGTACTTAGGACATACCTACATTCCTGCTATTAAAAAAGCATGATGTCAGCTAAGCCTGTTCCCAGACAACTTTATCTGACAACAGAAAGTCTCAGGTTAAGACTTTCTCAGTTTCTCCATCTAATGCTTTTTTTTTCTTTACAGATACAAGACCAACCTTGCCATCCATGTAGGAAATCTCTTCTGCACACAAGCTCCCATCCCCACCATGCATGATGCCACACCTGAGGTTTAGCTCTTTGTGTCTCCTGTGACCTCCCTGAATTTGCAGAGCTCGCTTGGTCCCACATCAGCTCATGGGCGGATGGGCAGTGAAACAGTGAGCCCCAGGCTGCAGGTCAACCAGCAGCGTCTCAGCAGTGAGCAGCTCTTCCACCACCACATTCCAGCCCAGTTCCAGGGGAAGGGGGTTTACATACATGTTCCCAGCCTCACTTCTTTCTTATTTAAGTAGGCAAGGATTTTTTTTCCTCCTGTCACTCCCCCAGTAATTGTGGCAGGCATGAGTGAGCCACAGGCCTACACAATTACAAAGCATAATTAAGATAAGACACAATTCTCTAATATTAAGTGAGACATTTCTATTTGTAGGTGAATCCCAAGAATAGCACACAGAAGTCATTTTAATGTGAAGTGTGGGGTTTTTTTTCTTCCCTTAAAAATAAGAAAACAAAACCTAGACATTTTGTCATAAGATAACATTTAAGGAACTGAGAAGAATTGTCCCATTCCCTTTCTTTTATCCCAACCCTTACAAATTCTTTTGTATGTTTACCTCACAGTTCCCTTCAAATATGATGAAAGCTCCATTTTTTTTGAAATTAGAGTATTCTGTTCATTCCTTTACTGACCAAAAGTATTGCTGAAATACCCCTAAATAAATTAGCAAAAAAAAAAACTCAACTCGACTCAAACCTAGTAAGAACTAACTCCATAAAATCTTGTATTGCTGTCAATCTGTTTTCCTTACAGATAGATATTACACCACTGTAGTCTACGAGGTTCAACAACAAACTGTATCTTGATAAGTGGGAGAGACAAAGGAACAGTCTTGCTAGAATTTTTACAGTCAAAAAGAATAAATTGTAAATATAGGAACATAGAATACAAACCTCTTTTTTATGGAAAATTAATAGTAATATTTTTAAGATCAACAGTAGGAGCACCCATCAATGAGAACTAACATTTCCCAACTCCATCACGAGGTGCATTTCATCACCTGTTTCATCATCCCATGGGGCCCTGTCATGGTGTAGCACAGTCCAGTGTAGGGGCCTGGTGATTCAGAAACAGAGCACATAGCAAGATGGGAAGGGAAAAGCCAGCTATCCACTTCAGGGAATATGGGTGCATGAGGTTATGATCAAAGACTCACCCTAAAGGGCTGTGGGCTCCCAGTGGGAGCAGACATCTTCTGCGAACCCACTGTGGCTTCTGAATAGAGCAACTGCGTTTTCAGGAGCTGGGAAGTTATTATAGACCCCTGATTTCACACATGGTGAAGGTGTGAGCAAATAGTAAAATATTTGTGGGAAATCTTTTTCCCTAATCAAGCCATAATGCTCACTTTCTCCACTTTCTCACCCTCCTTCCTTCCCATTGCTGGGAGTAGAAAAACTATTTATGGTCTGCACAGGGATTATGTTTTATCCACTTTATCCAGCCAGCAACCTACTGGAGTCTCATGTACTTTAAGAAATATGAGCTACCAAACTGCCTCTTTCAATTTTTATCATTTCAAGTATTTCTTGCATTTGCAGATGCCTAAAGGCTCAGGAAGCAAGAACTGCAGAAGCAGGAGAAGGGCTGGGAGTCATTTCTGCTTCACATCACAAGCTCTCAAATGACCTGTATTTCATTTAGAGATCTGCCAAAACACCTTTCCAAACAAAACAATTTTTTCTCCTTTCAAAGTCCCCTGTTGGATATCTTGATATACCTTGATGCTGGGCATGCACTGATGTCAGCTGCAAAGGGAAAATAAAATTTCCAGTACCTGAAGCAGGGGCTGGGAAGGGCTCACACTTAATAGCTGCTGGATGCTGAGGGAGACTTTAAATACAGGACAGGAGTCAACCCCAGGCCTGGGAGGAGGTGTGGGTTAAGCAGACACACAGTTTTATCCTGTAGTTACAACTATGGAAGGGAAAACCTAATAACACGCTTAGCTTGTGCCCATAGGTAGCTGTTAAACATATGCTGCAAACACAGCACAAGCTAGGTGAGGCCCAGTTTGTAAACACAGATGGTTTAGGCCCCATTAAAGACTAGTTTTCTGATTTTTTTTTTTTTTTAACTGAATTTAAGGCAATAAGATAAGTTCTCCACAGACTCTGAATGTGCAATCCTATTACTCTCAAGCACAGAAGCTCCATGGTGATGGTGACAGCCCACTGCCTTCATCTGGGTTCAGATCTTCATTTCAGCTTAGTGTTAGGAAACGCCTGTATTCTTGCACCTCGTCAGAGAGCTGCAGATGGGCTGGGGGGAATGGAGTTGTCAAAAGTGGCTGTGCTGGATTCTCAAACCCCCTTGGACTTGATAAAAGAAGGAGTGAGGAAGGACAGGACCCATTTTCCTTGGGCCACCAGAGGAAGTAGCTGCAGGAGAGTTGAAGATGGAATGAGTCAGTGGAGAAAGCTGTCAGGACAGATATCCCAGATACAAGTAAGGGTCCAGTCAAATCTCAATCTCAATCATGGAATTTCCCAAAAAGAAAAGACAACTCGGGGAGGGAAGACACAGATGCTTCCCTTTTGCACCCACCTTCACGTAGTGATTGTAGTGACTAAAGGAAAGAGCAATTGTTTTTCTGTCAATATCCTTCAGCAACCATGTGTTCTTGGGACGATACCTCCTTCCATGGTGTGGATCTCCAGAGTGGGCACTCATACTAGGGCTGCAGGGGGCTGAACCTGCATAATCTTACCTGAGTGAAAAACAGAGGGCTCATTTTAGCAGCACAGCCAGGACACACCAGCCTGTTCTGGGCCTCCAGGGGGCCAGATCCTCTCCCTTATTCCATCACTGCTGTGGTACTCATGAACCTGGTACTCATGTCTCTGAGCTTTTATTTTCCAGCTGTAAAATGGAGATAATTATATTGACCTTCTTCATAAAATGCCTTGCAAATGCTAGACAGCGGCTAAGTACTATCATGATTATTGTATAAAAAAAAATCCATTATAGCCTCTGGATGCTGTAGAAGAAATGAATGATGGCTGGAGTCCACATAAACACTGTGTTAGATCAATGCCGGCACTATTACAATGTTGATGTGGTCTCCTAGTGCGTGTTCCCATAAATCCACATGGAGATGAAAAATCCAAACATATCTCTTGGCTGACAACTGACTGAAGCTATGTTACAGTGAGGAAGAAAAATCTAACCTCATTGCACAAACCAAACTACATAGTTCCTGCTTTGATCACAGGAGGAAGAAAGATTTTTTTGGCCAAGTTTTCTGCATATGAGGAGAATTGTTTTCAGTTTGTTTCGGGGGGTTATTTTTGCAGATGAGACATCTGAGTTTGATATGAAGAAGGCACCCTACTGGTGCATTTAAATGTTTAACACTATGTCAAAGTGAGACACTCATCACCCTTAAAAATTAAAAACTGTCTGGGAACAAAAGAACTGTCCCATTTGCTAACAATGGGAAAGAAAATTCCCGAAGTAACCTTCACAACAGCTTGAACTAATATCTCCTGTAGTCCATCTAACAAAGAGGCAAACTGGAGAATGATATCAAGGTTTTTCTAGGAAAGCTTCAGAAGAAACTAGCTTAATTCTATGCTGCACTAAGTGCCAGCTCGAAGCCACTTGCTATTTTGTGGTTGAGAAACCGTCTGCTTCTGGCTCTCTCTGCACTCCAGTCATCACCAGTCAATGTTAATTAAACATTAGAAGAGCTACCCACAAAAGTAAAAGACACTTACTGTACTTAAATGGAAATGCATTGATTTATTTTCTGACAATACCAGATTTATGCATTTTTAAGGAGGGTGTGTGACAGAGGTGCTTTACTTGCTGGCAAACAGAGCAGTCGCGTTCTGCAGGCTGGTCCCAGGTGACAAGTGCCAGCATCTGTTGTGGGTACCAGCATCTGCAGTGGCCCCAGAATTCCCAGCTCCCGTCCCAGCAGACAGGGAGCTGCAGGGTGATAGGCACTACTCAGCCTTTTCCAAAGCTCTACAGTGAGGAAAAAGAGGAATAGGTTTATACAGGTGTTTTCTTCTGAAAAGAGACTGGTGGAGAAACTCGCTGCACAGCCTGTGAGGTCGCAGGATGCTGCGTTCCCTGTGCAGTGCTGCTGGCTTGGGCATCCACACAAACACCTAGGAGATGGACTCCCTGGGGTCACCATCTGTATGGCAAATCTGTGGTAGCCTCACCAAGCACAGCAAGGTCGGCACGATTGCTGTCTTGGAGGACAAGCTTGACAGAGCCCACGTGACATTTTGCTTCAGGTAACACACACAGCTTGCCACAGGCTGGTTCCTAAGTACCAAGGTGGCTATTACAGTCCTTCCCAGGGCATTTCAGCTGCTGCGTATGACTCTTCCAGAGCTGCAGAGCACAACACCTAACTGATCTCCTAATGAGAAGCAGAAGGCTTCATTTCAGCGTGATACCTTCCTTCATTTTACACTGTTTTAAACCTCATGATGCATTTCTTGAGACCTGTGGCTTCCTAATACATTCTCATTCTACTAAGGAAAAATACCCCAATGACATACCAGCAGATAGAAAGATTAGGTATCTCAGTGAGACTTTTGACTGCAATAAAGCCTTATACAAAACAGCATAGAGCCCAATCATCCCCAAGGACAAGAAGGGGTGGGGGGGTTAAAAGTCCAGGTTTCACATTTTCAATGATGTAACCCAAAATTAGGTCTTTGCCTGAGATTTTGTTAAAGATTCATTTTTCCCCTCAGGCCTCACGTATTCCTCTTGGTCTCAGTTGCTGCTTTAAAAAGCCAGTTCCTCCAAGGCAGGGGGGTAGAAACGTGCAGTACTGGATAGTTAAAATCTGAAAAAAATATAAAACTACCAGGTGCTTGGTTTGCATATATCTGAGGATTTCTGCCCAGCAAAGGCACCAAATCCCAGATCAGGATAGGCAGAATTAATTTATACAGTGAAATACTTCTGCCATAGTCTGAGTTTCTTTTCTGAAAAAGAGAAGACATTTATTCAGTTGGTAAAATAATCCAGCAGCACACATTGTGCCCCTCTCACAGCTTCTGGAAGAAAGCCCAATATACACATTCTTACTGATATGAAAGCTTTTCTGCAGTCACTAGCAAAAGTATTTGGAAAGGGTTTCAAAACACCTGTATCAGCAAGATTCATACGGTTGATTTCTGTTTACATTTCTCAGACTGTAGAAAGCAGCCATCATGTAAAAGAGTGGTAAAAAGGCTTTTAGTTACATGTTAGAAACCAAAGTAATTGCAGCAAGATTTTGAAGTGGCTTTGCTAATGTCAGTCAGCTAACGTCAGTCCTTTCAGTTGTTTGACAATACATAAACTAAGAAAGTTAGATCCAAAGGCAAATAAAATAGCCTGTCCTTCAGAAATCTACCCTTAGGCACAGAAAATATTCTGTTCCCTCTGGGGAGTCCCTGCCCCAGCCTGGTAATCCCCACCTGTGCTGGGGCACCTGCTGCACTGCAAGTGGCACCAGAGAGCTGAGCTGGGAAAAATAATGTGGAGAAAGCAAAAGGGTAGGGGGGGAGGGTGTGACCTCCTCTTTGTGACACAGTTCAGTTCTGGGACAGTCCTACACATGGACAGAGCCAGCCTAGGATAAGGATAGAGAAGTAGTAAAGACACAAACCTGTGTGGTCAGAAACAACGTTCAAAACCGTAGCTGAAGCACAGCCACTTCTTGCAAAGCCATAATCAGAGTGCAACTGCTTCTTGCAAAGCCATCGTCTCAGTACAGCCACTTTTTGTCCTTCCTGAGAGTTTCCAGGGTCAGGCTAGATCATGGTTGGAGGCTGGAAGAGAGTGCTCACGGGCAACATCAGAAACACACTGATCTTCATGGCCATCCTCTTCAGATCCTACTGTTACACACATGCAAGGAGCCATGATGCTGATGTGAAAAATCTCTCTCCATGATAACTTAGTCCCAGCTCTTCCCACAACAGCAATTTTTTTCATGAAGAGGTACCCTTGCTGTACTGCCTTGAAGCATGAGAGCATTTAATTGAATATCTGGTTTCTGGCAGTGGCAGACCTTGGCTTCTTCCACAGGAATCTTAAGTATGCTCTATGACACATGCTACTGGGCATCAATATGTTGTGGAGGAAGATTTTATTGCAAAGATGTCTTGGACTCAACATGTTTGTGAGTAGATAGGATAAACAGTGTAATTGAGCATCTGTTTTTTCTATACAAGAGACTGAACCTGACATTTAAATGCTCTAAGTGGTGACCTTGGGGCAGTTAGGCAGAGATAGATTTTTACAGTTTTCACAGTATCAAACATCTTTTGGTTGGCATGTCTGAAAATGAATGCACATGGAAACCTAGAGGCAAATAGTTTTACAAATTTGAAAAATGGCTGAGTAACCTCCCCCCACCCGGGTAATGCCACAGAATTATTTCCATTTCTGTGAGGTCAACCAGGATATTTTTAATTCTCATCCTTCACTGAGGCTTTCCCCCTCCTGTTAAGGCAAAGAGTACTCTGTAAGTCTTTCCTCGTTGTTTGATATCTTCCTGCCCTAATTCTTGATTTCACAGACTTCTTATTTTGATCTTCGACAAAATTCCAGAATATATTTTGGCTGATACACAAATACATATACACATATATACGTCTCCTATTTTTGCATTATCCTTCCCATGAGGAAGCCAAAACATGTGTCATATTGAATGCAGTGCTGAGTCTCCAAGTAGTATTAGGTTTCTCCCCCCCATACTGTGCACAAGGGATTTGTCTGCTTTTTGCTTTAACTCAACCACTCGCTGGGTTTCCACCAGTGACATACCTGCATTCTTCTGGGAAGGCTGCTGTTAATTCCACCACAGCCAGATGAGAGAGCAGTGAATACTGTTCCTGATAGGGTTGTTACTTTGTGCTTAGGATGCTGAAACATTTAGAAAAATTATTCCAACTTTGATGTTTACTCATACGGTACTGTATTATTGTCCAACTTTACTTACTTTGCTTCCACATGTGACACCACACAGTGCCCGTTAATCCAGTGTGAGGGGGCTGCTCACCTGCCCGTGTTGATAGCATCTGTATGAAAGGAGGAATAGGTCATCAAACCACACATAAACCAAGGCCATGGATTAAATGAAGAATAGTTCTTCCACTGAAATGATAAAGGTTTGGAAAGAGTTGATATTTTTATAATGTACTGTTGATGAGACAAAAATCCCACAAAAGCTTTTCAGTTCTAAAGTATACGGAGGAATTCTGAAAGTCCTAACACACTGCTCTTTTACAGTAGCCATAGAGACTGGTTGCTGAAAGCTGAGATACAAATGAAGAAATTCTTCTGCCTAAGTGCCTTTCAGTGTAGCAAGTTCTGCCTCCAACTTACCCAGGCACCGCAGGTAACCAGAACAGGGCAAGCAATAGATTTCCAGTTTGACGCAAGTTCTAAAACAAAAAGGAGAGAGGGAGGAAAATAGTTTCTGGGTGAAGCAAACATTTTGTTCAGTCTGAACATTTTGGCTTTGAGCTTTTAAAAGTTCCAAACTGAACCTGAAGGATTTTGAAGTACAGTCGTGGCAAATCAGAAGATGTTGAAAGGAATGGCTCAACTGCTTTGAAGTTTGGGTGTTTGTTTATCCCTGCTTTTCTGCATAAGAACAATTTGACTAAACTGACATTTTAGTCTCCAAAGTGACATTTTCTTTCCAAGAAAACTTCTGGCCAACAAAATGTCATCTTTCTCTGCAGCAAGCAGATACAAAGAGAAAGGTCTCCAGTTTGCATCCCTTTGAGTGACTCCAAAACATCCTCAAAAGTAAAAATGATATATAAGTCCCAAAACCTGTCAAAGAAAAGTACATACAGCCAAAATTAAGTATGAAGACAGTTTTATGCTTATAGTAACTTCTGACTACTGGCATCCACTTGCTAAGCTGAGGTAGAGAACCACCATGCTCCAAAAGGCAGATTCAATATAAGGCTCTTTAAAGATTAATTTATGTAGATCCTCCCTCCTGGTCAAGAAGCCTTCCTGTTGTGAAGTTCTGAATGAAGAGGACTTTTGCTGTGCTGGGCAGAACAACTCCTGTCGTAAACATTATTCCCACCCCGTTCCCGTCTTCCTTCTTGCACAGCACCCTGCACCCTTGGAGAGCTGGAAGTGCAGGGACAGGCTAGTGCAGCCATGCCCCTCACTGAGGAATGGAAAAATCGGAGAAGTCCCTGATGGGAAGAGCCCCCTGAGACCCTCGTAACTATAGGTGCCTTGTCCCTCCTGGACAGGTGTGTGCAGAGGCAAGATGCAGACCTGAGTGGTCACACTGCTCCTCGGTGTGCTCTAAAGAACTCTTCTGCCACTGCCACGCCTCACTGGTGGCATCCACAGCAGTACCCATCTCAAATGTAACAGGCCTGAAAGCAACCATGTGGCTCTATTTAAAACTAAGGAGGAAAGTGCAAAGCTTTGAAGTCAGAAGGCATATAATGAATTCAGAAAAACTTTGTATTTCAAAGCCAGTTCTATTTGCAGAAGCCATCTGCCCAGAGAAAAGCTTGAACATGCACCTCTGACAGGAGTCAAAAGAGTCGAGGGAAACATATCTCACCGAGGATGTTTCACATCATCCCTTCCCACAATACTTGAAATGTTACTTTGTAGTGGAGCAGTTTCCATTCTTGTATCAATTACAACATTTACATTCGGCTCCCCCAGGGCTGTTGGCATTTGAAGTGACTGTCCAGTCCAGCAGCTCCCAGCAATTTCTAATGAGATATGCCAATAAGACATCAGTGCTTGTCCCTCCTAATGATAACTATGAGCTCTCTGGAGCTTTCTCTTAAGCCACTGTCTTGCTTATCATCTTACTGAGGATTATTGATCTTTGTCTCTCCCCTTGCCAGCACTCGGCTTTTAAGCCACAAATCCAGAGATGGCTCCATCCAGGAAAACAGAGGGTAGTGGGATGTTCAGCCCTTCCACAGGAAAGGAGTGCAGCCCGTTAGCCAGGTTATTGTCACAGGCAGCAAAAGCAAACCAACTCCTCAGGCAGAACCAGCAACAGAGGCCACTTCTTGCAAGTACCATCTCCCCAGAGCACCCATCGGCCATAATGGTTCGCAGCATGCAACTAGGGCTTACATTTCTGCAGCAAGGCCAGAAGAAAGACAACGTGTAAAGCTCAGAATGAGTCTGTTTAAGAATTCCCTCTGATATCACTAGTCTTTCATACAGCCCGTAAGAGCTATTAAAATTCTCTCTGATAACTGGCTTCCTCAGAGCATGAGAGCCAAGCGAGACTACGCCAGCCACAGACTCAACCATTATTCCTCCTGTCTTAAAACAGATACTAAAAAAAGCCCGGAAGTCATCTGTGAAACCAACCTATGTCATAGACTTTGAAGATTAGTCTCTGCATCACGGGGAAGTGGAGAAAAGCAGAGGTTATTCCCCTGGGAAAAGGGTAAAAACCAACATTGGAAGTTTACATCAGCCAGGCCAGCTGGAGGGAGGCTGGCCACGGCCACTGGCCATAGCAGAGCCTGTTGTGAATGCTGACTGTCCATAAGCAGGTCTCTCCCCAGCCACATCTGTGGTGTTCACAGACCTGGTAGAATCACCACTGTGTTTGGTAGTGGACAGTGACCCTAATGGAGGCAAAAGTTGTCAAGGAGAAGAGGGAGGGTACAGTCAGGCAGAGTGAAATGGATAACAGGCTGTGTAAACTTTGTTTTATTAGAAATCAGCTGAAAAAGAGTTTTCTCTTGTTCCTGAAACCTTGGTTTTCTTGCAATATTCACTGGATACAGCCCATTGCAAGCTTACACAGATCTGGTTGAGTATGAGTCAGCAGTGTACCTGGGTGGCCAAGAAGGCCAATGGCATCTTGGCCTGTATCAGAAACAGTGTGGCCAGCAGGACCAGGGAGGTGATTGTACCCCTGTACTCAGCACTGGTGAGGCCACACCTCGAATACTGTGTTCAGTTCTGGGCCCATCACTACAAGAAGGACATTGAGGTGTTGGAGTGTGTGCAAAGAAGGGCAACGAAGCTGGTGAAGGGGCTGGAGAACAAGTCCTACAAGGAACAGCTGAGGGAAATGGGATTGTTTAGCTTGGAGAAGAGGAGGCTGAGGGGAGACCTCAAGGGCTGCCTGAAAGGTGGCTGTGGCAGAACGAGTGTCGATCTCTTCTCTCAAGTGACAGTACAAGAGGAAATGGCCATAAGTTGCGCCAGGGGATGTTCAGACTGGATATTAGGAAGAATTTTTTTACTGAAAGGGTGGTCAGGCACTGGCACAGCTGCCCAGGGAGGTGGTTGAGTCACCATCCCTGGAGGTGTTTAAAAAATGAGTAAATAAATTTTTGAGGGTACTATTTTGCGGATGATGGATGCGGTTGGACTCGATGATCTCAAAGGTCTTTTCTAACCGGAAGATTCTATGAATCCCACTGCTACAGTATTTTGCTTTAAGACGTTCCTGCCAAATAGTTATTTCTTCATCTGTGCTGGTTTGGTTAAGCACCAGCCTTTGCTCACCTACACTCACACTCATGTCTGTGGCATCCAGTGGGAAGCCAGCCCCAGGGCCCTGCTTCAGCAGTCACACAGCCCTTCTAGAAAATGCTCTGTAGTGCACCGAGAAAGGAAGGTGCAACATTTTTCCTTGATGGCCTTGAAACAGAAGCTTTTTTATTAACTTCTTCAGTTTTGTCAGTCTGAGATACTGGACTTGTTTGCTGTGCCTGTAGCTGTGGATGAATGTGGAGACATAGATCCTCCTAGCTGTAACAGCAATTCAGAGGAGTGCTTCAGAGCCCCAGAGTCACATAGATATACGCAAAGGTCCCAGGCACATTTATAACCCTGCAATTGAAATTAGGTTGTAGGCACTTGCACACAGGCTTACCTCTCATCTTACTTGATTCCAGGAGAAACAGAAACTGTGCTTTCACGCAACCACTCCAGCTTCAGCTGGGCTATGTCTGCACAAAGCTCTTCTTGGACAAGGTCCTCATCAGTGCCTGTGCACCCAGAGATGTGCTTCTTCCAAGTCAATTTTCTGGTAGTGTTAGAGTAGCTGTTGTAAAGGAAAGAGCAGACTCGCTCTGTGACAACTCTAATAATAATAAAAAAAATCCCCCCAACAAACAGTGCACTGGTGTTCACAGAAGAAATTAAAACTGGATCCTTCCATTAAAACTTTGTGAATTAGCACACCTTCCTGACAGGATCCCAGAGCCCACCTGAGCCATATGGCATCTTTTCCAGCTGGTATCTGCCAGGACAAACCCACACAGGTACAATCCCCTCTAAAATGCTGAGGTTCAGCTGCTTCTCACTGCTGTGCAGTCTCCGTGTCCATTCTGCTCAAACACCTCTAAGGAGCTGGTAGAAAACTTGCTCTGTTGCTACTGATGCCTAATGCTAATTGCAAACAGAAGAGGCTGCTTAACATGGTGTCATCTTGTCCCTTTTAAATTCTGGTTTTGGACAGTGCAATTTCTCTCTTGTTTTTAGGTTTTGCGGAGTAATTTATTATTTGGACACCTTCACACAGCAGGTTATCTTCTTCCTACTTCCAGCCCAGCTGCTGTCTTCAGAGGCACTGGGCAGCCAGATGGACTGAGGGATGTACACATCTATTAATCAGCACTGCTTTTTGTGAAGGGTAAGAGAAGGATATGGTCAATATCAGTGACAGTTTTTTCCACCATTTCTTTTTAAAATGGCCATCTCACATGTTATGGGGTTATTCCAAACTGAGCACTTTTGCTTTTTCCTTCTCAGATACAAATTGAGGCCGGCAGAGCAAGTTGCTGCATACATTGTCATTGTTAGTGGTTAGTGCATTGCTGGGTTTAAAGCATAGATATGAGCACTAGTCTTTATCTAGAAATAGATGCTTTTTGGTCCCCAAGGGCTATATGGCAGGAAGGGAGAGGGAACAGGAGCATCAAAGGTTGAAACAATTTCCAAAGGTGGACAGCGGCAGCATACCCTGGTTCAATACTCTTGTCTGCAGAGGCAGAGGACACCTCTTCCCAAGGTGAAGCTGCCTCACTGTGGAGCCCAAAATGTTGGATTTGGAATTCAGGGCATTTTCTCCTAAGACTTTTTGAGCATATATGCCATGGAGTCATGCAAGTAAAACAACAGCTACCAAACTATTTCCATTCCAGCAATATACAACTGAAGTGCTAATACCTACCAGCTGTACCTACGTTCCAGCTTTTAGAAACTACGATCAGCTCTTTGCTGCACCAAGAGGAGAAGAAGGCCAGCAAAGACACACTTAGTCTAGGCTCTGCACTGGTAAGAGGACTAGTGCAGGCTCTTAGTTCTTTCCTGCTACAGGATATCTGAGAAAGCAGGAGCTGGGCACTAAAAAGGCATTTTTAGAAAAGCACCTGCAATAAAATAGAATCTTCTTACTGAGAAGAATCAGGGTCACAGCTGCTGATTTTAATGACATAAAATGAACTTGCGACGTATTACTTGTGCTATCACTGCAGAGTTAACTTGGCCAAGAGATAATTAATGTAAGATGTGTGGTTGTGTCCCCTGTGTTGCTCTGAAAGACTTGGGCTGTAATTGGTACCATTGGCTCCTGTAAAATAAACTGTAGTCCTGATCCAGCTCAGAAATCAAAACACAGCACTCTGAAAGAAATGTTTTGCTTTAGGAAGTGGAATTCTGATAAAGTGATCTTAAATCTCAGAGTCTCCTGGGCAAATTTCTGGCTCCCAGTGCTGTCACTCTCCTCAATGTTGTGCTATATACTCTCTGATTTCCCTGCCATGGCTCGGTGCTTTATGTAGCTGATAACTCTTGATGACGCATTTTTATGCATTCAGCATAACCACGCACTAGCATGAACCAGAGATCACCATTTTTCTGGCTGTGGAGCTAGAGCAACATGGACCTGTGCCCAGACAATGTTGGCGGTGGCTGGAAAACCAACATGAGAACTGGGAAAAAAATCTATTCCAATGAAAGCATGGTGTTGAGGCAAATCTGTCATCGTTCAGTGTACTGAGGGTTTCAGCTTGGTTTTGGTGTCAGGAGCAAGCACCGCTCTTCCCATTTCCCTGGCTCCCTCCCACTTTTCACAGTCACTCAGGAGCCATTTCTCCATATCCTACTTATGCACACATGTATCAGGCAGAGCTGATAAGAGGAAGAGGAGGGTCTGATAGCCAAGCAGCTCTGACACAGGCTCCAGTGTGGCCTCATCATGCCGTGGCTCAGTTTCTCCCCATAAAATGATTAACAGCATTTCCTTACCTCCCAGGGGTAGGCTAAGAAGATAAAAACAGCAACAGAAACAAAGTGCAAAGTTATTACAACCATCCATCCAGAGAGACTGTCAGCTTTAGCACGTAGGCTATTGTCAGACGTGGTACTGAGAGCATTCCTAGCGGCTATGCTATTGGATGGAACACACAGTGTGCTCCTCAGTCATACGTGCCTCTGGGCTCAGAGGGTTGAATAAACTATTTTCTGCCTTGGAGAGAGAAAGTAAACCTCTTCCACCATGTTTCTTCTTTTCATCCAGGAGAAGGTAGCAAAGGAAACCTCTGTCACCCTGGGCACGCTGAGGGATACGGAGCAGGGCCTTGTGCCCTGCTATGCAACAGCCCTCTGATTGGAAGAAGCTTGAGAAGTCATAGAGCCATGCTGGGAGCCTCCACTCCTCCCTCCTCCGCAAAAGCAACAACTAGGTGTGGAAAGATTTTGTCAAACTCTACACCACATCAGTTCTTGCCACAAGGGCTCCCTTGCCTCTAACCACCCTAAGAGGAAGCACAGTGTAAACAGTCTAGCAAGATCTATTCCAGGCGCCTGCTGTGGTGCATCAGGAGATTAGCATATTAGCTCTGAAAAGACCACTAATTTTAAGGAGAACTCTGTACTTAAACTGAAAGAAGTTTTGCAGTGATCAGCAGTTTGCCTGGTGCTAAGGAACCAGGGAAACCTGTTAACAGTAGACTACGGATAATTGAGAAGATTATACAACTTAGCTTTTAAAGGACCTTGGATTAAAATACTGCATGGGTTGGTAATACTTTGCTCCTAATCTTTTCAAATATACATTTGCACTGGTTTGTTTGTCACTAGGCTTTTGCTTTGCAATCAGACAAACATAGGCTTTGCTCCTTCTGGAGCTCCAGGTAAGCAGGGTAAACCAAGGTAGACATTGCAAGAAAGATTATGGACAAATACATCTATCTGATACAGGAGGCTTCTTTTATTGGGTTGGGTTTTTTTTCTGGACATGATGTCCAAAGGCATTGAAGTATTACTGCATAAAAAAGCAGGAGAAGAAACCAACAGCTCAAAATTATACAAGCTAGACTACAGGACTTGAGATGGATACCAAGGCAGTCCACAGGGCAGGAAGGAGCAGAAGTGGGATGTGAGTACAGGAGGGAGCTCAGCACAGTGGGGTGGGAGGGATAAACTTGCTGAAAGAAACAGGACTGGCACTGCACCCAGCATACTCTTCCCAGAGCCTGGCAGACTTCCCCTACGTACCAGTTTCATAAGCAAAGCTCCATCAGTCAGACCATTCTGCCACTGCAACCAGCCTGTGATAGCAGCCTGCCTTCAGCTCACCGTATCTGCTAGGCAAAGAGGAGGAAGAGGCATGTGTTATGCTTCTTACACTGCAACTTATTTCTTCATGTGGTTTCAGCCATGCTATGTGCATATGCTCACTTAGCTCTACAGAAATCAGCAGTGACAATAAATACACTTTCATAGCCAGTTGCTCCCATACCTCCTTCACTTGGCTAGACCAAGAAAAAATGTGTACATCCTTTTTACCATCATGGAGCAAATGTTGTGAAAATCTGATCCTGCACCAGTACACAGATCAAAAATTAGCCCTGGAGCAACTGGATATTTGGGTACATTTCCCACTTTTTCATCCAGACATACCAATCAACAACAAAGCTGGGGAAACCAGAGAGCTGGCAACTCCCCTGGTGGTGCAGGGACGCAGCTGTCAAGGGTCTGCAACGGTTGCTCTGAAGCAGCCTCTCCACGCTCCAGCTGAGGCCGTGTGGCTGCAAAAAAGGGGAACAGCTTTAGGGCATTCTAGGCTGCCAGGAAGCCACAGCAATAAACAGTGTGCTGTGTCTTGCAGACGCCAGAGTCTCAGCTCACACTAGAAGCTGCATCAAGGATGTCAGCTCGCTTGACAGTTGGCCCTCTGAAGTGGTTGATGGGGGCAGGGTGAAATATGGCTCTCCTGCAATCCATGAGGAGGAGGTTAGAGACCTGCTGAGCCGCTTGGACCCTCATAAGTCTATGGGGCCGGATGGGATCCATCCTAGGGTGCTGAGAGAGCTGGCGGATGAGCTTGCTAAGCCGCTCTCCATCATCTTTCAGCGGTCCTGGCTCTCTGGAGAGGTCCCGGAAGACTGGAAGTTGGCCAATGTGACGCCCATCCACAAGAAGGGCCGTAAGGATGATCCAGGTAATTACAGACCTGTCAGCCTGACCTCGGTCCCAGGTAAAATCATGGAGAAGATAATCCTGGGTGAAATCATGCACCACCTGCAGAACGGTCAAGAAATCAGGCCCAGCCAGCATGGATTTAGGAGGGGTAGGTCCTGCCTGACCAACCTGATCTCCTTTTACGATCATGTGACTCGCCTGGTGGATGAGAGGAAGGCTGTGGATGTGGTATACTTGGATTTCAGTAAGGCCTTTGACACGGTCCCCCACAGTAGACTCCTAGGGAAGCTGGCAGCTCGTGGCCTAGATGGGAGCACTTTGTGCTGTGTTAGGAATTGGCTGGATGGCCGAGCCCAAAGAGTGATGGTAAATGGTGTTTCATCCAGTTGGCGGCCGGTCACCAGTGGTGTCCCCCAGGGATCGGTATTGGGTCCCGTCCTGTTTAATATCTTTATTGACGATTTGGATGAGGGGATTGAGTCCATCATCAGCAAATTTGCAGATGATACCAAGCTGGGAGGAAGAGTTGATCTGCTAGAGGGTAGGATGGCCCTACAGAGGGACCTGGACAGATTGGAGAGCTGGGCCGATTCTAATGGGATGATGTTTAATAAGTCCAAATGTCGGGTACTTCATTTTGGACACAACAATCCCATGCAGAGCTACAGACTGGGGACAGAGTGGCTAGAGAGTAGTCAGGTAGAAAAGGACCTGGGAGTGCTGGTGGACAGGAAGCTCAACATGAGCCAGCAGTGTGCCCAGGTGGCCAAGAAGGCTAATGGAATCCTGGCCTGCATCAGGAATAGTGTAGTAAGCAGGACCAGAGAAGTTATTGTCCCCCTGTACTCGGCACTGGTCAGGCCTCACCTTGAATATTGTGTCCAGTTCTGGGCCCCTCAGTATGGGAAAGATGTTAGGATACTGGAATGTGTTCAGAGGAGGGCAACGAAGATGGTGAGGGGGCTGGAGCACAAGCCCTATGAGGAGCGACTGAGGGAATTGGGGCTGTTTAGCCTGGAGAAGAGGAGGCTCAGGGGAGACCTCATTGCTCTCTACAACTACCTAAAAGGAGGTTGTAGTCAGGCAGGGGTTGGTCTCTTCTCTCAGGTGACCAGTGGTAGAACCAGAGGGCATGGACTTAAGCTTCGTCAGGGAAAGTTTAGACTTGATGTGAGGAAAAAATTCTTCACTGAAAGGGTGATTGGCCATTGGAATGGGCTGCCCAGGAAGGTGGTGGAGTCACCTACCCTGGAGGTGTTTAAAGGGAGACTGGATGAGGCACTGAGTGCCATGGTCTAGATGATGGTTGGTGTTAGTGTTAGGTTATAGGTTGGACTTGATGATCTCAGAGGTCCTTTCCAACCTTATGATACTGTGATACTGTGATCCTTGACCCTAGTGAGCAGCTGCCGCCTTCTCATTCCAGAGCAACACCTCATGAAGTGCCCACTTGCGACAACCACCTGGATTTAAAAACCAAAAAAATCCAAACCAGTCAACAATTCAGGAGCCCAGAGCTCCTGCCTTTCCTCAGCATGGGTTTATTCTGAAGCCAGCTATTCTTATTTCCCTCCAATCTTGTCAGCAATGGTCCAGGCCCAAGCTGTTTGGCTAAGGTAGGCTGTTGCCCCAGTTTTGTCCTGGCTCTATCTTCCACCTTTACTTCACATGAGGAAGATATACATTCAATTTCACATAAAACCAGGCGTATGTGAGTGATTATGTGTTACTAGCTACACATAATTATCTTAGATGTAGGCCTATAAATGATTCATTAAGATCTGTATCAGCTAGTTATTTAATATGTCCTGCTAATTAAAACTTTGTGATAAAGACAACTACAGCTTTCTGTAATTATGCCTCTGGACAGTGCGATGTGCTTCCAACTAGTATCTGCAATTCTGGGTGTATGTTGACGTTAAAAATAGGGTAGAGAAATATAGGTTAACTGCTGCTCTTAATTGCTCTTTGTTACTGAGATCATTGTAGAATTCCAGTGTATAACACCCTGGCACTCTTCTGCATAGCGCACATTACAGGCACCGTTAGGTGATGGTGCTGTACACTGCATTATTCCTTTGTATACCTGAGAAGCTTGAGGAAAAACAACAAAAAAAGACTATTTCACCTGGAAGCAATGTGTCTGGCTTGGCTTATTGGAAACGGGGAGGAAAGGAAGTGCACATGTTTGAAGAAATGCAGCATGTTTTACCCTGCAGTATCAAATTTGGTATTCCTTGCCCAAGCCAGAGATCCTGCTAAGTTCACTGTAAGATTGTCTTGAGTAAGGTCCGCAGATCTGCTGTCACCATACACTGGATCCAGCTTCCATCAGTGCCAGCAGGAAGAAACACAACAACACAAAAAACACATTAGGCCCTGTTTCTTTGGTCAGAAAGGGAGCTACACTAAGTTTACATCAGTGTAGCTCAGCATGTCTAACTCAGTCGGTCTCCAGTCTTGTTCTCTTAAAACATGTTTGGTATCGAAGTGAACATGCTTACGTATGAAACAGGCAGGGACTTTAAAACGTTTTCTTGGGATGGCTATCAATGTAATAAAACATCAGGAAGAAGTACTAAATGCTAAGTAAAAGAAGCTTTTCCTAAGCTGCTTAAGCTTACAGTATAAATCTTTCCCCCACCAAAAGACTACCTTAAGTGTCATCCTTCTAATCTCATCGGCAGCCTGGTATCATCGCTGGATAAATGTACAATCAATCGCCTTGGTGTCTCTTCTGCTGCAAGTTCTGCTTGGTTAATCACAATGGGAGACAACTGCCCTCCTGTTGACACTTGGTGTCTCCTGGGAGGATGCTCAGCTCGCTCCAGCCGTCATCAGAGCAGGGCACGTTTCACCCAGGGGAATGACTCAAGTATAACTTGTTGTTTCTTGTTAGCCACAGATCTTTGCCTAGACCCTAAAGTCTGCATCCCATGGGAGCAATGCACTAATCTAATCTCTGGTTAGTTTCTACAAACACTAATTTGTGAAGACAAAAAGAAAAACGTAGAAGATATGTCTATCATATGCATTTGAGTCCCCAAAGGTGATTTGGTAGAGTCTATACTACTGTGGCTAGCACCATTAACTCACCAGAGCAGGGGAAAAGCATGAAGTAAACTATGCCAACCCTTAATGCTTTCTTCTCCCCACTGTCTCTTTGCAGCTTCTCGTATTCAGCCTCATTCACATGGTACCACATCCTAGAAAGCTACTGCAGGACGGAGTTAGAATGGAATAGGTAAAGAAAGCCTTTTAATATAACTTTGCTTTGGTGTTCTGGTTTGAGGTAAAGTAGAACCAGTTTTCTAACTTTTCAGCTAAGCCCCATCTAAATAACTGCATTTTCTGAAAGTTAACTACATGTTTTTCAGACAGTGTTTTTCTCTAGAAGTGATAACATGGGGCATCAAAAGGCCATTGCTTATACTTATTCCTATAGAAACCAAGGCCCCATCAAGCTGATGGAATGCCGTAAGTAAAAGAGGTGAAAAAAACCACGCCTACAGGGAGGGGCAGACAGGACATGTGACCCCAAATTGACTAACAGAGTATTCCATCCCATATATGTCATACTCAGTATAAAACTGAGGGATCACGAGGGTCAATCTCCCTTCTTCGATGGCCACTGTCCACAGAGAAGCTCATCAGTCTCTTTGCCCCAATCCCAGATCTGTGTGTTCCTGAATCCAATTCCCGAGTCCAGCTCCCTCCCGTCACTGAGTCCAGGCCAGGACCTTATCCCCATGGCTGCTCCGCAGCATTTGGGATGACATAGTCATTGGGAGTGGGGGGGAATTTAATATATTTGCATATATTTTACCTTTTTCTTATTAGTAGTATTAATAGTATCTGCCTTATTATTTCGGTTGTGTCATTAGGGCTGTTTTAGTTTCAGTTTCTGACTCTCAAGCCTCTTTCTCTCATTTCCCTTTCTTCTTGCCCTGGAAGGTGGGGAGAATCAGGACTATTAACTGCTCACATTTAGCTGCCAATTGAGTGGGGCTGGGGCTAAATTATTACACTTGGTGAACAAAGTTTTTACTGACTGTCTGACCTTATATCTATAATAGCATAAAAAACACCCTTGGCCGTATCAAACAGGCTGTCCCTCATACAAGAATATTAATGAAACCCAGTTTCCCACAGATCTGCGTCTCAGATCATCATATGGTGGCTCCTCTATTTATTTTTTAGTTACTCTCACAATATAGTGGACGCAATTATTCCTTAGTCACTCTTGTCTCACCTGGTTTTTGGCATGTGTTGAGGTCTGAGTATCAAGTTAAACTCTTCAGTATCCTGTGATTCCAGCCATCACCTATTAAATTGGTGATAGCAGCCTCTGAAAATTACTCAGGGGAGTACTCACAGCGTAGGTTTCTCCTCTATGGGAGCATTTCACAGGGATTCTGCATCCAATGATCTACTTTAATTAAGCTGATAGGAACTTAGCTATGTTTAAGTCTCCTTCTGATAGTTTATCAAAAGTGATTCAGACTGGGCAGTCTCAAATAAGGAGGTACAGTCCAAGGGAGTGTTTAAGCCTCAAATCTCCCATGAGACAAAAAAGTTCACAAAACAGGATAGGCTGGTGTGCGCCAGCTCCAACCTGTGATGGCTGTGACAAAGCCAACACATTTTTATTAGCTTGTAGAGAAGGGACCTGGGCTTAGAAAAGATGGAGATGAAGCTGAAGCTGTTCAGGAGTTCTGCAGCAAGCACTGTCTTTGCTCCTGTCTGTGAGGGATGCAGGATGCAACATTAGAATGACCTGATTTTTAAACTGAATTTAAGCTCTGCTCCATTTGCCTTCAGCATAAGAGTAAGCACACAGGCAACCCAATGGATTTATGGCCACAATAAGCATGGTTTTTCCTAGGTATGTCACCTTTATGTCTCATACACCTTTATTCTTCTGTAGGAGCATCTTCCAGAGTGGCCCCACTGAGCAGCACTTTTCCCAATAATGGAAACGGGGCAGCAGGCAACCCGCAAAGGGCCCATCTGTATGTGGATCAACCCCGGTTTTCCAAGCCATTGATATGGCTACCGGTAAAGCATCCAGGACAGACAAGAAAAGGTACCATTTCTATGGGGAGATAAAATCCAGTCAAGCTCACCCTAATCTGAGACTGTATGGAAAGACAGCTTATCCCTGTCATGGTTCACCCTTGAGCAACATCGTAGGGCAGCTGCTGCCAGTGAGTGAACAGCAAGTGAAGACAAGGCTCAGGGTCAACTGTAGTCACAGACGTGTGGCCGTGGCAGCACGGAGAGGGAGTACAAACAGGATGTGACTTTAGCTGGACCCAGCAAGCCTTCTTTTGGCATGAATCTGGAACAACAGCAGTAGGGATGCCTAGAACCTGAAACAAGAGGGAGGAGGAGAGTCTGCCTGCTACCCTATGTGGGCCCTGCATTAAGATGTGGGAGCCATGTGCAGCACAGATTGGGGGAGAAGGAAGACCAAAGCTGCTTACCGTGCCCCTGGCTCAGGAAGCAACTCTGTGGCTGCAAACAGCATTGGCACAACTCAAGACTTGCTGTGTTTTCTGCCCTGCATATTTTTTGGGTGCAGCAGCGCTGTTGGAATGGGCACCAATTCCCATTGCAAAATCTACTTCACTGAATAGCAGAAGCACTCAAGAAGAGCAAATGCTGTTTCCCACTTGCACTGCAGTATTTCCCTGTGGCCTTTGGATGACATCATCCTGGCATTCTCCTGCAAAAGCAGGTGGTTCCAGGCATTGGCTGATGGTAGGAAACGAATTACCATCTCCATTGAAAAGATATGGAAACAGAACAGGATTAGGTGTCTTACCCAAGGGCCACAAGGAGAAATGGGGTCAAATCCAGAATTACAGTGAAGGTGCTCTAACAATAGGCTACAAGCTATAGGTTTGCACACTGTCTAGCACTATGTGGCTGTAATCCTGCTGAGGCCTCCAGGCAGCCCTGCAATATGCATCATCATAATAATGAGTTTCTAATCCCAATCAAACACCCAACCCAGTAGGCACCGCCTGACTCACAGAAAGGATTAGCTGACAGATTGTAAACAATAGTTGCAGGAGTCACTGGGCCCATTATGCAATCCTTTTATGCTGAATATACAAAAATATCTGAGAAAGTTAGGAGCTTCTGCTGAGAACATAAGTAACTGAGATTTTCAAATACAGGTAATGGGTTTTCTCATTCTTCAACCCTAGGAATAACTCATCAGTATCACTGTACACCATTCCTAACACTTGAATCAACCAGGTTAACAAGGACAGGGACTCATGTTCCTGCTGTGAGCAAATAAAGACAAGCTTCTTACATATGATCCCCTGAAATATCCAGACTGTGCCTGACTCTTCTCAAGAATAAATCTTACTTTCATCATAAAAGTGACTCTGTTGCAGGGGGTGCATGGGAAAAAAATCAAGAGAAATTAGAGAAATTAACATTTCTTTATCTGAATGAAAAAAATGGAGATCAAAAAGGTGTTTTTCTATTAAAATGCCTGCTACTAGCATAGAATTTAATTCCAGAAAAAGTTGAGCGCTGGCATCTAGGAGACAGAATTTCTTGAGTTACCATAACTCAAGAGGAACTCATCTGAGAACAGAGAGTTTGGCTCAGCCACCAACAGCCATATTGGAGACCACACTCAGTCTAAACACTGTGCAGTTTTACCGAGCTTGGGCTTCGTCATTCACCTCACAACTGAGCTGCTTAAACCATCCCTAACTCAGTGTAACTTAATGGAATGTAATAGAAAGGACTCAGTTATGGACAGTTTTCAGTTCACACTTTAAGTTAATAATGAAGAAAAAACCTATATTGATAGACTATCATTTTCTAAAATTAATTGTCCTTAGTATCCAGCCTTTATAATTTATGATGTTTTCATGCAATTTATTTTTAATTTCACCACCCCTTCCATACAAGAAACAAACTAGAGAATAATAAATCAGACCTAACACGTGCCAATCTAGCTTCTCTGGTAGAGGAGACAAAAGCTCTCAGAAAGAAGGGGAGTTGCTAACCTTGTCAGCAGGCATCAAGAATATCAAGCAGAATTATGCGTGCTAATTTTGTTATCTTTCTGAGGCCTGTGAGCTCAAAAATCCTCAGGGGTTTTCTGAGATGCTCACTCTCTTTCATTTCCAAATGGGAAGTGTGCTCCATGCACGTTCCTTGGATGAACAGCAATTAACAGTGAAGCAACAATTATGATAAATGATCAACAGTAATAAAATAACAATGGAAGGAGTAGGCCTCTCCACCTGCCTTTTGTGTACCATCACATCCTCTTTTATTTAGCCAGGCAGAAAGCATACTCCAGCACAGCTGAAGGCAAAGGACTTTTGCTACTGACTTCAGCAGCAGCAGGACAGGGGCAAAGTGGAGCTAAACGAAAGGGATTTTAGTACGATGAGCTGGGATCTGTCAAAGAGCCCTTTAAGCTTTGCGCATTGGGTGGCAGTGGAACTCACGGCAGCAATGAGCAGTTTGTTGGTCACATAGTTGGGGTCCCATCTGTCAGATGTGCACAGGGATTTCTGCCTCACATGGCATCTTTGGCAGCTTCTGATCCATGGGCTGTCCCAGAAACAGCAAGGAAAATATTAAACCAGATGTGAACCACCAAGGTGTTAAAGGGAAGAGAATGGTGCCCTCTCAATCTGGGAAAAGTCCCCTGACACCTTTCAGAGTGGACTAGTTTAGCTATTACTAATGCAATTAAACTGCCAACACTGCTTAAAGTTACAACCTGCTGAACTGAATATCTCTTTAGGAGGAATGATTCAATTTACCCTTCTCTTCAAGTTCCAATTTTCAGTTTGCTCACATGCTTCACATAGCTGTCTAGCCTTGATGGGTTTCTAATTACGGCATTTTACATGAGAGAGGTGTATGCCAGCCTAGGCGCTATTATATAAAATCAGCTTACCTTTTACAGAACATAGAAAAACAATGGATAAAGTATTTCTTGTTGGATGTAATTGTTGGCTCTACTTGACTCAAGTTAAAACCTGCTCTCTGTGAGTCCAGTGCAAATTCTCCCATTGGGTTCAAGTACACACAGGTTACCAAGAACAAAAGAAAGCATTGGGGCTGTTCATAAAGACCTAGAAGTAACATGCCTGAAGTAACGAGAATAATTGAGTATGCTGTAAGTATCTATCAGACCTACAGACCATTTTCCTGAACATAAAAGCAAGTGAATGATAAAGGAATTTTGTCATTAACTGTGAGATTTAGCAATTATTTACTTTGTTTCATACTAGGGTTGAAGATGATCTAGTCACACGTGAAAGCAGAGAGGTTACTCTTACATGTAGTGCTGCCCTGACACATCGTGTGCTTTGACCATACTTCTCCGCATAGGAGCATCCAGCAGTCCATTTGTTTTCTAGGGTGGAGTTGAAGGCTGTAGCCAACTGAGCAGCTAATTATTCCCTTTATACTCTTTGTTTCCCTGCATCTTATTTCCAGGTGGGCAATAATCTGAATTATTTTTGCAAGTGCTGGAGTATATTTGTAATGGAGAAAAATCAAATTCATGCATACCTGTTCAGTAAAGCAGAATAAATCTTTAGAAACAAAACAGGGCCCAGTGATGGGAAAAAGTAAATGTTCAGCTCTGATCACAAGGCTACAGAAAGTCAAAGAATACAGAATAAGACTCAAAAAAAAAAGGTCCCTAAGCAATGCACAAGAACAAGACAAATGCCAAGGCTTTGCCAGTTCTCCACATGAGGAAATTCCTTCCTATCCCAAATGTAGCCAGAGATACAACAGCACATCTGGGAGCAAATATCATTAGGGCTGATCTAGCATGTCTTTATCCAGGCATGACACTTGCACTCAAAAGATGATGTTGGGTTTTGAACTTGCCATTCAATATTACACAAGGAATCTCCCACGGCAAAAAAATTCCAAATAATGATTAACCTTTTAGGGCAAAAGCCAGACTTTCCAAGTGTTTGATCTAAATTCAGTTATTTTTTAATTTCCAAGAGTGTCTTTTTTTTCTTCCTGTTGGTACTTAGTTCACATAGATTCTTGTGCTGAAGATCTCCTGAAGATACAGCAAATCCTACATAGAGACCTGAGGTCCACTAGGGGTTAATGCATTTAAGCTGTGAAAACATGTTTCTGTAAGTGGCAGTACAGCTATGTAGAAATCTTGAATATGAAGTAATTTCACATACAAGGAAAGTCTTGTTGTTCTTGATGGAGTCAGGCTGCCCTTTTAATTTCCATCCTTGGGGTGGTAGTGGCTGCTTACTGGGAGGGAAGGAGGGCTGCATGGTTGTCCTGGGAAGGGGCTGAGCACATTGGATTTCAAGGGGGGCAACTGAAGTTGAGGATATTCAGCACTACAAAAGATCTGGCCTTTCAAATGCTTTTCACTGTGGCAAAAATTCAGGGGATATATTGTTTATGTACTGAAGTCTTCCCTTTCCAGGTGTTTCGTGATAAACCCTTACAATGTTCACAAAAACTGTTCCTAATCTGATTTGGCAAGCTGGCCCAACAATTCCTGCTTCTGATTAAATGTGTTCCTTCTTCATTTGCTAAACCCTCTCTCCAGCTAAGCCATTGCACAGAAGCAGTGAACAACAGACCCAATGGATCACTTACAGATACCAAATTTAGTGTCATAAAGTGCAAACCAACTTCAGTGGCAGCAGCGCTCTGCTGCCTACCTCTCTGGATTCACCCTTCAAGAGAGATGAAGAGAGTCTTTCTGGTAGCACAGGGTATCCCAGAAGAATGGGATCAGCAACACAGGTCAGAAATTCAGCCTCTGTAATCACGAAGTGAAAAACTGGGCTCTGTTCTACTAAATTAAACAACAAAGCAGCAACCTTGGAGAAAAACACACAGCATTTTTCAGTTGTCTTGCAGTTCATTACACAGCCTGGCAGCACTGTTTTGTGTAACACAGCTTTTCCCAAATGAAAGCTGTGCCAAGGCATCGTTGAAGGGATACAATTCAAAACAGCATTTTGGGGTAAAAACACTACAGACATTGCAACAATCCAAAAACTAAGCATTAGGTAATCAGAATGAAAGATGAACTGAGAAATAATACAAGCCCAGCTGAGCATGGAAATAGTTACTGCAATCAAACTGTCTTCTCTCTGCTTTAAGGTGATTCAGTATCATGACCATGAAACTAAAACTACAAGAATATAAGTATGATCAGACTGTTGTAGTCCGGTTATCTTAAAAATTAGCCTTAAACATTATGGTTTACAGTGTAAAAATTATAAAACCAGAGTGTGAACATTAGCCAGCAGGACAAAATTACATGACTCTGGAATATATTTGCAACATGCTTAGACAAGACTCTTCCCCCTTCCCCTGTTCTACTGCCTGAGCTAGGGTATAAATATTTTTCTGATTAAAGAATAAAATATACTGGCGCGTGGTGGAGAAAGACTGGATTCTGATCAAGTTCTTAGGAAACAGAATAAGATGGGTGAAAGAACAAGTCTACTTCTCCATATCTTTTATTCTATCCTTGATCACAAATTTAAGGTCAGAAACTTTGTATAGGCAGGCAATCCCTCATCACATGACCTATGTAAACGACGCGATAGGTGGAAAGAAGAGAGCAGGGCCACACCTCTGCATCTTAATTTAGGAGCCCCCTCCCTCTGTGGAGTTGTCTGGAAGCTGGCAGCAAAGAGGTGTCAACGGGAACATACATCCCCCAGCAACGGCAGTAGTGCCATGGCCAGCAGGATTGCAGGGAGAGGAATGAGAGGGAAAACATCAGTACCTGAACTGCATGCAGTGCTGTTTCTTCTTAAGTCCTCAGTGCATCCTGCAACAGCAGCTCCTTAAAACCAGATCTGCTGAAGGAGCCACAGCTCCCTTGCTCTTTTTGCTGCAGTGCCTTTTAGCAACTCTCACTTGCACTGAGCTTCAGTCCTTCCCAATGCGTTCACTTGTCACCAAACCTGCCAGAGCTGGGAGAAGGAAGAAATGCTATGGCAAAAAATGCTGATCACAGATCTGCAACCACACGGTTGACATCAGTAACGCTGAATGTGCTCGCTGTGTACCCACTGAGTCTCCTGTGAGACCTCCGTGTCACATTTAGGATACTGTCCAATTTCATCTTATCTTCTTTGTTTCATTGTGGAGAGCAGTGGAATTTAAGATCTGAGAATACTGAAATACTAGTACACTGCAAACATCATCCAGCATCTTTCTGCCTCACTATACCCCTGGAGTTCAGACATATGAGAAATCCTTCCCAACCTATGGATTTCTCCAGTCGTTTTTCCCTCTTCTGACAGAGGAACAGGCAGAGCTTAGTGTTTTGGTATATGCTAAGACACAAAACCCAATAAATTATGTTTATTAATCGCTACTCAAGGATTCACACATTCCTCTTTACTCCCATACTGTCCTTAGGACTCAGTCTGCCTTGTTCCTTCCAAGGCTACAAGCATCATTCAGATCCTAGTCTCTCATACACGTTTCCTTCCTGGCATCATCTGATGCAGAACTTTCAGCCTCCCCAAAGTGCGAAGTCCTTAGATGTTTGTATGCAGTTTAAATATCCAGAAAAAAAAAATGAGGAGGATTGCAAAGGCCTTTAAAAACCTATTCCTAACCAAAACTGAGTCACTCATAGATTACAGCAAGGAGATACACAGCCATGGAAAAGCAGGCAGCTGAGCACATCTTTACCCCACCAGGTACCCATGCTGCCAGCAGGTCCCTGGTATTTGCAGGAAACTCAGGGATTCCAGGTCCCCGACTTCTGCCTCTTGCTTCAGAGAGCTGGCATTTCTCTTTGAAACAGTCAGCCTATGGCACTTCTGCCCATTCCCCTTGTACTAGGATTTTCCATGTACTAGTGCTCAAGGGAAATGCTGACAGAGCTATTTTGAGTCAATGACTACCCATTGTTGCCAGTGCTCTGCCAGGGTGGGGTTTCTCAAGGCTGATGTGCCTTGCTTCACTGTCTAAGACTGAACTGGTTTCTTGCTGCCAAAAACCTCACAATATTCACCAGAACAAAAATGAATTCATAGGCTGCCACTAATGCTCTCAAAACCCTCACTGTCTTTACAGCTTAGGAAATGGAAAAGGCAGGATTTCTCAGAATCTGCCTTCCCTATATAGGGTAGGCATCATACAAATTGTACCTTACTGGTCTGAGCTTTAAAACATTTATTCTTCGAAGTTGAAAACACAGCAGTTTTCCACATGTATCATCTGAGAGCAGTTCTTGATCAAAGACTCATTCCCACTAGATACTCCCCTACTCTTGCTGTCTGTACCCAGGGTGGGATGCATCTGCAGAGCGTGCATGCTACAAGTACAAAATAGTGGAAAAAACCCTGTGAAGGAAAAGTTAGTCTCCTGTTTATATTTAGAGCTAGTATTTCATGTAAGCTGTGATGTTACAAAGTCATGTTTGTATAATATGATAAAGCCATTTCTCCTTGCCCCTTTGTATACAGCTTGACGGAAGCAGGAGAAAGTCTCTGACAGACGCTGATGAAATGAGCTATCTGGTTACAGAGCTGAAATATTTGGAAAGGACACAAGCAAGAGCAGAATCTATTGCCTTTGAGAAAAGGGGATTTAATTTCCAAACTATCCACACGTGGCAATGAACAACCTTGTCTCTGCCCTCTGGTGACAGCCTGCAGGCACCGTGCAATTATGATTAAAGCCTTTTCTTATTTCTGTCCCAGATTAGATTAGGTTAGTATTTAAAGACACAATTTTCTTATTGCGTTGTCACACCAGGAGAGAGACATGGTTGTCTGCACTTTTACTGGGGATCAAAAATAAATCTGAAGGCTTTGAGGTAAACATGGTTGGTAAGACTCCTAACTTCCAGGAAGAGCCAAAGTAAAAATGATGCTTCTAGAATATTATTAGTATTTATACTAATTCTTAGTTTTCAGCTTAACTGGGAAAATAATTCAAATGACTTCACATGGCTGCTATAGCAAGGCAGGGTAGAGAAGGCCATTGTGCTGTGTTTCTAGTGCTTCCTACATCAGAGGTCCTCTCCCTCTGGCAAGGCCAGCATCCCTGCTCCCAAAGTCAAGGCCCCCTCTGCACACAGCCATATCAAGCAGCTCCTCACACCACAGGATTAGGATGTTTGTCAAGAGTAAATCTTAATATGCAGCACCTAAAGCTCTGAGACTTAGGGACCAATTTACACAGTGAAACCTATGGCTGGAGTAGATGATGACCTACACAAGGATCATTACATTACACGCCCTTCATCACATTAAAAAAAACCTCAGCTACTGTTAACATTATTATGATTTTACACAAACAGTACCTCACTTGACAGCCATGAAAACAACATGTGTAGGCACACAAACACAAACCAGAGTGGCTCAGTGACATAGTAAGTGACCTACTGATACAGAGCCATCACCCTTCTGGATGCAGCATCTCTGGCCAAAACATCGCATGGGGTCTCCAAGTCATGCCTCATATATATTATGATTGTTTTATCTAATAACCATCAGTCTCTGGCAAGCCTTGCCTTTTTTTCTACTGATTTCAACCCACCATTTTAAAGGTAAACATTAATTTGTCTTACAAATTAATTTCACTAATCTTTTTACATTTCACACAACTCAGAGCAACAATTTGCTCATTCATCTTTGGTAGCCCTCAGGCATCAAGGGAAGACTGTGTACTCCACTGTAAGAGCAGTGATGTTTTCCCTCCTTCAGAGGACATCCTTGCAGGATGTGGCTGGTCTCAATGCCATCCGCAGTCCTTGGGAGCCAAACACACCAGCCCAGCAGACTGAGATCCCCCATCACCTCTTGAAGCTGCACCCCTTGGCATGGAAAACCTTTATGTTCCCCAGGCCAGTGAGAGGGCAGAAATGGGGTTCCAGCCCTTGATGCTGTGAATACTCCATATGAAATATTTATCTATTGCAGGAATACGGACTGAAATCAACAACCCCACCCCTCTTTGCCTTAGATGGAAGAGCATCTCAATCCTCAGACTAGGAACTTGTTTGTTTTTTTTCCTGTGAGTCATGGTAAACATGGTAAAGCAAGACAAGTTTGTCTGGAGGATTAACCTTCAGCAGGGTAAGGAAGAGTTCTATCTTGGAAATTGGAGATGGGGATTCAGCAGCTCAAAGGTAGAGGGAAGAAGAGAGCCCAAGCCTTGCAAGCTCTGGGAAAGCACTTTGAGGGATGGCCATCAAGAAGAGCCCAACATGATGCCATCAACAAGTTATGAACCCAAAGCAGAAGTGCCTGCGGCAGCCTGGTTGGGTGCCAAACTACGTACCCATAGCGCTATCTGTGCGTGAGGTGACAGCTGCCTTGCAAGCTCTCCACGCATGACTTTTGAGTTCCTCTCCTCAGGCACCTAATGCTGTCCTCAGCATCTGCTAGGGTGTCCCTGGCCATGGGGTACTGATGCATATACACAACTGGATTTAAGTCTCCATGCCCACACAACAGCATGCAGCCACAAAGCTTGCCAGAGCAGCAGGGCTGTCTCATAATCTGCCACACAGCCCCATTCTTACCTGTACATTTTCCTCATTACAACATTTGAATTACATCATAACAATTAGTTGTATGGTGGAAGGTGACTTCAGTTTTGACATCAAAATGGCTTCACCTAAGACTTAACTAAGCTGCTGACTTGACCGTATTTTAACCTGCTCTAATTACAGTAATTAAATGCAATTGTTAATAACTAGGATATCTGCAACCTAATATTTCTCAGGGTCACCTGGGTGCAATATTGCATTTTTATTATAGAGACCACGAGGTATCTGATGTTTCTGATATCAAGAGTACTCACAGTGAAAGATTTGACACGGGTGATGCACATTTGACACATGTTAAAGGGACAAACATATAACTAATTTAAATTCCAAGCTAATTAAAGGATATACTTGCAAATTCTCAAAAATAGTCCTGTTTCTACTCAGTGAGTAAGTGTGGCAAATTTTATAGAGGACAAACTATTTTTCATAGAGATAGATCATGAATCCCAGAATTATGTACAAACTAGAACTCAATTATAACTGTAGCATCATGACTACTAGCTCAAAAATTATTGTAGAAGTGAAAAAAAAACCCCAAAGAATAATGGCTTACAATAGTTTGGATAAAAATCATACTGCTTTTTATGTATTCCACTGTTACGATGCTTAGAGCATGAGACATACGTAAGAAAGGCCATCAGAGTGAGGAAAGGATGAGAAGGAGCAATGCATGAGTACTTTTAGGTATCTAACATTCTAAATTGTAAGAGAAAGGACCAAAGGTGACAACAAACAGCTAATTGCCAAAAAAATTTCAGAGGTACAGGTGGGAAGGAAAGAAGAAACAAATAGTTAAGGAGGATGAGCTGGCATGACAAAAAGCACCAGCGTGGAACTGAAAGAGCAAAGGAGACATTTTCATGAGCCCAGTTTAAATCTCCCTCCTGTTTCAAGAGGCAGTAGATGGCTCAGAGAGTTTTCTCCAGCCCGTCACTTACCAAGTAAGACTCAAACGACTCTGACTGTATTCTGCCTTACAGCATTTTTACCATTGGAATTTTTATACTTCGTGTCGTGCAAGAGGAAGGCACCTAATTTGTTGTGGGAGTTGTGGACATTCAGCACCCAGATTTTTTTCTTCCTGTGTAGATATAGAAAGATGCCTAAGGATTGAAAATTCACACCTTTTTACCATGAAAGTGTATGGAAGAATGGCAGGTTTCAGTACATCATTTATCAAAGACAATGAGAACTCTGTTGGCAGTCACAATGGTGTCATTTAACAAGGCCAGTCCAGCTCTCATCCAGTAAACAAGAGACCAGAGGAGCCACAGCTTCGCTGCATATGGGACCAGAGGCACCAAAGGGTCTTATCAAAACAGCTTTACCCAATACGACAGGTTTGCTCTGCCTTGCATGGGCTGCTGCTTTCAACCCTTTGGGATTGACTGCGATGCTTCCTACGCACATTACTTTCACCCACAAAAAGGTGCCCACAGAGTCTCACATCAGGCTTTGCACCAAGGTATCAAATCCAGTGCAGCATGGGCAGCACCCGCAGAACCAACTGGATTCACTGCCTGCTTGCCCAGCTTGTACAGCCCTACAGCAGTGTCATTGCCTGGACAACATTACACTCAAGGTCTAATTTTAACTGTACTGACTGGTTAGCAGTGTCCTGTACGTGGGCCTCACCTGGATACCGCTTTCTTCTGCAGCACAGTTGTCCTGCAGGCAGCAAACCCCCTCCAGGGCCTTATTACTTCTAATTATATGCCTGACAGATTTGAATTTCTTTTGGCAGAGTTTGGAACGGCATTTTATGTTGCTTTGGATTGGCTGAGGGAATCAAGCACCATCAGCTGAGCAGGTCCTGAGGCAGGCTCCTAGGCTTGTCAGCAAAAGTGAAGCTCTCCAATTAGCAAGTGGGCCCCTTCTGCATGAGCACTGAAGTGCTGCAGAAAGAACAAATTTCCAGTAAGCAAGGGGCCGAGCAAGTGCTCCTGCCTCTGCCACCTGAACCACAGCGAGAGAGTGGGGCTCTGCAGGAGGGCAACACTAGCAGAGACATCAGGTTAGAACTCGGAAGATCCCTGCTGCTATCCCTGCCTCTGGTGCCCCAGCATACTGGCTATGTGATAGGCCCTTCCTTCCTTCCTTCCTTCCTTCCTTCCTTCCTTCCGCTCATCCTTTGCTTTGTATACTTAAGGGAGAAGTTTCTCAAGGTAGAGAGTGCCTTTAATACAAGACTGTGCGACAGCGCACCTGAGGGAGCTCAATTTCAAATGGAACCCCAGTGTGCTGCTACACAAATGATTATGAATGATCTCTACTTAAAGTGATTTGGGAAAAGATCTGCTTCCCCAGTGGAAAATTACAGCATGTCTGATAGTCCACATTGCATCTCGCAGCTGGAGTGCCAGTAGCAGCCCAGCATCCTTCTGGGACCACCCCTCTCTTGTGACCAGGCATCTTAGTACTTATGTCAATGAACCAAACGGGTTCCCTGCCCAGCCCTGCAGCCTGTAGTGCAGGCATAGCTCAATGGGCTGCATTTGAGGGAGCAGTATGTATTCACTTGTTCTCTTTAAAGAACATTTTATTTACCCCTTCAATGGCATGTCTCAAACTCTCATTTAGGAAGTGGGTTTGTGCCATTTTAAAATAGAAAATACTTGAGTTGCTTATGAGATGCTGAGAGTTGTATAACACATGCTGAAAATCTATCAAGTCCCCGTAGAAAAGATGGTTAAGTGTGGCTCTACATTTTTTTCAAATGCACTTGAGAACAAGACTTCATAACAAGCATTGCTGAGAATTTGCAACTCACACAAAAAGGAGTGAAATGTAAGTGCCTTCTTAGAAGAGTCTCTCCAACATGCTTAGGAAATAAAGTCACAATGGCCCCTTCAGAGTAATCCCTCTGAAAAACCTAGCTGGAGAGATGCATTTCATACAGAGGCAAAACATACAGCTTCTCTCCCTACCTGGACTCTGGAAATGCTTTCTTTTGACATGTCTGAGATCCTCCTTCTACTTTATCAGCTTTTACCTAATGAGCTCCTGCTCACGTACTGTCCTATTCACATGGCTGGCCACCCTGAGCTCTAGTTGTGCCCTTCTAATTATTTTTTAACAATCTAACAGAAGATCTGAAAGGAAAAAAGAAGTGACTTCTGAATAAGAACATCCAGAGACTTAGCACACTTATGCATATTAATTTCATAGCTATAGTGGATTTGTCCTAATAATCACAAGCATCCTGGTAATGATTGCTCTTCCCCCTTCTCCTCCACCCTCATTTAAGAAGCAGTGGAATTAATGGAGCCTGTGTTTCTACAGATTTTCACCTTGTGTTCCCCAGTAGTTCCTCACCATCCCAGCAAAAACTGCTCCTACCTTCTGCTGCTGGTGACATACGCCTGGGCAACATGCTGGGCCAGCATCAGCTGGATCAAGCTACAAGCACGGTCTCCTTGGTGGATCCTTGTCTCGGTCCATCTCTTTGGTTGAATGTGTTTTTTCATAAATCTGTTGAGAATATATAATTAACTTAGAAGCTCTTGAATTTCTTTCTGATTCTGCTGGATTTGGCCAGTGGGATCAAAACTTAGTGGTGGTAACAAGCAGTCAAGTCCCACTGCCCTAACACAGGGGGCTGAAAAATGTGTTCATTCCATGAGCGAGGGCAAACTCCTTCACTCTTCCATGGTGCTCACCACCCTTTCTCTCCTTCTATTACCTCTCCCATGCAGTGGGTTAAAAAGCTACTGCAATGGCATGTTGCTGGCAGGTGAGGAACACTCTGGGCAAGGCTGAGGGTTACGCCCCTGCACCCCACAGACCCTTTGAGGAATGGCTGCACGTGAGCAGGGCAGCAGAAGGGATCTTTTTGGGGGCACCATTCCCATCTAGTGCACCTTCCCTCTCACACTCTCCACAGGCCTCCCAGCCCATTTTTTTTAAAGTCGCCTGGCTTAATTGGGTGTGCTCCAGATGGCAGACACCTGCGTGCAACCCCACTAATTATGCTGCACCAGTAAATGCTTCATCTAGAGAAAATAAATGAGGAAGAAATTAACTCATCACCCTCCTCGGCTCTATTACCAGAGTGTTTTACAAACATAGCATCCCTGGCAGTGCTTTGGGAGAGACACCCAGTAAAATCACCTGTGTGCGACATGGAGGCTACACAGTTGCTGGTAGGAGGCCCCAAACAGCTCCTTGGGATGCTTTAAGCTTTCTAAGTGGAAAGCTGTCCTCCTCAGCTTCAGCTAAATAACTTTTCTCTGTGGGAAGAAAATCTTCCTGTTATCCAGGGTGAGGAGGGACCTCAAACAATTGGTGCCAGAGCTGTCCCTCCAGGATGACCTTCACACTTCCTAGAGCTGTCTACTTGATACCCCCACACCTTAACATTTAAAGGACACCTCTCGAGGTTGCTAGTAGCTCACTTTACTTTTGAAAATGTTAATCCAGCTGCTCCTATGAGAACTAGTGCACAACAAAAATTCTTGAGGCATTTGGGAGAGCAAGCAACCCCAGGTGTGGGGTTTGAAGGGTGCATTACCCAGGTCGGGGCTGAGTGCTGGGAGGGAATCACTCTGAAGCAAATGGTTACTTAAAAAGGCCAACATCTGCAAAAAAAGCTTCAGTGAATCAGCATTTTACAGAAATATAGGTTATAGGGGAGAGATGAACTCCAGGCTGCCAGAGCTCGCTACTGGTCATGGGCCCTGGCTGCTGTCCTCACTCCACTGCAGCTGGCACCTCACAGTCCCCAGAGGGCTCCCAGGAGCACCCCGTGATCTCATATCTCAAGGTAAAGCCTCAAAACTGCTGCATAAGCTGCTGTGGCTGCTGCTGCCAGCTATGCTCCATAAGCAGTTCCAGGGACCCTGAGTTCCTAGGACCTGCAAAAGGCTGGGCTGAGACAAGGACCACGGCTCCAACAAGAGTTTCGGTCATTCAGGGATGCTTGGATGTCTGAAAGGCACTACAACACACACAAATCTGCTGGAATGCACAAATCCAGTTGTCTTCTCCTCACAACAAGCAAAGAAAATCAGAAGCAGCCACATCAGCTACATGGAAGGATGGAAACAAAACTCCAGCAACCAACACCCATGCTTGCCGGATGAAAGTCCTGAGATAGTCACCTGCCTGGTCAGGGCATGTGCTGCACATGGCACATGCCAGAAACCTGGTTTTGCCGAAGAACCAGGACAGTGATTCTGGCATAAGCTCAGGCATTTCTCCTTTCCAAGGGCACCTACTTGGGAAGAAGTATATAGTTGGTAACATAAGGGAGATAAAATAGGAGCAAATGTTAGGAGGAAAAGCCACAATCCATGCAAGTGTAGAGACAGAGGATAATTATGCACATAGTTTAATTATTTCATACTCTTAAAATGGGAAAAGCTTCACTCAAAAAGATAATTTCCTTTAAAAAATTGAAGCATTATTTATTGTTGGGTTTTTCTCTGTATTTCAAGGATGCTCTTTAAAGGTTCCAATATTGTAAAAGAGTCTTTGACTTTTCTGCCTCTCTCTGTGTCTGTCTCTCTTTGCTTTCCACAGCTGGGAGAAAAATCTAAGGACTTTAAATATGAAAGTCAAGAAAAAGGCTTTGAAAATAAGCTGTGAAGGAACACTCTCTATTTGAACTCCACAGAGAAAATTAAAATCACAGGAAAGTACAGAGCTGAAACTATAATACATCTAATATTTTGTGTATTTTTATATATATATTTCAATCAGAGGACTCAATGTCTTACTGCTTTCAATGAGACTTTTTTTTGTGTAAAGATGGAAGAACAGAGCTCTATTTCACCACAACTCTGTGCTTTGTCTGCTATCTCCAGTTTCCAAATTTTTACTCCAGACCCATCTCTGAGAACAACTGAGCTTGTGTAGGATCGGAGCGTGCTCTTTTGTGGGGTACCACCAGCACCGAAATTCCAGCTTTGCTGAAATCAGTGGCAAAACTCCCCAGCTCCAAGAGAGTTAGATTTCCACTGCTGAGCACATACGGTCGCCTTGCTGCCTCCCCCAGCACCCAATCACCCCATGGGATCCCTGCCATGTAAAACCAGCCATGCTTGCAGCAAGAGGAACTTTGCTATTTTTTTTACCAAGGCCCGGATCATCCTTGTCACAGCCTGAGCTGCCATCAGGCAGGTCCTGTCTACTGCAACATTCCACAAACCTGACTTGAGGGAGGCAGGACCAAAGGCTGTGCAGACACCAACCCCCGTGTTGGGCACCATCCTCAAAGGACTGCTTTTTTCCTCTTCAGAGCTTGCCTGCTGATAGTTACATGAATGTCCGTGTGGCAGGTTTGTAGCTGGCCACACTGAGGTGTTTCCTAGCAAAACCTGATGAATGACCTCCCTGTGCCATGCCCCATGTCCTCCAGCACAAAGTGCATTATCCCACAGCAGGGAAGCACTCCCCAACAAGCAGCCCAGGAACAGCAGACATACTCTGGAGGTTTTCTTACTTGTATATACATAGCCTGCTCCTTCTGTCTGCCAAGAGACTTAAAACATAGCCATAACTACAACATCTGAGCACGAGACTATGTGTGGTGCACACTGCAGCCCCAGGGAAGTATTCCTGTTTGATGCTAAGGAAAATAATTTAGAGGCAACAAAAGACTGGACAGTAATTCAAGGGAACAGATAAATTTCCTAGTAATTCAAAGATAGAGGAGGGCAATTCCTGTCACTTTTACTATTGCGGTTTGTAGAAGCAATGAGGAGGATGACTGGAAAGAGTCTATTTTAACAATAGCACATTTACCAGCCAGCGAAGGGAGAAAATTTTTGGAGCTTCAATCTGTCTCTCACAGCTTTCTTGGTACTGTGTATGGGGCTCCACGGGCCAGAGCCACAAGTGTGGCGTCACAGAATGTCCTTTCTCTCACTGTGTCTACTCCAAAATCTCTCCAGTCTTGAAGAAATTTCACCTCCTCGCCACAGTGTTGCCCTCAGGAATAAACACAGTCACCCACCCATGTGTCACTGTGCACGTCAGTCACCAGCACTGAGTGGATGCCAAGTGCTTAACTGCAGCATTTTTTTTAGCTCTCCTGTAAAGGCAATTCTGGTTCTACCCTGGTTAACTTTGAGAAGGAGTGAGAGACCCGCTTTCTGTCCTCATCAGTGTCTCTTTTAGTCATGAAGAGACCATGACAGAGCCTTTGCTTTTGATTAAAAGAACGTTTGGTGTCAATTAAGGTGCACAGATACAGCTTTTATCTTCTGGCTCAGTGGTACAGCTCTCTTTTGAGAGACCGAATTCCTTGGTGAAGCGATTACAGCAGCCTGGCATTAATGGAGAGAATAATTCTCCAGAATAAAAGCTAAATGATAGGTGGGACAGAGTGGGTGATGGTGTACATAAACATTAGGCTTTGTTTGCTAATGCAAACAGCTCTCAAGGTGAGGGGGGAATAACAGAAATATTCAGTTAAATATTTCGCTCACCAGGTTTGCATATAGTGACACACACAGAGGTGGTGTTTGCATGGCTGACACTATAGCAGTGCTGGATTTTTCCCAGGGCATTTTTCTTGCCAAGAGAATCTTTAGGGAAATTGTGCAAGTAAAACAGATCTATCATTCACATAGAAGCTGTGCAATTTTTCTTCCTTCTAGTGAACAGTTTGTTCCTCTTTTTACAAAATATTAATATAGGAAGACCTATTCCTTGACACTCAAATAGATCTTCTCAGGTTTCCCATATGGGTTCAGATCTCAGCTGATGTAAGTCAGCGTATTTATACAAAGGGAAAAGCAAGCCTGTGGAGGTTTTGCAATGTTGATTTTTGCACCTCTGTGTCTGGGCTTTTCTTGTGATAGTGAAATGCAAATACAGGAAACATTTTTGGTTCTTGGGTTTAAAATGCACAATCACAGAAGCATAGTATCTCTGAGTACCAAAATTTTCTATAGCATTCATTGTTATCAAAAGGTTTATCAGGAATGCCAAGAGCCCCTGAAAGCTAGGAGGTTTGTTGCTTGAAATTAGGCACCAATATAAATCAGACACAGTGATGTCCTCATGTGAATTTGGAGGGAAGTCAGCAGGTTAAGATCCCATTCTTTAAATAATAAAAATTATTCTTCTGCCTATGTATTCCCCTAGAAAAGTAAAGCCCAAAGCCAAGGACTCCCTCAGAGAACTCGCTGCTGCAGACTGTTACAGTGTGATCTTAAAGGATGCAGATGAGAACCTTAAAGTAACGAGAAACTCAGCAGAATACAGTGAAACTTGAATTTGACTTTTCTGAACGCAACTGAGATATAAATTAAATACATAATGCAATTACCTTAAAGCATAACAGGATCTCCAAAATTGCCTCAGGTTTGTTATCTTGGGTCTCACTTACAGTGAGACAGCCTGGTAGACTCAATGCTTTGCTCAAACAGACCCTGGGGTATGATGCTCCAAAGAAGTGAGGCCCCACCTCAGCCAAGTGCTTGGGGATGATATATTTCAGGTGTGCATTTAAATCACCCACCGCCTGCATAACTGACATTCTGGCTCTGAACAAGAGGGCCTCATCCTACTGCAGCATAACCATCCTCTGGTGTCTCAAAATCATGAGGCAAGGACTCAAAAAAAGCACTCAGGAGATGACTTTGCCAACCTGAGACGCTTTTACTTACCTTCTCATGCATGAATCCCTTTTTTTCCATCTCGTCCACAACTAGAGGCAAAAAAAATTTCTGAAAAGGACAACAAAATATGACAGGAATCTCATGACACCAGGAGCTGCAGCCATAAAAAAAAGCACAAACACCTGGACGCACACATTGAATCTGTGAGGCCATTGTGAGAAGTGCCATTGTTTATAGTCCAACTGCAATTAATTGGAGCATTGCTACTGTTTCCAGGACCAGCAGGGCTGCCCTATCCTGCCTGCTGAGCTCTGTGGCAGGTGAGTTTCAGAGGGATGAGTTCCAATTTAATTAACAAAAAACAATTTTCTTTTTTTTTTAAAAAAAAAAAGCCCAGCCAACAAACTGTTCTTACATTTCTTTCAAAATAAACGCATATATCATGTAAAACCCAAAAAGGTAAAGCAAAGAAACTTTACTGCCTTCTACTCCCTGGAGAAGCTGGAAACCCATGTGATATTCTGTATTAAAATACCATTTTTACTAGAATTGGACACCTTGGTTGGAGAACCCCATGATGGATGGATTTTTCTTCCTCTGAGAAAATCTTCCATTTCCTCTCTTAGGCCACAAATGTAAATATAGAAATAGATCACTCTGAATTGGTCTGCTTGCAATGATTTATTTAATGGCTAACCACAGTGTCCTGTGCTACTAATACGTAATTTAAATATGTCACACAAATACAGCACTTTGTTTTCAATTCATTCTCTGAATATATTCAATAAATTGAGCATGCAAAAATAATAAACGAAGTGAGGCCTTGGTTATCAATTCTGACAGGGTTCACGATCCTTCTAAATGTATCTTTAAGTCATTTTAGCTTGTGATTGAATATAATGCTCATGGCAGGCATGGCTTGAACTGAGCCAACAGGGTTTTAACTTAAATACTGGAAGATGCTTGCCGAAAGTTGATGCAAGGTCTAAGTCCCAATCCAGCAAACATCTCCATTTCCCTCAGCAGCCTAGGTCCTGGCATGGTCCTGGCAGGCTGAGGATTCCCAGGACCTCTTTGCTAGCCAGGGTAAGGATCGCCAGAGAGCACTGCAGGCAAGAAACCCCCAGATTTGAAATTCAGCTTTTGATACCACCCACTTCTTCTTCCAAAGATGATGTGTGTTGGGGGCCTATTTGTGATTTGCACAGGAGTGAACATCCCTACTGTGCCCACCAGAGGTCCAGAGCAATCTTTAGGGATGGGAAAATGATCCAGGGTGGGTGGCTCTCTGCCAAAGTCCTGTAGGACCCCAGTTCTGCCTACTTTTGGTACTCATATTAAAGCTCTTTCCATGGGAAAGCATTGCAGCCCACATGTCATGCTTATAGTCATTTAGGCTTTACCATTGGATCCATTTCATATTGCAATTAAAAGCTACTCTGGTGTGCAGCATTTTAAGAAAGATGCACCTTTAACATCTAAAGATACCATATCTTGCTGTAGAAAGTCAGACCTTCAATGAAATGTGGTCTGCTTTGATTAATATTTGATGACATTTTTGCATAGGAAAGTAAAAAAAAAAAACCACGGGAGAGGCACTCTTCCTATTGATCTGAGAGACTCAAGTAAATGAAACAGATGAACGTTTTTGCCTATGTTTGGTAACTATTGATATGACAGCAATACTGAGCAAAAGCTATTTCACAACATATACAAATTTAAGGCTGAAAATAGAGAAATTCTTAAACTCCATCATGTTCAATTTCTTTGAAAACTTAATTTTATGTTGAACAGAGAGAGAACCTGTGTATACTGACAGTTCAAAGTTATGCATTTCTTACCCAAGTATTGCAATATTGTTAACATATGAGAGCAGTGGAGACTGTGCAGGCAACTTAAATGACTGAAAGAATTTTAAAGACTTGGGGGTAGAACTTGAGCTGGGGAAAAAAAATCATTTAGAAAGTACAGTTCATTAGTCTGACCTCATGTGCAACTTTTTAAAACAGATATTAAAAGAAATAATAATAAAGATGTAGAAACAATTGGAGGCAAAAAATGCACTGTGATTTTAGGAAAGACAGCTTGCATCAGACTAAACTCCTTTACATATCTACTTGTCTTGATCAGGGAAAATGATAGATCTAATGTGTGTGGACTTTGGTTCTATTTGATCTAGGGCCACAGTGAAAGTGGATCTGGAGAAGCCATGTGGGTTGTGTGTTTTTTGTTTTCATTTGGTTTTATTTAAATGCCCTTGTTGCAGTTCACACCACCAGGAGATCAGACCTCTTCCAATTTCAACAGCTTTCACTGAGTTTGCAGGTTGAGAATCTGAGTGCTGATGGAGACAGAGGGTCTTCTCTGAGCAGAAGCAGCTGCGGCTTCCCTACAGTTGACAGCAGACCCAGAGGACGTGAGCACGACCTGGTGGCCAGCACCACGGGGGCACAACATCATCCTCCACAAACTCAGGGAGCTTGTGGGAGATTTGCCCAGGCAAGGAGCAGCAGTCTGCTGCGCTCGATCTGCAGGAGAGGTTTCAGAGTTAAGGTGAGGGGATGATAATTAACCACCAAGAACACATTGGGGGGGCACTTCTAAGCAATGGATATTTAATTAGAAGAGCTGAGAGGCAGAGAGGCAGTCCAGAAAATAAGACTGATGAGTCATTGACTGTCAGTCTGTGCCTTCCCACTGCATCAATATTTCTATTGGAAGCTCACAAAATTAAAAATATTACTGGATCAAATTTGGCCCCAGAAGTTTTGAAAAAGAGGTAAGAAGAGTGGAATTATTTCTAAGAGATCGTTTTCTCTTCTCAGTTACATTTAGCTAATGGCAAGTACTCCTGTTCTCCAGTCCTGTGGCTTCTCCCTAACTTCAACCCCCCTTTCAGACCAAATGCCCTGTGTTTGAGAATGGCTGTATATGAACGTTTATAAACACACCCACCTAAAGAAATGCCATTGCACACAATTCTTCTTAACAGGAATACAAAGAGGAATAAGTCTCATGTGAGAGATTTTGGGTAGTGCCAGGGAGAGGGCAAGTCAATACCATGAAGATGAAGAACAATGATAACAAATCAAACTAGCCAGAAGCATCAGTCTCTTTGAGGCTTTTTTTTTTTAACATTTCTATGTTGTGCTCATAGTAACAGCAGCACATCAAAGGGAGAAAGCAAATTAGAAAGCAGGTTTAAAGATATAAAATGAGTTTGGTACATGAAAAGCAGTTAAAGTTGATAGTGCTCAAATGAGAAGTGAATACATCCAGATAACTTATATTTGCCTTTGACTAAAGCGCTGGGAAAGAAAACCTCAAAGGGCAGGTATCCACCCCAGTAATTGAGAAGTTAGATGTCCAAAGATTGACATGTTTTGATAGACAATATTTTCTCCTGTGTTGGATGGTTTGAGCCTGCAGTTTTAAACCTAGGAAATTATTCTGGGCAGAGATGCCTGGGAATGCACGGGTCACTCCTAGAAAGACCAATATCACAAGAGCTGCCAAGCTGTGCTTTGTTTTCATAGTAAGTCAGTATCTAGTGATTTCCCACGTGATTATGGCTAAGGATGTCAAACTGGATTCTGTTTCTATGCCTATATGAGGGAAGGTATAAACTAGGCGTGTCCTCACCTCCCTGCAAATGTAGTTACAACAAGTAAGTTAATCCAGTGCCACCAATATCCACGAGCATTGTGTACTGACTTTATTACAGACAGGATCAGACTCTACATCGTCTCACTGCCTATGATCTACCTAATAAGATAAAGAGTTACCAAAAGAAAAAAAAATCCATTATGGGACCCCTATTGAGTCTGAAAGTGTGGGGAAAACCCTGTGGTGTAAAAAGCCAGCAGGACGGCTTCTGGCTAGGAAGAACTAAGCAGAATTGCTTTTCATTCAGCAAGCAGTAGAAAAGCAGGACTCCACTGCGACTACCAGACAGCCTCTTACAAGCTGAATGCATAATTGAATGTATAATTGAATCAATACTTATAGTTTTACACTCTTATAAATGCAGTGGGGAAAAAAGTTTGCATTCTGATCATCATATCAGATGGCTCAACAGCAAAGACCAAAAAGTATGACAGTGAGTACCTTGCCTTTAGGTAGGAAATGCTTCTACTGAAGTGACTTCAGTAAAATTAATTAGGTCATCCTAAAGGTTTGCCAGGTACATTCATTGAGGTAGCAATTTGAGCAAAGCAATCTCTTGAAATACCTAGCAAAACTTTATAAAGAAAAAAATCACTTGCAGGGTGTATCCCTGCAGATTAAATAGCCTTAGTAGAAGGTTTGCCCTCTGGAGGGAGGTAAACTGGTTATCCACACGCTTCCTGACTCAATGAGGAAGATAGCAGGCTTTGGCACACTTGAGCTGGTGTGGACTGTGGAAAGTAGTGCAAGACCCCAAGTTTACAGACAGCCCAGCACCAGCGAGCCAGAAAATGTAGGGGTTTCTTCGTGTTTATCCTATGTTCTGTGCAACTAAGACTGGTGCCTCTCTAGCTGTGTGTCTGTTGGTGACAGAGAGGTTTCAGCAGGGACTCAGCAGTACACTTTGCACATGCTTAGATTTCTCTCTAGTGACTACTATGCTTGAGCGTGCTGCTGAACCCTACATGCAGTTCAGCATTTCTCTCTAAGATCTCTCAGCCAGGTGAATGAAGCCCTCTTTTTTAAGAGCATTGAATTCAAAAGGAATGTTTCGGACAGGACTGCTACTCCTGTGGGCTCTCAGAAAGAAGGATAAGGAGGAGTCACTTCAGAACTGCTGAGAGTGTAGCAGAAAGTAAATGCTACGTGTAAAAGCAAAAGGGATGGTGTGCCTTCTTCAAGGAGCATGACAAAGGGGCATCTTGGGGCCCTGTGTGACACTGCTACATGATATCTGAGGGCCTTGCGAAGCACAAATATACTTACCTTTCCTTATTTTCTAAGGCACATCCCATTTTTAAAATTGACTTGCAGTGGAAACCTTCTACAGTAGCTATGTAATTTTTGAGGATGTAGTCTGAGGTTTCATCATTTCTGAAATTCTTTTGTGAAATGACTTGCTCCAAGTATGTGAACGTGGGAAACTGTACAGAGCTCCCCTGACATGGAGGTTAGCACCTCACATGGGCACAAGCACAGGGAACCCGCTCCACACTCAGAGAGACACTGCCCACTCTGAAGGTGAACATTTGCAGTTTGAAGGGCGTCCGGCTTGGCTACAAGAAGCAAAATGTGCAATTCTTTTTTGTCTGAAACTGTTGGCATAGTTGTTAGCAGACTCTAGTATTCCACAGCAGCCAAGAGCTCATCTCAGGGAACAAGCGACTCCAGTGATACCAATGCTTGAGCTATTTCTAGGGAAAACTATTCTTTTCAAAACACTGATTAAAACCAGACTTGCTTTCCTAAAATTAACTTATCCTAAAAATCAGGAAAATAAACCTCTGCCATAGATAGAAACCTCTGACAATGCTATTGCAGAAAAAAGCAAGAGCATGTGAGAAATTAAATGATTATGATTTCAGTTACTGGCTTTCCTCCCTGATAAGCGTGGGAAGCAGCAGTAAAACATCTGCCTCGTACAGTGCTGTGCTACACAACGTGGAAATGCCTTCAGCAGAAGAGTGCAGTGATTTATATGGAGTGGGTAACCACATACTGTAGTAAAATAAATAGTGTCAGAAGGGAAAGCTCATGATTTTTTTTTTTTGTTGCACATCCCCCCCCACCCCATACCTATTTGAAAGTGCTGTTCCTATTCAGAGACTCCACGGTGCATGAAGTAAATGTTCTTGGTTGAGTCCATGAGCAAGATGCCACATGGCTTCCTTGCCTCTGCCTCAGGTTTGGTGAACTTGTCTTCTCTTGAGCCTCTTTGTCTACAATACATGCAGCTGTGAGCTAGTCATGCTCTGAACTGCCAGCAGAGACCTCTATCTTTGTAGTTTTGGCAGGGAGGAAGGCAGTCTTCTGCATGCTGCACTCCTCTTGTGCAATTCTCTGGGGGACCCTTTGCAGCCACCATGCACATCAGCCTTGTGGCCAGTCCCACGCTCTGAGGGCTCTCTGGAGAATGGCTCGAACATGCTTGCAAGCCCCAAGAACAAGGATCTCCACAGAAGCTTCTCCAAGACAAGGCACTGGGACCCTTGTTGGTCATAGCAAGCAGAAAGGAGTTGAAAGAGGAACACACTCTCTGGAGAGCTGCCCTGTGTTCAGGAGACTTGAAGAGCTGTGGGCCCTCCAAGCTCTGCAGTGATAATAGAAAGGGCTGCAATCTGTCGAGTGACCCCCAGCACCCACTTTACTTCCAGGCCCATGGGTCCCCCAAAACCCTCCTACCATGCAACCTCTCTCCAGATGGCGTTCTCTGGCTTTCCCAAAAAGCAGCAAAGCTCCTTTGGTGAGTCAGTAAGTAGTCAAAAATATGTTGCTTCAGGCTTCAGTGCTGAAATTTGCCATGCACATGGTGCCATCACTTCTTCCATCTGTGTGTTTCACCTGTGGCAGAGCCCAAGGGTATTTAACACCAGTGATGACAATTTAACCCTTGGCTAAGGAGTGTGTATAAGTGCTCTCTGTAGCAGCTGTTCCCAGTAATAGTTGCTGTACTCTTAGGGATCACAGCCTGCCCTAACCCAATGCTTTGGTTGTTCGTGTGACCAGCAGCAGCTCAGACAAGCTGTCCCAGAAGACTAGGGAAGCTGGGCAGCCTGGAGCAAGCATCTTTCCCCAGCTGTTCAGCCATAGGGCCGGAGCACATGATTTTCAGTTTACTTGGCACTGACTTAAATTTTTTGGAAAGTTTTCTTTACTGTGCCATGGAGCCTCGCACTGCAGCAGAAAGGAAAAAAAAAAGGAAAGAACAATCCATGGTTTTACAGCAACTGCAGGGAGGAGGCTGTTCTGTTCTCCTCCACTGTACTCTGCTCTGGCATGCTGACTCAAAGAGATGGAGAAAGAAAAGGCAGGACAAGCAGATGGAATTCAATGCTGCATAGCATATACAGCTAATCGAGGGAAGAAGACTTTCTGCAAGAGAAAGGCTGAGACAAATATAGTACTTGCAGTGTGTAAAGGGAAGTAGTGACAAGAGGGTATACTGGGATGGAAGAGGAGGAAGTCGTAGTAACCAGGGCGTAGAATGCTGTGGGATTAGACAAAAGGTTTCAGCTATAAGGGCAGAGATAAGGCAACACATCAGAGCTGTGTTGGAAAAAACAGTAAGCTCTGGATACAGAGGCAGAAATTCCCAGAGGACTGGCTGGCAGTCCTCATGAACTGCTGGTGCCACAGTGCTCGATGCTTCACAAACTCACAAGGCAAGGTCTGCCCCAAAGACAACCTGCTGCTCCAAAGGTGACAGCAAGTTCTCTTTGGTTACTCCCTCATATCACTTGCTCCAGAGCTTGGCACCTCTCTATGGACTGCAGTGGAGGTACTCCCCCTGCACAGCCCAAGCACACATGACCTTAGAGATGAAACGACACTTTGCTCCCTGGTGAAGGGAAACGGGCAGCGCATTAGTGGATATCAGTGTTGTGATCCACACGAAGGCAAAAACCTCTCAGCGCAGCGTGGTGAGGTTGCTGGAGGAGTCTGAGAGAACAGACAAGACTGGTTTTGGTGTGGGGCCCTGGGGTGCAGGTCGCTTTGGAGAGTCAGCCACAGCCTCCAGCTACAACGTACCAAACAATCACTGCTGCTCTTTCCAGATGCTGGGGAAGGGGGGGGGGGGGGGGGGGGGGGGCAGGGGCAGCAAAAAATGCCTTTGAGTGAAGAGTTAATTATAGGGATTGTATTCCATTTCCTACAATTAAGGGAACCCATCTGTAGAGATTTTTAATTAATGGAGATCTTACGAGGAGTTTCAGTTTGGCCAGAGGGTCTTTACTGGGTATAATCCATCTCCTCAGTATTATCTGGAATTGTGCAGTCATTAACATTTGCCATTAAAGACAGTGTTAGATGGCAATAAATAAGGAATGGACAATACAATGATTTTCATACACAGCAGATGTACATATTTGCCTCTTCCTCTGATTCCCATGATCCTTCCCAAATTAATATAACTGCTAGCTTCAAAAGTATTATCTGTAATAAAAAAAGGGTGAATGGTACAATTTATGTGCATGAAGCTATTTTTTAGAAAATGAAATGAGGACATTTCAACCTGTATAATACATCAGATATAAACAGGCATAGGGTGGATATCAATAAGAATGATCAAAATAAACCCTTTTTCTGTCTAAAACATTTTAATTCCATTGTTTTTCTACGCGTTACGATTAAAACATCAACATTTCTGTTGATCTGTCTGATTTTCCCATCTCTTTTTAGACATAGCCCCTCTTTCTGAGACAGGGTAATTTTTTCACAGTTTAACCCACTGAATTTCCCCTAAAAGCACCTTAAAACTAGCAGTTCCAGGAGAAACAAAAAGTAGCTTAAATTATACATGTCTTGTTTAGTATGTTCTTAAGACACCATTGATGCTTGTGCAGCCACGAAGACTGCATGGCATAGTCAAAAGCCCAGATCACTGGGCGTCTTCTCTTGCCATCAGGGGCTTAGGGTCTAACTTATACTCATTCCTTTGCTCACAAACTGACTGAGAGTTCCCACACTGCCAGCTCCTGCTGTAGACCACTTAGGTTTTGCTTGGTCTGAAGTAATTATTCCTCACACCACAGATCCCAAACACAGCTGGTTGAGGACTGGGAGGTGCCTGGCTTTCTGGCCAGGCAGGGCTGATAAAGCTCTGTTGTGAAGGCCCTCCTGGCCCCTCTGCCTGCAAAATGAAACCCTGACGTAAAGCCCAAGGAAGGTGACTGACTCATGAACCAGACATGACTGAGTACCATCCACAAGATTCCCTCAGGCTCTGCCTTCGGGTTCATCCTGCCTGATCTAAAGATGACAACAGGGATCCAGGAGTGAAACCCCTGGGCAGTAACAGAGCCAGCAGCTCTGTGGTTTCTAGGTCCTGCCTGTGGAATGCTTCGGCACATGTCATCCGTGTTGCAGCCCAATCCAGATGTCCCTCCCAGGCCTCATCTGTGTGGGTGAGGCTGCTCTTGTAGCGAGAGCAATGGAGCTGAGGGAGGAGACTGTCTGGTGCTGTGAGCTGAAGTCAACTGCACAAATCTCTTTGGGGTGTGTGAGTCCCATAGATGCAGCTGGAGTAATGTCTTTACTTATGTGTAGGTGCTTTGAATTTCCTGCTGCCTGGATTTCACTTTGGCTCATTTTATTTTCTTCCCCATTTTCAGAGACCATTTCTCATTCGTTCTCTTTAATGAGACATTCAGTTCCACAGCAATATCCAACTCATCAATCTTTTCCCTTCAAGAGCACTGGTGTTTTTATTGATCCTCTATTCCTTTTATTATATATGAAGCTACACACACACATATGTGTATATAGCAGATTCCTTTCCTTTTGTCTGTCTTTTCATTCTTTGCTGTGTTTAAGTCTTTTGTAACATTCTTGTAATTACATAGCTGTTGTAATTTATTGTAACTTTATTTATTTGGCCCTGAGTGGTCTCTCCGCATCTGTTGCGGCAGCTTGTATTATCCTGGTTGCTCCTAACACTCTCTTCTCATAGATGTCTCTCAGGAAGAGCATTAACCAGCTTTCCTCTCATTCTCTTTCTCGTGCCATTCCTGCTCACTAACTGTCCAGTGGGATTTACCCACCCATGCACAGTTTTCTGGTGAAATGTGCTCTTCAGCAGTGGAGTATATTCCATCCTGGCCTTTTGAGAGTCAGTCTGAGTCAAAGTTGAAGTCTATCTAACCTTAGATTACTGCTTGAGAGGCTTTTTAACACCTACCCTCCTAACAAGGTCTGTCATGTTCCTCAGAGTCCCAGCAGATAGCTTTGCTTCTTCTCCTTTTCGTGCTCACTCAGCTCCCACTGCAATCATCCCAAATTTTCAAAGCCAAAAATCTTTACATATTGTCTACTCTCTGCCTCAATGCCTCGAACAAGCCGTGATTGCCTTTACTACTTAGTCAAGTGTTACTGAATTGCAGTAGATGGACAATGTGCTATGGAAACCAGCAGGCCTTTGGGGGTTTGAGGCATGGAGTAACACAACTTCTCCTGTGGGAGCAGTGCAGAAAAACAAACCAGCTGTCTGGATTGAAATCATGAGCGATTAACAGCAGTTTCAATTACCCGGCACAAAACTTTATAAATAATTGCAAATTACACCCTACCTATTTTCACATGAAGAGTGGCAACTTGTGAGCGAGCTCTCCCTAGATCAGAGGGATGTTGTCTGAGAGAATCCTGAAGGTCGGGGGTTCAAGAGATATTTGAAAATTATCTTCTTAATTAGAAGCAGTAGAGCCTACTCTTCTGTGTGCAGACAGGCTCAAGAACTACAGACAGAAATCAGAGAGGGAGATAGGAGGGAAACTCTGCCAGCAGGCTCTTAACGCAAGGCAGAGTGTGGCAGGATTTCCAGCGGGAAGAGTTCCTACCCCTGCCCACCTCCAGCATCCAATGGAGATACTACATCCACCAGGTTGCAGCTATCAGAGAAAAAAAGGACCCATTCATCTATACTTGTTCTGGGAGAAGAGATTGGTTTGGAAAATAGTGCCCTTGCATACAAGGAAGATATCTTCCAGTGGGGGGTGGGAACTGGGTTTCCTTTTTGAGGCACTGGAGGTTCAAAGAAACTTATGGATCATAATCATTGCTCAAATGCATGATGTCATGATAGCTGTAGAGACAGAAAGCCACCCCTGATTGTCTGATAAAAATAGCTAAGATACATGAGGAACAGAATCCATCGCCACCTTGGTAAAGCCGCAGGAATCTCTTCCCATTGTAAATACGCTCCATGTGATGATGCCATCTCTCACAGGAGCAACAGTAAAACATAAATCACACTAACTAGTAACAGGAGCCACCAAACAATGCATAATGCTAGAAATTGAGGCTTGGCTCTACACACAAAGAACTGTGTCTAAACTTGGAGCGTTTGCTAGGGCAACCAGAGGCGAGACTCAAGGCTCTGCTCAGGTCATGGGAAGAGGACCTAAACCTACACAGATAAACCCCCACACCTGCACATTTTGTTGCTAGCTCATTTTTTTGGGGAGATTATATGTGCTCAGTCTGTCTAACAGCTGAGGTTCAGTTAAAAAGAGTACTAGTTATAATCTGGGGATAAGCTACAGTTCCTGTAGGAAAGAGGTTTCAGATGAGAAATAATTTGGTCAAACCTAATATTCTGACTACATTTTGCTGTCATTAATTATTTAGAAACAGTCTAAATCCATATTCAGGTCCTGAGGATGGGCATGCAAATATGAAAATCTTGGCATACAAAACATCTCCCAGGGCTTCATTTTTGTCATGACTTTCCACAAATCCTAATGAGAGCAGGAAAAGGAGAATGACTTCTCTCATCAGTGCATACTCTACCTGCCCACTGATTCCAAGGGATGTGCACACACAGCCTGAGAATCAGCCTGGGATTTTCTTTTGGAGGTAGTAAACTGTGAATTAAATGACAGCTCATCAAGCAGTACTGCTGTGGTTTCAAAATTACATTATTCTTTATCTGGATTCACAAATACATATTTGATTAGGGCTATAAGCACATGACAAAATGCCTTGCAGTGCAAATGCTACACAGTCATAAAGTTAACATTGCAATAATTTTTCTTCTATCTACAGACTTCATTACTTTGGGTTACTTTTATGGTATGGAGCATAAAACTGTAATAAATCGTTCAGACACGCACTAAGGTAATTCTTCCTTTACCAATTGTGAGCTGATTTTTTTTATACGTCTACTCAACACATTTGTCCTTAAACTGGAGGGTTAAGCCAGGGCTTCCCAAAGTGTGACCATTCACAGGCTGTAAGTCTTGCCCAGAACCCACAAGAAGCTCTGTTAATGGCAGCTGCCCTCTCAAGGGCAGGAATGGTCCTGAATTCTCCCTGCGGCGTCTTGGACTACACCAGGGCAGGGCAGGACACCCTGTGTAATTGCAAGGTGTGTGTTGCCCTGTAAATGGCTTTCGTTATGCAGCCCCTCAGCTCAATTCTCCCCTTGCTACCCACACGTTGAGCTGGATAATGTAGCTGTTTACCAAATGTTTACCAAATGTTTACCAATGTTTACCAAAACACTGGGTAAGCGCCCAACACCACAGCCTCAGTAAGCACCTAAAATCACAGCTCATTTAGCCTCAGCACACGTGCGGCACAGAGTAAAAGCCTTCTGTGAGCTCCAGCTTCTCAGGCAGAAGTCTAGCAATAGGAGTCAAAGCAGAGGAGGTCTCATCAGTAAGTGCTGTAATTACTACCATTTCATGTCACAAATAAAATCAAGGCCTGACTGGGCTAATTACCAAAAAAATACACATATCTAAATACTCTGCATGAGGCAAGCCACCTTCTTAAATGCCCAGCCATGCTTTGACAAGCTGATTGAGCAGACGAGGGGGTGGAAGAAGCACCTTGGCAGGGCAGCAGCTTGCTGCCATGAAGAAGGGAAAGAAGCGGGTGTGCTACCCCTTGATGCCCTTCCCTGAAGGGGCTGATAACTGGGACAAACCCCATCAAAATCCCCAACCACTTGGACACCAAAGCCATATGCACTGTAAGTATTTCACAAAACTGTAATGTGTGATATGTAAACTACCTGCAAAGGATCATTTCTTCCCCTTCTTACCCCTTCAAAACAGGCTTATGTTATATAAGGACTAATTAACCAGTTAAAGACACAATGGATGGTAAAAACCCTCACCCGCCAATGCACTTCCACCACTTCTTTTCTTGGTTTTTTTTTTTTTTGGCTTCTTTCCTTCAGCTGGCTACTTCTTTTACACCATCCCTTTAATTTTCCTTCTTCCCTCTCTGAAGTTTCTCTAAAATCCTTCCTTATTTCCACCATCTTTCTTCCATCTATTCACCAAGATTCTCTGAAATCCCCTGTTCTTGTGTGTGGAGCAGTCACCCTGAGGTCTGAATGCAACATTCAAAATGTAGGCTGGGGCAAGCTGTTTCTCAGTGCTCTGTTTCTATTTACCACCAGGTGAAGACAATTTTGCTTAAAAATATTCCTGGTTTGGATGGGTAAAAGGCACTTGAGAAACAAATATATCACCAAAGTAATTAAAGACCTTGAGATGCTCTGAAGCTCTAGAAATCCAAACAGACCTGAAGACAATCCTCCCTCTCTTTAATTGCTGACTATAAATTGCCTTTTTATTAATTATTTATGTGCTTACGGGCTACTCCCTGTCAGAATAATCACAGTTAACAAGATTATCTTCTTGTGCTAGGTGTAATTAGTGGAGATAAGAAAATCAGAGAAAAGTATAATTTACCCCGCATTAGGTGTACAAGCTTCCAGTAACCACAGGTCCTTGGATGTGATCCCCAACATCGGCGGCACTTCCGCGTTTCGCAGCTCTTTCACAAGAGCTTCAGATTGTGTAATTTGCAATAAGACCTACTGCAAGCAAGCAAAGCAACAGCATGCTGAACAGAGATGGTCCTCCTTTTTTGCATATTTTCTGTTTTCTTTTCTGCATATTCCATCTTTCTATCCTGTGGGAGATTTTGTACAAATTACTGAAATCAACTCTATTTGCACTTTCAACTTCAGTATTGAATTAATTTCCTATTTGCAACACAATTCAACTTCAGGAGCTTAGATCCCTTGAAATCAACATTAAAATGATCTCTTGTTGTCTGCTAAGAATTTCCCTTTATGGATCAGATGTCCCCCCACCCAGTAATTTTCACCACCTTTGCATTTTGAATTTCTGGGGGAAAAAAATTGCAATAAACACTCAAGTTGAAAGCTGATGTAATGACTTAAGCATGAGAATTTTGTTAGCTTAGTCTTTTAAGGGAGGGAATTCTTACCCAAGCAACATTTTTCTATTAGAAAAATGGGAGCACAAGGAAGAAAGTAGGTTCTCCTGCTTAATCTAATCTAATCTAATCTAACCTAAAACATAACAAAGCAGAATAATCTGGCTATGCCAGCAAGAGCTTGTGCATGATGGCCTCAGGAATGGGCAGAAACTTACCTGAGGCTGTTTAGCAGGTCCATGAGAGAGCAGAGACAAAACCCCACATCTCAAGGGTCCCAGTTCCATGCTTTGGTCACAAGGGTCCCCAGAGAACTGAGACAGCCTAGTAAATGCCAGTTTTTAAACCATCTCATGTACTATGCAGGATGAATAACCTATTTAGAATCCTAGGATGTTCTGGGTTGGAACGGACTTTCAAAGGTCACCTAGTCCAACCTCCCCTACTGAAGCAGGGACACCTTTAACTGGAGTCCCATCCAACCTAGGATGTTACCAGGAATAGGGCACTCACTACTTCCATGGGCAACATTTTCCAGTACCTTTCCACCCTCACATTAAAAAATGTCTTCCTTATATCTAGTCTAAATCTACCCTCCTTTAGTTTGAAACTATTACTCCTTGTCCTGTCATAATATGCCCTGCTAAAAAGCCTGTCTCCAGCTTTCCAGCAGGCCCTTTTAAGTACTGGAAGGCAGCTATGAAGTCTCCCTGGAGCCTTCTCTTCTCTAGGCTGAACAACCCCAGCTCTCTCAGCCTGTCCTCATAGAGGAGGTGCTCCAGCCCTCTGATCATCTTTGTGGTCCTCCTCTGGACTCGCTCTAATAGATAAATATTCTTCCTCTACTGAGGACTCCAGAACTGAACGCAGCACTCCAGGTAAGGTCTCACAAGAGCAGAGTAGAGTGGCAAAGAGAAGATATGCTTATGCAGTGAAGCACACAGGACAGTGTTCCTGAAAAGCAACTTTTAGGGTAATAGAAAGGATCTCCTTTCCAATTTGGAAACACATGGTAGCCATTACTGCAGCTACACAGCAATTCCATCATCTATCCTTATTTCCCCTTCCCCAGCTGGTAGCAGGATATAGAACCATGGAATCGTCTGGTTGGAAAACACCTTTGAGATCATCAAGTCCAACCATACCTGTCCACTACTAATCCACATCGATGAGCATTTCATCTCCCTGTCTTTTAAACATCTCCAGGGATGGGGACTCCACCACCTCCCTGGGCAGCTATGCCAGTGCTCAATAACCTTTTCAGTCAAGAAATTTTTCCTGATGGCTAATCTAAACCTCCCCTGGCTCAACTTGAGACCACTCCCTCTCATCCTCTCATCGTGTCACTAGGGAGAAGAGACCAACATCCACCTCGCTACAGCCTCCTCTCGGGTAGCTGGGTAACTGACAGCTATTTTTCCCTTTGCATAACCACAGTTCTCAGTCGAGGGCAGCCTGAAGCTCCCGTGGGAAGAAGCCCTTGCTCGTTCCCTCCTTGCCGGTCACCCGCAGCGGCCGGGACGGCTCCGCGCCTTTCCCAGCGCCCGCAGCGCCACCTGCGGGCCGGGAGCCGAACGGCAGCCGGGAGAGCCGGCGAGATGGAGCCGGGGAAGCGCTCCTGCTCGGGGTGCCGCCGGCTCCCAGGTGCGCACGGAGGGACGCCAGGCTCCGAGGGAAGCCCTCCTGTACGTGTCGCTATCCTGCCCACGGCAGCAGGTGAGGCCTCACGCGGCTCGCGTCACCGTGCAAACCATAGGGTCTTAGAAGGGTTTGTGAAGAGACCTTAAAGATCACTCAGTTCCAACCCCCCTGCCATGGGCAGAGACACCTCCCCCTGGATCAGGCTGCTCAAAGCCTCATCCAGCCTGCCCTGGAACCCCTCCAGGGATGGGGTATCCACAGCTTCCCTGGGCAACCTGTGCCAGTGCCTCACCAGCCTCGCTGGAAACATATTTCTTCCTGAAATCTACTCTAAATCTCTCCTCTTTCAGCTTAAACCCGTTACCCCTCGTCCTATCCCTGCACTCCCTGATAAAGAGCCCCTCCCCAGCTTTCCTGTAGCCCCTTCAGGTACTGGAAAGCCGCTATAAGGTCTCCCCAGCACCTTCCCTTCTCCAGGCTGAACAACCCCAACTCTCTCAGACTGTCCTCAGAGCAGAAGTACTCCAGCCGTCTGATCATTTTCATGGCCCTCCATGGTGCACAAGGAACAGCTGTGCCCCTCCAGGCACCTATACTGGGATAGCTGGTGACAAACCTAACTGATGTATTTTCCCCTTCTACCTCATACTCCGAAAAAATTAGCAAATTGCTCTGCTTTAAAATTTTCAGCAAATAGGAAAAAGTGCTTCAAGCATATGCAAAGCACAGAACATTTTATGTTTACCACAGAATTTTGAAGTGTAATTTTAAAATAATAAAGCTCTCAGAGCTTAATAAATAGGAAACAAAAAGTTTTACTTAAAACATATATCAAAAACTTGAAGGGGTTTGTTTTGTTTTTTTTACATCTGCGTACTCTCAGTAGCTCAGACTACCTATAAATATAGGGATACGATTCTCCAGGTATTTGGGGACAGCTACAGCAAGTTCTGCCAGAACAAAGTGAGGCTTCATACCAACACCCAGGAGAGCAGTGCAGGCATCTGGCTTCCTTGCAAGCTGCCTTCTCCTGACAAGATGGGGACAATACCCATGTATCCCAGCTCGCTGTTCCCCCGTGATCCTGCCCAGTAGACAGTATTTCTAAGTTACAGAAAGGCTCATGTAAATGTCACTTTTCTTCAGGAGAAACCAGGCAACCCTCCTTTCATAAACCTCTGTAAGCATGTAGCACTGGTACAAGATAGGCCAAATTCCTCTGGAAACACTCGAGTTCCGGAAAGCTTAAAGACACTTGAAAGTTGGTTTGTTTTTTTTTTTCATCACAGATATCAGCTAGAGTTGTCCCCTGCATACTTCCAGAGTTCATTTTCCTGAAAAATCAGTGTGCAACACTCTTCTCATTTCCTACCAGCTCAGGGAAAGGCTGGCTAAGTCCCTCGGGAACAGGGCTTTCTTAAGGAATACTTTCAGCTCCATTTCTGGAGGACAGGTCTAATAATAAACACTATCCTGACCTTTATCCATATGGGGTTTACAACACACGCCCAACTCCTTGAAATCCACAAGGGGGGAGAAAACCCCCACAATGCAATAGTGTTGGTCAGTTTTTTTCTATGCAGCCAAAGCCTCAGCCTTTTTAAATTTATTTTGGTGGTCACAGCAAGCACTAGTGGGAGGGAAGAATTAAAGCAAAGGGCTTTTATAAACCACTTGCTACTCAGAAGGCAGCTTCTCCCCTCTCTCGCACTAACCTAATAGATCTCTTCTTGCAATGCAGTCCTGACACCAGAACTCTCACATGCCAGCACACAAGTGAAACATCTTCACCACAGCTCTTCCTTTGCAAATCTAAGGACCTGCTGCACCAAAAGGCAGAATTCTCTTTTTAGCACTTGAGGGGGGAACTAACTTACCATAGAAGTTTACTCCTTAGGAAATTTCTTCTTTCACCTATCGAACTTCCAGTCTGGTTGGAGGAAAAGTGACATTTAAGCATATGTTCTTACTTTAATGAAGTTTCACTGTGGGACTTTCACAGCCTATTCACTCAGAAAAGCTAGGTGGAATATTTCATTTAGATGGCATGACTTTTTTAATACAAGTCAGCAGAAAGAAATCCAACATGATCTCATCTTGACAGAATAAAACCCTTCCTAAGACACCATGGGCCTATAGTATTTCTTTTTTTTATTCCTCCAGACTAGTTAAACAGAAGAATTGTTTATTCCACTGATTATGTATGTCTCTAGGAAACCTCTCCATTCTACATGGACCAGTCTGTGGAAAACACTTAGTGCCTGCTTCTCCATCTTCACAGTCAAGACTTTTTTTTCTTTGAAATCAAAGTTTCAAAACTTTACTCAAGACAGTAAGCCTGCCTGTATTTCCTAAGTAGTACTTTTGACTTTGCTATTGTATCCAAATCAGCATGCAGAGATATTGACATTAACTGTTGTCATCTAAAAATCTAGGAACAGACAGAACGATGGCACTTTATAATGCAGCAAGCGTCCTGCTGCATATGTTGTCAACTCATACACCTGGTCTGAATTTTAAAGCAGCACACTGAAGTATCCCATGACTAAAAGTCACTCATGTGATACTAAGAACTAATATACTAAGATTATTAACTCCTCCCACATGAGAATTAACTCAATTAAACAACTAACCTAGTTATATGTAAAATGTAATAACGCAGACTGCTTCTTCAGAGACCTTAATAGTCTGAGAAAACATTTAGATGCAACTCCTCTAAACATTTGAGACAGCATTGACTGAGCAGTCAGCAAACCTGATGTAGTTTTAAAAATCAACACCCTCAAAGAACAGCAAATCAGCTGCAGAGCAGGGAAGACTGCCAGGCTATCAAGGAAATTGGAGTTACAGAAAACAAATCCCAACCAACCTATATTTTTAAGAAACACTTAATAAATACATCGGTGAAAAACTTTTAACGGAAGAATAAAGACATGCATCCAATTTCGAGAAAAAGGCCTGAATAATTTGCATAGTGTTTTGCTTTGGTATCACGAAACTGGAAGTGAAAGGTAATACAGTTCACTGTTCACGGCTTCCAGATTAAATCTAAAAACTACATTTCATTTCTATTTTCCCGAAACACTTGTCTGGAAATATGTACGGAGCAACAGCATACACAAAAAAGAGATCAATATATCTATATATACAATTTTATTTTATTAACAAGGTATGTCATTACTGAACAAGGCAACTGGAAAACACAAGGACATATACATGAAAATTTTAGACTCCACAAGAAATTGGCATATGACTTATATACAGATGCGATTAGTGAAGGTTACAACTCTACTGTATTTGATTAAACACAGTCCTAAGCACTTACATTATGAAAATATGAAGTTGATCATACACAGGTCAAGATCAGGAATCTAAAAATAACAACAATTTAAAAACTTCAAAGTCTTCTATGTCGATCCACTTTACATAACAGGACTACAGATTTTCCTACTACCATATACATGAAAGATTATCAAAAATATATCGATGGGTCTATCACTAATCATGAATGTTCATATTTACATTAAGTTAGCAAATTCTTCACCAAATACTTTATATACAAAACTCAATTTGCCCTTTGTGAAAGTCATTAAAAAGTTAAAAACCATAGAAATGCCAGTTAGAAATAATGCATTCCAAAAATTGGACTTGTTTACAACTGAGAACAATTGAAAATAATTTATGAAAAAGTATGTCGTTTTAGTACAAGTACTCTCACAACCCACTAGTTCCAATTAGAGAGTAGCAGGAATTTTGTCCTGTGTGTTCTTTGAGTAGTAACTTCTCTTCCAATAATGCTGCAAGAAAAAAGAAGAAAATTATTCTTAAGCAATTTAATGTGCTTCTTTGAAGAATAATTCAAGGGACCAATATTCTTTCCCCCCTTCTCAGTGCAGGAAGCCCTGTCCCCATTTGTACCGGCCCAAATACTCAGAATTCTTGTTTCTTACTCCTTAGAGGCCAAAGGTGAAGGAAAAAAAAGAAAAGAGGAACCAAACATCCTCTGTACTTTAGTGCTATTCAGAAAGTGCACATCTTTTTGCCAGCAGTGTCTTTGAATATGATCTTTGTTGATCAGTCTTCTCTGCCAAACTAGAAACCCCTCCAACCTGTCTCTCAATTGAAAAAGAACTTAGACAGGAACCAGACGTTCGCTCTGCAGGCACTTCTTCTACACAGACACGAGCACCTAAGGAATGCTGCAATACAAAACATGGATGCTGAATGAATCCACACATACTAAGGATTAGACAACTACTGAAACATGGACTCTCTTGGAACTACGTTCCACGCAGGCTCATCTCAGTACCAGAAATCAGTTTGAAAACATAAAAGCAATCAATTGCTAAGGTCTCAGCTCACTTCAAGTGACAGGCATTACGGAAACAATGCTGTGGTTCTTCACTGAATCCAATCAGTACAACACAATTGTTCATAATGCTCCACAATAACTTTGTCAAAGTGCTGACACCACAAATCAAGCAAAATTAGATCTTGCTGTCAAATCCAAATGAAGTGGATTGAATTTCCCTTTTTTATCTCTAGACATGCTGAATGCATCTTCTATATTCGCTGTATGGAATCCCTAGTTTCCAATTCCACTAAAGTCTCTCCATGTGCTGTTACTTTGCCTATGCACTATTTTTACTTATTCTTCAAACTCCATAATGACCAACACAACTTTTTTTTTTATAAAGGTTAGGATGGAATGACATGCCAACCAGCTAGTCAGCCACACTTCTAGTCTTGAATAAATGTCCCCTCTTGTTTCAGACAGCCCTCCATTCTTTGGCTTTCCTCCTAAGTAATTACTCTTTAACTTGTCTTCCAGGTCATCTTCCTGATTCCTCTCAAATCAATGTCACTGAGGGAAGGTGTATAACATCTTTGGCCTTCTCTCTTCTCTATCCTGTCCCTAAGAAACGTTATCCAAAATACAAAATCCAATTATCTTCTTCATGCTAATAATATCACACAAATCTCCAATTTATCACTTCTCTACACATTTTCACACCTGTTCACATGCCTCTATCTAGCAATGCCTCCTTCTACAAATTCAAGTACTTTCTACCATAGGTTTCCTTGATAAACTTTGGCAATTGGAGCATCCTGCTTAGGTTACAGACCAATCACAAATGCCCAAGTCTTCAAATCTTTCTTGTTCCCACATCTTGCATGCAGTAACTACACTGGCATTTTGCAGGCTTCCTGCAGTCTGTCTCTAAAACGTGTTCTGCTCAGTCCACCTGTATGTCTAAAATGCTAATCCAGGCCCTGAGACTTTCCTTTTAAGTTTTGTGAAGTCTTCTGATTCAAGTCACCATGCATTCACACAAACTGCTGCTGACACAACTTAAAGCGAGATCTGGGAGCAAAGAGTACATAAGAGTACATAAGCGGCTCTGCTAACGTATATGAAACCACAGTTTATCCATCTTTTTCATCAACACCTCAGTCCGTATCTGATAATTTTCAGTCTGGTTCTATTTTTAGCACTGCTTCCTGTCTTACACTTCTTAAACTCACTAGAGCCAGGATTTTTTTATTGTTTCTTTGTTTCCTAGAACAGAAATATTTACAGCAATAATTTAGGATCCTTAATATTTATATCACTGTAATGCAATCATAGACACAGAATCTGTACAGGAATTAACTCATTAACATGGTAACTTCACAGTGTCTCAGATCTTACCAGTTTAATTTGTGCTCTGTCGCTGGACTTTTGGTCCAACGCTCTGAGTTTCTTCTTCTGGATTTGGGCGTTTCCCTGCACTAATGCCAGTACCAAGGGCCGTTCTTCCTGATAATTTAAAACCAGTATTTACATTAAGACTATATTGCACTTTTATATATTCAGGAAAAGCGTTTCGTTTTTTTGTTGTTCTTCAAATTACCTGCTTGCAATATGTGTGATTGCTGATTGTCTCCATGAGCATAGTGCAAGATACTACTTGCTTGACAGTAACCTGTTCAGATACAGTAGGTATTTATTATAATAAGTAAAATATAGAATTGCAAGCAAGTGTACAATTACATTCTTTATAACAAAAAGGAACCTATTATTTTCCATCATCAAGAAAAATCCTGCCAGAAACCATCCTGAACGCAGAAGAGTTCTGAAGCCAAAAAAAGCCAGTAGTTAAATATATATGCACTTATACATGTACAGTTGAACAATATTGTGTACATATTTATGCATTATATTTGCAACAAGCAGAACATGTAAAGATCCCAACACTTTAATTCTAAGATGTCAAAAATTTTAACATTTGTTCTGCCAAGTCTCCTCATCCTTTTTATTATTCCATTATAGCAATACTAGCAAACTCTTTGCATAACTAAGCTGTGGAAAAAAATGCAAGGAACTTAAAAGACGTATATTTATTTTCTGGTTCATGTAAATTGTCCACTGGCAACCTTGACACTGAGTGCTCTGCTTAACTAGTGCAAATTAGCAAAAGCAGTTGCAAGGTTTCATATTCTCAACAATGTTTCTGGTGTTCCGGGTATGTTCTGGATGCTTAAACAAAACACAGATTAGTCTTTCATGATCGGTAAACATACAACTTCTGTCAAGAAAAGAACAGTTGTGCCAAATTTGATTGCAACTTGGATCTACCACAAGCCATAGCTTAAGTTTCTGTATAAAGTAACAAAAATTTGCCTCCACAATATGAGAACATCCACACAGAACTGTAGAAACTTAGTATACATGGAAAGAATGGTAGAGAAATCAGAGAAAAGATAACATGTAAATTTCGCTATCAAATACACAGAGTGGCATTTTTTATTTCAGTATCTTTCATTTAAAGTAACCCAGGATAATGTTTATTAGTTTTTGTTTACTCCCACTTGTGATTCCCCCCACTGAAAATACACAAACACTGTTCTAGATGAGTATTTTAGAGATTAAAGTGACAAGACAAGCAAGTTCACCCTAAGAAATAATTTTTATGTTTCAAGAACAGAAACAAGGCCAGTTCAAGTCATAGACTGCAGCTGTCACCAAATATCTATCCATGTTATTTTGATGTTTTGTTTGTTTTTCCATAGCTGCAATGATTTGGAGATTCGCTACAGACAGGAACTGTCATAATACCTTGCTGCTGAATTCCACTTCCTCCTGTATGAGAGTCTCCCAGGGCACAAGGCTGAACAACCGTATGGCCATCACCACTTCCCAGCTGAGCTCCTGGCGGGGCAGGAAGATAGATTTAAACATAAAAGAAGATACAATTTCAGTTCTGGAATTTTAAACATTGGGTTTTTTCCCCCCATTTCAAGAGGCAGACTTTGATCATGGGTTTGTTTTTTTTTAAACCACCTCAGGTCCAAAGCTCCAATGCTTTTACCTTTCCAAATGCACACTTGCAAATTCAGATGAATAAACAGTAATTTCCTATAAAATGGATATATTTCTGATATGAGAAGTGTAAGTACATGCATCCATTTAAGTATAGACGTATACACTTCAAGGAGAAAAGAGTGGACATAATGTTCATTTCTGAAACTAGGCCCTTCTTGTTTATTAAATCTCTGAACTTAAAAGAAGTAAAAGCTCAAGCACACAGCTTTAAGGAGTCTACACGCTAATTCTCTGACAGGAACTAAACTGGCTGAGAACAATAAGGTCCACCTTATTCCACAATCTGCTTCTAACCGTGACTAAAGCTTAAGGAGAACCTAAACCCAGTAAATTTCCAGATTTGCAGTATCTATTTACAATGAGGAGTCCAATGTGTACATAGTATTCAAGACATTGATGTATCATGGATTTATATAATTTCTTATTTTCTATTTATATAGTATTATTTATATTTACAATATTTCTATTTTTTCTTAGTAACTAGCTAATGCAAGTCTTTGTACGTAACAATGAGTAACTTAATAGTCTAAAAGTAATTTTCATCAAAATCATATGACAAATTCTATATTGAGTTACTTCAGAGACTGCCCACCATACTGTTGTTGACATTATGGTAGAATTAAATTCCAGTAAGCAATCTAAAACTTTACAAATTCACAATTGACTCGAAAATTCACAAATCGCTCCTTATTACAAATATCAGGATGCTTGTAGACTTTTAGAAGATTATATCAAAATGCTTTTGAAATCAAACTATTTGACACGTTAGTAAATTTTCAGGGGGAAGAAGCAGGTTTAAAAATTCTTACATGCTCGTGACAAAAATCTAAAGATATCTTTATACAAACACTAACAAACTTAGTGAATATACCTGAAAATGTTTGATTTGCACTGAAAACTGCCTTGTGAAAACAGTTCTTTCTTACAATACATAATGCCAAAGGCATAATAAAAGAAGTTTGTGCACTTCAAATTATTCTATGTATTGAAAGTATTTGACTGACCTGCTGTACTACTACAACCAGAAATGCTTTCTCCTGGTGAATAGCCCATTAGGCCACCATTTCCATTTCCATTTGGATTAGAAGGCACTGTTGCAAGAAGACCTAAGCAACGAAACAAAATATATAGCCATAAACAAAGACAGCAAGAAAGAAAAAGATAAAGCGTAGCATGCTTTTTTCCTCATGACAGCCAATTCTCCACCTTCATCTTGAGTGGTTTACCTTCCTAACAGGAGAACATCTCTATCTCGCCTACTTCTGGGATCTTGCCAAGTAATTTTAGTTCACAATTATTTAACAGGCATCTTCTACATAATACTCTGCATATTCCAATATTCATTAGTTACATGTATTTGCTATGTTGCGTTGAAGTGCAACGCATCCTGATTCAATATTTGAACATACTGACTGCTTACACCTTCCTGAGCAAAAGGAGTGCATATGGTTGTCCTCTCTGAGCAAAGAGGACAGTCTTTCCTAACTAAAAATCTGCTGTCAGTGGTTGCACTGGTCTCTGTTTGAGCAACAGCAGTTGCAAACGCAAATACAGCATGGTTGAAGTTACACAACACATGAATTTTCTAATCGCTGGTATTGAAACCCATCTGTACAGGAGTATCAGAATGCATGGAAGATCCAGTTTAACCAAAAAACTTTAAAAAACACATTAGTAAATTTCTGGGTAAGATTTGGAAAAAAGGAACTCCACTCAAGCTCTTTCTCCCTTTTCCAGGTTACATCCATTATTTTCATTTATCTGGATACACAACCTTGACCACCACGCTGAACTCAAACCTGATTACCGCTGCTACGGGACAAAATTATTACTTGCTAGGAGGTGAGAGAAGTTTTCAAATAAATAAATCCAATGGTCTATAAGCATACCCAGTCCTCTGTATCGTGAAAGCTGCTGGTAAATTTGTTTCATCCTCTCAATATTCAGACGGCTTGCCTCTGCATGATTTACCATTGGTTTCGGATAATTAACTCCTATAATACATTTTGCAGCCTTCTGGACACTCTCTGGGGCATTCCAAGGATCATAGATGTATTTTGCAGGGAAACCTCTAAGTATTGGCAAATAACGTCTGAAAAGAAAAATAAAAAGATCACTTTAAGTATAAAGCCACTTGATAGTTTAAGCAACATCCATGAATCACTGCACCTTCTGGACTGTGAGTTACCTGATATAATCCCCATTTGGGTCAGTTCTTCTGCCAAAACCAACTGGACAGTAGCAGTGAAAAAACTGCTGAAAGAAGGAACTACAGGAAAGCCACATCCAGCTTCCAGCATTCACACTCCAATCTGCATCAAGTAAGAGCTCTTCAAAGACCTTAAGAAATCAGATCAACAGGTTAGTCTGAACAAGGCACACTGAGACACCTGCTTTTTTCAAAAATTGTTTCAAGCTTCTGATTTCAGCAGAGAAAATCCAGCTCTTCAATGTAGCAATGCTCTCTCACATGGCAACATTCTCAGAATGCTCAGTACGCAACTGTAAATACTTACCCTAAATGTCACTCATGAACAAAAGTGTGACAGCCTGTTTGGCTTTTACCCTGTAAAAAATCTGGTAGACATTTCAAAGCTACAACCAAAAAGTCACACTTCTTGAATAAAGACATCTTTAATAAATAAACTCTCAGAGGATGTCTGGAGCCTGGCTGCATGCAAGTGGCATTTCTTGATTTCAGAAGAGTAGCCTCATTACATTACAACTGAGTAAGCTTTGCAAACTTCCAGAAAACAAGGAACACATAAAGCACATCTCAAACTCAAACTGTCAGCCTGAATCCCTCCTAGCAAGGAGTCCCAAGAGTAGAATTCAAGAGTTTCTGGGTGGCACAAAAACTCAATTGTATTCTTGAAGGCCCACAGTTAATCTATTAAGTCATAGTTTTGAGGATGCACACTTAAATTCCCAGAGGTATATGAACCACCAAGCATGGAGGCACAGATAATGAACTCTGGTCTGAAGGGAAAAGTCTTTTCTGGTAATTGCTACCCTTATTGCATTAGAAATAACCCAGGAGCAAGCTGAAGATTTGTGATGGATTTACTTCAAATTGAAGCTCAACAGTTGTGAAACATCCAAGTTTTCAGCATTAATTGTTTTTTAATTAACATAGACAACACCCACCTGTATAAAAAGAAGTTTCTCTGCTCAGTCAGATCACTAGCAATATATGCAATAAGAAATAAAGAGAAGCCCTATTCTTTGAAGTAGAATATTCAAGTACCTTCTATAAAAGACTGCATCAAGTAGCCTTCAAAACAGATAATATATATTTCTCCAAGTTCTGATTTTTCTTTCAAACATGCATTGTTTCTAAATGTTCCAAATAAGCCATCATCTTTCTTCATACTAGAACACTAAAACTTATCTTACTACTGCCTCTCAACTTCATCAAATAAGGTAATATCATTAAACAAAGATATCTCTCTCTACGTGTATACAATAAGGCGTTCATTCTACAGTCTATACTGAATAAGTGTTACCAAAGTATCTTTGCCTAAATATCTGCAACTATTTGGGGAAAAAAGTTTGCTTTGAAAAAATAAGATTTATCTTAAAACATTTTAAAGAAACATTTTAAATATAAAGTAACTAATAATGTAACAAGACCTTTAGATGAACCTTGAGTGTTAGCACACAACTGTTCCACTAGATGCTGCCATGTAATAAGACTTTGGAAATAACATTGCAACGGAAGACCAGATTAACTTTCCTAGCTAAAGATGTATGAATTCAACATCCTTCCACTGCACAAGTCTCTGCCCTCCACACATATGTATTATATCAAAACTAAGAACAAGTTGTTGATTATCTGTAGAGTACAGCTTTGCCATTTGGCTTAGTTACCTCTGTACGTGCATCTTCTATGCCTTTATCTATGAGCTGCAAAAAGAAAGTTCTTAAAACAGATTATGCTGTTGTATAACCAAGACAGTTTTTTTCAAATGAAAGGTGTTCCTTACACCTTCTTTCTTTGTAAAGAAAAGTAAAATATTGTAAGACTATATACATATATAAAAGAGGTCACAATCCTGATGGCAAGTGAATTCTTTTTTCACTTAAAAAATAAAAATCTGTTTTTAATTGATTATCATTGCTCAATAAAAGTTGTGCCACCCTTTTATAAATGTAAAACTGATTCAAAGGCCAAGATTAAATTATTCCATTATTTTCCTCAGAAGACGGGTATTTCTAATCTGACCTTCAGCATCTCTTGAATGCGTAGAAATTAATTGCACTGAAACTTCAGCGAAATCATGTTGCCTGTACTCACACTTCTAACACTGGGCAAAAGGACAGAAACTGCTGAAAGAACATTCTCAGATTTTAGTTTTGACCCTTTAGTTATGTTGCTTTCCTTTTGCAGGGAAGCAGACACGAGATGCGAAGAGAAACTGTTCATACATTATGACGGGAAAGACATTTCAATTACATGAGGAATCCCCGTTCATTTACCAAGATTTAGGAAGAAATCTCGAATTTAAACTAATTGCACATCTATTCAAATGGCAAGAAACACTAATATTCCAATAAAGGGCAAAACTTTAGCACAACTGATTTATCAGAATTGATTTAATTTTTGCTACAGTTTCAGGTCTAAAATTCAACTTGTACCACACAGTAGCAATTCTAGAACGACTATCAAACTTTAACAAGCACTTTAAGAAATTGAGAACAAGAAAAAATACCTTCATTCCTTCTTCCCAGCTAATCCAGAGGTCACCTCGAGTCAAAAAGCATGCTACAGCATGCCGGGCTAAGTGGTGAATCCAACCCTCTTGACGGAGCTGCGTCATAATTGCATCAATCCAAGGAAAACCTGTCCTGCCTTCTGCCCACTTGGCCAAAGCCTCAGGATTCTTATCCCATGGAATTTGAACACAGATAGGATTCCCCTCCATTTTATCAAATCGTGGATTGTTAGTTGCCGCTGTGTAGAAAAATTCACGCCATAACAGCTGGCCGTAGAGGGAGAGGGGAGGGGAGCTGTTCTTTTTTACCTGAAGATCATCAGTAAGAAAAACATTTCATTAGGAGAAGAAGTAGGGAAAAAAAATGAAGGCATCCAAGAATGCATAAGCTTAATATGCAGAAATCATACCTTTTTGTACAGATCCGTTAACTTGAAATAAAAGAGACGACAGGACAAACAGCCAAAGCGGAGATAGGGACTAAGTCCTGTAGGGCTTGCCAGAAGGGAATTTGCATTCATTCGTGGTCTTTCAAAGTTTGCTACCCAAGCCTTAAAGAAAAACCAGAACAAAAACCACACAGCAATATCAGACTACAGACTAGGAAAACAACTTGTAAACATAAAGGGAAAAATCATGGACTGCTTACAACTGAATCCAGACACTGGACAGATGATCACATTACCTGCAATATCTAGGGCTTCCTCTTGAATTAGCAGAATCTCAGATATAATTAAGAAGATAATTCATCTCAATATAGAAGACATGAACTGTATTCTAGAACTACCTGTCCCCTTCTTTTAAACATAAAGGAAACCCAGACAACTAGCAATACAGTAGATTTTAGAGAAATTCCCCTTCAAAGTTACAAGAAGTATGTTTCAAGTAAAATTACCTCCAAAGAAAAATTAAAAAATGTTAAGTAGAAAATAGCATAACAGAATTCCTCTAAATTTCAAATTAGACAACAGTCTGCTGTCATTTTTGAAAACTAAGAAACAGCAACTTCATTTACATAATTTTATTGAGGTCTTGAATTCAAGTCTGTGGTTTTGATTTTTTCAAAACAACCTGCTCAATTCCTTTTACCTTCCTCTGCAAAGAGCAACTATGTTTCCCAGATGTGTCATACTTGCAATGATTTGAAATATACCTTTCGCTCTAAATGTCTTTCCAGCCGTGTGAGAGCTTCTGTTTCTCCCCCTGGCCATACTGCAGAAGGCAGACCATCTGTGTCAAAACCTGAAAAACAAATTGAAACAAGGAAATTACTCATTTGCTTATATTGCAGGGCAACACAATTCTAACATATTGATACGTGAGTACATTTTATTATATCTTGAGAATAATCCTAAATCTGACATGTGGCAAAGTTCTAGTTTTAAAAAGTACGCGACCAAGTCTCAAAGCACAGTCAGTACCTCTAACTTCCAACAATGCAGAATTTTTACTTTCACATTTACATTAATTTACAAGTTTTAAATGCTGAAAAGCCTTACTCCAATTCCACTACTTCTGTTTTTTGCACAAAGTGACCTTTCTATCATTTTTCGTATAGTTTCAGGTTCTCAGCTTTGCAATATGTGGGGTACCCTGAAACCATAAACTTTTTCCTTTTTAATTCCTACTAAGAAAAAACAATTGCTAATGTAATTTACAGAATGTCTGAAAACGTTTTGCACCACGTTAAATTGAGTGCTATTTTCAGAACACTCCTGGGTTTCATTGGCCTAGACTTAAATAATAGATGGGAATTACTGACAGTTTGATGATAAACACATACTTTAACTGCAAAAGAAAGATGTGAAAAAGGTAACAAGATTTATTCCACACCCCACACCTCCCCCCAGATTGTTCACCAGGTGCATGAGATAACGTGCCTATAGCTTAACCACTGTAAGTGAGATCTTCTCAGTAAGTTTTAAAAGCAAGGTCTGTTGTATGAGAGGTCAAATGGACTAGACAGAGCACCCAGAACTTAACCAAAATCTGCCCAGACTCTTTTGTTGGCAATTTGGAGGTCATACCACACATTTGTATTTTGAGATGGGCAGGGGGAGACAGACCAGGGGTGGAAAGGATGGGAAGACAGAAAAGAGTGGCGAGGTTCACAGTTTGATACTTCCTAAAATTAAACTTACAGAAACATAAGACTTGGGCTTTTTCAGAAGCTTTTAAATTTGTCTTATTGGGTGGGGTTTTTTTGGCATTGCAAGACAAGAGGGTTTTTTTTTAAATTAGCTTGTAAAATGATAGATTAATGAGCTGAAGCACAAAGATACCAAATGCATTTAACACACAATGAAGTATCAAAGACTATTAGCAGTTTAATGACTCTTTGTTACCATGGGAAAATGGCTATGTTGTATTACAAGAAGCCAAAGAGTACTTGTGTGGTTTGATTTAACTGATATCCCATTTAAAAGAAAAAAATAAAACCTAAGAGCTGACTTTCCTTTTTTGTTCCTTTTGTATGCTTTAATTGTCATCAGTTTAACAATTAACTTTAAGCAGAACCTCTCATGGTTATTTTAAGTATTATGCTTTTAGTGGTAGATTATATCTTGCTTGTTTCACAACATCAAAGCAATTTTACAACATACCCAGCTCTTCAAGTGAAGGGACACCGTATTTCTCGTCATGGTCATCAGAAACTGGAGTAGAACATTTTTCCATTACTTCTGGGGTTATAGTCTCCACTGGCATCTCGAGTGGTTCCATTCTACTAATTAGGGTCTGAAATCGCTTGTAAGTAAGAGGAGGCTGTCCTCCATTTAATTCTATTATTCTGGATTGAAAAAAAAAAAAAAGAAATGTGTCATAAAATAGTATATGAAAATTATTTAAAATAAAATAGACACCTATAAAAACAGAAATATCTTCTTACCTGACTTTATAAAATATATAAAATCACAGATATACATGGTGGTACATACAGTTCGAACTTTAATTTTGTCATCTTTTTCCCCTACTAGGGAGACACATAAATTAACTGTTTATAACCAAGTCAATCATTCTTCACCCCTGGGCTGAGGAAAGTCTCTCAAGAGCAAGTAATGAACATGGACAGCCCAAAGTAAAAAAAAAACACTACAGATCAGCAAAGCAGATGAGAGACCACAGCTACACAAAGATACACCCAAGTTACTGACAAGACTACACTAATTGTATAAAACTTTTTTTGTAGAGAGAATAGTATTCAATATTAAAACTTTCTTAATATGGGGAAAAATTAAGCTGTAAGTTTATACACAATGGTTGCTTTAAAAACACAGAGTTTCCATATTTTGCGTTGTCAACCTAGACATATCTACAATCTTGGAAACAGGAAAACTTCAAAGAAATAATTTAAAAAGCGGTAGCTGTAACCAACTGTTCATTCAGCAGGTGAATTCAGTAGGGACAAAGCAAAAATAATTTTCAACTTAGATTTAAAAAAAAAATCAGGTATTGTTTTCAAAACAGTACATCAGTCTCTTTCCCTCCCCCCATATATCTAGCTGACTCCTATACACTGGCTTGTAACAGAATAAAAAGGGCATCTACCACCATAAATTACTCAACCTTAGGAGAAGCCAAGTCATACTTTTGACTAGTTTGCAGATTATGTTTCTCTAATAGGGAGCTAATACTAATCCATTTAAATAGATCTGTGTAAAAATATAAACAAGACATTAAGTAAGGCAATTCAGGAATATCAAACAACCCCCAATTAATTATGAGATACATAACTGATAGGAAACACTTTTTGAAAAAAAACAACTAAACAATAAGTCTTATTTGGAAGAAGTTACAGGCATGTCTGAATAAACAGATAATTACATGGCCGTTATTTTCCAAAAAAACCTAAACCAAAACTGTATTTCAGATACAAACGTATATAATTTTTTGGAGTTGCAAAGTTCTCAGTACGTAAGAAAATTTGGATGGATGGCAGATAAAAAAGAAATTTGTATAAAGTCCTCTGCTCAGAAAGTAGCACACAATATCTAAACTAAATATTATAAAATTTATACTGGTTTTGCTTTTTAAAATCAGAGGTAATGGTAACTTACTTGTCTAGGTCATATAATGTATGGGAAATTCGAACAATGACCTCCACTCCAGCTTCACTAGCCAGCTTCTTAATCGCTGCGTCTCTTTCCTTCCCAAATGGTTCAGAATCATATTCAATAGAAAGTTTTGCAATATTCCATTCCTGCAACACAAACCAAAAATGTGGTTCTTCAGTAAGTCAGCTACTTGATGGAGAGCGAGGGAAAGGAAAAAGGGAAGTAGAGGGGCAAAATGGAACACCAGCTGTCCATCACCTGCTGACAGTCATCAGAAACACAGAAAGGCCCAAAATACGTTTAGGCACCTAGAATCACAAAAGTCCCAACGTTTTGGCATCTAAGTAGCAACCAGGAATAAAAAAAAGCCTGTTTGTCTGTCGACTACCGCGAGTATACACTGTAATGGGACAATTTCCGTGCAAATTTTGAAAACTCAGCTCTAAATTTAGGATCCATATATCTTAAGAAAAACAACAGAAGGGAGAGATGACAGAGGTTGTCTTCTGGACATTGATCAGTAGCAGTATCTTGCTCTGCAGAAAAGCATTTCACATATGTCTGTTAGTTTTAACAGCAGAACTGAACTCAAACCAATCACCACACACTTTCTTTCTCTTTTCCAAATCTCTACCCTTCACCCACCAGAATGAAAGAGTCTTCAAATTCTCAACTAAAAACAAATAAAATTTTAAATTCTTTCTCCTAGAAAAGAGGATGCCTTCAAGTCTATTTTCCTTTATGTCACAGATGCTGTTACCAACACCAGCAGTAACAGGTGGGGGAAAAGAAGCGAAGAAATCGACTAACTAATGCCTAAAGCTTTTAGAAAAGTGAAGCAGGCACAGAATCATCCTAGAAAGGCAATCTGCCAATCAAACTCAGAGAAACCACGTTCCAAATCCCTCAAGACCTTAATCAGTTGATTTAAGAACACCAGCCAGACTATATCAGAGAATTGGACTTCCACCAAAGAGACAAGGGGCACTCCACACTGTTCAGTTAAGGTGCTGTTTCACTTGCGAACTCTAGCTCTCTCCTAGGTAAGGCCCAGGTACAACCTGAGAACAGGCAATTCCAAGGAGTTTGCTCTTTGAAAGAAGGCTTGGTTTCTTCCACAAAGTTCGCTGTTTGAAAGAAGGCTTGGTTTCTTTCATCACTAAGTCTGCCAAGACTGACCCAGCAGGCTTTGAATCCTCAAACAACCTCCTAGACCCCCATGCAACATTTATTTCCCATTTCATAATGTAAAACTACTCTGACAAGTTACAGCAGATATTTTTCTAAATCTTTCTTTCCTCCAGCACACTGAAAAGAAAATAAAAAATATACCCAAGAGCCAGAGCCACGTCCTCAAGGGAGCCAAGGAACTCTGAGACAAGTGCTTCGTGATGCGAATACATCCAGATCACATCAGCTCGAGTTAGGGACTTAGAATAAGCACAGACATAAACTGTTTTGCACATACTACTGGATGCTTTTAGCAACACTGATGCATTTAAGGAATTACAGATTGTTCCAGTTCTATTTTCTTTATCAAGCCAGTTCCAAAAGAGCTAGAGATACAGAGCAGACCAGGACAAACTGAAGAGAATGAGGCAAGAACCAACCAAAACTTGACTGGTTCAAGTTAACCAACAGGCACCAAGTGGTTGCCTGCTACTATTAGAAGTTGTGTCTCTGCAGCCAGATGGAACCATCACCCTCAAATTACTTGACAGAATTCCAAACAAGAACCCAAACAAACTAAAAAAAATTTGCAAAGACTGGCAAAAATATTCTGTCTCTATCTGCTACTCCAGAGGATGACAGCCCTGCTGCTATTGGCAGCACCGCTAGCTAGTACTGCTGAAAATACGTGACACAGAGTTCAGTGTCTTTAGTGTATGCAAAGCTGCTCTGAAGGAGCAAATAGTTACATGTATAAACACATAGACACGAATGAAAGAGTCTTTGGCAGGGATATAGACAGATCAGTGCTCAGCCTTTTGAAGGAATTGTTCTTCAGCCTGTGAAAAGGAGAGCCCTACCAAGGAACAGATGTGAAACGTTCATCCCCAGGAAATCCAAAGATGCTGGCAACTATAACAGAGCTCCTGACATGAGGCTCTACATAAGTTCTGCTATCTTCTACCATTATTTACTTAAAATTACCTTCTCTCAGCTACAAAATATCTACATGTGTTCTTCAGAGTTAGGGTCATCGTTCACCTTTGAGACATTTAATTAGGATGATCTGAAAAGCTTAGTTCAGTGTTATATGCCCTTCGTTACACTTGTAAGCGCCTGATGTACAGATACTTCTCTGGCAAAAGGGGCCAAGAGATTAATGATGAGACAAATGCTTGTTCCAGGTAGACTTCAGCCAACAGCTGAAGAAGTCTTCAAGAGCTTCAACAATGCCTCTTATTCGTTTAAGGATAGAGGATGTCCTGAAAAGCCTCTCACTAAAAAAAAATATACAATAAGGACACTTTTTGATAATTTAAGGAACCAGAAGACAGACAGATGTGAACATTTCTTTTTGATAGCTGTAATCCTTTTATATAAGTTATTTTCATTACCTTCTCAGCACTAAAATTAATATTCAGAAAATGTGGTACTCCAGTACAGCTAGGCCTAGAAAGATCAGCCAAGTAGCAAGATATGAAACAAGAGCTGTCAAAGTATCCATAAAGTATTTAAGAAGACTTGTCAGAGGCCACTCAAATCCAGAAGGCAACACACAACAGCAAAATCTTTGCCCCTATTTAAGTGCAATCAAATGAGCTTTAGCAGGCAGATAGAACAAATGAGGAGTTGTAAGCAGCAACTAATGCCACAGTAGTCCTGCAGGAAATTTTTCACTGAGAGGAAATCAAGAAACAACAAGGTGGTGTTTACCTTAAAGAGCCTGGGGAAAACATCTGCTGGTTGTCCACGAATAACAAACAAACGTGAATTCAGTTTCCGTAGATTGGCATCGAGATCCTCAAGACACTGAAGAAGGAATCTGCAAGGAATTGTAAAGAAACATTTACGTTCGGAGGAAAATTAGACAATTTTACAATAGAAAAAGGGAACTGTGAGGAACAATTCAGCAAAGTTTATCAGATCATCAGCATTTTGTGTGGTTTTGGGTGAAGCATGTACATTCACATGCTAATTACACTTACCCTACAAGAGTTCAATACCATATAATATACTCAATGATACATAATTCAGATAAAAACCAAACAGCACTATCATTTAAGTTTACACCTCAACACCTTTCAACTCTCGAATGGATCAGAACACACTCAAGTCTTATACTAAAACTAGAAGTATCTTGACAGTCTAAAAAAAAAAACCAACACCCCCAACAAGGAGACAATCAGCTGTTGGCACATTGCTACTAAATTTAATCCAAGTCCTTCTTACAACACAGCAGCCTGAACCGTTACTAAAAACGGCATGCCAGAGGACAACATGGTCATAACTATCCCTTTGGCCTTCATTTATAAATATAGCCCTCTATATAACAGAATTTCATGCATCTTGGCTGTAACCTCACCTGAATTATTTTAATGAACGCATCAGCGAACAAGGAAAAAAAAGGCAGAGGGAGGAACGGTCTTCGAGAGGAAAAGGTAGTTGTACAAAGGATGCTGAGACAGTTTCACACAGGTAAAGATTCATTAGTGGGCTCAATAACTAAATAGTGAAAGTTGTTCAGAGGAAGAAATAGAAATAAAAGGACAGAGAGGAAAAATGGAAACTCTCGCTTGCAGTCAGCCAGCCAGAGACATGCTGGGGTCCCCAGATGACTCAGATCCCCTAGACCGCTCTCCAGATAGCAATAGTCTCCTCTACAATGTTTTTCCTTGTAGTAACAATGTAATTTTCACCAGGAGCAGCTCAGACTCTGTCAGCAGTTCTTACAATGCTGTAGGCACTCACCTAAGTGCACGTTGACCAGGGCAGCTGCTGAGTCAGAGCCTGCCAGTCATTGACCTCTGTGTACGCACATCATTGGATCCCCTGCCATACACCCAAAGAGGTGGGGGAAAGAGGAGATTCCCACACTGCAGGCCATTTTTCCTGAGAAAGCCTGCTGTAATGGTGCTAGGTGCAGGTGCAAGACCATGAGGAGAATACCACAGGACAAAGTGCCCCAGACAAACACAAGGGAAGCAGTGCCAGAGACCTGGAGACACTGTGCCCACTGCCTGAGTGAAAGGGTGCAGAGCTACCAGGGAAGGGCAGGCTGCACCACTGCAAACGCCCAAAGCATTACAGAGATAAAGGCACCAAGCAAGTAGGTTTACTAAAATCAGGAGTTAATAAAAACCCCTCTCTTTTTAAGGATGAATTCTAAAAGATATCCAGTCACAATGATCATGCTACACCTTCTAGGAGGGATATAGCATACATGGCCATTGTAGACCTACCAATACTTTTTTTTACATTTTCTAAATATTTAGAAATATAAAAGTGATGTATATGTCTACTTAATACACACTGCCTCCAACTTTATATGAAAAATTTAATATATAGAAGGCTGGTAGGAAAACCCTCAAGCTTTTATTAAGTGCCAAAAATGCATGGCTCACTCTATCTGAAAGGAAGTAAGCAAGCCCCAGAGGAAGCCAATGAACAAGAATACAATGCTTCTTGGCTGGCAATTATGCTTATATGTTTAATGATTGGAAAAAAAAATAAATTAATTCTCTACTTTGCTAAATTCTATTTTGAAAAGGAAAACAACTCCAGGCTAGCGAGACCATTAAGTAAGATACACTGCATCTAAAAAAAACTTCTGTATACTCATTTAGTTAGAAACCACAAAGGATTTGTGTTAAGAATTAGACTAGAATCATATAAGCTTCTATCACAGAACCTGAGCCCCACATTCCTAGGCCAAAGTCACTTTCAGTTGGACTCTGAAAAGTACAGCCTCATTTTATGTTTGGTTTTGTTTTGTTGTGTTTTTTTTTTAAAAAAAAAAAAACAACAAACCAAACAACCTGGAAAGGCAGTCCTTATTAATCTTATTTACCTGAATCTTACTTTCAAAGAGAACATGCCTTCATTTATACTTCACAAATCACTACAAAGTCAAATTGCAGTAATGTCTTGGATGTCTTTAGAACAGACCAGGAAGGGCTGGGAGGTCTTTTTGTTCAGTAAGGTTTTGTTGTGATGGTGGGTTTTGGGTTTTGTTGTTGTTGTTGGGCTGTTTTTTTAACTTTATATAACAAAATATAGGGAAAAGGTATGAAGATAAACTGGTGATATAAAATGCTCATAGCTATTCAAAGTAAAAATTCATCTTCCAGGAAAATGTTAGGGGGGGTCTCCTACTTGCATCTTCCTCTGTTTTCTCAGTCTCTTTTCTTCCTACCTGAATGACCATAACATACAACTTCTATCTGGACTTGGCACAAAATCCTATTCAAGGAGATTACATGCACTGACCCAGTCTCCAATTCACATCCAAGATCCCTAAACTTGCCCTTAATACTGTTTAATCTCTATTTTGTTTATTCCCCAAATATCCTCTATTATTTCTCTAAACTATCTCTTACCATACTCCAGCACTTCAATCTTCATAAAACATTTACATATTTAACAAAAATAATGCTGTAAGACTGAAAATGTTAAATCTATGTAGGAAGGGAGCAGGAGAGTGGCTGGGGCAAACACATTTCCCTCATGAGTATCTTTAAAACTTGCAGAAGCAGCACAGCACCTTTACTATGGTTAAACGTGTGCCAATTAATATCTAGATTAGGTATACCAAGATATAAATTACTCTAAATTTAAGGAAGAAAAACTCTACCTTTCAGAACTTCTGCATTCATCTAACATGTTAACAGATGCCTATGTGAACAGGTCGAGGTGAAAGGAAATGCTTTCATTATACCCACTCCCTGGGACAACTTCTAATTCCTGTACTTTCTCCAATTTTGGCATAGCATTGTAACACATTGCATTTATCTCCTGTCCTACCAAATCTGTTTCATCTATAACAAACATATATGTCAGGGAGGAGTAATAACATATCTACATCTTGCACACCCCCACATATATGAAATATACCAATAGAAAAATGATAAAATAAGAATTCTGAGCATTCAACACACTGTTCACAGTGAATTACTGCAGAATCCAGAATAGAAGAGTTTTTAGTTTTCCAAGGTATCACTTGACTGGTAACACTTGTTTTCAAGTGAAAACAGTTCTGAATAACTCTTAAGCACCACAGAGAAGCACTTGCTGCAGCACAGGAACACACAGATGTTTTCCTCGGTGCAGATATTTAAACATAAAACTAAGAACATCATCCTAGGATAGATGAGGCAAAATTATCTGAGTTTTCTCTCTGAAGAGATACAGCAAAATGCTCACAAACACATTCCTTTCACAATGTAACACAAATAAAAATGAATGGTAAATTAGTCTGAACTGAAACTAGATATGAAAATTCCATATGATAAAATAATTTATTTTCAGTATATGAGCTCTTGAGGCAAAGCTTCAGAGCAGCTATGCAGTAAGAGCTACTAGGCTTGAACTCCATTATACTTTACACCAATGTGTGGCAATTAGGAGCTATTTAAATCTCTTCCAACCATAACAGGTCATGATTCTGAGTCTGCAATCTAAAACAACTTTTTCCTCTCAACCCAACAGTCAATGGGAAAGCACTTTCTTTTGCACTTTGAATAAATGCAAAAACTCCATTACAAGACTTCATTAAAAGCAAACCAAAAGGATGCACAGATACTTTGTTTTAAGCAGATTAGAGCATCAGCCCAGGTTTCTGCATCTGATCTTTAACTTCCCTTAGACAAATCAGAGGAAGGCAAAGTTCACCATTAATTTTACAGTTCGAACTGTGTGAGGTACATGCATGGAGGGAAGCAGGAAAGACTTATTTATTGTGACACAGGGAAGGTGCTGATGCAAAACATACCTGTCTTGAAACAACATTCTTAGAGGGCATTACATACATTTTGCTCAGGGTCATCTAATTATGACACTCAATTTTCATTCCGAAAACCACGTTATTTTAAAGACATGCACATAAAACTCTAGCTGTTTTACTCCAAGAAATCCCACAATCTTTCCCGCTGCCAATGATGGGGTCTGACATCTAAAGTAAACGTTCTGCCCCCCCTGGATCTTAAGAGTGACTACCAGAAACTGGTTCACTTAATACAGACCATAATTTTAGCTACAACGCAACTGAAATAAACCGGTACCATCAAGGCAGAAATTAAATAAGTTAAATAACTAATTGTTAACAAAGTTAACTATTAACAAAATTAACAAAACTAAGCACTACGTCACACAGCCCTCCTGGTTCTGCACTATTAATGCGACCAACAACTTTTTCCAGGGAGGAAATCAGGAGCAGTCTGTTAAAAAAGTTACCGTTTTTATTTAAGAGACTTGCAAGAAGGCTACTTACAGACACACTGGTGAAGACTACCATTAAGTCTTGTTTGGGGTTATTTTTAGTAGTAGTAAACACCCAGAAACCATAATCACATAGCATCCTTGCCAGTATGAAATGAGGACAGTTGCTGGGAGTTGAGGGGACTTAAAATGCAAGGACTTCTCTTTCAGGTGTCATTCACATCTGAAAATGGTGGTGCCAAGTCATTAAGAATTAAGAAATTTCAGTTTCAAAGTTTTTTCTGAACTGATCCAGATTCTCAATTTAACCACTAGGCAAGTCAGGAGCATCAGACTGCATAGCCAGTACCACACAAGAGAAAGGAATCTTGTCAGGCTTCCTTATTCTAAGCAAGTGTATAAAGTTGAGTGAAAAAAAGAGTGCTAAAACTTGTTTCACTCCTAAGTTTAACTAACGTTTTTACCTACAGCTGGTCAACTTTCAGTAATTCATCCAAGCTTCTATTTAACCAACCTTTTCAAATTCCTTTTCTCTACCCATTAGTCCTCAAGTCATTGATTACAATCTCTCCAGTGTAAGAAAAGCACAGTCAAACAAGAGATTATGTCGTTATGGATATTTGATCACCACACAGACTTTGTTTATCAGAATTATCTTAAGCAGCCTAACATCTGCTAGTGTTGTTTTCCTATTCAATTAGATATTCCTCCTTCTTCTTTCAGAGTTTATTAGAGCTAGATTTAATAAAAAGAAAGAATATTACATACATAACATATAATGTCAATCACATTTTTATTTGAATGAGTAGAGTTTACAGCATTAGACTCCAATTGTATTAATAAATTATGCAACATTTATTTCTTTTCCTGGGAAGAGGGAAAGAGAGAGCACCTTTCTTTCATACATATCTGCTATTTTGCCACATGTTCAGCTAGGTCATTACAAAAGCCCAGTATCAGTTAGATAAATATATATTCCTCATACTAGCTTCTACAGGCATCGTAAGGCAGATTTCATCTACTACTGAAATAACAGATAAGAGCCACTGAGAAGTATCTCAAATATGATACAGCTATACACAAATATTTAATATTTTTCTCATTATATTTTCCTGTTTGATTGACAACCAATGTGTCTTAGTGCAAGCAGTAAACTCTTATGGAACTATAAGAAGATTAAGCTCAGACAGGATTTAAGTGTTATGTACACTCCACAACATCTTTTGGCAGCAAGCCGTGGTAATATTTTCCTATTACCAAATCAAGGTCACAGAGGCATGTCTTATTATACTACATTGTTTCAGCAAATACCACATACAACATCCACATCCTAAAAAGGTATACAATAATAAATGTCATAGAGGTATTATCCTTTAAGCTTATGTATAAGAGTAGGAACAAGTTTATGTTATTCAACTCTAGATACTTAAGTGAAGCACCTGTGGGAGCTAACTAATCTCCTGCAGGGTTGCTCTACAGCCAGTGGAGGAAACAGCTCCTCTAGACTGCAATTCAGGACCTCAGCATCTTTCATAACTTAATAAGAGCTGATCCGCATGCAAAACCAAAACCAAACACAAGCCACAAAGTGCATTGCTTGGCTTTTTTTTTCCACTCTAGTATTTACTACTGCTACAATCTTCAAGACAGAGCAGAGCTGTGATGGAGGAAGAAGGCAAGATAGACTCAAGCCTATATAAACCTGAATCATTTGTAATTGCTGTCAAAGAGGCTCTTAAACAATTTCAATTCTTTGAAAAAGCACAACAGACAGGGCTTAGAACAATAATTGACAGAAACCAACATTTAAAATTCAATCTCTCCAATTTGACTCCTTCTGGGTGCATCTCCTTAGAAATTAAGTGGTGAAGACCATCTCACATATGGAGTGGGGCTAGAATGCCAACTATAGCAAGCACTACAGCTCTACAAAGAACAACAAAATCATTGAAATCTAATCCAGTTTACACTGGACACAAAACCAGCATTTCATTACACATCATTCCTCACCAATTTCTTTCCAACTGAGCTACCTTTTCAAGGTTAGCATTCCCCAAAGGAAGGAAATAAATTTTTTGTCCTATTCAAGTGACAAACGTCATCTCTCAAACAGCAATCTCTACTTGGCTCCTATTCGGTCAACCATACGTCACAGCAAATACTGTATGCAGCTTCTGTAAAGATCTGGATCTTAACTTGACAATCAAAGGGCACTTCTTATTCATCCAAGCTATTCTCATGCAACTTAAAACAAAAATGGCTTGTTACAGAGGTCAGCCTTCTGGTGAAATGAGACTAACAGGCTCACAGCCTCTTAAATCTCTCTGCCAGTATCTTCCAGTCTTTAATGTATATACTCCATGTTTATTTTTCTCTGATCATCTAATTCCAACCTGATAAATCAAAGTCTTTATTATTTTACTTTAATTCCTTATGCCTACCTCAAGGAAAACCCAAGAGCAAACAAAGGTATTTGCAGTGAGGACAGCTGCAGAAACAGGACGTGGAAGCAAATTACAAAAGTTACTGAGAGTACAAATATGCTCATATTTAAATAACTTTAAAACTCCTTATTCTCATGTACCTAAGTTCTTCTATTTAAATGAGCTGTTCATAAGGCTTGATGTAATTAAACCAGCGCTGGCCTGCTTTTTCTTCCTGCCACTGAATGAAATAATAACAGCTATGGCTCACTGCAAAAGAGCAAGAGCGATAAGGGCACTATAACAAGATACAGTCTTGCAATCTGATTTGCAAGGACAAATTTTGTACTGCCGCTCACTTATTTTAATAAACCGCTTTTACTTTCCTTACATTAAAGCAACTTTTTCAACGTTATAATTACTGCTAATAAGACTTTGCACTGTTTTAAGTTTCACAGAAATGAAGCACTATGTAAAATTAATGTATTTCTCAACTACACTGTATGAATCACAAGTCCTTAAGGTGTAATTCCATCGTCTCTGTCTTTCTATATTGAAAAAATCTATTAAACTAATAGAAGGGCATTAAGGATAGAGCTATAATCTACTAGGAAGCACAGAAATTGGTAGAAAGTTTGGAAAACAGAAAATAAACCCCTGAAGCTATTTCTGAAAGTCTTAATTAAAACTGACTGGAGTTCATCGCCATGGTATTTGCCTTATGGTGGGCAGACACTCAGCATTATCCTAACTTCCCACTGCTACCTTTACAAACCAATGCAGCCCAAATTTTCTCAACTGGTCTCTCAAAACTGAAATTAGTCATTTAAATCTGAATACAATGTAAGCATGAACAAACTTTGTTCAGGTTTTTGAGTAATAATCAAGAACTAAATTTTAAAAAACAACACCACTCTTTGTGAAACACGGCTTTGTTTATTAAGCTGCATAAGTCCAGAAATATTTCACTTTGTCCTAAATTTTATTAAGTCTATGAGTAGACTAACGGAGGTAATGGTTCACTTCAAGCTGCAGTGGCCCCTCCATCCCAAAATCTAGAACTGACAGAAAAGATTCAGAGCTCAGTAACATAAGCCCTGGTAAACAAAACTGAAATATAGCTCAAGACATAACAGATGAAATAATTCAAATAACCTCTAGATAACCACACTATCTTCATCTGCCAAAACTGCAGCAGTTCACTGCAATAGTGAAGGTCAAGACGAACAGAAAATACTTCACTGGAGTAACTAAATTAATCTTGAAAAGTTACGTAGTACAGGGAAGAAGAACACTCTGATATCTAAAAAGTGAAATTTGATCATCTCTGCAGAAGTGGTAGTGGTTTAGGTGAATTACTTTATGAAGAATTAAATCTTCATAAAGAACAACAGTATTTTTATATTTTCATTTTCCCTTTCTACCCATTCCTTTCAGAAGATGAGAATGGATTACCAAAATTCACCTCCTAAACACGTCACAGATGTTTTTTATTGCATTGACTGTTGAAAGAATAGACAACTGGAAGACATTATCCTACACAGAATCACTTTTTTTCCAGTTTGCTTGCACCAGGATCAGAACTCACAGTAACACAGAATTTAAAAAAGAAAATTTAAAAAAGAATTTAAAAAAGAAAAAAAAAGACAAAAAGCAGGGTGGGGCGGAGGGACATCAAGCCCACCTTCCTGAAGATGGATAAACTTTTTTGGAGACAAAGTGGTTGACTATCAATACCAAGACAAATTGCTAGCATTCCAGAAAAGAGATACTCCTAAGATTAAAAAAAAAAAAAAAAAAAAAAAAAACAAGAAGTATTTCTATAGGCCAAAAATGATAGGGTAACATTTGTAGGCTCTGAACTCTGGAAACTTAATCACCACTGATAAGTATTATTGCTATGCAGAACCTTCAAGTAGGAAGAGATATTCCCCACTAGAGGTCAAACTAAGGAAAAATAAACCTTATTCGCTTTATTCCCCATATGTCCAACATTGAGGGGTAAGACCAAAGGAGAAAAATAGGGAGGAGGGGAGTCTACAAAGTCTGCAGCTTTCATTACTACGTGTCCCGTAACCTGATCATTTCCTTATATCATTTGTAAGAGGAACATTTCAGTATGAATCAACAGAAATAGTTTCCTAAAGTAGGTCGTTGCTGCAGCAACCAGGCGGCTGTTTGGACTACTCCCTGCCACAATGACCTACTTTTCCAGTTATATGTAACCGCTGCAGTAGGAGCCCAATTTCTCCTTCCCTTCGGAGCCACTCTGAAGAGGATTCCCATACAGTGACCCAACTTCATTTCTAACCAGGACAGAGAAAGGCTTCAAGCAGATACAAGTAACAGGTCGGTTCTGCTCCTCTATGTTGTTACTTAGAAGTGTTGGCTGATAAAGTTTAAATGAAACCTAATATGTGCTCAGAGCTGAAAAAGTACAAAGCCAATGTTCAAAACTGGAGATGCTGTTAAAAAAATAGAAAGGGAAAGTGTGGAAGTGAACAGCAGCTTGTGAACAAAGTGTCCCCCTGCCAGAGTCAACAGCTGGCAGCGAACGTCAGCACAATCAGGCTGCAGTATGTCCCAGCACAAGCAGATGGACACAATCCTTTGTTACAGGTCTAAACAAAATTAAATCTGCACAAAAGAAAAATCCTTGTGAATTACAGGTAAAGCCAACACGTCTTTAAACCCTATTTAGCCCTGCATGGACAGGGGAGAGGGGACATACAGAGGTACCAGAGAAATCCTGAAGTAACATCAATTACTTAATTTCCTGTTTACTGTTGCTGTTAAAGACCATTAACCTTATGGCAAAGGAAAAAAAGATTACCAGTGCAACTTTTCATTTAACTATATCTTAACCTCATGAAGGAAAAGACTAGTTCTGTAGAAATAACCCTACAAGCCTTCAAATGTCAATCACTGACCTGTGCACAAGTATTTTTTGATCAATTCATGAAAACCCTAAGTTCAAAAGCTTTCATTCACAGACTCATAAAATGCTTTGGGTTGAAAGGGACTTTAAAGATCATCCAGTTCCAACCCTCCCTGCCATGGACAGAGACACCTTCCACTGGATCAGGTTGCTCAAAGCCTCATCCAACCTGGCCTTGAACACCTCCAGGGATGGGGCTTCCACAACTTCTCTGGGCAACTTGTTCCAGTTCCTCACCACCCTCACAGTAAATAATTTCTTCTTATTATCTAATCTAAATCTCTCCTCTTTCATCTTAAAACCATTACCCCTTGCCCTATCAATTCAAGGCAAAATTTAAGAGGCAAGCACAAAAGACTAAAGCTTCAAAGCAAAAGACAACTAATTCCAACAGAAGGCAATCTATGCATTACCATATAGTCCATCCTAATTAAAATTTCAGTTAACAGAAAGATTCTGACAGATAGAGCTCATACTACAAAAGCAGAAAAATCAAACTCCACAGCTTTCTTTACCTTAAGTCTTCTTAAAACTTCCAAGTTCAGTAGGAAAAATCCTAGAATTGATGACAATATTTCCCCTACATTTTCACTCGGGGAAAAAAAAATCACATACGAGACAACTACTCCTGCAAATCTCACACTTTTCAAATGTAATAGCAAAAAAAAAAAAAAAAAAAACAACAAAACCACAAAACCCTAAAAATTATTTTTACTTTACTGTTGAGCTTGACAAGCCACACAGCGGCAGCTGCAAAGGTAGGATTCTGGAAGAAAGACGGACCGGTAGAAAAAAAAACAGAATTTGCAAAAACCCTCAGAAAAGCTGCTGCTGCAAGAGCAACATCTGATTACTAGTACACACTTCAGCTTGAAAGCATGTTGTCCAGCGCCAAAACCACAAGCTCTGTTGTGCTGTCTCATATGGAAGTAGTAAAGAACTGGAGTAAAACTTCCAGTAAAGGCAGTACTGAAGAGCTTCTCTTTGGCTATCTAACACAATGTTTCAGAGTTTGCACTGAAAGAGAGGTTGGTGGAGTTACATTTTTATAGAAAGCAGAAAGCCAAAATCTAAAATGTTAGAAGAGCAAGATCCACTTTATTCCCAGAAACCCATGATTTTCTTCACTATTTGGCAGACAAACACACTTCAGAAAAAAGTACTTCTCACCAGTAAATTTATTGGCAAGTAGCTTACAGAAAGGAAGTTTTAAACAAATTAAAACAAAAAAAAAAAACTTTGCTCACTAAAAACCATCAGGACCATGTGATCAATACTGATCTTTATGCAGGTCTCCTCAAATAATGAAAGCCTGGAAATAAAAGGGGGAAAAATACCACAATGAAAACCGACTATCAATATTATAGCAACTAAAAACTTTTTCCTTTGTCACAAACTGATGAAACTGAAATCAGTAGATTTTCCCCAGGTCATCCAGTTAAAGAGTAAGCTGGAGAAAAGAAAATTAAAAAGTGCCTCTTAAAAAGTAATTGAAAGAAGCATTTACAGGATTTGGGACATACTACATAATAGCAGTAAACAGCAAACAGCTTTGCTGTCTAAAAAGAAACACTCAAAGCACAGTAAAACAGATTTTATTGATGATGGAAAGTCGCAGGAATTATCCCTAGGCAACCTAAATAAAATAATTCAGATGACATCCTTTGCTTCATTACTCACATTTAGACTTTATTAGTTTCAACCTTGAGTTCACTACCAGCAAAATGCATGAAAACAAAGAATAAAATCAAAATGCAACCTCCTCCCCAAATCAAAGAACCTGCTGAAACCTGGATCACAAAAATTACTCAGAAGAGCATTTGATTTTAAATGCGTATTTCAGTTTTACAGATGCGGAGTCATACCTCTCCCATGAGAGAGGAATAACGAAAACAATAGTAGGCAACCTTCACTAAAACCTGTATTGTTCTCTTTTTCTGCTTTAAGACTCCTGGAAAAAATGAGTTTGTTTATTCTCAAGAATGTGAAATATGAAGAACAAGAGAAAAAATAAAAATCACTTCATACCATAGAATTTACAAGTAGAAAATTTTAATTCAGGGGAAACTCATAAATGAACGTAAGAAAGAAAAATTGCACTCCATTCTTCAAGTAATCCAAAGTATTGGAAATCAAATCATTAACCGATTTAATGCCTGCTGCTCTATTAAAAAAAAGTCTCTCAATATTCTGTACAGTTCTCCAGTACTTTAGGACAGCACAGATTGCGAAACTGAGATAAAGCTTGCCATAGTGTTCTTTATCTTTAGTTTATAGCAAAATTGTAGCCATCATGCAGACCATGATTGTGATTAAGAAACTATATAATGCTTGAAGTAACAACCTACATGAAGGAGTCATCTATCTATTTACTCATCTTTTTGATGAAAGTTTCCCTCCTATTTCTGTTCTTTCAATCATTATTTTGCCCCTCTAAATTGCAGCCTAGTTTAGCCTTCACCTAAAGGTAAACAGAATATTGGCACTGCCATTAAGAAAAAAATAATCTGCAAACACCAAACTCCACAGGTTACTTACTATAAAAGGTCCAATTCCTAGGTCATGGATTCCACGCTTTGGATAGACAAAATAAAGAAAAATCTGAGTTTATCTTACAGGAGATATTCTCAAGTAGCCTGTGCTGTAGATCTCCATCACTGAAGAATTAACAATAACATGTATTCACACTTCACAACTTCCCCATTTGAGTTTAACCACGATTTTTTTCAGCACTTCTGGTTTTTATTTTGAAAGGAATTTGTGTTCTGAAAGGAATCAAACTTACAGTGCAAGAATTTCGCAGCCTTTACTTTTCATGGATGCGCAAGTGTCACAAACAGATGGTTAAAAAGGAATGCACGTGACTGAACAGGAAAGGAAATGCTTTCCTACAAATCAAAGAACACTGAGCTAAAGTAAGTTTCAAAAACAGGTCTAGAAAACTTCTCTAGTTTAGTTGCAGGAGGAAGCAACCTGTAACACAAAAGCTCAAGTATGTGTGACATCACATGCCTGTCACCCCAGCAATCAGACTTGCAGGACACATCCGGACCAATAAGCAACTGGAAGAAATCTCTTCCACCTCTGATGATCTGGGCATGTTCTATCCCATTGCAATGAACTTGTTGTGCTAGCACTTTTCAAAGAGATTATGAGCAATGGTTTGACACCTGAACTTACTTCTGTAACCCTATTATCAAATTCTTATTTCCTATCCAGGTTTACCAGTACAGACTTTCAGACCTTTCAAATACTAATGCGACTTAGAAAAACAAGAAACAAAGTACAGAATTTATGAAAAAAAAAAATGCATATTTTAGGAAGCTCTGGTCACTGCAGTTCAGCTACTGTCTAAAGTAATGCTAACAAAGCTCACATGTTAATTTTTATGATCTCTCCATCAGTAACCAACGTACTCTCAGGTTTGTAACTGTTCAAAAAGCACAGATACACAGACTCCTGCCACAGCTGTCTCCATTTACACACTTGAAACAGAACATTGCTGTATTGACATCTTCCCCAGTCCTTTTAGTCTATCCTCCACATCCACTAAACCTGTATTTCTGCATAAGAAACATTTACACACCTAAAACTCCAAAGCAGTGAAAGCAAATGCTTAATGGTGACCTGAAAAACACATGGAGGCTTCAGAACATAGCAATTGTAGTTCATCTGTTGACCTAGAATACACAGAACTTGAAAACCAGAAGTACACAAAAGCACACAAACTAACCTTGGTCCACATTTAAATCAGAGTTCTGAAAAAATTAGGCAAAGTGTATTGCAATAAATTATCATGAGGTTCTTACTCCATTAATCAAATTCAGTCCTTTCCTACAGGCAAACCAAAGGTACAGCTATTAAACCTAGTGAAGTGTGAGATGAAAATTATTAAGCCTTTAAAACATAAAGCCACATACTGCTTACACAACTGATTCATGGTCAAAGCTGAGTTTTGCCTTTTTAGGTCACTGTGGGAAAGTCACAAAATTCCCTAAAGCAAAGAGTTCCTTTTAACACACAAATTAATACATCATAGACTTCAGTATAACTTTTACACTGAAAAAGTGGCTGACGTCGCTGGCAGATTGACCTCCCTCCTATCACAGGTTATATAACTAACCTGAAAACCTGCCAGGCATGGAGAGGGCAGGGGAAGGAATAATTTTCTTTGAAAATAAAGGCTTCCATGCTGTAGATAAACTGTCAGAAACAAAAAAAAGTTCAGGTAGCACAACAATAAACGTATTTTTTTCCTGCAATATTTGCATAATGAATTGTGCTTCAAAAGTATCTGCCACTTGTAAGAAAAAAAGGTATTTTCACAAACTAGGGGAAAAAAATATTTTATTACATGGAAATAGCCACAAGAGGATGACAATACATAAAATTTGCTTTAAAGAACTGATGCAGAATTCATTGACACTGTCACACAACGTTCAAGTAAAGAAAAAATCTCTACTCTTGATTGCCTAAAAAATGCTGCTTTCTCATTCACCACATGTGGTGTTTGCTGGGGGTTACCACCTTCTCCTTTTATAACCAGAGGAGGTAATGCCACAAACTGCAGACAGATTACCTTCCCCTGCTCAAACAAACAATGCGAGCTACTGATATTTAGATAAAACAAAAATAGATTTCTGGTCCCAAGACAAGGGAGAGTGAAATAATCCTGTGGAGTTGTTTCAAGACCACATTTGCCCCGTGACACTCAATCTCAAAGTCCACATGCTACTCTTACATATTAAGAACACTCTACCCAGATCTTCTCTCGACATGCTCAAACCTGGAGATTAGTGGTTTAAAACCAGGCCTCTAAAACCTAAAAACTTCGTAACCTGAGGAATCAGATTCCTCCAAGATCAATCCTGAAGTCAAAAGCATATTGTATTAAATGTTCACTGGAATTTTTCTGGCCTGTAACTGTTATTTGGAAAAAAATTACTTATTGAACACTTCACATAAAATTGGATTTGCAGTACTGCCTGCTCTCTCCAGACCAACCAGTGCAGGTTTCTTGTCCAATTTAATAACAGTTACATTACAGAACATAGTGATACAAGATCGTTCACTAAAATAAGCAAACAAGTATAGTGTAATTTCTCAGCTGAGAGGTACTCTCACATTCTGACAGTTCGACAAAAAATAAATCGGGCCTTTCCCTCAACACAGTAAAAGGCTGGTACTTAGTTTTGACAATGTAACTTCAAAGGGTGTCAATAAATGGCAAGCCACAGAAGAAACCAATAATCACCTTCCAAAAAACACCCAGTGGTTACTACATATGAGCAATGCAGGCTACAGTTACATGACCATTTTAATCTGGAACAAATCCATACTGCCACTGAATAAATGGTCCTTGCCCTCTCCACTCTCGCCTCTTCACTTTACTACTACTACTACTGCAATCTTTGTGCTGGCATAATTTCCCACAGAACTAATCCCACCAAAACTGGTAATGAATCTCTTTTGGACAGACTGATGAGCTAAGCTCATTCACTACAGGGCTCTGTGCTATCACAAAAGGGTGGAACCAACCCTTTCATCGACACTGCAGTATTAAAACCATGAGGACACACATCAGCTTTAAGTGACATATTCTGTAAATCATAGGACTAGATCACATAACAACATGAACTATAGAGCAAATCGTTCAACTGTGGGCACTTTCGGGGTAGACAGGGTTTTCTGTGAAAGAGGAAAGCTGGGCAGCTTAGGTGTGTGGCACTGGAGGGTTTCTCCAGTCTAACCGCTGGTACCACAGAACTCCCCCTGAACACATGGCTTCTGTAAATAAGTAACTGCTCTTCAATAATAGATATTGAAATTTGCACATTAATCACTCTCAGTTTAGTGAGCTAGTTGGACAAAAGAGGAGACAGAGAGATAGCTGGGCTTGTTTAGCCTGGAGAGGGCTCTGGGGAGACTTTATATCAGCCTTCCAGTTCTTAAACGGGGCCTACAGGAAAGCTGGGGAGGGGCTCTTTATCAGGGAATGCACTGACAGGACAATGGGTAATGGTTTTAAGCTAAAAGAGTGGAGATTTAGATCAGATATTTGGAACAAATTTTTTACTGTGAGGGTGATGAGGCAGTGGCACAGGTTGTCCACAGAAGTCATGAACACCCCATCCCTGGAGGTGTTCATGGCCAGGTTGGAGGGAACTTTGAGCAACCTGATCTAGAGAGAGGTATCCTTGCCCATGGCAGGGGGTTTGGAACTGGATGATTGTTAAGGTCTCTTCAAATCCAAATCATTCTGTGATTCTGAGAAGTGTTCCAAGTTGCGCACTGAGCTAGAGTTGAAGCCACTTATTCAGAGTTATGATGGTTACGTCTAAAACACAGCACAGGAATACTGAAGATCCCTGGCTACAGCAGGGGAGTTCAGCACAGGCTACTTACCCTGTAAAAGAAACCCTGAAGTACCTACAGAATACCCACAAAACTAATATTACTCCCAAACATGACTTACGTCCAGTTTTGTACATGAAAAGTCAAGAGTCTTTTCTCTATTTATACTTCATATGATTGGCTTGATGTTAAGTATTTCATAAATCAAACTGATTTTGCTCCTAAGTGCTACACCATGAAAATAAACTTGAAGTGATGTCCTTAGCCGGGAAGTCAATTATTTTGGCACACTCCTTTTTACATACCAAGTATGTCTCCAAAATTAACAAAGCATAACACACAAATTTTGCTTGCCCCAATTACAGGTATGATGCAATTTAATACTGAAGTCACTATCAAAAAACTTTATTCACCAATCACACATTCAACAAACAGGTCTCATTAGCACAAATAATTTCCTACATAGCCTGAAACTGTAAATGTATTTTCAAAACCAGATGCACATAATATTAAAATTTAACAGGTACTACAGAAGGATGTTGAAGTATTATTTTTTCAAAACAAGTTCCCATTCACACAAATTGTAGTGACTGTCCTGGAAATGAAACCTACTCCCCACCCCTCGGGTTTTTAATTTTTAGGACACTGAGTTATGAGTGTTAAAAAAAAAAATCACATATTTTCTTTCTCCTAAATCAACTACCTGCCATAACAGCATGTTAACTTTGCAGGATGTTGAACACATCAACATTATCACAAAATCTACCAGATACACAAAACAAATTTTATTACTCTTATTTTAAAATAAGTTAAGGTTTTCTCCTCAGGAATGATTAAAAAAATACATAAAAGGATTGGCAAGATTAGACCATTCATCTTCTTTGATCAATTCCTGCAAGAATCTCAACTAGCATATCAAGAACATACATACACACTCAAAAAGACAAACTAAAAAAGTAAATTATTAGCCAAAGTAAATTCTCACACAGCGAATAACGGTGTGTTTGCATTTCTTTTCAAGTATTGTGATCAATTGCCACTGTGTACTAAAATCAGGGCTAAATGAAACCCTGCCCTAAGTGATATGGCTAAACAAGAGATTCCATTCTCCTCAATATAGAAAAGCTTGTGAGCACATACGACCACATTTTTTTGCAATTGAGTAATAGTTACTTGCTGGAATATGTAAGTTACATTCTTTGTCTACTGTGTTGACACAATTAGATGTAAGCTAATTCTGGTGCCAAAAGTTTAAAGACAATTGACAAAACATATTTGAAGGGACTGTTAGATCAATTTTCCATTTAGCATCTCCCTTCATCATTTCTCCATCATCTTATAATGCACCAAAGCATCTGTCTGTGAATGATGCTGGAAAACTCATTATATAGAAAAAGCATGTCTCTTTCGAAGCACATCTAGATTTATTTGACAGCTTGAAAGAAAGAACAATAAGAAGAAACAGAACAGAACCAGAAATAAATTAAGGCCTTGGCATTTGTTACATAGCATTCATGATTTTACAACAGGTAGGCTGAATGCCAGGAGAAAGGAGGTCAGTAAGACCATGTGATTGCTTAGTAATTAGACTTGCTCAATAGTGCACTTACACAAAAATATCAGTTCATGAGTGTTACCATGACAGTTCAAAGAGAAAATTTAATCAGAAAGCACCTAAATACTAAAGGCTGCTATCTTCCAGGTAGCACATCTTTTTTAAAATGAACTGTAACTGGTGACCCTGCAGAGGGACAATACTACTTCTAACAAGAAACTGAACCTCCTGGTGTCTTGTATTCTTTGCACCATTTTTCCTCATATCCCTTGTGTTAGTCACGCTTCGAATTCTGACAGACAAGAATTTTGCCCAGGGCATTAGGACCATAAACTCTCAGTGTCAACCAAATCTAAGAAGGGGCCACTGTAAATTCACATTAGAAGATTAAATTTGATTCATATTCCAAATGCTTAAGGGCTTCTGTTCCGAATCTCAAATAAAATATTTTTGACTAATTAAACACCCTACTCCATAGGCATGTAAGCAAGGATCTTGTAGTCATGAAGTGACCACGGAGACTAAAATGCTTGATTATTAATGAGAAGTGCTGAATGGGACTGGCAAACCACAACACAGCATCATAAGTCTTTTGTATGCATCCTGCGAATGCGTGTGTTACCACTAGTTAAAAATAGCTCATTAAAACCACCGAAACCTAAAATAGATACATTCCAAACTAGTAACTGTTCATTTAAATAAAAATCTATTGTGAACGTTCTAAAAAACACACAGCTCTAGCAGCCAGTTATTCTATGAAGTCACTGTACTTCTGAATTTGAAAAAAACCTGTAGATCTCACCAAAACCAGCCTATGAAGGCAGTGAGATTTCCTGCTCAAATCCACAAGGCAGCAATATGCCTTGAGGGTATTTGAGTCCCAGGAGACTGAAATGCTTTGGATAGGGGAGTTGTGATTTAAGCTTCTTGTGGGAGATCTTCACCAGGGAGTTAGAAGCACACAAAAATCAAAGCACTAAAAGAAAAATGCTCTTCATTAAATAAATAAATAAATACGCAAACAACTCCACACCAGCAAAAACTCAGCCCCTCTAACCAGCAACTAAAAAAGGATGGTTTACTTCAAATGCAAAACGCAGTGCAGGAATTAGTTGTCTTTTAGAACATGGAGAACACTGTTGAAGTAAACCAACTAGCTAATACGTCACACACAAATGTACTCAAGGACTGTATGAGCTAACAATCATATTAAAGTCACTGAAGAACGAGGGCAGTAGCACTGAAGACACAAACTTCCTTTTGCTAGAATCAAAGTCCACATTTGTCCATCACTCACCAGCTCAGAGAACGCATAAAAAGACTTTAGTATTTCAATGTAAAAATCAGTAGAAACTTATGAAGTATTCTTAATACATGTGATTTCTGTAACACTTAGACTTGTGCCAATTGCGGCATTCTTTTAAAACTTAAGTAGTTGTTCATACTTCATCCATATAACTAAGATCTCTGAGCTTTCTCTATAAAGTCAAGATTTGTTATTTAAAAACCTATCCCTTTCAAAATGAACAAAAACGTCTCTACAAAAGAAATGTACATCATGAATCCCAGATAAAGGAAGTATTTAAAAATTATTATTCTTAAGTGGTATGAACATTACTTTTGTCAACAAAAATGGGATAACCATTAAGTTAAAGTTCACACAAAGCATTTTTAGTATTTCTCTCTTCTGAAAACCAGAAATAGCACCATAAGAAAAACTCACATTTTGGAAAAAAACCCTCCAAAGGTAGGCTACCTTGCTGGTAAAGTATTTAATGACCTGGGACAGAAATTATTAATTCGGAAAGAAATAATCATTGAAGAGACACAAACTGAACTGAAACCCTAAGTATCTCAACTGGGTCATTCTTCTGTGATGTGGCATTAAGCCAAGTCTGAATGTGCTTGTTCCATAATTAGGCAACTTTTCTCAGCATCATATTCCGGGCAAGCTAGGCTCCTCAGCATTTCAAGTTCTCTACTATGTTATCAACCCTTTTGAAAGGGTAACAGCTTTCAGATCCCTAGGGATGCTTTAAGTAATCTTACAAGATAAGCACGTACAGCAGTCCCATTAGCCTCTGCCTTACTGCAGCACACATTGAGCATGGAAGCATCAGTCCAAACTCCACAGTAAAAGTTCACTTTACTATTAGGTAAGACCACACCTGACTGGAAAGCGTAGGAACAGATCTGCATGCTCTGGAAAGAGACACTACGTCCCCTTCCCTGAAGGAAAGATATCCTTAGAAATTACTTTTGAACAAATAGAGCAGCTTAATAGTTTTGGTTTGTTTTTTTTTTTTTCCTAACACGAGGACTCGCCCTGTGTCAGAGCGAGGTTTCAGGCTGCTGGAGGTACTGACTTGAGCCCCTGTGGGCTGCTCCTCCGGGGGATCCCCAAAGCCCTACTCTCCCCAGGGTGGAGGGACTCCTCAAAGCCCGACTCTCCCCGGGAAGAGCTGGGGGGGGTCCTCTCCAAAGCCGGCTCACTCCGGGAACAGTTGGAGGGGTGGGGGGTGGGTGCGTCCTCCCCAAAGCCCAGCTCTACCCCAGGAAGCGGTTGGGGCGGAATACCTCTAAGCCCGGCTTAGAGTGGGGGAGAGGATGACCCTAAGCCCGGCTCCCCCGGGTGGGGTTCCCGGTCCAGCTCCCAACTCAGAACGCCAGCGCGTGCTGACACCGAACCCTCCCCCCCATTCCCTCAGAAACCCCGTTCCCCACCCCTGCGCTCCACCAGAGCCTTCCCCGTTCCTTCCCGCTTCCTCCCAGGCTGCTGCAGGGGCTGGATATGTAACACCGCCGCCGCGGGAAGGGAAGGAGGGAGAGAAGGGCGAGGGAAGCAGGCGCCGGCCCAATGGGGTGGCGCGGGAGGAGACGACTGGGCTGGCAGCGTGACCGCACTCACAGCGCGGGGACCGGTGCCCCCGCCGGCCCGCACTCACCGCCACCTGTTGATGCCCACGTTGGAGGAGCCGGCGAACCAGGGGTCCAGGATGTAGACGCAGCGCACGGTGTCGGCGCCCTGAATGCATTCCCGCAGCGCCGGGTTGTCGTGGAGCCGCAAGCCCTTGCGGAACCAGTGCACGGCGTTCACCCCCATCCCGCCGCGGGGAGCGTTCAGCGGGAGCCGCCGCCGCCGCCCGCGGGGCCGCGCATGGCCCGGGGGTCCGGGCGCCGCGAGGTTCCTCGCCTCCGGGCGGTTCTAGGACCCGGCGGAGACGTCGAGAGCGACCGCCCGGCGAGGACGCATCACCCCGCGGAGCCCCCCGCGCCGGGGAGAGGCGAGGAATGGAAGAAGAGAGGGATGAAAGGAGAGCAAAGCCCGTCGGTGGCTCCGAAGCGGCGCTGAGAGCTGCCCGGCCTCGCGCACGCCTCGTGCCCGCCGGCAGCCGCCGCGCCGCTCGCCCTGTGACTCTGCGCCGCGCGCCGGGGGCTCCGCCGGCCGCCACGCCCCGCCCCCGACCGCTGATTGGTCGAGCCTCCCTGCACGTGACCGTCGGCCCTCACGTTTCTGAAGTGTGTTCACTACCGGCGGGGTCGGGGGGAGCGGAGGCGCGGGGCGAAACCGGTTCCGCTCCCACCGCAGGGCGGCCGGTGGCCGAGGGGCACACGATCCCGGCAGAAATGCCACCCGCCGGGGCGGTGCGAGGCGGCGGGACGCGGCGAGAAGGGCCGCCGAGGGCGGAGACTACGGGCTCCCCCCTTCCATCCACACCCCCCCCTCGCCTAAGGGGCGGCGGGACCCGGATGAGCACGGGGCTGCGAGGAGGCTCTCGGAGGCGCCAGGAGGCGCCTGCCGCATGCGCGTCGGAACCCGCCGCGGGGGGGGCGGGCGGGGGCGCTCCAGTGCTGGCGCGCGCGCCCGCCGACGTGTTATGTATGAGCGCCCTGCGCGCGCCCGCTCCGGGGGTGGCGGGGGGTGGGCGTGCGTTCCTGCGCGTGCCCCTGCGGCCCCCGGGCGGCGCCGAGCAGTGCGGGGTCGACTGTGGGTGGGCTCTGCTCGGGCGACGCCACCGCACCGCACCCCATCCCGCGGGGCGGAGGCGGGGGCGCTTATGTAAGCGTGTGCGTAAGGAGCCCAGCCCCCGCCGGGGAACGAGGAGCGCCTTCCTCCCGTTTATAGTCTTAGCACGTTCCCACCCACCCCCTTCCCCGCTCCGTGCCCACCTCCGAGCGGGGAGGGCATCTCCACTCCCTCTTAATGGTTACAAAACGGGCCGTGTTTGTGTCGCTGTGGTCCAGGGAAATACGCTGGAACAGCAGCGCAGAGCTGGATCTGCCAGCAAGAGCCTGCACGGCCAGAGGTGCGGAAAGAAAACACCTTTTCAAGCGAGCACTGAGCAGCAGAATGAGTTAAAATGGTCTCTCTAGCACTGTTGGTAAAGTAATTATTGGTAAATGGTGGCTATCTAACGTCTTTTTTAATTACAGAGCCCAAACAAACACCTGCGTGCTGCTGGCACAGCGGGTTTCCCTACGATAGAAGTAGTTAATATTACAAAAAAAGGAAATAAAGCATGCTTGCTTTCTAAAACTGCAAAACGAGTCTTAGAGAGTTTATTTGCCAGCGTTTTGGGTATCACCTTTACCTTCTCTGGTGTTCCACTAGGCATGGCTAACTGGCTGAATGACGTGTCACTCAGAGGACTCAGTAGAGCAATTCTGAGTCCTAACAAGGCAGCTCTCGATGCAGTTCTGAAAATAAACCTCCACCTGTAGATTGCAACTCAGATCTACAGCTTCCAGAGTGTTCATAGACAAGTTGGTAGCAACAGTAAGCGGGGGCTTATTAGAAATAATGGTGCTTAAGAAAAGGCAGAGGACTCGCATCAGCACTACTGATCTTTCTTGACTTCCAGAATTCTACAGCAGGACGGTACTTTTAAGAATTGTAGTTGCTCTTCCTACAACTTTTTTTTTTTCTGCTACGATACATGGAAAGGAAGAGCAAAGTCAACAAAGAGAGACTTACATCACGTATTGCCCTTCATGCTTTTCTTTCCTCACTTCGAATCACTCGATAAAATGCCATTAATGATCAAGGCATGCTAGCAGCAAAAGCCCCAGCCGCGATTAGAATCTCTGGTTTTATACAAAATTTCTAAAACGTGTGGAGGCTGAACTGTTCTTAAGCACTGACTTTAACAATAGCATAAATTATTACGCGTTTTCAGTTATTACTTTGTTGTATATGGAACATCATATTCCACAGCTCATCATTCTGGTCCAAGAAGAACATCCAGAATCTGGCCATATACCCTTGCTGCAACTCAAACCTGGAGTTGTTGGTTCATTGTAAAGTTAAGTTGAGCATTTCTTTCTCAATTAATAAAAAGTACGTCCTTTCTTTTTTTTTTTTTGTTTTTGTTTTTATTCTTAAGAAATGCCAAATATTTGGTCAAACTTTTTAATTTTAGAATTTTTTGAGCACGCTGAAGAAGATGGGTCCCTTACTTTCAAGGAATGTCACCTCACAATACAGATTTTATTTCAAACTTCCTAACTGCTTTTTTATATTCCTTTTGTTCCCTACTAGTTCCTTACAAGGCTATAACACTGAAGATGCCCTGAATGAAGTCCAGCATCAATTGATCCGCCTTCTTGGAAATACTGAGGTGCAAGCAACCCTCCCTCACTAGACCACATGGTTTCATAACCAAATTGCAACCATGAAACTCATCAGTCTGTGAGCTGTTTGTTACTGAAGACTAAATAACAACTGTAGAATATCATTAGCATATCATTATGTCAAAACACCATTCAGCTCTAGTCATACCCTCCATATGCTGGACAGTTTGTTCATGATTTGGAAGTGGAAGGAAGATGAATATATTAATTAAAATGTCAAATCTCAAGGGAAAAGTCTCTCCAAGTTAGTAGAGAAAGAAAATAGAATCACAGTTAATAAAGGAACTCGTAGGAGTAAATCTCATTTCTGTGTTCTCTTGTGGCTAACTGTTTTAAATAACATTATTGCTAATTTAGCTCAATTAGCCCAGACCATGATCGCAAATTCAAGAGAGCAGGGAAGAGTTAAAATGTGAGAAATAGGATCGAAGGATTATTAAGGTTGGAAAAGACCTCTACGAACATCCAGTCCAACCATCAACGTAACACCACTGTGCATATTAAACCATGGTCCACACCTACATATTTTGTTTAACACCTCCAGGGATAGTGACTCCACCACTTCCCTGGGGAGCCTCTTCCAATGCTTGACCATTCTTTCAGTAAATAATTTTTTCCCAATATCCAACCTATACCTCCCCTGGTGCAACTTGAGTCCTTTTCGTCTTATCCTATTGCTCGTTGCTCAGGAGAAGAGACCAACACCAAAACCAAAAAGAAGCGAGTACACAATACACTGTGTATTACAAATTAGAAGCATTTCTATATACATGTTTTTAACATCATTTTATGTCATTTGTATTAAAAAAAAAATTAACTGTTCTTGAAACAGCAGTTATGTAGGAGTGACTCTAGAGGAGGCCCATGAAGATGAACAGAGGGTTGGAGCACCTCAAGGACAGGCTGAGAGACTTGGGGTTGTTCAGCCTAGAGAAGAGAAGGCTCCTGGGAGACCTTATAGCAGCCTTCCAGTACTTAAAAGGGATACAGAAAAGCTGCGGAGGGACTCTTTTATCGGGGATTGCAGGGATAGGACAAGGGGGAACAGTTTTAAGATGAGAGAGAGGAGTTTTAGATTACATATTAGGTAGAAATTGTTTACTGTGAGGGTGGTGAGACAGTGGCACAGGTTGCCCAGAGAAGTGGTGGATGCTCCATCCCTGGAGGTGTTCAAGACCAGGTTGGATGGGGCTTTGAGCAACATAATCCATGGCAGGGGTGTTGGAACTGGATGATCTTTAACGGCCCTTCCAGCCCAAAACATTCTATGATTCTGTTTTAACCAGCAGAAGAACCTCAGGCGAATTTGCGTCACGAAGAGACCGCGCAAGCCCATTTACACCCTGATTAAGAACAGAGCGCACCGAGACACGCACACCCGGCTCGCATCTGTGGGATGGCAAAGTCCCGCTTTTCTGCAACCTCATCCTTCATGCCTGCCCTCCTCTGCCGCCCGCCCCTTCCGACACATGGTACGCCCATTCCGTGTTCCACCACCACCCGCCCCCGGTGGCAGGGCCCGGCGCGGCGACAGCTTGCGGCGGCGCGGAGCCAGGTCGGGCGCGGGGCGTGCGGAGGTGCGGCGTAGGGGGGACGCAGAGGCGCGCGGCGGGACGGGCGGTGCCTCTGGGGCGGGTGATGTGACGGGGTGAGCCTGAGTGCGGTGCTTGCCGGGCCGGGTGATGTGACGCGTCACGTCCTGCATGGAGTGCTGTGTCCAGTTATCATAGAATCGTAGAATAGAATCACAGAATCGCTTGGTTGGAGAAAACCTTTGAGATCATCGAGGCCAACCATACCTGTTTACTACTAAACCTCAGTGCTTCATCTACCCATCTTTTGAACACCTCCAGGGATGGTGACACCACTGCCTCCCTGGGCAGCTCTGCCAGTGCTTCACAACTCTTTCAGTAAATATTTTTTTCCTAAAATCCAGTCCAAATCTGCCCTGGTGCAATTTGAGGCCATTTCTTCTCATCCTATGACCTGTCACTTGGCAGAAGAGACCACCATCCATCTCACTAAAACCTCCTTTCAGGTAGTTGTAGACAGTTATAAGGTCTCCCCTCAGCCTCCTTTTCTCTTGGCTAAAGTTCTGGAATTCCCAACATAATAAAGACATGGAACTATTGTTAACGGGTCCAGAGGAGGGCCATGAAGGTGATCAGAAGGCTGGAGCACCTCTGCCATGAGGACAGGCTGAAAGAGCTGGGGTTATTCAGCCTGGAGAAGAGAAAGCTCCAGGGAGACCTTATAGCGGCCTTCTGATACCTGAAGGGGCTACAGGAATGCTGGAGAGGGACTTTTCCCAAGGGTAAGTAGTGATAGGATGAGGGGGAATGGCTTTAAATTGGAAGGGGGAAGATTTAGATCAGACATTAGGAAGAAATTCTTTACAACAAGGGTGATAAGGGATTTGTACAGGTTGCCCAGGGAGGTTGTGGATGCCCCCTCCCTGGAAGTGTTCAAGGCCAGATTGGATGGGGTTTTGAGCAGCCTGGTCTGGTAGAGGTGTCCCTGCCCATGGCAGGGGAGTTGGAACTGGCACTGGATGATGTTTAAGGTCTCTTCCAACTCAAACCATTCTATGATTCTGATTCCAAAAACTCCACTTAATCACCTTTGGCTTAAGTAGTTCTATCCTTCCTTAAGTTTTTTTAAGATCTTTTATTTCCTAGATAGAATGAAAGACTTTTTCCCCATGAGGATGTTCTGGAAATGGAACAGGCAGCTCAGAGAGGATGGGTGGGCTCCACACATGGAGGTTTTCAAGACCTGACTAGACAAAGCAGCCTGGTCTTATCTTACAGCAGACCCTCCTTTGAGCTCTTGAGGTCCCTTCCAACTTGGATTATCCTGGAATCCTCTATAGTTTTTTTTTCTAGAAAGCTCTATGCTATCATATTTTTGTAATCCTCCTTTAACTCATCTCTACTACTGACGCAAAGCAGGGATTCTTTTTTTTTTTGCCTTTAAGTGCAGAAGTGTGAATGCTTCCTCTACTATAGATTAATTTACAAAACTGCTACGTATTACCACTCCAGACTTCTTCACAAACTATTCAAATCTTATCTACACAGCTGTCTTCTAGGTAAGTGCTTATGCTTGCAGATTAATCCCAAATTCAATCTGAGCATTTAGAAGTTTCATTTAATTCTCTACAGCCTACTAAGAGCTCGCTATAGTTTGCTGTAATAAGAATGACAGTGACCAGCATGCAATAGTAGCTATACTGTTGCTTTATTTAGTGAAAGATTTTGTGGAAAATGCAACGTGAGCAACAGGTGGGTTTCGTGATTTTTTAAACAGTGAGATTTGAGTCTTAAATGCACATTCAGAAATTCAAAATTTCTGAATTAAATGAGGAATGATCCTTAGTTTCTGTCTCCTATAGAAGATACACATAGGAGTCTCATTAAATAATGAAACTTTTAACACCCCTTTACTCTGAAATATAGGCCACTGCAAGTATGCTAACAAGCAGATTAACAGATAACTTCCAGATAGACATAGTTCACTTCCTTATTGCTGTACGACACCTGGCGATACGAGGGTGCTGCTGGCAGTGAGAACAAATGTCTTACCTAGGCTGGCTGTTTTTTATATCTTAATCTCTCAATTGATTTACAATCCCCACAGCAAGAGAAGTATGTAAAAGTTGCAGTGGGATCCTGCATATTAGAACAATAGCCCAGCATGAGCTTCAAGGGACCTCTGAACTCTTGGAATAGGTTACATACCCTGGAAATGTGATAGTGTCGTCTAAGGGCTCTGAAATACACAAAATCATAACTCTAACTCATCTTCTCGGTTTCTGTAGAACACCATGATACTAAAACCCATTCATCTTATTTTGCAGGTTATTTTTTGCTTGGTGCTTTACAAGGGCTCCCGAGTACCCCAGTCAAATGTGGTTGAGCAAATAAAAAGTTTCTCTTCCTTTTGTAGTATTCTGTATTTTTGCATGGATGATCCTCTCTAAAAACAGGGAAAAAATGGCTATGATGTCAAACATTTTCAGACAACATAAAGCTTCTTCTAAATGAACATAACTATTGTTTCTATGTCAGATCTTAGAAGAGCACAATTTACTATATCAGATTGTTTTTAAAGCTATATATTAGATAAAATGACTGTGTTTTAAGTGACTGCCTTACTCACAAGGCAATTTTGTTTAATAGCACGATCACGCATTGAAGTAAAAGTCATGGTTATTTATTTTTCCAGTTTGTACGTTGGAAGTATCATCTGACATCCCAAACAATTGAAACAATACTTTACTTTGCTGGCAGTTTTCAGTTGAGCTGAAGCATTAATGCAGAAAGCCCTGATCCTTCAGAGATTTGCTTACTCTGACTGGACCCAGTAGATTCAGTAGAACTATATGCAGCACTCAGACACAGATGGTTGAGTGATCCCTGTGGAAGAGAGGCTTTAGATTGCAGTCCCCATGAAACAGGCACTTTTTCAGAACACAGAAAAGTCAGCACATGAAAAGTCTGTGACTTACAGTGTTTTCAGGGCTATTGGGAAAAATCTCTTGCTGGACGGCACTTCTCAAATCACGAAGCCTGTGAAGATAAAATCATTAGCCTTGGGGTTATGACACAAGCAGCTTCATTAGGCAATTAGATTTTGTCTTAGAGATTTGAAGTAATACTAAAAAACAAGTTACTGATAAACAGCTTCTGTAAATATCATAAGCTTACATATAGAAAAGTATTTTTATGTCTTATTCTATTAGTTTATGATGCAGTAATGTAACAAAAATCCAGATTTTAGAAGATGAAAAATATCAACTTAAAAGCAAAGGTATACTTTCTTGAGATAAAGTTTTTTACCCCTGGAAAACATTTAACCTTACCTGGGCTGTAGATAAGAAGCTCTACCACTTAAGTTCTCTAAACAAACTGCGCATTTTCTTAAAAGATGTACTATTAAGAAGATTGTAGAGGTTTCATATAGCTGTTCCTGCAGTAGACTTCGTGGTCTATTATGTAGATTAGACTGCCTAATCTGAACAACCTTTTCTCTCCTAAAAAAAAACATTAACAACCAAAAAAATAATTCAAATCAATGTTCACGAGGTACTTTTTGACACATGCTGTTCTTTGGGAGAGGTGAAAGCAACTGTGTAAGCAGAACTGCCAAATGCACAAATGGTGGGTTTTTTTCCCTTATTTTCAATTTGAGCTGTTTTAAGCTTGTTACCAGCAGCAGCAACTCGTGCAAGCATTTCACAGACCAGCAATACTACCTTTCCCACCCTGTGTGTCCAAAAGGTTGTTATGAAAACACCACTTAGGAAGTTAAAGATGCACTTAATGATATGTCTATGTGACTGCTGCAGCTCTGTTGGCGATTGCAGAGCAGGAGGCACCACATGAGCTATTGGCGATACCTGGCAGTCAGTTTGAGCAAAGGTTATGGAGTTACCCACAACTACCCTATGGCTGCTGTGCTGACCCCAGCACAGCCACGCACCTATTCCACGAGACTCTCTGCCTACTGAGCTGGCAATGACAGAAGTGACCTGGAGACAGAAGTAAGGCACAGGTGCAGAGGGCAGCTGTAGCAAAGTAGGTACTGGAAGAAGCAAGTGAAGGCCTGAAGATGTCAGAGTGTACTTGCTCCCCCCTCCCCCAGAAAATACCAGTATGCTTATTCAGAACCCAGTTAACAGATCCAGCTAGTAACACACACATACATAAAGATTTTGATGGTTTCTTCCCCCCATAATTAAACCAACAGTGCAGTTAGGCTATGAACTACTACTGAAGGAGCAAAAGGGGTGTCTGTGACACATGAAGGAACAGGTCACACTCCAAGCAATGCTTGAGAAGTTAAGTAAATACATTCAGAAGAGTTAAGAAAGACATTTAAGCTGCTTTTTAAAAAAAAACATTCAGTAGAATGACTGTTGAATTAAATTGCATGAAGCATTCTTCTAATAAAGTAAGAGTGAGCTGTAGGGTAAATAACAGTGTTAGCTGCAGGAAATGGCTGACAGTTTCATTTTTGTATGACTGCAAGCATTTATATGGACAGAACACCTCACCCATATCAGCTCTGTCACATCCACACGTTATTGTTCCAGTGAGGCATCCATCAGAACATTAACCTTTCAAACATCTGTTTTTCCCCTCTTTCATATAACTGAATTTTGTGCCAATAACAAAAAACACTGTTGAGAGTAATTTCTTATGCCAGCTCAATCTAAATATCAGTGTCTCTAAGAGTATTGAGGTATAACTCATGCCTTAATTGTGTTTCTTACAGCTGTTGTTCTCTTTCCGTAGGGCTGAATTCCACGATGTTCAGAGGAGTTGCTCATGCTGCGAAAGGTGCATTTACTCTTCTGTCAACAAGATCTCAGTATTGCAACCCAGGATTTAATTTTTCATCACCATGGACTGAAGTAGCAAACAGAAGCTTCTCAACGCATTCCACTTACACAGCTGATACCAAGTCAGGAGAGGAAAATAAAAACACCATTGAGAGTCTCTACAGATTATCAGTTGACATTAAGAAAATCCGCAGGCTAAAGGAGTGGGTCCTTCTTCAGGATGTGGCCTATGTTAAAGAAATTGCTGGTATCTTACAAGAAATGGGAGCAGACAAGACCACCATAGCCAACATTTTAGAACACTGCCCAGAGGCAATTCTCCGCACCCCTGCAGAGATAAACTCTCAAAGAGCTCTCTGGCAATTAGTATGCCAGAATGAAAAGCAATTGATTAAATTAATAGAGCAATTTCCAGAATCTTTTTTCACTACTGACTATCATGACAACCAGAAGGCAAATATACTGTTTTTTCAAGAGTTGGGACTTAAGAATAATATAATCACCAGGTTCTTGACAAGCGCACCCAATATATTCTACAATCCTGTTGAGAAAAACAAAAGCGTGATGAAGACATTACAAAGAAACTATTTAAGTTTAGGAGGTTCTGATGCAAATATGAAGATCTGGATACTGAAGCTATTGAGCCAAAATCCATTTATTTTATTAAGTACTCCCACCACAATCCAGGAGAACTTGGAATTTCTCCAGAAGAATGGTTTCATTGACCATGAAGTTCTACAGCTGCTGTCCAAACTTAAAGGTTTCATTTTTCAAGTTACTCCTATTACTATGCAGAAGAGTATGTTTTTTTCCAAAAATGTCTTTAAGTGCAGTGATCAAGAACTGAAACAGCTTGTCCTGAAATGCCCAGCCCTTCTCTACTATTCCGTTCCAGTTTTGGAAGAAAGACTTGAAGGACTACTGAAGGAAGGAATTTCCATAGCGCAGATTAGGGAGACACCAATGGTGCTGGAGTTGACAACGCAAATTGTTCAGTACCGAATTAAAAAACTCTCTGCTTTGGGATATGACATAAGGAGTGGGACTCTAGAAAGCCTGAATGGTACTAAGAAAGATTTTGAAGTCAGTTATGGTAAGATACAATCAAAGAAGGAGAGACCAATTTTTAATCCTGTTGCTCCTATAAACATCGAAGATTAATTTGAATGTTGTCCTTCCTTTAAAGTACACAAAAGAAAATTATTGAAGAGAGAGGTTGGTTCCTTAAGAAAAGCCAAAACAAAAGTAACCTTAAAACCGATTGTAGTCTTACACTGTACTTTGTCCCAGAGTGTGTCTCAGGCACAGTTCCATTAAACAATTGTAGCCTTCTAATCCTTTCAAATATCACAGAACTTGTTTATGATAAAGATTGCTTTTTTTCCCAGGGAGAGTACCTTACATGTTTGGTTTGGTTTTTTTTGGTTGTTACATTTTGTTATCTCAACAGGGCATGAACTGCTTTGGATTTTCAGCACTGTCACTGCACAGTCCACGCTGCGGTAGTGGTTGGTGCAATCTTTATCTGAGAAAGAGAAAAGGAGGATTATTTTTCCAGTAGTGTTCAATAGCCTAATAGTTCTCTGAGTTCTGGAGACTCACTTGGAGTTTTGTGCCTTATTGCTGCTGTAAGTAGCTCTGGCTCTCCTGAACTGCAGCAGACTTCACTGCTTGGACAGGACAGTCTAGGTAGAGCAGTCTGAGAACAGGGGCAGGACATAATATTTCTATTTAGTGACTGCTACAGTGAGGCCCAAGTATGTTTCTGTACAAACCGTAATGCACAGAAGCTGCAAGAGAACCTCCTTCACATTTCTAAGACTTCAAAATTTACTCCTGTTGCAAACAGTTTAGGGCTGGAGGAAATACATCTCTAGACTCGGGGAAAGAAAAGGTTTGGGAGAGACTTTAGTCTCAAAGTGATTGCAGGAGAAAAGAAACAGTCATGCTTTTATGTTAGGTGTAACAAAACTCTAGTCTGTAAAACTACTGGTGATTAAAAATGACTACCAGATTTGCAAACAGCTGCCACAGTTGCTAAATATATGGGTGACGCTGCTTCTCAGATATTACCGTATGGTAATTGTTGACAAGGGCTGGCTTTCAAAATAGTAACTATCTTGTAGAGTTCAAGTTCTCAGGGGATTTTATTTATTTTCATTTATGGGCTGTTGAATGGTAATATAAAACAGTAGAATCATTGACGATCATCTCAATAGAATTAGGATCACCAATGATTTTATTTCTCTGAAAGACTTTCCCAAGTAGCTATTCCATACACATTCCCTCTTGACAGCAGGAGAAAATACAGTTACACCCCCCCCTCACTCCAGGCCATTCTTCAAGGTCATTTTTAACAGATACGCTGGCAGCAAATCCAGAGTTCCTTTTCTTAAAGAGAAGTTTTAATTTGCTGAGGAAAGCTGGTATTGAATTACTTGTTTGGAGGGTGGGCTGTAAGATGATGCTTTTATATAGCTTGCTACGTATCCGCTGCAAGCTCGGACAGGGCTAGAAACATCTGGTTAGAGCAGTGCCAAAGATTTCAACAGCTGAAGGTCTTAAACTCACCCCCATGCAGGCAAGCGTGGGCGTGACAACAGCTAGTAGGAATAAACACCGCTCTCATAAGAGTGCGTGTGACAGCAGCGAGAATTCAAGAACGGGCACGTATCACCAGCACTATAAAAGTCAGGCTGTCCTACTAAGCCATTTCTTTGCTCACTCTTCAAAACACATTATCATTTTCTAAGAGGAAACTGGGAAGACAGCCATATTAAAAATTCATAGGAAGTTGCCTTTGTCCCTTTCTGACTGTCCTTCAGTGCTCAACTATCAAGCAGACCACAGTATTATCAGAGTTCAAAAGCATCCTTCCGCTCAGACACAAGGGGGCATTTCAGCGCTCTCAAGCTATTCATAATACAATCTCAGTTCTGAACCACTGAACTGATCAGTGGTATAGGTTGAAAAGGAAACCAAGGCACAAAACAACCTTTTCCCTGAAAATTCAGCATTTCTACAGGTATCTTTTTTTAAAAAGTCCCTGAAACAGCTTATTCCCATCACTTCCAGAGGCAACGATGAAACAGGAAAGTGACACATTTTGTTGAGTCACAGCCTGAGTTACCACCAACTCATTTTCCATTCTGAATGTTTCAATTCCTACCCCTTCTTTCAAAACAAAGAAATAAGCAAAAAGACTCCTTTTCTTTACCAGCAGACCAAAATTAATTCAATTCTGCATTCATAACTCTATGCCTGAGACCTGTTTCTCTCTTCTTCACAGAAATTGTTTATATATAAAACCGGAGGGCTAAGATCCCAATTACCAAAACATTGCATTGCCGAAATCCAGCCCCTGCTGTCTTGCTGTCACTCACAGTGAACATGAACCAGTTCCTACTGTTTAAGTCTGGCACATAAAAGCCTGTAGACCAGCCTTTCCCTGCACAGTGAGTGGTCAGGCATACAAGTCATCTTCATAAACGTTTCCTCTTCTGAAGTGGGGGCTGGGGAATGGAGAGTGAAAGAAAACCACCACAAAAAGAATCCCAAAACACAAGAACCCCACTCCCCAAAAATAATTTTAGTCCCATATTCCATTAAGCTCCCTACAGACTTAAAAGTGAGTTATCCCCAAGCCTCAGTTCCCAGGAAAAATCAGTACGAGGGATTTTGCATTGTGTCTATGCACAGCCTATTGAGTGAAGTTACCATTTTTGTTATGAGGTGGTTGGTGCTACTCAGATGGAGAGAAAAGACACTCCAGGGCATGATAACTGTGGGAAGATTTATATCTACATACGCTTTTCTCCACAAATGAACTAATGAAGCTTTCAAATGTCTGAAACAGCAACGATTTAATGTTTCACAAGTGTCAGGACAGAATAAGAACAAGTTTTTAAGACAAAGCAAGTTTCATAAGTGAATGGAAAATATTCAGAACAAAGCTCTTTTCAAAAACTAAAACCATATGCCATGTTAAAGTGTTTCATTACAAGATTCAGAAGGAATAACTACAGGATATGTTAAGAACAAAACAAAACAAAATGTTGGCAGCACTTTACAGATTGAACATTGCTTATCTCAGACCACAGTTCTTTGCAGCAAGTTTCATAGTATAAAAACTAGAGAATGTCACAAAAAAGGGGTATGACCAGTTCAACATTTATGTTTCCTGAAAACGATTAGGAAGGGTTTGGTTGAGTGTTACAAGTATCACTGCACTCCAAACAGGTGACTCTCAATAGTTCAGTGGTAGCACTCTGGGGATGTGTCTACATTGTAAACTGCAGGGGAGAAGACCATACTAAATCATTTGCTGCAGCTAGATTGCCTCTGATATGCAAGCCTGCTCATTTCTAGAGCTAAAAGGTATCCCTGAACTACATTATACTCTATCCCATTAGCTTTTGACTGTAAAAAACAGAAGTCTTCCGTTTGTTGCATAAACTTACCTCATGAAACGCTTGCAGTAGACTGAAGCTAAGCAGCTGGTGCATCTAACAAAAGGAGCAGATAATTGTTTGTTTGGTTTATGCTCTCCCCACTGCCACAACCCCCCCATGGTGACGAATACCAGAGTACCAACATATACAACAATTACTGATATCAAATAAAGTTGTTCCAGACTGCAGTTGAAGTACCCATGGCTCAGAGAGAGCAGGTGACTACTGTACCATAGTTTACACATAGCATACTTTCAACACTCATGACTATAGGACTACGGTTTAGACAAGTGATATGTTTTGATTTTTAATTTCTATAAAGTCTCCCTGTATTTCCTTCTTGTACAGCCACTGAAAAAGTCAGCTTACATGCTTCGAAGTTCTCTCTTGGAGCACAAGTTTTTTTAGAAAATACTGCATACACAACATTCACAGCGTTCTTTTATGGGCTTCCAAAGAGGTTACTTGTTTGCAAAGTCAGTACAAACAAAAAAATAATCACCAACAGCTTATATTTTAAGGCAACCTCAAGCTGTGTTGTTACAAGTGCATTTTGCCTCACATGCTGAAGAGGACCTACAGATATTCCCATCTGAGGTGTGTGAATGTTTAGAATCTGTCAGTACACAATCTACATACTCTTTTTTTTTTTTCTTAAGGCCTCATCTACGTTTTTGGTTTGTTTTAAATAGAAGTATTGCATTTCACTCAAAAAATCAAAACGCAAAATATGAGAGAAAGATGCAGTGAAAAATTCCTTGCATTTGCTTAAACAGAGCAAGAAGCTAACCTGGTGCATCACGGAGCTGAGACAACAGCTTTGCTGTGGTTTCCAACTATACAAAGGAATTTATTTCAAGTCAGATAATTGTGCTAGAAAACCACAAACATTAGCCCAGTTTCCATGAAGCCACTGGGTTTTTTTATGTCTATAAGAAGGTGATTAGAAGCAAGTTTTCACTTGCAGGAGACAGATGTGTATCATTAAATACACCTGAGATGAAGCAATCTTGTTTTCCGTAAAAATTGACAAAGCTTCAGGTTATCAGGATTCGTAAAGAGAGTCTAAAGCTCATTCTGTGAACTGTACTGAAACAACAGGACAGCTCTTTACATAGCTTCACCTAGTAAAAAAGGTATTTTTTCTAAAAAGGCATTAAGTTAGTTTACTCTTTATGATACCACGTGAAACTTTCTCACTTCTATCTCCCACTCTCATTTCTGATTTCTGCTCACCTCCAGATCTATTTGCTCCAGTCTGCACTGGCAGAATGCAGTCTTTGATAGTTTCCAGGCTGCCTACAGATACAGTTTCGTAACCAAAACTATTTAGGCACATCCAGCAATGGCATTAAACACAGCTGAAGGATCCTTAGCAGGAGGATGTGGAAACCACTGAGAACGGTAAATGGCATCTCATCATACCATGGCAGAGATTACCAAGTTTCTGTGTTCACATTTTAGTCCAAAACTGCAAAAGACTTACAGTAAATGAATATTCAAATATGTATTATCCCTTCAGATACACTTCTACAGTTACCAAGTGTAACATTTCACAAGATACAAAGCTTCAATCTAGGCTCTAAGAAATCTTCAAGATTCTGTGCTAGCCAAGCTTCTTCTGTCCTTTTCTGATGAAATCGAGTTACTTGCACAGCTCTTTAGAAGATAAGGTGTCTAAGACACATGGCTTCTCATGGTCCAAATCTCAGCAGATTTTAATGCCACTGATGTAATATTCTGGAGAATCAAGTACGTCTCAGTTTTGGTTTTAGTCAGACTTATCTTTTTTCTTTCCTGTTAAAGGCACTTTACTTGCAACAGCAGATCCTACAGCTGTAACACCTCCAGCCACAGCAGAAACACTTCCTTTGACTAGCCCCACTCCCATGGAAGGCACAGATGTGACTGCTGTTTTAGTAATTTCCAAGCTCTTCCCTCCAATCCAAGCAACACCCCCGATTGTGGCACCAACAGCTCCCTTTGTAACATTGAAGAGGCCACCAGTCACACGAGAAAGCATTCCAGGCTGCTGCTGCGGGTGGTCTTTTAATGAACCTAAGGGAGGAAATAACAGTTGAGTCAATCACAGTGCTATGATTAAAGCATTTTCAAAAGAAAAGTTGTTCATAAGTATTTCCTTTTCCAGCCTAACAGCCAGTGCACACAGGATATTCTTACCTTGCAGGCTGTTTTTCTTGGATGCTCATAAGATACCATTGCTCCAAGTAAGAAAAGACACTTCACTGCAGCGAGACATACCTCAGTGCTGTTTTCTAAACCACAAGTTGAGTCTACAAATATCAGGCAGAAAGCTTCAACATGGTCTTACATGATAAACTTATGTTCTTTGTGTGCAACATTAATTTCTCAGACTCTGGAAAGTCTCATGGCTAAGTTAGCCTTATTTCTGGACTGTTTTGTTGGTGGGGACACACTCTCCTGTTCCCCCCATTAATAATATTCAGAGTTAATGCATAGGGGAAGGACACCCCCAAAAAAGCGGCAGCACTACCTTGCTGTTCACATCTCTAAAGAAGGAGTGGAAAAAGTTTCCTGGAGAAGTAAAGCCAAAGTTTTATTAAAAAGAGAGCTGTTCTTTGAAAAGCATTCACCTTGGGATAAATTTGTTCCTTTCCTCAATAATTACTATTTTCAAGATGTCTTTACAAGGGTTGTGTGCAGAGGTCAGGGAAAAGAGGTTACAAACGAGAGTAACTGGAGGAGGCAAAAGTGTGAAAAAGGCAAAAAAATGATGCCAGCTCTTCACTGTATCACTTCATCATGTACGCAAACTTAATTTTCTTCGGAAAAGGCTGTTCCTGTAGTTTGGATAGGGAAGTCTAATGGCCAGATAAGCTCATTATATACCTAAAGTGTTCTACAAGGGCATTAAAAATAGCAAGAGTTACAGGCTCCCAACAAAAGTCCCAAAACCAAATCTCAAACCATAGCCTTTCTGTTATTGACCATGCAATTATTTTTTTTCTTTTGATGTTATGTTTAACCTGCACTTTGTGCAGTTTCTTGCTTCATGCTGTATAAATCAATTCCTGTTCCATATTTATGGTACAATTACCTAGCCTCAAAATAACAGAAAGTACAGAAAGTAATAAAAAGACTCCCAGAATTAGCAACTTAGCCTTTCAATAGTTTAGTATTACTTCATATTTCTAAATGTAGGCTTCAAAGTCCTAAAGAGATACATGCACTTTGCCTTTAAAGGGAGTCAAGACAACTCCATGCCCCACTACTGCATAAGCATCATCTAATGAGGCTGAGAGAGTCGGGCTTGTTTAGCCTAGAGAAGAGAAGGCTCCAGGGAGACTTTCTAGCAACCTTCCAGTACTTAATGGGGGCCTACAGGAAAGATGGGAAGGCACTGTTTATCAGGGAGTGAAGTGATAGGATGAGGGGTAACAGTTTTAAGCTGAAAAAGGGGAGATTTAGATTAGATATTAGGAAGAAATTGTTTACTGTGAGGGTGGTGAAGCACTGGCACAGGTTGCCAGAGAAGCTGTGGCTGTCCCATCCCTGGAGGTGTTCAAGGCCAGGTTGGATGAGGCTTTGAGCAACCTGATCCAGTGGAAGGTGTCCCGGCCCATAGCAGGGGAGCTGGAACTGGATGATCTTTAAGGTCCCTTCCAATGCAAATCATTCTATGTTTCTATGAATCTTCAAAGAAGAAACAGGAAGATGATACAGTTTGTTAAGAAAATATCACCCACTGCACCTGTAAACCAGTCACCCCAACATGTCTGTCTGCAAGGTATTTTCAATGTGAACCTTGAGAAATGTCTGGTCTTCACAACAATGTTCTGCAGGTAAGTGTTTTTTTTTCAGCTCCTGTCTTGTCAATTCCTCACCAATCCCAAAAAAGTCCCACTTTTTTTTTTTTATTTTCCAGCTACCTGTAGACAGTATATGGGATTTAACAGAGACATTTCCCTTTCTTAGCGAAAAACAACAGGGGGAACTAAGAAAAGAGCACGTGGAACCACAGTGGGCAGTGCTAGGGAAGAAACAAACAAGAAATAAAGAGGTGAGGGTGTCAGCAACAGGAAGAACATGCTTGGAAGAGGAACAATAAATATAGAGAGGCAGGGGAAAAGAAAAATCAGGTCTAGATCCATCAGAGATCTATACTCAGCCCCTGTCAATGCATTCACTCTGCACTGCCACATGCTTTAGGAGAACCAGTAGAACAGGTCTCTGCCTCTGGTGCCCTGACTGCTGACAACTGGCATTCAGAGGACAGTTTCAAAGAGTCACCTCCGAGTACTCATCTGCTACAAGATGAAAACTAGGGTGAAATATTTCCCATGGGCCTCCAATGAGTTTGTGATACTGCCAGGAGTGACCCAGCACTGAGAATTTATTAAGAAAGTGTGAAGTTCGAGTTCCTACATGCCTGATCAGAATAATTCAAACAAAAGATGCCATCTAAATGAGGGCATTTCTTACAAATTTGACAGAAAGGAGAAAAAAAAGCACAAAGAGGAACAGTGCAGCTCAAGGGAACAAAAATACTAAAAATGCTTCCAGCTTACACTAGACTCTTAAGAAATTGCTACAAATAACTAGGCACATAACTGACAGCCTTTTACTTAAAGTGAATACTGTTGCTGGTTCAATTCTAGGCCAGTAGCTTTCAGCCTGGGCATCTCCAGCAAAAATGTATGGCCAACATAAGCACACAGAGTTCAGAATTTCTATTTACATACAGAAAGCCTTTAGAGAATCATGCTCAGAGAGGAGTATACAGGGCCTGGGATAACATCCACTGTCTAGGTATTTTTCACTAGAGGATTCTTGTGACAGACTTACACACCTTGTAAAAAATTTGGTCAGGAAATGCTTCACTTCCTTGTAACTGGATCACCATCATCAGGCTGAATGGGAGTAAAGTCTTATCAGACTGAATTTTAAGAACGACTTCAGTAAATCAGACCTGATATTAGCAAGGAACCATCACAGCCAATTTAAAAAATAACTAGAGAAACAAACAAACAAAATTAATCTTAATACTCTTCCTCACATTACTTAAGGTAGTCAGTCGTTTGACACCTACTCTGTTTTCAAGTGTAAATACTGACTGTGACTCTGTTGTATTAGTAACTTCTAGTGATGACTGACACATTAGCAGTCATTCCTGCTTCCACTGTCCATTAGATCTAGCAAATGCCTGCAGCTGCAAAGTTTTTATTGCTGGTTGATTTCTATTCTAGGATACACGTTCCTGTTTTCTTTGTTTCTAACCAGGATGACAAAGAAGGTAAACCAGGTCATTCCTAAATCTAGGGAGAAAATGACACAAGTTCCCTTTTCAGGGGTTGGCTCTACCATGCTACCTTGCAGCCAGCTTCCTGCTGAAGAGAGCAAACAAGGGTCTGAATGAATGCAGGTTGCAAAGGTTAGAGCCACTTGCAAAACAGAAAGTGAAGCGTTCGAATAGCACTTTTGATAGAAAGCACGAGCACAAAACCATCTTCTATATATGTATTTCTTTAAAGTCTTTGGGCACCAAGCTTGTCGAGTGTGATTTGGACAAGTTGGAACTATTTATATCTTTACAAAAACCTGCAAGGTGGTTTTGGAATTGAGCCTTTCCTCTAAGGATTTTTTTTGGCAGTCTGTTCAGAGAGACTATCCTCTTGCCAGCACTGAACTGGTAGCCTCCCAACCACATTTGGCCATCTTTCTATGATGGAGGAACCATACTGCATATGAAGGCCTTGTCTGACATTAAAACAGGGATGTTCTTCAAGGGTATTCCAACATTTTAACTAAATCATAAGGGTTTAAGAGTGCATGTGAAACAGAACCAAAAGGAAAAAGGATCTTCAAGGATGGGGTTTCCACTGAGAAGAGCTGTTTCATCTTCCTCTAAGTACACCAACTTTTCTACATCCATTTAGATTTCATATTCAAACTGGCTATTGTCAGACTGAAAGAAGATACACTGTGCAGAAGAAAATATGTCTCAATTGCTCACAAATTTTAAATAAAACCTTGCAATACCTAATGATGATGAGGACTCCGCTTTGAATCTGGACAACCTACTGAATGTTCCACGTAGATAAAAAAAATACCCACTTGTTTTTCACTGCCTTCCTCGAGAAAGAATTGGTTTTAGTTTACCAGTCAGACCACTGTTAACATATAAAACACAATTCAATCTTCAAGCAAAAGGCACCTTAAAAAATAGACTTGAAGATAACACACATTAGGGCATAGTTTCCAACCTGGTATTTACTTTCAGAAATGCTTCTGGGATCTTGACAAGCCCATCAGAGCTTGAAAAGAAAGCTTTTTGTCCTCATGCCATGATACTGCAACAAGTTCAAGTTTAGCAGAGCTTAAGAACCACTGTACCGGGAAAATCTATTTCTCCCTTTCCTCTCATATTCTTGTATTGCATTTCCTCTCTAATAGCTGTTAAGAACAGAGTGAGTTATTCCACTTCAACCCCTTCTGCTACAGTTAGTGCATAACACTGTTGTTCAAGTGAAATAAATTGCACAGTTATACACCATATAAAAGCTGAGGGAAAAAAACACAATTCAACAAACAAACAGTTTTAAAGGGCCATTACAAATTGAAGAGCAATGAAACGATAGGAATTGGAACTCACCAACCTCTACATCCAACACATCTGGTCTTAAAGCAAGAGAAGACAGAACAGAGACAAGCTATGTGCCAAGAATGGCTTTTGATCTAATATGCTTCCAGTCACATTATGCAAACAGGACACTTTACAGTCCTGCCATTCCACAGCCCAGAAGGTAACTCTGCTCATTTGCATCTGCATTTCCTCTGTAGTTATAATAACCAATTTATGATTCATTTGAGACCAAGATGCCACTGTATTAATGAAGTCAAATGTTTGTTTTTATGAAACCATGAGATTAAGTCAACAGATAAAACCACAGTTAATTGCATGACGGAAAAGGGCCTCCAAAAGTAGTAATAAAGTTCCATACATTTTTAAACACATCTTGTTTAAAAGTCACAACCACTACAAACTCAGCAAGGTATCCAAAAGTAAAGCTGGGAAGCTGGGTTCTTTCCATCTCACATAATGAACAGCAGAAATAAATACTCATGGGACTAATTTACATCTCTGGAAACTAATCTGCAAATTATGTCCTGCAGTATCTGCCTATCTTCTCTATAATTTATTAGAACAGTTGTTTACTGAGTTATATTCAGTGGCCTTATTGTATTCAGGATAATGCAGATGTGAACAATAACCCAGGCCCATCCCATCCCAGGGCTGGCTTCTTTACTGTTACTTAAATGATAATTAAAAGTGTTCATCTTGCAGATCAATTTTTTTAAGAAAGAACTGAACTTCAGATTAATTTCTGTGAATTTACTTGCTATTATGAAAACTGATACATACCTTCAGCTGGTTCATCATGAAGGTATGATGGGACTTCCTGTTGATTTTTGTCCGTTTGATTCATCATTGCCTAAAAAAAAATAAATTCATATATGCTATACATATATATGCATATATCTTTTCTGGCAAAACATAGATGTAAGCTAGACGAATTTTGGATTTGTGGATTAAATTCTACAGAAAAGGCGCTTTTTCATTACTAGATAAGTTAGCAGCCCCTGCCAATCTACTGCTGTTTTATTATCAAGATTGCATTTTTGCATTCCTCAGCTAGACTCAATACTTGAAAAAGGAGCCCTCCACCAGGTCAGCAGGCTCGGTAAGAGCTGCCACTCCACACCAAGTGCATCTCAAACTTATAAAGCTATCAGGACGAAAACCAGCACAAAAATAGAACAGCCACTGCCGTATAGCAGCTTATGTACCAAAACAGAAAAGCCTCACGGTCACAGAGGTGGTGGGCACTAGAAAAAACAACAGTAGCATGTCTATAAGATGTTAGTACCTGGAAAGCAGTAGTTTAAAGAAACAAGTCCTTGGAGTAGAATTTAAATAAATGCAATGAAAACAAGACGGAAGAATTATAATGAAAAATCTCCATTTAACTTGGAGCAGTATTGCATAAACAATGTGGTGATAACATAACTCTACACAAGCTTTCCAATCAAAACATTTCAGAAAGATTTCTTTACATCAAAAGCAGTTCTAGAGCAGCAGTCCCTGACACTGAGAAGAAAACTCAAATTAGCAGCTCTGCTTACTACTAACAATATCCAGTCCAGGTTTCACTCCTGCTTTCCTCCCCCACCAAAGTGTGCCTTGGTGTTTAAGCTCTGCCTCCTTCCCTAAGCCCTCCTGCCAATCCTGCTTTCCCTCCTTAGCAGACACTGAGGTGAAAGGAGAAAGAAAAACAAGTTTTATTATACCACTGAGCACCCTTCTATCTTCTTGCTAGTGAACTCTTAAGTTTCTTTCTTCCTGCACACATACACAAGCCTTCAAACAATTTAATTTCTTCCGAGAGTCACTAACCATCACAAAAATAATTTCAGCCTCTCTTGCTGCGCCCAGATGTCTCTGTACCTTCTTTGAGTGAGAAAACAGTGGCTGGGATCTGACGAACGGATGGAGGCAGAAGCAGAACTTGAAAGTGGGAAGACTCACCTAGAAAACAACAGTAAAACCCTCACAAGTGCAATTATGAAGTCAAAACATCACAGTAAAAACTGGCACCCACACACTAAATGCTAGATCTTCAGATGCAAAGCAAGGCTAAATTGAATATTAAATAGCCCTCAGAGTCAGCACTAAGGGTATCAGCTCACAACTCTGAAAACATGAGTAGCTTTACCCAAGAAGCTGAACAGAAAAGGAAGCAAAAAGAATGTACTACCAGGATGGCTGATTTGATGGCAATGCTGAATAAGTACCTCTCAAAAGCCAGAAACACAATGTGGAATCTAAGAAATAAGAAAGTGTGCAGGAACACATCAAGATGGAAGACTAAATACATGAGGGCTAAGAGGCAATTTGAAAAAAGTATGTTATGTAATTCCTTACTCTTTTTTTAATCACATGTCAGTAAGTCATGAAAAAAAAAAGAAAGAGCCTGACTGATCACATGGAGCAATTGAGAGCAATCAGGTTCTGAGAAAGGACCAGGCAATTACTTTGTATTCATATAATGCAAGCTGGAAGAAATACAAAGATTTCATCCTCACTGCATGAAGTTACTCCTAGGTTGTTGTTTTTTCCAACCTGAAACAAAAATTTCAAGCACTGTAACAAAGAGAAGGTAGACACTGTAAGAAACTGACAGGCTATTTTTACACTATTTTACCAAAAATCTGTACAAAGCTGAAGTAACTGTGTTTCTACTTAACATGGGGCCATTTTGTTCCCAAAACGTGGAAGGAGTTTTTTGTTTGTTGCATGAGAGAAGGTCCTAAAAAATTAAAACTCACAATTTAGCAAGCCTTACTTCAAACAAAGGAATCATACAAGGGACCAAAAATAGTTTTAAAACACTCAAGAGAAATAGAAATTAAGCAAGCCACAGATAAATTAGTTTTGATAAAGAACTACCTCTGCTAGTATATTTCTGTCTAGCCTGCATGTAACTTGCAAAAGAAACCCAGATGCAACTGCTTGTTTGAGCTTCCAAAAGGTTTCTGTCAACAATTCTTCATAAGAGTCTCAGAAAGCTATTTAATCATACCAGGAAAGACAAAACACTGCCAGGGATTATCAACAAGTTTAGAGAGGAGCTGCAGTAAGTTAGCAGAACACTAGAAAGTGTCACAAGGGTCCACCCAAATTTGAGTATTTTTCAGTATTAAGAAGGTATTGTACGCCGCAGCACTGACAGCCCTGATGAGGTACTGAGGCTCTCTTGTGTTTGGCATCATACAAGTATTTAATTAAAAAGTCCAACAGAAAGAATCAGAGTAAGACTGGCAAACAGACAGTGCAAGGAAAAGATGCCTTCATAACTCCCCATAATCTAGGCTGGGCCACGGTCAGATTTGCTAGCAGTTCCTGCAGAGCTAAACAAGCAAAGCAAAGTGTTGGAAGAGGAGTTTCACAGCAGAGTTCCTTGCTTAGTGCTAAAATTTGTTTTAAAAAACAGTAAAAGATAATTTTTTTTGCAAAAAGCAGTGACAAGATTAGGTATTCCCTCCTCCACCACCTTCCCCAGAACCTCAAGGTTATGTAATTCTCAACCATAGCTACTTTTTGAAAGCTAAACAGGAATATTACACAATATATCACTCGCATGCAATGATTTAACAGACTGTCCAACTTCTAAACCACAGAAACATTTAACTCTCTTACAACTACGTGGACCACAGTCGTCTGTCTTTTACAGGTCAGGCAGCAGTAACCTGCTGCTATCAGACCCTAGAAGCCAATGGAGTACTATGCGTGCCTGAGAAGAGCAGCAGCACCTAAGTCTCTGTCAGTATGACTGAATTCATTCCACACAGAAGGAAGCCTTCATGGGCCTGCAGATCAGAAAGCTGAAGACTAATGTATAATGTGTAGTTCTACAGATGCCTGGAAACACTCCAGGGATGTTCTAAGAGATGCACCTAACCAGCCCATGCAAGTTTTACTCACTACTGTTCTTCTACTGCATCATCGCGAGTAAAACAGAATCACACTGCTGTCAGAAAAGACTCACAGCTTGACTCAAAGCAGTACTTGGTACACAAGAGAGCTCACAAAGCACAATTCCAGGTCCTTTTGTTTTTATGTAGAAGCTCTCCAGTGAATCATAGACTCAAGACCGAGATCCAACTTGGACTCAAGCAGAAAATTTTAAGATATCTACTTCATTTTAAGATACCCTGAGTGATGCATTTAACAGGTCAGGAGACTAAGAGCCTCTGAGAACTGGTCAAAAATCCTGTGTGCTAAATAGGGTCTAGCATCACTGGTGAACAGGAAACATTATGCACAGAAGCATATCTTAAACCTGGCTCCTCCAGAGATTTAAGGCTTTTGTATTTTTTCTATTGACTGGAGGTCAAAGGCCTGGAATAACTGCTTGGTGGCAGATTACTTCATCCAGTCTTCAGAAAAAGAGGGCAGGAGTATCTTCTTTTTGTTTTCAAAAATTGTGCTTGAAAAAGCAGAAGCCACTTGCTACCCTTTACGTAACACCATCAAGGTGAAAGCACTCACTTACAGTTCAATGCCTCCTTTGTCCAAGAAGAGCCAAGCTTGTATGTCCCACGTTGCAGGAGTCTCCTAGCCACCAGACTGTAGTGTATTCTAGGGAAGGTTCTTCTTCACCCTCTCCAGACTGTAGTGTATCCTAGGGAAGATTCTTCTTCACCCTCTCTGCTGAAGGTGTGTGTCCCCAGAGAAGAAAGCAAAATTCATGAGACCAAATACAGTTTATATCTCAGCTAACACCTAAGACACCAATCTGGAGGTGCAAGAATAAGACTTCAATGCAGGGAATTCGGTCATTCACAGTATTGATTAAGGAACCCTGGAAACTTAAGTTGGAGGCTGCAGATTCAAAGTCCCTTATGCTCTGAATTATTAGTCACAACTACTATCAGTATTACAAGTGCACACAACAAGGCAAAGATTTATCAGAAGCCTGAACTTTGGAGCTTTTCTGATACGTTTTTCAGAATCTTGTTCAAAGTATGATAAGACTGGCCAAAAAAAAAGGGAAAAAGAAAGCAAGCAAATAGATCTTTCTTTAGCATTTTCATCCTGTGATGACCAATTCACAGTGTCTTGTGTCACTGAGGAAAAGCCTCCAGCTTCATTTAACACCTTCATTAAATGATCACATCAAATGAGGTGGGATCTCTGCAAATCCTGGCAGAATTTATACGGACATTCAAAGCAGACATCTAACTGATCAGTGGCACTCTCCAGCCTCCTCCTTCATCTGTGTAGATGAATACGTAAGCTTTGTATTTTCTTATGTTAAGAAGTGGAAGCAAACCCAGATTTTAAAAGAGATTTCAAACAGGGACACATGTAAATTACTTCTTGTTTTGTTTTTTTTCTAGTGCTCTTATGATGCCATGCACTTACGGGGATGCTACTCAATTCAAGAGATAAGGGATAACTTCTCAGCTTTTTTAACAACATACTAAAATAAGTATCAACCTTCATACAAAAAAAATTTAAAAAATAAAAATGGAAGTCACTCAATTGTTTTTTAAAGAAGAAAACACACTTTCCTGTATATTTCATATTCTGACAGTATGAAGCTTCAAAGTTTTACACAGCTGTACAGAAAGAAGTGGTTTAGAAGAAGATTTTCAATTCAAGAGCTGTTTACAACATGAACACTTTTACAGGACCCTTAATGAAAGCTCTAGGAAGCTTTTGAAGGTAATGGTACATTCACAGCAAAGTTGATTAAACTAAATCTTTCTCACCAAATATATTCCTTTGTAATGATGTCCAGCTAGTTGTTTCCACAAAAGTATTCTGCAGACACCTGTGAGAAAAGTAGAAGGTTAATGACATCTTATGGAACAGCGCTACTGTCACACATACTTGCCATGGGAGGATGGTGGGAATCACAAATACAAAGCCCTGTGGCAGGGAAGAAGCACACTTGGCATGGCCTTAAGACACCAAAATTTTATGAGAGTTACCTCACCAAAACATCAATTTCTTCTGTGTTCTTGGGCAATGGAGATGATTTTACTTGTACCACATGCTGTCATGAGGATTACTATGAAGCATGGTAATCAAATGTTAAGACACAATGTTAAGACTCTTCTTAACAAGTCTGCAGTTCTTGGATAGCAAGAGAAGCAGGCTGTACATGGGTACAGAAGTGTGTGCAACTTCCTGAGCTTCAGATGATGCTCTTGATGCCTTTCCGAGTTTACAGACAAAAAAAGCCCTACTGTTTCAACACAGCAAACCTGGCCCAAGCAGCAGCCAGTGAAAACTGGCTTGTTTCAATGCCACTACTCACACATTTGCGGGCAGCAACGAAACTACCTAAGGATGGGGCCAATTTCAGTTGGCAGCGTAATGCCACTCCAGAAGGCCGCAGCAGCAGATAGTGCTGGAACTATTCACCTCATAGAACTGCAAACAAACCAATCACATCATCTTAGTCCACCATGAAAAAGTTATCTTCCTTCTGCCCACTAGCCATGCAGTTTGGAAGCTTGGCTACAGAGCTGACGGAAAACAGGACAACCTCTGCCACGTGCACAGCTCTCCTTCCCCTCTTCCAGCGGCTGCAGCAGATTTCAAAGTGAACCTGGTATCACTATTTTTAGGGATGATACTTTAAGAAATACATATTGGGAGGAAAAACAGCGCTCCACTCTGCAAATTAAACAAGGAAATAAGCATGAAGCCAAAAGGTAATTGCACCCACGGCTGCTCTTCAGGGTATTGCTTCAAGCTGCACAAGTGACTCTTGAGTATCAGCTTCCCTGCTTTATGCTTTGGATTAGGGATCATAACATGTTAGAGTAAGAGTGCTCAGTGCTGTTAGTTCGCTCAGATATTACCCTCAGAACACAGTCATTATGGAAATGAGTTTTTCAGTTAGTTAATGTAAAGAAGAGAGGTGATTGAGCTTCTGTAAGAAAAAAAGAGACTACGCTAACAGCGCTTAAGTTAAATAAAACAAATCCAGGCACGTAGAAAGCATGTAGCTAAAACCCAAGAGCATAGCTGACATTTCAACGAGCCTTCTGTTTAAAAGCCAAGTTTCAAAATTCAGATTTATATACAAAGCAGGACCAGCCTGGAAGCAAGGATGCCTGTTTCAGAGGAAAAAAAGATAGTTTTCAGAGAAAGACTACAGCAAGCTGATTAGAAGTTTCCAGGTGTGAACTACAGCTTCCTTTTAAACCTGTAGCAGGATGGGCTACACCTCCTCCCTCCACCCCCCAAAGTTACCAAGTTTGCCATAACAAAGGCAGAAACAGGCTCCCAGCACACAAGGTTCAGCACACGGCTGGGATGTAATGCAACATTTCTACATTAAAAAAACAAACACACACTACAATTAAAAGTAAAAAAGGAGGCATATCTCCTGACACCCCTTCCCCCAAAACCTCCAGCTTTGCCCAGGACATTACAGCCTCTGCCCATCAGAGAATCCAGCAATTCTTCATCACCCTGAAATGAAGTATATATTAGGCTGCAGAAGAAGCTCCATAATGACATTGGCAATAAAATTTTCTCCAAAGCAAGGAACCAAACCAATGGCAGCAGGAACCCTAATTCCCTTTTTTCAGTCATCCACAACTGGTTTCTAGAAATCAAATCTTAAATTCTTTAGAAATACCAAGGACTTGTTCTATTTTATCAGTTTTGCCAACCTCTGCCTCCTGCTAGCTCAGCTTTCCAAAGCGGAGCCTTCCCCATTTCTTCTAATGGTTTCCCAACTGCCTGAGTTCCTCACTTGCCCCAAGCTCTCCTTCTCCATGAGGCCGGCAAAGACAAATCCTGACAGTGTCCAACAGCCAGAGTGATTAAGCAGCTGCCAAACTTCCTTGCTACCCCTGCTAATGAAATAATTAATTTTTCCCCTTGTGTTCACACCCTGTTTGTTGGCTCCTCTCTGACATCTGGACCTGTTCGTTTGCTGAACAAGGACCACCTTTCGGTATGCGCTTCTGCAACACAGTGCATTTTTGCACTGAGGAGGCCACAAGAATTCTAGTGAACGTTTAAGCACAGCTTAACAGATAGCTGGATAGTATTCACTGAGCAGTCTTAAAACTGACATGCATACAAACCAGCATCTGTGTACTAAATTATCTTGTATGTTCCCTTCTAATTATACAGAGAAGTGCTGCCTGAAGCAATGCTCTGGGCGCACCGAAGCAGCCTACGTGCACTTGGCATTTATCTTCCTTATGGAGCAACATCCTGATTCATAGATCTTGTTTTCAACCCAGTTAAATGAGCAGAAGGAAGCATTTAATTGCATCCGCAGAGGCTGTCTACGAGTTTCGCACAATGACCAGAACCAGCTGCATGGCTGAAATAACTCGGATTTATTTTCAGGCCACACCACACAAACGCCCAAGCTGGGTGAATGCTGAAAGCTAAGCTGCTCCCAACCAGTTTGCAAAAAAACCCTCTTTCAAACTCTGCTCCATCAAGCTGGAACAGAGAGCGATGGGTAAAACAAAGCATGGGTTACTACAGTAAACACCCGAGTATGGCAAAGTTTAAAGACAAAACCCCAAACAAAGCTTCTAGCAAGAAGTTCATGGAGGAGAGTAAGACCGGCCAGGAGCGGGGCCAAAGGGGGCACGGTTGCCTCAGCTGCTCTCCCAGGGCTGCTCCGCCAGGGATGCCCGGCAGCTTTGCCAGGGATGCGACCCCGCCGGGCACCGGCTCTGACGTGGCAGCCGGGGCCGTTACGGCCGATCTGGACCTCCCTACCTGCCACCCTCCTTCCCTCCCGGCCCGCTGTGCCTCGGCAGGGAGCACAAAGGCGGGTGGGTAGGGGACACACACACACTCCCCAATCAATGGGCAGGGGGCAGATCAATGAGGGGGGAGGCAGGGCAATTTAGGGAGGGGACACGCGGGACCACGGCGGGGCAGGCGATTAAATCAATGGGGGGGGGGGGCGGGGAGCAGGCAGGACAATGCCGGGGCGAACACGCACGGCAGCTGCGGGCGGTAGGCAAGCAGATCAATAGGGGGACACACAGGGGAACTGGGGGGCAGCCAGAGCTCTAAGGGGGGCAGGCAGAGGGGTGGAAGCAGGCAGGGGTCTAGGGGGGCAGGCGGAGCGCATGCAGGAAGGATGCAGGAAGGATGCAAGCAGGGCGCCGGGAGGGCTCCCCCAGGTAACGGCGGAGCGGGCACCGCGTGGCTGCGGCCGGGGCAGCAGCAGCCGCCCAGCCCGCACTCACCTCGGCTCGGGCCCCGCCACAGACTTTCCCCGCGCGCCGTCCCCGCTGCCGACGTGGCGCCCGCCCCGCCGCGCCCGCAGACCCCGCCCCGGCGCCCGGGGGGCGCAGGCGCCGCCGCTCCCACCCTCCCCGCCCGCGGCTGCCGGGGGGACGGCGCCGTCGTGCCCGCCCCCGGCATCCTCCTTCACTCGTGGCGGCGTACTCCCACGGGAGCGGGGTCAAGCCATGCGGGGTCTGGCCTCCGGGGAAGGGTCCGCGTGGCTGCGGGACATGCCAGGCAGTTGCAGGGCGGAGGGGAGGAGAAAGGGGAAAGGAACGTCATCATCGCTGACTGAGGTCATAGAATCTTTTAGGTTGGAAAAGACTTCTAAGATCATGCAGTCCAACTGTCAGCCCATCACCACCGTGCCTGCTAAACCATGTCCCAGAGTGCCACGTCTACACTCGTCTCGAATGCTTCCAGGGAAGGAAACACCATCACCTCCCTGGGCAGCCTGTTCCAATGCTTCACCACTCTGTCAGTAAAGGATTTTTTTCTGGTTTCCAATCTGAACCTCCCCTGGTGCAACTCGAGGACTTTTCCTTTCATCTCATCGCTTGCTGCTTGGGAGAAGAGACCAACACCCAACTCGCTACAACCTCCTTTTGGGTAGTTTTAAACAGTAATAAGGTCTTCCCTCAGCCTCCTCCAAGCTAAGTAATCTAAGTTCCCTCAGCTGCTCCTCATAGGACTTGTGCTCCACCCCCTTCACCATCTTCGTTGTCCTTCTCTGGATGTCCCCCTGCACCTCAATGTCCTTCTCGTAGTCAGGGGCCCAAAATTGAACACAGCCTCACCAGCACAATACTGCCAGGTGCTCACCAGGCGCTGCAGGATGCAGAAGTTTGGCTTGCGGCAGTTGGTTGGGCTGCAGAGCCCCTCATCCAAGAGGTTCATAGATGCGCCCTTGGGGCATCGTGGCTGTGCTGTCTGTGGAAAAGGGAGGCTACACGAGCTCCCTGTAGCAAGGAGGACACTATCCTGCGTGGAGCACCACCCAGTGCGGTGCCAGTGGAGTGGTGTGAAGCCACTACACTAATCCAAAGGATCTGGGTTTGCGTTAAGCAGTGTTTACGTTGCACCCTGTATCCCAGCCATCATCTCAGTGAGTGGAGCTCCTCGTGTAACCTGTGGGGAATAAAATTGTAGTTGCAATGGTTTAAGAGCATGGCTTTCTACGTAACTATGCCTGTGAGGATAGTTGTGGAAAGACAGGATTTTTGGCACTTGCCCACTTATTTGGGACCTCTCCATGTCTTTGAGGATCTTTGGGGATGAGCAGTGAGTTTCGAGGTTGTTAGACAAGTAAGTGTTGGATGGCCAGGGGAGAGAGGTAAGCTGGGGTTGTTCAGTCTGGAGAAGGCTCTCAGGGAGATTTTATAGAGGCCTTCCACTACCTGAAGGGAGCCTACAGAAAAGCTGGAGAGGGACTTTTTACAAGGGCAAGTGTAATAGGATGAGGGGGAATGGTTTTAAATTGGAAGGGGGAAGATTTAAATTAGACATTAGGAAGGAATTCTTCGTGATGAGGGTGGTGAGGCACTGGCACAGGTTGCTCAGGGAAGCTATGGATGCCCCCTCCCTGGAAGCATTCAAGGCCAAGTTAGATGGGGCCTTGAGCGGCCTGGTCTGGTGGGAGGTGTCCCTGCCCATGGCAGGGGAGTTGGAACTGGATGGTCTTTAAGGTCCCTTCCAACCCAAACCATGCTATGATTCTATGCGAATTTAGAAACAGAACTCTCAGCAACACAGGAATACTGAATATCCCCAAGAATTCTTCACAAGATTAACGAACTTGCTCAGGAAAATTATCACCCCAGCTTCCTCTGCCCAGCTTGGTGCTTAAGTGCCTCCCTTCTGCTCCACCCTCCTCGCTACAAACTTTCCTGGACTCCTCAAAAATCTTTAGTCCCTTTCTGAAGTGTGAACTCAACTCCTACGTGGAAAAACAGAAAGAAACACCATTTCTCCGCAGAGATCTGTCAAAAGAGGCCTTTTCCAGGCTTTGTATCAGCCTGAGCTTCAGTAGTTTACCACTGGATTAGTGCAGAGGGGCATGACAGGTGTGAAACGGAGGTGAAAGTGATCTGTCCTCCTCAGAGCATGCAGATCTAGTCAGATGTCACTGCACAATTGCAGGGGCATCAATATAACCCGCCAGAGTAACACTGTAGGGGTTTTGGAGGGGGCTCAGTGTTCCTGACTTGCTGAACAAATAGCAGCCATATTCTTTAGTTTGCACTGAATGAGTAAAGCAGGAACGTGGGAGAATCCAAGTGAAAAAACAAGGGCAGTGTCTGGTCAGAAGCATGCTTTGGGATCTTTCAGGACATAGGGGCACACAGGGTGCATGGATTAGTTGTGTTCTTTGGAAATACTACACAGGCACACAGTGCTACTGCTCTGGGATCTTGCTTTCCATCTGGAATGACAGGTCAGCACTAACAGAGGACACCTGCCACAATTACCACCCTTTTGGTCTTCGAGATAAGGGGTTTTTCCTATAGCTGCTATTCATCCCTTGTCCTAAGGCCCAGGCATACACAGTGCTTTCCTCTTGTGAGGTGCTCAGCTTCAAATGCAAGGCCTGTAGCTTCATGTTTCTGGTGGCAGCAGAAAGAGTTGCTGCTTGAGTATTTTCTCTCTAATAGGGTTAATCACCCATAAACTTTACAGCATGAGGCATCACAGAACATTTTGCCTCCTAGTAACTGAAAATTAAAGACATTGCAGAGATTAATTTCTCTTTCAAACTCTGAAAGACCTAGGATGGCACAGAAGGACTTGGGTTGGTGAAGTGTTTTGCTGAGCAAACGGAAAGAGCAAACTTCCTCATAAAACCACAGCAATTGGTGGGGGAGTCTCGCTGGCAGGTGTCATAGCCAAAATAACTTCAGGATGGCATCTCTGCAAACAACAGAAGACAAATGAGTGGCGACCTTTTACTTTGCTAAGCTAGCACTGAAGCTGAGGAAAAGGTGTTTATTGCAGAGATGTCCTCTCTGTGACTTGTTTAGTCAAAAAAAAAAGTCACTTAGAGCGTGACACTTTTTGCTCTCATTTCATTTCTCATGCATTGAACATTTCCTTCATACAGACTGTCAAAGATGGTCCTCTGTTGGTTCAGTAAAGATTTCTTTAGTATTATTTTGTCTTTATGAAAAATAAATAACCTTCTTTCACTGGAAATAGCATATAAGCATCTTCTTTAAAATTTTAAAATGGAAAAACACAACATTCAGCACTCAGCCATGGAGGAGTTGCAGAAGGACCTGGACAGACTGGAGAGATGGGCTGATTCTAATGGGATGATGTTTAATAAGTCCAAATGTCGGGTACTTCATTTTGGACACAACAATCCCATGCAGAGCTACAGACTGGGGACAGAGTGGCTGGAGAGTAGTCAGGCAGAAAAGGACCTGGGAGTGCTGGTTGACAGGAAGCTCAACATGAGCCAGCAGTGTGCCCAGGTGGCCAAGAAGGCCAATGGCATTCTGGCCTGCATCAGGAATAGTGTAGTGAGCAGGATCAGAGAAGTTATCGTCCCCCTGTACTCGGCACTGGTCAGGCCTCATCTTGAATATTGTGTCCAGTTCTGGGCCCCCCAGTTTGGGAAAGATGTTAGGATACTGGAATGTGTTCAGAGGAGGGCAACAAAGACGGTGAGGGGGCTGGAGCACAAGCCCTACGAGGAGCGACTGAGGGAGTTGGGGCTGTTTAGTCTAAAGAAGAGGAGGCTCAGGGGAGACCTCATTGCTCTCTACAGCTACCTAAAAGGAGGTTGTAGTCAGGCAGGGGTTGGTCTCTTCTCTCGGGTGACCAGTGGCAGAACTAGAGGGCATGGACTCAAGCTTCGTCAGGGAAAGTTTAGGCTTGATGTGAGGAAAAAGTTCTTCACTGAAAGGGTGATTGGTCACTGGAATGCGCTGCCCAGGGAGGTGGTGGAGTCGCCAACCCTGGAGGTGTTTAAGGGGAGACTGGATGAGGCACTGAGTGCCATGGTTTAGATGATGGTTGGTGTTAGTGTGGGTGTTGGTGTTAGTGTTGGGTTATAGGTTGGACTTGATGATCTCAGAGGTCCTTTCCAACCTTATGACACTGTGATACTGTGATACTGTGAGTTGTTCCTTCATTCAGATTATAGGTTTTTAGAGTCTGTGAATGCACTGTGATTACAGACACAGAAAATAATTGAAGTTAAGGTCGAAATGCATACATTTTGTTTCCATGATGATGACTGTTGTTACTTCTCCTGCTGCTTCGGGGAGCTGCAGTCAGGGTTGGAGTTTCACTGTATTGGATTCAATGTAGACCTGGGAAACAGTTCTGAAGAACTTCTTTTTCAATGCAGAACTTAATTTAAAATGTGGCATACGTCTCCTGAACTCCTAGGCCTTGCAGTTTCGTCTTTCTTTTTGTAAGCAGCCGTTGTGAAAAGTCAAAGCTGTTGGAAGGACACCGGGTTCTTCAGTCTGGTAAAGTCTATAGGCATGCGAGTGGACAGCAAACTCTGTCTGGACTGTTTGCTTAAGAGGAGACCTGAATGAGGAACACAACAAGATATACTGAGATACTGCATGTCCTGTTTTATTTGGTTCATTTCTAGAGATAATTGTAGCAGCCAAAGGTGAAGGCCAGACCTGGGGCCATCTCCTAACTTGTATGCCATGAATGCGAATACATCCCTGTCACAGATCCATGCCTGTGGTGTAGTGAAGGAAGATTAGAAAAGAACTGTGCTTTTGCAAATTAGAAATATCATTCTACCTTGAGGCTTAAAAATGGGTTCCCTGAGTAGATAACCTAGGTTAATAGTGTGCAGTAAGGAGAGTGTGATGGAGAGAGATTAATATTCAAAATTTGTTGGCAGAGAAGATGCTGACTGACATTATCTTGCTAACAAAACCAGATAGGAATGAAAGCACAGCGTACTCCACTCAAACGTACATAATGTCTTCATAGCATATGAACAGACATGCTTAATGAAGTGTGATGTCTCACCTGCAGATGCATCTTGTCTCATAGAAAATGAAAGTCTGTCTGTCTGCTAGGAGTACTGGGTGACTTTAGCATGCAAGGGAAGAAACCCAGAGACCTGCATTAGCTGTACAACATTTTCGGTTGGTGGGTCAGAAAGTAACAGATCAAACATGCTACTGAAGTACCTCTACAGTGCTGGATGCCAACACAAGGGCCAGAGTATCCTCATTCCTTTTCATAACACAGCTGACTGCAAAGGTATACCCATACAAACTGGGAATAAGCCAGAATAGATTTTAGGTCTTAGGCTCTTACCTGTTTGCAGATATCTTTTTTGTTACATGTGCACACACAAGCTCAAGCCATTATCACAATATAATTATATATGTAAAAAAATATTATCAAGAACTGTGGTTTTGCAGATTGTACTGTCAGCTCATTACTAAGCCATTAAAAAACTGGTTCCAACAGCAGAACTATTAATGAGCTTGTTTCAAGTAGCGTATGCTTTGTGATTACTTGGCACTCTGCCTCAGCTTAATTAAGATTTTAAATTTACATACTGCTGTTCAACCATATGTTGCACCGGTGTTTACAAAGGTGAATAGATTCTATCATCGTCATTTTATAGGTCAGGACACAGTATTGTTCTGGAGTCAGCTGACAAGACTGAAGCCACCCAACCCCTGAAGCAGTCTGGCTCTGTTGCTCAACCTGCAGCGTGATATTTCCTCCGTACAAGTGAGAGAATGATTGGGTGAACGTTGCCAAACCTGGAATAAAATAATTACAATAGTGTTATCAGTGGAACTGTATTACTAAGTTTGATGTATCCATTCAGATTTGTTGCAAAGATCACAGAAAATCTTCCTATCTATAGAAGTGCAGTGGCCAATTTAAAAATGTCTCTTTGGCAGGAAAATGATCAAAATAATTGAAATGATTGCTCAGAGTCTTAAAGAAAAGAAGATGGTTGCATAATAAGGAACAGTATAGGTCTTCATATCGCACTTTCTTTCTATCAGCAGTTACTGATGTTCCAGTCTTGCAAGCCTTATGAATATGAGCAGTGAGGAGTAGCCTGCGCAAAGTTTGCAGAAACAAATGAGCCTGGAAAGGTCAGATCCTTGCCTTGAATAAATAGGAATGGATGATAATATTGCTGTTTAGTCTTCTAGGTGTGGCATGGCATGTACAAGTGCAGCAACTGTTTTGTGAAAATTGTTTTTTTTTATTCAGTTTTAAATAAAATGTCCTCCTTGCTGTTTCCCAGCTGTGTGTTCTACTTATTAGTGCATTTTTGTAAGCTTTTTACTCTGTTTGATGAAGGTGGAAGGTTGACTGAGCTATGAGTTGGGTGTGTGTTCATCCACTTGCATAGCGTCTAACCTCTGAAGAAAATTGTTGGCACGGGAACCTCCCCCAGGAGACTGACATGTAAAGTAACAAGCTGTGCTAAGCATGAGGTCACTTTTTGTGTCTGTTTTTACCATGCCTCCATTTTTTTGTTATGAAACAAAGATTACCAGATTTACAGATCTGCACCGCAAGAAATCCTTCAATATTTTTTTAAGGCTACAAATTAAATGAAGATCAAAACCAGGCCTGCAAGGATACTGAGCACCTCTTCCCTTGTTTTTGTCTCCTAGGGCTGAGTACATGCTTTCCATCAGCTTAATTAGACATTCAGCTCTCTGCTTTGCTTCCTTATTCTTCCCAGTGGACTGATGAGACACCCAAGTAGTTGGAAAATCAGATAGATATCTCCATACTTTGCTACAGCTATTTAATTAGTGCTTTCATGTTCTCTTGGTACCTTCCAGAAGTGAAGAGCATAACAGTGAAACACTCCCCAGTCTGTCTTAAGCTCTAGTAAATGGTCTGATCATTGCTAGCTGCTAATTAGGAGAACCAATAGATGATTGCTACCTGTCCTGAGGGTGTGCATATCTCCGTAGTGACGTGCCAGGCTCTTTTTGCTGTTACTGTGTTTATTCCTACAAATGAAAAGACAAATATTAAACACAGACTTGTAAAACAAGTGTGCAAATACTCAGAAAAACTGTACCTTCACTTAAATTCTGAACTACAAATCACCTATTTCAAATAAGAAGAAAATATTGGCACTGATAAGAATTTAATACTTTACAACCCTATGGCTTTCTAATACTGTGCCTGATTTCTGCCTGATCACTCCGTACCTATTGTTGGTGTGTTGAGGTGATAAAAGGAACATTCAAAAGAAAAGGAAGCCATGTAGTTTCACAGACCCTGGATCCCACACTCTGAATGCTGTCAAATACAATCCCATACACAATTAGACCTAAATTCTGCACAATGGTTTTGTACCCCCTCCCTATGTGGAGACCAGTTTCCTTCCTTCTCCCTATTTTTCTAATCAAAACCTGCATTTCCTTTAATTCCTTTTTCTCTTTAAGAAAGAATAAAGATAATAATGATGATGGTATAGTACTTTACTTGCATTTTATTGCACTGACTCACTCCTGTAATGCAGTTGTCTGTAGAAGAGACAAAAGTCACTTTTTTGGAAAGAAGTGGTGGGATTGCTTGTCCTTGCTTAGGGGACATCCCAATACAACTAATTGACATCCTGTGGAGCAGACAGAGGCTGGGTGTTGGAGGTGGTGTGTGTGGTCAGCCTGAACTCTCATGGTGGGAGCTGCAGCTTTGCAAAGTCCTTCCATGGGTGGTTTGGAAATTCTTACTGTGCTGCCAAGGAGGGGAGAGTGAGCGCAAAGGGTGGCTGCAGGCTTGGGATTACAAGGATTTATAGAGTTTTAATCTGCCATGCAGTGCACTCAGTGACTTGGCAGTTCTGCAATCCTTTTCCCTTCATTAGTCATAGCTCATCATTGACCTGTCATTAACCACTTCCCATCATTAGCTATATTGTCAGCTCTGACCCTGCTTTAGAGTTCAGGTGCTAAATAATGAGAGTCTTCTGAACTTGCTTGGCTGTGGGCCATTTCTTCTAAAAGAAGAAATTTTTCTGAGTAGAATCATGGAATGGGTAAAGCCTCATAAGAATGGATCATCCTTGGAAAAATATACTTTTTTCACTGTGCATTATCGGGAATATGAGGGAGATGGTACGATTTGTTAACACATAGACCCAAGAGAATTAATAAAACATATAGGAAGAGAACGTTCTGACTACTTGTTGATTGTAAAATGACAATATGATTGTTTTGACTATAAACTGAAAACATACTGTCTAAAACCCCTCTAGTATTTTCTAAGCAAAACCATTCAAATCAGTCTCGTCACTATACGGCTCAAATCACTCAACCTGGTCAGTACTGTTCCGTTTGTGCTGATGTCTTATGGTCTCTGGAGCAACACTATGGAGAGAGAATGAGTTGCCTCTAAATCTTAGCAGCTCAGGAGCCAGAAGGCAAGTAAAGGCAAGTTAAGCCCACTCAGTGTTTGGTGTTTTTTAAGTCCTGTGAATTTGGAGGTCTGCATCAGATTTGGAAAGGTTGTATCTTGGCCTCCTGCCATAAAGGGCACTGTCTCCAGCCATGGTCTGGTGTTTCCTCAAAAAATTTCATATGTGAGCTAGAAAGTCCCTAAGCAGCTGCTGCTTCTCTGGTTTAGTCTCATGAAAAAGAAATGAGAGGACAGATTAGGTCTATCTCTTGCCAGCTTTTCCACTGGACCTGAGCAGCTAAGGGATTGCAGGGCCCACACTCAGCTGGCTCTGCCTAAACATAGGGGTGAGCCTAGCAAGGAACCATCCTCCTCCCCACCTGGAGTTTGAATTCAGCCCAGGAGAGGAGGTCAGGCCATAGTGAGGACCTACACTTAGTTTGTTTATCCTGATGCTTTGGCCTATCACTATAAGGGTAGATAGGCTACAGGTCTCTGCCAGCACTCATACAAGGCATGGGCTTGATCGTGTTTGGGAAGAGATTGCCTTTCAGTGTCACTCTCCAGGCTGAATTACCAGTTTCGGTAGGAGCGTGCTGAGAAGACAGACCCTAAAGTACTCATGAATAATTTTTAAAATAGTTTATGATAGTTTAACTGCTGCAAATGATTGGACTCTAGCCTGTAGTTTAATTTAGCAATACATGGTTTTCACTGGTTTTTGCACTTTGAACCCTAGGGAGATGTTCACAGAGGATACAAGCTCCCATAGAGGTGTGAGTTCCTCTTTGTCTGGTTGGGTTGCCCTGTGTTTCACCCTCAGGCAGCTCATTCTCTCCAGACTCCCTTCTGGTGCAACCTAGATTGTTGCCCTGAAAAGGAAGGCTGGTCACTAACCCAGAGAGATGAAATCACCTGGGCTAAAGCTGGCTTTGCTGCGTGGAAGCTTTTCCACGCAGCATTGCATTTAAAACAATGAAACAGTAGTACAGTGGGTATAAATGTACATGAGCATTAGTGCATTTAAACACAATATTCAGCAAACCTGCAAGCACAGTTGCCTTTTATACCTAATCTAAGTAAACTCTGATGATATAAAGCATCAAACAAACCTAATGCTCAAGCACAGATGTATATTTTAAGGCAGATTTGGTTTATATAAACTCAGCCTTATTATTCTATTGACATGAGTTTAGATATGGAATAATGTGACCGTCTCATGCCAATATGTGAAATGAGATCTGGCCCTTTGCATCCATCTTCGAAGTCAGCAGCAGGGATTGCTGGAGGGTCGTATTTTTAATCAAGCCAGCAGATGGCATTCGTACACTTCAAGCTTCCCTGCTCCACGCCTCCTTTTGCAGTAACAGTATGTTTTCCCTGTAATTAGGGGAGCCCAAGTCCCTAGCACAAGCGTATCTCCCAAATTGGTGAAGAACTTTGTTCTTACAAGTGTCGGAGTATTTCCTATACATTGTCCAGCCTGATAAATGATTGGACTGTGAAGATTACATATGTTATCCCAGAGATTAATATTTAAATTAGATCTCAAAGAAGTACACTACCACGTACAATCTGTCATTTCCAAAACACTGATGAAAGTTGGGAGGTTTCCAAGCAGCTGCCATCTCTTACTCTTTCATACGGCTTTTTCCAAGCCATTTTATTATTCTGAGTTCTTCAGATGGAGCAGAGAATACGCATTATCTAGAAACTGAAAGATTTTACAAACTGAATAATCACTTCTTTTAGTGAGTGTTACCATGGCCAGTTTGCTCAGAGGAAAACAGCACAAAGGTGCATTAGAAGTGGATTTTTTTCAAGAGCGAATGTGAGACCAGAAAAGACACTACTCTGTTTCCAGTTTTTCAAGGTTCAGAGAAAACAAATAATAGGAAATAGCTGAGGTTTAACTGTCCAGCTGATTTCAGCTTGCATAGCAATGAATCTCAACAGGAGGAATGAAGGAATGCTGGAACATACTAGAAAGTAAATGATTGATGAGCCTCACGGAAACCAACTAAACAGATATCAAAAGGCCAAACTGAGGATTTGAAATATTCGTAAGTGAAATAGGAACATACATGTGTTTCTGCCTTCTGTACATCTTTTAAAAGATACGGCAATGGGGAAGACCCAAGTTTTGTAGTAATATTGGACCTAAATTATTCCTGATGTCTTGGGAAGTGAAGATTTTATTAATTTCAGTTGAGTTTGAGATTCGACTTTATGTGAGCACAGCTCAGACAATCATATGCCAGACTGGAATTTCCTCAAACTTCTGGAAGATATGTGTTAGTAAACTCAGCATTACCATAAAAGCTTTAAGTGAGAAACCTGTGATAGAAATGAAATTGAAGAGTGCAGTACTTGTGTATATAGCTAGATGGCTGCAGTGACACACTGAGAACATCCAGATTTGTTAATTCATCGTGGATTCTACTTTTGTTTTATATTTTGCTTCATATAAAACAATATTTTCTGTCTTCATTTTCTTGACATTTTTACTATGTACAAATTCTGTCTGTTTTTGTCATCTGATTCTTCTAAGTAAAATTAATTAGCTTTAAGATTTGCATGAAAAGATTTGGGACAATGACAATTTTAAGCCAAGACTGTATTTCATTTCTAAGTAAAACGTTCAGTCTTTATTTCCTCTACGTCAATGCTTCTTTAAGTACAGAAATACAGAGAGATATTTAAAAAAAATGTAAGGGAACTACACATGTTTAGAATAATATCTTTTTAAAAGAAATTTTCTGGTAGGCAACTCAGTTTTACCATCATTTTTTAATTAAGAGAATACAAAATGTTATCTCTTAGGAACTCCTGCATTACATTTAGGCAGTAAATTGGTACAAAAGAAAACTTAACAAAAAGATAACAGAAGTGCTGACGGGTGTGGGAGGGGGAGCACAGTAGCTTACTCAGGCATTTCAGATCTTTTTTTTGAGGGGGGTGTGACTGTGTTAGTTTAAAAAGATTAAAGTTTGCAGTCTGCGCTGAGAGTGGAGTTCTTGCTAAATTCTGTATACCAAAGCTGGCTGTGAATTGAAGAACTGTTGTAATTAGATTACTGTAAATACAATAAGAAACTCACTCCTGGTGGTCTGGGGAGGGGTGTCATAGGGCACTGGAGAATTGTGTTGGCAGGATTTGGGACAGTTTGACTGAAAGCAGAGAACACAATCTCAAAATCCTTTTAATCTTCCCCCTCCCCACTTCTTTGGGGATTTGTTCATCATTAAGTAACAGTCAAAAGATTAAGGAAGTATAAAATGACATTAAAGCTCACAAGTACTTCTATAAAATTATCAGTGCTAGTGTAGTCTTCAGCAGAGAGCGCTTCTGCCAAGAATGTCTAGAGCCAGGCAAAATTAAAAGAAAAGAGGCAAGCAGGCACAAAAGCAAACCCGGCGAAGGCAGGCTGGAATACCACTTTTCTGCTAGCGCTTCGAACGCACGGCCTTCCAAAGCGCGGCGGCTGTTGCTATGTGTCTGGACTCAACAAGCTTAAACTTTGCATGGCCCATGCTAAACTAATTTGAGTCAATTTGTCTACATCATTTCAACAATCGTCCTGTGCATTTTGAATCGTACATACAACACTGCATGATAAAGGCCCACCGAGCAGATGCCGACTGCTCATTCTGCCGTGGTGTAGCTGTTGCTAGTTCTTCACCATGGTTTCTCCATATCCTAGTGACAATGTTAGTTTTTCGATGGTGAGGTTAAGTCTGTGCCTGGCTAGTTAAGACTTTTCTTTACAGAGGACAGCTCCTATAACAACTGCCAGCTCTAAGCATGACCTTTAAAAATGAAATGAGGGAGTGTTAACTGAAGTACTTTTTTTTTAAATCTCCCGAAGGAGTTCAAAGGAACACAAGGAGATTTTGCAAGTAAAGTTTTAAGCCTGGACAAGAAAGAGACAGTAATATCAGAAGCTCTTATCACAAGAAAGCTGATCTAACCTTCTTACAACTAAATAGTTTCAGTGTAGTGGGTTTTGATTCATTTGTAAACACACACTTTGTAAGACAGTTTTATTTTGGAAACTGATATCAAACAAGAAGAAAGAATTAAAGCAGCTCCACTCTGCACCTAGGTGATACAGTGGGGCTGATCTGAAGCTGGTGCAAATCAGTATAACTGCAGAAGGAATTAGCTGGGTTATCCCATTTTCTACCAGCTGAGGATTTAGTCTTTAAGAGAGAAGCGTCATATTTGGAAAACTCCAGTATTTCATGAGTAAAAGAGCAAGAAGGAGCAGTAAAAAAAAAATATATATATACCTCATTCTCATATATGCTAAATCCCCGCAAGAGGCTCTAAAATCCATGTGTTCTGTAGGTAGAGAAAGCCTATAATTAACGATTTTATTATTCTTGGATTGGTTTGATAGTTCCTTTGCAAGCCTCTGTTGAAAAAGGATTACCTGGTGAGTCCTGCCAATTTGGAGCCCTGTATAACTCCAGGGATGGGCTGGCTGGTTTTCTGTCTCTGTGGCAAATTACTGAGAATTGCTTGCTAGATCCATGAAATGTGGCAACTGTTTTCCTATAGCAAACTTTGAGATAATCTTCACTTTTGGTCATGTTTCCAAAACAACAAAACTATTCTCGAATTGCCACAAACTGAGCTGTGATTAAATCTTAGTGTTTTGGTTGGTTTTCACCCATTTTTTTCCTTTTTTATTCTCTTTATTTTCCATTTTTTTAAATAGACCCTCTGTGTTAATTTTATGTTGATGAAAAACAAACAAGGATATATTGCCTAAGGAGTCACTTTTTTTCCTCTTACGGGAAAACGTCATCAAAAAGCTTTCACTGAGATCCAGGTTTTGGGAGATGTTTCAATGCAGAGGCTTTTTTTTCAGTGTTTGCTGTCCAGATGATAAAATCAGAGAGAGAAAACATGGGGAGCTCTGCTTACTGTTGCTTAGTGGCTCTTCTTTAATTTCACATCTACCAGGCGTGTGTTCATCACACTCTGATTTGAATTTTAAGGCTTAAAATAAAGTTTGGTGATTTATTCAAATTCAAATGAACTGTTCTGCACTCTGGCAGCCTCTAAGAATGGCAGACCTGCAGGCCCTCAGAAAGTGGACAGTGTGACAGGAACTTGCAGCCCGGCTTCCCCAATGCAAAGATATTCTAAAATCTCTTTTTGGGGGGCAGGTTGAGCAGAGCGAAGGCGTGCATGAAGACCTGAGCTGGTCCTTTCTGCAGTGCTACAGCTAATAAAGATACACTCTGAGTTTATAGGGGAGAGGTCTGTGCATCAGAAAAGGTGGGTCTGAGTTTAGGCTTCCTGCTGAAGGCAGTACTGTGAGAGCGCTACAGCATTATGGTGGTTCCTGAATTTTTTCCAGGAGCCTGGACATGCTGCATGTAAATGCATGGCTGGAAAGCTGAGCTCTCATATGAGATTTAGGGGAAAAAAAAAAGTACTTTTCATTATTGATATAGTCAGTTACTCATGTAAAAGCAAGATGATTACAGCAAGATTTATTGAGGCTTTGAAAGGCAGTATCAGGAATAACTCTGAATATGAACAATATGGGTTTATAAGATAAATGTGGGAGATGGTGAATGTCTAAAGCTAGAAAAGGAGCTGGATGCTGTGATTACAGTTGGACACCTCAACCCAAGGTGCCACCTGCAGCTCTGGCCTGATCCTCAACTCTCTTTGTAAAGCCTCCAAGAATGTTGGTTGAAGAACAGGAGTTACAAAAAATGGGAATCTGCCTACATTTTTCAGCGGGGTAGCCAAAGAGAGAAAGCTATTTTAAATCCCACCCTCACATCTCTGGGTGTAGGTGCCAAGTACAACTGGTCTCATGATAGAGTGGCATTGCCTGAAACCACCTTTGGCCCCATGTGTATGATGCAGTTTTGCAGTGCCAGAACAAGACTCCTTCCAGCCAGGTGTTCTCCTAAAGCAGATGCTTTTCTTTCAAAATTTTACTTAATAAACAAAACACTTCTCCGTAAGCACTCTCTGTCAAACAACTGATAACTCTGGAGCCAGTAAAGAGGGTCATGTCAATAATAAAAGTAGTTATTTGGTCTGCCTTCCCCTCCAAGAACTACATGGACATAATTTTTACCTTACTTATAACACTCTTTTCCCAGCTCTATTTCCCAGACAGTAGACATAGAGAGAGTAGAGCAAAAGTAGATTAACAAGGCAAGAGTTAATCATTAATTATCAACTTGCAAATGATGCAATGTCTGTAAAATGTGAAAAGGTGTCTGGTCTTCAGTGGTCTACTGGGAGCTGCAGGACCCCACACCTTCAGTCCCTGAGTTACCTCTTCTCACATGGGAACAGTTGCAAATGTCAGGATGGAAAAAGCAAAAATTTGCCAATTTTTTTCTCAGGAATGGAAGAGAACCCTGTAGGAAGCCATGGGCGCCAAAGCCAGTCTCAAACGGAGCTTTGTTCAGGCATCTCCGGCAGGAGCAGCCCTGTGAGAGTGCCAGGACAGTGCTGGCCTTGCTTTCTGCTCTGGGGATCGGTTGCTTCAGCAGGTTGGGAATACAAAATATGACAGGGCAAATCTATCTGTAATAAAGGAAGTAAAAGTAAGTGGCTAAGACTGGACAGGGTTAAAGGCAGAGTTTTTTGGCTCTTAGTTTCCAAATAGAGATGTATCTGATGGAGGCACCTAAAAGAGAATTTTCAAGCATTTTATGTGGATGTGGTGAGGGGAGCCAGGTTGGTTCATACATGAATATGGGGCTCCTCATCTTGGTAAGTGGTCTGAAGGGAGACACAAAATCCCTAGGCCAAAATGCTTTGGATCTGGGGGAGCCCACTGTGACCACTGGAGCACGGAGATCAGACCTTGTCCGAGCCACTGAGATTTTTGGCGTGAGCAAAGATTTCAGCCGTAAGCCCTTCCTATAGCCTAACAAGGCTTGGCTTTATGCTGTGAGCAAGATCTTGAAGTGCTTTTCTGCCAACACAGCAGACAGCTTGCTCTAGGCCAAGCTGCCACTTGAAAGACACAAGGAGATTGGGAGCCTGGATGAGGGAAGCCTTAAGTGTCCAAACCACAACCACCTTACCTCTGGGCTGATACGTGAGCACTGTTGTTGAGTTCTCCGATGAGGTAGTTCTCCTGGCTGGGAGGTTTTCCATTCACTGGGCATCTCAGATGTCCACTGTGTAGAGCAGGAACAGGAGCCTCCTAGGAGCTCCTGGTGTGGGGCCTCACAGGAGAGGTGGTCCAGCACCAAAAGAAAATGGGACAACGGCCCTTTGACCCTTTGACTATGGTTCTTCAGAGGCGTTATGGTCCCAGGGGCAAGTGGAGATGGTTTGCCTTTCTGCCAAAAAAAGAAAATGTGATGAGCACCTATGAAAAGTGAGTTTGTTTTCACAGGCTATTGCTCTTCTCAATGAAAATGCACACTCTGAAACTCTCACAAAAACCTGTTTTCCTTTTCACCTTACCGTACCTCGTACCTTCACTGTGACACCCCCCATGATGGGTAGCAACTTGTTACATGAGCAGTACCACTGTCTTCACAGGCATAAGCATGAGGAACAGATGGTGCTATTTTGGGTAAATCGAGTTATCAGAATCTGGTTTTACAAACCAACAATTTAACCAGTGGTGCTATGCCCTTTTTTGTCATGTAATGAGCATAAACCCATGCATTTCTTGAATAATAAGACCGAGCATTAAGATCTTTAGTATTTTTAAGATGTTTGGGCCTGGTCTGAATGTGATAATACACCTTATCTGGGAGCAAAGCACTCCTAACTCTTTCCAGGACTTGAAGAGTAAATCTTTTGCTTTGAAAATCCCAGAAAAAAACAAAGAATTGCTGTTGCAGTTAGTGATGACCAAAGCCAAGTACCAAATAAGGTAGGAGGCTCCAGCAAATGGATGAGGGAAGATGAAGGAAGAATGGTGGTGCTTCGAGGGTGCTGGAAGGGAAAGGAATAGCATTTTGCCTCCATAGTCAGGGGCCACTGCCTTGCCCTGTTCTCACAGTGTCTATGGAATTTGAAATTCCCTTTAGCATTTCTTGCTCTCAGCCTTAAGTTTGGCAGAGTGCAACGCTATTCCCAAGTGCTGGCCGGAGCGTGTCCAGCACACTACAGCAAATGTGGATTTTGTGCTACATGCTGAGGACCAATGCTGGTCTTATTAATGCACAGAGCCTCTCATATTTGAACTGTATAAACTACTTCTTTGTTCAAACAAACAATGGTCTTTGGAAATTTATTTTAATGCTGCCAAGACCAAATTGTTATTTAATTTGAAAAATGAATAATTCTGGCTGCCAAATCCCCTTTAGCGCATGTATATTATTGAATAACTTATCTATATGCCTATCGAGTTCTTGCTCCTCTGAAAGAATACAGTGAGCGACCCTTTGCTTGTACAGCAGAGTAGGAAAGGGGGATATGGCTCCTCTCTTCATTCCTGTCTTGTCATACAGAGAAAGAATGTATTTTTGTTTTCTATGGACTTGTTTGCCAGCTTTTTTGGCCATAAGAGATCAAATTTGGAGCTCCCTCTGGGAGAACATTTGTGATAAGGAACGCAACACAGGAAACACTTGAATCAGTAACCCTTGCTAATAGAAAAAAATATAATATCAAGGTATTTTTTATCATTTGACTTAAAAGTTACCCCATTCCTTTTTTTTGGCTTGTCCTATGCATTTGAGGTTCGTGTTGATGGGGATCATTTAACTCTCTAAAGGACCCTGCACTGCAGCCTTTGCATACCTGAGGAGCTACATAGATGAGATGTGGAAGACCGTTTGCTCAGGACAAGCTGTTTTAGGAGCTGGGAGCTGACCTTATCTCCTTCTGCCATATCGCACCTCACTGCCCTCAGCCAGAGCTTCAGGTTTGCCCAGGGACTTCTCTCTCTCCTGTGGGTAAAGAGCAGCCCTGGCAGCACAGGCTGAGCGTGAAAGCTGAGTGCTCAGCTCAAACAGAGTAAAGAAAAGCTACGTGTGCTCTCCCTGCAGCCCTCCCAGGTGATATGAGGAAAGCCCCTGCCTCAGTGAGCCATCGTGAAGAGCGTGCGTAGGCAGTCACCAAAGGAACAGAGGAGTGAAGGGGCACAGAGCACCTTCCCAGAAGTTAGACCCCTTTGGCATGGATGGGAACATTGTTACCTTATCTTCTTTGCAAACCTGGGCATCACAGCATGCATTACCATGTGTCACATTTCCAGAGTGTATTCAAAGCCAGTGGTGGCACCTTCCCCTCACATCACTGCAGTTTTTGAAGGCCCTTTGCTTTCACGGTATCTGCAAGAAATTTCTTGACAGCTTTCTTCAGGAGCAAGCAGGGTTAGCTTGTGTATACATACACACACATGTATATATTTGTCTGTTATGTATGTTATTATAGCTACCAGGATTGTCAAACCAACATTTTCACTGCAAACTAGGACAGTGCAGGCTCTCCACAGCAGTGAGCACTGTGAGCTGCTGGACCTCAACACGTGCTGTCTTTTGCCACAGCACCGTGACTGCGTATCACCAGCACAAGAGCACTTCTCTTCCTAGTGGATCAATGTACTTCTTCACCCTCTGCCACCATGCCAAGGTGAATGCCCAGGCTGCCGCAAGGTTAACCTGCTCTCGTGTAATGGGGCCTGATCAGATGCCCACACTGGCCACTGGCACTCCATGGCCTTTCATTGGACTTCTGTGGATGAAGGTAGGCAGGAGGGAATGGCAGTGCTGGTCCAGCTGAATAAGCCTGCCCAGTTTGGTGAGATCTGATTCGCTTGAATATGGAGCCTGCGTGGCTGTGAGTGTGTCTCTTAGTGAAGTGTCAGGAATCCTGCATCTTCCCTGGCTTTATGAAAATTATCTGTGTGGCTGAGTGTAGTGGAAAGCAGCAGCTGCACTCTTCTGTAGGTATTACATGTGTTATTAGCCTTGGGAGCATGCAAAGATGTCTATGTGGGACCAGAGAGTAGGCAGCATCGGGGGAGTCTGTTGGATACGGACAGCACTTCTGCTGCTGAACTGCAGAGTTTTCCTTATCCTTTATCTTTTTCCTCTCCAGCTTCTCCTCAGTCTCAGGCTGACTTCTGGATTCATTCAGTCTCATTCCCCAAATCCTCACATCTACAGAAAACGTTTTCCAAGGCTCCTGCCCTTTTACTTTGTAATTTTTAAAAGTGGACTTTCTAATAAATAAAGCCATGAAATAATACTAGAGGGCATACTGTAGGACCTACCATGTCAAATTATAAATAAACTGAAAGCATTTAACTTTGAGAACACCCCTCTCATACACCACTCCCCCTCCCTCCACCCTGCAAAAGGCAGCATTAGAAACATTCTTGTATTTAGGTAAAAATGTGAGGCCTAAGCTGTTAAAAGGCAATGTGCTCTAAAGCTTCCCTAATCTATTTTCCTCCAATTCTTTCCACCTCTAAGAAGCTTGTGGAGTTAGTTGCCGATTAACATTCAGGAAGATTGTACTCTGTCTCCAGTTCATTGCTCTCTTGTTGGCTTATTGTTATTCAGTGCCCATTTATTGTAGATGAGCCATTCATTTTCCTCTAATTGGATGGGATTGGATTTCACTTTCATTGTTGGATGCATTGAAAACCCGGGAGGGGCTGCAGGGATCAGCCCAAGGCTGGGGAGATTTAACTCAGCACAAAGTTTAGGTTGCAGCTGAAAGAAGCTGCATTTTTTTGGTTGTTTTTGTATGTAAATGCCTCAAGGGCGAGATTTGCGAGGTCTCCCTCGTGATCCCAAACACCTTATTGTGTAACTTATACTTTTACTGCTTTTATATAGTTCTGTACCAAAGCGCTCATCACATGGGGATTGCTAGGAAGGTTTCTGAGTGTCAGAAACCCGGCAAGGGCTTTGCACCAGCATCCCCCCTTGTCAGGATCTAACTGGCTTTCTGACTCTCTCAAATGTTTGGATTTAATCTTTTCACAGTGCCTGGATCCTACCCTGTCGTGTCCTTCTCTGCTTAGATTCATTTAGGGTAATACAAGGGCCCACAAGCAGAAAGTAATTTGGAGACTGCGCTCTGCACTAAATTCTCACCGCAAATTTCTCCAGCAGCTGCTGCATCCCCACCTAAGGGCAAGCCAAAGGCTGAAGAGCCTGCCTGGCGCTGAACCACAGCCCGGTTTTGTGGTAGAGACACAAGCCTGGACCGTTTCCATCTCTCAGAAGCCATCTCATAACTCATTCTGAAGTGTTGGCAGCAGAGATAAAAATACACATGGGCATCCATGCGTGGGTGTGCATGTCACTCAGCCAGAGGGTCACCATGCTGCATGGGAAACCCTTCCCAGCCAGAAGTACTGGATGGCTGCAGTCTTGGTGTGGGCACAGCCACTCCAGGCTGCTTGGCTGTGGCTTTCCATAGAGCTCAGGGGCAGCAGGGAGGCAAAAGAGCCCTCCTTGTTCCCCAGAAAAACCTATTTGTTGAGAGCAGTTATCAGGAATTAACTGTCTGAATTAAAAGCAGTATTAAAATTAAAATCAAGGGTTTAATTGTCTGAAAAATAGCTGTCTGATCCACTGCAAATTGCTTTGAAGTCAGTGGAGAGATGGGCACCCTTGGAGAGTGAGTATTGCCTCACAAGATGGGTATCATGGGAGGGATGAGCTGCTCTCTAGAGCAGAGAAGCAAGGAGATGCCTATCTCAGGTGCAGCCCTGAGCTCTACCACATCCTCTAAACATCTTTAAATGCACGTCGAAACATCAGCTGGCAAGGTAAAGCCAGGCACTGTCTTTCTGGGAGTGAAGGGAAAGGAAAAGGAGCAGGGACGCAATACAGCAAAACTAGTGCAGTGTGCTGGAAGGGTTAACATCTGGCGTGCTGCAGATGTGCATCTGATGGAGACCTGGGGGCTGGCTCAGCTGGGATATTTACATGGGAAATTCTCCAGCAAAATGCAAGCATGTACCGCAGCTTCTTCTTCCATGGGGGATCATTTCTCATCTCACGTTTCTTCTAGAACATAGAATTTATTTAAGCACGTAGGAGAGTCTGACAGCTTTAGAGTATCTCTGACACCTTTACTGTGCTGATAAATATATCTGAAACTGCCCAGCAGGCTTAAAAGCTACTAGAGAGGGCACAGGGAAAGAAGGGAAACACCTGTGTACCTATAAACAGCGGCAGTGTGACCAGAAAGCAGGTCATTAGAAGGATGAAACAATTACCAAAGCAACTGTTGAGAAAGACCCTCTACAAGAGCCAGCAGACCCCATTTCCTACAGATCTGTGCCCAGTTGCTGATAACACCTAAGAAAGTGCCAGCTTAACCCAAAACGCTACCTGCAGTAGGGTATTTAATAATTTCCTTTTCATGTGGATCCTCTGGTGTTTTATAAAGGCTAAGCACACACTTCCCTCCCTTTCCCTGCCTCCTTTAGTCAAATTTTAGGTGACTTGATACCTCTGAGACATTTACCCATTGCCCACATTTGACAGACGGACACCAGCAGAGACGACAGGAACCTGGACAGGAGGCAGAGGGAGCCACGCACCAGGTGAGTTGAAAATCAGAGAAGTTGGCCCCCAAACAACAGACTCTGGCTACGACACAAGACATTAACCATTAGAACTGATAGACCAAGCAATGAGGACAATGTGAAAAAATCCCTGAAATTAAAACAAGGTAAACTTTGACCTATTGCTTGCTGAGAATTTTTTGTTTAAAATGCTGTGGGAGACAGTACACCTAAAAGGATTTGACATGAAGATCTGCATTACAAGTAGCTGGTACCAAGCACAGATGTTTTGAAGGCCTGCAGACCCCCATGAAAGACCAATGGCAGCAGCAAGCCTGACTGTCCAGATCTGAAGTCAAGTTGACCAGCCAAAGACCTTCAGGTGATAGCAAACACACAAGACCTCACAGTCTGTCACTTAAATGCCCAATTATGCACATAAAATATTATTTTGAGGGTTTTTAATGAGGGTTTTTAAGCTTCATTAAATAAAGATTTACATACCTTCTTCCTACAGAGATACTTGGTGGTTGTCAACCCTGGCTCTTGGTGGTTCCTGGGGTCTCCAAGTCCCTATTAAATGGTCAGTGAATGATAATTAAACAAAGCAAGTCTATGAGCTCAAGAGCCACTGTCCTGGGTTTGCACTTTCTCTGGAAAATTGTGGTGGTCTGAAAAGCAAAAATTATAAAAACCATCTGCTCTGGCTCCCACACAGCCTCCCCTTGGCCTTTGCCTGGCTGTGCTAAGCAGGACGATCATAAATCATCCCACTGGGGTTTTCAGGCCTCTGCAGACAACATTGGTTATGGGCACTGAAGTTGGCCACAGACACAGTCTCAGCAGCACCGTATGGAGGGATCAAATCCTTATAGTTAACAGCACTTTCCCACATTCCCTGTGCAGGGATTATGGAGCCCCAGAGTAACTCACGGGTTTTGACCATTACGCACAACCTCTGTGCTATCTCCAGCACTTGCAGCTTGTTTTCCAAATCAGGGATATAGGCACAGCTCTTCCAGGAACCTGTTGGACATTTTCCTTTGGATAATGATCTCCAAGAGCGGTTGCAGCTCAGATACTGCTGAGCTACTCACAGTCATGCTATATGCACTGCACCAACATCAGCATTACTTCTTCTCATAAAGTTACCTCTTGTTTAAGGGGAGACCACGCATTTCTACCTTTAACCCAGCTTCAGAAGAACCTCTGTCTGTAAAATCACATCAACCCTCACCAGTGAACATCTTGGTTGTATCACACACTCAGAGTTCAGGTATTTTTCTCTTGGTTTTCTCCATTTTTTTCCAGCTCTCAACTACAAAGAGGCAACAGGAATAAAATGAGTCACCATCACAGGGAAGGAAGTTTGCTTCCTGAAGTCAAAACAGGGCCACGTCAGAGAAACCAAAGTATGGATGTGGAATTTTTACTTCTTCTGTCCTTGGACACAGCTACCTTTCAGCTTCCCTCTTGGCACATCAGCCACACCAAAACTCCACTCTTCTCTAAAGAAAAGCAAATCCAAATTGCTCATCCCACAGACATGGAAACTCCAGGTGTTGACCTCTACTCATTCAAGGACTTCACCAAGCAAAATCTATGACAAATAATAAAAATTATGGCCTTTTAAAACTCTTCCAAACAATTACAGAATGAAATGAGAACTTTATGTGCCATTTAAATGTCCCACTGTTTTAATAAAAATTTGACATGACCATTTTAATTAATATCAGGATTTTTTTCCAATTTCCTGATTTTGTCTTGTCTTTGTTTACTTATTTTTATTTCTTCGCATTCTTAGAGACTTTGCAGAGCTTAAAAAGAACACACACACACACAAATTTTAAAAAGAGGGAAAACAGATAACCCTTTTTCCATCTGACTATCTTTTCCAGATGTTTTTGAATGGGAACAACTAATCAGGCAAAAATTGCCTTGAATGGTAAATTAGCAAAAAATCAGTGGGGGAGGAGAATGACCAAAGTAGGAAGGTGAAAAGAAGAGCAGGCTGTTCCTAAGAGCAGGACATCCTGGACATCCCACTCCAGACTTCACCTCCTCACCCTCCGACTGCAGAAGGAGAGGTTATTTGCAGGCTAACTGGCTCTCTTGTCTTCATCTCCTGTCAAATCTGTATTTCCCAGAAAGCCTCTTTCCAGTCCCGAAACAGGTAGCAGGAGTGTCTGGACCCTGGTTCTCACTGGGTGGGTGCAGCAGTACCCATACTCTTGTCATGCCTTCAGCAAACACAAGACACACTTATAAAAGCATTTTGCCTTAGGCTGGGAGAAATGGTCCTCATCTTCCACAGTTGTCCAAGAAATGACAATGGACAAATGGCTCCTTGTCACTTGTTATTTTATTATGGGTTTGCCTCCATGAGAACAAGATGTGTCATGACCTAGAGAATGGAAACTGTCTGATTCTTGCAGATTTGCACCCGATGTTGCTGTTTCAGTCACATTCAATCTCCCCTATGCCTTTTAAAACCCTGTCGCTCCTCTTGCCACGCCTCAGGAAGGGCTTCATGGTGTGCCCAGGTCCCCCATGGCCAACTGGGCAGGACTTGCTGCAGCTCCTCATGGGGATGACCCAGGATGCTTCCACCTCCCAGCAAGCCATTTGAGGGGTCATTTCCATCTGAAGCTTAGGGCAGGTTGCTAACATACATTGCCATGAATAAAAAAAGACGGGCCACTAGTTAACAAATAACAAAGCCGCCACAATCAAAACATCTGTTTGGGGTTTATCACCTCAGGAGAGGATAGGTCTCGCTAATAACTCAGCAACAGTGCTGCCAGGGTGGTTAGGACAGGCCAGCCGTTTATAAAATCATAGAATCATTAAGGTTGGAAAAGATCTCTAAGATCATCAAGTCCAACCATCAACACAACACCACTATGCTTACTAAGCCATGCTCCAAAGGTCCACATCTACATGTTTTTGAACACCTCCAGGGATGGTGACTCCACCACTTCCCTGGACAGCCTGTTCCAGTGCATGTCACTGCTCTTGCAGTAAAGTACTTTTTTCTAGTATCCAATCTGAACATCCCCTGGCACAACTTGAGGACATTTCCTCTCATCCTGTCACTTTTTACGTGGGAAAAGAGACCAGCACCCACCTCTCTGCAACCTTTCAGATAGCTGTAGAGGGTGACAAGCCTCAGCTTCCTCTTCTCTAGGTGAAACAACCCCGGTTCCCTCAGCCAATCTTCTTAACGCTTGTTCTCTAGACCCTTCACCAGCCTTGTTGCCATTCTCTGGACATACTCCAGCAGTATATTTCTTGTACTGAGAAGCTCAAAAATGAACACAGTTTTCAAGGTGCAGCCTCACTGGTGCCAAATATCGGGGTACTTTCCACAGGAATATAGGGGCATTTCCCATGGGTCTTCCTGGATGCAAGAGACCTCCCTTTGTCATCCCCAGCCTGCTGGGGAATGGCTCCCACCACCTTTCAGTGCTTGGGTAGAGCAGTCAATCCGTGCTGGTTTTGCTTGTACAGGTGGGCCCCTGAAGGGCTGTGCTTACCATGCTGTGCCAGCTGCTAGGATCTGGCTCACCACGGTTAACGATGGGAGGCCTTGCAGAGCCGCGAAATGGTGTCTCCTCCTATGGCTGCCATCCACAGGAAGGAAAAAAAGCATCATATTTTTCCCAAAAGCCAGAGAGGTTCATACCAGAGTGACCCCAAGGACCAGACCCCTCAAAGCGGGGTGCACTGGGAGCGAGGCTGAGGGCATGGCTATCCTGGGCAGGAGCTCGGCTCGGCTCCCCACAGAGCAACTTTCACCGGCTGCTTTGTCCTGGTCTTATTTATTTGTTATGAATAATTACAGCTCCCCTTTCCCCTCCCCTCCGGCCTGGGCACAAAGCAGCCCTCTTCCCAAAAAGGCAGCGGCATGTAAAAGTTTCTTGTCGCATCTCCATTAAACTGTACGCTCTCCGCCCGCCGGCGATAATGCACTTCAGATAATTCGTTGACGCAATATATTTTCCAGGATAGGCTTTTGTTTTCTTTTTTTGGCTGCTCACCCTCTTTCTGTGGTCAGTTTTGCTCATTTCTCTTGTAAGCTGTCTAGAGGCAGAGAAAAGGCTTTCAGTTTTAAGCAGTTTCCTTTTCAGTCCCCCTTTATTGAATTCCAACCTCGATTTTTTTTTTTTAAGCATAGGGACATCATTTATCTTGGACTTTAAGTTGCAGGGGCCTTCAAGGGGCTTCTTTTTTTCTTTCCCAGCTGCATTTGTTGACACACAGTCAATCTGTTTTTTGCCTTCATTCCCCCTCTTCCCCCCAGCAGGCCATAAAGTATCGACAGCTGTGCCCTTTATTAGCATAGCCATTTTAAGCACAACAAGGGGGGAGAGACTAAATATATTACAGCCATTACCTCTGTCAAAAAGTGACAATTTTAAAACATTTTAGCTTTTCACTGGGAAAGGCGGGAACACAAAAGAAAGTGCTATAATTTTATTGTAAATGCTTTTTAAATATGGGTCACTTGGCCATAATCAATAGAAGGGATGGAAAAGTTCAAAGCTTGAGAACGGTTCAGGCAGATAGCAGAATTTTTTTTTTTCTTTAAAAAAGGCTTGTCTTTAAAATATGCTAATTGGGACAAAAATACAACAGTGAGAAGCATGCAAAATAAGATCTTGTTCCTAGCAGTTTTGTTTTCCGTACAGCTCTGTTCATGCTTTTCCCATCTACTTATAAGTGTGTTTTACAACTTGGATGGGAATTATTCCTCCCCAACAGGGTGTTATGAACATTTGGGGACTGAGAAAACAGAGGAATCCAGGCAGTCATTACTCTCTTCTCAAAAAGGAAAAAAAAATAAGCTACTGATTTTTCAAATGCCTTTGGAAGTGCAATGTGCTGCAGCCCTGATTTTCCAGGCTAGATTCACTTCTTGAGCATAAACTACTCCTGAAGCCTTAGAATCCTGGCAGTTTAGGTTCAGGTTTGGATTCTTACACTTGCTGATTTTTATACGGCAGAAACTTGTATTTTAAGCTTCTACAACGAGAAACCGGCCTTTTTGATTAGGCGAGGACTCAAGCCCAGAGTCAGCATCTGTTACAAACCCTAAAAGGTAAAAGAGGGCTTACAGATGCCCTGAAGCCTCTGGATCTTGGCTGCTTTTGTTTTAATTTGTAATGAGTTTATCAGGCAAAGAGGAAAAGGCAATCACAGCAGGGTTTATTCTGAATGGCTTCACCTTCCTCTCCATTTGGAACATCTGGAGAGAACTTACAAGTCTTTTCTCTTTCCTATCTGACCTCCCTAATTACAATTTTTCTAGAGTTTTCAATTTCAGAACATACGTAAGATTTGGCTTATAGCAAGGCAAGTTGTTAAAGAGGTTCCCAAAAGCAAGCTGCTTTAAAGCATCCATTTAAGCAAAAGTCCATGAAATCTTACATGCAAGGTACAGCATCTATCAACTCCTGTGATGCAGAATTTTTCTTGTAGTGGTTCCTGGGGGCCTGCATCCCACTGCTTTGAGCACTCTCTGAATTTGCAGGAGAGAGCGAGTGAACATCCTGCTCTGGGAAGAGTGCGGTCCACGGCAAAGGGGAAATGGGAAGGAATTCTCACCACCCATCTTTTGGCAACCAATTTAGCAGTTAAATGTAACCAGCTGGTCTCCCCAGGCTCCCTCTGTAGTCAAGGGAGGGAAAGCAAAGCTCCTGCAGAGGGTCATTCAGTGCACCCAAATTAGCCTTACTCTGAATTGTCTTCTCTCTCATCCGTGACTGGAGAAGGAGTTTGAAGAGACTACTCGGGTAATTTAGCCAGCTAAGATGGGTGGTCTGAATAATTCCTTCCCCATCAGCCTCTAAAAGCCTGCTTAGGTACCCCACAGAGATTGGCATCCCATCCGAGGGATCCATTCCCGAGAATGTCAGCAGTTCAGCAATCTGCACTTATGCCTGCTCTAGAGAAAGCTGGGATGTTTGAGGAGCTTACTCTATCCTGTTGGATGCTGTAGCTCCCAGCCAGGATGGAGCTGACTCAAACCACTCAGTCAGATCATGATGTAGAACTAGTTGTGGCAATGGTTACATTTGGGGATTTTTTCTTTTTCCCTACCTGTCAGGGCACATCTGCTGTCCTCAGGCCTGGCCAGAGGCCACCAAGATGGACGTAGCTGCAGGACAACCTGGCCCTTTGAGTGGTGGAATTCAAAGTGGCTCCGGTGCTACATAGACAGGAAAGATGGCTGCTTCTACCTCCTTCCCAGCAAACGAGTTGGATACCTCCTTGTGGGATCCCCTCTTCCTCATTCTTACTTGTACAAAACGATGAAGGGGGACTTGGCCTCAAGAAGCAAAGCAAGAGTCAGAGGCATTGTGTGCCTTCAAAACGAGAGACAGCCACACAGCAACCAAAGGCAAAACTGTTACGAAGGCACAACCTTCCTCTGGGCCAAGTAACAAGCAAAAGCAGAGGATCAACCAGACTCACCTGCAGATGATGGTGCTGTTAGTGAAAGGAGGAGCCCTCAAAAACACTCAGCTTTATGCAAGAAGGCAATTACCACCATTTCCCTGCAGCGTAGCCACCTGCATCTCCCCCACCTGACCTGGCCACCCTGCAGCCTGTGCCTGCCCTGGTTACCCATAGCAAGGGTGGCCTCCCAGGTCCCACCTCTGCCAGGCAGGGCCTCTGCCACCCTCGGGTCACCCCCAGGCAGCCGGCTGGCATCAGGGGTTGGGAAGGAGTGACAGCATAGCTCTCCAGGCTCTTCCACCTGCTCTCCAGACCGGGCAGTCTGTGCGAGAGCCCCAGGCACACCTAGCTGGAGGATACATGGCAAAGCTAAAATAACATCAATTCCCTCAAAAATTCCTGTCTATATATTGCATGACCACAGTGAGAACACAAAATTTGAAGAGAAGCAACTTCAGGGTGAGCAAAAGTCTTTGCATGAAGAAACCAGGAAATGTTACCTATTACTTTCCATAAGAACCAGAGCCATCCAAGTAACTAAGATGTTAACACAACAAAGATTTTTCATTTGCCAGATCAAATTGTACTCACTCTTCCCATCCCCAAAAGTAAGTGACCTCTTTGTACTACCACTAAATCATCATTTCTCCATGCTTGGCCAGAAAAGAATCTGACCTGGGCAGCTGTTTAACTTGCTGCTCCTCAAATATAAGCAAAGCCTGGCTCTCAACTGTTTGAACAGTGGAACAGTCTCTTTACAGCCAGCTTTATTAAAGCACAGGATTTTATTAGCTGTTTTGTGGTAATAAGATGAAGGACAATGTTGTGGAATTCTCCTTCAGGAGATCTGGGACTTTGTATACTTCAGGGTTTGCTTTCCTCTTTTGGACTGCGATGCTTGGCAACCAACTAATACGACAGTTTCATTTTAATATTCTCTTCCTTAAAGTCATCACAATTTTTCATCCAGGTAGAAGGAAATTATTGCTTGAAGAATTATAAGAAAAATATACTATTGACCAATTGTTCTTTTTTAATTTTTTTAAGACATGGCAGATTTTCAGGTGCTTGGAAAAAGTCCAGATGCAGAGTGAAAAAATCTATTTTGGCAACACTCAATATACAGCGATGTTGTTTATTCAAAACATCGAAGCTAATGGTGTCTTCTTCCCTGGGACATTTCATTAAAGTTCTGGTAATTTTCTCACAACACCACTTTTAACTGATAGCAAACGTCCCTTTTTCCTGAAAACCACTTTTGGGGCACATAAAGTTTCCATCAGCATTTGAGAATACCTGCCAGGAATTTTTCATGGACATTGAAACAAATATGTCTGAACTATTTTGCAAAATAACAAAGTATTCTGACATATTTCTGCAATTTCTCATCATCTTTTGTTTCATAACTTTAATGGGAAACAAAGACAAGCAGAGCTTCCAAATCATTGACGAGCTTCAATGAGAACTGTGTTACTGTGGATGTCAAAATAAAGACTGAAACACAAGTTTTTGTATTTGGGACTGACCATGAAAGGTCTTTTTAGGAATGAAAGGCACACATCTCTGAAATCTGCTGGCTCACAACTTCACAGGCACCACCAGAAAATCTATTGGCAATTTATTTAGAAGTGTGCCTTTTTCCAGTTACAGTATTTTCTGTATCAACTCAAATGTTTTGGAGGAAAAATGAAAGTATGTATTAATATAACCAAAAGACTTATTTCATATATTACAGAATAGCTCAGAGGTGTCAAACCCACGGCTCCGGTGGTTCTCCTCCTCCTGCAGCGTAACGCGTGTCACACGATGCACACGTGACCAGTGCTGGCAGGAGCACAGGGACAAGGTGCTGGGCCAGATGAAACAAGGTGGAGGTCTGGATTCGGCTGTGAGTTTGACACCCCTTTCCTACGGAATTCGATGCATTAGTCAAATACATACATAACGACTCTATCAGAGCTGGTGCTGGCAGAGGCAGCAAACCCTCCATCCCTCTCCGGGCTTCAGACCACTCTGTATTAAAATGTTTCATATTGCAGCAGATTCTCACGGTCACTTCTGAATAGGAACTTCAGACACACGTCACACGTGCGGCATGTCCATACTCTGTTGTGGAGGAAAGGGATAGAATTATAGAATCATAGAATGGTTTGGGTTGGAAAAGATGTTAAAGATAATCCAGTTGCAACCCTCCTGCCATGGGCAGAGACACCTCCCGCCAGACAAGGCTGCTCAAAGCCTCATCCAGTCTGGCCTTGAACACTTCCAGGGACGGAGCATCCACGGCTTCCCTGGGCAACCTGTGCCAGAGCCTCACCACCCTCACAGAGAACAACTTCTTCCTAGTATCTAATCCAAATCTCCCTTCCTTCAGCTTAAAACCATTACCCCTCTTCCCATCACTGCACTCCCTGACAAAGAGCCCGTTCCTGTCTTTCCCGCAGGCCTCCTTTAAGTACTGGAAGGCTGCTATAAGGTGTCCCTGGAGCTTTCTCTTCTCCAGGCCAGCCTGCAGAACAACCCCAACTCTCTCAGCTTGTCTTCATATGCGAGCTGCTCCAGCCCTCTGATCATCTTCTTGGCCTTCCTCTGTACTCATGCTCCTGTAGCAATCCATACAGCCTGTTACTGAAATTGCTGCATCTCCAGCCCTAAGAAGCGGCCTCAGCTGGTACCAAGACAGGACACAATTCCTCATTAACAAAGTTAGTTAGGTTACGCTCCTCAGCAAGTGTTCATAAATTCTTTGCGCTTGCAGCGTACTTAATACTTGCCTGTGCTGGGCTCAGAGTAGGCTGTGGATGATGCTTAAACCAGTATTACAGTTTTGAGAGCCAGCTTAGATGCAGCTAAGCGTAGTTTTTGGCTCCTGGACAACTCCTCCCGCCCCCTTCTGTATTCTTACATAAAGGTGTGATTACAGTGTTATCAACGCATTGACAAGTGGTGCTGTAGCTGTTGCAGTGTGGGAACAGCAGGTGGCTTCCTTTTCACCCTATGTAAATTGTGACGCTCCACATAGATGCAGCAGACAATGTAGTCCAAGTCAAGTCATAACCCAAACCATCAATGATTTTAGCATTCAGAAAGCTCCCAGCATACAGAAATGTCCTTAAGTTCCCTAGTTTTGTTTTAATTTAAAAAAAGGTACTGCTGGGGCTGGGCAGTGTCCATTGAGAAAACGAACTTAACTGCTGAGAGGACAGCAGTATGTTATTTCTTTTCAGTTCTTTTAGAAGACCAAGGAGATCTGTGGAAGCTCCTCACATGGGAAACTGCAGCATGATTTCATAGCAAGTCCCTCTCTACAAGGTCTTTGAACACCATCTTCCTTAGCTCTGGGAACCAGTGTCAAGTCACAGGAAACAAAGACAAACTGGAGAACCTTCACCAACCTCTGAAAGGGTCACACGAATGGCACGTGTTCATTTCTGAGCAAACTGAAAAAGGAATTACAAACCAGGACATGGATAATTCTTCACATAATTCATGCTGGGAGAAACTCACAGAGGAAGAAATCAAGCAGGCAAAGAGGCAACACCAGCAGTGCAGCACGCCTAAAACTTTAATCTTCATTTTCAAAGAGTACAGAAAATGACACTTTCTTCTCCTTCCCACCTTCCCATTCTCCACCCCACTGCTTCCTAAGTTCTCCCTAAAAGGAAATATTTCTTCATTGATTAGTTTGACTTCCCTTCAAGTGAGGCACACCCATTAATCTCCAAAAGTAGGCCCCAATTCAGTAAAAAACTTGCACATGCACTTCACTCTAGTCCACCCCCATTCATGGCAACATTTAATTTTACTGACTTGAATGCTGTTTTGAATAGGGATGTTATTACTTAACTAAAGACGGGAGGCGAGGGTGTATCTGTGTAGTCTAAGTGGGGGAGGGAAGGGAGAGAGGATGGACATAACAACAATACATCATCTTGTTCCCAATTTAAAGGCAATTTTAGCAGCAGTCAGTGACCGACACATTGGTAAAATCTTAAGCAGCAGCTTAACTGCAGAAGTGTGCAGCAGTAAGAAATCCAATGACATTTTAAAATGGGTAGCTCTGAAAGCACCGCCAGATGCCAGTTAAAGCAGCTTCATGAGGTCAGTCAGACTTCAAAGTTTTAATACCCTCTGCTCCTAATGCCATCAAGCAAAAATGCTTCTTCAATTACGATTATATAAAGGCAGAGACTGGCAAGACAATACAAAAAAAATAAAATATCAAGAACGGGAAAACCTACAGAGTTCAGAAAACAGGATTCTTGAAAATTAAAGGGTTTGTATTTTGCTTTACATTGTAGGCTTATTATCCCTTTGAAATACATTTACTTTTAAATTAATAAAGATAATAAACTAATAAATTGATATGTTTTTTAAACAGACATAATAAAAATTCAGACATTGCACCACAGGACTCATCATTTAGATATCCCAATAATAAAACAGTTAAAGTGAGGCTGGCTACTGTGAGGATAAAATGCCTAGATAAAAGATGTGGCTCTACGGAAAAGTGCAGATTAGAGGAGAATTGAGAGTGAAGCAGGAGATGCTTTAGTCTGAATCTGAACTGTCTTGCTTGTTGGTATGGTACTGGCTGACTGCTTCTTCCAAAGGAGCCATTGTACCATCCGGCCGCACTCCCATTGGCTTTATAAGCTCATCTCTGTAAGAGATTTTTAAAAAAAGGATACATATTAGCATATGCACACATATCAATTCACACGTGTATAATACAGTCACATACAGTATATGCCTTAGTACATAACGAGCCTTTAAAAGGAAGTTATTTCTGCTAAAGCCCTCTGTTTTGAAGAAAGAGGATCAAAACCCCTTCCAAAATAGGTGGGAGGGGAAGAGCAGGACAGATAAAGACTTCATTCATGTAGGCCAAACCTTCTTAGCCAATTAAAGACACCATGAAAAGTCACGGCTCAAGACAAGGAACAGGTTCACTGTTTTAGGTACTCAAATGAGCCGTTCTTCTAAGAGTTCTCTTACCAGTCATTTCTTCCTAAAATTTCACCTGCCATACTGGCCAATATACACCCAGGGAATTAAAACAATGATTTGGTACATATTCGTCTTGTTGAGGGAAATAAATGAGTTACAAGAACAGATTCTGTCTGCCTACACCACTACTAGGGGTGTGTAACTACTTGTTGATTCATCTAAAAAAAGCTGACTGATTCTAATACTATTGCTTTTGTTTGTGGCAGTTTAATTACAGGATTGACAGCCATTTTAATCTCTTCAAAGCTGCAAAGGCCTCTCAGAGCTAATCCAATTATATCTACTCCAGAAGCTACAGCCTCATCTAAGAGATGATTAATTATTGATTAAGCCAATCAAAAAGTATTAGCAAAGATTTATTTAATCCTCACTTTTTATCACCTCATTTATATGTGGATTATGGCAAAAGCTGTAAGGGCAGAGATAACAGTTTGATTTTCTGCTGGGAAAAAAATAAATGGAGAATACCTCTAAATATTCAGCAGTCACCTTAAATAAAGGAGCGGAGACTTGATGTCAATTTACACCTCACTTGAAAGGCAGCCCAGTAAAACTGATGATTTAACACACATATACCACCCTCCCGAGCCACAGACAATAAAAGTCTATCAGTCAATGGGGAAGCAAAGGCATTTCACCATCTCTCTGCCTTGTCTGCACAACTACCTTGGCTGAAAGAAGATGCTTGTACACAGGTGGCAATATCACCTCAACACAATCATAGGAACAGCAGGAAAGGCAACATCTGCACTACATGGCATGCGTACGTTGGGTATCAGACAGTAAAGCAGCAGTTAAATTCAGTCTCCAAGAGTCTTTTTTTGCTCAGGAAGAGCAGAGCCCAGCAAGAGAAATCCAGCTCTTTGTGCAGATGTGGCAATCAGATACTACAGGGATAAGCTCACAAATCCCAGTGCCTGCGGCATTTCTAAATATGAGAAACTGGACCTGGAGAAAGTGCTGTGGGTTTGGCAAACAAGGGCTGAGTGGGAAGCTGTGGGCTGGGGAAGAAGGTTTGTCATGACCATCATTGAAGAGCACAGGCTGGACTCTGCCTCTGTGTGTGTGTGAGTGTGTGTGCAAGAGCAGGATCTATCTTTAAACAGCCTGGAGACAGCCTGCCGTACGTGAAGACTGATAGCAAGTCCTCTTTCTTCAGGCAATGCGATCTATAGTGTGCAGGTTCTGCCCAAATGAGAGCACCCTCATGCCACTTAAGTTTTCAGGTATCTGCTGGGGCTATCTGGGAGAAGTGATCAAAAGAATACTCAAAATCAGATCCAAAAGAGCTCAAAAAATGAAGGCTTGCACATCCAGTGTCCAAACAAGACCAGAACCCTCCCTACCTGCTGTAGGTGTCTCCCAAAGGCAAAGCAGGAATGCTTTGGAGTTGCATCTAGTAGCAAAGGCTTTTTTTCATAGGACCCTGCACATCTAAGGTCTTCTTGGGTTTTAATCACCATAATACAAAATAAATGTCCTTTGAAATCTGTAATCACTCCTGCAACATTTCTTCAGTGCCACTTACTCAAGTTCAAGCCTCAGTAAGTACACTTATTTTTGGAGAACAACTTGAAAAGTAAGTCCTTGCTCTTATTTTTTTACATCCTAAAAGTAAAAACACAGCCACGAAGAAAAAAAATCATCTTTGCCTGCCCTCTATGCTGAGAAGATCCTAGATTTCTTTTTTAAAGACCACAAGACATACTTTAGGTTGGAACATTTAACATTGCAGCCAGAAGTCACAGAATCACATAATTTATTAATCATTTACAATTTATTATTGGTAATAAATAAATTATAATGACTAGTAAAGGATAAAGAAACAGTTCAAGGAAAAAGAAATGCAGGAAAACAAGGTTCCGTGGTCCTCTTATATGGGGACCTCCCTCTTTCTCATGTAAGGATTTTTGCAAGATATCTATAAATATTGTCAAAAAGTCCTATCGCATCATTTGTCACTTACAAAGAAATAGCTCTTTCTCTGCAACTTTCCTTTCATGCCTCACTTTTACATCCTGCTATACACACTCCAGAACTTGGTAGAAACTTTTCCTCTCCCAGCGAGTCATCTGCGGACACTGAACACCAGATGCAAGAGACACATCCATATGCACAAGTCCGGTCTGTGGTTTCTGTGGGAGTCTTTTAGGGATAAATGCACTAACTTTTGCATGATGATGTAATGTAGAAGTCTGAGTCACTGCATTTGTATCTTCTTTTGTGACGCCCGCAAGCCCGTTTCTCAACTTGCTGTACTCGTTTCAAAGTGCACCATTATGAACGGTGCTGTACTGCACATGAGGTTCATTCCCAATGCATTTCCTACTCTCTGGGCTTTAACTGTAAGCTTGGATGAGCTCACATTTCATAGAATAACATGAATGTTTATCAGTCACCTTTCTGTTCCTGCATGAGCTTCCTGCTTTGCGAGTCCTTGAACAGGATGAATGACGACTGTAACAAGTTTGCTGTTCTTTCTCCATATTGGAGGTTGAGCTCCATACACCCTTCCTCAGACAAATGCCACCCAGTAAAACTGACTTGTATGAAGAAATATTTTAGGCCACCAAAAGAAGACGTAGCAGGAGGAACAGGAATCAGACAAATTTTTTTCCTAACCATAATCCAGACCTAAACTGCTAAAAACACGGTATTCTTTTACTGGTGAATACTTGACTGCAAGTTCTAACTCTACACAAGCTTATTCCTATTTTTAAAGAGAAAAATACAGAGGGATACAAAGAAGTGAAAAGGTCTGGGCTGCCTACAAAGTTCACTTCAGATGTTTGGAACAACTATCTGCTAAGTAATGCAGGACTGCAAGAGGCACCACTCAGCCTACTTCAGTACCACACAAGAGCTCACAGAGCTGATCCTTACCTGGCGCGAGTGGTCTCAGCTCTGCCACCCTCAGCAATTTGCCCATTTAGCACTGGGTGTTCAGAGACCTCTTTGGCAACTTGGGCTTGCTGAGGATGTGCTGACTGTTTAAGGGGAGATATGAGGTGGCAAGGGAAACACCAGAAACAGGCACGTACAGCCTCAGAAGACAGTCCGCTATCCAGAAACTGGATGTTCATGGTACCCCTATAGGGCAGATGAGAGATCACTTCAGCCCAGTAGGTGGCAGCGGGAATACTTCAGTATCCGTGAAGATACAGACAAGTACACAATGTGCATATTTAAACATATTTGAACATCCTTACGTGACCTCCCATATCCTCAAATACACCTTCTTGCAACATTCATTTTTCTAATGCAAACAAAGCATTCTATTCAAGTGTACTTAGAAACACACCATAATTAAACAGTTGGTAAAATGCATTCTCTTCTTCCACTTCCAGATCTCCCAAGAGTCCCTTCAAATGTATCTATACAATTTCTGGCTTCCTGCTTGCCATTTAGCTTGATAACTACTCAAAAATCATTCCATTGTTTTGAAGGGTAACTCTTTCTTGTCTGCCCTATGTGCTGTAGGGCAGTATTGACATATGGAATTAATGATGGTGTCTGCAACGAAACAGCCATCATGTAAACACTGGTCTGCTCCTTTATAAAATGGCATGTTAGGGACCTATTCACTTCCTTATAATTGAGTACTACATAATAGTTCTGATCCTTTCATGTAACATTATTTTGTTCTATGATTAGAAAGAGGAGGAAAAAAAAATAAATCTATGTAATGTTGCCTTCTTCTTTCATCCTATGATTAATTTTGTGTTTTTAATGAGCATGGTTGCTTATTTAGACAGGTTCTCTTACATACTTGCTTTGTTGACTTCTGTTCAATGTACAACAAAACCCAAGCTGTGATAATTGGAGACCATTTCATCAGCAAAAGGATTCTTGCTATTAATACAAGGTTGGCCTGGAAAAAGCATCCTGACATTTTAAATTAGTCAATTAATATACAATTCTACCTACCATTTATAACAGAAAAAATGTCAGCTTTTTTCCCAGTCATTTTAATTAACTCAGAGTATTTCCAATAACCTATGATATAAACAGACAGAATACCATACAACAATGATTTAAGGTGGCTGATATTTTGCAAGAGTGAAAGGTTGTGTTAAATCTTTTTGCAGATTTGGGGAGTTTTTCAAAGTTCAAAGCTGTACATCATGTACAGAGGGCACTGATTTAGAATCACCAAACAATTCTCAATGAATCAACAAAATAGTACTGATCCTTACTCCAGACAAAGCCCACAGAGTTACTTCAGGGCCAAGTTCAGGCATCCAGCAAAATAACCTAAGTAACATCTGCATCTTCAGTAATCAGGATTTTTCATCTTAATTTATACTTAGAGTTTATAGATATATAATGATTTTAATCACTAATCTAATCCAGCCAAATTTGAGCAAAATATTAATTTGTATAAAAGGAAATGGCTTAAAAAATTATATTCAGCTTTCCTCCGCATATTTTGATAAAATTAAACTGGGTGATTAGTTTTAAGTTAGCTTTGATGATGGTCAATTACCCCATGAGCAGGCCTGAAAACCAACAGCCTAACATAACAGAAAAACTCGAAGTAAGACCTGAAATGACCAAAAGCATGGATCAGTTTTACATCACCAGTTTCAATTCATTAGTCCCAATGCTGAAAATGAAGAGAAACCTTTAGAGCAAAAATCCACTGTCGTCTTGTGGAACAAGGGATTAAATGCCACTTTATTACTTATGGATTCAATAAACCAGTACAAAGGGTACTGTGTAAACAGTTAGCAGCCATTGAAGAAGGCTAGAACTTCTCAATGAAGTAGTACTATTTGGCAAATTCATTTTCTGAGTTCGATCTGTTATCTTTATCAGGGAGTGCAGGGATAGAATGAGAGGTAACGGTTTTAAGTTGAAAGAGGGGAGATTTAGATTGGATATTAGGAAGAAATGTTTTACTGTGAAGGCAGTGGCACTGGTTGCCTGGAGAAGTCATGGGTGCCCCATCCTTGAAGGTGTTCAAGGCCAGGCTGGATGGGGCTCTGAGCAACCTGATCCAGTGGGAGGTGTCCCTGCCCATAGCAGGGGGATTGGAAATGGATGACCTTTAAGGTCTCTTCCAACCCAAACCATTCTATGATTCTCTCAGATAACGTTGCAAAACTTTGTCAGTCCTTTAACTTCTTTTTTCTTCCATGCCTTTCTCCAGTAAAAGCACACTTGCTCTTTAAAGCTCAGCTTCCATTACCATTACTGTACTAGGAAAACCAGTTTTGTTGTACATCACACAAGTCCACTCTAAGCTCTTGTTCAAGCTGCGCAGATAAAGTTAAATGAACTCATTCAATATTAGAAGGTGTAATTGGCTTCCTGTCCAACTTCCTCCCCTCTTATAAGCAAAGCACTGCACCAAATTGAAACTGCTCAGTTCCCGGTACACATCCCCTCCTACAGTGACAACAAAAAAGACCAGCAGAAGCTGGAAACCTGCCACTAGCAGTCTGCCTCAAAGCAAGATTCAAAATCCAGGATCAACTGAAGACTCCTAGCAAGGTAACCTCCACTTTAGATATGTAGGTTGCAAATTAAGGGAAAAAAAGTACATTCCACTGGATACTTAAAGCTTTACGTATCTGAAAACTCCAGCACTGAAGGGCTCAAGACTGAGGCAGAACAGTTCAATTCCAAAAACATGGATGGACTCGCACTACGATCAGCATGTCACCAACTCTTTCATCTTGTATACAGAGCTGGCAGCTTCCCATTTTATTTAACATCTGCAAAAGCCAGAATTGCGCTCAATTACATTCATTAAAAACATCCTACAGTCTCCTAAAACAAAGTCTTTCTTTATGAAAGCCTTTCCACACCCAATTTCCAGTAAAACAAAAAGGGTGGGAAGAACACTCACGTGATTTTACTTGTGTTATCACAGCACCTAAAGGGGTCACATCAACATCACTGTTCCACAGTAATCATTATACTGAAAAACAAACAAACAAAACCCCTTACCACAGAAAGAGACCCAGCCCTGAAGAGTTTGTGGCCTAAGTGCTACAGAATGAGCTGCAGGTGGATGTAACAGACACAGAAAGCCCAAGGTAGAAGTAATGCTCCTGGCCAAGAGGATAAGCAGTGACACAGGCCACCAGCTGCTCAGTTATTGTCAGCATGTAGCAGGCAACCCAGCAGGTGTCTCCGAGCCTCCGCACTGAAAAGGCTCTTGTGCTACAGTAACGCCATTTGGACTTTTTGTGTAACTGTTATAGTGAGAGCAACTGACTTGTCTTCAGTCTTAGCTTATCTCCGGTCTCAATCTCCCTTTTTAAAAAGTTTTAGACCATTTAGCCATTTTATTGTGGTACCCATAACACTCAGCATCTTAATTCTCTAGCTTACATAGCAATCATTCAGTTTTATGCAGCAGTTCAATTAAGATTACACGTGCATAGCATTTCCTTCTCTTCATTGAGAAAATTGTACCATACTATGCCTGTTTCTATGCAAATACTGTGAAAAAGTATCCAATTACTTCACTGCCAGTCTCAGATCAGTTGTTACGAGATCCTTCACTGCTTTCACTCCTGCTTATAACTCAGTCTTTGTCAGCTAATATAAAATCCAGATTCTCCCGTATCTTTTGCTGTATTCCTAATCTCGAACAGAGATGTAAAAATACTTGGTTTGCTGAATTTTTCTCAATAGATTTTGTTATTTGAATATCTACAGACTCTTACGAAACACAAATAGATTTCTAGCTGCTGAGTTTCCCCATGTTTGAAGAACACCCCACTTATATCTTTACCTCAACTCCTACAGCTCAATGTAGCGGTAAATTAGTATTACACTAAGTGTTTCTCAAGAATGTAGAACTTTTCTTATACAGAAAACAAACTAAAAGCAATCACTTCAACATGGCTACAAGTATGGGGAAGAAAAAACAGTAAATTCTAGGCATATTGAGTCAAAGAGAAAAAAAGCCATAGCCAAGAATGCAGGTCTGCTCCCTTTTTCTATGTAGAAAGTTACAAAATAAACTTTCTGCATCAATAACACACCTATTTATGTCCCATTAAGTACCATTTCTAATCGCATTACATCAGTCATTTAGAAGAAATCAAAAAGGCTCATTTGTAATCCAGTCCACACTTCCTCTAATAAATGGCAATAATTCTTAACTCTAAACTCTCTTTTAATTGCTCCATTATATAGTGTATTGCTTCTGGTGACAACTATTTTCACACTGTATTTTGTTCTTCATAGAAGCAACAGACAGAAATAGTTACCATGAGATGCTGCTCGTTGACTTGGGGAAAATGAGTACACTGGCCTTGGGCTTGGATTGTGTCCCACATTTTAAAAGGAGAAATCCTTATTATTATCTGCCTATCTGTTTAGGAGGCAGGTCCCCTCATCACCAGACCTTCCCGATTCTGTCCAACTCTCTCCAACTGAGGTATCCTCTGAAGTCCTGTTACATATCCCTCTTTTCTTTGAAGTGCTAAACATTTTTCTCTGTAGTTAGAGTAGTCCTAATCCTCCAAAAAAGTTGATTATAGCACTATTTTGAAGCACTAGACCTCAGTAAAAAGACAGGACACGAGCTGCCTCCCTCAAAGAGAGCCACAATACAATACCTGGAAAGTTTATCAAACATGTTGACAAGCTTCATAGCTTCATATTCTTTTTGTTCTTCTGTCATTTCATCCATTGGATTGGGCATTGGTTCTTCCAAATGACCAGTGATAAGGTTAATGCTGGAGGTGGAAAAACAACAGTTTACATCTCTATAGAAATATATATGTAAACTTTCTGTCTTCTTGAGAGGAGGAGAGAGGAACACAGTAACAGAAACCAAGACTAAAACTATCTGAACTGCACATGAAAGTTTTTACCATAAATAGACAACTTTGATATTTATACCTTTTTTGTAACCTTCTCCCATGATTCATGGTATTATCTTCTTGTTGATTCACTGCATTAATGTCTCATTAGCTACACAGTCCACTAGTACGTGTTATGTTATAATCCATACACGAGCAGCTTTAAAGCAGGGGAATAATGATGGTAATAATGACAATGTCATCAGCAAAAATGAAATAGATGAGGAACAGAATGACAGATACTTGTTTGCAACTAATTTCGTACAGGCTTAATTCTAAAAATATAAACAGGTTCCAGTTACATTTTCTTACTAATGCAAATCATTGAATTCAGTTTACTATTATTCCCCTCCCATGATGATTTTTTCTCATACAAAATTAATGTTACCTTACTTTGAGAATTTACAATGTCATTTGTATTTTTACTGTTAAAAGAAGTGAATGGTGATGAAGAAATTATGTAACATAAGCAGAGAAGTAGTTTTAAAGAATATTTTCAGGACAAATTATCTTTTCAAGCAGTTCAAATACAAACATTTAACAGCAATACAGATAATCAGATGTACAAAGCAACTGATAGTTTTCTTGAATGTTTAAGTGTCAGCTTTTAACTATTATAAATAGATACTAGAGTTTACTTATATGCATGTAACTGGACATTAGGCTTTCGAAAGGAGAGTAAAGACAGAAGAGCAAGAAAAAAATCCTAGAGTGCAAAATGAAATCTCCTGCTTTAGAGTTCTCTTCTTCACATAGAAGCAATATAATTCCTGTAACTTCTCATACATTTAATCCCTTCTTTCTTTAATGTTCCTTAGTAAGAATTTTTCAATAAGCCTCCCACCACATCATATCATGTTAGGTTTGTGGTTGGACCTGATGATCTCAAAGGTTTTTTTCCAACCTAAACGATTCTGTGATTCTGTGATCTTATGTTTGTGTAATCCATGGAAACACAGTAAACCAGAAAAATAACATGCTTCTGATGTCCACTATCAAGTTTCAGAACCTACTTAAAATGTCATCAAATCACAGTTGTAACATGACAAACTGAAACCTCTTAATACGAAATTGATTACAAGTAATAAAAACCAACAAACAGAGCTTCTATATGATCACTGAATCCTTCAAACAAATATACTGAATTCCTGATGCTTGATTTCTACAGAAGTTATTCTGCTCCTTCCGTACTTATCCACATGACCTACGCAATTTTTTAGGAAAATTTTTGTACCAGGCAATCTAAATGACTGAAACCAGACCTACTGGTTGGTTCCTTCTTTCACAAAGTCCCACTTAAAACCTTAAGCCACATTTGACACCTCTACTTTCTCTGTTACAGAGATATGCCCCACAAACAATAGTCAGTAGTTTGGCTGCTAAGTTTCTTACCACAAATTTCTTTTCTAAAATTCACGTAATTTGTTAAAAAAATCTCTTCTCACACTTGGATTTTAAATAGTAACTAAGAGTCTGTAAAGAAACGGTCCCACCTGGAAACTCCCTCAAACTTCCTCATAGTTATAACGATGCAAAGAATTCCTTTAGCTTTTCTGATATGGACTTGACCCCTTTCTCTGCAGGCTTCCAGCTCTTCATGAACCTGTGAAGAAGATTCCCTTTATTCTTAGTGCCTCCAGTAAGCTGCTCTTCACAGCCCTTCGGCCTGCTTTGTTACTCTTACTGTATCATTTCAAATAGCCTCCTGCACTGTCATTTAACAATTCCATCTAAGTATCCATTCAAACGGACAACACACATGTACTCTGAACCTCTAATATGCAGCTTGAAACTACTCCTAGGTGATCCACAAACATTTCACATTTCTTTTTGACAAACATCTCACTTTTACATAGTTCCTCCTACTGAAGTGAAATAATTCTCATAATGCTTTGTTTTAGGGGTTTTTTTAAGCCATCTGACTATATGACGGTCACAACTAGAGGCTGGTTTCTCAATAATTAGACCACAAAGTCAACAGGAGATGACAGTTGATATAAGCACATGTAATTTCCAAACTGGCCTCTCTGGAACAGGCGAAATAAAATCATGTCAAAACATCTAAACTGCAACAGGATATAAAGAACTGAAAACAATACTATACTTTGGCTTTGCAGATTTGTATTCTTCTGTATCTGTATCTTCATCATCTGAGTACCAATGATCTCCTCTTCCTCCTGCTAACAGGCCCCTTGCTGCCAGCAATCCTGCTGCGTTACCATAGCCTGTATATTTTAACAAGCTGTCAACTGCAAAGAGTGGATACAGAAAATTATTCAGCTACGATCAGCTACAAAACAAAATCCATCAGAGTGTTATAAGAATCAAGAGCTACAGCAAGAGGCAAATATACTAATTACAGCAAGACATATAGTAAGAGAGGAGGGCAATGAAGATGATAAGGGGGCTGGAGCACATCCCATATGAGGACAGGCTGAGAGAGCTGGGTTTGTTCAGCCTGGAGAAAGCTCCAGGGAGACATTACTGCAGCCTTCCAGTACTTAAAGGGGACCCACAGGAAAGGGAGAGTAGTGACAGGATGAGGTGTAATGGTTTTAAGTTGAAAGAGGGGAGATTTAGATTAGATATTAGGAAGAAAATGTTTACTGTGAAGGTGATGAGGCAGTGGCACTGGTTGCCTGGAGAAGTCATGGGTGCCCCATCCTTGAAGGTGTTCAAGGCCAGGCTGGATGGGGCTCTGCATAACCTGATCCAGTGGAAGGTGTCCCTGCCCATAGCAGGGAGTTGGAATTGGATAACCTTTAAGGTTTCTTCCAACCCAAACCATTCTATGATTTTAAGTAATTTTTACCTCTCTCTTTACAAAGAACAAAAAGAAATTCTGCTGCAATCTGCTTTACTCCCAGGTCAACATGTGTCATAAGGCGCACAAGCTTGTTTCTCACTGTTGTGCCAACTTCTGGACGATTGGATACATCCCTTAACGGAGGCAATACCTAGCAGCACAAAAACAAAGGAGAAACAGAATAGAATGCACGGCAAGACCTATCCAAGTCTTGTAGAAACACACACAGTCAACAGAACAAGAAAATACTGTAAGCTCTGCTTCTTCATAAACAGGAATAAAATCAACCCAGCTATGCTTACATGCACTAGTAATGACTCTTGCTTCTTAATACATTCAGGCCTTCTGGTCTGCCATCCTGGGCAGAAGAGTACTAAGTCCCAAAGGCAGACTTTAAAAAAAAAAGACAACTATTAGGGATTTAACAGCACAAATGAGTGTCCCAAAATAGTCGGCCAACAGGCAACAGAAACTTCCTGTTCTTTGTTTGTTCTGTTTTTCTCAGATATCTGGTAAAAGCATTAAAAATAGCAGCTTAAGGAAACTTACAATATTAACGTGGTGTATAATTTATACAAAACTATGAATATACTTACAATGAAAAGTCACATTGCAAGTTCTACTACCATAAATCTCAAAAATAAGCTCTACATGTGTAGAGGAAATGTACTTCTCCCAGAAAACACTCTTTTAAAACTTCAATCTAAACTTCAAAAAGGTTTTGGAGAAACCTATGTAACATTTCCTCAAACACGCTATCTTGTCATTAAACATAATTAATATTGTTAATTTCAATGCTAAAGAAAGGCAGGAGGTGCCTGAAATACAGACCTAACTTCTATCTCCTTATGCATACATCTTCATGCTCAAAACCTACATTATTTTTTTCACACTCACAGGATATGTTATGATAGGATATGATCTACGATATGAAATGAAAACAAATCTGGGCCATAATGTGAAATATTTAATGACCTGAAGATGCCTATAAGAATTATGGATTTTCAACTAAACCAAAGCGGTCACTGTCATATGAACTGCAGGTCCTTTGTCTTCTAGGTGTCAACGTAAAATGCCATGTTCTGTGCAAAATTACTACACAATTACTACTGAAATCAGACTCACTGGGAACTGATACTCAAAAAATGAATGCTACAGTATCGACTACTGTGAAAAAACAGACCTTCTTCAAACTAAGTATTCAAACAATAAGCAAAACCATTTCACTTTGTCCCTGCTTACTTTCCCCAGTGGGGATAGTACCATGACTGCCACTTCACAGTGTGTTGTAAGAATGAATTAATGCTTTTACAGTACTCTAATATAATACAGTGATGAGTGTCACAGGACAGTCCATGAAGAAATTAATCATTCTGTCTTCAGATCAGAATTTGAATAGTGCACAATAAATAAAGCCTAATGCCAACACTTAACAATGAGGGTAATTCAAAATATCAAACATCCGGTCACGCAGTCAGCAGTATCCATCTATTCTGTGCACTATATGAGGCAGTAACCCCGCGGTAGGATGCAATTATATCCTGAGATCCAGATGCTGAGATGTTGTAAAAACACGCAGACAACTTCATTTTCTAAGTTCTGAACACTTGGCTCTGAAACTTTCTTTTTTTTTTTTAACTTAACAAATCAAAAGAGTATCCTAGGAAAGAACCGCTGCAAACAAAAACAACAAGCAGCAAGGACAAACTACTTAAATTCCTCAAAACCAGTTTTCTGATATAGATAGGAGAGACAGAAAACATATTCTCTTTTCCATTATAAACTCCATTTGTGAATTCAGGTGCAGCTTTGATCTGGGAGCAGCATCTATGATGCAACCTGAAAATCACTTCAGCTTAGGAAAAAGAACATTTCTCAGCTGGTTTCAACTGTCTTTCTCTTCCTCATCTTTCAACTTCTCTGCACCCAACTTCAGGAAAAGCAGCAAAACACAAAAACAATGCATCCCAAGCCACAGAGATCCTTCCGATCTTTAACTACAGCATGGAAATCTTTTTCCCCTGTAAAAAGCCTGCACACAGTGTGTACTGTATAAAACAGCTCATTTAAGAGACCAAGTGATAAAGTGTGCCTCTGTTCACAGATGGAGTTTGACAGAACAGCTGATACACACTGGTGCACTACAAGTTTCAATTCCAATGACTCTATCTGCTGAGGTCAAACTAAAGCTCAAGCAGAAGCCATCAAAACACCCGAAGCCTCACAGGCTACCACACGGCATTGTAAAGTTTTAATAACTGCACTGAAAATTTTTTGATATGCTGGATGTAAGGGGCAGACCTCACTGAGTTTTCTGCCCCTGTATCACATGATCTAGTGACCCACACTAACACAGCTTTATGATACCCAAATGTTATTATTTAACAGCTCTACAAAATGTATTGTGGAACTTAGGCCATAATATCAATTGATTTACATGACTGAAAAATAATTTCTATAGCTGACAGTTGTCAGAGACCTAACAGAAAAAAAAAAACACTGCAGGGAACTTTGTGAGTAATTTAATATGAAATAATTTATACTTTTAAAGTATCAGTGCCTTGCACTGTTGTACAAACCTCAGAAAGTTTATAATTAGCTTAATAGTCAAATTCTGATGAATATTTTACGCACCTGAGCTTTGATAAACTTCCTGATATTCCTATGAGTTCGGCAGCATTCAGTTAATAAACTGAGAACTGGAGTCAGGCCTTCTCTATAGCTGCTTCCCTAAAATAAAACCAATCACAAACAAAACATTTTTAAGGGCAAACTTTCCTTTTCAAATCACATAAACCCTTCAATGAAGTCCGGCACGACAGCCAAAAAATGAACTTTACATACGTATAAACAAAGACACACAAACACAGAAGCAAGTATACTTCAGATCTTCACGGGAATTTGTTCTCAATTTTGAGGTGTTTCACAGTTTAGAAACAAGGACATCCACATTTGTGCTAAATACTCTCTGAAACGTTTGTAAGAAGCTTTACATATGTGCTTTAATGAAACCACATATGCTTTTTGCTTTAATGAAAGAGGCCCCTTTTGTGAAGAATCTTTGCAGTTCATACCTTGTCTATTCTCTTCTCCATGAAATGCAGTAAAACTTGAATTGCTCCCATATCCATACCATTGTATTTTATATCTGTCTCTTCTTGGGATGATGGACTAATAAGAACATCCAAGCAAGAAACGGGAACATTGCTTAAGAGGTTGACTGCATTGCTGAAACAGATTTAAAAAATCCATTATTCATGTGGAAGAAAGAATTAAAAACAGAGTACAACTGACCATAAACTGTTTGTACAACTGCAATCAAAAAGAGGCCCTGCAACTCAAACAATCCCTTATTTTCTGCTCCCTAGGTTTTAAAGAAGGTGGCATGCATTACTGTCTGAGTGCTGGCTCTCGGAACAAACAAGGAAAAAGAAAGACAAAAGCTCCAAAAGCTATACTGCAGCAGTGCATTATTACTTCCAGCCCCCGCAGTATCCTATCCCACAGATAAAGCACAGCTTCCAGCAGGGTGTGTTACAGCAGCTGATCTTGCAGGACAGCAGGGGGAACTCTCACATTGATTTGCAGCGGTCAGAGCTTTTTCCTCCTTGAAACTTAAAATATTTTACAACACATCCACATTACCATCATTAATATGACAAAGTACATGACAGAAAACATCTCCTCCTCCTATAAGAGTGGGGCATGGTGGCAATTTCTCAGGTCCCCTGAAGTATTTTCACTGCTACTTAGCTTGTCATTTGTAGGAGATACAGAAGGCTTTTAACTCATTAAATGAATCAGGTTTATTTACCAAGCACTACCTTTCAGTAATTGGCAGTCTCTGCATTCTACAGATCACAAAGAGAAGCACTTCCCCAAACATCCTTAAAGTGATTTAAATTAGACGACAGGGTCCCTCCCTCTTCCTTAATGGAGTAAGATGGAACTTTGCAAGGATCTGTTTTATGGTACACATGCCTCGAGTTTGCTATCTATCCTGTTCTCATTATACAGACAGATATTTGTACTCTTCCTGAATATGGGGTTTAATCACACAGATACTGCAAAAATTAGAATTCTGTCATTATTTATTTGCCAATGTCCAACTAAACTTACAAATGGATATATTCAGAAATATACAGAACTATTTAGGCAGACCTCAAAGCCATGAATGAAACTATGAGCACTGACGTTTCAAGGACTGGCAAAGTCTTCTAAGAACAGAGAAAGGCTTTTCAAACAGTTTCACACTTTTAATAATACCTACTTAGAATCTGCCCTCAGTTTTTACGTTATTAATAAAATTGTAATGAAAATTTAGTAAAAGAGAAAGCAAATCACTGCAGTCAAACATAACAGGATTTCTAACAAATGCGCTGGTTTTGGTCTGATCAGACTGGGTGGCTGTTCCACATTGTGCCATCTCCTTTTTGCTCTTTTAACAATTGTATTTCAGACAACTTCTACTTTTTGGAAAGCTTATTCTCTTTTGTTTTCTTTCTAATTCCTGTTTAAGATATGTCTTTTAAATCATGGAAATTATTCCTCTCCAATAATTCAGGAATAGTCAGAAACAAAACAGACTGAAATTCAACAAATATTTGGTGGCTTCAAGCCTTTCTTCAAAAGTCCTCTTTTTTACCAGTTTCTTATTAAACAACCAAGTTCCCAAACACCTACAAAATTAATTTTCTGGATCACTGTGTCTGAGCTATTCTTTTCAATAAATGAAGCCCGGCTTTCTGATCTTTGTCACTCCACTGACAGTTTTATTTGTGGTAGAGGAGTGTATGAAATTCTCCAGCTACCAGGAAGTCAGTGACTATGCACAGATTCGCACAATAGTGTTTGCATTCCTACTCCAGGGGGTAGAAATACTGCGTATATTACTCTCCCCTTTTCGGCTTCCTAGAGATCATTAATCACTGGGACATGACATCCACCCACTCATGCTCCCAGCCCCCTCCTGATATGCAAATTCAGAAGCAAAGGCCTATTTAGAGCTGCTGAATGCCTTGATTAAAACCTTGTTAGCAGGCAAAAATGGCACTCGCTCTAATATGTGGTGCTTTAAGCTGTTCATATTCAAACGTTAAGTAATGACATGACAGAGCCACAATAATGACAACAATACCAGGTACTAAATTAGTTAAGATATTTTTATAGGCAACTTCTGCTTACTTATTGAAAATAGAGTCACACTGACAATCAGCACGTCACAGCCCAGGGCACGGATCCAACACTTGATGTTCACATAAAATAAATCCTCAGCTCACACATTAAGAGCAGAAGTGTTCATACAATGTGCTTTAATATGTTGTCCAAACCCTTCATTTAAGCATCTTATATCCCGCGGATTTACAAACTTACAGAAGTGATCAGCTATTGTACAAAATATACTCATGCGTCCCTGACACTTCACAAAGGTTATTCTGCATTCAATACCACCTGTATTTTATTCCATTTTTAACATTATTCTTATAATTGCCTTACTGACAGGCTCCAGGTGGAAAGCAGAGCGAGAAGTTGCGCTCTGCTCTCTAACTCACACCTCATCTCTAGCAATAAAGATTACACGGTCAGAGTCCAGCACACTGAACAGCCCAAATGACAACACAGCCTCATTCTTCTAGCTATGCTATGTCAACTATAGGCTGTTAAGACAAGCCAACTTGTTAATTATTGAAGCTCCTAAAGTTTTGCTTGACCAAATACATCAGCTGATTCAAGCAGGGCCCTCTGATCCAGGTCCCTGATCCCTCTGAGGATGTGCAGGTGCATTACTTCTGATTACACCTCTTCTATTCCAGAGCTGCCTTGTGATGAACAATATTGGTGGAAAAGTGTATTAAATTATTCAGCTTCCATTGCATCCTGTAGCATTCAAAGACAAAACTCAGGCTCTGCAAAAGAGCTGAAATATTTGAATCACAAAAGTCAAAACCTGTGCAGTGCTCTTCCAGCATGTCAAGAAACCACCCACCCTGAGTATGACATAAAACAAGATTGAATACTACATGCAGCAATACTACACTTGTATTCTTTCTTCTATCAACTTGAGCTAAACAAACTACCTGCAGTTAGCTAACAGAGGGGAAAGCTGTTTTCCTAGCATAACAGAGAGACTGATGCGGTGCCATACTGAGTCTGACGGAGAAGGGGAAACAACCAAAGCGACACAAGGCAGTGATAACCATCCTCATGTCTTTCCTGCTTCCCCCTCTTAGAATTACGAAGAATCCTTGCCTTGACTTGATGTGTCCATAAGGTCCATCCCTACACAAAACAGCCCTTCTGACTTAAAAAAGCAAGGACAGAAATCATACCAATACTGCATATCCTAAACGGGTGCCTACTTCTGTGTGTAAAGCCCTTTTTGGATCTCATCTGCAAGTGTTTGCAAAAGCTAAAACCAAAAGGGCCCACGTCAATATATTTTACAGAATGATTAGACTACTCAGATTCCTGGACAAGGAAATAGAACATGGTTTCACAGAAAGAGCATCAGCTGTATAATAATTCACCAGAATATCAGGCAGTCTTGCTAACAATGTACAAGCTTAAATGCTAAAGGCCGGACTCTGGCTTCTTGTAGTCCTTGAGTTTACCCAAATCTGTCCAATTTTCCCAGCAGTAGGCAACTTATTCCCACCAGTCCCTCCCTCAAAGGGGGATGAGAGCGCAAAATACTCACCATAAGCAGCAGCAAAGAGAAAACACTGACTGCCTCTTAGGACACCCTCAGCGCTAACTTTAGTCATGGCAACTACTGCAGCAGTATCCTAAATTATTCCAAACTAGTCTACACCAACTGAGAAGGGCTCTGATGTAGGATTTTAGTGTTCACCTACTAAGATGGTTGATCTCTAAGAGCTTCCCAAGATTTTAATCAACTTCATTTAACACTTTCAAGATTGCTGGGTGTGAAAAGCTACATCCTTCTTCCTGGAGACTGCTGGTTCAGAAGACAATCTTCAAAAGATCCTACACGTCAATAAACGGACATCTCTGAAGAAGAAAACGCTAACACTAACTTGCACCGCCAAGAGACAGCATGGGATAGTGTTTGAAGCTACTGTACTGTCAGGCCCTGGGAACAGCTGACCTACTTGGATAAAAATAAGGATGGCATGGAAAAAAACTGTAACATTGAACAGAGAATCACCGCTTCACTAAAAGTACTCTTGATATTGATTGCATTATTTGCTGTAAATACATAACAAACGGTTGGGTGCTGGACTGAGGGGGGAAAAAAACAGTGCACCCAGAAATGCAAGATGATTCAGTCATCTTTGGAAAAAAAAAATAAAGTTTGTTACCAGGGAACTGACACTTATAGCTTTAACAAAGCAGCCTAGAACTATTGAATAGAAAACATCAACTTGTTACTTCCCCCAATCCATCAAAATTGCAAAAGTTACACACAAAAAAAATCTCAAAATGCAGTTTTTCCATCAGCTTCTCTGCAAAACAACAGAAGTTGCGTTTCACTTCAATTTGCACTACCTCTAGAACGCCTATATGTATTTTTATCCTCAGTTACAGACACAAACAAAGAGTTTTCAGAAAGCTCACCTTCATTATTAGTGATCAATAAAACCCAACTTGCTGGCCACTTACTCTCTGGAATAGTGGACATGCTTACACAACATTTCAGGCAAACAGCTTTCATCAAAAAGATTAATAGCATTTTATTCAAAATTAATAGTTTTCACTGTTGCTTTAGATTTCAAACAGAGGAGGTTTTTTTTCTATTATTTAAAAAATAAAAAAAACTTCCAAATTAGATTTGTTCTGCAATTCTACCAACCTGTGCAACTCTTCAGTTTTGTCTTCAGTAGGGCCCGTGGTTAATAAGCAGTGTCGAAGGATGGCAGCCATGTAACGAAACTGATGAGATTCATTCTATATAAATACAAATTATGAAGACATTTTTTCATTTTGAAGATTGCAAGTGAGGGTTTCAGGTCACTAGAATAATAAAAATTAAAGATGGAAAATACCTATTAGATCATAATATCCACCCCCATCAATAAAAGGACTGTTCCTTAGAGTTGACTGAATGCTCAATGCTACATAATAATCAAACACTGGCCTTTTAACTATGCCTTGAAAAAGTTGCCGGGGACTTTTTTCCAGTTAAATGAGCCTTCACTAGCAGAAAATCCCATTACAAGCATTTTCTCAATACCATACTGCTATTCCTAATATGGCACCATCTTCCTTCCTGCCTTTACACCCGGCCGCCTCTTCTTCCATTTAGATTACATAAGTTCTTAATTTATTTTCCTCCTCCTCATTTAAACCTTTTGCTGCCAACGCTTTCATTCCCCCACCCATTCTGTTTCTTTTTCTAATTCATTTGCTTCTGTTCCCTGGATCGCTTTTCTCCTTTTCAGTAATAACTTCTCTACTCCCAGCAACCTTATTTGCCTTACTTTTGCTCTCTCCAAGCAATTCCCTCTTCCAGTCTCCCACCAGACAGCAGCCACACCAAAGCACGCCAGCCAATAACTGCAAGCATCTAACTGTATCATTGTCCTCATCTTTTTTCATTAGCCCTTCCTGATATCCATCATATGTTCTGGTGTGTTTGACCTAGCACAAAGCCTCCCAATGCATCTTTTGTAACATCAGCACCCAAATCTGCCAACTGTACCACCTGCGGCTCTTCTCTGGCTTCACTACTTTGACACCATCTCCAGTCATTAAATACTGGTGTTTCAAGTGGTACTCTCCCCCTTAGGATGGATCTCATTTACTTTTCTGCCCACCTTTCTGCTCTCCTTTAATTTTCCATCCTGTCTACTGTTTGCAATCTTTTCAAATTCTGCATCTTCATCCCACTTAATTACCATGCTGTTTACTCTTTTTACAGATCATTGATATTTCCACAGGGACACTTGTTAAGCAGAATGTCACCTCACATAGCTGCATAACAGTTACAACTACTAAAACGCTCTTTTAATTTAAAAGTTCCTTGCTTTTAGGAACCAATAAAGAGCTACTACGTAAGCTTTATCTCAAAATAAAATAAGTTTTTCCTGCCCTAGAATGTCTTAAACTCCCATCCAAATAAAAATTAGTAAATAAGTAAGTAAAAAATAATAAATAAATAAAGGTTACTAATACCAGTATTCCCTCCTGAAGGAAATCTTCCTGACAGCAGCATGCTTGGGCTCTTTAGGGAGGAAGTCTCACGGGACAGCAGACAGCAGTCACATGAAACCTCATGAAGTAAAGCCACAACTGTGTGCCACCTTCTGCCTGCCCTTCTGCGGTAAAATGGGCTTTTCACCTCTCAAGATACTCAATATTTTGTAAGAATATACCAACTTGAAGTGCCAGATTTCAAGAGCTTACTTCTCAAGAGGTGAAGGGGTGACATAGCTTTGCTTTCCAACTTAACATCTGACATTATTTTCTCCACAAAGAAGAAATTAATCACAAAGATGGTACTTCTTGAACTCTGAATCTGCAAATATTCATACAGCTGTGCTACATGTTCAACTTTTGGTAATTTTTCTCCACTCAAGTTTCTACCGTTAAAACAATTGCTTGCCTATACTTTCTCTGCCAAAGACACTTGAAAATAAGGTCTAGGTTAGGAATATAAACAAACATCCCTCACTTTCTTCATGTTTCCTTGAAATTCGAAGTATTGGCTATTCTGACTTTTTTCCCTCCACTCAATCTTAAATTTCAAGATTTCTAAGTCTGTGTATCCTTCAGACATTAAAGCAAAGAATAAGCTTCAGACTTCACTCAAGTTTGTACATTCCTTAATGCCATGATTAATGTCTTTTTTGTTTAGTCCAATTAACTAAAGAGAACAATTATTTTTCAGTTTTAACTACTGTAAGCTTCTGCTTAGCTTTATATTTTAGCTGCATCTTTGAAATGCCCATTGAAAAGTTAACAACACTGGTTTAGATCCCTTACATAAGTCTATTGCTGTAGCACAGAGTTCGATTATTGAAGAAAAAAAATTATCCTTATTTTTCTGTTTATAAATTTAGAAATGCAACACATGGGACACCAGCCTAAGAAAAAAAATTATATCCGACGTTATAATGAAAAAAACAAGATAAAACCTATTCATAAGACATAACAAAGACAGTGCATTTCATTATTGTACTTGACCTCTTCTTAAAAGCTCACATTTGAGTCCAAACTTGGTGTTGTAAGGATGGGAGATAAAGACATTAAAAGCAGCACCACTCTTTCTTAAGAGTAGTTAAAAATTAAGAGTCGATGTGCTTATTATCACATCCAGAAAAACAGAAGAAAACTAGGGAGACTTCTCAGCTCTAATTATTACTCCATTGCTACAGTCCACAATCTCCAGAGATGCAGCTGTCCGATACACTTACATTAAAAAGTTTTTCCTAACCATCTAATTATTAGTGAGCAGCATTTGCTTTCTTTTGGAAGTCTAAGGCTCTCATGAAATAGTCTTCTTTGCTATTTTTATTTGAAAATACACATTTTTAACTTGCATTATATAACCCAAGCTATTCTCCCATTGTGCAGAAAATGTATGGATTTGATTTTTTGCCTAAGTAGTAACAAGAACAAAGTCATTTTGGTATTCAAAGCAATGAGCATTAAAGACTCAACACCTCTTGAAAGCCCAAGATCAGAAATACATGGCACAATCAAAATTCAGAGACACAAATTTTCTCAGACTGATTTTGCATACAGAGAAGTTATGATGCAAAATGTCAAGACTACCTTAGATGCTATTTTGAAAAATGCAATCATATTCTGTCAAAATTACAGTTGAAAAAGTTAAGTATTAAAGGCCTTGCTCTGGGGCTTGGACAGCAACTGTGTCTTGTGTTCCTACCTGCTGTTTATGACTCTTGCAGACTAAACAAGACCAACTTAAAAAAACACTTCAGCTAAACCTTACCTCGCTGTGGACATTCCAACTGTCAAGTGTTACATTAAAAAGAGCCTTTAGTGCCTCAATGGCACAATCGGTCTCTTTCAAAGATAAAGGAGGCCTGTCACGATCTTCTGCCGCTTTATATTGTTCTGTCCATCTTATGCTCAGGGAACTTTCCAAAGCCTGAGTCAAAACTTGCACCCCTTGTAGTTCCTGCTGCAACTGCGATCTAATATCTGTGTGCAGAAGTGATAAGAGGAAGAGAAGACGCAAATCAAAGCATTTAATCTCATCAACAAACTGTTGGTCCTTGCATTTTTCCAGAAGACTGCAGAGCATAGCTGCAAGATTCAGTTCCAAACTGAGCTTCTGTGCAACAGCACTATTAAAAATTATGTTACAGAGGCATTTTAAAGCTTCTACCATGACAGGAAATTCAGATACTCTTTCCAAGGGATCTTCCACAGTGTCCAGCTTTGCTAGCCTCATAAGGATCTGCATGTTCCTTTTCGTAGTCACAGGCACTAAAACCTTCTTGTCCCTGGAGAGAATCCGCAGGGCCTCCAGGCAGGCAAGCTGACATGAAGTTTTTGCGTCTTTTTCAAGGATGTTTAGAATTCCTTCACATAGCTTCTATGCAAACATAAACAAACAAAAAAAGGAATAACTTTAGCATCAAAACATTGGTGGCAATAGGAAACCACTTTTGCTAAGTCTCCCGTATCATTTACGAGTTTTCAGCTCATTTGAGAAACTAGGCATTTTGTATTAGTTCTTCAAAATACAAACTATTGCAAAAGACCTCTAAGGACCATCAAAGATAGTCTTCCTCATGGATACAATCCAAATACCTCAACATTAGCAAAAGTATTAAGTCAAAATGGCAGATGCTATCCAGCATTGCCAGTTACCAAGTTATCTCAGTATCAGGACTAAAAACTTGAGCAGCCAGAGTACTAAGGCTAGAGAGAAGCAAAAGTTTTAAAAACATATCAAAGTAGAACAGGCACACCTACAGTACCTGCAAAACTAAAAGTTGAGGTTGTTTCAGTCCATAGGGTGGGAGAAAAGAAGCCAAAACAAAATAACTGCAGCTCAACATGCAAGCATTAGTACTCTGTGTTTGGTAACAGCTGTAATTTATGTTGCAACTTCAACCTAATCTACGGGTTTCTCCCATCTTAAGTAATACCTCTGACATAGAAACATAAAGAAATTTTACTGGAAGACTTAGGCTTTAGCAGTTTTACCAAACAAGCAAAACTGCCACTTTCGCAAAACAGATGGCTCCTGAAGTCGCAAGGATTCAGTGATGTTTTATACCAACACAACTGCAGGGCTAAACATTAATCGTATAAATGCCGTATGAGAAAATAAAACAGTCCAACAACCTGCAGGTCAGAGGAGTAACATCTGAATTACAGAAGAATTATGTTTTACAAGACATAAATGGACAATCAGATGATCAATCAAAAGGGAGAAAAAAAACAGGAGAGAAGAGATTGTTTGATGGGGGAGGACTCCACAGGTTTTTTACGCCTTAAGCTCAGGACAACATTACTACTCATGGGCAACAGTGCCAGAAGTACAGTTACAAAGAAGTTCCCAGAAAAGTGGCAGTACAAACTGCATCGTACCTTACAGGACACAGTTCCTCCACCCTCCTCATCCTTCAAGCTTTGTGTCTTGACCACTGACACGAAAAAATTACCAAAGAAGTGAGAGGAGCAACTGAGTTGAATAGTTCTAGTGCATAAGTCTGCTTGGGACATGAAATCCACGTCATGGTCTCAGGCAGGATATGTCAATAAGAAAGTGATTTAAAAAAAGCATAGGAATACTAGTAAAGTGAAAAATAGTTCTTGGGGAACAGTGTCCGGAATTGCACTTTTCACCACCATCATCACAATGAAAAGGCAGGGAGCACAGCAGCCCATCAACCTGGCCCAAAGCTCACAACAGAAGTTCCACTTGGGACATCCAAGTAAGTTTTGTTACTGTAATTGTTTACAATTAAAGCCAAAATTAGTTAAAAACAAGGTTATATCTAAAGCAAATCTAGAACAGACACTCCAGAATAAAAAGGGAGAAAACAACACTAGTCCTCAATAATGTTAAAAGACAGTCTGTAAACAAAGTCAGGCATTAGGAATTCACAATATGATTTCCAGTATGCTTGTCCTGAGGTGAAGTCCACACAGATGACCAAGACCTGGAATATATCTCCATAGCCCTGACTAGATCAATAAAGGAAGATCTCACTTCTTGCTAGCACGTAGGTGAGAAATTTTTTCAGAATATTACAGGCACTTGCAACAGTATAAAAAACACATCTGGCCACCTGTACAGGTATAGACCATGGGAATCTCATAGACAAGTATCTGGAAAAAGATACTTAAGTATAGAGATTTCAAAGTTCTTCAACATTAATGTAATGCTGCTCCCACAGATCTCTACAACCTCAATTTGAACACAGTATGCTAGACTTGCACCAAATGTCTATAAAGGTGCTGGCATCTTTGAAGCATTTTAAAAAATTCCCTTGGAACCAAAAAAATGACCCCCAGAAAGTCTAGATCCACAGTAAAATTATCTGTTGCAGATTAACTTCTTATAAGAATTTTGTTTCTATATTGTTAAGAGAGTTTCCCTCACAATTAACTTTGCTTTGCAAGCTGAAGCAAGTCACCAAGTCTGCTTGGTTCCGAGGAGTAACGCAGCACTGAAAGGACGTTTCAGTGAACTCCACGAAAAGGCCAGTTTATTCTGCTCTGTGTTTAAGCACATTTCTATTAGATTGAGCAGTTACAGTCTTCCTTGTTGACATCAGCTGCTACAAGGTGGTCTGTCATCATTTACCCAAATTCAATAGCTGGTTCCTAACTGGACTCTCCCTCTCTACAGGAACGATGTAGCAGGACCATATTAACAACACAAGAAGCCAAGTTACCACTCTTCCCCAAACTAAGGTGAACACTTCAAAGACATACTGGGCCAGACAGACTGCCTTATCAATAAATAAATAGAGCACAAAAACATATCTGATTGTTCATTAACAGTGCTGAACGCTTCCTGGACTTTAAATAGCAGGGATCACTTCATAAATTATCTCATCCAATCAATACCCACTGAAATTAAGGGGATTTTCCACCCGTTTTTGTTCTCTTGCATCTGGTGCTCTGGTCTTTAATTTCAGTCAGATAAAACCCCAAACTTCATTTGACTACAAAGAGACCAATCCTCCCAAATCCAGACTGATTTTTTTTCCATAAGTTACACCCACCTGCTGCTATGGAAGTGTCACTGCAAAATGTCAAGAGCACTGCAGGGGACATCCCAAAGAGCACTAAACTCCCACTGGCTTGCCATGGGAGGTGGAAGTCTCACCCTTCCTCCATACATTTGAAGACTACCCTTGCAAATGAATTAAAGATTATAATAAACATCATCTCGTGGCTTCAGATCTTTGTGATGTGCAGCAAGAGAAGAATATTAACTCTAAACAGTTGTACTAAAGATGGATACTGACCTGAATACAAGCATTGAGTAACCTACTTACAACTTCATCAGTATCGATGCAAGCAGGGGGATGAAGAGATTGAGAGCAGCCCAGCCAAGAAGGACTTGGGGGTCTTGGTGGATAAGAGGCTGGACATGACCCAGCAATGTGCACCTGCAGCCCAGAAGGCCTATCATATTCTGGGCTGCATCAAAAAAAAAGCATGGCCAGCAGGTACAGGGAAGGTGATTCTGCCCCTCTACTCTGCTCTGGTGAGACCCCAGCTGGAATACTGCATCCAGCTCTGGAGCCCTCAGCACAGGAAAGACATGGACTTGTTGGATAGGTCCAGAGGAAGGCCACTAAAACAATCAATGGCCTGGAATACCTCCCTATGAAGAGAGGCAGAGAGAGTTGGGGTTGTTCAGCTTGGAGCAGAGAAGACTATAAGGACACCTTATTGTGGCCTTTCAGTGCTTAAAGGGGGCTTTATATGAAAGATAGGGAAAAACTTTTTAGCAACGCCTGTAGAAATAGGACAAGGTGTAATGGTGGTTTTTAACTAAAAGAGAAGTTTAGACTAGATGTAAGAAAGAAATTTTGTACTGTGAGGGTGGTGAAACACTGGAAGAGGTTGCCCAGAGAGGTAGTGTATGCCACATCCCTGGAAATATTCAAGGTCAGCTTGAATGGGGCTCTGAGCAACCTGATCTAGTGGACGGTGTCCCCGCTCTCTGTAGGGGGGATTAGACTAGATGACCTTCATGGTCCCTTCCAGCACCAATAATTCTATGATTATAGTTGAAGAGTTATTTTATGGAAAGCTTCAAAACGAGTAAACAAAATTAATCGTATTAGGAAATTCCCTTGGAGACAACTAAAAGCAGTGCCATATAGCACGTTCTCTGCTTTCTCCTTGATGGTGTGAGGGAAGTGATGCAAATACGGATGAGAAACAGGAAAAGATGTGACCACAAAATAATTTTTATTCTTTTCATTTTCTTTAGGTGGTGCTTTTTCTACCTCCCTGTAAGCCATTAGTATGGCATAAACTAAAAGACACAGATGTTATTTATTTGGTTTGAAATGAAAACAAGTAAGAGAATTTAGAAAATAAGGTACCTCCCCTATCACAAAATATATGAGGACTGTCCTAGTTTCAGGGTTTTACTGCTATCTCCTAAATTACTCTATGAATTTAACATTTCTTCTTTTGAGTTCTATCTCAAAAGGGAGTTTGACTTTTCTCAGTCATGCTACAGCAAGAAATGTTTTTCAAACACTGTTCCACAGAATCAGGAGTTTCCAGTTTTTAAACTTTTTTTAATTGTAAAATACATTCACTTCTCTAAAATTCAAGAATTCTCAGCTTTCATGGTAATAGTAAGGTTATGACAGAACAACAGACACCGTTTCTTTGGTCTCTGTTGTAGTGTAATGGTAAAACATTTCAAGATTTTACTGCATGTTAAAACAGGAAGCTCAGAAACACCCATTTGTCATCTTGTCTTGAAGAGTAAAATATTAATCCATTTTGGTCCTTTATCCAGATAGCATAAATGCTTGATGCTAAGAAGCAACACAGTCCTATAGAAAAATCAATATCCTGAGAAACAAGAGACCTGTGTTTTCTTCCTTGCTCAGCCACAGACTTATTGGGCAAAAAGGCATCATCTCTACTTCCTTTTCCTTCATCATCTTTTGCTTACTGGCTAACTAGATGGGGAGGAAAAGTAGAGTAGAGCACTGTTTAAGTGCTTATTAGCAGGTGTTGAGAATACTAGGTGCTTGTGAAAAATATGGTACTTTATGATCTTGTTTTTTTGGTCCTGGGGTGCCGGCATGTGAGGTCCTTTTCCAACTCCTCTCTCTGTGTTTGCAGATGTTTACAAAGCACACTTGACCTATATTCAACTTTTTCCAATTCACAGACCACTAAAGTCTGGCTACATTATGTCAGCTGAATTTACTGTAGCTTCTCAACACCAGAATAATGTCTTGGTGAGAAAGAGAGACAATTTCCCTTTATTTGCTTTTTCCTCTTTGGCAGATAGTTCTCTTTACTTATACAAGCCTTCGGATTACAGCAGGAACAAGAGAACACAGTCCCCACTCTGCAAGTATTCCAATCCAAGTAAACACCACTGCTTTATCGAATACAGCATTTAATCTAGACACAGATTATTCAGTGCTAGAGAAGCTGCAACTTAAAGGTGAACAACAAAAGTCCTGCCAAACACTACAGAAACAGAGTGTAAGCTTTATCTCTTCTCTTCTGCACCTTTAGTTTTGAATTATGCCATAGATGCTCTTAAGTACCAGGAGAGGAATGCTTCTTAGCAATCGAGTTAAACTAAAGTCTGGTGAAAAACCCAGCCTGTTGTCAAAATGGCTTGAAAATACATGTTGCTCCCATTTTCCTCTTTTCTCATTGACAGAGCATATTAGGAAGAAAATTGCTGAAAAGTTCATCAAGAAGGGAAATTCTACAACAGCAGAACACAGGAGGTGTGCTTGGTTTTGTATCACCTTCACTTATTTTTCTAGGTCAATGTTCTTAAGACTTCTTTGTGTATTTCAAGGCATAAACACAGCCACCCCGAGAGAACAGCAAGTGATAGTAGCAAATGGGAAGCAATATGAGTACATCAGACTTACAAAACTCTAGCTACATTTGTTAGGCTTCACTTAAACAAAAACCAAGCCTTTTAAAGAACTGTCTACAAAAATCAAGAGTCCTCTCCACTCTAACAGCTGGGAAAGAACAGAGACTCAACAGTGAGGGCTAGCTCACTGTTTTAGCACAGGTGATCCAACAGCTGCCATGTATTTGACCTCATCAAGTATTATGTACCAGAGCACATCATTTATTTAAGAGAACAGGAACATTTTAAGTGGCACAGGTCATGCTTTCCTTGTCCTACACTGGCTTAAGCCCTTCTAATTCACTTTGTCTTGACCCATGTTCTTCATCATTTTTAAGTCTCAATTTTAATTAAATTGTCTCTAGTGGGTTGAGAAGTACATTCTTAATTTAATTCAGCCTAGTTCTGCAGCTGTTCAGTGGTAAGGATGGTTAAAGAAATCAATTGCAGCATCAAACACAAAGTTCACAAGGAACCATATTTCCCCAACAGGTTGTATAGGTCGCTACTTTTTACTCCATATGTACTGCTGTCCCATTTCTCAAATTTACCTTCTGCTTTACAACAAACATGAAGATTCATAGCAGACTGTAATAAATTTTCAGGTAGATGAAAGGAACATTAGTAGTAACCACAATAAACTGCACAGGAATTTTTACAACTCTTAAGTCTCTGTGGCTCTCAAAGTTATTCAGAAGCTTCTCTTAAAACGTAAGTCCATCTCATATAAAGCAAATCTAAATATTTTAGATGTTTCTTATATTTTCAGTAGACTATGCAAATACTGTTGCAGAAAACCAAAGAGAAACTATGGTTTTGGCTTGTTAGAGATTCCAGAAGCAAAGAGGCATAAATTGGAATAGCTGAATAAGAACATTGGCAGATTGTTTCTGCTCACAAGAGCAGAAATAAAGAATAAAATAATTGGTTTATTCTGCTATTAGGTTTCAGAATTAAGCATCCAAGACAGCAAGAAAGGAAGCCCAAGAGTATTTGAAATGTTAGTTCAAGTTTTCATTTTCTTTGGAAGTCAAGACAATGCTTATAAAACATTTATAATCAACTGTGCTGAATAATGGGACAATTAGATTACCTCCTCTGAAACAGCCATGCTCAATTTTTGTCTAGTCTTTGTGGACAGATGTGGGTGGAGAGGAAAGGTGTACACTTGAGGATTCAGTCTGTTTCACTTCAAAAATTCATTGTTCCTCCCGTATCAATAGCAGGAGGTTGGCCTTGTCTGGCAGGAGCCTGCAAGCTCTGACATGCAGAGGTCCATTCCACGGGTTTGAACACATGTGAGAGCTTAGCCTAGACAGCACTCCACAGGTAAGGTGAGGAGGATGCAGAGTAATCTGTGTTGTGAGAACCAGTGGAATAAACACCTGGTTGAGAGTCACAGAGAGGTGAAATTCCATGTAGCTACACTCTCAGCAGCCCTCCTTGCCCTTCCCACTGAACAGGGAGAGGGAGAACCCTTTATAACTTCTGTAATCCAGTGATGAAAGAATGGTTTTAAAAGGAGAGATGGGGTTTACTGGCTTGACATAAACCTTAAGAGATGTAGAAACTGAAAAATGCTGGATGGGAGTGGGCAGGACCAGAGAGAATTAGAACAAATGTTTAGTATTAACGAAGAATACTTAGTTACTTTTCTTCTCTTACAGACTGGTACTGCCTTAAGAGGTTTCAGTAAAGTCAGAACTATAACAACAATTAACACTAAGATACCACACAGGGAGCCCACAGGAGCCTTGAGCTTAATATTTTTACAAGACACTCACTAATGAGCTTTAAAAGCTTGCAACAAAGTTGCTGGGAGGAGAAAAGTTCTGTGCCTTTGTGGCTGCACAAACCTTCAGACCTCCCAGAAGTGTCACAGTGTCAACAGCGCTATCTAATAAGGAGGTTCTGCTGAGATTTAGAGCGTGACAGCATCTTGTTCCATCAACATTCTTTTTTGCTCTCATCCTGCCAAAGTTTGAACACAGTACAGTCCACAGCCTTAAGGAATCTCCTCACATCATGGACTTAATTAGGAGAGAAAGGCCCCACAATACATTTGATATGATTTACTATCATCTATTACAACACCTTTAAAATATTCAGCAATGCAGGGGAAAAGACTGTTAGTGACTTTCTTCCCACTATTCAGGGAAGCCTTGAATTTTTGATCCATTATGTTCAAATTGAACCTGGAAAGTAAATCAAGAAAACTGATCTCAAACTTTAAAGATTTAAATTACAGGACTGACCCAACACAGTAAGCCAGAGACAGTAGAGTAGAAACCGGATGTTATAAATACTGCAAGAGGCGAAGCAGACAAAACATAAGGAGTTGAAGAGGAAATATCTCCATCATGAAGACCCCACCATTTCAGGTAATAGCATGGCTCATGAGCAATACTCCTACATTCGCCTGCTGCTTTCTGTTTTTCCACTGTCCTCCACTAAACTCAGCATCTTCCTCTGATTTAAAGTCAGCCTTGCTTGCTACCCTGGACAGACTTACTTTCTCTGTTCTACCCTCTAGGCAAATGGTGCCTGCAGCTCCTTCCAGCTGTGGAATGCCATCACTGCTGACAGACATTTCCCAGTCACAAATAGTGCTGTGATTTTCTTGCCATTCTAAGTCTGTAAACAGCACAAATGTGTTGCTACTTCAGAAACAGTACTTGGGCCTTGTTAAGGTAGGAATAGTGGAGAAAAAAGCTATTAAGTGATAAGAAAGTGGTTCTGTAAAAAGCTTTCCTTTTTGTATTAGGACAAGTGAGGCTTGAGCTGAAGTGCCTGCTGTGCCACATCAAGAGAGAGACACTATATCTGACAACTCTCTTCAAGGTGACTGCCCAGTCAAGTTACCAGATACTGATTTTCTGGAGTTGATTCCAGCATGGACCTAAAGAACCAACTGCTGCTGTGAAGTGTTGCGATTCTCAACAATCAACCTTTCCAGCAAATCACTGTCAAGAACATCTTGGCTGGCTGAGACAAATATTTTAGATTTCACAGAGCTTGTTAAGCTCTTCTGAAGCAAACACACTGCCTTAATTTCAGGTGCTCTTTTAGAACACATTTACCTCTGGTGGGCAATTTCTATACTGTTTACACCAACAAACTGAAAAGAAGCTTTCAGAAACTCGTATTTTTTATTAGTATATGACAAGAAGGAATAGCACCAACTTGATCTGCCAGTATCTGAGTAGATCTTTCAATACAACCCAGGTTGCCAACGGATTTATACCCACAGCACCCATCACACAGGCCAGCACAGACATATAACCTCATTAAACAGAACAACCAGGACAAGGAATAGCTCCCATTACAGTCTTGAGGGTTTTATCCTGTGATGTACCCGAGTCCTGTGGCTATGTCCAGATAGACAAGCTTAATAGCATTACCTTTCTTCCTGCCTTCTAGCAGACACAATCTACTTTCCTCCAGGAGTTCAGTATTACAAACTCCCAGATGGTTTAATTAGTTTACAGCCTAAAGCATCATGATTTGATAGTCATATTATGGCAGAACAACTTTTGCTGTCTGATTTACTCAGATTCTACAGTAAAACCATAGTTTTGCTCTTGCTGTCTTTCATATTTTACAGCACCTCACTCTTACATACAGGTTGTCCTCTCCCTAACAGTATCCAACCTAGGAAAGCGTAAAACTCAGTTACACCTATGCTACAATACAATTACGTTACAGACACAACCGTGCTATAATTCTAACACTTCGTGGTGAGGCAGAGAAAAAAGTTGCATTGCTACTATTGATCTTCTACCTGCACTCTTGCATTGACATGAACGAGTAATAACGAAGCCAATGAGGCTTCCTGAACCATAGAAGCATTAAGGCTGGAAAAGACCTCTAAGATCAAGTCCAACCGTCAGTCAGACACCACCACGCCTACTAAACCACATCCCAAAGTGCCACATCTGCTACGACTTTTTGAACACCTCCAGGGAGGGTAATTCCACCATTTCACTGGGCACCCTGTTCCAATGCTTCCTCACTCTTTCAGTAAAGATTTTTTTCCTAATACCCAATCTAAAGCTCCCCTGGCACAACTCAAAAGGCCATTTCCTAAAAGAAAATTTACTCCTAGGCACGCACAAACCCAACATACAGCAAGAGACTGGGAAGAAGTATCCATTGTATTCACTGGGTTACATGGCAAATTTCCAACAGCACCAGAAACCAAAGAAAATCCTGAAGTCCCTCTGTATTTACACCCATACTTGAACTTCAAACCTACTGCACAACTTCTTTATGGATTGTGACCCTTTTTCTGACTGTTCTTTCACTGCAGTCATTCTAAGGCAATAGCAGCAAAAATATGCATGCTGTCAACTCAAGTGGATTTTGGTGTCACTAAACAAAAAGGGGGGACTTGTTTCTCTAATAGCATGAGTCTATATCACGAAGCCTTTGAGAAATCCTCATTAACTTTGGTGACAATTGCAGTAGTTTGCTCTTAGAAAGAGCATGGTGACGTTTTCCCTTTCAATTTAAAGCACTTTTATTTTCATTTTACCTGAAGGATAAAAGGAGAATGCTGAATGTTTTACAGATGCTAAGGATACTGAGCAAATATACAGATTAAAAAGGGCACACATAGTGCTGCCATCACACTAGTGAACATTATCCATGGCTTTACTTGAAGCTAAAGTCAAACATTTAACAATTGTACAAAGGTCTTTTGAAACTTTAGAACTATATAATTTTTCAGTGGCATCTATTTAGATGTGTATTTTTCTTATCTGTTTCCTGGAGAAGCATGAGTAAAGACTCCAAAACAAACAAAAGAAAGAGCTACAGTTTTTGATTAACAAGTATACGCACACAACAGCTGCCTTTATAAAAATGGCTCTGGTCAAGTATGATTAATGCCTTCTCCAGTAAGGAAGTACTGCTATGAAATTGCAATTTTTAAAAATTAAAGTTTTTTTTAGAATAGAATTGTTCAGTCTGCCTACTGTCCTAAACACTCCTCAACGACCTTCGTTCAGCTTTAAATTCATGTCATAGAAAGAACAATTTGTCCAGAAAATGTGTCAAGAACTTAACTAATTAAGCACTAATTCTATCAAGGATTTACAGAATACTTCTTAGCAAGACAGAAGCCACAACCAACTACAGCCACAGGCTTAAAACATTGAATAAAACATTACTTGACTCTATGCACACCTCTAAAACCTTCAGCTTACAAAAGTATGAAACATACTTATGCGTTTGTCATACTGGGTATTGCTTAACTACAGCTTTAAACACTGAATCAAATTTCCACATTCTATAATAAATTAAAGCTATTTCCCATAAAAATCCTGTTATAACTCTGTATCGAACACATAAATTCTAATCAGGAAAGCTACATATATCAGAAGGGGTGGAGATCTCATGAAGTCTGTAGCAGCCATTCAGTAAGATACAAAAAGCAAAGCAGGGAAAGACATTTTCAGAGAGCTCCCAGGATTGTGAAACAAACTTATCCTACAGGAAGACTGAGGAAGGTTTCTCGGTCACATTTTATTTCATTTTGATTGACGAGAGACAACAGCACACTTGCACACCAGAGTGAAGTCAAGCTAAGAGGTCTTCGAATCATCTGTGCAACTAACAATTGTCACTTAAGATCACCATACATGTAACTGACAGGTTTGTAAATGCAAAGGACAGAGACTTATTCTCCCATTATTTCTACCAGAGAAAGACCTAAGACCTGAAAATATTTCAATTTTCCACAGATTCATGAATGAATTGTCCAATATAAGACAAGCCATCACAGCAGGAATGTCACAATTCCGATTTTAAGCTTTCAGTGTCTTTCAGAAATAGAGGAAACGTGCAGCCTCATTTACTAATGAGCATTTGCTGAATATGCAAATCAGCCCCAAAACTAATTACAGAAAAGACAGGAAAGGTCTTGTCATTATATATTCTGCCCTAAAAATAACAAACAAAAAATAAAAACCAAAGGCAGCTCAAGCTTTAAATACATGGTTGTGGATGAATTTCAAGGGACCTGTTAAGCCCTGACACACCTGTACAGCTTCATGATATAATATACCAGCACCTCCCATCTTGTACGCACAGTACACATTCTGCCGATTACAGCTACCTTTGCATTGACAGGCTTCTGTGGTTTTGTCTCCCTTAGTTTTCTTCTGTACTTACCCCTTCACCTTAATCTCTAATATTCTGTATCTAACATAGACAAGAAGTTCCTATCTGCTGAGAAAATGCAAAAATGTATTGCAACATTTATCACTGATCCATATGAAAAGAACATCTCTACTCTACTCCCCCACCCCTAATCTGCATGCCACAACATTATTGATAGGCTTTTCTGTTAACACTTTTATTCAAGACAGGGCTTTGTTAGGGAGATTTGTTTTTCTCTTTCAGAAAAAGGGGAACAGGTATCTCTCATGTCTCTTGCCCTAAAGAAACAAAATTGAAAAGGGAACTTCATAATCACTAATTGTACCATTTCACAACAGCAGCTAAGTTAAAAGACTTCTTTTCCTTTGTTATTCTTCGAATTAGAGCAGGTATGCAGCTCAGTAGCACATTTTACTTACTTTTCTTTTGTCTTCATCTGCTGGATCAAATCTGAAAATGCCCCGATTCTGAAAAAAAAAAAACAACAAAAAACAGAAGAGTTTGCATTTGTTACATGAACGTCAGCTGCTGAATACGTAATACCAGCAAAACTGTTACAAAACTTTAGGATTAAGGTTAAAACCAGCCTTAGATTCTGAGTCCATAAGCACATTCCTCATGCCCTTCCCATTCAACCCTACATCAAGACGTTCAGTAGGTGGCTCCAACTTACAATTACATAATTACTACTGGTGCAGAGCAAGTGTTTAGCTGTGGCTTGTCTTTCTGATGCAGGTCAACAACCTCACACATGGCCCTTTACAGGGTGAAAAATGTTAGCTGCAGCCTTGTGTTTTACAAGCACCTTATCACTCAGACTCCTCCCTGAACAGTACTTGCTTACAAGTTTTGACTGCACTTTAAAGCATCCCAAAACAGAACAATCATAGGATAATCTTGCCCAGAAAACAAGTAGTACAAATCAAATAAGCCTTACTACAAAAACTACCAGCTTCCACATCATGGCAGTTTCCAATCACATTGCCAAGGTATTTGTTTCTCTGGTGTAGTTAAAGACAAGATAGATACGGTCTAACAATGCCTACATATTTCCTGTTAAACAATTCCAACAGTAATTGAGTCTAGTTTGATGATAGTATCCTGAAGTACATTATTAGCTAAACACTATTTGAATGACACAAAGTTTATTCTGCCATTAAAAATTAAACTCTCAATTTCTATTGTCCCTAATACACAACTTGCTACATCTCACGAGTGACTGTACCACATGGGCTGGGCATCTTCCCTTTCCTGTCACAAGCTCACAATTAGACAGAAAGGCCTTGGACATACCCTGCCATCAAGGGTTACCAATACCAATTAGATCCTGGAGGAGGGTAGGAAAATAATTCCTTTCCTTTCTGTTACAGGGATCCAAAGAACACTACTGAGCCAAACAAGTTCATGAAAGTGCCAGCCAAAAGCCAGCGAACATTTAACGATGACCAACTAAGCAGGAGCCAGCAATCTTTTCTTTTGTGAATTTCCAAAAATGCTTATGTGCAAATGCAATGTAGAGACAGTAAGGAGGAACAGAGATTTGGAATAATCACTGCAAATGAGACAGCACAGAGGAGCAAGGATCAACCTATTAAATTCTCTCATTGTAGTTGTTCTATAGCCACCTGCAGCTTAGAACAATGCTTAATCCATCCTTTTTCTTCAACTAAAGTATTGGTTATTTGGAAAAAAATCTAAGGAAATCTATAGCCCAAAAGAGACACGGGTAAAGATCTAGAATCTGGAGTACTCTGCCCAGCCTTTGCTGGCCCACAGGCAATAGATCTGAGGTAGCAATGCACTGCACAGAAATACAGGTGTAGGTAACATCACAGAGAACTTCTTAACAAGAAGCACAATAAGAAAATGTCATATTGAGACAGTATTAAAAGATTCCCATCCCACTTCAAAAGAAGTATTTGGCTACACACACAACTCTAAAACTTCATTTAAAGACTTGAAATGCCAGAACAGAAACCACACCAGCTCTTACTTTCTTCTTGAGAATTCAACCTAAGCCTAAATAACTCATTTGGGGAAGCTGTTGAGAAGGCATAAAATCCAGCACAGCAAAATTAATAAGTGATGTTTGCATGTATTTTTTGACTGAATATATTTAACAAAGGGCCATTTGTGAGAGTAAAGACAGAATCAAAAGTCAGATGTGTCTAATGAACTCTAGATCTACCAGTCCTTCAGAGAAAGTTCCCTGGAGTTGCCTTAATCTCTACATTTGAGTTTCATGTGTAAAGGCAGCCTATATCAAGACTGTTGCTCAAGCTTCTTCTAGAAGCCAAAGTTTGAATGAAGACATCACTTACTGCCATTGTCAGACTTAAAACATATTCCTATAAGACAGCAAACTTCAAGCCATCTCCTGAAGGCTGAAGAATAACCATAAACCAATCTATATTCGTTTGGCTCCTCCCCTTATAATAGAGCTAGGAATCTTTAACTAAAAACCCGATGTCTGCAATAGATTCCTAGCTTTCAGCAGATAGGTAGTTCAACACAACTGCATTGGAATTACATCCAAAGCCAAATTCTGAGTCAGCATCAGCTTTAGAGACTTGGGTACCAGTCCCAGAAGTGTCTTGGCAAAGGACAGACACTTGATGGGCTGAGACATGCTCTTTAGAAATGGTCTATACTGCTCTACTAAAATCCAGGTGCCAAAATGTCCCTATGGGGGGGGGGGGGATAAAAAAAAAATTCCACTTAATACCTAGCTTCACATCAATTTCTACTTCCCAACACCATGAGGAAATTCCTTCACTTCTTGACTCATTATATCGCACTGTAACAGCAGCAGACACCAAGTACTCTTTAATACCCATCAGCATTAAAAGCACAACCCTGCTTTTCACCGTCTCTTCTTTTCCCTTTGCTTGGCCAGAAACACAGAAAAATCAAGTGAGGTTTGGCAGTCCCTGTTACCCGCGCCCTCTTCCACTGCAGGGCTGCTCCTCCACACAGTGACACAGTTGCTGCTGGTGTGATGTGAAGGCTTCTGTCCCACAGGGCAGCTGGCCCTGGCAACAAAGGACTGACTGCCTGCAAAGGCAGCACTTCAGGCAGGTGACCAGATGCACCACATAGTTAACCTGGAGACTTCGGCGTTATCTCATGCAGCTTCTTCCAAGAGCTACAGTTGGGTTAGGAGACTTTTGAGGTGAACTTATGCTGTGGAATAGCTTTTTACAGCTTTATCAGCAATCAGAGATTCATAGAATGGTTTGGGTTGGAAGAGACCTTAAAGATCATCCAGTTCTAAACTCCCCGCCATGGGCAGGGACACCTCCCATCAGACCAGGCTGCTCAAAGCCCCATCCTCCCTGGCCTTTAACACTTCCAGGCAGGGGGCAGCCACAGCTTCCCTGGGCAACCTGTGCCAGTGCCTTACACTCTCACCGTGAAGAATTTCTTCCTTTTGTCTCGTCTAAGTCTTTCCTCTTCCAATTCAAAGCTATTCTGCCTCATCCCATCATTTCTTGCCCTTCTAAAAAGTCCCTCCCCAGCTTTCCTGTAGCTCCTTCAGGTGCTGGAAGGCTGCTAAAAGGTCTCCAGGCTGAACAAGCCAAACTCTCTCTGCCTGTCCTCATAGCAGAGGTGCTCCAGACCCCTGATTATCTTTGTAGCCCTCCTCTGGGCCCATTCCAACAGTTTCCTATCCTTATGTTGGGGATTCCATAACCGGACACAATACTCCAGGTCGGATCTCAGAAGAGCAGAGTAGAGGAGCAGAATCACCTCCCTCGACCTGCTGGTCACACTTCTTTTGATGCAGCCCAGGATGAGGCTGGCCTTCTGGGTTGCAAGTGCCCATTGCCAGCTAATGTCAAGCTTCTTTCATCAACCACCAAGAACCTGCTATGCTGCACACCAGGCGTGCAAAGCAGAGATAAGACAGAAGGCACGGAGGGCCAAGCCTGGCAACCGGATCGAGCCCCGCGCGGTGCCGCTGGCTTTGCGCTCCCTTAGGGCTACACCAGGGAGCAGCAGCCGAAGCGATGCCCGGGGGCCAAGCAGCCAGAGCTTGCGGGGGGGAGCGGAGTTGTGACCCCCTCCCGGCATGGAACCGGGAAGCGGCGGGGAAGATTAAAAAGGACACACATATTCCTGTCACCAGAGTACTGAACATTAGCTTCAAGATAAAGTCAAGCATTCAGCAATTGTACAAAAGTCTGTTGAAACTTTAGAACCGTATAATTTTTCAGTGGGGCGGAAGAGCCGGGATGGGGTGGGGGAAGAAAGCCGGGATGGAGGGCGAGGGGGGAAAAGCCAGGATGGAAAGAGAGGGTACAACGGGGGAGGGGATGACGGGGGGGGTAGACTAGACAAGCCACGCCACACCGCGGAGGCGGTGGGGAGACACGACACGAAACGACACGTCGGGGGGACGACTGGGGAGGGACGACATGCCTGTCTCCTCCCCATGCCCGGCCCGTTACCTCCTCGTTGTACCGCGCCAGGACGCGCTCCACGGCCTCGGCGCCGCCGCGCCCCTCCACGGCCTCCAGCACGGCGTCCAGCTCCATGCCCGCTGCCTGCCCTGCCCCGCCCCGTCCCTCCCCACCGGCAGCCACCGCCCCGGCGCGCCCCGACCTCCCGCCCCCCTCTCCCCCCCGTGACGCCACGCGACGCGACGGGAGCCGCGCCCTATTGGCTGTGGCGGGCGGCCGCGTGCGCCCCCGAGCTCTTCTATTGGCTACGAGTCCCGCGGGCGGGGGAGGGCGGCGGGAGGACCCCGCCTCCCGGCGCGCCAAGCGAGGGGGCGGGGCCGGGCCGGGCCGGGGCGCCGCGGGCTGCCGTGTCGTGGGGTACCATGGGTACTGTGGTCCGCGCTTGGCAGCTCGGTGCGGCGCTGGGCGGGAAGGGGAGACGAAGCGCGGGGTGGGGGCGGCGGGGCATGGCGCCGAATCCCGAGCGGGGAGAGCGCGCTCGGGCTGCTCTGTGGCTCAAAAGGCGCCTCGACACGTGCCCTCCTCATTACGTCTGTTATTGAGTAACATCTGGAAGCAGAACAAAGCCCTTGTTCTCAAATCCAAACCGCTGGAGAGGTGGTAGCGCACAAAAACTCTCCATTTCCATTTAGGCTGATCGTAGAATTAATCATAGAATCATAGGATCTGTGTTTGGAAAAGACCTTTCAGATCATCGATTCCAAGCACTCCTGATGATTGGGCTGGATGGTCTTAGAGGACTTCCTCAACCTTAACGGTTCTATGATCCTGTGGAGAATCTTCCCTGTACCCACCCTGAGGAACAGCGTGGCTACCTTCCCCGAACTGCCTCCATATCCTTTAAGAGAGGGGTCGATATACTTTGTGGAGGGTGTTGACATGGGTGAGCAGAAGGGGCAGTGCGGGAGGAGAGATGCTGGAGCCTGGCTGCCTCCACATTTTGCTGGAAGGGTGGCAGGAGGGGAGGGTGGGATGCACGGACAAGGCCAGGCAAGAGCCAGGATTGACAGAACAAAGGTAAGCTGTGTCTCTGAAGTGCTCTGCAAGGCCTCACATTTAAACTACAGCTGAGAAGATGTGTGGTATTTCCATATTCAGGATGCCCTATAATAAAATTCACTGTCCATATAGAAAACAATCGTGGAAGTAAACAAAAACCCTCAATATTAAAACTTCAGAGGAGGCTGCAGTTGGTCTCTCCTTGAAGGTTTTATTCCTTCAGCAGCAACTCAGAAGGAGTTCCATGGTCATGAAGAGAAACCTTTCATTTCACTAGCGATCAGCTCCTTGGTGGAAAATAGCACAGGGCAGAGAGGTTTCATACACAGTTGGATGGTGGGTCTGAAGAACGCTGAAGGTGCTAAGACATGTCTTATAATCATAGAATGGTTTTGATTGGAAGGGATCAAAGATTATCCAATTCCAACTTCTCCACCATGAGCAGAGACACATTTCACTGGATCAGGCTACTCAGTGCCACATTTGACTCGATCTTGAACCCCGTCTTGTGTCAACGTATGCTTCTATGTGACTAAGATGCAGACCCAAGCTAGTATCTGAATTTTCTGGTTAGGGGTTTTATGCCACAATGTATTGAACTGATATACAAAATCAGAACAGTATGGTCATTGAGCAGCAAGGAGTAATAAAATCCAGCTCAAAGTGCGTAACCATATTTTCTGAGTCAGGTTCGTGCAGGTAGTAGAGAATCTTTTAAGAGAAACACAGTAAAAATAAACTTTTGTTTGTTGGATCTACGTTTCTGTCATGAAGAATAAGCCTGCTTAGATTTACTTCACAGCACAAGAAAACACTTATTTTACTTCTACATTGTCAATTTTTTTTTTAATTAAATCCCCTAAAAAAATAAAGACTAGAAAACTGTTACTGCCCTTTAAAGGCACATTATTATTCATCGTGAGTGCATTTTAGTTTCCTTTCGGTAACATACGAAGGATTAGGATTTCAGTGAAAGACGGGGACAGAATAAATTGCATCCTCTACCAAAGAACTGCCAGACCTTTTCAGATGGGTGCATACCATGAGCCCTTCCCATGTTAGTCAGCTTTATCTAAACTTTCCAAAGCAATGTCTGCCCCTGAATTTCATGGGTTTCAGGGTCAGTCACAACAGAATTGTGGGGCTGAGGAGGTCAGAGGCCATTTTTGTCAAAGGGCAGTGACCTTAACAGCAAGAGGTAGCCTGACAAAAACAGGATTCATGCTAGTGAATGGAGTTCTCACTGCTCTTCCCCCGCTGAGTCTTTTTTTCTACCAGGTAATGAAAAATCTTGAAGAATTGTAATGGATTTTTACATGCATACACACATACATGTTTTTGTGTATAAATATATATTTTCAAAAATATTATGGATGTTATGCTAGTTATGCTGTAATATATAATATTACCATATATTATATTGTATGTATTACACTTATCTATCTTTTGTTACGTATTTTAGCCCATGAGAAAGATCATATTTTGAATAAAATGTGCATTTGTTGTGAGAAGAGAGAAAATGAGCAACAAAAAAAGGGGAAGGGGAAGGGGGAGGGGAAGGGGAAGGGGAAGGGGAAGGGGAAGGGGAAGGGGAAGGGGAAGGGGAAGGGGAAGGGGAAGGGGAAGGGGAAGGGGAAGAAAAAGAGGGAAAGGGAAGAGAGAAAGAGAAAACCCAGCTTTGAGTTTCTGGTTAGTTCTGCCCACAAATGTCTCACCAATGTGTCTGGCCCTTGATGGGACCATGGCAAGTCATGGCCAACAGTCCATCAGGTGCCTGAACATGGAAAATACTGGGGAAGATAAAATGGAATTTTCTATTCTAGTGACACTTCCTTTTCCATACTAATTTTTCACAGTCTTAATGAGGCAGATATTTCTGGTTTTGTTAATAATAATAGGCCAATGCTTTGTTTTAAACATCTTCAATAACGAAGTAGGACTTTGGTCTCAAACACATCAAAGCTCCAGCTGCTAAAGACTAGCCACTAAAAAAAACTTCCTCACATGACTTACTTTCTTCATGTGTAGACAGTTTTGCCTGAAGTTAACTTGAATAAGAATAAAATAGATGGGTTAGCCTGAGCCTGATCTCCCCTCTCCTTAATAAAAGTGAAGAATAAATGTATATTGGGTAATGACTCCAGCTGACAAGGGTAACATTTCAGAATCTCCATGACACTGGGCCAGGAAACAAGATTTTCATCAGGTACGTAAAGGTGGAGATAAAAGTCTGCCATGTTTCTGAAAATCACACCAGGGCCTTGGCTGAATACCTAAGAGCCTGGACACTTGTCAAACCTGCCATGGAACACCCTTCCTCCCTCAATCCTTGCAGATCTCCAGCTCATTCTTGTAGTTACTTTAGACCCTAAACTCCCACCACTTTACCCACTAGTTAAACATAAAGGGCTGAGAATGTTGCCACTTTATTTACTCACCTAAGGAAAAACGACTTTTCCATTTCCAATATTCCAGAGGCCATGCGTTTGTTACAAGATGCTGTAAAGAAGATAGCACATCTTACCTGCCTCAGTGAGTGCTCTGGCTTGGGTGAGCAACAGCAGCAGGACTTAAACCAGACGATGCAAAGCCATCAATCTGTTTGTAGCCTTCAGCCCTTTCTGCTGAAAGCACAGGTGTAGGACTAATCATTTGCTGTGTTATTTATTTTCTTAAGTCTTTCATTGGATAAAAGCATACATTATCACATACAGGGTTATTTTTAGGGTTTGTTTCTGCGCTTAGGTAAATTTAAATGGTACCTATTTAATTTCAAGAACTTTATTTGAGTGTGAAAATCCCTCATGTATCTTGCACAACTGTACAAATAACACTTTTGTCCATTTTAGGCATAGATATGGTTATAATCACACTGGGTGCTATCAAAGTTTTTATTTACAAAACAATTACTAAAATGCCTGATGTCATATTTCCATTTATTTATTTCTTACCCATAGGGTAATAGGTCCACCACAATTGCTTGGTGCATTTTATAATACAGAAGAAAAAGCTATGTTAATAAAATCTAACAAAACCTCACAAATAGCTACAAATCTGACAGGAAATGTCTAAGAAAAATTCTCCCCAAAATACAATACATTTTTCCACACATACACAGTACAGAATAAGTTCAAAGGCACAGCTTTGAATTTTGCTTTTGTAGAAGTATATAGAATTATCACCACATGAAGGAATTGAGAGAACATTTTCATACCTGTCAATAGGTAATTAAATGAATAATCATGTTTGCATTGTCATTTTCTTTACATAATTGCTTCATATCATCATATTTAACATTTGTGGCTCTGAATCCAAAATCTTCCCAGTTCCCAAGTCCCTTCTTAACCTTGTCATTACTGACCAGAGAAATCAGATTTTTCCAGATTGTGCAAACTTAACACAAATACATATATAATAAGAACAATAGTCAACTTAAGGCAGTGTATAATTAAATGCTACATGTCTTCTCTTCTGTAATATCAAACTTAGTGGATCAACAGAAAGGTGCATCAATATACAAAGTTAGGTGTAAACTGAAACCTACAACACCACATGTCTTTTAGGGAGCCAGACAGAGGAATCGTTATGATCAAGTGATGACTTGGCAGATTATTTTAAGGAATGTATTAAGAGCTTGAAAGAAGATCAGCTGTCAGAGTTTTGCTGAGGGTGAATTTCTTGTCTTTAACTCAAATTATAAATAGGTCCCATTCCAGTACTTTTTTTGTAAGACTTGTTAACATTTGTGAATGAGAGAGGGGACAAAAATGGCTCACTCAAACTGATGTCACATAGGGTTGGCCCACATGCCAGAATTTAAAAAAAGGCACAGATTGGCCCCAAAAGTGGTTTAGAATAGCACAAGAATCTTTTTTCGGCTACAGGAACATTCAGTCATACTGGTCTGCGATCTGCCCACATTATAAACTACGTTTATCTGCTCAGGATCTTTTCCATCTTCACCTCCCTTGAAGAAGGTCCATGAAAAGTCCCACATAACATGAAGTTTTTAGAAGTTTCTTAAGCATAGGGGCTTGGCTGACACCAGTCATCTTCATTTAGCCCAACCTGTGGTGGCTTCCCCATTGATGTAGGCAAAGCCAGGAAAGTGTTGCATGTGCTCATATTCAGAATTTCTGCGTGTAGTCAAGGGAGTGTACATGTCACTAGAATTTCCGTATCTTGAGGAGTGCATGGATGGGCTCGTGTAGCAGGAGTTTGCGGCCGGGACCTCCGGCCAGCGAGGAGTCACTGGTGTGGGGTGCAGCCTTGGAGTGCTGCTCATCAAACAGGGCTCCATTCTTGATGTTGGGCTGTTGAAAGGGTACTACAATAAAAACAAAGAAAATAAAATTAAAGAATTATCTACCCCACACTTAATTTTCAAATAAAAGGCTGGTAGCATCAACTCTGTTTAACAAAGCCAAAATCATATGAATTTGCAGGACTGGGTAACGTATGGAAAGTAGAATGTCAGATAACTCGTGCCTGCAGTCAAACCAAAGTGTTAGGGGAAGTCTTGCAATGCAGTCACTGCATTTAAGTATTGAATTAGTTTATCAAAGAGCTATGTGCTGCCAAGTGTATCTGGAAGCAAATAATATTTGAAGTAATGCAATATTTTCTCACAGCTTATACTTGGAAACTTACTATTCAGTAAATAAAAGAGTACAAAATGTCCCAACTCCTTCTCACTCAACTGAGTTTTGAGGGAGAAGAGCAAAAAGATCTTTATTACTGGATAAGTATCTTTCCTTTTAAATGCTCACAAGCCATCCTTCCAGTTTCTGCAGAAAAATAGTACGGTCTGGCCTCAGAGCTAGCAGCTAATTGGAGCACTTATGAAAAGAGGCAGGCAGAAGAATCTATCTATTCCCCAGCTGTTCACAGTGACAGTTGGAAACTAGAAATCAAAGAAGTTTGACAAATGCCTCCCACTAAGGAGAAGATGTGCACAGAAGATGTGTAGGAAAACAGAACAGCTTCTGCCCTCTATAGCCACAGGCTGCCCAGCAACAGAGAGTAAACTGTGCTTATGAGTACTTGCTTAACATGTGTTTATCTCATTGCGTACCTTACAGGAGTGGATCATCTCTGCGCTGTGCCTAGGAAACAACTCTCCTTGTTTTGTCCTCCTACTATCCATTTGCATCACAAAGATGGCTAGGATTGCTGTTGGCCCTGACCAGCCATGTATTTAATATGCAAATGTACACATGGGTCTGTACCTTTTTGATAAAGTGTCATAAATTTTACGATCTTGTTTTTTTTTCTCCATATGTTGGAGGATTAGTGAGAGTAGAGCTACCATACTTGTTCCTAGGAGGGAGATAGCAGTGATTCGCAAAGGCTCTTGTTATATTACTCCGCTGCTGGATGGGACTGGGGTTAATCAGTTGCATAAGTGGTCTCCAAGGTAATTACAGCAATACCTCCATGAGGAGTTTCTGCTGACTCTTTCCAGACTACAGCCAGGAAGGCAGCCCTGCCTTGGCAAACGTATTCGAACAGTTCACCAGCCTCAGGCAGCTCAAAAGCCTCACGCTGGCTACTCCAAATTAGGGAGGAGAAAGAGAAGACTATTTTTGACCAACACTCTGTAGTTAGTGATTTAGCATATTCTGCAGTGTCCTGGGGAGACAGGCTGGTTAGCAGATGAGAGGGAAAACATCAAAGCTGTACGATGCATTATTTAGCATTTACCTCCTATCACCACAAAGACTGCATTTACCTGTGCAATCAGCTGCTGAAACAGGCTGATAAATGGCAGCATCACACTGGAATGTCAACACTTCCACTAGTACTGCTGTCAGAATAAGCTGTATTGACAACACTGGCAACAAGTCTGTACGAGATCATCTAGATTTCCATCTTCATCCCAAATAAAGGCTTTTCAGAAGAAAAATTCAGCAGAGCTTAGGCACTGATGGCAGAAAGACTTACATTCCTTTGCAGAACAATCAAGTTTCCAGACTTGTTGGCTTCCCGGAAGAAGCTTTTGCTGAAGACAAGAGCTGTCAGCACCCAGCAGCAGTCAAACTCAAGCTTTGAATGTTTAAATGAAGTGATTTGAATTTAGGATTATGGTTCTCTCCTTTAGCTCCTTAACTAAGGAGAGGACACTATCAAAAGACAACCAATCTGCAAGTATTCTAAGTCACAGAATACTAGAATCACTTGGTTGGAAAAGAGCTTTGAGATCATCAAGTCCAACCGTACCCATCCACTACTAAACCATATCCCTGGGAAATTCATCTACCTGTCTTTTATGTACTTCCAAAGATGGTGACTCAGCCAACTCCCTGGACAGCTGTGCCAGTGCCTGACAGCCCTTTCAGTGAAGAAATTTTTCCTCACGTCTAATCTGAATCTCCCCTGGCACAACTTGAGGCCATTCCCTCCCGCCTATCACTCGGGAGAAGACACCAACACCCACCTCGCTACACCCTCCTTTCAGGTAGCTGTAGACAGTCAATATAGGAGGTCCCAGAAAAGTTGAAGTTAGGTGATTTTTGTATTTTTAATGTTTGAGAGACTAGCTAATATATTTAGATGCAGCTTTCCATGTCTGCACTTGCAATACATGAAAGTCATTTTCATGCTCATACCTGCTGACTGCCTTCACATGAGCATCATGAACAAAGCTCTTACCATAATGAATACGGAGGAAACAAGTTCTCTTTTGATTCATTCTATTTTCAGAGTTGAATTAATCTCAACTAACTTTAGTTATCAAAAAGTAAGGCATCTCATGGAAGTGAGTAATCTGTGCTCTATCTACAGCCGCTGGAAGAACTTACCAAACCTTGAAAAATATACTTAAGACAGAAGATGAGCAGTTCTCAGAAGTTGGCTCTTTTCTTCCTCCTGCTACATGATGCACTCTATTGATTAGGTTGGCTCAAGTTAAGTAATAGTCCCTTTTCCATAGCTGTCAAAGCCATAAGTTGCTTTTCATGGCTGATCTCAAATGTCCCATGAATGACTGTGTACTAAATGCTTTTTGATGGTAGGAGTCAGGACCAGGATGTATCATTGGGGAAAAAAAAGTAACTTATTCTTGTCTGTGTATCACCTGTGAAGCTGCAAGACATAGGACAAGCTAGAAACATTCTTTGTCTTCAGTAGTGTTTTACTTGATGCTAAATAGCACAGTCTTTGCCTTTATTACCCATTGATCTAATCCGGAAGTCAGTATTGATTCCTATATTAACGAATATACTTAGATGAGATTATTCTAGACTTTTGTCATAATATACCAATGATTATCTCATTTTCTTCCCAGTGCGACAATTTATCTACTCTGTTGTGAACCATAACAACATCCTTTGCCATCCTGACACAGTGGAATATTCCTTTGAGGTTGTGAACCTGAGATTGCAACTTATAACAGGGAATCACTTGCATACAAATGCCAAGAGACAGTCCTGGCTTCAGCCAGTGTAATTTACTGCCAATAATCTGTAGACTGTGAAACTTTATTCTAGGAGCAAGAGAAACAAAGTCAACCCTGGGAATATTGTGCAGGAATATCATGCTGGTTCTCCTGGTTGTACGTGGCATTATGTGGGGAAGCCAGATAATTTCTCTTAGGTAGTTTGGACACACAAACCCCATGCTGTTTGGGGACTGAAACCCTGGCTCCCAGAATGAACTTTGTGATGCACTGAAAAGGAAAGGAATCCTCTTCCTATCTACTGTCAAGAGGCCATGCTAAGGCTCCCTAAGAAGGCAGGGTTGATGGCTCTGCACGAGGGGACAGGATACAGTGTGCTGCTTTTCCTATTCATCAGGCGCACCCAGTGCAGCTGTGTTTATGAGTGTGTCATGAATGTATAAAGAATAATTACTTGAAAATAACATGGACTCTAAATATCTAGTATTTTACAATAAATTCTGTTATGACTGAATGCGAGATGGAAAGTTTTGTAATGGTAGGTCAGCTAATCGCAAATGACTCAGTGACTTCTTTTTCCCTACAGTGAAGAGACTATTGAAAGACAATATTTTTAAAGTACTCATTGGCCCCTGCCTGACTATTAACTCACCCAAAGAAGCATCTATTCAGCCTTGTTGGAGTGTCCGAAGCGTAGCCATCTGGGCGGATGCCTGCCCATGCTGCCTGAATCACCTTTCACACTCTACATCCGGTTTAATGAAGAGTGCTTAAGCATGCTGAACTCAAAACACTGGGGCCTAGTGATCTTTGCCAGATATAAAAGCGACATTTGTTGGAGGGCTCTTGACAGGAAATTACCATTTTCTGGGTTAACTCACACTTACTGCTACTGCTGCTGTTGGACCTAGACAAGAAGCCCTTTAAGTCTGGGAGACTTTGAGCAGATTATTGTTAAAGCCTTGCCCAAAAATGTAAAATTAATTCAATTTTATTTAGCATTATTTTAGAAAATATAACACTAAGTATGTCCTGCCATGAAGTGGTCTGAGTTCCTGCAGTGTGAGGATGGAGAGTAATCCCTTTATTCTTATCCTGAACCCGCTGACTGATTATGCACAGAGGTGAAAGGTGTCTCTGTCCAAACAGCAAAATATTTTCCTTATGAATGTGGCTCTGACTTTACATTGCATTAGCTCACCCTTCTGCAGAATGCTGTAAGTTGATGTTGTATGTTAGCCACTACTTTAGGACTTTACAAATAACTCATACCGGAAATAACAGTGCTTAAAATCTAAAAAACAAGCCATAATCAATCCTTTTCTCTACAAATCAAAGTTTGTTATTAGCCTGTCAAACAGGTTGGGTGAAATATCCAGGCTCATCTAGATGATTTTAGTAGTTTAGGAGTGGCATTTCAAACCTTATGAAAATGTTATTTGTAATTATTTAAGAAGAAGTAAAGATACCTGTTTCCCGTTGCATTCCATACATAATTATTTCAGTTATGTTCTAACGATCTCAAGTCCATTTTGAAGCCATACAGATAGGAACAATGATTCTTGTTGCATGGGTGGGATTTGTACAGTATTTTTTTCTTTCTGTCATTACTAAGTGTTTAACGACAGAGTCAATATTAGGAAGGGTATATTATTCTTACTGCACTGGTACAGCCAGGAGCTTATACTGTGTGTGTTGAGGGAAAAAAAGAACTTCTTCCCTTCCTTTTTTTTTTTTGTGTGTGTGTGGTATAGATGGACCAGAACAAGGTGAATGAACACTAAACTCTGTCTGAGAGAGGATTTCTTTGGCTCCTTCACTGTAACAAAAGCCATAGAATCACAGAATCATTAAGGCTGGAAAAGATCTCTAAGTGCTTCTTGAGGACCCTAGCTATGCTCCTGAGAGCAACGGGGGATAGCTTAAAAGAAGCAGAAAAAAAATACTTGTCTTTATGGTGAAAACTCTGTCTCAAAGAACGAAAGGGGAAACACTGCTATGGCACTGCTATGGCTCTCTGTTAAGCAGAGATTCACCATTTGGAGGTGGTTGCCCCATCTTTGAAGTGCAAAGGAAGAAAAGCTGAAATGAGACTGTGTGCAGCATGGTATCTAGGTCATCTAAGTGGCTGATCTGGCATCTTCTTGACTGAATCCTTCCTACGTCTTCTGAGATCAGGTTTGCACAGAAAGGCTGGAGGGGAGCTGCAGCTCCAGCTCCAGCAGGTTCCTTGCTCAGCACAGTTGAGAGAACAGGACGTTCAAATGCCCTCCCAGACCTACCCTGCAGTGCACCTGCAGTCCTTAGATAACGCCTGTGTATAGAGCATCCATGACATTCTGAGAAAGTAAACAGATTATATCTATAAAGTCTGGAAAAGAGATGAGAGGAAGGAGGTGATGGGAATAATGCAAATCTAGAATGTCTCAAATAGCAAGAGTAGATGAATACGGAATGAATATTCCCTATGTCTCATCACCTAAAAAACATAGTGCACTCAATGCAATTGTGAGATAGCAAGCTTAAAATTAACAAAAGAATATATGTTTCATGCAACCCATCCCTAAGTCTCTAAGTACAAAAGAGCTCAAAGATAAAAATCCTCAAAGAACAAAAAAAGCTTAAATTTTTTGCTAGAAAATACAACAGTCAAACTGCTGCTTTTACTCAGGTTGTCCCTCGGTCAGCTCTTACCAAAGGCAGTGTGGTGATGGTGAAAGGACCACTCTTTACCTACCCTATTTCTAAGACTTTTCCTCCATACATCCATTTCCAAGTATTACTGGAGATAGGACCTGTATAAATGGATCTACAATATGATTCACGACAGCCATGTATTAGAGTATCTACACATACATTGCAGGTTTACCATTTTTTGTACTGCGTGTACAGTGATTCACATTCATATGATGTGCATCTTCATAAATTACCAGATATATTAAAATATAGAAATAGATATTGCTGCAGATTTCTGTAGTCACTTTTCCAACTAAAAGTGTTATCCTTGTGATCTAGAAACAAAGAAATGACTGCAACATGAATTAGTTTGTGTTTAAGGAAGAGATGGAATGATAACAATTAAAATATTTATGGATAGCCTGAAAGAAGATTAAGACCTGTCCAGTCAGGGTGAAACTTGCAGACAAAAGCTGTGATGAAAAGCCTAACGTACATTGTGGAGCTGGATTACACTGTGAAGGGGCTATCTTTTTTTATTTCATCCATTTTTTTTTTTTATTCAGAGAGTAGTTGTCAATGGCTCAATGTGCAGATCGAGATCCGTGACAAGTGGTGTCCCTCAGGGGTCTGTCCTGGGACCAGTGCTATTTAATATTTTCCTCAATGATATGGACAGTGAGATCGAGTGCGCTCTCAGCAAATTTGCAGATGATACCAAGCTGAGTGGGGCAGTGGTCACACCAGAAGGACAAGATGTCATCCAGAGGGACCTGAACAAACTTTAGAAATGGGCCTGTGCGAACCTTATGAGGTTCAACAAGGCCAAATGCAAGGTCCTAGTCCTGGTTCGGGGCAATCTGCATTTTCAATACAGGATGGGTGACTGAGACACTGTCACAGGTTTCCCAGGGAAGCTGTGGATGCCCCCTCCCTGGGAGTGTTCAAGGCCAGGTTGGATGGGGCTTTGAGTGTCCTTTTCTGTTGGGAGGTGTCCCTGCCTGTGGCTGGGGGGGGTTGGAACTGAATGATCTTTAAGGTCTCTTCTAACCCAAATCATTCTATGATTCTATGATCTTTGAAGCAAGTATCTCTCTGCTGAACTTGACACAGGTTGATAGCAACACCCAGAGGCTTTTAGACAGTTGTTATCTATTACCTAAAACTGCACAACTTACAAAACATAAATCAGTAGAGATGTGTTTCTGTACGCACATTACACAGTCCCCTTCCATATGATGATGGAATAGCACCATGTGATTGTATGTGTTTTTGCACTATGGCTTAGAGAACTAGAGGTAGTGACAAGTCAATCTATAGAACAATTTTCTTTATTTATGTGCCAGGCTCCTGGCCAGTAAGCCAAGTCAAGAAAGGAGTAAGCAGGCCTGGAGTTACAAGGAAGCTACTGTTCTGAGAACTATTCACAGATGCTGGTGAAATAATGAAAAAAAAAAAATTCCAATTAAGACCAAGGTTTGAACAGACTGTCCCTGTCAAGAAAAAGATTCTTAGCCATCAGTGGTAACTGGTCAGCCTACACTGCCAGAAGGAACCAGTTTTTTGGCCCATGTTGAGTTGGGATCTGCAGATACTACTTCATCAGAACATTTACTCCCCTCTAAAGCATTTTTACAAGTCATCTTCTACACTTATTTGCCCTCTTGTCCATCTGAGAGTCACTGATCTTACTGAAACTATGACCTAATTATCAAAATGTCTGTTTAGCCCAAAGTCACAAGACACTGATCACGTTCCTCTGTGAGCCAAGGTAAGCTCCAAGAATGTCTCAGATGTGAGGGATAACAAAAACCTCAAGGGTTCTCACCAGTATTTTTGGGATAGGGTATGAATGAGCAATGAATGAGCATGCAGTTGTGACAGATGGCGCCTTAGTGGTATCAACAACTACCATTATCTCACTGTCTCGTTTCCTCTGATGCTGGGGGATTCAGAGACCTGTTGCTAACATGAATTTGCTGCTAGTCAGGTGAGATGAGCGTGGCTTGGGACCTCCACTTGCACTTTTCAAGACCTAAACATAGTACAAGATCTACAGCCATGTGACTTCCTCCCCTAGCACAATCCCATTGCAACAATTCCAATGACAAAGCCACAGAAGACATCCTAAAATAAATACAATGCAACCATCATTGTATTGTTAGGTTGGGATCAACATGTTACATGTTAGCAAATACGATTTAAAGAGTCATCCATTACCTTCCTCTTTCCCAGCTGTTCCGTTCCTCACTTCCACTAAATAAAAGCTATTCCCTCCATTTTCTTTACTACAAATCCACTTGTGTTTTTTTGGTGATGGTTTGTAAATCCTATCTGTGAAATGATCCATCTTAAAGTTCTGCTAAACAAATGAACAAAGAATCAAGAACACCTCTGTTTTTCTTTAGGTACGTTGCTATGGGATGGAAAATATCCTTAAAATAAGAGACCTAATAAAACCTGAAGTATGTTGTTCTTTTCCATGTGAAGAGGTTGGACTTGGTATTCTTTGAGACCAAAGAAGTCATTTATAGCTGCAGCCTAAAGCCCACCTCTAATGCATGTCAACTGTTTCAGCTCAGACTCTTCTGTGGGACAAGGGCTCTCTCTGATTCCAAATTTATAGAGGAGAACACATAGATGTTTTCTTTGGAGTTAATCCCTACACACAATCCCAAAGAACATGATAGAATATCGGATAAAGTGGAGTCAGACTTCTATATTTGGACTGAATGTAAATTATAACAAAGAGTTCTTTATGAAGAGTAATGGTCATTGTCTCCACTTCTCAACTATTTTTGTTACCACAGCCATACACATTGCATCTCCTCCGGTTTCAGTACAATAGCAGCTGTTTTTATACTCATTGCAAATTTGTCTTCCTGTATTTTTATTTTGCAATGTCATGAGTCCTATTGCAATTCAAGGAGTCCTACTTCTGAGTAGAAATTCAGGAATCCTGCTCCTGAGGGGAGACCTTATCACAACCTACAGCTTCCTCACAAGGGGAGGAGGAGGAGCAGGTGCTGATCTCTTCTCTGTGGCAACCAATGATAGGATCCAAGGGAATGGCAGGAAGATTGACAGGGGAGGTTTAGATTGGGTATTAGGAAACGGTTCTTCATTCAGAGGGCTGGAGCAGCCCTTAGACACATGATGTGAATTTTAGGGTTGTCCTATGCAGTGACAGGAGTTGGACATGATGATTCTTGTGGGCTCCTTTCAACTCAGGACATTCTATGAGTCTATGATTCTATGATTCCTTGGGCCATGCTGCCCCTTAAAAAGTCTGCTAGAAAAAGAGTAGTTAGGCCCTAACATCTCATTTGGCTTCATGGGCAACAGCACATTATGACCCTCTGTTGGTTAAAAGCAGCTAAGAAAGGACATCATCAGGGCAGGCATTTTACAGAAGCTCATTTAGCTTTGAAAAGAATGTCAGGAAATTCCATATTAAAATCATTCGTGACTTTTAGATTATTTTTGAACGTAAGGTTTCAGTTTGTAGCTCCTTTCAATACAGAATAGGCACATTGATGGAATTTTGTTAGCTGTGTCCTGCTGTGAGATTCCGTCTCAGTTTACAAGCAGCATGAGAACAAACATGTTAAATACAATTGAAATAATTTGGTCTCAAATGTGATCATTAAAGTGTATCTGTTCTTCATGTGTGTGCAGGACAACATAAGGTGTACCAAGAGAGGAAAAAATGATCTGACATCTGCACTTGTAGAGATAGCCTATGACACTACAATAAATATTTGCATTATTTTAATGTATATTAATATTTCCATGTAACACATTAAGCAGGACATGAGTAAAGTACAAATATATTGATCTTGCTTTGCTTTATTTGTTTCTTGCTTAGCTTTTGCTGTCTAACGTCACTGTGACAAAGACAGTTGTGAGAGGTTAGAAAGAAATACCTTGTGCAGGTGCCAACAATTCTAAAGAGGAGAAGCCTATTTCTCCATTTTACATACAGATTTGTGACCTCACAGACCACTTCAGAACTAGCACTCATGTGGTTTTTTTGTAGTAAAAGATAAGAGAGAGTAAGAAAACTGGTGAGTCAATTTTAAGTCAGAATGCAATGTGCGCTGGAAAAAAGTCTTGAGATAACAGGGTAAGTCCTGTACTGAAAGACCAATGTATGCACACCTATCATAGGACACCGTGGTTAAACCTTCACTCGCTGTTCCTATAAAAGATACAGCAGCTGAAACAACACTCAAACAATTCCTCACCCTCATATAGTCTGATGGACCAGGTGCTATACAAGTAAGAGGCAAGTTACAGACTCGTTCTCTACATAAGCCAAGGAGCCTTTGTTGAGCTAGTTCAAATGAGGATATTGGAGTTATATAGGACAATCTGTCCAGCAGATTTCAAAAAGCTTTAAGCAGATCATTACCATTATTGTTACATTACAGCTAGGGAAAATGAGATATAAAAAAGAGAAATTACTACTCTGTGATCACCTGGCAAGACTGATGTCACAGACCAGAATGAGATGCAGGATTCTTGTGTTCTAGTCCAAAGCACTGTCAAATTCACATCTTTTCATCTGGAGTGAAATTGTTCCAGTTCAGTGGCGATAGTTAAACATGGTGGTCCCTAATATTCTTGTATAACTTTCCAGTAAATAAAGTATAAGAGGTGCCATGTGGGTGGAATATCCCAGTGCCATGACCTGCCTTTTGCAACTCTTCCAGTAGAAAGCTCAGTGAGCAACTTCCTACACTGGGGAAGCACCAATTTAAACGATGTAATAAAGCAGCAGAACTGTTGCCAAATACTATCTTCCCACTTAATCTGCGCTGGTTTCTGTTGGCTCGGTTTTGTGAACTGAAATAGTCCTGAAATAGTTACTGACAATTTCTCAGCATTATAGTAGGAGGTTGTGGCATACAGATTAAACAACGTCTTTGCAGTGGCATCGTGACGGTATTCAAACTTATTCAGAACTCAGATTTTTTTCAGATTCCTAAACGTATATGTTCTCAAAAGCAGAGACCCCAGAAGAATTCACTTTGGTCTGTGTATCTTCTTTCAACCATATGAAAACACTTTTATTTCTTGTTAGGAATCTCTTCCTGTTCCAAACACATAAGTAGTACACAACTAATGATATTCATTTTTTGTTTGGCTACTCTGTAACACAGAAACACTTTTTATGAACCAGACTGTTGGATTTTAGAGGTTAGTACGATTTAAAACTACTTCTGATAAAAGAATCTTCAACAAAATGAGAAGATATCTGGGTAATGCTAGAAAAGACAAAAATTAGGGGCCATCAATGACTACACTGATGACAGCTTATCAATTCAGACGGCTCATATGGTGATAAGAAATTTACAAGCAAAACTTTACTTAAAAATTTATAACAAGCATCGACAAGTAATAAATTCAACTTACTTGTGAAGAGCTTCTGTGGTAAGCTGAGTAGTGAAGTGGTCCAGAAATAGCAGTATCATGTGGTAAGGATGGATACTGACTCTGCATTGGATGGGGATGCTGGTTGCTGTAGCTACCGTAGTTGTAACTTCCCGTGTATCTAAAACCCATTTAAAAAGGTTAGTTAGTTTGCATAATAATCGTATGGCTACTAATAACCCTATAACTTCTGAAACATACATCTTGCATAAGAGAGTGATATTTTAAATAACCTTTTAGAAAAAGAGACTTGCCAGGTCAGATGGGAAGCAGCTGTCACTTAGTGAAATGATGTGTTCAGACAGCAACAAATAGAAACTCAGCATGTTTCGTTGACTAGTTTTAAAATGCAGACTCATTCGTGCACTTTCTAAAGAGAAAGCCTCTTTCTCTTTTATTATTATTTTATTGCCATGTTCCTAGTAAATTGTTGTCCATGCGAGGAAGTACAGTAGTATTTGACTTAAAGAACTACATTGTGAAGTTCAGCTACCTCCGTGCGCTGGAATCAGATATTCCTTTTCTGGGAGGGAGAAAGATGTATTAATTTGAACCTAAAACACACAATGTACAGCTTTAGTACAGGTGGCTCAAGAATAGAGTGGTATTTGAGGTTGGATAATCTGCCTACTTCCTATATTTATACTAACCTCTTGCCTAGAGACAGCCAGGAGTAAAGGAGAGATCAGCTTCCTTAGACATAAGAAACTACAGGGCTAGTGTTTATTGGTCACCATTATTTGGACTGTTCACCAGCAGAAGATGCATGGCCACTTCTTCAGCCTCCCATCTTTGTGTAGCCATATTTGATGCTAATTCAGCACAGAAGTTTAAAGGCTTTTAAAATACATGCTATTGAAATGAAACACAAACCACGATAAATAAACAAAGAGGGGAAAATCAATTCTTTGTGAGAAAGAGAAGGTAGGTATTTATACAGACTTTTTCTGGGATGTTCAGTGTCATTTTACACTGGGTAGAGTTTAAGATTCTATTGTTCTTTTGATTTTCTTTTGGTGGTATTCTAGAGACACCATGTCATGTCTTACACCAGCCAAATCAGCAGCTTCAAAATGAGAGCAGAGAACTCCCTCCAAAAAGATTCTTAGGACATAATGCCCCACGTTCATCTTTGTTGTTCAGCACTGAGCTATGATTCTTATATTCACTTGTGTTCAGCTGTAAATGTGAACGGTTTCATAACCTAACACAGACAAGCTGGTGTCTGCGTGATGTGACTTTGATATTCTCTCTTTGCAGGGTCAGGAAGAGAGGAATGGCTGTGTTTGGAGCTGTTGCACTCTGCTTGTGGTAGGTAGATATCTTGTGTTTTAGTTCCTTCAATAAAATAGACTGGTCAGTAAGATGTGTAACACAAGTCTTTGGTGGTCTGCATAAGCCTGACATTCATGTTGCAGCTTTCTCTGCTTGAAGGAGATGCTCATTTATCTTGCCTGTCCTGCAGTCTGGGGTGCCCTTGGACCCTCAAGTCCTGTACAGCAGTGTTTGCACTTCATGCTTTCTCTAGTCATTAAGGATGCTATGTCCTAGCCTGGAAGCTATTGATCTTGTCTCCTTCATTCAAACAGTCATCACTTTTGGCTAAAATTTAGCACTTTAATTCACTAGATCATGGAATCACAAAGTTTCTTATCCTTGTCTCTGTTGTGTACTTTTGGTCTAGCAAGCTCCCACTTTCTCTTCTCAACTTCAGGAAAGAGAGTACTGAGGACAATCGAAGGAGACGACCAAGGCTAGTATTCTCCTGCCTGTCTGAAAGTGCTTGACTGAGGAGCCCTGCGAGTTCCCAAGAATAAAATGTATCTGAAAAATCCAACAAAAATATTTTCTGGCAAGTACCATGTCCTACAGTGTCTGCTGAACCACATCTATAGTCATCGAGTAGTGGGGATAATACTCAGATGGCATGTCTTTGGGGAAGTCCAGCTGGGAACTAGCAGTTACTCTACAGTCTAGAAGCCATAATTCAGGAAGAAGGGGCAATTTATTGTACAGAAAATAATGCAAAGTCCTGCATTTGGGATGGTGCAACTCCTGCAGTGGTACAGGTTGGGGCCATTTGGAGATAAAGAAGCCTTGCTGAAAATTGCCTGCAAGCTCTGGTGGACAAAAAGTTGAACATGAGTCACCAGCATGTCCTTTCAACAAAGATGACCAGCTATGCACCGGGATGTATTAGCAGGAGTGTAGACAGCAGGGCCAAAGAACTCATTATTGCTCTCTATTCGGCACTTGTAACACCACATCTGCAGTATCGTGTCCTGGTCTTGGCTCTCCTCTATAGAAAGGGCAATAACATGCTGGAGTGAGTCTAGTGAAGGGCCATCGAGACAGACAGGGGACTGAAGAACATGACTTACAGGAAGAGAACTGGGTTTGTCCAGCCTTAAGAAGAGAGAAAAAGGGTTGATCTACAACTATTTAACAGGAGGATAGAGTCAAACTCTTCTCAAAGTTACAGTGATAGCATGAGATGTAACAGACACAAGATGGAACAGGGGAAATTCCAATTAGATATGAGGATATTTTCCTCTATTAATACCACAGATCTTCTATTTACAGTCCTGAGACCCCACGCGTGTGGAGAGTATCACTGTGGATTCCTTCAGGAACATCTCTCTATAGCCTGTCACATTACACTCAAATCATATAAAAACCGAAATACCAATATGTTGATTTTGCTGTAGATACAAAATAAACACAAATTGTAATGATCAAAAAGAATTTTAATAGTTCTACATAAAGGCCAAATTAGATCAGGAAATCAATGTGGTAGAAGCCGTGTAAACACAGATTCAGAGGCACCATGCTTCTGAGCTTACAGAATCAATTCCAGTGAAGAAGGCAGATATTACTGAAATGTTTAGAAACATCACCAAAAATTCTTCTATCCACATGTCACACATAAAATGAAATGGTAAAAAGAAGGAGGATAATAGAAGTCTTTGGTGCCTTTCAGAAAAGTGAATTCACCCAGATAATGTGTTTCCTCATATCACCTACCAAAGGTGAGATGTTCCTTTAGTAACAATGAAGTTTCATGTGTGTATGCACATACATATTTGTATATGTATTCACTACCTGACTAAGGTCTATTCCAATCCTTGCATCTTGTTAGCTCCTGAGCCTCCCTGCTGCCCTATTCCTGCCTCCACCAAGTAGTCATACTGTTGGATAGAAGAGAAGTTCCATCTCTCCATTTCCAGCCTTTTGCAGGAAGGGATCAGCAGTGACTTTCCAACACGAATCTAAATCTGTCCACACCCAAGAGGAAAGGAGTTGCAGAGTTCAAATTAATCTACCATCACCCTGCCAAACAGTATACCATCTTCCACATAGGGAAAGCACTTCTGCAAGTGTAATGAGCAGGCAAGGAGACTGAGGAATTTTTGTAAAGTCTTTTGAATGTCTTGCTTCATGTCAGGATCTGGGCACTTGCTAATATTGCTATGTGCCTGGCTCTTCTCCATTGATTAGTTTGTGATTGTTCTTTTTAGTTATGTGTTATACACTTACTCAAATGAGGATGGCACAGAAGAAGTGTTGCTTGATGAAAAGAGCAATGTGAGACTTAGTCTGAGTTTCTCAAGTTTTCCAGGATCAAATAATTTTACATAAACCTTTACTATAAATATTTGTTTTTTTACTGAGAGCAAATTTTGGTGATGGAAAGGGATTAGATTATGCTGAAAATGTGGTTATTTTTCCAAACTTTGGACAGTTTTGATTTGCATATTTAACAGTAGTCATAGAATCATTGTGGTTGGAAGAGACCTCTGGAGATTGTTTCATCTAATTCCCCTGCTCAAAACAGTTTCATATCTAGATGGGGTTTGAACATCAGCAAGAATGGAGACTCTCTGGGCAACCTGTTCCAGTGTCAATCACTCTTACAGTAAAACCATTTATTAGGGTTTTTTTTGCTTTTGTTTAAACAGAATTTCTTCTGTTTCAATTTTTCCCATTGCCTTGTCTTTAACTGGATACCACTGAGAAGAGTTTGCTTCCGTCTTCTTTACACTGCCCACCAGGTATTTATACACATTGATAAGACACTCCCTGAGCCTTTTCTCCCTGAAGCTAAACAATCCCAGCTCTCTCAGCTTCTTTTTGTATGACAGATGATCCAGTCCTGTAACCATCTAAATGGCCATTTTCTGTATTCACTCCAGTATCCTTGTGTCTTTCTTACATCAGGGAGCACAGAATTGTAACCACTGCCCCAGATGTGGTCTCAGTAGTACTGAACAGTGGAGAAGGATCACCTCACCTGAGATGTGGTGAAGTAGGATAGTTCTTTGGGCACATCTAGCCCTTGGGATAGCACACAGCACATGAAAATAGGGATCAGAGAAGAAACCTACTGAAGCGTTATCTTCTATAAAATATTCTTCAGGCCTAATGTGTTTTTAAATAGAATTACATGAGATTCTGAAACTGAGACAGAATATAATCATATGATAATAACAACAGCCAAAGAATAATCATGCCAGCATCTTTGCAATACAGACTTAGTACACCAAATAACAGATTTCACTGCATTTCCAAAAAATCCCTAAACACAGCTTCATTCAAATCTCACAAAAAACCCGAGACACTGGGAAGTGACTTACCCGTGTTCTTCTCTGTGGGGATAAACAGGTATCCGGTGTGTGACAGATGATGATGGTACATGTGGACTTCTCATGCAGGGCAGCTGTTGGGAATTTTCAGCAGGTGACCCAGCAGCTGTTGTCACGGTGTAGGTGAGTGACCACGTATAGGACTGCATAGCTCCTGCAGACAAACAAGCATTAAAAGAATACAGCTAACATGGGCTGTCATTAAAAGAGGTGAAATGAGTATAGAATCATAGGACCCTATAATCACAGGACAGTTTAAGTTGGAAAAGACCTTTAAGATCATCAAGACCAACTGTAAACATAGAACTGCCAAGTCCACTGCTAAACCATGTCCCTAATCACCACATCTACACCTTTTAAATACCTCCAGGGATGGTGACTCAACCACTTCTCTGAGCAGCGTGTGCCAGTGCTCAATAAGCCTTTCGATGAAGAAAGTTTTCCTAATATCGGGTTTAAATGTCAGCTGGTGCAACTTGAGGCCATTTCCTCTTGTCCTATCACTTGCTACTTTAGAAAAGAAACTAACAACCACCTTGCTACAAGCTCCTCTCAGGTAATTGTAGAGAGCCGTCAGGTTTCCCTTCAGCCTCGTTTTCTCCAGACTAAACAACCCCAGTTCCCTCAGTTCCCCTTATAAGATCTTTCACCAGCTTCATGGTCCTTCTCTGGATGCACTTTAATACCTCAATGTCTTTCCTGTAGTGAGGAGCCCAAAACTGAACACAGTAGTTGAGATGCAGCCTCACCAGTGCTGAGTACTGATTACCAAGTACAATGCCAAGATGGTTACAAGAAAGAAAATCAATAGGCTCTCCTAATGGAAACAGCATCAACCAAAGCGATGGTGGTTTGGGACTTAGAAATGGAGGAACATCAGTGCTAATATTTCTCAAGCAAGAGCACCAAACCCTGGCGTCTCTCTCACATGGGCTGCTGGCCTGTTTAGCTCTGAGGCTGATCAAGCCTGGAGTAAGGCAGGAATTCTGATCAGAACAATGAAGGATTAGAAAAAGATGGTCATTATGCAAATAAATTTCTTTGAATCCTTTACAGTTTGTATCTCTTCCACCCAACTAGGTACCAGCCTTTGCAGAATACTTCAAATTATACCAAACACACAGACAGAAATAGCTTAGCCATTTTCTTCCCACAAATAATGTTTCTTTCTTCTTTCGAGGCGGCAGGGACTGGACTTAATTTATTTTTTCATGAAGAGCATTTGTGGGAAGAGCAAAGCAATGAAGTGGGTTTTCCATTTTGCTTGGAAGGTGCTGAGTTTTTTAATCATCCTGATCCCTTCCAGGCAGGAACTCCAGATTCATGAGCCAGCTGCTGAGAAACCTTTGTCCTTTGCACACACCCCTTTCACTCAGGAGGCTGACAGATCCATTGTTCCAGTATAACATAGCTCTCGCTGGAGGTCATGACCATACTGGCTGAGATTACCCTGCAAATGAGGACCAGAACACTGAATTTAACCCAATATGAACACTAGTTTGGGGGTCTCTGGGCATTCTTGACTCTTTTTCACTAGCTAAAAGGAATTGCAGGAGGTGGCACCTTTTTTCAGTGTGGATGCTAGGACTTCCTGTAGTATGAAAGAGCCTAATTCAGAGGGGGAAGTGATTGTATTACCAGGTCTGTGTCCAATTCGTGGGGAATGAAAAACCTAATTCAGATGTGCATAATTTTCTTCAGGTGTGGGCAACTTTATTTGGCAAAATCAGACAAATAATTTTTTGAAACAGGAAATGGTTAATTCTGGGTGTGAATGAAGACATTGCAAGATTCATGAGGTAAGTCCAGCTTGATATACTACAGCAGGGCATCATTTGGTGCTCTCACAGTAGAGAAATCCTTGGATGTGTTACGACCAATGATATTTGTGCTAGTCCTGTTTTCACATTGCCTGCATTTTCTGTCACAGACTCTTGAAACTGCAGTATTTCGTGGCCTTCCACTGAAAAGGACAATTGAGATCCCTGAGAGCAAAGAGGAGTCATACACATTTGAGCTACCACATCAATGCTGCTGTGATTATGAGCAGTCATTGTTCCTTGAGTTGAAGAATAGTGTCTAAGAAAGACACCTTTACTAGAAAATGCAGTTTATGTGGAAGGGGCCAAAACTACTTACACGGCCATCAAATAGCTTCATTGAAAACAAGAGAAAAACTATTAGAAAATATCAATAACTTGTCTGCAGAATATATTGGTGGAACATTTCAATTTCAGAAGGCCAATGTATTTTCCTAGTGTTATTTTCCAAAAGAAAATTTTAAACTTTGTTTCAAACCAGACCTAAATTCTAAAGGCAAAAACAAAGAGAAAAGAGATAAAAGAAGGATGAAAAAGATGGTGAAGGGAAGGGAAGATGGTGAAGAAACCCAAATACTTACTTTTAGGTAACATTATTGAGGTTTCTTTTCTTTTTCACTTTTTAAACTCACATAAACAAATTTTATTTTGAACTGATTTTATTTTTTCCAGGAAAAAAAATTTGCCCATTATGCCAATAATCCCATGATTTCCTAGCTCTAACAAGAAGCAGTAGTTACAGGGCCAAAAGATAACAGAATTATAGAACAATTTGGATTGGAAAGGACCTTACTGATAATCCAGTTCCAACCCCCCTGCCATGGGCAGGGACACCTCCCACCAGACCAGACTGCTCAAGGCCCCATCCAACCTGGCCTTGAACAATTCCAGGGAGTGGCCATCCACAACTTCCCTGGACAACCTGTGCCAGTGCCTCCCCACCCTCACCATGAAGAATTTCTTCCTAATGTCTAATATAAATCTTCCCCCTACCTCATAGCAGAGGTGCTAAAGCCCTCTGATCATTTTTGCAGGCCTCCTCTGGGCCCGTTACAACAGCTCCATGTCCTCCTTATGTTGGGGATTCCAGAACTGGACACAAATGTTGTTAATTTATCTGACCACAGCCATTATAACAGCCTCCTTTTCTCATTCTTGAAAAATAGTAGGGACCTTATCTCAGTCCAGGACAACAAGTTGTTTCATGTGCTCCCTGTGGGAAGTCAGGCTCCTTGGATGAGAGGACTTGGCCACTCCTTGCATTGAAGTCTAACTGGCAGCCACCTCAGTTCAATTTTAAAATCAATGTTTAGAGTGTAACACGCTTTGTGCCTGGTGAGAAAACAAAGAAACAAATGCGTCTTGCACTGGAAGAGTTGGGAATATCTTTGTTTAATTCTCCCAACCAAGAACTGTCTCCAGTACTACAGTACTACAGGATAGTACCTCACACAGCTACTGTAGGAAATACTTTCTTTAGCAGATTATGGTTTAGAAACAAATGTGTGTTGGATATTTTTTCAGGTTGTTCTTGGGAATCTACAGTCACCACAATTCTCTTTGCCTTTGTGGAAGAGATGCCCTAATTTTCAGTGATCTAGTCACAAAGACAGAGAGGAAGGATAGAAGAAGAAAACAGACTTGCAGCCTTGTGTATATATGTATCGGGTCAGCCAGGATACTGCCAATGTTGTGGTGAATGGGAAAGGGACAATTCTGAAAGTTTTTCATAGCTAGCTTTTTAATACTTGTTTATGTCCCAGCCCCTATATGATTCGTTTCCTCAGCTGGCTGCAGAATTGAACTCCGGGAGATTAAGTCTCTTTTAGATATGACTGAACCCAACTGAACTGCTTTCTGAAATAAGCAAAAACAATAGCGATTGAGCAACATTTTGCTCTGCTTTGTGTTCTGAACATGCGGGGTTTTATTTAAAAAGGGAAGTTCATTTATTATCGCTCTGTTTTCTTTTCTCTTTTAACAAAAAATCTGACTTTGAGGATACTAACCAAGAGACCATCACCTGTAGGAGAGCCAAATGTGAATGGAACTGCTCTCAGTTTAATAAAAGCACTCTTGTCATTAGTGCCTTCACATAAAGCAGTGCAGAAAGAAATAAGTTGCTTCATGATGCTGAATTTTATATTTGGTTTATGCTGGAGTAAATGACCACCCACGTACAAGCAAGACCCTCACAGCACTGTGTATTATGTCTGACAGTAAGCAGTACTGTCAACCTCAAGCAATCAAAAATCTGAAGCCCCATTCTGCCCACACATAATGAAGAGATTACCTTAACTATCAGCCTGAAGCTAAATTTTTTCTACTCACACCCACAAAAATGAGAAGTGGTAGCTGTGCAAGGATCTCCTGTGCCAAACTCCCAGAACTTTAACACCTAGCCTTGACTTGGAAGAACAGTGACCTTAAGTGACCATTACTGACCAGACGACTTATTTCACATACACGTATCTTGAAACTAAACAGTAACTTAATCAATTAGTTTACTAATACATTAGGAACTACCTACAATTCAGAGTTCATTTTGGGTTGTCTAAAAATATTTTATTAGCAAATGAGTAACCACAGCTTTAAGAGGGGCTTTAAGAGAGAATAAGAGAGTCTGCCATATAGCTCTCACTTTTATGACAATATTGTTGCAGTTTGAATAATCATTAATCTGGCCTTTGTGATTTAGAAAGAATGGAGACTAATTATCCTTTTAAATGTCTGGTAACTTAACAAAAAGTTTTAAATAAAATGTTAGCTGCACCATGGCAGATGTTCTGCCACTGAATGCTATACATAGAATTTACCTTTCTATGGCTCAGTATCGTGTAATTGCAACAATTTAATTTGCTGGTTTTGTGCCGACCACCGACTGAAGGCAAAAAGGTTAAAATGCAAGTTAAATAGTTAACTTTTATTGCTAATGCCATAAGCAAGGAAGTGTTAATGATGCCTTAAATTGGTGAATGAAGAGCTAGTGGTAACAAACAGAACTGGTTCTCAAGATTTGTAAAGCTTTTGTGGAGTTTTACATTTACCTCATAAAAGACACATAAGAAAATCAATACAGTGTACTTTAAATACATCTTTCCAGAACAGAGGTTCCTGTTCCAAAATATTCCATATATTAATGCCACACATCTGGATATGGAATAGTTTGATTGTATGTAATACATCTTCAACACTCCTATTTTAAAGTATAGCAATTTCCTATAGATGAAACACGGTTGTTACTTTGCATTACTTTATGTGAATGAACCCTGCATTTCATGGCATAATGGTTGGCAAAATAAAATGGTGATCAGTTCATCTAGATGACGGGCATGGGAAATGTAGGTGTTACTAATTGCCCAAATCAAGAACAGGGAATAGCCACATACTTATATTTAATCTTAACCAGATCACTACGTGTGCAGACAAATGTGGCTTGTGCTAGGCAAAAATGATTTTCACATGCGCGAAAGTGAAACTGTACCAGACCATAAGAATAAAATTGTGTTCAGCCAAACAAAAGTTTTAAAAACAATTTAAAAATTAAGAGATGGAAAAAACAGAGAGATAAAATAATCAGAAATAGCTTTCCTGCCTAAGACATTCTGCTATGGGAATGACTATGCCAAGTTCTACCATCTATACTGTGCGAGTAGGTCCTTCAACTGTTCACAAATGATCCTGTTCCTGGCTTGAGACTTCACACTAACAGACCTTTGTCTTACCAGGACATAAAAAAAAAGAGTGAGAAAATAAACCAGATTATAATAAAACAATAAACAGCATGAAACTAAAAAGGAATTGCATATGTAATATTTGTGTGAGTCCATACCCTTGCATTACTGGTGGGATTCAGGAAGGACATGCAAGATCCACGCAGTTCCTGGGCCTGCCCAGATTTCTGCCTTTATTCAAGTATCTAAGGCAAGTAAACTGAAAGTGGAAGCTCAAATAGCTGACAAATAGGCTATTATATAAAAATGGAATAATCTTTTGATTAATAGGTATGAATGGAATGATGATAGAATCCACCAAGTGATATTGCTGATAGGTATCCATTCCTGTCACTGTCACTGGAGAGCATACAGTTCCTTACTTTTCAGTCTTTGATTTCTGGGTACACTTCTAAATAAGTCCTGGTTACAACATCCCAGTGATCCTATTGGGCCACAATGTCTTTCAAGGAAGTCACCCACAAGATCAATATTTCAAGGCTCAAACATACACAGCACTTCCAGCATTGCCTAATCCAAAGCGGTATGCTCACCTGTCTCTTGTCTAACTATTCTGGGGGTAATACCATCCTATTTACCTCCTAAATATGGTATTGTCTCCAACAATGAAAAAACCTTAAGTTTTGATTTAGGGACAAACATTCTTGAATCTCTTTCCACCAAAATTATGTGTTGTGCTTCCCCGTGATGCCTTTTTTGAAAACATGAAAACCATTTGTCCGGAAGATTTATTAGTCCTTTAGCCACTGCCAAATTCTCCAGTGTGGTAAATCATCACTTTCTGACGTTCTTTCAAGAAAGTTTTGTAACTTTTCTAGTACGTCACAAAAGTGATAGTTTCCACATTCTGATTATACACCCATTTCACTATGGAGCAGCAAAGCTGGAATTTCACTGCCTGGAACGCTTTCTGAGAGCCATTCACATTTCTGCCTTTTTTCCCGTAAGTTAAGAAAACACTGCCTTTTGATCGTACAGACAGACTGTCCTGCCCACATCCAGAAGGTAATGAATGAGTTTTTACATCACATTACAGAGGATGGTTGCCCGTTTATACAGACCGAACAAGAAGCCAGTTTTGTGCTTCCTGTTTTCTGTCAATCCTACCCTCAAGTTGAATAACTTTAAGCACAGATTTTTTTCATGTTTTCTGTCAATCCTACCCTCAAGTTGAATAACTTTAAGCACAGATTTTTTTCATCTGTGGGCCCACCAGAATACAACCACCTCATGAGTCGCCACAATAGAGTATGCAACTGAAAACAGGCTCCTGACATCTAATTCCTAGTCTCTAACATTGAAAGATGAAAGTTATCAACTATGTGTAAAACATTCCAAGAGAAACTTTCATAGCTCTTTAAACATATTTTGGTCTCAAATATGCTGAAAGAAATCCAGTTGCCATTTTAGCTAATAGGAATTCCTGAACCACTAGTAGTTCAGGTTTTGAAAACCTCACTCAACCTTAAAATATCTGGCACATTTCCTTGAAGTATATAAAACATCCAGGCTTCAGATCTTGTTCCTGTTTGACAGCACATCATGTTTGGACTCAGTGAGAAAGCATAACTGACACTTTAAACAGATTTGTGTTTGGGAAGACTTCTCATCTCTTGAAAGCCAGCACATCATGTTCTCCGGCTCAGTTTCAGGTGACAATCTTCAAGCAGATTCAGCTGCCATAAACCTACCTACCTGTTGTAACTGTTATGCCACCATACTCTGGGGACTGATTGCTGACAGGCGAGGGGGCAGAGGGCACTTCCACTGATGTGGCAGATTTAGCTGGGGAGAACGGCACTGGGGAGGGAGTTGGAGGAGCTGGTTCATTCAGAATAATTTCTTCTCGTATTTCTGCTGCAGGATGAGAGAAAAATCGTCAAACATAGTTAAAGGTAGAGCCAAAGAACACAAAGAAACTAAAAGAAATAATGCAAGCAGTTAAGTTCTGTAGGCTTTATTTCAAGAAATGCATATTGGGAATCAAGTATTTTCAAGAAGTACTTCTGTAACATTCAGTATTACAACTTTCAGAGTACCTTCATAAGACTTCTTAAAGAAAGTGCTGTTTTTCCTGTTGTGTAGACAGGGAACTCATGCACAGACAGCCTAAGGTTTACAGTCCTATAATATCCTATTAGATACCTAATATAAGGAGTCCAGTCTGAGTCTGGCATTCCTGATATCTAGAGACACTGGAAAGGAATAGGAATATGTAGGGGTTTCCAGTAGCTTTTGGTCATGACCTTCTCTAAAGAGGATGACACTCTAATTATTTCTATCTGCTAAAACTATGTAAAAAGTACACAAGGGTAAACAACTTATTTGTCGAAAAAAAAAAGAGACTATGGCAGGGCAATGGACTAAATCCAGGTCTTTCAACACATGGAAGATATTACCCTAATCACTGGAATGTTCTTCTTCCTATAAATCTACAGGGTGACAAATTGAGTCACAGTTAAAATGAAGAGTTGAACTTTGCAAAGGTGACAGAGGGGTACAGCTTGCCAAAATTAAGGGGAGATGCAAGGAAGGTTAATCACTGAGGATCTCTCTTTACAAGGCGCTGCCCTGAGCAGACAAACTGTTCACTTCTGGTGAGTCAGTGCAGAGTGTGCAGAATAAGATTCAGAACTGACTTCTGTACAGGCTCTTCAAACAAAAGCGTACCAGAAATGACAGCTTTGGGTTTTGTCTTTGCTCACTTCTCCTATTTCTCTCTCTTATTTAGGGAGTCTTTTTTATACTGGTAAAATCTGTTAATATCAGTGAATTTATTTAGTCTTAAACCAGGGTGACAGAATCAAGACTTCATTCACTGCAATACAATGGTGGCTTAGGCAGAGTAACTGAGGTAAAGGCTCAGTACAAAAATCTTACTGAAACACCAAGTGTTGCTTAGGAATAGGGTTCAGACACCCAGAGTTACATCATGAAGCAAGCAAGCAAGCGTCTTTCAGAATTTATTAACCAGGGGAGCCCCCCTCACAAATTACTTATTTCAAATCACGCTGGAACTGAAAAACACTTTGCTCCTAGATAAACCTCACTGTGTTAGATGAAGATAAAGAAGTGTCCTAACATAGAAAATGGTGAATGCAGTGGAATAAAACAATCAAAGATTAATAAAAGCATAAACTCACCTGTGCTTCCTTCTCCTTTCATTGCCCTCATTAGCTCATTAGCTCTCTCCTGACAATGGAGTGACTCTAGCAGATATAATACATAGTCATCGAACATCAAGTGAATAAGGTGAAAAGACCCTGGTAATAAAGTGAACAAACAAAAAAGCCATTGACTGTCTCAATACACTCATTAAACCAATGATTACAGTATTCAACACAAACAATATTGAGTAGGACTGCCTCCATATACTACTGCTACTGACATATCTCTCACTCAAGGTAAGAGAAGTCAAAGCAAAATTGGAAATTAGCAAATTCTGTTCACTTCTTGTACAACCAATTATTGAGGATTGTAGCGCAAGAAGGCTGCCTAGCTGAGAGGTGGGACTTAGTGGAACTTTCTTGTCCTGCATTGGCACTGAACAATTTAGACAATTACACTACAGTGGAATTGTTTCTTTTTAAATAAAGGGCCAGATATGTCTCTGTCAGAAGTAGAAACCTGAACAGGCTGCCTTAGCCAATCTGGTAATAATTTTCTAAAATACCTCTGTTGTTGGATAAAAAAATGAGAGACAATCAATAGGAAGGTAGAAAGACCCTTCCATATCTATGGTATATTTCTAGTGTATTGCCTGGACGAGATGAGACTTTCATTAACTACCAAGCATTAAGACATTAGCAGCAATTGTGGATGTCTTAAAGGGAAATACTTTTCCTACTACACTATCTTTTCCTAATTATCAGTTTGAAGCATATCAGCAGTGTAACATTTGGCCTGTTTCTGTGTTTACCTCTGAAGATGCCCTTGATACTCTCTCTTAACTGCCATGACAGGCATGTGAAATACTGAAGGGTTAAAGGACTGAAGCATATGGACAAAAAAAAAAGTGGAGGCTGGAGTCAAAAAGCTCTTTGAAAATTAATAGTAAAAGGAGATTATACAGATAGCTATCTGCAAAAAAAACCCCTCAAGTAAGATTAGAGTACAGATGGAGAGCTTGCTAGCGTTGTTAGAAGGAAGGATGGCATGATGGTATGGACCAGAGTAACGGAAATGAAGTTTAACAGCACACTTTAAGAAGTTCTGCCCCAAGAGATTTTATGTCATCCTCTAATTTACATACTTCCTCTGTAGAAACAGAAGTATTAAGACTATTGCACAAGGCACTCGTGAAACCTTGCTTAGAATATTGCATGTAACTCAGGTCATACATGTTCAACAAAAATTAGTACAAGTTGAAACTGGTATGGAGAAGATTCCCAGGAGGATGCAAGGAATGAATAATAGATTTGCATTATATAAATTGTACAGCTGAATTAATTTTGCAGAAATGAAGTGAGTTGCTTCCCATAATTTATCAAGAAGGATACATGTCAGGGATGGTGAAGAAATTTTTGCCCTAGAGCACATATCAGCACAATAATAGGTATGTAAGAAGAGACCACAGATTCATATTAGGGCAAAATTAGAGGAGTAAAGCATCTGAGCCAAGACACTGTGCAGTGTCCTACTAAAAAGAATAATGTTCATCTGCAGGGGAAGACTGACAAGAATCGAGTCGGAGTTTGGTCAATTTATGCAATAGACTCCATGACACAGAGTACCTGTAATAGCTCCAGGCAAGATTTGACCACACTATATTTGGTTTTTTTATAAAAAGCTCCTCTGTTTACTTAGATTTGCATGGAATATTTAAAACATGTTCATATAAGTCATTAAATAAATCTGACAAGTGCAAATTCAGTCCAGCAGCTGGCTTAAAACAGAGAAATATTACCAGCTGAGAAGGAAACAGATCAACTACTGCCAAAGAAAAAAAAAGGTCTCAGCTAAATGTGCTCCCTTTCAAAATTCCGTTACTACATTTTGAGAAAAAATATTTCATTGGGAAAAAGATGCAAGAAGTTTCAAATTCGATCAACTTTCATAATGACTGGTTTCTTCACAGGAAAGTTAGGTTTATCTTGGGACACTAGGTTTTACCACAACAAAGCATAACTACCCCTACTCCAGCTTCTCTGCTCAAACCTACTGCTGAAGTGCAGAAGAAGTAGTTCGAAAGACCTTATATCCTTGTACAATTCTAGTTGGCAATTCAGCTTTCAGGGCAACTCTAAGCACATTTTTTCCTTTGTGACTCGGATGGTCTTTGTGTTTCATTCTCTCACTCTGTGCTTGCATGGCTTCTGTGTCACTGATAGGAGCTGAGCGCACACACTGGGTGGTGGACATGAGCCTTTGTGCACAGAAAAAAGACATCTGTGATTGCAACACCTTTTCTATAGGGAGGAAATCTTTGGCTGCTGGTGAACCAGAAGCATTCACATGTCTAAGCAAAGCAAAAAGGTAACAGGTTTCCTTGGCCTTGCAAGGTTAAATAGTGGAGATGAGTACTTAACTACCACAGAAATTTTGTTTTAGAAATATTTTGGCTAAAACTCCTGTTAAACAAAATCGTATTGAATCCAGCACAAGAAAGAGAGTAGACCTGGCTGCTCACCCTGCTTCTGATCTAGGATTTCCCCAGTGGAAACCTAGATTGTCAAGAATCTCCACCAAATGTTCTCTCTTCTTCTGACTACTTCTTTTCAGCGGAAATTTTCTGTTGATTTCAGTGCATTAGTACTGATAAGCTTTTCCAAGGCAAGAAAACTGGGCCTAAATGCTGGCAGTTAGGGGCATTTAATAGAGTATTTAATGCTTGCCACCAAAATCCTTGCTCAGCTTTAATTTAAAAAAATAATTAAGGAAGATTTCTTGTAATTTCGTTAAAATGTTTGGAAGTGCAAACTCTAAACACTAAAATGCTAGCAAGCAAACAACAAGAACCCATGATTTGCTATTCTTTTAAAAATATCTTTGTTTTGGGGGGGTCTAATGCTTTATTTTGAAGACTTGGGGTTGGCAATACTGAATGCAGCATTTAAAAAACACTCCAGTGCCCTTGTCACTCTTTTGAATTTCTCTCTTCCTCTTCTATTATTTCTCCTCCTGTGTATTTTTAAACTCTGTATAGAGTTTTTGAGCCCAGAATTTCCGTGAAAGACATGAGACAAACAAGTTGTTGGTGCTGAATGAATGCAATATTTTTACATTTTTTAGATGAGTCAAATGAAATATAAGTTATAGTGTGAAACCAACATCAGGGCATGCATTTCAGCTGCACAGTGAATAGCTATTCAGCATGATGTACAATAATTTATTCTGTGTTTGTAAGCTACTGTTTCTCACATGAAACTGTTTGTTTCTTTCAAGTACATCTTTGAGTACTGAAAAGGATCCAGCTGTGGCTGGTAAACCATACACTTCCTTAGGAAGAGGTAAGAAGTCATTCAGGAGACTGTAGTTACAATAATAAATAGTACTTCCCTCTGATTTTCAGGACTTAACAGAAATCATGGCAGTGATTGCCCAGTTAATGTACAGTAAGTATCAGCAGCTATTAACAGATACAGCAATTATGTATAAGCAACAAAACAACAGTGAGAATTCCAGATTCGGAGAAAATCGTGGAACTTCTATTCCTAATTAGTTACTTTATACACTGGATGCATTACCCAAACACTGCCACCAACTGTGCCTTTGATATGCAGAGACAGGAAGGAGGGAGGGAGGCAGGCAGAGAGAAAAAGGGAGAGGGATTGGGAGAGAGGAGCTTTTTTTCTGCCAGGGACTGTTTCATGCCACCATGCTTAAAAGCTTTGCAGTATCAAATCTCTGTGCTAGCCAGCCCAGCGCCAGGTATTCCAGCTTCCTCCAATCAGATTTATGTATCGTATATTTCAAAGATAGAAATATACTGTCCTGTCCATAGTAAAGATCTGATCATTTAATACACCATTTTACTTTCAAAAAACCTCCAAAACAGAACAAAAAACCCCGTCTGAGAGCATCTGAGTCTACATATTGCTTGAAGTGGAAAAAAAAACATTAAAAATCAGTCTACTGAAACAGTTTTCAATGCAGTAACAATGCATTTTTTTTTTTTATCTAAGCTAAGAACAAAGGTATACAAATGTAAATATTCAGAATAGTAAATTTGTTTCTCTCCACAGAACTCACTTAAACGCATGCATTATTCTGAAAAACTAGAAGGAACTGTGTTAAATTAAGAGCAGAAGCTTTTCTGCTGTCCAGCTCTGAGCTGTTTACATTTAGGGCTTATTCTTTCGGAACTTGCTCAACTCTAATTCATGAACAATGTGTCAACTGGTCTTGCTGTGAAAGAGTGTCATCATTAATACTAATTGTTATTAATTTGTGCCTGTGGCACACAAATTTGGGACATTTTGGAGGAAAAAAATGCAAGGACAGCCCAGGCTTCTGCCTGATGGGATGAGGCTGTGGTTTTTGTATAATTTTTCCCTTTGGAAATCCAAAGGCTCAGATTTCCTCCTCCCTCCACTAGAGTTGCACCTGAACAGGGAAAACTTCACCCTGCATAAATAAGGGTTAGAACAGTGAACCAATGCTTGTCACTTAGCAAAACTCTGAAGCTCAACAAATACTTATGTGGTTCGTACAAAGTGAAATAATTTCAATGGCAAAGATAAGAAAACCCTCCTACACTGGCCCTTTCATTAGAGATCTTGTTCTGGCAGTGATTAACACTGTTCCAAGACTCTGCTGAGGCAGGCAAATGTGATCTAAGCAGAAAAATGTGGCAGAGGTAAAATAATTCTCATTTACTTTATTTTTTAAAAAATGAAGATTTCAGAATTTGATAAAAATCCCAAACTATCTCAGCTTCGCCCTGAGCATGATTTTTAAAACGGAACAAAACTTCTTGCTTTGGCTGCTAAATCAAAAAACAGTTATTGATTCAGTTCTAATTACAGCACCACATACCCATGAAAAGCACATCAACTATGACCTATACATTCTTTCCCTGACTGTGGTTACACATAAACATATCAAGTTCATGTTCAAAGGTGTATACCCTTATAGGAAGGATAATCATGCATTTGTACACGCAGTGAAATAAAAAGAGGCACACACACACACACACACACCCACCCCTACCCTATAAACCTAGCTGAGGGGTTAAAGTTCTCAAAAATCAGAAATTCAAGAGCCAAATTTATAACACAAATAACAGGTAAGTTGTTTCAGTACATCAGATATACCGTATATTGTAGTGGGTCCCAAACTTGAGGCAATGAATGGTTCTCTGTCTTCAGTATTGGGGCCCATTCTGTTTAACATCTTTATCAGTGATCTGGATCAGGGGAACGAGAGTACCCTCAGTAAGTTTGCAGACAACACCAATTTATGTGGGAATGTCGATCTGCTTGAGGGTAGGAAGGCTCTCCAGAGGGATCTAGGCAAGCTGGATCAATGGGCCTTGGCCAGTTTTGTGGGTTCAACAAGGCCAAGTGCCAGGTCCTGCACTTCTGTCACCACAACCCCATGCAAAGCTACAGGCTTGGGGAAGCTTGTTGAAAAGCCGTCCAGAGGAAAAGGGCCTTGAGGGTGTTGGTTAGTAGTTGGTTGAACATGAGCTAGCACTGTGCCCAGCTGGCCAAGAAAGCCAATAGCATCCTGGCTTGTATCAGAAGTGGTGTGGCCAGCAGGACTAGAGAAGTGATTGTCCCTTTGTACTCGGCTCAGGTGAGACTGCTCCTTGAATACTGTGTTCAGCTTTGAACCCCTCAGTACAAGAAAGATGTTGAGGTGCTGAGTACATCCAGAGAAGGGCAACGAAGCTGGTGAAGGTCTGAAGAACAAATCCTATTAGGAGCAGCTTAGGGAACTGAGATTGTTTAGTCTAGGAAAAATGGGCTGAGGGGACACCTTGTCACTGTCTACAGCTACCTGAAAGGAGGTTGTAGTGAGGCGGTTGCTGATCTTTTCTCCCAAGTAACAAGTGATAGAACAAGAGGAAAGACCTTTAGTCGGGGCAGGAAAGGTTTAGAGCGGATATTAGGAGAAATTTCATCACTGAAAGGGTTGTCAAACACTGGCACAGGCTGCCAGGGAACTGGCTGACTCATCATCCCTGGAAGTATTTAAAAGATAGGTAGGTGTGTTGCTTAGGGACATGGTTTAGAGGTAGGCTTGGCAGTATTACATTAACAGTTGGACTCAATGATCTTAAAGGTCTTTTCCAATCTAAACACTTCTACAACTCTGATTTACTCTCTACATGGCAAATTCATAAATGTTTCCATCAATAAACAAGAAATCACAGCTGAGCCTCGCTGTACACATTGTCCAGACAACTGGTGGTGGAATACCCACTTGATTAAAGATGTTTTGGTGATTGATGCTTTGAAACAGTGAATGCTTGATGAGGTTACAAACATGTCCTGCACAGGAATTAAAATATGTTGCAATGTGCAAATCAGTAGCGACAATGTATCCTTGGGGCACTCTAATGTCAGTATTTCAACATTTGTAACAGTGTAACCTCAACACTGCACTGACGCCAGATGTTTTTTTCCTTTATCGAGGAACAGTGTGGTTCCCAGGTTGGGATTATGCCTGCAGAGAGAAGGGTAGCAACACAAAGTGCTAGAAAACAAAATTCAGTGTTCATTCAGCACTCATGCAAAGGGATTTCTGAACACTCAGGGAAAGTACACTGTTCAGCAGTATCAGCTACTTCTGTGCCCACAACAAAAGAAAGCTTTAGTGACTCAAGGAGAAAAGGAGTCCTAGAGGATGTGGAAAATAGATGTAAGCAGGATAGTGGTGCTGAAAACACAAGCTAGCAGCTGGAAATTATGGTCATCTTGGGGATTCTCGCGATCCTGATCTCTACTGGTCATTCAGTAATACCTGTTGGGAAAACTCTTCACAATGGGAAGCCAACAAAAGTAGTTTCAGATGAAAATAAAAATACAGATCATATTGTGCCTGTCTGTGATGGTATGTGAATTTATGGTATTAGATGGTTCTAAAGCATAAGGGACTTCAAAGCTCAGCTGGCAGTTGCTCAACACAGTGCCTTCATAAATTCATTAATATATTAATCATATTCTTAATTATAACCAAGATATTCTGACGAATGTGCATTTATAAAACACATCCTTCATGCCAAATCTGGTCCCAAGTGACTGTGAATGTTCACGTTCATGACACAGCAGTCCATTTCAATCATTCTTGCTTTTAACTGATTTTAATCTGAATTGTTTCTATCAAGATGAAGCCCCATTTGGAAAATGTAGAGAAGCAACGTGCTTTTTCATTTAAAAAGTAAAGGTCTATTTTCCTACCCTGACTGAATTCTAACAGAATGAAAGAGAATCTGTCCAGGACATAGAAACACACTCATTTTGAAAAGTCTACTTTAAAATGCTTTACCCTTTAAAAGCAGAACAGGCAATTGGATCTTGCACGCAGACATCTGTCTGACCATTATTTCCAAATGCAAGCAGCCCTAATCCTTTTTTTTAATAGAGCCCTGGACGTGTGAAAACTAGTTATGGTTCATTTAACCTGTACATTACAAGCCAGGATACAGATTTTTTTGAGTGTGGTGTGTGATTAATAAAACCAAACAGAAGTACCAAAGCTGGGAGCACTGTGCAAAGTCATGTCCCGAATCACTCGAGTGCCAAAACAGGACCACATGAGGAGGAACTGCTGAGCTACTTTCTTCAAAGAACCTTGTCTCTTGGCAGCTACCTGCAAGAAAACAGACGTGTCTGACATGGAGAAACTTTCATTTCCACTGCCTGATACAGCCGAATGATACATATGTCAGTCTTCTTGTTTTTATTCTGAAAAACTACTCACTGTTATCCTCACACTGATTTTTTTTTAAAGAACAATCTCAGAAAGCCATTGTGTACCAATATACAACATCCAGAAAAAGGACAACATAAGGTATTATTCAACACCAAGACTGAATTTCCTTTATAAATGATGAAATGACTGCCAAAAAATTGCTCTGATATTCATATTAACCTGATTACTTCTATGTTCACTCTGGCTTCCTGGTCAAGGAAGAAATTTATAACCAAGAATGCTCGATCTACACTGAAAATTTATATTAATATATCAATTCAAGTTTACCATTTATTTTTTTGTTGTTCTTTATGTTTTTATTTTTCTGAATTCACATAATCATTTTACTAGCAAAAATACCTTTTGGAAAGCACACTTTAGGCATCAGATCTTCAAAAATTTATTTACTGTAACCATATGTGGGTTAAAGAATTAGATTCATTCAATCAGTTAACAAAATTAATGTCAAGTTTTTCATGGAAATTAGCAGTTATGGTCTGAATTTCAAATTGCATTCCACTGACTAAACAAGAAGTTCCCCAAAACAATCAATCCATTTAAAGTAACCTGGGGAAGTATCTGTTGTTTTCTGTATGGATCTTTTGCATCACAGAGAGAGGTAGGATTTTAAATTTTTTTTTAATTCCTAGCTCTCACAACTGGAATGAAGAGTTGAAATTCTAATAGGATGCCCTAATACAAATTACAGTTAACAACAGAAGTTAAAATAATAATCTAGTTTTACACTCCATGTAAAATTATGCTACTACTTGATCATTTTTGAAAATATTTTTTAAAGATTTGCTAGTAGGTTACTGCATGCATTTAAATTAAAATTAAATACAAGTCCTTGGTGTCCTAAATCAGCTCAACAGACAACATAAATATGTTGTTGACTGAATGGTGACGTAGACTTCATCCTTATATTTGAATCTGTATAAATGAATTAACAAATCTAAATATCCTTCTCATTAAATTCTTAAAAGGCCAGGCTAGATGATGCTTTTTATTTGCACTGTGCAGTTAGGATGACTCTTAACTTATCGCTCTATACCCCTGAAATACAGATTTGATTTGAAATCTGAGCCCTATTCCGTATTTGAATGTAAACTTCTGGGATAAAATAGACAAAGGCAGAATAAAGCTCAATTCTAAATGTGAGTAGTTCTCATACTGAGCATGAGAACTGGTGAGATTTGGCCCATTGCTGTTTTACTCCTGATTATTACCAATGCTTGGCTAAAAATCTCTGACCTGAGTGGAGCTCATGATGCACATCAGTGACTGAGTTCCTTACTCCTGCTTACCAACCTTTACAACACATCTGTCCACCATGGAATCCAGCCACTCGATGTATGACTCAATGGGGGACTGCTCCTCCAGAAGGTGATCAAACTCCTGATACACTGGCAAAGAAAGAAAAAATACCTCATCTCAGTACTTGGATTCCATTTTGAATAAAAGAGAAACAAATCACAAAAAGCTGCCAATAACATCACAAGTTTGCTGTGGTTTTTATAACAGATTGTCTAGCTATGACAAATACATCTTTCTTGGTGCTGACCCAGTAAGTGTAATTGGTCTCTTGTTTCTACTGAAATGGAATCATTGGAAGTGATATTTTAATGTGAGCAAACCAGGACCTATTGCTTAATATAATCTTTTGAATTAAGCTTCAGCTGTCTGGTGTGACCAGAAATGAAAAGTTTATGGTGTTCTCTATGAAGACTGCAAACCTAGGTATTGACCCTGATGATGAAAAAAGGTCATACAAGAATTTTGTTTAGAAACGTACAAACTTCTAAGCTCCAAGAGAATGAATATTGTTGATAGGGCTCTCACCTGTACAATGCTCTAGTTGCAAAAACATGGTTCAACTGCTGCAAATCATCTATTTGCAACACTGAACACACAAAGAATTTCCATAAACTTCTGCTTCTTCAATACAAACTGCTACCATTAAATAAATGCTATACTGAATTTATCAAGAAGTTTCCAAAAGCAACCTGAAAACTTTCTCATCACTCCCAAACAAATATATTCATATTTAACTACAGAAAGTAAAAACAATAAAGTCATTCAAATGCATCTCTTAAAACTGCAAGTCTGTAGTTTATTTAACAGAATCAATGACTCGAAGACAAATAATCTTGTGCCTTGACATAATAAGAAACTGTTCTTCAACTCAGCTAAAATGGAAGGCCCAATAAGTCAAGAAGATATTGTTTACCTGCTGTATCACACTATGATTTCAATGTGGTTTTATTCACATTTATGCTTAATTATAAATAACAGGAGGAAGGAATTTCCCACCATATGAAAGATAGTGAGGGTGGTAGAGCAGACAAAGCTTATAGATGATAACTACAGAAGTGAGGCTGTCTGAGAACAATGCAAACAACGAGCTCCCTATTCTCTAAGTTGGATCAGCAAGATGAGGAGGAATGCATATGCCTCACACCTGACTTTAAGTTTGTTTAACTTAGATTTGCAAAGGCTGGATGGTTGAGAAACACTAGCTGGGAAGAAGGTAAAAGAAATGCTTGGGCCACCCTTATCTTCTTTCATTTAATGGGCAACATCTTTCTATTCAGAACAGGATCACAGAGAAATCTGAATGTTGTCTCCTTACGTGAGTATTTGGCTGGACAAAAACTGCCTGATACAACAGATGAAGTAATTCATATGCTGTGCAATGAAGGGAGCTAGAGCAGAAAAACAAATCAGTTGCCTGCTTTGCTGCTGGAGCAATGCAACTGTGTGCAACGGCCTATTTGAGAAAAGTGAGTGTCTAGCCTTTAGTAATCGTTGAAAATATTTCAATAGGATCTGAGAAAGAGGAAATAAGGAAGAAACCAGGTCAGAGACAGCTAACACAGCAGGGCAGGAAAGAACTTCTCTTATGCCCAGTGATTTTTCTCTAAGTTTGTTTATAAGCTTATAAACAGGGGTTTTTGCCTGTTATAGCAGCTGGAAATTATACTTCCTTGGCTATTAATACCAAGAATATGAAAGCAGGCTTCAACTCCATGTCATGTGAGTCACTCAGGGCATGATCTTTACAAATCTTTGGCCAAGTACAATAAATGTCAAAGATGGGGGAAAAGTTTTAGAATAATATCTGTACATATCTGCACATCTCAATGGAATCCCATCTTGTGATGGGCAGTCATACTACATTATCACTTCTGAGTAGTTGCCTATTGGACTATATGGGCCCAAAATATAGAAAACATGTTCAAATCTATTATCATTCAAGAAAATTTCATTTGATTTGATTATACTTAAGTTTGTATTTATATAGTCAGCACATGTACAAATAACTTTCCTAAGCAGTAAGGATTTTCTGAATAACGGCCAAAACTGTTGCTGCCACTAAGGATTATAACTTACGGAATTCTCTTTTTTTGGTCAGTGGGAAGATGTTGGGTAGATATTGAAAGCATAACAGATGACAGAAGGTTGCAACCAGATTCTGCACTCCAATATCACTATACGCTACCTCCCCTACTGCCAAGCCAAGTTTCTATCTCCTCAAAAGGGAAGAGGGCCATTTCAGGAAACGAATGAAGGGTTGAGAAGGAGAGGAAAGAGTACCAAGCACATCTCACTGGAAAGCAGAGCGAACAGTGAATGCAAGGCCCTTGTGTAAGATAGGGAGAAGACTTCTTCTAGTGTTAATGTAGTGGGACAAGTGCCAAAGTCAGCCTTGCAGGGTCCAGTGTACATGTAAAGGTGTCACCCCTCCTTTTCCCAGCCACTCATTGAAAGGCTTACACCACTAACAAACCTACCCTTGCAGGGCTCCCACAAGTGGTTGTCTGGGTTGCTCCCCATTAAGGCTAGTTCTGGATAAAAGATGACTGGTCCTCCTCAGGAGAGAGATGGCAATACAACAGGTGGGTTCACAGGGAAGTGAGATTATGAACAATGCTGAAGATATTAAGCGGGTCACCTCTGGTGCCTCAGAGGGACAAACTCAGGGCGCTTAGGATTACACCCAAGCTTACAACCATGCACTCTTTCTGGACAATGCAAGTTAAATTTTATATTTGTAAAAGAACTTTGACTCTAAAACCAACTTGCCAACATCTCTGAAGTTTCTTTACAGTTCACATCCTTCACTGTACTAAGAAGAATCAAAATTAGCCAATGAGCCTGCTTGATATGGGATGACTTCTTAGTCATAGAAGTTCAGGGTGAAAGCTTAACCCATCAAACTATCTTTATGAAAACACTATGTAAAACAGAGCTTTTTACAAATAAAAGTTTACAAGGGATGTAAATATAGACTTTAGCCATTAAAACCATTCAAAAGACAACTCTCCTGCAACTCTACAGGAGTAGAGGTTGGACTTTACCAGATTCAATGGTTAACTCATAGATTTAATTTGTTCAAATTAATGGAGAAAAGTCCTTCTGAATTTCGGTGCAAGTTTTGTACTGTTGGCTGTTCTGGATACTAGAAAGAAATTGGTTAATGGAAGAGTGCCCAGGTCTATGTCTCAAAATGCAAGACCTTGACAGGGCTTTGCCTTACATCTTGGTAAATGTTCTCTTTTTTTTTTTTTTTTTTTTGTCTTAAAGGCTTCAAGCAAAGCAATGGCTGCAAAACCAGTATTACTTTCACCGAGCTTTGTTTCCAGCAGGAAATCGAGTTCTCCTGGTTTTATTTGAGAGTTCTGCTCTTACATTGTATGATGAGCTTTCTGTGTTCCTCCCGTGAGTCCTCCATAGTATAGAGGGTTTGTTTGGTAATGCTATTCAAATCCACATTCCTCCAGTCCTCCAGCATTTGAAATGTGATGTCTGCACTGTGGATCACCGTTCTTGATGCCTGTAATCCAATCCAATCTATTCATTAGTTCATGGTTTATTAGGTTAAAAAGTAGGCTTTATCCCCTTTTACGCTTCCTTAGCTAGGCTCACTAAGTTGACTCTCCCCGTGGACCTCCACCCACCAGCTTGATGTCTTAGGGATATTATGAGGCCCTCTAACCACAGAGAACTCCCAAGTAATTTTGCCCACTTTAATGAACTGCATATGTTTTGCTTGCATCCACCACAAACCTCAACAAGAAACCCTTATCTGGTAATGCTGTTCCTAGACTCCTCAGTCTCTAACAGCTCTGTCTGTTTTCTTGACCAGCTTCAGTTGAAAACCAAAAAGCAAGAAGAAAAACTAAGCCAGAATCAAACAAAGACCACTCAGGTTTGTACTCTCTCAAACTATGAAGACTTTCATTCTTCCCTCAACCACACGAATAAGTTAAAGCTCATTTTCTTCTGCATCAGATCTGCTTCTTAGCAAGCTAAGACAGGGATCTGCTGTTGACAGAGGGGAGGATGCATTGAAAGGAAAAGAAGTGCCACAAGGTCACAGTTATATAACGTACAACAGAGCTCTGTTAAGTTAAGCAGAGATGATAATCCACATTAAGGCTATCAGCTTCTCCAAGAACATGATACATTTGAAGAGTCCTTCATGTAAGTAAACATTGTGATTCCAGGTTTGAGGCAGAAGGTTTGGTCTCTGTATCTTGATTTCCTCTGAATCCCTATGGACCTCCAAGTTTAGTGATGATTGACCATATTTGGGGAAAAGTAACAGTGGCATCTTTGTCTCCACCGCTAAAACCATGAAGGAAGAAATCTGCAAAGAAGTCCTTGCAGGAGTGGGTTGTTTTTTTCCCCAGAGCTTCTTCCTGTCGTCTTCATCACACAGAGGGTTAACCAAAGGTTAACTTCCAAAAGCGGAGTTTCAGTATGATGGGGAAAATAAACTGTCTGTTCCAATAGGAGTGAAATGTTAATTAATTCAATGCATCTTCCCCCCTTTTATACCACACAGAATCTGACCTCGTGAATTTTTGATAGGTGGTTGTGATCTAAACAGGTGAAAATAAAAAAACACTTCAGAGTAGTTTTTATATTCACTTGCCATGGTTGCAAGAATATTTCTATTTAATACTCCAGTGGTTCAATATTTTTTATTTTTTTTTTTTTTACTAATTTGCACTTGGTTTATGATATATAATCAAACTGGGAGGTTTTTGATAGGCATGTAGAATTTTTTTTCTTTGCCTGATACGAACCACTCTGAAAATCAAAGGAACACCTCTTATTTATTTAATGGAAATGATCCATCCCTTCAAACCACATAATAATTTTGTTTCATAAAAGTTCCCCGCTGAATTTAATCATCAGGGGTTGCCAGTTGTCTAGAAAAGCATTTTTTACTGATTACTTTTTGATTTTGTAAAGATGATCACACTATATACAGGAGACAAATTGCTAACATATCTGCTTCATTGTGCAAAGGCTAGTCTGCTAGTTTATAAAATTATTTGAAAAGTCAGTACAAATGACATTCAGTAAGCTTGAGTAACTAAAGTATTTACTTGGCAGAGATGGTTGAGTGACGTTTGTCGCCGGAGTATTTGTGAGAATCTTCTGGACACTACAGGAAAGAAGAGATAAATATTTACATATTGTGCTAAAGAAAATTATTTCTAAAAATTCTAAATTATAAAAAGAACAAAAAAATATAACCAGTTTCCTATACACGATTGTGGCTACATAAAATTCATTCAAGTAGCCCAGTTTTAACGGTTTAAACCTTGACCTGAAACCTTAAATCTGGATGCTCAATCAGTTTTACAGAGGCATATTACAAACAGTGATTTATAGATGCTGTGAATAATGAGATGACAAGAGAAATACAGAGGACAATGGAAGAGCTTTGTTTGTTCAGCATAGCAAATTTTCTCTTGATACACAAAGGAACTGAGGACCAGAAAGGACTATTCAACAGGAAGAAAAATGTTGGCGCAAGAACAAGTGGACATAAAATAATGACAGCTACGTTATGTGTAGAAATCAGAAAAGGTTGCTAAGTCTTAACGAAAACAAGTTTTGGAGGTGTCTTCTGACTGGTCTAGTAGGAGGTAATATCAGTTTCAGGTAGAATTTTATCAGAGCTTCTGGAAGTGTTGTGCTAACATGCTATGAGGTAAGATGGCACTGGAGGCACTTGCCAGTCCTCTGCTCCTATTTTAGCTCTTTCAAAGCAATATGGACATCATATCAAGATATTTCCTGTACTTGGAGTTCAAAATGCTGCATTGTGCATCTTCTTTCTGAAATTTGTGACTTGGGAACTGCAAACCTGACCAAGGCTGTCAGTGCCTCCATTTGCTGTGCACAGTGTTGCAAAAAATGATGAGGAGGAAACAATTGCAGAAGCAACAAAGGCTCATGCAAAAGACAGGGTGCACTCAAAATTTTCCTTGTGCTAAAATCACCAAAGACTTACAGGTCTGTTTAAACAGGCCCCAGATGTGGTGACAGCATGAGTTTTCCCTCTGTACTGTACACAGAGGCAGTTAAAGAGTACAGATTGAGAGTGGCTAGAAAGTGCATTGTCCATCTCTTTCTCTCTCGCTATAAGACTGGAAAATATTTTGCTGTTGCAGATTCTTGATATTTTTGAAATGACAAAGATATGACAAAGTATATTCTCAGTGCTGTCTTTGTGTAACTTTTAAAATAAATTAGTAACTAACACAAAAATCTAAACTGAGTTCTTCCAGTTTGCATCTTGACTGTTCTCAGTAAAATATACACCTAATTTTCCATGCTGATCAAAATAGCTAATCCTTCTCCTAAATTAGTTTTTTCTTTTTCCTTTAACTTTGTGGTGTGGAATTTAGTGCTCATGAAAGGCAAAGAATTGAGAGCCGTGAAATAAAGCAGGCTTTATCAATAGGTGATGTGCACTGCAGGCATCTACAAAGCACGTCTGAAAAGGACTAGTGCCCTTTCCTGTGGTGACAGGGTAATTTGATCTCCTTCATTTTTAACTCTGGCACTTTTTTGAGGAAGGGCCTCAAGCTGTATTCAAATTGTGCTAGCCTAAAGGTTTGTTTAATAATTTCCTTTGCCTAATATCATCCCTAATGTTTGCTTACTATCAACAAAACTAATTTCTTATCAGAAACTGCAAGAAAGGAAAAGCAATTCTTCTCATTTTGAGCGGTGCCTCGTTTCACTAAATGAAATTGGTTCTCATGAACAAGTGGAGATTGTACGTGAATACAAGATTAATAACATTGACAGTTCTAAATTCGTAAAACAACACTAGTCTCATGTCTAATCAATTTGTAATCAATAAATGCTATATACATTCCAGGTTAATAGGAGAGAGACTGGGCAATACATACATTCAAACTTGATATTTCGGAGGTTTTCTGGCAAATCATGGAGAGCTACTTTCAGCCACTCATCCAGTTGCTTTGCAAACTTCCGAATCACCTGCGTCAAACTGAAAAATCACTACATCAGAACATTTGCTCTGTGCTTTATAGTATAGAACCTGTGAACATGTAAAGACTATGACTCAGTTATCTATAACTCACTATTATACAGAATTGCTGACACATTTTGTTTTGTAGGAGTGAAAAAAAATCTTCTGAAATGTTTGAAGGAAAAGGAAAACATATCACTGTGTTCCAAACCTCGCAAAGACTGCAAGTGTCTGTACTGCACTGCTTTGATGCTTACGAACAGTATTTTTAGCTTGAAATAAAATCATTCTCACTCTGAATGAATATAAAATCAGAACCATTTAAAGAAGACAATAGACTAGGCTTTGGATTTTAGCTCAGCTGCATCTACGTTTATACAGATGGAAGCAACAACCAACTGTGCTGCAGGTTGAAGCCAGTGAGCGTGTGATTATGGTGGAGAGGAATTTCCAGGCCAAGCCCACACAGGTGGGGAAAGTCAGGGCTGAGCAGGACCTGCCCGCTTAGCCCTGCACAGGACAGAGACTTTCTCAGACAAGCAAGATTTCTCTCTTCTCCCTTACTACCCTTTCGTGACTGCTTCGTCATTTCCTGCTAAACCTGGTAGGCAGCTCATTCTGCTCTTCTCCCTGGAACTGCTCAATATAAAATTACTGCTTCCAGGAAAACTTGCAGAGCGTTGTGTGTGGGACCCTAACACCTGGTTCTACCAGTCTGAGGTGCACTGCTGGTAGCAATACTTGAGATACAAAAATCAGAGAGAGAGAAAAGATGCAACTCTTTCAGCCGGGCAGGTTTTTGTGTTTGTAGTCCTAACACATTGCACTGAGGACACAGCTGGTAAAATAAGTATGGCTACAGGCCTGTTCTGCTCCACACAGACTCCTAACAGGACAGAGGATGGATGACATTTCTGCACCCACTAAAACGTGGCTTTTCTGGACAGCTAACATTTGTTCCCAGGAAGTCCCTCAGAAGATTCTGGCTGAGTCAGCAAGATTTCCTTCAGGAGCTTCCATTGCAATGAGACCCTTCTTCACCCCCTCCAGTGTAGGCTATGGCTTAATAGCCACAATCTGGCCCTTTATATGCATTACAAAAGTCTATATTCACACTGAAGTCTCTCCTTATTTGCTATGAAAGAACTAAGCAGCTTGAGAAAAGGACTGCTGTTCTGTTTAATCCTTCCAATGAAATAGATTTGGGGGGGTGAGGGGAAAAGCCTGTAAAAATGTACACGTCTTATCAGGGAAGGCTCATGCTTGTAACAGGTTTCTTGTAGAAAAAATACTTTGCCTACACTATAGCAGTTCCACAGTGTGCACAGGAGAGCAGAACAACATCTTCAAAACATTTGCCATAATTAGAGCTGCTTTAAAATCTTGAGAGCCAAACAGCAACAATAATAAACTCCTAGAGCTATATTCTTAACAAATTGCTCAACCTCAGGAAAGCATCAGTCAAACAATACTAAAGGTGCACACATATATTTAGAAAAATAGTTGCCTGATGTTCATATTAGGGAAAATCAAAGGGGGAAACAGATTGGCTGCACTCAGTGATTACACTTTTTGCTGTGAACTGCTGATCTCTGTCTTGCTTTACCTATATAAACAAGGTTTCCTGGACTCAGAAAAAGAGCTCTAGATAGAAAGAGAGCAGTTGAGTTCTACCATTCATGAAATGGAAAAGTGAATTTAGGTTTGAAACAAAGGCAGTAATTACTTGTTAATATTCATGAAGTCATCCTAAAATAAGCATGTATTTGTTCTTCATGGGATAGTATTTAAATTAAACCAGCTTGTCCAATACTTCACAAGTATGATCTTCATCTTTTATACTCTGGCAAGCAGAATAACAGTTTGCTTTCAAGAGTATAAACAGAGACAAATGCTTAGGTTGCAGTTTCTGAATATGTATGTGAGTATTTACAAACAGAGCAGCCAGGCCAGATACACTTGTCACTATAATTCAGAATACTGTTATGCAGTTATCCCAGAGTACTGGGAAAGTGACCGAAATTTGCAGAATACAGTGTGGCACTCTGCAACTGCAGATGTCTGACTTTAACTGAAAGCTAGGACATGACTATCAGCTTGATGTTAATAAACCAAGAAGAGGGTGGTATCCTTTATCACACAAAATTAACAAGTTTTTCACAATACAAATCTTGCTAAAATGTGAGCACTTCTTTAGGAACATGTCAACTCTTTTGAATCGGTAGTGCAATTTAAACTCAGGAAACAAGTGGCAGAGTTTTCTGAGAACTGGTGCCAGTCTTGAAGAAAAGACATAGAACGAAGACAGCTGAGTTCAAGGTGGTCAGTGCTGCGAGCGATACGGACCTGTCGGGTAATGCTTGTAGTACTGTTGGCATCAAAACTCCAGAAATTGCTTTGTACAGAATTGAATCACAAACTCCCACTATATTCACTACAGTTGAAGAACCCAATACAGGAAGCATGTGAGGAGGCATTCCTTGCCAAAAGTGCAGAAGAAAACTTTGAACCTGCAATCACAAGAAGAAGCAGGAATGTTTAAGTGAAAATAGTAAAAAGTCACAAGTACTATCTGCCTTAAATCACCCTGTTTACACAGCATACGTTTCAGTCCCAGGGCTGGATGTATGGTGTACAACACAGGTAAGCCATATTCCTTACAGTGAAACACAGCACACAATGGGATAATTACCCAAATGGCAAGCAGACAGTCTGAGTTGGTGACAGGGTGTCTTTACATTACTGTGGAAGACACACCCATGGGTACCACTGCATTTTTCCCTTGCATCAATGGCTGGTGAGTGTAACTCTTTGGCTTTCGCATGCCAAGCCCTTTTCTCTCTCTTTGCTCTCTGTGCCTGTATACAAAGGAATGCAATCTAGGGCTTGATGTAGAGAGGGAGAACTAGACAGTATGTGACTTACAGGGGTCAATATACCAGTTTCTGTCTTGATTTTGGAAAGAAGCACTAGCAGTTTTGGATTTCTTCTTTCCTTCACTATGAAGGAAATAGAAGAAAGAATGGAAAAATACACACACACAAAAAGAAAATAGGGAGGAGATTTCAGACGCATCAAATATACCTCTGAAAATTCTCATTTAGGCAATGAAGGTGTTATTAAGAGGATGATATCATCAGTTCTATAGGGGTCAGAACACCAGCATTCATAAGTGACAACCTTTCGCACATAATCTGTACTGAAATAAGTAACAACAGGTGCATGGAAGAATATCTGTCATTTATATATTGTTGCTGTCCAGCCCCTTCATCTCCACTGATCCTGACAAACACATTTCCTAACAAAATATAACATCCTAATATTAGGAAAGGCTCCTGAGTTCACCCAGTAAAACTTCCTGAATATGTCACATGTTTCTCTCACATGGAAACATCTGGACCCAGTACAATGGCTTAAAAGAGCCTCAGCTTTAAACCACAATACTGTGAGGAATTAACAGAAAGAGGAAATAAAGCAGGGAATTTCTTGCTGTTGTTCAGAGGACAGAGACCCATTTCCTTTGATTTTTTCCATGACCTGGACGTCATGTTTGAATCTGGGCCTTCAACATCTCTATAATCAGATTTGTTTTCCTGAACTTAGAGGCCTTCTCCATGTGTAATATAAAACTGCTTGCATTCCAGTAATGTTTCATTTTTCAGCTCTAGTTATAGAGCTGCCTGCATGCACTGCCAGAACACCCTTAGGTACAGTCAGATACAGAGCAGGTAAAAACCTTATCTATCTCTAACAGATTGGATGAACTGCAGTGCAGTGCATGTGTTCCTGCAGCTCCAGGGCATGCTGCAGTAAAACTGAGCAATTGTGGACTTCAGCTACAGCTTTCTGGGATGTCTGGAAGGCTGTAGGTCACTCACTGCCCTACACCATTGTTAATGGACCAGTAGAGCCCACCATTTTAGCTGTGACACCTGCTCTGGGTTTGTGCTGAACACTCAGAGCAATTCCTTCAAACAGAACTCTGTCTCAAATCAAAGTTTAGAAGAGTGGTGGTGGACACACTTCTTGAGCTGTAAGAACTAGATTGTCCAACACCTTGTAAAGGGATACTGTTGCCTTAGAACAGAGAGACAAAGAACATTCCCATTGCTTTCATTCCTTTGACTCACACAGTGTCATAAGTGAGATTTAATGCTATCTGTCACATATTATGTACTCAAATATAACTATTGTTCATTATTCATGGAAAGAATCAGCCACCACAAAACCATGAGTTTGTAACATCACATTCAAAATAAGCTCTCAGATCCGTTAATACCATAGGTATCATTAAATACAACTGTAGTTTCCAGCCATACCTCATCAAAGTTTGCTCTTATTACAGTGTCTAGTATCCTCTGACAGTGAGTTCTATACATCATAATAAAGGTAGAAACCTGAAAAAGAATGAGGGAGACACACAAAAGATCATTCTACTTTAAGAAATCCACTTTTAAACCTACCAAAATACAGAGCACAAAAAAGTAAGTTTTTTCTTATTGTACCTACACACAACTGCAAAAATAATGAAATGTTAGGCTCTAGTTAGATTAGTTAGATTAGCTTTAAGATGAGTTTTCTTCTTGAAAGTAAATTCTTCCTTTGAATTCATGGATTTTTCTATGTCAATGGGAATTCTTCAAATGTAAGAGGAGCAAAAAGCCTCAGTGAGATCAAAGACGAGAATGTGGCCCTAATTAGGATATAAAGAACTATAAAACCCTATTCTTTTGTCGACTCTACATTGATACTACACATGTGAATAGCATCAGAAAACTAGCAAGCTCAGCTAAGAGCAGCCAGAGCACTTTTGTCATATGTGCAGATAGGATTCTCTTAATTTCTAATCTAGAAGGATAAGCAATGCCTGAAGTCTCTCTCTGTTCAAGAAAACATCAGAACTGTTTTTCAATTTGCCATCAAATGTGTTTGCAGACTAAAGAGCTATAACATATTTCAAAAAAGTTACCCTTAAACTTCACCTGCTTTATGAAATGTAATCTTTAAAAAGGAGTGTGCACAGGCTTTAGAAAAATTGTACAGATGACAGTGTCAGCTGCCTATTTTAAGGGAATATATTTCTTCCTATGATATAAAGTAAGAAGGTTCCCAATAAATAAAGTCAAAACATTACTAAACACACTCTAATTTAAAGTCTTTATATTTTAGATAAAGCTTTAATCCAGAGCATGGAAAAAAAAAAAACAAACCAAGACAGGCCAAGGAAAGATTTCCAAAGTGTTACCTTCTCCTCCGGCAGACTGGCTGGCAGATTTAGATCTTTGACATTTGGAAACTCTGGCAGTAATGTTCCCAGTTTGGATCGTGGTGAATACGCCACTGTCTGTTTGGTTACTTCTTTTTTTCCTGTTTCGTTGACCCAGGCTGCTCCTTTTTTAGAATACATCACATCATAATACTGGGAGTTTTCTTTCACTGCAATCCCATAATAATGGTACCTGATACATAGAGATGTATATTTTATAAAGTAGATTGTTAGAAAATTAGGGAAAAAAAGATGTAGGGTTCAGAGAAACAGATAATGCTAATGATGTCTACAGCAAAACCGACTATGCGATACTTTATATATTATTAACAGGCATTGATCCTGTAGCAGAAAAATGCTGTGTTATATTGGGCTTCCAGTGTAAAAGTGTAAAACTGGAAGTGTAACTCTGTCTTCAGAGTTAATAAAGCTGACTCTGTTGCATGGCAGGAAAATAACAGACTTACAATTATTTTTTCTTGTTATTAAAGGAAAAAAGAATCCTAAAACTATTAGTTGGCAGACCTCTGCTGTGCAGCTACTCCTTTCGTTTAGCAATAAGCAGAGGTACAGCCCTCTGGACTGGCCCTTCTGTTGTTGTTTCAGCTCCCTGATTTTCAGACTTGAGTGTTGGTTTGATCCCTGAAAAGCATAAGCCTTTATTACAAATGAATTATTAGAAATGTTCCAAAAATCAAAAACACTTAAATGAAAAGACAGGGGGAGGAAAGGCTTGTGCTGGAAAGCCATGAAGGCAGGAAATACACAGTTCAAAACATTTGCTCCATAACTTAGCATCCACACTGGGCTTAAATCAGTGAGTGATACTACACAACAAAAAATCTGTCTGTGCAGACCACAGTGGGAGTTACACAGTGCCACTGTGCTATAAAAATGGATTGTGCTTATGGCACAAGCTTGTGCTATGACTTAACTTCATTATAGGTGTTAACGGAAGCACTGATTATCCAGTCTAACTCTTGCATCAAAGCAGCAAAGGCAATCTTATTCCTTCCATGATTTGCTAAATTTTAAGTTTCTCCACTGTAGGCACCACCAATCCATCAGCAATATTTTTACTGATTACAAAAGGCATCATAAAATTGTATTGTTCATATACTTCTGATTCACCCTGCTTTTCTAGAGAGAATTTTCACTGATCTCACAGTTCTCTCCTTACAGCCTATCAAAAGGCTATCAGACCACAATGAGACACTGTCTTCTGGATCCCACTGTGGTGGCAGGAGAAGTCAGTATCTCTGGACGTTTCTTGTTCTCCCTAGACAGTTACTGATTTCAAAATGCTGTCAGCAGATCTTTTCACTTGAATGAAACTGAGTTTGCTTTAGGCAAAATTTTAAAAGGTCAGTTAAAATCTTTCACAATTAGATTAGTGAAAGAGTAGCATCTAAGCAATGGTAAACTAACGCAGGTGACTTTCTTCCTTTTTTCAGTCATTCAGTCACACACCAATGTATGTCACAATCTCCAGCAGAAAGTGGTGGCAAAGAGCTGGAAGGTCTGATCTTCCCTACCAGAACAGACGGGCTGAAAGGAGTATTGGAGATTTGTAGCAGGCTTCTACTATGTGGCTCCCTTGCCATGCCCACTGAGGACATTCCATAAAAATTATTTTGAACACAATACTGAATAATCAAGTGAGATTTGTTAAAGCATTCATCTGACGTGGTATGAATGGGATTTTCTAGTTTAAATACCTTAGAAAGCCACACTATCAGCTCCAAATGTGCCTATCAGGGCTTAGGCTAAAGGTGTGTTCCACACCAGAAACAGGGCTCTGGATTGGTCCTAACCTGTTACAGATAGTTAACAGCAAGTTTGTGCCAACGCTGGGGTTATATCAGCAGCTGTAGAAGTCTGGCTTTTTAGCTTGAATGGTAACAACTCCAGCTTTCAGTTCAAGTGCCCAGTTTGGTTTCTGGCACCTGTCATGCATGCATTGTGCATAAGAGCCATAAAGCTCATGTGTCCTGGGGTTGGGAAAACCAAAAGGAAATGCTGCTGGGAGACAGCACTACAAATTGCCGAGGAAAGGAGGGGGAAAAAAGGAAAAAGTCAGAGAAGGCAGGATTACTTAAGTTCTAGATGGATTGAGAGGTTTGTACAATTTAAACAGTGGTCAGTCTCATATCAAGTTTCCTCTTAAAAGAAAAAAAAGGAATGAAAGCCTGGAAAAAGTAGTGGGATTTTATTGTGTGTTATTTAGTTTCTGGTATACTGCCTTTCTCAGTAAACTACGTAAAAGTGTTTTCAAAATCTTAGAGACAGCAATAGCCAACTGAACTCCAAAATTTTTCCAGATAACTTCCCACTTCAGTGATTTTACCGTCCCAAATGGCAAAAACTCACTGGTGCAGTTCACAAAGATTATTTTACAAACACTTTTCTGCATTTCTATCAGAAAAAACCTCAACTTAGTTCAATAAACATGACTTGAAAGTTTGATCTATAGAAGAATAACATACAGACAAGACAATAGTTTTTGTGGTAAATAGTGGAATGCTTTTTACTCTCACTGGTCTAGCACTCCTTTCAAGAAAGAAGCAAAATTCCCTTCACACCATGTAGTTTACATCGGTTTAACTAACCTCTTGAGTACATAATTGAAGAGTTTCAAACTACAGTACAGAAAGAAATTGGCTTTTGTGTTTAGCTGCCTTGTCGGGGCTCACCTGTGGTGGAACTGTTCTTAAGCTCAGTGAGACAGAGAGCAGCTGCGTGCTTACAGCAATAAACCCAGCTGCAAAAAAAGAAAGCCTCACAACTGATAACCAAGAGTATAGCACCATTGTAGCTCTGAACTTTGTCATGCTACAGGGCAGCAGTGTTAGAAAAAGCCTGAAGGCAGAACAATGTGAAGTCAGATAATCTTAACCACTTCTGTGGCCAAATTTCCTTTGGCAGTAGCAGGGAAGTGGAATGAAAATCATACTGACAGCAGTTGGTCAGCAGAGCCGGCGATAAAGGGACTAAAGTGTTAATGCCTGAAGTAATTTCTTTACATAACACTTAATTGGAATGCAGTCAGATGTTTCTGAAAACAAAACCAGAGCCCAGTTACAGCTGTGCTGTGTCTAGCAGGGAGTGTATTTATGGTAAAAAACACTGGGCATGTAGCGTGTGTATGTTTATGCCTTTCCTCTTCATTGGATCAAATGAGAATGACTCCTCTGTATGCTATAATCCTTGGAGTGTTAACAACTGACAAAGATGTAGGCATCCTCTTTTGGAGAAGAAGAGCTCAGTTTCATACCTACTGAGGCTGTGAAATACGAGTGACTATGATCTCCCTCATAGAGGTGACCAGAGACTCTCAGGGGCCAAGGATTTTGGCAGAGCGAAGACAGCATCCTTTACAGACACCCCTTCTTATTTGCTAGACTGGGAGCAGAACCATTGCAAAGGGTGGCATGAGAGGAGCATGGGACCTGGAGGCCCCTCTCATAGGCATTCAGGTTAGGGGGAAAATATGGAAGAAATATTAAGTCTCATTCATTTTTAGCCTCATTGAGAGTAAAGAGACAGCTTTTGGAGATGCAAGACTCCATTGGTCAGCAGACCAAAAACATCTTGCCCCTCAGAGAATCCTGGAGCTGTGGGAGGCATTCCAGTTTGGAAATACAGCAGTAGTCATTCCTTTCACGAAACGGAAGACGAATAACAAAGTTGTAGGCACTGTCAGAGTGATTTGATGGCTGACAGCAGGTACTCTCATATGAATGCTTCCAGAAAGCAACTTGTGCATTCTTTCACTCCATCTTTATGAACCTCCACAGAACTTCTATCCTGTGTGAAATCCTGATTCCATGGGTCCAGATCTACCATATTTTCCTAATATACTGTCAGACTAGCACAGAACTTGCACCAGAGATATTTCTGGTAGCTCTGTTATGAGAGATACTATGGTAGTTCTAAATTTGCATTTGGGAAAATATTTCAAATTTTCAATTAGCTGCTTAAATATGACTGCTCTAGAAAAAGAAAGCTCAGTTACAAAAATCAGGAGAATCTCAAGACCTTTGGTCCAATCAGAGAGATACTATTTGGCATGGACCACACGTCAGAAAAGCACAGTAAATATTAATGGTATTTTATTTAGCATCTTGATTTCTTTTTTTTCTTTAAAGAGTGGGTCATTCTAACTTCAGATGTTAAGTTTAATTCTCACAGATTTTTTTTTTCTCAGCATTTAGCAATATTGTGTTTCTAAGTTTTGTTTTTGTTTGACAGAGAATCTTTACCAGCAAAATTTTGCAAACACACTGTCCCAGGTTTTCATTTCCCTCTCCATAGTTTTCCTATTGTGATCTACAGAGTCTACCCAGTAGGATTCTGTGAAAGTTAAAAAAGAAAAGCACTTTTTTTTTTAGGAGGCTTATGTTTGCCATAAGAAGATCCAACGTTACATTGGAAAAATTACATGGAGTCCACAAGCAGAAAAAGTATAAAACATCACTGTTATTCTCTACAGATTGGTAGGATCGCATCTTGTCAACAATTGGAAAAAGTCAAATACCCAGGAATTGCATTCTTCTTTGTGAATCATTTTCTCATTCTGGAATTAGGATGAACTGTTTTCAGCAGCATCTTTTGAGTAAGGCAATAAACTAATTCCTTTTTCACTTAAAGAGATGTTGGATTGCATCACCCTGGGAAAATAGCAGTTAAATCCATGTTTGTGAACAGTCTCAGTTTAGATCAATGCTACCTAAACGCCAGATAGCTTTCTGTCACTCATCCTCTAAGCTGAAGCATGATTTTAACCAGCTAACTTTCCCCAGCCTCTAACAGTAGCTCACCTAGTCCTGGTTACGCATGCCCTTTATGTTGTGTAAAGTGGGTTGAGATGAAAAACATTACAGAAACAATATGGAAAATATTGCTAATCAAATCAGTAAAAGATCTGTATTACACTACATTTGCAGGATCACTGTTGAATCAATGTAAAGACTACAATGGAACTTCCACCAAAGCTGGGGTTTAAATCCTCAATTGGACAAATTGTTCCTTGATTTTATACTATTCCATTCAGCAAAGCCAGAGTCAGATGGAGCCCTGTGTGAGGTGATAATAATACTATACACTGCTTACTTTGATTGGCCTCTTGTTCCAAGTCTTCTTGTCGTTAGCTGTGGAAACTGTTGCCTTATTATCTGTAAATAAATAGAACTGGTATTAGAAAACATTGGAAAGTATGTTTACTAATATTTAATTAAGTGTAGACTGTTAAGACCTAAAAGCAGAAAAACTGTACTGCAATGCTGCAATGTCAGCTAAACACATAGCGAGGGAAATAAAAAAAAGCTTTTGGTATTTTCCATTACTGAAAGAGGTGAAATAGATTTTGAATTTCAATATAATTCCATTAACTACCATTAATTTAAATAGAGACTTTCTGAAGTTACTGGAGTAGAATACATCACCTTAAGATCTAGGAACTATTCTGCCTCTAAACTAAGGGGGATTGTTTTCAGAATAGCCCTGCTATCTATTTATGTCAGTTTGCAGGATCAACAAACTTGGTTTTGCTGCAAATAGAGGAAACTCTCTTTTTGAGACTTAGAGGCCACAGTTCTTTTACGACCTTCGCAATCTGGCCACTAAATGCTTCCTTTTGTAAAACATGCTTCCCTGAAAAAAATATGATATTTGACAGGGGCACTATTTCTACTAGGGAAGATTCACTGTTACATTTGTAAAGATAACTCGTAATCAATTTATCCTCTATGGGAAACGAGTGCATCTCAGAAACAGCAGGGTATCATCAAGAATCTGGACTCTGGTCTGTCAGCTGAGATAAAAAGAATATTGCTACTGCAAAACAAAACTTCTTTAGCAGTTATCACATTTAAGGAAATGGATTAATAGATGTAGATTGTTCCTTCACAAATTAGAGTCTCTGTCAACCAGCCTAGTCCTGATGAAAAAGCTTTGCTGTAGTTGCTGCAAAGGTGGTGCTCAGCACATCACAGGATTGAACCTGATTCTCAGTGTGGTCTGCAGTAGGAGCAAAATCCTCTGGCAGAACAGTCATGCAAGAAAGACTGCCCTAAGCCTTGAAGATTCACTTACAAAAGGAATTTCTTCCTTTTTAAACTTATAATCTATTTTAATTATCCTTTTGTTATATCAACTGCTAAATGTTTTCTCTTTGGGGGACACACCAACTAATATTAAAGGAAAACAGGCATACAAGATAGAATATAACTGCTTGACTGGAAGAAAATGTCAATTAAAATTGATTTACTAATATAGATTTTTTTTTCTCCATTAGCCATTTTGCCACTGTGATAAATATTTAATCCTGATTGATGACTGAAAGCTTTGGAACATGTATTTGGATCAAAAGGTGCTATATAAATAAAGACATTACAATGTCACATATTCAACCGTTTCTTCGGTTATATATATATATATATTTTTAGCAAATGTGCAATCATCTTCCCTTTGTATCATGTGAAAATTGACCTGCACTTGTTTCCAAGAGCTTTGCACAACGCAGCTGATGTCAAAAATGCAGCAGAGACTCAGAGTCGCTAGGTTGTTCAGCTTTAATTTCTGGAGCAAAACTTCAGCAAACAGTAAAACACTTTTGTGGAGCTGTGAAAGTTCAGCCTAGCTGTTTGATAAATGAGCAGACAGGCAAGCAGCCCTTCTTTCTTTTTTTGTATGGATTCAATGAAGCCTGCCTAAAGAACACCACATGCTGTTCCAGCTACTGATCTAACATTCCGCAACATCTCAGCCTTCCAAATTCCCTTTAATTACACATTAATCCCACCCCTCTCTCTTTCATTTTCTGCAGACAGGGTTGGGGGCTCCACAAGGCTGTGGGAAAAAAGGCAGTGTTGAAGAACTACTTTCTGAGGATGGTTTTTTGGGGCTGGGGGGGGAGTTTATTTTCTTTCTTTTTTTTTTTTTTTTGGTGGCAGTTGTCATTCAGAAAACACCATTCCCCTCCAAAAGCTGATTTTACAGCAGTGGACTCAAAAGTAAATCGTAATATTAGAGATACTTTTATGCTATTTTTGCTTTTGGAACAACATGAACCCATATTGCTTTCAAGTCTTTCTACTACTGACAAAGTGTTACACCACACACTGTAAATGCTACTTTATGAACCATGTGCCGTGGGAGTTCCTGGGATTTAAATAAATCAGCCAATTTCTACATACCAGGGCAGAGGTGATCAGGAAAAGAGAAGAATAGTGGAACAGTTGATCAGATGATCCTTTCTTTCTTTTCCTTCTTTCTTTTTTAAATCCAGCACATTTTAAACAATGAGATACACCTTTCAGAATAGAGCTGAAATCACTTACAATGTTCTTTACGAAAGATTTCTTATAGCAAAAAGAAAAAAATAATTTTGCAAAACTTTGAAAAAATGTAAGGACTTCTTTAAAAAATGCCGTAGAAATAAAGTATGTATAACATGACATACTCATGCTCAGATATTCAGACACATGAGCCTGGGTATTTATGTTTATGTTTGGAAGAAAACAAGTCAAGTACTAAATGAACTAGCTGTTCATATAAATGTTTATATTCAGCAATGTTTATGTGAATCCCTGTGCAATGATATTGCCAAAGGCAATGAGATTTCCCCAAGAAGGGAGAGAAAGTCAGATTAGTTAGGACAAAGTGAAGTTCACTGTGTGCTGTAATCTATGGAGAAAAAGTAGAGGGTCCAAAATGTTGATTTTTAAATCATACTTTCAGCTTGAAAACTCACCCTATAAAATACATAATCATTGTATTTCATGTTTATCAATTTTTAAAGACCTACAGAGAAAATTAGTTAATTTTACAGTTGGGTGGGGAGGGAAAGGGGTCACTATTTGTCAGATATGAAAATTCAGGTTTGCATCTGAAAAGTAAGTTGGATCACTTTCCTTTCATCACTGCAGTGGGATTGTGCAAGCAAACAAATCAAGACCAGACCACGCATTTTGAGCCACTTTCTGAATGAAGCACAGTCCCTATTCTCACAGCAGTGGTCAAAATATCTCATGGGTGGTATACAAGGGAATTTTGGAGTGAACAGTCCTTTTACAATTGTCCTCCAACTGAACTGAAATAGCCCCACTTTCCAAGCAAAATTCCACCTAAATTACATGGCAGTTTTGACTACTAGGCATTACTTTATGCTACTTGTTTTTTTGGTTTTGAGACAGAGGTAAGCCAGGAGTTGCACACACAAGTAACTTCTGTCCTTACTATATTAGCCTCAGAAACCAATGCTTCCTCAATTTCTTTCTAAACTTTACTAAACTTTAGTTGTGTTTACCCTCTCTTTCCTCTGATTTGATCTTGCCTTCTGCCTACAGAAGACCTTGCACATCTTTCTTGATTAAAAAACAAATTAAGAACTACCTTATATTTTTGCAACTCCGCAGTTCCTTTGGTGGTTGCCTATTGTATACATAAGAGTCAGATAGACATCTTTACACTATAAACCAACATATATGCCATTTACACCTTTTCAGGGACTCGTATATCCAGGTCATCATTTTTTAACCCTTTTGCAGACAATCCTGACACATGGTTTTAGGAATGCCTGGGTAGGCAGAACATAAGCAAACCTCTTTCTTTCTGACAGGCAACAACAATTCCACTCTCAATGTATGAGGCAGCCAAAGCGAACGCAGGAAAGTCAAGTCTTCTCACATCATTCTCTTATACTGAGATTACAATGCTGGCAGTAGAACATTCAATGTACATTGCAGAGATCTTGGAGCTCACAGGATTTTTATCCCATTTCAGCTTTTTAAACTTAGCAGAGATGCTTGAATAAACATGAATTATATATCAGTTACTTGTGGGTTTGTTCAATCTTAAAATAATGCAATGAAAATTAAGTTTCTTGAGCACCCATAGAAAACACAGAAAGCTTTATGAGCAACAACTAGAGAAATGCACTTCCTCTGTGAAAGTCTGTATTGTGGTCTGAACAACCTAATCTCTTTACAGGAGCTGTTCTGTTACCCACAAAGGTGCATTCCTTCATCCTGATTACTGTCAGCTGTAATTTCTGCCACACTTTGCTCCTCATATCTCCAGCACTGTGACATTCCAACATAAGCAGAGCCAGCCCAACTTTAAAATGGGGAACATATTGTCTGTTCTGCCTTCATCCCTACACTGTGAGCCATCACTCCGTACTGCGTTCACTATCAAACTGTGAACTTCTTGTTTCCAAATTATTCCATATAAATTCTCCTAGAATATGAGATGCCAAAACAAATCAGGGAAAAAAATACCCCGAGCCACCCTATAAAGCATCGTATGTGTCTGTCTTAGTGCAAATAAATACAGATGGAAGAAACCAGAGATGTCTGGAAAGTTGTCAAGTAATTTTTTTCCTACCTTCCTGTGTCAAAATATTAAAATTTGCTCTTGGAGCAACAGGCAGAGGGCGACTTTCAGAATTCTTTTCCCTAGAATAATTTAAATTGTTACTTCTCAAAAGACATGTTCATTTTGTTAGTGCATCTGATCTAGAGGAATATTATTCTTCATTACTCTTGACCCGTTCTATTTTAAATAATTCTAGCCATGCTTCTAGAACTTCCTTGAGTAAAAGAATAAAAACAAACTAAGTTGCAATCCACCATTTGCACTTGGTCAGAATAAGAAATGGATTTCAGGCTTCAGCTCTGGGAGGCTCTAGAAAGATTCAAAATACAGTGGAATAAATTCTATTTCCTCAATTCTTCGTAACAGTGCCTGACTCTGTTTATCTCAGCTCAAGTTTCAAGTCCCGTATCTAGAGGACATGCTTTTCTTTTATGAAATCAGGTACAGAAAATTTAAGAAATTTATGAAGTTTATGAAATTCTATTGTAGCGTTTCAGTCTTAAATTTCTTTGCCATGGCAGCAGGAAAAGAAAACAGTGATGCCATGTGTAATTGTACTCCAACGCAGCTATGCTTTCCTTATTCTCACTTATGTGAAACACAAACAATTACTCTCATGTAAGTGTAGGATTTTTAGGTCCATTCAACTTTGGCCTAGTACTGCTCCAGCTGGATCATTCTGGGATTTACCCATCTGCTTCAGTGCTTTTGAACATTCTGCACTGAGACAGTCTTGTTGTTATTATTAACACCTACATAAACAGATGTCTTTTGACTCAAAGATGGCCTGGGGCTGGCTTAACACCAGATTGCCTTGAGGAAAATGTCAAGAAATCTTTGCCCCAAGAAACATCCACTGACAGGAAAGAACATAGTCAAATTAGTCCATTACAAAATATCTTTCCTGTCCTCCAGATCCACTCAATTGAGTGAAGAAGAGGCATGTCTATACCCTCTCTACACTTTTCTCGCTTACATGCATTGACCATGAGACAAGACTGTATGTAGTGTATGGGCCCAGTATTCTTGACCCTGGTCTGTTGTCTGTTTAGATTCAATGACTTTCCCATTTCTCTCCACTCACTTTCATCATTTTCTGGAACAGGCCATGAACTATCTGTAGGATAAGATTTTGTTTCTAGCACTGATACATCTCAACTGATGCTGCAAAGCAAATTATAGAAGCCTCCTGGCACTTTCTTTAATGCCTATGCCCAATTCTGCCTTCTACAGAAATTAGACACCATGAGGAACTCCAACTGAACTGGACCCTTCAGTGAAGCTTGCGAGGCCTCTCCTCAAATTCATCTTTGTACAATAATACCCTCCTTCAGCAGCTCTGCTGGCCAGATGGAATTCAGCCTAGGGCATGATCAAACAGATTACTGCAAACATCGAACGCTCTAACTCAGACACTCAGCTGAGCTGCAGCCACTTTTGGTGCTGACTTGGTGAAGCCAAGCAGATCTAAAACCCTACACAACTCCCCGTGCTCTGTACTGGTGCCAGCATGCTTACTGCCATCACCCAGCATATCTGTGGGAAAAGGCTGAGTGCCAGGATCCCTGCACTCTGGTGGACCCTGTGCTGTAAGAACAGCCTCTGTGATGTGTTGACAAGGCATGAGATAAGGTAGCCCAGAGGCTGCTCTACTTCATATTGAAGATCTATCTAGAAACCAGATGCCTGAAGTGGCAAAGCCAGTAAAAATCCTTTTGCTAGAGGGCAAATCTTTGGGAAAGGAAAAGTCACTCCAAAGAAACTGAGGTGTCCTTGCTAGTTTTCTTACTCCTGAAGCTCAAGGAGAAAAAGGCAACAGTAAGGAACCAGTGATAATGGAAGGGACCAGTGAAGCAAAGCCAAGGCAGGCAAAGAGTTTTCCAGCTACAGTGTAGGACTCTTGTTCCCCACATCAGCATGATTGCTTGCTTCTGTGGTACTTGTGTCATTTTAGCCTCCTCAGAGGAGTTTGTCCTAGAAATTTCTGAATCAGGAAGAAAAGTCATACTGGTGTTAACTGTCCTCTTCAGTCAGGAACCTTAGCTATTAAAAAGGGATGAATGAAAAGCAGAGACTGCTCAGATAGCGCTGACAGGCTAATATGGTCCTGCAACGCAATAACAGAAACTGCATTCTCAGCTTTAGATTGATTTTTCGATAATTCTATTTTCTTTCCTATCCTGACACACAAAAAATTCCATACATAGTAATTGTTTGCAATAAAGCAAGTGCTGTTTTCTCTATCTCTATCTCTCTATCAGAAGAGAGCACTGAGAGTATATTTGGCTTTGCTATACCAGTTACTATTGAGGCTATTTAGGAGCAAACTGAGAGAAAAGGAAAAAAGAAAATAGGTCTTCATGAGAAGTATCTCCTTATGCACAGCAGGCAATTTCCAGATGTGTGCGTTTCAATACAAAGACAAATCAGAACGCAGTCACGTTGCCATGTCATCATCAAAGAGGTTTCAATAAGGCTACTTGTCTGTCCTTCTTAAATATTAATTATATATAGTACAATAGCATGAAAGTGTAAATCTTATTTATGCTAATCGTGTTTGAAGGAGCAGTCCTGCTGGCAAAATTTCTGGGCATAGAGACAGTGCATAGTGATAAAAGAGGAGTCTGGCTGGTACAGCTTGTAGCTCCCTGAAGCAAAGCAAACTATTGGGAAAAAAAGTGCACTTTTCTACTGGCATAAGTGTGCCTCAGCCCAATTTTTTTTTAAATTATGTGGAAACACTGGTCAAAAATGTAAAAGATATCTTTCCTAACCAATATTACAAATCTATTGTGGACTTTACCCTTCTCTATTTAGTGAAATAAATTTCTACAGCAAAAGCAAGTCAGGGCACAAGAGAGGGACTCTAAAAATTGTGTGAGCATACATCCACATTAAGCCTCTTCATGCTGAGGGGAAACCACCCTGCGAAGAGTCAGCATCCTTCTTTTTCCCTTTCAAATATTAATTTATTATTGCTTGTCAAAAGACGCAGCAGGAGAGCACCAAAAGAAAAAAGGAAAAACAAAAGAGGAAAGTATTTAACCTCCAGGGGGCATATGGGAGTTGTGGGAAGAACACTCCCTGAGGACGCAAAAGAGGTTGCACTGCTGAGCGTTCTGTGTGAGAGATATGGCAGGGTCCCGGAGGTGACTTGGCACTGCACAGTCAAATTAAAGCAGTGAACTGAGGACATGGAGGACAGGGGAAACTAGTGCAGAGGAGGAATACTACACCTTCAAGGGGCTTGATTAAAAAAAAAAAATACTGCATATTCAGGGTCACACAACACACCCCCCCCACCCCCCCAAAAAAAATCAATATCGGAAACGAAAGTGAAAGAGAAGCTCAAAGACCTGCTGACCCATCTGAACAGCTGGGTGATGTGCTACAGAAAGGAGACAACCACCGACTTATGGCACCCATGCATATGCAAACAGCTACCAACAGGACTTGGAAATTCTCAAAACATTCCCACTTTTTATTTGGATCAATGAAGGCCCCAATTCACAACTATTTAGCTTTTGACACTAAACCCAATGAAAATAATGAGTCAGAAACTTCATTGACCATAATTCCTAGTTCACTGTATTAACTATCACTGGCATTTTATGTTAACTTCTTGCTCAGAAAAACAAACATACACCTGCTTGACCCTCCCTGTTGCAAGCAGTGGCAGAACTTCCAAATACAAAAAATTTAAACTGCTCTGAGTCCACAGCGTCCTAGAGCAGAACCTAAGGCATTTGCAGCACAGGGCTGAGATGCACAAGGTTGCTGTCTTTTCTAAATTAGCTCAGCAAGGTCTTTCACTCTTGCCTGAAGATTACTTCACAGTCTAAACAAGTTCCCTGTGAGAAAGCTTTTTCTCATATGCAACATTTTATTGTTAATAACTCAGTGACATACCTGCCCTTCCTCACTGTACTTCTCAGTGTTCTCACTGGAACAATTTTGTTTATTCTGCTTCACTTGTAGGTGAGATCATGATCCCATTTAATATAATATGCTTTGCTGCATAGAGTAAGAGCAGAAGTTTAACACTGGAGTCTTCACTTGCTGATGCTGAGCTGTAACCAGCAAATAAAAGGCCCTCCTTATTCACATTTTACTTAAAGTATATGAGTAGGAGAGTGCTTTGTCCTGCCTTTTGCATGCAAGAAAGACTTTCATAATGACAGACTACGTAGCATAGCTTTAGCAGATTGGCATGTGCTAGTATAGGCAAAACTGCCTCAATTTTAATATGAGCAAAAGCACTAAAATCTTGGGTGCCATTAAAACTACAGCCTCTTTTGTCATATAAGAATATCACGGAATCATAGAATGGTTTGGGTTGGAAGGGATCTTAAAGATCATCCAGTTCCAACCCTTCTTTCATGGGCAGGGACACCTCCCACCAGACCAGGCTGCTCAAGGCACCATCCAACCTTGCCTTGAACACCTCCTGGGAGGGAGCATCCACAGCTTCCCTGGGCAACCCTTTTCACGAAGAGTTTCTTCCTTCTGTCTAATTTAAATCTTCCCTGTTTGAATTTAAAGCCGTTCTCCCTCATCCTATCACTACAAGCCCTTGTAAAAAGTCCCTTCTCAGCTTTCCAGTAGGCCCCCCTTCGGGTACTGGAAAGCCGCTATAAATCTCCCCAGAACCTTCTCTTCTCCAGGTTGAACAACCCCAACCCTCTCAGCCTGTCCTCATAGCAGAGGCACTCCAGTCCTCTGATCACCTTCATGGCCCTTCCCATCTTAGAATATTTCTTATCTCATACACACTTTAAGTGCTTTAGCAGTACAGATTACTTTTTAAAATGTGTTTCTTTATACAGTAATTCCTTTTTTTCTTCCTTGTGTTACTTCTGTTGGTATTAGCCTGGTTTCCTCAGGAAACAGTCTACAAGATATTTCTGTGTCTCTGTTAATCTCTTCACTCCCAGACTGATTTTTGTTTCACTAACCCAATATTACCAAATGCCTGAGTTCCGGTCCATGTCCTAGAAGCTTAACAGAAAACACTGGCTGGATAGTGCATAGAGTGTATTTATATTAATGCTGAGAACAAGACAAGAAGAAAGCTCAGGCTTTAGCTGAACCATTTGACAATACCTGACTGGACCACCATGAGTATGAAGCAACCAGTCAACACTTCTATTGCTCTGCACCAGCCACCCCATGTGCAACTTCTTGCCCAGCTATTAGCATGGGGACATGAGAGAAAAAGAGACAGGGAAATAGACATACAGACGTGGGAATCCAAAACACACGTAGAAAGAAAGTGCAGCAGATGTGTGAGGACACTGAAAGAGGCAAGTTCTTGATGTAGTGTCTGGGACCTGGAAATATTTGAACGTACTGCAGGGAAACGTGGAGATATTACATAAGATTTAGGTAAGGCTATGGATTTAGGGAACGTATGAGATGGTAGGAAACAAGATCCATTAGTTCAGCTGTTCATGAACAATTTGTCTCTTCTCCCTGCCATGCTCTGTTATGGATATATTTGACTCACATCAGCCTTAAGAAGTACACATGGGCTGAAGAAATGTCTACAAAACCTTAATCTGGAGAGATCATTTTCAGGCAAATTTCCTATATCACTAAACAGGATCTTTAAACAGTGAAATCAATGCTGTTCTGTTAATTGAGATGTAACTGAGTGTGTAACAACATAGTAGGATGTTGCTCATTAGAGATTTTTTTAATGTGCTGAACTCCATGTCCCTTTCTAAAAATTACCAGTCCGTTAAAGAAAAAGCCTAAATATTTAACATTGCCCACAGAGCTAAAGTTCAAAGATGAATCATAAATTCAATGTGGTCTATTGAAAGGCGAACTGTCTACAATTTCACAGAACAACAAACTCCTTTCTCTGGAGGACATGACAGCTGCAGGGCTCTTGATGATTCCCAATGCGGACAAATATGCCTGGGGTCTCCGTTTCAGCAGCCGAGTGCGGAAGCCCTCAAACAGCACCTATTTCACTTGTGACGGGTGAGCTCGACCCCTTGACCAGGCTGGCCGTGGTTTGGTGCAGGCTCCAGAGGAGGTAACGGCCTGAACCATAGCTGGGCTGTAAACTCCTCTAGTTTCAATGCGTTCTCTGCAAACCCGCAATGGAGCAGAGCGCGACAGAAAGCATCGACGCACATGAGCTTGGAACACTGATCGTGAAATTAACACATGAATGGTTGCTGGCTTTTCCAAGGAAAAATACCTCATTTATCAAGAAACAAAGAAAGTTGTGGGTACAAGGAGTCTCACGTATGCCTTTCCCTGTCACATGTAATTTGACTGTGAGCCAACCACTTTATTACATAAATATGATGGCCTAATTGAGCCTTTTTAGAGCTCTCCCTGCTGAGGCAGCATGGTTGCATGGCAGTGATCTCCCTTTGAGCTGGGACACCTCCCAAAGGTACTCCTTGGGGCAGAGAGGTCTTTATCAACAGCAGATCTTTGGTGACTGATATTGCACAGAACCTTGTGGCATGCTAACTCTGATTTTGCTTTAGCAACTTTGATTGCATGCTGAATTGATGCTAATGAAACATTATGAATATGTGCAGGTACTCAGTATTAATTATAATAAACTTGGTGTACACAATCCCTTAGAGATAAACCCGCTGACCAAGTCAGGGACAAAGTCTGGATCCAGCCACACCTAGACTCCTTTCTGAGGAGTTCAGAAAGCAAGTGGGTCCATTCTGAAGCTCGTGACTCAGTGGGAGGGTCTCCCTTATCCTTTTGTGTCTCTGGTCTCTCTGTCAATCATTCCAACTAAAATCTAATTCAATTTTCCTTTATATGTTTCTTTCATGCAGTAATTAATAAGAGTGAACTTTGCCATTGAACTATATTAGGTAACACTTTCACAACACCGTATTTTGCTAACAACTTTGACAGTGGTTCTTTAAGCGATCTGAATCACATGTTCACATTAAATTGGTACAGTCAGCAGGATCCTAAATCACAACACACTGCACTAACTCCAATACAGTTACACAACATACATTTCCAATATGGTATTTAAGTCACATGATAACAACCCAGTTAGGAGCAAGTACACTGATGAAGTTTTAGCTAAGGAGAAGCTGACTGCAATCTATTGATTTAATGAAGTAAGTGTCTCCCTTGCAGACCTTCATGACTGTGCAGTACATTTTCTTGGCAATACTAGGTTGGCAAGACTCTCTTGTGTTTGCTCTAGGCTTCACTTCAAAATTTGTGCCAGTGTTGTCTGAGATTCCTACACACCTGTGCAGAAGCCTCAGTTCCCAGATCCAAAAATAATGGCCACATGAAGCACTAGTTTGAGATAAGGCTTGAAAGATCCTATATTGCTTCCTCTTCACAAAAAAGGGAAAACAAATTTCATATATCACTGCTTCAGAACATTATTGCAACCAAGTGGAGAATACTTGCAAACCAGCACATGAAAAACATATTGAAATACCATGATTTTTGGATGGAAGACACTGTACCTGTCCTGGTAGGTCAAGATACTCCTACTGATGAACAGGGATATGTGTATGAAGGACAGGGGAGGAGGAGGATGGAGTAATATACAGTGTAATAAGACTGCCACATACTGAAAATTGTGAAGTCCTTGGTAAATATAAGTCTGGATGAAATAATTTCAGAATATTTACACCCTACAATTTAGAGAAGTTTTTATCAGCAAGCATCATGTAAACTTTAGACATGTTTCAAATGTGTTAGCCTGCATGAAATCTGTTCCTTGTTGTAACCATCTCTAAATTACATGTCACCACTATATTTACCACTTGGAAGCAAGAATATGTACAACGAACAATTTCATTCACACTTATGCAGTGTATTTAAACAGAAACTTAGTACAGAATCAACTGAGCTATGCAGGTCCTTAAGACACAACAAACAGTAATGTTACAACATGGTACATTCTACTTGTCTTCCTAAACTGACGACATAGAAAAGGATACCTCATTAAATACATTCTTCCCCTTCACCTACTCTTTAAGCAGGCCCTTACCCTAGGAATATATTTCTTCTTTGAACACCCAGTACTTCTATAGAACAAACATCGCAAACACTAGAAGAGAATAGCTTGCAGAAAATTGGCTTCAGATTCATGCTTGCAAGCATTTCAAAATCAGTGGTAAACTCTACACTTTGGGTTTTTTTCACAGCCTACAAGATTTAAAGGCTTGTGACACATTCTACTGCAAAATGTAAGCTTTAAATAAAAAATTTAATTTATAAAAATATCATCCTGTTTTTCACTGAGAGGAATACATCATCTGACAGTCAAATAAAAAATAAGAGCTTTATTCAACATTCTAGCCAGCCATCAATATCTGCTAGTGATGTATAGTGTAACACCTTCACTGCTCACATCTGGATAACGCACAGCTGCATCTGTGCTAAGAGTGCATCTCCACTGCTCTCCACTTACTAGAGCTGGACTAGAAAGTGGAAGCAAAAGGAATCACGGTGCGAAGTTAACTTGGCAACCTGTACCTGCAGTGCCACACAAACACCATTAGATGTTTTCTGGACTTTCATATCTCCAGGTGTTGCAATCCCCTATGTGAATTTGCCAGTGCGGGCTGATATTGCTAATTCAGAGATCGCCATACCATGCTTACAAAAATGGTATGGACATGCTCCAGAGTTAAATGACTGATATTTTACCCTTCAATTTTTTTAAAAAAATGTATTTGTTAAAACAGTGCAGCTCACAATGCGGATGTGTTTACATTGGCTTGTATTTGACTTCCAAGCTGCCAAAACTCTATATCACATCACTCTCTGTCAGGTGTTCTGAGGCCTGAAGTCATGAAAAAAATGGTGTATTCTGGAGCTGAGTAATGATGAGAAATTATTCCAACCATCTAAATACTTAAAATTTTAGCTTTTGTTCAACAGCTTGGATGTATACATTCAATTAATACACCTCTACATCTAATGGTAAATGATGATTTCTTTCTTTTCAATAATTCCAACTCACCTGAACCAGGCAAGAGCTCAAGGCATCCTACTGCTGCTTAGACTTACCTTCCCAAAACTGGCAGCATTAACAGGTTGTGTGTCATTTTTCTCACAGAAGTCCAAGTAATGCATGTAGAGAGCACTTCGAGGAATGCAAACACCTTCTGCAATCTCATAGTTCTCTTCCAGCCTTAAAAAGCAAATATCAAACAGAGAGAACTGCAAGTATGTTGGATGTCCTGTATGGTAAGCAGTGTGCAAATCTACATCTTCAAGACCAAACATTCTGGCTTGTGCTTGTCTACTATTTTTTTCTATTTTGTGCCTAAGTGTTCCTTTCAATTCACTTCTGCAATACTTACTTGCTTCATTTGGTTCATGCCTACTATCAAAAACATCATCTGTGAGTTCTCAGGCAAGTAAGATTAGCACAAAGGGATATTGGGTTTTGACCATCCTCCAGAACTGCCATTTCTAGGAAAAAATATGCTAGTCATACCCTAAAAGCACCCTGCAATAAACAAATATATGTACAACTATGAAACAGTAATCATTCACTGAGGGGAAGCATTCTCTCATTCTTTACAGGACTCTTCACTTCTGCAAATTTTTGTACCTTGAGGAAGTTGATGTGCAAGTTATTTGCAAATACTCAGGAGTGTGCACAAAATCACAGCTGTATAATGTTTTCTTGCTATTGCTTATGGACAAAGTGAAAAAAAGAGTTCATGGTTTGGATACAAGGCTGAGCAAAATAGTGATGTAACATCCTCCTCAGCCTCACAGAAAATATTGTTATTCAACAACACATGCAAACATACAAGTATAAAATTTTGAATTACGCATCAAATATATAAATAGCTGTATGTTTCATCTTTAAAATCTGAAACTGGGCTCATTATAATCTATAGATTAGAGGAAACATTCCCTTGAAATGACATTTTTATGACTGCTGATCCAACAAAGCTCAAGAGATATTTACAGACACAGTTCATGTTAAAGCAGAATTAGTTTTGCCACTCACACGTGCATAGTTACACGTGGGCTTGCCTGCGCTGCTGGCTAGGAGAAGGCAGCAGGTGCTACTTTCCCTTAAATACATCAGAAAATTAATACATGTTCTCCAAAACCTCCATTTTTAGAGTAAATAACCATCTGCCATTTGATAGTTGTACAACATCTTCCAAATATCTGATTTCTCTCCTTCATCGCCTTTTTTGAGGACCTACCTACCTTCCATTTCAGCGATCGTGATCATTTGTGACTGCAAACCATTTTAATAAGATATCCGGCTAGATGAATGGAATCAGTTTGTATGGGCAACATCTATTCTTCCTTGGTTTCTACAGAAATATCATCACGGCATCTTTCCTCAAATTCATAGTGCTTTAACAAAACCTCCTTTCAAAACCTGGAGGGTTCGTTTGTATACTATAGCTGCTAATTGGAATGTCAGCTTTCGTGACCAAGACAGGACAGAAAGAAAAGCAGTTAATTATTTCTGTTCATATCTGATGATTTTTTCTCTTTTTCTCCTCTCTTTCACAGAGAGTCATTAGTCTGACACTGAACAATGCTCCATTATACCTGAACTTTTTTTTTAATGATCAAAAAACCCATCTTGCTCCACTTCTTTTATTTTCCTGTCTTTTATTTAACAACTTTATCATATTTTGAATTCAGCTTCATTCTCCAGTATTATAGAAAGATAATGAACTCAATCTTCTACCTAACAAATCATTATCAGAAATAATATATATAAAACATTTTAAATGTCCTAATAAAGCCATGTGAAATCCAGTAGTTCACAATGAGACCTTTTTTACCACTACAGTGTAGCAATAAAACCCCTAATCCTTCCACAGGAATGGCAATTTTATGTGTCCCTATTACTATTTCCCTCTTTATATACTTGTGGATTATATGAGATTATTCTGTAGCACAGTCAGGTCTGTAGTGTTGTTACGGACTTTTTTTTAGATATGAAGGCAACAGAACAACTGCGATGTTACCATTGCTAATTACATAAAGGATTCTAGAAAAGAGTAATTTTGATGCATTATAACAGTTACTGTGAAATACTGATCTGGGAAGAATCCACTACCTAGCAGTATTTTACCTTCCTCTTTTTTCTTCTTTCTATGAACGTTGTAAAAAAATAGAATAGTTTTGTTGATTTTAGTTTCACAATACTGTTGTTATTTGAAGCACCTACACTGTAAGCCACCAAACTGCATGAAATTAGACTGTCTGCCTTGTGAGTAATTCTGTGTTCAGAGAAGCAGACTCACACATGCACATGCAACAAATTAAGGTAAAATGCATTTTCACAGTTACAATTTGGTCAGTGAAATAATGATGAATGCTTTAGAACCAAGTGTTCAGCAAACTATAGCTTTACTGACAATTAGGAGCACAGGAACATGGGATAAGCTCAGGATACCAGATATTGGTATGTTCATGCCTTAACGGTTAAACTCAAGCTGGTGCAGTTTCCTCTGTAAGGATGTACTTGGCAGCAATGCTACATTTAGCACGCCTTTCACTTCATTTTGTGTCATCAAGGAAACAAAACAAAAACTTCATTCCTGTTTCCAGGAAAAGCATATTTAGCCAGGCTGACAGTCGTCCAGACATTCTTCTGGCATCTTCACTGCTTCTTCCTCCTCTTCATTTATAGTATTCTATGTACTTTGCCTTTGGAGAGACCTAAGCGTAAAGGATAGATCCTTGTAGGACTGTTGTTGTTTACCCTTCTGAGCAGGGTATCTGAGAAGAAATAACTAATAAAGGTGATGGCAATATGAACAAAGAGACAAAATTCACGTATTTACCTTATGCCTTGCTTAACTTTCCCTACTATTTTCCCTTTCATTTTCCTCACTACTGACATTTCTTTTGTTTCTATTCTCCAATGCTCTCTTGCCCTCATAAACTGTAAAAATATAGCATCCTACAGCAAAAAACAGCTTTAGTTTTGCTGACAACAGAAGCAGAAGACAATTGTGATGGTTCTATTTGCCAGACCAAGGCAAGTTTGGTACTTTATCCTGAAAAAGGGGCAATAATTTAACCCCATCACTTCCATCACTTGAATCTGGCCCAGAGATTCCTATAAGAGATTACCCAAGGCAGATTCAGGTAAATTTCTCCTTTGTCTTTCCTGACTGTGCAAAAACTTGGTCTAAACCTAGAGATAGCACTCAGTGCGACATTTGTACACTGCTGACCACAATGGTTTACCAACCCATGGGTTGCTGGGTGCTACTGCAGTACAAGCAAACTGATGCTAATGTGTTTTGCTTCCCAGAACAGTGGAAATTCAACATCTTCACACAGGGCAATCTTACCACTTCAGTGCTGTGACCACAATTTTTGAGCCTATAATTTGATTTAATGTATCAAACCCAGTAACACATTTTCTCCAGGTAACACCGATTCAAAGGTGCAGTACGTAGGCTGAAAAGCATATGGAAACCACCAGAAAACTGTTTTATGGTATGGCTGCTAAACTAGGAAATTTTTACCTACAGGTCTATTAATATGAGCCTGACACTAGCTAAATGAATTAAGCTTGAAAAATTTGCCCTTGGTTCCCTCATGTATTTTTGGGTAGAAAATTGAATAGAGGAAATTACAGATGAGCTTGAAGATTCAAAAGGGAGAAAGTCTGTCTTACCTAAAGATGTAACAAACACAACACAATAGACCGGTAGTAAGCCAGTATACTAGCAAGGGGGAGAGGAAGATGATGTAAGCATCTCTTTCAGAATCAAAATTCTAGGATTCTATTGTAAACACTGCCGAATGAGCATTAGCGTACACACTACATTCCAGCAGGGCTCAATATCCCAGGAGTTTAGGGATTTACTAACCTTTATGACCGAGGAAGCTTAAAAGTATTTGGGAAAAGACTGTTTACAGTATTTGCATGTCTTCTGCTGGGAACAGTATCGTTGGCATGTTCTAATTAACTCTGACTTCTTGGCTACTACATTATTTGCTCCTTGGAAAAGACTCTTAACTGACTCTACTGCAAAATAAACATTGTTCTGAATTTGGAACTGGTAAGCCCTGCCAGCTTTTTTTTATTTTAGGTAGATAGTTCTTTCTTATCGTGTTTGAATTATGTTGAAGTTGTTTGGGTGAAAAATGGGAAATAATAAAACACATCCTTAACATTTCACCATTATTTTGACAATTTTCTCTCAATCTGTAGTCACTCGTTTTCCTTATTCACTTTTCTTGAATTTCTGAAAAATAGAACTTGGGTTATACAAATAGGTAAAAAGAAGCAGTAGCTTGGAATGAATGCCTTTATTTGTATTTGTCTACCTCAGGATTTGCACTGGAAGTGTAGTAACATATTTGCACTGAATACTTGTAGTAACCTATTCTAAATCAACCAACTGGTGTTGGGTTTTTTAAATCTAAAATTTAACAACCAAATTTAAAGAGCAAATCTATATGAAATAATCTTTAAACTTCTTTATGCATATTCCACAGAATAATAGAACTTCACAGGCAGACAAAAAAGAGTAAAATTTACTGAATGAAGTGTTCTTTGCTGCTTGTTCATTTAGATTTGCCAAAAGACTGAAAGACGAAAAATAATTTTGTTAAAATTTTGCTTAAAAAAAACCCACATTTTTTTTCCAATAATAAATCTTTTCATCCAGAAAACCATGGGAAGTATTTACAGATGAAGTAAAAGCCTTTCTTTTAAAGACTTAAAATAAGCTAAGGAGTATGAGTTTTCAGATAAGCCTGCTCCAAGGTTTCTCTGTAATAGCTCTGTTCTGCCAGATACATGGAACCTCTTGAAAAAGGCTTGATCACTTACAATATTAAGAAAGCTAAACAGGAATAAAACCCTGAAATTAAGGGAAAAGTGACCAAAAGCCCAAGAGATAACATATAGAAAGAAATGTCAGAAGTATATGTAACATTACAGAATATGTAGCCAAAAATATTGCTATAGATCACAGTGAACAGCAATTGTTCGTTTCTTCCTTTCCCCTTCCTCTCTTTCTCTCTTCCTAATTACCCATCCTTTTTTCTCCCCCTTACTAAATTTCCAAGGGGACTTCGACAAATGAATCAAACCTCATCTTGTTTTCTACATTAAATTACAGAGGTCTCATTCCAGTAAAACAGTCAGTAAAGACAGACTTAATCGCACAGTGAAACAAACCTGAGTTTTGAAAAAAATTCTCAGTGCTAGTATTCTTTTTTTTCTTTTTGTAACAAATATAGCAACGATGACAAACTGCAAATCACCAGCTGGCAAGATGGCAAACAAATATGCCAAGCAGATCATCTAAACTGTATCAGAGGCTTCCTATGTTCAAACAACTCCCATAAGACTAAGACGTTTGCTGAGAAATGCTTGTACAGCATGCTAATGAGCAGGTTGAACACTTACAGTGAAAGTATCTTCAAAATGGTATAAGATACCCAAGACCTCTGTTCACTTCAGCTGGAAAAAGGATAAGTAACGAGTTTTCTTTATTTTTACAAAAAAGGCATCTTACCATTGCAGTGTAGCTGGAGTTGAGTGAGGTTTCGATGCTCTATTATTTTCTTTTTCCTCATCTGTTAAGAAACAAAACCAATACTATGTAATTTCAATGGGAACTGTTCTGATGTTTGTGAACTTGTAAAGAAGAATCTGACAGAAAAATACACTTATGTCAAAGCTTTCCCAAAATACTTGCTAAATTGTAGCAATGTAAATAATGATGTTGCCTCAGCTCACATCTTTACGTGCTATTTAAGGAAATAAAGCCTGCACACATCACTGATTGATAGCAGGAGCAGAGTGATGCATATGAATAATGACACTGGAAAGGGTAAGTTTATACAGGGGAAAGGAAAAAGTGACTTTTAGACTTCTAGCAGGACATAAAAACACTTTTACCTGCTTTAAGCGAACAATTGTCTTACCCGTCTTTTTTATTAGATAAGGCATTTAAACTAAGGTGGTTCATCCACCATTGTGACCGTAACATATGAAATATACTAGATATTTATAAACTTACAAAGATTAATTTTTGAACAAGAAAAAAACTGAAGTTAAAAACACTCTATAATATACTTCATTCATTTTCAGATAGTTTTTCTGATACCATTCCTCATTAACTGTTTCCAAGGTGACTCTGCTTTCCCAAAAATTTGAATAAAAGATTAATAAAGAAAAAGTAAATAAAGAAAAATTAAAACAAAACTGGTTTAAAATACTGTATTTTTCCCAGTTCGCATTAGGTAAATTATGAGTATGTCTAGAATAATTTATTTTAAATTGTGATTCGCGAAGCATATTAAACTTTCCTAAGTGAAAGCTGAGTGAAGCACAATCGGCATATCCAGAAGGATATTCTTTGGGAAACACTGTTGTATCAAACACAGTTTGATATTCTAACAACTTTGTCCCTGGTGAAAGCATTAAGCGTAGAAGACTTTGATATCTAAACAATGAGGTAAACCACTGTGCCTATTCGTTATGCTACAAGTTTCATTTCTTCATACAATTAACTTTTAAAAGTCATTTAAGCAGGCCTTTAGGTTGCTGAATCTTAAGGTATCAGAGCTGTCTCCTCTAAACATGCAAAGCCTTTTGTGCAGTCCCAAGAACAAACACACACACAAAAAAATCCTGCTTTGTAAACGCTGTCTTCAGCCCCCACACCACAATATTTCTCCCCTTACACATAGGACAGGTTGTGTTAACCAAGTATCCTTCAGCCTGCGAGGCCGGTCCCCTGAATGCCAGGAAAATCCGGATGTGCAGCTACCCCCAGACACTGCGCGTAGCCCCTCTTCTGCATCTGCATGACAATGGGGCTCTAATTATTGGACTACACACTCCTTCCCTGCCTTTCAGGGGCCCGCTTTTATTCAGCACATAGGGCCAACATACACATTTCAAATCACTTTTAAATTCTGTTTTTCATTTGTTTTTCCTAAACAAACGTTCTGCATGCAACAAACCCTCAGCACACAGGGCCTGAATGCCGAGTGGCCGCGGCTGCCGCAGGCTGCTGGTGCTCAACAGCAGCCCCCAGTCTCCCCGGTGGTGGGACAAACGCCTTCTGCATAGTGGGAGGCAGCGCTGTGCAGCACGGATTTAAACCAATCAGAGGATAAAATACTTGGAGTCTGTCACAACACCAACCGTTGTCCCCAATAGAAGGAGGATATGGAACTGTTGGATTGGGTCCAGAGGAGGGCCACGAAGATGATGAGGGCTGGAGAACCTCTGTTGTGGGGAGAGGCGGAGAGAGTTGGGGATGTTCAGCCTGGAGAAGAGAAGGCTCTGGAGAGACATTATAATGGCTTTTCAGGACCTGAAGGGGCTACAGGAAAGCTGGGGACGGACTTTTCACAAGGGCGTGGAGTGATAGGACAAAGGGGAATTGGAAGGGGGAAGATTTAGGTTAGACACTAGGAATAAATTCTTCACAATGAGAGTGGAACTTCTCTAGGAAAGTTGCGATGTCCTCTCCTTGGAAGTGTTCAGGGTCAGGCGGGGTGGGGCCTTGAGCAGCCTGGTCTGGTGGGAGGTGCCCCTACCCATGGCGGAGGGGTCAGAACTGGGTGATCTTTGAGGTCTCTTCCAACACAAAGATTCTATGAATCTTGTCCTTAACTGACAGCACACTCACACGAAGAGCATGTATGACTGCATCTTTCCCTGAGGAATGGCTTGGGGCAGGATCTGTCCTGCTCTAGGGTGGGAAGAGCCTTCTCGGTTGGGATTTGTGGTCTTCAAGGCAACCAGTGATGAGTGAAAGCACTTGCTGGGAGGGTGGGTGGCCTGGGCAAGGAAAGCCTCACAGTCACTAGGGAGGGGCAGAAGGCAGGTGGCCTCACCAGAGCCAGTCCAGTGCTGCATCCTGCTACAGCTTCCCTGTTGCCCTGGTCAGGGATAAAACAGGCAGCAGGGCTGGGAGGGAGTTATGGCCACTCACTGGGTGGTGGGACAGAGAGGCTGCTGCAGCTTCCCTAAGCCACGAGCAGGCTGGACTCTCCTGTAGAGGCCCCGTGGGTGTTCAGCAGCCGGTTGCCAAAATGGACCCATAACATAAGTCACTGCAGTACGTTTCCCAACTACAGTGTTTCAGATCTTTTGGTGCTGTGGGGAGGGAGACACCAGCCAGGTACAGCAACCAAAGCTGCCTCCTCTAGGTATCAGAATGGAGGTGCCCAGTCCTCCTCCTGTGCCCCACTGTCTTCTTGTTTAAATTAAAGTTACATCTTACCAGGCAAAAGCCGTCCATTCTCATTATCACTATTTTCTGTCAGTGTCAAAGCCTACCATCCACTGGTTTAAGATCAATATACAGCTGGCTACTACCTTATTGGAAACTGTGATGGAGGATGCAAACTGGAAAGGCTGAAAGCCACTGACTAAAATAACCATTTTCTAACTAACATGCAGAAATCCAAAACCTCCTTCACTCTCTCAGAGTGAAACTTCTGAAAATCTTCCTTAATTCAAGGGAGTTAATATTCAAAGGTCTGTTATTAGGTGGCTTTCACCTGTACTAACTGGACTTAATTTTCCCCTAGATATGTGGCACTCTATCAGACATCAAGCCAACATTTAAATTGTACAATACTGAAGTGTCTATATCCCTTCCATCCCTCCCCTAGCTATTTTTAATTTGCATCAAAACCTGTGAGCTGGTGGTTTACCTAATCTGCTCTCAGATACGATAAGCCAGCCTTACTCAGCTCCTCCTATTCAAGGGTTTGTTTTAGCAACATAAACTAACCATAAGATCATAAACTGAAAATTAAATCTCCATCCTCAGGCATGTCTGCTTCCTGTGGATCCTTCTTCAAGACTCTTCAGCATCTTCCACTAACTGCCCCTTAAAACCAGGAAGGAGAATGATAGACTTTGAACTTAGTAAAAAACAAAAAAATCTTTAACCACCATTTTCCATCAAAATATTACCCATTGAATAATAGGATATTCAACAAAACTAATTTTTTGAAGAGTTAGTTCTTGTCTCCCTCAAAAGAAAGTCTCTATACAAGAAAAGAGAACTCTCATTTTCTGCCAACAGATCATCTGTAGGCCAAAATGTTTCTCTTTTTCACTGTTTGATGGCTAAAATAATTATTTTTGGAAAACTTTCACTTTTTTATTAAGTAGTTGGGAATAATTATACATGGTATAGGAATGGAGGGGACCTAGGAATACAAACTTTCAGTATTACATATACAAACACCATGTTCTATCTTGTATAGAGTTTAACAATATAATCTCATCTGATAATTGACTAGCATAAAATAATAATTATCCCTATTCCTTTTATTTTAATTCATAGAAGGGCACTTAATGGCTTCCCTATTGAGCAGGGAATGTTTTGTGTAACTCTTAAGTCTCATCCCAGACCTGTTTACGCAGTATGAAATTGATAAGGAATGCTGTTTTCACTTACTTTTTGGCCTGTAATTTTACCAAACCCCATTAGAATAACATGGTAGATTAAAATGAACCCATGCCTTTTAAAATTCAGTAGTTTTAAAATCCAATCTATTTTGTAAAGAAAGGAAATAAAGACAATGAAAAAACGTCTTGCTTTGAGGTTCTGTCAAAGAACAGAACTGACAATTCTTCTGTGACAAATCCTAAAAGGACTTGAAGTCACAAGGAGAAATCCTGCTCCTGATGCACAGCTGCAGATGTTCACATGTATGGCAGCTGCTCAGCACCTCAGGGAGAAGCCTGTTCGCTAGGAGCAAATCTAATGTTCACGTCCAGCAGGAGGACTACCAGCATTCCATGGAAAAGTGCCTTCAAGGTACCTGCTTAGGTGGGATACCTGGTACTGATCCCAAGCAGGTAGTAGCTTAGAAAGCCGCAAGTAAAACTCCCAGCATAGGGGAGGCCTTCAAATATATTAAAAACTGGGATCATCAATATACCAGCAAAATAGTATTTCTTGGCCCCCAAAATATATTGGAGAATAATTTTCCTTCCAAACTCTGTGGAAGTTTCTTTGCTAACAGTTACATCTTTCGTTTCAAAAAGCCATCAGAATAGAGTTCTCTTTGTACCTTGTGCTTATGTGTGTGGCTTTCCCTGAAGTCTCAGCAATGTCGTCTAACTTCTGCTGTCTGGTTTTCGGTCCAGCTCAAGGGATTTCTTGCTTCTTGAAGCAAGACACATAGACAACAGGAGCTACGCTTGGCACCTTTTTAAGCATGCCACCTTAAACGTGGTAAATGGAATGACTCAAAGTGAGGACCCTGAACGTACGCCTTTTTCTAAAATGCTGTTGTTAGTCTGTCATAACTAATGTGAAGTTAAAGCGCTGCTTTCCACCACGGAGATAATAGAAGAGTCTTTCCAGTGCTGCCTCTGTGTGTCTCAGAGAACCTCTGAGGAGCTAACGTTGTTAGTACCTTTATACGGATAAAATCCTTCCCTTAACTCATGTAGCTCCACGCCTTTCAGAGGAACAACCCTTCCTCTGTAGTCCCTGCAGTCTGGATTCTGATCGTTCTCAAAAGTGATTTGCCCTTAGCTAAAATTAAGCAATAGTAGGAAGCTACCTTGTCTATTACTTTCACATAAAAATAAATAAGATTCAGGGTGATTGGCCTGTATTCCATGCTTTTAAAAGAGCAGGATTTTTTAAAACCCTCTGAGAAACATGGTAGTAGGTATATTAAAAAAGAGAAAGGAATATTGCAATGAAATAAAGTAGCTCTTTTTTAAACAGTTTTTTCAATGGAAGAATAAGAAGATTTGTTCAAACAAAAAAAACCCCATTGGATAAATCTTCCATTTCATCCAGTTTGAACACTGAAAGTATTCCGATTTTTTTTCTTTTCTCTCATGTGAACAGTCTACACATCTCTAAGTATGCATAAAAATTGGACAAGAAACACTTCCACTTCATCATGTAATGTCAGGACTCCTTCCTCAGGGAACAGAAGTTGAAACTTTCATAATCCTTGAACTGTATTCTTCCAGACCCCTATGATAATTCGGAGAATCAGGTTCAATGCGAAGTACACAGAAAATATTGTGCTTGGGTTTGTTGTTTTGTTTGGGTTTTTTTAAGTACCTAGATATGAGGTTGTACCAGTCCCTTTTCCTGAGGGTCTTTTGACTAACTAGAGTGTGGAACTGGTGGAAGGAAAAATGTTTAAAAAACTGGAAACTGAAATGTAATTTACCTAGAATTTTTATATTGGAGTGTAAAAGCTGTGTTTTGGGAGAAGTCAAAAGGTTTCAAGAAATAATGAGACCATGGGAATCCACAGCTATGACTCATTGCTTCCCTCCACAATGTAATGCAGGTTCAAGAGGCCTGGAGTTGTTTTGATGAGACTATAAGATCGCAAAGGAACCCTGTGGCCTCAAGCATGATTCTGTAGCTTATTTCAACTATAGGGAAGGAGACCAGAAAAACTATTACTCTTACCCTAAACTAGTATGAACTCTAAAAGAATCCAGGAGCAAATAGTCATAAGAGCAAGCATGACACTAAGTAAGAAACTTATCAGTTTACAGCACAAATTCTCAGTCTTCACTGGACACAAGACCAAAAGAAAAAGCCTGACACCTAAACCACTTTTTCGCTGGTAGAGTCCAGCCAAAATCTACCTAATATATTTAAAAATAAAAAACTAGTCAAGAGAAAGATGGATGATGCCTTCTTTGGCTACAGATGAAAACTGGGACTCCACTGACAACAGCAATTTGACCACCGCCATGAACAATTCAAATACGGTCATACAGTTTTTCTCAAAATATTTTGCCTCCTGCTGTTTGTGAACATATGACAAAAGCTGGACAATGAGTGACACAATCGTTTGGAGATTCCTTGGTTAGTGCACGGACACTGTTGGAGAAATATTTGAAAGAACTAAAGCGCTGGAAAGGAGCATGTAGTACAAAGATTTCTAAGGTGAAACTTATAGTTTCCTCTATATTTCCCAGTTTATTGGTCTTCTTGATGCTAGGTAGGTGGCTTATTCTTCTTTCCTACTCCTTCCTCTTCATCCTTTCACCTCCCAAAACAAGCAGTAGTTTTCTGGTGGATTAATTCTCTTACCTGCACCACAGAAACGCTGGTATCAGTGCAATGGAAGCATATGGGAGAACTGGCTATCAATAAGGAAGCTAGATGAAATCAACTCTTACATTTGGGTTTCCATTATATACCCTGACAATGTCTTCTGCACAAAAATTGTGGAATAGATTCACTTATATATTTTATTTCTCAGTTCTAAATTTGCTGCCTCTTATTATCATCATTTGTCCCTTAATTCCAGGACGGTTGTCCATTCTGTTATCTTCTGTCTGAAATACCTGCTCTTGCTAACCCACACAGGTCCACTGTCCCTAGATGTGTGGAAGTTTTCTCATCCTAGCATTTAAACTGAAAGCACATATAACAAACTACCACTAGTTTTGCTACAGCCTGTTTAGGGTAACAGATCTAGAACAGAACACAGAAACAGACCTATAGTTATGACATTGTAATTATTTTTTAAAAAAAACATATAGCTAGTGGTGCTAAATAATTACCTTGACAATACTGTCTTGAACTGTGAGTCTCAGGAAAAACTCACTAGAGTCAATAGGGGTGAATCCTGAATTCTGACCCTATTAGGATTCTGAAGTCACACCTCATTCGTTACAGATCCTTTCTATCACATTCTCAGTAGCATGAGAATGAAAAGAATTTCATAAGTTTCACAGGCTCTCATAAAATGCAAATTAAAAAGCAGGTATTTTTTGGTTTTCAATACAATTCACTACAATTTTATTTTTAAAGAGTAACTAATTTCCAGTGCCTTGATTTTTAAAAACAAAAAAACCCAAACATGCCCAAGTTTTATTGTATGGCTCTAATAATTCTCATCCACTGTTCTTAGTTTGGGATTCATGAATAAATATCATGTTTCTAACACCTCCTTTCTCCTTCAGGAGAGATATTGCCTCAGAAGGGATCTCTAGACAAATAAGAGTGAGGCCCCAATATAGCACTTTTGGTGGTCCACCAAAACATTGCAAGGCCTGAAATTTACAGCGACATCAAAATAAAGCAGTTCTCTTAAAATGTAAAAAATGTAAAAGGGACATTCAACAATTAAGAAGTGATTAAATATATATTTTCTAAACTTACGTGCTTGAACGTTATAAAAATGTGAGTCTTTCTGAATTAAAGAATTCAGTTTACATTAATATCTTGTGACATGAACTAACATAAAGTAAAGAGAGGAAAACTAACGTGAAGAGTATTTTGTTTTAGGTAAATTAAGTGGAATAGAATTGCATAAAAAGGGAAAGCGAAATGGTAAACTAAAAATGGTCTTGCAATTTTAAAAAGAAATAATTAGGTTATTTTAAGGTCTTTTTAATTACCTGCTTTTGTCAAAAATCAAAATCTAAAATAACTGTAACTAGAAGTTAAGAAAAAATGTTATTTTAAATCAGCTAAATGTATAAATATTTCCTTTCTATGACTTACAAGAACATAGTGGTTTAATATGTGATTTTTTAAAAACCTGATGATTTTTAAATTCTTAAAAGAAATATTTTATGTATATGATTTGATAAAATACTATTGAAAAACAGAAATTTTGCTGTATTTCAGCTGCATGGTGTTCACCAGTGAAAAGCAAAACAGATGGTTTTATTTGAGCTAGTACTAACAGCACATTTTAGAGTTCACCGAACTTTATTCAGTGAAACACAAATTCATCTGGTTGTTTTAACTAACAGATAGTGTTATTTTACTTTAAATAATGCAAAGTAGCAAATATTCCAGAAATAAAAATTAATAAATATATTGGATGTGTCAACTGAGTTGACTCTTCAAAGTACAGAGTACTAAAAGTATCACCAAGATGTAGCAACATATCTAGCAGGAAATTAGCACTTCAACACATTCATAGTCATTTTAAATGAACACGTTACTTACTTTCATCGTTAGAAACATTCCCCAGAGAGGTGTGACTGGAATAACGTTTGTTTTCACTTTCATTGAGACATCGTTCAATCCAACTCTCTGCAAAAGAACAAAGATGATCTTTAGTGTGTGTTTTTGTCTTTGCATAAAAATAAACTTCCAACATACAAAACTAAACAAAGCATTTTCAACAGATGGTGTTCTGTAGCATTTCTATTAAAACATACTCAGTCTGAGGTGATTCAGCAAGCAAATCCTTTCTTGCTTTCAAACTTAACTGTTGCTTTTTTTAGTTTCAATTTTTGTTTTTAAGTGACAGAGGCTGAAACAATTTCCGTGCACGTAACAAAGCTCCTCAGGATATTCTCTCTGTTTTCCATTACACGATACATTAAAAAAAGGTAATGATCTCATATGGGCAAGTGAAACACTTAAATTGCACTAATGTCTGGCAAAGAAACTTATGTAGTGCAGTATTTCCATCGGTTTTGAAAGGACTCTTCATGTGTGTAAAATCGATCATCCATGTGATTTTTTTTTTTTTACAGGGCAGCTCAAACTGTGCTTTCTGAAGTCCAGTCACATAACCTCGTTCACCCTGGTGGAGTCCCAAGCTCTACTGAGATATTTTCCTCGCTGGTATGAGCTTAACATAGCAAGTCAGCAGCCACTGAGCTACTCAGACCTTTGTCACTCCATGGTAGGTACTCGACAACTCCAGTCCTCCCTCCTCACTTACTATTTATTCCTGCCAGTCAGAAGAGGTACAGCAGTACATTAGTTTGGCTCTGCTTTTCCTCTTTCTGGAAGCTATAGCATACATACACTGATGACTTCAGAGCATGCACCAGGCCCAATAGGATTTACTCTAACAGGTCTTCAGGGTAAAAGGTGCACCTTTCCTATGTGTTTCCTCAGCCAAAATATGATATTTGAGTCCTTGAGTTTGCCTGGAGTCCTGGATATTGCTACACTTATATGACATCCCTCATAAGATTATTTTTCAAGGGCATGTATGTGGGAAGAAATTAATTTATGCTCAGAGATCTCCCTGTGATCAAAGCAAGAAAAGCAAGGGATAGGTGGGAAGGCTGCAAGGTAACCTCACAGGTTACAACAATCCACCCTACTGAGTGAAGACATCCACTAGAAATAAGGGGAAACCGGCCTCGCTGTCAGCAAACTGCCAGAGCCAGAAACACCTTCGAAGGCATGGAAATGGCTGCAGAGTCCTCTCCATAAGCTGCCCTCCAGACACACCAGGCTACCAGCAGAGTGCAGGCAGCAGTGTGCCAGCCAGAGAAAACTCATCACAGCAGCAGGTGTGAAGGGAGGGAAACTCAGTGTCTTGAGAAAGCTGCTCATCCAATTTATAGTGGCAAAGGTTGGTATGGCTTCATTTCAGCACTAGGTGCCAATAAGTAAATATAAAAATTGTCATGGGCAAACACATCTGGCAGAAAAAAATATTTCTGCATCCAGGCAGTTTTACAAACTTGTCTATGTTCCCCTCTACACACGTTCTGCACTGTCACACAAACTAAAAGGCAACAGCATCTGTGTAGGACTTCAAAAAGTCTACTGAAAGCACTTTAAGTTGATTGCCGGGCCCTGCCATGAGACTGCAGGTATCATGGCTTTGTGTGCTTCTGCTTTTCAGGCAGTGTAAGAGAGGTTGTGGCAGTTCCAGGCCTTTCCCTTCCCTTCCCTCTGCCTGTTTACCTGCACATTCACAGCAGGAAAACACTGTGATGCTGTGATAGGTACAAGCACGTCCTCATTTGCCATCGAACTGTCCTATGCCTACAGAGTCTCACAGCTGCTCTCCCTCTTCCCTATAGCCTATGTCTTTGAGGTTCTTCTCTGAAAATTACTCTTGATGTCAATAGATTTTTAAGGATTATTAATTCTCCCACCAAATTCAACACAGCCTTGTATAAAAAAAAAAAAAAATCACTTTAAGACTGCTGACACCCCAACTTACGACTTGCCAGCAAGGCCTGTGCTGTCTAATTACGAACCAATGGCAACTCTGACTTTGAGGCTTTGTCTTCTTGTGCTGCTCAGCTGCATCGGATGGGGGTGTGTCACCTCCCTGTCTACAGGCCAACAAGATGGCATGACAGATTTCTTTAACTAACCCAAAACTGAGCTAGAAGTACCTCTCCTGTTTTAGTACTGCAAGCTGGGACACAGGAGCTTGGATCCTCGCAGATCACCATGAAGCTGAACAGAAACTTGCTGCTGATGACAACATCAAGAAGAGGTGCAAGAAGCCTTGAGAAAGATTACCCTACCTCCTCCTCCTCCTTTCAGCACAGCACCATGGCTGTATATAATTCCCTTGGCTCTGAGCCCAGCTGCAGGGAGTAAAAGCAAAGGCGGCTGCCATTAGCGCCAAGGAGAGACCGATGCCCAGCTCTGCCCTTTCTTTCCCTCCCAGCACCGAGAGCTGGGAAGCTGGGATGCATCCTCCTCCCTCGGCAGCAGGGAACTGGCAGCAGCCATCTTTAGTCATGTTCCCCCCCGAAGTAATAGGAAAAAAAAACTTTTTAAGTATCACTCACTAACAATTTTCACCATCTTTATTCACATACTGTCTCTGATAACTGCAAATGCATCCCTTTTTCATTGGTAAAGCAAGCAGTTTACACTGCAAGACATAAAGGCTCTGGAGTAGGGCACAGCTACTGTTTAATTATGTGCTGCAACTCCTTTGGTCCTGAATCACCCTGGTTCAGCTCACTGCAGCCTGAGTCTGGCTTTGTCTTTGTGGCCTTGCATTTAAATAGCTGATAGAAATTCTTCGAGCCTGAAAAGATACATGACCTGTCTGGCAGTAAAGAATGAAGAAAACTAACTCTTTTGAGCAAAAACATCAGGGAGTTTATGGCAAATTTATCAAATTATTTGGCAGATGACAAAATACAACAAAACCAACTGTATTTAAAGACTGTATTATCTCATAAAATGAGTAATGCAAGTACAGATAAGTAAGTATCCTAATAAACACCTTCTTTAATAAGTAGATACTTTTTACTGCTTGTGTAAAGAAAAAAGTTTTTACAAAGCTTTTGGGTTCCAATACGAATAATAATGCCTTCAGGTATTGAAAGAAAATACAACCACAATTTTGCTGAAATTTAAAATATTCCCTTCAGGAGCCCACAGATCCCAGATATGACAGTACCTGCCTAAAAGTTAAAAAAAAACAAAACAAAAAATACATAAAGAGGCAGAACAAATAAAACAAAAAGTCAAAATTAAGTCCTACTTTTAGAAGCTTCTTTCAGAGTTAATGTCATCAGATCCTGCCCCAGCATAATGAAGCCACTGGGTACACATCAAATGCTCTCATCCTCACTACATGTGAGTTTACAACCCAGCTGCACTGGACCTGTCTCAGGCAATCTGGCTACATGGAAAGAGACCCATGGCTAACCGTTGGTGTCTCTAGGCTGAGGTTTCATCACTTGCTCCCAAGGCTGATGCCAATCACACGAAACCACTGTTCTAAACAAGCTTTGAGTCACACGGTGCGGAAGGGTTTGTGTGATTAAAGCCTAGATTATTGTGCTTGAACCTTGCAAACTTCTCATAGACAGGATTTTACATCAGGAACAGTCACAGAATAACAGAGAGTTCAGGTGGTGATTAAGCAGAAGTGTATGTCAGACCTGATAGCAATGATGAATCATTAATGCAACATGTAGGAAATCCAAATTTCTAGTGGGAAATGTTTGTGAGAGCAGAAGAAAATACATCGTGCCTCATACAGGATGTATTTTTACTTGTTGCATTTTTCAGTGTATCAACTCTCACTTTCTCTGCCTGCTCTCCACGATTCCTTCCCACCCTGAGGCCCAGCTTACTGTACCCTCAGTTGTACACACACAGTGGTTTGAGCAAGGATCAGCACTAGATAAGACACATCCAGGCAAAATAAATAGATTAATTAACATCTAGTAGGTAAAATGTACAGTTGTCACATACTAGTAAATCTATACAGTGACACAGTATGGAAATTATTGCAATCTCATTAGCAAAGAATGCAAGTAAGTTGTATTTAATGGCACATTGAAGATGCACCTTTAATACTATATAAACTATTTAATTTTGCAAAGATCAAAAGTGAATTATGATGAAGCACACATACGCCCCCCAGCATTACTACTTTTTATATATAATTTTGTATACTAAGGAACAGAAACAGTGTATCTTCTGCAGGACTTCAACATAAGGAAAAAAAAAGAGATGGTTATTCAAATTCCGATAAATTTTCCAGTGTCAATCTTCTGACAGGATAACTCATCATAACATAAATGAAAAATATAAATTGTTCCCAATTAAGTACTTAAAGATGGATTGAGAAGAACTCTGGAACTAGTTCTGGCCCTCGTTTTGCCTCTTCTCTTTTTGATCCTAATCTTGCTTAGACTGACACATCCACTGAACCTCAAACACGAGAGTATTCCTGTTCCATGAAATATCGTCACCACACTTTTAACAACAGAGGTTTAAACCAAGCTTGTCTGCAAAAATTGGCAGAGTGGTGGCCAGCATGGCTTTCCCTTGTCTCCACCAAGGCTCTTCCCCTCACATCAACAAGCATATTTTTATTTGTATGATGCTTCAAACACTGAGCTGGAAAGGCAGGCCCAGGACCCCTCAAAATAGAGGCAAACACAGGAAAGCTGCTCATGGGCAGGAGCTATCATGAACTACCAGAAAAGAGAAGAATGAACTGGTTTTTTTCATGCATCTTCAACAAATTATTTTGACACATTATGACCTTCAGAAGGAAGGGTTTGCTTGTGGAAGACACCTTTGAAAGATTACTCCCTACAGAGCCTCAGCTGAGGTGAGAGAATATAGCAGAGATGCCTGCATACTGCCAGCACATTTAATGAGATAATTACTCCCTCTTGTTTGTATAATAATTATTGGTTTAACATATTTGCAGCTCAGAAAAGAAAGCATTCATTGCTCCCACATGTGCATGGCCATAGCAAGAAAAGTGTGAGAGCCACCTGTGCTCTGCTCTACAGAGGGGAAAAGGAGGTGAGCCTGATCACAGCTGGCAGCAGCTTCTGCAGCTGCTGTCCTGTCAGAAGGGTTAAGAGCTGCTGCAGTATTAGCACAACCTGTAATCACTGCCTCTTCTGGCCTTTGAGAGTCACCCTGCCCATCTTGGCACCCAAGCAAGATGGCAAAAGCAGCTGGAGGGCCTGTGCCCCACAGCTGGGAGGTGACCATACCCAGAGCCACTGCCTCAACCCTGTAGGCACATGTTTGCATGTGTATCCTGAAGGGAGATTTTACAGCCGGAGTGGAACTCTGAGATAATCTGAGCTGCATTTGCCTCACCTCATTACTCTGCAGCGGTACAAACAGTAACGGTTTTCCTCAGTTATGCCATATCCTCTGATCTGGATATGGTCATATCACTGGCACAATTCTCAATCAGTGTTTTTTCTGAAATTGTGTGAGATTAGAACCCCCATGTCCTAGAAAGACAGTAAAGGCTTTTGGTAATCACAATATCAGTTTGCACAATCCCCATATGCTTATTTCACCACAGCCCTGGCAGTTGTATGGAAATCCCACTCAGCTGCCTTCAGCTCTAGATTGGTTCGCATACTTCAAATTTCAAAGCAGTTTGTCAACAAGCATGACAATTTATTCTGTGATCTGCACAAGGACCAGCATTTCTTCCATGGAAGTTTCCTTGTCACTTAAATCGAGTTACCACTGGAATAAGAATAAAGGATTTGCCAAGGCCCAAAGAACTGCCTGAGCCATGTACCAACTTGGATGGCACAGCTGCAACAGTCCAACTCATTTTTATTCATGATTGCACTTGTAATTTATTTACCCAGTTCCTCAAGGAATACGTAGAAAAAAGTAGTACAGAACTGTGAGTAAAAGTACATAAAATGTAGATAATGTGAATATAAAGGGACCACAAAATTTTAGTGGATTTACAAGATGACCTCTTGGGAAAATGAATACTCAAAAATTATGACAGACAATTCTACAGCTTCGGTGACAGAGGAGCAACTCTTGTCATGCATATAGAGCCTTAGCACCCCTCTGAGTGATTTGTTTGTTCTCAGAGGGAAGAGTTACTCATCTCTTCCTGCATCATCTCTTTGCCAAGTGTCTCAGCACCAAGCTGGCCAGCAACACTGCCTAGCTGTTCATCTGATCTATTAGGCCAAGAGAAAGTGGTTGCAAACAGCAGGCGAAAGCAGTACCTTGAAAGCTCAGGAGGCTGACCAAAGGTCATGGAACCTCACATTTCTAGTTTGCTGGCCCATGGTGCTAACCAGATATCGTATTCACTACGAAATTTTTCAGTGGAGCTGATGGGATGATATTCTGCATCTTTTCTTTTTTGGGAAAACCATCTCTGCCCTGACAACTTCTTCTGTTGTCTCTCTGACAAAAAATGTTGAGGTCTGCATGATCCACTGAGGATTTTCTCTGCAGAGTCTGTCTTGTTGAACATAATCTGAGACATGCCACCACCCAGCAAACCCTCTGTTCATGCTGTCTGTGTGGTACCGCTGCTGTGGACAGAGAACTTCTAACTTCTACAGCTGTTTAATTCATGTCTGAACAGTCTGCCTGCTTTGACTATCACTTAGCGTGCTGCAAACCACACTAAGTTTCTAACTGAGGTATGAATGAAAGTAAAGCCAAAAATGAGTCAATACATTTGATGCAATTGAAAACTTTGCCACAAATTTCCACATCTTGGTCATATCAACTTAGAAGACAAACCATTAGTTTAATAGTCTCTTAAAGGCAAAAGGGACTCACATTTTCTGTCGGGGTAATGATCAGGAGATAAACCTAAAGTCTGACCCTCAAACTATTAAAAGCCTGCTATAGTACCTGCTGCACATCACACTTGCTCTGACTAGGAGCAGAGGATTCGTGTTCTGGATTTCCCACATGCCTTGCAGCACAACACTGTCAGTTATAGCTACACCTGCTACCTGAGAAGAACAATGCTGCTGGAATGCTGTGAGGGTTGCTTGCAGCAGCACATTCAAAGCCTCTTAAGAACCACACTGTCTGAAAGAAAGCAATCAAAAAATCACCTTTTCTCTGAAATGCCAGTCTATTGTAAAACCAAGACCTGAGCAAGATCTCCTGGCCTGGCCTCTGCACAATGTTGCGAACAACTGCGTGCCTGTAACATAACAGGGCTTGGCAACACTGGCTCCCACAGAGGGCATTAGACTTACCCAAATCAACTTAAAACAAGCAGAACAAGCTATTAGAGACACCTGATCACACACGGGGGACTTTCTAAGATTTAGGCTTTCATAGGAGATTTAAACTCCCTCCTCTTTACTGTCAAATGAAAGGTTTGTGAGACCATATCAGGGCCATTGTCCAACTGCTGTTCCCTCTGATTAATCCATCATATAGACACTCTTGGTTCACAGAACAGCTCATCTTTGACCATCGAGATGGACCTGTCACACAGAGCCTCATTTTGCTCCTTGCTGCCTCATCCATTGCCATCAGCTGGCAAGACATACATCCTTCAGTCAGTGCATGTGAACTGTCAGGAACATCTTCAGACTCCACAGGAAATCATGCCAGTGTCCTCCTTGGTCCTGCATAGCCATCTTCTGTTCTTCCAGGAGACCTGCTCCTCAGGGATAACAGTGACACATGGTCTTGGTGCAGATGGCAGAGCCACTACCCTGACAAGTTGCCAGATGCCTTGGTGCTTCGTTTGCTAATCTAACTTTTTATTTTGTTTCCAACAGGGGAAAATGTTTGGCACTCTTGTTGCAGTCCTTTCTTTTGTTCCCATTTCTTGGCATACAGTTCTCTTGGAACTATTTCAGCATTAATGGACATTGGTCCAGGGTGCTTACTAGATGCTGGTGGGAATGCTTTTGTTCTTTTTTTATTGAATTGTGGTTCTGGTAAGTATCATGAGATTCACCATGATATCATAAGAATACAAAGAATGATTCTCTTGAATCTTCTTTTTTTGGTTTTGTTTAGCCAGGTCTTCACTGCTAGTACTACTTTGCTGCTAATCTATTTCATAAGGTACACTGAAAATTGGCATGCTGTGTTCAAACTGATATAACAAAAAGCACCATAGTTCATCATCTTTTAACTCCTCTAGAATACTTGGGTAGGAAACCTGGAATTTATGAGATGTTGCATTCTTTTTATCTTTTCTACTACACAGATGTTCAGCTAAGTGTGACAATTTCGTTGAAGCACTCTATCAACAATATTCCTCATTAAGCAGCTGATTCCCAAATATAGATTAGGCACCCTCAGGAACTCTAAAATACAAGATTCCTCTACATATTGATTCTGGATTAGGGCAGCCTCCAACTTGGATCAGACAGGACTTCTAAAGTCCCCTCTATTCCCCTCTCTGGAATCATATACCATATTGCCATCACATTTCCAACTCAGTATGCATGTTAGTTGGGAGCAGCCTTTTCACTCTCCCAGACACACTCAGATGCCTCCTAACATTTTATTTTGAAAAGTAAGTTTCACCAGACCAGTAAATAACCTCTTGAGTTTTGCTGCATCAAAGCCATTCCTTATTTAACAAGGAAGAGAACTTCATCCTGTCTGATTTCAGTGCAGAGACATTTCCCCTCTTTCACCTAGGATCATCTAAGCTAGTGACACCAGTATCTGACCAATTGAGCTCTCCCAGGGCACTTAACTTACATGGTTGCACAACATCATCCAACACCAGTAGGATGATCACACATTAGCATGTGCTTTCCAAGCACCAACCTTGCACGCACCAAAGTGTACCCTCATGCACAACATGATGTGCTATAGGTCTTCAGTCCTTCAGGGTCTGCTGCATGAACCAATGTAAATGCTGTAATTGTCTCTGACCTTGCCTCAATGTTTCCTTCCAAGGAAACACAAACATGTTCCTTTGTTGTTGCCAGTTCTATTCTCTCCCGGAATAAAGGTCAGAGTCCCTTGATGCCCTTTTTGCCCCAGATTTCATTAACTTCTTATGCTATAGAATTAATACGAGACACACAAGACTGCCTATAGGGCCTTCATTTCTGGTTACCTATCACAACATCTTTTATACTCCTACCCTACAGCAGTCTCTGCTCACTAGCTCTTGGTTTAAACAGTCTTGGCTGCTGCCATGGTCCCTCAGCTCACCAGTGTGCAAGAGAAGACATGGAGTCCTCAAATCCTTAATTCAGCTCTACTTCACCACAAGGCTGGAGTCATTTGGCTGAACAGGAAGTCTGTGACTCAACAAGAAATAGAATTTGCATCAAGTACCCATGAAATGCTTCCCTCTGCTTCAGGAGCTGATGAATCCAGTAGACAAGCCAATTTGGCACAGAAACAGTAGTGCATCAGTAAGAAGGGCCCACAAAGATGACAAAACAAAATAATGTGAAATACGGGTAGGAGAAACATGAAACTGGCTATGGTGCTTGAGGAGGCAAGAGAAGAGGGAGGAGGGCTGGTCGTTGGAAAGGAGGTGGAAAAGAAAAGGAAAGGAAACAAAAGAATGAATGACAAATGAAAGGACTTAGTCAGGAATAAAGGAAAGGAAGAAAGAAAATAACTACAGAGAGGAGATTTTTAAAAAAATTCTAGAAGGAATGGGACTACAGCAAATATTTCTCATTGGAAACAGCATCCAGTGAGGCAGACTGAAAGAACAAGAGGAGACAGACACATACGTGCAAAGAAAACTCAGGAGTCAGGACATTATCGTAGCAGTAAGAAAGACTATCACTTGGCTGAAGAAGAAAGGAGGAAAGAGATACTACATTTACTTAAATGGTGGCCACTTTTCCTCACTTTGTGAACATCTATTTGAAATCCAGCTGTTGCTCACTACTGTCAAAGGATGCTGGCATTATATTATTTACAACCATTTTGTGAGCAAACCTGGCACTAACTAGACAGCAACAAATAAAGAACACCATTACTTTCAGCTCTCAGAAAGCACCCAGAGAATATCTGCATACCAAAACTGGCATGGAGGACATTAATGAATCATTAAAACATACCCCCACAAAGATTGGTACCTCTCAGAACTCATCTGTGTATACAGAGCCAGTATTTCATGCTATTAATTTTACAGCCTAATGGGCTCATCGAAAAGTCTTCGCTCGCTCCTGATGTGCCTAGACTTACAGTCATAAATGTTGAATGAGTTTAGTCCCTTCCACACTGTCTCTTCCCTTCCTTTAAAAAGTACTATGTAAGCAGACAAGTGCTTTTAAAACTAGGAGCCTGGCTTTTCTGAGAAGACTTCAGTCTCCTCGGAACAATATGCAAAGCAAACTCAGGGAGGGAACATGAAAAAAAGAGGTCTTCTTTCCTCCTTCTTTTTTTGCCTAAGACTCACCAAAACAAGAGTCTAGTATTGAATATTCAGCACTGAATACTAACTGCTCAATAGATGGTCTGTTTGCAGAGCTCAAAGTGGAAATGACCCAGCAAGAAGGAGAGGTGAACACACTGCTCCATCCATGTGATTAAACCGCTCTGTAAATGCAGTTCTCCTCACCTCCTTACAATGGAGGCCATTTGCTGCCCCTACCACAACTCATTTTAAAAAAATGTTTGCATTAGAGGGGCCCCCACACCAGTATTGTCCCCGTGACTCTGTGTTTGAGAGAGGAATGTGAGCTCCAACATTGGGAAACCTGTGCTAGCCAGTCAGTCTGACCAGTGAGATCTGTTGTTGCCACTGCCTGGGAGGAAGGAAGAAAGAAGAGAGGACGGTTTACAGAGGAGCAGAGCCCCTTTCCTGGGTGTCCCTGCTCTCAACCTGCACAAGGCACAGAATAAGTCTCACCTGGCAGCTGCCTTGTTCCGCTGTAGACCTCGGAGGTCTCTTAACCGCTTGTCCTCTGTGTTAGGGCATTACAGTGTCCCGCAGTGAGCCCCCAGGAGGTCCAGCTGGGCCACAGGCCGGCATGCAAACACACCACGATGCCATTTAACATATGTGCCATCTGCACACAGCCTCTCATATGGCCAGATTTTCCTTGATAACTAAAATATAGCCCATTTCAACATTTGACCACAAGATGTCCAGGAGAAGCAGTTTTTTATGGACACGAGGTGCATGTTGGAGACCTGTTGTACTCAGCAGGAGAATTCCTGGTCTGGCTCTCCTGCCATGTCTGTCCCCAATGGGATCTCTGCCTCACACACAGCACCAGGCGTGGCTCCTCCCCTGCTGACCCTGGGATGCCAAGCGCGTTAGCCAGCAAATCTCTGACCCACTGCTCAGCCAGGTCTGACATGCAGAGACTGGAGCTGAAGGGCGAGTGAGGCACTGCAAAAAAACAACCTCATTCCCTCTACCCAGTGCATGAACCGATGTACCCGGAGAAAGTACAGCGCAGGAACAGGCACATTTTGTCACAGCACAGCCTCCTACTGCTGTGCCCCCACATGTAGCTTTTGTGGTGCAGGACTCCACTTCCACATTTGCTTGCACCACACTTTTTACAGTGTCCATCAGGTCACTGTCACCTCAAAGGCTAGGCAGGAATTTTTATTTCCCAGTGTCATTTTGTAGGGAGTAACAGAACTGGAAGGATTTTACTTTTCTCTAAATGTTGAAGATAGCAACAGCTAAGAGCTGCTTACTTAAAAGCAATGCACGAAAGCTAACAGCACTGAATACTCATTTGCTTAATTAGGACATCCTGCCACAGGTCTAGGATTAAATTGGATGTCAGATGAGACGGGAACCACACAAGTCAGGGTTGTTGAGGATTTCCCTCCACAGCCTTTGAAGGATAGGATTAGGTTCACTTGCTATGACTATGAATTTTATTCAACTATCAAGTATTTTTTCTGCAAGATTGTAGAAAAGGAGCAAAGCACACAGACTTTCCTGCTCGTCCTCTGACACCCAGTTGCTTTTGGTCTTTTGCTATGAAGTGCTGAAAATTGCCATGGGTTTTAGAAATGGTGTTCTGTGAGGCCTTTCGAATTAGATGTTCACTGCTGTCACCATGGGGGTCTGGGTTCTGGGACACAGATGGTTGCTTCCAGTGTTAGATGACCACTCATGACATCCCACTTATGAAATTGGCTCCCCCTCCATACTTCCCCCTCCCTCAGCTGCAGCTGAGGTAGTTTTAACACTTCTGAAATAGTTTAGAAATAACAGGAGTGGGGGAGGGAGGAAGTACACTAACCCTTCTGCCATCGCATTTAGTGAGATCTCTACCCATTTGGCTTTTTTCTCTACTTTTACATTCTCCTTGCCACTGTGTTTCTGATTTTTTGTTGCTCTACAAGTTTAGCACAAGCCAGATCAGAATTTATAGATCCACGCAAGAGCAGAAACCTCGTTCTGTTGACTTAAAGGTCTTGTTTGCAAACTAACACTTGCATGTAAGACATTTTTCATATAATGAGCTCTACCTGACTTAACATGAGTGTAAGGCTTGGGACAAGTTGCAAAAGCAGTAAAAATTTCTGCTGACAGTATTATCCTAAGCAGTGAAAGTTTAAAAAGAGAAGAAAGCAAAGGTGAACAACAACAAGCAGTTTTATTTCTAGTGACAGTATTCTTTAAAGAAATTTCTAGCACTTGACGCTTGCAGTCCTTACTTCCAGGCAAATTGCCTTTTTTTTTTTCCCTAGATACAATCTCAGCAAGCAAATCAAAACCCCTGCAGAACAGGACTTTGTTTTTCTAAGTGTTCAAGCCTATGTTATGGGGTTCATGAGCACCCGAAGCTCCAGCAGGGAGCTTGCCAGAGCAATGACCACAGCTAGCCCAGAAAACAGATGAAATCCCAGCACACATCCCCAGCCTGTTGCTCTGAAATTAATGCCTCTCATTCCCAGGGATGTATGTTTCAGAGAATCTCTCATTCCAGCTACCTAAAACACATTGCTTCCCATTACCATAATATTTGGGATCCTGTGCAAAAATGCTCTGGATAAGCTGCTAATTAATTGCATACCCATCACTCATAGCTGTGAATCAATTCCTGTAACAATTCCATTTTAGAGAAATTAAGTTCACTTACCAATAAAAGAAAACAAAGTGCTTAACTGTAGCGGAAGTGAAGGAAATGCAACAGCGCTGAGCCCTGTGTTTCAGTCTCGAGGCAATTTAAGCTGCAAAGGAGCTTTTGCTTCCTCACTCTGTGCAATGAGAGCCAAGGCTCTATTTAACCCTCTCCAATTTTTCCTGATTTCAAATTTATCAGAAGGGGAAGAACAGGCCAAAATTATTTAACCCAACACTTCCTTATATACAGAGACTGCAACTCTCACAGCAAACAAGAAGAACTCTGCTACTGACCTTAAGCACTGCTTCTAACACCAGCTAACATTTTACAGCTAGTAAATTGCTTTGCAGATCTCCTGGGGGAAAATAAATGGGAAGGAAGACAGGCCGGGACTGCTAGTTATGCATGTAAAATAGCTGCAATTAAGTTATTACACATTCTCAGTGTTGGGAGGGATCATTACGAGCTAACACTGGACACCTGTCCTCTCTGAGAAACACACATGGGCTTCAACAGGTGGAGCCATCGCAGAATGGGACCTGTCTCTAACAGCGAATTGTATTGCAGATTTAAATACTCACAGAAACTCTCCAACACAAATATACAATTCTACAGGACCTAAAAGATGTGTATAAACATGTTTTTATATTAAAAAAAAACCCTACACAAGCCTCCCCTGGCTTAATCATCATTATGTACTTTTCCTTCCTACACTTGCTATCTATAGGATCGCTCAGCCATCAAATATCCTTTATGCTATCCATCTTCCTAACTAGAATGTTAGCAATCAAATCCCCTCGGCGGCCGGGGCTCTGGGCTCCAGCAGGGTCAGATCGTACGGGGTATTCATTTTCAAACACAATGAAACAAATAGAAAATCCAGCACAGATGCAGGCAAACAGACAAGTGGGTGAACTCTGAAAATTCACAAACCTCAGTGCTCACGGAATTGTGAGCTAATTATTTGGACTCGAATGTCACATCAAGTATCCCCAAAGGACTGACCTTATATTTGTATTAGTTACATGACAGCCCACTGCTGCTCTAAAGGCTTTGTCGTGAACCGTCAAGCCCCGGCTGTATTTAAGGCCACCTCGTCTGAAGAGGTATCAATGTTTAATGACTGCGTGGATTTCAGTGATCCCATGATTTTATTTTTACTTTGTGATGGTGAAATCCTACGCATAGAAACCGTATCACGGGGCAGGCTCCTCCGTATGGCTCTTCTTACTTGAAAACTACTTGCAAATTAAGCTAGAAAGATGCAGAAGTGTTTAGAGTGGGAGATGCTGTGGATTTTACAGCTATGCTGACCTTCTTCCTTGCCTGCACACTCACTGCACCAGTGGCTGAAAACCAGCCTTATTTTCTAAAAACAAGCGAGCCAACAACACTAATGGAAGCAGAGTACAGTACCAGCAACTCTCTGTAGGACAGTTCTAACTCCCATCACACATATCTTAGCACAAAATCATCTCCTCTAATGTCAAGGAGATTTTTTTCTCAATAGATGTTTACTACAACAAAGGTATAGCCACAACAGACCAGCTGAGGCTACAGGTTTCTTCACAGACAAAAGTTCAATCCAGAGTCCCTTCTTTAATGAGGGCTTTACCTAAATAAAATCTTAAGGACTGTAAACCCTAAACTGTGACTTAAATAAACAAAATACTTTCCTACCATTGTCTAGCAATTCTTATGCAAAACTTCATTTCAATTCTTTATTCCTTCCATCCTTTTAAAGAACTTGTCTTTATTGCAGGTAAATAACTGATTGCAGAGCAGTGAAAATTGTCACAGTTCCCCCTCACTAATTGTTTTAGAATTAATGCATTAGCAGACAAATAAATCCTAAAATGATTCTTCTCTCTGAGTCAGACTTAAAAGATTAATTTCTTCATTCAAGGTAATTAGCAACTCTAAAAAATCCCCACAAATTTTACACACTTCTGAAAAAAGCTAATGAAGACCTGATTCAGTGCTGGGACTTGGGTTTAGGTCCTGGTTCTGCTGCTGCTGGAAGCAGAGGGAGCTGCCAAGGATCGGCCCCTACTGCATGAACATTGTCTGCAGGAACTTTGCAGCCAGCAGGAAAGAAAACATTTTTATTGTTGGGGGGGGGGGGGGGGGGGGGGAGGGGGGGTGTTGGTCCATTTCTTTCACTTGCAAAAATGTATAAAATATGAAATTACATAAGACAAATAGTCAAGTTCAGTTATATAAAGGACCGGTGGTGTTTCTTTTGTGTGTCCATATCATATCAAATGTAGGATCCAAAAGAATCATTGATGATCCAGTGATCCTTAATTGCTCAGCAGGTAAAACCCTTAACAAACACAAAACCCAGTAAATAACTTCTTTTGTTTACTGGATCAAAAATAAATTGCATTTTTGGTTGAGTACGAAAAGTACTCAAGGAAAGTAAGAAAAATAACCAATAGCATGCTCCTCTTTATCTGTTAGTAAACTGTGCTGTAATATGCAACGTAAACAGTTTTCAGCAGCAAAATCAACCGTTTGTTTGTAACAAAAAAATCGACCCTTAGGATCTCATGCTTCGGCGTTGTACATATGTTCTGACATGTAACAACTTCTTTCATTGCATTCGAGTATTTATGACCAATATTGGCAGGTTCATTAATTGAACCAGGATAAACAAGCCGTTAATTCTCTTCAACCAGTGCTTATATGCTAAATCGTTTTTAAAATGCAAGCTCATAGCAGAGGTCACCCACTGCTGCTGCAGCTCCCATGTGTTGATAAGAATGTAGACCAAAACCTGACGGCCACCACAGCATGTTCCTCTCAGGCGCTGGGACCTGCTTTTTGTGGTTCAAGCAAGCTGCTTTAAGAGCCTAATCCCAATGTCCTTGTCAGTTTTCAAATGTGAGGGAACTAAATGTATGTATTTTTATTGAAATTAAGTAAAAGTCCATGGTTAATGCCTTTAGAATCTTGGATGGTAGCATCCCATGAACTTTCCAGTAACCAAAGTATACATCTCAGAGCAGTGTAATCCAAAAATACATGACAGAATTATTTCGTCTCCCTTTCAGTTTAGTTAACTTCCACTTACTTATGAATTAGCAAATGCCATACAGAAAAAAAATTACAGCGCTGAAAGACTTTCTGCTGCTTTTAATGGGTCTTGGATCAGCTCCTAAGTCTCAGCTTCACGTCCCAGGGATCTCATCCATCTAGCACTTGGAAACCAGTGGAGTTTTTGCTTGGCTCCAACATGGAAATAACGAGGGATATTTATTGAGTCATGCAGAAAAGATGCACTCCAAGAAAGTGCCTCCTTTCCCTCCGGCTCCTGCTCCCCGAGCGGGAGCTTTCCGAGGAGGGACGGGGAGGATGGGAGCACACGCCTCCCTGCATCCCAACGCGCAGCTCCCTGGCCAGGCGGGATCCCGGTGCGGAACTGGGGCAGTGGGAGGGAGTCGGGCACAGGGGCTCGGGGGGTCCCCTTCCCGCCTCATCCCGCCGGGAATGCCGGTGTCACTAGGGGGGGCTGCGGCTGTGGAAACCTGATCGGAATACCCGGCATTTCCCGCGAAGTCACCCTCCCCAGCCGCCCTCCGGGGCTTCCGGGATGCTGCCCCCTCACATCGGGTGGACGTGATAGGGTCCCGTCCCACTCTCCCCCGGCAGGATGCGGGTACCGAGATACCGGCGAGGCGAGGGGGGGGTGTGGGGAGAAAGCCGGGCGAGCGCAGGTCAGCCAACATCTCTTGCAAACCTCTCAAAAAAACAGGCACCGCCCCCCCGGGGCGAGCCCTCAGTGCCCTTCAGGAAAGGGGTGGGAGTGGAGGGTGGGGTGCAAACTTCTCCCGACGGCGCCTGGGGGCTCACGGGCTTTGGGAACTGCGCCTCACGGAGCTGAGGGTGGTGGAGAAGCGATGTGGGGCAAGATCATGGAATTAGAGAATCAGAATCAGGGAATCATATAATGGTTTGGATTGGAAGGAATCTTAAAGATCACTCAGTTCCAACCCCCCTGATATGGGCAGGAACACCTCCCAAAAGAGCAGGCTGCTCAAGACCCCATCCAGCCTGGCCCTGGACACTTCCATGTAGAGGGCATCCACAGCTTCCCTGGGAAACCTGTGCCAGAGCCTCACCACCCTCATCGTGAAAGAACTTCTTCCTAATGTCTAATGTAAATCTTACCCCTTCCAATTTAAAGCCGTGCCCCCTCGTCCTATCACTGAAGAAGATGCCACAAACAGCCCGAGAAGGACATGTGTCCCCCATGGGAGTTCGGGCACCAGGAGAGCCCCGGGGGCGGCCCCGCAACGCTGCCGGTGCCCCCACACAGAGCCTGGTCGGAGCCGTCGGGGCCGGGAGCCGCTGCCCGCCCCGCGTCTGCCCAGGGAGAGGCTGGGAATGGGGGTTCGCGGACCCTTGGACGGCCAGGAATCCATTTAGACTTAGTGACAGCCCCCGTGGGTCTGTGCCCGGGTTTGAGGAACGCGAGCTGAACTCAGTGGAAGCACACGGGAAGGGTTAGGAACCGAACCATTCCCCTGTCTTAAAATTAGAGCCCTGGGTGATTATCTTTTTTTTTTTTCTTTTTTTTTTTTTTTTTTTAATTCCACTGGTTTAGGGAAAAACTGTTAAGGATGAATTAAAACATGACTGATTTTTTTCAATGAAGCCATATTTCTCCACAATGCAAAAGGATCTTTACATAACAACTGAAACTCGGGAGAAAAGCTAATTGGATTAAGTCTTCTGAAAGGAAGGTTAAGGTGTCTGAATGAGACAACTGCAAAGCTCCGCTTTTCTTGCCATCTGTTTAGCAAGACTAAAGTGTTTTCTGATTAATATTGTCTTAATCAATCACGCTGCCGTTTATTATAACTGCATTGAATTTAAGGAACAAATAGTACCGAGGCTCAGCCATGAAGACGGACAATTTCGAAGGCAAGGATAGAAAACTCAGGGCTTTTTTTTGGATTTGGGTTTTTTGATTTCCCTAAAGACCCATTCTTGCCCTCAACGAGGAGCTGCCAGCAGTGCCAGCAGAGCCGCTGGACAGGGGAGCAGCTCTCTCTTGCACCCCTGGAGCTCTTGCACACGCTTGGACAGGAACACAAGGATTGCTTCCCAGCCGAGCACTCGTTCCCCGCAACAACCCACGGATTTTGTCCCGGCAGGAAAAGTACTCAGACCCGGGCGGCGTGGCCGGCGAGGGACGGAGCCCCGCGCAGGGCCGGGCAGCCTCCTCTTCTCTCTTTTTTTTTTGGTTTGTTTTTTGTTTGTTTGTTTGTTTGGTTTGGTTTAGTTTTCCTGGTTTTAATCATAGAATCATAGAATAGCTTGGGTCAGAAGGGACCTTAAAGACCATCCACTTCCACCTCCCTGCCACGGGCAGGGACACTTCCTACCAGACCAGGCTGCTCAAGACCCCCTCAATATTTAATTTTTTACAAAGCACAGAATGCCCTGAGTTGGCAGGGACCCACAAGGACCATCGAGTTCAACTCCTGTCCCCACACAGGACAACCCCGTACAAAATGCCCTTCGAGCCGCGCTGGGGGTGAGAAAACCCTCGGCGGGCTCAGGGCGGTGGGAAGGGAAGGGGCTCCGAGCCTGGGGATGCCCTGCCCCACTGCTCCTTGCCCCGTTCCCACCCGCACCAACTGCACCTGGAGAGCCCCGAGGAGCCGGGACTGAGGGCCCAGCGGGAGACGCGGCCGTCGGGGAGGGTCCCGATCCCGCTGCGGGCACAGCCCGACTCCCTTCCCACCGCACTGGCCATCCTAGGCGGGCACGGCGGTTGCAGGAGGAGGGGATGGGGCATCTCAGGATCGGGCAGCGCGGGAGCCTTTCCCGGGCGGTGTCCTGCCTAACCTGGGAAACGCCTGGGAGGGAGGGAAGGAGGGGCGGAGGGGGTGTTTTCCTGAGCTAATAAAATAAATGAGAACGGCAAAGGTTGCTACGGTGGCTGCCCTGCTCTCCGCGGCTGGTGGGAACCGGGATTCGTGCAGCGGGAAAAGCGAAGAGGCAGCGCTATAGGGAGGCTGCCGGCTTGACAGTGGGAAGACCTCGGCCTGGGCTCCGTTCCCGGGAAAACCTGTCTCCCCCCGGGCGGCAGAGGTGGCCGTCGGGTGGTCGGGAGCGGGCAGGGACCCCTGGGCTGCTCCTGTCCCCCCCTCTCTTTGCGGGGCTGGTGGGGCTGCAGCCACCCTCCTCCCGGAACGGCCAAGACATCATCTGGGGATGCGGGGGAGAGACCCAGCCTGCCCTTCCCAGGCTCCATCTCCTCCAAAGCAGCCCAGCCCCGGCTCTGCCTGCGGGACGAGACGACCTCAGTGCTGGGCTCGCCCTAAACTCACCAAGAAAACTTGTTTTTCCCAAGAAACCTAGTTTTCTCAAAGTAACCTCATTTTCCTCAAGAAACCTGGTTTTCCCCGAGAAACTTAATTTTTCCCGAAGAAACCTCATTTCCCTCCCAGAAATCTCGTTTTCCCCAAGAAGCCTCCTTTTCTCGCCCCTATGAAAGCCTTGTCTCAAACCTAAACGAGCATCCACAACCAGGAGCGGAGCGGGAACGAGTTTGCCGGCCGGCAGCCTAGGGAGGAGAAAGAGGGGGGGAAAAAAAAAAGAAAGAAAGGGGAAGAAAAAGGAGAAAAAAAAACCCCTCTTCTCCATCGTATCCACAAGTGCAACCGCAGGGCTCCAGTCTAGGGGCCAGGGTTTTCCCTCCTCCCCGTCCTTCCCGCACCCCGCTGCCCCGGCCACCACGGTCAAGTTGAAAAGTCCTCCCTGGAGAGCGTGGGGACCGGCTGCCTGCCGAGGGGGTGGCACACATAGAGGACACACACTTACCTGTGGAGTCCATATCGGGTTCCTCCAGCAACCCGCAATGCATGCTCTTCCCATGGACGGGACGGGAGCCCCAAGGTCCCGGGGTGTGGAGAGCCCCTATCTCAGAGATGCGCGGGGAAGAGGGAGCACGGTGGTGGGGAGGGGGTGGGGAGGGAAGAGGCAGATAGTTGAGGGGGTGGGGGGGGAGAGAGGGACACTCCGTAATCCAGCAGGGCAAAGCCAGACCCGTCAAAATGTTTGCGGATGTTTCATGGGAAAAAGCATCATTTTATAGAAGCCCTGATGGGAGAAATGTCATTGATAGGCCAGCCAGCCTGATGAATGGCTGCTACTCAGATGGGGATGTGGCAAGGCTCAATGTGAAGCCCATTGTGATGCTGTTTTGAATAAGAAAAGCTTTCCTCCAAAAAGGGGGGCCTTAGATCTACGCAATCCCAACACTTCGACTTCCTTCTTCTATTAGAGCATTAGAAACGTTTTTCTTATTTAAAGTTCCAGCGGCCTTTCCACTCCTCCCTTCTCTCCCCCAGCCCCCACCCAACTTCTTTTGGCTCATTACAGCCCCAAGATCAAAATTGGCTTAAATCTTCAAACGGGCAGAAGGGGTTGGGGTTGTGCTCTTTGGGGCTGCCAGGGGTGCGTGCAGCTCCACCGAGCTCCCCTCCTCCTCCTCCCGGTGGGCTCTGGGTTACTGGTGATGCTTCGCGGGCACATGGGCGTTGGAAGCTGCACAGCTTCCCAAATATCTTGTAAGCTTGTTTATTGGAAAGGGAAATGCATGTGGCTAAGGAGAGGGTGAGGGGAGAAAGGAGATGCCAGTATGTGGGCGATGGGTGCTGGGGATGAGCAAGGACGCCCCTGTGTCCCTAGGGGAGCAGAAGGGGTGGGGGCAGCCCCAGAGAGCTTTCCGCGGGATCAAGGGGAAAGCAGGGAGGGCTAGGATCCCGACTGCCAAGAGAAATGAAGAATCAAACGGGTGCGTTTTCAAACTTTCCATCTTTATCCCGAGGATGCCAGGGTCCCTTTTCGAGCGAGCACGTTGCGGGGGGAGGGAGGTGAGCTGAGCGGGGAGCAGGATGGAGGCTGGAAAAAAGTTGCTTGTTCTGCACGCGGTTGTATGTGCTGGAAGTGGAAGTAAAAGTGCAAAGCTAGGGCTCTGATAAAAGTGGCTGGTTTGGGGAAGGAAAAGCTGTGATTAGAATATGAATGGAGCTCCAGGAGAGGAAGAGAAAGGGGGATTATGGCTGAATTACTTTGACCATGGACAGAGCCAACGTTTTCCACTCTTCTCCCCCTCTCCCCTCCCTACACCCAGACTCTCCCCCCCTCCCCTTTCCCTCTCCCCTTCGGCAAGTTAAAAAAAAAGAACACAACCAGCAACCCCACACAGCAAAACAAGCGGCGAGGCTGCTGGAGAGGAGGAGGAAAACCCAGCGCTTCCCAACGCCTTCACATCCCCGGGGAACGGGGCGGGACGGTTCCTGGGGGGCTCCCGGTGCAACCCACCCCTAGACGAGTTTCGGACCCTCGTGTGCCTGGAGAAGAGCCCGGTGAAAATCATGCCGGGGTGAGACAGTGCAAACACAGACACCGCTTCCCACCCCACCAAAACCCAACCCAAAACAAGGGCTGTGCTTTTTCCCTGTCTTTCCCACCGGAGAAGCCCCATTTCTCCCTTCCCTCCACACGCCCCGTGTTGCTGCCGGGCTGGCTCTGCTCCAGGCAGCACCAGGCCGAGGCCCCGACGAGGCGGGCAGGACCAGCCCTGTGGCCACCAACCCGTTCTGCCCCCGTGGGGGGCCTTGGAGGGTGTGAGGTTAATTCTCATTGCCACCTCCAAAGCGGTGCCATTTACCCCTCACTACAAGCAGGATATTGAGGCGCTGAAGCGTGTCCAGAGACGGGCAAACGAGGCTGGTGAGAGGGCTAGAGAACAAGTCCTAAAGGAGCGGCTGAGGGAACTGGGGTTTTTTAGTCTGGAGAAAAAGAGGCAGAGGGGAGACCTCATCACTGTCTATAACTACCTGAAAGGAGGTTGTAGCGAGGCAGGTGTTGGTCTCTTCTCCCAAGTGACTGACAGGATGAGAGGAAACAGCCTCAAGTTGTGCCAGGGGCTTCAGATTAGACATCAGGAAAAATTTCTTCACTGGAAGGGCCGTCAGGCACTGCCACAGCTGCCCAGGGAGGTGGTTGAGTCACCATCCTTGGAGGTATTTAAAAGACAGATAGGTGAGATGTTCAGGGGTATGGTTTAGTATTGGACAGATATGGTTGGACTAGATGATCTCAAAGGTCTTTTCCAACCGAATGATTCTATGATTCTGTGATTTTCCTTCCATTTCTAAGTTCATTTATTTCTCCTTTCCCCCCCTGAGGTTTTACCATGGAGTGGTGTGAGCCCCCATGGGAGCCCATGGGGTGAGGAGCCCTTGGGACCTGTCTTCCCTTTTCGGGATACACACAGGCTCTGCATGAAAGCAGAAACCTTGTGAAAACATGAGGGACATTTTTGGTCTTGAGCAGGGCTCATTTCAGAGGGGTTTTGAAACCAGTGCTACCTGTAAAAAATATGAAATGCTGCCCATGCTGTACAGAGTAGGGAGATTACCTGGTGTCCGAATGGCTTCCAGCCATGGCCATGGCTCTCAGCAGCTCCACAGGGAGTTAAGGCACCCAGCCCCTGATGGAACTCCCTATGCTCCCTATGGTGTGAGGTGTTTGCTCACCCTACACTTCGGGAAGGAGAGCAGCGGAAAGCAAGGGCCTGACTTCTGGAGGTGTTGAGCACCTGCAGTGGCAGTTACACAGTCCCCATTGCAGGTGCTCTGTGCTTATGGAAATTCAAGCTTTATCAGTTTAAAGCTTCAGGGAGCTGCTTCTCTGATGTCCCAGGGATAAGCAAAATAAAAATATGGGATGTGTGAACACAGGGATTTGTTCTTCCTAGGAGGCTGAGAAAGATGGGATTTAGTGCAGCCTGGATGTTTAGAGGCTCTTCTTTGACATGATGTGAAGATACACGTACTCTATAGGTGATGATGCACGGGCAGGATGATCAGCAGCACTTCTATTAAGACCCGAGGTGCTTGTTGCAGTCTGCTTACTCCCTGCCTCTCCAGATTGGTTCCCATTCCCACATTCTTGTGGAATACGTCAATGCCGTTGTCTTCCTGCTCACTTAATCCCCTCCTCAGTGGGTCAGATCACCCTGGTGTACTTCCACAGCTCAGTCATTGATCCTTGTTCGGGCTTCTCAAAATGCATCTCATGCTTCTGGATATCCCACATGATATTTATTAAAAGACTGTATTCTTCTCACAGTGTGGAGCATTTCCTCCCGAGAAAATCAGGTTTACTTAATGTGCTGCAGGCTAGAAGCTTATAGATGGAAGTGCTGTAAGTCACGAGCCTTTCTTTTACATGTAGGTTGCAGAATTTGATTTGATAAAGAGTAAAGGGCAGTCTCAGCAAGGATGCAAGAAGTATACAATTGGGAATTTTCACACCAGGTTCTTGCCTACACAGAACATCTACAAGCCATAAAATAAACAGTAGAACTCTACACTGCACCAGATGATGCATTTTTAGCGGAGAGGGACTCTCTTGCCATTGTGAAAGGAACATCATTTTTTATTTGAGAAAGATGAATACAAACTTGTGCTGGTGCATGGAGAGAAGAGTAGGGTCATCAAGGGAAGAGAACATACATTCCAGACTGTATCCAAGCTGCCAAACAATTAGATGTGAAGTTATCATATCCTTTTAAGTGACTGACAGATGAGTTTAGCAAAGCAGAGTGAAGGTATGACAGTTCATATCAAATTATCACCCAGATAATTTAAACTCCTTCAAAAACACGTTTCCATGACCATCTTCCACTCTGCAGTTGACTGCACCAATAGGCTGCGGCCACACAAACTCTTCTTGGCATAAAAAGCTCCTTATGCTCGTTAGTACTAGGCTCTAAACATCAGTACCAGAATCTAACATAAATATTTTGGTGGTTAAACACAAAAAAGAGCTTCCCCCCCCCCCCCCCCCCCCCCCCCCACTGTTGGCATGGGAACAACAACAACAAAAAGGATAAACTGTTATCTATTAGTTCAGGTAGAATATCGAAGGCATCTTTATGCTGAAGCTGCAGAGAAGGTTCCTCAAAGACTTGCAGGGACAAGAAGCTGCGTTAGTTTCAGGAATGAGTGTGAATGGCTTGTGAAGGCACCCATGTATAATGATTATCTGCAACATCAGGGATCCGAGCGCAGTGACTCAGGGGATCCTTTTGGATTTGATGTATCTCTGTGCAGGCTGTAAGACTGCAGCCAAATACACGGTGACACTTCATCACTTCAGCAGTGGCTGCGGTCCATGAGTGGTTCCATATTTTCTTACTTGCTTAAGACAGCAGCCTCCTCTGCTCAGAAGGAACCCACACTTCTGTCCACCCTCCCTCCCAGCTCTGTTTCTTTCTGCTGTCTTCATCTGCTGGACAAAATCCATGGAAGAAACAGAGAAAGGTCTTGCTTCCTTATTGGCTTCTCTTTCCCACTTAACTCATCTTTATTATCAGAATAGGAAACATTAACTTTATTTTACACATATTAACACCCCTGAGGAAGCTATAGGTGTAGATAAAGGACAGGATATGGAGTAAGCTGACAGAGGACTTCTGGAATCAACTGTGTGTGTGTGCTTGGGGAGTGTGATGCTGACAGATGCAGGAACTGGAAGAAGAACGCCAAAAGGCTGCCTAGGTAAACATGTGCACCAATTCCTTCAAAAGGCTTTAATTGACATAAGTACCCAGAGAAAGTGTCGAGGACAGGCACATATTCAGGTATCTGGGAGGAAACAAGCAGAAGAGCTAAGGCATGCAAATGATGGATTGTACGTGCTCTGGGCAGGGGGTACCTTCTTTCTAGTTTGAAATAAAAGTACCAGGAGTTGCAGCTGGCTTACTGTAACGGTAGGCACGTCTTGAAGCCAAGTTTTGTTGAAGATGAGCATAGGTCAGCTTTAACTCATCTTCTTTTATTAATGCACGATGAGAGGAATTTTGCTCAGGTCTGGTTCTCGGGTTCATGGGGAAGTGCAGTGCCAGTATTGCCAAAAGGGACCAGCGCAAACATCTTGTTCATACTGGTCAGTTTCAGCCTGCGTGGAGGAAAGGATTTTACTCTTCTGGGTAGCATCGGTGTCCAAAGAAGTATAGAAGAACCCCTGCCCCCAGGGCTGCTGCTCAGAATGCTCACCCTGTGAGACTTGCTGACTCAAGTATGAGAAAAGACCAAGCAGCCATCAATTTCAGAGCTTACACCAGATTTAGCTGGTTTTTGTTCTGTGTGGCTGGTACGAGTTACCAGAGGATTTGTACTGTGTGTTGGAAAAACAGCCAGCCCTAAGAGCTATTATAGACAACAGACACAGAGAAGATCCATTCCAGACTGCATCTAAGCTGCTGAACAACTGGATGTGAAGCTGTCATATCCTTTAGATGACTGACTGATAACGGGTTTCTTTTGATCAGCCTGGAGCACAGAGAATTACCTTCAGAGCCTGCCTGACTGGCAGGGTGATGCCTGAATGTTAAGTTTCCCATTCACCAGAAGTCCAAGGGAAAACCATTTCCACTACTATAACTGAACATAATTAGAACTTTACTGCTTAGCACACTGATTCATTTTCTTAGATTTTGAGTTATTTTTCTGTTTATAAAGTCTTGCTGTTTGCTAAGTTTGAGCGGACAATAACTACCATGCACTGTCTGGAATGGCAAAGCACATGCATAGGTCAAGTAGCTTCCCAAAACTCATGCTAATGAAAGACAAAGGCTCCGCTGCAGTTAGCAGCAGGGAATTGCTTTTGTTTTGGAACTAACGCGCTGTTTATACACTGACTGGGAGGAAGGGACAAAGAGATGCACAATGAAGCTATTGGAAAAAAATACGTGGTCATTGGAACCACCTCGGAGCTACCTGCCTCAGGAAACACGCAAATAAAGGGGTCACTGTAATTAGGAGAAATATATGGCTGTTAGGGCTTTTTCAAGACGTGAAGCGCAATGAGCTGCTCACGAGCTTGAAGGATTTTTCAGAGCACGGAGCAAAGGCCCAAGTCCATTCGCAGGGTAGCCAACAGAAATCTTTGCTGTTGACTTCGAGACAGGAATAAAGTCATATAAACTGCTTTTTAAAAAGTCCAACTGAAAAAATATATCTCTGTATTGGCTCTAACCTGGGTTTGGAGAGTTTTAACTGATAGTTCTGGGATGTATGTTCATACATACGGAAGGCAGAGAGGGTGTCTTTACCTCCCGGGTCCTTACACTGAGTTCTTAAATGATTTCTGAGAAGCAAAATTGATCCATTGGCTGATTCATGCAGTCTTTGCTACCTGGAAGAAGAAAGTCTGACCCCGACCACGTATACGGGGCAGAGTAAGGTTGATAAAGCAGCCAGTCCTTACTCCCATGCCTCCCTACCCCTCCCAAAGAAAGAACGCCTCTCACTGAAACTGGTGGGTCTTGGCTGAGACGGAAACATTTAATGAGAAGGATGGGACTGAAGTCAGAACTTGGGCTCAAACACACTCAAGTTTCTAGCAGCATTTCGGTGTAAAGCATGGATCTGCTTCTGAGCCTTGCACACAGAACTGGAATCCAGATCTTCACCGTGCTTTGCACACGTTAAGCCTCCCAGCACTGGTCCAGATAATAGCAAAGAGTCACCATCTGGCTGGATTTTACGGTTTGATGAAGTGCTCAGTTTTAAGGCAAGCACGTGTCTGGCACCTGGGGACTGTGGAGTCCTGATCCCAGTTCTGGCACAGTCTTTCTGTGGCCCTGGGCAAGTCATGTCCTCTTTGGAGGAGGGAATTCATCAAGTGCCTCGTGGCCCCGCTGAATCGTCAGTGGGCTGTAAACTAATCCTCAGCTCCAACTGGAAGAGAGGCCGGCTGGAGGGGCCTCTCAGCAGCACTGAGCCAGCTCTGTGCCACGGCCCAGAGATGCTTGCGCTGGGACATAGCTGAGGAGGGCTTGTGCTCCCCACATTGCTCCTGCAGGAGTGCTGGGAGCCAGGCAGGTCGTTTCAGGGCTTGTGCTCACTCGCACTACTCTGCCATCGGGACAGAGAAAGTACAGACTGGTGTTCACTCCCTCTAATTTGGCTTTGCAGCTGCGTGATGCCAGTTACACTCACCCTCAGGATTTACAGGTGTGTTCTGAGTGGGCTTACAAACCTATTTTCAGATACACAACACTATTGATTAGTTTGCCATTTGTTATCACTAACAGATGAAATATTTGTCAGGGTTTTTTTGGCTTTTAATTAAGATGTACTCCCATTTTGCAATACACCACGGATATTTTACTATTTACCATCAGAAAATCCAAGAAATAACATACAGTAATTTCTCTTCATTGTGGGTCTGTGTTTTTAATTGGTTTTCCTCCCTATTTAAACAACAATTAGAGACCAAAGAATTAAAAGATCTCTTTGCTGCTCATGGAAGGTTCTTTGTAAGCAAAACTCTTAACAAGATATGGACATTACAAATGAACCCAGTTGTGCTTAGTGGGAGCCCTTCACTTTTCACATCTTAAAATTATTAAATCTCAGTATGCCTATATTTCATGCTATCTCCTCTTTGAATATCAGAATTGGCCGGTCTGTTTTCACTTTTCTTTATGGTTTGTTGGGTTTTTTTAGTTTCTATGTTTGGAAACATTTACCTTAAAGAAAAAAAAAGTAAAAAAACTTGTAAAGGTTATGTAAACAACACCAAGCGAGGCTGTTTTTCTGAACTCCAGAGAAGTAACCAACCTTGCCCACAGTTCCAGACCTGTACTTCGCTCTGCTCCACAGCATCCCACAGCCCATTCCTGGCTTGATTCTGTTTCTCACAACAGAACGGTACAGCTGGACGTGTACGGTGTTTGAAGGGGCAGCTTTTCATAGAAAACATAGAACTGTTTGGTTGCAAAAGACCTTTGAGATCATTGAGTCCAACTGTACCCATCCACTACTAAATCATATCCTTGGGAAACTCATCTATTCCTCTTTTAAAAACCGCCAGGGATGGCAATTCCAACACCTCCCTGGGCAGCTGTGCCAGTGCTAAATAACCCTTTTGGTGAAGAAATTTTTCCTGATGTCTAATCTGAACCTGCCCTAGTACAACCTGAGGCTATTTCCTCTCATCCTGTGGCCTGTTGCTTGGCAGCAGAGACCAGCACCCACCTCGCTACAAACTCCTTTCAGGCAGTTGTAGACAGTGATAAGGTCTCCCCTCAGCCCCTCAACCATTTTAATTAATGTCTTTGTTTTGCAGGGAAATAATAGACTTTACTACTGAATACTAGGCCTGTAAATGCTTTTACCTTTTAATAGCATTTAATTCTTTACCTGCAATGTAAACAGCAACTTAAACATACTCTATAGAGTTAGACCTTTCTTCCAACAGCAGCATACACCTCTAGCTTATCTCAAAAAGTGGACGGTATTCTGCATTTCAGCTGTGACAAAAGCTAGTGACCTTCATGCTGAACAGCATTTCCAGACAGCCTCTCCTATACACTACATAGGAAGGGATAAAGATGTTGCAAAGGAATAACACCTTTATGCCAGTTTTCTAGCTCTGTGTACTGAAGCCTTAAGATTTTGTCAAGTGTTGTTCAGAATATCGTATCTCTTTCAGCAGAGTCATGGTAGGGTTGATTTGGGCAAGTCCAGTGACCCCAGTACAGCCGTTAGCTGACAGGAGACCTCTTTGTGAGGGCACTCACTGTATAGAGAGGGGGGAGGGGAGGTTGGCTGGGAGGATGATTTAAGGGGCTGCAAAGATGAGGCTCACCAGAGGAAAGCAGTGTGACAGCTCTGGAGTTCTGAGGATGTATTTTACCTCATCAGTCCAGGCATTATAATTTTTTTCTGGCTCTAGTAGAATTCCTTCCTTTGATTGCCACTTTGATCAACTGTATTCCAGCAATCCATAGCTGTTTGTTCCATTTCGGCTGATGGTTTTGTAATGCTTATTCCATTGCCAAGAGATTACTTGCAGGTGTCTATTATGGTGGAACATAGGTAGCCTCTTAAAGAGAGGCAAAAAAAGGTAAAAATCAGTTTCAGCTCACATCTGCACCCAAATAAGCATCCAGTGTAGGCACAGACGAAGGTTAGACAGCAATGATGTGTAAATGCAAATGATGTAGGTATCACTAGAGTATTCAATAGAGGGTGATCCTCACCTACAGCCAGGCATGTCTAGTTTCTATGTTCTACTGGATCCATCACACTGTTAAGGCTGCCCTTTCCTTCCTAAATTTCAGCTATCACAGAGGATTTCCTTCACCCTCGTAAAACTTTTCATCCCCATGTTTCGTCAGCTTGAGGTAAACAAGCTGCAAGGTTACTCCTCAGAGTTGCCCATAAACCTGTTCTCTCAGCAGGGTTACTCATGAGCACATTTTTGCCCCTCCTCCATCTCTGCTGTGTCTGCTTAATGTCTGCATGTGTAATTGTTCACATTGCTTAGTCTTTTAAGGTCCTGTAGCTCAGACCATCTAACCTAGGAGACCACTTATGAGAGGACTAGCTAGCAAGAACACCTCAGCTCAGCTACTTTCCTTGACCCAGGTCAAAACTTTTCCCCACCAATAGGCTGGACTCTTTGAGGCTCACTCCCTCTGCTGGTGCACCCAAGCCTCAGTTTGGCAATGTCAGGGAGCAAAGAGACGTTTCTTAACTTGGCTTGGGATTTGGTTAACCTCTTCCTCCAGTCTGAAGTGGTACATCACTCTCTTATAACTCTCTGTCAATAACCCTGAGTTGTTCAGGTCCTGGTAGAGGTGTTTAAAGAGCTTTTCCAATCCAAAAGTGCTGTGTTGACATCCATGTTGTTATTACTTCAATGGCAAAAAAAAAAAGAAAAAAGAAAAAATGAAGAGAAAATCGATCTCTTCAGACTCGATTTGCAAGCTCATTTTGGTGGAAGCATAAGCAGCAAGCCTAGTCAGGCTGGTACTCATCTGTGCTTCTAAGCTGCTAAGAGAACAGCAGCAACATCTCTGCAAGAACAGTGTCAGCATCAGCATGCACAATTCAGCCATATGAGGAGCCAAAGGGCATCCCACAACTTCCAGATCACAAGCAGTGTTCTGTATCCTCACTGGTCTAGGGTGCTGCCTTTCTTGGAAGCACCAGAACATGCACACACTCCATCTCAACTTCAGTGGGACTTCTCCTTTGCTTAAGAAGCTAACCACATACTTCACTGAGTAAGGGCTCAAGTGAGGGTAGTGTACCAAGTGACTCTCGGTTCATCCACTGCTTTACTTTATGGTTGTAGACCTCATGAAAAAAATCAGCTGTTCCTTTTCTAAATTCTTTCAGGTCATGCAAACCTGCTTCACTGTCAGTGGAGGATTTGTTGTTGTTCACAGTTCTCTTTTAGGTTCGTTTTTAAAAAAAAAGTTTCAGCTATGCCCATGTTTAAAAAACGTTCTGAAGTCCTAGAACAGCATACATTGATATAGCCCGGTCTAGAGGGAGTTGTCCCTGTCCATGGTAGGACATTGGAACTGGATGATCTTTAAGGACCCTTCCAACCCAAACCATTCTATGATTCTGTGACACCGAGCGTTTGCAGCCCATCTATCCAGGGCTTTGGGCCAGGGTATTATCAAACCTACTATACTCATTAGGAACTGAGTGGATATCTGTAGGCTGTATCATGCACTTGGTGCGCATGCAGTCACCTCCCTTGGACTTCATGGAAACTGCACACGTTCAGCTGAAAGCAGGCTGACAAGAACCACAGCATTGCTTGCACACAAATGCACTTGTACTGAAATCCCACTCAAAATGCCTGATTTCAAGTTCTCAAGAAAGTGGTTTAATTTCTCTAAGCCTGACACTACTTTACAAAACTTTCAGTGCTTTAACAAAATGCTTTAGGAATAGGAAACTGGTTTAGACATTATAAGGTGATTTTACCACCCTTATACGACCACCAAAAACTATTCAGTCAGTACTGTTTACAAAATTTATTAGTCTTTAAAAACTCCACTGGTCTGGAAAATATTTTCAACCTCTATGAATAAGATGCACACTTAGCTCAACTCAAGCCCTCGTCCACCAAAGCACTTTTCAAAACGAAGCATGGGGTTGTTTGATATGATGCAAGCGCTTTGCTGGATCACGATCTTATTCCACAATTCCCACGTGTCCTTTTCACTCAGACTAAACAAGGCTTTCAGAAATGCTCCTAGTGTATTCCCCTCTCAACTGAAAAGCAGGCTGTGTATGTAAGAAAGATTTCTTACATTGTCTTGCACCTCCCTTCTACCCACTCATGTTCTACAGTTATTCCTGTTCATGAAAAGTATCTTCCAGTTGCATAGGTTGGGTTTCAATTTCTGTAAAGTACCTTTTCCCATCTTTTTCATCTTGTTCATTCATTGTACTTAGCTAGTTTTAGCCTAGGTATGATGTTCATCGACTGCAGTTCTTGGAATAAGAGTTTACAGGCATAAGGAATGCGCAGAGAAGACACGTGACACGATGATTTGCAGTAGTGGCACCTAGAGAAACAAATAGAAAAAGTCAGAGTTGGTGCATAAATGAAGGTCTTTGGGAAAAAAAAAACAGTTGTCACTATCCACTGTTGTATTGGTCCACCTGCATTTAAACACTGGGTTCAGTCCTGGAAGAAGCCAAGTGCTTGAGACACATTTAGTGGGAGGTGTCCCTGCTCATTGCAGGGGGGTTGGAACTGGATGATCTTCAAAGTCCCTTCTAACCCAAACCATTCTATGATTCCATTTTAGTGCTTAAGCAAGTCCTAACTTTAAGCCCTTATATAACCTGACTGGAGTCAATAGGACCTTAATGTTAAACTTGCACTTTTCTTGGAGGAGAATCACAGAGCTCAGCAGTGAACAGGACGGACTTCTGTTTCTTCACTACTCCTGTAACTGCCAACACAAATTCAGCATTGCATAATCAGAGAAAGGAGGTGAACAAAGCTAAATATTTTGGAAAATATGGTTAACAGTCCAGTTTCTGTCTTATAGCTAAGTTACAAAAAAGAGGAAGGACGAAATAAGGTTCACACTTAAGTTTTTCCTTACATGCAATTTCACCCTATAATGTCTCAAATCTGTTCAAAGTCCAGAAAAGAGGCATCTCCCTGTGTTAATATCTCTCTGTGTGAACATTGAAAGTTTTAATAAGGACAGAAAACTAGTAAAACTTCTTTAACATGTGCTCTTTGCACCTTTTACTCAAATAATGATCTTGAAATTCTGGGGGAAAGGGATTTTTTGTCATAGAGCTATAACCTTGTCCATATAAGGAATACATAGACTGATCACTCACCCATCTGCCCAGTATCAGGACTCAAATTCATTGGTGGTAGCAACTGTTTAAATGATTTCATTTCATACTCTGTATCTTATAAATACCAATTTCCAACCTGCCTATCTCCTAATTCTCCTGTACCTTCTGGTTTTGTAGAGTTGGGAAAGCCAAGCCTTTGGGAACACAGAGTGACTTAGCACTTCTCTAATGATCTAACAAAGCTCTTTTTTTGCTTCTGTGTTTCAAATTTATCTTTCTGGCATAAAGTCGTAACAGTCTGAAGATCAATTAAGGAAGAATTAGCAAAATTCCTATATGCTTCCGTGGCAGAGAATGAGGCTAAGATCTATCTACAATAAAGGCAATGCTTGGTGACCTGTTACCAGTGAACTTGACTGAAAGCACACAGAAGTCAATGGGGACTGGTCCAATAAAACTGATTAGTGTCAATAAGGTTCTTGGTTATGAGAGCTGTCATTAGTCTTCCAGTTGCTCTATACTTGTGAGTATTTATTTTTCTTTTTTTTTCTTTTTTTAAAAAAATCAAGACAGCTTTAAACCAATAGTACAGAAGCTTTAATTACATTTCTGTAGTACACAATGAGGAATGAAGCTTAACTTACTCCCAGTAATGGCTTTGTCTAAATCTGACTCTAGGCAGTAGAGTGGTAATAGCCTGAACTAGGTGTTTCCCTGGAACAGGTTTCTCCCATACACTCTTGTTACATAGAGGAATTGTTATAGCTAGCACCACTTTAAAACAGAATATACCTCAACTGCAGGTTTGTAACTACTCCTCTAGCCCAAATTTATAGGGATAGGTACATTTTCACAGTAGAAGTGACCTAAACAGAAGCCAAGTTCTGATGACAACATAGCAAGCGATTGCTCTCTATAGAAGAAGCCCTGCAAGCCCTGAAAGCCTGATGAGGCACAATTTTTCTGCTATGAGCAGATGTCTGGCATCTGATTACAGCAACTAGGGACTGAGGAACAGAGACTACTCACTACACCCAGGCTCAAAGCTCCACCATGCTGGGTCTGCTTTGTACTTGGATGGGGATCACCCAGAAAGGTTAAGGTGCAATAAGCACAAAGCTCTGTCAAACACAGATCACAGAAATTAAGTACTTGGAAGATCATTTGGTACTAGAATTGATACTAATCAGGACAGGAAAATGCAAGCGTGCCAAGGCTGAATATGTACTAAAACCAAAATTCTTCTTCATGTATATTTTAAAATGTTCAGACTCTGGGGATCAGAATAAATTCTCATCTTAGCATCAAAAAAGGACCAAATCCTGCTCACTGCTTTCACTTGAGTCCCGATTCTGAGCATCTGTACAACAGCAAAGTTGAAAAATTTGCACAGAACAGTTTCTGCTGTATTTTTATGGGGATGAATTCTGCCACTGCCACAACAGGCCCTTTCCCCTGGGTAAGTCCCAGTTCAGGCCACAACACTGATCTGCTGTTACTGCCTTGCAGAAAAACACACCCAGTGGCTGGTCCTGGTCTTGGAGAAAGAGCTCATCTTTCTTAAGATAAATGCCCTTAATGCTAGCCACCAAACAATATGTTTCTAAAAGGTTTCTTGCAGCTATGTCTTATTAATGTCAGAATCACAGCAAAGGTCAGTTTGGAAGCTTCTCTTAATGACCAGGTCTCTACTGTGATGCTCAATATAGGGCCACTTGCTTCACCTGCTAGTAGACACAGCATATAATTTAGCAGAAACCACCTCTCATTGATTACCCTCACAGATCAGACAGCTTTTCACAGAATTGCAAGAATGTCTGGCTCTGAGAGAATAGTTTCTTTCATTGTTATTTAAAGAGTTACTAAACTTTGTTACAAACTTTAAAATACAAAATGTATTAACAACACTTTAAAAATAAACTGTATTGATGTTCCTAAAGTTCAAATTCCTAATTTTCTTCAAGGCACCCTTACTTTCTGTGGTCTGAAAATCTTCAAGGAGTGCTGTGAAAGCTAAGGTCTTATGAAAAAAATAATTGAGCTTCATCTGCACGTGAGTTTTTTTTTTTCAACACAGTGTTTTACACAGTTAGAAGTGGTTGGCTGGTTGACTTATGGCATGCCTTCCCTTTCAGACAACTTCCTTCAACTGTTATTTGCATTGTAGTAGTTCTAAAAGACCTGGATCAGGAAAAGGCCTCACTTGTTACATCTAGTGTACACACACTCAAGAAAACCTGTACTCTCAAAAATACTTCCTGCATAAAAGCCAGTAGGACAATGCCCAGCTAAAATTCACCAACCACAATCGTATGCACACAGTAGGTATTGTGTCTCCTCTGGACTTCGTATGTGTTTACATACTTCTGCCTGAATTTCTGCTCCATAAGGAGCAGAATTGCTGCTGCTATTAGCAGACAAACGTGACGCTTGGTTTCTGTTCCAGAGCCACAAGCTTCAGGAGAAAGGTCTGGCCAAGGGCAGAAACAGTAGCTGTCACTTTTACACATCTAAAAACTGAGAATACACCTTACTTTTCACCTTTCTTAATTATATGGAAAAATTACTCTTGAAGCATTGAGGTGAATAAAGTCCAGTTTCCTGCCTCTCCCAACACATTGATATTGATATCCAAGATGTGGCAAATTTCCAACGATGTTCTTTTGAGGTATTCAGAAATTACTCTTTCTCCTTCTCCTTCCAACTCCCCATCTTTCCTCGATGTAAATATCAGAGTAACTTGTAATTTGAACTCGCACCATATATTTTTCCATCCCTTGGCCACGAGACTCCAGGCCACCTGTTTTCACTAAGAACCTTGTATATCAAATTCCTACTCATCTCACAAGTCCATTTTTCTGCCTGGCTAAACCATAACCAAGGTAAAGCAAAACATTTCCCTCGTGTCTAAAAAAGGTAAGAAGAAGTTTCCCTATCACTTAGTAATAGTGGTTTATTTCCAATACGCTACAGGGCAACTTAGATTTCTCTACAGTAATTTTGAGATGCTAAAAGATGGTTAAGAGAAAACCCCGTAGTGTTACACATGGTGAACTCCACATAGTTTAGACCTCCTTTACATGCAGGAGATAAACTCAGTACTGGCTTAGGACCCAGAGTAAGACAGCAAGGCCATTAGCTAGGCTGGTGATGAGTTTCTTAGGGACAAGGTATTTGGGCAAGAAACCAACTGAATTTCCAACCCGACAGCTGCTTTCCTCTCAGGCTCCAACACGGGACCAGTGAGTTTGTGTGATGCTTCAAAGACGAGCTCCTTGTTTTAGAAGACCACAAAGCAAAAGGTATTTGGAAGGGGCATAGTCAAAGAAAGCAGTATGCATGTCATTACGAACTCCACAGCTGGAGAACAAAAAAGCAGGAGATACTGCTTTCTTCTCCTGTTGTTCTGTGCCCACTCTCTCTCTTCAGCCTTTTGAGGTCCAACATACGAGAGTACTAAGAAGATCTGTGACTGGCCTAGCTAGTAATCTCGTTGCTCATGTCAGAAGAATCAAACACAGTCACCTTCCCTTTTCAAAAAGAGATGATTTATAGGACTGGGAATCTGCTAAAACCTTGCAAGGGTGGGAAGAGAGCTTGCAGACAGAGCAAAGGTAACCTTTCCCACTGGCACAAATGGCTGTGAAAGAGAATATCTGTGCTTCACAACAGGAGAGACCTCTAGCTCATTAACTACACACTCACTTTAGTCCTAAGTTCAATTAGAACGTAACAAATAACTGTCCCTGTCACCAGTTCTCTGAGTACCATTTTTGAATGTTGATGTTGGTTTTGATTAAGGTGCATGGGATAACTGGTGTCTGGGAGCACTTGAACTGAGAAGCACTATAACCAAGGGCAAGGTTCAATTACACAGAGGCACGTTTTCTCCGTAACACTTCACTTTATGCACTTGAGGGCAAGTGTTTTTTGAAAAGAGAAGCACATATGAAACATGTCACATGCACAAAGTGAGGAGGGACACCATGATTTACAAAAAGCATTACAGTTGAACAACTTACCAGCCAGAGTACCCCAGCAAGCCACACTGCCCACAAACATCCACTTCAAAGGCATCACTTGAAATCATCAGCCTCTCCAATAGAAGCATGCTGGCTCCATAACCTATCAAACAATCCCGTTCCATCTCTCCAAGACGTAAACCACCATCACGGGATCGACCTTCAGTGGGTTGCCTTTTGAATAAATATTTGAAAAATCTAGTAAGTATTCCAAAACATAACATTCTACAACTTCAGGAATGCCTGTCTTCAAACTGTAGGAACAGTACAGGATCAATGGACAACAGTTTTCTACAACTGAAACTTGTGGATCTCACAAATGTGTTACCCACAACCCATCTTTGCTTCTGCACAGGAAGTATTAAGTAGTTCTGTGAATAACAGCTACAGTGTTGGCCACAACTCTTGAATGTAGCTGAATAAGTGAAAACAAAAAAAGACAGAACAGCACCCAAGACCATCTGGACACAGGTTTAGTACTCTTTGTTTATGAGACATTAATTATAGTTTGTAGCTAACTAAATGAAACCAATATCCAACAGCTAATGAACGAATCATCAAGCTCATGTTTCAGCTAACTACAGTTAAGTAAGGCTAAATTCTTACAATAAACCCATTTTTGATCTGGAAGAGAACACCAAAACAAAGAAGCAAACAAGTAGCATACATATTATCAATCCATTATTTAAATCTTACTTTTTCTTAAGTAATACTTATCTAGTTTATTTTTTTCATGACTGACAGTCAGCAGACTAATCTTTATATTGTATAGGCCCCTGGTTCCTCAACACAAATTAAACTCTCATTTCTTGTCTGAAAAGACTTCCTGTCCTCATGGTGCTAAAGAAAAGTTTTAACAAAGTAATACAGGTATACATTAAAGGTTTTCAGGTAAAGAGGAATGGTACAACATATTATTGAACAATATTATGACTGCCTGAGCTTTTTTTTTTGTTCAACAGTCAAAACTTGTCATGCTGCAGTTTCATACAATATCACTTCTACACTCATGTACTGGCACAATGCAGTAGTACTTCAGTTGCAAATATTACAGTGAACTATCAGGCAAAACCCATCTCAAATTCTTGAAGCACTAATATATTGCATGCATTTTATTAATTGCTTCAATCTTGGTATATTCCCCATGAAGCATAACAGCAAAGAGAAGGAATAAAAATGTTACTGGCAATCATAAGAGGCTTCGCTGCTCAGTGAAACCACGTGCTTATGTGCTGTTTCTGATACCTGCAGCAGTGTAATCCACCTAAAATACCCAATGACAAATCTGGCCCATAACTTTTGAAGTATATTTTGTTTGTATTATTTCAAACGACCAATTTTTTAAAGCATACTACATATACTACAAGAAAGTTTTTGCCAACTTATTGCAACTCAGAGAAAATATCTAATCAATATCTAATAATCTTTTGTAACAAGTATAAAAAAAATACACCTGATTACCTGACCAAAATAACTTCTAAAGACGCAAGTTGTATTTGGTTTTAAGCAGAAGTAGCTTCCCTTACTCTGACCATACTGGAACCTTAAAACTAATCTGTTTGTAATTCAAATCATCCTTTTCATTCATATAACCTTCCATTTTCCCCGCTGTTGGGAGAATGGATAGAAGTTGTTTACATCCTGATTAAACTCCCTAGGGTACCAGATGATGGTAACATCACTGTTCAGATGCTATTTTAAAGGACTAACCCTGTTGGTGAATGGCTTTTCTTCCGAGGCAGATTTTAGATGCAGCTGGAGCCTCCAAAGATCCAGGCACTTGCCGCAGTGCTGTAAGTGCCTGAGTTCCTTTTACCAACTGACTTCTATGATATTAGCTAATGCACAAGCCTACTTATCACAAGTTTCACCAGGTGCTGTTCCACAGGATAAAATACAAAAATAGCTTCATTAAATGTGAGCCCAAACAAAGTCTCAATCCAATTAAGGGAAGATAAAATATCTCGAAAAACGATGGGATCTCAACTCCAGTCCTTAAAGAGTTGATAGGCCATGAATCTTACAGCAGGTACAGGGTGAAGACTTCTAAGATAGCTGAAATCCAATTTTAAAAGAACCAAAACACAAAAAGCCCCCAAACCAAAAACCACAACCTGAGTCTTAAGCTCTTAAGTGTTTCACTCCCACTAAATGTCAAGATGACTTCATTAAAAAAACAAAACCAACAAAATCCTCCCTCCCTAAAAAGTTTACCAAAATTTCACTATTGAGATTAGACCTTTGAAAACAGTCTAACTGATGTTCCCTAATTCTATTGGATTTTTCATCTGGTTCACAAGAGTTTGAAAATTCCTCACACCAAGGGCTGCTAAAAATATTTAAGCAGTATTTAAAAAGCGTCTGTGCTTCCCCTTTCCCTCTAAACACATGTATGCAGCTGTTGCCCTAGGCAACTACTTCCATTCTTTATTCTAGATTCAACATTCTGAAAATAAAGCAGACTCTTAAAAGTAAGATTAGGAATACCATTAAAAAGAGGTAATTTTCATATTTACAAGCAAACAAAAAAAGATAGAAAAAAAAATCCTTAAGACATAAATAAAATGCAGTGTTTCTTTAAACAAAAAATTATGGCCAAGTGGTCTTCATACTATTTAACAGCCGCATTTAGCAAAAAAGCATCAAACAATTCATTTCAATGGTTTTAAGTACATTAAGAATTTATGGGCACTAAATCTGCATTTTCTGAAAGAGCAGTGGGTTTAGCTTGGCCTGGTTCCTTGTTTCACTGGCCAGTGGAGGGAAACAGTCTACCCCCAAAAGATCAGGCCTTGTAGGTCTCAGCAGGTCTCCCCTGTGCATGTGACAGAAAAGCAGTGGTTAACTCCAAATGAAGTCGATGGCTGAAACATTGATCCCAAAGAAGTCAAGTATTACCTAGAAAAACACTGCCTGAAGGAGGAGGGGGTACTGTGCTCCCACAGCCCCAGAGTGTAAAGAGGAGCCCTGACCAGTGTCATCACACTTGCAGTATAATAGGAACTGGATATCTGATAAGTTCAAAAGACATGCAGGTGGCAGCTCTGACAATGTCCATCAAAACAGCTATGTATGCGGAAAGCTTATATTGATCTCTTGTAAGGAAAACTAAAAGCAGTTTATCTAGTAAAAAGATTTAGCAGGACTGGGTATCTAGGCAACACTATATCTAGAACTATGTTTTAAATTAATTGTCAACTACTCATGGCAAAATAAGTGAAGTATTGCCTTTCATTTAACAAACACCAATTCAGAGGGCAACATCCTGGTGGTTTTTGACTGTGTTGACAAAGAGTGCTGCTTTGCAATTCTATAAAGTCTTGTTTCAATCAGAACAATATCTAGAATCAGTGACATTCAAGGAACTCAAGTCTTCTGCCTTACTCCAGATGGCAATGCAGCTTTGCTCTGTCAGTTAAGGTACATTTGATATATAATAAAATGTATTTCAAGACAATGACAGCCAAATTCCATGTTGGAAGCTGTTATAGGATTACTTTTAAAAGCAAAAAAACAATGTCAGAGGCAATTTACTCTCCAGGAAGTGCAATAGATGATAAAACAATAGTGATTATGAAAGCTGGCAAAGCAGACTCTCTCAGCAGAGGCGATGGCAATAACAAAAGTTTAATTAGTTTAGGAGAAAAAGGAAAATTCCTAAAAGACTAGTCAAGAGGTAACACAAATTGAACATTCACTAGCTTTCCTGAAAGCCAAATAAAGAGCCCAAGCTACATGGTATGATGCTACTGACGAGAACAAAGAACTCAAAAAAAGTAAGGGGTGGGGGAAGTGATACCACCTTCACCTCTACACGTAAACATTACCTTGACTTGGAATTCAGGTTTCATTTAAATCAATATCTCTAAACAGTTGAGAAGTTGGGGAGGCAATGCAAAAGCAGATCAAGGGTTTTGAGTGAGCTGGGAGCTCCAGTGAACTACGTCCACCATTAGCTAAGAGAGTGTGTTTTAATTTTCATGTGAAGCACCAACGACACGACTAACACACTGAAGCACAGAAAAAGGTTTAATCACTGGTGTTGATGTCCATGGAAAATATGACACAACTTCAGTTTGTCCTACAGACAGCATGAGGTTGAAAAGCCAAAAAGCATAGGAAATGCAAGACAGAAAGATACAGATAGAGACCTGCCCCTCCGTTCTCTTAATACCATATCCACAGGTAGAAGATGCACCTCTTAAGAGGACAGACTTGCTAACTTGTTGTGCAAGCAGACAAGGCAATAGAAGCGGATCAGCACATGATAAGAGGCATAAAATATATCAAGAAATAAAGAAGAGGAATCGTGCTTATTATAGGAAAGAGCACAGTGAGACTGACACAACTTTGTGCTTACATCCAAAAACAGTAAAGAAGGGATTGGTTAAAAAGAAGAGTAGCACCGTGCAAGAGGTGAGGTGATAGTCCAGAGAGACTGGCAAAGGACTTTTAGAATAATCTTTGCTACAATATTCAAGACCAGCTGGCAATCAACTTTCTGGCAAGATTTAGCAAATAATCCTACTGTGCCACAGAGAGTTGGACTAAAGGATCCACTAGAAGTCTCATCAAAGCAAAGTCTGTGCCACTGAACTGTTTCTTGTGAGCCAGGAATACCAGCAGTTTAGAAGATGTGTGCAAGTTGCCATAGAGCTTGGCTTTAAGGAGAAAAGGGGAAAGCAGGGTGCTTCAAATTCCCCAAAGGTCCAGATAATATAAGCTCACCTCCAGGGGCTTATATTACCTCTTACTCAGAGCACACCTACTTGACTTCAAAACTTGACATCAGAAGACAACAACATGGTAATCAGCCTTTTTGTTGGAGAAAAAAATCAAGTTCAGGCTCAGTGCAATGATAATGACTCCAAAGGAAGCAAGAACATAACTTTAACTGGGCAAATAAAAATGGATATTTACTGTTGGCATCTCTGTAACTTTTGCAGTTTGTTAGTGTGAAGGCACTATTCTCCTCATGGTATTTAATGACAACTGTGGACAACTATATGCTACACAACCCTAAATTCAGGTTGGGAATTGAATGGAAGAGTCTGCAAGGCAAAGTGCCTGTGTATCAGGGATGCACATCATTCTAATGCTTGTTTGCACTACATCACAGTCATTTTTTTTTTGCCCTGACAGGTGAAGACATTGGCCATATCAATATTAACCTGGTGAATACCAAAGGATGCTGAAATATTAAAGGAAATTTCTTCCTTCTATTTCATGAAAGTACAAATGTTAAATTTAAAAAGTCCTCCTAAAGTACCTACGAAAGGGCCAGAGTGTGCACTGTGAACCAGCAGACAGTATTTTTACCAACTGCTAAGAGAAGTCTGAGAAGAAAACTCAGTTTTGGACCATATAGAGCACATCTGGACATTGAGAACAACCTCCTACCACAGTCTGCTGTGAGGGTTTTTAGTCTGCAACAGTGTAGTAGCATTTTGTAATAGCATTTTGTGTCAAGTATCAAAGGGCAAAAAACAGTATTATAGCTATCAGTCAGCTGGGCACACTCCTGAAAGTACACTAAGAATTCTGTGCTTAGGCTCTAACAATACCTGGTGAGCACGGCTCTGGGTCCTCGAGCTCTTGCATGCATTTTATCCAACACCATGTGCTTTAGTTTCTGGTAATACACTGGGCCAAAATAGATATATGCTTCCAAAGGCTCACTGAGGGAATAAAAAAAGGCAAAACAAAAACAATATTCACAGTTAGCACATATTTACCTTAATAGAGACAAGACTATCACGTACAGGACGAATGTGAAACAATCTGGGAATCCTGAGTCCTAGAAAAATGCGTTTCTGCTTTCAGGGCAATCAGTCAGAAACAGCCCCAAGAGAACCCTTCTAAACACAAGAGCTGTACACTTCCAGCACCACACACTGCTGTGTCCACCTGAGCAAGGAACAAGTTCCTGGTCTCTTGCCATAAACTGTGGACGCTGTTACAGCTGCAGGTACTTGTTTCACCTATATGTTAAGTCCCTCCTTTGTCTGTGCCTGTTTCAGTAGTGTCACCAGCGACTAGTTAAGACTGTAAATGAGTCTCCTTAAATATCCTGAAGAGTGACTTAAGATATTTCTATTTCCATTCCTTCACTCCACACCATTTACACACAAAACAAAGGTAAGCATATATATAAAAACAAATCTACGCAGAATAAATGCTCAAAACATCATTTTTAGAGGAGCACTTCAAGGAATTTGTGTTTGCAAGGATAACTTTGCACTGGCACACTATGAGCTTGACAGCCTTCCCATTCACTAATTCTCCCTGTGCACCACTATGAAGCACAACCCAAAGCCCAGACGAGTAAAAGCTCACCCTGAGTGGCTGCACATTAGTGCTGCTGTCGCTGCGGCACTGCTTGGCAGTTGTACCCACAGGACAAAAATCCCTGCCCTGCCTGGCACTGGGGCTCAGATGAGCTGGATAAAAGGGCTCTTCGGAACCATGTTTAGGCACTTGCATCAGCTTGGGAACATCTGTAAGTAGTAGGGAGGGTATTACTCCACTCTACGAGCTGGAGTAATGGCTAAAGATTTTCTGCTTTTAAAATACATCCAACTGTAGGAACAGCACAAGCACCTAAAGATCAGAAAGCAACAGTTGAAAGCACTCAGTCATTTCTAAGCTTCCACCTTCAGCACTAAGAACAACCAGATTTAACAAAAACTCAGCACTGCCACTGATTTATTTTTTAAAAAAGTATGTGCAATGTAAAAACAAGCAGGAGACAACAGGATTGCATCTCCCATTCAGAATAAATTCTGACATGATGTAGTGTTATTCTAAAAGTTGCCTATTGAAGAAAATAATAAGACTTAATCAGACATTTAGAAATTTGCAAGCTTCCATATTATTACAACATCTGCCTTCAAAACTCTTAACAAATGGATTAGGCATGTGAAATTTGCTTGGAAGAACATCAGTATCATAAAGCAAAGTATCTAAATAGGGTACTCCAAGTTTGGGGACAGGGGATTTTTAGAGTTAGATGACTTTATTCTCACTAGGAAACAAGATTAGTCAGATATATTAAAAGTCTCCATGATGTACCAACAGAAAGTGTTTCAAACACTAGGATATTTGCTATACAATTTATGAAATATGGAGTGGCTAAGGAAAACAAAATCACCTCTCTGACACAAAAGGAGAAATGACATATGGAATAAGTTGGTAGGAAAAGCAATTAAAAGAAAAAGTATTAAAAAAAAAAACCTTACAAAGGAGACCTGAACTTGTTCCTTGAGAAGAAGGGGACTGGGAGGATAATAAAAATAGCAGGAAGGTAGGATTAAGATACGTTTTGGAAGGGCAGGCATGTGGAGCCATATGGCCTTTTCCTGTTCCTAAACTATCTTACGTTCTTTGAACTCTGTGTCTCAGAAGCCGGTCCGATCAACACAGCAGGAAGTTTGCAGATTAGAGTTTTATGCCAGACTGAATCATTGTGTAATCGAAAGAAGGAAAAAAAAGAAAAAAGAGCATACACAAAATATTCCCAAGGAACAGACACCTGCCTCCAAATCCATATTTTACAGTACCATTAAAGACAACGTGAAAATGCTTATCTGATTCTAAGCATATAAACGATTTGCTGCCAACAGAAACTTGAAATTTCTTACAATCCCTTAGAAAGAAAACCTTGATTTTACCTCTTTTGTCTTGCAGTAGAAGTTGGGAAATTTTCACACGTACTACAAAGGCCACTCACATTACAGCCACACAAACACCAGTAATTCTTAAAATGTTGAACCACCGAATATCTCTAAGAGGTGAAAAACCCCAAGTGCATCATTCCACAGCCCCCTCCCTTCATCTCACAGAGTGGTTTGCACATAAGAGAAAGTTCCCGAGCTCTGAGACATGTGAAGATTTTTCATATGTGTCTCAACCGGATTTCCCCAGTCCTCTGAAACATCTAAATCTATACAGCAGATTCTTACCCAGTGATACCGGATGTGACGTAGTCCTTCCCTAAGTAGTTATAACCATGGCGAATAAGGTCTTCACACACATCTTTAACTTTACTCCCTCCAAAAGCTGTTCCATAGTGAAATCTGCCATCGAGGACTCCAGCCTTTCCAGCCAGGAGTTCAATTAACTTTCCTACCTGTGCAAATAAAAGCGGAGTTAACAGCCTGCTCGCTAGCACAACCATACAGGGACGTTACCGTACTGGTCACAGCATAAGTTAGCCAGGAAAAGTGTCAGATGGCAGCCTGGGTTATTGCATGCAAAGGGAGGAAAGGAAGAAGCCCAAGAAAAGGGAGGTTTCTCCCTGCTGACACCTCCTGTGTGAAAGGCTGAAAACTGGACATATTGCAGGGTGTGGGAACACGTTTAAGGTCTAGAATCAGGCAGTTCCATTTTTTCCAGTTGTCTGGAAAATGAGCAGGATTCAGTGTGGCCTTCTGCGCTAGGAAACAGCCTCAGAGATTGACATGTTAGGGGGAACAGAAGGAAAGAAGCTAACAAAGACAAAAAGATCAGAGGCTGTACAAAGTAATCAGTGGAGGTCCCACATAAAGGCCAGGCTGTGATGTATTTAGTGTGACCCTGCAGCACAGGTGCAAGACTTGCAGCAGCTCCAGGGAGGCATGTGTGATGTAAGAAGTTACACAGGTCTAGAACTATTATTGAAGTTCCTCTCCAGTCTCCACCTGACAGTCTGCCTGAGATGGCTCACTGGGCAAAGACAACGTGGAAGGAAGAGGGAGAGCAATAAATTTTGAAACAGAAAGCGTGCAGGTGAGGTACCCAGTTGCTTTCCTGTTAGCTCGACATAGAACAAGATGAGAATGACGCACAAATGACTCACATCCCTACTCCTTTTACAGAAGCATGTTTCAAAATATGCAAAACCAAGGTCTAAATACTTATAGGAGAGCAAGAATGTGGCATGATGACTGGAGAATACTCTCAGTGAATCAGTGTTTCAAACTTTTTTTGTTTCATCTGGTTAATCTACTTCACTTTCCTTATTGGAGGATACTGTCTCTTTAACCATAACATAACCACTAACCGTCATACGCGATGGGAAGCCATGAGGGTTCATTATGATATCTGGGCAGATTCCTGTATCACAAAATGGCATGTCCTCCTGAGGAACAATCAGTCCACACACCCCTGCAGAAGAGAAAACATTTCAATTCACGAGCAGCGAACCACCAGCAGGGCTGACGCTCATCACCAGATTTTCTTTAGTGTTTTCCTCCTCCTCTCTTTCTCATGGATCACTTTTTACCCAGATTCATTACCATCACCAGTGCTCGCAAACTTCAGGCTAGAAGAGAGCCCTTGTGACAGGACTGGCAAAATTAGCATACCCTTACATAATGCTCCCAGTGATTTGTGAGTTAGCAAATTAGGGAAGAAAGCTTTAGATACAGTTTTCAGAGGCAACTAGAAACTTTTGACCAGTCAGACTTGAACATCTCAAGGGAGACCTAGTTTTTAAAGCTGATGCTATAATTTCCTGAAAAAAAAAAAAAAGGACTAATCATACCTCTTACTGTATCTCTTCAGACATATGAAATGATTATTGATTACGAATTTGTTTTTCATATGTGTCTTTGCTAAATACTGTAAATAAAAAAAAAAACAATTCAGGGCTCTGACAGGATCTAAGAGGAGATAAGTAAGGGAAATAAAAACCCACAAGATTTTTTCAGGTAGCATTCATTTGCTGAGCAAAGACTGCTTTCAAAGAATCACAAAGTACAATTCACTCCTCTGACAGCTTATTTTTTGTCAGTCCATGAACATAAATTTTACCTTTAAAAGTTTTGCAAGTTTTTTTCGGTCTCCATTAATATTGGATACAAAACAAACACCACCACTCCAAACTCTAAAACTATTTAGGAACTTAAACAGAAACATGAAAACTCATTTAAAGTAGCCTATCATACATCCCAAAATTTTCCTTCCAACCCTCACAACTGTTTCTGCAGTGAATTCTGCAAATCAAAATACTGCAGCTATAAATGACCGAGAGATCTAACGTTCAAATTCGGGTGCTAAAATGCAGCTGTTTAAGCCCATACTCCTTTGAACCAAAGCTACTGTTTCAGTTGGACAATTTCTTCCAGAAGCCCTTAGAGCTGAAAAAGCCTGCAAGCTATTTGAGATCAGCCTGCTGCAACTGCCAGAGCACTCTTTGGGAACAGTCCTGAAGTGGAGGGGGCTCCTGGAAGACAGAGGGTGCTGGTTACATCCCTAAAAAGGCATCCCCCGACCAGCCAGTTCACAGGGGGATATTGGCGTCTGCTCAGGAGGGAGCTCCTCTCCCACTGTCCAAGCAAGACAGGGTTAGGTGTATGGGACAGTAGTTAATAGAATGAGAATGGTAAGTATGGGGGAAGGGAGCAGAAAAAAAAAGGATTGGAGCATTTGGGGTAAGGGTGGTGGTGCTCGTATTTAGATTTTAAACCTACTGAAACTAATTTTCATTGTTCTATTATGATAAATTGATAACATCCTCCCTGTCAAGCAGCAATCATTTGCTGAAAATTAAAAAAAAAAAACACTATCACTTGCACACACAGCTTTTTTTTTTTCTAATCATAAAACTGTATACATAAATACTTTATTATATATGTGTTACAGCACACACATTTTGCTTTTTTCACATTCACTTCTAAGAAAGCATTAGGTTGCATCTGGACTTCACGGCACCTGTAAGCCAAAAATTAAATCTTAGCTAACTTAAAATTACTTTAGGCTCTGAAAACCTTTTATATGCCAAGCCGGTTCCCATAGCAGACAGCCACTGTGTTGTTTGTTTTGTGTGAAAGTGAATGATAAAAGATCCATGAAATCGACACAGAAAGGCAGAACAGCAGAAAGAACTGAGGGCTCTCCATCATAGCGGCTTCTACCCTCCGCTGACTTGTATAACAATGGGACCTACACACCCAACTGCAGATCTAACACAGCTGTGCATTTCATTAGATGAAGAGCACTAGTGACACAAGTAAATAATTAACTTATTCTGGTCCGCTGACTGTGGTTATGAGACCAGTCATAGCTGACAGATTTTAATACAAGTTAACACAAAGACGGCATAATGAGCTTAGAAGTTAAAAACAAAATATTTAGACAGAAACCAGCAATGTGAAGCTCACTAGGCCATTTATAAAGTTTCTTTTTTACAGAAACAAAAAAAAGAGAGAGCTATAAAACCTCAATTCTAAGCTTCTGTATTTTAATAAGTCACTGAATTTATAACAGATCTATTGCATGTCCATGTGTATTCAGAGGACAGGACAGAGAGAAGCTTCTTCCTTCCCTATCTTTTAAGAAAGTTCATTCTTTCTCATAAAAAAACTATATACAACACTTCCAAAAGCAAGTTACTGCAACTCATTTTAAAATGTAAACCTGATTTTATTTTGCAGTCACTTGCCTTCAGAAGCTCTTTAAGAGACTAATGCTTGCACGGCCACACTGTAACCTCCTGAATTTTCTACTCTTTTTCACCGCTGATCGCTGAGCCAGGCAGTAAAAGGCAAGCCTAGCGGTTCAGCATTGCTGAGCAGCTGCGAAAAAGTGATCAAATGAATTAATCCACGTAAGTGGAATTACCACTTGAAACTGGCTCATGAAACAGTAAAGGAGAAAAGAAGAGGCTGGATTTAAAACAGCCTCAAGTTCCAAATGTTGCCCTGTCCTACTAAGAACTCTTATTTCATAACTGCGCTGCCCAACTACTCCCCACAGAATCATCATAAATAGGACAGGCTCAAATAAGTTCGTAACTTTGCTCTGGCCCTTACTACAAGTTTTTAAGATATCCTAATTGTTACTTATTTAGACACCACATGAAAAATCATTCTCCAGCATTCACACAAGACACACAAAATAACCTGGTTTCATTCACTTCCTTTTCCCCTAGCAATTTTCACGTGTTGCATCGGAAATTTAGCAATATAATTTCAGACTAAATGTTATACTACAATGGGCATGAATCCACTCTCACCAATACACTCTCTAGTTCTCACCTACGACCAGAAGCAAACATTAACAACCAGAAGCAAACATTAACAACCAGAAAATGCTGCAAACAAAACAAAACAAAACTACTTTTTTAATGTGGACTAACAAGAGCATTGCATGTTTGAGCAAGAAAGCACTCAGCAGCTTGCTAAACCTCATTTATTTCCAACTGAAACCCAAATTGCATTGTAGAAAAAAAAAAAAAACTTTGTGTGTCAACTTCATAATGTCACCTCAGAGTGAAAATGCTAACAAATTCTTTTAAGATATCACTCTCTCTCTCCAAAAAGTGGATTTACTGCAAGGGTAACCGTTTAAATTAGAAGGACCTTAAATCAGACATCTACAGCGGTTTAGCACACAAGTCTTAAGGCAGCCATAGGCAGTGTTTTTCAATGCTATTGTATGCTGGCCAATAAATGACAGCCCGCTGACTATGCATGATGGCCCCCATCGTCACACACACTATCTGCATCAAGCTCCACAGCATCGCAAGACCCATCCACCTGCACAAGGCCCTGACAGAGCATAAAGATCCTCTCACACCAAAAATATTTCTCCTTTAAGAGCTTCTTTTTCTAATCAGGAGAAACTCAGGTTTCCAGAATTGATATCTTTTATGTGGTTGTTTTTACAGTTTGCTGACGAACATGAATGAAGACAGACTTGTAAACCAGCAGTTCAGCAGGGAGGGGGAAGGGGGGCGGCAGGGAGGGGGCAGCCACAAAACACAACAGTATGGGAAAGTTTTTCACTGGGCTACGATAAGATGCCTTCTGTGCACACGCATGCCAAATAAAAAAAAATCATCAAATAAGTCAAAACAACCTAATATAGAAAACTAATTACTACCAGCAGGAGGGACATTAGAGAGCAAAGGAGACTAAGTGAATAGAAGCAGCAGTAATACCACTTTCTATCAGCAAGATAAAAAGAAGTGCATTACTAGATGTGCTTGTTTACTTATTCTAATGATATGGTGGCAAAATAGCTAAAACTAACTTGAAAGGCATCTATTTTAGATTTACCAGAATTCTACCAGAATTTGGAAATACTCTTGATTAACAAGAATACATCGTGTAATTAAGAGGGGTTGTAGCTATAACATCATGCCATATATTATGGACAAGTGACAAACAGATTTGCAAAAACTAGTTAAGGCTAAACAAAAATGTACATCTCTTTCAAAATTCTCTAATGACATGTTGTGTTGGCTAACTAAGCATAAAACAAGTCCAGCAGAGAAAAATGCTGCATCACATAAGCTTTGTTTAATATTGAATCATTCACTGATCTATCATATCACTTGCTACATCCCATTTGACATAAGAGGTAAAGAACAGAATTAAAATTAACAGATAAATAATGCATAAGTAAACTTGATTAGTTTTCTTATTAAAAACATCACTCTAAATGAGAGGAGGTGCTAGAAGACAATACAGTTTGTACACTGCTTTCCCATGAGCTGCTGAATGGTCTGATGTGATAAATTTGCATAGTCTGAAGCACACAAAGAGCTGATTAATTGAAACCCGTACAATGCTTCTGGAAGCAGCTATTGTAAAACAATAACCATAGGAACTTTACAAAATACACATGGCTGAATCAGTCAAGAGCTTAATAAAATGTGTGTTCAGGATACACTATTTGAAAACAGAATTAGAGATTTTTATTCTGTGCCATAAAATGCTAAATCACCCTAATTTCAGAGGTTCAGTTGAGGATTTACTGAAAAGGTCAGAAGGTTACCTGTTTGCTGCTTGAGATAAAAAATGCTGTTATTTTCTTCTTAAGACAGCAAGCTAAGCAGCAGTGTTGTTAAAAATAAATAGCAAGACTGTATAAGAAGTTTCAATAGCATTCTGACATCTCATTTGCTCATATTCAAGTCCTGAAGATAAAAATAAGAAATTCCTACCTTTCCTGATGTCTAATACCTACTAATCATTTCGCATTCCTGCAGTCGATAACAGCAAATTCTTCTTAATGCTACTTCAACCACTTAATTCCTATGAACCCACTGATGTTTCATTGGAGATAAAGTACTAAGTCTGACTTGCAACATGGGGAAAAATGACACAATTAGCCATTTAAAATTAACATCTTACTTTACATGTTCTGCTTATATGTACTGTACATGTGCCCTTTAAAAGGAAAAAGACAAGTTGTTCTCAACTATGAAATCAGGCAAGCAGAAGGAAGATGCTCACACTTAGTAAAAACCTTTAAAAAGTAAGCAAGGTCAGACTGGCAGATAAGCAGTATTGTTATCAAGTTTATGTAGTTGACAAATCTGCGAATGGATTTTGTTTTGACACTAAAGAACATGGTTCATTTAGGAAAACAAAGACCATCTTTCATGAATTTAAACTCGCTTCCTTGTCTTTAGATTTGTTTAAGTGTAGATACTTCAGAAAGGTTTAATCCTTTATCTTAGATCTTCAGCTATTAAAAAAGCTCCTGTTTGCCAGTTCAAACAATCTCTTGCTTAAATACAGTTTTTCCTCTCCTCAGGAATACTGTTCAGTATTGCTGCTTAGTTCTGTGATCTACAGGACCTTTGTTGGAGGTGTTAATCCTTTTTCACATGAGAGACTGAGAAATGTTCTTTCAGAGAAGTGATATATTGCTTTTTTTCACATCAAAGGAGCCCAACTTTTTCCTCTTTGTGACTTGTAGCAAAGCAAGAGGAAATCTGGAAATATAATAATTTAGTTTGTATGGAACTCAGATGAAGCGTCTTTAGCTTAACAATTCTTTAGCTTTCTGTGCTTTGAAAAGTGACTTTGCTTGAAGAATGTAAGGTTTAATAACAAAATAATTAACTCAAAAAGTTTCTTTGTCCTCCTGGAAAAAAAAAATATGATGCAATATAGTTAAAACAAAGTCCTACAGCTCAAGATAAGTCCTCCCTGGTAGGTATGTGTATTTTTCTGTGAGACATTAGATTTTCAGGGCTTACAGACTAAAGTGACAGTCCCACTCCCAAAGATTTTTATTGCAACATCCAGTTTGAAGATGAATATTGAGACAGAGCAAAGTATTTGCTGGCAATTCTCCCAACACAATGTGATGGCCTCATTTGTGTTTTCTCTCCTCCTCATACACATCTTTGATGACAGGGCTTGAAGGAAAGGTTAGCTTTTACAGGCAGTTTGGAAGAAGTGTACTTAAAACACAGACTTGAATGAAAAGAGGGTGTGGTGGACAGGCCAGAAGTGGTGACCCTTGCCAATACCATCTTGACATGTGAGAGGACACAAAGAAGGTAGCAAATACAGGGGCAGCAGCACAGACCTATGTTATTATAGAGGCCTACAAAATCTACTACATATTTAACGAAAGGTTCTTCTGTAACAAAAGGCTGAAGCTGGTTTGTGAGATTTAATCTGTTATATCCCAGACACTTTCCAATTCTGTTACTTTGCTTCTTTCTGCCCCAGCAACAAAGTATAGCTTTGGAATACAAATCAATTTGGAATTGACCACTAAAACTCGAGAAATGTGGTTTGTGCAATCTTTTATTTTACACATATTTAATTATTTTAAAACTACTACTACAATTCCATGGAATCAAATCTCATCTTCATGCATTCCTTCTGGAAAATAAAAATACTTCACAGAAAAGATTGACAATACAGAAAGGAGAAAAATATGCTTTGTCTCCTTCTCACGGGATCAAGGTACTTGTTAGTTTAAGCTCATTGTAGGTTTCAATGGCCCTATGGTGGGCTTAACATTCACAAATTAAACTTGAAGTGGTAATTGCCTGCATTCAGGTGAAGCTGAGAGAATAAATTTAGTGCTAATTAAAAATTCTATCAACAGAAAATGTTAAACTGTTAGTATTATGATTCCTGTTTCATAATTGTCTATACGCCTCTGTTATAACAGATCTTTTCCCTGATTTGATGTCAGAGAAGGATGATGCTAGCTGTGTTTTCAAACAGCTAGCTAAGGAGAATTTCCCTTTCCTTTTCATGCCTTTTTTCCAGTTGTCATTATTTGTAATCTAACATCAACGTCAGTATCTGGTTCTTCACTGTATACTGAAGCTGCAAAACAGTAAACTCCACTGTTCATTCTTGCCAGTATTTTTTTTTTCTTGGTATCTAACACGTGAATCTTTCTCCTCTAAGCACATTTCTCCTTTCTCCCATTTATTGTAACATCTTTTCCCATAATGTACTACAAGCCAGTGAACTGAGAGGTCTGCTATCAGGAACGATATGTATCCCAGCAGAATGTAATAACTCAGAACACAGTCACTCCCCCAATCACAAGAGATTACTACAGGTTGATGCACAGGACAGCTAACAAGCACATGTCTGCAAAATCTGTAACACAACTGCTGCAATATTCCCACTCACATCTCCAAAACCATGCCGAAAGAGACATTTGTTATTCTGAAGAACAGACGGGTTTGGCTTATTATTACTACGAGTCCAAAGCACAAGTAATGCCAGGCATAATTATGGGCACCCTCAAAGTTCCTCATAGGATTTAGGATGTTGTTTTTCATTACCATGGACTTTCCACAGGTACTTTACTTTGGAAAAAAATATATTACTAACTTTCTATAGCTTTGGGGATATTAAAGTAAATACCACCAGATTCCAATACAGTGCATATTAATTGGTTCCGCATTTGACCACGGACATTGGAGACTGAAGAGTAGCAAAAGCACTAGTGAGATATCTGCCCTTCAAGACCTCTAATATGAGCTTGCTCTAGACTGTGAGACAACTTATGTGCATCAGCGGCATAGAAGGTCCTCTGCTCCCTAAAGCCATATTGCAGTCTCCCTGACACACTTCTGTTTCCTTTTGTCATTCTTCCACTTCACCCTCTTCTTCTTGCATGTTTCTGAATTTGTGAAGCACCCTTTTCCTTCTTTTTGGAGAGGTATGAAAATCATTTCCATATAAATCTTGTTCAATTAGCTGTTTAAACAGATGCATATCAACAGACCAAGCCAGAAGAAAAACCTGACCAGCTTAAATTTTCAAGCAAGACATCCACAAATATTTCCGTTATTAACCTACTAGGTTCTTTAATATAATATGTAGGCTATTTTTTTATTCCAGTAGGAATATTTCTCGGGCACAACACTGATAGTATTCCTATATAACTACCTAGAGCTAAAATGCTGCATGCCACCTACAAGGAGAAAGGACTGATCAGTCCAAGTTCAAAATGTATGAAAACAGACTTTACTCTAAAAGTAGGCATAAGCTTAAAAAAGTACTGCATATCTTCATTGTGTATGAGATTAAAAAAATATTTGAAAGAGACTCCACAGGAAATTTTCCTGAAGAAGAATCTTCCTGCAGAGAAGGAAGGAATGGGGCAGTTGAACTACTCCACCTTCTCAACTCTGTTTGCCTCTAGAGATAATTATCTTCCCACTCATTCACTGCAACTATCCTTTATGGCTGTAATGCAAGCATTAGACTGGATATTTAAAAGAAAGTCAAGAATGTACTAAGTTTTTACTTTTTGAAGCCCTCAGTAGGTACTGGTTTCCCAGTCACTTGGGGAATCAGTGAGAATCACTTCCTATTTTCAGATCAACAGCCATCTTGAAAATACAATCAGGAAAAATGTTTATGCTTATCAGAAGAGTTTGTTTCTTAATGACAACAGGAACAGCGCCAAGATTTCTTTTAGAATATAGAGTCTCCAGAGCCAGTGTTATAAGTGGAAGCAAGGGTGACCTCTGAGAAAGCTGGATGTACTCAGAAAGTGTGCATTGACTGTACTCCTGAGAAAACACACACACAGAGGCTGAAGCAGTATCTGGTAACATCTGATATTATGATCAAATATTACCTTTTGTACACCTTTACATTCGCTCTAAGTAGATTATCAAACCTGGAGACTTACAGACATGAGGATTATTGTGGCTAGCCCTGCATATCACATCAGGGATGTAGTCCTTGACTCCAGTTACACCCAGCCACCTCACTGTCACTGATGCTTACATACTTCCACAGCCCCAGAAAGTCAGAAAGTACCTCAAGCTTTGACTTGTCATGCTTTACTCAAGCCGGTGACTAAAGATGTGTTGATTGGCATGGAGCATTATAAAAATGACTGGTGTCTATCTGTAAGCAACCACTCCTCATACCCTCTCCAGTCGTGCAGGCACTGAATATGCTGGAGATGATTCTGTTTAAGCTTCATTTAAGAAAGCCCTAGAGCATTTTTTTTCAGTTTCATCTCATTTCTCTGGCTCTGATTTTCACATGGATGTTGTGAAAGTACCAGCTCTCTGCTAATTGACTCCAGGGCACATCTGCCCACAGAGTCCCCTGTTTCTGCTCCAAGAGCACAAGATGTGAATCAGCATAGCAAAGTCAAATCCACCGTGGGGCTGAGACAAGAGCAGGACCAGCAGTAAGCCAAGGATACAGAGTGCTGAACGGGACACTTGCAGAGAGCTCCTCCTAACAAATAGCACTTTTTCTTCAATGCCTCTTCTAACAACGACAAGACTCCTCACAAAAGGCTAGTTTGTTTGCAAGACAATGCCTCTTAGTTAGTATTGCAATTGGAGGTATTACTGCAAAGTTCATTGGCTACAACTAGTTTTAAGTATTAATGTTTCAAATCTAAACTCTGTCCTCCACTATTTCCTCAGTTCCCTCTCTCTCCCCTAGCAGATACTTGTGTTGCCGGACGTAAGGGGCTGGTGTGTTTTACACTGAAGGCTCTAGTTCCAGTTCCTCAGAAATAAAACCAAGGAAGTAAGGATTTTTCTGTCCCAGTAGTTATTAAGACAGTATCACACTTGTCCAGTACCAAGAAAGAAACGTATGTGCTGCAATGGAAAGGATTTGGTAATATCAACCTCTTTCCCTCCCATCTGACATGAAACATTCTCAAACCAAAACAAGGCCTAAAAATGTCATAATATTACATTCAAGTCATAAGTTTAATATAACACTTAGAGAAAGGTAGAAGGTCATGCTGCAAGTACTAAAATACTAGATTTTCCAAGGGTACAGATAGATGAAAACATGTCAAAACCTGTCCCACATTGAGATCTATGGAATCACAATAATCTTTAAAGTCAGTTACAGTCAGATTGTTTTCAGTTACTTCTTTCTTTACACCCCCTCCCTGCCCTTTGAGATTCAGGGACATGTTCTGAGTCACATTTTTTTGCCATTAAGGTCAAAGGCAGTCCACTGCTTTCTTCAACAGATATGGAAATGGGCTCCTGATTTAATGTTACTATTAACACTAGAGACCAACATGCCACTGAGCAGCTTCCTAGTAGGTATTTGGTTTGAACTCTCAGTATGAGAATTCAGAGTTGCTCCAGATCATGTCTCAAGTGTATCTTTAAAAACATTTTCCCCTTCTTTCTGTTCTCTGCTTGTGCATTTCTAGTTGCATTCCTGATTTGTTTCCCTTTTACACGTTGGCTTTGAGCCGTCTCAGATACAGCCATGGCTATATCCACAGTCCTGTCTTTAGAGCACTATGTCTGCACCGATGACATCTTGAGCTTTCCTGTCCATTTAGAATAGGCCCTTTCACACTGCCCTCCAATATCTCTCTTGATAACCCACTGACAAACCTGCCACCTAAAACCAAATCTGCACCTAGAAGAAACAAAAAACAAACTCATAACCCTACCATGTTTTCTAGATTAAAAAGTTGTGCTTGCCAACTTCTCCCCTCAGAAACAACACTGCTAAATCAGGTGAACTTGAAAGGGATATGGTCTTCTATCACTGCATTCATAAAAGATCTGAATCAATCCATGATGACATAATGTATGTATAGTAGACATAGACAAACTTGCATTTATTTTTATTAATATAAGCTTACCTTTCTGCCCATGACGACTGCTAAATTTATCTCCAATTTCTGGACGTCTGGTTTGCCTCAACAGCATTTTGATCAAGAAAGCATCCTCTGCATTTGATGAAATCATTACTTTTTCAATATAAGAATCAGTCGCACCTTTGTAGCTAGAAGAAGAAAACAAGACACAGGTTTCAAATCTATGAATGAAACACAACTGACAAACAAGTATCTGTGTGTATTGGTAAGCTCCTGGTTAAACTGCAGTCTTTGTGGAACTTACACATGGGAGGCCAATAGAGCAAAGACTATGTACATATGAAGTTCCAGAGCACAGTATGTCTCTGGAAAAGAAAAGTCTTAAGAGATATAATAAAAACAAAGGGAGAATTAAGCTGAACTTGTAAAGAATAAGGTATTTCTTTGGTCATGTGGGCTCTTCAGGACAGTAAAAAGCTTCATAGTATATTACAAATCTCTGAACCTTCAGTTAAACAAACGAAAACCAAACAGAGAGGCAGAGTTGAAGAAGGGAGTTCAAGCAATATACCATGAGAATTTAAGAACAAAATTAAGGCATAAGATCCTGACTGAAACTATGCTTTAGGTGCAGGTGTGGAAATGAACCAAGGGTAGAACACAGTATGAAGCAGAGAACTCCAGAGCACAAGATGCAGATTTTGGAAGGAGAGTTAAAAGAAAGGTAGGCATGACAAAGCAGAAAGGAAAAGGAAATTATTTGGGTATCAGTTTTTTTTCTATGCATTGCAGAATGAGGGTAGAGTAGATTTTAACACCTCATTGAAGAGATTATTTTGTCTCATCTTCCAGGTAGCTGAGATGGTCATAGTATGATACCTAAACTGAGAGCCTATCCATGTCTTTACCTGGGATGATTACTTCTCTCCTCTTGATAATTACACTGTTGCCTCACTTCTTTATTAATATCTTGTAGAAGTAAACCTAGAGCTTTTTATTGGTTATGAAACACAGAAATGCAGCAAAACTAATTTTGCGTTTTTGATCTGTGCATGAATTGCTCACCCTGCTCCCTTCAGATTTACCAGTCTGTTACAGCTATTCCTTACAAAACAGTAAAAAATTCTTATTTATGTATTCATTTTTACATATAATGTAAAATTTTCACCTTACACCTCAGAAGCCCTCCCCTGCTCTTTTCAGAACAGGATGGGAAAAACTCATATTGACTGTCTACTCCTGTTCATGGGAAATGATGTCTAATTGGAGTGGTCAGAATGAGCTAGCTGACTGTCAGCCTCTGGGATAGGAAGGTGCCCATCTCCTGGCCTCCTGACTGGCAAAGTGAAGACTGAGCTCTTCCTGTGGGAGCCAGTATAGAGGAGATGTGCCCCATCACTAAATACATGTGTTCTCTGCCCTCCCTCTCATGCTGCTTTTCTCCTGTTTCTCCATCACTTCATTCATGAGTGATTCCTCTCTCCTCTGCTACTGTCTTAGCTCTCTTCTTGATTTCTCCTATGCACCTTCTCAGCAATTCCTCTCTATACTTTGTCTTCCGGAAAATTCTCCCTCACTTTGCGATTTCAGCCTTTCAGGCATCAGAATCTAACTTACTAGGGATTATGTGGCTAGGCACTTCTGACAAATCCTAGGAAAAATCAAGATCTAGAGAACTAGGTCTGATTTGCAGAGGGAAAGTTATTCCTTTGACTTCTCTAGAATTGAGTATTTTCTCAGATCTCTTTCTCCTTGTACTTTCCCCAACTATAAAGTTATGACACAACATACGTTACTGGCACATCTTTGTATTGTGGCTGTTGAGGCACACTACTTCCTTCCAGAGGTGTCTGGGTCACAGTCGGCATAGATTTGTTCACGAGGACTTGCTTATTTTCTACTTTTTCACCTACAAAGAATAAGAAAAAAAAAAAGCACCATGAAAACATCTCCGGCTACCTATGTTAGAAATACATTTTAAGCTTTAAAAAGAGGTAAAATCAAAGACAAAATGTGAGGAATATGTCCAGGAAGGTTACCATGTTATTTTATTAAATATTCCATGGCATGGGAACCATTAAATTAGCTTTTTTTTTTCTTCCCCCCACAAACCAAATCAGAACAGCTTGTATGCTGCGTGCACAATGAGAACTGCTATTCAACACACCCTGGGTCTACAGAACACACAAAAGCATCTGAAGGCATCTGCCATAAGTATTGAGAAAATTAATGAGCAACAATCACTGATAAATTTTAGTAATTCACCCCTTAAATTTGGGACATCACATCATTTCCACAACGAGCTGTGCAAAACTACTTTCAGCCTCTCCTTGCAGTTACTTTTTCCTACTGTTTATGGTCTCGTACATCAACTTTTTCCTTTCCATTCCCTTATCCTGCCCTTCACACAGAAAACCCGATCAGTAGCATGAGCAACAATACTAATGCACATCAAATGCCTCCCACCTCCTCCACAAAACTACACTGAACTTCAGCCTACGCCTCTTTTCTGTCCACATGATCTGTTTCAAAGAGATTTTTACCTACATGCTGAGAACAACCTCAGTCTGGAGTCCACACCATTCCTATCTATCCTAATACTTCAGAAGAGTCTTGCCTTTTCTTTTAATTAACTTTGAAAGCTCCATTGTGATGTGTTGAAGAGCAAAAGTGACCCAATTGTATTGCTATAATGGAATTAAGTTCAGTGCCTTGTACAGCATCTTTCATATCCGATCTCAGCAGATCTATTAAGTCGTTTCCTAAATGAAGGATGACAGTACAGGGAGATTCTTTCTCATATTTATTTCCACTTGGAAGCTATATACCTATCTTCATAACAAAATGTAAGCTGCATTTATTTTCCTGTCTCTCTCCAGACATATTTCCAAAGTGTTGAAACCACAAGGTTTTCATTCCTCAAACAACTGTATTAATTGACAGCATGCTAGGAGGTTTTCACATGTATGAGATCAAAATAATAAGGAATCTATCCTTAATAAACAACAATGAACACAAGCAGTAAAACCCTACAGTATTAAAAGTCTGCAGTCTGGAGATATAAGAAGCATACAAGTTCTAATGCTTCAATAGATTCACACTGTTAAAGACATTCTTCTACTTAAATATAAGGCTCCGTTTTCTCATGCACAAAAAAACCCCAATGACTGGTACTACGCTGCTTTCAGAAACTAACATTCTTTTAATTTTCCATTAGAATACTGTCATCTTCAAGAAAAAAAAAATTACACTAAGTCTAAGACAAGGTACAAAAGAAATATTAACAGAACATTATTTTCTACCTCAGATTATGAACATGCCATGTCTGAAAAGTGTAGTCTGACATACCTGGAGAGCAGATACCGTCAGCATCTAAAATTTCATGGCGCCAGATTGGTTTGCGTGTGGCTGCATCCAGCATTGGACCCATCACTTTATCAAATGTCTGGTTTGTGTAACGCTTCAGTGTACACTTGGCATTCTTATACACAAGACACCTTCCAAAACCTAAAATGTAATGCAAACTCATCTGCCTTGGAGTTCAAAGATTTTTTATAACACATTATCAGAATAAAACAAGAATGCTGAACCACCTGGTGAGCTACAGAACACAAAGTAATTTTTATTAATTAGATTAATTGTCTGGAGTACACATAACATTGTACATGGATACCTAATAGATCACAATCTAAAAATAAGATCATTCACACTTATTTTCAGACACTGGACCTCAGTTCCTTTCTGAAATGTGCGAAACCCCTTCTACATCTCTGCACACACACACACACGCATGCATCATTTCTCTTACCTTTTGTGGTCCACAGGGAAACATAACATAGGAGAAGAGACTGTAACAGGATGAGAACAGCCTCTCTTCCTTTCAGGAGTTCTAAGAAACCTGAACTTTTACTCATGTTTGGGTTGACACGAGGTAGCCTACTAGGAAAGTTTCAATTACTCACCTTTTTCCCCAGCTGAAAGAATTCCAAATTACATATACTGTTTGGGGCTTCAGATGAGAAAAGTGGCATGCCTGGAATTTCTGTCCAAGTACAGCAACAAGGCACAATACTAAACACTTTCATCACATTTAGAATCACAGACAGCCAGGAGCACAGCTTTCTAATAAATCTACACTATTTTACTTCATTTGAAAGATGGTTGCAGCCACTTACAGTAATATCTATATCTTTAGATTATGTTAAGTAACTCCTGACAAGCACCACAGCTCTGCCTGTAAATGTTACCAGTCCACCAGAAAAGAAAACATTCTGTTTTAAATCATGCCTGTTGTTGTTTTAGAAAAGGAGACATAAATTAAATGCAGCAGACATTAATGCCGAAGATACATGTCTAGGAATACTATCATTGCTGCCTAGCAACTAGAAGGAAGGGAGTGTGAGGGGGAATAAAGTCATGGAAGAAGCTGATTTTGGCCACCCGAAACTAAACCCAATTTGATCGCACTGCACTATGTCTTCTCCCAAGGGAATTTATTTACAAAAGAGAGAGAAGAGAGACTAAGTATTCAGGCAACTCTCCTCCAACCCCCAGCAGTATTAACACAAAGTGCTGAAGAATTGTGGAGAGAGTGAGACAGGCGGACTGGCACAAGCATAGGTTTCACTTAGTTACCTTCTATCTGGTGCTTACGTATTTTTGTTTAAAAAACGCTACACTGCATAGATTCTTTTTTTGAATTTTGTTTTTAAGGAAACAGGTCATTATTTTATCTTGAATAAACACCAAATTTTTTCATCTTAGTCAATACTTTTCAGACTATAATTTCTTAATTTCTCAGAGACATAGCATAGTCCTGGTACAGTTCCCTCAGAGCATCAAGTTGACAATGACACAAACTGCCACGCATTTCATTCCTTTCTCAAATACATTCCAAAGTCTAATTTCATCTATTGCTTCTGTTACTGGTGAAAATAAGACCCCTCTATCAGTAATGAAAAAAGGTTCAGGTAACCATCTAAAAAGCAAGCCTAACAGAACAGATTATCCAATATCTTACTTTGTTTTGCAAACTAAATAGTTTAAAAAAGGACCATTTAAATATTTTTATTTGAGGTCAAAAGTTAGGCATTTTTTCTTATAATATTCGTACTCAGAAGTTTATTCACATGTTGGCAACTTCACTGCACTACTGCAAGCATGGAATGACAATCACTATTGATGCAGAAAACAACGAAAAGCTCTCAGAGCAGTTTTGGAATTTGATTTCTTAATTGGAGATATACTGCTCACGACTGCAATAAAAGTTATTGTAACACCATAAGACAACAAGTTTATTAAAACATGTATCAGAACACACATTAGAGAAGTGGGAAAGAACTGATGGTTCTTACCTCTGTCTAAAGAGGCCTTGTTCAGGACAAGAGCATCTTCAATATCGTAGCCGCTATAGCTCATCACAGCGACTGTGGCATTCTGTCCAGCAGGGAGTTTCTCAAAATCTATTAGTTCAATGGTTTTTGTTTTTACCATTGGCTTTTGTGGATAGGCTAGAAGATACATAAGAGTATCTATTCTGTTTCTTTGGTTGTATCCAATAGTACCTGTGTGTAAAAGAAGAACAAAAGCGTGTGAAGATCAGTGAGTTTCCTAGAAACGTTTTGGCTAAAAAATTATCAAATTAAGTAAAACCACAAACTGAGGAATTTCATCCAATAATACAAATTCTTCAACAAAAGAAGGGAAAAAAAAACCAAAAGAGACCAAACCAACATTGTTATGTTTAAATAAAGATGTTAAATGGCTTCTTCTTAATTTAAGGTTCCAGAAAGAATTATTATTTTTTTTAAACAGGAAATACCTAAACATCAAGATAAAGAGAACAACAACAAAAGAAATCAAAATCAGGTCCTATATGAACCAAATGCAAATAAGATTTCATTTTTAATCACAGCACTGAATAACACTGCAAGTACAAAACTTGCTTTTATTGTTCTAATGTGGTATTTTTGAGAGCTAAACTTGTGCTACATAGGCCTGATCCAAAATTTCATGAGATTCAATAGAAAGACTCCCATTGAGTTCAAGAGGAACTATAGACCAAGATCTGCATCTTCCACATTGTATTTCCTTCCTTTTTTTCTGGGCAATATTTAGTTCAACAGCAGCCTGTGTTAGAATGTCACAAAGGATGAACAAAGCATACTGTTAGCAGCAGACAAGACTGATTTACTTTCTGAAATTAGAGGCATCATTGCTAGAAAGGCTACAGTAGAAATTCCCTCACAATATATTTGTCTTTTTACATTAAATTAATTTTAAATTTATGGTTCAGAATTCAGTCCTTTGTATAGACCTCCCAGCTTGAGACTGAAATTTTTGGCCCTGTCCCATCAGACTGCCAAAGTATCTTCTGAAATCTGAGGGAAAAAATAATTAACACCCAGCAGGGAAACATAAACTGTTGTGCAGCAGAACAAAAGTTAAGGCAATCATATGTTATTAGAGTTTGCTGCACCAGGACTATGCTATGTCTCTGAGAAATTAAGAAATTATAGTCTGAAAAGTTAAAATCTTGAAGCTTTAAGTGCTAAATATTCTGAAGTACTTGTGCTTAGGGAGGTAAGTCTTTCAAAACCTTTCCATTTTCTCCTGCAGCTTGACAGCTTGGTTGCTTTCAAGGAAAGGTCAAAGCAGTCAGTGTGCAATGAAGATTTCACATAGCCAGGATATAGTAGAGCTGAACACAGACCTGCTCTTAGGGGAGGCCAGCTTCGTGTTTTATATGCATCTACTTGCAGTTTCCAAATGTCGGCACTTAAATAAAATATCTCGAAAATCAAATAACTAAAACCAGACAGCATCGCAGGCAGTTCCAAAGGTTTACCTTGTTCTTGGCACTAAGCTCTCCCTCCTAAACTGCCACAGTTCTAGCCTTCCTGGAGTGAGGAGGAAGGAGAAGGGTGAGCATGGGAAGATAGCTCAACAGGTACTGTCTGAAGGTAAACTGTTGTAATTGTTTCTTGCATACTTGGACTTCTATTGCTTCTAGAATGTGGATTTGAAGCCACAGGCATAGAATTTTTTAACAGCAAAGAAGGTTCGGTAGAGTTTACATGCTTTACTTTGTCTCTTGTATTTGAGCAGCTGGTTTTCTGTCTTTTTCTTAGAGAAGGAAATCAATCAATCAGTGAGCAGTATTTTCTGGACCAGGTAAGAAGCAATCTCAAAGGGCCTAGATTCGTCAACACTGAAACCCCTCCCAGTCACCTTGCACAAGGGTGACCATTTGAAGACTCCACTACTTCTGATTCTCCCATAGCCTAAGTATTACACATCTTTTTCATTGTACTGTAATAAACAAACTGTTTTTCCCACTATACAGCTAGGAAAACCTACTTCCAAATGAAAAACTTCAAGGTTTAGACAATTTTTTCCCTCTGCACTTAGAATGAGTCTTTGTGCTTTCAGGACAGGTTGTTTGCTGTAGAGCTCATCTGAAAAGATTCATGGATACGTACATTCTACTGCTTGAGAGAAATCTTCTGAGCATGCCACACAAACTATTGTTTTTGAAATGCTTGCAATTTTGTTCTCCTCTAGGATGCTTATATGCTGTACCTGCTATGCTTCACTGGTTAGGGATTCTAAGATGGGATGAAGTCTGGAGCAGCTGTTCATAACTAAACTTGTCCTTCATAATCCAGTAACAATCTTGGAAGTCCCCTATGTATCAAGGATTACAGATGAAGCTTTAACGTATTTCAGGTAATGCAAATTACACACAGACTCTTCACGTATTTCAAAGTTGATATTTTTATCACAGGTCCAGATAAGCCTAACAGAATTATTACTGTTTGTATCAGACTAGGAGCCATAAGCAACTGCCAGTACTGAGATTTTGAGCCTCAGTAATAAATTCCATTCAGGTAATTCTTCACAAGCAAAATGCAGTATCACATCAAATGGAAAACATATATATAACCAATGGATATCCTAGCAGGAAAGAAACTGGTTAGAGAATCATTCAAGAGCACAAGTGAAATAAATTAGCCAAAAAGTATGCTGTGCTTTGACAATACTTTTCCTAATCGTAATGATTTAAAGGGTATACAAATAATGCCTTCTCTAGACTGGTCTAACAACCCAGAGCCTTAAACCATAATCTGCTTATTTAAAATTAAGTAGCAGCTTTCTTCTTCTGAGGACTGGTGTGTTGGGATGAGACCTCCATGTGAGTGTTGAAACGAAGGAAGTCACCAGCTTTATTTCTGTTTTCTCTCTGAAAGAACAGTGCCCTTGTTTGCTTTAGCCAAACAGCCAAGCAAAAGTAAAGTATAATTAAACTTCACCAAAACAAACCCTTCTCACAATGTCCCACATTTATAATTATCTCAACAGCAAGAATCGATTTTTTTTCATTAGTAATTAGCCCTGTTTAAGACAAAACACACAAGATTGACCTGGATACAACAAAGATAATTTTCTTGCTTTTCTCAGGGCTTGGTATATTGTGAATGCATGTGTGCGTTCTTTCCTGATTTCCATTTCCTGACAAGTCTTTTTTTTTTCTCTTTTGAAGTATCAGTGTGAAGTTATCACTATAAAAATGCTATCTGTTGATAATAAGCATAAATGGGATATTGTTATTCTAATGCAGAAAGTTGTGAGAACTCACCAGAACAAACAGCCAGCTAAAATAAGTGTTTATCCAATTCTCTGGTGTATGACTTAGAGCAACATCAACTTTACAATCAAAATTAACAAGGACACAGAAATGAATCTCCTTAAGATATGAGCCAAAAGGGCTAACACTGCACATGCCAAGAAAAGAATTGCTATACTTCTATATTTCACCTGATTTCACCATGAATATTCTACTACTTTGTCCTTTTTCTTGAACAAAAACCATGAGAGAAAGGACTAGTTTTTAAACCCTGCACTGAACTTTGTGCAGGGGGCTCCAATTCAGCTCATAGATTTTCACAGTACCTGTACTGAGCGATCTGCACGTTCAGCATTTGAAATATTCTTTTCACGGTAGAAAGATTATGATGTCAGTTAAAAAGACTATGAGTAAACTGGGGGGAGCAGTCTAGTTTATTTCTCGCTCAGCACTTCTGCGTCTGCTACCGGGGAGAGAAGAGCTGGCAAAAAGACACCGCGTCACAACAGCACAAACACAGCTTCTCAAAGAGCAGTGGCAGAACCGAGCCCTGGCCACAAAGTACTCAGGTCCGGCTGTCGATGACCAGCAGTAGCCAGTTTTGCTTTGACATTTGTCTCCACTCTCTGCCACTAGGCTGGCCATACAAAATTGGGAGCACTTTAGCTCTTGACCCACCAATAAGCCTTTCACAATTGTCAAAAAACAACAAACCCCAGCATCCAGTTCCTTGAAGCACCAGTGCCTTTTCACTTCAATTTTAGCACATTCGGATGGTGCACAAAATGCAGTGATGTATCAAGGGCTTTGCTATTTCACAGAAGGAAAGCAGAAATGTACATGATACAGTAAGAGTGGGGTTTTTTTTAATATCAAAGAAGTTGCTTCAACATAAACCTCTGCAACAAAGCTCTCACCCACCTACCACCCTTTCCTCAAACACTTTCTGCTCTTTCACAGGTTGAAGTAAAAATTAAGACCCAAACCCTCCTTTTCCTTACTCAAGACTCCTGTTTTGGTTGAAACTGGAGTGCACAGTTGGGCTGTGAGAGCATGCAGCTTGCTTTGTGTACCCACACTGTGCTTTCACATGAGCATGTGCCTCTACAATATGGTGGATTACTGGCAGGAAAATGTGTATATTTTCATTTCTCACATTAAGCTTTCATACAATGCTTCACGGTCACAGAGGTACACAGTGTAAAACTGACTGATTTTCTACGTTTTAAATGGAACTGAAAGCTCCACTTAAAATTATTTCTTTAATTCTAGGAGCCTTTGATCCTCTTAAACATTATTTCAGCAACACATGGAACACAAACAGTGCAGACTCTTCTATTTTAATCTTAAATAATTCTCAGATTTTAAGCTACAGCTGTTAACTTTGCACTGAAATGTGTATGTTCAACCAAGGCCCTTGCAGATGCTGTTGTATTTGCCACCTCATCATAACTTCCCCTCTGTCTTAAAAGTTCAACCTGCAACATATGGTAAATTATCTATGCCAAAACAGAGGGATTTCATTTCAATTCCATTTCACTGAAATCCAGTTTGCTCACTAAGCAAAGCCCTAGTCCTCCAACAAGATGACTTATTCTACCCATGCAAGTAAGTTATTTTTCATGTTATCCTGCAGAATCATTAATATTTTCATACCCAACACTCGTCAGGGATACTGGATTGCAGAACTCATTGCAACCTCTGATGTCCACCTCCCATTTACTTGTGCTTTCACACCTTTCCCTAGCTTTATGTTGCTTAAAAATGATGAAAGACTGTCCAAAGCTGCTGGCACAGCGCTGTGACATGGTCAGAGGGGGTTGGTGTTGAACAGCACAAGGCTCTCCTTCTCCAGCCTGAGTCCCGGGGCTTCCTCCATGCCCCCAGGTTTTGACAGCCTAGGGAGTGACTCAGTGGACTTGCACATGAGACTTCCCATATGACAATGTTGGACCAGGAGCACCTCTGCAATTTCTGGACAGGGAAAAAAAAGCAAGAAGGCTGGATCCTTAAAGGTGAGGGTCTGAAACACTACATCACATCCCTTCATAAATACAAACAGAAAAAGTATATATAATGTTTCAGTAATAACCTCTAGGTCTCATTGGATCAGTAAGCGTAGAGAAAAATGTTTTCTGCCCTTACATTTGCCACTTATGGTGGCTTATTTTAAGCAGTTATCACAAGAAGCTTCAGGTGTTTGCAGATACTTCAGACAGAGCAAAATATAGCTCAGGTCATGTGCCAACTTTTAAAATGTACTTTTATCTAGCTGCTTATTCTTCGAGTCAGGTGTTTTGTCATAACAAACCAAAACAAAGGCTTTTTTTATTGCTCAAGATATTCAATGGCTTTTGTGTTCCTAGCGTCAGCAGGAACGTCAGAGGATTGTATCCAAGGAGCTAAATGTGCAAGACCTAGGGTCAAAGCAGCTGAATACACCAACCTCAGAAAACACAGACAATGAATTGCAAATGACACTCAAAACAAAACGGGAAAAAAACCTTCACACAGAAAACTACAAAAGAACTCCACAGATACTGAATTGGCTTTCTGTACACACTGATCCTGCTTAACTGTGTGTGGTAACTAACCAAACCTTTTGAGACTAATAGTCATAAAATAGAGACTCGGGGTGGGGGGAAGATAAGGGAATGGGGGAGAACTGTAAGAAAAAAGATTACATTCCTCCTCTTTATTTTTTTCCCCTTTTTAAAATAAAAATTAAAGGGAGGACATGCATCTGTTGCTATTTTCTGCTACTCTGATGTGTTGACCATGACAGTTCAGCACAAGGCAGTTACTTCACTATTAATTCTGCTGGAGAAGCCTCACAAAAGGTGCGGTGTTTCAGTTTTGAACACACAGCACAAAACAAATGGTTTAGTAAAACTAACAGAAGTGGTAGTTTTTTCAAGACACAGAGTTGTTCTACTGTAACTCTCAACTTGTGAGCAAGCCATCAATACAAGACATAAAATTGGCATGTACAGCTCTAGTCTGAATACAGCTGCCTCAACTGATGTACTACTGATCAGGTTCTTCTTGGGACTCACTCTGGCTTGATCCCAGGTAATGAGACTTGGATGATTTAGTGCTAGTTTAGCTGTGTATTAAACGAAGGTTTAAAACTTACCTAATGTCAATTAGCCACAACAGTAAATTTACCAAATGGCTGATTTTTAATGAACAGCTATCACATTTGCAAAAAGAATTTTTAAGTTCAGGAAATTAATTTTGTCTCAGTCATTTTGCTGAGAGGCCTTTACTTGTCCTCTTTATCCATTACTTCATCCTCTTCATCATCAACAGCAAAGGCCCAAAACCTAAACTACTGCTGCATGAAGTGTTCAAGTAAATAAACACTCTCTTTCACATATTGATTCTTCTTATTCTCTAATGCCAATGTAGCTACTTATTTATTTATTTTTAGGGCACCTGCTCAACTATTATGGGAAATTCTCCTCTCTCTGTGCTCTCTCCTCTTTGTGAGAGCACTTTTTAATTCTTTTTGTCTCAAAACCCATCATGCATTGCAGCATAAAGAGGAAAAACCCCTCTGCCAATCCTGCAGCTACACTGAAAACCTGAAAGTCACGGTGAGCATCAAAAGAAACAAACAAAAAAAAGCAAAGGTGCCCCAGTTTCCCCAGTTTTTCTTTTAAGTATTAAGACCTGCAGATACGGTGTCCATTAAGTAAAACTGACTGGTATTTCTTTTCCTTTCAATTTTTCCAACTTTCAGAGGTAAATTCTTTCTTTAAGCTAAAGAAGTGCTCTTCTTCATAGCAAAGCTTTTACATGAACCAGGAAAAAATAATTTCTCTGCTTTGTCACTTTTGCTACACAGCTTCAAAAGCTACATAGCACTCCAAAAAGGAATAGAAAAAGTCTTACCCATTGCTTGTTTCCCCATGGCACACTGATAAGTGTTTCTTGGAGACTGGTTGTGGTGAGGATACGGAATCAGCCCAGCACAGACACCAAGAAGCGTGAAAGGCTCTATCTCCAAATGTGTTGTATCTCTTAAAAGAAAGAGTACCAGTTATTACCAGCCTTGCAAAAAAACATCTTAACTAGAATTTATTTAATTTAGTAGCAACTCATAATATTTCAATTCAATTCTGTTTGGGAAAATAAAAGTCAGAAGGACCTCAAAATATGGATTCACAATAGAATTTTTTTTAAAAAAAGAAAACTTTTTTTTTACTTTAAGTATTTCCACATGAAAAGAAATGAAGGAGAAAGAAATAAAGGTTCATGAATTTCCAACATGGAGAAAAAGCCTCCAGATAATGACAATCTGAGGGAGCTCAGTAGGACAATTAAACATCAGTTTATACAGGAAGACTGAAAATGCCTTAAGGCAGGGATGTCAAACTCACAGCTCCAGCCATTCTCCTGCTCCTGCAGCGTAACACGCGTCACACACTGCACACGTGACCAGCGCTGGCAGAAGCACAGGGGCAAGGAGCTCAGGGCTGCTGCCAGGTAGAAACAAGGTGCCGGGCTGGATAAAACAAGGTGGAGGGATGGATTCAGCCTGCTGACTGCAAGTATCTGCCTTAAGGAATGTCTTCCCATGTAATGAGAACCTTCCGCATCAAATTACCAGTCTCTGAGACCTAGAAATCTGCTGGGGAGGTGGAGGATGGAAGAGCAAGGCAGATCCAGGTATTGAAACAAATAAAGGTGCAGTTTTAGTTTTCAATTCAGTTACATAATACCAGTTAGGGGGAAAACAACTTTGTCCAAATCAGATCTAGTGCCATGGGTGACACAGCATAATAAAATACTATTTGAAAAGCTCTGCAAATATTTTGGAAGTGACTGTGCTGTTAAAAGGCAGTGCTGATGAGAAATAAAAAGACAGGGACAAGGAGTATAGACTTAGAGATAATAAAACTTGTTCTAACTGGCATGAGCTTCAGAGGAAGTCCATGCTTAATAAAGACAATTAAATCACAGTGTGCATTGGGATGCAAGTGGAGTGACTAATAACTAAAGACAGAGCGTACAATAAAGCTTGGCTGAAGCAGATCTGCTTTTTACACCATGATAAGTAACTAGGAAATAGGTTATTTTGAAATAAAGATAATTAAAACTATCCAAAGCATATCCTTCAGTTTTCTGGAGTTATCACACAGAGCTTAAGTTTAGGTAGAGACTGACAACCCCACTCCTAAAGCCACTGTATTCTGATAATTCCGTCTTTATTACTTGTCTTCTACCAGAAGTCTTTTGGAAGATTTTTTTTTAGTAAAACAAAGTATTTTGATTACTAAACTTTAAGATCTTGCCACAGAAATGACTGGAAAAATCTTTATTATTACAACACTCAAAAGATGGCAAAGTATCACCATCTTAAAAAGGCTGAGGAATTACCCAGAGGTGTATTTACAGACTGAAGAAAAGGAGCAGCAGGAACTTACATAAACAATGTATGTACTACTGGAAAAAAATGAAATCTGAAAGCTGAAAAAAACCTGGAAACCCTGAGGACCAACCTTAGCAAAATTATTTACCAGGCCCAGAAATATTTATAAATCACAAATATGCTTGAGCAACCTAAAAATTACCTGCTGGCCAAGGGGTAGCCACAATTTTTCCCCAGTTGATAAAAATCAGCTATGTTAATTGAAGCCTATATTAAGAAAATGTGAACGGTAGAATTCCAATTACAGTCAAGCACTAGAAACGGGCCCAAGAAAGGAAGCTCATGAGTTTGAAAATCAGAGTAACAAAATGGCTAAGGAACACATTAAATAGAGTCAAATCCTCCAAAGAAAGCCTCCCTAATTGGATTGGAAAGGTAAAGAGAAGATACTGTAGCTAAAAGATGCCTACATTACAAAAGCAGGAATGTTAATCGGATACTTCACAACAGTGAATTGCATCAGTTGTATTACCAGAAAAAGTTGCACCAACATGGTCACATAGTTTAAAATGCAAGATGATCAGCTGGGGAAAGGGGGTACACCAATCAACTACTCATTATGTAGGGAATATCATTACTAACCCCAAGGAGCAATGTGCTCCTGCAGAACAAGCTCAGACACTTACGGCACTATTAGCTACAAGCATTGAAACTAAACTCAAAACAAGCGGATGGACAACACAAGAATCTCCCAGACTCCCAAGCTGTTATTGTCAAGTGTTTTCTTCGCCCTAGTCCATTGGAAATTCACTGTCTGCTTTTGACTAAACAGTGACTTCCTGTGATTAATTTAACTCTCATTAATTTTCCCAGCTGAGTCAGGTGTTCTGTAACTTAAAACTTTTCAGCTCTGGTGCTTTGTGGAATTAATTTAATTTTGGCACAAATGACAGCAATTGTATGTGCTCCTCTTTGCTCACATGTGCAGAAGCCAGTCAAGACCATGCAAGAGCAATTTCTTTAAGCGATAAAGTCTTCAAAATCCAGGACAGGAGCAATACAGTTTAATTAGCAGTTAATGCATTTCATCTGGCAATGGCTGAAGATAACTGAAGACCTCATCCAGCTCCACTGAAATCAATATTGTATTTCTACTGGCTTCCATGAGAACTTGACCAGGGCAGAAGATTAGAAGATGCATTTTCTACATAAATCTACTGACCAAGCATTTCATGGAGATAATTTCTAAGATCTTATATGAAGCCTTCAGTTGACAGGCTATTGTCACACAAACATGAAAAACAAAGGATAAAGTTATGAGGACTTGAAAATGTAAAAGAATCCTTCCTTTAATGTGGGCTCTTTAATCACCAAAACACCAGGTCCTTCCTATATGCAAAAAACCACAAAATTCTGGATTATACCACATACCAGAAATGGGTGTACCATATGTGGTAAAGAATACACAGAATGATACAGACATTTTTATCAGGGCCTATTATATGTCCAAAAGTTAAAGGGAAGGTCTCATTCCAGTACTTTAGACATTTAGTGTAAGCTGGCTGTCTAGGTCCCTGTATAGCCTAGAGAAAGATTTTTCCAAATGACAATCACGGCATGCTAAGATCATCTTCCACTAAATAAGTGGAACCATTTGCCTTCTAGATTCCTATTGTATAAAATCACTTATGACGAGCAGCCCTAAGATTAGAACCAAAAAAAATTCCACATCCTGAGAAACAAAGGATGTACTTTTAAGTATTTCACATTTTTGAGAGTTAGAAGCAGGAACAGATCTCCCCAAATCCAAAAGCTAAACCACTTTTGTAACTGTCCCATGGATAATCTAGGATGCGTGTAAACAGATTTTTTTTCTTTAGCTTTCATCTGGAGTTGTTTCAACCAGCAGCAAGGCACCAGTGCGTGCATGTGAGAACAGTAAATCCATGCCACCCTATGAAAGCTTTTCCTGTACCAGTGTTCAGTATGAATGCATACTTACTTATTAATTGTATGTTCATACAGTGCAATGTTACAGTCATTTTCTTCATTCACATCCAAATATTCTACGAGCCCTTCATGTAAGAAGTCTTCAAAATTCCTACAGTTAAATTAAAAATTACACTAGAAGTACTGTCTTACATTTCTGCAAAAATAAAACTACATAATACATATTATATACATTGAAGGAATGTAATGTGTGGAAGTTAAACTAGAGAAACACTTTTACATGAAAAGTTCTGTGTATTTTACACATTTAAAGAAATCTGTATTTTTTCAAATGAACCCTCTTGCCCACTCACCGCTTCACACAGTCTGACTGACCAAAGTTACGTATTTGATCAACTAAATAAAATCTTCCTGTATGTACTCATTGGCACTAAATGTAGGCAAGTATAAGTTAACCTAGTAAGTTTTTGTGATGATCTTGCAAAATTTATTTAAAGTTAAATTTATACGCTTTCGCATGAGTGTGTTTTTTTAAACACTCAAACTGAAAATTTGCAAGTAGTTTCAAAACTAATTCTGAATGTGCCTTGTTTAGGGTGGTCAAGTTGATATTTGTTTGAAGGGTTTCAATCAGGAGGAAGAAAATACTGCCTTCTGGTCTTCCACTTGCAGAAAGATGAGGCTGTGAGATGTATTTAGTCTATGTAATCACTAAATTTCACAGCAGCAGCAAAACATGATGACCAGGCTTGATTTCACATTAAACAGAAAATTTCCAATACACTGATTATTAATTTATATAGGACAGTAGACTTCTCTACATAGCTAACCCCAAGACTGTGAAACACCAACTGACTTCAGTATGTCTACACAGTATTTACAGACAGATGTGACTATGAATATGGTCTACGTGAACTGTGTACCTGTATCCCTGAGCCAGTTCTTCCATATGCTTGTTTGTAACTGCAGGTTTTTGCTTCTTGACAATTATGTAGGGTCTACAATTAAAAAAAAATCTATTATCATAGCAAATACTTTGTCAGGTAACTTAATTTTTACTTACTGTAAGAACCCTGCCTACACACAATCTGTTTTACAAAGCACTTTTAAAATTTATCCACCTTCAACTGACGTAGCCACATAAGTAAAATCAGTAATTATTCGGACCTTGGTTTGACACATAGATATCCCAAACTCGCATATTGTCTACAAGGCACTCAAAAAGTGTACAAGAAAAACTGAAATTTCGATTTTGAGGAGCAAGCATTGCTCTCTGACCCTCTACATCTTTAAACTAAAATATTTAAACTTTTATCAACTAATTTTGTTGACAGTTTTAAAAGAATTGAGATTTCTCAATCTATAAAGCTAGGAACAGCATTAAATTCCATGGATATCGCAGGGACTTCATACAATGAGTGAACATTTTGTGCTTGAGTGTGCACATGCAAGAATCTATTTTGCTGTTACTTACATGATATAAATACAGGCATTTACTATGGGAGACCTCACATGAATCCATAAACTTCAACAGCACATGGATCTCTGAAGGCTTCCTTACCGCAGGGAAACCATGACACAAAGGATGGCATCCAAGAATGAAACGTCAAGGGCTGTTGCTATTTGGACAAGTTGCTCTTCTAAAGAGCAGCAAATAGCTACAAGATACTTTGGGAGTCCACTCTGAAGGCTAAATAACTGTTTGAAGACTAATGAGCACTTTTAAATGGTTAATAAGGATATCTGAACAATTGCAAAGTGGGGGGTGCCTCAGAGCAAACTTGGTAAACTCCTGGAAATCCATGTGATTTCACTCGGCTTTATTTTGCAAATCGGAAGTTTTCCTGCATCTCCAAATCCACATAATGGCTGGTATTAGCCCTGAATGGAAAAGTGATTTCTCTGCCACTGCATATGCCCCTACTCTGGATTTCCTGACCAGGTACAATTAACAGATGGTTTCTATGTGTATAACTCTGGAGCTTCAAACGTGCCTCAAACTGCATTCAATGTGCTCCGAGATTGAATTAATAATGTGGAATGCCAACTGTACCTGTGACTGCTGCTTCTTTAAAGTATGCAGAAAATACACACGCAGTTACTCAATGCTAAAATATGCATATATGTATTAACTCATTCTGTGTATCTCAGTCTCTGCTTTGTTCATCTTTTATGCCTTGTTCCTTACTGAACTGGAGATGTTTTACTTGTAAATAACCGAGCACAGCGCTTCCATAATCTGACTGGAGTCTCTAGCCTCTACTGCACAACAACCTGATTTTCTGTCTCAACATATTGTTATGTTCCACTTTCTCATTTTAGCCACCCAATTCCTCTTTTGCTTTCCTGAGTGTTATTCAAGCATCCTTTCTGTCTAATGAAGAGAAGAAGCATCTCAAGGTAGAGACTTTCCTTATAGCTTTATTGATAACAATAAGCAATGAAAAAGAAGTATCTGTGAGACATACTTCTCGGTAAATGTATACACGCCTGAGGAAGTTTTGCACCAGAAATAAAGGCCCTTGAAGGGCTTTTAGCTTCTCAAGCTAAAACGTGATATCACACTCATCGGATATAAAGGAGTGGCTGCTTTTTTATTACTTCACAGGAAGCAAAACCCCCTGCAAGGACACTGATCATTACTGCAGTTGTCATTCAGGTTGATTTTAATCCCCTCTCCCTTTTTTCTTAAAAAAGACAGAAGCAACAATTTGTTTGATTTTTGTTTAAAGATAAAATTAATTTATTTGGGCCTTTTTTAAAAGTTGCTTGACTATATAATATGTTTTGAATGAGGTTTATTTAAGGAGGAGAGACATGCGAAAATCCTACTGAATTTCTTACATCTGTACTCATGAAAATCTTAGCCCAGTGTATTTACAGTGCAAAAAACAGTGTTTATAGTAAGTTCACTACTAAAGTAATTGATGAGATGAGATGTTTACCTGCACAATCTCCCTCCATCAGAGGAAATGTAGACACATCTGTCAGAAAGATTTGTAGAGATGGAAACAAATTCATTGATATAACCTGCTCGACGCAGTATCCGAAACGTGTTGACTAATTTCTGATGATCACGTATGACACCAAGGATGTTACCTATTCAGAAAGAGAATAAATTCATGGTGCATTCTGTGTATATCCCAAACTCTACTCACAAATTCGATTACATCTAGCATGCATATAAGTACTTCCTACTTCTTGCAAATAAAAAGAACCACCGTAAAATGTCCCTTTTCTGACTAGAGTAAGAATTGGCAGAGTTTCACAGTTCATCTATCTGTTTGCCTCCAAATAACTTCAGAAATGGTGTGCCTCATCCAGCTTTCTTCAAATATGTTTCTGCTTAGGTGTCCATTCCTCAATTAGTGTACAAGCAAACAACACTTCCAAAGACCATAATTTCAGCTGTACTGAAATGGATCCCAGTTTTCCAGGAACAGATCAAAGAAATGTCCTGCTGCCTTGTCAGAAATTTTAGAAAGACCTGATACTTTTGATATACATGATCACTCACAACATCACTAGAACTCCTCTTTCATAAACTCAGCTCAACAAGTTATTGCTATCTTAGCAGAGCATTTCAGGACATACTTAAGTATTCTAATACATGATAAACAAACAAGAGAGTAAAATTCATTCTTAAAGAGTCAAAGTCATCTTAATATATAAAATAAAAATAAGTGTGGTGTCATTTCAAACGCAAATTTAAAGGACAAGACAAAACATTATAGTTCAGGGAGTTTATAAGACAATACAAAGGTCTTAATAGCTTAAGGAATTTGTACTTAACAGATTTTCTGCCCTCTTAGGTCAGAAGTTTAAATCAGAATCATGTCAGCCATCCACAAGCCAGGAATTTTTTATGGATTAAACCCACAAACTAGTAGGGTGAACAGCAAATGGTTTTGCCTCACTTAGTACTAGATCATCTATCTACATTTGGAAGCTAACTGTCTTGTTCTAACCCACACTACGCTTGTGACGGAATACTCCAATCTTTCTGTTCTGCACACCCTTTGGACCATAAAATGAGACAGAAAAGAGTACATGTGGTTTCACTGAACCTTATCTTTAACATACTGCTGCAGAAAAGCAAAGCAAAGAAATGCAGTTTGGTCAAGTTCTGCTTTTATGCTACTGGGAAAAAGCAGGACTGCAGAACAACTGCTGTTTAATTTAATGGTAAATGGAGAACTTACTCCTCTTGACAGACATTAAATACTAGTCCCTGGAAGTGGATGATGTTAATAAAAGTCTATTTTTAAGTCACGGTTCTAGTGTTTAAAATGTCAGCATTTCAAAATTTGATATCATAGTACCCATTGATCTAGAAAAGCTAATCAGTTGTAAAAGGAACATAAACATGCAGATGCAAAGCATGTATGGCAAATCACCCCGTTAACAAAGACAAGAGGTCTGCTTTCCAAGGTCTAATTTTCTCTAATCACTCAAAAAGTACCATGCCCTTTAAAAGGTAATTTTAAAGAGAACAGCATTGCTAAACTTGGCAAATAATTGATGTTTCCTTTCCATTTTTTTAAGGCACTTGCAAGAATACATATAAAAATACATAAAGCTTACAGTAAAATTCCTGTGAATGAAGCTCTGAATTTGTAAATTTAAGTTATTATAAATTTAGCAGCAACTATTCTCTTTTTAAAAAATACTTTAGGAATTGCACCTCATTTGGTGAATGCCTGAAAAGAAAACAAGCAAAGAAACCTGTAACAGAATGTACATATTTTTGTGCTTATTCAGACAAGCCAGCTTAAAAACAGTACTGAAATTTGAAAAAACTTCAGTTCCCCTTCTACTCATATGTGCAGTCAGAGTTCTCATGACACTTCAGACAACGAAGTGCCATCATCTGGTCTGTCTACCCTGCTTAATCCTATCAAAATATTTACAGATGAAATTATCTACATGTGGAAAACGGCATCTGCAGTTGACCGTGCTTAAAAAAAACTGTGGGAGGGTTTCTGAAGCCTAATTCTCCATCAGCAACAAATGAGAATCAGACTGCTGAAAACTTACATACCATTAAGGAAAACAAGGAACACGTTTGGATAGGAAAGTTCTTCACCACAGAGCAAGTTGACATCTTCAACACCAAGGTTACTGGCTAATTTAATAATTGGGCCATCTTCCATATCTGTAGTAATGTGAGTCATGAGGGCAAGGTTTTTAACCAAACCACAAGCCTAAAATAAAAAAATACATCTGTTTACCATTTTATTCCAAAGTATTAATACTATACAGATCTTCTTCCACAACTGTACTTTCGAACAACAACAAAAAAAACGTCAAAGTATAAAGTGAAAGAAATGGAAAAATTAACTACACTGAAAATCACAGAGGAAGAGAGAAAGAATTTTCTGTATCACAATAAAATGTAATGTTTTAGCATTTACAAACCAATACAAAATACAGGCAATGAAGTTGTAGTTCTTAAGTTATCCAACCATGTATAACCCTGTATTTCTCTCTTCAAAGCAACAGCTACTTAGAAGCATAGTGGAAATACAAAACCGATTTGCCAGACATCCTGTATGTTCTAACACAAACTTCAACATTTTAAAATGAAAAATACCCAAATAGCTTACATGGTGCAACTTTATTTCAGCTGCTTAACAGGACCAGCTCACATTAATTACTTCTTTATGCCAGTTCAGAGTTCCCCAAGTACTTTCTATTCATGTGGGGAAAAAAAAAAAAGAAAAAAAGAAAAACAACAAGAAGAGAAGACAGGCAGCATCAATCATTTGGTTGAAATAGCTGGATGTTGTCTTTGAAGTAAAACACACAAATTCTGAGCATTTTCCAGCCAGTCTATTCAGGTAGGAGAAAAAAGGCAATGTAGTAAGGAGGACCAGGATGTAAATAGACGGGACGTGAGAAGACACACAAGTTGTTTTATCAGGCTGAGGATAATTTATCTCTCCAGAAACCTCCTCATCAGAATTCTTCCTCTGATGGAGAATCACCTGCTTCAAAATAATGGTGTCTCCACTCCTCAGGACAAGAAATACTGAAAGCAAAACAAGAGTTTCTCACCTCTCCTTCAGGAGTGTCAGATGGACAGAGCATTCCCCACTGAGATGGTTGTAGTGACCGAGGACCACTCACTTTCCTTGTCTTTTCAAACTGAGAAGAGATTCTAGTCATCATTCCCAGAGCAGATATATAAGACAAGCGGGACAATACTTGTGTCACACCTTGGCGGTCCATTTTGAATCTTTTTAGAGACCAATTTCCCTGTGGAAAGAAAGGAACATTTCAAAACAGTTATTTTGTTTTATCCCTGTCTTGACACTACATGTCTTTTTTCAGTATCTAGGCAGAATGATACCTGAGAAGATCTTCACAGTGAATGTTGTCCATTTATATAAAACAACTTCCTAATTACCTACCTGCATATAAACTACTTGCTATAACATCCTTGTACGAAGTATTAAAAGAAGTTGAAACAAAAGAACTGCCTCTTCACATGAGAGGATAATTTTGCTATTATAAATTCAATCACACAAAGATTCTTTATCATCTGTTCATCACAGTTATATCAATACACAAATTCAGCTAAATTAAATTATTTTCTGTTCTCCCTTTTTTTGAATACTTAAAAAATGGTATTTTGAATGAAATACAACTTTACAATAGATTTCACAAGCTTTCTATTTTGCCTCTTTCATGATTTGTTATTTTTGTAGGAAACACAGGCATTTAGGCTGGAGAAGTCTGACATCAAAGCCACCTGTACTTTCCTGGAGCCTTTTCTATTTAGAAACCAGAGTAACAACACCCACTGATGTGTCTTCTCATGGAAAAAGAGTGCTTCTCTGGTAGGATTACACCAACAATGAAATGCAAGATCCGTGCACGTTTCAGGACTGTCACAGGCAGTATCACTTGTGGTTTTAATTAGGAGAACAGAGAAGTTCAGAGAACGTTCTAGGACACAATTATGTTTCCATGCCAAGCTGATGTAATAATCTCTACTGTACAATCTTTAAATGTGGTGCGACATGTACTCTATACACAGTTCCCAGCACCTCTGACAGTGGATACACCAAGCTGCTGTCCCAATTACTACTTTTTACCCCAGCCACTATGCTACCAGCCATCCCAAAGCCAATGAAGATCTCGAAAGTAATGCTCTCCCAAGGATAGTCTTCTTCTAATTCCTGTAGCCTTTTTGAGAAACTCAGCTCACCAAAACTAACAAATAATTTGAAGCTTGCTTGCTGTACTACAGTGAAATCCTTTTATAAAATTATTTACTTGGCTTCTTTAATTGTACATTAACAGCACAATCCCATTTTGTAATGAACAGCAAGAAACCACCACCCATCCCAATGATTTTGCTATCCACTTCCACTGGAGAGACTATCAAATTGCCTGCAGAACTTCCCTTTCTTCCTTGTTATAGCAAGTGGGAAGACATAGTGCCCAACACTAAGTCAGCCAAAAGAAACCTATGAACTTCCTCACCCTCATCAGTAAGAGTTCTCTCACCAACCATTTCATACTTTAAGGTCTGGGAGTTATCAGAATATAAATGGAAAAATACAATAAATGAGTAGTTTTTTCCCCACACTAGAAACGATTGCATTTGTAGTCTGAACCAGCATGCGGTTTCTTCTTCATTGCCCAGAAGACTGAAATATCAAAGACTGGAGGTCAAAACCCTGCCTGAAGAAATAATATGAAAAGTTCTTTGTGCTTTGGAAGGGACACACTAACTCCTTCAAAGCTGTCCAATAAACCCAAAATGGGGCCAGGACTGTTGCGAGACCATCCCCAATGGGGAAGTTCCTACTGAAAACTGCTATAAACTGAAAGTTGTTCCCTCAGTGGACAGTTTTGCAGATGCCGAAATGTCTATTAAGCCTATGGCATTACTGCCTGACCTGCCCTCCATTCTGGTATTTTCCAGGGCAAAAAGAAGACCTATAGAAAATAACACTGAACACCACAGTACAGTTGATGCAGCGGTGCTATGAATTCTTTTGCATGCTACTGGTGTAATTAGGAATCTGCTGAGTTATTTCATGCTCTTTGAGACTATCATTGAAGCATTCTGGTGAGATTGGAGATTCTCGTTTCCAAGAACAATTTTTATGGAATTTGCTTAATCTCTTGAATAGTATGTACTGGGCATTGTTCCTGAGAAATTATTTTCAATGCTTAAGAGCAGATGGTGTTTAACTGCTTATGTGGCAGTAAAAAAAAAGTCCAAAGATAGTGGAAGAAGGAAGACTTTACAAAAATGTACTGAATAGTTTGCAGATTTATCTCTGTCAGTCCAAATGGAAAAACTGGCACAGGCTAGAAGAAAGCACCAGCGTTTAGAAAAACAAATCTGTCAATTGTTGCGATTACGTGCACTGTAGAGATTTAACTACATTTGGGCCACTCATGAAATTAAATACTGATAAGCTTCAACACTGGGATTTGTAAGTAACAGACTGTTGGTGGTTTTGGATCCAATTCGTGGAGTTAATTTTGTTTACAAGAATGAAGAAAACCCTCAGTTTCGTGCTAAGCAGAAAAGCCCTCTCAAGAGTTCCAAAGATTAAAAACTATGTTGCGCAATATTTACCAGCTACTAAAATACTACTAATCTAATTTCTTAAAAAATCATCAATTTCAAAGTCATTTACAAGCTAGTAGCTAGATTTCAGAAACCATCTCACAAATTGCTCTTGAAGATGTGTGAGGTAAGAGAAAAGTTAGTATTTTTGTTCTTGTCCACTGGCATGAGTGAAGTTATCCATTCCAGCAGAAGGCAGACACAAGCTAAAATGTAACCAAGACAAATACTTAAGGACTTAATTTGTGGAAAATAGAGTTAAATCCAGTTGGAAACCAGTCACGAGTGGCGTTTCCCTGGGTCAAGTGCTGGGTCCAGTCCTGTTCAATATTATTTATCAATGATCTGGATGAAGGGATGGGAGTGCACCCTTACCAAGTTTACAGATGACACTAAGCTCGGTGGAAGTGTTGATCAGCTTGAAGGAAGGGAGGCTCTGCAGAGGGATCTGGACAAGCTGGATAGATGGGCTGAGATCAATGGGATGAGGTTCAACAAGACCAAGTGCAGAGTCCTGCACTTGGGACACAACAACTCCATGCAGTGTTACAGACTTGGGAAAGAATGGCTGGAGAGCTGCCTGGAGGAGGAGGACCTGGGAGTGTTGGTTGACAGCCAGCTGAACATGAGCCAGTAGTGTGCCCAGGTGGCCAAGAAGGCCAATGGCATCTTGGCCTGTATCAGACACAGTGCGGCCAGCAGGACAAGGGAGGTGATTGTGTCCCTGTACTTGGCACTGGTGAGGCCAAACCTCGAATACTGTGTTCAGTTTTGGGCCCTTCACTACAGGAAGGACATCGAGGTGTTGGAGCGCGTCCAAAGAAGAGCAGAGAGGTTGGTGAGGGGGCTGGAGAACAAGTCCTATGAGGAGCGGCTGAGGGAACTGGGGCTGTTTAGCCTGGAGAAGAGGAAGCTGAGGGGAGATCTCATCACTGTCTACAACTACCTGAAAGGAGGCTGTAGCAAGGTGGGTGCTGGTCTCTTCTCGCAACTGACAGAAGACAGGATGAGAGGAAATGGCCACAAGTTGCACCAGGGGAGGTTCAGATTACACATCAGGAAAAATTTTTTCACTGAAAGGGTGCTGAGGCACTGGCACAGCTGCCCAAAGAGGTGGCTGCATTGCCATCGCTGGAGGTGTTGACAAGGTGGGTAGATGAGTTTCTTATAGACATGGTTCAGTAAGGGGACAGGTATGGTCGGACTCGATGATCTCAGAGGTCTTTTCCAACCAGATGATTCTATAATTCTAATTATGGGCTGTTTGTTTTTTTTTTTTCGCAATAATATAGGATATGACAGTTTTCCCTGTTAAATAGTTCAGTATCATTAGCGGAGAATTACTAATCTCTATGCTGCAAATTTACTCACATTAGCAACTTCATATAAACAAGAAGGCACTGCCCTCAAAGAGCTCCAAATTCAGGTTTGGTTTTTTTCCCCTCTCAAGCCTCCCCTCCACCATCCCCCAGTTGTCTTCCATTCATGATGTTTTCCTCCTGTTTCTCAGCCACCTTTTCTACATATGATGTAACCTGACTCTAGCTATCTCCAGATAATAAAACACCTCCATGAAGTGCATAGTCAAGTAGGAGCTAGAAGACAGCAAGAGGATAAATCCAAACATGATTACTATTTTAAATTTGCTTGTTTCTACCATTCTTTCAAAACCACTAAGACATCATTTTTAAATAAATGGTGAAATGAAAAGTGGCTTGATTCTTCAGTGAACCAAAAGCTCTGCTCATGAAAAATTTTTGTAATTTTAATCTATAAAGAATGTTAAATAGATTTTATTTTATGATCAAAGAACATCAGAACAAAAAGTATACATTTCCATCATTCACTACAGTGGAAAAACTTAAAATACTAGAATGAAAACAAAAATACTTACTGTGGAGATAGCATTGACCATGCCATTGGTGATTTGGTCTTGACGCATATGCTTCACTACATCAAACTGAGCTGCACGTTGCTTGGGGATTACCTGGTCAGCAATTTTTTTCAGTTCAGAGTTAAATTTTTTGAACAAATCTTCAAACAGAAGAGAAAGAAGCTGGAAACACAAAACAATTGAATGAATGGAAAAATTAATACTTCTCCAGGTCTCGTTCCCAGAAGGATGGGAAGAGGAGAAACACATGCTTAATATTTCTACGTTTATACTTCTAAATCCTCTCTGTTTCTCAAATTATATTTTTCTCACAAGTTTTTTTCATTGCTAAATTAAAGTGAAATACTGGAGAAACTATCTCATAATAGAAAGCAAATTAAGCAGAGGAATGGTCTAAGTCTATGCATTTATCCCTTTTTCGTTTGCTTTAACTCTTCTTTCACAATATCTTAGCATACCCATCCATGTCTATGCTATCTGTTTACTGTTTTCCCTAATCTGCACCATTGTAATCAGTCTGATCTACTTCTTCCTTCCTAAAGTCACAAATTCTCTTAAAAATTTAATAACCTAAATGTACAACCCTGAATTACACACAAGATCTGGAGGCAAGACAAGCTTCTTTCTATTCCAATACTGAATGGAGTAACTGCAGCAAAGCAGTAAGTGAAGGGTCAGTTTGAGACATTCTATTATTAAAAGTTAAAAAGGCTGTTCAAAGTGCCCCTTCCCAGGAGCTTTTTAAAATGTACAAGACAGACACCAAAGTGACTGTAAGGAGCCCTTAGGGGAAGAAACTCAGCAGCAGAGAGTCTGGAAGCAAATTGCAGTTGGTAAGACCAAACCGAAGCGCAAAAGGTGCACAGTCACCATTGCTTCTGGACACACAGAACTAAAAGAGACTCTAAGGGCCCAGAAGCAAACTCTGCTCTTGACAGCAGGCAAGACATATCTCAGGTTACACAGGTAGCTTCCTCACTCAGATACATTTTTATCCTGCTACTTCCTGCCAATCCCAATCTATGGAAAACCAATTACACTCACAGAGAGTCCCCCTGGTTCAACATCTGCCAACCTTTCCTAGAAATGCTACTATCTGGAAAGTGCAATGCTTTTCCACAGCTCTCTCTTAAAAAAGAATTAAAGCAAACAAACTATTTAACACAGTTGAACTGAAAAAACCTACCAGCAATATAACCCTTCAAAAGTGCTGTAATTCAAGTAAATTGTTTCCTTTATTTGAATACTAATTACATCTGTTTTTTAAAATAGCTGTAAAAGTAAAAGGCTACCAAAGTTTGTGATCTTTTTATTTTCTCTCCAATCTGCTTTGCTTCTGCAGTTTGCTCAGCCTCTCCTTGCAGACACTAATAGCTTCCCGACACACTTTAACCTGCATTACATGATACATTTTAAGTGTTCAAATGATCAGCTTTGCAAGCAAAGCAGTGTAAATTCTACATCTTCGCACTCCTGTCCTGGGAATCTATTTTAGAGCAGCTCCAAATGTCAGAAGAGCTAAAAACACAGCAGTTACCAATGCCAGAAATGGCAGCTCCCAGTGTACGAAGAAATTGTAAGGCTGAACAAGCCAGGTGTTCAGCTACCACAAGCTAAGACATTCTGAAGCCAGTTGTACAATTTCATTTCTGTATGTGCAGAGTTAAACTGAATTGTAACTGTCTCCTATCGGACCTAGTCACAACTTTTCCTCACCTTCCAGAAACAAAGAAGCAAACCACCCATTCCTCTGTCACTGGGGTGGGTGATCAGCTTTCATTTGCTTTCCTCCACCTATATGCCCCAGCTGAACTGACCAAAGCATTTGGCAAATGACACCATAAGGCAGCTAACTAAATTAGAAGCTACCCTTTTCACTGGCACCACAAATGCATTTAGAAATTACAAAAAAACCCCAACCAAACAGCCAGAAACTCAAGACAGACATCTGATTTTCAATAAAACACTCCCATTGCCCTTCATGAAGACCAAGACTGGATCATCTTCGACAGCCTACTCTACAAGACATAAGGAACACTTGGTGTTCAGTCACTAAATTGTAAAACCAGCAGTAACACACCCTGTATGCTAATCCTTGATGAAAATGTCCAAAGAAATCCAGTCACCTGCAACTCACCTGTAATGTCACACTCATTTAAATCACATTTCCATGAGAAATAAAACCATCTTTTACAAAGCACCACATTATGAAGGAGAACCCACCAGAATTTCTAAAACTAGATTTTGAGGGAAGTATTTCAAAAGTAGGGAAAAAGTAAAAGAAAGGAGTATGCACGATTTTAAGATGTCTGATAGTCTTGTCAAATAAGAACTAGACTCTTTTGAAATCAATAATGGTATACGTTTGATCTCAACAGGTTTGAGCAGGACTTAAACATTTAAAAAACATTTAACAGACTATTTAAAAAAATCATTCAAAAAATGTTTTCATATCTGATTTCTTGACCATAAAATTGCAACAATCTCCTAAGTCCACATGCAATAGCGATTACAAAGCCAGGCCATCTTTCCTCTTCTCTGAACAAACAAAGTAAGTTACACCCCAAGTACACCAACCTGCTGCTATTTGCGAGTCTGAAAAGCACCATACCTCACTAATTTCACTCAGAGACTCTCGGTCTAGAAGAGCTCTGAATATCTGGCAAAGCAGAGTCCCACAATAACCACACTATTTAGGTCAAGAGCAAGTGATTAAAGAAAAAGGATGGAATGCCAGTGATAATATTCAATGGATTTCATAGTCAGCCCAGGGCCTTTCAGCCTGCTTCAGACAGGACCACTAAAGCAAATTATATTTAAGGAAAAAAAAATACTGACAGCTCATCAATTGATTTTCATTGAAAATCCTAAGAAAAATTAATAAAGAAGTTAAGCTGCTGAAATACAGTTTCACCAATTAGCTTAATGTCAGAGAATTCTAATTAGGCGCCTTGAGATTGCTATTTAGCGTTTAAGCCTTTAGAGTGCCAAATTCTCCCTTTCACACAAACTGGTTGCAAAATTAAAGACATTAGGCAGCCTTAATTATATTATCAGAACAGCTGGGATTAGGCAATCTCTGAAGTCAAGGCGGTATTCTTTTGTCACAGGGTAGAAATCCCTTGCTTTCCAGGGTGCCGGATTTTGGTGCTGTTCCATATCTCACCCATACAAAGCAAGCTGCATTAGAAACAAAAAAAAAAATGAGGACAAAGAACAGAGTAATGCTTAGCAAATAATGAACACATTAAGGAAAGAGAAAAGGTAGGTGAAAAGATTAAGCCTGAAATCGGTAGGTTTTGCTAACACCTCAGCTGGCACCTGGCCTACCCAGCCTCTAGTGGCAGAAAGACTAAGGGAAAGCTCTGTAAACCAGCTTGGCTAGCGGATACAACTCTGTTATCTAAAGCTAAAGCACATTTCGTACTCGCTTGTCCCATGGGGTGTGAAATTAGCAGCTATTGTTTTCACACATTTTTATAAACACAATGCCTTTTATGTCTTTACACTGTTTAGACCGCTATGTTTTTCTCCTCACATGGGAATCTTTCAGTTTTTTTTTTCTTTATTCAAATTTTAAATCAACAGGATTTATATTCCAGGAACACGCTGGCATTTAAAAAAAACACCAACCATTTTCTCCACACAAACTTTAGCTAAACGTAAATATCTCTCTACACTTTTTAGTCTGTAATCCAATCAAATTAATATTACACTGATAACATGGCAGAGAGGAATTCAAGTGTTCAGCTTGAAACAAGCTTTTAAAATAGCAGAAGGGAGCCAGAACTGCTTTTAATCAAGTGTTACAACCCCCCTGCATAGTTCTCCTTGATGTAGAAAAAATATGCGCTGGCTTTGTTATGATGATCCTCTACATTTAAAACCTCTCCCCAGCTGATTTAAAATAACTTTTGTTGTTAACATCTGTGTGAGCAGAGGCCTTTTTAATACAGGTTATAGGAAACTTTTTACCTGCTCTACTTTCTACCGCTAAAAATACTAGGAATAAACAAACTACTCCTTCAATCCAGTTAAATAACAACAGCTCAATGACAAAGCAACAACTAATTTTAGATTACAGTCATTCTTAACTATAGCAATATCACAGCAGAAACCAAATAAATCCACTACAGCTTAAAATATTTGCCCCATTAGAATACTGCACTAATGTCCTGTTACTACTCCTCACACCTTAGAGATATGTTCTGCTTCACAGAATCATAGAAACATTTGGTTGGAAAAGACCTTTGAGATCATTGAGTCCAACCGTACCTATCCACTTCTAAACCACATCCCTGAACACCTCATCTACCCACCTTTTTAGGCACCTCCAGGGATGGTGACTCAACCACCTCCCTGGGCTGCTGTGCCAGTGTCTGATAACTCTTTTGGTGATGAAATTTGTCTTGATGTCTAATCTGAACATCCCCTAGTGCAACCTGAGGCCGTTTTCTCCCATCCTATCAACTAGTTTCTTCGGAGAAGAGACCAACACAAGTAGAAGTCTGAACAGTTAACATATTAATTTGAAGAAAGGAAATTTTTTACTAATAGCCAAGAGGGACTTTTTTCCTTCTATTTGTGCTTAGAGTGTGTTCAAGAGCATCATCTTAGTTTCTTCAGAAAACTAGGAAGGGTTTTACTCTGAAATAACTGTGCTCTGTATGTGTGTTCACATGTGTCCATGGAGAATATGGCAGGGTGGGAAGGAGAATAGCAGTATGAGACAATATGCAAGTATGCATCTTAAAAAAGTAGAGTAAGATGAGAATTCCCACTCGATAAAAACAAAAAGGAATGGATATTGCTCCTTGCGCTGCAACAGAAATCCCAATACAAATGATGTGAGGATCAAAGATGCATGGTTTCTCCCAGGTGCTGCATTGCACACACTTGTCTTAATTCCTGATGCACGATCAATAAGTAGACTGCCAACACTCCAACTTAAGTTAATACAGAGAACAGCAAAGAAGTCCAATCCTAATCTAAATCGGTTAATCAAATAACTACACAGGGCAAGGAAAAAGCCACACTACAGTAACTAAGCAGTTTCTTCACTTGATAGGCAAATTACCACTGCATTGAGAATGTGGTCTGGCCAATAGCTGTGAACTGCCACCCTCTTTGCAAAAGAACAGTGCCAGTCAGACTCCTCAAAACCATTCCCTCCTTCACAGTCCTTTTTTACTGCTTCTACCTCCAGTGCCAATATTCTGTAAGCAGAGAAGTCCATGCAATCTACATTCATTAGGTGCTCAAGTTAAGTTTAAATCACTTGCTTTGTTAACTCACTCCAATCTAGAGGTTAGAAAGACAGTTAACAACAAATAATCAATCTTTTGGGCTTCTCCAGATCACAGGAGGCTTGAGTGGCTGTTCTGTGAGCTGCTACACAAGCTGCCTTCTCCTTCTGCTGTTCTGTGGACCCGCCACACAGGCACACACTTGATCCCAGTTTATTCCCTTACCCAGCTGCTTAGAGGGGAGCACTGGAAGATGGATCCTACTGCTGCCTTCTCATGCTGTATTTATACTGCTCTGTCCTTTTGTCTAGTATAAAGAAGTGAGGATGTAATTTATTAGTCTCAATCAGGGAAGTATATCTATAAGTCAACACAGAAAAGCCAACAAAATAAAATGAGAGGAAAAACACTTCAACCTAGAATACAGGGATGCTCGTTATTCTGCATCTTTTAAAAACAGACAGTAACAAAACTCCAACAGAGCACTTTGCTCTGAAGGAAAAACCCACCTGCCCTGCCAACTCCAAACGTTTATTTCCATAGTAGTCTCTGTCATCTACTTTATTTTCTCCTTGAGCCAAAATTACTCTGCGCACCATCACTGCTGTGTATATGCACTTGGCACGAAAATTGAATTCCTTTACCTGTAAACAAAATAAAAGAAGAAAAACATACTGATGTTTCAGGATCAGTTCTTTAGTTTTTATTCAAACACATACATTTAAATCAATGGGTAATCTGGGCTGACCAAAGAGTTACAAAAGGGTTTTGTGTACCTGACCTTCTTAAAAAACGCTCAAGTGATATTGAAACAGACAGAAAATGAAAACAAACCAGAATAAAGGTACAGGTCATGAGAATAAGTTCTTGAGCAGCTGATACCACCAGGCTATGCAGAAAAAAACGCATAGTGTGGTAAGTAGTTCAATAACACAGCATTTCATAAACACAAAGTACTTTTGACTCAATCCAAATCTTCCCCATTATTTTGAGGATGATTTACTTTATTTCAGTTACAAAACTATCAGATATTTTTCCCTGCCAGTAAAGCTCCCGCTATAAATAACCACACAAATTTACTCCAATTAAAAAAAAAAACATTACATACAAGAACGTGTGTCAGAATAGTTGATGCTAACAGCTCTCGTGCTTCTTCCATCTTTGTTTTCTTTGGGCCTCCCCACATCCTTTGCCTTCGTACTTTGTTTCCAATGTACTTCAATGCCTGTCAAGGGGGAGAATTAACTTGAGTAAATATCAGAATTGCAACCAATACAAATCTACACACACACACACACACACAAACTCCAAGCAAAGTGCAGAATACCTAATAAATTCTTGAAAATTGACACAATTGATTATAATTAAATATACAACATGTTGTTGATCATATATTGGTAGCATTCGAAATGAGAATGATTACTACAATATTAAAAGAAAGGAGATTGCAGAGATATAGGAAAACTGATTATTTAAATTCCAAGACACCTAGCTTATTTAATTTGACTTTTCACCTCCAGTTCTTTTGTGTACTTGCTAAGTTTCATTCAGACATTAAGCTGTGAGGTGGCACTCACTGTTGAATAGGCACAAACGCTACTATGTGGCATCCACATCCGTTTCCAAGAATACTTTGCAATGATTAATGGATTCTTACTCTCTTACCAGTTGTCCAAGAAATGGAATCAATCTGCAGAATTCAGGATTGGATGAGTCAAAGAAACTATTCATGTCCACACAGTAAGTTCCTACCTAGAAACGAAGCCATCGCCCCTATGCTAAAGAATTACCCTTTCTGTTAAATGCCAGACTCTCCTTTCCAGCTGCTACCTTCTTCCCAAATAGTTCACTTTTTTTTTCATTTCATTTGACATTTCTTGCACAGAGTAACTTCTGTATTTCTGTTTTTCTACTTTCCTGGATACTTCACATTCCTCTATGTTCTTCCAGCCTCATCACTTTACTCTTCTGACTCTGAATTAGGAAGGCCTTCATGCTACCTCTAACCCTGAAAAAGCCCCAAAAGATAAAAACTAGAAAGACGTTCACTTTACAGCACTCAACAACACATGTGGAAAGATCTGATAAAGTTTAAAATGAAACAGCAGAAATAAGACTAATCTTCAAAAGCTTCTTCTAGCAAATTAATATGTACATGATGGTAACGCTGCTGCCAAAATAGCCTGTGTTCTGGCTATTTAAAAAAGTACACATGAGCTGCAGAGAATTCTGGCGAATCTTTAGCAGCATGGAGGGTGGTTATTATTGTAGGCTTTATACAAGTATAGAGATTAGAATTGGAGAAGAACATCTACTTATGATGAAATGGTCATATCTGCATCAATGGAGCTTCTGCAAAATGGGCCATGCAATTCCTTTTTAAAAAATGGGAATCGTTCTCAACAAAAACCCTTAACCTTATGGACATCATTACCTGTCCCATACATTAGAACATAACCCTGGGCTTCTGAAAATGAAGAGTTTCTTGACGTTGTTTTTTTCCAGTTAGGCAACGAGAGCAAAGCCTCACTTTTGTAAAGTCCTGCCCCCTTAAAAACTCTTAGCTTAAGATAACCCCCTAAAACCAAACCTCAACACATGAAGTGTATGTCAATTGCTGACATAGCAAAGTGGCCAATATCCACTGTCTTTAGATTTTTATGGCCTCTGGCCATGTGAAAAGACACACCTGCATCTGTGTAAAAATCTGAGCTTTTTGGCATTCTTCCAGACTAGGAGCAAATGCAGCCATCACGTGTTCCTCTGTGCCAATCATTTGCACAATCTCTTGGTCACTCTCCACACCCATGGCCTAGTAAAAGAAGAAAAGACAGAAATAGCACAGGCTTTATGTTAACTCACTGACATTTGCTTATGCTAATTTGGTATTGTTTGTCTGTATTACTACTAAGCAAAAGCTAGTTCTTCTCTAAGAAACTGTGCCATCTGGCACTGGCAGCACATATTCTAGCTAGGGAAGAACACTAAATGGAAATCTTGATAAGCAGCAGGAACACACACAAATACTCTTTGGAGAGTGCCTTTTTCTTCATTGACAGGAGTTAAATTCTATGCTTTTTCTTAAGAAAAAAATAAATACCAGGTAATAACAATCCTATGTATGTAACAATGAAAACCAAGTCAGAATCTACAATAAATATTGGAATGTGAAATTTCTTAAAAGATTACACGTGGTGTCTCACCGCAAGCAATTACACAAACTCAGTTGACTGTGATGCAGCACGTCCCATTTGAGAAACGTTTACAATCTACCTCCTTTGCAGCTCTCTGCATTTAGAAGATGACTTCACCACACAATCCCACTTGAAAGCCATTCTATTATTTCACTGATCCTTGGGACACCTTGTTAGACTTCATACTGCAGAAAAAGCTTAATAAACTAAGAAAGCGCTTAACAGGTTTAGAAAAATCTCTCTATCAGTAAGTATTTCAAGGTGGCAGCCAGCAGTGAAGACCTTTGTGGATTCCAGATGGTGCTTAAGCTCCCCCCTTCACACATTTGCCTGGAGCTCTGCCATATCAAAAACCAGAATAATCTCACTAAACCTCTCCTGGCTGAGTTATAATATGTTTCTCAGAACTTTGTGAGGAAGTTACGTTTTCATTCATATTATTCCTCAAACTGCCTGCCACAAAATCCATTGTAAATAATGGCCTCTGTAGACTCCATTCTGGTTCTGATTAAAAACTGGCAGTGTCCCAGAAAGTTACATTTTCCTAAAAAATGCACAAATACCTTCTCTTCTTATTGCCTTCACTGGGTGTCACTTTGCTTAACTCCTAGCTAATGTTATACTCTTGCAAAACTGTTGTTCTAATTGTGAAATAGGCAGTCTTTTTCTTTCATTTCTTCTTTATTTTTTGACAAAGAAGCGGCTGGTTGATGTTCCTTTAAATTACAACTTTGTATCTTTGCCTTGTGGTTTAATTGAAATTAAAAGCAGTGCAAAAGTAGCACAGACTCATAACAGTGTGAGAACAATTCCATTTCAGTGCAAAGCACAGATCACAATTCCACTACCTCAGACAGACTTGAGTGACAAATCAAGATGCAGTTACATCACCTGATAAGAGTGTTCCTTCATAGTTTGCTCCCACTAAGTCAGGGGTGTCAAACTCATGGCCCATGGGCAGAATCCATCCCTCCACCTTGTTTTATCCAGCCTGGCACCCGGTGGCAGCCCCAAGCTCCTTGTCCCTACGCTCCTGCCAGCACCAGTCATGTGTGCAGCGGGTGTGACGTGCGTTACGCTACAGGAGCAAGAGAACAGTAGGAACTGTGAGTTTGACATCCCTGCACTAAGTAGTCACCTTTCTGATCTAAAGGCTCTTTCAGAACCAGAATCTGTCCATGTGATATTACTGTAGTTCAGATCTCTGGTTTTCAAACATTTGTATGCCTCCTCACCCTTAAAAAATAAGGTCACACAGTAAACAAAAAACCTCAACAGAGAAGTTAACAAAATCCCTTATTACCTGACAGCCGAACTCATAAGAAAGTCTACAAAAAGCATGAAAGCTTCACAACAGTAATTTTCCATGTATCTAGGACCAAACAGCTGACCTGCAAATCAATTGAGGAACCACAACTGGACTCATACCACTACTTCACTTAGCCTATAGCAGAACAAAACTTTACTAAAGGAATCTTTGTGCCATTCTTGGCATGTATACCAGGAATACATTTATTGAAAGCACATCAAGTGCAAGCTGATATCACCCTATTTCTGTCCACTGAGTTAATTTTAGGATGGTAACCAGATCATAACGGTCAGGTAAAAAGTGAACAAAACAAGTGGGAAAAAAAGTCAACTTGCAGTTTTACTATGCTCTTTCATCCACTAAAAACTAGAAAGCTACAGTAAATTAAAGAGGGTTGATATAATAGTATTTTCTAACTTGATTCATTCTTTGGTCAAAAGTCTGACAACAAGATGAGAAACAAGACATGTCATTATAGCCATGTAGATTTTCTAGTTGAAGTTTGTAGCAGCAACTCACTTTAGAATTCTGAATTTGTGTGTGGGAAATAATACATGTTGTATTGTTAGATAAGTGGAAATTAAGGAAAATTAATTTATAATTCATGACTAAAAACTTAGGCAAATGACTGAAAAAGTTGGGCTGACACAATAGCCTAAAAGTAAACCCATTTATTCTCCTCTGTACTCTTGTCGATCATGGGCAGAGTGGCACACACACAAATCCAACTACATGCAACGCTAATGAGGCAAGCAATAGGCCCACACTGGTATCAGATAGATTTGTAATCTTAACGCTTTCTTTTAGAAAATTTGGCCCTGACGTTGTACTTCTACCAAAAAAAAATCCCATCCCCAAAATTAGCCTGTAACATCACTAGGATAGGAACAAAATATTCCTGGGTTGTGCCTTGTATTACACAAACACTGAAGACATGCAAAGTAGGAATGGGTCCTATACTTAAAGTGCTCACGATCCCAGGACAAAGCCACGGGAAAGCGAATTAACATAAAGACAAAGCAGGAAACAAGATGTCTTGTTTATTTTTGATTGCAAGGAAGTATTTCAAAAGGATAATTTTACAGGAGAGTGTAGGGGAAAGAGACATTGCAAATGGATAACAGAAGCAGCGAAAGGATGAGGAGGGAGACAGTAGCAGGCTGTTGACGAGCATGGCTGGAATGCTAATAGTCAAAGCACATAAGACAGAGTAGTCAAGCAAACATTCAGAATGCCCAGATCATCCTCATTTCAAGTGGAGCAAGTGTCCAACCAGGGTAAATCACTTTTAAGACTGTGGGAGGTTTCTGCTGCACAAAACGTGCGTGTGTGCGCGCACACACATGTACAAAGGAAAGAGCATACATGAGAGAGTGTGAACCCAGCTCTTCCTCCCCCAGCTTGTGTCTTAATGATGATGTCTAGGCGTTTCCATGGCACTTCCCTAGAATGTAGCTCTGCAGTCCATCAGGCTAAATTACAGAATGGAGACAGGCAGATGACTGGATTAAAAAGATGTCAGTGAAGTTCAAGGTTGACATCACAGACAGAATTGGTCTGGAGCTTTCATAATTCAAAAGATACGAGCTATGAAACTGCAGCCATGGGAACCTGTAACTCTGCAGATCCAGTAAGACCACCATTCAGCTGTTCCTCTAGAGTTGGATCTTAACAGCTCCAAGGCAAACACAGGTTTGTAAAAATGAAACTTGACCTGCTGCTCAAATCTTTTGCTCTACATCCTAGAGCACCTTCTTACAGCTCCCACAGAAACTCAAGACACTTCACGTAGTGATTCAGGTCGTAAAATTCAACTTTTAAGACCCCTAGGTTACTTAGAATTCTCTTCCTCCCCCAACCAGTTTTGGTGCAGCATGCAATATTCACTCACTTCAGCTCCCAGGGCTCAAGTCTACCAAATTTAGATCACACACTCAGAAGGAAAATAGCCCTTACCTTGAAACAATTCTAACTCTCTGCAATGTAGGGAGCTCCCTGCAAAAGCAGAAGCACCACCTCACCTGTAGCCCTGACATTTTTCAAGACAGAAAGACCCTTAAGTGCTACATAAATACTCCACACTTCCTCTAATGCTCATTGCTACCTAAAACTGTCTGAGGTCCCCTAGGAAACGCATGTCTAGCTCATAGCCTGACATACTCAAAAACCCACTATGCACATTTCACACAGACCTGTGACCTGTGCACAACCAACACACAGCTAAAATAAAGATCTCTTGCGGTTGCAAGTCAACTCAGAACATCCTAGGTATCATTCCAGTTGCATGTGTACATTAACTAATGAAGCAGTGTTACACAGTAAGCATGAAGCAAATTAGTTGTGTCTGTTTCCCATTACAAGCCAGCTCACAACCCTTTAACAACCTCAACAAATACATCCTTTGGAAGCAAATCTGTCCAATTTATAGCACTACTTGAATCCAAAACCTGCATTTACATATACAGTGGCTGCACAAATGCCCCAGTCACTTTCAAGAATAAATGTCAGGGAAAACGTGTTTAAGCTAGCACAGCAACAAAGCATTAACTCCCCCACATCTGAAGAACAGACACTTCAAGCCTGTCCTAGAATAGTGCCAGGAACATGCATTTTTTAGCCTATCAAATTTCAGTTAGCTGAGGTCAATGTGTCAAACATCACAAAACTAAAACTTTACGTGTGTTCAGCACAACTAACTATTAAATCTCTGAATGAGCCAATTGCAAAGATCCTTACAGGTTTGGATGGCAGAAAAGCAAACCAGCAGAACAGGTCATTTGGGCTTGCAGTTTAGAAAAGACTGTGGGTCAGGATGAACTGCAAGGCAGATGCCCCCTTTAGGGTGATGCTACACAGCCCAGTCTCCCCAGGTATCCAGACCAAGAGACCTTTAGATGTACTGTCCTGTTCCCACACACAATGCATGCACCTGGATATCTTTCCTCTCCATGAAAGAAAGAATGGGGAATACTGTATGTTCATGTCTTGTTCTAGCATGTAGCTGTGTCCATGTCTGAAATGTAAAAGTGCTCTTAGATTGTAGATGGAGCTCTGTATGAATTTTATGCCTCACTTCTGTCAGGCGGTAGCATTTGTAATGCTCTCTACTTCACAGCCCTTGCTTTAGATGACTATGTCTAAGAGATATTACCATGCCTGCACTTTATAGTTGCAGTAACTTTAAACCCATGTTAGATCATAGATCTCAAATACTTGCTTGGATTTCTATAAAGCTACAATTATTTACGTTCCTGATCGACATCTTAAGTCATAACACTGGGCTATTTAACACTCCAGGAATAGAATGACAATCCAAAATAGCCCAGCTTTCTCCTACTGACTCTCAGATAGTCCCTGGTCCACATACTGGATAGCAGCCCTCTACTAATTACTAGTCATTTTCTTAGTCAGAACTCAAAGGCCTGTGGAACTTGGTTGCAGCCTGGATGTTGGTCTGGGAGGAAATGCAGAGCAACAGATTTTTGTCACTCTTCTCAGTTTATTTTTTAATCAACAATTGCACAAATAAAAGTTAAGGATGCAAAGGCAACCAAAATTTCAGAGTTAAGGTTGTCTGTACAGCTTACCTTTGTCTTTTGCAGATGTGAATCTCTACATTACAAGAAGCAAACCACTTACTAGTAATGAGGAAGACCCACGCTCCATGCCTGAGGCTTATGTCTCAGCAGAAAGGAATTTTCCAACAAGTCTCCGATGCATAATACTGCGATGTAAGGGAGTTGAGGCTACACCAGGATCCCTAAGTCAGGGATTTTCCAGTTTCAGGGCTATAGCATTTGTAACCTTGCTTCTAGCAGTTAAACACAACAAAGTAATACCACATTACAGCAATGCTCAAGAAAGAAAGATCAAAGGTTGGTGCTTGCCTAAGAATTCATTGAAAAGGCTATCTGGGATTTTTAGTTTCCAGCTGGAGACTTATCAAAAGTGGACAGAAGATCCCTGAAGTTCACACGTCATTAAAGGAAAGGTAAGGAAAACTACCACTTGCAAGAACAGTTACGTGCTGGTCAAGAATGGAACATTTAGAGTAATTAAAATGGGTGCAGCTAATTTACTACTGGATTAAATCATTACAAATACTTGAAAAGCACTACTGCCAAGAGTTTCTGACAACTGTTATATCTTGTTCATTAAATAAATGCAAAATTATGCAGCATTATCAAAAATACAAAAGATACATACAGGCAGAGGGACAATTATAGCATTGTCAGAAGGTAATCAAACAGTCAGGACAATGCTGCTTGAAAAACCACCCCAACTATCACCTCCTCAGACTTAATAATCCAGGCCAGTTCCTCTTCTGTAAGCAGATATTTAGCTACACCAGCAGGGGGTGACAAAATGTAATAAAAGTCTGTAAGTGATGGTGGAATCCAGCTGTTTGGTAATCTAGCAAATGGGTTAAGAGCCAAATTAACACTTTCCTGCAACAGAAAAGTTGTGAACGTAATCCTGACACTTTCACGTGCATTTCTGTCCACAAATAATTTCTCAACTTCCTTTAACACTGGTCATTAAAACCAGATGATCTCCTCCAACTTCTTGAAGAAATTAGCTTAATCAGAGATAACAGACATTTGTTTCTCAAGTCTAAATCCAATTATTAAACTATTTCCTAGTACCAAAACCAAAACACTTCCTACAAGAAAACCGACTATTAGAACTCTCAATCAGTCAAACAGCAGTGGTAATACAGAACGCCTGTACTTGCCAGTGCCAACAAGTAAGGACTGCTGGAAGAAACTGTTTGGATGCTGTGGGCAAGTGCTGCCCTCTCCTGGCAATTTATTTCCTTGAGTGACTATCACCTCCCGGAACCCTCTGTGCTGCAAACCATGACAGAGAAGACAAAAAGGGAGCTATAGGATTTACTTTTACTGGTTGCTAGATCCAGAGGCATTTTTGTGCCCTAAGTCACCACCTTCCCTGTGACAGTACCTCCAAGACAGCTGCTCAATTTCCTTCTGCACACAGAGCGGACCATGCTGCAAGCCCGTAGGCAGGTAGCAAAACCTACAGGACTGGAAGCAGCTACCAGCTGTCAGGAGGAAAGGTCCTAGCCCCAGGCCTAGCCATGCCCTGCTGTCTTCTCCAGCAGCCAGACAGCGCATGTCCACCCACCACCTTTACTGGCTGTTGCCCATGCGTTCAATACCTCAGAAAGATGGGGTACCAGCCTGCTTCCAGTCCTGTTTGGGCAGCTAGGGAGAAGGCATTGTTACACTCTCTGTTGTATGCAACCTTGAATGAATTAAAATGAGAGAAGCAAAGGGTCAAAGAAAACAACCCTGGTAGCTTTGAGGCAAATGAGAGACATTGTCACCAGCTCAGCTGTCAGGGCAAATACTCTCTAATTCTTGCCCAGAACCAGGGGTGGATGCCTCTTGTAGTCCTTTGTTAGTCCCACCAGAGATCACTTCAAAGCTGGAATGCCTGCCCATGCATTCACTGCACTGAAGAAGATACTGGTGAGTGTTCCTGCATCAAGCACGGACTCGGCATTTTATGGTTTGAGCTAACTGGGGTGACTCTGACTCTGGCTTGGCCTAAGTTTAAAGTAACTTTTTCTGAAAGCTAACTGCATGTTTTTTTTCTTTCAGACAGTTTCTCTCTGGAAGTGATAACATGGAACACTGGTATGCAGAAAGGCAAATGTTTATACTTATCCCTCTAGTAATGAAGGCCATCCTTGAACTGGTGGAGTGCCATAAGTACATAGAGGTGAAAAAGGCCACACCTTCAGGGAGGTGCAGACAGGACAGGTGAACCCAAACTGACCAACAGAGTATTCCATCCCATATACATCATACTCGGTACAAAATTGAGAGATCACAAGGGTCTCACTCTCTTCTGTCATGGCTGGCATCCAGCGAGGACCTCGTTTGTCTGATTTTTCCTGACCCCAGATCCGTGCATCCCTGAATCCAGTTCCTGAATTCAGCTCCCTCCTAGCCACAGACCCATTCCCTCGTGTCTGCTCCACAGAGTTTGTGGTGATGTACAGTCATCGAGGAGTGGGGTAGGGGTGTGATCTCAGGTATTTGTACATATTTCATTACTGTCTAATTATTTTAATCATTATTACTATTATTATCATCATTTCATTAAAGCTGTAATTTTAGTTTCCAGTCCGCAAGCCTTTTTCCTCTCATTTTCCTCTTTCCCTTTCCCCTGGGGGTGGAGGGTTAGAATTTGGGAGCCCAACTGCATGGTTCTCAGCTGCTGAATTTAGCTAAGTCGGGGCTAAACTGTGACACTGCAGTATTCTGACTGAGGCAGAGTTCATTCACAGGGAAAGGAAGCAAACTGCCAAGAAATAAAAGCCACTCTAGTAATCTTAAAGGATTTAGGAATAGGTCTAAGTATTGCAAGACTTCCCCAAAGGCTACCAGTTTTGTTTACAGTTATGACTGGAAGTCACGTATAGTGAGCTCATAGCTATGCCATGTCCCCGGACTGAAATAAATGGTTTTGAGCTACTCAGCGGCCCATGAGTTGGAGGTGGGGCAGGGGGACTAAAACCAGAAGTGAATACCCTTCACACAACTTTGCAACATAGCCCATAACAAAAGAAACCAAAACCTTTCTGGCTTTCTGCAGCAACAGGAGCACAGGCAGCAGGGCAGAGGGACCTTACAGAGCAGTAAGGAGGTAGCAGCATTTGTCTTGGCACAGCAGTGCTCTCCTTGCAAAAAAATGAAGTTCTTTTTCTCCTTTTTGCTGTATAGTAAAGATGACTTCCCAGGGGAAAAAAGCTTGCATTCTCTAAGCCCTGCCAAGTCCTTCTGTATACAGTCCTTCTGAGAAGTGCTGCCAATCTTTGTTCCGAGCTACAGTACAGCTTGTGGCTTTTTTCAAAGCAACAGTTTTATTACCTTAAATATGATAGCAATGGGAATATCTTCTGACAGAGTGTTGTGCCTCAGGTAAAATCTTCCTTGTTTCACAACCATATTTGTTCTGCTCTTCTTCTCATGAGTGGAACTGAAGTGAAAAAAAAAATATTATGTTCAACAGAAAGTTTGCACTGACACTCCTAGACTCTTGGGTATAAAACTTAACAAACCTGAGCAATCTTTCAGTTTAACTAATCCCACTTTCTCCCCTTTTAAAAATTACATTAGAATAGCCAGACATCACCCTATAACTCCAAGGTAATAGTGTATTGTCAATAGTGAAGGTCAATACTCAACTTAAGCAAGTAGAAGTCTGAACTTTTTTCAAAATCATCTTTGCACGCTTTCATCCTCGACTTGGATGTAACCCACAAGGTTACATACCCATAAGTACTGTGGCAACAACGGTACTGAGATAACAGTACTTTGTATTGCATGTTTACCCTCACCTAGGCCTGCTGTGGAACTCTAACAGAGCTAGGAAAGATGGACGCATGAGAGGCCTCTGGAGGAGAAAAAACAGCTCTCACACTGAACAGTGACAAGTGCCATACTATACCAGCATGCAGCTTAAAACAAACCAAAAGGCAAACACCATAAAAATAAAACTCAGTTGAGGAGGAAAAGCCAAATTTAGACTACCTTGCCATTTTCAATAATTTACTTAGTACAAAAATGTAATTTTTGTTTCCTTTTCAATTGGCTATAACAGCTTTTTCACCAGTTTGATTTACAGAGCCAGGCAAAAGTAGTTACATCCAATTTCCACTGCAGTAGTTACATGTTACTTGCTGCAAAACGAGATCAAACACCATCAATTAGGTAGTGTATTTTGTTGTGTTGAAAATTAGAACTTGCTTTTTACTAGTCTGAGATGAAGCACAAGAGAAATTCCCACTTATTGTTGGGAATACTGTACTAACTGATTTTGGGAGTGACGTTTGATTGTACAGAACAACAGCAGCAAGAGAGGGGTAATAAATGTCAAGAGATTTTTCCCATTCAACTTTCCTAGGAAGAAAACCACACAACTACAACAATGAACTTTTAATGCTTTAGTTGTATCTCCTTTAAGTAAATGCAGGCCTTAACCATACCTGGTAACAGAAGCACCAACTGTGCCTTTTCTATCAGCTTCCACAATGATTCTGTTTTTCGATAACTGCTCTTGAATAAGAATGACTTTCTCTACACCTTTAACAATGAAATAGCCACCTATTTAATAGAAAAAATAGATTTTGCATTTCAGCACCTTTGCACATTATTCACCTCCTTTAATATGCCTTTGAATATAAATTATTAGAAAGTACACAGTAAGTACACAAAGGACAAAACAAGAGAGTAAATTCTCCCTTAAAAGAGTAAAGAATAAATTCTGAGTGGAACCTGTTCCACTAGACTAAACAGAACTGTTGCTAGGTTCACACACAGTATTTGGGATAAAAGACTTTATTTGGGAAGTACTTTGACAGCAAGAAGTCACAGGCAGATCAAAAACTGCAAAGCTGTAAAAAATCCCAAATGTGTAAGGTAACCATACTCATTAAAAGATGTTACAGAATTGTTAGTTCTACAAATTAGGTAAAAATACTGCCTGTCAGAAGAGTGTATCATAAAGGCATCAGAAAAAGAACTGGCCATTTTAGATGCTTGATGTCAAATAAAGAAAATAAGTCTTCCGTAATTATCAACTTGCTCTCTCCAGTGACCCAGGGAGAAATTTCTTTTGCATTGCTTTTAAAAATGTATTTTAATGGCCTTGTCGTATCTAAGACAATATAAAGAACCTGCACATGAGCCATGTTAGCTTCCTCTCTTAAACTGTAGTTATCTGTCAATGCTCCTCAAGCACAGCACGTGACGTCACTGTACCTTGCCATCATAGGCAAGCACAGTGCAGGACCAGCGCACGCTTCAAAGGCAGCAGATAAAAACCGAAGTAGTTGCTTTTTATAACACTTCATCTCCTCTCTACATTTCAAATATTCTCAGGTAACACTTTATTCTTGCTTTATAAAAGGCAGCAAATGAGAGTTCCTGCTCTGGAGAGTTCCACTCTCCCCTGATCCACTTCACTGTCACGAATGAACTCCATCTCTGTTCCCACGTAACAGATCACTGCACACAATACTATACCCGCTTCTCAACTTTTTCAAAATTTTGGTGTGTTGTTTTTGTGGTTAAGAACTCTGTCTGCAAACACAAACAGTTGATGCTGTCAGTAATTTCTTAATATTTCGAAAGCCTGCCAATTTCTTTCAGTTACAAGCATACACTTGAGAAGTTCCCACAAGGACATCACAACCACAGGAAACATACCAATAGGGTATTTCTTTACTGGAAAAGATTTAAAACCAAAAGCACAGATAGCAAAAACTGAACATGAGTGGCAAATGTACCTGGATCTAATGGACATTCATTAAGTTTGGCAAATTCTGCTGGAGTTTTTCCAGTGAGAACACAATTGGAGCTACGCAGCATTATAGGCATTCTGCAAGAAAACCAGTTATGCTTTTACTTTAGATTCAAATACAAAAATATGAATGGTCAAATTCAGAACAAAAAGCATGCTGAAAAAAATGAAAAAAACACGTTTTAAGGTCACAGTGTCACAGTATCACAAGGTTGGAAAAGATCTCTGAGATCATCCAGTCCAACCTATAACCCAACACCAACACCTACTCGTCGTCTAAACCATGGCACTAAGTGCCTCATCCAATCTGCTTTTAAACACCTCCAGGGACGATGACTCCACCACCTCCCTGGGCAGCGCATTCCAACGGCCAATCACAGGTCATTAGAACACACTGGAAAACATTGCTTTAACCTCTCCTTATTTCATCAAACATAGTTTGAGGAGACAGCCCTGAAACTGGACATTTACTGGCAAAAACTGTAGATTCCTATTTAAATTTAATGCAGCTACTACAGGCATCCATGGCAAGTGCAATCTCCAAAGCCAATGATTACTGATGTCCCCAAAACCAGTACAGTCTGCACTGAAGAACATGCCATTAAAGATCCACTGCCACCAGTTTTAATCAGAAAAAGACGCTTCAGATCTGATTTCCCACACAGCAATCACAGCTAAGGGCTGCAGACAAACAGCGCCTCAAACACATAACTTAGGCATGAAGCTTCCCCAGTTACAGCTCTGATTTCTCTTGTGTCATAAGCACAGAAGCCTGCAGTAAGTATGAAGCAGTGGAAAATAGTCCAAGAATTAAAATCATATTCTATGCTTAGGGAGGAAATAAAGAGAACCTACAGGTGCATAGACTGGATATAAGGCAAAACTTGGAAGAAGGTGCATGGAGAAGCTGGGGAGTCTCCATCCATGGAGGTCTTCAAGACCTCACAGGGTAGGCAACCCTGTCTAAACACAGAGCTGACCCCATTTTGAGCAGGAGGTTGTACTGTAGAACTCCTGAGATCTCTTCCAACCTGAATTACTCTGTCACCCTGTAATGAAGTCAGGGAATGCTCACATTCATCTGGGTTTGTGTGTTTATACTGCAGTCTTACTAGGAATCTGGTTTATTCAACAATTAGCAATGGTTTTGCAGTTATTACTAAAACCAGTACTTTTAATTTTGCAATGACGCCACTTGCAGTTCTAGCATTCTTTTTCATATTTCCTTCTTTGGTTTTGTGCGAATACAAACACAGACAACATCCATCCTTCTCTGGAAGGAGACTGATTTCCAGAAGCCTTTGCAAAACAAGATCTTATAACAGATCCTAACAACTACATCTGGTACAGCTGTTTATCAAGATTTGCCTGATCACTCTTTCTTGTAACAAGAAAGCAAGGTCAGCCTACATTTATTTTGCAGTAAAAGCTCTTCCCAACACAGCAGCAAATGATAACTAATACCAGAAGCTCCACACACGGTATCCTACCTGCCAATGGGTAATGCATTGCGTATGATTCTCTGGCTACCTCGTGTATATTCAATGTCCACTGTAATCGGGGCAGAATAAGTCATGTCTCTCAGGCGGCACTAAAAGGAGAACAGTCACATGGTTAAATCTCGGCTTACAAGCTGAAGAGTCTCTCTTAAAGCATCCTATGTTTGCCTGGTTTCCTGTAAGTGTTCACAAAGAAACTGAGAAAAGCAAAGCTTGACCAAACTCTTTGTGGTACCTGGACTACATCTGACAGAATCTCCTGTTAAAGACGAAACAAACAAACAAAACCTTAAAACACAATCACTTTGATGTCTCAAAAGCAGCTAGTGGATCTATGTCTTCAGAGGACAGCACTGCAGAGCAAAACTTCTAAACTGTTTAATTAAACAAAGAGGTCTAATCAGCAGAGCTGACACAAAGACCATATCATGCCATAGGCTTTGAGAGCAGTGCTCAGCTCCGGGACATTTCCACATGAAGATTCACTACAGCTGAAGAGCTGTGTCCTCACACAAAGTTTGATAGAAGAGAAACACACGAGAGTGAGAGGGACACTGCACTACCTTACTACTAGAATAGGCAAATTGTATGGTACCATTTCTGAAGATGACTTACAGAAGGCTCACTACAGTATCACTTCCTGCAAAGACTCTTAGAATTTGTCTGCAAATTCCTCAGACAGCAAGAGAAGCAGGATATACAAATCTAGGACGTTATATAGCCTAAGGCCCAATCATTTCTAATCCAATCTTTCCAGTCTACTCTCCTCAACCTCACTCTATGACTCTGTTGCTGGCCCTTAAGGTATCTTCAAGTAAGACAAGGCTTACTGCACTTGCTGAATACAACAGGGTCACTCACAGGAGGTCATTTGTGACTTCAGTGAGCGTTCCATACCTTTCAGCTCCAGGATTATAAGACTACCAGTACTCAGACTTGTACATTTATGATTCTATAGCCTCTCAGTGTTTTGGTTATGCATTAATAAAAGGCAATTAAGATTGTGCTGTGCAGTGAAGATGAAACTGCATGGAAAAATATGCCTCAAGAATCATTGCAAACTGTATGCTCTTTCTCTCCATTTTAAAAGATAAACCCCTTCCCTAGTAATAAAAAAATTACGTGCACCAGCAGTTTTCAAGCTGTGACTTGTAAGAAACTAGGTCCCATTGTGCTCCGAGCAACCTCACTGAGTGTAAAAGTAACTGAGAATATTTCCATTTTCTAATTAAATTAATATGTATGAATAGTTGATGAAAATCCTACAAGGACTGCATGAGAAGGAGAATTGGGCAGCTTCATTAGTGTTACTTGGGGGAAAGTAAAAGCTTTGAGATTCTTTGTCTGTGCTTTGTCCACACTAGACACAAATATAAAGTAAGAATTACAAAGTGCGATATTCCAGCACTTGCATTTTTGTATCACCTTCCTTGAGTTAATATCTCCTTACTTGAGACACCCAGAGGTAAAAGACAGGCATGACTTCATCTTCAAGCAAACCAAGGACATGAAAACTCCAAAATTTCATTGAAAATACCCCAAATACTCAGATCCTTATGAAAATGTGATCATTTCAGTTATCTTTGGGAAGAAATTTTATAAGCCTAACAGAAATATGATGACGTATTCATAAGTATTCAATCTTTTTGGTTTGTTTTTTAAACTGCACCACTGTGTGGACCTGATTAGCACCCTATTTAAGAAAATAACTGTGCCCTTCACGTGTGTATAACACACTGAAAAAAAGAAAGAGAAACAATACACTAGTATTAAGCATCAATGAGGATGTACCTGAGATGTAAGAGTAGGTTATTCTAAATTTAAGGTCAATATGCTCTACAAAGCATTTAATTTGCCCTCTTCTGCATGCACAGTCACTACAGTTATAAAGTAAGCAAGCATTTTAATACCTGGATTCTTGCCGATGAGTTGCTGGCCACAATTTTTTTTTTTTGCATTGACTTTCATTCTTATGTAGAAAATCTTCCATGCTGCATTTTGTGCACATTCATATCTACTGATTTAACATTAGCTACACATTTGTGAGATCCATAAGCTGTCCCATATTACATTTAACTGCACTGTTGAGTTATTGGTCTTAATTCAAATCTTCCCGTCGAACTAAATGAGATTCGAATCAGGTCACAGGAGGCAGAATCCTGGCTATGCACAAGAGGCAGCCACTAGATGGCTTTTTTTTAACAGAATTTCTCCAAAGCACAGAATGTATTTCGTAGACTCTAAAGTGTGCCACATACATTACATGAAGAAAAAAATAACCCAACTTCAAGTATCACGTGTATACAGCAAGGAAAAAAAGGCATCTGACACGTGAACTGATTTATTACGCAGACAACAGGCTGTATGTAGGTGAGTGCGAGTTCCAAGCTCAGCTCACATCCTGAGGCCAAAAAGAGGTTGTCAGTGTCTCTGTTGCACTGGTATAAATCTCAAAGCACCACATAGGAATGCTTTGTTCCCAAGCAATGTCTGAAGGGAAATGAACAGCTTTAGATATCTGGAAGCAGTCCTAGAAGGTCCAAACCTTATCTTAATTTAAGGCTTTCTTATACCTACAGAAGCTACTTTATATCCTGTCAAAAGCAACACACTCTCTGATTTCAGTCACAGCAGCGTTTGTTCTGCAAAGTGCATGTTTATTGCCGAAGTACACATTCCATTTGTAACCTACATACTTATAGCAATGCAAAGCAGTTAAGTATGCTCCCCCATAAGGCTAATGTTTTTCTGTCGTTTCTTATAATTTTATCAACTTCCACCTGTTTCTCCCCAAACTTTATACACTTGCTTCTGACTCAGGCTTAAAAACCATGAGTAAAAAATCAGACATACATTCCCAAGAAGACTGAGAGGGAAAGGGAGAATGAAGTGACCTATGGTGGAGACAGTAGCAAGGCTTATATTAAAAATAAGATGATAAAAACATCAAAGAACTCTGTATCTTACTCTGAGGACTTCAGCTCTGTCCCAAAGAGAGCCACAAGATTAACCAAGAGAAATACTTGTCTCTAATTTCATGGAAATCCATCAAATACAGCTACCATGAAACAGTGAATACAGCTACTCCCACGTGTCAGAATAAAAATAAAATTTAAAAAAAATCTATTACGCAATGTCTAAATATCTGAGGCTTCTTTCTACGGCGATGGTGGCAAGCATTGTATCACCTAATGTAGGATGCGTGTACTCAAAATAAAGCTGCACAAAGCTACCATCCAAGACATTCCCAAACAAGAGAGATGCAGACATTAATACCTCATGAGGAGATACAGGTCGTGTCACATTGAAGCTCTCGTCCACATCTGGAGTACCCACATAGATATTGAGGTACCTGTAACATAAACAGTTCCAAAATCAGCAATGAGCCAAATACTTTTCAGGCAACCTGAAGGAAGCAGAATTCTACATACACTGAAAAAGCAAAGTTACTTTGACCAATGTATGTTGATTAATAATGAGCAATGATTCCTCCCTAAGTAACTCATTGCATTCGAGTTGTGTTCAAGTTAGTTAAGATTTAAGCTGCGCATGCAATAAACCCCAAGTCACCTTTACAAACAGACAAAAACAAACTCCCACCTGTCATCCAAGATTACTAAACTACCGAAAAATGGTGACACAAGGTATTGTTAATAGCTGGCTATTAAATCTGCTCCACGTGATTTTTCTTTAAACCTTCCCATCTTTCAATGCTCCAAATAAGAAATAAAGTCATGGAAAATACTCTCTTGAGTTACGCCTACCCAGGTGCCTATAAATATTTAATAGCCAATAATAAGCCCATGTGACAGTACACATGCTACTACTGATACGGAAACCATGTCACACTTACTTCAAGTACCACATTGGGTCAGCATCACTTGTAACTTTTTCATTGGCCTTCATGATTTTCTTTATCTGGAGGAGAAAAAAACATAAAATAAAATAGAGGCATGCGCCTTTTCCAAGTACTAAAAGCCACTCCCTTCCCACCAAGAAAGCATACCTCTACGTTGATGAAATAGTTGAATGAGTCTATGTGCTGCTTCACAAGTCCTTTCACCTGGAAAATACATGCATGTAGCAAATAAAACTAGCTTCAATAACATTAATCATACAAGGCAGAAATTAAGATACCAGCATTTATAAGTGCTTTTGGATCTGGGCTAAATTATTTCAGTTGGCAAACATCTGAAAGTGCCTGGACGGTCGGTCTGGTTCTACACCCTACAGTTCCAAGTTCACACCAGAGCTGTCATTGTTCTGAGTCAGAAAAGTAATTCAGTAACTGTACAAAGTAAACACCCAATAGACTCTGAAATTCATGTAAACAGCAAGAGCCATTTTAAGTCAAAATATTTTATCAGTCTGCCATTCTTTTGAAACAATTTCAGCCACTGGTATTATAATTAACCATGTGTGCTGCTTGAGAAATAAGTTGTATGCATCCTAACAAGAGCAGGTGGCACAAAGAAGAATAAAAGGGAGGGTCAGTGAAACAGGGGAGATGGAACAAAAGTGAGGTGTGAAAGAGAGAAGCCAACAAGCAAGGAAATAGTCACAGAAGGGCAGGATACTCATAAGAAATCTGAGTTTGATTTGTAGGCAGGAAGACAGAGAACACACCCAAAGGTAACCCATTCCCTCACGTAATGAGTTGATACAGTACGTTTCAAGGATTTAAATTCCAGGCATTTAGAGCAATCAAAAGAAGGAGGATTATATGAAGTAAAATGATCTGGGATTAAAGAAAAAAAAGAAAGATTTTGGCTTGAAGGAATACTAAGAGAAACATTCGTTTTCTTACTAGATTGGCATTTGCAGAAATAAAAGGAGTAACTATCCTAACTGCAGTGCAAAATCCAGCCCTGAAAAGGGAAGAGTGCCAGCTGATATTGACACATGCTTACATGCTCACCGAGGGCTTTAAGCTTTGAAATATCCCATGACAACTTACACGTTACAAGACTTAAAACTTCATACAGAAAACAGATGCATTTAGCAGGCTCGCATGATAGGTAACAGCTCATTCTGAAATTATTAGAAAGAAATGGGAAGCTTAGCATGACAAATCCAGCTGCTCAGTGAAGCCTCTACGGGTTAAGACAAGTTAGGTATGTCTCCAGAGCAAAATTATTGAGAAAAGTTTCCCTAATTCACAAAAACACTGCACATCCTATGACATAGGCAAGAAAACATTACAGATTTAATAGTGTCCAGAAATCAGGCTGGTAGCTCTTTCCACTTTTTTTATGAGACAATATCGACAGCTTTATTGAAAGAAAGCTCCATTATAGATACTGTAAAGCACAACATCGGCTTTGTATAATAGAATCACTGCTGGCATAAATAAACTAACATGCCACAGAAAGGCCAGACTACCATCAGCAGCCCTACAGTAAAGGGCTCATTGGCTGGAAATAATGTGAGATAAACTTGGCATAAAGCACACAATAAACTGCACCTCACAATCAGCAGCCTTCCCTTTTTAAGAGTCTCAAGAATTCAGACAACATCACTAGCTCAGGCTCGTGATGGAAATTCATGTGGTTGCTAGGAGAGACTCAGAAATGGGATTTATCAGGACCCTGAAGCATCTTCACAGCCCTGAACCAAAGTGAAAACACACAATCTGTGACTGACTTTTGTTTTCCTGCCAGGATCAGACTCTCAAGAGTGCAATAAAAAGAGAAGCACAGGTATTGAAACTGGTAAGGAAAGGAATTAACTAACAGTGGGGCTGAAAATAACCTTGCTGAAGTAGGCAACATTTTGGAAGACTGATGACTGATGCAGAGGTGGCTGCAGTTCCCTGAAGGTACCTATGCACATCACAGACTTCACCTGCTATTTTTATGATACAATTTTCATTACTGCCTTTCTCTTTACTCACTTCCAACTCTTCGTTAGTCCCGTTATTACATTTTATATAGAACCGTGCTTTCGACTAATACCAGATTACATGAGTACCACTGAAATTAAGACACAAATAATCTTCCAGTTCAGTCAAGCTCTGACTTCATGAAGGAAGATATACATATATTCAAGCCTTTGGAGGATTCAGGTCTGTGGTTACGTGCCTCCTGTGACAAACACAACTATAAAACTAACACAGCAGTCTTATATAAAGACGACCAATAGGAATATCCGAGTTCCAGTAAAACAGCAAAGTAATCTGGGAACACTACACAAATACACTGTTCACTGAGAACACCTATACAAAAGTGCCTCCACAAATTAATCTGTAAATTAATAAAAACACCGTTCTGAGCAACAAGTTTATTTATAATTGCATTGAACTAAAAAAAAAAAAAGTAATTGCAAAATCCACAAGGAGCAGGGGTGTCAAACTCACAGCGCACAGACCGAATCCAGCCCTCCACCTTGTTTTATCCAACCCAGCACCCTGCTTCTACCCAGCAGCAGCACCAAGCTCCTTGCCCCTGCACTCTGCCAGCGCTGGTCACGTGTGCAGCGTGTGACGCACGTTACACTGCAGGAGCAGGAGAACAGTGGAAGCTGTGAGTTTGACAGTCCTGGCATATGAAAGTGAGGGCAGGTACTTTGGGGAACAGCAAAGGCTAGAAGGGAATGTAAAGTCAGAAAGGAGATGAAGCATTGAGGCCCTGAAATGAATCCATAACACTAACCTTTAGAAATGCTGGAAGAAGTCTCCATTTTTCCTGAAAATGAAAATAAAAAAAGTTCGAATCATCTTATCTAGGGAGTGACCAAACATCTAAGATGCTTGAGCTTTTTTGTCTGGCTTTTTATTATTATTTTTAAGCAGTAACAATATTCAAAATCAGATCTATTTAGAAAAACTCCTCAGCTCCTGAGCTCTTTGCCCCTACGCTCCTGCCAGCGCTAGTCACGTGTGCAGTGTGTGACGCACGTTACGCTGCAGCAGCAGGAGAATCGTGGGAGCTGTGAGTTTGACACCCCTGATTTAGAAGCACATGGAAATGCTGTAGCTGTGGTGTAATGCTGTCCCTCATGGTGCAGGAGCATGGAGATGAATTCATGGCAAAGCATAACACAAGGCTTTGGGCTCCATTTCTGGTGATCTGTTTCTCCACAAAAAGCCCAGTCCAGTCAAACAGTCCTGAAACACAGCCTTCACCTCCCTGCTCTCCCCACAGGAAGGTAATCAATAAACTTTAAAGGAATTGGTGATGAGGATGGAAATCTCTTTGCTTGTGTGTGCAGTGCATGGGCCAGGCAGAGGCCAGGGCTGCCAGCCTGGCTGGCCAAGCTCAGAATCACAGAATGGTTGGAGTTGGAAGCATCTCCAGAGATCACCTAGTCCAACCCTCCTACCAAAGCAGGTTCAGCTATACCAGGCTGCACAAGGAACTTGTCCAAGTGGATTTTGAATACCCCCAGAGAAGGAGATTTTGCAACCTCTCTGGGCAGCCTGTTCCACTGCTCTATCATCCTCACAGTAAACAAGTTTTTATGTTCAGGTGGAACTTCCTGTGTTCCAGTTTGTTGCCCCTGGTCCTGTTGCTGAGCAGTGTTAAGAAGAGTCTGGATCCATCCTCTTGACACCTGCCCTTTACATACTCGTAAGCATTGATGAGACCCCCTCTCAGCCTTCCACTCTCCAGGCTAAACAGACCCAGGCGTCCCAGCCTCTCCCCAGGCACCTGAGGGATGGGCACACAGTCACTGTGGGGCAGGGACCCTGGTGTTGAGAAAGCCACGTATGCACTGCAGCCACTCTGCAGCCGCTGGCACAGGCAGGTGGGGAGCTCTATGCAATGCGCACAGAGAGGTGTTCACCTTCCATCTCACAGAATCATAGAACTGCATGGTTGGAAAAGACCTTTGAGATAAGAAGTCCAACCGTACCTGCCCACTACTAAACTACATCCCTGAGCACCTCATCTACCTGTCTCTTAAACACCTCCAGGATGGTGACTCAACCACCTCTTTGGGCAGCTGTGCCAGTGCCTGAGCACCCTTTCAAGTGAAGAAATTTTTCCTGATGTCTAATGTGAATCTCCCCTGGTGCAACTTGAGGCCATTCCCTCTTATCCTATCACCTGTCACTTGGAAGAAAAGAGCAGCACCCACCTCACCTCAACCTTCTTTCAGGCAGTTGTAGACAGTGATGTGGTCTCCCCCCAGCCTCCTCTTCTGTAGGCTAAACAACCCCAGTTCCCTCAGCTGTTCCTCACAGGACTTGTTCTCCAGCCCCTTCACCAACCGCATTGCTCTTCTCTGGACATGCTCCAGAGATGGGTTGCAGCCCATCAACCCAGTCTGTTCAGATCCCTCTATAGAGCCTCTCCATCTTCAAACAAATCAAAACTTCCTCACAGCTTTGTGTCATCCATGACCTTATTAAGGCTGCAGTCAATTCCCTCATCCAGGTCATAGACAAAGATATTGAACAGGAATGGATTCAGCACGGAGCCCTGGGGAACTCCAGTTCCCCCAGCTGCTCCTCGTAGGACCAGATCTTTCACCAGCCTCGTTGCCCTCCTCTGGACACGCTCCAGCTCCTCAATGTCTTTCTTGTAGTGAGGGGCCCAAAGCCGAAAAAAGCACTCGACGTGCGGCCTCACCAGCCCCGAGCACAGGGGCACAAACACCCCAGCCCCCAGCAGTGCCCGACACGTGTCGCCCCCTCCCCAGCGCCCGCCCTGCCGGTGGCCGCTTCCGCCCGCCCCGGGGCCGCCGCCAACCTCCACTGTGTTCACAGGAGCCGCCGCCTGCTCCGGGGTCAGCGCGCCCAGCTCGGCTGCCAGCGCCTCCATCACGTCCAGGAGCGCCGCGGCGGAACGCGAAGGCGAGGGACCCGCGGTGCTGCAGCCGAACGAGGTCCCCCCCGCCGCACCAGCCGCGCTCCAAGGTTCCGGGCACGCGGCAGTGCTGAGGCCTCGCTGGGGGCGGTGCTGGGGCCTCGTTGGGGGCGGGCAGAGAATCACGGAGTGACTTGAGTTGGAAGGGACACACAAGGGTCATAGCATCATGGAATGGCTTGGGTTGGAAGGAACCATAAAGATAAACCAGTTGCACCCCCACTGCCATGGGCAGGGACACCTCCCACCAGACCAGGCTGCTCAAGGGCACATCCAACCTTGAACACTTCCAGGGAGGGGGCACCCACAATGAGGGGGCATCCTGGGTGACATGTTCCAGTGTCTCACCACCCTCAGCATGAAGAATTTCTTCCTAATGTCTAATCTAATCTTCCCCCTTCCAGTTTAAAGCCATTGAGTCCAACTCCTGTCCCTACACAGGACAAACCCAAAGTTCACACTGTGTGCCTGAGTGCATTGTTGAAATGCCTCTTAAATATTGCCAGGCTTGGCACTGTGACTGCTTTCCTGGCAAGCTGTTCCAGTGCTCCACCACACTCTAGGTGAACTGATACAAGAAGTCACTACTATTATAAAAAGTGGAGTATCTTGATTTAAGCTAAAGTAAAGTTTCATCTAAGAAACTGTATTTTTTGAAAGTTAGACATAATGCCTCTCTGACAGCACGTTTTCTTGATAGCATGGTTTTTTCCAGTGTTTTTCCAGACACTGTTCAAAGGGAAATGGTAGCGTCTTGTGTTCAGTACGGTCTGTGCTGAACAGACATGTCTTCTTTTATAATCACCTTTGTTTGTCATCTTTCCCTATCTAAAATGCAAGGTCAGACAGAGCTGGCTCCAAAGCTCCCGCTAGCAGAGATTTTTACTGCTGTGAATTTCATAATAAAATTAAAATTAGTCCTTGGAAATTAATAGAATATGCATAATATTTCTGGGAAAATTTATCCACATGAATGGAAGTGGAAAATATATTCTGTAACCAAATCTTATCTTGTTACGCATGATTGATGGAAATTATTCCCTCACAGGTCTAACACTGAAGTACAGGATGCTGCTTTCTAAAAGTCTAAAACAAGTATTGGAGAGTTTATTTGCTGGCATTTTTGGTATCAGAAGAACCTTTTCCTAATATCCAACAGGATGTTTCCTGCCTGGCAGGGGTCTCCAGACCACCTCCCAGTGCCTTGGCTCCTCATATAGGATGTTAGGACCTTTCAGCATTTGGGGGTTCCTCTCCACATTGTGAAGCAGGTTCCCCACCGACACCACCACCACAGCATGGCCAGGCCCTGCCCCACCCAGGAGAAGGCAAAGTGGGGCACAGAGGAATTCAGGTACAAAACAGGGGGTTTTATAACTTACAGCATGCAAAGCAACATGGGAGCACAAACTTTTCACATTATTTTTGCCTTTTCCCGATCTTAGTGTTGAATGGGATACCCCGTCGCTGGAGGTATTCAACGCCAGGTTGAATGGGGCCTTGAGCAACCTGATCTAGTGGGAGGTGTCCCTTCCCATGGCACTGGCATTGGAACTGGATGATGTTTAAGGTCCCTTCTGACCCAAAATGTGCTATGATTCTGTGAATGCCTAGGTCAATCACCTACAAATTGACTTCTTTTTTGTTTTTCATTGCAGGTGTTGGTGCTATAGAGACACTAAAAACGCAGTCAAATAGGGGACTACTCATCTTCCCCCGTTAAAGATTACACAAGAAACATTTGTGATCTTTGCAAATTCCTGTATCAGTAAGATTTTGCCAGTTCACACATAATGACGGCTAAGTGCGTTTTAAAGCCAGAGTGTGCAAATAGTACTTAGGCACACACAGCTGGCCTGGCTCAGATTCTGCATGAGTAATGTTCACCAAGTTTGGTCTGGGCTCCACGAATCCTGGACATGAAGGCCCAGGTTAAACATGAGAGTAGCAATATTTCAGACCACTTCTATTCGGCTTCCTGCCTAAAGCAGATGTGCAGCATGAAGAGTTTGTTTAATGCATGGCAATCCTACAACATCCTACACAGCCTTCCATCTTTAACAACTACATGCTCACCAGGCAACTATTTCAATCTCCTGACCCGTTACTCTGCAACCTCGTCCGTTAGCTGTGGTTAGCATGTAACCAGAAATCATGACTGCTTCGAAAATAGAAAACCTTAATAAATTAAAAGTGGGAGTTAGAGGATTATAGAATGAGGGGGAATGGCTTTAAACTGGAAGGGGAAAGATTTAGGTTAGACATTAGGAAGAAATTCTTCACCATGAGGGCAGTGAGGCACTGGCACAGGTTGCCCAGGCAAGTTGTGGATGCCCTCTCCCTGGAAGTGTTCAAGGCCAGGTTGGATGTGGCCTTGAGCAACCTGGTCTGGTGGGAGGTATCTCTGCCCATGGCAGGGTGGAACTGAATGATCTTTAAAGTTGCCTCCAACCCAAACTAATTCTATGATTCGTACCTTTCTAAACCAAGCACCCATTAGAGCTGGCTAAGTTTTTTGCCCATTTTTTTTTTATTTTTATTGCTTAGAGAAAACCTAGGCTGTAGTAGACAGCACAAGCTTCAGCCATAAGTTTATCACAAGGAAACTTTTATGATTCTACAGATTTGAAAATTCAGCACTATGTGCTTTCAGGTATTCTTTAGTGTAACTTTGCCTTGGAGCTATTTTCAATTGTTCACAGAGGAATTAAAAAAAAAAATCAGGGATTACAAAAGATCAAAATCTAGACATGACTGAGTTGGCGGTCCTTTTAAAAGTACTAGAAGTTCAAGAAACATCATGTTTTCAGCTTGTTCTCAGCACATTTGACACAGGCACATGCAGGACACCTAGCATTTCAAGACTAGCTGAATTCTGCAGTTAATTTGCATAACGCTACTAAAAGTGGAGCAATATGGAACCATCAGTCGCATTTAATTAAAAATCATAGATGAAAAAAAGAATATCCATCAGCTACACGTTGACTGGTTCTCCTGCAACCAAATAACTCTTTGTTGTGCCAGATTCTGGGCAAGGTGTTACACAGCTTGTCTATACAATGTTGTGAATGAAACAGTTCAGCTGTTTCAAACTGACCACCTTTATTTGATGCTTCCTCTTCTTGCAGAAAAAAAGACAGCAAAAACTACTTCCTCTTCCACCTTTATTGCCACTCACCACTCTGGATACCTGGCATAGCCCTCCCCTCCAATACCTTCCAGTCTGAAAACTCTGTCATTCCCAAGAGTGGAGCTATGATCAAATATACAAATTACTTCTGTGTTGGGTTGACCCTGGATGCCAGGTGCCCACCAAAGTGTTCTATCACTCCCCCTCCTCAGTTGGATAGGGAAAAGAACAAAACATACCGAAGGCTCATGGGTTGAGATAAGGACAGGGAGAGATCACTCAGCAACTACTGTCACACTGAAAACAGACTTGACTCAGGGAAATTAACTTAATTTATTGCCAGTCAAATCAGAGTAGGGTAATGAGAAATAAAACCAAATTTAATGTACTTTCCCTCCCCCCCCCCCCCCCGCTCCCCCTTTCTTCCTGGGCTCAACTTCACTCCCGATTTCTCTACTTCTTCCCAACCAGCTGTGCAAGGAGAGGCATAGGGTTGCAGTCAGTTCATCACCTGCTGTCTCTGCTGATCCTTCCCCCTCCCCCTCTTCCCCTGCTTCATCATGAGGTCCCTCCCATAGCAGACAGTCCTCCACAAACTTCTCCAATGTCCTTCCACAGGCTGCAGATCTTCAAAAATTGCTCCAGTATGCGCCTCTTCCACAGCATGCAGACCTTCAGGAACAGACTGCTCCAGCACAGGCTTCCCACAGCATCACAGCCTCCTTCAGGTGCATCCACCTGCCCAGGTGTAGGATCCTCCATGGGCTGCAGGTGGGTAGCTGCTCCAGCACCTGGAGCACCTTCTCACCCTTCTTCTTAACTGACATTGGTACTTGCAGAGTTGTTCATCTCACTTAATCCCTCTCTCTGGCTGCTGTTCCACAGTTCTTTTCCCCTCCTTAAATACATTATCCCAGAGGTGCTACCATCTTATTGGGCATCATGGAGGCAGCTGGCATTAGCTCTATCAGACATGGAAGAAGCTTCTAGCAGCTTCTCACCGAAGCCACTACTCAAGCCCCACTGCTATCAAAACCTTGCCATGCAAACCAAATACAACTTTCTTCTAAGGAGTCAGATTCAAGTAAGTGACTGTTCTGAACATTATCTGTGCAGCTGGATTAAACTCACTACTCTATGCCCCAGCTGGAACTGAGAAGGTACAGAAAAAGAAGAGAGTCACAATGTATGATTAGTCAATCATTTATCTTCCGCATTTAAGAATCCATTACATTTATGAAACATAAATGATTTTTCACCACCAATGATATCACAAACAAAATTTAATGCATACAAAACCTCAAATATTTGTATGTCAACAAAAAAAGCTGCTACAGAATGACATCTTGTTTCAAAAAGACAACTTCAGAGTAGAGGCAAGAGCATTCCAGCCACGGTAGCATAAAGAGCATGCAACACATGACATTAAACAGATGCAATGTTCATGTTTGAGCTATTAAATAAAAATAAAGATACATTAAACAATCACTTGAAACATAGGCCATGCTACAAAATGCCCTTTGCAAATCACCTTAATCACCAAAAAAACCCCACTGAATCCTCATTTTTGGTAAAAACTAGTATGACAGTTCACTCAGTACATTAAAGATCTATAGTTTGACAGATACTTACTTTTACAATAGAATGCATATAAAGTATTAGGATAAAATGTTCATATAAATGCATTATAAACCACAACTTCAAATGTTCACAAAATCCTCTTTTGGTTGAAGCTCAAAATAGGTTACTTCTAAGGATGTAGCAAATCACTAAGGTTTAGTTCTCCATAGCTGCTTTCTTCTCTTGATGATTTTGAATTGTGTATCAAAACTTCATATTCATCTGAGCAAGCCTGTTTTACCTAGTGGCACAATTACTATATTCCAAGAGTTCCTTCCTAATTTTTTTTAGGCTTCAGAAAACAGTTGCCTTTAAAACATGTATATATCTTTATTTTTTGCAATATTTTTACGAGGGACAGAGCAGAAGTGCACTAGAGAAAGTTGTTTTCTAAAAAGGCATTCTTCAGAAAGTTTTTTTTATTGCGTACGTGTGGCCAAAGTCCTTGGACACCAAGGAACAACTGACTAGCAATAATTTCCCTTACTAAAAAAGAAAAAATGGACTACAAAACCACAGTGCTAATAATGCCCAGTTTTTTAGACTTTTATCATAGACACAGTATATACATAATTTGTGTGACACATTCAGCTTTTACAGGCAATTTTTTATCTCTCCATAAAAAATAGATTGTAATATAAAATATTAAGAACAAGCTATATAACTTGTACCACATGGGGGTTTTATATATCTAATGACAATTTAAAAGGACTATTATATGGCAATATATTAAAAGATAATTTTCAAGTAAATTATGGTTCAATTTCATAGACAAGAATATGTCTATAATATGTATTCCAGCAGTATCTATTCCCAGTAAGCTGAAATATGCAAAATAAAGCTTGTGTAAACTTACAGAAGTTTTACTCCCACATTTCTCAATTTCAAGTCTTAATTTTCTTATGTGAGATTCCTGTTGCCTTAAAGAGAACTAAGTATTGGGGCCTATTCAAAAAGAATTTGAAGAAATCTTCAGTATTTCTCACAAACTTAGTGAATCTAATCACATTTTCAAGAATGACTAATAATTGAGTTCTGCCGTTCAGATCCAAGTATAAGTTTCGAAAAGGTTATGCCCTCATTTAACAGAATATACAAGGGGAAGATGCTCTGTGGTACTCCATAAGGTCAGTCTCAAGTGCTTTTGGGAATAAAGGTCAAAAACATCCAACTTAAAAATACTTAATACCCATTAAGATCAAATATCAGTCCATACAGATATTGAAGATTAGATTTAAGATCTGTATGACCTCTACTGGATAAAAAAAATGCCTATAAACATTATATACAGCAATTTACTCCACTCACCCAACGTCATGTTTCTTAGGTGTTTATCATTAAACTCAATTACAGTTAAGAAGTTCTGAATTATTCCTACTTTTTGAGGTGAACGCTTCTTCTGCAACTGCTATATTCTGAGCAGCTTATAATACTGGCATTCCTTAATGTAACAGAGGCGAAGTTCTGGTTCCAGTAACTGCAGGAATACCAGAACTTGGCCTACTATGAACCTGGTTCTGGTTACAGAAGCAGTAACACCGTACTTTTTTTTTGCTTCAAAGTCTTCCCAGAAACAATTGCTTTATTAGACGTTACTCTAGAATAATACTATGTAAGCATAGTACATTTTATCTACAATTGTTTTGACATTTTATAATTGCATTGCTATATGTAAATATATTTAATTTGAAAAATAACATTGTTTTAATGGTGGCAAAACAGTAATTACTTTGCCAGCTCTTTCCCACTGCAAGTCACAATAAATGCTTACCTTGGAAACAAATAATTCACTGGCTATTACAAGCGACACAATCCATTAAACAAATTTAGTCTATTAAAATATATATGTCCTCAAAATTAATTTATTTCCAGTGAATTTAAGAAACTATCTGCATGCATTTTACGAGATCTCTCTCTCTCATAATAGTCACTGGAGGGGGCTGTTCTTAGTGGAGACGTCAAATCACTGTCTTGGAAGATAAAAAAAAGGTGTATGAAAATAGGTCACTTTTTTTAATTGGTATCTGTTTCTGTCTCTGCTTTCTCCATTGGTGTCTCAGAAGCAAGTAGTTTTCTAAATATGTTTGCATAGAATGGTCCATATACTTTTTTGTTAAAGTTTACAATGCTTGCGTACTGAGATCCAACAAACTCCATCTCCGTCTGAACCACAGAAAGGCCTCCTGGCATATTAGGCATACGCTTCTGAAAACTTGGAAGAGCAAGCAAGCTTCTCATGAAGAACTGGATTCGTTTGTCTGGAATGGAATATAAAGTATGCTCAGAACAAATGTAAACTCCAAGGTGAAGCTATACTGACTTTTATAAGCACCGTGCACATCAGCACAGCAAAAAAATCAACAATGTAAGTAACAACTCTTTCCCAAGCCCACTTTGCTGTGGGAAACAATAGAGAAAGCTTCTTAGAGTTGGCTCCTGGAAGGTGGACACAGCAAAAACTTGCTGCAACAAGTTGTGTCACCCAATATAAAGCAGACTCAGAGAAAAAACCCACTACATTTAAAACCAGAATTGACAGAAGCGAAACAGAATAGCACCCATTTTTCTAAATTCTTCTCCAAAGCATTAGTATGTCTAAGCTTGTTTGAACATACACTTTTAAAATTATGCTATGGTTTGAGTTAATGGGGGTGACTGACTCTGGCTGGGCCTTAGTCTAAAGTAACTTCATTTTTCTGAAAGCTAATTGTATGGTTTTCAGACAGTTTCTCCCGAGGAGTGATAACAGTATCACAGTATCACAGTATCATAAGGTTGGAAAGGACCTCTGAGATCATCAAGTCCAACCTATAACCTAACACTAACACCAACCATCATCTAGACTAACACCAACCATCATCTAGAGCACTGTTATGCAGAGAGGCAAGTGTTTGTATTTATTCCTCTAGTAACCAAGGCCATCCTTGAGCTGGTGAAAAAAGGCTGCACCTTTAGGGAGGGGTGGACAGGAGATCCCAAACTGACCAACAGAGCACTCCATCCCATATATACCATACTCAGTATAAAACTGAGTGATCATGGGGGTCTTGCTCTCTTCTGTGATGGCCGACATCCAGTGAGGGCCTCGTTTGATTGTTCCTGACCCCAGATCTGTGCATCCCTGAAGCCAGTTCCTGAGTTCAATTCCCATTTCCCTGTGTCTGCTCTACTGCTTTTGTGGTGATGTACAGCCATGGAGGAGTGGGGTAAGGGTGTGATCTCAGGTATTCATACATATTTCATTACTGTCTAATTATTTTAATCATTATTACTATTATTATAATAATTTCATTAAAGCTGTGGTTTTAGTTTCCAATCCACAAGTCCTCTTTCTCTCATTTTCCTCCTCCCATCCTCTGGGTGCCAGGGTTGGGAATCTGGGAGCCCAACTGCACAGTTCTTAGCTGCTGAATTTAGCCGGGTGGGGGCTAAACCGTGGCAAATTATTTCTAGTTGCAATGAACCATGCTCTGCAGCATATCAAGAACACTATCTATAGGTAAACCACAGTTTCTTGAAAAAACACTTAAAGACATCTGATTAAGCTTACTGAGAATATGTTTATATTCTGATACATACAATAAGACAATTATGTATTATCTTACTAACCAATCAGGGTACTGATGGGATTATTCTCCTCAATAATATGAGCGATCTGACCCGTTAAATTACTCTGCATTTCTGCATTAAGAGTGGGAAGACCTCTTTCAGTCAGAGACCTGTTCACTTTGCTGCAAACCTGGACACCAATGGCATTCAGAGCCTCCTTCAAATCAAAACTTCTGGAAGAAAGAAACAGAAAAGCATTGATTTTTGCAGTTTCTGTAGCACAGACCTCACTTGTCTCCTTTCCATTTTATTTTCAACCTGTTCTCTGCAATGACATGATTTAGAAAAGTTCTTTTGCTTTTGCAGATTTATGCACATCTACAGATACAGGATAAATCTCCACATGGAAGATAAAATAAGTACTTAAGTGTGATTCAAAGGGGGGGGAAAACGTCAAGTGTGTAGCATTGACACCAGTTCATCTTGCCCTTACACGGAGGTGTTTTTCTCGGACACATGCACAGCATTTAATGAGAAAAGACAGAGTGGAAAACTATTCTGTAAGACACACTTTCAGATCACAGACTTGTTTGTAGCACAAGTGGTAGCACAAATAGGGAACCAAATAGTTTAAACTACCTACAACAAGTTTGAAGCAACTGGCAAGACAATTTGCTAACATATTGCCACAGTCTCTCTGGTATTAGGAATGTAGGAATGAACTTCAGTACTAGGCTCCAAAACCTGTAGATTAACATCAATTAAGATTTCATTAAATTATAACTTTGAAAACTTGTGCCCAACACACAGTGAACTTATATTGTAAAGGGAATACAGATATAAATTATTAAAAACTGGTATCTTCCTATTATTAACAAGCACTGGCTATGACATTTGATTTTTTTCCAAGGGTTTTCAAATCCACCTGGTATATCCTTTTTTTTTTTTAAAAAAAAGAAAAGTGATAAAAAGAAGGCCTTACTTCTTGTTCATGTCTTCAAGAAGAGGAACACAGATCCTTTTCAGTTCGTCAGCAAAATCAGGCACATCTACAATTGCTGCACCCACCATATTGTTTGTTATGAGACAAACACAAGCTATAATTTTTAATTGATTGAGCTTTTCCTTCAACTCCTGAAGACGACCTTCATCTGTTATTAGAGTCTAGAATTGAAACAATAATACTTATTTAGGATTACAGAGGGAGAGAGGCAGGGAAAAGGACAGATACAGGATGTAGACATGAATCATTAATATTTCTAATCACAAACATGTAAAATTAGAAGAGACACCAGCTGAGACACCCTGAATATGTAGTATTGCACAATGTGACATTTTGTATGACTGCCAGAAATAAGCCTGTGGCAGGAAGAAAGGTGTCTTCAGTGGAAATGAAACTGAGAACATTGTATCTTATTCCTCATCACTGCTGACAGAAATCTGTGACCAACAATTCAGCTCATCATGCAGAATGCTCGGGGGATCCCGAGGACGTTTTAGTGATGAAGGTTACAGACAGAATAGTCTTCTGAATTCAGTTTTCCTTTGAAAAATGTCACCATCTCTAACTGATGGACAGTGATAAACAACTGCATAGGACAGCCACCAATTCAACCATTAAGGTAGGTTCTTCAAGCGATACGTAACCTGCTACAGGCAAAAAGCCAGTAGATAATACCAAGAACGTAAGTAATTCTTATTTTGGGTTAGAAAGAGTTCATCCTAACCAAATCCCTCCACTGAGAAGTACAGGGGATTAAGATTCAGCTGTTTGGTAGTAGCTTCATAGTATAACAAACCAGATCCACCACAGGATACCTGTATGTAGCTCTTATTCAAAACTGCCTGAAGGCAGGTAAGAATAATATGGTTTCTCTTCTGTCTTCTGACTGAGAGCACTAAGAGCATCCCCACGTATTTAGCAAGTTCTCTGCCAGGCCTCTCTAAGTATAGCTAAGGCGCTCACTGCTGATGCTAATTTTAGCCCTGACTGATGGCCAATTTCAAATTGGCTTTACAGAAAGTTGCTGAGGTCAGTCATAAGGAGCCTGAGGGAAAAACTGAACACTGCTTCTCAAAGCAATTGTTTATAAGCCATGAGAAAGGCTGAATATCTGCTTCAGGGGGCTTCAAGTTTTTACCAATTCTGTTCTAAAGCAACAGTGCCCACCCATTCCTGCTGCTGTTTGGAAAACAGGATGCCGTAAGTCAGTTCTGTCACAGATACAGAACACCAAGTGCTGTCAGTACAAGGCCCAACCTTTGACCATGGCCAAGACTGCTCTTAGAGTGGACCTGGTGAACTATGATTGGACAGAGAGAAAACCACTTCTACTTTTTTTTTCTAGTTGGTGACTTGCTCGCCTCATTTCAGAAACTAGACTAGCATTTACTCTCCAAATTTCAAGTTTATTCTTCAGAAATTTAAAAAGGGCAAGAGATTACTTCACCTATTGCCATCAACAGCAGGATTATTATACTATACCAACGTTTCTACACAGCTAGAAATCTGAAGACCCCAAAATACACTTCTTACCTCTGGAATTGTTTTGCGGTACTCCCACTGTAACAGTTTCAAGTAGCCGTTGTTTAGCACCAATATAGGACTAATAGTTCGTTTAGAACTACTATCAGCACCAGGGGATGATGAAGACTCATCAGAAATAGATGACAATTCATCTTCTATAGATTCCTTTATCCATTCTGTTGTGAGATCCAGGGCACCTAAGCATTGCAAATCAGCACAGATTTACTGCATGCTTTTATTAAAATAGGCAATAGCTTGAGGAAGAGTTGTACACATAAACAAAAGTATTGAAATTCTGAAGACTAAACATAGGTAGTGGACAGCTGAGACTTTGTACATGTAAATTCTCGCCCTCCCTTTTTTCCACTGATCATCTTCCACTGGTCACCTTAAAAATTTTAGCTAACTAGTCTAACAATTTTTAAAAACTTCAGTCAATATTTTTGGGTAGAAAAGTCTCAAATTCCAAGTTCCCAAAGCATTTTTTTTCCCTTTCTCAGGGAAGACCCTTAATAGTTGCATCACAGGACTGGAAAGTAGAGATGAAAGAGAAACTGTATTAACAGCAAATTAAATGCTTGTAAAGAGTTCTTAGGCTGCATATACAAACACTACAGGCCACATCAGTGGCTCAGAGTTCCCATTTTAGAAGCCCCTGCTCCAGAGGTTAGTAAGTTTACTTTTTCTTCTTGGACAATACATTCTCCTGAGTGCTGTTTAGTCATATTACACAAAGCCTGTAATAATGGATCAAGTTGACTTTGCATCACCTTTCCCTCAGAGTTGGCCTTTTGTTTGTTGAAAAATTGATCCTGTTCCTTCTCACTTTCAGGCACCCTAACTGGTTTTACATGTTTACCTCAGACTAACAACAGACTCACTGTGTACAATAGAGTTTAAATCTCATCTTCCAGTATGTATGACTTCTACTTCTAGATGGTAAGAACCACTGTTTGTTTCTCAGATACCAACCAATTTAGCAAATACAAATTTGTCTGAAAGCACCCCAGACTACACATAAACATATTTTATAGAAAGTTAAGCAATTGCCCATTGGTAGCTTGTTTGTCAAAGAATTTTTGCATTAGTTCAATCCATGCAAGAAACTGAAGTTTTCCTCCAAATTAACTGCAACTGACTGATAGATTTTATAGCATGTCTTTAAATAGTCCTCTTTTCAAAGAAAGGTTTAAATTAAATATAGCATGATACCTACTTGGTGTTTCTTCAAGAATTTCCTGGAATTTTGCTCTTTCGTAGTCCACCAAATTATCCTGAAGGTATGGCCTAAGACTTTGAATAGTGTAATTAGCCATATCCATTTTCATGAGGTCCAAAACATGGAATATTTGTCTGAAAAGAGAAGTTTAATAATTGACAATTACAATACTCTGTTGATTTTAACCAGCACATGTGAGGTGCACCTACATTAGCACATTAATTTCAATTCTAGGAAAAGAAAACTCCTTCCTTGGAATTTCAGTGTAACAGATGTTACCTATCTTCCAGGATACTTGAAGGAGTACTGTGTAGAAGGCTTGCTGTGAGTTACAGAAAACAGCACAAATATGTAGCACCACTAAATGCTACAGGCCTGTAACAGAAAGAAGGGGTTTTCAAGAACTATATCAATTAGTACATTCCAGCCCACATAAAGAGATCTTCCATTTTCAGTCACTTATTGCACCATTAGGAACAATCCTTCTGACCCATTTGCTTTGGTTTCTGTATATCAGGGGTGTCAAACTCACAGCTCCCACTGTTCTCATGCTCCTGCAGCGTACTGCATGTCACACCCGCTGCACACGTGACAAGCACTGGCAGGAGCACAGGGGCAAGGAGCTCGGGGCAGCTGCCAGGTAGAAACAAGGTGCCGGGTTGGATAAAACAAGGTGGAGGGATGGATTCAGCCCATGGGCTGTGAGTTTGAGTTTGACACCCCTGCTGTATATGCTCCAAGTTGCAATAAAACAGCAGAACAACAACCACCAGTTACTCTTAATATTTCAGTGTACCTAAGGAATAGTAGACTGGTTTCTGCCTTTTTTTTTTTTTTTCATTTACTCAAGTTCAAGATCCTTCCTAAAGAGATTTTAAATCCAAAGTTTGGCCTCCTAGACGAAGCATGCAATAAATAATTCAAGAAGGATCAGTACAAATGCGATGCTTAAATTTTGTCAGGATGAACAGGGCTGAAGAAGCAGTCTCCAAAACACAGACTACCGTAAGACTGCTTCTTTTGTTGTTCAGTGGCTTAGCTGGTAGTGTTTGATCTAGGCATTCTACCCATTTCATTAAAAATTAAGATATACCTAATATTCTGGTCACATGGTTCCTCCCCTTAAATCCTTCTGTGTAAAAATAAGTTTTCCTATAGTGTGAAAAGAGCTGTTATGTAAACTAACATAACTTAAGATTTCTTTTAGGACTTTGCCTCCACTTCCACTTCCAGTATTCTTTCAGAGAAGAGTTTTTTCCGCTAAGAATCACACAAATACCAACCTCAGTAATTCCACGATATTGTCAGTTGCTTTTAACTGTTTTATATCGTTGTCTCTTATTGGAGCACATAGCTTTCCCATAGTGTTGATGATATAGTTAGCTAGCCCATGAATATCAACAGCATTATGTTCTGCCTGCTGTCTTATAAGATCTGTATCTAGAACTTCACAAATTTGATTGTGCATCCTGTTTGCTCCAGGAGTCAGGAAGGAAAGAAGAATCTAAAGTAGGAGGGAATAGAAAGAGGAAAAGCTTATCAATAAAAAACAAACCACTTAAAAGTAGATTTTAATACTAATGTCAAGTGTATTTAACTGACCAGCTATAACAAGATATGTTAAAAGAAGTGTTGAAAGAACCACAGTACACTTCTGTAAAAATACTCAAAGCTGGTGAACCAGAAGGCATATCTCAACAATGAGGCTCTTTCAAAAACTGGGAGGCTGCCCTGTAAAATAAACATTTACTAACTTGAAATTTTGGAATACTTACTCTTGTGTCAGGATTGAAGGTTTCTATGCTCTTTTGTGCAATGCTCATGAATAATAAAGTTTATTTGGGCAGGTACAGTCATGTTTATACACCTGGTCATGCCCTAAGCTCACAGAATGTTGCTGGAAAGCGCCTGGTAAAGTTGTGAAGCTTTGAGAAAAGCACTGACTTGCAACTAACCATCCTGCAATGAAAGCTGAGAGGGCATGCCACAGTGCATGTGCGGCGATATTCACTGTTAATATAAACATGCTATAAACAGACACCTATTGTAGTTCTGAATAACCGTGGTTTCATCTTAAAAGAACAAACTTGAAGGTGTTGGCTTGACTGAGTTTGCAGATCCTTCAGTGAAGTAAGAAACTCTCAGACCTAAGCTGTCAAAACAATACTAGGGGGCAGGGAAAGATGAATATTACCTCCTTAATTTCCTCAAAGAGCTTGATAGCGTGTTCATACTCTGGAGGATCTTCATTCAGTTCTGATTCCAAAAGATCCCAAAATGCTTTGTGTACAATTTGCTTCACTCTGCCTGCAAGGCTGTGGAATAAATCAATCAGATACAGAAAAGGCACCCAACCAGCTCTTCTAAATTTGTTTTAGATTATCCTAAGAAATTGTTGGGAAACACAGAACAACTCACCAGTTATTGTGCCCTGCAAACCTATCTTTCTTGGGCTGTGAATCGCCAGCTCCAAAATATGGTCTAAACTGACAAGTCTTTCCTAAATCACCTCTATTTTATAAGGTGATGCTGGCAATTCAGATGTAGACAAAGAGAGGTTACTTTTCTTTTTTCTCATCAAATTTTTATTCTTTGTCCTAAGCTGGTATTTTATGTACAAAGCTCTCTCAAAAACTATTCTCTGTCATATAACCAATTATTAGTTAGCAAATATCAAGGACTTGTGCAATTTGAACCCTGTTTGTTTTTTGCACAACACTCTGAAAGTAAAGACAAAGACTATAGTCATTAGGTTAAATAGGTCTGTTATCAAGAACATTTTAGCTATCTACATTAGGAAGTTACATCTCACTTCCTCTGCATCTCCAGATACTTTTGCTTCTCTGCTGGGGCTAGTGTTAGAGTTACATTCATGATGAGCCCTGTCTTTTTATCACTATGGCACCAATGAGCTACTACCTACAGCTGCACAGGGCTTGGAACTGCACACAACAGCCCGATACTCATCTTCTCTACAGGTACTCATACTGCATTAGCATTTTATCTTCAATTTTATCTTCAAAGACAGAGCAGTCAGTTGGACTTCTTCACCTGTTCCAAGCAAGATAGCTTTGACAGTGACTCCTCAAAGTGCAAGATAAAAATCTGTAGCCTTCCAAGATGTTTTGAGTTGGCTTTGTTTTTTTGTTTTAATTCGCTGCTGCATTCATCTCTCCTCTGTTCCCAACTCTAGTGCTGCTTTTGGCAAAATTCAGCCTCTTACCTGTTCTGTGGGAGGTCTTCCTGTTTAATGCAAAAATTTGCATTTACAGCAATTTCATGAGCTAGAGTCAAGTCTGACAAATTTTTTGCAGCTGCCATCAGTTCATCAAATGTAATAGCCTTGGGAGGGCTTGCTGCTGGAACAAATAAGATCAGTTCACGCTAAATATCTGCAGTTGTTGAGTGCAATTGAAAATACTGACATTTACAAATGTTGCTGCTTGCTAATTGGACTCCACTACTCTAGAAGAAACAACCAGGTCTTTATATCTTCTTAAAACACTAACCCAGTAAACTCCCAGCTTATCAGGGGTGTGTATGTATGTGCAAAACCACACAAACCTCATAACATTTCGAAGAGCAATTTCATATTTCTGCATCTTAACCAAGATATCTTTTTCCTTTAAAACAGGATCCTGCATTTCACAGATTAACTGTTCTATAAAATCCATCAGACCAAAAGCATGGGCAATAACAGATTCCAGATGTCTAATTACAATTCTAAGCACATAAGGACTATATTGTGGTTTTATTGCCTGTAGAGAAGGTTCTGAAGTTACTGATTTGAGAATCCCCCACTTATGTTCCATAGCAGATGGAAGTTAAGCTCCCTTTTTTTCAAATAAGCATTAACAACAAAACAGAAACTCTAAATTGGAGAGCAAGACTAAATTCCCAAAGTGTCTGCCCCCTAAATTCTGTCATTTAATTTAGTATTTGGAATTAAGCCTTTGAAGACTGGTAAAGAAAGACAAAGAGCCAGCTGCCAATTGCAGTTCCACTAACAAGCTTGTTTTAATTTAAGACTTTTTTAAGACTTCACTTACATAGACACTAAAGTATGCAAAGTCTGAGAATGCTTACAGACATGAACACAAAGTACATCTTAACCAAGGGTTTATTTATCCTTACTTGAAATACCTCACTTGTGCAAACGTGTGTTTTCTGTTTGATCCTAATATTTATGAAAGAAAACGTGAATTCAAGATTAATTTCACGTAACTTGATGCAACAGTACAAATCTGTAAGTTACAGATTTCGGAGCAAACAGAAGAAACCTATCCTTTGCACAAAGCCACGTCTGTTTCAGTGGGAGACTGCTACCAACATCTAGATTAGTTTAAGATTAGGACATCCACAGTGGCACACTTTTCTTACACTTTCTGAAGGGAAGGAGTGCACAGGGAGACCCCCACGGACACAGCTGCCGGTGGTGTTCCACACACAAGGAGATGCGCTGCTTCACACCAGAGAGAAAGCCATGCCTTTCTCTTAATACTCTTAAACAGAGATTCAGAATCCCAGGTTCTACCCATGACAGCAAAGAGAAATGAGATAGGTTAGCCTGATCTGTCTATGCATGATGCAGGTAAGGCTGAAATAGGCTTACATGCTGGGGAACTGGGTTTGCTTGAAAAATCACTGTTAAAGCTCTGTCTTGAATATTCAGAGTCGCTAGAAGAAGCCGTGCTTTCAGAGAGGCGTGAAGAATCTGAATCACTGTTCTGGTCATCACTGAGAGGCATTCTGATTCACTTCAGCTGTTACAGTAAACAAGACCTGGAAAGACAAATACACTTATATAAACTAGTACTTATTTTTTTTTTTATTTGTTTCTCAAAAGTCACATGCTGATAATTATTTTGTGGATGACAAACACATGGTTGCCCTTCTTAAAAAGGTGTTACAGAAAGGATCTGACTGGATATGCAGAATCATATAGTTATTAACTACCTATATCTGTTCTGCAAGAAAGTTTTGTATCTTCTGCTATTTCATACCTTAGTAGTTATGTTAGAAACAGTCTGTAAATTGGTTAAATTTAAAAAATAAAAGACTGCCCACAGTAACTCCTTAAGTTGCATGTTGTCAGAATTTTGGGAGTTCTCAATGTCAATAAAGGCATCCCACACTGTTACCAACCCCCACTGGACCTCACTGACAAGCAATGTTTAGCAATTAGCTTCCTTCCACAAAAGGACTGCACTGAGTGCAACAACTCTGAAGAAAACACAGAAGTTGCTGAGGGACAACAGACAAATGTTTCAAAATACATTTCAGACAGGGGATAGCTAGAAGTCTGGCCTGCTGCTTTAGCTGAGTCTTTGCTCAGAATCAGATTGACAATGGCAAACACCCCCTCCAAAAAAAAATACTCCCCCTAGGGGTGAGGGTGGATGGGTTTTCTGTTAAGTGGAATGGTAACTCTTAAGCTTCTAACATTACATCCACCATACATGACAATAACACCAAGAAGTGTCACGCTTAATAGTGCTTCTGTCTACGCGAAGACACTGCCTCCCAGGCAGATAATCTGCTATGGCAGAGAATTTGGACAGCTGCATAGTGCGATAGAGATGATCACAGTTGTATGACAGGAAGTAAAAAACATGTTCATAATCATATTAAAATGAGAAACTGGAAGTCAGCCATAATTACTACCAAAGGAATTTGGCCCAGATACCAAAAGTAGCTGTCCATCTTTGATTATGGCCATGAAGCATGCTGTAGTAGACTTTATGAAAAGACATAGCCAGTGTATTTCATCAGCAAATTTAAGTAATACGATTTCATTTGTAATTAAACTACATCAGCCTCAGCAGTCAAGGAATACTGCACTTTGCAACCATTGGACTTAGAAAAAGCCACTTTTGGCAGCAAAAGGATGATCTTTGCGTGTACTTACATGAATCAACATATTATAGGGTCAAGAGACAGACAAAAAGGGGCGTAGGAATGAAGATTTCTTTACGCTGACATCTAGTTACAGTTTAGAGCATTTAATTTTTTAGGAAAGTCTTTATAAGTTGCAAAGGTATTACACTGATGAGTATTCCCCTGTTAACCAAGATGATTAATACTTGTTAAGTGTATGTTTACTCCTTCTCCTCTCCCAAGAGGAAAGATGACGCATTTGAGTGCCTTACTTATGCAATGTTTTATGCTGTTTTTCATTGAAAAGAATTCATCACATCAAGAACACAGTTGACAGTTTATTACCTTACTGGAGAAACCAGTAAGAAAGACTTTTGATCAGAATATAGAGGTCACGAGTTCAAAACTTACAGCATTAGTTGCGGTTCTTAATTTCCTAACTCTTTTATTAGAACAGCAACTTCATAATTTCTAAGAAACAACTGAAAACAAGCATATTATTTTAAATGATATTGACTGAACAAAACTGACAGTTGCAAGGGAGCCTAGAAAACCAAACGTATGGGGTAGTTTTGACATGGAATTGTATTTGTCCAAGTTACAATTAGAAATGAGTCACTAGTTAATGTGACACAAGACACTAAAACTATTTATTTGATTAAGATCTGTGTTACAGATCTCAGAGCTAGCACTGTCTAGAAACTAGTTGTGAGGAGTAGCCTAACTGTAGAACGCACTCCAGGTTGTTGATGTGGAACCGCTCTCTTAAATACAGCAACCCTACAGAGCCTGCAAAGCTTGTATCACTTTCCCACTATTGTTTCTGAATCAGCATCAGAACACTATTTCTAGCCTTTAATCATGTATAGAACTCCTTTATATATATAAATAACCTCCAAAAGGTTAATGATGCACCTGGTCCATCAAAATAATTGATTGCTGTCAGCAGTGTAATGGCCCAAAAGGTCTCATAAGCCATTCACCTAGTGTAAGTGCACTTCGAGATGTCTACTGCTTCAGTCTAGGTGTTAAACGGAAAAATTAGATGACCATTAAAAAAATGCAAAATTCCCTTGCAATTTATACATCATAATTTCAAGAAGTTCTTAACTGCCAGTAAAGTAATTCTGGTAAATACTCAAATTTATAAATATTCAAATATTCAGATTTACAATGTGCTCCTGACAGGAAGTACTAACCCAGCCACAATGGCAAGTCAGCATTGCCATTTCCTACCCCAATCTTTATTCCCAAGAGGAACAAATCATTAAAGCTGAAATTAAAATTCTATATAAAATGAGTCTTTGCATACTAGTCCTAGCAAAGTATCTTTTGGCAACAAGTACTTGGATTTCAGAGACCCATGACATATCTTGATGTACCAAAACCATATCTGTCCCTACAGCACATGCACACACATGGACAGCAGACTTGCCAGCAAAGTGCTTCAGAAGACTTAATTTAAATTAGGAAGTTTCAACAACATAACAGGAGATGACATACTGAAAAAACAGTGCAAGCTTTGCCACAATTAATGTATTTCCTAATAGGATGCCTTGAACAAAATGGTAAGGAAGGTGTATACTGCAGATTCAGGGCACTATTACTAAATTTTAAGTCTAAGAGATAAACAAGGCAACAAGCACATCAAAGTAAACACACATGAATACACAAGCAGAATCCGGATACACCATCTACAGTTTTTACATATGCTGCCTAACAGCTGAAAAGCTTAGAGAAAAGTACATTCGTTGAGCATCAACATCAAAGGGATGTACAAACCAAAAAAAAAAAAAGGCTTTTTCTAAGGGCCAAGTTCACACAGAATTTAAAGTTTAAATTAATATCATTCCAAAATAAAACTATTTCAGAAAGCTCTTCAACCTTCCAAGATCTCTTTGTAACTCACCATCTTGAATAGACAATACCATCTTATTTTTGAGTTGTTCATTAAGTAATACACATTAGATTGTTGTTCAATACACAGCTTAATATTCTAGCAAAGGATCAGTCTGTGGTTACAACCTGCTTTACTCTTCCTGCGTTAAAAACAACTGATGTTTACTTTTATATTAGGTTGGACAACTTAACACTGGGCTTCATTACACTGTTCGCTTTCTTTCTATCAGTACTATTCTGAAGGGGGTTTTTTTAAGAATAAACACTAAATCAGAGACCAAGCTAAAAGTATCTTCTAAATGTACAAACCCAACTTTCCAATTAATTTAACAAGGGAAAGACCTAATTTATCATGGTTTCTGTTGCTATTCAGACAGTTTCAGATTATTCTTTTTAGTAAAGATGCAATGAATACAACACTGTAGATGCCTAAAGGCATCTTGCTCTTACACAGTCACCTCACCCAGCTCAATCATTCACTTAAGACTGATCAAGACTGCAAGATCAGATTAGAGAACACAAATGCACTTTTTATTCCTGAAGGCTTCCTTTAGAAGTTACTTTATGAATCATCTGGGGAGAGGGGGAGTTTGGAAGGTGCCTTCTCTTCAGAAAAGCTTTTCCATAGCCCTGCTTTGTTCATATAAACCCCTCCATCCATGCACACTTTTTAAAGTGCCCTGTCCAGTTTTACTACTATAAATGTCTAAACTTCGTTTATTCTACTGGGCTTAAGTCCTCGCTATCTTCAAGCTGGCACCGAATTAATCTCATCTGGGCTCGAGTTCTCCTTTCATTGACTCCACCTTTATCAGCACTCAGGGCACAGAAGCAGAAAAGAGCCTTTGTTAGGAGTTAAGGAATTGCCTCATGCCTCGGTTTTGACAGTTCATAGACGACATTACCCTCCTTTAGCTTCCTGGCTTCGCAGCTCTTCCCTTTATACAGATTTTTCTTGCTAAAGGCTTAAAAACCTTAAGTAAGAGGAAGATGAGCGTCTGTCCCCCGAGGTCTGTGCGTGGGACAGCCACAGCAGTCCCCCTCACCCCACATCTGGGCAACGCGCTCCGACCCTCCCTCACCCCGGCCCCAGAGCACGCCAGGGGCGCCCCTCCTGCCTCCCCCACGCCGGCTCCTCCTCTTCCTCCATCTGTTTGGCCGCCTGTCTCCTCCCCCTGCCCCATGTTTTGAACAGTTACCAAAGGCAGGAGCTTGGCACTCGCCGACCAAAACAAACAGCGTTTCCAAGGACAGGCCCGGGGCGGGGGGAAGGGAGGAGATGGGGGAGCCTGCTCTCTGCCAGCCCCGCGGAACGAAACCCCGGCTGTTCCCCTCCAGGCGCCCCAGGGAGGGGCCGGGGTGCCCTTGCTCTGGAGCGGGGCTGGGGGGACCGGGGGAGCCCGACGGCTGCGCCCCTCGGGATGTTGCGGGCACCTGGGGGCCGCGAGGCGCAGCACAGACCCTCAGCGGGGGCTGCCAAACCCAACTGCGGCAGCAGGAGCCCTGCGGGGCGCCCGCCCGCACCTCCCCGCCACCCCCCTCGCAGGGCAGGGCAGGGCCGGCCCCCGCGCCGGCTCGGAGCGGGGCTCCCCCCGCAGGCTGGGGGTGAGCAGCGGGACGGCTGTCGGAGAGCGCGGCTCGGCGACAGCCCTGCTACTGCTTGTCCCGGAGAGCGTAGCTCAGCTCTGCTGCAGCTCTGCCCCTGCTTGTCCCGGTCACCGAAGCTCAGCCGGCGGCAGCGCTGCCCCCGCTCGCCCCGGTCACTCACCGTTCGCCCTCCCGCGCGGCGCTCGCCGGGGCTTTAAAGAGCCCCCACCGCGTTAATGCTCCCAGCCCGGACAATTAGTGTCTTCCGTGGGTGCGTCCATCCCTGCCACTGACAGCGGGGGCGCGCCTCCTTTGGCTGCCTGCCAACGCCGAGTGAGACCGAGGGATTCGGGTCAAACTGCGCTTGTCCCGCAAAAAGAGCCCTCCTATCCTCATCTTTTCCCGATTCCCACCCGTAAGCGGGGAGAAATATGAGGTGAAGGAACTTGCTTCGGCAGGCTCCCCCGCGCTGAATGGGACCTGCCCAGGGGGAAGGGCGCGGGGAAGGGCTGGGTGGTGTTTACGGAAGAGCCGCGTCCGTCCGGAATGGCCCCGGCCCCTTCCCCAGCGCGGGGCGGGGCCTCCGCCTTAGCCCCGCCCCGGAGGAGCGGGGAGGGGGCAAAGCGCCCGTTCTCCTCAGCGGGAGAGGCGGCGTCTCGAGGCGTGTTTAGCTGTTCGTGTACACGGCGCTGCTAGGGTGGCTTGAACTGTGCCCCCCCGGAGTTTTCCTGCCCTGGTTTCCTAGGTCTCTCGACGGTGGGGGGTGAAGCGCCCCCTCCCCGCCGCCATCATGTGTTCAGTTCCCCCCACACTGTGCCCAGATTTGGGCCCCACACTGCAAGAAAGACGTTGAGGGGCTGGAGTGTGTCCAGAGAAGGGCAACAAGGACGAAGGCTCTGGAGAAGGAACTGGGGTTGTTTAGTCTGGAGAGAAGGAGGCTGAGGGGACACCTTATCGCTCTCTACAACTGCCTGAAAGGAGCTTGTAGTGAGGTGGGCGCTGGTTTCCCAAGTGACAGGCAATAGGATGATTGGAAATGGCCTCAAGTTGTGCCAGGGCAAAGTCAGATTAGACATCAGGGAAATTTCTTCACCAAAACGGTTGTCAGGCACTGGCACAGCTTCCCAGGGAGGTGGTGGAGTCACCACACCTGTAGTGTTTAAAAGACAGGTAGATGAGGTTCTCAGGGATGTGGTTTAGTAGTGGGCAGGTACGATTGGACTTGATGATCTCAAAAGACTCTTCCAACCAAACGATTCTCTGATCTTGGCCCCCCAGTCCCACCCTCACCATCTTGGCCTCACCACTCAGGACTGCAACAAGTTGAGTCACCTGCCTTGCTCATGGCTGTGGGGTTGGGAGACCTGCTGAGTGTCGCTAAGGAACGCAACATGAGGCAGTACAGCACTGTTATTATGCATGCTTTGCTTATTGCTGTATTGACCTCATCCACGGGGCAGCTCCACGCACCCACAGGAACAGCAGTACCTGTCAGGGCCATTGCCTCTTCCTGTCACAGGAGCTATATGGCATCATTGCCTCACCTGCCAGGAAGCACCTGGGAAGTGTTCAAGGCCAGGATGGATGTGGCCTTATGCAGCCTGGTCTGGTGGGAGGTGTCCCTGCCCATGGCAGGGGGGTTGGAATTGGATGATCTCTAAGGTCCCTTCCAACACAAACCATTCTATGATTCTATGAAACAGGGAGTACAAAACACAGGTTGCCCTCTCTGAGGATGTCGTATACTGTGACAAAGTATATGTTGCATTCACATAAAACAAAGCCTACTGTAGTTGCATTATTCTCTGCTATAAAAGCAAGGGCAGCAGAGATAGGCTACTCAAGTGCCAAGTGCCCTGCTCGAGCCGGAGCACTTGCTCCCAGTGAAGTAGAGCACCTGTCAGCCCTGCTGCTCTGAGCCCAGCCTTCAGAGACATTAAATGGGATTAAGTCCAACAGCCTAATCCGATAGCTTCCATAAAAAAGACAGTGTTTTAAATAACTGTGTTTGTACTACTTTGCCCCAGTTTGTGCGTGTCAGATGCAATGACAATGGGAGAGAAGCTCAGGAGAGCTTTGGAGAAGACTGTGATGGCATACAGATGGACTACCTTGTACAGGACTGTTTTCACTTCCAGCGACATTGTTTGTTATTATTTTTTACATCCATTTTGCATTAAATGCCATCTGAAAGACGGGAGAAACCTGAGTTCTGGTCTTTGCTGTGATGACTACTGATGACTTTAATAAATTAACCAGCTGTATCATCTAAAACTGCACAATGAGTACTTGCAGCAAATACCAGGTCAAATGACTCAGGGTCCATTTTGTGTGCTGTCTGTGGGGACCAGCAGTTGTGGAAACCTGTGATGCTGAGTGGCCTGGCTTGCATGAGGAGTGAAAAGGATGCCCCAGCCTTACCAAGAAAACTAGTTTCTCAATATTTATATGAAAGATCAACTTCAAAGGAAAAAAGTATCTCATGAGTATCATCATGCATCATGGTGTAAGAGACAGAATTACAGAAAGTCGTTGCTTTAAAACATTTTTTTTTTTAAGCTGTAGCAGTGCCCTTCTCCCACGGCACACCAGCTGGTTTTGGAGCCCATTCTTAAGTACCTAGTTTGCACTATCTATCAATTTATCAGAGATGTGCAACTATATATGTATAGCTGTCACTAAAGACATGCTTCAGGATTCCAGTCCAATAGCCAAGAATAAGTTAGACACTGCAGTACTCAGCGCTTAACCTCTTTTTTTCATTTCAATTCCTTCCTGATCCAGAGGCACCGAAGCTATAGGCCATTATAGGGATCTGAAAGTAGATTTTCTGCAGAGAAATGTCATTCATCTCTCGTTGTCTGTGTCTTTTGCAATGTTGACCAGGAAAATCATTATACAGCCTTTAAATTTATTCTGCTTAATTAAGCAGATTAATGTCCTTCTGTCTTATGTAGGATGTGCAGACCAGATATGTGCTGGTTTTGCGTGGGACAGTTAATTGTCTTTATAGTAGCTACTATAGGACTATGCTTTGGATTTGTGCTGGAAACAGTGTTGATAATAAACGGATGTTTTCATTATTGCTGAGCAGTGCTTACACAGAGTGAAGGCCTTTTCTGCTTCCCACACAGCCCTGCCAGTGAGTAGGCTGGGGGTGCACAGGAAGTTGGAAGGGGGACAGCTGACCCCAACTCATCAAAAGGATATTGCATATGACATCATGAACAGCAATAAAAGTAGGGGGAAATTGTGAGGGAGATGCAGCTTGGGGATCTGCTGGGCATGAGTTGGTTGGTGGTGAGCAACTGTTTTTGTTTGGAACGCTTGTCTGTCTTGAATTTTATTTCTGTTATTTTCATTTTCCTTACAATTTATTGTTTTATAATATTTCAATTATTAAACTGTTGTTATCCCAGCCCATGAGTTTTCTCACTTTCACCCTTCTGATTCTCTCTCCCCATCCCACTGGGGAGAGTAAGCAAGTGGCTTCATGGTGTTTAGTTTCTAGGTGGGGTTAAAAAACTACAAGGTGCAAAGTTGCAATTTAGACTACTGTCTCAAGTTGGCCTTAATTCTTGGCTTTTCACTATGGAAGCAGTGTTAATTGAAATGAAGGACTCATTTGTGTTCAGCCTTTGCCGCAAGTTAGTTCCTTACTGTTACCAGTAAAACTGGCAAAGACAATAAAGCCTACAATTAACACACTGCTTTATCCAGCAAACAACAACACAGCTACTGAGTGGGTAAGACTTACAGCTGCATTTGTCCCCACAAGTCAGAGTCTGCCAGTATGTGGCTAACTGATGGTTAGAGTGGGAGGAGAGGGGAAGGGCAAAGCATGTTGCTGTTTACATCAGAGCCCATGACAACTACGTTGAGAACATAACTTGAAGTCACAAGATATTTTGCCTTAATCCTAATGACTGAGCCAGGCAGACTGGCTTTAGCACTAGCAGATGGGTGTTAAGACTCTTGGCTGACTGAGACCATCAGGCCCAGATGTGATAACAGGCTCAAGGGTAAAACAAGAAGACTGCAAGATAGGTGTAAGGATGCTTTCTCAGCCTGTCCTTCTATGGAGTTTCCTGTATTCCAAGGATAAATAAGTCTTGTGGGAGGCAAACGGGATTGCTGCTTCCCCCCACCAAAGCATGCAGCTTCAAATCCACACAGAGGCAAACAAAATGTTGAAACTTCTGAGAGAAAATTGTACATCAGTAAAGCCCCCAAGCCAAGAGATGTCTAGCTACTTTACCAGCTCAGCAAATTCCTAATGCACCCTCCCCTTTGCACTAGTGGTCTGTCTTTCTGCAGAGAACAAAAAAAAAATTTGACCCACTGTGTCAAATACAATGAGAAGCTGTTTGTAGAGAGATACTTTTGGTCAGAAATACGTTTGTATTTGTTTCCTAATGAAAAAAGCCTCAGCTAGTATATCGCTAACACCTTCCTCTTCACTGCTGAACTGGAGAGGAAGAAGTAGCCTAGCAGTTTCCTGTAGTGCCTTACTAACTCAAACAGATTTACATCCTTTGATGCTTAAGACTGGTGATCTCTTGGTTATAGTCTATGGTAGCATCCACATGGCTTAGTCCTTACAGTAAACTCTCAAAAATAAATGGCTTCAGAACTAAAATCCTGGGTCTTAGGGTACTTCTAAAAATCCTGGCCTTTCTAGGCCCTTCCTAAACAGAAATCTGAGATCCCCCTTATCATAAAGCATGAGACAACCAAGCCTGTGGTTAGATGTTCACTGTGGAAACATTGCTATTCTCACTTTCCCAGGGTACTTTGTTTACTGCTGAAGATTTTTACTCCCATTCAATTGAGAAGGACAGAGTATTCTGAGTGTTCCTCATTCATTCCAGTGCAAGCCTCCCCTGAAACCCATATCTGCTCCAGCCACATCTGAGATGTATTTAAGACAACATCCTGACCCCACACAAGCTCCCTGCTGCTCTTTGGGGTCAGGGCAATCAGCTAACCCATTTCTGTTGTGGTGTCCAACAACCTGCAGTCACTCCAGCATCCTTTTACGCCCCGGCCATGACAGATCTGCTCAGCAGCACAGGGGTATAGGGTGTTTTTGGATGTTTGCACAGTGCCTGACAAATCACCCCCAGGGTATATTCAAATCCACTATTTGCTTTAAACAGAGCAAAAAATTGCAAAACAGATCTCAGTCTGCAGTTCACCACAACAAGAACTCAGATACAAGCCAATTCACCCAAAAGTGCCAAGAAAAAAGGGCGGAAAAAAAGGTGCAGTAGAATCAGGGGAGAAAATAAAGCAGAGAGAGAGGGAAAAAAAGAGAAGTAGCAGAGAAAAAGAAAAATAATCATCACCCCAGTGGATGTCCAAGGGCAGTCCCTCAAGAAATGTGCTTCACAGGGACAGCAGGTGTGCATTTGAACCTCTTGGCCGGGACCATTTATCGGACAGGTCTATGCCCTATTAGCACGCAAGGCATGGCCTCATGGCACCTGTGCTCTGTCTCTGGGTGTAAAGTTCTGGAATCGGGGCAAGCGCAAAACTCCTTTGGGAAAATTCTTGAATTTGGAGAGCTGGGGGCATCAGGGTCACTGGCAGTTCAACAGACCCTCCGCGTGAACCCTCCTGCAGAGAGCCTTGCATCAAGACAGTCTTTAAGACATACAAAATATGTAGATCAGATTGCTCAAAACCTTATCAAAGACAGCAAAGGAAAGACCAATAAAATAAAATAACTTCCAGGACAAAACCTGATACAATTTCTTGCTGTAAACAAATAGGGAAACAGATAAATTACATCTCAAGCTTTTATATTGCAAGGAGTTATGGCCTACACATTAATGTAATGAACTTCGACTCATGGAATGACTCTTGGCAAGTAGTGCATTTCAATATAACATAAAAGCAGAAGAAAGAACTAAATCAAATTTGCACTAGCAGTTCAGCAGCTGAGATGTAAAACTGTTTCTACTAACTTTTTTTTATATCCTAGAGACACTGAAGCTCCATGTGTAAGATCTTTGCCCAGAAGCTCCAGTAGAGCTTTAAAGCACTATTTTCATTCATTGACTCTTTGTCTTGAACAGAATTTTCTTTCACCCCATACAGATCTTTAATAGAGGCAAATATTAATGGATACAAACATGAATACAGACTTTTTAAAAGTTAGCTTTGAATAGAAAGATAGACATTACAACACAGAAGTTTAATATGTCTGAGGGAGAAACCAACTGCTATTGGTTGCATTGTTCTTCAAAGTACAAACAACAAATTCTTTTGAAACTACCACCATTCCTACTGGTGATCTAGCAGTTGTTTGCTTTTAGCCCAGGTCTTAATCCATTATTGTTTTGCATGATCCTAGTCATGAACCCCTAGAGAGAATGTGAGACAGAGGCAGTAATAGAAGTCTACCATGTCTGGTCTTAATAACTGTGAAAGAAAGGGGCAAAATAGGATCAGCTTACTGTGTTCATTGATGATCTTGTAATGAAATGAAAAGCAGTTTTCAAAAATACTCGAGAGTCCATCCTGATACCCTAGCTAGTCAGCATGTCTATTGGGTAGGATGAAGGAGATGTTGGAAGCCGAGTAGCCTCATTGGTCAGGCAGTTGGACTAGATGATCATTGTAGGTCCCTTCCAACTGAAACGATTCTATTCTATTCTATTCTATTCTATTCTATTCTATTCTATTCTATTCTATTCTATTCTATTCTATTCTATTCTATTCTATTCTATTCTATTCTATTCTATTCTATTCTATTCTATTCTATTCTATTCTATTCTCTGAAGCATGGGACAAAGAAGTGGAGAAGATTTTTTAGCACACTTTTAGGATTCTCTTCATTGGATACTTTGCTACCACACTGTATGATATCCAGAATCCTGGGTCCAAGTGCCTCATGGAAACAGATAGCAACCTTTTAACCTATTGAGGTAAAACAAAATATGCTCTGGTTCTTTCTTGTAATAATTAGGACTCACTTCCAGAATTGTAACCTGTAGTTACAAAAATCAGATAGAGTGACACTCCTTGCCCTAAAATTGCAGCCTTCAGCCCAACCAGTTCCCTTGCATCAGGATCCTCTAGTACACAATCAGATGCAATTTCCCCTGCCCGATATGACTGCTGATTAATTCCAATGCACAGCAGAATGCTTCCTCCACCAATGCCTTATCCCTTTGCTCTGCCTTGCTCTTTCCTTCCACAGTCTCCTCTTCTTGCTGACACATCAAAATCGGCCAGCTCCCACCTCTCTAATCAGCCTCCTTCCTAGCAGAAGGAGAAATGAGAGCATGAAGAAGACGAAATGTGGAGTGTGTGCTCTGCACACACCTGGCAGGCCCTCGCTGGAACCAGCGGTGCAGGAAAAGGCCTGCTCAGCTTCTCCCATCCCGTGTCAGGAAATGCTCTGTTGGAAAGACGAAAGCAGCAGGCTCCTGCCACGTGGTGAGGCAAAAGAGCATGCTCGGAGTGCAAAGGCTCCACCGGGAATTTCGGTGCAGAGCTCCCAACCTCAACTGAGTGCAGGCTCAGACAAAGCGGTCCCTGAAATCCACGGAAGCTTGCGTCGGGCCGGCAGCGCTCCTTCAGCCAGTGCAGCTGCTGTGTACCCGAGGGAGCAGCCTGATGCCCGGACGCTGCTCTAGAGGCACGAGAGCCGGGAAGGCTGGGTCGCAGATGGAGAAAACAACTTTTTCTCCACGCTTCCCTCCCGGAACTTGCTGCAAGTCTATCAGGCAAAGCCACAACCAAGCGAAACAGGAGCTGGGTGAGGCGGGAGCCCGCTGCGCTCTGCCACCAAAACCGTGCGAGACTGAAAACCGCCAGCGGCACCGGGCTGGGCCTGGGGATACCTGGAAGTGGGGGCTGCGGGGGCTGAGACCCCCGGGCCAGGTGCCGTGGGTAGGCGGGGCCGAGGTGGCTCCGCTCGGGAGCAGATCTGACCCTCCGGGGCTGGGGCTGCCTCCCTCGGGGCCGGAGCAAGCCCGTGTACGCGGCTGCTCCTCCCGACAGGAATCGGGACCGGGGCAGAACCTGTGTGCGTGGCTGCTCCCCAATGCGTGGACTGGGAGCGGGCCCGTCTGCGTGGCAGCTCTTTCCAAGAGGGACCAGGGCAGAACCCGTGTGCGTGGCTGCTCCCCCTGGCAGGAATCGGGACCGAGCCCGTATGCAGCGCGGCTGCCCCGGTCAGGAACCGGGGCAAAACCCGTGTGCGTAGCGGCTTCTTGGGGCGGGGACCGAGCCCGCGTGCGAGACTGCTCCCCGCTGCCAGGAATCGGGATCGGGGCAGAACCCGTGTGCGTGGCGGCTGCCCGGGGCGGGGCAGGGCGGGGCGGGGATCGCGGCGCTGCCCGTGCCGGCGCTCCCGCCCTCCCTCCCTCTCTCATCCCTCCCTCTCTCATCCCTCCCTCTCTCATCCCTCCCTCTCTCATCCCTCCCTCGCCCGCTCCGGTTGCGCGCACGACGACGGCGGCGCCGTCCCGCCATGTCGGCCGCCAAGCACCGGGGCCCTAAGGGGGGCAGCCCGCCCGCCGCCGCCGCCGCCGAGCGGGGCGCGCAGCCCGGCGGTGCCGAGGAGCCGGCGGCCAAGAAGCCGGCGGGGGCCGCGCACGGCCGGGGCGGCAGGGCCGGCGCGGGGGGCGGCGGCGGGGGGCGATCGGGGCCCGCGCCCCGGCGCGGCTGGGCGCTGGTGTTGGGCGCCGCGGTGCTGCTGGGCGTCGCGCTGCCCGGCGGCTGGTTCGTACGGCAGCTGCGGGAGGAGGTCGGGCGCAGCGCCCGCGAGAGGGAGGACTCCGGGCGGCAGCGGCAGGAGCTGGCGGCCACCCTGGACACGGTGGTGCAGAAGGTAGCGCGGCGGCCGGAGGCGGGGATGGGGTGCGGGATGGGGTGCGGGCACAGTCATTGCTCGGCGGCGCGGAGGAGGGGCAGCATCCGCCCCTGCAGGAGTGGGGAACGGGGTGGGAGGGGGGATGTTCACCCCTTAAATGAGCGGCTGCACAGCGCTTGGGTAGGCCGGCTTGCGGGAGAGCAAACGGATCCCATTCCCCCCTTGCGGGAAAGCTTAACGTGTCCCATTCGCTCCCCTCCCTCCTCCCGTTCCCCCCCTCCCTCCCCTCCGCCTTACTCCTTCTGCCTTTCCCCTTCCGAGTTCCCTCCTAAAGATGCTTTTATGGCATTAGAGGGACAGCGATTGCTTGGCGGGGGGGGGGTGGGGGGGTGGGGGGTGGTCAGCAGCGGTCCGTGCAGGAGTGGGGAACCGGAGGGGGGAGGTGTGTTCTCTCCTCAGATCAGCGGCTGCACAGCCCGACTTGCGGGAAAGCAAACGTGTCCCATTCGCCACCTCCGCCTCTCCCCCTCCGTGGTCCCTCCTAAAGATGCGTTGATGGCATTAGAGGCATAGTCATTCCTCGGCGGGGCGGGGTGTCACCCCGTAAATGAGCGGTTGCGCAGCGCTCGGGAGCCCGGGTAGCGGTTCCCCTCCGAGCTCACTCCCAAGGATGCTGTGATGGCACTAGAGGAACAAAATTGAGTCAGGGCCGCCGTTTTTCCCAGCGCCTGCAAACGTGGCCTCGGCAAAGCGAGAAATCCCAGGGAGGCAGCGCAGAGCGGGGCGGGGCGGGGCGCGGGATCCCTCCCTTCCTCCGCGCAGCCCCGGGACATCCCGGAGCCGCAGCCGGCTCCTTGCCCGGGCGGCTCTTCCAGGGCTCGGGCGCGAAGCCATTTTATGTAACGTACTCAGCGCTCCTGAGGCGCCGGCGGCACCGCACGCCGCGGTGCCGAGAGCCCTCTCCGCCCTGGTTTTATGTCATTGGCTCTCGCAAATCGCTGAAAGCCGAGTTGTGGCAGATGAGCCGCTCTTTGTCGCCGTGTCGAGCGCCGGGCACGTGTGCGCGATGGAAAGAATCATAGAATGACTAGGTTGGAAAAGAGCTTTGAAATCATTTGAGCCCAACTGCACCTGTCTACTACTAAACCATATCCCTAAGCGCTTCATCTACCTGTCTTTTGAACACCTCCAGGGATGGTAACTTAGCCACCACCCTGGGCAGCTGTGCCAGTGCCTGACAGCCGTTTCAGTGAAGAAACTTTTATTGATGTCTAATCTGAACCGCCTCTGGCACAATTTGAGGCCGTTTCTTCTTGTCCTGTCACCTGTGACTTGGGAGAAGTGGTGCAGCAGCACAGTTGGACGTGGCAGGATCCTGCCTCAACAGTCCTGAGCGCTGCAGAAAACAAAACCCAGTGCCAGCTGCACCAAACACCGTGCCAGAAGTGCTGCTCCTGACATCCATGTCGTGCTGCAGCCTCTGACTCAGGAAGCAAGACTCGCCGTGTCCATGACAGTCCAAAACTGCAGAAGAGCTATGAAGTAGTTGGCAAAGGGTGTGGCTCAAGTGAAGCGAAAGAAATGCTCATTTCCCTCCTCATATTTTTCCCTCAGGCTTTCTTAGCCCCGAGCTAGAGTTTCACAAGTGGCACTGTCCATCCGGATATGTTTTAGGGTGCTTGAAACCTTTAAACTTTGGCATGTGACAGGGTTGTCAAACTCGGCCGTGTACTGAGTCCGTCCCTCCACCTTGTTTTATGCAGCCCAGCACCTTGTTTTACCCACTGGCAGTGCTGAGCTCCTTGCCCCTGTGCTCCTGGCAGCACACAGTCACGTGTGTAGCTGGTGTGACACACGTTACGTTGCAGGAGCAAGAGAAGAGCAGGAACTGTGAGTTTGACACCCCTAGCATATGAAGTGCTTAGGGATATGGTTAGTAGTGGACAGGTACAGTTGGACTCGATGATCTCAAATGTCTTGTCCATCCAAGCGATTCTGGGATTCTTTGTGAAGGCATATGATCAACATATAATCCAGCTCCTCCCTAGGGAGTAGGTAAATGGGTTGGAAAGATCTATGTAAAGTTATGACTGAGTCAGATCAAAGAAAAGGAGATTCTTGTCTCAGCCTGACTGCTATCTGCACAGTGAGCCGTACAGATTCCCTATATTCCTTGCAAGCTTGGGCCTGGGCTGGTAGCGGGGGAACAAGGCAGTGGGATGGGTGCTGGCAGAGATCATCTGACTGTTCTGTGGTGCTGCCAGAAACATGGTGGCCTGTGCACATACAGTTTGTAGGGTCAAGTCATGGTGTTTCTTTCTCTTACAAGGAGGAAAAGGAAAACTCTTATGAGGGGGGAAAGGGTTGTAAAATATAGAGCTGTAGTGTAATTTCTGAAGCGCACTTTAAATCCTGGGGTTTTTTTGCTTGATAACTGGACTGTGATTTGAACTAGCAGGAGTTGTTTTTTCCTAGTTTTTAAGGCATTTCTACAGAGTCTTTGTATGAAGGAGGACATTACAGTGGTAGGACATACAGGACATAATATTAAAATACATGAGTATAGAACCCAGATGTGTGTGTGATAGTATAAGCACTACCAAGCACAGGAATGGGTACAATTTGCTGCCTTCATTTCTGCATTGTTGCAGAAAATCTTAGGTATTCATTACATATTCTAGGAGAGAGGTTTTATACCAGAAAGTTATAAATAGTTTATTTAGAAGAGAACTGAAACTATTTTCCTGCCTATAGCAGGTGGCTGATGTTAGACGTACATCAGTAGTGCACCAAAAAAGGCAGGGGAAGACATCATGCAGAGTTTTGCTGTAATGCTTGAAAGCTTTGCTTGCTGTGGTTTGGTGTTGTCTTTAGAGAAGAATGTACCTGAGGGAGAGGAGACCAGGCTGTATTTCATTGCCTTCCAAAAGAACAAGCTTCGTCAGGGGAAGTTTAGACTTGATGTTAGGAAAAAGTTCTTCACTGAAAGGGTGACTGGCTATTGGAATGCGCTGCCCAGGGTTTAGATGATGGTGTTAGTGTTGGTGTTGGGTTATGGGTTGGACTCGATGATCTTGGAGGTCCTTTCCAACCTTATGATACTGTGATACTGTAACAGGATTCTACGTTGTACTTTTGAAGTGTCGTCAGTGCAGGCAGCTGTGTAGAACTGGCATTCCCCTGCGTTTTTTTATTGCAGAGAGCTCTTGTCAGGCGTAAGCGTTGTGTAAACTCATCTGCTTTACACATCAGCAGTAGGAGGAGAAAGGAAATTATGTGGAAGTTTAGTCTTTAATACAGCACAATTCTCAGGCCAAGGTCGTTTGATGTTTGAACACAAGATAGTATGACCTGTTAGAGAAGATTTAGTTGTTAGCTATGGACATATTTTTATGAGCTATTTAAGATGTTAAACCTTTTAAGGGCTATGGTTTCAAACATTACTGGCCATGAGCACCAAGCAGGCAAACTCACACACAGGTGCATACACAAACCAACTGTGTAGTGAATATGAGCTGTTACTTAGAAGTTGTGGGTTTTAGGTCAGTGAGATTGGTTTGAGCCCTGGTGGCTCTTGCTTAGGAGAGGTCTAATCTGAAGACCTTGGTCCATTTTATTATATCAGAGCTCTCTGATCTTCAAGAGGCTATTCTAACTGGAAGTATAGAAAAATAGCTTCAGGTTACTCCATGAGCATTGCCCAAATGCAGTGGAGGAGCAAGTATAAAGTATTTCCACTGTGGAGGGGCAGGATCACTCTTTGTCAAATGTACAGCAGCAGAGACTTCCTGGCCCTGTGGCGAGTTCTCCTGGGCATTTCTGATGCCTTTTCTTAGGCTGTTATTTGAAGGTGGTTAATTTCTAATATGAATTTGATTTGGTTGGAATGTGTCAATTTCTCTTTTATTAGAGGGGGATGAGAACTTTCCCATACCCTTCTAGATTTCTGAAGTCCATTTGTAGTGATACTGAAAAAGCTGTCTATGCAGAAAAAATCAGAATGAATGACAGCTAAGATGTAATGGAAATGAGTTGGTAAGTCAGTGTAATGGCTGTCCTGCTGCAATACATATGGCAGTGCTACCTGTGCTCTCCCACCCCAGCTCATTTCTAGTTTCATATGTGAGCACTAGAGAATGCAAGTATAGGGAATGGAAAGTCATTACAAAACTTTTTACGTAAGAGGAGTTAAAGGAAGGCTTTGAGCAACCTTATCTAGTGGAAGGTGACCCTGTCTGTGCCAGGAAGGCTGGAACTGGATCATTTTTAAGGTCCTTTCCAACCCAAACCATTCTGTGGTTCTATGGACATTCTTTAAACTGCAGGGAATCTGTTGGAGCAAGAACAAAGCATCTTGTGAGCAGACTCTACAATCCTTCCTCAGTGTGGACTTCCATGAAAACGAAGGAGGATTTGGCCAGGGATTTAATATTTCAAAAACACATGTGAATAACTTAATTTCTAATTAGTAAGTCTGTTAGGTCTTTTGAGATTAATTTCCAGGTTCAGAAGCTGACTAGGAACTGCTGGAGCCTCCTTCAGTGGAAAAAAAAGAAAAAGAAAAGGAAACTGTATATTTCTCTCTAAGAACATACAAATTATACTCCTTCTATTTATAAAATAAAACCACCCCTCCAGCTGTGTATCTAATCAGTAAACATGGCAGCCCGTGTGGCATGACTGATTAATATGCCCCTCAGACATAGGCAGTAGCATGAGGCAAGGCCATGTGCATTACGCAGCACTTGCCATCCTGCCAAAGCCTCGAGGTATTTTCTGTGTGATGGATTCCCGTTGCAACCAGTGGGAGTTCTTGCATTGCTTTACTAAGTTTAACAAAAATACAACCCACACACGCACGAAAAGATTTCTCCTAAGTCTTAAGACTGATATTCTGCTTGGCCTTAAAATTAAGTAACACGTGCTTCCCCGTTGGTGTGCCTGGATCTCACCTTTAAATGTGAGAGTAATGTGGTGGCCGCTTACTCCTCCACCTTTTCTGTCTTGCTGCTGCTAAAACCAGCTGTAGTGTTTGTAATTGGGAAGCTTAATAGCAAGCCTGATCCAGCAGAAACAACTTTCTGTATTAAACCCGAGATAGATGCAAGTCAGTCCACTTGGCAGCTGCTATGGCTTTGTTCTCTGCCTGGGTCCATGCATGTGTTCCTGTTCACTAAGAGCATGTGGGTGAATAATGAGGTACAAAGTATTTAGAACATTAGAGCCTTCCTGTGTTTTTTCTTAATCTTAAAAAATAGATAACAAGAAAAATCTGTGTCTCCATTAGTGTCCAGGAACAGAAAAATGTCATGATTATTACTTCCATTCCCCAGCCATTCCCACCTCCCCTTTCTCATTGATTTTTGCTGTTACTCTTTTTTGGCTACTTTGAAACTTCTTTCCTATTCAGGAATTGACTTTGGGTGTGATTGCCTGCTGAAGTCTAATCCCAGCTATTTTGTGTTCAGGAGCTGCTGCCAGGTGGTTTTTTTTTTTCCTTCCTCCTTTCCTCCCTTACTGACTTGTGGCCCATAGAACCAGGAGTCATACAGAGGAGGGAAAGCTGAGGGATCTGGATGCAAACTCCAGAGACTTGAATTTGATTTTCACGAATGTAGATTTCCTGGATCATCTGTGGCAAGTTAGTGAGGCCAGGGACACTCAGCAGGAGATGACTGTATCTATAGAGCTGTAGCGCCCTAGATGCTGGGCTTTTTGTGCCTTCTGTATCTGTGTGTCACAGAATCACCTCAGGTAGGGAGCATAAGGGATTGCAAGGTGGTCATTTCATATGGTAACAAGGGCCATAAGGTCTTAGGCACAAAGGGTAAGGATGCAGGTAAGGACAAAATTGTATTAACTATGTGGATTTCTGTTTTAGGTGCGCTCTCTTCAAGCCACATTTGGAGAATTTGAGTCTATGATGAAAATTGCTCAGCAGAAGCAGGAGGTTACTGAGAAGGCTGTTAAACAAGGGGAGAGTGAAATAAACCGTATCAGTGAAGTACTTCAGAAGCTGCAAAACGAAATTTTGAAAGACTTGTCTGATGGCATCCACATGGTGAAGGATGCAAGGGAACGAGACTTCACATCTTTGGAGAATACAGTGGAAGAGAGACTGACAGAGCTAACAAAGTCTATAAATGATAACATTGCTGTATTCACTGAAGTCCAGCAAAGGAGCCAAGATGAAATCAACAATATGAAAGCAAAGGTTGATTCGCTGGAAGAGGGAGATGTGTATAAACATGACATTAAGGTGCTAAAAGATGCTTTTGATAAGATACAGGTATCCATGAAAACCAAAGAAAAGGACATAGAGGCCTTGAAGAGTACAATAGAATCCATGGAGTCTGATGTGTATACTGAAGTGAAGGAGCTAGTCAACCTCAAACAAGAACACGAGAAATTCAAAGAGGCTGCGGACACTGAACACCTTTCACTAAAAGCTTTACAAGAGAAAGTTCTAAGAGCTGAGGATTCTATTATGCAGCTCCCTAGTGACATTAAAAGACTCGATGAAGATTTACTGCAAGTTAAAGCTGACCTCAACAAATGGGAAGAAAATGAACTATTCAGAAAAGCATTAGAAACTTTTGGGAAGAACAGTGAAGGACTGGAGTCTCGATTGAGGCGCATAGAAGACAGCCTGGAGTCTCTAACTTTTGTTGCTTCTCAAAACAGTGAAAAGTTGCAATCTTTCCTTTCTAAGGAGGCAGATTACGAGAATAAGCTCAGTACCCTAGAACAAAGCATTACTGCTATTCAGGGGATCTCGGATGTGGACATAACTTCAGTCACAGATACACTGAAAAATGTTCGTGACTCACAGACCTCGCTGTACAATGAAGTGGAAAACTTGAAGAGAAGCATTGGGGACCTGCCATCCTCCAGTGCCCTTCAGGATGTACAGAACCAAATTAGTACTTTGTTGGATCAAGGAAATCTTCAGACAAGTCAAGCCCATTCTCAAGGCTATCTTGAAAAGTTTTCCTCTGTGGAAGGCTCTGTAGATGAACTGAGATCTTCTGTCAGCCAGGTTGATTCCGATTTGAAAATGATAAGAACTGCAGTGGATAGTTTAGTCTCCTACTCGGTGAAAATTGAAAATAATGAGAACAACTTGGAGTCTGTAAAGAGTTCAATAGATGACCTGAGGAATGATCTGGAACGATTATTTGTGAAAGTAGAAAAAATACATGAAAAAGTTTAGGCAGTGGTGCTCCTTGTGCAAATAATGGATTAAGGAGAATAGCTTTTATATGCCCCGTTTTTTACTCTTTTTAAAACCAATTTGATACCTCCGAAGAGAATAAGAATTCTTTAATAATAGAGACAGTTCTGCTTATTTCCTTTATTTCTCTTTTATGTAGTGTTTTTGTTTTTTTAAAAAATTTTGTTGTAAGAAAGCATGAATTTAGGTGGGGGTTGAGTTTCTGAGGGCTCATCTCTGTAAAGTTGCACTGCTCTAACTGTAGTGGTGTAACTAAGGCACTACAGCCTTGTTAGCACGGGCACGTATTTAATGGCATGAAGGTGTTTCACACCATGACACTAGATATCCTGCACAGAAGGGCTACAGCTGTTCCGGTACGAAAAGTGTACTGCCTTACACGCTGAGAATTTTACTGGTATGTTTTGGTTTAGAGAAACAAATGAACAAAACTACACCACTATCTTAAAACTGTTTAAACCAGTAAACTCAAGTGAAGCAACTCCTCCTTTGCTGCAGCTTGGGACTCAGCCATGCGGTCAGTTTACCAGGTGTCAGTTGAGCTGTAGTATCTTTTCCATGAGTCCTTAATCTGTACTGAGGAGCTAACAAGGAATTACCTGAACCCCTCTGAAGGGAAGGATTGAGGTAAGTGGCATTGCCTCGGGCTAAGACCCAAGAGAGGTGTTCTACCACCTGGCTGGAGTTTCATCTTTTGTGATCACAGGCTTCTTTCCCAGCATCTTCAGCTGCTGGTGTAGAAGACCCATGCTCAGAAGGGACGTCTGAAGGATGGGATTAGTTTCAAGAGAGTGCAGTAATATTTTTGTCATATCTTTGGGTTGTTTACATGGTGAAGCTATGTCTTTCCTGGAAGGGCCTCATTTGTTTGTTTACAGGATTTTCTGTAAAAATGATCACAAATTTGAAAAATGAAAGAGAAGGACTAAAATTGCACCTCTTGTATTCCCTGTATATCAAGCATGCTAACAATAATCATACGCTCCAAAACACAGAAGGGGGAAAATCACCGTGAAATCAGCAGAATTGGTTCTAAGGTGTACACATTTCCAGGTTTTCATACAGCTGACAGTGACCTGAACTGTTGTTACATATTCAGGGCTTGGTGCCTGATTCTTGTCACCATTGTTGTCACTCGGTGCCTGCCTGAGACACGCGAAGGATCCTTCTGAGAACCGGTTGAGAGTGAGGAAAAAGTGTCATACTTCTCCAGATGTTTATTTAAAAAAAAAACACTTTCTCATGGAGCTTCCTTGGTTTTCTGTCTTTTACGGAAAGGATTTCTAATATCGCTCCTTTTCAAGTTTACTTTTGAACTTTATCCAGAGATCTGGTAAAGAGGTCTGCACACGGGTATCTTGGAAATAGGTTGTGTGCATCATGCCCACCTCAGCCTGCATTAGCCCGATCCCTGGCTATGTTAGAATTGTTCCTAGAAACAGCACCCCCCAGAAGAAGTGTGGTTACGGGAACAGCGCAGGTGAAAAGGAGTTCTCCTAGGTAAAGTGAGATAGTGAACCATATCTAGTGTTGTTCCCACTGTAAACGGGAAAGAATTCCTGGCAAAGAAAGAGGGACCCATGGCATTAAGATAACTTGTCACTGTTGGAACTGTACTGTTCTGTGTTGACTTCTCAAGTTCTTGAACAATGTTGTTTAGGTTACTGTGAAATGAACTGTATGGCTTATTTGCGGTATTTTTAATACATAATAAACATTTGGAATATTCTTTGCACTTTTTTTTTGATTACTACTTAATGTTGTTGTGTCCCAGGATGTTTCCAGTGAGGTACTTGTGGGAAGCACCAGAGCTTTGTACTGAGATGTGATGCAGCCTTATACTTGCTCTCAGTTTCCCTGGGGAAATGTGGAGGCACTCTTGTGGTTACAGAGGAACTCCTGGAAATGGAATTTGATTCCCATCAATGCAGTGGTGTTGACCACCAGGCTCAGAAGCCCCAGATGGTAGTTGTGAGGTGTGAAATAACCTGATTTATGCAACGAGTCTCCGACACCACCAGAAATACCTCAGTGAGACTTTCACAATGTCCAGTGCACCTAGAACAGAAATAATGTACGGAAAGGACATACGCCAGATTGCAAGGCCCGTAAACTGATACCATCTTCGTGATGGATGCCTGGCTTTGAAAACCTTGGTAAAGGGTGACTCAGGAATATGGGCATTATCATGTCCTAGCAATTCTTGAGGCCACATTCAGAGAGGTGGCTAATCTCTGTTATTAGACTGCCTATATGTCCCAGAAAACGGGTGAACAGACAAGTCCTTCTGTCTAAAAGAGACTCCATATAACTTGTTGACAGCAAGCTGGTCGTGAGCGCGCGGTGGCTTTAAAGGGTAGTCGCAGCATGATGAGGGAACTTAAAAGAAGCTGTAAACCTAGCCGTGCAGCTTGACCAAATTTGATCTCAAAGATTAAATGAAGAATTACTATTTATGTGTCTTGAAATAATTTATTTCACTAAATAAAAATAATAATTCTCAATAAATTATAATGTGGCACAGTGATGAGGATCCCTTGGTGGGCTGGAGATGCAGCTTTTGTATGTGGCTTGACAGCCTCGTTGAACACAAACGCTTCCTTAATTGCCTCATAAATGTTCACATAGCACATCCACTCCTAATGCTGCTCTTTGCAGATGTTTTTACTCTTCCCAATAAAAGCAGCAGAGAAGGACTCAAGCAAGACAGTCTGTGTTGTCAGTGTTCTTTTACATGATAAGTAGTTCATCAATAACATGCTGGTAGAGTAATAAATTTAAACAAATTTCAACTGTCCATCTGGTTGATGAGGTTCATGAACATTTGTCTTCATTTTCAGCTCTCATAAATAGAGAAGCCTTTAGGCTGAAGCTGTGCGGACATGATCACGCTTGAAGGGGCTGGCCCAAATATCTACACTGGCAAATGTGATGGGGAGAAATCTTGTGCAGCTGCAGGGTCTTCTCCCAGTAGGGCTGTGGCCACTGCCACAAGTGAAATAATCTGTAACAGCAAGTGGACCATCTGGTGACCTGAATGTGTATGTTAGAGGTTTTATCAAAGCGTGGATTTTTATCATCTTTTTTTGACATAGCTGGTAGTGTAAATAAAGTTGCAAAGAAGTTAATCAACTACAAGGGGAAAAAAAAGGCTTATTGAGATGTGCAAATACCACAACAGCCTAAAATCAAGCAGCGTGGACAAATTGGAGAGCTGGGATATAAAGCTACTGAAGAGTGTCCAGAGGAGGTCGACAAAGTTGGTGGAGGAGAAGTTATATGAAGAGCGGCTAAAGTTACTTGGTCTGTTCAGCCTGGAGAAGAGGAGACTGAGGGGAGACCTCATCATAGTTTAGTGCTTCCTTACAAGGGAAGGAGGAGGAGCAGGTGTTGATCTCTCTGGTGACCAGTGACAGGACCCGAGGGAATGGTAGGGAGATGTGCCAGGGGAGGTTTATGTTGGATATTAGGAAGAGGTTCTTCACTGAGTGGGTGGTGGAACACTGGAACAGCCCCCGAGGGAAGCAGTCATGATGCCAAGCCTGACAAGCACTCAGACACACGGTGTGAACGTTGGGGTTGTTGTATGCAGGAGCAGGAGCTGTACTTGATGATCCTTGTGGTTCCATTCCAACTCACGACATTCGGTGATTCTGTGAGCCCTCCATTCTAATGAGCACTGCTAAGGACAGTCCCTGTCTGGTTTGGGGCACTGCAAGAAAGGTGTGGCTGTGCTGAAGAGCCTCTTGAAGAGGGAAATGACGATAGTCAGAGGTACAATGTTCCATGAAAATAAAGGTTGAACAATTGGACCTGTTCAGACTTAAAAAAAGAAAAAAGTGGAGGGAGGATTGAAGGGAAAAGAATAGAAGAAATAATAAACAATGTTCAACTACCTAAAAGGCTGTTCTGTAAAAAGAATGAACCTATGTGCTTATTGTGGCGAGGTTATCACAGAATCATAGAATTATTAAGGTTGGAAGAGACCTTCAAGATCAAGAAAACCCGTCCCCTCTACACCACCCTGCCTGCTAAACTGTGTCCTGAAGTGCCACATCTATGTGTTTTTTGAACACCTTCAGAGCTGGTGACTCCATCATCTCCCTGGGTAGCCTGTGCCAGGGCTTCACCACTCTTTCAGTAAAGAAATTTTTCCTAATATCCAATCTAAATCTCCCCTGGCGCAACAGGCGTTACAGCTGGCAATGCCGCAGGTGAAGGGCAAGGATGGCGTGAGGGCGGTGGGGAGGCTGAGCAGGTCAGAAAGACCCAGGTTTCCGCTGGCACCGATGGGGCCACCGGCTTTGCGGGCAGGAAATCTCGAGGGGGCGCAGCCAGGGAATCCAGCGGTGGACACAGCCAGGGATGCGGGGCGCGCTGCTGCACCGCCCGGCCGCCGCCACAGGGAGGCGCCCGCCGCCTCTCCCCGGCGCGGAGGGGAAGCGAGGTGCAGATAGCGGGTCAGGGTGGTGGCGGGCGCCCCCCTGTGGCAGCGATCGGGAGGTGCAGCAACCGGCGGCTCGAGGAGGGCTGTGCGCCTGCCGTCTGTCCGTCTGTCTGTCCGACACACTGGAAACCCTTCCCTCGACAGTGGCGTCTCCTGCTTGCAGAAGCCGGGCGACAGCTCCCCCCATCTCCTTTCTCCAGGTCCCACAGCGGCACCCGCTCTTGTGCCCTGTTTAATGCTCTTCTTAGGTGATACCACCCCCCCACGCCCCCTCCCGAAAAAGCCTCCATCCAGCGCTGGGCTGATTCTAGAAGCAATTATTACTTATCTTGCCCTAGTTGGGGTAATAGGAAAAAGTTTTTCACCCAGAGGGTGGTGGAGCCCTGGAACAGTTCCGCAGGGAAGCAGTTACAACATCAAGCCTGACAATATTCTAGTGGCATTTGGACAATGCCCTCAGACACACGGTGTGAATGTTGGGGTTGTCCTATGCAGGCACAGGAGTTGGACTCGATGATCCTTGAGGGTCCCCTCCAACTCAGGTCATTCTGTAATTCTGCCCAGTTTAGCCATTTTGCTATTAACTAGTCCCTGGTCCATTTGTTTAGTCATCATCTGCTTAGTTTATAGATGGTTAGGGAGGGGGAAACTGTGGCTGTTTTGGTTTTAATCTCAGCTATGGATGATATTTAGCGCTATGAGATGCTAATCCCTTTTGTTCCTCTGAGTGCTCGTACACTGCTGCTACCCTGCCCTTCCTGCACGCATTTTAGTCATCATTAGCCTTTGCTAACCATGAGCAGATATTCACTGATGCCAGAGATGCAGAGTCAGAATATTCGCACACAGGACTTTATCGACACTTGTTGGGAAATCCTGGCATGAGATGGTCAAATAGCACGCAAAACGATTCCATTTCCCAAGTAGCCCTTCGGTCTGACACTGACCAATGTTTCTCAAGAGCAATTCTGTCGCGGCCACCAAGGCAAAAAGTATATTTTCTGCTTGCTCACATAGCAAAGCCTTTCCAGAATCTGTAGCATAAAATATCTTGCAAGCTCCCAATTTAATGTATTTTCTGTGAAGCCAATGCTTGCTCATGCACTGAGAAAGGGAAGTCAGGAATCTGTTACAAGAGCAGAGTTTGATGACTCCTGCATTTATAATGCAAATACTAAACCCCAGAGCTATTCAGATTTAATGCAGTATCACAGTTGTAGCCTGCTAGACCTCAGACAAAGGGATGCCTGAACTCTGCTTTTTTTATATATATTGGAACATATGTAGCAGGTGTTTCTTTGGCTGATATGGATATACAAGTAATACATCTCAAAATCTTTTCCAAGATGATGGTATCTACATGCCCAGCTTAGCACTGAGGAACAAATCTTTTCACAAGTGATTCCAGTTTCACTGCAAGTGGAATGAAAGCCAAAGAAGCAATTTCTCATTTTGCTACATATCCTATTTAGGAAAAAAAATACTTTAGTATAAATACTTATTACCCAGCTAACTCCTGTGCCCCACCCTGGTGTCCGTCCATAATTCTTGAGGAAAAAGTTAGTTCAAATAAGGCTGGCTTTGTTCTGCTCAGAAAGATTTTCCTTTGGCACTCTTTAGATGTAAATATGTCACATTCCTGTGGATAATCCTTTCCTTTCAATACTGCTTAGGTTTGGAGTTGGGTTGAAGTCCTGCAGTTATGAGTAAGGATGGAAAACATAACAAGTGGAGAAAGAATTAGGGTTACCTCGAAGCTTTTGATTTTTTTAGTGCTCTGACTTTCACAGGATCGTAGAATCGTTTAGGTTGGAAAAGACCTTTAAGATTATTGAGTCTAACCGTAAACCTGCACTGCCAAATCCACCAGTAAACCATGTCCCTAAGCACCACATTCACACAACTTTTAAATCTCTCCAGGGACAAGGACTCCATCACACTGACCTCCTGGGCAGCCTGTGCCAGCGCTGACAACGATGAAGAGATTTTTCCTCACAGCCAGTCTAAACCTTTCCTGACACAACCTGCAGCAATTTCCTCTTGTCCTGTCAAACAAAGTTCTGCTAATGTTTTCTTTCCTTTCTCCCTTTTTACCAAGCTTTCCATCAATATATACACATCAGAGGCATGTAGAATATGCTGTTTAAATATTATTTCCTTTATAGTAATAATCTGAAGCCACAAGCATAAACAGGGCTTGAGACCATAGCTACTGCAGAGAAAGCACTGCAAGAGATACAGAATTTAAATAAATGAGGTGACATCCTTGGTAGTAGCAGGTAAAAATGAAACATTGCCATTCCCAGAGTGTGTCTGGATATTTCACACTTTGGTGTCACTCAGGCAAAAAAAAGGAAGTACTTCCCTTCCCTGAAAACTCAAATTGCTTTGCACAAGTGAGCAAGATCCAACCTGCAAGGTCTGCCTGGGAGCCAGAGACCAGGGAAGTGCCGCAGACTACTTTTGAGCTGCACAGCGAGGGAAACCTCGCTTGGATGACCTCTGTGGAGGGTGCAAAGTCTGTAAATTGAAAACAGTGAGGTCTTAAAGAAAATTTCCAATTAGAAATTTAGAAGTTGTGGAGAGACAAGGGTCCCAATCCAGATCCCACTGAAGTCAGTAGCTGCACTCCCATTTCCTTTTCTGGTACAAAATCAGGGCCAAAGCACTTTGCCCAAAGCCACATAGAAAATGTGTAAATATACCCAGTGATGATTTCCAGTACCTAAAGTGCCAAAAATCCTCTCCTTTCCTTGGAGTGCACCAGGGCTGTTTACCGCAATACCTAATAGCTAACAGACCTTCCTGTACTGAGTGAGCCTTTTCTTTTTGCAGTTGTCTTCTCAGGGTCTGGACCCAGTAGCACAAGAACAATTACTGAAGGAGGTAGTACTGGCATGTGTGGTGTATGATTTAAACAAATATGGTTTATGGTGTTGGGGAAGTAACTTCAGAGCATATTTGCTAGCTATTTCTGTTCAAAAGATGGCAAACATTAACGATACAGACAGCCCAATGGTCATCGTTTAAGCTCCAGAGTAAGCACCTAAGTGAGGGACAGCCTTCTCAATGCTATTATTTCCAGTTGCCTGGAGTTTCAGGCAGAGCTCTATGCTAGTAGATGTTCAGCTGATACCTTCAGAGATCTCATCACAATCCTCAGAGCTAGAAACAAATGGGACATTGACTGATCTGAATGTAGCACCCCAAGTCAATGAAGCTGTTATTCTTACATCATGCGTGAAACGCCATTGCCCAGAGGTTCAAACCCTATCTTAACAGGGGCTGAATGAAACACTTATTTAGACACCTGTCTGCTGGAATGTTCTGGGCACCAAACCACTCTCTCAATGGCATATTTTCTAGGATTAAATATGGACTTCAAGCACTCCAATCTGATAATTTTTGCCTCATTCCCATACCAGATTTCTAACATCATGCATTCAGGTCTGAAGATGGTATTGTCCTTAGCACTTCCATTAATTATTACACACTCTTAGTATGGTTTCTAAGAGAGGGAAAAAACCCCTCAGTCCTGTCTAATGTATTTAACATTTAAAAATAAGATATGCAAGAAAAAGAACAGCTTTTCCATTCAGGAAGAAGATATTTGTATTGCTAAAAATAGTCCCACTAAGCTTTCATGAACATGAGATTGATGGAAGGATAATTAACATTTGCTGGAGTCTGAATCCTTACAAATAATTAACTGAGGTGATAATAACCTCTTAGACCCATGAAAAATGTCTCTGTACTTGAATGCATTCGGTGATCAAACTGCATTACAGCATCCCAGAAGAATGTCACAGCCTTCCAGTGACTGCAGGTTGGTGGCATAGCTGAAAAAAGCCCTGTACCTCCTCCCTAAGTCACTGGGGTTTGGGTTAACCTGAAAGGACATGGGGAAAAGAATGCAGCTCTGGAGCTGTAGGAAGCAAGGGTGGGGGTTACATTTGTCCTTTGTGTCACTGTTCCCTCCCTTCACTGTACAGTCACACAAGAGACTACCTGTCTAAAGGAGCTGATCAACCAAGGACAACAGAGGGACAAAGAGAAGGTGTGATAAAACAATGTGGCACACAACACAGAGATCAACCAGTCCAGGCGGCTGGCGGCAACCACTGCATCTGTTATATCTTTATAATGTTAATTTTTAGGTGTTTATACACCTTTCTTTCCCTATCTTCTGTGGGATCACATCTTCCGTGGGATATCTGAGGCCCACAGACATCGACACATTCTTCTCTGTTGATTACCATAGTCATTGAATGAGTTGCATGTGGGAAGGAGATAGGGGAAGGTGAAGAAGCAGAATTTGCAAAGAACAAATAGAATCGATACCTACTACTTTCCAGTCTCCAACCCCCTTAGAGATTTTCCAGAGTCTGGGCTCTTAATTAGTTTAGAACTTTTTTCTGGGCAAAGAACCTTCTATTTCTTCTGTCCATTCTTTCGGTATGGACAGGGAATTCTTATAATACAATTGGCAATAAATAGTGGTATTATTTGTTAAGTATCACAGTATCACAGTATCACAAGGCTGGAAAAGATCTCCGAGATCATCGAATCCAGCCTATGACCCAACACCTACTCGTCGTCTAAATCATGGCACTAAGTGCCTCATCCAATCTGCTTTTAAACACCTCTAGGGTCGGTGACTCCACCACCTCCCTGGGCAGCGCATTCCAATGGCCAATCACACTTTCAGTGTGTGATTTTCCTAATATCAAGCCTAAAGTACAACCCTCAGAATCCATTTTTGGTTGAAGTCACAGAAGAAGATCAACAACTTTAAGCAATGCAACTAAGTGCTCCAGAAGAGCTGAGAGCTCCATAAAGCAAGGCAGAATCACATTTCTAGAATTAGTGTATTTTCACCAAAATCCACCGCAATCACCAAGGGTTAGGTGAGGGTTTATATTTAGATTTCAGTCATTTGTTCATCTGGTTTGGGAATCACTACTCACAGGTAATCTTGCTGTTGTAGTAGAAGCTCTGCAAATTCTTCTGGCAGAGAAGTATGTGTCTCATATTAATGTCTTAGGGTCGAGCCCCTTGCAGAATGCATGCTGACTCTCTGCTTACCATTGCTCAGTGATGCAGCTCCTGTGCATGTGGGGGTCTGTTCCCAGACCTAAAACAGATGGATAAAAGGCTTCATCAAATCAGACCCTGATTTGCCTTCACAAAACTTTTCAGTTTCCTCAGGTTTGCTATTTTGTATTCATTAAAACTAGTATGATTTACTACTTTACCTGTAAAATTAATTCAGTAACAGAGCTGCTGTTTCAAATGGTTGGACAGAGCTAAATCCCTGTTTGTGAAAGTATTTTAACTATAAAAAGAAGAACAGCTATTAAAAAGATCTTTTGGAGTGCTTTATATTGTTCAGTTTCTCTTGTGTTACTGTAACAAAAATTTATTCTCCTCCTGAAGAACAATGAAATAAATCTAAGTGCTTACAATCTTCACTGTACAATCCAAGTTCAGGACTAGATGTGCTTTCTTGTGTTGGCAAAAGAGATGCAAACTGAGACAAGATGGACTGTACCAAGTGTTCAGTGTTTGCATTTCTGTCTGAACTATTAGAAGCAGCCAGGTGGTTAATACAGCCCTGATTTCAACGTTTCCTGGACAAAATCTGGAGATAAACTTGTCTCAGGGTGATGGCTGGGGCTAGTGATCCGCATCCGATTCCCACATAAAGCAATAAAGAACACAAGAAGTAAATGCAGATCTCCCTTTCTTCAGTGCATCCAGCCAACCTCAATACCATTCCCTGCAAATGCGAAAGGAGTTTCAGAGGGTGCAGCTATACCGTACCTTGAGTGTGACCCAAACCCATGTTCAAGTCCAGACTTCCTTCATGCCTAATTCATTTGGACAAAAGCTTGTGTTCAGAATTGAGGTTTAATACTTATTGGAGCAGAGGAGCCCAGAGGAGCTCCTTTCTTCCCCTCCCTTCCAGTCTGTACCCAGAAAGCAGAAGCAGTGATTCACTAGGGGTTTACACAAGCAACGGGTAACTGGGGGCTCCGACTAGCAGCTAATGCTCCCAGCAGCACAGTCAAAACTCCCAGCCAAAGTGCTTACTCCACATTCAAAGTGCTTAGGTCCCTCTGATATTTGTACTGCGTAAAGATAAACACGTCCTGAAGTGCTTTGTTAATACCAGAGGGATGGGCTTGACACAGGGACCTGGTTTGGGAGAAGTTGTTCTCTGCTGCAAATGCAAAAATCTGATCAGTAGGTGATTTATTAGTCACTCTTCAATGATACTTTTGTTTTAAGAGGGCTTCAGTTACCCTCTACTGCCTGGAATGTTTCATTTACATTGGAGAAGTATTGCTCCTTGACTTGAAAAACGACTTCCAGTGAGTAATAAATGCTGCAGATCTCATCCTGTGGCTTTGGGCATGACGGCTCACCACTGGTCACTTTGCCACAGGATCCTTGCTGTTCTTTCCCTGTTTTCTTTTTCTTGCCTTATACTTTACACATGCTTGTAATTAAGTTGTTTTTTTTTTTTCAAGTTGCCTTGTTACATCTCCCTCTGTTCCAGGCTGTCAGCTATGGGTTTCCTTGTATTTAATTCCCAGCCATTCCTCATCAATGCACATGCTGAAATGCTTTTACTGCAGGAGAAATCCTTTCCCCACATTATTTCCAATAGAGTAAGGTAGAGGGAGTCCTTCCAGTTAGGGAAAATTCCCTCTGGGGTAAGATCCTCAGTGCAGTGAAAGGCTCAAGACCACCAATTCACCTGCTTTCAAAAATAATGGCAACATTTAAGGTGTAGCTGAAATTCTTCCTCTACATTTTGATCTCAGAAATTCTATGCACATTTGTAACAGTGAAACCTCTGACTGGCTGTATTTTTGAGTCTCCTTCACAGTCACCAAGGAAAAAGTTTGGATGTTTTAGTAGATCTCTAATGGAGGTTTTACAAGCAGGTTTACTGAAAACAACTGTTTTCTTTAAAATGAGTCCTGAACTTGGAGACAATCTTGCAGTTTCTTATGCTTCCACCACAAGATTGCTCTGTCTTATATTAACCCCTGGTAGGAAAATGTGGGATCTGTCTGTTCTTTCCGTGCCTTCTCCTATTCCTTTCATTGGGAGTATTTGTTACAGACAGTGTATTTCAAGGCAGTTCAATTCAATTTATTCTTCTCGAAGTAAAAAGTAAACCATGTTAAAGAAGGGGTTTTTTACTTATCAATTAAATCCTCGAATACTTACAAACAAGAAGAGATCAACACGTTGTTACGATGCTCTAACAACGTTAAATGTCTACATGTAAGTAAGCATATGTGTGTGTGACCTTCCCAGAGCACCCAGGTTAAGCAGGGCACAGAGCTTCATCGCTGCCTGGCCATCCTTGTACACTGCTCTGGCAACACAGGGCAAAGGAAGACTGCAGTGCCCTTTGGATGAGATGTAATGCTGAATCTCCTAATTGTGCAGCTTGGTCTGTTGAGACGTGAGAGCCCCTTATCACTCTGGCAGGGTAAAAGTACTTTAAAGTTAAAACAAACTCATACTCAGTCAAGAACATGCATTACTTAAGATACTGTGTAGAACATGTTCGGTAGTGCCCACCTCTGGGCTGAACATATAGATTAACCGCCTCTTGCTGCTCTAAATCCCATAGGATTCTCAAGCAGGGGCAGAATTCTCTGCCCTAGTGAGGTGTAGGGAGGCTGGCTGCTGCTGACCAGACTTTCTGTGGCAACTGAAGCGATCACATGAGTAATTCACACACCATTTGATAAAGTGCATCTTATTCTGAAAAACACTGATCACTTTTTACAAATACAGTATAATTACAAACACATACAAGTCTTCCCAAATACGAAGATATATTGTGGTTATCTTTCTAGCTGATTTGCCTGTACAGACTTGGGCAGAGCTCCAACACCCTGATAATATCTTCTGACAGTGTCTGAAATTCTCCTTATACTTCCTTATATCCTTATATAGGATAATGGGAGTTGTGCCTGCGGATCCTTCCACAGCCTCCAGCTCTGCTACTGCAAAAGCGATGAGCACTGCTTGAATTCTGTGGGAGTAACAGCGCGTCTTTCTTCATGCAAGATTTAGACTTCAGCTTTCTGTTAAGACTTCTTCAAAGGCAGCCAGGTTGCCAAACTCTGCTGCAGCCCTAATGGGATTTAGTCATACAGTTCCCTGAGGTTGCTGTGAAAAACCCACTCTCTGCTCCATATCCTGCTATTTGCATACCGTTCACACCCTCATGCTGTAGCTTGGCTAGCATCAATACCTAGGAGGCAACTTGTCTTTGGCTATCTTAAAGCTCTGCAATTTGGTTGATGTGCCCAAACTAAACACAGGACACACATCAGAGTAAAGAAGGAAATGGAGAGAAAATCAGATAACACTCATCCTCAGCATCAAGAAATGAGTCAGATGTAGAGAACAGAAGAGCAGCCACCGACTAAATAGGTCAGGTTGAGGCTATTAGCATGAGGCTATTTAGGCAGGACAGTAGGAACAGTGATCAGATATGCAAAGCTTTTAAGATGTAGATTTAACCTCCCCTGGTCAATGGCTTTGCTCCAGGTGTTCTTTAATGTAGCGGGGCAGATTTTTTTTTCCACTGTAACCCTGCTTTCTCCTCCAGGTTTCGCTGACCATAAACTTTTCATTAGTGCCCTTAACATGAGGCACAAATGTCTTTAAACTAACACCTGTTGCATCTATTTTTATAAGCCAAGGGACTGATCGGCTCCACAGGGGATTAAAAAATAAAACATATTTAGTAGCCAGGTTTTCTATTAATTTTATGTTTCTTTTCCTTTCAAAACTTGGGATTATATAGCCTATATGTGCCACCTGCCACTGTTCCCTTTTTACATAAACCTCTCTTTGTTTTGCTTCTTTGAACATATTGCCAGATTCTGCTCACGCTTGTGCCGATACAGATCCAAATAACTCCTTGGATGCTAATGATGCAATTCCAGTCTCTCACTGAGGTAACTGAGAATAGGAACTGGCCCTTGTCGGTTCAAATTTACCCTTGATGCAACTTCATTGGGGGTAAAGGAGCTGCCATCAGGATGTTTTGGCCTCATTGCTCAGTGACACTAAGTGTTTCCTGCAGGTTGCAAATGGTTTGAGTGTTGTCCAGCCAAACGTGCTGAGTGCAGCAGGTCGCATATCTCTCATAGAGCGCTGGAGCTAAACTGGGTCAGCAGAGGCATGACAGCCCACATCAGCTAAAGAGTGCCCCTCCCAAATTATTTACGTGAAGCAAGAAAAATATGTGCAGACGCATCCATCCAAACCTGTAACTGGAAGTGACAGAGATGAGGGGAGTTCCCCGCACCACTTGCTGATCAGAGATTTTCAATAATAACCCCCAACAGAGAGAGCCTCTTCCTGGGCAGCTGCAGATTTAATGTTGGTCTTTGTCCAGCCTGAGCAGCTCAGATCTCTAAAGAAGTGGATTTTCTATACAATAGGGATGGGATGCACTGAAGCGTGAGGAGGAGGCGGGACACCAGGTGTCTATGAATGAGCTAACGAGGCACCCAAAATGCCTCTGTATCCCTCCCCTGCCCCCTTGTTCTGCCCTTGGACTGTAACACGGAGCAGCACAATGAATCAGTATTACCCGCAGCGCAGCTGCGAGAGGTCAGGCCCTGCACTTTTGTACGGGCATCTTTAATTTAGGCTCCTCAGGGACTCATTTTTCAGCCGAGGAGAGGGCTAATGCTTGAGCTATCAGGGGAAATGACATCAGTCGGTGAGAGGACAGGCTCTGAAGAATGGCAGCTTGTACTTTAACCTTTCCTACCATACCCTCAGTGTGATGCTTAGGTAGCCTTTTCTTTCTTGCTCTCTTTTTTAGAAGCCTGTATAAAGTCAATAGCCCAAATCTGTTCACCTGTTCCCCCACCGATTTTTAGGAACGCAAAACTTAAGGAAATAAGGAATTGCTTTTGGTGGCATTCAGCACAACGTTAAGTCCAATGAGACAAAGTCTGACAGTAAAAGAGGCAGAGATTAGGGTGTGCTTTGGGTTGCTATGTCATAGGGAGAGTTAAGATTATCTTCATTCTGGTCTAGTCTCCCAGCTACTAAATATTAAGCCCTGTGGATCAGCTCTGGTGCTCAACAATGCTGTCTGCTATTTGCACTCTATTATTTTCTACCTAGTTTTATTGACATGGTCTTTATTATTAACCACAAGCTATTTCTCCAGGGAAAATTAGGTTGACCAGCCAGCCCGCAAGGAAGGATGCCTCACGCACATGAAGCATGATATCTCTGTCTGCACTCTTTAGACAACTAATACAGAGTATTAATGAACTACTGGAAGGCGCAGGCCTTCCTGGCTGGAATGGTGGTGGCCATGATGGCAGCAGGAGGGAAATACTGGTGAAGGCAACAGGGCAATCCTCAGCACCAGGAATGGGATCCATGCTAGGCAAAAAGATCCACTCTAAGGAGCGAGTACTGGGTGTGGGCACTAAAGGTCGGGCTGCCTTCTCACTGAGACTAAGGAAATCTGGAGTAAATGTAGAAAAATCAAAGAAAATGCACCTGCAGAAAAAATTAAAGTGAAGTAGGAAAGGAAACAGGCTATGAAAGTTGTTATCTAGCATGTGTACTGAAAAGCAAAAATCAAAATTTCCATGACTTCCACTGGTATAAATTAGTATTATTCCTACCAAAATAAATGGAGTTACACTGGCATAGGCACAAAGTAAAAGGAGGTCTCATAAAGAACAAGGGCCTCTGGATTAAATCCATTACTGGTATAAGCAAATACATTCCTCAGACCTCAAAGGAGCCAGGCCTATTTGTACCCATGGTGGATTTGGTTCATTTTGTCTGGAGGCCTTTTTCCATTTTAAATATAGCATGCACACAGATGGCCAGAGCTACAACGGGGTGCCCAGCTTTGTGTTAAAACTGGCAGCTTGACTTTGACTTGAATGTAGTGATGTACTCTGCTGTGATTATATTTTTAGTGCAATCACTGAACAATATTTCAACTCCTTGTCATCTCCGGCCTTCAGATCCTCAAGATCTGAACGTATCAAGATAAATATAAAAGGATGTTTACTATTGATGCCTAATATTGGTGGGATCCCTGCTATAGCTATTTAAGCAATGCATGTACATAGTTCTATGCAGATATTGTTGCTTATATATATATTCATATATATATGCCACTGTTTGTTATATCACAGACACACATGCACACATGCACAGAGTTATTATTGATTCTAATAATGCCTTAGGAATCAGACACTACCATGTGTTTTGATTCAATTTATCTGCTTTCCCTCAGGGTCAATCTAGCCTTCTCTTCAGAAGGGTTGAATAACCATCTCCCATTGAATGCTGTGGTAGCCATGCATAACCACCTCCTCTGAGAATCACAATTAGCTCTCACAAACTTGCTTATGATGGGTCCTGGTCTGTTACTGCTTCTCTTATACTCAAATAAAAATATTCCCATTGTAGTTCTGCAGTATCTTCCTGGAGGATGAGTCCAACAACCATAATATTGACAGTTGCTGTTCTTGAAATGGGACTCTGTAAAGCTTCGCTTCAGACTTCACCTCAGGCCCCTTTGAGCTTTGCCTCTCGTGCTATGAAATGTATTTTTGAAAGTGTACCTCTGTCATTAGGAATGCTGGGTCTTCTGCTGCTTTTCCAAACAGTAGCACCTCTGGCATTTCTGGCTGTGTTGCTAATTTGCAGACAGGCAGGAAAACAGAATGGCCACTGAGCACCTGCTTTAGTAATTACAGGAGTGTTAGCTGCTACAGAAGGCGGCCTTTTATTCCTCCTGGGTCTATTTCACCTGAGCAGTCCTTGTGAAGGGCAGAGACACCTTTGGTCCCCGCTGTTCCTGGAAGCAGAAGGGAGGTGATATTGTTGTGGCACTGCAAAAGGTCAGTGATGAACACAAGCCTCAATGTCCTCCTTTCTGGCCAGGAAGCGAGTCAGGGTCATTGGCTCAGGCCTAATGATACCTACAATTGATGAATGCAGTGATTAAAGGGGGATGTCATAGCTGAGAGGCATATTACACAGTGTGCCATTCTAAGGGCTAATTACAAGTGGATAAGTTTCTGAGGGACACGATTTAGTAAGTGGACAGGTATGGTTGCACTCTGTGATCTCAGAGGTATTTTCCTACCAGATGATTCTATGATTCTACGTTTCTGTGATTCTACTGCAGATACAAGGGCTTTGCTCCTGCATTGAAACCCACTTGCACAATTGTTACATGATGGTCTGATCCCAGAAGCAGTACTTTTAGTCTTCCCAAGAGTCAGATTTGTGGCTTCAAACAAGCCATGCCCATGACAGCACCAGTGGCTTGGGCTCCTAGATTAGATGCCTCTGTGCTCCTGAGGACCGTTCTCAGGAGCTGGGTTTTACAAGGGACATGCTAGGCAATCCCTTTGCCTGAAAGTCATTTCATGGCAGGGGTGAGCTTTAGCAACCAAGCTATCTTATTATGATGCTCCATCATAATAAGACTCAAGGCAGAGGAATCCTCCTTGAACAGCAACCCTGAAGGTAGGGCAGCAACAATTTGTAACCTGTTATATGAAAAAATTTCATGATCATTTACCACTGGTACAGGGCAGTTTTACACCAGGACACTTTTGTGGGACAAGGAACTGGACCCTGTCTTAATTTCTGGTCACATCTACTTTCACAGCTGTTGAAATCTTATTTGTAAATTCATCCAGATTTTTTTTTCAGCAGAAGAAAAGTAAATTCCACTCAAAAAACCACTAAAAGATCTCATCTACCACTAATACCCGACACCACTTCCCAGCGAAAAATTTGTCAAACAAAGATCTGTCTATCATTCTGTGCCTGTAGCATTCCCAGTGTAGCCAGGTCCTGGTTCACAGATCAAGACATCTGCTCACCCACAAGAACAACAGCCAACGTTTTGTCAGTCATCTCTGACAACTTTGAGAGCAACATGTTTAATATTGTCTTCAGTCACCCTCTGGCTGTCTTCAGTGATGTTAATACTGATCTACATCCAGCTTTGCAGGCCAAAAATCATATTTACTGCTTAAAATACTGTAAAGTAGTTGAAAAATGTTGCTGTGCAGCACTGCTGCATGTTTATTTTGCAAGCAGATTTTTTGTCTACAGATGCTCAGCCACTTGGTGGTGCTACAGAAAGCGCCTGATTGGCTTTCTAGAGCAAAGCAGGTTTCTTGTCTTTCACAAACGGTATCCTGAGATCACGTTAGATAAAGCTGTGGCAAGAAGCACCTTTCTTCTTCTCTCTTTTCTCATATGAGTATCACCATTGCAATGGTCAGGTTGAAATCTTAAAAATCTAGCTATTGTATTTTCCCACTGAACGCATGTGCAACGTTACAACTTCAGCTAATTAATTTCCCTCTATCGGATATTTGATCCCACATTTCCAATGGAGCTGAAAATTGCAAGAGAGGGAGTGTCCTGGGAGAATTCACCCATTTAAAAATTAACATGTCCCATGCCATCTCATGCTTGCTTTTCCCAATGATCCAGCACAATTTTTTGTTTTTCTCTGGCATTACGAATTGCAGACAGCAAAACTTCAGATTGCACATTCAAGAGGTGACACAAAGTGGTGCAAAGCCAGTGAGATCTGGGCACCAACACCTCTTTGGCTCCTTGGAAAACCCCAGACACCCTCTGTTGGTGCCAGGTGGCACACCGGGATGAAAGGTGAAAATCCTTCCTTTTTATCAAACCAGGGCAGAAAGGTGACAAAACCACGGATGGAGCAAAGTTCTTGAGCTTCATGGTGAGGTTCTAAGGGGGAAATGCTCACAACAAGCCTGCTGCATCTGACCCAGCAAGTGGGTTGGGGACTTGAGGGAAGGGAATAGAAGCGGGGAGGGATGAGACAGAAGACTTCAGACAATATCATGGTGAGGTGGAATGAATGGAGAGGGAGAATATCAGTGATTTTCAGCCGTTTTGCAGCAGCATCCAGTTGATTGCAAGCAAACTAACTGGTGTTGTCTTCTTAGGCTTTAGTGCTGGCAAAGGCTCCTGTGCGTGGAGCCCTCGCAGAGATTAGCACAAGCTGAGGTAAAGTGAGAGGGATTTGGCCTTGCTAAAGCAATGGGAAGTACGCAGAGGTCACATTGCTCCTCTTATTAAATTTCAATACTTTTTTCATCTTGGTAACAGACCTTCAAACATGTTCTTTAGAAATGAGTGTCCTGTTCCATCAAAAATAAATCCGTTTCTTTCTTATAACACAATTAGTGTCAGCAAAGCATTCTGCAGATCCAAGAAGATTTATTTTTGTGTAATTCTTGGGAGGCAAAAAAAGTATTCTAGTTCTGGAGGAGAGATAAGGAGACACAAGTTTAAAAGTGTTTTTAGGCCTTGGGCCAGATTTTCTGATTCAACATAGCTGATGGAGGAGAGGGAGGCATCTCTTGAAGCCTTTGTGGACTTGCTTGGCTGGAGCAGCTCTTTCCTACAGTCGGCATTATCCAAAGTATTTTGTGCTTTGCATTGATGTGGAGAAACTGGTGGCATCAACGTGTTGCCTTGCTTTTCCCTGTAAGGCTGTGGCTGCATCTTAATACCTGTGTTGTCTTTTTGGGGTTGTTGAACTGAGACATTCTGTGGCCTCAGTGCAGGCTGGAGAAGCTTAGGGTTTTCTGTGGTATGGACCAGATAGATTAGCTCTGAAGAAAACAACCTGCCATTTTAGCATAGCAAGAAGATCTCTTCCCCATCCCTAAACCCCCTAACCCAAGCCCTGATGCTCACCCTGCTGTGACAATGAGGATGGCGATGGAGTTACAGGGGCATCACTGTCTTCCTCTTTGCCACTACACAAAGGGTTGGCTTCCTCTGCTCCCTTACACCTGCTTTGGGAGTTTCAGAAGTTTGCTATTCCCTTTACACCGCATGAGAAGCACAAAGGAAATACAGAGAGCCACAAAACCTTCTCCCTCGCAATTCCCTAGCCAGAGAAATGAAATTGTCATGCATAATGAGGTTCTGATCAAGCCTGTCGATTAGGCAATTTGCTATTGATTTAAGGCGTTCTCTTTGCTTGCGAACAGGCATAAAGTAAGGACATTTAAAAAGATCTAATGGAAAATTATATTTGGTCCTCAGGCATCGATACACAAACAGATTCATTTTCCATTTAACTGCTCTTTGTAGTTTGATGCCCCAGATTTTTAGGTATGTTCTTTTCCTGTGGAATTCATACTGTATCATTGGTACACATCCTAATGTCATAATATTCTGTTTACATCTTTCTAATCACTGGCCACAAAATGATTATATTGCCATTAACAGTTTTTATTACTTGATCTAATTTTATTTACAAGTCACAGACAACACTGTTTTCTAAAGACAGGAAGTGGCTGCAGACAAATGAAAAGTAAACACAATAAAGCTAAAGGAAGGTGGCAGCCTCTGTGCTCCATCTATTTTCTAATTTAGTATTGTTTTGGCTTTGATAAACTAATGATCAGTGAAAGAAGAATGTGGCCAGTCTTACAGTTGTGAAGCCACGATGCACACTATGCTGATTTCTCAGGGCCAGATTGCATCCCTAGCATGGAGCCTGTTGGAGTTCACCATTCCCCAAAACACCCCCAGAAGAGGAAAGGGCTGCGTTTTGGGAAGGCACGATTCAGCCCGTGCTCCCTTTTGTCTATGATGAGTAGAGGAGATTGCTGGCCAGCCTGCAGCACCTCCAAAGAGGGAACAGAGAGGCATGTTGCCATGTATTCCCCACAGATTCATTTTCTAACAGGAGTAAGGTGACACACAGTGCCCTTTTCCTCTCTACACTTGAACTGCATTCCCACTTATGCCACAAGCAGCAGGAGTTTTAGCATAATAACTTGTGCTTAACCTTCTTGACTCTAAGAAATGTATATTTTTAAGAAAAAATCCCTGACTTGTATGTCATTTTTACTCACTGTATTATTGGAGTAGCCTTACCCTTGTATTCCCAAGAAAACTAGTTGTGCATCCAATAGCTGCATGAGAAGAGCTATACAATCTAGCTACAGATCAACAGATCTCAACATCAAACCAAACATTTTGAGCAAAACATATTTTTGGTTTTCTTCATCCCAAGCATCAGTGCAATGAACGCCACACAAAAGCCACAACTGAGGCTAAAATGCCACTCTTTGTAGGATCTACCCAGTAGCTGTGATATCTCCCTGTGATTGGACTGGGCAGGAAATCCCAGGGTCCTGGAGGGATGTATCTGCCCCATCTCATCCGTGAGTCATCCAGGATGAAGGGGTCAAAATGGCAAAAGTTCACGCTTCCCAATTATGTTCTCATACAAACATCTCTGAGCGAAGGCCCCTGCAGCACGCAGCTCCCTGGAGCAGGGTGGCAGCCCCAGGCAGGATGCCCCGGAGCCTGTCAGCACCTCGACTGCATTTTACTTCCCCCCTCTCCACTCTGGCTTCCTCCCGGCCCCAAACCAACAGGCGACCACACAGCTCCACCCTTTTCCGCCGCAACCCACAGGCACTGTTTGACAGCGAAGGGCTTGGGGTTGCAGTGCCAAAAAACAAAGAGAAGACGCTCTGCTTGCATGCACCGTTGTGCTGGGGGAGCTGAGGCCAGAGGCATGGTTAAATCTTGGCCAGGGGATGGCTACTCTTGGTGATGTTTTAGAAGAAGCCCTGTGTGTATAAGCTATGCTGAGGGCAATTGTTCCATGTGTGGGAGCAGGTAGTGGGCAAAATGGGCTGGGTGGAGATCCAGATGTCTACAAATGCTGACGGTTGAAAGTGATGCAACCAGTCAGTCTCTCAAAATAAGGGCAAAAAAACCAGAGATGACAGAAGGGAGGGAACCAAAGGCAAAGAAGGGAAGTGATGAGGGGAGAGGAGCGCACTGCCGAGTGACTTAATTACATTTTTAACTTCTTTGCAGTTTGCATTGCTGAGATGCGCAATCCAGTGACCAAAGCCTGCTGCAACTCCCTGCTCATGCTGATGAAAGCTATGATGCTTTTCCTTATTACAGCCTGCTGACGTATGTGGACTTCACTCCCAAAAAGATTAATGTGCAGAGGGAGGGAAGGAGCTGGTATTTTGGACTTTATGGCTCATTTATTTACTAAAAATAATACATAAATAACAAAATAAACACATTATCACAGAGTTTTACTGAAAGACTATCTAAGCTGAATGAGAAATAGAAAAGCAACTGAAGAAGAAGGAATTGTGTGTGTTCATTCCTTCTGGAAACCCTGCAACAGAAAAGACCCTGAAGCCCCCACATCTCAGTTTTCCTTGCTGTGCAGTTTGAGTTGTTTCTCCACACTTCTCAGTGGTGTTGAGTGCCCCAGTTTAGCAATAGCGGTGAGGAGCTCGAGAATCATGCAGAACTGTTGAGTGTAGAAAAGCAGATTTTACATGCATAAAATCATGTGACATAAGCATACAGGCACACACATGCATATATAAACATGTAAATGAATCTTTAGATCTGGAGATGTGAATTCAGCAGGCAATTGCTATCCTCTGTGCTGTGTTATGGCTATTTCAATAAAAGATACCAAGCTATACAAGAAATAACCAGTATAACAGGGAAAACTGATACCACGTTCAAAGTCTAAATTCTCAGTGAAAGCCACTAAGTAAAGGCTTGAGGCCTGGAAATGGAATTTAAAAAGAGGTTTTACAGACACAGGGCTGCTCTCCTATTGAAAGTCTTACACTCTTATGAAGAACCCCAGCCTGAATTCCAGAGTTCTCTCCTAGCACACATTGCAAGTATTCCTCAGTTTCTTAACTGCCCATAAAGCTCTAGGATGCAGATTCAGAGGGCTTAACTCCACCTAAGTCTACATTTCCTATTGCATGGACATCTCAGGAGGCCTAGAGACAATCAAACAACAAGAGGAGATTACGTGAATTTAGATGGATGTTATAACCTCTGAATCTGGGCCCTATGGGTGTGCATTACTCAACTGAAATATTGTTTTAATAGAGAACTGACATCTGTGGGATGCAAACAAAACCACTGTTTGTCAGAGTAAAGCTTTTTATACGACTCACTACAGGGAAAAACAGTGTTACAGTCTTAATCCTGAACTTGCGTGCCTCCTGTGATTTTCATAAAGCATGCAATTCCAAGGACTGGATGTGATCTGTCAGGGCAGATAATATGCAGATACCTGCTGCAGGAAACAGATGGATGCCAGCCATCTCTTTCTAAAGGATAATCCTTGTCATCGAGTGGAACACATTAACATGCTTTTACTTCATCCGACCAAAAAGCTCTCTCTCAGCGGGTACTTATACAGAGGAGAAGGTTCAATTGAGAGAATGTTCTCTGGTTTCGCCTGCCAGCATCTTACAAATGTCTGCAGATACATCATCTTTAGATTTGCAGGCTGGACAACGCTGAGAACTTCAGCTTGGTCCAGCAAATGCATACGCCTGTACTTATCTTGAATACCAAGCATGAGCAGTCAAAGCAGCTCAGTTGACTTTAAGACTACAGTTATGTTTTTCACCAGCAGAGAAGACTGAAACCTAAGAGAGCAGCACATTACTACCATAGAATACAGGTCTGTTGCGTTCAGGAATCCTTTTAGTACTCATTACTCCTCTTTCCTCTATCTTATGCTGTAGGGAACAGACAAAGAAGGTATTCCAGCTCTCTCACAGCTCCCTGGAAGCTCATCTTTGTCTGTTTGTGTACAAATTATACCATCTCACCAAGTTAAGCTGCAATATACCTAACTGTTGCACAGAAAGTGCCTGGCCTCAGTTCTTTAAAAAGTGTTTCTTTTTTTTCAGCTAAATACATAGAAGGAATTAACATCAGCTCTATGAATCTTACATTTCATTACAGGTGGGGTAGGATTTCTGAGGAGAGTTAAATATGTGACTGAAACCTATCAAGCCATTGTTTTTTTCATCCCGAATGTCTCTATGCCAGATAATAAATAAGTTGTTCGATTTTGAAAGTTCATGGCAAAACTTAATCCAAAAATATATTGAGTTTTATGATAAATTTATATTGCTAACTTGTAATCTTTAAGATTTTTTTTCTAACTCACACTGACTTTAGAATGGTAAGCCTATGGAAATCAGTAGCTTTATTACTGTTATTGTGATTATCTGTATAGTTCAGATTTGGTACAAGATCTCCAATACTCTTTTGCAAATTACAGCCTAATCCTCTTTCCTTTGAAGCTGGCCAGCAGAGGTCTACTGGTTTCAATGGGAGGGTAATTCTTTCCTTTGAATAAGGAAAGGCATTTACATAAAATAACACTGTCAGAAATGAAGAATTCCCTAGAGTCTATAAACTGAGAAAGCTGAAATTCTCACTCAATGTTTATTTCAGAAACAATGAAACATTACGTGTTTTACACTGATGTGAAAAGCTAGAAGGATGCAAACTCTCCACAAAAGTGATTGTTTAAGATTTTCTATGTCCATTCTAACATTGTCTTGCCTTCCCTCTGTGATTTTTACTTCTTGGTATTCTTATACCTGTTGTGAAGGTCACTGGTTTACTATTTGCTCTAGTGATTTTTATCCCTATATTGACAAGTATAATATTGACTGCAAAGCTGACAATATGCTAATAATTAAAAGGTAATATCCCTAGGTGACACACTCAATCTTATGTGTACTTCTATGTTTATCATTATTTTCAATTCCCATTGCTATTACATAAGAACACAGAAAATTTCTTGTGACCACTTTTAATTTACATTTTTAACTGTCTTAATGTTCTCAGGCTTCACATTTAAGAGAGTGGAAATTTAAAAGGAAAAGTGGTATTTTCAATGCTACATAGTACCTGCCCTTATTACATCATAAAATCAGTATTTTTTCATTTTGGAGCTTCTGGCATTTTATTATGCCTTACGTCCATCCACTCACAATATATATCAATGATTCATGGCATACTTCCTTATGGAACTGGTGATGTATGCTTCCAAGTAGCTCAAAGAGAATACTCTCGGGAATATTAACAACGGTTATGAGTAGAACATAATGAAACTTATTTTCATCACTAGGATTCATGCTTTTAGGCTATTCAAGATGTACAAAGGACCTGGATACAGGCTATAATGAGTTCCAGCCTAAAGGGAGCTTTCAGACAGTCAGACAACAGCCGGACACTCTTCCATGTTGCCTCTGGGGGGCCTGAGTCACTTCTGAACCTCTCATGCACTCCAGCGTGCAGCCAACAGACACAGATCAGGGCAGGACGCGGGCAGCTCTCATCTTTGGTGGGACCAGGGCTTGCACTGGACATGCAAAACCACCAGGCAACTGTTCCTGTCATCTTGACAGACTGCTGCACCTTGGCACTGAGTGAGATCGAGACTCTGATTTAATCTATTTAAGTGAAGTTGCACTGGGGTGAACACACGCCAGGACAATTTTTCACTTCTCCCAGCAATCAAGGGCACTTCTGTTCTCTGTGTTGCCAGCCTCTCTTCTGGCTCTCTCCTTCGTCTCAGTGTTGTCGCATCCTCAACCCGTTCCCATGCCAATCCCTCCTCGCAGCAGGTCTCTGCTCCATGAGGGTGATTCTTGGGGCATCCCCCAAGTTTGAGAAGAGCTCTGTAAGTGGGTTTCAAACTGGAGGCACAGAAGGCAGTCAGTGCAGTAGCAGATTTCCCTCTCCTGTGTGTTCAGGTAGCCCAGGCACTGCTCTATTCCGTGCCAGCTGGCAGAAATGCAATAGCACTCCAGAGCATTAAAATAAAACAAAACGAAAGCTATTGATGTAACCTTATTTTTTACAAAGAGTAGGCCACAGCATTTTCATCCTTTCAACAATTAAAACAAAAGAAGAGGCTACAGGAGGACACGGTGTTCTTTTTTTTTTGTAGAGTAACAGAGTAAGGCTTCCCTTACGCTTTCTGCTTTGGAACAGCCAGCTGGTGGTGCAAAAGATGATGAAGAAAGACATATTAAATTTTATGCTTCCAGGGCTTAAGCCAGAACCTGGCACCCAAATATGAAGCACCTAACATGGGAGGGGTGACAACTTTCTGTCCGCTGTGGGATTCTCTCACTCTTCTTTAACATGTGGTGTGATGGTGGCTCCGGCGAGGAAAAGTGTATTGCACTATACAGGTTTGCCTTCAGCCAGTTGGGCACTTCTGCTGATCCTAAAATGAAGGTGCAGAGGTAGTAATTACAGATAATTTTTTTTTCCCCCCAGGTTTGTCAAGCCAGAGGGGCTCAAGCTGCAGCCTCAGAGCAGAGTGTTCACTGTCTCAGAAAGAAACCTGGAGGAAGTCTGTACTGTTGGAACGGGTCCACAAGAGGGCTACGAAGATGGTCAGAGGGCTGGAGCACCTCTGCTATGAGGACAGGCTGAGAGAGTTGGGCTTGTTCAGCCTGGAGAAGAGAAAGCTCTGGGGAGACCTTATAGCAGCCTTCCAGTACCTGAAAGGAAAGCTGGGGAAGGGCTTTTTACTAGGGCAAGTACTGCTAGGATGAGGGGCAGTGGCTTTAAATTGGAAGGGGAAACATTTAGATGAGACATTAGGAAGAAATTCTTCATGATGAGGGTGGTGAGGGACAGGTTGCCCAGGGAAGTTGTGGATGCCCTCTCCCTGGAAGTGTTCAAGGTCAGGTTGGATGTGCCCTTTAGCAGCCTGGTCTGGTGGGAGGTGTGGCAGGGAGGTTGGAACTGGATGATCTTTACGGTCCCTTCCAACCCAACCCATTCTATGATTCTATGATTCTAGGTCCAGCCTTATACACCATCCTGGTGAGCTAGAAGAATCAAACGAGTACTCATTGAAGCTGGAGCATGGATATCACTCCATCACCTTGAAACTCCTGAGTGGGTTGCCTCTGACAAACCTGAGCTTTCGCAGGAGGCAGTTGTTCAAATTAGCTGAGCACACAGACCAACCTCTGCGTTAACACTCTCCCAGTGAGATGGAGGGATGGCGTTACCAACTTCCTAAATTCTGTGCCTTGACATCACTGTGACCACAAAGCTGAACCCTGAATTTAAATGTCTGGGTTTTATCCCTGCAGAGCAGACAATCCCAGCTGTAACCCACACCTTAAGGACAGTCAGTCGGGAAGAGACACTCAGCCAGGACTCTCACATGAAGACATGTGTGTCAGTTCAGGAAACTGGCCATACTGGACCACGCCAAAGTGATTCCATCCCACACAAATTTCCCATTTCTGCTGCAACGGAGACCATCTGTGTTCTCTGGCCATGTGCTTGGGGATGGCTTTCTTTTCCTAAAAGAAACATCTGATTCATCTTAAATCCGGTAAAAATTTATATGTCTGCATCGGTTTACGTTTCCAAGATCACAGAATCATAGAATAGTTTGGGTCAGAAGGGACCTTAAAGACCATCCAGTTCCAACCCTCCTGCCATGGGTAGGGACACCTCCCATCATATCAGGTTGCTCAAAGCCTCATCTTTGTGAAAGAAGTAACCACCTTACTTTAACATGAGGAGCTGAGAACTCTGTCATCTCTTAAGCCTCAGCCCTGATTTGCAGGGATGTTGACCACAGCACGACCTGGGCCCAGGGAGGTTCCTTACAGGTGAAACTCTCCAGGAGATGGCAAACATCGCCTGGCCAGGCAGGAGGGGCTGGGTGTGCCTGGGTTCTTCTGCCAGTTCCATGCAAACTCTACAGGAAACTCTTGCCTGCTTGGCAAACACGGAAAATTAAAGTGTTTTCTGGAAAAAAAAACCAACAACACTTTCCAGACCTAAATGTGATGCAGGCTCGCTCTGGTACCCACCCCCCCACAATTACACATGAGCTTTGCAGGTGCAGACAGTGGGGCTGGGGAGCTCAGCCCTGGGGCGAGCTCAGACGGCAGCTGTGGTGGGGGTCTGGGGACTAGGACCAGGACTGGGACTGGCCACCCTCCTCACTGTGCTGAGGGTCACAGAATCACAGAATGACCTGAGTTGGAAGGGCCCCACAAGGATCATTGAGTTCAACTCCTATCCCTGCAGAAGACAACTCCAATGTCTGAATGCATTGTCCAAATGCTTCTTGAATACTGTCAAGCTTGGTACCATCACTGCTTCCCCTGGGGAGCTGTTCCAGTGCTCCACCACAACTCTGGGTGAAGAACCTTTTCCTAAAATCCAACCAAAACCTCCCCTAACACATCTTCCTGCCATTCCCTCCAGTCTTATTGTTAGTCACCAGTCCTCCTCCTTCCCTTGTGAGGAAGCAGTGAACTGTCATGAGGTCTCTCAGTCTCCTCTTCCCCAAGCTGAACAGACTGAGTGACTTCAGCTGCTCCTCATACCATTTCCCTTCTAGACCCTTCACCAACTTTGTGGCCTCCTCTGGATACTCTCCAGTAGCTTGATGTCCTTTTCATACTGCAGTGCCCCAAACTGCATAAAATCATAGAATCATGGAATGGTTTAGGTTGGAATGGACCTTAACAATCATTTAGTTTCAACCCCCTGCCACGGGCAGGGACACGTCCCACCAGACCAGGATGCTCAAGGGCACATCCAACCTGGCTTTGAACACTTCCGGGGGGGGCCATCCACAACTTCCCGGGGCAACATGTGCCAGTCCCCCACCACCCTCATCATGAAGAATTTCTTCCTAATGTCTCATCTAAATGTTTCCCCTTCCAATTTAAAGCCACTGCCCCTCATCCTAGCAGTACTTGCCCTAGTAAAAAGCCCTTCCCCAGCTTTCCTTTCAGGTACTGGAAGGCAGCTATAAGGTCTCCCCAGAGCTTTCTCTTCTCCAGGCTGAACAAGCCCAACTCTCTCAGCCTGTCCTCATAGCAGAGGTGCTCCAGCCCTCTGATCATCTCCATGACCCTTCGTAGAAGACTCGAGGTGGGGTCGCACCAGTGCAGAGGACAGCGGGACAATTCCCTCGACTGGCCAGCAATGCCATGCTTGATGCACCCCAGGTCGGGGTTCCCCCTCCTGGCTGCCAGAGTGATGCCCAATGCGCCGCTGAGCCGCCTTCCATCGGGAAGCGGGGTCGCACAGCCCCACACCCTCCGCGAACAAAGGCGAGACCTGTCCCCCCTGGGGCGGGGCGGAGGAGCGGGCGGCGGGGAAGGGGAGGGGACGGCGGGGGAGAAGGGGAGGGGATGGCGGGGCGCCCCCGCCCCCGCCCCCGCCCCGCCGCGCCCCGTGGTGCCGGCGCGGGGCCGAGGCAGAGGCAGCGGGGCCGCCAGGGCGCTCACACCCCGCGCCCGCCCCGCATGGAGGGCGCCCCCGGCAGCAGCAGCAGCAGCAGCAGCAGCAGCAGCAGCAACAGCGGCAGCAGCAGCAGCCCCCTGCAGCCCCGCTGCTCCTCCTGCGGCTCCGGCGAGGCAGCAGCGGCAGCAGCGGCCATGGAGGAGCCGCTCGGGGAGGCTCCGTGCCCAGAGGTAGCGGCGGCGAGGAAGCAGCAGCAGGGGGTGAAGCGGCATCACCACAAGCACAACCTGAAGCATCGCTACGAGCTGCAGGAGACCTTGGGCAAAGGCACCTATGGCAAAGTCAAGCGGGCCATCGAGAGGTTTTCTGGCAGAGTGGTAAGGCGGGTGGAGGGGCTTCTCTTTAGCTTTTCATTTTACTTTTATATAAATACGTATATGTAATTTTTCTTCCCAGCGCCCGCTTGTGCAGTGATCCGCCTGGGCGCATCCTTCGGGGACCCATCCGTGTGCGGGACCGGGAGCCGCGGGGGACCCCGGATGCGCTCCTGCACCCGGGAGCCGGGTCAGCATCCCACCTTGTGGGCGCTTGGATCCTGGGCTTTGTTTGGAGTGCTAACCCTATGAAGAAACTATTCTTTTTTTTTAAGGGGAACTGGTGGTGGTAGTAACACGTTGGTCCATTTTGAAGGACGTGTTATTATTGGAAAAATAATTGGAAAAATAAGGGTGTCTTATAGTTTTGGGTTTATTTTTACATGCAGGGGGCAACTGTGAACAGTTATTCTTTCTCCAGTGGAAATTCACGGTTTAGTGAAACCTGTCACATCCCCAGGCTGACTAAAGCTGCTCACAAAGCACTGTCAGGAGGGCAGACGTTGGTTAAAAATGTCGTGATTCAGTCATACTTTTGTGACCTGAACTTTGCTGACACCTAAAAAAATTGCAGGGACTGCAACCCGGCCCCATTGGTTTTTACGATCCGTTTCGCCGCTCAGCAGTGCCGGCTGGCTCGGGACTTCAAGCAGCCCGGAGGCTGTCCAGCAATAACTGAGCTCCAGCGTTTCCTCATTGGTACAACACTCCAGCAGGGCGCAGAAATGCAATTGAAAAAATGTACACATTAGTCAGAGTTATTGTCATTTTTCCTTGCCTGAAATATGTAGTTATTCACAGAGGGCAAGCGCATGAGGGGCAGGCGTTGCGTTATAGACTGCCTTGAGAAACAGATGTTTTTCTAAACAGGTTTCAACGCTGCTTTTTGTGTGAGTAGACTAATAGAGTTTTCACTAGACTTCATCTAAAAGCAAGACATTTCCCCAGTGACATTGCAGGTTTTGTCTCATTTATCTTTCCCTCGCCTGCAAGCTCAACACACACCCAGAGGCAGAAAGAACTGTAAAATGGAAAATGAAATTGCAGATGCCATGGCTTTAGTAAGGGACGCTTACTTTGCAACTAAATGTCTTTGTGTCGACAGTGAAAATGAGAGTTTCAGCCAAGCTGTAGAGTCATATCATGTATGCTTTCATTTTATTAGCTCATTTGGAGGCTGGCTAAAGAGAAACCAGAGATGGACATTTCTGCACATGCTCACTCCCAGTCCATGGTTTTTAAAGTTTGCTGTCTTGGCTGTTTTACAATTTCAGGCTAACAAAAGCTCCAGGCTTATGTTGTATACTATCATTTTGTAAGAAGATTTTTTTTGAGTTGCATTACAAAATGTATTAAATAAGCAAACTTAGAAAATACCTTCTTTTTAAAGACTTGATCAATTATAGAAAAGAAGTTGACTATATTGTAAATGAGATTTAGTTTTTGGAAGGACCCTCAGAGAGGAAATGATGTAGCATAGATATGTATCTTCTCTAAGTTAACAATATACCTAGTCTTTCCATATTTTGCTGTGAAGCACTTCAGCTATACAGCTAAGGATGCTTAGATGACACGATCTGAACTGAATTTATATGGCTATTGCCAACTTGAAATACAGAGAGTGAAAATTAGAATACCCATGCAATCTTAAATGCAATAAAAATGTTACACTCACTCTATCAGCTAGTATGTAGAAGCTAAACAAATCCTTACCGGAATGTGAGCTTTATGCTATAGTAATACAAGCCTTCGCGTGTGGCACTTCATAATTATTAACTAGTCTACAGGCAAGTGCGGGCGTAACGTGTCTGTTTGAACTTTAACATCTGTGCGTGTATGTAAAATACCCACGTTTTGTATGTTTACAGAATACAAGCTAGTTGTCAGGCATCCAGCCAGATCTAAGCAAATGGAAAACGCATCTTGTTTTCTGACAGTTCCGTTGTCTGGCTGCCGCAGTTAACAGCGGTTACTTTCTGTGAGTGAGACAAGAGCGCCAGTGGGATAATTGGTCATAAAGGGGCAGAGTTTTTCCTTTGGCGTTTCACCTCCCTTTTTCTCTTCCCTTACTTTCCTATTAGCAGGCAGCATTTACAGTGTTCATGAGCAGGCTGGACTGCATGCTGCTTATGTCCAGCAGGGGATGCACGGAGAGAGCAATGGGGCTGGCGCCGTCTCTTGCACTGTGTCCAATGCAAATCGTCACACAACTGGCAGCTAGGTAGCGAGAGTCCCAAGGTCGCTCTAGTCTGCTCTGTTTGCTTCCTATTCTGCTACTGGTTTAGCTAATCATCTTTTTCTTTAGTCAGCGGTAAAGGAGGTATTTGAAGCTGTAATGCAATAGATTGTGAAGCTGGACCTTGGCAGCAGCATTGTGCTCCCAGTCATCAGCCCTGTCCCAGTTATTCTCCTATTTAGCCTTTCTGCTTCTCTTGTCTGTTAACAGTCTCTTTAGCTGTATGGCATTCCACAAAGATAGTTGCATGATTAGCCAGGTTTTAAATATTGAAGCGTGCACTTTGGATTTGTCGTCATCTATATAGAGAGCTCGTGAGTGAAATAGAAATTGGCAGATTTAAGTTAATGAAGTAAAAAGAAGGTAAAGATGTGCTTTAATCCCATGCCACTGGAAATGAGCAGCAGGATATCTGTTGACTTGAATAAAAGTAGTATTTGGCACTTATTAACACGTTGCAGACTTATTCACATTGTTATAGTTTGTCTTTCCTTTTAACTCAGTGGAACGTGATCATAAAGCTGCCTGCCATGAAGCTCCAGGGTAGTTTGCACGATACTTTTAGTTTGTTATTGGAAACAACTTAGGTGACTTTGTGTACTAGTTACCACAGTGACTGCAGACAGTACTGCATGCTGCATGAAGCAGTTAAAATATTGCCCACCACATGATGTATGAAGTGCTTAATTTTGCCAGCGAGATTTCCTTCATTAGTACTGGCTTAGTATAAACTGTGTAACTTATGATATTTTAAATTAAGGCACCTGTTAGTAAGTGTAGGGATGAAGAGATGATATCCCAGGCCTGTGAAGTAATACTCATGTTGACATTTCTGTGGGCGTTTTCTCCACTTGTCATCTTGCACATGTTAAACCGAAGAACTGAGCTTTTATTCATGTTATGTATTCAATGTTTGTTAGCCAAGAAATCCACAGTTACGCTTATGTCAACCTTAGATAAGCTGTGTATTAACCACCTGGGTCCAATCCCATGCATGGTGCATGAGGTGGTAGATGCTGTTGGGTTCTTCTTTATATAAACGATTCCACTGGAGTAAATATTCCTTATAATGCAACTTTAACTTATGGATCAGCATTTTCAGTCTAGTTATCCGTCTTTCGCTGACATTATACCGAAGGCAGTGCCAGGATACAAAAAATGCATTAATACTAATTAAATTAATGTTAGTGAAGAAGCATGTAGCTCTCTAAAACATGGAAAACACCAGGTAAACCCTGTTAGTCTGTTGAGCACTCCCAGTAGAGTTTAACCCAGGGGTCTGATGCTCCGGCCAGTTTGTGGCTCCATGTGGGTGCTTTGCTGGGAGTCATTTGCTCTCCCTGCCATCACTGGGCCAGAAGTTTGCTAACGTTAGTGGGTTGTTGTAACCTGTCATGAAGCACGCTGTATTATCTGTGCTTTGTTTTGGTTACCATCTGGCCTCAGGACAGATTTTGCCGTTTGCAAAAGTGAGGAGCTTTTTTCCCTTGCTGTCCTTTGGCTGGGCTTGGGAGGCGATGGGGAGTAGCTGCAGCAGCCTCTCCTCCACCTTCACCTCCCTCTCTCTGCCTGAGAGCCACGGCATCTTTTCTTCCTCCTCACCAGCAGGTGGAGGAAGCACTATTCTCCTCCAGCCGTTTTTCCAGCAAGTTAATTATTTTGGGAATTGATGACAAGCTGCAATCCAACATGAAAATCAGGCTTGCAGTGCATATTTGTACAGGTGTATTATGTGTGGTGGTGCGTGTTATTTATCTCTCTTGCACAGAAATGCAGGTAGAACAATGTTGTCAAATGAAATGTTTCCAAATTAAAATGTTGTAAAAAATCCTCCAAACTTTAGAGCGACAGAAGTATTTTTATTTGCAGCACTGGTGAAAATCTTTGCTTTGAAACAGCTCTGCCTCATGCTTTTGGAGAGTTGCGTCGGGTTTTTGAAACCCTGGAACAGCAATAGCTTACGTGAAAGGAGGACCTTTGCTTTGCTGATTGTATTTCTCCATATCATGACAAAACCCAAACAAGAATGCCAACAATGACAGCTCTGTCATGTCAATAATTAAGGCCTGGTTGGCCACAGCCATTTGTTTGTTTGTGGTGTGGTTTTTAAGGGTTCCAGATAACAAGATAAAAACATGCTCGTGGGCCACTAAGGACAGTGAAAGCCAGGTGGGATATTTGTCCCAATTTTCTTGTCTGCTTTGCTGATACCATAGAAAATGTTGGTATTCCTCTCTTCCCTCTTATGCACATGAATTCTCTTATCATCTGTAATGACATTTATATATATTTTTCCATTTCTCCTGAGACCTTTTGCTTCAGTAGCTCCTGGCTCATGACTTTATATTGATTTTTATCGTGATCGCTCAGAATGCATCTTCTGCAGGATGGTGTCCATGTCTGATGCAGAACTGTTTATTTTTTTTGAGGGTCTTTGTTGTTCTTATTAAGATATCTTCCTTTATTGCAGACACCAGTGCAAGTATCTACACAGCACTGCTGCGATGTGAAGTGCTTGTACAGTACTTTGCACAGCAGGATCCCAAGTCGTGAATGTGGCTTCCACAGCTATGATAATACACTTCAATAAACAGTAACAATGGCTTGTATCACTACCTCGTTTTATACATGAGAAAAACTTGCCAATTAAAGCCAAAATTATCAGAAGTATCAGCTAGTTTTGAGTGCATAACCTAATACCTGCTTTTCCAGACAGGTAGAGTACGTAACATGATGGTCCTTCATATGACAGCCTCCTCCTGCAGAGCTCAGTCTCTCTTGTCTTCTGGGCTTTCTCTTTATCCTAGGCTTTTGTTCTGCGTGATGTTCAGCTTTGGTTTCCATTCCCAATCCTTTTGTACTCCACTTGTGCTGCTGCCTCTTGCTTTGTTCTGTGTGCCAGTGCTGTGACCCATGCAGAGAGTACTGCCTTGCTCCCTGCTTCCAAGCTGGTAGCTGCCAGCAGAATCTGTGCAGACTGAGGTGGTTGCTGCACATACATCTCCTGCTGTGCAGCACTTAAGAGGGACCACATTTTCTCACCCTGAAAAGGGATTCTTGCAAAATGTGTTGCCAAAAACTACTTTTTTTTTAAAAAAAGTGTAAACTGAGTTCTTCTAGGGACTCACAATTTGACTAAATCTGGACAATGTTTTCCTAGTGCTGAAGTCATGTTAGTGATGCTCAGGTAGTAATCCTCTGTAAAATTGTACAAAATTTTGGAAATTCTAGAACTGGAATGAATAGAAATTGGAAAGAGTATATGGGCTTGAAAATGATTTTGCTGTTAATTTGTTATTTGTTCTGCCCTTAATTATTAGATGTGTTCTGATTTAAAAAAGAAAAAAAGGACAAAGAAAGAAAGATTTGATTTAAACTAATGTAATTCACAGGGAGTATTGTAGGCCTATTACAATAGGAGTTAGTTACCACCTGGTTGTATAAAATTACTGTATACTTTACATAAACACTTGCATAACTGAAACACCAAAGAAGACTTCAACATCAAGGGCTGCAGACAGAAATAATGGATTACAGCATGCAGGTCATTAGGGGAAAGGCACTGGTACAAAATACTTGTTTTCTGCACTGAGAATTCTTGTTGGAGAAGCAGATTTGTTCAGGGGTGGTTCGGTGTTATGAAAATCTGAATTAATGACTAGCCAGTAAGGGGTCATCTGAATGTATTAGCTTGTCAAATCTTTTACCAAATTAAAGAACAGCATGTTCTTTCTGAGCTTCGAGTGGGCATCCACTTTCAAAGATTTTGAACTCTTTAACAGGTCAAAAAAGTTGAGTTTTATGAGCGACTGTTACTTCTTTTTTATTATTTTTTTTTTCCATTGGAATGAATGATTTTGGGCAGGTCAGTTAACTTCCTTGTGTCTCAGTGTATCCCCTTCTGAAGGGATACTACTTAATACAGGGACGTTAAACTAATGAACAGGGCACATTTTGGCCTGATACATGCCTTATGTGATCCCTCAAAATGTGAAATTCACAACAGAATCTGAGCCAATATTTATAATGCAGCCTTTAGCTAAAAACACTAAAATGTGTAAGTGTTATTACAAATGGTTTCATAGCACCATATGTTAGAGGACGCAACAGAATGGAAATTGCTTGTACAAAGGCTTTCATTAGGTATGTCTAGAATATGCTGCGTTCTTTGGTGGCATATGTTCTAAGAATTATTATTATTTTTTAAGAACCGCAATGTGGGTTTGCCATGTGGAGACAATTATTGTATATATTGTAGTTTGGGGTCATGCATATTGAATAAAACCGTGTGGAATGTGCAATTCTTGCAAGCAATTGTTTATTCTTTACAGAACTGTAATCATAGTTAGTCTGTGTTTTGTCTGGTAAATAAATAACTGAGAGTCTTTGCTGGAGTGAGGAATTGGGAGGAGACACGTCGTGGTTATGAGGGTGCCAAGGAAGAATGCAGCATTTGGGTTGAAAACCAGTTCCAGGTATCCCAGCCTTGAACACTGGCAGGTCAACATGCGTACAGCCATGGTAATCCAATGCAGAGCATGTGGGATGTGTTTCCAAAGTCCACATACCAGGGATTTGTGGCTGACCTTTGCTTTGATGTGGGCATCTCCCTGGCTTAGGTCTATGCCTCCCATATGACGCTTACGTACCCTCTATCTGTGAGAACCAGGATGCTGATGCCAAAGCAATTCCTTTTACTGTACAACTGTGCTTCTCTCAGCAGGACTCTGTTCTCAGTGTTATCATGTACGCTCCTCCTGTGTAAAGTGGGACCAAACCATATGCTTTCTGCAGCAGCCCTGGACGATGCTCTGAAGGCAGAAGTGCAGGTTTGCCTTTAGGCTAAGGATGGGATAGGAGCTCACAGCATGGATAGCAAGAAATGGTGGTGGCAGCTGCCAGCTTCTCTGCGTAGAGTGTCCAGAGCCTCAGCAGCTCCTGACCTGAGCACAGGTGGAGGTGGCTGCCAGTGCCCAGCTCTGGTGTACAGTTTTGATGGTTTGCATGCCACCAGTGATGGGCATGCTGGTGTGTGAATCTCAGACCTATGGAGAGTATTCATCTTGTCTCTTGTTTTCCTCCTGTGTAAGTCAGGATTTGTCCCTAAATTGCCCAGGCACGCTCCTGACATTTAATAGAAAAAGCTCTTGTCGTTAGCCCTGATGGGTTGATGTATTTGGGATGGTTGATATGTCAAAGGAAATGTCACAGATGAAAAGGTCTCTGACTAAATATGCAAATGATATTTGTCAGCGTTTCCCTCAAATATCTTCCAGCAGATGTGGGTACCATGTGTGTCCATTTAATAAACTAAACTCAAAATAATTTCCACTTTGCTAGATATATGGGGAATAGCTGGGGGGTGGAGTGGGGTGAGGAGTGAACTACAAAGCAAGGTAAAAAATGCATATGTGTGTTGTTATGTTTGATGACTGATTCATTAAAGCCATAAGTGTATCCAGGCTTTCAATAGTATTCTCCTGCTGTTGTTTCCTGTACTCCCTGGCTACAAAATCAGTCTCTATGGCTCTCATTTGTCTTAGCCACATGAAAGACTTTGAGCATCTGCAAGTTATGATTTGAGAAGTATCTGCTTTTGAACAGAATATATTTATCACCGTGTCTTCACAGGCAACATGGTACATTGTATAAATTAGGATATCCTAGACCTTTGAACACTAGAAGGCTGGGTGAGATACTCTGTGAGTGTATGGTGTCTGGCCGTATCCATCAAACAACCTGGACCCACACCAAAAATGCCAGATGTTCAATAGATGTGGAGGCCCTCCCATAACCTTTGCTGCATGTTGCAAAAGGGGGAGGATGGAGGGCGCGAGGTTGTAGCCATCCCTTGCTCTTGCACTGCTTTAGCACTCTTTTTTGAGCTTAGTATTTTTTATGTTTTGAGCTGAAGACTATGGACCAACCCTTGGTTCAATTTGTTGAACTGTTGCATGATATAAATCCTTAGTGTTCCTTAACTCTCCAAAGTCAGCCTCTAGCTCTGGTGGTTTATGAGACTCTAGCCCTTAAAGCTGCCACTGGCCCACATGGGAAGCAAATCTTGGATCTTGCTCAAATATGAACTTTTTCAGGTTCTGTTCTTACCAATGGAAGAAGATAATAAAATAATTTAGTGGGTAGTTCCCTTAATTTAAAAAAATAAAACAAAACCAGCCAAACAGCAGCTATGGGAGAAGAGGATTGGCATGGCTGGCGTGTTTGAAACCATCCCAGCCAGTTGTAGGTGAGTACAAACCAAACGTAAGTCTTGTGGTCTATAAGTAAGAAGAAGACAGCTGAGGTTGTTCAGGTTAATGTGTGACCAACATAACTGTTATTTTCTGGGTGCCCCTTTGCCTTCCCATCTTCCTGCTGCCATTTTCCACCTCACCTCGGCAATGCTTCCAGCGTGGCCCCCCAAGGCCCTTTGCTGTTGAGTCCCCTGGGCTGCCAGCCTGGTGAAGAGGAGGGTCTCTTGTGCCTTGTATGTGGCTGACTGTCTCTGTCATGAAGCATCAGTGCTTGACAGACCTCTCCATCCCTCTTGCTTTGTCTTCCCAGGGGATGTCAGCCTGTGGTAATCTCAGAGCCCTTTGGCTACCCTGGCCCAGTGGCCGGCATGTGAGACAACTTAAGGAAAGAGGCTGGAGGAGCCAGGTGTCTTTGTTCTGAGGTCTGGCGGCTTGAGGGACTTGCAATTATCCTAATGTCTCGCTGTGCTGCAGAGCTGAGCAAGTGTATTTGGGCTTGAGCACAAGTGCCTTGGAATAAGGGCGCTGGTTGAGGGATATTAGGCTTAAAAAAGACAAAAAAAAATTTCATTTTTCCTGTGGAAAGATGCCATGCCAAGTTTGGAGACTGAATTTAGCCGTTCACAGGTAGATCAGAAAGATTCGAGTCTTGTCGATGGAGATGTCAAAGCCTCCGTATCATGTTTCCAATGCACGAAAAGACATTTCATCTTTGCAACAATTTCTAATCTCCATGAAACCCCTGATCATGAATAATACCTCTTTTTATTTGAGGTATAAGTGTTATTTTAAAACTGCATGTGAATATTTTTTTGATCATGAAAGGTAATGATAGGATTGCATAAAAATACTTGTTTGAGCCATACAGTAACTACTTAAATGTACTTTTTCTTTATTAAATGGTGCTTTGTTGTTGATGCAGAAAGATTTAAGTCTTTTGCACACAAGTTTGACAGGAGAAGATGACGAAGCATTTGTTGAGAACACTGCTCCTGAGGTATGTGTTTGGAGCTGTCATTTACTTGCATATTTTTTCCATTGTGCTCTGCACAAATTAAATCTTGAAGCTTCCCCAGTAGAGTTTGGCTGCAGAAGGAGAAGCGAAGCCCAGCCAGGCCCTCAGGTGGATGGGGATGTCTGGTGCAGCACCTTATTCTGCAGTGCTTTGAGTAGGGTCATGCTGTCTGTCCTTGTTTTGGCATGGGGAATAAACCTTTGGGAGGAAAAGAGAGAGAGCGCAGCCTTCCGTGCTGTAATGCCACATAGCCCGGAGCATGAGATAGCTGTGCTCCAGTGCCAGGTGAAAACACCTATAAAATTACCTGCTGGAGGCAATACCGGCTTAGCTGACCGGTATAGGGAGGTCCACATCATCTTATTGGGAAGATGCATTTTTAATAAGGTCATGAGGCATAGCATCCTTCATGCTTCTTTCCTGGTTGCATTTGTTCTCTTTGGGGTGCTGAAATGAGGTGAAATAATGAGAGTCACCCCTGGGTTTAAGCTCCATCTCTGGTAGGAGCCTATTTTCCTAGCTGTGTTTCAGACACCCATGGGGTAAAATGTTTTCCTGAGGTTCATTTGGGAAGTCTGTGGTGGAGCCATTGGGAGAGTCTGAAGTCGACCACTGCTATGCTAAGCTGAGCTGTTTCTTGTATGGGTGTAACCATCTTGGGAAGGTTGCTCATAAAATGAAGGTCCACTTTCATGGCTGTAGTCATAGTTTGAAGGGATGGAGCCAGTTTTTTTCCAAAGCCCAACAGATGTTGTGTCTTGGAGCCTGGTCACCACTGTGTACCGCTGTTGATCACCACGTGGTACCGTTTAGTCACCGTTGTGTCCTCACAGTCTGGGAGGAACAAGGACTTTCAGCTGGGCCGTGCAGTACGTTTGCATCCAGGCCAGGGACCAGCCAACTTTTTCAACAACAGGGTTTTGTTCTATGTACAGTTTGAGAGTTTTCTACTCGCCTCTCTGTTTTGGTGGAACGAATGTATTCTCCTAGTTCATCATGTCTGGCATTTCATGATGAAGACGTGGTATAATGGGACCTGTGAAATGCCTCATTGTGGGTTACGCATTACTCGTGAGGAATTCACTGGGGAGAAGGATTTCATGCTGTACTTTAACCTCCTTCCAGCCTTTTTCAGATGAAAGGAAATCTCTGCAGCCGTGAACGTAACTGGTTATCATTACTGGATGTCATTACTCACTCACTCCAAGTGTAAAACAAAAAATTGCATCCCCTGTGATGTCCATGTGTGAAATGCTGCTCTCAGTAACATTAACACTGTTTTAAACTGAAGAGTAGAATTTGGCCCTTTCTTTCAATTGAAATATTTGTTTAACACAGGCAAGGACTAAACGATACACTTGAAAACCATTTGTGTTATTGTCTGTAGAGCAGAGCTTGTATTTTATGAACTGGCTGATCATAAAGACGGCATAAATCATGTAAAGCATTCTCATTTACTTTTTCTTTCTTTTTTCCTTTTGCAGATGGGGCTTGTAGAGTAGAGTTGCAATCAAATGTCTGCTCCAGGATATTTTAGTTGAACTGTGTGAGTCCATTAAACAAATGTAATGGCTTTTTGGAAAGAAACGCTCCATGTTTTAAACCAAATGTTTTACATAGAGAACATCTGGGTGTTTGTATGTAGAGTACATCAGACAGCAGCCGTAGTGAGCTCAGCTGGGAGGTTGCCTGGGATGTAGCTGTAGGATATGACAGTTCGGTTGTTATGGGGAATAATTCCTATGAAGTATTGCCATAAACCGAATGTTTGGCACAAACAGCTATACTTTGTTTTACTGTGCACCCAAGTTATTCTTCTTATCTGCCCAGCAAAACTCTAAATGATGTTTAAACAACCCAGTAAATGTTGGCACCTCTGAGCTGCGGCATGCGTGTTAAAGCAAACTTGAGGAAGCCGTTGATATTAAGGGGAAGGGAAGCCTGCTCTGTTTTCAGCAAAGCATCGTTGATTCCTGCCACGGACAGCACAGTGCAAGTGAGCGGTGAATGCAATATGTGCAAATGATTTGTAGGAGTGAGTTGGAAGTTGTTGATGTTACAGCAGTGTTGCTTGTTGTTGCTTTGAGGAATGTGAAAATGCAAAACCTATGCAATGCATGTAATTAGCCTGACATTAGAGTTTATTGGGGCTACTGGAAGAACTTTAACCCAGTTAAATTAATAAGACTGTTTCTACTTCGCAGCATCAGAGGTAATATATTGCCAGGAAATGTAGGAAATATAGAAAAGTATCTGATTTGGGAGTCAGTTCTTTAATTATTTCTGGAGTTAAACTGAGGAATGCATGCTTCAAATGAGATTAAAGTTGTAATTTCCAGAGTAGTGATGCAGCTTCCTCTTTCAGGATTGTTTAAGTAAAAAGTTAAACAAAGTGGGTTAGGCAGTGTCTCGCTCTAGTCCCTTGTGGACAGCATTTCACATTACGCAGCACTGCTTTAATAGTCCTGCTCAATCTGACATGATTTGTGGTATTTGCTGAGATGAATTTCTGGATAGAGCAGTGTGAGAGGGAATTGCTTCTCACTGAGGAAAGTGGTATGTCCAAGTCTGTGCGAAGGTCACTGGCAGGGTGAAGTGGGAAGCCTGCACTACCTAATGGCTTAGCTTTTGGCAAGGGGATCGCAGAAGTCTGAGTGCTATCTCTCCCTTGTTCAACTAACCCCAGCCAAAACACATGCCAAAAAAAGGTGTTGGTGCATGTCAAAGAAGGGGGCAACCGTCCTGGAGATCACAGGGTATGGAGGAGTTCTTCGCCAAAAACTTCATCTAGAAAAAAAATCGCTTTGCTATTTCTCCCCTCCAAAGTTAACTCTCCCAATAACTACTTAGAACAACTGCCTGCAGTTGCAAACTCCTGTTCTAGCAGGGAAAGCTAGAATTATGTGTGTAAGGCTGCAAAATTGCTTGATCGTCAGCCAGTTAATTGTAGGAAAGTGTAATTCATTCTTCACCCTATCACATCTATTCCAAGCCTAACTGGTCGTGGGGGGCAGGAGTGTTCCTGTTCCTTTGTTACTCTCTCCACTGAACCATTAGGGTGGCCCTGGTAATTTACTTTCAGTAAACAGAAAGGAGCAACAGGAGGTTCCTCTACCTTCGGGGATATAAATATTTCTCAGAAATCAGAGACGGATGGGGAAGAAATGTTAGCAAACTCCTTTCCTTCCTCTGTAGCAATTCCACCACATTCTGTCATAAATTCTAGGATGGTCCCTTCCAAAAAGGGACCGTTAAATAGGTTATGTCTGGGCAGAACAATGTAATACTGAAGCAGTGCTTTTACAAAAGCAAATTTAATATTGCAAAGTGATCTGCAAGCCCTGGAGCAAAATAACCTGGGTGAAGCTTTGATACACGATTGCCAATCCTTTTGTTTTCCAAGAGTATTTTTCCAGATAGGATGCGGGTTTATGGTTCACTAGATTCCCACCAGCGAGTGACATTTGTAGTTTGATACACCTTGGATCAATTTAGAAAAATATGCTATATTTAAGTGCTTCTGGTAGTTCTGTGTCATTAACCCTTCCAACTGTACTGTTTACACACATCTGTGTACCTTCCATTATATAATCTCTGTGGCCCACCATCCCTGGACAATGAATTCCTGCTCGTCAATGCTAATACAAAAGCCAAAATACTATAGACTCAACCCTAAAATCTCTCCAGACTTCAGAATTCTGTTGGGGTAATTATGAGTTTGAGGTGGTCAAGCAGTATGGTATTGAGTTTTAATGAGCATTGTGGTGCCTGAAGGTATGAATGTTTCTTCAGAAGATGAAAGACTCTCCTCAGGTTTTCATTGTATGTTGTGATTCTCATGGTGAAATAGCATGTTTGGTTTTTTTTTCCGAAGGAGTGCAGAACCAGGAAAGCAAAATTAAAAGAGCCATACACCAGCTGACTTTGCATTCATGGCAGAAGAGACATTGTAAAGATGAGCAAACTAAGGCTTCTCTGAAATCTTAGAAACTTCAGTGAAAAAGTGAGACTAAGATGATTTGTATTTATTTACCCACGACTTCCTCAAGCAGAACATGCCAATGAATGAAAATGGTCTGTCAGATGGCTTCCTGGAAAAAAATGGTTCTAAGAAAGAGTTCAAACAATGTCCACCCCCTTCCTTGTTTAATGTGAATTACAGCCTTGCACGACTATAGCACCTTTCACCTAAACATGTGCAAAATCATTTTAGAGACTCTGGTAACTGCTGAGGTTACCATTATTTAGCAATTATTTAGCAGCACATTGCAATAGTTTGCCGCAGTTGCTTAGAGGGTGTGAATAACACCATTTCCAATCTAAACTATTGGGAGGAATTACAGGAAACTGTGTCATTTTCAAACTGGAACTAGATCCAGGCACCAGGGCTTTATACCTTTCTTCTTAAGAAAGTCATAAAGGGATTTTTGTAATGAAGTAGCCAGGATCCTGGTTTTGCGTTTCATCCCCAAATCAGTGCCTTGAAGAGTGTGCGCACCAACTTCAGAGGGTTACTTCAGTGTGGTTCACTGCTTATTCACAATGTAAAACCAACATCGAATTAGAGTCCCTCTCTGCTGCCCCAGGTTAGCATTTTGCATTACATCAGCAGCTGTGGTAGCTCTGAGATCAAGCCTCAAAATTAATGTGAAATCTATCTTCCAGTTTTTGGAAGGGGAATCTGTAATACCTATGTAACGCTGAGAACAGTAAACTTGGGGCTTGTGAATTCCTTCACTACTCTTTAACTTGACTTGCCGGTAATTTAATTAGTGCTAAACAGTCTGCACACAGACTTGCAGAAGTTAAAAAGAATGACATAGGATTTTCTTCCAGTGACTTTTCCTCTTTTGCTTGTGTGCTGGATGGAGCTGTGCTGTGTTTGGAAGTTGATCAATAATGATTGTGCAATTCTAGCCTTATTTAAACTATGATATAAACAGTCATGATCGAAACGGATGCTACCAGTTTTTTTCCTACTTAAAAGTGAAGTCAGCTTTTTTTTTCCTCCTTTTTTCCCCCTCCCTCCTTTATTTTTCCTTTTTTGGTTCCAACAAAATTGTAACCTGGAAGAAAAGCAGTTAGACTTTGTGAAATCCCAATTCAGTGTAGCATTTGGCTTTAGTAAATGTGGAGCCAAAAATAAACATCTGCTTGGCAACTTCACCAGAAGCTAACTGTAAATGCAGTTTTCATCTTTTCAGTGAATGTGGCATTCAGTGCTGGTTAACATCTATTGAGAAGCTATGGTCCATAGCTGAGGTTGTTAAGCAGTTTTCTTTTTTCCTTTTAATTACAGTTATGAACCTACATTTCCTTGGGGAAATCCCCTACCCCAGTTTCTTTCCAGATATAATTTCTTTTGTGCCAAAACATGAAATTCCCTTGAAAACGTGAAGGTAGTTGGTTTGGGATTTTTGTGAGTTAATAGATTTTGGAAAAGAGACAGTCTTCCATTGATCTGTGCATGACAGCTCCAAAACTTTATTTTATTGTATTATATATTGCATCTTTGGATATTCTGAAGGATATGGAATTACGTTTAGAAGTGACTTAGGAAAAATGTAATCAGTCCCACTGCCTCTCCAGGAAGGTGAAGTTTGCATGTGACATGGACTCTGCCAGGATGCCAGCTTTGGGCTCCAGTCCTGGCAAACCATGGCTGCAGACATCTTTAATAACCTTGTCTGGTCAGATCCCTACTTTTCAGCAAATCCTTTGCAACCTCTGCTGCTGTTCATTTCACTGTGGATCAAGGAGGATTGAAGTGGATGCAGATTTGCAGTAGCGTGCTGTTGGAACAGCACTATGGGAAACTGATATTGCTAGGAAAGGTGATTACTTGTAGGATATTTCTTCTAAAACTGAAGAGTCCTGACTTGGGACTTCACTAATGCTGCATGAAGAACTTCTGGGAAGGGAGGAGTTTCTTGGTAGATTTCTGACATATATCAGGGTACTGCCCATTTCTGAATTCTGCAGCCCTCCTTTCTTCTCCCTGTTTTCAAGATTCACTGCCTCACTATGAAAAATCAATAATTAGATTGCTAGATTGTTTTTAAAATGCTATTGGAAATCAGTTCTGTGGTAAACCAGATGAATGAGGTTTTTTTTTTATTCCTAGTGGTAAATCAGTCCTGAAATGACAAATACATAGCTCTTAGATCTGTCTGGTAGTAAGGATGACTCGAGGCCAGGATCCTCAGTGTTAAATGAAGAAAGGTCTGCCAGGTACATTTGTCAGAGGATGCATGGTGTATGCTAGGCTTCATATACATAGTTGAGGATATCAAATATCAAATAATGAAGGGCTGTAAATTTTCCAGTAAGGCAGTAGTTACTCAGGAAATGTGCTCACAAATCCTGTTAACAGGCACTGTATGAGGGTGAGGAAAGAAGTGGAGGAAGGGTGTTGTACATGTTCCTTCTGGCACCTACTTTGTATATGGGCAGCATAAATGTGTTCATCTGATGCCTTCTACTGCTCATTAAAACTTGTTTCCACAGGCAGTAAAGGGGTAACTAGAAAGAAGATGTGCACCCCTTACCTAGTGTTTGTGATTAGTTAATTCTTCTTCACTTGGTGAATCATCATTTATGATCTGATAGCAGCTACTGTGTCCGGCAGAACCAGAAAAGAAAAATTGAACCTGAGGTAATTATACCCTGGTTCTCCAAGAGGCATGTTGTGCCTCAGCTCATGCAAATAGAATTTTGATTTAACATTTGTCACACTGACTTGGGACTTGCAGTGCCTTGGTGCGAAAGTGAGTTTCTCTACAGGTAGAGAATGATAGAGTGGCAGTAAATCAGTTTTGGCTTTTCAAAATGTCATCATTTTTTTATGTGATACATTGGAAAGAGGAGGGTGAAGCAGAGAGGTGCAAATGTTTGCTATGTGCTTTTACTGTACTGAATAAGGCAGCTATAAAAAATACCTTTGCCTCTTAAAAGCAAATGAAATTGAAAGGTGGTGCATGATGGCACGTGCATCCTTGCCCTTTATATGTGCAGCTGCTGGCTCACAACAACAACAGTGTTTTGTCTTTGGTTACATCCATAATACGAACAAACATACAGTGGAACAGAATAATGAGCAGAAGCTCTGAGATTTAAATCAACAGAGTCTCACTGGGTGCAGATGGCACTGGTTACTGCTTTGAGCAATGCCCCTGCTTACTGCATAGTTTGACAACATATTGAACAATAGAGCTGGGCTGTTGATAAATAATTAATAAGGATTTTGTTGCATGCTTGTCTCCCAGCAGTATCACCATGGAGATGATCTGGCTTTTAGAATCTGAAAAGTAACAATCTCCAAAACAATAGTATTGTGTCAACCTGGCTCTTTCTCTGAAAGAGAGAGCTCTCAGAGATGTGTTAGCAAAATGCACAATGCCAGGCACTAATTTTGCTAAATCTCACAGTGGCCTTTTGTCCAGCTTTTCAGTGAGTGCATGAAATGTTTTCTCTGACCGTACAGAAGGTTGTTCTTAGAATTGCACATCCTGCATTGTGCTCTTAATTACTGTTTTTTTGGCCTGGGATTAGAGTCTCAAGATAACTTTTTTCCCCAGCAAATGGGCACAGCGACTTGGATGATTCGGAGGCCAGATAGACAGTTATTCAGCCCATCCCCTGCCTTTCCTTTCTGTCCTTTGTGCAACCTCTGGAAGTGCCATTTCAATGCAAGTGTGTTATCAGCATCCCCCTCCTTATCATTTGATTGCAGCAACCTCAGGGACCACCCAAATTCATAGTTTTGTTTCTCTTCCTCCTGTGTTGGTGATGTCTGGGCCAAGAGCCCAAGAGCAAAGACTTCCCTGGAAAAAACATAATATGGTGCCAGACTTTATTCTTTCTTGCTCAGGAGAAAGAACAATGTACCTTTTCTTTCCCCACCCCCAAAACATCCTCTGCTTTCCCTTTCTGTTCCCCCCTGGTTGATTCACCTATTCTTTACCTCCTCGCCCCTGTTGGCACTTGGTACATTGCACTTCCCACCTCTGACTCTCAAAGAAAGGAAGCAGAGCTGTGAAACCAGCTGGTCTCACCCACTTCCCATTGCTGGGTGGGGATGGCCTCAGTTCACAGCTTTCAGAAAGAAGAGTTTTATGTATATTTAACCCTCCCCGCCCTCCTCACCCAGAGAAAATAGTTTTTAATAATTTTCTTAAAGCTTCATTTCTGACATATTTTTCAGTGGCAGCAAGCTGGTTTCTCTTCCTTGGAGCCCTGCACTCTCTGTCCTGATGTCATTTTCTTGACTGTCCGCAGTAGTATTATTTCAAGAGCCCACTGGAATTTGCTCGAGCATGAGTGGTATGCACAAGTGCTGGAACCAGCTTAAAAGTCACAGCCCCCACAGTGGAAAAAAAAGCAGTTTGTTCGTATCTCACCACAGTCCTAAAAATAGTCTTGATAGATAATAAAGAGTGGAAGATTGTTTTCAATGGGACTGAATGTACTGCATGTAGAAATTGCTTTGGAGGGTTCAGTGGTTTGTGTCATTCAGGTGGTCAGCCTTGGGTACAGCAGTAGCCGACTGAAAAATCTGTGACTTTTAGCACTGTGGCTATTTCTATCTTTGTTTATGTTTGAACATCTCAGCTGGAAATGAGGCAAAAATAGGCTCATTAGATTAAAACAAATGCATGAACTAACTTCCTGAAATCAAACGAAACAGCTTTACAATTTGATAAAAATACAGCTTGTTGCTCATCCCATAAATGACGATGCCAGCAGTGACTCAGCAAACACAGAGATTTGATATGGAGATGGGCACCTACTGTCTAGCATGCCCTTTGCCAGATGTTTAAACTTTCAGACATTTTTCTGTACACAATGGTCTTGATCTGGCTCCACCCGTTTTGTTCTGCCCAGCAGGCAAGAAGCTCATAAGGGAGGAGAGATACTTCTCTTACAGATAGGACTGAATGTACAGAAACTTTTGCAACTGCCATTATTTTGAAGTATTTATAGTTCAACTCACGTTATTTGTAACAAACAAAAGCAAAGAGGCATGAAGTGTGTTGGAAAATACTTAGTAATCTCCCTACATCAGTTCAGGGAGTGAATATAAATCCTCTTTCCAGCAAATGGAGACAGGTAATTTATTGCAGGCTTGAAGAGAGCAGCTTATTTCTCCATGCTTCCTGCCCAGCAAATTCTGCAAGCTGACTCACAGAGGGATGGGAAGCCAAAATCTATGCTCCCTCTTTCCTATTGGCTTCTGGAAGGCAGAGCAATGGTGCAGCGGACACTGTGCTCGTGCAGAGCTGTTTGGAAATGCCTGGCCATATTAGAGGTTCACAACCCTCTGCTTTCTCTCCCCTGTGCTATACGTTTTGTAGAATGTATTCTCTGTACCTGCTTCTGAGCAGAGGCTGGGACCTGAACTGGCAAGTGTAAGTGGAGGTGGTTTCAGCCCACCTCTGGTGCTCCTTTCTGCCCCTCTAATCCCATGTGGGACCATGTTGCCATCAAAGCTGCAGGAGAGATACTGAGAATGTTATTGGTGTGTACAGCCAGTATTGGTCTCCGGAGGGGCCATCACATGGCCTAGTTTTGGGCTGTGATCTTGGTGCTTTTGCATGAATTTAACTTTACATGTCGAGCTGTCCCACAAAAGTCAATGGTCTGTTCACATATGTGAAGTTAGGCGTGTGCTAAAGTGTTTTACCAGATTGTCTACAGGGGCTTTGGGTGAACTTGAACCTGGTTTGTTGGGGTGAGAGGCTTTAGATTTCATTATTAAGAATCTGATATGTTACTCTGTCTGAGTGCAAGGTCTTAGAGTTATCTGAAATTCTCATTAGGACAAGAAGCTAGGAAAAATACAAATTACTCTACTAGTAAAGTTACTAAAAATACTATAATTAAATTATCTAAGTCTTAAAACCAGTGAAATATATTAAGAAAGTGTGGTAGAGTTATAAATACATTGTTTTGAGAGTACTAAAGGGACTAACAGCACTTTCTCTGCAGATCTTGAGCTGGAGTATTTGGAGTAGTTAATGCAGCTGATGTAAAAAAGCATGTTGGGTTTTCCCTACTCTTGATTCATAGGCTGTGACCCTTAATAAATTTTGATGTTGCACGCAGTGGAGCTGTTGCTTTCAGAGAAAGCAAGGAAAGTAAGCAGGCAAGCAAGTAAGAAAAAGACCTAAAGAATGAACAAACAAGTTCTTTCATAAGGTATTTCTCAATTAAGATTATTTTTTATTAGGTTTAAGTTGTTCAGGTTCATCAAGTACAGTATCTGGCAGCAGTTTTGAGAAATGGAGCCAGCGCTGTCTGATGTTAGAAGCATGAGCACACTTTGAAAATGTATTTTCTGGAGTATATTTCTGAGTAAAATAGATTTCATGAAAGAAATTGTGTTGCAGATATTTTCGAATACCTGGAAAAGAGACTTGTTTTACAGCCCGAGACCAGAACATACAGTTAGGGATCTTACTTTACTTGGAGAGATGAAAGCAATTAAATATATGATAAATACCTAAAATGTGATTACAAAACTTAACCTTTCCATGAAATACTAAAAAAAACCACATCTGGCCTGCTTTCTTGTTTGTGTTGGTTTTTTTCACATTGGTAGACGTAAGCCCTAGTACCCTTGCTGATGTGGTCTGAGCAGACTGATACAGGCAGAAATCCCTGTCTTAGAGGGGAAGAGCTGGAGCGAATGCTTTCCTGCTGCTCCACTAATCCTGCTTTGGGGTGACGCCTCTGCCAGTGACAGTCTGCTGACAGCGATCGCTTGCTGTTTGGCCTTTCAGACCATGTCACCAGCAAGGCTGTGCGCTCTCAATAGCCTTTGAGACTTGGAGCCTGCCAACTTGCGGATTGTGCAGGCCACCAGGCAGACCGCATGGGGTAAAAAGTATATATTGACATAATTTCGAACTTTCACTTTCCAGAGTCTCTTTTTAAGGGGAAAAATAGTAATGGAAGATAGGGAAAGGTATTAGAAATCAGCCTTTAACAATCAGATTGTTTGTTGAGCAAGGTATGCCTATGGTGTGTTGCACACTTTGGAAGGGAGAGGCAGGCAGCGATTTTTGAGATGCTGCTGTCCTTGTTTCCTTTAGGAGCCACATCGGTTTTCTGTTTCGATTTCCTCATCTTCTAAAAGCAGATGAATATTGCTGTTTCACCACTTGCCTCCCAAGGTTTAATTAATAAATGACTGCACTCTGAGAATGCTCATATGCTGTGCAAATAGGCAGTGATATTATTCCGTTGGTACGTGCTGATGTCTAAAACCTTGCTCCGATATGGAGTGCTTGTACTGGTAACGTGCTGTTCCCTGGCTGAGGGGCATTGCCTCTCCCACAGCGCTCTTGCTGTTTGTCAGGATTGCAGGATATAGTCTGAGCGTGGGCAGGTGGATGCTTAGCAGGATCCATTGACACCACTGGTGTTAAGATAGATCACACCTGCTGAGTGTCTCTCCCTGTTTCTAAATGCCGGTCACTGCGATCTGAAGTAGCCGAGGGAGTGAAGAGAAAGTCTTGGGTATTAAAAGCTGAGAGATATGTTTGGCATGTGTTCTCTCCTTATGTTGGGATGACATCTTGCAGCCTGAATGTCACTGACAAAACCCCAAGTACTTCATCTGGGCTGCTGAATTCTACTCCTGCAACTAGGAAGGGATGTTTTCAGGAGAACTGATGTACCATCTTCAAAATTCAGTTAAACTTCTAGGAATAGCCTTTATAAATTAAGGCTCCTGGGTGCCTTAACGACTTTTGAACACAGGCTGCAAGACTGTAAACTCTCTGGTCCTGATAAAAAATCTTTTCCCAGGCAACACATCTGTTTGCATTTAAGATTAATCCAAACATGTATTTACAGAGTGCCACCATGCTTTTCAATCACATTTGCATTTTTGTATCTAAAAATATATGCTTTCACATGTGCAATTATTACACGGGGGCTATTAGAAGTAATTAGGTGTAGACAAACAAAAGTCCTGTCTGTGAAGCAGAGTCAAGTTAGTAGGAGACTGGTATGCCCTCTGGGGTGCTGTTTACTTTACCAGCCATGAATGGTGAAGAATTTGCTCCCTGTTGTATATTTGACAATGAAACCTTTCTTAAATTCTTCCTCAGAGCCAAGTACAAGGGTGTCTTTTAATAAAAATGTGCTTTTACCCATGTCTATATTTATTTGTGGCAGGAATCCACATGCTGCTGCAAGAGCCGCCCACACCCTTCTTGTATTTGGGGTGTATTTGCATTTGCAGCCTGTCAAGTGCAAACATGGGAAGGGGAGAAAATTCAGTCTCATATTTAGTGCTAGTTACTTTCTCCATCTCTACAATTACTTGATTTTATCTTGATAAATCAATTAAAATCTGTTGTATTACCTTTTCTAGACACATGTGCCACGTAGGTAAGACCATAGTTAGGTTTTTACTTTTAATATATCTATACCAAATACTTTGGATCAAGAGCAAGAAAATAATTTATGGGTTTTGACATGCAAATCAGCTTGTCCCTTGGGTTCTAGCTTTTCTTGTGCTGTCCCAAACTGGGGTAGGACTTGCGCGTGAGCTTAATTTTAAGCATGTGCTGAAATCTTTTGGAATTTGAGGGGATGGAGCATGTGCTTAATGCTTTTTTGAACAATGTTGCTTTTCAGAGTTGAAGGCTTTGTAGGAAATCTGATCCTTTAAACTAGCTTCTGTTTATGTACATTTCAATTTTATAATATTGTAAGTTTTTCCTTCTTTCTTCAATATCCTCAATGCTACATCATATAATGAAAACAATACCAGTCATGCCACTTGCAATTACTGAAGCTGGCAGTGAAATTATTTCTTTCTGAAAGAACTGGGGAAATCACATAATTCACAGATTTACGAATGTTTTCCCAGGACAGAGGTCCGCATGTGTTGGCTGTGTAGAATGACAAAAGCGTTGTTTACCCATAAAAGGGTGGTCATCTCAGCAGGTCAGTGATGCTTTTCAAAGACTTATTGTTGATTTTAAAGTAGCTGGTAATTTATTCCTTGAACTCTGGCTTACAAAAATAAAGCAGGGTAAATATTGAGTATAATAAAGGCCATGCTGCCATTCAGTGTGCACAATGTCCTTACCTTCCCTCTCCCACCAGCTTCTCTCCATTGTTGGCTTCTGCATTTCTTATAGGGCATGAGCTGACCTCCACGATTATTTATGGCGTCGTTCAGATAAGCCCCTTTTTTTCACAGGCAACACACACACATACACTCTCACATGGGCTGTTATAATTTGCAAGTCCAGCTATCACTTCCTCTGTTCCCACCCTGCCTTTTGGAAAGATACCCAGTCACACAACGTGCTTGAAAAAAAAGGCTGCTGATTGAGGAAGGATGCAGGAAGGATATGGTTTTGCAGTGATTGCATAAGTGCTGTGTATGATCTGAAACTTGGGTTTACATGAGGACGAGTTTAGATGTGAATTTCAAAGATCTATTTATTTCTTCTGATTTTTAAATAAATTATAACTCCTGAGCCATTTGCCTGCTTTAGAGAACCATGGAGCAACCCCTATTAGTGTGATCCTCTATGTATTAACATGGACAGATATAAATTTGTAATAGGCACCCTGGATTCCCTGCCTCCGTTCCATCAGAGATTTCAGCCTTATTTCAGAGAAGTGGTCTCCAAAGCTTGTGTTTGAAATTGTCAGGTGCAATCATGTCTAAGCAAATGTATTTCTGACCAAACTCCTTTAGGAGTTTTGCCATTTGCCTGGGATGGAAAACACTTAGGCTAACACAGAGATCTTTCTAAAAGATGTTGTGTTCCCCCTCAGTGAAGTCCTAACTCCTGAAGACCCTAAAACTTCATGTCACCCATTACTGTAATAAGAGTATATTTACTGCTATAATATGAAGGAGCTGGGGCGTGGAGGTTTGTATTTTAAAGCTTTGTTTTGGTCATTCCACATTCTACCAACATCTAACATCTGTATTTATTTTTTTTAACTCTTGTTAATGTATTCTATGCATTTGTTCAGTTCCAAGAATAATGCTTGATTTCCTGGATTTATAGGTTGCAATAAAATCCATTCGTAAGGACAAAATTAAGGATGAACAAGATATGGTTCACATCAGACGGGAGATTGAGATCATGTCATCCCTCAGCCACCCTCATATCATCACCATATATGAAGGTTAGTGAACGCGGTTCTCTTCCCTGACTGCTCTGTTACGTTCTTGCAGACCTGATATTCATGTTTCTTGAAATCATGCACAAACAAACCCCTATTCCTAGTGTAACCCATCCCTTAACAAACAAGCTATTTTGAGCACTACCTTCCTTCTGAACCACAATTTTTTCAGAGATGCATAACGCTTTGCCTGGAGTCGCTTCTTCACGTGTGACTTGAGCCCTGTGTTCATGACAGGTGTAAAATCGTTGCATGTATCATCTAATCTCCTTTCTCCCATTGGTCTGTTCAGTTTAATTTCACCCACACTCTTGTACCAGCCTGATGGCTACTTACGTTCGCAGTCCTTGTATGCTTTACTTTCCCTGGACTGCATGAAACCAGTCTCTTCTGCTCTAGGCCTTTGGTCCTTCCTTACCTACCAGTTAGTCCTAGAGGTTCTGTAGTTTCTGCTTTTTTCCTCTGAATCTGGGCATCTGCTTCCTATCCACCTCTGCACACTTTCCTGTCAGTCTGGATTATTCGTGTTTCCTCATCCTGTCTTCCCCCTGTAACTCCTTTCTTCCTGAGACACAGCTGGGAAGTCTGCTAATTCCTGCCTCCAGGAGCTGCTCCCTGGTCCTAGAGCAAGGAGCAGGAAGCCAGGGGCATTTCTCTCTGATTTGTCTGTTTGTTTGTATATTTCTAGAGTGTCATTCTGTAATAAAACCTCCTTCTTCCTTCCCCAAGTAACATCACAGCTCTAGCTGCGATGTTTGTGCTGACTACATGCTAAAATTCACCATCTGAAAAGTCTGCTGCTGCAAGGAGGGTGGCCGCTTGGCAGATCTGGGGTGTGGTTTCCAGAGGTTCAGAGGGATCTGGGTTAGACGGCCTTGTCCCCAAGGATCACCTCTTTCGCTGTGTGCAGAACAGGCAGCATGAATGTGGCTCTTCATATTTACATACCCGTGAGGTAAACGCACAAGGTGATGATATGTATATGGCACCTCCACTCTGAGAGTTGATGCAACTGATTAAAACGAGCTGACTTGGAGTAGTGTTACAGTATCGCATATTGAGTTATTCAAAAGCGTGTTCTTATACTTGAAAAGAGATGAATATCTGTCTTTTTATTGAATAAACTCATAACAGGATCTGGAAACAGAAAAGGGGAGGGATGCTGTGTCAGCATGTGGGTTGCAAATGGAACAAAAGTTATTTCAAATGTGCACGGGAACTCAGAAAGGAAAAAGATTAAGCATACTGCAGTCCTTTGACCAGTTGCCCTTCTCATCCTTTAAATAGTTTTTACTGAGTTAAAACATTTGTTAATTTGTTAAAAGTTAAAAAAGATTACAGCATTTTTAAGAAGCAGACAATAAAGTCCCTTGGGAGCAAAACTTTCTTTCTGGCCCCATGGAGGGAGGAACAGTGCTTCAGCAGAGCCAGTCAAGCTCCACAATTGAGGGTTCATCCCATCTGCAGGAGAGCGAATGCCTACAGCAGGTGATGTTGTGGTTTGTCAGCCAACAGCAGCACTTTGTGGCAACAAACCTGCAGGCATTTTTTTTCTCTCATTTCTGGGAAGTTTTCCATTCTGTAATTGGTTTGTATCCTTTTCATTTTCTAGAAAGCAAAGCAGCCTTATGTTCAGTTCCTGGCCTGAAGGTATGGGCAGTGGAAATCAGCTTCTTGGTTGGACTGTAGTACGTTGGAAGGAGTTATATAGAGCAGAGCTATAGCAGCTCTACAGACCATGCAGCCTTTCCAAGAAGTCAGAGTCAGTATTTCGCCTCTAGCAGTCAGTGCTGCAATTTAGATATCCTAACACTGGGAAGATGTGTGGTTACACTACTGAATCCAGACGAGCAGTTACATACTATCCAGAAGAGCAATTGCGTAATACCCAGAGATAAGGATGTGAGCTCAGGAATCCTAAAGCATGTGTTTCATTTTAGACTTAAGAGTACTTGTATTGAAATTAAGGGACTGCATCTAGGACTGAAGTATTTGTGTCCTCCTGAAGTCAAATTTTAAACACATGGCTGTTCCTCTTGAGTGATGCACAGTGTTGTAATATCATTCTTCTCTGATACAAAATGTTGGAAGTTATTCAGTCCTCAGGGATAGGCTTAATCTCACCAAATTTAAGCCATCCAACATTTAGGAAGTTGGTGTGCACTAAAATTCTCATTTTCCTCTCTAGTCAAGAGGGATCAGCATCTACACAGGATGGTTTGTTCCCTCTTGGTTTTCAGATAGATGGGAAAAATGACTTACTGGAGGCTCCTGTTGGCTATAGATGGAGTCAGACTGGCTTAGATGAGATGCTTAACATCTAAACTGAAGCCACTCCACAGGTATTTTTCTCCCTTCTCACTAATTTTATTCTGGGTTTTCAGACTGCCACTGCACATCTGACAGCCCTTTCTGTAGGTGCCAAGTTGTGCAGATCTACCTAGAATGGTCAGTGCTGTATCTCCTTGTAATATCTCTGAAAGCTCTTTGTATTGCATTTACAAACATGTGTTTTCCCGAAGTAGGAACCTTGTTTAGGTATCCTTTTGACCTGCCTGCTTGAAAGCAATTAACCTCTGAATTTGTCAACTTGATGTAAACACAAGCTTATCTTTTTTTTTGATACTGAGCGAATTCAGATGTGTGCAAACAAAGCTTTCCAGTTTAGAGGTATATTTTTGTAACCTAATCAAAAAGGATGTACCTTGCCCATTGCTGGGAGGGCAGACATGCAGTTGTGACTCCAAAGAAATTCCATCCTCTCAGCAGGGCTCTAATTGGCAATCTGTTGAGTGCAGCTGCGAGGGAAGTGCTCTTTCAAGTGACTTTAAACTCCTTGAAAGGGACTGGATAAGTGAATCTGGCTTTGCTAGCGGTGTTCTGATTTCAGCACATAAATTTTAATTTATAGAATAATGCCTGTGTCCATTCATCTGCCTGTCTCCCCCCTCCCCCTGCACTTCCCCTACCCTATTTCTTTTTTACCTTGAAAACTCCAGAATTTGATAATAAAGCCTTTGAGAGCTAACGTGTTGTTCCAAGTATAGCCTGAGTGCAAAATCTATCTCATCTGGCAATACTTTATAAAAGTTAAATGAGGGAGAGAGCATCAGGCCTGATTCTGCAAACATTTAAACGTGTTTGACCAAGCATGACAGTGAAGTTACATTTGGTGCATTCAGGAGTGAGCTCTTGAGTCTTTGTATTGTGAAATGCAGTGCCTACGTGAGTGTTTATGTGCTGGAAGAGTTATCCTTGGTCAGCAAAACCATACAGAAAAGTTTGTCCATTCGCAAAATACATTTAAAAATGAACAGATTATTAGTGAACACATTGGTAGAAATAGTTTAATAGTTTAATAGTTTAAGCTATTCCGTGAAGAATGAATAACGATTCAGTGCCTGTGGAACATGATGGCATTAGTGTGAAGGAGTAGCTGAAGGAAAGCACGTGCAGAAATGCTTTGCTGGATTGGAGCCAGAATGCTTAGAATAGCACTGGACCCTTCACAGCAACAAGGCACAAAAAATGAATTTCCCATGTAAGAGAGACTTCCTAATTTTTTTTTAGTTTGCATTTTTGATACTTTAAAGAAAGAGCACCATCATATATCTGTCAGTTGACAATGGTTGAGCTAAGTTGTGTGTTTTTGTTAATCAGGAATCTGGTTCAGCTCTTCTGTGTTTTCAAATCCCTAAGGCAACGGAGGAAGATCTGACAGTGTATAAAGGTGGTGGCATAGCATTTCACTATACTGATCTTGTTTGCCAGTAGGTGTTCAGTCTCATACTTTGTGCCAGACTTCATGCAACAAAAAGCAAATGCACGCTTGGTGTTTCAGACACACACAGGTCTGTCTCTAGTGTAGGGCTCTTTGAGTTGTGCCAGTTAAGTCACTGTGTCGTCAGCAAAAGCTGTTGCCTTGCCAGAACTCTGCCTGGGTGGCAGCTGGCAAGGTATGCAGGTATGAGCCATTGCTGATGAACTGTCTTCTGGCAGCATCAGCTCAGGGAAGCACTCCTGCCATCGGCTGCAGTGCACACCCCCTGTTGGGGTAGGTAGCTGGGGACCGAAGTGGCAGTTCACACCCTGAAAGGGTTTGTTGTGTGCAGAACAGTTATGTGTCTTAGGCTGACAGTGCTGGGGAGGCAGTCCCAGCCTCTGTCCCAGCCCCTGCTATCTCCTGGTTTTCAGATGTAATCAAAACAAACTTTAGTGCGTAATGACTTCATCCCTTCTGTGTGCAAAACACCTGAAAAAGTCAAAACATCACGTGGACAACTGGGCTTTAAACAAGAATGATGAAAGTTGGAAAGCTGGAATGATTTTTTTCCTTTTATTTAGCCAAGACAAAGTACTTCAGCAGTGATACTATGTAGCCACATTTCTAATTGATTTCCTCTAATTATGTAGGCTTTTGACCTTCAAGTACTTTATTCCCATTGTTTTCAGTTGATAGCATCCAAGAACATAAAGTAATATTTTGAGTGTCTGGCAATAGTAATGAAACAAGCGTAAACAAACTTAACTCTTTAGTTACTGCACCCCACCTTTATGCATTTCCTGTCATTCAGGGTGATTGCCTAAACAACACTGTCAGACATGACATGAACTAACGTGTGAGATCACATGCAGGTCCAATTCAAATGTCAAAATGATTGCAAGCATCAGTGACATTTGTTTCTATCATTCCATTTACACAGTCCTCCCACTGCAATGTAAATGTTTGCTTGTCTGAAGTTTCTCAGTATTTTGTAATTACAATTTAAAAATAAAGGGGAATTGGCTCCTATATTCTTTGCTGAAAGAAAAGACAATTGGAGTAACATGTTATAGTCGCCGAACTAGCAACTCTCATTTTTCCTTCCTTTTTAAACAGTAGACCATCAAGATCTGCATATCCTCAGTCTCATGCTCTGAGAAACAGCATCAGCAAGGATAATGGTCCTCGTTCTGATTTAAGCTACTCACTGGGGAGTAAATTCTAGCATGCTGTCTGATTTAAAATGATTATTGCAGGATCTTAACTACATTCCTTTAATTTAAGAAGAGATGCAATTCAGCTGAATAAGGCCATAATTCAGGAAAACAATTTAATGCAAGCTTTAAAGCACATAGTTTATGTCTTGCTATCTTCAATTATATTGAATATATGCATAAATTTATGCATATGCATACAAGTGGGTTTGTATATTGGACCTTGGATACTTTCATGTCTGCTTTATGCTGTGTTAAAAACAATAATAATGATAACAATGATGATAATAATGATAATGATAATCACGATGATGATGATAACAACTACAACAATATGCCAAGGGGCTTTAAAGCTTTCAAAGCAGTCAAGAACACAAAAGATCCATTGGGCTGAATTTCTAAGATGAAGCCACTTTTCAGTATTCACATGTCTGTTTGAAGAATAATTTGAGCCTTATTCCACAAGTGAGGTAATTGGGTCATACATGACTTTTCTGAATGAAAAGGTTATTCTAGTCTGCATCTCCAAAATTAAAAACAAACTCGCTGGTTCTTTTGATTTGGCTGACCTTTAATAAAAGAGCATTTTGTAGCAGTGGAAAGGTACTTCTGTCTGTGGCTGTTAAGAGAGTAATAAAAATACCGCTGAATGGAAAGACACCAGATGGAAGGAATGTCAACATACTGGAACTAATTTAGGAGATTGCTCTGATAGAGAGCAAAGGCATGAGGGGAATTCAAATGGTTCCAGTGCGAAGAGATTGGCCGCCCCTCTTAAACTAACAAACTAAAATCCTTACCCCAGGGTTACATGTAAACCAAATGGAATCAGCACACAAGGAGGTAGTCCATTAAGGAAGAGCGGGGGGGGGTGTGTGTGCCAGAATCCAACCCGCTCAGCATTCACTCTGACTTTAGGCTTGTAGGCTTGGAGGAAGGGCAGAAGTGTTCTGCTTTTTGATAGTAAATAAGTCCAAAGCAAACTCTCCTAATACAGAGATGTACAATGTACTATTAAATCTTTCTTACTGGTATTTGCAAATGTGGACTTTCGACACTTTTAAGGTGAAGTCCATCTCAGTGTTTAAGAGGGATAGTGAGTGTGTTCACCCAGTGTCAGACTTGTCCCGTGGAGTTTCAGTGGAGGTGACTTTGGTGTAGCTAAAGGGAAGAATTTATTAGTACGATGAAAGGAAGAGTGTTGATTAGCAAGAAGTCCCTATGCAACCAGTGCTATTTGGAAAACGGAAAGCTGTAGATAGAAGCTGAGTTCATCATTTCACAGCTTCTAAATATAAATAAGTGGAGAGATTATATCCAAGAATTATTGCTATAGTAGAACAGCCTGTGAAAGAGACAGATTATTGATGTTACAAAATGTACTTTGTCTCAGATATGTCTTTGGTAGTGAGAACTGGAGTTCTTTCCCAGTTTCACATTTATATTCTTCAGTGAGCTCTGAAGCCAGCGGGTTTGGTTTCAATTATCAACCTAAGAAGTATAGAATTTTCTGTCGTTATTTTTTAAAAAAAATAACTAAGAAACATGTTAGAGTTAAGGGAGGAGTTTAAAGAAAAGCTGCAAGATTTTTTTTTGACCACTGCCTCTTAAGCACCTTTTACTGCTTGGGTAGAGTGCTGCTTTTAGCCTCTGCTAAGGTTCTTGGGGTTGAACAGACCAAGCCCAAGCAAGCTTGTAGCCCACTGGAAAATGTTGTTACATTAACACTGTACTCTTGGTCATCTCCTGGGAATAAAATCACATTGTTCTTCACACCTTGTGGTACATCCTGTTCCTGCTCCCTAGTTCCTGATGTGCTTTCACAGTGCTGTCCCTTCCTCCTCCCCTGTGGCCAGGTGGAAGGGTAGGTCCCTCAGAAGTCAATCCTTCATGCTGCAGAGCCTGTCTGCCAAGGAGTGCTGTCATTTTGCAGCCACTACCCTGCACTGCTTGACCATTATGGCTGAGATGATAGTGCAGCAGCCCTTGCACCACACTGAGGTCTTGCTGCAGCTCTCTCAGCGTAACTCAGCTTGCAGAGGGGTGGAAATAAACACAGTGGCTCAGAAATACATGACACACAGCTAGTAGCAAGCATTTCTCCTGTTGCCATCTCCTCTAATAGTGGAGCTCGTGCCTTGTATCTAAGCAACCCCCATCTCTTGATTTGTGTTTGACAGACCTTCTCTCCTGTTACCATGTCTGAATGTTAATACTCACAGTTCCCTGCTTATCTTATTTGGCCAGCTGTTTGCAGGCTGTCGATGTTTGAAAGAAGCAAGAACAGCCCCACCTTTCTTATACAAGACCTTCCTCTTTCCCTTGACTTTGTTTGGAGTTGAGGAGCAGACTTGCATGATGTGGGCATCCCTTCAGCTGCGAACTGCAGGGTGTTCCTGGGGCACAGTATCCTGCTGAAGCTGTGCTTCTCTGTCAGCAGTAGCTGCAGCCAGGGTTCAGGCACACTTCTAGGCGGGGGTGAGTTTCGGAATGAATATGCAGTAGGATGGCAGGTAATAAATCATCCACAACGAAAACAAAGAGTGAATCAAACAGTCCCAGAAGCTATATGGAGGCAATCCGTCTGTCATCAGCCTGCAGGTTACGGCCCAGGTGTTAACAGGGCAGTATATTTATTACCTCATTATTATTTGCAGTAAGTCAATCCAGCCTTTAATTAATGCCCTTCTCTCTTCCCCTAGCCATTAGCCACAATGCTTTTTTGGAGCGTATGTTTATAAAACTATATAGTCTGCTCAGACCGGAAATTCAGAAGTGTCTGCGTGAAGCCTGACTGGCATCCTAACTACCTCTGTGAAAATTCATGCTGTACATTGCTGATGGTCTGGGACTTCCCAGAATACCACTTTGTTACATGTCTGATAGTTTTGACCACTGAATTCCTCTGTAAGATTGTGTGTATGTGTATAGGCATAAAGTCTACTTACTGCCTTTCCACTCCCTCCTTTTTCAGTAGCATCTCTCATTCAAGATGTTTTTGTCTGCTGTTCAGTTCCCTCTCTGCAGGAAAATAGCTGTACACCCTCTCATAAGATTCAGCTGGTAGGGTAGAGGTGCTCTGAACTGAAACGATGCAGTTGTAAAAAAATACCTCCCAGGAAAAGAGAATCTCTGCTCCTTGTTGAAGAGATGAATTCCTGTGTAATTCTATATTCATCCATCTATGATGATGCTGAGGAGGCCTCTGTAATGTCATCTAAGTCCAAGGGTAGTGTGCTTCTTACAGTGGTTCCTCATGAAGAAAAAGAATGTGCCAATTTGTTCTGAGTGTGGTGGTAAACTGAAACCTGAATACAAGTTACTGGAATTCTTCTATTCTCCTTGATTCTAGTGTAGTTTTGTGAAAAAAAAGATCTTAATTTGGAACAATGATTTATCCTTTCCTAAATTAAATTTTAAGGTATTATCTTAGTTTCCTAGAGGGCATTACAGAAAATTTGAAATGGAAAGTATGTTTAATTGCATGTTCCTCCAAGCCAAGTGCTTTCTGCTTCATTTCTGTAGAAATGCAGGAGACTATCTTTGGATTAGGACTTACATTAATATGGCAAATTTTAGTCCAGAAAAATTAGGTTTTGGAATTTAAAACTTCAAAACATCAAGGATGATTTGAGAAAGCTCTCAATGACTTAGTGATGAAGGCAAAACTTTATTAGAAACACGGTTCGGAAGACTGTTCCATCATAGCAGGGCTGTTATTGCTGTTACTGTCATTATTAGCACTAAACACATGGTGGGGTGTCAGCAGTCAGGGGAGCAGGACGGGAAGAGCTGAGGACCCCTTTGGCCTCGTCTGTTCCCCTCTAGTGAAGAAAACATCCCTCTGAGCTCAGGGTGGTCCTTGGCTGGTACTGCTCGGAGTCTGTACTTCCAGGAGAATCCACTGAGATCAGTGGTGCCGTGCGGCGACTTCACCTGTAGGTGCATGATATAATAACCTCAAAGTCATTGAATCAGCTGGGGTTTAGGAGTGTGGGTAGGAAGGATTAAGAGTTTTTTCAGTTTTATTTTGGTTTTGTTTTTTTTTTTTAATCAAATCCCTTAAATTAGAGCAGTTTCAATGATTTGTTTCAGCGATTTGCTTCAGCTTACTGAAACAATTTCTTTTTTTGCCTTTCTAAACAACCCTGTATCTAACAAGCCTTTCCCAGCTTAGAAAACAAATATGTGCATTACTGCTTTATTGGTAACACATCCGAGCACTTCCCTATATGACACAAGGCATGTTCAGTTTTTCCCAGACGATATCAGTCTGTCATTCTTGGAGAGGATGCTGTAAGTGTAATCCATCCAGAGACAGCTCTTCCAGTTTCCGAAGTTTATTGCTAATGAGGATGCACATAGGATGTAATAACTGGCAGGAGCCTCTGCTTCGGGGTACACTGAGGCCAGCAGTCAAGTAAGCAGCCAATTTTATCTGACTGTTTGCTCTCTCTTTTATCAGAGCTGTTTGGCTAGAGTTCATGGGTGTTAGAGGGAACTGCAGAGGCTTTGGATTGTGGATTTGAGTGACAAGGTGTGATAGGACATGAGACAAAGCCTAAGAGCAGCAAATATCTGCTTGTTGCGAGAGGCAACTTCACATTTCACTGCAAAAGCTGAAGTTGTGGGTTTTTTTTAAAAAAAAAACTGGCTGAGCTTTGCTAAAGAGATGCAGGAAGGCATCATTCCAGTAGGGCTGGTCAAAACTAGCATTCATTTGTAGTAACCCCTGTAACCTCATTAGTTTGCAGATGCGTTGCTGCCAGTGTGACCTGGCCTTAGCAGGCTGTTGCCACAGATAAAAAGAGAGGGAAAATCACCGTGTTTTAATGTGAACAGGAGTTATTTATGGCAGGTGCAACCAGTTTCCAGTGGACTGCAGTGGGTTTTCAGAGTCAGAACGGAAAAACTTTTCAGTAGGCAGAGCTTTGTGGCAATTTGACACTACTCACAGCCTACTTTATTAGATTAAGTGTTTCGTTATCTGCAAATCCCAGTGAAGTCCTTGACAGCATGTAGCACAGAGTACTATTAGCTTCAAAGAACAATCAAGTTGTGACGTGTGTTAGATGAACGTTCCTTGCGTTGCTTATGTGGGATTGCGCATTGCTGCCGGCTCTGCACAAGTGGTAAAGGATGTGTCTACAGCATGCGATGGGACATGAGGCAGAGGCAGGGGATCAGTAAGCTCTAGGATGGGTTGGGTGCATGAGACAGGGCTCAGAGTCATACTGACAAGAGTTGTGCAGCTCTGGAGACATTGCAGCCACTGCTAGCTTAGGTGTCTGTGCCTGCCATATTGATGCATAGAGTTGGGCTGGAAGAGGATGCACCCATCAGTTGACTTCTTGGATTTTGATGGTAGGCAAAAGCCAACCAGCACTCATTATAAGCCAAATGGAAATTCTGTTTTAGTAGGTCATTGAAAACAGGGTTTATTATGCCTTCTATTAACCCTTTCCAAATAGTGTGATACCTCCTCTTTCCTTCTTTCCTCTGGCCTGAAGAGTACTACTGGTAAGAAGCAGTCCCTGTTGGAGCCAGGGATAGTATGCAGATCTCAGTGGCCCAAGTGTCCACCTCACCTCACCCCATTAGGGTCAAGTTGACTTTGCACCCTGTGACACCATATTATAGAGGCAAAGACCTTCTTTAATGTAGCCATGTGAAAGTGAAGACAACCTCAACTTCCTTCTCTTGGTCTGAAACATTGTAATCCTCATCTGGAAAAATATAGCTTTGGAGCTTGCTTTTTGCCCTGGGGCTGGTTTTGCATCTCTGCAGACTGCAGTGATGACACGGGGTATGTTCAGTCATCCTAAGTTTTCTTAACCCTTTAAAGTGTTAGTTTTCAAATCAACTTTGGCATTTTTTTTTCCTTTTATCCTGTGCAGTGTTTGAAAACAAGGATAAGATTGTGATCATCATGGAGTATGCAAGTAAAGGAGAGTTGTATGATTACATCAGTGAGAGGCGTCGACTGAGTGAAAGAGAGACAAGACACTTCTTTCGACAAATAGTCTCAGCTGTACATTACTGCCATAAGGTGAGCAAAGGATTTGATATTAAAAAATGCTATTTCAAGGCTGAGTAGTGATTTCAAAGCATGACTGATTCAACAACATTCATTATTAAGTATGACAGCATGTGATTATATCAATACAACAGGAAATCCTCATTAGAAGTGCTGCAATAGTTTGCTGCCTGCTTTTAAAGACTAAGGATGTTTTCCTGTGTTATGGCAGATACCAGCCACTCCCTTACGTTAGCCCTACATTGCATTTTTATTTTGGAAATAATTCTCCTGACATAAAAAAAATTAATTAACAACATAAACTGGAAAAGGCATCCCATAGAACTTCTACAACATTAATATTAATACATTCAAGCAAATTATATTTTATATATTTGAATATGCAAGCGAACAACTTTAGAAAAAGTAATAAAATATATGAAAGAAAACAGCCAAGAGAAAGGTATGAGTGTTCGTGTATGAGCTTCTACCATGTACTCATTCTGGATAGGCAAAAGTAGCTTTTCCAGATGTAGCAGGAGCATTAGAAAGTTACGCTTTGCTAATGACTTTATCTATCATGTTGCCCACTAGAATGACAATTTAAGCAATTAAACCTGAAGTAGGCTGACTGGCTGTCATCATGGAACTTTCATCTCTGCTTATGAACCAACTGCATAGAGCCAAAATTTGCATGAGGCTAAAGGCAATGAGCAGCTAACACATTTTCCTTTATACGAGTTCTTTAATCTCCACTTGAATTCTGATAAACAAGCGTGATTTTCAAAGTCCTCCCTGCACAGTGCTGAAAAGCTGTAGTGCCCTTCCCTGTGCACTTAGTTTTTCCCCAATTTCTTTAAAGAAGGCTCTGACCTAAACCAAACTTGTTTGCTTGCATCCCTAGCTTTTACAGTCCTTTAGGATTATAACTGCCCTGATCCACGTGGCTGCACATTGGAGGAATGAGGGCTTTTGTAAGGACTAACGTCATTGACAGAGATTTTCTTCTGGTGTCTGGGAGTGATATATTGCTTTCACGCAGTGGGGGCAAGATCTGGGCTGGAATTAAGTTCCAAAAAGACACCCCCCAGCCCCTCATCCTCCCCTGCTGTTTTAGAGGCTTTGTGAGAGGACAGATTCCAGTCATTCTTCCCTTAACCACACGCCAAGTGACTAATACACGGCCTGTCACTAGTCACTGGGCGGTGAGTATTGTGACAGTGAAATCAGCCCTGAAATGTAGACGCAAAGACCACCCTGCCAGTTCACCTTTAATTTTCGTAATATTTTCTAATGTTTTCTTCACTGTTTTTTTCTTCCTTGTTTCAGAACAGTGTTGTCCACAGGGACCTAAAGTTGGAAAACATCCTTCTTGATGACAATTTTAATATTAAGGTAGGATTCAGAATGGGTTTGCATGTTTTGTAACATTTTTGTCCAAGGTATTAGAAGAGCCAGTGTTATGGCAACAGCTACTAAGCAACAGCATCTGGCAAGAGGCTCAAGGGTTTGGAGGTTGAGGAAAGAGCACCACTGGTGACGAGTCATATGTGCTAAATGAAGCTTTGCATAATTTGAGGGGAGAAAGTCCTGTCCTGCCACCCATGGGCCATGGTTCCCAAAGCAACATCTATTTAGTGGTAGGAAACAGCAGAGCATTTCATGCAGTTGGGTCTATTATACAAATGGTATTACTGCTGGCTGCTGTTGGGGCTAGGAAAAAACTCTCCTGGTCTACAGGGTTCAAGTGCCTCCTAGAGAGCACTCTCAATGTCCTTTTCATCATGGCTGGAAAATAAGCAAATATAGTTTCAAAATAAACCTAGTAAAGCACATGTGCTTCATTAGGAAATGGCCTTGGAACTCCAGACACGACCGTATACTTTGGATAGTGATGTCAGTGATGTCATTTCCATGTCATTTCTCCCAGTGAAAGCATGGGAATGACCTTTTTTCCATGCTTTTTTCTTTTTTTTTTTTTTTCCTAATAGCTGTAGCACAAAGATAAGTAATGCAGAGATGAGTGTAGTTTCCAGGTAGCTGAACCTGTTTTTCTTTCATCTTTGTTCCTCCCTGGGTAGCTGGATGTGAGGGTGGCTGGGTGCTCTCATCTATGGGTGAAATAACAGAGGGAAGGATGCCAAAGAGTTTCTGCTGATGCTTGGGCATCTTTGCTTAATTAACAGAGCAATTGAGAAGCTCACTGTGTAGCCAAGTACCTGAATAGGCTGGATCTTCATTTTGTCTCCACTGAAAGCTGCAGGGCAGCACGCACTGCCTTCTGCGCTTTGTGCTGGAGAGATTGTCTTCATTTTAAGCTGATGTGCAATGGAAATGGAAAGTAACATATGGTAGCTGCCATCTGTGTAACGCTGATGACAGAAGCTAACTTGGATCAACTAGTGGATTAAAGGCACATAAATACGTGGTTTCTAAAAATAGGCTTTTACAAAAGGCCCATCCAATGCAACACTTGGATGTTCTGCCATTAACATCCAGTGTTAGTGCGAACCTCCCCACTCCTGTTCCTACAAGGGGCACTGGGTGCAGCCGCCCGAGCTGTTCTCAGCAGTGCTGAAAACAAAAAGTAGCCTTTCTAGGAGATTGTATATGGAACGGGCTTCCGCAGGCAGGATGACCTTTCTTTCCGCATTACATGCCGAACTATCTTCCCAGCTAATCAGAGAATTCTTGAGAGAAAAGAGGAATTTGGGGAATTTGCTAGCTGCGGTGGCCTGGATCTCCACGCTGTGGTCTTCATATGCAAAACCAATCACTTCCCCAAGCCTCATGGGAGCTGTGCTTTGTAAAAAGGCTCTGCTTCCTCTCCTCTCTACTCTTATTGGGAGTCTAATCATCCTGTGGGGAGAGCAGGAGGATGAGGCAGGGATGGAAATGAGTAGTGGTGTCTGGAGGTGACGCAGGGGCTTTGAACCACCGATTCATTTCAGCTGCCACAGAGAGTGGCACTGCTGTGGAAGAAATACAGGTGGCTGCAACTCCCCACATTCCTTCTAATCGTTTTGATGTCTTTTTCTTGAAGGCTTCCCTTTCCTGAACTGAGCTGTGTTTAAGCTGCTGTGTAGGTATTTTGCGCATTTCCAGCTGTTCCTCAGTTGCTTCTCTGCAAACCTCTGCACGCCTCTGAGCAGGCAAGGCTGCCTCAGCCTGGGTGGATGGCTGCAAGCTCCCTTGTTGTCCCTGGTAACTTGTTTCTGCAAAGGGTGAAAATAAAGCTAAAAAATTAGACTAAGCTTAGGAAGCAGTTGGAATTTCTTACATCTTACTATCAGTAGTGTTTGAATTTGAGTTACTTCAGGAGATGACTTTTTGTGTTGTTTCCCTCGTGACTAAGATCAGCTTGAACACTCGATGCTGAGCACACTACCGCTATTTCCCAGATGCTGAAGCTTTGAATATGTTACTGTGGTTTCTACGTTACACAGAATTTTACTTCCCACTTTTTCTTTGTTTCACTAAACAGTAACCGTTGGCAAGGAAACACATATGGAGCCGTAAATTATTTATTAGGAGTAAATTTATCAGGTCCTCATTCTGAGAATATTTATATATGGTTTATTCAGGCAGAAAAAAAGGAAATATGCAGTTTGGGGTTTGGTTTTGACTGATGGCTTCAAATACTCAGTGGAAGGCATTTTCTAGAAATGGAGTGATAGGTTTATCTGTACTTTTCCAGTATTTATATTTCATTCAGTGGATTACAAAGCACTTATGAAATTGGCAGTTTGATTTAAAAATGAGAAAATGAAAAGAATCCCTTTGTTCTTGGGTGCAATATGCAATTAAATACATGTTTCTGAATGAGCCAGTGATCTATACGTTATGATATACACAAACATGTCATAGTAATGTGATGAAAAGTCAGATACTGTCCATGTATAGCAACTTAAGCAATACTTTGAGAACAAGAAATAAAGAGGACAAGTAATCCTTTAGAAATTAATATCTGACCTAAAAGAGCCCAAAGCCATTTTACATTATACTACACTAACTTGGAAACCATTCTTAAATTTTAGCTCATTAAACGAAGGTCATGAGCACTGTATGGAGACATAATGCTTGTTTTTAAGAGTTATGATAGTGAGTGAAAGTCTCTGGAAACAGTCATGTGTTGGAGTACAGCACCTAGGAAACACTAGTTTCTGAAAGCTGAGAAAAATTAACATGTTTTGAAGAGTTCTGCAGGTCCACAGGCCAGAACTGGAGAGTGATGAGGGGAAGAAAGTGATCTGATCTGCGGTATATAATTACATTTTTCAGGGACATGGTGTATGTGGTAATATTTCCTGCAAACTATTACTTACAGCCCCTAAATGCAGCAAACACAAGTGATTAAAATTAGTTTTGAACGCTTGTGAGACTGAACATGCTCACAGATCTATGGGGTACAAAGAGTTCATCCAGCCAAGTAATGAAGCAGTGCCTTGCCTTGCTCCCCAGACATGCAGCCAACTATCTAGCAGAAGCCCTGAGTATGGATGATTCTCCTGGGAGCCAGGCTGTCTGTGGGGATCAGCAGTGGGGCACAATTCTAGAGCCAAGCCTCACCAAGGCACTGCAGCCTCCCAGGGCAGAAAAATGTTATTTGCTTTCTTACTGTGTTCATGGTGCTGTGTTCTTTAAAGAAGTATTGCAGTGGTGAAATATGCAGCACGTACAAGCCTCTCCTTACTCATGAGCATGTGCCAGCTGCTAACAGCAGAGTTCACCTTAAAATTTTCTCCATCATCCTTTCATCTGCCCATGCTTGCTGCCTTCCACCCTCCGGCTATGGGAAAATCAGAGCTGCCTCCTCTGCTTGCCCCGGGTTCCTTGGGGTGGGTGTGATTGTTCTAGTGCTGCATATCAGCAGAGCAGCCTCCTGCTTGCATTTTCATCCTATAGAGAGGTTATTATCATTCGTAATCATAACACAGGTGGAGGTGGGCAGGGTCAGACAGGCAGCAGTGCTAAGGTGACCCCAAAGCACTGAAGGAGCTGCCCTGAGTTGGTGAGTTAGAAAGCTCTTTGTGGGAAGTGATTTGCAAAAGCTTTAGACATCTGCCTCTGGCGTTCTTCAAAAAAGCCTTCTGGTGGTGTCCTCTTCATTAGTTTTAAAAGGACTGAGGATGCTGGGTTTTGGTTCATTGTAGGTATGAATTTACTAAGAAGAACTAGGAGGAGGGATAGGGTGTAGCTGCCTCTGTTCTCCCGTAGCTCCTCCAGTTTGACCTGATGAGGAACACATGTCTCTAAGCACTGCTGCTCTCCTCACTGTCGAAATCCCCCAAACTGCATGCAGAGAGATGGAGAGAAACTGCTGCACAGTGCAGCTGCCAGGGAATTAATGCCTTTTGCTGGTCTGTCCGAATAGTGTGTCTCTGCCCCCAGGGACACCTCTGTCATGCATCCTGGCACGATAGAGGGGGCCTCCTTGTTCACAGTAGGGCTGTGGTGGCTCCTGGGCTGGGAATTGCACCTAAAAGAGATGTCTAGCAGTGGTTGACGTAAACTGTATGATCAACCCCAAAGTGATAGAAGGAGAGAAAAATGCAAGTATAATAGTAACATAATCCTACTAACTGCACTGTCTTTTGGGCCAGTAAAGGTACTCCAATCATGCTAACCACTAAAAACCCATGAGGGTTTCAGATATACAGAGCAAGTGTGTGTAATTGGGATTTACCTTGCTGGAAGTCTCGCCCACTGCACTTACATTTCATTTGCTTTAAGGGACCTAATTATATCTCTCTCTACTGTACAAAGAGATAGATTTTTAAGTGGGATAAAACTGGCAATTTCTATGAGTGTGAACTTCATGGAATTTATAGTCCACACTTAAACAATAAATTGCACTTGGTTTATCATAGCTAACAGTAAATATGAAACACACACCTCCTGAGCAAGGGGAATAAAAGTCCATTTCCCCACTCCTCCCGATTTAGGAAGTTTTTTTGACTTGATGCCTTAGTTCCATTTAAGTGCCAAGAACATGAAGTAATGTTGGTTTCTATTAATCTTGTTTTGGAGGGCATGACAGTTTTAATGGGAAAGCTGATAAACATCAGTCTGTGAGTATGGGAGTGGACTGTAACATAAATACTCTTTTCCTGAATGGACAAAATGAAAACATGAATGCCCAAGTCTGAGAGTTTCTTAGTGTGAACAATGGTATGCATATCCCTATATATATATATTCATGCACATCCACATGCATTTTATACATTCCATGGTGTTAAGGGAATGTATTTTCTTAGGGAATCACACTGTGCACTGTTTGTCCTTGTCTTAGCTGCATCCTGAACTAAAATAAAACTCAATGACGAGCACGAAATTTTAACACTGAAATGATTCCATTCTTCCCCTGATTGACAGGGTCCGCTTCATAAGGCTTAAAACCAACTTCCTGCAAGCCAGGCAGGGTGACTTGATAAGAAAGAGGATTTTAGGGCAATTAAGTGCAATCTGAGCCATGAGAATATGTTTGCAGACTGTAATTGTACACCAGCTGTTTTCAATGACATTCCAGCCATACAATGAAGATTTTACGAACCACATTTGTTTAAGGACTGAATTTTCTGCTGTGGGTTGATAATATGCTGTCTGGGGGACTGTGTGAATTCAAACTATGAATGGGTATGGTGAGATGAATTAACATTAAAGAACAGAAATCAGCTGCTCTTTGAGCAGGTTGAGTCCAAATTTTTGGTGGAACCCCTGCACAAGTCAAAATAGGAGAGGATGAAGCATGAAATCTCATTTTTGCTCCATGACTTCAAAAATTTTGTGAAAATGGTATTTTTAAAAAAGTTAACATTGCTAACATAAAAGTATCTGTATCTATATATAATTATCTTTATCTATTTACAGATAAAGTGTATATATATTTATCTGTTTTGGGGTAAAGAAAGAAAATGGGTAACTTCTGCCCATACTTCACCAACTTTATTCATTTTGGTCTCAACTGTGACATTTTTTAGTGTAGCTGTGGGAGTTTAGAAAGTACAGACAAAGACTTCTTGTCTCCCAAGAGCTCACTAGACTTTGCAATTATACAGGTATTAGAGGAACTGATGATACACATATGAGAAAATCAGGAGTGAATGATGCTGCTGGTAAATCCTGTGCTTTTCTGTTCACATTGTGTCTTCTTGAATTTTCTCTTTGAAAATTCCTGGGATTTAATTTATTTCTGGTAGAAAAGACCCAAATAAGGTGAAGAAAACCCAGAGAAAACTCTTGTCTCTTAAAGCTATAATTCTTTTTTTATGTCTGTGCTCTATGTTTTTTTATGCATGCCCAATGTTGATAATGGGCAGTAATACAAGTACCTCTGGAAACAGAAGCATTTGTTTTTTTTAACAAGATAAAAAATGAGTTGTGTTGCCTTGTGTGAGAGAAACAAAGGAAATGCAAAGTTGTGGGAGTATTTAGTGTTGCTATCCTCAGCTTTTGTTTTGTAAGAACAAGAACAGAGAATTGAAGTAAACAAAATATTTGGACCTGATCCTGCAATTCCTACATGGGCAAAATTCCCAACAGTCTCAAGAGAAGTTTTGTTTGTGTTGGGAAAACCGGATTTGGGTCCATTGTTTCCAGTTAGGAACCAGACTTGTGTTTATTATCTCATGATAGACATCTCATGTGCTTAACAGCTCAGATTCCTCAGACAGAGTCCCTGAATCTGGAAGCGTTAACGAGTGCCTCCCTTTCCCCGTCCTTCAAGCATAGCTAAGTTCCAGATGATTTAAAAGATCCCTTTCTTCTGTAATGCTGAGTTTCTTCTGTTGGATTTGAAGGTCTTCGCTTTTGGTTTGCATGTGCCTGATAAGAATGGTGTACTTTCTGAGTGCTTTCCTTTGGTATTAATGATTATACAAGACGAAGAGCAATCAGTGGACAGCAGGCCTAGTGCCTCCCAGTATGAGACTGTCTTTGAAAGCATATGTAATTAATCCAGGATAAAATTACTGACAGTGATCTGTCTATGAATGGAACCAAAGCATCCACGATGCTAATCTGGAAGACTTAATCTGGGGACCCTTCCCCTTCTCTTTAGAGAGAAAAGTGAAAAAAACAGGGAACTTGAGAGATTATCCATGTCTAGATCCCTGCCCTACAGGTCTTTCCTGATTAAGCATTTTCTTTTGTGTTAAGATGTTGTTAATACTACAGATGCCTTGTGCAATTCTATTTGCAGATTGCTGATTTTGGACTCTCCAACCTTTATCACAAAGACAAGTTTCTACAGACCTTTTGTGGAAGCCCACTGTATGCTTCCCCTGAAATAGTTAATGGTCGACCTTACAGAGGCCCAGAGGTAAGATGCATCAGCTTTTCTGTGGTGGCATGGGGATGTGTTTGATGATAATGTTCTTGAGGGTTAGTCTTAATGCAAGCATTATTGCACATGTGGGTTTGCTTGGGTCTTTCTTATACTGAAAGTTCTCAAGCTGCCTTAGTTTGATTTCCTTTGCTTTGCCTGTGTTTAGTCAGATGTTAGATACTGGTTTGCCCATCACTAGATGCAACTGGAGGTTTTGCTGCTCTTGTGGTACTAATGGCAGGGAGAAGGGTGGGTGTCAGCTTTCCTGGCCTTCACACGTATTGTCTCTGTTTCAGGTTGACAGCTGGGCCCTTGGTGTATTGCTTTACACTCTGGTTTATGGAACGATGCCTTTTGATGGCTTCGATCACAAAAATCTCATCAGGCAGATTAGCAGTGGAGAATATCGTGAGCCAACACAGACCTCAGGTATAAAAAAGGAGTGAAGGAAATGTATTGAGCTGACAGGAGTTCAGAACGGAGGGTTTGGGTTTGTCTGACCCCTTCCAATTCCAACATGTTTTGGTGTCATGTTAGAATGATGAAGAAAAAAAATTATCTCATTCCCCTGCTGACTTCATCTGCTATCAATTCCCATCTGGGTACAGCATTTAGCAAAAGCCCTTTTGAAATAGAAGTTTTACAGCAGATAGATTTTATTGCCTTGGGGAAGCTGTAATGGGCTCTTTTAACTAGATCTATGAGAGTGGAAGGTGTGCTAGCTATTGCAAGTGGAATTGTTCAGACAAGCTGTAAACCGATACAACATACTGCTACAGACCAGTCCTCCACACTGTGGGATATCACAAGCAGAGACAAAATCAATGGTCAGAGTGGCACAGCCTCTTATCCAAGAAGGCCGGTCAAAATCTGAATTAATGCCACTATATTTACATTGTCTTTGACATAGTGGATAAGACATTAAGCAGTCACCTGACAGAAGAGCATCAGCTAAGACTGGGTCATTGATTGTAAAGACTCCTTCCAGCCTTAAACATCTACGTACATATTATATTTAAGTGACTACTTATCTTGTATCATTTGTTTAACATTTCTTTCAATTTTCTGCCTTCTTGCTCTCTTTATGAAAATACACCTTTAAAATATACTGAAGACTGTTTATGGAATAAATAAATACAAAAGCAATAATGTGTAGATAATAATAATGTGTGTTGATAGGTTGGTGACTTCCTTCAGTTATATGGAACTCTTCACTGACTAATAGAGTACAAGTATTAATTTCTTTGATAACCCAGTGTACATTTCCCAGGGTGAATCGTATTCTTCTGATATGAAGTAGTACTCAAATGTGTTTTCCGCATTGACTAATGGCCAAAGCCTTACACCATTTCACTCCTCCTGTTGCAGGAAGCATTGTTTTTGCTCATTTGATTGGTTTCCCACTTCCATTTTAAACTTACAGAACTAAGAATGCCCGTATTCTAAATATTTTTATATTCCATTCTTTGTCCATAGATGCTCGTGGTCTCATCAGATGGATGCTGATGGTGAACCCGGAACGCCGAGCAACCATTGAAGACATTGCCAACCACTGGTGGGTTAACTGGGGCTACAAGAGTAGCGTTTGTGACTGTGATTCCGTGAGGGACTCTGAATCTCCATTGCTTGCAAGGTTCATTGATTGGCATCATCGTTCTACTGGCCTCCAACCAGAGACAGAAACCAAAATGAAGTGCCTTTCTAAGCCCAAAGGTCCTGAAGTCACACTAGAGAGACAAAGGTCTCTAAAAAAATCGAAAAAGGAAAATGACATTGCACAGTCCATCCAGGAAGGAGGAGCTGAAAATGCATCCAAATCCACCTCCAAGAGACCCAAAGGCATCCTGAAGAAAAGGAGCAACAGTGAACATAGATCTCACAGTGCAGGTTTCATTGAAGGAGTGGTCAGCCCAGTGTTACCCTCTGCTTTTAAGCTGGAGCAAGAGTTGTGTAGGACTGGTGTAGCCATTAAAAGTGTTGTGGAGGGAGAGATAGCAGGCAAATATGGCACTAAGCAGTCTTCACTAATGCCAAAAAAAGGAATTTTGAAGAAGACTCAGCAGAGGGAGTCTGGCTATTACTCCTCTCCAGAACGAAGCGAATCTTCTGAACTCTTGGACAATAATGATGAGGCAGTAAACAGTGACACTTCTCCAGGTGTCACAGAGCCACCCAGAAATGGGTCTTGCAGCCATTCGTGCAGGCGTAAGGGCATCTTGAAACATAACAGCAAGTATTCTACTGCCAGCACTGAATCTGGTTTAATTAGCCCTGACACACCGACGCTGGAGACCATGGAAGAAGTTGTCTTGCCTGGGGATGCGTTACCTCGAAGTTACAGTCGCCCTTCCAGCGTAATCAGTGATGACAGTATTTTGTCCAGTGACTCCTTTGATTTGCTGGATTTGCAAGAGAACAGGCCAAACAGACAGAGGATACGGAGCTGTGTCTCTGCTGAAAATTTCCTCCAGATCCAAGACTTTGAAGGACTTCAGAACCACCCCCGGCCACAGTATCTAAAACGTTACCGCAACCGCCTTGCGGACAGCAGTTTTTCCCTTCTCACAGACATGGATGACGTGACTCAGGTCTACAAGAAAGCCCTAGAGATCTGCAACAAGCTCAACTAGTAAAGTGAAGATGGAAAGGGAGGGAAGGGAGTTTTTCTGTGTACCTTTATGCTGGAGTAAGCCAGGTCACTGATTTGCTGACAATGGTAGGTTTTGCTTCAAAGGAGCTGACTGTACCTCCTAGCCCCAAAGCCATCTCACACTTCTCTAATTTTGTGTCCTCAAAAATATTACCTACCTGACCAGAGAAAAACCTTTGGTCTTTGTATATGTGATGAAAGCACATCAGGTAGCAGACAAAAGCATCAACATTTGATGGCTCAAAGATAGACAAATAAAACTGGAAGTAAGGGACACATATTCTGAGAGGTTTGTAATTAGTGTTAGATTAACTTTATCAAGAGATGAGCTGAATTCTGCAAGTCAGATTTGGATGTCTTTTAGAAAGAGAGCCTTTATTTCCCCCTGACATTACTTATCGGGATGCAGTCCTTGCACATTGGGGATCTTTGGCTTGCATTATGCAGGAGGCCAGGCTGGGTGGTCACCATGGACTCTTCCACCAGGGTGACCTGAGAGGTTCTGAACGTACTCTGGGACAGATAATTTGAGAAACTCATCCCAGAATAACTTCACAAGGTGTATGTGGACAAGCAATGGAGCAAGCATTCAGATGTGGCCACTCCCACAGCCGGTGCTCTTCAGTGAGCAAGAGACCCTAAAAGTGTTTCCAGTTACCACTCCTACCAGTAAAACCAGTCATGGAAATGGCAATGCGAACTGGAAGGAGTGGATGTTATCAGCAACTAAATTACCTTTTAAGGCGTTTCAATTTGTGACTCTTTCAAAATGGCCAACGAGATGAATGCCCAGGCAAAGATGGATATAATACAGGGTCTCAATGGTTGACTGACCTCCCAATCAAGGGTTCAGTTACTGTCAGCAAATGGTGCCACCTTGCTGTTAGCTTATGGTGTTTGAGAGTGACAGGTAGTTTGCAACAAAATGTTAGGTAAGGTAAAGGTCGTAGCACGTAGGAAATGGATAGAGGTCAGAAAGTTAGTGGGAAGATGCCTTTCTCCAAACAAAAATGTTTCTAGGTAGGTAGTAATGGAGCAGAAAGATTTGAGCGCTGAAATGGTAATGGTAGATTTGATAACAGAGTTAGCATAAAATTGCAGGCCTCTATACAGTGTAGTTGGTACTGTATAGAGTACAACAGTGTAGTTGTACAATGACACCAGTTTGAAAAAAAACCAAGAAGGATATGTGTTTGTGTTCTAAAACATATCTGACTATCCAGACTGAAGGCTTCAGCTCCCATAAAGGTACCATGTGGGTCTACTGGATTACCTGAATGTAAGCCTATGTCAGAAAGGCACTGTGTGTTTGACAGGCCTGGGCAAACTGGAATCTTAAGGCCCATTTCAGTCTCATTTCCGTAAGCACATAGTCCGTGGCTTTCTTGGAGGTGCACTGGTGTGAATAAGTGGCAGGTTTCAGTCTATGATATCAAATGATCCACAGCTGCAAAAATTAACAGCTATAGGCATATCCAGAGCAGAGGAGCATGAGGCAAGCTCTATTCTCACTCCTACCCTGTAACTGGACCTGAAAGCAGAATTTAGCCCACTTTGTCCCAAATCCTAGAGGTTGTGTGGAACCGAAATAGAGTTCCTCTGGGAATTGCCTGGGAATCTGGGGTCTGGGACCCATTGCCGTCTGGGTTAGGGAGCTATTTCACTTGCAGATCCTTTATTCGATGCATCATGGTACTTAAGGTTCCTCCTAAAAATCAACTGGGCTGCCTAGCATAAAGAGGAATAAGCTTGAATTTACTCATCAGTTAATCTGCCTCGATGGAGAACCTTTAGTTATTGTGAAACACTGGACCAAAATTGGCCCTGGAGTAAAAGGCATCAATACCATGAAATCTATGAGAGACGTGCTCTCAGGTGGTCAAGTGAAATTTGACTTACTGTCCATTTGCTCAGGAAGGGCAATTGCGAGTCATTTCTCTACAGATATGGACCTCTCTTGTGATATTCAGATGTCTCATCTTCTCGCAGGCCCTGCATGTGCTCTTTTAGCCCATCTGAAATCAACACCCCATTTTGCAGTGTGTTTAATAGTTAAAAAGTTTGCTGTGGTGCATATTAAAACAACGACATAATCTCCATGGCCTTTCTGAAACAAGGATGTATTTTGCAGCCACGGCTTATAACTCGGTGTCCTGGAGCCTAAGAGCCAGATCCTCAGCTGGTGTAAATCAGTGCTGTCCTGTTGACATGATGGAGCATCACATCAGTGGGGTTACGCTGATTGACATCTTCCCTGCAGATCTGGCACTAAACCTTGAATGGATTTATAGAAATTTCAGGTCGAAGGGAAAGGAACTCAGCCAGCCATGGCAGGAAAGTGAGTAGCACCCTAAAGGCTCATATCTCCCGAGGCTTTTGCCCAGGCCTGCTTCCTCGTGTACAAATGTGAATGAGTGAGTGACTGCTTGCTGCCAAACTGGAAATGTTATGTAGGGATTTACTGGCATGTTACTGGCATGTTACATGTTTACTGGCATGTTATCATTCCTAGAAGAGAAGAAAAAAAAACTTGACTGCACATTGTTATTATTAGTGTTGTGATTTTTATTTAATTTTTTTTTGTAATACAAAGTTGCCTTTTTTATTTGAATTTCTCTTTTTTTTTATTTATTGGTCTGAAAGCCATTTCAAAGGTATAATAATATATTTGGTGTAATTTAATTGGTGCAACATTATTTTACAGCTCCGGCCAAAATTGTTTGGTGTAATTTTTTGGTTTTTTTTTGTTTTTTTTTTTTTATTCTCCCAATCCTTGATTGGTTTGAGCTCTATGAGGCACACAGGGGAAAACGCTGGATAATCACCCAAAGTGTTTGTATTTTTAATCTGATACTGTTTTTTATTAAATAAAATGAAATAAATATAAGTGTGAAGAGTTTCCTTCTCTCTCCCTTTACTTTTTCACTGTACATCAGCATAAGCTGGGGCCAAAAAGTAATGAACTTGTCATGCAGAAATACAGCAGCATCTCAGCACATTGTACCAAGTTGTTTATGCAAAGCTTCTTGGCTCATTTGTGAGTTTGAATATAATGTGGGTGGCCACAGAGACTCCTGTGCTACGAAGCATTTGGCACTGCAAAATACCCAGAGCTTTCAGCTATAGAGATGTTTGGTGGAGAAGAGTAGCTGACTGGGGTTTCTCTGCTGGAGATGAATGAGGATTGTGAGTCAAGTGTGCTGCAGGTGAGGCAGCTGGCTGACTGATCAGGCATGGCACAAATCATTTGCAGCCCAGGGACTGATGATCACGATCCTTTCCCCTTTCTGGTGGGGACAGTTTATTAACAATGTGAATGTTTCTGATGATATAATTTACGGTTATTGGGGCACAAAAGACTGGTGGCCATCCACTGCTGTCATACGTGGGGTGATTTCGGTCAGATGGCTTTTAGTACTCAGCATAGTCAGAGGCAGAAAGAGAGTCAGTTTTCTTTTTTTTTTTTGAAGCCCCCTTGATAACTGGAAAGATCTAGCTTGTTTTTCTTGGAAAATGAGTGAGCATCGTAAAGGAAAAAATGGTGTTAGGTATGCGGTGTGTGCTGGGGATTTGTTAAAATAAAGGAAGTGGTTGGCAATATCTTAATGTTGCCTCTGAGGAAGACACCATTAAACTTCACCCTTGATGCAGCCAGCCAAGATACCTGTGGTGTATATTCTGCTTTTTAAATTACAGGCGTTTTGGATTAGGATCCAAGGTTTGGAAATCATACCAAAAAAAGGCTTTCACTTTTCTAATTAATTTTCTCTCTTTTGAGCTTTCTAAAGCAAGAAGCCGTGGATGGAGGTGCTAGATTTATTCATCATCACTGCTTAACAACCAGAGGACTAAAGGGAAAAAGCCAATGATGCAGAAAGGCAAACAGACATTAATGCATTACAAAGGGAATAATTAGCTGCTGTGTGCTAAGCAAGTCACAGATTGAAAGGCATATATTCAAAGTCCAAACGAGTGTTCTTGTACCGGAGGTGAATAAGGTGTAACTGTGTGGGTCCTGGATGGTGGAAAATGTAATGCAAGTCTCTTCTGCAATAGCAATTATTAAACTTACTTTTTTTTTCTAAAGCACTAGGTAAAAAGTGAAGTTGAGGGCAAACCATTTGTTTTGTTTTAAAAACAATGACTCTTAGAAAGAAAGTTCTAGATGGCTGGGTATGGTGCACATATGCGGCAAATGCTGAGAAGTAGCTACGTATGTGTTTGTACAGTTCTGAGAGCACATACTTCTGGGGAGGTGGGTGTCTAATTTTCTTGTTTATTAAGGGAGATAAATGAACAGTGATACCCCTCAGTTGAAGTTACATAGTAAGTCTGTAGCCACAACTGGTCTTCTATGCTTGCTCCATGGGGATTCCACTGTTGCTCAGGAATCCTTGAATTTTATGGACTGGGCAGGACAGAAGCAAGGAAGCAAGACAGGAGCCTACACAGACAAGTGACAAACGTGGTAGTGGATTTTTTTTACATCCACAAGTAGTCTTGTCCACTACAATTCTTGCTTTACCTCTAAAAGCCGACAATCTCAGTTTCTGATCCTGCAAAGCCAGTGCGTGTAGTTAACATGATAACGGCAGGGATTCTTCTGATTGCTGTGGTAGGTTTGCTGAAGTCCAGCTCATGTAGGTGGCACTGTCTGAAGCTGCCATATAGCAGTAGAACGTTTAGAGGCCAAGACTAAAAATCACCACGGATTTTGATGCTGCTCGTTTAAGCTCACCAGCCCCAAGTCACTGGTGCAGAGGGAGAGAACTTGTGTTGACACAGTGGGAGGCATCTTTCTTGCGGTGCTCTCACAGCCTTTGAAACTGTGCCCACAAACACCCCATAGTCCTGGCAAGAGAAGCAAAATCCAGAATGAAGCGATGTAGACGATTTCCAGCCACAAACGTTTGCATTCAATTTGTAGTTGTGCCTCTGCTCACAGCTTTGCCCAATCTTTGTTTAGAAACTTCAGAGACTGTGAAAGTGAGATGATAAATTGAGGTAAAGAGTTGGCACTTTCAGTTATTACAGACAAATGTATTTACAGATAAATTTGCCAGCGACTCCATAAATGTGTGGAATAATAAACTTTGCAACACCAGAGCCTCAGTTATAGCTACAGGGTAAGTCATAAGCAGTCCAATGAAAAGAGAAAAATACTCATGTAAATTCAGTGTATATGAGAAGCTTATGAGTTTAGTTAATTGTTTATCTCAGTGATTCACATCTCATTTTAATGAGGTGCTTCTGGAGACAAAGCTGCAGGAATGCTTATGTTGAGCCAATAGAAACTCTGGTGTTTGCTAGCATCAGCCCAGGCTCTCCCGTACAGGTCCCTGGGTTCCTGGTTTCAGGGTTTCAACTGAAACTTTTACTACAGAAGAGAAGAAGTCTTGTTTCCCCTGGATTAATGTTATTTCATATTCAACTAGAGTTTTTTTTGTTATTATCATCTCATGGAGCTATCTTTTCCTCCTTGCCAAACCAAGACATCTTTCTCATAAAAGACTGAGTAATTTGGCTGAAGAAACAACGTTTTTGGATAGATGATCTAAGCATTTTTGTTCTGGCTATCTCTCTCTAGCCCTTACTCCCCTGTCCGATTATTCCTGGAATTTCATCAGTGCAGAAAAACCTTTGATTTATGTATCATCTGGCCATACAGAACCCTTCACTTTTAGGGACACTAAGGACAGTGCAAATATTTGCACTGGTGCTTAATTGTTCCTTGGAAAAGCATTTTACAGGACAATTTTATGCGGAAGGCTCCTTGCCCCAACTCATGTGCTGGGCTTAGGTCTCACACTGAGAGGAAGCACACCAGGCCCAGGACTGTGAAGGGATTAGAGAGCTGACTGCCATCAGAATGAGAAAATCAACTGTGGGTGTTTGCCATAGGTGCACTTGTGGGTCAAGGCATCACCTTACATCTTTATTCAGCAAAGCAGCTCTACTGCTATCATGAAATCAGGTTTTTTTTGACACTGAGCGCCTCTGAAAACCCAGGCCTGAACTTTCTCACAATGTGCACCCAGCACTGAAGCCTTTTCTGTCAGAGACCATCTGGAAATGCTGGCGTCAACCAGGCTTGATATTTTCTTTTTGCCCTTTCCCCTTTCACTTTATCCTATTTATTTAACACAAATAATGTCCCTCGCTCTCTCACGTAGTTCAAATCTTGTTTGCTGTCCTGTTTAGTTTTGGTTCTCAGACTGCATACTACCCTGTCAGGATGGTTGGTTGAACTTTGCTCATGAGGTACTTCTGCAGTGCTAACCATGGCTGTGGTACCACCCCTTGTTTGGAAGCTGGATCACCAGCCGAAGGCACAACCTTGTTGTCTTACTGCAAGTAACTTCTCTTCCTGGATGCAAAAAACTGTGGATGGGACCTTGAGCTAACAGCAGGGCGCTCTCTGAAAGGGACACCGTGCTGGGCTGCCAAGACAAATGGGTTAGACCAACCAAATATAAATCCCTGGAAGCTGGTGGTGAGAATATACCCTATTCAACAGGAATCCACTTAGAAAACTGCGCTCCTTTCATAGGCTGGGGAGATACTATTGCACTTAGAAATACAAGTAACGAAGGTACTGGCGGAAAAGGTGGTGAGGAGGGAGAATTTGTCTTGTGGCTTTTGCAGTGACAGAGTTTATTAACAGACCTCTCCAAATTTCAGCCTTGGAGATAATAGGGCAAGACATACTTTAAATAGAACCAAAGGGAAAAAAAATCCAAAACAGATGTTAGAAACTATGTAAATATGTGTTTATATTTACATACAAAGCCCTAGCTGACTGCCAGGCGAGTTTGCTAGGACCAGAGTGTGTGTCATCATCCCAGCTGCACTGGGAATTATAAAAAATATTTCTTTAAATGTTCCTTCAAACTCTGTTGTTTGCACGTCCCAGAAGTTGACAGTTTAATTGGAAGATTTCTTGAGATGAGGAATCTGCTGCCTGAGAAGAGAGGTTTCCTAAATTCCCATACAACTCAGTGCCACAAGGAATGTTCAATCAGCTCTGGCTCTTAGAAACCCCAAGGTAGTTAATCCCCTTGTGCTCCCAGGAAAAATTTGTGTCAGAGTGGAGAGATCAAGTACCAGATCACAAGATAGTGCAAACTGATGCTGACCCAACCCAAATGAGCATCCAGCCTTATAAATTAAGTTCACATCAGTGTGAAATTCTGGTTTGATTCAGTGAGGATGGGTTCAAGTCCCACATGCTTGCCATTTGATTTTCCTGTATGAGGAGTTCTGGATTTTCAAAAGTGGTTTTAGAAATATCTGTTTCTGAGATGCCAATTTGAGCCGCCTACACCTGAATTTTTTAAATGGGTGGCCACCTTCTGCTCACCGTGACCTCACCCTGAGCTGTAGTCACTTGGTTCTTACTGGATCACTTGAGCTGCAGTCACTTGATTCTTGCTGCACCTCAGGCTGGATATTTAAAAACGGAGACACTCCACGAAATTAACTTCGAAATCTTTAGCTTTTCCTTAACCGTCATGGATCTTTCAAATTATTGACATATTCAGGAGTTTCAGGTAAGACTCTACTTCCAATATTTTGGGGAAATTGAGCAATTCTTCATCAGGATCAGGACTTATAATTTCTGACTTTTTTGTTAGGAAATCAAAATGTTTTACATTTCCGAAGATTGGATGATTGGAGTACTGCATAGCGGACAGGAGCCTCTGGCCCTTGCAAAAGAAACATTTGCAAAGCTCCCAACAGCCCAGAGCTTGTGTTATAGCTCAATAAATCTACCATTTCTAAGGGAAGTGAAGCAGTACCATTTGTCCAATTTCTAATGTGGTCTCAACCCAGCGTGTCCCACCGTATCAGTGGCAATAGCAGGAAGATCAGTTCATGTCTGGATGGGCATGGAAATTGCCCTCTTCTAGCATCAATAGAGAAGGCACGAACAGCCCAGAGAGATAGTACATGAAGAAATAACTGCAGTGTCCAGGTCTTCCATCATAGTTCCTTTTCACCAAAGTTAAATGCTTTTTTCTGAAAAGCTGCAGATTAAGGGCCTCATCTGGCAATGACTTAGGTAGGTACCTCTGGAAGAAATATAAACATAAAATATAAAACAAGGCATAATAGGGGCTACATTTCATCTTGGTGAAAGAGCAGAGTCTTTTCATGAGCTGGAGATAAGTGAATAAATCAATGTCTCTCCTGGTGTTCAGTTCTAAAATTGGGGTAGATTTACCGGAGCCTCCATCATTTCTTTTCCTATGGTAAGTACAAGGAATTAGGTTTCTTCACAGGAGTTGTAAGTTTGCAAAACTGCAATACTGGACTGAGGATGAGATCCTGCCTGATAACAGGCAGCAGGAGACCTCTTAGGGCCCCTCCAAGGAGTTCTGGTACAAAGATGACTTGTAGGTGAGAGAGGGATCTGAGCCCATAATGTGCTTGAATGGGGCTGTCAGGGACAGCTTTTGTTGAAAGTTTTGCCATGCAAAGAAGGAAGATTTGCATGTTTTCCCCTCTGGCATTAGCACACCAGCCAACACCTGCAGAATCTTCCTTGCCACAGAGGCTGTATCTGAAACACTTCACAAAATGCATGTGTTGTGAGAGAACCTGATTGCTTCAAACAGCAGAAAATACATTTTCTGTCAATCCACTCACTAAAACTTAATTAAAATTGTACTCTTTCCACTATAAGGTTATCTGTCTTTTCTTTTGGCAAAGCTGATACTGTTGAGAAAGGAATTCCCACATCTAATTTATATGTCTTGCCCCCTTAAACCATTTCTTCTGAAGAAGCCCTGGTCAAAGCTGAAGGAAGGTCCTCCAGTTACAGACATTTTGTTCAAGTCAGCCTGAGAAATGAATAAAAATATTACACAACTCATGGCCAGTCTCAGCTTTGCCACCCACCATGCCCTGAACATTGCATATCTAGTGGCAAATTCCAGGAAATACTATGTGGCCATACTGACTAACAACTCACTGGTAGGATGTGTGTTGGAAGCATCATAAGTCTCTAGATTAATTTAGTCCCCTGACATGATCTATATACTCCTTGCTCCTGGTAAACAATCCAAACAAACATTTAGTTGGCTACTTTCTAAAAGGACAGTGAAAGCCTCAGAGATGCTACAGTTAGCCTATCCACTGCAAAGTTCAAAAGAGAGATCTGATCTTTCACCACAAAAATATCCACACTCTCTTTCACATGCATGTGAATAGAAAGCCTTTGTTCAGATCAAGCCAAGAAGAAATAAACTATTGTTGGAAGGTCATTTCAGCTTGCTTCGAGGGATGGGGAAGAATTACAAAAAATAACCAAATGTGGTCTTCTTACCCCTGATTACAGATATTGACTTTCAGCAGAACAGGCAAGTTTTTGTTAGAGATACTGTTCTTGTGTTGGACTAATTCATTGTAGGCTCAGGCTAGTGTTTTATAAAATGTCTAGTTGTTTTAGGTACTATGGTTCCATAATGTCCTGCTTTGGACACCCTAGCAAGGTTTGATTTTTAGAGAATTAGTGGTTCCTACGAGGAAACAACAAATGTAAGCACTCATTCTCCTTTGCAGATCTTATTGGTTACTTCTTTGGTGCTTGTCAGGATTCAGAAAATGAAATAATGAGTCCAACTTTTTGTTAGAACAGGAAAGACTTCCAGTAATCTGTTCTGCACTCGTATTTGGAGGTTTTGCTTCAGTCTCATACTGCACCTTAACGTAGGTCTACTACCAGTTTGGCAGCAGCCACAATAAGTCCATCATCCAGCAAACGACCATTACTTTTATAAAGAAGAGTTTTGCTACAACTAATAAATTCATTTTAGAGGGAGGGTGGGAAAGAGGCACATGTGACATTTCAAATACAACCCTGCCAGGATTTCCTGTAGTTTAGTCTTTTAATGAAACCTTCCCACTTATCTCTCTCATATGAGGCCTGATTCAGTAAATTACTCCTATAAATAACTTTCACATGTTTAAAGGTAAGCCTGCCTGTTCCTTGCTGACTCAGGGGTAAGACTTTCTATCTGACAGTGAAACACTATCCAGGAAAATCCCCAAAGGTCAGTTTTCAGTATTATTTTTTGACATGAACTCAAAGAGGCTGGCAAAAAATCTTCAGTAGTGGTTTTCTAGAAAAAAATAAGGAATATTATATATCTGTCTTTCAGCAAATCTGAAGCTTTGGTATAAACCACAGCTTGACTGGATATGTCCTGTTTTCTTTTGTTTTGAGTATTTATTTCTGTGGAGAAATGGCTTGCAGTAGTCCATCATACAAATGGTCATTAACAAATCAAAGCTGAGATTTTAAAAAACATTCAGCATAACCCTAGCTCTGTTCTTGTTCAAGTTACTGGCAAAAGCCCCAGGGATTTTTTTTTTTTTCCTTTTTTTTTTGCACAGATTGCCCCTTGGAAGACTGTCCATTTCTGGTAGGATTATTATAGGAGTTACTGCATAAGGAATGAACACTTTGGCAAGATTATAATGGTAGCCCTGATCTTCTTTTATATAATTATGAATTTAAAATTAATTCAATCAGAAAACTTAGTGATGGAGAGAAAATATTAAAAGGTTGTTCCAGTACTTCTAGGGTCTGTATCGTTTTTTAATTTTGTAGCCCATAAAATCTTCCCCATTTAGCCAACAGGTCATCCTCACCTACATCTAAAATTAATGTTTTTATATGTAGATTTTTCTTTCCCAAATGGCACAGGTAATCTCTTTAGGCCGTGGTTTAAACATCTTATAAAACTCAACAAAAATAATAAAGCTGACCTTTAACCTACTTGATTTCTTTTTAAGTGCCGAAGAAAAGAAAACAGTCTTTGAAGGAAAGAAAAGAGGCAAATCGAGAGCACAAAGCAAATGGATATTGCAGAGATTCTCTCCTCAGTTCTTTCCATCCTGATTTTCCCTGACACCCCATGGATCTTGTAGCATGTTCCATCACAAGTGCACACCAGGCACAGCAGCAGCAGCCTCAAACAGAAGCCCAGATCTTCTTGCTCCAGAAGTGCTATTACATCTAGGAAACCTCCCTGGTCCCTATTGTGTCATCCCTCCTCTGCTCCACACACACCTTGAGTTGAAAACCTTTGGGGATTCCCTTGGGTTTTTTTGTACTCCACTTTCACCATTGGAATTTTTTCTCTTGGATCTTGGCCCACTGCTGCTCATTGTTAACCAAGGACCAGGGCACCAGGACTGTGTATTTTCCTCCATTTTTTTTCCAAGTTAATTTGATTTTTTGGTTTGCACAGGCAACAGCAGAGTCTAGATCTTAGCTGGACATCACATCCCATGGTTCATTCTCAGTGTCTCCCCTAAGACAGAGCTAATCTACACCTTCTGCTGGGGTAATTTACTTTAAAAGCAGGTAGCCAAGTACGGGAATGAAGGAGTGGTTGGTGGGGACAAAAAACAGTTGGTTTCTGTATTAGGAATACCCATTAGCCTGAAAAGGCTGAATGCTACCTTGTTTGCTGAGCTGCAGAGCAAGAATGGAGAGTCACACCAGGATGCCTCAAACCTGTGATAACCTGCTGAGTTAGCGACCTCTGCTTTGACGGCTAAAGCAGCTGGGGAGACCAGCTCGTCTGCATCCAGGTGTATTTCTTTCAGTTGTGTGCTTGCTCGTGGCTGCTCATCCAGCTTTTTTCCTATTCATAAAAATGAGTAATATTATAATACTACTTTTATTTAAAAAAAGATTAACTAGGTTGCATCTTCTGTTCACCCTTCCATATTTTTTATCGTTGCTGTCTGTATGGAGCACATTGCAGGTTGTGAACTCCTCGTGGGGTTACAATAACATGTATAGAGCTATGCATTTTTTATACACCTTTATACCACTGTCCTTAGCTGAGCACAACTCCAGCTGATGTCATGATTACTCACACCAGATGTCTCATGGTGGTGTTCAGGCTTTTGTTACACTTTCATAGTTACTACAGGGAGTGGAATTGGGCAGATCTTCCAGAAGGAATACTGTCAGCAGGAAAAGAAATGAGAGTCAGCTAGCATTTTACTTCTGTCAGTGAGTGAAATCTGCTATTGAGGGCATTTTTGAGCTATTGTAATAGTCAAAGAATCTCCCTCTCTTTTAATTTTCATTTGCTTGGACTTCGATCTTCGTCTCAACTTTTCCACACTTGTATTCGTTATGAACCTTTTATGAACTAAACCAAAGAAACTGGAGACCTGAACAGCACATTTTCTGTCTGCGTGTTTTTTGGGTACAAACCCAATATCATAGGAAGAGCAGAGAAAAAATATAAGCTATTGGAAAAAAAAAAAAAGAGACATTTTTTCAGCTTCTCTTCAGATTAAAATTAAAGCATTCTGTCTAAATTCCAAAATTTCAAAAACTTCAAGCACACACACCAGTCACTTATTCTGCAGTTTTATTTGGAAGTGACTAGGGAATTTGTAAATAAAAGACCTGAAGAACAAAGAAGTCTTCCCTCGAGAAGGATATTAAAATTGAAGGAGGTCTATACTTGAGCATGCTTCTACCCTTGTTCAGGGGATTTTCTTGCAGCAGAGATTTTCCTACTTTATCTGGTACTTTCCCTGAAGGCATTTTGACTGGTTGGATTCCTCTTTATACTTTTTGCCCTAGCTATCGTATTTGAGGGAGACAAAGAGAAAATCTACAAATCTGTACACATACAATCAAGGAAGGAACTGTTAGCATGTGCTTAAGGGCAAACAAAGAATTAGCTTCTAATCTGCCCCTTTTGCTAAACAGAAGTTACAGAGATTTACCAGACATGACTTGCATCTGTTTAAATTACAGCTTATCATTTAGAAAATAACCAATCTTGTAACAAGCACTCCAGTGGATGAAGAATCAACTACATTCCTTAGGAAATTTTTTCATTTATCGCCAATACATGAAACTGAGATTTTCAGAGTCACCTTGAGAAGTGAACAGCCCAAGATGTGAAGGCAGTTCATCTTTAAAATCTCCACATTGGCAAATTTCTTTAGCATTTCAATAGCGTCCCCCTGGAAAATGTCTGAAATGGAAAGTGCTATTAAGTCCCTTAAGTATTTTGATCTCAAGGAGAAATTTAAAAATGGTTGGAGAATATGAATACTCAATGCATGTCCAGCGTGTGTTTAACCCCTTGCCCCTTTCTCCCCAAAGATTTGGCCTTATACTAAATAATGACTGAAGGAGTATATAGATATTGCCTGTGGCCGGAATCAATAGGTGTGTAAAACATTTCCATCTGCTCCTGAGGGATGCACATGCTGGGAAATGCTTCCCTCTCATTTACATAGATCTGAAAAATGTAATTTTGACATCATGTAGCCAATGCTCAGAGAGTAAGTGCTGGGACATTGGAGTGCTTACTTCACTTGTGCCAAAAAAAGCCCCACAACATTCCTGGATAATAGTGTCTGAATTGTTTTTGAAAAAAAAAATGTCATTTTTCCCCCTTAGTTAACAAACTTTCATGACAGGCAAATTAACCTTCCAGTAGTGTTCTACTGTTGCAGAATCTACCTATAGAATGTGCACAAAATTCTTAATTCATCTCTTACAGCAATTAGCTTTGAAAATTCTGCACAGGGTTTGAGTTCTGTAAATATGAATTTATATAATTATTTAAAGGAAACCCTAAATTATTTGGCAGTGAAGTATGTATTACAATAAGCAAAAAATTATCCCAGAATAGAAACCATCCCTGATCTACTGTCTGTTTTTTCTGATGTCTCTTCCTGCTGTCAGTGATGGTGTGTGAAAAACAACCACAAAACATGTAGCTTCATCATACCAACAAGACACGTAAGTAGAAGAAAATGACCAAATTTCAAGAAAGCAAGCTGGATTTACGGAGGAAGGTTAAAAATCTAATTATGTTTAACTTGGCTGACGGACAGCTAAAAAAGGGGATATGAAGGGGAATTTTTGAAAGATGCAAAATACACCAAGGAAAGAGAGAAATAGTTTGAAACCAAGTCTACTAAAGCAAAATTTCCTCTGGTTAGAATGCTAACAAGGAGACTTGTCAGACTGCAGAAAAGTTTCCCAAGGGAATTAGTTGACATCTCATTAAAAACACCTTGGACAACATGCACTGGGGGTGTGGGGAATAATCCTTCAGCGAGAAAGTCAAGGACCAGGGAGCTTCAGAGGCCACGTTCTGCTCCAGTATCAATTCTGCTGCCAATGGGATACAATTTTAAAGGTTTCACAACAATGTTTTTGAGGTAGAAGACATCTATTTCCACCCTGACAACCAGGGAAACTCTTTTTGGGAGAAGTTATTCTTTTCATGGAAAATCTGAGACATCAAGGGAAAGTCATCATATTTGGAAACAGAGCTGTGCAACACCCCAAAACAGTGTTATGATGACCTTCCCTTTCTCCAGAAAAGTTTCAGTGTGAGTGACAGTCCTGGTTGAAAAGCCAGGGAATTGGAGGCAATCTGGCTTTTGGATTATGTATGTAGCTCCTGTTCAATAGGAGTTCCATGGTAGACTTGCACTTGAGCAGCTATCCTGTGTCAAAAACCAATCTGCCTTGCATCTGTGAGTTTTCTAACCTAAATCAGATAATTTGATTTTGTCAACCCAGCTCCACAGCACACTATTATTTTACAGTCTAAACCTGCCATCACCATTTGCGTTTGCGATTTCTACGCCAGAAATACCAGGTTATATTTTTCCTTGGGACTAGCTCCTCTGCATGATCTACCACAACTGACACTTAACATAGCTGGAGCAGAGCAACTGTGAATCTACTTAGCATCGATCTTATGAAAGTCAGCGGAAAAAAATGATCCTTCAAAATGAGAAGGGAACCAGTGTTTCACTGCACATTTATGCCATTCTATCTCGTCTACCTCATACCAGGATAAACTGAAGCTAGGCAGCAGTGAATCAGACCTAATATGTTTAGTATTTATGCTAAATTTATGAGGCATTCAGTGACATTTGCCTTATGTATAATGGTAGCACTCCCAGCAGGATGATATAATCATTCATGAGGAATTACAGTACAACGGTGGAGTTTATTTAACGCTTAATGTTCACAACAACCTCCAGCACTGATTTTAATCTGTTTACTGCACACGTTGTGAAACAGATCTCTGTGGAGCAGCAGCAGAAGAGATCAACCACATCCCGTGCAGCGTGGCATATATCAGCAGTACAAAGCTGTGCAGTTTTTCTGACAAGCAGAGGAAGTAGAGTTGATTCACACACCAGAATGATTCCTCTCACCAGGACACTTAGGAATGCATCAAAGGAAACCGGGCTTTCTCTGCAGTCTTCCTCTGAGCCATGGGCTTACTGTAAGTCTGAGACTAAAAGAATAGCACTATTTAAAAATGGTGCCCTTGGAAAAAGAAGGGCAGGAAAACCTGTGGAAATTTGGATCCATCAGAATGAATACACAAGAAGTGCATGTCAAGGTGTTAATTTTGCAACAAGTATTCAAAGTGGCACATTTTTCTGTTCCTAACATTGTATACCCTCCAGAAAGGGAGTCAGGCCAAAAAGTAGTCTCCAGGAGATACACAGTCCTTTAAAAAAAAAAAAAAAAAAAAAAAAAAATATGGAAAAAAAGAAGGAGGAAAGACGATGTTCTTCCAAGTTGGTTACTTGAATTCTAAGGAAAAATTTTCAATAAGTGAATGAGTTTTTCATTACCAAAATACCCTCCTGAAGTCCCTGCAGTTTGGAGCTGGAACATGTTTGGTTCATGTTGCCTTCAAGTCATTTTAACAGCAAATATTTCCTGAGCAGGAAGGGTAAATTGTCCTGCTAGTGGAATTTAGTCACAAGGTTTTAGGGAAATAATATTAATATTCACAGCTGCTGTGTCAGTGCCACAGAGAAGAAGCAGCTTCAGGAGGATGACTGATTTGTATCCTGTCCAGCCTTCATCCAAGGCTGGCTAGCTCGTGCTGCTGATTTTCCCCTGGAGAGATCACTGCTTTATCCTCTCAATGATTTCTGGAGCTACTTGCTTAAAAGAAGTATTTACATGGCATCTGTTCGTGTGATTGATTGTTCTTATGACTTGTTGCCCAGCAGCCACTTAAATATTACATTAGGAAAAAATAGCATAAAAAATTCCTTCATGGTAAGTTAAAGTTACATCAAGGAGGTTCTCACATTTAACAGTCCTCCTGTGACCATGTGTGACAACGTGGTGAGCAACATGACCCAAACAACTTGACTGCCTTGGGCTGTCAGAGAAACAAATGACCATATACTTTTCCTAAAGAAGTTTAAAACATCATTTAAAATGTCATGGGGCAACAGTCAAGGCTCATGTATTCTCTAAACTAAAACACGCCGCCTGTGTTGGAACTCTACTGACACAGATCCTAGTTATGGCTAGGAGGAGAAGCAACTGCACTGTATCTCCCACAGTTGTGGAAGCAGCTGGTAGAGTTTTGCTGCCATGCTTGGCTCCTCCTCTCAGCTGCCCCACACTTGCAGCATGGTCTCCCTGCTGCCCCTTGTATACTGCTTTGCTCAGTGAAATGACCCTCAGAATGCCACTTGTAGGCAGGTCTCTGGGTGCCCTTACCAGGGATGCTTTGGGGCACAGACATGAGTCCTTGGTCTGGCATGAGGTGGAAACTGCCAACCATGAACCCTCCTGAGCAAGAATCTAAATTGCATCTGCATCCTGATCTGCACCATGGGAAAACAGGGTCATCCAGGTGTGAGACGGTGGAGGCAGTGAGGTTAGTCACAGCAAGAAGCTCAAGAAATTAGAGAGGGTCAAATTGTGACTCTATCATTGACCTTTAGGGTAACTCTGATGACCTGGTCTCTCCCAGGAAAGCTTGGAGGGACTGAGCTTGCCGTCAACAGTGGTCATGGGGCTGGTGGGGGAAAAGCCCCTGCAAGCCTGGCAGCTAGTACTAATTATCAGTCATTCTACAGACACTTTGCATGGCTTCTGGGCCTGTGAGCCATGTCTGGTTACTTTATAGACTCAGTTAACAAGAAAGGGGTGGGGGGAATTCCTACATTGTGCAAATGACTGTTTTCTGCCCCCCTTGTTGTCTGGACCTTTGCCACTGTTTAAATTTAAGCAGATCTGCTATCTCAACATCTGCAGTTTGATTATTTGACTATTGCCTGGCGCTGGGTCAAACCACAGCAGAACACACTAGTCTGTGATTTACAGCCTGGGCTGTGATTATAATGATTTTATTTTAGTTGGACCCCTATTTACAAGCTCATTTGTATTAGTGCACAGTGTTAAAATAACAATGGTAGAATTATTAGGTCTCGCAGAAACAATCGCACATAGTAAATGGCTGCAGCTCATGGGGTGCTAGTTAAGTGCTCTACCAGTCCGGTGATGTCTGTAACACAGGGGTTTCCATTTTAATAGCAAGGTGAAGGGGGTTTTGTGTGTGAGATGAGGGGAGGGGGAAGGAGCTGAGGAGAAAAGCGGTTATTATTCATTCTTCTATAAGTAAATAGAAAGGACGTGTGTTTCCTGGATTAGCAACTGAAAACAAATGCTGAGCGGGGAAAGCGCTGGTGTTTCCCACACCAAGGTCAAATAAGGTACTCTGTTGCAGCACCGATGGCTGCCGTCTGCTTGGAGCTGCACCGTGCACCATGCAAAACGCCATGGCTGGCGCACTGAGGGGCACCCACCACTATGGGAAGGGTCATGAATAGAAATGGGTGTCCTGTGGAGCCCATGGCCACCTGCAGTGGAAAAGCCCAGGGTGCACAAACTGACTCCACAGGCCTTTCCCAGTAGTGGACTGGAGAAGGGCAAGGTGAGGCTGGAGGAGTCTGGTGGTGCCTCTGATGGGTGTATGCTGAGGGTCTCCCCGCATGTGCTGTGAGCCATCATTAGGGTGTCCTGCTGCCATGCAGGCTGAGTCACTGCTCCACAGGCATTTTTGGGGTTTGTCTCGGGACAACAGCAGGAGTTCTCAGTGCCTCACTTGGCACAGCATGGATGCTGATCATGCAGACCCCATGACACGGCCTCAGCTGTACGTGGCTGAAGCAGACCACTGTCACAGACCTCTCATGTTTGGTCTGTAGGCATGAGCAGTGCTGGCAGCTCCTACTGGAGACTTCTGGGTATCCAGCATTTCTGAAAATTAGGTCCTTTAAGTGACTTATGGCTCCAGGGCATAAGCTGCAGAGCTGGAATAGACACAATAGAGGGGAAGCTGGGTTTCAGTCCCTGGCCCTCCTGCTTTCCCTGAAAATTATCAGGAAAAGGACAGCTATTCTCATGTGGAAACACTGCCCAAGGACTTCTACCTCCTGCTCCACTTCCAGCTAAAACATGAATATTAAACCATTTTGACTCTCTAGTATCAGAGAGGAAAACAACACCTAACACATCTGAATTTACTGTCTGTGAATAGAGAAATGTCAGCCCAGGCTACTCCCATACTCCAGCGGTAGATTTTAAGCTGCATTTCTGTTCTGGCTTTTTAAGCCAAAGGTGAGGATACCAGTGGAAGTAGCCAAGGGGGAAATTTAGATTCTGTGAGTTTGAACACTAGGCATGCGTGCTCTGCTTTGGGTCTGAGGAGAGTTTTTTGAGTTTGTTTTGGTTGTTTTTCAAAATATGGTTTTCAAGAAATTGTCCTTACATCCTCCCACCGTTTTAATGGAAATAATAGCGGGTGTTTTCCGTACCTTCTGCATGCAGAAAATTGTGTATTATTTGTTTCCTCTTATCATTTAAAACTTCAGACCCTTTTTTTTTCTGCTATGTAATGACTATTCACACAAGTGAAGTCGGACTCTAGTGCAAATAAAAATATGAAACCCCCATACACATACCTAATTAGGAATATGAGCAAGGAAGTAAAGATAAATGTGTTTCAGTTTCATATTTTCAAGATGCCTCTGACTTAATCAAGACCTCTGTAACCATGGTCACAATATTGCAGGAATATTTGCCAGCGAACATGACAATATTGGCTGACTCAGACTATATATTAGTGTAATAGGTAAAGATGTCTACGTGTTTCAGAAACTTCACAATCAAGTAGGAAAATCAAAGGAAGCATGGAGCCAAGAGGGTCTGTCATTCTTTGTGAAGAAGGTAAGACAAGGAAACAGCACTGACCCAACTTGCATGGCTTAAGTCTCTTCCCCTGATGGAACTCCTTATATCATCACCTGAGGCTGAACACAAGACCTGACTTATCCTCTCTTCCTTGACTATGGAAGAAGCATAGGTCAACGAAACACCTCATACGGATGTTTAAGATAAATTACCCAAGATGCCTGAGATGAAATCAGGTTTAAAACATTCTAGCTAAGATAATGGGTGTGAAATCGGGGTGCCCTTGATGCCTGGTCCTGTGCTTAGCTACCCTTCCTCTTACAGATGTTTGGTATTGCTGTCCAGCTTTGTTCAAGGGTAAAACCCTTCAAAGCTAAGGTAAAAAGCAGTATTTCCCTTCCTCTGGCTGACCGCTGTCTCTGTACCTCTATTTAGAGCTGTCGGTTTCCTGGGTGTTTTGGTCTTTCCTGAAAAAAATCTTCTGACAAGAATTCCATGCAGTGCAAGTTTTTAGAGCTTTCTGCACTCCCTTTATACTAATTAATTCCTGCATTAGCGTTGCCAAAGCCAGATTAATCTTCTTTTCATCTTAATGTTGAGATCAATGTCTCTGTCACCATAGTTTATTGAACCTGGTAAAGTTCTACCATTTGGCTTTACCTCCTTTAGGATGGCCTTTCCCTTAAATATGTCCTGAGCAAGGATCGCTCTTTCAAAACTCTCCGGCGAAGCTGTGGGGTGGAATTTCTCTCCTGTGGGACATGACCCAATGCCAAAAATCTCTCCTGCTTCATCACAGCTGCCAGATTTCCCAGCAGTTGGCATGTCACTCTGCAAATTTTTGGGAATCAAGCTGTCATTTTGTCAGGGAGAATTTAGGATGGACTCTGGTGCTAAAAAGGAGGACTAGTGGGAAATACATTCACACATAGGCTGTGCAGCCTGGGCTCTTCTCGCAGATCTAACACGATGGATTTGTAGTACAGAACTAGTTTTCTGCTGGAGCTAAATTTCTTCCTTGTATTTTTCAGGTGCCATTGCGTTACTTCTTTCAAAACTTGGCAATAACAACCTTTCTCTGTTTCCATTTCTTTTATTATCTCTTTTATTCAGCCCAATTGAAATTTTATGACTTCTCTTTTTTCCAGAAGAAAGTGCTGGGATAGAGTTGGCACTGAGAACAAAGCCCTGAGTCAGTCTGTATAGTCAGTGGCCAGCACTACAAGAACATGATACACACTGAGAATCAGAGCAAGCCACCATGGCTCCACCGTCGTCTGCTGTCTCCATGTAACCCATTTCCCTATGGAGCCAGACTGTAAGGACATTGCACATTAACAGAGTGCTGAAACTCTTAATAACTGTTCACTCACAGTTAACTTTGTTGTACTGTATCTTGCTTGTCATCTTTCTCTTATATAAGAAAAATCAGATTGAGAAGTAATTCCTATATAATTACTGAGTCTTATAAAAGAGTCTACAGAGAAGAGGATTTGTAGATCGCCTTGCCTGAGCTCATTTATTTCATGCCACGACAGTCCAGGAAAAACAATCTCTCTGCTTGCTTATATGGCTGGCACAGACAGCCCCTCCTTTCAGCACTGAGTCTGCTTCTGCTGAAGCTGGTGGTAAATTGTCACTAACTTCAGTGGCAGAAGGACATGGTCTCTTTTTGATCAGGTTTGCACTATTTTTGCTTCTCTTTGCTTGTATAAGCATCAGTCCCTGCAAACCTTCTGCGCATCAGCTATTTCCACCAACTTCAAGGATATATTTGAGTGGATGAAGATTATTTGCTCATATGTGGCTTGCAAGATCAGAGCCAAAGACAAATAACTAAATGAACAAATCTTGCCTAAGAGGGCTGAAATGGAGCTTAGCTTGCTCATCCGCTTCTGTCACACACAGTGAAACTGACCTGTGGCCCTGCTCTGGCTTCAGCATTGTGCTAAATCCTTTGCAGTACAGTGCTTTCCAAAAGAGCTGGGAACCCCAACATCTGCAGGGAAAATCAAACAAACAGATTGGAGAATTTAATTTTAGAGTTCCCACACACAGCTCTGCATTTAAAATGAGTATCAACAAATAGATCTGACAAGCTGGGCTACTTAGAAAAGAAGCTAGCAATGCAAACCTGAGAAAAGTCAGTTTGCATTTATGAAATTCTAATCACTTATATTTTCATTAAACAAAATGCTTAAGTATAATAGATCTTAGGCTTCAACGAAGTTGAAGGGACTTAAGTATATGCTCAAAATTCTGTAAGTTCTTATAAGTGTTGCCAGACAAGGATACAAGTCCTCAAAGTGCTTGGGCTTAGTGTACACTTCAGTATTTTGCCAAATCAGATCCATGGTGTCATAGAGCCTCAAAGTGAAGCTCAGAGGCTTCAACCTAGACGAGAGATAAAGCCAAAGAGCATAACAGGAAACTTTCAGGATTTTGCAGAGTCTAGTACATAATTAGATTAAATGTTCAATCCTTGCTCTGGGATTATGAATGGATTTGGGAATTTTAGCTCGTTAAAAAGAGCAATAGCCTTCCTCACAGACATATTCAATATCTATCAGGTAGCTTTTCTTACACTTGCACTTTCTTAGTACATGGCATTTTAAAATTAAAGAAATATCAGTGGCATTGCAGTTTAGTCCCGAGTAATAAAAAATGTGCAGCTCACGGGCAAATCTTTCTCCTGTGTTTGTCCAGATAGTGTTAAATTCCTTTCCAAGTTCCTCTTGGGCAACTAAAATGGATTGTAATGATATTGCAAGTAAAGCATAACACTGACCATAACAATTGCATCTAAGCTGTGCTAACCATACATTTCAGCAAACAGTTCTTGATTATATACCTTATGGAACATAAGTTCATTTATTTTAATCTACATTTTACATATTTGAAACATGTTTCCCCTACCTCTGATCAGTGTTAGCCACATCCATTGCCTGCAGAAATGCATGAAGCAGAGCAGATTGAATAACTTCTTCCCACAGCTTCATGTCTTAACTCCCATTAAAATTTTATCCTATTATTTGGCCTTAGCCTGATCATGCCTTCCAGCACTGATGAATTTCAAGGAGGTAATAACTGCTTTGAAATTGATGGAAAGAGCCATAAAGAAGACTTAAAGACATAAAAAATATCTGTCACCTCACCATATCTGGTATATGATTCCTTTCAACTCGTTGAATTTAAATTTTGAATTTACTCAGTCATCCCACCACAGGTCCTGAAACTGTATGGTCTGTCAATCAAAATTTCATTGTTTTTAACAATGATGAGAACTAGACTGTATCTTGTTCTTTTCTACACTAATCTCATGCTTGATGCATCCTGTTTCCTGGTGTTCTGCAACTTCCCCACTCCTGGGCAGAGCTACTGAAGCTGGAATGGCTGCCAGCCCACCTTAACTCAGTTCAGATAGTCCAGAATGTGGACAACCTGCCAGGAACTGAGGTTGGGAGACCTAGGTTGACCTTGCAGAGAGACATTGGGGCATCTCTGCACTACACTCCTTGGGTAGAAGCTTTTCACTTTTCTGGGATATCTCAGCAGCCCCCCATTGTCTTCCTCCCTCTCCTGAACATAAAGATGAGAGCTGGCTGAGGCACAGTGCCCACCCCAGGACGTCCAAATGATCCCTGATGCCTGGAGTTAGGATCACAGGCCAGAGTAGGCTAGATGGTGCTCTAGTGAAAATTAAAGCAACTCTAAATTGTGAAAGCAGTATCATTTCCAAGATGTCACTGGCCTTCATTGCCTTTTGTTCATTTTAAATAAATGACTTTAAAGGGGATTAGCAGTGCGGCCTAGAGTCCAGAAGTTATGAAGATACATCAGGGCTTGATTCCCTGTGGGCTTCCGTTCCCCTGCGGTGGCTCCACCACAATGTCAGGGCAGGTTCATGTGGTGTAGCCCAGACTCCAGGTGAGGGCTGTCCCTTCACTGAACATGATAGCGAGGCAAGCGGTTCCAAGGGCCCTTCCTGGGGGTTACAAACATTTGCTTTGCCCCAGTGCTCATGTCCTTGCCTCAATCTGCATGCAGTTGTATAGATGCCCCATGTGCCCTTTTAGGCTTCAGCTCCACAGTGCAGTAGCCAAACATAGGGAAGGCCATAATTGCCCTTTTCTGCTGGCAACAAATTACTGCACAAATAGGCCCAAAAGAAGGCGTGGAAGTATGCACAGCACAGCACTTGCATATTGTTCACCATACCACGAAGGGGACAAAACTTGGACGTTAACTCTTCCCACAACACATCTTTAAAAGCATGATCTGACTACAAATACTTTAAAAAAATACCACTATATCTCAGTGGGTAGCACCCTGCCACATCAGCCTTAAAATCTACCGAATGGAGGAGCAGTCAAGATCTAGACCTCCTGTGAGTGACAGCAACATGGAAATTAGCAGCTGGAATACGAAGACGCCAAGGAAATACAAAATAAACACTGCTTTCAAAAGCACTTGGGAAAATACCATTAAGAATCCTCAATCAAATATGGAAATTGTTTAAAACAATTGGGTGGAGGTAACAACAGGCAAGGAACAGCTGTGCCTGTTGAATCCCATCCCTTTGAGCAGCAGCACAAATTCCCACAGATGTGAGATCTTTTTTATTAGCTTGCTCTCCACCCTACATCATATACTTTATTTATAGCATCTCTAACAGCATTTCAGGTTACTACCTTGATTTATAATTTTGGAAATGCTGGCACACCTTTCTGTTTGCATAGAAGTTAGCTAGGTGAATCACACAGCTGAGCTGCAATGTTGCTGTGAAGAATAGCAGATGTTTAGCTGTTTTCATTTCCACTTCTCTGTGGACCATGAGCAACGTCTGATAACTTCTCTCGCTTGCTATGAAGTGGCCCAGAAATCTAAGTGGGGGGTCTGGCCCAGAGCATTCTACACTACTGAATCAGCAGGATACCTCCATCAGTCTGTACATGGGCTTAGTGACAGTGGATACCTCAGAAATTTGCACGTCAATTAGAGCTTTTTACATGCTTCTGATTGCCCTCGGTCTGTTGCCCAACTTTTTTGGTTGTTTTGCATAGAGTTTGCTGTGTAGTCCTCTTCTCGGACTTCCCACGGTTCTTCATGTACCTTTCTTTTCTTCAGAAACTGAAAGCACACAGTACAGATGGCTGAGAAATATTTTTCCCCTAGTGAATATTTTCACTAAAATGGAAACGCCTTTACTGTAACTGAATTTCCCATAAACTCTTAATGAGAAACCTCCTGCTTTCCAGAGGAAAATGAATGAGCAAGCAAAATCCTCAACCCACCCTTGTGCTCAGCATGTTCTCCTAGCTAGGTATCTAGCCAACTGCAAAAATTGTGTTGTGTAATGTTATGGAAATGTAAGAAACACGACAAATCACTCTCACTCATGCCTCAGTCCAGCTATCTTTCCACTCTTTATCGCCCAATATAAACTGATATCCATCCAGTAACTTGAGGGGAGCTTCTCTCTGGGGGACACCTAGACTGCATGATACAGTCTGTGTCACCCAGATAAATTGCAGTGTTTGCACCAGTACAATTCAGCTCAGTTGCACTTGTTACTCTTAATTGATCAGGATACATTGGAACTGCACTGACTTGTAGACCAGTTGATTCGATTCAATATCAAAGCTGAATAGTGCAATACCAGTGTAGGTTGATCTAAAATTGCTCAAGAAGAGTAGCTACTTGAAAGGGTGTTAACTTCACCAATTTCAAGGGAGTTGCTCTTGTTTTGTGCCACTATAAACAACAGCAGAGCTAAGCCATGAGTCATCACCCATTTCTCTTTTGCTGCTTCTATTTTCAGAGCAGATCTGCTGGCTTTACTGTTGGCTGAGCTTGCAGTGATGTCTTTTGGAGCTTCTTGCTATTTAAACAGGGGTAGACTTTGTTCTCTGTGAGAGAACAGAGAGAACTGGGATGATATGGGCCAGGAAAGGCTGAAACCCAAGGCTCACATAGTATTTTTGGTAATATTATAAAATTCAGGTGCCCCAAAGCCTAGGTTTTGTCTCTACTGGTAATAAGCATTTGAGAGCAATAATTCTGTGGCTGTACAAGGTTCCCAAAAAAGTGCTTGTCCTGAGCAATTAAAAAAGAGGTTCCGAGGAAAAAAAGAGTTTATGGTATTACATAAACCTGAACAAAGATGCCTGAGGTCAAAAGTCACTTGGAACCCTTTCTGTATCTTTACGTCGCCATATAATCAGGGGATAGTTTACATATAGACAGCTATTTTAAAACTCACTTTTCTGACACAGGCACACACAGGCATGATGCATCCATTTTCTATTACAGTCAATGTAGCAATCCATCAGCTGAGAAACATCTGAAAAAGGGTGGTTTTCCTCAAAAGGAAAATGTCTAAAGAAAGCATGTGGCTTTCAGAGGAGGAATACTTTATTATTGTTAAAGAATCCAATCCACAAAATTATTTTTGTCTGACTTTTTAGCTTTTGAACTATTTCATGCGGTCCAGCATTGCAGCTATTAAAATGACTTCTTTGCACCCACCAATCAGCAAGTAATTCTGTGGCTAAGGTGCTGTTTCCACATCTTCTATTTCCACCTAAGCTGCCATTAGCTGTCTGGTCTTTGCTTTCAGAAAGCGCTCGTTGCCTTCACTGGGCCTGAAAACAAGATGTTGTAGGACAGTTATGTCTTCCATGCTTGCATTGGTTTTGGGTACAGTTTGTCCTGAAGATTGCCATACTGCAAAAGAACAGGATGAAATTCTCCCCTGTGTAGACAGCCAGCATGAGGGTCATGCTTTACCACAGTCTCCTATCCATCAGGCTTATTTTGACAATGCAATGATGTACAGCCATTCTGTTGGTCTTCTGAAAATGAGTGAATTCCAGTCTTATAACTTAACTGGTGTCACATTATTGTGAATCACCATCGAAGTATTTTCAATGCTCCTTGGAATAAATAGAAAACTCAAGCAGAATTAGAAGAGCTAAATAGGAATTTAGTACTTTTTCAGGAGCCATGAAATTACTCTTGGTAGAGTCCTGTAAGTCTTGATATAGAATACACGGAAGAAAGCTATCTCTTCATTTCTTTCAGGCTACAATTTCTTTAATTTGAAGTTATGCCAGGTTGGGCTGGCAAGCCCAGCAAACAAACAAAATGACATACCGTGCTGTAAAAGCTAGAAAGAGCTTGTGGGCTGCATGCGTAGATATGCCTGGATCAGTAAAAACTGGAAAAGATTCTCCCGCTTCTAGGACGGATTCTGCTGCTGTTGTACCCATGCATTTTCCATGCAACTCTGTTGGCTTCTGTAGAGTTACTCCATCTGCATGACAGCGATCCTTAAAACTGAACTTGGACTATTGAAGTCAGTGGGAACATTGCCATGTCCATAGGCTTCATGAGGAGCAGGGATATTGTTGGCTTAAAATTACAATCAGCTTTCAGTTATTATTTCTGGCTTGGGAGGGAAGGGCCTAGAGAATAAAATGGATGGAGTGAAACATTGATTCAAGCCAAGAGAACGAGTTTGAGAGCAGCATCATTATACTTTCTCAAAACAACAGGAACACAACACATCTCCAGGAGAATGTAGACTGAAGTCAAATTGCAAGATTTGTATATTTTTCCCTTAGGAAAATGCTGTGGTGAAAAATGTTAATGATTTTTAAATAATGCTCCATTTTGCAGGGAACGATTTTCCAAGCAGTCTTTGCCTCCAAAGCAATTGCTGACCATTTAATGACATAGTAAGCATCAAACACTGGCAGAAAGTGTGTGTGGTAAGAACCATATAATCACAAAGTAAATTCAACATTGTTTTTGCCTTAAAAACCAGCACATGTGTTAAATGATATTTTGGGATCTGCTGTGTATAATTACCAAGCAGTATACACTTCAGGAGCACATAATTTCTATGTATACTCCTTGCACCAGGAGTATACAATTACTCACTCAGGTCCAAAGTCTTCTCTTGGATGCTACTACTGCTGTGTCTGAAGGGCCGATTGTGAGCCCAAATATAGGATCCTTAGTGACCAGGACTTTGGCAGCTTTCACATAAATAGCCAAGTCAACATCTTACCCTGTTCTGGTGTCCTTGAGAAAGCTTTGGGTGAGACCATGACCGAAAGTAAACGTCGCAGAGGAACTACAGACTGGCATAGTTGCTTCAGCTTTAGCAGAAAGATGATTCATCTGTCTCTGTCTTCCTCTTGCCATTGCATTACTGCATTGAGCGGCAGTGTGTCCCTCTTCAAAAGGAGCTGGACAATTTCAGAATGGTTGTAGAAAGAAATGACACTGTGCCTGGAAAAAATACCTGGCAGGCAGATGCGTAAGGCATTTGACTTCAGTCTGTCAACAGGAAGTTCAAAGAAGGGACTAGAGAAAATGCCAGGTACAAAGTAAACTAAAGCCACAACAAAATGGGGGCCTGGAAACCAGTGTCAAACAAGAGCAAATAAAAAAATAAGGGTAGCAGTATTAATAGTGAAAGTAATTAACCACTGATGGAAACTGCTTAGGAAACTATGAAGTCCTCACCTCTGAATGTCCTCTAATGGAACTCTGGACATCTTTCTGGAAGGCGAAGGCTTTTAATACACAGAAGGACACAATGGTGCAAGTGTGAAATGTCTTGAAATGCTGACCTGATAGGAGAACTCAGGAATTAGAAAAATCTAAGCTCAAGCACACAAGATACTTGATGTCACACCTGACCCTGAAGGCTACTGTGTTTGGAGAGTGACCCCACTGCCATCAGTGGCACTGTATGGGGCGGAGTGGGGTGTAGATAGAAGTAGAGTCAAGCACATGACAGCTTTTGGGACCAGAGTTCAGGTGTGCTGGGATGGGCATAAGCAGCCTCTACAGCTCTGAGGAGCAGAAGAAAGGCTCCCACCCAAGGAACACAGCTTGGAGGGGTTGAAGAAGTGGCAAGGAAAGAGGAGCTCCTCGAGAAAAGCTCCACATTGAAATACATTGCATAAGGGCATTTTTCACCTCGCTGCTTATTGAACAGATGAATGTAATATATCTGTCTAAGGTTTAATTTCTCAAACCCTCCTCCTGGGCAGAAAACTCCCCTTTCCCTGGAAGGAGAGTGGTAAAACCATCAGAGTCACCTGCTGCTGGGCTCCTATGAGAAGAAGACAGTGGGATGATATCTGGGCTAGATGACTGAACGGATCCCTGGGGTGAGTTGCCTGGTGCTGTGGATGTGATGGTCATTGTCAGTGTTTAACTCAATACAGGACAGAGAGAAAACCAGAGCTATAGGCAGATATGATATTTGTATCAAACTAAATTTCTAGCGAATGCACAGTATAGTTAACTGGATTGAAATATTTTACTAGAAAACTGCCAATTCTATAAAGTTATTTTCTATTGTCTGCAAAGCTCTAGAGGCTTATTAAATCCTTTTGGTGAGGAAAAAATCTTTTTAGCTGTGAGAGAAGCATTAGTTGATTTCCATCTGATAACCTCTGTGTCCTGGGAGTGTATGTTGTGGGGGGTTTTTTTCAGCCACTTTCCTGAAGCGTCTTTTCTCAAAGGACATGCTGCACAGAGCAGAAGTATTCCCTTTTCCTTTCGGGTTCCCGCTTTGACATGTTTTTCTCCCTATGGTCAGTAGCTGGCGAGTGGTCACTTGTTGTGTCTGAGAAAAGGAAGAATATCACTTAAGCAGATGAACGTAACCACAGGACTATAAAACCAAATCACTAACGCTTTGCTATCCCTTCCTGTGACTCAGCAATGCTGGTGTGTCTGAGGCACATCCTGGCACCCTCTTTAACATTGTCTCAAAAAGTACTTGATGCCTGAGTTTTAGAAAATTTCTTAGTCAGAGCAGTGCTGTATTGCTGGAGCCAGATAAGGGCTCTGGGTCACTGCAATTCAATGTGTGTCTGACTTGCTTAATCTGAAGCCCATTATATAAGGGTACAATTACCTTGATGTTCTCTGTTTTCACATTTGTTCTCTACAGTTCAGGGATCTCAAAGCAAATGCTAATTAGTGAAGATCTCAGTTTATATTTAAAACCACACTATAAGATTTTTGGAGAAAGGTCAGACTTTTATAGTACATTCTCAGTGCTAACCAAATCCTGCCTGTTGGTATTTTAAGAGTCTTCCACCTAAATATCACAGTATCAATTATTTTTACCATCAATTGTTAGTGAAAAGTAATTGAGAGCTATTTCAATGTGAAGCATTTTGCCACGCATCTAAGTAGATGATTTAACAAACCTTAGGCTGATGTCAAAGGTCCTGATGGCTCTCACACATGCAGGCTACTGCACTTGCACTGCCTGACATCTGCTGTGCCTCAGCTGCAGAGATTTTGTTCAGGATGATGCTAGCAAGTATTTCCTTTGATGTTCGGTAGCATTAAGTGAGTAAGTGAAAAAAAAAAAATCCAGTCTTTCTGAAATATTCAAGATAATAGGTGGTCTATTTTCACAGTCAGTCTTCAATATCAGATTCATTCCCGATGCCATTTCGTACTTAAGAACCAACATGTGTTTCATAATAATTGAAAAATGGCGCAAAACCTAGGATGCAGTTTCCATCCTGTGCCGGCACAAGTCTGGTGTAATTATCCTTGTCAGAGTTGAGTCAAGCCTGATGTGAGCAGGAGCAAACTGAAGTCTATAGTCTTTATTTGTGAAGAAATAAAAATAGCAGTGACACAGGAAATATCTGGAGGCAGTGTGACTCAGAGGATAAATAACAGTGTCAAATGGACCTTGTCAATTCACAGCCGCTCACATTTGGTCGCATATCACAGCCACCTTGTCTTTCCGTTGCCCAGATGTAAATGACAAAACGAGATATAAGGCACTGGCAAGTTAAGCCCCATTTCAGATCTTGTGGGTAGTGACAGACAGGCTGGGCTGCCTGAGCTACGTGGCGCAATACCCCTCAACACACCTGGGTGCTGAAACGTTAGGAGATAAATGGTAGGGGAAAACTGCAGCTGGGGAGAGAAAGCTGCATGCAACCACATCGTGCAGAACAGCACACAGGAGTGCCCGTAGCTGGAAGGGAACCAAGGCTCAAGGAGGGTGGAGAGGTAAAGGAGAAGAGTTGAGAAAGACTGTGGGTGTTCTGGAGTGCCTTAGAGACGGACAGGGAGGTTGTTTTGGCAGAGGGGAGGGAGCAGGAGCCCAAACAGCACATCTAGGTCTGCAGGGCTTGGGGAGCAAAAGGGAGCATCTGAATGAAGTGCAGCCCTTGCCAACTTTTGTGGTTTTTTTCTTCTCAAAATAGTTACTTGTTAGAACAAGCTTCTTGCCAGGATGTCGCAATTGAGAGGTCTGCTCCAGATCCTGGCTGTGATTCCTGTAGCACAACTATGCTGGGTGAATCAATGCCTTATCCCTGCCAATAAGTGGCAGAAAACAGAATCTTGGCTGCACTGAAAATAATAAACGTTGACTCACTTCCTCTTCAGAGACTCTGCAGTATGCCAGTCTTGTTTAATATCTTTATCAATGATTTGGGTGAGGGGATTGAGAGCTCCCTCAATAGATTTGCAGATGATGCCAAGTTAGGTGGGAGTGTTGATCTGCTTGAGGCCAGAAAGGCTCTGCAGAGGGACCTGGACAGGCTGGATTGATTGGCCCTGGTAGATTGTGCTGGGTCTTGCACTTCGGTGACAACAACCCCATGCAACGCTACAGGCTTGGGGAGGAGTGTCTGGAGAGCTGCCTGGCAGAAAAGGACCTGGGGGTGGCGGTCCATAGCCAGCTGACTATGGGCCAGCAGTGCATCCAGGTGACGAAGAAGGTCAAGAACATCCTGGCCTATATCAGAAATGGTGTGGCCAGCAGGAGTTAGGAAGTGATTGCCCCTCTGTACTTGGCACTGGTGAGGCTGCACTTCAAATACCGTTTTGGGGTCCCCAGTACAAAAAAGACATTGACGTGCTGGAGAGTGCACACAGGACACAAAGCTGGTGAAGAGCCTGGAGCACAAATCTTATGAGGAGCGGCTGAGGGAACTGGGGTTGTTTAGTGTGGAGAAGATGAGGCTGAGGGGAGACCTTATTATCCTCTGCAACTACCTGAAAGGAGGTTGTATTGAGGTGGGTGTTGGTCTCTTCTCCCAAGTAACAAGTGATAGAACAAGAGGAAATGGCTTCAAGTCATGCCAGGGGAGGTTTAGATTGGATATTAGGAATAATTTCTTTACTGAAAGAGTGGTGAAGCATTGGAACAGGTGACGCAGGGAGTGGTGGAGTCACCATCCCTGGAGGTGATCAAAAAAATATAGATGTGGCACTTTGAGTCATGGTTTAGTAGTCTTAGTGGTGTTGGGCTGATGGCTGGATTTGATGATCTTAGAGGTCTTTTCCACCCTTAATGATTCTATGATTCTATGATTATGCCTCCAGCCTCCTGATATCGAGAAAATTAATATCCATTTAGTCCCTCAGCTGCAAGTTTCTAGGGGACACTTTCCCCAACACAGTTACTTCAGTTATTGTCATTTTAATGTAGCGCAGGTATTCCTGGCCTTATGCTGATCAGGGAATGCTCTGCTGCTATCATCAGTCAGTTTGTGTGTGTGTGGATGTGCATGTGATCTAGATCTCTCCTTGCTACTCCATTGACAGAAGGTATGAATCAGTTGGCTTGTTAACTAGAACACCTCAAATCTGTAGATCAGCCTCTAGCAGGTCAACCTTTCAGCTCCAAGAATTATCTCAACTCTCTGTCATTAAACCAGCACCTGACATTAAAAAGATGTAGGTTCTGCTTCAGTGGATAACATACATTTCTTTGGTGACTGCTACGAGGTAAGCAAGGAAAAAGAGGTTGACACATGCTTGGATGAGAAATATGCATAAAGAATATTTTTATTAACCTAGAACTGAATCAAGATCCCAGACTGAAGTCTTGCTAGGTTCTACATTTATCGTTAAGCTCTTCAGACTTCTGAGCTGCGGCAATAAATCTTTTTCTGCTAACGACATCAAGGCAGCATTGCAACTGTTTAGTCAAAACTGTCCTGCACGAACACATACAGACACATGCCCTTTTGGTGCTTGCTTGTTGGAAGAAAAATATTCAGTAGATCAAGGACAGATGTGCAAAAGTAAAAATATCTTCTTAGTCATTGGTGTGAATGAAGCTCTGCTAAAGAATTGAAAAAAAGTGAAGAATTTCCAGGAATTCAGGTGCTGGCTCAGGATATGCATCTGAATGGTACTGTACTCACAGAAAGTCAGGGGAACCACTGCATATTTTGGAGCCAAATTACCCCCTTTTAGCTGCAATTTCCCACTGAGTACAGCAACTTAAAGGACTTATCCCAAACATGAGGACATGCATCAAGACATCAATGACGTATCATGAAGACGAACGCTGAATGTTCATCTCTAAATTCAGTGCGTTATACGGTGACATTTTCTGGTAATATCTTGGCAGCAGAGCAGAAATACCTTTAATAGGGACAGAGCACAGAGCCCTTTCGAAAAAAAGAAAATATTTTCATTGCCACCCAGAAAGATGCCATAGACCCTGCTAATAACAGGGGTCTACTATTAACTCTTAATAAAGCACCTAACTGCTTTTGAAAATCTAGTCTTCTGGGTTTTATTAGTACCCCTTCACAGACAAAAGCCTATCGCCCCAGGCCCAATTCACATAACACCTCTAATCCTTCAGAATTTATAATTTAAATAAGCATATCAGAGATCTTAATCTGGATCATCCAAGAGTTTCTTTGTGGTTTTTATTTCAGATTCCAATCAAAGAGATAAAGGGCTGGGATTTGGAGTATTGTCTTCTGTAGTCTGGTGTTTCTTTTATAACAAGGACACCAATTGGATGAACACATCTGGGTGGCCCTGGACATCTATATCCCCTCTCAGATCACATCAGCTCTGCTGCACTGTGAATTCTTAGTTGGAGGCCATATGTAGACAGCATTTGTGAGGCAACCAGCAGTGAGATGGGCAGCCACTCCCTTGTGACTCCTCCAAGGTGCCAGCAGTTTGGATACAACTTGAACAAGCTGAGTGCCCATGGGGAGATGTGTACATGCACGCAGAAAATTAGCAAAACACCCGTCTTGCCAAAGGGGCCAGATTGGTGGGAGTACATGCTTGACAAGCAGCAGCCTGTGCTTCCTGAATTTGGAGGCAGCTGTGGCCCAGCTGATGTTGTAATAGGCAGCCAGCGTGTGTGTGTTCTTGGCCTCCATGGAAGCCCCAAAAAAGCAGGTAAACATGGAACACAGTCTGCTTGCCTAGGCCTGCCTGGCATTACGCACCCAACAAAACCACTGCCTTCATTCTCCTTGAAAGGTAAAACAGTTGCAGTTGGTTGTTGACTTTGGAGAAGCTGCTTACAGTGTCTGTTCCCACAGGGAGAAGAATGGGTCTCTTAACCTTTTTGAGGCTTTCCAGAGAACATATATGGGCCTGACACAAGGTAGAGTTTCTGGCTAAGGTACAATGCTGCCCATCCTTCTGTCTCAGGCGCTTTCACAGACCCAGCTGAGACCAGTGGTTGCCCACGGGGACGCAAGGTCCAGCCAACACCATACCTCAGGGCTGCTGAGGGTCTGCACGATTTCTGGAGCCACCTCACACTATCTGGGGAAAAGTGGCTTTGAAGGGGCAGTTTGTTGGCATAATTCTCTATAGCTCATTGCCCAGCTGGAGGTATGTCCCAGAAGGGGGATAGCTGAGGCTGCCCTGTGCTCTGGCACAGCCCACTGTATTCAGCAGTGGTGGGAAACATACAGTGCATCAGAGTGAGGAGTGGAATTTAAAATTATCTCATCAGCTTAGAAAAAAACAGACTGGAGAAAGTAGGCTGAAATTCAGTAGACACAAGTGCAGGATGGTATACTTAGGCTTGAACAAACAGCTCCTTGAATCTTCCATCCTGAAGGTGTGAGAAGCAGTCCTGCTCTGCTAAGCCCTAAAAAAGCCTCACCTACACTTCCGTGCTCAGTTTCATGATCAGCTAGAAGACCAGATCTTTACACTGTTTATGACTCAGCATAAAACAACAGTAGATGTTTGAAGATCTGCCATCGTTCCTCTCTGGCACAAATACTGCTCTTTGGTTGACAACGTAAGCTTTCTGGGGTTTCAGTCTGAGACCACCAGAATGAAACTTTTAATTTCTCCTAGAAGACGGGGCCAGAAAGAACACTGGAGACACCCTTTGAGTGGGAGGAAACAGTGATGCAGTTCTGCTGGGGAATACGCCTTTCTTCCCTCCTGTGATACTCCAAGTCGATAGTAGTATTACTCCAATGACATCAAGAAAATCAGGCTGCTATGAAACTGAAAATAATGCAGTGTTTAATTAGATGATTCTGATAAGAAGAACCAGGGGTAATGTGTGTAGCTAGAAAAGATTTATTGCAGCTTCATTTCCCTCCATAATTCCATGTAGGATTGCCTTTGGTCACAATACAGTTTCACTGTAATGGTGCTGCACATTGTTAAAAGTCAGCAGTCATTTATTTTGCACTGAACAGACTACGTTATGAAGGACATAATCCAGTTTGCTGTCATTTTGGCAGCTTGTTAATGACACAGGGCAGCATAGTATTGCATGGGTTCAGAATTTAACTGCTAAGCTTCAAGCTTCATGCTTTGCACATACTGTCATTCTTCAGAAATAGTTTTTGCTTTATCCCAAAACTCTGCATTAAATTTATTGTCACTTCTGGGTAGTGTCTAAAGGGCAACCAAATGACATTTTTCTTCATGACTGTTACATGATGTAGTAACACGCAGGGAAAGAAATAGCACTGGCAATTAACACGACCAGACCGTTTTTTAAGAAGCAGATGGAACAGAAAAGAGAACAGATCTGATCTGACTCACTCAGTAGAACTTCTAACAAATCCTCCATTTCTCTCAATCTATGTATGTCCTTTGTCTAGAAGGAAGGAATGTCCGGTGGCGTGGATATTAGCCTAGCCCTCAGGTCAGTCGAAGAGCTGACCTGGACCAGGTTCCTCCTTCCCTCTCATATTCCATCCCTATCTCCAAATTTCCAGGTAAAGGAAAATTAGGCCAGTGGTCCAGCCAGAAGCCACAGCACACACAGCTGGCAGCACCATGGCTTCAGGTTAAAGTCCAGAGAGCAGAGGCTTTATGAAGGTGAGCTTCCATGGCATCCTATTGATATCCTGGCCCTCTGCCTGCCAGTGCTCTGGCGATATTGATTTGCCCTCTGATCATAGCCAGATGTCCTTCCTAAGGTAGAGGGAAGCATGGGGAATTTATGCTGGTGGATAAGCAGCTCTGCTTGGTGTGATTTCTGTGGCCACAGTAAAGCTTGTTTCCTGGCTTTGGTTTGTATGAGTTCATATATTCTGAATTTTACTTTGACTTTCAGAGAGTAAAAGAGAAAGTCTGCTAAAAATGGATAACTCACTGCTGTTTTCACCACACATTATCAAGACTACCCTCCACTACATCAAACTCTCCTTGGTCAATTTTGCCACAAGTTCGTCTTTTGAGAGTATTTCGTACTAGAAATTGTTTCAGGTTCCTGGACCATAACCAACCTTTCTGGAAATCATGTAGAGTCTATGAGTTGATATGTTGGGTTTGTGATTTGGTTTGGTCAGTTAGTTTTACTTGGTTCATTGTTCATTTGGAGGTTCCTGATGACTAGAGGACACTTGGCTCTCCTGCTTAGTCCTATTTATAAAGGGTGGGAACTTGGGCACCTTCTGACAGTTCAGGCTTTATAAGGGCAGATAGGCAGAACGATCAGGCTATGGAGGCCATTCAGAGTGGATACAAAAAGCCTGACCTTCATGTCCTGAAGCCAAGAGGTTCTGAAGAGTGGTTCAAAGAGGGTAGGAGGAGCTGACACTAAGCAATTGATGGGCAAAGAATATGATCTTAGCAACTGCCTTCCGAAGGATGGCCATCAGGAAGATGCTCGTTTCTGGTGCCTGGTTTTGATGAACATCATAGCTTTACACACCACCTTGCAACACTGCTCTGTATCGCATTTACAGGGATACTTTATCATGCTCATGTTCCTAGATAAGTAATTCCACTCTCCATTGGGTGTTAATCCCTTACAAAAATTTCCGTGCACCTCTCCTCATACTATCACTCAGCCAGTGCCTTCAAACTTTCCTCTAAATCCCCTCATATCTCTGGTAACTGCTGTTCTTTTCCTTCATGGTCACTCAATACTCTTCTGATAACAGCCCTGCCAACACATACATTTCTCTTCAAAGCACAGCATTCCCATTATAGACTTATCCAACCTCTGTCCTTTTTCTATAGGTAACAGCTGTTGTGACAGCGATGAGACACCTCTACTCCATGATCTGAACCCATTGGGGCAGGTATTTCCAAACTGCACAGCTGGTGGTTTCAAGTCCTGTGGTATCAAACTGCTATCTGTAAACCTGTAGTGAAATTATTTCTGTGAAGTTATTTCCTCTCTGCCTTTCCACCATGCACTAATTTGTAATGAGGGAATGTAAGTTGCTCACTGTTCTGCTTTATGTAATTACGTATTTGGAACTTTAATTAGAACACCACTAACACCAGAGAAGACAAATGAATCCAGCTCTAAGACATTATTTAATCACCTAAATGCATTTTCAAATTAAGATAGAGCTCTTTGATAGCAGAGCCACTTAAACAAATCCACATTGGTAACAGTGTTTGCTAAGAAACTGTGCACACGCCGCCACCTGCATCCATCAAAACTAAGGGTGCTTTAAATCATCCAGTGCCAAAATTAATGCAAACAACCAGCAAAAGGATAAAGAAAAAAGAAAATAACACACCATCCCTGGGGTCTCTCTCTCTCTAATCTTTGGAAAACCCTTAGGGTAGACATATCAATTATTTTGTCTGTGCCTTCTTCGGTACACTGTTTGCATTACAATTTGGCATAATAATTTAAGAAGCTCTGAGGTGTCTTGGATGTGGGTCGTGGATTCATGGCTTGGAAATTGTGTCACAGATCTATCACTTTGCATGTGCGTGTTTATATAGTGTACATGTTCTGTATAATGTATGCATACATACCCTGTAGCTATTAAACACTGTAATTACATTTTTTCCTCTTTTTGCTGCAGTCAGTAAAAGTCTGGCTAGACTTTTCCTTTTTTTGATCACCTAACACATAATGTAGTGAGTTTCATGGCATGTGACTTACCAAAGAGCAAAGTCAATTTTTTTTCCTTATCTTGACTGTTGTTAAACTAAGTGATTTAACTCCAAACAGACAGCAAGACATTGTAGGTACACAGCAAGGTATGCACTTCATAGAGCTTGGATATTCAGGCAGTTCATCCTAGTTTTCCTCTGCTAAGGATCTGGTTTAGAAAGCAATCATCTAGAATCTGTGATATTTCTTCTCAATGAGGGTGATAGGAGAGACATTGAACACATTGAGTCAATAAAGTTGTGCTGGAACAACTAAAAGAAGGGTATGATCCATATTAGCCTCAGGCTGTACCATTGGCACATCATCCAAGAAAGCTGAAATAGCTGCATTCTTCTAAGATTCAAGTATGCTTTGAGGTGAAAATACCATTTAGCAAGCACATATATCAACAATTCATCTTGTGGACTTTTTCCTTAATACCACATACTGTAGGCCAAATTCAAGACTGATGCTTGCTCCTTGGCTTCACTGAGCTTTCATCCGAGTTAACATTTGATGTCTTCCATTTAAACCAGAAACAAAATTCTGTAGTAAAATAGGTGCATACATGTCAGTTAAGTAGTAGTAAAGGCAGTATTGGAATACACATAGGTAGTGAAATTTCTTATGTCAATTAAGTAGTAGTAAAGGCAGTATTGGAATACACATAGGTAGTGAAATTTCTTCTCAGGATACTTTATGTTTGAAATGTAACTGGGCACTAATCCGGAAGAGAAGTTAATTATTAAAAGAATTAGTAATTCTCTCCCAAACTGATGCCCTGTTACGAAATACTCAGAGCTGTACAGTAAATATAATAGAGCAAATGGTAGTTTTTCAGTACTGTCTAGTTAGTAAGGAAATATTGGGAAGAACAAATTGCCTGTTCTTCCTAAACTGTTGCACTGCAGCGTCTAGTTCATCATCAGACCCTACTGAGTAGGTGGCTGGAGGCTTACTGAGAGCTCTCCTTCTGCTGAACACCTCAGAACCACAAAACATGGGGTAGACAGAAGCTGGAAGTCAAGCCCTACAACTCCCTTGGGACCCCTTTCTTCCTTGCAGACACAGGAGCTGATTACCTTGGCTGGGCTGAAGTGACTGCTGCAGAAATGGAGCAGCCTGTGTGGAATGAAAATCACATATTGTCTAGCTGCAGGGAAATTCACAGGTTGTTTCCGCTGTATTATGGTGGATAGAAAACTAACAGAGAGCAGATGCCTGGCATGTTGTGTCATGGCACTAAGGAAATGTGAGAGAAAGCTCTGCTGCTTTAGCTTTATCTTCATCCTCATTGCAAAGCAGATGGTCCTGAATCATACTTATTCCAATGCCACTTACTCCTTGGGCAATGTAACAGGTCCTTGTAAAGAGTATGAGTTAATTTCTGCACATGTAAGAAAAGTACATGAGCAATATTTGTCAGCCAGGCTTGCAAGATGTTTATCATCCAGTTAAAGCACTTTTTTACAGTCAGTCTCCTCTCCCCACACCAAAGTTGGAGATGAAAAAGTGCTACCATGTAAAACCCCTTCAAGAATGAGGGAATGCCAAGTTGTACTCCATGGTCACACAAACTATCCCCTGCATGGCTCTTACACCGTAAGGCCTTTTGTGTTTGAGGTGAAGACAAAACTAACATTTTCATTGAAATTCTGCCTAACATAAAGCCAAGCTTCCTGTAAAGAAGAAGTTATAAGTGTATCCCTCCTTCCAAATAAAGAAATCTGTTGACTCAAAAACTGGCTAGGCTGGGCAAACTTTGCATTTGAAGAGCCTTATCTATGTTTTTTGCTTGGAACTTGAGACAAAGCCAGATGGGTTTAGTGTGTCATTACCAAATTTGACAGCACTCTAAAGTAGATGCCATGCTGCAGAGCAAGCAGAGTAACACACCCGCTGGGCATGAGGCCACACACCAAGTGGGAGGCGGTACCTGGCAGGGCTGAAGAGCTCCCACAGCTTTCTGCTCACTTCTCTAGGGGATGAAACTAGGGTAAGCAGAAATCAATCTATATTTCCCCAATGCTAGGAAAATCCCCATGAGTGCAGCCCCACTGCACTATACATTTATTACACAAATGACCTCATGCATATGCATTAATCGGCATTGTCAGGGAGGTAAAATTTGGATGGTCTAGTCCACACTACTCACACGTGTTGGCACTTGAACTAGAACTTTTTCCCTGTTTTAACCAGGTAGGCAAAATCTCATAAGTTTAGTTAACTTGTTCGCCTTCAACAGCCGGACAATCTTCTCTAATTATCAGCTTTTGTGATTAAGATAGCTGAGGATGCACTGGTCATTTAGATGAAACCAAGAAACTATAAAGGAGGCCTGTTGCTAGAGAATCATGTCCTTCATGTCTGCTCTTTTATGTAGGAAAGCAAGAAGTCTCCATGACAAGCTGTGAACATTTTCTGATATTGTACTGTGGTAATATCACGGTTTTTGACTTCAGGTGTAAGAAGGTTTGGGTTCTAGCCCTCAATCATGGGACAAAACAGTCATGTGCCAGCCCTGTACTTCTGAGAGAAACTGTTTGGCTGTTTCGGCTATGTTATTCAGACATGAATAAAATCATACTGAAGTGTGAAATGCAAATCCTCTTATTTATGAATAACTGGATGAACCCAGCCCTTGATTAAAATTTCTGTGTAATTTGATCATTATGTCCATGGCTATAATTGAAAGGCAGGAAAGGATATCACAGAGGATAAACAGAGTTGTTATGTGGCAGGGGTCTGAGTTTGATTACATTTGTAAGGCATAGTAAGTTTCTGCTTACATTCTAATTTATGAGGATGTAGGTCAAAGTCATTTGCTACAGCTCAGAGTAAAGCCAGGAGATACATTCTTTACTTATTATGACTAATATGACATCTGCAGATAGTTAAATAAAGAGTATCTCTCCTCCATGAGTTTTCAAAGCATCTTTCTAATACTGAAATGAGAAATCAATTCCAGGTTAAAGTGTCATAGTAACACCAAAACCAACAATGCGAGGACAACCTCAGACATGTGCCTGAAACCTGGTAAGCTTCCAGAAGAGCTCTATGTTCAAGGAAGAGTACGTGGAAGAAATCGGGAAGTGGAAATTTTGTGCCTGATTCTTCACTTGATTATAATAGTTGGAAAAAGGAAGATGAAGTTTCATCAGTCTGATTCACAGATTAAAGAGTGGACAATCACAGCATGTGCTTTGAAATAAAAACATTGCTGAGCAGTTGGTCAGGAAGGCTAAAATACAACCCTAAAACCTCAATAAGAAAGAAGAGGCACTAGGTCAGAGAGGTATTGCATAATAAGATGGCACATAGACTATGAAATCTGCTTGCCTGGCTTCAGCTCTAGGTTCTGCCACTGACCTCTCCTGTCTTCTCAAGCCAAGTATACCAGTGTTTGAATAAATGATCATTATTTTGCATTTGACCCTCATACCCTTAAACCTGGCTTTTGCAAACACCTGAAACTTAAAATGAAAATGAAGAACTTTTCAACTGTGCAGAAGATTTAAAAGTCAGTAGCTTGATCCTGCAAAATTAGAAGCTGCTTATTACACACATGCATATCACAGAACTACTGAAAGACTTAACAAATGGCATGCTTTAAACCTTGGAATGAAAAATAATTCACACAATTAATGGCAGGTTTATTATTATTTTTATTATTTGTACCAAGGTAAAACGTCACCTCAAAACTTGAAATGCCAACTGTGACTTCTATTAACTTAGAGTATTTATTGTCTTGTGCTTCAGATTAAATGTCATCACCTGGTGCATATGTGCTGAAAAGAAGAGTTTTACAAAGCATCTGCATCTCACATTGGATTATAAATGATTCTCACCCACCACTCATGAAGTATGAAGGAACATGACTTTCCTGTGTACAAAATCTTCTGCATGTTAATGTTTAGAAGGCTCTCTATACCCAGATGTTCACATCAATTAGGAGCAAAAGAATATTCACAAAGTTAAACATCAGGTACAGGAGCAACCTTGTTAGACTTTATTACACCAGATGGAGAAACACAAGTCCCCATGTACATAGCCACTTGTCCTCTTAGATACAGCAGTATTTCCCAACAGCTTACACACAGGAGGAAGGCTGGTCTCCTGAAGATAAATCTATATATAAATGCATGGTCTCTGCAAGTAGCTGATAAAAGAGACCAGGAGGAAACCCTGAGTACAGTTCCTGGGTAATGTAGGACTTAGTTAACTCCATGCTGCTGTGCAACTAACCTTGCAATCAAAGTCTGCACTGCTGCACTGTTTAGATTTTGCATTGCAGGTAGAAGATACAGCAGATCTCTTTGACAACAGCAGTGGGAACCCCTTTCAATGTGTGTGTCGCTGAGAGCCACCCAAAGAATTTATCATCTGAATAGGCCTTTGCTTCCTGTTTTGTGGCATTTGCTGTCATAGGTTAACACTAAATCTCAAATCCCTTTGAGTCCCATTTTGCTTACACCAACTGCTTGGATGAGACCTTGAGCAAGGTGGGTCGCTGACAGGAAGGACGTGTAGATCCCCTGTTCTTGAGTATTTTTCCCACTGCTGCAGACACAGTTGTGCTTCCCTTTCAAATCAGACAATTCACCCTTGCTCATTCCACGTTTGCTTTCTGACACAAAAGAGTTAGCAAAAATATCTAGTCTGTAGATTATAGCAGATATTTCTGTTCTCCAGATTACTGCAAATGAAAACTTACATCCATGCAATTTCTTTTGGGTGATGGATTTTGTTTCCTAAGAAGCATTACTTTCAAATCCTTTCAAATCAAATATGTTAGGCGCCTTTGTCATTCATAGCAGCACTGATGCTACACTGTGCTTACAGCTTGTGTAGTAGTATTTGAGAAATTGGATACCAAGCTCTAAAGGGTTATTGTCTTTTTGTTCCTTCTCTAAATTTTCCTCTGACATTTCCAGCTTTCTTCTCTTCACTGTTCCTCTGAGATTTCTCCTCAAGGGACAGTGTCTCTGAGTGATTTCATTAGCTGGAATGCTGTTAGCTCTGTTTGTGATAATGTATTTTCTCAGAAGTTTCTGATTTTAAAAGTTTTTAAATTTTTCCTTGTAGCTCACAACATCCACTACATGATATGACAAGAAGAAAGCCCAACCGGGAAACATGGGAAACACAGATCTCTTCTGCTCCATCTCCAGTAGTTACTGCATCAATCAGAGATAGAGACAGGCTTGTATCTTTGCTGCAGTACAGCTCCCGGGAGAGTGTCAGGCTCCACATGGTCGATTTGTCTCCTAATTTTGTAGATGGGCTGTAAAAACTTTGGTATCCCCACACTGACTAGAAATGGAGAGCTAGCCATGGCTTTTGCAACCCAGGTGAGGTTCGTTTTTCAAAAGTCCTTATTATTTTATGACTGCAACCTGGAAGCCCACAGACAAGTCCTGCCAAGGATCCTAAATTTCATCATGCTGACAGTGACAAATATGTGCAGATTATGCACAGCCCGAATGCTGAGTGATTTCACCAACTCAGTAGGAAAGATTCCTCTCTTAATTACACGGGAACAAGTAGGGAATTGCTCTAGTGACGTGAGTCATTTTGGATAGACACCAATACAGGAGAGAACACAATCTGGTGCCTTGAATGCTGCCAACAAAAGCCCGGTTGTATTATCCCATGATTTGACTGTGGCAGCCAGTCTCACTGAACTGATCTCTGACCCAGCTCCCACGGAAGTCAATGTGAGCCTTTGCACTGATTAAAATGCTTTTCACTAGACCCTCTTGGCAGACAGGTTGGATTTCAGATCATGGCCTCCATTACCTACTTTGATTGAAACTCATGTCCTCGAAAGTACCGACCTAACTGCCATCTGATTGCAAGACTGGTCCCGCTTTGACTGGGGGGTCAGATCAGGCGACCTTCTGGAGGTTGTTCTGACCTGAAATAATCTCTATTTCTTTATAATTTGGTAACAAATAGGGACATGGGAGTAACAGCAATGCTTTCACCCATCAACCTGTACTTTCAATGGAAAAAAGACTCCTGTGCAAGTGTCCTTGGGAATTTTAGGTTTTATTTAACTGCTGTATTAGCATACCTGTTCTTATTACCTTATGATGCTCTCATCATGTTACAACACAGATCAAGACAAGCCCCAAACTCCGGAGATTTATGTTCTCTAAAGGAATGTTTCTAAGATTTTTAACCCAATCAACACAAGAGCCTGGCTGGGATTTAGGAGGAATGACTTTTCCTATTTGATTTTGCAAGGTCTGTTTTCCCCTGCTTCACTACAAATTTCCAGAATTTGGGGTGATAGGATTTCATTTAAATAATTTAAACTCCCTGGAAAAAAAATGAAACACATTTAATTTTTCATCTAGAAAATATCACAGATGACACAATTTTGGAGATACATACCAGCGAGACCAGATTGCTGAAAAATACAGTTTCTGCAGTGTCCGCCCAGTCACCAAGGTTTGTGTCAAGCAGTGTTTGCTTTAAACATTCACTTTTAGGGCTTCTGGGCTTTACAGTTTGTTTTTGGTCTTCCTTCTTGATCTGAGTTTTCACACATTGAAACAAGATGCATTTTTTTTCCTGTGGAATTTTGCAACAAGTCTTGGGATATGGTAGCAAGATTAAATAAGTTTGTGCAAATGAATATCTATTTAAAAGCAGAATGAAGACAGAGACTCTCTAGATCTGGCCTTTCTGCCAGATTCCTGTGTACAGCATGGATTATGGAAAGACTGATGATCTGCCTGACTGACGACTGAACCATATCATTCTTCTTCCTTATTGCTTTTGACCTGATGAATAGCTTATGAATTGCTGATGACGTTCCCTCCACTAAGCAGATTGTACACTTATAAAAGGCAGGCTCATCTCTGTCCAGTCCAGAATCTCCCAGGATTCAATGTCCCTGTCCTAGTTTGGATAGGCTTTCTGTAAAGTCATGTTGCATTTTGGAGATTGTAGTTCTTCTTTGATATCACAGAGGTCACATTAAGGTAATTTATCTTCTCCTTTTCCTCTTGAAAATTGAGACACGAGTTGCACATTTAGGATGAAAAATTGGTCCAGAATAAACTCTATAGAGTCGATAAATGCCTAAACTAGATAAATAAAAGACACATAGCAGTTGTTATATAAGCGGAGTATGAATTATTCATAATTAATGGAGAACTAGTCCAACTCTTACCATAATTGCCATATTCTTACCAAAGATGATATGTTGTCACAAGCATGAGTGTTTTGGCAGCCGGTTTTGTACCGCAGTAAGCATATAGCATGCAGGTCTGATGATATTTGCTATAACTGTGCTATTAAACTGGCAGTTATGCATCCTAGATGTAATCAAGAGATCCAGGATCAGAGATTACTATCATCATTTCATAGAGTGAAACCTTGGGCAAAATTGTACTTAATCCGACAGAGCCCACTACTGAAATCCTTACATGGCGAAATTACTCATTGACGTCATTGGAGTTTTGCCTGAATAAGAACTTAAGAATAAGGCCCTGAGGGATTAGCTGTGCTTTTCTCTACTTACTCATTAAGCAAAACCTATGCAGCTTCTGAAGAATGTAAAATGGTGTGAATGGAAAGGTGGGTCTTACATAAAGTGAAAAAGGTTTTAATGGATTTATTGCAGACACTTTCATTAGGCTACTTTTTACATGTTGTTTTCTTATTTAGAAGAGTGCTCTCTACAGAAGAATGGGAGCAAGAAGATCTGCAATCTGGATGTGATAACCAATACGACGTATGATGTCACAAGGACTGTAATTTTCACACTTTTTTGACGTGGAGACCCTTAGAAAGCTTCCAAGGGACATTCAGACCTCCTTCTAAGGAATCCTAAGACTTCCTGACAGTAGTTTTCTTCGTTTTTGTTCATGGACCTCTTTAAAATAGCCCACCCGCAGAACTTGATTTAAAATCAATGCTGTAAGAGGTTACCTTTTATCAGAGAGGCAGCAATTGATGCTACTAAGGTTGGTCCCCATAAGCGTATAAGTAAACATTTGAAGGTGCAATATTTGGATCCAGTGCAATCACTGGCCTGCTCTAGGGCCTTCAGCACCTACTGTGCACCCTTCTTACTCCAAACAATGTAGGAATTTTCCTGCTGAATAAGAACCAGGATCCATCACTGACATCTGTCCTTCCTGCCTGATTGGTCAAATTTAACAAGGACAACGCCATACTGTTGGGAAAGGGGTCTGTCCTGCTTTCCCCCACTCAGTGTTACAAATAATGTTACAATTTGCTATCAGCCAGAGAAGGGTAAGACTTCTAATTTCCTCAGGCGTAATATTTTCTTTTCAGAGACTGTTTCCATCCATCCTGAAGGATGTGGTGCAAGTGTGAAGCCAAAAGATTGCATTTTTCTCTGGACTGTGGCATGTAGCCACACTGGATCATATCTAGAGGGTCTGACTTTATGAGGGACTCTGGCCCCACTGAACCTGGTAAATGGGCTTTAGTTCCCTGGGGTGGCTTCCTAAAACCCCTCTGGGCTGGTAGACAAGTTAGTGTTCATCTTAACAGGTACAGCCTCCTGCCTATTCCCTGGCAGCAGTATGTCATTCTACTGGACATGACTTTCTTTGCCTTCTGGAAAACACCAAAAAACCATTGATATACCATAAACACTCAATGGCAACTACATTTCTTTTGCACAGTACTAAATTCACTGCCTCTGTTTTCCAGTGCCGTAAAATTTCCACTTGCAGAGCAAGTCAATGTCAAGAAGCTGCTGAATGCTTCCTGATGCTTTCAAACTGCAGGATACCCTCTGATCCTGCTGCCTGGTTGGTTCTGGTGTGCAAAGGTGCTACCCACCTTACCCTACTGATGGCATGAAATGGGACTCATGAGTTACCCAGCTTGGAGCTTGACCAGGCAAAGACAGGAGGGAGATAGATAAAGCTCCAATTTCCCCCTTTCAGAATTAACGCTTTGATTAATCACATTGACATTCAACTAAGATGTAGATAAGTCAATACTAAGCCAGGCCTATAGAGAGTACTAGGCTTTATTGATGAATAATTTATAGTATCTCTCATCTTCTTTGGGACAATCCCTTTCTCATCCTCGCAAACAAAGCCATAAATAAGAGACTAAACCAAAATGTTATCCCATTCAGTATTTTTCAATATTCTTCCTTAATATTAGGGCTCTTTTTTTTTGAAGGTAAAAAACTTGGCCAACTTTGCCGTATTCCAGGAAGCGCAGACACTCTGTTTGTTGTGTCATGAAAATGAACAAAACAAATGTTTATCCAAAGGTTCAACATGACTGTTAAAGCTCAAGTAAATCAATCACTGCAGGTTAACCTTTGCTTGGAACACCAGTTTTCCTTTCTGAAAGCACTGTAACCGTCAGTTTGCAGAGTTACATGGTCTTTCAACATGCCACTGTCAGGAGAAATACTTAATGAAGAAATCTGGCACAGCAAATTCTTTTCCACTCAATGCTCTGTGGAGCTCAAAAAGTTTATGGGTTGCTGTGCCGCATCTTAAGGACATAAAAGATACAGTTTCAGCTACAAGCCATCTGGAAAAATACCATGAATGTGAAACTATTCAGAGTTTAGGAGAAGTTGATGTTCCCTGGCACATACATATCAGCACAGTTCAATTACACAGTTACAAGCATGCTTTCCTTCTAAATTGGCTTTGTGGAACAGATTCTAACATGTTATACCAAGATGTTTGCCTTACAAAGGGTTATTGTGCTGCGGTTTAGCCGAAGGAGATGAGAATAAGAAGATACAAAAAAACATTTGCAAGGAATTTAGGCCGTGGTAAACAATAGCTGTTCTCTGCCCTGACAGAGCAAATATTTTTTGTACCTGCAAAGCTCCAATTAAGTTGGTTAAGTAGTAGAGTTATCCAGCTTAACTGAATACTAAAATGGAAATCTGAGCTGTGTAAGGTGTCTTGCCCACTGCAAGGCAGCATTTTTTGTTTAGGAGTTTATTCCCCCTGCCAGTCAGTATGGATGGTCACTTCTCTCTCTGCACATTTAAAACAGGCAGCAGCGCTGCACAAAGTCAAGACGGGAAAAACACATGGACTAAGAAGAGAAATGGAGTGCTTTCAGTAGTGGGAAGTTATTTTTAGAGCAGGGTAGATGATACAGCGGAGGTGGACAAGTGGGATATATTTCACTGCATGTGGCTGGTCCAAGTAATGCTTGTTCCAGAGGGATTCTTAAAGGATCTTCTCACTTCCCTGGAAATTCCTTTCTCTCCTAGAGAAAATCCTAGAGCGCTCTTAGTTTGGATGAAAACCAGACTGTGACAGGAACTGGGACTGTGGGCAATGTACCTTATGTGTCCTGGCTACCTTTTGGATAGCTTGAAATTCTCCCCAATTCTCTTTGACTAAAAGTCTCTTTCTGTGGAGATTTTCAGTGATGGTTAGAGGGAAAATCTCAGCCATGTTTAAGCCATGTACAATCATGAGATCTCCTTTCTGTGTCCAACTGAACTGAACTGTAAGCATTTCCCACAGAGGCTGAGCATGCCACAGAGGTCTGCAGATGGGAGCTGCGGCAAAGGTGGTGGGGCAAGATGTTCCACATCTTGTCTTGCATTCCCTGTGAGAGCTGCTGCAGCTTCATCATAGTGTATCCCAGACACCAGGATGTCAAGCAGAGTGTGAGTTTCATGTCTTTGTCACTCTTTAAATCCAAATAGGAACTGTCCTTGGAGGAAAGCTGCAGTCAGGCAGTGGTGGCTTAATGCAGAGATACCTGGGAATCTGCAGCCAGTGGTTGCAGAAAGTGATATTAGGTGGGCTTACAGTTTGCTCCTGCCTCAGTAACTGAGCATCCCTGAAGCCCCACTGAGCTCTTGCTGTTATCCCCATATGGCAGCTGCCACCTTTCCTTACTACGTTAGATCCAAGAGTCTCCTTCAGCAATGCTGTTCTCTAATATACAAGGCAGACCTTGCTTCTACAGCCAGCTAAAGCTAAAACCTTCCTTTCTCTTGCCTGTGTCAGGACTACTGCAATAGCGTGCCTCCTCCTTACAGGTCTACTCTTGCATGTCTCTAGGGATGATTCATCTATTTCACAGCAGTGTGTAACCACAGAATCATAGAATGGGTTGAGTTAGGAAGCATCTTAAAATTCATCCCATTCAGCCCCCATGCCACAGGCAGGGACAACTCCCACCAGACCTGGCTGCTCAAAGCCTAATCCAACCTAGTCTTGAACACTTCCAGGGAGGGGGCATCCACAGCTTCCCTGGGCAACGTGTGCCAGTGCCTCACCACCCCTATTGTGAAAAATTTCTTCCTCATGTCTAATCCAAATCTTCCCTCTTACAATTTAAAGTCATTCGCCCTTGTCCTGTCACTACAAGCCCTTGTAAAAAGTCCCTCCCCACCTTTCCTGTAGCCCCTTCAGGTACTGGAAAGCCACTATAAAATCTCCCCAGAGCCTTCTCTTCTGCAGGTTGAACAACTCCAACTCTGTCAGCCTATTCTCACCTAAGGAGTCTATAGACTGATTAGTATCTCTTTCTGTTTCCACTTGCATGAGACCCTTCTGTCCACCCTCTATGTAGAGAGCCCATTTACAGGGCCAGACATGCATATATCAATTTTACGAACTCCTAAAGGGAAAGACGACTGCCACAGCCTTTCTGAAGCACTAAAGCATAGAAAACGTAATAATCCACTTCCATATTATTTGCAGACTCTGTAAATTGTGGGTTTACGTGTTGATGTGGGGCACACTCCGTATCTCCTCACAGCTTTATCCGGAAGTTTGTTATCTTCATGTCTGGACACCCTTTAAATTAGGCTGCATGCAACTGTTACGATTAAATCAAACCACAGGAAGACTTTTCAAATCCCAAAACATTTCAGTTTGCTCCCAAAGGATGTGCAAGAGAATACATGAAGCATGTGCAACCTGTAACTCAGGAGATACTGGGGATTTAAATGAAAGCTAGAAAACCCTGTGAGGTTTATTTTCTCAAGTTTAATTAAGAAATAGGGCATCCTTTACAGGATTCAGTGGGCACCTAACTTAGCTGCTTTGTATCTCTCCATAGAGAAGCTGTCTCTCTGCTGACTAGAGAAGAAGGCTAGGGTTATTAGGCCCACTAAGATGATGTTTGTTGTCATTCCTGTTTCTCCTGACTGCAGCCTCTCATACGCGCAAAATCCACAGTCTGGTGACATTTGTGGTACTCAAGAGGTACTCCATCAATGGGAAAAAATGTCATGCTTAACTTTCTACTTGCTGGGTCTCAATAAGATGCAGCCCCTCCATTCTCTGTTAGAGTTTCTAGTGCAACCCTAAGAGCATCAAATCTGACTGATCTGATTCAAAGCACATGCCGGACAGCAAGAAGGAGGTGGTTTCCAGTCTAGATGTCAGACTGCTTCAGGCTATAAATATATCTGGTAAAAAAGCAGGTAGGTGGATAAGGTGCTGGCCTCTCCTACAGTTGCAGCTGGGACACTCTGGATGTGGATGTTGGGATCCCCACAACACAGCAATGATTGCTACCCACTCGAGGAGATGCTGGAAAATACCTGGCTCTGATACAGCACTTTCTCTTTTCTCCACTTAGAGGTAATATCCACCAGCCCATGCTGCTGCAAAACCACTATGGCTGTGGGAGTCTTCTACTTATAGAGTTATTTCCTCTAGTTTTTGAGGTAAGCCACTAACCCACATTGATTGCGTGTAGTGTTATTGGTTTGAGCCTCACCTTAGAAAAGGTTCATCCAGCATTCAGAGAGGTGTTAATACACACCGTCCCTTCCACTAATAAAGGCGAAGGGCTGAGGTGGGTGGCATGGGAGTTCCTGCCACTGCTACCCACTCACACTGGGCACATTGCTGTCGGCAGGCTGGGGTACAGACACAGTCCCTTCAATGAGTGCCCTGCATAGACAAATCCAGGGGAGATTTTCCTATTTTCAAATAGCCACTGCAAGAAAGGGATTGCCCTTCAAGGCATTACTTAGCCTCAATCAAACAAGCATGATTTATACTTATCCCTTTGAAAGGAAAGCTGCAAACAAATGGTTGTTTTCTCCAACCACACAGCAAAGTCCTGTTTGAAGTAATTTACCCTTGGGGCAGAACATATAAAAGATACACCCCTGTTACAACCAGCTACAGCTTGCTGGGGAAAAAACACTCTAGTAGTGCTGGATCCCTGCTTCAGAGTGACTCACTAACAATGTTTACCCTTCATTATGATGCAGGTTTGATTCATTATTTGCTCAACTATTATGTCACTAATTAAAGAACTCTAAATAATTAGGACAATAGATGTTTGCAACAGCTTGGTGGGATGGAAGGAGTGACGAACAGGTCAGAGATGAGATGTGACCCGGTTTTAGAAAGGCAGGAGGATTGGAAGAATCAGGAACAAAAACTTTTTGTCTGGGGCTATCTTCCCCAACTGTCACAAAAAGAAACATGTTTTTCATGCTAGGCTGTGGGCTGTGGAGGCAATGTTTTGCCTCAGCTGGCTTATTCTGTGTATTTTGGTCATATGGAGAGGGAAAAGAGGTCGACATAGAACTGCATTATTTTAAAACCAAATAATCAAGTTCCGTACAGAAATCGGCAAATGGAACTAAAGTCTTCCTCAGGCTAAGTGACAATACTGGATGAGAAAGGCATAGTACATGAATAAGTTACCTGGAGAATAAGCTAGTCTGTGACTTTATATAATTTAAATTTATCTACTGTGAATATGCATTCTCTTGGCCCTCAGTAGATATGAGGTCTAATAGCATGCTTCAAGGCACAGATAACCAACTGTCTAACACATTGTAGGAAATTTACTTCTTCCTTACTCTAAAATGAGCACAGAAATTAATTACTGTAATAAAATGGCAAGAAAAGCACACCATGGATGTCCAGAGTATCTGCAAGTAGCAAAGGTGTTGGTAGGATACTCTAAACTAGTCACACCAAAATACCCATCAAAAGAAGGCAATTTAGCTTGGAAACGAACTACTTGAAAGTAGGAGCTTGAGGAAATTGAGAGAGAGGGCATAAGAATGTCAGCCTTTCATGTTTGCAGCTAAGAACTGAACATATGGGGGAGTGGGAGGACTTGCTGCTTGTTCAGAGCGGAGCGTCTGTTACACAAGAGATGCAGCAGTGCCAAGCTTCCCAAGTCCAAGGCACACAATCTCCTTGCACAGATGCACAAACGCGTGTCTTGCCTGCGTGCCCCATCCTCAATGTTGCGCAGAGCTACATCAGTTACAAGTGAATGATTACACACTGCTAGCTGGAAGTGGGACTTGTCATGATTAACATTTGGCCCATGCGCCAACATGTCTCCTGCTTGTCTCTTTCAATCAAGGTATTTGATATCGATATTCATCACCAAAGCCCTGGAGTATCCCATATGAGCAGGAACTAGTTAATGTTTAATCTCCTTGTTTTTCTTTTCTTTTTCCTTTCTCAGTTCCTCACCCTGCTTCACACATTTTGCAATGGAACCAGCTGTGCCCTCCTTTCACTAAGTCCTTGGCTCTTGGTGTTCACTGGAAACATTTTCCAGCTGTGAGATGAAAGGTAAAAGGTTTAAAATTATATAGTGGACAATAGACCTCTGAAACAGTTTATTCACAGTGAATCTGGCATACTCCCTGCTAGATACCACAGACTGTAAGAAAAACTTTGAGTGTAGCAACCTGGCAAGCTTTTTTTTCAGAAAACATAAAAATGGGCCACCCAAGGATCTGTCTGTGTTCTCTTGCAATGGGCAAAGTCCACTTTTGACCAAAGGGTCCCAGAACTTTTTGACTCATCAAGCCCAGTTATATGCAGCCCTGGGACCGAGCAAAAGAATCAGTAGGCAGCAGTCATTGCCCAGTCCTCTAGGAAACCCTCCTGCTAACTAGCAAGCTGAGGGGATTACGTACAAATTCATGTGGCAGCTCTATAAGTTCATCTTGCTTAGGTGTTCATTCCTTTTCATTCATGTACTGTCTTTTCATAAGTGTTTCACTCTCAGAATTGTAATTCCTTACATCTCCATCAAGAGAGCATTCCTTCATCCCCTCCACCCATTTGGTGGTTTTCTCACTCTATGATTTCTATTGCTTCAGCTGCTCAGATCAAGAAGAGTAATATTTTCACCACAGCTAAATAAAATACACCCACTCACTCATTGCCACAACTTGTCTTTAAACTATCTGGAGCAAAAAAAAATCCAACAGGTAAAATATGAATTTACTGTGGGCTCAAATGAGCCTTGGAGGAGTGCAACACTCTATGAAATTGCACAGGACAGAGCAGATATTGTCTGCACCTGAATTCGTTAGACTTCAGTGTAAAATGTTGGAGGTGGGTACACCAGAAACCACAGGTTCTGCATCCTGTTGCGACTGTCCACTTCTCTCCTGGACTCACCACAACATCTCCTGGTAGTCCAGGGTGCTTTAGATCCTCAGGTGCTTAAAATGTAAATTCAAGTTTCCTTGAAGGAGGATACCTAAACTTGATGACCAAGTAGAGAAAAGCTCAGCAGTGCTGTTTCTGCTGCTTGGTCCTGGGCTCAGCAATCCAAACAAGACGAGGCGCGACACTTGACCCACTGAACACAGTCTCGCAGAAGCAAGAATTTGACAGCATAATCTGGCTGTTTGGCTTTATAATCTAAGTTGACAACATGGATTGCTATTACAAAAGAGAAAACTGAAACCATGTTTTCCCAGACTGTGGAGATTAATCTGGTCAGAGGAGATCCCATTTCTACAATGACAGCAAACGGCTCCCCACCTCCCCCAGCATCACCTCTCACTTGCAGGTCATCAACCAGGATTTAGGCAAAAGGGTGTTGCTCAGTGTAGCGGGGCCTCATGAAACTTGAAAGAGCAGTGACCTACAGGTCATCCCCCTGCCTGCAGGCACAGAAGTGGTTGTGGGGGTGGGAGGCCCTCAGCCACACCCTGGCTTTGGCAGAGCATCACATTTTGAGGGAGAGCCACAGGACACAAGATTGTGTGAAGCTCAGGAAGTCCCATGTAACTCCAACCCAACCCACATACCCCCCTGAGAAGGGTCTGCCATGACAGGTAGCAAACAGTGGTTTCCAAGGACTTTTTGTGGCTGCCATGAGATGGTTTTACCATTGTGAAAAAGCTCCCTTCAGTCAGTGCAACAAACTAAGCCAAAACAGAGTCAATGCTCAGTTCTGACAAGGAGGGATGGGAGGTATCCCAAAACTCCACTTTCAGCAGCAGATAATAGTGCTACCTCCAGGTGCAAAACCCTGCAGTGCCGGTGTTGAGTAGCACTCTTATTCTGGAAGCTACTGTACCTCAATTTCTGGGGTCCAACAGCTCTGGGCTCGTTAACTCCTTCTGGCTCTTTCTCAGGCTCCTTGCTCACACTGCGATTTTTCTGAGATTCACAGTGAGACTCAGCCCACACAAGACCAGATGTAATTTATTCCAAGTAATTTTGAGACGGTCTGGTTTAAAACTTGAGAGGGGTCTGGATTACTGACGTGGGAACTGTCTTTCCAGGAATGCTTGCATTGGTCGTGTTAATCACACACTTACACTGGTATGTACAGTGTAACAGGTTCTCAGGTGTTTTTCGCAGTAGGCAAAGTGACTGCTTTGACACTGGACTATCACATTTTTCTCACTTGCATTACAAAACCACACACAAGATTTGAATTTCCTGTCCCCTGTAGGGAAAACGAAAGAAATCACTACTGTGCCTCAGTTTCTCTTCAGTGTGGAACAAGAAACAAGCACGAAGAGAAATGGTGGCTTCCTCAAAGCCATCAGAGCCGTCAGTAGAAGATAATAAACCAAGCCTTTCTTGACTGTTATTCAACTGCCTTCCCATGGGACCTTATTCTCTTCACTGACAATATTATATTTGGTTTTCATAACTTTTAATTTAAAAAAAAGTAAAAAAATATTTTCCATGATGAGCTGTACTAAGCTTATCCTAAATTTCATCAAAAGTGATAGAGGAAGAGTGGGTGATTTGATGGCTCTTGAGTAAGTGAAAGTCACCACTTCAGATTGCCCTGGTGAGTAGGAAATGCTTTGCCAATGGACTATTGGTGGTGGACTAGACTGTCAATATATAAGCACAGGCAGGACATGCTCAGAGAGCTCCTCATTTTCACACTGACTCGCAGGCAATGTTTTTCTTTCATGTTACATGCCCCTGTCCCAGGGATATTTGGGCCAAAGTAGCAGTATTACTATTACTGCTTGAGGCCTCATCCAGATCTGAGTCCAAGATAAATAAAAACGAAGATAAATTTCTCTTTCCACTCATGCATTAAGAACTTACCGAGACCCAAGACGCAAACAAACAACTGGAACAAAATTTGATCTGCTGTAAGAACATTTTGTTTGTGTAATTAATGGGCATTTAAAGTGTTTTACAAACAGTTTTGATAAACCCCACACAGACCTTTCCTATCGAGATTATAGGATGGTGGTAGCTGCTCCAGAGCAAAACCAAGATCTCAAATGCAAATAAGTGACAGCCTGCAGCTTTAAATATCAGCTCTGGAGGGCAGTGATTTCAGCACAACAGATGCCTTTCTCCTGTGAAATTCCCACGCACAGGAGACCTCGGGTTCATGTACCCTTAACTTCTCCATCCTTCAGCACTTCATTTCCCTCAAGTGAGTGAAAGTTAAGGAGGGCTCCACTTCCAGTGAAGATGCAAATGTTGTTTTGAATTACAAAAAGGGAAATGAAGGACTCTCCCTGAACAGCCTGATGTGTTATAAATTCCTTTGTTGTAGACATAGTCTAGGGTCTTCCTTCATCAAATAAGAAAACTAAAGGGTTCAAAATGCTTTAGCACCACAAAAAGCAAAGTTTAACTCACAACTCTTAAGCAATATTTCCTCCCACCTCCCCAAAGCCCCCCAAAACAACAGTACTGCAATAGGCTCCCGAACACTTCTGCTGCAGTTTACACATCTCAGTGTAGCAGAGCTCTGGCCTGGCCGGCAGTGGCTTACTTTTTTTAAGCAGGCAAGAAGAAGACATGAAGGAGTCAGGACAAACCATAATACACATAAGCTGAAAGCTGCTGGGGAAATGGGGTGAATTAAGCAAGACAGGGTTTCCTGTGCTAGCATTTCCAAGCCATTTTTTCCTAATTTAGTTCCAGATTAGGTTGGTTGTACATCTGATACCAAACAACTCCCTTTTTTGCTTGTTCGCCAACCCAGGCTTGAAAAGATTAGAGAAAGACCTAGGCTTTGACAGAGTCTACTGCAAGAAGAAAGATATTATGAGAATATTATCCTTACAGTGTTGAAGCATAGGGAGGAGACACATGGAGGAAGATTGTGCCTCATAGTTTAGTATAATATGCCTCAGAAATAATAGTAAATGCAAAAAAAAAAAGAGAGTAAAAATTACAGGACTCAATAATCATTCAAAACTGGTAGTTAAAAATCAAGAAATGCAGCATCAAAGGGAATTTGAACTGCCCTACCCAACAACCCGGAATATAAGCCTAACCAGTAATACAAAAATAGCATCTTCTTATAAAATGAACAATCTGTGCTAAGCCACAAAGCTTCAAAATATCATCTGGTTCTTCTGACAAAGTATCATCCCTCTCTGCCAGATATATTCCTGTTACTTTCCTTCCAAATAGAAAAAGAGAAGAAGAAAACTGCTCAAATATGGTGAAATAAATTCATTACAAAAATAACAGAACCTGTAGCACTTACAGATAAAAATTTGGAAAGGGATTCTTAGAGGGGAGGTTTGTAGTGCTTTTTCCAAATGACTCACACCTGTCCTGAAAATTATCACCTCTGAAAGATATCATCTTCTAGCACTAAAGATGGAAAAATTAGAAACTACTAAATTATTTGTAAATTAGAAAGAGAAAAATATGGGGATATGTGTGAGCAAGGGGCCAATATTCCCCAGTTGTTCCATGGTGGAAAGAAGCGGGCAGTTCGTCACTGTCCCTTGATTTGAGAGATTAGAGTCCCTCAGCTTCCTGCTTACAATACATGGAAAGAAAATTTTCATGGAAAGGGGCTCAGCCTTTGCAGTTGGCTGTCTAGCGTCTCCCTGTCTACTCTAGTAGATGGATTAAATCTTGAGTGGTCTGGAGGTATGAGTTGTCTTAGGTGTACCACCAGGTTTGCAACAAATTTAGGAGCTTGATTGTGCTCCTGTGCCTTGCAGGAAAGGGTTAGAAATACCACAGGGACCAAATCCTTATATCTCTTGTTCACAGTGCAAACCAGTGTGGGATCTGTGGTCAGATGTGATACTTCCTGCTTATTGTGGGTCACAGCAAAGCTGAACTGCCAATCAGTGATGACAATGTGAGTAATTCAGCAAAGATCAACAGAAAAGTTAGCTGGGACCTGCAAGCACTGAACCATGATGACTGTGCACTGAGCTGCTTGGAAGTCCTTTAGGTGGTCACAAACTTGTCACTGGCTGATCCTTGCGGCTTCTGACAAAATTGTTGATTTGTCTTTCTCTCCTGTAACATCTTGCCTTCCTGCTGGATGCATATCAGATGTAAATACCCTTCTGCCAGGTCTGGATTCTCAGTCAAAGAACTTGGTTTGACAGCTGAGAGAGGCCGTGGAAGCTCTACTTTGCATGTCCTATCTGGGAGGCTGCATCCTGCATTCAAGGAACAAGGTAAAAAAAAATTGACTAATTAAACATTGCTTCATTGGGTGAAGACAGGAAAGAACAAAACCGTCTGGAGGCCAACACTACCAACAGTTCCTCGACTGCAAACACAGGAATGAGAACCAGAGCCTACCTTTCCTGGGAAAGACACTCCCCACCACCATTCCCTCAATTCCCATTCTTCTGGGCTGTGAAGGCAAGAAGTGCTGAGGCCATTTCACTTATTCCTGCATAAGCAGCCAGGCAGATGCTGGAGTTGCTGGTTGGCTTGGAAGAGCTGAGTTGCCCTTTCAACCACTGTTACTGCTAGCAACCTTCTCTGCCTGCTACCCTGCTTGCTTCCTCTTAATCACTGGGTTTAAGCTGCTCAGCACATGACAGCTGCATGGAGGCTCTGGGAAGATTCCTTCCCATATGAAGACACTTCCCATCCAGTATCCTCTCCTTCTCCCAGTGGCCAGAACTTCAGGGCCTCAATGCTACAAACTGCATTGCTAAGTTAGGGAGATACAGGTTTGTTGGATACATTTGGGTACCCTACTGTATCTTCTTCAGTTCCTTCAACTTCAATGTGTATATCGGTGTGGGTTTCTTAGGTCTTCCTGCTAGGTCTGTCCACATCTCCTCACTAGCCTTCTGGTTTCTGGCTCTGGGTTTTTCTTCAGGAGAATCCACTCTTCTTCCTCTTTAGACCTCAGCATCAGCCTTACGTATCAGACTATTAGAAACTGCATATTCTTAAAGGCTATAAAACATGCAGTTGTCTAAAGAGAACTTGGTTTACTGAAGTTTTGCATTAGAAACACATTATTACACCTGTAAATTTTTTGTATGTTACTTTTTAAATAAAATATATAAAAGGTGTTTAAAAATACACAGTCAACCAAAAAACTTTGATTATATGACTCAGAATTTGGAAAGTCAACAGAAAAATTAGGCCCAGCACTGAGCCACTGGCAACTCAGTGGCTGCCTTCTTCCCACCCATTTTCACCCCCCTGCATTCTCTCCTTGCACACTTCATTACCACATCACTTCTAAATCCATTGAAATGGGATTACTGATACAGTGTTTGTTCACAGACCTCAAACTATGTAAGCATTTCTAGTGTCCTGTGAAGGTCTATGTTCAAAGCTTTTTAAAAGTATGGCTTAATTAGATCTACAACTTTGTTCCCGTTGGCTTTCTGAATGCAATATAAGCATCTGAGATTTGAGTTAGGTGGAATTATGGCATTTAGAAAAACACAAGTAAAATTAATGACTGGACAATGGTCTACCTAAAGGAATATATTTATTCCTTACAACCTTCATGCTTAACTGTAATATAAGTATTTATTTTTTCATGATAAGGTCAGTTGATAGTTCAAACATAGCAAGATTAGACCTCACAGAGAGGGGTTCTCAAGCTCTTTACTCAGTGTGAACTGTGAATACATTCTTTTCTGAGTCCTAAAGCTACTGTAGGCTTTCTAACACACTCTTTGTTGAGGCTTTTTTCAAATGCATTTGTGTGTGGAACAGGAAAGGAGGGAGCAAGAGGATAAGTTAATGGTACATCAAGAGAGGAGGAGAGAGAGAAGACAGTAATACACATTACTACTGCTTATGCAATTTCCAGATGTTTGTTAATGAAAAAAACATAGAAGGGATGAAATTAAGAGAAAAACTTAAATAAAAATAATCAAAAACAAAGTTCACATTTGTGTAAAGTTTGCTGCAGCTCAGAAACCCTTTGTGTGAACCTGGACTGATTTATGATTTCACATCAAAACCACGCCAGCCAAGGGATTTTGCATGGTTAGGTTGTGAGACCAGATGATTCTCACTACTTCCAGGGTTTATTCAATTCCCAGAACACAAAAGGAAAGCCAGAGGGTGCAAGCCTGCATGAACTGACATAAAAGAGAAAACAGCAAATCTCTGAAAAGGACATGGGCCAAGTTTTACATAGCTCCAGTTGTGAATTAGGAATTACCACATATTCTTTCCACACTAGTGATTCCTTTGAAATTGCACCCTCTTCCCCTTCAATCCAGAGAGCCTAAAGTTACATGCGTCTTGGCTCTTCTGTGCTACATAGCTTGGCCTCAATCTTCATCTGCAATGCTACATTAAAGTTCCCAGGAATCGTTAACCAGGCACAGATTTGGGAAAGAGGAAGAAATCAAGGGAGTCGGCGCATGCTCCAGGTCATGTAAGGCAGTAAGGATAGCACAGCTGCACTGCTCCCACCACGCTCAGCATGGCTGCCTTGGCTTATGCTAGGCTATTTTTAAATCACAGTATGCCATTTCCTCATGCTTCTCATTCTTTTCTCTCGCTATTGCTTAGGAACGTTATTCTCATTTATTTAAATGGCTAGAATACCAGGCAGTCACCATTTCCTCTCTAATCCATGTTGACTGCAGACTGCTATTTCTCAGTAGTGCCTATGCCATTTCAACATGCAGAATGTACGCTTCCCATATGATATATATAGTGCCCTCTGACACCAGTTCTTCTGCTTCTCGGTTCACTGAGACAGTGTCCAGGCAATGCCAAAATGTGCCGAGAGTCCCACAGCTGCTGTTTCACGTTATTTGGTATACGTCTTCCTCATTGTGATTATTCATTAAAGCTTCCAATCTACACAGGGAGGACAGAAGTTACCAAATTGGAGGGCCTACATCCGTACATTTCTCTGACATGATTCATTAATCTTTTTATCTCCTCTTTGGAAGAGAACTAGAAGTTTTACTCAAAATAGTGGTTCATTTTGGTATCAAAGTGACTGATGATGAAAATAAAAAAACTTACAAGTGCCTCTCTGGAACTGAAATCACTAAATATCTCTGAAATATGGTCTTCTCTGTGCAGCTACATCTTTTCCTCTTTGAGATCTGTCTTTGAAGAGTTCATCTTGAAGTGATCTCTGGGAAATAATACAACTAGCACTGTACCTAAAGGTTTGTAAACTGACAGACACAAGCTACCTCTAAGAGGGATGCAAATGTCCAACAAGAAGAAGGATGTGTCCCTAGTGCTTGCAAACAGCAAGGACCAGAGCCGTGAAACTCCTGCTACTGCTGCCATTGCCACTGCTGGATTCCACACCAATGAGGGCTTGGAAAGCTGTCTCCAAGGGGATTCCTCCTACTCAGAAATCATAATTATTAGCAATTCTTTCTCAGAAAATGGAACGGTTCTTGCCTGAATTAGGTCGTATGGGTCTCTGTGTTTCCAACAGGATATTTTTCATGTCAGCTTCTGGAAACGTGACCAGATCTCTTTTTCCTTTAGCAGTTGTTGTGCAGTTGGTACTGCCCTGTCCTCAGTCCAAGGCAACATAACTCCTTCACAGTAGGTGGGGTTGAACCACATCATGCCATGGAGGATTCTACACCATGGGACAGTTCTTGCTCTCTAAACTATCCTGGAGCAGCTGCCTGAGTTCTTGGCTGCTTTGCTTTCAACTTTTCTCATAGTGCTACTCATCTGTTGAAGGTTTGTTAACATTTTTGTGTATTTATTTATTGGCTGTGATATAATGGCATACTAGGTACCGTGCCTGAGTTTTTCTTGTGCTGCTGTAGAACTGAAAATGCTTCCCATCATGATTAAGATTTGTGTCATCTGCCAGTATTTTAAATGAACAATTGCGCTGTCACAGTGTATTTTGGTCCATATGCCAAAAGGGCAAAATTACCACAGCAACTCTGACCACTGTTAGGAGCTCTCAAGACAAGTCTGAGATAAGGATTTTTTTTTTCTAAAAAAAAAACCCTAACCCAACCCAAAAAAATCTCTCTAAAAAAAAAGCAAAATCAGTTGATTTTGCTCTGGGAGATTGGCTCACCCATGCCTACTACTTGGAAGATATTCACATTGCACAAGGCCTTTGCAATAAGGAAGAAGAAACTTGGCAGAGAGATCATAAATCAGTTCCCATTCCTGGGTGACTCAGTAATGGTTCATATTAAGTAGTAGTACAAAATTTCAGAAGTTTTATCATATTTTAATGAATTACAGTTCTGTTGAAAAGGGTGAGAAAGGAAAAACCTCTCCAAGCTTCATTTTTGCAACCAAACTGGAGAGCAGTTCCTGAGTTGGCCTTATTAATAAGATATTTCCAAGCCAATTAGGCTTAAGTTGCCACCTTAATCTCTCATTAATATGTGGGTTTCTCTTAGACTGCCAAAGGAGGAAAAAAAAGAAGCACATGGTGGGAGAAAATTGCCAAAATCTCACCTCTCTGACAATGACTATATGTGAAACAAGTTGGTACTTATCTTTAGTCAAACCAGTCTATGGGACTGTTGGAAGAATTTAACAATTTCAATACCTCAGACAACTTTCTGACACACTGTTTACTGGCCCCTGTGCAATTGTCAAACCTTGGATCTGACTAAGGACATTTTTTTTCCAACAAGGAAATTACTTCAGATTGTGCGAAGTTGTCAGGAGATTTAGAAATTTAAAGCTGAACATGAAATTAAGCTTATCCTACTGTGTGCTTTCCCAGCTTATGCCCTATTTTCAAAATAAGTTTTTTTAATTCAGGCTTATTTCACTTTTTGTGGGGTTTGGGCTGGAAGAAAAAAGGAAAAAGTTTATGGAAGCTGATAAGGTAACAGAGAATCGGAATTCTCCCCATATTTTCGTATTTTTTTTTTATGTGTGTATGAATTCAAGCACTTTCAGTACAAGTTCACTTTAATCCTCTAGATGCCATTTGAGAATGGAGAAGAAACAATGTCTTCGTTACTGTGCTGGTCAACTGATACAATTTGATCTTTAAATCAGCATTTAAAGGTCTCAGCATTTTGAATAACCTTTTACAGCCCTGAGAGAAGTGCCTGAACTTGTGGTTTGTGGCACTGGGTTTGTACCCCCAGTGCCAGGCTGGTCCCTCTTCCTGGTGCTGTAACCAACGAAGCACAACACAACCTCCTCTGCAGCAATGACTTCTAGTCCTAAGAGACTAAAATAATGAGGAATCTTTCTGCAAAGTTTCCCCTCATTTTAGATAAAAATATACATATTTATGTAAAGTCTTGTTCATTTAAAAGTAATTGTGTTCACAGCACTTGCACTTCTCACTAAAAAAAAACCCCAAAACTGTAGAAATTACATGGCAAATGTTTTTGCATGGGTTTCTTTGATGAGGCGTTCCCAAAAGTAGTCTTCATTTCTTGCAGAATGTTGAACGAAGCATAATCCCAGTAGGACACTGCTGTTTACTGATCTCTGTTTCCAGGAGATTAAGAAGTATATGCCCCCTCACCACTTTCTCATCTGGAACAATCCCTAGAAAAACTTCTAAGTAATTATTACCCTACATATTCCTTATAAAATTGCTGCTGGTTTTCTTTCTGCACTTGTGGAAAACACCACTTTTAAAAGATATTCTATAAATAATAAAATATATCTGATACTGGAAGATAAGCTTTAGTCCATTAACACAAACATTTTTAAGTTAAAATCTGCATGCAAGTTTGTGACAATCAATGTTTTTTTTCAGTGCTGCTGTTGTTTATTAATGTCTTGCTTATTAAAGGTGACCAGCATCAGTAGTTAAGAAAAAAAATAGTGAGACAAGCACCCAGATAGCTGAATACAGCATCAGAAATTAAATTCTGTCATTCCCACCTTTCTTCACATTTTCTAAATAAATAAATATTCCCTTGCACTAATAACTCCTTCTTGAATCTGGTACCACTACTACGGTCAAAGAGGTCAAGTCCAACTGTTGAGTTTAAACAGTTGTGCAATATTGTTTAAAACTGCCCCTTTTTTCCTTCTCAGCTTTTATGAAAACAGACTTAGCTGTTTTTCAGAAAGATCTGATGGTTTTGGGTACTCCAGGTCAGAAACATCGCAGACGTTGTCCACTCTTAGGATGCACTGAGCTCCCTGGGAAACTGGCTCCCTTCAGAATTCCCAGCTTGGGTACAAAATGAAACAAAAACTTCAGCAAGGGAACTGACTCCCAGGGAGCAAAAGCTGACATCCTGGTGGGCTGATTGTACCTTGCAAGAACAGCACACATGACTTCGGATCACTTTCCTTCAGTATCCTCATTCAACTCTGTGTGTCTTTTGTGAGCTCTCACAATTCACTGAACTTTCCTAGGGGCCTCTTTGTTACTTCATTCATGTCTTTTTTTTGTCTTCTGTGACAGATGCTTCTGCTGTACTTCACCAGCCTCCTTTGTGTACAACAGTAATTTCGGTGGAGATGCTGTCTCTGAAGATCAGGTTGGGTCACTGCCCTCTTTTCCATTCTCCTACTCTCCGACTCCACACTACCAGCTTGCTTGATCACTGAACTTTCCCCTATGTTTTTGCCAAGTTAATGGTTTCCCTATGGTCTCAGTAGATGGGCATTTCTTCCTTGCCACGTTCCTTTTCGTTCTTGAGTTTCAGAAACGCACATAACTTTAACCTACTCTCCAATTACAGCTAAATTATTCCCTAGGGCAATTAAGGTGAAACATTACTTGGAAAGACATTGCTAGTGTTTTGAATTAACAGCTGCATTTGATACAGTTGTCAGTATTTTTCCATTAGCAGTGCTAACCTCCCCACCCTCCCTGCAAACCCATAAAATTGATCTGATTCCCATGGAACTGATGGGAAGAGTCCAGGTGCAGTTTTTCCCAGTGAAGCTAGAATAAAACATTTGTGAGGACAAGCTGATTGTCAGAATTCCCTTTATCGATCTCTTTCATTCAGTGCATTACAACTCAAAAAGCCCTTCCCCTTCCTTTTAATCCACTTTAATCAGTGGTAGATTGTATTTCAGCAGGACTTTAATGGATTCTTGAGGATAGTTATGGAGCGCTTTACTCTTATGACTTGGCGGCTGTGCAATCAGTCTACTGGCTTAAAATCCATCCGATTTCCTGGAATTCTTCTGAAGAGAACTGAAAGGAGCCTGACAGTGACAGAATTACACCACAGCAGGGAAATCTGCTCATACACCTGGTATGCGCTACTGGCTACTCATTCCTCTCTCTATGTGCCAATCAGTGACTCTCCCATAGATGTAGTGAGAGAACAGCAGCACTTATTCACAGGATTTCAAAAAGTCCTCATTATCCACGGATGCACAACGTATTTACAAAGTCAAAAAGCTCTAATTGTCCTGTCCAATGCAGAGTTTCCTTTAGCATCATTTATAGTCCTGATCTATCATTCTGTGGTGATGGAGGATAAGGAGAAAGCTTTGGGCAACCTAATTCTCTAAGATACAATCAAGGCCCATAAGACGTATCATTACTTGAGTAATGCTGGCATTAAGCTAAGCCTTAGCTGAACGATAATGTCACCTTTGCTCAATTAATGCATATTTTTTCAGGATAAGCTCATGCATGGTTCTTGCATTTTTCTTGCTTACATTTTGGTTTTGGTATTTAGTTACATTTTTAAGCAAATGAACATTAACATATTTCTCAATTGCAAATGTTTTTAGATTAACCTTTTGAGATAAATGAAAGTAAATGATGTGTAAAACTTTTATCTACTGACTTGCTGTGAGCAAGTAAATGCAGAAGGATACTTTAAAATGTCCAAACTGGCCATTCAAGTACAGCAGTAGCTACAGTGCCTGGAATATTGGGCTCAAGAAAACATCTGTGGTTAGGAACAGCTCAGTTTCACAGCATTTCCTCAATAAAATTTGAAGAAAAGCAACACTCTCTGGGCTTTGTATTTACAATAAACCCCTTTGAAATATTGTAAGCTCTCTGTATGTGGTAAGCAGGTGTCCTAAACAGATAATCAGGCTTAACAGGAGAGCTTGTGCGAGGATGGCTCTCATTTGCAGTATGATGGGGACACAGTGTTACCTTGAGCAAGTGCAGCATAGATACATTGGGAGCTGCTGCACCTGACAAGTCTCATAGACCCGTTCCTGTTCCTGCCACAATCCTTCAATAACAATAAGTGATGTGGTAAGCAGGCAGGACCATTTGAAGTGGAACTTAAGCAAACCTGCTGGGAGGTGGAGGTTTACAGCTAAGGCAACACTTTTCGGTAATTGCATATCCAAGTTTATAGTCAATAGCCCCAGCCAGCTTAAATCTTTCAAAAAACCTGATCTTTTTTTCTGTAGGTCTATTCTTCATATTATAACAGATCTCTATGTTGCTGACGGCATTTTGGTACAAAGGTACCAAGCTCATTTATGAAGCTTATCACTACCAAGGCAGAAAAAAACCCCAACATACAGATCTGCCATCTAAAGTGCCTTTTATTCTCCCCAGAAGTCCATGATATGACCTCATTGTTCAGTACACAAACTGTGGACAAACATTCATAAGAATTACACAGACCAAGGTGTGGAGCAAAGCACCCATAATAAACTGGGAAAATGAAAAGAGTATGTTGTCTTTCTCAAGAAATATGACAACAGTCATGTGCATTGCAGACAAGGCCATTCTGTAGATGTGATTCTGATTTATTCTGCAGGAATTAATCTCCATATCACAAATACTTTTGCTACCAATAAACACTAAGGAAAATGGAAAAAGATCTATGGACAGCAAAATAACTGTTGTGCATCGCTGCAAAACCTGTCACTGTTTCAGTAACTTGTGGACCCTGCATTCTAGGATGAATGAGTCTTTATGAAAATGAGAACCAGTGCTAATTTGCTGTTCAGTTTGGAGCCTATGGTCTGTCCTGTCTGTGGAACAGCTCTTAGCCATGAAATGTTGGTGAACTGCACTGAGGGCCTGATGCTTAATCCACACCTAGTAAAAGTGGTACAGTTCTACTGCAGGTTGTTCTAAAGACAACTGCTAGAGGTGGAAATACAAATAAAACCATGAGACTAAGTACTAGACTTTCTTTTAAAGGCTATAAGAACTCTAAGAGATGTCATGCTTATATTTAAAACTAAAATCTAATTGGTAATACTTCCAGTTATCTTCGCTTTTTTTTTTTCCTAATATCCAGATAATACTCGACCCTGTTTTGAGCAGGACGTTCCTGCTCAGAGACTTCCTGAAGTTCCTTCCAGCTTGAACTCTCCTGTGAGCCTATAATTAAGAATTACTTAAGCCCCCAGCTCCTCACCAGAGCTTTTACTGTCTTGTTCAAACTCATTCTACAAGAATATAAAGAAATATATTTCTCCCGAAGCCCTGAGTTCCAACCATTAAAAGAAAAACAGCCTCCTCCCACCTCCCCATGAAAAAAATCACCTCCCTTCCAATTATAAATCAGCAGATTTAAAAGAACTCTTTGTTCTAATTCAGAGCACCTGAAAGAGTCCAGAATGCTGACCTCCAGCTCTAGATGATTGCCCATGTGAGCAGCGGATCACCACCTTGACAGGCACCCTGACAGACTCTCCCAGACAGGGTACTCAAATCAATGGGGTTGCAGTTGACCAGCTGAGTGCCTGGCCCACACTGGTTTAGCTCTATCAACTAGTCAGATCTGGTTAATATTAGAGACTAATAAAACTCATCTGTTTTGGAAACAAAGGTGAGCCAACAGTTAAATCTGCCATCAGTAAAATAATAGAAAAAAAAGTTAGAGGAAGCCTGAGAATGATTAATGCTGGGCCCAAACTAACCAGAAAACAAATACTCCTCAAAGCTACTATCAAGAAGAAAAGATCGAAGCCAACATTTTGATGCATGATGTAGAAATAACTCTGACTCAAAAACGTAATGCTGGAACCAATTTTATCCAATAGCACAAACAATAAAAATCCCAAACCAAAGTCTACCCTGGATGTACACATGGGATTCCCATTGATTTCAGTCCTAGCCACACACATGCATGCGAGGGTGGATTTTGGAAGTCCAGGTCTTTAATCCACTGCCTCTACTAAGCTCAGCTATTACATGCTTTAAGGCTGAGCGTTGCATAGCTGTAACTGAGAATAGAATTTAGCCCATTTATTTTAAGTGCTGTGTCTGAACTTAGTTTTCTCCTGCTAAAGAAACCTAAATTTTTAGGGTTGTGAAAAGTCCTAAGTTGTATACTGTAAAAAAAAAACCACCTTCCAATCTACAATATAAAATTGTAAGCTGAAAAACTACTTAGATGACCAGTCCATCTTCCAGAGTGAATTCACTGTATGAAGAGAATGAGGAAAGGCTCTTTCACTTTCTTTAACTCAAGACTGGACTGATGTTTCTGTTTGTTCTCTAACTTTCAAGTCCTTTAGCACTCATCAATCCAACTTGCACTGTCCCTGAAAACATCTGACCTTTTGCTCAAACATAATATAACTGCATCTGTTTCTCTCCTCTTTGCTTCGGCTAGTAACACTAGGAGGACAGATAAATAACCAACCATGTCAGTAACATACATCATGAATAATGGGGAAATTGAGGTAATTTGAATAGTCTCTCTGAGTTCTGATGTGCATTAACTACATACAGAACTTTAGGAAAGGTTGCATGCTGTTGCAAGTCATTAACCCGAGCTGCATCCCACATCCCACAGTGTGATCTACAGAGCCTGACCCACTGCTGATGACCTTAGGGGAGTGCTCTCTAGAGTTCATGGCTCACATGCTGAATGCTTAAATCCACCTGGAAAATCAACCAGATTATGTTTTTCTTAAGAATTCTGTGCCAGTGTTCGGAAAACATAAATTATCATAAAAATTGTTAGCAAAACAAACACAGGATTTCCAGGGAACCACAGAAATGTAGGTGTTTGCGTAAGTTTTGCCTTTGCTTAATGTCATTGGGAAATTCTAGCCTTTATGGGCTGAAACTTCCAAAGGCATAAGGAGCAGCTAGGACATTAATTGCAGTTGAAAGCCAGTGGAAACAAGGTGTTAAACCTCCAGTTTGACTCTCAAGAATTTTCCTGAGGATTTAACACTGCTATTGCTATTCATTTCGAGTACATCCAAATATCTGGTTGTCAGGGCCCTGAGTGGACTCTCTTCAGGGTACAGCCGCCAAAGTCAGGGTCAGTGGGGGGCTGTTCCAACCTGCAGTCACCACAGAGATCTCCCAGGAGTGCAGGGGAAAGGCCATTTTCAGCCAAGTCAGGCACTTCGACCCTTGCCAGAGCCACCACCATGCAACTCTGTCGGAGCATCCCAGAGGGAGATACCACCATAACCTTTAAAAGATCTAAACACAGGCCACATGGAGGTTCCCTGATGTGAAGTACGTGACCTCTGGGAATATCTAGCTAGGCCACAGCTAAGCCTATCTTTACATCCCATGTCTTGGCCATGAACTTACTCTGTGACTCCAAGGAAATCCCACCAGGGCTGTGGGAAGCTTTGCTTTTTCTTCGGCACTGTAGCATTTTAAAAAGAGCCCAATTTGCTGTTCTGAGAATGATTGGATTTATGCATAGGGGAAAAACCTACTCCAGTGCAATAAGATAACATTCACGAAGAAACACAAGATCAATTCCCACCAGTAGACTGGGAGAAGGCTTTACCCAACAAACAATTTACCTGTCATGGGCATTTGCTCCACCTTTCTTCTAGAATCAAACACACAAATTGCACAGCAAAAATAATGAGTATGTGCATATTTTTGATCAAAGGTAGACCTTACTTAAAAGCATTGGGTCTCTAACTGAGAATGAGGTCTGAATGTTGAAGCCAATAGTCTTGGGAAGCACTGATAGATATATCGAAGGAAAGTCATGACAAAACCATCAGCACATCCTGAAGTTACAGCGTTTCTCTGACTATTTCCTCTATCTCCTTTAAAGAATAAGGGAAAAGTGATTTGCAAAGGATACTGTAATGGGCATCTGTTTATGAAAGAAAAAATGCACATTGATATGTGACAGTTCAGGTCTTGGGCTGGAAATTTACAAATAGTATGACCTCCAATCAAATAATCAGTGCTTGCAAAAATAAGGATCTGTGTATATTGTTCCTTCTGTCTCAGTGTCCTGAACTAGGCTACAAGTGGACTGTCAGCTTAGAGGACCAGGTTAACCTTTTTGGGTTTAAATTATAGGAAGTCAAAAGACAAGACATGTAAAAGTAAAACAAAGTTAAATATAACCACATTTTTCACTCATTTCATTCACACTTCCAAGTCCATACAGAGACAGCAGGTTCACAGCGGATTTGCTTGGTACTAAAGAAAACTTCAAGCAAATCTGAGAGAAAATGGTCTCTTCTTGCAAAATGAATTTCTGAATTGTTTGGTCCTGTCTTTGCTCCCAGCCAAACTTGCAGAGAATACATGGAGCACATCACTTCCTTTGCTGAAGGCCTGTGCAAATGTTTCTGATAAATTTATCTCGTGCTGCCCCGCGTAATGGATGGTTCAAGTGCCTTGGTGAGGCTTCTGAAAGGACTGACTGTCATCGGTTGATACCCCTGGCCTCTGTGCAGACACAGTTGCCACAAAAGAGGCAAAAATCTAAAATAAACACAGCAATATCTGATGAAAGATGGCGGTCTCTTATCGGAGCCATTAAAATTCCAGTCTTGAAGGGATAGTGGGCTGGATTGTCCCCTGGAATTTTAGTTGTCATTCAGAGGAGTGTGGTATTCAATAAAACAGTAAGTAGTCCAGGAAGTGCCAAATACGTTTTTTATTACAGTGCTATATGGCTGCCTGTTCTCTGATTGATGCTATATGACAACATTTTGCTGATAAGAGCACTTGAGTTCTGACTTAGCTTGGTTGGGTGCGTTTGTTTCTGCTTCCTGGGAGAATGGTTTTGAATGGAAAACCAGAATCGCCTTGTCTGAATTACCTGAGTAAACCCAACCTTGTAAACAGACTTATGTATGTGAGGCCTTCTGCAGAAGGTGAATATCACTCTTGTAAATCACAGAAAGCTGCAGGATATATATTCCTGGCTCTGATATAAGCCAACAGAAAAGAGGAAACTCACAGCTGGAACTTTAAACCTCTACTGTTGTCATTTTGCTCTGTACAAATACACTGCACAAATGAGAATTCAGCCTCTCAAATTATATTAATAGATTGCAGCAAGACAAACAAGAAGGAAAGATGTGCATCCAGCTTTTTATTTCTTTGACAATGGAGAACTTTTCTCCAGAAATACTCAAGCTAAACTTGACTCAGTTATACCAGTTTAAGAATAAACTTGGTCCTTACTTTGATTTTTACTTTGCAGGCACTGGCTAGCATAATTTTGTTCAGTAGAGCCTTCAACATTACTGTTACACACATGTGAGAAGGCTCTATTCTTTGGATACTTAGAGAGAGTCACCCTACTTTCAGTTTACTCCTGGAAAGGTGTTAACAATTTTTTAAATGCAATTTTAAAACAAGCAGACTTTTAGAAAAGAGATTCAAGTGGCTTTGAGTACTGATGAGTACTGAAAAACATATTTCTAAAAGCCTTTAAAGATAAGTTTTATCCTTTCAAATCCATGGTCTGCACTGTTGTACTAGTATTCACTCTTTTCCTATTTTCTTTCAGCATACCCTGATTATAACTGGGCTCAGTCCACTTTGAGCTTTTCACCCATAACTATCCATGAGCTGTTAAAATCATCTTTCTACCACAATTGGCCTTCATATCTTTGTAATACTGGCACTGCAAATGGTTAACACTATCTCTATAGTTGTCAGAGACCACTGAGAAGGAAGAAGGGTTTAAGACATACATTTACCAGCCCAGCCTTAACTCTCTGAGAAGTGGTGAACACACTTGCTGACAGTACCCTGGTGATGGACTTCCTTGCATACTTCACATATGAAGAGCTAAGTTGTTTGCTGTTTACAAACAAAGAAGGGCTGGTAGGTGATGTTGTTGTCGGAGGCTGTCTGGGGTGTAGTGATCATGAGATAATTGAGTTCTCTCTAAACAATGTAACAAGAAAAGCCAGGAACAGAGCATCGATGCTGGACTTTCGGTGGGCAGATTTTGGATTATTTAAGGAACTGGTCAGGAAAGTACCCTGGGAAATAGTTCTTAGAGGCAAGGGGGTCCAGGAAGGCTGGATGCACTTCAAGAATGAAATCTTGAAGGCGCAGGAGCGGGCTGTCCCCATGTGTTGTAAGAAGAGTCGCAGGGGCAGACAGCCGGCCTGGATGAGCAGGGAGCTTCTGAAGGAACTAAGTAAGAAAAAGAGGATGTATCGTCGATGGAAAGGAGGGGACGTAAGCCACGTCATGTTCAAAGATGTTAAGTCGTGTAGGAGGAAAATCAGGGAAGCAAAAGCCCAGCTGGAGCTCAAATTGGTCACTTCTGTCAAGAATAGTAAGAAGAGTTTTTATAAATATATCAATGGTAGAAAGAAGGGCAGCAGCGACCTCCACTCCTTGTTGGATGTGGAGGGAAATATAGTAACCAAAGATGCAGAGAAGGCTGAGGTACTTAATGCCTTCTTTGCCTCAGTTTTCAACAGCAAGGTTGTCAGCTTGCTTGACAGTTGGCCCTCTGAAGTGGTTGATGGGGGCAGGGTGAAATATGGCCCTCCTGCAATCCATGAGGAGGAGGTTAGAGACCTGCTGAGCCGCTTGGACCCTCATAAGTCTATGGGGCCGGATGAGATCCATCCTAGGGTGTTGAGAGAGCTGGTGGATGAGCTTGCTAAGCCGCTCTCCATCATCTTTCAGCAGTCCTGGCTCACTGGAGAGGTCCCGGGAGACTGGAAGTTGGCCAATGTGACACCCATCCACAAGAAGGGCCGTAAGGCTGATTCAGGTAATTACAGACCTGTCAGCCTGACCTCGGTCCCAGGTAAAATCATGGAGCAGATAATCCTGGGTGAAATCATGTGGCACCTGCAGAACGGCCAAGACATCAGGCCCAGCCAGCATGGGTTTAGGAGGTGTAGGTCCTGCCTGACCAACCTGATCTCCTTTTATGACCATGTGACTCGCCTGGTGGATGAGAGGAAGGCTGTGGATGTGGTATACTTGGACTTTAGCAAGGCCTTTGACACTGTCTCCCACAGTAGGTTCTTAGGGAAGCTGGCAGGCAGTGGCTTAGATGGGAGCACTCTGTGCTGGGTTAGGAATTGGCTGGATGGCCAAGCCCAAAGAGTGGTGGTCAATGGTGTCTCATCCAGTTGGCGGCCGGTCACCAGTGGTGTCCCCCAGGGATCGGTATTGGGTCCCTTCCTGTTTAATATCTTTATTGATGATCCGGATGAGGGGATTTAGTCCATCATCAGCAAGTTTGCAGATGATACCGAGCTGGGAGGAAGGGTTGATCTGCTAGAGGGTAGGATGACCCTACAGAGGGACCTGGACAGACTGGAGAAATGGGAGAAAACGACCTGGGAGTGCTGGTTGACAGGAAGCTCAACATGAGCCAGCAGTGTGCCCAGGTGGCCAAGAAGGCCAATGGCATTCTGGCCTGCATCGGGAATAGTGTAGTGAGCAGGACCAGAGAAGTTATCGTCTCCCTGTACTCGGCACTGGTCAGGCCTCATCTTGAATATTGTGTATAGTTCTGGGCCCTCCAGTTTGGAAAAGATGTTAGGATACTGGAATGTGTTCAGAGGAGGGCAACGAAGATGGTGAAGGGGCTGGAGCATAAGCCCTATGAGGAGCGACTGAGGGCGTTGGGGCTGTTTAGTCTAAAGAAGAGGAGGCTCAGGGGAGACCTCATTGCTCTCTACAACTACCTAAAAGGAGGTTGTAGTTGGGCAGGGGTTGGTCTCTTCTCTCGGGTGACCAGTGACAGAACTAGAGGGCATGGACTCAAGCTTCGTCAGGGAAAGCTTAGGCTTGATGTGAGGAAAAAGCTCTTCACTGAAAGGGTGATTGGTCATTGGAATGGGCTGCCCAGGGAGGTGGTGGAGTCACCGACCCTGGAGGTGTTTAAGGGGAGACTGGATGAGGCACTGAGTGCCATGGTTTAGATGATGGTTGGTGTTAGTGTGGGAGTTGGTGTTAGTGTTGGGTTATAGGTTGGACTTGATGATCTCAGAGGTCCTTTCCAATCTTATGACACTGTGTGATACTGTGATACTGTGTGATACTGTGTGATATTGTGTGATACTGTTGTAATTTTGCTTCACGGTAATCTCAGTACAAAAATTTGGACCCGCTCCTTACAGCAAATGCTATTTATACTGAGATTGATAAAAATGAAAATGCAGTCCAGAAGTTTTCCTTAGTATGCAGACCTTCCAGAAGACAGCTTTTTGTTACGGTTAGTATTTTTGGAAAGTGTTTCCTTTTGCTGTACCAGAAAGAGATGCCGTCAATTCGGCAACCTTGACTTACTTTGTTGTATAATGAGAGAACACGTATTTTGGAAAAGATCTTTTCCCGATTTTGCTGAGTTATTTGGTATCCAAATTGTCAGAACATAGCTAACAAATTAAGAAACAGAAAAATAAGAAAAGTTTTCTACCTATGTGGTAAGAAAGCTAGCTCAAAATCCTGTGAAGTTCTGCTAAAATTCCTTGCAGATTTATGTTTTCCTACCAATATACACCATCTTACCAAAAAGTCATCTGTACCTGTCACTGTTTAAATGTTTAAAATTTAAATGTTTAAACGTTTAAATCTTCTATATGCAAGTCACACTAGTAATTTTTGTAATTTAAATGTTTGTCAGTAGTTCTCCAACCTTAAAATCAGGTCTGAGGGAGCACCAACATGGAACATTCATATGGTTTCTGTTTACTGAAGAGCCAGAAGTAACATTGCATAATACGTCACAGATGTTAAGAAGATGTACACGGACATAACGGATATGAAAAACACTCTCTATAATTGCACTGGGCTAAACAGAAAACCTATTTACATATATGTGCACCAGGGCACAATTTTTAGAATGGTAATTAAGGTTCCAAATAACACTGCCTGCAATACCCGTTGCTTGCAATGAAAGAGGGAAAGGCTTTTCTGCATAAACTCTGTGCTTCGTAAGACACCAGAAAATAACAGAAGATAGATTTGGCCTAAGTTGAGGACAGCGTGCCTCTAGCTGTACTGACACTACTTGTGTATAGGTGATGTCACCACTTCCAAATCCGATTTGAATTGTTCTAAATGAATGATGACCGTAATCACTGTGAGTTAACAGCTAATTCAAACCAGTGGAATATGCATTTAGAGAGAGACAAGGCAATTACATAGTACAAAGATTCTTGCAGGGCATAACAATTTATGAGCAGCTGGTAGATAATAGCTTTTTAAAATAAACACTGTCTAAATTCACAATCCAGATTGCACATAGGTCTTTGAGTCTCAGTGACTGCTGTTTTATTTTCCGTATGGTTGCAGCCAGAGATTCAGAAAGATGGCAATGACTTGATTGCTGGTTGCAATTAGAGTAGCCCAGTAAGATGGCATCTTCATTAGGCGACCTCTCTAGCTGCTAAGTTTGTCTTAAAAATCTCAACAGAAATTATGACACCTCCCAGAACATTATCAGGACCCAGAAAGGTGGGAGGGAGGAGTCCAGAGGGATTTTTTTATATAAATTTCTTTTGAAGTCTAAGAATATTTCATCTAAGGAGTTGTGGTTGTTGGCTGCAGTGTGAACCTTGCTCTCAGCTTGCCATGTTACTCCTTTGGCTGTCCTTCTATAGGCTTGTCCAGAATCACTTCAAGAGATTTCTGGATAATATTTGGCAGGTTAAGTTTGTCTGAATTTAAAAATTATTGTTATTTTCTTGAACAGGTGTCATTTCACTGGCACAATGCTTATTTTACGATAGCATCTGTAGATCTCATGTTTGCTGGACTGTGTTATCGTTGCACTAGAAGATGCCTCTGCAATCCTGGTATAGGCTGACTGTGGACAGCCACTCTCCTTCTGAGGTTCAGGACAGACCGTTCTACACAGAAAAGCCACCCAGAGTGTGAGGAGAAGTAGGAGGATTACAACAAATGCACTTGTTGATTAGGAGGACCTTGTCCAGATCAATACCTGTCAGCAACACACAAATAGGGCCTCATGTTCTCACTTGCTGTGACAACTCTCAGCTCAGCTTGATTGAATCAGCAGGACTTTGAGGACATTTTCCAGCTGAGAAGTATCACTGTTCTCTCATAAACCTGTTGAATAAACTTTGCTATGATATTTCTCTTCTGGACAAAGAAATCCATCAGAAGAACAGACAAGTGGCCAGCTGGACAAGTAGACTTCTTATGCTTATTTGGATGGATGAGTGCTAAGTACCTGAAACTTAGCCTTTACCATAGGTGTCAACATCAACTCTTAATACAACAGAGCTGAGCTCTGTGGTGGTACCACGTCCTGCCCTCACTCAGTACCCTGTTTTTTGTCCTGTAGAGAAGAGGCTTCCCAAGGTGACTGGGTGTGCACTCTGAGACCTATCGCCTCTCTTGAGAGTAGAGACAATGGGAACAACAGGCAGGAGTTGAGAAGGAAAAGGAGAAAACAAAAGCTTTGTTAAGAATAAAGGCAATCTCACACCATTCCAGCTGTACAAAACTCAGGCCCTGAAGTTTTTTTCCAAGTAAAGATATTAATAGCAGAGACCAGTATCTTTGATGCAATTCTTTTCATGTAGAACAATATAGAGAGTTTGCTCTCATAAGAACAGTAGGACATAAACAACCAGAGGCAACTTCTTTTCTCACAGCAGCAGATCTTTCCCAGCCAGCTCTCTGGCCTCTCAGGCTTCTGCTAGGGCAGGGATCCATGCAGCTTTGCTATGCTGCAGCTTCCCGTCACTGCCTGCTTCCCACATGTTGTCTCCCTCCTTCTCCACCTGAACTGACTCTCATCTACCCACACATATGCCTCTCCCAAAATAATACCCAGACAAAGCCCAGCTTCCCACAGTATTAAAATTCCTGAGCTGCCTTTGTTTTGGGTGGAAACACGTGTTAGAAGTCTATAGCAGCATCTTAAGTGAAGAACAGTTTTCTCCAAGATATAATCCAGCTTACAGTACACCAGTGTGCAGAGTTGCTGCATTCCGGCTTTTGCCCTGATCTCTCATATTTAACATCAGCTGTCATATGTTTATGCAATACTAGAGCTAAGTGTCCTTATCACAGTATTAATACAAATGAGGCCTACCAAAATCTGCTGGTTTGTTTCTTTGAATTTGACAGCCAACATAGACAACAGTTGTATTTGCAGAAATACTGTTAGGGTCCTGCACCTGTGATAAATAATGAAAAAAGCAGAAGCACTGCATAGGAAAGAGCAAATTGAAAATGCCTGTGAATCGATGCTGCACACATCCTCTGCCACACAGCAAATGACTTCCTCTTCACCACATTCTCCCAGCTAACAAAATGGCCTGGCATACAGCCAGGGGAAAATGCACCTCAGGGCAGAAAATGCATATAAAACTCCACCTTCTCTTCTTTTGTAGGCTTTTATGTCTACTGGGCAAAAGACCACGAGGCAGTGGTGCTGTGCACCTCTGAAAGGTAAGTGTGAATCACATAAAGTTACTGCAGTTCCCACCTATGCCTGGGCACTGGTAAAAGAGTAAGGTTTTAGGGCATGAGCACTTGTTTCGTTGGCTGTGCAGCTGATGAGATCCACAGTGGCAGTGGAATTGAGCCCTGTTATTCTTATGTATTTTCTCCTGCACTGTAGAGGCCACCCACCACCACAGATGTCCCACAAAAGCAAGCCACGTGCTTTAAATAAAAGCAGGAGGAGATGAAAGAAGTAATATTAAAGCAGGCTTCAAAGTGCAAAGGTAAAGTTCCTTATCGTACAAGGAGGAGTAGGAGTGTGGTGGGTCATTTACTTGGCGCCTGAAATTGCAATGTCCCTGGGAAATCCTGCTAAACCTTATCATCCTGCAGCAGGATTTCTCCACAGAGCCCCATAAAAGAGGCAGGGAAGTTACTTACATTCCAGGACCAGCAACTGTTAAAGTACAACAGAGCATTGATGCCCTGGCTAAAGGATATCAGGAGCGGGACAATATCAGACATTGAGATCCTGCCTGTACAGGTCTTCACAGATGGCAACTTTTACCCATTAGAGGACAGCAGAAGCAGAGTAAGCTTACAAGCTAGGCTAAAAGACTGAAGCAAAAAATATTCAGTGTCAGTGCCGAAGGACATGGTAGACAAGCTTACTGGCTGAGATTTTCAGATGGTCTGTCATGAAGCTTCAAACCACCCCCTTCAAATGCATGACACTGTGGCATTCAGGTACAAGGCACTTCTTCCTGCTGTGTCATCCAGTGTGGTTCTCCTGCATAGCTCCTTTCAAGAAGAAGTAACATCCATAGGCAATCTGTGAGAGGAGACTCAGGAGTCTGGAGTAGTCATATTTTTTCTGTGAGATATCTGAAATACTATATTTGTCCGAAAAGAGGTTAGAAAATGCAGCCAAGAAGCAGAAGGAAAAAGGTGAAGATAATTTTTGCTTTAAGACTTCTGTATCTGTCAAGCTTGGCTTAACATTAAGACTTTGGAGAGGCAGGGCTCTTGAAGTAACAAAGAAATCCATTATACACTTTTAAGACCAGTATTTCTAATACCTCATCTTAGGGATAAAGTGTAAGAGAAATGGTAGGACAGCTAGAAAAGACCGGCTTGGTCTCGGCACACTTCAAAGTACTGGACTGCTGCAGTTCAACCCCATTTTCCTAAAATATTACTTCAGTGCTCAGGAACAGGATCTGTATCACATTTTGGAGCTACAAAAATTAGCTAGGACTCAGGTTTTGAAAAAGTGCCTCCTTATAAGCACAATCAAAGGGACAGATTTCGTCAAGCTGAAGACTGGGGATGTAAATCTGCAGTGAAAGGGAAAATGGAGAAAAGTTTTCTCTGAAAACGGATCTCATTCCAATATAACCATTTCCATCCTGACTCAACCTCAAAAAGCGGTTTAATGAACCACAGCTGAAGTGGGAAGCAGAACTATTCAGGTTTCAGGACATGTTCTCTCCGCTCTGCGAGGTGCAGGGAATTTGTGTCAGGGTTTGAAGGGAAACCCCTTCCCTCGGATTGCACCAGCCCAGCACAACCCATGCTGATTAGATTTAAAGTTATGAGCAGGTAACAAAATGCTGGTTGATGTTGCACGTGCACTAAGTTGCAGGGCTCTGCTCCTACCTTAACAGGATACATTGGCATAAAAAATTATGTGCCTTTCTAAAGGTATCTATAAATACATCGATGCATCAGATTTCATTTCATTTAGCCCACTCTTCTCTTTTTGGAAATCTCAGGGGAAGGCCAAAGAAATACATCCTTAAAGTTTAATTTCTACTCCTATGAATCACCCTTTTAAGCTACAGAGGATATGCTTTGTTCTGGGGAAAAGTCTCTGAATGCACTGTGACAAAGCAGCAGTCTCAGACTCCAGGTCTTTTTGCTGCGTGGTACCTTTCAGCCAAGTGTTGTGGGTCTGAGATACAGAAAGTTCTTGTTCACCCTGGACTCCTTTGGCCTCGCAGCCTCTCACAACCTGAGCAAGGGGAAGAAAACAACACCAATGCTGGAACAAATTGTCCTTGAGCAAACAACAGATCTTTCTAACTTGAAGCATTTGCTAATTAAGGCTATGCCTACAAATCAAGACCTGTTTTTTTTCTCATCTCCATAGGAACACTCAGTCATGCTTCCTTCCATGCACTTCCTTCCAAGCAAGCATGTCAGTATGGACCAGCAAATCTTACTGGCTGGTTCAGCCCTTTTAGCTTGTAAAATGTTTGTCTAAAGTATGCAGAGAGGATTTAAAAAAAAAAAAAAAAGTGTTTGTTCTCTTATTTATAGGCACAGCTAACAAGAAATCCAAGTAATCATTCTACCTTTCCTGTTTATCATGCATTACAATGGGAAACCTGGGCTGCTGAGAACTGTCTGCAAATTCCTGGAAATCCACAGACATTTGCATGCATTCCCATAATATTTGCCTAAAGTTACAAACATAAAAATGCTCTTTATAGCAGGTATGAGTCTTTTTTTTCTGTTAGAAAACTGAGTTATTCAATTATTCATCAGATTGAGATTTTTCCTCAAAAATCTGTCCAGTTAGAAGGTAAATTTAAATCTTAAATGATAGTTGAGATCTTGCTTACAGTTTGATGGCTGGAAAACTGAAGACAGTCTAAAATATCTGTAAAGGCCATTCCACCATCTTCTGATGCAATCTAGGAGTACCCTCTTTCTTGTCATTGCAGCTGCTTCACAGGCTGTTGGCTGCTTGCAAACTGGCTTCTGGCAATCTCTTTGGATGCACATGGCAGGATGGGGAGCTGCTAGATTTGCTCACTCCTGTGACTGAACGTCCTAGGGAGAATGCCTTCTTGCAATGTATGGGCCCGCTGTGGGGACACACAGCTGACCTAGCCTTGGAGAGACCTTCAGGTGTCATGTACACTCAGCAGCAGATCCTCTTCTCACAATTAAAACTATACAATGTGTAGGATAGTCAATAATGCTGGCACTGTGCTTTTGAGCTCCACAGCACACATGCACCATGGGCAGTGGGATCCTACAGGCTGTGGTGTCACTACCAGTAGCAATAAAGAAGTTTGCTACCAGACAGGTCAGCTTCTTTGCCTTAATCTCTAATGCAAAGGAGCTGTGTGTATGCCAGCAATTTTCATTTAGTGCCGAGTGCATATTGGATTTTTCTTCCTTCAATGCATGTTTTCAGAAAAGATTTTTTGTGCACTTGTTCTGAGTTAAATTCATTAATCCCTCTTTTTCCCTTATTAATGAGAGGAATGGCCTTTTTTGTTGGTCTGTCTCACAGTAGCAGTTTACTTAGCATCTGGGAGAAATCCTAAAGAAAAAAGAAAAAACATCCATTCCAGGAAGCAAGACTTGTATAATGGGCATGGGCTCCTTATCTGCTCCCTGCCTAGCATTTCAAATCCATCTTAATACCAAAGCAACCAAAGTATATTTGCATTTTATAAAAAAAAAAGTGAAATGCTAGCCTAATACTTTGAAATCAAATCTAACAGCTGACAAATTCCATGTGCCATGCTAATCTGAAGGCTCTGCCTACTATAAACGTTTTTCAATCCACAATTACATTTAATGTTGCCTCTGCCACACTTCAGTGGAAGGAGAGGAAAAGCTCTCTATGCAGCACTAAAAGTAATCAGCCTTAGAATAATCAGCCTTATATAATCAATCTTAATTGCAAAAATATTTTTAAAAGAAAAACAGTAGAGTAGAAGTTTGTGACAGGAACAACAGGATTATCTGCACATTGGATTTTTAAATCCTATTGTCTAGATAAATTATTCAATTCCCTCCATCTTTACAGGGACAGATTTAGCCAATTAACATGACCAATAAACTTTATGATGTGTAGATTGGGATTTCAAAATCGATTAAACAATGTTTAGGAGGTAAGCACAATTAGACTACATTGCAATCCTGATGGTATTTGTAATTAACTTGGAGCTTCAACCTAAAAGACCGAAGGCCAGATGCTCAGCAAAGCACAGCTGACAGTAGGATAATTAAATTATATCACATGACGTTAGCTCCTGCTTGGGCTTAATCCAGAACCATGGCCTTCTGTTAGAAGAATTACTTTAATTACAGATTGTGAAAGGAGAACACGTCTCTCACAGACTGTAGGTGTAAATGATGATACATATCTTTAAGATCTGAATCAACAAAATTCACATACAGCAGAGAGTAAGAGCGTCAGTGTTGAGTCAAAATGGAAGCCCATGTCAGCCTCTGTGGTGCCTCTGAGAGTGCTTGGTAGCAGATTGACCAGAGAGGCACCTCAGCCAGCTGGTTTCAGGGGGGACTTAAAATTAAGGACAGGTTTATTTATCCAGGGGCCTAAATGTCGAGGAGGTGAAGGGCCGGGGTGCATGGGCAGAGACAGATGCAAATAGTGAGACTTCTGCTGCTTTGCCCTTTGCCATTTCCTCCAGGGGATTAAGATTAATCTTAATTAAGAAAATCATGATCTTAGCTTAGAAGGCTATGAAGCTGCAAGACTAATTCCACATTCAGTGGCCCATAGAGGTCATTAGCACAAGGTCGTTGAGTGCCTTAAGTCTGTAAGCAACTCTGAGGAGATTAAAAAATGTTGTGTACATGGATAAGGCTCCAAAAAACATGAGAAGATGGTCAACTATTTCTACACACAACAGAGAGAAAGCCTCTTTATAATGATTTGTCATTTTTTTAATGGACACAACAAACTAGGTGCTTGGCTGTGAATGATGCAGATTGTTGTGTGGAAGCACTTGATTATTTTTTTAGGAGGTAAACAGCATTTGTTTCTTTCTCCTGCAGTAGCTCTTGAGATCTATAGCTTAAAATTGTAGAGAAATGAGAAGACAAGAAAAGAGCAGGAGAGCACAGGAAAGTACGTAAGGCACATCTGCAAAATAATTGTATTTTTTACTTGATTTTCACACATTTATCTGCTGACAAAGTTTGGGATTCATCTTGCCCCCTTTTGTATATCTAAAAATTATCTAACTTTCCCATATAAAGCAGTAGATGAAAATAAGCACCTCCAAAGATGGTGATTTCTTTCTATAGAGAGATTTTAAAGGATAAGGTTAGAGGGCTATGACATGATTTTAGCAAGGCAAACTCCACCTCAAGAGACCAGAAATGTGAGGATTTTCCTGAAAAACCAGTCAGTGATTAAAGTGAGTAAAAAGGAAACTGAGAACAGAGCTGTGCTTTAAGAGTTATAGGTCATTTACTTTTATCCTCGTATTCATTTACTTGTTTGCAGCATTTAACTGCTATGTACTAAGGCACAGCTTGGATCTTTACTTTGTGTTGGCTAAAAAAGCTTTTGAAGTGAATGGGAATTTTTCGGAATAAAGATAAAGATAACACTAAGAATGCACATCTGGATTTCTTCCTGTGAGAAAAATAGGAATGAGCAATCCTACTTATCCTTTGCTATAACAGATGAATGTCATCACCCACTAAAATCTACCTATAACAGGATGAGTAAAAGAATTCTCAGTCTTTGAGCCAAGCTTGGACAAATCTGTTCCTGGAAGTAAAAGTGGCTTCTTTTAAGATTAATGGTGCATTCTGCACCTTTCAGCTTAGCACGGGAAATGGGAAAAAGTTTTTTGGAAAACAGCATCAGCCTTGGACAATATGTGTATTTGGAAGGCTCTGTAACATGTGCCTGCACTAATACCTTGCTTTCTTTTTATCCTATTTATGCGTAGCAGCTTGATACTTTGTTCTTCTTTTTATCCCAGATCATTCTCACTTCTGCTTTTCCACACTGCATTCTTGCAATGTGTTATGTTGGACGTCAGGCAAGAAGATCATGATCTTCCAACCATAAAACTGCTTCCCTCCTTCTCATGATTTCATGCTCACATGTAACTTGTCTCTAAAGCTTGTTTGGCATCATGAAATCCCCACTTATCCTGAATCACATGTTGAATTATTTTAAACACATAATGGTGCTGCAAGCTTCTCTTCAGCTCTTTCATAGAAAATTCCCTTTGGATATCCATTCTTGAAAACTGTTTACTTCGTGATAGCTGGAATCCACCTGTGGCCTCTAAAATAGATGAGTCTACAATAAAAATGGTACTTCAAAGCCTTAGAGTAACTTCACTGATTCCATAGAATCACAGCAGGGAAGAATTTAGATCCATTTGGTTTATGCTGCTCCAGAGCACAGTTTGATGTAACTGGTTTTTTGATTTCAAACCTCTGATGTAATTTGTGAACGTGTGTTTGTGTATTTATCCTGAAAGACTTTCCCCAGTCCCACTCTGACTGTCTAGAAACACTCTTTGCTTCAAAGGCAAAATTACTAATTAGTGCCATTTTTTTTTTGAAAAAAATTGTTTATCTAGAGTAATTCAATTTTATCATTCTGATTTTAATAAGTTATCCAGCAACCAAATTTGTTTCTGGGCAATCTTCTGTGTTAATAAGTCACGTTGATGCAGGTGATGGAAATGTTGGTACAGTCTTTCTACTCACTGTCAACTCCTCTCCCTTACTTGTACAGCTGATTTGCAAAGTGGCTGCCTGCAATAGCAAGGAAGTGATGGTGAGCTCAGATGTAGCTTATTACCTGTGTTCTCAGGTATTTCTGTTGTGGAAACCTTTGTGTAACCACAGAACTACTGTATTACACTGAGTTCCCAATTAGAAGTAAATATGCACGTTAAGAGACATCTTTCTTATTGCTGTTGGTCTGGGTTATCATGCCTTTATACCTTAAGGCTTACATGGTTTTGCTGTTGCCATTTTAAGGCAGTGGTTAAAACAAACTATGTGAGATGTAGAATAGAATAGCAGTTTTCAAGTGCTGCAATGGATAGCTATAAGCTCTTCAGAAGGGATTCACTTCAGGACTTGGTTTAGTAGGCACGGTGGTGCTGGGCTGCTGGTTGAGCTTGATGATCTTAGAGGTCTTTTCCAACCTTAATGATTCTATGATTCTTTTTAATAAGGATTAAGATGGATGTTTAATCTTAGAAGACCAGATGCAGTCAGCAGATACGCATGGGCTGAATCTCAGTGACTAACAGGCAGCAGGCAGTGACTAACCCAAGATTTCTTTGTGGTATGACCGCATCATTTTTATTGAGGGTGGAAGAATCCTACCTGCCCTGCTCTGCTCAGCCTGCTACGTGGTAAAGAGCTAACATAATCAGATTAATGCAAGTCAGCCTTTGTAGCAGATCCAAAGCAGAACATTGGTGGATCATATTTTGGACAGAAAGCATAGAAAATATGGAAATTTAGCAGACCAATAGTTACAGAACTGGCTGAGGGTGGGGTTGTTCAGAGATATTAAAAGAAAGGGCATTTTGCTGTACTTTCTGAATTAGCATGAACTTAAACCAGGGTCCTGTCAGTATTGCCTCCTGTGGCTGGAGGGGTGCTGACAGCTGTAGAACATCTACTCTGGTACACCCCACACCCAGAGCATCACCACCAGCTAAAGGACCCAGATCTTGGGGACCTTCATCAAGCAAAACCCTAAAGTGCTGCAGTAGTCCACGAAAGCTGGCAGTGACTCCTTATTGTTAAATACTTTGGGACACCTCAAATATGAATGGAGCTATATAAAATTAAATTCTATTGTAAAGAAAACAGCTGTCATGAATTAAAGCAACTATTAGTTTTTGAGATGTGGATGACTGTCCAGTAGGGAATGAACAGAAAACTCAACCCATCTAACTTTAAGATGGGGATTTGTCTTCTCTTTCCCAGAAAACAAAACCCCAGGGATTTTAAATCTATAAACCACATATAGCATATCACCCAAACAAATTCTTTTGAGGTTTGAAAACCCCCTTGCTGCTAATTATTGGTTCTAGACGGTTTGAAAGAAAAATGTAGTTTTAATGCTGGGTTTAATTAAAATGCCTTTAACAACAGTCATGGATTTTGCAGCACAAGTGCTAAAAGGCCAAATTCTGCTTTTACAGTGAATTGAGTTCAGAAGAACTAGAGGAGCAAGCAGTCCAAGCAAGATTTGGACCAAAATTTGCTAAACAGTTTTGTTTTTAATGTGACTGAAATCTGTGTTCCCAATAAGAACATTTGTTGGAAAAGAGAAGATTTACTGTTTGAACTTGCTAGCATTTCCTCTTCTGCAAAACAATGGGAGAGAAAAGGAACCTTTCCAATTTTTCACCCCTTTAATTAATAAGACATTCTTTGGCGTATGACAGGAAAAACACGTGATGAATGTACTTGATAGGTTATGATTAATAGTGGTCTAGGGAGGTTTTAGAGACAGGAGACGCCCCATAAACACGGAATTAATACCAAAATGAACATTTTTATAATGTCCATTTTGGCTCTCTCTTTGACCTAAGATGTTAGTATCCTTATATGTCATTTAATTAATGCTTTAAAAAAAATAAAATGCAAACAGCTCTTTTCAAACCATAACAATTCACTGCATGACTTATGTGGGTTTGAACTGGCACAGTTAGTGAAAACATTCCTAGTGCCACATTATTGCTATAAACCATTTGTATTGTAAACTTCACCAGAAATTTCTGTGCCAGTTTTGAAGAGTTCAGGCAGAGGGCATTTTTAATGCAGGGGTTGGATGTAACCCACTTATCAAAATGGTTTAATAACTTAATTAGTATTAATTAGAGAAAGATGGGGAAGCTACGCTAATGATATCTCTAACTTATAACCAGAGCCTACGGGTAAATATTCTATATTTTAGGAAAAATTAATATCTCTATTTAGATCTAAAAATATTGGCCCTAACTTACCTCTCATGGTGCAAATTACAAATAACTAGTGGTGTTAATCCGAAATAATATCAAAATAAAGGGATCTTCTGGCCTATTTTCCATCTCTCTCCTTAAAGGTTACCTAGTGATTCAAACCATGTGGCTCTCTCTGGAAAGGCTCTCAATCCAGGGCTGTTTTGGGTAATCTATTGGGCTGGTGGTAGTGACAGTCAGCCACTGAAGAAAAGCCAACTAGGACAAGGATATAAAGCCAGAAGGACAGGGCTATACATGCTCAGTGGCTGCCACTCTGGAGTGAAATACAGAAGCAGTGTATCAAGGCAGGATAAAAGGCAAGCCCAGAGAGGGTCACGTGGTTTGACACCCTGAGCTGGCTATAAAGTTGAGCTGAGGAGTGCTGAGAAGAGAGACAAAAGGCTGCATGCATTACAGGCCTTTCATTTCTGAGCACCCAGACCTAAAAGACCACGGTTATAAAATAGTAATACATTCATCAACCTTCGCTAGCCTCCCAAAGTCACAATGGCCAATGGAAGGCTAATACTTAAGGCAATCACCCAAGTGATGGCACCACTAGAGAAAGGACAGTGTCTAGCCTGGTTACTAAACAAGTGATCATTAAGGGTCAACTGAAATCTCCATGTTGTCCCTAAAAAGAAAGGAAAATTAGAATGCATATCGGAGGATCTTAAAACATGTTTCACCAAAAATACAAGATGCTTTGTCAAGGATGAGAAAACACGGATATTGAAGAGTTTGTAATGAAAAGGTGTATTTTAGAGAAAGATGAGTTGGAGCGATATTATATGTTATGCTGTAAGAGGCCAGAAAGGTATAAGCAAACACATAGCATGGACAAATTTATTTGGACTATTTAAGCACAGTATATTATACTATGTAAAAATATAGGATGAAAAATAAATATTAGTATTAGGGATAAGGTCCAGGTTCTCTTGAGTACTATAGCAGGCAATTTTCTTGATCAACTAAGATAAAGTCCATTGAACAAGAGGACACCCTTAATTAGACTTTGTTTTTATGAGTGATAGGAAATAAAAACTTGTTTCAAGTGGATCAGAGGTTGATTCTGTTTGAATACAATTTAAGGATAAACAAAGGCAGTTTTGTAATAAAGGTTTCAGATTTCAAATGGATAAAGACTGAAAAATGAAGGTATGTTATTAGTGAGCTATCCAAAAGAAATCAAGGACATGAGTGCAGAGGAAGCACAGAATTACTCAAAGTCAAAAGGATGAAGCCTGTCTGGAATCTAGCAAAAGCAAAGGAAAAAATTTTGTAAACTAGTGGGGAAGCACTCTAGACAGAAAGAAGTAAATAACCACCTAAAGGAATATATTAAGATTTTAGAAAAAGCCTTCTCAGGAGGTAAAAACTGAGTGATCGGCAAAATGAGCTACATTAGATATCAGGAAATGTAGAGGTAAGGTGAGACTCTAAGAAATTCAGGCTGAATTAGACCTTAAAAAAAAATTGAAACAATAAGTAAAAAGCTATTTAACCATCAGTATAATATCAAAGAAAAGGTAAAACACCACTGGAGTTTCAAAACTCTGTCTTCTTTTTAATAAAAGCAAAAAAATAGATTAGGGTAGGTAACGAAAGTGAGACCCTTGCATTGAAAATGCAGCTGAAATTGAAGCAGAAATCCCTGGAACAGGCAGTTTCCCTCTGGAACTATGAAAAAGCTGGCATGAGTAACTGAAGATCAGGTAATAATTTTTGTACTTATTACACTAAATTAACACGTTGTATTGCATTTGAACATATCTCATGTAATGCTGCTGCTTATGAAAAGTTGGAAATAACCCACTGACATCTAGGGACTAACCTGACTTTAGTAGTACACAAAATCTAAGAATGAATTTTGAAAGAAAGTCTACATAGAGAGAAATAAAAAATTATATACAATGCAATATGGCTTTAACAAAACTAAATAATGAAAGAATAAGCAGGTCTATTTCTTTAGTGATAAAAATGCTTTCCTAGACAAAGGAAATGCAGAGTTTTATCTGGATTTCAGGTAAATACTTGATATGAAGCCATAGGGAAAAAGGTTACATTGTGTGCAGAAGCTGGGAATTAGTATAATAACTATAAGGTCAACAGGGAACTGCCTAAAGGGCAGCTCACAACAGCTTATCTGAAAGGGGAATCATCAGGTGGGAGGAACTCTATTGTTTGACGAATTGACCTTATGACCTATTTACTTAATAGTTTCATTAGTGGCCTTGGCACAGAAAATAGTAGCAAATGAGAGATATTTACTGATGACATAAAGCTAGAAAGCATGAAAAGAATTGGAAAGGAAGAAATGGATAACCTTGGCAGCTGGTGCATTAGAAGCGAGATTACGTGTAACAGAACTGAGTGCGATGGCCTTGCACAGTGGGAACAAAGACACATATCTGCCTCCACCTATCTGCTGCTGTCTAGTTTGAATCTTCAGAGACTACTAACTAGTAATAAACACATGGTTACACGTCCAGTGTAGGTAATCTGTCTCTGAACCATTAATTTCTACAGGAATGAATACACAGGTTGGGTCTGGGCCATCAACCGGATCCATCTGTGGACAAACCCAGAAGCTACTGTAATGAGTATAAAGGGGAAGTACTTCCAACAGCAGAAGAAAAATAGTAGTTCTGCATGAGAAGCTATGGGAACTCCACAGAGAGAATACTGCATTCTTTCCTGCTCATGTACTATCAAAAAGAAGCACTGAATATACAAGTAATGCAGTAAAGGACTTCTCAAAAGAGTGGAGGGACAGCTTCTTGAGAAAATATAACATGGCTTGTTTAGGTCAGCAGGGTGAAGTTTGGGAAGAGGTAGGATTGGTATTTCTAAGTACTTTGTGGTTGGAGAAAGGGGATCAGAGAAAAAGAGCCATTTAAGCTGAAGGAAAACTCCGGCACAAGACCTGTGCACACTGCTTCCTACTCAGAATCGTAAGTTTTTGGAACAGTTTCCCAATGGCAGTATTTTAAGGAAAAATCTCACTAGCTCATTATCAATCAGTTTATGGAATGAGATTCTACTTCCACCAGTTGCTTGATGTATGGGGGCAGAGGGCTCAGAGCCTGCAGGTGCTTTTCCAGTGCTATGCTTTGAAGCTGCAGCCACATGCATCTGCAGCTGAGGTTTACCTGCACAGTTTTTCTCCAACAATTTCAATACAACTGATTCCACTTATGAGCCATCATCATAAATACTTGGATGCTTTGAAAATACTGACTTTGAAAAAAAGATGGGAGAGCTGCAGAGTGCTATCTCCACACTTACGGCAGGATTTGCTTTATTGTACAGTTTTTAAGAGTTAATCTAGCTCTGAAACACTGAAGATGAAAAAAAGAGCAGGGAGGATGTGGGGCAGGAGGGAGGAATTGTCAAAAGAAGGCAAGTTAGGGTAAGACCTTACTGAGCCCTGTCCTTTCAAATTTCCTGTGCTTGACACATCATCAGGATGATGTCAAAGTGACTTAACCAGCTATGACACTTCATTCTAATGATGTGGCCAAGCAGGGGAAATTTGAAATGATGTGGCTTACGGTACTGAAAACAATCGTTCAGAGAAATGCATGACTGCTGTTTTTCAATTTAAATGAATTTTAAGCCCTTTCTCCCCTCTCCTAAACACATATTGCACCACTTGGAATATTTGCGTTGCTGTTAAGCTTGCCAAAGTTTCTTAAAACAGCTTTACTGTGATTAAAAGGCAGCCCCTAATTTTGATTTGCTGTTGTATATTATAGTATATATGGCACTGCATGGATAACTATAAAAAATAAAATCTTATTTCTATTGTTTTTATTGCTATTAATTTTAATACTACGAACTTGTAGTAGTAACACCAAACAAGCAAGCTCAGAATCTCTAAAGCTTTCAGCACACTTGCCCCTTTGCATGCCCACTCACTTTGCAGCTCTCCTCCATACCCATGGCCAAGCTGTTGGTGCTGGAGGTGATGAGCAGTCCACACCTATTTGACCAAATATTGTGTCATAGCCTGGGATACCAAGGGCTGTCCCCAGGATGCCCTAGCAGTCTCCTGTGCGTACGCAGCTCTGAGGGGACAACACCCCTCAGCAGCAACTGTCCTGGCCATGGCCAGTGCCTTTAAGGGCAGCTTGCTTTTTCTCATGGCCCTCACCCTGCAGCAACTCCCACTGCCACGAGGAGGATGGGGAGACACTGAACACAGCAGCGGTTTTGGAGTACCAAATGTTCTTTGTGGTAGACAGATGCTGCTGCCTCATCTCTCCTGGATCCTCCTTGAGAACTTTACATTAAAGCTTCTTCTCAACACTGAGGGGCAGTATGCCTCATGACAGTGTGGCATAACATTTTCCAAAACACTGAAAACTCATGGAGTCATCATTTTCAAAATAAAACTCCATTTCCAGTAAGTCTTAGCCATCAATAGGCTTCAGTAAACTGAGTCACAATTATAGCAGCATCTCAGTTCCCAAGACACATTGAAAACTCTAGCTCTGGTGGTAGGAGAGACCAAATTGTTCAAATGCCTTTTTAGAGGATGTGTAGTATTAGCCTAAATCTGAGTGCCAAAAATAATTTCTAGGAACATAGGGACTGTTACGCTCTCCAAAAAATATCAAAGAACACCTTACATATCACCAAAAAGAACTGGTAATATTTCTTTTGGTCTGAAAAAAGGCCAGATAGGTTTTAAAATGTTGAGGGATCAATTGATTCACTGATTTTTAAAGGTGGAGAAAGGCAGAACGAAATGCCCTGAAAATAGAATACTTATATGACTCAGTCACTAAAGTACACAGTAACTACAGCTGCTAAAGAGGTCTGAGGACAAACAGCTTCAATACTTACACTCTTGTTAGTTAAAAACAGATAGCTTTTATTTAAAAAATGTTAATTCTTTCTTTGCTTTTGCCAGTCTTCCTTCATTTTATGCTGTTTTAAAGTTTCTGCTTCCACTGCTACAGTAAGGAAGCAAAACTTTACTTAAGCATGGCAAATAATATTTTCTGGTGAGCCTTAAATCCTTGAATTCATCGTATCTCTATGGTGACAAGCCTATATTTGGGATAAAGTAGCAAGACTTTTCAGAGTACAGGCATTTTTAGATAAAAGTTGGTTCTTTTGATTCATGGCACTTCTCAGCTTCCATAACTTGGAAAAGACAAATGTCTGATTATTGGTTAGCAATATTTTTTCCAAGAATAACTGTTTCAGAGTAAAAAAATCCCAACTCTATAATGATACAACCTAACGCAAAGCATAGCTAACTTACATAAAATGATATGAGTGCTGAAACCAAATGGACACACACGGCATCATTTGTGTTTGAAGTACCATAAAGCTACTTGTTAGGAGGAAGTAGCAGAGGAAGAAAGCAACACAGACCATTAGATTAACAAGAAAAAACTTTTTCCCGTGTAATAACTTTTACAAATGGAATTGGGTATCTTCCTTACTCAATATATGCTCATTCGCGCATGAACTGTAGCTATGACAGTAGTGAAGAGCTCTTGGCACAGTCATGTTTCTACTAAAAATGGTGTGATGTTCAATACATTAAACCTGTTGAGAGGACACTGAAAAGCCAACTGCTTAATAGAATAATGTTTTCTTTTGAGATCACAGCCCTGTTCTGACGGTAAAGATCATCCCATCTCTCACCAGCCATGCACTGGCAGGTATGCAACACTTACCTGGCACGAGCAAAGTATCATAGTAAAAAACATGCTGAAATACAGATTTTTGCATTCGGGTAACACTGAAGCTGGCCGCAGGAGATCTTTCAATATGTCTGAAGTAAGGTCTGGTGCTTTGTAGGTACCATAAGGGCAGTGAAAATAAAAAAGGTCCCACTAAGCATGTGCAGTAGACAACATGAACTTTCTAGTGGAACATATAGTTCTCTCTTTCTTAGAGTGTGCAATGGTGTTATTTTGCAGTAATATTTTTCCAGGTAATTTTTTCCAAATCCCATCAGCAATGCTTTCATAAAGATGTTATAGAAGATTGTGAGGTTGAGACATCTTTTAAAAAGAAGCTCTGAAGGCAGATATTAACAGTTTTCAAGTTTTTCACTTCTGAACTCAGCTATGATGCTAGTTCAGTCACAAAAATCCATGTTTGATTTCAATTGTCTGTTGGTTTCATCTGACATATATATCAGATCTTTGCCAGTGGTGGCAAAGATTTTGGTTTTTACTACCAATTGATGCTTTACACTAAGTTCTCAGAGTTTGTGTCAAATTTTAACTTCTGTTGGTTTTAACCCTGTAAAAAAAGAGGAAGAAAATAATCCAAAATCAGCTCTCCCAGACCTCCTTGATCTTATCTGACATTTTCAAATGAATGCCCCTCTAAATCTTGTGATCTCATTATTCATGAACAAAGATTTATAACAATTTTTTTTCCAAATATGTCGAAGTGGAAACTAGCATTTCAGGCCCCTTAAAACATTACAAGAAATATGCTGGGAAAGAGGTGTAGGAGGAAAGGTAATAATAGCAGTTATATATTCTCCTGGGGAAAACCTGTTTCCTTCAAGAAGTAACATCTTTTGTATTTGAATGGAGCTTAATCTTAAGTGAAATATTTGAAAGGAATTCTGAAATGATATCTCAAAGGGATCTGACCAGACAGAAACACGTGATTTTGAAATGCTGCTGAGCTGGAAGGAAAGACAAGAAAAGCACATCTGTGGATGCTATAGAGACCAAGGAGGTTTGGTGTCTGTCTGAACAGCATCTGCTGTGTATTTTCGTTTTGTTACTTATTTGTGTGACACAGCCAAGATCCATGGACAGGATGCATGTAGCTACTGGGTGACATAAGACTAAACTTCAAACATAAAATGTCTGACCTCACCCATATTTTTTTCTAAAACCGAAAACAATACCTTTTCATTGGAAAAGGTTAAGGAAGAAATATTAAAACAATTATTTTCATAGTTTGTAGAACCTTGTATGCCTGCAACCTTATTCCTTAACAGTTGTAGTCACATCAGATAACCCCCAGACCAAAAAGTGACATCCTGCTAACACGAAGTTTCCTTTGCTGGATGCATCCTCTGAATCTCCCCAGTTTCTCTCTTTGTCCTGTGTTTATTTCCTCCTAATCTCTAATATGATCCTATTTGTACCCTGCAGCTATTCAAATAGCTATTTTGGACTTGTTTCCCATGTTCAACCATTGGTGTCATAATGACAGGGCTTCTTATGTTTGCACTTGAAGCCATTTCTTGGGCTGCCACAGCATTTTTAAGCCCTGACAATCTTCTACAAACATTGCAAGAATTATTCTTCATACAAACACTTTATCAAACCGGAGTTTGTAACACGCTCTTAGCTTTCAGCTGCTGCATAAATCACCCAGAAAACAGGTTTGTAGTAAGATTCGTAGTGACTTTTTTTTTTTGGTCAGCTTTTGGGTCTCTGGGCTCACCATTACATAAAACCCTTTTCAATCACCGTATTTATATTTACAAACCACGAACCCTAAAAGAAAGGAAAAGAAGCTGCCATTAACAACTATAGTTTGTAGGCGAGAAGGAAGCTGTCAAAGATATCCAATGGTTATACGCCTCATTAAAGGCTCAGTGAAGTCAGTAATAATCTTTCCTTTTGATCCATTGCGCATTGAACAAAAACAGCACCCAAAGAGGAACTTAAATGGGATATAAAAGGTCTATTACAAAAACCCAACCCCTAAACATGTTAAATATCTCTGCGGACTGTGAGCTTACTAGAGGTCTTCGGCCACTTCTTCTTTAGTCACTTTAAATATATTCCATTCCCTTCAAGTCAATGACACTGAACTGAGCTGTGTGTCAAGGCATTCTAAATTGTCTTCCCTCTTTGCACGTGCAGAGCAATTTCCACAAGATATGGTTTTGCTTAGTGCCTTGCATGACTGGGGTTGGAACAAATTAGGAATTCTGTGAGCTTTTTTATATTAAGATTTAATGCACAAAGATATATCTATAATTTTTATACCAACAGCCCTCTCCTTTTGATAATAACTTAATGATGACAAGTATTCTTTTTCTATAGGTAATGCTTCAAATTATCTATCTACTAAAAAAGAAAATGCTGGCAAAGATGATTGTAACAGGTGAATCATAGGAACAGCAAATTCAATCCAGGTATTGCTGCATGTAATTACTACAGCAAGGAATTTAGATGCCATGCAGGAGTACTGTTGTTCCAGTTGGACAGCCTTTGTAATGAAGGCGGGAAATGAAATCAGATTAATCTGTTTTACATCAAAAATTGTATTACTCAATAGGAAGCATCAAGATAATCTCTGTACTGTATGTAATGTCATCCTTGATGCTGCTCAGCAAGGGATACTTCAGCCTCTTAAACTGACTGTGTTCCTACGCAGAGACGGGATAAACATCCTGCCTCTGAGAGAATCCAGGGCAAAGCTGGAGGGATAAATTTCCTGCCCTTTTCTCCCTGATTATCTCAGTATAAAAAGGCCTTAGAGACTTTGCCAGTCTCAAATTACTTGAGCTGGATAAGAGATGCAGCGCTCAGTAAAGAGAAGATTCCAATCTGGTGGGGTTCCATGAGATGGGTGTCCAGTGCTCCATACGAGAGAGGCATGCACTCATGATGAAGAGCAGGATTCATTTGTGTGCATGTTTGTTCACAGAAATCTGAAGTGAAAGAGACTTTTTAGATCACATAAGCCAGAGAAAAGGGTTACGACAGTGTTTGTTGTGTTTCTTCTTCCCATTGCCACTCTTGAGTAAGCCAGTGGCAGAGCGTGTTACTCAGCAGGGTACGGTGCCACTAGCACAATTAACAGAGCACAGTCAGGGAAATGCATGGTTTCCCTATACAGGGCACAAAGAAGGGTTAGGCATCAAAAGCACACCCCTCCAGCACTCAGGGTGTCTGTTCATGCTAACTTAAACCTACTTAATTCAGTCAACTGCACTTAAGACACCTCAGCATATGCCTTACCCTAAGCTATGCAAACCTCCTGGGAACCCCTGGGACACCCTTGCGCATACCAAGGTACTGCCCTGGTGACTTTGCCACCAGCACCTGTGTGAGAAGGATCCAGAGGGGTATGCATGTACCTGTCCTTTCAGTAATCTCAGATGGCTCAGAAATGTGGCTGAAAAAACAGAAGCTCTCACCTTGTAATCACTGACAATTTATTTATTCGGTGTAAGTGTCGTTCCCTCTCACAAACTGACATTATCTCTCTGGAGTAGATACACACGCGTACACAGAAAATGTAAACAACTTTGCACCGAAGAAGCCGTCACCACTGATTCCAACAGGTTCCCCCATTGTTATACTCCTATAGTGGGATTTACAGAAACTGAAGTAGTATTATGCTGGCCTCACTTGTCTGTGAGGAATGAAGACCTCACAAGCAAATCCCACTGCTCGTGTTTGCCCAGCTCCTAACTGAATCACATGGAAGTGCCCATCTTTGCTAGTGATTCATTATCTTGACTTTTTCACCAAAGCCAGGGTCATAGTTCTTTTATTTCACAAACCAAAGCTGATTTTACGTCTTTCAAAAGACAGGTGAAAGACCTGCTGGACACTAGCAAGCATTTAGCCACAAGCCCAGCAGATAATTAATCTCTGTTCATCTGGGAAACAGGTACAGTTTCAGCATCTGCTTGGGGACATTTGTGTGCATGTTACCCATCTGCCTGGCTGAATACTCCAATCATGAATCATTTTCTGTAATTCTCTGCCAATTCCTTCTCTTCGGCCTGTCTTATTTTACTTATTTCAACACTAGCTGGGAGAGAATGGCTTCACATCCCCATGGTTTCACAGCTAAAATGGACAGGGAGAGGTGGGTTTTTCCACTCCCACACCCAAGCCAACGCCTGAAAAAACACCAAAACCACATGATAGAGGAGGAGATACTGCTCTACTCCATTTAAACACTAATTGCTCTGCACAAAGTGGAACTTCTATGTTCCACACTGTCATGTATCCATGAAAGACATTGTGACGGTTCCAGCTCAAAGGCAGAGCCTCTATCCAGGAGATGAGAGGTGCAGGGCCAAACACCCTGTAGTGGGACTTGGATCTGCGTGGCTAAGTCTTTATATCACCACGCTGTTGCTGAACAAGGAAATAAATCTCTTGTATAAAACTAAGTGGATTTTAGGGTAAAGAGAACATGACAGTTTCTATTTTACAACAGCCACAAATTGCACTTTTAGGGTATTATAATGATTAATTCATTGTTACCTGGCATCTTCATGTTAAGATTGAATGCTTTCTTGAAAGATAAACCTCAGAAGCCATGGTAATAATGTATTTGGAAAGAATAATTTCCTCTTTCACAGAATTTTCTGGATTCACAGTTTATGCTACACCAGGCTTCTCAGCAGCTGATCACACTAATGCCTTGTGGCCGTAACAGCCATTAACTGTCTTCTAAAAGCTTACTGTTAAAATATTAACCATATCACGTATCTTCTGTATCAAAAGGGAATTCAATTTGACAAGCCTACTTAAAAAAAATAAACTTTCCACTTTTACACAGTGCCCACACAGACTAGAAACTCCTTCAGATTTTTGTGTAAGTATACATAAATTATTCAAGAAGGTGAGCACCATCTGATGTTCTCTGGTTCTTCTCTCAGAAGCTTTAAATATGAAAATCCCCTTGCTTTCTCAGAGTCACTTGCTTTTTGTTCTCATTTTTTTTAAAAAAAACATTTTTGAGAACCAGAGTTCCTGCAAGTAAGGCCGTTGTAAAGTATAGGCAGTCTCCAAAATGAACAAGCGATGTTAAGAAATGTCTTTGTAGTTTGAAATACCACTATCAGGCAAAGGACCCTTGTTCCATATGCCACTGCAAATACCAATTAGTTCAAGTAGAAAAGATTATGACCAGGTGCAGGTTTTGAAGTGACTTTTGGTGGGAGGAGGGAAAGGTCTCTCTTTGTTAATTGTCTGTGGTAACACGTCAGGCATCTGAGGAATTCAGGGATATTCAACCTTTTGTGCTTAGCCAACAAAATACAATCTCCATGGCATCTGTGAACTGGATGGATATACAGGGCTTATTGATGGTTGTCAATCTGCTGAAGTGAAAGGTGACATGGGGAGGAAGAATATGTTATATTTGTCTTCCACAGCACACCTATTCTGCAGGGGCTTTGTTGGAGGGTTCATTAAGAAGAAAGGCAGAATGAGCCCTTGTAGTGTGGGAACCCGTGGGCAAGCTCATGTCAAGGGCAGGCAGCAGGCAGACGAGGTGGCTGCAGTGATTCCTCCAAGCCTATAAAGCTATAGATCACTTTCAGAAAATGACGAAGAAAAGGGGCTAACACAACAAAATGTGCCCCTGAGGAGAAAGATACTCTCAGAACTTCAAAAACCTCCTTAAATGATTGGATTAACTTCTTCTAAGCCCTTGAAACATGGATAGATGTGAGTTCAAAGCACTAATGTAATTTTATTATTATGTTTAATCAAATGTTTAAGTTAAGAAATAGGAATGGAGCTAAGGGCAACCTTCCCTTATCAACTTCCAACGTCTGAAAGCAAGAATGAATCAATTAAGTAAATGTAACAAGCTTAGGGATGTAACATACAGCAGCAGCTGAGTCAGCTTGACCATCGGCCATTTATTGGGGTGGGATGTGCAGCTCAAGTACTACCAGATGATTCAATTCATATAGCGTAGCAGTAACAGATAAGCCAAAAGAGATGTCCAGAGGGAAACAGTCCTATAAACTGGCAAGGTAAACAGTGCGTATCCTTACCCTTTTCCGTAGTTTCCCACAGGCAAAGACTTCTTCACAAGTGCAACACTAATGAAAAATTTCTTCAAAATTGCACATTTACTTGTATTGCAAACCAGGAAATTGTAATGTATAATCAACTTAACCATCATAATGTATGTCCAAATGACATATGACTAAAGAATTCATCTTTCTTTCTATAAATTAGTCGTGCATGAGATGTGGCTAAATTGCAATAGGTTTTATTTATGCAATCAATTAAATCAGCGCAGTTTAACAAAGGAAATTCCACTCTAAGAGTGCAGGTTTCAGCAAAACCATCTTTCCTTAGATGGCAAGGAGGGATCTTCAGAAGTGACAGGTAAGTACATGAAGAAAGAAATTATCTAAAAAACAGAGTACAGTATTGTGTATTTTCAATAGAGTGGGAACATAAGCATTGCTGATAGAATTGTAAAACGTAGTCTAATTTGAATTAATCATTCGAGGGGCTAGGAATTGCTTCTGTTTGCTAGAAAATCAAAGCTGCAGAACATCGGAGGCCGGGGAGAAAAGGAGTGGGTAAATATGAGCCCTGTCTGTTGCCTCTTTCAAGTGTCCAAATTTGGGAACAGCATGAAAATACTATGAACAACAAGAACCTCAAAGCAAACCAACCACCAATTTAATATCCATGGCAGTATGCTGACTGGATGAAGTAATGTTACCTAAGTCCAACACAAGACCAAGAGCTAGGAATTTAGGAAACACACAAAAAGAATTTCCCTTTGCTTCAAGTCCACACCTTAAACACATACATTAAATAACTTTTTCATTTCAGCTTTTGCGTTCTTCCCCGGTTCTTTTTTTGCATTTATTTGTATGTGCGCATGTCATATAGATGTTAGTGCTCCCTCTGATTTCATCCTTTCTCCTACATAGTTTCTGCAGAAAAAAACAGGCCGTTGACTGCATGGCTTTCAGATATTGCCATGACAACAACCCATGATGTCAGAGACACGGGATTAGGAGTTCCTGGTGTCCCAGAGCTAAGGAAGAAGCCTGGCTGTGAAGGGGAAAACTCCCATCCAAACGATTTTGACAATAGAAGCGGGCATTTCAAAAGTAGCTAGCAAAGAACCTCAGTAGTAAACTATGCACAAACAACCAGAAATTCAGTGTCAAAAATCTGTTGCCTAAAGAGAATCCCAAAACAATCAGCATGGGAGTGAACTATTAAAATCAGTGGAACAAAGCCAGTGTTGTGTCAGCGGTAACTATGGCACTAGAATCATGATTATTTTACCATTATACCAATGAAAGCAAAATACAACGGCAGAAAAATATAGTATCTTTAAGAAAATTATGTAATCAGTATTTATTTCAGCTCCACTGGTAAAAAGCTGAGTGCAATTTTACACATATTATCCTCTTGGATCAAAAGTTCATGGTAGAAAAGACAATGTAGGAACTTAGTGTGTGAGTCCACTTAAAAAATCAGGTACCTCAGCTTATATGTGTAGGAATACTGTGCAAAACTGCAAGCAGTAAGTAACAGGGGACTTGATAATCAAGGCCCCTCCCACGGTCATTCCTTTGGAAAAGGATCTGTTGTCAACAACTGAGTCTGCAGCCCAGCCTTTGGGGGCCCAGACGGGTCCCTCCCAAGCCCCAGGCCTTGCAGCACAGTTTATCACAGCACTAGAGATGAGCACTGCTGCTCTCAGCCAGCTGCCAGACCTCCTCCTTGTTGTTGGCATGCAGCTGGCGAAGGGAATTTGGAAAAAAATAAAAATAAAAATGGGGAAATAAATACAGGGAAGGAATGAGTGTAGAGGCCCAGAGCAAAGATTAAAACGTTTTATATGAGGGTGGTTTGTAACAAAACGAGCTGGTTCATTCTTTAATCTTGAAAAGAGGGAACTGGGTGGCCTTGCTCCTTCTTGGAGTCAGTATTACAAGGGCTAACCTGCCTACATGCCTACCAGATCTCTGTCTGCTTCTTCAACACAAAGCCTTGATGCCTCATATATTGGACAAGGACTGCATGGGATGAACTGAAGGGCCTCACCCAATACATTTCAATGGAAAACTAAATAAACTGAAGGGTATATACACACACCGCCCCATCATGGTTTCAAAGGCAACTTTAAAAAAACAACACAGGAACCAGTGCCTGTTCAGCACTGTGCTGTGATTTAAGGCATGTCTGCACCCAGCCGGGGAGTATTGAGGCAAAGAGCCCTTGAGCTACCAATTTCCAGAGTTGCATGCTATATAATTACTAACTGGCCTTGCTTCAAAAACGGGTGCAGCCCAACATAAAACCATCTATATCGCCACTGGGACATGAGCCAGTGCCATTGTTGTGCCACGGAGATATATTAACCTGTTTAGAAGCTGCCCAGGACTCTGTGCGCTGATTTGTGGAGTAGACCTGCCTTATGAGAGAATTTTGAAACAACTGTTAAAAATCTGTGCTTTTGGAATTAAAATTCTATTTCACTTAACTAAATTCCAAGCAGACCAGCCCATATTATTTTTGGTACGGATGTTGTAATGACCTCTAGATGATTTGAATTGCTGGTAGTGCTTTTGTGCCTATTTTGCTACCCAGAAACTCTGGGTTGTAAAACAGAAGTTGCAATTCTGGTGGACGATGTTTTCCCCAGCATTCGTGCTGCTTCTTCTTTCAGTGCCATTGAACTGTGAAGAAGTCACAGTCCAGATTAGCAGTGAGCACTCTGTATTGTTTTCTCCATTGTCTCTTCTGGTATTTTAAGCATCTGATGTATAGACAGTTACCCCTGTTGCTGGCAGGCACCTACGTGTTGTTGCTGATTCTTCCCATTTTTACTTCATATTTCCCTCCAAGCATGAAGGAATGGCAGGCACAGAATATTGTTTTAACATTAACCCCCAGTCTTTAACAGCCTGACTCCTTCTCAGGTTTTGCTGCACTTTTGCTTCTGCCACTCAGCATAGCATTTTGCAAAAATGCAGCTGATGCAAAGAACTGGCTCTGCACATTTGAATGAAAAGAGCATTATGGGGCGTCTGTGCAAGGTGTTTGATCAGAATTTCAATGAAGTGGGAAGGGGACTTCTCACAAAGGACTACTGGTTTTATTTTAAACAAGGCTGATCCCTGAAACAGCAGGATGCCTCTAGTACCTTCTGCCTGTAGTAAATGCTGCCACGTGGCACCATTTATGTCAAAATCGTTCTTGAAGTTGTGGTTGCAGAAAAAGCACCTACTCATATTCACGTATCTTTTCAAGTGGTTTTGACCTAACCACTAATGTTTTTAGTGGAGTTCCCTGAATAACTCAATCTTGCTTTGTAATAAATATGCCCTCACTTAAAAGTTACTAAAGAAGTTGTGTGCAACTGCAACGGGACACAGAAAAGTGTACAGGAAAAACATGGTGTGTCTTGGCAGCTGAAACAAATGAATTACAGAGGTTCCAGCACTATAAAAATCTACAAGGGAAATAAAATAATTAGGTATTAAATTCTTATACTCAAAAGTGAGTGAGAAGGAATTTTGGTGGCATTGGAATACATAGCAGTTGGAGAAAAAACAGTCCGTTTTATCAGAAAAGGTTTTGTTAGTGACAGCTGCTTCCTGTAACACCTTGCCATATTGAGAGCAAAACAAGAGATCAAGCAAAAGCAGTTTAGAACTTAAGCTAAAATATTTGCTTGTTGTGTTTTGCATCATGTTTTCATTGTGCCTAGTTCATGAGGTGTAATTATTCCACTTAAGAAATCACAGGAAAAATGACAGGCAAGCTACAAACACTCTGATATCAAGTGCAGACTCATGTCCACATGTTCACACTTGTGCTCTCCCATGCTTTTTCCTCCTATAATTATGTTATTTTTCTAGTAAGTAGCAGATTACCTGATCTGTATGTCAATTAGTCATCCTTTTCCCACTGAAAATCTTACCATCTGTTCGAGATTTCTTAGGATTCAATGGGAGTTTTCAACTGTTTTATTCACTGAGTCAGACCCTCAATTGTTAAAAAAATAGTGCGATTATACCAAAGTTTAAATTCATGAGGAGCTTTGCAAAGGGAAGACAGTCTGATCCATCTGGATCTAAGAATTAGATCCAACTAAATCATATGTTTAGAGATGGAAACCTAAATTCTTGGTAACTCTGGATGTAGTGGTTTTTTGCATTTAATTCTCACTTAGGCAGCCATTTTTGTCTTTCTGCCTTTATAGGGACAACAATAATACAATTCTTGCAGACTGCTTACAATATGTAAAGCATCATCTACTGCACGAAGGTGAGTAATTGCCAGGTACTCTCGTGTAGGAAAGCTGATGCCGTATGCAGCTGCATGTTTTGCTCCTGGTCACCCACTATTCCCAGAATTCAGGTGTTTTGAGTCCCAGATGAATTCCTGTAACACTCTTGGGATGTAGTCAAGTGCATTAAACTCTGAGGTTTAATGCAAGTGCAAATAACTTCAAGGAAACTAAAGCAAAGAGATATGTCAGATTCCCAGAAATACTGATAAGCCCACTCTAAACGTCATTAATTTAATCGATAGATGTGCGCACTTAGTCCATTTAGGAAAGTCAACTGTTGTGTCACTTGCTCAAAAATCAAAGTTGCTGGTGGTCTTGGCCTTGATAATCCAACATGCGATAGAAACTAAAAATAAAATATCAACCTCACTGAGTGCTTTGAATAGATTAAGTAAAATATTTGGGAATGCTTCCTCTTGGATAAGATTCTGAAAACACATCACAAACACCAGAAATTTCTGATGCTATTAACCCTGCTACTGTTCCAGCTGACTAAAAGCAGAGGTCTGTGACAGGCTAAGAATAAAAATATTCAGTCAGAATGCCAGGGAAAATTCTTTCATCCAATATCCATCCCTCTGGCCGTGTGGCAGGGAAATCTCAATTCCCACACCACCCAGGAAGGAGAAAGAGAAAGGCAGTCAGGGGTGGATGGTGAGGAGAAGGATGTACAGCTACTACAGTAGGGGTTTAGGACACCACTGAAGGACCAGGAGCATGGAGGGTGCAGTGGGAACTGCGAAGAGAAGGGAGATGCAGTGCTTTTGGACAGCCCCATTGAACCTGTGTCTCTGGGCAATCTGCCAGCCCACAAGGCAGTCACAGCTGGCAGTAGCACCGATTGCTTGGGACCGCTCGTCCCCTGCCAGGACAGCTGGGGCCAGAGGAGAGACCGTCCTTGCACTTGTGATGCACCTCATCTGGCAAACACAGTCTCCATTCACTTTCTATTCCCTTCTGCCATCTACTATACAATTAGCAGACCAAGTGAAGCACTTCTGTTTGCGAGGCATGGGTCAAAGCTTTTCTTTCCCCTATTCAGGATCATGTTCCTTTAGGGTTTGTTCGCCTTTTCTTCTGTCACTTGTATCAACTTATTTTCTCAGGGACATTTTTTCGACCCACCATACTTCACAGATCTCATAACGTGCTGAGGTTCAACCTCTCTAGAGCACGGTTAGAAGTTAACTACCTCGTCTTTAGCTTTATTATTCTCTGCATTTTTTTAGGAAGAAAATGCTCTTTTTCTCCCCCAAATAATGAGACCTCTTTAAAAAACTGGGGTTAGAAATCTCAGCATGAGATCTTGTGCAACAATCAGGGAAGGGTGGAGATATAAATATCAGAAATTACAAATTCAGCACTGAATCTGGAGCACATCCACAAATTTAAAAACCAATGGGACACTCAGAGTAGAGATAAACACAGATGGACAACAACATTGCCAGAGAGAAGGATTAGACAGGACCCACGAGTGACGTTAGGGAATGGTCAGATCAAGGCAGTGCATTTTACTCCCACAAACATCCTTGCTTACCACCTCTTCCAGTAAAACGAGGCAAGAAATTTCTTACCCCCCACTAAGAATTCTTGCAGCAGAGACCTTTTAAGGGTGCAGTCAGTATGTCTTGCCTGGGTCTCTGTTTCTGGCATGTTCCTCTTTAGAAAACTGACCACTCCTTGACCTTCCTGTGCTCTTCCCTCTTACTGTATTGTCACTCAGCTATGGGCAATGCCAAAACTTCTCCTCTGAACTGTGTCCTAATTGCCATAAGTACTCTGGTCTGCTATGTGTTATCTTTTGAAAAAAATTCAGCAGGTCACATGTGTATGAGCTTACTCTTTGTAATAAATTGGTTTACTGCATGCAAGCAGATCACATGCAAAAATTCATTTCTTCCTCTAATGAAAATGCTGGTAGTGGTGACTCTACCCGGATTGCGCCTTTCAGGAACTGAAATTAAAAAAAAAAAAAGAGTATGGTATGGGTCCCTCATCTGCCTTGCTTCTCCCTGGATCTTTGTAGTCTCTGGGCTCTTCAAAATGCAAGAAGAAAGCTCTAATTTCTGAGACAGCCCTGTCCCTCCACACTTCTCTTTCTTGCTGTCTATATTTGTCTATTCAGACAACTGCTACCGGCACACCTACCACAAGTGCTCACTGCTCTGTTAGTAGGAAGTAATGCCTCCAAGAGCTGACAACTAACACACCAGTAATGTGCTGATAGTCCACAAATTTTAAAACTTTTAATCGTTTTAAGCATTCTCACTTCCATTTCCCTATGTAGCAGGCACTTGCAATGAATGTAATAACCTAAACAGCACCCTGTATGAGTCAAGAAATATTTTCAGCAGAAGGTTTTTGACATTGCAACACACTTCCCTATATTTAGACACAAGGAATGATTTCTCAAAAGTCAAAAAAACTCGTGTAAGTTGGAAAATGAAAGCTCTAGAATGATTTTTAAAATTCTGTCTGAATTATCTGGGAAAAGCATCAGTGGTTCTGTTCCATAAAGATCAGCCATGAGCAAGTGGTGAGCTTACTACAGCAGTTAACTTGTACACTTTGGATATTCGCACCTAAGAGATTTATTACTTTGAACTGAGCCAGGCTAGTGCTGGAGTCCCCAACATTAGACATTAGGGTTTTTTTAGAGTTTTTAACTTTCTGGGGTTTGGTTTTTTTTTTTTTCTGTAGTTGCAGAAGCAATCAAATATTTCTGCTGCTGGTTCCCATTTATTTCTGGGCATAGTTAATCCACACTCCCCTGTGTGCCAAGATTGTTTTGGTGGATGCATCTCAAAGACCTGATTCTTATTTAAACTGTGGCCTGATTCTCTTTTACACTTCTATAAAGCAGCAATGGTAATAGGCCTTAGCAGAAAGAAGAATTGGGCCCCAAATAAATGGAAAACACCTATTCATCAGGTAGCTAATCCAAGATGTTAAAGCCATTTGTAAAAATTGGTTATTTTTCTACAATTATCCAGATATGCTGTTAGGAGCTCTTTACTGTGGTGCCAAAAGACATTTTTTGAAGGGATTTAATACTCGGTTCATTGCAAATCTGATCTTTGATTTTGCCTGTTCCGCAGCCAGAAACTTTGAACAAAACAGACTTTGAAGCCTACAGCATTATTAATCTGAAAATTATTACAGTAAGAGCGAGAGAAGGAAATAAATCCCTTCTCCTAGCACTACTAACTCAGTGTAATGGCCCAAGAATGACAAGCTAAACATTACTGCAAAACTATCAGGCTTCATTTCTCATGACAGATAGCAAGCAGCAGATTGCATTTTATCTTTTTAAGCTGACCTGACTGCAAACTAGGAATGTGCAGAATGCCAAGACCTTCCATTCCCTCTGTGCAGCCTCCTCCAGAAGAAACTGCGTACCATGATGCAATATTTAGCACTCTGTTCTTCCCGTTTTCAGGACAAAGATATATTCAGAGCAAGCTGGTTCCCTGAAAAAAAATTTTGAAGTTTTTGTTTCTCTTTGCAGACCTGCAGAACATACGCCTGTGTTGTTTCTGGAGGAGGATGCAGGGCTTGGTTAGGGGGAAGCACTTCCAAAAAAACACATGGTCAATGTATCTTTTGAGCTGAACTTTGACCAGCTTCTTTTAGTGTCCAGCAAAACAGTTGGTAACCGCTAAAGCATTTGGAATGATGTCATGTGGTACAACAAGGATTGGCCTCAAGTATAAGACAGTCAAATGCCTTTACAGTGAAGACACTCCTCTCTCTGTCAAAGGCTTATCAGGTTAATGACAAGCCCACAATTTGCGAATGCCTAAGGACTTTGCAAGTGGTCAATATCACCAGGGATAAAAGGATATTCTAATTTCTGTCAAACAACTTATATTTATCATAATGATCTCAGGCACATGATGATATATTGTCAGATTTGTACATCTTTTTTCTCGCATTTATTTCTCTCATGATAGAAAAGATCTCTAAATAAAATGCCTTTTCTATGTTTTCTTATTATTCTTACCAGCCTGACACTTAATTTCCTAAAGAGGGAAAACAAGGAGCAAACTGAGTTTAATAATGAAATACTGGGGCATCGGCATCCATCTGTGAATTATAGTAACACCAGTTTTGAAAACTAAGGATTAGAATAGATTTCAATTAGAATTAAAATGACATGAGTTGCTGAAAGACTTGGAAAGTAAATTTTATGTTTTTAAAGAATGTTTATGCCAGTTCCTGTTCTCTGTAGGAGTAGCAGTGTATCAATCAGAAGAAGTTCAGAACCAGTCCAATTATTCAAAAGGTGTGGAGATACATATCTAAGGGAAGCAAATAACAATGCATTATTATAGTAAATCCTGATAAATTATCAGTTAAGGTAAAAAAACCTCAAAACTTTCATTCAGCTCTCCTTTATTTGTGTATCATTCCTTTAATGAGTAAGTCTTCCCCTACATCATAAACTTAGACTAAGTATAGTGGAAAGCACCAGCTGCAAATCAGATGGCAGCAAACCCATCTATCCCAGGGAGCAGAGGAGAGGCTGTCCTAGGAGTGCAGTGCCTTTTTTCTGAAGTTACATGAAGCCCAGTCTGGTCCCATCGATCTCAGTACATAAGGGAGGTATTGCTGGAGTCATGGCTCTCTGCGGCTGTATTTCAAGCAGGTGGAGAGTATGCACTACACTGCCCAAAGTCCCAGGTCCCTAAAAATCTAGATTGAGGACTCAGGCACACTGAGGAGGGGTACTGCACTTCTCTCCAAAACAGAAACCCCAGCCTACATAATCAACACAACTTGTGCCAACTGCCTCACTTTTCTTTGCCAGACAAGGGCCGGAGCTTTGCTCTTCCCATTCAGGTTCATTTCCTTTGGGTTTTGGTCTCCACTTCTTTTACCAAGTGTGAAGGGAGACAACCACCACGCTCGCCAGATCTCTGTTAGGAAGCTGGGAGAAACCCAGCAGCCTGCTGCAGCTATGGAAAGGTGTAAACAGGCTTTGTAGCTTGGAAGCTGTGGTGATTTATACTCTCCTTCCTATCTTACTTCTATCTCCTTCTCCTTCTATTGCCTTCCTAACCAGCAAGACAGAGTCATCCCTAGTTGCAGTAATCGCTTCTAAAGAAGAGACTTCATGTAGCATCTGAATACTGTAGTCCTATATTACTGGTATTTCTCAGCAGGACTCAGGATAAACCTCCTATCACTTGCCAAGTTGTCATATCATGTCCATCAACACATGCAAACATCCACATGGCAGTTTGTGTCCTACCTTGCCCTGAATTATTTTCTCTCATTTCAAAGGGAGACCACAGGGACAGGGCTCCAGTGTACAAACTCCAAGTTGGAAAACTTGCGCCTTCAGTGCTTCTTAGGGGTGAAGTTCCTTTTCTACAAGCAAAGCAAATGTATTTTCTTAATGCATGCATTAAAAAATAAATATTATGCAGAAATTTTTCACTTGTTTCATATAACACTTTATGCTGCAGAAAAAGAGTAAAATTACTGGGTAGAAAAATGACATTGTAATCTCCACTCTGCTTGCCAGTAATATTTTTTATTACAAGAATATTTGGAGTTATATTTTTTCTATGCAGGACTGATAGATTGTGGTTTAATCTTTTGTAAGACCAGTTGTTTAGATCCCATTTGGAAGGCTGTGGGGAAAATGCTCTTTTCATAAAAACAATCCATTTCTTCTGTAAATATCTGCTGTCATATTTATCCTTTTGGAATTAAATTCATTTTTTTTTTTATTAAACTTGCTACCAGAGGAAGTAATAGTTGCAAAAACTGTTTAAATAGGTACCATTTGTGAGTATAAACAGTTTCAGATTTTTTTTGTCTGAAGGTTTAAGTGGTTTCATAGTTTCTGGTGCTGTTTCCTGAGTGTTTTTATACAGAAATAGACCAAAGCATGCTGAAACTACACATAGCAGTGAAGAAGGGGGAGGAGGACAGTTATTGTTAAAAGAGCTGGAGATCAGAATGGGAGGCTGTGAAGAACAAAAATTAATTATTCTTACGTGAGCTGCAAAAGGAGGAGGGAGTCACCTTCCACATTTGGAAGTGATAAGAAATATCAGGATGTCACATGATCTCACAGTCCAGAGTTGTAAATCCAGGGAAAGAAAAAGATCAGCAGACCACAGTTTGGATCAGGATATGAGCCTTGAACGAAAATAACAAGGTAAATGTCTTTACTACAGGCTACTGGGTGCTCATTAGGCAGGTTCATAAATATCTTCAGATTTTTCTGCAACTTAATGTCTATTTATAGGGGCACTTAAAGATAAATTGCTTAAAGATAAATCACTCACAAAGGGATAAAAAAGGCAAAGAAAAAAGCAGAAACATAAGAAAGACAGTAAAATGAGAAAACATATTTGCTAAGTAGTAGATTAGACTCTACCCTAATGCACACCACTCCACTCCTTACCATTGCATTCAGCTTGTTCCCCTAAGCTGCTTCCCTCCCTGGGGATGCAGGCACAACACTGCCCCTCTGCCCCTCTATTTCTTATCTCCCCCTGTCTATGGCAGACTTTGCATCAGGGACATAAAGCATGGGAGAGAGAGGCAAAAATAACCTGCCTTTCCAAGTCCATGTGGACATAGTGGTTGAGGGCAGCAGCTACAGGCACAGCCTGAGCTCTGGTCTCCTCTCCTCTTACGCTGATCTTGCCAGCACAGACCATTGGTCACCTGCACACTGAGCAGTGAGTGCCCCACAACCTTTCTATCATGCACCCTGGCACCAAGTCTGATTTGGTGTTTAAGATAAAGATTTCTGGGCTCACAGGTCCCATTGTTAAAATATCTAAATTATCCCTTCAAACTATGTGAAAGAATAACAAAGAGGAAGACACTGCCGGGGTTCCCATAAATTTGTGACACTTTCCTCCAACATTATTTTGGGGTATCTCTGCTCTTGGCAAGTTTCTTTTGCAAACACAAACAGGTAAGCTCCCTTGCTTTGCATGGCTTCTCTGAGATAGGTTGGCAAAGTGCACCCGCTGCTTTGAAATTGTGCCTGTAGTTGTCTAACCATGCCACAAGACTGGTCCCCAGGGAATTTCCAGTATTATCTCTTCTGTCTGAAAGACATTTCTTTGTCTTAGTTTAACTGTCCTGCACGACATCATCTCCCACTCCACCACGTCCTTAAAAGCTGACTGCTGTTTGAAGAATGACTTCAGTCTCACGAGATCAGAAGCTGTGGGTAGTCACACACAGTGATGCAAAGCCTCTGAGGTAAACAGTGACACAGCGAGTAGAAAAATGGGAAATCAGACCCATGTGGCTTTCCTGAGGGCTTGTTTTTGTACTTATTGCCTTATTAAGAAGTCTTTCCAAAGTCACCAAGAGAAGTAAAAATGGGATCATACTACTCCTCGTTCTTAAGCTGCATGTTCACATAGCACTGATTCACTCCACATTTCCTTTCTTTGTGGCAGACAGGACAGCAACTACCAATAAAACTTGTGAGTTTACTATTTTATCACTTAAGGAGAAGAGCTTGAGCTGACCGTTTACTGCTCGTCTCTATTGTTCCCAAGCTGTAGCTCATCATAGTTCTCAAGCAGGAGCTCTGGATGTTCATTTGTCTCCAGATTCCAACACTTGTATATTTTATTATAATTAATTTATCTGAAGAGAGACGTTTCATCTCTCTCTGTTATACAGGCACAGGTCTGCTTTCTCCAAGCTGCTAAATTACAGCAAACTCTTGATTCAGCCTGTAGTTCCTTTGAGCTCTGTATACCAAATGCTGTGGTTTAAAAAGATTAAAACCAGAGATGAAACCTGACTGTTGTTCTGTGCATCTGCTTTAAATTGGTTGTTCTGTTTATTTTAAAGACTTCAACTGGTGCAAGCATCCATTCTGCAGAAGTAATCTTGCTCCACTGGCATTTACACTCAGCTTTTATTTAGCTTTCTTTTTTAGTGCATTACTGTAATCTTGCCTTCACTGAAAAAATCAACATGACTAACAATTAGCATATACCATTAAATTAAGTGCTACCTCTATGTTAAATCTTGTAAGTTATAATCAGTGGTGGTTTAGCTGTGGCTGGTTGATCCAGGAGCCCACTTGTTTAAGGACCACTCTTCAGCTTACAATATGCTTGCAGGCAAGCGCCATTCCAGTGCTAGCAGTCCTTTCATGTTTTCCCACAGCTCTCTCTGTGCACCCAGCACTAATAGATGCTCTCTCCCATGTTCTACTGGGCAAAAATCAGTAGCATGATTCAGCTCTTCCAGAATTTAGACAGACAAAGTGAGCCCCAGAGGTGTCAGGGGCCATGTGACGAAAGAGAGGGGGACACCTCACAGGCTGTCGTAAGGTGGCACTAAAAATGGATGGGCTGTAAGGATGAAACTCAATTGTGGTCGACTTAGTCAACACTGACAGAGACACAGTGACAGATCTTCCGTTTATGTCAGCCTTATTCGCATATTAATTCAACCGTTACACAAATCAGGGAAATGAGATAAGTCCTACCAAGAACTAAAATAAGGCCTTAGTGTCATTTAATCTCACCTTAATGGTTTGTAAGTCTTGATCAGCCTTCAGCAAGAAAATGAATCCCTGTCATTGGTTTTTGGGGAGCTGAAGTATTAGCTTAACACCACAACTTTTGTGCTGTCATCCACGGACTTCACAGGTAGTCCATAATTGCTTCTAAACAGTGTTTTGAAGGTAGGTAACAAAAGCAAGTGTTACATTTTGATGTAGAGCAAACAACTTCACTGACAGATGTACAGGTACTCACAACAAGAAAACAAGGGCTTTGCCCCATACAATCTCAGTAGCTAACACACAGGCTGACACTGCCTTTTCCACAAGGCACAGAGCTGCCACTTAAAACCAATCCACACCAGAGGTCAATGCCTTGCATTCAGCTACTATACCTGCATGACTTTTTAAGGGGTTGTATAACGTCAGTCCCTCTAGGAGAAGGGCAGAAGCGAGCAATTTGAATGGGTTTGGCTGCAGCAGCAGGGACTTTCTCAGTAACATTTGCATAGCTAAATAACATATAAGTAGATTTGCAATTGCCTAAAGAAAAAGGCAGTATAAATTGGAATATTCAAAAGTCCTAGGACAAAGACATCTGCCACTGTATTATAAATGCTGTGATAAGTTTCATAATGCAAAATACCAGCTTTTATTTTTAAAATGAGTGGACAATGTAAGCTGGTGGCAAACTGCAGTAGCCTGCCTGAGTTTGTGTAATGACAGGGACTTAACATCCAGCTACATCCCAGTGCATACTGGGAACAGAGATAATGTTTCTTGTGCAGATGCTCAGTTAGACAAATGCAGAAACTTGATTTTACACTATTTTTGGATGCCAATCAGAGCTTATTCTGTTCTTGCAAAGCAAGGACATTAGAGACATGAAGAGGAACTGGTTCACCACAACAAAGGCATTCATGGCTTGTAACGCCCTTCCAGTTACAAGGAGTAGACAATTGTTCATCATAAATGTTAAAGAGAGAAAGCTGAAGGAAGGGAAAAAGCAGCTTGCCATGAACAGGAATAAAAAAGCTGTACATGAAATTGCATGCTCACATAGGCTGATGCACATCTGACAGGGCTCCACTGTAATCAGCAGAGTTAGCCTATACTTGCATCCATCTATACAACAGATGAATGCAACCCCAGAATTTCCCCCTGTAATTGTGGCAAATGCCACTTCACCAAAGCCTCTCTTTTTGCTCTTCCCAGAGCACTGGGCTCCCTCCCTTTCCAAACCAATCTCTGCTTAAAAGTCTTAACAATGAAAGTTTATTCCCTTTCTCCTCTCCTCTGCAGCACAGTTTATTTGCCTGGAAACTTTCTAGGATGAAAAGATCAACAAAGGTGCAAACTCCAGCTATATTCAGGAGCCTCCTGCTTACATTTGCATCTTACGGAAGGCCATATTTATTCTGGGACTGAGTAATGGTTCTCCCTGATTATGTCCTGCTGTTACCTTTGGAGGAATTGCATAAAACTGGATTACCACAATAGTGAATGAGACTTTAATCTGGGCTTTCTAGAAGGCAGGGTGAGGGACCTGAGGATGGATTAAGCATAAAGAAGGCCCAAATGCTCAGTGTTTTGAAGTTTATTCAGCCAAATGGTATGTATCACTGTGGAAATAAAGCCACAAAACCCTGAGGTTTTAGTGAGTCTTAATGAGTTTTTTTTGAAAGTGACTTTCTAGACATGTCGTGACCAGTGAGACTTGCTTTATGTGGTTGTTTGGTCAGCTTTGGTAGATAAAATTGATCTTCCTTATTTCTCATGTGGTTGTTTCTGGCTCAGACGTGCAGAGTATGTTACATTACATTATGTTACGTTACGTTACGTTACGTAGTGCACTACCTTCAAAACACAGGAAGAAAAACCTTAGAGAGTTTCCATCTGTCCCAGAGCCATGTGGGACCATAGCTGCATTATGAAATGGCCATAATAATGCCTTCCTACTTCATCTTACCACAAAGACTTGCAACTGCTGAAAAACGCCTGTGAGGAATGACAGAGGTGCATCCAAAAGGGAGCAGAGACAAAGGGCAGTGAGCTGCCTATCACTCAGAAACTGTGACTGCTTTCTAGCAACCCTAATAAATAGCATTCTCTCATTCCAAGGAAAAAAGTCCAATACTGATCATCATCAACGATTACATGAACAACAGTATTTTTTAAGCTACAGTGACAAAAATCACTTCTTTTTATCATATCCTTACATTTTTCTGATGAGGAAACTCCAAAGACACATGGGGGAATTATCTTTCCATAGAGTAACATCTGAGGATAACACCAATGCAAAGGTACCTTTGTATTTACCCAGCATCTCAAATCCTCCTAGTAGCACCATATGGAAAAAGGCAGAGATGTGAGTACTTGATCTCAACTAGGTACCCATTGGTACTAATCTGTGTAGGGCCTCAGAGAAATAAATCTCATTATTTAAACACAGATCAGAGGCAGAGGTGCTGTGTCCAGGGAGATGCAGTATGGTAATGTATTAGTAAGGCACTGGCTGCTACTAAGATACATTCCTGATAAATGCGTGACCCTTCTCTGATTAGCAAGAAAATATGATTAAACCTTCCTAAAAAATCATTTTTTCTTAGCTGGTTGATAAAACAGTTGGTATTTTTAGTCCAAGACAAAGCCATGAATCAGAAGTCATGAATCAAATGACTAACCACAAGAGATAAATTGGGTATGATCTTCCCTAGCTCAGCTGTGCCAAAGAACTACTTAGCTTAATAATACTGGTTGACACTGGCACCATCCCAGTGGTTCCCAGTGCTTCCTTATTAATGTGGCTGTTTTTGACTCAGCACTTCCAGAGTTTCATAAACATCGAGGCTGACATCATTTAAACAGCAAAAAGCATTTATAAGCATTAAAGTTCAATAGCAAAGTTAACCTGAGGCTTAAGCTAAGCCTTGATTTATGCACTGAAGGTTTCTACTAACCATGCTCCGGCACTCTGTCAGCACAAACCTGAATTTCTCATTTACTTATTTGTCTGTAATAGAACAAGTTCAAGCCCTGGAACCAAATCTTCAAGATTCAGGTTTGGGTTGTTCAGTTTGGATGCATTTCCAGTCATTCTGTAATGGATGTACCATAATTCACTCACTATTCTGAAGGTACATGAAGCCTCTTAGAGTAAGGGCAGCTTTCACAAAGCAACTCTTCCGTGTAGCTGCTAACAGAACTATGTCTCCACACAATGCCCACTATCAGTTCCGTATGTTTTGCAATACGAGATAGAACCAGACAAGACAGGTTTCACAGTAACATCATCTCTGTCACTAAGAATCATGCACACCACCTACTATGTCCAGAGCATTAAACCAGCATTTGTTTGAAAGCAATGCCAGATTTGCCCTTTCCCCTGCAATAACTGTGAATAGATAACAGTCCCTCAAAATTAACTCTCTAGGTCATCTGTGGTGACTTCCTTACTGCATAGCCTTGTGTTACAGTGAACTCACTTTGATGACTGGAAATAGTTACACACTGTGAACCGAAAACTCTACATAGCTCTTCCAGTGAATAAAAATGGATCAGTTAACAAATCTGAGCTTGCAGCTTTTGCTTATCATTGTAACTTCTTCACTGAAGTCTCAGGAAAGTCCTTTTAACTACACTTGTCAAGTTTGACTCAGCAATTTCATTACAGTTATCAGCCACAAGAGAAAAAGTGTTTCTGTGAGAAAAATATCTTCTTGACATAGATTTAAAAAGAAGCGTTCAAAAGGTATACATGGTACTGACAGTTCAGTATAAATAGACTGATGAGTACAACAGGGATAAGCAAGAAGAATATGCATTTGGGAACAGTGTAGAGACCCTGGGGAAGGAATAACAGGGACAAAATCAGAGTGAATGGACTGACACATCCCTTATTGAAGATGTTTTCGGATGAGCACATCTGTATGATGACAAAATCTCCAGCACAGCACTTTCATTCTTTGCAACAGGCAAGGTAGAACAGTGCTCTCAGCATGGAAAGCCCTTTATTGTTATTCTTCAAAATATAGAGTGGAAGGAACAGGTTTGCAGCCTTTATGGTTGCATTGTGAAACCTGGAAGTGCGATCTACCGTGAAAAGTCCAAGAAGTCAGTGAAAACTCTGTGAGGGGTGGTTTGAGCTTCTTTGAGAGACTTCAAAAGATGCCATTTCAAATTTGGCAATAGGCTTTGTTTCTCTGCTGTGCTAATGCAGTATTACTGCGTTAAGATCTTGCTCACCATCACAGTCAGTGCTGTGAGGCCAGTGCCTCATTTTTGGGCTGGCTTGGCATAAATCAGTCAATCAAAGCTGTGATTATGTGCCACATATGTCCAACACGTGCTCTAAACATCCAACCATCAGTGGAAAAACTACGGTACCCTTAAGCTGTTTCTTTTCTACATATTTTTGTCTCCTGCCGCAGCATTGTCTCTAACAATGAATTTACAGAGAGATTTCTAAATCTAACAGCTTGAAATAGGAAGTGCAGTTTTCCCCATGTCTGAACCAGACGAGTAGTGCACAAATGGAGATACAGAAAGACTGGATTTGTTTTGTGTTATATGAAAAGGCCCTCCCTGGTGTATTCAGATCTGTCTTTCAGCAAGGGAACTGGCACAAGGCAGGGAATAGAGGTGGAAGAAGTGGATTCAGCTGAGTTAACAGGAGCCACGCGTTCGCAGCATGCCTACTTGAAGAGAACAATTGAAAGACTATACCTCAACCTAAGAAAGAGCAACAAGTCCAAAAAGTCATGACCTGTTAAGGAGAGGAGCCTGCTGACAGATGGAAAAGGAATGCACAATCAGATTTTGTCAGCTTCGACTCAATCAATCGTTCTGCTGCATGTTCTGCCTCTCAGAGGTGATATGCAGGGCTGACCATGAAACAAGAATTTTGTTTTACAATTCAGAAGGAAAAAAAGGAAGACTTTTTGAGGTTTTCAAATCTATTTTCACTACACATCAGAACAAACCCACTGTATTTCCAAAACATTCACATGTAAAGCCCAGAGAGGAAAGTGAATGGGAAGCCAAACAGCCAAAGGGCTAGTGTCTCCGTGATTCCCCTCTGCATGGGAGAGCCTGGCTTCCAGATCTCAGGTGCTGTCAGACAAGAATGGGACAGAAACTTGGACTTCCTTGCCAGAAGACCAGGAACAGCCAGATCTTTTCCCCACTACGCTCCTTTGGTTAACTCTCTCTTCCTCTCTGCCCCCATCTACTTGGAGCTTCTCTTCTCGGTGTAAATAATTACATATGAACTGAGCTAGAGAGAATGAGAGCATGCAGTCCAGTTAAGAAGTTCCCTGGAGATAAAAGGGAGCTGCAGAATCAAGTTCTTGCCCTGTCTGATTTGAAGCTGATTTCAATTAAGTATTCACTGGAAGAAAGCAAAACGGCCGATATAGCTCAGTGGTCAGGGAACCACTCCAAGTCAAAGTAAGGAGTCGAACCTGGGGACACACTTCCCAGGGAAACCTCCTAACTACTGGCAGATCAATTAGCTCTCACACGTGAAGCAAGACTGGGAGGAAGGCTGAAGCACTCAGCCAGTTCTGAGGAGCTGCCTCTTCTGGGGGCTTCACTCCGAAAGGAAACCTGTTGGAGGGCACGCATCCAGATGGTGTGCTAGAGTCATCATATGGACTGATGTATAAGCATGCCCCTTTGCCTCAGCCCCATCATACAGGCACTCACACAGACTGTCTCCCACCAGGATTTGAGGAAGAAGTTGATATCAGACATCTCCAGACTAGGACTCATTTTCTCCTTTCCCACAATTCCCTTACTGACCTCGGAAGCTTTTCTTCTGACATTATAGTCAAAACAGATATTCTCTCAACGAGTTCCGAAGAAGCATAATTTCCAGGTGGAAAAGTTGGTCTTGGATTGTGTGGGATGGATCCAGTACTAGCAAAGAATAGAAAAATTATCAATCATAATGTGGGAAATGGAGAAGTACTTGACAAATGTTTCTGATTCAGAAGGAAGCAGAATGATATATTCAGAACCTAACTTGATACTTACTGTTCCACTGGCAATTAGAGATGATGTTAAACAGCAGTCATTAATAACAACATTTGTAACCCTGTAGGACTTGATTACAGTCCTGGTGAGGAGTGCCAGCTTGGCTGACAGAAGTAGCTGCAGAAAGGAAAAACATTTAGATCTCTTAAGGTGCTTAACTCACTCCTACATAACAATCTATTAGTGTTAAATGGTTTAAAAGCTGGTTAGTGAATGGATTTCTAAAAGTAATTTTAGCAGAATCACTATCATTCAGGGAGGCTTTCCATCTGGAGTTTAGGAGGGCTCTGCTTTGCTGCCAGCTACTCCTGTCAATAATGTCAGTATCAACAGCATAGACAAAACCAAAACCACTGTGGTAGAAGTTTTGGACAACAGGAGAACGATATAGGAAGTTAAAACTTATGCGGGGAAGAAATCTGTTACGAGAATTAATTCTCTATCATTTGTATTACTTACATTTTCAGAACCAAATGCAAATTATACATCTTGCAACAAATGCTTTATGTCACTCTTTAAACTATAAAGCAGCAATTCAGAATAATTAACCTGAAAAAAACTTCATATGTGCATTAGATAATCAGCTGAATATGACCCTCCAGAGCAATTCTGATCCTTAGATAAATAAGCAGAGGAGTTTGAAAGAGTCAGTGTATAGCTCTAGTGAGAATATTGCTGAAATACCACATGCAGTTCTGGCTTCCAAATTTTACAGACTTTCAAAATTTGGAAACTATTCAGAAAAGAGCTACAAGAATGGCCTGTGGTCTGGAAATCAGACTGAGACTAAAGACATTTAATCTGATTTATCCCAGAGAATTTTAAGAGGTAATCTGATCCCAACTCACCAATGCCCGGATGGTAGAATAACTATTAGAATCATGAGAAAGAGCTTTTTAGCTGTAGGTGTCATGTCTAGTGTAAAAGGCATGACGAAATCCACTAAGTAGGAACCAAAGTTGGATAAACTTCAAGTTTGAGGTATGCATTTTCTTTAAACTGTGAAGGTCATAGCCGTTGAATATGATGAATTGAATTCTCTATCTCATGTTGTCTTTAAGGAAAGGCTAAAAAGTTGTCCATTATTATGGACACTAAAAATCATGAGGTGCTGCAACGAAGTTTGTAGATGTGTGGTATAGGAGGTTAGACTAGAAGATGACTGCAGCCTACCCTAAGTTTAAAAGTCACTAGATATGTGACTATAGTTGTCTTGTTTTTACTCTTTCTGATAGAAGATGGCTTTGCTACATAATTTCCTAAGTGTCAGTATACGTCAGTATTGAATGGTTTGGGTATATAACTATGTAAGGAGAATCTTGTTAAATATCCACTGCTAAAAATTGCTTTTTAAGGAGCTTTATCTCTATTATTGTAATTTAATAAGAGTTCCTGTTAGATGCTACAGAAAGACATCACTTCCCATCTTGTAATAACATGGAGACTTTGGGGTTCCAGAGTACTCTCTTGAGTCAACTATACTGATTTTGACCTTCTCCTCAAGCTAATAAGTTCTATGTTTTTCTTCAAACCAAGACGAGGCTGCAAGAACTAGTACAGGAAAAGGTTGTATTTTATAAAGATGAATAGTTCTCCTGAACATTTCTAAGGCAAACAGTCACATCAGTCAGCTGAGATTCAAGGGAACTCAAAGACACTGTTATTGACTGCTGATTTCATAATTCACGCAGGTACCATAAAGTGTTATCCTTCTGTGACTGCTATCACTTCACAGTAGGAAGAGATCCTACTTTCTGTATGAGATGGCTGCTTCCTTAAAGGTTGAGCAGTGAGAAATTACTTAAAATGGACGTTGGTGCAAAATAACTTCCATAAAACAAGCAACAAGAGAAAAATTACTTGGACGCAGGTATCGCTGGGAATTCTCTTCAGTAGCGCTCAGTTCACAAACACTTCAACAAATCACAAATGATTAATGGCTTTTCTTAGTTTCCAATAAGGAGCAGATGGAAATCTTGCAGTTGTGGTCAAGTCTTCCTTTGAGTTTTGGGATTCATTGAAACCAAAACACCCAAAAGTTATCTAATGAAGTAGGATGGAAAAGAGAGGTTCCACTGATACCGTGTGCAAGAAGTTTCCCCCAAGATTCCCCTCCCTATCTGTTAACAGTCAAAGCAGAAACAAAGGTGCCAATGGTCTAATCCATGTCTTACAGTAACATAACCCCTTGATCTCATTAATCAAAGTCCTGACCCCACAACAGATGCCATACTGGTACATCAATCCTGAAGTCCAATCTGGCAGTTAGACAGGACACTCTTAACAGCTTATATGTAGTGCTATAATGGCAACCAACTGAGTCAGCATCTGCCAGCAATCACTGTGCTCTGATAGCCAAGAGTAGCACTTAAGCCCTCCTCGGCCCTATATCTAGGTTAGGGAAAGATAGCTTTACTTCTATGTAGACTCCTATCTTTCTCGCATATGTTACAGGTAGCATGTCCTTCTTCACATGACACTGAAGCACAAGGGTAAGTCTTCAGCTTGTCTTTCAGCTCACTTCCAAGTTCGAGCATGCAGATTTCCATTTGGTTTCACACATACAAACAACTTCCAATGTATTTTTGTAAACTTAAAAATAGCACTTTGACATTTGGGTCAGAATTTGTACCTGTCACTAGGGTGTTTCTATTAACCCAAGACTGTATTTGCCTACAAACTCTATACAGTGGCAAGGTGGACTTTGGGCTGTAAATTACACCCTTAGTCTAATGGACTAGAGCTCCACAACATCCAAGAAGCAGCACAGTCCAAGGCAAGAAGAAACTGCTATACCTTTGACTTGAAAGGCATTGCTCCTAAACTGACAGAAATTTGGAATTGCTACGCTACTGTGTTTTCGCTATTACTATTTATTGTGTTGCACACTCATAATTTTGCACAGGGATTAGCACTTCAGCACACTTGGCATTGTACAATCACATACCTTAATGATTAAACTATGAGATCCTCCTCTTCTTGGTAATGACCCAACTCATCACCTATGAAGGGCAAATATCAGACTCTTCAGTGAAACTCTGAAATACAAAATCATTCCCATGGGATGTGACAATGTGAAAGTTGAAAATCTTGAAAAATTCAACGCGCCATAGCAATGTTACCTGAACAGTATTTTTGCTGCTTTCTCTTATCATTCTCTTCTGCTTCAGCATGTCACCAAGTCAAGCTCTCATTGTTGCCCTCCCTCCTCCTCCCTAAAAAATAGGTATGTCTTTTTTTGCAGAGCTAAGCAGGATGAAAGATTGTCTGGGCATGATGATCAACTTAGATGTTGCAGAGCAAAAATAATAAAACTAGTTAACAGACAGCAATATCTGTACAGATGGAATGTCAAGGTGGGATTTCTCTCTGTCCTGCCTCTTAGTGCAACACTGCCTTGCAGAGCACCCAGGCCACCTGGACACGGCTGTGCAACCTCACCCTTCCCAATGATGGGGACCAGGAGCTGAGGAAATGTTCCCGCCACTTGGGAAACATGCCTTCCAGCAAAGCCTGTCTGGAGACACTATACCACATGCAGCACATCACCATGGCTCCCTTCCAGCTCGGGGCTGTCACGCAGCTGGCGTAGCCTGCAGCAGGAGGGGGGCCTGCACCGCAGACGGAAGTGGGAGACAGGGTCTGAGAGCATCGGTCTTGTCCTGACAGCCTTTGACTAGACAGGTCTGGTTACAGCAGCTGAAGATCTGATCCACAACACACAAATCCAGCATGAACAATATAAAAATGGAAAGCATCCTGTGCTAGGGGAACATCTGTTTAGGCAGTGAAAACCCCTTGGAGTGCATCATTCTGGGTGAATCAGCACAGCTGAGATAGCTGTTCAGCTGCCTGAGTGGCTGATTTAATTATTTCCCAGCTAGCTGTGTGCCATCGCTAAGATTTATTAGCCACAGTGCTGCACAATTCCAGGAGGTGTGGTTATCAGGAAGTATTTGGCTCCTCAGCACTGTTACTAGGTTTTGCATTGCATAAATTACAAGGTGTGCGCTGATTTGCAGATAAGCAGACCCTCTCTTAAGGCTTGCATTTCCAAATTGTCATTCCTCGCTGTATTTCCACGTTGGCACTGACAGAACTGAACAAGATGCAGACTCTTTACTGGCATAAATCAGCATCACCAAAGACAGTGATGCCATGCAGTTTTGCACTCACTAAGCATCTGACCCAGTTTCAAAACTCTCTGGACGAAAACTGTTGGGTGTCAGGAACCTACAGGCCTGATGTTCTTTGCAATTAAGCTGACAGCGTTAGTTGGGTTTATCTTAGCTCTTGCTGTACTTCTTCAGTCTCTGTAGATGGAAGAACAAACCTTGCTCTTTGAATGCCTCCTTTGACAAAGCAGAATCATGATCATCTGACACAAGCATTAAGAGCTTTATCAAACTTATGAAAATGCATCCAGGAGAAAGAGAAGACCCAATTCTTGTAGCCTTGAGACAAGTTCTGGAGGGCTCTATTGCTTCTGCAGCTCTCCTGAGGCTATGCACCCCTGTGCTGACCAGAGTTAAAAATCTCTGTCATATTTTCTTCTCTTTCTGGGCAAGGCAGTGGTCTGCAAATTGATTACCCTTCTGATACTAGGCCAATATTGTGCCAGGCTCACATACATGTCAGCTGGTCAATATAGCTTTTTTTTAATGCGTATAATTCATCAGCAAATGAAAATATAATGTGTTCATAGCAAATACTGCAGCAAAAGAAAATCTCATTTGTGATACTCACTCAGAGCACTTGAAGACTCCAGGGTATCCTTTTTGACTGAAAATGACAGTTTTCAGTTTATTTCTGAGAAAAATCTACTAAAGCATTATCATATACAGTTGACAATGAAATAGTAGGTACTGAAATATTGCAGGAACTCCAGTTCTCTGTCAGAGTTGAAAGCTATAAAAGAAAATGTTGATCTATTCCACCTGGATAAACTTGGAAAAAGAAATCTTTCCTGTGCCGTTGCTTTCCTACACATACCTAAGTAGTAGCCATTTTATGAGCATAGATATAGACCTCAGATGTAAGCCAGGATTCAAGGAAGGCATGAATCTAGTCTAGCTCTGACCTTTGCCATAAATCCCAACACCCTGGAAGAGTCAAATGCCTACCAAATTTTGAAAAAAAAACATTTTTCTCCTTCTGGCCTAACATCTAGTTATAACCACAGCTTTGCTTAGAGCAGACTACAAGAAAAGATGCTCCTCACTCTCTTCTGAAAATACCAGTTTTCAATTATTTAATTAATTATTTCCAACTAGTAGCCAATTTATTGGTGACCTGATACACAGTAGACATGGAAATCCACTGATCTCGAAAAGACTGTTCTTTGATTTAATGACACCACAAATTGTTTGTTGCATTATACAACACCCTCTCTACCATACTTGAGTATTTGTAACAGTACAAAGAATAAACTGGTGCCCAAGTAAAATCTGGAAACTCAGAAAACTACAGCTTGAATAAATTTTGAAATCAGAACCATAATTTTGCTGAGAATATTTTATAAATGTCTGTTTGTTCCATGGAACCAAATTCAGGTTCCTTGTTATACCCTATGAAACCATGGTTACAACACTCAGCAGAGAGCCCTATTTTTGTATCTCCTACTTGTTCCTAACCATCCAGCTGTGCATCAAATATTCTGTTAGAAACACCCCACGAATGGGGGACAAGCAGTTTGGTTGGAAAACACTGGTATTTGAAAACAGATGTTGCTTTTAAAGACTTGCTACTAGGGTAGAACGAAACACCAAGACCTAAACCTCTCCAAATTCTCCAGAAGAGACAGAACAAGGAAAAAAGTAGTTTTTCACAGCCAGAGGATGACCAAGTAATCAGTGAGAGAAACGGGACTTTTTCTCTCCTTACCTAACAGAAGCATCCCTTGGCACAAACCAACACGATTTATGTGCTAGTATATGGAAGCACATCGCCGGGCAGACCCACCAGCCACACCAAGAAACAGTCTCTTCTGCTCCTGTGCTTTCTTTCCTAAGCTCGGAGAGAGCCATAACTTGAGTGACATTCTTTGACACAAATATGCATCATTCAGTTGACCTGAATGTCTTCTTTCAAACAAAACTCAGTTCTTGGCTGTTTTATCTGAATTAGAGTTAGAAAAATGCTAAGTAGAAATGGAATAAAAATATCAAGTTGTCAGCTCATAACAATAAGTTTCTAAGCCCTGGCATACAATAAAATTCAAATTAATGGAAAATAATAAAAAGCCCACGGGACAGTCATTTATCAGATTGACACACAACATTACAAAGTGTAGTTTACCTAATCTATACTGTCTAACCTGGCTTGAATAACGTAACTTGTCAGCCTAAGGGACATTTCTCCAGACCCTCATACCACCTCCCTCTTAGCACTGTGCTTTGCTATTCCTGAGAGCAACATGTTGAAGATGAATGCTTTCTTGCATCACTACCTTAAAGTCATCACCTTAAGCCAGGAAATGGAATAAAGATTACCACAGTGTTTATTTCATCTCACTGGAAGAATCTTATCTTCCCAAAGTTTTGCATTACTGCTCAGCACGGCAGGGCAGGATGTAGCAAGTAACTCTTACAGCAATGTAAAAGTGTTATTGTCATGCCATTTGATTGTCATGTTATTATGCCATATTTCCAAACCAAAACTGATTGGTTATAAATCACAGAACCAAAAGAAGATACTTGCTATGGAGAGAAAGAATCTAAAACCAGAACTATGTATTTTCAGAGAGAATTTCTGCAAAGATATAACTTTTAAACTAGACTTTATTCAATTTAGTGTTTGAATATTTTTCCCTTTGGTAAAGACCTTTTATACATTAACGCTGGAAAACAGCCCTTCATGGGATTCATTCCAAATCAAATTTAGGAGAGAAGCAGGATAGTGTGTTCACAGACACATATGCGCAATTAAACAAGTACATGCTCTCATAACAAAGAGCCAACTCAATTACCTCCCAAGTATAAAGCTTACAGAGAGGCAGATGTGATCTTTATTCCAGAAGGTTTACCAGGCAAACATGAGAGAAAGAATGTGGAAGAAATTTATGTGAAAGCAAATACTTCATACCTTATAAAATCCCCACTGGCTGATTACAAAGATCTCTTGGAAATGGCAATTAGTCAGGTGTCTCTTTGTCCTTTTTAATTCTCCTACCCTTATTAAATCAATATCTGAGACAACTTAATGGCTCCCCAAAGTCTAGGTCAAACAGAGAGGCAAGAGGAGGTGGAATGAAAGGTTGTGCTTAATTTTGTGCCATGATATAACTGTGGGTGAAGAGAGAAGGAATAATTTAACTTGATTAAATAACAAAATATACAGTGCCTTGAAAGGAAAATTTGCCTTCACTCACAGAACTAGCAAGACAATCCCTGATCAAACCCCATTATTGCTGCTGGTTGCAACAAATTATTTTCAGAGACATTTATTTTCTTTTCTGCCCTGCACATAGGGACTATTTTCTCCTCTCTGGCAGCACCTGGTGAAGAAGAACCTCAAAGTTGAGCCACAGCCCTGACTGCACCCAAAGCACCCTACTCCTTCATGGGCAAAACAAAACTATGCTGCCCACAAGCTGCCGTTTGCCTCAACCCTTTCCAGCAGGTGCATGAAATCTGGTCATGGCACATGAGGAAGAGCAGTGACCTCAGATTTTTGCCAGGTTCAGAGACAATTTGGAATTTGACTGGTGTGGAATACCATGCATCACAGCAAAATTGCATCAATGGAGCAAAGATGTTCTGACAGAGGAAGGTAAAATTTAGGACTATCAATAGGAAAATACAGAAAGACAGAGCCTGAGCTGAAATAAGCTGATACAGTTCCACTGAACTTCCACTGGCTACCCATTCACACTAGCTGCAAACCTGGCTGAGGATGCGTATTACAAGTCACTTCTCCCTTTTAAAATGATGGTGTTGAGTCCAGCTAAGAACTAAACTATCTATTGAATGTGCTGTGTTCATCCTACTTGATTAGATAGGACTAATCTCTTAAATTAAACATTTCAGTTTGGTATCTAAAGAGGGGATGAGATGAATTTCAACCTAATCATACTAAATCCTTGCTTCTCATCCCTTCAAGACTGCTTACATTCTTGCTAAGAAAGCAGATCTTCCCCAATTCAAACATCAGACTCTTAGGGAAGATTATTTTTAAGAAAAAAAAAGGTGTAAGTATGTAAGACAGAGCAAATGCATTTCTGGGAACCTCGAGTAGATTTAACTGCTTCTCAGAAATATCCATATGACATGAAAATGTTTAGTGGTCCCAGAGAAAACAAGAATTTGGAGTCTGATAATTAGTGACCTTGTCTTTAACACTTGCTATTGACTAAAAGCAGAGAGGAAAAACAGAGCATGTGTAAAAGAGCAGAGAACAAGAGAGAGGCAAAAAATACGTAAAATCTTTCCCTTGATTTTGGAGATCAGCAAGTAGCTGAGCCAGAGCATATCAGGGGCAAGGTAAGTGGGAAGCGACCAAGGTAGGACAGGAGGAGGAATTATGACGCCTGTGTCTTTGCCTGGACAACATGAGGAATGGCACCATTAGACATAAGAGTTAGATGAGGGCTGCAATCAAAGTGGGAGATCTTTCCCATTTTGAGAATATTATTCTTATAATGTTCCTGTAGTGCAAATGAATAGAGTCATCTTCAGTCTGAAAGCCAATGAAACAAGATCCAAAGTGATCCTGCATGGTTTTGAAAGTCTAACTAGATCACTAACAGTGCAATCCACACCAAACACCATCAGATTTTCAAGGAAATCTATATGTAGAGCATTTGTTATGTTGGTTTTCCCATTGGAAAGAAAAATCGTGATAACATAGTTTCATTTCCAATTGATCCAAAAATAGGTCTTCCCTCTCTCTATCTGCTTCATTTTCACAACAAAATGGCTGAGGAAAGGACTAACTTTATTAGGTTGACCACATGGTTTCTTCAGCAATGGTTTGGATGGCTAATTTCTGAAATGATCAAAATGAAAAATTAACACTGAAACTTAATCTGAAAAATCCAGATATTTCACTTAGGGAATGGTAACATGAATGCAACTCTTTGAATGACTAGAAATTGGTTTCATGGAGCTATACCCTTACCAAAACAGAGCATTTTCACTAAGAAAATTTTTTTAAAAAGTAATTTATATGATTTTTGAGTAAGCAATCATGTTCTGAACAAAATGAAGTGCCAAAAATAGGTCTTGCTGCCATTTTTATCTCCACGCCTTTAGTCTGACTTGCAAGTTATCTGTAAAGCAATGTAGCAAATAAACATGATCAACAGTTTTCCATGCACATTGATGGACGTGGCCAGTTCATATTTAAGGCAATTCTATGACCTCTAGCACTAGATTGGCTCTGTACGTCTCCTAATATTTCTAATGATGATAACATGGACCAAGCAAGGTAACACAGACCTCGCCTCTCACTGAGAAACCATTAAAACACTTTGTATTTCTCATTTGGCCAGATCAATTAATATTTAAGATCTCATGAGAGAACAATATTACTTTTTTTCTAATAATTTTGCCTGTCAGAACTTTAATGCATGTGGCATAATGAAAATTAGAGTGATGTTCAGTGCTTAGGGAGTTTTGGTTGCCAAAATAAAACCCTACACCTGCACAATCCTAAGAAACAGAGTCTGCACACCTTCGGGAGGGGGGATCCATCTCCATGGCAGAGTTTCCTGGATCAGGGCCATTGCTTATATTATACCCGCAGACTGAAAATTCCTGAGTTCTTCTGCTTTGCCTTCTACGAGTTGTAGCAGTCGATGAGTCATTTTACCTCATACCTAACATGTCATTTCCCATCAACGATTGAGTACGCAACCACAAGAAGGTGAAGCAAAACCACAACTATTTCTTATCTCACAACTATGTTTATTTTGAGCTAATCAGCTATACTGACATCTGCTTGGCCCTAATCCTGAATTTGTTAATAAGCCATTTGTGTAAATCTGTTCTATGAAAGACCAATGCCTTACTGCACCCCTGAAGACTGATGAATGCATTTTGGAAGCCAGTAATATTTTAGGATAAGCCCACCTTGGAACTCCAGTAATTTTCCAATAAATGTTGTCCATGAATGAGCTCATGAACCTCCATTATGAAGAACTTTATCTCTGTGGTTGAAGTCATCCAGTGGGCAAGTTTCCAGATAAGAAAACAAAGCAACCTCCTTCCTCCCCAAGATTTGCCCCTCAATCTCTTTTGCTGATGCTTTAAAAAAAATGGTCCATTCTTTGATGTGAGCCCTTGGAAATACTGCGGCTATTTAATTATTCTGTTTTTTGTCTCCTGGTAATTCTCCTAGATCCTTGCTGTAGCAATTGATTTCTGAAGGCCAGAGCAGACCAGACTGATCATCTGGTCTGGCTTCTTGCATAACACGCACCACAGCACTTCACCCTCTTGTGTACCTTGTGGGAGATCCAGAGTATCTTGATTTTCTCTTGAAGTGCTGGAGAATTTACCACATCCTTGGTTAGCCATTCCAGATGTATATTGCCTTCATGGTTAAGACATTTGAGTTTCATTTCCAATTTGGATTTTTCTGATTTTTCATCTTGAAACCTTATGTCCTGCTGTGCTCAAGGCATCAAGAGAACTCTTTGGTATCCTATCCTTCACCCCATGCAAAGACTTCATGCTGAGACCCATGGGCCCTCTCCGTCTCCTACTCAGATAAACCCACCACCTTCTCACATCTCCAGCTGTCAGGATTGGATTTAACACCAAAGTTGCTCTGATAATTCCTTTTGATGTCTTTGCAGCTTCTCAACCTTTTTACCAAGGGCAGAGACCAGCGCAGGAGGTGGCAGAACTCGGCAGAGTGGGACATGTCTACTCCTGAGTGGTGCTTCTTCCCAGACACAGCCCAGACTTGGCTGCCTGCCCTAGCCCCACTGTCACCTCATGCTGCTGCTCGCTCCCTCTCCTAATGGCATTTTGTCACCACTTCCCATGATTCACTACTTCCACACCTGGCCTGCAGTGTTTATTCCTCCTCTGCCTAGTCTCTCATTCCTCCTCTTAAAAAGCATGGGGTTTGCACCTCTGGACTTCCTAAACAATGCTGGTTATATCACTCTCAGTATGCCTTCGGCTATTCATTTCCTCAGGAAATGCCACATCACCTAGAAAGTTTGTATTTTCCTTGTTACAAAAGAAAGCTCACAGTAATTAATTTCTTATTTCTGCCAACTCCCTTACATCCTTGAGAAGCTACACCTGAAAAACGTAGTCTAAAGACAGACTTTTCAATAAAGCCCATATTAACTGGCTCCACAGGGTACCACAACCACTGGGTTGTGACTATCACAGGCGTGTTTCACAGGGGAGGCACAGAAACGGCTGTGCCAAAGCTGTAGCACTTAAAGAGTTCAGCAAAGACTTTATTCAAATCTACACATTTTCTTTTGTCCTGCAGTGTGACATAACCTGAGTATGTAGCAGGCTACTGTGAATAAGCACGTCTATGAAAAATGGGAGCGCAGAAGTCTGATTTTCTGCTAATCTGCCTGCCTGTGGATCCACAGTAATTCCACAAAACATTTTAGGGACTGGGCTTGTCCTGCAGCTTCTCCTATAGCTGAGGCATGGGCAGAGTCTTTTCCTCAAATCAGATGTCTACTTTCCAGACAATCCCAGGACCTTTGCACTGCTGAGGTCTTCATCCCTTAGCTAATATGGCTGAAATTAGCCAACCACTTCAAAGGTTTCTGAGGGTAGGAGGAATTGCAAGCAGGCAGACAGACACTCATGCAGATGGACAGTGACAGGCTTAAAAAGGAAGGGGAGATAAATCATTTGTGTTGTGGGAGTCTGCTTTCAATCATCTTACCAATCTTTTCTTCTCTGCTTCACAATATCTGTTGTGCAATCACTGGCTGTTCACCCTTGATGCATGCTGAGACAAATCTTACCAGCTTTTGTAGCCTTCTGGCAGTCATTCACCTAGGAAGACATCTCTCCTACCCTCCCTTATAAATTCATATTACAGTAGCCACAATCAAACCAGGAAGCCCCAGTGTACCACTGAAGGAATCCCACTCAGTGAGAAGGGGACAGGAATATCAGCTCAAGTAGAGCTTCACCTCGGCTTGCCTGCTCCAATGGCTGTGTTTTTTCAGAGTGTGGAACTGACCAAGTGTCTCATGGGCACACTAGTTTGGGTTGGGATCATGTCATCTCTCTTTCTTACCAAGGCAAAGGTGCTCAGGCAACACTGGGATAGCAAGGACAGATCCTGCAGTGGCAGGCAGAGAAACAAGCCCCATTAGGTGCCAGGTTTGCTTCATAGGGATCATTAGTGCAGTTAAAACACCACGAGCACAAACCAGACTGCATGCCCAGAGTATTGTACAAGGCCTCCTCTGTCAGCCCAGTGCGAATTTGCTGCTCTCATGGGAAAACTCAAAAGGCCCAGGGCAGCAGACAGTCTGCTAGCAAGCTACAAAAAAAGTGAGTGGCTGATGTCTAGACTCAGGAAAGGAAATTCCTGTCCATGTTTAGAAGAGCCACACACGTACACATACAAATAAAAAACAGGAAGGCATGAGCTGCTGTAGTCTTTGATAGTGGCCCAAGGGAAACGATGTAATCTGGTAGAAGAAGCAAACAAGGCATCCACTGACACATAACCTGTCAGGCCTACTAAGAAGGAAGGTGCTTTGACAGACAAGTCTTACAGAAACCGTATCTGGCACAGCTGCGCAGGACTGCCTCCACACCAATGTAGGGGACAAGGTCTTGGGAGGGAACCCAAGAGAAGTTAAACAGCTTGAGATCTCCTAACAGGAGTCTAGGAGGCTGCAAGTTCTCACATTGGGTGAGAGAAATGCATATTTGGAGCTGTTATAGCTCCTGTCTTTTGGCCTGGGAGCCCATCTGTGTTCAGATATGCTAATCACTCTTTGAGAAGGGAACTGGGTGGTATGTCCATCCTCACAAGACCCTACAAAGTTCCTTGCCCAGACATATTTATCACATTATAAAAAACCTGTAGAAATGCCAGTTTTGGTGGAGCACTATGTAATGTGGTTCCAGCCACAGACTTTGTTTTTCCACCGCGATGAGGACCACAATCTTTCTTATCCCATGAATGAGAAGGGTCAAGGGGCTGCAGATAATTTCTTAATTAATAGCAATGCAACTTTTTTTTTTTGCCTTCTACCCCCCTAAGATATTTGCTACTAGACTGGAGGGCAACCTTCTCCATTTAGCAAAGACCAGAACAGATTTACAAAGACTTGCCAGGCCTCAGACATTATGTGATCTGAATGTAATTTCTCCACCCAGTCAACAAACACTCTATTTTTATTAATTTCATAAGAGACTAGTAGGGAGGGAGGGATGGAGAGAGAAGGGAGGGGAGGAAATGCCCTTTGACCAAGCAGAATGCCAGAGCTCAGTGAATTGTTCCTAGCACAATACGCTAAAACTAAAGTTGGGCCATGTCTTTTCATTTCACAGCAAACCTAGCCTTAGGACTGGAAAACAAGATTTCTGTTCCACTGGGCTGGCATAGCAGCATTAAACAATTTAAGGCAGGAAGTAAAGAAGAAATTACCAATGAGATGTCAGGAGAATATAAAGTGTATTTCTTTTACAAAAGAAGAGGGTCAGGGCAATAACTCTGTCCCTGTACATCACTAGGCTGTCTGCTAGCACACTCATGACAGGGCCAGCCCTTCTGGCTGACTGGGCCACCATGGCAGCCCCCTCCCACAGCAAGCTCCTTGGGCACGTAGCAGAGGGCAACTGTGAGCACAGGAGCACGGGCTGGTACCCACTGGGATTCTGGATGCACAAAGTATGTCCAGCACTCTCAGAATGCCATCATAGCAGTGCCTACAGCTCTTCAGCAAAATAGGGATGGTCTGAGTGGATCCTAAAGGAAAGTAAAGGTCCGGAGAAAAAGACTGCTATCTTCATGCCAATTCACACTTTCCACATCTTGTTTCCCCACTAGCCCCAGCTAAAACAGTGTCTAATCAGACCTTCTTAGCTTGGAAGCAGCCTTACCACAAGTATTTCTCTTGTGCCTGGTGTCTCACCCTCCACAGAACTGTACTACAAATTTTTGATGGAGGCCAAAAATCAGTGCTTACCTCTTAAATCATCTTCCTTGGCCAAAGAATTGCATATCACAGCTCTCCTTCTTTACCTTGCACCTGCACAAGTGTCTTCTTGGTCCACATTTGAAAATTTCTCAAGGATCTAGCAGTGTTCCCACCTTACCAGAAGAGACTGTGAAGATGAGTGTGCACTTCATCCAGCTATATCCATGGTAATGCAAATTGTACATACCTCTGTCTATCCCACCTTTTGCCTCCCACATAGAAGAGGCTTTTTACCTGGACACAAAAATGCTTTTGTTCAAGGCAAGCCTTCTGGTTCAGAGTGTGGGTTACTGAATGAAACATCACAGCCTACATCACACAGAAGATGAGGCTAATGCATCTAATTGTCCGTTTTCACCTTAAATTTGCTAGATCCTGCACAGCTGATTACATTTGTATGGGACAAAGAAGAGAGATGCCAGGTAGCTCAGGTACTGAAAACATACTCATTAACATTTCTCCTGATAGAAACATAGCATTCTATGTGCCTGATGCAAAGAGGGTAATCTACTTTCTGTAAATGACAGTTGAAATAGGACAATGTGTTCCTCTTTTGTCTGGTCCCCCAAGATTCCTGTCTGGGAGATTCCTATCTGAGAAGTAATGCCACGGTTGCACTCTTCACTGATGAAGAGTTACACAAAAGAGATTTCAAATACCACAAGCCATAAACCATAAACCACCTCCTTGGAATGTCTTCCTAGGAGCAGATGGTTTATACTGCTTGCCAAAACTTTTGTCCAGCATAGAGAGCACGCAGTGGGTGCTAAAACTTAATAGGTCTTTTTTTTTTTTTCCCCGGCACCCAAGTAGGTTGCTGTGAAGTTCTACACTGAACAGCTTCCCTCTCTGTTGTAAGACAGATGAGGTCACCAGAATTACAGCAAATAGTGAACCCTGAAAAGCTGCATTTCATGTTGGGCCATCATGCTTTTTACTTGTTAATTCTGCTCACACAGGTGACAGTGACTACTGAATAATTTCAAGACTCTGCAGGCACAGACTAACTGAAAGCTTATAGAATTCTGTCAGAAGCTTCTTACTGATGCCTTGGGCCACTCTCACACCCTATTTAATTACATGCTGTTTGGAAGATTCAAAGCTGGCTAGTAAGGAAAAAGCAAGTATGCACCTGGATAAAGAAACACACAATCTGTTTATTTTTTCCTTCTCTCTTCTCTCCTTGCATCATATCCATTTGTTAACTGCTAAAATATTTTTGTAGTCCCTTACATTCCACTTTCTGCATTTCTTAACTTTTTTAAAAAAGACGTGGTGCAGCCAGGTGGTGAACCAATAACATTTTTCACCTCAGTTGACACAATTAAACACTATGATTTTCAACCACCACGAAAATTTGGCTGGTTGAGTAAGGGCAGTTTGACAACTGAGATATTTATGTACAGCCAAAATGAGATAGTGCCCTATATTTTAAACAGTTCAAGTCAGAGGAGAAAAATGTAAAATTGGTTCCTAGATAATAATGCCTAATCTTCGTTTTTATGGCACATTGCTGTGCAATTAAGGTTGGCTCGTGAAAGCTGTGCGTGGGCACACTTAAATTGCTGAATGGCCTCATAGATGTCAGGAAGGGAAATAAATATTCTACTGTTTATACTTACTAAAGTAAAATCTTCAAGATAAACAATGTGTCAGGCTGACAGGTGTAACTTCTTTAGCCTTCGCCTGATTAATTTTTTTATTCACAGCTGAGGCTGATAGCTTGAAACTGTTGATGGAAAAAAAACACTGTTCAGATTCTAACGGGAATATGAATGTCTGGATCTTATAAGGATCTGACTTCTGTGCAAAGAATTACAGACACACTGTTGTGCAGGCTTGGGGGAAGGACTGTACCGCAGTCACGCTGCATTGGGCTAGTGCTCTGCTCAAGGTATGGCAACATGAAAGTATGGCATTTTCTAGGAAGATGATCAGACACATCTCTGCCATGAGACCTAGAAAGCAGAAATGTTTTTCAGAAGCTTCTCCTGGGTATTTAATTCTTCATAAAAAAATGTAAAGCCATGCACTACCATGCCATTCTTGATTTTGGCAATTTTCTTGTGGAACTGCTGCTTGTAAACAAATAGCAGGAAAGTTAATAGCATCTTTCTCTGGCTAGTTGTGTTTTATTTGTCCTTGATTTCTGCTTAGGTCAGCTGGGGTCCAAGGAAGACTGAGCTATGGATGGTGAGTAATGGATTAGTATTGAATACAATGAGGAGAAAATGATGAGCAGGGATCATCTGTGCAAGCAATTTCACATTGTAGAAGAAAGGCTGCAATCTCTGGAAAAAGGCTTGCTGAGCCCCTGCCAGTACATGGAAATTCCAAGAACAACAAGTTAATCCAATAAGATCCAATAAGACATTGAGATTGAGAAGTAGAGAGACAAATTGTGTTCATACTCCTTCAAAATGCAGAGCAATTGTAAGTCCTATAAACTCCCCGAGATTATTTTTCCTGTCCAAGAAAATCACTTCTGTCTCATATGGCTTGAATTTAAACCAACTAGCTTAAATCCTCGCCCTTAACTCAATCACTGAGAAAATAAAGAGAAAGTAGTATCGAAGTTCAAAGCAGAGTGTTGCAGCAGCGAATGGAGCTGGGCACAGGGTTGGCGTGGCAGGCAGACAGAGACCTCTGCCCCAACACTCTCGCACGGGGCTTGGTCCAGATGGGGTTTGTTACATTAAAAAGCTGTAACAGCAGGAAAAAAAGGGGAACCCCTCCTTTGTAAAGGGTTTCTGAAGGTCTGTCACGCTTCAGAGGGCTTGTCAGTGGTCAGTGGCCACATGTGGATCCACGACAACTCAAAGATGTTATTTCCATATTGAAAAGCATCTGCAATCATTTGAGAAGAGGAGGAAGGACATAACTAACCCTTCACTACTTTTTTTGTGTAAACCTTCTACTGCGTATTAGCAGTCTTCCCAGCTGTTTCAGGCATAGATCATTTCAGGTTTTCCAGAGTAATTATCTGCACAGTCCCTTTTCCCCTCTGGAACAGTTGATTTATAAGGTGATGGCAAGACTGTACTCAATCAGGTCACCTAGCAGTGAGGGAGAAATGAAGACTGACTCTAAAACCTTTATCATTTTTAGGTGGGAAGTTATAAACATTGTTGAGGAAAGGCAAGAAGACTGGAAAGCTATGAGCATGTCTTAAATGTAAAACAATGGGAAAATCAGGGCTAGGCTATGACTAAATTGCACAAGAGTATAGACCACACACACACAAAAATACGCAAGCCAGTTAAGAGCTGAAGATCAAGTATGTGTTTTTTCATCCCCACAGATGATAACTGGGAAGATCAATTCTCCCCTTAGAAGTTAATTTCTACTTAGAAGAGCTAATTTGTAAAAAATCTGCTTCCTTTGAGTATTGGACGCTTACCATGCTTACTCCAGCAACCATATGTGCACTAATTTTTACAGCTTTTAGCACTGAAGAACCAATGGAGTCATGAGAGTCAATTCCAAAATGCAAAGAAAAAGGGATTGCGACCAAGAACAGACTGCGACCACCAGACTCCTTACTGCTGACGGCAATGTTCCACCAGCACCAACGGCAGTGCCAGTGGTGAGTACAGGGAACAAAAGAGAAATCCTCTAGCATCCTCCATTTACCACATTTAATCTGGGCTTGGCAATGCCCAGCCAACACAGAATGCCACATTGCTATTTTTGTTTCCAAAAGACCTGCTGTTCTGTCCACATCACAACACAACAGACATATATAGCACTTCTCGAAGGCTGTACATTTTCTCTTTTCTTTTTTAAGACTGAGCTCTGTTTTCTTTTTCTTCCCTGAACTTAAAGATGAATCTGCATAATACTTCCTTTGATTCATTTGCTAATTTCCTTAAAAAAATAATTAAAATAAATAATCAGGAGGAAAGAGCTGGTGTGTCTCTACAAAGTTATTTGTTTAAGATACACTATGCTATAAATTTACATGCCTGGGACAGACAAATAAAAAGGCTAAAGTTCAATTTAAAGGTCCATGCCACAAGGAAATGAAACTAGAGTGTTAGTTACATTTCCCAAAACGAGAAAATATCAGGCACAAAGAGATTCAGAGAAGGTGGGAGAAGTAAGGATGTTGTTTTGCTTTGAAGAGCCAGGAGAATAAGGCTGAGGGTGATGGGGGAAAAAGAGCTCACGGCCGGGCACGAGGCATAGCAAGGCTGGCAGCACTGCAGCTTTCCTGCTGCCGTGAAGGCGTTTCCAGAATGTCTGAAAGCAAAACTTGGCAAGCAATAGAGGAGTTGAATGGAAAGGGAGAAATACTGGGATTAAAAATGTTCACTTTCCAGAAATGAAAAAAAAATAAAGCCACCAATTTCCCCCTTGCATAAAACAAGACATAAGGATGCCAGTAAACATCAACACTGTGGTACTCCTGCTCACTCCCTCATTCATGCTAAATTGCATTGGTTTCCTCATTACTTATCAGAAGGAAAAGGCAGCAGTTTTATTTACAGGGTGATATGAATAGCAAAGCCTGAAAAGAGGAGCACAATGCCCCAGCTCTGCAGTAATGACAACAGCAGCACGCTGGCTGTCAGGCACGCTCCCTTATCTACTGGCAGCACAGCAATCCAACTCTGTGCTACCCAAGGCTGCAGCCACCCACCACTGATGCAGGCACAGAACATGACCTTTTCCTCTATAAATAACAGTACTCCATCCAAGTGTCACTATTAAATTCTTTCATGTGTGATGCAAGCTGTCCTCAGGAATAAATAGTCTGGTATGTGATTATGCAGGATGGTTTAATAGGGAAACATTTTAAAGAAAACACTGCCCACAACAGATTAGACTTGGGCAATTCAGAGAAAACTATGAAATAGCACGCACATTTTTTAAATGTCATGTTAAACACACTTCAAAATCCCAGCATCTGAGTATTTTTATTCTTTTATCTGATGCTACATAATCCCTTGTCTTAGGTTCCAGCAACTGAAAGCACTTGAGCCTCGGACAAAATGGTGTCAGCCTCACCAATGTCCCACCAAGAGCCCAGTCATAACTGACAGGGTGAGCATATCCAGTCAACACTAACTCTGATCCCACTAGGTCCAGCCAAGGACTGTTCTCCCATAATGCACAAAAGTGCAAGCTTGCCAGAGTGCTAATTTGGAGTCCAAGCCAATACTCATACAAAAACAACCTCAAAATAGAATTAATGTCCTAATTTTATCTTCCCTGAATATTAATAGAATATTAGTCATTAAAAATAGACCTTTCAAATAATTCAAGGCCTTCCCTAGGTCTTCATCCACCAGCATCTTTCTCCCACGCATTCATAGTGTTCATTGCCTTCACTCATCTGCTGTCATCCTAAGTCTCAAGAGGTCACACACTAATCCTCCCAGGCCAGAAGACATACAGGGAGGTGTCCACCCACACACCAGAGGATGTCAGATCAGTTCTCTTATCTGGGGGAGGGGGAGAGAGCCTGAGCTTCCTGAGAAAGAGGCTCAAATCGCATTGGAATTGCTCCTTACTCTTTTTTTCCAAATTCTTATCCTGTAGTGGATTTAGGCAGCACCAAGCAACTCAATATGTAACACATTGTCCATATGCCGTGCTCTCTCTTTTGTCCCAGCTGGCTTTATCTGGCTGGGCAGAAAGAAGAATTCTTTGTTTAAATCAAAAACTTTTACCATTTTCAGGGTCTCTCTCATATTAATCAAATAACAAAAAGCAATTTAAAAGTCCATTTCTAGTCCAATCCTTCTGTGATGAAACTAAGGTAATTAATTTCTCTTTACTGCTGCCTTGCTCTAGCACAAGAGGGAAAGAAGCCTAACATGAATGAATGCAGCCCCCTTGATAAGGGGCAGTTTACCTTTTACCTTGAGACCTCTCTGTTTACATAACACCTTCCTTACTCCTACAAGTCTAATACATGGTTGGCAGTGCACTACTGGAAGATATTCAGACACTGTCACCTATAGAGCCTGTATAGGAGAGGACAACATGTTCCCCTTTCCTTAGGGATGGGTGACAGACGAATTATCCTAATGGTATTTGAAGTAGGTTCAGTATTTTGCTCGAGGAGGAAGGCTGGTCAAAGAAAAGGTAATGTTATACCAAGAGACATGGTAGGGGCAAGAGCATATGCAATTCAGAAACTTCAGACAAGCACTCAAAAACCCGCTGCATGGTGTCTCTAGCTCATTGGTTCATAGACTATATTGTCCCAGGAAATATTTGATAGCACTCCTGCCCCCTCCCTTATACTGCTTGAAAGCAGTATAATATCTTGATCTCTAAGCTGTGCTGTCCCAAACATCTGCTGAAGAAAAATTAAGAAAATATCAGCTGTGTAAAGAATAAACAACACAAACTTTATCATCTCTGTTTATACCTCCACTAATATTCTGTTTATTCACAGAACTATTTTATTTTATTGGCAATTCTGGTGTTCAGCTGGTCTTAGTCTATACAAAGCCTCTTCTTCCAATGGCATGATGCTGGTCTGCGCCAGTTACTAATCAAGCCCTACATGCAGGAGGCATACTGCATTTCCTGTTTTCTGGCCCTTGATCTCCAAGTTATTATCCATCAGAGGTTTGCCACAGTTGACCTGCTTGTAACTTAACAGCTTCAAAGGCTGGGCAACTGCTTGATGGAGGATGCTTAACAAGTATGTTCCTAGTCATCGTTGTCCCTTTCACATGCATCTTTCACCCTCTGAGCCACTCCGTGCTGTGCCCATAAGTCTTCCCTGGGACATGTTCTGAGAGTCCATGGAAGCATCTGAGCTCTTTCACATAGCAACACTGTGCTGGGAAGGCGGTGTGACAAACAAGCAACACTGCTCCCCTCATGCGGCCTGCTCTTCCTTTTCAGCTGCACACTGCAGAGAAAAGTAGCTGAAAACCAGCTGCCCTGACAAAAAGGCTAGAAGAGTTTCTTGTGGGCAGCATGGCTGTTTTATTTATTTATTTTACTTATTTACCACACTCTAGTCACTAGCTTGATTTTCCTTAATCTTAAAAATCGCCTGCCAAGGACACAGAGCATCTGGCTTTCTTCAGCAAATAAACTGTTTGCCATGTGTCTGCTGTCCAAAAAGACATGCTGCCCCCAAGTTACAATCCTGAAAAGGACTCTGTCAACATGTTTTATCAACTAATAACAATAATAATAAAACCTCCTGTGTTTTTCTTGCAGCTATTTATAAAATGTCTCCAGAAGCCAGACAGTGAACCAGTCTTCTTATCCAACTTTTGTTTCTATCAATGCAAATGCTCTTGGGTTCGTTACTGGAGGGTTGTTCATAAACAGCTGGGCTGCTGGCATTTGAGCTGTTCTTCCCTTTAAGCAGTTTTGTTCTGAGTACAAAGATACAGATTCAGAGACCATTCATGGACTTAAAGTCAAGCATGCCCTTAATTACTTCGCTGCACTGAGGTCTAAAGCATTTGCATTGAAGCAAAACTATACACAAGCAGGCTTCCCGAAGAAGCACATACAAGTGTCCATGACAGGCTCAATACTTACAGAGCTGGTGGTGTGGTAGCTGAAAAGGGGTTGTAAATTCCCCCCACCCTGGTAAGCCGGAGTGAGTTAAAGGAGCTAAATAAGTTTGGGTGAAGTCTGTATATGCATAGCTTTCGGGATTGCATCCTCAGAGGTTTTTCATGCAAGGGGTAACTACACAGCTCATGCTCAGACAGAGAGCACAGGTAAGGAGTTTTAGCTTAGTATGTCATGCATGCATGCTGCTCCTGGTGCTAAAAAAACAGTAGCAAACCAGCACGGTTACCTCCATCCTTCCATGCTGTGTTCTCACACCTATCAAGTCTGCCTTTGCCCAGATTAGTAAGCGCTCACTCCCTCAAGGAGTGCACTTGTCCATTGTATTTAGCAGGACTGTTGCAGGGAACTGCTTAGCCATGAATGTGCCTTGAGTTTGCTGGGTGTACTAAAGTGTAACAAGAACTGTTGCTAAGTCTCATGAAATGCTGTATGAGGATCCGATCCAACCCACGCTGAAGTCAAAGCAAGGATTCCCACAGATTTAAATAGGTATTAGATCAAGACCTCAGACTTGTAAAATCTTCAGGGCAGGGGCCATGGTTTTGTTACAATGCACAGTGTGCACTTAATGTGCTCTCCAAGTAATAATAAATAAGAATTTGGAGTTAATTTGAGAGGGCAGTGGGAAGAAGTTTCCAAAGCTTTACAAGGAGCCTTGTTATCTCAGCATACTAATGTATTCTACCAAAGCTGTGTTAATCTTTTAAAATATCTCTGTACAAAGCTGTAAAATCCTAGTTGGTTACGTGGGTTGCAATCGTTCTGCAGCAGCTATTCATTCACATCAATAGTTCAACATTCAAAAAAATAAAAAGTCTATATATCTGTTATTGGCACATAATTCCTTGGCACATAATTAATGGCTTGCTGCCATCCTCTGCTGCACAAAATCTTTGAAATCTTTCTGCTCTCCTTTACATATTTTTCCTTCAACATGAGACACAACTCAGAAAGCTATCTTCAGGTTTAGAAGTCAACAAACTATCCATCACTTTCTGGGCTCTGTGGAGGAAGACAAATAAACGCGGGAATGAAAGGACAATGGAATCTCTAAAATGCACCCCATTTCCTCTGACTAACCAACTGATAGACACTAAACCGCTCTTGCGGTTCACACTCAAGGATGACTGTAAAAGCTTTTGACAGCTAAGTGAGGCAGGGTGGGTTTTTTACATAAAGATACTTGATTTAGGACTGTTTCTGCCCTGTGAGTAAGATGAGTTAGCTCTGCCAGCTTTGAATGAGCCATAGACTGGCCCCTTCAGTCTTACCTAGGAAATGCAGAGGTTCACTGTCTGTCTGCTTTGTGTTAGTGGCAGACTTTTCCTTTCCAATTCTGCAAGACTCTCAAAGTATGACTTGCTGGTTGAAGCACCACAAGAACAAAACCTAGAATTCAACCTGAAATCTTGCATGGCACTTAAGGAAGCTAATGGGCAAAATCCAGGCCTGCCACATATCTGTTGCTTGATGTCAAGGGGTGCACGTGTTTGTTTTACTAGAACTGTTTATCCCATTATCACTACTGGGATGCCGACATTTTGCAAGTACTTCCTCTGAGATATGCTATCAGTTTTCAAAACAGGCTCTTTGAGTATTCTCATCAGTTGTGTGCACAGATAACTTAAGATGACAAGTAAGGCAAAGTACAACAGACTATCAGTTGAGAGGGAGATGCTGATCTCATTGACAGTTGTGAGAAGTCTGCATTAACTCAGCTGGGCTCCATCAGATTATTTGCCCTTCACATTTGGGCACTGTCCCAGGAGTGGGGAAGGTGCTTGTTTTCACAGATTTGTAAGCCTGACTGTACACTGGTAAATGTGAGCACAAGCAGTCATAGGTCCTCTTCTCTCTTAGCAGGCCTGTGAGAACCTTGCGGTGTTGGAGGACAGGCTGCTGTGTGTAAGCCCTTCTGCTGGAGAAGGCATAAAGCCATATCGAGGTGGACCAGAGCAGTGCAAAAACCTGGGAAGACAGAATTATCTTTACTGAGGTCTCATAAGTCAGGGAAAATTTTGCTGTGCTTCCTAACTGGTTTTCACCAAAGTAATTGCAGTTGTAACCATCTGAAGCTGAAATGAGGTGAGAGGATATGCTTCAAAACACTCTAATTAATGTTGTTCACACATCACTTCACCAGAGGAACCAAAAGTTATTGTTGTCACTCCCCCTTTCACCATTTAGATGTTCTGACAACAAAGACCTTTCAGTCAGTCAGAAGGTTTAAACAAGGTACTGAAAACCTGTCATCTGAGGTCCAAGTAAACCTTATGAAACTCCATGGGCCACTTCTCCAGCTGGCCCAACTCTAAAGAAGCTCTCTGGCCAGCAGAGCTGCAGTAGCTGAGCATGAGGCCCTGTCTGAGAAGGTGTTAGAGGTGTTCGACACATGACTTTCAAGGCTCACTTCCAGTGCCATGTTGCATAAATTCAGACTTTAAAGATGTCTTAAGAAACAACAGAAAGTGGGTCAAAATTGGACTCTTCAGTCAGGAAAGATCAACCTGAATCTTCCATAAGGATGAAGCATAAAGTTAATCTCTATGTTCATGACATGTTCTGCTGGAATTAGTTTTAAATGCTTCCTGCATCCATTATTCTTTGTGGACCATGTTCTAGATCCAATATAAATCTCCCTTCATGCATTTGCGTTTTTCAACATTCCCACCAAGTGAGCCAGTGGCTTTGTCCAGCAAAGTCTCTTAGACTCAAAAGGGACTTTTTGAGTGAGAAGAGATCTCTTCACACATATGATTTCTTCTTTCTCCAGCCTTGCTCAAGACATCACATTACATCCTCACTTTTACAGCAGAGTACCTTACTCTGAACCATGACTAATCTTCTGATAGAGCTGTCCTGATCACTGTACCAGGACTACTTTTATTTGCCGGCTGTATTGCTACACTATTCCTCATTTTCAGTTGTAACTTCTTCCTAACTCTAATGTGAATTCTCCTAAATCTCTACTCCATTGACTAAGTTGTGTCTTTCTGATACCTCTTCAAAAGTGTTGTCTGCATATATCAGTGTCTCACTTATAGCTATCCTTTCATGTTTTTAACACTGCAACATCCCTTCTTAGGTTATCCCTGAATATCAGACTGTATAAGGGCTGTATAAGAGCTTTCCAGCTTTCCACTCTCCCCTCCAAGTAGTCCCACTGGCTAGATAATTGTCCTCAGTGCAACAGAAGACTGCTTTCTGCAAAGTAATCCATGATGAGAGGTTAGTTTGAAGGAAGTCTGTGTGAAATTACCTGCAAATATCCCCCTCATGATACCCTCAGGTAGGAAGCATAATTTCATCTCTGTAAAATGAAGGACATACAAAAGAGGAAAAAAAATGTGTTCCTCTGCTGTGCTGAGACAACTTCTTGAGTGGCTGCAGTAGACAAACAAGGGGCTAGAAGGAGATTGCAGCATCAGCACTTCCCTCTGCCTCCAGCTACATTCTCTTCTTTGCCTACAAACTCATCATCAGATATTAGAAGAAGGAAGAGCAGCAGCTTTATTCACTCGTGAGGTATAGTGGCCACTGATGCTAAGTAGGAGATGAAGTTCAGGAAAGCTCAAGCAAGAGGGGGATTGATGAAGATGGGTTTTGCTGATATAAAGCGACTTGCTTATGGCCCCTTAAGAAGTTTATTCCAGGATGCAGAACAGGTCTTCTCACTTGAACCCAAACTCTTACTTTTATCCGCGTACAGACCTTTCCATTTTCCATCTACTGTTACTCACACTGATGCCTGGGCAAAGAAGCTGCACTAGCTGATATGAGCTTGGCTTTTATGCATATGTAAAGAGGGCGCTTTGCTGTTCATCCACCATTCTGCTGATTGCAAGCAAGTTTCCTTAAAGAATAAAAATAAATCCAAATATTAACTTTCAGACAGAGAAATATTTGCCCTGTTTGGTAAGCTGTAAATAACTCTTCCCAAAATGTAAAAAGCCATGAAGCTGAAGTGTTTGGACATGCTAAACAAAAGGTTAAGTACATGACTCTGGAAAGAAGAATCTGTCATTCCGAAAGCTTAATTATGAGCCTGGGGGAAACATGGTAAGAACTGAATTAGGACAAGTACAATACAGCAGTCACTGATTTATGAGCTTCTCAAAAGAGTTCAACTATCCAACACTTATCATGAAGCCCAGTCAAAGACAGAAATAATTTTATATATTTAGCAAAGCAAGTACTCTTATTGGTGTATTAATGAATGAGATGTCTGATGGTCACTAGAGCTAGCTGCATCTCTCCTTGTCTTTGATCCATTTAATATCTGCATTTAAGATGATGAACTAAAAAGATAATTTGCAACTAGTCTTCAAGCAGCAAGGAGACAGACGCTTGTATCTTGCAACACCCTGCAGTTTCAATGGAAAATTTCATTGTGTATGTCTTTACCAGCATGCTTATCTTATTAAACACTCTTGGTTTGGTTAGGTTTTTTAAGGCCTGACATTGCACCTGTCCCAGATATTTGACACTTACGAACAGATTGGCTCGTAAGTCAGCCTTTACTTTTGAGTAGTTCATCACTGGCAAAAGCTCACCTCTCCGAGGATGTTGTGCCCTAAAATTGCGCTTTAGCCCATGGCAGGCCATTTCAACGTCTCAGAAAGTTGACAGCCCTTCACACTCTGCTCTCTCCATATTTTGGAAATCTGGAGTCAACCTTTCAGAGAGACAGGAAAAAGGGCATACTGCAAAGCTTTACGGTGGGTTTGCAACAGGTTCAACCTTGCCTCTGCAGTAGTGATTACCCAGAAAGCTTGGAAGACAGAGGCTGTTATTTCTTCTGACAGAGGTATATGACTCTTAGTGCATCCAGGCACACAGAACAGATCAAGCTGGGACATGGTGCAGGAATATAATCTAGTTCATTGCTGTAGCCTGCAATGTGTGCACAAGTTTGACAGATAACTGCAACTTTTTTCCCCACGTTGCTGTAACATCTTTCTTTTTAAGGGGAGAGGCATAAATATCTGCACTTCAAAAAAACTGTTCAAGTTTGCTAGCAACTGTTTTTGCCAGTCCTTGTCCAAAATGAGTATGATGAGGACACGCATTCTTGCAGAGCTCTGGTGGGAAATCCCCTATTGAAAAAGGAGCCCATGTCTACATGTAGGACTGATTATTTGTGTACCACTGTGAGAGACATGATATGCCTGGCAGATAGAAGTGCACTTACTTATTCTCTTGATTAATATTTTTAGTGTGCCGTTCTGCACCACGGAAATGGAACTAACTTTAAAGTATTTGTGTTTTGAAAGAAGGCTTTTCTGGCCATGGCCTTGGATTTAAAACAAGAATTTTTTAACAATACAAAAAAGCCCCTCAACATCCCTTGGTCTTGTAGGTGCAGAATGGCATCAGAATGCTTCCCAAGATCTGCACTTTGGTTGCAAATTGATAATATTGGCATTTGCTAATTTGCAAGAGCATGGCTTCACAAGTGTGGTATTCTTCTAATGCAGTTTTGATGTGTATTTAGCTGAGCTTTTAAAACCACTATCTGAAAAAGCAGGCATACCAATGACTTCAGCCAGAGCAAGAGAGGCATGATCCAGATAACCTTTCAGCCCTATTACACTTTAAGGTAGAATCACTCTGACCTTTAAGTGAGTCATCATCTTGGGAGTAGTCAAGACACATTACACTACCCTTTGCCACCAAGCAGCAGGGAATTGCAGAGGCTCTTCTCCTCTGGTGGACAGGCTTGCAGAGAACAAAGCCCAGAGATGCTGACTTTTCTGCTTCTGGTCTGCCTAAGCCTGGTTTCTTCTTTACTATACCCCTTCTCCATCTTGCCTCCTGTCTCCACCTGCAGCTCCTATCTCCATCTCACCTCTGTCTTCCTCCTGCCCAGATCCCAGCACATATCCTAGTCCACACCACCAGTCATATCCTCCCTTCTCTCTCCTCATCTGTATGGTAACTGATTTGCCTTTACCTTCCTTTCCTGGTCCACAGATGAGTCATTTATCCTTTCTCTAATACTGTGAGTGATTTTCTTCTTTGATTTAGACTTCATGGGAGTCTGAGAGGGGAAGCTCTTTCTGTTGCTTCAAGCCTGTGTAGTGAGCACCAGCTGAGAAGGAGGGCCACTGATCCCAAATTGTGCACTTCTGAAACAACAGGACAGACCTTTTCATATTCAGCCCTGCCCCATGCCTCTCCCCCTCCAGGCATAAGATTCAAGCTCTACATACAGCTGACAGTAGCTACTGCAGGGAACTGGCTACTTGGTCACTTCTATTGGAAGGTTCGTCTGAGGTTAATCCTGTCAAACTTTTAGTGAATTTCAGACACTTCTTCACATAGGCACAAAAGCATAAGCTGGCTGCTGGTGTTGTTAATCAGTCTCCTTTCTCTGTTTGGAGGAACAGATGTTGAACTGGGCCAAACAATGATGGAGATGCAAAGGTAAGGACCTGCAAGCTCTCTTCATTTTTTGTAAGCCTAATTTAAACAACGCATGGCACCTGGAGGCTGGTGGGATGACCCAGGAGTCAAGAGGAGGAATTTAGGTCAGTATACAGCTCTTATTTTCTATTTGTTGTCAAGCCACTGCTTTCAACTTAAAGGACCACTGTTTGGGGTCAAACAATCACATGTAAACAATCCAGCAAACTCAACTTTTGAGTATGTCTGGAGAGCTGAACATAATCAAGTTGTTAAATCTCTCCTCTCTGAGAATTGGGTCTGTCAGACTGAGGGATCCCAGACTTGACAATTCAGATAATTAGAAGTGGTACAGGGAGAGGAGCAAAAGAAACCATCACAGCCTATTGCAATTCCTCGACTGCTAATCTCCTCAAATTTCATGAAGAGACAGCACAAGTGTGAAAATCCAACTTCAAAAAAAAATCTTCTGCAGATCCTGCTATCTGTTTGTCATGCGTGCAGGACACACTTCATGCTAGGTCATTTCTGCTGTTGTGAGCTAAACGTTTGTGAAGGAGATGGCAAAGGAAACACTACAAGCCAGAGGAAATGACAGCGCGCCTTCTGTGGATAGCACTCTTGCCTCCGTATCATCATTAATTTAACACTCTGGTAGAAGCTGCCTGGACTGTGCGTTAATGAGGTTTGTCCTTGTCAGATGACATGGAAAACCCTCTACAGTCTGACCCCTGGAGGTCACCAATAATCCCGCAGTTCTTCTCAAAACAATGCAATGTTAAGCCCTGTGTCACGGGCAAATTGGCTTTATCCACCCAAAATTTAAAAAATCAAACAGCAGCCATCATTTTAACAAGTTTGCCCCTCCCAGACCTTGATGGTCAGGGCCACTGTTAACAAGTGATCAATTAGCCTGCTTAAAATCACTGATAACAACATTTTTGTGTCAGAGTGACTGGGAGGGCTGGCTGCCAGGATCTAATCTCTCCCTTCCACACAGCAATCATTTCTGAAAACTAAACAACTTGCCGGCAGGATGACGACGGCATTCAAACCTCTTGCTGGCTTTCTTTTCAAGATGCCCTCAGAGAAATTAAATTAAGTTCTAAGAAGAGTAAGTCTGAGGAGCAGGGCTGGACCATTGGCGCTGCCGCCCTTCGTGCTGGCACCAAGTCTCTCCAGCTCCCTTGCCACAGAGCAGGTGCCCCCTCTGGTGAAAGACTGAATAAAGTGCTAATATTGCTTTAAGAGATGGGTGTGGCTTGTGGACCCAAGCCTCTGTGTGATTAAGACTATTTATTCTTCCCATTGCTGATCTCCCTAATTCCATCAGAATCAGTTCAAGGGCTTCAGTCATCATAGCTTGGGGATCATCTTCGTTTACATCAGTATGCTACACCTCTGGGTCTTCTTCGCAATGCAGGGAAATGAAGGTAAATTTTGTCCTGGTAAAAGAAATCGAGCTACTGTGTCTGCAGTTTGGCTGCAGGCAGGGGGAATAGGTCTAAATTCAGATCTGTAGGCTCAGGGCTGATACCAGGCATCGCAGGAGCACCGGCAAATTACTTCTGGCAAGGGAAGGATGTACTTCACTACATATCCTTCTTCATAACCAGAGCAGCAGCAGGCTGCTAGCACAGGAAGCTGCCTATCTTGTCAGCCTGTCTTGTTTGACTATTTACTCCCCTGTCCTCTGGTTCAGATTGGATGGGCAGCCAGGCCGAGGCTATGCTTAGGCCTGGGTTTATTCAGGCCTCAGCTGTGGAGTGCCGGGGGGCAGGCATCCAGCAGCCACTCAGAGCCTGACCGGAGCCAGTGGGTCTCTTCATGAGCCCATAGGGCCACATGCGTTTTGCAACCTCAGCTGTAAGGCTGAAACCTTGGTTTTGCCTTGTGCTGTAAAATATTGCATGCTATTAGTGTCCTTACAATATAGCACATAGTTTCTTAATCACTCATAAATATCTAGTGGCTATTATTTGAGCTTCTACTAAAAAAAAACTGATGTTTTTTTATTTAACAGTTTTTTGTTCAAACAAGCAGGTTGTCAGGCAAAATAGCAAAGCACCAGCAGCCCTGCACAAGACATCAGCTGATGTGACACTTAATGCCTTTGAAGGCTGACTGCATGTGAAGGAAGAGCAAACAAGCTGGCATAGCTGGGGCTATGGCATAGCTTTGCCCAAAGCCTTCAGAGCTGCAGCATCCATGGAGAGACCAAGCAGTGAGCAGTGGCTTGGAGCCACAGCCTGCTGCCTGCTTTTGCTCTTCACTCAGCAAGCAGGAACCACGGTACTGGACCTATGCCTGAAGGTGTAAATTCCAGGTGAGTGTGACATGGGAACAGAAAAGGCGTACTTCACCAGCTCTCATCTGCCTTCAGATGTAGGAAACTTGGCCTCACGGCCATTTCTACCTCCTTTCTGGGCCGCCCCATGCCAGGAGCAGTCCATGCAGGTAGCGGAAGTACTTCATGCATATGCTCCCTGCCCACTGGCTTGAATACCCCACTGCCTGTCCCTAAACTAAAGAAAAACAAAATCCTAGAAATTTCTCACAAATCCCCTTTTTAACAGAAGTTCTTCACTGGAATCAACAAAACAGAATCCTAAGTCTTAATTTACCTTCCACTTTAAGACTCCCTTATGCCCTGGAGAAGGGTTTTAAGTATATAAATCTCACCCTCAGGATGTCAGCCTGAGAAACACAGTGTTTTCTAATAAAATACAGCTAACTAGGCCAGTTCAGGCAGAGACCTACCTGGGGGAGAGGCCTGAATCCGTGATGTCCTTGCCAGCTAGAGCACTGAATGGTGCTTTAACACACCAAGAAGTCATTTTTATGAGCGTTACTTTGCAGTACAGCTGCATCTGGTCTCCACATTTCTACTAATTCCTACCATTTCTGAGTAATTTAAAATAAATCCTGTTACCTCACTTTCTCCCCTACTGCCCATTACAGTTTTTTAATCACTGATGTTACCTCAGCTCTTTTCTTCAGTCACAGCAGAACCATTTTCTCCCACTTTGGCTTCTCAGTTTCCAGTCTTGTCACCTCATTCTTTCCCTTTTCCTGAAAATCTCTAGCTCGGGCTAAGCAAGTTTTTTTTTTTATTGCTACTTCTTGCCACTTTCAGTTTTTAAAAATGGACTCTACACTGACCACTTCTCCTTGTCCTTCTTGGTTTCCCTCTGATGAGATGGTCTTTTCTTTCTCAAGGCATTTGCTTTTATCCATTGTTTTTTATACAAGAGTAAATTATGATCTATTGTACAAAACCATTTATTTTAGATTTCAAGTACGTTATCATACAAAATCAGCTCCTTAACTATTAGCAAGATTAATTAGGCAAGGTGTAGAAGCAGAGCTAACATCTACTCCCTACATCAGTGAAAGGCTGCTGTTGTCCTTACCCTTGTAAGAAACTAGATGTAAAGTTACAGGTGTGTTAGGCCCACTCAGGCCTGGTTTGCTATACAGCTCCAACTGCTGTTCCTTGTCGACTAGAGGTCTTCATAGTCCCACCGTATGCGAGAGCACCATCTAGCCACCAGATGAAGAGCTGGTGCTGGGGACCACTTTCTGTCCAGCTAACTAATGCTTAGGGGTGGGATTCACGCCAGCCAGCTTCTCACCTGCCCATGCCCAACGAGAAGACAGAGTCTCTTACTCCATAGAAGGTCCATGGTTCAGCTCCAGACTGGAAATCACACTTTTCTATAGAGCTAATCGTAAGACCTTTACTCCTCTGGGGCCTCAGTAAGACAGCTTGAAAGCGAACATAGGAGCCATCAGGTTGGAATTAGGCCATTGTGCAAGCAGGACTTTCCCAGGGACAGCACGTATAATTGCCAAGCGCAACAGAGATCAGCCCTGATGATCTCATTGCTGAATAATTCAGTGATTCCTTTCAGTTAACATCAAAAGGCATGAGCAATCTTCAAGGGGGGCACTGCCTTGCCACAACCTTATAATAGAGTTATCACAGGTGTGAGGGCTAGGGGACCATGTGGAGGATTAAGCTGACAATACCCTTTCATGTGGGAACATCAGAAATGAATCCGCAGGTCCAAGGTCACCTAGCCTGCTCTTTGGAGACTTTCCTCAGAACTACTCTCCACACTGCATTGGAGAATGCTACAGACAGTTACATTTGCATGTGCAGTTGCTCTGATAAATCACACAAGACATTAGAAAACAAATGCTGGCTGCTCCTTTCTAAATTATTTTTCTCCGTTTTCTTTAAATCTTAGAAGTTATTTGATTGTTTCTTTTAGTTTCTTTTTATTTTTTTATTTTTTGGCAGCCCTAGAAAGTCACACAAACAGCTGTAGAGAAATTGCAAAATAAACCCTCCCCCTACTTTTTTATTTTCTAGTAAGTTTTGTTGGGAAATAAATATGAATGGCACAGATGGTCCATTTTCCTCTCTGCATAAAATAGCTCATGACATCTTGCAAATGCTTGAAAATATTTATTTTAAGAAAGGATTTCTCTTTCTCAAGCACATGACATTCAGAGATATTCTAAGGACAACTGTAGAGCAAAGCCTGGTTTTTTGGATGCCTTTTTCTAGTTTACTAGTAACATCAGAGGAATAAAACAAATGTTTTAAAATTAATTCCATGAGTTATTATTTGGGTTTGAAAAGCTGTTAAAGACTTCAGGGTTGCTAATGAGCTGCTACAAATTTATACATCTCTATAGTATGCAAGTAATAAAGAACAAAGTTTCAAAATTAATGATACACCAGCTACAGTGGAAGATGCATAGCACAGAAAGTGAAGCATTACAAAAAAACCCACCCCAAAAATAAAGGCAGCAACTTTTTCTCTTTAATTGTGCAACAGAGTGGTTGAATAAACACTATGATAGAATGTATCATCACACTATACCAAAAAGCCTGCAAGCAGAGAAAACAATAAGGGAACTAGATAAGGTGCTGTTCATCATGTGTTTCCTCTGCTGTCAGCTCACTTTGTCACTCCCATCACAAGCAATGCGACCTTTCCTTCAATCACAGCCACGGGGGCTGGAAAGGACCTTGAGAGGTCAGCTAGTCCATCCCTCTGCTCCAGGGCAGAATCGGCTACGCTTACTGTCACTCCTGACAGACACTTGTCTAACAGCTCAAAAATCCTCCAGACATGATTCCACAACACCCCTGGGTGACCTATTCCTGTGTTGTGGTCTCTTGGCCTTTGGAGAATTTTGTCTGCTGTCTAATCTGAGTCATGCCTGTCGCAATTAAAATGCATGGCTGCAAGGAGAGATGATTCCTGTTCTGTTTCCATCACCCACCAGACGCATGCACAGAAATGCTTCTCCACACAAACTGGGCCTCTAGCCTGAAGGGCTTCTTGCAAAAATCTCTTTCACCAGAGTATTAGTATTTCCCATCTTTTGCATTCAGAAGCAAGTTTGGGCCCAGTAAGTGTGACTGTCTGCTGTTCTCTTCATAAAATTATAAATTCAACCACCAAAATCAGAAGGTAAGTACATGGTCACTTTTTTCAGGGTGTTCCCTGCTTAACAGTAATTTCACAGTGCCTCCTCTCCTTTTTCACCCTCCTTTGCCAAAGAGCTCTGGTTCAGCCAGTCAATCTGCCCGTTTTGTTTGTCAGACACCCAATAAACCTGAATTTATCCTTATCAATTCCCCAAAAAACCCCTATAAGAACAAGATAGTAACTTGTTTAAATGGTGCTGGTAATTAGTATTCTATAGAGTCACTCCACACTGTGGTTATGTTGCAATCAGACTTGCAGAATTCCATGAGAAAAAATTTTCTTGGAGGAAAAACTCTCTTCAGCTAAGTCATTGAGAAATATTAATCGTTTTTTTCTTTGCAACAAGCTCATAGGTTTTATATAGTATGCAGATAGGCTCCTTTTCTATCAAAGAAAACCCAATGATTTCAATAGAATCATAGAATGGTTTGGGTTGATAGGGACCTTAAATATCATCCAGTTCCAGCCCCGCTGCCATGGGGAGGGACATCTCCCACCACACCAGGCTGCTCAAGGCCCCATCCAACTTGGCTAAGTGGGAACGTGAAGTAGCCTGCAGTGTTCTCAGCACACAGAGAGCACCCACGGTTTCTGGTTTCCTTATGAAAGATGGAGAAAGCAAGCAAAGGCAGGAAGAAGAATCACAACAAAAGAACCCAAAATAAATTATAAGACTTCTAAACTCAGCTTATTATTTTAGATAAACTCAGAACATAAAACTAGTAGACCAGATTTCTGATACTTTACACAGAGGTTCCTTATTTTTCAGTTCAATCTCTGGAAAAAAAAGACGCTTTAAGGTTGAAAAAAACGGTTGAATAGATGAAGATTTTAATGACATTTAAATGTTTCCATTTGCAGTATAAATTGGGATCATCCACTATCACAATTCATCACTGAACAAGGAAAGAAGAAAAGGGAAAAGTAATCAAGCAGCTATAGCACAGACCGTGAATCAGGGCTCTCATTATTTGACTCTGCCAAAAGCTTCCTGTGGGAGCACTTCACTTCTCTACCTCCCAGCTTCTTCCATCTGCAAAATAGGGGCAATACCTCATGCTGTGAGATGTACTTCAGGCACTTAAGAAGCAGAAGATTCCCTAGTGCAGCTGTGCAAATGGCCATTTACTAATTATCAGTACTATTATAAAATAGACATAATTCAACTATTGCTAACATTAGTTCCACTTCCAAGAGATCTCACTCAATCATGAGCCATATGCCCAGAATAATTCTTGCTATTGGAAAAATAGGCTCTTTTTGGATGCTTGGCATGTTGCACTGCAATTTGTAAGGAGCCAAAGGCTTTTGGTGGAGCCCTGTAAATGAATACAACTGATTAATTTGCACCCAGATTCCGAGTTACAAGATGATTCTGCCTCTAAGCCTGGCAGTACTGCTACTTACAAACTCACTCATGGCTTTTGCAGAACCACTGCTGTTCAAAATATGTACATCAAAATACAAGACCAGATGAAATTAAATGAGTTTAGTTTTGTTCAAGGCCAGTGCTCAAACTGAAAGTTAGATCAGAAAAAAAATAAAACAAAAGATAAGGTTTTATCAACCCTGAGAAAATAAATCAGCAAAGTCATCAAAGCATGGAATTACTACAAACAGTCACTGTCTACCAGGGATATGCCTAAGCTGCAACAGCCCCACAGTTTCTGACCATAGATTTTCCCAGGAGTCTGTACATGCACTTGGGTGCTGCATCCTTGACTGAGCTTCACTCCCTCTACTGCACACCTAAAATTCCAATTAAGTTCTTCCATTTGATGCAGGGATAAGGTTGAGGAGTTATGGAACACATAACATAAGCAAGAGGACTGAACTCCCAAAATGCAATAACAATTTTTTTTAACAACAACCACGATTTTCTATTCCACCTTACAAGTAAGATTCAATAAAATCTATAACGTTCCTGAATACAGCATTACCTCATCATCGTGTCCTGTGAACGTTATGATGATGTATGTTCCTGCCATTGTTCTTTCCCAAGTTACCTATGACTATTCACTAAATTGTGAAAGTATGGGCATTTAGTCAAAGAACAGGAGAGAAGGACAAAATTAAGTAGAAAGGAGAAAGCTTTAAATCACAAATCTCGATGAACAAAATAAAGGAAAAGTATATTCAATAAATTCTGACCCTTCATACGAATTTTCAATAGGGCAATGGTTCTGCTGTTAAAGCTTTAAGCGTGGTCTATGTGGAAACAACTCAGCTTTATATCAAAAAATATTTTTATTGAAAATTCCACTTATGTTTTCACTTTTCTAAGTGATATTACACAGGAAATTCCGGTAGCTGCATGGATCTTTGAAAAAGAGGGTAAATTAAATAGGTGAGGTGTACATTTCAACAGACAAGACTTAAAATAACATGTATTACGGCTTTTCTGGAAAGTATGATGCCTACTTATTTGGCACTGATATGTTTTCCATTCTGGGGGATACAGCTTTGTCCTTTCCTCCCTTTATTCCTGTCCCTTGGTGTCACAACATTAGGTCATGCGCTGCCCATTACAATGAGTGAGCAGAACCTCCTTTAACTTTGGGGTAAGATGAATAATATTTACTTAATTATTTCTCATACCTGAGAGGTTTAGTTTAAAATGCATTCACTCCCCTATCCCCACAGTCTTTGAGTAATCTGAAATTAAAAACTCGAAGATATTTTTCACAAGCTAGAACAATAGCTTTTACATCTGTTGGCACATACAACTGACAGGGTACTGGCAACAGGCAATTTGCAGCATGACTTGCCAATGCCTGTATGCATATTTCTAAGAATAACTCAGTGTCCGAGAATTTGGCCTGTTATATCACAAGCCAGGACTGGCTGACAGCTGTTTTAAATTACAGTGGACTGAATGATATTAGCTTTATTGTAGTTGGACTGATGTTCTGCTTTCTCTTAATCGTCCTAATGTTCTGATTTGTCCTTTAGCCAGTAGTTGCACTGCATTTATTTATAACACTCAAGGTTTAAGTCACAAATGACAGATTGGTTAGATTCTCTTGTACACATGGAAGATGATCAAAGTAAAGGTCTACACAGTTAGGGAAATTCAAACTTCTTTGCAAGGGGCAACCTGTAGATCCAAGGCAAGAATTTTCCTTGCATAGCAGAAAAGACTGACTCTCAAACAGACCTATTCTAATTTTCCTAGAAGGAAGGCATTACTTAGAAGTCCTGCACGCTATTGTGAACTATATAATCACATCTCACTTCAGCTGTTCTTGGGGAATCAGACAAAATGTTAGCCATGTACGTGTAAATTGCCATTCACCTCAGTTAATTACAGACTTCAGAACTCATCTGTTATGCGAAGAACTAAAGTCTACTCAGGACTAAATCTTCATCACATTACAGACAATAGTTAATTTTCCAAAGATTTTATTGGGACTGGAGCATGGCTATTACACTTGCTTGCATGCTAACTTTTAAAATTTTATTATAGATTTCCCATTCCTTCAGGAGAAAACAAATGGATGTGGATTTTGTTTTGCTTAGTTGTCAAATAATGAAAAAAATAATTTATGAGGGATAGAAAAAACTTGAAAACAAAAATCTGATTCGAGGTGCAGGAAGGAATCCTTCTACTCTGCTCAGCACTGGAAAACCCGAAGTAGGGTCCTGTGTCCAGCTTTAGGCATTAGAGTTAAAGGAAGATGCTGACAAATTTCAGAGTCCACAGGAAAGCAACAAAAGTAACCACTCTAAATATAGGTCATACAAAGACATGAGATCTGTAGGAAGGTGGTGGCAGAAAGGAATACTATGTGTTAACGGTCTTCAATTATGTGAAATTTTGTGATATGATGGGAAGATCAAAACTCTTCTCCATTTCCAAGGATACTAATCCAAGAAGAAGCAGGTTTAAACTACAGCAAGAAAAAATCAGATTAAACTCTTAGGAAAGGCTCTCTCGTGGAAGGATAGCAAAGCAATGGAACTGCCTGCCAGGAAAACAAGTGGGAAGATTCTGTCTACATAGGTTTTTGCAAAGAGCCTGATCATATCACAGGTGGAGAGATGAGTAAAGTGACCTTGCAAGGGCTTTTCAATTCTGTCTTCTGACATCCTGTGATCTGCAGTTTTCAAATAGACTTTGAGTTTATTTGAACTTAATACACTGGATAATAACCTTTACTATTTGGCATTACTACCTTAGACTGTTCAGAGTCAATAATCAGTGTAATACTGTGCGTTATTTAAAATATACCATCCAAGTCCTTTCTTGGTTCTGCTGACGTAATGCCATGGCAGTGGTAGGACTTCACTGACGTGGAAAAAAAGGTACAACAATAAGTAAAACAGAAAAATATACCACACTTAGAGACTGATCTCAAAGGACTCCAGCCATGGGAAGTTGTCCCAGACCCTTGTATGCCAATGGTTTAAAGGCTAGATTTCCTTTATTATGTTTTACTCTATATCCAGCCTACAGAAGAAGCATAAGACAGAAACAAACGTGAGAATGAGACTGTCTCCTCATTTTGAGGGTATTGCATTGATCAAGCATGACGGTAGAGTTGAGGTAGAGCTGAGTCTCATATTTAGCACCATGGTCTACCTGTCTGCTCCAAGGAGAACCCTGTATGTCAATGAGCCCTATGAAGCTTCTGCTTATTCTCCACTGTATTTTAGTGGAGTCCACTCTCAGCTAGTTATGGAACTGCTGATATTTACTCCTAAGTAGCAAAACTGTGAAAGAAAAAGAGAACCACTTTTTTTTTTTTTTTTATGAAGGGAGATCAGCTGTCTATTACAGACGCTCTGGATCCTTCCCAGTCTCCCTGAAAAATGAACACGAGAAAAAGAAACTTTCCATGCTAATACGATAAAGATTACTGCACTTGGCGGCTCTGTGGTCACTCGCATTACAAACCTAGCACTGCACAGAACTTGGCATGTTCTGTAAAGAGCCAAGAAATAATCAGTAGAGCTTGCTAATTTTGCAAAAAAAAGCGATGAAGAATGAAAATAAGAAACATAGTCATATACTGCAGTGATAGTGATATCACAACAGGGTAGTGATAGCATCAGTGCTGCAGCAGTGGCTTCCTTCAACACTATTCTCTCCACAGGTAAACCAGAGCTGATGCTCTTTCCTTTCCACCAGTATTCCTTCTTTCACACACACACTTTTTTTAAATTTTGTTGAAAAAATTTTCTCAATATCTGCTTTATTCTTTCGGTCTAACTCCCATGTCCACACACTTAAGCCATGAATGTATTTACTCCTTTGTTCTATTACCTTGTGGGGATTCCCTTTAATCCAGTGTGTGGGGATTGCAAGGGATTAATAGAAAAGAGAGAAACATCCAAATCTCTCATGATTCCAGATTTCTCTTTATCTTTTCTGCTATCCCTGACTGAGTTGTCCATTAAAATAACCCCATTAAACTGTTCTTCCTTCTAAAGGTGCTATGCTTTGGAAAGGGATTTATTTTTAATCAGCGCTAACAATATATTATGGTCTATAGAGCATGCTCAGTATGAAAGGGATAAATCTTCAAAGTGAAGTATAAAAATCTGCTAACCATTATATGGATTTTGTGGGTGTACCTCCAGCTTGCTACTTTGAAAACTTGCCCCTTTGCCTGTCTTGAACTGACTGAGGAATTTCCAGATCTGATGTATCATTAGAAATAAAGTACAGGATTGTGCCCTAATGGCACTGTTTGAAATTTAAACATACTGGGCTTTCTATGCATGAAAAAAAGGAAGTATTTCCAAGGAATGCTTGGAATGCATTCAGCAAGAAAATATATTTAATTATATTGAAACAGGATACTAACTTTATTATAGATGACTAGCCTTGCTGATAGCAAAGGACAAAGAAGGATTTCAGGAAAGAATTGCAAAAATATGGTGTAACGGCATAAGGGCTAAACAAGGTTAAGGAACAGAGGTGCTAAACTTGCCATACTTAAGCCACATTAATCTTTCCATTAGTACATTAAAAAAATCACAACTTTCCATCTCAAGTCATTATGTTGATGGGGTATCTTTGATCTGAAAAAACAGCAACGATCCCAATGGGAAGCCAGAAGTGTTTTTGATTATTATCTGTAAAGTCTAAAATTCCTTAGGTGAAATTCAGTATGAAATGCATCCATGCAATGATGAAGGTGAGCGAATATGTCAACATCTGTGCTTTATTAAAGCTGGACTATTTTTACTAGGCACTGAACCAGAGAGACCAAATACCCTGATAAAACCAGAAACTCCAGGAAGGATTTCTTTGAAGGTATTTCTTGCTGTCACGTTACTGAAAAATACAATTTAATGTTATTTTCCTACATGTTTAATATAACCAGTTTGCCCCACTGTACATTGTGATCCAAAACTGTCATCTTCTAAAAACTTACATGGAATGAGATAAATTCCTCTTGCTCACTGTGGGTATCGAATGGATCATGAAAATGTGTTTTCCAATGCTCTGAGTAATGATGATTCTAATAAAATACAGCTATAAGCGTATCTAGTTATAGAAATCTAAAATAAATAAGCAGAATTATATCTCATTAGATTTAATTACTAGGACCATCAACTTCAAGAGATGTGATATTTATTTTTAAAAAACAGCATGTGTTATTCTCTAATTAAGGAATGCTGTAAAACAAGTATTTGTTTTGTTCAATGCAAGAATTCTGATTCTGTCATCTGAGCTCCTGTTTAGCACAGAGTACTGTGTCCATTCCGTGTTAAGCCTGTAACTAACGCTAGAGTGTATCAGATCCAGCAGAAAGGCAACCAACGCTGATTTGGAGACACTAGAGATGGTGATTTCACAAAGTGAAAATCCAGCATAAGAGTAGTAGTGAACAGGAAAGTAGAGACTATAGAAGCTACTTGTTCCAAAAACATGTTAGTGAACAGAATTGTTCCTAAATCTCTGTGAGCTTCAAGTTAGGTCATACTCCCAATGCAGATGCTCTGTTTCAAGAAAAAAGTGACTCTAAATACATCTCTGTGAACAGACTGTAACAACAGCTTTTCTTCATGGCTGGAGAAGCCTTCTAAATATTAATATGTGCATTTTACTTCAGTTCAAGTTCCATATATTCCTATACATAAAAATTCAATTTTCATTAACTTTACCGGAGGCTGAGAACTTCTATGCCACGGAAAATACAAAACACACTAAAACCTGCTAGAGACATGGTTACTAAGCCGTGTAAAGAAGACACATTACAAAAAAAATATTTTCTAATCTGTCTAATGAACGTTCATTTAATTAGTTATTCACAGAACATTTCTCCTGTTTATTTCCACAGAATTTCTCATGACTCTCTGGGGGTTGCTTGTTAGCCATGCAGAGAGAGCTATGGCAGTCATGCAAATTCTGTGAGCCAGAAGATAATTTAAAACAAAGGAGTTACAAAACCAAATTCAATTACAAAAAAATTAGAAAAGCATTCTAAGACGTCTCTATTGGATATGGATGTCACAGTCTGTCAAGAGGTAAATGGAAGGAAGAGTAAGTCAGTCTTTCACAGTCCAGGGAACCTTTGTCCCATTTCTAGCAAATTACTGTGATGATAATATAAAAACGTAGAATCAAAAATAAAAATTGGTGTCAATGTAATGTTAATACTGGCTCTGGAAGGTCAAAGGAACTTACAGGACTGTCAAAATACTTTCACCAAACTTTTTTTTCCATCAAAATGGTCTGGTTTGCTAGGAGGAAGCTTTTGGACAGGTAAAGGAAGAAAAACACACCTTCCTGATGGGTACCAGGCTCTGTCATTTCCCTGGGAAGTGGTGTCAGTCCTTGTCCTACATGCTGTTCATCTCTGACCTGCGTTAGACCTCATGGTGATGGGAGGTTGCACATCCTATGTCCTATATACAGTTTTTTGTTTTGAAAATATACTGTAGGGTGGTTTTCACTTCAAAAGGAAAGAAAGCGCTTTTCAAAACACAAAGGTTGCCATGAAAAACAGTATTGTCCCTCTGGATGAGGTATTCTGGACTTCTCTTCAACATGGAAGGCTTTAGCTGTTATGTAAGTATTAAGGTTAAAAGGGCACTCAATATTACCCTTCCCCTTTCTCCGCAGTGGAGCCCAGGCTTGTCAGCAAATCATACATACATTACCCCCTCTAATTGCATGCAGGTTAGTGGATATGAGCAGAAGCTGGATGGTGCAAAGAATTCCCATTGTTGATTGTTGTGTTTTGCAGCATATTTTCACTATTACAGTTTTTAAAGCCCAGTGCTGGGGTACTGATCAGATAGGCTCATGCATGATGGATTTCTGCAGTCTATGTGTCTTCATCCTGTTTGTTCTCCTGGAGATAGGTCTTGCTGGAGGTTGGTTTGACTCCACAACAGAGCTTAAAACAAGTTTGAGGCCACTATATCTGGTTGCAAGAGCCAAAGTTTTCTTTAGTCAGCGCAGATGAATTGTGATCATCTGTGTGACCCTGAACTTCCCACCCCTCCCCACCCTTGGATTTCCCATTCAAAAACATGGGAATATAGAAGGTAAAACAGAAAAACGGATCTGTCATAGTCCTTAGTTGCAAAACTCAGCCCTCACAGAATTCTCTCCATGTTCTTAGGCTTAAATGTGTTTGGATATACATTTATCCCGCAGAGACACCATGCAGATTCAAATCCTCTGAATCAGTCGATCAACGTTTCAATGAAGAAACTCTCCACTCCCCACTTTCAGCCCTAAGTGGATGTATTTTCCCTGTAACCACTGGGTTCCCACAACAGGAAATTCACCTCACCTGTACAGCTCAAAAGTAGACAAAGACAATGCCAAATTCAGGAATGTGCATGCAAATGAGGAATTATAGATGCCATTCTCAAAAAGTCTCACCACTAGTTTGCAATCAGCGCAATCACTAACAACATAATTCTAATTATTTTTTCCCCATACTGCTTTACCTTCTAAGAATGTTATGTGTCCTACTATTCCTTTTTCTTCCTCCTTGATCTCTGGTGATTTGCCTCCTTATCTAAGGAGCTCACTGAGGGCAACAGATGTCTTGAAGACAGGTTCACAAAGCAAAAGTAGTTGCAGCGCATGTAGGCATTGTATTGTCTCTTTTCAGTGTGTTTCCCAGAGGGAGATAATGTCTACTTCTCTTGTTGTAAACGTTTTCCTATCTTCTGCCTCCTAACATGCCTACTTAAGACCTCGTACATTCTGGTGACTTTTTAAGCCAAGAAGGTCTTAAAGCACAGATCACAACACATTGCCCAACGGTCATAAACCTATTCCCTTCCACTGTCCCTGCTCTCCCACTCAAAAGAGACCTGCTTAGTCACCTTCCAATAGCCCTCCAACTGCAGCAGCACTCCATAAATCATTGTACCCTTTCCTGCATGTTTACTTTGAAGCACTGTGGGAATAAACCCAGAGGATTGTGGGACACATCAAAGAAGGTCAGATAGAAAATAAGCAGCTGTGGAGTCACAGCACGGACTGAGGTTGAGGAGACCCTATGGTAGCAATTAGCAAGATAGATGATACCAAAAACCTTATGATCCAGTTAAGTTTTTAATTGTCCAAGAATTACTGAAGGACAGAGACAGAGTGAGACATATCAAAACTGACTGGGAACAAAACCCACACACCCACAGAAAAGAACATTTTCTGTGTGTATCTGCCCCGTAGTGGTGCAATGGCAGAAACCGCATTGCAAGTCCTTAACAACTGTGATTCCTGGTTATTTTTCAGGTTACAGACAAAAGAGGACAAACGTAATTGGAAAACGCCGTCTTTCCCTTTGATCCTCATATTGTTAAGTGACCGAATGATGAAATGCATTGAATCTAATAGCATGTAATAAATTCTGGCACTAATATAAAAATAAAGTCTTAGTAAATGCCATCCACAATAATCTTAAGTCCTGAAGTGACTATTCTGGGATGAAAAACCCCACCTTATTATTTCAGAGAAATCTTGCAATATTCCTACCAGAAAAGACTTACCTGAGCAGAAACACTGATGTCCTGTTTTGAATTTTCCTGGACATGCCTCTACTGACAAGCCTGTAGACTTGTCTAGTTCACTTTTAAGAGACACTAAAGTAATCAAGAAACATGACATGAACCAAAATCCTGCTTTCTGAAGTTTTGATTCCAGGACATGACTCCTGTATTGTGGCAAAATTTTCAGGAACACCTAGGATTTCAATCCTAAGGCAGTCATGCAAATGTCGCTCTAAGGTGACCCCTTAATACTGCTAATTTACTGGATCTTTGTTTGACTGGTTTTGTAATTGAACGACAGGATCAACAACAGGGATGAATCCATCAGTCCTGGTCATGAAACTTCCTTAAAAGCGTGTTTCAAAAAATTATTTCTATGAAGAAAATTATGGTAAATGTGCAACCTTTTAATGTCATTAGCAAGGTAAAACTGTAGCTGGGACTGTGCTAAAGAGGAGGTTGGTGTAACAATTGCATGAACTGCCAAGTTGAGGCAAGCTACCCATCACTGGCAACAAATCAGCAAGCTCGGAGTTATCTTCAACTCTTTTGGCTTGTCAGGAGGATTACATTTTAACTGTTTCTAGAGTTGGAAAAGGTGTAAAGGAGGTGTCTCTCTTCAGTAAATTATGCTGAAATAGAGCAGAATATTTCAGTGTAGAAGAGTATCTAAAAATTAAGACAGGGAAGGAGTGTGTTTTTAAACGGTGATCTGAATTTGATAGCAAATATTGCAGTCCTTCAGCACCTTTAATACTTAGAGGATAGAAAGTTTTTTTACATATTTTTTTCTATATATAAACTGCTTTAGTGTCCTCAGGGTATTTGCTCCATAGACTTAACAAGATGAACAAAAGCAGGAGCAGGGTTGCAAATGAGGGAGCTGTTGCATCAGCAGTCATCACAGTTGGCCTTAGCTTTAATATTGCTGAGGATGTTCTTGATGCAAGCTGAAGGAACTAGCATATAGAAGGAGATGACTCCTCCAGTGCTGAACATTGAGAGCAGGAACAGAAGTTCCAGTGTGGACAACCTTATTGAGGTTATAGTTAAAGCCACTTAGTCACTATGTTGTCCATGCACATTGAAGAATACATTTCGAAAGCAAAAGAAGAATTAACCACATTCTGCAAGTCTTTACAATTATTTATTTTCCTAACAGCAGAAGCATTTGGAGTCTACAACAGACACTTTTTTAATGCTAGTTGTCACAAACAATGAATTTAGCACTTTTCCATTACATTCCCATGCCAAGCAAAGGTAAGCAGAACAGAATGTACTAAAAAAAGTTTAGAAACATTCTAAATACGAGCTTACTTTTTCGTCCTAGCAAGAAAAGTCGCTGTTATTGGACTGTTCTCTGCAGAATTTAGAAAGATAGATGGAACCAGAATGTATCTGTTTCTGAATATTATGTTCCTAATTGTACAAAATGTATAGAATAATAAAGTTTTAATCAAAATCAGAAATAGGAAAACATTTTTCCCTCTCAGCTATTTATTCTCTAAATTAATCTAATTCTCTCAACATCCATATGAGATGACTAGTCAGTGCGTGCACAGAGCTGTACAGAAGGGAAATCACAACATAAAGTAACTGAATGACTTGCTCAAACAGAAATGCACTCTGTGTCAGATGAGGGCCTGGAGCCCAGGAGGTCTTGGCTGCCAACTGCTGTGTTGAGGCTGCTAGACAAAACTTTTTATTACGCATTTGCTTGGATAGTAAAATTGAAAAACCCACAAAAGACCAATAAAATGAGCTGATGAAGAGAGGAGCACAGATATCTCCTCTTCTAGGTGGCTACTTTTGATCTGATGATGACAGCTTCCCTTTCTGATACATGTCTTACTGCTGTTTAACGTAAAGTTGAGTACAGAATCTTGGAGTCTTTGAACTTATATCACTAAAATTGCCAGTCAGGGCAATATGCCTATTACCAGGACAATTAAATATCCCCACACATTCACTTAAAACTGAACTTCTCAGCTTATTTCTATCCAAACTTATCCATCACAGTGGCTCTCCCCTGGCAGTAGAAGTGGCAGGCCTATCTTTGCTTCCAGAAGTCTGAACTTTAGAAACAGGATCAGTATTTCAAACCTAATTTCACACAAATTCTTCATAGGCAAAACCACATCTGTAACTAGATTGAACGGATCTTGCTTCAAGTTCAAAGATACTCGAGATGCAACAGAAGAGCTAAGTGCAGTAAACAAATATTCCTTAAAAATGTGATCACATCTTTTTACACCTATTCAAATAATCCTAGCGAAAGACTGAATAAGAATTAAGGGAATGTACCCATGAATATAAGCAGTAAGCAAATGGTCAACAGGAAAAGCATTGTTAGCAGAGATTGAGGAAGGTTAAGAAGAATTTAAAATCCCCTAAGCCTCTTCAAAGTAGATGGCGTAATTTTATAAAAAATATTTTTATAGCAGATAGAGCAGGTTAATCTGGAGCAGGTTAATCTGCTTTCTTCAAGAAGTATCAGCTAACTACCTGTTCAAAGACATGCTACACAGTTTTTATTATAAATTAATTCCTGATCCCCAGAAGGACTTTGCTTTTGCAAGTTTTCCTTCTGAACAAAACTGCTTCAGACACAAATATAGGTAGTAGAAAACTCCCAACAACTTGCTTTGTTGCTGGAGGCTCATATGGAGCATGGTCCATGCCTGGACCCAGAGAATGAGCTCAATTCTCCCTCAGCAACTTGGGCAGTCTGATGAATGCTCATAGCAATATATCCAAACAGAAAACAACCTGTGTTGAATTCAGAAGCCAACACTGCACCCGTATAAGAGCATCTGACTACCTGTCAAATTACAAAAGCAGGTCTATACAAGCAACTGCATTCCTCAAGATAGGGAGCTATTTTTCTGCATAATGCAAAAAGAAAATCCTAAAAGATGTGTGTGGAACACCCGTAACCAATGTTATTGCGTTTTCCTAACAAACCTCTTTGCCTTCTCAGTCCACAGCATATTTTTAGGGGAGGAAGGCTCCTGTCATACAAAGAAAGGCTGTCTGTCAGTTTCTTATCTTTCATGATTCCATTAATCTGCTCATAGCATCACCTTTTCGAAACATCTGGACATTACGTTAAACCAGTTATTTTCTCCCAGACTGAAAACACAGCTTTCCAAACACAATGGGGATTACCTCAAGCAGCTTCAGCTTAGTGTTTCCTTGTTAAAGTAGGACACCCTTTACACCAGGCACGCTGCCTGTAACACACCTGTCATTACCGTTCACCTCTCTGAAGGGATGCTTTACGCATGTTTCTCTCCACACCTGGCAGAAATTGCTGAGCAAACTGCCAACAAGTGGCAGCCCCAGATCTTCCATGGCAAGGCATGGGACCACCTCTATGTAGGCAATATGTTTGCAAGCCATCATTTTGAAGTTCTGTAGTGAGATAAGACTAATGCATACATTTTCTGCACAGGCAACCTACTCACTTGGAGGCTGTGAGAAGACTGCGGGGTTCCGAGGAGCATCCCTTCAAGTTCCAGCAGCCCCAGGCTGCTCTGCGCAGTGATAATGTGCATTGCAGCAACAGTATCACAGTATCACAGTATCACAGTATCACAAGGTTGGAAAGGACCTCTGAGATCATCAAGTCCAACCTATAACCTAACACTAACACCAACACTAACACCAACCATCATCTAAACCATGGCACTCAGTGCCTCATCCAGTCTCCCCTTAAACACCTCCAGGGTCGGTGACTCCACCACCTCCCTGGGCAGCCCATTCCAATGGCCAATCACCCTTTCAGTGAAGAATTTTTTCCTCATATCAAGTCTAAACTTTCCCTGACGAAGCTTAAGTCCATGCCCTCTGGTTCTGCCACTGGTCACCTGAGAGAAGAGACCAACTCCTGCCCGACTACAACCTCCTTTTAGGTAGTTATAGAGAGCAATGAGGTCTCCCCTGAGCCTCCTCTTCTCCAGGCTAAACAGCCCCAATTCCCTCAGTCGCTCCTCATAGGGCTTGTGCTCCAGCCCCCTCACCATCTTCGTTGCCCTCCTCTGAACACATTCCAGTATCCTAACATCTTTCCCAAACTGGGGGGCCCAGAACTATACACAATATTCAAGATGAGGCCTGACCAGTGCCGAGTACAGGGGGACGATAACTTCTCTGGTCCTGCTTACTACACTATTCCTGATGCAGGCCAGGATGCCATTGGCCTTCTTGGCCACCTGGGCACACTGCTGGCTCATGTTGAGCTTCCTGTCCACCAGCACTCCCAGGTCCTTTTCTGCCTGACTACTCTCTAGCCACTCTGTCCCCAGTCTGTAGCTCTGCATGGGATTGTTGTGTCCAAAATGAAGTACCCGACATTTGGACTTATTAAACATCATCCCATTAGAATCAGCCCATCTCTCCAGTCTGTCCAGGTCCCTCTGTAGGGCCATCCTACCCTCTAGCAGATCGACACTTCCTCCCAGCTTGGTATCATCTGCAAACTTGCTGATGATGGACTCAATCCCCTCATCCAAATCGTCAATAAAGATATTAAACAGGACGGGACCCAATACCGATCCCTGGGGGACACCACTGGTGACCGGCCGCCAACTGGATGAAACACCATTCACCATCACTCTTTGGGCTCGGCCATCCAGCCAATTCCTAACCCAGCACAGAGTGCTCCCATCTAGGCCACGGGCTGCCAGCTTCCCTAGGAGTCTACTGTGGGGGACCGTGTCAAAGGCCTTACTGAAGTCCAGGTATACCACATCCACAGCCTTCCTCTCATCCACCAGGCGAGTCACATGGTCATAAAAGGAGATCAGGTTGGTCAGGCAGGACCTACCCCTCCTAAATCCATGTTGGCTGGGCCTGATTTCTTGACCGTTCTGCAGGTGGTGCATGATTTCACCCAGGATTATCTTCTCCATGATTTTACCTGGGACCGAGGTCAGGCTGACAGGTCTGTAATTACCTGGATCATCCTTACGGCCCTTCTTATGGATGGGCGTCACATTGGCCAACTTCCAGTCTTCCGGGACCTCTCCAGTGAGCCAGGACTGCTGAAAGATGATGGAGAGCGGCTTAGCAAGCTCATCCGCCAGCTCTCTCAGCACCCTAGGATGGATCCCATCCGGCCCCATAGACTTATGAGGGTCCAAGCAGCTCAGCAGGTCTCTAACCTCCTCCTCATGGATTGCAGGAGGGCCATATTTCACCCTGCCCCCATCAACCACTTCAGAGGGCCAACTGTCAAGCGAGCTGACATCCTTGTTGTTAAAAACTGAGGCAAAGAAGACATTAAGTACCTCAGCCTTCTCTGCATCTCTGGTTACTATATTTCCCTCCACATCCAACAAGGAGTGGAGGTCGCTGCTGCCCTTCTTTCTGCCATTGATGTATTTATAAAAACTCTTCTTATTGTCCTTAACAGAAGTGGCCAATTTGAGCTCCAGCTGGGCTTTTGCTTCCCTGATTTTCCTCCTACACGACTTAACAACATCCTTGAACATGACCTGACATACATCCCCTTCCTTCCAACGATGATACAACCTCTCATCACCCAGGAGATGGAGATGCTCATCCTAAACTCTCCAGTCATACTGACTTCAGCCTCTCTCATGCGGGATGCGGAGTTACATAAAATTGGTGAAGAGATGACATTGCTGGAGAATGAGCACTGAGGAAAAGAACCCCTCCCAGAGTGCTAATGCCCTGCTTCGATCTCAACAGCAGGATTTTGCCTCCAACTGTCCATTACAAAATGGATCCCAGGCTGTTCTTCTCCCCTCACAACCATCTGAGAGCTGGCAAGGGGACAGAGTGACAGACCTGATAGGACGACAAGAGTGAATCCCTGTTTCTGGGAAAGGAATATAGGATATCCCTTGAATCTGAATGCACATTGAGTTTTTCCACACGCTAGTGCATATCTCCATGGAACCAACTTCCCCTGTTTCTACTGTAGGCTTTGTTGTTTGGACTGCTCTGTCTTCCCATGCCAAAGAGGCAAGATCAGGGAGAGTCTTCCCTAAAAAGCCACTACATCAGCTTTCCTAAGTTCCTCATTATTATGGTTATAAAAACTCTAGAAAAACATAAATTAACCCCTTTCAAACAATTCACAGCCACTCAAATTTTGACAGAAATGGGAAATCACAGCTAGAAAAACTAAATCCCGCCTTTGTTTCCTGAACTTTAAACTACAGATTAATTTGACAGATGTCTGAGCCTCATTAATAATGCTATTGTCTGCCTCTGAATAACAACCCTGGTGATCACTATGCTCTTCTGAGACTCGCATACTTAAATTTATTACGATAAAAAAATATAAACCATATTAATTAGATCTTTTTTCCACATGGTGAAAAATGTGTTTGAGAAGGAGATTTGTAATGTTTCCAATTTCATGGAAAACTGTAGGAAGAACTGGAAAATACTTAAAAACTGTTGCTAAGGAATTGATGTTGCTAGGAATGCTTTCAGCTTCTTTTACAGGCTCTTGCGTGGCCAAGCTCTATCAGCTTCCCAGGGACCCAATGATGCTGTGGCTATGCCAGGGTTGCTGGACCAGGACAAAATTCCTGAAGGAACAGGGCCGCAGCCAGTGTACATCCATGTTCTGTTGATGTCTGACTCCTACAACGGCTTTCCGAAAACATAACCTTTCAGTCACAATCTTGAGAGTCTCTTAAAAGCCCTGAAGGTCTTTTTGCCACTGAAGCTCAGGTGCAGCTTATTCAGAACCAGAGGTACAAACTTCATAGAGTGCGTTTTCAGAACCAGTTGGCCAAATTGCCTTTTTGCACAATGTATTAGCACAACCCACACAGTGGCATTTCAACTTCAGTAGTTGATGCTTATTTGTGTCTTGCATCCCATGGATCCGTAGCTTGAGGAGGAGGTAAAATGGGTGAACACCTGAAGTTCTTCAAGCAGGTCTTCTAGTGTGGAAATAGAACTATTGCATTTCATCCAGATTTACTGTTTGCATCTACGCTTCATGCATATTCCAGCAGCTCTCTGTACAATGTACTTGCATCCCAGACTAGGATGGCTTTCCCCTTTTCCACTTTAGGCCTTTATTCAGAATGGGACCTATCACCCTAATCGGGGAATACAGCCCCACATCATCCACTGTTTCACATCTTCCTGTAGAAAATCCTCTTCTTTCCACCCTTCCCAGACACAACCTGAAGCGTGTCTAGATCTTGAAGCTCTTTAGTTGACAGCCTTCTCCTGAAAGCAGGCAGTTTCTACTTTCAAATCTCACCACCTATGGAACTCAAAAAACAACTCCAAAATGGGCATCAATGTTTAAGAACAGTTTCAGCCCTTACTGAGGTAAAGGAGAGAGAATGCTGGACAGAAAATAGGAGAATGAAGACATTTGGATTTATCTGAGATCCTTTCAGGGACCCTGTTTTGGTTTGGGAATAAGGCCAGTTCCATTAGTTTCCTTGAAACCCCTAGAAGATCTCCAGAGGACAAATAGAAGTTAACTAATATAAGTCTTTCAGGGTTTTCTGCATGAAAAGATCCCAAGCTAGAGCCCCTGCTTTCCTGCTGCCCCCTTCTCCTCCATTTTTGGCTAAGATGACAAGAATCACTGGAGGCACTGGATGAACAAGTCAAGAAAAAAAAATCATGTCTCAGGCCCAGTTAAGTATGTTGGTATATTTTTTCATTCCAATCAAATCTCATGGGAATTTGCTAGGCTACGACTGCTACTCCTACCACTCAAGCCAACCATGAGCTTTACTGACTGACCATCCTTTTCCCAGATTTGCCAAATTTCTCACTCTGATGAAGTCTTCCCCCTTTTAGTCATGAAGAGGAGTCTGTTATCACCTCCTCTCCATTCTTTTGGCAGTCTGTTCTGACAAGCTAAATCCTTATTTCCGGAACAGGTTTATAATATTGTCTCTTATTAAAAATACTGAAACACAAGCTCACCCAGAGGTGTGTTTTATTTGACGTGAAGAGATACATTGACAATGTTTCCCTGGGACAGCTAGGGTTTCAGCTGTTCTGCAAGGATTTGGCAAGGGCTTCAAATATTGTGATGGACTCTCTGTTTGAGATTTTACTCACCCCTTTTAAAAATGGCAATTTCCATTATTTCCAAGTGCAGATGGATGGAAATTTCCAGGCCATTTGTCTGGAGCTATGGCACAAGCAAAGAGAAAGACTGAACCTCCTTTGATTGATCTCTGGGGAATGTAGTGAATAAGGATGATAAAAAAAAATATTTTTCCCAAACTGTCTACAGCAGTCTTGTACAAACAGGGAGTGAATTTGGCTTCCAAAGACAGTGGCCACCAAAGTGGTCCCATTATCAGCCTGTAATGCTGTAGACTCTCACTGTGTAGGGGCAGGAGAGGCCATGTGCCTAGAGGGAGAGAGGACTAAGCACATCTCCTACACTGTGTGTGTGACAGAAGAGATCTCTGCACCATCGTATGGTTATCACAAAGGAGAGATGTTAGCAACCCTTCTGAGGAGTCAGTCCCAGAGCCAAGGTTGTCAGATGAGAATCCCTGGCCATGCTTAAGTACCTTGGCCTCTTGGCATCTCTCAGTGAAGCCGATGTGAGCCTTTCCCTTTACTTAAATGGAAATCAGGATGGATCTTTAGGTGAGATCTCTTTGTATTACTTCTATTTTACATTCTCTTAGAACTCTATGACAGATGTCTCCCAAATATATTTCACTAGGCACCTCACTGTCTCCTGAGCAATTTCTAAAACCATGTTTCTTCTCAAAACTTTCTTTGTGAATCCCCACGAACAAAAACCTTCTCACTTTCTGTCTCTGCTTGATTTCTCATTCATCCATCTCTTCCTGCCTGACTCCAGGCTGATAGACTGTCTTTGCGTTGTTTAATAGAACTGATATCTAATGAAATTGATGTCTGGTCATCAGGTAGACTCTTCCAGCTCTACCCGTAAGTCCTCAAATGTTCAAGGCTCCAGATGTTACTCCAAAAGCTCATCTGGAGTGGATCAGCTCTTGGCGATATTGGCAGTGCTTTGTTGGTTTACAACACTTGAGACTCTAATCGAGTAAGAACAGTTTTCAGTCAAAGTAAAAATTATCTGGCTAGGATTGGCAATGTTTTGTACAAACGGACATAGTGTTCGCAAGCAGATAATCCATCTTAGGCAAGTAGAAAACCAAAGGCATGAAGCCCCTCCGACCCTAGTCTCTGTGGCCCTGGACCCTGACTCCCAAATCCCATCACCTCTGTTTCATGACCTCTTACCCCGACCTTATCTCATAACTGCTGATCTTTGACCCTTACCTGTGACCCCTCAAGCTGATTCATACTCTGTGACCCCATCCCATGAGCCCTAACCTCACCCTTGGTTTGTGACCCATAAACCTATCCTATGTCCCCTGACCCTGACTCTTGACCCCTAATCTTAGTTCCTCTACACGAGACCCCTGAACATCAATTTGACCGTAATGCCTGACCCCTCCCAACCCATGTCCCTTGACTTTTGACCTCCATCTGTGACCTTCTGACCCCACACCATTACCCCTGGCCTTTGGTCCCGTAACTTCTTACTGTTGATCTCTGACCCTGACCTCTGCCCCAACTTGTGACCCTGACCTGCAACACTTGATTCCATGGCCTGACTTCTGACCTTGACCCCTGGCTGATACTACATACCTCCTGGCCTTGAGCCTCTGACCTGTGACCACTAACCTGTGATCCCTGACTGTAACCATTGACCCCTCTCAGCCTCCCAATGTTCATTGATCAGCACGGCAGCAGCGGTACCTCAGATGAGAACACCAGGTACAGATTGTTTTCACATCAATGCACCTATCTTAATTATTTGCATATGGCTTCCTTAAATTATGTTAATTACTATTCAGAAGCATGCAAGTTATTCCAAAAGCACTGTAGTTACGGCTCAGTTCAATGCCATATCCCAGTTGGTCCCCCTGGAGACCATTGTAGATGCTCAGAGCTGGTGAGCAGCAGAGTGAGGAAGGCCTGGGAGTTCCTGTCTTGCCTCAGGAAGCCACTTAAGTGCTAAAATGCTGAAAAAGAAAGAGAAGGTGAGAGCTGTTAGAGGACAAGGTGGACAAAATCTGTCCGACTGGAGCAGAAATACAGCTGGGAGGAAGTTAGGGACCTGGTCTTGCTTATGATGGGAGCCAAGAGGACTGAGAATAAAGGAATAAAGCCCTTGGGTCAGGAAAGGAGTGCTGAACCATTTGTCTCCTGTATATGTTTCTGTGCAAGGGAGGCAAACCAACAGAATATTGGAGCTGCATTAAAGGGTGAATATTCTACGTGATGAAAACCTGATTGTTAGCAACCTGATCTAGTGGGAGGTGTCCCTGTCCATGGGAGGAAGGGTGAAGCTATATGATCTTTACAGTACATTCTGACACAAACCATTCTATGATTCTAAAACTGATTTTGATCTCTCCTGATGAGGATGCAATGGTTGGAAGGGGACTGTAGATGTATGAGTGTTTATATGAATTCTCTCTACCTGGTTGCCTCTTAAACACAAGCACTACTTTACCTGATAAACATAAAAACCGGATTGTCCCAGCCTAGGGATGCTGAAAAGAACTGGAACGGGAGGGAGCTGCGGAGGCAGCAGCCTGCACGGGCGCTGGTTTCCCACCAGAGAGCAGCGCTGCTCCAGCAGCGAGCGGTGCCTCCGCCTTTCTGGCTGCGGGCAGCTCTGGGGCTGCTGCGGTCCACAGGCAGCAGGGCTGCTGGGGACAAAATCGGCCACATCGAGCATGGATTTTCTCCGTGCAGGCGAGGGGTAGCAAAGTTAAAAACTTTTACTGTATTGAGAGGTTTTAATGGAAGAAAAACTCATCTATAGCTAAACCGAGAAGTTTTTGGTCTGTGTGCAAAGGAAGCGAAATATAAAGCGAACTTACGAACTATCCAATTTATTTTCTTGTAGATTCACCCATGGCATGAGAAAAATGTGAGTTCATTATATCATGTGCTTTCTGGCAGAAAATTTAGAATGTTTAGCCCCTCAAGGAGTGCCATGTGAGGCATTTGAGCCTGACCATCAGATATACATAGAGCCCAGCTGGGGTCTGGGTCACTGATACCAGCGTCATCTACTGCCTCCAATTAAAACTCCTAATGGAGGTAACCAACAAAAGGGATTGCTATTTAAAAGGCTGTTGAAAATGCTGCTCAGCAAAAAGTCTTTGAGACCACATGGTTGGTCAGGGGCAAGTCTGAACTGGACCTGATTTAAGCTGGTTGCTGAACTCACATGCTGTCAACTGGCAAAGTTACTTTTTGCAAGGGACCAGTGAAATATGCTCAGTGTACAGTCACTGTTTCCTCTACAGCCCATGCTTCCGTGTCCTCCAGAGGCTGAAATGTCAGACAATCTTTCACAGTGGAGAAGAAAGCAAGAGCTGTCTCCTGGGGCAGGACTGATGCCTTTGAAACAGCCTTGCTACCGTCAGAGGGTGGTGAGCCTGAAGTGCTGTATAACTGCTTCTCTGCTGCATGGCCCATTGGTGAGATATGCACAAGAGCTCAGTCAGTCACTGCAGTCAAAAGCAAGAACAAAAAGGACCCAAGGGGCAACCTGAGGGCACTAATGGCTCCTAACAGCCCTGACTGGCTTCATCTGCCCCCACACACATGCATTAACCCCCATGGACCTGGGAGCCTATTTCAGGATAGGCCAGGAGTCTAAACCTGTTTCAGCCTGTTTCTAAGCTCGTTGTTGGTGCATCTGTCTCCAGCATGTATCTTGAATGGGCCACTTGGTGCCATGTTGCAGCCCTGGCACTGAGCCTGCCTGCTCCTGTCTAGGCACCCTGGTATTTGATGCTACTTGTGGTGCTATCAAAGGCCCCTCTTACTGTTCTTGCATCCCATATTCAGCCCTTTGGTGCTGCACCGATCGATGAGGGATCAGCTTGCTCAGGACCACCCTTGATGCCTAGCTCATCCTCACTCACATGGAAGCCTGCTTGGCTCCTTGGCAAGGTGATAGGTTTGGCCAGTCCCTGTCCCACTAATATCTGCTTGGTTCATCTCCCCACTAGCCTGTTGGGACTTCTCTGCTGACATTTCCCTGGTTGTTTTAGCTCTGAAACCTTTGCACTAATCATACCCGCTGAAATACGAACCTTCTGCCTGTAGGGAAGGAACAAAAACAATGTTGTTGGCCACCTCTTTTGTGTGGACCTGAGCACTATTTATGAATTGGTCTTATTCCGTAGTGGCATTTTTGTTTATGGGCTCTGCAGTCCTTGGTGTGACCCAGTGATGGATTGGTCTGTAGTGTTTTGGATGGATGCTAGTATTTTAGTTGCTCTGTCTTATCTTGTACTAGCACTGCCTTAGGAAATGCGTTGGCACACCAGAACCAGTGGGTTCATAAATTAGGTCAGCAGCAAGGTAGCAGAGCACTGTGAAAAACAGGTGTCCTCCTGAGCACGATGTTTTTGCAGGAGATCATTTTTTGCCTGCTGGAAGATAAGAGAAGTTATAAATCAATATAAACTGTCCTGCACTTGGTGCTGTAGATGCTTCTCCACTCTTAGCTGATTTACTTTGTCAGTCCTTTTCCCATGGGTGGTTATTTAAGGCTCATCCTTCATTTGGGCTAGGTTTGAAATGGTATCCTGAAGGAAGAAAAGAACACCCTTGGCTCTGACCACACTCAATTCACCTTTGTAACCCAAGGAATGTTCCTCCTCTGAGACTTCTCATCAACTCTGATATCTGTGGTTTTCCATCAGTTATCAGGGTATATTCAGTGCTATTAGGAAAACTAAATATGGCATCAGGAGAATCCCACACTCTAAACCAGAAAAAGAATGAACACAAATGTTTGGGTTGGTACTCTCATAGCATCAAAAAAGAACTCCAGAACATGATTCTTTCTGTAACACCACAGGCTAAGTGAGAAGTGCATTGTTTAACTTGGTATATTTTAAAGTTATTGAGGTGAGTCGATGACCAGGCCTACAGAGCTTCAACGCCCACTTTTCAGCACAGGGAGAACAGCGTCACTGTGAAACCTTCCCAAGTACTCTAGAAACATTTCAGGATCCTGCGCTGCCAGCCACAGGCTTTATTCCAGTTGCTCTTAGGAGTGATTTATGCATGCTGAGTGCTACACATCCCAGGGCACTATGAAGAATTGCAATTACTCGCATCACTCCATCGCACGTCATGCTGTGCAGAGCTTGATTTAAAGTGTGTTTTCAGCACATCAAGAAATGCAGAAGCGCAACACAAACAGGCCTGCTGGAGGAAAATGCCATGGACCCAGTTCTCCTGCTGGGCTGAGACAAAGAGAGAATAACAGATGTAGCTGTGCTGCCCAGTGCTGCATTTGGGGATGTTCAGCTGTTTTGATTGTGTGTACGTATGAAGGACAGACAACCTTAGGCAACATGACCCAGCAAAGGAATAAACAAGACCCTCTTCTGAAGAAGAGTGGGTGGAATCTTGTAACCCATATCAAAGACCAAGACTGGGAGAAAACAGTCATTTCCCATTTGTTAAAATGTGGCCATTGTAAGACTTGTTTCACACACATTGCAGTCCCATTGTGATGGCTGGGATGATGCCCAAATTAATTGAGTACAGTCAGAGGTGAATTAGGCCTGCAATTGCTGTACATGCAAGTGGTTGGATTCTCTGGGGAGCAGAGTAGTGCAGGGGATTCCCGACCTCCTCTGAGTTTGTGCTTCCAGGTGATTTTTGCTTTCTAATGAGATGCAAAACTTGCTTGGAGTTTTATTGTGTCTCAGACATTAGTAATTGCTGTCTCCCATGCAGATGTTTACTGTCTCATGAAGGAAGTGTTCCTCCGGCAGCCTCAGAGGGACACTGGGGAGGAAGGATTAAGAGGGTCTTTCACCTCTGCTAACCTATGTATAATCACGTAGAATTAAAAGGGCCATAAACACACTCAGTAAAGGAATGCGGAAGTTCAATAAAATTTTTCTACAACAGTGTTGAAATAAATGGCAAAGTCTCTGTGCATAGTGACTACGAACCTGTACCACATAAGCTGCTCCACTCTTTAAAGTCTCACTGAAATGATAGTTCTAGTGTCATGATAATCATAATTCTCTTGCTGACAGGCAGTGCACTGCCACAGAAGCTCAGTTTTTACTACTGGAATTAGGAATCCCTGCTGAGATCCACCGGTTATACCCTTGGCTCTTCATGCCATTTGGCCAATGTGCTGACCTCCTCCTGCCAATGCTTTGTCTGTAGGAATGGAGCACTTTTAGTCGGAAATAGCTGAGATCTGTTGCAAAGCCCATTAAACTGATGCAGCTTTTTTTTTATGGATTTCACTAGGTTTGGCTCAGGCTTTCAGCAGCATTGCTGTTGCTCAATGTGAAACTTGGAAGAAACCTTGACTAAACAATGCAGGCTAATATTGTTTGGGTTCATTATAACTGCTTGCAGTCCTAGATAAGGTGTGAGATGGCAAGTGAGTAAAAAAAGGTAGAAATCATTATTTTAAAAAACTTTATCCAAAATTATTTAAGCTGCCTCAGGCTCGGCTTGACTTTGGTGAAATAGATACTTGATTTTATATATGCATGTCATCTTTACACTAAAATTCAAGAAAGAGTGCCAAATTTCAACTGTGGGAGAGAGGTTTTCAGCTTGTGGTAAAATCCAGCTCAGGTTGATGCATAGGCAAGGTAGTTGCCAAGAGCAGAAGTTGCCCCTTTGCCTCTTTTGCTAACTCTAGGCTCCTGGAGAGCCAAGCCTGATGCCAAGGCAGAGATGGAACTGATCGTCAAACAATGCTGCTTGTCTGGGAGATGGGTAATCCTTCACAGCAGCAAATCTTGCCCTTCCTCCTTCCAGTCCCTCTGAGTTTCCATCCTGCTATTCTTTTTCCCCTTGCTCTATTGCTGCTGTGGAAGTCACCCAGGCCCATCCGTGTGGTGATGGAATCCGATGTTGCCTACACTTCTGAGAGGTCTGGAGCTACTGCAGGTGGAAATGCGCGGTCTCCAGCCTCAGCCATGGTGGCTTCAGTGATTCTGCTTTAGCGCGTTCTTCTTAGGGGTAGGCTTCTGAAGTAATTTGACTCTTGTGCTAAATGCACTTAAAATAAAGCAAAGATATACGAAGATGTGTGCTCTTTCCTGAAAGTAGTTGGTCTTTGTTTCCTTTGGAGATGGGATGCCAAAGCAGCAATGAAACTTTGTGCATCCATCCATTCATGTGTTGGTGTTGATCTGATGAATATTGCATGCTAGCCTGGAGCTAAAATTTAGTAAAGGGGGACCACTCTGAATTTCAATAAAAACTTTGAATAAAATCTTGGCTTTTTAAAAGCTTCTTGCCTGCTGTATAGTGTTAGGCAATCCTTTCAGTCAAGAAAGTACTATCCTGTCTTTCAGATATCAAATACCTGTTGTATTTTTAGGAAGAGGTCTTTCAAATCTACAGTGAGCTGAACTGGAGAGATTCAGGGTCCTGAAAGAGCATGTAGAATGAAACATTGGGAAATTAATTCATTAGTTTGCCAGGGAGTGACTTTTTGTTGATGTTAAATTAAGCCTTGATTAATACGTCCAGCCTTTTTTCTGAATCATTGTTCTCTTGTTTGAGTTGGGACCTTTTTCAGGGAAAGGAATAATTCTCCTGTATTTGTGGAGGTCCGATGATACTTATTATATTTTCTGCATTTTTGCCAATAAAACATGCTGATGGAACCAGGAGATTGTCTATTAATAGGACCTAATTAATGGGCTTAATTTGATGCCACAAAGAGAACACGACAGCTCTTTGTGCTCTGACATAAGTTACATGTTAATGAGTCCCCAGGGGTGTTTGAATGTGTGTTCCCATTGAGATGGCTCAGCCATATGCCTATACCTAAGCAATAGTCAAGGCTTCTGAATCTTGCTGCCTTTACTCCTCTATTGTGTAGGGGTATTGGTGCTCTGAAATGTTACCCCAAATATTTTCCTGTTTGAGGCCTGTAGAGTACAGGAGAATGAGTCCATCAAACCTTTGAGAAGATCCTGTTTATTCTGAACTGCCTGCATGATGACAGAGACATCCCAAGACTTTGTATGCTGTCTTGCAGGTGCAGAGCTGTTCCAACTGGTCTTGTGTGAACTGCCACCAGAGCTGGGGAGTGCAATGCTGAGTCCTCTGGGCTAGCTTTGCACAAATTAATTTCAAATCAGCTGTGCTGTGCAGCGTGGCACACAGATTGCCATTCCACAAATACAGCCTTGTCAGCCTGGGTTGGCACACGTGGGTACCCCTGTGTTGCATGATATAGACTGACCCCATGTATCCAGGCAAAGACATCTGCCTCCATCCTGTGAATCCCTGCAGGGGGTAGATATGCTCTCAAGTCAAAGGGAGAAACACTGTGTTAAACTCTCTGTAGATACAGACCTCCATCAAAAGTGAAATCTGAGATCATGTCTTTTTATGACACTCACTCCTAACTAGTCTAGAGGGAGCTCAGGATGCTTTCCAAGAAGTTGCTATATCTGTAGGCACTTCTTTGATTGTGTTGGCGTGGGAGCAGTTCCAAACAGGTCTCTCCATTCAAGAACTGTGTCAACAAAGCCAACCCTTTGCAGTGTTAGATGAGAGCTACTAAAATGTCAGTTGTCACTAGCACAGATTGAACGTGGTAATTGTTTTTTCCGATGTGCAGATTTCCTTTGAGAAAGTGTTCTTTGACAGTCGTGTGGACAGGAAACCTCTGTTACTGTCTGCATTAAGTTCTGGATTCAGAGACCACTCTTCACCACAGACTTCTTTTTGTTTCCCTTGCATCTGTGACTGTAAGACTGGTTAAATATGTAAGCATCAGATCTACCAGAAAGGCTTTTGTTCATGGGGCAGGAGAAGAGCAGCAAGTCATCTGCTCCATGAGAGCTCTTCAAGGCTGAAGAGTTTTTTCTCTCTGGGCCTTCTCATGGCTGCAATTCTGCATTCCCCTGTGCAGCAAAGCTCTGAGGTCAAAGCTAGATTTCAGACACGTCCTATTGGAGGCTGTGTGGCAACAGCATTGCATTATATAGAATTTGAACCAATAGGCCTGATTCGCTTGTCTGTCCTATCCAGGATGTGACCACTGCCTTCCCTCTCCTCCACCATCTTACTAAGTGAGTATTCTGTTCATACATCTGACTCTGACCTAATGCACACACCTGATGTGCTCAGCAGTGGTTACACCAACTTACGGGACAGAGCAACCACCAGAATCTGTCCCAGAAATTGTATGGCTTGAGGAAATCCATCTGTGTGGTGAAAACAAAGCTCCCAAAGACAAGCACAAGGTGTAGTCTGTCCAAGCCATTAGGAATGGACACCCCCTGGGTTTCTCTGTGGACATCAGGTATGTGAGAGCTCAGCCAAGCACATGCGGTGTTAAGTTTGGCACTGCAGACAGGCCAGTAGAATCCAGCAGTTTCCTTCTGTAGTCTGCTGTTTCCAGATTTGGAAGGAAGGAGGAGGAAGAGAGGGCTAGAAGGAAAACAAACGAAACACCTCCCTGAAACTCTTGTCTGCAGCCACACAAGTTGCCAATTGCCTCTTTCATCCTTACAGATTATCCTCTGTACATCGATACTTGCTGATAAGTTCATGATTGCTTGCTCCTAGACAGTCACATCTGGCCTATGAGGTCCCCCACAAGGAAGGTGGAAAGCCCTGATGAGGCTCTATTTTTTTCTTCATTGTCATTCAGTCATCACAGGTCAGGGAATTTGGATAGACACCCGATCTGGCGCCCAGGTAAGGTAGGTCCATGTTTTATACATCCTCAAAAGCTGGCTCAGCAAATCAGCTACAGCGTTTCCATTGGAATATTAGAATCACCACAGCCACAATAATAGAATACTTTTTCTTTCAAACTCTCTTCACATTTTCCAGGAAAGAATGTAAGGGTTTTCAGGCAGCAACTTTTCAGCCATACCTGGAATTTCTTTAGTTATCCCATGTTTGGATTTATCAACTCTTTCTCAAAGCTGTTGTAATTATCTGACTTTGAGATTCTGATTGTGTCTACAGGGTCCAAGGAATCTGAAACTCAGGGCATTCCTGCAGTAAATATGTACATTCCCTTTCTGGCAAGGGCTGAGAGGTAAAATAGCTCACTGATCCTATGACCCATTGGGTTTTATTTCAAAGCCTTTAATTCCCATCTACATCTTCCCTTAGTTTTTTCCTTTGAAATGGATCCTCTCAAGCTGTCAGACTGGAAGGCTGCCCAAAAGGCCGTGACAAACACAGAACTGACCATCTTAACAGTTGGTCCACAGACCTGTGGTGATGAGCCCATAACAACTTTGGCTTTTCTGAAGCTGGGCACAGGGCAAGCTGATGCGTGTCAGTACAGTCAACTTGTTGGCATCTCTGGATGGGACTTTTTGGAGAGAAAAGGCAGGCAGGAGTTACTGTGGTGCTGGTCATTCGCAACCACAAGTATTATGAAAGCACTGCTGACAGAATGGAAGAGAATGCTCAGAAAAGCAGTACAAATGCTAAAGCTTTCAGAATCAAACTCAGTAGATTTGAGGTAAAGAGTCCTTGTAATACATGTCTGTAAATATGTACATATATTTATAAAGTTATAAAAAATGGAAAGATCTCTTCCACAAAACGTGAATTTTACAACCCTTCAATTGACTGTGAATCTCGGGGTCTTTCTTGAGAAAAACATGCATTGCCTGTTCCCAAGGATGAAGTGAGCAAGCTCCTACCTCTGGGCTGTTACATCATTAGGGGCAAAGGCATCCGCAGAGAGGGAGAGCCGAAGCTCCTGAACAGTTCCTGTGCTGGATCAGTCTCTTGCAGGAACCTGTCACACCTAAAGGGCAGACAGAAGCCAGTTTGCTAAGCATGGAGCAGAGTGTTGGAAGTCAGGTGTTGCACTTTCTGTGCAGGTGGCTTTGTGTGCATCAGCTCCTGTGTGCTGCACTGCATGAGCTCAGAGCATCGCCAGGCTTGGGGAACAATAGAGATGGTGCAGCCTGTCTGGCCAGCAATGAAGGTTGCTCTCCATGGGAGCTTTGAAGATTTTCAAAGGATCCAGTTTCAAAAAGGGTTAGATTAGAGGGGGTTTTTTTAGCCATATATATCCTAAAAACTGTGGCTCACTTGCTACTGATGCCTCTACACACCTGGCTTTCTTCTGTTTTGCCCAGTGATGTAGACACGGTGAGTTTATCTGTGTTCCTCATTCCATCAGATTCATCTGCTAGGACCTGGCACCCTGGAAGTCTGAACTGCCTGATGCCCTTCTGAAGGCATCAATAACTTAGTGAGTGTTTGTCTATATCTCCAGCTTTTAGTCTACATCTACAGCATTAAAAATAAAGCTAACTAGCTGACAGATTTTTGAAAATGCTGTCTTCCAGGATGTTATGAAATTGCTTGCATTTATTTTACTTTTACATTTCAGCAAGTTGTGGTGAAAGCAGTGTCCTGGCTGGAGCAGGAGAAAGGTGGCTTGTGCACGTGTCTTTGTGCATGCAAGTTTCTGTGATTGCATAACTCAAATAAACCCCAAATCCAACATTGGGCATGGGGACAGCCTGCTGAGTAAGGTGGTGACGTCACTGTCGTGGGAGATAGTCATCTGTAAGGTCTGGTCTGGGTTTAATAGGGGCAAACAGGCTTGTTCTGCAAGTGTGTGGAGCAAAGAACTGCAGAGAGGTTTCCTTCTAGATCTAACACTTATGTAGAAGGCTTTCTGCAAAGTAGATTAAGTGGCAAATGACTTCATATGCTTACGATGTCGCTGAAAGTAGCAAATGGTATTTGGTTTCACTGAAAAACTATGTGGAAAGCTGTTTGCGCTGGAATTTCAGGGTTATGGATGAGAGCAATTGCTCATCCCAGTGAGTCTCAAAACATCTCTATGTTGAAAAAGAAGTTCCTTAAAACCGTAGTCTATACGACATCCACTGGTTAGCTGTCTCTCCCACCAGTAGACGGGGCTGTCTGTCCATACACATTTTCCCACAAAGGAAGGAGGAAATATGGGATGTCAGTGATTCAAAACTGCACTGTAACAGATGGAAAGGTCGTTAATGATGTCAGTAGATCTCACTCTCTATCCACATCATCTCTACAAGCTGGTTTCCAGCTAATTCTTCTGGAAATGTCTGAAAAGTGTAGTTTTATAAAACTGGAACATTCTCTTTCTCATGGAAGCTGGGGTTTCATACGACCCTTCTTCTTAACTTCCATGTGGGTGTGTCGACCTTGTCACAGTTTCTTTGCCCAGCTCCCCTGACACATCGTTAGATGTCTAAGGTTCAGATAAACAGAGTTTATTAGGGCAGAAAGGTATTGATCATCTGGGCAGAAATAGTCTTGAGCTGGATCCCTTGAGCATGTTTTAGACCTGTAGTCTCACCAAGACTTTGAGAACACAGTAGTGTGGGTGTGTTCATCAGCTGTTGAGTTTTGGTAGTACTGGCTGTGACGCTTGGACGGCAGTCTTGAGTGCAGAAAGATGGCGATATAATTTTCAGAAGGCACTGGGGAATATTGGGATCCAGATCATTGTCAATGGGTTTTGTACAATCTTTGAGATATAAGAACTATAAAATACAGAAATGGCTGGTTAATTGGTGAGATCAAGTGGTGCCGACTCAGATGATTAATGAAATACTCTCCTGTTTTGGTAGGTCAAAGTAGACAGAGAGATATTGGTTCTTCTTTGAACCTGAGGATAGAATTTTGGATTGCTTTGTCTTTTTGGAATGTGCTGTGCATCCCTAGGGATAAAATGGAAGTGAAGAGAGAGAAGGAAACTGTACTAAATGAAAAATATTGCATGACACGTAGTATAATGTACCTAACATACGAACCTGGGTTAATAAGAGGTGGTATCGCAGTGGCATGCTTGCTTGACTCAGATTGATGGCATTTTTGTCTTTAACAGGTTTCCATGATTCTGTAATTTTAATGTTAATAGACCACTCCTGTGGTTTGTTTTAATACATGGAACCTGAACAGTGTTTTCTAAGCCATTTTGGCATCTATTCCAGTTGGATGAGAAAAGCTATTCCAGTTGGATGAGAGAATTGATGGAGGGCGAAGTCCCAAAACATATCAGAGAACGTGCCAGCCAGAGAACACAATGGGGATAACATTAAAGCCAATATACTCTAGCTACAGAATTAATACTATTAGTAGGAGTAATGAATCCTGAACGCTGTTCATTTTGATTCCCTGTCTTCTCTGGGCAACAAAGTGCTTCGATCAAAGTCATAAAGAATGGGCATAACAGAGAAGGAGCTTGAAACAGAATATCCTGAATTGGCCCATTCATGTCTGTGTAGAAGGATGAGGGATTATATGGAGTTGGTGGACCTATTTGCATACTTGTATGAAGGGCTTTATTTAGCATTACCAGGAGAGAATTGTTTGATGTTGACCTTAAGAGCTGGCAGGGGATGGAGCACTTTGGCTGTCCTTCAGGAAAGTGTAGTGTCCTGCATTCAAGAGGATTTACTTGTATCCTTAAAGTGGAGCACATGTTTAAGAGGTCTGTTGGCCTGTGGCCCGTTTGTTCAGCACCCTGTAGAAACAACTTTAAAATGGTGGGCAGGCTGAGAAGTTTTAGCTAACGTTACCAAAACTAGTGCCTAGAAAGAAATGTGTTGCGTTGGCCTTAAACCCCCTCCCCTTCTCTTCTTCTTTTTCAAGAACTAATCTGGACAATTTCCAAGCTGATTTGGAAAGAGTCCTTGTAGGAATGAACCCTGTATCTTGTAGGCTCGTGGCAAAGCTCTTGTTGACTTCATTGGGGCAGGTTTTGGTGGCTAGTCTTCAGAGTCTATCCAGAAAGGAATATCTATCCTGTGAAAAGGAAAGTACTTTGGTGACTGTAACTCTCTGTTGGCAGTTCAGCAAACGTATCTTTGTTCCAGTGGCAGGTTTTCAACTTTTTTGTGGGCTCTGGGATGATGTGCTCTTACCCAGCTTCTCTTGCAGGCTGCAGTGAGCAGCTGGGGATGGGGATATTCTACTAGGAAACTAAAAAAACATTACAAACTTTCCTTATGAAAGCACTTATGTGCTGGATACTGTGAATATGAAGCCAAAAGTTTACCTTTTCTGTTATGGCTAAACAATTATGAGGTTTCAGTGGGATTTTTGTTCTTGTTCTTTTAATCTAGCAGGAATTTGCTTTCTTTGGTACAACACCACTGCTGTCTTCTCTGTGGTATGTTATGACTGGCAAGAGGACGCTTGATGAAACTGAGACTTGGAGCATCTTCCATCTTCACAGCAGGGAGGCTGGATTACTGCTAAAAGGAAAGCCTTTATTCTTTTGTTAATGTATTTTTGTCAGCTACAGCCAACCACAAGTAGTTTTCCTTGACACGTACATTTGGCTATACTCTGTGTTCTGAATTCCCTTCCACGTTGCATGTATGTAACTGCGTGCAAATGCTGATACCCAGACCAGGAACCAGCTCCTTCTTGCACAGGGTCTCTTTAGAAGGCCATTTTCTGGTGTATGTTTTAATGTCATTTTCTCGTTTCCCAGAGGTGTTAAGTAGAAAATTAATGGGTTCTAGCACTGAGAAGCCCAAGCTTTGATTTTAGTGGTCCATAGGGCAGAGTATGGATTGGAGAGAGGAAACTGGTTTCTGACAGTTTCTCTTTTGGCTCTAGACAGCTCCATTGCTTCTCAGTCTCTATGTGTTTAAATTGCAGAGAAGACTTGAGTGGAGTTCTGGAATTAGCACTATTTCATTTTCTGAACCAAAAGATAGATCAAAAAAATCTTATCGCAGGTCAAGATTTTTTTTTTCTCTGTGTTTGATTCCAGTTGATTTAGCAATGAAACATTGTTTTAAAGTAGAACAACACTATGTTGTTTCTAAAAAAAGTAGGATGTTTTCCCACTGTTTTTCTCCAGTCAAAACAAGCTAATGAAGTTGCCACGGACTTAGACATATATTTAACTGTATCAAATCAGCATTTTTGATTGTGTTTGTTCTGCTGTCTGTTTTTAAGATTTAATTACTTAACATTCCTGTAAAGATAAACAAAATCTATTGAAGCTAAGAGGTTCATAGTCGAGCCTTTTAAAACCTGCACCAATAGCATGGTGTTGGTGATTCTTCTTCTGAGCAAGAATGAGTCCCAGGTCTGCTAAAATGTTTGTACAGTGTACAAAATGCAGAAAACAAACTTGTCAATCAGATATGTAAGGGGAGGTTCCATCCTTGGATTTTTTGTCATTTCCTCTGTTGCCTGCAGCAGGAGACATGGCTGCACCCCCTTGGTCTCTCTCAAAGCAACCTAAATGGATTTAAAACAGATTTTAGTGTAGTTAGCAGGAGTTATTCCTGTCGGGTCAAAAAACAGAGACTGGTTATAGCAGGATCTCTTAATCTGTCATTGCTTTGAGACTGAAGGACCTTTACCCCATGCTGTGGGAGAAAGTGTATGGTAGCACAAGCAGGGGAAAATAATTAGAATTCTGTGTTAGTGATTGCACTGATATCAAAGTAAAGGCGAGACATTTTGAAGATGGCAACCCTAATTCTTTAGTTGCAAGCACCTTCCTAAAATTTGGTATTACCTGTGCCTGGTGTGAGCTGTACAGGCGAGGTGAATTTCATGTTGTGTAGACCCAACGGTTACAGGGAAAATACATCCACTTAGAGCTGAAAGTGGGGAGTGGAGTGTATCATCGTTGAGTCATGGATGAACTGATGTGGAGGATTGGAATCTGCATAGTGCCGCTGTGGGATAAATTCATTTAGCCTAAGCACATTGAGAGAATTATGTGGCGGCAGAGTTTTGCAATTAAAGACCCTGGTAGATCTGTTTTTCTGTTTTACCTTCTACATTCTGGCGTTTTTAGAATGGGAAATCCAACAGGAGGAATGATCAAGGACACACAGATGAGCACAATTTCTCTGTGCTTACTAAAGAAAACTTTGGCATTTGCAAACAGATGTAGTGGCCTCAAGTTTGCTTTATTTTGTGACACAGAGTCAAATCAACCTCCAGCAAGATCTATATCCAGGAGAACAAATAGGATGAAGACACATAGACTGCAGAAATCCATCCTGCAGAAGCCTATCTGATCAGTACCCCAGCACTGGACTTTAAACAGTGTAGTAGTGAAAATATGCTGCAAAACACAGCAATGAAGAAGAGGAAACCTTTGCACCATCCAACTTCTGCTCATATTCACTAACCTGCATACAGTTATGGGAGTAATTTATGTATGATTTGTTGATAAACCTGGACTTCACTGTGGAGAAAGGGGAAGAGTAATAATCTGCCCTTTTGATCTTAATACTTACGTAATAGCTAAAGCCTTTCCATGTTGAAGAGAAGTCCAGAATACCTCAGCCAGAGGGACACTACTGTTTTTCATGGCGACCTCTGTGTTTTGAAAAGCGCTTTCTTTCCTTTTGAAGTGAAATAACTCTACAGTATTTTTGCAAAACAAAAAAGTGTATCTTCTGTCAAGGTTTTACAGCTGCTGGGACGAGCATAGAACATCAGATTTGCAACCTATCATCACCGTGGCGTCTAATGCAGGTCAGAGATGAACGGCATGTGAGATAAGAACTGACACCACTTCCCAGGGAAGTGCCAGGGCCTGGTACCCATCGGCAAGTTGTATTTTGCTTCCTTTACCTGGTTAAAGCATTCTCCTAGCAAACCAGACCCTTTTGATGGAAAAAAAAAAGTTTGGTGAAAGTATTTTGACAGTTCTGTAAGTTCCTTTGACCTTCCAGAGCCAGTATTAAATTACATTGATACCAATTTTTATTTTTGATTCTACGTTTTTATATTATCATCACAGTAATTTGCTAGAAATGGGACAAAGGTTCCCTGGACTGTGAAAGACTGACTTACACACTCTTCTTTCCATTTACCTCTTGACAGACTGTGACATCCATATCCAATAGAGACGTCTTAGAATGCTTTTCTAATTTTTTTGTAATTGAATTTGGTTTTGTAACTCCTTTGTTTTAAATTATCTTCTGGCTCACAGAATTTGTATGTCTGCCATAGCTCTCTCTGCATGGCTAACAAGCAACCCCCAGAGAGTCATGAGAATTTCTGTGGAAATAAACAGGAGAAATGTTCTGTGAATAACTAATTAAATGAACGTTCATTAGATAGATTAGAAAATATTTTTTTTTGTAATGTGTCTTCTTTGCACGGCTTAGTAACCATGTCTCTAGCAGGTTTTAGTGTGTTTTGTATTTTCCGTGGCACAGAAGTTCTCAGCCTCCAGTAAAGTTAATGAAAATTGAATTTTTATGTATAGGAATATATGGAACTTGAACTGAAGTAAAAATGCACATAATAATATTTAAAAGGCTTCTCCAGCCATGAAGAAAAGCTCTTGTTATAGTCTGTTCACAGGGATGTATTTAGAGTCGCTCTTCTTGAAACTGTACCTGCATTGGGAACTTGAAGCTCACGAAGACTGAGGAACGATTCCATTCACTAACATGGAGTTTGAACCAGCATCCTCCACAGTCTCTACTTTCCTGTTCACTACTCTTCTTTTGCAGGATTTTCATTTTGTGAAATCACCATCTCAAAACAGTATTGACCACAGTAAATTCCTCCAGCAAATGGTAAAATACTCTAAATCCCTGCACAGATAAATACATTATTAGTAGGACCAAATTCTGATTAGTTCAGGTCTTATCTTTCCACACGACTGAATTTGGATATTTTAATGCTCCAGCTTGCTCTAGCTGCTTGTTGGTTATTTGTTTCTATAGTTACCTCTTCTGATGCATTATTAAAGATTGTCCCTCTAGCTTAAGACTAACCAATATGTTCTCTTTTGGTACCATACACTTTCTCTCACAGCATGGGTTAAAGTTCCTTCAGTCTCAAAGCAATGACAGATTAAGAGATCCTGCTATAACCAGTCTCTGGTTTTTGATCCAACAGGAATAACTCCTGCTAACTACACTAAAATCTGTTTTAAATCTGTTTAGGTTACTTTGAGAGAGGCCAAAGGGACACAGCCACGTCTCCTGCTTCAGGCAACAGAGGAAATAATAAGAACTCCAAGGATGAAGCCTTTCCTTATATGCCCCACTATTTTAACTTCTAAGAATATCATGTGTCCTTCCTTCATTTCCTTTCTCTTTCTCCTTGAGACCTGGTGATTTGCTTCCCTATCTAAGAAGCTGACCCAAAGATCTCTGAAGGCATATGATGTCTTGAAGACAAAAGTAGTTACAGTGCATGTGGGCATTGTATTATCTCTTTTTAGTGTATTTTCCCAAGAGTGATAGTGTCTTCTTCTCTTATTGAGAACGTGTTCCTTTCTTCTACTTAAGAACTTGTTCATTTCAGCAGCATTTTAAGCCATAAGATCTTAAAGAACAGGTCATGACACTTCGCCCAAGGGTCACAAACCTATTCCCTTCTAGTGTCCCTGCTCTCCCGCTGAAAGAGACCTGCTTAGCCACCTTCCAACAGCCCTCCTCCAATTGCAGCATCACTCCATAAATCACTGTACCCATTCCTGCATGTTTATTAGGAAGCACCACGGGAATCAGCCCAGAGGATTGTGGGACACATCTAAGAATGTCAGATAGAAAAAAAGCAACTGTGGAGTCATGGCAGGGAGTGAGGTTGAGGACACCTCATCACAGCAATTAGCAAGATGGAAGATACCAAAGAGCTCAGAGCAGGAGCAGGGCTGCAATAGAGGGAACAGTAGCATTGACAGTCATCCCAGTTGGCCTTAGATTTAATCATTCTTTGAATATTGCTGAGGATGTTCTTGGTACAAGCTGGAGGAATTAGTACACAGAAGGTAGACTCCTCCAGCCCTGAACACTGAGTACAGGAATAGAATTTCCAGTGTGGACATCCTTACCATGGCATATCGAAACGAGCAGTGTTCTCATCAGGTTTGGACTGATGCCTACCTATCCACTTCTGAGGTAAGCTAGGGGCCTAGTTGGTGTAGATATTTGTCCTGCAGTAAGTGTTTGTCAGCACTATAGCCACTCAGATTCCTATGAAAATGTAACCCACCACCATCAGAACTAGATGTGCTTATGAACACTCACAAACTCTGTGTGTGTTGACGATTTATGGCCTTTTACAAGATGACCCACTTTCTAACGAAGATAATAGCCATAGGTATGTAAGAAACTGAGGTTATAGTCAAAGCTACTTAGTCACTGTGTTGTCCATGCAAACTGCAGACTGCGCTTTGAAAGCAACAGAAAAAATCTGCAAGTCACTTACCCCAGTAGGCCCTTTAATTTGCTGCAAATTGCATTCTCCCAAGCATTAACTGTTGCACATTAATCTACTCCTTTCCCACTCCTATAACTTCTTCACTTGACACATTATTTAATTTCAAGTCATCTCTAGCGTCTCATCATTTACTTCAAGTACAACCACTTCTTCATGACTATTTTCCTAACTGAAGAAACACTTGCAGTCTACAACTAACACCTTTTTTATGCTAGTTGTTATGAACAAATAATGTAGCTCTTTTCCATCATATTCAAGTACCAACAAAGGTAAGCAGGAGAGATTAAAAAAGATATTTAAATTGTTAAGAAATGCTCAGAAAATGCACTTGCTTGTTCAGCTTACCAAGAAAAGTGGCTGTTATTGGACTGTTCCCTGCATAGTTTAGAAAGATGAAAAAAAGTGGAATGTATCTGTTTCTTAATAGTATATTTTTAAATGAAGAAAATGTACAGAATAATAAAGTTTTAATCAAATTCAGCAGTGTGAAAACATTTTTCCCTCTCAGCTATTTCTTCTCTAAATGAATCTAATTCTTACAACATCCATACGAGATGACTAATAAACCAGTCAGTGCGTGCACAGAGCTGTACAGAAGGGAAATCACAACATAAAGTAACTGAATGACTTGCTCAAACAGAAATGCACTCTGTGTCAGATGAGGGCCTGGAGCCCAGGAGGTCTTGGCTGCCAACTGCTGTGTTGAGGCTGCTAGACAAAACTTTTTATTACACATTTGCTTGCACAGTAAAACTGAAAAACCCACAAAAGACCAATAAAATGAGCTGATGAAGAGAGGAGCACAGATATCTCCTCTTCTAGGTGGCCACTTCTGATCACATGGTGGTAGTAACAGGCTTCCCTTTCTGACAGCTATGTTGCTGCTGCTCAACATAAAATTCAGTAAGGGAGACAAATGAAAAAGCTAGATTAATTGCATCATGCAGTGAAAGTAGAGAACAAAGGCAACCATCAAAGAGCAGAAATCTCTTGTCCTTGTCATAGACCAAAAAGCTGCAAAGCTCAAATGGACAACATTTCACTGGTGGTAATGGAGGCAGGTACTCTGGTGGAAACTTTTCTTTCAGCAACAGGAGAGTTTTCAAAGCCTTGTTAATTTACTGCATTCTGATATTTCAAGTAGGCAGCACTGGGTGAAAGAAGGGTTGGAGAGGAAGGCTCCTGTCATACAAAGAAAGGCTGTCTGTCAGTTTCTTATCTTTCGTGATCCCATTAACCTGCTCATAGCATCACCTTTTCGAAACATCTGGACATTACGTTAAACCAGTTATTTTCTCCCAGACTGAAAACACAGCTTTCCAAACACAATGGGGATTACCTCAAGCAGCTTCAGCTTAGTGTTTCCTTGTTAAAGTAGGACACCCTTTACACCAGGCATGCTGCCTGTAACACACCTGTCATTACCGTTCACCTCTCTGAAGGGATGCTTTACGCATGTTTCTCTCCACACCTGGCAGACATTGCTGAGGAAACTGCCAACAAGTGGCAGCCCCAGATCTTCCATGGCAAGGCATGGGACCACCTCTGTGTAGGCAATATATTTGCAAGCCATCATTTTGAAGTTCTGTAGTGGGACAAGACTAATGCATACATTTTCTGCACAGGCAACCTGCTCACTTGGAGGCTGTGAGAAGACTGCGGGGTTCCGAGGAGCATCCCTTCAAGTTCCAGCAGCCCCAGGCTGCTCTGCGCAGTGATAATGTGCATTGCAGCAACCTCTCATCACCCAGGAGATGGAGATGCTCATCCTAAACTCTCCAGCCATACTGACTTCAGCCTCTCTCATGCGGGATGTGGAGTTACATAAAATTGGTGAAGAGATGACATTGCTGGAGAATGAGCACTGAGGAAAAGAACCCCTCCCAGAGTGCTAATGCCCTGCTTCGATCTCAACAGCAGGATTTTGTCTCCAACTGTCCATTACAAAATGGATCCCAGGCTGTTCTTCTCCCCTCACAACCATCTGAGAGCTGGCAAGGGGACAGAGTGACAGACCTGATAGGACGACAAGAGTGAATCCCTGTTTCTGGGAAAGGAATATAGGATATCCCTTGAATCTGAATGCACATTGAGTTTTTCCACACGCTAGTGCATATCTCCATGGAACCAACTTCCCCTGTTTCTACTGTAGGCTTTGTTGTTTGGACTGCTCTGTCTTCCCATGCCAAAGAGGCAAGATCAGGGAGAGTCTTCCCTAAAAAGCCACTACATCAGCTTTCCTAAGTTCCTCATTATTATGGTTATAAAAACTCTAGAAAAACATAAATTAACCCCTTTCAAACAATTCACAGCCACTCAAATTTTGACAGAAATGGGAAATCACAGCTAGAAAAACTAAATCCCGCCTTTGTTTCCTGAACTTTAAACTACAGATTAATTTGACAGATGTCTGAGCCTCATTAATAATGCTATTGTCTGCCTCTGAATAACAACCCTGGTGATCACTATGCTCTTCTGAGACTCGCATACTTAAATAACATGCTTATTACAATAAAAAAATGTAAACTGCATTAACTAGAACTTTTTTTCCACATAGGGGAAAATGCATTTGAGAAGGAGATTTGTAATATTTCCAATTTCATGGAAAACTGTAGGAAGAACTGGAAAATACTTAAAATCTGTTGCTAAGGAATTGATGTTGCTAGGAATGCTTTCAGCTTCTTTTACAGGCTCTCAGCTTCCCAAGGACCCAATGATGCTGTGGCTATGTCAGGGTTGCTGGATCAGGAGGAATTCCTGAAGGAGCAGGGCCACCGCCAGTGCACTTCCGTGTTCTCTGAGGGTCTTTTTGCTGCTGAAGCTCAGGTGCAGCTTATTCAGAATCAGAGGTACAGCCTCCATAGAGTGCATTTTCAGAACCAGTTGGCCTTTTTGCAAAATGTATTAGCACAACCCACACAGTGGCATTTCTACTTCAGTAGTTGATGCTTATTTGTGTCTTGCATCCCATGGATCCGTAGCTTGAGGAGGAGGTAAAATGGGTGAACACCTGAAGTTCTTCAAGCAGGTCTTCTAGTGTGGAAATAGAACTATTGCATTTCATCCAGATTTACTGTTTGCATCTACGCTTCACGCATATTCCAGCAGCTCTCTGTACAATGTACTTGCATCCCAGACTAGGATGGCTTTCCCCTTTTCCACTTTAGGCCTTTATTCAGAATGGGACCTATCACCCTAATCGGGGAATACAGCCCCACATCATCCACTGTTTCACATCTTCCTGTAGAAAATCCTCTTCTTTCCACCCTTCCCAGACACAACCTGAAGCATGTCTAGATCTTGAAGCTCTTTAGTTGACAGCCTTCTCCTGAAAGCAGGCAGTTTCTACTTTCAAATCTCACCACCTATGGAACTCAAAAAACAACTCAAAAATGGGCATCAATGTTTAAGAACAGTTTCGGCCCTTACTGAGGTAAAGGAGAGAGAATGCTGGACGGAAAATAGGAGAATGAAGACATTTGGATTTATCTGAGATCCTTTCAGGGACCCCGTTTTGGTTTGGGAATAAGGCCAATTCCATTAGTTTACTTGAAACCCCCAGAAGATCTCCAGAGGACAAATAGAAGATGACTAATATAAGTCTTTCAGGGTTTTCTGCATGAAAAGATCCCAAGCTAGAGCCCCTGCTTTCCTGCTGCCCCCTTCTCCTCCATTTTTGGCTAAGATGACAAGAATCACTGGAGGCACTGGATGAACAAGTCAAGAAAAAAAAATCATGTCTCAGGCCCAGTTAAGTATGTTGGTATATTTTTTCATTCCAATCAAATCTCATGGGAATTTGCTAGGCTACGACTGCTGCTCCTACCACTCAAGCCAACCATGAACTTTACTGACTGACCATCCTTTTCCCAGATTTGCCAAATTTCTCACTCTGATGAAGTCTTCCCCCTTTTAGTCATGAAGAGGAGTCTGTTATCACCTCCTCTCCATTCTTTTGGCAGTCTGTTCTGACAAGCTAAATCCTTATTTCCGGAACAGGGTTATAATATTGTCTCTTATTAAAAATACTGAAACACAAGCTCACCCAGAGGTGTGTTTTATTTGACGTGAAGAGATACATTGACATTGTTTCCCTGGGACAGCTAGGGTTTCAGCTGTTCTGCAAGGATTTGGCAAGGGCTTCAAATATTGTGATGGACTCTCTGAGATTTTACTCACCCCTTTTAAAAATGGCAATTTCCATTATTTCCAAGTGCAGATGGATGGAAATTTCCAGGCCATTTGTCTGGAGCTATAGCCCATGCAAAGACTGAATCTCTTTTGATTAATCTCTGGGGAATGTAGTGAATTAATTTTTAAAACTGTCTACAGCAGTCTTGTACAAACAGGGAGTGAATTTGGCTTCCAAAGACAGTGGCCACCAAAGTGTTCCCATCATCAGCCTGTAATGCTGTAGACTCTCACTGTGTAGGGGCAGGAGAGAACTGGAACTGTGTCTTTAAAGGCAGCAGTCAAGGGATAAATATTTGATGACGGGACAACAGAGTCTGAAACCCTCATGTGCTCAGCAAATTCAAGGCCATTTGCACAGATAGAGAGAGGAATAAGCAGATATCCCACACTGTGAGTGTGACAGAATAGTTCTCTGCACCATCTTTGCTATCTCCAAGGAGAGATGTTAGTAACACACCTGAGAAGTCAGTCCGGAGCCAAGGTTGTTTACATCCTTTTAGATCTCTGTGACAGAGGTCTCCCAGATGTATTTCACCAGGCATTTCACTTTCTCCTTAACGATTTCTCAATCCACCGTTCTTCTCAAAACTTTCTTTGTGAATCCCGATGAACAAAAACCTTCTCACTTTCTGTCTCTGCTTGATTTTTCATTCATCCATCTCTTCCTGCCTGACTCCAGGCTGATAGACGGTCTTTAGATTGTTTAATAGAACTGATATCTAATGAGATGGATGCCTGGTCATCAGGTAGACTCTTCCATCTCTACCTGTAAGTCCTCAAATGTTCAAGGCTCCAGATGTTACTCCAAATGCTCATCTGGAGTGGATCAGCTCTTGACGATATTTGCAATGCTTTGCTGGCTTGCAACACTTGAGACTCTAATCGAGTAAGAACAGTTTTGGTTTAAGTAGAAAGTATCTGGTTAGGATTAGCAATGCTTTGTACAGATGGTCCCAGTTTTGGCAAGCAGATAATTGGTCAGAATGTGTGTTTAAACTCTTGCCCAAAGGCATGAAAATCTCCTGACTCCAAACCAAGACATGTCATCTCTGACACAGACCCCTGACCATTGACCTCAGTCTCTGACCCAGATCTGTGATTCCTGCAAATACCCACTATGTGAAAATGAATCCAGAACACGAAGTATTTCTACATGTATGTGTCTGGGGGAACTACTTGTGGTTGGCTGCAGCTGACAAAAATACATTAATAAAACAATAAAGGCTTTCCTTTTTAGCAGTAATCCAGCCTCCCTGCTGTGAAGATTGAAGATGCTCCAAGTATCAGTTCCATCAAATGTCCTCTTGCCAGAGGTAACATACAATAGAGAAGGCAGTAGTTGTGTTGTACCAAAGAAAGCAAATTCCTGCCAGATTAAAAGAACAAGAACAAATATCTCACTGCGAGCTCATAATTGTTTAGCCATAAAAGAAAGGTAAACTTTTGGCTTCATATTCACAGGATCCAGCACATAAGTGCTTTCATAAGGAAAGTTTGTAATGTCTTTTTAGTTTCCTAGTAAAAGATCTGCCTCAGCAAAATCAATTGCAAGCCCTGTCACGTCTGCCTGGGGATGAGTGGCATGGCACTACATGGCAAATGCAGGAACAGATGAGGAAGACGGGCTATGACTGTTCATCACTGCAGTGCCTGGTTAGAGATGCATGGGCAGTGCCTTATGCCCAGCTGCTCACTGCAGCCTGCAAGAGCAGCAGAGTAAGAGCACATCATCTCAGAGCCCACAAAAAAGTTGAAAACCTGAAAAACAGGAACAAAGATACGTTTGCTGAACTGCCAACAGAGAGTTACAGTCACCAAAGTACTTTCCTTTTCACAGGATAGATATTCCTTTCTGGATAGACTCTGAAGACTAGCCACCAAAACCTGCCCCAATGAAGTCAACAAGAGCTTTGCCACGAGCCTACAAGATACAGGGTTCATTCCTACAAGGACTCTTTCCAAATCAGCTTGGAAATTGTCCAGATTAGTTCTTGAAAAAGAAGAAGAGAAGGGGAGGGGGTTTAAGGCCAACGCAACACATTTCTTTCTAGGCACTAGTTTTGGTAACGTTAGCTAAAACTTCTCAGCCTGCCCACCATTTTAAAGTTGTTTCTACAGGGTGCTGAACAAACGGGCCACAGGCCAACAGACCTCTTAAACATGTGCTCCACTTTAAGGATACAAGTAAATCCTCTTGAATGCAGGACGCTACACTTTCCTGAAGGACAGCCAAAGTGCTCCATCCCCTGCCAGCTCTTAAGGTCAACATCAAACAATTCTCTCCTGGTAATGCTAAATAAAGCCCTTCATACAAGTATGCAAATAGGTCCACCAACTCCATATAATCCCTCATCCTTCTACACAGACATGAATGGGCCAATTCAGGATATTCTGTTTCAAGCTCCTTCTCTGTTATGCCCATTCTTTATGACTTTGATCGAAGCACTTTGTTGCCCAGAGAAGACAGGGAATCAAAATGAACAGCGTTCAGGATTCATTACTCCTACTAATAGTATTAATTCTGTAGCTAGAGTATATTGGCTTTAATGTTATCCCCATTGTGTTCTCTGGCTGGCACGTTCTCTGATATGTTTTGGGACTTCGCCCTCCATCAATTCTCTCATCCAACTGGAATAGCTTTTCTCATCCAACTGGAATAGATGCCAAAATGGCTTAGAAAACACTGTTCAGGTTCCATGTATTAAAACAAACCACAGGAGTGGTCTATTAGCATTAAAATTACAGAATCATGGAAACCTGTTAAAGACAAAAATGCCATCAATCTGAGTCAAGCAAGCATGCCACTGCGATACCACCTCTTAGTAACCCAGGTTCGTATGTTAGGTACATTATACTACGTGTCATGCAATATTTTTCATTTAGTACAGTTTCCTTCTCTCTCTTCACTTCCATTTTATCCCTAGGGATGCACAGCACATTCCAAAAAGACAAAGCAATCCAAAATTCTATCCTCAGGTTCAAAGAAGAACCAATATCTCTCTGTCTACTTTGACCTACCAAAACAGGAGAGTATTTCATTAATCATCTGAGTCGGCACCACTTGATCTCACCAATTAACCAGCCATTTCTGTATTTTATAGTTCTTATATCTCAAAGATTGTACAAAACCCATTGACAATGATCTGGATCCCAATATTCCCCAGTGCCTTCTGAAAATTATATCGCCATCTTTCTGCACTCAAGACTGCCGTCCAAGCGTCACAGCCAGTACTACCAAAACTCAACAGCTGATGAACACACCCACACTACTGTGTTCTCAAAGTCTTGGTGAGACTACAGGTCTAAAACATGCTCAAGGGATCCAGCTCAAGACTATTTCTGCCCAGATGATCAATACCTTTCTGCCCTAATAAACTCTGTTTATCTGAACCTTAGACATCTAACGATGTGTCAGGGGAGCTGGGCAAAGAAACTGTGACAAGGTCGACACACCCACATGGAAGTTAAGAAGAAGGGTCGTATGAAACCCCAGCTTCCATGAGAAAGAGGATGTTCCAGTTTTATAAAACTACACTTTTCAGACATTTCCAGAAGAATTAGCTGGAAACCAGCTTGTAGAGATGATGTGGATAGAGAGTGAGATCTACTGACATCATTAACGACCTTTCCATCTGTTACAGTGCAGTTTTGAATCACTGACATCCCATATTTCCTCCTTCCTTTGTGGGAAAATGTGTATGGACAGACAGCCCCGTCTACTGGTGGGAGAGACAGCTAACCAGTGGATGTCGTATAGACTACGGTTTTAAGGAACTTCTTTTTCAACATAGAGATGTTTTGAGACTCACTGGGATGAGCAATTGCTCTCATCCATAACCCTGAAATTCCAGCGCAAACAGCTTTCCACATAGCTTTTCAGTGAAACCAAATACCATTTGCTACTTTCAGCGACATCGTAAGCATATGAAGTCATTTGCCACTTAATCTACTTTGCAGAAAGCCTTCTACATAAGTGTTAGATCTAGAAGGAAACCTCTCTGCAGTTCTTTGCTCCACACACTTGCAGAACAAGCCTGTTTGCCCCTATTAAACCCAGACCAGACCTTACAGATGACTATCTCCCACGACAGTGACGTCACCACCTTACTCAGCAGGCTGTCCCCATGCCCAATGTTGGATTTGGGGTTTATTTGAGTTATGCAATCACAGAAACTTGCATGCACAAAGACACGTGCACAAGCCACCTTTCTCCTGCTCCAGCCAGGACACTGCTTTCACCACAACTTGCTGAAATGTAAAAGTAAAATAAATGCAAGCAATTTCATAACATCCTGGAAGACAGCATTTTCAAAAATCTGTCAGCTAGTTAGCTTTATTTTTAATGCTGTAGATGTAGACTAAAAGCTGGAGATATAGACAAACACTCACTAAGTTATTGATGCCTTCAGAAGGGCATCAGGCAGTTCAGACTTCCAGGGTGCCAGGTCCTAGCAGATGAATCTGATGGAATGAGGAACACAGATAAACTCACCGTGTCTACATCACTGGGCAAAACAGAAGAAAGCCAGGTGTGTAGAGGCATCAGTAGCAAGTGAGCCACAGTTTTTAGGATATATATGGCTAAAAAAACCCCCTCTAATCTAACCCTTTTTGAAACTGGATCCTTTGAAAATCTTCAAAGCTCCCATGGAGAGCAACCTTCATTGCTGGCCAGACAGGCTGCACCATCTCTATTGTTCCCCAAGCCTGGCGATGCTCTGAGCTCATGCAGTGCAGCACACAGGAGCTGATGCACACAAAGCCACCTGCACAGAAAGTGCAACACCTGACTTCCAACACTCTGCTCCATGCTTAGCAAACTGGCTTCTGTCTGCCCTTTAGGTGTGACAGGTTCCTGCAAGAGACTGATCCAGCACAGGAACTGTTCAGGAGCTTCGGCTCTCCCTCTCTGCGGATGCCTTTGCCCCTAATGATGTAACAGCCCAGAGGTAGGAGCTTGCTCACTTCATCCTTGGGAACAGGCAATGCATGTTTTTCTCAAGAAAGACCCCGAGATTCACAGTCAATTGAAGGGTTGTAAAATTCACGTTTTGTGGAAGAGATCTTTCCATTTTTTATAACTTTATAAATATATGTACATATTTACAGACATGTATTACAAGGACTCTTTACCTCAAATCTACTGAGTTTGATTCTGAAAGCTTTAGCATTTGTACTGCTTTTCTGAGCATTCTCTTCCATTCTGTCAGCAGTGCTTTCATAATACTTGTGGTTGCGAATGACCAGCACCACAGTAACTCCTGCCTGCCTTTTCTCTCCAAAAAGTCCCATCCAGAGATGCCAACAAGTTGACTGTACTGACACGCATCAGCTTGCCCTGTGCCCAGCTTCAGAAAAGCCAAAGTTGTTATGGGCTCATCACCACAGGTCTGTGGACCAACTGTTAAGATGGTCAGTTCTGTGTTTGTCACGGCCTTTTGGGCAGCCTTCCAGTCTGACAGCTTGAGAGGATCCATTTCAAAGGAAAAAACTAAGGGAAGATGTAGATGGGAATTAAAGGCTTTGAAATAAAACCCAATGGGTCATAGGATCAGTGAGCTATTTTACCTCTCAGCCCTTGCCAGAAAGGGAATGTACATATTTACTGCAGGAATGCCCTGAGTTTCAGATTCCTTGGACCCTGTAGACACAATCAGAATCTCAAAGTCAGATAATTACAACAGCTTTGAGAAAGAGTTGATAAATCCAAACATGGGATAACTAAAGAAATTCCAGGTATGGCTGAAAAGTTGCTGCCTGAAAACCCTTACATTCTTTCCTGGAAAATGTGAAGAGAGTTTGAAAGAAAAAGTATTCTATTATTGTGGCTGTGGTGATTCTAATATTCCAATGGAAACGCTGTAGCTGATTTGCTGAGCCAGCTTTTGAGGATGTATAAAACATGGACCTACCTTACCTGGGCGCCAGATCGGGTGTCTATCCAAATTCCCTGACCTGTGATGACTGAATGACAATGAAGAAAAAAATAGAGCCTCATCAGGGCTTTCCACCTTCCTTGTGGGGGACCTCATAGGCCAGATGTGACTGTCTAGGAGCAAGCAATCATGAACTTATCAGCAAGTATCGATGTACAGAGGATAATCTGTAAGGATGAAAGAGGCAATTGGCAACTTGTGTGGCTGCAGACAAGAGTTTCAGGGAGGTGTTTCGTTTGTTTTCCTTCTAGCCCTCTCTTCCTCCTCCTTCCTTCCAAATCTGGAAACAGCAGACTACAGAAGGAAACTGCTGGATTCTACTGGCCTGTCTGCAGTGCCAAACTTAACACCGCATGTGCTTGGCTGAGCTCTCACATACCTGATGTCCACAGAGAAACCCAGGGGGTGTCCATTCCTAATGGCTTGGACAGACTACACCTTGTGCTTGTCTTTGGGAGCTTTGTTTTCACCACACAGATGGATTTCCTCAAGCCATACAATTTCTGGGACAGATTCTGGTGGTTGCTCTGTCCCGTAAGTTGGTGTAACCACTGCTGAGCACATCAGGTGTGTGCATTAGGTCAGAGTCAGATGTATGAACAGAATACTCACTTAGTAAGATGGTGGAGGAGAGGGAAGGCAGTGGTCACATCCTGGATAGGACAGACAAGCGAATCAGGCCTATTGGTTCAAATTCTATATAATGCAATGCTGTTGCCACACAGCCTCCAATAGGACGTGTCTGAAATCTAGCTTTGACCTCAGAGCTTTGCTGCACAGGGGAATGCAGAATTGCAGCCATGAGAAGGCCCAGAGAGAAAAAACTCTTCAGCCTTGAAGAGCTCTCATGGAGCAGATGACTTGCTGCTCTTCTCCTGCCCCATGAACAAAAGCCTTTCTGGTAGATCTGATGCTTACATATTTAACCAGTCTTACAGTCACAGATGCAAGGGAAACAAAAAGAAGTCTGTGGTGAAGAGTGGTCTCTGAATCCAGAACTTAATGCAGACAGTAACAGAGGTTTCCTGTCCACACGACTGTCAAAGAACACTTTCTCAAAGGAAATCTGCACATCGGAAAAAACAATTACCACGTTCAATCTGTGCTAGTGACAACTGACATTTTAGTAGCTCTCATCTAACACTGCAAAGGGTTGGCTTTGTTGACACAGTTCTTGAATGGAGAGACCTGTTTGGAACTGCTCCCACGCCAACACAATCAAAGAAGTGCCTACAGATATAGCAACTTCTTGGAAAGCATCCTGAGCTCCCTCTAGACTAGTTAGGAGTGAGTGTCATAAAAAGACATGATCTCAGATTTCACTTTTGATGGAGGTCTGTATCTACAGAGAGTTTAACACAGTGTTTCTCCCTTTGACTTGAGAGCATATCTACCCCCTGCAGGGATTCACAGGATGGAGGCAGATGTCTTTGCCTGGATACATGGGGTCAGTCTATATCATGCAACACAGGGGTACCCACGTGTGCCAACCCAGGCTGACAAGGCTGTATTTGTGGAATGGCAATCTGTGTGCCATGCTGCACAGCACAGCTGATTTGAAATTAATTTGTGCAAAGCTAGCCCAGAGGACTCAGCATTGCACTCCCCAGCTCTGGTGGCAGTTCACACAAGACCAGTTGGAACAGCTCTGCACCTGCAAGACAGCATACAAAGTCTTGGGATGTCTCTGTCATCATGCAGGCAGTTCAGAATAAACAGGATCTTCTCAAAGGTTTGATAGACTCATTCTCCTGTACTCTACAGGCCTCAAACAGGAAAATATTTGGGATAACATTTCAGAGCACCAATATCCCTACACAATAGAGGAGTAAAGGCAGCAAGATTCAGAAGCCTTGACTATTGCTTAGGTATAGGCATATGGCTGAGCCATCTCAATGGGAACACACATTCAAACACCCCCTGGGGACTCATTAACATGTAACTTATGTCAGAGCACAAAGAGCTGTCGTGTTCTCTTTGTGGCATCAAATTAAGCCCATTAATTAGGTCCTATTAATAGACAATCTCCTGGTTCCATCAGCATGTTTTATTGGCAAAAATGCAGAAAATATAATAGGCATGATTGGACCTCCAGAAACACAGGAGAATTATTCTTCCCCCGAAAAAAAGCATCTCATAAAAAAGCAAAAATCACCTGGAAGCACAGACTCAGAGGAGGTCGGGAATCCCCTGCACTACTCTGTTCCCCAGAGAATCCAACCACTTGCATGTACAGCAATTGCAGGCCTAATTCACCTCTGACTGTACTCAATTAATTTGGGCATCATCCCAGCCATCACAATGGGACTGCAATGTGTGTGAAACAAGTCTTACAATGGCCACATTTTAACAAATGGGAAATGACTGTTTTCTCCCAGTCTTGGTCTTTGATATGGGTTACAAGATTCCACCCACTCTTCTTCAGAAGAGGGTCTTGTTTATTCCTTTGCTGGGTCATGTTGCCTAAGGTTGTCTGTCCTTCATACGTACACACAATCAAAACAGCTGAACATCCCCAAATGCAGCACTGGGCAGCACAGCTACATCTGTTATTCTCTCTTTGTCTCAGCCCAGCAGGAGAACTGGGTCCATGGCATTTTCCTCCAGCAGGCCTGTTTGTGTTGCGCTTCTGCATTTCTTGATGTGCTGAAAACACACTTTAAATCAAGCTCTGCACAGCATGACGTGCGATGGAGTGATGCGAGTAATTGCAATTCTTCATAGTGCCCTGGGATGTGTAGCACTCAGCATGCATAAATCACTCCTAAGAGCAACTGGAATAAAGCCTGTGGCTGGCAGCGCAGGATCCTGAAATGTTTCTAGAGTACTTGGGAAGGTTTCACAGTGACGCTGTTCTCCCTGTGCTGAAATGTGTGCGTTGAAGCTCTGTAGGCCTGGTCATCGACTCACCTCAATAACTTTAAAATATACCAAGTTAAACAATGCACTTCTCACTTAGCCTGTGGTGTTACAGAAAGAATCATGTTCTGGAGTTCTTTTTTGATGCTATGAGAGTACCAACCCAAACATTTGTGTTCATTCTTTTTCTGGTTTAGAGTGTGGGATTCTCCTGATGCCATATTTAGTTTTCCTAATAGCACTGAATATACCCTGATAACTGATGGAAAACCACAGATATCAGAGTTGATGAGAAGTCTCAGAGGAACATTCCTTGGGTTACAAAGGTGAATTGAGTGTGGTCAGAGAGCCAAGGGTGTTCTTGTAAATTAGCTAAGAGGGGAGAAGTATCTACAGCACTAAGTGCAGGACAGTTTACATTGATTTATAACCTCTCTTATCTTCCAGCAAGCAAAAAGTGGTCTCCTGCAAAAACACCATGCTCAAGTTTTTCACAGTGCTCTGCTACCTTGCTGCTGACCTGATTTATGAACCCACTGGTTCTGGTGTGCCAACACATTTCCTAAGGCAGTGCTAGTACAAGATAAGACAGAGCAACTAAAATACTAGCACCCATCCAAAACACTACAGACCAATCCATCACTGAGTCATACCAAGGACTGCAGAGCCCATAAACAAAAATGCCACTACGGAACAAGACCAATTCATAAGTAGTGCTCAGGTCCACACAAAAGAGGTGGCCAACAACATTGTTTTTGTTCCTTCCCTACAGGCAGAAGGTTCGTATTTCAGCGGGTATGATTAATGCAAAGGTTTCAGAGCTAAAACAACCAGGGAAATGTCAGCAGAGAAGTCCCAACAGGCTAGTGGGGAGATGAACCAAGCAAACATTAGTGGGACAGAGACTGGCCAAACCTATCACCCTGTCAAGGAGCCATGCAGGCTTCCTTGTGAGTGAGGCCCTGTGCAAGCTGATCCCTCATGGATTGGTGCAGCACCAAAGGGCTGAACACAAGATTCAGGGACAGTAAGAGGAGCCTTTGAAGGTTCCACAAGTTGCAGCCAGTACCAGGTGCCCTGACAGGAGCAGCCAGGGCCAGAGCCAGGGCTGCAACATAGGGGCCCAGTCAAAAGACACAGCTGGAGACAGACTCAGCAATAACACAGTTCATAAACAGTCTGGAGCCCTTGCCTGAAATAGGCTCCCAGCCCATGGGAACACTGTGGAGGCACCAGGTGAAGTCATTCATGGTTATTAAGAGCCATTAATGCCCTCAGGTTGCCCCTTGGGTCCTTTTTTTCTTGCTTTTGACTGCAGTGACTGACTGGGCTCTTGTGCATATCTCACCAATGGGCCATGCAGCAGAGAAGCAGTTATACAGCACTTCAGACTCACCACCCTCTGACAGTAGCAAGGCTGCTTCAAAGGCATCAGTCCTGCCCCAGGAGACAGCTCTTGCTTTCTTCTCCACTGTGAAAGATTGACTCTGTCTGACATTTCAGCGTCTGGAGGAAACTGAAGCATGGGCTGTAGATGAAACATTGACTGTAGACTGAGCATATTTCACTGGTCCCTTGCAAAAAGTAACTTTGCCAGTTGACAGCATGTGAGCTCAGCAACCAGCTTAAATCAGGTCCAGTTCAGACTCGCCCCTGACCAACCATGTGGTCTCAAAGACTTTTTGCTGAGCAGCATTTTCAATAGCCTTTTAAATAGCAATCCCTTTTGTTGGTTATCTCCATTAAGAGCCTTAGTTAGAAACAGCAGATGACGCTGGTATCAGTGACCCAGATCCCAGCTGGGCTCAACAACATTTGTAAGTGACCTGCGCCTCTGATGGTCTGGCCAAAGTGACCAGCATTCAAAGATGACACAAGCTGCTCTGATGCATAAAAGAAACGTGAAACAAGTTTATTCCAAGTTCACGTCTGTCCTGTTGCTTTCTATCCTGCTGACAAACCAGCAGCTGCTGCTTTAATGCCAAAAGCCAGACCAAAATTGTTTGCCAGGCGCCAGGCTCCTTTGTTGGCTGGGAGAGGGAGTTGCCTTCTTAGTGATGGCAGGGGAGGGAACACCAAGCCACGCCGCAGGAGAGCTGCCATTGAGCCTCGACACAGCCCCAGCAGCTTTCACTCTGCCTGAGCTCTAGTGCTCCTTAGCATTAGAGTGAGGAAATGAGAACGCTTGCTTGGTGTGAGCTGTGCTGTGTGAGAGGCAGGCATGTGTGTGTGAAAAGCTGCTGGAGCAAATGCTTTGGGTCCAGGTCTCTCAGAGGCCCTTTGCTAGAGAAGGTGGTTTTAGTCCTGCACTCCCACTGCCTGCAGAATCTTGTGCTTCTGCAGGCCCTCGCATCAATTTGCACCTCACCCATTTCTGTAAATCCAGCGGAACTCTGCAGGGGCCCCCAGGAAGGGGCCTTTTCCTGCCTTCAGAGTTGGGGAACCCCAAGGTTGCCATAGGCTTTTCCTGCACTGCAAGGCCCCTTCCTAACACATATAAGTCTTGGGACTGGAAGTTGGTGGCAGCCAGAGAAAAGGCCCATCAAGCCCCTTTATCTGTGATGGATCAGGCACTACAGACACCTGCAGGGAGTGGAAGTGCTCCTGGAGGTGTGTTTGCCCTTCTGCTAATGTCTATGCTTGATCCTTTGACCCCGAGCACCCAAGACCTCATCCCTTCCCATCTGTCATCCCATCAGTTTTCTGGCAGCCCCTCTCCTCATTTTCCTGTGTCCCTCCCCTAGCTGGGACACTGCTGTTCCCTGCATCCCTGCCCCCAGGCAAAACCTGGATCTGAGGGCAGATCCTAGATGCAAGAACTCGAAGTTCTTGCTAGTGTGGCTGACACAGTGGGGCATTTGTGGAAGCATCCACGGGAAATTTAAGTGACTTTGTTTGCAAAGAGAGAAGAACTAGTGGGAGATGTGGTGGATGGAGGTCGTCTTGGGCTTAGCAACCACGAAATGATGGAGTTTTCCATTGATGGTGAAGTAAGGAGTGGGGTCAGCAAAACTAGTACCACTGACTTAAGAGGACAGACTTTAACCTGTTCAGGTCACTGCTTGAGAGAGTCCCTTGAGAAACAGTCCTAAAGGGCAAAGATGTCCATGAAGGCAGGACACTATTCAGGAAGGAAATCTTAAAGTTGCAGGAGCAACCTGTCCACATGTGTTGCAAGAGAAACCTTTGGGGAACACAACTGGAATGGCTGAACAGGCAGGCAGGTTTTGCTGGAAGTCATGAAGGAAAAGAGAGTTTACCACTCTTGGAAGAAAGGGCAACTCAAAAAAAAAGGATGGGGATCTCCTTAGGTCATGCAAGGAGAAAACTAGAAAGGCGAAAGGCAAAACCCAGCTCAAACTCAATCTGGCCACAACAAAAAATGTTTTTACAAATACTTCATCAAAAAAAAGAGACTCACTGGGAATCTCCATCCTTTACTGGTTGTGGAGGGGAACATTGCCACCGAGGTTGAGGAAAAGGCTGAGGTGCTTAATGTCTTCTTTGCCTCTGTCTTCAATGGTTTGACCCGTTATCCCCAGAGTATTCAGCCCCTGAACTGGAAGATGGGGATGGAGAGAAGGATAACCCCCTGCAAGGAAGGAGGAATTAGTCAATGACCTGCTACGCCACCTGGACACTCACAAGTTTATGGGGCTGGATGGGAAAGATTATGGAGTGGTTCATCTTGAATATGCTCACTAGGAAAGTGCAGGACAACCAGGAGATCAGACCCAGCCAGCCAGCATGGGTTCATGAAAGACAGGTCCTGTTGGACCAACCTGATCTCATTTATGACCATGTGACCTGCCTATTGTGTGAGAGAAAGGCTGTGGATGTTATCTATCTCAATTTTAGTAAAGCCTTTGACATTGTCTCCCACAGCGTTCTCTTGGAGAAGCTGGCAGCCCATGGCTTAGATAGGTGCACTCTGTTGTGTGAAAAATTAGCTAGATGGCTGAGCACAGGGAGCTGTGGTGTGGGATGATTGGAGCTAAATCCAGTTGGCAGCCAGTCATAAGTGGCGCTCCCCAGGGCTCAGTGTTGGGGCCAGTCTTGTTTAATATCTTTATGCATGATTTGGATGAGAGGATTGAGTGCTCCCTCAGTAGTTTTGCAGATGACACCAAACTGGGCAGAAGTGTTGATCTGCTTGAGGGCAGGAAGGCTCTGCAGAGGGACCTGGACAGGCTGGATCAAAGGGCTGAGGCCAATTGTATGAGATTCAACGAAGCCAAGTGACAGGTTTTGCGCTTTGGTCGTAACAACCCCATGCAACACTACAGGCTTGGGGAAGAGTGGCTGGAAAGCTGCCTGGCAGAAAAGGATCTTGGAGTGTTGGTTGACAACCAGTTGACATAAGCCAGCAGTGTGTCCAGGTGGCCTAGAAGTCAAACAACATCCCAGCTTGGATCAAAAATGTTGTGGCCAGCAGGAACAGGGAAGTGATTATTTATGCCTCCCAGTAGAGGAAAGACATAGAGGTGCTGGAGCACATCCAGAAGAGGGCAACGAGGCTGGTAGAGGGTCTAGAGAACAAGTCTTATGAGGAGTGGCTGAGGAACTGGGACTGTTCAGCGTGGAGAAGAGAAGGTTTAGAGGAGACCTTACTGCTCTCTAGAACTGCCTGAAAGGAGGTTGTAGCAAGGTGGTCTCTTCTCCCATGTAACAAATGATAAGGTGAGAGGAAGTGGCCTCAAGTTGTGCCACGGGAGGTTTAGACTGGATCTTAGGAAAAAAATTCTATACTAACAAGGTGATGAAGCATTGGAACAGGCTGCTCAGGGAAGTGGTGGAGTCACCATTCCTGGAGGTGCTCCAAAATGTGTACATGTGGCACTTCGGGACATGATATAGCAGACACAGTGGTGTTGGGCTAAAGGTTGGACTGGATGATCTTAGAGGTCTTTTCCAACCATAATGATTCTATGGTTCTATGATTCTATTTTAAGTGTTTTAAGATAGTTAATTTTTTTTAAGAGGAACTCTTGTTTTCATCATTTCTCCAAGCAGTTTTCGCATCCCAGAGCCTGTTCAATGACAAGGTGGCCCTAGAGTCAGTACGTCAGGCTGGAAAATCAGGATTTGCCATGAGAATCCACAGGAGAAGAACAGCTCTGACTGTCTACTAAACTGTGCACCATTCCCACCAGCAGGTCATCTGCAAAACACCCAAAAACTCACAGCAGTTTGGATAGATTTTATTTGTCTTGGATTTTTTTCTTTTTCTTGCGTGGACATAAATTACAATCTGTTGATTCTACTCCACTCTTGTGCAAGCCCATCTGCAGTGCTGTGTCCAGTTCTGGAATCCCCAACATAAGAAGGATGTGGAGCTGTTGGAACAGGTCCAGAGGAGGGCCACAAAGATGATGAGAGGGCTGGAGCACCTCTACTATGAGGAGAGGCTGAGAGAGTTGGGCTTGTTCAGCCTGGAGAAGAGAAGGCTCCGAGGAGACCCTAGAGCGTCCCCCCACCACCTGGACCGCAGCAGCCCCAGAGCTGCCCGCAGCCAGAAAGGCGGAGGCACCGCTCGCTGCTGGAGCAGCGCTGCTCTCTGGTGGGGAACCAGCGCCCGTGCAGGCTGCTGCCTCCGCAGCTCCCTCCCGCTCCAGTTCTTTTTCTTGAGCCAGAGCAGCATCCCTAAGCTGGGACAATCCGGTTTTTATGTTTATCAGGTAAAGTAGTGCTTTGTGTTTAAGAGGCAACCAGGTAGAGAGAATTCATATAAACACTCATACATCTACAGTCCCCTTCCAACCATTGCATCCTCATCAGGAGAGATCAAAATCAGTTTTAGAATCATAGAATCACAGAATGGTTTGTGTCAGAATGGATCGTAAAGATCATCTTGTTCCACTCCCCCTGCCATGGCCAGGGACACCTCCCACTAGATCAGGTTGCTAACGATGAGGTTTTCATCATGTAGAAATATTCACCCTTTAATACAGCTCCAACATGCTGCTGGTTTGCCTCCCCTATACAGACATACACAGAAGAGGCAAATAGTCCAGTCCTCCTTTCCTGACCTAAGGGCTTTATTCCTTTGTTCTCAGTCCTCTTGGCTCCCATCACAAGCAGGACCAGGTCTCTAACTTCCTCCCAGCTGGATTTCTTCTCCAGCTGGACAGTTTTGGTCCACCTTGTCCTCCAACAGCTCCTACTACCTCTTTGGTTTTCAGTATTTTAGCACTCAAGTAGTGTCCTAGGCAGGGCAGAAGACCCTAGACCTTCCTCCTCGTGCTGTCTATCAACCTGAGCATCTACATTAGTCTCTAGGGGGGTCAACTTCACATGTGCCCACTGACTTGCTCTCAGTTATAGGGTTACTGTTGGATATGGTTGCTGAATAGGATGTTTCCCCTGCAAGCACCTAAGGCCTTTCATGTTTTCTATGCATCCCAGAAAAGCTCTTTAGTTTTCCCCTAATTGCTGGTTTCATGAGATATCCCTGGAGTTTTAAATGTTTCCCAATTTACTCAGCCATTCCCTGGATGAGGTACTACACAAGCCAAGACTAGGAGAAGATAAAACTTCCATATCTTCATTGAAAGAGTTTTGGGACTCTTGCTCTTAGCCTCATTTCTGTGCTTACCCTCACCTCTGCTTTCATTTCTCCGGAAACCTGCTTACAGCCAGTCCCTGTGCAGTGAGGAGTGTTTTACAGCAAAAGGCTGACACTTCCCCATGTCTGGTTCCTTTTTCCCAGTCAGAAAGTCACTCTGACACTGTATCCTCTGTCAAGCTGTCAGCCCTTAAATCCCAGCTCCATACACCTGGAATGTGTCCCCTGTAGAAACTGAGTCCAGGATTTTGCTGGCAATGGTTACTGTCGAAGGAATAAATTGAAGAGCCTTCAAATATCCCGAAGCGGCTGCCGCTTAAATTGTTTTTTGCAAAATGATTGTCCTGTGTCACTTCCCTGGCATCTGGACCTAAAACCCTGCTGCAGATCTCTGGTCCCCTTTTAGAAACTCAGATGGCCACAGCTTGCCCTGATTTTCCCATTTCCCCTCACAAACAAGGAATTCAGCCACATACCTTCTAATTTCCTGATACTCTCCCATGTTTGTTTGCCACCTTTCTGCCTCCTTGTGCTCTCTGCCTTTTCACATGGTGCCTTTCATCCATGTCACAGCACCTTTCTTACTAGGGCTCTGCAGTAAAGAAGAGAGCAGGCTTTGTTCCCTCCAGTCTTCATGCTGTGCCACCTGCTAACCCCAACTCTCCAGTCTTTGGGAAATACCACAAGATCCTAGCCTGTAAAGCACTTCAGGGAAGGAAATCTTTCCAAGTAGCAATGATATCAATATGGTTGGTCATCATGTGTGACTTCATGAAAACATCTTGTCTTCTACGGCTCAGCTGGTGTTCAGCAAGTCATGGTTCTCCACTGGAGTTTGATGGGTCCCATAACAAAGTGTGGGAATATGCCGGGATCTCTCCTGTCTTTGAATGGTTTCTCTTGCCCAAGCTGCAGCTGCACACAGTAAGAGAATTAGGGCACTGCAGAGAGGACTGCTCCCAATGCCCAGAGAAAGCCAAGCCCTAACACTTTATCAAGTGTTTTCAGGTCCCTGAGACAAGCAAAGACTTGATGGCTCCCTTGGAGCAGTGACACCTGCAATTTTATCAGCTGGAGCGTGTTAATACAAGGAAAATCTCTAATGCTAAATCAAGGACCAAACTGATTAAGGCTGGGCTTAAGGGAAACACTGAAATACCTCCCACTTACCTTCACCATTTATCCTTTTCCTGGTCACAGTGAAGTAAACAAGACTTTTGTCCAAAGTAAACCTTTTTTTTTTTTCTGAACAGGTCACAGAATTCACACATTTTCTTTCAAGGTTAAATCTGTATTTTTGTGACCCTGGAGTTTTTTTTTTTTCTCAGACTGCACCTCTGCAGAGCTGTCCAGTTGATCCAAACAATATGGGAGCAGTGATGATTTTAACACTTGCCCTTAGAGTCAGAAGGGACTTTGTGCTCAGACACACATGTCACTGGGAAGTACATCTGTTATAATATGGGGAAATGTGACACTCTCAAAAAAGAAAAAAAAAATAGCTGTGTACTCAGTCAGATCTGACTCTCTACTCAGTCAGAAAATCTCACTCTGTGTCCATGCAATTTTTAGATTTTTGCTAAAATCCATAGAAGAAAGCATGCAAATGTGCCACTGCCAGAGTTTCTGCACAGGTGCACTGGTGGCTGTCCAACCCAGAAAGTGGGCACCACTGTAATTAATACTGGTGAATAAAAAGAAACACAGACACAGACATACCCCTCAAGCCAAAAAAAAAAAAAAACGTTGTCCACAACTCAGGGCTCCTGCACACACAGAGCTGCGGGTCAGCTTGCATCACTTGCTGTGCTTACTGCTCTGACCCCAGCTGAGCTGTGAACGTGATGGGAGAATTCACAAGATGATCCATACTGTTGCTTTTGAGCAATGAATAAAATCAAGGATTATTTGGTTTTCCCACTTAAAAAGGAAAAAAATCTCATTTCCAAGCTATTACTGGAAACAGTAACAGGTTCTGAGGTTTTAAAGGGGGAAAAAAGACAGAACAAAAAGCTGTTTTGCTAACACAAGTAATGTTTTTCAGCATTTGTAGTGAAGTTAAGCTACTGATTGTTTCCCCATCTTGAAAAGAGTGATTTCCACTGAAGAAGTGCAGAGAGCAGCATTTCAACAAACAGCAATTCATCAACATTACTAACATGATTTTGCTTTTCTGCTCACCTCCAAACCTTGCCTTTCACCTTCCTTTACCACACACATCAGAAGTGCTAAATCCTTACTCTCCAACTGATGTAAACCACATTTGATCTCAGTTTCTCAGGCACCACTGTGGATGCAGTGAGGTGACAGGAAGAAGGGAGAGGACAGAGAGGGAGATCCAGCCCCATGCTCCCCAGCACATCACCCAGCCTCAGCAGTGGTCCCAAGAGCCTCAGAAACATGTTCACCACTACAGACTCCTCTCAGCTTTCCCTGGAGGAGTACCAAGGTGTTATTAGAACAAAAGCTCTTTGCTTGTGCATTCCGGTTTTAAAAACTATTTTTGAAGGATTTCACTTAAGTGGTTTAGCCAAGAGTTAACAACCCTGAGGCATAAGGAAGGCAGGAATTTCTGATTCCCAGCCCTTCATATCTATTTTTAGGTCTGAAATCACACAAACAATAAAAATCAAAACTGACCAGGCAGATAGAGAACCTGCTGAAAAAGAGCAGTTGTACACTTCTGCCTTTCTTCCACAGGTAACTAGCTTTAAACAACAACAACAAATTAAAAGACACAGAGAGAATAAGTGGGTGATTAACTGTTTTTACAGGCTTGTCATCTGGGTGGTTAGGAAAACTTTACATTTTTATATCACACTCCCAAAGAGCAACTGTCCACCTAAAGGCAGGTCCTGCCATGCTTTTCAGGTGCTTCCTATCCCTTGATGTACTTACACTGTTTTTTTTGTAAAGCAGTAAGGGTATCAGCCTGCTTGCTCTCTTTAAGGTTGTTGTAACCCATTCAGCAGCATGATGAAAACCTTCGAGTTCCCTGTAAACTACAGTAAAGGCAAAGCAAAATAATTTGAGATTCATCAAGCTGGAAGCTTGATATTTTTATTCTGAACTTTAGGTGGCAACTGACAATCCTTAGCAGGTGTTGTCCTTGGTAATAAACCCACCTCTGAGTAACTAAGAAGCAACTTGCAGTAGTTCGAAGTACTTACCTTGAAAGAGAGAAAATATGTATTTTTAATGTCAGACTTTCACAGCGAGTTCAAGGAACATATTGCTGGGCAACAAATTGGCCCAAAAATCTTGTTAAAATTAATAAACAAATATTCGATAAATTTCAAGGGAAAATATACTTTTTCATACATGTCTACTTAAGGTAGTCTTTTTAGCATGTATCCTGTGAAAAAACGCACATTTGATCACATTGCTAAAAATTCATCATAATTCAAACGTATCAAGAAGCTTGATTTTAGCATTCTTCAAGTTTCTAATGTTTGATTGTTTTAGTTTTTTGAGCATGAGAGAACAAATCTTTTGATCTTATTTATAGTTTAGTAGTGCCCAAAGTCCATTGGAGGTCACGAAAAAAAACGCAGGATGCAAACATTTATTTTAAGCTGTCTTGCTTTTAAGATTCTACAGAGCACCCAGAAATGGCTGGTTGCCTTTTTTCATTGCAGAATAATATTAGCATCTGTAGAGAGGCTAGAACAGAACGATGACGAATCACCTTGAAACGGGACAACAGCACAGATTTCACTACAGAAAAAAACTCAGAGACATATTTTTATGGCTTAGAGGACAATCTGAAGTAGCCCAGAGACTACTTTATAGACTCTATCATCTTTCAGGCCTGACCTAAAAGTTCCATAAGAAGCAAAATAATTTGATTTTTAAATGACTTAAGTCATTTAAAGTCCAAAACTTATAGGACTTAAAGTCCAAAACTTATAACTTTGCCACAGGCAGTGGCAAAATGACAAGCAGCACTGCTAGCACTGTCATTGCAAAATGGTTTGTAAGATGAGATAACTCTCCATTTTAATGCCAGTATTTGAGTCCATATATTAGAACTAAACCTTAAAGTGAAACATAAATAACCACCCTCTGTAGAAGTGATTAATTGATTGGGGCAATTTCATGGAGATCAGAATAACATACAGAAAGCAACTTTTTTCAAAATTTGAAATAAATGTTTTGAAAAAGTTAAACTTTTAACTGCTAACGTTATATATATAGATACTGTGAAAATAAAACTTGAGGCATCTGCAGTTTTTAAGGAGAAATCAATTGAACACCAAAGAAATGAGAGCAGCAGCGGTGTAGCAAGGCTCCTTATAATGGTTTCCTTTTGCATTTTGGGGTGGGGTGTGGGGGTGCTTTTGGCATTCCCTCCCTTCAGAACATCTTTTCTGTTAAGTTCTGCCAGAGGGTTCAGGCTCCAGGGAACGAGAATTGCCATCCAGGTCTGTAGGATTCTTCCCCATGAAAGACATTTGAAGAAAATGAATGGCAGCAATGCCAAGAAATTCACTTTCTCTGAACAAACCATTTCTGGAGGCTGGACACGGTTTGCTGACCTACTTTGGACAAGGATTTATTCTGATATCCCAGGCTACAGCCCGCCTCCTCTGAGGCTGCCAGGAGAACCTGATGTACAGCTGCCGACGGGACAGTGATTAATTTGATTGTCACCAGCACAGCTCTGAACACAAGGCTTGTTCAGGAGGCACATAAAAGGCAACTCAGTGCAGTCACTTGGGTTTTGCTGCTAAGGGAGCAAAGGAGGCAGAAAAACAAATCTTAGCAATATTTAAGGCTTCAGCCAGTCTAAGATAAGGCCAGCTTCTCCAGCACAGCAGTGTTGTTTGTACTGGCCTGATGTCATGGAGTCGGTATGGCACAGTACAACTGACCTGGAGAAGATCACTGACAATACATGGTTGGTCCTTCAGTGGGTGTGAAGCCAGCATACCTCATCCAGAGCACCAGAAATACAATGGGATCAAGAGAGGGAATATGTCATCAAGGTGTCCTTCTACCAGATGGTCTTCAAACCACTTTGATTATTTACACAGGTAGACATCACGAAGCTGCACTGCAGATCCATGTGGCAAAGTAGCAGACTGCAGACTGGGAATTCTCAGATGATGAGGAGCTATGCACTGTGCACATTAGCCACACCACGTAACACAGGCAAGAAAACCTATGGGTCAGACGGTGGGCCACTGTCAACTGGGAGTAATTTCCCTTAGTATTTACAGAGGTGTGCAGGTGAAATTATTACAAGCCTGCAAATACTTTGTGGAAACCTCAATGACAGTACAAGGGATACCACTCTAATTTGCATGTCTAATACAGGCATTTATGATTTTGAATCATACAACTCAATTCTCTTGCTCCTTTTGTCACCATTTCAAGCCACTCCAAAGAGACTGTGCAATGTTGCAAAGTCATCTCTCCAACCAATTTACCAGTGATGTTTACTTTTTGTTTGCACATCACTGATCAAACTGGAATGCAATGGAGACATTTCACATCATTTTGCACTTTCCAACTTCGTAGCAAAAAGCTGCTTGATGTGTTGTGCACGAGGTAATATGAGACTTCAAGACCCTACTCTGATGAATGGAAGATTCCTATAACCATGCCAGTCCAAATCCCAAGCCACAGGTGCAGTAAATTCTCGTCCTAGAGAACAATCAGGCAACATTATCCATGTTCCAACTGAAGCTGAAAAAAAACAGTGGAGGAAAAAGCGTTCAGGATAAAATGTTCTTCAATGGTACCTTCTTGGAATGCTAACCTGAGTAAAGGTGTGAGACTAACTCTTTGGATAAAACCTAGTCTGTGGCATAGTTTCATGCTAGAGGGTGTATTTGAGATAAAAATGGGAAATAGTGAGAGAAGTTTTGAAAATTATAATGAAGTACACATACTTACAACAAATATAGAATATTTTTACAACAAATATTTTTGCCAGGGATTATTTCAGCCAATAGGAAAAAAATGAAGGAATAATATTATATTTCAAAATATTATGATAATGAAGGAAACATGAAATCTAGTCTAATCTAGCCTAAAAGATTGGGATTAATTTCAAGTGGATGAAAATCTATGCCCCTATGATAGAGCTACTCAATAACACATATATTTTTTCCTGTATCTCTGAATGAGAATTGCCTGCAATTGTTTGCAGGCAAGGAGAGGTCAATTGTTTACCTTACTGGTTCAGATGAGAATTTGGCTTCCTCTTGAAATCTGATGGGAAAAATAAAATGTTGCTTTTGGCAAATAATTATCAGAAATCAAAAATTAGTTTCTGAGTAGTGGATTTTCAGGGTTCTTTTCACTGGAAATCTCGGGTTTCTCAAGAAGAAGTTGTTACACAAGCAATGATGTCCTGAACAAAGACACTTTAAGTGCTGTGTAAGTTCTCCAACCATTATTCATTCTATTAAAAAGAATTTGGAATTTATAGAAACTCCATCTCCCCGGCTGGCACCACTTTCTTATTACAAATTAATTCCCTGCCAAAAATGGTTTGGTTTTATCCGATGATCCAAAGCAGTTCCTTTGATAGAACAGTAGAAGAATTTAATCAGTTATTTATTAAAGTAACCCACAATTTGGAAAAGGAAAAAGAAGAAGGCGACTGTTTTTTTGTGAGACTTCAAAGACGAATGACATTGTTATAATAACCAGATACTTGGAGTTTCCTCAAGTTTATACTATTTATACATTAAGATGTAAATAAATCTTTTAACTTAAAGAAAACCTGTTGACTGATTTCCCAAAAGCATGTAAATCTCCTATGGACAAATCAGGTAGTGGCAATCCTTATCAGTTTTTACCATAAAGCAATATCATTTTGGGAATACAAAACCAGCTGTGGCAGAATATTCACAACTCAGTTACAGTTAAGTGTCCAGCAGTACACAACCATAAATATGATATAATTATAGAGTCATAAAATGGTTTGTGTTGGAAGCAATCTCAAAGATCATCCAGTTCCAACTCCTCTGCCACGGGCAGGGACAGCTTCTGCTAGATCTGGTTGCTCAAAGCCCCATCCAACCTGGCCATGAGCACTTCCAGGGCTGGGGCATCCACAACACCATTTAGCAATCTGTTCCAGTGCCTCACCACCCCCACAGTAGAGAATTTTTTTCCTTTGATCTAAATCTACCTTATTTCAGTTTAAAGCCATTACCCTCATCCTATCATTACATGCCCTCGCAGAAAGTCTCTTTCTAGGTTTCTTGTAGGCCCCCTTTAGGTACTGGGAAGCTGCTATAAGGTCTGCTTGAAGTCTACTTTTCTCTCAGCCTGTCTTCATAGCAGAGGTGTTCCACCCCTCTGATCTTCCTCATGACTCTCCTTTTGACGCACTCCAACATGTCCATGTCTTTATTGTGCTTAGGATTCCAGAGCTGGACACAGTACTCCATGTTATTAGATATAAGTTGAAAGGTGTGTATTACCTCTCTGATTTAGTTTATTTATGCATGTGATGTTATGTTTGTATTCTCTCAAGCAGATTTTGGTAGTGACGCAATGTGGACTTTCTCCAAAGTTTTAATACCTTCCCAACTCCAATAAACAGTCTTATATTTTCCTGCAGTCTGGTAGCCTCCACAAAACAGCTATTGAGTATGATCTGCCTCAAATTAACATGTCACCCTGAATCACAGCCTCACAGTAAGAATCCAGTGAGATCAGCTTTTATGGAGCTGAAGCTATCCTGCAGACAACACTGAGATTTGGCCAACAAAAAAGTGGGCAATGAAGACTAATGGTGGAATTCAGTATTGCATATTACTGCCAACTCCAATTAACACAGAAATCAAAGATCATAAACAAAACTCTGTAAGTGGACTGCTAAGTCCCAGAGTACCAATAAGGGTGCTGTCATCCAAACTAATCACTTGCACAATGATCCACGAGTTATGAGAAATGTAAAATAGATGACATAAGTAAGTCAAAGCTTTCATTCTACCTCTACTCTGCTTTTCAGATTAAGCTCTTGCTTCCTTTTCACATGTTCTATAATTTTCCTTGCACTATGTCTGTTAAGATTTTTACATCTTGTGTATTTTCTCAGTCTACTAAATTGTTTTTCAAGTGTGATGCAAACTTCCAAAGTAATTAGCAGTTCCAGTCTGCATAGAGAGACATAAATAAAAGGGAACACCGACACAATTTTTGAAAGAGCAGGCAGGATATTTCTATATCCTGGTACCACCCAAAAGGACATGCAAGGTTCATGGGCTCGTTACACCGAGCATTAAGCAAATGAAAATGAGATAACTTGTTTCCCAAAAGGTTTGCAATCTCAGACATCTGAGAGTTGGAATGAACCAATAAGCCAATCCCCATTTCTCTGCAGTCTTAAAACAATTTGGCAGTGGCCTACTTCTTGCTCTATTTTCAAGAGATTAGATTCACAGAGAAATGGAGCAGATACTTAATTAAACCATTCCCTTTTTTACATCATTTTCAGTTCCAACCCTCTTTCTGCATCTGTCTTTACTGCATAACATTACCATCCTCATTCTCCTGCACATTTCCTTCTTTTAGTACACAAAGTCCCCTTCATGGCTCCATCCCATGGCATCTTTCTAATTCTTTTCTCAGTACAGGTAAACTAATGAGAATTTCACCATACTTAATGGAATGATCCATTTCACAAGCAAGTTCCTATCGTCAGCTACAGGTATTTCAATAACGACCAGATAAGTGCCTGCTAACCAGAAGTTCCCACAACATGGGTGACAGCCATTCTAAGCACCCACAAGCAAGATTTTGCTGTCTGGGAAATACTACTATTTTGAAAACCCTAGGGTTTCAGTAAAAAATGTCAGTTCCTAAAAATGAAATTGCTCCTGTTATGATAAATCTAAATTCAGTGCACATTTCTTGTTAAAACAAGGGTTGAATCCTATAGCTCATTCTCAAAAGGTTTCTTGCAATACTGGCACACCATTGCTCTATGGAAAGTTTACAGAGCTGTTATTTTCTTGGTGTTTTTTTAAATACATTGCAAACTAAATATACTTCACAAAATACTCTCCTGCAGCATGTTCTCCACAAAGCCAATTCACCTGAAGTGCTCAAATTGCTGTCAATAGGAAGCAATGACAAGAACTGCAAAACTGCAAGGACCTATAACCAGATAAGAGCTTCTTTTAGTGGGTACAAGCAACTGAGGAACTGTAGTAGCAGTCTGTAATAATTGTCACTTCTGATCGCCATGGGAACCAAACAGAGGTCTACTTTGCAGAAAACAGATCAGCAGTGACTCACCGACTGCTTGGGAAGCACAATTATTGAGAACTACTAGAACTGTGTGGGTGACAGGGAACACAGACAGGGAACATACGTTAGTGATGCCATTTCAACCGTAGTCCAATACAACAGAGACTCCTCTGCTAGACATGCAAGAGGAAATCAATTACATTTGTAATTTGCCTTTGTGTTCATTAGAGATAAATTTCGCCATTACGTTTTTCTGCAGCTGCAGCCTTGTATGGATTCCTTTCCATGAGAGGATTTCACTTCTTAGTGAATGACATCCTACCTGAGCTTACACCCAGGTTTACCAGGTCTTCTGCAACTCCCATAGTGACAGATTTAACCCTTGAATGGCACAGAGGTTTAAATCTGTCACATCCCCTGAAATACAGAGTGACGTGCACGACACAAATGAGACGGGCAGTACCTCCATCTGGATTACCCAGATACCAAGAAGTCAGGTCCTTACAACCAAGCTCCTGGTTCTGTATTAAGAAGAAAGCAAAATAATTGCACTGTCTCATCAGTGTAATTCAAAGGGGCAGCCATCTTTGAGGTGAAATAGTTTGTACAGCTAGAATAAAACTTGCAGCCCAACAAAATATTTGGATTGCTAATCCCAAACTGTAGTTTCAATCCAATGGTTTACTACTTCAGAATTTTTCAAGATTCAAGCAAAATATTTCTGGGTTGTCAAAGAATCCCAAATCGGACATTCTGAGACTTTAAATTCTGAATCCACGGTCTTTGCTAAACTGTTTTCACTGTCTCCTGAGCTCTGGATGGAGAAATAGTGACAACAGCAAGGGAGATCGTATCGCAGCCTCAACAGTTCAATGTTTCTTTTTTACAAATGGTAATTCAAGATTTTTTGACAAAAGCAAAGTATATCTCTTAATAACAACTCTGCCATCCAATGGCTCCTTGTGTTCTATTCTCAGTTCTCACATTCAACCATCAACATTCAACCAGTGCCTAAATATCCTTCAAGGATGCCATTGAAAGCACAGCTGGCAGGTGGCATATAGGGTTTCTTTTGTGTTCCTCCTCCTAACAGAAATATCCATAGATTAAGTTTCAAAAGAGCAAATATACTCAGTTCTCCATGAAACGTCATGTGTTTTTATTAACAAAGGCTTAAGAAATGCTATTCACCATAGAGGAATTTTCATGAGAGGAAAATCAATTCCCTAAGTGAAATTTGCCCAAGACTGAATACAGTGTCCTGTCACACAGTTTCTAGATCTGTGGGTCCTTGGGAAAACAGAAGATAGGAGTCTGCAAAACTAAGACAAGGTTATGACCCTGGCTCTTCTGTTTGATGCTCACAGACTCGCACAGCATAAATGAACGTGTATCTATTGCAGAGGCTCAGGCCCATGATACTGAAACAGTTGTCAGTTGATCAGTAAGCTTTTGAGATTAGAAGATGTAGAGGAACAAAAATATTAAGAAACCACCATGCCGCCCACACATTCAGCAGATGAATCATTAAGAGGCCAGTTCTGCAAAGTGCTCCACACTTCTCTGCAGCTCTCCACTAGAAAAATTAAGCAATGACATAAACCAAGAAAAAGTACCCTTTGCAACTGTCCCACCACCGACTGCCAGGAGCTATCCATTAAAGATCATCGCTTTCTTTCCTCAGCCTACACGAAGGGATTTAGATGTCAGCAGTAGAACAAGTGATGTTTAGATTTAGCCCTGTCCACCTTTTTGATGATTCTTCCGAGCAGCTGGAGGATAGAAGTGGACAAATAACTGGCGAGATTACTGGCATTTGCTGTTGGCTTTTGAAGCACTAGCTCAACTACGATGTATCCTAGGGTGATTGATGTTTTTTCCACTTTGGGAAAGGCAATTGTGATCAGGTCAGGCCTAACTGCTTTGTTCTAAATAAACTTGTGCTCTGCAAACAATTTAAAACAGTTTTGGAGCATGTGATGTGGAAACTACACACTTATGTTACGGTAAGCAGGTGGGAAGAAAACCTGCAGGTTTATGCTATTTAAGCTCTCATCAGCTTGACTTGCAAGAGCAAGATTCTACAGATTTAATCTACAGACACTCATGCCTATGGATATATTTTTACACCACCTCTTCATCTTCAAGCTTATATCATCTTAGCTCAGAGTTGAAGGGGTCAAGAATGAGATGAATATTTGTCATCAGGAGCTGGAAGGCTGAAATTATTGATAATCCAAGTAGCAGATTTCTAGACAATAGCAGTAAATAACCTCACAAATACTTAAAAGAGGAAAAACAAGGAATATTTTTAAATACTTGTTTTTACAGATGTCACATCAAAGAAACTACCACTTAGTTGAAAAGCCAGAGCTGCAATTAAGGAGAAGAGAGTTTTTCATGGGTCATAATAGATATTGGTGAAATAGGTTGTAGTTTCAGGATTCACAGCATTTTACTTCTTCATGTCTAAATTATCTATTCTGATTTTTTTTCTTTTACATTCAAATGGTGTGGGTTGGGTTTTTTTATTTGTTTGTTTAGAGTGTATGGTATATTATGTCCTATCAAAAAAAAAAAAGCTTGACTAAAGAGTTATGCAAAAGTCTTTAATAATTTAAATACTTGTTCAGCCATATGGAAGTGTACAATCTGTTTTATGTTCTGTGGTAAACTACAGTTGCTATAAAATCAATTAATTTTAAATCCTCCTATCCGTTATTTAATACAACAATTTGCTAAAGTAAATATAACTCTTACTCTGTTACAATTTGCCATACTGGAGATGGTTAGGGATGAGTTAGGGACACAAATCTCTAATAGTGATCAAAAATCCTCTACAGTTCAGGAGGATACAGCACTGGAGTTTAGTCCCACTATCTCTGAAAATACACTTCATCCTTACGTGAGGAAATGTCATAATATTACACAGAATGGAAGGCATAACTTAATAGTTTGGTTCATTGGTATTTTTTTCCATGTAATGCTTTATAAAAGAGAAAAAGCTGAAGAAAATAAAAACAGAAATGTAAATATTACAGTGAAGTACATTGTTCTTACTTAAATACATTTCCTTGAGCAATATATTCTCAAAAGATGAAAATTAAACACTATTATTTGTCTCACTGTATAAAAGAGACAGCATTAATCATAAAGAACCCAATGGTCTTACGCTTATTTCATCTTATTCTTAAGTTTTCACAGCAAAAATATTAAAATTTGCAGTATTACCAAAAAGATGCAAACCTGTCAAATATAGTATTCTGGTAAATTAACAATTAATTTATAGGAACTATTAAGTGGACAGTAGTAATGGTTTTCTATATAAAATCTATCAAAAATTGTTGGAGAAAATATATGAAGCGTAGCTGATAGCTGATGAAATCTGCAATATGGCCACAGAGAAATAAGTTGCAGATCATCAAAGTTAGCTCTTGTGCAGAAACATCCACCATGAGTTCATTGATGTTATTTTTCAATGGAGAACAGCAGGAGGTTTCCATAATGCAACCATCATTGGAAACTGATTCAACACTGTACTTTAAGATTTACCCGTAGCTGGAACTTGCAACAGTTTAATTTTTTTGGTGCTCTGATCTCTCTTGCTCTCCGTAAATATAAAAGTCTTCAGCACAGCTCTCTATAAAGCACTGGCAACTGGTCTTAGTAGAAGACTGTTTAAAAAAAGAAAAGAACAGATTTAGCTGGACTGGAGAAGTGATACCCTTTACATAAACCAGAAAACTAGGCCGTCATTAGAAGCCGAGAGATTTGTGGCCATGCCCTCCAGACACACATACCCATAAACTCACAGAGTTCAGAGGACCCTTTGCAGATTTAAAGGTGCTCATCTCTGTAAGTCTTTTTTAGCCTGAATCAGCAGCCAAGACCTGATCGTGCACCAATGAATACAAAGTGCATATTCAACTATTCTGAATAGCAAAATAAAGGTTAAGCGATTAATTCTACCAGCCTCAGGCATTTAACTAAAACACCTAGATGTGGACCTAATTAACTCACGTTCTGTTCATCACCCATGTATGGAAAGCTGCAACCTCCAGAAAGTGCTTCAGTCTTGCCCAGGTTAAGGGTGATAGTGTTCCTAGCTTTGACATCTCTGCTAGGTTACTGAAATTAGGTGTGATGACCAACTGAAGGTCTCCCTGTATAGGAACACTCCTAGCAAAGTCCATGGAGCTTTAACCATTCATCATTAAAGACCATCAGTATATGTGTGTTCTGCTCTACTAAGCCTGCTTCCAGAAAAAGGTCCAGCCAGAACTATTTCTGGCTCTTCACCTTAATTACGAAAGGGTTCTGCTTCCTATGGAAAATACTGGCAGCTTTACGATTCCCCCTCTCCCTACTGACTAGACACTAGTTCCCTTTTGACATTCCTCAACTTTGACTTAGTTCAAATTCTGAATGGAAACTTAGCTTGTTTTATTTTTCCTCAGAAATGAACCTTTAAAGGACTTCTTTATTTTTCATCTATTTAGTTAGACTCTCCCATAGGAAGAGGAAAGCTCCAATAAGTTATCTAGTGGGTGCCTCACTTTGGTCCTCCCCGAAATAGAGATGTTTCCTAACTGCAAACTACTAATTCTTGGGAATAGCTTTGTCTCTATAGATGCTGGTCTACACACCACTGATGGACCTCACCTCACGTGGGAGGTCTTAATACTGCTGCAGGATAAGCTGTGGTGTGGTTGAAGGTGTACAAAAGGACTTTTGATTTTTATTCATCCACAAACAGAAGCTTCCCTACTTCTCAACAAGAAGGTGACTTTACCCACTTTTTATTTTATGTCTGCACCACTGAGAACTGACCCCAGGTCTGGCCTTTAGAAGAATTATGCTGCAGCTGGAAAAATAATTGGATGATTCCCAGACCACCTGAGAGCAGCATAGGGAGCACTGCCACCTTATTTCTGTTCAACAAATACTTGTCAAGCACATAAAATTAATTAAGACATACAGTCCGTCCAGCTGTTTGGATCTTGATGTGTTCTTCTAATCTGAATGAGAAAATAAAAGGTAAAGATGGTTAAAACATTGTAATATATCACTTATTTAGAACACACTTTAAAAAAAACCATGCAACAAAGGTACTACTGTTCCAAAGCCAGCTACTATTATTACGGTTAATAGTGTTATTTTTCTTCATTTTTTGATTTGTGGCAAATTTTGGAAGCACTAGTCAGTGACTAAACTCTGGTGTATGAATGTGACAGCAGCATTTTGTCGTACTAAATCTAAACAATTATTACATGATTTCATAAATATATGTTTATGACTTGTCCATTAAGTATCTACAAGCCTAATGCTTTTTCCCCGCTGTTCAAAAACATCACATGGAAAAGAAACAGTTTGCACCCAGTTTCATATAAGAACAGAAATAAACCTGAAAGCAAGCACTTACTAACTGTTATTACTGGAATTCACCACAATGCAAGTAAACACCTTCAAAACTAAAAATAGCCCTGAGGCTCTGCAAGCACATCTATCACAGCCTCTTACTCCTAACAGGGTTTTGTTTTCTTTGAATTTTCAGAGCACTCAGAGTGTGGAGAAACTGTTCAGAAGAAGACGCACCACATTGCCAGCATCTGTTCTAGGATTCTTCTGCAGAAGTGTTTTAACATTTAAATAAACTGGAACAATCATTTTAACGATTATAAATAGCCTTAAGAGGCTCCAAGGCGAGCCAGTCTGTCTGAAATAATACTTGATTTTTAAAGGAAACACATTCTACTAGATAAAATTAAACTGAGAAAGCAGCAGAGATGTAATACACAACCTTCCAATACCTTTTGGTGCAGCTTTTGTCTGACTGGAAACGATGGCAGCCGCATCCGATGGCAGGCCAACATACACACCACCGTAGTTCCTGATTTAAAGAAACCATTACAGAGACATCAGAGCTTAATTCTAACACTTCTCCCTGTAACACTGACATCACGCAGCAGCATTGCAAAGACCATGGGTGGTCAGAGAGGAGGGCACGTCTGGATAAGCACCATCAGAGTGTGGGAAAAGTGCATATTAAGTGCCATATGCTTGCTAATACGGTGCCAGGCCAAAAAACGTGGAGGCCTGTTGCTATTCTGACAGGGGACCTGACGCTGTGAAAGGAGCTATTTTGCAGAGAATCATAGAATCACAGAATGGCCAGGGCTGGAAGGAACCTCTGGAGATACCTAGTCTAACCTCTCTGCTAAAGCAGGTTCACCTACAGCAGGCTTCACAGGATCACATCCAGACAGGTTTTGAATACCTACAGAGAAGGAGACTCCACAGCCTCTCTGGGCAGCCTGTTTAAGTGCTCTGTCACCCACACAGTAATGAAGCTTTTCCTCATGTTCAGGTGGAACTTCTTGTGTTTCAGTTTGTACCCATTACCCCTTGTCCTGTCAATGGGCACCATTGAAAGGAGTCTGGCCCCATCCTCTTAACACGTGCCCTTTAGATATTCATAGGCATTGATGAGATATGTAATTCCTAATATTTTTCTTTAAATCCCAACTGTTTTGAGACAATAAACCCCACTGGGTCAGCTTCTTCTAGCCACCAACTGAACACGGAGCCAATCTGATAGCAACATTCAATCCTGGGACCACTGAAGCACCTCACTTGAAACAATACACACCAACGAAACAGCACTTTGGCCTCTCCTTGTACATAAACAGGACCTGCATCCCTCTGTTTAAACCTACACTTGGGAAAAATTCTTAGTAGGAAGGAGCAGGAGAATGTTGGGTACTTTCATAGCCCAACTCTCTCCCCTTCATGGCCTTGCAGAGTGAATTTTCTGGCTCCAAGGTCTATATGAAAAACAGCGACTGATAAAAAGATGCTGAAAAACTGGGTCCCTAAGAGCATCTGCTGTGCTTGGAGCTACTTGCAGAGATTCCCAGTACGATTTTCTGCCCTATCAGGTGGCAAATTTAATCACACCTCCCCTCCTACAGCTCCTGGGGCTATGAATTGATTTCTGATTTGTTTGATGATAGAGTCACACTTCCTTTGACTTCCAACCCACTGGAAATCTCCCACAAGTGCTAATGTGGTGGGGCTAGGTGAAGGCAGAGGTCACCAGCCCTTATCAAGCACATTACCTACAGCTGTGAGACAAAGTTCTCCCCTCCCCAACTCACTAATATGGTAGGTGAACTCATCAGTACCGGGCCCTGTGAGACTTTGAGAGATTTCCCACTCTTTTTTTTTTTTCTCTCTCTGATTTGGTAGTGTCAGTGACAACTGGGAGGAAAAAAGGAAAGATGTACATCTGGTGGCAGAAGTCGCTGCAGTCTACTGCAAATAAATCCAGTCCCAGTAGATCACCTACCTCCTTTTGTCCTCATCTGATACAGATTCTTCTGCTCTGTAATATTAAAAGATATAAAGCTCATTAGCAGAATGTTTCTTTCAGACACTCCATTACCATCTGGGTAGGTTCAGGAACAAGGGAAAAAGGGGATTATTACTGAACCCAGTTTAATTCAGGTCATCCCCAGTTCAATAAATATTCACACAGTCACAAAAAGAGTGAAAATTTTCCAATCTAACGTACAGAAGAAAGAAAAGGATTGAGAATAGATGCAGCTTAGTTTTCATGACCCCTGTCACTGATGCCTGAAAGTAGATTTTCCTGAGTGTGTTACCACACTTCTCCACACATATCAGGAACATAAAGACTCTGCACATTAGGAGAATGAGTCTGAGCTGCTCTTTCTCCAAAAGAGGACAGGAAGGGACTGGGAATCCATGCTAGCCTGGGAATGAGGATGAAGAAAGATAAATTTTCAGAGCAGCTGTGCCAAAAGATGTTACAGAGCCTTTCCATAAAATGAGGTACTGCAATTCCTGAAGTCAGAGTTGTTTGCAAACCAAGGAACTGTTACTAATCCTTTATAAACGAGCAATTACTTCTCTTTTACCTTTAGGTAAAATCACAGGTCTGTCTGTATGTTGGCAGGGAGTCACTGAGGTTTGACTGAAATGCTGTCCAGTATAGTGAGAGGGGGTAAAGTAATCAGCATTAACATAAAGGCAAATGTAGTACTGAAAATACCATTCATACTCCCTGAGGGTATAGTGCTTGTCCTGTAATCTCAGCCTGTGCCTCAATGTCAGTCTTCACGCAACTCACTCACCCATCTTTTATTAAATGTTTGGACTTTGAGCTCTGCTTGCATGGCTGGGTATGAATCAGGGCAGCAGCTGCACTTTAGCTTGGACAGCAACCTACCAACCTAGCAATAAAAATAGATGCAAGATAGCTTGAGTGCTGTTAAATTCCCAGACATCCTTCACTCCTTCCCTGGGGTACCACGGCCCAAGAAGGAGTCCTGTACTGTAGCTCAGGTGTGTACAGGGAAGGTTGCAAACAGCAAAGGGGTAAGGGGGCATCACAACCCAAGGAAGGCTTCACTGTGGAAAAGTTCATGCACAGGCAGTTCACCCAGATATCCTCACCTGAATATTCCTACTAAAGGATCATTTGCCTGGACTGCTGGGGCAGGGCCAAGATACTCCCCTCCAGGAGCTGATCCATGAATTTCTGATCTGCTCCCTAGGTGATAAAACTGAGGGCTGGCCTTTACTCAGCATTAGGGCTAAATCTATTCTGTAGCCTTGAAAGGCATTTCTGAACTATGATATTTAACAATAATATATGACATTTCCTATTGTAATTTATTTATTCTAAGAGGTAGATGTGGCTACTGTTTAATCATCAGGCTGTATGCCATTACTGACCCCCAAAGTCAATGGCATTTTGGCCCAAAGTGCAGAGAGCTCATAGCAAGATGCTCATAGCCTCAAATGCAAGAAAATGCCCCTTAAATCTCCATCAGAACCGTCCTGGAGGGTAGAAAATTTCTTTAAAATAGTGCTACAAGTTGGAAATCATCTTTTCTGATAAACAGCAGAACATTAAAAACTATCCTTTCTATGCCACCACAGTGAAAAAGGGTACAGAGGTCTTTTTAATAGTAGAGGTTTGGGGTAAATTTAAGCATGCTGCAGTTTTGCTAAATGATATTCACACAGGGCATAGCACTGAGTGAGGTGAGCCTCCTTGTCTGCTGCTTTGCCTACGTCTTACCGCTCAGGAGAGATGGAGCAATAAATTCCTTGTTCTCTGACACTTCTGCCACTTTTCCCAGGTGGGGCTAGTTCCATTTCAGAAGGCATCTCTCATCTCCTGTGACCCCAGGTAGCCTATGCCACCTTGCAGTCGTCATGCACGTGGCCAGAAAAATGCAGAGATAACTTTCCTTGAGGACTGTGAAGCTGCTGTGTCCTAGTATGGGCCAATTCCAGCTAACGAAAGTGGAAAGCCTGTGCATATCAGTGGGTAGAAATGAGCCCTGCTTTTTTAGCAAAAAAAAAAAAAAATTATGACACTTTAAGAAAAGGACTTTGGGTACCAAAAGATCACAATCATTTCTGTTGAACCAACTGAACATGTCACTGGATTGATTTTCTCACACAACTGGAAACATTTTCTATAATACAGGTTAACCATTGTCCAGAGAAAACAGTCCTTTAAAAGCACTGAGAACTTCACGTGTAGCTCAAAGCCTCTAAAATGGAGTTATAAGAACAATAACCAATATTGTCCAATAGTAAATTAATGTCAATGTTTAAAAAAAAGCCCCTACTTGGCAACATGGCTATTCTGTTCTAGAATTTTTTCTTATAACAGGGCATGACTAGACCATTACTGCTATTCTGTCACCAAAACAAATTATCCATGTCTATGATTAAGCCGACTAGTTTTTCTTAAACATTTTGCTTTCTTCCTTTCCTCTTAATAACTACAAATCAAAGCTTAATTTTGCAATACCTTTTCCCTTCAATGCACAACAGCAAATATAATCTAGGATTGTACAGGCCACAGCTCTTCGGCTGGGGGATGATTGGATGCAAGCTGTTGTAGCCCTGCCAGGAAAGAGGTGGTGAGCAGAGACAAGAGGAATGTGGAAATGTGAGAGGGGAATAAAAAAAGAAGAAGAAAAATTCTGGTGATGGCACTGAAGTCCTTTTCTGGGGACTCCTTTCTAAGCAACATGGGAAGGAGTGCACTCCAGTTGATGCATTGTGCACATTCACACTTCTTGTTTTCACTCACTATAGCTTGAGGCCCTATTTTGAAAGGTGCTGAGTAGTTTCACAAGTTCAAATGTTCTAGTGACACCTGAGCCACTGTGGCCTCTGCTGCTTCTCTGCCCAGACTGTGAGATCATGGATAGCTCTGGTGAGCAGAGCTACAATGGCAACACTGGACCTCATGGAAATAAGAACGGAAAGAAGCTCTTTTTGTTTCAGCAGTGCTCCCATTGCCACATTGGCACCGCAAGGTTTTGGCAGCAGGGGAGGTGCTACAGGGGTGGTTTCTGTGAGCAGTTGCCATAGGCTTCCTGACTGTCCAATAGAGTCAATGTCAGTTGGCTCCCAGATGGACCCACCGCTGGCCAAGGCTGAGCCAATAAGTGACAGTGGTAGCACCTCTTGGATAACATATAGGGGGGCACACATACAACTGCATAGAAACCTGCAGCCAGAGAGATAAGTGACAGTATGTTAGAAAACTCTACAGGCACCAAGGCCAGGGAAGAAGAAGGGGAGGAGGTGGTCCAGGCACAGAGTCGTCCAGGAAAAGCAAGCTTGGATAAGGCTTTCTGCACCAGGAAGCGATGGCAAAAGGAACTTAACAGTCTAATGTGCTTTGTACTGATCTGCTGCCAAGTCACTGCACCTTCCTTTAGATGTTATTGACATCAGCTGCAGAGGTACTGAGAGCACATTTTTCAGCAGGTAGCACAGGTGGAATCTTGTTGCCAGTAGGCGTATTTAACAGCAAATTCTCATAACAGCGTTCTATTTTCAGCTAGAATAAATGTTTCTTTTAGTAAGGGTTTGTCTATCCCAAGAGGTTTCCCGTCACCCTCCTAAGGCTGAAAAACATACTTGGTTCAACTGTCAGTTTTTACATCCTTCAGTCCTATGTCCATTTGATGGTAAAAGAAGCTGCTATTTTTCACATAGTATTTTAAATATCAAATGACAGGCATTCACATTAGTTCAATCCATCCACATTTTTCTTACTTCAGTTTTTGACTGTTTGTGCTGAGCATTATATAGACTCTTTCTAGCCATGCTCACTAGTTCCACTAGAAATGGTTCACTAAACTCCGTACAAGTAATAGACAATTCTCCTCAGTTCCTCAGTGTTTCTTGGGAATGAGGGCCCGTCATTTGTATTTGATGGATTTCTACCCAATATTTTGAAACAGGCTTGAACTGCTGTGTCCTTTCCTTACAACTGTTACTAAACTTCTCCTGAACTTAGCCACATTCTGAATATAACAGACATTGATCTATTTTCTAAGTAACCCTCCTATATCTAAGCCTTTCCAGTTAGCAATGACTATTGGTGGGGCAGGAGCACTGGCTAAGCTGGCTGACAGACTCACCACTGATTTGTGGGTTGGAGTAACAGGGAGAGATCACACTCTCTAACCATACATCCCTCTTGTCACCAAGTGGCCCTCAGTCTCACAGCACTTTGCATAGGAAGATCATATCATCATCCCTATCTTACTGGTGGAGAAACTCAAGGACCAGAGGGCAAAGCAGCTTTCCTGTGGATCCAGCCCTCCCTTCTTCAACTCAGCTGCTCAGTCCAGGAGATGCCAGTGCCTTGGCAATGAGTCGCAGTCAAGAAATGAGAAATCTCTTGAGGTAGAACAACCAGATTGTGTACTATGAAGTACTACGTAAGTAAACACACATCTAAATGCTTTTGTGGACCAGGGCTGATACAACTGAAATTTAACAGGAAAAAAAAAAAAAAACATGGGTTTTTTTAAAGATAATTTTTTTTTTTTTTTTTCAATATTTCACTGATAAAAGTGAAAAGGTGTAAAACAAAAGCTTGTATGTACCTATAATGCTAGTTAATATAAATCTGTTCATTTCCATTAAACTAAAATAGTTTTTTTCTGGTATTTTACTACCTTTGTAAAAATCTGCTGTTGAACGTTCGAATTATTGACTCAGGACTTCTTGGGTCATCACTGCCATTTCTTATTAACTGATCTGTGTTTGTAATGTCTGATGAGAAGGCTCAATCATGCTACTACTCACACAGGTTGTTTGGCTGTATCCACTATACTTATCTGAATGAGTAATGGTTCCAGGATTGATCCTTTCACTTTGTTGAAGTTTGCACTAGCAATTAAGTTCTTCTAAGTCATACTGACACTTTATTGAAATGTAACAGATTATTACCAATAAGTAGGATTTTCCCAGTTTAAGACCTAAAGCTGGCCCTACAAATGCTTACACACACATAATCAGAGTTCCACATACACACATACCTTTAAGCACAGAAACGCGCCTACTAAATTAATAATTTAACAGTGCTTGCAATTTTGAATTTTAAAACTACTGAAGAACAAAGAGAGAGATGCAGTTCTAAGCCAGTCCCTTAAACTACTTAAACTGAACAACAGAAAAGGCCCTAAATGAATTAAAAACAGTTTTCATGTATAAGTAAAAGTGCTGAGGGCATGGATGCTGCAGGCTGTATAAAGAAGGGGTTCCTCGTAATAACTAAATCACTGAAGGTAAACTTATTTGTCACTGCAAACCCAGGAAATAGGCTGCATGGGTAACACAGATCTAAAGAGTATCTGTGACAACAGCATTCATCTGCCAAGTGAGACCTGTCATTAGTTCTCATCCATGCTCTGTAACAGCAAGGACAAGCCTATTGTTAAGCTCTTCACTTGTTTATCTCACTTGACAACCCTCATTTCTACACTAGGATTCCTCTGTCTCATTAGAGTAGTTATTCTAAATGTAGTAAATAAAACTGAAGAATGTTCCTATTGCATAACAACAAAATATTTCTCAGGTCCCTCAGTCTTAAACTCTAGTGGCAAATACCAATTATATAAAACAGAAGAAGCCAAGACCTCAAGAGGACTTCTTTAATGTTTCCTTTGATAAGAAAATAAATTTATGTCTGAATAAAGCTGTTCGTGCACATTTTTGCATCAGCAAATGAAAAATGGGCTGAGAAAGGCTGATATTGTGTTGTTGCTTTTCTGAAAACCAGAATTTGGCACAAGGCAGCAGGACAATAGAGGGTCAGACCCACATTTAGAGAAAAACAGGATGGGCAGGGCTGCCCTCTGCTACTCAGCATCAAAGATAAGAGAGAGAAAGAGGAGCCAATAGATACTATCTTCAATGTGGAGAACATCTAGAGAAGGTGGGTACTTTGAAAAGGAAGTCTGGATGGGTTATCAGCTCTTCTGCAAAGACATTTGCCTCAATGGCTCTTTAAATCTTTCAAAGGGCTTGGTGGAAATTTATGCAGTCACACAATGACATGGCATTTGGAAAAAAGGTTTACTGGTAGGCGACAGGGAAGGATAGTCTGAAGTAACCTGACAACCTCTGGGAGACAACTTTCCACAGAAGCAGAGAAAAGATATTTCCTTCAGAGAAATGAAAAGGGAAGGAAACTGTAGAAAAGTAAACGAGATATGAAGTTGTTTCGTGGGGATGGAACTGTCACTAAAGACAATAAACATAGTGGTGTTGATTATATGTAAGAAGCCAGATGAATCATGTATGACTAAATCTAGTATAAGGCTAGTAGGATTGAAGATAAGTCCAGGGTTACATATTTGAAAGAGTAGAGTAAGTACTTACACATCTTTAGTAGTCCCTGTGGCACCTAGAATGAAAAAAACAGTGCATGTTTACAAAATGATGGCACAATCCTCTAAACCAACCAATAGTGCAAAATGCATTTTTCTGCCTTTCTGTCCTAAACAAACAGAAATATTTACAGGAATTTTCCATTGTCACACACCAGGTTTCTCATGATTGTCTTGTTTATCCTTATTGACTATCTATATTATCCCTTAAGTCTATCATGTTTAGATTTGGGTCAGAGCCTCAGTGGGTGAAAGTGATGCTGCTGTGGACCAGTGCCCAGCTGCAGTCTCTCAGGACGAGAGTAAAATTCATCTTTATGAATTTTATATGCTTCGCTTTGATCAGCCTTCTGATGGCTTTGGCTGCTATAAAGTTGCCACAGCTAACCAAGCAGTTACTCCTGAATGCCTGTTTATTTTGCCATTTTATTCTGTTGTAGACTTGGCACTACAAGTGTAAAATGCTGCTTCATTCTTCCTGCCAGATAAACAAAGTTTTGCAAAACAACAAGACAGAACTAATATAAACATTGGGACACAATCCATTCAAAACCCCAAGCATCTAAAGAAATCAACCACCCCTTAATTCATCCTGCTGTTTAACAAAAAAAAGCAAAAAACAAAAGCTACCACCTGGCTGCCTGATCTCAGCCACTGCTTTTATTTTTTTTGGTGACTCAGATGCTGGGTGAGGAACATTCACTCAAATACAAACTCTTTTCTGTTCCTCCCAAGTTATTAATATCATGTTGCTATTGCTGGTATATCATTCAGCTGAGCAACCAGCAAATTACCCCTTCTATTAATTACACAAGCTAGAGTAGACACTAGAAAACCTTTCACTTCTTCTTTTCCTCTTCCTCTCAGAGCTTAGCTGGAAGAGGTTATCTGAGATCACTCTTGAAGAAACTACAGTTGTGAATTCAAATGTTTTTATGGGTTTGGAGGTAGGCTGGGTTCTTGTCAGCCATGGCACTTCATTTCTTGTAAAACTTTATTTTTGCTGCTGAAAAATATCCATAAATAGCAAATATATTTTGTCTCACTCTGATGTGTAAGAATATGCCTTCCACATCCTTATTTTAAATGCAGAGGAAGAAACAATCCTGCAAGACCTTCCAGCACTGTCTACCTGAATGGATGGCTTGGATGGCAGGAAACACCTCGCTTTACAGCTAACTCTTGAACACTATATCACTCTCAATTCCCCTGACTTGACTATCACTCCTTCTCCCAGCAATAACATAGACTAGCCTTGTATAAGACTGTACACATTTCTTCTCTCAATATTACTTCCAGAGTCAGCAAAATCTCAGCTGCGTGTATCAGCAGAAACTCTTAATTAAGGTAGAGGGAGTTTTTCTATGCAAAATAAATTCAGGTCCTCACCTTAAAAATTTATTCTACCAGGCATCTTACCAAGACTTTTTGGTTTTATAGGCATGTCTACATATTACTACATACAAACCCTCCAAATTAATTGTGTCCAGGTGGAAGACTGGCATTGCAGTGCTGCCCACAAACTCAATCTCAGCCCATCTTTTCTATTACCCAGGCTATGTCATCCAGAGTCAGATCAGGTATGTACCTTCAGGGCATCACTGTGCATCTAGACAGAGCCTTGGCATCAACACCACCTCAGACAATGTATTTGTTGAAAAGCCTAGCTCCATTGCTGTAGCTAGCAGGATTGTTTTTTTCCCAGAAGAAACCATTCCTGTGCTGTGCCTGTTCTGCACCAGAACCACAGCTTTCTCATTTTCTCAACGTAAGCTCACTGCAAACAAATTCAGTTTGTCCAAAAAGGCTCATGGACTTTTTTTGAGGTCTTTGCCAAGCCTTTTCTGAGTCTGAGCTGAGGTCTCAGCGCTTTGGATCCTTATTTGGATGCCTTCCTTGTCAAAAGTGTCAAAAGTGTTTAACACAAATGAAACCTTAACAGAGCGAAAAGAACTGTGGTGCGCCTACAGCACCACTGTATTTCCCAGTGGAGATTCTCAAGCTCCAATCACCAAGCATGCTTCAATGCCATGCCCATGTTCAATGCCATACCTGTCTCCAAAGCATTACGGTACACACACATTTGCACTCTGGGGACAGAAGCTGTCTCTCAGACCCATCCGCTTGGGCTTCATGTAGAGCTATTAAGCTATGAATCTGTGTTCAAGAACCAGAGATAAGCCATCGGCATTCACACCTGGCAGCACTTGTTTCCTTTGAATATTAGAGAGGGCACCATTGCTGAGAAACACAGCATTTTGAAATACACCTCACGCAAAAATATTGAGAACTAAGTATGATAAAACCACATTCACTTTTCAAGATATATATTCACTATTTACAATAAATAAATAAACAAACAAATAGTTTGTTTTCTATTGTTTTATTTAAGCACAAAGAACCAGGCTATCCTCATTTCATTGATGGGATTCCATTGATGTCAGTAGGATTATTTCTCATTTTTACTAGCAAAAGTGAAACAAAAAGAAATGGGTTCAAATTCACTTGAGTACTACTAAAGTACCTGAATATAGATCAGAAAGTCTTTCCAGTTCACAAAGCAGTTTTCTTCCTGGAAAAGTTCTGAGCTTGCAAATGAACATCAATTCGGTTAGGTGACCCATAAGCATCTCTACGTAAAAACTCACAAGATTTTCATCATTAGGGAGCCTGAACACTCCTTATGTATAGATTTTGTTTCAAAGGGAACCCAGTAACATCTCAGTTAGTACAGATGTGTTTGTTTTTAAAGTCCAATCCATTCACCCTCACTCCTGCTACTTCACTGATATATTTCTCTAAATCTTCCATGTTTAGTGAGCCACACATTATTTTATAGCTACTCAAGTTCCTCCTGCCAGAAGTTCAGCCAAAGAATCTTGTTTACTACTGATTCACAAACAGTGCATAGCCGTTGCACAGCAGCAAGGCTTAGTGCTCTCTTAACCATGATGTTTTAGATAAATGACTTGACTGAAGCCTCACATATTTGAAAGCTTGTCCATTTTTTCCCACTATATCAGCTTGCCTAAAAAAAGGCAGCACTTGACCCTACAAACCTTGTCTCAGTGGGCTCATGTTGATTTGGTTTTCAAAAAACCTGTCTAACCTCAGCAACAGACTAAGAGATAGCCAGAAAGCTAAATTCACAAAAAGCTGCAATACTGAATTGTCCTGAACGACCTCTCTGCTCAACCCATCAACATAGTTGGACCACGGGTGCATTCTGGCATTACAGAGCTGCAGGATGAGAAGGAAGAGCACAGACGGCAGAATAAATGAGGCCAATTCAGCCATACATGACTCTGAGCCTGAGTGATCACAGAAGGAAAATATTCTGTCTAGAGTAGGGGGCTGTGATCCCTCAAAAAAAACCCACAGCATCTGACCAGCCTCAAATGAAGGCGGCCAAGAAAGTAACCCAAGGCACCTTCTATTCCACAAGAGGAGTTTGCACTTCGAAAACAACAGCAGCTTGTTACTGGCAACCCTGCAGGATTCCAGTAAATGCAGGACAAATGCAAAAGATAGTTGAAAGAAATTGATAGTCACAGACAATACTCCTCTGTGCTGAGAAATGCACCATGAGTAAATGCAGAAGACAAAAACTTCAGAAAATCATAAAAAGGATTAGAGGCAACCATTTACATGAATAAAAACACATATACAAAAAATGCCAGTGTCCAGTCTTAGAGCAATTATGAAACGTTTTCCCATTTTTAATGAAAAATTTCCCACAGTATTTTCTTGCACATATGTCAAATTGTTACAAAAAGAAAATAAAACCCTCAAAACTACACATAAGTGCATGCAACAGTTAAGATTAAAAATTAGTTTTCTATTGTAGGCTTCCTTCTGATTGGCTCTAAAAGACAGCAATACGGAACTGGGTCCTAACATCAATAAATTTATTCTGTTTATACCCCAGTGTAACCGAGGACAGAATTATATCAATTTACTTCAAATTGATTACTTCTTCAACTCATCAGGTGGGAGTTCTGCACATAGACTCGACCTGATCAAACATTAATTTTCAATATTTGTTTGGTTTTAAATAGAATGTCAGGATGGTTTCCTAAGCATTCCACCAAATTGAAGTTAATAAATCTGTTTAAACTTGGTGTGAAAGTTCTCCTGCATCATAATTTGGCTGTATTTGAAGCTCTGCACAGCTTCTCTGTATATTTAAATTAATGCTAGACTGCCAGCCTCCACTGAGTACCATAATTCAAGGCACTGTCATTGCTACTACAATTGACACAGAAAGGAGGAGGCAGTTAAAAAGTGCTAGTGAAGCAACATTAGAATGAAGTGAAATGCCTTTACTCAGAAAAAAAATTTAAATTAACATTTAAGGACATATTTTTAAAAGACAAAAAAAGAAGAGCTATTTTGGAGCTTCTAAAACACCAGGAAATACCATGAAATAAGAATACACAAAGTGAGGCAAAAAAAACCATCAGGAAAATAGCAACTTGTTAATAAAACTTTTTATGGATAATAGGAAATTTTAAAAGTAAGGATAATCACATAAAACAGCCATGTGATTTAAGAAGGATGTGTATACTTGAGTTTACTTTGATCACAGAAGTTGCCATTTCTCAACTGAGGAGCCCTTTGCCAGTGTGTGATGCCCTGGAGGGGAAGTTCAAACTCTGAGTTGTATTGATGTTCTGGAGTACTGCTCCACAGACAGAAATGTTATTCTAGATCATGTCTATTAGTTTAGATCTCGCAGACCATAGAGCTGATAGCTCCACTGATGTCATTCTAGCCATGCAACAGAAGATAATACCATTAGCTGAACTATCATTAGATATACGTCTGCTTAGGAAAAATCGTTAGGCTATAATACCAGAGTAAGAAAATGGAGACGAGTGTAATACGTCTAATGTATTCTGTGAAGTATGCTACAATAGTATCCTTAGTCATACAATATGACTGAGAGTGTTACAGGTTAATTATATGTTATGTGCCTCCAGCTTTGACATTATTGTCTCTAGAATAATCATATCTTTAGCACTAAAGAAGTAGTCATGCTGTGCAAGCCACAGAATTAATTTGTATTTACACAATATTCATGTCTTTCAGGAAAATATTGAGTTACACTTTCCTTAAGTCTAGAATTCCTATTAAAAATGGTACATCTTCTCCTTCCCTCAGATAAAAGTTTCATTTTTATTAGGCACACTTTGTAAGGGATGCTAAATGGAAAAAAAATAGTAGACAACTGACTTCTTTTATTACCAGCTGTTGGTTATTATAACACCACAGTTGCATAGTTATTTCTGACTGACATTGTGAAAATGAGAAGAGAATTGGACCTTTCAAACCTGTATTTGCTTTGGAAAAGTCTATAATTCCATTATACTAATTACATGTTTTACATAGCATTGTTGTTTTTTACCTATGCTAAGCCATTGGTCATCTGTGGACTATATAAAGAGTATGCAAAAGGCTACCACAAAATGCAAGTTCAAATGAATATGCAGAACAGGTAAGTTAAACTACTGAAGAGGCTGTACCTTTGGTAAAAATGATTTATGAATCTACAAGCCAAAATGTGTTGAAAATAGCTGCCTTTAATGCAACAGTGGGCACATGCCTTTAAACAAACAAACTTTTAATTCAACGTAATTCACTAAATACTACTGCTGTCAGAGTTAAGTCTATCTGACATTTACCCATTTGTGGCCTGGTTCAAGTTCCATGGGGGGCCAGCTCAACATTAATCGAGACTCTACCACAAAGGGTCTAATAATGAACTAAAAATTTTCCTCTAAACTTCTCTGATGCTTTCTCTGGTGCTTTGGCCCAGCAAATGGAAATGTGATGCCCACAAACACCATCCCAGCAGTATGAAGGTATGTCTGTCATATACTGAAACAACTTTCAGTTGCAGCAGTGCAGGAATCAACTCATAGGAAAGAATTAATCTGTGCCAACAGGACAGCTCTAGTAAGAATGCTAGAAGTTCAAGCAAATTCATACTGTGCTTTGTCTATGGATAAGAGAGGCCTCTGATAGATATACAATACCTAAAACCTAATTTATAACCATTTAACAGAAACCAAAAAGCACCAATGGCAGAAGAGCATCCCCTTTCCTATGAGTGCAAAGAGTGCTGGGTTTAGTGGGTAAACCAGCAACACACCACACAAACATGCACATATACATACAACCTGGAGAAGTCATCACCATTCACACTCAAAGATCCACTCATTTCTTCCAATTGGGACTAGCATGACCCAAGGCACCGCTGAAGCTCTGGATAAAGCAAGTAAATATGGTAAGAGACGGAGACCCAGTAATTCTAACTGGTCTGGCCACTATGTTGCTGTGTTTGTTCAAGAGGTTGTAAAGATACCAAGTGCATCTGAAAGACTTAATACAGATGCTGAAAGAGGTGGCAATGTTTGCCAAGTGCAGTTAGAATGAAAAATGATTGAGAAATTCTCGCATTTATAATTACATGGTGAAGGTCCACTTATCAATTTCCATAGAATTTCCCTTTATTTTACTGGTGCTGCAGGAAAGGAAAAGCACAACAGCACCATCTTCCCAGATCCCATGTCTTTTTAAAATAACAATGAACAAATAAGGGAGCCAGCTGGACGCATCAGCAAGCGGCACACATCAATATGCAAGAAATCTCAATCTTGGAATATCCTCCAACTTCTCCAGCAAGCACAGGAGACGAAGTAGCACAAATTCATTTCAGAAAGTGGCATTCGTGGCCTTATAGGGAAGCAAAGAGCATGGAGCTTACACCCCCGGCGGGGTCCCTATACCCCGGCGGGGTCTCAGGCTCCTGGCCTGGGTGCATGGCTGGTGATGGAGCGGTGACTCTAAGTACAACCTGGGTACCAGAAAGCCCCCGGTGGCCCCCTGGAGAGCCGCATCCCTCTCTCCCTCGGGGATATGGAGGATGCTCTCGCAGGAGAGCGGGGGCACGCAGGGGGCTACAGGCGCACCGAAGGTGTGTGTGTGTGCCCCGCCCCGCCCCGGCGGGGATGCTCGCCCCCAGCCCCTCACCGCCCGCCCTACCTCTGCCTCCAGCACCGCCGGCCGTGGAGTTGCCGCAGCCCATGGGCGCTGCCCTGCCCGGCTCTGCGGGAGCGGTGCGGCACGGAGCGGCGACGGGAGGCAGCCGGCGGCGGGCGGGGCCGGGGGGAGATAAAGCCGCGGGGACCCCTCCTCCTCCTCCTGCTGCTCTCCCTCCTCCTCCTCTCTCCACCCCACCCATCGCCCGGGAAACCGGCGGCCCCGAGCGCCGCCGCCCGGCCCCAGCCCCGGACCCGCACTGCATCCCCGGGGAAGGAGATCCCTGAGGGGAGACCTTGTCGCTGTCTACAACTGCCTGAGAGGAAGTTATAGCGAGGTGGGTGCTGGTGTCTTCTCCCAAGCAACAGGACGAGAGGGAATGGCCAGGAGAGGTTCAGATTAGACATCAGGAAAAATTTCTTCACCAAAAGGGCTGTCAGGCACTGGAACCCGAGGTGGTGGAGTTACCATCCCTGGAGATGTTTAAAAGACGGGTAGACGAGGTGTTCAGGGGTGTGGTTTAGTAGCGGACAGGTGTGGTTGGACTCGATGATCTCAAAGGTCTTTTCTAACCAAGCGATTCTATGATTCTGTGAAAGGCAACCCCCTGGGCTTTCCCCTGGTCCCCTCGGAGCTGGAGCTGTGCAGCCGGAGGTAAGGCTCAGCACAGTCATAAGCCTGCAGGACACACAGACCCAGGCAGCAGGCTCGGAGCTTCCCCAGGCAGTGAGGACGAGTGGACTCAATGACCTTACAGGTCTTTTCCAGCCTCAGTGATTCTATGACTCTAATGTGCCCCTTGCTGCACGTGTTTCATGGCAGCTTTGAGACATCCCTTCTTTACAGAATAACAGAATCACAGAATGACCTGAGTTGGAAGGGACCCACAAGGATCACTGAGTCCAACTCCTGTTCTGCATAGGACAACCCCAACATTCACACCGTGTGTCTGAGTGCATTGTCTAAATGCTTCTTGAATATTATCAGGCTTGGCACCATGACTACTTTTCTGGGGAGCTCCAGTGCTCCACCATCCTCTGGGTGAAGAACCTTTTCCTAATATCCAACATAAACCTCCCCTGGCACATCTTCCTGCCATTCTCTTGGGGAAACCATTGTCACCACAGATCCAGGCTGTGAACCCTACATCTGCTATCAATAACATCCTCTTTGCTATTTTAAGGAAATACATTTATTGGTTGCTTTCAGTATTTCTTTTCTTTCAGAAATATGATAGTGAAATTGAAGAACCACTGGATTTGTAAGAACGACAGATTTCCTTTCCCCATTTAGTATGAACAGCACGGAGAAATGTGCAAGATGAGCTTACAAAGTCTGCAAGTAATTTTTTTTTATTCAGAATTTGTACTATCATTCCCCAAAATGAACATGACTTATTTTCTACTGACCTGAACCTTTCTTCCACAGATTCCACAAAATACTCCCAAACCTTGATGAATTCCTCTTGCTCAGTCCTCTCAGATGACAGGGGAGCCAAAAATCCAATGGATACAACCAGATGCAACCACAAATACCCCAGATAGATAGATATTACTGCTACAACAAAACTGTTTAAAGGCTCAGAAAGACATTTTAGGGGTGTCATATAAACACTAGTATGAGCATCACGTATGTATATGTCTTTACTAAAAAGGATCAGATATAAAATGCTGATGCATGATCTTTCATTCTATTCACAGAATGCAAAGAAACACATCACAGTGCTCTTACTGACTTCCCAAAGAGCACATATTAAAAACAAGTATCTCCATAAGCAGCAGAATAAGTAATGCCCAGTCTCCTACAGATTTGCACCCCAGGGAGGCACACCTGCATGGGCTCGCTGATGCTTATCCTGCTGTGAGCGCACTTCAAAGCATTGCGGGCATTTGTAGGATCTCCCTCCTCTGACTGGCTACATATTTTCATGACATCTGTGGAAAGTCAGTATTTTCAGGGTTTTTTCCTATACCTTCCTAACAAACTGCCAGAACCTGAACAATCAGGTCAAAATTTAGTAAGACAGGGCTAACAGGCACATATGCATGGCCACACTCCTCCTTCACCACCACCAGCCCCCAGGCACAAAGGCAGCACGATCTTACAAAGGTTCACAGCCACCTCTTTTTTGATGGCAAATTTCTGAAAGCTGCATATAGAAAATAAATCCTCAGGCTGAGCTTTCAAATGCCAAGAGTTAACCGCAAAATTAAAAACGAAGAAAGGATTCTCTCAAAACAAGGCTGAAAGACATGCTGTTTAAGATCCCATATGGTTTTCTAATACAAAACCAAACAAAAAATCTCAGAAACCCACACTGACCATAGACTTACCACACTATGGAATAATCTGTGAATATGGTTTTAATACATAATTTATCCGGGAGGAAGCAGTTGTGGTGAGCACCAAAACTGAGCCATCTCCTCACATATTACAAGAGGCAGCTAGGAGGCAAAAGCCCCTGGAGATGGCTTCACATTGAGCCATTACCCTGTCCAGAAGAAGAAGCTATAAGACTGGTTCAGAAACCTGCAGTATTACTAAGGAAAACAGAAGGATGCTGTCACTTGTTTCTAAGTGCTCTCACTCATCTTACAAGTTCAGCATACGGTACACAGCCTGAGTGTCCTGTAAACACAAACTCAGGGCTGCATTGAGTTCAATAAGGCAAGAAACTTTCAGCACACCCATCCAAAGCTGGAGCTAGTAATAGTTTCAGGAGACTTAGGACAAAGGGAATGTGATATATTCTCTTTATACTGCCTGGGATTGTAATGAGTCAGCCCCTCCTGAACATTTTAAAAGAAGGGCCCCGAGGCAAACTTTCTGTCTTGGCAGCTGTATTATAGGTGCCTCCTATTTCAAATGAGAAGCCATGATTTAGTTTCAATTGTACTCGTGTTCCACACAAACCGAACATTTCACTTTATTACTGAAAAAAAAACAGTAGCAAAATAGAGTCGCATAAGCAAGTTAATTAAACAAACACTTTACATTAAAGCAATAATGTTCTCAGAGCACTAGGTTCCCTGCATCAACAAACTCTCATTGTCTTTTGTCATGTGCTCTGCATACTTCATCTCCTATGAAGAAGATTGGAGGATGTATGGATGCAAGCTTCTGTAAGTATTTCAGGAGGCGCAGTGAGAAAGGACTTTTTAGTCTTTTCCTAAATCAACCTAAAATTCACCCAGCTGGGAAAATAAGTTAGTTAATGTGACTATCCAAATCTGAAATTCCAATAATTTTCTTTTTTTGGACATTTTTGCTGGTCTGAGTCTTTGAAACTCAAACTATCCGTCTGTCAAGCTGGTATGCAGATTTATGGAGAAGGATTTTTAAATCCCATAGTTACTTCTGGGTATTGGGAAACAGTCCTTATTTGTACAAGAATATATATTTTGCCATATTCTCTTTTTATCTAGGCATCCATATTGAAATCTTATTCAGCCATGATTTATTCTACCAAAGCATCTTCATCCAAAGGTTTGTGTCTCAGCTTATGCAAGTGTAGAAAAAATATAACACTAATTACCCTCTTCTGGGTATTTTATTTTAAAAATGTCTTTTAGATATGGCTACTCACAAAACCACAAGTGTACAGGAAAAAAAAAGTCAATTCTTCATTGGTAGTTAGCATCCTGAGATTAGCTTTTTCCTAAACAAAGTCACAACAGGAATTCAGTTTAGATAAAACTTTCCCACGTGAAGAGTTACACTAGAAATATGTTGTCAGATTTAAACAACATAACCACCTTGTTCATGGTGGATTCTCAGTTGCAGTGTTTTCAAGTTCAAATTTCAGTGTTTTCAGGCAGATATGTATTATGTTTCTGCCTGGACAGCTTTACAGTCTTGCTACAGCACTGTTGTTTTATAGCTTATAGCCTGGGTTAGTCGTGTTCACTGACTCGTTCAAATATCATGGTGCTGCGTAGGTGGTGGTTGTGGTCATTTAGCTACCAAAGATCAGCCAGTTACACTCAATTTCCTGGTAAACGTCCAAGGATGATTCTACTTGAAAAATTCATCAGTCCAAGGCCCAGTGCACCATGGACAAAAGCACTCTTCATTCAAATGGGGTTGTTTGCTTTTACATGTCGGTAAACTAAGCCCTACGCATCAAGAAATTAAATTATTTTCATCGATAATAAAGAAGGGGAAAAAAATAGATCTAGAACTTAATAGTAAAAGCTATCATGACTCCACAACCATCACTGGGAAATGCTTCCAAATTTTATATACAGAGAAGATCACTACAATCTAGAAGCTACAATCACCCATGTTTCTATAGTATTCCTTAGTAATCCTTATGTCGTCTTAGCACTTGATGATCACACTAGTCTGACCTCACCTATGCAAGGTACCATCTGGACATATAATGAATTTCTACCCTTAATGGCAGTCAGAAAGATAAGAAATAGCTGATGAGTGAGATAACAGAGAAGCCAAAGTAAGAAGCAATGGTATAGGATTTTACTATTTAAAAAATGTATGTGCCTAACAAGAAAGTAAAAAAAAGCCTGTATCGGGTCAAAGCAAAGCTCGACTTTGCTCGGATAGCAGCTCAAAGAAGAGAGGAAACACATGCCATAGATTCATAGAATCATCTGATTGGAAAAGACCTCTGAGATCAATTCCAACCGTACCTGTCCTCTTACAAAACAATGTCCCTAAGAAACTCATCTACCCACCTTTTAAACTCCTCCAGGGATGGCAACTCAACCACCTCTCTGGGCAGCTGTGCCAATGCCTGACAACCATTTCAGTGAAGAAATTTTTCCTGATGTCTAGTCTGAACCTCCCCTGGCACAACTTATGGCCATGTCCTCTTCTCCTATCACTTGTCACTTGTGAGAAGAGACCAGCACCCACCTCACCTACCTCCCTTCAGGTAGTTGTAGACTGTGATGTGGTCTTCCCTCAGCCTCCTCTTCTCTAAGCTAAACAACCCCAGTTCTCTCAGCCGCTCCTCATAGGATTTGCCCCATCATCAGCCTCACTGCCCTTCTCTGAACATGCTCCAACACCTCAATGTCCTTCTTGTAGTGAGGGGCCCAGAACTGAACACAGTACTCGAGGTGTGGCCTCACCAGTGCTGAGTACAGGGGCACAATCACCTCCCTGATCCTGCTGGCCACACTGTTTCTGATACAGGCCAAGATGCCATTGGCTCTCTTGGCCACCTGGGCACACTGCTGGCTCATGTTCAGCTGGCTGTCAACCAACACTTCCAGGTCCTTCTCCTTCAGGCAACTCTCCAGCCATTCTTCCCCAAGCCTGTAACGCTGCATGGGGTTGTTGTGTCTCAAGTGCAGGACTCAGCACTTGGTCTTATTGAACCTCATCCCGTTGGTCTCAGCCCATCGATCCAGCCTGTCCAGATCTCTTTGCAGAGCCTCCCTTCCTTCAAGCTGATTGACACTTCCACCCAGCTTAGTGTCATCTCCAAACTTGCTACGGGTGCACTCGATCCCTTCATCCAGATCATTGATAAATACATTGAACAGGACTGGACCCAGCACTGAACCCTGGAAAACACCACTTGTGACTTGTTTCCAACTGGATTTAACTCCATTTACCACCACCCTTTGGGCCCAGCCATCCAGCCAGTTTTTAACCCAGCAGAGGGTGTGCCCGTCCAGGCCAATGGCAGCCAGTTTCTCAATCAGAATACTATGAGAAACGGTGTCAAAGGCATTAGCGAAATCCAAGTACACCACATCCACAGCCTTTCCCTCATCCATTAAACGGGTCACCTATTCATAGAAGATCAGATTGGCCTGGAAGGACCTGCCTTTCATAAATCCATGTTGACAGAGCCTGATCACCTGATTGTCTTGCGCATGCTGCATGATAGCACTCAAGATGATCTGCTCCATATGAAATGTTCCCTCCAAACTCTTCCATCTTTCAGCATTCGCAGTGCAGAGTCTTCCTGAGACAGACATAGTTGCTAAATATTTAACACATTTTTTTTCTATGACGTGTCCTGCCCACCCCTGATCCCACATAAACCACTGGCACCCAAACCATCCTGTGTTCTACTTCTCAGCCACATGTGATTTAAAGAACCTCCTTTTGTTTGCTTTGAGCCTGGCTCATGCCTGCTTCAGCCACTGATGGTTTATTCCTTGTATCAGCATAAACACCAAACAATCAATCCCCGACTCCATGCCATTCATGATTTTTATTCTTCATAGTAGAATAAAGAGCAAAGAATCAATATGCCATATCCCCTATAATAATGTTTAGCTAGCAGCAGGGATGGGAAGCTGTCATTTTCTGGCAGGCACATCAATAGATAGTTACAATACTTTAAAAGAGGTTTTCTTTGAAAGGATTTTAAAAACTTGTTTTACAGACTAAATTCTAAAACTAATACCAAGCCCATAAGGCAAGAAGGCTTCCTATGACAAGAAGATTTTTAGTCACCTACCTATTCCTGCTCTCATGGAAGTCACAAGTAAAATTCTCATTGCTGGGCCAAATCAGACATGGATTAGGAAAAAATCAATGACACCCATGAAACTGCAGCATCTCTTAAAACACCTGGCAAAAAAATAACAAGGAACCCACTGATCAGCTAGAGAGAGACAGAAGCAGAGGTACAATAAGCACCAAAGAACTGTTACTATTGCTAGCAGGTATGCCAATTTTACAAAAAAAAAAAACTCCCCAAATATCTGAAACGATAAATAGTAATTAATTTTGCAATAATGCTTTAATTCTTTCTGAATGTGATTATTGTGCACAGTCATGAAATCTCCTTTGTGTTTAAAAGCTAACAGTCCAGGCCATATGATTCTTAGCTGATTCACAAGGTAGAAATAGAGTTCAGGACCAAAACTTTCAAAGGTAAGTTCACAGGGAAGAAATGAGTCATAATTCAACACTAGTATGTTCACATCAGTGTCACATCTGTTCCTAAAAATGCCTAGATTTTAGCACACAGACCTGCACAGAGCTTTTCAAGAATTTGCTCCTGAGCTCAGCCATTACCCACTTCCTTCAGCGCCTTAAGAATGATTCATGTTTGGGCCATATAATCAAGTTGTCTTCTAGCTCATGGGATCCCTGTCTGAGTGAGGATCACTATCAACCTTAAACCTGATTTAGAAGGTATATTTTGTCAGTCTGTTTAAACAGTGGCATTCATGCCAGTAGCAGTGAAATACAGTTTCAACATCTGCAGCACATTCGGGTCTAGGAGAGTGAACTACCAGCTTTCAAGAAATGGTTACATTTGAGACATGGAAGTCCTCCCTGGGAAAGGCAAAACAAAATAAGAAAACCTCCCTGGAGATCTCAAGCCAAATGCAAATTCTGACCTTCCATGTCTTATTTCCTCAGAATCAGTTACATAAATACCTCGCCTTTTCCCTTTCCAGATACAAATAGAGGATTCCAGTGATTTTAATTAATAAAATTCTAAACTCATGGGCACATTTTCCTTAATTCTCCTCACTTCTATTTGAAAAAAAATAGTGTTGGTGCATTTGCTGCTACAATCCAAGGTTGGAAATAACAAATGAGAAAATGCTTACGTTGTATATTCAGAAACAGTCTGGAATACTCTCTGTGCCCAAAAAGTTGATACATATGCTGTATTAGATGCTTCTATTAGAGGCCTTATAAAAACAAAGGAGATATATAACAGTGCTTCCTACCTCTGAGGTCACTGAAACTTCATTTTACTTTGGCTGGTAACAAACAGTTTCCTGCAGCTCTATTCCACAGAGGAAAACTGTCTTATTCTGTTCTTTAGTATGCTATGCAGACTGAGTAATGTCTTTCCCCTGTTTCTCATTACATAAATTAATTTGCAAGATGCAGCTAAATCAGAAAATTAAAAACCACCAAAATGCAAGAGAAAGGACCTTTACACTGAGTCATCATTGAGAAGCCAGGGCAGCAAATAGTGCATCCCTTCAAAACAAAACAGGTGCTTCACTTCAGGCATATGCTTAGGTCCACCAATATGTACTTAACACACACTTGTGCCATTTGATAAACCTAAACTAGTACTTAAGTAGTGTAACACAACCTTATGTAGAGCCCTGAGAGAAAACTCTCCTTGCCTCTAAAAAGTATATGAGAGAAGGCACGCTTCTCAGAAGACAGTCCTCTGTCTTAGAGAGTCCCACACTTTTATGTCAAGAGAGGCCCTTCTGCACACAAGGCTTTTATTTGTTTAATATCCTGGGAAGATGGTATCCCTGCTTTAATTTCTTTTCATTTTCATCCTCCTCTGTTGTTGATATACATTTCCATTACAGTGTAAGTTTTTGCCTTATACTGGCAAAGAAGTCAAATGGCACAGTCACTGCTTTGTTTTTGTACGCAGAGTACCTGTAGATTGTAGAAAGAGGAGATATACCTTCATGAAAAAAAAGTCTTTATCAAATCAGCATGTTTATCCATCTCTGCTTAATTAACACCTTGTCTTCTGAAAACATAGGTAGACTAAAATTTGCCAGCCTTTTTACAGTGGCTGCATATAATTCATACTGGGTAGGACCCTCATAACTTCCATGTGCTATTTTACTGAAAAAATGGGATTCTGCTTCAGCAAATATTAACGAGGTTAAAAAGGGCAAAGTCTATGTTCATCAAAACAGCATCTCTTTAAATATGCATTTAGTACAAGAGAATGTTAATCATTTTGATTAATTGAAAATTCAGTCATATCAGGCACATGCTAAACAGAAGTTGTTCATACAATTAGCAACATGAAAACAGTGTGTGTTAGCTTATTAAAAAAGACACCCACATATGGCAATTATATTATTTTGCATTGAGTGACAAAGAGCAAAAGTATGTTTTTAACACTGAATTTTAATCAGAATGTGATTTTTGACAGATAAAATACTAGCAATTTTTTAAGCCCTTAGAGAAGGCTTTTATACACATAATTTGAAATATTTGTAAGAGCAGGATATTTGTACACATGAAATAAAACAAACTGTAAGCAATTAGCATGTGTAGTTAACATGACATTCCCATAAGAGACATCCTTTTAGCATGTATATAAAGGTGATATTCTCCTCACACATGGGATTGCATAAAAACATGAACATAGCTTAAAATAATTGCTGTGGAGATTTACTGATTAGTAAGCATTTAGGTTTTGAGGACTTGCATGTGCTCTTTCCTTCACAATGACAAGGACTAGTTCTTTTCCAGGAAAATCAAAATCTCTCTCATCTAGTAATAAGAAGCACACACTGCTCAGGGAAGTGCTGACAGGGAGATAATGGCCCCAGTAGCCCCTTGTGGCAAACCTGCCCCAGAAGGCTGCGACACAGTGAAACCCCACATGCCCGCAGCACTGATCCAGATGCACAACAGTGTAAATGAGGAGAGATCTGGACTCAAACCTAACAATAACCAGAGTGCTTCTTTGAAACCAAGCTGCTCTGTCTCTATTTAGTTACCAATGTACTGAGTATTGTTCCTTTTGGCAATATTTTGGCAGAGACCTCTGAAGTCCTGTATGCATTTCCGTTTAGGCAAGGGCTGAAAAACTCTGCAGATTTCTCTTTTGTCAGGGATTTCTTTCCAAGCATTTAAGTTAAATGTTGATGAGAACATTTTCCATCGCATTATTATTCATGTTCTCCCAGTCACGGATATTCATTGCTGTTCTGCTTGGGACTTTTTTGTTTTTGCTGTTTCATACAGGTTTGATATGAGAGGGTGAAAAATTAATGAGGAACCGTCAGTCCCCCCTTAAGAAAAACTGATGTATGTTATTAGGTCTGGTTGACTCTATCTACTGTACATGTTGTCTACATGCTTCATGGGTTTCACAAAGACAGGCAGATACTTGCTGGCCTAGGATCTTGTCAGCATTTATGTTTACAGAGTTTTTAAAGATAACGACTGTATGTGACCCTTGAACTAAATGTTCTGTTTTCAAAAAGTGAAAGAAAAACAAAGATAAGTAATGTGTTACCATATATTAATTTGAAAGAACTGGAAAACTATTTACTGATCCAGCCAACATTTATATGCCTGATTAATCTCCGGGAATTTGACAGGCTAAACACAAGTTTCTGTGTTTGCAGGACTGGAGCCAAGTAGGCAAGTGCACAGATAACATACAGCATGGCTACAGGTGTTACAGAACACCTGCTTGCATCGCAAATTTTGCAGTGCAAGGCAAAAGAGCAGGGCAGCTATAATGATTCAGCTCTATTCCCCTTGTACTTCTGACTGACCCCTGTGAAAGCAAGCCACCAGCATGCCAGGGTGACGATCCTGTCCCCAGCAGCAATGCTGGATGGAGCGTCTCAGTGCATGTGTTGCACAATTCTGTCTGCCTGGCAGGCTCTGCATTTACAACAGTAGGTCCAATCACATGACAGGAAAGAGTTTCCAGTATACGACTTTCTCCAGACATCACAAGAACTTCTAAGACGCTGTCACAGGAAGAAAAATTGGAAACGTCTGATCTCGTGATGCTGGAAGCATCTCAGAACTGTGAAGGAACACAGAGCTCAGTGAGATGGCTTCTGTTGAGGTAGATTAGGGGTGCTCAAGCCTTCTGCCTGGGCAGCAATGCAGCAGCTTATTTTCCTGGTGTTTTCCTTGCTTATGCACGTGTCTTTGTGATGCTGCCTTGGCCGCCTGCCCAGAGGAGTCACTCTCTCCCCTTGAGGAAACAAACAGATTGTGGTATCAGTGCCCGTTTGGGCACTGCCCAGAGTTTCCCTATTGGCTTCTGCCTCATCCTCTGGGTTTTCTGCTCTTTCTCTAATAATACAAAATGACACCCTGTTGCACCACCACGTCTTGCTCTGCATTTGCCTTGGGCAGTGCAGGCAGGCAGTGCTCAAGGGGGAAACAACCAGGAGAGCCATTTGGGACCACTGTAGTCTTCAGTGGCCTCAGTTATGGACCAGGACCCCCCTTGAGCTACACTAGGTATACTGCTGCTGATGGCAGGATCGTCACCTTGACAGGCTGGTGGTTTGCTTTTGTAGAGGCCAGTCAGGAGTACAAGGGGAGCAGAGCCAAATTATTATAATGGAGGCTGCAAACCACGTATTGTTATTTCCTTTCATAACATTGTAGCTCTCAGACTGTCATGCCAAAAAGAGCCCAAGCAGCAAGTGAGAAGGCCAAAAGAGATACAATAATGCTAGACTTCTTTTTGACTTCTAATAGTCCTTAGAATATGTTCTTGTACATCTAAGTGTTATGACTTTATTGTTCAGGGTTTTCAGCCCAAGCATTCATAGAAAGATATGAATGGAAGGTGAATCAAAGGGAATGAGCAGAATTAAGACAACATGAACCTGTTGATTCTGTTGCTCAGAAGGAAACACAGACTGCAGGGCCTGGTTGGTTCAGGTGATCTCATGATAAAAAAAATATAGGCTAAAAGCTGGCTTTAGACACAGTGCCAACATTAGGTGCATTTGGTTCTGATATTTGTATTAATGTTATATTTTAAATACTATGAAAGAAAGCATCTGAGTCAGTGTTCCCTCTGACACTAAACTGACAGTTTACCTGCAGATCCAACCTGCATTTGCAACATGGTATTCTGACCTCTGGTAACCTTCAGACCCAACAGGTTACTTATTAGCATTTCATAAAACAATTACATGCCAGGCATTAGTCATCTCTCATTTTAAACTACAGAATCACACCACACACATATTTCTTTCACAAAGCACTTCCATTATTTTTTTCTCTTATTTGTTGTATTTCACAGTATGAATTTTCACTACACCTCAGATACCCCCAGACTCCATTGGATCATCCCTTGAAACAGGGGTAGTGTCTGCTAGATTACATTAGGGAGCCACACGTTACAAAAAGCACAGCTAAAAAGAGAAAGGATCCTGTATCCCAGCATTTGCCCAAGCACTGCAAAAATCATAGACAAAAGGTAATAATATTAGCTTAATACTTCTTAATACTACTTCTTAATATTGCTTAATACTACTTTCAATACTTTTCCCTGCTGACAAACCACCCATTCTCTGCTTGCTACTGCAAAGGAAAAGCAAACTGTTAAATCAGATGTCCTTCATCAGGCAGGCTCCCAAACAAAGAGCTGTGCCAAAGACCGCAGGGTAGAGGCAGACATGAAGGAAGTGGTGGCAATACCTCTACCAGTATTGTCATCAGAGATTCCAGCTTTTGAAATCATATTCTTACTCTGGATCCAGATGGAGGCTGCTGCTGTACTTGTTTATATAAGGGAATTTAATTGTCCTTAAATTATATGAAATTAAAGGTGGCAGTTGCACCCTTCACCTTCAAAGAGATCCATCCCACTAGCCAGTATATCTGTACATATCCATTCTGGCACATTACTAATGTGTTTAATGGAAATAAATAAAGCCACGTGTTTTATGTTAAAACAAAGACCATGAGGTCTTGGTTACACGGCAATTAATAATTTCAAAGGAATTTTTTTTCAGCCTGGTATTATCTTGTGGTTCATACACAAAATCACAAGATACTACCTCTCTACATGTCCAAGAGTTCTGGTGTATATTAGATGCCCTGTTACTAATTTAACCAGTAATTTATTCAGATACAATTAAAAAATTGTTTTAGGATACTTCTGGCACTGACAGTAGTGAGATTCTTTTTCAGATCTTTGACTTCTAAAGAATTAATTTGAAGTGATTTATTGCTACTACCATTTAATATACCCTCTATATTTATGCAGGACAACTGCATAACCTGGGATATATTACACCTCTGAAAGTAATTTGTAGTTTAAAGATTTCTTTGTCACTGAGCATGAAGACAAATATTAGGCACTGTGTTAAATGCATAAATAGACTCAGCTGACTCTGCAAACATGTGACTAGCACTCTACTGCTGAGAAATTTCTTGTAAAGTATAAGGTATGAAGCCAAAAAGGAAGTATAACGCAACATGTTCTTTAAAGTTATAATGGAACATATGAGAAAGAAAACACAATGCAATATGACTTACCCTGTAACTAGTCTAACCAGAACAAATAATTACAGTCAGCTCTCCATTAATTCTAGGTGGATTATCAAATTTGGAAATAAATTATGCCAAGGATGCACAACAGCTGCCTTGTTTCCAAATAGGCCAATTAAAGCTGGCAGGGCTTATTATTATTAACTCGGACACAACACCATGCAGGTTCAGCATTCCTGCTTCCAACCCTGAGCCAGCACTAGGCAGTTAGGTGATAAAGCATTTGGGCAAATAAACCTTCCCAAGGAAGGCAAACCTAGAATGAGATGGCCCTGCAAGAAGGCACAGTCCCCAGTTGCCATCTCCCTCTGTGGTCCCTTCTGTCACATGAGCTAAGGGAGTCTGGGGAGGATTGGCTGGTTACCAAGGAATATTCCTGACCAGTCTCAAAGAGGAACCAAGACTATGACACATAAGCCCCCAAATTCAAGTCTGAAGATGCAACAGTTTCTGCAAAACTGCAGTATTAATGGAAGATTTCACATCACTTTGCCAAGAGATTTATAGAGCAGACAAATCTTGAGCTTACAGATCAATTCAAACTTTATTCTTTCCTTTAAAATTGTTCATTCTCTCAACTACGAGATTTTTGGGCTACATTCAGGCTTTCTCCGCAAGGAAGCACTATATTTTCTTAGAAACAGTGCAATTAGGTCACAAAATGAATTACTTTATATTCAACACTCAACTATTTACTAATTTTATTTGATACTATTAATTCTTACTAGTTTTAGATGCAATGTGTATCAATTTCATTTTGTCCATTCCATGGTTTTACCTTAAATTTTCACATCCTAAGAGGCATTTATTATAACATAATCAAGTCATGCATAGGTTACAGAATATGCAGGTAAAAATTAATTGGGCTGCTTACTGGAAGTGTTCTCCAGCTCAGTTCACACTGCAGTGACAGGTATTCTTAACACTTAAGTGACTGAGTCTAGGTACTATGTCTGCTGTTTCCCTATTCTCTTTCTGTATGTACAATGTTCCCATTAAATTTGGCTTTGAAGAATAGCTATGAGAGTGCTTTTTCACCGCCAAGACTTTTTGTAGTAATTGAGTGTTGCATTCAGTACCTGGACTGAGAAGACAGGAGCTGAAACGTTGTTAGTCCTCTGCTAGCACTGCCCAGTGCAGAGAGCAGCTCCCGGAGCACATGACAAGATAAACACCATGCCACTTCTCTTCCAGACAGGCATAAAATACTATACAATGTAAAACTACCGAGACAGTTCAGGAGAAGCTACCTCAGGTACCAAACACAGTATAGGCACTGCAGAGTGTCCCAGAAGCACACCACCAGGATCTGAGCTGGCCAGGCTGCTTCCAGTGCACTCTCTAGGCCTGGCAGCCCAGCACCGCAGAACTGGTGCCACGCATGGAAGGCCATGAAACCCAGAGGCAGCGTTGCCTTGTGTCAAAGGCTTAGACACCCTTTACCCAAATCTCTGCCTATACAAAAAGGTACCTATTTTTTTTTTTATAATATCACTACAGTTGTATAAATAAAATGTTGAATTATTTGGTTGTAATACAAAGGGTTATTTTAATTATTTTAGAAACATTATTTGGAGTTGCCAAGACTGAAAAATAATCCTTGAAACCTAATAAAACTAGATGACTGGGAAATTAATTACAATAATCAGTAATACAAGGAAAAGGCAATTTCAATTATTAGTAGGCAAGATTTTATTTTTTTTAATTCAAATCCACCTGGACTGTATTGGGAAAGTTCAATAAAAATGTTTTGATCACTGTAGATAAGCAATCCACCAAATTTATAGCTGTGTAAGAAATGATGCATAACTGAATACAGTAAAAGCGTCACACTTCAGTAGTTCAACTCAAGTGCTTTTTATTGTATTTAAATAAAACTAGTAGAACCTGTTCTGGAAATAGCTAGCCTCAATTTTGGAATGACAACTGGCTTCCACACTTGAACCTTAGACTAAACAAAGCCATCAAGAGGAACAAGATAAGACCTTAAAGGTTATAGCTCTTGGGAGAGAAGACAATGTGAAATAAAAACACAAACTATGCCAATGTTTTCTTGGTGAACAAAATAACTTCAGCCTAACGGGGGAGAGCTGGTGCTAAACTATTTTGAGATTAGAGGGGAAAAGAAAAGGCCAGAGATGTAACAGAAGTATTTGGGAAATATTCAAAAATGCCCTGAAGCTACTTCAACAGATATAGAAAATCTGATAGAGCACGGTCTTATATTCTAAAATGAACTTCAAATAATGTTTTCAAAGTCTCTGAAGAAAGAAATAAAAGACTTTAACACAGACCGATAAAATTGGCTCAGAAGCAGTCATGGATTCTGAAGTCTAATGCCTAATTAGTCCTTAATTCATATTCTGTAGGCGAAAAAAATAAATCTCTGACCTCTTTCCACCATTCTAAAATTCTCTGAAACAGCATTATGATAATTACATTTTCTCATTCTGTAAATACATGTTGTCATACTTGGTATGCTTGGTATTAGCTAGTGATTTTTATTATGGCTCAGGCAGGAAAAGTGGACTGAACGTGAGAACTCTGTTCTTACTCAAGGGCCAGGAACAGGGAGTCCAGCTTCAGGGCTGGTGGATCAGTCATACCAAGGCAGGCTTGGCACATTGGGTTAAAGGTCCTATCACGAGCTTCAGAAGCAATACCAATCAAAGTCAGGCCCACAGAAATATCTTAGCCAAAATTACAGGGTTCAATGATAATTTCTCATTAAAGCAAACAATTATCCAGCTGATCTGCAAAACTCTGCTAAGGCCACCTACTTGTTTACAGTTTTTTAATTAGTAAAACCCATGTGCATTAGCAATCACATTTCTTGACGTGTTCACTATTGTTTAAGAATGACAGAAGTGGAAAAATCCACTGGAATTTAGATGCAAAGAGCAGGCATTTACCATATGGCATTTGTATAAAATCATTTTTCTCCTTTAAAAAGAGGGCAGCGATACGAGTTATCTGAAGACTCTGAAATTTGTTCTGTAACAATAACATCTTATCATTTTACAGCCAATATTTTTGTTTGCATATTCTGCTTAATTGGCAGGATTCTTCCTAAACTCTTCAGAAATGTTTTTTCTTCAATGGGCTTCTGGTTTCGAGTATTTCCATTTTTGTCTCGAACCATACTAGAACAACAAAAGCTACAGCTGAGAAGCACAGAGCAGATCAGTAACCCTGGACATTTAGAGAAACTGAGAAATCCAAAAGCAGTGGCCACCCTTAAAAAAAGTGAACACAAATACTCATGGATCATGTGAGCCTCTGCTTACTTTGAAAACATTAGTTTTGCTCAGTTAGGCATGTGAATTTATGTGCAGATGCTTAAGTTATCCAATGCAATTAAGACAGCAGTGAGACAGTAACAAAAACACGGCTTTGCACGTGAAGGACCAGTAACTTAAAACATACTCCTTTCAGCCCACCAGGGTCAGGGGTATTGCTGGGTACGGCTGACCTGCCTGGAGAACTCTGTGGTCCCATAGTTTCGCTTGCAGAGTCATCCACAAGAAAGGACGAATGCAGATGCCACAAACGAAGGCTGCTAAGCGAGCAGGACCATTATCAGCCAGCAGCTGCACTGGTCCTAGAAAGAGTCTGAGGCCCTGGGGTGCTTCCCTGAGTCACCCAGGGCTCAGGTGTCTTGCTGGCCACACTGGCACCCCCAGCCCTGCCACACTCCTGAGGAGAGACAGGATGTCCTGAGGGGCAGAGCACTGGGCTCACCCACAGCTGGAGGCCCTCAAACCCCACAAACTAGGCTGAACGATGTTATCATCCTCTCATTTCCATCACATAACTCACACCCAGGGAGATCTCCTTCAGCTGAGGGGGGATCCCACCACCCTACCGCCAGGGGATGGAGCCAAGAGCAGGGACGTACTGTCTAGGGGATAGATCCAAAACCGGGGATGCTGGATGCCATTCCAGCCCTTGACACATCCTCCTTCCCACCACTGTACTGTCCAGGGGATGGAGCCAAGAGTGGGGACGCAGGAGACCATTCCAGCCCCTAATGCAATCCCCTTCCCACCACCCTACTCTCCAGTGGGTAGAGCCAAGGGTGGGAATGTACTGTCCAGGGTACAGGGCAAAGAGTGGGGATGAAGGATGCCATTCTAGCCCATGATGCATCCCCCTTCCCAACACCTCATTATCCAGGGCATGGAGCTAAGAGCGGGAACGCACTCTCCGGCGGACAGAGCAAAAAGCGGGGATGTGGGATGCCATTCCAGCCCCTGATGCATCCCCCTTCCCACAACTATAGCGTCAAGGGGATGGAGTCAAGAGTGGGGATGTACTGTCCAGGGGAGAGTCAAGAGCGGGGCTGCGGGAACTCATTCCATCCCTCGCTGTCCGCGGCTGGGGAGCAGGTGAGCAAGACCCTCCCTCTGGCTCTCCCACCCCCACGTGCGACAGCAGCTGTTGCCACCAGGAAGCTCCGCCGCTGCCGCCAGCCCTCCCCGTGACTCGCTTCCTCCGCCGGACGGGAACTGGGCGGAGTGAGCGGCCCCGGCTGCCGCCCCCGCCCCGCCCGCCGGGAGCTCGGCCGCCCGGCCCAGCCCTGCCCCGCCGGGGCGTGCCCGCATCCTGCTCCCCGCGCCGGCCCCGCGCAGCGACAACATGCCCGCCGTCGACAAACTCCTCCTGGAAGAGGCTTTGCAGGACAGCCCGCAGGTAGCGGCCCGGGGGGACGGAGGGCAGGGGCGAGGGGCGCAGCTCCGGGGGAGAGCGCGGAGCCCGGAGCGGGCGGGGCCGGCGGGCATCGCCCTGGCCCGGGGCGGGAGGGGGGATGGCACCTCAGGATAGGGGGCCGGGAGCAACCGTCCCGCTGCGGGGGAGGGGAGCAAGGGAGTGACACCTCGGGAGGGGTGGGCAGTGCGGGGGTGACACCTCGGGAGGGACAGGCAGCAGCCGTCCTGGGGCTGGGATGAGGGGATGGTACCTTGTGGGAGTAGGGGAGCAGCCGTTCCGGCTAGGGGAAAGAGGGGTTGACCTCTAAAGGAGGGACAGGGAGCAGACGTCCTGCTGCGGGGATGGAGGGGGTGACACCTCGGGAGGAGCTGGGGAGCAGCTGTCCCGCGGCTGGGAGAGAGGAGGTGACACCTCAGGACGACGCATGCTGTGTCTGCTGCTGGGTGCCTCTGGAGAAGAGGACTGGCAGGGCATTGTGCGAGGATGCTGGGACTCAGCATCCCTTCCCCTCACCTCCCTCCTTGAGCTTTCTCTTTGCGCTGGCTGTAAGAGTGGCCCAAGAAGAGGTGAAGTGCGTTGGTGAAGATTAGATGGGTATGGCATGGCTTTCTACAAGATCCCTGAGGGAAAGGGAGATTTATGCACTGTGAGTCACCTGGCCTGAGTGACAAAAGTAGGCTGAAGGAATGTCACCATCAGCGTGCCTGCTTCTCCCTGCTTCAAGGTACTAGTTCAGATCCAGGGGCTTCCTGTGAGGATAGATGAGGTGAGGTGGATCCCACCAAAGATGACCTTCTGAAGGAGTCTAAGAAGCAAGGACAAGTGGTTGCTCCCCTTTCCTTTCCAACCCTGGAGGCAGAGGATAACTTTTCTCCCCCTGCCCCCGTGCTGCATCCTGTGCCCCAGTGCTGGGAGTCATGGTGCAACATGACTGCAGAAGAGACCTCTGAGGACCATTGAAACCCCACAGGGAAGAACATGCCATGTCATGATATTTTCAGCTGGGAGAGAGGCCTGAGGCCTCGGGAGCTTGGAAGGGAGGATGGAGGCAGGGAAGTTTGAGTGGAAGAGAGAAGAGGAAGGAGAAAGAGTGGGAACTTCATAGAGAAGTGGGAAAGCTGGACTTGAGGACAAAGCGTGGTGCAGATGTAGGTACAAAAGTAGCAGGGAAAGAGGAAGGGAGGGAGGGCAGGGCGGGTCCACATGAATCCAGTTCCCAAGAAGCCTTGTGTTGTAATCCTAACTCATCTGCTTATGGATCAGGAGGAGGAATGAATAGGTAAGCTGTGGAGCAGATTGCTGAAAGATGTCGCAGAGTCTGTCATGAGACATTTTGAAGGAAATGTTGGACATGCACCTGTCGGGACTTAATGAGTTTTGGGGCTTATCTTGATCACCTCTTCTTATCCTGCTTTTTCTGTGATTCTGTGAAATCCCTTCCTAGTAAGAATGGTTTTCATCATCTGTTTGATGTGTTTTATGTGGAATCTCCCTCCCTGGAGGTTTTTCAAAACTCAATTTGAATCAGTGTTGAGCAACCTGATGTAATGTCAGAGTCAGTCCTACTTTGAGCTAGGGGTTTGGACAAGGTGACCCGCAGAGTTCCTTGCCAGCCTGAATTGTTCTATGTTGCACAGTTTACCGAAATGAGCTAGATTTATTATAAGCAGTTATTAATATTTTTAGTATTAACCTCCCCGGTGCATTCTAGAGCTGAAGAACTTGACACGCAGGATAGGTGGACTCATTTACTTCTTCAGTCAACAGTTCCTTCAATGATTAAAAATGTAGCACAGACTGAAAGCAGCTGAACAATACACTTAATTGAATTTGGAGGTCTTCATCTTCTGATCTGAAATGAGGGTTGTTCACATCTCCTTTGAAAACACTGGAAATACCAGGCTGTTCATAAACCTGAGGTTTATGCAGGTTGTTTCGGCTTGATTTGGTTATTAGTTTTTGTTTGGGCCATTTAGCTTTGGGAGAGGAGGCATTGTGAAATCTTTTTATAATGGTCTAGTGTTGCTAAAATCTATTTTTTCATGTAAGGAAACAGATTTTTTTCAGTCTTTTGTATTTTTATGACTTTTTTTCTTGAGGAGAGAATTAGGTTCACAGTGCAACATGGCATCTCTATGAGCTGAGTACTACAAATTCAAAGCAACAAGGCAGTCTCTGTCCCATAGAGCTTATGACATGGCAGCTTATGTTATCATTTACTTCTACGTAAAGTGACCTAAATCTTCTCTTCCCTATGCAGTCACTTACAGCAATGCAGAGAGATGGTAAAATGAGGATATAACCTCACTTTATATAAGCTTTATGAGGTATGTAAATTACATGTAAGACAGAAGAGAATTAGGCCAGTTATTTCTTCATCAGTTTCCTGAAACTTGATTTCTGTGTCCGCAGTCATATAATACTTTTGTCTTGACTTGTTTCCAAGCACTGGCTGAAAAAGGACATAAGAGATTTCTTAATTTTGAACCAAGTAAGAGAGAAATTTATGCAAACAGTCATGCTAAAGCTGAGGAAAATACTTATATGAAAGTAGGAATTTTTTCCTGTGTTCCCAGAAGCCGAGATAATGGTGCTGTTATTGAGGCCTCCTATGTGTTAGCCTAATATTTGGATTACTGATTTATTTCAGCAGCATTAACCACTATGTCAGAATTTGTCCAAATAGCAACAAGATATACACATGCTGGATTTTTGTTGCAGCGATTTAAAATGGTGTTCTTAAATATAAACTTTTCCAAGAATAACTTCCAAACTGATTGAATCATTTATTGTTTTTAATATGTTTGAACAATGTACTAATAACTGAGGCCAAGACTTGCAGAAATTATTTCCCAGAACTGTTCCGCCTCAACCCGTATAAAGACATCTGAAAAACTGAACCTGCAAAAATTCTGAAAGATCTAGGAATCTGGCTGACATTCTCATTTCTGGAAACCTTTTCCAGGATACAGAAGCATGTGATTTGTAGCCTAGTTCAGGCAAATTCTTTTAAATTTTTACGTCTCGGTTTGAGATTTGCCTTGATAAACATTGTGTCAAATGTTACCATTTTTACCTTCTCTAGATTTATTTTTAACCATCTTCACACCCTGTGCATTTCATGTGCTGTTGTAACACAAAACAAGGAAGATGAGCACTGTGTAGTGAGAAGAAAATTTGTTGGCATTAGTTTTGCTTGTTTTAATGCATCATTGAAGATAAAACACTTAAACCCAGATATTTTTAAAAAATATGTTTTCAATTACTGAAATAATAGCTTAGTGTGGAAAACTCTCATAATCATGCCACTGTCCTTGTAGCGAAGTTCTGCACAAAAGTCCTTCATAAGTTTGTGTTCTTGGTATCCATTTCGTTGACTTGGCCTTCTCTCCATTATTTGCTTTTTTATGTTCTATTTATTTGAAAATGGTACTTTGTATGACGTATCTGCTTACATGCTAAAATCTCAAACTGCCAGCGTCTCTAAGGTAGGAAGTACTGTAGCTGCGTGGCGCCTTGGCAGCCTGAAATGTTGAGAATTTTACAGTTACTCAAAGCATAGAGGAACTCCCCTGCAGGGTCTGTGCTTGAGCTGACTCCCAAGTCATGTACTTTAGCTGTTGAGCCACACTCATTTCTGGCTTAGATACTTCTCGGCAGAGATGAAATGATAGTTAATCAAAGGTGAGGGTTCTTGAAGGATACTAATGTTGAATTTTTCAGGTCAAACATAAAGTCTAGGCAGAGAGTTTGGCAGAGAAGAATAAATGCCTTGGGGAGATACATGTGCCTCCTGTTCAAATAGTGGAGCAACTTAAAACTTTGTTAAGACAGTGGAATAATTTTCCCAAATTCAAACCTGGATGTTTCAGGTACATTAGATGTTCTGGTACTAGGAGGACAGATAAAGTGCTTGCTCTGTTACAGGACTGTCATCATTGTTAAAAGTGCTGGAGTTTATTAAAAGTGCTGGAGTTTATGAATGCCCCTCGTGTAAGCAGATGAAACTGATTAACATATTATACATTAACTGCACAGATGGAAAGACATTGCCAGTTAGCATCAAATCGATTGGATTTACCAAAGCTAAGACTAAGAATGGATCGTGGCTTTGTTAAAGGGACAGATATTCCTCTTCCATTATCGTCTTGAGCTAGCAGGTTCTGGAACATGACGTTTTTCTGAGGTATCTTTGTTTCCTTTCTCAGGAGCTGTGTCAGCAACATAATTATTTTTCCTGATGATTTTACCAAAGCAAACCAAGTGAATTCATGTCTTTAAGATGACACAAGTCATTATATTCTTAGCTCCCCACTACCATTTGTTGACACAGAAGTGTGGAGAAAGTATGGAACATCTCTGAGTGGGTGTATACTTCTCTGCCTGTTGTTGCAGATCAACACTCAGTTGTTTGGCTCTATTACGTCAGCTAGCTTTGGCAGTGGCCCTTTAAGAGTTGCTCAAGACAGTTGAGAGTGAATAATACTCTGTAAATTATCTCGTGGAAAAGGGGTGCTTTTAATGCAGTCCTGACATTAGAGAAGTAAAGTGAGAAAGCAGTGGTGTTTGACCCAGTGTCCTTAATGGGGTTTGGATTACTGTAGTCAACAGGTAGATATTCAGGATTTTTTACATTACTGATTATGTTGGAAGGAATGTCTGTTAGTTAGAGCAAGAGGCTGGGAGTCAGGGTTTGGCCATAGCATTTTGACACTTTGCTTCCTTATGCCTCAGTTTACCTATCTGTAACAGAAGGACTTATACATATTTTGAGATTCTGAATAAACAGAATCATGCAAAGTGAAAGGCTTATTACTTGTGATTGATTTGTATTTTTTATTACTGTCTATTTACAATAGTTTATGATTTTTTTCAATATTTTCACTTGAGACAAAATCCGTTTGCTTTTTTCCGTTTGTTGTAGACTCGGTCTTTGCTCAGTGTATTTGAAGAAGATGCAGGAACGCTTACTGAATATACAAACCAGTTGCTTCAGGCAATGCAACGAGTCTATGGTGCTCAGGTAATTTTTCATTTGTGTTTCTTTTGTTCAATGTGCAGTAGAAGATAAATGGCTATTATGATGCTCTTATTTACATTAAACTTGCCAAGTACCTGCACCTCTTGTGGTTTAAGAGGAGTCTTGGGTGTTTTCCATCTGATATCTCAGCCCCTTCCTGTCTTGATGTTCAGAGAAGTCATATGCATGAAAAAAATTGTATCTTTTTTTCTGTCTTCAGACAATTAATAAAAGAAAAATTTGTGGTATGTGCTTGCCTTATGGTATATTTGAAGGCCAGCCTTGACAAAATTGCTTGCCTAAACATAGACACAATGCACAGATAGGTGTGCACACTGATGTTAGGCATCCAACTTGGGTGCTGTGTCTCCGTATTTGGAAGGAACTGTCTGTGTCCATTGATTACTGAGAGAATGTACAATTTGAGTCCTACTGGAGCTGAATACCCAAAATAGTCAGTGTGAAAAACATGGGAGCAGGAGCAGAAAAAAGGAACACTTTCTAAAGCTCTTATATGGCCTAAATGACTATATCACTTTGAAAGTAAAATCTGTAAGGCAAATTATATCCAGTGCTTTGGAAAACAGTGATTTTCAACTAGGATTCCCATGTGCATGAAACTAGATATTTCAGAATTCCGTATCTAGATCTCATAGAATATTTGCAAGTATTTATGTAGGTTAGATAGCTGAGTTCCTTAGAAGCAACAGCTCTTCTACTCTTAAACTGAGATTACACAGAGAGATGAAGAGAATGGGAGTATTTTGAATTTACTGGAAAAGTCAATGCCTGATTCTTATGTTATCAGGAATCATTTGGGCTATGAAACTACTGCAAGTGTGTGTCCGTTTGGTGGAATTGCTCTTTTAGGTAACTGACAGTATGACTTGGAAGAAAGCTGTCTGCTCAGGATCTAGCTGCTTACATCTGGAAGATCCAGCTTTGGAGAGCTTGAAAGCCTTCATGTCCTGTGTTCTGTGCAAATGCAGAGCAATTGGAGCCTTACAGCACAGCTCAGATACTTAGAAAACAATACAGCACATAGCCAGGGGTCTGGAGAGGTGACATGAAATCATCACTGAAAGTTGATGATGCACATTTTGGTACTTTATGAGTAACAAGAGTGTGGGCTTGTTGTATGGTAGAAATCTGAGACCAAAGAGCACATAGGACTGAAATAAGGGAAGGAAGGGAATCGGAGGATAAATATGGCTGGATTATTAAATGTCCAGCTTGTGATCTACATGCCTTTTTAGGATGTCATTTTAGGAAGCAGTTACTCTGGCCTGTGATGCATGAAAAAATGCTTTGTCTGCTTTTGTTTGCCTCTTCCTTCCCATCTCATTTTTTAGACTTCACCATTTCTGTTGCCCCATAGTTATGACATTTCCTCTTTCTTCTCACTGTCAGTGCATTTACCCATCTGTACTTGCAGCACTACTGAGTCTACTTCTTTTTCCAAGCACTTCTTAGCCACTTTCTTCCTGCATGCTTCCTGCTTTAGTTTGATGTAAGTATTTGGTCACTTGTGAATATTGTATGTGTTCCTTACAATACCTCATCAGATGTTTGATGCTGTTTTGAGATAGGGTGTGCATAGCAGTTGTTTAAAGTCAAATTTTGTGGAGGAGGGCATCCTACACTACCACTGAGTTAGGAAAATTCAGGGTTAGTGGCCAGTTTTAGGGACTTTACCAAGGACAATGGCTCAACATCTACTGTTCTTAGTGTTGCCGCTTCTGCCATTTAATTCCTTGGGAATCACTGTGTGTTCTGACTTTAGTTTAGGTTCGGGTTCTTGGGATCCAGTAGTGGCAAAGAAAAGACATTGCAGTAACAAGAAAGCATAAGTAGATCATATTAGTTATGTAAGTGGAAAAGAAAACTGAAACTTTTTATGGTTTTTATTCTGTATACACTTTTAGAAGTCCTGATATTTTTGCATGAGACCTAAAAGAACACACTATAATTGGGGCAGAATTCTAGTTTTTAAATAAAAACCAAAAGAAGTAATTGATTCAGCCATATACTATGCTTAATCCCCAAGAGGATGTTAGTGTTTTATAGGCAAACATTGATTTCTGACTAGTTCTGCTGAGCTTTGAAAATATCAATATATATTCATTGTAAGGAATTTCTCCTGAATGTTTTAAAGGCAAACATTATTTATGACTTAACTTGTCCTCAGTTTTTGAGAGGCATACCCGTTACTGCAAAACTTTGATTGCAGTTGTCATAGGAAGAGAAGTGTAATGCTGAATTGCCCACTGAACATGAATGAAGAGTTAAGAAAAATCTATGTGTAGTATTTGTTTTCTGCCTAAACACAACTTCAGAGAAAATCCACTTCTGATGTTGCATTGTTAGGAGACTCATTGTTTGGGCCTCACTAGCAGCATATTCATAGAATCATAGAATGGCTTTGGTTGGAAGAGATCTTAGAGATCACCTAGTTCCAACCCCGCTGCAATGGGCAGGGACACCCTCTACTGGATCAGGTTACTCAAAGCCTCATCCAACCTGGCCTGGAACACCTCCAGGGATGGGGCGTCCATAACTCTCTGGGCAACCTGTTCCAGTGCCTCACCACCCTCACAGTAAACAATTTCTTCCTGATGTTCTAATCTAAATCTCCCCTCTTTCACCTAAAAAACCATTACTCCTTGTCCTATCCCTGCAGTCCCTGATAAAGAGCCCCTCCTCAGCTTTCTTGTAGGCCTCCTTCAGGTACTGGAAGGCTGCTATAATGTCTCCTTGGAGCCTTCTCTTCTTTAGGCTAAACAAGCCAAACTCTCCCAGCCTGTCCTCTTACGGGAGGTGCTCCAGCCCTCTGATCATCTTCATGGCTCTTTTCTGGACTATTCTGTCACCTCTTTTCATTTTGAGAGAGAACAAGATTTGGTAGAGTGTAAAATTGAGAGTAGTGAGAAGTCAGGTTCTGAATTTGCCTTTGTATTTTCCTGACTTAAATTCTGTCTTTGCTGTGTCATTGTCATCCCCTGCTCTGATTTCCTTATCTGTAAAACAGGAATTACAGTTACTGACCTACTTTGAAGCAATGACACGAGTTCTATTTGTACAGCCATAAAAAGGGCTGGAATCAGTCATGGCAGTCAGACAAAACAGCAGTGGGTTGCACCAGTCCTCAGTATTGAAGAATCAGGGTTTATGCTCCCTCAAAAGAGGGACAGTTTTAAAAACTTAAATTGTGTTTTCTTCCTAACTACATCCTGAACTTCAAAATTTCCCAGGTGTGTCTGAACTGTATTGTCAAGATTTTTCTGGAGAAGTTTTCTAGAATTTTGGTGTTGTGTTGAAAACTCAGATTTTACTGTAATTCAAACCACTGTGGTTTGTGATTACATAACAATAGTTGCTGCTTCTGAATGGATGCAGTGCAAAATCTCCAGGGAGTAGCAGTTAGTACTAGTTGAAAGCTATTAATTATCCCTGTGGATATATGCATATATTTGTTGCAAAACACTGCTTTGTGTGCAGAGCAGCAGTAAGTTTATAAATTGACAGCTCAAACTGCTCTGAACACTTGGATTGGTGCATTTGAAACCAATCTCTATGAAAGACAGGAATATTTGCCTGGAATTTTTGAAACACTTGAAAAAATAGGAATCTTTTTGAACACTTTTTTTTTTCTTTGAGCTACTGATATCTGCTAGATGCTGGGTAGTTAACTTTTCAGACTCATATGTATTCAAGCAGGACTTCCATTTTGTGTGCCTTTGACTTTTCTAATGACAGTGGGGCAATTGCTGGGTTGAAGCCCATCCCAATGAATGTACCCAGTAAATGATGTAGACCAACCTGTGAAATTACTTGAAACTACTTTTGTCCCAAGAGTGGAATCATAGAATTATCTTGTTGGAGAAGACCTTTGAGGTCATCAAGTCCAGCCATTCCTGTCCAATACTAAACCATATCCCTAAGAAGCTTGTCAACGCATCTTTTAAACACCTCCAGGGATGGTGAGTCAACCACCTCCCTGGATAGCTTATTCCAGTGCCTAACCACCCTTTCAGTGAAGACATTTTTCCTAATTTCCAGTCTAAATCTGCCCTGGTGCAACTTGTGGCCATTACCTCTTGTCCTATCACTTGTCACTTGGGCCTGGCCATCCAGCCAGTTTGTTACCCAGCAGAGGGTGTGCTCGTCCAGGCCAATGGCAGCCGGTTTCTTAAGCAGAATACTGTGAGAAACGGTGTCAAAGGCTTTACCTAAGCCCAGGTATACCACATCCACGGCCTTTCCCTCATCCATTGCATGGGTAACCTTGTCATATAAGGAGATGAGGTTGGTCTGGCAGGACCTGCCTTTCATAAACCCACGTTGAGTAGAAGGAGGTGTCTGTATCATCCTGTCGTGGGATGGAGGCATTGCAGGGTGTTGCAGTGGATATGCTGCCTAGGCATGTAAACCTACTTGATGTGGAAGGGCCCATAACACTAGGCTGCAGCTGGGTGATGTGTTGCTAGCAGATTGCCTTTCGGTGAAAGGCCTTCAATGTGTGACAAACCCTTGGTTTCTCTGCAGGATCAGGACTGTGCTCTCACCTCCTTGGGCACCCACAACAGCTGTGGTAGGGTGGTGACTATTTTGCACATGGAATTTTTTAGTGAAAAAGAGACTGTGATGCTAAAAGGCATATGCAGTGTATGATGTCATGATTAAGGGGAAGTGACAGGAACCAGATGTATGGGCCATGCTCAGGCAGTGAGGTTCAGTTGATCCAGCAAGCCCATGTGTGTAAATATAGTGAAGCATTTTTATATTTCTTCAGTAAATAAACCACATCTGTGTGAGTACATGTTTTACTTCCTGCTGTAGTTCTCCCATCTGTGCTGTTGTGCCCTGACGTATTTATCAGGTTAGTGGTTCTATAGAGGAAATTGTCCTTACAGAGTCTGTTCTTGTAGTTCTTTCTTCTTGCAAACAAGCGCTGATGCTGCATTTGGCATTACTTCTGCCTGATTTCTGTGAATGTTGTGTTGAACATTCTGGCCATTTTATTAGCTAAGCAATAGGTAATGCAGTAAGCAGGGACTGCTATAAAACTTCCTTTACTTGAGTTGCATGCTGAGCCTCTTGCAATGGTGTGTGAGCAAAATGTGCCCAGCTTACATTCCTTGCTTCCTACTGCCGTAGTAAATTATTTTGAGATCTTTACTGTAATCTACTATAGAAATTACTTCATCTTCACTTGAGACAAAATGCCATTTAGAAACTCGGGAGACTGTTGTATCTCTACTGACTATTAGAAGGGATAAACATTTAAGCAGGTTAGAGGAAATAAGGTGCAGTATTTTGTCATTGGAAAGAGGTTTCATCCCATTATTCCTGACAAATCTGTCTAGATACTGAAAGCCATGGTGGTACGAGGGGAATAAAAAGAAACCCATGTTGCCTTTGTCAATATATCCAGAGAGAGAACAGCATGGGAATTGTGAAGTGTAGTTCTATTCAGCATCTGTGTCTCTGAGCAGTTGTTTTGTGATTCCAGAGTCACACGGGCAAAGCAGCGACAACCTCTGGTTCTCACTGCCCTTTTATGTCCCAGATCTAAGGAAGCTCTTTATAATTATGGGATAGTCTTGGGTTATATATATTGTAATACATGAGTATCAGGACAGCTTGTATCTGTCTGGGGCTATTGCAGTGCTTTACACCAGTGTTATTTTTTTCCCCAACACTTGCGTCTTTCAACGGTGCTGATTGTTTCATCTTCCTATGTATTGACTTCACTAGGCTGTAACTCAGTAGATGGTAGTCAAGCTCTCTAGGGCATGCATGGATTTTCACATTTATTGAGTTGCATAGCTAACCCCCAGTTATAAGAATTCTCAAATAAGTTCTTGCCAAACTAGCGAGTGAGTATTGATAGTTTTTCTTTTAATTGATTTATTTACGAGTCTGAGGGTACAATTGTGTTGCCTTTTCAAATAAAACTTTTTTTTTTCCCCAAATCTTTTGAAACAATGAAGTTTAAGTTAGCATTTTATAAACTTTCGGTTCCACATAGAGAAGCCTCAGTAGAGTATTAGACAGGACAGACACTTGCAATAAATTACAGTTGTCATCACTGACTTCTGTAAAATAAAGTGTATATCATTTTTCCATATTCATTCTGGGTTAGCATCATTTACCTATGTGCTTCCTGAGGCATATTCACCATGTGTTGCTAACAGAGGTAAGCAGAACTTTATCATATGGGAACAAATATATGTACAAAGCCATGGGAGCTGTTCTTAGTACTGCCTACGAAGCTGGAGTAGTCACCATGCCTGGAAACAAGTTAAAATGGCGGAATAGTAGAATAAATATATGGCATAGATGTATGGATGCTCTGCTTATAGTAATTGTTTTGCAAGAAACTGAAGAGATTCTTTCCCTACTGAACTAACCATCTTACTATAGCAGCCTTTCGTGTTTTACAGCAGAGTTTTTATTAGTGTCTTTGTTTCTTGAAGCTATGAGATGATCCTTTGCTGAACCATTCACATTTGTGAAGACTGAATGCCATGCTGTGAATCAGCAGCAGTGTGAGCCATATGTTAGCCTGATCTTGTAAAGTGCTGGGCAGCCTGAGCACCCGGGTGAGGCATTAAGCTTTCCCAGTTGTAAGCCAAATTTTATTATGTATCATTCTGCATGCACAGTGTGCATGAATAAATACCTTTACCAGTATCTTGTGTGTTTATGTGAAGAAGCCTTTGGCAGTTCTGTGGGCTGGTTACTTCTGAAGTTTTAAAAATGCCAGCTTTAGCTGGAGTAGGAAAGTACCTTTGCAGAAACCTTCATTATATTGAGATTGGAATTGGATGTGCTGGAATAGCTGTCTGTCTTTAGAAGTTAATTTATAGCTGAGCTTAATCCTTTACATGCCCTTAAATCTGGAGTCTGTTAGATGACGTCCATAGAAATATCTTCTGACTTCAATGTATTCGCCCTCAAAGTTTGTTTTGGAAAAATACAGAGAGACCCTAAAAAGGGATGGACTGCATCACTGGTAATTGGTTAATGTCATGGAGGTTTTATTACAGACTGGCTATGGAAAAATCATACAGTCTACTGACGATATGAACAGTTTGGTGAACAAAGGTGATAATGAAGAAAGTGGAATTGGCCCAGAAAAATCACATGCCTTTGCTCTGGCACTAGATTAGAAAATAACAGTTGCACATTTTCTTGCTGACTTATTCAGAGGCAGGGTGAGGTACTGACATAATTTGAGAGTTAAACAATGCTTTTTTATCTATTGTTTTTTAATTTCTGGTAGATTAGTGCTTGATTCAAGACACCACTTACATTACCTTGTCTATGAGAAATGGTGTTGGTGAACTTTATAAAAACCTTTTCCTAGGGCTGGCATGCCAGCCAAGGTTAAAATGGAAAAGAAAGTTAGCGCATCTGTATTCAACTGATAGCTTGATACGTATTTGTGTACAGTCCTTTCTTCTTTTCTGGTATACTTTTTTTTACGGTTATGCTGCAATGATGTATTCCCTGCTAAGTAAAATCATCTAATAAAAATGAATGTGTTTGCAAGGCCCTGTACTGGTGAATTTTGCCTTCATTTAGAATACATGCATTTCTGTTTAGTATTTTACTGGGTTTTTGCCTGATACATAACCTCATCAATAGCTCTCAGTCCAGAAATGCTTGATGAATTCTGAAATATCAAAGTTATGTGGAAGAGATGTGAGCAGGCAGTCAGGACTGTACAGTACCTTTTTTTTTTGCTGTGGTATACTGAATTTCAGTCCCTTCAGGATATAAGTGAATATTGCTGTATTCCATGGGAAAATGTCTTGGAAGTAGATTAAAACCTGTCAAAATAATTTGCCTGGATTTAGTGGATCTGTCAACTGAAGCAATGCAAATAATTTTTAAGTCTTGAGAGTGATTAGTACTGGGGGAGGAGTGGGTAGAAGGCTGATTAGGAAGCAATAGGAGGAGGATTAAACCACACTTTCCCAGATTAATGTGCTTAGCAATGCAGCATTGCCACTTGGTCAGCAGAGCACTTCGCCTCCTTCCTGTTCCTTATGCAATGTGGCAGTGTTTCAGTTTGCTAGATTAATTTGATTTGATTACAACTGTTTGGGAGAGGCAGGGTGTTTGGTTGTTGTGGGTTGGATTTTTTTTTTTCCTAGTAATATAGTGAATGATTTTTTAGCTCTAATGGGAACAAAGTCTGGCAGAGGTTGTGAAGAAGGATGAAGGACCCACATGGGCAGGGATTTAATAATAAGTTGGTGGTGTCCAGGCGCAAAGAACCGAGCCTATAAATGAAAAATGTGACCTGCTGGCATCGGTGGGGTATCAGTGACATGTGGAACTGTTCTCCCAAAATCAGTAGAAAATCCCGAGGTAAATTTTATGTCAGGCCCCTGCATCAGTTTGTTCTGTACTTGGAGTAGCATGCCATGAATGTCTGCTGGGAGTCTGTATGTGACTGTTGTGACCTGCTCAAGTATTTGATATGGTGTTGTTAACTTAGGCCCCTTTGAGACCCTCAGGGTTTATGTATTTCCCCCGTTACCCTCTCATACTGGAGACGGCCCCTGTGGAGTGGTGATCACTGGAAGATGCTTCTTCCACACATCTCTTTGTGTTGCCCATCCTCAGACTGTCTCACACAGATGAGTAATGATGCTCTTTGTTACTTTTTGGATATTGAGTGAAGGAAATGAGGACCCGGTAGTCTTCAAAAACCAAACTGGTAGAACCTTTGAGGATGGTTGACACAAAGGAATAGGATACCTTTAGTATCCGCCCATTATTATGAAGTTTCTTTTAGTGTTGGCAACTTTAATCCGGAAGCATTTATTTTCCAAATTCAGAACAGACCACACAGTTGCAGACTTTGCAGGAATGAGTGAACTGAAACAAAAAGGGAAAAAAAGGAGCATGTTTCTAACACTCAGTTAATTTCAAAAGATTTCTCTCACCCTGACCCAACTGTACCACTGACAGATGGCATCACAGTTGCTGTGCGAGGACTTTGTCTTCTTGCAGCTCTTGCTCAACTCTATCTTTGAGCTTGTGTTTATGAAAAAGATCGTAGGTCTGAGAACCCCTCTGCTTCTTCTTGTAATCTTAAATTCATCTTTGGACTCCACCCACATGCATACAAAGAAACAAACAAACCCTTTTAATGTCATCAGGCCACATAAAAGGAGGCTCATTCTTCCTGTCATCAAGTCATTGTTTGCTAGCTCTCACTTTGAAGGTGGCAAAGGCTCTCAGGTGTTCTTACAGCTTGGGAACAGATAGTTAAGGCTCATTCCTATCTTTGCCTGAGCCCTTAATGAGGTTATTTAATGTATTAAAAAACATGACATCTTTTTCCATCCACTGTCTCGTGAAATACTTAAATGCCAAGTGCTTGTGTAAAGCTTTTTCATATTAAAAACTATGCAGTCTGCATAAACAACGTGCAAATCTTAAATGAACCCATGGCATTATTGTATGAAAGTATAATGCTCATTACAAGTTGGTCTGAGACAAGAAACAAGAACAATCCATCACTGTGAGGTGGGAATGATGATGGGGTACAAATGATCTGAGTTTGGACCCAGATTAACTCAGTTCTGAGCCCGTGTTTGTACCTTGGAAGCCCTCTGGTCTCCTATCTCCAGTCACCTGTGAGCATTATCCCCACAGTGTTGAAAGTTGGTTGGAATTAGCTGACCCATCTTTTTCTGCCATTTCTTCGTATATAACTACTGTTACCTAGGCTCTGGCTACCTCTCTTCATTCTTTCTGAGCACTTGGACATTCTTAAGTCTCTGGCTAGGTGTTTGGGTCTGGCTGTCCTTCCTGGCGTGCCAAGGTGGTGCGGAAGCACCAGGCTGTAATGCAGTATGTCAGAGGTGGCATCAGGCCAAACTAAAGGGCATTTCAGAGTCTCTGGCCCAGATAGTTAAATGTGCCATGCTCTGCGTGCTCAGGGTGACAAGGGAGAACAAGAGAGCACACAAACTCTGTCCCAGTTTTAATGGTTTTCTGTACCAGCCCCAGCATAAAGGGTGCTATTAAAGCAATTCGGAGATTGCATTGAGTTTTACAAACTCTCTATGACGTTATATATTTGGAGAGAGGAATAGATTATGTTAAGGTTTAAAATGAATTTAAATGCGAAGTGGATAGTTTTCTGCATTACTGAGGAAGAGAAGGATTTGATGGGTTAGGACAAATCCCAGTTCCCCCATTTATTCCAGTTTTAAGTCATTGTTAACAAATCAGGAGCAAAGGAAAGATTGACATATCCAAATGCTTGTCTGGTTTTTTTTGCAACTGTCAAGCGAAATTATAAAGCCTCCCTACAAGTCTTGCTTTGCATAAGCACATCTTAAGGATGTGTATATTTCATTGGCCAGTTTAGCCATGGGAATATAGAATTTATGTGCTGTTTTGTACTCCTGTATCAACTTAGAGCACTGTCATTACATCAGTATATTCTTGAGCGTGAGTGCATTCTTTAAAGGCACATCTGCCAGTTTTCTGTATTGCTGTAGATTTTTGGGAAAATGATCAAACAAGATGAAACATTCCTAGGCTGGTATGACAGCTTGCATGTTAGAGGTGGTTCTAGTTTTGTTATTTTGGGGGGTTAGAGAGGGAGAAACCAAACCCAAAACTAAACCCCAAATGATACATCTCTTTAAAGTAGTTAAACAAACTGATGATTGATTAGATCTGAAATGTACCTGTTATTACTACTTCTCTATGCAAGTATTTTGGGACTTGTTGTTTACATACAGCTGAGTGTTTGTGAAAGTAGTTGCAGATTCAGTCACGAAGCTGGTAACAAAGAAGTAGTGACAGCAGAGCTAATGGCCTTCCATTATTTCTAATAACATGTCATTTTTGTTTGTAGAATGAAATGTGTCTTGCCACACAACAGCTTTCCAAGCAGCTCCTTGCCTATGAAAAGCAGGTATGTTCAACATATGCCTTTGATTTGTTTTCAGACTCAGAACTTGTAAAGAAGTCTGTGTAAATAGTGTAGTTTCCAGAAGTGCTTATAGAATTGACTTTACTTGGTTTTATGTGAATACTGGTGAAAAATTCCCTAACGTGTTCAATGGAGTCAGGTCACTTCTGAGAATCTTAAAGAAAAAAAGAAGTGCAAGGGTAATAAATTTACAAAGATGCAAAGCAGTTTGTTCCTATTGTATGACTATGAATTTAAAATGAATATTATAACCATTAATTATATGTTGTCCAAAATGCATTCATTTAAAACAAGAGGAGCGGGGTAAAGAGTACTTATTAATAAATTACTGTTTTTCCATTTAGTTTTATAGTTTATTGCATTTTGTAGGAGTATCATTACCTTTGTAGTAAAACACATTGTGCTTTATGCTCCCGTGTATTGATTTATAGATCAAATGTGTGTTTCTGCTTTCAGCATTTTGCCTTAGGTAAAGGAGATGAAGAAGTGATATCCACCCTTCATTACTTTTCAAAAGTTGTGGATGAGGTAATTTGATTTGCCAATATATATTTTTACAATATAGAATATTGGTGGGTTTTCTTTTGGTCTTTGTCCTTTTGATTCTGGGGTTTTCCACCGAAGGCTAGATTGTGCCTAGGTCTTACAGAATCATTTAATTGCAGGGAGGGGAAAGAGAGGAAGAAGTAAAATATCACCCTTTTGTGATTGTTAGAGCTGTTTCTGCGGCTTGTCCCAGTTGCTGGCTTCACAGCAAAACTGAGCTTCCTAAAGAGGAGAGCAAGAAGAGACTGAAACGTTTCATCTAGGCTGGGGCCATTTTTAATGTAATTCCATTTAAAAATTACATTTGCATTTTTAAGCTTTAAACACTGCAATTTGAGCCAAAACCTGCAGGGTAGCTGTGAATTAATAAAGTTGCAGTTTAGTTTCTGTGAGGTCACACAGAATGCAGAGATGTCTGGTGGAGGGTGCAGAAATGCATGCTGAAGGCAGGTTAGGTACTACAGCTATGTGTGCTGAGCAATTCTGCTCTCTGTAGGTTGTTGCTGAGTACTGAGTCTTTCTAAATGTTTTTGTTAGACTTGCCCGTATAACATTTAAATATAATCATAGTATCTACGTTATCATTGCTTAAGTATCATTTGTCACGTCATTCTTCCTGTTGTGTGCAGGGCTGTGCCATCAGAAGAGTGATGATGGTTTTGTTTGTCTACTTTCAGCTTTGGTTAAGAAGGCAGAAGGCTGTATTGAGGTCTACTTTTTGGAGCAGGAGAGGAGATAGGAGGGTTGTGGGGCAAAAAATAAGTTAAAAATTTACAGCCCGTGGATAACTGACAATATTGTGAAAGGAATCCCAGGGGTTAACTTTTCCCTTAGGCTTCTCCCACTGGGTATCTGCTCTTAGAGGATACTTGAAAAGAGCATTTGTTGTCACAAGTGTAGTACTTGTCTATATAAACTGTGAATAAATCAAAACAAGAACTTTTTCCTTCCCAGGTACAAGAGAACCATCCCATTTAGGAGCAAAAAGCTGAGAACCTCTCTGATCAGTTCTTTGGTCACATTTTCCTCTCACAAGAACTTGCTCTGTTCCTCAGCCTCCTTTTCTGTGCGTTTGTTACTCCTCTGTGCCTGTTTCTCAGTTGTCTGTTCTACAGGCATTGAATTGTCCTCATTTAGTTTTGTATTGTCTAGTGGGAAATACTGTCCTCATCCTCACCTGCATAACTCCACTTAGAGGCCTCCAGGATACCTTGAGCAAGCAGGCAGAGTATTGTGTTAGTGTGTGGCTCATTCTTAGTTTGCGGTATCAGGTGCTTGAGCAGTGTAATTGATAGTTGTCCTACCTGAACCCCTCTCATATTCTTAGCAAGCTGCTGCTGATATGAGAGCCTTGCCTTTGACCTAAACAACGTCACACAAGTGCTTTAAAATATGTCTCAATGCACTGAATTTTAGAGAAACAGAAAATCAGGAATGGAAAAACTACTCTGAAGGTGAAGTATTTGAGTGGGACCTTTCACTGAGTTTTCCCCCTGTTGTGATTGTCCTGGGTAGCCCTCACGAATGGAGAGAGATTCTAGTCGTCGTGGTGGGACTGTAGCCCGGTGGTGTAGAAACTTAACAAAAACTGGTTAATAAGGGCTCACTGCAAATTAAATCCTATTGAGTTAAGCATTAGCATTAATGGTCAGGTGGACTGCCCTAATACAGCATGGGGGAACTGAAAAGTTCTTGAATCCTTGGGAAATACCAGGAGAAATTAAGCATTTAGAGGAAAATCCCCATCTGTCTTGCATATCTTAAGAAATGTATTTTGAGCACTGAAGTTCATCAAAATACATAATATCGTTTTCTTTGTCTGCTGGGTACAAATGGCAGGTGTGCTTCTTCAACAGCTGGAGAGTGCTGTTATTTTAATTTTTTTTACTTCCACTATGTTTTAGGGCATTCCTCTGTTCTCTGTTTCAGCTCAATATCCTTCATTCTGAACTGGCAAAACAACTTGCAGATACAATGGTCCTGCCAATAATACAATTTCGGGAAAAGGATCTCACAGGTAAATTTTAAGTTTTAATTTTCCTCATGTGGTCCTTCTTGCTTATTTCATAATAAACTGATACATAATGTCATGTAATAATTTGCTGTTTGATGATTCACAGAAGAGTTTTTTTATGTTATTTTTTTTTCTGCTACAAAATTTCACTGACAGGTACAGGCTTTTACTCGCATTTAAATAGTGCATGCTCACCAGGTAAGGCTTTATGCACCATATGGTGCAGGTTTGAAAATACACAGCTGTGTTCTTTGTTGGGTCACTCTGCTTTTACAGTGTCATTTACTCAAATCATTAACATTATAATGGCCTAAAGAAGAAAAGTGTAGCAATGAATCTGGCTTGCAAACAATATTTATCCCACTTCAGAAGTTAGAGTTTGTTTGAACAGCACAAGCATGAATGCTTTTTTAACTTCAGAGTATAGTATGTTCCCTTCCTTTTAACGAATCAGTCCACTTTAAATCCTTGTCACCCAAGGGTAGTTACAGGTAACGTGATTGCACAAACTTGGAAATGCATTACTTAAACAGCAGAGCAATAATGCAAACATTTGGTGTAATTTCAAAAGAAAGAAATTCATATTCAAGGTCAAGGACTCTCTAACCTACTCATGCAACAGAAACGTGAGGGTTTTTTTGCAGTGTTTTACTCTTTTAAAAACCCACTTCTCGACTCACTAAGCTCAGTCCTATTTATGTACTTTTTAAAGACATCATTTTGGTGGGAGACAAAAGAACCCCAGCAAAATAGTGACTACTTACAATTCCTTATATGATACCATGTCATTTGAAATTGTGAAGAAATCAATGGATGTCTTGTTTATAATATGTCAAATATAAAGCAGTATTTGGATGGTAAGATCTTGATTCTAAAAGCACTTTCCCATCTCTTTAATGTGGCTTCACTGATACAGTGATTCTACTCCCATCTTTATGGATTCTGCTTCCCCGGTTCATAAAAGAAGGGATAAAAAGAAAATGCAAGTGAAGCCTTCAACCAAAGCCTCAGCTGCTTCATGACAAAAAAATGAAAGTTTCTTCAGCTTCCCTGGATGTAAAAATCTTTTTTGTTCCATTATCACAACCTCCTTTTTTCTCTGACACCATCTGCAGAACAGCATTTCTGTAGAACAGGCCTCTACTGGCCTGACCATGTTGAAATTTCATCACAGGATTAAACAAGGCAGAGGAACTGTGTTCTTGTTTTCACTTTTGATCTTGTTATGCGTATGTATTGAATACTGTAGAAACCTCTAGGTACAAGTTAGTCACACCTGGGAAGAATTTCTGCTTTTCTGCGTTAGGGTCCCAAGGAAGTACTCCGGGGAGAAAGGTGGCATGAAGCTGATAAATGTGTAGCTTGTTAAAAAAACTCAAGAGACCATGATGACATTGTACTATTTGCCCTTACTCTTTTTGAAGTTGCAGAATGTCTGTTCTTGTGAATGTGCTTTCTCTGTAGATTTTTGAGGAGGTTTTGCTAGTTGCAGCATGCATTGATGTGGACACTGAGAGAAACTTGTGCCCAGCACTTGTCAAAGTTTACTTTCTCTTTCTTCCACCTGCATAAGAAACTCATGGCCAGAGTTAGTTACATAAGCATCATAGCTAGCAGTCAGATGCATATTTCTTTCCACGGAGAAACTTAGCCAAAGTTGTCCTACGTGGGTGAAGATTCATGTACAGGAAAGGGGTGATGTTCATATATCTCTAGGAGTTACATCTCTCAGTATCACATAAGAGTTGCCAGGAAGTTGTTTGGAACTGCTGATCTTTTGTGATAGGGGTGGGCCTTTTGTTATAACAAGCACACTGAAATGGTGCTTCTTTGAGTGAATTACACTGGTAGATGAGGAATCTTTTTCATAGTGATAACTGACTCAATGAAGTAAAATCACTTGACTCTTAATTTGCTATCTGCCTATTCATTTCTCTAGCAGCTCATCTATTTTGTCATTTTCAAGACAGGCACAACTTATGCATTTCTGCTTTGAAAGGATTGAAGTGACTTAGGCATTAAATGTGCCATAAATAATTTCAGTTGAATGAAGTGTTTACAGCTGTTTTTACTTTGAATATTTGATTTCTCTTTTCCAGAAGTAAGCACACTGAAGGATCTTTTTGGCCTTGCTAGCAATGGTACGTTTCCCTGTTTTGTTTGTTTCTAATGGTTGCACACCTGTTATATCAGAGAAGACATTTTTAATCTACGCACACACACATCACATGTCTAAAAAAATAATATTCCTTGTCTACAGAACATGATGTGTCCATGGCAAAGTATAGCAGGTTACCGAAAAGGAAAGAAAATGAAAAGGTAATGAACCTCAAAGGGAAAAGGAAAAGTTTTTTCATCAGCTGTTCTGTCTGCTTTGTTGTTTACTTATAAACTTTGGATAGTACATCAGTTAAATTCACAGTAGCTCGAGAGTAATTGTGATTTTATTTCCAAGCAGACACAAAGCTTGTAAACATCAGTTCCACAAAGTTATACCTTGTTTTCTCCGAGTTAGTTAGAAATGCATTATAGAACAGAATGTGATATAACATATTGTGAGTTATTCACCTCTGACTTCTACACTTGTGGGCTTGTCTCGTAATCTCAGATGCAAATAAATATTGTGCTGAACTAGTGCACTTCAGATTCAAGGGAGCTCTTAGAACAATCCAAATGGCTATCCAAATGGCTATAAATAGATTTGTATAGGCCTGCTGTTGTATGGCTGATGTGTTGATGCTGTAACACTTGGTACAATTCATTGTGGACTGTCATGAAGCCTTGTGTCTGCTATTCATGTAGAATTCTGTGTTTTGCCTCTATCTTCCTGCTAGATTTCTCTGTATGGATTGTTTTTTCACATAAAGTACACATAACTCTATTGGTAGGATTGTTTTATGCTGCTTCTTTGCCCACTGGACCGTTACTCCAAAATGTATCCCTGTATGCCAAAAAGCGTGTGATTGGCCCTATCCTGAGTGCATCAATTCTACAGGATGGTCCTTTAAAGGAAATGCATTATAGAACAGAATGTGATATAACATATTGTGAGTTATTCACCTCTGACTTCTGCACTTGTGGGCTTGTCTCGTAATCTCAGATGCAAATAAATTTCTTGCACTGAGATCAAATCCAGAATTTCAGTTGTGGTAGTTTGTAGTCACATGGGCTTACGTATCCTGCCAGAGAAGGGCTTGGAGTACTTGCTTTGGGGTTTGGATTTGCTTTCTTAAGTTTCTCATACTAATGTGGATAGTTCTGTAATGAGAGTTGTTTAAAAGTAACTAGCAAATAATCAGTAAATATACCCATAGGCACTGCAACACGCATTGCCAACCTCTTTTCTTTTTGTTCAGCTTAAGGCAGAAGTGGCAAAAGAAGTGGCAAATGCAAGAAGAAAGCAGCACCTTTCATCTCTGCAGTATTACTGTGCCCTGAATGCTCTGCAGTACAGGAAGAGAGTGGCAATGATGGAACCTATGCTAGGATACACACGAGGACAGGTATAGTCAGTAAAGCACCTGTATTGCTTACATGTGTCCCTGGGAAAAGTAAAACATTGTAGCTCTGGATTCCTTTTGAGAACTGACAAATGATAACGAGGGGGACGACTTGTATTCAGCTTGCCTTGATTCTAACAACTGATTTTGTTTGTGGCAGATAGATGAATGTTTAGGCACTCAGAAAAGATAGCAATATAAAAATAAATCCAATCCAGTTATATGCAAAATCAGCCTGGGGTCAACTTTTTCATGGCTAAGCTATCAGTGCAGCAACATTTACTCCCACTGTTTACTCTGTCTGCACAAACTCTCCTATGTAGCAGTTCCCTTCCTGGCACATAACGTTCAGCATACTGATGAGGAGTGTACACGATAGGGAGCAGAGCATGCACTGGAGAACTGGAAGAACAGAAGAGTGGATTGAGCGTAAGGCTGGCAAATCCTCCTTCTGATCTTTATTCTATCTGCAATTTGATAGAGCATTTATCAAGTCTATAAAATGCAGTAGTAATACTGATAATCTGACTCTTCAGGATGTCAGGAGGATTAGCAAACCAGTATTTTCACAGCACTTGATTCTCATTACCACCCATTTTAAGGGTCTGTTGTGCTTCGACATTGATGAAAGAAAGCATTGGGAAAAGGAGAATTGGGCTTTGAAAAGAGAAACAATGGATGCAGTGCTCTGTTTGAGATCGTAGTGTGGATCATCATCTCCATTGTACTGTCTTCTGCAGATCATGTGTCCCATACAAAATATGTAATGAATGAGAATTCAGTCACATTACCCACCACAGGACTTCACACTGCTTCTTTGCTGTAATTACACTAAGTTAAAGAACTGTATTGGTTTCCCCTACTGGAAGCCAAATGAAACTTTCCTTCCCTGTATTTTATCTGGCAAAGCTGCTGTATATCAGTGCTTTATATAGGCAAGTCTTAAGATGTCATGGGAATGACTGAATAGCCAGAAGCCAGCTGATATTGATGCATGGATACTGTGAACTGCCTTTCAGCTCAAGTATGTGTTTTCTTTATTAATTACTCAAAACATGTCTCGTATTTCACGTTTCCAACGAATGAGCAGGCCATAAAGAATTTTTGGAAGAAGCAGTGGCTAATTCAGGGTTTATTTGACTGCAAAGTGACATAAACATCTAAGCTAGGTGTGTCAGTCTGTCATGAGTGGAATTTAGAGCTCTTCCCTCCTGAAGCAGGCCTCTGAAATAGAATGGGTGAATTACTCTTTTAAAAAAGTGTGCTTTCTCGCCTTTGTCTGTAAAGGGAGTATCTGGTCAATAACATTGATGCAGAAATCTTGAGTTACAGGTTAAGAGGAATCCCACATCCCAAGGTTAAGAAAAAGGAATGGAATCACAATTAAAATTGGATGAAATGACTTATACATTGCTTCACAGCCAAGAATTTACTTTTACATCTTTTTCTGGAGTAGTTCACTGATTTTATTTGTTATTAAAAAGCTGATTAATTGCACACGTGCTAGCTGTGTCCCATGTTTCACACAGTTGCCAGTAGGTCCTAAGGATGACTGTGTGCCCCACAGCAGGTAACCCAAGGTCAAGTCTACCCTGAGTACTTTGCTGCTGTTGCGTGCCTGCTGAGCCATTCCCGCTAAGTGAATTCATCTTCTGTCACAAAATGCGCACTTTGGACTTAGCAGCTTTTTTTAGCTCCTTCAGTAGAACAAAATCCAAGGTAATCTGTAGTTGATACAACTGGTTGCCCTGGAGGCTTCTGCTAGCATAGCTACACTTTTTCACTTTCCTGACTGACTTCGCTATAGGAGTTTAAAAATTTCCAGGTTGGAGTTGGTAATCCAGGCTAGACTGCTAAATCTAGTGGATGCTTTATGTCCCATTCCTTTTGCTATGGTGGCATTGCAGGCAGTGGCACCTAACACCTCTAGACCCAGTCCTGCATAGCGCTAGCGTGGGAGAAGGCTGCCTGTTCCCTTACTTCAGTCATTTAGCAAGTTCATTGGAAGCGTACCTGTCAGCAGCACATAGCTTACGTGTGTGTAAAAGAGTGTGTGAAGGGCTGGAAAGCTGCAGAAGGGAGAAATACAAAGAAAGGCAACACAGCTGTTTTGACTGTGTGTTTGATTGCCAGCCAAAAGTATCAGTCATAATGCGTTTGCTCTTAACAGTCCCGCAATCTGTTATTTGTCTGCCAAAGCCAAGATGACTTCCAGTGTCCCCTTTTTTTTTTATTTTTCAGATCAACTTTTTTAAGAAAGGAGCAGAGATGTTTTCTAAAAGAATGGACAGCTTTTTACAATCTGTTTCAGACATGGTTCAAAGGTAACGCAATACTTCAGCACTGTAACTTTCAGCATGTAACAGAGAGCGCCTCTGTGTCTTTCTCATGAGAGTCCTTCCATACTTGCAGTGCATTGTTGGGCTTATTTTGTTAAAGCAGCAGGTGGAAAGGAGGTGTATTTGTACAGGTAAAGGAAAATGCTGTCAGTGCAGAATGCCACAATGATATCCTGTCAAGTGCTTGCACGCTTCCTTACATCCCTGTGCCTCTTGACGGATACAAAGCACAGAATCTGGGCTTGAAATGGGTTAACAAAATTAATATAATAGAGCAAAAGTGCATTCTAAATTAGAGGTATTTATACTTACTGGGGTCTTCTGTAATAATACTGTTACAATAACCTGTTAATCTCCCAAATAAGGATTTAGAGCTTCTAATGTTTGATGTCGTACCTACATAAGGCAAACAAATCTCCTCCCCCTGGAGAACATATTCATTGCTTCTAGTAAGGCTGTATTGTTCCACTAAGTTCAGCTTGCTTTGGCTAAGTCCTTATTTCAATAAACTGCCTCACTTTTGTATCCCTAATTTTATGGTAATTTTTCCTCTCCCCTCTCTGTCCCCTTACTTGTAGTGAAGATTGACATTTTCTTTATAATTAATAGCCTGTAAATGTAAACCGTATATTTAAAATATAATCATATTAGACAGAACATTAATCATTTATTTTAAATGAGCTGGAACACTAAACCGAGTCCTTCACTTTATTGCTTCGTGCCTTTCATATTGAACTGTGTCCAAATCATTACTTATTCTGACTCTGATGGCATTTTAAATAATGCATGCTTGTTAATTTGAGAACAGTGGGATAAGTAATCTCCCTGTATAGTAGATTCTTTGACTAAATGATTCTTTACTTCCTGTACCTCTGTACTTACTTATGCACTGGCTTCTGAAATAATTCCCTCCATAGTCTACATAGCTTTTGTACAGACTGGAAGACAGATTTTAAACTCCCTTGTAGTGCCCTTTATTTATTAAGGCTAGAGCACCTTGCACATGTTTAAGATACAGTAAGGATCCTGCCATTGGATGGATCCACACCATAGAATAAGCCCGTGTTTTCCAAAATCCGTTGGGTTTGGATTCTGGATAGTACATAGTAGTAAATGGAAGCAAAACCAGGCTGCTCAGTAGGTTTGCTGAGTCTGTTTTTTGTGTTTTAAGTCTGTCACACAGCAAAACTTCAAAGTGCAACTCAAATGTAACTAGTGGAGGAATGTGACATCTTTGGAAAAAAACAAAAGAGGAGCTTGCAAAATTCTGAATGACACTGTGCAGCTTGGAAATTACTGACACAAGACATGGTTTTATGACTAAAGATTACACAGCCACTGAAAACCCTGCTGCCCACTCCTTTCCTTTAGTGCTGGGGATCACAAGGCCTCAGTGAGTCAGACCTGCTTGCTAATCAAGCTAAAAGCTTTGTATTTGTCAGATCTGTTTTCTTGGAAAAAGAAGCCGATCAGACCCATTGTGCATTACAGAATTTCAGCAGTGATGTAGTCTTGCATCTGTTTAGGCTGATTGTGAAACTGAGTCTTCATATTTAACTGTATTTTTGTTTATACAGTGAATATTACTAACAGAGTAAAAACACATAAGAGAGGACAGATCAGTAAAACATTCTCAGTAACGAACTGGTCTCATTGCTACAAAACATATAATTTCAGAATTGTCAGCTTTTCTCTTCTTTCTCCCTCGGAGATAAGAGAAAAGTGCCTTAGGGAGAGAAATCCAGTCTTTGGAACTATGAAAATGCCAGGGCGGTTCTGTCAGAAGCAATTTGTGGTCCAAGAAAAATGACTGATCAAAAGACTCATTGAAGTAGCGCTTATGTAAAAACTGACAGCACTGTTCCATTTTATGGCAGAATGGAATTTAAATTCTTATTTTGACATTTAATGATACTGTTGAAAGGTGCTAGCTTGCAAAATACGATCTAATTTAGTTCAGAACTGATGATATTGTGTGACTTGGCTAGGTGGTAAGATGCACACAGCTGGTCTCATTTTGGAGTTGATGTGTAAGCCTAGAAAGTCTCAGCTTTCTAAAAATGTGGAAAAGCTGGAAATAGGCTAACATGAAACAGACTAACACCATGGTGTAAGAGTAACTGTTCATCTGGCCAGTCAGCTATTGCTTACTGCTGACATAAGTGCAGCACTTTGTAGATTACATCAACAGCTACAGAGTATCAGCAACTTCTACAAAAGACTGGGGAGAACAGGATAAGGATCAGACATACTTGCCTTGTATTTTCCACAGGCTTTTTGATGCTTTGTGGTTATGCCCATTGCATCACTGTGTATTGATCAAAAGAGTCTGGGAGTGAAACACAGACTAACTGAGGTTGGTGGAAACAAGGCAGGTTTATTGGTGTGATGGCACTGTAAAGTGGTCTGTGGGAACCTCTGAAAATTAAGTGGGTCCCAATGATTGTCTGACAGTAGAGCTAAGAAAAAAAATAATGAAGGTATTTCACTGGCTTATGATGATGACTCTGACCTCTCTGCTTCCTTGTGCCAGTAAAACTGCTGCTGTTTCCCCCTTTATGCCAAATGTGTCTTACAGGAAGATTTTGAGTACATAGATACTCAGCACTGCAGTACATATCTCTATACCGCTTCTGCAATGAAGCATTATGCACAGAGTATATACTATATCCTGAGTTAAATTTTGCACTCAGATACCCCTTCACACTTACAACTTTCAGCTAACTAGATTTTTACAACGGTTTTGTTCAAAAAAAGGTCACTTTTGCCAGCCTGCACTGAGGATGTTTTCCGAATCACACCAAAGTGGAAGACAATTTTATATATATAAACATACATAATACATAAACAAAAACTAAAGCAAAAATGAGATGAGCTGTAGATGTTGTTATTATGTTGTTCTGAATTCATGGAAAACTTCCTGTTGAAAATCCATGACCAGTTAATGGGTAATCTCATAACATGAATTCCTGCCTATTATGCAGTTGCAGGAATTAGACAAAGTTCTGTGAAAGCCAAGAGTAGAGCCTGCTTTGAACTGCGCTGCTGCATTAGGGCAACATCAATGTGTTCAGCAGTGTAAATTCATACAAGCATTGCTTTTAGAAGCTGTCTCTCCAATAATAAACTTCACTTTTCACTCTCAGCCCTTAAGCATTTTTCATGTGCTCATTCCATTCATCCAAAACAATCTCTTAATTCTGATCATTACCTCTGTACTGTTTGGGGAAAGCAGATAACCATGCTTAGTACAAACTGCAAAAAAAAGAAAGCATAGCTGCTGTATGAGACATACTGCAAGTAACATCTTGAAGCTGGGCTTTCAAAATAAAGAGCAAGGGGAAATCCTGGCTATGCTCTTGCTGCCATCCTGCCAAAGACACCCATATTTTCCTCAAACCATTGTTACTACCTTCAGAGTGTATGCATCTTGTCTCTTCAGGCTCAGATGATGTTTTTTTGGGAGTAGTTCCTTATTGTATGCCTCTCTCCCATTCTTTCTTAACTGCACTGATTTATCTAGTCCTTAGAGAAAGCCTTGGACATGTAGTCTTACATCATATTTCCTAAAAAGTCTAGCCTAAAAATAAACTTTATCTTGCACTACTACTCTCAAATGCCATTTGAACTGGTATTTTTGTTCGTTTTAGCCTGCAGCTGTGTCCTGGTATAAAGTGACTAATGGTGGCTTTGGGTTTCTTGTTGTGTTGGTTTCTTTTCCAGCATTCAAGGAGAGCTGGATGCTGAAGCTGAAAAAATGAGGATATCCCAGCAGGATTTGATTGCAGTTAATGAATCTGTTTACACCCCAGATTCTGATGTAACTTCACCTGCTATTAATAGAAATCTCATCCAGAAGGCTGGCTACCTTAATCTTAGAAAGTAAGACGACTGTTGCTACCTGCTGGTTTGTTTAGTTACTGACTAGTTAATACTTCATGTTTTTTTAGGGGCCATAAAGACTCTTCAGGTAAGGATGTCTGAGTCTCCTGAATTATTGTGGTAGCTGTACTCTTGTACTCTTCAGTTCCTAAGTACCTCTGTCATCCTTCAAAATGTGTTTTAGAAGAATAAGCTAAATTAAAGGCATTTGAGACTGTTTCCTGAAAACAGAAGTTTACTTCTAGTTGAATTCACCTACGGGGATGATTTCCTGTATTCAAGTGGATAAAATTTAGAAACTGATCAGGCTGGGTTCAGGTTGTTCCGTTCTTAGGGCTATTGAAAACATAGCATTTTCCAAAAAAAAACCCAGCTATATTTTGTAGTTAGTACATGTTTTCATAAATGGCCTCCTTTACATAAATAAAAGCTTTATGGGAAATGCAAGTATGCAATTTCAAACAAATATTGTCCATAGAGTTATGTCTGCGGATTTTTCAAAGGAAATCTTCCATCAGCTTCCACGGGAGTTATGTGTATTGGCGGAATAAGTAACCCTGTGTATGTGATTGAGCAAATACCATTTATTTCTGTTTGACTAGTAATATTTTTCTTTTGTGACTGGATATTTATTAATTTCTCATCGTATTCTAAGAGCTGGATTACAATATACTAGGATTCCATAGCTAGGGAGAAGATGGACTCCGAGATACTACTTGCAGAAGATACACTTTTTAAAGTGATGATTCTTTGTGCTGAAATTGCTCGTGCTGCTCTTCAACTTGAAAATACTTTGTTTTAAATCCAGCTTAATAGTATTTCATGTCAGTTACTCAATACCAATAATTCTTTTATTCATGAATTAGGAGATGCTGCAGAGAAGGTTTTTAGCTTGGGATGTTTGGAATTAATTTAATTCTTCAGTTTTCACTAAGGATTAGTCTCTGCTAGGAGCAGGCACTGCTTTTACTTCTTAACAGAGGCTGATCATAAAACAAATTCCGGGGCTGAACACAGAGTTCAGAGTAGCATTGGGATATGTTTCAAATATGTTTGGAGTAATTTCTGAATAGTCATGGGTCTTTATCACTGAATCTTCTCTTTAGTAAAACAGGTCTGGTGACTACAACGTGGGAAAGACTGTATTTCTTCACTCAAGGTGGCAACTTGATGTGTCAGCCAAGAGGAGCAGTAGCTGGAGGATTGATTCAGGACCTGGACAACTGCTCTGTTATGGCTGTAGACTGCGAAGACAGAAGATACTGCTTTCAGATCACTACTCCCACAGGCAAAGCGTATGAGACAGGTTTTATTTGAGGACAGGCAGTCACAACTACCCTTTCAGATACTGTTTCATGTAAAACATGCTTGCTGTAATAGTAAGCCTTTCTGGGTTTCCAGAAGGCTGATTCCAAATTTAAAGCATATTCCTTCCCATCCTCCCCAACAACTGCCTGAACAGCACATGCAGGATCCTTTAGCTGCAGCTTATTCCTTATTTTTGTTACTTTGATGGTTAATAGACATGAAGGCTGGTAATATTTTTACAAGACCTGAAGTCAAACAGTCCTAGTGTCTACTGTTAGAGCTAATATGTATATGTTTATGTTTTAGGGGTATAACCCTGCAAGCAGAAAGCAAAAAAGAATATGAGGAGGTAAAAAAATTTTCTTAATCCTCTTATTTTTGCATACAAGTGAGCTTGAAGAGTTAAATTTCATTTTTCCCTTCCAGTGGATATGTGCCATCAACAACATCTCCAGACAGATCTATCTGACGGACAATCCAGAGGTGGGAGCTTGTTTCCATCTTTCAGTCAGTTCCTTCCAACTTGCTTTCCCATTGTTCTTTACACGGCAATGTAAAGTACGTATGTAAAAGAGCTGTTCTGTCTTGTTTTCATAGGCAGCTGCAATCAAGTTAAATCAGACAGCCCTACAGGCAGTAACTCCCATAACCAGTTTTGGGAAAAAACATGAAGTTCGCCCCCCCAGGTAACATTCTCACTTGCAGGGACTAGAGACTGCTCAGTCAGACTCTTTTTACAAGGCAGCAATCACCCAAGAGAAAGCCCTGTCTAGGCCTTGGCTGTACAAGCCTGTGTGTTCCAGCAAATTCCTCTACTTCTAATGTTTCCTGCTGAGAGCTTTAAGAGATGCTGTGTGTTGAGGGTAATGCTTATTGCTTCACATCACAGCTTTGAAGCTCCTTGGGGCTGCCATTGGGATTTTAACGTTTCTTCAGAAACAAACACAGTGCTTTATTTGTAAGTACTTTGCTGTAAGGGAATGACTTGTAATGTGGATATCCCCATTGAAGGAAGTCTATTCTTGCATATTACCTCAAGCAGTTCCCATCAGTCTGTCACGGGAATGTACCTTACACAGCTGTCAGAATAATTACTGTTGTTTTCTTGTGCTCGTTCAGGTCAATCCATAAACTCCCCTCCTTCAGAAGTTGTTAATAATGCTCTAGGCCAGGGGTGTCAAACTCAACAGCCCATGGGCCGAATCCAGCCCTCCACCTTGTTTTATCCAGCCCAGCACCTTGTTTCTACCTGGAGGCAGCACCGAGCTCCTTTTCCCTGTGCTCTGCCACCGCTGGTCACGTGTGCAGCGTGTGACGCACATTACGCTGCAGGAGCAGGAGAGCAGCGGGAGCCATGAGTTTGACAACCCTGCTCTAGGCTATGCCTACATTCAAATATATATTTTGTGTATCATTTCTTTGTGTCCACATGATCCTAACATCTTGCCCAGTGGGAATTCTTCAGACTTCAGCATCAGAGTTGGCTGTCAAGCCCAGTGCTGGACTGAAATCCTGCTTTCAGAAGCAGTGTGATAAATTAGATAGGGCAAGTTTGTGTCGCACTGACTTCAACATGAAGAGACTTCTCTGCAAGTTTTGTCAGAAAATTGTAAATTCTTACTCAGATGTTTACTTCTAGAAATTCAAACCTTTTCCAGAACTTCCACCTCTCAGGCCAGTGCCTTTATAACAATTTATTATTCCCTTTGTTATGATTGCTTACTGATTCCAGAGATTTCCTATAGCCACGGGGAATGCCAGTTAATTTCTTTCTAATTTTATTCACAGTACAGCTGTTTTGCTTTGATTACAGATTTAGAAGAGTATTGCCATCTATTTCACTGGGCAAAGGGAATAGCTATTTCATTGACAACTATTTTTCCAAGTCCCTTTTAGACCTGTGTGCAACCAGAAAAATTCCTAGAAAGAAAAGATGCTGCAAGTACATCCGGTGTTCCATATGCAGTGATGTATAGAGTTGCCACTTCTGTAGCCACTTAGAATTTCATTCTGTTTGAAAAGAAGTGCAGGAAGAAATCTGAACCAGTGTGTAATACTTCTTAACAACTATCGCATTGTAACAAGCCTGTGGCCCAGTAAGATCCTAAAAAGATGACAGGGTTGCCATTGACACCTGTAGACACAAGTCCAGGTCTCTGCTGTTTGAACAGATAATGCAGCTGTGAATACAAACACTAAAGGGCAGGGAGGCAAACAGCAACCCACTGCTGAAAGTCAGCCCACACTCCGAGTTCATAGCATGGATTGGGTTGGAAGGGACCTTAAAGATCATCCAGTTCCAACCCTCCTGCCTTGGGCAGGGACACCTCCCACCAGACCAGGCTGCTCAAGGCCCCATGCAGCCTGGCCTTGAACACATCCATCCACCACTTCTCTGGGCAACCTGTACAGTGCTTAACCACCTTCATAGTAAAAAAATTCTTCCTAATATCTAATATAAATCTCCTCTCTTTCACCTTAAACCCATTCAGTTTTTAATATACCTTCAGGTTCATCTGCACTCAGGTTTAATACACCAGCATTTACTTTTTTCCTAAATGATTTTAGGTACAAAAAGATAAACTGGAGATTTTTATTAGACTCCTCAGTAACAGGTAAATAGGAAGATGCTCTTATTTATGTTTATGTATAGTGGTTCAGTCCTGCTTTGGGTTTTTGATCAAACTTGTCTTCCTTCCAGAGTAAAGATAGGGTGTCATTGATTTTTTTTCTATTTTCAATTTAGCCAGAATGTAAAGAATGTGGAAAATGATAAAATAATTCCCAGTGAATCAGCTGGCATTCAGGACTCCACACAACTCATTGCTCCTGGAACACCGATTCAATTTGATATTGTACTGCCTGCCACAGAATTCCTGGACCAGAACAGAGGTGGCAGGTATGGCCAAGGACATTGATTGATCACTTTAACAGAATGATTTCAGAGGATAAAATTCAGTACTGCAGCATGTTGAGTGGTGACCGGAATCTGTAATTAGAGTTTTCATTCTTATTTCATAGGCGTGCAAACCCATTTGGGGAATCTGAAGACATCAGCAAAGATGAGGAGCAAGGTCAGTGCTTCATTTTTTCCGGATAAAGTTAGCCGTGATTTTAGGCCTATTTCAGCTGTCAGCTGCCCAGCACCTCACACCATGGAGCAGGGGTAAAGATCCATAGCACAGTTGAAAGTGGTTGCCTTTCAGAAGCCATTCTTTTAAACATTGCTGCCTGTGAGAACAAGCACCTTTTTCCTTGACAGTCCAAGCTGCATTCCAGATAAGGTTAATTTCAAATGATTAAGGCAAAAAGATTGTTTGCTGTTTTTTTGTCTTTTGTTCTTTTCTCTTTTTTTTTTTTTAAAGTAGCTGTTGACTTCTCTAGAAAGAGTTTGATGAGTTTGATGATCCTGCTCCTGTGTGAGGCTGCTTAATACGTGTAGTGTGAAATCCACGATCTGAATCTCACAGAGGACCAGGACACAGCTAACAGGAGCAATGTGTCTCTTCCAGCAGTTTATTCCTGCTGCCCTCTTTCCCTCCTTGTAGTGACATGCCAGTAAAAGTCAGCAGTTCTGACCTCCCTCTACCAGCACACACAGGGCTCAGCCCCTGGCTATTCTTCTCTTCCTCTGTGCCAGTTACAAGTGCTGTCTAGAACCAACAGCCCCTGTCAAAAAGTACTCACAAGAACCAAAGCAGAACCTACTGATCTGAACATTCCTGCTTGCCTTTGTTGTCCCATTGCAAGGTGGGAGGGTTACAAGCTGTCTGATAGTCCCATAATGCCTAATTAGTTGTAAATAGGAGTCTTGTGGTGATAGTCAGTGAGGGAGGAAGGATCTAAGGAAAACCTCATTGGAACCAGCTGCATGGAAGATCAGAAAGACCCAGAAGAAAGCAAGGAACGCACAGACTTTTAAGGTAAGATTTCATTTGATGGAAGCTAAGGCTTGTGCGCAATCACAAATTTATCAGAGTCTATGTGCACAGTTTATGTGTGCCTGATAAACAGGCAAGTCAATTTTACAAGCTAATCAAATAAGGCATAGAGGACCACTTTCACTTTTAAAGCTTCCAGGCAACTGTGATTATTTTTTTTCCCCTACTTGCTGCCAGTTCAAGCACTGTTTACGACTGGGTCACAGCGCGGCCTGGCTCATAGCAGGAAGTATCACAGTATCACAGTATCACAGTATCATAAGGTTGGAAAGGACCTCTGAGATCATCAAGTCCAACCTATAACCTAACACTAACACCAACCATCATCTAGACCATGGCACTCAGTGCCTCATCCAGTCTCCCTTTAAACACCTCCAGGGTAGGTGACTCCACCACCTTCCTGGGCAGCCCATTCCAATGGCCAATCACCCTTTCAGTGAAGAATTTTTTCCTCACATCAAGTCTAAACTTTCCCTGACGAAGCTTAAGTTCATGCCCTCTGGTTCTGCCACTGGTCACCTGAGAGAAGAGACCAACCCCTGCCCGACTACAACCTCCTTTTAGGTAGTTGTAGAGAGCAATGAGGTCTCCCCTGAGCCTCCTCTTCTCCAGGCTAAACAGCCCCAACTCCCTCAGTCGCTCCTCATAGGGCTTGTGCTCCAGCCCCCTCACCATCTTCGTTGCCCTCCTCTGAACACATTCCAGTATCCTAACATCTTTCCCATACTGAGGGGCCCAGAACTGGACACAATATTCAAGGTGAGGCCTGACCAGTGCCGAGTACAGGGGGACAATAACTTCTCTGGTCCTGCTTACTACACTATTCCTGATGCAGGCCAGGATTCCATTAGCCTTCTTGGCCACCTGGGCACACTGCTGGCTCATGTTGAGCTTCCTGTCCACCAGCACTCCCAGGTCCTTTTCTACCTGACTACTCTCTAGCCACTCTGTCCCCAGTCTGTAGCTCTGCATGGGATTGTTGTGTCCAAAATGAAGTACCCGACATTTGGACTTATTAAACATCATCCCATTAGAATCGGCCCAGCTCTCCAATCTGTCCAGGTCCCTCTGTAGGGCCATCCTACTCTCTAGCAGATCAACTCTTCCTCCCAGCTTGGTATCATCTGCAAATTTGCTGATGATGGACTCAATCCCCTCATCCAAATCGTCAATAAAGATATTAAACAGGACGGGACCCAATACCGATCCCTGGGGGACACCACTGGTGACCGGCCGCCAACTGGATGAAACACCATTTACCATCACTCTTTGGGCTCGGCCATCCAGCCAATTCCTAACCCAGCACAAAGTGCTCCCATCTAGGCCACGAGCTGCCAGCTTCCCTAGGAGTCTACTGTGGGGGACCGTGTCAAAGGCCTTACTGAAATCCAAGTATACCACATCCACAGCCTTCCTCTCATCCACCAGGCGAGTCACATGATCGTAAAAGGAGATCAGGTTGGTCAGGCAGGACCTACCCCTCCTAAACCCATGCTGGCTGGGCCTGATTTCTTGACCGTTCTGCAGGTGGTGCATGATTTCACCCAGGATTATCTTCTCCAGCTGTGCAGTCACCACCCACAGGTTCACTGCTGAAAGTGAAAAAAATAATTTCATTGGTAATTTCAGCTACTGGAAAATTGTAGCACAGTGTTTTTTATCTTCCAGATTCACTCTTGCAGCAGATGTTCGTGGTTCGGTTTTTAGGATCTATGGCTGTTCAGTCAGATGAAACGAGTGAGGTAATTTATGAAGCCATGAGACAAGTGTTAGCTGCTCGTGCCATTCACAACATATTCCGTATGACTGAATCCCATCTCATGGTCACCAGCAAGAACTTGAGGTACTGTAAAATCTTCACCTTGTAAACATTCTGTTCTCTTCATGCAACTCGTTTTTAATCAAGTATTTTTGGTTGGTTTTTTTTTTTAAGGAATATACCCTTTGAGGGAGCAAGATCCCAAGATTCACTTCTCTTAGTAAAAGTGTTTCTTTTCTTACTCTGTAGGATCTATACATCATCCTCCTGACAAAACTATAAGAACACCCTAAAGAGACAGAAAAAGATGGAAAAAAATGCATTGGAAGATTCTCTTTCCTGACATGTAGTAACAGCAAGAGAGCCATGGCTGTCCTGCTGTTCGTGTTGTCACTGTAGAATATGTTGATACAAGACACTCACTTTAGCTGGAGTGCTTTTACGTCCATATGAATATCAGAGTATTTACACTCAGGATCATAAAATCATAGAGTGGTTTGGGTTGGAAGGGACCTTAAAGATCATCCAGTTCCAACCCCCCTGCCATGGGCAGGGACACCTCTCACCAGACCAGGCTGCTCAAGGCCCCATCCAGCCTGGCCTTGAACATTTCCACAGAGGGGGCATCCACAATTTCCCTGGGCAACCTGTGCCAGTGTCTCACTGCCCTCATTATGAAGAATTTCTTCCTAATGTTCAATCTAAATCTTCCTCCTTCCAATTTAAAGCTATTCCTCCTCATCCTATCACTACTTGCCCTCGTAAAAAGTCCTTCCCCAGCTGGTCTCCCCAGAGCCTTCTCTTCTCCAGGCTGAACAACCCCAGCTCTCTCAGCCTGTTCTCATAGCAGAGGTGCTCCAGCCCTCTGATCATCTTCATGGCCCTCCTCTGGACCTGTTCCAACAGTTCCATATCATTCTTATGTTGGGGATTCCAAAACTGGACACATTATTCCAGGTGGGATCTCAGCAGAGCAGAGGGGGAGAATCACCTCCCTCGCCCTGCTGGCAATGTTTCTTTTGAAGCAGTCCAGGATATGGTTGGCCTTCTGGGCTTCAAGTGCACGTTGCTGGCTCATGTTGACCTTCTCATCAGTCAGCACCCCCGAGTCCTCCTCTGCAGGGCTGCTCTCAATCACATTGTCCCCCATCCTGTATTGAAACTGTGGATTGCCAGGACCTTACACTTGGCATTGCTGAACCTCATGAGACTCACACAGGCCCACTTCTCCAGCATGTCCAGGTCCCTCTAAGATGCTTACCAAAGTAGTGATTCAGAAAGATACAATGACCTATAGGTGTCAGGTGGCTGAGAGTCAGGGTCTAGAGTTGAACCTTGTCATTGAACGATTTGAAATCACATATAAAGCATTTGATGCTGTGCACGTGTTTCCTCATCTGCCTTGAAATTACTAAGAAGCACTCAAAAATAATTTACTCTTTTTTTTTTTTTTTTTCCCCTACCCAAAATTGCAGGTTAATAGATCCTCAAACCCAAGTTACACGAACAAGCGTAAGTAACTTTTGTTTTGAATCTGGTTTTCTACCAGAACATTGAATACTCAGTCACATCAACTTGAGCTCTTGACCAAGCTAACCACATGCTGGCTAAAATAAAAGAAACTCTTCATTATACTTTCCCAGTTTGAACTCTCCACTGTGACACAGTTTGCTGCTCATCAGGACAACAGACGACTGATTGGCTTTGTGGTCCATCTCAGCGAGACTCTGGGAGAAGAATCCATGAGTGCCTATGTTTTTGAGAGCAACACAGAAGCAGAAAAGGTTTGCGTAACATTCAATAAAATACTTTATTTAGAAAACAGACTTCTTGGCTTACACACCTGGGAAGCAGTGCTTTAGAAGCAAGAGCAGCTCCATTCCTTGGCAGGAAAACATACCTTAACATGTAAGCCTTTAATGGCTTATGTTTAAAAAGGACCAAAGTTATAGGTAAGGCAGCAGCACGTACAACAAGGAGGAAAGGATTGCCAATAGTAACAATAAGAGATAGGGAAATAGTAATAATAAGAGATAGGGAAAAGCATCTGTGTCTAGCACCAGCACTAACAATAACAAATGTCAGCTATGTAGAGACATATTCAAAGGCAAGACAGCTGTACTGTGCTAAAACTGCTTGGTGCTTGCTGAGTATGATAATAACAGACTTTTAGAAATAAGGAACACGTTGGAGAATTTTTGTCTTAAAAAACAATAACTCTCTTACATGCACTGGCAGAGATCCTCCAGGTTTGGAAATGAAGTTTGGTAAACAAAACTGAGTTTAGTGCAAAGATTTACCAACCAAAGTGAGCTTTGAAGCAGAACCTGTATTTAAGACTAAATTTGTATTGACTCTGCTTAGTTTTAGTCCCAATTAAGCACCAAAAGAAAACCATACTTCTGTTTGTTCTTTAGATTTGCTATGCTATTAGCTTGGGAAAAGAAATTATCGAGGCACAGAAGGTAAGTTTGTTTCATTCCCGAAGTCTGTGTTATCATGCATTGTATTCTGCTTTTAGTTGCACTGTCCAGGTACTTCTGGTGTGCTTAAGAAAAAAGAACTGCCACTCTCCCTGATGTCAAAGTTTTGCAGACATCATTTAACCAAGTTCCTAGGTAGATCATAGAAAAATAAATTGTTTGACTTTGCAGTAGCGTGATCTGAGATAAAATCGGCCACCCTAAATCAAGTTCAGCACTTTACAAACCCGTTGTTCGTGTTTGAAAGGAACCTGTGAGCAAAGCTTTCCAAAAAGCCCTGAACTCTTTGGGATGAAGTGTAAATCAGGCACAGTGCAGTTTTACTTTTAGAAACTCATATTCCTTCCTCCCACAGGGAGGAAAAACATACAATGTTTTTCCACTGGAAAACTGCTCTACTGCTTTTCCACCCTAACCCAGGGTAAATAAATTTATCTATATAATGATGTGACCCTAATGTATTTTTGCTGCTAAGATTTCAGAACAAATTGGGGAAATGAGCTTTTAGTCTAAGGCAATAAGCACAGGTGCAGTATATAATTTATTTATTTAGACAGTTATTTTTCTCCTTGTTTTTCAGTAATTATGTCAATGCCTGGTAAAGAAGTGCAAAATTAATTACTTTTTTTTTTCTTAAATACCCAAGGGATGCTTTTAACTGAACCAAAAGGGATTGTTTACTTTTCAAAACCTTAGACTTTTAGTCTAAGCTTTTGAAACGTAAAAAGTTGAAAAACCTCAACAAGAAGTACGGGGAAGGTACCAGTGTGCTCCTCTGAAAGATTGCTGCAACCTGCTGAACGCTTTTGTTTCTCTTCAGGATCCTGAAGCATTGGCTCAGCTGATGAAGTCTGTGCCATTAACAAATGACGGCAAGTTCATGCTTCTGAACGATCAGTCAGAAGAAGATGGAACCATGCATGAAGGAGGGGAGGAGTCAGAAGCATAAAGAAACCTCGTCCTTTCCTGCAGCCTGTGTTGGAGCAGGAAAAGCAGGGAATCATTTTGCAATAATCTCTGGTTTTCAGTCATCTGCGCACACGCAAGGCCAGCTGCCATCTTCCTGCTAAAGGACATGTGGCATCTTTGCAGTGGAGTTTCCTCTGGATTTACAACGAAAACAGCAGCTGGACTTGGCCTTTGAGGCTTTTTGCATTTGTGACTGTAGTGTAGAGGTGTGTCTGGGGAGCTGACAATCTTGGGGAATGTTTCGGAGTTAGCCCCTTCCTGGTTGCAGTTAGGAGAACCCAGCTGGTAGCCACAAAGGGTTAATGTAACTACTTCAGATTTATGCCGTGAGCAGCCCACGCTTGCACTGAAATCAGTGCAAGCTTTTGGCTCCTTTAACAAGTATCAGGCCTCAATTTCTTACCATAGTCAGTTTTCATAGTTTGCATGATTATGTGCATCTAAATGAAGGTTAAAAATGCACTATTATTTACTTTATTTTCAGATGAAGTTATTTTTAGTCTAGTCTAACAAGATTTATCTTTTGTGCTAGCTGATTCACAAACCAATTTGTTAAACACTAAATTTTTCCTATTAATATAATCTATTTTTATATTGCATCTAGAATAAGCTTACAAAACAAGTCTAAGTGCCTACTCCTACCTTCATGGGGACCACACTCCCACATTCTGTAATTAAATAATGGACATAATGTACCTCCTTGATTTATTATCCTAAATAGCACTGACATGGGAACAGCAGAAGTAGTCAGCGAATGGGGAGAGTTACTTGTGTGCAGTTTTTCTGTGGTTACGTTTCTTAAACATTTAAGCTGCCAGAGATGATAACTGTAGGACAAATAAGTACTTTTATTGTAAGAGTTCTTTGTATTTTTTAACATTATGGTGGCCTGCAATAGCTGAGTCTACCAGCAACCTGTGGTTTTAAGAAACTGAGCAATAAAATCCTAGATAAGGCTACAATGCATTGATTAATAGTACATTCCTGAAGTTAGATGCTACATGTGTTTGACTAATAAGTGTAGATTCCCTCCCCCCTCCAGTTTAACCTGGAAAACCTGAGAAACTGTACTTTATAAGGGCAAACAAAAATAAACAAAATAAGCAGCAGTTATTGAGAGGGTGGAGTGGGGGGTGTAATCAGAGGCACAGTTTGTATTAACCAGGAAAAGGTAACTGGACCAAACAATTTAAGTTCTTCAACTTAATTTTACTCTTCTCAAGTGCTTCCTAGGAAACTGCATTTTCCCATGGACAGAACCTGTGCTACAGCATCTGAAAGATCCTGGTTTGCAACTGTTTGACATGGAATAACTGCAATTTAGCTGGTTGTTAGTGTTTAAAAGAACCATGGAAGAAAAACTGTTAGTGACTGACACAAAAAAATTCTTTGTAAATAAACGTTGAAGCTGTCTTATTAAAAAATTAACACCTGCTGCACTGATGTTACTAAAGACGCTACGAATGAGGTTCTCAAAATTACATTTATTAACACAGTTTTATGTACATAATGTTCTCTACTCAAAAAACCAAAGAGACGGGGTAACAAAATACCCTTTTGTACAATGAGTTAGGAAACATTAAGCGTTTACATTTGGTCCTTCGTACCTGAGAAGCTGGAAACAGCTGTTGTTGATGGACATCAGATGAAAACTCAAATTTACTTCTAATTACAGACCACATAAGGACCTCCAGAATCTACCCTTCAGCAGGAGCAGTGCACCTCCCCATGGAGCAGACACCCCTTGGGTGCTGCTGGGGCCATCACTTACCACCAGCCTTTGACCTCTGGGGTGAAAGCGAGCTCAGCCGCAGCTGTGCTCTGCTACCCCCAACCATGATGCTGCAAAGAGGAAGGACAAGGCAGCCCTGTGGCTCTGCCTTTACAGGGTACAGCGCCGTGTTGGAAGTGGGCTCAGGCTCTGGAGGAGCTGCTGCTAACGCTTGTACATGCACTAGCCTCGTTGCCAGTCTGAATGTGGGACGGCAGTGGGGGAAGCCTTCAGCCTGTTCTGCCCACCCTTGTCTTGAAGAAGAAACCCTAGATCTGGTTTATGTCCCAGCAGCAAACTCATCATCCTCACTTTCCTTCTATCACCTCTAGGAATTCTGAGTGAGCAAGTTTGCAAGTTTGGTTTAGTTTGGGGGATTTTTTTTTTTTTTTTACCTCCATCATCTCATCTCCAGACAACCACTTAGGGTCCATTTTGTTCCTATAACGGGAACAGGAGGGCAAAAGCAATGAAAACAAGAGTAGTAGTAGCACCACAGTAAGAATTTTGCACCCATTCCAGATCCTTGTGGGGAAAACACAGATTTAATGTGACTCTTACTGACATAAAGAGGGGCATGAGATGCAAATCCAGGACCCACTTTGTATTCCAGATAAGAAAAGCCTTCTGTTATGTATATGCTGCTACATGACAAAAAGAAGGAAATATAATCTACAATCCTGTATTAGCAAGAATAACTCTATTATCACTGTACATATTTGTGTGTATGCATATATTTTTGCCACATATAGTATACATTCAGGTCTCCCAGATTAAACAGGGCTCTGTAAAAATAGGCTTACATCTTTCCTATAGAATTTCCAACACCAGAACCATGTGAATTTGTTAACCACCACGCATTAAGAACTCAGTTCAATATATGTTCAACTGCAAAGTATTACCTATCTGAGATACAGATAGTGTCTTTCCAAAAAAAAAAAAAGAGAAGGGAAAAAAACAAGTGCAGATTTTATTAGAGCGCAGGTTATTTCTTGGACCTTATATGGCTACCTAGCAACTCCATTCTAGGGGAAACAAACACCATCTATATGTGATTCTGCAGTTGCTGTGGAAGAAGGAAAGGTAGTGCTTGGCCACCCCAAGCCAAGAATTTGTGTGACTTCAGATGAGATAGGTATATGGAAATACGCACATTGCAGCTGCAGTGGTTATGGAAATCAGCGGCAGCAGCAAGAATACTGATCTCAGCAGTGCTACCAAGTGTTCAGTGTGGGCACAATTTGGTCAAAAAAAAAGTATACAAATGATGAAAAAAATACTTGTAACAAAATTAAAAAGCAAAGATGTAAATCAAGTAATGCAGCATTTTTAGGGCAGCCTCTGCATTTGTGATGAATTAAGATCAAAAACTTTAATGAGCCCAGCTGATTTAAACAGTCCATGAAGCTTCTGTGTTGTGTATTCAGAATCAATGAAAGAACTTTTTGTGTCAGCCAAGTCTTTCCAGTTGCAACAGAAAATTTGTCCTAGCTTTCTCAAATGTTAAAGTGACTGGCAGGAACAGGTGAATGAGAAGTCGGTCAGGAATTGTCCTAACCAGTGACCCAGCAGTGGGTGGAACAATCCAAACCATTTATATTAAAACATTACCTTGTAAGTAGAACTGATGAAATAAGCTGGCAAGTACGGTCTAAAAATACAGTTAAGAGTGCCAAAAAACAAAAAGGTAATTCTCAGTGGGACTGACTAGAGTAATTTGTTCTAGATAGTAAGACCTAGAAGTGCTTTATGTTCTGGGAGATTAAAACACAACTGTAGCTTTTAATGAATGTGATGTTTACTTTTAAGCTAAGTCTAGCTACTTATTTAAGTTGGGAATCTCAGTAACTCTTGCACAATCTAGAACCTCTACTTGCAGGCATTAAAAGATGTTATATTTATAGAGAGTTCTCACAGTGTTCAGCAGTTTCTGAAGCCTGCAGTGCAATTATTGTTAATAATCAGGCATATAAGACTGTATGAACAACACAGATGGTACAAGAGACCTACAAAGGCAAGGAAATACAGAATTGAGGCTCAAACTTGCAGTTAGGCACAACATATTCATGAAGTTTAAGATCACTTAATAGTTACAGACACCCATCACACAGTGTCTGGTCATAAAAGGAAGAGCTGATTGTGGTTCTGTCTTGGCTCTGGATTTCCTTACTTCTGTGGATGTAAATCAGACCTTCGGTATGAAATGAAAAGTAATTTATATTAACTTTTCTAGCTTTCCCATTCTCTGATATAGGGGGGGAAAAACAGCAAGGGAAGACAAATGCCTGACAGGATCCTAAGCTCCCACAGTGCAAATCCTATCTATACTCATAATAAGGGTTTGTGGAAGAAAACATTAATAAGGGTTTCCATTTTGTGTAATAGCTTTAACATACATCCGCAGCATCCGCTATTACACCTACGGTGTGATCTGGGACTGTGTTAATCACAGTAAGACTGCATAAAAACCATGTCTGTATTATTTCTGGACAACAGATACACACAGCAACTTGACATTTTTGAAGAGATGCACCAGTTCAAATCTTAGACCAATGGCCTATTATGAATCTTTTTTTTTAAATGCTTTGTTGGAGACGCAAGAAAGCATTTAAAATCAGTAAGATTTACTATTTTGATCTGTATTTTAAAATAACTACCTCCAAGGTCAACATTTCATATAATTTTCAATATAAAGAAAGTGCTGGAAATATTGTAAACTCCTGAAAAATAGGAGTTTCTACAGGAAATATAGACAAACACAGGCCTAGCCTCACTGATTGCTAGTATACTACTGTACATTTTCTCTTGGGTATAGCAAAGCAAGTAAACCCAATTGAGAGGTTTTACCCCTACAGAGTGTTACTGATAATGACAGGAAGATGAATTATTTGAGTAAGTAATGATCGCCCATACCAGCCGTATCATTTCACAACAGGATCTGTAGGCGCAGAGTTGGAAAGATCTCCATTGCTTGCTTTAACAGATTCTTCTACAAAAATAAAAAATAAAGACATGTATCATGTTTAACATGTTATACAAGACAGTAAAAACAAAGTCTTAGCATATCTATTATGCTGTTGTCATAGCACACACAATACAGTATTGCATGGTCAGCATACGCAAACTGACCTTGCAGCACAAGGGCTCTTGGCCCCATGAAGAAACCTCTATTTGGGGCAAAAGGTTTCTCTAATCAGTACAACTTGCGTAAAGACTACATACGTAAGCTCACTCATTTTTCAGAGTCCAAGTCCAAATATAATGGTAAAAGACAAAGAACGTTCAAAGCTCTTCATCCTGGTATGCATTTCAAGATTTTCTCACCACAACACATTTTTCAGAGAACTGAACACGTAGTACAATAGTGATGATTTAATATAAAATATAAGTAACTGATGTTCTATAGAATGCTCTCCTATTGGAAGCCAGGGTAATGTCTGTTTTCACTCAACACAATGGTTGTAGTTGTTTTTTGAATTTAACAATTATTTGAGCAAGTTCACTGAATATGAGCAAATATAAAGTCATGCTAAAGATCCCTTTGCAAACTGTTTTCCTATTATAGGAGGAAACAGATCTTTGGCTCAGTGGCTGTAATCTCACAGGTCACTTATGTCTTTGTCAGAACTACAGGGAAGTATAACTATAAATATAAATAACTCCAGTGGTACCTCATAGCGGCCTTCCAGCACCTGAAGGGGGCCTACAAAAAAGCTGGGAAGGGATATTTTACAAGAGCTTGTAGTGATAGGATATGGGGCAATGGCTTTGAATTGGAAGGGGGAAGGGCTTAAATTGGAAGGCGGAAGATTTAGATTAGACATTAGCAAGGAATTCCAATAAGGGTGGTGAGACACTGGCACAGGTTGCCCAGGGAAGTCATTGATACCCCTCCCTGGAAGTGTTCAAGGCCAGGTTGGATGGGGTCTTGAGCAGCCTGGCCTGGTGGGAGGTGTCCCTGCCTGTAGCAGGGAGGTTGGAACTGGATGATCTTTAAGGTCCCTTCCAACCCAAACCATTCCACGATTCTCTGATTCTACAGTGGAAAATTAATTACCAATTCCACTTTTAATATACTGTTACCTGAGCTTTTAAGTAACTTGTGACTGAACTGCACTTCTGTATCTTAGTCCTTGGGAGCATTCTCATTTCTTTGAAAATAAATTTCCTATACCCAAGAGAATCTTCCAGAACTCACAAGGGAAAAACATATGAGCATTAACATAAAACGGAAAATACCCATGTTACCTGGTCAAGACACCATACCACAAATTAACATCTTACCCTTTGAATAGAATTCAATGTTAGTCCAAAACATATCATAAACATCTGGAAGTCACATAACATCTGCATCATCCGCCCACATGAGTTAAAAAATAGCTGCTAAACACCAGGTGAAAAAAGCATCAGTTTACTGCACCGCCAGCTAAGGCCATGCAGAAAAGGCTGTCATTGTCAAAACTGATAACTGAGGGTACGTATGATGATGAACTTAACATTACTGCAAGTATGCAACTACCCTGTTCCAGATCTTTTGGGTCTGGTTGTTTTTTGTGGTGTTGGATTTTCTTTTATTACAGTGGCTTTTTGGTCCTCCTCGCCTGCCCAAGCCCAGCTTGAAGTTCACCGATTCCAAAGGTCTCTGAGCTGTTCTTGACTCCTCAATCACCATAAAACTCTTTCTGGAATACTGAATCATGCCACTAGCAAGAAAACACGTAATGGAAGACGAAGGAAAAAAAGAGTATTTTCCCTTCCAAGGCCCACTCTCTCATGAGCCAAAATGTTCTACGTGTAGAATTCACTTACCTTCTTTTTCTTTCTTTTCCTGATTTTCTTCTGCTGCAGTTTTATCTGCTCTGAAAAAAATTCTTGCACTACTTAGGGAGAAATAAAGAAGTTCAAATTCCTAAGGGAAAAGATACAGAAGAGTTAGCACATCGCAAGAATGTATTTGTAGACAGACAGAAATGGGATTTTTCAGAAGCATCTAAGGCAACTAGATTTTAATATTTAAATTACTTAAATGCTTTTGAAAAATCTTCCTCCATCATACGTCGTTCACATCCATTTTACAAAGCAATGTCAGCCAAAAACTTCAAAATGTAATTTAAGCAAAGCAGCATCAGTGCAATAAATCTGTCCCTAATTCACTGAGGCTGAAAATTAGGCTTGTAGCAGCAATGAGAATTTGGAGCAACTTGCCCATGGAGAATCATGCAAGCCAATAACGTAAATGGCCATAAGTTTGATCAATTTTGGAACAAGGTTCAGTGCTGGTTTTTTTGTAAAAGCAGTGGACCAAACACAGTGCACACTTGTGGGAGTTATGAGCACCTACAGGGCTTTATCTATTTCAACAGATGTGCTTTTATAGAATGTAATCGTGGGTTATTTATAATTAGCCAACTACAATTCTGTCCCATAGCCTACTTAAACAAAAAGGGAGAGGGGAAGAGAGCGCCAGAGTGAGCACACTTATTTACATCATTGATGAAGCCTTAACTGCTATACTTCAAAATTCAAATGCACCTTTCCTCTGTTTCACAGCTGGTACATCATTCAACTTAGCAACTCTGAATTAACACACCAGGAAATCTGAGGGCTCACAACAGTATATAAAAATCTTAGTGATAAGAAAAGGAGTCAAAATTCTCTTCTATTTAAGCATTTCTGTTTTAGCAGCATTAGATTCCAAACTATGTGGGACAAAGACTTCCAATCAACCTGTCTGAATTCCTGACTTACTCCAAGATTACTCTGCAGTCCTCACACTCTTTTGCATTATTACAGTATAAAATGCTCTGTGGCTTTGCTCTTGATAAGCTCCATCAGCAAACAGATATCTGAATGGTGATGGTTAAGTGCAGAATTCAATACAGAACAGATAACTAGACCTAGGCCATACCTGTAAACAAACTTCCAGTCTCTTGTGGGTAAGGTTCATAGTTTGCAGTAGTTTTTCATCTTGATTAGTGGACTGCACATTCTGTTGTTTAGCTACTGCTCGTATTTCCTTCACGTACTTCTCTCTAACAGATTGGAACCAGTGAAGAGAATCAAACTCTTGGTACTGATCCAAAAGCTTCAGAATGTAAGCCACACCTGCAATCATTAACAAACCATGTACCAAAGTCAACATGTAATTCATAAAACACTTTGTGAATGTCTTTAATGGATTAGCCTAAGTTAATAATAACCACACACTTAAAATTTAAGCTTCCAATAATTTACAATTAAATCTAACAGGGGAAAAGAAACCACAATAAAGAACAAGCTTCAGTTTTTGAAAACCTCAGAACTTATCCAAAGACTTGCACTTTCCCATCAGCTGAGATCTGCAAGCATTGAAAGAAACTGGGGAGCACCAACAGACAACAAAATGTCTGCTCTCATACTCAGCTATTCCATGCTTTGGAGATTCTGAACAGAACGATACTACTCAAATCCATTGTGCTGAAGCCAAGACAACACAAATCTAAATAAGAGAACTTTGAATTATGGGAACACACAAATATAAACAAAACTTTTCTTGCAAATGTCCATTAAGTTGGTTTACCCAAAGGCTGGTCACCTTGTTGAAACTCACCCATGGCAAACCCATCGTCAGTGAAAGCCGCTCCACTTTTGTTCTTCTTATTCAATTTCTCTTTACAACTGATTGAATGCTCAACAAAATTGAGGGTCTGAAAGAGAGAACAGCTGTCCTGGAATCATCAAGAGACACTTACAAATTTTAAGAGGTACTCACACACATGCTCTTATCTGTGAATGTAATTCCATGCTCAAAACTATGCTAATTGTGTCTCCCATCATTAGGCATTTTTGTATGAAATCCTGTCCTTTTCCAGACTTTTTGGGGAAGAAAGTAAGTTAAGCTTTAGAAAACACTTGCACATGGCAGAATTAAAAAAACAAAGGTACATCTTTATCTTTGCTGTTCTTATCAGACTTTTACTTCACACTCTCTTGGTGATTACTAAATGTAATCATGTAAACAAGTAAAGGATAATTAAAATAGCCCAGGTTGCTGGAAAGCTTAAAGGTATCAGTGTTTTAAAGCTACTGTGAGTTATTTCACTCTGTTTAGAAAACAGTAAAAATATTTCCATAGTCTTACGTTTGTGGTGATGTTGAACAATTAGATCCAGGTAGTAAAATCAAGCAATAAGTATGTGTTTGTATGCAATAACTACTGAAGACATGGAAAAGTTTGTACATTAACAAAAAAATCTATGACACACTTTCAAATTTAATTACACTGAAATGCCTTTTTAACACCAAAACGGATGGCATGTCCCTGAAACCATATTTATCAGAAAAAAACCTCCACAAATGGGAAGGGAAAAAAACAAAAGTATCTGTCATGAGTCTTTACTTTCCCTCATTTCCATTGCCATGACATACCTGGCTTCTCACAGTCTTAAGTTAATGGCTCATTGACATTCCAAAATTAATTTCTAAAATGAGATGTTACACATGAATCTGTTCAAATAATTTAGGCCATGAAACTGAACTTCTTCCAAATGCTCAGAATGCTTCATTCAAGAGTGCACCACCTAAACTCTTTCTAAATAAAATTCATTAGCAAAAGTAGGTCCAATGGCAACAGAGAGGGCTCTAATTTTACTGCATCAGAACATGACATTAGAAGAGTCGAAAAACACCTAATATGGTGCAGAAAGAGCACATACACGAGAGAGCTGAAGAACATGGTTTTAAACTCCTTACATTCTTCCTATTCTAAGTCCTCCTTTTTTACTTTGGCTTCTCGAAACTTGATTCAAATACAAGATTTTAAAGTTACATTTTGCGTGCCAGTACATGAATTGATGCAAGGGAAGAAAAACATGGCTTTGGACGACAAAGCCACGCTCAAAGCAATCCCACTCATAATCAAGAAAGAAAGCAGAATATGATAACCAACAGCCTAATACAAAATACTTAAGCACAAACTTGACCTGCTAATTTTTGTACAACAAGTCCTGGCACACACAATGCAAATACTAACCAGCGGGGGAACAATTATATAGAAGTTCCGCAAATGCATGTTCTTTGGACTGCGGAATTCAGGAGCAAATACATCCACAAGCATTTTGAAGTACTCTGTTCCTTCTGCAAAGTTGCGTGTGAGGTCACTGAGGACAGAATCCAACTGCCTGCAAAGGATAAGCAACGTGTTACATGGTTTCTGATAAAAGTTTCCTTGCTTGCTCACCCTTCAGGTTACCAACCCTCTCTTCACTCTTCAGCTGCACCTACAATGCAGTATTCTGACCAGAGTGTCTGAGATTACACCCTACCTCTAGAGCCACCTTGAATCATGTTTCTTGATTTAATTTCCTCAAAAAAAATTTATGAATACTCTCCTAAGGCCCCAAGTATTCTTAAAGCAGATGTCAGACATGCGGTATGGAAAGCTTGCTAGCCTTTAAACCACAAGGATTTTAACAAGAAACTAGGTTCTAACAGTCTATTAGTAAAAATCATACGATATCTCAAGTTGGAAGGGACCCATAAGGATCGCAGTCCCACTCCCTGCTCCTTGCAGGACTACCTAAAATTAAACCAGACGAGTAAGAGTTGCTCAGATGCTCCTTGAATACTGACAGACTCGGTGCCGGGATCACTCCCAGGGGAGCCTGTTCATGACTGACCACCCTGTCAGTGAAGAGCCTTTTCCTAATGTCTGATCTGAACTTGCTGAAACACTACTTCACCTTCATCATTTTTAAAACAACTGCTACTATTTGCTTTTAAGACAATATTTTTGCATTAAATGAGTTGAACTTTTAACACACACAGATACACACACAAACACAAAATGCAACTAAGAGTACCTAACTTTAAAATCACACTCCTCTCATGTTACCCTGCCCCAGACCTCACAAGCACGATGTTAGGGTACCTTGCTGCTTTTTGTGTTTCTTCTGAGAGGCCTTCTTCTTTCACCAGCTCTTCAAAGTTAACGATGTCTTCCAGATCAGGAACAAACCTGCAAACTTACTGTTTGTTAGCATTACGTTCAACTGCCCACATTCACTGAAGTACCAACTAGAATTTATAATTGAGTTACTTTAATCTTCTGGGCTTAAACTACTTAAACTCCTATCACACCACCTCCTCTCTCCAGCACTTGCTGCACTTACAAATTATCAAGTTTACTATTATTTGAAAGAAAAGCAACTATTTTGTTGCACATGAAAATCACTACATTTTAATCACCTTACACAAACACAATTGTCCACACAGAAAGAAGTATCAAATAAATATTTTTTCCAAGTTCCTCAAAGCTTGCATATTTTTTCCTTAATGAACCCACTCGAAGTCATTAACATCAGGAAATACTGACTTTAAGGATCAAAGACTTAGATCGGGGTGTCAAACTCATGGTCTGCAGGCCAAATCCGGCCCTCCACCTTGTTTTATCCAGCCCAACACTTTGTTTCTACCCCGTGGCACTGCCGAGCTCCTTCCCTCTGTTCTCCTGCCAGCGCCGATCACATGTGCAGTGTGTGACGCGCGTTATGCTGCAGGAGCAGGAGAATGGCAGGAGCCATGAGTTTGGCACCGCAGACCTAGAGTTACATACTATTAATTCTTCTGCAGTGTTTTACCATAGAATGTTTCATTTTGGGTGTTTTACAGCAGTGACTGTACAGTTCTGAATTCCAGCATTGTTTTCTATAAGCCCACTTAAATGATGGCACAAAAATAGACCTTTTTAATCAAAATTTATGGGAGATGTATAAGAACCTCGGGAATAACATCATGAATAGGGAGCAAAGCAATGAGAAGGAGCAAAGAGAAAAATAAAATACTTGGGTAAGTACCTAATTGCACTACTACAGCAGTGAAGTCCACCAGATCTTATCATTCGTACATAACCCATAGCATTGCCTTTAAAAAAAGAAAAAAACAAGGAAGTAATTTTTAATTATTTAAATATACAAACACATACTCTCTTCATAACTCCTACAAGCTATGAAACGTACACTAAAGTTGCCATATAGTTTTGGCAAAGAAACTGTTCTGAAAGTCAAGTTTAAAAAGTCATGTTAAAGACCAGTACAAAAGTCTACATAGAAAAATAAAACACAAATGCAATGCCTAACAAGGCAGTGTTCGCTTTCACAATAGCACAAGGGTCAAATACTACAAACTCTTTTCACTGGACACATTGAACACTTACAAGTTCAGATCAGTCCTACACATCTGTAGCATCAATGGCTAAAAACACCATAGTGATGTCATGCATCGCTTAAAGTCAGCGAGCTGGATACATGGCTGTTTTCTGAAATACGTGAACATGAGTACTATTTTTTTATTTGGAAATACATCCAAAGTCATTTCCACAACATAAAGAAAAGATGAACTTAAAAGGGAACCAGCATCTATGCAAGTTATAGCCGTATATGGAGACACACAAGGGCCATTTCTGTGTAATTAGATGAGAATATTTATTTCACGTGGGATTCAAGTGAAGTACTTTCCGTCTGACTAGAGTTAAATCTAGATTTAGCCTGAGCTTAAAGTTCAGTCACCAGACTACGAAGACCTCTTTCATTTAATAACATTTATAACATTGTCTCAGATAGCATTTCATACCAATTTGACTTATGAGTTGTCTGAACTGGTCAAGATAGCTCTGGCCATCCGGGGTTATTCCCAGTTTTCTGATGCCGCGGTTGAATTTATCTGCTCTTTCAAAGGGATACTAGAAAAATATTTTAGAATATTTGTAAGTATAATTGCTTACTCTTCAAAAGAAAAAAAAACAAACACTTTTTCATCATGTCTATACAATTCTATTTGCAACTGCATTTTTTTATAGATTATACACCTGCCTCTCTACAGTAGTTTGCAACACTCATTTGGCTAAGTCATTTCCGCAAGCTAAAAGCTGAAAAAAGGACTTACTGTGTAAAAGAAAGTATTCCTGAAAGAAATACGTACTAGATACACAAAAATCTGGCAGCAAATTTCACTAAATACACTATGATTCACATTTTCAATAAATCAATTTTCCAGCATGAGAAGTCAGACCCTAGTCCCCAAATCCTGACATACTGGAATGAGTACAACATATTCACATAATATTGGACTCAATTTTAATAATCTTAATTATTCAAAACTGACAACAACTCTCAGGCATGGTTTGGACCAGAAGTTTAGAACTTCCAACAGACCATGATTCCATCACATCATCGTTCTCAGGTTACGAAGAGAATGATTTTAGCCAACTCCATATTTACAGAGCTGCTAAAATGAAAAAAGGCATCCCAAATACAAACATTTGTAACACTCTGCTTTCCTAGGACAAAAGCTGTCATTTTCTCTGGAGATACCATGGCTTGGTGCACCTTCATTCACCCAAAATTAGTACTTCCTTTAGCCAAGTCACTATCCATCCTTCAAAAATTACTGTACCTTGTGATCATTTTGATATTTGACTTCCCTGAAGAATCTGATGTCTTTGATAAGTCTGGATTTGATATGTTCATCATACATGAACTGGCTAAAAATATAAAACTTTTTCCTCAAAAATTGGTAAGTGAAGTTTACCTAGAAGACAAAAATAGTCAAATCAGAGAGCTAGCAAAGTCACAAGCGTATCTAGCAAGTCATTTTCATTAGTTTCCAGAGTAATTTGTATTTATGATGAAGTAAATTCCAAAAATGGAAACTTCTACTCAGTTTATTTTAGTTTGTTATTCTCAATTTATCTTTTTAATTTCACTGGCTTAAAACAATAAAGAAAATGCTTCTCCTGGAAGGCCTATTCTCTTCCAGGATGGACAGAGGGACCGAGGAACAAGTTAGCTATTTCAGTCCAATGACCTGACCTACACAGTCATTAGCTTGTGTCTGGAATATTCTGTAACTGTCTTTTTGAAGCAATATAAATATCTCAAGTTGAAACGGACAGACAAACGCAACTTCCTTAATCACACTGTGGAAATCTGCATAACCTCCAGACACACCTTTTAACTTCCTCAAAAGTTTTCTAAAGCACTCTACCACAAGGCAAGAAGCACACTTCTACCCTACAGCAATTACTTCTCGTGTCTGCATAAACAACTTTACTCACAATCTGAAGTGAATAAATCTACATCACCAGAAAATAATGCAAGTAACTGAGGTCCCCAAGATTTATTCCAGTAACAAGAAGAAAATCATTCTCGGAATAGTGCAAGAAAGCACAAAAATCTTATTTTTCTAATAATTTCCACCTCTCAATAACTTCTTGAGAGCGGGTTAAATATTTCAGCACATTCCTTTTTTGGTTTTGATGGGGTCAGAAGAATAGGAAAAAGAAAACAGCAAAGAGGTAAAAAGTTGAGCAGCAGATTGGAATCACCAACCTGAAAAAACATCTATCGAAAGCTGAGAAGCACAATGATAAATTCCTGTTGCAGTAGGCCTGCCAGAGCAAGGGCCCTATCTACACACTGCCTTCCACTGGTTAAAATGACCATCATCTACACTACAGACGTCATTACAAGCACTTAAGCAAAAACCTGCAGTTTTCCAATAAGTGATCAGAGATCCATATATTTTTATTGTGCAATCTGAAAAGCTGATGTTTCTTAAGCTTAATAAGAGGAACTTGAAAAAATAGCACTGCATTTCTTCAAGATTTGCTTTAAACTGCAGCAAAAATAGCTGTCTACTAAATGTCAATGAAGAGAAATTCAGAACATGCTAGTTTATTGCAGGCAGCTTAAAAATCAAAATATTTTACTATGCTAGTTTGGTAAGCATTATTTATCTTTACTGAAATTCAAAGTCCCACCAGAACATATATATCTTCTTTGATGTGACTTTAGATCTCTTCATTAACCTTTATCATAGAATCGTAGAATAGAGTGACCCGAGTTGGAAGGGACCCACAGGGATCTCTGAGTCCAACTCCTATCCTTGCAAAGGACAACCCCAACATTCACACCATGTGCCTGAGAGCATTGTCCAAACACTTCTTGTATATTGTAAGGCTTGGTGTTGTGACTACTTCCCTGAAGAGCTGTTCCAGTGCTCCACCACCCTCTGGGTGAAGTACCTTTTCCTAACATGCAACCTAAACTTCCCCTGGCACATCTTCCTGCCATTCCTTAAGATCCTATCACTGGCCAGAGAGATGAGGTCAGCATCTGCTTCTCCTTCTTCCCTTGTGAGGAAGCAGTAAACTGTGATGAGTTCTCTCCTCAGCCTCCTCCAGGTTGAACAGCCCAAGTGACTTCAGCTGTTCCTCATACTGCTTCCCCTCTAAATCCTTCATCAACTTTGTGTAACCAACTATTTGACAACTAGAAGTGGCATAACTCCCAAGGCATTGTGATATCGATTTGTGTCATGTCCAAGAACTGATTTGTTTTATTAATACGCATAGAATATTATTCTTGCATTATTAAAACTGCAAAACCAAACAAACCATCACGAGATACAAGAGTTCAGAGCCTCCTGTGCACTATTAAAAAATCTAACCATGAAAAGATACTCACTGTTGTGTTCATGATTCCTGTTCCATGAGTTCGAATTGAATTAGCGATGTGTCGGATATTGATAGTGTTCAAGTGTTTGTTATTACTTGTCCTTTCAATGAAGATCTGGGAGGCGTGGGGGGGAAATAAAGTTATTTACCCAAAACTTACTCTGGGATAAATTTTCAATCTAGGTAGCCCATACCCTATTTCTGAGAGCAGCTAATATATGGTGATTAGGGAAAGAACCAAGAAAACACAGCATGCGTACAATAAACTTCAGGTTCTTCCTATTTATGCAAAGTGGTGATTCAACAATTTCACAGTAGATGTTGTACCCAAGCTCCCATATTTATTGTGACTACATTCTACATTAACTGGTCTAAACTCTTTTGGCACCTCTTTTTACTTTTGGCCCCATTACATACCCTGGCAATGAGTTCCACTACTGAATTATGTGCTATGAGAAAAATCATTTCCTTTTCTTTAAGCCAGCCACTCATTTCTGTAGTACCCCTCTCATTCTCACGCTGTGCGAAGCCACAAAGGGCTGTTCCCTGTACACGTGCTCCATGTTATTCACTGCTTCATCCCTAATAACCTACTTTCACATATCCATTTTCAAGTTAAAAAAGCGGCATACTTAGTATGTCCTCATACACAGCTAATTATCTTTGCTGCCTTCACTGGAATCACCTGGAGAGATCCTACTGGCAATACCCTAATCAAAATATACTTAGAGAACATTCTCTGAGATGCACCTATAGCACCCACAAAGATGTTTTTCTAGAGCTACTTTACAGTTTGTCATTATATATGTTCAGCTCAGGTTTTCGTACATGTATTCTACTCTGCACTTCTCAATCCCTTCAAATCAGGGCCAAATCCAGAAAAGAGCATAGGATATACTTTACCTGATTATTCAGATTGTAGAGGTAGCGGGATACAAACACATGAATATTTCTCATGATTTCCAAAACATCCAGACCCTGAAACAATATTATCAATTCAGAATTATTACGATAAAAATTCTCAAGAAATACTGACGTGCCTAAACACTAAGGGGATGCAAATAATATTTCTGTAGTTACTTGAAATTGTTTTAGAAAGCAATGTTTTCATTTTGCAAAATGAAGAATCTTTCAACAATGTGTTCAATGTCTGCAAGATAAGGCTTAGAGGATAAAAAAGAAGCTCAACTTATGTTTTAAAATTTACACTTCTGCTTGGTTTTTTATAGCTTACTCTGAAAGTAAGGAATCCAACAGTCTACTTCACATGTCTCGATTAAAAAGAATGAAATAAAATTCAGATTTGGCTGTTCTGATTCCAGAAAACTGAAACTCGCCTTAGACAATTTTATAGACACAGATTTCTATAAGAACATAAGCAACTAGCTACCTTTTGATATTGTTTTTCCCAACCTCTCTAGAACGCTGAAGTTTTGCATTTAAGTTTTGCAATCGTTTTGCTTTACCAAGTCCCTTTTGTATCACTGTGCATAGTGAGAATGCTACCTAATCTATATAACTCTATTTCCAGTTGTGCTAAGGATTTTATCAGAATTTTGTGGAGGCTGGGGAAAATGGAGTGTCTTTGTTTTCAAGTAAAACTCATACCAGAACGGATGTTAAGAAATCAATATTGTGAAATGATTTAATTTTTTGTAACAATATGATGGCCAAATATTTTGCCAATAGAAAGCCAAGGCCCGAAACTGAAACTAATCCACAACAATTTTATGCCAGGAAGCAGCCAGACTTCTTAGTTCTACGCCCTCTTTCAACTTACAAAGACACAGCAATCTGGAACACTAGAAAAAAAGAGGTTGTATTTCTAAGGGCCTTCACCAATGTGCTGACCCAAAACATGGAATGAAGCTAACTGCCAAAAATATATAAGATACTAAAATTCCTGAAAATGTTTCGAAACATGCAAGCTGTACTTCTTTTAGACCAACCCACAGGTAAATGCCTTCATTTACCTGTGGAAACTACAACTTTATTCTATATGTAACCACGTTCAGCAGTTTCTAGGAGGCTCTCAGTCACTGTCCTATTAAACTAAGCACCAACATCTCAACGCCCTCAATGTACAGCCTGTGAAACAATTTCTTTTGATGATCACTAAGGGGAACCTGCTGGGAAGCACGTAACAAACCATGGAAGAGACCAAATACTTAAAGATTACTCCAGACTTGTGACAGCTGTAGTCTAGATGTATTGCTTGCCAAATTGCCAATACTGAGTTTAAAAGAAAACGTTCTCTGAATCTGTAAACCCAATTTCATTTTATTAGATATTACATTAAAAAATGAATGATACCCCACAAGCCCAACACTGATATCAGTTAATTTCATGTTATCTCCAAACATCCTGTCTCAGAAGTCAACAAGAAATTAAAAGCCACTTTTTCCAAACAGCTCTTTACTCTTGGGTACTTTCATTTCAACAACTCAGTCCTTTGAATAGTTAGCTAATATGGCAGTGTAATGGAACAAATGATGTTCATATCCTGTAGGCACCATACCTGTTCCAAAGTCTGGCTGGGAAGATGTGCTTCAGTCATACTTAAACCATAGCGTTGAGTTGCTAAGTTTCTCATTTCACTGTAGGTGGCCCAGTCATGAAGAGCTACAGTCGTTAGGTTGTAGAAGGTCTTGTCCAAATAGTGAGTTACATAAGCTGTAAACATACAAAAATACCAATTAAAATAACACTACTTATTTAGTTAGGGAAGTGTGGAAGGAAGTTAAAAGACATTAAAGAGTAACAGAGAGGAAAGTAATGGAATCAAGAAAATGTATAATTCCTCACCTTTTATGTCAATGAATCGATTGAAAAAACGTATTGGGTTCAGAAAAAAGAAGTGAGCTAGATCCTTCATGCCAACTCTGAAGGGGTTTCTGTCATCCAGCTTTAGGTGTGTATGAACTGATAAGCGCAGGTCCTTTTCTATCTCTTTACATAATTTGTCCAGCAAGTGCTATTCAGGGAAGTTAAAACAAACCAAAACAAAACTCATGTTCAGTGTCCAGTTACAACATTCTATTAGCACAACTGACATCTCTCTCCAGAGACACATAAAAGACATATTAAACTCGTGAAGACAGGTTTGCTTTGGCAGAACCACACAAGTAAAGTGGATCAGAACTTGGGAACCAGAAGGATATTTAATCCCTGTTTTCATGTTCCAGTACACAAGAGCAAGAAAAAGCTACATAGCTCAGGAAAGTGCAGCATTTTCATGTTTCTAACCAACACAGACAGCACTAACAACAGCTCTTAAATAACCAAAATAATCAGTGAAAACTTTCTTATTTATTAAAATACTTCACACCAATCTCAAAGGGTTCTATGCTATTTTTATAGGTCATATCAGTTTGGTATGACAGACAGTGGCCCATTCCAAGATATTCCAAGCACAGTGTTTGCCTTGAATTTCCATTCACAACAATTACCTCATTGAGCACTTCCATGATTTCTTTGTCATAACATTCCAGAAGCACCTCATAAGATTCCAAGTGTCTTGCATGCATCATAGCAGGTACACAGTCCCGCAGCGCACTAAACATATACTGAAAAAAGAAACTACTATGCTTAACCAACAGATTGGCAGATGTATCAACAGCATCTCAAATAGTGTATGTTCAAAGCTAACAAACAAATCAAAATTGCTAGTCTTCCCACTTTTATTAAAAATAGACGTCATAAACCCTACCGAAGCTTCCTGTCCTTAATGTGTTCATCTGAAATATCTAGTTGTTGCTGATCTGTTTACTGGAAGGTCATAATTATTAGCTATTTTATCTGGAATTATTTGCACTATAATCATTTTAGCACCATAATGGACCATGGCATGCACAATACCAGAACAGACAACCAATTTTTATCAGGCTTAGCATGCCAAAGCATGATTCACTTCTGCAGCAAATACTTGATACTTCAAAGGGAGGAGGAGGAGATGGGGGTGTGGATAAAGCTACAGGATTAACTATCCCACACAGCATCACTGATCATAGTGATACGTGCTTTAGAAATATATAACCACACAACACGGGACAAAGGCTTTTTATGTTCAAGTCTAGCAAAAGCTGTTCATTTCACATTAGAATGAATGAAGCAGGAAACAAAAGAGACAGACAGACACACAGAGACCCAGAGTTAACTATAGCAACCTGAGATTTTTAGAGCAGTCTAACAGATATACATTAATTAGATTTAGAACGAAGATTGGCTTTATACCCTCTAGGTTGAGAAGAAATTGCTGGTTCAGTAGTAACTGTTGCCTGGTTTTATGTTTTGGGTTTTTTTTGGAGTTTCAGTCTAAGTTTTATACTCTCCTCCTCTGAATCCCTCCCCCTACAATGGCTTGTTAAACTAAGTTACTAACATTATTACTTACATGCAGTCTAGCAGCATCAACTGCATTTTCATACACGTCATCTAAATAGATTGGAAAGACTGCTCGATGCCAGTATAAAAAACAACAGTCACATTGTGCTCGAATTCTAGAATACAAGATTATTTATTAGACACAGAATTGGAAGAAGTCATTCTTCTAACACGATGGTATTTATTTTAGTGTGCTGAAACTAAAGAGACAACTGCTTTTCAAGCCTAAGTTTTAAATTGTTAATGTTCTAGGTGCATTGTCCCTCAAAAGAAAGTTCCTTACTAAAAAGCTTCCTGTTTTTCACCAGATTATTTATAAAAAAGGCACCTGCTTTAAAAGAAAGGTTTACTCAGTCTCTGAAAGAATTAAACCTTACATTACAGCAAAATCCTAAAGAACTATTCCCTTATTACATGCAATTAGTAGCGTAGAGGTCAAACATGCATTCTAAGTTTCTCCTCTAAGTCAAAAGAGAAACAGGCCTCTCTTGATACAACCTGTGTACAACACTTATCACAGGAATTTATCCCACGAGTCATGCACTGAAGGGAGTTTGTCTCTCTCCATATGGAATGCATGGAACCCAGATACTCCCCTGGCTTTCAGACGGTCAATATTATGTAACTTGAGTACCCGCTGAACCTACAGCAGCGGTAAAACATGGTGTCACATGAGAACTAACAACCTGATCTCCCAAATAGATATATTATTTCACAGTATCAGGGTCAAGAAGACTTTACCTTAACATAAAGTCAAGTCATCCAAGAAAGTGACAGAATTTCCAAACCATCAGAGCAATGGATTACCAAATAGGCAGCAGCGAGGTAAAACATGACTTGCCCAAAGACCAGCAAGCTTCAGACTTAGCTCTGGAATTTCTTCTGTCTATCTGTGGTCTACAATACATGCAAAATCACCACCAGCATGCAGCTACCAGATTTTGCCTTTTGCACAGTGGAGATAGAGCCCACCCAGCGACACAACACTACCTTCTACGTATCACATGCCACTGCTTACCGCTCCGTAAGTTCACTGATCAAGTCTAGTTTCTTCAGCACTAACTGAAGGGGAATGAGTTCTTCATCTTTAAAAGTTTTCTGTGCAAATGAAGGGAAAAAAAAAGAAGAAAAAAGACAAGATTATATTTCTTCAGAAGGTATTACAACAAACAAACAAAGGTTTGGAGCAATCATGGCACTTACCATCTGTGTTCCCACACTAAGTGCAAGGGAAACAATCAGTCGCCTCTGTCTTGTACTTGGCCCATTGAGGGTGTTCTCAGCCAAAACCAAAGCAGAGAGCACATCCAAGCGTTGCTCACTGTACTTCTTATCAGAAATGACTCTTTTCTTGATGACAGAAAGACACAGAAATTCAGAGAAAAGTTACCTAAGCCCAAAATTGTTTCCTCTTCTTTCCAAAGCTTATGGATTTCTCATAAATTGAGTATTTCTGCAAATAAATTATGTTTTGTGAACACAGCTAACTGTGTTCAGCATGTTCAGCATGAATATGGGTCAGGTCATACAGCACACAAGTACTGTGCAAGTGGCACGTGACTGCATGTCATTTTTAGTTCTAAGGTACATCTAATTGAAATTTGTTAATGATTTTGTCATCGGTGACTCCCTGCTGTTGGTAACAAAATCCAATTTAGAGCTGAACAGCCAAAAGACGTATATACATGGTAACAATGATAACTTGCATTTTTCTACAAATTCTAATTAATCAGAAAGATTAAGTGCAAAAACATTTGCATGAACAAATGAAGGGAACTAATGTCAGCTGGCTAAGAAGCTGAATTCACAAGTGTATTTATGACTAGCAGCACTAACTCATAAGAGGCACAGATTCATGAAAGAGTTATGGAAAACCTCTTCCAATTCTAAGAAAGCATGTTCAATGTAAAGCTCCTAACTGTACATGCTAAAGCTATGTCAGCTATATGCTTGTTTCTAGGTGCTGTAAGGTTTCAAAGCAGAGAAGATAAAACAAGATTAGTACTAATGAACTCTTCTATTTACCAGTATTTGTCTTTTAGATGTTTTCTGAGTAATTAAAATATCAAGACTCGTTCACAGATGTTCTCTTTCATATCCACTCAATATACAAATCTCAGCATATTTCTATACAGTTACAAATAATGTGTAATGTAATTACAGATGTAATTTGGAAAGGTTATGAAAGTTATCTACTTATATGTGAACTGTTTGTTTGAAGATAACACTTTTTTCTTAGCAGCTTTGAAGCCAGGCACTTCTTCAGGTCACACTACTCCTGATACACATCTATCTATTTTTTATTCGCTTATGCTAGAAAATCTGGAGATGTCAGATACATAAATTGAGACCACAGCTAAGTTTCAAACAAACTTCTAAAATACAGAAGTCTACTGTTAAAATTGTAATCCCTTTCTGTGAGCATGGTCAAAACAAAAATAAAAGGAAAATTTCATAGCTGCACTGATATCAATAACATACCTCCTTTGTAATTCTGCTACTGAATGAGATGAAAGAAAACAGCCACTAAACATCAGAACATGCATACTAAAATCTCATTTTCCCATTTGCCCTGAAATTAGAAACTCAAGATTTGATATGCAAAATATGTTGTAAACTGATTTTGTTTAAAGAAATATACAATATGTAGATACCAGTGTCTCATCATCAGAAGCCATTTTACCCCGCAGCAAAACAGCAAATTTATACCTGCGTTAAGACTCCTGTCAGCTATCATATATTAACTACTGTTACTTTGCCAAGCAGCGATTTAAATAAAGAACAGCCTGTTTATTTAGATTTATGACAGACTGCTTTATGAATGTGAATCAGAAAAGAGGTAAAAGGTCAGTTTATGAAAATCACTAGAAATAAAAAACACAAGAGGAACACAAGAGATGCACCAGTTTACATGAAAAGATGAACTGTTCTTGGTCAAAAATACTCATCTATGCTGTAAAGTTTCTAGGACAAAGCTCTGATCTATCAGAACGCTTATGCATTTGTTGATTATGACAGAGCAACACTACAAAGTTTGCAAAAGTAAGAAAAATATTTCAATTTAAAATTAAGATGGTTTTGAAACATCAGCTAGGGATATTAATTATTAGAACCCGGGTTACATACCTTGGCTACAGAAATAGCGTGAAGAGCCTGATATTGCAGATGCTGAGCAATGTGTGTCACAGAATCTGCCACAACCATACTTCTTCGGTAAAACATGTGTTGTATCGCCTAAAGTCAATGCCAAAACACAATAGTTCATGTAGTTACTGAAACTGTTGCCTTTAGAATTTGGCTTTGTGCTGATGGACACATCCACAAGGCAAATATAGACTCTTTCCACTTTGTTATGTGCAATTAACCCTTAGAAACTGAGAAAATAAAATCATTCAGGAGGGTAAAAAAGCTTCAAGATCTGATGTAAGTTTTGTTGGGTTTTTTAGTTTTGTTGTTTTTTGTTTTTTTTTAAATAATCCAGCTCTGTTTCACATTGCTTTCTGAAGTTATCTTAAAACATAGTATTTTTCTTTTGGAAAAAGTACCAGGAGAAGTGCAAAGTCATGCAGCTGGGGAGGAACAAGCCCCCAGTATATGCTGGGAGCCACCCACCTGGCAAGCAGCCTGGCAGAAAAGGCGCTAGGGATCCTTTTGTGAAAGTGAGCCAGCAGTGGGCACTTGTCGCAAAGAATGCTTACAGCATCTTCAGCTGCACTGGAGCATTGCCAGCAGGCTGAGCTGCTCAGCACTAGCAAGGCCACACCCGAAGCACTGTCTTCAGTACAAGAGAGACATGAACACAAGAGGCTCCAACAAAGGACCACAAAGATAACTTTGGAACTGAAGCATCTCACATATGAGGAAAGGCTTAGAGAGCTGGGACTGTTCAGCCTGGAGAAGAGAAGGCTTGAGGGGAGGAATCTTATCAATGTATAGAAATACCTGATGCCATGGTGCAAAGAAGACTGAACCAGGCTCTTTTCACAGGTGCCCAGTCACAAGACACAAGGCAATGGGCACAAATTGAAACAGAGGAGGTTCCCTCTGAACACCAGGAAACACTCCCTTACTGAGAGTGTGACCAAGCAGTGGCACAGGCTGATTACCTACAGAGGTTGTGAATTCTCCATACTTGGGAGATATTCAAAAGTCATCTGGACACAGTCCTGGGCAACCAGCTATAGGAATCCTTGCTTGAGCAGGGGGAGGTTGGACTAGATGACCTCTGGAGGTCCCTTGCAACCTCAATCATTCTGTGGCATCAACCATGGAAGGCAGTTACAAGTTAAACCAGTTATAACTTCCCAAAGCTCCTTTTCTCTGACAAATCCATTCTTAAACACAAAGCCATGCAAAAAACCATGTCCCTGTGCCACTGGAGGTTGGTCAGGGTTTTTTTTTGGCGTGGGGAGATATGTTAATATGTGGTGTTTGGTCAATATTCCCCATAAAGGTCTACATGAAATAAACAAGTTTTCATCCAGTGACCTACCTTCAGCAGTTCTACAAGCCTGCACAGGGCTTTCACTGATGTTTTGGTCATAGGTTTTTGCATTGACATGTAGAGATTCATCGTAGTTTTAATGATGGTGCTAAGACTGTATGCATAAAGAAACCCCTAAAAACAAAATGTGTAAAAGGGGAAAAAAAAAAGGTTTTTCACAACATATCAATCAAATAAGTCATCCTTTTTTCTTTCATACATGACAGAACTAACTTTTGCCTCTTCACACTAGAGAACCTGTCACACTGTCTGAGATCCCAAAGCTGAATGAGACCCTTTTATTTGGCAGAGAGTATGAAACTGCCTACGAGTTACTCCATTGCTTGATCATTAATCTCTTCTAGAGGCACTGAAATTAAACATACGTCAGTGAATTAACCACAGAGCCTCCAATGTCTAATAATTTCAGACCTATTGTAAACGAATCCAAACAACTCCCTTACCCTCAAAAAACAGCCTATCACAAAAAAAACAAAAACTTCCAGATTCTGTGGAATAAACACACTAACATTACTTATACACTGTCTAAATACAATTGTCCATCTTACAATAAAAAAGTAATCATTTCTAAATCGGTGTGTGTTAAACTTTTAAATACAATGTTGATTACACACAGCATGACAAAAATGTTATTCAACTTATTTCAAAGGAAAAGTAGTAACAATAAAAAAAAACCCTAGGAAAATACAGCAAGTGATCTAGGAAACTCAGTTCGCTACAGAGTAGATTTTACCTAAGTCCACTGTAAATATTTCTAATATAAAAGCCACAGATCCTAGTACATGTATGTCTTTAGATATGGAAGATTCAGAATTGTGCTTCTATCACATGCCTTTCTCATTAGATTTCTGTCAGGCAGATAGATACGTATCAAAACCAGCAAAAACTTAATTCAGAAATAAGGTGCATCATCTTACATTAATTCTACATGCTGTTAGTAGGCCAAAACAAAACGAGCTGCCTTGGAACATAGTAAGATTCTTGCAAAGTGCCATTACTAGGCAAAGCGCAATGAAACAATACAAAACCTTTACTGGAAGTATGTACTGTGCTAAAAAAAACTAAATTAAGACACTGGTTCAGTTCGACTTGTGTACATCATGACTGACTCAAAAGGTAAAAAAAATCCCAAACTTTTGCTACAGAGGAAATGAAGTTCTCTTGATTTCCTAAGTCAAGAGAGAAATTCAAAATTTTAGCCACTGACTAGTCAGATTCACTTCCCCACACTCTTTGTGGAAGTAACTTTTACAGATTTACCTAAAAGAATATCTACTGGGCATTTAAAGTTTCAGAAGAACTCCCACACTGTAAAACAACACATCAACGATCACAGAACCTCTGTAATTTTTTGTGTGTGCAACAACATGCACTAAAACAACCATTTGCTGTATCATCACAGTAAAATTGCACACCTGGATGAAGACACTGCAGCGGTTAGAAAGATCTTCTGTGAACTTATCCATGCGTTGCTCCTTTGACAAGATAGATTCCATTTTTGTCATCCATGAGCTCACGAAAACATAATATGACTGTACATCTCTGGAGAAGGAAACAAAAAATGCTGCCCATTTCAAATAAGAACGAGGATTTTCTTTTCTCTTTCAAAAGCTTATATTATTCCAAGGGAAAAATATGTTAAATTTTCAGTCTCCAAACCAGTAACTCTCCATTCCCAGAAGTATAAGAACTTCACACTCATGTACTTTTTAATTCTGTTTTGGTAAGGACCAGTCTGCCAATTCTATCTGTGCAAACATACCCCAAAGTCAAAATCACCTATCTTTCAAGAGAACAAATGGCCCTCTTAGCACTACATATACTGTATATTCTTTAAATTAAAACAATAAATAAAACCACTAGAAAATACTTTAAAACAGTAGACAAAAAGTCTCACACTTAAGTTTTTTTCCTCCAAGTTTGAATTTTTGACTGTTTATAGAAAAAACTTGGACTGCTCTTAAATAACAGAATTGTTCAGAAGTTAATTAATCTAGTATAATTCAAGCAGATTAAATGTTTAAATAAGAGTTCACTTCAAAAACTGCATTTATTTCACGTTATGTAATTGTGACACTACAAAACTACTTTACTGTAGCAGTTATAGTAGGAATATATTTAGGTTACTGATTATGGCATAAAAAAAATTACACTTTAAAGAGTACCCATACTTAAGACAACAGTCCAATGAGCAAAGACAATGCAAGAAGTTTTTAAAAAAAACAAGAAAAAGTTCTTGGCAGAATTCAAATTGGCAGAAGCAAAATCTGCACTGTATTACAGTATCCTCAAAATGTCTGTTCTCAATCTTAAGAGCTGCCTCATACCACTGCCCAAGACCAAAAGCAAAGCAGCTGTGCAATTATGCTCCATCCAGCAATCAAAGCCCAGGAAATAATTCAGTCAGAGCTCTTGACTCTTCCTTTAGATGTAGGATGTAAATTAGGAAGAGGCAGACTGAAACAGAAACAGGGCAGTACTGAAAATTGTCTGCCAGAGATGGGAGCTGCTGTCCCTTCTCCACCCTCCTCTCCAACTCATTGCTGCCAGCTTTTATACAGGGTTGGAAGACCACTTGCAAAATACAAGATTTTACTTCTATTACACAGACCTCATTTCCCACCTTATTATTTCAGTCTGCAACATAAACCAAAATTTTGGTGATGTTATCTCCTTGCACAGTGCAGCACACTCGTTCATAAGACTAACAACTAAAAAAACCCTCATCCTTAAATGTATTTTAGAAAGAATTCAAAGAAGTGACTTGCATACCACATGCAGTGTACAAAAGAAGAGAAGCCTTTTCAAATAATTTAAAGATGATTAAACCAACAATTGAAACAGTCATGAAGGAAAAAAAGCTTGCAAAGAAAGTACCATCATCAAGTAGAGAAAAAGCACACTATAAGCCTACTAGCGACTTACCTCCATGAACACACAGAAAGCAGAGCGCCCTAACAGAAATCAGAGCAGCTGAGGTTACTAGACACTAGCTTTAAAAAAAGGAAGTTGAAAGAATGTCAAATAAAAATAACTGAACAATCCCAATATTTAGAACTGCCAGAAACTTTGTTATTTTGGTGACAGAACACATATTTTTCTAAAAGCATGACATGAAAAAAAGCTTTATTTTGAGCAAAGCTTTGTCAGCAACACTACCACACACGTACTGCTGCAGTGAAATGGAAAAGTTGTTTAACACCATTACACAGCACACCAAATGAAGAAACCCACATGTTTATAAACCATTTCTCAAACATCACCACGAAGCAATATCTAGGAAGCATACTTGGTAAGTGACTGTGCCTTCTGCTGTAGAAAGTTCTCCCTTTGCATTTTAACTGTATGAATACTTTTCTTGTCCAGAAGTTTGGCAACAGCTGGTATCTTCTGAATTAGAAAGTTGTCAGAAAACCAGATAATGTTAGCAGTTAATGTGATAGCTGGTACCTGGGGATTAAAAAAAAAAAAAAAAAAAAAAAAAGAAAATAAGAGGGGGAAAAATACTACAGGTAGGAATAAACATAAGCAATTACAACAAATACCATGGCCACCATATGCATGTGTTTTATGCCTCTTTTGAGCACACATTTCCATTTATTTCTGTATAATTTTTATAAAGTATTATGCTCCCACCAAGAAAGGCTCCTCCCCTAAGGGAGGTCCAGTAAAGACACCACAAGCAAAATTACTGCTCTCAGTGATTCTAAATACTATTATAGAACTTAATAATTTCTTAATATCATCTGATATGAAAAAGCCCCAGTCACCATTGGACATGGAGATCATTCAAAACGCATGTTTATAGTCAAGGCCAAAACCCAAAGTATTTATTCAGCCCCACAATACTCATAACTGAGTGTTTTGTCCTCGGTGCTACATTAATCTTGAGAAGAAAGATTTTAATAGTAATTTCAAGTAATTTACCTTTCTGCTAAGTGAGTGGACAGGTTTTAGAGCATCTTTAAAAGGAAATTACAAAAACTAGAAAAATCTTAATTCTGCTTTCTGACTTGTTTAGGTAAATTGTGTTCTTTTCCCAAATCTTCCCTCTACAACAAAGAAAATTATCTATGCCATTACTGAAGCTTTTTTCCCCCCTCTCAAATACTGACAAAAGAACAAAGCATTCACCTTTTTACAGACATCCAACAACGACTTGTAAAATTTCTTGTCTATGGTCCTAAAAATCTGAAAATGCAGTACAAAGAGGCCACAGATGCCCACATATTTATCTCTCTGATCAATTTCTGAAGGTTCACCTGCAGAAATACATCCAAAAAAATCCCTTTGTGAATTCCACTTCTAGACAAGCAACGCAAATGCTTTTAGAAATAGTGAAGCTGGCAGAAGTGTGAGCTTGCATTACCAAGTTTGGCTTCAACATTTGCAAAAGTTGTACGAAGAATATGAGCAAATTCTTCAGCAAACGTGGTATTCTTTGAAACTGACACTCCACCATTTAGAGAATCAAACTGTTGCTCTATACAGGCCTGAGTAAAAAGGAAAAAATAAAAAGAAAACATAACGATAATGTCATGAATTTTGGACCCTAAATGAAAACTAATTCTGCAAGAGAACTCAGCATGATAACATTAATTTGTCATACAGCACTAACCTGAAGTGAGTCTAAAACTTCATATAATACAGATTTTTTTAATTATGTATAAATTATTTAGTAGAACGAAAAACATTAAAAATCTCTCTTATCCCTCTAACATCCAAAAAGCCCGTTTTGTTTACTTCTTTTACATTTGTTAAGGAGCATTTTTAAAGAAACCACATGATGTGTTTCTGATAAGAAACACATAGTTGCTTTATTACATTGCAATATGTGTTAATATCCATTAACTAAAAATTATCACGCAAGTCACTTGTAGGATGTGGTTCATGAACATGCAGCATAAAACTCCACGCCACTGGTGGCTGCATAAAAAAAGTCACCAAAACCCTCACAACAGTAAAAAAAATAAAAATGAGGCACACATACTTCAGATTTTCTAAAAATATTAGAAAAGTTTAAGGGAATGGTATTTAAGAATATTTTTACGTATTTGCTAGAAAGAGGCACTGGCAGGACAGGAGAGGAAACGTCTTGAATGAACACCTACTTTGCCTACAAGAAAGTTGGAGAAGGACTTTTTACAAGGGCATGTAGTGATAGGATGAGGGAGAAGATTTAGATTAGACATTAGGAAGAAATTCTTCACCATGAGGATGGTGAGGCACTGGCACAGGTTGCCCAGGGAAGCTGTGGATACCCCCTCCCTGGGAGTGCTCAAGGCCAGGTTGGATGGGACCTTGAGCAGCCTGGTCTGGTGGGAGGTGTCCCTGCCCATGGCAGGGGAATTGGAACTGGATGATCTTTAAGGTCCCTTCCAACTCAAACCACTCCATGATTCTTTGAATACCAGACATAGCTTACCAATGTCTCTAACATATCAACCATACAATGAAGTCTTTGTACTAATGCAATGTTAGAGAAATATAAGATGAAAAATGGCTATAAGGTAACAATGTCCATTGAATGTACAAGGCAAATTGTGTTTAATTGCTTAGCTACAACTTCCATTTTGGAGGCTTTTACAAAACAAAACCTCCAACCCTACGCAATTTAAAATGTAAAAGTAAGAACTGAGCAACAGTCCTGTTCAATTAACTCTGCTGTGAACAAATTCAGCAACGTTTCCCACTATGCCATAACATACGATTTCAGCCTTAAACACACACATTTCTAAAAAAAAAGATGGCCTCTTGTATTTAAATTGACTGTATTAAGAAAGAAATAATCCTCATCCACCTGCACCACTGCATATACATCACTGAAGTGGAACCTCATCACAGCTACCTGTGTCATACTAGGAATGAGACAAAAAACATAACAAAGGTCACACTCAACATATTTTCAAGAGGAGCTTTTAGCTTGCAGCTAAAATAAAAGTGGGCCTATGCTACGTAAGCCTGACTGCTATTACAATTTCTGGAGAAAAACAAACTCCGCAATAACACACAATCTTAATGCCAAGTTGTCTGTGTTTCTTTAATTCTGCTAAACAGTAAGCATTAACTGCTACCATTCAAAGCTCGGCGCAGTTCTAGCACATGAGAAGAGCACGAGAGGAGCTCTTACAATAGAGCCTTTTTCTCCCATGCACAGATGCAAGAGTCAAATTCACACATCACTGTATCCAGAACAAAACAAAGACAAACAGTACATTCTAAAAAGACTCTCACTTCAATGTAATTGTTTCCCCTTATCTTACTGGGAAACATTAATTCTATTACCTGAAATATCATTCCATCAAATAACTGGCATTCCAATTTTAACAGCAGCTTTTCAAATGGCTTCAGTTTATCCTCTTGAATTCCAAACTTGGAAGGGTTGTGATGGACAGATTTTAGCAGCCTGTCAATGAGTAGGCATGGAACACATACATAAAACCACAATGAAAACACGCTAACAGTTTTATCATATCCCATACTATTTTTTGGATAGGTTTTAATTGCTCACATCTGCCCAGCAGCAACTCCAAAACTAAAAAAACCCAAACCCAAAACCTACCAAGTCTTTATAAGACACATGCGTATGAATAACTCCCATTTATTGAGGTTTTTGACAGAAGAGTTACTATTACGCTAATTTAACTACCTTTATAACTGTTGACTCTTCAGCTTTTACCTAAGATAGCTTTCTTCCTTTAATCTGTAAGCCCGTCCTCATGATCAATATGCATAGGGATAATCTCAGATCAGTTCCGTGCAAAATTAGATTTCTTATGGAATATATTTTAAACCTCACCAACCATTACTCTGTTTGTCAAGATGCTCACCAAACGTAACATTCAGCCCTTCAAAAACTTGTTGGTGCTATTAGAAAGACAAAATGGGAGCTTAGTCCTGTTCTTCACAGAGGTTTCTGGAAAACGCTAGAGGCTACCAAAATCCATGCTCCCACACTGACTTTCTCTGAACAAAGACACACACACACGCTTTTATCTTTTATGCTGTGGAAGTATTTTTCACACCTTCAGAGACACACCTCTTATACATGGTCCAGTGATCCTTCAAAGTGGCATGATTGTCGATTATTTCATCCAGAGTGATTAAGACTGTGAGCAACTCTCCCAGATGCTCATACATTGCCTGTTTAAAAAAAAAAAATAAAAAAAGACTGTAGTTATTGTAAAGTCTATTGAAGTCACAAGTGGCATAAAAAATTTCAGTTCCTTTCAACATATCAGCCAACAAGACACCAGCTAGAGAGTTAGATCAGAGATTTCTTGGTTTGGTAGCTTAGAGAGTCAGTATTTCTTGTAGTAACACAAGAATCATTAGTTTGTGTGCAAGGCACTGCTTCAAGTTCTAATTCGACACTGAAGCTAGGATTTTTTCAAATTATCTCCATGCAGAAGCAAATATTGTACACAATAAGGGAGCGTGCAAACACTTTTCAGCTAAGAAATCTAGAATGACAAATACGGAGATAACAGTCCTTTACACATAAAAGCCAGAAAAAGTCGATTAACAAAATAAAAACTTTAAAGGAGATTCTAGATTGATAGTTGTACTTGAAACTCAATTTCTTGCTTTTCTCAGGATTAATGATCAAGACATACACATATTAATGTAAGAAAAAGGGCTCCAAAACATTCCCACCTGAAAATGAACCCCAGATGTCTCTATAATTTTAGGTGCGTTCCTGTAAATAAAATCAATATTTTAATGCCTTTTTAATCCCAAGCATATTAATTCTGTATCATGGTGTGCTCTTTGTTTCTTGGGGTACATTTTTCTTCATTAACATAACTTCAGAAAAAAACCCCTAACTTAAAAAAACTGAATACAAGTATATGCTATGTGAAATCTTTGTGCTATGGTTAAATTTAATATTGCATTTTTGAATGTACAACATGCAATTGGTTCAAACTAATGATTTCATGATTGCAAGCGGATTTCAGCAATTTCCAGTTCAGTTACGCTAACACAAAGTAGCCTTGATATATAGTCTTGAACTACAAAAATCACTTCACATATCTAATCAAGCCATACCCAAGCTACTCCAGCAACATATAGAAAGCCTACATTGTGCTGCAATATAAGACAAAAATGAAAACAACAAATCTGAGAAGAATGATGCTATCATATCTGGAGGGGGCAAAAATAAAATTAAATTCTTGCATCTTGTAAAAGCACTGCCTTTTCTGAAAATAAAACACATCTGATTTTATAATGGTTTATGAAGGCTAAACTTCCAGAGAAAGCACTCTCCACATCTCTAAAAAAAAATATTCAAAAAATGACCACACCCTAGGTAGAATGTTCATATTTTACACATCTATTTAACTACATAAAAAAATACAGCATTTTAGGGAATAATTACTTGTTGCTGGTATAGAGAACAGCCAACTGATGCACTACATTCACCACCACCTCGTAGCATCGGGTAACAAAACAAGACAGCTCCTGAAACACAAGAAAATAAAACGCACATATATGTATAGACCCTCCTCACACACAAGTTGTCACTACATCCAAAACACTGAAAGTGAACCACTGAATTTGCAACCGAAGCTCCAATTACATTCCTAATCCAAGTTAGTGGACAGACCTATAGCAGAATGGAAAATATCATCCGAGTAACTAACAGCTCAGAAAAAAGGATCTGAGACTAAGCTAAGAAGCTACCAAAGACAAGCTTCCAGTACAATCTGAACTATTTATATTATTGGTCAGGTTTATCAAAAACAGCAATAAGTGACCTGACAACAGTATCCAAGTACTTTCAGAGAGAACATTCACGATAGCAAAGTCTGTGCCTTTTCCCACTAGATTCACCAACTCCTCTGGGAGCTGATGTTCGAATTCAAATTAGAAAAGAACACAGAAGCCTGTACCTACTGTAAGAGTGATTAGCCATAGAATACTGCTTTCAAATAAACAAAACAATGTCTTTGAGAGGTATGCTGATTGAAGCAGAACTTGAGCTCAGTCACATAGTACAGAGTGAGTAAGAACAGGTAAACTCTGACACATGGACTACCTTAATTTCTAGAACGGATTTTAACAAGGCATTCCTTGACCAATAAGCAAAATTAATCTGAGTTTCCCTTAACTACAATAATATTTGCTCACCCTATAATCTCATCACGGAAAAACAGCATGCAAAGAGCCTAGCCAGTCAGCACACAGATGGCTTCATAGCAGACAGCCCACACTGGCTATAACCAGCCTGCTGTTCCTGCCAGAAGGCTGGCTAATAGCTGAATTCTGTCTTCCTTTCCATCAAAAATAGACCTTATCTGGGCTTCTGTCTCCTATTAGTCACCAGTTTTCACAAAACACTAAAAGTGTCGTTACTTCTGGTATTTGTAATTGCTCTATCAAATGCAGCTGAAACAAGCCAACAGATTCCAGAGGAACAGATTAACAGACAACTGAGATCATGTTTCCTGGGGAAGGGGCACCAGCTGTCATTTTAAAACTTCCAGAAAATAGTGCAATTTAACAGCACATGCGTATTACCAGCTATATAATACAGATGAGATTAGCATTTTATTAAGAGTTCTTTAATACACTGTCTTCTGCAGGATCAAAAGCACCAAACTAGTATTTCACAGCACCATTTTGATAGTTTCGTTGAAAAAAATGTTTTGTCATAGCAAGTTTGAGGTTGTTACAGCCACTTAATCAAGAAATCCTGAACTCAGAAGAGCAATTGGTGGACATCATCTCTATGAAAGTAACAACATTTCCCGTCTTTCATCCTTTTCACTAATATTTTCACACCACCCTTAGAGATACAACATTGACCAGAAGAGCATTTTCCAGTCCGTGATGTAGACTTGTACTGAATGGGTTTAGGGGAACACAACAGTTGAAAATGCAAAAACTCCATAAGGAAAACATTTTCTTCATAGCTTTACCCAAAGCAGTTCACACCTTTTAGCAAAGTAACCTTCCCTTTTGGGCAACATTCTGCTGCTCCTTTCTTTCCCAAGTATCAGCAAGGCATCCTCACCTACATGCAAAGTGGGCTCACAAGCAATACAGCAATATTTTTGTGTAGCATTTACCCTATGAATATACACATCAGCATACACCCCACAAACAAACAAATTTTTCTACAGAGTGGGTTTGCAATGCACATAGATATCCAAGACAGTCATTTACCCTGCTCTCCACCTCCACCTGGACAGAGTATCCTGGCAGAAATGAAAAAGAAGTCTAGAAAAACAGAAGTGCACCACAGCCTCATTTCAGAAACACTAAACGGCCTCAAACATTTGCTCAATGAGAAAGAGAGGATGAAGGAATAAATTGACAAAGCTGATAGAACAAAAAGCTTGAAAAATGGGGGGAAATCCCCTATGATATCCCAACAACTAACTGTATTCGGACATGGCAAATAGGCTGAGAAACAACTTCCTACAGCATTCAACCTGTTATGACTCCATAAAAGTCTACTGCCACGCTTGTATATAGCAAGAAGAGGAATTTAACCTGTTAAATCAGAATTTCTTGAAACCTTCTGGAAGCTTCCTGTATATTCTCTACTTCAACACAGTTAGCGTAACAAGCAATAGTACATAAAAAAAGAAACATTTTTGGGAACAGGACAGTCAATTATGCTATACTGAAGAAAAAAAATCATCCACAGTAGACTGAAACCCAAGAGCACAGGAAATCCTCAGAAGAAACAAAGATCCTGTTTTCATGCAAAGACCCTGATAACAACTAAACTGCATGAGTGTTCTTCCCTGAAAGTTTGAGTGAGGCACAAGCAATTTTTTTCAAGGTACATGTTTTAATTTTGCTGTCTTCTATCAGCGAAAAAAAAGATTTATAAAAAATTAAACCATTCCCAATGCTCAATGAAAACTAAAAGTTGCTCAGTAAAAGCATCAAAATTGATACCTTTACCATCTAATGAAATAACTTCAGTTTATCTTCTCTTACCAAAGTTTCCTTAAGTAAAATCTAATTTCTTTGAACAATGATTACACAAACTGCAATTTCTTCTCTCATTTGACTTCCAGAGCTTTAAACAAGCAAAAAAATAAAACAAAAACAATGTGTCATACATCAGCTGGTAGTGACAGGTCCACAGGCAAAACATAGTAATGCATCGAATGACTGCAATGCCTTTCAGTAAGATGCAAGCAGGATAGTGCAGACTTTTAAAACCACTTTGAAACTAAAATCAAGATTATACTTGCTGCCAAAAAAAAAAAAATACCCTACCTGCAAGAAAGAAATAAATCTTCCCATCTGTATTTGGCAATCTCCCTCCACCATGCTGGAATCTGTGGCTTGAAAGACAAACATTTTGTCACTACTTTCAACAGTTTGTGTCAGACCTGTTAAATTAACATTGAGACTTGCCCTCCAAGCCATTTGTTTGTCATACAAGTGTAGTGCACTATTATAAGCATAGTAATGGAGTCTTATAAACTTTTAATTTTGCTTTCCTAAGATGGAATTATTTTTGAAGTTTCTTTCTCATTAAAAAGTACATTGTTTATAAGTTAAACACAAAGCAGGACAAAAACTCTCCATCACCTGAAAGAAAATAAAGAATACAAAATATAATCCTTTAACGACATACATAGTATGTAAGTGAATATAAATGTTTCCAATTTAAAAAGCTCATACGAAAGCACTAGGTATTGCAAGGAACATCCCTGGTGGTTATTTACTGAAAGAATATACTACATCACTAACCAAAAGAAAAAGCTGTGTAGAACACAATTTCCTCAAGGAATTTATTTTCCTTTTCGTACATATCATCCTGCACAAAAGAACCGGCTTATTGTCGCAGCTTCAAAGTTTAGCTGTATGACAAAGTACACTAACAGAATACTATTCAATAGAACAATTACATCACCAATGCCATATTATTTCACTCAGCTGAAACAGCTGTAAAACTACCTGCCAAAATAGTCTTTTTAATGTGATGACAGATTATTGCTCTAAACTTGAGATTTTTCTAATGGGCCAGTCTGAGCAAAAATGGCTTACAATTGCAAGCTTACCTGCATAAGAAATTTTATGGAGCAGTAAGACCTGCATATGTTCTTTTAAAGCAGTCACCAGAGACTAAAGGATTCTCCATAATTCTGTAAGATGGAGCTCTGCGACTAGATTTTAAATAGTGCATGCTTCCCCTTTACAGATTTTATATAACTTTTACGCTGTTTAGTCTATGTCCCAAAAAAACCCAATCCAACTATTTAAAGTTCCTAGATTAATCATAGCCAATCCAAGGACAAGCTGAAATAAAAGTGTTTCTTTACACAGAAGTAAAAGGCCAGCGCAGTATTTGTTTAATTTCAATCATCCTTGAGCAACTTTGCCAGCTGTTCTAAACAAGCACACTTGCTATTATCAAAGCAGATGCTAAAAGGGGGGATATGCAAGTGGAGAACATAATTTCTGCATCCCTACCGGACCCACAGAAGGCTGACCTCTCAGCTCCTACCATTCTTAAGCATTCCTCACAGAACACCCATCAATAACAAACTGCTGCTGTAATGTTAATCCGCAACAGTGACTTCTTTCATGCTAGAGACACGCAGAAATTTTGAGGCATTTCCTAGGTATCATTTTGGCAGCACATCACTTTCTTTTCAGATATTTAGAACCATGACTGATAAGAAGTGAGAATCTGCTAAGAAAAAAATAAACCCACACTTTTTCATGTTCCTTAAGTGAACTACAGTAGTCATCTTACACAGCACTTAAAAGAATGATGAACAGTCCCTATCTCAAAGATTTCACATTCCTCAATACTTCTGTCACAGTCACGGCTCTTGAAAAGCTTTAAAAAAAAGACCTTTTACAAGGATGTGAAAGGGTCTTCCCTTTCTCTCAAATTTCTGAAACAGAAAACAAAGTTACAGTGATGGCACTCAACATCAACTCAATATATTCCATCCTCAGGACTAAGACCCGTTCTTATTCCCAGAACTGCATTCTTTAAAGCAGAAGCTTAAAACCAACGCTTCAGAGGAGTTACCAGCTTATTTCCAAAAAGCAGCTTTGACCTAAAGCAAGGTCTCATGATTTGCCAACTGAATTGACCTACAATCACTTGTGCCTCTGTATTACGTCACAGTCTTTTTAAAGAGTACTATTACTTGCACTTGAAGGGTAGGTGGTATTAACACATTGCAACTTCTATCGGACAACTATGATTGCATAAGTAAAGCAGGAAGGACTTGGTCTAAGTTAATAGCTTCATTATGAAATTACACTTACAGTAGCATTTAACATAATTTGAAGCAATAATGTAAAACTACAAACTTTTACAGTAAAGAGAGCTACTTACCTCCTTCTCCATAAAACAAGAGGCCATTATAAAATTTAGTTTCTGCCTAACAACAAAAACAGAAATTTGTTTTTTAATAAATAGGATATGTATAATCATGATATAAAAATTTAGACATTAGATCTTGTTTGTTTACTGCTAAAGAATAAATTTATATATCATCTTACCAATCTGAAAACATGTTCATACACATTAATAAAAGGCAGCTGAATTTACCTCATATTTTAACTTCTTAATTTCACAGCAAAGGGCAGCATACACAGTTATTACTTTGTTTAGAACCTAGAATCAAAGAGGGAGAAAACACACAGATTACAAATAGATTCATGTTTAGAGAGCTTGGTTTTAGCTAGAATAACTCTTTTTTTTTTTTTTTCTTAAGCACAAAGTGCTTACCTTATTTTCGGTCTTTATGAGCTCCAGCAGGGAGGACTGTTCATATGGCAAGAGCTAAAACATAAACCAAAACAAACAAAACCAAAAAAGAACAACTTTAAAAAATACTGGTCAAAAATATATTTATCCAACTAGATAAGTCATCTTTTTTGGCAGTTTAATCTCAAATAAGATCAGTAATAGGAGAGCAATATTTGTACACTACTGTCAACCTACACTGCAGGAAACCTTCACTCTTCACATTTACATGGGAACACCTTCCCTTTCACTTTAGGCAGAAAGGTAAATAAGTAGCTATCCTATAGAGCATTTACAACAATTTACTTACAAAACTTCGCAAGCAAAAGTATGTCCATTACAGTTTATGTAGGAAAAAAAAAGCTCAGGAAATCTAAAACATGAATTAAGAATGCCAGATGCAGGAAATATGATGCAGTTTATATCCATATGCAGGCACTGATACTTTGTACTAAAGCCAGCCATGATTTTGACTATTTCATACACATTCAGCACTGTGCTAACCCTACACATAATTTACTCAAATTATTCGGATGGATGATGACTTAAGAGTGTATCTTCAGCACAGACAAGTTCCATATGGTAATAAAAGTGCTTTTAAATGATGCCTGCAAATTCAGTGAAGAGAAAAAAAAATAACACTTCACAGAGGACAGGGAACTGGATTCCAAGGAAATGACCACCTCTGAAGGACAGAAAATACAGTACCAAGGCCATTAATTCAAAACACAACTATAAATACACACACAGTCCACTCTGCAGCTACACAACTATTAGTGAGCTCTTCTAGAACCCCAAGCTCCCAATAAAAGACACCAAGGCTCACAGAGAAGAAGTTTGCTGGAATTAGCCTTCCCAACACATGAATAACTATAATCTTATTTAACTTCCACCAGCATTCAAAAGATTGGAAAAGTATACTATGAAAATATCTTCTCTTAGGGTATGTACCTAGTTATTAACTGCCCAATAATTAAAATAGTATTGGATAGGTTTCTCAAAAACAGAAGTCAAAATTAAGAGCACAAATGCATCACGCTTTTAATTCTCAAGTTTTGAAGGGAAGGAAGAACTAGGAAAATAACAGTTGCAGTACATATTTAATATATGGAGACCTTTAATGCAATGGGATCAAGACTGAAATCCCAAACATCTCCAACAGAGTCATCCAAAGCATCTTCAATTCTCTTCAGCTGAGACGTATATTCCTCAAGAAATTTTCCGTAATTCTTCAGCTGTACTTCAGCATGGATTTCTGAGAATTAATAACATTTGTACAGTTTTACAGACTGTTCAGTAAACTGCAATATCAAAATTTTTATTAAAAAAAATACCTAATAAATTGCTATTTAGCTTGTTGTACTGTATTCCTCTTTTCGTTGTGTTTCCATAATACAATCACACTTTCAATACAAAGTTTTTATTTGTTTAAAAACAATCCTATAATGTGGTGTCAGTTTAAAAGAAATCGAAATATCACTTAAAGAATATCAAACATCTAAGTGGTTTTCAGAAAATAATTTTTAAAATTTGCATATGTTTTTCAAACTGAGACCTATCAAACCCAACCTAATCACATCAAGATGCTGAGCAAAGAAATGGACTGTACAAGTCATATCATCAAAGGTAAGTCTACCTATTGGCTGAATCAGAACATATAATTATTGATGATCTCAGAGGTATCTTCCAACCAAATGATTCTATGATTCTGTATTACAACTTTGTAGGAACGCGTCTAAACATTTCAGTCTGAGTAGCAGTTGTACCAGTAGCAATCCCCCTTCCACTCTTTCCCTGCTACCTCTCTGTAAGGAAGTTGGGCGTTACATGGGAAGTTTTTTTGCTTTCAATCATTCCTCCTACTTTCACATTCACCATCTTCAAGCAGAACTCTTCTGCTTAGCACCTGGATGTTGAAATGCACAGCTGTTACTGGTAGTGGCAAGCAGGTTATTACATTCAAACAGTAACATTCAGTCAAACACCAAGAACAGTGGCGTTATTTAGCAAAGTAAGTCCAAAGACAAGTGGGCCACAAAGGTTTCATTCACTCTATCCTGATCTTTTTTCTTCACATATTGAGACACCAACCCCCCCTTACACACAATTCCTGACTTAGTTGCATAATCTGAACTACAGAGTGAATGACTACAGCTCAAGGTTTCTATGCTTAGACTTCATGTGAAGACCTGAGTGTCTTCTCCATAATTAGATAAAAAAACCTAACAGCTTCTGATCTTCTGCTATTTGTCAAAAATAGGATTATCTAAAAAGTTAGAGAATATAAGTCAGCTAAATACCTGAACTTTTCCTAAACAAAAAGTCAACTCTCACATAGCTTTATATGTTCCCATTTCTGCAAGTAGGTTACTCAAGAAAGGTAGAAAACTAGTATTCTTTTACTCTGTATGTTTAACCTCTTAGTCATCCACGCTGCCAATAACTGAGCTAAATGGCAGTTGATAGCTAATTCAGCAGAAGAGCATTGATGAACCAATTATCACTCAGACATTTTTTGAAGAAAGAAAATACTATACAGCAGGCATAAGGGGAGGAATAAATAAAAACAAACTACTAAAGAAAAGTGAAGGACTATATAAAGAAAGGTTGTAATTAAGAAAGTACTGCAGTGAAATCCTGAACTAATTCTAAGCTACTACTCTGGAGCCAGCAGCAATGCCAAGCATAAGGGCATATGGACTGTAAAGCCTCTCCAAGAAGCACAATCAACTCTCCCACAGTAAGTTCTGCATTAGTGCCATTGGGTTCAACCTGTACCTGCAGCCTAGAGAGTGCACTCACACAGCCAAAACAAGGGGGCTGAACTTCACGTGAACACGTAAGAAGCAAGTAAACAAAAATCTCTCCATCAGCAGCATGCACTCCAGACAGTGATCTGCAGCCCTCCAGTTGTATCATCATATTATTCTATTACATCATATTCATCTTCCCTTTCAGGGGTTCCTTCCAGTGCATCTTCTGGAAGCTGTGCAGCAGAAGCCAGTAAAACAGATGGATGCAGAGCCCTGCAGAACAGAGTTTAACTAGCCACCAGGTCAGCTTCAGAACCTTACTGCTAGAAAATCTGGAGTATGGACACAATATTATAGAGGTATGTCTGCAGTATTCCTCCAATCCCAAATCCCATCTCATCCATTCACACAAAAGACAAACTAAGAACAGAGAAACTGACAGAGATACTGAGGCTTTACAGAAAGGACAGAAAAAGTTTCCAAGTTGTAGGAGAGCAGGAAACTGGCTGTGCTGTTCAAACCAATTCCCAATGAAATGTGCAGCATTTCTCAAAATCTGACAGCAGTGCTCTGCTAGAGGCCCACAAACTATCACCTTTCCAGCAGCCAAATTACAGATTTGAACAATGCTACAGTTCAACGTAAGTATTTGGAAGTATTTAATATCAGTTAACTATTGATAGCCATCGATTTCCACCTTGTACTGAACAGACATAAGAGAAAGGTGTGATTAACTTCTCACTATTTTAGAGAAACAAGAGAGTTAAAGCTATTAACTAGCCAGAGATAGGCAGGATTGAAGGGATAAAAAAGGTCTTGGAGATGGGGGATGCTTTTTGAAATGCAGAAAACTTTTCCTAAATAAACTGGCTCAGATGGAGAAATAAAAAGAAATCATAGAAAACAGATATTTTCTTTTTCTGCAGAGCAGCAGACATATTTCATAAGGTATAATCTGTCTACAGTAAGTCTTGATTTAGTTTCTCCTTAAGTGACAAAAAGAAAGCATTACAATTGGAACCACGAGATCTACTCAGCAGCTCTGATCCCCAACTTAATTTTATCTTTTCCCATAAAATTAGCATTATCAATATACAACAGACTTACTGCCACAGCGGGATTTGAAAGTGCTGTGTCCATAAATATATAGGACATAGATGCAACAAAACAGTTATTTAGCATGTTGTGTCCTCAGTTCAGAACATTATAATTGCTAAAAGTTAGTGATGCAGGTATAAAGTGAAAGTAGACAACAACCACAAATGTTTTTTAAGTTACAGGATTTTTTTCTTCAGTTTTCCCTAGAACATTGTGTGCTGTTCTCAACAGAAGATCAGCCTGATTGTTCACCATCAAGATGGTGATACTGGAGCACATTGTGTCATTTACAGTTCTCATAGCTGCACTTAATGTCACAGGCAACCTCACGGAGATCTGGCATTTTAAGGAAAAGATACATTTTCTATCCCACAACTAACAAACTGGTAAAAACCTCAGTTCTGCATGGCTCCACTGAAATCCAGATGAAATGAACATGGTATAAATAGTATCATCCCTTGGGATAATACTGTATATGAAACAGTTGGTCTATGAGTGAAATATTTTCACAGCAACACCTGGTGTAATTGATTTGGCACAGTTCAATTTACAGTGTGTATTACAGTATGACAACCATATAGGTTCCCATTTAAAAAGTAGGTCACCCCCACATGGCTGAGAAAACCGTGGATTTTGACAGGCACATGAACCCACTGTCAAAGACTTAAGCATCACAAGGTCTTATTTAACTATTTTTTTAAAGGTGAAACAGCAATGACTATTCAGCCCCATGCCAGAAAGCCTTTACCACTTCAAGCTGCCTACAACTAACTTAGCTTGAGATGACTCCTCTGGTTAACAGAGGAAGCAACTGCAAAAAAAAAATAAAAATATAAGCCACAAGAAATGATGGGAAAGGAAGGAAACACCATCCTCCTAACAAGCATCTGTCCCTCCTGCCTGGTTTGTGGCAGAAGATGAAGTTACAGAATCACAGAATGCCAGGCTGGAAGGGACCTCAGGAATCATCTGGTCCCACCCTTAGGTGATATATAGTTTAAATGCGATGGCCCAGAACCCTGTCAAGCTGAGCCTGAGAAGTGTCCAGTGTAGATGAATCCACCACTTCCCTGGGGAGATTATTCCAATGTTTTAACCATTCCCATGGTGAAAAATTTTCTTTTGGAATCCAACGGGAATCTCCTCAGCAGCAACTTACACCCATTACCCCTTGTTTTTTTCCAACAAAGGAAGTCTCCATCCTTTTATTAGACACTCTTAAGTCAGGCAAGCCTGACTGTCCCCTCCCTGCCACCTAGGGGGCACAGGAGCTGGCTCCCTGGGGTGGGAATTTATAAAATTATAGAATCATAGAATAGCTTGGTTGGAAAGACCTCTGAAATCATCGAGTCCATCCATACCTGTCCAATACTAAACCACATCCCTAAGCACTTCATCTACCTATCTTTTAAATACCTCCAGGGATGGTGGCTCCAACACCTCCATGGGCAGCTTTGCCAATGCCTGACAACCCTTTCAGTGAAGAAATTTTTCCTCATGTTTAAGGATGCAACAGCCACTCTCCCACCCTGAACAGCCCCCAACAACCAGAGAGAGGGGGATGGGAAGCACTGGCAAGGCTGGAGGAGAGGCATCACTGGGGGCGGCGGGGGAAGGGGCAGGGTCCAAGGGTGCAGCAGCAAAGGGTGTTCCCCCTCAGCTTCCCCGACTGCTTCCTCCCTCTCCTCCGTCCTGCAAGGGACCTCAAGGGTCATCTGGTGCAACCTTTAAGTGAGATACAGTTTAACCGAGATAGTCCAGCACCCTGTCAAGCTGAATGTTAAGTGTTCAGTGTAGAGGAATCTACCACTTCTCCGGGCAGGTTATTCCAATGTTTAAATTTATCTCAAGGAGAAAAATTTTATTCAGGAATCTAACTGCAATCTCCCCAGGGGCAACTAATACCCATTATCCCTTGTCTTTTCCACGCGACACCTCGTAAAAAGGGAGTCTCCATTCTCTTCGTAGCCACCCTTAAGTCTGCCTGACCCCTTGCTGCCACCCCGGTGGGCACCTGAGTCAGCTTCCTGTGTGGGAATTTATAGAATCATAGAATCGCTTGGTTGGAAAGGACCTTGGAGGTCACCGAGTCCATCCATACCTGTCCACTACTAAACTGTATCCCCGAGCACTTCATCCACCCATCTTCTAAACACCTCCAAGGATGGTGGCTCCACCACCTCCCTGTGCAGCTGTGCCAGTCCTTGACAACCCTTTCAATGAAGAATTTTTTCCTAATATTTAAGGATGGAACAGCTACTCTCCCATCACAAGCAGCCCCTGCCAACTTGGGAGAGGGTGATGGGAAGCACCAGCCGGGCAGGAGGAGGGGCAGCACTGGGGGCGGCGGGGGAAGGCGCAGGGTGACCCCAACTCAGCTCCCGCCACTGCTTCCTTCCTCCCTCCTGGAGGGGACCTCAGGGACCATTTGGTCCAACATTTTAGGTGATACATCGTTTAAATGAGATGGCCCCGCACCCTGTCGCTCTGAGCCTTACAAGTGTCCAGTGCAGAGGAATCAAACACCTCCCTGGGGAGATTATTCCAATAATCCCGGTTCCCAGGACCGGAATGGGTCGGGGGCTGGGAGCGGAGACCAGGAGTCCGGAGCTGGAAGGGGACCAGGGTGTCTTTCCCCCAAACGCACCCTCCCCGCCCCGGCTCCCGCCGCAGCCCCAGCGCCTCGCCCTTCGCGCCCCGCTCACTCTGCGAGCCGTCGTCCAGGCGGTCGAACTCCCAGTCCGGAGAGAGGGTCTCCAGCGCCATCACCAGCCGCTCCTCCGCCCCCCTCCTCCTCCCTCTCCCTGACTCAGGCGCACGAGACTTCCTGTCCCGCTCCCGCACCGCGCTATGGGAAATGGAGGCGGCGTGGCTTGGGGGGGGCGCCGGGACTCCGGCAGCGGCGGGCGGGCGGCAGCGCCCCCTGCAGGGAGGCGCTCGCACTGCGCCTCCGCCTCCCTCTCCCCTTCGCGGGCGCCCCGGGGGCGGGGCAAAGGAGCCCTCTCCCCTCTTTCCTCTGCTCCCCCCGCATCTCTGAGCTGCTCGTTCTGCTGAGGCTGAGCCTGTCTCCGAGTTGCAGGGGATCTGTGGCTTTCCCGGCCACAGCCCAGGTTTGTGACCAGCAGGGCGAGGAAGGTGACTCTCCCCCTCTATTCTGCTCTCGTGAGCACCCACCTGGAGTGCTGCGTCCAGTTCTGGAATCCCCAACGTAAGAAGGACGTGGAACTGTTGGAACGGGTCCAGAGAAGGGCCACGAAAATGATCAGAGGGCTGGAGCACCTCTGCTATGAGGACAGGCTGAGAGAGCTGGGGTTGTTCAGCCTGGAAAAGAGAAGGCTCTGGGGAGACCTTATAGCTGCCTTCCAGTACCTGAAGGAGCTACAGGAAAGCTGGGAAGGGACTTTTCACAAGGGAAAGTAGTGATAGGATGAGGAAGGCATGGCTTTAAATTGGAAGGGGGAAAATTTAGATTAGGAAGAAATTCTTCACAATGAGGGCAGTGAGGCACTGGCACAGGTTGCTCAGGGAAGATGCGGATGCCCCCTCCATGGAAGCGTTCAAGGCCAGGCTGTATGGGGCCTTGAGCAGCCTGGTCTGGTCCCTTCCAACCCAAACCATTCTATGATTATATCAGATATGGTGTGGCCAGCAGGGGTAGTGACTGTCCACCTGCACTCAGCAGGGAAGCGATTGTCCTTTTGTACTCAGCACTGGTGAGGTTGCACCTCAGTACAAGAAGGACACTGAGGTGCTGGAGAGTGTCCAGAGGAGGGCAATGAGGCTCATGAAGGCCCTAGAACAAGTGTTATGAGGAGCAGCTGAGGGAACTGGGGTTGTTTAGCCTGGAAGAGAGGAGGCTGAGGGGAAACCTCACTGTTCTCTACAGCTACCTGAAAAGAGGTTGAGCGAGGTGAGTATTGGTCTCTTTTCCCAAGTAACAAGTGATAGGACGATGGCCCATAGGAAATAGCGTCAGGTTGCATCAGGGGAGGTTTAAATTGGATATAAGAAAAATTTTCTTCACTGAAGGAGTAGTGAAGTATTAGAACAGGCTGCCCAGGAAAGTGGTGGAGTCTCCTTCCCTGGAAATGTTCAGAAAGCATGTAGACATATCACTTCAGGACATGGTTTAGCAGGCACAGAGATGTTGAGCTGAGGGTTGGACTAGATGATCTTAGAGGTCTTTTCCAACCTTAATGATTCTATGATTCTATGCTTTCATACCTCTGTCCCATTGCTGAGAAGAAAGAAAACTCAGCCGGGTACAGTCGATGGAGTGTGACCCCTCCTATCCTTCCCCAGCACTTCCCCTTTCTGATGCTGGAGGAAGGAAGTTGTGAAGGAATTATCCTAGCTCTGGGGGAGGGGGGGAAGCTGCTGCAATAGTGTCATCATCTCACTACCATCTGTTGTCACACAGAGCCATGAGGTGCTTACCTGCATGTAGTCAGTCCATGTTTTTTTTTCCCAAGGCCCTGGTGGGTGTAATATCAGAGAATAAAAATAGAAGCACTTTGAGTAGCAAGAGAAGTAGCTTTTCAAGACCATTAACAATGACTGCAGCAACTACATTATCTCAGCAGAATCTGTAGCATCAGCAGAAATGGAAATGGCTTCAAAAGCAGTGCCACCAGGAGCATCAGCAATTTTAGAGGGGAAAGAGCAATGAAAATAGCAGTTCCAATGAAAGATGTATTTGTAAGTGCAGGATCGTCCATAAAAGCTAACTCTGGAATGCAACAGGTCTGAAAATAACACTTACTATAACTGTTTTCTGATGAAAAATAATCCATCCTTTGGAATATATTAATTTTAAAAGTTTCTAGGGAAGAAAGATCTGGTTGGCAGGTTTATTGTTGATTAATTTTTACTTATTTAAAGTGCATTTTAGGAGACGAGCCTGGGTCTGGGCAAGAAGAGATCAAATGCAGGTTTGTGTGAATTTACGTAAACAATGTTTGGAATAACTTCTTTTTCAGGGAGAGAACTCTGCTTTGATTGTCAAATAATCATAATGTAAATATGTCTCCTCCACTCATTGGCTTCTGTGAAAACTTAGAATGTTTATATTAAGGTTTTGAAGTCTCTAGAAGTTTAGTTGTGCAGGATGTTGACAGCTGGTGGTGAGCACAAGCATCTAAGGAGATGGTAAGTATCACACAAAATAAAACCAGAATTTATGCTAGACTTTAAGGATCACATTCTGTCTACAGACATGGAGATGCAACTTTCATTGAACTCAGCAGAGCTGCCATAAATATATTCAAAGCCAAGGTATGTCGTCCAGTTTTGAAAAACAAACCATAGAAAACTTTTCTTTACAACCCATATACAATTTTTTTAAGCAAAATATATTCTCTTTCATGTATGGAAAACTACACATAAACAGAAGCTTTTAGACTGCTTTAAAAGTAGTTACCTTTTTAATCTGTCTCAGAAAAACATGTCCTTGAATTCTGCAGGATGCTATGAGAGAGAAACCTGTAGAACTGGCACTTGGTAGAGCCCTCCCTTCCCCACATCTGAACTGAATTTTTAAAGAATAAAATACTGTAGGATTTGTTATTGCAAGGTTATGAGATTGTCAAAACTGCATACAAGGTCTCACAACTGGTTGGTCTATGCAATAGCCACACCAAAGAGTGCACTGTGATCCTCATGACATAAGCTGATGTAACTCTTATTTTGAATATTAAAAAAGATAATTATTTTAAAAGAAAATATATTGAAATAGTGCATTTAGAAAGAGGGACAGGAGGCTCTGTGACTGAAAAATATCCCACTTAGACTCAAGTTAAGGTCACCGGTTAAATGTTATGCTGCTATGCATGATGCAGTTATTTAAATTAATTATTATTGGGTTTTCCTTTGACTCTAGATGGCAGTGTTTTGTTGTGTACACTGAAGTTATTTAGGTCAATTCTAGCTGCTGTGAGCATTTTTATTTCCTCTGAAAATCTGATCTAGACTTTATCTTAAAGATGACCTTTAGTGACAGCAACTCTAGCTCAGCTTTGATTGATAGTTTCAGTATGGTGAATGGCTTTATGCTTTTTGCTCATGTGAAATTATTGAAATTTTATTAGCATCATTTCTGAAATATGTGTGACACTCATGGCTTTCATTTGTACCAGGAGGCTTTTACTTGGTACAAGCTTATAGGAAGTTGATAAGCTTCCTCAAATTTTCGTTACTATCTTCTGATAATACAGTAGTCAGAAAACTCTTTGGACCTTCTTTAATATAGTGATTTCTGGTAAGCTAAAAGTTATTGAACACAAGCATAGCTGAGAAAACAATAATTTCTTTTGACCAGACCAAAATGACCATGAAGTAAAATCTCACATTGGACTTGCACATGAACTAAGTGAAATGTGAACATAAATATGTTCCAGCTGACATGACTTGTTTCACTTGGGTATTAGAAAGGGTAGGTGAGAGAATGTTTCAAAATAGAGAAGAATTAATATTGTACTATGACAATTTTATTTATGGAGTGAAGTAGCGAGATATCTATGGATTCAATAATCAACAGTCGCTTGACTCCCTGAGGCATTAAAAATCTTTTTTCCTTTGAAATTATCCCAGTTGGAAATATCATTCAACATTGGAGAATACAGTTACCTGATATTTTTAAACAGTATTTTTAGATATTTGAAATCTTACTGCAAACATTAACATAGCATTCAAATAGGAACGATTTTTTATATATATATAAAACATTATGAAAAACATTCAAAGCAAAAATTGCTTCTTATGTACACAGGCAAAGCTCCACCAAGACTGGTAGAATTACAGTTACTTATAAGAGAAAGATTTTGGCTGCTGATCTGCAGGAAACCAGCCATGCTATACATTCCTTTTCTGGGGAACATTTAATGCTCAGATCTCTGAATATTTTAAATAAAATAAAGGTCTTGCTCAAAGTTTTTTGTGGCAGGATTCCCAGAAAGGATTTACTATCTGAGATTTGCTCTTTGGGACTCTTCTACAAAGATAACACCAACTTTTGCAGAAGTTTCTACTCTATTGTATGGAATTTGAGAGACTTCCATTTATGCACGAGTAAGGCATCTGCACATGATAATTCTTTCTGCTGGTTAGCCTGGTAAAATAATTCCCTCATCAAATATATGCCTTCTTTTGGTTACTGTGGAAAAAATGAAATGACAAGCATAAGGTATTAAATCAGGGGTGTCAAACTCACAGCTCCCACTGTTCTCATGCTCCTGCAGCGTACTGCATGTCACACCCGCTGCACACGTGACCAGTGCTGGCAGGAGCACAGGGGCAAGGAGCTCGGGGCTGCCACTGAGTAGAAACAAGGTGCCGGGACAGATAAAACAAGGTGGAGGGATGGATTCAGCCCATGGGCTGTGAGTTTGACACCCCTGTTTTAAATGGTTGTCTAGATGGCAAAAAACTTTATCAGGAGATTGTGGAGGGCTTACTACCACACACTGTAGGTATGAAGTTGAGACTCAGTGAAAAGAAAAGCAAGTTTTAAATATAAATGTTGCGGAGAGAAAATAAGAAATAACTTTCCCATGCAATCTTACTTCGGCAAGTGAAAAACATCAAAAGTTTCTGTTGTATAAAGTTTGAGTTGAAACTTGTCATGCAATTAACATAGTTAGGGAATAATCAGTACAAAGCTTTAATTTATTTTCTTTAATTACTCGGTCTTTAAAACTGGATGAACTCTGAAGTACTCCTGAGGAATTTGAGTTTGAACTATGACTGAATATTTATTCATCACGAAAAGCCCCATCAAGGCTGATTTCCAACGACAAAAAGCCTATGTAGAGCTAATTTAGTTGATTACTGAATCTCAGGGCATGATTTTCAAAAGAAAGCAAATCCTGGAAGATTCCAAGCAGTTTCCCAAGCGCTTCAGTATGTGCGCGTACTCGGTGTTCTGTGGAACACAGCCTTCCCTAATGATCTTGCCGAGTTCTGATGATATCTTTAAAGACACTGAGTAATTTCTGCTTTACAGAAATCAACAAGGATTTATAATGTTCAGCTGGATTAGGGCTCACATTTGTTCTGTACAGTTCTGCACATACAAACATGCTTTGTTTTGTGAGCATGCTACTGAACAAGCATGTTTAGCTTCTGAATAGTTTTTGTGTACATATGCCCCTCTCTGTTTTTGCAACTTGCTGACACAGCATCTCTGGAAAATTAAGGAGCAGAATGGGAGCAGCCCATGCTGGGAAGCTTACTATGGATAATTGCAATTTCTTTTAGACATAAACTTTGGCTTTAAAAAGCAAGGACCTGAACTGGAAGAAAAAGATCAACAGAGAAAACTTAACATATAAAATGTGCTCCAAATCACTGTATATAAATTTACACTGATACTACTGGAGCTAGGATTTCTCCTCAAATTAACAAGAAACTTTAATGATTTGCAAGGTCCTTATCTGACTGGGATACAGAAGTCAGCGACGAATACTTTGTGTCACTTTTCCCAAACATATAAAGTCCAGAGAAGAGCATTGTATCAATTATAATATTTAACACTGAGGTTCGAGTTTACTGTATCACACAATGTTGCTCATTCTCAGACAGACAGGTCAATCTAATCATTTGCTGGAGGACAAAAAATGTACAATTTGAATTGATTATAGTTGTTTACACTGACCCTTAAAATTCTAAATAGCCTATTTGTTAAGTGTTGTTAAAACCCATACATTTGAGTTAATGGCTCTGATCATAAGGAAGAAGCTGATGGTATGCAGATACTGTCCTTGCATGTGATTTAGCATAGCTTTACCCTATTTGTCTCCCTGCCTCTCTCATTACTATAGAATCTGAAGAAAAGCCCACATCTTGCTCCAAACTCTCCTTTATACTGTAATTGTGCCAACAAGGGACACCTTCTCTTTTGATTTTTTCTTTCTGTCACCCAACATTTTAGTAGTATGTGAAGTAAATGGAGATACATTGTCTCAATAGATCTGGAGTTCTCTTTTAGAGATGAAGGTATCCCAATTATTTAAAACCTTGGTGCTTTACACATGCGTTGTTGTATTGTTTATTTTGTGTATGTGTATAACGAATAGAGCCAGAAGTCATTTCAAATTGCTTGCCTAGGAAAACCAAGTATTTTGCCGCAAACCTGTGCATCAATAGTTAAATGTCAAGTATGTGGTGTTCTAGTTAGAGAGGAATTTGGATCATGAACCAGAATTTGAAGTTTTGTGAACTTCAGCAATGCTTGAATCCAGTTCCGAACTTTGCAGGACCATTTTGATGCCAATTTTTATAGTGGAATTTATTTGCACTCTGCTGCACTCTGATTTTGTGCACCTTCCATCGAGTCGCAAGAAGACTACATGTACACTGACTCCTCCTGCTGTCTGAATTGCTGAAATGGTTCTTTCAGTGAGGACTGGATATACTTTTTATTTGAGCACATAGTGGGTTTGGTCAGTTGTATGACTGTCTTGTGCATGTGTGTGTACAGCCCCTGTTTTGCTACATGACCTATCAAACTGTGCAATTATGAATCTTTCTTAAAGAAATTGCTAATTCAAAAAGATTAACAGGCTTTTCAAACCAACAGTGTCTATAGTAGTTAAATGATGCATTTTAGTTCAACAAGATTATGACTTTTAATATATTTATTGTACAATTTAAGAGGGAGTATTTTAAAGAAGCACTTCTAAAAATGAAACTTGGTAGATTTTATGTGAGATAATTAGAAGACAGGAAGACACAGAGCCATAGAAGCAGCCAGCAACAACAATATATACTATTTTAATTTTTTTTTTAAAAAAAAATATTTTATATTTCTTAGTGAAAATCTGGATTTACTGTACACCGTTCTTTTAAAACACATAGTACCACAAGTATTAGAGAAGGGACCATCTGTAAAAACATACTGTCTCCCTTTGTTAATGGGACTTTTTATCCATTCTACTAGTTCAGTTTTAAATGTCTCAGGCAAAGAAATTCACTAATTCCCTTAGTTGATTATTCCATTACCTAATAAATCACTATATACTCCAAATGAAGGAATTAGGAGAAGAATCTTCACTGAAGTGAGCGAAGTATTCCCCTATGTTTTACACCCTGTACAGAGGAAATTACAGGAACTAACTACTGATTTTCTTTGTTAAATTTTCATTAAAAAAGGAAATTCCAATGGTTTATTTTAATTAAAAAGTTTTTATCATTTCTGTTGATTCCACTCAATGCCACATACACTTATGGCCTGCCAAGAGCCTTGAATAAAGGGCAGGATATAGTTTTGCTACAGAGGTGTAAATCAGGGAAAGAATTATGTTAGTTACGAATCATAATGCAAGTCTGTGTGTAATTTCACGGAGGAATTGTGTTGTGCTAACCTGACTTGCTTTGGAACTGGCACAATTTACTGGGGGAATCAATGAATCTGCATCTCCTCTCCCCCTTTGGAATGAGACACTTTGTGTAACTTTTCTCCATGGGAGAACTGGTTTGTGCCAACCTGACTTATTTTTGGGAGCGGTATAATTTACCTCTTGCAGTGCCGCTCCTTCCCATGTCCCCTGAACATGGAGGGAGCAACAGTTCTGCAGCAGTGCTCTTCTTTCAGGTATAGCTGAGCATCAGAAGTACCATGGAAAACAGGGTGGGGCCCTTGGAATTAAACCCTGGGGGTTAGTATTGCATTTCTTTTTTCAGGAAAGCTTGAAAAAATCAGTGAGGCAAGGAAGTTTGCAAGTGTTAAGCACTGCATTTGCTACTGTAGCAAGATCTCCGCAGGTTATAAATTTGGCCTAAGTGTTGCCTCTAATCTCTCAGATGTGGTTCCCAACTCTGCTGTAAAATGACCAACTTCTCCACTGTTTTCCTTCCCTGTTTTCTTGACAGGAACAGAGCACATTTCAGACTTTTACTTTCAGACTTGTTCTTTAAGATAAAGTGTTGCTGGTGTTTAAACCTGACACAGTTTGCAATGATGCTTATACTACTGCCATGCCATCTGCTCTTGGGTTTGCTATTCCTACCCCTTTGGGGGTCATTTTATTTTGTCTTCTGATTTTTTTTTTTAGCACTTTGAATTTGTATGTTCAAGATTTTCTCATACCTCTGGCAAGATTTTGTTGCAACTTTAGAAAAATGCTGAAGTTGGAACATTTATGTTGATAGATGACCTCAACTGCTAGAAGATTTCTTTAAATTTTAAGTAGAATGAGCTGCTTTGAAAATACCTGGTGACGCTGGCAAGGTGGATTTACAGAAAGTCATTAATGCTTATTTTCCTCATTACTATCATTTCTGGCATGCAATAAACTAAAACTTAATGTTAATATCTACATAGAATCATAGAATCGCTTGGCTGGAAAAGAACATTGAGATCATCAAATCCAGCTGTACCTGTCCACTACTAAACCCTATCCCTGAGAGCTTCATCTACCCAGCTTGGTGACTCCACCACCTCCTTGGGCAGCTGTGCTAGTGCTTGACAGCCCTTTCGGTGAAGAAATTTTTCCTGATGTCTAATCTGAACCTGCCCTGGTGCAACTTGAGTCCATTCCCTCTCGTCCTATGGCCTGTCACCTGGAAGAAGAGACCAACAATCACCCTACTACAACCTCCTTTCAGGCAGCTGTAGACAGTGATAAGGTCTCCCCTCAGCCTCCTCATCCTGTTGGTCTCTTCTCCCAAGTGACGGGTGATCAGATGAGAGGGAATGGCCTCAAATTGCGACAGGAGATGATTCAGATTAGACATCAGGAAAAATTTCTTCATCGAAAGGGCTGTCAGGCACTGGCACAGCTGCCCAAGAAGTGGTGGAGTCACCATCCCTGGAGGTGTTTAAAAGATGGGTTGGTGAAGTGCTCAGGGATGTGTTTTAGTAGTGGACAGGTATAGTTGGACTCGATGATCTCAAAGGTCTTTTCCAATTGATACTCACGGCACATTCCCATGGGTGTTTTGCCGACAGCCTCGGTAGAGGGGGCAGAGTTGGAGGGCCGCCATGCGCGGGGGGAACCCGGAGGGTGGCCGAGTCTCTTGCCTGCACCCTCGCCGTTCTCCAGGGCAGGTGCGGAGCCTCCCCCCAGCCCCCCGCTCCCCCGCCGTCGCCCCGCTCCCCGCGCCGCGCCGGTCCCCGTTGGCCCTGGCGGGGGCGCGCAGCCTCCGCCGCGGATGCTGGGGCTGGCAGGGCGCCAGCGGCATCAGCGCGCGTTGCATCAGACGAGGCTCCGGTCTTCGCCGGGCGGGCCGAGAGGAGTGCGGGGGCCCGGCGGGAGCTCCGCAGAGATGCTGCGGACAGGGCCCCGGCTGCTGCGGAGCATATGCACCACGGCCGCGGTGAGTGCTGCTTGGGGGAGGAGAGGGGGGATGTCTCCCCACTCTCTGTCCTCCCGTGCCGTGATCGGGGGCGAACGGCGGGGGCTACTTCTCGGCGTGCATCCCCGACCCGAGAGCGAGGAGAAGGAATTGGCGGGAGGGGACATTTTTCGGGATGTGATGATGCGTATTGTCGCTGCCGGGGCGCGGGAAGGTCGGGAGCGTTCAGAGGAAGGGCTGAGGCTGGGTACAGAAGCAGCATCTTGGAGCGGGGTCGCAGCCATCATCTGGGCGCTGCATCTTGCAGGGATGTGACTGGAGCTGCAAGGAACAGTCACCAGCGGTGCTGCGATAATTCGCAGTCATCGTGTGTGCAGAACAATGTGAGTGTGACTGTTCGCTGCCTCCCTCACGCTGGATTTGCATTGTGAGAAGCTGAAAGGTTGGCTTCTCTGTCAGAAAGGACCGTGCACATGCCCAGCGCTGGAGAGAAGCCCCATACTTTGGCGTAGGAAGAGTGTTCAGTTTGCGATCTGCAGTTGCTAGCTTAGGGATGGTGAGTTGCTCGGAGTGGAAGTTGATGGCCTAAATTCCTCTGGTTTAGTTTTTTACAGCTCTGTGCATTTGTTCCACGCTATTCTACATGTCCTGCTAAATATATAGACTGCAGAACTCCTGCAAGTAATCACTCCCTGAAAGCCTTGCCCAGACCAAATTGTCCAGATGTGTAGGTCTGGCAAGCTGAATGAGGCTGAGAAAATATTTTTTTCTTTCCTAAAGACTGTTCTTTGTCTGATGTTTGACTGCTCAGTTTAGTGCTAGGAGAGCAGTCTTCTGAAGGTATCTATGTGGAAGGCGTTAGAATAAAGAAATTTAACACAAGCATATTGGAAATGCAATTAGCAGTGCCAAAAAAATGAGAATGAATGACTGGTGAGAACGCATTGGCTGTCGATGTGTAGATGGGAGGGGAGATTCTACAACTGATTTCTATTTGGAGGCACTGGAATTTAGCACATGTAGGGGGATCTTGAGTAAAAATGAAGTTGCAGTGCTGCTTTTCAAAGGAGGCAGAGTTCTACATTCATTTTAAAAAAGATTTAACATTAAAATATTCACTACCTTTGCTAAATTCTCATACAGAATAACTAAAATATGTAAAACATTGTAGTCTTTTTAATGGTAAGCTTCATAATCAGAGTAGCAGTTACTAAATCTTAGCCTTCAAGAAATTTGATTAGAGACTCATAACCTATTGAATGTTAGACATACATACAAAAGGGGCAGTAACAAAAAAATATTTTTAGTTATGAGATAAATATTCACCTATAGATAGATTTTGTAGCATTAGATTCTCCTGGGAGAAGAAAATGTAGCTCTTGGACTTGTCTTCCATTTTGAGGAACTAGAACTTGACAGGATTGTTACCAGCATTTGTCAGGCTGCTTCTCTATGCAGTGTTTAATTCTGTTTATTAGTTTTATTTTTGGTTAGGTGTTTCTGAGGAAAAAAAAAGAACCAAAATGGAAGCAAACATTGAAACACTCTATATATTTAATAATCCGTTGTAAAATAAATTCCAGTACAGTATCAACAGATGGTATGCCCAGAATTTTTAAATAGGAGGTTGAATTTAAATCTGTGCTTTCATATTGAGGCAGTGAAATAAAAGTGGACTTTTGGACAACATGGGCATCCACGATAGGACTGCTTTTACAAGCAGTTCTCAGGTTTTATGTTCTTACCTTTATTTGATTTTCTTCATCAAAATTGGGAGCACTTGAGTTGGGGAAAGAGAATTGATATTAATCTGTGATATAATATAAGCAAACTAGAAGGTTGAAGAAGAATTTAAAAGTTCAGACAATGAATAAAATAAAATTACAGTAAAGTGAATACCAACTTCCTAAATTCTTGTCTTTTGGTAGCACTGTCATGATAGCTACATTATTCTATGATTAGTCATAAAAGAAAGGGTAGGTCTCTCTAAGACTCTAAGTTGCATTGTTTGCCATAACTAGGAACTGGGTTATCTTACAAGAGTGCAGCAAAAAATGCACTCTGATACCATGTGGTCATTAACCTTCCCATGCATCTGTTAGCGAATGTTACACATCCATAGTTGGCCAGGCAACTGCGAAAGAAATCTGGTATAATCTCTTAACATCACTGACAGAAACAATAAAAATTTTAATCTTTGTATATGTTAGTGATAATAATCCAGTATCCATTTTTTAATCAATGGCATATTATTCGACAAGAAGATTGTTTTTCTGTTCTTCAATGAGCTTCCTTTCTACAACTTTTTGATAAATGCTAGTGATGGTACCCTGGACAAAATGTACTATTTCTGTAAGAAAAAAAACACCAAACTGTTTTTAATTTCTGTGTAATCTTACAGAACTTTCCATTTTAATTGAGTGTTATGTCCACTTTAAATTCGTAATTTGGGTTGGAAGAGACCTTAAAGATCATCCAGTTCCAATCCCCCTGCCATGGGCAGGGAGAGCTTCCACTGGATCAGGTTGCTCAAAGCCTCACCCAAACTGGCCTTGAACACCTCCAGGCAAGGGGCATGCACGACTTCTCTGGGCAGCCTGTTCTGGTGCCTCACCACCCTCACAGTAAAAAAATCTCTTCTAATATCTTATCTAAATCTCCCCTCTTTAAGCTTCTAAAAGGATTCTTCTAAAAGGATTTCCCACCTTCACAGATCTGTCTCATCTTAGAGGAAAATACTTGAGGAGAGTTTTCAGAAGAGGATACAGGATGGCTGTGCAGTTGCTCGACTGTAGTTTTTCAAATAAAACAAAAAATGAAGAACTGAATTTGTGGTCTGATCATGCAAACCCCTACAAACAGGGGTTTTCTTTTCTTTTTTTTAGCTCAGTAGAAATCCCATGTATGGCTGACTTGTGGGTTTGGCTCCTGCTTTCTACCGATGGCAGCGTGTGTGTTAATGCATTGTAGACAAATTGCCATGTCTAAGTCAGATGTTAATAAAAATCACTCAATAGACACGTACCATTCATTGGAGAAGTAATCGAAGTAACTCAGTAACACTGGTCATAGCACAATTACGAGATCCATCTTACAACTGAAATCAGTCTCCACTTGGGTAACTTTCTGAGACTGCAGAGTTGGTTTTCTGCCAGACTAATGTTTCTGCGCACTACATGGAAGAAATGGGACTTAACCAGTCTACAGTCTTATCAATATTGGCAGTTTTATTTTTTTGTTTGTTTGGGGACTGTGTTCTCTGTTTACATCTCACTATTTGTTGACTCAGTTGCACAGCTAGAACAAATTAAGCACGTGTAGCTTTACTGAAACTGTTGATTTACAGCGGCTCTGAATTTGGAACTGGGACTGGTATGCAGTTCCGTGTAATTTGAGAATCAGATTTATTCACAGAGAAACATGAACTAATAATAGTTAAGTTTAGGAATAGAGGATGTATATTTTATTAACATTTTGTGAATAAGTGGAGAAAAAGTAGCTCTTAAAATGGTGATAAATTTGGACTGAAAATTATGAGAAGATACGTCAAATATCATAAAAACAGAGAACAGCAGTGAGTACTTTAAAAGTACTTTAAAAAGGAGGTTGGGTAAATTTTTAAAAGTAATTGTATGACTTTATTGCTTGTATTGGCAGAGGACTAGATTTGTTATCTAGGAAGATCCCTTCTAGTCTTATACAGAGAGATGTTAACAAAAGGACAAAAGTAGAATAACTCTCATCTGGACTATCTTTTAATTTTCTGCAATGCACTAGTTAGGCTACCACTGCAATTTAGCACAGTACGAGAATCAGGGGATTTTATACCATGCCAAACATATTGGTAGGTTAATCTTTCTCCAACTTGCCTGCTACCGTTAAAATAATAAGGAAGATCATTACTTTTTATAATGCAGCAACAATTGTGCTGTAAAAGCAAATTTGACAGTCATAAAGCATTGGTCATGAGATATGTCTGTACCCATTGAGCCTTGCTAGATAAATGTTGCAAGGATGAATTGTACTCATTGTAATTCAGAACAAGGTTTTGTCTTTATTAAGAACAACATAGTAGACATATTTTAGATGTTACTGACAGCAGTGCAGCATTCGTTAGGAATATTATCATCACCAGTCTCACCAATGTTTTTTACTAGTCAGCTATAACAATCCGATTTTGCAAGAGCCTGAATTATGTCCACCTTTGCTTCTTACTACTTGAAATTACAGCAGTTGCACTAGTGCTGACTAATGCTGTAATATAGGGACTACGTGGTTTCATTCTGAGGGAGAATATTGTCTCTGAACAAGTGGTTATTTCCTATTTTTTTAATATAAAAAATAAAATGCACGGTTCAATGTTCCTTCAGTGGAACCAACCAATTCATGACTCTCTCTTCTAAGGCCAGATGCACGAATAAAATGCAATTTGAAAACTGCAAAATGCATTAATAACATTTCAGCTGGGAAATGAGTTGCAGTTTTGAGTAACCTGTTTTTCAGGACATTTCTGTTTGTGGTAGAATTTGTCATACGGTCTGATGGGCAGTCCAGACTGTTTGGTATCCAATCAATAACCCACTTCAATGAGGCATCCTCCTGTCCTAGCCATCACAATAAAGGAAAAAGAGGAGGGAGGAGAAATAAATACAAGTGCCAACATATGGAATAAGTGCTGGTGCTTAAGTTATTCAAACAGTGCTTTGATTCCTCTTTATCGTTCTGAGTTTATGGCATCTAATGGGTCATTCAAAAAAATGGAAGTCAAAGTCCAGTTGGGAAAGATGAAGTTAAGAATAATGGTGAGGAGTATGTGGATTTATTTTCTACTTTTCATTCAGGCATCCTAACACAAGGGATCCTTAATAGTTTGAGGATAGGAATAGTTTCTACCAAATTCATCTTCGGGGAAGATAAGTTTTTGTTCATTCTGTGTGGGCCTTTCCTTCATAACTAGGTCTGCCAGTCCATTTGTTTTTTTGAGGATTTCCAGTTTTCAGTTTCTAGAAGCTGATGATAAATGCGAAGACAGTGCTTAGAGGGGCAGTTCCACACTTCTGCCAGGGCCTGTGCCTGCATGCTCATTCCTGCTCCCCCACTGGACCTGTGTTATGACTTGTGGCAGTGCAATGAACTGATTAATATAATATTCAGTTAAGAATAAGCCATATCTCATCAGGTCAGTGCCTCCCTACCTCAGTACCTTAATCCAGTTCATGCAGCTACAGGAATTCCAGTTCTGGAATAACGGAGGTGTTAGAGATGGCAGACTGGAGGTAGGGTGGGAGAGGAGCATAACTGACCTTCAAATCTAAAGGGACTCGGAATGAATTAGTACATTTCTCAGAGTGTAAGCACTTGAATAACATAGCAGTACATGATATCCTGATATCATGGTACTGTTGTGATTCTGACTATCCTAAAAATAAAAAGTTGGGGCAATTATTGGCACTTACTCAGTCTGAAGAAGCTTAAAAGCCTAGAGAAACTGTTTTATGTGCCTGTTCCAAAAAACGTATTTTCATTCTTATTGTATTAGTTCCGACTATGAATAAGATCATGAAGCCTGTTAATACCTCTTGTAACAAGCAGTGGGTCCGTCCAATGAAAATTCCGGGAAAGCCACATAAACATAAACGAGAATATCAGATGATACTTTTATGTTAAGTGTGGTCTCTAAATTGTACATTGCCTATCGCTAATCTCAAAAAAATACTTATTATTCCTTCAAAGGTGATTGGAGTAGAAAGACTGTTCCATTTTGAATCAAAATGAACATTGATCAAAAAAGAGGGAGAGAGAAATGTGAGCAACAACAAATTTTCTTTGGTCCTAGAACATGTTTTTTTTTTTAAATTCTCTTTACCAGGCTTACCAACATAAGCTAAAGCTAGCCCTTATAGGTCAAAGCATTTTTGGACAAGAAGTTTACAACAAGCTGAGAAAAGAGGGCCATAAAGTTGTGGGAGTATTCACAGTGCCTGACAAGAATGGACAAGCTGATCCTTTGGGTAAGTTTAACTTTAATCCAAATGTTAAAATTACAGGCATGCACAAAAAACTTGCCTTCTCTTGAGAAGGTCATACCTATACGGGAGTGGCTTGCATATATGGCCTTTATTACACTGAATACAGTACAAGAACTATGCTTTAACAAACACAAGTCCCAGGACAAGTTTAACTTTGTTAGTCAGTATTTAAAAGCTGTTTCTAACCATACAGTGCCATACCTTATGGTATTTAAAAAATAAATTAAACTGTGTACCTTATTTGAATGTACATCCTAGAGATGATCATCCTGAAATAGATCTGTGTATTAAAACAAATAGCTGCTGAGCCTATTTTCAAGCACAAATGTCTGTCACCTCTTTCACTGTGCTGGCTGGGATACTGAAAGCATGAAGCCAAGGCTGTTTGTCCCTGGCTTTCTGCCTTTTCTGACAAGCTTGCATGCAGTAGTGTACCTGCAGAGCCTATTCTCTGCCACCTGGACTATGGAAAACTCATTGAAAAGGGTAGAGGAGGCTTTGCTCTCCTTTTTTTCCATTGTGAAGATGCGTGAGGATTTTCTGTACTCAAACAACCAAACTCAGAATGACAAAAAAGCTTCTTTGGAATCATCTGAGTGTAAGAAGTTTTTTTCAGTGGTGCAAAAATAGTGAGTTAATATGGTTAGCAAACAGAAGTGCCAGCTTGGAATATACCTTTATGGATAATCAGAAATTTAACACTACATTCCATGAGCTGTCTTAAGTATTTTTTTTTCCATCAGGTCATAACATGTTTTACAAAACTAGCATGTACTTCTCAGGTTTATTATATTCTGTAACTCTACCTCATTAAAACATTTAATCCCACTTTGGAAGAATTAGAGGATGCAGCTATTAGTTTAGAAAGAGACAATTCAACTATCCAGCTCTGGAAGTATACCATCATACTTGGTTAAATTATATAAACCATTGTTGTACAGTTATTACACTAACAGATCTAACTATGCACATCTTCCTCTTATTTCCAACATCTTTTTAAGTAACTCATAGAATTAGTTTATTGCTCTCCTAATGAAAAAAAAAAAAAGAAATTGCTAGATACTTTGTTGATTTTTACTTCCAGTTGACTCAAACAGCTTGAGTCTCAAGTGAAATTTCCTGATATTTCTATATCCTCAGGCAGCTACTATTTTTTGTTTCTAAAAGCAGATGCAGCACACACAAATGTCCATGGAATGATACTAAAGTAAGTATTCACTTAAGACAGGTTAACAGGCTAAGGATGCTTCAGGTCAAACTCAAGATCACACTCAGGAAGCGATAAAGAGAAAGGAAAGTACAAAAATGTGATTAGAAATATAAATTAAATTAGGTGAATTTTTCACACCTGTTCTTGTTTTCCCTTTTCTTCCTATTACACCTACAATGCAACAGATGTAGAGTTTGACTCTATTATCCTACTCTCTGTGATGAGTTATTAAGCAGTTGTGCAATAGAATTTATCAAACACCTAAAAACTCTCTCTGCAATTAATGCAGTTGTTTTTTCTCACCTTTGAGCCTAATTTTGGGTGTAGCTGTGTGTCTCACAGACAAATGAAAGCATATCCAGAAGACACTAGTAAACACAATTTTGAAGAAATTATTGAAGGCCTCTAACATTTGTAATTATTTGCACCACATGGCAAAGTGCTGCTGACTTGAGCAAATCTTACTTGTACGTAGTTATATTCACATATAGATTTCTGAATTGGAAAATTAAGTTCTGCTGAACCAAACCCATTGCAGGCAATGTAATGACTGGATAGGAAATGAAGCGTCACTGTTAAATAGTCAAGAGCAGTCATCATTCTTTTCTGCTTTCACTGGTACTTATTACCCAAATCTTAAGACTTAAAAATTGAGAATGACAGAAGCTGTAGCAATGAGAATCAAAAACAGAATTAATAAAATATATCCAAGCACAAAGGTTTTTAAACAACATACACAACAGTACAAAGGGCACTCTAATCATACAGTTGATGATCTGCTTAAGTTGTCATGCAATATCTCTCTGAATTCAAGTTTGAATTTTTGACACAAAATGTGAATTAACAAAGAAAATTGTTCTTGCCCCTCAGCACTGGCAGCGGAGAAGGACGGCACTCCTGTTTTTAAGTTCCCCAGATGGAGAGCTAAAGGCAAGCCTATCCAGGAAGTAGTTGAAGCCTACAAATCAGTAGGAGCAGAGCTAAATGTCCTTCCATTCTGTACACAGTTCATCCCAATGGATGTTATTGACTGCCCAAAACATGGCTCAATTATTTACCATCCATCCATCCTACCACGCCACCGAGGAGCTTCTGCAATCAACTGGTGAGTTATCTTCATCAAAACTACGTGTGTGTTGTGTTAGGATGGGCCATTCCCGTTATTCATGGAAGTGCTGGCAGAGTTCTGCTGACTTGCAACTGTTCTGAAGGAATTTCTCTGAAACAGCTGAGTATTTGGTTCATGAACTGCACTTCATTCCTAAGAGTCATTATGATTTCCAGTGCAAGTGCAGCTGTTATTCTGGGAAGATCAGTGATGTGATCTGTATATTCACATATTTTACTCGCATACGCAAATAGGCAATCTGTGATTTTCATAGACAGGACACTGCCTTCCTAGCTCATAACCCCCAGACACTACAAAACCATCACAACAGGGCATGATGCAGAGCCTAAAATTTTACAGAAGAGAAGGGAGAAGAGAGAATAAAATCTGTAAGAATAAAAGCCTTATCTTACTGTCTTCCTAAGCAATGCACACAGCTAGATTCAAAATGTTACTGTGAAAGACCTACACTGCATTAATGACCGCAGTAGACTCAGATCTAGCATTCTTGTGATGACAGAAATGCCATTATCACAGTGTTTAAATTCAATAAGGAATTGTTAAATATGGAGAAATAATTTTAAAAGAATCTTACAGGCAGCATGATGATTCAAAACACAATGTAGTAGATTCAAAGTAAAGGGATACTTTGGAGGGTTTCCTTAAAAAATCCTTTGTGGAAAAAATGCTAAGCTCAAGTATTTGAACAGGGCAGTAAAGGAGACTATTAGAGACATGAGCAAATCCTTCAAAAATGGCAGTTACCAAATGGGTAAAATAAAATAGGTAAAATAAAAAAACACAAATTCTGGAAAACTAGATAGAAAATGAGAGTAAAGGTGATCCAGAGAACCAACTTTTAAAGTCATAAGATTGAATAATAACCATTTTCTCAAATGCATTAAAAATGGGAAGTACATAGGGTGATACAGGTGTTTGATATAAAAAAGGTGCTTATCAAAGGAAACGCCATAGTAGGAAATCTATAGATCTATGGAGGATCTTAAGATGTTGCTACCACACAGGCTTCATTTTTGTCGAATAAGTCAAAAAAATTCTCTTGAGCTGAACTGAGAGTAGAAGAGGATTTAGATAAACTGATGAAAGAATAAGATTGTCTTCTCAGGACCACGGTTCTATCCAGCAAACATTCTGCAGGTTTCTGAACCTCCACATTGTGTTAGTGCATGAGACTGGAAAACAGCAAGATCAATACCAGTTTTAAATGGGTTCAGAGGGAAAGCCAGGAAACTATAGACCAGTCACTATGATTTCAATCTGTAATAAAGAATACAATTTCTACACAAATTGATAAACATGATAATGCAAAAGTGAGATTAACAGAATGGGTGGTCATATTCAAAGTTAAAAAATATGAGGTAGTGTACACATAAGGGGAAAAAACCTAAATAAGCAGCAAGAAAATTCAAGTTAGTTGTTAATTAGAAAAGAGACTAGGGAAGAATCTAAAGTGCTGTGTACATCTTGGTTAGATCATGAAGGGGCGGGAAATGCTTCAGAAAAGGCTAAGAAAGATAGTCAAAGGTATCGAACAGCTTCCACGCGATGGGAGAGAAATCCAGGAGTCTTCAGACTTTAAAAGTGGTCATTGAGAAGGCAGTATGTCTGCAGTGTATTAAGACATGAAAGATATGGGAAGGTGAATAAGGAATAGTTGCTCATTCTTAAGCAGAAGTTAGAGGTCAGTCAGCAAAGAGATCAGGTAGTAGGATTTAACTGAAAAAGGAGGTGCTTTTACTCCATGCAGTCCATAGAGTGGAACTGCACATCTGGAGAGCCCTAAAAAGATGTTTTCACAGTGGAAAATTTCATCAAGATGTCTTCCACAGGAAGAGATAGATACAAACTCTCTTTCAGGAAGTTTTTGAGGAAGGTTTCCAGAAATAGGAATGTATCCCAGTGGTGTATCACTGAGTCTTTTCCTGTCTTGCATATTCTTTCCTTAAGCATCTGCTTTTGCCCTTCTCAGGTAAAGCCTGATGTCCTAAGACCTTTAAACTAAGCTAGGATTTGGCCTTGATTTGGCTTTGCCTGACCGTTCTCATGTTTCACTCTCGCAGCCCTTGCTCTCATCACAACTTCTTTCATTTGTTGTGGCTACAATCCTGGGACTAATCAGACTCCTTAACCTCACAACATGACTGAGAAAGCCTGTGGAAATTAGACATGGCTAAAAGGGCACCAGGCACAAGCAAGGGGCCTGGGCCTCTAAGGTTTCCTTGCTCCATCCTTTACAGCCTCTTCCAGCTGCTGCCACTTAGTTATCAGCAGCTGCCTGCAAAGGCAGATGGTGGGCAGAGGAGGGAGCACATAATAGTTCCCATCCTGTCACCTACTCGGCATCAGGGATGTTTGCTCGTGGTACCTTTTTCTCCTCTAGACATGGAGAGAACTGCAGCTTCTCACTAGGATGCTCTTTTGGTATTTGTACATGTAAACCAGAAGAGATGCTGCTTGTATGTATGAAAGATCTGAAGTGGGCTACCCAAACTTCTGTAAGCTGTCACTTTTGTGAGCTTACCAACTTTCCAAGCTGTCACTTTTGTGAGCTTACCAACTTTCCCAGCTGTCTTTAGAGTTTGTACCTCCTTCTGCACAAATCTGTGTTTTACTCCTTTTAATAATGTAGTTTCTAGTACTTACAATTAATAATGGTATTTCATGTGTATAAGTCAGATCTCAGATAATCCTGTCTGGGGCTGCCAAGGGAACACATACATGAGATACATCTTATGGAAAATGGCATTGGTGTTTGCATGCAGATAAATGGTCAAAAACACGTAGGAAGGAAATATAGCTCTTTCTGACTGCTTCCTGAAACAGTTTTCTATTTTATTATGCTTTATTCTGAGGCACATACAGCTCCAAAGGCGAGCTGGAAATCTAGGTGTTGAAGTCCCCTTCAGATTCAAAGGCAGATCCTGAGCTGGTGTATATCAGCACAAGTCTATTGCAAGCAGTGCTATGTTCATGCACAGCAGCTGAGAATCTGGGTACATACAAATTCCCTTAATAACTTTTCCTTAGTTGCATATCCATGCTTTTCCCCTCTGAGTTTAACTCTTTTGCAGCTGTGGGACAACTGTACTTCCCTTGCTGATCTACAGATAAACTGTGAAGCTTAGCAAATTACAGTAAACTATAAATTATTCACATAATATGCTGTCTAGATGCTTCCATGTTTCAGACTGTGTCATAACTGTTGCACTTATTTTGCTCTGTGTATCTTAGCATTAGTAATACTTTAAAAATAATTATCACAATGAACTGTTTGATAGATACCCTGGATTCAGTTGCAGCATTTTTTATGCCACTTTGTGGAAAGCATCCAGCAACGGTATCAAAACTGTGGGTTTCTGATTAGGAAATGAGCAATGAAACTAGTACTAAAGGTAGTTAGGATTTTCTTTTCTATCTGCCTCGCACAAATGAGTGTGTAACAGATGGCCCTTATTACTTTCATACTGTATTTACTATAAGGCTTTTTTTATGTCTAGGACTTTAATTCAAGGAGATAAAAAAGCAGGATTTACTATTTTTTGGGCTGATGATGGTTTGGACACTGGACCAATACTTCTGCAGAGAGAATGTGATGTTGGCCAAAATGATACTGTGGATGACCTGTATAACCGATTTCTCTTCCCAGAAGGAATAAAAGCTATGGTATGTTTAGCTATACTATATGTCAACACTTTTAAGTGGAAAAAAAAGCATCTGTTGGAGTCGTAAAGTAAATCTATACAAGACGAATACATTTGGAAAAACAGAGATTGTAATGCTCAGCCAAATCCTAAACTTTAGCAGAGCTGTGCTACTTCACGGCAGCTGAGGAGGTGACCTCAGAATATTGTATTTGTTGCTGGCAGCAGGCAGAGCATATCTTGTTTCCTCAGAAAGCAAGAAGTTGGATTTTTCTGCAATGTAGCTCTTTCCATAGATTTCTTGAATGTTTTCGCAAGGTGAAATTTTTTACTGGATCAGAGATAACAGAAAGTTAGGGGTGAGGTTGGAAAAAAAGAAGAGGTGCTGGTGTTTAAAGTTAAGAACCCTGGTGGATTTGAATTTTGTATGTTCATTCTTTTTCTGTTTTGTTTTTCTTTTAAATGAAAACCAGAAAACGCTGGTAAAATGAAAAAATACTCAGAATGAATTGTTAGATAATTTTTTCACATCTCCATATAAAGTCTGAGAAATAACATTTTGCAGAAAGAAAAAGGAAATAGCTCAGTGCAATCATACGGAGCCACATTCTCATCCTGCAGAATTTAGGCAGCTGCTATATGTTTAGTGACTGAGTACTCCTGTCAAATTTCTGAGGCTATTTCTTTTGTCAAAGAGGTTTTACTATACGCATATTAATCAGTGCAGCATTGGTTCCTAGATTTCAGAATTCCTAGGTTTTAAAACTTCCCCTTGTGGCAGGAATTCTTTTTCTGTAATTCTCAAGCGTGAATGAAGAAAAAAGGTGAACCAAGTTAACATTAAATCTGTTACTTTTTCACTTAGGTGGAAGCTGTACATCTAATTGCTGATGGTAAGGCCCCTCGTATACCTCAGCCTAAAGAAGGGGCAACATATGAAGGGATCCAGAAAAAGGAAAATGCAGAGGTAGTGTTAAATAATACTGTGTTTTGTGCATGTCACTAGAAAAGCTGTTATTAGCTCAGATGACAATAGTAGTGGTATCAAGTTAACATGGATTTTAACTCAGCTGTTTCCATACTGCTTATTCCTGGGATAACCCCAAGGATGTGTGTAATGGGACCCCAGGTTAAGTTTCCATTCAGCAGTTACATATATTTATAAACTCGATGTCCTACTTGGGATCATCTACACACACCTAGATGGCAGCTGCACCTGGAGTGGATTCTTAAAATGTTGCTATAATTTAAATACAGCATTGACTGGAGATAGCTGTCTTTGTTTGCCAACAGTCCACACTAAATTCTCTACCAGAAATAGATTTGATGTTAGGAAAAGCAAGTGTTGGCACCTTTCCAGTTGGCACCAGGGGAAAAAAATATGGGTCATGTAAACAAGCAGAGAAGAAAATTATTTAAGCACCTTATACAAGAATTATATTATATAAGCACCCCACTGCGTTAACTGGATCTACTTTGTGGTTGGCAAGGCCACCATAAAATGCTAGTGAATGCTGCCTGTAATACCACCTGTTCCTTTTGTAGCCCAGTGCAAAAGTTTTGAAATAAATAAATAAAAATAAAAATTATTCCAACATTTTCAGTCATTTGTCCATGATGAATGTAGTCCTTTCCACCTGAAATATGGTAGATGATGCTTTTTATGATATTTCAGTTCTTGGCTTACCTTAGAAACAAATACTTTTGCATATGGACATTTTTATTCATGCCTTTATAATATATAATGAGCTTCCCTGGAAGTGAATTGGTTTAATGTCCTTGCTGTAGAACTATTCTCACTGACTTGCAACTTGCTTCTAAATAATCTTTGTGCTTGAACTAAGAAGGATGCTGAGTAGCTGAGTTTTGTTATTTAATAGCTATTTTCATACTTTCTTTAATTCATTTAGTACATATACTCACAATAGTGCAAAGGTAAAGGAGTACGTTTCCACCGGTGTTATGTATTAAATGTATATGATCTTCTTTTAACAAAACTTTATTTCCTTTTTCTTCAAAGTCTTGCAGGAGTTGCAAGTTGTAGTAGGATTTCATTCATGAAACAATTTGTAAAGGGTTAGTAAAGGATTAGAAAATGTTTTAATAAAACCTTATAGATTTATTAAAGAACTTAGGATCCAAGGAATGAATAGATCGTTTTCAGCAGTAGATCATAACCCAGGCATAGACTTCTTTATTCTGTGCTTATTAAATCTGTTAATCGTACTATTAATTATTTATGAATGGATACCAAGTAGCAACAGTTATATTTCAGTTCTATTAGTGCAAGACAGAGAATCTATAAAAAGATGCAGGCTGTACAGAACAAAGAATTGCTAAGAGCATCCCATTTGATAGGTCTTTGATGATTAGTTGCCTGGAGATCTTTGATCTTCCCTTATTAGACCAGACCCTTTCTGTGTTCTTAAGTAAATGAATGGACAAAAAGAAGGAGGGAGAATTTGTAGTTCTTACATAGGAAAACAGCAATGCTAACTTGATTTCTATCTAAACAGAGAAGAATTAGCTGGCATGTCTTGATTTCCTAGATCTCCTGGGACCAACCTGCAGCAGCCTTGCACAATTGGATTCGAGGGCATGATAAAGTGCCTGGAGCATGGGCAACAATAGATGGCCAGGTATGCTCTGAAAACCAGATTAATATTCTTCTTTTTGGTACCCTCGTTTTGACTTTTTTTTATTATAAAACAAAAGGTGTCTACATACAGGCAAATACAGATGAGAGTTACATTGCTCTCATTTAAAGACTGTATATATCTAGAAAAGACATCTAAAGAAAGGTACAGAACACAGTAGTTAAGATTTTTGTTATGATAGATCCACTTAATTCAAAGAAAGATAAGAGCAATATATTAAAAAATGGGTATGGTACAAAGCAATAAGTAGGAAGGGTAGAACCAGACTATGCCAGTCATTTTGGAAGTAGGCGTGCATTACAGTATAACGTTACCCATGCTGTGCAGTGGGCAGCATCACAGTATTAACAGCAAAATGAAACACTATGAGCTACCGAAATACCAAAGAAGGTTTTATTTTTAAGACATTTGGGCCTAGATCATTTGCAGAAATAAATGTGTCTAATTTTATCCAAAACTACTACTTCCTTTCAATGTATTAAAAATACTATACGTTTGATCCACATTATACTTGCGTAAAATATTTTAAAAATCACATCATCTTTCCTGGCTGTGATGTCCAGATTTATTACTTAGCTATTTGCTGTCTGCTGGTAGGCTGCTCCAAAGAGCCTAGTTCTCCCTTTATGTCCAGGAGCTGTTGCTGATTTGAGAGCCCAGAAAGGACAGAAGAGCCCAAGAGTGAGGCAGTGTTCAACATCACCAGCCTGGGAGTAGAGCAGGACTCCACCAGTCACAGTCAGGGTTCTGCTGGTCTTTCACTCCAGGAATGCACTGACAAAAGCTTCTGCTCTTTCTGTGCTGCTTCTGGCATGCACGTTGTAACAGCAAAGCAGCTTTGCAGGTTTAAGCATCTTGCAAAGTTTTACATGTCCTGGGTTGTAAAGATACAGAAATAATGTTGTAACATGTTTGCCGTATGTAGGTACTTACATTTTATTTATATTAAAGATTCAAAACCATATCTTTACATTTTTATGGGTTTAAACCATGTATAGAATCTGCGAGCTTTTAATTTCCTTTATTTTTAGGTGGTTACTTTTTATGGGTCATCACTACTTGATGCTTCAGTGCCTGCTGGACAAGAGCTGGCAATAAAAGGTGCTTCAAGACCTGGGCTTATAACCAAGAATGGTCTAGTTGTTTTTGGTAATGATGGGAAGATGGTAAGTGCTCACCGCAGCAAACATGATCATGCGTGGAATGACTTTAGCAAGAAGTGCAAGTGTGTGGAATTGTCAGACTGTACAAATCTAGATGCTAATGACAGCTAATTCACTTAAGTATCTATCCTCTGCCATCCTATAGAGAAGACATTCATATCTTGCTTCTCATTCAATTCATATTCATTTTCAATATGGATTAAAATGTACTAATAGTAGGAGATAACCTGAAAGACAGGTAGGAGTGGCCTGTGTTAAATTACCTGCATTGTAGCAGCTTTCCTGCAAGCCATTTATATGACTACTTCAATGCCTAAAAAAGTCTTCACACAAGAATATATTGCCTTCCAGATTGTTTAAAATCATATCCTCTCATTTTTCAGGTATTAGTGAGAAATCTGCAGTTTGAGGATGGAAAAATGATCCCTGCATCTAAATACTTTTCTGCTGATGAAACAACTGCTCTGCAACTTACAGAACATGAGAAAAAGATGGCAGAAGATATTAGGGTAATTCAGTAAACTGCTTTAGTAGGATATGAGTTAATACAAAAGCACTATATACTTCTCATTATAGGACAGGTCTATCTTTTATTTAGCCATGCAAATTGTTTTTTGATAAAATGTAGTCAAAAAAATATGGGGTTGAATCTGTAATTTTCGACATTGATTCAGGTAGGATTGGGATTTCTCTAGAGTACTTACATATACCTCTAGAAAGCATTCTTTCAGATACAAGTGACAGAAGGACAGTGATTGCAGTTGTGGTAAATGGTGATGTATTATGAGGGTGGGAGTGAGGAAAAACAAATGGGCTGTCACCTCACAACAGTGAGGTTTTCAACACTGACAGATTCAGGACAGTTCTGAGATCCTTTCTTCACTGTGATGGAACTCACTAGAATGTACTCATAGTGGTCCTGATGGGCAAGATCCAGGGAGTCTTAGAATACCAGTCTGAAGGAGAAAAGTAGCAGTTTTCTCCCTGTATCTGTGTGCACTTGTCTGTCTTTTGCCGCAACCACACACAAGGGGCTGGATGGCAGAGGGATGCAGAAATGAGGCAAGGGCAGCTGGAGCAGAAAGCTCTCATAGCCAGAAAGGCACTTTACTACCCTCTCGTGTAATCCACCACTCTGTAGTGAGTGTCAGTGAGTGACATTTGTCATTAAAGTTTTGTGCCAGAGCATCTGAATCACAGATTTATTCCGTTCTGCTAACTCTGCTGTAGGGTCAATAGCCTTTGGCACAGGTCAGGAAGCTTGATCATCTAATTATTTAAACTACTGCTTCAGGATTACCTTGAACCTCCTTGACAGCAACCTAAAATTCTGCCTGGAGCTGTTAACTGATTGAGGCAATAGTAAAAAGAAATAAAAACTCTTCAGTTTGTGAGACTACCTGCTAACTCTGAAACTGAATTATAATTAATTGAAATAGTGGAAATCTTCATCTCATGGATTCAGCTTAAACTACTTGTCGGCTCCTCCCAGGTGCCAGAAATGCCATTAATCCAGTCACAAATTGGTCCAGGCTATTCTTGCCTTTGCTGACTTCCCATAATGCAATGGGTGGTTATTATTTGGAGGATAAAAGCCTTAAAAATATGGGCCTGGAAATTATTAGCATTGTACCATTCAAGATGCTTGCTTGATTAGGTAAAATTATGATGTACAAAATAATGGTTTTATAACCTAATTATGCTGAACATTTCATTGTCTAATATCAGGTCTCTAGAAAATTCTAGATCCTCTTAAAATAATTTTCTGGTTTAGAGTCCTTTGAAATAATACATGTTCTAGGCAGAGATACTATAGAAAAGACTGTTTGATAAATACTTCTTGCAATTAGAAGATTGTTCATTATTGCCTTTCTTATTTGTATGTATTATTAGGATATATGGAAGGGAATTTTGAGCAATGTTGCTGTAATTGAGGATTCCACAGACTTCTTCAAATCTGGAGCATCCTCTATGCATGTTGTCAGGTAAAAATATTTAAAATAAGAAAATTCTGAATCAAAATTTAATGGAAACAAAGTTATCATGGTGCTTTTAAATCAGTGTTAATCAAGTAGTGTTAAAAAAATATTTTTCTCCTGCATTTTCCAATAGTCTGCTTCCTACCTTTGAAAATACGGTAGAGTTCTGCTCCTCAAATTAGGAATTATTGATGTAATCTTGCTGTTCTATTGAACAAAATTCCCTTTAACTTCAGGATCATCAGCCACATGGAAATGGTGATATCAGCTCAAATCGCTCTGCGTGCAGTGACAGGCACCTCAAGACCTGGGGGCTGATTGGGAAGCTGAGCAAATAACTCCCCAGAGGGAAAGAGGAGCTTTTCACAAAAAAATATTGAGCCCGTGTTTACAGGTGCCTGGAGTTCATGCTGTGTGGGGTCACCTCAGTTCCTTTTTGGTTTTGCACCTCAGTTATGCCAGGTCATAATAGAAGACTGGCATTTCAGTTGTTTTTAATGAACTTATTATTGTCCTTATTATTTACCACTCTCATAGATCTCTGAATGTCCTCCATGTATTGGTTAAAGTAGTCCCATATACTGTTTTATCAATCAATATATGCTCTTTGTCATTTATTTCCAAAAGTTTACCTAAAAGTTTTGCAGAACTGACATTTTCTTTTCCATAACACTTCCAACTAAACCAACAGATTTCAGTAAAATGCTCTTCTGTGCCACTGTTGACAGAGAAACGCACACACATATTCACATACATACAAATTGGTGCCTAATTTTGACCCCTTTTGACGTTACAAGCTGGCTCCAGAATTGACCGCTTTCAGCCTTCCAATGGTTCTGTTATCTGAATAATTCTTTCATTCACGATTAATTTTTTTTCTTTCTTCAAAATCTTTAGAATGCTAGAAGAGATCAAACAGAAATATAGTGGACTTCAACTACAGAATGAAGATGTGTATATGGCCACTAAGTTTGGAGATTTTATTCAACTGGCTGTTAGAAAATTCAGAGGAGAAGACAAAGAAGAAGAATTAGTCATTGATTACGTAAGACCTTTTATTTTGGCTTTATTGCTTTTTTGTTTTTTTGGGAGGAGAGTAGACAACTCATTTTATTAGACTGCTTTATGTAGTACTGAAAGCAAACGAATACTTGGTCACACAAACTCTTCCTTGTGATTTTTTTTTTTTTTTACTTTTATATATTTGCGTTTTGTAATGGGAGTATATATGTAATGTCACTTATGGTGTACCAGGAACCAGGAGATCAAGAACACATGGTTGAGTACATCACACATGGGTAGACATTCCTACCTCTTTTCTACTCTCCTGCCGGTATGCTTTAGTCAGAATGGTGCCAGACCTTCTGCTTTCTTGAGGCAAACAGTGCTAAAGTCTGTTCAAAATCTTTGTATGAAAGGCAGACGATGTATTTTTCAAGTCATTAAGCAAGCCAAATCCAAGCCATTTCTTGGATTAGGGTATTATGCATTTGATTGAACTCCACTCTGACTAGCCTTAATCAAGGTTTAGTATTGGTTTAGACATAGAGATCGATTGATAAAAAGACAGAAATCTGCTTGACTATCTCATTGATATGCAGGGACAATATGATTTCCCTTTCCTTTTAATCTTCTGTCCACTTCTAACAGCCATATATGCATTGTAAAATGTGACTGGATGTTGGCTGTAGCTTATTAAGCTACATTAAAATCTTAGTTATTAAAAGTTCAAATTAGTTTGTTGTTTATTTCACTCTTAGGTTTCAAAAAATGTGAACAACATGACTGTGAATATGCCATACCAGTGTTTCATAAATGGGCAATTTGTAAATGCTGAGGATGGAAAAACTTATGACACTATAAATCCAGCAGATGGATCTGTGAGTAATTTCTAAATATGATCAATACCAGTTTATTTCAGGTACTTTGCCTGTTAAAAAATCTAGAACACTGAAACACACTAAACCAAATATCAGTAATTTCAAAACAGTACAATACACATTTAACAGCCCCCAGAAATAATTTGAAATTTCAATTTGCTTCTCAGTCTGTACATTTTACAATTTTTTGCATTTCAGTCAAGGTACACAGTAAAAACAATCTATTAATACTTCCACATCAAATGTTGTATCAATTTTGGTACCAAACTGTATGTTTTACCTTGATTTAATTCTTGTTTAGCTTTGCAACAAAAATTGCTGTAGTTTAGTTGCTAAAGAAGTATTTCTTTAAGGATATTGTATGTATTTCCTGACAGTGATCAACTTCAGATTTCATTTTTTATGATGACTTAGGGCAAGTCTGACTTTAAAATATCCCTTTAATTTCCCAGTAAGAAAAATCACTCTTCAATAGGAAAATATATGCAGTTGCACTTTAGTCCTAAACTATTGAATTTTGGTTGAGCAACTCAGAACTATGAATTATAAATAAGAGCAGTGATTCTGATGTCCATGTAACTGCTATTTAATTCTGGAGTAAATGAACTCTGCTGAAATCAATACCACGGATTTCACTATCATTGTAAGTCAGACTGGTACTTTTCCTGAAACTCATTATGGGATTGAATAAAAGTCATAAAAATTCTGTGTTACAGTTGACAATGTGTGTATTTATAGAACACAATCGTCATAAAATACTATGTGTATATCGAGCATTATGGTTAACAGAAGTTCCATTGCTAAGAAATGAAACATTTAACGAGTCATTTTAGCATGTTTAGATATTATATCGTAGTACCACATACTGTGAGGGTGGTGAGGCTCTGAAAGAGGTTGCCCAGAGAAGTTGTGCATGTCCCATCCCTGGAGGTGTTCAAGACCAGGTTGGATGAGGCTTTGAACAACTTGATCTAGTAGGAGGTGTCCTTGCCCATGGCAAGGTAGTTGGAACTGGATGATCTTTAAGGTCCCTTCCAACCCAAACCATTCTATCATTCTATGATCACATTGATTTTATGTATGGAAAGAGAGAGAAATCAAAAAGGACGATGCACCTTGATGGGAAGAAGATAGATCCAGGAATCAGTCCTTGCAGTGTCTTCCAAATTCTGCTGTCTCAATTATTTCTGAACTTTTTGCAGCCTGAACCTTTGCCAGCTTCTGGGGCTGATGATATTAAGTATTTGCTTTTACCCAGTCAAGAAGTTTAGGAGGAAGGAGTAACGCTCTGCATCCCAGCGTTTTAGTTTTACCAACACAAAGCTACCTTTGGACAGGTAATAGCCAGCGTATCTTCTGCTTCATTGGCTGATGTTGACAAGGCAGTGGCAGCAGCAAAAGAGGCATTTGAAAATGGTGAATGGGGAAGAATGAATGCAAGGGAAAGAGGGCGACTCATGTACAGGTATGTGAAAGGCAGCTCGTGTATGTTTTGTTTTCTAAAATCTTACTCCTTGTTTCCTCTGAAGAACTACTGAATGCATTTCTTGATGGATGTTCATAATACTGCTGTTACAAGAACCAGACTAACCATCTTTTCATCCCCTAATTTACTCCAGTGTACTGGCCTCAGGTCTTAGCTGTCTAACCTTTCTTGTAGAAAAATCTTTTCTTGTCATCTTTCACTTCTGCAAGTTATTATTGTTGTTGTTATTATTATTAATGAGTGGAAACAAATAATTTAAGGAAAATAGCATCACTTAATCTATCTGCTTTTTGTTGCAAGGTTTGAAAGTTCCCTTGTAAAGTCGAAGCTAAGTTCTACAGGCAGAGTCTACTTAGGTTATGTAGGCAGAGACTTGACCTTGCTAAGCCTGCCTGCATCTGTGCTCCGTACATAAACATACATCCACTTTGCCATTAATTTTGAATTACACTGTAACCCATGGTAGACTTCCCAGGATCATATCCCAGCATACTTCTCACCTAGCTAAAGACCCACTCTAGAAGCTGTGATATGGTCTGTTGTGGAAACATTGTCCTCTGTAGAAGCATGCCAGGCAGAATCCGACATTCATCTAAGACACTTGCAGCCCAGTATTTCCTATTTGTATCTGTTCCACTGTGTCAACCCTAGATAATGCCTGGTTCTCTTTTTTGGCTGTGTTGTTATTGTTTCAGGAGATAAACAGAGGTTATGCTGAGTGAATGGTATTTTAGTGGTGGTTTCTGATCCTTGAAGGGCAAGAGATAGTTTTGGAAGGATGACTGTACTAACTATGTTTTGTGAAGGCAGTAAAAGCCCATTTACTGCAAACTCTCCGTATGCAGTGTGATGCTTATGGTGCCTTACAACAAGCTTGGGGAGAACAGACTTGCAGACTTGGGATTACTAGAAGCTTCAGAGCTTCCCTATAAAAAAGCGCCTCTTTTGTGGAGGTACATGAAGCATTTTCACTGCTTTTTCTTTTCCAGGACATAAAATTGAATAAGAGATGAGTAAAGAAGCAGATTGCTATTCCTGATTGCCACAGGTCCACATTTAGCTAATGTGATGATGGAAAATAAATTGTCAGCATAGAGGAGGAGGTGTATTAGGCAAATTGTGTTCCTCTTCAGTAGATGGAGAGCTTAGTTACTGTGCTTGACGTGGCAGCTGGCTTTAAAGAAGTTTTGATCTTGAATAGAACTGAAACTTTCTGCCCCAAGGAATTCATGAAGGAGCAGGTCTTGTGTATCAAACACCTTTCTTCTGCAGGGTGTACTCTGCAGGCTCATCAACATTACTATTGGATGTCCTGGCCAAGACAGCTGTGCTGGGGAGATGGAGTATTTATGTATAGGGAAGAGAAGGATTCTTTTCACCTTCAGAAAGTCTAATCTTCAGTAGTGTGCCCATATCCACTGATATATTAAGCCTTTATTGTGCTGTGCCTGAAAGCTGACCCTGGAGATCAGAATGGACAACAGAAGTATGAGTTACACGGTGAGCAGCTGCAGGGTGATAGCAGGCTGTGCATTTGGATGGCAAGGCAGTCTGGCAGTTTGGTTGAGTGCAGGTGTGGGTCACTGCTCTTGCTTTTATTGTTGCACACCACTCTCTACGTAACTTCTGTGAGGATCTGGAAACTGAAGATCTAGCTGATTCAGAGGTTTTGAAAATGCAACTAGAAGATGATCCTGTCCTCATAAGGCAAGACATAGGGCAATCCTTATCCTGGCAAGACAGTAAGTAGTAGGGAATCCATTGCACGTCTCCACTCTGGCAGCTAAGGAACAGGAGCATGGGGAAATGTAATGCTACACTTGGGAAACATGAGTCTCTGTCCACTGTAATGTATGCAGCAGATCAGTGGTTATTATATTGTCGTGGTTTGGCTGTAATTTTTACTTTGTTGAATGCCTTAGTAAAAGAGGGAAATCTACATCTATATCCATATGGACCAAGTAGATGTAATTAGAAACAAAAAAGTACTAGAAATAAAATATTAGAAAAAAAAGTATTAAAAAATGCTGCATGTTTTGCAAGACATTGCAAGCATCTTAGTAAAAGAGAAAAAGCAAAACTGAAAATTTTGCTTGTCTCATAAAATATGGGACCAGGCCTTTGAAAAAAGGCCTGCAGGACTGTAAAAAGGTTGAGTAATCATCGCAACAGAAAATGAGCAAGTCAGAACTCATATTAAAATTAAATACAGTTGATCAATTAAATTTTTCACAGGCATGCACAAATTCAAAGCTTGTACAAACTTGAGTTTAATTTGTATTAGGAATGCAGAGCGCTTGAGAGCCCAAGTTAACTCTGCCCTGAAGAGAAATTTTTAAGGTCTTAGAACTACTGATCTGTGGTTTCCACTTGAAAGATTTGCAAGCATAGCGTTGTTAGGCATATGGAAAATGTAACTCACCCTGCATAGATTATGCCTATTAAACCCTTCTCTGATTAGGCTACTGGGTCTCTAGAACACCTGTACTGGAATGTTCTTGTTGCAAACCATCCCCACCTTAGTTCAAACAAGGCCCCTTCTAATCTGGTCTTGTGTTCAAGTTAGAGTTTTTGAGTGCTGAAGAAGGGGGAAGATTTGTACCATTGAAGCTTCTAGCTGTGTTGGTTTGTCTTAAGTGATCATTAATATAAGTTATTAGGCATGCATTAAATAGAACTTTCTCCTTTGTCTCTGACATGCCATATCCATTCTTTTACCTTCTATTGCTGATGCCCTGACCTGCAGCTGGGTCTCCAAGATACAGCTAAAACAATATTAAAGAGCACTTTTCCACATCTCTGCAAATACTTTAAATAGGCAGAATTTACATAATAGGTTTCATACACAGAATTGAATACTCTTTACTGGATCTAAAATGCACTTGGTTAAGGTCTTAAAATGATATGGAGCATTGATTATACATCTGAGTACCAAAACAAGACAGAAGCTTAAGAAAAACTTTGATGCATCTTTTTCACTGCCATGTGAGAGATCTAAGATCTGAATGTAAAAATCCATTCATGCAAACAGACCTTTCTGCTTGAGCAGGGGAGCACTAAAATTACAAGAGCTCCTCATAATTATGGGTATCTACAGATGCATTTTTGAGACACACTGATAGCTACTATCAACTCTGTAATATTTACCACAGCCTTATTTACACCTCTTTTTGTTGCTTACTAAATCTAACAGATGGAGAAATGGAGGCCCAAGGAGACCATAGGCCTGATTTTCAAATGTACCAAGGCATATAAAATTCAATTTTCATTACAGCTCAGAAGCTCTGTCTTTGGACATCTGCGTGCTTTTGAAGAACCTAATAATTAAGTATTTTAGTCCAAGTTCAAACAATACTAAACAGCATTATGAAGCTGAGTTTCCCAGGTCTTAAGCTAGAACTCTGAATAGTCCTTCTTGGTCCTTTTTATTACCTGCCATTTCTTATGTTTACCATGTATTTGCTTTTGACTTAGGGGTCTGAGTGTCTGTAATTAGCTCCTGTAGTACAGGGGTGTCAAACTCACAGCTCCTGTTGTTCTCCTGCAGCGTAACGCTCGTCGCACGCTGCACAGGTGACCAGCGCTGGCAGGAACACAGGGACAAAGAGCTCGGTGCTGCCACCGGGTAGAAACAAGGTGCTGGGCTGGATAAAACAAGGTGGATTCGGCCTGTGAGCTGTGAGTTTGACACCTCTGTACAACAGAAATTTTTAGATTATTATTTTATTTATAAAAGCATAATTGAACAATCAGGTATGTTTTCACAGTTCATGTCTTCATCCAGCCAACATGAAGACATCTGCAAACTTTAACAGGCAATTGTTTAAGCTCTTACTGATTTAATGAGCAGTGGCTCCAGTGCTCCATTCAGTGGGAATGCAATTTTAATTATGGTTATCTGCCATACCAAATATCATTTTGGGCTGTCAGCTGTTAGTTGTCACTTCTCTTTAATCTGGATTTGTGATGTTAAAGACTTGCAGATCTAATGGAAGAACATCAAGAAGAGTTAGCAACAATAGAGTCTATCGACTCGGGAGCTGTCTACACTTTAGCTTTGAAGACCCATGTTGGAATGTCTGTGCAAACATTCAGATACTTCGCTGGATGGTGTGACAAAATTCAGGTAAGTGAATATGTAAAAGAAAAAATCAATGGCAGTGCTTCTCTGCACTGCTAAAAAGCAGTGTTAGCAAAAGCATTCAAGGAATCGAAAAAAAAAAAGCAAACATTATTTTACCTGTAATGGACCTTCCTGGCAATACAAAGGACAGTCTGCTTCCAACTTGGAGAATATGAATTTAGAATGTGACTCTAAATATCTAAGAAATCAGTTGAGATGTTACAGTAGAGATGCATGCTTAGTCAGCTCTTGATTATTAATGGAGCAGAATATTGTTGTGGTCATCCTGCTGGTAAGTGCAGAGACTCCTGTGCTAGGTTACATTCCAGCCAAGGCTGGTGGGGTTTTTGATGCCACAGCACGTGGCACGGGTTCAACAACATTTCCTTAAGTATCTTTAAGATCCACAATCAAGAATATAACTCAGATTTTTTTCATCCATCAGACCCACACTTTATGTTCTGCCATACTTTTGTTTATCTATACTTTTATTTCATCCAGCTGAAAATCAGGAGTTGACCACAATATCCTTAGTAGGAAATCATACAGTAAAAGCCCCCCTGCCCCTTTTTATGGTGCAAAAATGCTTCTGGTTTTATAGCCTACTGTGTGGCTTTCCAAAATGTACTTATATGGCAAATATATTTGTCATAAAAATGATTAAACAATACCAAGATTTGTCCCTCCTCTGTTTTTTTTAGGGTGCTACAATTCCAATTAACCAGGCCCGGCCAAACCATAATCTAACATTCACCAAGAAAGAACCAATAGGGTAGGTATCACTTTTTTTTCTTCTTAATGAGAGCCTTGACATACAGAAAAGCTGCCATCAGAAATGTAATCTTTCCCTGTTTTTCCCTACCTTAAGTGTCTGTGCAATTGTTATCCCCTGGAATTACCCACTGATGATGCTTGCATGGAAGAGTGCAGCATGCTTGGCTGCAGGCAACACACTCGTACTCAAGCCAGCTCAGGTAAAAACAAAAAGGAATGTTTAGATGGCTCAGGTCCTGGTGAAATAATTCAGGCAATCTAGTGGATTTCATCCATAGGTTGACCTGTCATTTGTACCCAGAGGTCGACCATGTCATATGTTTTAAAGTGCATGTGTAATAATACAAATTGCCATGATGCTACAAGGTACTGATTGTTTTCAGTTCTGCTCTGATGCACATTCTCAAGAATAAATTCTTTTCCGCAAGAAGCCATCACTTTTAATTTGCCAGTATTGTGAGTAAGAAGATGAATATTGTATCAAAATTAAGATGTATTGAGTCTATACGGTACTGTCAGACATTTAATTAAAATAGGAGACCTAATCTAAATGTTTCTACTTAGGTCACACCACTGACTTCCTTGAAATTTGCAGAACTCTCAGCTAAAGCTGGATTTCCTAAGGGCGTTATAAATATTCTGCCTGGTTCAGGTAAAACTTCAACTAATCAGTTTCTGGGAAAATGATTGTTTTCCATGTCACCTAGCTCTGGGTAGTGGTAAGAGCTGTCAGCCTTTTAAAGTTCGCACAAATTGCATGAACACACTGAAAAAGAATGTATTACAGGGAAACATGTGTCAGTTTATTGTAAAATTTCATTGTTTTATCCTACTCTTATCATCATTTGGAATTATTTAAATGTGACTGTGAGACCTAGAGCAAGGTAGTAAGGTGTGTATAGGCCACTATAGGTAAGTAATGGTACACACCATGTCACCTGATGTCACCATTTTTCCCCTAAGGAAGAAAAGTGACCAAGTAATTGTATGGGACAGGCTCTGTTGCAAATTAGATTATTCCACCTGCAGTGCAATATTAGGAAGGAAGTTCTTCAGTCCAGAGAGATGGTGGAATTTGGAGGCCATGTAATTCAAGTTAGCTTACATGAGATTTTTCATAGTCATATGAATAAAACTGTAAATATAAATAAATGAGTGATATTGTACTTGATTGACATATTGTTCACTCTTTCTGTGTTACAACGCTGCTGCTGTTAAGCTGTTTAAGCTGTTTTCCTCACCCCAATAGGTGGCTTAGTGGGACAGCACCTGTCTGAACATTCAGATGTTCGCAAAGTTGGATTCACTGGTTCAACACCAACTGGTAAACAGATCATGAAGAGGTACTTTCAGCAAAAGATTCGTAAATAAACACTGCTTAAACTAGTTGTGAAGTATCATTAGCTATATTGTGCATGTAGCAGTAACAGAAAAAACATAACTACATATGATTGTTTACATTTATGTAGAATTCTACTATTATTGGAAAATAGAGGTTTATATGTTTTTCACTAGATACGATTCAAAGAAAATAAGGAAAGAAGCTGTTTAAAATTTGATTTTATATGGTTATTTATCTTTTTTACAGTGCAGCCACTAATCTGAAGAAAGTTTCTCTTGAACTTGGTGGTAAATCACCATTGATCATATTCAGTGACTGTGAACTTGACAGAGCAGTAAAAATGGTAACGTTACTTTGAAGTTAAATACATTCAAAGCCTTTGTGAGACAGTATTGCAGTATTCTTCTTGACTTGCCAAAGACTGCAGTAGGGAGCTCTTGCATAAAAAATCATGCAATCTGTTAGAAAACAGACCATTTTTCTACAGGATATTTCTTTATGCCAGCACAATTAAAATGTTAATGCTGCACCATAAAAAGGCAGGATCAGTACTACAAGAAAATACAACAAAACAAACAAATACAGCTGGAAAGTATTTTCACCAGCCAAGTTAACACATTAAAATTTGTTAGTCAAAATCTGATACACAAAAAAAGAGTGCTTAAAAATATTATAAAAGCCTGAAAGTGAGTTAAAATTTTGAGCTCCCTATTGCCATGTAGTTCTTAATTCACCATCAATCACCATAATCCACCTTCCCAGCAAGCCATAATGTATTTAAAGTTCATAAATAAGATGTGCAAATGAGAAATTCAGCGGATTTAGAGAGCTTATTTCCTGCTCAGGTAATCTGATTCATCAAAATGACAGCAAATGCAGTTTGCTCACTAAGAAGCAATAAAAAGGTCTTCCCCACTGTACTTCCCCGAAGTGCTAATTCTGTGAATTCTCTAAACCAGCATAAGAGGTACTGCTGCCAGGAAGAAACTATTATACACTTTTCCCATTTTTGGAGAGTGTTTTGGCAGGACAAGATTCTGAGTGATTGCACAGTGAACTATACATGGAAAACGACAAAAGCTGAAACTTCGCAGTCAGTGCGTGGCTTGGCCCCACCACAGTTCCCAGCTGAGGGAGGGTGATGCACAGGCTGGCCTGAACTGTACATTTATTTATGATTGCGAAACAGTGCTCTTTTTTTGCCACATGCTTGACCGTAGCACATGATCTCGGTTATACCTACTAATGCCAGGACTCTAGGCCTTTGCAGCTGCCAGAAAACCACATTTTAGGAATTTTATTTGTCCTAGTCTTCCTTCCTACACCTGCCTACCCGCTGGGAAAAACAATGGCAGGTGTCAGTTCTTGGTAAGTCAAAAAGAACACAGTGCATGGATCTGAATCCACACCCTCAAATTAAGAGGGTTTCTGCAGATTAGAGTTAGGTAACGTTCCTCCAGTTACATGCAGCTATCGACTCAAGCAGTATTGCTCAGTGGATTAGCATGGTTTTATATTCACTGGTCATGCTGCCAGCCCTGTTCTCTGTGCTGCTGCAGCAGGTGTTTCTGTGGAATGCTGATGGAAATGGAAAGAGCAGTGCTAATGGTTTCATCCTGAGCCATTTGTCTCCATGCAAGTGTGTTTGCCAGTTATAAGATTAGTCTTCTTGTTGCATTGATGATGTCCTTTTACATAAAGCATTATACATTGAGGGTCAAAAGCACAGAATGCAACCCAAGGAAGGAGAATGAAAGGGAGACTGAACAAAAAGATGTGTATAAATATTAATGCTTTTTTTCCCTGATCAGGGTATGGGAGCAGTATATTTCAACAAAGGAGAAAACTGCATTGCAGCTGGCAGGCTGTTTGTGGAGGAATCAATCCATGATGAATTTGTTAGAAAAGTGGTAAGATATTCGAGCACTAAAGTTTAAGCAGATACTTTACTATGGCACAAAGAGCCACCAGTTTTATAGAGGCTTGCATTTCTTCTAATTTTCAGTTGTTTAAAATCTTGGTATTAGTTATGATAAGCAATGCTGCTTCTCAGAATACTCTTTACAGGCTTAAAAGGAAGGCACTGAAAGGAGGCATTTTAATCAGCAATGCACAGATAAGTGATATTGAAGTAGGTATTGTACCTTAAGTAATATTTCATATTTGACTGGGCAAGTAAGGTTTAAAAAACCCTGGACTTAGGTCAATGTGATTGAAGACTGTGGTGAAGTTTTAAAAAGATAGGGATATTGGGAGTGTAGATAGAATAACACTAAGGTCTTTCTTAAATACAGTCACCCCACTGTACCACTGGAAAATTCATTTATCTAACTCAAGAACAGGAAATCACTGTGGTAACTTATTTATGACTGTAAAAGCTAACATTTTACATGCCTATCTTAATAGCAGAAGAGAATGAATACATGAGAACAGCACCAAAGCTTTTCAGAATTGACCAGAAATTATTAAATGCAAGACACCGTATAAAGCCTCATTTTAGAAAGGGAATTCCACCCTCTATGAGTCCAGCCCTTTCTTAGAGCCAAACTTCATAGTATGAACAATGAAGCATCCCAAATCACTGGTCGCTTTAGCAACTACTTGCACTGTGATGTAACTTCATTTTTAATTGGGAAACCCATAGGTGGAAGAAATAAAAAAGATGAAAATTGGTGACCCACTTGATAGATCTACAGATCATGGTCCACAAAATCACAAGGCACATTTGGAAAAGCTGCTGCAATATTGTGAAACTGGAGTAAAAGAAGGAGCCACTCTAGTGTACGGAGGAAGACAAGTATGTAGACCAGGTAAAAACACTGTTCAAAGGTGTTTGGAACATTAAGACTTTACGTAAAAGCCATCATGGTTGTCTCTGTGTGTTATGTGAAGTAGCAATATCATGGGAACAGTACCAGGTAAGGCTAAGATAACACTACTGAACAGGTTTTTCAAGTGTCATTATTAAGAGAAGCTGTTGAACTGAAGCTTAACATATGAAGTTGAATCAGAACCTAGTCTATATGGGAATCCTGCTCATTTATTCCTGTTATGTTGGTGAGGCACTGAGGCCTTTTGCCTCAATGCTATCAAGGACCGTAAGCATAATTATATCCATTTAGATCAACAAAACACTGACAGTGACAGAGGAAACTGCTAGCAGAGTCTGGTATTATTATTAGAAGCCTTTTTTTAGCATCTAAATGCTATATATATTAAGTTTAATGGAAAGACATAAAGGCAATGTTTTCTCATGGACATTTGTCCTTTATCAATAATGAAAGGGAAACATTTGCATCAGAGTTTGAAAACATAAGAATTTCACCCCCAAGCAAAATGAAAGTGGAGATTTTTAACTGTACAAAATCAGAGTAACAAAGTTAAATGGGAAATATTGTAGGAAGGGGAGGCAATTATAGAAAACCTCTGAAGTTCATTTTACCCACTCATACTGAAACACACTCGCTCACCAAGACGTAGATGACCAGGATCATTTGTGTGTAACAGGACAGTTCTTGGCTGGAAATGATGAACTAGTTTAAGGACAGATTTTTACACCCTGCAGAAATGAACAGTTGTTACAAAGAGGTCCTTTGCTTCCCACTTTTCTTTACTTCAGCCTCTGCAAATCTCAGGCAAAGCTGGGACCCATCGCATGTTTTTCCTTGTTTGGAATATACAGATATTTATGGCTAAAATCTATCTTCTTGAGGGGTAGTAGGAAAAACAGTGGTCTTGGTGACATGCAGTAACCCTGTCTTTCTCAAGTCAGAGTGCAGGGTCTTCCCCTAAGGAGTGCCCTGGGCTGTGGCATGCAGACTTTCTGGCCTGACAGGGAACAGTTGCTCTGATCAATACAGGTCATTCTTTCAACTCTTTTTCTGCTCTTTACATGCATGCATTTCCATTCATATTTCATTCATAACAGTATTTTCTTTTTCAAGTCTCAATGTATCTCTGACTTCAAAGTATGGCCTGGACAATACAAAGCAAACCATTTTCACCGTGCTTAACTGATGCTCTATCCTCTGTTTAGGTTTCTTCATGGAACCTACTGTATTCACAGATGTTGAAGACCATATGTATATTGCCCAGGAAGAGTCCTTTGGACCTGTAATGGTGATTTCTAAGTTTAAAAATGGGTATGTTCTCCTCTGGTTACTGTTAAGAAACTTTTATTTTTCATATTTTCATGCTAAGTTTAGAAATGATAGCATACATAGTATGATCTTGTTAAATCTTCTAAGACCTGTCTGAATCCCAAGATTCTTTTCCTGATAAATTCTGAGAAAATACCCTTTTTAGTAAGAGGTATCCTGCTCCATGTCAATATAGAACTAAAGCTATCTGCAGTGCGTGACTGATACAATACAACCCTAAGTGCTAGTTCTTAAATACATCTTATTATTCAGTGAAACATTTTTACCAATGTTGATGTGGTAATTGCAGCAGCTTGATCAAATTACAAAACGTGTGTTTTTACCATTGGGATCACTTATTTTTCTCTTTGTCACAAAAGACTGCATAGCATTATTATGCATTATGTAGCACTGGCACATTACTGTTGCAAATGAAAATCCCTCAGTATATTTTGTATACTGCCAGTTTTAATAGCATTCTTTCTGAATCATAGGTATTATATTAGACACAGATGAGATTAAAACCCTGTCTAGAAATTTTGTGTAACTATTTCCACCAGGCTTCATTTTCTGCAGCTCAATAATGCAGTTAAGAACCAGCCACGTAGGTAGTCCTTCATATGTATAAATTATGTATGGTCATAGGGAATTACATTGAGCTTTTTCAAGTTTTAAATTATTACAGATTTTTTGAAGCTATATGGAGATGACATGCAAATAGAAAATCGCAGTCTCAACATGGCTGGAGAAGTTGTGTCTCAATACAAGTCTGAGTTTCAGTACTTACTCTCCATTAACTTGAAAAGCAAGGACAAAATTTTAGCAAACTGATGCATAGTCTGCACCAGGCTCTGCTCTACAAGTATTTTTGTATTGCTCTAATCCCCAAGTTGTACTGGAGCTGAGCAAAGTTTGTATGTATAGCGCTAACTTTGACATTTCTTAGTGTAGCACTTAACCACAGAAATGTAACATTACAAGCTTTACAAGTTTGAAGCAAAGGTAGGAATTTCTATAGATGTCAGATTGACACACAGATTAGTCCTTGATAAAACATATTTTAAAAAGCTGAGAAGAAAGAGCATGGGAAAAAGGTGCTTCAATGACACTGAAGGTGGAAGGTTGCTAACACTCGCTTATTTTACCTAGTTGGAGTTGAATAATTTCTCTCCCCTGTAGGGACGTTGATGGAGTGCTGCGACGGGCAAATACCACAGAATATGGTTTAGCTTCAGGAGTTTTCACAAAAGACATAAGCAAAGCTCTCTACATCAGTGAAAAGCTAGAAGCTGGAACAGTTTTTATTAACACATATAACAAAACTGACGTGGCAGCACCATTTGGTGGATTTAAACAATCTGGCTTTGGGAAAGATTTAGGTAAGTTGATCTCTCCCTGCCTCATCTCCCATCTGACAGTCCAAGTTCATGAAAAAACAACCTGGCCTGTGTACAGTGTACCTAGTAAAACATGAGCTACAGATGCATTTCCTGCATCTCCTACATTCCTCCAGTTACTAGTTCCTCTTCCATCCCTACAGTATTCCCAGCTCAGTATCTCCAGTGCATCCCTTCCTGTGCATTTCTTAAATCATGCCATGACATGCAGAATATTGCTCTCCAGCTCCTCTCAGAGCCATTGCATTACAGCTTGTCTGGAGCTGTGCAGTCTAAAAATGCTGTTAAGCAGCAAAGGTACTGGCCAAAATCTTCTTTACTTTCCTTCAGAAAAAACACTGATTTAGGTTTCTCCTCTGAATTTGTAAGAATATGGGAAATTTTTATGCTTTAAAATATCATTAGAATTTGCTGACAGCCACAGAGGAAGATGCATAAAAAATATATTCATTTCAAACCCAATTTTTTTAAAAAAACGATGTCTAATCTGTCAAGGGAACTTTACAAGTCTGGACAGATCAAGCCTTGTGGCAAAGAAAAATGAAAGAACAAAGTTTTTCACTGATACAACAGATTTTTGCCTTTGGAATTGCCAGCAAGTACAAGGCATTTCCCGAAACCAAAATGAGTAATAGTATCAGGAACAAAAAAGATTAACAATTTTTACACAGCTTCTTTGCCTTGAAACTTAGCATAGGCAAACTGAAGTTTATAAATTCAACTATGAGCCCCCAGTGGCCAACTAGAGACTGCCACAGCTTCAGTCCCACTCAGGTGGCTGCCTGGTGAATCCCAGCTCTTTTTTCTTCCCCCGTCTGTTGGGGTTTGACCTCTTCTTGTCAAACCAGTTCTGCAAATTTCAGTGGGAAAGTCAATTAGTTTCCATTGTTCCTTAAGGACTCAAATATTGGTTAAAACATTTTGCTTTTTTTTTTAATAATATAGTTACAGTCTCTACCAACATTGTCATTTAGCTGCTATTCTAACTGTTGAATATTGTGCTTGTACAGGTGAAGAAGCTCTTCATGAATATCTTAGAACCAAGGCTATCACTGTGGAATACTGAAGTAACAGCCTCTCTTGGAAAGTAAACTTTCAGCAGAGTTTGAATCTTAATGACTCCATGAAGCACTTGACACCATGCCCAGGATAAGCTCTCTGCAGTGCTACAACTGGAAAAAAAAAGTTTCTATAAATCAGGTCCAAATTTTAGTCTCACTGAAAGATAAAAGCATTTGGAAATTAACCTGAAGTTATTTAAATTATGCAGCAGAAGCAGCTAGCACAGTGGCCCTAAAAAAACCCCAAGAACATGGTTTGGCTTATTTTTTAAATACAACTGAAGAATGAGTTCTCACATGGCTACTTCTTATTTGTGTGAACATAATATTTACATCATCATTTTAAATCCTTAGTCAATAGGCTTCTCTTAAGTTGAACCAAAATATACTTATTATGCCATTTTTGCTATAAACCAGTTGAAGTTTTACAGTAGCAATTAAACATTCTGCTCTGGTGACTCTTCAGCAGTACAGAAAACCTTTGTGCCATAATAAGTAAATCAATGCAAAAAAGTGCACTTACTATGATCTTTGTATAATACATACAGAGTTCAACATTGGTGTTAAACTATGCATATCAAGCTAAAGTTACTGAAAATATTTTCTATCTTTTTGTTGATACGGAATGTGTGATCTGCCTGCAATTTGGAAGTTGGTTACATTAACAGATTAAAATCACTTTTTGTGTCTGTGCACATGGACTGTTATTATTGTTTTATACAGCATGGTTACTACTTGGTATTTCTTATTTTTCTTTTTAAATCTATGGGAAAATCTCTCCTAAAATGACTGAGTAAAAATGTTGGCTTTCAAACTTCCTTCGGTTGGAAGGAAACGTTCTGTATACTGAGACCTTATGTAGAAAACTAAGCCTACTAAGACCACCTGCTCTTCTTAGAGTGCAATTCCACATTAATCTGATCTGTGGGCTGCCATTAGCAGTCCCATTCTCTGATTCCCAGCCTTCCCACTCCCTAAAGTATTTTGTAGTTTAATTAATTAATCACAGAATATCATGCTCTCTATTTTTAAGAAGCGGCATTGTGAAAGAAAGACCAGAATCCTTATTTCTTACTACAAATATTACAGAAACAGATCTTAAAAGAAAACTACAGATTTACGTATGGGATTCAAAATAAATTCTGTAAATAATTGCAGGTTTCAAGTCATGACATTAAGTTTAGTAATTCAGCAAATACAATAAATAAAATTTTACTTTAATTGTGTAGAAAATACGAAGTTCCTTTAAGGAACAAATTATGACATCAAGGAGTATGATGTGATAGTTCCGAAATGCAAATCGATCTGTGAAGGAAATGCAACAGTCCAAATTACTGTATTTGATCCCTCTGAGGTAAGTATGAACGAGACAAAACTTTTGACTGATTTTGGTTTCACAATTGTTTCAAGCTAACCTAAGTACAAGCCAGCAGAAAATTCACCTTTTTATTCTTCCGTCACTGCCAGCTGCTAACAAAATACAAAGGACAGAAATGTGGCAAGGAAAGTGGGAGATGAAGTGTAGCTTAAAGCAATTGGAACACCAGAGAGGCAGTCTTGACCACTTAAGTACAAAGGGTATTTGCACTACAGCCACAAACATTCCAGATAGAAGCTATAACCTACCAGCGATACAGAGCTCAGTGCAGGCACAGAGGGTAAGTAATGCTTTCTGACCACTCTCAAGGCCTGGCTCTCCTTACTTATGCCAACTCTCCTTGAAATTACCTCAGCCACCGCTTTAGTGTTCCACAGTTATTATCATGAATGCAATCTAGACACAGCTCTAACTCATTTTAAGATAATGTTTAATAACCAAGACATTGTACACGACACTTCACAGGACATGGAATATATATAAAAAAAGCTTTTTTCCTAGTTAATTCTTTCCTACCCTTGAAGCAAAAACTTCCAGCACAATATAAAAATATTTTTCAACAAAGCAAGATAACAAGAATTTTAATCTTAGCCCAAGCACCCCAAATTCTAGCTGCTTTCTTAGTCTAAACTACAATGAAGTTGATTTCCGTATTATTTGATAAATAAAACCGTACTTAATTCTTCAGAAATTCAGCTTGTCTCAGTCACGAGCGGATCCTCACTTATCCACCAAGTAAACTATAGCATCATTTCATGTGATCCTAAGGGATGTCACATAGGGCAACAAGGTAGTTATGGGTCAAGTCTTCAAAGTAATAAAACATGATTTGTTTTTGGTTTTAGAGAGTAAAATAAAAATGGATTTACTCATTCTCTTTGCTGTCCAAAATTTCTATTTTGCCCTTTTCTTCCTTTTGTTTAGGAAACTTAATGTTGTCTACTGTCACTTCATCACTTGTACAGTCATCTTCAGATTCTGAGTCATCTTCTGAAGTTCTTATCTCTTCATCTGTATCAGAATCACTCAGTTCAACTATAGCCACATTCTGGGGGTAAAAAAAACAACAAACCCTCATAGTTAACACATTATCTATTTCTATACCAATTCCATCATTTTAGTAAAACATAGAACAAACACATGAAAGAGTCTGCTGTCATAAGAAAACCACAATCATAATTAGAAAGACTTTTGGGTTCTCCTTGCATTATGACCAATATCATTCAGGAACAGATTCCTAAATATTTAAATTCTAATTATATTGCCCTATTGCAAATAAAAGGCCATTTTTATATCACTATTAAAGAGAGAAATTGGTAGACAGCTGAACTCAGACAGTCTAAATCAGACAGTCTAAATCAGATACTTAAACTGATGAGCAGGTGGCATCAAAATTGTAATTTTCAGCAAAGAATTCAAATGAAACCATTCAGTCTACAAGGGGTAATGATACATAAACAAACGTATGTTTTTTAATTAATATAGTTTGTATCTTATAACGTAGTACTGTTCATGACATTACAATCACTGCCACATACCAAGTAGTTCAGATCACCAGGTTATTTTTTGAAGCAAAAGTGATCATATATTTCCATCTGCAGAGCCATGATTTTTGAGGTCTGTTTTTCTCTCTGAAAACACCTGCATTAAACCGATAATCCTCATCTCAAAAACTTCCTATATGCTGCAAAGCAAGATACAGGAATTTGAGATGCAAATTAATTTCTTCAGTGATGTGCAAACGGCATTAGGGTACTTAATCACGAGGTCTCCTGGCTTGTTTATTATAAAGCCAAGACACTTCTCAGACACTGTCACACGAGAAGTCTTTTCAAAACCCTGTCCAAGTTAACTATTCCACTTCAGCATATTAAAGCAAAGAACTTTCATCATCCATTTGGTTTTCTCACTATTTATCTGGAATTCCTCAGCATATACCAGCACTGAAAAACCTATTTCATGTAGGCTGTATACAATTTAGAAGAACTCTGAATCCAACCACTGGCCAGTAAATTATTCTGACAGGTCACACACCAAACCCCAGGCTGCCTTAATTTCTGCCTTTTATCTTGTTGGTCTGCAGGCTGGAAGGCACTATGTCTGGGACACGCACACAACACATCACCTTTGCACTGAGGTTTTCTCATGTTAGCATGTGGATGCAGCACTGCTGCAGCACTTCAGTTGAAAACAGAAAGAAAATATTGATGTGAATGTAAATAAATGGACAAATACCAGCCAGAAAGAATCATAACACCACCAACTGCTTTTCTAAACCCAAGACCTACAGCGAGTCCCAAAAATACCTATAAAGCACAACTGAAAGCCCGTTATTAATCTTATAGTAAAGCCTTCTGTTATGCCTTACTACACCTTACACTGTCCAGTTTCTAAATCAAATTACCCATGAGGCATTTAAAATACAATCTGTGACTTTTGATTCAGAGTTGCTGATTCAAAATTTTGGTCTTAAACTATTTTACTCCTAGTCATTAAATTCTGCAAGTATGAAAATCAAGTAGTAAATTTCAACAAAGCATTTTTATTATATCTCTGTTTTGAATTTGCAGATTACAGACTAAAATGGTAGAGTTAGCCTCATCTATCAAGTTAGCTCATTCTAAGCTTCTCAATTTACTTTATAGAACAAAAAATGTAGGAAATATTTACCATTTCTATAACTTTCTCTGTTTCATTGTCTAGATTTTCAATATCAAACTGATGAGCTGGTGCTGTTACCATTTTTCTTCTTAGCTCATCATTTGCTTGAGCCATCTGTGGTAAAAAGTTCTGTACTCGGTCCAAAACTGAAAAAAAAAAAAAATTATCACATGCATATATACAAACAGGCACATATTAATTTATGCCTCAGAAATCTTAGCATTTAAACATATCCCATTTCTGTTTTTGTTTCCAGCTGTCTACCACATTTAAGATATTTTAATAGGCGGATTTTTTGGCATTCACTTTCCCAACACATAAACAGCAAAAAGATACTGAATCTATTGGTTAGCACATGGTGCAGGAAGAAATCGCTTCCACAATTCCGTTCAGATGCTTAAAACAAAATATGACCAGTTTAGAGAAAACTTGCTTGTAAATTCCATGGTTTTCAACACCTATTGAGTGCCATCTTGAGAAACTTCCACATTAGTACTATTTCTACTGGAGACATAATTATGTGCTCCTTTCCTCCCTATTAAAGTACAGACTGAGTGTCTCTAGACAGAATAAACAGCTCTACCACAGATGCCACAGATGCACAGATGTCATGCTACAAAAAAAGAAAGCTGAACATAATTATCAAAAGGGGCTCTGAAATTACGATGGTAGGAGAGAGACGGATGCTTTAGGCTGAAGTATAACACACTCATCCTCTACAGAAACATCCTGCTAACCTCAGTGGGACTTCCCAAAATTTTAAGGTAATCACTGTCAGAACCATTTACCTTCCTTCCATGGGGGCAGGGAATATCTTCACCTGCCTCCAGAGTTTCTTCAAATAATCATACCTAATAGGTATGGCCTACCTTTAAAACACTGTCATCTCTGTAAAGATTTTTATCCAAGAAAAGTTATTAAAAACTGGGGGGGTTATTACTTTTTAAATCTCAGCTCAATCACAAAATAAAAACACAACAGCTTGACAAGAGGTCCGTTTTAAAATAAATGCTTTTAAACAGCAAATATTTTATACTGAGAAATTGCTTCTGAAAAGAGATGAGAAGGCCAGATCAGCATAAAAGCAACAACTCTATACCGTAAAAGAGCAATCTGAGACTAAAGAACTCTGGCATATTTTCATGAAAAGAAAAACTCCTGAAGATAACCCCTTAAAAACAATTTTTACACTATGTTCTCTTATGCCCAGAGTTATGCTAAAGAGAATTTTAGCAATCTCTATGTAGCTTTCACTAAGAAAGAAGGAACATAGCTCAATTAAAAAAAAAAAAGTTTTCTTAATGTATTCAAAATAATTTGTCATGAATGAATGTTTATATGATCTGGCCTAATACTTTTGCTAGCACATTTATTAAAAAAAGTTCTGAAAGTGACTTACATCAATTTGAAAATAGTTGACTAAACGAAGACCAAAGGTACAACATGACAAATTAATTATATGCAGAGAGCACAAGTACTTCTGCAAGGAGAACTAAGTACCTAAAACACAACAGCTGTAATGCCAAGCATCACGAAATCTCATTTTGCAGAAGGAGCAGTTACGTTATTAACCCATGGGACATAGCCAGCAGGAACAAAAACATAATTAAAGACTTTTTGCCTTTATATAATGCAAGGAAAACACTAAAGCAAAAGTTATGGCAAAGATGTTACCTGCTGCTTGAGACTGTTCCAATATCAAAGTCATGCTTACCATTACTCCTTGGCATCCTAACTGTTTGTAAAGTTGTGGCCTTCTTGCTCTTACACTTTGAACTAATCAACAAAGTTTCTTCCAGCCCTGGAAACAAACAAATATTTAAAGGTTTACTTATGTCAACCACTCAACCACAAACATCACATTTTAAGTATGAAGCTCTCTTCTTGCTGCTTCTTTTCCACCTTTATAGAAGACAACTAAACAGATGAAGATTCAGCTATCTCTGCCTGCAGAAATTCCCCTCTGATTTCCTGCAAGTATTCAAATACTTTTCTTGATGTTTTTTTGGGGAGTGCTCATCTCAGTATTTCTGTTTGTAGTAGGTAGTGAATGCCTAAAACTTGCTACCACAAGAAGCTGTGAAAGGAAATGATCAGCAGGTTCAACACAGAATTAGACAAATTCAGGGCATCAGGGTCACAATCAGATACTAAAAGGACTGAGCAGGAAAGCATCCCCCAGCAACCCTGCCCCTTCGATTGCAGATACTGGGCAATGACAAGGAGGGGGATGTTCACACAGTGCTCAAACTAACTAATTCTCTGTAATTATCATCTGCTATTGCAATTCTTGGAAGAAAGAATACTGGGCTATTACAGACCACTGGTCTGACCCTGCAGGTTATCTCTTACAGATTCCCACTGCTTTTAAGTCCTTGTCAAAGTCTTATTTACTGACAGTTATTAACACACAGAGAAACCACCGGCAATGCCCCACAACATAACACAGTGAGGCAACAACTAACACAGGCTAGTTACACCAATTTAAATCCCCTTCCGCATGTGCAACTGTGGTGGCAATCAACAAAAGCAGGCCACAAAGAGTGGTACTAATGACATAAATTAACTACTTGCAGAGTAGCATCATAAAATCCACATGACGCAGGGAAGCTCTGCAATACTTAGACACATGGTGTAAATTTGGGATTGTCCTATGCAGGGATAGGAGCTGAACGATCTTTGTGGGTCCCTTCCTACTCAGGTCATCCTGTGATTCTGTGAGTTTAGTTCTTATGACCGCTAAGAGAGCCACGAGCCCCTTACCATCAGCTGAAGTGAAGCCTTATTTCTTCTTAACACTTTTTTAGCGTTTTAGAAATGTTTCAACTGTCAATACTGATTTAAGGTGGGCTTCCCACCAGGATGTACTGATACAAGAAGCAGTTACTATTACAAAAAGTGGAATATTTTCATTTAAGCAAAAGTAAAGTTTCACCTAAGCAACTATATTTTTTGAGTTAGACATAATGTCCCTCTGATAGCATGTTGTTTTATAGCATGCTTCTCTCAAACAGTATTTTAAAGAAATGATAACCGCTTGTGTTAAGCATGGTATGAGCTGAATGGAGTTCCATTCCAGTCTACTGTAAAGTTTTACTAAGATAAACCTTATGTCTACCATGATTTGCTTCTAAAACAAAACATCTGTCATTGCTAACGCTTCATATAATCTCCTCTGCCTGCAGTCTTTCCCCGTCTAAAATGCAAGGTCAGACAAAGCTGTCTCCAAATCTCCCATTAGCAGAGATTTGGCTGTTGTGAAGTTCATAATAACATTAAAATCAGTCCTCGGAAAATAACAGAATATGCATAAGATTTCTGGGAAAATTTATCCATATGCATGTAAGTGGGATATACATTCTGTCCCAGCTCCTGCCTCGTTACACGTGATTGATGGTAATCATTCCCTCGGGAGTCCAGCACTGAAATAAAGGATGCTGCTTTCTAAAACTCCAGAACGAGTCTTGAAGAAGAGTTTATTTGCCGGCGTTTTCGGTATCAGTACTTCGCGCTCGGGAAAACAGCATTCTTTCCCAACACGCCAGCTGGCATCGCACGCGGAGGGCGATCAGCCGGAAGCCCTGAAACGGTCCCTCCCCGGGGCTGCCTTGCAAGGCCGGGGGCTCATTGCCCGCCGAGCCGAGCCGAGCCGAGCCGAGCCCAGCCCAGCCCAGCCCAGCCCAGCCCGGCCGACCCCCGCTCCCCGGCTCTTCCCTCCCCGAGGAGGCGCCGAGCCGAGCCAAGCCCCGCAGCGCCGATCCCAGCCGAAAGGCAGGCGGGAGCCCCAGCTCGGCGCTGCAGGTCTCGGCGGCCCCGCTCTTCCCCCTCACCTCCTCGGCGCCCCACGGCCAGCAGCTCCCGGGAGGCGGCGGGGCGCGCCGCGCCGCCATCGCCCGCCATGCGCCCGCCGGCACGCAAGCGGAGCGGCGGCGCCAGCGCCCCCTGGCGGGCGGGAGGAGCAAGGGCCGGGCAGCCCCGGGGCGGGGTCAGGGGCGGGGCCGGGCAGCGAGCACCCGCCATCGGGAAGGCGGCACAAAGTGTGCCGGTAAACGTGGGGTTAACCTGGGATGAACCCGTACAAACGCTGCTGGTAAACCTGGAGTCATTTGGCACAAACACTGCTGGTAAACCCGGGGTTAACCTAGGGTTAACCTGGGGTTATACCGGCACAAACGGTGCCAGTAAACCCCGGGGATAACCTGGGATGAACTGGCACAAACGGTGCTGGTAAACCAGGCGTTAGCCTGGGGTTAACAGGCACAAATGGGGCTGGCAAACCCAGGGTTAACCTGGAGTTAATCGGCACAAACACTGCTGGTAAACCGCAGGGTTAGAGGGCACAAATGGTGCCAGTAAACCCGGGTTAACCTGTGATGAATCGGCACAAACGCTGCTGCTAAACCTAGGTTAACCTGGGACGAACCTGGGGTTAACTTGGTGTTAACCTGATGTTAACCAGCACAAACAGTGCCAGTAAACCCAGGGTTAACCTGGGATGAACCAGCACAAATGGTGCTGGTAAACCCGAGGTTAACCTGGAGTTAACTGGCACAATAAATCGTGAAGGTAAACCTGAGGTTAACCAGCACAAACGGTACTGGTAAACACAGGGTTCACCAGCACAAATGGTGCCGGTAAAATTGGGGTTAATCAGGAGTTAACCAGCACAAACAGTGACGGTAAACACAGGGTTAACAACGTGGAAAGGAAAATAATTCACATTACAAAGGAAAAAAGTTTTAAAACCTTTATAAAACAATTTGTTATGAAAAGTCCATCCCATCAGAGGAGGAATCAGAGCACGGAACTAAGCTGCAAGCAGGTAACATTGCCTGAACACCTGCCAGCAGCTGCTCTTCTATGAGAACTTTCCAATTTTCATTGTCAGAATTTGACAACTGCACCTGAAATTAAATTTCAGACCCTGAGGGAATTTTAATTATCTTTTGGAAAAGAAACTTATCCCGCCCTCAAGTTCACCTGACACTGGCCAACCTGTTATTCAAGACTTGTTCTGCAGTTTCTGTCCCTACCTGTTTACAATCTAGACAACGTGAAAACTATAAAAAGAGAACTGAATCCTTCATAAGAGATGAGATGGGAAACCCAAGCCAAAAATGAGAATAGGTAGTAATCAGGTAAGCTGTGTTTATATGCCCTCATCACCGAGCACATAAGAAAAAGCAATACAGATCTTAGAATTAACAAAGGAGTAAAAATCAAACCTTCCTCAAGGTCTCAAGCAAGAGGCTGCACTGCTCTTTTCCTGAGAGAGACCAGCCCAAGCAAGCACCCTCTGCCACTTTCTCAGCCCCCTCCCCCCGCAGTGCGAGGTGCATCCCACTGAGTTTGCTGCATGGTTTGCATCTTTCTACTGAACTGTGCTCCAGAATTTTGGTTTCCCAGAAAAATCCTATTGCCAGTCTTGATGACTGAAAGATCTCAAGGACTGAGGCTTTTGGGGACAAAAGCAAGTCTTTCTGAATTTGCACACAGCCCAAATTAACGGTTCGTGAACCTCAAATAGTGTATTTCATCCATGGGTATTACGTAGTTTCGTGTGATTACTGTCAAGGAACGTGTAATAGGGAGCAATGAGGATTATTGCTCAAGATCACCAGACAAGCAATTAGAAAAGCCAGGAACAGCACCCTCAGGTGCTATTCCCAAACCTCAGGTTTACAGTCTACCCTGTTGGCAAGAGGCAGATGTGATCTTTATCTGATTTGCAAGGTGGCCCAACTATGCATCCACACTGCGTAATGTGAGCACACACAAGGCATGAATATACATGGTTGCTACTCAGGTAGGGGGACAGCAGCACCCATAGCCCAAACTCCCAGTGAATTCAGGATTGAGACAGCATCCACCACTGAATTAATAGCTCTGAGGTTTGGGCTGCTTCATTCAGTTAATGCAGTATTGACTCAGAGTTCAAGCTGATGCTGTATATTTCACAATTGGAGTACACATTGTTTTGGCTCCAGTCCTGGAAATCCATTCTCCTATGCTTGTTTCTGCTTTTCCACACATACCCACAGCAGCTAGCTCCAATTTACGGCAGACACTTGGTGACTTGCCCATCCTGTCTTTTGTTCTGTCTATGGAAAGGAAAAAAAAAGATGCTGTAGACTTGGCTGCTGTTACCATCATCAAATTCTGTATCTCTTTTCTTCCTGTTTCTTCCCTTTCACTTAAGGCATTGCCATTACTTTGAGTAGAGTTGAGCAACAATTGAGGAATAATGCTAGTGATTATAATAAATGCATAAATTTAGCTGGCTTGACTATTTTAATGTATTCATAGAATCAAAGAATTATTTGGGCTGGAAGGGACATCAAAGATCATCCATTTCTACCCTCCCTGACATGGGCAGGGACACCTCCTACTGGATCAGGTTGCTCAAAGCCTCATCCAGCCTGGCCTTGAACACCTCCATGGATGGGGCACCCACGACTTCCCTGGGCGACCTTTGCCAATGTCTCACCACCCTTACAGGAAAACATTTCCTCGTAATAGCTAATCTAAATCTCCCCTCTTTCAGCTTAAAACCGTTACCCCTCATCCTACCACTGCACTCCCTGATAGACACTCAGTTTTCCTGTTGACACAGGCAGCTGATCCCAAGGGGGTTATTCGTGGATGTACATTTAAGCACTCGCTGTTGCCTGCAGGGGATACAGTCTAGTTGGGCAAGAACGCGAATATTCCAATTGAGCCAAATACTTAAAAAAAATGGATTCCCGAGGAAGCTATTTTTAGCCAAGTGGCAAAAAAGAACGAAAATGCCTTGGTAGCTGTCATTCTGGAGTCAGTACAAAACGCTGACTCCTGTGCTACGCTGCCAGGAGAGCTCCTTCTGCCAGGGGAAGCAAAGGAGCCGCCGCCGCCTGCCAAGGGAGCCCCCGCTTCCCAGCCCTTTGTCTTCCCAGGCCACGGAGCATCAGTGGCGCCGCTGCCGAAGTGGCCGGGACAGCGCAGCGGGAAGAGGAATCCCGCGGGTCCCGGCACTCTCTGACCCCCTCAGGCGGGGTGACAGGCGGCCGGAGCTCGCCCGGAGGTGTCATAGGATCATAGACCTGTGATCATTGAGTCCAACCGTACCTGTCCACTACTAAACCACATCCTTGAGCACCTCATCTACGCATCTTTTGAACACCTCCAGGGATGGTGACTCAACCATCTCCTTGGGCAGCTGTGCCGGTGCCTGACAACCCTTTTGGTGAAGAAATCTTCCCTGATGTCTAACCTAAACCTCCCCTGGTGCAACTTGAGGCCATTCCCTCTCGTCCTATCGCCTGTCACTTGGGAGAAGCGCCCAATAGCGGGGCTCCTCCCGCCGCCCCCCATCCCATCCCACCCCACTCCCTCCCCTCGGCGGCCCCTGCCCCGGCTCGGAGCGCCCGGTGGCGGCGGCTGCTGCGTTTCACGGGCCACATCATCGCGGGGGCTGCCCGCCCTCCCGCCGCTTCCGCGCCTGCTCAGTGGCGGCGGCGGCGGCGCTCACCTCGCCCCGGAGCTGTCACCGCCGCCGGGCTGCTCCCTCCTTCCCTCCCCGCAGCAATGGAGCGGGATCCCGGGCTGCTGGCGGCGGCATCGCCCCCGCCCAGGTAGGGGGACAGCAACACCCGCAACCCGAAGGGATGGGGAGAGGGGCTTCATCGAGGGATCGGGGAGGTAGGGAGACCCGCGGCCGCGGGAGGCGGCGGGGAATGCGTGGAAGTGTTCAAGGCCAGGTAGGATGGGGTCTTGAACAGCCTGGTGTGGTGCGAGGTGTCCCTGCCCATGGCAAGGGGGGGTGGAACTGGCTGATCTTTAAGGTCCATTCCAACCCAAACCTTCTATGTTTCTATAAGTCTGTGATTGCGGGAAGCGGCGGGTGGAAAAGTTTCCCGAGCGGGGGTGCCGGGGGCTCCACTGCATGGGAGCGATGCCCCTGCCCGGCCGCAGTGCCGGGGTGCGGGGAGGGCTGCGGGGCAGGCGGGGATGGGCGCCCTCCTCAAGCGCCCACTGCCGCCTCGCCGGCGTCCCTGGTGTGCGGGGCGGGGCGGCTCGTTCCCTCCTGCTCCCCGTGCTGCGGGACCTGGGGCGGCCGCCCGCCCGCCCTCGCAGCGCCCTCCTTCCAGCCACATCCCGCTCCCCGCAGCCCGGGTGCTTCGTGGCCCTCAAACCCCGCAGACCCGGTGTCTCGCGCCCCTCAGATCTCCGCAGCCCTGGTACCCCACACCCTTGAGACTCCCGCAGTCCCGGTGGTTCGCGCCTCTCAGACTCCCACAGCTCCGATGCCCTGCACCTATCAAACCCTCACAGCTCCAATGCCCCACGCCCCTCAAACCCCTGCAGCTCTGGCACCCTGCAGCCCTCAAATGCTGTAGCACCACTGCTCTGCACCCCTCAGACTCCTGCAGGTCCAGTGCCCTGCACCCCTCAAACCCTGCAGCTCCAGTGCCCCGTGCCCCTCAAATCCCACAGCTCCAGTGTCCCCCACCCCTCAACCCCCTGCAGCCCTGGTACCCTGCGCCCCTTAGACCTCTGCAGCTCCGTTGGCCCATGCCCCCTCAAGCCCTGCAGCCCCAGTACCTTGTGCCCCTCAAACTCCGCAGCTCTGGTTCCCTGCGCCCCTGAGATCCCTGCAGCTCCACTGCCCTACACCTCTCAAAGCCCTGCAACTCCGGTACTTTGCACCCCTCAAACCCTGTAGCTCTGGTGGCCTACACCCCTCAGACACCCACAGCTCCTATGCCCTACACCCCTCAAACTCCTGCAGCTCTTGTCATCATGTGGACGTAATTCTGTACTGCTCCAGGTAGCCTGGACAATGAGCCTTTTCTTTGGTTTCGCTGTGTGGGCACAAGATCTGCTCAACGTTTCCAGAGGCTCTTATTCCCTGGCACTCAGTACATCCATACATGCTTCCATTTCTGTTCCCACCTTTACACCTATAAAAATAAGACTCTGCCACCGCAGATGCAGTTGCTAGACAAGTGTAAAACCTGTGCCAACAGCACAGATACAGTCTTCAAAGATCATCTTTTGCTTACAAACGTTGTAATTAACATCTGGTATTATATTTGTGCTCTTTCCATGCTATTCTGCCAAAATATAGAGCTTTTTTTGATTTACGCTGCTTTCTACTCTGTCATAGAATCATAGAATGGTTTGAATTGGAACGGGACCATGAAGGTCATCTAGTCTAACCTCCCTGCAGTAAGCAGGGACATCTTCAACTAGATCAGGTTGCTCAGAGCCCCATCCAACCTGACCTTGAATGTTTCCAGGGGTGGAGCATCCACCACCTCTATGGGCAACCTGTTCCAGTGTTTCACCACCCTCACAAAAAAAAATGTCTTCCTCGTATCTAGTCTAGACTTCTTTTAGTTTAAAACCATTACCCCTTATTCTATTGCTACAGGCCCTGCTAGAATGTTTTTTCCTGTCTTTCTCATAAACCCCTTTTAAATATCGAAAGGGCACAATGAGGTCTTCTCCAAGCTGAACAACCCCAACTCTCTCAGCCTCTCTTCATAGAGAGTATAGTGTACCAGGCCTTTGAGGTGTTCCTGTCATTAATATTCAATTACATTCAAGTTGTAGCTGCGTCTCTTTCTTCAGTTTCAGTGAATATTGTAATTCCCTGCCTCTCCTCAGTGCTGGGATGCAGTTGCATGTCTTCGTCACTCACATTTGATCCTGGATTATAGATCACGCTACATTAGCCAGACTCTGATAAATGGAACATATGAAATTAAACAATTGCTTAGTTTTAGTGTCAGAAACAAAACATAAATACCTGAAAAAAATCTGTGTATATTTTCTAGGCAGGATCCTAGCAGGCCTTGGTGGACATTCTGAGTTATCCTCATTTTACCAGTTCAGTAAATGCTAGTAAAAAGATGAGAGCAGGTGGGAAGACCTGTTTTGGCAGCATTTCCTACATACACTGCCTTAAAGAGATTATGAAACTGGAACCATAAATACTGCAGTATGACTTCTTTTTCAGAAGAAAAACCAACAGTGTATCATTTTCTTTTCAAATACCATAGGATATTATCTGCAGAAACCAATGTGAGCCTGTATCCTAGTGCCTGAGTTAATAAGCAGTTCATATGACAGTAGAGACCTGTAATCAGTACCAAACTGTGCCAAACAGTACAGTTAAGACTTATCCTGGTTAAGTACCTATTGGTTATTTAATCTATAGGACTGCATTATCTCTAATCTGTGTAACCTTTCCACCTGCTTTTGATGGCCTGGATGTGATTTGCCTGCTGTTCTTCATCTTGGTATTCCATTGGGTGATATTACAACCTGACCACATTTGCATAGCCTTACTACCTTCTTTCTGGCTCTTGTTTTGGTCTCTTCTGGTTGAGTTGCCTTGAAAGTGCAGATGCAAACCAAACCTTTTTCTGACAGCTGCTTTTCTTTTTCTTGGGGCCAAAGTCAAAAGATGACATGTCAGGAAGTGGAATGTGGCAGTCTCAAACTTGTCTGAAAATGGAGCCTGAGGCTGGCAGCACTTTCAGTGTCTTATATTCGAGAAGATATCTGGAGATTATTTAATCTGTTTTTTTCCTCTCTTTTTTTCTTTTGTTTCTTTTGCTATAGATCTAGCTTACAACTGCCGTGCAATTAACACCATGTGAGCCAGTTTACTGCATAATATTTAAGAAATGATATTTAATGCCCATATTCTGCTTTGTGTGCAACATCTGTTAATTTTCAACATGTTTCCCAAATACCAAAATTTCTGAAATTTCTTTAATAGCAAACATTAAGTATCTGGTATAAATAATCTTAGCCCAGCATACCACCTGGGATTCCGGATTCTATGGTTAATGATAATACAGTCTCTTTGTTTGCCCTATGTACATGCTGAGTTGATATGATGTAGCTTTCGCTTTCTGCTGATACGTTCACTAGGTGAGTAATCACAGCTGTGATAAAGATGTCAATGCAATACTGGGAAACTTCTATGTATGCAATACATGACAGGGGAGAAGAGGCCATGCAGATCCCTGTATCACCTGTATAAATGCTGTTTTGAACTTAAAGCACCCCAAAACCTCACACTGTAAACTTAACCGAATCTCAAGATTGTTGAGGTCGGAAGGGATCTCTGGAAATGGTCAAAGTCAACCACCTCTGCTCAGTGTTGAGTCAAGTTCAGCAGGTTCCTTAGGGCTGTGTCTAGTTGCGTTTCAAATATCACCAGGAACAGAGACTCAATAACCTGTTTAGACCAGTGTTCAACAACCCTCATGGTAAACCAAAGCTTTTTTTTTTTTATGCTGAAGTGGAATTTCCTATGTTTCAGTTTGTGCCCACTGCCTCTCATCCTTTACTGAAAAGAGACTGGCTTCATCTGTGAAGCCAGAAAAGATTTTAGTGTCATCTTTGCTTATTGTGGCAAAATATTGAAGCTCAGTATTTCATTAATTACTTTCCTGAATATCCCTTTCCAAGGCTTGTTCTTATACTGAGAGGTGTTTCTCAGGCAGGCACATTTAAGCTATTATGTTTCATTGTAGAGTACTTAGAAGTGCAACATAGAGGTTATTCTTGCTTTGAAAGATTACCTGTAAAAATGCTTGCAGCTTTTAGGAAAAATGAGTTTTGGCTCGGGTGTGATTACACTTGGATCCTGTGAAAGTCCTCAGTATTTTTTAGATAAGTGTTATCTTTTGGTTTTGTTAGCTGAACGCTGAAAGAAATTAGTTTTTCTAGACTTAGTGTTTGATAAATATTTAGTTTAGCCTGTCATTTGTTTTAGGCCGTACAAAACTTTCGTACTTGATGATTCAAGTTCCCCCTTCCCCTTTTCTGAAGGTACTTAAAAAAGCATGGTGATTTAATTACTAATTATTGTAATGCTTTAAATAAATTCTAAGCAGTCTAATCTCTAAACAGTCAAATTTAGTAGAATCCAGTCCTTTAATCCCACTAGTGCTGGATGTTCTTTAAATCTTAGGAAACTATGGAAGAAGAATCTCCTTCCCATGCTCCTGAGAACTGAATCATGAATATGTCTAAAACCAAGTTGGCAGTTTGTGTAATAATAAATAGCGTTCTTGCTGCCTCTTCCTGAACAGTTAGATTATCCTTGTCATCTTCATCTTACTCAGATGAATCAAGACCAATCAAACCAATCAAAGGTGAAGGATGGAAAAATGTGATATCAGGTGTTCAGTTTCATTGCTGAAGTAACTGACTGTTTCCTAAAGCAACTATCCATTTCCAAAAGTCAGCATCTCTTTCAGCTCATTGTCCCGTCTGTTTTCACATCATCTAGTTCTGCCTGTCTGTTTTCAACATTGTGTATACTGTCTCTGTGTGTATTTTTTGAATTGCTGTATGCATCAATTAAATTAATTCTTATGGGGAAAACTGGTTTGTTATCCATTGGATTGCAAAGTGTCTCACTTCTCGGGAGCAGTTCTGCAGCAAACAGCATCTTATGGGTTTTCTTTTTCACCATTCTCTGTAACCTCCTGATCATATGGCAAGAAACCAGATTCACTTATCTGCTCTTCTTACAGAAACTGGTGGTGGGATTTTTGAGATGTTTACCTCCTTTTCCTCGTATGAATTACTTGGGTAGAGCTTGTTTATTTAGCTGGCTGTATCTTTCTAGACAACACAATAAAATTGGCATTGTTCTTGTTGATGAAAAGCCTTCTTAGGGAGTTCTTGTCCCTGAGATCATACTGTTCCTTAGATGATTTGATGCATTTTATAGGTACAACCCCCCAAAAGTAGAATGGTATTAGTATCCTGTAACATTATTGCATCGAATGGCTTTTGAAATATTACCTTTGTCAGAACAGGATTTTAGAAATGAACAGTTACATTCATAGGCTTCATAGTTATCTCCTCTCTGAATGCTCTGAGGAAATAATTACTCTTCACTGTATATTGTATTTTTTAAGTACAAAGTTTACTGCTTTGTACTGTTTTGTCTGTTAACCATCCATGCCAAACTCTTCCTCCCTTTGTACCTTGCTAGTTGACCAAATAATTTTTCTGTTCCTCTTTTTTTTCAAGTACCATTTCTGTTAACACTTTCTCACACAAAATGAAACTACAATCTTCCCAAACCATTTATTTTTTTTTTAAAAAAATAAAGTTAGTAAAAACTCAAAAGGAAAAAAATTCATATGTTACAAGAATGTGGGTAATTAGCCCAAATATTTTTGGCCAGAGTTCCAGACCAATGAATACTTTCCATGAGTCACTGGTGTAGCGCTCTGGTGATGTGACTGGAGGACATATTGGAAAATCACATGGGAGCCAGACTCTGCCTTGTTAAAGCTGTTGGGAAATTTTCTGTATTTATTTCTCCGTGAGTAAAATAAAATTCTTCATTTTTTACTCCTCTAGTTCTCCTCAAAAAAAAAAAAATACAACCACCCAGCCCCCCGGTTACTGTGGAACTAAGTACACGTCTTTCATCACAGACACTTTTACATCTTAATTCTACATTACATTCTTGAAATCTTCAATAGAGTTTCTCTAATCTAGATGTTTCGTGTCACCAACCAAAACTCAGATGGCTAAAAGGGTACAAAGCTTCTCCCTCTGTAAGCTTTATTAGTGTGCCTCTTCCCATCATCATAAATCAGTTGGCAACCTTCAGCAACCTAGGCTTACCCTTCCTGAACTTGTGATTTTCCTCAACTTCCATGAAGTCCTCTTCTTAATCCTTCTATAAAGCTCTTTGGTGTAGTCATAGAAGTTGGTAGTAGTTAGAATCATAGAATCACAGAATGGCTTTGGTTGGACTTAAAGATCATCCAGTGCCAACCGCCCTGCCATGGGCAGGGACACCTCTCACTCGATCAGGTTGCTCAAAGCCCCATCCAGCCTGGCCTTGGATACCTCCACAGGGAGGGGACATCCACAACTTCTCTGGGCAACCTGTGCCAGTGTCTCACCACCCTCACAGTAAAGTATTTATTCCTAACATCTAATCTAAATCTCCCCTCTTTCAGCTTAAAACCATTACCTCTTGTCCTATCCCTGCACTCCCTGATGAAGAGTACCCTCCCCAGCTTTCCTGTAGCCTCCTTTAAGTACTGGAAGGCCTCTATAAGGTCTCCCTGGAGCCTTCTCTTCTCCAGGCTGAACAACACCAACTCTCCTAGCCTGTCTTCACAGGGGAGGTGCTCTGGCCCTCTGATCAACTTCCTGGCCCTCCTCTGGTCTCACTTCAACAGTTTGCTGGTTTAATTATGCATCTGCTTCTGCTTGTCTTTTTTTATGCACCATTTCTTTTCTTTTACTTAGATAATGCCACCTTTGGGCCAGGAAGAAACAAAATTAGCTCTTCTTGTTCTGCCTTTCTGTAGTGCTTAACAGAGCACCAATTTGGCCTGTGGTTAGAGCTCCTTTGGGATAGTAGCAAAAGTTGTTTTGTTACTCCTAATTAAAGTCTGTGGAAACCAGAATTGAGGCCTAGGAGTTTTTATGCACAACATAGCACAGTCCACTACAGAGTAGTAAAAGATATTTCAGGAATCTTGATTGCTTGAATTCCTCTATTGGTCTTGTGGAAAAATAAGATTGCTTTTTCTTGTAAAATTTCTTTCTAAATCAAGTTAAACACTCCATTGCTGTTATAAAAATATTCATTCCTTGGTCAGAACTCGGTTGGAAAGAGCTATTGATAGAAGGAAAATCTTGAGAGTCCGAATTGTCTCTTCACTCGCAAAATAAAAATAAGTAATTCTGTGATCAGCAGGGTTTTTGAAGTGGACTTGCTGTGGCTGTATATGAATCAATTATCCTAACTAGCATTTGAAGATGCCTTACAGCAAGGGCACAAATATGGATCTCTTAGAAGTTAGTTAATAAAAGCTTTGACATCTCTAATCTCTGTTAAATATATCTGAAATGGCTCCAGAAATATTGGGTGACTTAAAAATGTGGAAACAGAGGGAGGGGAAGTATAGGGGTCATAATGTAAATGATGTGAACTTAGAATTCTTGTTTTCTTAGGGAAAGTAGATTAAAAATCCTCTAACCTTAAACTATTTTTATTTCTCGTACTCTTTAAAAAGATTTTCCCAGCTTTGCATAGATACAGTGCCTTGAGCTTGTGGAATTATGTTATTCCACATCATATTGGTGTGATCTGCCTGATCTTTGTTTGTTTATGCCAACTATTTGCCTGATGCATGGAGCCTAGCAATAAACGTCGAAGTCAACAAAGCTTCAAGTTAAATGAAAACTTTTGCTCTTCTAGTAAATTACCGTAACTATTATCCCAACATGAAAACTGAAGGAGAGGAAGGCTTTGATGGAGAAAATGTCAAATGATTTGAGCTTCCCAATATATAACTGTTTAATTTCCTACCATATTGGAAATTTCAGAGTAGAAATAAATGCATATTAAATCACATTAAACATAAAAGATAGCTTGTATTTGCATGATTTGAAGAAAGCGAAACAAACTGACCACATCAAGTGTTAATATTGATCAAATAATTACATTTTAATGGTTATTTTGGTAAAAGTCTACAATATTTTTATTATCTTAAAATATATCTTAGGCACCAGACAGGCATCAGCCTTACACAAAATGGGTCCCAGTTAATCATTAGCTTTTGTATTTTTTGTGGTAAGTTTGTTCAGCTGTATGGTTAAATAATAGAGCAATTTATTAGCATGACTTTTGAATGGGGAGCTGGGGACTTAACTAAGTTAAGAAGTTCCAAGCCAGTGGTTTAGAGATACTGCCAGTAATTGGGAGGAGTTGACCAATAGGTGAACGTGGCAGGTAATTTTTGGGGTGACGACCACCTGGCATCCTTAGAGACCTTCTTGTAGCGTGTGGAGAAGGTGCAAAGAATGGCTTGGCATTTATTATAATTACATGTAAATATGTGATTGTATGCTTGATGAATAATGTGTAGCTTTGTGCAACTATGTGTATAAATGAAGGCAGCAAACCCCTTGGGGTGTGCTTGATTTGAGGAAAAACCTCCGAGTACATGGGATTTGCGCAAATCTGAATAAAACTGTGTCTCTTTTTGGTGACGTAGTTATAGGCTTATTGCGCACCAGGTTACAGATCTGATGTTTTGGACAGTAGTTACTAGACATCAGATAAGCTGTCTTTAAGGAAATATCTGCAACCTAAACCTCATGCAAAATTAAATTAAAATCAGATTTTTAATATATTTGTTTTAATTATTCTAACTCCTAACATTTTTTCTAATTTTAATTACATTTTAATATACCATGTTTATGAATTCAGTATTGCAATGTTGTTTTTAAACGAGAATAATTTAAACTATTTTAGACTACTTGATCTGAATTTCATTATTGTCTCCTTTCCTTGATAGTATTTTATGAAAAAATGACCAGTTTTATTATATATATAGTAGCTCTTTATATTTAACATAATTTGTGTGCTTGCTTCAGAGAAAATTCAGTTACTATAATTTTAAATTAGGATGCTTTTGAATTGTACATATTAATATAGGTTTGTCATCCTTTTATGGAGATGGAAGGCAGGGATTGTCAACACATAAAGCCCTTGCCACCTAGAATATTGCTTTGGGCTTACCACTTCTGATAGTATTTTGAAAGTTAGGGGGGGGTTTCCTTATTTTTTTCCGTGCTTGCCATTAGCGTAGAGTGGGAGGACCAACAATGGCCCAGCAGTGTGTGGTGTAGGCTCCATTTGTCCATACCCTTGCATCTTACGTTTCTCTGGGGGCTTACTGCTTTCAAGGCTAATGGAAGTCATTGCTTCATGCAATGTCTGCCTAAAGACTTTGATTTCCTGGGCTTTAAGAAGGCAAAAGGTAGGCCCTCACCAATTCGTCTACAATTCACGTTGCCATCACTTTCTTTCTCTGGAAAGTACACTGGTTTGTGAAACTTCCTCACCCACCAACTTTCCCTTTTTACCACCTGATTTCTTTCAACATTTCTTTGAACACTGGAGGAGGTTGGCATTTCTACAAATACTTGCTATGGAAAGATACTGGGTGATTTGAAAATTTAAACCCATATCTTGTGTCTTCTGTAGATTTAAAGTATTTTTTTTTTCTTTTTTTTTGCAGATCCAGTCCTGCTTATGGAATTGTTGGAGATCTGAGATCAATGAAAAAATATTTTTGCGTGCAAAAAAGGATCATTTTGATTTATCTGTTTTAAAATCGTCAAATGTGGCACTTGATGACTCATCTGCAGTATTTCTTCACCGATGTCTGAAGAACAAAGTGCTTTTCAGCCTGTACTTCTGTAGCACTATGACTAACTGTAAAGGCAGATCTACCATCTCCAAAACAAATAGCAAAGTTCACGACAGAGAAGGTTTTGTAAACTGGACCATAAATCTTAATACGATTCAGTCTGATAAATTTTTGAGACTGCTTTTGAGTATGGTTCCTGTTGTTTACCAAATAAACCAGGATGAAAGACACAAAAAAGTGAATGGTGTCTGGCAAGATGGATTACAACCAGCAGGACACAATTTTAATGTTAGGTCTGAACAGCACACAGAGTACCATCACTTCTCAGAACCAAGCTTTCATGGTAGTAACGGACACAGCCCATCTAGCTGTAGCCCTAAATATGATGATTTTACCAGTTATAATTACTGTGATGGAGTGGACACTTCAGAAACAGATGCCATGTTGCAGGAAGACAACCTGTCTAGTGACAGTAATGAAGATATCATTGTGGAAGGAAGTAGAAAACAACCCAAGGAATCTAGTAGTATTATGGCATTACAGATACTTGTACCTTTTTTGCTAGCAGGATTTGGAACTGTTTCTGCTGGCATGGTTTTGGATATTGTACAGGTTGGTATTTGCTTTCAAAGGTGTTTTTTTTTTAACATGTAGGCTGTGGGATTTATAATTCCAACACATGATATTGTAAATGTTTGTAATATTGAGGATTAATTACGTCTCTGTACGGTTGAGCTGCTGTGAGCTCCTTTTCCCCAAACCTCATCTTAAACAGTTCCACTGTTTAATTTGGAGTTGTTCATGTCTTTGTAAGTGGTGTTGGTTAGCCACAGTGAGCTGGTGAGTAAAATTGTTGCCTTCTGCTTTAAATAAAGACAGAAACACAGTAACCGATCAAAATTCTGTTGAAACTAATAAATGTATACATAGTCAAGTGAGAGTTGTAATTAACCATGATGCTGAAATACATAGCTTAAAATTAGAAGAATTTATTGCATTATTTCATCTCCTTGTGTGCTTCAATTTGATGCAATTTATGACATAATGTGTATATTTGATCCATGATAATGTATATTATATATGAAAATGTACATTACATTCATATATTGTATGAAACTCATATGAAGTGATTTAGAGCTTTTCTGAATATTGAGTTTGTGTAAGTTCCTTCCATATTACTTTTAATCGTGATTGGTCTCTCAGTCCAGCTTACCATGAGAGATATGTGACACAAAGGCAAAAATAAAAAGCTCGCGTCACTACTACCTTTTTTCACCTTAAACTAAGCATTGAACTGTGATGTCAGTAAAGCTGGATTTTGATATGTGACAGAACATGTCTTAAAAATGAAAATTTGAAGGCAACAAAATATTCTAAGTTTATTTTTTACAAACGATTTTATGGCTGTTCTTTCCCAGGAGTAAATCCATGTCTAACTTCATATATAGGAAGTTCTCTGATCTTGTTTATATTTGAGAATGGAATCCTTTTACTTTAATTAAAAATAATAACTTAAATCCGTGAATGCCAAGGCAATTTACGTTTTTGTTAGATTATTAAAGTTGGTAAATGTTTACAAATTAAATATGGATTGACAGACATTCAGAGTAGTACATCATTTCTGTACTGAGAATTCAGCGCACAAAGAATTAAAGGAGAGTTTGTCTTTGTTTGCTTATAAAATCTGGGGTTTGAAAAACTGTACTCTTCTAAATTTCACGCTTAAGAAGTAAAAGAATAGGTAAGCTTTTTTCACTTACAGCCTCTGTTCATTTGACAACTAATTTCTTGTGAGATTTCTACACAGCTGGAAGTGAAAAGATGAAAATATTACTGTAAATTAAGAACAGAATTCAAGAACAGTCATAGCACCTGGTACTACTTTAAAGTAATGAAAAAAAGACTTCAAATTAATGACATCTTTTTTTTTTAGCTAGGTTTGGTTTAAGGCCAAGTTTTGTATCTCCTGCTTTGGTATTCTTATCTTTGAAGTAGTAATATGCAGTCATAAATCTGTTTTATCTAGACAGATAACAGTTTGGGCTTTTTTAATATAAAAAGATGGATTTTTTTTTTAGAGGCTTGAATTATTTTTTGTAATATTTTGTGGATGGTCTAAAGAAAATTTTTCAATTGAAGTTTTCCACTGTATCCTTTATGTAGCACTGGGATGTGTTCAAGAATGTTACTGAAGTTTTTATCTTGGTTCCTGCGCTTCTTGGTCTCAAAGGAAATTTGGAAATGACTTTGGCATCCCGGCTGTCAACTGCTGTAAGTAACTTTCTTTTCCCCTTCGCTTTTCAGATATATAAGTATTTCAAAAAAGAAGTCAAATCTTTGGAACACAAACATTTCATGTTTATGGCTTAACCTGGCTGTTATGGGGGCTTTTTAAATCTATTATTAAATTGGCAAAGTTAAAAAAGTGACCCTCTTCTGATTTCTTCTTTGCTCTCTTCTGAGTGACATCTAACATCTCAAAAGTAGATTTTTGAGATTTATTCTGTAAGGTAGACAGATGTCTTTGGCCTAGATGGAGTTTGAATAGGCTAAGAGAGTGTGTGCATTTTGAACATGTTTTTTTACAGACCACTTTTGTGGCACAAAAATTGCTGACATTGCTACTCCAGACCTTTGTTGATCAAACTGTAAAAAACTCTTTTGTAGCTTTCTGGCTAGATAATTTCATTCCTCTTTTGTTGGGTCTGCTTTTTCTTTGTATGTGTCAACACTGTAAAATGGCATAAATGTGGGGTTTTATGCCTTTTTTCTTATATATTTGTCGTAGGTTTTTTCTGTGCCTCAGGGGTTGTTCCATTCTCTCTTATCTATCTAAGCAAACCAAATTACCTTACCATATCTCTTTTCTCTGTGTGTGTGAATAACTATAGTAAACAGCCTGGTCTAATAACGTGGCTATACTATTCTGGTACCTAAACTGGATATCTCTGTAAGATGCCACCTAATGCAGAGTTTTTCATTTGTAATATAATTTTTCCATTCTCCAGAAAGACCCCCACTCTCTGTCTATTCTTCCTTGAATGTTTTTTTTCTAAAAGGTGATTGGTCAAAAGTGTATATAACTCAAGATGAGACTTTACAGGGGCTTTGTAGAATAGCACTTCCCTATTTCTTTCAAAAATTGTTCTTGAACTTCCTAGGTTTGTATGTACTTATTTTCCTTGCAGTGTCAGACTTAGACCTCCCAGTCACTTTGCGATCAATGGCTATGTCCTAGTATTTCTCCTTTTGTGTTATTTGCAGCTGTCACGCCAATCTTCTGTCAGGAATAGTACTAGTCCATAAGTGCATGACCTTGCATTTCTACAGCTGAATTTTATCTGGTTTTGTTGCTGTGTTCCTCAAGGCCATCCAGTTTTTGTATGATATTACAATGCTTTGTATTGACAAGGTCTCCTGGTTTTCTGTCATTATTACATTTCATTGCCACATTATATTGGGTTATTGCCCAAATGCACACTGTGAATGGACATAGTCTTATCAGTCCTATGAAGGTTTGATTGTGTCGTGCACATTATAGAAATCGATTGCTTTTGCCCCATATCTGTTCTTTCATATGTGAGAATTGACATGTTTTGTTATGTTCTTATCAATGGCAGCCTTAGCTATTCAGTCTTGTTTTCTGTTTAATTTTAGTGCTCTTAATTTTCTGAGTATTCCTGTTTCTTAACTCTATTTTGTGTTTAAACCTTATTGCCTTTACTGTCAAGCATGAATACTTTTGTCTTTAACTCACTTTATTTTTTTGTGTTTACTTGTTGCTTAATTTGTTCCTGACTGGTACAGTCTGTGGCCTGAGGACTGAAAGTGCTTGTACTGCATAGTTAAAAATATACAAAGGCCAAGATCTACCAGTGCCTTACTGAAGACTTAAACAAAGAGTGTCAGGATCAGCTCCACCACTTCTGCTTCAGTTAATGGGATCTTTAATTTTTTGGTGTGACCTTTGCCAGATCACAACTCCAGAACTTCTTCTCTGGGCCAGTCAGTGACTGATCTCTCTATCCTCATCAATGTCATCTCATTTGTGAACCTTGCAGCTCTCTGGGGACATTTGGAAAAGGGTCATGGAAACCCTTTTTCTACACCAAGGATCCTGACCTCGGTTCGTATTATCCATCAACAAGTCCAGGAGTTGATGGCCCCCTCACAAACACAGAAAAAGGATACTGGAGTGTCCACAACACTGTCTGCACGTTCAGTGGTTAATTAAAGTTGTTATCATGAAGTTCAAGGCCACTTCCCCTCAGCTCAAAAAGGCATTCTTGAGGGTATCCCATTAACTGTGTGATAACATGATCTGGAAATGTCTTGAATGTGGTTTTTCAGAGCAAATTTATACATTTTGAAGCCCAAGCTCCTACCAAGTCTTAAACAACAGCTCATTGTGAGGGGACTTAGTTTGAGGAATGTTACCAGTGCTACTTATGACTATCATTAAGTCTCACCAAGACATGAATCAGCTGATGCTTCAAAGATTTCCATTGAAGTGTGCCATGAAGGCTTCCTCCCCATTACCAGAAATTGCCTTGTATCTGTCTTGGCCAAATTGTTTTTGCTGTCTCTCTTCACATCAGTTTAATTAACTGGCTACAAAGAGGTCAGTGAAGTGTGCATTTCTTCAGACAATGCTATGTGGCCTATGAAAGCTCAAGCTTCTTTGGCCTTGCCCGAAGTCATGGCCACAGCACCACTGGCACCAAGTTACTTCCCAGCTCTGCATTGACAGACTTGTGGGAGGCGTTTTTTGTTATTATTTGTTTTCTAATACCTCTGTTTTCATTGTGTGACCTGTTTTCTTCAAGAATTGTGACAGACCCTGGAATAAGTTACACAAGAGGTTGAAATACTTGCCAAGATTTCCTTAGTCATATTGTAAGTTCAGTGGACATCCTTCATAGAGCGAAGGTAGAGTGAACATTCTCTCCTTTGCCAGGGGTGGCTCTTATTTGTGCTCGCTGGTGAAGAACTCATCTGGAAGTTTTACAGAGTATATATGTGTATGCACATGTGCACAAGACAGTGGAGGTTTAAAAGAACAATATTGTATGCAATAAGAACAGTGTAGGTCATTTATTATCAAGATAATGCTGACAAGATTATATTTAAGAAATACTGGAAAAAATGGGTTTTATCTTGTGAAGAGCCTTTCAGCTCTTTTTTCACGCTCAACACCAGATGCAATGGTCACAGCTCTGCGAGCTGGTGGGTAGCCAGCCACATGCTCCCGCCCCAAGTACTACTGCAAAAACAAATACACAAGAAATCAGCAATGTTTCTAATTGTTAGTTAAAACAAAACAAAACAAAACCAACCCAAAACCAGAACAAAAAACTATGGAAACCTGTTACATGTAACTTCTTAGAGGTGATAACTTGGGCTTAGTTGCCAGATAAAATTTAAAGTCTGGGATGGTTGCCCTGAAAGCTCTGCTTACCCCAGGTTTTAAAAACAAGATATGTGTCATATTGTATCATTCCTTGCTGGACAGTTTAATCAAAAACTTGCTGCTGGACCTGAAATTCACATGTCGGTTCTCTCAGATCACTTTGGAAGCAGTTATTCTGACCTTTGAACTCTTCACATTGATTTAATTGACCCCTACTCTCTTTAGCCATCCAGTCTTTGGCCCTGTCATCTCATCCTAAGGAGTATATTAATTCAGGGCATATCTAAACCATTATTTGGAGGCAGTTGTATGATTAATCTTCCTTCGTCTGACATAAATTTGCAGCAGCTGGCTTCCCACCAGATACCGTCTTTGCAGTTAATGTGAGACTGTGTCCTGTGAATGGCTTTACCTTTGAGGAGGAAATTTCTGTTGTAACGTGAGTTCAGCTTTGGAGCTAATACTTACCCTTCTTGGTCCATTACCTTAGAATTCCATATGAATTCGTAGACATATTTATATTCTTAGGACTGTAAATTAGTGATCTTTTCTCCATTGTTATTATCTAGTTGACCGAAAAGTAATGTCTTGTTAGCAAGTTTCTGTTCTCCATAATGTATCTGGTTTCAAGTTTTGCCTGATCACCTTCGTTCATATTGTTCCCCAAATTCCTGTTCTGTCTGCTTGGTACCAGTCTCTCACTATTTCCCGCTTTAGAATCAGTCATTTCAGTAAATATGTCTGAAGACTGTGGTTTAAATCTATCATAGCATAACAGGTACCATAGCTCATGCTTCTCTTTGGTATTAGTGGTAATGTAAACCATTCTTCCTCTCCCCACTGCTACGCTGGCGTGACTGTGTGAGGTGTACTTAGGCCAACTGCCCATTCAAACATAATACTTATATTGTGTCTTTTGTATTCTTCAGGTTTGTTCTGTAGTTTGAGTCATTCTTATTGTCTTAGTTCAAACCATTGCCTTTTCTCCCTATTCTTTTTTCTTTTTTTCATAAGAGGAAGTAAAAAAACCCCACAACACAACACCAAAACACCACTCATCCAGTCATCCCTGTAAACTTAACACAGACTCTTATTTAGGTCCATCTATTCCACAAGATCACAATAAACTTGATCTTACTCTGTGGACATCTGCAGCTGAAAGGAGTCATCCTGTTCTTTTCTCCCTTCCAAATCCTAAGAGCATTTGTGCATGGTTACGTGATTGCATGTGGTGGATCAGATAATTTTGGAGACAATAACTCTTTTTTGCTCCCTGAAAAAAAAGCGTTTTTGAGCAAGCAAATTTATGTTGCCATGAACTGACTCAGGGAGTTGGTAGGTCTGGTTCAAGAAAGAAAATGTGAATGTGTAGCTGATAATAGGGGAGAAAAGAACTCTCAAGAACCACTTGGCAGCAGCTCACTTTTAGGCTGGATTAAGCATTTTCGAAGATTACTGTTTTAAAAGGGTTTTTTTGGATACGTTTCAAAAACTTCTTCAAAGGAGAAAAAGAGTGAGGTTCTCCTTAGCATGCCATTTCTTTAATTTTACAGGCATATTTGAGAAGGATGCAAAGGAGATTCTTATCTTCGCTTCCTTCAGTATTGCTGTAACGTTTAAATGTAATGCATGTATTTGCAGAGCTTTGACTATACTTTGAACACTGTAAAATATTTATAGTGCAGGCTGAATTAAAGTGTCATATTATGTTTCTAAGTTTTTAATTAGCTTTCTTTTTAATACTTTGTTCCTGGCAAATCACTACTGTCACAAAATGGAGCAAAGTAGAAAAGAAATCAAAGTAAAGCCAATTGGAAATAATTTATCAAAAGAGGGGAAAAATATGCATTGGGAGTTTCTGTATTTTGAGAAGTATGTTGTCTTATAAATTAGTATTCTGTGGCAAAATAACCCCTAAAATTTATGCTCAACATGTAAAAAATTATCTCAAAAGGGGAGTATGTACTATTATTCAGACCTCATTCTCTAACTCAAAAAAAGGTAAAAATAGAAAATATATTATAAAGAGTATGTATTTTTTCATTTCTTAGAATAATTTATTTTCTGTCTTTCCAGCCTGTGCCTTAGGACTGGACTTACATAATTTACAGCATCATAAGTCTCTAGCTGTATTGTATAAATTAAAAGGTAGAATACTAAACAGTATTAGATGTGTTTTCTGATCTTCTGTAAGCACTTGCAGTTTCTCTGTGCAGGTAGTTTCATTGCAATCAATTAACACACTTGCATGAGAGTGCATGTGTCCACACACACGTGGATCTACGTATTTTTCTATTGGCTCATAGAACTCAAGGGCCATAGAAACAAGTTCAGCCTGAAGTGACTGAACACTGATAAGTTTCCCTTCTAGCCACTCGTCTAATTACTGATGGTGCTTGGACGTTCCTGGAAAGTAAGGTGACTCATGTATTTTGCACAGTAAGCTAATGTTAAACAAGTTACTACTTAAAACTGCATCAAGATTAACTAATTTTGGATGGATCCTGTGAGTACAATTTAAAAACAACAGCAATGTTTGACTTGAAAAAATTTGGCTTGGTTTTGACTTGCTATCAAAATGTCTGGGTTTTTTTGGTATGAGTTGAATTATGTGTGGGTTTCTGCCTTTTTAGTGCGGTTTCAAATAATACAATTTTAAACTCGAATGACTCAAATTCTTTTGTAATTTTGACAGGTAAATATTGGAAAAATGGATTCTCCCATTGAGAAATGGAACCTAATAATTGGCAATTTGGCCTTAAAACAGGTAAATGTAATGGATTTATTTGATTAACTCTCGTAAGTGAGCAAAGTTATTGAAAAAAAATCACAAGCATTGGTAAATATGGAGATGGACAGTCCTAACGAGAAACTAGCTCTACTACACTGGCTCATGCTTAACATATATAATGTTTGCATGACTGTAGTTCTTCTCTAAAACAATATTATATTTATTTTTACATTTATCAGAAGAACAGGTAAAGCCTTCTTTGTGACTGTACCAAGTGTGTTTCCTTTCTAATTTTTCTGAGAGAGGATCTGAGGATGATTAGAGAAAAAATTCAGATTTGGCAAAACCTTTTAAGTTTGACCTCTCAAATGTTTTCAGTACTGTATTTGCATTGGATTCAATGTTTAAAGGAAATATGTGAGAGAGCTTTTGGATAATAAACAGTATTTTACATAGCTGGATCATTTGAGTTGCTTTGTTCTCCAAAGCAACTATTTCTTAAGATTAAGAACTGTTTCATGTTCATATATTATAATACAACGTGCTCAAAAAATAGGTGAAATGTTTATGCTGCGATTTCACGCTTTTAAGTGGCTTAGGACCCTATTTTGGTGTTTCAGCCTTGGCTCCTGGTAAATCTCAGGACTTTTCCCTGGTTTTGCTTTTGTTGTTCTTGATTCTCTGAAGTACTGGTAAAGCCTTTTTTGCTGGCATGAGCTTTTTTTTTCTTGATCATCCAAGGTTATCATCATCTCTATAAAATGAATAAGCTTGCTTCCTTTCCACCTTGGAAATAAACGTAGATAGGAGGAGAGAATAACTGAAAACGATTCTTTACTCCTCTTAAGTCTCAATTTTAAGAATTGTTCATCTTCTTTTTCTTTTCCAGGTTCAGGCAACAGTAGTTGGCTTTCTGGCAGCGGTGGCAGCAGTTATATTGGGATGGATTCCAGAGGGCAAATACCGTTTTGATCATTCAGTCCTTCTGTGTTCTAGCAGCGTAGCAACTGCCTTCATAGCTTCTCTTTTACAAGGTAAAAGAATTATATATGTTATTTTTTACAGTTATTTAGTTTTCCTAGGATCTTGAATGTGTATTATGTTGCTCTTCCTTAAAAATTTGAATCTAGTAAGGTATAAGACATCTGAAATACAGCTGAGGATAGGATGGCCTTTTGCAATTTCCATATAGGACTGCCTATTGCATTCCTCTCCTGTTATCTTCATTGAATAGATTTGATTTCTAAGACTTTCAGAGCATATCTAGAGAAAGAGGTATGTGTTTTTAGATTTTACCTAATATGATGGCGAACTTTTCTCCCTGCTTTCTATGTTCATTAATGTACAAAATGTATTCTTAGTACTAAACAGGTAGAACTTATTTGTAATTAAACTCAAGTGAACCTACATGTTAGCTCAGCTGAATCCAAACTTCCTGATTGCCTGTGATACTTGTATCTTAGTTGTGCTCTGCTTTGTATTTGAAGTGAACAAATTGGCTTGTTATGTGAAGAGTTTGGGCCAAGTTCAAGTCCCCTTCTACAAACAGTGCCTGTATCTGTCTGGAGCCATTTGGCATGATGAATTTAGTTTTCTCTTCCCAATGGTCAGGAAATATTTAACCATAAAAGATAGTACTTAATAGACATGAGGGAGGGAAAATGTACCTTTACTTGTGATGTATTCTTAATAAAAATATGTAGTCGGTAGTCTCAATAATAGTAAGTCAAGTAAAATGTTTAACTGTCGTTTTTTGCTAATTTGATAATTACTTATGTTAAAGTTACAAAATTGTTAAAGTTTTGAACAGAATTAAAAGCAAAAACTTTTTTTTAGTGATGACAAAGCCATTGAGTTTGATGAGGCGCAGAATTAAGAGCAGCAAGAAAACTGGAGAACATGAATGCCGTTTTTTCCACTTCTCATATATAATTTGGATGTTTGGAAAAACTTTTGTATTTATCTGGTAGTGGGCCAGCACAGGAAATTACTTCTAAGCTTCATCCTCCTACACATGAAACAGGTGCTTTTGAAGTACTGTGATCCACAGGATCATTTCATTTTTTTCATTTGAGGATTTAATGGATTGTAGCTCTTTAGGCAGTTTCTCTGAAAGTGAACTCCTAATGTAGCCTACGATAGATAATATTGCTAAAATACCTGAAAATTGTAATACCAAGTTTTCAATTTTCTTAAAAAATATAACATAAAGGATGGTATGCACAGTTGAAGGTCTTATGTGCATTATATGATGAGAGGAAAATTACTGAAGTTATGTCAAAGAAGACTGTTAATAACGATGTGAATTTTATTTTTAGTAGCCAATTAGATTCTCCAGGGAAATGCCTCTTAAAAAAGTTAGTGTTGCTGCTTATAGGAAAAAAAAAGAGAAACCAACATCCTCAATTTAAACTGTTTTAGCTGTATAGCAAGTAACATTTTTATATGTTGTCTAGTTTTTAATTTATGATGTAGATTCTTGACTTTTGGTGCTAAGTCCATGACTGGAAATCTTGCACCATGTCAGATGCCAATTTAAACTTAAGTTATTTTCAGCCTATTATAATTTAAATTTGAGTGAGCTAAAGTTAATGGGTTACAGAAATAATACACTTTTTTTTTCTTCAGGAAATACCTGATTTATAATTTAAATAGTGTTAATTCTAATCATAAACAAAATAGTTCATTCTACAGATGTTTCTTAGTTTTTTTGAGTACGCTTACTATATTTATGTTAATATATAACCTCATTTTTAAAAATAGCTAAAACTTAAAGATACAGACATCAGTTAGATGGGAAGAACAATCATCCTGGGACAAAAGCACTGGCTTATTTTTATGGTTTGGAAGTGCCCCTGTCTTGGAATTTTCTGTGGAGTGACAATAGTAGATATGGTTACTTTACTGTCTTATTTGTGGATTCTAGGAATAATAATGGTTGGAGTTATTGTTGGATCAAAGAAGACTGGTATTAATCCTGACAATGTTGCAACTCCTATAGCAGCAAGTTTTGGAGATCTTATCACTCTTGCTATACTAGCATGGATAAGTCAGGGTCTTTATACTTGCCTTGGTAAGTAATGTTTCTGTGTGCATATGTCTCTCTAGGAGTCTGTTTTGGGTTAGGAGAAAGCATGGAGGGAGAGGTTTAGAAAACCTTTTAGTCTGACTGACAGTTTTGTCAACATTTGTACAGTTGAATGATAAATCTTGTGTTGCAACATTATGCTATGATCTTTTCTAAGATGATAGAAGTTACTAACCACAATCTTGGCACAATCTACTAATATCTGAAAGTCAATCTACATGTGAATCAGAAACTGTAGCTGTTGAATTACTGCTTTTCTTGGGAGGGGAGAGAAGCTGTCTTCATCCAAGTTTTCTTGAATGCCCACTCCTAACTCAAATATTTACTTCCCAGAGCCTTTTTGAGGTGTTCTCCCCTTGCGCTAAGGGGAAAGGGTTGAACTGACTCTCTTGATCAGCTGATGGGAGGGATTTCTGCTTTGAGAATTTATTTTTTTTAGGGTGTGGGTTTAGGCAACATTCAGATATATCTTAAGCTCCAGCTATGCCCATGAATCAAAATAGGAGTAACTGAAGTACTTTGAGTAACCGTGGCAAGTCTACAGGTGTGTATTTCGAAGAAGTGAAGGCCAATTTTAGACAGATTTGTGCTTTGTGATTGCTATGACTTTTAAGTGATTTACACAAAGACTGTTGTGAGTTTCCTTCTGATTCATAGAATCATAGAATCATAGAATGGTTTGCATTGGAAGGTACCTTAAGGACCATCCAGTTCCAGTGCCCTTGCCATGAACAGGGACACCTTCCACTCGATCAGGTTGCTCAAAGGCTCATCCAATCCAGCCTTGAACACCTCCAGGGATGGGACATCCACAGCTTCCCTGGGTAACCTGATTGAGTGCCTCACCACCCTCACAGTAAAAAATTTCTTCCTAATATGTTATCTAAATCTCTTTCAGTTTAAACCGTTATGCCTCCTTCTTTTCTCATCTTCCCTACTCCAGGTTCCAATACCAGTTTCCTCAGCTATTTCTTATCTATTTCCCTCACAGTGGGACACTTCCATGTCTCCCTCCTGTTCCCATGCTTGATTTTACCAGCGTTCTTTCTACTTTTTAGTAAACAAAGCAACTACTTCCATCTTCTTCAAATAACGGCCTTACTCTCTTCTGTTTTCTTTGGTTTGTTTCGTCTTATAAATTTGATGACTATTTCAAACATAAATCTGCTAATTTATCTATAGATTTCCTCAGAACAGCAGTTCTGATATCAACGATGAAAAAATATAATCACTCTGAACAGCAAAGCAAAGGAGAGGCCTCTGCTGGCTTCTGACTGTGAAGGGCAATGATCTAATCTTCCTTGAGACATGAATTCTGTCTGTTTTCTTGATGACAAAACCTCTTTGCTTAATTTCCCACTAATAGCTATGCACAGGTGAATTGCACAAACAGCTCCAATGTAATTTTCTTGTGAATGACCTTTTTTTTTTCCAGTCTGCAGTTCTTCTCTTCTACTAGTTATTTGCGTGTTTCTGTAGGCCCTTTGAAACTGTTTTTCTGATTTCTTGGTTCTGTACTGTCTAAATCCTACTCTCTTAAAGGAGCAGACCCCCTGAAGAAGTTTCATCATTACAATGTCTGCTAAAAAAGAATATTCCTTTCAGTATTATTGTTGGGAGCATGGTCAGATAGATGTAATGAAATGCTTGGCTGTCTCAAAGGAGATGTGAGCTTGGAAAATTAGAATGAGGAACTAAAAAATTGGTCTAGTTCTTCCTTTTTCTTCTCCTCCATGAAGGAACAAGAAGTGAGAAAACATTTTCAACAGGAGAAAAATTATAACCAAAATTTAAATTATTGCTGCAACTGACTCCTTCCACAGAAACTATTTAAAGTATGCTGTGTTTTAAAAGATGTAATTGTAGACAATTGTAATATAGTATACCGCAGGCCAAATTTTGTTGTATATAACTGTTTTACCAAACGTATTTGTTACATCTATGCTCCATGTTCAAAACCTTTTAATGTAAAAATTTGAGCTGTTCTGTGTATTACATCAGTCAGAAAAGATATCTCATAAGACTCAAGCTACCTTAATGTGACTTACCTTTTTGTTTCATAGTTTTCAACTGATGATTTTATATTTTCAGTATTTGATTTTTCATATTTAGAAGGTGTTGACATGATGTGACTTTAAATGTATCAGTGTGCGATACAGCCATTTTTCATATTTTCTGTATTTTTACTAAAACTTAGATTGTTTATTTCATAACTATATTAAAATATCTTATATTCTAATTATTTCTCAAATTCTTCCTTTAGATACTTTTTAAAGAAAGTATATAGATATATAGTGAAAAGAAAACTAGTAAATGTTTTTTTAACTTCGCTTCTTTCTTTTCTCCTGATGAGAAGAACAGAGAGGAAGCCTCTGTTTTCATGAAAATTGGTGTCTCTAGGTAATGCCAGAACTGGGATAAGAAGAGTTTAGCTCGTTAGAGACTAGTTTCTAGTTATCTCGTTTTACTGCTATGCCCAAAAGCTGGAACTTTGGGTTATTCTGCTTAAAATAGATTCCAGGTCCCAACAATTGATATATTTTATGGGAATTCAGTTCAAAATTATGCTAGTAAATGAAGGGCCAGGGGAGATGGTATACCAGCTAGATGGAAAGAAGTTAGCTAGGACTGTTGGCATATACCAGCTATCAAGGTAGGTGTGGAGTTGGAAGAGGTTACCAAATTCAGATTAACTCTGAGATTAGTTAGGGCTAGGGTTATGATTAAAATTTATTCTGGTCAGAACCGTGTCTGATTTAAAATAATTAATGCTAGACTTCAAGGATTAAATGTTAACTAGTAAGTATTTCAAATGAAGTTCCTTAGAAACTTATGCCCTTTAGGACAAACTTCATTTTAATTTTTACATTTTGTTTTATAAACTACATTGTAATAAATATGCCAGTGATTTTTTGTTTCCTAAATACTTTCCCTACAAATACTAGTTTCTTGTATATTTGTATTATAATGTCCTCCATATAATTGCTTAAGTTGAACCCATATGACTCAAAGACAGCAAATTATTAATACTGAGTCTTACTGTTTTTAAACAGCTTCCTCTACTCCTTCCCATTTTTTAAATGTGGCCACTGGCAAAATTTAGTCACATGCACTGGTATTTAAATAGTAGCTGGATTTTAATAGTCAATATATTTTTAATTTGTAAATAAACAATGTGTATTGTTTTGTGACTGTATCTAGTACTGCTTACAATGCTTTATATCAGTTACAGGTAATTGGTTTCTTTTTTTTAAGGGAGTACCTAATTATTACTAATATTTCAGTTTCTCCTAAAATAGCCTTTGTTTTTTCCTTTTTATTTAAAAGATCTATAAAACCCAAACAAAAGCACTCAACCCTGAAAAGAAGATGGAGAAAGAAATTTGGACTTTTTTCTTCTTTTCACGTATTTCCAGAAATTTACATCCCTAGTTACAGCTGGCCTAATGTGTCTCAGAGGAATAAAAAAAAAGTGGGGCCACTTTGAACTGATCATTTACTACTTTCACAGCTGTCGTGGCCACTGACATTGTCAGCCACTGCAGCTGAAAAGCGGATCCCATACATGTGTAGGGGGAAGGATTAATGTGCTCAAGTATGCTTCTAAGAGTTACTCCCAATTTTCTTTCTATATGGTCTTCTGGAAATACTCTTTTGGTGATATATGTAATCATGTAGTTATTGCTAAAATGCTTCTTCTGCTCTTTATATTATTTTCAATGTCTTTGTATTTCTTTCTCTTAGGGAACAGTCTTTCTAAAGTAAGAACATAGCACAAGGTCATTGGAAATGTGGTTTCCAAGATGTGTGTTATTGAACTGTGAAATAGTAACAAGGAGTAAAAGTATGGCATAACTTCAGCTCAGGAGGGATATATAAAGTTGTGAATGGCGTGGAAGAGGCATTCAGAGAATGTTTAGATTATGCAACAACTTAAAAAACAAAGACACTTCTTTGCACGATGCATGATTGGGATGTGGAACTTACTCCCATGATGTATTAAGAGGACCAAAGTGATTTTAAAAAACTATTTGGATAAATTAATTGGAGAGGAACACATTGAGGAGTGTAGAACAGATAGATGCAGACAGAAACCTGTGTGATAAAATCCCTGAGGCAAACAGCAGCAGTATCTGGCAGAGCACACTGGAAGGAGCATCATGCTAAACTTGTCATTTTCTTCTTTCCACAAGCCTGAACTGTTGGCCATAGTCAGACACAGGATATTGAACTAGATGAGACCTTTGGCCTCACCCAGTGCAGATGTTCTTATATTCTCTCTATTGTTTCCCTGCTTTCTCAATGCTGGAATGACAAACACAATGGGAATCTCATAACGAAACCCACCGTCTGTGGGCTAGTAATGAAGCAGGCTGCATTCATCTCTGAACTGTATTCTGAATTAACTGTTTTCCTCTGTGATTTATTAGCATAACTACTCAAAAGTACTGAAACAAAAGTGTAACTTTCTGGCTGCTGTCTGCACTGGGTGAGGTTTTTTTCAGATAACAAGTCTGGAAGGGGAGGAAAATGATATATGAACAAGCTTTATGCTTGTCTGTTACAGAGCTGTACATCTGTTCCCAGCCTGTGGTTTGATATGATCCATCATGGCATGCCCAGAAGAGGCAGGGAAAAATGACTGTAGCATTTTAGCCTACACTAAAGCCAATAGAAAGTCTTGTTTGGCTACCATTATATATATAATTTCTTAGAAGTTTGTCTGAATGTTTTATCATCTATAATGGCGAAGCTATCAAACAAGGGATTTAACTAGTAAAAATAACATTTCTTTCTGCCTAAACAACTCCCTTAAAAGAACAGTCTGTGAGTCGTTGTTGAATGACTAGGAAGTGTCGGAAGCACTAGAGGGCTCTCCAGGCCCGTCGCTGTGACCAGCTCTGGTTCCCCAAGCAGGAAACTGGGAATTCTCTGCACTAGGAAGACCCAGTGTATTAAATGTAGAGGTTCGTGTTGCTTGTCGTATGTCAGTAATGATCTAAGGCTTCATTTAAAGCTTTTCTTTATATCTCACAGAACATGGCTTAAATATATACATTTATCTCCCGTGCATGTTGGATCTGGGTTGCGAAGACAAATTATGTGATTCACATTATTATTTTCAGGTTCCTAACAGTTACTTTGAATTTCCAGTTATGTCTAACTCCTTCTAGATGTTGCAATGTTTTCAGTGGCAGTGCGCTGAACAGTATGTCACAGTAGGTACCCTGCACAAGGAGTAAAACATAAAGCATCTGAGTTCTCCCAACTAGAAGATTGATTTATTTCATTATTTACTAAAGGGGTGAGGGCTTAAAGTAAATGAAGAACAGTAAGGACTCGGTTGAGAACTTTGTTTATTTCCTATTCATTTCTTCCTCTTTCAGTATAAGATCATAGTCAGAAATTCATTGAAGAGTTGAGTGCTTTTAGGAATTGATCTTCCACTGTGGGTTCGTAGAAATGCTATAGCAGAGTCAGGTTAAGTAAGGCTCCTTTTACCACGTAAGCTGCCTATTATAAATCTGTCAAAAATGCAGTCAAGTGAGCCCTTGAATAGGAGTCATTTATTCCCTCTTCCCATTCTCCAGCTATTGCAGAATACATTTTCTTCGCCTGTGAATTAAATATGAAGAGGAAGATGGCCCACCTTCTTTAGAAGATGCATCTCAAAGTTGATGTCTTTTTAGATTCTTATAGCAAGGTGTTCTACAGAGTTTTTCACAGCAAAATAAGAAAAAAAGTCCTGCACTCTGTTCCCAAGAGTTAGACTGGGACTGAGTAGTTTCACTGGTCCTGTAGGTAACTGGAGTCTATCATTGCTCACTTGTGACAGATTCTGTAACATAAGTCTAAACTAGTAATTGCTTCTGTAGTTCTGTTTTTAATTAAACTTAATATACAGATAGAAGTAAATTTAATAAACCCAGATCCAACTCAGAATTTGAGATTCTGGTAGGGAGCAGCTGCCTTGCCTTAATTTTATATTGTCTTTGCTTTAAAAAAACTGTTCAGGGTGAATTTCAGTTGTCTGTTCTAAAACTTGTGAACAGATTAATATGTATACTTGATTTCCTCCTTGTTTAGCAGCATGGGGATGATTCGTGGCCTATATATTTGTTTATTTATCATTCCCTCTAGCACTTTAGAACAGAGAATCCCAATAAAGTGCTGGCGTATTTACATAGCAGAAGGGATTTTTTAAAAAAAGAATTTATGCTCTGTCTGTGTCCTGCCTTTGGAGATTCCTCACTCCTTTTGTTCTTTTCAAGAAGAAACTTATGACAGTAGTGCAACAATGGGGTAGATTTTATAACCCAGTTTGGATCCAACTCCATTGAAAGGACTTAAGGAGAAAACGTGTTTTGTAAGTTTTCTCTGTACTTTTCTCCATGGTGAAACTAAGACATTTATACATACTAAAATGTTGAACAATAAGGCCAAAAAAATTAAGTCCTTTCACTAGCTGTTGATTCAGAGGAACAAAGCAGGACCGTGGCTGAGTAGTCTTGAAAAGTCCTGTTAGTGTGTAAAAAAAACTCTGGTTGCATCTTTTTTCATGTCATTCTCTTTTATATCACTATGCACTTCGGTTTTATTGCTTTACCCTCTTGAAAGTTCATATAACTTCTGCTTAGTTTACTATAAAAATACCAGCTTGTGTGATTTTATGGATGCAGATTTCCTTTTTTTTCCTCTAGCTGCTGTTAGCTAAGTTAAAATACATTTAATTCAACTATTGAAAGGTTTGATAATCAACCATGGTTTAGTCATGTTTTCTAAGATTTGTAAATCGGTCCTTGCTTCTGGCTACTTGCTGACTTCTGAAATGGTCCTGTTGCACTGCAGATGTAATTTTTTTTTTTGCTATAGTTCATGAATCATTATACACTAGCAAAACTGTCTTGTCATTTTTTTTCCATTTTTTAAACATATTACAAAACATTTCTGTGGCAAGATGACGTATGTATGTATATTTTATATTTTACATAGTTATGATTTATTTAGAAGTTACCTATTAAATAATTCGGTGTTGTTATTAATTTTTTATTTGCTGGACTGATTTCAGTTTTATCTATGTGTCAAGAAAGGAATTATTTGATTTACTGTACTTATTTTTAGTGCTCTTTGGAAGTCTTGAACTACATCCTTGAACTATGTCTCCAAGCTTGAAAACTGGTGCAGATAGTTAAATGTTTTCCCCTTTTTCATGAACACATTCTAACAAGTTAAGTTGTTAGTGGGATTAAAAAAGAAATTATTGTAAAAGGCATACTTTTTTGAACTTTGATTTCCTTTCCTGTATCAGTAGACATCCTGTAATAAAGAGTACAGTGGGCTGATTGTTGATGTACAAGTGAAAGAATTTCAGAAATAGTGATTAATTAGGGTAATGCTCACCATTGCACCTGTGTTTTGCCGTTTAATGTTTTTTTCTTGCAACAGAGGATCTGTGCTGACTAGCAGACTTAACCTTTTAATAAAATTAGCAGCTTCTCCAAAAGTGGCAAAGGCCTGGAGCTTATTTGTGCTTCTTTATATTTTACTAAATATACTATGTTAGAACTGTTCTCTTAGTCTGGTACATGCTAATGCCTCAGTGTAGCTCCTTGTGAGAGGAACAGAGAGAGAAGGAGGAAGAAAAAGTAGCGGGGATACAGTATGATTTATGTCTTGGAAAAAAAGAAGAGAGGGAAAAAGGAGGAAAGTTTCAAAATGTTAAATAAATATATGTAGAATGAATGATGCCTTTCCATGCGACCAATTTTAGTGCACACAGGGATCTTTCTTCATTGCAAGTGGAGGGAAGCATGTGTTTGCCTGGGCATAAGTAGTTGAAGAACTTTGCCTCAGTACATTTTTGTCTTTTTTATTAAGTGTAATAAAACAAAATTATAATTATCAAATAAAGGAATCATGTAGGATTCATGTAATGTGTTTACTCTTTTAAATAAGAACTATACATTAGGCCCACCTCTTAGTTCATAGGAAGAAGAGAAAGGAGGAAAGAAAGGCACCACAAAATAAGAAGTAGATAGTACACTGTAGAATCCTTGACAAGGAAGGGAAAAAAAATACTTCTTTTTTGGACCTTGTCTCATTCGAATAGCTTTCTACTTTAGCTTACCCAGTGAAAGGTATCTTTTCTGCTGGCTCTGCTGTAGAGGTCATTACCAGAATGCAGAAGGATTGTAACTTCTAAAAACACTACAGCAGTTCTTCCAGGAGTAATTTTAGCTCCACCAAAATAACATCAAAGTAGTAATTGCTTGAATTTTCAACTTTTGTAATAAACCATGCTACATGCTTAAGAATACTTTTTTTATATACTAAATAGTCTTTTTTAGTGAAGTGTTTGCGTGTTCTACATTAACTACTTCAACCTGTTAATTTAAAATGCATTTTGCATTAAGACTTATCCAAATTCTGAAAGCTTAGAAAAAAATGTATTTAGCATTAAACACATGACACATTTCTCATAAAACTAAATATATGAAAAAGGGGAATGTTTACATAGTTTATATATATATATATATTTGGCATTAGGATACATTTTCTATTATTTACCTCGCTGTTGAATTAGAAAGTCTTGTATTACTGTAATAGCTTCTGTGCAGATGGGATTATAAAACCAAATAATCTAAAAAATAGAAAATAGTAGTCTTTCTCTGGAAGCAGCTGTTTGCATTGTGATAGTACTCACTGGTGCTTGCTATGAAATATGATGCAGTTCTGATGGATGGGTGTAAGCAGCAGAATTGTGGCAGTGAATTTTCAGGCTCAGACTGGTTATAAAACAACTGAGCTGCTGATACAAATGTCTCAATATTAAATGTTGTGATTGCATCATTTTAACTGTGCTATTTCTGGGAAGATTACCACAGTATCTGTGCTTTGGAAAGAAAGGAGTGTACGTACGTTATTAATTTGTGTATAAACAAACAAAATGCATTTTCAACATATTCAGTTTCTATTTTTTTTGTAGATATGTTTCAAAATACTGGTTTATATTACACGTCCTTATTGCATTTTTATCAAAAAGCACCATACAAAAATCATCTTCACAATTCCTACTTTGCACAAATAGATCTGTCCTTGAGAGGGAATTCAGTGAGCACAGATGGCAGATATTAACCGTATTGTTTAGTGCATTAGCTGAAACTTTAGGTGCAGTAGTGATTAATAGCTAATAAAATTCCTCAATTGCATGATGTAGAGTATAATTTGTTTTAGAGCTCTAAATTAGGAAAAACTTGTAAGAAAATCTTGAAAGTAAAATAGTGTTGTGGGTTTTTTTTCCCTATATTATTATTTTAGAGACATATTACTATGTATCTCCTTTGGTTGGTGCCTTTTTTTTGGCTCTGACTCCGATGGGGATTGTCATAGCTGCCAAACACCCAGCTACCAGAACTGTCCTCCATTCAGGATGGGAGCCTGTTATAACTGCCATGGTTATAAGCAGGTAAGTCTATTTGTCGTGCTTAATCGTCCTGCTCCCTCTGTGTCTCTATGTATCTTATTTAGCACCTGCTCGTACTTAAACATATAAAGAGCCTCTAGAATGTAGAGTGTGAATAAACTTTTAATCTTCATCAAACCAGGAAGTTACAAAGTTAAGTCACAGGTAGGAATGAGAGGGGAGGCAGCAGTTGCCTGTGACTATGACTGAGCAAAAGTGTGCTGTATTAAATGAAGGGAGATGAGCTATTCATCTCCCACAGTCAAGATTGCACAGATCTAAGAGATTATTTAGTCAAATGAAAACCAAAAGTGGAGTGATTGGGTGAAATTCTTTGGTCTTTGTTGTACAATAAGTCAATTTTAATATATAAATAACTATAGTGATGTTAGTCTGTAGCTGAGAACAAGGTAACAGCAGCAGGGAGGATGAACTGAGATGAAAATTGTAGTTTGAGGATGTTTTAAGACAGATTGCTAAAAATGTTGGGAAATGCTAATTAGTGTAACTGCTTGCCTTATTCTAAATATTGTACTTTGTTTTTCAGTATTGGTGGCCTTATTCTGGACACAACTGTATCTGATCCTAACTTAGTTGGAATTGTTGTTTATACCCCAGTAATTAATGGTAAGACCCTGATAGGGTTACGTGCTACTGCATATCAATTGATATGTCTTGATTTGAGAAAAGTCTATGACAGCAAATTTCTGTTATGCTAACTAGGTTCTGGTATATTAATTTCATATTTGATTTTTATGTCAATGGTTGTTTCTTTGAACACCTAAGGAGTGCTTCCTGATTTTATTTACTACAACCATTAAAACACGATAGAGAATGTGAGAAGTAGGAACCCAAAGTATGCATTAAGAAACTGAAAGTGTAAATATTGAAGTACTATATTCAAATACTAAATGAACAAATATTATATTGAAATGGTTGTGGCTGAGGAAAATGTAGATAAAATTTTATTTCAAGGGATTTTCTTATGGAAAGGACAAATTTTCCAAACAGTAAACTGCTATTTACATGTAATGTACATAGATATAGGAACTAACAGGTATGATACAGGCAAATAAACAGATTTCTCAAGAAAAATGTTTGTGGTTTCCTATGCTTGGTATACATTTTCCAGGTGTGTATTTGTGAAAAGTTGGTCCTTCAGTGAAGTGTTCTGTCTTCTAACAATAACAACAAGGCAAATTCTGTCGGAACAGCTAGTATCTTATTAGACTGATGCAGTTTGGAAACGCTTTTTTTCCCTATAGGATCACAGTGTTGATGTATATTTAGTTTGTAATAATTATAATCACCAGATACGTTCCCACTGTATTGCTGCCCAGCTGTTCTTTTCCCATTTTATGTTTCTCCATTTTATTTTTTACATTATCTTGCACTTTCGGGTATAGTGGATTTTTAAACCGTTTCTCCAGTTACCAAAACAATTCTGACTTCTAATTTTTGGCTTATAAAGTGCTTTTGACTTAACTTGGCCTTTGTTCTATTCTGTTTTCTAAGCTATTAGTTAAATGAATTATGAGTTAAATGAATTATGACCACTTGTTTTCCATCTTGACTATGAAATGTTAATATGGACACTGGATTTTAGTTTTGAAACACATTGCCCGATATAATTCATTTTCCAGAGCCTGCTAATGGAAATGTAGGATGGGATAGCGCCAGAACATTTTGATAAGCTTTGCTACAGCTGAGAGTTTGTATATCTATTGCTGTGACCATTAGGCAAGCTGTTTAGTTAGAGGAGGAAATCATATTGTTTTGACAGAAGCATGTTCTTGGCAAATTCATGTTAGCTCTTATTTTACAGCTCTCGTATCTTCTAGATGCTTATAAATTGTCTTTCAAATACTTTGTTATAATACTTATGTAGGAATATAAATTTCACTGATATACAAATTACCTGGATCATCCTTTTTGGCCCTTTTAAAAGATTTTTTTTTTCTGTTTTCCCCAATGACAGCCCTCTGGTATTCTCTAACCTCAAAGATAATCAGTTTGCAAAAATGATAACTGATCATTCATAAATTGCTCATCTAACTCTCTAAGGATGCACTAAATTTAACTTACCCTCAGGCCTTACAGACTTAACAGATATCAGTTTGTGATCAGATATCACCATTTTTAAGGCAGTTGAAAAAAGGAACTGAGTATTTCAATTGTCCAAGCACATTGCTTGTTCTTCTTTCCCATTAAGGTCCTACATTTGCTTTTTTCTTACTTTTAATATGAAGCATTTCTGTGTTGCCACTTGTATTCCTTGCTAACTGGAAATTAATTTTTACACTTCAGCCTTTAAGCTTCGTTGCTTTGCCTTGTTTTTGTAGGAATTTGAAATTGCAAGTACTTGCATCTACCTTTTGTGTGTTTCCATCTTGGTTTCCAGATACCTAAAGAGCAGGGTGCACATGTTGATCTTCAACTTTTTCTGCTTGAAATCATTATTTTTTCTTATAATAGTCCTTTTTGGTAACCCCATAATTTCCTTCATAAGATAAAAAGATTGTTTTTTCTTTTTAGGCAGGTGTACCCAAACCAGTACTTCTACCAGTGGTCCTGATTTCCTACATTTCCTTGATTCCAGAGGCAAACAACAGTTTCATGATTATTTCTTACTGTTTGCCCATAGGTTTATATTTCCACTCCAGTGCAGTACCAGAATACCTCTGGATTTTCTCTATAGACTTACTTATTCTCCATAGGCTCACTTCTTCTAGTCTTGCTACCTACAGTGGGTACAGGTCTTATGGATATACACTTTCTTACAACCTCATGCTCCTACCAGATATTGCAATTATGATCATCTTTTACCCTGTAGCCGTTATGGACTGCTCTTGTAAGTAGAACTATACATCCTATTCAAGCTCCTTCAGGAAGGCTGAGGCAACAGGAGGCATGCATGTAGTTGTGGGAGTCCCACAGTAGTCCTGTGGTGACCATTTCTGTGATGTTTGTACCACCCACATTCGAAATGTTGTTTTTTTCATAAGTTGAGTGTTTCTAAACTGTTCTTAAGGTTTGTCATCTGCCCTCTGGACTACTACAAAATGCCTGAGACTGTTAAAAGCCAAACGAGGAACCTTCGTTGTTATCTGTATTTTTCATGCTTAGCTCCTTTTTTTTTTTTTTTTTGTTATGAGTAAAGCAGCCCTTTCCCAGCTCTCAAAGTTTAGACTTATTCAGTGACTTGTAATGGACAATCAGCGAGTTATTTATAGTCATGTGTCAGTATTTTCAGAACCTTTGCTATTATCCCAAACTTAACCTCTGCACTATGAGAAGAGAAACCTTATATCAAGCTCATAACAAGCTCATAACAAGCTTAACAGGCCAACTCTGGAGTCTTGCAGCGGTTGCATGTAAGCTAAAGCTAGCCTAAGGCCCATGGGCTGTTACTTGTAATAGCGGTACTGATTTTACTGTGCCACTGGGCAACAACAGAAGCACTAAGGAACTCTGAGTTTTCCTCATCCACCAAAGAACAGAGGAGAGCAATCTCCAAGTGTTGTATGTGCGTGTGTTGACCCCCTTAGCCCTCAGAATTCTAAGGATAGAGGCATTTCTGTTGAAAAATATAGAGCAAATAAGTTTTATGTAGAGGATGCAGAGTGTGCCTGTTTTATGGTACACCTCCTGAAAAAGGAAATTGCAGGCAGTTGATTTTTTCGGTTGCTGTTAGATTAGCCTCTCCTGGGTTTCATAATTCTACTGGCACCTTTTGATATTGCTGGTCAGTATAGTGTAGTAAACTGGAGTTTAGGAAATATTTCAGTTAAAAAAACACATCTGTTGACATTCGTTTACTGACATAAAATGTGTATTACACCACTTTACAGATGGCTCTTCAAATATTACCGTTACAGAAAGCTTTTTCTACCTGTGGTTTCCTAGTCTAGGAATTCTCATTGTAAGTAGTGAAAGGAGCTGAGGGTTTTCCCTTCAAAACACTTTACAGATGCCTTTTCCATTCTCTTACCTTAAAGTTTGTCGCTCATATGACATGGGAAACCTGATAGAAACCAGGGAAACCTCAAGGAAATAATGTAACCTATTGGGATTCTATCCAGCCAAAATTTGAGAACTGTGTACGTCTGTCCGGGATTTCAAGCTGTGGCTGGTTTTTGAGTGTCAGTTACCATACCTTGAAATCCTGAGCAGTGAGCACTGCAAAATTTTCAGGTGTTAGGCTTCCTGTGTGCACCATTAAGTAACTTTGATCCCGATCCCACTCTTAGATGTGAGACAAATTACTTTCATCACATATGTTACAGTGTAGAGCCATAAATCTTTTGGTTTAAGAAAAATTGGTCTGGCACGTGAGCAGCCTCAAAGGTTCCTACCTGTGAACAATAACTGCAAATATTTGTCAAGAACATTAAAATAGTTCTATAAGCAGACAGGCATTTATAGTCAGCTTTACTGCTGGTGGCCAGAAGTATTTGACAACGCCTTTTCCATTTTTCCCGTTAAACACGTTACTTGAGAAGAATAAATATTTCTAATTCTATGGTTATGTGGGTTAAATTGTAACTCTTCTTTTTAAAAATAAATAAATCGCTTTGTGGTTTCAGCCATTGTGCTGCTTAGAAAGTACTTGAGATTTAGATGTCTGTGATTGATGTACTGACGTTCTGAACAAAATAACTGAGTCCAAGTGTGACTGTGCTTCAGTCTAGATACTCAAATTGATCTTTATGTTTTGCAATGGATGAGATGGTTAAAATCTGCAAATCCTCTTACAGCATCACAACATGTTGAATTTGGCTCAGGAATTGCAATTTGCAAGTAACAGAGTTCCTTTTGTGAAAAAAAAGATAATGCCATAAACAATTATATGCTTCTGAATATGCAACTGGAGTGAACTAAGGTGGAATTGTCAGATAGAGCCATTTTCCTCTCCATTTTCATTGTATGCTTAAAAAAAACATTATGAGGTATCTTCTAGGTATTTACATTTCAGGAGTTACTACATAATAACAAACATGTTGGTAGTCCTTACCCCATTTTTGTGCATTTGGTAGAATGGAGGGTTTGCAAATTAATTCTGAAAACATCAGAAATTCTTTGCATGCATTACACAGAAAAAAATTGCCTTTACAGATGGTTTGAAGCAATACTCTTCAAGGATAACATAAAATTGTTGTAGTATTTCTTACTCTTTGTTGTAAGATTATTTGATATCTGGAGGGAATAAATGTAGATCAAGGAATATGAGAAAATCTAACACAAAACTCACTGGATGTCTGTTGTCTCAGAGATGAAGGTTAAAGTTACATAGTATAATCCCCAAACCATACCTTTTTTATTTATTAGTAGGATAAACTGACTGACAAACTTTCAGGTTTTTCAGAGAGCTTTTGCAGTAAATTGTGTGCTTTGGAGAATTTGGAAAGAAGATACCAAGAAACCATTCTTTCTCAAAAAAGAAAACACATTTTTTAGTAACTTTGAATATTTTCATCTCTTGTAGCATAGTTGTACTCTCAGCTTTCACATAACAAAGGATTGTTTTGATTAGATGATAACCATTGTTTCAGACAGTTGAGCATCTGAAATTTGCCTCTGTAAATTACAAGGGAAAGCGTTAGTTTACCTGTATGGTAGTAGAGCAATTTGACTGGGTAGCAAATTAATTTTTCTGTGTCCTGAACTGGAAAGACTGGATACACTTATACAGTATAAGAAACTTATAGTTTAGTCTTCTTTTCAAATGAAAACGGAGGAAGATTTTGATTCTGGATATTTAATTACGATGCTTTATTTGGTGATAATTTTACTACTTTGTAGTTGCTAATCTGTACATGTAAATCTGTGTGTTCTGTGCTGTGTGACAAGTGTGCATCATTTTATGTCTTGTAAATTTTTTACAAGATTTCAGTAATTTTTAGTTTTCGTGTCAAAGCTATATCCATAATATGTCAATTTTTTTATAAACACAGAACAAATTTTAATTAGGCATAGGAAAAGAAATTATTTGTAAACCAAATTAAATATAAACTACTCCATTTTATGATGTAGTAGTTTACATATATAAAGTTATCTCAAAGAATTCTCTTAAAAAACATCCCTAGAGGAAAAATTAATAATTTCCAACTGTTTCTCCCCAAGCATTTTTAATTATTAAAAGAAATGCTACAAAGTGCAAAGGGAGACATAAGAAGAATGGGTGAAAATTTAACATTAAAAATTATCTAGTTAGGCCAGGCTTCTATTCTAAATATTTCACTTGCATAAACCATGGCTTTTTTTAAGATAGTAATCCAACTTAGTGGTCAGGGCAAAAATTCATCTTCAATTTTCCAAAAGATAATTATTTAAAAATTTTAGAGGTTTTGGTCACTGTTGTAACTGAGATTCTTTTCCTTCCTTTTAATTTCATTTTTTTAATACTAATTGCATCAAAGCGCAAGTTGTTGTTGCATTCCAGAAAGACTAACTGGCACATCTGAGAATTTTTAATTATGGATTGTATAGAGGAATGCACAAAAGTGAGAACTGTTCTTGCCTTTGCTTGATAGATTTACAAGGGAAATCAATTTGGGAATTGCATTGGCCTAATTCTTTCCTTGTGTAGGTATTAATTGATTTTTGTCCCTTTGCACAAACTGTATTGTAGGTGCTTGGGGACAACATGGTATTCTGCCACTGGGTCATCTCTCTCTATAGCATAGATCTGGATTGCTAAAAATCTTCAATCTCAATGAATTGATATGCTTATAGTTTACCATATCTATGCAATTATTGTGTGCCTCATCATGCAACTGTTCTTTATAGTCCAAATAACAGCTGCAGCACTGGTTATTAAAGCTGAGTACATAGGCTTTATCTTGTATTCTCAGTGCTTTCATAGGAGGCAGTATTTTGCAGGAACTTTGCTTTATTTATGTATATTTAAGAAAAAGAAAAAAAAGAAGAAAAAGAGTGAGATGGGGCCCTACAGTGACTTTATAAATAAGGTAATTCACTACCGCTTGGGAAAATTGCTCTTACATATCATACAGTTCTCCCATGGTGCTAAATGGTACCTTATACCAGCTTTTTTATCAATTAGTCACAACTTAATTCTTCTCTTGTTCTGGAATACCTGATTAGAGGTATTCTGGATGTGACCCACAGAAATACTAAACATTTATTGGTACAAATTAATTAATTTAAGTGTCTTCTCTAAATACTAAAGCATTTTGGGGAAAAAAAAGTATCCAAAAGTGAAAAATACTCTTTGCAGAGAGTACGAAAGTATCACTTGACAGGTATGTTTTAAAAATAAGTGCATTAATGTTTGCAAAGCACTCAGATTTGTAGTGAAAGCACCACTGAAAAGCAGAAAGGAAACTACTAAGTCTCTATTCAATCCAAGCTTTGAATAGTGCATAATAAATAAGACTATAAGGTATTCATTATATGCTAAGGATAAAGCAAATTATCAAAGTGGTGTTTAGTTGAGCAATACTTTCTGACGTTGAAATAGAAGCCTGAGAGGAAGAATAGTAGCCATATTATTCGACTGCATAATAATTTATACCAATTCTACCCTTGGAGCATTTACAGATAGATTAGAGGGCTGCATCTGCTGTGAACTTTGGCTTCGGAACACCTTGATTCTGGCTGACTGGTCTTCTGTAGATAGACTAAAACTCTGAGCAGGAGGCTCGCAACCATGTCTAAAAGACAGTGAGCTATTTTGGAAAATAATAGGAAGACAAGTAGCTTCTCTGCTCAAGATTCAAAATTCAGTCTTTTTCTAAGGTTAGGTGGATACTTCTATTTATCAAAACCAATAAGTAACTAGTGTTTGCTCTGCTCATTTGAAGCATAGCTGAAACAGAGTTGGAAGAGGTGACTTTATTTAATCTTTAATAAAATCACAGCCTCATTTAGGTTTAGAGACCTTCTGAGATCCAGTCCAACTCCCTGATCAATCAGGGTCCGCTAGAGCAGGTTGTCCAATACTATGTCCAGTAGTGTTTTGAGTATCTCCACAGATGGAGACTGCAGAATGTCTCTAGGCAACATGTTCTAATGTTTGACCACCTTCACCATAAAAAAAAAGAAGGGATTATTTTTCTATTCAGATGGAATATCTTGGGTTTCTTTTTTTTTTTTTGTCATTGCCTCTTGTCCTATCAACTTTTACTAATGAGAGGAACCTGGCTCTTTTGTCTTGATCCCTCCTCTCAGGTATTTATATACATTGATGTGATCTCTCCCTCCGTTGGACTTGCTCCAAGAAGTCCATTCCTTGTGCAGAAAAGCTCAGAAATGGACACGGTAGTCCAGATGTGACAGAGTACTTAGTACTTCAGTGCAGAGTGCAGAGGAAGCGTCACCTCTCTTGGCTTGGTGATGCTTTTTTTTATGTAGCCCAGAGTGTTGTTGACCTTCTTTGCCATGAAGGGGGGTTGCAGGTTAATGTCTTGTCCTCCAGGACCCCTGGTCCTTCTCTGCAGAGCTGCTTTCCAGGTAGACAACTCCCAGCCTGTATTGGTGCATGAGGTTATTCCTACCCAGATGGTGGACTTGGAGTTTCCTCTTGTTGAACTTCATGAGATTTCTCTTAACCCAATTCTCCAGCCTGTCTTGTACCCTCTGAATTGCCGTACAGCCCTCTGGATTATCAGCCTCTCCTCCCAGTTTTCCTTGGAAAATGTTACCCTGTTTATCCAAACATGTAGTGTAAGATCTGAGGTGAAAAACAGCCCAGTGTGTTACCCAGAGCACTGGATGGTTTCACACTAGTCTGTGTCAGCAACACCCATCCAGCTTCCCTTAACTTCTGGGTTTTCACCTGTGATGAGTGTTACGAGATGTGGATTTGCTTTGAAATATTCTTTAAGATGCATTGATGTAAAATACTTATAATGTGGTTTTCAGAATACCATGGCTACTTCTGTTATTAGAAAAAGCCCCTTTTCCAGATAATGATTAATAGAATCATGCCCTATTTGCAAATACTTGACATAATTTTTGTGCTACTTTGAGTATGGTTTTCTGTGCTTGTAAGACAAAAAAGAACTTGGTAACAATTTTCTGAAGAATTTTTTACTCGTTTAGCCTTTAACTGGTTTGATAAAATGATAAGGGTTTCAATTTTCTTTTCAGGTTGTAAGTCAGCATTAAACCCTTCACAATTTACCAAGACAACATCTCTTCTGTCTATTGACAAAGTAGCACTCTCATATTGACGTTAAACACATCTGCTGTTCTGAGAGGAACGCTGTAACGTTTGCAGGGTTTTACTTTTGAAAGAAATTGTTTTCCTCTGTGTTGTAGTTCTCATGAGAAAGAAAGCAAGCTAACAAAGTTAGTCTTTATCATAAAGTATTTGCTATGATGACTGCAATACTGCTTTACAGGAACAAAATTTTCTGGTATAAATATTCGTGGAAACGGTCCTTGTGTGTCTACAGAGATTTTCATAATATGAGCAGCTACGAAGCACATGACCATTTTATGTATTCAGAAGATGCTGGGAAGCTATCAGTTTTGTGTATTGACATATTGTCAATCTACAGAGTTTTGTCTGTTTTTTGCTTCTTGCAGGGATCTGATTAATCTGATACTGTTGAGATAACTTCACTTGGAAAGTGACTACTGTTGCAAAACAAACTGAGTATCTCTGTAGATATTGAATTGATTCATTCAGTGCAAGCGCAGCTTTATACAAGTCATTCTATGACCAGCAGAATAATGAAATCTGATTCCGTGCTGATTTGTACCCTGGGAGGACCAGTTAGCCCTTTCAACCCCCAGTATTCCCTATTGCCCCGTGTCCCTGCAATACCCGCTGCTCACAACATTCTCTCCCTTCTCTCTGTGCTATCTACATCATTGTTCCTCTTCTGTGTCACTAAACTACTGGCTGAGCAAGAGGCATCATGCCTAGCTCCAAGCTAGTTGCAGACTGGCCAGCTGGCATGCTTATGCTGTTAACCATACAGCTCATATTACTGCCTCTGTATCACTGCAGGTACAGGTTTGGGTTTTGTTAGCTTTTTTGACCATATTTGGAGGTAGGTAGTATCTCTGTCCTTGTGTTAGACATGGTTGAAATTGGCCCAAAGGTTCAAAATTAATTAGAAGGAAGAATTAGTAGATGAATGGACAGAACTAAAAGACAGGGTGACTGCTGCTGTCCATCACCATACAGTGTCGGCTGGTTGAGCCAGAGAAGGATATATGGATTCTAGAAGCATTTTTACACTTCAGTACAACTGTATATCTTCTTTGAGTTAAAAATATAACACTCAGTTACTAAGACTCAGACCAAATAAAATTTAAAATAATTTAGATTAACTTAACAATATTACATTTCCAGTTAGCTGAAAAAAGATCATGTACATTCAACTTAACTGTAATTAAAATAGAAAAGAGAATGTTGCAGCTCTTGAAATCACACTCCACACTGTCTGTTTTGGTTAGTGTGTCGATTTCCTTTGCAGAGCAGATATCACCTCCTTGTATCAGTGTTCCATGGTTGGCCAGTTTGTTTTAGAATTACTTTTAATAATTTTCAATTAATTTTTCTTGTTATCTACATTGCACAATACAGCTCAGGGCAAACTTTCTCTAAACAACAGTTATAACAGTAAGAAGATTTTTGATTAATTGATGCCAATCAAAGGACTGAGAACCAATCTCATACCTTCTTTCCTAGACTTGTCCGTGTCTCTGTTGTCCAGACAGGTTTTTTTAATTGCCATTTCAAATTTCCGTTTTCCTTAATTATTTTCTCTCACTCAGTTCCCCTGTTATTAATTAGGAAAAGAGGTCCAGGTCATCTGTCTTGTTTCTGATTGTCTGAATTGTTGAAGCAGGTAATTATCAGCAAGGGGAAATTGCATACATCCTAGGAAGTACTTGAAATCTGGGGGTGTTTTGTGCCACGTGCTTTATGGTTGCATCGCTACAAACCTCAAAGCATGCCTTGAAAAACAGCCCTGTTTACTTCTTTTATTTGTTCTCCTAATGCTGTAATAGATATGGATAGTGAGAGAAGAGTTCACTAATTTTTTCTTTTAATATTGTTTTGAATGTCACAGTTATTGCAGTTGTTAGCCTGCTTGTAATTGCTCAGATTGCTTTTATCCCCTCTTTTTTAAGAAAAGAGTTTCATATTTTTAAGAAAGTTTTCATATTTTTAAGAAAGAGTTTCATATTTTCTAGTCGTATGGCACCATACCCAGCTTTTGAAGCCTTTTGCTTAGAAGTCCTACTCTATTGTTAGGCTCTGACGTTAATTGTCCTTAAGCAGAGGTGAGATATAGGAAATCTTTTGAGTTCTCTATACTACACTGTCCTAACCACTCCATAGTCCTCAAAAGTATTTGGTAAATAACATCTCCTGGTGGCCACAGACTTTTGTTCTGCAGCCAGAGAAAGCCATAAGTGTAAGATAAACAAATCCATTAAGCTACAGTAAACAAGGGCGTTTTCATTCCAAGGTGCAGGCAAGAACTGCATTTATTCTGCCTAATTATATCTTCTCAGAACAACCCATTGCTATGCAAAGCCTCTTCAGGAAAAAAAGCTATGCTTGATATACCCTACAGTTGTCTACTTGCCTAATAGCAGTAGGGGAATTTTATGGTATTGCCACTGCATTCTGTAATGTAGATATAATAAATGGTTTAGTTTTCTATTTTCTGACATAAAAATTCATAGAAGAGCCTAGGTTGTAAGAGACCTCAAAAGATCATCTGGTCCAACATTTCATGAGAAAGGGAGGCTAGATAAGATGATCTAACACCCTGTCTAGTCATGACTTGAAAACATATAGTGATGGGGACTCCACCATGTCCCTATACGGCAGGTGAATTCAGGTGTTCTGATGCAGGTGCAAAATGGAGACATTTGTTGTAACACAAATTCCTCTTTTATAACAGTCTTTTTGCAAAGTCGTTGCAAACTTGATAAGTGCCAGGGACTTTCCACTACTTTCAAGGTTAGCCAGTTCTCAGCTCATTATCAAAGCCTGTCAAGGCCTCTGTGCTTAACCCTACATCCCTGTGGTGGTTGTTCCAGTGAATGATTGTTCTCACTGTAAAAAATTTGTTTCTTATATTAAGATGAAACCTCTTCTCATGTGAATTGTACCAATTGCCTCTTGTACTCTCCTCGTATCCCCGTGTGAAAAGCTGCCACCCATTCAGTACTGGAAAACTGTGATGAGGCATCTCCTGAGCCTTGTCATCTTCTTCTCCAGGGACGAAAGACCTAACTCCTTCAGTCTTAATGGGGCAGGTTCTCTAGCTCTTCAGTCATCTTTGTGGCCCTCCTTTTGACCTTCTTAAACCTGTCCACTTCTTTCTTGAGTTGTGGGGACCAGGACTAGACACAGTGCTACAGGTGTGGCCTGACAGGCGCTGAGCAGAGTGGGATAATCATGTCTTTGTGAGTATAGGTGGGTGCAGCCCAGGATCCGATTTGCCTTCATTGCTCAAGCAGCACACTGTTGTCATCTCATGTTCATCTCATTCATCAGAACTCCCAGGTCCCTTTCAGCAAGACTATTCCCCAGCCTCATAGATCCTAGCCTGTACTGGGCTTTTTTGTTATGTTGTCCCAGGCGCAGGAGTTTGCACTGATCTTTGTTAGACTTCATACTGTTGTTGCTAGCTCACACTCCCAGCCTGTCCAGGTCTCTCCATGAGATGTCTCTCCTTTCTGACATGTCCACCTTCACCAACCAGTTTAGTGTCATCAGCAAACTTGGTGAGGGTGGTTTCAATCTCATCATGTAGGTGATTTCTGAAGATGTTGGTCAGTGTGGGGGGCAGTATCAGTTCCTGCGGGACCCCACGTGTGACCACCTGCCAGCTCAAGTAAAAACCATTAATCACCACCTTCTGAGTGCAGCCTGTTAGCCCATTTCCTACTCATCTCACAAACCACCCATCCGGTCTGTAGCTTGCCAATTTCTTTAAGAGAAAGCTGTGGAAAAGTGACAGATACTTTGCTGAAGTTGGGTATGACATTTGACATCTTCCAGTCATCAAGGATATCCCCTGATCTCTATTATTTTTCAAAGGTCACAGACACTGGCCTTGTAACAATGCCAGCCACTTCTCGTCGCATTATAGGGTGTTTGTTTATCATAGAAATAGTTCATAGAAATATTTTTTTCTAATAAGAAATACATCAACAATTGTCATAAAGAAGGTAGAATCTCCATCACTACTATTCTTTTAAAAGTCAGTTATTCGGACATGTGTCTCGTCCTCTCAACCTGAATTATGAATGGCAGGAGATTATAAGTAATCCTGCTCTGTGGCAAAGGGGAATTGATAGATTAGCTCTTGAAGTCTTTTGCAGCCCTATGGTTCTGTGAATGAAATCTGCATTTATGCTTGTGGTAGTGCATCTGCTTTGCATTGTTTGTACTTGTAGCAATACTGACCTAGGAAGATGATGCAGCAGTGACACATCTACGTAGTACTTTTCTTGAGAGATTTCCAAAGAAAAGAACAATAAAAGGGAATTTCGCCTCTGAGGAAGCATCATGTTGAAAATTTTGTAGGAATCTTCTGTGCTTATCATGAGTTGAAACTAATTTCCAAATATCCAGATTTCCAATATGGATATGCCAAATATTCAGTGATACACCAAATTGTAGCCCAAGTTTTTTGACTTATTGCAGTGCTTGCTTAGCCTGTCTACTACTAATATACATTCTAAAGTTGTTTCTCTTTTTGACTTTTATTTGTAGGGGACTGTGGTACACATAGAGGAAGTTGGTAAATTTGCAAAAAAATTGCCTACTGGAGAAAAAAAATGTTGAAAATTTACCAATTTCCCGCTTTTGTGTTTCAGGTATTGGTGGTAATCTAGTAGCTATTCAAGCTAGCAGAATTTCTACCTACCTCCATTTACACAGCATTCCTGGAGAACTGCCAGAAGAAGCCAAGGGTTGCTATTACCCATGTAGAACCTATTACGGTACAGGTCTGTATTAATCAGTCTACTGTTTCAGGTCTGTATTAATCAGTCTACTGTTTCATGTCTCCTCCTTTTCCCTCTGTATGACAGACTGTGCCAGTGAGAAATGGCAACATATTGAACTTGTATGCAATTCAGACTCTTGGTGGTTTCCTTTGCCTGCAGCCGTTTGCTTGTGAAAATCACAAGCAACTCCCTGCAGGGGGTGATGAATGCAGAGGAACACAGAGAGGGTCAAAGGCAAGTGTCAAAGATAGGAGCTGATGAGACAGGACACTGATGATACCCACCTAGAAGGATTTCAACCTTCATCCTTCCTTAATTTGTTTAGTCACTTCTAACCTTTGTCATTTACCTCCAGAAGTTCAAACCAACATCCTGTTAGAACCAAACTTTTTATCTAACATTTTATCTAACATTACTACTAAGCCAAGTCCCTGCTTTCCATTTCGTATTTTCTTTTTAGACTCTTGTTTCACGGCTTGTTCCTCCCCTGTATTGCCCCCTGTCCTAGTAGCACAGTACCTGTGGTGAAATGTGATGTGTCAATGGTAGGTTTCATATTTATGAAACTAATTGGAACAGATGAGAAAATGGCAAATGTGACATTTTAAGGATGCCTTCAATGTGGTGTCCAAAACCTCCTCTTTCCTAGGAAGCCTTCAGGAGGTTGCCACAGCTTCAAAAAGTAGGTGGTAATGAAGGCAGGCAGTTTGCAACCTCTCCTGGAAGGGCCCTGCTTAACTTTTCTGACAGGCAGTAGAGGTAAATTCCACCCACACCTCCTATGAAAATCTTCAACGAGTCTTTTAGCAGAAAATAGGACCTACTGTTCCACAATAGTCAATGCCACGGAATTCCAAAACTGCTTATTATTATTTATTAAACTAAAATTACTAAAAATCTGATATAGTAATGGAAAAGCATAACTGAATTTTGATTTTTATTTTAATTGTAGGAGTAAATAACAAATCAGCCCAAGTTCTGCTTCTTTTGGTGATTCCTGGACACCTGATTTTCTTGTATACGATCCACTTAATGAAAAGTGGCCACACTTCCTTAACTCCTATCTTCATAGCAGTATATTTGTTTGCAGCTCTGCTACAGGTAAGAACAAGTACAACCTGAAAATGCTTTTGCAAAATCAAGTTCTTTAAGAAAATAATATTTTATCTGATTTCTGAAATCTCCTGAATAGTACAAGAAGGTATAGGTTAGTACAGGCTTCTTACACAGGTGTATCTGTGTTCTGAGTGCTTTCCAGAAAACACTTGATTGCATTATTTCCCAGTCATGCATCTTGCACTTTCTCTTTCATAAGCTTCTTGGTTCCATTGCATCTAAACCCCTCATCATTTTAATCAACTAGAGAGGAGATGGAGAGAAGAAAAAGTAGCGTTTATGAATAATGAATGCATCAAGGAAAACTCTCAAAGAAATCTCCTAAAGTGGTTCACATTACTGTTTAAGTTAACTTAGTAAAAAATGCAGTAGATGAGAATGTTATGGCTTGCTTGGTGCGTCCTTAGTATTTATTGAAGTTGAAGTTAGTCTGACAGCGATCGCTGTACGAGAAATTATAATTGCATTAATTGTCAAACATTGTGACATTATTTTGGTTGGTCTTACCTAGTTGCTTGTAACCTTGCCCAGCAAGGGCAGCTCTTGAAAGATGCTTTTTGAAATGGCAATGTCTTAAGTTAAAATAATTTCACTTAGAGAAATCAGTAACAAAAATGAGATGGTTTTATGAAATCCACAGCCACTTTTTAGCTAAAACTATATTTCCCTGTACTTAAAAAAACCAGAAATTGACTGTCATGTTGTATAATAAAAATACAGTTGAAATATCCGTAACTTAAACGTACATATTACTTCTAAATGTGGCCAAATTAGTTTTAAAATGTAAACAACATTATCCTCAGTCAATCCTTAATAAAAATTATAAGGTTTATGTTCTGAATTGTCTTTCTGTGTTTGTCACACTGCTATTTCAATAAAGATAGATTTCAAAAAATGTTGCTATTTTAATTTCTATTAGAATTCTGTACTTTTCCTTTGCAAGTGAGAATGCTATACTAAAAGTTATAAATTACTTTTAATTTTCCTCTTACATAATATCCCTAATTTCCAGCCTCATCACTTGTTTTACATCATGTTCTGCTGAGGAAATAATACTATTTATTCACTCTGTCTGTCCTTCCTAATAACTTTTGAATCCTTTAATCCATTTCAGTCAAGTTTTTCTAAGTAATGGCTCTCTCAGTGGTACTAAGTTCCTATAAGCTAACAGAAACAGGTTGGGGAGAGAGCCCCTGTTAATGCTTCTACTGAAGGCAAGACTACAGAGTGGTTTCAGCCAATAATAGACGTAAAAGATGTCACGTGGCTATGAACCTGAAGTCATAAATCCATGTGAAATCCTTACAGTCCTCCTGCTCACAGAACTTCAATCATAGTACATTTAGGGCTACAAACCTTTTATTTGACAGCAGAGGATAGGGTCAGATATGAGAAATGCAGAAGTTCGGTTGAAAACCGAGCTAAGGCATTAGGGCTGGACTTTCAGATCACACAGCAATTCAGGCTCAGCATCAGCACATATGTACAAGTGAAGATGATTTTTATAAACTCAAGGTCTGATTAGAGTGTTCAGTTTTGGAGTTGTACATCTCCATTGCAGTCCTTAAGGCCACACCTGATTTGCTTTATTTTTCACCTATAAAGCAGACAAACAGCTTTTTTATTTTTTCCCTGCTCTTTTTGAAGATGATTTTTAGCACTTTACCTTCTGTCTTTAGCCATAACAGGCAGTTTGAGATGTATTTACTTCAGCATTGAGTAACACTATTGCATGCTATAACTTATCGAGGGTCTTGACAGATTTACAATTTGGAGACCCGTGTTTTTTAGCACCTTCTGAAAACATTTAATAGATTCTTCTCCCATTTTAATTATTCTGGCATTTTTCTAGTAGTGATTATTGTAGTTTTGCATACCTCAAATTAGAGCAGATTTAAAATTTTCAGAGAGACAGTCCTTGCTTTAACCTTTAAATCCTGAACATATTTTATTTACCTATTACTCTGAAGCACTTCCCTGCTGTGGTTGGGTGCTCTTAAGTTTCTCTTTTCTCAAGGAAAACAAATATTTGCACTCATTCCTCTTATTTTTTTTAAGTGACATCATCTGTGCACCTGGATATAGTAAAGAACCATTTTCACGTTGCCATTTCTTTGGCATAAACCAACACCTACTAATCTCATTTTTCCAAATGTTTTTGTCCTCCCAAGGAGAGCTTTTCCAGCTCTGCTGTAAAACTGAAAGATCTCAGAGCTAGTTATTGTTACCTCAATTATCAGAAAGCAAATCAATTGACAGTCTTTTGAGTACTGAGAGATCTGCGTTGTAGGCCTTTTTTTATAACACATTGGACTTTGTATTTACTTTCCCTTTGCATGGAAGGCTTAGGAAAATGGATGTCAAAAATTACAAGCCTACGTTTGAGCAAGGCTACATCGTTTATGTTTGAGGTGGTATATGGTAATATAATAGACCATAGTGATTCCCAAATGTGAGAGTTAATTATGGGCAGTGCTGTGTTTGAGGAGGTTTGATAACACTACTTTGCCCTTTCCAATTCCATTCTTATATTGAGCTGATAGGGGGAGAAAAGTGGCCAAATAATGATTATGGCAATATAGCATTGATTTACTTTTTTTCACTATGTTAAAAAGTTAATGCTAAATTAAAAAACAACAGCAGGTACAAAGTGAATATTCTGTCTTTAAAAATTCAGGTGACTATTGTAAGATGTTAAATTATTTAATGATATCCTTTACAGTGGACTGAAATAGATTTTTAATTAACTGCAAGATCTGTTTATTATCTCCGATTATCCAGCTCTTTGCTTAAAATGGAGAGGAAGGGATTAGGGAAATGACAAAAGTAGAAATGGAATGTTATAGTAAGCTGAAGAAAATCAAGGAAATGTTAACACAAGAATTTTTATTATTACTTTTATATTTCTCTCTTCTTCTGTCAGTTTATGTTCTTCCACATTATCACTACAGTAAATTTGTTACATAAATATGAATTGGCATTTTAATGAGTCTGGTTTAGAGTTTTCAAACTTCAATATTCTTCTTCCCAAAGTGATAAAATGGAATCTATTTGCTTTGCAAGCTCTGTATGGTACTACTGGAGTACCAGTCAGATAGTTACTTTTGTTTTCATCCAATTCTGATACTTCATTGTTTGATTTTTGTTTTTGTTTTTCACCACCAATGCCTACCATCTCCTCTCCTCTCCCTCTCCTCTCCCTCTCCTCTCCCTCTCCTCTCCCTCTCCTCTCCCTCTCCTCTCCCTCTCCTCTCCCTCTCCTCTCCCTCTCCTCTCCCTCTCCTCTCCCTCTCCTCTCCCTCTCCTCTCCCTCTCCTCTCCTCTCCTCTCCTCTCCTCTCCTCTCCTCTCCTCTCCTCTCCTCTCCTCTCCTCTCCTCTCCTCTCCTCTCCTCTCCTCTCCTCTCCTCTCCTCTCCTCTCCTCTCCTCTCCTCTCCTCTCCTCTCCTCTCCTCTCCTCTCCTCTCCCTCTCCTCTCTCACCAACAAAGAATATATTAATTGAAAAATAGTTCTCCTCTTGTACCTCACAAAGGCATAAATGTTTTTGAACTGTATGAGGCTATGCACTGAGCAAAGTTTCATCCTCTGTCTTGTCAACCTGCAACAAAATGTGAACAGCACTGGAATCTCCAAACCATCAGTCCTGGCACTGGGCTCTGAGCATTCAAAGGCAGCCTCTGTTCTTCAGGTTCTCACTGAGCCAGCAAAACGCCTTCTGAGGAATTTTCACACCTCCTAACCAAATCTGAGCACACAGTTATGTTAAAGACTTGGGGAATAAACAAACAATAGAAGATTCCCAGAGCTATTACCAAGCAAATAAGTAATTTCAAAATGCGGTCTTTATTTTCTGTGAAGGTCAGATGTATACTGCTGTGAAATAACTTTTGCAGTGCTTCAGGGCTGTTTAGGGCAATGGAAAACTAAGAATTCAGCAATGCTTGTAATGACTTCCTGCTCACATCAGAAGTATCTTGGATTTCTCACTGGTGTGAGGATTCTGATGATGGTGTGGGACTCTTCAATGTGGAAAAAGACCTGATGGGGTATACTCTACATTATGCAGAAATAAGGAAGGTGATGTTTGTAAGGAAAATATTGATGCATTTTGAATACTGCTTTTTCTAGTAAGAAACTTTACTTCTGAGAAGTAGAGCATATAACTGCTAAGGAGATTACATGGTTCAAGAAAATATGGAAACTTGGATCCAAACGTGGATGGTTTTGCATGTTCAGCATTTTCTCATTGCAGCATTAGAAGCAGACTTGCTTCGGACTCCTCTGGATGAGTGTGTCACCCACTTTCACTTCCAGGCACATTGCTGCCTGTGGTAAAAGACAGGTTCCTACCAAGACATTAGCAGTGATGTATCATTTTTGCCTCCAGAAGGCTGAGCTCAAAGTGCTTATGTATTTCACATGACACACTACCTTGTGCTACAGCCAGTGCAGGCTGAACATACCTGAACACTTAAGGGTCAAGGTTGCATTCCACATTCAAACTTCTGACAAACAGTGTGAAATTAGGACTGTTTTTGTCAAACCAGGATGTCTGACAAAGCTACAAAGAAATCAAGAAGATGGTGTGAGGAATTTGGATTTAAACTGTAGAATAAAAATAAATTTCTTCCCACAAAATTACATCAATACAATTAAATTAATTTAGAAACAACTTCGGTTAAAATGGTACCCTCTTTTTGCTTAGATGAGGTGTTAGTCGTACATGAATTAATGTTATGCTGTCAGGGTACTTGAATACCATAGTGTAGCTAAAACCACTGAGCTACAGCACAAACAACAGCAAGGAAGATTTTGCTATTCAGTAGTTTCATTGCAGCCAGATGTTGAAAGGAATCTGTTTGGAGGAAGTAGTGACTTGTTTCTACTTGGCATGATATGCACCAGATATGCTACAAGAGAAGACAGTGGAGAAAAACTTCTTCTGAAAACTATATGTATAACCTGTTTTGAGAGGTCACTGGCTGGAGAATTCTGACTCTAGACAATGGAAATTCAGCAAGTTAGTTCAGTGTAGATCTATTATGAGTCTTTTACAGTTACTACTTAGTTTCACATGAAGACATCAAAAGCCACTTAAAAATCTGAGAAATCTAATATATAATTTAAAAATTAACATAATGAAGGGTCAAAAACACTAGAAGATCTAAAACACAAATCTGGTTAGAATAACGTTGGAATCAGGACACCGTAGTTTTTAGACATCCTTAAGTGGAGTTTTTCACTCACAATTAAAACAAAAGACTTGCCTTGAATTTCATGGATTTATAGGAGTTCTTACGTGGTGGTTACCAGATCTTGTTATGGTTACATGATTGGCCAGTTTTGAGTCAGTAAAAGTTTGACAGTAAAGCAGAACTAAAATACATCTGAAAAGAGTTTACCATAGTTTATTTGCATCTTTGTTTCCTGTCTAAAGTAGCAGAATGAAACTATTTTGTAATGCGTCTTCACGTGGAAACTTTTTAAGGTGAATCATCAGTACTAGCAGCATGCAGGAAATCCTGTCCTTCTAAGGCATACAAAATAAACTGCTGGAAGGTCTTGGTTCTACATACTAAACTTAAAGCTGAATTTTGATAATGCCTGTTAGAAAAAACATAATCTAAACATTCTCTTTCCAGTCTGGTGCTGGAATTCACTAATCACGGTAGCCAATGTATAAACTAATATAAATACGAAAGACTCTAACCTATTTAATACAAATATTATTAATTTAAATGTTATACTTATTATAATTGTAAGCTTGGCATGCATTCAATGATTGAATATCATTCTCCTAGATGAAAGAAACAATAAATATATTATTGCATCCTGAAATGTATCAGTTAGGCTATAGGAAGCTTAGACAGTTTGGAGGAAGTTACGTATTTTTATTTTAAATAATATGGCTTCATTCTTTTCTCTTTTCAGAAGGCATGAGAAAATATTTCCATGAGAAAATGCAGACAGTTTTAAGGGGTCCTTACTACATCCAGAAGTCCCAAAACAATTTATCTTTAGCTATACTTGTTATCTAAAGACCTGAAAAGAATGAAAGTAAATTTCATTTGTGATAGCAAATGAAGAAACTGCTTTGTATTGTATAATGTTTCCATTTCTAGTCTTGCAATCATAATATTTAAGCTTTAAATAGTGAGGCTCACTCTTATTTAAGCAGTCCAGTTCAATTCCAGTTTGAAATTCACAATTTGGATCAGAAAGTTCAATATCAAATATAACTTTGTATTTCTGTCCGTTGTTGTACAAAGAAGGTGTACTTATACTCCTTATTTTCAGATTCTTCATCATTAGAGTTTGATAAAGGCTTCGTTTTTACTCTGTCCTTCCCTCCCTCCCTCCCTCCTTCTCTTATTTCTATATTCTGCTGCTTCTGTCTTCTGAGGACCTTTTTTTTGGCAATGTAACTGATAGATCTTTTTACAAATGCAGTCTAAAACTGATGATGCCTTTAGTTTCATTTTCCTCAATTTTGATTGTAATTTTTTCCAGAGGAGTAATAACTTAGCAAATGTCAAAACATCTGGAGTTTTGCCTGTATTTTGCAATGGGCTCTGAGCTTTTTTTCCTTGATCAATGACTGTAGTGTGTCTCCCTATTCTTAGACAAATCTTTGTAAGTGTTTAAATATTTAGTTATTCTTTACCTTTATTAAACCTTGCAGTTACTCTATTGTTCAGTGTGGGAGAATTGTTAACGCTCTGTCTCGTAATCCTGTGAGTAGTCATCTCATTTTTTTCCATAAAATCACTTTGTTTTTCTCTTCCTCTGTAAATTAAACAATTTCAAAGTACTAGCTCACATCTGAACAATTCTGCATGTATTTACAAGCTTTTCTTATCAATTTTCAACAGCATTTCATGCTAAACAGATAATTTTTCTACTATCTTATTAGGCTTTTCTGTAATGTTGATTCCTTTATTTTTTCTCTCATAAACAGCTGGTTTTCAGTTTGAAGTAGGAAAGCTTTCTTCTTCATAGCAGGAGTTCTGAGCAGAACTACACAGTAGTTGTACTGCTATGCCATCTGTGTAATTTTGCTAAGATAAGTATAGGTCACTGATAAATCTTAGAAAATACGGTGTTGTGCTGCTGAAGTTACAAGCCTTGTAATGTCTTTTGGATGATTTTTCTCTTTTTTTTTTACATGTCACATGTTTGTGAGTGAGTTTTCTTATCACTTTGAATTCAATGGCTGTCTTTTACTTCCAAAAATTCAGTGAGCTCATAGGTAGGGCTTTGCTTATATTTTTTTTAAAAAAAATAACAGTTGATTGATGACTTTCATCACCTCTTCTTAAAATTGATAAGAAGCAAAATAACAGTAAAGATTTAAGTCACCACGACCGACTTCTATCTTGCAACACTCACTACTGTGGACAAATAAGTTACCACTTGCAAAGACTAATCTATATGGTTCTTAAATGTTAGTGAGTTTTTAGCCGTGAAGATGCATGATGATAGCATTATTCCTTCACCAAAATAAAGCTTGGTGACCTGCAGTCTCATAATTTATTTTGTAAGCACTATCTCCCAACTGCCATCATGAACTGTTATAAGTAGCAGTTAATAATATGTGCTATAACTTTTTTTCCTATTACTTCCAGAAGTTGGGTTTATTATAATTTGTGTTGTGTACTATGCACCCATAAGTTAATATAGCAAAAGTAATTATTTGGAAAGGTTCACAAAACTTCATTACCAAACTATGCATTTTTCATAGTATTCCAGTTATTTTAAGGTGGAAAATATATAGACAAAATAGAGGCTTTTGTGTCATGAATTTTAAGAGCCAAAACTGTATGCTGTCATTTAAATTAAACTGTTACATTGTGTCTGATTGGTTGTGTTATAGAAACGCATTACAAATTATTTTTGGAACAAATGCTCTCATCTTCTAATAATATAGAACACGCATAACTATGGTTGATGTGGGGCGCTACAGAGTCTTCTCTGTACATCCTGCAGGAGATATTAATGTACAGTATCTTTTATAAACAGACCTCTTTCTGTCTCTGTTAGAAGAAGGAGCCAACTCAAAGAACCTGATAATCTTCCAAAGAAAACATCTGTTTTAAATATATTTGTTTGGATTCCAGTCAGCACACCTAGGACTTGCATAATTAGCTTAGACTACAGAGTTCTCTTTTCAGAAGATTTGTTTATATAAATAAACCATGCATTTTTCATTAAGCAAATATTCCTCCCTTTCTTTTTTTGGTTTTTAATTAGAAATTCAGGCTTGTTATTTAACTTATACTTTTGCAAAGCAAAGAATAATTGAGAAACTTCTTCAACATGATTTTTTAAATAACATTCATTTTACTGTGTTTTGTATTGTGGAGCAGTGTCTTGCAACCATTCTATAAGTATTTCAGTAAATGAGTTCATACATTTATAAAGATGCTTTTGATACCGGTAATCGATCATTTATTGAATCAAATGTGAATTTTGTACTTTTTATTACTTTTGATACTGTATATTCCTTTAAATGTACATAGTACATTAAAAAATGAGTTATGGTAGTAACTGTCTTAAGTTTGCCTTTCCTAAAGAATTGATTAACTAAAAATACATAAAATACGGTGTTTATTTCATTTTAAGCAGCTCCTTAGAATAGACAAGAAGAAGTAGGGGCTCAGTTAGTGATCTTTTCTCCATTCATCTCATGCCGTGTCACACCACGATTCCACTGAATCAGAAGTTCTTATCATATAGCTGTGCAACATTAAAAGAATTCTCTTCTAAAATTAGCAAATGATTATACATACCTTTGGTATTAAGATCAAACCTCTTGAATGTTCAGACATTAGCAGTTGGGAATGAAATCTTTTGCTTTGGGACAAATTAAGCCTGGAGTGACAATTTCATTATATATATTGCAGGTATGTGTTCTTACAGACGGGCTGAAGCTGGTATTTCATGAATAAAAGTAACTTCTAGGCCATTTTTTGCAGTTCATACAATCCAGATTTAACTGGTTTTTAATCTAACTTGGTATTCTTTGCATCAAATCTTATTTCAAGTCAGTTCTAGACCTGTGGAAAGAAGAGTTACTGTTGTGTTGTTTTAATCTGGGGCCATATCAGTTGTTTCTGAGTGATCTTGAAGCCCCACTTATGCTTTTATTGTACATAAGAGTGGTGTCTCGTGCAAGAAGTGCAGTCACACATTTGGTTGGAGTTTTTGCTTTTTCTTGCCATTTTCAGAAGTCTTCAAGCACAGGCTGGATGGACAACGCTATCAACAGTTCAATGTGTTTCTTCTGCCTGTGCATGTGATTGAGTGAGAGAAGTTTGCCGAGTGTCCCTGTCTCCAGTTTTGGGGAGTTTTAGCCTGAATTTCATTTATATGAATTATTTGTTGGCCTTTCACTACAAGAAATACATTATGGTGCTGGAGCGCGTCCAAAGAAGAACAATGAAGCTGGTGATGGGTCTAGGAAAGTCCTATGAGGGGCAGCTTAGGGAGCTGAGGTTGTTTAGTCTGGAGAAAAGGAGACTGAGGGGGGACTTTACCACACTCGACAGCTACCTCTTTTCCCAAGTAACAAGTGATAGGGCAAAAGGAAAAGGCCTCAATTGCACCAGGAGAGATTTAGATTGGATATTAGGAAAAATTTCTCCACCGAAAGAGTTACCAAGCATTAGAACAGGCTACCAGGGAAGTGATTAAATCACCATCCCTGGAGGTATTTAAAAGATGTGTAGGTATGTTGCTTAGGGTCATGGTTTAGTGGTGGACTTGGCAATGTTAGATTTATGGATGGACTTGATGATCTTGAAGGTTTTTTTCCAACCTAAATGATTCTATATTTTTCAAAAGCAGTTGTGTACAATAGTGCTAAATACTAAGGAAACAATTATGCTGGCTCTTTACTTAGTTTCAATATAACTTACGTGATAATAAAACAGGTTTTGTTTGTTTGATACTTTGTAGGTGTTTACTCTGTTATGGATCGCTGACTGGATGGTGCACCACTTCTGGAAAAAAGGGAAAGATCCTGACAGTTTTTCTATCCCTTATCTTACTGCACTGGGAGATCTGCTTGGAACTGCCTTATTAGCTGTAGGTTTTCATTTTCTGTGGCTCATAGGTGACAGAGATGGCGATGTTGGAGACTAATTATTCCAATGGATGCAATTATTTTTCCTGGAATATTGAGAAGACTACTTGAAGGTCCTCAAAATGTTTTTTCCACTTGGTATAAATAAATCAAGTTGACACTGATATAAAACAGCCTTAATGATTTTATTTTGGTTTGGATTTTAAAATATAGGATGGAAGTAGGACAATACTTGAGACCTTTCCTCTGAAACCAAGGTGGATCGTTGCTGGTGAAAACATCTGAATAGACACAATGAAGGGCAGACCAATGCTTTATCAAGTTTTAAATTTATAAAAGATCATATCTTTTAAAAGAACAGTTCCTCACCTGTATTGCAAACCAGAACAATCTCTTAATTGCTCATTCAGTGGTGATGAAGAGGAGGGTAAGACCCAATTAGTGGCTTGCCTTGTCTTTCCCTCCCAGGAAGAAAGTGGGTATATATTTTCATCTTACTACCAAAGTGGTTAATAGACCTCAGATGAATCAGTTTCATAGACATTACCTAATAAGTTCATGATATGTTCTTATCTTGCAATTTCAGCTCTCTGACCATTGCAGTCTTGATATCAATAATACCTGTTACGGTGTTTTGAACCCTGAATCTCTAAACATTGTGTCACAGGCTTTAATTTATTATACTAATACAAAGATCAGCATTTACAAAATTAGACATCTGAAAAGCGTTTGCAGGACTGAGCCATTTTTCTTTGTGCTAAAAAGAGCAAGCTAATAATTTCGCTATTGTGATTAATTAGAATAAGAGCATAATAAAGACAAATAATGTGTACTGACCTGATCAGTAATAATGGGGAAATGATTAAAACTCCTTGTGTCGGAAAGTGTATTTTCATTTAGCAACTGAAAAGATGTTTAACTAACTGATATTAACAGTGTTGTGATGGCCAGTATCCTGATTTTAATGAAGGTGTTGATTCAAATGTATATACTGATCCCTGATTAAGACTTGGGGAATAAAAGATTATGTTTCTTTTTTTAGACACTTAGGAAGTTACATAAAACTTACAAAATTCCATAGCTATCTATGTCATCCATTTCTAAGAATGATTCTTTCCTAACAGGATTTCTGTTTTCAGACTGTGGAATTAATATGGTCATTAAAGAAAATGAATGCTTCTGAATGATTTGTATACCTCAATATTTTGAATAATACATTGATCATGAGGGCTTTAGTTGCCACTTCGGAAAAAACTGTACTAATTGTTTTGTTTCAAAATCTAATTGGAGTTCCTCACGGTGTATGTTTTTTGAAGACTATAGCGTACGTCCCAGATGCGTAATTAAATAAACAACACAAATTTTAAATGTTGTGATTGAAAGTTTTAAATTTGAGACTTGAATTAGTCAATTAAATCCATATATCGGCATATATTTTAATCCTGTAAACATTAGTCATGTGAATTATGCATATAAATCCTCTGTTTTAATTTGCTGGACCTACTCAGATTAATTTAATTATGTGAATAAGTGTTAATGGGATTTCTGTAGGTGTTGGTCACCTTAAACTCTGTGGAAGTTGAAAGTGATTGCAATTCTGAAAATTAAACCAGCTCTTCAGTGCCTACACATGGATTTAGATGCCTGACTTTTAGCTCCCTCATTTAAACACGTTGATTTAAAATTTTTCTTACAGTTATAATAATATAGTTGTTTGAATAAATCATATGTATTATGTCTTTGATTATGTGAGCGAAAGATGAAATCTTAATAACTTCAGGTTCTGTGACTTTTCTTAGTTTCTATTAATGTTATTTAAAATGGTTTCTTGTATGTAGCATTGCAGGAAATACTATTAAATTGTTTGAAATGGACTACATGTAGCTCATTTTCAATTTTTTTTCATAAATGGACATTAATTTTTGGTATAGATGTAGATGGAATTTTTTTTATTCTGATAGAACTTCCATCTGAATCAAATAAGCTGCCATTTCAAGGACTTTCCTCATTAGAGGTATGGGATGTGAATTTCCTTTTTTAATGAATTGCAAGATTCTAAAAAATTAAAATTTCTTGCGATACTTGTGATCTGTGCTTATCTGGTCTGTGAGAGCCTTGTAGTTTTCAGTCATAGTGATATCTTTAGTGTGTTAAATATTTTCCCAGTAAATAAGCAACAAATGTTGGTACGGTCTACTCACAAGTGGGTGACTGTTTAGATTGTGAAATTGGAGAAGAAACTTTAAATGGGACAAATGCAATGAAATTTGAAAACCTGTTGCCAGACTGGAATAATCAGTGTGGAAACAGTAAATTATGTGAAAAAGAGGAAAGTTCATTGCATGGTTGAGAGCAAAATCCATGCTGTGGGAAAGAAAGAGGTGCAAACTTTCACACAGCATTCATTATGAGAGGCAGAAGCAAACAGAAGGAAGTTATGTCAAGAAAAGACTGAAAAGGCACAGCCAATCTTGTTTTTCATGAAGGGAAGAAAAATATAACTCATGTTGAAAAGAGTTGGTGAAGAGGTGGAATAAAAGATACTTTGGGGACTGCTGGAAGTGAGAAAAAGAGTGGTCTCAGTAACATATGGTTAAAGAGGAGTTTGGGGAGAGAAGTATGACATGGGGAAAGCAGAGAAAACCTTGACATGTGGAAGAGCAAGGAGTAAATAATTTATAATGTGGGAAGGGGGTTGGTTCCTGTGTGGAAGGGGAATTTTAAAAACTTACAGGTTTTAGTAACTCTGCTACCTAGTCTTATGAAGGTAAAAAGCTCTTACACCAAGTTTTGGGGGGAATATTATTCCAGCCATGGAGATAATACAGAAGAAGACATGAAAGAGTAGATTCAATACCAGAGAATCTATCATGTACTCAAAAGCTGTATTCCCTAAATAAATTCTAACTCAAGTCAGCCTTTCCATAGTGTTGAACCAACTTGATTTTTTAAACACATCCCAGTAATACTGAATTGCGACGAGCGAGGAGAACCATGCAATAGACTCAATGTGAGTGGTAAAGCAAGTTCTGGTTTATTGTGAAGCTCATTCACGACTACACCATAGCCCATGTCTACTTAAGTTATGTCTACTTGTCTAACAATCTTTGGCTTGTCTAACAATCATTTCACCTTACATACACTTGTCTTATAATCATTAGTTTGGCTCCAAAAGCCCTATAATCACTAACTTAACTCTAAAAGTTACACTATCATGGCCCTCTTCAAAGCTCTAACGTTACATTAGCATGTTCCTCCTACTTGCTCCTCCTACTTGTTCCTCCTACTTGCAGCTACTGCTATATGCTCGGGTCCCGGTCTCACTCTGGCCTGCTTCCTTAAGTTGTTTTATCTGTTACAAGGTCTTCTTGACCTTCTCTTGGGGATTTTCTCACTGCCTCCCTCCTTGTAGCGTGACTCAGCAAAATCCTCAGTACTTTTTATCACAGCCCAGCTCAGCTGATTTTTGCCAGAGCCGATTCACAGAGCTCCTCCTTTGAGCCATGTCCACGCTCCCGCAACCATTCTCCAACACTGAATTATTTCACTGCAAGTGTGGGTAAGAAATGTTACAAAATCGTATTAGACACAAACGGTGTGCTTTTTGTACTGCTCAAAGCGTACAATTGAAAGACACATCCTGAGATGTGATTCTGTCTCTTGTTATCAAAGCAGGCATATTTTGTAATCTTGAAGATGAAATAATCTCTCTTCAACTTAGAATTCATTAACTGCCTTCCTCTTCCCCTCCTGCTAGAAGATTCTTTCAAATCTTCCTTCATAATTTCTAGCCTAACTAGAACTATGGCTGATTCATGTCTATTTGCCATTTTGTCTGCGTGTAGCCTTTTCTTTGTTTGACTGTTGCTCATATCAGCATATTCATCTCATTTAAGCTGCAGATCACCTTAAAGTTCCTCCTGCAACTTCTTGTAACCATTTTTATTCTACTGATAAGCACCAGTTTTCTTGCCTTTATGAGTTACTACCTGTAACCTGATGCTGAATAACTGTTGGAGTATTCTTGTTTGCCCATTCTTACTGTTTACTCTTTTTTCTCTACTTCAGAAACACCTCTAGGGCAAATAGAAGTAGCAGCAGGTTATTTGAAATGTGTTTCATTTGCCATTCTGAAGGATTTTGTGACCATCCCAATTGCTCTATGAGCATGCATGAAAGAGGAGAATCTCATTTGTTAAGCTGCAACTAAATGTATCTTTGAAATTTGTTGTCAGAAGTATTTCATAGCATAGGTGTTTTCTTTTTCTATGTAGTGCTTTGAAGTGATCTTTGCATTCTAGTGAGTTACTGGATGACTATAGCTTCTTTTTAGAGTGTTTATAAAACCAGGATCCTTTCACAGCTTTATTATGCTGTTTTCTTATGGAGTTTTCTTCCTGTAGTGTATTTAGATCAATATTTTGAGTTTTATAACATTACTGTAAATCTTGTCTTAATCTCTGATGTTTAAATTTGCAATATCCTCTTTGACTTGCGTCTTTAATGTATTAATTTCACTGGGGCTTTTAGAATACTGATGAGAAACTGGCAAGCAGCAAATTAATTTCACTTCTTTTTACAATTTGCCAACTAAATTAGACTTTTCTTATACAAAGATTAAACTAGCGTAAGGATTAAGGCTTTATAGATGCAGAATAGTTTGCAGAACCAGGATTCAAAATAAGACTTATCATCTTTTTAATGGATTTGCTATTTCACTTCAATTCTGAGCATCACGAAGAGCTCTCTGAAGTCCAGGAATAACCCAGAATACAGACATCAGGAAATAGTAGTATAGGCACTCTCTGAAATGAAGTGTTTGAAATTTATTATTATTATAACGGTAAAAATCGCATTTGCAAAGCAGATAGTCTCTTCAGAGGTGCAGAAAATGGCAATAGCATATGGTAATTGAATTACAACCTCCTCTAAAAGAGTAAGAGGATGTTAGAAAACAGTACCAGAGGAACTGGCAGCAGTGTGAAGTCTCAGTAGGATGTTCCTTTTCTTTTTGGCTAGGTTTTCTATCACAGTATCACAGTATCACAGTATCACAGTATCACAAGGTTGGAAAGGACCTCTGAGATCATCAAGTCCAACCTATAACCTAACACTAACACCAACCATCATCTAGACCATGGCACTCAGTGCCTCATCCAGTCTCCCTTTAAACACCTCCAGGGTAGGTGACTCCACCACCTTCCTGGGCAGCCCATTCCAATGGCCAATCACCCTTTCAGTGAAGAATTTTTTCCTCACATCAAGTCTAAACTTTCCCTGACGAAGCTTAAGTCCATGCCCTCTGGTTCTGCCACTGGTCACCTGAGAGAAGAGACCAACCCCTGCCCGACTACAACCTCCTTTTAGGTAGTTGTAGAGAGCAATGAGGTCTCCCCTGAGCCTCCTCTTCTCCAGGCTAAACAGCCCCAATTCCCTCAGTCGCTCCTCATAGGGCTTGTGCTCCAGCCCCCTCACCATCTTCGTTGCCCTCCTCTGAACACATTCCAGTATCCTAACATCTTTCCCATACTGAGGGGCCCAGAACTGGACACAATATTCAAGGTGAGGCCTGACCAGTGCCGAGTACAGGGGGACGATAACTTCTCTGGTCCTGCTTACTACACTATTCCTGATGCAGGCCAGGATTCCATTTGCCTTCTTGGCCACCTGGGCACACTGCTGGCTCATGTTGAGCTTCCTGTCAACCAGCACTCCCAGGTCCTTTTCTACCTGACTACTCTCTAGCCACTCTGTCCCCAGTCTGTAGCTCTGCATGGGATTGTTGTGTCCAAAATGAAGTACCCGACATTTGGACTTATTAAACATCATCCCATTAGAATCAGCCCAGCTCTCCAATCTGTCCAGGTCCCTCTGCAGGGCCATCCTACCCTCTAGCAGATCAACTCTTCCTCCCAGCTTGGTATCATCTGCAAATTTGCTGATGATGGACTCAATCCCCTCATCCAAATCGTCAATAAAGATATTAAACAGGACGGGACCCAATACCGAGCCCTGGGGGACACCACTGGTGACCGGCCGCCAACTGGATGAGACACCATTCACCACCACTCTCTGGGCTCGGCCATCCAGCCAATTCCTAACCCAGCACAAAGTGCTCCCATCTAGGCCACGGGCTGCCAGCTTCCCTAGGAGTCTACTGTGGGAGACAGTGTCAAAGGCCTTGCTGAAGTCCAGGTATACCACATCCACAGCCTTCCTCTCATCCACCAGGCGAGTCACATGATCGTAAAAGGAGATCAGGTTGGTCAGGCAGGACCTACCCCTCCTAAACCCATGCTGGCTGGGCCTGATTTCTTGACCGTTCTGCAGGTGGTGCATGATTTCACCCAGGATTATCTTCTCCATGATTTTACCTGGGACCGAGGTCAGGCTGACAGGTCTGTAATTACCTGGATCATCCTTACGGCCCTTCTTGTGGATGGGCGTCACATTGGCCAACTTCCAGTCTTCCGGGACCTCTCCAGTGAGCCAGGACCGCTGAAAGATGATGGAGAGCGGCTTAGCAAGCTCATCCGCCAGCTCTCTCAGCACCCTAGGATGGATCCCATCCGGCCCCATAGACTTATGAGGGTCCAAGCGACTCAGCAGGTCTCTAACCTCCTCCTCATGGATTGCAGGAGGGCCATATTGCACCCCGCCCCCATCAACCACTTCAGAGGGCCAACTGTCAAGCGAGCTGACATCCTTGTTGTTAAAAACTGAAGCAAAGAAGGCATTAAGTACCTCAGCCTTCTCTGCATCTCTGGTTACTATATTTCCCTCCACATCCAACAAGGAGTGGAGGTCGCTGCCGCCCTTCTTTCTGCCATTGATATATTTATAAAAACTCTTCTTATTGTCCTTAACAGAAGTGGCCAATTTGAGCTCCAGCTGGGCTTTTGCTTCCCTGATTTTTCTCCTACACGACTTAACAACATCCTTGAACATGACCTGACATACCTCCCCTTCCTTCCAACGATGATACGTTGTGATAAAATGTTGTGATACGTATGTGATAAAATACGTTGTGATACGTATGTGATAAAATACGTTATTTTAATTGTGTTCTCTAATCCATTCCTAATCAAGTTAGTCTGTTGTACAGTTACCTTTTGGACTGTTATTTTCCTGCATGTACTCAAAGTTTAAAAAAAATCAGCTTTCAGTATATATAGGGGGGGAAGAAGAACTAGTAAAGAGGCGTGTTTGTCATTAAAGCTTCATCCTGACAATCATAAAGTCTGTCTGTTAAACTCAATTAAATTTTACCATCATGCATGCTGTACATGGATACTCTAGTGAAACTGGTATTAACAAAACATGAATAATTCACCATTAAAGCTAAGGACCAGCATGTTTACTAAGTATACAAGATTGTCGTATTCTGGGTGGGTACCCAAGAGCAGCAGTGTACCCCTGAGTAATTCAGCATTTGCAGGGCTGGATGGGCTTTACTTTCTCTGCATCTGAAAATTTAATTTGATTTCGTTGTTTGTTTAATATGCATGTTAGTTCATCATATGCTCTATTTATGCTTTTATTTCTTAGTTCAAGCTGTACTTGAAATATGCTTCTTCCATTACTTAGCATTCTTCAAGTTGCTCTTTTGGGAGATTGTTTCCTCTTCAACAGTTACTAGAAGTCTGGAGAGGTCAAGGAAGTGATTTCCTTGAATAATTTAAAATCTGCTTTTTGCAAGTAAAATAGGATTATGAATGAATGATATGGTAGACATCTTTGGGAATAATTGACTTCTGAATAGTTCCTTGAGACTTAGAGATATTAAGTTCTTAGATTTACATTCTAAGTTTTACTATGAACAGGATCTAAAAAGGATTTTGTCTGTTCACTATTTTTTTCTGTCATCTCCTAGATTTGATTAATGAAATTGGTGCCACATCCTGTCCATACTAGAACAACTTTTTAATAAAATAGGCATTCTAAATGCTTTTCCAAAAATGGCAGTTTTTATAATTGGGAAGCAATCATCCATTAGATTGCTTTCCTGTGCATCCTCATACTGTGGTTGGTTTTAGATCATCCAAACCCATTTTTTTTCCTGTTTATTTCTGAAGTAGGCATTTTTCCCTGTGCTGACACAACCAATTACTTGATTCTCTTATAGTATCCAAGATTCTGGACTAACAGGCTTCATCTCAATTGTTTTGAAGACTGAATCAATTTTTACTCATTACGTAGGAAAACACAGACATGTCTGATTAATTCTATTTCTAGGGAGATGAATGGTAGCATTCACTTAGAAAATCATCTCTGAAGTTTGGAGCATTTCCACATAGAAGATGGCTTTTTAAGCTTAACCACATTAGATCATCTCAGGTACCAAGATCACCTGAATCTGTGGACAAAAGCATAGATGATTTTGAGGTGTAAGTAAGCTCTATATTTCTCTAATATATAAAGACAGGCTGATTGCTCTGGTTCATTTGGACTTTTAGGGCTTTGAGGTCACCATTGATGCATCTTTATAGCCCACCCATCAAGGCCATTAAGTACCATAGTAGTGTAAGTCTATAACATATGTATGGAAACGGTGATCCCCCTCTGCAACAGAAGACATTAAGGCCTTTGAAAGAAAAACCATCACAAAACCTGCACATCATTTGTGCAAATGAAAGATCTCAAATGCTGTGAACTTTTAGATACAAAAAGACATGCTCATTCCTAGGTTTCATTTCCTGCTGGCTTTTGCTCTATTCCAACATTAGGAAGCTGATTCATTTTTTAAAAGGCCTTTTTAAAGCACTGTAAGGTTACCGTGCCGAAGAGCATGAAACAGAGCGTGCTCTGTTAGATACCATGCCTGGTTATGTGCCCTGTCTGTGAGACTGACATGAGCTATGACTACACTCACCCTTAGAGAGAACTAAATCACTTGCTTTGGTCAAAGCTTGACTAGATAGTCTTAGCATTAAACAGAATATGGCACTATGTACGATGGCAACTGCTGAATATGCAGCACTGCCTGTGCAGGCTTCTTTGCCTCAGGCAGAGCTGGAAGAGCCACCACCGAGACACCTACTGTGTTGCTGGTACATACTGACCTGGCTGTAAATTAGGAAGGAAAGATGTAACATTTCCTCTGACCCATCTGAAGGTATTTACTGAGCTACCCCCTCTCTGCTCCACGGGCCTTCGCTCTGCCCCGTGCAAGGTGTCTCAGCCATCTGACCAGGCCTTTCTTTACCTTGTTGACTTCACAGGGGATGGGAGCTTGCAGAGACATCTGCAATTCATGTTCTCTGTATTTTCATTCTTACTAGAGACACAGGAAGATGCACTCATTTCCATGACTTCAAAGGAAGTCCAGTTCTGCCGTTTGCTATAAAAATTACTTTTTAAACATTTATTAACACCAGTAAATATTTTAAAGTCCTTCTGACTTGAGATTATTGCGTTACATAAATGTTTAATAGATACAGAAGCTGCACATGAGCAGTGATTAATGCACATGTACCTGTGGAATATGTATAGCTTTTAGACTGACACTAAGAGAAACAAACGTGAACATTTTTAGCACTCATTACAAGAAGCAGAAAAATGTCCTATTGCCATAAGAAGCCTCTCACAACGTGTTCATGAAACAAAACTGATGCTGTTCTCCTTTCTGATTGTTGCTTCTTATTCATCTCTAACAACATTGTGTATTATGGAACTGAGGTTCAATATAAGCTCATTTTTAGTTACAGGATTTTTTTCAGTGCCACAACATAACCCTGCTACCTTGACCATATCATGGTTGTGTGCATCCCTCACATACATTCATGGTCGTCTCCTGCTAGAGAAGGACCAAGTCTTGTAATCTGTTTAGTCCTGCTCGTACTTATATAGAAATCTCCTGACACACATAAGGAGGTGGTTTTTTTTTTTCCTATATTTCCTGTTTTTAGGAGGATATGGGTTACAGGCCTTTGGACGAGGTGAGATCCGTTCATTCTCTGTATGCTCGGAGGGCAGCTGCCTCTTATTTGCAGGCAGCCTCTAAAAGCCCCTAGATAATCTGGAGTCCCTTTTCCAACACAAGCCCTCAGGATCAGGATTAGGAAGGCTGCGGTGTCAAGTGGAGTTTGGTAATTTAGCCCTGTTTGCCTAAGGAGTTAGGAGGGCGTCTGTGTGCTTCACTCTCAGGGAGACACCAAGGAGTTGCCAACGGCCACAGAGCAGTCAGCTTTGTTATAACCCTAACTCCAATTAAATTCCTCTTCTGAAATGGGAGATACAGCCTAGAATCCTCAGTCAACAACTCACAATGAATTTAACTGTCTTCATATAAAATTTTCAAGTCTGAGTCAAAAAATACAAGGAGTCACAATGGCTCTGCATCCCAGACTGATGGTCACTTGATCGAAGTGAACCACTGTGAGTAACAGGGAAGGGGGGGCAGGCCGGGGGCGGGGGGGGGGGGGGGGGGGGGGGGCGGAGGGCAGGATGCTCAGGTTTAGAATGCTTTCCTGCTTTCTGACAGCCTCCAAAAAAGGGGAAGGTCTGGCAGTGCAGCATGCAGCAGCATTCAGTTCACGTCTATCATGATGTATAGCCTGGTCATATCAGTAAGATCTCTGATGTGGAAGGAAACCATTAGCTATTACCATCATCTCTTCAGCTAATTATCCCGAGGCTTTTTATTTGATCAAAGAAAAGATGTGAGCTTGTTATTTCACTCGGAAGCAAGAACACACCTGGTTGAATGCATCTACTGAAATGTCCTGCTAGAGGGAAAGCTAACATCTCAGTCTCCAGCTGGAAATCTCTGTGCACCTCAAAAGCTCACTTTGCATGGCAATTTTATAATTAAAGAGGAGTTAGCAGTTACACCTATCACAGGGACTCTGACAGCATCTGTGAGCCAAAGGCTGATTGCAGTTTTATCCTGGTTTAAGGTAGGGAGGGCACACTGTTCCTAAGGGCTTTAGATGGAGCCTCTGCCATTCAAAAAACAAGAACAAAATGTCTGAAACCAATTAATTTTTTTAGAAGTTCTCACCCAAGTGTTTTCCATCTGACATCTTAATGCTTGTGATAAATGCAACTGGAATCCAGACACTGCAAACTACGTGTGTAACACCTTACTCAGGACCTGGGAGGGAGCCTGTGTACTCTCCTTTGGCTGCATTTCCCAGCATGGAAATACTCACTTACATTACATGTGAGTCGTCCATAGTTCTTAATCAGCTTCCTATACCCACGGCAAAAATTCACCAGGTAACTTGAAACATGTTAACAATGAGCAAAGCAAGATTACTCACCTCACTGTGTTCTGAAACACTTTAACTTAATGCTAAATATCCTGCACTTAATGTCCTTAAAGGTCCTTTCCAAACTAAATGACTCTGTGATTCTTTTAGGAGACTCCCCAAATTGAGAATTTCCATTTTAAATTTCCTCCCATCTTGCATTCCTTTTCCATAGTTATGCAAATTTAATTTCTCACCTGCATTGCACTCACCTGTTCCTCTTTCTAATCCTTGCTCCTTGACTTCAAGGGGTTTTTATTTAAAAGAAAATAATGGTGAATTTAATTTCTGAATTTTTCCAAAATGACAAAGTGAGACTTGAAAGCATCTGGTGTAGGAATGATTCATATTGCACGTAAATTAGTATTGCACACACAGCAGTAACATTTTTTATGATAAAATAGCAAAGTACATTGCAAAATTAATAAATAGCTGACTTGTTATGTCTGTCCATATAACTGAAGGCAAATTTGTTAATAAATCACAAACAGCTATAATTCCAGGAGGAAAAATATCTTGTTTTTCTTGAATGTGTGTCTCAGTATTTAGCTGGGCACCATAGCATGGCTGCTCTCTCTGATTTGACGTTTTTTCCTACATCCATCTCTTTCAAGTTAAAAAAATGGTGAAAAAATATATGCATTGATTGACTGCATTAATGGGGTCAACAATTGCTTTTTGAATAAGCCTAGAACTTTTACTTTAGATAAAACTAGAGATAAAACTAAACCTGTTTTAGCTAGAACAGCTATCTAAACTGAGCATAAGAAAGGCTTAAGCAATGCTCAAAACCTGTCTTTGCAGAAGCTTTTGTAGGAAATTGGGGCCTGTCTTGGACTGCAGTTTTTGACATAATCTAGGGCTGCAAATAGCTGCACAAAGACCTCTTGCTAGCTAAAAGGTCATGAATTGCTGTAGTATAATTCTAGATTTTAGAATAAGCTGAAGCCTAATGGTTAGCTGGTTTTTTTTTTAACTGTATATTACCCTGACAGCTTTATGTATTAGTAAAAAAACAGAAATGAAGGCATAAATTTTGGATTGATTTTTCTTTTACTGAGGAAAACAGCTTTGTTGTTTGTTTGTTTTTTAATTAAAAACTCTGACTGAAGTGAGATTTTTCAAACCCACATCATTTTACCTGAAATGCTAGGTCTTGTTTCCCAACGTAATCTGTCCATTTGTTGCACAGAGATAAGACGTGTACTGCTATACACCTACAGATATGTTGTCTCAGGTGTGCATTTACTAAAAAAATAGGGAAAGAGGAATCAATTTCAATGTTGAAGTAACATTCTTAAAATATTGACAAAATATATTTTTAAGAATGTATAAATGAATGAAAATATTTTCTGTGTTGTTTTCCTTTATCAGTAAGTCATTACTCTCAGTACTAAATGCTTCTGGTTTAGTCAGCAGAGGCCCTTTAGAGTAGAATTTCGTAGTCTGGAGGCTTGTGTTCTCCAGCAGAGTGACTCCAAGTCATGGAGGAAAAGGTTCATCACTCAATAGGGAAAATAAAATTGGCTTTTTTCTTTTAATGCAGATTTTTTAAAAAGGTGATTTGCATGCAGTCTGAGGAGGTGCCTTTTATTGCCCTTCCGTGCACTGAAGAATAAAAATGGAGTGAATTTTTCAAAGTTGTCAACCTTTGGCAAAGTTCTAAGTGCAACTGGTAAAAGTAAGACATATTTGTGTGGAATCAGGAGTCTTGTGCGTGATAATGTGTAACACAGCTAGCAAAAAAAAAAAGGACAGTGCTGTCAGTTGGAAAGCACATGCTCTGGTTTCTACTCTGCCACTGGCTGTATTTGTTTAATCATTTTTCTCTTTTCCTTCCAATTTCCCAGATTTTTACTTTTTTTTTTTTTGTTGTTGTAGTTATGGGAGAGTTAAATGAAATATATTTTCATCCAAACAGAGGTTGGGAATGTTGGCAAAACCCATGCCTGCACAGAGAACACGTTATAACTACAGGGACAGGGTTTCTTCAAACTTTGCATTGTCTCTGCTGGACTTATTTCCACGATCTTGTCACTTCCCTGAGTGTGAGGACACCTCAGCTGTGCAGGATCCTACTGCTCCGTCACACCCCCAGTGTGCCACATTCATTTCCCCATCGACCCCTGCCTGGGGATGCCATGGTCACACTGCCACCCCTCTCCTGTTGTACAGCAGCAGCTGACAGTCCAACTGAGGGGGCAGCAGCTATACACTGGGCACAAATGGGAAGAGATTTTGTAAATTTGTAATTATTTAATGGAAAAATTGAGGCTTGCCAAAAATAAAAATCCTCATGTTTTCTCCCACTGGAGCAAATTCAGTTTTATCAGTCCCTGTGGCAGTATCAGGGATCAGGCTCTTCACCATCTTATGAACAACAAAGAAAAATCACCCAAGAGCTGTGCAGAGACTATTTCTTACCTTATTACCCCAAAACTCAAAGTTTCCAATTTTTTGTGCGTGTGATATCAACTTTCTAAAGACCTCCAGCTCGTACTGTCTACGGCTGAGCTCTGGTGTGCCCTGCCCCACCTACCCCATGCAGGCAGAGGATTTCTCCTGGCCCTTGTTTCTTCATGATACCACAGTTCATTTTTGTGAATGCGGTTGCAATCAAAGCTGATGGACACGCTGAGGGCAGCATACAGGTTTAAATTGTTCATTAGGAGATATTACTTCACTGAAGGGCTGTCAAGCACAGGAACAGGCTGCCCAGGGTTGAATCACCATCCTTACAGATACTTAAAAGATGTGTAGATGTCACACTTAGGGACATGGTTTTGTAGTGGATTTGGCAGTGCTGTGTTCATGGTTGGACTCAATTATCTTAAAGATCTCTTCCAACCTAAATGATTTATTCTGTGATTCTGGCTTCTCAGACCCATGTACTGCCAAAACAAGACTGCGTTGCTTTGAAGCAAATGTAATCCTGGCCCTGCCGAGCCACTGAGAGAGTTGGAGCAATCGGCAGAGTGGCTGGGGCCAGGCTAATTGCTCACTTAGACTGAGTCCTTCTTGAGACCTCTTTACTTATCTCCTCTCCTTATTAAGATTGTAGAGGTAACAAATCACTGAAGTTTTGAAATGTGAAGGTTGTTGTCTTTATGCTGTACAGCCAGGCTTTGATTTCAGGAAGCTGTGCTGCAAGTCTGCCTGTTAATTAGGGAGTGCAGCGTGGTGGTGGGTTTGAAGCTAGGATGAGCTTGGGCTCTGAAGACAGCCAGTGCCCCACCATGTGCTATGATACCTACTCAGTAGATTTCCTGTTTTCTATTTGTCTCCGCTCTCATTGTGAATAATATTTGCACTGTGAGGAGCGAGGCTTGCAAATTAAATTATTTGTTTGCCACTGGCGGTGCTGCATCCAGGATATGGCAACCAGTGTTGGTGCCCTCCCCAGTTTGGGAGGGATACTGAGATGCTGGAGAGGATACAGTGATAGGGTACCAAGATGTTCAGTGACCTAAAGCACATCACCTACAAGGAGATGTTGAGGGATCTTGCCATATTTAATCTGGTGATGACAGGACTAACTGGGAATCTAATAGTACTCTGCAGCTACCTGAAGGGTGTTACAAAGAAAGTGAATCCAAACACTTCCTCCAGTAGTGACAGAGGATGGACACATGCTGAAGTTTTTCAGTGGTCATTAGAAAAAGAGGTCTCTAGAGGCTGGAAGGTTAGTATAGCAGTGGAACAGGGCGCCCAGAGAAGCTCTGGGCTCTCCACCCCTAGAGGTAGCTGAAGTGTTAGTTACTATCCTCGGCCAACCCAGCCTTGGTGGCCTTCAGCATTAGGGTGGCCCAGGTGACCTCCAGGGTCCCTTCCAACAACACAGACACAACAGTTATTGCCTAAGTGTATGCTTTTCCTAAGTGCAATTTACGGTGCTGATCTCATTCAAGTCTGTCTTCAAAGCCCTGTTGGAAGTTTCTGTTTTAGGGTTAGATGTGGCCTCTGAAAGCCATGGACGTGACCATGTAGGTCTGGGGACTACTGGAAACATCTAACTCAAAGCCAGTTTTTGTGAATTCACATGAAGGCGGGCAAGTACATGGCCTAAAACTCATCTGACTGACTCTAAAACACCCTTGCTTGAAGCTTCTGGACATGTGACAAGCCTTAAATTGACAGCCCTCATCCTTCCTGTCTGGGAACCTGAGAAGGAAGGGAGCAAGAGGGATATTGTTAGATGACTTTAGCTTTCCTGCTCCGAATCATTAGATAATTTTAGTCTTCTGCTTGTCATACCACAATAACCCTTGTGGGAAAGCAAAGCTATGACAAAAATCCCACCCTGAAAAATCCACCCTGAAAGCATGAGCCAGAAATAAAGCACACAGAGAGAAACTTTCTTTCTTCAATTTAATTGAAGTTACTTAGAAAAATAATCAGGCTTGAATGGCTTTTTTTAAGGAAAGATTCATGAGCAGTTCACACTTGTGTTGGCAATGTATAATTTAGCTTTTATCTTTATTAACAATATATTTAGGTATGAGAAGATACTTTTCTACAACAAGCCTTCTACTGCATACAAATAGGTTTTAAAAAAAAAATCCAACCCCACATCGATGTTAAATTATTCGTACACATTGTATTGTGCATGCATGTAAGAAAATAACACTCTCTGTAACAAGAGTAATAGTAAGGACAGTCCCTTTTTGTACCTGAAAAGTGCAGCAGACTACAGTGAAACCCTAAAACACCTGGGGTCAACATACTTCTAAAAGCACTTCTGCTTGTGGATTATTTATTTCACTTGTCTTATGCAGCACATGGTTCAAGCAGTTTGCAAGTTTCTGTGATAATGAACATAGTTTATGAAGAGGCTGAAGCACAGACCACATCAAGTTTGGAGGGACATCCCACTGCTCAGAAGTCACCACCATGTTCAGATGGGCCAAATCTAGCCTGGGCTCCAGATTAAGGTGCTTGGAGCCATCTAGGGGGAATGAACCCCTGGCTGTGGGTATCGTGCCAGGCAATGAGCCACAGGCGCTGCTGGCCTCAGTGCTGGCCCTGCCAAATGCCTGGGAGGCTCTGGCTGCTCAGAGGTGGGGACAACTGCTCCTTGAGCCCAGGGGCCTTGAGGGGTCTGGGGACAGAGGTGGGGAGTGGGACCATCCCTGAGGGGTCCTCTCTGCTTCCATCACTGCTCGACCATAATTAATGCACATCCTTCTAAAGCAGCAGCTGCCCGGGTGGCCCTCACGGCCCCATGAGCACAGCTGTATTTTGCATTTTGCTGTGGCTGTAGTTTTGCTTGGCCACCAGCTGTGGCCATAGCAGAAACGAACCCAAGAGGGGAATAGGGCTCTGGAGCAGACTGTCCCCTCCATTCCTCTGGCTGGGAAACCCAGTGAAGAGATGTAGGTAAAACCAACCTGGGTCCCCAGCTGCCCCCTCATTGCAGTTGGTGGCTGACAGTTTGCTGAGATAAGGAGGAACCATCCTGAACACCATTGTGTGGGTGCAGTGGAAAGAGATATATTTTGGCTCAGTCAAAACAACACACCCAGTAGTCAAAAAAAAAAAAGGCTATTACTTAACATTTGTGGTCCTCCTCTGACCTGGTGAGGGCTTTGTGCTCACCACACAAGACATGATCATACCCAGCACGTCAGCTGTTCATTTTAAATACAAATCTATAGCCTGTTCACAGCACCCGAAAATAGATACAACACACTAAATGGACAGTTTGTAGTAATTTGGGATCAAGGTTTTTAGAAAGCAAGTGACTTTAAGTATCCACTTATGACCACATAAAAGCCATCTCAGTGCTGAGTATCTGCCTGCAGGGCAGCCCTCAGCCAGGAGGCAGAATTTAGGTAATCAAACCCAAAGCTGCTGCTAAAAATCCCGGCTCTAGCAGCGCTCACCCCTTAGATCTCCTGAACATGTTTTTCACCTAAAACTTTTCTGTCATAGCTGTCAAATAGGGGTTTTGTGTGTCAAAGCAGTGAAACTAAAGAGAGGACTTCAGAACAGATAAAACGTGGTGATGACAGGGAGAAGTACAAAAAGAAAGGGGGGGAAGTACATCCCATTTAAAAAATATTTACTTTCAGAAGCAACTTTTTTTTCTTAAATGAAAAAATTCACATCACAATCAGTTGGAGGGATTAACTGAAGAGAAAATTGGACCAAAATATAAGCACTGTTGGATACAAGACCAAACAAGCACACAAATAGTTTGTGGGAAATACTGGGAGAGGGGAAATCTACCCTCACACAGTTTATTTTTTTTCCAAACATATACCCATTGAACTACGAACAAAAGAAAACCAGGGCACACTGTGATAGGCACTTGCAACAGCTCCACACACTCTAAATGAGACAAAACTGCTTTCAAGTAAAACACCAGCCAGCGATGATCAGGAAGTCAGAGCTGCCAGGCGCAGACAGCCCGCTCTTCCCTACTCACTAGGTCAGCGCTCCGGGTTATAAACAGGACCTGGGTTATGAAAACTGTGGCTGTTCCAGAATGGATGAGAGATATATTTGTAGGGTATGATAAAAAAAAATAATGACCTGAATCCAGGCTAAGAACAAATCCAATTGTGAAAGCTCTTCAGCTGCTGTTTGTTATGTTAATTCATTCTTCACTGAGATTTATTCAGCAACTTATTTTTATGTAAGATGGAACCTATTTTTCTTCTTTAACCACATACGTATCCTGGAGACTAATGTAATTCAGCAGATATAATTCAGCTACTGTACAATACAGCATTTTCAGGATTTGGCTCCGACACTGTTAAAACAGCTTTGCCTTTAGCTGAGATTATTTAAATATTCACTAAGTTTTGGGAGGGTATAGTTTGATCGATAGATTGTCACCCAGGCAAGTTGAACTCCCATTTTAATCATCAATCAACTTTAAAACAGATTTTAGGTTCCCACAAGTGCCTTGATTTAAGCTTCTGCCTCCTTCTGCCCATCAGCTGGCTGCTGGCACTGACAGCTCAGGATGGGACAGCTTGGGGCGGCTCCAGACCATTCCCCAGACAGGTGCCTGACACCCACTTGGTCATACACCTCCCCTGCATCAAATTAAAGCAAATATTTGGAGAAGCCTGTACTTCTGCCCACTGAGCTTGCTAAGAGATCCACACTGAAATTACATTTTTGTTATTTATTTGCTGTGAATAGACTACTTGCTTGCCCAAAACTATTGCTTGGTTTGCTATGCCTGGTACAATCTACCATCCCAACAAGCTGTTATATAGAAAACAAGCACTACTGAGAATGTTCACCTTAAATAAAAAGGTCATGGTCTCACACTAGAGCTTACTTAGATGAAAAACTAACCCACTGGAAACTAGAAACATCCCTGTCAATGGTATTTAGGGATCAAGTAAAAAAAAAGCCTTCCACTTCACTCTAGGACAAAAACCATGAAACCAGCATGTAGGAAGATGAGACCTTTTTTATTGCCTTGCATGCTCAGAGGTCAATACGAAGATTACTTTCTGACACAGCCACATTCTTTATAGTAACATATCACAGCCAGTGTTTTCTGAGCAGATTTTGGTTGCCCTTCCTAAGATCAGTTACGGAAGCCTGACTTGCAGAGGAAGGAGATCTCCCACCCCCATCCTGGATATGAACTAAGTGAATGCCAATTGCTTTGGGCATTCAAAAATCTCTCTTTCAAAATGCTGATCTTTTTCTGATGGATGACCCAATCTGCATTCATTTGGGTCAGCAGGCTTCAAATTAAGAGACAAGACTGGTTATATTCTTGATAAAATCTTTAAGTCCAGATAAAAAGTTCATGGTTTCTCTTCCCAAGGAATACATTCACATTTCTTTCAGTCATGGGTTTTAGATACCATGAATCTATCAAAAGCTATTTTACTTTCCCCTTTCAGGGCTAGAAAGACAGATTTTTTTTTTTCAGTACGCTTAAGTGCAATATAACCTTCCAAAGAAATTATTTTCACCACTCTTATCAAAGCGTGTGGTATCAGGAACCACTCCCATTTTTGCCTGCATCAACAGCTGATGGAAGAATATTATTACCCAGAGATATGCTCAACTGAGGAAAACACAAATCCAGACTCCTTTTGTCAGAGTGTTATCTTATCTCTGCTGGGGAAGCGACACCTACCAAGAGACCATGTTTTAAATAAGTATAAATAACATTAATTAGAACTGGAGGAATGCAAGATCAATGAAATTCACCAGAACACAATTAACATTTTTTTAAACAGTGTAGCAGTATTATTCATTTCTACAACTAGATCGTCACAATCCTGTTACCCTGCAAAGAGAGCTGTCCTTTCTTACAGTTGATTTAAATAATTTTGACTGTGCTGCTCGCAGCATCATTCAAAAAAAGAAAATATTAATTTACAAAATAACCCATTCTCCATATTTATTATGACAAATAAAAATCTTAAATAAAACAGGCTTTCTCTCCCCTCTCTCCCCCCAACCCATCCCTCATTCCATTTTCAGGTAGCTTGGCACTGAGTAATTGAACATTAAAAAATCAAGTTTGTAGACTTCATACAGCTGCGTTTGGTGCTCGGAGCTGATGTTCTGGAAGAACTCTGTGGTCATTTCATCAGTAGTTCTCGTAGACTTTGCATAGGTGGGGAACTTCAGGTAGCTGCCTACTCCTGCCAGCTGAAGGATGTAATTTGAATCCTCTTCGAGTGTTTCATATTTTCCTATGAGGTCGTAGTGAATGTGGCAAGGGTGGCAGAGGGAGTACACAGTCTGCCAGTGCTCATTGAAGGGCTCTTCTCTTTGGGTATGCGGGTCGATGAGATATGCCACAAACTCTTCAAACTTCACGTCATCACCTTTACGCAGAGCTTCCTGGGTTGCGTTTTTCCTCTGGCGCCTCACGATTTTGGTGCCGTATCGCTTGTGGAAGGAAGTGTTGTACTTCTGTGTGAACTTGTTCCTGTATGCTGACACCAGTCTCTCAAAAGGCTCGCGAACAAAGAGGAACTTCATGTAGTTTTTCAAGCGGTGGTTGATCTCTGGGATGCTGTACTGGTTGAGGGTTTTCAGGTTGGAAGACACATGGGCTTCGTTGGCTGGGATTTCCATTGGATCACTGTACTTGCCTCTTCCCGTCAAAACCATCATGACTCTCTTCCAGTTTGTGCAGGCCACTTTTGGAACATAGCAATAGATCATTTCATGATCTTCATCCACAACCAGGTGTTTGAGATCGTTGGGTGTCAGCACGCGGCGCTTCCTGCTTGACACACTGTTTGCTCGGCACGTGTCTGTCACTTGGTCTCGTCGAATCTGATGAAGAATTGCTGTGTTGGACAACTGCAAAGAAAGCACATGCATCAGTAAGTCAAGCAGATGGGATGCTTACTGCCTTTTTGCTTACTATATAAATTAGAGAAAAGCAGATAAGACAGCAGAAAAGCAGATAAGACAAGTAGAAAAGCCTGTATGGAACTTAAAACAGTTCATTATGTGTTCCTATGCTAGAAGATAACCCTTTTTGTCTCCAGACTTCTTGCTGCCTGAATGCTGTTCACAAAGTGCCCAGGGCTTTGCTTTGAATTTAACACAAAGGAGTGAAAGTTCTCACATAGCCTGAAGGCAAGTGTATTTACAGAACCCTCATCCTGAGATGCATCACTGCTTCTCTTAGTCCTGGAAAATGGATCTCCCCTCCACTGTGCAGTCCATCTCACGTCTACAGCAGTGCTGGACCCTGCCTGACCTTTTGCTACTGATATGGGGAATACTCCAGATTCAGAAAATTTGTCAACATGAAAACAACATGTGGCTCTTGTTCCTGATGTTTTTTATGCCAGAGAATTAATAATCTCAGCTTGTTTTTCAGCTGTGACCTTGGCAGAAGAAACGAAGTCCATGGAGATTCCTGCTGCTCTCCAAGGGAAACATTCACTATGATGTGACATCTTGAGGAGGAGGGGGAGAATTAGCTATAAATTTGCTTTTCTCCTAAAGCCATACTGACAGAGGAGGAAGGAGCATGTGGCCTTCTAACACATACACGGAGCACTATGTTCAGCCATAGCCCTTTACTATTTTGTTATTAGTGCCCTAACTTTCTACTATTATTGTGACTGGGTGCTTTGGAGAGGCTGTCTTAAGGGGGAGCAGCTGCACTGAGATGGCCACAGTCTCACCACTGCCCAGATTGTGTCCAATGACAGCAGAACGAGCTTCTGCTAAGGCAGGTAATGAGCTGCTCTGGGAAACTGGGAATACTAGCCCAAACAAAGGACTGTGCTCATGCAGGGCTCCTGTGTTTGGTTATTCAGAGCCACCTGAGGTGGGTCTGTAGGCACACTGTTTTGATGTGCAAACATTCCCTCACTGCTACAAATAGCTTTCTACATATTCTGAATAAATTGCATCAAAGCAACAGGGGGAAGGTTTTGGTAATGTTATTTACATTTACTTAACCCCCCCTTACCTGTGTATTTCAAAGAGCATTACACACAATAATGCGTTTAGCCTCAAAGCCAATTATTAAGGCACGTATTGACCCTCCTATTTGATACTGAGGAGGTCTGAAATTTCTTCTTTCAAAGGGAGTCTTTAAAAATGTTTATCTGATGCATTCTCATTAGGTTAATAAGAATCACAGGATGCTACAATGAAACAGCTGAGGCAGCCTAGACTGTATACATTGACTATGACAGTGTTTAACCTTTGGTTATAGGGGTCTTCCCCCTCGATGGTATAATACCCTTGACAAATGGTTTTGCACCAGTTTGGGGCTTCACATTGAACTCCAGTTCGTGCAGTCATGGTTCAAATCTCTGCTTTCAATACAGTTAGCCCTGGTTCACGTTAAAAAAACCTCAAAGAACGGGATCCAAATGCACTTTACACACAAAATCCAAACCAAACCCCAAGATGGGACCAAGCCAGTTGTAGGTTTTCTGAGCTTTAGAAGGAAAGGATATAGAAATGGTATTGTTATGGACAAACCCCAAGAATCCAGGCTTCTCCCAACCGAAGAGCAGCAAAGGCTTTTGCAACACATAAGCAGAAGAGAATACCTCCCTCTGAGCTGCGTTTGGTTGCAGAGGAATGATCCCAATGGATGGACATCACCATGGGGGTGATGCATCTCAGACTTGGGTAAAGGACTTTTTTCTTCAGGACACTATTTATGTGCCAAGCCTGGGACCTCAATATTTTGTACAGTGCCACCCACAACTTCTCTGAATCTCTTGATACTTTCCTCATCTCATCTCTTTAGCCCCTTTGTTCAGTAAAATGTAGGCTAATGGTTAAAATATGCAATAGCCCAGTGCAGCTCCTTTAGACAGCTTGGCTCGGGTTTTTGTGCATGTGTGGCATCCCCCTGAATACCTCCCAGGTGCACTTCAAGGGCAGTTTTGTGTTATAGTCCAAGAGATGAGAAGCCAGATGTGAAATGTGCAGGAAAACTGACTAGCGGGGAGTCTCCAAAATAAGATGTTAGACAGCAGTTGTCAAGAACCATAGAGATTTTTGAAGAAAATAACTTTTTCTGTTAAAAAAGCATAAACCCCACATGTTTCAATTTATGCTGTCCTCAGACAGAAACAGAACTTATGGTCAGCTCTACACTAGTTAGAATTACCAGCGAATAAATTTTCAAAGATCTTAATAAAATCCTATGCAAACACACAGACATACAAATTCTCCTCTGCAGACAGACAAAATGGTGAAATCTCTCCTCCTGCAGATTGCCATCAATATCATATAGCACAGTACAGCTGTTTGCCTCTTACTTTAGTGTAAAAAAATACCTGAATATACTGCTACATTACAATATATTAATGCACTGTATTTGCTTTTCTGCTGCTGTTCTTTGGATAAGTACAGAATTACATGGATGAGATTCTATGGCCTGTATTAGATAGAAGGTCAGATCAGATACTCTAATGGTTGCTTTAGACCCCAATCTGCAGATGAATCTCTGTAGAGCTGTGCTTTGCTCCTGAGCTCCTGATTTCATTCCCACATCACTAAGCTAAGCACTACTTCCCCGTATATTAACATAAATGAGATTTTTAGGATTTCGGAGTAAGGGGAAAAACATAGCCTTAGTATTTGAAATTATAAATGAGCTTGTACTACAATAAATTCACTTAAAAGATGATACTTGCACATTTTGAAGTGGTACTTGTCTCCCACTCTTTTGAAGACAGACAAAACGGCATAAAAGTTTGGTCAGCTACATTTATTAAATACGCACCAACATCTCAGAGTCAGCTCTACACATGCTCTGGCCTATCTGATGGCATACAAAATGCATATTAAATATCAATACAACACTAAGAAGTATTGCCCTACTCTCGTAAATTACAGTGCCATTTGGTATGGCTGATGGATGAAGAACCATGCAGGAAATACAGCCCTACTTAATAGGGTTTTTTTCCTATTGACTTCAGCCTATTGAAAAAAGGCCCAATTTAGTGACTGTCCTAGAACAATGCTAACTATATCAAAACCCATTTTCTTCTGCAGCTTTTTGACACACCCAACGCAAGCTGGAAGAGCTGACCTATCTGCTTCTCCCAGAGCAGTAAAGAGTCCTGCTAGCTCTCCTTGAGCTAAAATGGTAACAGCCCTCTCACTGAAGGAGTAGGTGACATGAAAGACACACTTGCACTGCACTAGTGAAAAGCCGGGTGAGGCACTGGAGAGCCTTTAACTGAGTTCCTGCAGAACCTCTAAACTCTTCCTTGTAAAACTGCAAACTCCAGAGGACTTGCTCCATGGCCCCAGAGCCTAGAGCAGCATGCAAAGAAATCATAACAGTATTTTTTGATATTTTGATATTTTGAATATGGATATTTTGAATATGGATATTTTGAAATGATATATTAACACTGAGTTCTCTGATTCTAATTTAGCTCTACCTCATTTTAAGTTACAGGCAAGGCCTCTAAGCCACATAATAGTTTCTCTCCTGAAGCTGGTCAGAATGGGGAAAAGAATAAAAGATTACACAAGATTGGAAGTACATTTATGTAAAGATCCACTTGGCCAGTGAAAAATATGTGCTCACAACTAACAAGGAAAACACAACCTACAGATTTAAGCAGTCAGAGATATAAGGGATCCAAGCGATAGATATTTTTAAACCCATGGATGGTGAAGGGCAAGTCAAACAGTTAGGGTCAGGGACTGTCTTCCCCCAAAGCTGCTACAGATGTGGCTACAGTGAAGTTATGAGAGTGCAGCTGCTGCCTGGACACTGACTGCTGCATCTATGGTTGTTACCAGAAGTCCCCGTTGATCCCACAGTTCAAGAAGTCACAAGCAGTAATGGCCTAAATCCACCCCATTTTTGGAGAGGGCACTTTCAAGCATGTGTGTAGGTTACCCTGAGAGCAATCTGGGGATGGTGATAAAGACAGTGCTCGGATCTGTCCTCTGACAGTTCAAATTGGACTTCAGCTGGGCGTGAAAGGTTTTGAGAAGTCATCTACTAAAAGCATCCATTCTTCCCTGAAAGTACTGACAACACCATAGATGCACTTGATCATGGATTTTTTTTCCTGCAGAAGTTGTAGCAGGGGACAGAGAAGAAGGGCACATCAAGATCAAAGTTTTTCTTCCTTTTCTGATGCAGCAACCGAGTTGAACAGTGAGGCGATACGAGCAGCGGGAGACTCCCAAGCTCAGCAGCATTTAAAAGAAGGAAAAAAACTCAGTAGTCTGGGGACACTCTGATCCCAAAAGCTTCTCATCTCCATCAAACCCAAACTAACAATCTAACAACGAGGGAGGAAAGCTAAATCCAGCATACTCGGCTCATGTGGATGTCTTCTGCGTAGTGGGGGGGAGGTGGAGGCTTTGAGTGTAATGTACTAGAGAATATACTGACCAGAAATACATATACTGACTAACTGACAATCACTAACCCACAACATGCAAAGGTTATTCAAGGTAAATCACAGTAATGAGCTGGGAGGTGTTTTCTTCTGGTTACTTAGGCACAGCAGGATAAAATAATCTTTGAGGGCCTTTCCAAGCTTGATAGCCAAGTAGCGAGTTCAGATTTAAACACAGGACACTTTTTATTAATGTTTATTTCTGAATACAGTAGTGTACTGCAAGCTAGGAGCGGAGACTAATCCAATTCACAGGTACCTGCACTGAAAGCATTTTTTTAATAGAAGGACGGAAATACCAAAGTGTCACTCAAAACACCCATTAATTAAATTTTGTCTCGCTATAAAAACAATAGTGTGCAAGGAAGTATCCACTACGCTTACAAGGTAGGGTTTTACTTACTTCCGTTGCACTGCCTGCATCTGATGCTAGTTCTGCACATTATTGTATTCAGGCTCACATCCAGTCTACTTTAGGTGTGCTAACATAACATTTGGGCATGGCAGACTAAAGGGCAAAATTATCTAAACTTGTTTAGAATGGAATAGGGAGGACAAATACTGTGAATGGGGTTTGCAGTCCCATGCTCTGCTAAATTGCTCTTTCTCTTCAGTTTTGCATGAACGAAGACTTTGTGTCTGCCTTTAATTCTTCAGTTACACTTGTGTTTGGAGGTTTGGATTCTGTCCTACTCTAGAACTACGAAGTCACCATGGCATTGCCCTTATCTGTGGTCCAAGCAGCTATCAACCAAAATCAGCTGCATCTCTGCTGAACACACAGTGGGGTATACCCAGTATCACTGTTAAGAAGAGCTCATCTCTACCATATTCTTCTTAGTGGTATTTGTTTAGAAGGTGTGAGCAGCAGACTCACAAACCATTGAAAACAAGGTCTTAACATGAAAAGTTAAGACAGACTATAGGTGGCACCAAAGGTCCTAGTTATGTGACAGAGAGCGAGAGGAGAATTTCAGTTGTCTAAATCTCTCAGGTATCATCAGCTCGCCTTCCCCCATCAATCAGCCCACCAACCACATTATCCAAGTTCTAGGAGGTGTTTGTTATTTAATACATAAGAAGTTTCTCAGTATTATTTATATTTTCCACAATGCTTAGGGTTTGGTTTTTTTTTGAGCAGGAGGTTACATGTAAGCACACTTCCAATCTTATTTTGACACAAAAAGCATGAATAAGATTCTTGCAACCTTGATAGAAAGCCTTGAAGTTACAAACATTTTAGACTATTTTAATACTTGGCTTTTATGGTTTGGTTCCATAACTGCCCTACCTGATGTATATATATTCTATATACAAAATTCTACATTGTTTTCTTAAAAACATTCAGCATTAAACAATAAAAGGGAACTAGCAATTTTTCATACTTGACTGTCCAAGCATTTCTCAAATCACCGCAAATAATTATTACCCTTTATTACCTTTCTACAGATGACAGTAAGACAATTACAGCTACATGAATCAAAACACTGAATCTAAAAGAACAATTACATTTTAGATAAAGGAATTTTATTAAACTGACCTGGATTGCAAATTTTTTTAAGTAACGGCTTTGCAATGTTTCATACTTTGGCTGATCTGACACTTTAGAGCACGTGATTCTTGACCTAACTTTTTCAAAGAATTCCCAGCACTCAAACAAGAACCCCACCAAAACTTCAATCAATATTTGTTCAGAGTCCAATAAAGCAGACTAGAAAGCACATTGTGTGTACTGAAGACGAAAATGCTTAACATCTTCCCTGACAACTTGCAGATAGAGAAACTGGCATACAAATTCAGTATGAAAATGTCTCTAGAGAGTGGATGGATAATAGAAGATAATAAAACTAATATTAACTTACAAGCCTTTTTACTAAGCAAGAAAATTTCAGAGAAATTATACCATCTGAACAGAAACTCTTGAAATATTACAATGCTGCTTTCTTTTCTCCATTTCGTGCACTGAACTCATTGCCCCACAGAGATGACAAGGCCAAACACATTTTTTCAAATAATTCTCTGTATTGCAACCCAAGATAATCACACCATTTTCAGTTCCCACTGTACTGAATGCACCACTGAATGCACCATGTTCCCACTGTAATGAGTGAAAAGACAGATCAAAGCTGTTGAGAGTAAAACAGTCGTACACAGTAGCTGCTAGCATTGTATTGTCAAAAATCCTAAATTAATACATTCCCTCCTCCTCCTTCTTCTTATGCAACTTCATTTATGTGCATGCATGTATAATAGAAGGGAAGGGTGAAGTAATTCACCACTTGCATTTCTTTGGCTCCAGGGGCTACAATTATTTGAGTAACAACACACCCCAAACCCAGATCAACTTTGGCACTCACTCATCTTTGTCCAGGTATATGATTTGGACACTCGAAAACAAACAACATTAACTACTCAAAATCTGGCAGCAGGCACACATGCAGCCACAGACGCTGGTGCTTTCCTGGGAAAACTTCACAACTAGGTCATTAAGTATTGGCCTTTTTGTCTGGGAGAGAAAGTAAAGTCCCACAGTAAGCCTAAACGATGCAAACATCTCAAAAAATCACAGACGGACACCAAGAGACACCAGCTGTATGTTAAAACCAGCCTTTTCATCAGCCTAAGACTCTGTCACACAATAAGGTATGGATTTGGGAAGAAAACAGCAAGTGTCCTCATACATACCATCTTCCCCTGGATAATCTGGAAGTCCGTGAATTCTTTTTCTCTCTGTTCAAAACTATCTGCTATCAGAACTCATATAATACATGGGGTTTGGGGATAATAAGTTGAATGTACACGTCCTGTAAAATGTCTCCAATGAATAAGGAGATAGAAAAGTTGGAAGCACCCAGGAAGACCCAGCAGAAAGATCAATGGCTGGGCCACAGAGGGGTGAAGGATACGCTGCTGTGCGCGTTGCTGTTCTGAAGATATAGCAGAATCTTACAAACACAGAGCAAGCAATATCAAAGTGACCGAGTCTGAGTGCAATACACCTGAGAGGTAAGAAATCATCAGGAAGGCCAGAGGAGGCAAGTTGGGAATCATTAACACAAAAATATCTTCATGTCGGCAGGTTATTTTGGATTTTATTTATGGAAGACAAGTTTGGAGACTTGCATTGCATGTACAAAGAGCACTTTGCATCATCGTTCCAGCAGCCAATGCCAGTTGTTGGAAAGGAGGGGGAGAAGGGGAATTTGGCAGATGGCCAATCCTGTATTTTTTCTCACAGCAAAAAAAGAAGCAGATGAAACCCCAGGCCCAGACCTCAGCTGCGCTGGCAGGGTGAGGGTGACAGGACTGCAGCGCTTTCCCGCAGCAGAAGCTTTGCTGCTGGGAGCCCGACATCTCCATGCCACTGCTGAAGCAGTTCACCACCACTTTGACAGAAAAGGACAACATGTGATGAATTTGTCCACTTCTGGCTCATTCTTTAAGTACAGCCATAAATCACTGTTTGTATTAAAAAGACGAAAGGTTTGGCTATCCTATGAATTTAACTTTAAAATGAAAACTTTCTGGCCTTTCTCCTCCAACACAGACAGAGAGATGTGAACGCATGTAATGGCTGGAGCTGAGCTCATGCTCTCTGTACCTGTGCATGTAACCTGTAACAGCAGGGACCCAACCGTGATCTTTCCTGGTCCCCAGATTTCACCTCTACTCTTACAATCACTGGCCACTCAAAGCAGCCTCAAGTAGCCCTAAGGAGACTCTACCTATGACCCACAATGGACTTAATTATGCTAACAGGTGATTTGACAGACATACAGCAGCAAGGATTGAGTTTGCTCTCATGCAGCTGGGGGACAGGAAGCAGGGACCTGGTGGTGGAACACAACAGCATACCACATCCAAGAGTATGAGGCTGCACTTGACCTTCTTGGGTGAGGGGGGAAGGTGATTGCATCTGGCGTTACCTGGGAAAGCCTCTTCCAGAGGATACACCACTGCTTGTTGCCGCTGTTTGGGAAAGAGCTGGGCTTGTAGAACGCCCTCCAAGTCTGTGGATAGGGTTGATGTGACTTCCAATGTTTATCTCACAGCTCCCAGGTTGAGGGGAGTACAGATGAATCACAAACTGGGACAACCCAAGCCTGGGGACAAGCACATGTTTTGGGAAGCTCTTGCCAAGGGAGTGATCTGTAGTTGCTGTACTCTGCTATTACATCTCTATTGTGGGAGCTGTAGATGTGATTTTCAAGGAGAGGCTTGAGAACTGTCTACAAAAAGGCATGCCATGGACATGGAGGAGCACTGGGCTGGAGATGCATGGAGTCAGCCAGGGTGGAGCTGGGAGTAGCCCTTACAAAACAGAATAAGAAACTGCATTTCAATGTAGCTGGCATCTAGGAGACAATGGAAAAACTGACATTTATTTCTCTGTTGCAAGAAGTTGTGGTAGTAGGGGTGAGATAAGCTGGGTGGAGAGAGGAAAAAGGATGAAGTAGATATGTAAATACAAAAATACAAATTAACAACTCCGCAAGGAAGAAGGGAATAATCTGCTCTCTGGATTCACTGTGGTTAGGACAAGTAGTGACAAAGCTAAACAAGAGATTCAGTTTAGATGTAGGAAAAATCCCAACATAAAGGATATGTCTGTGCTGAAATAGCATGAGGAATCTCCAACACTGGGAAACTCCAAGAACCTGCCCGAGAAGGTGTCAGAGGCACCCAAATGATCCTACTGTGCCGGCAGGTGTCTCCTTATGGGCCTTCCAAGATAACGAACCTGGGATGGTGGCTCCTGGAAGCTAAGCTAACCATTACAAATCTAGGTGTTTTACATGCTTCAGGAACAGCGTTTTCAGCAAATGCTGCAAAGTCACACAGGCTGAGAAATCACTCAGTGCTTTGAATGAAACTTCCCTCGGGAAAAAGCAACAACATCAAACAATGGGGCAGGCAGAGACCAGACAGGTGCTTAGACACCACCACAACAGACAACGTGTGAAACCCTGCACAGGACACAGTGGAGAAAATACAGGCAGCCTGAATGCCTGAGCTGCCTGGGACACACATGCCCCACTCACCCCTGGCAGCTCTGACCTGGCAGACGATGTTAATGGATTTCTCAGTAACACAAATCCTCCTCCTGTACCTCTGGGTTGCAGCTTAGGTGTCACACAGTCAAATAGAAATACTTATTTTCTTCCCAGCAGGATATCTGCTATTTTAACAGAATACAATTTACTCAGTCCCATGCTAAATCAGGGTAATACGTTTCCAATTTTCAACTCAGCATGTAACGCACCAATATTGCTCTGAAGCTATTGAAACCCAAATAGAAAAACCACAAGATAGTTGCTGCGTAGCTGGTTGGTTTTTTTACATATAATTCACAGGTTTTACCAACCTGCTGGAGGAGAGGGGAACCCCATAATTACGTGTTTAGCTATGCTGAGTCCCCATCCCCCAAGACCAGCGCAGGCACTTTGCGTGGGATGCTGCAGGATGTTTCCTTCTAACATCTGCTCCTTCCTACAAACCAGGGATACAGGTTCAGGCCACCACCAAGAAACTCTGTGCTCATTTTTTTAAGATAGGATGTTGAAAGTAGAAGAGATTGTGTCTGAGCATATAACTCTGCTGTAAGCTCTCTGCAGTGAGGCTCGCTTGCTGTCTAACTGGACAATGCAAAGGCCTGGAGGAGGCAGGGAAGAGACAGCTGATCTCACCCTCCCAGCAGGTCAGTGGCAGAGACAAGAACAGATTTAACTTCATATCTCAGTCAGACTCTTTTCCCATGTAATGATTGGAATGAATTCATCTGGAAACAGAGTGGCGAAATATCTAAATACTTCTGATATTGGATTTTTTTTTCTCCTCAACTAAAATCAACAAATTAACATTGAATTTCTTTTATATCCCCTTGATGAGTTTATATTTTGCTCAGACTAAACCTTGCTGTTCCAAGACAAATTTTCCTGGCATTTTGTGGAAGCTGCTCACTAATGTTCACAGAAGGTGACTAACCAGCGTTGCTCATTCTCCACAGCCTTAATTACAGCTAACTGGAAACTTTTCACCTTTTTGCTGCTGTACAAAAAGAATTAGATGACCCCCTGCTTGAAAAGACAAGAGGTCTTTTCTATTAAAATGCTTGCATCTATTTATAACCTTAATTACAACAGGCTTCCAAGGAAACCTACCTGCTGCAGAATGAACTAGTACAGAAACAAAATTTGGGGTTAACATGGAAAGCCTAGTTTATCAATAGCTTCCTAGGTCTTCTACCTTCTACCTTGAGATAAATACCAGTGGCTCCAACTCTGAGGGAAGCTCAGCCCCAAACAGGCCATCAGCGGTCATTTAGTCCAACCCTAATGCTGTCACTATTAGAATCAAAGAGGGACCAAAGTGAAAGACTGAAGGTGTACAATGACACAGGAGACGGATTTGTTTGTTTTTGCAATATTTCCTGTTTTTCTTTTTTTTCATTAAAACCCCAGATGTTTCAGTCTTTGTGCACTGAAAGAAATTCACTGCCAGTAGCCGACCACAAATGACTCCACCACAGGCTTCTCTGGGAAGCAAAGAGCATATGCGTAAGGCTGCCCACTCTGTTGGCCACCAGTGCCTCCTCCCAAATGCCAGTGTACCACCTTCACTGTACCAGCTCCACACAGATACCAACAATCAATGCTCTGCAGACCCAACCACTAAGCCCTCGCTGGAAACTTCTCATCTTGGTCCCTCTGAATTTCAGTGTGGGAGACCTCAGCACAGCTATAAAAGAACAGAAAACATACCTAGGTAATCCTTAGATCCTGACAAACCTAAAAGTGTCTTGGTTGTATTTTTAAGCATCTGACTTGCCACGTTAAGCCTGCTTATGTTGGAGCATGAGGGCAATGTTAAAAGTAACTTTCACCAGTGACTTAAGACAACTGGAAGGTACAATTATCAGCATGATGCCTTGTTAATCTTCCTCATCTCTACAGCTGTTTTTACTGTGATTTCTAAGGGCTCTCTGTCTCATCTGATAACAGATCCATTTAGGAACTGCATACTAATGTTAACTTACAATAGAAGAACAAATTCTTAGTATTTCTTTAAATGGCAGCTAGTTTTTTGAAAATGCTCCCTCAACTACACCCTGAAAGAAATTGCAAATTATCTTCTTTTCCCTTTTTTAATGCTCACTCTTTTTTAAACTTCCCAAAGAAAACAAGGAGAAAAGGCAACTCTGAGCTCTTGCTTTCGGGATCCTTCTCCAGCTGCAGCCAAGCACTGTCTCCTTACTCTCTGCTTCTTTTACGGATGCTTGAATGTGTGCCAGTCTCTCATCAGTCCCCCCTCTATCCGGTGAAAGGGCTGGATCCCTCTTCGCAGCTCTTATATCCCTGTCATCTGCCTCGTCCCACCTGCAGCTTGAGCATGCCAGCAAAGATCTGAAGAAAAAGGAGCTCCAGGATCGAGTCTTTCAGCTAGCTCTTGCTCTGCATGCAAAATTCCTCAACGCAGGTCCTTGCTGTCCCTGAGCTGACTGCAGCGCTAGGTAGGCACTCACGGCATCTGTGAGCATGGAGGGCACTGAGAGACTGGGGAGAGATCCCTGAGCAGCAGGGCAAGGCGAGCAGCGGAGAGGTGCCAACCCGCAGCCCTGTGGCCCAAAGGGACACTAGTCTGAAAGGAGTGAGTTGAGGCATTCAGCTGTGCAAGCGAGGGCAGCCAAGAGCACGCACTCGACGGAAACGCGTCCCCTCCTGTGCAGCAGGGAACAGGACAGCTCTGTCCCCCACACAGGGCCAGTGCTGTTCCACCTCCCATGGGGCTCCTCGCGTGGCAGAGGTGGGCGCTTTGCCTTCAGCTGCTCGCAAAGGCAACCTTCCTTCAGCACAGGTAAAATGTAGAGCCTCACAGTTTACCTCCACTGTGCTGCTTTGTGGTATTACAGCCTTGGAAATGTACTCATGGGGGAAGTGACTGCTTGGCTATCAAATACCTCCAGCCACCGCTGGCTTCTGCTTGCCTACCCGAACCAGCCTGTTACTATTCTCAGGGCTTTCAATTTTTACAAGCTATTTAGTTTCTCTTTGACTACCAGTAACACTGGTAAGCGAGATGGGAACCCATATGTCTCCCTATATGCATACAGATGTATACGCATACTTCCCTCCCTGCCCATATCCCAGTGCTAAGCACCCAGATGGCATACTGTCTTATGTTGGTCACAGACCAGGGCACATGGGTGTTTCCAGGCAGTACCAAGGTACTGAAAGACATTCTTACACGTAAGTAGGCGGGACTGAAAAAAAATCCAGCAGCACAGCGGAGAGGAAGCTTGCACTGGCACTGATCTTGTTTAGGAGGGTAATCTGAGAAGTTTCCATGGTCCCCATGGCAAGTCAATACCTGGGAACCACTGTCACCTCTTTGATGGTTTCACTCAAGACAGCAGAGACACCTGATGGCTCCTGAGAAACACTAGGAGTTGACACTGTTCTGGTTTATTGAACAGAGGTTGTCCTTCTTCAGAGCTGCCAGGTGACATGGATTTAGGGGTTGGGAAAAGCGACAAGTTCACAAAGTGCTGGAACAGCTGACGTTCCTGACAGAAGAAGCAAACCTAAATTACAGTTTCCAGCTAAGAGAGCTGTCATTTCATATTCTCTGTGCAGTGATTTCCACCCACTGGATCCATGAATGAAGAGCTAACAGTTACTCCTCCAACATACAGCATTGCCTGCTGCAGACCCTGTCTTCACAAGGCATAGAGAGCTGCCAAGCACCACTGTGCCCTTCACCTCACAGGAGGGCTTCCATGGCACAAACATCTCCTACAAACATGCTGATAATTAATAGTGGATTTTGCTCTGCGAATGTATCCTGCCTTTTAGGCAATGCATTAGCACAGCTGACCTAGAGATTAACAACGGCATCCAACTGCTCTCAAACCCTTTTAGTTTTGCATTTCAAATATAAAACTGATTTCATGACAGTCTTCCTGTTGTTTCTAAATCCCTTCTGGAGTTTAATACCAGCAGGAACAGATCACCACATGAAGGTCCTTTAGGCGGTTTGCTTCCACTGTGCCGCTTTTTGGTATTACAGCCTTGGAAACATACTTATAAGGGAATTGACTGCTTGGCTATCAATATCTTCACACTTAAAATGCTTTTGATCAGGTGTCTGCAATCCTATATCCATTCCTGTAATCTGGGGGTGTATTTTCCAGCTGCTGTGTATCTCAGATAGCACAAGCAGGGAAAAATCACAAAGCCTCTTCTCAACTCTTCCTACTATTCTCAGAGCCCTTTTCTTCCTGCTCCAAGACCTAACTTTATCTCAGGTTTTGTTTGTTTAAAAATAAACTTTGCACAAAGGGGAAAGCATGGGTTCAGGAACAGTGCAATTTCATTCAGCTTCTTCCGTCCTCCCGGGTGCTCTGTTCTTGCAGCTTGCCATTGCCTCTCTTTATGCACATGCAACTGCAAGCCCTCAACTTTAGCCCCTTTCCCCAGTGCTCTTCAGAAGTGGTTAAGGCCCCCTAACTCACCTTATTAACACCACTGTGTTCTCTCAGCTCATGGTTAATGCAATACAGGGTCCAAGGTAATCCTAGTTATTTTAAGGTTAGCCTTAAGTCTTCATTGTACCTGAGCTTCTTTTCACTTGTGCCTCTCATTGCTCCTTCCTCACTCTCCTTAGCTGCTCCTCATTTAACCCCTCCTGCTTTTGCAAGCTGCACTCAATACTGCTGGAGTTCAGGTTGAACTTTCAAACCCAGGGAGGACTGGGAGCACCAGAGGGAGATGCAAACAATTTCAAAAGAAGACAGGAATGTTAAACTGAATGAGTAAAAGGCTGCCCAAAACACACATAGTACTTAGGTAATTGAGATAAAGCAGCTACCATACACTACTAGTTTAAACCTGATGCAGAACATCTGCTCCTGTTTCGCTTTTAATGATTCATGTTCCCTTGTCTGCATCTCCTGAAAGAGAAAGACCACCTGAGCAGAGATAAACTGCAGGTTCACTTTTACCATTTCCAGGAAAACACTTGCCAAGATTAGCTGAGAAAAATTGAACTGCTGAACTATAGCTAGGCTATACAGAGGCCATGCATCAGCCTAATAACACTTTTTCTTCCCTCTTCACCCACCCCAACACTGCAGACAAGACTGGGCTCCTCTTGTCTTCTCCCTCCCCACTTAATTTTTGTGGCTCAACTGTATCCTAAAATTACAGCTTGTTGAAAGCACTGAGATTTCTTTGCTCCCTGGGGTGAAGCGGTGGAGCAGTCCCGAGTTCACTAAAATATGGGCATATTTTAGCTATGACCTGTCTTGTTAGGGACTGAAGGCAACAGATGTACACATTCAATGGGAATAAATGCTGGTTCCCCAAAAACTCCTCAGATAAACTGCAGAGGGATCTGCAGGTGCTGGCATGATGGATAATTCCTCCTGAAGCTGCATCCGGAACCGCTATTGCAGACTCAGGTCTGGGATAAAAATAACACTCAGTACTTATCTGGTCTTTTCCCATCTGTAAACTTCAAAGCATAAGGCGTCACCCCTGCTTTCCAGATGTGAAAAGTAAGCCACAAAGAACCAGTTCAGTGTTGCTGCATTTTTCTACCATCTTCAGAAGCTGAATGTTGTCCTCTCCCAACATCTCTTCCCTGCCCAAGTACAACTCTGCTGGGTTCAAGGGAAGACAACCCAACGCTACCAGCACTTTCAGTTTTCTTTGATTCTGCTCATGTACGAAGATGGGGGTGGAATTAAATTTTTCAGCCCTTGTTTCTGGTACTTCTCTGGGAGAATTTCAGAAAAATATATCTCTTTAAATACTTGTCCTCCCTGAAGTTTCGAGTCCTGCCAGTTACATAAAGGTTAAGTAAATGATTTCAACTGGAGACTCAAAACTCAAGTGGAAATATTGTGGCAGTAAAGAATGCTGGTATCACCAAGCTTACAGATACTCAAAGCATTTGGTTTAGACTTATACCTCTCCCTCTTTGCTATTTCTTTCCTGACCAACACTTGCAAGAATCCAAGAATCACCATCAGGTGGAACTTCCATATCAAGTTGGTGTCCAAAAGAAATTAATAATAGATATTTGGTACTGCCTGCTGTGAAAATGTATAGCATGTACTGCAGCAACACATACAGTTTTCCATTTATCAAAACAACTATCTTATATGCCACTGAGATCTAACAGAAAGTCATCAAAGTTCGGTATAGTCAGAACCCTACAAAGTGCTGTACTGAGGTTAAAAAAAACACTTAAAGTACAAAAAGGAGGGTTACATGTGTTTTTTAATTTGATAATATGAGTTTGCCACACCCCTGAAAATCAACCTGAAACAAACATAAAGTTCACTGATCTATAAAGGCCATGGTGGGAAGTAAAAGGCAGCATCTCTTTTTTTCTGGAAAAGTATTGGGTTCACTGCAAGAAACAGAGGTGTAAGAAGCATAAAATTTATCTGGAATAGATGGATAATATTAAGTCAGACCAATCCAACTTGGAGAAGTGGCATTAAAAAGCTTGCTTACTGGGTACAGCTTAAATGAAGTACCACAACTCCCTCTACCAGCTTCAGCCTTCCACATCTTACTCAACAGCATTAAAAAGAACTAGAAACATGGTAAAGAAAACGAAGGAAAGCATGAAGGAAAACAAGTATTGAGTGATTCCATGAAAAAAAAAACCCCAGTAACAATGCGACATGCTGCCTGGGAATAGGTCTCTGGGTTTGAATGGCATCTGATAAAGCGCTCTGGTACGTCAACATCTGCACAAAGATAAATGAATGGCCTAAAATGTCTGTCCACGGATGACAGGAGAAAAAGTTGGTGTACAGGTTTTTAAAGCAAGGAAGCAAGTGAAGTCAGAGCCTGGCTCTAGAGTTAGAAAGTAAAGGGGAAGGAACAAAGAGAAGAAAACAAAAATGATAAGTAGTAAAAAGATTGCTCCTGCATCTCTGGGCTGATGAGATTCCTTTGAGAAGCTCTTGCCTTTGATGGCAGAGGATGACATCTCTCTGGGACAGCAGAGGAAAGGAAAACAGAAAAGCCTGTGATAGATGAAAACTACTAAACAAAAGAGGCTGTCTGGGGAATTAATATTTATGAAATGCAAAAAAGAGTGTAGTAAAGTAAGAGAGAACATAAACCTAATAAAAGCAGAGTTGTTCTGAATTAAAAAAAAAAACAAGATGTAGTGCCTGCAATTGGGTGCTGTACTATCAAGATACCAACTCCCCTTTGTCTCAGGCAATGTCAAAACAAAAAAATTCATGTACAGGCCTGATCCAAAAACCAGTGAAGTCAATAGAAAAAAAATTCCTCTTGATTTCCAAAAGCTTTTGATTTGACTCTTCGGGAATTTCTGATGTTGTTAAGAGCTCAAAACCACCACTATCACCTCTTAAAGAAATCCTATTGCTCACCCAGTGGTACAGAGAGATGCTACAGAGCTGAAGGGTTACTGTGAGAAGTTGAACAGCTTCTCTGCTCAGTAAAGAACAACGTGCAGCCTCTATCTTGGCATGGAATGTTGGGGGGAGTTACCTGCAGTGTTATGGAGATGATTATTTTTGAAACTATGTATGGGAGTTCCTGCACCACGGGCTTCTTAAAGCCTTTCAAAATCTACCACCATCACAGGTGTGAGCTAGGAAAGGTGTTCTCACTCAAAGACCCTCCTCTTGCCATGGAGTATTATAGTATGCCATATTCAATGCACCGTCAAGTCTTGTTTTAAAGTCCATTTTCTTTTGGGAAGAAAAGTGTTTTATAATCCTAGTGCATCTTTCTGTTGAGAAGCATATCTTCTGATAGTCTGCTAAGGCTTATGTTTCCTTTTTTGCGTGGTTTTTTTTTTCATTATATATACCAATGGTTGGATGATCATGAATGTGGAAATGGCTCAGTTAAAAAAGGCTGAATGAGAACCACTGTGACCTCAATTTGGAGTTTGTTTCTCTGTGGGTTTGTTTCTTGTACGGGATTTTCATTTTAGGTAGGGTTGTTTTTAATTTCCAGGAATGGTTTGCTCTGTTTGATGCCCAAGGACTTGCACTAACAAAGCCCCGTGGTTCTGTGAAAGGAGTATAAACATAGATGTTAATCATGTGAAAACCTTCCCTTCTGCACTATTCTTTTTCTTTAAAATGCTCCCAGATTGAGGCCTTTAGATGATGTAACTGCAGCCCAAGTCCTCAAGCTCAGAGCTACAAAGACCATGTAAAATGTAGCATCCCTTCCTCACAAGTGACCAGCTTTGAAAGAGTATTTTGTACGATAAGGAGCAAGCATGTCTTTACCCCTGGGTTCTCACAGTGTTCAGAGAGCCAAACTGTGCAAACCCTTTGTTCAGCCCCTCTTTGCAGCAGCCCTTAGCACCCAGCACCAACTTGAAGAGGAATGCTTACCCCAGGACAACAAAATGTTGGGTCAAGGCTGTGTGGGGTGACACAGAGTTCTTCTTCCCACCTAGTGTAGTCAGGGGAGGGGACGCAATCTACCACAGGGGTGACAGAGCAAGAGTGATGCTAACCCACCTTCACCACTTTGTTCTGTGTGGGCATGATGGTGCAGCAGGGATGCCATCTGGCCTGATCCTACCTTGAGCCCATGGCCATCCAGGTGACAAATCTGTAGAGGCAACTGCTCCTGGAAATATCAGCTTCTTCATGGGGAAGAAGTGAGCTTCTAGAGAGAAATGCCAGGTCATGGGGCACTTTAGGCCTATTAATATAATTTAGAAAGAAAAAGAAAATCCATGCTAGGCTATTAGCAAAAATCAAAAATCAGGTGTTAGAGTGCAGGGAAGACACATAAAACACTGCATTAAACTACGGTAGTTTTGCTCTACCTCAGGACATAAAGTTTATTGAGTGACTCCCAGAAGAGGGGAAAATGGATGTGGCATTCTGCAATAAAGTCTATAATTATTTTTTTATTGAAAATCCATGAAAAGTGATCGACTCCTCATGTTTTTTTGTGCTGTTGGCTGGTGAACGCCCTTGTCCAGCACTGCCATAATGGGAATAAGACACGCTGGTTGAGAAGGGCTGTGGGTTCGTTTTTACCCCTTGCAAGAAGCCATAGCAGAAGAGCCTGTGAAAGAACCTGATTCTCCCTGTTGTGTCAATGAAAAAGAGCAGCTGTGGGTCCATTCACCCACCCAAGGACACCCCAAGAACCTAGACAGTTGGTAGGCAGGACCTGGCCTCCAGCGATTCCTGAAGGTGGGGGAAACAGTGACAGTGACTCGTCCTCTGAGCTCGGCTGTGCTGCAAGAGCCAAACTCATGAACGTGTTTGTGGCAAACCAGGCCTAGTGTTTTGTGACTCATGGACACTTCAGCACTTCTAGCCATCTGGTTTCCCAGAACTGGCCAGTCTGATGGGTTTGCTGCCAAATTAACAAAATAAAGGAAATGCATGAATATGCAAAATTGTGGGAATGCAGCTACAGATGTAACATATCACCTCACGGAGATTTAAAAAACTCTGCATCTGAGATCAGACAGGGTGTGTAGAGAAAAGATAATTAAAAAGATTCACTAGCATCGTAAGAAAACGCTTTCAAAAATTATTTGCACAACAAAATTTTATGTTCAAGGATGCTAGAGTCATTCAATACACAGCTCACAGCTATACAGCTACTGCAAAGAATAACAAATATAATCTCGGATGGAAAATTTATAGATGTGTTTTTAAAATGCACATGCCGATACCCTCACTTTGCTTTTTTTAATGGCCCTGCCTTCTGTGTGTTCATGGCCTTCCTGAACCTTATGCAAAGTTTGAGAGGACTTGTAAATCAGTTCCTTTCCTGGATCTTTAAACAGCAAGTGATTAAGACTAAAAGCAAGCTCTAATTATATCAAAGAAACCACTCAACTAGTTCTGGCAGTGGTCATCAAGAATGATGCAATTTTGCCCCCTCTGTGGCTCAAGTCAAGAAACCACAGACTATTCACAGACTCAATTCTTAAAAGTCTAAATCTAGACAACAGTAATTTACACTTCAGTTAGTCACACTAACCTATTTTTTATATTTAACCTGGCAAAACCTGAAGATATAGAAAACATATATTTTACTTAGAGATTAAAGAAGAGCACTGAGATTAAAGTGCTGTACACTGAATAGGTGAACGCCAACAAAAACACAACCAGACCAGACCCATCTATCACCCAAACATAAAGCAGCAGTCTTCCATCTGGGATATTTGGGAACAAGCAGACAGTTTATATCTGTGTAGTATACACAGTCCACACCATTATAAACTCTTAGTCCCACTGTGAAGCATGTAAACATTATCACCGTTAAATAAATGTGAAACTTGGTCATGCTGACATGGTGAGTCTGTGGCAGGACCAAGCAGGACACCCAACAGGGTCCTGGTCTCCAGTCCTTAACACCACCTTCTGTAAGTCATAAATCTACCAAAATAACAAGACAATCAGAATAAAGGTTTCCTAGTTTCTAGTCCAATGTTTACCCTTCTGCATCAGACTTCTCAATTTTCTTACTGAGTTCAGTGCTCAATAAAAAATGTGTTTGCCATTGACAAGGCTGGAATTAAGCACAGCACTATTTTTTACTATGTCCACATTTCACTGCAAGGAGACTGTGGTTCAGATCATGAGCCTTATGAAAATTAATGTCAAGATCTCCAGTGATGTCAAGGAATTCAGAATTTCCTTCACTTGTGTTTGTGCAATATTCAGAGCTGTGAAGGGCTGCTTGCCAGTTGAGACCAAAAAGTTCTGTTACAATAATTAATAACAATTAATAAAAGCAATGGGGAAACTGAGCAGACCTCAATTAAAAAAAAGCAAAGAAAGTGACTAACAGTGAAAATACAGACAAATAACATTAACACACAGGAGGAATTACAAAATGACAAGGGCAACAATTTTGATATCCTAAGTATGAGCCCAGTCCTGAAAGTTTAAATGGTTATATGACCAAGGACTGCCAAAGGATGAGAAGAATTTGATGTCTAAATCAACACACTGACAGTGCTCTGCAGGTGCCTCTCGTGGTGTTTGTTTGTCTTAACCTCTCTCACTTTGAAGTACATAACATCTCTGTTACGTTATTGAGGTCTGGTAAGTTCTGACCTGAAGACATTTTGCCAGTCTTGCAGGACATCTTTTCTGCGTCTTCAGTCACCAGGAGCCAATGGGAAAGTCATGCCAAGGCAGTATTTCATGCTTTCAGTAACAATCTAATTTCTGCATCCAGGTTTTTGGAAGAAAGAGTTTTTATTTTGAGCAAATCCCATGTGAGGGATATGCCTTGGTAGACAGATGGACACTTTCGACTTACTGGTGTAGCTTATAGAATCTATTATTAGACAGACAGACAGCTACTGCCTTGTTGTACTTCATATGTTAAAAACTATTTACTGTAATGCAGAATACTGTTAATGCAATCCAGAAATACACATATCTGAAGTGAAAGAGAAATGCTCTTATTCCAATATTATAATTTGGACCTTGATCAAAAAAATCAGCTGCATTGCACTTCATGGTTCAGATTAACTACAGCATGCCTGTAAAATGGTATAACTAGAGAGGCCTTATAATAGGTAAGGAGAACAGGCACCTTTGCTGGAAATTTCCATATTACATAATTACACTAATTTCCATATTGTGATACAACATTGCTACAAGACAGAATACTGCCTGGTGCTGCATGCAAGGATATGAGAACCTTCAGACTGGTGTTTAAGGCTGATTTATGGAGACCCAGAACAAAACCCCACCTTTGTATGGACCTTTGTAAGAGGTTGCAGCAGGCTGTCATTTTTTTTTGTGTCTGCATAGAGGCTGGCAATCTGAGCACAAAATTTCTGCCTTCAGATCCATAATGCACAGAGCATCAGTTAATGTCAATGGAAATCCCTTCTGGGGACTGAATTCAACATGAGAGAGAAAGGTGGGTACAGAGATATGAGAATGAAGTTTTCACCCTGCAATTGAAAAGGCTGCTTTCTGGAATGTGTTCAGGGAAATCGTAGGATCATAGAATGGTTTTGGTTGGAAAGAACCTTAAAGATCATCCAGTTCTAACCCCCTGCCATGGGCAGGGATCTCTCCCACTGGATCAGGTTGCTCAAAGCCTCATCCAACCTGTCCTCAAACACCTCCAGGATAGGGCATCCATGACTTCTCTTGGCAACTGTTCCAGTGCCTCACCACCCTCACAGTAAAACATTTCTTCCTAATATCTAATCTAAATCTCCCCTCTTTCAGTTTAAAATCATTACCCCTTGTCCTACCCCTGCACTCCATGATAAAGAGTCGTTCCCCAGCTTTCCTGCAGGCTCCCTTTAAGTACTGCAAGGCTTCTATAAGGTGTCCCAGAGCCTTCTCAAATGCCTGGTCCATGTCACTGTCAGACTTTCTGCACAGCACTGCATAGCGAAGGGGCACTGTTGGACCCTTTTCCAGCCACATCTGCGAAGAGGGTCCAATCAAAACTACCAACCTTTTGGGCAGGCAGCTCAGTACTCAACTGGGCCTCCCATCAGAAATATGAATGGCAACCTGCATTACAGTAGGCTGCATGGAGGTTTTTGGTGTAGGTCACAGCTGTCATATGTAGACCAGGTCCAGCAGATGAGGAACCACATAACAAAACTTCTCTGCAATATGATACCAGCTTCTTCCTTTCAGTTGGGAACCACAGAATGGACAACGGATGCAAGGGATTGGGGTACTACAGAATAAGGTTCTCCGGCCCCTGGGCATCCAGACCTTGGCCCTGCCTCAAGTGTGTATGCGCTAGAGAAAACTGTGGTTGCTATATCCTTGTCATCACCCTTGTCATCAGACCCAGCTGCGGATGCTGAGATCAGTCATGAAAAACAGGTTTCTGCCTGGGATCTGTGCAAATGGGACAGCTAATGCTGTGGTTTGAGCTGGCTCTCAGCCACTGCACTGAAGGGATAGAAAGCACGTGTATTGCCCTAAATATGTATTAAAACAAAAAGAACCCAAATTTACCAGGCTTTTTAATTCCTAAGCTAAATCAGGTCTATGAAAATTGCAAGAGTAATTTTAGTCGAAAATAACAGGCCTGGTCTGAAGCCCCTTTTATATATTACCCTCCTCAAATTTCCAGAGCCTGGATACACTGTCAGGCTGGGCAAACTTTACAACACACTGCTGCTCTCCGTGTTTAATACTGCTGAGTATCGACCTAAGCTCTGCTCACACCAAAGTCTGGTCCATGAGATGAACAGCCCACTTCAGTGGGAAATAAATTAATATAATGGCAAGTGCTTTTTGAATGCCCACCATTCTCACTTTGTATTTTGGGTTTTTTTAATCATGAAATTCCAACTGAGAAAGGCAAAGCTAGTACAAATATAGAAATAATAGCACAGAACTACTGGAATCGTCCTGCAATACCTTACTGAGTAACAGGCATGGCTCATCTGACCACTTACTTGCGATTTCAGTAGGGTTCATAAATAAGCACTGAACAGATATATAATCCAAGTGCTGAATTTTATTTTTGTTATAATAATAAAAGCCACAGAGAAAGATTCATGATAACATGAATCCTCACTCGGCTGCGCACAAGCAGCAGCATTCATTACATTCTGATGATGCATTTAGCCCTAGGAATACAAAAAGAGTTTTACCTTTTTTTTCTGGCAATTTGCATGAAGTGTACAGAGCATTTAGTCTTTGAATTAATCAAAATAACTCTGCCTTCACTGAATAAATATATTTGAATACATGAATAAATAATAGATTGAGTAAAATAATGAAACTAATTTAAAGTAAGGCTGAGAATGAGGTCACAGTTTTTATTAAATGTGACATTTTCTACAGTGTTTACACTGCAAGAGATAATGGCCTATATATTTTAAAGAGGGTAACAAACCATCAAAAATCAACTTTAGATAAATTAAAGTAGCTTAATTTTCATCAAGTACTGGGCTCTTAACCTAACTTTCTGAAAGTCAGGTTAAAATGATTCATGATGAAACTTGTGCCTAAGAAGAAAATCTTCATTTAAAACCAAAGGAACCACTTAATTGACAGTCAATCCTAAGGAATAGAGGTCCAATTGAAAGGTCAATCTTGCTAAAGCTCTCAGGCGCCTCAGAATTAAATAGAAATAGTCTATCCAGTACTTGCATTTCAGCTATAGACATACCATAAATACAATATACTGAGTATCTTAAACATAAATGCTAAGATTGCATAAAATCTTGTTCTTGGAAGCAAGTAGAGAATTACTATAGACATAAACAGAAACTAAGCTTGAAAACCTCTCATGAAAACTCACCAAGACACCAAGTCAGATACAAATTCTATTCACCAACAGTTGACTTGAGGACAACTCTGTTTTACTTGGCAGCCTAAATTCATTGCTTGCCCAGACAAGTCAGCAAACAAAAATGTAAGTAAGTGAAGCAGGTACTAGAAATGAATTCAACTAATCTGCAAAAAGAAGAGAAAAAAGAAAAAGATGACAGATGTCCTAAATAGTGAAATCCATGGAATAGACCCTATAACACCACCCCCACCTCGCTTCATCCTTGGCCTCCCACCAGCCTGCATTCAGTGGGCAGTAAGGAAAGACTGGACATACCAGTGCATGGTAGCAGCCAGTTGCCAGATTGTTTTCATTTGCTTCTGTCTGCTCAGGGCTCATGTCAATTAGCATAGGACAATCAGTACTTCATTAAAACCATAATGAAAAGTCTAACTCAAAGAGATTTATAATGTTGTTCATTACCTCTACATTTGAGTGCTGTAACTAAACGAGACCTTTACTATGGTTCACCTCTTCTAACTGTGACTCCGTGTCAGGTTTCATTCATTTAGCACCTACATTGAATGCTCCTTCGTGATCTGCTTGTTATTACCCCTATGCTCTCAGCTGTCTGACAGGCTGAGTTTCTTAGATCAAAATGATCCAACAGCACAGCAGCAGGAATTGGGGTAATCAGGAAGATTTGTCCCACTCTGCTCTTTCTTCCAATGTAGTGGTGGAAAGGTTACTTTGCCACTAATATGTCATATGCTGCATGGTCATAGTGAAAAGGGCTAAATAGAAGAACACCTGATGAAGTTAACTAATGCAGTGTATTGATATGGCAGCCTTTTTCAGCTGAAAGAGATTTAAGTCCAAACTTGCTCTACATATTGATCAGGCTGGACCAACCCAACTCTGAGCCTGGGCACTGTTCTATGTAGTCCATCCTGTTGGCCAGCACTCTGCTCTGCCCCATGCAGCCCTCTCGCAGACAGTCTCTAGGCACAGTTCAAGGCTTTGCCCTGATCTGGCCATCTAGACAGTTTTGGATGCAGTCATCCTGGTCTAGAGGTGAAGGGTGTGAGCTGTAGGGGAGCAAACTGTGATACAGCAGTTCATCTCTGGGACACAGAATAGAACCTGGCTCTCTTTGCTTTCTGTTACAGCCCAAGCTTTGTGTTCGCTTTGCTCCAAAAAGCAAAATGTTTTCGTTTATACTCCGATAAGCTTCTGAGTTTAAAAGCTTCTTTGGTCTTTTTGTTTTCACTAAGAAAAATAGCTGATGTTCCTCGTCATTTTAACCTTTGCATCAAAACCTTTATAAATCTTATGCATTCTAATTCACTAATATTTCTGGTATGGTGGAGTTATTTTCCCAAAGCAATATTCTCAAAGCATAATGCAAGCAGTGGTGTCGGCAAGTCATTAGGTTTAGTGATGAAGCAATCTGCAGTGGTTTTGCCCCATGGAAGCTGCAGAGAAGGAGCTTGAAGACTTTAGCTGACTCCACATAAACTTTCCTCATATACAAAAAAAAATTAATTTAGACTCACAATAACTCAAGCTGAAGGCTGCCTTTAGGCTGTGATAACCTCTCTCCATATAGCAAGTTTCCCCAGTGGTCCCGGGAGGAACTTTCTGTGGCAGGAATGTATGAGTTTTTTCCACTGCTATGCCCAGGTATTGCAGCAGCTGAGGAAGTGGGTAGAGAAGGAGTTTGAAAGATATTCTTGGAAGATCAGTGAGGAATTGAGGATAGGAACAGTATGATTTATATACCCATGTGAGAAATCGAGGTTTTAAGTCAGTGCCAGTCACACTGCTCTGAATGATATCAAGGGAGTTGCAGAAACAGGATGGAGTACTTCCCCAGTTCCAGCCAGTTAACCCTGGCATACCATAGATTATAAATACCAGTGATTTATTATCCAAAGTCAATTTACCACGTCTTTGTCTTTAAAAGTACTTAGGAAAACGAGGTGAATGAAGTACAACCTCCAATGGAAAAATCAATGCTTTTTGGATACATTTCAAACAGTCGGCATTAGATAAAGTAGCATTGCTTTAGGGACACCTTTCCACACCATTTTTTCCTTTTCTGCCTGAAAAATTAGTACCTTACATCCCTTTTAATTAACTCTCATTTAGCCAATAATGCCAGTAACTTCGAAGTCATAACTCTTGCTTATGCAATTAGAAGCAACTTGATTCAAGCACAGAAGTCCAAAATACATGTGCAAAACCCTTCCAACAAGCAGTTCTTCTCAGAGGGGATCAGATATCTGAGACCCCACTGGTATCATTAAATAATCCGTGCTTTTCTAAATGCCATCCTCTGTTACTTGACAATCCCCTCGGATACTCCAGGCACAAAGAGTTCACTGTCGTCTTTTAGTATCAGAAGGAAGCATACTCATTATGGGGATGCTTTCGACAATAATGCAAAGACAATCCTGATTTTTTGTGACAATACCACCAGGACTGGGCAGTACTGGATAGCAAACCCCAAGTCATGCCCGAGTCAGAGAGATGAGACTCAGTGTTAAGTCCTCTGCACTGTCTAACATGGTGAACTTCAGAAGTTCACATGAATCTTCTTGTCAGGCCCTCCTGCAACATTGCCTGGAAGCCAGGTTTCTGCTCCAGGCTGAAGGTGCACGGAGCGCATGACTTAGTGTCTAGTAAATATAAATATATAAAGACAGTAAATAAAAAAACTAGTATAAGAGGTTAAACAAGTTAAATCAGCTTTTTTTTAACCTCCCCACAGGTTTTTGCAGAACATATGCAGGAAGAACTCACAGGATAAGATTCTCCAGCAGGAGATGCCATATGGGATGGTGCCAAGGACTAGGTGGCAGAAGCAATAAAAGCAAAGAAATAAATGAAACAAAAGTAAGGAGAATGATGTGAGCACAAAAAATAAAGGAACCAAATGACCAGAACTAACAACCTAGAGGCATGCTCCCTGTTTACATCCAGGCACCAGGATGGAGTGCACCCCAATGCTGTTGGTAGAAAAGGAAAGTCTCCCACGTTGGGTACATGGTATGCACATTTCAGGAGAAAACCAGGATTTTAATTTTTTTTTTTTAAAAAAGTACTTAGGAATGTTGTCACTTTGACCAATTCCTTTTGCAGCTTTGGGCAAGGAATGCTAACCCTTAGCCATAGTTTTCCTCCCTCTACAAAATGCAATTGGCAGTTCCTACTGCTGCTTGACATGGAGAATAATATGCATTTTCCAAGCATTTAGAAGATTAAATACTCCACGCTGTTTGATTTCTTTCTGTTACTCTTGATACAAATCACACAAAATTGTGATTCATGTTTTAATACTGATCCTGTAATTAGTTCAGTGCAGGTAAGCCTTCACACTAGATACAGTCCTACATTTCACTCACTTGGATGCCATTGTAACATTGGGTTTTAGATGCTAAACCTTTTCAAAGAATCCTGTTTCATGGTAGTCAAGAACATGTTTCACACTGTGGTAACAGCCTGTTGTAATGATACTTTATCTGAACCAGGCCTGCTCATGCAATTTACTTGACCTCCCTCATATAGGCATCCAGATGAGACATCAACAGCACCACCCTCATTACCTAACCCTTACTCCTGGTGAGGAAGCGTCGGACAGTCAGTGCACAGACTAAGGGTTCATGGGAGACGCTGATCTGGCTTGCGGTCCTCTGTCAGCTCTCCTTATTTTAACAACCGCCCGACACCTCGGAGGCTCATCTCTAGCAAACTGCTTTCTGAATGTGCTTTACAGTTTGGTGTTATCGCTCTCCACCACACTGCATCATCCTTTACTGTGCAGGAGGAAATGCAGGGTGCTGGTGTGTCATGTTTGAGAAGCTGTAACGCACAGCATCCAAAGCACAGCAAATTCAGTGAATACCACTAGAACCTGCTAAGCACTGGATCATAGCTTTAAAATCTCCTTACAGAAAACTAAAAAGAATCTGACATGGTGCTTCAGTGCTTCACCATAACAGTTTATTCATTGTTTGTGAGTTTGATGGGTCCCCTGAGGATAGATCATTCATCCTTCCCCTGAACAGCACCATCGGATTTGTAGAGGGTGGAATCCTGGATTCCATGAGAAGCCATCTTACTGAGCCCTGCCAAAAGGCTTCCACCTCCAGCCACATGGCTGTTGGGCTGGCATGGCTGATCCTACCGGCTGATCCCACCGCTGCACCCTTTGTCAGCACCCTGGGTGGCTGGTGGGGACAGGTGGAGGATGAGTAGTCCTTCCTGCCCTGCTCCAGAGCAGCTGAGGATATGGCTAGTGAACCCAGGAACACTCCTTCACTCCTTCAAAACTTCCTGCCAGGAGCCCCAAAGAGCTGAGCTCTATATCAGATGGTGCAATCCTCCTACCCCATCTGACCTTCCACCACCCATCACAACATTATGCCTGCATGGGGTCCTCCTCTCCCTGCAGAGTAAGGAGCAGTGTTGCACTAAAGCAGCTCGGCAGCTTTCGAAAAATTCTTCTCACTTTAGTTAACAAGAAAATTAGAAATCCATTGAGTAAAGCTTCAAAACATACTCCATTCTCTGAGTCTGTTAGGGTAGCGTGTGTAGGAAGTTCCTGATCAAACTGGACTTTTGGCAACAAAAACAACAATAGAAATAACAAGTCCTGTCAAATTTTGCATGAGTATATTTTTTCCTTGCTGGGAAATGATCATTGAGCAGATTATACCAATTCTAAACATTTTATAAGCACTTCCACTGCTAACAGCATATGCCCCCCCCAGATGAAATACTATACTGTACCCATGTATCCAGACCATTACAGGGAGAGATACAGTCCTTGGCTATTTTAGGCTTCCTTTTGAATCAAACTCACAAAGTGCAATTGCAGATTTTCATTTAGTCTTTTTCATAAAGGTAAACTCTTCTCATCACAACTGATTTAGAAGCAAATCAGAGATGTAGCCAGTAACACAGACTCATTTTAGGCATTCAGCACTCCAACTGGCATCACGCTGTAAGCAGAAATAAGGGTCTCCTTTCATTCAGGAGAGAGAAGGGAGCTGTTTGTATGGATGGACATTACAGGCACTGTCTGCTTCAGAGCACACATCCAAGAAATGGCATTCAGCTGATTTAGTTAGTGGGCTGAACAGATCATGTATTAAAGGTCTTCGTATTTACATGCATTTTTGAGAAAATATCAAGCTCCAATTCAGCTCATCATCTTGATGCAGCCATGCACCTAAGTGTACATTTAACAATAATGCCATGCTTAGTTGTTGTGAAAATCAAACAGCTGTTCTGCCACTTTGCAGAACTGTCCCTTCTTAACAATGGCTACAAAAACTAATACCAAAACGTTATTTAATCCCCATTAAAATAATCATCATCATGTCTTTACAAGATTGCTATAGTTTCTAAAACACATAGGAGAGCAATTTTCCACACATTTTGAGGACAAACGTGTGCCTCCAGAGAATCTTGCCATGTAGTATATGCCATTGGATGTCACATAAAAAGCAGTGGCTCCCAGACTACTGTCTTCCTCTATTGCTACTCCCTTTAAAAGCTGAGAAAATGATGGATGAAAGCTTTGTTATCTAAAGTGACACCACAAACTAGAGATGGAGACCAAGAAATAGTGCTGCACTAGATACAAATTCACAGCTTTCACCTTCCCAAATTAAGCAGTGGGGATTAATAAGTACTTATTTGTGAAGAATGCCTCACTCTGTGAGGAAGCAATGCTGAAATGAGTTGCTGAAGTGTTTGAGAAGGTTTGCTTGAGGTGATAAAGTCAGGGGAATTAATCACTTAAGTCAACAGAAGTAGTTCAGGGTAACAACAAATGTTCTGGTTTGGTCAGGTTCATCATGGCTTTAGCTTGAGACACTGGTGCAGGGTACACTGTGATGTGTTACAACCACATTTGCTCCCATGAGCAAACAGAAAACAGCACTGTCTCATACTGCAGCAATTCACAAACTTGGTCCATGTGTATTACTCCTCCTTTACAGAGTGGTTTTCAACAGCCAGATGCGAGGGCAAGGACAGCCAGCACATTCTGACTACCCCTTCTCCTATGCCAAATGTCCTGTTAGCCACCAACACTGCCCATTTCCAGCAGTGGATCTGCTGCAAGGCACAGCTGAAGGTAGTCACATTGACCACCTCTTCCTCACACGAGTTCCATGCACATCAGCAAGGTCATGTCTTCTTACAAGTTGTGCAGTGCAGATCAAGCATTTGCATCCTTCATGTACAAACAGACATTTCAGAGGGATTTAAGGCTAGCCATCTTGTCTCCTTCATCTTTTGCTTCAAAGAAAGCCTGTTCCTAGGCCCTGAAAAATAATGCTAGAGATGGATAAGTACAGAGTTTTCCAGTTACTGAGCTCCCAGAATCTTAGCTTTGAACCACACCTTAACTAGAGGCCACACTGCCTACATAGTAGGCAAGAAAGGAATTATAATGCCATATGCTGCTTTCTGTATTTGCTGTCTTATGTCTATGAAAGTGCACCCTGGGAGGAAGCCTCTCCTTATAACCTACTAGGAATGCCACAGGCATGACGACAAATGTGTAGAACGGTAGCCAAACAGAGCTCACACCTCTTGCATAAAGAAAGGCTGTTGGAAGCATCAAGGAAGGAAAGCCGAAGCACGTGCCACATTGGCTATTGTCCTGAGCTACACATCACCTAGGCTCAGCTTAGAAAAGCCCTTGGGCCATATGTAACTACACAATCAAAGTCGGTTTCATAACACCCAGTGGGACTGTGTTATGGTTACCAGGTATCTTTAATCCCACTCTTTACTAAGTTCTGAGAGATTGACTTTTTTTCATGCATTCTTGCATGCAGTCCTGTTAAAGTTAGTGAAGACTACAACTTGTAATAGCAATGGAACCAAGAAGAGTCAAGGGAGCATTTATGTTAAGGCAACAGGATAGGCTCCAAAAAGAAAACAGATATCCTCAGATATGCTAAGAAAATTGTTGTAAATTAAATTATGTTGGGAAAAAAAGTAAATTGAGAAGTGTTAATGTAAGGAAAATGACAAAGATGAAGGAGACATTTACTTCCCAGAAATATTTCCTTTAGCCAATGACCCACAACACAAAATCTTCTGCTAACTCCCTTAAGCACTGTACCAATATGAACATACGTAAACACACTAATTTCTTACAGAATACAAAGAGGTTTTCTCTCTGCAAGAACAACAATGTAGGCTCAAAAATGCATGCTCTTCAGGATGGTGATTATTTTGGTCAATTAACTGAGTAGGGATAGCAGGTCTAGCGTCACGAGCAACAATAGAGCTCTTATTCTTGGAACCAAATGCATTTTTTTCCAAAGCTGAACTCACAAAACTGACTCACAGACCTGTCAATCAAATCAAGATCAACATGTTCCCAGATATAGCTCAACTGTAGGAAATAAGTTACTGCTCAAGGGAGACTCCCTTGAGACGAAGTTCACCTCTGGAAGTCGACCAACATCAGGTACCTAAGAGAAGGACATGAAACCAACCCAAGATCCACCGATGTCTTGACTGATCAGATTATTCACTGTCAGTTTTGCTCAAGATCAGGCACTTAACTGCACTGCATCTGCCGTAGGGCTTTTAACTGTGGATCTGTGGTCTCCAAAAGCTTGAATAGGTCAGTTTCATTGAGATAGAATGACAAAAAGAGAGCTCTGTAGAAAGCTGTTTTCTTCTCCAGAAAGTAGCTAAAATGATTGTGTTCAGAAAAGCTACACTTGTTATGTGGAATAGCAAGTTTCAAGCCTGAGAGCAGTGACACTGTGATGACAACAAACTCAGAGCTAAAGCCTCTCTTGTTGGTGCAAGCAGTTAAAAAAAAAAAGATAAATATATAGCAAAGAAGGATCAGAGCAAAAACTGTTCTGTCTTGTCCCTGAGGGTAAGTGCTGGTAGCCTTAACGAATTACCAGGACCTCAGTCAGAGTATAAATTTTAGAGAGATTTACATAGAACTACTAACCCACAATTGAAACCCTGAGTTATATCTATATTCCTATTCACTGTTCTTATTAAGTAAAAGCCATTTTCAAGACAACAGAACAGTCTACACTGGAGTTGATCACTAAAGATAAGCCTCTGCTGCTGAGTTAATTCAGGTGACTGGCTGCCTTGCTCATCTGAAGCTGATTGCGAATGGCCATCCCGCACAACTTCACCTGAGCCAGTGCACCCTCACGGGTACATCATATAGAGCACCAGTCATAGCTAAGGCTTGCAGGGGAAAAGCACCTAATCTCCTGGGCTTCCCAAAGTAACTATTTAGCAGTCAACAGCGTGAGGTCTTGTTTGTCCTTCTGGGCACACTATGAATAGCAGAAGATCCTGAAGTAATATGAGAAGAATATAATTACTTGAGAGGGGGATAGTCTTTGCAGGACCCTTGCTGCAGGGAGGGTTGGTAAACATCTGGAAGCAAAGCAATATCTGAATATATTGCAAGGTGGGTCTGCTACCCCACCTCCTAAGCACTGCCACATCCAGAAAGGTAAGTTTTGTGTGTGATCAAGGACTTAGTACTGTAGAGAAGATAAAATCTCAGTCTGCAGCCCACTTGAAGCTCTCTGTTACACGAATTCAATTGCAGAAACACAAGACACAAGGATGATATTTCACACACCTGGAAATTATCTAGTGCAGTGCCTGGAGCTGTTAAAAGACCAGCAATTAACATAAACTCATCTCACTCTGTGAGAGGTCACTGCTTTTCAGGCCAAGCCTGACATCACTCTGAAGGACATCTGTTTACATGTTCCTCAACCTCCACTAACCACAGTATAAGCATAGCACGTCACATGAATATACTGTAGACTAGTGCCTCACGGTCACTATTTTATGAGTGTTCAGCAAGACTCAGAAAAAACTTCAGATAACCTCTGCTAAATGAGGTTGAAATGTGTGAAAGAGCCCCTCTTACTTTCTGAGCTCTCAGCGTAACACACTAGATTAGTTTAATCCCAGTGGATATAAATCCCAATAATTCTGCCACAGCAATTTATGCACTGGATATTAGAGGCCCTTAACATCAGCCATGGTAATTACTATAGGAAGTGAGACAGGAACACATGGCTTGTACAGGTCTTTGAAGGGAAGAAGCCCATCAGCCTCCAGGCAGGGGGAGGCTAGGTCATGTCCTTCTTGCCCTCATTTACACTCAACCTGCCATTATTTGAAACAACTGAAGGAGGTGGAGAATAATGTAGATGCAGAAACGGAGGTAGGCACGTTTGCTGAGTCTAAGACACATCGTTCCCAGTGAAAGGTGCTTGACTTTCACCCATTTTGCTTCTGTACGCCGCCTGCACCAGGGCTGCCCCATGCCCAGGCCCTGTTTTGAAGCATGTGGAAGTGCTCAGGGTGCCTCTCGAGCTAGACTGGGGAGGAGTTTCGGTGGAGCATGTACTGAGAGGACCCGCTGCAGGCAACAGGGTCTTCGTTGTTTGTTTTAAAAAAGAGACTCCACACTGGGACTTCTTAGTGAGCACCCATCTCTGTGTCAGGCACATGCTATATACATATATATATGGAGAGAGAGAGAGAGAGAGAGAAAGGCATATGCTTTTTTAAGGGCTATAATCACGGAGCCTATAAAAGAAGGAAAAACTTTCAGAAGAGGCAGCCTACTAGCAAAAAGGACTTCTCTGGGTCTTAAAAGAGGTCACAGATTACATGCTAGCCTTCCATGGAGAAATTAATTTCACATGCCATATCCTATCTTCCCTTTAAGTATCTGATCCTGTTTTTAGCCACTGTCTCTGTTTAGAAAAATACTCTGCCTGTACTCCTGTGAAAGCTCAGAGTTAACTCTTTGAGGGCTTGTATTTACAGAGGGTCTCTGCTGCCTGCTTCCTGGAGGCAATCACAGATGAGCTCTCTATGAGTTACTTTTCCTTCAGATATATTCATCTAACGATGGATGAAGCTTTTCAAATTTCAGGCTAACACCACAGTACCTTTTACAGATTTGTGAGCAAATGTTTAGTTTCAAAGCTCAGTAAGGAGAGCTGAGAGGCCACCACAGGGCAGTCATTTGCTAAGAAACTTACTTATCACCAAAGCAGAAGAGAAAGGAATGATATACATTGATAAATGTCAGTAAGTCACTAAAGGAAGGAAGAGAAATATGTAGGTGGTTGTTCAACATATTTAGAAGGGATCCCCACGGGGGCCACCATTACACAAGCTGTATTCAGACTGACTACTCAGTCAAAGGTAAAATAAGCAGATCTGAGATACCTACACTTCCTTAAGCATGAGCCTTCTCCAGAACAGGAAGGTCAGATGATTCATTTGTAGAATAGTTTTCTTTTTCACACACGTTCAAATTATTCAGCAACTTTAACCCGTATCAAAACAATGATTCCAGGAGACTGTAAATGTGTCCTGTTTGCAAAATGACAGATCATCTTACATTGCCTGAGCACTATTACAGACACTATAAAACGAATTGCAAATAATCAGCCAGGTTCACCTGAAGCTGGTTCAGGAATCTGACTCTGCCAGCATGTAAATGTTACCTCCCTCCATCAATACCTCTAATAGGAAATAAGCTTCTAGTTAGGAACTAAGTTTCCACTGTAACCTTTCTTGCAATGTACTCACAATGATCAGCAAACCTGCAATTTCATCATCTGTCTAGTTCTGTTTTGGAGGACGAAGTTTGGTCCACCACGGCAGATACTTTTATATCTTTGTGTGAGTGATCAGCTCTTCAAGAATCAGCAACCCTTCAAAATGCTATTTTTCAGTTCTCAAAGCTATTGATCAAATTCCATTTCAGAGGAATTCACAGGCTGGAACCAAAGCAACTGCTCCACAGGAGAGTGATGGACATGATTTCCCCCTTCCAAAACCAGGGGCTGCAGAGATCAACAGAACCTCAGCATGTCTGGGAGAAGCTGCCTCTCAAAGAGGCACCATGCCACCCAGCAGCTGCCTGGCAGTACCCTGCCTCTGTGCAAAGTTCCCACCAAATTTCAGATCCAGCCAAAAGAGGAAACCGCTTCCTTGGATAGGAGGCCACGGCTCCCAGCTTCTACATCTGATCTTGGCAACTGTGCCAAATTTTACTGTCCCCTGGCATGCTGTTTCTCTCCATGTATCCACAGGCAGCAAAGCAGATCTGCATCAAATGACATTCAGAAGTGCAAATTCTGCTACCCGTTACCAGCACTATCAGCTGGGGCAATCTATGCCACAGTATTAAGATGTATGAGGGAGGTCTTGTGGCCTCATATCTAAGCTTCCTGCTTTGTAAGCCAGATCTGAAGTGTGCTGAAGTCAGAGGAAGTCTTTCATTATTTTCAGTGAGTGTGGATCAGTATCACTTCAAACCTTAATCACAATACCTTCTAAACATAGCCTTTCACATCTGAATACTGTGCAAAGCTGAACAAAAGCAATATGCTATATATAAACATGTGGAGGAAAGCATTATGAAATTCTTTATAAAGTTTCGTATAAAGCTCTTGTGAATTGAATCCTTTCACTCAGAGCCTCATCATGATAAGAACCCATCATTATATTCCCACGTACAGCATGAAAAACTAAACCTAGCCTCACATTCCTGGACTTTCTCTGGAATATCAGCTACAAAGGAGAGTGCTAAACCTTCCAGCTAGCAATACCGGAGTTTGAGTCACTATTTAGAAAGATTATGTAGCATGACAAAGTCTCTGATGCCTCCACCTCTTCTGAATTCAGCGCAGTTTAGACCAGTTGTTGTCCTCTCGCCAAGACAGAGAAAGCCATTTAATAAAACTGTGCTCCTTTGCCACCTGACACTCCATCCTCCTACACTGCCAGTCAACCACTCTTAAAATTACCCTTCATAAAATTTAATTCCTAGCAAATCCTCTGGAAGCCTAATTATATAATTTTTTGAACCCATGAGACTGACTTTGACGCTGTATCTTCTTTAGGCAAAGGTAGCTGCCATATATAAGCAATTTTTTGCATACTGATGGCTCTCGCCCAACATCAATATGGAGAAAGTCAGAGACAAAAACTCTATATGCAGCTAGAAATTAAACTTAATTTTAAGAACACATGGAAATATTTTTCTTTCATATTCATACAACACTGTCTACAGTGTAACTGGCATACTCTGGGCTCTTCAAGGAAGGCAGAAAAATATCATACAGTACCCACTGTGTGTTTTAATATTGCTTCACTTCTCTAAGGAAAGCCCCACAAATTACAGACAGCATTTGATGAGGAAATTAAAATATCAGCTACATTGCAACTGGTCTGCCGCCAGCTGTATGGCTCACTTTTGAGATGCAGCTGCTGTATAAGCAGAGCCATTTACCAGTTTTACCTAAGGCAGACGGTTGAGTAGGTTTCAGCTGCTACACAAAAGATTGTAAAGCTTTACTTGTCTGCAAATATAGTCTCTGCAGGGCCACAAATGTTTTGAAGCCATGCTGCATTTTAAATGCCCCAAACTGGGCCTGAATAGGCTGAGTATATCAAAAAAGGTATTACCCAGCTTTTCTGTCGTTGGTATGTAAGCTGAAAGAAACACTCTTTACTGTCAAACTATGTTTTCTTAAAAGAAATTCTGATTTTCTACTTTCTCATCTCCCATAATCCTCACAAAGCAGGATAGCAGATATCTTGGGAAGCATTTAACCTGAAATTTGTTGAAACAAAAGGCTCCAGATTTCAGCAGTCCTATGTCTTTCCTTTGCTGCAGGCAAGAAAAAAAAAAAGCTGTGAGCAGTCCCATCAAGCTATTATCCTTGGGCCTCATTCTGACAGCCAGCTCCCTGCTCTTGGAGCAAGCTGTGCTGATAAAAAGAAATAGCACTGAGTTGCAACTGAGACAAAACGTAGATAGATCACACCTAGATGACCAATAAACTTGGTTTGAACGCTTTTCTCTGATGGCTGATGGTGTTTCATTTGTCTGAGGGAGGTGCAATAGAACAGAAAAGCATTCAGACACGGAAAAAAAATTGAAATATAACACAAAATTTGTCTGTAATTTTAATACTAGCAGTTGATTCATGCCATGGGAGGGTGGGGGAGCAGTTCTGTGGCAGTCTAAGTATCAACGATCATTTTTTTCCAACATCACCGTAGCAACACTGTAGTTATTGTCAATGAAGGACTTTCATTCTAAGGTGCTATTTTTAGATGATTTTACCTTTCCAGAAGAATTACCCTCTGGGCTGCAATTTATCATGTTTTTTCCTTGGCCCATGGGTGAATTTTAGAGAGACCTTTATTTTATTTTTAAAGCAAAACCAACCAGCTCTGTTTTTCTCCCCGCAGACATTTCTGCACTCAGCTCAAAACGTCTCTACTTTAACAGCTCAGACCTGGCAAGTATCAATGAGGACTGAGCTCCTGGAGGAATCAAAAACAAAATACCAGCCTCCCTCCCCCAACAACCACCAGCAAATGCAAAAGGAAGGACAGATACATTTTCAGCACATGGAAAGACTGGGCCTGAGAATGAGGAAAGGGGAGAAATGCAGACAGTGGCAAAGGAGGCGGAAGAGCCAACCTTCTCCAAGGCTGGACCTGGGGACTGCAGCAGCATCCTTTGGCTGTGCCTCTTCTATTCCTGGCAGCTCGCCAGATGTTAGCCTCTCCATCCACAGTGGCATGAAGCTGCCTCCAGGGCAGGAGCATCCTGGCCAGAGGGATACCTACCACTGAGTGGCAGCTACCCTTGTTGGCATGGTGAGATGGGGGAAAAAGGCTGTCCTATCAGTGCAACCATACGATGACCAGCCTGCCCCGGAGGCTGCTCCATGCCACTGTGGATGGAGAGGAGCATTGGGAAGGCCACCTGTGGAGCAAGCACCACTAAGTGTCCCTGGCACACCACATTCTGCATTTGCAGAGGATAAATATGTATTCATCCAGTGAATACACAAGACTAAGACTGCCACACATGTCCACAGAACTTCAATTTAAAAACACTAAATGGGCACAGTAAAGACATGAGATCATGCCTAATCAGGCAGCCTACAAGAAGGAGCTGATTATGGATATGCAGATATGAGTTCCAAATGAGCCCTCTGCTCCTACTGCTATAAAATTAAATAGATCCTGCACTTAATGAGTGTAACCACATTCACACAAGACATTGAATTGGTACAACTACTTCAGTATAATCCTCCATTCCCACATAAAATGCTGATATAATCTCTATATTAGGCTAAAGCCTCAAATTTCTGAGGCCTGAGGGGTCAAAGAATGGTTTGGAGGGCATGTGGTCACACAGTGACAGCCCCCAAAGCAGTGCTACTGAACAAGGAAACAGAAACACCCAGGCAGTGGTGTATGCATGCACATAACACAGTCCTGCATGCGTGCAGCCAGGTCTGCTGAGGAAAATGTCCGTGTGACTCTTGGCCAGGCACGAACAGTGTGCTCAGCACTGCTAAAACCGATCAGAGGGCGCAGTGCAGTCTGGTTCGCTGGAGTTACTGTGGGAGACAGTCCCTCAGGGTTTTTACATGGTTATGAATTCAGCCTCTGAATCATAACATCTCCACAGCATGGTGGGTTTGTCAAGAAACAAGAAAATTGGCAATGAACAGGTTAAGTACCTGGCCAAACACCGCTTGTTCTACAGTGCAGCACCGTGAGTAGTGGGGGCAGAAATCTGTATAAAGGCAGGAACCATTTCCTATTCACATTGCTGAATAATAGTACTGTCTGAAACTGTGGTCTGCTTTCAGGGTCTGAAAACAGTTTCTGAGTCCCACAGTTTCCTTCAGTCTCCCTCCCACACCAGCCTTCCAAGCTGGGTCAAGTGCAATCCCTTGGCAAAGACATCATCCTCGTGCACTGGCCATTCCGGCAGCCGTCCTCCTGGCAGCCACCCTTGGGTTGCATTTGAGAGCACTCCTGGGCTTTGCGCCCTGTCCCAGCCCCACAGCTCTCATCAAGCCCTTGGCAGTAACGTCATCCTTTGCGCAGAGCCATGATCTCAAGATACCAGATGCCTAACTCATGGAAATTAGAGTTTGGAAAATACTAGTTTTGCTCTCAAATTTAATACACCAGTGAATTATCCACTATTACCTTGGCAGAGATTTTATATTAAATTGCATAAAGCTTAATTTTCTAAAATAACCATAGTGACAAGTGAAGGAGAAGAAGTGAAACAGATTATGGAGCGCTATTAAGAAGTCAAATAATAAAGTATCTGCTGCTTCCTGAACAGTTAAAATGCTTCTTCAAAGTGCAAGCTATATAATGTCACACATCCTTCATACCAAAAACTGTATTTATTGACCAAGAAGCTAATGAAATAATCCAAGTCTCTGTCTGACACATGACAGCAGATCTACGTTGAGTCAAAACAGGGCTATAATTCTCACAAAAAAAAGTCTGTCCTTCATTTCTGTTAGACATTTTGTGTTTTAGAAGAAGAAAACCAAGCACTTCTCAATCTTAATTATGTCTAGGCAAGCTGTAGTAAAGCAAGAAACTATTATAATGTCACTGCTCCTAAACAGTTCTTTCATCTGCCACACTTTCATACTTAGAGCATCTCTTCTAAGGTTTTATTTTCACATAACATTCAACGCCCTCATTCTGCTCTCAAGTTGTGGAAGCAGTAACAAGCAACTATTTCTAGAAATTATCTTTCCTGAGAGTCGCTATTATGTATCTGCACATGATGTTGCCTTCTTCATTTGTAGCCTGCACACATGAGAACGACTCATTGAACCAGTTTATCAGAGCATCAACTTTTTTATGTTGGTGAGGGAGATACACTGCCGTGCTCAAGTTTCTAATCTAAATAAATCGGTGCCTAAAATATTGAACGTTCATCATATGATAGCATGGACTGGAAATCTTAACAGCCCTAAGATAACCTGATCAAAACTTGGTCTGATTTTATAGATGGTGGGTCCAGAAGCTAATGCCAGGGCCCAGCCAGACCAGCAATATACATGAGAGTATAATCATCTGAACACCAAATCATTTTGCTTATTGCTTAAAATGATAATTATTGTATTAAAAAAGACTTGAATCACCTCTGTCTTCTTCCTAAATAAAACAAAGTACAGTGGAAACAAATAGCCAGTGTCCAAGGAAGCAGAAAAGACTGTAGAGATGCTAGTGAGTAGGGCAAGTTTCTTGCGGCAATTTTTTTTCCTTAAAAATATACCTCAGGCTAAACAAATCTATCTACAGATTCAACATGCTATTTCAATCAAAAAGGGCATGTTTTTAGTGGGTAAGAAGTAAAAAAATGTATAAATAAAAACATTTTAAAGCCACTGGTGGGAGAAAGAAAACTAACATACAAAAAGTTATTTTTCTGTTCCATAAAAAGCCATTCAGCTTGGGCTGAAGAACAAAAAGTATTTAAACCCCCTTCCATTTTGGATTTCATTTCAATTGGGAAATCCTTTTCTTTTGTTCACCTTAAATACATTTTTTGTTATTTTGTTGGACCAACCAGGTGAAGAAACCAAGTATTTAGCTCAACTATTTCCAAGCCAGTCATAATTCTAATTTAAGGTTCCCGTATGGCAAATGCTTGGTGATGACATGAGCTGGGTTTTGCAAGAGCACAACTTACATCTTCTGCATATTTGCCAATATTTCAAAAACTATAAATAGAAGTCTTTAGAGAGGAAAGTAGGGACATACCTAGGGAAACACACTGCTCCTTTTTATTTAAAAAGGCAAAGAGAAATGCAACTCTTCTAAAAAATCGTAATTTGTACCTTGTAATTATAGGAGTTGCTAACGACTTCTTTTGGGGTAGAATTTGTCCAAATTTTCATATATGCCTTTTACACACTTCTGGCTCCATTTTGGAGCAGAAAACTTTTAACTTCTTTACTGTCACCAGACACATACATCTTTGGGGTCTGTTTGTATGACAAACCCATTAAGCAGCTCTGTGACCTAGCTGTCATCATGACAACAGCCCAGCTGAAGTTAGCATTACTACTTAAATGCCCAAACCCAAGCTCAAATGCAATTTGTTGGATTTCCCTCTATTTTGGTTTGCTATTCTATGCTCCCACCCTCAGTGTGTAATTTATCTTTTTTTTTTTTTTAGCATATGATTTGGATTGGCCAAAGAAGTTCTTTATAAAAATACTTCAGTGGAAAGTCAAATGGCAGCTCAGCATTATTTAACACCTGAGTTCCAGAAAACACTTCTGGCAATCCAGAAGCTGGCTTAGCAATTACAGAAAAAATGAAACTCAAAGCGGCCAGATTCTGCTGGCATTTCTTCCTTGGTCCTCACATCTCTTCTCTGAACTACTACAAGAGGATGTTACCATCCATGTTTGAGATGGAGGTTCTTTTTCTGCAGTCATCGGGCTTGGGTCTTCTGCTGTTCCCTTATAGATTTAAAATCATGGTGTTAAGATGTATTTTGTGATTTGTGATAGTCAAGGCACAAAGAAAAGATGCTCTGCGCATCCTTCTGTGCTTGAACGTGAAACTCCCACAGCAAACTGGGTGTCTCCTAAGGGCCAAGATTTCCAATGCAAGGAGGGATGATTCTGTATATCCATATTCAATTTTAGATAGGCCATATCCCCCAGCCTGTTTCCATCTCCAGGATGTCTAGAGACCTTATGGCCTCTCCATAACACAACACAATGCCTATACTTGCAACCTAGACACCAATAACAATGACACCCGTGCAAAAATCAGTTATCTTGCATGTCATAACATGACTCGTGGACTTTGTCCAGCCCTTTCAGAACTAGCTTGGATAGATCAAGAGATCCTTGCACCCTCCTGCTTAGCAAAACTTTAAGAGAGGCTTAACCACACAGTCTGGCTATTCCATAGAATATCCTGAGTTTGAAGGGACCCACAAGGATCATCGAGTCCATCTCCTGTTCCTGCACAGGACAACCCCAACATTCACACCGTGTGTCTGAGGGCATTGTCCAAATGCTACTGGAATACTGTCAGACCTGGCACCATCATTGCTTCCCTGGGGAGCTGTTCCCGTGATCTACCACCCTCTGAGTGAAGAACCCTTTCCTAATAGCCAAAATAAACCTCCCCGGCACATTTTCCTGCCATTCCCTTGGGTCCTATCATTGGTCACCAGAGAGAAGAGATTTTGTTTGTTTGTTTGTTTGCTAATCTGCAGGCAGGAAAGGAGTCAATGGAAGAGATGAGCTCAAGGTTCCTCCTCTCCCACACTTCACTTGCCTGATATCATGCAATCTCCTTTGCAGAAAAAAAATTGGTTTAAAGGGTGTTCATCAACCCATCATTGACTTGGTATGGGCTATGTAAATAACATTTTAATTAAAGGAAACTTATCCCATGTATTCTTGCTGCACATCACTCTTGAAAGTCTGCAGATTAATTTTGCAAGTCTTAAATCATTAATGTATTTAAAAAAAAATGCCTTCCAGGTGTTTGTTTTTTTATACGTTTACAGGGGAGGGAACACCAAGACAGAAAGGCTGCAAATCTTCAGCCTTCCCTGTCGTCATTATTTGGTTTCCTGGAAGTTTAGCTACAGCACAGAGCACAGGAGCTAGCCAGAAGTGCACCACTCTGGACCATGCTGGGAGCCTGAAAAGAGCTCTTGTCTCAGTCCCACATCTCCATCAGGCTGTTCCTAATGTGGTTCTGAGCAGCCCCCTAGCACAGTCCAAGGGAGAGATAGTTCCTCATCCTGGATGTGCACAAGGTATGCCCTCATCTTCCTTTGGGCACACTAATACAAATGATGGAGTCATATTAATAATACAGTCACTATGGTTTTCATTTAAACTTTTACAGTTGTCTTTTAAGCTTTAAAAATTATTGGAGCCTTGTCTTCAGGGCTGCTGCACATTGGCACAGATCAAACATCTGTGGACAGATGGGGGCTTTGCCTTACATCTATAAAGCAATAAGACTGTTTATGTCTTTTTTAGAATGTGCTGTTTCAAGCTGCAAACATCCACTATACTATTGTTTGTTACAAGTCTCCCCCTCCTCTGCATTATAAAACCTAAAAAAGTTTTATGCTTAATTCCTAGTGGAAACATTACATTACCTGTGAAAGCCTGATCAAACACTGCTGCTCTTTATGCCTTGTCACTGCTGATAGGCACAGTAATATATCCTGCCTTTCTCAATATAAACTTCCTTCCAATGAACAGGCTTAAGCTGGGGTATTTAAAATGAAATGCTGTTTGACACAAGGTCTTGCACCCCTTGTTCCCTTCATTTGCTTCTATCACTTTATCAACTGAATAACTCTTTGTGTCCCACTGTTTAAATTTTTTTCTTTTTCTAAAGCAGTTCTGTATGTTTTCTGGTCTGCTTTTTGTAACCACTACATTCAGTCCTCCAGCTGAAGGATTGATCATTTGTTTAACCCAGCTCTGCTTGAAATGAAAGCTTCATTTGTTGCTTCTTGTTTCATTTAGTTTTTAATGGTGGCTAATAAAGACTAAACCACATACATGCTATATATTTAAAAACAACAACAAGAAATCGACTCAGTGGTGTGATTTTCAGTCATTGCTCTGGAGGGGCATGGGAGAGGAATAGGACTATTGTCAGGAAAGCCTGGGGTGCTTTGGCTGGGTGAGGGAAATGCCCGGGGCTTGCCAGCATCCTTTCAGGCTGTTCTCAGTCCTGCTGGGTACTGGCTTTTCAAGAGCACTGAAATACCTTCCTCTTTTAAATAAATGAATAAACAAACAAAATAAAATAAAAGTAAGACTGCCTGAAATCTTGCAGGAGTGGGGAGGGGCAATTTCAATGTGTCATTTGTTTCTACTCAAATAACCAGCCAAACGCTGCTCTGGGGAGTTTAGCTCCAAGTCCTCTTCCAGAGCAATTGAACAGTCATGCTCCAATGTCCAAACATTTTGCAGCCTATTGTGGGGTTGACAGAGCTGTGTAGCCTGCGCCATCTGCACATACTAAGTCTGTGGAGACTTCCCTTTGTGCTGGTAAAGCTGTATAATCAAGGTCTGAATGAGCAAACCTTTCTGTTGCAGACTTCCCTGTGGGCAGGTCGCTACCTGTAGGTCGCTACCTGAGCAGTTTCATTAATTTAATCAAAGTTTGTGGACTGTGTTTGGTATCTTAGGAAAGGGCCACAAAGATGATCAAAGGGCTGAAGCACTTCCAATATGAGGACAGGCTGAGAGAGATGTGCTTGTTCAGCCTGGACAAGGGAAAGCTCCAGGGAGACCTTATAGAAACCTTCCAGTTCTTAAAGAGGGCCTACAGGAAAGCTGGGGAGAAGCTCTTTGTCAGGGAGTGTAGTGATAGGACTAGGGGTAATGGTTTTAAGCTGAAAGAGAGGAGATTTAGATTAGGTATTAGGAAGAAATTTTTAACCATGAAGATGGTGAGGCACTGGCACAGGTTGCCCAGAGAAGTCGTGGATGCCCCATCCCTGTAGGTGTTTAAGGCCAGGTTGGATGAGGCTTTGAGCAGCCTGATTCGGTGGGAGATGTCCCTGCCCACGGCAGGTGGTTGGAATTGAATGATCTTTACGGTTCCTTCCAACCCAAACCATTCTATGGTTCCATGAATTACTCAGTGTCAGCCATTTCAAAATAGTCACTCTTTCCCGCAGTCAATACAGACAAAAATAAGAACAGAAGAAGAGAAAAAACCCCAAATCCTAACAGGCTGCCCAGGGAAGTGGCTGAGTCACCTTCCCTGGCGTGTTTAAAAAACAGGCAGATGAGTTTTTGAAGGACATGGTTTAGCAAAAGATGGGTTCGGTTGGACTCGATGATCTCAAAGGTCTTTTCCAACCGGAAGATTCTATGATTCTAACTAACCTTCATGAATGTACCAGTTTTGTCAAGGTTGGGTTGTGCATGAGAGATGTACTGGTTATAAATCAGACTCTAGAGCAATGCGAACCTCCAAGAATTCAATTTACAAAGGACCAATGGGTCTGTCAGAGCCGGTTGACATGTGCTCTTGAAGTTCAAGAAAATTTCATTTTGAATTAACTTCAGTTTTACAAACACAGGCTGCATTTTGAAGACCCAGGATCAGGGAATGCCTTGATGCCAGCTGCTTCAATTGTACAGCAAGCTTCATAATACCAGTATGTCCTTACAGCCTTAGTGGCTAGGAGAAGGGATTAGGCTATCTAGCTGACATACCCAAATGAGACTCTCATCAGCCACCCAAGGTGTCTGTGGGGGAAGCACGACACTTCCCTGATGCTTGCAGGCACATAGATGTGAAAAGCACATCCTTGGACTTAAAAACTAAATAGGAAATAAAAGCAAACACATCTTTAGGCATTCCGTTTTTAAATCAGACAACTCATTAATTTTTTGTTATTTGGGAACCAATGGTGGTTGTGAAACGTGGCCCTTGTGGACTGCACGAAGAGTTTAAGGGAGCAAGGGACAACCTATGCATTTTCAATCACTCTCAGAGCACTATGGAAGAAGCAAACCCACCTTTCTGTTACTGCCCTTTGAAAGACTGTACCCAGCACACATGATATGACACTGGATAAAGATAATCTATCCCTCCATTCCTCATGCCAGAGTGGCATCAGAGGATGGGGCTGGGCTGGGGATGAATCTGCGGAGAGATGGTCTCCACCAGCCAACAGTTTCCTCTGGAAAAGCAGGAGACAATCTCAACCTCCAGCTGCCATCAACAGAGAGGAGAGATGTCCTTTCAGCACACATGGGGAAAATGACCCTCTGCAGCAGCTGGCAGCTAAGAGCTTGCAGCAGCAAGAGACAGGGAAGGCGTACAAGGGCTTGCCTCGGTCCTGGCCTCCTGAGTGGAGCTTCTGGGCTGTTTGGGTAATTGGGGGCTGACCCTATAATAAGAAAGAAGAACAAGGTTAATGCGTGTCTCAGACAGAAGGAAATAAAGCGCTTGCTTGTGCTAAGCTTGACTCAAGCCAGCTATTAATATAAAACTTGGCTATACAGAGTGATTCAGTGGTGCTGCAGCAGAGCCTTCTTCCAGATAGCAAGACAGCATGGGAGCAAAATAAATCTTCCACTGGTTTTACCTCTGGATTTGCTCCCCAGATCTCTCCTCTGCTCCAGACACTTACAATCCCTTTTGTGTTACTACTGCAATATATCATCATGCCAGGGATGTGACTGCATCTCTCAAACAATATTTTATAGCAGACATAAAGTTTAAGTTGGGGGGAGAAGGAGGTACTAAAAGGAAAAATGATGCCTATTACCATGCCAATCCACATGAAACCAGAAGGACCAGATTGCAGCGCTTTTCCAAAGAACAGTTTTAAGCATCATTTGTCTGATGTTTTCAGTTTTCCCTGTTTAATGCTGTACCCAGTTATCAAAAAGACCTTTAAGAATGGATAATTGCATCTGGAAGCCCTTTGGGCCAGTGATCCCCTAAGTGGACAAGCAGACCTCGTCACGCTGGGCCCTTAGACTCTGACGGAAGCACTAGGGACAGGATCATTGCATACAAATATAAAGCCCCAAATCCTTATTTTCGAAAAGCCCATCAGTTTAGCAGCTTGGTTTTTGTCTTTTTCCATGTGAGGAACTGAATGGGATATCTGTTGCTGGAAATCAGGACAGGGTGCCAGAAGCCATGGGATTTAATAACTAGGTGTGACACCGCACAGTCACCAAACCCTTCTGAGCCTCCACCTCCCTGCCTGTACATGAGTATAATAATTACCATCTTCTCCATGAGGTTTATTGTGTTATTAATTAATAGCAGGATTGTTTTGTTCAGATCCTTGTATTACGATGCCATATAAAAGAAAAACAGTGATATTAGTATTGACTGATTGAAAATACAGTGGGTGCTTTACTTGGTCCCTAGCTATTCCTGATAGGCAGCAATGACAAGGAAGCTACCTTTGAAAGCTAAAAAGTGGGGGAATGCTTCTTAGTAGCATATCCATTATGCCAGCATGTTGGAAAGTTCACTTTGAGGCTATGTGATGATAGCGTTCTGCGCAGACAGAGAACTGCTGTTTAGATCATTAGGGGTCATAAAATCAAGGTCTACCTAAATGTTCCCATTATTCACTGTGTCTTCCAAAACCATTGTTCATTCTCACAAAGCCTCTTCAGTATGAGCAGATACCACTACCCACACTTAATAGGTGATGAAATGCAGGCACAGAGATGACCACGGTGTCTCAACAAGCACAGAGAAGTACCCAAATCTGCTTTATAAGGCTGCAAACCAGCAGTGCCTTGGGCAAAGTAAGACCCACCAGCCTGTTCTTACTACACTGCTGCCATATTACAGGATGTTTCCACCTAAACACATTGCCTACCACAGGTGATGCTTTGTCTCTTAACAAAGAGGTTGCGTTCTACAACTGCTTGTGAGGCAGCGTGCCTCCAACCACTGACACAAAGGGAAGGACGTGGAGCCTGGAGAATACAAATATTCACAGGTTGGGGTCTGCTTAATCAGCTGAAAGCATAACTGAAACCCAAAAGCAAAGGCAGCAGAGGATGTTTTTCAAGCTGCAGACTCCAGTGGACTCTGGCAGCCTGTTGGCATCTCTCTTGCCAGCAGTTGCTACAACTCCCGTCCCCTAGAGCAGCAGCCAGCGATAAACGTTTGAACAAATCCTCACAAAATCTAATGCCTTGAGGGCTCCGGTGACATTTCTAGAATGCAAACATGAAGCAATAACTTCTCAGTTCGACAGTTTAAATGGAGAAATGGATAGGGCAGAGAGCAGCTGAAGAGACACTTACACTCGGTGCTGAAACAGAGGAGGAAAGCCCTTCCAAAACAATACTGGAAACTCATTATCATTTTAGGAAGGGGGAAAAAACCTGCAAAACAATAAAACTCCTCAAATTGTTGGAAATACCAAGTAAGATCATACAAAAATTATTCTCTTTCCTAGGCCAGCACAATATTTTTCGTTCCATATAATTATGCACAGGATTCAGGATGATGGACCCAATCTGTGGTGCACAGATGCTACTGCAGAGCAAATGAAGACCAGTGTATAGAAGGAAGAAGGCGATGGCACCAAGAGAACAACCTGTAAACTTCTTTACATTCTGGCTATTTGTAAAGCTACCTGATTTTTGAATGTGGAAGATGCAGGCAAGGATACTCCATGATTTGGGAAAGACATAAAGATTGATTGATGCCCACAATGCCCCAAAGATTCATCAAGGTCTCACTGAGGCAGGAGCTGTGTAGAAGCACAGGGTAACAGGCAATCTACACCTAATCAGCTAACAGGTTTTAAAATGTATCTAAAAATACCATGAAGGAATGAGCACTTTTTCCTCTTCTTCTATAGAATGGGAATGAATTTTCCTTACAAAGGTCTGGCAACATTCCCACTTGACGGGAGAGGGGTCAAATATCTCCACAGGGACCTGGGGAATAGTCTCTCTGATCTGACCATAATTTTATGGAGTGTGTCAGCAATTCAGGATGAGCCCATGCCAGAAAAGTCTGAAGAAATATCCCAGGGAACAGTCAAAGGAGGATAGCTAAGCATGAATTTTTGTAGGCAGGAGCTTTTCCCCTCGCAAATATCCATACAGCATCAAATATCAACTGGAGTCAGTAGAATAAAGCTATTGTTAGCAACGGTTAAGCTTAAGTTAACATAAAACTCAAAAACTCAGCACTGACTGCATGCAGACTCCTAAAAGTGTTATGGCATCTTCAAGGTCAAGTTAAGTCAGAAAAAAACCTCCTGTTAACTCTACCAGGCTTAGGCTTGCAATTCAATAACAGTATTTACCAAAGGGAAAATCAAAGTAAAGCTATATGTCAGTTAGATTGGAGACCTGACACAAAGTTACAGGCCAAATTAAAAATGAGTAGAGAATTAGAAAACTACACTGAGGCTGTTTGTAAAATACATGACTTTAAAGTATACTAAACTGGTGAAGACAACTATATAGAAAGAAGTTGCACAATTTTTTCTTGGCCAAATTATTTGGTGGAAGTTAACAAGATTAAAGGGGTGATTTAACAGATGTATAATCAACAAAATTTCAGATCGTAATATGAACATGATTCAGTCCTTAACTGGAGAACTGATAGTAGGCCACCTGCCATGCTGGCAAATTGAAAGAGAGGTCATCCTTCCCTCTCTTGCACACACTCTGAAACACATGTTCACTCTTCTGGATTTCATCACATGGTAGACATTTGCCACATTAGACAATAAAGACTGGGGCAACGAATGAGAAAAAGTCACTAGAGTTTCTCCACTAAAAGGTTAACTATGGAAATTACAAAAAAGAAAATCTGCTCCAAAGAACAGAAGTCGCTTTTCTGAAGGAGCAAAGACGTAATTCCTTGGAGAATAGCGCTGACTGAAGGCACTGCTCACCCATTAAGAGCTATCTAAGAGCAAGTGACTCACCAAAAATAGTAACATGGTGTTTTCTATTTTCAATATACTGAAAGCTATTAGGCTTGATTCATAAACACCAGATCCATGAGAGTCCACGTGATTCACTCAAATGAGCTTTGGACCTGATCCACAGCAGGTTTCATTTTACGGAGGGTCTCAGTAAACCATAAATTTATTATTCAGATAGAAGAGCACCAATTTCCTGAACCGGATATAAAAAGAAAGAAGAGTTATTCTGTCGAGAAGCAAAGCTTCATTGCTGCAACAGTCAGCCCTTCTTTCAACAGGGCACTTACCCTAACTCCTGCGTGTATCTGAGGTTTGTGAGAGCTGCTAGGTTAAGGAGGCAGGGACAGAAAGTGACCCTCCCTGCTCTCCCCTGCCATTGTCAGCAGATGCTAACTAACCCAGCAAGCACTGTGCTCACCGAGCCAGCAAAGGTGTCAGCCTGCACCTAACACGGTTGTGACATAAACTGGCATCCAAACTCACTCCATGCACATCACCACCTCTCTGCCATTGACCACTCCAAAGAATGAACCAGTCCAACCTTAGTAGACCTCCTGTTACTCAGTAGGCTGGGAGAGGGCCTGGATGCCCCTTACCCGGACCTGCATACTCCAGTACTTTGGAGAATTATCCACAATTTTTACACCTCCTGAAACAGACGTGCCAACCAGATTGAACCAAGGTTTGGTGAGGTCCAAGCAACAGCCCAGCATGCCTGGGATGCAAGGGAACATGCCCACTTCTGTCCCAGCACTGAGGGTCTGGCACACAGGAACTTCAGTCCCTTTGGGATGTGGACACCTCAAGTCCTTACTCAGTTACTCTGGGATTGACATTAAGTGGTGCTGAGGATTTCTCTGCCTGTTTTAGCCCTGAAGAGCCCTGCAGTATCAATGCTTTGAGTTGGTTATTACCTAACTCTCCCCTGAGATCAACCTGCACCTTACAGCCATGGTGCCTTCGGCTGCTGTAAGTTTCCTTTTGTGTCGATTCCCCTTTCTAAAGACGAAAAAGAAAGGAAAGAAATCTAAATGCTTAACAGGCATTTCAGAGCCCCACTCTTCAGAGACACTGTCTGCCTGGCACAGGCCATCAGTGTTTTCACGTGTCCTGAACTTTACGAATCATGTGTTCAGCTGTGGCAAACACACCCATTTCATTTACTCAGTCCTGTGTTTGTCCTTGTCTCACATCCCAAAAGTGAGGTTACTCTGTGTGGCGGAATGAATGTATGAGAGCAAATAAACTCAGAAATTGGTTTACGCTGCATTTAACTGATCTGCAAATAAACATTCAAAAAACATATTTTCACACCTTATCAAACCATTCCACTCCAAAAGTATGCAGCCAAGTTTTTCAGTCCTACATTAATCTAAACTAGAAGCATCTCTTTCTAGGGTTGAGTGTTTGTCATATAAAGATAACCTCAAAGTAAAAAAAAAAACCCTGTACTTGAATAACCAAAATGAGGAATGAAGGAATTTGTAAACAAACAAACAAAACTCTATAAATAATACTGAGGAGCTAAAATTACCTGGTTAATTTTAAAGATCACACAGAGAACATTTTCCAATATAAAAACAAGCTCCTGATTGTTGAGGTTTAATACCAAGCCCATTAAAAAATGGAAAACGCAGCAGAGACACAGAAACTTTGGTCACAGCTGGCCTAATGCAAAAACAAAGTACGTAATTGTCAGCGATTAACAAAATTGTGTCTTGAAGAGTTGCTAATTTATCCAAAGCTCGGCTCTGAGCAAGGATTGACTACTTAATGGTTTTCATTTTTCCAAAGACTGTCATACGACAGAGAAGTTACTAAGAATTTGGGTTCTTAAGTAATCGCTTCAGGGCTGAATTTCTCCCTGGGATGCAGTAAAAGAGGACTTAATCATCTTCTCTCACTTCTCTTCTCTGCTTCCTTGAAGGGCTGACTGCACCTTTGGAAAAGCAGTGACAGAAGAGTGGTACAGAAATTTCGATAGGTAGGACAGCACGAACTTCAGTTACACCACCTTTGGTGAAAACCACTGTGAAGGAAACCAGAAGGGGAATTCCTACCGATTTCTTATGGGAGACCACCAGAGAGAGCCCAGTGCCTTGGGAAGCAGGTGCTGGTGACATGCTCTGTAAGAGAAGGGCAGGACCAAAAGAAATATTTAGTGAGAAATGCTGAGGTTCCCACAGAGGAGGGTGAAGCCCACTGTTCTTTCAAGTGGCAGCAGCATTCATAGAAAGCCTGCAGTATCTGTCAATCACGCCGCACCCAAGTGTGCGGTTGCCAACAGCAAAATTACCACAACCTCTAATTTGTTGCTTTTTCAGTATCAAATTATTTTTCATTGCCAGAGTGTTGTACAAACCCATAATAAACTTGCTTTGATCTAACTCATCGCATGTTATCATGCGCCTCACTCCATTCCTAAGGTGACTACGAATGACCTGTTTCCTCTGGATTTCCTACAGCTGCATTCTGAGGCGGAAAGGGCTCACATGGAACCCTTTTAATAACCTTTAAATTTAACAACCAAAATCAGAGTCAAAACCAGATGACTGCATTGGCCCACATGATTAATGTAGGGACAAAATAAAATACTCTTTCTGGTTTTTTTTTCCCCACAAAGTTTCATCAGAATGCATGCCAAGAAAGATGATGTTCAGAGCTAAGCCCTTCAGAAGACATCTGCGCCAAGCCTGGTGGAAGGGAAATCATTCCCTAACGATTAAGAAAATTAAAATCCAACCAGAGCGAGTACCCTTCTCCCAGCTCCTGCAGATTCATAGGATTAGGAAAGATTACCAGGGACATCGAGCCTGAGCTACTGCATCGGCCAGAACGCACAGATTCACAGGCAGGCTCCAAGCTGAGTAACTTGTCAATGTGAATTTTTAATGACTTTTTGATTGTGAACATATGCTGTAGCTGGGCTTGCTCCAGATCCCAGCTGAAGTCAGCTGTCTGTCAGGGTGCAGGTCGGTGTCACACTTCGTTCGGTTTAACAGGGAACTCCTGCTATAGCAGGTAGTCCTGTATCCTGCCCTGCCTAGTATTGCCTGAAGCAGATCTGCTCATCGATTGGACAGAAGCATTGGTGGGGACAGCCTGTTCCCAGTTATCTGTATGTTTCCAGGAAATATTGCCATGAACGCAAAGCTATCGGGGCTGGCTCTGCACTGCACTGTAGCCTCGGCCCCACAGGAGCCATTGCCTACCTAAATGTACACCAGAGGGGAAAGATATCAGGAGTTTTAAAAATTAGGAATTAAGTAACAAGCCAAAGGCACGTGAAGAATTTACAATAAATGCTAGTTGCTCACCTTTTGTGGTGTTTGACCATTCCCACTCCAACACAGGCATCATCCGCTTATCCCTATGCTTTTCCTCCTAAATTACCAACTTTTCAATATATTATAAGACCTCAAGAAAGAAAAGCAACCTGAGTGTGTGCTGCCTTATACACAGACAGTGCTACCAGCAGAAGCATTTTGTTCAGCAAAATGTCTTCAGCATTCATCCAGGAATAAATACCCATTACTTCTTACTCTGCTAAGTGTAAACTGTTTTTAATTCAGGATAAAAATATGAGTAATATAAAAATACAAGTTCCACCAGGCACTTGAGTCCAAAATCTATCTGTAAGTAGAATACCAACCTGTGGCAAAGGAAGCTGCATGTGCTTAACAAGCCCGAAACAGAAACCCTTGTTTGCAATTTCAAAGGAGCATTAGAGACAAAAATAACCAATTCCCATTGAAATGTCACAGAAATTAGGTGCCTAACTGCTTTAGGCGCCTGTGAAAACCCTGTCTGCAACCTTCCTTTTTTTATTTTTGTGGTTATGATATTCCAGAAATAAATGCCCCAAGACACTGAAATGAAAAGCTGAACTACTACAGAATAAACCACACTTCTCCTGATCTGCAGGAAAAAAGCCCCACTCTTATTGTTATTACATTTTTTCTCCCTTCCTGAGGAACAGTTGATATTTGTGGTAGCTTTGGCTCTAGCTTGTAACAGCTGTGTAGTATGCATCACATTAAATATAGTGGTGGGCCCTGCATAGTCATGCTGGCACCATTTCTATTTCATACAATGCCTTCAATTTTTCTATTTAACCTCAATCATTTATCAATCATTCACCAATGCCAATAAATCAAAGTGTCTGGGGACTCTTAAACATAAAAATAAGGAGCTGTAAAAAAATATTACTACAGCAATTAAAGACTCAAATAGTAATAAACTCTTCTTGCATTACACCTTTAGAAAGCCCCACTGAAATTAAACAAACATCCAATATCAACAATATGAAAGGGGCTTTTTATTCTAGTTTAAAATAGCTACTGGTTTATCCAGAGCAGAAGAGAATTAGGGTTATTTTTATAGATCATGGAGACTAAAGGTGAATGTAAAAAATTAAGAAGGAGGAAAGAAGCAGTGAAAAGGTAAAATAAATTACAGTGATTTTTTTTTTTTCCAGCAGACTAAAAGAACATGTACCTGAATTTGCAAAATAAACGTGAATCTTTATCCACAAAGTGTAATCTTTTGGTTCGGATCAAGACTGTAAGGTTAACATATCTATTTTGAGTTGACCTCACAGCTGGGTGTTTTAAAGTAAGTAAAGCTTTCTATTTTAATACATAAGTTTCTTTTTCTGTTGTCTTCCTCAAAAGGCATAGGCATTTTTATTTTCCAGAAAAGCCTTTTGATTTTTTTAAACTGACGCCCAAGATGAGGGAAAAAAGTTTGCATCAATCAAGAAAAGAATAATGACAAATCTTGGCCTGATGGATGAAAACAATGCACAGGGATGAACAGACACAGAGATTACCTAAATTAAGACCGGTGTCTCGGCTGTTGTAACCCCTGATGAATACAGGACATTCCTTTTCAGAAGGAGTGACACTCTGTAACCGTCATGGCAGTCCAACACTGGCAAGGAGAGCCCACATACCACTGCGTTTACTGCAAGAGCCTGACGATTAATTCCCATCAAAAGCTAATACAGCAATGCCGGTGCATCCCTGAGAGCCCAGCCTTCAGTTTTACCCATGCCAAAATCCTGAGTTTCTGTCAAGGTACTCCTGCCTTCCCTCATGAGGGGACAGGAGTCTGCGACTTTACAGTTTTTCCACCAAGAAGCTCTTGGGAGGGTGCCATGAGGCCACCACTCCCTGCACTGCTGGCTGGTGAGGGCTCTCCCCCAGGCTTCTTGGTTCCACTCATTAGATGAGGGCCAACGCTTAACTGTGAAGAAGACCTTTTTTTTACAGTAAAAATACTGCAGGGATACTGAGTGGATTGCCATCTTTATTAAAAATTGAGATCCACAGTCCTGTTGGTTTGAGTGGGCTTTCATTACTAGCCCACCACAATTACTACCAATATAAAATGGCTAATGTGTCGAAGCAAACAATACATGCTGCTTTTTAATTTTCTTCTTTCCCTCTGTTCCTTTTTGCCGGAGCCTTTACAGATGGGTCTGTTAGTATTTTTCTAATACAAACTGTACTTCTGATTCCTTACATTTATCAATCACCTCCAAAGTGTCTTGATTGCAAATAAAAAAAACAACTATTGACATCTTCTGAGAGTATTGCGGACCGACGAACCCCTTGGAGGTCGTATCTAGCTGGGTTTCTGCGAACAGTGGAAATTTCCCTCATGCTTTTTTTTTTTTTGCAACAGTATTCTCTTTCAGTAGCTTCCTCTCTGCAATAAAGTGTGCTTTTATTATATCTGTGTTGAGCTGGTTCCAATCATGCACCTAAAATAGATGAAACTACCCCAGTGTGTTTTCCTACCACCACACAGCAAGCTGTGCTGTCTGCGGCAGTAGTGCTGGCATCAAGACCAGGTATTCAGCAAAGCACCAAAGCACTCACCTGTGCCAAGCACAGGTACTGCCAACATCGCTGCCAAGACGGGGCCAATAAATCCAAGCATGCTGTGCATCCCTGTGCGTACTCACAAGTTCAGGGACCTCTTTTCACAGAGAAGTTACTACTCATCCCTGTGTACCTTCGCGTTGCAAAGCCCAAGCAAACTGCAAATCTACAGGGGGAATATGAATGGACTCAGCACATAGCCTTGGAAAATTAAAGGTGACTTTGGGAAATAAGCTGTAGGCTTTGAAAATGGCTGCAGAGGGGTCTGGCAGAAGCACGGATGATGACCCACAACCCAGCCACTCCAGCTGGAGATCTGGCTGAGAAGCCTGCACCAAACATGCAGGGTGGTCAGGCGCCTGTTAACTCTTTGTGTTTAACAAATTAGCATGGATAAGGAAGTTAAAACTGGGCTCGTAAGGACTGAAATTATACAGACCTCTATATGAAGGTGCAGAAATGGCACTGTTTGAGTCTGACTCATTGTGTCCTTGTTACGTTGTTGGTTGCTTGGAGACTGACTGAAGGCACACAGCAAAGATGCTGGCTTGGTAGTAGCTTTATTTTCTTTTTCTCTATGCACATAATTTTCCTTTAAAGGATTGCCTTGTCTCTGCAGATTGCTCAGCTCCCTCTGTCACTGTGGAAAACTACAGCAGTGGAGGCAGCCGTGTGTCCAGGAACACTGTCGGCGTTGTTCCACCCTCACCTCCCAATCCCAGCTCGGCACACTGCAGGGGAAAAGAAAGCATATCTTTATACCTCTACAGGCTCTTTTGCATGCTAGATGTTACCTTAAGCCAAAGCAGTGACAGATGCTTATTGAGAGACGTTCCCACACATTTCCAAGAGGTTATCCTGGAGTCCTCAAACTTCCTTAGCCACGAATAAATAACTACAAATTCCAAAAAGCAGTGGAAATGCAATGGGGTACTTGAGCATGTTTCCCTACTTGACAGGCGTGGCACAACTGAGCTTTGATGCTTAATGTGGAGATCTTGCTTGGCTCTTTCCCTACAATTATTTGTAATTTAACAAGTGCTGAAATGTAATGCCCATTACATCTTGAGTGCTAACAGTATCACGCTTCAAAGCGGGAGCCTGTATAATACAAGCAGGACTTTTAGAACACTGTTAAATTACATAGGCTAGAGTCTATGTTGGTATAAAAGCAAGGATTGTATGTCCACTTCCAACAGCCCTGTATCTCATGTATTCTTAATAGCTGGAAACCAAGTAGTATGCACTGGTATAGGGTAATGAATTACCTCCTCCTTCTCTGTTTTAACAGGTTTTTATTCCCCCAATCAATCTCATCATTCACACCAAGAGAATCAGCTAAAAGCTCTTTAAAAATACATAGGTGCGCTCAGGGCACATCCTGCAGATTTTTCTGAAAAGACAATTTCTGTAAATAAATGATTAAAATGGAAGCAGAAACAAAGAAGCTTTTGTGGGAGTTGCAACAGGCAAAGGTTCCCTCTCTTGGGGCCAGAGGGCAGGAGGGAGGAGAGATGACTTCAGATACATGAGATGGGCTTCTCAGACCTCAGAGCTGCTTTTTCTCCACCCAAAGTGGTTGCCCCTTGACTTTGGTTGGAGAAAATGACTGAGGTAAGAGAAAAACAGTGCTGAGTTGCTTGTAATTTTGGGAAGGGAGGAAAAAGGCTATCAACAGGGAAGGACTGAGCCCCAGAGAGTTTACTTACAGTCCACTCAACTCGAATGAAATCCCCCACCAATGAGTCAAATGACCTTAAGACTGTAAGGAGACATTGTAGTTGCATGCAGGATCACATGGCAGGAGGATGGGTTTGGGAAAAACTGGCTCATTGGCACCTTGGGCCTCACCCTGAAGGCATGGATTCACGCTAGCTCAGTGGCATGTCACTCTGCCAGCTGAGATGCCCCATGCCCCCAAGGCATTAAGATGGCACAGCCAGGTACTGCGCCGCACGAAAGTGGCAAGCAAACGAAACCAAGAAGTGAGTAAATGAGACGTGACAAATCTGTATTAATTCATGCATAGAAAATGCTCCCAGATTTTCTCTCTTTGCCCTACAGCTGCTCTCGGCAATTCAGCCTGGGAAGGCTGACATACGCCTGGTCAGTAGTTGCCTAATCTGAGAACAGCAGGATGCAAAGACAGCTTAAAGCTGTGCAATTCCTGTGGGGCTGGGGCTGTGGCTCTTTGATCACAACAAGCAGCCTCAGCACTGGATCCTAATGGTCTAACAGTGGTGCGGTGCCCAGCAGATTCCCACAGGATTTTCTCCCGCTTTCTCAGAAAAGACATAATACCTCAAAGTAACACAAAACCTGTTCCAGAAGTGGTTTTTAACTAGCTGTCTTAATTGTCAGCAGCCAAAACCAAAGCTTTCTGCAAGATGAAATAGCTTTTAACAAAAAAAAAAGTGGGGGAAAACCCCAAAACAAAACAGAGTTTTTCCAGAGAAACAGTATAAAGGTACACAAGCTAGACACAGACTGTGCAACAGGGTGACCGCACAAGCCCTTCATAAAAAGCCTTTATCACAAGTAAATTGGCTGCAGAGTATAAATGTGCAAAAATTATGCTAACATTGGCGCTGCTTGTGATCATTCTTTTTTTTCCTTGAATGACCCAGATACGGTTTGGCTCAGGGACAAGACAAAATGAAACACAGAGCAGCTCTTTAACATCCAGATTTGTCCCTAATGTTCAATTCTGGTGCATTGTGTCAGTGAACTTCCCAATCCCTGCTCTGAAGCAAAGCCAGTACGTTGCCGGAGAAAAAGAAAACACACAAAACCAAACCAAAAAAACATATGCAATAATTTAAAATTACTTTAAAAGTGTATACAAAGAGTACAGAAGGGTAATCTGGGCAACCTTCGCTTCTGTACTTTCTGAATTTGCAGGCTGCTCCCTGCAGCCTCAGTCCTCAACTAATACCGGTTTTCAATAGAGTCTCTCATTGCCTTTCTCTGTGCCAGTGGAGGCCAGACAGCTAGCTAGTGTATTCTATAATAAATAAACAAATATCCCTCCTCCCCCCAAACACATGTAAAAGTTGGATTTAAATCATTAGGATTTACTTAGCTCTGAATGGGGACAATTTTTCACCAGACTGTAGAAAACTCCACTGCATTGGAGGGACAAAGGAAGGCTGAGATTTTCAGAAGAAACGGAACAAGATCAAGTACCAAATTTCTATTGAATTTCAAGGTAATTTGGCCACTGATCTCCCTTGTGCACCTTCCCCTGAGCACTTGTTTTAATTTGAAAAGAAGTAACTGAGTAATTGTGAAAGGTTACAAGTTACTTTTCAAACAGTTTACATAGGGCTTGCTTTTTCTCTCTGGTGGCTCCACAACTACAGCCATGTAAGGCAGCTCCCTGGACATAATTTGGGAAGGGGAAAAACCCAGTGAAATTCCTTATTCTACCACTAACTTTTTTATGGACTTGTGCAGCAAGTTGGAAGTTCGTAAGTATTTTTGTGTCCAGAAATGCACTTGTAAAAGTGCTGGAACACTTCAGTTCTTTGGAATCCAAATGAGGACAATGTGGTAGTTTTAATCTTCCTAAAAATGAAAGTTTGACAATATTTGCAAACACTCAGTTGATAAGAGCAAGGATTGTTCCTTACAGCTGGAACTTTCCATCCAAATAATATCAAAGTTTTTATACACAAAAATGATTAAAGATGAGGAACAAGCCTGTGATACAGATTCATTATTTGCTTAAAGCTCAAATTTAGCAAAGCATGTAAGCATTTCAGGATGCGGGCCAAGGTAATATTTCATCACTGCAGAACTGTGAAGACTCCCAAGGATTCCCCAGGCTTCCTTTAGGCTATCCAAGGGCTACATGCAGGGAAGACCCTCCTCAGGAGCCAGATCGCAATGTGCTGCTTTGCCAGGACCCAGACAAACAATGCCTCTTGCAATCATGCAGGCAAGTGTGATGTTCCTTCTGTCCTTGTCCAAAGCAGCACTGAAACCACATGCAGAACCTGGCTAGGCCAGCAATACTGGGTCTCATGTGCTATCTCCTGCCTAAGTGGACCTTGATGAAACTCCCCCTTAGGCCTCAGTGAAAAATTGAGTAGCCCATGTAAATTCAAAGAGGAAAGAGTAGAAGTAATTCCATCTTCATGGAAATGTCCTACCTCCCTTTCCTGCCTCAAGCCAAATGATCAAATGCAACAAAAGGAGATATAAAGCCATAGAAGAAGCTTCAAATGGCCTTGACTTTCTTCATGCAAGTATCTTATCTTTTCTTATTTCATTAGTCCTGATTTCTAACATAAAGCTCATAAAAATGAGTGGGAAAAAGGAAAAGAGAGCACTATAAAGTATCCAGGAGCAGTCAGACTGGACTTAACCAACCTAAGTCACATGTGAGATTGTAACTAAGAAGACCCTGTCCAAAGTATTTTATTAGTAGTTGCTTATGTTGTGGGCAGGCACACATAGCACCATTGAAGGGCAATAAAATTTCTATGACATTTTTGCTGAACCATATTATCTCATATTTTCCTTGATCCATATATAGGAGGTGCAAGATGCAGCGTGCAGTCTGCCCTCCCACATGGCAGATCCCAGCTCCTAGAGGCACGTCTGCGAGGCACCACCACTCTTGGAGGTGGTTTCACACAAATGGAGGACAAGATCAACAAGGCACCTGTTAGAGAAGGCGTCTGCCAATTTGAATTAACTGAAAAGGCAACTGCTTTTCAGCAGAACGAACCTCAGCTTCCACATACTTTAGCAGTTCCTTCACTGAGCTATGCTGCATCCTTAGCGAATTGGCCACTGAGAATTTGATCCTAAATGTAGCGCAGCCTTTCAATCAAATTCCCCTTATGTGCTGAACCATAAGCTTGCCAAGCTGAAGCATTAAATAAAGAACATTTTCAGTAGTCAAGGCCAAGGTTAAAAACATAAGGAATACGAAGAGTTGTTTTTGCAGTGAATTTATTGTACCGGCAAAGTAATAAACCATTTGCATTTGAAGGATCTATATAATAATGATGCAGATTAGTAGTGCTTCTGTTGATTTTTTTTTTAACACTAGAAAACATTTTTCTAATCTTGTACAGGGTTCTGTTCATACTCTTCCAGCTGCTGTGGCACTTCAGTAAGCAGTGGCCGTATGACTGCAGCGGTAGGCTCGGAGCACTCACAGCTAAACCTGAAGGACACAAAAGCACTACACAGAAGAAAACCTTTTTCCCCCAAACTTTCAGTACTCTAAGGAAGGAGGATGGTGGACAGTCTTTTTACACTAATATTTATAAAGTATAATTTCTTTAATAAACTACTTAGAAAACTGATTTTTTAGACTGGGCTGAAGAGGGATTCACCTTCTTCGGGAACAAGCATATAAGGGCTCTGGTTCAGTCAGTTGGGGGCAGATGTCTCCATCTGCAGATGTCTACATACTGGGGGTTCCACTAGCAATCATACAATTAAATTAAAAACCTGTCTAAAAACCTGACACTATTCATGCACTCAAATGCTTTTAAGAATATGGGTTTCATCCAGAAGCCCATTAAGGCAAATGGAAAGATGAATTGATTTTCCACTGACTTTGTATTAGGGCCTAAACTTGCAGCCCTGGTCTAAAGATCATCTAATTCCCTCAGCTTTTAACCCAAACTTATTCCAAGCTTCAATTTACAAATGCAGGCATTATAATGGGGCATTCAAATGCTGCTAGTGTATTCTCAAAATTAGCTCTTTGGCTTGTAAAATGCACATTAAGCATACCTTGATGCCAATATAAACATCCAGCTGGAGAGATTTTTAAAAAATCTCATTACGATTGCTCTCAACAAAAATACGTTACCACTTGTAACTACTGAAGTGTGAGGAATGATTGAGAAAGCAAAGTGTAGTGACCTCACTTCAATTCCTCTCTACCTATTACTACCTACTTGCAAAGCCTGCCTGGTGAGGTGAAGACGACTGATAGCTTTCCAGGACAAGATGACTCACAATGAAATGGGAATTCATTAGCAGTCAAGGAAAACACTATGGTACAAAACAGGTGATCAGGAAACTAGCACTGTGGAAACTACGAAAGGATTAAAAGATGTCCCACAAAGTGAAAAGTGGTAGAGAGAGATGAAAGTGTGTGTATTTAAAATCAGAGTACGGGATCAGAGCAGCTGTTAAGTTGCTTACGGCGAAGTAAAGGCTTCCTTCCATACAAGGACTGACACAAAGGCCAATCAGTTAAGGATCACTGTGTCAGCTAAACTAAAACATTTATCTGTTCCCCAAAACATCAGTGAGAGTTTGATCCCACTGCCCATTTACAATGCCACAGCATGTGCTCTTCGAAGCAAAAATCCCTTCACTGGGAACAAACTCTACAGCCATCTGAAAGGAAGGAAAGCAAAAGACTTAAAGAAGAGCAGCTAAGATTTCCTACCTTACAAAACTCATAAAGCACTTCTTAAAATTTACAGTTAATAATCAGCATAAAAACTCTGCCAAAACTGCTGTATCTCTTCCTGGAGTGTTTTCTAAATACACAAGAATCAAAATTTAATGAAAGCTTGAGGCTGCCAAGTTTCCAAACTTGAGCAAACAATACCAGGTAAAGAGAGCAACTGATCCCAAACACTCTTATTCCTCCTCTCCGTGAGAGATCCTGGGTTACAAAAAACTACTTTTTATTTAAGAGCGCTGGGGGTAGCTCTCCTCCATCAGCAGATCACTAAGGACCTTCATGAGGTACTTCCTTATTAGCTCCATGTTTTTCACTAGCCACTGCTATCCTGAGGAGCCCAGCATGTGCTGCAAGCTGCGGCAACAAAGCCATGCTGGAGTGCTGAAAGAGACCTTTAAAACACTGTTCATAGCAGACTCAATGATTACACAGTTCATTGCCCGACAGTGCACAATACACCATCTGTGTTGGGAGCTGCACTCTATGTTCACTGATATTAAACCCCTCTCAATAGGGGAAGACAGGGGTGCACCTTCAGGTAGTCTTGTGATACATCAGGATCTCACCTTCAATTTTACTGAAGGAGGCTGTGAACCATGCGCTGAAATCATTGTCAAAAATCCCCTAAAAAAGTGATTGATGTTAAGACAGCAAAGTGGAGAAGCCAGCATCCCTCTGTGCGGGGATTATGGGCCTCAGTGGGCAGAGCTCTGAAGAAGAAAAATGCTATAATGACATCTCCACTACTTGTTTCATATCAAATATTTCTCCTAACTGATGGTGTTTTTCAATTTACTAATGGAGAGGGAGTTAAAAAAAAAACGCCACTCTGAGTTGAACATTAATTTCAGTCTCTTTTCCTTCTCTCATATCCTCTGTATTCCCCTTGGAACAAATTATATGGAAATATTCAAATACTTGTTGTATTGATACTGGGAAGTAAGAAGATACGTCACCAAGGGCCTTTGCCAGGCTGAAATCCCGAAAGACAGATGACTTGCAAAGGCTTACATCCTGCTGACATATTCCTCCGATAATTTTTACAGCGTGTTGCTGAATGCATGATGAGAATACAATGCCTGCTATTATGTTCAGCTCTCCCTGTTAACACATTTATACCAGTGTTTCACTTTGTCGTGTGCTGGGTGACTGAAAATTGCCAAGGACACTAGGACTTGAATGCACTAATGCTAATAATTTCCACAGCATCCAGCTGCTTAACTAAACACTATCTATACAGCGTTTTCCATTTCATTTAGAAGACCCGTCTCACATGTCAAGGGGGCAACTTTCAAGGCTCAGTATAAGCAATCTGGACACCAAGAGCCCATTTAGGAGGTGCCTGGCATACTCTCTTGAAATTTGTTTTGTCAGTATATAGCTTTCACTTCCCCACATACATTACACTTATTCTGATAGATCTCAGTCATGGGTATATCTGCAACAGATTCAGTGCCGCTGGGCAGAATAAATTGACTTGCTCTGAGATTGACATTGCCATCATTAGACTATTACTGTCATCCAAATATAAAGTCACTCTACAGACTGTGGTGCTATGCTTTGCTTGTATTTACTCGTATTTTCCCTTCTACAGCTGAAAGCACAAAGACTTGCAAACACACAGGTCTGTCTTTCACTGTCTTATCGCTGTGTTGGGCTGAGGACTTATAATTGGCTATTTGTTTCTAACAAAATCCTACGCATCACTAAAGAAAAACGAAACACCTTTGCAAAAATTTACTTTGAAGTTGAAAAAAAAAACATTTCCTCCCTGAATTCAGAAGTGGCCTGGGTGATAAAGTTATAATAAAGAATCAAGTAGAGATCTAAATGCCAGACCTGCTTCAGCGCATAAATCACCATTAAACTGTGCTGGTTCTGGGGAAATTGGTTTTAACAGCACATTTCACCACAGACATAATAAAAAAGGAAATTTCCCACCCATGTTAAGCTGTTCAGATGAAGAGAGATATGGGGTTTCATCCAGAAGAATTTGTTTTCTCCTTCTTTAGGCTGTGGGATGAACAGCCACTTGTTTCGGTGCTGCCGCATGTGGCACTGGGCTGGGTGGTCTTGCAGTGATTATAAACCCCCTAACTTTGGCTTTGGTGAGTCCCTGGGTACTTTAAGCAATTCCCCAAGATACAGTAGAAGGAGAATAACTTAATGAATCCCAATCTAGGTTTAGGACAGAGGTCTGAACTTCCCAGCTGCTTGGTATGCAAGTAGTCATCCTGCAGTCAGATAATCCATACGTATGAGATTGGTTACAGGGCACAGACTTGAACATACACTCATTTGCAGACACCCTTGTCATTTCCCTTTTATCCAGACCAGGGTTACATTGCTTCCTGAGGTATATCACAGAGGAAGAGATCATGAGAGTTGTCTTTATCTCTGGCAGAGTTCTAATCAGATGTAAAAGTAGGAAGGAAAATAATTAAAATATACTAGTTCAAATTCATGGTAAAGTTAATTTTTGTTCACCTAGGAGAGAAATACTTAACTACCACACACTACAACGGATGTTTTTTTTTTTTTTAAAAAGGTTATTTCAACAATGTAAGCATTTGAATAAACTGGATTTTTTTTAATCCAATTTGTGATTTTTCATGGAGATTTAATGACATGAAAGATTCTCATAAACCTGTTGCAGTGCGGTCTCCTAAGCTGCTGGAACACATTATCAATAAAAACTTCCTCTATGTCTCGGAAGGAAAAAATACATTGAAAAAAGCACATCTGAGAAGTTTTCCAGAATTATTTTCTGCAAAACAAACAGTCCAGGAGGTAAGATGGTACAAACTGGACGAACAGTTTTGAATAGTTTGAGGGCTTTTATTAGAGAAAATAAGATTTCACCTCCAGCCTTTTGGTTTGCATCCATCATTCTCCTGAGCAAGGGAAATTCTCCAAGTGATGCTCCAGCACTTTTGCTGTCAGCAATAGACAACTCACACGTAGGACTGTCCAGTCTGGTTATTTCAAATACACACACCCTCCTGCAATAGAAGCATAGTCAGATCTAAAGTCCACTCCTGAAGCCAGCAATATCTATTGACATTAATGGGGATTTAAATTAAGCCCTGCTTCTTATCATCACCTGTATATTAACTGCTTAATCCTTTAAATGTCTGACTTTGCAAAATAACAGCAATCTCTAGAGAGGCACAGGGAAGCTTGTCTCTAGTTTTCTATTTCTCCTGGTTATTCTTCTAAACTGTTCCTAATCTTCAACAACCGAATCACATACAAAAGTAAGTTCTAGAAGAAATAATTCATTAATAACAGAATTTGTATGCCTTATCAGCCTCCCAAGCTTTTATGTGCCAAGAAAGACTCAACTAAACCCTTTGGGCTTAATATTGAAGTCTTAAACAAGCCAAACTTCCACTCAAATTCATGCCTAAGTAGTGCCCAGCCCACTGTGAACGGATCATGAATTAAAGATTATTCTTCAATAAGGCGACATATGAGTCAACTTTCCTAGTAATTCAGGGTGTTCCTTCAGAAAAGGCTGCTGTCACATATGAAAATGACACTGAATATGAAAATGGCTTTTGAGAATTCTCAGGAAATTTCTATTGAAAATTCTCAGCGCACTGCACCAAAGTCAACTTCTACCTTCAGCTAAGAGAGGGTTCAGCTCCATGTAGAGGTCCTACAACACTATTCAAATTTCACTGAGCAGAGCTACAACACAGTTCTGCTGAAAGATGGGAGAGCCAAGAGCAACTGTGATGGGTCCTGAGCTCAGTGTTGTTACTGCAGAATTGTCCTTGTGGCCAGAATTAGCAGGGGCATGGTAAGGGATAGATTAAGGGGACTAGCTCCAAAGCACCCACATTTCAGTACATCGTTTAGATCACCTGGACAGGTTTGCCATTGCAATCACAACTTCAGCCAGCATTAGTAAAGAAACTATTAAGACAGCAATTTAATCTACCAAGATAATTGTTGTTTGCCATATAGATATACCAAAAAGCCATCAGTCCGTCTCCCTCACTTTTTATGGGATCATCGTTACAAAATACAGAGTGCTAAATAATGTTACCAATTCAGAGAGCTCCAGTCAGGCAATCTCCTCTAGAGATTTAACAGAAATAGTCTACTTACGTACCTAAGACACTGAGAGGAGTAGGTAGCAGTCCAAATTTTTACTGTTATCCTTACCAGAACATGCAGGATTTGTAAGGTTTCTCCGTCTTTTTATTTTTTTTTGTCTCCAAAGGGTAATATAAGTACATCCCCAGGGACAGACAGTACCTAACACTCCGCACATCACTGTGCAGCAAAGCCACATGCAGCAAGCTCCACTTCTGTTTTAACCCAGCAATAAGAGGTGCTACATTCTTCCACACTGCCAGACGTGGCATTTGTTGCCAGCAACATTAATTATGTTTCCAGACACAGAAACCCACTAAAAGACTTGTTAATAAATTAGTAGGGATGTTCGTACTGTAATTTAACAAAATGATAACTACTGCATTTCCTCACTGTATGCAATTTGCCTTGCCTTCCTGCACCAACATCTATCTGCTAAGCTACCTTAAAATAAATTTCATTGATTATGCCTTCATACAAATCCCATTACTTGCTCAACGAACAGTTTTGTTTTCCTGTCTGGGCATCCCTCCAAAGACAAGGCTGCTGTGTATGCTTCTGTAATTACTGATACACTGTATAAGAAACCATGGCATGTTTCTGACAGATTAATTAAAGGCGAAGAACAGTCTTCTTGAAACCTTGATTCAATTGTTATTCTCTCCTTGGCTTCCTCTGTGATCTCCACCAAGGGATGTAATCTCTGTATGCTTCATTTCCCCATCTGTAAAACAGGGATGGGAACCTCTCACCCACCTCACCTACTTTTGAGATGAGATCATTGTACAATGGGCTATAGTTTCAACTGACTCCTCAGTGCTCCTGTATTATATGAGTGGTTTAACAAAGAAATAGGGCAAACCCAAGCCAGGTCAACATGGATCTCCTCACAGGCACCTCCGGCAGCAGCATTGCTAATGCACTTCAATTTTGCAAATCCACTGTTCTTGCACAGAGAGCAGCAGATGACCAACATGGCAATGGGAAGACACACCACAAAAAAGCAATCCATCCAGTAATTCCCTGAGCTGCAGTCCAGTTGGACCCCCAGGTCTGCAGCCCATTTGATCACTAGAGCCCCATTTTGGTCCCACCAAAGTCACTAAGAGAACTCCCATCAATTGTCAGTCTGAGGTCTGCTTCAGCTCCCCTGCCCAGGAGGGTGCGAGCAGCCAGCAATGTGCCTCCAGCAAGGGAATCACTGCAGATCAGCTCTGGACACTCCTAAACAAGTGTTTAAATGCATGAGCGGAGACCTAAAAGCAATCTTTTCTTCAAGTGTATGTTTTAGACTAAATCATAAATTTTCTACAGCTCTCTCTGGGTAATGTTGTCATCTGGTTTTCTTAGACAGTAACACTGAAGGGCAATAACTGTTATCCTCACCAGGAGATCCAGAGAAAAAAGAGGGGAGACTTAAAAATTCATTATGGAAATTCTCGTGGTTTTTGCAATATCTTTGTGCACATTAAAAGGAAACAGATGTCATTTAAAACCAAAAGTCATGTGTTTGGATTAAATATTTAATGTAAATATAAAGTTTGGAGGAACAGTTCAAGTTGAAATGTCAAAGCAGCCTCCAGCACTGCTTGTCTCAGCTGACTGTGAACTTTTATCTCCCATATATTACTGCAAAGCAGAGTTTTTCTTGACTAAGCATAATTTTTACTCAATTTGCACCTTTTATGCACTACTGTAAGTGCATAATTTTAACAACAATAATAATAATTATAATTGGGTAGACAGATAATGCTAAGACCTCAGTGACAGGGCTGGGAGAAAGTAACTTATCTTCCCAGAAGCAGCAGGAGATAGGCAAATATTAACATAAAAGTAGAGGTCAAACCCTATATCAACTATCATGTGTAGAAGCACCCAGGACTATCATGTATCTTTACGTCAGCTAAGTGTGTGACCTTTTGCTCTTAACACTTCTATTATTCAATTGGAATAAGCTATCAAAGTTTGCCTAATATAATTTTCATTATTTTACAGGAACTGATCATGTCAAAGAAGGGTTAAAGCATACAAGCTAGGCTGGCAGGTCTTAATTTCTCTATCTACTCTTCAGGTAGAGAAGGGATGAAGATTGCTGTTTATCGACAGAGACTAGAAATTGAAGTAGGATGAGGCAAAAGAGAATAGTAGATTGTACAGGCAAAAATCTGACTAGAGATTTATATGTTATTCTAAGCTTTATTAAGAGGTAGACTAAGTCAAGCCCCATAATGCAGGGTCCTGACTTTAAAGTAAAATTGTTTTCTGAAATAGATTAGGACACAAAAAAAAAAGAAAAAGAAAAAAAGGATTTATTTTCCCAGCGCCTTACTGATACTTTTCTAATTTTAATACTCATTAGGTAAATATATCATGGAGTATGTTATCTAGACGGCACAAAGACCGAACAAGGTTGAGACTTCATGGGAAGCATGTCTGGAAGAGCTTTTGCAGCTCCTAATAAGCCTAAAGGGGAAGCACACTCAGTAATGGTGTTTCCAAGCAGGACATCCATAATCCTGACAAACAGGGAATTGGGAATCCCGTGGACTGTGGCTGTTACAGCTAAAGCACTCCAGCCATAATTAAGCTGCTACATTCAACCTGTCCTAACAAGCTAGGGTTATTTTTCCCCTCAAGCTGTCTTCCCCACCTCCCTACACTTCAAGTCTGAATAATACCAACTTATTCTGCCTATGTCCAATCAAGCGTAGCCTCGCTGTCTTTGGCTACAGCCTGAGGCAGGAGCCTTCAGCTTCAACATCCCTTCCATGCAACCTGCCTGCTCCAAAGTTATGCCTAGGGTAATAACTAAAAGCATTACCATCCTCCAGATAAAAGAAGTCTTAAAAAATACGCCCAGATCCTTTGCTAGAAAGTAGGTTTGTTTTTTTTTTTTTTCCCCCTCCCCAACCTCAAACAGTAAGAAAATGCATCAGGTCGTAAAGGATGCCGAAGAGGAGCATGGACGGAGACCCTGTGCTGCTCCAACCTGGCAACTGTGTCTCTCCTCTTTGCTCTCTGAACTGCTTGAAGCATTAACAGGGTGAAAACAACACAAAAAAACAAATCACTCCTTAAAATTCCAGGCTGCCATATGTTGATGACAGATAAAACAACATTAAACTTTGCAGGTGTCACCAACATATATGACAGGTACAGCAGTACATCTTGTATTTGTTTTCCCATTTCTGTAAGAGACAGTGCTTTTAATACTTTTGTAGTTTTAAACCCAGCTGGCAATTAGAACCACAGAGCCACTCTCTCTTACTCCCCCCTCCCTACTCTGGTGGGATGGGGAGGAGAAGTGAGAAAAAAGTGGAACTCACGGGTTGAGATAAAGGAGTTTAACAGGACAACAAAGAAAGATAAGAACAACGACCACAATAATAACAATAGACTACATAAAATAAGTGATGTGTAACAGACTGTTTGTTGCCCAACAACTGACACCCAGCTTGTCCCAAAGCAATGAACCCTGGTCCCGAGCCAACTTCTCATTTATGTATTGAGCATGACATTATGTGATATCGAATATCTCTTCAGCCAGGTTGGGTCAGCTGCCTGGCTATGCTCTCTTCCACCTTCTTGTCCATTTGCTAGGTAGCAGAGCACAGGAAACTTAAAAAGTCCTTTATTTCGTAGCAACAACTGAAAACAACAATGTATTATCAACATTCTTCTCACACTAACTCTACAACATAGCAGCTGCTGGGAAAAAAAATAATTCTACATGAGCCGAACACAAGCAATACCTGGCAACAATTAAACAATATGTGTTATCAATATTATTTTCATACTAATTCAAGACAACAACTTCTGGGAAGAAAATTAACTCTATCCCAGTCAAAACCAGGACAAATACCTATCTCTGGACAAATATGTATTAATGTAGTTGCTACAGAATCAGGAAACAGGAATCAGGTGTGGTTCTGCTCTCCCATAAATGCTCCCACCGACTTCAAGGAGCCTATAAAGCCCATGCGAAGGCAGGATTAGCTCTGTTTCCATTAGAATATAAACTCAGTGTTTTAAAGAGAAACAATGTGTAGGTACAAAAGGAAGAATTATATCCCTCCAGGCACTGCCTGCTTTCGCTGTAAAAATCTACACACTAGCTTTGGAGCTTTTATTAATAGTAATTTTATACAACCTGTATTTTTTTTTAGTAATAGATTTATGCAAAGCTGACGATTTGAATGGAAGACTCTGGTGAACAGTATATTTTACATAAAGGTTTGTCAACGTATGTTATTGCTGGTTTACTTCAGAACTCCGTGTAAGTTACAAATATGTTTCATATCAGCTGTTATGCTGATAAATGAATTTTCCTTTTACACAAAGAACTGCTTAGGAGACAGCGAACCGCAGTGTGCAGCTTCTGCAGCACTCATGTCTTCTTTGCTGAAACTGCTGTAATACCTGTCTCTTGCTGGTAAACACTATGGTCTTGACGTAGAGGCTACCAGTAGATCCACTTGGCAAATTTAGTAAGCATGTTTCAGTATAGAAGAGATTTTGACCTCAGCAGCCCCCATCCTTGCATCTTTTTGCATACGAAACTCTGTTGACCCAGTAGCATCAAGCTCTCATACACTCTAAGAGAAAAAGCAAAGTGGGAGCAAACAGAGAGGAAAAATTCCACGATGCTGTAACATCCAGAGCAGAAACAGCAGACACCTCCAGTTACCGCTGCAACTTTTTCATGTTATGGAAGCTGAACAGGGAGAAAGGGAGAAAACTGAAACACAATAGCTGTACAGAAGTGTGCTGATAAGAAAATGACTGGCGTTTACAGTGACTGTAATTACTGACATTTTCTCCATGCCTATTTTGTCAATCTTGAAAAGGCCTAGCATGTATCAGGCATTTAATGAATCATGCAACACATCACCTGGTGAACTGAGTGTAATCAAGATCAGGCAAATGGGATAGATTTCAATGAACGTGCCATCAGAAACAGCTTCCTTGAAGAAGGCATGTGTAGGTTCATGTTACAGCAGCATTCATACAGTCCCACTGAAGGGAAACAGGCAAAGGCTGATGAGGAAAAACCAATGTGAGGGAGAAGTGAAAGTCCTCTAAAGCTGAATCTTGAAATCAGAACTTTGTACAGATGGCCAAACCTGTCTCTCTAGCATCTCTCTAGGCAATGATTAAACTGACCCTCCTTTGCAAACAATAATTTTCAGTGTTTAATACTGTGGCCACTTCAGATCTTGCTGACTGTAAGTCTGCTCTGTGCTACAGAAAACTTAGCCACTTTGTTTGAGAGATTTCTAATGGGTAGAGTTTTCTCCTTAGTAGATGCAAATCTTATCTTAGAACTTAGGCAATGCCTAATAAGCCTAGATAGCTTATTAGATAAGACATAACTTCATTAGGAAGGCTGCTGGGATACTGATCAAATCAGGAGACTGGAGGCAAATCCGGAATGAAGGTTTCCATGAATTTAAGGATACTCAGTTGGACTAATTTGTTTGTTCTCTCTTAAGTAACACTTCATTTATTTCAGTTTCTTAGATCAAAACTTTTCTGCTATATTTGTTACAAACACACTTCTCTTTATTTATCACACTACATTAGTAACAAAGACCCAGAGCTGTTAAAACACATGTATAAATATACAAATCATTGCCCTGAGCAAAATGTGAAGTTTTTAATGAAAACAGATGTCTTTATTTATTTTCTTTTAACACGAGGTTCAAACAATTTTGGTCACCTATGAGAAAATCAAATCAGACGGGAAAACGAAGGTTGTCATCTCACTCCAAAGGGCAGAGAGCAATATGTGGGATGATCCATGGTACTGTCTCTCTCCTACTGCTTAATTATCAGGGTGTAGCCTGTTCAGGCTCAGTGGTGAGAACTGAGTCCTAAGAAAATTAGTGTCCTAAGTCACAGACCAGATACTTCATGTTGCAAGAGATTAGCCATATTCACCAAGCTACCAAGTAAGGGAAACCCACAGCACTTCTCCTTCTGTCAGTGTTGTGAATATAAACCCGAAAAGCAAGAACAAAAAGCCCCTGGGTCTTCCTTCCAAAGCACAGACACAGTAAAGCATCTTTCATTTGCTCCCATGGGCATCAGCCAGAACCTCTGGCAACTCCAATAGCAGAAAGCACCACGCAGGTCTCTCTAAGCCATTTTATGGAAGGTAGGAAGGCATTCTTCTTCTACCTTCATCATCATCTTAAACCCAGCTAACGGTACCTGCAGCATATTAGCAAGCACTCATGTAATCCCTTCTGCCAGCTGGACTGGGGAGAAGCAGTGGACAATAACACGCGGAGTCTGTACTAGTCTCAAACAGCATCCCAGAAAACAAAGTGAGCGTCTCTTCTAATCAATCATCTCTGATGACCACTGCTGGGCCATACACCCCCAAGAGGATTCAAATTGGTGTAACTTAGACATTGAGTGGTAGAGAGAGAGAGGGCTTACATTAAAGATTTAATGGAAAATTTCCTGTTGTGGTTTTGCAGTTATTTAAAACTTCTTCCGCTATTCCCTTTTGAATCCTCAGTCTGTAAATACATACACATATACTACCTTGGATTTTTTTACTAAATGGACCCATAAAGTAATATGAAACAACTCTAAATTACACTCTAGCTCAAGAGTTTGACTTTAAGTTTAGATGGCTGGTTTTAGTACATTGGAGTAATGACTTTGAAAGATAAAAGTTGAATGCTCTGAGGCCAGCACGGAACACAGTTACACACTAGGCAAGACAGTATGCAAGATTAAAAGTGCCCACAGCAAGGTAGAAGGATGCTAATTCATTGATATTCACACAGAACTGGAGATTCTCTGATTGAAGGCTGTACAGAAGTATAGAGAATTATTAACTAGAGAGACACTAACTGTGAATTTATGAATAATGAAGAAAGCAAAGGAAGAACAACCACATAGTTCAGTTTCCCTAATCACTGCCTCTTGAGTATTCACCCACACAGGCAGATTGGCACACAGCAACTGCAGCTAATATCTTATGTAAAAAGGACGGAGATTAGTAATACAGCATTCTCCATATAAGCCTCAATTTGGCAATTTATTCAAGCTTGCTCTTGAAGATCTGCTCTTGCCTAAGAACGCTGCTGAATGAAGGTCTCAGCATCCAGCAGCGCCAGGGAAATTGTAGAAGCCAGCAGAGCCCAGGAATTATGGTGAAAAGTGTAATAAAAATCTTTTAAAACACTAACCGAAAGCCTCACAGCATAAAGAGTTTCATAGGTGAGCAGCACTCTGGTGACGAGTCCAGCCCTTTCATGTACTGAAGAACACATCAAAATGTGTGCTGTGGTGCTAGAAGATGGCAGTGGTTGTCTGCTGGTTGTCACTTGAGTCTTCTTTATATCACAGCATTTATTTAGTGCACATGCCTAATCAACTTGTGGCATGTCACTAAGGGTCCTAACCTGTTAATATAAACCCGGGCTCTTTAAAGAACAGTAATTGCCAGGTGTCATACAAGCAGTCAACTCATCAAAAAAAAAGGGTCAAAGGAGACAGTTCAGGGAGCAGACAGCAGAAACAGCACCTAGCAAATCCAATTCCATCTCTATAATGGGAAGGAACAAGACTGAAAATTACTACTTTGCAGTACCAGAGGTTCCCTGACATTTGGTGGTTAGACGTAACTTTAAAGCTTATTTATGACTGCAGCAGCCATAATGGACTTCTTTTTTTTTCAGTTTTTATTAATTCCTTTTAAGTCGGATGTTAACAGGCAGGAATCTCATCTCTATTCCGTTTTAAACTGATTTAGGATACACGAATTAACTGCACACTGCTCAAATTTAGGGATATAGCTTAGAAGTCATTACTTACAGAAGCAACTGCCAATGATAAAGCAACTATTGTACTCTTGTGACAGGGGTTGACAGCATAATGCAATTTTTAGGACTCCAATTTTGGGTTTGCTAGGATATCTGAGATACTGAAGGAAAATAACTGAGCAAGAGAAAATTGTATCCTGAAGTGTTTTTCAAGGTTTTTATCAAAAGATACAGAATTATCTATGAAGGACATATTCTCCACGTGACCTTAGATATTTATTTATATGGCTATCTACAGAGATAATTATTTATGAGATCACAGTGTCTCAGCTGACAGAAGCATTATGTATTCCAAATTGAGGGAAATCCTGCAGTGTTCCAGGTTTAGTCTTAAACTGTTAGTAAATGTAATTGTTGTTAATAAATGCTGCCCAAATTTCTGCAGGATTTTACTGCTTTCAATGCTCCAGAATGAGTCCTGATAAAAAAAGTACTCAGCTTGCATCCTATTTCTCCTTTTCCACATTCAAATGATCCTGTTGAGAGTATTTCAGATGCAGAGAATTACCAGCATACTAAAGGCAAAGAGTTCAGCAAACTTATTGCATTCATCCTCTGAGACACTGGCAACGGGGGCAAAAAGAGGCCAAACTGGAAACTGTAGCGCCTGCACCAGCCTCCCTGTGAAGGTTATTTGGCCTGCTGAACATTTGTTTCTCATTACGTGGGGAGGAAGGGAGAAGAGGAGGGGAGAAGAAGAGATAAAAATCTGTCCAATTTTCAGAGACCAAACCGAGCTTCAAAAGTAGAAGCTTGAGAAGCCCTTCCCAGCGTCAGCTGAGAGCACACAACTTGTGAATTTAACATTTTTATGCAGCAGTTATTTTATGCCAGAGTTATGCTTTCAAATTCCCCACAGTGCTATCTGCCTGGAGCACTATTTATAGCAATCCTGAAAAATACACCTTCATCTCTGTCCTGGGACCATCACTTCAGAAATGAGCAGCTGAGGGAAGGCACAGGCCCCTCTCTCCACATCCATAGCATCATGATCCCATCAAAACACTGATTAACTCAATAGCCCTCTTACCTTATCAGAGCCAGGAGGTGGGAGGGTTTGGCTACATGAATGCAGTGAGTAACACCAGCATCACCAAAAGATGGGGCTGAATGAAGACATAGGTTGGCCTTTAAATCTGAGGCATCCAGATGCTAAAGCTGTCTTTGAGGACAATGCAGTCCATCCAAGCCTTAAGATCAAACTCTAATCTCTAGTGTAAATCCCTGCAGCTCTCTACTGAAGATCTAAAAACGTACAGATGATATATAGATGATGTATCAATATGATATACAAGGGCCCTTGTGCTAGCAATACTCCCGTATTGGTGCCAAGTGGCTGCTGGGTGAGGGAAAGCAGATCAAGACCCAGCCAGATGATTCAATCTAACTAAAGGATCAATAAACTCTGTAGCAACAAAACCACATTAGCATTTCTTCACCAACCCTGACCCTTCAAAACCTGCAGAAGCCAGGAGAAAATGCTATCACAAAGAGCCATTGCAGTGGGCTGCCAGAAGTTTCTGATGAGTCCCAGGCTGCCTACAGCTGGAGTATCGGGAGCTGCTGGGTAACAAAAGCAAAAAGGAGACATTACTTTATAAAACACAATTAGAAGAATTTAAACATTGTTTGATGGAATGATGCACTGTTCCATGTAATTGCTTGTTTGATAAATAGCAGGCAGTTACAGCTCACATTTTTAGCCTTGAATTATTGCCAAAATGGCTTTTTTTTTGTGAGGTAGAACTGAATCAGCAGTTCACTTACAAAAAAATAAGCCCTGGAGAATGTGAAACAGTGAAATACTTCTACTCATTAAAGAAGCAATTGGTGCTAGAGAATCAGCATATAGACATAGGCCAGAAAGGTGAAATATTTATGTTCCCCAATCACTTTTCTGCAATTCATCTGGTATGCAAATCATCTACAGCCTGATGGCATCCCTTAAATTTATTTCCCCCAAAGATTTAGAGCTATGTCCTAATCACTGCTCTGCATCACTGGGCCACAGTGCTCATATAACATTCTAGTAGCTGATTGGGGCTCTCTGGGTCACCTCCATGAACATCAGTCTAGTAGTAGAGACAGTCAAGTAGTAAAGACAAAGGATATTTTTGCACCAGGCATAGTATTAAAATTGAGTCATTTAGTAGTGCGTAGAAACAAATGTTGTGGTTGCTGTCCCATTAACCACATGTACTGATCCTCAAGGCACAGCATTATTTGGCAGCTACAGAAAATGTTGCAAGGAACTGATGGCTGGATACTGTTCTTTTTGCCCGGGTGACTGTCCCTGGAGAACAGCAGCTGAAGCTGTAACTTATCTGATTTGTGGTTAAATCCACATCTGACAGCTCAGCACCACTCAGAAAATAAAAAATTCATGTCCATACATAGGCACAAATTACTTTTGGAATATATATAATAAAATAATTTGGGACATTTTACATAGATATTAGTAGGAAGGGTAATCTGCTTCACAAGGAAAAAAGATTGTATATATTTCCTCCTACAGTGTGAATTCATTTCCCAGTGGATAATATTAGTCTGAGTTGGAATACATGCAAATTTTAGCTCCAAGACAATTACATGTTTTGGAGCTGATATTTCACCACTCATCACAAAGAGGGGAGTGGAGCTTTTGATGCTTTAAAACGCAATGTCTCATTTTTCCAAAGAGAACCACAATGTCCCTTTCTAGCTTTCAGAGATACTGAACCATCAAACTTTCATTTTCAATTTTGTCAAATTTAAGAAAAAACTGTGTAAAGCAATTGCTAAGAGTTTCTAAAATTTCATCTTTATTTCATCCCTCTGGCTTTGGAGCCTCTATTGTTATTGCAAAGTAGTTTCAAAAGTGTAACAGTATTGATGCAAGTCAAGAGTGATGCAAAGTTGAGAGCAATCCTAAATCCATGCTGACAAGCCTTTATATCACACAAATGAAGTGCGTACCCCTTACTCCATCTGTTAACCGCTCAGTACCTTGGGAAGGATACATCTTCACACATGTGCCCAACCATATCATTATTTTGGGATACATAATTCAGAATCTGGGAGTTTAGAACAGAAAGCACTGAAAAATAACAGATTAAAAGGAAAAAGTGTAAGCATATAATCCTGGGGAAAAATTTACGAGTATAGGTAAGACCAAACGTATTTATTTTTGTAATTCTTTCATGATGACAGACCCAGCTGTCAGGAACCCAGCTTCATCCAGTCCTCAAGCGAGGTAACTGTCAGAAGAGGGAGTCCTGCTGAGTGGGTGACTTGAGACCAGAGTCAGACCTGCAGGGTCATGATCAACTCTCTGACACTCCCTGCCTTCCTCTCAGCCGCTCCCAGTCAAAAGTTACTGCTACATGGGATCTCAGCAGCAGGCACATATACCAAAACGGGACACAGCGGCTTGGAATAACACCTTTGGTATTATGGAAAATCCTTTGTATTTTTAATACCCAGTATTAAACATGCTTATGGATATTCCATTTCCAGCATGGTTATTACTATTCAATTGCCACTAATGTAAATGGTGGGTGCTGGTTAATGCCAAGCCATGTGATTAAATTATTTCCTTTCCAATCTGGATTTCCATAGTCTTAAATAATAATAACAAAAAAAGGATACTGGTGAGATGGCAGCTGAAACATTCATCCTGATCCCTACCAGCACCACAGATTTTGGAAGAAACCTTTGTTTACAGAATAAAGCACATCACAGGCATTATCCCCTCTATCCTACCTAATGCATATTGGTTAATACTACAGTTAAAAACATTAATGAAAAATGACTAATGGTAACTAAATGATTCACTTAACTTGGCTCTATCTGTAATGTATTCGTCATATGACAGGCATTTATTAGATCTCACTGATGACTCCACAGACACCCTGCTATGCACTGAGTGCCTGCCTACACATTAAAACTTAATGCACAAAGCAAGAATTATTGATGTTAGCTCTGTTCTAAAAGGGCATATCAGCAGGATTTTTTTTCTGCCATGGCTTTATTTTTCTTAGCTACTGAATAATCAAGGATTTTTCATTTTATCAGAAGCTACTTGTCTGAAATACCTATTAATTTCCTCATAATAATATTTTCCCTTAACTTTTGTCTTTTTTGTGCCTATTTCTTGCAGACACATTGAAATAACTACAAGTATGATGTTTCAAGATTAAAAAAAAAAAGGAGCTTGGAAATCCTAGCATTTGCACACTGTGTGCTGTCTGTATGCCTGGGAAGCAGCGAGCCTTAAAGACCTTGTGTTTTCCTCAGGATTTCAGCACTTGTAAGAACAGCCAAATGCTAATAATTACTGGAGTCAAATACCGCATGAAGATGAATATTGCCTTGAATTCACACATATAATTGCTTCTGCTTCATTGAAAGTATATACACTATGAATGAGCTGGAGCGAAGGGCTTTATTTCTGCCCAGACCTGATGAAGCATCTTATGGGACTTTTCCACTCAGGAAGCTACTGATTGCACTCAGCTCCAGGCCTCACTGTTGACATTGCTGGGTGCCCACCAAGCCTGATGGTAACGTGTCATTTAACTGCTTTCTAGAGTCCCCAAGTGAGATTCTCCAAGTGTCTATATCCTAGACACCTGGGAATCTCAGAAAATCCACAGTAACTCAGTCTTTTGGGAAAACCACCACCAAGTCGCTATCTTTAAACCAACACATTTTCCCTCACTTTCTGAGCTAAACAGGCCTCAGGCATTATACAGAGCTTTTCAAAGGTGCTTGGCCACCCCTGAAGGAGATCCTCTGGTCCATTTGGTCTGCTCAGCTCCCTTTGGTGCAGCACACCAGTAGCTCCCAAGTGTCAGCTCACCCAATACTGGGATGGAGCACTGGGGCGCCTGCGTTTTGCTGCCGGGGAATTTGGGTGGTCAACATTTCCCTACATACCTTAGAGAGCTGGACTACAGAGCGCCATCTCCTGCAGCTGGACAGATCCTGCCTGAAAGATGTGGCTAGAATCTGTCCAAAAGCAAACCTTGCTCCGATATATATCTAGATACTTCTGCTGCCTTCCGAGAACCCACAAAAAGGCACCCGGCTGCAGCTGCTTCAGGCCAGCCCTCCACTGCCCTGAACCTACTGTAACTCTTATGCCAAGGGAAACTGAGCAAAGAGTGGATGCAGAACGACAGTATTTGGATTTGGTGGACTAAGACACTTGGTCTGAATTCCTTTGCTGACTCAGTGAACTTCATAAAGCCTCTACAACAAATGGGAAAAATAAGTGTCCAAGTTGGGCAGTCAAAGAGCTCCATCCGTTTCTATCTCTATTCAGAGGAAAAGAAAAGACAGCATTTTGAAAAGTGCTTGAGTGCCTATCCCTGAGACTTAACACCCAGAAACCTGAATGAATCACTCATTTTTCTAATTGTCGAAGCCAGGATGGAAATAGATTTCAATCTAAGACACACGCTTTTACCCTATGCCTAAATATAATTTCCACTAACAGCCTGTGCTACACTGCTTTAATGTAAATGGCAACTTAGACCAGACATAGTAAGGGCCTATAATCTTTTAGCTATGTTTAAACAAAACAGAGGTCAATGGGCTATTTACCATAATCCATTTTTAGGTTTCAGGAAACTATAGCATAAGAAACAAATCAAGCCTGGACTTTATGATCAGTGAAGGATGGCTCTCTGTGCCTCTTTTTTTTTTTAAAAAAAAAAAAAAGCTGAAGATGGAAGGAAATGGAATGATTTGTTAAATGGATACACTTGATAAGGGAACATTAATGCATTTTTCAATAATAAAAGTGAAGAATGCTCTTCCATCTAGACATTTCTTTTCATTTTTATTACACAGACAGTGCTTGATTACAGTTTAGGGAAATGAACTGAAAGAACAGATGTACTATTTTTTTGATAGGTAGTCAGAAGGGTATTTTACTGAGTCTGGGAAGAGTTGGAAGGCAGATGATTCAAAGGATAATTGAAGAATGATATTCAAACAGGTTACATTTGTGCCCTCAGGCGTTAAACATAGGAGACTGTTTTTAATTCTCAACACGGGAGTTCGCTTTGCTGCAAAGCAAATGAATACAATGAACAATTTTGTTTCAGAGACATGCAGTAACTGCCCCTTAGCAAGCAAAGAATTTTTGGCAATACAGCAAAATAGCAACATTTTATCTGAAGTTATTTAGAATAAGCCAGATGCTCTTCAGCATAATATTCATCATCATTTATTATGTTATAGTATCATATTTTCAGTAGTTTCAGAATAAACATCAAAAACGTCTCAGGGTAACACAGGCAGTAGCAAGAACGTGCAGAGACAGCCCTAGATGCAGGACTCCGGCTCTCTATCGTTGGGACTGCGATGCAGAGGTCCAGCACAGCTGGTTGAGATGCAGACCACAGCTGTCCATGCCTCTGGGGTCTGAGGGTGCTGGTGAAAGTTGTCAAGCAGGTGGCAATGTCCTCCTCTCCACAGTGGACCAGATCTACCTCAAGCACAAGCATCTCTGTCCCCTGCTGAGATGCCCCAGCTACGCTCCTGGTGCAAGCTGAGACTCCCTGGTCATGGTATAATGGATATTTGGGGCATTCAGGATTTTATCATTTAGCGTTGTACACCACTTTGCTCAAGTTATGTCTTTAGTGTCAACTCTAGTATCAGATTTCAGGAAAAAAAGGGTACCTTTCTAAAGGTTTCAGCCCTCAATAATCTGTTCTAACTACAGAACAGCAGGGCAGTCCCTTAAAAAAACCTTGGTTCTCAGCCTCTGATATACCCACATCCTGCTTAATAAGAGAGCACACGTTAACTCTTTCCAGTGAAAAACACATGTATTAATAAGCAACTTTTAGTGGAGTCGCACTAAGTTCACATCAATGACACATCAGCATAGCATGATTAATGTTGTGCACTTCATGTCAATTGAATTCCTAATGATTAGCCACTTAATTATGAGTTGAAACAATTACTCTTCCCATTGAGAATTAGTTGTTTCAGTTCAAAGCTCAGCAGCTGGAGTACAGAAAGCCAATCACACCCAGTCATGCAAATACATCTTCTGGAATCAAAATTAAGGTTTACTAATACGTACTTTGTATGTATAATAAAGCATTGGACATACCAAAACATCACTTTTCAAGACTGGTTCAAAATCTGTTGGCAGGACTGAGCACATCCCTAATTTTAGCAGTAGCTGGGATATGCACACGAGCGTGTTCATATTTGTGCATGGGAAAGCAGTTTGCCCTTGGTCTATAAAGCTGTCCACACACACACGGGCTCTCCCTGATGTCACTTAGATGAACATTTCAGACACAATATATACTGGTGAATGATACAGTGACAATCATCTTACATGTCAGAAAATCAAACGGGTACATCTTGATTCATTACAGTCAGAACCAAATATTTGGCTTGCCTTCAAGTAAGTGAGGAATTTAAGAGATACATCTCATGGTAGCTGTGCCGTTTTGGTAGATATACAATTTAACTTGTAACCAGTTATTATACTTGTAATTTTCAACAATCAAAATACTATGCAGACAATAGTTATACCACCAATTTGCCCCTGAGAAATGGATAAACAGTCATTACTGATTTTGCAGGTGTGGAATCAGAGATATAACAATCTGATGACAAAAAATACTAACAGCAAACTAGTATTAAAATGTAGGCTGTGTTCATTGTGCCAACTATCTCAGACAATGGCATTGGCTGAACATAGCTGCAGCACAGCAGGATGCAAGCACTGTGCCTTGCCAGGCCACTGCTGCTGAGACTTTGACGTGGTGATGATTGCTGTATTATCATAATGGGGATTCAATGAAAGCAATAATGTTCCCACTCTTAGAGACACAGACTACAGTATGCACGGCTGAGCATCAGTGAACAGACATCAGTTCTCCAAGACCAGTTGCTCAACGTAGTATTTATAACACAATCAGAGCTGCTAACAACATGAATGGAGCATTTACTTAAGCCTGAGCAAATAAAGGACTGAAGCCTGGGCAAAGTAAGCAACAGGGTAGTCTTTCTGCTGACTTAAGTAGCCGCTGAATGAGACTCCTCTTATGTGTGGTACAAGGGGCTGCTCTAACATCTACAAGAGCCAGCAGAAACACAAACCAATACTCACGTACACTGTGCAAAGCAAATCAGCACAAAGCAAGAACCATTTCAATGCACAGCTATCAAAACCAGGAGCAGGTTTGGCAGGGAAGGAAGGAACCTTATTAAGGTTGTTTTCAGATACAGATAACTGAATAGGTGGATTTTTATCACGTTGGTACTTACACAAGTCTGACTCGTTAGTGAGAACACAGATCTTGAATCTGCATGACTGCCGGACAGCCTTTAATAACAGATGGCATTACTTTGCCTAGGGTCAGATAGAGAGGTTCAGTGTCTTAGCAGATGATACCTTCTGTCTTACTTCTTTAGCCACCAATTTAATTACACTGATAATGTCATGAGAAGCAGAAATCAATTATTCATTAAACCTGCCTAAGAAATCATTCTTTTAACCCATGTATTTTGTTTCAAGATCATTTACACTTGGGTAAAAAGGCAGTTTTCTTCCTCCAGCGTCAATATTTTATACAGTAACTCACTTATGAGCCGAAGAGAAAATTGGCATGGGTCTGTCAAAGAGGACCAGGACCTGATACTCTGTGCAAGGCATCAAGATGATGCTTTAAAACTCCACTGATCTGTCTGCTGCATATAGGTAGCTGTGTAATTCAGAGATCATAAGCAAGACACAGAGAGAGAGTTTTGTTACATCCCTTTTGAAAACAAAGCTCTTCAATGCATTCACATGTCAGACTCCCATTGCTTCTTTAGAGGTTGTTGGAGGTGAAACCACAGATCGTGCGTCACCTGTTTTTTAGCTCCCTCCATTTTTAATAAGCACAAGGCCTGGTCTGCCATTACTTCCTTGACACAAAAGACTTTTTCCTGCATTCCCATAAAAAAGCAATACAGCTTTTTATAAACTTTAAAGAAGAAGTCAAGTTCTCTTTATCAGCAGACAGACAAAAATCTTTTCTTTTGCTTGTTTCACTTTGTTTTGGTTTTTGCACTAGTTCATTACAAATAAACAAAGTAATGAGAGCATAATTTTCAGAAGGATAAGTCTCTCCTATCTTCTTTGCCACCAATTGTCCTCCCTCGTTCTCTCACGGGCTGGTTACACTACTTTCTAATAAATCCATGACCATAAACCCATACAGCAATTCATGTAAAAATAGTCTTGTCTTTGGAAGATAAAAGGCAGGAATAGGAGAGGGAGACTGAACAGAGATGAAGACATCAGGCTGAGAAGACGACTTCAGGGGTGGAGGAAATGGGGTCGAAGAACAGCAAGAACAGAGAAATGGGTCTTGGCAAGGAGACAACCTCCCACCCCTCCACACAGATGCAAATTCAGCAACACTTTATTAATCCAAGTCTACACAAAATAAAAAACAGCTGAAGAGAAAGCAGCAGAATCACTCCTATCGCTACAGCCAGGCACCCTGTGTGTGGTGCAACTGAGACCTACAAGCCTGTTTAGGAGCTGGGCCTGACTCAGCTGTGTGCATCACACTTCATCACACTGTCAATGAAAAGTTTTCTATGGTGTAAAAATTACTCCCAAACATAAACCAGCACACTTTTATACGAATATTGCATTAGGTTTTTTGTGTTACCTCAGAGCTCCTGAGTCCTTGCCAGATGCCAACACCTACCTGGGTAAGAAACTGCACAGAAACAGAGGCAAAAGTGTCTTTACAGACTCAAATCCATGCATGAGGTAGAGTTTAGAGCAGGACCCCTACATTCCTCAGGTGGAGACTCAGATCAGGAGTAAACCATGAATGAATGGGAGCATGCATAAAAGGGGTGTGAGAAGCCTACAGGTACAGGACTCACCTATTTAGTGACAATGTGTCCATGCCTGGAAAGTGCAGGAAGAAATTGTTTCCAGACTGTAAGCATGAGACATTTAAATGTAAGAAAGTCCATACACAGCCTTTTTTGTAGGTCTAAAGCTATGAAAAAAGAAGAAGGGAAAAGCCTCTGCTGTGCCTACACAAACTGCTCAGAATAGTCATTCTTGGCTACTACTTTATAGAGCGACATCACTGGCACAACAATCTTTTAAAGAAAAAAAGAAGAAATTGTGAAAGTACCTAATATTGCATCTTAGCTCCACCACAGGAACTTTCATTCAATTAATACATTAAGTAAGACGTTATGCTTTGGAGAAGAACCAACTATTTCAGCTTCTTCTTACCAGTTCAATGAAACTTTTCTTTTTTCCTTCAGCTGAGCTTATTATGAATATTTAATGGCTCAAAATGAACTGAAAGCTACCACTGTGCATCTGCACTCCAGCTCTCCATCCATCTATTGACATCAAGGCTTAGTTCCCAAAATATGACATTAACTACATTGATAAACAAATACAACTCCTTCAACTAACATTTCATAAGTAAAATGTATGCATGGCAAAAGCCAAGCCTGACTTGAACAGATGGAACTGCCCTCTCTCAGCTAGAGATGTCTTTGTTACTTCGGCTCCTGATGTCAATTCTCCGTGCCAGCTTGTATGTTCATCTTCTGTCCTCTAATTGAATTAATATTCCCTTCCTTTTACTAATCCCCAGGTGCTTGTCTGAAATGATCTAAGAGACAGCCTACATTTAAAAGGAGAAGAGAAAAGATTTATATTAAGGTATTAATTTGATAGCTACAGAGGTTTGCTCATTTGCTGTGCAGCCAGGCAAGCTGACTCTGGGAATATTGTGAGTTTTTTACTGCTCCTCTACAACTTGGACGTAATGTTCTGCTTTTAGTCCTGTGCTAGAACCACACTCAAAATAATGTTCAGATGTGATTTAAGACCAAAAAGAAAGGAACACACCTTCCTGGATTTTCCAGGCACCAGAAATACACATAAATTTCAGTGCACTGTAAGTTTGTCAGCTCTCTTTGGTTTGGCTATATTTATTATGTCACAATCAGAAAAAAAGAAGGAAATCTTTACAGTATCAGACTTAAACTCTTTAGCATTTTCTAGTGCAACAGAATGTGTGGAACAGTGAAAAGGGAAATAAAACAATGGTTGCAATTATAGGTCTCTTCTGATCCCCAGGATCAAACTAAAAGTTTGGCCTCTTTAGAGCTTAGGATTTTTGTCATCAGTTTTCAAAAGATCGGGTTTCATTTTTCTCCCAAGGTTATGAATGGACAGAAACATCTATGCTGACAGCATGCTGGAAATCCTTCAGTACAAAGTCACTGACCCCTCCAATGCAACCAGACAATAGTCTCACTATGAAGAAAATAAAATATTGGTTTTATTCTGCTCCCCATAATTTGCTGTTGCCTCATGAATACAGGAATTGTTCAAACGTAAGACCCCATCCACACTAGGACATACAGCTTCTACAGGTTGACTGAGCAACAAAGATCTACTTGAGTGACCCCAATATAATTGCTAACATGTTATTTTTATAGAGGAAAAAAAGACATATACAATATAAAACCTGGTTTTGCTGTGTTCAAATGCTGTATAGATACTACCTTGTAAAAATATCTTTTTCCCTTTTCTTTCCACACCTCTTCCACGTGAGTAAGAAGCAAAGCCTGACAACTAGCGAATAAAAGTAGTTTAAGTGTGGCTGGTCCAGGTGATGATGACTGAAACAACCCATCTTTCAAGTCTAATGATTAAACAAGCAAACATAAGAACAACTCCAACAACTAGTAATTAGGGTGTATCCCCTGGCTGGGATAGGGATTCAGCTCCTGGTTCTCTGGTTCTGGGAGAGTGCCCTGACCATAGGCAGCAACACCCCTGGTCCCTCCAGTTCAACTTCAGTGAACTGTTAATTACTGCTGTCACAAGGGTCCAAGCTTATCAGACAAACAAGATCGACAGAGCAAGCACAACTTTCTCCTTTTTTTAGTAGGCCAACAGATGAGCACACGAAGTCTTAAAACGACCATGGCTCTTCCTCTATTATAGCCTCAGATCATCATGACAACAGACTTAATAAAGAGCCTGTTAGCCTGAAATTCTGCTCATTTCTTCTATTTAGTTCCAGAATGCAAGAGAACATCAACAGGAGAGTCAGAAGACATTTACCACACTGTGTCATCCACGTACGTGCTTTGAGCACCCTGCCATGAAGCAAGAGATGCACAGTTCAAATCACCTCAATCACCATCAGCACCCCCACACACCTGTAAGATTAACCCCAAGGCAACCCAAGTGTTTCCCAGCTACTACTACTGGAAAAACTAAGTACAAATTCACAGCTAGTTTCCATCATCCCTAAGCTGCATATTTTCCAGATGACCTTTTGTATCAGCCCAGCCCATAACCATGAGGTGCGGGCCTACAGAAGGGAAAACATGCTTCTCCAGCACTTTAAGAGACCAGTACAGATTAGACTGCAGCACCCACTCAACCCACATTACACCTCTACAGAAACTTCAGCAAAGAGAAAACTTACTTGGAAAGCATCCTTAAATAACGTGCATTTGCCTTAGCGATTTACACACTTGTACAAGAACTCTATGGGCTGTCTCCCTGCAGTACCACAAATTTCCTTAGCATCCTAGTGTCAAAAGCACCCTGGCTTCTGCAGCCACATCTTTCAAGGAGCAATATTTTAATCTCGCTTTGCCTGGGGTATTTACAGAGAAGCCATTCTGGATCTCTCTGTATAAACAGAAAAGCAAATTATCACACTTTTACTGAAGAAAGCTTTGGTAAAGTGAAGCTGGTTACATTACTGAGGCTAATTTCTATTGTATGTAGCTAAACATGGACGATATCAATATTATGTAGCTAAACATGGACAATATCAATAAATACTACAGGTCAGTCTGTAGGACTTGAGGTGCTGCATCAGATACAGTTAAGTATATAAAAATGGGACCCAGGGAATCGAATTTCTTAAAAAATATTGCAAATTTAAGAAATTCTAGTATTAAAAGTTAGATAGTAAACACAAATTACAAATATCAGTATCTAGTTTTTATGTCTGAATTCTCTCACTTTCATAATTATGCTTGTTGGGATATATTACAGTCCCCCAGGGAGAGAGAGGTTGCAGCCGGACTCTGGATAAAGAGACTGTTTGGTCCTGTTGCAAGTGGGCTACAATTCTGCTGCATAGTTAAGAAACCTCTTTGATAACAAAAAAAAACACAGGAAAAAAAAAGCAAACACAGTCGCTACCCCTCACACAACAGAAAAAGCTGCCCATACATTTACTTGTACCAGAAACAAGCAAGAGTGACTACAGTTTACAATGTCCAGGCTGAGGATATTGGCATACAGCTACTTAGTTATTGATGTTGGTGTGTTTGTTAAAGAGCAAATAGGATGCCTTCAGTCTCTGCAAGAGCCAGTGGCAGAAATCTCTCCTCAATATATCTATTTGCAAACACTGATATCCTCTCACTGCCGTTTGCTTCCTAATCCTCAAAATGACCACATCCCTCTGCATTTTGAGGTATGACTACCCAGGTTTTCTGGTATATAACTTCCAAGTGGGGAAGAAAAAAAAAAGGAACTTAATGCAGAGGAAGAGGCAGGTGCCTCGTTTGAACATTACTGAGTTCAGAGCAAGCATTTGATTGAACCAATATGGTTCAGGTCACCAGGGGCCTGATTTGGAGATACATACAAAAGCCTCACTGATGCTAAATGGCACTAGGCACAGTGCTGGAGCCCAGGTCCTCTTTCCACCCAGCTCTCCAAATGTTTGTCTAACAGGGAGCCCATACATTCCATACACATATCCAGTTTTGAAAGCTGTGTTATCCTCCTTCCCCTTCAACACACACAACACTTTTGGGTTTGGCCATATTTCCTGTTTATTAAATATTTCTCCTCATACTTTTATATCTCCAGAAAGCCTTTATATTAAAAATCATATGCTCTCAAAACAAAAAAAACATGAGTAAAGCACTGGAGAAATTCAACAGAGGTGTCTCTGCTGCTGCGTTTTCCATCAAGGAAATCTCAGATATTTTGAGTGACTACTATATTTTTACTATATTTTTTATTTCATGCAAGGAAATAAGTCTTTTATTAAACACAGGTGTCCAAAAATTCATCCCAATGCAATGCATTAACCTGAATGAGCATGTCCTGGGGATAATTCTGGCCTTGAGTGCTGGTAGTTACTGTACATACTTGTCTGATTAATTCCTCTTGACTTACAAAGGCATCCATCATGTCAAAACAAATGATCTATGAAGCACACTGTACCTGAAACCCTACCCTCCCCAAGTCATTTCCTCAGCATCAGAAACAGGCTCTTATCATTTGTAATCAGTAATTAATAACAAAGCATTCTGACTAGTGCAATTTTTCTGCTAGGGTTAATGTAATATTTCATCCCAGGCCAGCTGCTGGTTTATGACTTCCAAGCATGACAGTAAGTAATGATTTTGCATAAGAAGTCATCCACAGAGTATATCAATTAGCTCCTCTTTCATCAGCAGGCATTTTGCAGTGGCAAGGGAGGCTAATTAGATATAAAGTTGTCGTTTACCATCAGGAGCATGCACCCAAACTTTGGTATTGTATCGTATCGTATTGTATCGTATATTGACTTTTCTTCCCTATGTCGCTATTCTACATCTTTTCCTTTAAGGAATTTTTAAACTACGGTCAATCAAATACTGTGATTATGAGCTGCACTCACCAGGCTGTTATTATCTGCACAAATTTGCTTACAAAGATCAGCAACAATCACAGAGCATATCTTTTTAGTATTGATAAAATTTCAGGGCCACTTCTTGGCTTCAAGGACACATACATATTTATGACCAACGTCTCAGTTACAAAGCATTAATAAATTCTAATATATTGCTCCTTAGATAAGTTGCATTGTTTCTCATACTCCAAAGTTCACATCTGGACATCTGTATTGCTGTCCCTGGGAGAAATTTGGCACCCACCACATACCTATATATGAAAAAAGGAGAAAAAGTAGTGTATATCACTAGTGTATAGTGATGGTGTAATTTTGTCTTACTCAAATTGGCAAGTAACTTTGGAGACCTACATTTTTCCTCTTTTGATTGATAGAATTGTCTGGCATCTCAGGCTCTTCTTGCATGATGTAGCCAACACATGTGGCTCAGGAAACCTGTGACCCAACAGGTTGCTGTGCACTGGCAGAATATGATGAGGTGTTTATCCTTCTTGTAGCCTGTCCTGGTCACCTGCTGTTGGAGATAAACACCAGGAGAACTGGACTTTTCATCCTACTCAATGCTCTGCCCTTTTGTTCTTGTGTTGCTAAGAACAAGAAGCTGTAGCACACAGAAATAAACCACACAGTGCTCACCGCCTCAGGAGCACCAAGGGCAGAAACACCAGGTTTTAAGCATCTGGATCTTTGATTCAAAGCACCATGGACAATGTATACATATATATTGGACCATGAAGCTTACCACAAACCTCTGTGCAGGAACCAGTACAGTTGCCCACAGAGCTATACTACTGAGTGGAAATCAACCGAAGACAGGAAGTTACCAACGCAGATGAAAGCTGAGAGGTGTGGGCTGAAGTAGGTTGATGTTTGATGATGTTATCCAGGCAGCCCAAGTCATGATTACTCATGCAGCAGGTCTAAAAAAGGAGCATTTGCAGCCTAAGGTGGCTGAGATGTATAAACACTGTCTGCAAGGCAACAGCTCACTTTCTTCCTTTCACTTGGTGTCAAGGAGGGGAGGAAAAAAAAGGCAGAAGTAATAAAACAAATAGTCCATTTCGGAACAACTGCTCCAAAACAATCCAACAGAAATTCATAACTCAAAGCCAACATGAGGCCCACAGCTCAGACTCACCACGTTTAGCAAATCATCAGGCACTCTGGCCCTGGCTACACTAAAAGCAAACTAAAAATGCATCTCCTTGACAAAAATAAATGTGTTTGAAAAGGCAAGCAACAAATAGCAAACAGTGTGACCTTTAGTGAAGTAGTCATGTGGACTCGTGAATTAAAGTCACGCAATGTCAAACTAGAAACTGAAATAAACTCATGCTTGGGTTTGGATCCTAATATATATAGCACTGCACCATATTAGTTTACCCTTAATTTTATTCTTAATTTTATTCTTAAATTCCTGGGGGTTTGTATACAAAAAAAACCCCACCCAAAACACAATGCAAGCTTATGCCATGTTCCTGCAAAGCTCTTAATTCGCATTCTGTTACACCTAGATTTTCTACTTTGCTACTTGCTGTGTGTTGAATCATCTTTCTCTTTCCAATTACAACTATGTGTGAAGGAAAGTAGTTCTGCTTAATTCAAGTACAAATTGGCTTTTTAATGAACGCATTAAAGAAATGGTCCATTCCAGCCCTCAAAACTTGCTGCAGGCACCTCTGCACCTTATTACTAAACCACTATCTGAAAATCAAAGGGGGGAAAAAAGATAACACGGTCTCAATACATGCAGCACGCTGCCTTCCACGTATGCAGAGACCATGGCCCGGAAATCCACTTACTAAGTGTAAATTCAGTTCAGTTACATTGATTTTTCTTTCTGTCACGGCATATTAGTGATCATGAAAAATCTTGCAGTGAAAGCCCTAGTGAAGAAATCTTTTGTCCACAGACAAATGCACTTCTCACATTCCACTCTATTATGACACGGAAAGGAGCAAAAGCATTGTTCCTACTTTTACAATAACCACAAGGCCAGATACTCAACTAAGACATAACTAACACATGGGCTTTGTCATAGGTACATCCTCTACACCTAATTCAGTGCTATCTCCACCCATTTATCCTTTCCTTCTCCACAAAACGTATGAAGAATTATGAACAGTCCATTGAAAATTTGACGGTGATTCTAATATTCAACTCCTGCAAGTCCACCCTCTTCATTATCTCCAGATCACTGCTACATTTGAGTTTACTCAAGCCAAACCTTCCTTTCTGTTTTAGAGGGTTTTTCTTTTTTGTTTTTCCTTTTTCTTTTTTCTTTTCTTCTTTTCTTTCTCTTTCCTTTCCATAACCATTTACCAAGCCGAAAAAAGATTCAAGAGACAAATGATGGCATTTGCAAACAAGTCAAACAACTCCATAGAAGGAAATAAAACAGTGCATGATCAGAGAGGCTGCTACATGTCAACACAGTAAATACCCACAGTCAGATTCTCAGCTGGTGTAAATCAACCCGATTCCATCTTGGTTTATGAGGGCAGTGCAACGTGATGCTGAACACACAGTAGAAAAGCCTTATTCATGTCAAACTGCAGCATTTTAAATTTGAGAAGGGATTGACCCTATCTGGCACCTATTTTAACTGATTGCCAAACTCTCATCTCCTCTGATAGGGAACAGCCAGAAGCACATTTCATGTGAGAACGTATGGGCTCCTAATACCATCTCAAAGCAGGGAGCCCCATATAGTCCCCCTGCCTTGCTCACCTCTCTCAGAGGTTCTTGAGATGATCCCAGGAACAGCAGCAGAATTAGTCATGGTTGCACTGTACTATCTATGTGAGGACACCTGAAGCAAGTAAATGTACAATGCACTCTATAGCAGAGGACGGCAACACATAGTTGCGCTCTCTTGTTATATGATGTAAAAAACATGCACATGAACACATTAATTATTTAAAGTTTCCTACCCTTAATAAAATCACAACTGCACCTAGCTTGTAGTAATCCAAAGTCATACTTGCAGGGCATCTTTCAGTGGCCTAAATTTGGTGTTTGCATTATATAGGCTCCTTTGAACTACAAATATCTACTCGATCAGCTAAAAAAGCAGCTAAGCTGAGTGACAAAAATTCCTATGACGGCACATAGCCATTGGCACCCAGGAGAAAAACGTGGGTTCAGAATGCCAGAAGTCCAACAGGTTCTGATAGTTAAGGGTTAAAGATCTAATTGGTATTTTCATCATCTTCATCAGTTAGAGGGATTTTGGCCAAAAATGTCTTCTTGCATATTTGTAATAGATTGACTTATGAACTGACTTTATAAAACAGCTGATCACGACTGTTTCAGCAAGGAAAGATTAGGAGTCTGATTTCTATCCCCCTACTCTCACAACTACTGGTGAATCCTTGAGGAACAAGCACCATACTGTCAGAATACAGACCAAACTCTAATCTGCCGCCTTAAGAAAGATCAGACAGACATATCTTTAGGCAAAATATGCAAAAAGAAAGATGACCCATGTACTTGAAGAAATACTCTAGGAGTCATCTGTTGTCTTCTGTGGCAGCCTGTACTCACTGCCTTTACTTGCTACTATTTTCCAGCTTTAAAGATTCTATGAATCCCAAAATATAAGCACTTGCTTGCTTGACATGGCCAGTCCCTTTAGGACTGAGTGCGCCATGCAAATTCTCATCCAAAAAGTAAACAAACACCACCTAAGAACAAAAAAAGAAACAAACCCTAAAAGCTTGATAAGAACGTATGTCAGCAAGCTGATGGAAACACTTTGGTGTAAAAAACATCACCTGCTTAGTTCAACATTGGCTCTAAGAACTCCCTCACTTCCTCAAACATTGACTTTTCTGGCAGGCTCACAGGTGAGCCCGGAAAGGAATGCTAAGGGTTTGATTGGTCAGGGTGCACAGAAAGGAAGGAGCGGCAATGAAGGAGCTGCCAGCTGCATCCCCTGCTTCAGGAAGCTCAGGAAATCTTTTCAGTTGACCAGGCTTGCAAGGGCTTTGGGATTATGGCCCTGAATGGATGGGGATGTTCCTATCTTATGGGATGGCCTTTAATGATGTTAAAAGGCAAGGAGGTTTTGACTGACACACAGTAGATCTCAGAGAGAATAATCACTCAGCCAGTCTCTTTTCCCTCACCTGCCCTTCTGGAGCATCTACTAACTGGCTTTCGATTTAACATGCAAATGCTAATATTTTTCCTTCATACCACTGGATTGTTCATCTGCAGGACTTTTACATGTACTTCCCATTTAAGCAATGCTATCTCCAATAATGGTCAATAAAGGCCAATATATTAGTATGATGAACTCATGTTCTCCTAGCCAGCCATGCAAAGAATTCATATTGAATTAAAAAGTCAGTCTATGTTCATAAAAACAACACTATTGAGCAAATGAAGTTTTACTGCACTACATAACAGGTATCACATACCTTCGGGCTGTTGTCAATTCTTAATATAAATACTTTAAATCACTTAGGCTTCATTTTGCACTCTATATAGTGAATCTCTTCATAATCAAATAGTATTTAAAACATTTACTGCCTTGTTAAATCTAACAAGTTAGATTTACTGGGATAGTCACTTTCTTTACTAGCTAATTTAGTAAAACTCAATGTATTCATTGATGGATAAATATATAATAGGCAGTTGTTAAACCTTAATAAATATGTTTAATAGTCAGCTGGCATTTTCTCTCAATGGCAGCACTTCCCCTCATCTGCCAACAGGAAATGCTGCTTCTGAATGTGCCAATTCAGCCCACGCACAGGGAATAAATTGATCTAGAGGAGTGATCAGGGGCACGGATTTCAGGTAGCTTTCCTGCGCTGCTTGTCACAAGAAGAACTCTAGGTGAGATTATTCTCCAGTCTTATCAAAACTGTCAGGTGTTAAATAGCACACAGTGTAAGGAGAGTACAAGCTAATGTGTTGGTCTAGACTCCATAACCAGCCATGGTACAGGAGAGGAAGGGCAGCTTACAGTCTTACTGCACTCCCTGTTTCATGTACATCATGTCACATTCTCTCACCTCTCACAGCCACTCTTTGTGTTATACACAGATTAAATTCTAATGTCTCAGCTTCTAGGAGATCTAAAAGGTACTCTTTTAAGGCTTTTAAGTACCTGAAAAAATTTAGACTAGTCTGCATCATTAGACGCCTAAAAACCTTTAAAAATCGTTCCCTTAGCTCAAACTTTACGGCTAAACTCTGCAGGTCCCAGGATCAGTTCTCCAAGCTGAAGGCAGCTGCTGCATATAAATGAGAAAAATCAAACCAAAATAACTTCAAGAGAGATTGTATTCATACGCTGGGCTAGGAAGTTTGATCATAGCCACGAGACACTCACCTGGGTGGGATTATACAGTTCCTGGAGTGGGCTTCTAGATCCTTTCCGGCAGCAAATGTCCATCCCAAATGGATTTCTACGCATTACTGCAAGGGGAAATTAAAATTAATACAGGTTAGCAATGCTGGTTAGCAGTAACTTATCGCAATACCTATAGCAAGAAGAGATTTTCTGACAGGGAATTCTAGACAGTGTTGTGTCTTAGTTCCTAATTTTTTTTTCCCTAGAACTTGTCTGAGAGCTAAATCCTTTAACTATTGTGGATCTCCCGCTTATAAAAGCTGTTATCCAACAATTTCCAGCTTGACTGCCCAAAAATTCAAATACAGGGACCAAAGCAACACTATTTTCAGTAGTGCTAGGTACCTGCTTCTCTAACCAGCATGGAGGAGTCACATGGATTCTATAGCATCTCTAAGAAGCAATGTTTGAGACTTTCTCAGCCCAAATACAGAAGTATACAGAATCTTAATATTAAAATATCTGATTTTGAAGCTTTGGATTTTTCTAGAACAGATACTCAGCCATCCACAATGCACATACAGTCAACCACTGCTTCACTTCTTGCTCCAAACAATATTTTGCTCTACATATTGTAACTGAATATTTGACTGATCTGAAACCCGAGACATGCTTTGTTAACCCAGTTGGAGACCAGCAAGTTTTCAAACCAAAGGCTTTGCCAAAGGTCTGATCAAGGAGAATTTTGGATGATAAAGCGTTTTCAGGAGAGACATTGATCTGAGCCCCAGCAGGCACAGAGATCATTGGTTTCAAGTTAGGACTTGGTGGCCATAAAAGTCTACATAAAAAGTCATTCAGCTCTAAACCCCCTCTACAGTCGCAAGGGAAACAAGAGCTTGCCAGTCCTTCTAGTCTCACGTGGCCTACATCATCCTCTGCAAACGCTCCGCTGCCCCAGCTTGCTCTGCTAACTATGGAAGGAGCATGAGGCAATCAGATGCCTTCAACAGGCACTGCCACAAAGGGAGATGTGTCTCGTCAAGCTTTAATTAAGACACAACCAAAAGGAAAGAAGAGATGTTCCTGCTGGGAATTCAAAGGCATTAAGCAAAGTCAGGCAACCAGAAACTACTGAAGTGTCCTATAGCAACAGTTCTGAGCTGCACCCCTTGCAGACAGCACATTGCAGGTTTCAAGCCAAGAGCGAGAGAATATAGTCAAGCAGTGTTTTAACACAGAAGATCGATACTCAATCACAACTGATATGTCAAGCAGTATGAACCACACAAAACTGACTACAATTCCAGTCTGGATAGATAACATATTCACTTCATATCTGTTTCTCAATTGCAGTTAATTGTCTAATAACACTGACAATGGGTCTTCTCCCCTCAGCAAAGAGAGACTGTCTTGTGGTAGGAGTTGGACATAGATGCTTAGCCAAAAAAAACAGCTAAATGTTTTGATTTTCTTCAAAATTAGGATAGTAGTGCTCCTAGAGGTTATAATTTTAATTCACATTTTAAATACCTGACAGACTTCATAGCATTTTTAGTCACGAAGCCAAGTACTGTGACTCCCTTGGTTTTGCACTAATGTGCCTTTTTAAAAGTTAACTTAGAAAGTGTTTAAAACAGTTAAAATTTTAAAAATATTTTTCATGAGTAATGTCAGCTTCCAGTGTCTGAAAGTAGTTTGAGGTAGAAAACACTGAAGTGAGAGTGTGGGACATCCAAAAGTCATTCTAACTACAGAGCTCCTTCCCACCTCGTTCCTTTCTGTTGTTCCCCTCCATACTCTTGTACCGGGAACTTTGTCCAGGTTGCTTTAAAAAACAATTTGTAGCCTACTCACTATTACAAGAAAACTTTCCAAAATGGAGCATTCCACTCAATAGCAAACCACATTGTTTCTATTTTACAAAACAAAGAATGGGGAAAAGGAGAGGGGAATGTATTTCAGTGTATCCAGGTCATTAGACTGTGACTAATGAGAATCCTCAAACACTAATTTCTTGTTCAAAAATGAAGGAGAATAATTCTAGTGTGTTGTTCCCTAATTTATTACTTAACTTTTCATTTCTATTAAACACAGTTAACAGTAACGTGCATAAGTGTATCCCTTCCTGCTTCACTTAATCAGCAAGTATTAACACAGCAACACTTTATATGCAGCAGTAACAACCATAAAGATTAAATTATTTGTACAATGTGCAAGATTTGATTCCCAGATGTAAACAAACAAACAAGCAAACAAAAGCAACGGTCTTCCCAGCAAAAGCTAAATGCTAATGTAGAACCTTAGTCACAGAAGCCATTAAATCTTTTTTATGATTCCCAATATTGCTTAATTAGTTTGTTTGTTTTCAATAAAGCCTTTAGCAGAAGACTGTAGAACTAGCATAGCAACACTGCAGCTCAACACAGCACTCGGCTCCCTGTTTATCAGTGTCAAGAACAGCATTCCCTGATGCAGCTGTATTCAGCACCTCTGAGCACACCTGGAAAATCCTTGTGCCTAGAATATAACCGCAGCATCAAAATATAGGGGAACATTCCCCTCTCCTCAGCAGAACTCCCACTCACACCTTTTGCAAAGCTGTCTTTATGTGAGTAACCACCAGGAATGTTTATACATAATTCAAAGCACTCACTGACATGCCTGTGGACAAACTCACCTCTCAGGGCTCCTGCAACCTGTTTACTACTGTCTCAGCTTCTCTGAGGCAGCATTTCATTATGTGAATGACATGACCTTTTGGGCTTGAATCTCATCTAAAGCAATTTCCAGTAAGAAAACTGTACTATGAACATTACCTGCAGCTATAATAATTTTAACAACACTCTCACGAAGACTCCATCACACTATTGTGGCAGTGAAAATTTAAAAAATCAAGCCTGTTATCTTCACTAAATCTTCTTATTAACATAGTAAATATCTAAATTTAGATTTTATGGCTTGGGCTGATCTCCATTCATAATTACAGTTAATTATAATCTAATGATAAGTATTGCATACGCATGGCTCCAAAAACTGATTAAAATATCACGTTCGTGCACACTAAGTGCGTGAAGCAGCTGACAGCAGCATTTAATGCCCTTAATCATTAAAAAGTGGTGTTAATACTGCAACTGCAGCAAAATCTGCAGTCTCCTGAATTTAGCCAGGATTGTGGGCAACTGAATGAATTGTTAGTTTGCTACTTAAATACCAGAGATGTAAGTACAAGACCTTTCTTCCACCTCTAGGAATGATTTGTACAAAATGCAATCTTGCCCCATGTTGTCAAAACCTATTCATTAATTTAATAGCAAGTCTGGAAAGCATGTTATCTTGGCACCAAATTTCAGTTTCTCAAGAGAGAAAGATAAACAGTCCTGCTGAATTGAAAGTTTATCAACGTAATAATCATCTGTGTATATATACATAGAGAGAAGGAAACTACACGCGCAGGACAGAACAGAAGCATTCATGCATAATTTCTAGAAAACACTAGCATCAAGAACAGGAATTTGACCTGTGAATTACAGTGCACTGAGCACGAGAACACAGTGCTCCTCAGTCAAAGCTTCCTATAATATCTGTGCAGAAAAAATATCCAGCGGTTTTGCCACAATGTTGAACCCTTAGATGACTATGAATTAAAATGTAGATCCTTCAAATCAAGGACACCCTTTGGAAAGGCAGAGGTTGGGAACATACTGAGAGCCTGAAGGTCACCATCAAAGCCAGGTAGCCTTTGAAATTGCTGCCATGGTGCAATAATCAATGTGTTTACCAGCATCTCCTTCCCAGGTCACTCCAGATGCTGAACCCGTGATGGAAGAGGAAGGGTTACAAGTGACAGAAAATGCACGTGGCAAAGAACCTACTGGATCTTGGCATCTACAAGAGGTGATATCACCTCTTGCTTCAATCGAGACAAAACTACAAGACAACAGTGCTCAGAATAAAGGGCACAGAAGGGAAAGGGAACATGCAGGCAGACAGGTATGGTATAAAGCCTTCATTTCTTTGTTTGACATTTCAGAGTTTGAAGAAGATTCACATGGAAACATGTGAGCCAGGCTTAAGTCATCACCTCTACTTGGCAGAAGGCATTTATAATGCACTTAGGAATCTATAATACAAAGACCCTAAATCGGAGACCTCTAGTATTCCCACAGAACAAACAATAACAGGAGAAAATACTAAAAGTGAGATGCCACATCAGCGCAAGTTCTGCCTCTCTCTATCAGGAGCTACAGAGAAACAGAGAGAGGGGACATAGTGGCACTTCTCTTGGGAGATTACTAGCCTGAAAAGGTATGTGAGCACTGGGACTTTTAGACAGAAGAGAAAGGGAGGAAAAATCATGGGAACCAAGACTCTTGGAGACTTAAAACCACAAAGGCCACCTTCCCACAAAGTGTCAGAAGGGCAAATTAAACCATTTCTCAAAAGCCTGTGTGGGATCAAGTCACAGAGGACACTCTGCTGGAAGAGACACACAAAATAATTGTCACATCTTCCACTGGACTTAGAGACAAACAAGTGACATTTGAAACGCTGGGTCCCCTATATTACTACCATCCCACAATCCCGTAAATGTCAGAGGCTCTCATTTCCAAGACTTGTGTAGAAAAAAAGTTCCTCAACTGCTATCTAGCGACTGTATTCCTACCTGGTAACATTTAATTTACTTTGCTTGGACCACTTTAATTACTTGAACGATAATTAGAATCAAATGTAAAAACTTTTTGCCTCCGTTCACTCTCTCTTAAATTAACTGCCTCTTATTACAAATATTTGAGAAAAGTTCTAAGGATATATTAATATTTAACTTTTCATTACATTGGTATAAAGTACAAAGAAAAAACTCCCTAATACAGCACTGCTTAAAGCTGATATACATAATTCATTTCATCTATTCAGGATACAAGTTGCCTCACTAAGGAAAAAGTATGCATTGGCAGCAGTGTAGTGAGACTCTAGTTGATGAAGGGATCTTGTTCTGGTTTTGAAGAAAAAAACGTCAATTATATTCCTTGTTTAGATCTGGCTTCTCTTCTTTTTTGGTCTGATTTCTTTATGAAAGATTGAAAACTGATAGCAGTCAGCTCGCTTCTTTTGGCTGAAGAACATTGCTTTCCAGCTAACACTGCTGTCCAACTGCCCCTAACTTCAAGCCAGGGTTAATGCTTTCTGTGGAGCACCTCACTGACAGCAAAGAGCAAGTACATAACCTAGGACCTTCTCCTAGAGCTGTGAACAACTGAGTTAAGGCTGAACACTCACCTAAACACTACCCAATATATATATAAAAATCAATACCATTTGGCCCAGGCAAGATAGCAGCATTGAAATAGTTACTTACATCTTTTTAGTCTCTAGCCATGTCTAAATAAGCTGCTGTCCTCAAAACTTCTTTAAAGCAAAGCAAGACTAATTAATTATAGCCATACTGATGGTTTAGAGATTCTCTTCAGCTAAAGATCTGGGCATTTGTCTTCCAAACTCTGTTATGACCCCAAAGTAGCATAGAAAATTAATGCTATTTGGTACATAGGCTGAAGCACTGAAATAGACATTCAAATACTATACTAAACACCTTCTTCAAGACATTGAGACATCCATAGCTTAATCATAAGCATACATCTGTGAATGGTACTATAGAACAACTGCTCCAGCTGCACCAGCAAAAATTATGCTCATAGTAAACTGGTCACATCTGAATACGAAACAAGTAAGGCCCAATTTGACCAAATTTTGCACACGCAAAGGTCCTGAAGACTGAAAACATTCAGGGCAAAGTTGAAGTAAGTGACCCTTGGAAGTAGCCCTTTCCAGAGTTTTTCAGAGGTTCCTGGACTGAATGTTTTGCAATTTGGAACATCCTGTCCACATGCTATTCAGACACTTGGTTAAAATCATACTGAACAAGCTTGTCATTAGTAACCAGCTCGTTCTGCTTCAGGAAAACAAGCCTTCCATAATAATTGACAACAATCTGCTCTGCAAGACTTAACTTCAGCCAAGTCCAAACTGAAGACAAAACCAGAAACTCAGCAACAAAAACACTACCTCATTTCAAACTTTATTAAAATTCCTATGCTCCCTTACACAGACTAATCGAGCTAAGGGCATCGAATGGTTTGAAAGGGTTAATTTTTAATCAGCAATGAGGAGCATGGGGAGTGAATGCAAATGCTGTCACCCAGCACCCCTTCCAGAGCCTAAGTAAGGAGACTTTTAGATAGCTCTCCCAGCAATGATTTACAAACACTAATCCTTCAGCTGCAGTTCACAAAGATCAATGGATTGATAGCAACATCTTGTGACATCTGGGGCTTTCTGCTTCGCTGCATTCAGCTCAGGATTTTAGACTAAATTATTGGTCCTTCATCTGGAGACCACAGGTACAAGGATTTATGACTAAACTCTTGTCTGGTCTCTTTCATTTTCTTAAGACAAAACTGCATCTTTCTTTGCTGGAGCTTGTCAGATCTATTTTTAGGAAGCAAAAATCAGATTATGTATTGTATATGAGCATGCCAAAGTCTTAAAGGCAGAGAACCAGATCATTCTTATTCTCTGCATTAATGGAGAACCAGATTTTGCCTTATACCAGAGACTAACTAGAAACACAGGGTTTTACTCAGTGTGAGAAACAAGCAAAAAAAATTTTGTGGCCAGAGCACATGTAACATCACCATACATCTGAGACCCTGGGTGCTGCATGTACATAGCAAAGAAACAATCCCTGAAGCTAGATGTTTTGGAACCGCTCCTAAGAAACAGGGATACTATTATACATTGTTAATTTGGGAACACTAATTCAATATGTCAATTTTACCCTCCCCTGATGTTTCCACTCCCACTCACCTACTAGAAGGACTCCCTGAAATAAGACTGTGGATGGGTACCAAAAAAGTGAAGGATGAAAACAAAGAAAACATCAACACCTTCATGAAATGATTACGGCTGAGACAAGCAGCAAAACCACTTGGACCATGGACCAGCAGAGTAACAGCCCTCAGTTCACAGATCAGAAAAATAAAGGCAAAGAGGTTACATACTTCCACAAGTTAGTTGCTACAGATCAAATTCATTTTAGGAAGTGAGATCACGATTCTAAGTGACTCATTTAAGCTCCTACAATTAACAGAGAGCCACAGCTGTACAGATGGGTCGCCCCATGTGCCTCTCGAGATGCCTCCCCTCCTTTTCACTCACCAGCATGCCTGCCTAGGCTGATGGTTAAAGTTACATGAAATAAATCTGGCGCAGCAAGGAAAAGAAACTTAACATTTGTTTCTAAGCTCTAATCACTAATTACAAAGGTTGTAAAAGTCCTCCAAAGAATAGAGAAATATTTAATTACTTTTGCTTTAGACAGATTTCCAGAAATAAATTTGTATTTTATCCTGTTTGTTCTCAGATTAGCATGGGAATAGGTTTAATTGGGCACAGTGGGGAAGTTAATATCCTTGGGTGAAATTATGCAGAGACTCAGATCCTTGGCCACCCTACGGACATTGAATGTGGCATAAATTAGCACAACATATTTCCTGTTAATGAACAATGAGCAACTTTTTTTCCAGTAGTTTTTTTAAAATGTTAATCCATACAGAATTTCTTTAGAAGTCTCAAGAAATTATCCACAAACACAAATCAAGAGACTTTTCCATAGGCTTTACCTCTCACATGAGGCGTGCTCTGTGTGGTTTATCTCTGCCACACACAGGCATACATTGCTTTTAAATGCAGCAAATTTTTGTGGGTGCAAACTACAAACTATATTAGGCTTGATCATGCCTTTTCTGATACAACTTTATTTTCCCTGGCATAAAATGCAGATTCAGGGGCACTGAAGTATTTCACAGGTCAGTTCTGGATGGATCACTGACCACCTCGGCTGCCTGCTCATCACTGTAAACACCATCCATTAGCAAAGACAGATGTCCCAAAACATTGATCAAAATGGTCTACTACTTTTCTCCCAGACCTATTTCTAAGTCTTCATAAACAAATTTTTATGGTATTTTTTATACCATTCACATCAACTTAAGAAATTTCCTTTCTTTCCCTTTTTCTTTTTTTTTTTTTCCTCTCAAACACAACTTTCTAAAAGGAAGAAAAATCTATGGAAATATGATCAACTTTAACTATATGTATTTCACAAACAAATATATGTATTATGAATTTTCATGAAGGAACATTGTCAATCCAGTATATCAAATACAAAGAGAAGGAGTTCAGGGTGCTGACTGCTGCGAAGCTCAATATGAGCCAGCAATGTGCACTCACAGCCCAGAAGATCAAACATATCTTGGGCTGCATCTAAAGAAGCATTGCTAGCAGGTCAAGGGAGGTGATCCTGCTCCTTGGATCTCTGCTCTTGTGAGACCCAAGCTGGAGTATTGTGTCCAGCTCTGGAATATCCAACATAAGAAGGATATCGAACTGTTGGAACGGGTCCAGAGAAGGGCCACAAAGATGATCAGAGGGCTGGAGAACCTCTGATACGGGGACAGGCTGAGAGAGTTGTGGTAGTTCAGCCTGGAGAAGAGAATGCTCCGGGAAGACCTTACAGCAGCCTTCCAGTACCTGAAGGAGGCCTGTAAGAAAGCTGGGAGGGACTTGTATTATACAAGGGCACGGAGTTTGGATGAGGGGCAATGGTTTTAAATTGGAAGGGGAAATATTTAGATTCTTTAAATTCTTTACAGTGAAGGTGGTGGGACACTGGTGTAGGTTGCCCAGGGAAGCTGTGGATGCTCCCTCCCTGGAAGCATTCAAGGCCAGGTTGGATGAGGCCTTGAGCAGCTTTGTGTAGTGGGAGGTGTCCCTGCCCACGGTTCCTTTAAGGATCCTTCCAACCCAAATCATTCTGTGATTCCATGAAAAACTCTCTTCCCGGACATTACACTTTTACTACTTTTCCAAAACAAGTTAACAGTGTGTTGTGCAAAATGAAAAAGGAACAATCTGGGAAGGCTGGAAAACTTCTAGGGAAGCTTACAGGTTTCCAAACTCGTCTCCGCCTCCTGTTTCTAGATACTTGCTGTTACAACATCAGCAGGCACATCTGCCACTGAGCTCTCTTTATAGCAAAGGGTTGAATGCTTTACTCTGTTCTTCTTATCAACATAGTTCACAAGCCTGTAGTTTGCTATACCCCATCTCTCTGATGCAAGTTCAAACAAAAACTGCGTATATGTAGGTCCAGGGAAAAAAAGCTACATTTGCATTGTCCTAAAATAATGAGAAACTAAATTTCTTTTTCTGTATTTCCCACTACTTCCATTACACTGTCAGTACCAGTCTACTTAGAAAATATGTATGAGTTTGCTCAAAAAAAAAAAAAATGGGAGTGAGAGAAAACCTTCAAAGGAGGAAGGTTTCCTTAGAAAGCTGTAATTTTAAAAGCATTTATCTTGAATCACGGTCAAAATGAAAACGGCAGCTGCTGCAGCTGCAGTCTATTTAAGCTACTGTTTTCTTTGCTGTTCTTCAGCAGATGTGCATTGAAGATGAAACTCAAAATTATATTTGCTATGGATACACTCAAACGCACAGCAAGTCTTCTCACAAGCCAAGCAGAACAGAAAACAGAGCTGCAGCAGTCCTTCTAACCTGGAGCAATGAAAGACTCAGACTTTTGGCTTCTGAACTTCAGGTACACACACACACACGCACACCTGACCTGACAGAAACAGAAATCAAGGGACACAAATCATTTCTGTCCCAGCCACATGTCCAGATGGACCAAGATTTACCACCTCTGAAGCAGTACCCCTGATATTTTTAGTGTGATCACATTCTCCTGATACTTCACTGTGATTTATGAACAAGAATTTTCTTCACAAAAAAAGAAGGACTAAAAAATTTGATAAGCAGGAAAGAAAGCATCAAATCCTGCAGTAATCACTTCCAGAGCAGTCATTCATTACAGCAAAGAGGATTATGACTGCAGCTTGTTGGATAAGCAGATGAGCTCTTATAAATTAAGGATGTTACTTCCTTGGCAATGCGAAGGCCAAATGCTGATATTAAAAGGCAAAAAAGCACCACAGACAGTAAAGGCCCAATCCTGCTATTTGCAAAATGTCTGGACTAATAATTAATAAACAGCTGAGCTTTGCTGTCTTACTCCAAGAGGTCATACTTCTAAATACTGAGTAATCCCAAGGCACAGAGATGCAATTGGCCCCTTTACAAGATCTTTAAGTTTTCCAACAGCCGGTTATCACCTCAGCTGACCAGGATCAGGTCTAGTTCTGGTCTGCAGAGCACTGTTGCACCATGTCCAGCCCCACTGGACTTGAGGAAACTCTCCAGCGCTCCTGCCGTCTTCCAGCAGGATCTGTACATCTGTACGCAGAGGCTGGGAAGCCGTTTTCACACACTCTTCTTTCTCTGTTAGCAACAAGCTGTACACAAATAATATTGCTTTCAGATGTAAGAATCCCCTAAAATGGCAGTTTTGAAATATTCCAAACCACAGATCCTTCAAAACATTTTACATATGAATAGGACATTGTCAGCTCCCTCAGACCCAGGCTGCACTTCAGCACACAGAAGAGTAAAATACACATTAGCACTATAAAACTCCATCTCAATTAGCATAATCTCTATTTCCATTATAGAGCCCAGCTTTACAGCCAACCCCGGGTGATGCACTGAGCACTCTGGATCTGTCTCTCTCTAAGGAGAAATTCCCCAAACACAAGAAAACCATTTAGAGCGGTGAATATATGGGCTTTCAGTGTCCGCTTATCTTTCAGAGGCTACTTCCATTGCTCCTATCACTTCAATGAGTTCAATTAGAACCTTCTGATGCACTTTGTCTATAGTAAGGAAATGCAGCCATGCCTCACACATACCCGAGTGGACAGGTCAAGCACATCAACCTCACGTCCAAGAGGAAAAAGGAGTGAAGAAAGACCTTTCTGTGATTTTATTTCCAATGAGAAAATTCAAAAGAGAACCAAACCAGACAGCAGTTGCAAAAGACACTTCTTTTGGTAACACTATCAAATACGATGCTGAACAGACTAACAATTTTAAATCGACTTGAGACTCTTCCTCCAATTATGGATATGCTTATTGCATAGGATAGTAATATACATATATCAGGCCACTATGCAAGCAGCTTTCTTCTGCACTACCCAGGAATGAAGAAATTATACAGTATCTCAAGGTTCAGTTTCTGAGGCTCCAGAATACTGGGTACCTATATGACCTTTAATGGTAATAATAATGTTTCACAACTAGCACACAAAATAATTTGTGTTTTCAGTCAGTAATAGCCTGCCAAATGCATTGTGAATTTTCTAGGAATGTTGCAGCTGATATGTATCCAAAATACAGGATCACTCCTGTGACTCTGAAGGAGACAGACAACAAAACTGCTAGACAGAAGCATGGACTTAAAAGTTTTTCCATAGGAAACAAATATCGTTCTCGCACTTTTGAAGTCTCATCCAGAGAGGGAGAAAAATTAGGAGAAAGAAGAAAGAAAAAGGAAAGCAACCTTTCCAGAAGACTCCTCTAAAATAACACACAATTAAGCTATAATTCATATTTCAGAAAGACAAATGATCACCTTTCTAAATTTGCCAGGAGCAGAAAATCCACCTTGGGATACTGATTTGTTGTCCATCCCTCTTCAACAAACATATTATTTTGCTAAGCTGACTTACTTATCCTCACCTTGCAGCCACTGGATCTTGTGGTGCATCTGTCTGCTCCCCACTGCTGCAGTTGTCTCTACAGGAAACTACACATTGTCATCAAGGCAGCCCTTAACTTTCCATCATTCTGTGACAAGTTTTCTAGTCAACTCCTCACTCTTCTTGCTTTCTTCTAAACAAAGATAAGACCACAACTCTCTGAAACCAGGATTCCCCCACATAATACATCACCATAGAAAAAGCTGCATCAGGACCCATCAAATGAGCAAGAACAACCTCCCTTCTCCAGCCCTATACTCCACCCATACACGTGTCCAGGCAACACTAGCTCTCCTGGGGCCCAGGATGCATCCAGGCCAGCTGGTGAACTATCACCTTCAAACTCTTTTCAGACTTCCCTTTTAACAGAAGAAGGTCCTTTAAGCATCACCCAAAATTTATTCCTTTACACATTCATCCATACTAAAATTACTATGTCACTAGGTACTCACAGCTCTGTATTAATGACTTGCTATTTTCTTCCTCTGCATTTATTAATGCCCTAACTTCTCCATTCTCTGTAAATCTGACCAATAAATTACTATGTTTTGTTCTGGATCATAAATTAGAACATTTAAGTTGCTTCAGCCCAAAATCTGGTCCCCCAAGGATCCCATGGGAAATGCGTCTGCTTAGTGATGATTTCCCAGTTACAGCTATTTTTACAAACTGTCAAACATCTTTTAAATCACTATTATGTGTGCCAGACTGATATACATTCACTTGCCAATTTAACTTTTGGTTTATTCATTTCCATATGCACCTGTATAGGAATAATTCTGACATTCAAATATCGTGTCATTAAAACAAAGAGGGTCATCAGCTTGGAGAATTCATTTTAAAACTTGTTAGTTGTTTATCTTTAACCTTCCTAGGCCGCAGAGAAGGCTTCTGTGATGTATTACAGTCTTAGACTGCTCTGAACTCTGTGTGGGTTAATTTTGTCACAAGTTCTTGAAAGTTGAAACAGTGGAACTGCATTTTAATTAACAATATTTTACACTTTCAGCTGAAAAATATAAATCAAAATAAAAATTACAGTTTAAGTGATGCTTTCTCAAGCCACAGAGTTGAATGGCAGATAGGATTGGACTTTGAGGGAGTAGTCTCAGAATGTTCCTTCTTTTTGGGGTAATCCTTACATTTTATGCTGAAAACTCCATTTGTCTTCATTAAATATTAATCAGCCATTACCACAGAGGCATATATAAAAGCTGTGTTAAATAATGAAACCCAACAAGTGAGAAAAACTGATTTGAGTTCACATTTACAAGAAGGAGTTATCACAAATTACCCCTTTCGAAGCTGAGATAAATCATCTTCAGCTCCATGAACTCAAACACATCTCTGTCCTTCTACATGGCTGAGAACTGCACCTGAACTGTCTACTGTGATAGGAAGATTTACTGAGATTGACTGCTTGAGCCACTCAGCAGGCAAAGCAGTCAAAGCCTTTTATTCAGCTGGGAAGGACAACACTTCCCTGCATATGTGCAGCTATTCATGCAGGTATGATATGATTATCTACATTACATCCATACATGAGTGAATACATTAATGCATTATTGATGTTGACATAGCACATCAGTGTTTCAAGCACCACCAGATGCTGGTATTTCTTTTATTTTGTCATTATTTCATTTTCAAGAGTTGTAACATGCTGTATCATGTTTTACTGTTCAAATCCAGCAATTAAATGGCAGTTTACTTTGGTTTCTCCTTTCCATTCTCTAGATTTTGCTCCAATCTATTTCATTAAAGGTTTCCAGGCTGAAAGTTTAAGTAATATTCAGAGAAAATGGCGATGTGAATTTTTCATCTAATAGTAGTCTCTTATTTAATAACCATTTTTTTCAAGAACACATCGCTTTTCAACTCGTCTATTAATCAAACTCTTGACATAATATTTTCCTGTAAAAATCTATTCTGGTCTTCAGAAATCTTTATCCTCTTCTCTCTGACCTTTAGTTTTTTTTCCCCCACACCAAACTATTCTCTTTGGCATTCTGCTGCTGCCCCTATGCACCCCTACCAATCTCCCTGCTAACCATCTGTCTTCCCTTACATGTTCTAGACTTCTACAACCATTCAGATCCTTTCCACTGCACTCCCAAAGCAATGAGCCAAGAAAAAAAACTATTTGCTCACTAAGTCAGCAACCACACTGGGAATCGGAATCCCTCTCAACCCAGAGCAAGGGGTGGCTCAGGGAGCAGAGAGGGAGGCAAGAGCTGGTGGGGAAGAGGAGATGCTGAAGGGATGGGCACTTGGCCTCAGTTGCTTAAGAGGAACCAGAAAATAGTGCTCTCCTATGTGTCCCCCTAGGTTTCCAGGGCTTTAATCCCATCCCTGAGCTAGGCTCCCCTTTTCCACCACCTCAGTGCTTCACTCCCAGCTCAGCGCTGTCACTCCATGAGCTCCCTTTCTCTGTTCCCAGGAGACCCTGTCCACTTAGTGGTCCTACATTAGCTAAAATAGATGAAACACAAAAGAATAAACAAAAGGCTTGAGAGATAGGCAAATTACAAGGCCAAGGGCCACAACACAGGGAGGCAGAGAGGCATGCCTGGTTTAATTTAAAGTTTTTACTCAGCGTTTTGTTTTTCCTGCAGTTAAAGCAGTTAAGAAAGATGACAGAGTTCGAGGTCGGGAGCATTGTCACAGGCGCACAAATCACAATCAGACAAGAGGCTCGGCACCGATGTTGTTGAATGCTTTTCTGCTTCTCAACAAACAGTAGTTTTTCCTTTCTATTTTATACATTTGTTTTTAATTCTGTATCCTAAACGTTTAAACAAGAAGCAATCATCCCTTCAAACAATTAAAGGCCATGAATATGGAAAACAGTCCAAGATTTTATACGTTACTTATTGACAGGATGCACAAGAAATGTGCTGTTCCCTCCAAAGCTGCACTCCAGCTAAAATCAGTATCAGAAAAACAAAGAATTGAGGCAAGTACAAACAGCCTTACAAATGAAGACCACTTTAGCTCAGGTACGAATATTTTCTTTAAATGGGAACCCTGAATAGAATAGGAAAATTAGAGGACCCCAGGATGATAACCTCGCTATCATTAACCTTGTAGAAACGGTTGCATCTGTGGTTTCCATCAATGTATGCTAATTTCAAATGAGAGCTGAATACGCATATTTAGAAAAGAAAACAACAAACAGATACAAACCAGCAGCACAGACTAATTTTGCTGCTCTAGACTTTGGCTATATTCTTTAGATGTTATTATTTTACATCGTCCACAAAATAACAAAGGATATAAACGCAGTAGATGAGGATGAGTGTACTTGAAAAATCAGAGCTTCTAATCACGCAGAGGTAACTGCAATGTAAGAGTGCAGGGTGAAGGTAACCAGTGGTTTTATTTAGATCCTCCCACATGAACAGGATTAGTTCCATGCCCTGCAGATGTTCATTTCTGTCCTCCTTATACTGTGGGGAAATAAAAATACAGTGTGGTTTGCTGTATACTCTACTTACAATGTCAAGACAATTTAACTGTTTCTGTTGCAGCTGTGCTACTTGCCTTCAAAGAGAGGACAGCAGTCCTGATGTCTATGTCCTCCATCAGCCTACCCCACCCCTAACACTCAAGAGGACCTCATTTAATTCCTGCCTGTCTGAGGAATGTCCTTTTAAGTAGGAGGCTCTCTTTGCCATCCTCTTGCCATACTAGTAATGCCACTAAGTTCTGAATTCAAATAAACTGTCTTAGGCTGAAGTTCAAGCTCTTAGGAATAATACGTGTATGGTGATTTGCTGTGAGCTCCACCATAAGCCGTCATTTATGGCTTTTTCTTTAAAACACCCTGATGGCATCTTCCAACTTTCCAAATATCAACCCCACGAAAGCTAAACGCCATTTTCCAGTTGGACAACACAACATCAATCATATCTTTCCAGACCTGTTTTCCTTCAAAAAAATCCATGCTTGAGCTGGTTCTTTGTATTGAGGCTTCTTTGCAACTTTGGGTGCATTTCCACCCTTTTCCATGCAAAGAAGCCTTGAAGAAGATTCATCATGGCCAGGTAAGAGCTGTATCTTCTGGTCTCCCTCCAGATGGTGCTCAGGGACACATCCCAGTGTGCTCGTCTCAAAAAATAGCTACCAGTCAAGTCATCTCTATCCTCAAGTTAACCCCAAATAAAACACACAGGGCAGGGAGAAAGAAGGGGAAAGAAAACAAAAGCACAGTGAGTCCTAACCAAACACAAGGGTTTCTCTCCTTCATCTGTTACCTCCTCTTACAGCCAAAACATGAGTTAAGCAATGCACATGACTAAGGGTTTCTAGCATCAGAGGTTTCCCAAAGCTATTTGTCTAATCCAAAAGTCAACAAGCTACACTGGCTTTTTACTGCAAGGACAACACTGAAGGAAGAAACCTCAAGACTTCATTTCCTTTCTCCCATGTTTTTCAAGCAGCATCTGTTCGCTCACCACAGACAAAACAAAACACAGGCTTCTTTCCTCCCTTTCCAACTACAGATTAAGATGCTCAGATAGACATTAATATTGAGAAACAAGTGACCAAAAAGGGTTCTTCCAAACCCAAACAGCATTTTTCTTCCTCACTATCCAGACACAACATGCAAAGAGCTACACATCACTCACTGAGGTTCTGCAATCTCCCTCCCCAGCAGCAGCTCCCTCCCAGCAACGTTATTTCTCCTCCTCCCAGCAAAGCTTAGGATTAAAGATGGGGGAAATGCCTGAAACAGAAAAGGTCTTTTACTGGCCACATGAAAGATAGAAATGATAAAAGCCAAAGAAAGACTTTCAGCTTCTCAGCAAAAAGTAGCCATTAAAGGCAGTCATCAAGGCCAGGCGCCAAGCTAACCATACCGAGCCAACCCCACCACTTGTCACTTGGTGAAATCACTGTCTATGTCTAACGCCTCAAACAAGCACTTAAATGCACCTCTGCTAATGCCTCAAACAAGCACTTAAACATATCTCGCTCCCCAAATCACATCGAGAGGAGACAAGTGGGACGAACTGCAGGGCACCTGCAATGGTCACTAATGACACAATTTACTTCTAACAGAGATGACATTGAAGCAACCAGCATTACTGTTTAACTTCAGAAGTGTAAAATGCAGCAAGAACAAACACTTCTTTGCCCTAATCACCTCTTTCCCCTTCCCATGAACTTTCTCCTCTTGCAATAGAGAAAAAGTTAGTTTCAAAAAATTGAAGAAAATGCAGAGAAAATAACTAAGCAAAAATAAAACAAAAAAAATTACACCTATCTGGCATAAATTAAAAAAAAAACTAAAAATCTTTAAAAAATGAATGATGCTTTAAAAAAAAGCCTAACCAACTTCTACTACCTTTCCCTTTTCAATGACAGCCTTTACAGGAAAGATTCGTCCACTTTTCTACTTTTCTGATGTAATTCACTACTGTCACTAAACAGGCACCAGTGTTACTGAATTTACATGGAGTCACGCCCAGGAGGTTATTCAAATTACAAACCATGCAATCCAGTGCTGAACACAATAGCTTTCCTTAGTTATGGCTGTTTTCTAAAATATGGGCTGGTTCTGCATTGCTAATTGTAGCCAAAGGAATGACCAAACCCATGCCTACCCTAACCGCTTCAAAAGAGGAAGTAGCAGCAAGAAGAGAACTGCCAAGCAGGGACACTCGCCCAGATTTTAAATGCAAGCACGGGTTTATTATTAGGTTGTTGAGTTATACCACCATTGCCTTGGCTACACTGGATAAAAATAAAAGCGTAGTACTTAACAAACCCTTCGTCTATCCTGTTGCAAGCTGCTGCCCATGCTCCACTGTAAGAAGGAGCACCCTGCTGAAGGGAGGCATGTGGAGAAGCTGTGCTGCTTGGCCCCTAGGGTCCCAAACAGGCAGAGACAGCCTGTAAAACACAGCCCTGGGTAATAGGGAACAGTGATACAAGTCATGTAGACACCCAGCAGGCTCCTCCTGCCACTCCGCACACTGCAGAGCCCTTCCAGGGAAAGCCAGAGAGCAACAGAGGGGACTGAGGCAAGAAGAGCACGGCTTTCAGCAACAAGGAGAAAATTACCCCCATTACAGCAAAGGCCTGAGCCTGGCCCAAAAAACATGGGGGAAGAACCAGAACAGAGTTAAAAATGTCACTAGGATTAAAGATGCTTTTGAGGACTATGTCAGTACAGAAGACGGAAGCAAAATAGTCACTAGGAGGTAGGATTAATTTTCCATGTTTAAAATCTTAATTTCACTATGAAGCAAAGAGGAAAAAAATACAGATTTTTTTCAGGTAGCAGCAAGAGTAGCAACATCTGTTGCTTTTCTCAAATTTGTACACTGAAAAAGTACTCATGTTATCACGCTGCCCACTCTTACCTTCCTTCCCTCTACTATGAGTGACTTCAAGGACTCCTACTTTTGGCCTGAAGAATTTTTTACTTATAAAACTGCAAATAGTTGGTATTTAAAAACAAGAAGAACTCAGCTCATGATAAAACACATGGCTTCTGAAATTAAGGACTCAAGAAAAACTTCACAAAAAGCATATAGATTTTAGGTTCCCTAACTAAAAAAAAAACCCTATACATTATTTGTCTGCTTTTAAAATTCTTATAGAACCGCTCTTATTTGTTTAGCAAGAACTAACCAATCCAGTTTGAGAAGTGCTTAATCCCATTACAGTTTATCTTCACATCATCATCTTATATCTTGTGTCCCGTTGTTAAATCTGAACATGCACTTCTCCAAGTCAACGTGCTTGAGCCTGGAGCCAAATTCTTGCCCAGGAAGCAAAGGTGCCCCACAGTTTGTGCCTCCCACTGGAGTTTACTTCTGGACTTGTGTTTTGCTCAGAATCTTCCTGTGTAACCCTGGGGATACCACGTCAGCCCAAATTCAGCATTATACCAAAGTATTCGCTTCACATCATGCCTATATGTTGAAAATCAATGCAAGTGTATTGATGCAGTCATGACTTGCTGGAGGTCAGAAAGCAAACTGGTGACAAAGCTGGAAATAAAACAGAGACCTCCCGATCTCAGGATCAATTCCTTTAACCTCCAGGCCACGTTTCCATGAATTAACACAGGAAACAATTCATCTGCAAGTGGTCTGAATAATTTTAGTGATCAGGTAACATGTCCCAGTTCTGTCATCATTACTTCCACCCCCATGCCACTTGCCCACCAATTTCTGTCCTTGGAAAAAAAGTAATCAAGTCTAATAAGGATGACAATCATAATTAGCTTAAAATACAGACCTGCCGGCATGTATTGAAAACACATTTTAATACAAAGAGCTAGCGTGAAGTGAGCAAGACTAAAGCAATAGAAATTTTAGATTAATTGAATATGGATATCCAAACCCAAATTATGAGAAATGATCACTTTAGGAAGTGGTAGGAATTACCTTTACATAAATTACTCCTTTAAATATTCAAAATTCCACTTCAATCTCAGTAGAAATTAATGTTTAATATCTGCTCTTCTGTAATCTGACAAAAGCATTTCTAAAATGCGTTTAACCTAGTCAGCCCCATCCTTCTCTCAAAATGTGGGCAAGAGAGGGTGGACAAAGACCAAAGAAAGTAAGAAACCGTCTGATTTCAGTCAGAAACCAGCTTTGCTGAGCTACCTGTCATCAAGTAAATCACTGACCAGAGATAAAAGGAGAGGAGACCCAAATGCCTGAAGGTGACTCTTTGTAACAGCAACCAGTTATGAATTATATCACATTAGCACCGCTTCTGTATTTTAGAGATTTTCTTTCTCTGATACATTTGTCTATCTTCTGCCTTTTTTCACAGTTAAGCAATCACTTGTCTGTTGGAAAGATGCCAGCTGTCAGTACTTCTGTCAAACTGACACATCACAAATATGTAAGAGTCCGCATTTCTGATGAAGAATTCCTCACTGCATGTGTGACAGGATAAATTACTGCCAGCAATAACTACACAATGACTCCATGGGTCAGTTGCAAAGGGAGACAGGCAAGGTGAAAGGCACTGTCACAGGATGACAACTGTCACAGCGTGGGATTTAAAGAAAGAGTTGTGTTTGGGTTTTTTAAAACTAAACTTTATTAAAATACCAGCTACCAAAATGCCACAGGCAGCATGGCCATGTCCATTGCATACATAACGTGTGATGAAAGTCAGAGAGCTACAGGACAGGTCTTCATCAAGGGAACCTGAACAACAACATAGGGCTGCCTCTTTGGCACAAGGGACTGCCCACTATTTGGGTCTTCCTGAACCATTTCAGTTTGGCTGAGAACAGACAAGAACAAACCAGATGCAGCCTCCCCTGTGCATCCACAAATCACATACAGTGAGCATGCATGTTTCCCTTCCCTGTCCCTGCTCTCCTCAACACCACAGGCACACGGGGGAGACAGCAATACTTCTTGGCAATTCTCTCTGTTGGATCCTTATGACTTCTCTGGGGGCTCTCTCCCATCCTCACTGCCCACAAAGACAACATGTACTGATTTGCAAGGAGAGAAACCTCTCAACCATGTTCATCAAAACTCACAGAGGACCAGTTGCAAGCTCACAGGCCTGGGTAAACCAATTCTTTTAAAGAGTTATAACCTTTCACTTAAACATGAACTAATTTTTAATCCTCTTGCCCAGCTTACAGACCCACATGTAAGTGCACAGATGCAGAGATTGATGCCACATTGACTCAACTCACAAAGCCATACTACAATAAGCAGTCTTTTACATTAATCATAGTAGTGTTGGTTCTGTGTGTCTACTGCATAAGCCCACCATGGAAATAATAACCTATTAATCTGCCCTAACTCATGTCCTTTCCAGTCAAGAGAATAGCATATGTAGTGAATCCCAGTGGGTTTTCACTTCTTTGCCCTTCACACTGAATTTCTTTTAAGTCATGCACTGGGTGAGTAGCGAAGGATGGTTGTGGGGTCAGCAAGCTGGTGATAAATAAAGGTTATTTAATCACACCCTTATTGAGAAGAGCTTAAACAACTAACCTATACAAGCACTCATCTCTTCCACTTTTGCTAACTCTCTCCTGACCAACTCATTAAACAGAGCAATGAAATACCACCCTGGGAAAGTGATTGAATTCTCTGCTGGAGGGAGCAAGGAATGGTCTGAGACTGCTCGATGTGCACACATGCTAGCACTCAGAGCCAACAAGAAGAGGTTTCTTTCTAACTGAGAAAAGAGAAGTGCTTGTATCTGTGGGAAAAGGCTTTTTCCTTGTTCTTTTTAACAATTTCCAAAAGACACAGAGCCACATCTACAGCTGGTACAAATCTCAGCAAATCCACTGACTTTGACAACACTACATGAATTTGAAGCAGCTGAGATTTTTGTTCCAGAGCCTTAAAATCACAAATAAAAAAGTAACACCCTAAATTTTGGTTGCTATTTAAAAACCCACTGACTGCCCCTGATTAAGTAGAAACTACCAACTTTACTTTCTGCTCACCCAGGCAAAAACAAAAATGTGCTTTTCTCAAATCTAACAGAAAGAACTACAAGTCATTTAAAATACAGCAACCACTGACTGCTGTCTCCACTCCTGCAGCTACCTCACATTACTGTAAGCAGGCAATCATTGTGCTTAAGTTTTCTGGACAAACTCATAACAGACAAAATGAAACAATAGTCATATAAGAACAGAATATTTAAAACAAGAAAAAATATTGAACTATTTAATTTTAATATTAGTCACATTGATTCCCTCAAAAGTGCTACTGACTCATTATTACTAACATAGGATAGCAACATACTACAGACAGTAGCTGAAATGCATAAATTTCTGTAAGTTTTGCCTTCAGAGAAGTTCATATATAATGAATTTGGAAGACTTTGGAACCACAATTGCAGGAAGGACATAGGAGACAAAAAAAAATACAATTTTTCTTGGAAATCCCACAAACTGCTGAAAACATCTAGTTAATTCCAAAATAGGATTCCCACAGTAAATGAAAAGCCACTGAAAATAGCACAAAGACCCCAAAATATCACCAAAAACCTGACAGAAGTAAAGCCTCCCAGGGATGTGTTGTAAAATGTCTAAGTACAGCTTCTCTAGATAACTCAGCCACATATAGACATTACAAATCATACTTTTAAAAGGACAGAGCATCACAATAAAATCGTGAATTGATAAGGTCGCACACATACAAGCGTATGCAGAATGTGCTAGAACAAAATCTTCTGCCAAGGCAAGGCTCACAACTGCTCAAGGCAACTACCACAGATCCATGGACCAAGGAGGAAAGGTATCGTGGGACATCACTCAGACAGCACAGCAAAGTCTGCTGGCACAGAAACCCCTGCAGAAACACCCTAACTTGGGGGTTTGGGGTGAACAGGGAAGGATCTGGGTTGCAGGCTGGAGCCAGCATTACAGATCACAGCCAGCTCCTGCTAGCAAAGAGACTGAGCTGCAATATAGCTGTATTTCCACCCCGGCAGGGAAGGGTCTGGGCCTGTTCCAACAAGGGGTCTTGATCTGAGACTCAATATAAAATGAGAGCTAGGTTACTGTGAGTGTATTTAATATGGCCCATAATGACCACAGACTCTGTCAAAAGCAAGCTGAGTAAAGGCCATACACAAACAGAAATATAGAAATGATTAAAGGGACCCTTATAATTCAAAATCATATATAAAAAATCTGAATCTTAGTCTAATTCCTCCCAAATCTATGCTAAAAAAGGTGAAAAATATTGATTTCATTTTTAGCAGCACATTCTCCTGCAGCCGATGCAACCAAGCTAGGGATACACACAAACTCTGAAATGGAAATGAATACAGCTAGGAAACAATAGAAAACAATAGGTTGAGCTTTGTCTCCTCTCCTGATTCAGGATATAGCTAGAAATATATTGATATTTCTTTCTCTATGTAATAAAAAAATCAAATAACAGTACAGAACAGTAAATCTCATATTTTTAATTATTTACTACGTTTCTAATCCTAAATTAAGAAAACTACCCTGATTTAAAGGCTTGATTTTTCTAATTTAATTTGCCTTGTTAAAACCTGCCACTGAAATAACAAAAGGAGAGATACAGGATTCTGCCTTTAACACATGAACTGAATTGGCTGAAACTATTCTACAGAGATTGCCTGAGGAAATACAAGAAACACCAAGAAATGGATCGTGAAAGATGAGAAGTCTAACAAATCAAGTAGTCTCAGAAGTGTTTTTTATTAAAAAAAATAGAATTAAAGCATTTAAAATACTACAGTTTGCAAATCTTGGCTTTTTAACTTCAACTATGACACTCGAGCTTGTGATAAGACCAGAAGAGACATAACAAGAGATCTCTTTCTCAACTTACACTGCCAAAACCAAGGAAGGTAGAGGGCAGGCAGGGAAAACAAGCGAGGGGAAAACCAGCTAGCTAATGCACCAAGCTACCGCTGTAAGCCTGGACCTCTGTAACATGTGCTTTCAGCAGCGAAACAAAGGATGTGAACTGAGATCCCATGTAGCAAAAGTAGGTAAGGACACTTCCAGGGAACACACTGGGATCAAAGTAAGGGCAAGTGCTTTCACACTGGCTCGATCATAAGCACTGAATGAAGCCAGAAGTAAAAGGAACCATGAAAAAAAACTACTGTCATTACGGAGGAATGACAAGACATGTTGGGACAAATCACTGGAGAAAGCACAGGCTGGATTCACTGATGAAAAGACAACAGGCAGCGGATACATGCGGAGCGACGCTGCCAGAGTACAAAGCCATAGCAGTCTGGGAAACCTGATAGCACATATCAGAACAGAGGCAAAGAAGAAGAAATAAGGGATCTAATGATCTAAAAGGCCTTTGAAAGAAAGCTTTCTGAGAAGGAAAACCATGAAGTCGAAGATACGGACTTAGGCCATAACTGTATTATAATCTGAGCAGGAAACCTACATATGAATACACAAAACATGCACACTTTGAATAGGAATATAAAAGGTGCCATTGAAGATAATTGGTCCATCTTGCAACTCATTGTGACCCCATCTATGTTTCTACAGAAAGCGAAAGTATCCAATTAAACATCAGGTGCTGGGCTGAACACAAAAGAGAAAATTATTTCTTCATGGTCTTTCAAGCCATGAGCTTCAGCTAGGGTTATTATCTCAGTCTGCACCAGTCCAGTGTTAGTAGTGATCATATCATTACCATAACCAACCTAAGGTTTAGATATTTCACCGAGGAACTTGCTGTGAGGAATAATACCAGACCAGACCTCTTATACTTTCAACTTCCAACAACTTCTTTTATACAATATTTAATTTTACACAATATTTGGCAGAAGGAATCGACTAGTCAGATTGAAGAATAGGTTACGCTTTTTTTCCCTCTTTTTAATTAAGGTATCTCTGTTCTTCTACTTCCAAGATAAAAATACCCTGCACACCACACACATGCTAATTTATTACATGCTCTTGTTCAGCCATATATTTAAGTCTCTTTCAGAGAAATCTTCTCAGATCTCTCTCAGATTAGATAATATCAGCCATGGCCCTGTACCACCCACCTGCGATAATGTATTTAACACCTCAAGAACTTACTCTCTGCTCACACTGTCTCTCTACTCTGCTTATCACAAAACAAATTCCTAGTTTCTAGCTAAATTGCCTCCTTCCCCTGTGGTTATTTATTTTCCAGAAATGCTTCTTTTAAGAGAGGCTTCAATTTGGAATAGCCAAATTAGTTACAGCCTCCAGGTCAGCTTTATTTACCGTTTCGTTAACTTTTTCAGGTCATTCTTTGCAGATTAGAGAAACCCTTGCAGAAACTGGCTGCACAGCATTGCTCCCACCCTTCAGGCGTCAGCACACGGCAGGGCTGCAGCTTGGCTCTAATGAGCAAGTTGGAGGAAACATAATTTTAAAAATACTACCATATTTTATCTATGATAAATAATATGGTAAGCAAGGAGTTTCAGCTTTTCCATCTTCAAGTCTCACTAAAATGGAACTTGTTTTTCCAGCCTGGATGGCTGAAGTCAGGTGGAAATTTTTGTTCTCTTTCCATTCCCAGTGGTTATAGATACAGATTCTTAGTAGTAAATATCATCTAGCCGTACCTCAAATTTCTGCAAGCCTTATCTGTTTCTGATGTAGTTTTCATAAGAAGGGAAAAGCAAAACGAGGTTACTGAGCCCTACTGATCACTGGACATAGAGCATGCACCCTTCCTCATCACACTTTAGAAGCTCAACCGCCTTCCCTTTACAGCTCCTGTAGCTGTCACGTTATTTCAGTTCTCTTCATCGTTTTGCCTTCCTCCAGTCCTTGCCTCAAGCTCTTTTGTACATCTGACCTCTCTAGCACCAACTTCTTTTTATCCAACATGAATAACACAAGGAGAAGAAGTAAAGCGCTTCAGTACAAAACCCAGACAATCTCCAGCTAGTCTGGTTCAGCATCTCTGTGATACCCTCTGGTTTTCAAAACCCTCTTTGCATGTGCAAGGGGCTTGTTGGCTGAATAGCAGAAACCTCCACTGCAGATCTGGAGCCCTCTCACCCCATGTGGGACCTGCACCTACAAAAGGAATCCTCTTGACTAATCCTGTAGCCTTCAGCCCATCAGTGCGGAGGACAGGGTGCACAGCTGGTTCCAGCTGGGAGAGGATGGCTTCTGTACACTGTGGGATCCCCGCAGAAGGTCAGCAGGATGATGGCATCAGGAGAGGGCAAGATAAACACTGGGGCTCAGCTCACCTGTCAGAATTATGGCAAGGGGGACTAGGTAGCGCCTATTAACAGATTAAATCCTGTCCTGAAGAACACCAAGGTTTACCCTCCCTGTTCCGCTTATATTAATAATGACATTGTTAGGCATTTGGGTGGACTTGTTTGAAATACTTATCAATTATTTCCACATGTGGTGGGAGAAAAATGGAGGCAGCATTCATCCTCTGGAAAAATCACCGTTTGCAGAAGAACGCAATCTGCATCTGTTTCAAAAGCATATATGTTACGATGATAAATAATAACAAATAAAAAGTTCCATTAGATTCCTTCTGCTTCTGTATTTAGAGGACCATAAACCATGTTCTTCCATCTCAAAGAGCTGCTTAAACCGCAGCAAATTGTTAGAAACTAATCAGGTCTACAAGACAGCAATTCATTACACTGGCTAAAATAGAAGTGCTAATCCCTAACGGCTATCTGGCAAGAATGTAAACTTCATTAACTTCATGTTTTGCTTAAGGCTTGCATAAAATTAAATATTGATTATCTTGCCACTTAATACAATGTAAAGATGATATGTGTTTATTGGAGAAGCATATAAATATTTATTACAGAAGTAATCAAATGCCAAGCAAAGCCAGACTAATCACCTTTTGAGATGCTTTTGGGTTTTTTTTTTCCCCTCAAAGGACCAAAGCAGCACTCAGGGAATGCTAAATGGGAAGAATAACACAGGTATTAGGCACACACACTCAACTACCCTTACTTCACATTTGTTTTGTGTTTGAAGTGAGGGATACGCCTTAGTTTTCAGGAAATAGTTAACTATGGTTCCACGCTGAAAGTCAACCGCAGGACACCAGTCACTGTCTGCTTCTCAGGGAAAGGGAAGACATTACAAGGGAAGGGTTTAATGTCTCAAAAAAATATTTCCTCACTGCTTTGTATGTACTTCTGCAATTCAACCTTCGCCATCTGGTTCACACAATTTCCCAGGCTTCACTCTTGGGGTGAAAGGAAGCGAGAGCGGATATTGTGTACTGCACTTAATACATTTCTATAGTAAAGATTTTAGTTTAGGGGGCAGTAGGAAAAGAGAAAGCATGAAACTGAGTCAACCTTAGCAATCTTGCCCAATGAGACTCTGAAGCCAACTTTATCCTCTGGATGACGTATTAAAATTGATTTTATACCACCATGCCTGCCAATTTGGATACTGGACTTGCTGACACAAAAGCATAAAAAGAATATGCTAGTTAATTAGATGAATTATAATGATTTTGAAAACACCACTTAGGAGTTTGAATATGCTTTCACTTCAGTGATTTGCTACTTCTCTGCAAAAAATCTGCAATATTCAAACTTTCTAAATGCAGCCCTTTGCAGCTATAAAGCAGTGCAACAGAGGCTTGGGGGATATGAGGACATCACACAAATAACGAGAATACTCTTCTTTTGACTTTGGTATTTTTGCTACAATATGAGTGCTAGAATATTAAAGTCATTTTGTTCTGGATTTTTTCTGTAGTTTAATACTGGATGAATAAAAAGTTTAAGTGTCAATAACTCGTGACAGTTGAAGTGAAAGAAAAAGAGGATTTTCTTTTCCTTTGGCTAAACTGCTTGTTTCGGGTAAAAGACAGAACTTAAACCAAAATTTCCTGAAATTGTTAGTTAGAAAAGGCAGAGAAGCTACTGTTACGGTTTTCTGTAACTGAACTACTTTGCTCTACTGAACTATGTGCATATTTAAGAGCTATAGTCCCCATTCCCAGTGATAACTGAGGGTACATTCCCTGAATGTCCCAACCGAGGCACATTGTCTCCTAAATAAGGCATTCACAGGGTAAGAGATGACATTGCCAAGAAAGGGAATATTAAAACATACTGACAAAGCCAGAGAATTTGGAGTGCCTTTATAATTATTCTTTGTCAACCTCTCTCAAAGCAAGTGAATATATTTGGAGCTTCTGCATTTCAGACACTGCTAATCTCATAAAAAAAATGATTTACATATCAGGGAACACATCTGGCACACTGGGCAGCTGTCTACACTTACTGCTTTTTCATTTTTTTTAGGGCAGTTCTAAAAATTTTAATCCGTGAAGCTGATAATCATTGATTCTTTTTTTCCCCCTGAATAGAAGGAAGATTCCTTTCACTGGAGCTTTTGGATGCCTTGTGCAGAGGGTGTTGGGAAGAGGTAGTTAACAGGTTGTGGATGTAACTTTCCACAAAGCAGGAAAGCCTCCTTCAACATTTACCTCATACAGTGTCCTGCTATGATACTGAATGATGACAACTGATGGTATGTTTGCCCTCTATGGTGGACAAACTTATAACACTCTTTTTCTCAAATACAAATTACACATCTACGCCTCCTCATCAGCCTATTGCTGCCCTGGCAGAGCAGCCCCCAGATAACAAAGTATATCTGTACATTCACACCTGACTCCTTCAGCGCTGTCTCTCTCAAACAACACATGGTGTTGCTCAAGACTCTATTTTATAATCATTCATCTATCACCCGTTTCGTGACTTGGCAAGTATGATTGGTCTCTCAGGTAGGTTGATGAGCCATGTTTTCATAAATGCTGCCCTGGCCTATAGCACACAATAGATAAGGAATTATCTTGCCAAATCCAGACCACAGAAGAAATCTTGATTCCCCTAAAACAGCAGGAATTTTTTTACAGCTGCCATGCAGCTTAGCATGGTGAAGTTAGCAACTATTTCCCTCCAACATTAAAATTTTGGCACACGATACTTTTTCAAGTGTAAACTCATTTTTGTTAGAAAGAGGAGGTACTTCCTACGATTTCCAAGTAATCAGTACTCTCAAAGTTTGATCTGCTGTGCCTTTGTCAGGCAGCAAAGTTACACAGCAGTTGTCTGAAAGCTAACAGAGGCTTCCCTCAGCTCCTAACCAAGGTTCAAAACATGAGTTGCTACAGCTGGGAAAGGACTAGGAAGCATTTTCCATGGGTTTAAATGGGGCGTTACTGAATTAGATGCATAAACCAAAAGCCATATTTCTTCAATACCACAAAAACAAGGACATTGATAAACATTCACAAGACCCTGTTAAGATAACTGAGTGTTCATCCAACATATTCTAGTAATATTTTGTTAAGTGTTACCTTCTTAGTTTTCAAATTGTACATATTTTATGGTCTTACATATGTCCATTTTCTGACACTTATTCTCCAGGTTTGAAGAGTGCTATAGAAACAAACACATATTGAAGAAAATTGTGAAACATTCTTCTTTTTCTCTTCCAATATAAAACACCAAGTATCTTCATAACCAAAGTCATTTTTGCAGGACAAGTCTTTTAAGTTTGTTTGCACTAGTTTCTTCACCAGTCTTCTTCAGATTTCTCCAAAGAGTGATGGAAAATTGCAGGAATTAGTAGGAAAGAAGAAGCAACAGACACATCACTTTTCATTTTCTGTGTTTTCTAAAAGCCTGTCTTACCTTATCCAGTCCTTACAAATCTTGACTTCCTGAAGGAACTGTCCAAATCACAGAATAATAGAATGGTTTGGGTTGGAAATTACCTTTAAAATTCATCTAGTCCAAACCCCACCCTGCAACAAGCAGGGACATCTTCAGCTAGGTCAGGTTGCTCAAAGCCCTGTCCAATCTGACCTTGAATATATCCAGGGATGGGACATCTATCACCTTGCTGGGTGACCTGTTTCAGTGCAATCCATTCTGTCTACATAAAACACTGTCAAAGACCTAATGTGCACAATATACAATAAAATAATTTTGATTGCCAAAATATTTCGCTAAAGGTTACCACAACGGGCATGGAACACTTCTCTGTGCCACAGTACCAGGAACTCACCACCTTGTCACCTCCACAAGGAGCTGACATTGTCATTGCTCACACTGCAGTGTACATGCAAGCCGCACCACACAAACCCATCCACAGCTGCCAAGCTACATTTCTTCATAAAACAGCCTTTGGACTTCAGGAGGGCACTCTTCACAAGAGAAGCTAATCAGTGCAAGCATGACTATAAAATTTGGTCTGCACCATCAAATTCCTCAGTAACACCAGCACAGACACTGAAATGCCCAACATCACCTTCACCAGAGCTCCCAAAAGGCTCTGCTCCTCCCCGTGGAGGTACTCATTCTACTTCATTATTGAAACTTCACTCAATTCAGTGCAGGACTCTGCCCACCTCCGCTCCCACTGCCTCCAGCTAGATAACAGATATGACCAGATTTAGCCACATACCTACGCACTCCACAAAAGTAAGGTCACAAAGATGGCAGTTAAGATGCGAGCTTTCAGTAGATAAAACAGAAAGAAATAATTTTCCTCTGAATGTTATGACTGAATGGTCCTGTGATTAAATGGACTGTCTAAGACATGCTTGTATTGATGTAAAGATGCCATTCAGACTGATTTTCCTCTACAGTTTTCTCTCCTGTACTTCTGTAAAGAGTAGTTATGAATCTTACAGGTATAAGACATCACCTGGGTTACATCCTCCCTCAGTCGCTTCCCCTCTTGTTATCTTGGGTGAAAGGCAGATTAGCAGAGGATAAATGTCCAACACAAGGATGAGAGAGCACCAGGGAATTTGTAATGTCTTGCCGGAGGGCTCGACAGGAAAGAAAAGATCATAAGGTAGTAGTAGCAAGGAAAAACAGTTAAATTGAATTAAAACACCTGTTTCCAAGAGGCTTGTGAGAGGTAAACAAAGAAAGGTAAACATCAGAAGGAGCCTTAAGCAATTCTCCTCTCAAGACCAGAATAAATCACCTATAAAGGAGTACCCCGAACTGTCACCTACAAGTGACTAGGTGGTCACAGGTTTACTCCATTAGACTAACATGAACTACACCTGCATAAAGAGATATTTAGTAGATACAGCTTTGGCCCAGTTTTCCTCACTAGCCTTCTGAGACCATTCCCTCTTTCATACCACCAGTATCTCACCAGAATGTTTGAGAGAAAAGTCGTAACGATGAGCTCTAGAGAAAGCAGCTAAAAGGCAATAAATCCTGCACTTACCTTTGCACTCATTGGGCACAACAGTGCTTGTATTTTTTCCCCTAGACAAGAAGCAATGCACAGCATCAAGCTCCTGATGCTCAGCACATCTTTAAATTTAGGTTGTGGTGTTCAGGAAAAGAGTCAGGTTTTGTAAAAGCAAGTGGAAAGGATTTTAGCGAAAACATCCCGTTGTCAGCAAAACTTCATGGGCGGTCATAGAATCACAGAATACCAGGTTGGAAGGGACCTCAAAGATCATCTGGTCCAACCTTTCTCAGCAAAAGTATGGTTTAGACAAACAGCCCAGCACCCTGTCCATCTGAATGTTAGAAGCGTCCAGTGCTGGGTAATCTACCACTTCCCTGAGGAGAATATTCCAATGGCCAATTTTTCTCATTGTGAAAAATTTTCCTCATGTCCAATTGGAAGGTGTCTTTGGGCATGGCAGGGGGGTTGGCACTGGATGATCTTTAAGGTGCCTTCCAACACAAACCATTCTATGTTTCCATGAACAAATCCAGTTTTCTCAGCCTTTCCTCATAAAGCAGGTTTCCCAGGCCATTTGATCACATTTGTGGCCCTTCTCTGGACCTTCCTAAGCCTTTCTACATCTTTTTTTGGTTCTTTTTGAACAGTCTATGGCTGGAGCGAAAGCACAAATGTGTCTCAAAAGAGCAAGGCTGGCTCACAAGGTGCTGCAAATGAGGCAACACACAGCTTCACTGAGGCAGGTGACACAGGGATAGAGCACTCTCTCATCAGGACATGTCCTCCATGCCCATGCCTCACTCAGATTACATACCCTGCCATGCCAGCACTGTTTTGGGGTTCCTGTATAGTTGTGTTCGTGCAACATAGGGCCTGATTCTAGCACCATCTTGGAAGCGCCTTGATGTCTTCCTGCACATAACTCCCAAAGGCAGAAGTGCAAGGGAATGTCACCTTCTTGGGCCTCTAAACAATTCCCTGTGGCTGCACCCTCCAGCACGATACACACAATAGAAAAAAACAAATTTAACTGCAAAGAAAACCCTTGACATCGAGGGACATCACTCAGATGCTTTCTACTTCAGTCTGGGCATTATATTTTCTCCCCATGTGGATTTGGTATCCATCCTCACCTGTAAACTGCTGTAACTGAGGACGAGGTTCTCAAAGAATCATGGAACTGTAGAAATGAACAGAGACATTGATGTTGAACATCACTGAATGTCATCAGGTACAAGCTCCCATTTGATGTCTCTCCTCTGGTGATGAGAGGCAACCACAATGAGAGATGCCCACAGGAAACGCATCGCCCTTCCTGCCTGCTCCTGCCACTTTGCAGCACCGCACTGCAGATGTGGGATGTGCAGACATAACCTGGGCTTGAGCAGAGCAGGGGCTTCCCTTCCCTAGTGTTTGCCCACTTTTCCTCTGTCTATATATCTCTAATAATCCAGTACAGAAAGGTGCCAGTAAACAGCACTCAAGAATGTGTCACATTGTTCCGGGGACCTTCAGATCCAACAAAAAAAAACAACAGATTGCACAGGACTTAGTTGTAGAAGCTTTACTTTGTCTGTTAATGAGGAACATATGTATAACTCTATATGCAGTCTTTGGAAATGTAATACTCAGAAATCACCCTGTCAAGATAAGGTTGAAGAGAAACAAAATCACTGTTGTTATAATACAGTTTTCATCTTGGTCAATTTACCCTCCAAGCCCCCTGTTCTCCAGGCAGTATTTTCTTTATTATACAGTGCACAAAGGGGAGGAAAAAATTTAAACAAAAAATAAAGAATGACCTCTTAGGTTGCCAATTTGTTCCATATTTCCCTTACTCTGCAACATACAACTGTTTTGTATGTGTGTCCCTCAGCCTGAATTCCACACTCTTGAAGAGCATCAGGGCAGGAGAAAAAAGAAAAAGGGAAAAGTTTTCTATTCCAGTCTCTGCTGCCAAAAACTGAGCTGTCAACCCACCAGAAGAACAAGAGGACACAGAAGAGCAGGGTGCACTATGCTCCACATATTCTGGTCTTTCTGTTCAGTGGTCCAGCAATGCCTCCTGCACAAAGTAACAAGCTTGTATTTCTGGACAGAAACGAGTAAGGGAATACAAACAAACATATTTTTTTGTTAAAACCGCAGACAAATTCTTTGAAGAGAGAACTCAATTTAAAAATTATTCTGGCCACTGCACCAGAATAAATATTCTCAAGGTCTTCAAGGGGACATTTGCTTCTGAGCAGCTCTTCAATATTTATGAAAAGGGGAGTTATTCCAATGCAACACATCTGTCTAGGAAATATTTAATAATTTGGATCAGGTTTGAAAAGGTCTAGAGGACTCAGGAGAATTTCTACAATTATCTTTCAAGAGGACTCCTGTGTTGAAGTCACCAAAGATCCACCTTTATGAAAAAGCTAGATACATTATTAACAGATGTCTGGGGCTAAACATTTTAAATAAAGTGGATATAATATGGCCATAAATCATGAGCTTAATTATAAGCTAAAACATCATCACATGAAAGAAACTCAAAATACACACTGTAACTAAATGGACAGAAGTATCTGAACTTAAAGTTCACTGGAAAGTAAACTGTAGATCCTGCCCATCAACAAGCCTAAGCAAGCTTAGAAGTAAAGTCTTACACAGCTAATAAGTGGATGATCAGGAACATGTACCTTTGTTAGGAGAACATGTTAAAAGGCTGCAATTTTTTATTTCCCCATCTTTATGGAACCATTATCCAAAAAAATCCATTTAAAAATTTAAATTGAAAATGTCAGGTGATTTTTTCTGGGCTTTTCTGCATTTATTTTTTAAATAGTCAATTCAAAAGCCAAGATAGACCACTAAATATCAAGACACACAGTGTAACCGTAATACATTAATAAGAAAGGTAATTTGAAAGTTATTGGATCAGACTTTGCTACTGTTAAAGGTCACAGATGTTTTTTTCTAATAGATTCCACTGGAATAAGATAGGGCCATTTTGGTAACTGCTCTGCAGCAGCAAAATAGATAGGACTGTTGACAGAATAAACAGTAAAATCATAAGAACACTTGGGTATTTTTTATCTGTGTTAACATTTTGTGTATACACTGATATCATATATTTACACAGTTACCATATTATATCTGTAATGGTTACAAAGCTACAAGGATTAGTCATCAAAATCAATTCTATCACTACCAATCTCTATAAATATTAATGTTCCACACTAAACTATTTAATCTGCCACAGGGATTCAAAATCATTTAATCTTCACAGAACATTTCAGTTTACTCCTAAAATTTCCATGACTATTACCTTGCCTGGTTTATAAAAGGAATTAGTGCAGTTCCACAAAATTAATAAAGTCATCCAAGTGTGATCAAAAGCCACCATGCTTTCTCTCTCTGATTTTATAGTGTCCTTGTTTTTTATTGGAAGCAAACATAACTGTTCAATCTTGCAAAGGTAAATTCTGCACAGGTTGTTGCAGGGCATGGAGCTTGATTATCATGCAATCTTCCATGCAGTAACTTCAACCACAAGCCCCAGTGCAGAACCAGGGGCCTGCCATGTCACATACTCCAGCGAGACAGGACCTCTTGGGGAAGGCATCCTGGCACACCACCCAACCACCCATCCATTCTCTGTATCCTACAGGGGTTTTCTGAAAGACTTATCAGCTGCCGTCCCACAGAAAGCAGCCGATGCGGGGAGAGATGAAGGCTGAGCTCTTCAAAGGCAGAGTGGCAGCTGTCACTCACTGATTTCAAGGAGAGGCTGGTGCTTGACTTTGAGGACCTGGGCAACCTAGATTCCATCAGGAGCACACTGCAGAGCTGGACTTCAAATTCACAGTGATACCACAGAGATAGGGTCACTCCTCCTCTGGCCTTATGACGCAAAACCCCCAAAACACTTGCTAATTAATACCGAGACTCCTGGAAATGGAGAATAAATTAAAACTATGTGGTATAAATGTATTCTCCATCTGCGACTCTCGCCACAAGTCGCTCCACAGGAGCGGAAGTTTTTCCATGTGATTTCAAGCAATAATAACCTGGCTGCTCTCAGCTTTAGGGTGATCTCATTGCTAAAAATATTTCAAATACACAAACCAGAAACTTTCTCCTTCAGTGTCAAACTTAACAGAAGTAGCCAAGAACTCGCAAGCTTTGCAAAGCCATAAAATTGTGTTTGGCTTTCAGCTATGGACCCAAAATAGAACCAAATCACAGAGGTCTCATATAGCCCATGGGAGCTTCAACCAAGAAATAAACACTGGCTGCAGTCTTTGCCCAGTTTTTGACAGCTCTCAGTTTGCAACAAAAGTAAAATGGGCTGATGGTTATTGGGTTTCATCTTCTACAGAAAACACGCCTCCACTTTCACTACAACTTTCTTTGCTTGACAACTTTCAGCTAATATGGAGGATATTATTTCCAATCCCTTCCAATTTAAATAAACACTCCAAGCAACAGAGGATTTATCACATCATTGATAATCAGTTCCACTGCTTCATTGCATTCACTGTTAAAATATGCTTTTTCCCCCCTTGACTGAGTTTTGCTGACTAACATGAAACCACAGGAAGCCAAGAACCCCCCAGGATCAGAGATGTTCTCCTTGTGAAGGCAGTTATACCCTACAAGCAAATGTTTCCTATTTTATGAAGGAGACAATCTGCTTAGTTTAAGTTCTCATTATAAAAACATGTTTTCCTAAATTCTCTGGAGTTAATTCCCCATGTAGAGTGGTCCATGAATCTTGTTCTTAATTAAACAATGTTTCTCATGTACGTTCCATACTTCCCTAATTAACTTTTTTCCTTTTTTTCTTTTTTTTTGAGATTAATTGCTTTGATGTCTGAAGCAAAGTCAATGATACAGTCAGAACATTTCACAAAAGCTCTCAGCTTTTCCAAGCACTGAGAATCAATATTAGTATCTGGTTCTGAAACTTTTATTCCAGACAAGAAAGAAAGAAAAAATTATTTTAAAAAGAAAGCCTCAGGATGAAAGTAACACCATTAATTAGATAAGAAAGAGTAAATTACTTCTGTGTGACAAATTTTCTAACAATGAGAGTTACAATAAAGCAATCCTTTCATCAGCAGCAGTTATTTAATACCTATATGAGGCAACAGGTGAACCCACTTCCCTTCAGAGACACACAGCTCCCAAAATAAAAGCAGCATAAACTTCACCCAGAGCTGCAGACAGTAGCTGGGGATACACTAAGGTCTTTCTGACCACACTGTACTTGCACCTTGTACAAGCATTGGTAGGAACTGTCAGTCTGACTATGCACTCCATAAAACTGCAAAAACATACTTGTCGACAGGAGAAATCCAGGGGCAGAGGCAAGGGATGATCAACAGAGGACAGCCCATGCAGGCTGGTGCCAAGCTTTTCAGCTGATGCAAGAGCATGACACAGGAGGGAGAAAGCTTAACTAGAAAGAAAGGGCGGCAAACTAGACAACCTGATAGATGAAACAGAGAGCCTGAAATCAGAGAGGAAGCCTGGATCCATTTTCATTTCCTTATCCCTTTTAAAAGTATCTTCTGTTATTCAGAAGCTATGCAGCCATAACAGGCCCTGTACGGTGACCATGTAACCTGACCACCCAACAACACTGGCCCTCTCATTCAGGGGCCCTCACCCTGAGTTCATTAACTCAGGGCTGATCTCTGTCCAACAGCAAACCCTTTGAAACCCCCAAAAGATCGGAATTTTCCCACATTGTGTCCTTTATTTTGCCCTTCTTCCTTAAAAGTATCCTCTGATGATCTGATCCTTTTTAAAGGAAGGTTGCCCATCACTTATCCATATGACCAAGAGATAATACAGTTTCCGCCCAACTCACAGAGCAAGAAACATTCCAAGCAGGTTACACCAAGGGTGTTATTTTCCCCTCTTTGCTTCATTCATTGTGCACACGGCCTCTTTTTGCTTCCTATTCCAGTATTTAGTTTCTTTCTGGCGGCCAAGTTTGGATGTGTCTGTACCCATTCTTTGGTGGCTGTGAAATCTCTCCCAGGTCAAGGATTTGGCTGATGCCTGCCAGAGCACTAACAAAACTTGGAAACAAAACAAATGTTTGCAGAGCAACCGAAACACTTCATCAGTACTAAGACAGAAGCAAGGGCCTAAATGGCAGATACACGTGAGCCTCAGACACCAGTCATTGCCCTCTGTTACAGACCATGACCCAGCTACAGATCCAGTGAACAGCCACATGCAAAAATATGAGAGGTAACTGCAGCAGCAAAGAGTCTCCCTCAGCTTTACTTTCCATGGAGAAAGCAGTAACAACAATAATAACCTGTGAATAATAACAACAGTAATAACCTGTGAATGTTTTAAAAACCTGTCAAATTATTGCAGTGCAATATGTACAAATATCCACTGTACACTCCAGGACTTCAATATGTACGAACACTTCCAGCATACATTTTTTTACTTTATAAAATAAAAATAGCCTGGTTTTGCAGAGCACCGAGTACCTACTGCTCCTGCTGATAATGGCAGCAATAATTCCCCAGCAGCAATGAGAGAGGAAGCCCTGTCTCCAGCACGCAATCGAACTAGCTTGCCAGCAGGTGCCTAACTTCATGTGTCCAGACCTGAACACTCTGGCATAGCATTCTGTAGATAACCTATTAAAAAATAGAAGTGTGTTTTTTTCAAGAATGGTTTTCATAATGTTCCTGGAAACTGAATGAATTTGAAAATATTTTTAAAACCTATACAGTGTAATGCTTCATCTTAAAACTATGTTTGGAACCTCAATTCTATGTACATCAGACATTAATAGACAGGGGTTTTCCTTTTTTTTTCTTGTTTTTTTTTTTTTTTTAAAGCCTAACACTGAACAGTGTTTAAGCAGGATTTATTGTGCAGGGCAAAGATAGGCTCAGTCTTGCAGTCCTTGTTGCAAATTCCACTGTTGAGAACAGATGCTGGGAAAATAAGGAGGCAAATTTAACAATATTCTTGTTTTCTGAGGGCTGTACCCCTAGGTTCCAATTCTGCAAGCACTTAAAGGGACGCTTCCTTTCAGTCACACCAACCGCCTCACTACAAGCAATAGAAACTATGTAAGGTAACTGGTAGGGATTTTGTTTGTGTATTGTTGGTTTGTTTGTTTTGCTTTTGTTTGTTTGTTTGTTTGGGTTTTTTAAACTACATTTCCATTATTTCATTCTTACCTTTAACAAGAATTGAGACAGACAATTCCTAAAATGGACACACGGAATCTCTATGCCTGGTTAGCACTGGGGAAGCCACTTCTAAATCAGTATCAGTGCTGAGACATTCGGAACTACTGTAGATTTATACAGGAACTCACAAGGGCAGATTCTGCCCCAAAGCAAAGTCAGCTGTAACCTGAACCCTTGCAGCTTGCTGCTGGTCTGAGAATTAATAAATGAGCAGCTACCAAAATGAAAATACCTCCTCCTGTCCGCCCACATCCAGTCCACAGGACAATTCTTCTCCTCCTTGGCAGCCAGATCACCAGGGAGAAAAAGAAGCTTTTAGTTCTATTCCTATGTCTGAAGCAAGGGTGAACAGTCAATGAAAAGCCATTTGTTCAAATACGGCTGGAACTTTTTTTTTAATGATCTCAAAAGAATGTTAAAATTTTGTGGCTAAACTGTCTAGACCAGATTTGAGCTGTAAAATATTCCATTTAGTAGTGAAAATGCACTCAGAAGCAACTACACTCCCAAACCGGATAGTTTTCCAAACTGTGGGCACGAGAAAATACCTGTCTGTTTGTGTTACTTTTCACTTCTTCTATTTGTCCATTCCCTTAGACCATCTGTATAAGATCTTGCCTGTTCTATACCACACTTATTAATGAAAGCCTGAGCTCAAATTATATCAGCTCACATAACCTGAAGTTTCACCCCAATTTCTGGCTCTCTCCCCCTAATGCCTTGTCCCTAAACAAGGATATACTAAGCTACGGTGTTTTTCAGGCACCTCACCAGTTTCTAGAAGAGTCTCCAGGCATGGGGGTTTTATTGCCTTTTCATGTGGAGCTGTTACCAGATGATTTCTTATCAGAAAATCTATCTAAATCAGTGGTGCAAGGAATTAGGGAATCACAAATACTAGCTTTCAAATGGCACATGGTTTTCTCCCTGTGCAAACCCAGCCTGCACTCAAAGCCCTGGGTGTTAGAGCCTCCAGGCTTTGGGAGAATACTTGCAGAGAAATCAGCCTCATCAGGGAAACCAATGAGATGTTCAAAGTCTCTGGATTCTAATTTGCATTGCAGCAGATTTTTTCCTCCCAAAAATCAATGTTTCCAGTGGAACAGAGATTGCCAGTTTTTGCCAGCTCTGAAGATAGGCACTGGAAAAATACATTTTAAACTATAAGTTTATTTTGCTCCAACCATAAGATATCATTTCTGTGCAGACATAGCTCTAGCTATGCATCTGTTTCTCTTCCCATTAAGTTTAGGGCAACTCTGAACCAAAAGTGACACAGAAATCTCCAAGCCATCAAGATCCTGGAAGTCTTGGGAACACAAGCAGCAGAGAGGAGAAAATATCAATGCTCCCCTTAAGGAAAAAGCTGCTGCATGTCTCAGCCCCCATTCTACATCAGAGATTCAACTTGGCTGCCAGGTCAGATGAAACAAAGTTGTTAAGAGGCAGCACGCCTAGCACAAAATCCACAGCTGCCATCAGCAAGCTTTCCCATGATCCTAATGGTAGCTGGTAAGTGGATTCTGTTGTTCCAAGTGACTTTATATCCAACTGAATATGAGACATACAAATTATTTCTCCAATGGTGTACCAGAATCTGACTATGAACAGACTAGTCCTGAAGTAGAAACTGTACCAGCTAAGGTCCTAGACTCCATGTGACAAAGAATTAACGTACACACCTATACGCAGACACCAACATCAACTGCTACTGGGAGATCTTCCATATGTTATTCTTAGATGCTGGTGACTATGGAGGCCTGCCAAAGAACAGGCCTATTGTTCAGTGCCCTGCAGGGCTCCTCAGATAACAGATGTCTTACCATAAGTAGCAGCGATCTCTTTGAAACAGAGAATACCCTCATGGAGAACTGCACCTTTCCAAGCCCCTTAAATTACTTCTAAATGTATCTACACACAGTATGGCAGATTTGGTTTTTTTTTTTTAGTTACGATATCCATCTGAGCCTTGCTGGAGCTCTCAGTGCTACATGCTAGTAGTATAAAATCAGAAGTATGACAAATAATTGTCATTTAAGCATAAGGACTGTGAAAAAATGTCAGTCCCCTATCACTTACATTAAATGACATCCAGGTAGAAGCTCACATGAGATAATCCAGCAGTAACAATACCCAATGCAGCAAACATTCAATATAGTCATTTGGCTCTGCCAGGGTCTTCTTTTACAATGCAGGAGCAACATACTGGATCACAAAGAAGGTGGGACACTGCAGGGCTGATTTGCAGCTGAGGAGCTACCTCCCTGGCAGGACTCCTCCAACGCATGCCTGATCCCGGGGCTGCCATCCAGCTCTGTCCAGTTTTTGAGGGGCATGGTTTAGCGGATAATGGGTGCAGTTGGACTTGATCCTAGAGGTCTCTTCCAACCAGAAGATTCTATGATTCTATGATTCTCTCTCACCCCTGCTCGTCTGGCATATCCATTACTACATGGCAGATCTACTAGTGGTGCACAACTTGCTGCTCACTTAAGAGCCACCAGCTCGAGAGGATATGGAAGAGCAAGAGAGCATGGTCAATACTGCCACAGGGAGACTGAGGAAACATACTGTAAATGTAGAAAAGACCCTGAATTTTTATTTGCAGTTATGGGTAATCAGTAGAATAAATTGCCTGTGTGATAACTTATTTCTGTCACCGTTCCCATAATGAGGATGACAGAGTTAACTCTGCAAAGTGGAGCACTAAAAAATATGCTATCTGTGCCTTCAACCAGTTCTGTGAAATAAACTGGGTTAAAAACCAAGCCCAGGGCATAATTGATACATCCTAGCTGACTAGTCAACGGTGGCTGCTTGACAGAGGGGGCATAGGCGGACAGTCAAATAATCAAGCAGAAGCAGCAACCACACAGCCCTGAGCTGGTGCCAGTGCAACAACTGATGAACTGTGCCCTCACTCGCACTGCTTCGTACCTTTCGCTACAAGCAGTTTCACTGAGGCTGCTACCCACTGTGCAAAGTGTGTAGGATGCTTACTCCTTTACATACTCAAGAGACAGCTGCACTGGGGGTAGGATGTTAATAGTAGACTGCTGAGTCAAGGAGAGGAGTTAAACTTGCCTTCCAACTCCATGCCAATCATGCATTAGGTCCAGAATATGCTTACCTTTTCTATTATAGATTCCTCCCTCTTTCACACTCTATATCACCAACTCAAGAGAGTTTTTTTGCAAGTGCAGGACAATATTCTGACAAGATGTCTACTTGAATATAAACTTTTACAGATCAAAAGAGAGCTATAATGAACTATGCTCTGTATTTGGCTTTTTAAAATAAAGTCAATTAAGGTTAGTGTTCCACAAAGGTATTTCCTCTACAACCATTAAAATTAAAATGCACTAAACACATGGGAAGTTCCAATGAAGCTTCCTGTAAGTTCTTATGAGAAAGTCTATAACACGTCAACTAATTTAACAGTAACCTCCACATGGCATTCAGAACCAGCATTAGCTTCTTAAAAAAGCCAAGCCTGATAGGAGACTTAGAAAGCAACAGCAAAACCAAATTAATAGGTTTTTGAGAAAGATTCCACAAACCCAGGATCTGTTGTGGCTGGCTGCGCCTCCCAGCATGCTGGTGCTGCCTCTCCAGTCTTTCAGTTTCTCATCAGTTTAAGAACAGCCCTTAGGACCAGGATTGAGATGTCTGGGATAATGAAGTGCTGCCACAGGAGACATCCAGATGTTAGCCAGAGGTGTGCCCTGTTCAAGCCCTCCAGAGATCTGAAAGCCCTCAGCAGGCTGGAGACGGAGCAAAGTTCCTCTCTGAGCAGGCCAGCTGTGGCATGCAATGCCTTCTGCTTAAAGAGCCTAGGAAAATCACACAAGGGCTTTCCACCTTGTAAGCAGCCTGGTGGATATCAATCACCCCCATCTCATCGCAGAGAAGCCTATGAAAGCAGCACACGCATCCACAGGCAGCACTGGGAGCAAGCAAGAGAGCTGGACTCTGGGGAGTGCACTAACTGGAAAGGTGTGTTTTATCTGCGGGGTCGACCTCTCCACTTGTCACAACGTTCCTCCAACAGTCTGAATCACTAAATATCTGTCTCCATAAGCTCCAATGCAGAGACACATCCAGCCCCAAGGGAAGCACAGCATCCATTTGTTTAAAGCAACAGCCAGGGCCAGAAACTGTCCTATAATTTGTTTCTCTCCAGCTTCCTCTTGTTACACACCTGTGGCCAGTTAAACTAATTACAATCCTTCCCCCTCCTTCCTCCTCCCGGCATCTGGGGATTCAGACCACAGAAGCATCAAATAAATCTTGCCTCTGCCTTGGCGGCAAATGGCTGGATGCTACACTCACCTCCTGCTTCCCTCCTCCCAGAGGCAGCTGCTCTCAGTGACAGGTCTGCTGCCACCACCCTGGGGCTGCAGATGAGCCCTCACAGTGGCAGAAGCCCCTGCCACGGCCCAGGCTCTCTCCGTGCCACATCTGCCAGGGAGCCAGGTGTGCAGAAGGCCAGGGATTTGGAGGGCAGCTTCTCAGGCTTGCTGCCCCATCTATCACCAGGAAGCACTGCAAGCCTCATGTCTGCTCTGGTAGGCGGCCCTTGCAAACATAGCCTCATTTCTGGAAGGGTGCAAATATTTCATCCACAGTTTCCCAGCAGAGTTGCCAGAGGTTCAGAAGGGGGACAGAGACTTGAGAGAAACAGGAGCGCTGAAGCACCCACAAGCAAACCCTCAGGACTTCCCCTCTGCTGCCTGTCCAAAGTCATATTCTTCCCTGGCAGCCCAAGGTTTTATAGCTCAGTCCCCACTAACGTCAAATGACAGCACTGTGCCCAGCCTTGATTTCTGAGGAAGAGGAAGGGGGGGGGAGCAGAGAGGCAGCTGAGCAGGATGTTGGTTCAGAGAGCCCATCTGCCTTGGGACAAGATGGGTGAGAAGAGAAAGACAGCCCACAGCAGATGCTGTGCAGTGAAGCTGGCCAAGCTCCATGTGTGACCTTGTCTTCAGCTGCTTGCCCAAGTCCAGATGCTGTCCTGCTGGGGTGCACCTTGGACACCTCGGCATCCACTGAGAGTTACAGGCTGGTAAAAGCCCTTGTTCTCCCCAGTTCTTCTTACCCTTCTCAATATACTGTGCTGTTTGTCTGGCACCAGCTCACAGAGTTGCTCAACAACACAAGGACCTCAGCTCTTTTATGAACAGGAGGGTCACCAATGGGGCTCTGGAGGAAAAGCCTGAAAATACAGCTTCAGAAAAGCCTGAAGATCTCAGAGCCAAACATGTATTTAGGACTTTAGTTGTCCAGTGGAAAAGGAAAAGATTCAGGCGTGTAGATGCCTCAGAAAATCAAACTTCAGGGACCAGAGGAAAAAAAAAAAAAAGATATATTAGCTGTATCTGCTATTCAAAATCACATTAGCAGTGCAGAGGCAAAGATGATCCTTTGTAAACCAGGAGACTGATTCAGCCAGCCCCCAAACACAGCAGCGTGTCTGCCGGGAACTGCCACCCCTGCACTGCCTGCAGCTGCACGCCCTGAGCATCAAATGGTATGGAGGAAAATGCAGCAATGCAAAGATTTCCACGTTGGCATCCAGCACTGGGAGGAGAAGGAGTCGAGAAGAGAAAAAAAACCCCAAGAGTTTAGGAAAAATAGGGGAAAGAAATGATATGACATAGTTTGGTCTTAGAAGCAATGTCCTTTTCCCCCTTCTTCCATCTACACCATAACCAGACACTTAAATGTAAATGAAATGGCCAACCAGCATCCTGAGGCCTCTCTGCCAGTCGTCATCACGGGATCATTTGCACTGGAGGTAGAATAAGGGACACAACATGGCAGACACAAATTTGGACTCCCTCTGGGCTAAGTAGCAACTGAAGAACAAAATGCCAAAGGCACACACTCAAAAAAAAACAGATAATACGCAAATTATGGATTTATCATTAACTAGGATTTTATCTTCTGATGTGTTTCCTCAAAAACAGCAATAGAAAAGCTCTGTTATTTCTACTCTATCCTACATATTCATGTGGTTTCTGCACAGGGCTTATAGGAAAGGGTTGCCCAAAACAAAGCTAATACTTTGTCATCTTGAGGATCTGCAGGATAGATGCAGTGACAAGAAAGAAAATAACAGAAACATTCAATTTTGGTACATGCTGAGTGAATGTTTTTCCTCAACAGTTACTATATGCCCCATGAGTCAGGATATCTATGGATTATCCTCAACTTTTTACCACTGATGCGGTTTGAAAGGAGCAAGTTGTTTTGCTACTCTGCAGTTCCCCCAGTTCATTGCAACAAGACAGTAAATGCTACTTACCAAGATCAGAACATGTAATATGTTCTGATCTTGATAAGATGTTAACATGTTCTGAAATCCCTTAGGGCCACGTAGACAAAAAAAAAAGGAGTTAAGAACCATGACTCAGGGCAGTTTCTTTAGGCACCACTAGCCAGATTTACAGAACACTGATAAGTTGTATAATGCAGTTTTTCAATAATCTAGTCTCCTTTTAGCCACCTACATTAAATCTGAGCATTTGGAAAGAGAAGGAAGAAAGAACAAGAGAACCTCAAATCCTGAAATAAAGAATGAATGCCCAAAGTCTTAAAAAATCTTTCCTTCATATGTCACATTTCCATACTTGCTACTTGTGAAAGGTTCCTTGGATGAACTCTAAACAATCTCTGTCAATCATTCATTAGAAAAGAGATGAGTATCTTGAGTCATATTTTTTTGCAAGTTGAAGACAGCCTGTCTCATGTTTCTGAACAACATTTTAAACTAAATTCACAAGAACTGTCTCAGAAACAAGTAACATCTCACACTAATGTAGGCTTAACAAATTCAGAGTCAACAAAAACTTCTTTATATAAATTTTGTGGGCAGGAGGTTGTTAATGATTTTCTAAAATCTTCTGGAAAAGAAAGGAAGTTTTAACGCAAAAAAATTCAAAACTTATATCAGCAAATCTTGTGAGGACTGCTCTAATGTTTAGTAAACTTTGCACTTAGAAAAGTATCAATAAGTCAACGACACAGTGTGAACCTGAAATAAATCAGCTATTGATTTCAAGACAATTCAATTTAGGCAAAGCAAACAAAAAAACCTATTGCAACTGAAAGTCATCTATCTTTATTCCACAGACACTTTGACTTTTGAAGGTCATGTACGTGTGCAGGAGAAATGCTCCTCAAGTTACAAAGGAGGTGAAGAACAGTTTGAGCCACTTCAGTCTAAATACTGGATGCCTGCAAGGCAGTGTCAGGCCAGGGAAAGTGTCATCTTAGCAAACCACTGCTATGTTTCAGACAGACTTTTGCTTCAGTTCCTGATCAGAGTATATGACCTTTCACAACCTGAACCCAACCTCCTTTCAGTCATTTTAATGAAACAGAAGTCTCAATCTGCTGTCTTGACTAGGCAAAGAGAACACGGACAGCATCTGTATTATTCATTCCTGTTTAAAACACTCTCCATTCTGTAGTCGAATGTTTAGGCTATGTTCTTCTGCCTCACTAAACACCTCCTCAGAGAGATGCAACACAAGTTTCCCCTCACACTGCCCATGCTCAGATGCAGAAGTACCCTAAAGGTTCCATGTCCGAGTAGACACAGAAACGCTCTGACCAGCAAAGAGCTGCTCACATCGTTACGCCTTCCCTGAGATAAAAGCATCAGAGTGTAAAGCTGGGAAACCAGATGTGGCTGTGTTTTCCCTGAGCCCCAGCCAGACCCATGCTATCACGCTGTGCTGTGTTATAACCCGTGGCGATGCTAATATGAAGTAGTATCAAGTAGTTTAAAATGAAGGCAAGCAATGCCATTCCAGGATAGCTAGGACAAATATGCATTATGGCATCAAAAAGTAAGCAGAAGCCTAAGAATATATGTTTAAATCTGTCATCACACACACACTGCAAACTCCAGTGGCGCACACAGAGCCTGGGGCACAGACCTCGCAAATTGCTATCAATGTGCCAGGTGCCAGTCAACGTGACTTTTTCACATTTAAGCACAAGCACACTTAGACTTCCAGTAGAGTAAGTTTATATCATTCACTGTTGCCTCAATGTAAGTACTAAAGAAAAAAAAATTTAATAAGCTGTAAGCAGGGGAAGTTAATATATGCAGATCTGATCTGCCTTAGCAAGCAGGAACAGCAGAGGATTTTAGAGCTATCTGAAAGAAACAGAATTAATGTGAAGGAACCGAACTCTTAGCACCTTCCTACCACAAAATCATTCATCTATTTCTGCTCAAAAGCTAAACTACTTTAGCTGGGCTATGTAACTGTAGCAGCTCACGTCAGCTGCCTGCTTGCACCCCACCCTCCCGGTGCCCCATCCAGCCTACGGATTCAGCATCTACAATGGGCTCCTGTGATGCACAGCCTTCCCCAGGGAGAAGGTGGCCACATACATATATGCAGCCTTACCAGGGAGCTTACGTTAGAGGGTAACGTAAAGGCACTGCAGCAGCTCTTCTAAACAGAGAGAGATGTCATGTGGTCTTGAAAGCTCCCAATAATAGGAAAAAATATACAGGACAAGTGAATTTAAAATCAGAAGAGAAAACTTCTATGATGATATAAGACAGCATTATTTTATTTGATACAAAATTCACCTTCATTAACCCTATTAGAGGCTTCTGTGCAAATACACAGTAAGACTCTCCTGAATCAGGTCCTCTACACACGATACATGAGAATATAACATTCAAGCATGGAAGAGGGCAGGGTTATGATTGCAATGTCACCGCAAAACAAATGGAAGCAGACCTTCTAGTTAAATTGAGTGACCAGCATAAGAGCTCCTATGATAAAATTCTAGTCCCTTAAAAAAACCAACCAATTAAACAAAAGGAACTGGCATGGGAGGAGGCTCTTCAGACCATCGGAGACGGAAAACAAGCAAAACTATCAAACACAGATAGGTAACCTAAAAAAAAAGACCACACTTATGCTGACATACTAAATAAGTGAAAAGAAACTCAGTTGAAATCACGAAAGGTGTGGTGGGTGAAAAAATACGGAACTAGAGATGAATCAGGGGAGACATATTTACTGCCTGACTCTGCATTAAACCTTGACACAACTGCGAGCAGGCAACTTCGTTTCTGTACCAGGCCATCCTTCCCCAGCCACAACAGCTGAAACAATACATATCTTGACTCAGTTCTTGCCTCAAACTATATCAGCATGCATTTCCTAGTATCACAGTATCACAGTATCACAGCATCATAAGGTTGGAAAGGACCTCTGAGATCATCAAGTCCAACCTATAACCTAACACTAACACCAACCATCATCTAGACCATGGCACTCAGTGCCTCATCCAGTCTCCCTTTAAACACCTCCAGGGTAGGCGACTCCACCACCTTCCTGGGCAGCCCATTCCAATGGCCAATCACCCTTTCAGTGAAGAATTTTTTCCTCACATCAAGTCTAAACTTTCCCTGATGAAGCTTAAGTCCATGCCCTCTGGTTCTACCACTGGTCACCTGAGAGAAGAGACCAACCCCTGCCCGACTACAACCTCCTTTTAGGTAGTTGTAGAGAGCAATGAGGTCTCCCCTGAGCCTCCTCTTCTCCAGGCTAAACAGCCCCAATTCCCTCAGTCGCTCCTCATAGGGCTTGTGCTCCAGCCCCCTCACCATCTTCGTTGCCCTCCTCTGAACACATTCCAGTATCCTAACATCTTTCCCATACTGAGGGGCCCAGAACTGGACACAATATTCAAGGTGAGGCCTGACCAGTGCCGAGTACAGGGGGACAATAACTTCTCTGGTCCTGCTTACTACACTATTCCTGATGCAGGCCAGGATGCCATTGGCCTTCTTGGCCACCTGGGCACACTGCTGGCTCATGTTGAGCTTCCTGTCCACCAGCACTCCCAGGTCCTTTTCTACCTGACTACTCTCTAGCCACTCTGTCCCCAGTCTGTAGCTCTGCATGGGATTGTTGTGTCCAAAATGAAGTACCCGACATTTGGACTTATTAAACATCATCCCATTAGAATCGGCCCAGCTCTCCAATCTGTCCAGGTCCCTCTGCAGGGCCATCCTACCCTCTAGCAGATCAACTCTTCCTCCCAGCTTGGTATCATCTGCAAATTTGCTGATGATGGACTCAATCCCCTCATCCAAATCATCAATAAAGATATTAAACAGGACGGGACCCAATACCGATCCCTGGGGGACACCACTGGTGACCGGCCGCCAACTGGATGAAACACCATTTACCATCACTCTTTGGGCTCGGCCATCCAGCCAATTCCTAACCCAGCACAAAGTGCTCCCATCTAGTCCACGAGCTGCCAGCTTCCCTAGGAGTCTACTGTGGGGGACCGTGTCAAAGGCCTTACTGAAATCCAAGTATACCACATCCACAGCCTTCCTCTCATCCACCAGGTGAGTCACATGATCGTAAAAGGAGATCAGGTTGGTCAGGCAGGACCTACCCCTCCTAAATCCATGCTGGCTGGGCCTGATTTCTTGACCGTTCTGCAGGTGGTGCATGATTTCACCCAGGATTATCTTCTCCATGATTTTACCTGGGACCGAGGTCAGGCTGACAGGTCTGTAATTACCTGGATCATCCTTACGGCCCTTCTTGTGGATGGGCGTCACATTGGCCAACTTCCAGTCTTCCGGGACCTCTCCAGAGAGCCAGGACCGCTGAAAGATGATGGAGAGCGGCTTAGCAAGCTCATCCGCCAGCTCTCTCAGCACCCTAGGATGGATCTCATCCGGCCCCATAGACTTATGAGGGTCCAAGCAGCTCAGCAGGTCTCTAACCTCCTCCTCATGGATTGCAGGAGGGCCATATTTCACCCTGCCCCCATCAACCACTTCAGAGGGCCAACTGTCAAGCGAGCTCACATCCTTGTTGTTAAAAACTGAAGCAAAGAAGGCATTAAGTACCTCAGCCTTCTCTGCATCTCTGGTTACTATATTTCCCTCCACATCCAACAAGGAGTGGAGGTCGCTGCCGCCCTTCTTTCTGCCATTGATATATTTATAAAAACTCTTCTTATTGTCCTTAACAGAAGTGGCCAATTTGAGCTCCAGCTGGGCTTTTGCTTCCCTGATTTTTCTCCTACACGACTTAACAACATCCTTGAACATGACCTGACATACATCCCCTTCCTTCCAACGATGATACATCCTCTTTTTCTTACTTAGTTCCTTCAGAACTTCCCTACTCATCCAGGGCGGTCGTCTGCCCCTACGACTCTTCTTACAACACACAGGGACAGCCCGCTCCTGCGCCTGCAAAACTTCATTCTTGAAGTATATCCAAGCTTCCTGGACCCCCTTGCCACTAAGAGCTATTTCCAGACCTCTTGAATAAAAACATTTCTAAATATGTATTTGCCTTTTACTGATATAAACAGGTAGCTATGGTCGGGCTCTCACTTTGCATTCCCCGTAGAAATACAGGAGTATATATTTTCCATCCAGGAAAAAGAAAACATACGGTGAGTCATTAGGAAGGGGATGAGTCAGTCTGCTTCAGATGCTCTAGCCCTGTGATGATAAATGACAAATCCCTCCACAATCTGAACCCTGGAGTCTCCTCACACCCGCACAGCCCACAGTGAAGGAGGCCAGATCCACCCAGAGCAATCACCTCCCACTGCAGCCTGGGGACCTAGAACTGTTCTCACCTTCAGGAGCCCACAAGTGAAATTATGCAGTGATCAAGTTAGGTGTGAAAAGTAATAATGGATTTGAAATCTTGATGGAAGAAATCTGAATTTCCATTGGAAGGACCAAAATACCTGGAGTGGAGTTACTGAGATACAAAAAGACATCTTGCTAGTTTCCAACAAGAAATACATGGAACACATCACTGCATCCTAACAAAGCCTGATTAAAAAAAAAAAAAAAACCACGGAAAAGTAATTAGATTGTCTCTGTTTTATACATTATATGTCTCTGTCTTATACAGAGCAATTCTCTGCCTGAAGTTTTTCAAATTAATTTCACTTTGTGAAAGCACTTCAAAGCTATGCATTCCCATGACCAAACATAACCAGTGATGCTTTGTTTAAAACACAAGGATGGGTAATTTGCAGTATAATGCTTGAAACACTTACTCTAAATTACTAGCAAAAAATGAAAGAGATGAACAGAACTAGAGAAGAAAAAAAACAACCGTACAGCAAATTTACTTATGAAGAGCAGCTGAGGGAACTGGTATTGCTTAGCCTGGGGAAGAAGAGGCTGATGGGAGACCTAATTGCCCTCTACCACTGCCTAAAAGCAGGTTGTATAGAGGTGGGTGCTGGTCTCTTCTCCCAAGTAATAAGCAACAGGATGAGAAGAAATGGCCTCAAGTTGCATTGGGGGAAGTTTATTTTGGATATTAGGAAAAATTTCTTTACTTAAAGAGCGATGAAGCATTGGAACAGGCTGTCCAGGGAAGTGGTGGAGTCACCATCCCTGAAGGTGTTCAAAAAAAACACACAGATGTGGTACTTTGGGACATGGCACAATTTGTGTTGGGCTGATGGTTGGACTGGATGATCATCAAGGTCTTTTTCAACCCTAATGATTCTATTTGCAATGGTATTTCACTTCATGAGACTTTATTAGACTTCCACTACTTCTGAAGAAAAGTGGTTAATGTTACAGCTTGTTTTACCTTGTTCAACTCAACAACCAGTTTTATAACTTTCATAGAGCAGCTTATGTCTCATGGCCACATCCTAGTAGGAAGAACAATGCGCTATTATTATAGTCATGGGCTTTGGATCAGGCTGCTGGACAAGAGTGAGCTCCGACCAACTTTAATTGGAACAGGCTGCAAGAAAAGACTCAGCATAGCATCTGAACGCTTGACCACAAACGGTAGCTCAAACTTGTTTTAGACACAGATGCAGCCAAGTGCTCATTTAGCTAACTTTATTCAGGAATGGCAGTGGTTCCTCATCAAGGAAAGATTTAGAGTCTAAACCCGGTGCTGGAAACCTAACAAGATCTTTGAGGTTTTTCCACATTTTCAGGATGTGCCTCCTGCCCTACATCTGGAGGATCCCCAAAAGAATCTGTGATTTGGGCAAAGAAAGCCATTAGTAACATCACCATGGACTTGTACTATTGTCTTATGGTATTTTAGCCTTTTGGAATAAGCAAAATGGATAAAGTTCTCAAAAAAAATTACAACACTGAAAGAAAAGGAACATCTGTCATTTATTTATGTGTTATGGATTTTGTGGCATACAGATCTAAGACAAGATTTCCATCAGCCTTTAGGGTATGGAACTAAACTATTTAATTGTGTTTTCAGGCAACAGACTGTGAAACAAACCAATAGGGATCGAAAATTCAGCATTATCTTTCAAGGTATAACCCATATATTTGCCAGATAGAATAAAATTATTATGAATTTCATAGCATTTAGGTGGTATCGTTTTTCCTTGGAGGTATGACTCACAGGTTGGTTACTCTAGGGAGCTGCATTCAGGACAGATCATTGTTTCTTACTACTGCAGATAGTCATATTGTTTATTTTATACAAAAGATGTCAGACATTTGGCCAGACTTAAAATATTTTTTCTTCTTTCTATGCAAAATTTATTACAAATTTATTCATACCCAACGGACACGTATTTGTCCACACTTAACACTAACCAGTCTCCCTTGTCTTGCACCATTCTCATCAGCGTGACTGCAGGCAGCAGTCTCCTCTCACTGGAGTGAAGCATTTACAGCTAACACTGAAGTAAAGATCTGGGCACTTCATAGCAAGAAGCTCTCTACTTTTCCAACAGCTGCATAAGTGGAATCAGCTATCACCAGTCTTCTCATGACGCTCTAAGCCTGGGGACCCATAAAGCAGTTTTAGGGCAGCTGCTTTACTTAATGTTTTTAACCTGATAAAGATGGTGTAGAAGGTTCCTCTTGCAGCCAGATGCCAAGCTTTGGAAGCTACCCTCCTTCTCTACACCAAGGAAATTTTGGGACTCCACTCTTACAGGAGGCACACTCTTAACACAAAAAATACATACAAGTTTTGAATAAAGTTCGAGCTATGGCTTAGTACTTGTTTTCTGCAAATAGTTCTCTGCCACAAGTTGAAAACTGGAAACAAAGCCAGCTGACCCCCCCACCCCACTGAATACACTTAACTTGCAGGTATGTGACTCAGATTCCTTCTTTGTTTTCTGCAGTCCAACAGAACAGATGAGTTGCGAAGTGTTTGGGTAGTCATCAGTAATTAGCTAAGGAGAGGAAGGAATGTAACCTTTTTTGTTATGCTCCACTATGTTTTAGTCTTTATTCAAATACTGGTCAATGAATTAGTTTTTTAAAAAATCAGAACTGAAATCTTTAACATACTCCCATCAGGTTATTGATTCACCTACATATCTGTTATCTACTTACAAGGAGATAATATAGCAGATCTGAAAGAATGAACCTTTGTTTGACAAACAGGTCTCAGCCTTTCCCTCAAGCTTTCATTCATTTTAACGCTGCACACTTCACATTAACATTCAGCCTTGAAGACGTCAATTATTATTGCTGTTTTGTTGCCTCTTGTGTGTTCTACAATGAACCCTGATAAAATCTATCACATCCTTTATTACAGACTACAAAGTCTACCCTGAGTAGGATTGGTTTGGGGACTTTTTTAACCATTCAGAGCTCTCAGGGTGTGTACCTGGTTGACAAGCCTTTGAACTCACCTTGCTCTTCAATCTACACAGCTTTATCTTAGTCACTTTAATTTGCTCAAACTCATACAGTCAAAGATTGTGCTTATCACTGTAGATCTCCAAAGATTCCTTGGTGAATCAGCTTTTACCACATGACTTTTCCTTGTGATAGGAGACATTACAGACTCAATATCTGGATACAACATCTACTGTCCCTGGTATAAGTAGAAATACAAGTGAGTACCTCTGGCTGGCTGTCTCTGCTTCTTGCCATGAAACTCTTCTTCATTTACTCCTAACAACTGCTTTGGCCAGTATAAATTTACCAATCTGTAAAACACTTCAGCACCTCTTTCAGCAACCACACTATTCAGAGGTATTACTATCATCTTTTCCTTCTTTCCTCCAGCACCATTTATACTCCCTCTTCGTGCTTTATTTAGATTTTCTACTGCCTCTTTTTCTGGGACTGGTAGGAGAGGTCTTGTTTAGTTTGGATCATTCTCCTTTTGCCCCACATCCACACAGTCATTGCTTATCTGTACTTAAGGATTTGCACATCTGAAAACTATTTACTGTAACAATCATTCCTACAATACTGTCTTATAAGAGAAGCATGCAAGCAGCCTTTTCTGCTTTGTAGTATTTGAAATCTACTCCTCATTTCAGCATTACATTGCCACCCTAACAAAATATCTTTTAACCCTTTGCTGTTGGTACCTTTCAGGATTTCATTTTTTATTAATTTTTTTTATCATCAACATTTCCACTTGCTTCAACTTCTGCCTACAAAAGAATTAATAAATATGCCAAGCGCCTTGGAGAGATGATCTAAATTTCTGCCAGCGGTCAGTCTGGTACCTGCTTCTCTGCATGCTGAAGTTGCTTTCTGAAAACCTTTCCTTGCAGAGAGCATTCTAGTGTAAGTGGCTGATACCTGTTAAACTGCCTAACACCTTCTAGACCTCACTCTGAGGGTCGCAACTGAGCTTCAGCACCTCACATCTGATGCCCATCACTAAATAGGTTAGGTTTGGTAATAGTAGTCTGTACAAAGTTGTACTGATCTGGTCATCTGTTCTAGAAAATATTTGAAATGCAGTTCAACACTGGAAGGTCTTCATCTCTTCTCCATTTCCACATGGGTTTGTTTTTTGTGGGGTTTCATTTGGGTTTTTTTTTGTCGGGTTTTTTGTTGTTTTTTTTTTACAGAGAGCATAAAGGTACTCCCTCTGCACAGTAATCACCTCATTTCTCTAAACATAGAATATGGAATAGATATTTTAAAATTTATATCACTTTATTAGGTCCTAGCTGTCAACATTTAACTTCTCCAAGAATTACACCTAATTTTTTTCCTAAATCACCTGTATAACTTTTTAGTGCAGCAACATCATGTTGCTCTAAAATCCAGCTTTATATGCTCTCTAGAGGCCGTTTTCTAGGATCCTGGTACGCATCTGGAATCACCAGTTCTGCTAAGGCAGAGTCAACCACTTTGGCCCTCTATCTGGCAGAAGAGTAACACTTGTTTCTGAGCAAGAAAAGCTGTACTGCTCCTGCAGTGTGGAGGAAAGTGTGCCAACACCAGTGAATTTCAATTTTTTCCATATGTACTCCTCGAAATTTTCCAGTGAACATGCAGCCCTTCAAGAAGCTTCAGAATTGGTGTAACAGTGTGTACAAGCTTGCTTACTTCAAGTAACTTTTTAGGGTCTTTCTAAGTTGCCTGTAGCTTCAGGGAAACTATAAATGCAATGCTGGAAACCACTGTGCATGACCAGCTATTACCAGACACTGCTATAGATCCCACATGGTGTTGATACATTTTCCAAATTACATTAAAAAACAAAAATATCACACAATAGAAACTTAAGAAATAAAAAGGATGACTTAAAACTGGTTGCTGTGATCACACACACAGAGGTAGAGGAGTAGGGAAAGTACAAAAGAGGAGATTCCTAAATACAACAGGGACAACACAAATGAAGCTTCTAGCTCATTACATTAGCACTAACCTATATTCAAATAACCTCCTAAACTTCATCTTAAGCACTAGGTGCAGCAAGAAAAGCATGGCATGTTGAAACAACATGTTTATAAAGGAAACACCCTCATTTGTGAACCAATACTTCATACTCATTGTCACAAATTAGCATTCATGCATCCCCTTAGCCAACATAAAGCACATGCTGAATCTATTTTAGTGTTGTTCACTTATATTAGATACAGAAGTGGCATGAACCAATAAAATTAACATGGATTACATTCTAGTTCTTCATCTTAGCGTCATTTAGTGCCATCTATTTTACAGCAACTTAGAAAAGATTTCAGGTTTTGTATTAACAAAATAAATCAAAACCACAAAGTGGTACTACATAAAAGCACAAAATGTACCCATACATGCAAATATTTCAAGCATGAAGCCCTCGTCCAGTAATCCTGGGAGTATTCAGCAGTTTAAACTACTATTTTTACAGCCTCCCGGGCCTACCATCAGACAGTGCAGAGGAGGTCCCGACAATAAAACAAATGCTACTCCAATGATTCAAATTCAACCTCTTTCCTGTCTGCAACCAAATGCACAAGGAAGCATCTCACACTTAACTGGTTGGCTTACAGAGGAGTCCTGAATTCAAGTTTGCATGCTTTCTTCAGAGCTGGGTCCTACTTTGCTCACAGATACAACCACAGCTATACCCAGCAAGACAATATATAAGCAGCAAAGGATGCAGATAAGTGGGTGGATTGAGAAGCGCTCAGCATGGACCCGGATGACTCAGTGGGTTATCTTTGAGAATCATGTAGATAGATGAGCAAACAGGAGTGCCTAGGGGAAGACGACTGGCTGTCATTCTAGAAATGCAGATTTCGTATTAACTAAATAATATATATGACTACCATTTGGTTAGAGGTCTAAGAATTCACTAGCATTTCGTAAATATTTTAAATATGCAATTCCCTGATTTCTCAGATGATGGGCCACATTCCAATCTCAGTATCTCAATCGTGGAGTTTGAAAAGTGTAATTAAGCCAGGCTAACGACAGCAAATAGGGAAGCAAAAGGCAGAGCCCAGAACTGAGCTGCCAAGCACTTTGAATCTTCCCATGGAAAACTGGCAATTTCAGATCTGTAGGTCAGCCAGCTGATAATGATGCCATAAAGCCATGCTACAAATGAGAAAAAAAAGACTGTTGTAGTTCAGTGGCAAAACTATGAGAAAATTATCTTTTGATTGTTTCTTAAATAAAGAGCTTATCAGAATTTGACTAATAAAAAAGCTGAAATTTTTTCCTCTCATTTTGTTGAATTAAACTGTTAATTGAAGCCAATGATTAAAGGCACTCGAGGGAAAAGGCATAACCACCAGGATATAAAGTCTCTTTGGCTGATAATCTTGGCCAAGCAGGATAGCTGTGCAAGATTATTCCAAGCAACCCCACAGCTTAGTGCCATAGGCTCCCTTCTGAAAATGGGGAGGCAGAAGTTTAATTCCTCTGCCTCAACAGGAGCCGTCTCAGAACACTAACTCTTCATCTCAGTTGGATAAGACCAGACAAGACTCCATTTCAACCAAAGAAACTTGTTTGTGGGTTGTCAGCAGTCACAGAGCTTGCAAACCTAACCTGGTGACAAAGGAGAAAAGATGCTTCCAAAACCTGCTCCATGTATGTTGTTCAGATACTCTTACCTATTCAGATAAAATTACTAACTGAATTTGTAAATATTTTACAGGGACCCCAAAGCTGCCTTTGAAAGTGCAACTTTTCACTCTTCAAAGAAGCTTTACCCACATCAACTCCTGTGATAAAATCACTGGTAGGTAGCTGAGCAATAGTCAACTGCACGTAAAGAAAGGCCAGAGAGAGTGAATGGAATACAAATAAGGGTTCAGGGAAAAGGACAAACAAACAGAAAAGCAACATATGCCTTGAAAACAACCTAGTTTGCAGCAGGAGATAGGAAAAAGGAAAGATTCAAGAAAGTATAGGTCACTAAGAAAGAAAAGTTGAATAAAACCAAAAAAAGGTCAGTTAAAATAACTTTTAACAGAAGCTCTCAGAACACTAAGAAAGGAAGCTGAATGGGAATGCTGCAGTGTTTTATATAGAGAAATAGTCTAGTGATTCAATAAAACAAAACACCAAAGCCAAAGGATTTGACTCACTGTGGGGTCACGCCTGACCAAAAATGTTTAATTAATACTCCGGGGCTAGTTCAAAGCCACCAGAGACAGTTTTAAACAAAATCCTCTAAATTTCCCAGAACCACCAAAAAAAATGTGTTGTTAGGAGCATGTTGGAAGTGCAAAGAGCTTAGATTGAGCTTGGAATTAAAAAAATAAATAAAAATAAAAGAAATCCTTCTTCTTTTCATCTCTGTCTATATAACAAAGCATTGCCTGGAAGCCTCTGGTTGACAGCAGAACCTAAAGCAGCTCAGATCCGCTTTCTGTGCCCAAGGGACATGTAAAGGTGACCTAGAACCAGCACAGTTCCAGCACCAAGTCCACATACAAAGCTCCTGACCTTCATAAAAAACAAAAAATACAATATCTTTGATTTATGCAATTACATCATCTCATCCTTGCTGAGAGAGCTTCCAAAGTACAAGAATAGTGATAAAATTTGGATCGCTAATGAAAAAATGCTTTCCGAGCTCTTTGGATCCTGCCAAAAAAGAGACATCCATTATTGCCAAATGTTTCATTCTTTGCAATTTCTAAACAGACGTGCCTCTTCACTGTATAGATCTTTAATTGGCTCAGTTTCAATCCACTCAAGACTGACTTACTGTAAAGGGAAAATAGAAGGAATAAACTTATTAAAAGCAGACAGTAAATCTGCTTCTTGCTGAAACTCATCAGCTCTGATGAGCTGGGGTAGGGACACACTGACAGCTCATTGAACAGTCCATCTGGCTGCAACTGTGCATGGTGTCAGTGACTCTGACCTAACTGCCTGTTCACACCCACGCCTCCCCAGCGTCTTGCCACACCACACTGACCTACTGGCCCAAGGCATTAAACTCACTAACAACTTGCAACACACACACCCCTCCCGAAAAAAAAAATAATTCTGATGAACTGCCTCATGAAACAGACAAGTCCCAGAACTAGCAGAGCAGTGGAGCACGAGCAGATAGGACCAGGGCAAAGCCAACTGTATGCAGATGACACTCAGTGGATGATATACAGTTAACTAACGTCAGAAACACAGAAAGAGTTCAAGTGAATGGAGTCCTTCTTCACATGAGCATTTAACTTTTACCCTTATTCCTTCTGCATCACTTCCCTACAACTCCCAGCTTGTGACCTCCTGACGGTCCCGTTCTGCCCATCCCCATCTCCCAGTGGTCGTACTGTATGCCCACACTGCAACACCCATAGTACATCACCCAGGTGGGAAAGGCAAGATGATGATGAGTGGTTTTCCCCATGTCCAAGAAGAACAGAAGATTGTCATCTCCCCTTCAGCTCTGCCAATCATTTGGTTTTGAAAGCTGGCTCTGTAAGGGTGGTTTAAAGATGTAACTTACAGTCTGCAACCATGTTTCTTTGCATTGGCTTTTCTTCACTGTATTAGCCATAAGCACATTAGCTCTATGCATTGGTGCAGAATCAACTGAAAATTACTGTATCTTACCAAAGCTGCCATCTTCTTGAGGCTAAGAAATCCTGCCTAGCTTCCCTCCCCATGAAAGAAGAGAGCATATTCTTACTCAAAAATGCCACTTCAAACACAGACATAGTCATTGCCTTCAAACAGTCATCTTTTAACTCCAAAGCAATGTTTCTGTTTTTGCAAGAGTTCGCTGCGCCACTTGCACTTTTTTATTCTTACTGAGGTCTTTTCTTATAATGCTTACAAGTACAAACAGCTACACCTTCATCTTCAATGAGTCTTTTAAGCCTCAAAGACTGGAGATTTTCAGTACAATAGTGTATTTTGCACTTGAAGTTACAGTATGCAACAAAATCCCACTTTAAAACAAGACCCTTCAGTTTGACCCTCAAACTTGAAACAAAGTGACATTTAGGCTTTGATCCTCAATCCCAACTCACAAGCAGGCTTTGGAACAAGATCTAAAAACCATCAAGGACCAATCTCAGAATCAATTTCAAACATGACCCAAATTGTCAGTCTTGCATTAAGATTTGCTCTGCAGAGATTATCACTGTATAAATTGACATAAATTCAAGTTCTCTTTCCTGAGCTCTAACTTTTTACAGCCAGATAACTAGAAAAACTTCCCACTTAAACTTCAGTTAAGATTCGGCTTCACTACAATGCCAAGCTCCAGACTAAGCTCTTTGCTGCTGCAAAATCAGTCTCTTTCAGACCAACATAAATTAGGAAATTTTTTTTGGTACTATAAGAAGATAAAACAAGAAGCATTTATTTTTCACATCAGTGATGTATCTGTTTTCGCTTCTTGCCTCCCTTCGAGACAAGAGAACTGGCAACCCTGGCAGCCTGCAGCTTACTTCTGAGCATTGCAACAGCCACTGGCAAAGCCAGGCAGCATGACCACCTAAGTGACTGCTGTTCCACAGCTGTAGAGATCAAAATTAAAACATTTTTAAAAAATCTCAGGTGTAGCACCTGTTCCAGCACTCCTCCAACAGCAGCTGAAAATCCACAGCGGAACATAAGTAATTACTTACGCTTCCCAGTTCTGTGCACAGGTGGAAGTGTCTTTCTTAAGACATTGCCCCCGAATAACGTATTTCAGTATAAATAAAAGGAAAAAAACAGTCTAGAACAAGATTGAAATCACAGCCAAGAATAACCGGTGGTAAAACACAAACACTAACAATATTAATCAATAATGCATCATAAAAGTGTGATCTTTAGCATTAAAAAGTAGCATACTGAATTGCTCATAAAGACAAGGTTAATAAACTCCTGTCACAATGGATTTGAGTGACACATAATTGAGAATTAGTTGAATTTGTCCTTACAACTGGAGACTACCTGCTCTCACTTGTGCCTGTTACCCCCCCCCCATTTAATTTGAATTATTTGTTAGCACTGATAACCCAATCCTAAGGTCATGACTAACAGTGAAATGCACCTGACTGACAGGAAACACTGCAAAATATTCATCTGCAAATTAACCAGGACACATTGCAAAAGGATGAAAATGTATATTAATAATTATGATTTTGCTTCTCCACTTATTATTCCAATGCAGATGGTGGAATCCGTTGCCAGTAAGGTTGACACTTCCTGGTTGAACCCACATAGGTTTCTTCTGTGCACTCCTTTGGAATGACAGTCTCCTCCCTCCAGACAAATCTCCTGTACAGCCAACAGTAAGGAACTCCCAGTGAACATCAGCTCCCTTTGTCCATACTTGTAAAAATGCTTCTCTTACTTACCTTAATGTTAAGCTGCAGGCGATGAGTCAGTACACTTCCTACATGCACCCACAGGTTCCAGTGGTGTTCTTTATTTAAGGAACGTATTTCTTTTACTATTATTAAGTTAAATAATCTCTTTTTAATTATATTGACTCAAAAAAAAAAAAACTAGTGACACATTTCTTCTCAGTATTAATGCCCACTAATGGGAGAATATGAAAATCCAACATTTTTAAAGCGTGATCTGAAAATCCAATTAAGCATGTACTTTGATTAGGTTTTGCCTGCTTCACCAGCAGTTCCAGCTGAAGAGCCATGCCAACTTACACTGTGAAGCATATCCCAGCATGGAGTGCATGCCAGCACCACTAGAGTCAACGAACTAGACAAAGAGAGTAAGCAGGTACATAGCAGAAGAAGAGGAAACAAAGGCCATGACCTCCACTGTACTTGCACGTCTCCAGCCAACACTGCCAGAGACCGCACACTTGGAAAAATCAGTCCTGCCCCTCTACAAATGTGTCAGGCTACAGGTATCCATTCAGCAGAAAGCAACTAGTTTTCCTTTGCATACTCACAACGAAATAGATTTCCCCCTAGTAGGGACTTTTCCACCTCAACAGAACAAGATCAGATAACCTACATGTTTGTACCACACCAACTTTTTTCCTCTTATACTCATCCATTTAAACCCAAATTACAGGCTTAAATCTTGTAACAATGCTGCAAATCCCAGGATTACACCAGATGTTGTTCTAATCACCTGAAGGATAACTAACTTTAACAGATCTGAAGAAGCAGCTGCTCAGCAGGCATGAAATGTTCCTGGCTATACCTGCTATGTGTTTCAGTGTTGGTTTGAGATAGTTGGCTTTTTTGCCTCTACAGCATCTTCACATTTACCATCCAAAACCGGGAAAGTCTATAAGCAATGACTAACCAAAACGCATTATAGCTGCATAGAACATGAAACCCTTATAATCATGGTGGTGAAGCAACTGGCACAGCAATCCTCACTGCCTACTACTTGTCTCCAGACTCCTCTACAGCACAAGGCTACGTGCGATGCCTGTCAGAAGACCTTTTTTCAGAAGCAGATCATAAAAATGAGCTAGCAACTCTACTGCCAGGGCCGTGAGAGCACCAACAAGGCCTGTCCAAACTCCCTAGGAATCCCCATCCACACCACCGGTCCACGAGTCTGCAGGTCTACTCAAGCTCAGGCCTGGGCACCCAGTCCTGACCCAAACTATGTCATGGGTGGTCCTGTGTCCAAGCCTTTTCTCCTAATGTCCAAACTTACTGGCTATTCTTCCTGGTTTGACCTCATACCTTTTTTTACAGTTAAGCCCTGTCTCCTGGGTGGACATATTCTTGAATTGTTAACTCATCCTACTTGGGGCTACGGCCAGAGGCTGTCACAACTTCACTTGGGTGCCATGGCACTCCCCACGCTGGGGTCACCATCACCTCCCATTTCATTGTCCCTCGTGGGAAGACCCATTCCTGCTGCCCCCTGACACCTATAATCCGCCACGTTAAAAGAAAAAAAGGATTACCAGCAGCAAAGTTGCAGTAAAAATAACTCTTTCAAAGTTTGCAAGGAACAAATTAACTTTCTGACCAGGAAGTAAAAAATATTCTGGACCCACACAATTAAAGAGGTGCAAGGTACCAGCCACTCTTAATGATTACTGCCTCTGTCCAGCTGACCAACTTGCCTAGCACAAGCTCATGGTGTTGGTATAAGGCAGTATGAGAGGCAGTGAAGAACACAAGTGGGAAGCTGTGGGTAACCTATGCTTGGCTCATCTGTGCCGTTGACAGGGACATATGTATCCTTACTTCAGTATTAATGAAAGTGTAACCATTTTCTCCATCCATACCTTGGAACCGTATCTGCACAGAAACCCATTTCAAAGTAATTAAAAACTGAAGTGGTAATTTGGGGTCAAGCACAGGCTCACAATGGAGTTTGAATAAATCTGTCAGAATCACCAGCTTTGGTAGCCAGAAACTGTTTTCAGCAATAACCTGCTGTTCTGTTATGCTGGGGCTATCCCCTACCTATGTTGACCTAAGATAGGTTCAAAGCAGCTCTATTACACGCGTTGGTGTTGTCACTGCATGTCAGGTATGACAGATTCCTGCCCTCAAGACCTGGTCTGCTGTGTGCCCAGCACAAGACTCTGCTTTGGCAAAGTCATAAAGGTAGAGAGTGTTCCAGTGCTGCAGAAGAGCTAGGCCAGAGATTAAAGCAAAGCACGAAACAACTGACCCCTCCTTCCCGCCCGCTACTTGCTATGGTCCACTTGAGTATGAACTCTAATCTTTGTACCCTCTGTTCTGGATGAAAGTCCTTAACAAAAAGTCCCAGTCATACTTTAACCATGGATGCAGAAACACAAACATGGGGGTCTCAAGATCATGGTCATTTACAGCGTGACCTCTTGCAACTGCCTCACTTGCTTATGAGAAAGAGAGATACATTCGGGTCATAACTGCTTAACCTGCAATTTTGACTTCTCAACTTGTATTGTAGAGACAGATTACTGACAGCCCATGAAGACAAAGCTTCCTTCTGTCCTAGGGTCAACCTCTTCACCTTAAGGATCATATTGTAACAGAGACGAAGAAACAGCAAGTAAAAGAAAATTGGACTCTGTTTCCTACAACTTGACAATTTCTTTGCTTGTTAAAAAAAATGGCAAACCCACTTGCCAAAGGGCACAGAACAGATGGGAATGGAAAGGGCTACTACACAAACTAAACACAAACACTGGTTGTCTGCTCAAAAATAAGCTCCTTTAATTTCCAAGAATGTGGTATTCGATGCGGCCACAGTGCCATTCCTACATGCCTTCACTTGAGGATGATAGGTGTCTGTTTTTCCAGTTTGCCACATGACTATGTCGTGCTTATAACTGCCTACAGCTAAAAATGATGACAAATGAGACACAACCCTGCTATTTCCAGCAAGAAAGTTAAATGTGGGGGAAAAAAAGACTCCATATGTATTTTTGGGCTATAATTGAAGTTTTAAAGTGGCCCCTCTCCTGAAGATGCAAACACAGATGTAGTGTGTTGGCAATCCAGTACCAGCCATAACTTGCGGCAGAGCAACTTCTTTTTACAACTCAATGCAAAATTTATCTCTAACAGACAAGCAAGAAACAAACAGCAGAATTTCAGATGCAGTTTATGTTTTTGGTTACACTTGTTTGACTATGAGGGGAGACAGAGACTTTGAGATCAGTAGGGGAGGGAAAAGACAGGAAGATAAGTATCCATAGATACCTTGTAGAGATGTCCCTTCACCACCCCTCATTGCAGCTCGTGAGGCTGTTAGTCCTATGCACTGTGGGAAACAGTCACACACATTGAGCAAGACAATAGGAAGTTTTTTGTTTATATTTCCATGACTGAGGTAGACAATATCCTTTCAAAGATGATAAGTAGCATCAGTTTCCACACATTGAACAACATTGGATGAAGCACTACTTCTGATGCCCCAGACCTCCACAGGAACTGAAAAAGGTATTAAATCTAAATCTATTTTGAGCAGTAGCAAACACACTCATGACATACTGTATTAGAGATTGCTGAGGTTCATTCCTTGAAACATAAATGTCCCACAGAGAACATGGAGGTCTAAAATAGAAAGATTTGGGAGAGCATCAGCCAGCAGCTGAGTTCACTGATGTTACCTGTTTCGTAAGTGATAGGAACACTTTGATCTTAAAACAGCAATAAAATGAGTACAGTGTGAGGACAATATATTTTATGGAGAGGCAATATTTTAATCTACAGACATGTTAATCATGGAGCCATGAGGGGAAAAACAAAACAGAAGGGATCATGCACACCAGCCTTAATCAATATAGAAAGCTTTGGTGATATAGAAAGACAATAGACAGTGTGTAGTTTTGTTGCATGTGCTCTTCTCTCTCTTTTTTTTTTTTTTTTAATAAACTTAGATTTGCCAGCAAAACCTCTAGCAGATCAGGATACAAAGGCAAAAACAATAAAAAGGAAAGAGGCAGAACTTCATGCATCCTATATTGATCATCACTCATGATCACTCCATTTACTTTCAAAAACTGTCCAAGCACAATGCTATCTCAAGTAAGACAAGCTTGCTATTCCTGAAAAGATTTCTAAGCACAAGGATGGTCTCCACCTCAGTTTGTCTACATTGAAACCATAACAGGATATCTCAACAGATATAAATGCATAATAGCATCATCACAACACTTGCACCTAGACAATCACTTTTCTGTGTTGAATACTACGTAGAGGATAACATTTCCAGACAAAGAAATGGCTGTGTGTTGCTTAAATAATACAAGAGAGAAAGTAGCTGAAATGCTGTCTGCATGGGGTGGGAAAGAACTAGCAGGAGAACTCCAGTTTCCTGAGCTGCAGCATCGTTTTTACATAAGCCCACACTGGTCAGTGACTGGATCTCTCAACTGATGGAAGAACCAAAGATGTCAAACGTTTCTACACAGCAAACGTTGCCATGATCATCTTGAAAACAAAAATGTTATGCTTCTTGCTTCCAAGCTCCATTTATGGATCTTGGCTTCAAGCCAGGTGAACAACGCTGAAGTATTAGAAGACACTAACTAAAACTACTAGTGAGGGCCTTTGACGGTTTTCCTTCAAATACACCTTCAACTTCTGATCCAGAAAAGAGAGGCCATTCAGCCATTGTAAAGGCATACACAGGGAAGAGTTACACTTTAGAAACCTAAGCATAAAGGCAAAACACAGCAAAAAGTTAGAAGCAAGAACTGTTTATGTTTCTGCTCTATAGTAAAACCAAGTAGGGGATGGCTGTAGCTTAGTATCAGGACTCTGATGACCCCGGGAACAACTCATGGTCCCATGGAAGCAATACCTTGTACAGGAGCACTCAAAAGACGCTCTCAAAGCCCCATGCATCTGCAACAAGAGGATCTTCCTGGCATAAGCACTACAAAGGACATAAAAGAATGTCCTCATGTCATCCTCTGGATGATGCTACAGTGGTGTCCCTTGGGCTGAGTGGTGGGACTTTGGCTGTGCCTGACATGTAGTTCACACCAGAATCTATTCCAACCCTAAAGTAGGTTGCAGCCCTCAGACCACACAAGTGTCAGACTCCACAAAACTATCCTACCCTCAAGTCTTACTCCTGAACGTGACACTAACCTGGTGGGAAACCATTAACAAAATCCCTGCACACACAGCCCTCCTGTCCCTGCCTCAGCTGCCCTCACTGTAGAATGAAAGTGTGATTGACTTTGTGAAACATTAAGCCTTCTGAAGAAAGCACAGTATTACCACCACAGAAGTGGACTTGGGCCCAAATTCTCAAAGATTTCCAGAAATAGTGCTCCTAACTTGCTGCTAGTAAGAGCGCTCAGCTGCAGCAGATCATAGGAAAGCACACTGCTGTTAACCTATATACAACACACATTACTTCACATTCAGCAGTGTTTCCAGACTCCCACAATGCTGGAGAAGTGCACCAAGCATAAACGGTTCTGGCAAGGTAAGTGCAGCTGAGTTACAATCTGATGACAAATGATCCCCTCACAGCTGGAAAGAGAGCATGAAATAAATCTCTCTTGGTCGTATCACATCCCAATGAATGCAGAAACAAGCAACAGGTCTAAAGAGTACAAAGAAAACTAAAACGAAAGGGGGGAAAAAGAGTCTATTTAGAGACTGGCAATAGGAAACAACCCAATCTAGTTTGGACATGCAAGAATTATGGACTGTTTCCCTTGGTGCCCAACCACACTGGAGGGAATGAGATGCATTTCTAGATGCACGAAGAGTTCCCACTGCAAGATATTACCACATTGGTTACAGCACTCTCAAGATACATGAGGGTGTAAGTCACTGACATTATACTGATATATAGGCTTTGTGCATTACTAATCATTCAGACACAACAGCCCGGTGTATATTTTTGTTTTGCAAACTGTCCTGGTATTCTCTACAAAGATTCTCCTTTCTCTGGTCTGGAAGATTTTAAGAAAAGCATTTGGGAAACAGGCAACAGAATGGGAAAGACTCACCAGAAACAATGATGTGTTCTGAGGAAGGAAAGAAAAAACAAAGTTGGGTAAAGACAGGCAAATACGAAGATGATTTTAATTAAATCATGTCTTATATCCATTTTAGCTCATTTAGTATCCCAAAAGAGTTTTATCTCAAAACAGTTAATAGCTCCAGAAGCCCCAACTTTTCCCGCTTCCTTCTTTAATGCAATTACAATTTGCTGTTACACCAGAAATATTAATAGCCTTTCTGTGTGGAATAGAGAAGCTCTACAGCAAGACCAGAAAACTTTGACCATATTGATGGCCTGCATGCTAACGATTGCATATAGCTTATCTGTCAACGTCACTTCCACTGAAACTAACGACAATAGACAGCACTCCCTTCAAAACATCAAGCATGTATCTCTATGGGGGAAAAGCTACCATTCACCTGAATGCAGAAGTACTCTGTGAAGGACAAATAAATGAGAAAGAAGAAAAGCAAAGCTTTATTCTATTGTATATTGCTCTGTAGGAAGACACAGAGGGACAAATTTTGCTTTTCATTACAATAGCTTTGATCCAGAATTGATACAACCAAATCAATGGAGCTGACCCAGATTTACAGGGAAGAAACAGCTCAGAGCTCCACCGAAGCCTGCCATCCTATATTTTTACCACGATGGGGGATACATGCCCTTTATGCAATTCAAATGCCTCTGCTCTGGCACAGTACACCTGATGCAGTGCTCAGTAAAAATCAACTGAAAAGCAACCAGTGACTTCTCTAGTCAATCATGAAGACCTCATGCAACCAATCCACCAGCACATTCAAATCACTCATCAATGTATTCCTTTCATTAAAAAGTCATAAAATGCTTATGACTTGCCCAAAACAAAACCCCATATCCCATAGCCTAGCATGCAGCCACGTCCATCCTCTTTGAGCATCCCTAAACTTGCCACAGAGGACCACAAAGTCTGGTTTGGGAAGAGAAAGAGGAAGACGAAGAGGCAGAGATAAGTAGGTATGGTTCACAGATTGCCTGTGCAAAGGTACAGAAACTTTGCACAACGTCCAGCTGACTGATTTTGCAGTAACTACTAAACCAAGAGAGTGGGACACAGCAACTCTTGGGAGGCAGAGTATGTGTGTCGGTAGGCCCCCTGATTCTCTAGTGTATTTGTTCTATTTGATTAGCAGTTCCATCAACTTCATAATTATGTGCACACATACACACATTAACTCCAAAGATAAAGCACTTATCCCCATCTGGAAACTCAAATATATTTTAGAAGCTAATCAAGACCAAAATATATAATCAAGACAGCCTTTATCAGTTTTATATTTATGACCCCCACTGACACATTTTATTAATCACAAAGTATTTAAAAAGTGTTACTTTCCTCCCCCTCAAGTTACTATAAATTCTCCACTCTCACTTCCAACACAGGCTGTAAAACTACAGATTACTGGAAAGCCACGTTTAGCTCCTGGTACCGACCACTGTGGATGCAGAATGTGCTATTCCGTGTCAGATCACTTCAAATAACACAGACACTTTTGTTCTGCCAGCATACCAATCAACTTTAAAGCACAATAATGCAAATAATCTTTAAAAGGATTTTAACTACCTAAAGCTCTTTGTTTTAAGACAAGATATTACAGTAGAGATCATCTGTTGGATCCATTATAACCACCTTATTAATTATATGTCTACCCTCCCTAATACAAAAATCCCTACAAGCTATCCAGTTTCAACTTTTTGACCCCTTATATAATCATATCTCAACCAAAAAAGCATGAAAGCGACTATCTAGAAAGTATGTCAGTTAAGTGATTTCACAAGGCATTACTGAGGGTCCTGAAGCCTACCTTTGCACTGTTTATAAAGCATATCTTGAAACGTCAGAATGTCTTAAAAATGAACAGAAAGAATTGGCTTTTAAAATAAAACAAACCAGGAAAAAAACCCACTGTTCTCTGCTTTCTACAGAGTATAACGTGTTTGAGAGTTGGACTGAAAACCAACAAAGCCTTTTATTCCTTGTGGATTATTACGTTTGGACTCCAAAATTAAAAAACATGTTCTCCCACCACCCAGCCAAGCGACATAGCAAGAATCAATCTTTTACAACTAAGACTACTGAAGACGGCATCATTTAACCAGCAGAAGCTCCTTTGCAGATCAAGCACGGCCAAGAAGGACCATATCCTCCTCTTTCACTTAATAAAGAGAGCAAGGGGGCGGCGGATCCTGCCAAACCACATGTAAATCACTTTACTCACATCCTTGAAATCAAGGCTACTTCTCACTGCAAAATGAAGAGCAGACAACTTTTACGGGATGTGATCATTTCACACACATTTTCCCATGGTGCAGTCCACCTACCTTTATGCCAATTGCTGGATAGAGTTACCATTTCCCAAACCCCTGGAATCACAAGGCTGTGAGAAATTCTGCTTGATTGTATTGTTTGTATTTTTCATTTCCCCCAGCACTTACTTTTAAGTTTTTTCATAGGAGTGCAAAGCCATTGCAGCAGTGATTGATAGTAACAGATGCAAAGTCATCCTTCAGTGTCTACAGCCTGGCTCAAACAAGATGAAGGCTACCTTGAAGAGGCACTCTTACTGTTTAAGCTGATATATCCCCATAAGAATTCCTGCTTTTCCACAGCCTAGAAAAAATTCATAAAATCATTACTCCTCTCAAGCTGGATGTCTCCAAACATTGTGTAAGCGGAGAAGAAACAACACAGATGAGAAACCACACTGACTATATGTTTCAATTATTAAAATAACAAAGGCACCTACATGGAGCCCCTAGCACTTCTGAGATTTCTTCTAATAACAAAGAACTTCCCACTCCTTGCAGCAGCCTTGTCAGGAGAAAAGGGTTTGCACTTCAGAAATCAATGCATTTGGATCACCTGGGCAGCCAAGTACAGATTTTGTAAGGAGAGAGAAGATGGGTGGGTACATGCACACACACATTTGTGTGCACAGCTACCTTTTTAAGTCAGCATTTTATAAATGCTCATACTCAACTTTTTAAATCCAGAGATTCAAATTTGTTAAGAGGCAAAAACCTGAAATATTAAGTTTCCAAATCTAGTCACAATGTCAGTCAGTACACTCTAATGACATTTTACTCCAAAACTTCCAGGGGCAGTCATCTAATTTTATTTCTGTTAAATAGCATTTCCTTCTGATGCAAGTTAAGTGTTAATGCCTCATTTAGGATCTCATTTCTAACGTGTAAAATTAATAAGGCCAAAAGCAAAGCTGTCGTTTACTTTCATTGCCAACATTGGGCAAGGTGTAAAAAGCAACCAAAAAGAGCATATTAGTCTAAAATAAAAACAAACTAGACATTGAAATGAGAAATGCATAAGGCAGGGAAATCTTTTTAATACAGGGAAGCCTCCCTGACTTGCAAGGATAAAGTTTTGATAAATGCTTGTGCTACACCTATTTATATTAAGTTCAGTCCAGGTCTTGTTAGCATGTCACAGAAATGAGGATCCTCTCATCTGCTCTGGATCTCCAAGACTTTCCAGCACAAAGCTTTTCAACCCTATTTAAGTTCATAGCATGGAACAAGTAAAACAAGACAGCTCTCAAAGACATAACCGCAATTCCCATGTCCTCTGCGAGGGGCTCCCCAGTAGTCCCCAGGGACTAAATAGGGCATCACAGAATGTGCAGAGCAGAAGATGCAAACTGCCATGGCATGGTTACCACCCCTTTGTGCACTGGTTGCCTTGTGTATAAGTGCAGATTATTTGTGCACTGGTTCCCTTTCATTAGGTACTTCCCAGTGACGCTACAGCAGGTGTGACAATCCAGGAGGACAGTGGGGAGGGAGATGAAATCTAATACAGACCATTCATATGAAAACCTATGACTTTAGCTTGACAGAAGGGAATGGATCTACTCCAGACAATCTCACCAACAACCAATTCCTCATTAGGGAGCACGTGGAGATGGCAAGACAACAAATCACATTCATTGGTCTGGTATTAAATGAAAAATACGGGATAAAACCATTATACAGAGAAGTGACACAGAGTCCAAACATATACGTGGTAGAATTTTAATTTATACCTGAAACTCTAGTTTCAGGTGCCAAACAATTACATGAAAGGGAACACCGCATCCTCCACTGATTACGTTCACAAAATTGGAATTCAAGAAAATCCCACTGTATGCAGGCATCACCCAGAAATAATTAGGAACTGAATTCTCTTGGTTCACTCTGGTCTCTGTTGGTCTCATCTTCTAGTTAGACCATGAAGCTTGTGCCAGAAATACCACTTTGTCACATGCAAGCATTCTGCCTACAACAAAAGAATGCTATCTATAATCTGGATACTGAAACACAAATAATGAGGAATTAACCAAACTCTACAGTTTGAATTGAGACTGTAAGTACAAATACCTACTTTGTTGGCAAAGATCTTATATGAATGGGCTCCACGGGAACAGGAACATCCAACAAAACACAAACGTGCTTTGAAACATTAGCCCTGTAAAATAGTAGGAGTCTGCTGAATCTACATGACCCACCACAGACATCTCGTCTTTATGCCAGACACTCCAAATCTACACAAACACAAAATCCCTAAACTTAGTTCTATTTCTTCAACATGGAGGTGAAGACTCCTGTTTCCTGCTCTTCTCATTGATTTGAACTGGGACCTTCACTCATGCATTCATAGCTGATTTTATATATGATGACACTTTAGACAAGTCACATACAGAACTCAAACATTTGCCTTGAACAACACAAACTATATGCAAGAAAAACCATGAGATTAAAACCCTCACATCCCTCAACCCTGTCCTTAACTCCCTCAGGATCACCTTAGAGTTAATACATAATACATATGCATCAGCCCAAAAGGCTTGAGAGGAAAAAAAAACTGTGCTGGAATGACATTCACCCAAGGACAACTGCAGCAGCTTTGTCAGGCAGGATTTGATACAGTACATCTGGCAGAGTAAAACATAATACAGTAGTGCTGGCTTTGGGAAAAGTAACATGGATCTAATTTCTTCCAATTCTCTGAACCACTTCTAGAGTTAGTTGCATGGTACAATACAAGATAAACTACCTGTAACTTCTGAAAAGTAACGGAAATAATTTAAGAATCCAGAAATATGCTCACCCTATACAGAGACAGAACTGACATACTAACAGCATCCAATCAACTGTATAAATTTGTCCATAAAAAGCACTGGGCATTTCTGCTCCATACATTTATTTCTAAACAAAAAATAGTTTCCATTCACGTTGGCTTTATCTCTGAAAAAGTTAGACTTCAGCCAAGTCACAACACATTTACATCTGTGAATACAGAACGTCGATGCTACGAGACTCAGCACACAGTTTCCCAATATTGATTCACAGTAACAAAAGAAATTTAAAAGCTTATAAAAGTCTACATTGTAGAAATGGTGACTGTGGAGTAATAAATATTCTGATAAACTAAAATTTAGAAAGACATTACTATTGACAGTGCCAGGTAATTTTTGCTTCAATACATTCAGAAACACAGATTTTTATTTCTTAAGGTCAGCACGTAGTTGTTGCAAAAAGCTACACTCACATACTGAGACGGAATAAGCTGAATATTCACTAAGCAGGAAGATTTTCAGAAGATACAGACAGCAGTTTAACTCTCAGCTTAAAGCAGTTCCAAAGTAACAATACCTTTGTGAAGCGGGACCAGAGCAAGTTTGCTCACACTGATGATGCAGTCCCACGGAAATCAATGAAAAGCTTATAAGGACACCAACAAAAGGATACAGCACAGCCCCCTCACAGGCACATGGCAGGGTTTCTACCCACATCTGGGGGATGGATTTCATTAGATGCAATTAAATGAGGGCTAGATTCTTGTGGCTGTCAAATGAACTCCATTTTTCTGTATCCCAAAGAGAATAATTTAGAACCAGTATACAGGGTCCATCAAAGGATGCCCCACTGCTTTGCAGATCTCATTCCACTTTATAAGCAGAGGAGAAAGCAAGGATCAATTGCAAGATGGGAAACTGCTGCATTGATTTTCAAACAGAATCTTCCATCAAAACTAATGGTGAGCTTGTCTTTAGACTTAAGGAAAACATCTCATGTGATTCAAGTTGTTCCGACATTTGAGCAGAGGTAGACATCAGCCTTCTTAAGGAACAAGCAGCTATCAGTCACAGAGTGCTGCATGTGTAACTGAGATGATCACAGACAGAAGACAAGTCTGAGGATCTAACTTTTGTTAGAATCCACGGGAGAACAGTAAGAGTCTAAAACAGTAGATGAAAATGGTGCAAAAACATTCTAGTCTGCGGTAAAAAAAAAAAACAGGTTTAGAAAAAAGTTAGCTTCATAAACTTGTCTCTGGTAAGATAAAGATAGTATTGATTGTTCTATGTTCATATGGAATTTCTCATCTAGCAGGATCCCAGTACATCACCAGTCTGACCCCAGCCTTCTAGATCAGCTCCTTCCTGCAGTTACTGACAAGCAGTCCTCTACTCACTGCAGCTGGGACGTCTACAGAAGAAAGCAAACACATCTGTCAAAGCGTGGGCAGGCGAAGGACCAGTGAACGAACTGATTTCACAGGAAAAGTAGTAGATACAACTATGAAGAGCTGTCATAAAATCCCAAGACTTGACCCATTGTACATAGACAGCAGATGCATGGGCATGGAGCAAGAATCAGGTTGCACTCAGTTACCCAGACAGCACACATGCAAAAGGCGGAAATATTCTGTGCAAAGAACCAGAGAAAATCTCCATCCACCTATAGCAAACACTGCAGAATTTTTTTTACTTTTCAAAGAAGACTAGACAAGCAAAGGAAAGCACACAAGTACCCACTGTCACTTCCTCCCTCAGGAGTAAAGAGTCCCCTCAAGCCCACAAACAAGCCATAATAGCCAGGATCACCTCCAAAGTTTTCTTTACACTGCTGCTGAGGACTGGCGAGAAGCATTGTTCACCTTCCCTCACCAGCAACCACTCAAGGAACTAACTGGGAGGGTGGGTTCCACAGAACATCAACAAATCTCTGCCAAAATTCAAACAATGCAAATGTGCATTAACTGGACAGCATATTTACCACCAGCTTCCCAACAAAGAACAGGTACGGAGCCAAAAAGAACAAGGAGTAAAATGCACCTGATCTCCTTCCAATATGCTGGTATTTGAGATACAATGCAACGGACAGATCATCATATGTCTTCACAAAGGTAAGACCAAGCTCACCTTCCCAGCTTCAGGCTCCAGGTGTACTTTTGTTGTTAGGGTTTTTTGTTTGTTTTTAAGAAGGGCTTCTCTTAACTGTGTAATTTTCCTCTTTATTTATCCCAAGGAAAAAAATTCCCAGCAGAAACTTCCTTTTCTTATGTCTCTAGCATTCACACATTCAGACCTCCTATGGAAAGTGTTTGTCTCCAGGAGGGGTTTGGACTCACTTGATGGCCTTCAAGTATCTTTCAGCTTCTCTGTGTCACAGCCAGAATTGTATGAAAATCTCTGTAGGCAAAAAACAAGTCTCCTGAAACTCACCAAGAGAAGCTGGGGGCGTGAGGAAATTGACAGATTTCAAATAAGGAGCTGACACTTCTTGCAAAGAACTTCACCTTATTTTCCATCCAGAAGGTTTGGGTGGGAATTTCTCAGCTAATTTTCATTGCAAAGAGCCTGTCTTGGAGGACACAGTAAGCTACCAACAGTGACAGGCAGCAAGCCAGGGTAGGACAGACAGCTCCCTCTGGCAGTCGTTCAAAGACACACACTTCAGCAGAGACCAGCTAAAATTTAGAACACCCTTCACAACAAAAAGGGCATCGGCCAAGATTTTGAAAGCTGTTAATACCTCCAGACCCATCCCACCCGACATGCACTCTGCCCAGGGTCTGGCTCTGGTAATGTTAGGCATACATTAGTAATTCCTCTTGGTGTATCTTAAAATAAGGATGCAATGCCTCAAAGTGATCTGCTACCTGATGTGTACCACACTGGCAGGTCTACTGCCTCCCCCTCTCATGCCTCTTCAAGAAGTCCACGTTAATCCATCACTTGCACCACCAAGGCGGTAACACACACAGTCATATAAGAGATACCTGGTGAAACAGCCATTCAAGCTTCACAAACCATAAACCAAAGGGCCACACTCTGGTCTAGATTAGAATTTGATGAATTTTTAACAGTTTCCACTACAGAAAGAGCCCACAAAAAAACCTCCAGAAATTAAAAACGGTACAACAAAGATGGACAGGTTGTGATCGCATTTTTTTCCAGACTTACTCTATACATGCTAACAACCTAAATATGTGTCAAAGGGAAAATGGGTGCAGATTATCCTTCTGGTGATTTCACAGTATCACATTCTCTCCTTAGAGCTTACGGTAAATCCTCTGAATTGTACTAAAATCTCAACCTATTTATAGTTCTACAATAGCACGAACACAGAGCCATAACCTTCAACAGTTAGAGCACACTGACAATTCTTGAAAGGCGTCTTTCCTATATTCAAAAATTTAATTTAATCCTTTCACCTACTGCACGCTGAGTTTGTGCTCCAACAATATAATTCATCTGAAATAAGAGGAAATAATGACTCTTGGCCAAATTTACTGAATATGTGTGCAAACTGTATTACCCGTGGAATGCAACCAATGAAAATACCTTCTTTTTATTAAATCAACGAAGCTGTGTTGCAACCAAAAATTCTGCATGGTGCCTCAAAGCCCTCAAATAAAGCCTTCCATGGGTCTGCTAATGGCTTAGCGCTCCTTGTGAAACCAGTAAGCATGGAGCAGACACAGCAGGAAAGAAAAAATATGCTAATTTTTCCAAGGAGTTGGCAGGTATTAACACAGATGGGCACCATATGAGAACACATTCATCAAGCCAGTGATATCAACTTCGGAAGAGCAGACAGTTGATAGAAAAATGCCGAATGAGACTTGGCTTCACCACAGAACAGCAGGTCCACTGATTCCTAATCCCATCAGCACACTAAACCATCACTTCCTAAAAACTTTAAGGAAAAAAAAACTTTTCCTCAACTACTGTTTAGTAGCCACAAGAAAAGAAAGGAATAGTCAAACTGAACATATCCTTTTTTTTTTTTTACCAAGCTGCAATTCCCTTGTTTGCTACAGCCACAATGCTTGAGAGCTGGTATGAGGGATTTGCAGGTACCGCTGAGAAGCCTCGCCTGTGGAGAAGCGTGGCCACTCTGCCAGCTAAAGCTGCTGGTCTGCTAAGAGATATCACTCCCTCTTACAGCTGCTCAGCTGCCAGATGCCTCCAAAAAGACACTAGAAGTACAACTGCCACCTCATTTGTCAGTCAGGAAGAGGAAAAAGTGAGACAGACTAACACATCAAAATTATTTTTTTTGTTTGCCGTGTTGGATAAAATTCGCAGCCAAACTGCACAAAGCAGCCTCGCTGCAATCCAGGAGCTGCAATCCTGTGCGTGGAGCAGACACGGCATGAAGTTTCCGTGGCCCAATCCCACCTTTGCCATGACTCAGTACCCGACCTATGAGGGAATTCCAGGGGAGCCACTACTACCCAGTACTCCCAGTATAGCTCCATCCCTTCCATTCCCACTTGTGAACTGGAAAAATAAAGTCGCAGAAAGCAGTCAGGAGTATGGACCAGGGTTTATTACGCCCCGTTCCGGTCTGTGCGGACACTCATACCCAGCATCACCAGGAGCTCCTCAGCCGCCCAGGAGTGAGGGCAGAGCTGGGCACGGACGGGACAGAACAGTCCATGCAACCGTTCCGGAAAACTCGGGCGAGCCGGCACGAAGTTGCGGGTGGTTCTGGCCGGCTGCGGTGTCCCCGACACATCTAAAGCGAAAAGCAGCGAAGCCGGAGGGGACGGAGAGGGAAGTCAGGGGTGGCTCTCTCAGCAGGCAGGAACCCGTGGGAGCCGGGATGCTCCCGGAGTCGCTCTCGGCCGCGGTGGGCAGATAATAATAAAATTTTAAATTAAAACAACTTTCCATCCTCCTGCGGGAAGTTTCCTGCGGGAGGGGGGAGGCGACCTATAGGATGCTGCGCCCGCCGCCGAGCCCCGCGCTGCCGCAGCGGCGCCGGGAGGGGAGAACCGGGACCGGCGACGGCTCCGGGGCGCTCGCCACCTGCGCCGGTGGCGATAGTGGAGGAGTCGCGGTGCCGGTGCGGTCGCGGTCTGGTGCCAGTGCCCTACCTGGGTGCAACATACTTTGGAAATAGAAGATGACGAGGATGAAGGAGCCCACGGAAGTGACCAGGACCATCCTGCACACCCGGTTCATCCTCATTACTTCCAGCACCGCCGGCTTCATGGCGTTGCCCGGGCGGCGCAGAGAGAGCGAGGAGCCGCTCCGAGGTGCCGGGGTGGAGCTGCCAGAGGGAGCGGGAGCCGCCGCCGCCGCCGCTGCCGGAGGATGCCCAGGCGCCCCCACCCCGCACCGGGGGGCGCTAATGCCTGCGCTGGGCGTGACCACGCCGCGCGCCGGGTGGAGGGGCGCTCTGCGCCGCGCCGGGGGGAGGTGCGCCGGGCGGGGAGCCGGGGCGGAGCGCGGCCCCCCCCTTTGCCAGGGGGAGAGATGGTCCCGCCCGGCGGGCGGGGACGCGCCGCGCTACCTCGAGGGGGACGCGGCGACAGCGGGTTGTGGTGTGCTGCGGGTCCTCCTGACCTCGCAGGCGGTGGGCGGGGAGGGGGGGCTGCTGCGGTGTCGGACCCACTGCCTGTGAACTTGACCTCGCCTGTGTCACCCTCGCCCTTCTCAAGGACCTCCAGTCGCACCACGCGGAGGATGCTCCTCCCCGCGCCCCATTCGTGGAAAGAAATTCCCTTCTCCCACTTTTTGTCTGTGTGTTTGGTGCTTGTCACTAGGTTAATCCTAAATGCCTTCTTCCAGCTCTTCTCGCTCGAGTACGATGTGAGACATTTTTTTATAGCTAGTCCTTTGTCGTCGTTTCTTCTTCGCTGTCCCGACCGGTAGCTGCTAATATTTATCATCGGTGTAAACACTGACTTCCAGTAGCAGTGAATCATCCCTAAGGAAAACAGTGCCACCTGGCATGCCAGAAATGAAAGGGGGTTTTGTTGCTGTTGTTTTTTAAGTTTTCTGAATTAACCAGCTGGTTGCTCATTTGTCTGTGGAAAACAAAACAAAAAAAAAATAGGTTCCTCCAGCCGAGTCTACCTCTCAGTGAGGAGAGCGAACACAGGCAATGAGATACGAGGCCATACGTGGGGGGAATGCAGAAGAGCTTAGTGCAACAGAACAAAAGGCATCTGCCTTGTCCACGCGTGCATCGGGGTTTGGGAGGTCTGGGGCTCCTGGTGAGCTGGGGTGCAGGAGCAACTGCAGGTCAGTGAAGTCCTGAACTCGGTTCGTAACACTAACCGCGCAGTAGAGCTCCCAAACCAGCACTATCCGCCTGCTCAGAACTAGATGGGTGTTGAAAAGTACATTGCTGAATTAAATCAGCTCTTGGCAACACACCATTTATCCTTGCACTGTCTTAGCTGTTCTCTTTCTCCCTCTGACGCACCCAAATACTGGTTTGCTATTGCTTTTCTTTTTGTGCTACAGTGAAAATCATTTTGATGATGCTGATACCATCTTCGTGTGTAAAAGGTTTTTTTTCCCCTTAGATTTCTCTCTGTTCTTCCCATGTAGTTGAGAGGAGGGTCTTTAAAATAAAAATAGCCATAAACAACCCAAAGCTGGGAAGCAAGGAGAGTGAAACAGATTTTAATCTAAAAAACCCCAACCACACACACACAACGAAGCAACTAAACCAACTAGCAAACCTGAAAGGTATGAGTATTTCTGCCTGGGTAATTGTGACAGAAACCTGTAAAGTCATAAGAGTTTTCCATTCAGACTTTACAAAAGCTCATTAAAAGGATTTTACCTCGAGGATAAACCGTTAATTAGGTAGACACTAGTAACAGAGTAGATTATTTAGGCTTGGCCTAGAGTTCATTTTATTAGAAGTAATTCCCATTTTTCATTAAGGTTTTACACAATATTTTGCGTATTTTCTGTAGATTTTCTCCAGGGTTTCATTTAAGCAGTTCCGATATGCAGTAACCATTTTCCTATCTTCCTAAAGGAAGACTTTTCTAATTGATTTTTCTCTGTTAAATCCAAACCTCAAATATAAGACAAAAGCGTTTTATGGAAAATGCTAGATAAAGAGAAGCACTAATGTGTAATGCATCAAAAAGTGGCAAATCTTTTAATTCAGTTAACAAAAGTCAACCAGAAGCACAGCGTGGCATTTCAGTATCCACCTGTCAATACATACGCTGCAGCACAATAGTAACTGCAGTATTTTAACAGGAAGAACTGGACTGTACCAGGAATGTGGATAAGACATTGAGGGATGAGGGCAAAAGCCTAGAACTCAATATTCAATCAAGTAACACATGGAGAGAAACTCTTCATGTGCTGCTAGAGAAGGTGGCCAGTTGTTCAGTGTGGCTTAAAAATTTCTGAGCATCATTCTCTGATGGAACGATGGAGCATTTTAAAGCAGCAGGAAGAAAATCACCAGCTGCATTGCCATTTACTATTAAAAGAACATTGTAAAGTACTACCTTCATCATGGACTTCAGCGATTACAAACTTAACATCCACCCACACACTTGCAGCATCTGCAAATTTCAAACTATGGCAACCTTTCTAATGTCTGGTGAGTTAGGAAAATGAAATGCAGTATCCTGTTTTTTTAGAGACTGAAGCAGCTGTGCTTTAGTTTTCCTACAGAAAAGAGCATAATTGAGGGAACTCAAGGAAACACGGTTGTCTTTCCAGAGGGGTGTCAAGTTATAGAATAGGTATTTGAACAGCTCAGGCACCTCTTCTAAAGCATACCTCTGAGCTGAAACTTCAGCAGCTGCAGAACAGTAGGGAGTCCAGATAGTACTGTAGGTGTGATCACCTACCATTCCCATGGTAATAACCTGCATTCAGTATCACTGAATAAAAATAGTCTTCTCATCCAAGAGGCTTCTGGAAAGAAAGATTTAAGAGATTAAGAGCCAGATGCCAGTGACATCAAAAGAAGTCCAGACAGTGTTTTGTAGATTATTTTGTATAACAAAGCAGCTTTACAAAAAACTAACCAAACAAAACCACCCACATCACTATCTATTGATAAAGCTCTAAAAATAACAAAACCGCAGTTGAAAAACAGTACAGGCAGAAATACAATGAGTGTGTGGTAAACCCAAGGTGCAATTTATCAAAAACTGGCAAGCAGGCTAATATTGAAGAGCATGTTGAAATTTAGAACAAAACCATTAGAAAACAAAGATATTTGTGAGAGACATATAGGTCCCTGTGCAACTTCTCAACTGTAATGAAAGAATCTCAGAAAATAGTGATTATAGTGATTAGTTTCATCTTCTTAAAAACAGAAGGTGGAATTTTTAGAGAATGTCTTCAATGGGGGGCAACTGGTATTATTGACAGAATATGCAGAATTTTGGGGCACGTAAGCTGCCTTCAGATCTGAAGCAGGAACAGCAAATTTCAGACTCACTGTCCATCCTTAGACCATTATGACTCTGGTCCCACCACAACTCTTACAATCATAGGGTGAAACAGTCTAGGTGGATCAGCAAATCTGCTGGACGTGTCTTCTGGTTATATCCCATGGGGATGGTTTTAGCAGCCCTACCATAAAGAGACCAGGTCTTGTTTTTGTTCCCTAAGGAAAAAGCACATTGCTTTAGTGATTCCAGCCAGTCAGTAGAATTTTGTTTGACCAGCTGCTCTAAACTGTGCTGTCTGAATGTAGGAAGTGAAACAAAAGAAGACCCCTTGTTAAAAGACAGGCACCTCCCTACCTCATACCTTGTAAGGGCCTGTGGTGCAACCTAGGATTTCCTGTCAGTCAAAATATGTTTAGAAATGTTATTCCATTAAGAGATGATAACAGTCTTTTAAGATACTGCTTCTGATCCCATTAAAAAAAGACACCGAGAACCTCCCTACTCCAGCTGATTTCAGTGGAAGTAGGACAAAGCTCACTTACCTACACAGGCTTCTCAGTCAGCAATTCACTGTTTCCACGAGTAAAAGGCCATCCATCCCCAGGAAGCTTCCAAAACTGAAACACATCCTTTTCTGGAACGAAGCAGATGTATTTCCCCTTCCTCTTCCCTCCAAATAAGAATACCCTCCACATCTAACATCTTCCCAAATCTGATTAATATCGGCTGCATTTCTGAAATACCTTGCCCTATCTCTTGCATTTTTTTTACAGTGATGCCTTAAATAATACCTTTTTATACCCTGTGCATTCTGAATTAGAGGAAAGCCCATTTTTTTCAGTGTCTAACTGTTGGTTCCATGTAGATTTCCATTGTCCCTTATGAGGAATATATGAGTTATCGTTTTTTTCAGATTTTGAAATGATTTGTACTAGATATCACTCTGCTACCCAGATGGATGTTCCCTATATTTCACAGATAATTTCATCTATCTTCATGCTAGACAAAACAAGTTTATGGTTTCTTGGACTTCATGCCTCCCAGGTAAGGCAAATTAGCCTGATTAGAGGCAATATTTCTAAGAATGCAATGTGCATAATCTGAACAGTCATATCTGAAAGGCATTGTTTTCTTCAACTCTCCTGTACTCATAAATCACAGGTTAGTTTTGTGCTGCAATTGTCCCTTAAGGAATTACTGCTTCCTTCCTTCCTCACAACACTCACAAGTAGTTCTGTCCTGGGATGGAAGCAGATTCTTCTCTTCTCTGAGGAGGGTCTGAGAAGTCAGGGAGCAGGACGGGGTTTCAGGGGCTAAATATGGAGCCACTCCCGTCTTCAAAATGCATGTAGTTACCTTTATTATTATCTATTAGTAATCTTTATTAATACTATTATCTATTTGTTGTTATTAACCTCAATAGAAAAATATCCAGGCAAGCTTTAGAAAGGTCCCCTCCAGTGCAGACCTTTATAAGAAACATTTTTTCTGGAATGGTGCACACTTGGTCTGCAGGCACACTGAACTGCATTGCTATGGTCAGTTTGCCAGCAAGACTAGATGAACGTGCTTGTGTCTCTGAAAACCGAGGACAATGCTGTACATTTAAATGACTTCACAATGCTGACAAAAGTTTCTGTTGCAGAACTACCTTGGTTTAGAGGTGGCAGAACACAGGATCATGGTTAAGTTAAAAAAGGTACAAGAATAGATAAGCATACATTTGGCTTAACTAAATTCTTAAAGAAAAGCAATATATGATTATTTAAAGATTACAAGCGAAATCTGGTTGATGCAAGACTGCTGTGATATTAATCACAAATATCTGAGTTAAAAGACTTGGGCGAGATAGGCATAGAAGCAATTTCTTCAGCTTTGCTTTGAAGAATGCAATTTCTAGAGGTGATGGATGCTTACTGTTCTGCCCACAGTGATCAACAGCTGTACTGGATCAAATGCAGTGGTCCAGCCCTGTCCGGGACAACGTCGCTGGCTTCAGAGGAAACATCAGTAAGCAAGCCCTGTAACCGGTAGCAGTGGTCAAGTCTGCCAAAAGACTGATGTGAGGCATTTATTAGCCAGAGCTTGGCTTTTGTCCTGCAATGCAAATGATTGTTCTTGGGGAATACTCCCCCAAAAGTCAAATCCAAGAAAAATTCTGATATATCCCATCACCAGAGCTACAACCAGAGCTACAACACGAATTCCTGGGCAAAGCAGACATTAACATATTTGCCAAGTTCCACTGAAGCTTAGCTCTCTTTTTTTTTTTTTTCACCCTGTGTGCACTTCCTTCGCATTTTTCGCCATTGCTAGTTAAGGACAATTTTTATGAAGTGAAATTATTGGAGTAAAACTTAACAAATATAAGGGCCAAGCAGCTACAAGGCAAGCTGTTCTGCCCATGCAAATTCCCCTTGTACTGAGTTGCTTTTGTTAAAAAGGGCTTTTAAAGGGGCAAGTGTTATCTCCAGCAACAGTGTGCACCCTTAGGATGCACTGAAATTCAGATCTTTTTTCCAGCTGACCTTGGGCATCATCTGAAGTGTGACTCAGAGCATATAGAGGCTGAAATAAGGAGGGATTGCTGGCTTTTCATAGGGTTGCTCATATTCTCAGACACCAGGGATTACTCATAGTCTTCAGAACATATTGCTGGCATCCTGCTATGCTGCTCATTAGATACAAGGGTCTCAGAATAAAACCTAGCAGCCAGGAAAGCAGGATGCAGTAGCTGTTGGCGAGCAGAAGCAGCACACCACCAGATCAGTACAAATTGCGTGTACTTTGCAAAACATAAGCATGCTTGTCCAATTCATCCTGCAGCACTTTCTCAGCTAAAATCCAAGCAAGATACTTTCAGGAGCAAATTGGTTTATCTCCGAGAGCTGGTATGCCTTATATGTTACTCTGGGGGGAAAAATCCAGATGAATAGGAGCAAATACACATACTCGGAAAAGAAAAAAATCTTCCTTTGTAGAAGAAGTGATGAGAATCATAGGAAAAATTATTGGGCGGGGGAAGGGTGAGTGGAAATGAACAAGGAAAATATCTACTCCACCCAAAAAAAAAAAAAAAAGAAAAGAGGGCACTGGAAAAACAGTTACGTAGATTGTTGCCATTCTACTTTTTTGAATTAAAGACTTGTCTCCAGTGCTTAGGGATTTTCAAAGTGCCTTAACATGATGGGCTTTTCTGAAATAGCCTCTAATTATTTCTGCTTATGTAAATAAATTGCTTGTATTTTCTCTAAAGTTTCTTTCAAAACCATTATTATTGTCACCTCTAAGGTGTATCCATCTCACCAACTCTTATATTCCCTCCAGCTGGTCACGTCAATACATGGTTGGTCAACAGAAAGGAATACACTTTTACATGAAACAGTTAATTTGCCCTATTATGGACATCACAAGTGCAACAAGATGAACCATGTCCTAGAAGTGCTCATCAACTGAAAAACTCCTGGATGTCTAGTTCTGCTGAAGACGTGTACTATACATGGGGAAGGTTAAGTGAAACAAATGCCAACACAGGCTTCTAAATCTCTTCGTGTTTTGAAGGAAATGCTACCAAATCTCATATTTTTTGTACTTTAATGTTCAGTCCTGTTTTCTTGTCACATACCTTGCAGTCAAAAATGGGAGCGACATTCTTCATTGTCGCTTGAGCATGTTAATTTCACTAGAGGTATTTTTAGGTCAATAGTATGTTATGCTTTTTCACACACATAAAAAATCCAAGCAGGTACAAATATTTTTCTTTATAAAAAGTTTCCTATTTAAAGTTTAACCCTATCTCAAAATTCAATACTTTCATACATACTTTCAGTTCATTATGATCACCAGGAAAATACTTTTTTCTTTTATTCCTTTTCTGCTAAAACAGAAGATAAACACAAATCTTCTTTACCTATAACTTGTTCAGAAGACCACTTTAAGTCAAAAAATGCTGCGAAAATCCTTTGTTATTTTTCAGTGGTGAAACAAGTTCTGTGCAATTTTTCATTCTAGTTTACATGTATGATTACTACATGTTCAATTTACACATATATTTGATTTAAATGTATGCTTAAAGTCCTTGGGACCTATGTGTGTTGCAGATTTTCCAAAATCAACAGCAAATCAAGATAGTTTTAAGGGGAAAGTCACATACCTCACATGTTGTTATGTTTTTCCTATGTCTTGTTCTTCTAACGTTTGCACTAGGAGAAAAAAAATCCACTGCAGCCTGTAGAAGTACAAGTGTGAAAAAAGATCCAAGGTTGATACAAATTTTTTGTGCCCAAAGGAACTATCCACCACAGCAAGTTATCAGACTGAACAGGAGAGGCAGAAATTCATACTTTGAAGTAGGACTTTCTCACTGTCTATGCTGCAGTGACCTTAGGCTTGAGAAGTGCTATAAGGTGCTTAACTGAAAAGCACTACGCAATTATAAGAAGCAGTTTAGGAACACACCTAAAATAAAAGCATTTTCTAGAGCTAATTAAATGCTAGTTTTTTTTCTCTTTCACCATCCCTCCTCAATTAAAAGGTGTGACTTCAGGGACTTTTCTATTTAAAGGACGCATAGGTGATATTACAGGAGAGGGAACAGAGATAATAAATCACACAGCAGCTGTTGAAATAATATTATTGGTACTCTAAAGAGATTGTTCCAAATCACTTCACACATTCGTCACTCCACCAGAATTGCATCTGTACAATGAGTTACTCCTTACCTCTGGTGTGGCTCTCCATTCTTATGAATCTCCTACACTGGGATTACGATTCCAACTGCACTATGAAGTCTCTGTGAAGGATAACATGACTTGGCTCCAGCAAAGAGAATCTATAAGCACAGTTGACTATGGAAAACTGCAGCTTACATGGTGAAGCAGATCTTGACTGAAGGAAAAGGTTTGAGTTTACCACTAGTTTAACCATATTAAGAAAAACTCGCACAATTAGAAAGATTGCCCAGTTTTCATAATTTGGTAAGTCTTCCTTCCACAACGTAGAAGGCAGAAAGAGATATTATGTCACCTTTTTTCTGAAGAGCAAGTTAACAAGTTCTTACAGAGCAACAGCAGCAACTACAGCACATTTTCTTGATTCATTCTGATATGGTTTCAGATCTGGTTCATGAAACACAAACCATAATTCTATCAAAGCTTATCTCTTCCTTGAGATGGACTAGGATAACATATCCATATTGACTCTACAACATCTATCAAAGGCTGATGAGGAATGAATACCATTAAGCTGTCTGCCTGACCCTGCACAGGAAGAAGAATGGCCATTTGCTATGTATGACTCATTGTGAAAAAAAAAAAATAATCACACATGCTTCCTGGAGGCTCTGTGCTGCCTCATTACTTTCTTGTAGTCAATATTCAAGTAAAACCAATAGAGAACGCATATACATAATTTGTACTGCAGAAGTTTACAACTTTGATGACTTTCAAACCCATCTTAGTTTCCTTTTCACTGGTCTCAAAATCAAATAATGTTGCAAATGCATCGTTTTTCCAAATATTTAGGTAACCCTGAGAAGAAAGTTTTCTGTCAATGCAACTGCAAACTATCCTTTCCAATGACACAAAAAGGACTTTATAAATAACTTTATAAATAACTTTATAAATAACACCTCAGTATCCATCTGAGTGAGAGACCTTCAAATTCAGACTATTGAAAAGCAAACTGATCTACTGACCGAGTGCCACTCTTTCAGTAAATCATGCCACAAACTGAGCCAGCATTTGGCATAACCAGGGAGAGTGAGATTTTCTTAGAGAAAGCCAACCACTGGTGGGCTGAGAGATTGCTGCGTTGCCAGAAGATTTGCTCAAGGAAGTTTGCATCTCCACGTGGTGCTAGCTGTTCACTCACTGAAGATTTGTTACCTTTGTCTGTGTCATTTACTAAATCAACTTTCTGTGTGGCCATATTGTAATTGTGGGTGGTGGGTTGACCTTAGCCAGCTGCTAGACCCCATTCAGCTCCTCTGTCACTCCCTCTCCTCAGCAGGACACGGGGTAGGAAACAAAATGGGAGAGCTCACGGGTTGAGATAAGGACAGGGAGATCACTTGCCATCACAGGCAAACCAGAGTCTACTTGGGAAAGACTAATTTAATTTTTTGCCAATTAGAAATAGAGTAGGATGGTGAGAAACAGAACTAAAAAAACACCATCTTCCCCCTTCAAATCTCATTCTTCCCAGACTGAACTTCATTCCTTCAGTCCTACCTCTGCAGCTTTCTCCTCCAAGCAGCACAGGGAGATGGGGAATGGGAATCATGTTCAGGCTGTAACAGTTCCTTTCTGCCCCTTCGCACGGTTCCCCTGTTCTAGCATGGGAACCTCCATGGGCTGCAGTGTGGATATCTGCGCTGACACTGTCCTCCGTGGGCTGCAGAGGGACAACCTGCTTCACCATGTTCTTCTCTGTGGGCTGCAGAGTAATCTGCTCCAGTGCTTGGAGAACTTTCTTGCTCTCCTTCTTCACTGACCTGGGTGTCTGCAGGGCTGTTTGTTTCAATTTCTTTTTCCCTTTTTTTTTTCCTCTTTCTTAAATACATCTCCACAGAGGTGCCACCAGCTTTGCTGATGGGCTCAACTTTGGACAGTAGTGGATCTCTTTTGGAGACAGCTGTGTCTGGCATGAGGGCAGCCCCTGGTGTCTTCTCACAGAGGCCACCCTGCAGCCTTTCCACTACTAAACTTGGACTCATAAGTCAAATACACTGAGGAAGTAGATCTGATCATCCTTTGGGTGTTTGGAATATAAACTTTTCCTCCTCCCCTTTCCCACATTACCACCAGTTTGTTTGTGAAGTGAAAAATTAAACAGACCTGGTTCAAACCACAGCCTGCTAGCCCACCATGTAACTGATGGGATTAAGGAAAAAAAAAAAAAAAATCTGTGATTCATTCTGAGGAGAACATAAACCATGACCAGAAAGCACTTTAGGGAAGTGGATTTTAGCAGTGTGTGCACAGCTTTAGATACACATTAACACTTTTACTGAAATGAGATTTGAGGCTTTACAGAACCAAACCAGTAGCGAATGGTACCACTGTCACAAATCCCACATGAGGCTGGGGGATCACACCATCCCTTCTTCCACAAGGGCTCAGCAATAGTAACCAGTGTCTCTGATCTGCTTCAGGCTGGCTGATTCCCTGACAAGCTTTTTCCTTTGAAAGCAAAGGACAGGTTTCTTCTAGCATTGAAGGCAGAGAGTCCTCTTTAAGGTGTACAAGCATGATAGGAGATCACCTTTCCTCTTCTGATAGCAAGCAAGAGTAAAACAACAAGTGAAGGCTTGTAACAGCCCTTCTCTTTACTATACTTTCAGGGACAGTTAGAGAAGCTCCCTTAGAAGCGGGTCTCCTCTCCATTCCACAGGGGAGATTTCCCTAAAATACCTTCAACTTTGTTACTTTGGTTTGATGTTACTCTCAGTAGTTTCAGACTCATCATAAGGCAGAGAGCTGAAGGAAGAAAGTTACAAAAGAAATTATACTGTTCTCTAGTGGCAGGCCCTGCCTTCAGCTTAACCTTTGCAGTTGTGCTTTTCATGACTTTATTTTTAAGTTTATGTTAATTTTTGTAACTACTTCTATCTGCCACATGCTAGCAGCAGGTGCCAAATCAGTGTACGCTAAAGCAAATATCAAGCAGCTTTGCATTTATAGAATCATAGAATCATTTAGGCCTGAAAAAAATCAAAATGAAATTCTCTCTCTGGGGACCCAATCATCCTGCCACATTAAGTTGCAACACACACCTGATGAAATGATTGTGCCTCAAATTAAGCTTTCTAATTTGTGAATAAAACTGGGTCACAAAGCTTATTTCCTCTTCCCCTCACCCCCTTCATAGCTCCTATACACATTAGTGCGCTATATTACACAAAGCAAAACGTATTCTGAAGGGCAGAGGTTTGCAATGGCTCTTCAGCATATCTATGCTATGTGTTAAAAACACAGCTTGCAGCCAACTTGAAATTTGAATCAAAACAGTATGTATTTTACAGAAGTGCTCTTTGAATCCATTATTTTTATGCTTCTTACTAACCTTAAGGCTATCAATGAGGTAACCTTACCTCCTTTTTTTTCCTCCCCTATTTGTGTCACCTGCATCACAAAAATCTTGTGGGTTTTTTTCAAGTGTTTCTCAGTCTCTTGAGTTATGCAGGCAGTTTCCAGACTGGAATTTGTAACCGAACTTAATCGTTGTTATTCATTTGCAAAATGTTCATTAGAATATGTAGTAGTTGCAGAAGATCTCTGTCTTCTTCTCCTCCAAGTGCAGGTTTAAAAAAATAATATTCTTTTTAAAAAAATAGATCTAAACTAATCTCTACTTATTTAGAATTATCATTACACTGTAAACTGGGAGATAAAAGATTTGTCACGCATCCTGACAAAGCTCCCCAGCTGAAGTCTCTTATCACTCAACCATCCAGACAAACCACTGATCATTTTATCCCCCCAACAGATGTTCCAGCTGCTCAGGTTAGTGGAATACCCACTTCCATCTCTGACCAACAGTAGCAGATTCAAGCTCTTGAAAGTCACCATCTGACACCAGGAACAAAAGGTCAAACCATAGTCTAGACAAAGGCTGTAAACTGGGATGCTCAAAAGCCATCAGTCTGTCAGAATGAAAGAGGAGCCTACCAGGATTTTTGCAACAGTTTATGTGCAAAATAGGCATGTTATCAAACCTCCCTCCCCTTATCTTAAACAACAAACACAGGTCAGATTTTTTTGACCCACATGACACTCTGTATAATTTCATAGTTGCTTATGCATTTTAATTTATAAAAATATAGCATATTTTTCTCTCTTTCTTTCTCAGTACTCAAGTCACCTTATGTTAGGAAACCAGATTCAAAAACATGAGTCAAACATACTGAAGAGGTACCTTGATATAGGCAGAGTCAACTCAACAGAAGTTACCAGAGATCCATTTAACCTTAGGATTAAATTCAGTCTTCTGTCTGGAAACACCAAACTGAAAAGCCATGGCAAACCAAGGAATTAAACTGTAGAGCTGTTGCAATTCTATTTCTTTCCAAACCCATCACAACGCTACTAGTGTCATCCCAACATCAAACAGTACAGGCATCCCTGCCAGATCACTGATAAATTTCATTTGACCTCCTCAGGGGCCAGATTTTACCCCACCTATTTTATAGCTCACAAGTAAAATAGCAATCTGAAGGTGATGAATGAAGTATGCAACAAAATGTTCAGGACTTACACTCAACCAGTGCCTCATCATGTTTCCACTTGCTAAGCTATGCTGTCCCACCACAGAGCAGAGTTGAAGATCTTCTGCGTTTGCTACCTATCTCTAACACACATGCAGCTCCTATGCCCGCTGCCTACTTTGATTACTCCTGCTTTTGGCAATTAACACCAGGAGATTAACAATTGGCTCTAGGACAATTGACTCTGGAGGCAATTAGCCTCTTACAGGCACCTCACTAATTGCCAATTTCATAGAGGTGAGAGGTGCAGGGGCTATTAATGAAATGCATCAGGAAGAAATAACTGAGCTGTCGATTAGTCTTGGGTCTCATCCATAATTCTGCTTAAGAACAAATGCCATAATTTTACATCCCATGTGAATCATAAAAGTGAAGCCACCTTAGAGGAACTGCTTTCTTTTCCCAAAAATAAGGGATTCATTGGATGCTCCCATGGCAGTAACATCCATTTAAAACTATCCCTATTTTATACAAATGAGGTTGTAGTGAAGTTAAATGACAAGGACATGGCTGTGCCAATTTGCATTCATAGCATTCCTGTCTGCCTTCTAAAACAGTGAGTAGACACAGCTCTCTTGCCAGTCTCATGTTGTGTATAATACCAGATAACTTTGCAGATGAGTGGTGTTTGCAATGCTGTGGTCAGTTCATAACCAAATCCAAAAAAACATGAGCTGTTTCAGAAGCAGATGTCTACTTGAGTCGTTTAAACAGCAACAAAAAATGTAAGAGGTTTTTTTTTTACTGTTTGTAGTACACCATGAGCTCAGCTCAGCAATCCTTAACTATTTGAAACCTTATTTATATTGGCAAGAATTGAGAATCCCTGAGAATAAAGAGGATGGCTTCCAGATTTTTACTGTTCAAAGAGCAATGAAATATACTCCATTTAGCAAAATCTCATGTTGGAAAATTAAGTAGTGAACAAGTAACACAATGCTACCACAGCTGCATACTAGAAGCTTCTAGGGAGAAAATCCGTGGAAGGAATTAGGTGTTTTATCACCTCAGAAGGATCCTCATGCTCCTAGGAGAGAAAGAAATGCTTGAGACTGACAAGGAGTAGAGTGCTGAGCCATCCTCAGAGGGTGTTGTGAGGGAGGCTGCATCTTACATCATGTCCCTTTCCGTGACTTCATTTTGCAGCTGTGTCCACCTGGGAACCCACAGTTAATTATATTATCCATTAATATCTAGGTATTAATAACCCCGGCAGCCAGGACTGGAGTTCAGGACACCTGTCAGCTCTAAATACCAAAGTTGGAAGTCTCAGCCCTTTATCAGCTTGTCTGTGAGGATAGACAGTGGGAGACTGTCATAAACCTTATTAAAGTAGAGATAAATATCATACACTGCTCTCTGCTTGTCCACCATGCCAGTCATCTCATCATTGAAGGCTAACAGGTTCGTTAAGCCTGTTTTCACCTTCATAAATCCATGCTGACTACTCCCAGTCATCTTATCCTCTATACGTTTGCAAATGGTTTCTAGGATTAGCTGCTCCATTACTGTCCCAGGTATCAAGGTAAGGGTGACCACTCTGTAGTTCCCCCAATCCATCCTCTCTCTTGTCCCTCTTGCAGAAGGGGGTGACATTTGCTTTCTTCCAGTCTTTAAGAACCTCTGCAGATCAGCATGACCTTTCAAAGATAATCGAGAGTGGCTTTGGAGAGACACCATCCAGCTCCCTTACCATCCATATGTACGCATTCCATCAGGTCGCACGGACTTACGTGGGTCCAGTTTGTGTACCACCCTGATCTTATCCTAACCTGATCCTCCTCTACTGAGGGTAAGTCTTCATTGCTCCAGTCCCTCCCCCTGTTCTCAGGAGCATGATATTCCTGAAGACAACTCCTATGAATAGAGACTGAGGCAAAGGCATTGAGTACATACCACAGCCTTCTCCATGTCCTTTGTCCCATGTAGCACAGGCCCACATTTTGCCTGCTCTTCCTTTTGCTACAGATGTTCTCGTAGAATCCCTACCTCTTGCCCTTTGTAGCCCTCACCAGATTCAAATTCAAGTGCGCTTTGGCACACTCAGACTGTGTGTCTACCTTCCTCCTGGGTCACCTGTCCCTGTGCCCACCTCTTATATTCTTCCTTTTAATATTTGAGTTTTGTCTGAAACTTCTCATTTATCCCTGCAAGCCTCTTGCCACCTTTGCTTGACCTCATACATGGTACAGATGTGGGCACTAATGGTAAGGGAGCAGAGTGGGTCCCCACTGCTGGGCCCTGAGAACATCACCCACATCTGCACTTCCAGATATTTGCATTTAGACACCTCTCTGCACAGCATCCTGGACGTGCTGACAAACAAAATGGGAGAGGAAGGTCACCCTGGGCTGAATGAAGAGCAAGGTAATACAATCTTCCAGAGAGATTCCTTTGGGCAGAGCCAAATGGTTTAAAGACACCAAAACACCTTTATAAAGAGCAATAGCAATTCTGCTTTTCCCACTAGCTGCAACACAAGGGATAGCAGGACAATCTGGCTGGAGGACTTCCCCTTTGCAGCAAGCAAAAGGAGTAGCATTTAAACAGTTTGAACACACATTGCAGAAGAGGATGCACAGTTAAGGCTGCACCCAATTATCCTGTGCTTGCTTCTGTTTCCTGGAGTTCATTGGCTGCTATTTCACTGTCTCCCATTCTAAAAATGTCTTTTAGCTTGTCTAATCCTCCTTCAATAGATCTTTTCCTGTTAGCAAATTAAAACTAGTGCTCTAGAGGCCAACAAAAAGCAGTTCTAAGTGCAGGTGGGCTTTTTAAAAGGTACTGAGCATTTTATTTGAGAATTGGAGAGGGAGAAACAGTCACATAAAAATTAAATTACACCTATTTGATACCAGTCATCATTTTATTGCACATAAAATCTGGGAAGCAAAACATTTAAACTCTTCTAAATTTTCAAGTCAGTTATCTTGTAAAATATTATATTTAGCATAAAATATATTCTCAACCAAAATATTGATATACCATTTGCCCCAGACAGAAGGCAAATAAGTGTCAGTTTAATGGTGTCTGGCATTTTAGTTTAAAACCTTTCAGTTACAAAGAGAAGAATGTGAATTTTGAAACCTCATATGCACGCTGGGATGGATCTTCTCCAGGCCACAAACAAGGAGTTTACCTGGATCTGGTACCCGATCTGCATAGAGGGCAAGAAATGAAACCACGCTTCCAGTGTCCTCAAATGAAACTGGTTTGCTTGCACCATAAAGGGAATATAACACCTGTTCATAACTTGATCTATCATCCATGTTACTGCCTGTGAAGTGGACACTGAGGACCAAGTATAAGGTGGGGCTGCACACGTGTATGAAGTGGATGGAGGAAAGGGACTCTGCGGCTGTTGCTGCTGAGGTTTTCATCTACATTAAAAAGCCAGCTATTAACACTTTAATCTCTGCCAGAATCCATACCCTCAAGGAAGGTGCTAGAGAGGCCTTCTCCATTTATGACAGGTAGTTCACCTAGGAACATATTGATTATTCAAACTCCTAAGTGAACATTACTAAATAGACTTTCACTATACAGCCTAGAATGTCAAAATTTCAAGGCAAGACGCAGAGCTGGAAGGAAGCACGGCAGCATGGAGAATGGTAAATATTGTGCTGAAAAGTATATACTTATAAACCAGCAGTGTCTGGAGGAAGGATCCATACAGACCTGAGAGAAGTTCAGAGCAAAGTCCATTGAAAACCTGTATCCTTACAGAAACACATACACGTTCCCATTATCTGACTGATTCCAAATGATTCAAGGTGGGTCTGTAGAAGACCATCTAGAAGAAGATTATGGATGTGCCCTTTGCCTGCATTCAGCACTCATAGGCAAGGGTGCTACAAAAGAATCACAGCTATATTTCCATGTGTGCTGCTTTTCCAGTATGTCTGTGCCATGCAGTTTTAGAGCAGGAGCAAAAGAGCAGTGACAGAGAAACAGAAAAAAATACTGTCATTTGGATAGTTTCAAAGCTTTTCAATCCAACGGAAAATAAAACCTTTCTACAGAGTGATCAGTGTGTGTGAACGGAGCAGGATGCCTCTTGTAATAAGAAAAAGTGTGTGTGCATTTTTGTACCCAGGAATCAGTATAATGCCTGACTGCCTCACAATAAAAATCATATCAGAAGCTTAAGGGAATGGGGCAGGGAAAAGCCTTTGAATTTGACCCTAGTCAGAACAGGATTAGGACTTTAAGGCCACATGTGCAGCTAAAACCACAATACTGATGCACACACCACTAGTAAACAAATAGAAGAGCTTTGAAGAGCTACTGCTGCCAGTAAGGACCAATTTCTATCTTGTGACAAGCATATTAAACTTTAGAAGCTTTGATTCAAGTGTCTCATCAGTTTTGCGATAATTCTGTCTCCCACCACCACTGTGCATGCTACACTCATGCTATTCCATTTGTCAGCTAGGTCACGGGGTGCAGCTGCTCCAAGCTTGTTTATGGTTTTATTTCACACACTGCTTCTCCATTTTTTTCAGTCTTAAGAAAGCTCAGCTTCTGTAAAGAGGCAAGATTTTTTTTCAAAATTGCTTAAGCTCCCAGAGTCTCTTCTTGCTCTCAATGGGAGACGAACCCTTTATAAAATGCCAAATCTCCATTTAGAGAGTTCAGCTCTGTTGGAAATGCAATCCTCAGCATTTCAGATGGCATTGCATACAGCACATGCCCACTGCAGTTCAGTGTGCAGCTAAAAAGCAGTCCAGTAATATAAGACTGCATTCTTGATGAGTGGTCTGAAACTGGACAAAGCATGCTCCTATCTATCAAGCAAAAAGAATGCAAACCAGCTGCCTCTCAAAGAGCGCAACTTTATTAGCACCTGCTTAACCTTCATATTTAGATAAGAAATCTTAGGTATTTTGTGCTTGTTAGTACAATAACACCTGCACAATCTCTTAATTGAATTTATTCCCATGTCACCCCTATGTGGCAGTGTTATCACCTCCATCTTGCCAGTAAGGAGCTGAGGCGGGGAGATGGATTAAATTAAAAGTCATCTGAGAGGCGTAGGAAGTCTGCACTAAAACTGAGAGCTAACCCCGGGTTCTGCTCAGTGCTTGCCAATGGATGTGGGCTCTTTACACAAAGGAACTACAAAATGCTGAAAATATGACTTTATGTTCTGGAATTATAAAACCAAGACATTGACCTCATTTGATTATTTTAAGGAATATATTGATAGCTAGTGCCAAGAATGACTGCTGCATTCTAGAGAGAGTCTTAATACCGGATACAAATACGGAAACCAGCAGCAGATGGAGAGCTGCAATCTGGGTCTCTAAGAAACCAGTAACAACCTTTAGTTTAATAGCGCAAAGCTGCTGTATTACTTTATACAGTATATCAGTAGGAAACTCCTTTGGAAAAATGGTCTTGTAGAGCGGTTGAGGGGGTTTTTTTTGGTGTTCAATGCCTTTTAGGCTCTAGTCCTAAGAACCCTTATACTCCTTTAGACTCCAACAAGCGAAGGCAGTCACAAGTATTTCTCAAAGTGTTTTTCTTCCATGTAAAATACTTACAGAATTGGATACTGAAGACTAGGAAGTGTCATTTGTGAGTTGGGTAATAGTAATGGATTTTTTTCCCCATATGTGAACAAAGCAAGCTGATATTAGGAGGACTTTAACAAACCCTACTGTCTTCTCCAGAAAGCCTTTCAGACCTAACTTATATGTGTTCAGCGCCTTTCAAAAATTTATACACTTGCCTTCACCTTTTCTTTATCCACCCACTGTAACCTACCACACTCTAAGCATAGTTGTTATCCTTGCTACAGGGCCTCCTCATCTACCAGAGATTCTGTACTTCAAAGTATTTGTAACTGATGCCTGACCCTGTGGCTTTTGCACACATGAAATCACTCAAAAGTATTTGCCTGTTCTCACCACTCCTTTGCAAAGAGCATTTCCTTCTTCCTCTTTCTTCCTCCTTCATGCACTGGGATGATACTTCACACAGTTTTAAGTGTGACTGTACCCCTCCGGGTCCGCAGTTTGCTCACAGCAGATTACTTGTCTACAAAACATTTTCTCACCCAGGTCACCTCTTTAAAGGGAATTTCTCCAGCCTTGGTTTGTAATGTTTCTGTAGAACATCTATTAGACTGCTATTCACTAGCATGAAATCCATGCCCCATATGAGTTCATCAACTACAGCACAGCAACTACCTAGACATCCTGCTATGCCTAAGGTCCAATTCTTAAATCCAATTTTCTCCACTGTAAGGCTGGCTGTCACAGTTTCCATTTGAGACAAATTCAGTAGCTCAATTTTAGACTCTGTTACTCCCAGCAATTTTAGCAAGACCGCTCTAATGAAGGCAATTTTTCAAAGGCAAGCTGGTGCAATTCTTTGTTTCTCCATTGGATTCACAGGCAAATTATTTCTATTCAGCACACAATAAGAGGATCTCCAATTCTGATCTAGTACTATTCTTCACACAGACTGAGATGTTGCTATCATGCTCTCCAGGTACTGTTTTTTCTTCCCTACTGGACTAGCATTATAAGGCTAATATTTCTAGTGCTGTCATCAGACTTCTATTCTGCTTCTACCTTTACTACTAAAACGCTACATAAGGCCAGTGCTTCACCTTCTGTGCCCATCCCAATTAACTTGTTTATGTTAACCTTAGCTCTTTCTCCTACAGCAGTGGTCACCTGCCTCCTTGCACAGTTTCAGTATCGCCCACAATCAGTACAATAAAAGCTCTTTATGGCCTGTTTCATCTACTCTCCAAATGATGCTGAACAGAACAAGTTTCTTGGTGCTTTTCTGCACTCTTTGCATTTGAAATCAATATTCATCAGTGATATTTACCTATGGTGTCATTAGAGATCTCTAATCAGTGAAAAAGGCCACCACAGAATCTTGTACTGGATACACTCTGGATGAAAAGACAGCACCTCTATCAGCAGGTTTACAATCTGTGGGTGACCATGGGTCAATATGTGGACACACAGAGTTCCGGGTAAGAGTAAAAGATGATTAGGTAAGAGACTCTTTCCCCCACCTCTTCCATACATCATGTGTGACTCATTAATCCCCTTTCTTCTCCTGGATATCTGCCACAGATTGATGCATACAACACTCCAGACAGTTTTATTCCTGGCTTCCTCACAAGGGACCATTTCAGCACAATCCTGACACCAACTCAGCTTGCTTAGCTGAGGGCAGACAGGCCACGGCAGTTCCAGGACCAGCAGCTGCTGCAGCCATCACTTAGGATGAAAGCAGAGTAGGGCCAGTAAGGACTGCCTTTCTCTTCACACCAGAGAGGACAGGGAGAGATACAGGGCAGCAATATTCATGCAGCCTGAGGGGATGCCATGTCAGATCTAGATTAGGTAAGGAGACCTGTGCTGCCCTCTTTTTTACCTGTTGATGACCAAATGTGCAGCTTCTGTCTCCTACCCCTAAGCAGACACACATTTACAAACTGGAGGTGGGGAGTTCCAAGTCCTGCTTCTGGGTCTTACAGAGAAATCAATGCTGAACTTCAACTGGAAAATCCAGTTTACTGAAGAGATCTTCATAAAGGAAAGAGAACCTGGTATTTCTATACCCTTAAGACACTTAGGACTTTTCTAGGCTCTCAGGACCAGTCCTATATATAATGAAAACCACAACGAAAACCAGAGACTTTTAGCGTGAAAGAACAGGAAATAAGGACTGAGGCCTGAAAACGAACTTCTTTTTGCCCTCTTGCCCACAGAGACTCATCCACTGGGACAGGAACAGGAATTCCCCCGCACTGAGCTTCTCCCTGAGGGGGAGGGCAAGAACATGTCTGACTAACTGGGTGGCCTTTTGCTAAACTAAAATTTCCTCTTTATTTGCAAAGATAGCACAGCAGAATCAGATCAAAGCAAGACAAATTGAATTTTGCAGTCCCAAGAAGAGGAACAGAAGGTGAATCAAACCCAAGCTGCTCGCACTGTGGATCCCCAGAAGGAATTATGGGGCTTCCTGCCCTTGGAGCTGCTGTGGGACACAGAGGAGGCGACACATGGCCTGCAGGAAGGAGGAGATGACCCCTGTCCCCCATGTCTCACACACCCTCACCAATACAGTGGCCCATTTGACTCCCTGGGACTCAGGCACATGCCAAGGGGTAATTGGACAGGCATTATGCTTCCTCCAGTGGCTGGGCCAGCTGCCTTAGCAGAGGTTGCCATCAAAGTTAGTAATAATTGTGTAAGAAACCTGTGGTTTTTTGCTCTGTTTCTCAGTTTATGTCCTGCTTTTGGTCAGGAGTTGCCTGAACGGGCAGTACAAAAAAAAACCTGTGACAGAGCCAGACTTCCTGTAGGAATAAGCTAACAAATACCTCAGCTGGATGTTTTTGGTAGCAGGAGGAGAAGCTCCCAAGTCTCCTGTTTGTTTTATTTATATTTTTTCTCCTTTATATGAAGCACAGCTAGAGGAAGAAGAGCTGCCGGTATGCCCTGTGGTAGGAATGTTTTAACCATTTGCCTCCCATTGCTGTTCTCCCATTGCTGTTCTCCCTTTAGTGCAGCTTCACTTCAGTTTCCTTGCCGTGTTCACCGTCCTCACAGGGAGCAAAGCAGCTCTCCAGGCTTTTCCTTCCCAAGAGATAAACCAACTTTCAAGAGGAGTTATTCAAGACACATCATTTCCCTCTAGATTTATAGCAGCTTCGTTATCATGCACTGGAATGAGCTGCCCAGAGAGGTGGCAGAGAGGTGGCAGCTCCCTGGAGGTGTTAAAAGATGGGTAAATGAGGTGCTTAGGGACATGGTTTAGTAGTGGACAGGTACGGTTGGACTCGATGATCTCAAAGGTCTTTTCCAACCAAGCAGTTCTATGATAACCTTGTATTATTATGTAAACTGTGGGCCACCTGCTTGTGAGGGCTGAATACCCCGAACACCTCTGGGGTGGGGGGAAAACACACAACCTCAGGGTTAGCTTTCAGCCGGAAAGGTAGGACAGGGAGGCGGCGTGGGTGCGGAGGGGTGGAAACCCCCGGGACCGGGAGGGGGGGAGGGTAAGAGGCCTCGGGAGCCACCGCGGGACTGGGGCTGCGCGGGGACAGCGCCCCCTGGCGGCGCTGCGGGACGGAGCGGGTGTGGCCGGTACCGCTTGGCGGGCAGGCTGGGAGAGTTGGGGTTGTTCAGCGTGAAGAGAAGGCTCCGGGGAGACATCGTAGCGGCCTCCCAGTACCTGAAGGGGCTGCAGGAAAGCTGGGGAGGGGCTTTTTATACGGGCCTGTAGTGATAGGACGAGGGGGAATGGCTTTTAATCGGAAGCGGGAAGATTTAGATGAGACGTGAAGAAATTCTTCACGATGAGGATGGTGAGGCACTGGCACAGATTGCCCAGGAAGGTTGTGGATGCCCCCTCCCTGGAAGGCGAGGTTGGATGGGGCCTTGAGCAGCCTGATCTAGTGGCAGGTGGTTGTTGCAAATGGACCATCTCTAAGGTCCCTTCCAACCCAACCCATTCTATGATATAAAGTCACTTTGTCCAACAGTTTAGTTGTGGCAATAATGACAGGTGTGCCTATCGCGGCGGAGGAATCGGGGGGGAGGAAGTGAGGTCCCAGGGAGGGCTACAGGGCCAGCTGCTGTCCTATCACCTGTGTCAGAGCCTGCCACTGAAACAGACCTGACACCACCCTGGATCTCACTGGGGTTTGGAAGTCAACCCAGCTGGCTTTTGAGTCCCATTACTAGCCCTGGCCTTGTGCTGCGGCAGCAGGTGACAGATACCATCAGGTATATGAGGTTCAGGTCTCTGAGATCCTGGTAGAGGTAACTGGTAATCTTCAGTAGAAGCTTCCTTTTTGTCATTTTATATTGATAAACACACTCCGATGATCCTTGCTGTCACATCAGAGAATGTGAGAGTCGGGATACCACCAATGATCTTATGCTCACCTGAACCTTTAATCTAAGACTTGACCAGAGTAGATTAGCACCAGCAACACATTTCAAGTGCTCCATACCAAAGGCACAGAGGCACTTACCAAACCTCTCAACAGGTACTGTGACATTGCTTTAGATGTAAGGGGCTTCTTACCAAGTGCTCTTCTTGAAAAAGGAATTAGAGGCTATTCCCTGTAATTTCAGATTAAACGTTCTCTTGTATTGCTAATTTAAATGTGATCACCCCCCATGGGCTACGTTTGGGAGTTTTGAGGGGGCTCATATGAGGAGGTTGGCGGGAAATTCTTTCTTGGCCTGGACATTGTAAAACCTTTGAAAATGTTTTCATTTTTGCATTTTTCTCAGGAGATCACTGCAGGGATCAGGAAGAGATGGACGTACAATATAAGGAATGTCTCTGGTCTGTGCTGGGGCTGTATGCTCTGCTACAGTCGAGTTGAGAGCAGATGAGTGAGCTCTCCCCATAAGTTACAAGCAGAGGAGAGTAGGATGGGGAAATGAAGAGCACTGAGAACTGATATGTAACAGCTTCCGGATATGGAAAGGGGTGAGGGGGAGGCACACAACAGAGTATTTTAGGCTCCCTGGCAGATAGTCACCTTTGAGAGAAAGCCTTCTGCATAAACAGTTATTCTTCAAACCATGTTGTCATACAGAGAAACACACTTTTAACAAAATGCCTTTCTTAACCAGTTTGCTGATCAAACCTTTACCTTTTGGAAGGGGGCAGGTAGTATTTATAATGTGGGCTTCTTCTACTGAGAATTACAGATGAGCCCGTGTCTCAGCAGAAAGAGAAACATCATTGAGAGGGAGGTGTGAGCAGTTACAAAGAGGGTTATTCTGAAGAGTGGAAGGTTTTTCCAGGATTGCCATTTCCCGTCAGAGAAGATTTTATTTGCAGGAAGACTACAAGGCAAATGTCCATGCTACAGTGGGCATCTCCACATTCCTCTAGGAATTTTTTGTGCATAGAGTCCATGAATGTAGAGCTGGAGAGGATGTGATCCTTGAAGGGATGAACTAGGTGTATGCCATGCTTAACACACAGTTTTCTATCTGTTTCTTGGAGACCTTTACCAGCACTGAATACAATACAGTCTTCCTGGATAATCCATCCCAGTACCTCACTATCCTTTCAGGGACAGGTATTTTCCGATGCCTAAGCACAATTACTTGGACACATACATGATGTGGCCAGTAGTGTTGTATGGTCTTGCATCCAGCAAGGCTGCTGGCAATCTCAAAACTCTCCAAACAAATATTCAGAATTTTCAGATCACTCACAGCAAAATTTCTGGGCACAAAAACTGTAAGGATCTCAAACATATGTCATACCTATACCTGTATTTTTCCATTGGTGCTGCAGAAAACCATAATGCCAAATAAAAAAAATTTGCCATTTTACCCCGTATTATCCACTTTAAGGAAGAGATGCTACAATTTTCACAAGACTGTGCAATTGCAGTATAGGCTGAGTACCTGCAGACTGCAAGCCCAGTAGCACAATTTACCTGCACAGCACAGCTCCCATGTAGAGGGCTCCTCGAGGCTGGTGCAAGGACTGTGCTGCGTGGTCTGAAGCCTTAGCAGCGGGAGAAAGCAAGCAAGTAGGAGTTCCTGCTGCCAGCATTACTGGGTTTCCCTGGCCCCAGCTTCATGCTTTGCCTTGTTTCACCCTCCATTAGAGCCATAGCAGTGTCCCTAAAGTGCCTTAACCCTCCACCTCTTGGAGCTATTTGGCTTTGCCATCCTGTTACTAAGATATTTGAGTAGTTGTCCTGAACATACATCACTTAAAACTGTGTAAAAAAAACCTACCACATCTAAATTTCTTTCTTATCATCAGCAATCAAAGTAGTGCTTATGATACCCCACCCTCCAAAACCTATGTGTTTGTTTGTGTTTATACAGACATCTATTTTTGCTTGTTTAAGAAACTGGTGTGGGAGTGAATCCAGTTATAAAGTGTGAAATTCTCTACAGCTTCTCAGTTTAAACTCTAAACTGATTATTCTCTGAGGCTACATTGTGAACTGGAACAGCAGCCATGCAGGAAAGGTAAACTGTTTGGCTGGCCAACGCTTGCATGATCAAATAATTAATCAGCCTCAAAGGCAAAATTAGGTTTACAGGAACCCTGCTTCTTTGGGATTAGATTTTGGAGTGGAAAAGGTCAGACTGAGCTACCAGCTCTAATAACTCACTATACTTTCTTCTGTCATTTTAATTTAATTTGTAACAAGAAAAATAAGCTTCCATCTAGAGCAAGCTAAAAGAGTTTTCTCTTTCTTGTTAAGGTCCATAGGGCAAAATCCTGACATACTTTCTTAAACCTCCCATAATTATTTTTGGCTTGGTCCCAGTTTCGTTTCTAGCAGATATTTGCCTGCAATACAGAAGCCTCCCTTGCCAACAGCAAATTAATTCGCTCTCTGGACAAAATCACCAGTCTGGACAGTCAGGACCCACTAACTTGCCATTTGTCACAGATCTGACCAAGAAAAGACCTCTACCAAGATCTGATTGCGGAACACATATTGCCACTAAGAGATGGCAGGGTCTGTTTCACCTGAAAGAGGAATTAATCCTCTTGTGATATTTAGAATCTGGAGAATGGGTGCAGTGGGGAACAGCGAGCCCTAAAGCACTTGACCCATCCCTATGGAGATTACAAGCTGTGCTGGTAATATACTCAGCCCCTGATCCACAGAACGTGCTCACACAATTAGTAACTCTAAATTTCCTTGGGATGCCAATTTGTGATAACAATTTACACAGATGTGGAATGCAAAGCCTGTTAAAGGCAGGAGTTATGTCCAGGATCATATGTCCTCAGCTACTTCAAAAGCAAAGATGAATGGAAGAAAAAACACAGCATGCAAATTCCTTCGGGCTTTTCCTTCTGTTCAGAAGGCTTCCATCTCTTCTGAGCACAGCTTTGACACCTGTAAGTGGCTGAGTCCGTTTCTGATGCTTATATACAACTGTAATAAGTTTGCTCCAAATGGGAAATCCCCCCATGACCTCCATTACTAACAAACTGAAAATTGTTTTTCTTTTTTCATAATTACTTGACTAAAAATATGTATGATTCCTTGCAGCAGTTTTTAATTCTAAAGAGACAAGACAGACCAAGACGAGGCAAGCTATGAGGGCAGGATGAGATGATTCTCCACAGTCACCTAGCAGTCAAGTGTCCAGGCTGAGAGAAAAGCCTCAGTTACCAACTACAGTTGGTGTTATTATAGTACCCATAGCTTTCAGCCACAGAGGAGGACTCCAGAATATTCCTGACAAGCACAGGCTGGGAACAGGCACTTTTGCCCTCACAGAGAATGTCCATACCAACCTTTAGAGCACCTCCAAAGAAGAAGTTTGTGTGCAACAGGCAAGACGGTGAGTTACATTAACTCCCAACACGGTTGTGCTTCAACTGCATGAGGAACGAAGTAATCTGCCTCCAACACACACAGAGGACGTGTGGTGCCTGTGCAGGAAACGACTGTAGTGCAAATAGGAGGCTCCAAGTTCACTGCTTAAATTTCTTGCGTGGGTCCAGCAAACCCCTGAATGCAACACTTAAAGCTTTTGAGGACTCGTGGGTGGATCTATGGCCCAAAATGTCCTACCTTCTGTTTACAGAAAGGTACAGCCTTGTAGGAATCCTTCTGGAATATGTAAGACCCTTAAGATGTGTATGTCAGTGGTTAAAGAGGGCAAGCTGAGCATGTAAGGAAAATATTTTCATCCTACAGCTTAGGAGTGGTCCAGCTAAATAGCAGGTTTCTGTACATCAGGTACACAGGGCACCAGTAGAACTGAATGTAATTCATGCATTTCCCACCAGCGCTAAGCTCAGCTCTCACTAGCACTTTCAGTCCTCTCCTTCTCTGAGCAAAGAAATCTTTCCAGTTTGTTTGTTTTCTAAATAAAAAAATAAAAAATAGGAAGAGGGACATTTCTAAGCTCTCTATTCACTCCCAGTTGTTTACAGGTATGCTGCTAGGATAGCAAAGTCTGGTTTTAATGACTGGTTGCAATATGAAACTTCCCAGAGACACATCTCTGTTTTGCCAAGAATAACTTTTCTGTACCAAAATAATTTCCATAGTGAATGTACAAGGAGGAACGGAAATTTTAGGAGTGTGCTTGAGAACAGTCTCTCAATAGGTCCTGGAAATTTTTTTTTTAACTGCTCACCTCTGTGTTTTGAAATGATATAAGGCCATGGCATAGCTAGGGTACTGTGGTCATCATTTTTAAACTTTGAGAATGGCAAGCAGATCGCGTCTTATCAGGAAGCACCTCTGAAGTTATATGTAAATGATACACACAAAGAGATCAACAAGATATTTGTTGACAGTAAGCTCTCAGATACTGCTTTGCACTCTTTACAGTTCCAGCCAATGTCACTGTCTTCAAAAAAGAGGCAGAAGATGACAAAGTGCATTGCTTAAGGTACCCAGCTGCAGTAAAACTGGGACTCCTCCTCTCTGTTTTGCCACCGATCAGAATCTTTTCCACTTCTTCCTCTATCTTGCAAATTCCTCTTTAGCAACCCTAACTCCATTGTACTTAGGAGCCACCGAGAACCAGGTTGCTAGCTGTGACTTTCTTGAAAGATGTCTGTGGTTGGCATTTATATGAAATAGAAGGAAATACAAGGTCATCTTGAACAGAATTCACAGATAAACAAAATTAGGTGTGCTTCTGCGACTGTGCTGCTGAAATGGATTGAACACACTTGAGAAGTGGGATGCTGTGAAATGGTGATTTTAATTTTTTTTAATTGATGTCTTCCATTTGCAAAATACAGAAAAATTCTTGTTTATCTATCACTCAAAAAAACAAACCCAAAATACTTTGCAGAAAAGTTTACCAATTCATAACAAACAGCAGGTCTTGATCATTGGCGAGGGCAAATTAGTTTCAGTTCCCTCGCTTATTATCACCTTAAGGCATAGTTTATATAATGTACCAAATTATTATAAAATTTGTTAAAAACTATGTTCAAAACTATAGGAACAACTATTGTGCTTGCTCTCAACTTCACAGGTGGAGAAATAGTGTCAAGACAGTGATGGCAGTGAATTCATCAGGAAAAAGTTTTGCCCTGAGCTATGAAATCCACACGGACAAGCTCTTCCTGATTTGGACAGAGTGCCTGGTGCTTCTGGACATATTATACGTGGACTTCCTGCCGTGGGTGAAGATTTACAGTAAATGCAACACAGGGAGAATGTTCCCAATGTTGCATTCAATGTCCCCCACCTTTTGTTCCCATTTCAAGTGATGTGACCTCATGTGATGCTCAGGACACACCTAGTGGTTCAGTTCACATCATAGGTATGACTCACAATACAAGTTATTTGACTGAGACGACTGAGTTAGCAAATGCCTTCTGTAAGGGCTGAGAGGGTCAGACAAGGAATGCCATGTCCCAGTTTAAAATCTGAGATGAAATAGCACTCCAAAAACCTGTGAGGAGGAGAAACAGTATTTTCCAGGGTAGTCAGGTCCACCCAAGACATGTGGTAACCAAATCTTGATAGGCTGTGCATTTCATGCCTGAGATTCCAACTATTCACATCACTCAGTCCAACAGATTACTTGCACCCCTCTGGGCTGCTGTGCATGATGATAGTGAGATGTCCACATGATGTCTGATTCTGGAATACCTAACATAAGAAGGATACGGAACAGGTCCAGAGGAGGGAAATGAAGATGATCAGAGGGCTGGAGCACCTCCCATTTGAGGACAGGCTGAAGGAGTTCAAGTTGTTCAGTCTGGAGAAGAGAAGACGCTGGGGAGACCTATAGCGGCCTTCCAGTAGCTGAAGGGGCTACAGGAAAAATGGGGAGGGACTTTTTAGAAGGGCAAGTAGTAATAGGATGCGGGGGAATTGCTTTAAATTGGAAGGGGGAAGATTTAGATGAGACATTATGAAGAAATTCGTCACGATGAGGGTGGATGCCTCCTCTCTGGAAGTGTTCAAGACCAGGTTGGATGATGCCTTGAGCAGCCTGGTATAGTGGGAGGTGTCCCTGCCCATGGCAGGGGTTTGGAACTGGATGATCTTTAAGGTCCCTTCCAACCCAAACCATTCTATGATTCTGTGATTACTACAGAGAACCCAAAGTCGCATGCCTTCCTAAGGAAGAGCAAAAAACTCTCTCTTTTGTTCTAGTCCACTGACATGGCCACAGAGAACCATCCTTTCCCTGAAAGGAACTACAGAAGCAGAGAGGTCTGGCACAGCAGTTTGTCAAAGGCAGTGTTTTCTTTCTGATTTTTATGAGTCTCCGTTTGAAGGAAATTAGAAACTGAAGTCTACACTCTCTCCCATTTATAAATGTGTCCATAATGTGTACGGTGTGCTGTAGGTTAATGATGCAGTTCTCAAACAAGAATAACTGCTGTTTCAGACAGTCATCAATTTTTTATGATTGCAAGACCATTTCCCTACTAAAAATGAATGTTACATTCCCAAGGGATGGGCTGTATTCAGCATCAGTCGGGTGTGGAGGGTGGGAAGATGAGAACAAAATAATTTAAAAAAAAAGAAAGCAAAAGACACAAGCTATTTCCCCAGTTCCCACACCAGGAAACACGTACGTGACTTTCCTCCTTGTCACTTATGAACATCCTGAAGAAGGTTAAATATGTAGATATGTGGATGTGCTACTGACCCTTACTGATGGGCCCAGCTCCCTTTAAAGAGATGCTGTAAGCATTCAGTGCCCAAAATCTGGCAACAGTTACTTTGTACAAGATCAGCACAAGTGTCATGCTGCCTCAAGAGCCTGGGACACTGTTCATGCCTAAGAAAGACGGTCCAGGGATTGCTTAATTCTGTAGTCGAGCTTTTTCTCAAAAACAGCCTCTATTTGGGGCTGATCCCAAAAGGCTACCTATAGCTGCCTCAGGAGAATAAGGGAAGTCATCTCATCCACCAGTTCATTTTAAGACATCTGTCTAAGAAAATCATAGAATCGTAGAACCATAGAATCATCTGGTTGGAAAAGACCAGTTCTTATTAAACCATGTCCTTAAGAAACTCATCTACCCACCTTTTAAACACCTCCACAGATGGTGAATCAACCACCTCCCTGGGCAGCTGTTCCAATGCCTGACCACCCTTTCAGTGAAGACTTATTTCCTGATGTCCAGTCTGAACCTCCCCTGGCACAACTTACGGCCATTTCCTCTTGTCCTATCATCTGTCAGTTATGAGAAGAGACCAGCACCCACCTCGCCGCAGCCTCTTTTCAGGTAGTTGTAGACAGTGATGAGGTTTTGAAAGAGCTGGGTTACATATTGGATGGTTGGTATGAGTCATTTATAGGAGATGTGATTGCTTTCAGGGCATCCACCGCATCAGTGGACTACTGAATCCTCATAATATGAAGGCAGTCAGGTCAGGTCATAACCACGAAGGTCAGAGACCACAGGTCAGGTCCTAACCACAAAGGTCAGAGACCACCATGGAGGAGCAGGGTGATTCACTTACTTCTTCTTAAACAGTCCAGCAAGGAGGAGAGCAAGTGCATAACTAGCCAGACTACGTTCGAGGAGCAAATATTTATCAGTGCTTATGCCAGCACAGCCTCAAAACACTAACACTAAACTGGTTGAAAGAGGCATCTCTCCTCCTCTGTTCCTTAGCCGTTTGGAGAACAGCAATCACTAGATTTTAAAAAGCTGAAAGGTTAGAAAAAGTAATATTTAAATGCAGGAAAGGTGCCAAAATTATAAGGGTAGGGATTCAAACTTTCCATTCATATGCAGAACAGGTATAGTATAAGCTGTCGCAACACAAACTTCAATTTATCTATTTCTGTGGTCCTGCCATCTCCAGAGTATGGCAGCTCCCCCCTGGTGCTCTGACACAACAGTAATATTTTCCCTTTCAGTACATTGGAGATAAAATTTGATTAATTCCAAGCTTGTTTGCCTGCTCTGACTCTGTGTGTGTGTGTATATGGAAAAGTCAGCTCCTTTGCCTGTCTTTTCGTGCACGGTGCTACTCAGAAGAAGAATATTGGACATCCACAAGCTTACAGGAAAACAAACTTTATGCAAAATATAGATACACAAAAATCCACAACTCCTGAAGTGGCTCCCTTCCATCAACCTGGAGGGAAGGCAAAATGTCATGCTTGTGTACAGAAGACAAGAGTTACTTTCTTGTTGCCTAATAAATACAAGCAAATGCACAATACAGGGAACTAAGACTGCAAAACAGTTTTGAACAAGCTAAAGACATACTCTTCTCTGAAGGATCCTGGCAAGCTCATTGTGATTTTGTATAAGCTTGTAACTCTAATGGCAGATCTTTTCCTCCCCTTAGAGTAGCAGATCCTTTCCTCCTCCAGTTCAAGTTACAGGGAAGGCATACTGAAATTTAGACACAAAGCTTGTCCTTTTCAGATGAGTCCCTGTTTTACTTTCTTGCTTGCTTGGAGCATAAGAGGTAGGCAGGGAACTGTAAGGTTAAAGGGGAAGAGGGAGAAGAGAACAGCTTGATTGACTGGTCCTGCAAACAGTTTGGCTTTTCTGAATTCTAAATACAGTGAGAATTAATGAGGCAGAACTGTCCTTCAACATTAAAATTGCCTGGAAATCATTAATGCTCTATCACTGAACACAATAGAAGAAACAACTCCTGCACCCACCTTCACACAGCCATACTGAATCAGTCTCCCATTCAAACAGGTATGTTTAAACTTTCTTGTGATGCAGCATGTTGATGTACCACCCCAAGGGACTGGCAAGTTGAACCCAGAGAACAGCTAATCAAGCCAATGGGGGATGACAGTACCAGCAAGGAGAGCAGAAGGAAGTTTTTCTGAGCCATAACCGTATATCTGGTTCTTCCAGATCAAGTTGGAAAGACTACGACGATGATTTTTACCACCAGCTCATAATTTCTCTTTGTCACATAGGTTCTCAACAAGTATCAATCATTTTGCAAGGGAACTGATGCTTCTGATCTAGACAGTTTCTGAAATAAAAAACAAACCAGGCTGCAATGTGATAGCTTTGGGGCTGGTCTCATGTACCTATGAGTCTGAATATTCCTGGGCCTGGTGGGCTGGCTTAGGGGTTCTGCTAACGAAGCAGCAAACAAAAAAAAATTACCTCATTTACACTTAAACTATTTTCTAACTGATGTGTCTATCTTTAAAATAATTCATATAATTCATTTCAGCAAAAAAAAAAAAAAGAACCCCAAGTGTCATAACTAAAATTTCAGTGCAATTGCATGTAATGGATCCTGATTGACGCCAACCTAATGCATATGTGCACCCAATGGCCTTCTTCTGCTGCTTGATTTGGATAAGCAACTGAAAAATGTCCTTGCAAGGAAAGAAGGATAGGTAATTTTGATTTTTTTTTTCCACTTAAATCTCTCTCTGGTTAGCAGATGTATTCAAAGCTCTCCTTGCTAGGATAAAACATGGCAGCTTTCAGCACCAGTGAAAACTAGAATTACTGTAAGTAACTTTCACATTGAATTCAAGGGAGGTGATTCTTACCCACTATTCCACTCTTGTGAGAGCCCACCTGGAGTATTGTGTCCATTTTTGGAATCCCCAACTTAAGAAGGGTATGGAAGTGTTGGAACGGGTCCAGAGGAGGACCACAAAGATGATCAGAGTTCTGGAGCACCTCTGCTATGAGGACAGACTGAGACAGTTGGCTTGTTCAGCCTGGAGAAGAGAAGATTTTAGGGGGCCTCATAGCAGCCTTCCAGTACCTGAAGGAGCTACAGGAAAGCTGGGGAGGGACTTTTTACAAAGGCATGGAGTGATAAGACGAGGGGGAATGGCTTTAAACTGGAAGGTGGGAGACTTAGATGAGACATTGCGAAGAAATTTTACATGATGAGGGTGGTGAGGCACTGGCACAGATTGCCCAGGAAAGTTGTGGATGCCTCCTCCCTGGAAGTGTTCAAGGCCAGGTTGGATGGGGTCTTGAGCAGCCTGGTCTCATGGGATGTGTCCCTGCCCATGGCAGAGGGTTGGAACTGGATGATCTTTAAGGTCCCTTCCAACTCAAACCATTCTATGATTCAGTCTTCTCTTCATTGCCTCACTACTATGCTTTACAATACTGACAATACTGGGCAGGTCCATAAGAGGCAGGACGAGAAGGCAGCTCCTGACTCATTGAGTCCAGGCCAATACTGGAGACAAACAGCTCATATATCATTGAGAAAACATCTATCTTGATCTTGTACTAGAGAAAAGATTCAGAATATAAGCATGGATGTGTATTTTGTACCTGCAGAGTAAATAGCTGTGATATTTAGACCTGGATCCCTTTATGTTCAGAAAAAACTGATATTCAGCTTAGATACAGCTTAACTCTATTTCTAGTTACACCTGCCAATTCATTCGCTTTCAGCTGGACTGGAACAACTGTAATATTTGCCTATTTCAACATTGAACACCATAACTGTGACACTGACGAGATGAACACAGTCACAAAGAAACAGGCAAGGAGGACAATTGATATAATCCAGAACAGTACCAATAATAAAGTCTGTCCCCAAATACGTATTAGCCAATCCTTTTAATGTCTAATAAATTGAATTTCCTTCAACTCTAGACCTGTGAAGGGAAGTGAGGCAGAGGAAATTTGAGAAGGAGGACAGGGTCTTACCATGGGTGGTTCATGACCATGATTTGCAAAATCATCCACAACTCTCCACCTGTGTAATCCAGTTGAGGTAGCATTCAACATCAACAATGGGTCTCTGTATTTGTCATTGTTCCATATTTATCGCTGCAGTGGAAAGAAAAATACAATAACAAGCAACATACCCTGTAGCCTTGGAGCTAATTACACATCTTTCTTCACAAAGTAAGAGGAAAACACACGATCTTGGAAGATATCCATGGAGCAATTAAACATGCACTTGTCAACATGTCACAAATACTGTGTTTTTACAGTTGAAATGAAAACACAAAATGCCATCCGATTGAACTTCAGAATAATTAGCACATCACAGCACACAATCACGACAAGTACCTGTCAACAACTATCAGCACAGCAATGACATTTTCCACCGCGAATAATAACTCAATTTTCCTTTTTTGAATAGTAATGCTATTTTTTGTCTTTTGAAAGAGCAGCATCATTTAAAACAGATACAAATATATCCTCCGTAAAACAAGATCTCATTCTGACAAGTTAACACTCAGAAGTATTTCATAGATTGTGTAACTGAAGCTCTAATTCCACATGCAAAAGCAAACTAAGTTCTAATTCCACATAGCTCTTGGAGGGTGAGGAGGATGCTGCTGTGGGACACTACATTTTTTGCCAGTGCCTAGTACTCCCACAATGCTTTGTCTGTATGCCAAGCTGCATAACTAGGAATACTCTGAACTTGTACTAAACTGGTGATTTCTTATAGGAAACAGTGACAGAAAAATATACCAGAGTCACATACTGTGGGTGAGTTTCAGAAATTTTCAAACAAGTTAAGAGTGACAGTTCTGCTGTGCTGCCAGAGCAGCTTCTTAAAAGAAAGATAAGAAAAAGCCAAAAAGAAATTTCTGTAAACTTTTATTAAAATTATAAACACCTCTATGGGTCTGTTTTCTGTAAACAAGTTGGTTATTAATAGATGTGATTTAAAATGCATGTTGAATTGCACAGGCTGGCAAGTGTAGTCTCATCTTTTTTGAGTGGCTGTGTACAATTTTATGCTTGTTGATTATGACTTTAATTAACAAGTCATATGAGCTTAGATTGTTTGGGTTTTAGAGTCCATTAAGAGAAAAGATTGTCTCTTTCTAGAAACAACAAACTAACAATCCTACAAAGACAAATTTTCAAACAAAGGCTGAAAGAAATCAATGTAGGATCAGCCTTGGGTGCTGACCATAGGGCAGGACGGGGCAAGAGTCAGATCCCCTACCTGATGATGCTGAGAGCAGAATCAATCTGTCGATTTGCCCTATTAAGGGTGTGGGTTTCCTATTTGCAGCAGACCACAGCCTTTCTCTCTTCTAGCTCCTCCTGTGCTCTGAAACAAGACCACACAGTAGAACTCCAAGTGGAGATACTGAAGTTAGCTTTGAGAGCCCCATACTTGGGCGGTACCAATGGTATAGCCATGCTGGCTGAGCATGCTGCCCGGCCTGAGGAGCAGGGGGCGATTTAGAGAGAGCTGGTTACTTCTGCATCATGCTCTGCTGTGACATATCATTTTGCCTTACATGAGAGGAAAACCAGTTCCCATAGAACTGTTCCTAAATTGGCTTGTCTGCCCACCAGAGTGTCAGCTTTTAACACCAGCTGGAATGAGGTTGGTGTCATCACAACAAAAATCCTCTGTTTATATTAACAGGATTAAGTAACTGATCCATGGAGACAGTTCATCCCCACTCAAGAGCACAGAAAAACACCTCCACTGAAACATACATCATTATATCACAGTCCAGAGCAGTCAGCTTTGCCAAGGCTTCACATTCCCTGGGGTAGGATCTGTCTTGTCTTGTCTTGTCGTCAGCCATTTAAAAGGTAGGTGTTTATCTTAACTGGTAGTGGTGGTTTCTCCTATAACCAGTGGAAAGATAACTGGCATCAGCAGACAGCCAGTCATCTCACCTGTCACACTTGCAGCTGTGGTTTCCAAATTGTGCAGAGAGCAGATGACCTGGAAATGTGGACTACTACTGGCACTGCCATATGCCAAGCCAACTTGGGTCTTGACTGGCACTGGACTTGTAACCTAAAAAATACAGAAATCTGCATTGTGTTTAAATGGCTTCTGACATACCTCAGTGTGAAGGAAGCCCTCTCCTGACTGCATAAGTTTTATTGAAAGAAAAAGCAGCTTTACCGAAGAAAACTTGAGAATCTCAGTAAGACGTTCTACTAAATGACATCGTCCTCCGAGTATTTGCTGTCAAGTTTGGTGATGAGGAATGAGTATGAATCAGGTGGATAAGGCTGTTTCCCTGTGCCAAACTCCCATGTCATGTAAAATTCAGATAAAATTTAATTTCAAATGTAATAACAAAGATTTTCAAGGGCAAGATATGTCTGTCTCTGTCTCTATCCCCTTGAGCACTAATCTCTATACTTCCACCCACCACAAAGAGTGGGACAAATGCTACCAAAAAGGCCGTATCTGTGGGATTCTAGGCTCAAAATTGAGAATGAAAAGAATTCATGAGGAAACAAGCTGCTGAAAATTCCCACAAGTCTCCATAAATACTATGTCCACAGAATTTCTGCAGTGACTGAGTTGCTGTTAAGGTTGCCTGCATTGCAGGCTGGTGTCCCAGAACAGACATGGCCAGCCATACCTGTGAACACGACCATCATATCTTTGAAGCTGGGGGGCAGGGCCGCCAACTCCTCTACTCCAAGCCAGCAAGAAAACTAGCACTTTTCCCTTGGTTAAGTGGTAGGAAAACAACACTCACGAATGACAACCTTTGCTCTACAGTACATGTGTGCTGATTACAGATGGAGCCTTATTCACATGCAGTAGACACTTCCTATTTGGCTTTTATTTTAGAGCAGTGCAGATTTAGAGAATCACATCTTAAGGAGTCAAGAAACATGTGGAAGAGATTTCAAACAAACCGTCTACTGAGCCACCAGGCCACGGAGACACAGTCATTCTGGCTCTAGACAGCCTACACACTCTGTCCTCTAGCTGCAAAGAGTAATAGTGTTCAAGTTAAATAGTTTGCTTGCAAATCACTATGAACTGGAAGACAGAATAAATCTTCCTTGAAACTAAAATTACACAGGGATGTACTGCAATTCCATCAGCCAAGGTAAAGAAGAGCGTTCTCACTCCACAGGTATTAGGCATTTAGTTTTACCCTCTCTGGAGGTGAAATGGGCTGAGTTGACCTGTTAGATTAGTTCTCTCCCCAAAAGGATTGACCCTGTTCTCCTGTCCTCCCACTCCATCACTTCCTCTACTGCTCATCTGGCTGCTTGATGAGCTATTTCAGTCCTCAGACAATTAACCTGGGGTAGGGGAAAAGAGGGTAGAAGATAGCTCTGCATTAAGAGTTTCTATTTTTCACGGTTTTGATTCTTAATCTACTTCATGTTTTTGTTTTGGGGGGGGGGTGGGGGGGGTGTGGGAGGTTCCTCTTTCAGGTAAGAAGGGGAGAAGGACTGAAAAGAAAACCCACTAAATAACAGATGAATGCAGGGCCAGCCAAGGAGACCCCCTTTCTCCATAAAAGCACGTCAGCAGTGAGCTTAGCAGGTAACTGAGCTTGCAGTTTCCAGTACAAATCACCCTCCAGAGACAATTATTATAGTTCCTCTGTGTCCACAGGACTCTCTGGCAGGTCAGTACAAGAGCATCTGCGTGCGGAGGCAGCATTACAAACTCTCTTGGCTGAAAGATCTTAGGCAGGATAATGGCATTTTTGCATGCCAGAGCCATTGATTCAGCTCATGGTGCTGCTTAAGGAGAACTGAACACTCTTTAGTGACAGTGCAAACGTACTTTGCAACATCTGTGATGTACCAGAACAACTCAAAAATAGAAGCAAATGACATTACACATAAAATGCAGGGCTAACAATTACTCTCATAGGAAGCAAGTCTTTCATAAACTCAAACACTTTGCTCAAAAATGCCTCATGTTACACTTAAAGGAAAAGCAAGGGATGCCTTGTCAATATTGCGTATTGCAGAGATTGAATGAAAGATGCCATTTAAATCAATTCAGTTGGACTATTAAAAATATCCTAGGAGGATATTTAATTGAATTTTGATATCATTAGCACAGTCCATTCTTATTACTTTGGGATGCTCATTGAGAAGCTAAAAGACATGCTCTGGCTCAGTTGAGAGAGGCTGAAAGGTGGGTTCTCCTGTAGCAATGCTCCAACTAAGCAAGTACAATCCTGACCCTAGGAAGTGGAAAGTGAAGACACCGTCTGAGGGACAGCAAGGTCTGAGTGGACTACAGGCATCTCTGAGGAGCAGGCCCATATAGAAACTTTTATGGTTCAGCTTGCCCTTCCTCCAACTCATCCCAGGGCAGACAGCATGGCAGGACTTGTCAGGGAAAGCTCTGAGGCATGAAAAGTTTGAGCCTCAAAAAGACCAAGGAATTATAAATCCATTTTAGAAGGCCTGAACAAACCAGGGGAATACTAAGAGCCTATGCCAGAGGTCCCTTTAATGTGACATCCTGTTTCCCCCATGACAAGATGACTAGTTAAAGGTTATATAAACCCCCCACACTAAATATACAGTGATGCTTCCCATAGGTTCTCCTCCCACCCAAGCTTCCAGCCCTCAGTGGTATAAAGGCAATCTGCACTGTAAATTACAGCCAGATCATTATTTTACTAACCTCCCACCCTATGTGTATACAATTAATCTCTTTTTCAACATAGGTGTATTTTTTAGACTACAGCATTCTGTGGCATTGACTTTCGTTCAGTTAAGTGTAATCCAGAACACTGCTTTAAGCTGTACCTCTCTTATGGTGAGGAATGGTGAGTCATTGCTCCTTGTTTGCCTTTCTCACAAGATTTTAGGACTGCTAAAAGGATGTGCTAGGAGAACTCCCCAAGACAAGTCTAAACCAGCAAAAACTTGGTAAAGAAACAAAGGGAGAGAAGTGAGAAGCATATTAAAGCAAAAGTAAATATGTATCAACACAGAGTTGTAAAGCTCTGCAAGATTTAAATAGGAGTCGGTAACCATTCCTCTTGTTCTAAGAACATCAGTAGCATCTCACATTTCCTGAGTGCATCTCTTTTCTTCTCTGTAATTTGTAGGAGGCAGTATGTCTAAAACAGAGACATCACTTTAAGGTGTGTTATGGCAACTTCCCCATCAGATTTCTTTTCAGGTTGCTTTGATTTCCACCATGACTTTACCTTCAAAGGTACTTCAGAGCATACCTAGCTGATGGTTTGTGAACATGTCTCCAGGCTAGTTGAGAGCTTAGCTCTTGCTTTGACACACATTTTTCATTTTTATCTTCCTAAACTGAAAGACATACATGCACAAACCCCAATGTATTTCCCATCCAGTGTTCCAGCCTAACGACTGTGCTGTAATTGGCCCAAGGCATTAAACTGCTCAGATAGTGGAAAAATAAACATAGGCTGACATCCATCTCTCAGGCTGATGAAAATAACACATTTAACATGGTTAGCAGTACCTCTGCTTCGTTTCCTCCTCTGGCTCTGCAGTAAGAGCTGCTCATATTGGTCCTGAGGTGAGGTTATATTCAGAGATAGCCCCAGGAGGCCTGCCTTCACCCATGGCAGCCCCAGGACAGGTTCTGCCCACCAGATATCCACCAGAAGTCTGGCATTGTAGCCCTCAGGAAGTTTTAGTCATCTTGGACATTGGCATCTTTCTACCCTTCCTGAGCTGAATCTGCTCCAAAACATCCTTTCAAGGGGAGCTTTCTGCCACGCACAGGGCACAGCCTGCAGACTAGGGAACAGAGAGCTAAAGCCAAACAAGATCAACGTGTTGGCCAAGGGTACCACAGATTCCTTTTCCAGCCTCCACAAATGTTGCACCACTTTGGGTCAAGCAGACAGGACACAGGATGTACTTGGGATACAACTACAACGGCCATACTCAGCTTGTCTAAATGAGAAGGTAATGATGAAGTAAGGGGAATGACAGCTCCACAGCAGGAAAGAATTAAAGTCTGATGTTGGAAGCAAACAGTTTGAACCAAATCCCACATTTCTCCCCTCAGTTTGACACACACTTAACATGGCTCTGCTTGGGTGCACAGAAACAAGGTGCAGAAATATGGACTTTCAGCTCACGTGATCAACAGCCATTTCTTGCCCTCTGAGAAGCACTGAAGCCCCATGCTCCCCAGCAGCCTCAAGGGGCCAGGCAAGGAGTGGATGAAGCCCCTGTGGGGCAGGCACCAGCCTGACTTTAGGGCATACAGATTCATGACTGCAAGAGTTCTGCGAGACACACAAATCTTGTGATTCATAGGATGTAAAATCCAATTTGGCTAAGCTGAAGTTCTTTTTAATTTGAGAAAATGTTTCCCTAAAAAAACTCAAACACTTTTGCAATTGGTGTTATCCATCTGACATCAGTTACCAAAAAGAAACCTCGAGTAATCTCATTTAGGCTATAAATGTGCAATGAGCAGCAGTTTTGGTGTGTAGTGTTGGAGTGACCAATTCAAGTTTAACAGTTTCATGCAAACATAAGCCTTTAATTTAAAGTGGTTATTTTTAGCAGCCATAGAAGCAACGGAGAAATGGTGCTGACAGAGCCAAGAAAACCACACACAAGGATGGTGTCAATCTCTCTGCATCCCCCCCTTGCCACTGCAGTGCTGACCTGCTGTGCCTTCTGCTGCACGTGGCTCTGTCATGGCACCTCTCTACCCCAGGGGACGTTAGTGCATGTCGTGCACTTTCATATTCAGATACACTGGTGGTGCTGGGCTGACCAGCCTCACAAGAGGTGGTTACACTACAAAACTAACCAGTGTTAACTTGTGTCATGCCATTTCTCTCTCTAGGATCTTCCTTCTTTCTGTGATACAGCAACACCAAAGTGACACCAAAGCAAAATTTGCCTGGAGAGACCTTGAGTTGCTCCATCCCACAGTCCACATATACATGCATGGGTGTGCATATCTATCTCTATCTCTCTAAAACAGAGCAGAAGCCCCAGAGCGGGAAGACCAACTTGAGGTCAAACCCAAATGCAAGTCACTGCTTTTGTTCGCCTCACACCACACCACATGGCACACATGAGCTTCTTATTTCGGATGGTATTTCCTGTCTCTTTACATCGACATTAAATGGGAAATGTGATCTCTAGGATAAGTGTGTTTTCATTTGTTTTTGAAAGCAACCAATAGGCAGAGCTTGTTTTGCTTTGTGTCTAACCTAGAGTAAAACCCCTTTTTCAGGAAAAGAAGCACTGGCTGAGACAAGTGTATACAGAAGGAAGCAGCAGCTGGGTTTTAGAAGCCAATTTGTCACTATGTGTCCAGGTCAGCTCCACTTAAAGTCTAAAGATGGGGATGGACCTTGTCCAGGCCTGTGATGCTGGCTGCAGCAGGGGATGCTCCACGGAGGGGTCTGCCGACAGCACAGCCTCCCCTGGTAGACAGCAATCACTTGCAGGCACCTGATAGTTAACTAATGTGATAGGGCAGGACAAGAGTGACCAATGGTCCTGAGCAAGGCCAGTCACGATAGGGAAGAAAAGACTTCCTTTTCTGTTCTCCTATACATCCCTCTGTGTGTCAGCTTAGTTTGTAATTTTAAGAGGTAAAAATGCTGTGGGAAAATTCCCTCAGACAAGTCTATAAGTAGGAAGATTTCATGGGAAGAGAGAGAGATAAAAAGGAAGATTGAATGAAAAAGAACTTGCATGTGTAAAGTAAATTTCCAGCCAACAGGACACAAGTCAGAAGCATTTGGCACATAAAAGGAAGACATACAGTTTGCTCCAACACAGAAAGAAAAAAACAACCCAGCAGACCTCTGTCTGGAACATGTGAGCAGAACACAAGGGGTGCATATAGGAAGCATGCAGGGGGAAATATCGAGTCCTGAAAACCCGGTGACTCCCCAAGTCCCTGCGAGAGGTGCAGCTTCCCCATCACCAAGGTGCAACTTACCCAGACAGCAGTTTCTGCCAGGTGGCGACTCCTTACGGACAAGCCGGGCCCTCACCACATGGAGCAGAGAGAGGTCTAGGAGCCCACGGGCCGTGCCTTTCACCAGGAAGTGACGGTGGATCAGCAGGTCATGGGCATCTTGCCACGCTTGCCCAACAGATGCTGCCATTCCTCTGGGCACTGGCAGTAAATTCGGAGGCACAGCGGCCTGTCCATGCTGCCTCTGGGACTCCAGTCCTTGAGGCCTTGCAGTCCTTCTGAATAAAGCCACCCCTCACCTCCAAAAGGGCAGCTTTCACCCAGGACAGGAAGGGCGTGGAGCGTCCCATTAAGGGCACCCAGCAGCAACCCCCTCTGCCCTATGCCAACAAGCCACTGGAGCCACCTTTGGGTTCAGCCACAACGTCCCAGCCTGGCAAAATGCATTATTCAGATCCACTGGCTCCCGTAAGTCCTGCAGGACGGACCCAGCTGAAAGGCCATTGTGGAGACCCTCTTGCATTGCCCAGGCTTGGTTGTCTCTGGGAAGAGCCCTCAACCACCCTCCCAACCAAGCCCTCTGCTACTCCCTTGCAGCTTCCACCCTGCACTTTGCCTCCTCCTTTCCACACCTACAACCCTTCCCATGATGGCCCCACACAATACCTTCTCTGACAAATGCCCAGTCCCCTGCTTCACTCCCATCTCCTTGCCGGCAGCCCCCAAACCAAAACCCCCTGCTGACACAACCACTGCCTCTGGGACAGAAATGTCTCAGGACCCTTTTGCCATTTTGTGCATGCAGAAGGGACATTAATGGCATGGCAGATCCCCTGGCACCTTCTTTCTGGGGTTTTTTTAGGTTTAATTTACCATGGAGGCCAAACAGGCCTTGGCAAGAAAGCAGTCTCACACCATCCCACACAGAGGACAACTGAGCCATCAGAAAAAAAACAGTCGTCAAAGAGAAAGGGCTTCTGAAACTTCACTGCCAGCAGAGCTGCCATCTTACCACAAACATTTATACCATATTTTGACCTGAAAGGAGTCTATCAAGTCTTACGTAAAAGATTCAGCCATCTGGCCCCTTCTTCACACTTTTGCTTTGGCACAGTGTGCACCAGCAGCACAAAGCCATAGCTCTTCTCCTGCAGTCATCCACCAGCTGCCACGTGGCAACATGCAGAAAGGGATGTGCCTCTCAGTGGCACAGCCAGAGACACAATCATTATCAGGCTTTACGAGCGCAAGGTCTTCCCAGAAGGCAAAGCAAAACACATGTGCTACCGTGAAACCTGCAGTGCTCATGACCTCTTCAGATCCACCTTGTCTGAAACTGGCCCTGCCCTATCACATGGCTCCACAGCTAGAGAGTCTCCTGCTCTGGGACCCTGGGCAGTTAGCAGTCTTGAAGGAGGGAAGGCAGGATGCAAGCTGGAATATGACTTACAGGAGAGTTAGGATTGCTCCAACAACTGACACCAAGAGTAAGAGGGGTTAAAAGGGAGGGATCAGCTGGGGTAGGTGAGCTTAGAAAGACACACAGAAGCATGGAACAGTCAGTGAAAATCTACTAATTCCATGCTGACGATTTTGAAATTTGCTGACTGCATTTTTATCTGCAATATCTTAGCATATTATTATACTCTGGTAATAGTTCAAAAAAAATGTTTACGGCTAATGAATAAGAGCTGAACATACATACCATTTAATTTCCTACATTTTCTAGTATATAATTCCAAAGCATGCACTACCAAATGCATGCTTAATGTGATACAAACATTCAACACTTTGCTTTGGCACTTAATACATCTTTATGTGATGGTATCTCATATATATATCATCGTCATGCACGGATGGCACAGAAATATACACCAGAAAATGTTTTCCTTCTGGAGAAAGAAAAGAAAGAACCCTACAAGAAAGAGAAAGCCCTACAAAAAAAAAAAAAAAAAGCCTCCCAGTTTGAAATTTAAAGTAAAATTAAAAGCAATTAAAACCAACAACTACTGAACTGTAAAGTCACTAGGTTAAAAATACACATTATTAATGATGACATGACCCATAGGAACAGACACACGTGGGTCCAATCTTGCAAAGCCAAGCATACATGTCTTTATTCCCTACTGTCCAGGATTCCTTCCAACTTCCTTATGTACTTGTTTGAAAATAATGCTGCTATGCATGTGCTTAAATATGAACAGCTACACTACCAAACAGCTCAGGAACTTGTACTCCTGGATTTGCAGAAGTTGTACAGACGGCAGGCAGCGCAAAGACTGGAATATTGGTTTCCTAATGAATTTCTTATTTTTAAGTATGTCCTTCTTGTACGTTTAACATGCAAAAAAATGCACAAAAAGTAGCCCCAAACCCTTTTTCTCAGCGGTTACCTACCTTCAAAACTCAAAAGACTGAAACAAATTACAGCGGGGTTTATCAAGGTGCCCTCTTCTGGCCTTCAAAAAAACTGTTGTCTTCTTGTCACCTGGTTTCTTTGCTTGGAAGAGGCATGAAAATGAGCATCTGTTTGCACAAATAATTCATTTATTTAATAAACTAGACAGAAAAATACCACCACGGACCATTCTTGATACATACAAAAACATTAAAAATCCTTCAGTTACATATAAGTTTATAAAAATAACTTACAATGCTATTCTAGACATCTCAGTAGAAATACATTATTTTGTTACCAGGTTGAAATTTAGACATAAGTCATTTTTCCCAGAGGGCTGGAGGATTCATACCTCACTACTATTCATACCTCACTACCATTCATACCTCACTACTAAACTCCTGAGAACCAATTAAAAAATGCAATCTAAAACTTTCTGCTAAAAGAGAGGAAGATGAATGAAATCATTCAAAAAACATTCATTTCCACTACAATGGGGCATTTTTTATTATTTCTTGAGAAATATGTATGCACTCCATCCAACAATAGGAATATTCAAGAAAGCAAATCTGTTATTTTCCACGGAAACATCTGTTTTAAAAGTATGGTTTTCTTAAATGTAAACCAAAGCATACACGGAACTAAATACAGCTTTTAGACCATATTTAGATACAAGATTTTTCACTATTGGTTTTTGGAGGTGTTTGCTTGTTCGTTTTGGAGAGAAGGTTCTTTGGTTGTTATTTTTTATTCTACAGGCTCACAAATCTGAAGGAAAGTCAAAATGGTTCAAAGTGGCCAATTCATACCTGAGACAGTGCAGCATACAACAGCTCACCTGGAAAGGAAGGATTTACTCAAACTGAACAAAGTTCAAAGCTCTTGGAAGTAAAATTCATTCCACATTGGAATTCTGTCAGTTCCAAACTGGATTAATTATAACCACATAAGCTGTAAGATAAAGCTAAAACAATCACATCTGTGTTATATGCACAGTTGTTACTGTCAGGAAAAACCACCCCACCTTTCTGTATAACAAAGCCTTAATAAACAGTATTTCCTTTCTCACCAAGAGGAACATCTTCACAAATAAGCTTCTCTAAATAAAAAGTCACAATGCAGTCAGTTTGGAAGCCAACAAATATGTTATTCTAGATGGTACAAGATTTTTCTGTAGTATCTTCTTCCTCATGTTCAAACACATAGACACAATTTCCCCTCCATCGGCACGCGAGCTGTTAAAATGTATGCTCATGAGGAGATCTTGCAATTGTGTTACAATCTAACACAGAGGGGCACTATACAGTTATCTGAACTTGTGGTAATATTCTTGAGTTCAGAAGTTCTTTGTTCAGGTAAGAAACTAGAGAGGAATAAAACTAAAACAAAACACTTATCATCCAGCTGTGCTAACAGTTTTTCCATCACTGCCCACCAGACAATGCAGGCTTCAGGCTATGATTTCATGAAAGCATTTGTTAAATGCCCTGCTAAGCAACAGCTCGATACTCAATATTCCCATTGCATTGCTAATTGCCAGTCAATCACTGCAAGTGACTGGTTCCCACAGTGCTCTTGTCCTTAGTGTGAGGGAACTCTCTGGTTAAGATCCACACATTTCTGCGAACCACCGAGGATGACTTCTCCCCAAATCTTTCTTCTCAATTGCACAAGTCAGCCACTGCAGTGAAAGTTCAGTCTCTGGCAATAACAAGAATGGGGGTCTTTAACCTCAGCATCCAGACATAAGGGTATTTTCACCAGAACGCTTGGTCACGGACAGAGTGGTGAATATCTTAAGAGAAAGAAAAAAAGGCAGAATTTAGTATGGCTTGAACAAATATTCTCTTCTAGAAGATGAACTTGGTCATAATGCTCAAAACCCACAGTCATTTCTTAAAGTAATAAAATAATAATGAAAAACATACATTTAAAATCCTTGCCACTTAATAGCATCCCCACATACAAATACCCTTTGTTCTCTTCATTTACCTTACAGTCTTCCTTTTACAGGGAAAAAGAAAGAATTAAGTAAATCACATTGCTGTGTCTTAACGCTCCTAGGTTTTCACAGCAGGAATGAGCTCAGTAATGACAAACTCTGGTCTATACACCTAATGAATAAGTGTCTTTATGGCTCGAGGATAACTTCTTTGTTGGGAAAGTGAAGTTAACTCAAGGCTAGGGCATTTGGAGAGAACATAAACTCTGCCTTTGTACCTTTCCAGACAGTATAGAAATGTGGAACTGATTGCTGATGTAAGTATTATGTCTAGGATTTGTATCCTGTGGACAATAGCTACAATACACTTAGTAAATCTAGTTGGAAAATGTCCAATCTTTACTGCTTTCAAATCACATTAAAGAAAACAACATTTTCAAGAATTATTGTAAAATTAAAACGTATGCAAATTCAAGAACAAAAATTCTATAAACACTTGTTTAATGTTAGAACTTTACTATGCAACTAACTGCATAGTTTTGCACAGATATAATACAGAAAGGAAAAAAAAATCAAACCCACTTCAATCTAAATGGTTCAAAGTTGCAATAATTAGCTATCATCAAAGCTATCTCTCAGGAAGAATAAACTTAGCACAGAATAAAGTATATCCACATCTCAGTTATGCAAATAACACTGAAGTACCTAAAGATAATGGGGATCTGAAAGCCCTACATTTCTCTAAGTAGAAGCTTTGCTGCATTAAGGCTGCTAGCAGCTCTTCAGAGAACATCAATAAATGATATTTCCTCCACTTTCTATAAGTATGTAAAGCATTATGCGCAAATCAGAAAGACAAATGCATATCTAATGCATATGTCAGAACAGCAGCAATATATTAAAACTGTAGCGCATGGCTTGAGACAGGGCTTCTAACTCCTGAAAATTCCATATAGGAATCTTGATTTTTTTATTTCACTTTGAAAGACAAAGTTTTAAAGCACCAAATTTATCTACTTCCTTCTCATCCCAACTGCAAGCTCTGGGTGTGCGAGGCAGTTCCAATGGCTGTGGGGACCACACAAATCCCCAGTTCCAGTAAAACAGATGGGAGTCATTTGATAATTATTGGAAACATGAGGGTTTTGACAGAATGTATTTGTTAGTTACTCGAGCAAAGACAAAACCTTAGGTCCAATGACTGGAAAGCCATTGTTAGCTAACTCAATCATTCCATCTTTCAGAAGAAATGTTTTCTTCATCACAGATGCCCAATTATATGCGCCTGTATTTCAAGCAGTGCAGTACAGTCTAGGCTGAGAGGTAATTCTCCGTGAGGCTGAGGTCCTACCAATCTGTGGTACAGTGTTTTGTACTTCGCCCTGCAAGAAATTCCATTCAGAGTTCAGGCTTTCTGCAGAATAAAATGCTGCTCAAACAAGAGAAGTGAAATCTGTCTCTAATTTGTAAGCAGTGAGAAATGGGACCCTCAGTCACAGAGTCTTTGAAAAATACCATGTTTCACAGAAGACTCTTTGAGCAATGGATTAGCACTAATACCAATGAAGATGTCAGCATTTGACTCTGCAACACTGTCCCTTTCCTGCTTGGATCAGACTTCATTCTCCTTACTTTTTACATGGATGTAAGATAAAAATAATGCTGATATTATCCAATAATTCTATTCATCCAGATATGCACAGTCTTCACAAATTCCAAATAATTTTTAAGCATTTTTTTAATCAAAGAGTACTATCTTGCACTTTGTTTTTTGTTTACTGCTGAAGATATTAAATTAAGTAACAGGTACCAAAAAAAAACCTTTTGAAGACTGGCACTAAAAATGATTGCAGCTTTTAAATAGTGTATTCCTCCTGAGCCAATTTCTTCCTCCCCCACTCAAACAAATATGATTATCTGAAATTACCTCCCTAAATTATGTCTAATCATCATTCTACTCAGTTTCAATTTTAGCAGCTCAGATGTCCAGAATAAATTATGACTATCATCCTCTCTTCACACTGCATATGCTAATACCCTGCTTGAGTTCACAGGTTTGAATGCCTCTCTCAGAGTTCCCCCTCCATGGGGCCCTTGGTAAGACAAAGACCTGCTATCCCTCTTCAAGGGTTCTGAGAACACCATTAGATGATAGTAAATTAAAAACCCAACAGAATCTGTATTGCAGATGCTTTGAAGATGACTCAGATTGCTAGCAGTCCATCCCATTAATGGAGTCCATATTCTATTGCTTATGCTGCATCACTTTGGCAGCAGAAAACAAGGGAAGTGGATCTCACTTCTGCAGACCACGATCTGAGATGCTCTCTATTAAACTTTGTAGCTAACATATGCAGGTAACCACACAGATTTTGCAGAAAGACCTACAAAGGTGATATACATTTTTTGCAGGGATCCTCAGCTCATATAAGTGGTCCTAATACTACTAAAATCAGTGGTGCATCTCTGATTTACAACTGGGAGAAGTTGTCCCCCTCCACTAGAGAAAATTAAGCTTTTAATTAAAGAGAAACAGCAGGACAAACACATGAAAAAATGACTATGTGGCCTCATGTGCTTCACTGCAAAACTGAAGTCCTAGGAGTAAAGAACAGGTCTTTAGAAGGGTAGAATTTAATAGATGTCACTGCCATGTACCTGGTCTCAATCCATAGCAGCAGTTTATAAATGTATTTTGGGTACACATATCTAAAAAAATTAGTTTTGACAATCACTTAAGCAGAAGCAGCGTTTGAAGGCTTCATAAATGGATCTTTGAGTGGGAGTAAAATTCTCTACTTCCCAGTAGAGGGAGCACTCGATTAGGGAAGACCATAAACATTTCACAAACTAACACTCAAACAAAAATTTCCAGATTAAATTTAAACGTTACAATTTCTAAACATTCGAACCAAATAATCTCCTGTTCTTCCCTCCCTCTCACACTCTCCCCAATTCTGATCTCTTTAATAGAATTCAGATTTCCAACACTTAGCCCAGAACGCTTACAAAAGCGTTACGAAGGTGGCTTCATATACAAACCTCTGCACAGACAGGATGAATTCCTATGGTACTGTCCAGCTGATCTTTTGTCAACCCACACTTCATAGCAGCTGCAAACCCTTGGGTCACTTCTCCAGCATTTGGACCAAGGACATGGAAACCAATGACTCTCTCCTAAATACCAAAGGTAATCAAATACAATCACAGTTATACATTCAGTTCTTTTTAGATAATGTGTAAGATTTTCATACTCAGAGTGTATAATCTCATCAGTTCACAAAACATACCACAGATTAATGTAACCACACAAATATGAACTATATTTAGCACCAACAGATGGGAGATAGTGGGTATGATTTTGTTCTCTGTACACTTTTGGGGATTCAATTAGGAACTTTCGGAGAAGAGATTCAACTAGGAATTAAAAAATCAGCTTCCTTACAAAGTTTTGTGCAGGAGTCCCCTGTTTACATCAACAGCATACAAATTTAACACACTATGGTCTACGCTCAATTATAGCGCATTTCTAAACTGCAAATGTGCATTTAAATATTATTCATTCCATTCGCTCCATCAGAATGTTTGCCTAAGTAAAGATGACCACCTTGCACGAAGGTTTCCAACATCAGGACCTCTGCTGGAGAAATTTGATAGCTGCTTACAGGAAAAGCCCACAAACTAAAGATCTGGCTAACCAGATGTGGCAAGAAGTGCAGTGTAACTAAACTAACAGCTACTCCTGTTGCAGTGTTTTCTGTGACTGGGAGGGAACTGGGAGAGGACAGCAAAATGAATGGAAAGACATCCAGATACAAGGATGATACTATCACTTTACATTTCCCACATCTATCTATACTATTGCTCAATTGCAAAGTAAGTCAAACTGCACATATATCCTCAGCAAACACTCAACAGAACAAGCTGTACTGACTTGACCTGCTTTCGTCTTAAAGCTTGCTTCTCGAAGAAAAGCAAGTCTCCTTTAGAAAATGCCAACTGCTGTGGGCTTCATTGGCTCTCATGGGATTAATCGCATTTTGCTGAGCATAGATGTAGCGCACTTGGGTATCAGAAGGTATCTCCTCCTCCCACTAAATATCGCATATAATAAGGGAGGTGGATACTCAGGTACCACTGAAAGGTTATTTTTCTTTTAGTAAGTCTGAGGACTGAGTTTTACCACGGGGTCTATTTAAATAAGAAAAGCTATAATTAGGTAATCACTAAAATGGAATTCTCCTTATTTTCCTTGAAAAGCTATTTACATACATAAAAATAAAACCATAGTCAAAAAACTGAGGTAGCTACAGTTTTAAATAGTTACTGAACAAATTTTTCACCCAGGCTAACTTTCAGCTATGCCTCTAGATGTTTAAACACATTCCCCATTTTCAAGACAAGAAATGGAAACAAATTAATCAAACACTTTAAATCACCATTAAGCTTTTTCATTTTCTTAAGAAATTTTGGATTAGGAATATAACCATGGGTTCCAAATTAGCTTCCACACTAGCACAAACTCCTCCAGTAAGAGGAGATGGGCAAAACTAGACAGGTTTTCAAATTGTACAAAATGGTAGCAAGATGCTTAGAAAGACTGCAGAGTAAGATAAATCTCTTACGGATGATAAAACAAAACAGATAAAGGAGCTCCAAAATTTTATTAGGACTGATAATTCCATGCCATTACATATCTTTACAGCCTATTATTTTTCACAATAATTCATATTATTAAAATAAACAAAATTTTTATTAAACAGATATGATCATTCAGAGGGGGGCATACTAAATCTTTTTACCAATTAGTAATTGCGCTTGTGCTTCAGCAGTTACTGTACATTTCCACAGCCAGGAATTTTTAACCTGATCCAAGGATAATCCTGGCATTATCACCCCAAATGAGATTTGTGCAGGCAAGATATCTTAATCCTGTTAGAACGACCTCAGGAGTTTTATAGACACATGTGGATTTGCAGAGGTTACAGGTTTTGAGGGTTTCTGATTGACCTCAATTTCAGAGAGAAGAATTTCCCAGAAAAGAATGTCCCAGTTTGGGGAAAGGAAAATAAGATAAACACATAAGACTTCTAATAATTTTTACATGCATTGATTCGCTCACTTTTCAAAGTTAATGAACAGTCTTAAAGATCTCTACATCTTGTTTTACACATATGAAGTACCATATACCAATGGCAATGACAGAATTACCTACTTTACTGAGGGCCATTTTCGTATTAACAAAAGTATTGCATTGCTATTAACATTTATTAAATTTCAAAAAGTAGAAAAAACAAATTAATTTTTAATTTGCTAAAAATAACCTACTATAGGCTATAGCCGTGGTATAAATGGTCCCTATAATGAACATATGGTTGCTGTTTTCCCTGAAGGAAAGGTGCACTTACGTTATCTTGAATATTGCAAATTATCTTCGCGTAGCATTTGTTGTTGTCTCTGGACGGCACAGTCCATTCTAGTGGCCAGAAATGACTGTGGTACACCTGGAAATAAAACACAGGTTAAAAAAAAAAACGTTGTGTAATTCCACAGCAGAGAGCATGATCTTCCAAAAACTGCCCACTTATCTTAAATTTGCCTCAGCTACCTCCAAAGGTGGGGCTTTACTACTGACTGCAATTGCTTTTGGAAATTATACGTGTAAAAACTTTCAACAATTGTGACTCAGCACAAGGATGAACTGTTAACTAATAACTCTTCATTAGCAATCAGCCATGCATATGGAATTTGGAATACTTGAAATCAGGATGAGACTCCTTCCCCTTGACGAACACCAAAGAAGGAAGCCTCCACAAAACAAGGACTAGAGTTATCCAATCATTAAATGAAAATAAGCCACGTGTGTTATACTTCCAGGATACAGTTCACCATGCTCTCATTAAACGAGATAAAGACAAGTGTCCCTCATGGAAGGCTGTATTGTCTCTGGGCCTAACTGGGAGGAAGGCAAAAATATTTCCCAGAGCAGAAAAAGTGAAAAAACAGCCTCAGAGACTGGCTTTAGGAGAGACAAGGGCATCCTTTTGTATGCTCTCTTAGATTATGTATTACTGCAAAATGAAAAGCAAACAAAAGAAGAAAAAAACCCAAACCACATCCTTCTGTCTGCCCCAGTCAACATCACTGGACAGATTCCTAACTGCAGACAAGGTTGTTCACTCACCTGTATAGCACATATTTCAGAAAATGACATGTTTTTTTGAGGCATAAGTTCCACCAAGAACTCTCAACAGCTCCCAGTACAAGTTATTAGCATTTGAAAGAAGATTTTAATTGATCACAACTCCAGTAAAAATATGTCCCTAGGAGAGACAGCTTAATTTTTTTCCATATTAATGGGGTTACAGAGCATTCATAAGTGTTGCTATCTGAAACTGAAATTTAACAGGCCTGAATGACAGATGCAACTCAATAATTCCACTGAAGCTTGCAAAAGCCAATATGGTGCCATGATAGAGAGGTCATAATAAACTAAATTAGGACTTAGTCATAATACAAATGCTTCTGGACGCATATTTTTAAAATGGCTTTCAAAATGGAGAGTGCATTTTCCAGAAAGAAGGGTCCACTGCACACATGTAACAACAAGAATTTGACTCAATAACAAAATGTTGTCTGCGTATATATAAACTTTGTGGGGACAACAGAATTTAAACCCCTGCCCTGTAATCAGGTTAACAGTACTTGAGACACTGCCATTTTAAGTCATATTTACTTCTTTTCCCCACAATCCAAGTAAAAAAATATAACTGGCAAAACTAAGAGGGAGACGAGTTCTCGACTTATGAGCCGCCACTCATCTAATTACTTCCCCAAATAATGCTTCTCAGGTGATCTTCAGGGGACACAGAAGTTCAGTTTATTGTCAGACACCCTCCCCTCATGCTTTTTTGTAATGCAGTCTGTACAGTAAGAACAGCCTTAGGAACTAAATGCTTACACACGTCTAATTTCACTCTTGACTAGCAATCCCAGTGACTGAAAAGGGATCACTCACGTGAGTAAAATTAAGCACATAACTCCTTGCATAGTCAAAATAAACAGGAAAAATGAGCAAGGAATTTGCCACACTGTAGCCACAAAAAGCTCTAGTTTGAGATGAAAACCAATGTATTGCTACCAAGCACATGACCAGCGTTAACTCAAGCTGAAGTATCTGCAGACACAAGGAACCTTATTTTTTAAACAAATATTCCACCTTCAAGCCCTGTTTGCCAAAAATAGAACATATTTGCATCTACAGCTATCAGAGTTGGGGGCTATTTTTGTAACATGTCTAGTAACTGCCAAGGAAGACAAAAACGCACCTGAATCACCTCCTGCCCTTACATCAGAACACAGAATGCTGTTTTAATTGACTCTTAACATTATTTTAAATTACAAATTGGGAACTTGAAATCCAGATGAATCTAAGGCATTTACCTCAATGTTTTCCTCCCCAAACTTCTCCACGGCAGCTTCTTCTGAATACCCACAGGCTCCATACTCCAAAGGAGTGAATACAGTGGTTGGAACATTCACATAGTCACACTGTGTAGAATCCAAAATAAATTGAAAAAAACCCCATATATCAGTAACAGAATCAGTAAAATGGGTGAAAATTCAGCAGTCTGAAATTCAGACAGGAAGAAAAGTTGGATAATATAGAATTCTGAAAGCTACTTTCTTTTTTAATAAAAAAAATTGCTTTAAATTTAACTACAGTTTTGGTGTTGTCCCTCTCAGAGGCATTAATTAGAGCAAGAACAGAAAGACAAATTTCAAGCCACACTAACATTAACATGCGTAGATTAAAGGGAGGACGAAATTCAGTGCCCTGTTCTAAAAATGTACCAGATCAAAGGTCTGGTACACTTAAAACAGATAAGAAGTAGACTGTTCAGCTGCTTCTACAAAGCATGCCATTTTTAGCTGGGGATGCTGCAAAGACAGTATGACTATCAAAACCCATCATCTTTTTTTACCAGCCATAACCAAGCTAATGCCAAAGAACCAAAGTCATGAACTACAGCCACTTGGGGAGATGGTTAGAACTGGAGCTTACACTGTGTGCCTTATCACATATCATGAGAGACCAACATTGACCCCTGACTTCACTGAAGCTTTACAGTGTTCTAGAGGCTCCCTCTCTGGGCAACTTCTAGGCCAGACGGTCCTTATTGTAAACAAGTTTCTTCTTGTGTTTAAATGGAATTTTCCTGTGTTTCAGTTTGAATCCATTGTTTCCTGTACATGCAATTTAAGTCACTTAAAAGAGTCTGGCTCCATCTTCTTTACTCTCTACCATCAGCTATTAATTTATACCATCAGGTATAAATACACATTGATATAAGGGCTCCCCAAGCCATCTCTTTTGCAGGGTATAAAACTTCTCAGCTGTCTCTGCCTCTCTTCATGTACCAGATGCTCCAGTCCCTTAATTACAGTCATTGCCCTTTGCTGGAATTGCCCTGTCCTTCTTGTACACAAAATCTAAACCGGTCTCACCAGAGCTAAGTGGAGGGGAAAAGGTTACTTCCTTCCACCTGCTGGCAAATGCAGTGCCAGGAAGCATTTGCAGGACGCAGCCCAGGATGTCACTGGCCTTTGCCATGATGACATATTGCTGGCTCACGGTCAAGTTGCCCTCCACACCTCTGGAGGCTTTCACTACACAGCTGCTAGCTCCCCAGACTGCACTGGTAGCTCCCCAGACTGCACTGGTAGCTCCCCAGACTGCACTGGTAGCTCCCCAGACTGCACTGGTGCATGAGTTTATACCTCCACAGGCCAGGACTTGGCACTTCTCCTTGCTGAACTCCGTGAGATTCCTGTCAGCCCAGTTCTCCAGCCTGACAAGGTCCTTCTGAGTGACAGCACAACCATCGCTTCCCTCTAGTTTTATATCATCTGCAAACTTGCTGAAGGTGCACTCTACCTCATCATCCAGATCATTACTGAAGATGTTAAAAAGTACTGGACCAAGCATCCAACTCTGTGGGACACCACTAGTGACCAGTTCTCCAGCTGGTCTTTGCAATGCTTGTCATAACCCTTTAAGCCCAACAGTTCAGCCAGTTTTTATTGTACCTCACTGTCCACCTATCTAGCCTATACTTCCATTTATTTGTCTATGAGAACATTACAGGAAACAGCGTCAAAAGGCTTTACTATCGTCAAAGTAAACAGCATCTGCTGCTTTCCCTATATCCACCAAAACTGCCACAGCAGACTAGCAGGCTGGTCAATACTATTTAATTTCTAGTAATTTTAATTTCAACTCTAATTAATTTCCTTTGTGACTGGGGATAACTAAGATGCTGCTTACCATTCTTGCCTTACCTATCCATAACATGTCATTATGTTTCATACAATCACCCTTGCCAGACTTGTAACATCCCATCTAAGCAGTTACTCATTTACTGCATTCACTGAAAGAGACGATCCTTTCTTTGGTAGGCTAAGGATTGCCATACTGATAGAGACAGTTATCTGGCATAAAATTGAAATTAGACATACCCACAGTATCGCAGCAAGAAAAAAATCCTGGCTCCAGCTATGGGTTTCTTAAACTTTGCCTGCCCTATGTAATGACATTACGCACACTGATTCAGGATTCCGTTAGTGCAATACCTGCCAACCTAAAATAAACAACTCAATCAAGCTCTAAATCTGACTGACTGCTGGATTTGACAGGAATACAGCAGGCTTTGAAAGAGAAAAACCTTTATGTTTATGTCCTATGGTTATGAAGGTGAGACGAGCACCCACATTAATGGTACTTGGATAGTATTCTTTAAAGGCACTCTCCCTTCCTCCTGGTTAAAAGACAAGGTGTGAATGAGTGAATGAGTACCCATGTTACTCCTATTTGGACTAGCATAACTTGACTGAAACCTACAGTTCCAATAATACAAAATGTAAACACTGAATTGATGAAATCAACATCTCAGATATAAGTATGTGCTGACTTACTGGTATATTCAATCTTCCATTGTATCTAGATCCAACTGTAAGCAGAAGTATGTAGTACATTGAAAATGTGTGAATGAGAAGTGAGAAAACTCGTTGAAAATGAAGAGCAACACAAACCCCTTTTGCACTCTATTAGGGACTGTAGGTAGCTTTAGCAAAATGCCTATGAGTTAGAGTTAAAGCATTCAATGGGGTGGGAATGATTGCTGACTTTTAGAGAAGGTGGTAGAATTAAAAACAAGTTAAATGAACTCAGTTAATTTTATTATTATTACACTCCAAGAGAGAAATAAAACCTCTTAATAGGAAAAAAAGACTACTGCTTAATGCATAAGGTATATTAATTTCATTCTACACAATTAGCGGAACATATCTGCAGTAATATCTTCGCAAGGAGGAAATTAAAGTGATCATCAAAGCTAATCCTTAAAAGCGCATGGAGTTTTCCATAAACAAGCAGACTTGCACTCGGCACTTACAAGCTAAGCAATGGCAGCGTTTTATGAGTCCTTACCTTACTGGTTGTCCCAGCATAAAGCCTTTGAACCAGCAATCTTCCTGCCTGGATTGCCACTGGAGTGAGTTCTAGCTTGTCCTGCAGTATATCTCCAACCGCATAGATATATGGCACGTTTGTTTGCTCCTCATTGTTGACAGGAATTTTTCCTGTTCTGCAATTTGAATTAACAAAAAAAAAAGATCTAAGTGTTCTGTTGTGAAGACTGGACGCGTAAATAACCTTGCAGGAACTGGGCCCTTTAGCTTTAAGAGAAAGACACATTTTTGAAGTATGAGGGAAAGAAGTCATATTCACAATCTCACAATCTTGGGCAAGAATGTAAAGTAGTGCAATTTGACTAAAATTTGACTACAGGAATTTACAGATAAAGAGGTAGCCTGTGAAGTTGTGGTTTATCTCCTGAATCAACTCTTTGGTGAGGCATAAATCTTTTCCTCAAACACCCTCTACGACCAGCTAAGCTGTGTACTGGCAACCTTGAGGAATGACAGGAAGAGACATTCTCCCACTCAACTACTGAAATTCCAGTCCAGTGGCTGAAACAGTTTCTATAAACTTACCTTTCAGGCTTCTACACAGAGACAGGTCAAGCTATTAAGACACTCCACTTAAGGGACAGCCTAAGTGTACTGAGCTAATGGAAGTTTTTAATTATTAATATTTCCCACTTCATTAATAAATGAGATAGTGCAGTAATCACTGCAGGAAACATATGCAATGGGGAAACATAATCAGACAGGCACAGAAATAGTCAGTTACTTGAGGGACCAGCAGTGATTCCTTTATTAAAATCCAACATCCTCAGTTTTGCTTTTGTTAACAGTTTATGTTAATAAAGTTATAATCACTCTATTGAGCTAGTAATAGATGTCCTGATGTCAGAAAGATGTGTACTGTCCTACATGACAACATGGGTCTGCCAATTTTGAGTGGACCAAAATTTCCACTTACTTACAACGTCACAACAATTCCCTTCAGCAATGCCAGTCACTGCATTCATACATAAGCTGCCCTCTGCACTGTTTCTCCATAGACTACCAAGTCAAGTTCATGATCCTGTGTCTTTTCTTCTAGAGGAAACATGCCTTGAAGACATCAGGTTTCAGTCACCAATACTGAAAATGTTACCAATAGCTCCACTTCCTAGGGAAACAACCTCACTACATTAAACATGAAATGCTCCTCTACAGGACACAGATTGTTCCCAAGGGTTCCTTTAATGCAGGAAATAAGCTCCATCAAAATCTAAAACACATCACGGATTCTAACTGTGAATTTAAAGAATGCTACTTTGACCTTATATTTCAAAATAAACATATAGTAGCATTTACATTAAAAAATTAGGCAAAACCCAGCACACTGACAGCCTGCATGAACAAACAGATCCTGGCCCAAGAGGTGGCAGAGGGGAAAAAATGTAGAAGGGAATAAGAGTACAAGGATATTGGAAAGCCCAGTCACTGGAAGAAGCTGAAACTGACCTGTGAACCTAGACAGAATGGAAGAGACACTTTTGACTCCCAGCATTTAGGAACTGACGTTTCCGGTATCAAAAAAGCAAACGTGGCAGTACTATGGGAGAAAACACAGTCTCCTATCCAAGCACACACAAACAAGAAACAACTTTTTCCTCAAAGTGTTTGAATGCCTACACACCACTACCACTGCAACAGTAAATGACACAAGCTCATTAGTCAGTGCTGTACAGACATCTGTCCTTACTTTTCATTGATCTTCACTCCGACTTTGTCCAAACCAATTTTTCTTGTGCACGCGTCTCTTCCGATTGCCAGCAACACCTGCAAAACAGCAATGCATGTGTTACTGATTTTTTAAAATCTCAGCAGTGCAACTGCATATGGCCATCTATGATTTTTTATCGTATACTTAAGATTAATACCTAAGGCTTGGTCACATTAAGATGAACGCACTTGTTACCCTTTTTTCATTCACAGAGATCAAGGTAAGCCATGCCAGCACTATGACCTAACAATAATAGGTTTTAATCATAAGAGTAAATACAGCCAGATAGCTTTCCTTGGAAAAATATTCAAAGATTATTCTAAACAAATTGGTTAGGATCAGATTCTTTACTTTATTTCCTTGCATTTTTATACCAAAGTGCTACACCATATCCCCATACCAGGGCAGATGACGCTGAAATGCTCAATAAAGAAAGGGTTCTTCAGGAAGAAAGCTCAGATGCTTAGGGAAATAAAAAGACCATAAAATAATCTTTTCTTTTTTAATCAGAAAATATAAATTACTTATATAGGCTCTCAGCCAAGTCATGTAAAAAATATTATTTGTTGAATATTATTTGTTCGAACATTTAATCAGAACGATGGACAGGTCAGGCCAAATTCTTATCCATCCTAATAACCTGGCTATCTAAACAAGCAAAACAAGTTCCAGCCTACACTATCACAAGCAAAAGTGCTATGCTTTGCAGTCTTAGACAACTGCCCAGGTAACTGCACAACGCTTCTCATATGACAACTATGAATTGTGCTGAAGGAATGAGATTTAATTCAAGTCTTTTAGATGATCAAGCTTGCCAGATCTTCAGAGATGGTCCTAAAATGCATCACACACAGCTCACAGTGAGCGACAGCATTGCAGTAAAATATGTAGTAGCAATAAGAAATCAGAAGTTTCCTTAATGAAAAGATGGCACTGATTTGCTAGCTAAAAAGCTAAAGTAGCTTTTTACCAGGATAAACAGTATTACAAAACTGTGCAGGAGCCTATCTGTTATTGTTAAATGTTCTCACAATATTAGCCCTCAAATGCACTGAGGGATGTCCTTGTTATGGGATGACTGATGTGCTATACAGGTAAATGAAGCCACTGGAACACAGTATTTGCAGTCTAAAATCCCAGGCCAGCAACCACCTGTCTTTATGCATTCTGTGTATTTCCAGATACTTCATTTACAATTGTTTTTTTCCCTTTCAGCATCAAGGTCTAAGAAAATAAGTGGGGTGAGCAGGGATGGAAACAGTCAATCAAACATATAATGGCACACCTGCACACTGCAATCTTCTTCTTTTAAACAGTGTAATGAAATTCCCTGACTAACTTGCACAGGGCATTAACTGTTTCTGTCAAGATGCTGCGTAAACAACAGGTCTTGAAAAGGCATGGCACCTGTTTGGTTAGCTCTTGCACAGACTATTCTTTTGTGCTAACTACAGAACATGCTTTAGTTACTATGGAAGCTATTAGAAATCATTACTTATAGTTTATGACAAATATCCCACTGTGGAAAAAATCCTGCAACTAATTGCAAATGACCAAGTTCATCTACATCTCTAAGCTAAGAAACAGGCTTCAGAGGTTTGCAAGTTATCTGTTAAAGCACACAGGACTAATGCCCACAGATTCTGGAACTTCTGACACATTAATTACCTGTTGATTGTGCATAATTAGCATATCATAATGATTAAAAAATAATTTAAAAAAATCTAAACCATGGATAAAAACACGCCACAAAATCTTAACATGAAATAGAAGGCAATTTCACATTCTTTATATATATAGACAGGACTCACAGTATTGTATTCCCCTTCAATTATTTGGTTCCCCTTAGTGGACTTAGCTGTAACTTTCAGTCTTCCAGGAGCTCCTTCCTCAATCTGCTCAACCTACAACATTAGGGGGAAAAAAAATCCCCAAAAGTTCAGTTTCAAATAAAGATACACAAATATACTTTTGTCCCACCACATATAACATCATTGAAAATTAATCTTTAACCATAACCTAAAATTCAACCATTCATTCTAAAGGCATTTTCCCCTTTCTAGATTTATGTTACTACTTGTATGTTTAAACATTTTCATTTATCTCCATGCATTTATTCTTACAATCAACATAACAAAGCCTTGTTTCTGTTTACAGAAGTTGATAGATGGCCAAGTTCTTGTCCAAGCCCATCACATGAGCTGCTAATATCAACTGGGGACAGAGGAGGTGAGGAGGAATGGAACTCTCGCAAGACCTGGAAACACCATCAGACATTTTTTTCAACTGCACCTTGAGGACCATCGTGCCCTCCACCCGTGGGAAGCCACAGTCACAACCCAGCCCTTAGTAGTACAGCCCTTCGGCCCTGTTTGAAAAGTATTAGTTCAACATGTAAAGCAGCCATAGCCTTGTGGGAGAGGGGAGCAGCTGGCTCTTAATGGCTGAAAAAAACACTGGCAATTTAAGAAAAAAAACTCTTCAGAATTCCCCAGTCAGCTGAAATAAATATTCCTAGTTTTAGCTATGGATCCAGCTCTCTTGAGTAACGCAGCAGGTTTACTGCCTATTCCAGCAAATGAAAATAAAAATACAAAGGTGAATCTTTTTGCAACTGTGCTCTTTGTTCAGAGTAACAAAAAATGAAATAAAATCATAAATACGCCTTCTTCCATACTCCAGCCCTCCATCTCCAAAAAGCAGAAAGAGCAACTCTCCTGGCCTTTTTCCAAATGCTCCTTTTTCCTCTGATAAATAATCAACTAATCATAGACTTGTTGAGGTTGGAAAAGACCTCTAAGGTCATCCAGTCCAACTACCAACACACCACCACCATGTCTACTAAACCATGTCCTGAAGTGCCATGCTAACGTGTTTTTTGAACATCTCCAGGGACGGTGACTCCACCACTTCCTTGGGCAGCCTGTTCCAATGCTTCACCACTCTTTCAGTAAAGAAATTTTTCCTAATATCCAACCTAAACCACCCTTGGTGCAACTTGAGGCCATTTCCTCTCATCCTATCACAACCAAACAAGCGAAGAGACTTTGAAGCTACATACGTGGATTCACTTCTGTCCTCACTAATCTTCACTGGACTGTGAGGAAGGGACTGAAAATGCCAAGCTACAGTCCTTCCCTTACCCTCCCACAAAGGGCAAGGTGCCCAGGTGCTTCCCACTGCTGGCTGTACATACAAGAGAAGTGTATATGTGCAACAGAACTTAATTCTGGGAAACTTTTAGTGTTCATTCTACAAAAGAAAAAGTACTTTTCAACAGCTGCCCCAGTTCCTATTTCATATTTTGTATTTGAAGACAGAAAAAGCAAAATCTCTGACGAAGTTCTCTTCCTCTTTTTTAATTTAAAAACACCCAAAACATTTTTGTCATTCTACCAACTTTAAAGGATTATGACATTAAATTGCTTCTATCCAAAGGCAGGATTATTTATAATAATTCATCTTCTCTCTTCAAACATTCCAATGACGGGTTTAATAAGCACAACATGCAGAACTTCAAAAACAATGTTTGAAAGAGATGAGAAGACATGCTAAAAACGTAGCCAGAGATTTAAGCTTAAAGATATGCTCAACTGAAAACAGGGTCAAATAGTTTATATCCTTTGAAATCAAAGACATGTAGTGAAGGGACAAGTTAAAACACACAAAAGCACATTTTGTGACTACAGTGATGGACCCCACTTGGCAGGATGCACTTGGAGAAGACCAGTTGTCATTTAGTTGAAATAGCCTGCTTCTTGTAAAATCAGCTTCCTTCTTTCCCGTTCCCCAGAAAAGCCTACAAAAAACTACATCTGAAACAAGCTATAGAATCATCCCTGCTTTTCATACAAGATGGGATTTTCTACAACACAAACATGCATAAAAACAAGGTTCCTCAAAACATCCATTTTGATGTCTTACAGCAAAGCTCTTAAATTCTGTGAGATGGGTTCGAATCCACAGCATGGTAACGGGCAAAAGCATTTTTAAGCTACTCTTGATATCGCAGAGGATGAAAACGAACAGTCTTCACTTGATTTAATCCAAATTCCCAAAGTGTTAAACTCTGTAACATGCTGGCTTAACACCAAATTGAACACTGCTTAATACATTGTTTCCTATTTCGTAATAATTAAGCACTAAGTATTGTAAAAAAAAAAGTTAAGAAAAATACTGCTTGCACACTCTGAAGTCTTTGATAAGGCAATTTTACATTAGAAATGCTCCAGAGCTTATCTAATCTTTTCAACCTGAATTTGCCTATATATGTACATAACTAGCTGCACAAGTACCCCTACTGGGTCAAAAAAAAAGAACTGAGCAAGTATTTAAGGCCTCTGCCAAGTAAAGGATATAGGTAGATTCTTATAAAACCCATTTATTTTTCTCATTCACTGATCCTGGGCACATAATCAGTATTTGCTGGTTGAGAATTTGAGAACTGGCAATGAAAAATATGACTATTTGTGATGCACTGGCCCTGATCTTACAAGAAATTATGTATACGTTTAATTAAGAGTCTGAAATGTTTCACAGATTTCAAGACAACTGCTGAATTTAAGTATATTCAACATTTACAGGAGCAGGATTGGCAGAAGTAACAACATTTTTAATTCAACATATACTAATCCATCTAATTCTGATAAAGACAATGAATTCTGGAATCTCATAAAATTTTAACACTAAGAACTAAATCGTACCTTTTAATGATGTTAAGACTCATGGACTTACCCAGTTTAAAAGGAAAATTCACCCATACATAGTATGGGTTAATCACAGCAGATTTTGTATTGCAAATTCAGCTTTTGTAATCTCTTAAAATAATTTACATCTTAAAACATATGATAGGTATATTGCAGTCAATTGCAGTCATGTACCACTTAGAGCCTACCTTGATCGGCACAAACTCCCTAATAAAGTTGATTCCATGCTCTTCCATATATTCGCCAATTTTGTTTGCAATATCCTGGTCAAATCCTCTTAAGAGAATGGATCTCACCATCACAGTGACATCTAATCCAAGACCTGCAAGAAATCCTGCACATTCCAAGGCAACATAGGAAGCTCCAACCACCAGGGTTTTCCCTGGACAGTAAGGCAGAGAGAAAAGATCATCACTAGTAAAAAAAAAAAAAAAAAAAAGAGGGAAAAAAGAAAAGAAAGTTATAGACAACCAGGAGAATGTATTGTGCTTTATAATTATCTAATTTCTTCTTAAAGTGAGTTTTAGTGAGTGCTAAAAGAACACAACTTAATTTTTTTGAAATTCAACTGTAATACAAGATCAGTACATGTCAGATAAAAAGTTTAAATAGGAGTACACACACACACACAAAAAAAAAGAGTATGAAAATTCTGAATCATCACAAAAAATTGAGTGTTTTTTTACAGAAACTTATGACAAACTTTTAAGAAAAGGTAGGGTTTTTTCTCTGAATCTTGCCCCAAATATTCTCCTACAAATTTTAGCTCCCGAGAGCTAAAAGAGAAAGGAAAGGGTTCAGCTTTAAGATAAAAACACGATCTTCACTTCTTTGAAGATTTATGCTTTCATTACAGTATATGTGCCAAATGCATACAGACAACAAAACAAATTAATGCAAACCACAGTAAGAGGCAGAGATAGAAGTATGAAATTATGGAAAATATGTTTATTTGCCTGCTTTCCATTTCGCTCAAGTGCCTGACCAAGCTACTCAGTTGTACCATGCTTTGGACCTAGAGCATAAAACCAGGGCTTCTCATGGAAGCAGGGACTCATGAAGGCATCACGCTCATTCAGCTGAGACTTGGGCAGTTTGGCAATGCAATTCGCCAAAGCTTTAAATCTAACATAAGCGTCTCTTTCTCAGTTAACAACTGCAAAGGCTACACAAAGGTGCTCTCTGAAATTTTGTGGTGGAATAAGATGTGATTGTGTAATTAAAGGCTACATCATAGTTCCTGTCCCCCAGGGAACTCAGTACACAGACAGCCTCAATTCGATAGTCTTTAACCCTGACATTCCTGACTCTTCCACCTTAATGTTATTTTAAAACACCACTTTAAAGGCTATATTATCTGTTATCTTAAATTTCACTACTACTTATTAGAAGGGAAACATACAGCATGGTGTTTTAGCTTCACAGGAATTTTGCTAGTTATCTACTTTGTTGCTATAGGTTTTCAAGCCCGAAATTCCAAGCTCTATTTCTACTTCAAGTAACTTAAAAGTTAGTCTGATATTAGAACACATCTGCATATCGCTTTTTTTGGTTTTTTGTCAAAATTTTGCTAGAATTGCTTGGTCTTATCAATTAACCAGACATTTGAGATTGGATTTCCCAAAAGTTGAATTCACTGCACTGAATAACCAGAAAAAAACTGGGTTGTGTGTCAAGACTACCTCAATGCCTGAGGACAGATACATTTTATCCAGCTTCACAAGATCAGCTGCTTTGCAGGTCCCCCTTTCCATGACCTTTGAGCAGGGAAGTTACTTCCAAGTGGACTGTGCTCTTCATTACCAAGTAAAACTTCAGAAAGCAAACTGAAAGGCCATAGGGAATAGGGAGGAAATAGGTATAATGACAGCTTATGCAGAACCGATGAATTAATTTTATGATGGACACAGATGATTTATAGCATTCTCAGTTCCTGCTGTTATCAGTCAGAAACAGAATCATCCTAGCCAGCCACCCACAGCCCTGTGGTGTCTACTGGACACCAATGTTTTTGGCACCTTGACTTCTGTCTATAGGTATTTTCCTTCGCTTACTTCCCCTAACAAAAAGTTACGCAGGAAAGAAAATCAGCAACAAAGCAGCCCTGCTAATGCTGTTCACCACTTTCTCTCACAGGTGAAGAATTTACGTATGGTGAATGACGTCATATTCCTCTGTGTATTTACCTGCTAATGCAGTACTCCTTGTCTCCAGGTATACCCAGGTAGCGTGGCCGTTCACCAGTGGCAATGAGAAATCTCTCAGCTGTGTACAGCTTTTCAACTCCTCTTTTATTTGTTGCCTGTGGACAAAGTATTAGTCCAAAGTGAGTATTTCACAGTCCTACCAAGGAAAAATTCTATTTGAAAAGCACCTTTATTCAGGAAGCATTATAGGAAGACCCAGCAAACATGGCTAGGGAGTACCTTAACTGTGTGTGGTCCAACAAATTCTCCGTATGCATTCTCATACGTGACTTTCTTCTCCCTCAGTGCGACCCGATAGCCCCAGTTCAGTGAGCCAATGTAATTCTGAACAGATTCTGTCATAGTCATCCAGTTGTGTTTGACTGTAAGGAACAAAAGAGAAAAGTTCAACTTTCAGTCTGTGAATTCTCCTTTCCACAGCAAACCTCATATTTTCAGACAGATTTTTTTTTTTTATGAGACAGTCACCTTTGTCCTACCCCTTTTTTAGCCCAGGGTAGTTCTACTGAGAATTACTTCAGCACAGACATCACAAGAGGTCACAGTGGAAAAGATGCAGCTTAAAACATGGAAAATTCAGACACTGTGTTATCAATAGTTTTCCACTGGCACATGCTGTCAGCAGGTGACTTTGCTCAACAAATGAAGATTACGCATCTCAGAGTGCCTCTACATATTCCCCACTACAGGATGACAATCTAAATAAAACTCAATGCTATAACTATGCACATTAGAATTAATATAAAGCAAAACTAATCTTCTTGCATAGTAGTGACAGAGACTGAGGGAAAGGAAATCCTTGCCTGCAATTATGAGTAAGTTTCTAACAGGGGACATTCTGAGGCATTCTCCTAGATCATGTATTACATTCAGAAATGGAATAGCACCTTATTCCTTTTATTTACACTGCAATTTTGTCAAATACCAACATTATCACAAGCTATGAATAAATAAATCAAACACTGCAAGGCAATAAGCCTTGTGGTTTTAGACCGGAAAAGTGGTTAAGTTTATGTGCAATCTCTGAAGTTGCTCCACATTGTTAAAGTCAGCACATGCTTCAGTAGAAAAAGCACTTGACTGCGAAAAGAACCTCTGGATTTTTGGCACAAATGACAAAACTGCAAAAAAAACCTCGTTCTCCTTCTTTACCTTCTTCTGCAAACTGCCATCCATATTTGCGTGAATCTTGCAAGGCTTGTCCTAGTAAAGCTGCCTGGTGCATCAGTTTTTTAGGTATACAGCCCACGTTTACACATGTTCCTCCAAGACCTGAGAGAAAGGAGCAGAATGTGTTTTTCACATCAGTGTGGCTGATCTCAAAGGAGAATCACAAGTCTCTGAGTTAAGCTCATTTATAACAGGTTTGCAATAAAAAGAAATTTACCCCATGAGTTTCCCAGAGGTGTAGGCATGACAAAGTCCAGCACCATCACTTTCTTTTCATATTTGGCAGCCTCCTGCAAAACAAATTAAATAAGACACGTATCTAAACATTGGAGGTTAAATTTGGAGTAGATGATAACATCATGCATTACTGAAAAGCTTTGTGACTTTTAATTAAGTAATAATGAATGATTCACAAGGAAACAGGCAGAGAGTCATTAATCTTCCAAATTAATCTGTGCACTCAGCAGGAAAAAAATACGAAGGGGAAAAAAAAACAGGCATTCATCCTGCTACACAACAGCATGGCACAAGTTGATACGCAGAAGACTGGGAGCCAAACTTCCTCTTCTCTCCTCCATCCTGTCAGTTTGCTCAGACTACTTCCCAACATGCCTTTTACTTTTAACATATTAAACAAATTTTTCATTAATCCAGTTTTCCCTTCAAAGATGGTTTCTCAAATATTTTTTTTGAAACCAGATCACAGAATGACATAAGCAGTCACATGGCCAAGCATTACTACTGTGCTTATCCCTTCTATTATCTTGTGGTAGAAGGAAACATTCAGTTTTGAGTACCATCTGTAGTTGTCAGGATCAGCTCTTGCTCTTCAAGTCAGTCAAACTGCAGCAAATTGACTTTACTGTTCAGATGTGCAGATGTCATCCAGACTAGAAAATTGGTTTATTTCATGGTATTTCCCCTGAGAAATCTCATTAGCAAATCTACAAACACTGTATGTAAATGATACTGTGAACTGAAATTTCTTTATTGATTCCATTATTCCCTTTGTGCTTAAGAAAAAGGTAAAAATTGACAGTGATAAGTGGTACCAAGGAAAAACACTTCAGTAAGGACTACATAGCTGAGAAACAACAATGACAGATTCCCACATGAGGTGCAGCAAAATAACTTTGATATTTGGAGTAACCACAACTGTGCTGCACCACATTCTTAGACATGCAAGCAATAACAACTACAGGCTCAGGACATTACCCTAAGGCCTTGGGTTTGGTTTGGGAAGAGCTGAACAGCCTTCAGCATCACATTACCAGTAATACTTGTTAATCCAAATAGTTGACAATCAGAATTTAAATTTTAAATGTATCTTACTTCATGCAAAATACAAATACTATTTCAGACAATGCAGGCTCTAGACACCTCTGGAAAATACTAACATACTGGATTTCTGCTTCCAATTCAAGGTGAAGGCTGGCCAAGAAGCTAATTTGTACCCCTTAGCAGCATCTTTGAGAAAGTTTCTCAGAAATGTACTTAGGGATTGAGGTGCGTTATCAATGCTCGTCTATAATGATAACTCTTATATACAGCTCAAAGGAGATTTACTAGTGTTAGCTAATGAGAGTGCATGGATTTCCAAGCTCACACTCAGGTCTATGCTCACATAATACAGTCCAGCATCGCATCACCATCTCAGTAGAGATCACAAACAGATACAACCACTTCTGCAGAGTGGTGTGCCCACACTAACAAACCTGCCCCACAGGCTTTCAAACCTTGCTACATGGACACAGCAAGATTGCTTATGGCTGGAGTTGTTCTCTGTGAACTGACAGTGGTGGCCTGGTATTTTGGTCTGGCTCTGTGGTTGGGTTGTCAGCTTGGCAGTGTTTTCATTCACCGTGGAGACATACCTCCAAAATAACATGCTCTGAGCACACTATAGAGAGGAAAGGGAATACATGCACACAAAACTGCATGTGTCATAGTGAAAAGGATGCATGTAATCAACCTACTTAAACTGCTGCAAGCCTGAGTGCAGATATCTGGAATGTGGTATGAGTTGAGTAGTTTTTTCCTTTTGTTTTGTTTTGCTTTTTAGAGCACTGCATGTCAATTCACTAAAAACAAATTGAATAATCTAAGTAAGAAGTTTATGCACATAAAATAGTTTCACTTCAACTTTATGAACCTGATTTGAAATACATACATTCATACCAATAGTGCTGTTGACTTTATTGATCTACCATCCTCTATTCTACTCTCCAATCACTTAAGAACACTAAGAAGCAATTTACTTCATACACTGAGTTGAATGAATAAAGCAGTTTATCTTCCTATCAACACACCTTTTCTTACCTACAGCTAAAAAATTATGCAATAAATGACACTCCTGTAGCCTCACAACCTAGTGTACGTATACAACAAAGCAGAGCAGTCTCATTATGGAAATTTCAACAGATGTTTATTCTACTGCAAACTGGTTTTGCATTATAGCAAGCTCTCTTTTACTGTTGCTGCTCTCTTCTGTCTCAAAACAGAAGCAGCCATGTCTGCTTCTTTTTGCAGGTTCTGAGAATTTGTATAGAGCTTATATTCCAGCCTACACCATGATAATAGGGTCCCTATTGATGGGAAAGCAGTAAACTACCAAAACAGATTATGGACATAAGGCACATTACAATGCAGCACTTAGCACTGCACTCTTACATTGTAACAATACACACTCATTATATATATACACATCACACATACATTATATTGCATACATTATCTCCTCCATTGCCAAGAATTAAAACAACACACTATTTCTAAACAGATATTACTTTCAGATAAAACTAGAAACCTCCTGATGTTAATTTTTAATAGGCTTTAAAACTTTTGAATTATGAGCTGAATTTTAATTCAACTACTAATAAACACTGCTGAGATACCTACCTGCTGTCTTCCAATAGCATCATCTCCCATTAGTGGGGATATAGAGAAATCACGTTTCACTCTGTTAAGAAGTATATCATGATGTTTTAATGTTTTTCTCCTTCACAACATAAGGAAAAGAAGATTGCATAAATGGGGCTAACCCATAAATCAGGAATGTCAAACTCACGGCCCGCAGGCCGAATACAGCCCTCCACCTTGTTTTATCCAGTCCAGCACTTTGTTTCTACCTGGAGGTCGCGCTGAGTTTCTTGTCCCTACACTCCTGCCAGCACGAGTCACGTGTGCAGCGTGTGACACACGTTATGCTGCAGGAGTAGGAGAACAGCAAGAGCCATGAGCTTGACACCCCTGCTCTAAATGCTACTGATCAGGCAGAAATGTTATGCCCCTAGAGTGTTGAAGATACACCCATATCCAACCTACCTACAAGGAAAGCATAAATCTGTATTTTCTCTTTCATACCTTGGCTGCTGCCAGACCACCTGAGCCCCCACCAATGACAATGAGATCATAGTCATAGGAATGCGGCACTGTCGTATGCCCATTCATTTCCAGCAGTTTCTGAGGCTTGCTTTCCTTATGTACCTGAACAAAGAAAATGAAAAGGATTAGAGAACACTGAAACACTACCCATAGCACTCAAAAATTAGTATTTTCAGCAGCAAATATTGTGATAAAGGAATGTAAGTGCATCTGGATTTTCTGAGTTCTGCTTTGAATTAGCTTTTTAAAATTTCAATTTCTTAATCCATCCTTGAATAGCTCAGTACCTATTAGATATTAAATTACAAATTTTCCTGTTCATTGGAGCCCAAGGTTTCCTTCCAGAGATTACTTTTCCACATCAGTGCCACTCCAGTGCCTCCTCATGCTGTCTGCTCCAGGAAGAGATACCTACCTGCTGACACATGCATTCCATTAATTTATTTTATTCTTTTCATCTGCCCTGGACTTTCTTAATTAGTGGTTTTCCCCTTCTCCTGCATATATTAGTAGGAAAATGCAACAATCATATACAACATTGTAATAACCTGCAATTACCAGCTTTACCAACTGAACGATCAGAACTGAATGAAGAAAACAATCTCTGGAAATTACATTTTTGTAACATGCCTGAATTTATTTCTGTTTTGGTTTAGCATTTTAACTAAATTTGGTGTCAAAAGGATTGAGTGGGATCACTACAGTTTCAAGAGATTCAGGGTTTTTTGATGGGAACACTACTACCACAGAAAAACAGCTCTAAAGTCATAAACTGCATTTCAATAGATGTATGCCACAAAGAACATTACATTATCTTCATACACTCTAAAATGAACCTTTGTACTTAATGTGTAAAGTTCCAGTTTATCAGGGCTTCAGATCTTTAAGCCTTTGGAGTTGTTGGCAACAAGATCTGGAATTAGTAAACATGAGACTCCTCAGCCAAGGTAAAACTCAGTGAGTATCAACTAAAGTCACAACAAAACTTCTAAGACTAAAAAAAATAAAGAAACCAACCCACACTCAATCACTTTACAAATTTGCTTGCTTTTATTCAATGTTCCTACCTGCCTACCTAGGCAGCTGATTCAGTAGAGTCATGGTAAACAAAAGGAAAGAAAAAAAGTAAAGTAAGTTTTCCCTCTCTTTTCATCTTAATTTTGTTTTGCATCAAGCAGCCCTTTGTGCTCAAACAATTCTACTGTCGCCTTCCTCTGGGGTTAGATTATTCCCTCTCTGTAGGTATCAATGAGTCCACCCTAGCAACTGTTGCCAGTGCAGCCATATCACTGACAAAAATTCCCTATTCCTCCAGCAAATTACACAGCAATGGCAACATTGTGCATCTGTCTGTAGAAAATTAAATTCTGTAGTCTTTTATAACCCTGGGTAGCATATTGACAGTAGAAGCGAAACCTAGAAAACATCTGAGGTTTTTGTGAAGACACACAAAAATAGCTCATCTTCCTTCCTCTTCTCTTCCCACTCTGTCACCCCAATATAACCCTGTCACTAAATCCAGTTTGAGCTTAGTTCCCCTTTTTTCTATTTTTCTAACATGGCCATTACTCAGGGATTAAACTTCCTACTGTGATCAGAGTAAGTGTGAAATAGAAGCATATATGAATGTGGTTTCACTTTATCCATATTTAGGGACATAAAAGACAGAAAGCACGCCATTCATTTCCAAAGCACACCTTCTTGTTGGCTCAGTGGCAACAGGATAGTGGGAAGCATAAGGGCAGACTCAGACTAACTCGCACACAGTCATCAGACTAATTACCAAGAACAGTATCTTTGATGCACATAAAGAAACTACAATATCCACTCCTGAAGTTTGTTTGATCACTACTTATATCATCCTACTTTTTTTCCTTTTAAGAAAAATGCTTTTTTTTCCTTCTAAGAAAAATGCTTTGCTTTATATTTTCACTTATGGATTAAAAAAACTTCAGCTTTTATTCCATCAATGGTTCCCTACTGTTTGGTTCATTTTTCATCAGTTCTTCACAGTCATTCTTCCTGAAAACATATTTAAAGTTTAAATCAGACAAAGCAGATGATAACCTTCCCCTCTGAAAGCATCTCCTAGAACCCTGTTCCTGTCAAGCTCTGCTTCCCATTTACCAAGTGACTTGCTCAAGACTGTGAATCAGGTCTCTGATTCCCTTCAGAGAACAGATCTCTCTTCTTCTCCCAAGAACTACAATTTTTAAAAGCAAGCCTACATTTTTACCAGTTTTCAAAGTCAAGATTATATTACAGAGTTTTAAATGTACCTCCCCCTACCTTCAAAGTTTTCTCATCATCTCCTGTGTGCTCCTCCTGTACAAAACCAACTGGCTGTGAAGTTTCTGCTGTTGCTCCGCACTGCCCTTCTTGAAGCTTCTGTGCTCCCTCTGTGAAATAAAGGATAAAATAGCGTAGTCTCTGGAAAGACCTCCTTTATGAAGGCTGCATTCCTCAAGCGAAATTGTCTGGGGGAGTGGCCTGGCAGCTTCATCACTTCCTCATCAGCGGCATGTCTGTCTCAGGCGAGTGTTTCCTGAGGTGACTGATGAGTCATTTGCAACGTTAGGATGACTTGCTATATTTTTCTCTTTAATAAAATCCCATACGAGAGTTGGCTGGGATTTCAGTACTTTTTGCCAATCTAACAATATGCTTGGAACAAAGTAAGGAAATAAGATTTATTGCGGCTAATCCTGAAACTTTAGTCTTAAAGGAAAATGATGATTTTTACCTTTCTTGACCAGAAAGTGATCTTCTTATGTTGATTAGCTGTCATTTTTTTCATTCTTGTACTTTTAAAACTAAATTAAAAGTTTTTTCTCATGCAATTAGCTCCCTGGAAACTTCTTTCAGTTCAATTTATTGATATAATATTTTTTTTTCCACATAACTCTCCCTCCCTAGACAATTTCTGCCAAACGGTATTGTCCACAATATGAAATTCTCTAAATGGAAGTATTCAAAAGTCTGGAAAAGATCTGTTTGCCCACTGGTCATAACTGATTTTAGATACATATTAGAAATACAGGTATCTCCCGTAGAAAAGGTTAAGCATATTAGTGGAGAGGAAAAAATAACATCTTTGCACATGGTGATACTTTATTTGATATGGTAGGGAAAAGCAAAAAAGAAAATCTAGTACTTGATTGGAATCCTTTATCAGCTCTGCCTTCCTCCACATAACTCTGAGTTACGGTAAACTTAATTTGCAATAAATGGGTCAGTATACACTTGTTTGTACTTAATCACATACATACTTTGCACTGCACAAACAGCATTAATTAGCAAAACACGTGCACATACTTCGACAAATAGCCATACTGAATGTGTATACATTCCTTGGGCACCGAGCCCACAAATCTGAAGAGCATTCACAGACACACACAGGCACACAAGTGCAAAAAGGGAGTCATAGAAAACTGGTCTGTAATCTTGTCATCTCAGTTTTCTTCTCTGAAACTTGGTAATAAAATTCTATCTCATGCAGCTACTGGAGGTACATTGCTGATATTTCCAAAGAAGTTTACAGATTAAAATCATTCTGTAATGGTTAATACCAACATTAGAGATGGATAACACTTGGCTTATTCTTGCTTGAGGAAGGAACACAAGAATTCGTCTGTGTGTATACACACACACACACACACACACAAAAAGCGCAGGTTTTGAACAGCGGCCACAATTTGCACAAAGGAGAATTTTTTCTTCAGTATATTACCAAAGCTACAATCCCATGGGCACCCGAAGCAACTACAGCATTATATTTCATTCCTATAACAAGCTTGGACAACCTCAGGAATATTCATGTAAAACTATCTCTTCAATGAGATAAAAATCTATTCATTAAACAGCACAGATGTTTACAGGAACACTTCTAACTACTTTCAGGTAGATCTGTGCTAGAGGTGCCTAGTGTTAGCAACAGCCCCAAACGCCAAAGGCAATCAAAACCACTGACAGAGACTTCAAAGAGTTTCTGTGCAGGCTGCTGCTGGGGCCTCTCCCTTGTTGGTTCGGGCAACTTACCACAGTCAGGATGACAAAGCAAAAAGTGCTCTGTGCGTCACGTGCTTGCTCTCCATAAAATTCCATTCATTAACAGAAATTACAACAATCCAGAGTTCTGGTGAATCGATACTTTCCAGAAATCAATAAGCAGATAACTTTTTGCAGAGTGAGATTGCTAAGGAGAAGCAGGACTACAGAGCCACTCTAGATTACCCTCAGATACATAGCAGTAAAGCACAATTTCCTTTGCCTGTAAGAATCAACACCACTTCAGCAAGTCTGCAGAAACCCACTGCCATTGCAGAAGGATCCAGTGAGAGATTAACCCCGCACTGCCACGGCCTTTGTTTTTTGTTAGTCCAAATCTACAAGATGGTGGCTGTTGAGCGCTACCTCCCATACAACGTGCCAAGTGGTCCTTCACATGAGATGAACCAGTCTAACAAATAACTACTCTCTTTACCACACATTTTTTTTCTTCTTGTTGACAAAATACCTTGTCTGCACACTTGGCACCAGCTCTGGAAGCCAACAGACCCTTACACGAACTAAATCAAATCACTAACCTAGAGGAAAACTAGCACAGGAGAAGGAAAGACATGGACAGTTTCCCACCAGCCTAAAATGTTCAGCCAGCTCAGGGAAGGATCCCATGAGGACCACAGCCAGTGCTAGGCAGAACGCATATCCACACAGACCAGGGTGAAGGAAAAGGAGGCAGGAACATTTCTCTTCCTGGTCACTGCAAAACTGCCAGATTTTCTCAGCAGTTTGTTAAAACAGTCAAAAACCTCCCACCTTTTTAGCATTTACCTGAATCCATTTCTGAAGCAGACTACACTAAGCCTCCCTGCCACTTCTTGAGCAGAGAAAAAAAATTAAAAAACAAACAGTGAAGCAACTACAGTGTTTTAAATCCATATTCTTCCTTATCGGAAGCAAGCTTCCTCCTGAACCAAAGTCCTCCCTGGTACCGAGGCCTCTGAACTTTTGACTGTTGGTTGCGCAACTTCTGGCAGGAGTGAGAAAAGACACCATTGGTTTCAGAAGGCCTTGATCAGAGAGGAACATGACCAACGTAAAACAACACAACACAACGGCCCAGACCAGCTTTGTAAGCAGAACTGCTCCAGGCTAAGAATCACCTTACTCTGCAAAAGCATCCACCAAGGGATCCAGTGGACAGTCAAGGAAGTGGGGACCCATGGAAAGCACTTGCCCTTCAACTACTTGCCATGAAGGTCTGTAAGTTGTGCTTCAAGACAAAGGTCTTCATTGACTTACCTAAATTTTCTGCATTGCACGGAAGGACATTATCGACAAGAATGAATTTCATATTTTGGACAAATGATGTAATTAAGAAACAGTTGTGTCTACTCCAGTAGTTCAGAAGACACCTCTAATTTTTTAATGCTTATGAACAAGCATGTAACTTGCTTTACAGCCTTATCTTCAGGCACCTGAGAAGGACAGGCTATTTTATATGACACTGAACATTTATCTTACACTCAAGTGAGGTTTTTAGGCTGAGAAACTTTCAGCTTTTCCTTCTAGATTGGCTCATTTCTGCCTTTTCAACACAGGTCACTACCTCCTCCATTGCATAAACTCAAACATTTGGAAGCCAAGGTAACAGAGTCATCATATCATCCAGATTATGACAAGGGAAAAACCCAAGCCTTTAAATACATACCTCCAGCCTGGATAATATTACAAATTCACACTGAGGGACTGCCTTGCAACCAGCTAAACTGACAAAACTGTGAAGGAATGGATACCTGGCGCAGGATGCAGGGAAGTGCCCTACAGAAAATCACAATGCACCTGTATTTCCCCAAGTGCCAGGATCAGTGGGTGGTAACTAAAAGTAATACTTAGAAACTGTACTTCGGGTAAGCTAGACCTCAACGTACCCCTCACACACTTTATTATTCACTGTGACAGAGACACGCTACAGCCTTGGCTAATCAAGAGAAGCAATGGAGTTGGCTGTTGTAGAAGATGTGTCAGGGCTTGTTCAGATAAGGGCTGCATGTGCTGTGCTCTAGTGATCCTGGCCAAGAACCACTGGTACCTTTGACAGGATAATAGCCCCGTGGCTATTCTCTTTCTTTCCAAGTGTTGATTCAGTGCTTGGTTGCCTCGTCAGAGAAAGTATAAAGATAGCTTAGAGGTACATTTGCCTTCACCTGAACTCAGCCAAAGTCTGAACCCATACCAAGTCAGTAATGTTAAGACAGGCCAATCCAACATTATTTACACATAGAATTCAATGCTGTTAATCAAGTGTGAACCACTAATGTCACATGAAGGTCGGTGTATGTGAGCCTTGAATGTTGCTGTCTATGGACTGGACCAAGATGTATGTTACACCCAATTACAAGTACCTTTAGCCTTCTATCTGAAATTAGCTACTTAACTATGTGTAAAGCACCACGTGTGTCACTGCACAGAAATTATACAGCTAGAGTAAAATCCTTACTTTCCCTCCTAAGGGTCAAATATTAAACACCCCAGAAGATGAAAACCCCTACCTCACAGTATCTTTTGCATCTCCTTACATAAGCAGAAACTTGCAACACTTGTATATACTCTATACAGTTCAAAATTTTAGCATTTTCCTTAAAATCAGATTCCTTAAATAAATTAAACAATATCACTGTCCATGTATGCAAGCACCGAAGAAGGAGAAGTTAAGAAAGACTGAGCTATGCATTCAGTCCTGAAGACTTCTTGGTCCCTTATGTGTTTGGTGCATTTCAAGAGAAAAGCAAAGAACTTCCGAGTATTTTAATAGCTCCTTTACCTGCAGAGTGCACGAGCACTGACAGATGATGCTAAACAGTGAAATCACTGTCATTCTTTTCTCTCTGGATCACAGGCCTGTTTTATTATCTCTTGGCTTCCCACACATGCAGTCCTCACACCGCACAAAGAAAGCACCATATGCATAAGCTCAGAAAATAGTACTGATGCTCCTCTGGTTCTGCCAATGACTTCCTTGACATATTGCTGAAACATCCAAAAGATGTTTAAGTGTTTGAAATGACTGAGTGGAAGTATCCCATCAGAAAACAGATGCACAAGTTTTCTTGGCTTTATGCTCTCTTCATGTCTGACCAAGAAGCCCCTAAACCCATTGGTGAGATTTACTTAATTAAGTCACAACATTTTTCTTAGTAATCCCTGACTATTCATGTAAATGAGAGTAGATCCAAACCAACCCTAAATTCACTGAGAGATTGGTTGTGTAACCTGGCTCACTGATGTCCTTTTCTACACTCATTTCCCTAAGGCTACTGAATTCATGAACAAATGTGAATTGTTTCATACAAAGTTTGATTCTGACACACTCAAATTCAAAAATCTCCAAGCTTCACGACTAACAAGTAAAAGAGTAAAGTGCATTTTCCTAAGAAATTTGATTTTTTCCAAATTATGTTACTGCTTATATTTATTCAGTGTGTTTCTATAAAGTGCCTTAGTTTTCATTGTATTCTTGTTAATTCGCTTTTCATATCTAAGAGCTTAAGACTTATCTAAAAGCTTAAGACTTCTTCCATTTAAATAAAGCATAGCTTCAATAGGATCAACATCAAGAGATAACGTGGAATAACTTAACTCAGTTAAAACAGGGAACTCCCAATAGAAACTGGAGGGCTCTACTTCAGCACAGATTTCTGTTAACGGATTCCTGGACTGTAGTCCATGGTATTATTCCAAAACACTGTCATGAAAATATAAATTCTTTTTTTACCACAACTATTTCAATATAAATGGGAAGGGACAACTCTCTGCAGAAAGCTGTGACAGTTAGGATTTGGCTTAGAGTTAGGCTTAGGGTCAGAGGTGTCCCTGCAGAGAGTCGTCCCAGATTCGAGTATAAAAGGCATTTAAAAGCATTTTCATAAGTGGCAAAACATGTAGATAGAAATTTTCTTCTGGGAATTTTTCAAACTAAGTGTTAAGTACTCTAAGCCAGAGGAGAAAAAAAAATCTCATTCTCAGCAAATCAAAAAAGGATAGAAAATTACAGAAAGCTTCACAGCACTGTTTTCTCAAAGGACAATAAAAATCTACTGTGAGCTTTTAATCTAACCTCTACATAGCAGGGCAGAAACTACAAAACCAAGACAAGACAAAGAACAAATACTGATGGAGGAATGCTGTATGCCAGATGAAGCGAAATACAAACTTTCAAGTGGCATCTATCTGAGGGCCTGATCCAAAGCTCCCTATACCTTCGCAAAAATTCCCACCCTAACAAAGGCCTTAAGTGACAAAATTCATCCCTTCCAGTTTAATTTTCTAATGAACACCTGGAGACTGACTCAGCAACATCATCCAGTCTGTTTTTCCCTCAGGATGGGCCAGCACTGTGTTGTGAGCAGGCTGCAGTCCACCACCTTTGCATTTAAGAAGAATGAGAAGAATTGCTAATGTAGGTCAAGAAGCTCAACACCACAGTACCTCCTTCTCAGCCTCTACACAACCAGGCACTCAAGCTTATAAGGTGCCACATCCTAATACTCTGCAAAAGTGATTCTGAAACTGGCCTCTGTTCTAGCAAAAGAAGGAATTCCTACTTCCAGCCATCTCCTTTTGCTTTTCTAAATATCCATTTAGTTACCATGGAAGTCCAATTGTAATATGAAAAAGTATTCTACTTTACTGATTTCAACAGGGACATATTTGTACTCCTTGGCTTGCGATGAAAAGTCCTACAAGAGATGTTTCTACCATAATAACTATGGAACTCAAAGTCCCACTCCAGCAAGACCTGGGCTTTCTCACAGACATTCCTAGCAGCACTCACACCACCAAAGCCCTTGACACTAACAGACAACTGGTATTTGTCCTAGGTATTTGTCCTAGAAAGTCTTCAGCCTTTACTCTTTTCTTATGTGATTGTTTACAGTAAACCATATAGGAATTAGCCAGGTTGCTCTAATTAGCATTATAGGGGTGGTTTCTGTGAGCATAACATCACGTGCTGACCTCAAATATTTCTAGAACATCTACAATACAAACTCTATTGACTTAAACAGAACCAGTTCTATAAATTAAACAAAAGTAAGCTTCAGATTATCAGTGAAAAGGCAAGTAATGCTAAATTAAGTCTTTGACCACTTCCATCTTCCATTTCATTTCATTGTAAGCTAAATTAACCAGGTTATGAAAAACTTTGTATAAAGCTTCTCTGCCTCTGGAACAGTAGTAAGAGCTGTAACATCTCACATCATTAACAATCTCTATGCAACCTTTACAGAAAACATCACCTTACAATACCAATAATGTTTAACGTAGCTTTTTGCCTATTCCCTTCAAAAGTCACTGTGGCTTTTGGATTTACCCATATTAGTATAATGCTTTGCCTAATCCAAATCAAAACAAAGGAAGCTGACTTCTGGTAAGACTACCTATAGGTATATCATGCTCACAGTGCCATCCGTTCTGCCTCACCTTTAATTTGGGATGACCTAAGAAAGATGATCTTCCTGATTTTTTTCTTTAAATTCCTGTGGCAAATACAAACCTACGGCTTTCAGAAGCTGTGATTAATACTCTTATGCTAATTTTTCTTCTGGTCAGTAAATAAACAGCTCTCTGCAAAAGGAAGAATTATCTACAGCCACACTTGAATAAGTGTGACACCCGAGGCACAGAGAGGTGAAACAGCCTCAGCAGGGCTGAAGCAGGATCTGCTGGTGTTGGTGCCATTCATTAGTCCATACTGCCACCAGCCATGCCTTTACTGTCTCTATGACAACTAAAACCATTTATTCATTCCCACACATCTCTTTGTAATTGGGGTTACATTTGAGTCACAGAGAACATAAAAAAAAGGTGGAAAACATCTCATACAATCAGATTTTTTTCCAAACAAGGCAATATTAAAACTAAACATGACTCAAGGAAAACAAGCTTTTTGCAGACAATCTCCACAAATGGGTTTGAGGTTTAGGGCAGGTATCATACCATGAAAACTACTTTGGTACTTGGCTCAGAAGCCTGTGATTCCCCTGCTCCAGCAGGGTTTTTTTAAGAGAGGGGAAAAACCACTTATTTAGTCCACAGTAATCAAAGTTTCTCATCTTTGAAAAACAAAAGGACTTGGGAGGAAAAATTTAATCTTGCTTGTAGCAGGCCAGCAAACAATGACACAGCATTTATACAAGGTGAGCAAAGCAGGATAACCTAACAGGTCACTGCCTTCCAAACTGTATTGCCACCTAAGTGATACGACAAACCAACCAGATACATAAAGATTCTGACAAAGGTCTAGCTGGCTGTGAAGGATGGGTGGAAAACTGTAAATACCTAACCCTTTTGTGAGCTAGAACTACAGAGACGTGCTTGCTTTGTGTCAGGCTGTGCAAACAGTGGAGGAGTTAAGGAAGTTAAGAGCTTCCTTCCCGACATACTGGGGATGCAGCGCCAGGACACGGGTGAGGTGACTGTGCCAACAACACTTTGTTCTCTGAGCAGCTGAGTCAAGAAGTGAAACAGGCAAGTTTGCTACAGCAGAAGATGAAATGAGATATTTCTGTTCACTATGTAAAACCGGTTCATTGGAAGATTCTTAGGAAAAGCTTAGGACTAGACTAAGCTACTGTTGTTGTCTATGCAAATAGAGGTATTGCATATTTTACTTACTTCCTCCCTTTGCAATTGTTATCTCTTTTATGCAAATAAAAGTGCTGGGTCAGATAGCGTGGCAACAAGGCAAAAATTACAGGGGGTCACACGGTTCCAGAGGGTTTGCCAGAGATGAGTCCAACTACTTAGTCAAAAGTGCAAGGCACAAGAGAGTACATATGAGAAAGGAAATACGCTAAGAAAAGCGAAAGCAATGACCTTTTTGGAAGAAAAATAGAAGGTAAAACGCAAGCTGAAGAGTGGGAAAAAGAGATGGTATCAGATCTAGCTCAGCAAGTTAGTGGATGACTCTGTGAGAACGATCTACAATGTGACACCACATTCAAAAAAGGAAGTTACTGAAAAGTATGAACAAGGAAAGACTTGAATAAGCACTGAAAAACAGTTTCACAGGAAATACCTGAGTCAAGATGCAACAGACTGGAAAGCACCCGCACTGCAACAGGCAGACACCAAAAAAACAGATACCAAAACCAGAGGAGGCATCACAGTTAAAACTTTCTCAGGAGACAGCTGTGGTGAAGTGCACTCACTTTCAAACAGTGGAAAAAGAAGAGTAAGTTAACAATTCAGCATACCGAAGAAGCCGAAGTGCACAATTTTACCTGGCATTTAGTTTGTTTTCTGCAAGCACAACCAAAACTATAACAAGATATCCTACTAAAGGATGTCCAAGATGGGCTTCATAGAGAAAGCAACCTTCAAACAAGAACAAGTAGCGAAGTTTTATCTCCAAGGAAGTCTTGAAAACAGACAAACCATAACAACGGATCGGAAAAAAAGGGACAAGTTCTACACACATTGTGAGGGCCAAGCACTGTTTCTGTTCACAGCAGACATCAAGGAGATCACATAACTAAAAACAAGGGCAGAGGAAGAACGTGGGCAACCATGATGGCACCTCCAGGAGTCAAGTCCGCTCTTCTCCACAGACTGTTATGACACACCTGTTATTGTCACACCTGAGTTGTTCACCAGTAAATTATATGGTCAAAACATTTGCAGGAAATACTGCAAAAATAAAAATATCTGGGGCCTCATTACTCATGCACTCAGCACACAAATGTCTACGCAAATTAATCACCAGTGTTTGCACTCCAGCTGGACCCCCTGTTATTCTGTCTCACAGTTATGCTGTATTCAGGAGCTCTCATATTAGCACTAAAAATCAGGAGCAATGATTTTAGTAATACTTTATTAGTTCACTTTGTAGAATCCAACCCAAATTTCATTCTAATTCTACTATAACTTTCCAGGCCTACCACTGAGCATGTCCTGTGTCCTCAGTGCCCAGTCCTGAAAGAAGCTGAGCAACTTCAGCTTACATAAAAGTAAAACTGAACTGAAAACACAGCTGCTCATAAAATACAAATAGCTTGAGGACTGGGGGGCAGGCAGGGGAAGCAGCACTTGAGGTGATACCAAGATGAAGTCCCACAGAAACAGTCTGTTTGGAAAGAAAAAGCTGTAATCCAGGCTATTTTGATTCTGAGATGTGCAAGTTTAGCCCCATATTGTATAGCTTTGATTGTTCTCATTAATCCTTTCTACAGTGAAATGCATGCTTATGACACAAAAAAAATTAAGTAGTGCAGAGACAAATTAACAAAAAATCAGGAAAAGCATTATCTTTTGAGTTATTTACAATTTTCATACCTTTACACCCACAAAATGTCATAAATACTATAAAAGCACAATTCAGTTGTTGAAGTAAATTGCACACTATTAGAGGATTGCAGGATAACATTTTTGAAAGCACAAGCTAAGGACAAGAGAATGTATTTAATACCTATGTTATGCAATATATATAAGCACTTTATCTTAATATTTTCACTTTTTCCTATGTGAGACACCCTTTTCCTTGTCAGTTTTGTTCATTGCCAATTCGCTTGTTTGCTTTTTTAAAAACCCTTATATCTTACAACAAATTAATAACTCCGAACTTATTATTCCTATTGACAAAATGATGGAAGGGTGGGAATAGATTCAGAGGGTAATTAAGACACTCTTACAGCTAGGAATGGCCCAATTTCTTCCTCCTACTACACACATAAGTTTAAATATGCCTTGTCCAAGATATGCATATAGATAGAAAAAAACCCCTTCTGCTTGGTATGACTAACCATAGAAAGAGGTTAATTTAAGACTGTTCATGTTTTAGAGTCAGTTAAACAATGAGTAATTATCTTATTTAAATTCCATTTCAGTTTTAAAGTCATTACATATCTCTATTTGCATTTCTGTAATTCTTTGGGCTTAATCTTCCATTCAGCCTCTTCAACAGCGCCCACAACTCCCCTCACCTCGTGTTCTTGACGGATATTAAAAACTTTAATTTGTTCCTTCAGGAAATGGATATTAGGTTTCAGATAATAATCCATTGGTACGCAACCATCCCAGAAGCAAAGCTGCCTAGATGCTGAAATATAAACCTTGACGTCAGTTTAAACCAGTTTCCCTGGAGAATTACTTTAAGATGCTGCCAGGGCTGTAGAACAGGCAGCAAGGAATAGTAATGTCTTAAACTGAAAACCCAAAGATACAGCAGAGCATATAAACCAAAGTCCAGACAGTTTGTTCTTTTAAGTCATTTAACCTAAATGAGTGGCTAAAAAAGCTCATTAAGATGCAGTCTTAATTTCTGAATTTGTGTCACCAGATACATTGTCGTCCAGAGGAACTAGGTTTGGGTATAACTCCGTAGCAGTTTACTCTGTCCCAGACCCTGTTCCTAGTTTTCATTATCTGTTTTAAAGCTAAACCAGGAATTTCTAAGTCATAATGTTGCAGTGGGAGCATTAGGTAAGGAAACTATTGTGGGTTAACCCTAGCTGCTCTCAGGGAACTGCACTGTGCTGAAAGTACAAGGACAACTGGACTCTCTTGACAGTGGTTTAAGAGTTTTCTTTTTTCCCAGTCCTTCCTGTTAGGGTCAAGGTACAGCCAGTGTTTCCAGTGCCAGGCTTCTGACTCAGACTGGAGGTTTTTCTGTTGATGTAAATGAAAGATGCTAAGCAACATAGAGCCATAACGATAAGCCTATTTAATGAGTTTTAACTGTTATAAACCTCATTTTTTGTATTTGCCAGCTCCTGCTGTGCTCCTGCCTTATGCAAATTCTTACTTCACAGGCATCTTTATTCTTTGTTTGCCAAGTCTCTGACAATTTCCATTCTGCACAATAAAACTGAAAATACTGTATCATAAGGTAGTAAGGCACAGCTGCCCAGGGAGGTTGGTGAGTCACCATCCCTGGAGGTATTAAAAAGACAGGTAGATGAAGCGCTCACAGATATGGTTTAGTAGTGGACAGGTGCGGCTGGACTCAATGATCTCAAAGGTCTTTTCCAATCAGGTGATTCTATGATAGTATAAAACTACCAAAGTGCTTTAGCTTCAACATTCTCACATGTTTGTATATATAAAAATATATTTAAAACCAGATCCCTTTCTCAAGGATTTGGTAGAGCTGAAAACATTCATTTAGTAATAGATGCTCAATGAAATACTACATCCTAAGAGTGCTTTTTCATTTATGCAGAATGGCTGTCCAGTGCCAGGTGTAAGCACAAGTTATTTTTCAGGCATTCATTACTTCAAGCTCATTATTCCTGTGTTTTCATCGGGTTTTATAGACCCAGAGAGATCACAGTTAATACATTGTCCAATGAGCATCAGAGATTTTAGTTCTGACTCCAAAGAGGTACAAAGCAGAGAGCAGAAACACAAATGTTCCCATTGCTGCTGCGGCAACATGCTTCAATCCCAGTAGGCAGAAATTACTTCCATGGACCAGAGGGATATTCACTCCTATCTGACTACAAATCTTTTTTCCTCCTCAACACTTGCTCAGACAAACCACAGTCTCCCTCCAAGCATCATCTCCTGCCCTGGAAACATGCTACCAGCACCTCCGCCTGTACAGTCTTAAGCAGCATCTCCCCTTGCTCCTGCCAGCAAGATGATGTCTGCCCTGCCCAGTCCCACTGCCATCCACATTGACGTCAAATAAAGCCAGTCACGAGAAAAAAAACAAGGATCAGAGGTTGTGTTTGGGAATATGCAACAAACACACACTCAGATCTATGACCACACTGGCTGCAGGCACATCAAAGCAGGTTTGCAGACTGGTGCACCTGTACCCAAGGAGACCCACCAGAAGGCAGGGAAGGGGTGCCCTATTCCAACTATCTGGGAGATGAACCAGGAATCACAGAAGCATCGAATGACCCTGAGTTGGAAGGGACCCACAAGGATCACCAAATCCAACTCCTGTCCCTGCACAGGACAACCCCAACACTCACATGGTGTGTCTGAGGGCATTGTCCAAATGCCTCTTGAACAGTCAGACTTGGCACCATCACTGCTGTTCCAGTGTTCCACCACCCTCTGAGTGAAGAAGCTTTTCCTAATATCCAACCTAAACCTCCCCTGTCACATCTCCCAGCCACTGCCTCGACTCTTATCAGCGGTCACCAGACAGACCAGCATCTGCTCCTCCTCCTTCCCTTGTGAGGAGGCACTAAACTGCGATGAGACCCCCTCTCAGTCTCCTCTTTCCCAGGCTGAACAGACCAAGTGACCTCAGTCGCTCCTCACACGACTTCTCCTCGCCTTGTCTCCACTTCCCGGGAGTTTTACCGGCAAACCAAAGTCACTTTCCCCCACCGCCCTCCCACGCTCGGATCCCACCGCCCCGAGGCGCCTCGTTCCCACGCCGGGACTCACCTGCCGGGCGCCGCCGCCCCGCTTTGCCCTTCCCGAGCGCGCTGCCCATGGCTCCGCGCCCGCGCAGCCGCCCCCTGCCCGGCAGCGCCCCCTGCCGGCCGCGCCCGCCGCTCCCTCCGCCCCCGGCGCCGTGGCGACGGACGCGGGCGCAACGCCAGCGCCCCCGGTGCGGTGGCGACCCCTGGCGGCTGCTGGCGGGACCGCGGGTGCGAGTGGGCGGCTTCCACTCCCGAGTTCTCCTTTTTCCATCGCCTGCAGGGAGAGGATTCTGCCGCGCGATGGGGCGAGGGGCTGCCCTCCCGGCTGAGCCTCGGCGAGGTCCCCATCCTGGACCTGCCTGCTGCGGTCTAAGTGATGCTGCTCTTAGAAAACCAATGTTTGGGGTTTCGGGGGTGTTTTAGAATTTTTTTTTTCTCCATAATTAACGCTCATTCTAAGAAATCCATATATAAACAAGACCCTCTTAACTGACTGCTGAACGGAAAGTCTGACGAGGCTTATCACACTGCTCCCTTTGGGGCTCTGGACATTATTTATCATCGTTATCTTACATGGCTACCCAAGTCTCGGCCCCATAGTGGTGGCTTTCACAGGAATATGTGGCAAGAGGAGTGCCTGCCAAGAAGGATTTCTATCATAAACCAATAAGACAGACAGGGTAAGATGAAAGCCCTGACCCCCAAAACCCGCACAGAAGTATCTGCTGTTATTGTCAGCTCCAATTTAAACTTTCTTCATTCTCTATGTGAGAGTGAGTGACTTGTTACACCAAACATGGCCTGATTTGTATTCGCCTTTACATCCCTGGAGGTGTTCAGGCCAGGCTGGATGAGGCTTTGAGCAACCTGATCCAGTGGGAGGTGTCCCTGCCCATGGCAAGGGGGATGGAACTGAGTGATCTTTAAGGTCCCTTCCAAACCAATCCATTTTATGATTCTACAATTCTATGAAATATTGATACTTGAAAAATTTTAAAAAGGCTGCTAAGCCAGCCATTCATGTTTTTGGCGGACGGATCATCTTACTGGTGTGTACGCTGAGCAAGCATTGAGGCCAGCAGTAATGCTGAAGCACTGCAATGAAACGTGCGTTATAGACGCTGGAGCCGTTAGTCCAGTTCCTAACACAGTCATTGGGCTGCTCTATAGTCCTGTGGAAGTCATTCGTGCTCAGAGTTCCCCAGTGTAAAATATAAATATCATGACTATTGATCCTATAACCCCTTCTGAGCTGTGATTATCTTACTAATGCTTTTAGCACGGGACTCCAACCATGCTGGCTCTTGGCACTCTGCCACAAAAGTAATAATGGGCAAAAGGGAAGGACAACAAGAAATAACAACTTTGAGTCTTGAGGTTTAAGAGGTCTTGCCTCCCCATCCTCCACTTTTTTTTTTTTTTTTTTGCAATTCAGCAGTTCCTCTTTCTGGTGCTGTATTACTCTTCCACTCTGCAGTGATGTCTCCAGTGTCAGTTGGAATTCCTAATACCAAAAAAAATTACAACTTCACTTAAGACTGTAAGTGGAAAAAAGTCTCTGAACTCACTGTGGGAATGATCACTGAGATTCTAGAAATTATGTCTTCAGTACAGATATCTATAACGGCAAAAATTATTACAATAATGAAGATAATTGTTATGATCACTCAAGGATTATTATATCTTCAGAAACAAAGTTATTAAAATGATTTGCTGAACAAGCTTAGGGAAGGAATTCTATTCCATCAACACCCATCTCAATATTTTCATTTAATGGGGACTACCAGCTGGCAATTCAGTCAATTTGAGAAAAATCATGTTTAAAAAAACACCTTGGAGTGCTGTTATTTTCCTTGAAATTGTTCCTAAGTTTTAATTTTGCTCATCGTTTCACAATTATGTTTTAATCACATTTCCTTTCACTAAAAATGAAAAAAAGTCTTCTGTTGCTGTGGCAAAGATCCATAGAAGCAATAGAAAAAGTAAAGTTCTACATTTGAGGTGTTTTGAAAGTTTGAAAACCAGTGCATCCAAAAATCAGAATTATCCAAAATCACTTATAAGCAAAGGGCCTGTCACTGCAGAACAGGATCTTGATGCTGCACCCAAACACCAGCATTCATTTTCACCTCCTTTATGCCACTCCTCCAAATCTGTTGCTTCTTCCTACAGTTTTAACGGCCCACGTCACCTCTTACGTTAGTTATTACAGCTCCTCACAAACACTATCTTCAGGCCACTCAAAGAACTTAGAGAATAAAGCCTGAGAACTTATGTTCCCTAACTCTTATATTCATCAGATCACACCCGATCCTGGGCTCTTAAAAAATAACTCCTTTCCCATTTTTCCAGACGCTTTGTGCTTTCTCTTGAATCACAAGTTGTGACCAACTCCAAGTTCCTATAAAACCCTTTCCTTTTGGCTAATTTACTCTTACTGTCTTGCCAGATAAATGTCTCCCCAGTTTTGCCTACTCCTGTACTTTGTTTGTGTGCTTCTCCACAGAGGTTTTTTGCTTGCTCTTACAGTGTTCCCCATGTTAAATCCTTTTTTTCTGGGCAAAAAGTATTTGCCCTCTTTTTATTTAATTTTTGCATATAAATTACTTTTTCATGAGGCTTATGAAAAGCCAGGTACATCCATTTATCTTATAATTTATTCTTAGTTGACTGAACTGCACGCATACTTGAAGCCTAGTGTTGGACCACTGAAATGTAAGAAGAACATGATGACAAGAAGAATGGAAAGCGGAAGGAAGAAGATGGAAAAAAAATGCAGTATATTCCAGTTATTACTAACATGATATCCTGATGCCTACATGTTTCATACTTTTTTCTTTCTTTGCCTTTCTCACCCTGTTTAGACTCTTTGGGAGAGAAATTTATCTTCCTCTATGTTTAGAAAACACTTGACATTTCAATTTCTGCTGCTGTCCTCCTCATATATAATTTTCTGCTGTCATTTTCCAGTAGCAAGGACACACACAGGAGTGCAGTATTTGGGATCATAAAGCTGAAGGACACTCTGGATCCTGTAATATCTCCTTGATACAGACAACAAGTTAAACCCCTGTTGGAATCAGAGATGAGTCTGGGTACTGAAGTCACTGGGAGACTGAAAATCTGCTTCAGTCCAATTTCAAAGCACTGATTTAAATATGCTTTGTGTTTGCCTGTTTGTCTGTTAGTTCAATCTATGTGAAAATTCAGCGCAGATCTTCAGAACTACTGTGTTAAGAAGCAGGGCAGCAAAGACTCATTAGAAATATCTGTAGAACAAAGGAAAGTCTTGCAAATCTGTCACAGTGTCCTGTTTTCAATATTGAACTATTTTAAGGCATAGGCTGCATAAGCTACCTGTGTTGGGATTAAGAGATCAGCTGAGACAAATTCATTTAATGTGTAAAAATTCTATAAAATACTTGAACAACTAGTAAAAATAGTAATTACATTAAGATATTAACTGATAATATTCTTTATAAAGATGAAATGTAAGGTGTTTCACTCTGTCTTGAAATCTCAGTAAAGATATTTTATAGCAGACTTATTTGGTGCACGATTGCTGCTGAAGAACCCTGTAACAGAGCTGTGACCATCTAAATAGTATGTCAATGGGACCAACCTCTCAGCTGGTTCCAAGATAACTGATTCTTAGCTCCTTGTGACCATTATAAGAGCGATCGTTAAAATAACATTAAAATTTCTGTTCCCACAAAGATTTGTATGTATTCCTTCTATATATAAACAAGGAGAAAGGCTGTCTCAGTAAATGAAGTGCCACCTTCTTATGAAGTACAGAATTCTTGGTGCTGAATGCAAAATTATCTATATATTAGCATTATTAAAGCTGACACAGTCCTTGTATTTTCAGAATATTAACATCATCAAAACAACACCAGTCATTTTGGAAAGCTTAGATTCATCTTACCTTACATCAGCCATGTAGAAGTTTGGCCTCTTGAATAAGCTCTTGACCTAAGCTCCTCTGTACCCAATAGGGAAAGACAACAGGCACATCCAGAGGGTAACTCATCTTTCCAAAGACAGGCAGTTCTAAAGAGTGAGCCTATCCCTTAGTTTGGAGATATTCAAGTAAAGAACCCCAGCTTTCACGTTTAAGTTGACAATAGAAATCTATGTCTTGCCTATGCTGCAAGTATGACACTGTCTCTCAGGATCTTAGTGAAAATGATGGGGCACAGTTCAGATCCACCCAGTGCAACAGATTATAAGAGAACAATTTTGGTTTAGTGATGCTGCTGATGCAGTGATAATGTACACAGGGCTTTGAATCAGTGTGGTTTGGAATCCCCTATAAACACCTCTACAGGAAGGAAACTACAAATACTGACAAGTACCACAGCCTCAGGAAACCACTGATACTTCCAGCAGTCCTGAATTCCTCCAGTCATGCCAAGCAAACCCAAGTAATCAAATCACCTTTGTGCAATTCAATCATATGGACAAAAAGCATCTTCATGATACAGAGCAAAACTTAGTTCTGTAGTCTTCCCTGTTCTGTAACTCCAGTATATCAGCACTCACAGCCTCAAGGCTTTCATAACTACAACTCTGCAGTCAGAACTGAACTGGGCAATAGAACACATTTCCTCACTTCCCATCTCCATATGACCTGCCTTCTATGCTCCCTCTGCAATACCCAAAACAGAGCTGTAATGGAACCCAGCTTCCCCACCCAGGGGAAATACAGGGTTTCACTGCATGGCCATTAAGCAGCTGCTTGTCTTCTTGCACAGCAAAAATAAATAAGACATCTTTCACCATACTTATGCTACTGAGAAATTTCAGTCCCATGTGTGGCTGATAATAGGAGCAAATCCAAAACACATCACCATAGAACGCAGCTGAATGCAGATGATAACAAATAAACCCACAAGAACAACACTTGCAAAAGTGTCATAAACTCAGCAAACAAAAAAATAAGTTAAAATTTTACTAGAGATACTTAGGCTTTTCGTTTTATACTTTGTACTACTTATTATAAGGTTTGAAAAAGCTAAATGATTTCATCCTTTCTTATTTAAAATGAGCATTAATTTTTTTTCACCCTGTGTTTCAAGAAGAGCCAAAACCAATGCAAATGTTTTTATCCAGGAGGCTATAATAGCACAGCAGCAAAGCAAGGCTCCTGTCAGATTGTGTCTCAAAACTGTGGCATTGCTTTGTTGAAAACAGAGAAGATATATATGTTATATTTTCACCTCCAACTGTTGCTGTATTATTCATGGACAAGTTAGAGGCTTCTGCTGAGGTCTCTTCTAATCCTTCAAATGATTCTATCTGGACCATCATCTTGCACGTGCACTTTGAAGTCCTTTGTTGCTCCTGTGGAATGTTTATACTTGATGTTTTAGACATGTTTTAACACAAAAATTACCTGATTACAAGTCAGTTCTGCCCCAGGTACTTTTCAAAGGGATTGCTGCTAGCCACATTTAACCCCACCTGGCTGTGATTAACTAGCACATCTCAACTTCAAGCAGTGTCTTTGGATCTAATTGCGTGACTACCTATTTCACTGGTGAAAACAATAAGCTGGTTGTCATTTTACCTAAAGGAACAAGACTTAGGGATCCATGCACTGCCTATCCGTCTTAGCTCCCCCCAATAACTTGTGAAAAATTAGCAAATTTAAATCAATTTTACTTACTGGAATATGTCTCAATATGCCACATTTCTATATATGTTGTGAACAAAAGGCAGCTGAGCAGTGCAGTGGTGGGGAAAAGGCTCAAAAAAATCAGTTCAGCTCTCATTAGAGATTGTACACAGGAGCTCAGTCTCAAGAAGCCTTCAGGAAATGGCTTCATTTTTCATTAGCCGTGGCATTCTGATCCCTCCTGTTCTTGTAGTATTTACGCCATTCACACCTCAGCTCAAAGTAGGAAAGTAATATTGCTACTGATTCAGCAGATGGGGAATTGAAGCACAATATGATTAAAATTCATACCTTCAAAGGTATTAATGCACTTCTCATGCATCTCATGTCATGGCCTGAATTTACGGTAATTTGCTCAAGGTCATACCAGAAGCATGTAGTAGACCTGTGAATTGAATCCAAGCTTTCACTTTGCTCTTTGGGCCATACTTCCCAAATGAGCTGTAGTAATTTCAGAATCACTCTCCAGTCCCCCTCTTTGGCTGAATACCAATCTGCTGAGAATAAACACACCCTTTTGTCCTCATGGTGCAGATGTCAAAGCTGGCTACTAGTCTAGCTCTGCCTCTCAGGCATATTGTCACGGTAGAGACCCTATACATGATTCCCTTTCAGACCTGGGGGACCACAGAGCATGACGGCCATCTGAGCACCTAGATCCTTCCAAGTGCAGCAGAAATTTTACTGTTAGAGGGGTAGTACTATCTAAAAGCAAGGTACACTTGAGAAGCTAGACCATTTTTCAACACAAGCGAGAGTTACTGATCCTTGGAAGGATGAAAAATGTTCTGAACTTCAATTAATTCTAACTGATCTCATCCTAAGGTAACTTAGTTAATTACCTGTAGATAATTTCTTCTGTATTTTTGCATTCAATCATTTTTCACATAGCATTGCCTGACCCTGCAGCATCTTCCAAGTATCTTTTAATTAGGATTTTCCACCACAAATCAGAATGCTCTAACCTACCAAAAAAAAAAAAAAAAGGAGAGAGAAAAAAAGAGATAACAAGCATTAGAAAGATCACTGTTAAGATTGGAAATAAATTCTTGAAGCACCATGGAGTTCATAGTCTGACAACAGACCTATTTCCATCCTGTTACACTCAGAATTTCACAGTAACGAAAACTCTGGAGAACATTAGAGGAACCCCCCCCCACCACTACCATACAGTGCTATTTCTTAAAAAAACAACGTAATTGCTTATTTCAAACACATACTTTTCCAAATGACACGGTCCAGGCCACAATTGAGGCACATTTCCAAGCAGGCTGATATATCTGTTCTGGCTTAAAGAAGCATACTCGCTTGCCTTTGTCAGCTTTCTTAGCTAACAGCTACTAAGCAGAACAGAAGATACCAGAAGATTTTTATTTCCTTTCTGAAAATTTCAGACGCAAAATTACAACCTCATCAAATAGATCACAACCTCACGAAACTCTCTTTCATCTTACTACACTTGCTTTTGACCATTTTTCCTTTCGTATAGACAGAATTAGAGCTGAAATAAATGCTGCAGACTGGAGAAATTTTATGCAACTTGGAGAATATAAAATCTAAATAACACGATGGGGCATTTGAGACTGTAACTGATAAGCAGTTAGATAACAAAGCAGCAAGCCTCATACAAGATGATTTATCAAGGATCACACAAGACACCCCTGATATTGTACAGACACATTGAAATACACCTTTTCAGGATATACGGTATGACTAGAACACATGGTGCTGCAAATAAATGGAGCTTGAGAATGTACTTAGCATATGGATAAAATAATTAACCAATTAAAGATTGCATGATAAATGTGTGTGACAGAAATTGTTACTAATGAAGGAACACAAAATGTATTTAAGTGGAAATGCTGGCTTGGATTCCTTGGCTTCAGTTGGCTGACAAGTCTAACCACTGAATGCTGTTCTGTCACCCGTAACAGTGAACACTTGTTACCACTATGCTATCCTCAAGAAAGGCATTGAGTAAAATAAGTGGATAAGTAGGTTTTCCATCAATACAACACTGATAAATGCCAGCAAAAACACCACAGGAGAAACAATATTTTTGTTTCATGTTTGAAAACTATGCTTTCTTTTCAAGGAAAGATTCAAAATATCAACTAGCCACTCAAAAAAGGGCATTGTCTGCTGCTCTGTGCCCTGAGGAACCTGCACACTGGTCAGCATTCATCTTTCTATTCACTTGTGAAATTCCGAGCTGAGCTGAGAGAAGCTGTACAAGGATCTTAAAACTGCACAGCAAGGTAATTAGAGTGTTGTCACAGTATTATATTTAGTGCACACAAGCTATAAAACAGATCAAGAGGAAAATACATTCCCTAAGGTCCCAAAGTTGGTGAATATTCTTGCATTACTTTGCATCTTCAGGACATTTTCAAAAAAATTAACTAATTACTGCTCACAGCAGCCAAGAGGCAGAATCAAGCTGCATATAGCTTTTGCAGTAAAAACCTGAGGCCATGCAAAATTTGTCTCATTTGGTGCTTTGCTTTAAACTCAAAACAGTCCAAATACATGGACATTTTGAGTGAATCTGAATCTTTATGATACATCAAAACATATGAAACTAATGTTGTTATGTGAAACCAAGTCGAAATGCGTTAAGTTTTACTGAGTTTTGCTTTTTCTATATCCAAATGCCAGAAGAAAGCTACAAGATGAATGTACTCTATTTATCAGGTTATTAACCAGAAGAGGAATGCTGGCAGAACCCATTGTGAAACATGAGTTTTGTACCAGTTCAGGTAAAATACTTAAGACTCTCAAATAATTAAGAATTACAATAGATTATTAAGAACTGCACAAAACAAAATTCTTTTTGTTACCTGCATTGTGGAGATTGCACATACATGTGTGTTGATGACTGTTGTGTGGAATGTCTTTGTCTGCCTTCACCTAGAAGAAAAAACCTTCTCTCAAATTCTAGTGAATGGTAGGACTGCTGTTATTATGAAGTGTTTCATATAAATGCTTCATAAAAGAGTTTTATAAATCTCAGTGGAAAAGTCAATCCAACTATCATCTTCATTCAGCAGCCTGCATTTCTTCAGAACAAAACCTATAAGTAGAAGGAAAATGTGTTCTCCAGGCCCTGTATCACCAGGAGGAAACGATCCTTTCAGGTTTGCAGTGAGATTTTATTTCCATAGTCGGAAGGGGCAACTCAGGACCACAGATCCTCTCACCCAAAGTTTTGTTCCACCAAATGGCTGGTTGGGACCTAGGTCTCATGGACCATACTCATAGAATCAGAGAATGGTTTGGGTTGGGAGGGGCCTTAAAGATCATTCAGTTCCAACTCCCCTGCCACAGGCAGAGACACCTTCACCTGGATCAGGCTGCTCAAAGTCTCATCCAACCTGGCCTTGAACACCTCCAGGGATGGGGCATCCATGACTTCTCTGGGCAACCTGTTCCAGTGCCTCACCACCCTCACAGTAAAAAATGTCTTGCTCATATCTGCCCTCTTTCAGCTTAAAACTGTTACCATTTGTCCTGTCACTGCACTCCCCAATAAAGAGTCCCTTCACATCTTTCCACTAGGCCCCTTTTAGGTACTGGAAGGCTGCTATAAGATCTCCCTAGAACCTTCTCTTCTCTATGCTGAACAAGCCCAACTCTCTCAGGCTTTCCTCGTATGGGAGGTGCTTGAGCCCTGTGATCATCTTTGGGGCCCTGTTCTGGACTTACTCTAAGAGATTCATGTCTTTCTTGTGCTTAGGAGTACAGTACTCCAGGTGAGGTTTCACGAGAGTGGAGTAGAAGGGCAGAATAATCTCCCTTGACCTACTTGGGAAAGCCTCACAAGTGACATGTGATAGGTCGAGAGGAAATGGCCTCAAGTTGTGCCAGAGGAGGCTCAGATTAGACATTAGGAAAAATTTCATCACCTAAAGGGCTGTCAGACACTGGCAGAGGCTGCTCAGGGAGGTGGTAGAGTCACTATACTTGGAGATGTTTAAAAGAAGGGTGAATGAGGTGCTCAGGGATATGCCTTGGTAGTGGACAGGGACAGTTGGACTTCATGATCTCAAAGGTCTTTTCCAACCAAGCGATTCTATGACTCTATCCCCACGTCCCCCACTTCCAACACATCCCCAGAGAAGCACTGTGCCTGGTTAGTGACCCCACGACACAAACCCCAACAACACCCCTGCACCCTGTGGGTGAGTGCCCTTTCCCGAGAGGAACCTGCAAGACACACCCCAACAGGATGGGGGCGGAGGGGGTTACCCACTCGTCGTTTCCCTTCATCCCCTCAGGTCATCTGAGCCAGGCGCCTCTGGCCACACAAAGGAGGCAGCAGCGCCAGGCAGGGCAAACGGAGGAGGGAGATGATACAGAAAATGCCGGTGAATAAACTCTCTAATTTCTCGAAAAACAGTATCTGGAAAAACACTGGGAAAAAAAACATGCTACAAAGAAAATATGCTATGACAGGGGCATTGTGTCTAACTTTCAAAAAATACAGTTTACTTAGATGAAAGTTAACTCTGCGAGGGCGATCAGCTTTAAATTGGAATGGGGAAGGTTTAGATTGGACATTAGGAAGAAATTATTCACTATGAAGGTGGTGAGGCACAGGTTGCCCATGGCAGAGGGGGTTGGGACAGAATGATCTTTAAGGCCCCTTCCAAACCCAAACCATTCTATGATTCTATGATTCTGTTTCAGTGCTGGACACATGAAGGAATGATTTCCATCAATCTTGCTTAATGAGACAAGAGCTGGTTACAGAATATATGCATATATTACATGCATATGTATACATTTTCCTAGAAATCTTATGCATATTCTTTTACTTTCCAAGGACTAATATTATTCTGAACTTCACAACAGCCAAAGCTCTTGCCGATTGGAGCTTTGGAGCTCTCTGTCTGACCTTTCATTTTAGCTAGGGAAATACTACAAACAGAGGTGATTATATGATAGTGTTAGCAATGACAGATGTTTTGTTTTAGAAGCAGATCATGGTAGACATAAGGTTTATCTTAGCGAAACTTCGTAGGCTGGAATGGAACTCTGTTCAGCTCATACCATACTTAATAGAAGAAGTTAAAATTTCTCAAAGAACAGCGTCTGGAAAGACACTTTGAGAAAACCACGCAATAAACATGCTATCAGAGAGACATTCTGTATAACTTTCAAAAAATACAGTTACTTAGATGAAACTTAACTCTGCAAGGAGGAACCACTTTAAATTGGAAGGGAGAAGATTTAGATTGGACGTTAGGAAGAAATTATGAAGGTGTTGAGGCACTGGCAGAGGTTGCCCAGGGAAGCTGTGGATGCTCCCTCCCAGGCTGGATGAGGCCTTGAGCAGCCCGGTGTGGTGGGAGGGCTCCTTGCCCACGGCCGGGGGGTGGAACTGGATGGGCTTTAAGGCCCCTTCAACCCCAAACCGTTCTGTGATTCTTGTGCCGGAGGGAGGGGGCGCGCTGAGGGGAAGAGCCGCGGCGCTGGTCGGGGAGGCGGCGCGGAGGGAGGGCAGCCGGGCTGCGGGAAGCGAGGCTCCGCGCTGGGACTGGTTCCTTCGCAGCCATTTTCTGTCCAACCAAACAGCCGATTTGCGGAGGGAGCCAACCAGGGCCGCACTGGAGGTTTGTGCCTGGCTCCGGCCAATGATTGGTAACCGGTTCCACTGCAGGCTCGAATGAAATGTCCGTCTCCCTCCCCGGGCCCCGGCGCCGCTGCCGCGGGGACCAGGAAGTGGGGGGGCAGCGGCGGCGGTGCCCGGGCCGCTCCTCGCTTTGTGCGCCCGGAGCCGCGGGGAGCGGAGCGGGGAGGGGGGGAGCGGGGCCGGGAGGCGGCGGCGCGGGCGGGCGGGGAGGCGGCGGCTGAGGCGATGGCGGCGGCGGCGGCGGTGTTGGCAGTGGAAGCGGGGGTCGTGGCGGGGGGAGCGGGGCCGGTGTCCCCTCTCACGTGGGCACGGTCCCCGTCCCCGCGGCTGCGAGAAGGTGCCCGCCCGCCCCCGCCCCGGCTCCATTTTGCGGCCTGGGCTGGGGGGCTGAGGGGGGGCGAGGGCGGGACCGGAGCGACCTTGCCCCGCGGCCGCGGGGAACCCGGTGCTCTCCCGGTGGCTCTTGAGGTCGTGGCGGGGTGCCTGGTGCCGCCGGTGAGGTGGCGGGGTGCCCGGTGCCCCTCGTGCACCGCAGAGGTCGTGGCGGGGTGCCCGGTGCCCCTCGTGCACCGCAGAAGTCGTGGTGGGCTACCTGCTGCCCCCATCCCTGTTGAGGTGGCGACGGGGAGTATGGTGCCCCCCCCCCATCCCTCGGTGGTGTGGTGGGGGGGTGTCCGGTGCTCCCCGTCCCCCGCTGAGGTTGTGGCGGGGCCCCCGTGGCTGCCCTCTGGGAGTGGCGGGAATGTGTGTGTTTGTGCGTGTTTGTGCGGGGGGGAAGCGGCTTTGTGGCGGCCTTGTCGAGCGCGGGCGGACGGTGCTCGCTTTTGTCTGGGCCCGCCGAGCCTCCTCCCCTCGCCGCGGGAGCGGGGGGACCGGGCCCCCTCCGTGACCACGGCTCCAGCTGGACTGCGGGAGGAGAGCGGCTGCCGCCCTCCCCGCCGTTGTTTTTGCTGAGAACGAAATTTCCTGGAAGAGCTGATGGTGGTTTGCAGGGATAAGGAGTGTAGGAGGGCGCACCGCGAATGCTGTGCTCATTTTTGCGCCCCTCAGTACAAGAAGGACATTGAGGTTCTGGAGCTCGTCCTGAGGAGGGCAACGAGACTGATGAAGGGGCTGGAGAACAAGTGTTACGGGTAGCGGCTGAGGGAACTGGAGTTGTTCAGCCTGGAGAAGAGGAGGCTCAGGGGAGACCTTAGCACTGTCTAAAGCTACCTTAAAGGAGGCTGTAGTGAGGTCTCTTCTCCCAAGTAACAAATGGTAAGGACTATAGGGCATAGCTTAAAGTTGTTTCAGGGGAGGTTATATTGCACATTAGGAAAAACTTCATCACCAAAAGGGTTGTCAGGCGCTGGCACAGCTGCCCAGGGAGGTGGTTGAGTCGCCATCCCTGGAGGTGTTTAAAAGATGGTTAAATGAAGTGCTCAGGGATATAGTTTAGTAGTGGACAGGTACAGTTGGACTTGATGATCTCAAAGATATTTTCCAACCAAATGATTCTGTAGTTCTGTGAGAGTGACCGAGTGGTGATTTGGGCAGCCCAGTCTGGGCATGGTGCTTCGATTGTGGGGGGAATACAAGGCAGTGATCTGCAGGAGGGTTGTCCCAAATCTACAGGAGGGCTTCAGCTGAAAGGTCACAGCCAGCTGACAGGTTCTGCTGTGCAGCTTCTCCTGCCCTCAGATATGGGAGCCTGCCGTGTCCAGCATGGGAATCACAACCAAGGTGATTAACAATAAAGTAGCTGTATGACTGGGGATGCATTGCCTTATTCAATTTGAAAACAAGGAATCACAATAGATGAGGTGCCTTAGAACAGAGGCAAGCTAGGTGCAAGGAATACTTTGAAGCTATTTTTGTAGATGGAGAAGGTTTCCCCCTCATACCTCTGCACTGGTGCCTGTTACACAGTTGAAGGGCATGAAATGAGAGGATGAGATTGATTTGCTGGCACAGCCAAGCAGCATCAACAGCTTATCCTGTAACATGTGGCAGGGCTCTGTCATTCTCCACTCTACACAACTCCTGCATGCTTTGCAACTGTTCTCAGGCATACTTCTGTGTGCCAGCCATGGTTCTATACATCAGTTACGTAGTTGCTGATCTGTTGGTGATCCTGAAGAATATTGTGTAGGTTATTCACAGACAAATTGGAAAATTAAAAACAAAGATGTCTTTTAGTAATGTTTCTGCAGCTATTAAGATACAGTGGTTAAAGAAAGCTTCCTAGGTCCTTTTGTAATATGTCAGCAATAGAAAATAAGTCAACATCTAGCTTTACTGATTTCTTTGAGGCTTAACCAAAAAGGTTTTGTTTTGTAAAGAACTGTCATGTGAAAGCTACCTACTGTGCTTGAATTGCTTTGGGGATGGCAAAAAATTGATAACAATGACAAACATTTCTAGGCAGTGAGGGATGTGGAAATCTGGGTTTTGTTCCTTGAATGGGCTCTCTCATATGTAGTACCCTTTGCCTGTGTTACTGGTAGATGGGAGTTCTTGTCAATAAAAATACTGCAGCTTTCTCAAAGGAAGCTTGGGCAAAATAGTAGCAAAAAGCAAAATGGAAGTTTCTTTGGGCATTATTCACAGTCTGGCTTTAATTGGCTTGCAGGAACGGAGAAAAAGTGTTTATGCATAATCATTAGCATAGTGTTCCTAAACAATAAGCTTAGTGATGAGGTTGGGTTTTTGTGTTTTTTTTTGTTATGTGGCATGACAGTTACAATGTTACGGGAGGATCCATTTGTAATTCTCTGGGAGACCCAAGATGGTTTAGTCTGAAACATTATTTATGAGCGCTGCGTGAGTTGCTTATGCTCTGCATTGACCAACTCGTTGTATATAGTCTTGGCTGCTAGAGTTTACAACTGCGATGTATTTGAAAGAACTCAAGAATACTGGATATTACCTGTAGACTTTAATATTTGACAATTATAGCAGTTGAAAGTTTAATAGATAACCTTTTATTTGTGGTAATAAATCCGTGAAGGGAGGCAGTGTACAGAAATTGATTGAAAAAAATTGTTCAAGATACTGTGAAGGTATGAAATGTTAAATACTGTGAAACTGTTGAATTCCGATAGCTTGCTTTGTCAACATTTCAAAACAGCTTGCAAGGTTCTTCCTGTAGTGCTTTCAAATGCAAATCCCTAATGTCACTTCACCTTCAAAGTTTTACTTAGAAACTGACTTTTTAGTGCTAAGTTTGTTTTTTTTTTTTTTAATAGTACTTTAGAGAATCATGGTACTTGGAAATTGAAGTTATACTGGCAGGTTGCTTGTAAAAAACACAAAACGTGACTATATGCACATGCTAAACAGCATATGTAAATAACATCAGTAGAATAAAAGGATGTGTCAGCTAATTTGATGATTTTGACTGAAAATACTGTCCTGGTCTGAACTGCCTTTGTAAAACACTAAATTGCCCTATTTCCTGAGAGAAATAAACTTCTTGACACACTTGGCATATTATTGCAGTGAAGGAAGAAAGTAACCAACTTCAAAATGTTATCAAAGTTATAAAAGAAAAAGGAAGGATTTATGGACTTCTACATTAATGAACAGATAATCTTAGTTTTTCACACAAAAAAAAGTGCTAGAAAAGCATCAAATATGTAATTATGTAAAGGTAACATGGGGCTTTCAGTCAGTGTTGCAGGAGGGAGGAGGTGCTGGTGCAGTCTGTTCAGTACTGCTGTCCTCTTCCAGCTTCTGCAAAAGGAACAAAACTACATCCCTTCATCTGTTCATCTCATTTTTCCCTCCAGCTTCTCTTTTATTGCTAAGAAAAGAGAAGGCATGGTAACTCATTTTCTCCTACTTGATCTGTATCACTGATGGTACTCCTACCTGATGTAAAAATGTATGCCTTGTTAGTCCACCCATATAACCATGCTTGTGAATGGTTAGCCAGCCTAGTAAAGAGCCACCACATACTCTAGCACAACTGGATCCACGTGGAGGGCAGTTGTGGCCAGTGATGTCAGGGCTTGTAGGATGTGCAGTAAAGTTGACAGTACTTGTATGTGGAGGGAGAGGGTGGAAAGGCCCTGTTTGGATTTCATAAGGGAAAGGTCCAAGGGAAGGAGCCTGGTACAGCCGAGATGGTAACAAGCCTTAGTGATGCTGTCGGCATCAGCCAGCTTGTCCTAATGATTTTCTGCTTTGGGGGAAAACAGAATGTGGGAATTTAAAGAGGCGCTTGGCATAGAGAAAATGCAGCATCTGTTTGTGTTCCAGGCACGTCCTAAGGGGTTTTAACATTACATTTTTGTGGATCTGCTGGAAGGATGTCCTGTGTCCCCTTGAATGCATTTACCAATCAGTGTCTCTTGCTGACAAGACACCACTTTGCTGTAAGGTGAGAATTCAGTGAGAAATCAGGTTCTCTAGAAGTCATTGGAAAATAAAAGGAAAATAGAGTTTTATTTTCAATTAAAAATTCTTTTTATGTTTCTGTTTAGGATAAGCAAGTTAGGGAGCTGGAAGCTCAAACAAAACTTTGTTGTCTTTGCTGTTACATACTGCTTTACTGTTTTACATCTCTCATGATAAGGTGTGGTGCAAAATTAATCTGCAATGACTGATGACATTACTATCGGCAGCTTTAGTTAACATTTCTTTCCTGCTACTGTGGCAGGAACAACTGTGGGAAGGGTACCAAGTGCTTCATTTCAGCGTATATTGTTTTCTGCTCTCCCTCTTGCAGGGCTGCAGTTTTGGCAGACAGAGTGTGTAAATCCCTTGTGAAGTACCTTAATCACAAGAGGCCTTTGGTTTCCCATCAGGGCACCAGTTTTGCAGATCATTGCCAGATAACTTCCAATTCTGAAGACAAGAGCTTCTTTCTTTGATTCTATTTTTGCCTTTTATGCTGATCTAAGTTTTAGACCTTTCTTCCCTGAGCTTGCATATTCTTTAGTTATTGTTTAGCTGAGCCACTGATACTGGTTTCTTAAGAGAGCTCTTAAGATAAAACAGGATGCAGGATTTAATTTGAGATAACTGCAGTTTTATTAATTTGTTATATATGTATTCTAGGAACAGTTTGGGTTGTGGACAGCTGACGGGAACATGTTTTAAGCATTCTCCAGAAAATTTTCTACCAGATGTCAGTGTAAACCTGCATGTTCATTCACTTGGATCTTACCACTGAATTTTCTTTGATGATTTTTGATCCAAAATGTTTCTCTTAACAAATTTGTCAGGTTAATGTTCCTAGATCCATTAATTTGTATATTCCTAGTAATAATCCTTTTCATTAGAGATAAAAAAAACAAACAGAAAACCACTACCAGAAAACTTTGTGCTGCTGTTCTGCATTTGGATGCTTTTTTTTGCAGTGTATCACTGAATATTTGGGTTGTGTCTTGTACTTAACTTGGTTGTTAGTTGTTGATAAAAATCAGATGGTGGCGTGGTTGGTATAGAGACTGATATGTTGTCACTTTTGATAGGCTTAGATCATAGTCTTTTTTCAGTCATCATGTGGACGCGTGGAGGAGCCTTCAGTGTTTTCCTAGTGCGGAAGGCTAAGGGTAAGGTAAAATATTCAGCCAAGTGCTTCTTGCAGATGAGTGCAGTGCATGTTACTAGACCCAATGTGTTAGAAGCCCTCCTCCGTTATGTGATTTGGTAGCCAAATCTAAACCCTTGACCAACTTTGTGGCCTCCTCTGGACCCTCTCCAGTAGCTTGATATCCTTTTTATACTGTGGCACCCAAAACTGCCCACAGTACTCAAGGTAGGGCTTCGCTAGTGCAGGGTACAAGTGGGCCAGTCACCTCCTGTGCCTGGCTAGCAATGCCATGCTTGATACACCCCAGGACATGGTTGGCCCTCTTGGCTGCCAAGGCACACTGTTGGCTCATGTTCAACTTGCTGTCAACCAGAACCCCTGCAATTCCTTTATGCAGGGCTGCTCTCCAGCCTCTCAATTCCCAATCTCTATGTATGTTCAGGTTTGTCATGTTCCAGGTGCAAAACCCAGTATTTGCCCTTGTTTCAACTTCGTGCGATTTACGATTGTCCAGCTCTCCAGTTTGTCTATATCCCTCTTGAGGGCCTTTTTGCCCTCAAGAGTGTCAACAGCTCCCCCAGTTTCATGTCATCAGCAAACTTGGTTAGTAAACCTTGAAGTCCTGCATCCAGGTCATTTATGAAAATATTAAAGAGTACTGACCCTAGGGTGAATCCCTGCAGAACCCCACTAGTGACTGGTTGCCGGCCTGATGGAACCCCATTCACTCTGACCCTTTGAGCCCTGCCTGTCAGCCAATTGTTCACCTGTTGCAGTCTGTGTTTATCCAGTGCAGGAGGCACTGTCTTGTATTAAAATTCATTGCAATGTTTGCATGCTGAAACTGCCATGCAAATGGGATGTGTAATCTGCAAATAGAGTTACAACAACTCTAGGAGCTAAAGCACAATCCGAAAGGAGAGTTTTTACCCATCTGAACCTTTTAGGGTTGAATCTTCCAGGATTTTGCCTGTTCATGAAATTGAGCATCTGCTTCCATCCAAAGAAGCAGCTCTTCCTATTAAACCTGCCCAGCATTAAGAACTATTGTCCTTTTAGTCTCCCAGTAACTGCAGTTACTGTAGGCAGGGCCTTGTTTCTGTGCTACATTGGGCTGCTGCCTTTTTTAGAATAACTTCAGGGACACTGAAAGTTTATTTTTGTTTCCTGTCTTTTTTTTTTTTTTTTTTATTTGATTGTTTGACGGGAGGGGATTAATTACTAACTGTGTTCAGAATGATTTTTTTCTCATTTTCTGAGCACGGTATTGTTTTGTATGTATTACAGGCCTTGTGCTGAGCAGGCAATCAGATGTGTAGTGGTTGATTTGTTTTGAATATCTGAAATTAAAAAGTTAGTGAGCACAGTTACTCATTTGAGTGTTATGAGATGACTAGGATAGCAGTGGCCACTTTTTTCAGCAGTCATGTTTGTGTCATCCATCAGGCTCAAAGAAATGCTAGTAGAATGACTAAATTCTATATTAATTATAGTTGTTCTATTCAGATGCCTAGATCTAGGTTTAAATAAAATGACAAAATTGAAACTGACTGAAATTCTTCTGTCAAATTTATTTGGATTCAAGTAGTGTGTAGAGATGCTGCTCCTTTTCTCAGCACAAGGCCAGTCAAGCAGTGGAAGAGGCTCCTGGAGCTGCTGGGCAGGCTCCATCTGTGGAGGTGTTAAGTACACAGCTGTGTAAAGCACTGAGTGACCTGCTCTGAGCTTGGAGCTGACCCTACTTTGAGCAGGGGTTGCATTAGATACCTTCTGAGGCCCCTTCCAAACTGAATTGTCTTATGATCCTGGATTAGGACCTGGTTATTCTAAGTGTCATACAAAAGGGTGTTGTGGTGTCTGAAATCCCCTGTCCCAAGGTTGTTCCGGCAGCTAAGATATCTTTCTTGAAGTAATACCCACAGAAGCAATTTCAGTTGATACTAAGCTGTCAGTGTCTGTTTTCTTTATCTGAGAGAGATCTGCTTTTTTCTTTTGCAAGCCTTTTCCTGTCAGTTTTGCTAATTGCTATTTTAGATCCATGATGTTGATAAGCTTCCACTCAAAATCCTCACTAATTGTGAAGTAATACATGCTGTAAGTAGATGTGGAAATGTGCACACAGAAAATAATGAAAGTAAAGATAGTACGTGGAGGATGAATTGGCCTAATAGGGCCAAAACTGACTACAGGTGCAACAGAGGTTTAAAAGAGATTCAAGCAGGAACTCTTTTGAAGATGACCTGGGCTAATGAAACCAAGGTCATTTCTTAACTAATATTGCTAGGTCTTTGCAGTAAAGATTTGGATGCAGGACAGGTCATCAGGCACAAGTAGATTATCACATCACTGCAGAAATACTAAACGCTATTGCAATTGTGAAAGAAGGAAACTTTTTGCAAAGTGTTTCATAGAAGACTGCAAAAAGAGAGGGCAGAAACATCAGAGGATTTAAAATAATACTGGGGCTAAGTAAACTTAGTGCTTGAAGTTTATGGAGAGCCTAGTTCTGCGACAAATTGTAGTAGGGATCAAAGAGCTGAAACTGAGAACGAGACTGCCAGAAAATCCTAACTTAGTTTTGGAGGTAGCATTTGAGATTTACCTGACTCCAGAATGTTAATTGCTTCGAATTGCAGAAGGAAACGAGACATGACTCTTAATGATAGGTGATGTCAGTTTTGGTAATCTTGACATGCAAGGTTGTGATATCCTTGCGTTGTCATTGCAGTGAGCTGAGGTAAGCGAACTGCAGACCCTTTGGAAAATTGAAAAACAAAGTCAAGTCTCCCATCAAAGAGTGCAAAATGCAGACTAAGCCAATTTATATGAAGGTTGGCACATGGAAGGCTGATACTTAAAACGCTGCCCTTCTGTTGGGCAGAGCTGCTGTTGCGTAAGAAGTGAAACTATTTTACAGAAGTCCATCAAAAGGGACTGGAAGTGCTTTAAAAGAAGCAATGTGTGTAATATTCTATACAACAAAAAATAGGTAGAGATTTTTTTTTTCTTTCTTAAACAGCTCCTAAGGCTCCATCCAGCTGTTGCAGTATTGCCTTGAATGTGAGGAGCACTTGGGTTATGTGTGTGTCTTCTGCCAAGCATAGCACCAGATGCTGCCTAAAGTTTTGTAAGCAAACCTCAGCCCTGCAGCCAGAGACAGAGGGCAGATTAGAGAGGTTAAATTGCTCATATTTCTGGGTAGGTATAAAAATAGCATGATTGCTTCTTCTTCCCTCTCCAGGGTCCAGGCTCTCCAGGGTCCAGGGTAATGGTTCTGGAAGAAGTGAGCTGTGTGGGCTCACTGACAATAACCATGTGACCCTTCGGCACAGAGGTCGTTTTCCAAAGTCACCTGGGTACCTACACAGCTGGTGTAGATCAGAGAGTCAATTGAGCTGGGTTCTGCCTCCCGCAGGGTTGTGTTTGAAGCTTGCCAGTAAGGCTGGCTGCTCAGCTTGGATACAATTGGGGTGGGAACGGGGCAGGATAGGAAATGTTGGTCCAGAGAAGGAACTGAATGAAGTGTAGAATGGAAACAGAAGAGCCGTTTTTTAAGAAAACAGGTCAATAAGCAAATGCTAACAGAGTTGTTTGATGTTAAGCATAGCCAAGAAAAATTGGAGCAAAGGGAAATCTGGTGCTGTGCTTCTAAATGTGTTAAAAAAATCTTTGGCTTTATGTGCCAGTGTTGAAAGAGTTTGCATATACTGGAATCCCTTCTCTCCCTCCCTCCCTAATTTTTGCACTGTTTCCTCTTTGCAAAAGAAGCTTTATTAAAACTCATGATTACAAAAATACCACCATACCTGGGGAAAGCACAAGAGGCATTTTGGGTGGGAGCTTAATCGTCTGCAAAACTTTATTTTTAATATACTAATTTTCAAGACACCTGCAACTGGAAGAAAGTCCGTATTGTCTAGAAATTTTAAAAAGCTGGAGACTTGAACTGAAATTTTGCTTTGGCACTGCTGAAATAACCCTTCTTTTGAAAGTGAAACTATTGTCTTCTGTGATTCTGCATAGGTCAGGGCTTTCTATGGAGCACCTGGTGATAGTGCTTAAGGAAACTTGTTATTCTTATAAAAAGGCAAAATGTGGTGTGGTAACAGGTTACATGGGCTGGAGCATTTGCTGTTGCAAGAATACACCCGTATCTGTGTGTTGTGTGTGGTGGCAAAATGTGGGTGCAGAAGGCAATGATGTGTTTGGTTGTTGTTGTGGCAAGTTCTCACTGAAGAGGTGTGAACTTCCAAGGGGCGTAGGAGGCGTTTTCACCTCTTCCATCTCTGCAGAATGAGGAGGTGCAATACGTGCCATGTTTCTGAGTGGTGAGACAGCAGGCTGTTGAGGAGCTTCTGGACCACAGCTTCTGTTCTGAGCAGCACTGTAAGACCTATTTACTCATTCACGAGATAGATGTTTCTGGCAAATGGCTGCAGGTGATTTTAGTAGTTTTGTCCCATTGGAAGATGGAAGACAGGAAGGGCAGGCTTTTCCCAGACTGCTCCAGCTGAAATGTGGTCAGTGCCTCCAGGGACAAAGATCCTTAGCCGGGGAAGGAAGTGCTGGCTCTTTTGGCTTCTCTTTCTCGTGACATTCAGATTAAACTGTCACCCTGTCTCTAAAGCCCCAAGGAGAAGAATTCTTGTTGACCACCACAGAAGAACATTTTGAGAGAACCACTGAATGATGCCCAGAGGAGCAAGGCAGGGCAGGACCAGGGAAAGTGAAGGAAAACGTGGCTTGGAATGTACCTAGGAGTGACTAGTGCCTTGGGGAGGATGAGAATGCAGAGCTGGTACTGAGGTCTGAGTTTTTCAGTGGGCTTGACAAAAACTATTTGGGTGGAGGGTAACGGTGAGTGAAGGATGCACGCTGTGTAGTAACTGTAGTTAAAGTGTTTAGTGACCAGTGGGCTGGTGCTGGGATTTGAGGGTTGTTCAGAGAAGGAGGTGCCTTGACCTTTTCTGTTCAGACTCTCATGGGAATGACACAAGGTTGCTATCTATGTGCTGCATGAACCAAATGTTTCTGTGTGTGGCCTGTGCTTCCAGCTGAATTTTTGGGAAAACGTCACAAAACAATTTCGGTGTTTCCACTGTCAGTAAAGCTCAGTAGGGAGAGAGAGGATACCGTTCACTAATGACAAAATATTTATACTTTGTATAAATGGGTGTCACAGTTCGGAGTTGATGAAAGTGCTTTTTTTCAGCAGTAGCTGCACTTAATGGTATGACAGATGTACTTGAAAGATTTCCTTCTTCTGTTTATAGATGGATGGTGATAGCTCCACAACGGATGCTTCTCAGTTAGGAATTGCTGGAGATTACATTGGTGGCAGCCACTATGTGATACAGCCTCACGAGGGTAAGAAATGTTACATAAATACTGCTTTCTCTTTGGGTGTGTATATATCTCTCTTTGCTTCCGGTTCTTGTATAGTTCTCTGCTGTCTTCTCTCAAACTAAGAATTTGCAATCGTTTGTATTCATAATACCTCACCATATAAAACATTTTTTCTGCAGTCTGAAGATGGGGTTGGCTTTTTCATTGTTGACACTGAGTCCTTCAGGGTGATGACAAAAAAAAATTGATGTTCTAGGAAACAGTTTGTATTTTGAGATGACATTAAGAATGCTTGGTGTTCAACAGCCAACATACTTTTCTGTGCATAATGTAAAATCATATTGAACACTCGTAAAGGTGCCCTGGTGTTACATCTATTTTTTAAATTATTTCTACAAAGTTAATACACTGGGCTTTCTGAAGTTCTTTATTCTTCAGTGTAAGGTTTTAAACTTGACTTAATTATTGCCTGCTGTGCATCAAATACAATCTCTATTAACTTTATTTTATTAGACACAGAGGACAGCATGAATGATCATGAAGATACAAACGGCTCAAAAGAGAGTTTTAGAGAACAAGATATATATCTTCCAATTGCAAATGTGGCAAGGATAATGAAAAATGCCATACCCCAAACAGGAAAGGTAAGACCCTTGTACGGTAAAGAAGTTACGTTAATGAGTTTTATTCCTTCCTCTGAGTGAACATGAGCTGGTAGAACAATACGATTTTCCAAATGATCCTGGTTTATTGGATAAAAGCCTTTTAAAACAACGAAACAGCAAAAAACTTAGGGTTCTGAAAGCTTTTAGTAGTAACTGCTGTAACTAGAGTATCCACAACAGTGTTCTTCATAGGGCTTTCAGGAGCTTTCTTTTTCTAAGACGTGTTCTCTGAAATTGTTGTAATGGGTCAGACTTGGTGACAATCCCATATAAGTAAGAATATTTCCAATGCTATCTTCTTATGAAATTTAATCTGCTTTTATTGAGGTGTATAAAGTTTGGAATAAGTGAACCATTTTGGATTAAATAAAAAGCCATTCCTCATCCTGGTTAGTCTTCCAGTGGCTGAGTCTTTACACATCCAAATGACCCAAGAAATCTGCCTTATGCCATGTAGCGGATAAGGTCAAATGTTGAAAGACTTATTTTCTTACTTCTTAGAGTAGATCTTTTAATCCATTCTGCTGAACTTGGGATTTTATAAATGTTTGACTGTTCTACTGGTTTATATGAAACCTTTTCAGGGCTCGTATTACTTGTTGTTTCTCTGTTGTACTCCAATACAATTCCTGCCCCGGTAACATTTCCTCTAACTAAATCTGATTTTTTTTTTATTTTTTTTTTTCTCTGAGATCACTCTAAATAGAAGCAAGATGTAATTTACTTGCATCTGCCTGTACTTTCATAGTGTTCAGGGTTTTCTGAAGATTTGGATGTTACATTTATATCATTGCTGTGAAAATCTCTTCCGTAGTCCATATTGTCATAAATTTTCAGTGATCAAGATGAGTTTTCTCAAGAATTTAGCATATGGGATGTCAAGTTATCTTGAAAAATTAGAGAGGGTTTTGTGAAAAACTGCAGGGGAAGCTGTTGGCTGGGTGCTGTTGAAAATCTCGCCCTATGTGTCTGAAAATATCAGAGAAACTAGTGAAGGTTCTGCATATGGTTACTGCTTCATTTTTTTTTTTTTTAAATACAGAAAGGTTCTTCTCATGTGAAGAATCTTAATTATTGCCTTTTAGTTGGCTCCTGTCAGCTTCCTAATTGATAATAAGTAAAGCTTGCTGTTGTTTCAAGTCAGGTAAATTAATTTTGTCTGTCTAATCGAATTTACTTGCTTCCTTCTTGCCAAGGGCATATGTTTCTTCATTTGAGTTCTTGTTTGGAAAACTTATAGCAGAATATTAAACCATTAGAGAGACTTGCTGCTGGGCTTATGCTCTTGTCCCTGAATCTGGTCAGCATAAAAAAATATCTGTCATTGCCAAACTTGTAGAAATGTACTGTGGCAGGGCTGGAGCTGCTCGGTCTACTAAAAGGAAGATGTAAGTGGGCTATGACATTGTATTGAACAGATTTAAAGCGGAGGCATAGGTAGGCAACACTGAGATGCATCTGTATGTAAAAGCATGTTCAGAACATAGTTATGACTTTGGGAGATCCTTGTGATTGGCTGTGCTGCAAGAAATAGTAACACTTAGTGCAGCTGCAGTATGATTTTAATGTAACACAGAACAATGATGACATCCAGGGCTTCCCTCACAGGTGATAATAGCTGAATGGGTATTATCATCAGGTTTTGGGATGTTTCCTTTATCTAGTGTTTTTTTTAATCTTCTGGTGTCTTGATTAACGATGTTACGATACCTTTTCTTTACTAGATTGCTAAGGATGCAAAGGAGTGTGTGCAGGAGTGTGTAAGTGAATTCATCAGCTTTATAACATCAGAAGCAAGTGAGAGGTGTCACCAAGAGAAAAGAAAGACCATCAATGGAGAGGATATTCTCTTTGCCATGTCTACATTGGGGTTTGATAGCTATGTTGAGCCTTTAAAGTTATACCTCCAAAAATTCAGAGAGGTTAGTATGTACTTCAGTATTTCCTCATTTATTTAACCTGGTTGTGTTTAACCTTAGCTCCCTGTCATTGTAATTGTATAATGTGTAACGTGCACAGTATCTCACAACTATTTTCAGAGGCTAGTGTAATGTTTAAAAGCATTACAGAGGATATCAAGAGAAAAAGAAGTAAGCGTTTTGATTAAACTTGCTGATTCAAAGTAGTTAAAGCTTTCAACTGAATAAATTCTCTAATATATTGCTGTTAGTAAGTCTCTTTGTTCTTTAAAGGTGCCTATTAAGAATACTTAATTCGATCTTTGAGTTCAATCAATAAAATTATACTAGACTGCATCCTCTGAGGAAGTAGCCTAATGCCTGTTGTTTGTCTGGGCTTTGGCTCTGCAAAAGAACAGCTTGGTTTTCTCGTGTCAGCCTTCCACGTGAATCATTATTCCGCTTACTTCATTTTTTTCTAATCTGTTTTTTAACCTGTCCGTCAGTTTGCTTTTGATACCTGCTAGATGCTAGGTATGTAATCTAAACTGTCTAACTAAGAAATGCAAGTAGTGCCTAAGTAGTTCTGACTTCCTGGAGAGGTTAGATGTGGGTCTTTTCTGCTTCCATTTTGAAGTGACTGTTTTTGCAGATGCACATGCTGTAGTAGCAGAGTAGCAGGATTAGGTTTTAATTTGGTAGATGGATCGGATGGTTTTACTCATCAGTTTTGAACCTCCATTCCAGCTAGTTCTGTCTTCAGGGTAACATATAGAGTGATATGTTTCTGGTTTGTAGCTTAGTGTTTAGTCTACAATAAACAGTTGCAGAGGGCTGGAGCACCTCTGCTACGAGGACAGGCTGAGAGAGTTGGGTTTGTTCAGGCTGGAGTAGCGAAGGCTCTGAGGAGACCTTATAGCAGCCTTCCAATACCTGAAGGGGGCCTTCAAGAAAGCTGGGGATTTTTTACAAGGCCATGGAGTGATAGGAAGAGGGAGGATGGTTTTAAACCAGGGGAAGGGGGAAGATTTGGATTAGACCTTGTGAAATTCTTCACGATGAGGGTGGTGAGGCACTGGCACAGGTTGCCCAGGGAAGCTATGGATGCCCCATCTCTGGAAGCATTTGAGGCCAGGTTGGATGTGGCCTTGAGCAGCCTGGTCTGGTAGGAGGTGCCTGTGCCCATGGCAGGGGGTTGGAACTGGATGATCTTTAAGGTTCCTTCCAAACCAAACCATTCTATTATGATCCTATGATTGTTTTCTTAGATGTTTGTATGTAATAGCATAGAGCATCAATATTCATACTTGTAAAACTGTGTGCAGATGACTGGGAGCCTTGGCTTTCTGTGCTGATATCCTTTCTGGCTGTAGTCTTTGATCTGGGAAAAGAAACCCAGTATCTTAGTTTTAAATGTCAGCTCGTAGTTGCATGATGATGGCACTTCCGTGTGATCGGTAAGCACATGTTCCACATTCTTGGTAGTTCTGAGACTCTGGTTTCTTGTAAATGCTTTTAACTGTTCCTTCTGGATTACTGCAGGTCTTTGACTTTCTGCAGAAGGTGAAAACCTTCCTCAGAAATACACTGCCCTAGTTGCAGTTGTTTCTGAGGACTATGGCTAAGATGAAAAGCACCCTTTGTATATTCTTGTACTATGCATGTTCTTAAATCCCATAGAGTTTTATAGGGCTTGGATTTGAAACTCGGCTACTGCAGTCACTCTTCTGCAAGTTCCAAGCCTTGGCTAGGGCTCCTGGGGTCTTGAAACAATCTCAAGCAAACTATACTCTAACACAAATTATTTCTTTCTTTATTTCTTTCTTTCTTAAACTGTCTCCAGGCAATGAAAGGAGAAAAGGGAATTGGGGGAGCAGTTACAACTGGAGACGGTCTAAGTGAGGAGCTCACAGAGGAAGCATTTAGTAAGTAACGCATTTAAATTTATTACATTATTGCTATGTCTTTTCTAAGAACAGCAGTTTCTTTAGACATCAGAAGTCTTACTTGACTGAACTGTTACACCTGTGATCCATTGAGATTTTCACTTGAGGTGTCTGGAAGATAACCTGTGCTCCTAGTCAGTAGAATTCATGGTCGGACTGAAGTAATGTAGTGATAAATGATGATGCACTAATACTAGCTAATGTCAACTGTGGAATATTTTCAAATGCATACATTAGTGCCAGTATTTTTTTCTTTATACTTAAACAACGATTGTAATGAAAAGCGCAAACCTTTTTTTTTGTACCCCAGTAGCTACATATTTAAGCCACTTTGGTTCAACTTGCAAGACTGTTGAGGACAAAGAAAGCTAAACAGCACTTGATGACTTCAGGAGCTCATCTTTGAGAAATGAGTCAGAGGAACATCATCTCCATGTAATTCTAAAACACTTAGTATTTCTTATATTCAAAAGAATACAGAGACTGGCAACTAAAAGGTGTAGGGCAAGGAGTGTTATGTGCATTCACTGTAGTTTTTCTTCCTTATACTGTGAATTAAAGCCTGACACTTGTTGGGGCTTCAGATTGTTTTTGTTGATGCTGGATTCTTGCCTGTAGTCTTCATCTTGGCTTTTAAAGGTTTTGGACTGGTAATCTTGAAGCTGATAGAATTAGGAGGTACAGCTCTAGTCATGTCTATTGATAAGATTATTTTTTTCAAGTATCTGATAAACCTTTTGTTTAAAATCATTGGTAAACTACTGAACCAGCAAAAAATTGAAGACTGAGGACTGATGACCTATTCAGGGTCTGAAACGCACTTTTCTCCCAGTATGATGACTTTGGCTATATAAAACAAAACGGACTCTTCAGGTCTCTTGTAGCCTGGAAGTTAACCTCATAAAACTGGCTGGAAATGAAGACTCTAAACCCAATTATTGCAGTGCACTTGTAGAAAGCTTTATTTTTTTTAAAAAAGTACTATTTTAATTTTACAATTAAATATAGGTGATGCAAATAGTAAACTCTTATTCCTACTAACTCCTAAGTAATAGCTCTGTTGGTTCAGAAGTAGTACAATGCTAGCATAGTTATAGGTCCAACTTATTTACCTTTGGTATGTTGCAAATGGTTTTTGGATTGCAGCTATTGGGACTCTATCCATCTTGGAAGCTTTTCAAATCCATGTATAGAAATTATTCTGAAAGCTTTTGGTTGTGTATATGCTGGTTTGCACTTCAGGCATTTAAACTGCAGCTCAAGAGTTGAGGGCGAATATAGAATTGGAAACTTCTGCTTTTGTTTGCATCCAGTATCTTGTTTTGGTTTCTGTTATAAGGCAGAAGGCTGAAGGTCTGCTCCCAGTCACTTGTTCAGATATCTCAGACATGGGAGCCTCATTGTGCTCTGTAAAATAAGACTTAACTTGCTGTGATTTGAAAAGATCAACTTGGGAAGCAAATATTAAGCCTTGGCAGGATGCAAAGGAGATGTTGTAGTAGTAGAAGAAGGGAAAACATAATTTATGTGAAATAACTGATCGTGTCAAGTGCTGTAGGTATTTCTCTCCATAGGGAGATCAGATCAATTCGGAACAAAGGTCTTGCTGCAGGAGTAGCTATAATAACTGTGCTACTGTGGCATAGCCCTTAGCTCTTTGTCTTTAATGCCAGGGCTGGGTCAGAGGTCTGGCATTAAACTGTGCTGGGTATGAAACACACACATGGAAGTGCAGTAAACTTGTGGACCTGCCAGAGCCACTTCTCAGTACGATCTGTATTTGCAAGTTAAAGATGCATTAAGTATTTGAAAGTTACGAAGCAGGGGTACAATGTCTAAAAACCCAACAAAAAAAATGTAAGTATCAGCTTTGAAATGAAAACTCTTCAGATTGTACTGTATTTTGAGATTTTTTTATGAGTTATACCTCTTATTTATAAGTTTATCAAGTTTGTTTATGAAGTTTATTTATGAGGTAAGGCATGCTTCAGAAGGAAAAGAAGCCCCATTGTTTCTCTCGTAACAGAGAATGTTACGCTGCAATGATGTAACTTACAACTTAAAAAAGAGTTCTAGTGCTTTGCTTCCGAATAGTGGTTGTGACAGTTGTAACAGAGCTTGACATACACATTATTGTAAAGGTTTATCATAGAGTGTTGCTCCTTGTGTTCTCTCTCTCTAAATCTCAGAAGTACTTTTTACTGTGTTCATTGACCTCCTCTCGTCTCTATGAAAGTCAGAGCGCTTGTGCATAGCGTGAAGGGCACGCTGAAGTTATTCAGTGTAACGTCAGGTCTTAGGCAAAGGTATCAATGGGGAGCCACTGGCAGTGCCTTTTTTGACATTGCCTGCCTGTTCCTCTCTGCTACCTTCCATGTGGCTTCCACATTATGGAGTCCCTGATGGATCCTGTTTTATAAAGCAGTGCCGTGTTTTCATTACTTCCTGATGCGTCAGTATGCTCAAGTGCTAACCTTACGTCTAAACAAAAGAAACTCTTGAATTCTCAAGGCTTCTCAGGATATTAAATGCTGGAGATGGTTTTTTCAGTGGTCAGGATGGCAAACTCCATTTGCCAGTGCACACCTGTATGTGTTCTGCTTCAGATATGTACAGGGGAAGAACAAGGTGCAGTCTTAATTTTTGGTTATCTGATGCAGGGTTAGTTTGAATTTATTTTTCTTAAGTGCTGATGGGAATAAACTTGTTTGCTTGTAACACTCGCTAACAGGCACAGCTGTGCACTGTGTGGGATAGTACCTGTCAGGAGAGGAATTGCTCCATAGCCCCCAAGTGGACCACAACTAAATACTATTTAATGGTGAGAGACAGATCAAACAAGGCTCCATGTATCCTGCAGTTCCTGTCTAACTTTCTTAAAATGCTCTTTCTTTCAGCTAACCAGTTGCCAGCAGGCTTAATAACTACAGATGGCCAACAGCAGAATGTTATGGTCTACACAACATCATATCAACAGGTACGGTATCCTGTCCCTTACTTTCCCTTCTGCTGCTGAAATTCAAACGCTAATTCAACTGCCCAGTTCTGGAAGATGAGAATGAATTTTATTTAGGCCTTTGGTGGTGGCTGTTGTGACGTTCCAACACTGGTGATTCGAGGCTGCCTAGCTGTGATGCAGTTTCAGAAAAGATACACTCGAATGTAAGCTTGCATTTTCTTTCTCTAGATCTCTGGTGTTCAACAAATTCAGTTCTCATGATTTGAAGAAAACTTTGGATCTGGGAAAACGAGACGGAAAAGCTGTGCAACTCTAACGAAGAGGCAGTTTTAATGACTGGTGAAGAGATTTATCTCTTTGTATATTAAATAGCTGTAATGTAGCTACCAGAAGGCTTGACTAATTGAGGTGTGAATTCTGACTCAAATCTTTTTCATGATGATTTTAAAAAAAAATAATTGGATTTTAAAGGTATTAAAGTATTTTTGTTTTGTACAAGAGTTTGTTGCTCTGTATAACTCCTGTATGCATTGTATATTGCAATTTATTACTGTCAGAGATTTGTAGACAGTTTCTTATTTTCATATTGAATCATGTTACTTTTGTAATTCAGGTAAACAGCTGGGTTAATTCATGTTTACCCTTTGAATAAAATTGTAAGGGTAAAGTTCTTTTTTGAATGCAAGTTGCCTTTATTATAAAGATTGAGTTGGTCTTGAAGATGTAACTTGTCTTGCATGACAACCTCAACTGACTTTACATGTCAGCATATTTATTTGAAACTTTTGAAAGGGACTTCTTCCTCATGAAATGAGCAGCTCAAAAGAATTGCTAAACCTGTTTTTTTATGTAACTTCAGAATTAAAAGTGAATCAAAACCAACCAATGCTCTACTGCATTTAGAGACTCAGAGCTTATCAGCACTGTTGATGAAAACACTTGACTGCGTATGACACCAGTCGTCATTTCATTATTTTTTTTCAGTTACATTAGCTGTCCTGAGACTGACTTTGTTATATTTAAAGGTAGTCTTTTTGCTACTGAAAGAATTCTTCCTTTTTATGTGTTGTTTCTAGAATCCAAAACTTAGAAATTCGAGGGAGAGGGATTTTATAGTCCTTGTGGTAAAAGATCTCATTTTAACTTTTTACTGAAATGTTTTAAAGTTTCTTGTGAGACTGTTGGAACTCGACTGTGTTAGCGGCTTTCTATGTACAGGCTGCGTGTGTGTGTGCGTGCCTGAAACTTGAACTCAAGTGATACAAATCTGAAATGGAAGGCAGACTTCTAGTCTGCTGTCTCTTTCCCAGTTTTGCAATAAACTCTACCTAGATGATGTAGTTCTTCATATTTAGTGAGCTGTTCTTAGTCCTATTGCTGTTTCTTTAAATATTGGGTGGGTAGTTTTGTTAGATGCAATGTCTTAGCCTGTTAGGATAGGGGCAGTGGATTTAGTAATATATCTTATTCAGACTGAATTTGGGGGCCTTTTGATATTTTTACTGTTTGCAGTAGACTGAAATGTAATATAATCTTTCCCACATACTTGTCATTAATTTAAGCAAACCGCACTTTCAATCTGTTGCCATATAATTTCTTGCTGGATTTGTCTTTTTTCTTTTTTTTAAAAAAAAAAAGTTTAAAATTGAGAAAATAGCTTAAACTAAGACATCCCAGAAGCCTGAAACAGCCAGCTCTTTGCCAAACCAAACTTTTATGTATGTGCAGATTTGAACAGTGTTTTTTACAAATCAGCATCGTGCTGCCAGAGCCTCTGAAGGCGATCCTGTGTTCTTTTGTGGCGATCTGGGCAGATGTTCTGGGTTTGTAGCAGTCTGTCAATCTTCAGAAGCTATGACTGAAGAAATGGAGTTTTTCATTAAATGAATAACGCAATCCCTGTACGAGCCCCTTCTGTTTGTATTCCCTTCATTTCAGGCCGTCGTACCCTGTTGTTGAGTATTCTAGGTTTGCAATGGAAAAAGCTGTGATCACAGCTAAGGAGAAGCTAGGAGAGATTTGGCTGTTGGATGTGCAGAAAGGGGGCTGAGGTCATCCATAATATTTGCTTGAAACCAGCTACATTTTTCAGTCTGCTGTTTCTTCTGTGAGTTTGGGTGAAAGTGTTTCGAGTTTTTGGTTTACTCAAGCTGATCCTGCTTGGGTTTTCTCTTTTTCTTCCCGCCCCTCACTCCTGGAGCTCCAGGGCAAGAGCTGCAACCAACTTGCTCCTTCACTTCCCAAAAATACTCATGTAGAAATAATAGAACAGCACTTTGTTTGGTCTCTCTCTGAAACCATTCACCTAATAAAGTTTGCAGGGTACTGTAGTACTGGTAAAACGGATGTGATCTAAGGAAATACTTGCCTAATTTATAGCGGTAGCAGCACAACCACTGTGGAGTCTTCGTTTTTGTTGACAACTGGAATGTGCTGTGTGAGTACTCGGTTTAAAAGTGCCTTAGACCCAAACCAAGAGTAACCACTCCTGCTGTATCCCATCTGCTTCTAGAAAACTGGTGTCTTTGGTTCTTTGAATGTTTTGTTTGAACAAACAGAACCCCAAATTGAGCTGGAGACAGCAGTAGCAGCCTATGCTGAGCTTTGAGAAAGGCTGCTTGAAATAGCAGTGATGTTCAAAAGTCTTTTCCTAAGCACAGTGACTTTTTTTAGGTGTCCTTCCAAAGCACAAGCAAATTTTACTACGTTAATGTTTTTAATGAATTTCTTTGTCAATCATTCTGACCTGTCTTTATAGAGTGCTCATGGTGTCTTTAAAAGCACAGAAACAGATTTCTCTCCAGTCAAAATACAGTTACGAGAAAAGCTAATTCAGATGGCGTTCTTTCACATCCCATTTTCATTATAGGCCTGACGGCAGCTGAGGCACTGCCTTTACCAGTCTTGCTGATGTAGATATGTATCTTTACTGTTTCATTTATTCCTCAGCTCTGCTCTCTGTTGAACACTAAAATAGGTGGCTGGATGGTGTAGCCAGAACACAGAAGGAGTCTTGGCATGAGGCAGTACATCCACAGTATTTAGTGACCCACGCTGATCTGCCTGGAGCTAAAAATCAGCATGAATTAAGTGGGCTATACTTTAAGTAGACGTCTTCCTTGAACTGCACCCTGGATACAATGTGAATCGTGTCTCATGAGAGTTTCAAGATGAAGCTCATTAATGTGTTGTAAGCATCTACAGGCAATTTCTCTCTTGCCTTCCGCAGGAGAGGGAGCATATGGAGAGCTGCACGCTCACAGGAGGTTCCTCAATGCGAAGGGTCACGGAGAGCAAAGGGGAGAGCCAGAGGGTAGTGTTTTCCCCAGCCCGTTGCTGTTGTGATAAGAGCTGGCAGCAGCCTTGCTTGTAGCTATAAAATTCTTGATTTTGCAGAGCTTTGAATGTGATTAATGTTCCAGTTAAGTCACACAGACTCGGTGCTTCAGTTATATTTACAGTGATAAGACAACTTGGTTTGAAATCACTGAATTCCTCAATGGTCCAGGCAAGACTATTTGCAGTTTTGATATGTACTGAGTAGAGGAAAGGATTTTTTTCACTTAAATTTGAAGTGAATTTTCATATGTTTATAAACAAAAAGCCAGTACATAGGTTGTAAGATGAATAAAGCTATGGGGAAGTATTTTTTTATATATGGCCCAAGCAGTCCTATAGGAAGAAGTTAAACATTGATAATGCAGACAATGGTTACTCATATTCTCCTGTCAAATTGTTTTGGTGAAAAGAGCAGTGGCAGAAGGATGCCTTTTGACTAAGGTACAGGTGAAGAGATGTGCCTGGTTGAGAACACGGACTGATTTCTCTCTCTGAATAAAAAGAGATGTTGTTCTGTCATCACACTTTTCCCCCTTTAAAAGGCTGAAAAATACTATACTTAAGTACCCGAATATTGATCTGTTTACCTATTGATTTGTGAAATTGGCATCATAATGGACTGCACAGTCACCTCTGACCCTCAGTCCATAAACATTTAATGGGAAGCTCTCCAGAAACTTAGTGCCATTTCAACTTGTGCCGATTTCCAAGGCCAAATGCTCTGGGGACTGAGGACAGTTTGCTCCTGTGGGCAATAGTTTCCAAAGTGGTGTCAGCTGCACCAAGTTTATTAAATTGTAGTCTCCCAAGTGTGGCTGCGGAGGCAGGGAGAGCGGTGAGGCAGTGCACAGCAGCTCCGAGGGAGTCAGCTACACCGCTTTGGGAAATCTTCCAGGCAAACTGCCAAGGTCAGTTCCTGGAATGTCTTATTGCAGCACACTGGACCAGAGAATCCATTCATCAGAAGCAATGTCGCCTGATTTGGTTTTGTATGGAAGTTGGAGAGTTTAAATCTGCTGGGCAGAGATGCATCCTTCAGGCCCTAATCTAATCTCTGGGTGCCTGATACTTAATGTGGCCCAGCCTGTGCAGCTGAGACAGCAGAGACTGCAGCTGATTTTTAGGATGGAGCTGCCTGAAAGCATTTGGTTTCTGGCTAACAAAGCACAGCAATACATGGCTCAGTGCTCACCCCCGGAAGGTGCATCAACGACTGTGCAGTGCAACCAAAGTTTTAGCAGCAATTTTAGCTCCTGGTTAGAATCAGCACAGGTTTTTAGTCCTGTTCAGGGAGCAGACAGCCTTTCCCCACAGATCACTGTGGGCAGTGTGAGTCATAAATAGAATGATAGAGTCAGAAGGGTTTGGATTGGAAGGGATCATGAAGGTCATCGAGTCCAAGCACCCACTTCCCCCCCAGAGTGAGCACTGCAGTGAGGCCTCCCTGCACCTGGGGTAATAGTGGCTAAAGTGCTTTCCTGCTGCTTCTAAACTGTTGTCACTGTGTGTTTTATCTTTGCACAATAAATGAACAAAAAAAAGGGTTGTTTCCAACTCAGAGTCGTTCCCTGCCTTAGTACATGGCTCTGCCCAAACTAAGGGTGAAGCATGGACCTAGTCACTGGCTGTAGCTTCCCCAGTGACAACTACAGCAGAAAAGTGACAACTACAGCAGAAAACTGATCTCTTTGATGTATTTCATAGGATGTTTTGGGTTGGAAGGGACCTTAAAGATCATCCAGTTCTACCACACCCCTTCCACAGGCAGGGGCACCTCCCACCAGACAAGGCTGCTCAAGGGCCAGTCCTGCTTGGCCTTGAGCACTTCCAGAGAGGGGGCATCCACGACTTCTCTGGACAACCTGTCCCAGTGTCTCACCACCCTGCCAGTAAAAAAAATTCTTCCTGATATCTAAACTAAATGTCCCCCTTTCAGCTTCAAACCGTTATTCCTCATCCTATCCCTGCACTCCCTGGTAAAGAGCCCCTCCCCAGCTTTCCTGTAGCCCCCTTTAAGTACTGGAAGGCTGCTATAAGGTCTCCCCAGAGCCTTCTCTTCTCCAGGCTGACCAACCCCAACTCTCTCAACCTGTCCTCATAGGGGAGGTGCTCCAGCTCTGATCATCTTTGTGGCCCTTCACAGAACTTTGTGGTATTTTCTTCAGGTGGATCTTCAGCACAGCAGAAGTGAGAGGCCAAAATACAGAAGACTCTTTTTTAAGTCAACGGTATAATTCGTTGAATAAGGACATGGAATATGTCTGAAATGAAAACTGCTATGACGGGAGCATCTCCCACCCAAAAGAGCACCCTGCCCATGGCAAGGGTGGGTTGGAACTGGATGATCTTTAAGGTCCCTTCCAACCCAAACGGTTCTATGACACAGGACCAGGAACAGCAAATAAAAGCAACTTCCAGCTGCACACCTAAGACTCACAGTTCATATATAAATGCTGTGACATTTGAAATCTGTAGCTATATGAAACAGCAAATTAGGAGGAGCATGTACTAATTTTATTCCTCTCTAACTTCTGTGAAGATGAATAGTTGACCCCATCAGAGTTTATGTCCCATCACTGTTTGAGAAAAGTGTATCACAGATAAAGGATTCAGAGACACACAAGTTTGTTTCAGCAGCATCCAATTCCTTGAGCCAGCCATGAAATCCTAACCCATCCAGATGCCCAAGTAATGTAACACAGGGGGAGAAGCAATCTGGTGAGCAGGAAGCTGCCTGGAGCCAGCCAGAAGGAAAAGCGAAGCACTGGAGGAGAAGGGAAAGACTCCAAAAATCTTACCTCTAGCCAGCTGGAAAGCATTTCTGCTATGGGGAAAACGGCTCTTGCTTCGGGGTGAGAATGTGGACTGCAGGGCCTGTAGAGTGCTGCACTGGAGGATGAGCCCGCTCTTACTCTATGCAAAACCAGCAGCAACAGCCATGTTTTACAAGCCAAGCAGCTGAAACCTGTCCAAAGTGTCTCTCAAGTGGGTGCAGTGAGATCAAGTTCTGTATAAATACTGACGATAACTGGCAATTTTGGTGTTGTCTGGCTTGACAGCTCCCAAGTTGCTTCAGATGGCTCAGCAGCACATTTCTACAGCAACTTCACCTTCCTAAACCTTCTAATAGCAGCACAAATATAAGAAATGGATCTCAGTAACTGATACTTGATTAGCAACTACATAAATAGTCTGTATTATTTATACTAAATCATTTATGCTGTAACCTAAGTAATTGAAACCTTAAGCTGTTAGATTGAAATTTTGAGTCTTTGTTTCAAGACAGTCATTTCGGAGAGTTGCTTCCAGGCTCTGAATGTTTTCCTTCCGGAGCAGACAGATAGCATATAAAGTCCATATGTATAAGTCTCCTCTCTACTCAGGCAAAGTGCAATGAAGAAATAATTAGAAAGCTGCTACTAAAAAGCAAAAAAATAAGGGTACTCAGTTAGGAGCTACTACTCATATACTCGTACCTAATAGCTTTTTCTTAAAGGTGAATCATCAGCACTGTGTGTCACAGAATGACAGAATGGTTTCAGTTGGAAAAGGCCTTTAAGGTCGTTGAGTTCAACCATCAGTCCAGCCCTGCTAAGCCCGCTATTAGACCATGTCCTCAGGTACGACGTTTACTTGTATTTTAAACACCTCCAGGGATAGTGACTCAACCACCTCCCTGGGCAGCTGTGCCAGTGCCTGACAACCCTTTCAGTAAAGAAATTCCTGCTAATATCCAACCTAAATCTCCCCTGGCACATCTTGAGGCCATTGCCCCTTTTTCTGTCATTGGCTACCAGGGAAAAGAGACCAGCCTCCACCTCACTATAACCTCCTTTCAGAGAGCAATAATGTCTCCCCTCAGGCTCCTCTTCCCCATGCTAAACAATTCCAATTCCCTCAGCCACTCCTCCTAAGGCTTGTGCTGTAGACCCTTCACTAGACTCGTTGCCCTCCTCTGGATACACTTCAGAACGTCCATGTCCTCCTTGTAGTGAGTGGCCCAAAGTGGGACACAGCATTCGAGGTGTGGCCTCACTGAGTACAGAGGAAGGATCACTTCCCTGGTCCTGCTGGCCACACCATTACTAATACAGGTCAAGATGCCATTGGTCTTCTTGGCCACCTGGGCACACTGCTGGCTCATATTCAGCTGGCTGTCAATCAACACTCCAGGTCCTTCTTCTCAGGCAGCTCTCCAGCCGCTCCTCTCCAAGCCTGTAGTGTTGCATGGGGTTGTTGTGACCCAAGTGCAGGACCCGGCACTTCGCCTTGTTACGGATGAGAGAGGTGGTTATCCTAAAAGGCATTTAAGAGTCCCTGGCAAATTAAAACACATTTAAATGAGAAAATGCAAACAAAAAAGTTCCATGCAAACAAATACAAGGAACTGGTGGGTTTGAACCTCCCAAGCTGGCACACACCCAGGGTGCCTCTTTTAAGAGTTGCTTGGCAATAACTGTATCTTGATAACTTCCATGTGTGGATAACAGTATTTTACAATTTCACCAGATGATACAGAAATAACTCAGTGAACACCACTTACGCTTTGGCACACACGGAAATGCTTTGTCTCTTTTCTCTTTGAAGTTACCATATCCAAGCCTTAATTTTCATTTAAAGGAGCTACTCTGCCGACTCAGCAATTATGTCACACATTAAAAGCAGATGTTTGTGAGAGGCAAGAATCTCCTCAACAAAACATTGACGGCAAACCAAACCCAGTCTGGTAATTTTCTTCTGTTAATGGCAGCTCTGTAAGTTCAACAATTAATGTGAAATACTTCAGGCTTTTGAAGGATTTCAGGAACAGAGCAAAGAGCCAACTTACTGCCTGTTTAGATTCCAGATCTTCATAACCTAACATCAGCCACATATGGACAGAGTTAGACAAATAGACCCAATGGCTCACAGAGATCTCTCGCGCCTTCCTCCCAACCCAGCTTTCTTCTTCCTTCCCCCTCTCCCACCCATGCAGCTCAGCTGTTCCTTTGCTGCTTCTGCCTCTTTGCTGAGCTGATGAGCCCAGTTGAGCAAACTCATACCATCTCATCACACCTCAAATTAAACTTGGTGCCTAAAACACATCAGCATCCTGCTGCCTTGGGCCTTCCAGACACAACTCTCCCATTATCCATTCTTTTTTTTTATTACTGTCAATAGCAGCATGGCCAAACGATGGCTTTTGCACTTGACTGGGGGACGTGTGGGCAAGGAAAGTGAAGGAGAAAGGGGGCTGTGACTCCAGCACCAAGCCCTGCAGTCCTGGGCACCCACATTGTTTGCAGTCAGGGCTCTCCCCAGGCCCAGACTAGGCCAGCATTTGCCAGAGGCTAAGTGGGTTCAACTACCACCCCTTGTTTGGGGAAGATGGGTGGATTTAGCCTTGTGGACCCTGCCCTATTGCTGGTCCTCGGGCCAGGCAAGACGCCTGGGCTTGGTTTGTGAGATTTATCAAAATCACAGTCTGCAGGTGCAGGCAAAGACATTTCCTGGCTGAGACCCAACACTGTTCATTAATGCTGGGATCGAGCTGTGAACCCAAGCCCATCCCCACCTGCCCCATGGCACACCAGGCAGATTTCCCCTCTCTGGAGGAAGCACTGGAAGTCTAAGTGCAGAGTTGTTCATGGAGAAAGAGGATCCACTTTAAGCTCATTTTCCTGCTACTTACTACTAACTTTTGGAAATTCTAATGAAAGGGATCTCTGCTAAGCTTCAGATCAATGGAAAGTACACCAGTTTTTCACAACTGCTAACATGAGGAGGAACACATTAACTGTTAACACAATGCCAGCAGTTTATGCTCCACCCCTTGCCTTGGGAATCTGGAAATGCTTTAGTGTCAGAACTGGAAGCCACAAAATAAAAGCCCCAGCATTTAACTTGTTTGAGAGAATTATAAAAACACACCAGGAACCAGCTAGTGCTATGAAGAAAAAAAAAACACAATAATTCTGAGTTTTTTTAAGATAAATTCATGCAGCAAATTCAGGTCTGCTTTAAATAGAAAAATAACTCCTACTCTGAGAATCTTATCAACAGAAAGAAAAAAAAAAAACAGTGAGGGAGTTCTTCACTGATTGTTTAGGTTCTCCCGTTTTTAGCCAATGCAGGGGTCACAAATAATTGCAAATAAGACAACAAAAGTTGCTCCATGATAACAGCTGGGAACACAAGGAACAAATCAACTTGGAACGAACAGCTTTTAGCAGTTTCTTAGGTGAAGTCTTTTAAAGAGGGTCTAAAACCAACTCTGTAGACCTTTCAGTTCCCTCGCTCCTCTTTGCTCCCATGCTTCTGGAAAAACACATTGCTTATTTCCCCAGGAGTTCCCCGCAGTCAGTTACAACAAAAGCTTAACAACTTGCCCTGACTGTGACATTTCGGGCAGGGCTGGATATACACACAATTGCTATTCTTACTAGAAGCTTTCTGAGCACAGTAAGCGCTCATATTCCTTTTACTAAAGTGTAACAAAGCAATACCCAGCTCTGTCACTCGTTTTGAACAGCAACAATGCAACTGCTGCACAGCCAGGGGGAGCTGTTTCAGAATTTCATTTCGGAGGCCACAACCAAGCAAAAGCAGCATAAAAAAAAGGCATGGAAAGGGGCAGAGTAATGGTGAGAGCACTGCAACTGCAGGAGAATCATAGAATGACCTCAGTTGGAAGGGACCCACAGGAATCATCGAGTCCAAATCCTGTTCCTGCATACGACAACCCCCACGTACACACCGTGTGTCTGAGGGTATGGTCCAAATGCTTCTAGAATACTGTCAGTCTTGGCCCCATTACTGCTTCCCTGGGGAGCTGTGCCAGTGCTCCACTGCTCTCTGGGTGAAGAACTTCTTCCTAATATCCAACCTAAACCTCTCCTGGCACATCTTCCTGCCATTCCCTCGAGTCCTATCCTTGGTCACCAGTGAGAACAGATCAGCACCCTGCTGCTGCTCCTCCTCCTCCTCCTCCCCTTGTGAGGAAACAGCAGATGGCTGTGAGGTAACCAAGAAGTAACTTGGGAAATAATTTTTACGAAAGAGTAATACTCAGTATTACGACGCTTACCCTTAACAACCCCCCACCAAATATACTCACTGTCTTCTCTATTTCATCCCCTTTTCTAAAGAAGGGCAAAAGATTGTGCACGTGCACCTTTGAAAAAAACAGACATGGACTTCAGCGTTTACAATGCATTTGATAGGACAACCACTTTATTACAAAGAACAAACAATGCTTCGAAATAAGACTGATCAACTTGAGTTGTACAAAATGTCAGTTTCCTTGTAGAGGTCATTAAGTAACAGGCTGTAAGACTAAGTTCACGTCAAATTTGCTATCCTGAAATATCAGATAACAGTAGTACTATTTATTATATCTTCAGAGTTTATGGCATGATCATGTGCTCTACTCCAAACTACATTCAAAAGATATTGCTATAATTACTTGGAAAACACAAAGTGTAGGTTATTATTCACTTCATTTCCACTTCACAAGAACATTCTTAACGGGAAGCTGTAGACGTGTTTGCCTGAACTGGCACGACTGTCCTGTGCTTACAACAGTCACAACTTCCCCTGGGAGTTTAGTAAACCTAGACACTTCTACAATATGGATACTGTCACCTGATAGATTTCAGCTTCCATTATGTGTCCTTTAGCGAGATATGAAATAAATGGATAACACAGATTCTCAAAGAGCTGATGTCAACAGTCTTCCAAACAAATTGAAAATCGAACAATCAATATTTGTCTGATATCTAGTTGACAGGCAAAGAGGTGGGATTTAGACATTATAACTACAGTTCTAAAAACAGACCACAGAGTGTATTTTACAGCGTGTGCCACAATTTCATTTTAAAGTAAAACTGTGAGGAATTGAAGACTTGCATATGATCACTATCCAACATCACCCAACTTGAACAAAGAAGTGACATCCTACGTCAAGTTGGCTGAAGAAAGCACGCTTACAAGGAAATCATACTTTCATTGCAAACGCCACAGCTTTACCCTTTGGTAGTTGTGACATACCCACTGAAAAAAAAACTGTGCAAAGCATGTGAAACCAAGTGCAAAAAAACCTCCACCCAGACATACCCAAGAGATTTTATTCTTAAATAACAACTCTACAATCACAGCTACTGACCAACAAAATCAAAGCCACAAGTGTTTTCTCTAAAGGCTTCTTTCACAGTACTAGTAAGAAAAACCAAGTTCTACTCCTCTAGTTAACAGTTTATGTGTATAGTATTTTAGTTATCAGACAGTATTGGTAGTGAGATCATACCTGGTGAAATGGACCATTAAAACACAAATATTTTAAAGCCATTTAACTTCAGGAAAAGTCCTATACATTCATACTATATAAACACTGTTTAAAGTGTATCTGGGATCTCCATCATTGTCATAAACATAAGATTTTTCTCTGGAGTAAAACCACATGTATTACTCCTGAGCCACAATTAACACCATTATAGCGATTTATGGTCCCCAGCACTTATTTATATGCTATTATAGCATGTGATGTGTTGTGATAATTAAGGCTGTATCAGCACTTCCACTTCAACCCTGATTTTCAGGGTAGCTAAAACTTGACTATTAACTATGCTCTGGATTCCTTGAGCTGAATCTCTAGCATTTTTGTGATACTTCTCCCACCAAACCAGGCACATCATTTATTTTAGTTTATATATTTACAAACCCACTTAAGACAAATTTAACTGGCAGAGGCAAGAAATTCTACCTTGATGTATAGTCTTTTGGCATTCGGGGCAAAATTAAAGTGCAAAGTATAAACTTCATTGCACAGCAAATAATTTAGATTGTATTTTAAAATATATCTTATTTAGGTGCCTCAATCTACTCACCTAGTGACCTTGTCCAACTCAGCCATTTTCCTCTACACTTTGGTAAACATATGTTTATATATAGATACATAAATAGCATTTAAAATGTTTACCTTTATTTCACTACTATGAACATTTTTTTTTCTTATAGCGTAGGAATGGATCAACCTATTCCTAGAAGTAATGCTCGTTGAATTTATCAGCTAGCTAAGTTAATGTAAAATGATGCATAGTAAAAGGGAGATACTGAACTTGACAGGGAGATACTGAACTTGATTGGTAGAATATACTGGTAAAGCAAACAAGCACTGTAGAAGATTAACTGGAATAAATATGTTGAAAGTTGCCATATAATATGTGCAAAATTGCTTACCATGTATTCTAAACTTTGGTTAAAATTTTCAGATTGAAGCTTTACAGAAACATTATGGAAGCAACACAAGTGATTACAAACAAAGGAATGAGGTAAGTTATTATTAGTGCAAAAAGCAAGCATATGCTAAAAGCAAAGCATATGGATTTAAAAAAAAAAAAAAAAAAAGAGAATGAATCTCATGGAAGTTTTAATACAAGACCAGAATGGCCTCTTGTAAACATTGGTATTTACAAGTTTAAGATTTGTACAACTACAAAAGGATAACTCTAAATATTAGTAGTGCATTTACAATGAATTTAGTTTTTTTTTGTAATAAGAGAAACGAATAAGTTTATCTTTTACCTTTTAAATCTTCAGGGGATATCTTTTAAGATTGAGATATTTGTTACAAATAGTAGAAAAATCATTTCTTTACGAAAAAAGTATATATTAAAATATTTATACATTTTAAGTTACTATATAATAACTGGAAATTTTTGCCTTGTACTCAGGCACCACAACGAAGAATGTGGTATAAGGAACTGAAACCAACCAGAATTTGCTCGTGTACCAAATCTTATGAATTACCTATTTAAGATCTGTAGCAATAATAGAGACCTTACTTCAAACACTACTGCAAGTGCCATTTTTTTAATTCAATCTGAAACTGTGTCTTTTTTATGCTTTAACTATCACTATCAAAAAGAGCTACCGGATAGAGCAATGTCCTCCATCCTGCTGCAATATAGTCTCTATATGGTACTCATACCTGAGCAAGGCTGCGTAACGCTGATGTTTCAAACATAAAAAAGGTTATATATTTTTAAGATAAAAAACAATGCAAAAATAAAATATTTGTAACATTTACAAATAGTACAAGAGTTACATTAAACACTACATTCGAAACTTGAAATTTATTACGTTGTTTCTACTTTGAGCTTGATGTTTTCATATCTGCAAAAAGAAGGAGACACTGTTAAACATTTCTTAATTTCACACTGTGTACGGTCAAACATTTTCAAACAGCTACTGCTTCAGAGTTCTGTGATACAGATCATTGTCAAAACCCTTGCCAGTTGAAGGGTTAAAATAGCACTGGAATACTAAGGATTCCTGAACACAATTCCTTCACTGTTGCTCTCCACCTCTAGAAAAGGCATGTTAAAAACCAAGCAGCGGTGTATTCAACAGCTGGCTTTCAGCCACTTCCTGTGGATCACAGCCCACAAACTGAGAGGTCAGCTAAACCGATCCAACAGTTCACAGCTCCCTGGTGGGCTGGGCGTACTCCCCTTGCTCTGCCTTTCCTAACGCCTTCCCCCATGCTCACAGAACCTCTTGCTGGGCAAAGCCAGCTCACGACTAGTAGAAAGTAAATCCAGAAAAGTGAAGGAGTGAGATGAGAGGAGAAGCCAGGAAAACTTTTTGTTCTGAGCCCTTGGATTGGCTTACTTAAAAGACGAGCAGAATTGATTAGGCTAAAACCTAATCTTTATTTTCAGTGGATCCATGCCCATCCTCAACTCATCATCAACCTGTACAAATTCAAGCACAGGGACAAGATTACAAAACCTCTTCTGGCTGTAATACAGACTTATTTTTGTGATGTATATACGTAACTTATGCAAAATGTTTATAATATGGAGGGGGAAAAGGTTGAAAAAAACTCCTGATTACACCCATGCATGTAACTGGATTACTTCTTATTAGAACGAAAAGCTTCTGAGCTGAAGCCCAGAGAAATTAGAACCTTACTAGGCTTTTATTATTTGAGGGACTGGGTACAACTCAATAACCAGCATTTCAGTACTTGCTTGTCTTTCCTTGTGAACAAATATAAAGATTTTTTCTAAATGTTATGCCAAATTCAGCAACAAAATTTCCTTAACGCTTTCTATAAAGAACAAAACAACATTTCAAGAACTTCACATGCGCTGCTGAGAAAAAGTGTTGGTCCTAGAGACACAATGTGCTGCTCTTTGCTACAGTGACAGCCAATTCAAATGCTGCGTCTGACACAGACTTTACCTTGAAGCCATCGAACTTGTGTGGCTGGTCCATATCCTCTCTCATTCTTTGCAGAAATCCTGAACACTATAGCAGGTCGGGAAGTGTAATCAACATGAGCATTGGAAAGCTGGGCACCAGTCACTATACACGATGTTTTAAGACCACAGTATATTCTCATAAATACAAGCTGACTTGGATTTTCCTGTAGTTGTGTGGAACGGATTGCTAAATAGGCAGAATATTCTAAAATATTTCCAGAGGGTGAAGCAGGAGGCTCCCAGGAAAGATGAATACAGTCTACGCTCTGAAGAAAAAGGAGAAAATATGACAGTGTGTATGTAATCATTAGATATTCTAATACAGATCATAGAATCATAGAACGCTTTAGGCTGGAAGGGACCTTAAAGATATTCAGTTCTGACCCCCCTGCCATGGGATGGCACATCTCCCACCAGACCAGGCTGTCCAAGGCCCCATTGCCCCATATCCTATCACTCCATGCCCCTCAAAAAGTCTACCCCCAATTTTCCTGTAGGCCCTACTCCCACTGTAAGGTCTACATCGAGCCTTCTCTTCTCTTCCCAACTGTCTCAGCCTGATCTCCTATGGGAGGTGCTCCAGACCCCTGGATCATCTTTGTAGCCCTCCTCTGGACCCATTCCCACAGTTCCACATCCTTCTTATGCTGGGGGTTCCAGAACCGGACACAGCACTCCAGGTGGGTCTCACAAGAGCCAAGTAGAGGGGGTGAACCACCTCCTTTGCCCTGCTGGTCACACTTCTTTTGATGCAGCTCAGGATAGGGTTGGCCTTCTGGGTTGCGAGAACACATTGCCAGTTCATGTAAATATATATAGATATATAAAATATAAAAAGACAAAAACCCCTCTAAAGATAAAAGTCTAAGCTAATATCACTCTTTGGAGGCAAGGATGTGTCTTTTAACCTCTTCTAAAAAAAGTATCGTACATCTCTATATATTTAAGGAAGCAAAAAGTGAAAATCACGGGAAACTATCAGATGATTTGAGTAGGATGTGTATCTGGTAACATAATCATTAACTCCTAAAATAACTCTTTACGGAATTTTTCTTCAAGACTATTACACTAAGCAGAATTAACCAAGTAAGCATTTGAAACTATTTTATATGACAATTCTACCTTGGAAAAAACCTCCCAACAACACAACAACCGGAGTTCTGAGATTAAGCTTGTGACCAGAATTTTATACATCAGAACTAGAATTATTTATATTTCTCACCTTGGTGATTTTGACTGTGGAAGGAGCTCCAGGAAAACCTGGAATGCATGTCTTGAATTCACTGATTTTACTGAAAGGCCCAACGCCACAGCCATTAATTGCAGCAACTCTGAACCTGTACACTGTGCCCGGAAAAAGATCCTGTTTCTTAAGTAATCTGTAGTCTGGTACATTTGCACTTCCCGTCTGAAAATAAAGCAACATTTGGGTTAATTTTTAAAACATTCTAAACACAATTAACCTATAAAAATATAAAGTTGTGATTAACTAAGATTAATAAGTTTAATTGAAACTGAAAATTTAATATTTTTATACTTATATCAGAATTTACAAAAAGGTTCTGAGTGAGGCACTAGCTCACCTCAAAACTGAGCTAAGACACAATATGAGACTCTAATCAGCCACCCCCATGTTTCAGTCATTAAAATTGAATTGCACTTCTTAGCTGTCTTCACTCAGGAAAGTAAGAGTAAAGCAGCATTTCTAACTGTATAGCTTATGATGTAATTAGCATACTCTTCTGTCCTGAAAGAGTCGTCCAGGTTAGATGGAGTGTGGAGCAACGTGGTCTAGTGGGAGGTGTCCCTGCCCACGTCAGCGGTCCCTTCCAACACAATGATTCTATGGAAAAATAGTGTTCTTTCAAAATCAGTTATTCCTACAGCTGCAATTTGATTCATAGGTAACCAAAATGTTTTCAACTACAAGCACTGTAAATTAGTAACAAATATGTTTCTGAAACATTCTGTGCTACTGTACTTCCATGTTTAAGAAACGCATTGATGCATCCTGTAAACTTCCAATGGAACTATTTTCCTTCTGAATAACGTATAAGAAATCACAAACAACGTAAACATTGAAACATGTACTACATTCTTTAAAACTAAGATGTGCAATAATTTATAGTGAAATGCTTTCAAAGGAAGTATTCTGTTTTTTTGTTTCTCTGTCAAGAAAACACAGACCCATCCCAGTTCACTAGAACATCACTGATTTACAATTTCACCATCAAAACTGCAGCATTTTTGCAAGTTTCACACCTACACCATTTTTGTATATAAACTTACATGTGCAACAACGTTAAGTTGCAGAAATCTAATGCAAAACTAACTATAGTTCTGTGTCTTGTCTTGTAAACAGCTTAGCCTGTGTTTTATTAGTATCTTTAACAATTTGTAACCAGATTCTGGAAACAAAAAGAAACTTTGATGGAAACATTTCAATGCCATACTGAACTAACATATTAAAAGCTTGGCTTTTTTAGTAGTTTAAGAATTCTTACTGCTTTGAAAGTTCATCAAGTTTAAAATTCTTTCCTAAGGCTAGAAGAAATAGAAATATACAAAGAATTAACAATAGCAAAACAGGACTTTCCATATTATCATATAAAAAACGAGAAGAAAATTCATCTGGTTTAGGAAATAGTAAAAAAAGGTGAGCAAAATATATGAGGAACTACTGGTCACAAAATGCAAAACTCCTATAAGCACCAGATCCTGCTGCAGTATCAGAAAGCCCCACATTTTGTTGCCAACCACACAGGCAACAGATTCCAAAATACGTGTGAGCAAGTTATGTCAGGGAAGAATTAGCAGCTACCTTGTTAGAGAAGTTCAGTGTTTCCTCTGGCAGCAAGTAGAACTGGCTCACCACAGCACTGTTGTTCTTAAAAATTCCAACATCATACCACTGCCGGTCTCTTGTTTTCACTGGTGCTATCTGCCTTTGTGGAGTTTTCTAGTATTTAAAGAACACGTTAAGTAGACCGTGCAACATATTGTAAAAAAAATGTTAAGGCTCTAGTATATGTAAGGGACACCCCTGTTATGGCAGTGCTACTTTCTTATACTTCAAATTAGTATGTATATATTATTAAAATCCCGTTCAAAACCAACTGGTTCTTTTACATTGTTTCTTAAAACGATGGACTGTGTCTAAATCAAACAGCTGGTATGTCACCTCTGACATTCTAATTTAAACAGGGACGGCAAGAAGTTTAAAGCTGTAGCAGCTTTTTTTGTAGGTGGCTGTAGCAGCATGTAGTTCTGAGTTAACTTCATTTGGAGGTCAAGAATATCCACAACATGGTCCCATCAGTAGCTCTACCTGGGATTCAGCCATCCCTTGACCCCACACATACTCTCTTTCAAGCCACTGCTGAATTCGCATGCAGCTGAGAACAGGGCCTCTGCTGTGGCATGGGGCAATAGCAGTGGAAGGCATAGGAACTGTTTCTGACTGACCCAGAAAGACAAACTGTCTTTATTGCGTGTCTCCAGGGACCAGGGAGGGTGCGTGCACAGTCAGCGTGCCCAGCACACATAGGCCATGATCCTGCTAGCACAGAAAATGGGCAGGAATGGCAGCTGCTATTGGCAAAAGCACCCCATCCCTTTAGCAGCAGCTGCCTCTTCCCATCCTTGGCTCCTCTCTTTTGGTGGTAACAGTGGCACCCTGGTTTTGTGTATTAAGTTGTAAGCAGGTGAAACAGGAAGCATTTACTTTTTCAGGCAGTATTTACAGCTTGCATAGCCAGTCCCCATCTCCTCTAGGGAAAAACATCAAGATGTCAGTTCAGTTATGTGTCAAACCTATAGATCAGCAGCTAACAGTAGGCCAATCTAACACATACTTCATTGTAAATTCAGTTGTACATACAGAAACACATTTTACATTTGCACATTATGCAACAGAGAGACCATTCCACTGTGCCAGTCGATAAAAATGATTCAACAGCTGAAACACAGACTTGGATCTCCTCCCAGCTACACAACTGCTACTTAGACTCAAATCAAACCCATACAACGCGATTAGTTTTACAACAGAAATGTTTACCCCAGTGTTATTCACTTCAAGCCCTAAATATATATTGCTTTTCTTTCAGATATAATTAAAGGAGAACAGTAGAGCCCTTACAACTAATTAACAATAAATACACCAATTGGATTATATTTCTTCAGACTTACAGAAGAGTGTGAATCATTTGTCTGTCCGATATTGCCCCTTGTCGCAGGCATGATATAAGCAGTTTCAGCAGCTAGAAACAAAAAGTTGTATTTTAAAAGCTTAAGTGATATGAAAAATTTAACACAGATTATGAAAGTTGACCTCAATTGCTATTTACAAGTATCTGCTGCAAAAGCACATCTCAGACTTGCTTTGCATGCAGTTCTATTTATAACACCAACAACTAATTTTGGCTTGCATCATATTCACAGAACAATTGTAAAAGCTTGGCACTGCAGTCTGCTACAGACAATACAAACAGAAGGCAGGACTCAGAAAATCCTAAAGAAGTGACAGAATTATGAAAACGATATGAAATATTTGTGAACAAATAATCTAAATACCAGATTGAGTCACATACTAATGACATTGTATGAACTGCCTAAGCATGAAATCTTAATTTGCTTGCATTGTTTCTGACACTAATATAGTCTGAATTCTGAACATGAGCAGTCAATCTTTAAACAATCCTAACAAGTGGGAAAAGAACACTTATTAATTTGAAGATGGAATCTTAAAAAAAAAGAAGATAAATTAAAGCACATAAGCAACACAAAGGAATATTAGTATTCTTTACCTCTGTGTATGTTTTGCTTTTAAAATAAAAAATAGTGTTCAGTAAAAATTACACTATTCACACAGCCTCAATAAAAGAATACATTTCTTTAGTTTACACTCAAAATAATAGCAAATACAGCCTGTTGATACTCAGGAAAAACAAAACTTCAGTATGTTTAGTTTCTGTGCTGTTGCTTATTTCAGATACTTCAAGCAGACTGTGAAGAGGTCACCACATTCAACCAGCTGTGAGCTAGCCATGTTTGTTACAAAGGTCAATTGTTTAAAATCAAAACCATCCAAGGCTGCTATTTGTAGTCTTCTGCTGACTAACTATCACTGAATGAAAGCAAATGTGCTATGGGCACCAAAACTGGCTGCCACTGCTATTTAAAATACGAGTTTCTGCATAAACGAGGATTTAAAGGACTTTTCCCCTACAAGAAACAAACTGGTTTACAAATTTATAAAAAGAATATCCTGATTTCAAAAGATGTTTAAATCATAGCAGAGATCATCCAGGCTGCTCAAGGTCCTCAATGCCCAAAGCCCTATCTCAGTCACAGGTAGCAGTCAAGATGGGAATCCCACCACACTAGAGGAACTCTGATGGCCTTAAATATATATGGCTCAAAATACAGTACGTGAAACACATTTCAAACCTTCAGATTTTGAATTGAATGTTGTTAGTGAAGTTTCATCTTTAACAACTGCCCCATTTGTACTTGATGATTCAGTTTTAACAGCCTGCTGGGTTACCATAGTTTGTGCGCTGGAGACAGTACTGGACACAGAAGCATCAGGATTTACAGTTCGTTTGTCCAAGTCATGTAATTCACCTACATTTGCTGAAGTCTGAGGACCTTAAAAAAAGAAAATATTAACCAGAATTCAATATTGATATGACCTAAAAAAAAATCTCAGCTTGATCTAATGGCTTTAGTTTCACATAAAACCAGAGGTTACCTCAGATTTAGGTTAGAACAGATCCAATTACATTAATTGCTAATGCTTTCCTTAGGTATGTAAGAGTCTGTCTACATAGTTATAAATAGATGCATGTAAACAGTTATACTAAAACAGCAATTTCAATTAAGCTTGCTATTTTGTAACTACTTGGTTAAAAAAGGTTTAACTTGGAAAAAAAATCCTAATATAAAGTATTTAAACATATCAATATCACAGATTTGTAAGAATCAACTTTAAAATTAACGGCTGGTGAAGTCTGTTTGTCACTTAGCACTACGCTCCAAAAATTTCCACATAATGCCTAAATTACACTGTGAAGAAAATTAAAATCCAGCAATTACATGAAAGTCAAATATAAGCAGATCAGATAATTGAGCCTGGATTCACCCCACTGAACTTAAGGCATCTCAGTGAAATGCCTACATCATCACCTACTCATCTTCTATTTCCTCTGCAGCGAGAGAGAAAGATGCTGCTCTCAACGTCGCCTGAAATTTTACATCAGCTAATAGCATTTCACTATTAACTGACAGAAGTATTATCAAAGAGACCCTGGAGTTATTATCACCTTAATGTTGTAAAATGAATCTGGTCATGACAGTCTGTTCTTTGATGTTAAAAAGGGCTATTCATGCTTAAAGAGACACATTACCATAATAACGAATACATTGAGAATTTCATGTCCCTTGCAATTATTTGCACAACTTAAGATTTCATTTTCCCTTGTATCTGCCAAAAATACGTTTAGTAATAACTGGCACAAGTTACTTGTTTTTACACTACAAAGAAGACCTCTAAAATAATTTTAAATTGCACAACAGGAATAATCTTATTTTATGTTTATGAGATTAATTTTAACTCCCACTTGTTAAATAATTTTTAATCTATAGTCATCTTACTTGAAGTACAAACAGGCAAAAGAGAAGGGGCATTTGATTCTTTGAATCCTGTAGCATCTGCATGGTTTTTCATAGTCTCCTGTATAATCTTGTTTTCAGGCGCTGCAACCTTGTCTTTTCCTTCTACTTTTAATAATGAGTTGGATGAAAGGGAAACTTGGACCTAACCAAAACAATACATTTGTTAATGTTTACCTGCAAAGTTCAGAAATTTCAGTTGCATACGTGAAATGAAAATGCTTGCTCAAAAATTACAAACAAAAATCCTCCAAAAAAATCCCCCTAGCACTTTAAATTAAAGCAAGAAACCAACCTCACAATCCACTTTATCTTAGTCATTATAAAACAAAGAATCAAAGTCTACGTTGACTTAGAAATGCCCCTGACACATACTAAATTTTATCTGAGAGTGAGCTCACATTCTTATGTTATTACATCAAAGTTCATTGATGCGGACATTTAGTGTATTGGGGAGACTTGAGGGGACGGGAAAAAAAAAAATCACAATCACAGAGGCTTTCAACCTTTGCCGTCCTGGCACATACCTAAGATTTTTCTACTGTTAGTAAAAATCATAGTACTTCTACATGCGTTTTCTACAAAAAAACATTATGGATCCCACACAGCCCAGAGGCCTTACACAATTAAGACAAGTTCTAAATTTCTAAAACTGTTATTTTTAACTAGAGTTTCTCCTCCCTCTTTGCTTTAACTTGGCAAATCAGTGGAACGTGTAAACCAGAACAGACAACAATTAGGTTTATACTGCAGTAGGAACCTAAAACTAAGCAGACTAGCACAAAAACATTAACAAAGAAGGAGAAGGAACACGCCTCATCATTTCTGCCTCCCACGTTAATTTCAACAGCATTTTGAGGAAGGTATCAGGCTCCCAGTTAGCATTCTGGAAGTGAATGCAGTTACAGTTTCCCTTCTGCATTACCAGGAAGAGACTGTCTATCAATCATACAAGTAAGAAGCATGTAAGAAAACAGACAGAAATACTTCAGCAGCTGTCTTTTTTTGTTTGCTAGTTGTTTTTGTTTTTTTTCTAAGGCCTAAAAGGTAGGCAGGGACTTTTAAAACTGAGATAGTGTTTTAGCAGTTCTCTTGCTTCCCACACTGCTTTAGCACTTAGGTATTTTCAGTTTACACTTACGTTATTAGGAATGACATTATTTGTTTGGCTGGGATGATCCACCTTCATTTCGGGATAAGGGACGCTAGGCAATGATTGTGGACTTTGATGTAAAGAAGAGCCACCTTTCAGGTAAACAAAAGTAAATTCCAATCAGTTACATAAAATTTAATATTATGTTGGTTTGAATCTATCCCAGTAAGCAAGAGGGAGACCCAAAGTTGCCTGAATGAAGACTTGGTTACGAAGACTGAAATGAAACTGCATGGCCAAACAGTCAGATAACATCCCTTCCTCACTGTTTCCTTTCTCAAAGTGTGCCCAGCACTGTACAAATATCTTCAAACTCAGATAGCTGGCCAAAAATGACAGAGACAAGTTAAAGCTGAGTTTTCCACAATTATGACGCACACATTCTGGGAATAACCAAAGAAATTGAGAGACACCCTATTTTTTTATTTTATAAAAAACAAACTCTTTTTAATTCCTTATGCAATCCCCTACTCTACCTTTGCACAAAGCTCAGTGTAACATGATCTGACTACTACCTTGTGAACTCAGCACTGATGTCTCAGGAACCCCAGTACCAGGTACTCCAGCTGCTGATGGCACTGGTGAGTCAGCATGTAACTGAAGAAGATATCCTTCAACTGTAGGTACTTCATCCCATTTCACTTGAAAGGAGTTGGTTGTAGCTCTGATCAGCTGTACCTGTGATGGTGCTGGAGGTTTCTCTATAGGAAACCAACAAAACAGAAATGGCAAGTTTGGAATTAACCTCCTTTATCGGTTTAAGAAATATCTACATAATGCAAGCAAAATCAACAGCTCCTTTTTCACTTATCTACAATATGTATTGGATTCAACAAGAAACAGTTGTCAAAGGTGAGTTAATTCAATGAATTATAAAGTGTCATTCTAGAGCATTCAAAAATGCTGTTTTGACGCTTGCTTTGGGTTTTAATGCTTGTGTTGGGTTTTAATGGCCCTTCTGCTGCCAGTAAGTCTTTGCGTTGTATATACATCATTACACAGATTACAGAGACAAGAGATCCTCTTCCTTTCCTAAAAGGCTGCACACAGCTCTTTGGCTCCTAAAGCTTTTGATACTCCAGGAAAGGATTCAGAGAAGATTCGGCTTCCTTATGCTCGCCCTCTGTAGCTTTAGCTTTCCCCCTCAAACTTCTTCTGCAAAGGCTGAAGCCTAGGGCCTGATTCAATGCCTACAAGCTACTCCTCTCACCTGCCTTGGTACCTGACTAGGCTGCACTCTCAGGCACAACCCTCCCCCACTACTCTCTCTCATCTTCTGACCTTCCTAAGGGGAAAACAAAGAAGTAAAGGAAAAAAAATAAAAAGATACGAAAACAGTATCTCCTAAATGGTTCACGATCTCCAGTAACCATTCTCATGCTTCCACTTGAGTGGGCAACAACTCCCTCCCAAAAGTACTATTCTACTCCCCTCTCTCCCAAAACCATCTCAGTGTCCTGACATGAAGCCAGCTAGTAGTGAGTGATTAGCCCCAGAATTCCCTTCAGCCCCAGGAACAATTTGGTCCTTTTTCAGATTCAAGAGTATCTTTTTGCAGTCCAAGAGATGAGGAAGCAGCAGCAGCAACGATCCCAAGAGAAGGAGGGTTTTGGTAAAAAAGATTAAGTAGAAGCAGAAGAGATCACTAAGAAGAGAGACCGGGAACTTTGAGTTTAAGCAAAACACCCTTTACCACCTTGTACCTACTAACTATGGTATGCAATGCAGAATCTAGCGATAAAGCTCTTTCAGAGGCTTTAAACAAGCCTTCCTCCTTTTTTCAGTTTAAGGTATAGCTGTAGCCTTCAAACAGTCAACAGAGAAGTGTGATTTATTTAAATAAGTTTAAAATTTAAATAATCTTTGAGTTTGCTACAGCTTTAGATGTTCTGATCATCAATGATGCCAGCTTCACTTATGTTAATAAAATATGGAACATATAGTACAAGTTTCTTATTTATTTCTGACTCACCAGTATCAAGGTACCAGAGATCTTTGCAGCAAACTTGATTGTTCCAAGCTTTTCTGTAACCATCTCTACCACTCCAGATATACAGACGAGTGCCAACTGCTACAGCACAGTGTCCTGCTCTTGGCCCTGGTAACAAGTTACTTTTGTCCTCCTGGCAATCTGAGATCAGACCTATCCATTCTGTGGTATCTAGTAAATGAAACTCAAAAAATTTAGTTTCTAGATGTTTTCCAAAACAAGCAATACAGACGTCAATATGCTTCACTGCTCAGAGAAAATTAATCACCTCTGTTTTTACAGACAAATGTGTTTCAATTTGCAGTATTACAAAGAGAAGGTCACTTTCCAATTAGTTTGCAAGATACAATCAGTTAGTACAGATGAATTTTCTGACCTCTGGTTGTCTCCCTCAGGCAAATCACAAGATCAAAAGTTGAGGATTCTGGGATATAGTCCTATGTCTAGAAAACACTCATTTTGGGATACGTCTTTTGTGTTCTATTATACATGAAGAAGGAGTATCTATATTACTTGGCATTAAAGCTGTATGAAAAACACATTCGCATCAGCAAATCTGCTGAATGTTCAAGGAAAAATAATACAATTAAAAAAATCTTTCTTAAGAAAGGTGCAATAAACTGGCACCATCGTTAGTCAGCTAGAATTACAACTGTGTATCCTAAAACCTTTCTCAGGGCCTTCAAAATGTTTATTCTACTCTGTTAAGAAAGTATCTGTTCAAAATGCCCACTCCCAGAAAGGCAGAAACACTGACCCAAATTAAGGTAAGAAAATGAACCGGTACATTTCCATTCACCATCATGAGCAGAAATTTCACCTCCTGCTGACTGTGGAACCCATCCACCAAAAACATACATTCTGAAATATAGGAAAAGAGAGAAGAGGGAAAAAGAAAAGAAAAGCCAATTAACATCCAGATCTGCTGCATGTGCTCTCTCAAACGAGGACAAAACAGAAAGTTTCCAGTGCTTTACAGTTCTGGTTTACAGATTTTATTTCTTGTTTACTCCCTTTAGAAATTATTGTTGCAGACATCTACCTTCGGAAGTTTTTGAGTAGGTCAACTAATTAAAAAAAACAACCAAACAAAAAACCCTCCAAACTCCTCAACTTCCCAGAAACAGAAGTTAATACTGTCTTTTTACAAACCACCAAACTGCTAAAACTCTCCAGCAATCACATATTTACGTGGAATTTCTACAACCCCTCACTGCAGACCTCTCAATAAACAACTCTAAAATTCAGAAAACCAATATCTAAGTCAGATATCAAAACTTAAGAACATAATGCAGCCTACAAACTAATAACATTTTATGCAAATAACAGAAAGGTAAGGTCTTGGATTACAAGATATAAAACCTTCACGCTTCCCTCCCCCTTACCTCTTCCGCCTCATGCCAGCTTCTGAACTGATATAAAATAGACTGAAACACGTTTAAAAGTCCATTTTATCAATGCTATCTGCCAAAAACAAACCACACTGGCAAGAAGCAAAGTAATGAGGAACAGACTACAGAAAAATTGGCCCACAAAAATGTGGAACGATTTTGCCTAAAACTAGTTCTACTCTTTGGGCAATTTCTTTGCATAGCTCATTCACTGTGTCACAGACACAGAGGCACTCAAGCTGGCTCCTAACAGAGACAGCTTAAGTCCAGCTGAGACCATCCCAGAATGCACAAAGGTGCATTAAGAAGCCTGGAAAGCTGCTTGTGGGTTGGGCAGATTGTCCTACTGGATGTAAACAGTGACAGTTTGATACCCTTAAATTTACAATGGTACTTTCTATAGCAAATTTCCACTGAGGCAGGATAATAGAAGCAGAGAAGTACTCTGTGGGGGTGACGGTTTATACTGAGCAGTAGCGAATAAGCATCATCATTCTCCTACTAGGTGTACCTTTCTAGAGTTGAGCTTTTAACAACAGACATACTTGTTTCCTATTACATTGGCTGTATGCAGACTGCGAGGAAGTGGTACTGTCCCTTTAGTTTCAGGTCTTGACCAGGTCATGGTTTCTAAAAGGAAAAGAATAAAAACCCTTTAAAAACTTATTACTGTATATTGGATTTTAGGAGGGAACATATCTCTAACATTCAACAAAGCAATATTTCCCCTTTTTAAGATGAACACTCTAAGAAAGCGGCCACAATAACAAGCAGTTAAAGCTTCTTTTAAAATTCACAGGAAATAGCGACAAACTAGTCGTTCATCAGTTTATCCAAAAGATATATTATGGTTTCATTATGGTTATTCAACTCAGTTATCATAGCGACAGTCTTTAAAGTACCTGAAGAAAAACCTCCCAGTGTAACCAAAATCAGTGAGGACAGTATATGCAAACAATGCTCTATTTAATCCCCAAAATTACAAAAGGTCAACACCATGGTGTAAGTCCCAATAATAACTGCACATCATGCCTTTAATCATTATATACTATAATTTTTCCTCTTAGCCAGTACAGGCCCCTACAGTGAGTTCTACTGGCAAATCAACTCACCTATGTCAAGTTCCCAGAGATCATTAAGCCGACAGCCACACATGCCTCCAAAAATATACATCTTTGGACTTCCCAAATCTTTTCTGCAGTATACGATGGCTGTGTGAGATTCTCGTGGAGACGGCAAGATCCCTTTGGTCACGGGAATACTCCAGCCGACAACACCAGAACCATGTTGCAGCTCCAGTTCATAGAAATCATTTAAATATCTAGGGTATTATCGACAAAGTATAAAAATTTGCTTATAAGCAAAGTGAGCTTTACACCCTGACCACTTCCAAGTATTACAAACTCCAGTCTTGGGAGAGTGTAGAATTTTAAAAATCTCAAAACATTTGATGGTACCAAACAGTACCAAAACTAAATGGATTTAAAACAACAAAAAAAAAGAACTATTATAACTTGTTGCCTCTAAAAAAACATGCTTTCATATCATACTTGATACACTGAATTTACATGAAAGAAACATTCAAAACCGGTAAACAACATTCTTACCAGAAGTTACTACCGATGGACAAGCCTGGAATAAACTGCAAAGCTGTGAGAAACACACAATGATGCGGGACACAACAGATTAATTTCTGCAACTCTAAGGCAAGAAAGGTGAAAAGAAGCTCTTTCTTTCCTAAGGTCATCAGGCTGGCCAACAGACAATCATCCATTTGTTGCTGAATCTATTGGCAAGTTACTTCTAGATAACAGTCTTTGAACCCTGGCGCTCTCACCAGATACCTTGTGTTTACTGAGCTTAAAATTGCCAGTTTTTAGATCAGTGGATATAAGACCTCTGAACTGCAGGTGAATGTGGATATAAAACTTCAGAATTATTATAGCACTACTTGCTGATAATGAAGGCAACTTCAGCTGTTACTTTAAAAAAACTCCAGATGAATTTGTAACTGTTTCCCACAGCATTATAGAGAAAAATTCCATTGTGAATTCCTTGATGACTCATAGACTTTGCTGATTTAAGTAATTCTAACAAACAAGACATTCTTAAAAACACTACCCAAAAATACTAAGAAAAATACCAGTACCTACTCAAGTTTCCCTCCAAAAGTGCCAGAGCTGCCACTCTGTTTTACATACTGTGGGATCAGCAGAAGAAATATTTAAGCTTATTAGCAGGAAATTCCTCCTCTGCACAAACAATCCAAACATAAGTACTTGGTACACTGGTCAGCCTTCCTAGAATGTTCCCCTTCAAAGATGACATATCTAGTAATTTATTTGTAAAGACACTGAATTCAAACCAAATCAGCATACCTGGGAACGTTATTATTTGAATCCTCACTTTCATTTGCCAGGCCACCAAATAAATAGCACTTGTTACCATATAAAGAGAAGCTGTGGCCAAGTCGAGGACAAGGTGGTGATCCAGTGGAAGGAGCTTGAGGTTTTACTTTTTTCCAGAGCCATCGGCTTGCCTTAAAGACAGGAAATACATATTCAGAAATATTTTAACCTATAGTTACTCATATTCAGTAGAAATCAGGTAATAATAACACTTGTATATTTTGTGAATTATTTTTAAGGGAATGCTGAGCTCTTCTTTGGATATACATTAAAAGGGATATGTAAGTGCTAAGTTACATAAAACAGTAAATACTTCATACTTTATTTAGACTAGATGGAAGTCTTTTTCAAAGTTATTTAGATCTTTTCTATCTTCAGAATCTATTTAAAGAGTTTATTCTTCCTGGATGACAGCAAAGGTCATCTAACTTTCCACTGCAGCTGTTAATATAAAATGTATATGTTCAGAAAAAGATAAATAAAGTAGTCCTCAAAACCAAAACATCTTCATACATTTCCTACCTGTAATTCATATAAGTCATTACTGTATCTTCCATACTCGACCATTCCTCCAAAAACTAGTATTCTGGTACCATCACAGACAAATCCATGTGCTGCGCAGCCTGGTGGAATATCTCCCCTTACAGCAGGAAGGAACCACTGATTTGTAGCTATAGGCAGGTGGGAAAAAAAAAAAAAAAGGTGTTTTAATTGAATTAAAACTTTTTTTTTAATGAAAAGAAAAGCCAACACCTCTATCAAATCAATGTTACTCAATACACGAATGAGCACAAGAGGTCACTGTAACTAAGTCATTTACCAGGGGTCACCCATCAATTTAATAGATCTGCCAAAAAAAAGAGGCTAATGAGGAACGTAAGTGCAGTTTCACACAAAAGAGATAACTACACTAACTCAGAGGGAGCTAGCCCTAGAAACAGAATTATTAGAGCTACAGCAGCATGGCAGCGTGCCTGGACCTAAAAGCCCTATTAAAAACCTAATTACACTGTGCTGCGACCAATGTTAATATCTACAGAGCGCTGCACTGATACATGGGACAGGAGACGCACAGAGGCAAGAAAGAATAACTGAGACTGCCTGATGAAGCATCAGCATATTGGCACTTTAAACTGTTCTGGAAGTAAAGAATTACAGGAGATATTGCCTCCTTTTTTTTCCTAAGCTTTTTTTCATGAGCATGAGGAGGAGGACTGTGAAATTAGAAGCTTCCAGTGAATGTTGCTGCAGGGAATTAAGATGCCCTTGCTGTATGCCAGCTCCTCTGAAGTCATCACACTCATAGCAAGAGCACTGGATGACATCCCAAACTCAGGCAGCCTAGGTCAAATGCATCTTAGACCCCAAGAAAAAAAAAAAAGGTCAGTTTAAGCCAAACACCCATTTAGGAACTAGAACAACTGAGTTGTGATCCTTTTTTGTCACTGCTACAAAGGGGCAAACACCTTCAGCAGAAAGTCACAGCAGAAAAATAAAAAAGTGATGTTAAAACTCACTTAAAAGGCACCCATCAGGACCTCTGTTCTGAAAGATAGCATAACCGTACTGTCTAAAAGCTTTCTTTAGATTACTTGTCAAAACACAAAGGTTAAGAGATTCCTCCCCCGCCTCCAAAAAAATGTGACTGAGTACAGCAGATCTTTAAGCTACCATGGAAAAATCTATTTGGAAAAACACCAACAGTAAGCATTTCTCTCTTAACAAACTACCTCCAAAATATGCTTGTGCTCCCACATCTTATCTCAAAAACACTGCAAAAATACCATCACTTTTCTTCCTGGGGGCGGAGGCAGGGCACTGTAAGAATAATTTTTGAATGACCCTTAAAAGTTGGCAAATTAAAAGCTAGTTTACATGCTCTCACTTTTGTGCTTTTAGTCTTTTACACAAGCAGCCAACACCAACCGACCAAGACGCACAGATCAGTCGCTAAACTCTCCCACCTCAGCCCAAGCTCTGAAATTACACAGAAGTTTTCCAGCCTCATAAAGCATCCCGTACACTGACTATTTAAGCACCTACTCTTTCACAAATAAAATCGGTCTTTGGCGGCGTCCTGTTTGGAAAGCCTCCCAATGCCAACATGTTCACTTTTCTAACCAGCATTTCCATTTCAGTGCGTTCAGCTCTCTGGAGCTGCCACCAGAGGGAAGACGAAGCGGGATATGGACAGTGGAGGGGGGACTTAACCCAGTCTCCAGTCGTTCCGCCGAGATCTGCCAAGGCAGAGACTTCCCACCCCAGGCACAGGGTCTGGCAAAGCATAACAGACCGCGAGGCGCACAACGGGATTTTTTTCCAAGATAGCTTTCCCCAGACAGGAGCACTAACCCCACAACACTAGCCAGGACACAGCACTGCCTCGGGAAAAACACTCACCCAGGCGCACCTCACACACACACACACACACACACATTTCGGCCCCAGGCACCTTTGCAGCCAGGGGACAGCTCGCCCGCCGCCCCACAGCACCCAACCGAGACGCACCGAGATTCCCAGCAGGGGAACAGGAGGCTCGTGGGCTCTTCCCTAGGGATTCCCGGCGGGGCCTCGTTTGGGCGCTGTGGGGCGGCGGGCGGGCTGTTCCCTGGCCGCAGAGCTGCAACGCTGCCTGGGGCTGAAGTTCAGGGGGAGAAAGGGAGCGATCCCCTCGCTGTGAGGAGTTCGGTGCCACCGGTAGCTTAGAGATGTGACAGCCCCGCCGTTGCTCCCCTCCCGACCCCTCCGCCCCACACTTCGGCGAGGGAAGAGCCCCTGAGCCTCCTTTCTGCCGGCGGGGTCTCGGCAGGGCGCTGTGGGGCGGTGGGTGGTGGTGCCCTGGCTGCAGAGCTGTCTGAAGCCGAAATAATAGAAAGACCTGAGTTCGAAAGGACCCACAAGGATCATCGAGTCCAACTCCTGTTCCTGTACAGGACAGTCCCAACATTCACACCGTCTGTCTGAGGGCATTGTCCAAATGCTTCTTGAATATTGTCAGACTTAGTGCCATCACTGATTCCCGGGGGAGCTCTTCCAGCGCTCCACCACCCTCGGAGTGAAGAACCTTTTCCTAACATCCAACTTAAACCTCCCCTGGCACATCTTCCTGCCGTTCCCTCGGGTCCTATCATTGGTCACCAGAAAGAAATGCGTGTGGGAAGTCTTCGCTCCTGGGTGAGGGGTCTTCCCGGGGCAGCGCTGTGTCCTGGCTGATGTTGCGGGTTTAATCCCCCTTTCTAAGGAAGAGAATCTTGGAAAAGGTGCCTGGGGCCGAAGCTCGGGGATGGAAAGGAGCGATCCCCTCGCTGTGGGGAGGTCGGTGCCACCGGCGGCTAGAGATGTGACAGCCCCGCCACTGCCCTCCCCACCCCCGCGCCTCACAGCCCCCGGCGCGGCCCCGCCCCTCATCGCCCCGCGCACCCGTATTGTAGACGTGCAGCTCGTCGGCGATGCCTTCGTTGCCGCCCCCGAAGATGATGACCAGCTCGCGGATGGCGACCGCTCGGTGCCCGTGGCGGGAACGCGGCACCGGCCCCGTGAAGGAAGACACCCGCCTCCAGCTCAGCCCAGCGGCGGCCGCCGCCATCTTGCCCGCCGCTCCCCACAATGCACCACGCGCCCGGGGCGGGCGAGGGGGGGCAGCCCGGGAGGGGGTGCCGCCGCGAGGGTCACGTGACCGGCGGCTCCGCTCGCCCGCCCGACTGCGGGAGGGGCAGGGGGTGCGGAGGGTGGGGGATGATGAGGGGGGGGTGAAACACTGGCACAGGTTCCCCAGGGAAGCAGTGGATTCCCCCCCCCTCCCTCCCTGGAAGTGTTCGAGGTCAGGCTGGATGGGGCCTTGAGCAGCCTGGTCTGGTGGGAGGTGTCCCTGCCCCTGGCAGGGGCGTTGGAACTGGGTGGGCTTTAAGGTCCTTTCCAACCAAAACCGTTCTACGATTTTAAGCTTCTATGATCGGGTCACCACGGGTGTGGGGCGTGCTGTGTAGTTTAGGGTCCCCCCAGCCCTGCTTTCACACCTGTTGAAATGTGTTGCGGGTGTGGTTTTTTTAATTTGCAAGAGGCAGGGTATTGGGTTTTTAACTTGCAAGTGGCAGGGTTTTGAGGTTTTTTTTTTTAACTTGCAAGTGGCAAATGCTGCCTTAAAACGTCTGAGCAAGCAGTGAGCTGCTGGTTTAAACACCAAGGGTTGAGATTAGAAACCGAGGTTTCAGTTAAAGTGAACAAGCGGATGATCTGAGTAAACCCGAAGGTCTCATTCTGCAGGGCAGAAGCTGCTCTCTTTCCTGTATGAGGGGGGGTGTTACATGAGAATACAAACACATAAGACTGAGGGAAATCCAGAGAAGGTGCTACTGGCTTGCCAGGAATCTAGGGGTTGCTGTCAGGTGAAGCAGATGCTTGCAATGCTGCAGGCTCATTCAGCCGTGTATATCTTGGATCTGTTCAGGATGCACATAGAAATGGAAGGAGGAACGAAACATTGGAGGGTTTTGATGAACATGAACTTAATATGGTTTACACAATACTGTAGGGCAAGGTAGTAATGCTTAAGTTGTCTACATGAAGCACATAACTATACCTCTTCGATTTTTTTCCTTCAAGCAGCCCTTCAGAAAACGGATTGCCGTACAAAATCAGACACAGATAATACAGTTTTGGTGTGTTTGAGACATATGAATCCCCACACTTCCAGTTTCTGCAAACATGACAAGAATCTTCATTTAAAACAGATTTTTAAAACCTTGACTGAATACTCCTCCTAAGTTTTGCACTGCCTCATGCTAAAAACATGGAAAATAATTTTGAATTTATTATTGTTGTTGTTATTTCCTTTCAGTACTTGAGCAAGTCTTGTGACAAAACAGTGGTTTATCATCTAGAAGGGAGGGAGAGTAAAAGAGATGATGTAGAAATAAAACTTCAAAAGCATTCTTGGAGATCTTAGGAGACAGAGTATCAATGTATGCTGGTTACCTTGATCTAAGATGACTTTGAGTGCAGTCCACATCTGTGGATTTAGATTTTCTTAACTGCTCAAAGATCCTGAAATGATGTGATTCAGGTCAAATTGCATGTTCAGATTTGAGTTTTGCATGTTTCCCTTAGCTTTCAACTCACAAGAACTCTGCAAACAGATACTGGGAAAACTTCGGCTTTCAATTTGACTTTGGCATGTTGTTGTTTGGCTCTTGCACACTTATCTGTTCACTTTTACCATAAGTAATGACTAGAAACATAACCTGCAACTAGACTGTTAAAGTAACTTCTGGCAGGATTCGTTTCCTTCTCTTTCCTCCACCCCCTTAAGACTTTTTGTCTTATGGGATTTGTTTGCAATATGCTAGCTGAAGCTCTGAGGCAAGTTTGCCAGATCTGGAGCTGCATCATCATTCTGCACATCTGGAAGTGGTTTATGGGCTCTCATTCCTCCAGTGGCGTCTGGATCCTGTGCTATTCCTAAGCAGCAGAGAAAGAAAAGAAAATCAGCACAACTCCAAAGTAAACTTTGAAGAGTTTGAAAAAGGGATTGAATCCTAAAACTGTAACTGCGCCCTATAAGGCCCTTGCGCGGGGGACTTCAAAGGAGGATGATGGTCAAGGAAGCTTTGGCAAGAGTGCTTACAGCTGTGGGCTATCCAGGATCCAAGTAAATATCTCTACAGCTCTTCAGGAGAGAGGAGTACCGAATTCTGGGCTGCTTTAAAGAGGTAAAAAGACTAATTAAGCAGGAAATATCTGAGCAGTAATGTCACTGTTTCTGAGCTTTCCCTTCTGCAGCCCCTCATTTTGTTGCAGGATTTGGAACTGAGTTAGGGACTGCCAGGTTCCAGGAATTAATGTCTACAGTCAGGAAAATTTAAGTAAATATTTGCAGGAGAACAAATACTCCTCTCTTTCCTTAAAAGTCAGTAGGTAATGAATCTGGTTTTCTGAAGTTTAGGAATGCTGTAGTTTTCAAATTCAAACTTGTATGAGAATATGTCCGAGTTTGGATTTTAAAGTTTAAAATGTAGTTCAGTTTATGTTGATTTAATAATTTCTGAAGCTATCATGAAGCAGTGGCTGTCCAGCTTTTATCTTGCAGTAATCATCAGTATTGTTCATGACTATCCTTAAAAATGTTAATTAAAAGATGGCAGTCAGCTCTACGGAAATCAAAGCAAGATTACCATTAGTGAAAGTGGGGTTAGAACGTTACTCCAAGAGTGCAGGGAGTTCTGCTGTCTCTCTGTTTACCTAAATGAGTAAACTTTGTAAATAGATAAGAAGACAATGCTGGTGCATAATGCGTGGCAGAAGAACTTTCTCAGCAGTTGGGTTTTGTTTTTTGACCAATAAGCCTGATTTCCTCTCTGTGTAAATCAATGCCACATGAAGGGTTTGAGCTGCTGGAATGTAGATAAGCACTGTGGATGAAAAGGGGCGTTCAGAAATTCTCCTCTTGCTATGATTTAGTCATCTGTTCGGACCTAAAATAGATGTGAATATACGTGGTTTGTAAACAAAGCCACATCTTAACTTTTAAAATATTTTTATGTTCATTTAACTTGTTAGTTCAAGTAGAGACTGATTTAGAATGCCGCCTGAACTTCAGCATTGACCAATGGGAGGCGGTTAGTTTTGTGACTCAGGTTTCAAGAATTCTAGCTGTTCCATCTCTCTTCTCAAGGAGTAGGAATAAACTTCATTTTTATATATGCATAGAAACCGTTGTATATCCTTATCTATGCTGCAGTGTGTCCATATCTGTATGTATGCAAACAGGAAAAACTTCTATCCTATATACAGCTATCATAGCATAAAGGTTAGATTGTGCAGTTGTATTTTTCAGACAGTTGTGTTCTCCCCCCCTCCTCAGCTTCTGGTGCTGTTTTTTTTCCGTTTTTTACTTGTTTGTTTGTTTCATAAACAGTAGTTTTGGGGCCCAGAATTAAAGTGAATGTTGTATAATAATTCTGTATTCTAGGGGTTATGTTCTGTCCTCTTGGATATAAAGTCATGGCCACTATTGTACAGTTTTAGGGAAGGTTACCTCCTTTCTTTGGCATCACAAATAACGTGCTTAACTACGAGCTACATTGCACAAACTCTTCCCTTACTGTTATTAGAAAATATTTTCACTATTGCTCTGAAATTTTCCAAGAGTCTGAAAGACAATGCTGCAGTATAAGATTCCCATAGGTTTGGGAACATACTCCAGCAAGAGATTAGTATTTGTGATTGTTATTATGTTTTAAGTGAGATCAGAGATAAATGTAAATGTATTTATAAGTTGCATCAGTGGACGTTTTAAAACTTACTTGCACATTATTTTATAATATGTTAAAGAGTGTTGGTTATTACTGATGTAGGTGATTGGATGGAATTTATTAAAATCCTGTTCTTTTCCCCAAAACTGTAGCTTAAATTAGCTAGCATACTAGTTACTTGTTCCAAAAGAAGTTATTTACAAAGATAGAGTTCAGATTTACTTTTACCAGGTCAATACTAAAAGCTGATAATAGAAATTTTGTCCCTAAAATAATTAACTAGTATTCACTGCTGATATTAATGATTTTTCTCTCTCTCTTTAAAATTTTTATTTTACCACAGATCACTGCTGTCTTCCAACAGGACACATGGCTCTTTTAAAGAAAAGTAAGATATTAAAAACATATGAAATATATATTTTTAAAAGACAGACATGTCAAATGCAATTTCTCAGTTTCATGGAAATTTATAGTTCTAGTTTTACTAAATTGTACTTAACTTTAAGTATACAAATAAGCCTTTTCATGTTAGCCAAGTCAGGTAAGTGTGGCCATAAATCCATTAATTTAAAATTACTAACTGCTTTGCTTCATGAGACTGAGGAGTCTGGAATTTCCCACTAAGAGTGCAGGTTGCTGCTGGTTTGATATGGGTTGTGCCTAAAGCACTGGACTTTGCTTTGTTACAGGCCTCTGCACATTAATGGTGTTCGTACTTGCAATTGAGTTGTGGCCCCAAGAAGTCTGGGGTCCTTATCAGCTGTCAGGGTCAGTGACCAAAACCAGAGTGGTGTGTGCTTTCAGTTATGCTCCCAAAATTTCTCTGAAGTCAACGGGTTGTTTCCTCAGCTGGTTTAAATTTGTGTGGATTCAGTGATATATATTTACAAATTTCAGTTTATTCTCATGTCCATTTCTGACCAGTTGGCCCTTTTGATTGAAATAGTTTGATATTCTGTTCATTTTACTCTTTCATACACCTTAAATATCTTTTATGGTGGGGCAAAAGCAACGAAGTAGTCCAATACAAAAAAACCTCCCATCCTCAAAGTAACTGTTGATGGTGGCAATGTGTTCCTTCCCTGTTGTACTCAGTGAACTGTCCTGGAACACCTGCTTGTGGTTGGTTAATGTTGAATGACTTAAACTTGTACAAGACAGTCTGGTAGGAGCTGCAAATCAGCATACACATTAAGGTCATTGCTGTTGCATGCTTTGTTTTTCATTTTAGTAATTAAAGTAATCGTGTCAAAATATTTATGGATTTTTTTTCAAATATATTGGGCAATTTCTAGTTTCAGTAGCATGTTGGATTTGTTTTTCTAGTATTTTTAGAGTTTCGCTCAAGAAAACCTTGAATATCTGCATTGAAATTGAAAAAAAATTCTCCTATGTTTGAAGTTTTATCAGGGAAGAATGAGAGAAGGAAAGGGCTAGATAAAAATAATTAACTCACGACATCCTGTGATGATAAACTGAAAAAAAAAACCTAGCTGACAAAACAAGATTCCAGGCTCCTGGTAAGATTCAGAAACATGAGTTTCCTAGTAGGCATAACCCGTATGTGTTGGTATTCTAATCATTTAGTGAGCAACTTATTAATGAAAATCAAAGAATTGGAGATTATTGTAACGGGAGGAGATACTTAATCAAATGGCAAGGGGAAAGACAATTTGATAAACAGAGCAAATAGAAGTTATGATATATACTGGTTGCAAATTAGAATATTTTTTAAAAAAGTACTTGGACAATTAGCTATTACACTGATTGTTAACAAATTCTCCCTTTTGTTGCAGTTAACCAGATCTTACTATTACTTCTTGTCTTAACTGTGTGCGCCATTCTGTATAACAAAGTTCACCAAGTGTCATCTGCATTAAAGAATGAAACGGGTAAATGACATGTACTTCTGTTTCATTTATGTACTTGTTTTATATTCATTATTTCTTCATTTGAACAGTGCTTTTTGTCTTACTGAATCCTATTTACCTTGCAGTAGATGAGCTACTTACACTGTTGCATATGGTCTGAGATGTGGAATGTTTTACTTCTGACTTACTTGAACAAATAGTAGGAGATTGATAGTAACAGCTAAGAATTTGCATTCTGATTCACACTTGAATCCAGATCTCACTGATGTAGATGGAAGCTGGAGTATATCCTTATTTGTGCTGAACAGCATTGGAGTTGTCAAGTGATAACAAACTTGGATCAGAACTTGCCCCGTTGGGAATATGCTTGGTCTACCTGTTCATTTCAGATAGATCACCAAATCTTGATGTAATTTACAGCAGAAGTTTTTTCTGGAATTTTTATAGTGACAGAAATCTGCTAGGGTTGATAACGATTGGACTGGTATTAAGTATTTATACTAGTAGCTTTTTCACTGTTCCCAAGATAAACAAATTCTGTCTTGGTATAAACTTTTTTTCCTGGTACGTTTTTGTTGAGGCTGTTATGAGTTCAATGGTTGTGTTTTAACCAGTATAAATATATCCATATAAGTTCTGTAAGTTAATCAGTGCTAGGGATAAAAGTCTTCCTTAGCAGTAATGTGAACTGATTCAGTATAGTTAGATTTTTTTCCTTTTATCATTAGCAACTTCCTGCTGGTACAAAGTTTTGCACTTTTGCTTTCTAGCCTGCTTCCCAAGGAAGTGAAGCTCATGCAATTGTACCATCTCTTCCACTTACCTCCTACATTTTTTGAGTTTGGAATCTATTGTTCAGTTTGTACTAAAAGTAACGGAGAAGTAGAAGTCTCAAAGGTATTCAGACTTCTTCAGGTTTCATGTGAATAAGCAGCTACATGGAGGACAGGCTGAGTTGTGCCCCTGCTGAGTAGAAGATGCCAAGAATTCTGTTATATTTTCTGTTTGGAGGCATCCAACAATCCAATCAACCTGCATGTAGTTCTGCATGAGCGACAGCTCATGCTGTGTGCCTTGCCAGATGTGGATGTGTATAGGATGTGGTAAGGAAATGCAATGACTGTAATACAATTCCACTGCTTATGGAACTGCATGCTCATTCCTATGACCCAGATCTGATAGAAAAAGGTTCTTGATTTTCTATTATAATGCATGGTTCTGATTCTTATAGTTGATTTGGAGACTACTGAGGAAATGGAAGAAGAAATCCCAGTTGTAATCTGCGCTGCTGCTGGCAGAATGGGTGCAGCTATAGCAGCAATCAGTAGTATCTACAGCAACACAGAAGCTAATGTTTTGTTCTACATAGTTGGGCTGAAGACTACCATCCCACATATTCGGTATGTACCAGCCTTATTTTGTTCCATGCTGTAGTTAGGTCTAGGTTCTCCTTAGCTTGGGCATAGACTGTGGTGGACTTCAAGGAAAATGTTTCTCCCTTTTATTTAAGTAGTGCTATTGGTAGGAAAAAGGACCATTTTGCCCTATGCAAGACACTATTGTAAAGGGGTGTGAAATAGCCACACTGTGCCCATACCTGTGCCTTTCTGCCTTACGTAGCTCAGCTGCAGAGGAGTCTGTTGTAAGGCATGTGTATATGTGCTCACTTGTCACAATCCCACTTTGTGGCACTGCACTTACCTGTCATCTGGCGCTGTGTCTTTAGCTTCAGAGTAGAAAAACTTGCTGTTTAAAGATAATTTCAAGTAAGAGGGTCCGTTAGAGGTACTAAATAGAGACCTGAAGAAGCTTGTATGAAAGCATGTTTGGGTGTTAAAATTTGCAAACATTGTCTAAAGGAGTGGAAGCTATGAATCAAAATTAAAGCAGTTTTCTTAACAGTTGTCTTACTACAGCAGTTCTGTAGCCTGTGTACCCACAATTTGTGCCAAAGTGAAAAGATGTAATATGTGGGGTTCCACGGGGAATTTGTCCCATCCAATTCATTAGTAAGCTAGATAATAGAGTGGAGAATATAAAACTGCAGCTGTCATGAAGCTGGAAGAGAGACTGAAGATACACTGAGAAGCAGGAAAAGAGCTGAAAACAGATTAATTATGAATTGGAAAAATGAGCTGTAAAATGTGATGAAATTCAGAAGAGGTAATGACAAGTTCCCAATAAATTGTTTAGAATAGCTTGTTTCAGTGGCTCAGGGTAAATCAGAAATTTGGTAGCACTCATTTTGAAAATTATGAATTATGACTGGTAACTGACCACACTGATGCAAAAAAAACATGAAAGAAAGGAATGTGTCATAGTGGATATAAATGTTGACACACACGACCACAGGAGATGTGAGGAAACTTCTTCTGATCTTGAAGACATTGTTAACACATCAGAAAAAGTGTGGTGTTTAGTTTTAAGTGCCTTCAGGAAGGGTTTGGAAGAGAGGTCAGAGGAGAACAACAAGCGATAGGGTCAAGAAATCTGACAAAAAATTGAAAAAAATAGTCTAAAGAAAATATAGTTAGGTGATGTGGCAGTCACCTTGAAGGACATAAAACTGTAAACCTCCCCTGCAGCTAATCTCTGCTTTTAAAGCACAGCAGGTAGGATAAGAGAAATGGTCTTTAACTATAGCAAGAAAGCCTAGAAAAAATAGCATTTAGTGCTAGCAATGGTGAAAGATGGGTTGTCTGGGCAGCATGTGGTGTCTCTAGTTTTGGCAGTGGTGTTCTTGCTTTGTTGGGTTTTCTGGCTGTTTTTTTGTTTTGTTGTTGGTGGTGTTTTTTTTACGAACAAGTTAAACAAATGTCTGTGCAATAGCTGTAGACATAAGTGATTCTGTCTTGAGACAAAATAGATCAAGTGAGCTTCCAAAGTCTCTTACTCTCTTATGAGCCTGTGAATTTAATGCTGGAAGTACTTGCCACACACTCAATACGTCTTCTATTGCTTCTTTTTCTGTCACAGAAGATGGATTGAAAATTCTAAATTGAAAGAAATAAAATTTAAGGTTGTGGAATTCAACCCTATGGTACTAAAAGGAAAAATCAGACAAGATGCATCGCGTCCTGAGCTACTGCAGCCTGTGAGTAAATGAAAACCACAAAACAATTTTTCAGGGCTTTTAATACTTACAACAGGCTTTAAAATGTCCTAGGTCCCTGTCGCAGAGACCGTAAGCCAGAGAAGCCACATCAGGTCCAAATGCTATGCCCTCACTCAAGAAGGAATATTATACTGCATGTATAACAAGCTCCTTGCAACTTGTCTGTCTTGCTGGAACCTTATTATTTGTTGGCATAAACTTAGTAAATTGAACGTGTCGTGTCTTTAAGAATATATTCACAGTTTATTAGAGGGAAGATCTAATAGTGTTCTTTGTTTCTCCATGGTGCTGTGTTGGCTGCGTTCTGCTCATGTCCAGGGTTAATTCAGAGGCTAATGACAAATCTAAATATTGCTGGCTGTCAGAAAAGGCAAATCAGATGTTAGAAATTACTAGGAAAGGAGTAAGAATCAGAACAGAGAACATCATTATGCCACAATACTAATCCATAGCTTTCCCTCATCCTAAATACTATACAGAGTCTTTGTCCCATTATCTGAAAAAGGTGTAGCACCACTGGAAAATGTTCAAGTCTTTTCAGAATGTTTCTTCTTTCTGCCCTTCTCTGAACCTTTGACAGTTCTAATATATGGAAAAGATTTCATGTAAGGAATCAGTGGGTTAAACCAGTGGTTTCAACTTGGAAATGTGACTTTTAGCTTGAAAATAGTAGAGTTCTACAGAACTGAGTGGCGTGGGGGACTGGATGGCAGATTACTCTCACTGTCTCTTTCAGTGCAAGAGCTAATGGCTATTAGATTAAGTTAGTAGGAGTCACAGTAAGAACAAACAAGAAATGTTGCACGTTTTTCATGCAATGAGTACTAAATCTCTAGAATTCCTTGCTGAAAGGTCTGTAGAATGTAACAATTTTCAAGGATTCAGTGAGGACTGAAGTTTATATTTAGACATCACATCTGGTTCGGTAAATCCCTTGAGCTGAAAATAGCTAAACGCTACGAGAGCAACTTGGAACAACTTTCTTTATGCTTTTTGCCTTCTTATTTTTTTCATTGAGCATCTGCTTAGGACCACGCTGAAGGCAGGTGCTGTGTCAAAAAGGTCTGAGTCTGTATGGTTGTTCTTACGTTCTCAGTCGCCTTTCTCTCTGCTGTGTTCTTCATTGCAATCTATGCCACCAGTCAAATCGTCCCTATACAGTGCAATGATGACACCATTGAATCTGAGGTGCTTTGTATGATGTATGCTGTAATAATGCATTAGGAAGACCGTTGCCAGCAGATCCAGAAAAGTGATCCTTCCTCTTTACTCAACACTCGTGAGGCTGCAACTGGAGTACTGTGTCCAGTTTTGAGCTCCACGGTACAAGAAAAATATGGACATATTGGAGCGAGTCCAGCAAATATGATTAAGGGACTGGAGCATCTTTTATTTGAGGAGGGGTTGAGACAGTTAGGGCTGTTCAGCCTGGAGGAGAGGAGGCTTAGGAAAATCTTATCCACCTGTATAAATACCTGAGGGGAAAGACAAGAGGCAATGGACACAGAGTAAAATACCTGAAATTTCCTCTGGGCACAAGAAAGAACTATTTTGTTTGGGTTTTTTATGTTGAGAGTGGTCAAACACTGGAGCAAGTTACCCAGAGAGGCTGTTGAGTCTCCGTCTGTGGAGATATTCAAAAAGCAACTGAGCATTTTCCCCAACAGTCTGCTGGGGTGGACCCTGCTTGAGAAGAGGGGTTGGCCAAGATGATTTCAAAAGACCCCTTCCAACCTAAATGATGCTGCGATTCTGTGAAGAGGCATCTGTTTTGGTCTGCTTGATTAGAGCTATAAATAAATTAGGGATTAATAATAGTAATAATTGCTTCAAGACACTAGTAAAGCTGGGGGGAAGAGCAAATGATCATTGTCTAGTATTCAGTGAAGACAGAAATTAAAACTGAATGTTAATACAGACAGAAACGTGTGACTACTACATGAAACAGCTTTACCATTCAGTCTTTATTTTTTTTTCTTTTTAATAGCTAAACTTTGTGCGATTTTATCTTCCGTTGCTTATCCAGAAACATGAGAAAGTAATATATTTGGATGATGATATCATTGTTCAAGGTAAGCTGTCATCCAAAAAGCAGTTTCTAGCAAAAATCAAAGTTATTGCAGTTTTTACAGTCATTTGGAAATTTGAGCTATAAAGGAAACCGAGGAATGTTGCGCTCAGGAAAACTACGAGTAGTATGTTTATTTAAAGGAAAGTCTGAAGAACTTCATGTGTTTTTTTAATAGTTGGTTTTGATTGAAAATGCTTATATGGGTTTAATTTTATTTGAATCTAGTTAATTGATCAAAGATGTTGTGGATTTCACTTAGTTGCTGCCATATTTATTGTTAATATGTGACATACATTTCCTAATAGTATTTGAATTCCTTGTCCAGAATTGCTGTTCTTGAGAGCAAGATTCTTAGAGCACAATTTGCTCAAGTAAGAGGGTTAAAATTCAGCTCAGAATCTGTAGCAATTTCCAGAATCATGATCAAAGATTTCAAAGTTCCAGTTTCATCAGCACTAAGTTGAGCCCACCACTTCCCCTGCATCATTCCTTGCACCTGCGCAAGCATTCACCAGAAATGTAATTCCTTTCAGCCTGAATTAATTCCCTGGTAGGAGTCAAGGCAGTGTGGTGGGAGAAAAGAGGAGGTAAGGCCTTGTCTATCATCGGGGGTGTCAAGTGTTGCCAGCTGGTAGTGTTTCTGGAGCCACAGGATGAAGGTGCAGTTTCACATTACAGCTCATGGTAGGCTGCTGCTGTCAGAAGTGGCCTCTCTGGTCCCCAGGCCACTCCTGTTACTTGTGTCACATTTACAGTTGTGCAGCTGCAGAATAAGCTGATTCAGCTGGTTGACCTGGCAGAAGACTAGCGGAGCAACAACAACCAAAAACCCCAACCCTTCTTTTTTTGTCTAAATCTCTGTTGTTTTTCTTTGCTTCAGTCAGCCTGTCTTGCTCACCCTTGGGCCGCACAATCACAGAGCCCAGAAGGTGGGAGTGAAGATGGACATGTGGGAGTGAGGTGGAGGGGTGGGAGCCTATTCTGGCAGCCGCTCCTCATATTGCAGTGTGAGACTGTGATCTGTCAGATGTGTCTGCAATGGGAGTGAACAAGACTGCTTCCAGGATTAGAAATGAATGGGGTTTGGGGAGGTTTAACTCTGGGATTGTTTATTTGTTGGTCTTTGCTTTGCACGAAGCAGTAGGAATGAATCATATGGAGCTTGGAGTGTCAGCCCAGAAGTGTTTGGTTTGATTTTTTTTTTTTTTCTTTTCTCTTGAAAAGCAGAAGGTGCTTCGATTCGAGGGAAGAAAATGCTTGGCAAGGCACGTTGATTTGCAACAATTAAATGTCCCATTAATTAAAATTCAGTTTCCTGGTGGGACGTGAGTCCTAAGCCAAGTTTTCCAAACTGCTGAAGAGATCAGACAAGGGTCTAGAAGGGGAAGCTGTATGAGGAGCTGCTGAAGCCACTTGATCTGTCCAGCCTGGAGGAGACTGAAGGGGGACCTCATAGCAGTTTACTGCTTCCTCACAAGGGAAGGAGGAGGAGCAGGCGCTGATCTCTCTCTGGTGGCCAATGATAGGACCTGAGGGAATGGCAGGAAGATGTGCCAGGGCAGGGTTAGGCTGGGTATTAGGAAAAGGTTCTTCAGTCAGAGGGTGGTGGAGCACTAGAAGAGTTCCCTGGGGAAGCAGTGATGGCACCAAGCCTGACAATATTCAAGAAGCATTTGGACAATGCCTTCAGACCCACGGTATGAATGTTGGGGTTGTCCTGTGCAGGGACAGCAGTGGGACTTGATGATCCTTGTGGATCCCTTCCAACTCAGATCATTCTGTGATTCTGTGGTAAATAATCTCCACTTTTTGGGGTTTTTTAGAAATAGTAGTTCCAGTGTTTGCAGTGTGGGGAATGTTTTCAGTTATTAGTCTTCTAATGAGCTCACCTCGGGCTATGGGGCCATATGTGGCCTTCCAAGATAGTTCATCCTACCTGTGACTGACCCTTGCCCAGCAAACGTGGGAGCTATAGGGCATTTAGGTGTAGACACAATTGCTGTGGCAGTGCTGTGCTTCCCAACTGGCCTGAAACTGTTCTTGCACATCCTGGGTACCTGCTAATCAGGTGATGAGCGAGGTGCCAAGCACTACATAATTTCCCTCCACCAGGAAGGAGCTGGGTGGTCTGTGAAGCCAGCAGGGAGGATCATGTGTGACAGACATATGTCAACTGGCTAGTGCTGGGAATCCAGGTATCTTATCAGAAGGTATAAACACAATAACACCATGAAAAACCTGATCAGTGTGAGAGATTGAGTTGGCACTTTTGTGGGACTTGAAAAGGCTCAGAAAAATTGGCTGTGTCCTCCTTCTCCAAAGGCAGGCTCTGTGAATGGGTAATTCTGTAACCAGGCTTCTTAACAGTGTAATAGGTGTCTGCTGTAGCTGATTTTGGACATTCAGACCAGAATATGGATGTATTGAATACTGATGATAATATGTAAGGATAGACCTTAGACACCCAGGTACAAGACTGAAGTTTGAAAATTGTCCAGTATTACAAAAATCAGCCTTCATCACTATCTATTAGGCTATCCCCTAAAAATGTGTGTTTGTAAGTAACATATATGAGAACAGAAGTTATCAACTCTGTAGCGGTGCAGTAGGTTTCCTCATGCTTTTGACCTTACTGTACTCAGGTGACATACAGGAACTCTACGATACTAAGTTAGCTCCTGGACATGCTGCAGCTTTTTCAGATGATTGTGATCTGCCTTCTACGCATGAAATGGTTAGAAGTGTAGGGATGCAGGTAAGATGGCCATTTTGGAATTCTTATCAGGAATGTATTTATCCATAAATGTAAGATGATTTTATACATTTTCCCCACAGTGAAAGTTATTACAAAAATAACAACATTAAAAATATAGTTTTACAAGTAATTAAGAACTGTTTTTTTTTTTTTTTAGTAACTCTGTAATGCTATGTTGTTATGTAGCGTTGTTTCCTGTAATAATTTAAATCTCGACTGCTCTTTGGATTCTGTTAAATTCTGTTTATTATTTTGCTATCACTAGATCATGAACACTTAATAGAATATCTAATGAAGGCAGAAAGTATCATATGTAGTAGTCAAATGGGAACAAAACTCAGGAAATAGTGTTTGAAGGCTAATTCCTGAGCTGAGTTTCCCGGAATCATCAGTGGGTCACTCTAGCACTACAGCTGTACAAGTTTGATACTACATCATTTAGAGCAGGGGTGTCAAACTCACAGCCCACGGGCTGAATCCGGCCCTCCACCTTGTTTTATCCGTCCTGGCACCTTGTTTCTACTCAGTGGCAGCCCCGAGCTCCTTGCCCCTACACTCCTGCCAGCGCTGGTCACGTGTGCAGCGGGTGTGACGTGCGTTATGCTGCGGGAGCAGGAGAATGGCGGAAGCCATGAATTTGACACCCCTGATTTAGAGTAAGCTACAGAAAGGCAAACACGTGGTGAGGGAAGAGCCTTATCAGGCTCATGTGGAGCAATACTGGGGAAAAAGTAATTCAGTGACTGAAAGTATCCTGCCTTCCAGCCATGTGTCACATGGAAATCAGGAAGGTAACCATCATCTAGAAACTCAGCTTTGGGAGCGTGTATCTAGTCTCCATGTGAGTGGAGAGAGATGCGTTTACACTTCTCTCTATAGAGATTCATAGGGGATAAACATACCTTTTTTTATTCTTAGAACACATACATGGGATTCCTGGACTACAGAAAGCAAGCAATTAGAGATCTTGGCATCAGCCCCAGCACCTGCTCCTTTAATCCTGGAGTAATTGTTGCTAACATGACTGAATGGAAACATCAACGGATTACAAAGCAGCTGGAAAAGTGGATGCAAAGAAATGTGGAGTATGCATAGAAATCTAGCTTTGTGCTTTGCTTTTAATCTGTTTACAGTTTTTCTCTTTAAAAGCTGTTTTAACTCTAAGCAGCGTTTCTTTGAGATCTCATAAAACAAATTAACTCATATGCCAGAATTTTCATCTGCTTAAACCTGAACAATTGTGTATCAAGAAATGGCCACCTGGCATTTTAGTCTTGTGTTTGATCACAAACCACACTTAATCCTGAGGACACATTGTTCTTGACCAACCTCACTTGGGATCAAGCTGCTTATGATCTCCTGTTCCCAAGGATGGCTTAAGGAATGTTTTCTTCTTCGTGTGGGATCACTTCTATTGTAGTAGTGTCAGCCAAACTGTAACTGGACACCATATTTCTTAAATACCAATAGAAAATACTTCTTTCTATATAGAGGAGCAGAATTTGACATGAAATATATATTTTGGCATTGACCATGAGTAAGTTGTGACACAGTGAAACAATCATTGTTCATTTTTTTTATGTCAGTTCACTGTTAACCTGTGTTTTCAAACTTGACATTTATTTTCTTTGTCTGCAGAGGGTTAAGTTGAAATTTAGTAAGGGTAAACAGAAGTTGAATAGCTGGTACTATGTGCATTACTTGTTCGTTTCACAAAGGAACAGGGGAAGACACGTGAATGAATGAAAAGTGCTTTTTCTTACCCTGACAAGCTATTGCTCTGCTTTTTGAGTTTGAGAAAACTCCCTGAATCTTACTGCAATTTTTATCTATAAAATGTTTTTTATACCTTAATAACACATTTATATTTTAGTTGGATTTTGAAGTGACAATGAAATAAACGGCTTAGTAATTGAAACTGAGTTTTGAGGAGAGGTTATGATTTTTTTTGTTGTTGTTCTGTGGCTTCTTAAAACATCTCTCGGAACTTCCCAGGTTTCCTCCCTTTTGGGTTGGCAGGTGGCACGGTGTCCCATAGCTGGGGTGGCTTTGCCCATGTGCTGACTGGTTGGCCAGGCCTCAAGCACACTGTGGCCAGACATCTGGCTGGTACCTCCTAATGCCTCTCCTTACACTGATTTAGCTTTATGTAGCCCTGGATTTATCACAAAAATCATAGCAAATAGCGATCATTTATATGTTAGTTTGTACCAACTAGACTTTAGCAAATCTAATTTGGAATTAATTTATGGGTCTAAAAGGTGGGGAGGGGAGAGAAAGACAGAAGGAATGAAACACATGGAAATGTGTAAATTTCTTAAGAAATCAGACTGAAATGTTTGATTCCTTTATGTTAACAACTTTTTTTCTGCTATAAACTTTGTCAGTTCATGTTTTGAACATTTCTGCCTTGTCTTTCTCTTTTTTTTCTTCCCCCTTTTGCAGGGAAAACCTCTACAGCAGCACCCTTGGGGGAGGTGTGGCCACCTCACCAATGCTGATTGTATTTCATAAAAAGTATTCCACTATTAATCCTATGTGGCACATAAGGCATCTTGGTAAGTTTAACTTCCCATCATTTGCAGATGGAACTAAATAAAGCGAGAGGTTTGTAGGATTCCTGTACAGGACCTTAGGTTACTTTACTGCAATGCATTAATTTATACTTTAGATTCACAGAATGTAATCCCTGCTTCCCCCAACACTCATTAGTCCTGCTTTCCTCAGGATAGGGCAGAATGTGAGGGTTTGTGTGTAGCAACCAGTGGGTGGTGTTACACAAAAATCTTAACAGGTCACGCAAACAAAGTAGTTGCATCTTGACAAAACCACCCCAAACCCTAATGGTCATTAAAAAAAAAAAAAAAAGGAGAAAAAACAAATACCAAGGGCAAAGTTAAATGTTTGAAGACCAGCAAACCTCTATTGTCATAAACTATGGATGGGATGTATCAAAGATCTGAATATAGTAACAGACTGAAAAAAAAAATCAGACACTTCTAGTAGGCAGAGTGGAAGATGATGGGATGCCTGGCAGCATTTGTCTATTCAACATTCTGGAGGATGTAGTTAACTTTCACCTGGGAATGGTGAATTATCCCAGGAAAACTATATTGGCTTGGCTGGTATAGTAAAATGAATTACTTTTTTAACCCCCAGCTATGCCAAAATATTAAAACCATTGAGAGATGAAACTTGCACAGACACTAACCAAAATTCTTAAAAAACACAGCTGAATTTACCTCACTCCATAGTGTCTGCCATTATCAAAAACTGCATTTATTTATTTATTTATTTTCAATCTACCCCTGCAGGTTGGAGTCCTGATACCCGTTACTCCGAGCATTTTCTTCAAGAAGCTAAACTACTTCACTGGAATGGGAGATATAAACCCTGGGACTACCCCAGTGTTCACACCGATCTGTGGGAAAACTGGTTTATTCCTGACCCTTCAGGGAAGTTCAAATTAACTCGGCCTGAGAGCTGATAGTGAAAACACTTAAATGCATCTTCACACTAGGTTTTGCAGTATGTGATAGTTGGAAATGCAACATGTTGTATAATTATCTGATTTTAGAAACCTAAGTATTTGTGAATTATATGAATAAATGACCATCAGTTTTGTGTGCTTATGGCTAGAGAGGGAAGCTGGAGTGACAGTTATGTAGCTCAGATTATCTTGACTTTCAAGTGAGGTGAGGAAATAAGTTTACTTGACAATGAAGTGTTTTCATTAAACATGTACAGAGGTGATACTCAGTGCTAGACAGCCTGTTTTAATTTAAGGCCCTTCTAAGTAAGACTCCAATATCTGCTGGTAGAGAAATCTACACAGGAAATACTTGCACTATTACACACATGGTGTCTATTTAGTTGTCCAGCCCATGTTAAACAGCTCAAAATAAAGGCTTATGCAGCATTTTAATGAGTAGAGTTCTGTTGCATGATGACTCTATTTTGCAGTGTTTCTGTGTACTATGTGGCCAGTGAGACACTTAGATCCCTGCGAAAGTACATTCTAAGACACTGCAATATAATTCCCGATTTTATTGTGAAACATCATTGATAGATTTAAGACAGATTAAGAACTTGTGTAACAAAAAGAGCACCAGTTCTGAGGAAGTACACATAGAATTGCAATATTTAGTGACAGTCATTGTACACTTGAACTGTATTTTATACCTAGAGAACCTAGTAGGTGACTGTTAAAGAAGAGACCTTTCCCTTCCCACCAACCAGGATAGCCTTACAGTAGTTACAGTCTACTGTGCTACCGACTCAGCAGTGATAAATACATGCTTCTGATTTTGTTGAAAAATAAAACTGAATTGTAACAAATCCCTGATGCAAGATACTTTGAGCACCTGCAGGAAAATGTCCATGTAAACAGCAATACATGATACAGTACACTTTAAATAACAGACAAGACAAATCCTATATCTTTTTGACAATATACTGAACAGCTTTATGCTGGAGCTAATAAACACAACCATAATGCACACTTTCTTGATTTAAGACGCTCAGAATTAAGCCACATAATCTGGGAAGAAAACTGTAAACATCATGCCTGCCTCACAACAGGTTGACGGTGTGTGATCTTAGCAAGAGCTGTTACAGCAGGATTAGGATCTACACTAAATAGTTACACTCAAAGCATGACAACTGTCACTGGCTGTGAGGAAAGGATAACATACACTGGTACAAGAATCTGACCAGTGTGGATTGTGGAGATACTGTTTGTATCTATTTTTCAAGTATGTGAAGCACCTACTGTCATAAGATCATCAAAACTTTAATGTTTTGATCAGCTTATTGCTTTTACTTCATCTCTTCCTCACATGATGAAAGAGGGAAAGATGATGGTTAGGCACAAGCACAGAATCTCAGCTTTTTCTCAGTTACTAATATTGGCCACAAGTGCATTGTTTAAGCAAATTCCTCAGGAAAGTGCCGCAGTTTCTACAGCTGAATTCTCATTCATGGAACAGCTGCCCTTACATTTAACATAGTATTTTTCACTTATAAAAGGAATGAGAGCACACTCTAAGGTTTTACAAATTGAAGAGAATTTGATGTTAAAAACTGCTAAATTGCAAGCCTCTTTTGAATCTGATGTAAACAACATAGCTGTACGTGATTTTCACAGGGAATATGGTCCTTCAATTCCGGGCAATGCAATCTGTTCAAAGGGGTTTTCTCCTGGTAAAGGTCAGGTGAGGAGACTCTTCATACAGAAATGACTGAGAGTTTAAATGCCACAGATTTCAAGAACCACTGTTGTTGGGCTGGGTTTTTATCATCCCCTTTAAGGAATTCCAGTTCCTTACATTGCAATTTAAGAGGGAAAGAGATGGGGAGTGGTAGGGACACCTTACCCTAAGACCGTTCAGCTAGAATATTTAGGCCCTGTCCTATGCAACACATTTTCCTCCGTAGTGTTGTGACTTGAGATGTCTCCATTCCCTTAATCCTGAATATGGTCCGAGCACTGAACAGACAGGGCTCACTTGTCACACCCAAGAAAATACTCAGCACTCACAGCTGCAAAGCACAACTTTCTGCACTTTTTAAGAAAGTAAAAAGCAGACTTAAGCACAATTTGCTTAACTGTGCATGATTAAAAAAACACCACTTCATGTAAGATAAGGGTACACTCCCATTGTGCCCTCTGGATATAAAAGGATTATAAGATTATCCAAATATTGAGGCATCAGTAAAAAGTCTACTGCTGCTGTTACTACTACAGTACAGTTTATGGAATAAAATTAACATCCCAAAGAAATCTTCACACATGAGAAAGCAATTTGTCAAAACCTGCAAGAAATGGTATACATTAAATATAAAACTCATACAAAAAAGGGCTAACCTTTTTTTTCTAAAAAAAATTTTGGACAGTTTCTTAAAATTATCTAGTTCATTGATTTGAGCCTACCACACACTTACTTTGGACCTATAATAAAATAACTAGTGGAGATAAAATACTACTAAAATGCTTCAGTTGGAGAACCGAGGTACCAGTCTTGATCACTGCACTAAAACTGCAGCATGTATGCTTAGCCGAGAAGAAACAGCTCTTACGCACTGCTTCCCTCTTCTTCCCTTATCATACCGGCATTGAACTGTGGAATCTGGTCTGCAAAGGATTGTGTCATCCATTGTCCATTAGGAACTTCACCGAAGGATGACCCCTCACAGTACTGTGGGTTGCCTGCTGCTAAAACAAAAATAATAAAACACACTTTAAAAAATGCAGTTGATGCCACTAACCAAAACTAAACGATTACTATATAGATGATACCACAAGCAAAAAGCTCTAAAACCACAAAACAAAGCCCAACTTCCCCCAAAACAAACCTTAAAAGAAAAGATAAAAAATATGTGCATTTTTCATCTTTCCTCTCTATTTTGCATCCACCTACTCAGGCTGCAATTCAGACTTAATTCTTTTGAGCATCTACATTTGTAGATCCAGGTAATCTCCTCAAGTTGTAATTTCGTCAGCTCTTCAAGGGTGACTGCATATATAAATTTAAAGATTCTTCAACAAAGCAGGGCAGACAGAATGCAAATTTCAATTCACAATGTAAGCAAGATTAGGACTGAAAATCCAAGACTGCAGAGGAAGGTGGTTATTCCAAATTTACTGTTCTGTCATTGCTTTTCATGTATTTAATTACTGTTGGTGGTATTTTGAAGTAAAATTCTGAACTCCCAGCTTTTAAATTACAGCTAGATTATTAGACTGATCCTTCCAATGCTGCTTGTCAAGTGGCCCACCAGCAACAGAACGACCTCAATTGCACTGTTAATTTATCTGTTCTACTATTCTCTGGCTTTGCTTTCCTCAGGAATGGAAAAAAAGGAAGTACCAGCCCTCTCTTTTGCTCTGAAAACCATGATGCAGTTATACAAGTAATTGGAATTGAAGAGGTTTACTGTGCAAATCACTAATTGTGTCTGCCAGATCTTGGAAGCGAGTCAGAGTTTGGGAAAACAGTTTGAAGTTGCAGACAACTTTAAAGAAAAGTAATTTGCCTTATTTATTTGCTCTTTCACAAAAACTATACATTCCCTCAATTACAGCAGCAGTTAAACTTTCATATATTTCAAATATATTGTATGAATTATGCAAGTTGCTAAAAGGGTAGAAATGTAAGTATTTGTTCTTAAGGAGTGGTTTACAGACTGAATGCCCCAAGCACCACACCTTACCATTTCCATTTGAAGAGAAATTGCACTGTTCACTTTCATACGGTGCACGATCACAGTAAGCGCCTCCATACGCTGCTTCATAACCTGGATCGTATTTTTCTTCCTTGACAGCCATCTTTTTGGCATCCTCTGCCAAAAGAGAAGACCGAGTATTAATATTTAGAACAAAACTGATCAAAAAGCACTTTTATCTGAGAACTCTTGAAAAAAAGTCACACATTTTACAAGATAATTTCTGCTCCCTTAGATAATTAAGATTGTACTAACAAGAGTGGAATCCATAATTCTACACCCTATGATTTAGAGAAGATGGCACATCTCTTCCCTCCCCTTAAATTCTTTATTTCTTTTTGCTTGGGAAACTGCTAGTTGAACATTACACTACGCTTTGATAAAGGACTAACAAAACAGCCACTATACCTTGTGCAAGTTGCAAGTCAAACGTGTACTGCACCTCCTGCACCTCTGTGTTTGGTGCAATGCCTTTCAGTTGATCCCTTAAGTCTTTCAGCTTTATATAATAATGAACTTTATCTTGTGCACGAGGAAACTGAGCGCATCTTGCACTGGATGATGGCATAACATAGCAGAGCTTGAGAAAGAGAGCAAGAAAAACAGCATTACTGGTTCGTGAACTATGAGTTAATATTTAGTGCATCTAGAATAAGCTACGGTTAAGCCCAGTTTTAACCCTTGTACAAACTTCAAGAAATGCCACAGGTGGCTGTGGGAGAGGATAAAGGAGTCTCAATTTTTTTTTTTGGCCAGCTAGATGTCTTAACCCAAAGAGAAAGGCTGATTACCAGCTGCTGAAGCAAGGACGATTCTCACCAATTGCTTCTGTGCTGCAGGAGAAGCATTACCAGTAGGTGTTACAGAAGTACAATTTACAAGTGTATGCCAGAGAGTCAAGCACTCCAGAGGCCCCTCAGCAAGTGGAGCTCTGAAAAGTCCTCAGAGGAGTATGTGATAGCATGCAAACACCCCAAACCGGTGAAGGGGCATCACGGGTTAATTAGCCTGCCTTCTTGGTCAAGCGTGCCTGCATCACACTTGCCAGGGTTTGAAACTCTGGAGGTAGTGTAGCTGAAGCCAACTTCAGTGTTTGTATTTCTTCCAACAGCCCTAACTAGAGACATAAATTTAGTTCAGGAAAAGGAATTGTACCAATACTTTATTATCATGCAGTATTTATGAACACATACTTGTAAATCGGATTATTTATCTTCCTTACAAAGACATCTACTGCAGAAGTGTTTAAGAGCTACTTAAGAAGCAAGCACTTCTTCAGGCTCTGATGGCAACACTCCACCGTTAGAAAAGGACAGCTTAAACTCAGCTTAAACTTGCAGCACTAGTAATTTGGGATAGACAGAAATGAAAAAACACACAACCCCAATCTTTGAACTGACAAGGTACTGAAGCTTTGGAATAAGCTACCTTGGCAGGTAGCGTAATTGCCTTTGCTTAACCTGTACTTATAAACACATTAAAACAAACCTAGTTGTAATGATACATAGCTGTTCTCCTGAGATATCTTCCAGCGCTAGATGTCTATGATTAATGCACTCCTCAGACTGTTTATTTTATCTTAAGTATCCAATTTAATTTCAAGCTGCAAATCAGCTTAAGAAGACTGAGTCTGATGGAAGTGCTCGGGCATGCTCAGATCCAGTAATGCCACAGCTGTAGTGTGTAACAGCACAATGACGGACTTACTTCTTTCTCCCCAACAGTGGCAGAATTAGCACCACGACAGTGTTCAGTATGAAAATTAAGTCATACAAAAAACATACAGGGAATTGGACACAGAATCAGATGAAAGTAGTTGACGGTTATCATAAAATCATTTTATTTGTATTTTAGAAAGTCTTCATAGAATGCACCAACCTACTAACCATAGCACACCATCTCCCAGATCAAGTCTGCAGGTCTGAAGAAGCTGCAATTAAAGGTGTGTCTGAAAATTGCACTACCCCACTTTCTCTGTTTAAGTAAAAGCCTTTCACATTCCTTGTACTTTGGGCAAACTTTCACTTTATCACAAGAGTGTGCATATCCTGAGACTTCATTGATTTTGAAATAACCAAAATAGAGTGCCTTGATTTTCCTTCTCAGTATACATACTTACAGTTTCTGTATCTGGCACCTTGTGCGGCTGCAGTCCAAATTCCAAGTTCTTAACCTTTATTCCAAAAACCTCTTTACTAAAGATTTCATAAATACCTATAAAGACAAGAGGATAGGGTAAGTGGAAAAAAAAACCAAACAAAACTACTGACAGAAAAACTTTAAAATTTAAAATCAAGTTTCTCACATTTTCCATTGAAAGCTGCTATACGAGGTTTATACTTTTGCAACTTCTGCATCAGAATCCGTCCTCCTTCCCGAAACTCTTTGCTAAAAGAGAAAGTACTCAAAGTTACAATCACAGCTATTAATTAATTTAGAAGCACAGTGTTCCCTGTTGTTATCCTACCTGGAGAGGTCTTTGCTTCCAGGTGTTGTCCTTTCAACCATATTTGTAAATCCAATCCCATATTTATGTGGCAAGGTGTGGTCATCCATATGGTTCAGTTGTTCTTTACTCAGACCAGACATGAACAGACACTTCCCTGTGAAGTAGTAAGGTATGCATTTGCCCTTTTCTAAGGAGAAGAAAGCAACCCCAAAAACACTCAACTATGAGAGTACTGGAATGCTAAAGGGAGACTCTAAGTTAACAAAACATCAGTTAATTTGGGAATACTATCACCATATCTAGAAAATTTTTAAATTGACAAATTATCTACTGCGAGCAGATAGGAAATCTCTAGTGTACAACAGGAATTCCTCACTATGATCCTACGCATGGAAATCAGACTTTTATTCTAAAAGTTCAGGAAAGGATTTTGTGATTCACTTAAGCAGGGAGTGAAGGTGATCAATATGGATTTTGTGGGGAAAAATGTGGCAAATGAGTTTTCTTTTACTAACTTGCCATGGCTTCTCCTTGCAACTGGGCCTTTCTGACAGAACCTGTGGATATCTTGCATTCATATTTAGGCTATAAAACTACAGTCTGGGTGATGTGCACTGCCCACCTCTTAAGCACAAATTAACCAGAGCTAGCTCCTAATGATCCAGGAAGGTTACAAACACCTGGATTCATCAGAGCACACACGTCTCGTCTGCTTCTCACTAAAGGAGGCTATGAGTCTGGATAGTCTGCAGAACACCGGAGAAATACCCAAGCCTGACTGAAAAATCCCCTGAACACCAGAAGCATTTTACCTGGATTATCACAGGGCTGAAAATTAGCCCATGTGGACCTCCCTACTACGACAGCTGGAACAGCTCACAGTACACAAACCAGAGCATTTCAACAGAGTTCAGGTATGATCTTTCTTTACAAGGTATGGCAGAAAATGTTACTTAAAATGGAAAAATACCTAGAAAAAAAATCTGTTTGAAGAATCAGGTATGCCAGATGCATATGTCTGCTGGGAAAGGGCAATGGTTTCTGCTTTTTCATCAGTTATAATACTTGTTTAGAGGAGACGAATAAGTGTAAACAGAAGAGGGCTGGCTGAAATGTATTTTTTTGGAAAATGTGTGTAATTTTATTTTATATCAGAAATTGATGCCTATTGACTTAGTCTTGATAACTCCAGTATCAGAGACTTAATTTTTATACTTTTAATATTTTTATCTTGCACACTAACACACCACAAAGTTACTTGGTCATATGATCTGGTAAATAGTGCTTACATGACAATTCTAAACCTGCACTGAAAGTCACTGATGAGTCTCTTATATTCCTTTCTACGTACAGTACTTGACAGAAATAGATATAGGATTTAAATCACTCTTGGATGGTTAAAAGCAAAAACCAAAATCCAACCCAGTTTAATTACAATGCCACAATTTCTAATGGAGTCCACTAAATTCTATAAATAGAATAGGAAAACAAAGACATACAAAAATGGTTTCCAGGTCCAGGGTAATGATGTCCTTTGTACGCTGCCATCAAGCCAGGGTTTATGCCAATCTACAAACCAAGATACAAACCATTTTAAGGATGAGAGCATGGCTTGCCAGTCAAGAATTTAATCAAGTTCCAGTAAGGAAGCTCATTTAATTCTCTTAAAGTTACTGTCAACAAACAAACCTGTGTTAATAGTACCTTCCATCACTATTTAAAAAATTGACAGTGTCTCATTTAGGTGTGCAATATCAGAAGAGCAGCTCAGTGTTGTTTACAGTCACTGGTGCAGAGCTTCCAGCAAATACAGCGTGAAGTAACAGTGTCTCATGACTATGTATTATACCTAAGCCTTAGACTTCTCAGAAATTAGAGCTATGTTACTACAATTTTTAACAGAAAATGCAAAGCAGCTCTATACACAGGAAACAGTTTATGTACTTTATCTTGCAAGATCTTACCATATAAGCAATATAGATAAGCAAGCAGAAGGAATGTAAATCATAACCGGTGAGTACAGACTGTTCACTTTTCCACCTGATCTTTTAACTGTAAGTTACTTACTATTACAATGTCCAGATCAAAGGTCAAAATATCAGGTAAAGTCTTGGTCAGAAGTTCTGCTTCAGATACACCATTAAAACGGTCCACTTTTCTTTTGACTTTAAAACTATCCGTGATCTTTTCTTGTTTGCCTTTTGACTTGGCTGTTTTTTCCTTTTTAGCAGCAGGCTTTTTGGGTTGCTTTGGCTCAGTTGCTTTGGCTTTTCTTTTCCTTCCTCCTTTTTTAACTTCTGAAACACACAGCAAATATCCTTTTTGTACATTTCTAATATTGCAGTGGGGCTATTAAAAAAAACTGAGCTAGATGTATGGATACAAAAAGAAATTAGGCAGATATAATTAATTTTGAATGTAAATGTATTAAACAATTATCAGATTAATCTTGTTTTTAAAGGCTCAACACAGAGCTATGTTGGGTGTATCTAACAGGCAACTATTCTGACTTAAAATACAAACCAAGAATAACCACGAGTGAGTTATACTGTTTACATGCTGTATGCAACAGTCCTTCGGAAACAGCTTCACTTCTATCGGAGGAAATGACAGAACCATCAAAGTTTAGGTTCCAAGGAATGCAACAGCATGTTCTAGTCTACTACCCACACTTCACTTCTAAATATGAAATTGATTGTCACAGATTACAAAAAAATATTGAAGAAACTTAACAGCATGTTAAAAGCTAAAAGTCTCAAAGATTACCTCAGTGTAAGGTATAAGCTTGTCAGGAACACAGACACAGAGTGAACACTGCATAAGCTATTTACAGTTTATTGTTTACAGGATACTGTCCAGTGCGCTGTCCAGCAAGGTAATGTATAAGAGCTTCATTCAATGTGAATGAGTGACACCAAACATTCATTTTTATTTACAAAATGCAAGCTTCAAGCAGTCCCTGTTCACTCATTGGAAACTTCATCTTCAGGCCCCTAAAGCATAGAGATTTAATCAGCACAGCTACTGGTCATGACTTGACCATCGAGAGATTGTTCTCTATCCTTGCTCATTAATAACATGAAGTTGCAGAACAACTTCAGAAGTACGAAAACACATTTAGCAGCAACAAGCAAAGAGCCAAGGTAATCTATTACTTTCAATTTGAGACTTCATCTTATTTTCAAAATTTCTAGGTGAAACTCTCTCAGATAAGAAACAAATACTGTGCATACCAGGGTACAGCCCTAAATCTGCAAACTTCTTTGGGGATGATTTTTTTTTCCACACTCAGCTATTCTCACTGTGTCACTGGAGCAACTGCTTAGGAAAGCTGTAAGTAACACTACTCAAGCTATAGTCTAGTGACAACAAAGAAGATGCCAGAAAGGCACAAATTTGGTGAGGCACGCAGGCAACTTTTCTTTCTTACCCCCTTAAAGAACTAGGAGGTTTTTCATGTGCTACCAAAATGGCACAGATACTGTGACTGTTCCTAGGTGGATATATTTCAAATGAAGCAGGATAATGTTCTCTTAACTCTCAGGGCGATCAGGTTCCTACCAACCAGACACCATCATGAAAGATGAACAATGCCAGGGCAGCCTTTCAGATGGTAACCCTAAAAAGTCTGCTTTTTTTTTATCACCACAGCTAGCTTTGCCTTTCCTAAACATTACTGTAAATTTCACTTACATTTGGTAAATCTTCAAGCCTGCCTTTCAAGGCCTTTACTCAACTTCCAGTTCTTGCTGAAATATTAAGGAAGAGCTTCATAACAGATTATGTTTGTCTGAAAACACCCGGAAGTGCAGTCAAACAGTGTGCTCATGCTGACATCATGTTATCAAATAATAAAGCTTCAAAAGAAGCCTAACTGTATAGCACTTCAGATGCATCCTAACTGCAGTGATTAATACAGTGAATGAACAGAGCTGTTGCCACTGTTTTAAACTGGAGGTTTTCTTCCTATGACCACCTGGCCAAGCATTACAATCGAAAAACAAAAATTGAAGCGTATAAAAGGAGGCACTTAAACAAGCAATGAACTCACTGATCGGTTACCTTGCTATAGAGAGCTCTGACTTCCATCTACACATTACAAACAAAATGAAACTCAGTGTGTGAATATTTGCTATAGAATCAGAAGTTAAGCATGGCAGAGATCACTGCCTTTTTTATGTGGTAAAGAGCAAGCGTAAGAGTAACAAAACAAGCATCTTCTCTTGGCTTGGTTAGCGTAAACCATAAGTGTACAAAATCCTAGTGGGAGAAAGGTAATGTTTTGTACTTCATGCACTTTTACTTGTGTCACATACGAACAATGCTAGAAAGTATTCTCTATTTAAATAAGCCTCACAAAACAAGACAATCCTTATTGTACATAGGCAATTAACTATTTTTGATTACTACAACACACTAAAACATCATTTAAACAAAAATATTTCAAATAAACACTTATACTGTACTACTCTTGTAGAAATTAAAAATATTTTAACTGAGACTGAAAAAAAAACAACTTATCTATCGTAGTATTAAAAATGGTGAGCTAAAAATGATGGATTTATCTACTGAAACAAAAGTTGGCTTTTTCTGCAACAAGATGATTTTGTGAGACATAAATAATATCTCCTGGGTTTATTACTCATCTCTTTAATTTTCTGGTAACAAACATTACTTAAAGAAGACAATTAATCAATACTTCCTCAAAGACAATCAAGAAAACCAATAGGTCCAAAGAAGCAGTTTAAGATCAACATTTTTTCCCCCCAATCGATGACTAACATTTTAGCTTACTTAGCACAGCCCAGCCACTACCTTTTGGAGGCTCCTCAGCAATGTTTGGCTCTGGAATGCCCTCTAGAGTCGGCTGCTCACTCATGATTTCCACGTTAGGAGCTGCGGTCATCATTTGATGGAATGGAAATGTGTAAAAAGCTTGTCCTTGCTGAAGGTATGCGTAGTATCTTAGAAAGGTAGAAAAAAGGAGTTATAATTTAAGAGAAATTTCGAAATTTAGCAATGGACCAAATACACTGCAAACATCAACCTATATCAAAGCTGGTATGTACAGCACTTATATTCTCCAACAACTCATTAATAAAGCAGTTAATGATCCAAATCCACTAAGCAGTCTGACTGCTCAGCTGGTATCAGGTGATTTTAAACCTGACATTAACAATACAGTTCTCTCGTGATTACTATAACGTGGAAGAATCACAACATTTATAAGTTAAGTGTAGCGCTTTTACCTCTTTTTTCTGACAAAAGATTCTGTAGGACACATTACAGAGGCAAAGTGTCTACCAAACATACTGACAATTTACAACATAAGCGAGATAAAACTATGTGGACATCCAAGTTTCAGATTTTCTTAATGTAACATCACTTTATCTGATCTGATGCAGAATGGATGAATCATTCTGGGCTCCAAAGCATTATTAATACACACAGTGTTAGTTACCATGCAGACTACTGAACAGCTTTAACAAATAGTGTGGCAGATGTTGCCTAGTTATCCCGTAATTAACACAAATATTGCACAAAGCATTCTACACAAAGCATTCACATACACCGCGACTCAGTCCCCTTCCACAGGCACAGACATTTTCCCATACACAGCTCTTTTACTCCACACATTTATTAGTCACACACAGCCCTTGCACTGCAACACAAGCTTCTGCTTCCTACAGTCATTCCCTTCTACCTACACAGACACCTTCTTGTCCGTAGATTTTACTGCCATACAAATACGTAGATTTCATGAACAGTAAATTTTCAAGAAACAATTTTAACATCTCAAAGCTATTCATAAAAACATCAAATATTTTTTAGATATATAGAAATACCTCAAAAGAAGGGATCATTGTCTGTTAAGCAATGGGTATTTAAGAACCCCACAGTAAATCAAAATGATGCCAGAACAATCCAGTCTTGTGAACAGGGCACTGATTTTGAACCAAACATCTGCTCTGAATCAAGGAGAATAAGTTTGAGCATAAGTCTGTCAGATTCCAGGGGAAGTTGCCTGACAAAGTCACTGCTGATTTCCAGGGTACAGTAAACACCTCACCCCCCTGCTGGAAGAGTGTGCAGTTACAAAACTGATCCTCAGATGTGTATTAGGAAACACAAGTGAGACATGTGGGAGATATCTCTGCCCATGGCAGGGGGATGGAACTGAATAATCTGTAAGGTCCCTTCCAATCCAAACCATTCTACGATTCTGTGATTCTATGTAGAATCCAACTCATAATGTAATAAATGCTTAATTATATAGGGCTGAACAGAGTAATAAAGACATGCAAGCATCTAACCGAAAAACAGTCTCTATAAAGAAGTCTCCTTATAACACATCTTCTCATTGTATGCATCTATAAAGGCTCCTTATAAAGGGAATAAAACCCCCTTTAAATAGAGGAAAATTTGAACCATGCTACGGACAAGTCCTCTAACCACAAGGTAATGAGATGAAAGAGACTTTAACTCTCATATGCATTTTTTTTTTGATAGTTTTCTTGTATTGGTCAGAAACACAGTATTTTGGTACTGAAATATATATTATGGAATACGTAAATAAATATTTTCAGTTCCAAAGGCAGTGATTTAAAGTTCAGCTCATGCTAAAAGCCGCACGTCAACCCCGCTTTACCCACCCCCGTCCCACGACCCCCGCTCCCACGCACATCCCCACCCAGCTCCCCGCGGCCAAACGCCTCTCTTCACGCATGCGGTGAAGAAGAACTGGGGGGTAACAGGGCCGCCCCACGGCCTGGGCCCACCTCGCCCTCTCCCACCCTCGCCTTTGTGCCCCAGGCGGGCCCGGCCCAACCCCGGCTCCCCGGGCGGCTATGGAAAGGAGAAGGACAACGGCAATGCCTAACACACCAGGCCCGAACGCGGCTCCGGACCCCGCCGGTACCTGCCCAGCTCCTCGGCCTCCATACCCGGGCGCAGAAGCCACCGCCAGCTAAGGGCCTTTTGTCCCCACCGCCCCCTGCCCCCTCCCTGCGCACCTCAGCGCCCCAACCGACCTGCCCGGCAGCACCGCGTCACGTGACCGCCGCCGGCCAATGGGAGGGCGCGGTCGTGCCGGGAGGGGGCGGGGCCAGCGCCTGAGCCGGGGACGGAGGCAGGGGCGGGGCCAGAGCCGGAGCCGGGGTAGGGTCCAGTGCAGGAGTCTGAGCCGGGGCGGAGCCGGAGTCAGGGCAGGGGGCGGGGCCAGAACCGGAGGAGGGGTAGTGCCTAGATCAGGGACGGGACCAGAGCCGTGGGGGTCGCGGGTAGGGGTGCGGCTCATTTGGGAGGGTGGGGTTGTCACGGCGGCTCGCCAGGGGTTGATCAGGCAGCGGGAGCGATTACTGGGGGGCAGGGAAGGGGGGCGAGCGGCGACCTATCTGCGCCTGGCGGATGGCAGGGCCGTCGGACTCTCAGAATGAGGGTCTCGCGGCGCGCGTCACTACGGGGCCCACGCCACCACACAACCGCGTCACTCGCGGGGGGGCGCTCCTCCGCGAGCGGCCGCGCCTCGGCACTTCCGGTGGGGCACTTCCGGGTGGGGGGTTGTCGCCGGTGCCGCCCCCGTCCTGCGGGTCCCGGAGCGAGCGGCCATGCCCGCGGGCGTGCCCTGGCCCACCTACCTGAAGACGCTAGCGGCCAGCTTGCTGGCCATGTTCGCCGGCGCCGAGGTGGTGCACAGGTACTACCGGCCTGACCTTGTGAGTGCTGGGGGGGCTCCGGTGGCGGCCGGCGGGACCGGGAGGGCGTGTGGTGGGTCTCTTTGTCCAGGTTGGGGGTAGAGGGGTCTCGGGTCTCTAACTGCAGAAGATGGTCGTGGGGTGCTGCGTTCGGTTTTGGTCCCCGCTTTTCAAAAAAAATTGAGCAGGTGGGAGCGGGTCCGGAGAAGGGCCACTGAGATGATCAAAGGACTAGGAAACCTACTATACACGAAGACGATCAGAGGGCTGGAGCACCTCTGCTGTTGATACCGAAAATGACGACAAATAAACTCTCTTAAGACTCGTTTTGGAGTTTTGTAAAGCAGCATCCTTTATTTGAGCACTGGACACGTGAAGGAATAATTTCCATCAATCATGCACAGTGAGACAAGAGCTGGGCCAGAATATGTTTCCCACTTACATGCAGATATATAGGTTTTCCCAGAAATTATATGCATATTCTGCTACTCTCCAAGGACTAAATTTAATCATAGAATTATGGACTCACTTGGTTGGAAAAGACCTTTGAGATCATCGAGTCCAGCTGTACCCGTCCACTACTAAACCACATCCCTGAGCACCTCATCTACCCATCTTTGAAACACTTCCAGGGATGGGGACTCAACTACCTCCCTGGGCAGCTGTGCCAGTGCCTGGTAAGCCTTTCGGGGAAGAAATTTTTCCTGGGATCTAATTTAAACCTCACTACTGCAACCTGAAGCCATTTCCTCTTGTACTATCACCTGTCACAACAGTCAAATCTCTGCTGGTTGGAGCTTTGGAGCCAGCTCTCTGACTGACCTTCCATTTTTAGATAGAGGCTGCAAACAGGTGATTATAGAAGAAGACACATACTTAACACAAGACATTATCATTTCTCAAAGAACGATGTCTGGATAAACATTGTTTGAAAAAATATTCTATAAAAACATGCTACCAGAGGGACATTCTGTCTAACTTTCAGAAAATACAGTTACTTAAATGAAACTTAACTGAAGTTAGTTAGAACACTAAGTCTGCTTTAACTTAAAATATTCAATTTTTTTCAGAAGTAACTACTTCTTGTATCAACTGCAGGAAACGATCCTGGAGTACTGCATTCAGTTTTGTTCTCGTCTATACAAAAAAGATGCAGGCAGGATAGGGAGAGTCCAGAGAAGGGCCACTAAGATGATCAGAGGACTAGGAAACCAACCTTACCCGAAGATGACCAGAGGAGCTGGAGCACCTCTGCTGTGAGGACAGGCTGAGAGAGTTGGGGTTGTTCAGCCTGGAGAAGAGAAGGCTTTGGGAAACCTTATAGCAGCCTTCCAGTACCTGAAGGGGACCAACAGGAAATCTGGGGAGGGACTTCATACAAGGGCTTGTAGAGATAGGATGAGGAGGAATGGCTTTAAATGCGAAGGGGAAAGACTTAGGTGAGACATTAGGAAGAAATTCTTCACAATGAGGGCAGTGAGGCACTGGCATAGGTTGTCCAGGGAAGCTGTGGATGGCCTCTCCCTGGAAGTGTTTTGGGCCAGGTTGGATGGGGCCTTGAGCAGCCTGGTCTGGTGGGAGGTGTCCCTGTCCATGGCAGGGGGGGTGGAATTGGATGATCTTTAATGTCCCTTCCAAACCAAGCCATTCTACGATTCTGTGATACGTAAGGCTGAGAGAATTTGGTTTGTTCAGCCTTGAGAAGAGAAGGCATAGCGGAGACCTTATTACCATGTACCAGTACATAAAGGCTGTCTACCAAGAGGATGGAGACTCCCATTTTTACAAGGAGTCACATGGAAAACATAAGGGGTAATGAGTATAAGTTGCTCCTGGGGAGATTCTAATTGGATTTAAGAAGAAAATTTTTTCACCATGAGAACAGTTAAACATTGTAATAGTCTCTCCAGGGAAGTGGTGGATTCCTCTACATTGGACACTTTTAAGATTCAGCTTGACAGGGTGCTGGGCCATCTCATTTGATCTATATATCACCTAAAAGGGCTGGACCAGATGGTCCTTGAGGTCCCTTCCAACCTGACATTCTATGATCCACCTTTGGAGAAGCAATGACCAGGTTTCTAGATCTTCTCTAAAGACCTGCCTCCAGACTGGCGACATGGTACTGAAAATAAAGAAGCTATGCAGGTTTCTTCAGAAGGAGTTTCTACTGTGGGAAGTTGGGTTTTGATAAGAGTGTGCAAAAGTCGCAAGAAGGGACAATGTTAGAGTTAAATAGACTCTTTTTCCCATAGTAATAGAAATGAAAATGATCAAAATTTACATTAGAAACAATGACAGATGAGGAGTCAAGACTGGTATAGTCACAGAGATTCAAGGCCTCAAAATGAGGCTGTCCACCAGGGGTATTAATGGTTGATTTGGTCCCTCAGAAGCCTTCTGATTGTAAGCCTTAGCACATCCTTACGCTCTTGTATACTTTTTGTATTTTTAAAAACACTGTGCTATTTTGAAATCAGAAATAAGTTTAAAAAGCACCATGCTTGAGCTGTCTTGTCAACATTTAAGCAATGAGGCTTAAATAATTGATACATGCACAAGAATTTATGTATTTTCTAATGATAGAAGCATCCTGGCTTGTATCAGAAGTGGTGTGGCCAGCAGGAGCAGGGAAGTGATTGTGCCCCTGTACTCTACGCTGGTGAGGCTGCACCTTAAATGCTGCGTTCAGATTTGGGCCCCTCACTACAAGAATGACATAGAGGTGCTAGAGTGTGTCTGGAGAAGGACAATGAGGCTGGTGAGGGGGCTGGAGTACAAGTCTTATGAGGAGAGGCTGAGGGAACTGTTGTTCCTGGAGAAGAGGTGGCTGAAGAGGGGCTTTATCTCTCTCTACAACTAGCAAAAAGGAGGTTGTAGAGAGGTGGGTGCTGGTCTCGTCTCCCAAGTGACGGGTAATAGGGTGAGAGGAAGTGGCCTCAACTCGTACCAGGGGAGGTTTAGGTTGGACATCAGAAAATATTTCTTCACTGAAAGAGTGGTGAAGCATTGAAACAGGCTGCCCAGGGAAGTGGTGAACTCTCCTTCTCTGGAGGTGTTCAAAAAGGTATGTCGACATAGCATTTCAGGACATGGTAATGTTGTGCTGACAGTTGGACTGGATGATCTTAGAGGTCTTTTCCAAACTTAATGATTTTATGAATTTTTAATAGTTTCTAGTGTAGTACTTCACTACAGGCAAATAGGTATCTTTATTCAGAATGATCTACAGCTCTTTAAACCAGCACGAATTTTGAGGAGGTGCAGTTCTTGAAATGTCATCTGGTGTATTTTCCTTTATGAAATTTCATTTCATGTTTCAGTGCTCAATTTCTAAAACAGAAAGGTAGAAGCAGCGAAACTTCTGTCACCAAGAGAAAGAATTCGTGTGGAAACTTCAACCCTACCAGACATATCAACCAAACTTACTTTTTTAAATGGCAAAAAGCAGCTTTGTTCCTTTACACCAGGAGTGTCAAACTCATGGCCTGCAGGCTGAATCCAGCCCTCCACCTTGTTTTATCTGTCCCGGCACCTTGTTTCGACCTGCTGGCTGCGCTGAGCTCCTTGCCCCTGTGCTCCTGCCAGCGCCAGTCACGTGTGCAGTGTGTGACGCGCGTTATGCTGCAGGAGCAGGAGAACAGTGGGAGCTGTGACTTTGACACCCCTCCTTTAAAGCGAGCTGTCAATTTTCTTCCTCCTTTTTTTTAAATTATATTTTGCTACCTTAAAGTCAAATTAAAAAAAGGCAATAGGTTAATTTTTAAGATGTTTTACATGTAAGAATTACACTCTGTCAAAAAAGGAGGCAGTTTCATTACAATTTAGTTGTGATGCTGTCTCTTACAGATTTATTGTTTTGTGAGTTTAGTTTTTCTTCTGCCACAGCACTCAATGTCTTTCTCCATTTTTAACAGAGTATACCCGAAATACCTCCTAAGCCTGGAGAATTGAAAACAGAACTGTTGGGCCTAAAAGAAAGATCAAGCAAAGTTCAGACTTCACAACAGTGACCAGAATTTACTTCCGTTGTGAAAACTAGAACTGATAAAATATTTGTTCAACTGTCTCAACTGCAGAAATCCATATGTGAAATAATGGACTGCCTTAACACTTTTTTTGTTTCATTTAAGCAGAGTTAAAGGCAGCATTAAAAATAAAAGTATGAAGACTGTTGTTGTTGCATGCCAAAATGCTTATGATTTTTTAAACTTGATTGCAGTGTAAGTATCCTTAAGAATAAAAGGTGTAAACTCACATTGACAAGTCTGATGGTATTTGAAACTTTGAAGCTGAGCAACAAGTATAGGAAGTTTAGCATACTGAAAAGTCAAGTTTTTATGAGCACTCCTTAGCCTTAACAAGCTTACTGGTTCATCTGTAGTAGAACCTGTTTGCATTTCTCTTTTTAAACTGGAGCTGGGTTTATTTGACTTAACCCAGAACCTGGTACAGTGAGTGATGGCATGTACAAATAAGTAAGATTCCTTATTGCAGTGCTTCTTGCACTGGATTCATCCCAATGCTGGCTGACTGCTGTAACACCACTTACATTTGCTGTCTCTTTATTGACAGGAAATCTACTTGGGTCCACTGTAAGGCCGGGGAGCATGTTAGAACCCTGTTGTGTTTGCTGTAGGAAACACAGAAGCAGAAAAAATACATACAGATTATGCTGAAATTATGTATATTTGTACTCCTGATGTGGTTTGAGCTAAATTAAAGTCAGTTTTCTGTTAACTCAGTCTTGTTTAAGTAACTTCATTTTGTGAAAGCTAATTGCATGTTTTTCAGACGGTTTCTCTCTAGAAGTGATGACATGGAACACTGGTATGCAGAAAAGCCAATGTTTATACTTATTTCTCTAGCAACCAAGGCCATCCTCGAGCTGGTGAAAAAAGGCTGCACCTGCAGGGCAGTGCAGACAGTACAGGTGACCCCAAATTGACCAACAGAGTATTATGTCCCATATATGTCATGTTTGATATAAAATTTAAAGATCACAAGGGTCTTTCTCTCTTTTGTGATGGCTTATGTCCAGCGAGGACCTTGTCTGCGTGTTTGCTCCTGATCCTGGATCTGTGCGTTCCTGAATCCAGTTCCTGAGCTCAGCTCCCTCATAGCTGTGGACCCATTCCCTTTTGTCTGCTCTACAGTACAGTCATTGAGGGGTGGGGGCATGATCTCATATATTTGTATACATTTTATTGAAGTATCATCATCATCATTATTATTATTTCAATAAAACTGTAGTTTTAGTTTCCAACCTGTAAGTCTTTTTCCTCCTCTCATTTTCCTTTCCCCTTTTCCCTGGGGTAGGTGGAATTTGGGAGCCCAACTGCATGGTTTTAGCTACCGAAATTGGGGCTGCAGCTAAACTGTGACAACTCCACTTAGGGATCTTCTGTTTACAGCTAATTTTGATAGCTGTAAATATCCAGAACTCTGGAGTAGCAAGTGCAGATTCATCTTTCAACTCCTGAAATAGGATTACCACAAAACTCGTGTACCAGGAACTTGAGAAGATAGTCTGTAGGATGTTGAGTTTGTGTATCACAAGCCCTTTTTGAATGACATGCCATACAGCTTGTAAAGGTTTGGTTTCCCTTGAGAAGGGTACCCAGTCAAGACACAGGTTTCATCCTCAGTTCTCACTCAGGTTTAACTTGGGAAAGACCACAACCTGACACATGACCTGTGGGAGACATGGAAGATTTCAGAGGAGCTAATGTCACTAACACCGTGGCCTGTGAACTATCTAGACTCATGATGAGAGTATGAAGAAAGAATGCATGCAAACCATGAAGGTCAAGAAGAGGCTGCAGTGAAGATACTGTTTAACGAGCACAGAACTGAGATAAGGAAGTTAGCTTTGCTATGTTTAGGATAGAAACTGAAAACAGGGTTGTTGTAACTTTGTAGCAATTATTAGCTGATAGAGACTATAAAAGCCACTCTATTGTACTAATAAAACAATTCCAATTCTGTGAGATTCTGATGCTGTGGGATTCTTATTCCACAGAATTCTGTCATCTCACATCTCAGGGTCCATGCTTCCGTTCCTACGATGACCCATTAAGGAAACAAATAAGCTTTCTATTCCTACTGGCACAGTACTTGGGAGCTCTTGTAATAGCAGAGTGATCCAGAAATCATCACTGAACTTGCTACTTTCACATCTGCTCCCACTGCAAAGCTGTTATGTAAACATATATAAAATAAGTTGGAACTGATTTTCAGAGGAATAAAAGTTTATAGCTGCTCTGCAGGGTTATGTGCCTCTGCTCTCAGTTTTGCAATTTTTGGCTGATCAGGAAAAGCAGCTGAGGTGGGCTGAGACCCTCTCCTGTTCTTAAGGGCCAAGTGGATGTTGAGGCTGCAGCCTGCATAAGTGTTGCTGCTGGATCACACACTCTCACCCTCAAGACACCTTGATCAATGACAACAGCGGTCATTGAAAAAAAAGGCCTCAAGTCACAGATGTTAAGCCCAAATGGAATCAATCAATGAAAATGTGTTACTAGGTCCAGTTCTGGTGAAACCACTTTTTCCTTCACTGTACCAAAAGAAAGCCAAGATTGACCAGCATGCAACAACAGTGTAAGACAACATTGGGCAGTTTCGCAGTTAGCCAGCGATCCCCTTAGAAAGCCAGGATTCACCAACCCTCACCCTGTTACACCACATCAGAGTATCACCTCTGTCATTATATAGTTGATTTCTGACAGGTAAGATGCATTTCTCCCCATCTTCTAAAGGTTTTTCAGAAAGGCTGCAGAGAGAAGTTACTACTAATTTGACTTGGATTTCTGAATGAATCCTGCTGCTAATGGAAACTGGGCAACAGGGAGCACCTGTTTTTCCCCAGCCTTTGCCAGCGCTGAGGAAACCAGTCTCATTAATGCCTATTTAGGAACAGCAAAGCTGACAATATACCAGAAGTGACACCCACAGAACCAGCATGACTACAGCAGTGAAAGAAACAGCCTCAGTATGACTGGGAAACACTTCTTCCAATGTTGATGCTATTTTGCTTCACACATCTGACAAAAAAATACCCCACCCCCCCCCCAAACAAGCTCACAGCTATATTTTGGTACTTATTAATAGCAAACACTTGTCACTCCAGAGCAGAGAAAGCAACTGCACAGCTGTGTTGCACACGATATCCTCAGCTGAGTAAGATGAAGGAGCACAAAGCATGACTGTCATGTGCTCTTTATTTCTGAAGTTGATCAGATACATCATCCTAAACCAACTAAAGGTATTGAAACTTCAGGTGTGTAATAGAACAAAGGCTGTCTACAGGAAATTAACAGATGAAGAGTACTGTAGCAAGCAAGCCTATACTTCTAGAACTCCTCTTCAGTTTGTTAGCTGCAGATGCACTCTTAACCACACTGTATGCCTGAACCACATTTACTACTCAGGCTGGTGAAACAGACACATAGAGGGATGCTTATTAATGATGTACACAAGTGTGGCACTGGGATATTTTAGGAAGTATTAGATCAAAACCTCAGCAGAAACTAACTGCTACACAGCACAAGATCCACTGCCATAGAAACAGTCCACCTGCTCTAATGCAGTATCTTACTCAAAAAGGACTGCTACTTAACCCAGTATCACTCACCTAATTAGAAAGTTTACTTTGCTTCAGAGTGCAAAAAGTTCTGTTATTGCAACAGAACAGCTATTCTTGAATAATTCACAGTACAGAAATACTACTATGTGCTTCTTCCAGAGGAAGGCAAAAACAATTTCAGAGTAAACACTTTCTCCCAACCCTGTGAAGATGTTTCAACATGGAGGCACTAGTGAGAAAATGTAGTGGTCCATCCAACCACCACATAAAGCAAATGTAACTAAGAGAAGTGGTGCCTCCAGTTCAATCTGTCTACAGTACAATTTGGTGGCAGCAGATTTGAGTTTTAACTAGAGCATCTACAGTACTTTGCTATACTCATCAAGAGACAGAAGTAAAAAAAAATAATTTAGAACAGCAGCATTAAGGAATAACTGTAACAGACAAGAGCTTCCACCTTTAAAAACTGTAGAAAGAAGGACTGCTGTAGCTACGGGGAAAGCTACATAAGTTAAAGGTAGGGTTACCAAATACCATGGAGGATGGTGCAAGCTCAGAGGCAGCAGCCACTTCTGGAGGGTGCTATGGAATACCTTTAGTGAAATAATTGTTTATATTTTTTTCTCCTCCCCTCACTTGTAAAAACTACCACTGCCCAGTCTGTGCACAGAAGTCACATAGTCCAGTGCAAGCTGGCAGGACTTCAGTTACAATGCTATTTTTAAATGCCCTATCTCATCTTTAAGATGTCAGTAGATACAAAACTTCTTGAACACTTATTTTAACTAGCAAGCTCTCTGATACTAGATGTGTTTTGGCTAAGCAGCACAACAGGTTTGTTAAACAGAACCCAAGCCTAGGTATACACAAGCATAGCTCTGCCAGGGTAGAAGGGCAAGGACTGGAAAGTGCATGTTGGTACTGAGAACCTGAACTCTTGAGACAGTCCCTTTGTGGCAGCCTACAACATGAGCTTAGTACATAAAATTTAGAGTTAGTGGTGTCTGGGAACATTTTATTTTGTACATGACAGGATTTTACACCAGGTCAGTTAAATAATACAAATTTACATTCATGAGGAATGTTTTTAGAAAAGTCAAACTTAAAAAAAAATCCTCCTTTACCCTTAAAACCCCCATACCATCCCTCAACAATTTTACAGTGGAAAAAAACAAAATCTAATTCACATTCCCTCCTAGCCCCCCAATGCAGGATGGTAGTTGAGTGCAGCTTACAGTTCATCTTTCACATCTGTGGATTCCTGTGGAGACATCAAAATAGAATCAGAATGTTGCTTTTTGAGAAGTGGAAAAGGTTACAAGAGCTGTCCCAGAAGAACTGAACCCAAGTATCCACTAAGACATTGTTAGAACTGCAGCCATTAGCTAAGCAAAGGCTGAGTTCACACAGCAGTTAAACTTAGAGGTAATGGTGTTGTCACAAGTCTGTTGTAAGCATGTGAAACTACAGTCTTGCCAATTTGTGGATGTTACTGCCCACAAGCCAGGGAAATCCAGATAACATTAAGTCAACTTCTGAGGATTTGCTACTGTTTTATTGCCATTGGGCAAAAAAAATCTTACAGTCTCTTAAGCTTAATTTACATCCAACTTTCAACATGTTTAGCTTCTTACAATATAGTTTGGTTAAGTGTCATTTGTGCTGCATTCCCCTCCCCCATGGAAAGCTTGGAAAAACCTCACACTAAAAACTAGTGTCATGAAAGGCAAAGTGAACAAGTTTGTTGTTATGAAGCACCACAGACAAAACTTCTTACCAATAGTTATGCGCAGACTCAGATTTGAGACCTTACCTTCTGTGTTTCACTGTCTTCAGTATCAGTATCCACCTCCTCTTCATCTTGCTCTGCCTCCTCAGCTGCATCTTCAGGCTCTTCAGGTTCCTCCTCCACCTACAGGGGGGACACAAGCAATTTGCTTTATTTGCTTAGGATGTTTACTAACTGTGGGCTAGCTTAAATACAGGCTATGGAAGTATTCATTCCTAACAGTTCCCCAAGCTACCTGAAGGAGGAAAAGCAAATTCTGTTTCACACTGACACACTACCATGCCTTCTCTGGCAAGATATCCAGCAACAGCTCTTGCACAGTATTATGAGAGCCCACTTTTGAATTTATCCAATAACAAGATACACACGTGCCTCAGGCCTCTAATTTACTCCCATAGAACCACCACTTAGATAAGGACAGGACAATAGTTAAGAAACATAATGAAAGAACAGAATCCCAAGCAACTATAAAGAAGAGTAGAAGGGAGGACAAAATCATCAAGTCATCATTAATTTCCCACCCATGGTGGCCCACTTAAGAGTAGAAAGCTGGATCAATTTCTTTTACACAGTTCATTTTATGTAAGTCTAACAAGTATCTGCTTTTTAAATGTACCAGCAATGTCAATTATCAGCCCCAAGTTGAAGGCAAACTGACCTTTGCATCCAGGTCAATGTTTAAACTCAAACGAAGCATTCTTTCTATTCTGTCTCCGTATTCCTTAGTGTCGGGTAACATATATCCTGATCTCAGAGTTGCAGTTTCAAACAATACCACAGCAAGATCTGAAACTGTTTTGTCATCTTCATTTTCCTAACGTGGAAGAGCATTAAAATGAAAACAGAAAAAGAACTGTTAACTAGGTTGTATGCAGCCAAGTAGTCGGTATTTCATTACTGTTAATTGTTTACCTTGACTCGCCTCAGCATGTCTTTGATCAGTGGATGCCTGGGGTTAATTTCAAATGTCTTCTTTTGGCTAGCATAGTAGCTGAAAAGAGTAAAAAGTCACATCATTAAGTTCAAGTACAGTACACAACTACATCTTTAACCCCACGAATTAGGATTACAGCCACAGTAAGTGTATTCCTCCCCCTGCTCTACTTTAATACCAGCTTAACTCTGAAAGGCATTTAAGTTGCCAAGACAGTTCATCTTCTCTTGTCACCAAATGCCACTGATGAGTCATGCTCACCAGGGAGTTTTACATACTGGGCTTTGAAAAAATAGTGCAAGAGGCCACCAACTACATTTCATGTCTGCTGTTAAATAATTGAAAGCTTACTTTGTAGATATATCCTTCCCGGTTTGGTAAGCCTGAGCCTTCATGATTCTTTCCATGTTACCAGACCATCCATACTGACTAGCCACAAGAGCACATGGAGACTGGGTTAAACGCTGAGATAGCACAGCTTTTTCAATCTGTAGAAAAAGAAAAAACCCTTAATGTTAGTTCACAGAGCTAATAGCTTATACAGGAAATAAAGCAAATAAATCTGAAATTTCCTGTCACTTACTGACAGCTCTAAGATGACATTTCTAAGTCATCATCCTCATGAAATAAAGATGTTTAACAACTTGTTTATTTATCCATAGAAAACCAGAGGAGCTACTGTCAAGCCTATGCTTGAAGAATAGGCAAGCTGTGTTGTAGCAAGTACAACAGCATTTACAAATAAGCATTATGTATCTCAACATTTTACCTTGTCTTTTAGAGCTTTGTCTTTCATCCAGTTTAAGAGTGGTTCAAATTCCTTTTCCAAGGCTTCCCGACTCTCCTTAGACTTTTCACTTTCTTCAAACTTAACTCCTTCTTTTGCTACATTCTGAAACCTCTTGCCATCAAACTCTGGCAGAGCCTGAATACAGTATTCATCTACAGGTTCAGTCAGATAGATGACTTCATAGCCCTTTTTCAGAAGACGTTCAACAAATGGTGAGGACTCAGCCTAAGATGACAAAACAGACCAGATGCCAATTTAATTGTTTTGGTACCAGCAGCTACTGAAATCTGCACAGATATTTGACAAATATAAGGCAAACTGAATTGCAGTTGTAACATGAGCAAAGTCTCACACTTAGAACAAATACACAGTTCAATGTTTATGGCACTGATTTGATAAGATGTAATTCCCCCTCCCCTTACTTCCATGCTTACATACCTCCTTTCTGCTGGCACCTGCCATGAAATAAATTTTGTCTTGCTTCTCTTTCATTCTTTCCACATACTGGTCAAGGCTGGTAAGGTTACTTTCATGATGAGAAGACTGGAAACGAAGAAGTTTAGCCAGTCGCGTGCGATTGGAGTGATCCTCAATAACTCCAAGCTTTACATTAGTACCAAACTCCTTCCAAAATGTGTCATTATATTTTTCTTCTGCAATTTTCTTGATCATATCAAGAGTTTTGCGAACAAGTTTCTTCCTGATAACCTAAAAAAGCAGCAGTATCAAGTTACAACAGTTGGAAGAATCACCAGTTCAGCCCCACTGCAAAAGACTGATTGAGGACATTTAGCATCCCTGCTTTGAAGTCAACAAAAGGTAGCCCAAAAACAGCAGTGTGCAGATTTCCTACACTTTAATTTCACAATCCTTATACAGCATTACATTAATCAAGCTATTATTATTCTAAATCCTGCTACTTTCATGTGCTTACAATGAAGAAACTGAGGTGTAATTAGCTTACCTTTAACAATTTATGCTGTTGAAGTGTTTCACGAGATACATTCAAAGGAAGATCATCGGAATCCACCTAAACAAAGAATAAGCTTCTTAATATAGCTAACTGTACTTGAAGATTAAAAAAATCATACACAAGTAAGACTTGTAATACTTACAACACCCTTAACGAAGTTAAGGTATTTAGGCATCATGTCATGGAAGTCATCAGTGATGAACACTCTTCGAACATACAGCTGAATTACAAGAAGGAAAGAAAAAAGAAACAGCAACCAGGTTATGTTTGGTGGTTTGGTTTTTTTTTGAGGGACATGAATCCATATTCACACACTTGTCCTACCTTAATGAAATCACTTTTTTTGGATCCATATTCATCAAATAGGCCACGTGGAGCAGAATTAGGGACAAACAAGATAGATTTGAAAGTCACTTCCCCCTCAGCAGTGAAGTGGATGTAAGCCATTGGGTCGTCGTGTTCCTGTGAAGACAGAATTCTTTTAATTGACATGGGGAAAGTATTGACAAGTTAATATACTTCTAGCACTAACATGAGTTTGCCAAGTGTAATTTTACAATTAAACTATCTAACCATGCTTTGTTAGACTCTATTATCAAGACAAAAGTGGTAGATTCAGTTGAGTTAACTCATATAGAAGTACACCTTCCTTGAGACACACTGCTTCTGTGGGGCTTTTTTTAAAAGTCAACAAGTCAACAACCAGTTAGCAGTAGCACAGTAACCAATATAGTATTCATCATAGCTCAGAGACTCCCAAGCAACACATTATGCTGTATTTACACACAGACAATTTTCAGAAAACTCTTTCTCCCAGCTTGTACAAGCACCACCACTCTCAAGACTACACAAAAATTTCCCTGTCAGCATTTAGGCATACCAGTAAGCACTACATGAGCTGGAACACATTACTTCTCAAAGTTAAGCTGCTCAGTACTCGGGTGGCAGTACCTTCTCTCTGGAAAATAAGATTAACTCCTGACCGAGATGCTGTACCTCCTAGGCTCTCTGGAATTCAGTCCATTTGCTGATAGTAATTAATTCTTCAGAAATAGACTATCCTATAAACTTTCAGTTCTTTTCACAAAGCAAGAGATATTGCAGCAAATCTCTTGCTTTGGAAGAAACTTGAGGCTCAGAGCTTACCTTGGAAAAGGTTTTGTAAAAAGCTTTGTATTCATCTTCTTCAACTTCTTTAGATGGTCTCTGCCAGATTGGTTTTATGTCATTCATGAGCTCCCAATCCCAGACAGTCTTTTCAACCTAGGTATGTAAACACCATGGTATAATACTCACTCTTTACTTCGGGTTAAGCCAGTTAAAAATACTCCACTGAGGCTAAATCATAAAATAGCACATCAAAAATACATGTCCTTTCTAATTTACAAAATAAATTATGCAATGGCCTGAATAGTCTCATTCAAGTATAAAAATTAGTGCAACACATGGAAACAAAACTTAAGCCTACACTACAGTATATCCTATATACAGTTAACACATCCACCGACTATCAGTATTTCTGTTCTACTGCCATTCTGAAAAAAGCCTTCTGGCAGAGTACACTCAATTTGAGCTACTCCACAATGCCAGATTACTTAAGTCCACTAGCATTTCAAGCACTTCACTCAAGTGTTTAAAATTAGTTCTGGGAACACTGCCTCAAAGGCTCTTTCTTGTCAGTCATCTGCCTGGTTTCAACCAATTGTGTTTTGTTAGCAATCTTCTATCCTGACAAGATGCCTAACTGCACTTAAAAACAGAATTGCTGTTTGAAAGAACACATACACTGAAGCGTACCTCTGGAAGACTACCTACAAAAACTGCTGAATTATCTGACATGAGTTACAAACTCCCAATTCTGACAAAGCTTACCTTCTTGGTTTTTGGTTTCTTTTCTTCCTCCTCTTCTTCAACTGCAGCTTCATCATCATCTGTTTCTTCTTTCTCCTTTGCCTCTGCCTCCTCCTCTTCGATGGGTTCTTCAACAGTCTCTGTCTAAAGAGACAATTAAAAGTGGGGATTGAGACTGCTTGGCTTCCTATGAGGTATCTTCTAGTATTCTCTGAAATAGCTTAATTTCTTGGAGCACTAGTTTAACTTGTGCCATTTATGTATCACAAGCATTTCTCTATTATGTAGCTATGAGTGCTTTTAGTTGCACTTTCCATGAATATAAGCTTTCTTACAATACACTGGTATTGTAGGTCATGGTACTCATTTAAGTTTTTTCCATAGCTTTACACATAACGTTAAGAGACCTGGGCAATGTGAAGTTATTGCTACACCAAGAAAACATCAGAAAAACAGGTCTAAAAGTTAAGACACTGTTCTATTTTCAGAAGGACACCTAACCACGGCCCTGCTTGAGAGGTTATCAAAGCTTTGAGCTACCAAACAGCAATTAGCGCAGAGGACTTTGACGTTCTTTCAGTCAGAATTAAACCAAGTTCCTTCAAAATTTGTGATTATATTAGCAACACACTAACTTTTGGAGAGAAAGTAACTAGTGAAATACTAACCAGAAGACTTCAGAATGAAAGACTTTTAGGAATTAGACAAGTACAAGTCATGTTGTATGCCTTCACCCTCCCTGAAAGTTCCGGCCAGTTTTCACAGTCAATGCTCATGGTGTGCAATGCTTAATTAAATATGCTTACCTTGCTGCTCCAAACGTATATAGGGAAGTTTATGAACTGTGAGTATTTCTTTACTAGATTTTTAACAGTATCCAGCTCAAGATAATCAGACGCTTCCTCCTTCAAGACAAGGCTAAAGAAAATAAGTAAAAAAATCAGTTCTCAAGAAGAGTTTTATAACAGTTTTACAAGAGGAAATACATTTTCCTAATGGTGTAGTTACAGCAATTGAAATTCATGCAGGTGAGCTTTTACTAGTTCAACTTCGAATACCTCTTAAAACTACAATCCAGGGATATAAACTGCTCCAATGAGAAGAAACACAATTGTTTTCATCAACTAGGGCAGAACACAGTACTCTGAAATCTAAATGAAAACCTCAGATCATACTAGTACTTATCAGGACCTTGATGCACTCGCTTAGAACCAGAGCACTGAGGTTAACTTTTTTACAAATGCCTTCTTCAGGAAAAAATCCTTTAAACTCTGATCAAATAAACTTATCTGCTCATCAAAGCGATGAAAATAGGATTGTCAAACCACCTCTACTTTGAGATTTGCGTCAAACCAGTCTCACTGGTATTATAAACAGCACTCAGTTTCCAAAAGGAAGCTCTACAGCCTCTGTTTAAGTTTCAACAAGCCACAGTTGTGCTGAGGAACTAAATGATTCTGCAGGCAGTTGAACCATTTCAAATTACTTGCTGACAGTTGTCATGAAGCTCATGGCTTTCTTAGTTCATCTAATGTAATGTGAAGTGAACTACGTTTTCACTCCACATTTATTTTCGATGAGGTTAATAACTTGCATGTTCCTTTTAAACCGAAAAAAGCTGTATTACAAGAATCGAACAACACAAGTTGCTGCTAAAATCATCCATGTATTACAATGAACAAAATGTACCCACACAACTTTTTAATTTTAAATCCAAAGAAACTTACTACTTACGTTATGGTTGTGCCACGTCCTAAAGTGTTTCCTCTTGGGTCATTAATCACAGAGAATTCATTTGAATCTGACTCCCAAATATGCTGAGTATCATTGTTGTGTTTTGATGTGACAATAACCCTGTCTGCTACTAAGAAGGCAGAATAAAAGCCAACACCAAACTGGCCAATTAACTCTGATGTTGACTGGCCATCATTCTGCATTTCAGTCATCTTGTTTAAGAATTCACTTGTACCAGACTTTGCAATAGTACCCAAGTTCTTAACTAACTCCTCTTTGGTCATGCCAATACCCGTATCTGTAACGTGAAGCATGTTCTTCTCTTTATCACACTGGAAAAAAAAAAAGGGAGAATGATGCAGTCTGACTTCACTTTTACTCTTAATACATAATACACTGTAATGGAAAAGTGCTAAGCAGAGTAGCAGCTATTCAAATTCAAACATGCTTGGCTACAATAAATCAAATTTGCAGTAACTACAGAAATGATAAAGACCTCAGAAGTCTTCAAATACTTCAGTTACTCTTAATACAATCAGAAATATATTTTCAGCATTAAAAGAACAGTCTTTGGTAAACATGTGGCCCTAGTTTGTATTTATATCAGTATTAAACCAAAAATCTAGATTTAACGATGCACCATCTTTTTTCATTCCTCTCACCATTCCTCTGCAAGAGATGATTATACCTAACAGTTCTTACCTTGATTTTCACCGTGAGTTCCTCATTACCAGCAAGAGCATTTTCATCAGTTAAGGATATTAACCGTATCTTATCTAAAGCATCTGAAGCATTTGAAATAAGTTCCCTCAGGAAAATCTGAAACAGAAACCAGCAGTCAGAAAGTCCAGAACACATACAAACAGTTCTAACGTGTTCTACCAATAAAGGCACTAACCTCTTTGTTTTTATATAAAGAATTGATAATAAGTTTCATCATTCTGTTCACTTCTGCTTGAAATGCAAACTTCTCAGATTTTTCTCGGATTTCTTTGATCTGGGATGCATTTAGGCCATCTAGTTGGATAGCTTCCTCCTCTCTGTTAGGACAATGAAAACTTGTCAAGCAGTCTTGTCCAAAAACAGTATCACTAATGTTATCATCTAGCAACAACAGTAATAGTCTAGTCTAAGACCTTTAATAACTGACACAGCCCAAAAGTTAAATGATCTAATGAGTTAAGTGCAAGACTATTTATTTTCAACTGCATAAGCTTAATCTAAAGCTTGAGAGAGAATCCATGCTTGCAAATAAGACTTTTTTCTTAGAAGAAATTCATGGAAGAATATGGGTATGCTAAAATCACTGTAACTCTCAGCATGTGGTGTACCTCACATGAAGTGAGGCAGATCATGGGCACAGAGTTATTTCATCAATAGGCACTAAATTGAAACCATTTATCATGAGCAAGAGTAACCCCCTATGAAAGTACTGTTTTTTACATAACTATTGCTATTAGACAAAACCAAACTGACTATTTCTGAATCGAAGTTTGTGCTCACTTCTGTTCAGAACGAAACTGGTTTTTTCCAGAAATCTCTCCCACCTGACTAGATCTCTTTTGAATGGTGGTACCCACCCCCTCTTCCCAATTTCTGAGGCTTCAGGGCATCACTGATGCTCAAACTGACCCCTCAAAGCGAAGCCTTAGCATTTCAGAAGCCCCTTATCCAGAATCCCAGGTACCAACCTCTGAACAACTTCATCGTCTGTTCGAGACCCTTCTCTGCTTTTGCCCAAGTCATCTTCCACGGTCGCATCCACATCCACCTCATCGGCTCTAACCGATACTAAGAAAACAAGGAATCCAATGGTCTAAGCCTAATCCCTAACACACCACGGCACTTACTCGCGTTCCCCTCCACACAGTTTCGGGCTCCGTTCTGTCCCTTCACCCGCCCTCGCCGAGGAAAAGTTCAGCCCAGCCGGCTCCACCAGAAGCGGGGGAAGGGGACGCCCCCACCCTTTACCCGCCCCCCGGCCCTGACGGCGCATGGCCGCACCGCCTCCCAGCCCCCCCCCGCCCCTTCCCTCCCCGCTCCCTGGAGGGCAGGGGCCCGAGTCTTAAAAGCATCCAGTACAGAGGAATATACCACTTCCCTGGGGAGATTACTCCAACGTTTAACTGCTCTCATGATGAAAAGTTGTCCTCTGGAATCCAATCGGAATCTCCCTAGGAGTACAAGCTCACTACCCCTTGTCTTTTCCACGTGACTCCTCGTAAAAACGGAGCCTCCATCCTCTTGCTAGGCACTCTTTATGCACTGATAAGTACGGTCTCTCCTACGCCTTCTCAAGGCTGAACAAACCCAGTTCTCTCAGCCTTGAGAATCATAAAATGTTTTCGATTGGAAAGGCCCTTAAAGATTATTCAGTTCCACCCCCACTGCCACGGGCAAGGACACCCCTCACCACAACAGGCTGCTTAACTTGGCCTTGAGCTCTTCCAGGGAGGGGGCATCCACAGCTTCCCTGGGCAACCTGTGCCAATGCCTCATCACCCTCATAGTGAATAATTTCTTCCTAATGCCCAATCTAAATCCTCCCCCTTCCAATCTAAAGCCACTAAATTCCCTCCCCTCCCACAAAGAAAGACAGAGAAGGGAGAAAGTGAGCCCCCACCCCCCCAAATCAGTCTCTACCTCACTACTTATCACCCTCTGTTCCCCTTCACCAAGCGAAAAAGCGGTTACCAAGGTGGGGGGCGGGGAGGCTGGCCGAGACCCCGGCTCCTTCTCCCTCCCCAACCACCACCCATCAGAAGCTTCCAGAAACTCTCTCCCTCACTCACCGGCCAGGAGCAACGCGCACGCCAGAGCGAGCCCCCACACGGACTTCATGGCGAGAACGTGGGCTGCGGCTGCAAAGGAGAACCGGCCCCAGGCACCCCCAAGCCCGCCGTCCCCCGCCACCCGCAGCCGCCACCGAACCTGCTGGAGCGGCTGCGTCCCCCCCCCCCCGCCTTATCAACCGGAGCCGCGGGGGGAGCCGCTCCGCCGGGGGCCAATCGGAGCGTACCACGCCAAACACGCAGCGAATGGGGAGCCCGGGAGGGACGGGCCCGCAGCCGTCGCCGCCAATCGTGGCTTTCCATGTGCGGTTTCCTGCGGACGGAGCGTGGCCGGCACCGATTGGCCGGGCTGGGGGGCGCTTGGCCAATCATTTCTGCGGGGAGGTGCTGGTTGTGGTGGTCGGCGGGGGGGGGCTGACCGGCCGTCGCGGCCTCTCCTTATTTTATTAATGAATAAGCCATTAGCGTTTAATACCGGAGCCACGTGGGGCGCAGCCGCTGCGATAGGTATGGGTGTTGGTCTCTTCTGCTAAGTGACAGACGATAGGACGACAGGGAATGGCCTCAAGTTGTGCCAGGAGATGTTCAGACTGGACATCAGGAAAATTTCTTCACAGAAAGGGCTGTCAGGCACTGGCACAGCTGCCTGAGGAGGTGGCGGAGTCACCATCCCTGGAGGTGTTTAAAAGACGGGTAGATGAGGTGCTGAGGAATCATGGAATCGCCTGGTTAGAAAAGACTTTTGAGATTATCGAGTCCAACCGTACCTGTCCACTACTAAACCACATCCCTGAGAAACTCGTAGGATACGGTTTAGTAGTGGACAGGTACGGTTGGACTCGATAATCTCAAAAGTCTTTTCTAACCAGGCGGTTCTATGCTTTCCACACAGGAGGCCACCGCCGACTGCTTCCGGGGTCACCCGGGATGTTTACCGGGGAGGGTTGCTATGGCAGCGGGCGCTTCCGGCCGTGGCGGAAAGGTGTGGGTAGGACCATGAGCAGAGCCAGACTCGGTCCCCTCCGGACGAGGCTCCCTTCCCCGTCCTCCGCAACAGCCAATGGGGGAGAGGCCTGGGTGCGCGCATGCGCAGTCATGCCGCGATGCATGCCGGGAGTTGTAGTCCGCAACCCAAGGAACGGGGGGTGGCGCCGCCATTACAGCGACCTGTGGTTGAGGGCCCGAGGTGGTCCCTCTGTTGTCATTGTTGCCCAGCCCTCCGCTTCTCTTCAGCGTGTCTTGTGCTCGTGAGAGACACTGGCTGGCCACAGCAGAGCCACCCCTCAGCCTCAGCTGTGGGGACTGTCAGTGCGGATGGAGGATATGATAGAAGTGGTTACTATTACCAAAAGTAGAATATTTTGATTTAAGCTAAAGAAGAATTAAGTTTCATCTAATTATTTTTTTTTCTTTTTAAAGTTAGACAATCTGAAAGCATGTTTTCTTTGTATCTTTTTTTTTCAAATAGTTTTTCTGGACGCTGTTCAGAAAGAAATTATAATGTCGTGTGTTAAATATGGTCTGTGCTGAATATAGTCACCTCTCTTTGCAGCCTTTCTCTATGTAAAATACAAGGTCAGAGCTGGCTTGAAACCTCTAAATAGCAAGAGATTTGGCTGTTGTCAAGTTCATAATAACATTATAATTAGTCTTTGGAAAGTAATAGAATTTACGTAAGATTTCTGGGAAAATTTATACACATGCATGTAAGTGGGAAATATATTTTGTAACCAGCTCTTGTCTTATTGCACATGATTGATGGAAACCATTCCCTCCTGTGTCCAGCAGTGAAATAAAAGATGCTTGTTTTCTAAAACTCCAAAACAAGTCTTAGAGAGTTTATTTCCTGGCATCAGATAAAGCAAGCTGGGTGCTTCACAGGGCTGCTTGTTTTTCTGCTTGCCAGTGCTCATCAAGGCAACCATCCTCCTGGGAGCTTATTAGCACTCCTGAGTGTAACCTTGGGGTTGTTTTTTATCCATTAGCCATTCTTCCTTCCTTTTGTGGAGTAAGGGCTCCAACAGCTGCCTCAGCTGCCTCAGCTGCCTCCATGCCCTGCTGGTGTGAGGGGGCCAGGGAATGTCCAAACAAACTGCTCTACCAGTGCCCCTGTCAGGGAAGGCCAGCATGGAAAGGAACTAGTGTTTGTGGAACAGTAAACAGTAGGCCCTATTCTCAGGAGACAGGATGTTACCACCTTTTTTCAATGTCCCTTGTGGGACATTTCTATGTCCCTTTCAGCCTGGAGAAATGGAGACTGAGGGCAGACCTCATCACAGTCCCCAGCTTTCTCACAAAGGGAGGAGGAGTACCAGGTGCTGATCTTTTGTCTGGCGACCAATGATAGGACCCGAGGGAATGTCAGGAAGGTGTGCCTGGGGAGTTTTATGTTGGATATTTGGAAAAGAGTCTTCATTCAGAGGGCGATGGAGCACCGGAACAGCTCCCCAGGGAAGCAGTCACAGTGCCATCAAGTCCAGCTCCTGTTCCTGCTTAGGACAATGCCCTCAGACACATAATGTGAACATTGTGGTTGTCCTATGCAGGGATAGGAGCTGGACTTGATGATCTTTGTGGGTCCCTTCCAATTCAGGTCATTCTATGATTCTATGACTGCCGTTTGTAAAATGAAACACACTGAATGCAAAGTTTGCACTGCAAACTGTAAGTTAAGAACTTACAGTATTTAAGTCATGAAAGCTGATGAGTGATTAAATATAATATACTTACGTTGTATTTTAATAAGCTAATTGAAATATCTTGTGGCCTCCTCTTGCTATCCTGAAAAAGTCTGCCCTGGCTTTCACATGCCAGTCACGTGTTTTGCCCTACACATGTTCTACATTAGATTGGGAGGACAAAAATATCTGGCAAGCAACGACTTAATGAACTCCATACTTAGAGAGGAATGTAAAATTATTGATCAGAGATATTTAGTATAAAAAATTTACACTTCCCTCTGATAATGTTTACGACTTCACAAAGACTGAAGTTAGTCTGTCAGTAGCTAAAATTTTTGGCAAAAATAAACTTGTCATCTTTAGTTATACAATAGGCCAAACAGTTTTTTTTTTTTTTGCTACAAAACTCAGTGTTGTACCTTTTTGTCCTACTGATAATTAAAGTTTATAGAATTGGAAAGGAGCCTTTGTATTACAGTAAATAATGGTTATCTTTGGGTTCTTCTCAATGAAGCCAGGATTTGATTGTGACCTATTCAAAAATAATCAAGAAGCTTTTCTGTATGATATACAGTTTCAATAGCTGTTTTCAGAAGTTGCTGCTTCACTGGTCCCAGATTATAAAAGAAATAAGAAGGAAAGTTACTCTCACAAAATGTACGTGAGAATGACTGTGAAAAACAATTATGAAGTGTCAGGTAAGTAAAAAATCTTCTGTCAGGTTTTTGTGGAGTTTTGTGAACTTGGAGAATTGTTTTCCACAGAGTAGACTTACTTAACTGAAAATACAATTTAGTTGTTCGGGAAGCTAAGAAGAGAACTTTTGTCTTTTTTCTAAAGCTCAGCTACAAGCAGTTTCAGGATTTCATACCTAATTATGTCTGTGTGATTCCCAGAGTGAAATATGTTGCTCCATGACTGCGAATAGGCATTTGACAGACACAGGGATTCACAGGGTAAATTTATCTCTGTCTTGTAGAATTCTTGCATTAATAGGTTTTTATTCTGTTTCAGCAGTCATTTTGCTGGCAGTGGGAAAACGTCATGCTCCCTGACAATCTTCTTGAACTTTGGAAACTGGAGTAGTGGGAATGCAAACCAATTTGGTTACTGACTATGTTAAACCAACAGAGATTTTAGATTGTTTGGTGGACCCCAAATTTTATTGATTTCCTTGCTCTTATGATTATACAAAGTAGGACATTGCTTTTGAAGGAGATGTGAAACCTGATAAAGCTGTGTTTTGTGCTTTGAATTTAGAGGTCAGACTAGTCAGAAGTGTAATGCGGTTAGTGGCATTGCTTACTTTATGTAGATTATACTGTTTGCTTTCACAAAAGCCCAGTTGGATTACCCAGGACAAAAGTGATACGCAAAAATGAGGCAGCTGAGTATTTACCCTCTCACAAAGAATGTTTGATATCTTTACAGGGAGGCTGGCAATTGAAGGAAAGACCTTCTTTCAATATTAAACTTCTAAAAATCTTTCTTTTATCTATTTTAAAACCATGAACAGATTGTTAAATGCTGCTGTCAATGCTTTGAGTAAATCTGAGTAGCATTTTCACTAAAAAAATCACAGTATCACAGTATCATAAGGTTGGAAAGGACCTTTGAGATCATCGAGTCCAACCTATAACCCAACGCTAACACCAACACTAACACCATCATCTAAATTATGAGGTTGCCTTATCCACTCAGTGCCTCATCCAATCTCCCCTTAAACACTTCCAGGGTCTGCGACTCCACCACCTCCCTGGGCAGCCCATTCCAATGGCCAATCACCCTTTCAACGAAGAACTTTTTCCTAACATCAAGTCTAACATCATTTAATATTACTCACCTTAATTTCTGCTTAAAAACTTATGGGAGTTTTTAAGATCTTAGTTGCACTGACCAGGTGTTTAATACCGGGTTGGATGAGGCTTTGAGCAGCCTGGTCTAGCAGAAGGTGTCCCTGCCCATGGCAGGGGGTTTGGAACTGGATGATCTCTATGGTCGCTTCCAACCCAAACCATTCTATGATTCTGTGATCACCTTTCAGCATTTAATACCAAAGGAAAGGTGTAACCATTAAGAGGTTATAGTTCTTCAACAACTTGGCTACGTTAAGGGTTTCTGAAAACAATTAGATATACTTCGATAATTGTGTGCCTAATGATTGAAATAGTGTATTTAAGTGTATTTACTTTGTTAACTAAAAATTCAGGGGTGTGTGGTGAGAAGAGAAACAGAATATAGGTAAGTGTCTTCTTCCATGCAAACGTTAGAGCAGTCCTCTGAATGCAACTTTATCAGTTCATCTACTTATCTGTGGGGAAGTCAGCTCAGTGAAGGATGCCACATGATTCCAACTATAAGTTGCAACTAGCAAAAAGTTATTACCTTGCCAGAAATAGCTATAGGGATAAACTGAGAGGCGTTCATAGGACCCGACTGTGGGTATTTTACTTAACCAGCTAAATTTGTCAGCTAATCTGCCTAGGCTCTATCTGTAATAGAGCAACAGTCCTTCTCTCACTGTACTAGCTTTGACATATGTAAGACTCTTTACTGAGATAATTTAACTCTCTGGCCCAGCAAAAACTCTGTAGTTAAATTAGCTTGTATGAGGTCCAGGATACACCAGACTAGAGCATGGTAAAGAGCTGGAGTTAAGGCTAGGAGAAGGTGATATCCTCTTTTTTCGTGGTGGTATGTAAATTACATAGGATAAAGACATTGTAAATAGGTGAAAATGTAATGAAGCCATAAAACTGAACAATGAGTTTGCATTGTCAGAATATTGCCTCTTTTAATACATAAATTGAAATCTGTAACTAATGCAAGTTCCATTTCTTTTTCATGGATAATAAAAATACTGTAATTTGTGTCACTACAAGCAAGCTATTTACTGTCATACTGTTTTTGATAAAGAAGTGTGATTTCATTTGAGAATAATTAATGAAGTATGAAGTTTCTACCACCAAATTGAGTCCTGTCTTTCTTACATGATAATGCACTGTAAATGTGAAGAACTATTTATCTGCATTCTCTGTAATCTGAGCTTCATTTCTATCTTTATAAAACAATAAACTGAGATTTAATAGTCCCTTCCTCTGCAGTGTCTGCTTCAGGGCCTAAATATTGTAGCACAGCATGAACTGAAGAGATACCAACTTGTTTAAGATGCTCAACAATATTTGGGACTGAATCTGAATATGAAACAAAAAAAAATGCTGCCATTACCTGGACTTTCAAACTGATAGAATCATCTGGTTGGAAAAGACTCTTGAGATCATCGAGTCCAACCGTACCTGTCCCCTTACTAAACCACATCCCTGAGAAACTCATCTACCCGCCTTTTAAACACCTCCAGGGATGGTGGCTCAGCTACCTCCCTGACCAGCCATTCCAGTGCCTGACAACCCTTCCAGTGAAGAATTTTTTTCCTAATGTCTAGTCTGAACCTCTCCTGGTGCAACTTGCAGTCATTTCCTCTCATCCTATCACCTGTCGCTTGGGAGAAGAGACCAACATCCACCTCGCTACAACCTCCTTTCAGGTAGTTGTAGACAGTGATGAGGTCTCCCCTCAGCCTCCTCTTTTCCAAGCTAAACAACCCCAGTTCCCTCAGCTGCTCCTCGTAACATTTCTTTTCCAGCCCCTTCACCAGCCTTGTTGCCCTTCTCTGGATGTGCTCCAACACCTCGATGTCCTTCTTGAACCGACGGCACAAAACTGAACACAGATTATCCAAATATGAGATAATTTTAATAGCAGTAACATACAAGCAAGATTAAAATACTATTGTTTGTAAACAGTGACAGCTTTCCTAAATGCCCATGCTATGAATTATTCTTACCTGCTCTCATTTTGTCAAGATCTTCTGTTGACCAAAAAACCATGTTGTGTCTTCAACATTTTTCTAGTTAACAGAAATACATCCTGTATCTACTACCTACTTATTTAGTCTTAGAATTATTATTGGCCACCAAAGAGGAGTTCCAGCTGGACTCTATTTTTGAGAGATGAGAATCCTGTCAAGCAGGTTAACTTTTTCATTCCTGTACTGTGAAAGGCTCTGCAGCCATATATTCTACAGCTTCATGTAGAAACATCTTCAGACATTTCTTTGAATTTATTCTTTGCAAAACCTCCTACAATATGAAACATATTTTAAATAAAATAAGAAAATATTTTTGTGCCAGCTAATTAATGTAACTGGCTAGATAGAGGTACTTCAGCGTTTCCAGGACTCAGGAGTCCTATGCGAGAAAGGTAGCCGATCGAAATTTAAGACTTGAGGTACTTTAAATTATAGATGTGTGAAAGAAAACAGTAGGCCCAGAGTGTCTGACTGATGCTCAGAAAGAAGAAAACGTAGAATCATAGAATCATCTGGTTGGAAAAGACCTCTGAGATCGAGTCCAACCTATCAGCTTCCCTGACGAAGTTTTTCAGTAGATTTCTATTAGCAACAGTAGTTTCACCTCCTGCTTTTGCTCCAGTTTTCCTGGGTTTCTGAAATTCAGCCGTTTTTGCAGCTGGATATCAGTGAATCTCATCAGTTTATCACTAAGTATGGACGATGTATCATTTTTTGATCTGATAATGTTAGCAAATGTGTAAACCCACTTTCTAGAGAGTAATACGCATCAGAGTGTGGTGTGAAACATATTTGGTTGTGAGCCCACAGACCATGGGCTATAGTGAGCACCTAAGAAGCTATCGCTGTGTGTATCTGTGACCCCAACACAGGCAACAGGAACAGTTTAGAGAGAAGGAACATCTTCCTTGAACTCTCGCAATGGACAGTGATAGTGGGCTGCTGTCCAAAGAACTGCTTGCTGGGCTGCAGCAGGGTGTAGGAGTCCTGGATCCAGTTAGGCATGAGGTGACTTTCCAGCTCCTCCTCCTCTAAAACCCTCCTGGACTTTTTGACCTCAACTGAAATAGGCAATAGATATGACAGATGCCTTTGAAGATGTCACAGTCAGATGTGGACCAGAAGGAAAGATTTTACAAGGTACAACAGGACTGACTACAAGGTAACAGGGACTATAAAAATGCCCACCTGCACAGAAACAGATGCATCCTGCTGAGTTGGATTCCTTATTGCATTGAGTTTTGGTTTGAATATTGAACCAACAGGCAAGTTTATCCTGTTACTAACTGGAGATTATGGTAGTGGGAGTTCACCTCTGATCATTAGCTGGGTGAAATACTTCAGACAGAAGCAACGATACAGTGTCTGCAATGTTAGTAGGTGTCTTTTCTATACATATATGCACACAGAGAGCATACTTTGGTAACCTCTGAGCGTGACAAAGTATTCCGTGACTTCCAAAACTCCCTTATCAGTGCACATATCACTCTTAACTATGACACTAAATTGGAATGTTGCTTTTTAATTGTTAGATTATCAGTGTAGCCACTTTAGCTATTTTACTTACAGTTTCCTGAGAAACAAGAGGGAGAAAAAAATAACAAAGCACATGACACAGCATTGGTACCCGCACAGACCAGATCCTGAAGAATTCTAGTGTGACACAGCATCATTTGTTTTATTTAAAGACTTGAGAAACCCTTTGGTTTATTTTGATATTTTTTTTTTAAATTTGTTTTGGTCTCAGTATTAATATTGATACAAATCCTCTTTTATTACTTATGAAAAAGCCAATTAAGTCAGTAGATGAATAGTGAGCTAAGTAACATGAGCAGGAACAGTCTGGGCTTTTATTGATTTGTTCTCTTCTTGTCCTCTCTTCTTGCCAGGGCATCCACAACTGGCTGCTGCTGGAGATAAGATACTGGGCTGATCTAAGATGCCTGTTCTTAGGAACTACGTATGTTTTATATGAACTACATCAGCTTGAATAAATTGAATGCCTAGGGACCTGAATACCGTGGCTGTAGAACACAGTCAGAACCAGATCCACAGGGAGCCTTGGGCACGATAATCTTCAGTCATCATTCATCACAAAAAGTGGAAAAACTCCAATGAACTCTGTTGCATGTTACCTGTATGTTTTCCACCTTTTATTCCTTTTCTCTACCTTTTTAGATCCCCAGTCAGGGTGGTGAGAGATACGGGAGTGAATACCCTAAAGAAGAGGATGAATTGAATGAAAATTTCACTCAGCTTGGATGAATATTTTAATCACTGAGTTACTTGATAGAAATGCTATGAATACCAGCTGTTTTTTGAAGGAAGGCAGTGTTCTCCACCTTTTTTGAAACTTGATCTACTAAGAATGCTCTGGGCTTCCTTTCTGGACCAAAATTACTCTGGCATGTAAGATGGAGGGAAGTTTGTTTTGTTAAGGTCAGGAATGAGCTACGTTCCTCACTACTTGACACAATAAGCATTAGCAGTACCAGAAAAAAAGAGTTCCAGTACACGGGAAACTGAATGAAAACTGAGATATTGACAGAACTTAGGTAGTTTTAAGGCTAGGTAACTGCTGGAAAAGCATTTTGGAGATATGAATTTTGGACTCATATATCTGAAGAGGGAACTAGAGGTGAATTACAACTTTCTGTGAACTTAAGGTTCAGGAATTTCCAGGAAGTCCAAAGAGTCTTGTAGGAACTTTGTATGAAATGTGTGACTTTTCAGACACTACACTTGCAGGAGACATAGTATTCATTCTGATATGCAAGTCCTAGGAGTCTGATGAATCATGGATGTTGGGCACATTACACACATTGTCAGAGCTAGTGTTTAAATATCTAAAGGACTGAGTCTTAAGTTCTTCCTTCAGCAAGCACTTTTGGTATAAATATTTCTTTCAACATTAAGAGTGTTGTTCACAAGACCATGAAAATCACATTATGAAAATCCATCATCTTTATCTTCTGCCATTTTTTATTTGCAATAAACTTTTTTAAAAATGTTAAATACTGACTTAAACATCAGTGTCATACTTCCACCACTGTTTTAAATTTTTATTTCCTCTCTGCTCTAAGTTTGCAAGAAAATATTTGTTCTTCAGGTATTATTTGGCCTTTAGTTGGCTTTATCCCATTCCTCCTAAGACCTGGTGATCACACTGCAGCTGGCACTATTAGTGAAAAGTCAGTCATCTGTGTAATGTGTCCCTGCTCACCCTTCCCCCCCGAAGGACTTTTAAAGTCTGCAAGAGTTTAATGCTCTGTATTCTCATAATAGAGGAACTGACAGAAGGAAATGGGTTTTAAGGAGCCTAGCATAAAGGACAAAATCTGTTCAGGTGAAGAACTCTAACTAGAAGAGTCTTTGCAAAGATAAAACACTAAGTTTTGATCATTACAGAAACCTCTCTGACTCTTCAAATACTAACATCTCTGTTAAGTTTCAGTATCACTGGAAGTCTGCACCTGCAGCAACATATTTCTGTGGCTAAGAATAAAAAAACATGTCACAAGGAATATCACTCTTCTCAAAATAATTAAGTGTTCTGATATGTAATTACTATTCTCCATGGCTGAAGAAAGTCTTAACTTGAAATGGTTGGCCACAGTAAGCTCACAAGCAGTGGCATCTGCTACGAGCTTCCTTTGTTTTCATGGCAGTTTCGGCTTTGTGGTCCGTGATTGGATTTAGGGGGCCAACACTGTCAAAGAGTGTGTTTCAATTAAAAATAAAGGAAACCACATGCTTGAAGTTAAGTTGTGCTGGGCTGAAGTGTTACTATGGAGAAGGCGAGAAAAGCTAAAATGGTCAAATACTCTCTTTGTGGAAGAGGACATGTCTCTGTTAACTGAAGAGGAGCTTGTCGACACCTGCAGTGAAATGGGCCCAGCAAATCCGCGGTGTAAGGAGTATCACTTCTGCTTCCCCCCAGAGGACAGCACCTGGCAGGAGAACCCCTGTTGATAAGGAGGTGTCAGACCTTCAGCTGGTGCAGGTCAACAGAGCTGAGCTGGACTCAAAGGATGTGGGAGCAGCTGTGGCAGTGTCGAGTATTTGTGTAGCTCACCCATAAGTGCTGGTATAGCTTCCAGCTTGTTCCTGCGAGCTTAGCCAGCCTTCTTATCCCTCAAATGGATGCTAAAAGTTTTTGGAGTAGAGCCTGTGTCTACAAAGGTGCCTGTCTAGATCTGAACATATCCGTAGGAAGTCAAATTTCTGCGGACAAGTTCTGATGTTTTGCTTAGGAAGCGAGGCAGGAAGGTACAAAAAGCTTTGAAAATAAGGTATTATGTTATAAATACCGTGGCTTCCGCCCCCTCCCTCCCCGCCTGAAAGAACGGGAGGAAAGTGGCGGAGCTGCAGGGCTGGGGCTGGGTTTGCTGGGCGAGAGCTCGCCCTGGCGGCCTATAGGGAAGTTGGATTTTGAAGATATCACCCCTACCAGGTCTCTATGTGCAAACCGCAAGGTTACACCTGTTGTTCCTCCTACTTTTAAAAAATAGTTAATCATCGTAGTCCCCTTCAGATGTTCATCCCCATAAAGAGCCATTAAGGCTGGAAAGAGCCATTTCTCAAACATTTAAACTATTCTTTGCACGCATAAATACATGCATACGCATATTTAAGATAGGCGTTTCTCTAACAGGGAAAATACTTGGTGGTTATACAAATTGCTGCCACCTCCTTGCAAATGTGTCATGAATTCTCTCTTCTTGTGTCCCATAAAGTGGGTCTTTGCAGCACTGCTAGAAAATGTTATTAACATTTATATAAATGTTATTAACTTTTCAGCAACGTTTGTTTGTGTTGGGAGAAACTTACTCCTCCATTCAAAGACATCAGAAATTAACTGCAGTATCCGGTGAACTCTAGACCTGTTGACTGTTGACTGTACAGAAACAAGTGTCAGGATCTCAGTTAATAGCTAGAATTATAATTTATTTGTTACCTCTGGCTTTTGTTTTTTATGAGTTTGGTCAAACCTAACATACCTGGAAAGCAGATAGTAAAAGAACCTTGATTAGGAAAAAAAAAAAAGAACTTTCTCAGGGTAAGGCAAAATATTTACTTTTGTAATTAATCTTCTGAAATACAGGTTTATATCAATGTAAAACCTGTGTACCAAAGACATGTCCATATATACTTAAAAAGAAAGAAGACATCTATCTTGATACTGTGAAATGTATTTTAAGGATAAGACCACAAGTTTTTCCATACTAGATTTTGAATGAGTATAATTCATATTGACCAGGTGGATCCCAAGTCTAGCCAGGAATCTGCCTTGCCCAAGTCAGGTACACCCAGAACACAGGACTAAGGCACAGGCCTGAGCTTAAATGCAGCTTGGGAGTCAAAGGGTGCAAGGTGTGTGGGTGGGAGGCACAGATGGGGCTTCTCACAGCTGTTATCCCAGAACTCTGCTCCAGGTTACACAGCTGTGCCATATGAAAGCATAGTTTGAACACTGGCAGCTGAAGTCTATGGGGTGGATGGAGGATAATGGAAACAAAGATTTTGTAGGGTTGCAGGTTGCTTGAAGTAGTTGAAGTATCTGTGTGCCTAGGATTTTGACTCTGAAATAATATTTCCTGCTTTGAGTTAGGGAGTTTGGATATTCCAGCTATGCAGACAAGTATGAAGTCTCTCTTTTCTTACTGCTACTATGGTGTAAGTTCAGGAAACTCCAGTGACCACTTGTACTTTCATCACTGTAAAAGTGCTAGATAGCATGAACAGGTTGGTAAGTGAGCTACAGGTTAATGTAATGAAAAAGAAATGAAGTATTGATCAGGACAAAGTTCTTCTCCAAGGTATGTAATTCTTCTACACTGGACTTGGTTTCTTGGCTCTGGAGTACACTATTCACAAAACTCCTTTTCAGGTCCTTTCTATGACGTTAGACCATGCTTTCTATTTCTGAGAGAAATTATTTAATTATTGCATACAAAGTGGAACAGCTTTAACAGGGGAGAGCAGGATATCTGTTGCTGGTATACTCAGGATTATGTGCCCAGCTACTTTTGTGATATGCTTTTAGCCTGGCATTTCTCAATCACTGTGAAGTGCCAACTCATTTGGCGCTCTGTTCCATCTTAGTGGAACGTTTCATCTGTAGCTACCTCACTGTCCTTACGTGTTAGTAGCTTTTTCTTCAGTCTTTGTGAAAAGAGTGTGTTTCATTTGGTGGCGAGGCTGTTGCAAATTGTTTCCTTGCCAGCATGTGAGTCCTTCTGTAGATCTAATCCAGGATTGTTTCTTGAATATTCTGTGTGAAGTAGTATGGGATATAATTGACGACAGGGTGCATCTCCTAAGATAAATGGTATTGGTAGGATGAGAGTATCCTAGCTAGGTATGAGCTGTGGGATACAGTGCTGCTTAGACTAGAGCTGTGTGTTGAATAAAAGCTGTAAAAAAGGTCTAGGAGGAGATTTTTTTTTTTGTAAGCTATCAGTTCTATCTGGAAGGTAGCAAGTCAGATATGGTTGTAACTCTCATTCCTTCTGAAAGCAAAATGATTTTTAGAGTGCATGAGAACTACTATGACAGATGGGAAAACTGTGCAGTTTTTGTTTGAGTCCCAGGTAATTGTCAGAAATTTGATACTGAGAGATGCTACAGTAGAGACATTTTGCCTCTATGTTGTTTATCCAGAGCTATGATATGGATTTGGAGGGTTGACTATAAAGCAGTAGTTTTGAGAATTTTGAATAATAATTCTTTTTTCACTCTTCATTGTGCTTGTATCCAACAGGTAACAGGTTGTGGAAACAGCTGTAGGAGTGATTATAGGAATGATTATGTAGCAAAAGAAGACAGTAATACAAAATAGGATAGAAAAATAGACCTTGGATCTGACCAGATGCTGTGTAAGATGAAAAGCTGTCATGCCTGAGTCAGGCTCATTAAAGCTACGGGGTAGAAAAGGGGGAGTAAATCTGCATTCTCCCAAAAGACAGGAACAGTTAAAAGAGATATTGTGAAATCTGTTGTAATAGTTCTGTGCCAAATGATTTAGAAGTTCTCCAGCTACAAGACCTAGACACTTCTAAAGAAGTGAATGCTTCTTGCTGTGAGTTTTTATTGATAGCAATGCTGTATATTCCATTGTTTTAAAGAAGCAGCAGAATGCAGTGGCTAATTTTCTGAAATCAGTCTTATGAAACTAATGAACTCTTTGAAAGGATTGGTACTATGTTTTTTTAAGAGTGAATGTGTCTATGTCTTTAGATTTTTCCGAGTAACTTCTGTTTTAAGAACGGTGTGTAAATAAGCTATAATAGGTTTTAGTGTACATCTTGGAATAAAATTTCAAAGGGACCCATTATTTGAATTTAGATCTATCGATAGGCATCCAGATTTTCAAAACGTATCAGTGCTCATTAGGACGATAGACAAATCTTAAGCTAGACTTCAAATCCAAGCTGCTAGCTTCTTGTTATTGAGAGCTGCTAAGTGTTTAATGGGTCTGTAGACACTGCCTGTATTAGTTAACTCTTGTCTGGTTCCCACTGAAAGAGAGCCAAAACTCCTGTTGGTTTCAGATGTGCATGATCAAGCCTCTAAGGTTTTAACATAAATGTTTGAGTAACAAATTTATGAATTAAGCTGCAATGACGGATATTTGTCATCATCTAATGTGCTGTTCTGTGTTATCATGTTGATACTGAATTTTCCTGTGCTCTGAAATGCACAAGAAGTTTTGTCTCTCTTCCAGTTGTCATGAGGTTGTTCTAAAGGAGACAGAGATACCTTCAGCTATTTGACAAAAATGGATTTCCATGAGAAATTCTTGAACGGTACATGCTAGAAATTAAGGGTAGACTAGAAAATAAGGTCCTTCGGGTGGGCTGAATTATCAGTGATTTGAAGAGTCATGGCAGGCTCATAAAAAAAAATATTTGTAGTGTTTAATTCATGCAAGATATACACCATGAGCTGGCCAGATGGCACAGTGAAACACTGGATGGCTGTACTGCTGTATTTGTTCAGTGTACAATTCTTATTAGTAAGAAGTTCCTAGAATAAACAGGCTGATTGGATTTGTGATGCTCTAGCTTTGTGCTGATTACAGCATCTAATTCACCTTGCTGTGTTTGGTCAGTAGAGGTATTTGGACATCATACTGTTTGCCAAGTCCACGTCCCCTCTGACTACAGAATGACCTGCCAGTGATAACCATCACTGGTGCTATTTCTACTGTGCTTCTGTAAGACTGTTGCCATTAACTCAGCAATTGTGCAGTAAGTTCTACAACATATGGTTCAGTTCTTCAGGATATTGAGATTTCTTGGCTGGGCACCAGCTGCTTAATATATCTGAAAATAGAGGACAAAGGCAAACATATTCAATTTCATATTAGAAAAAGCAGAGAATATGAAAAACTCTATAAATTAACTGTCTATTTACTCTTTGTGAAATGAAAAAGTCTAAGTCCTTCTTCCAATAAAACTGATTATAGGATTCAAAATTACTTAGATTGCAGATTGAAGCTGTACCAATTTTATCTGAGAGATCACTGTAATTGCAGCAATAGAGAGCCTGAAAATTCATGTTGCTTGGTAACGTTATGGACAAAATAATGAGAAAGGAGTACAACTTTTTAACATACACATACTTTCACTGTTTGAATGTAATTCACTACTTGCATGTAAGTAGTTTAGCATTATGCTCTGGCAAGACACAGTTCCTGCATCCTCTGTTCCTTGAACTTGTGCCTGGGAAGACTTACCTCAGTGGATGACTTTGTGCATGGAGTTGTTAAAGCTTCAAGGAGACTGCTACAGCAAGTGTGTCCATGAATCTTCACCGATTCCAAAAACAGTGTAGTTATGCTAAAGTTAACTACAAGAGCAGTATAACTGCAATGCAATGTCACATAATGAATTGTGTTTTAAGGAACATTTAAGGAACATTAATACTATGCAGCATCTATTTTCACCTTTGCCTCGCTTATAAGAATATGCAAGCACAAATATTGATTATAGGTGGCAACGTTATCAAAAGGATCTGTTTATCAACAGAAAAATTTTAATAGAAATGAACAAAAAAAGCTTAATTCCATGCTCATCTTCTCAAACCTAGGCCCAAAAGAGGGAAAAAGAATTGTCTTTCAACCAGTGAACATCAGCAACCTACTTTTGCCAGGTCTTAGTGTTGTAAAATGTTGTGAGGAGGGAATCTTTGGAAGACTACAGGAGACAGGTAGAATGTCCAGAAAGAAAAGTAAGTAGTGTGCTGAAGGAGTTTTTATGCCAAAATGCATGGGGTTTTAAACTAATTTAATTAAAATGGAGAGTTCTATCTTGGGACATATTTTTAAAGTAATATGTGTTGACCTGACTGTCATTATTTGCTAATGATTTGATTTTGGGCAAACCCAACAGCTTACTGTCATGTTACTAGATCAAACTTAAAGTAACAATAAACAGAAAGCAGACTATCAAGTAGAAAGCACTGAGCTGTTTTTCGTTGTTTTGTTGTTTTATTAAAAATGCCTTTTTTTCCCCAGCTGTGCAGATTAGAATAAAATTAGGCAAAATTTTCTATGCAGAAGATATTACAAACAGTTAATTCGATTTGGATAGAACAAAATCTAGTTATTGTAATCAAATGAGGTGAGGTGTGTGTTACAAGTATCAGAGAAGAGTAATGAGTAGATTCTCATTTGCATTTGTATTAAGGCTATGAAAAGGTTGCGCAAGTGTAACTAAGCAGCACGGACATGTACTTTGATATGAGTTACTGTTTTGCTTTAGGGCAAAAAAGATATCCTTTGACACAGAGTAAATTGCAATAAAACATATTTAAACCAATGTAATAATTTTATACAGCTTTAATTACAGCATCTGAAAACTTTATGAAATTAAACCAGTGCAATTTTTCCAAGTAAACGAGACCTGAGATCAGCACTAGGTTTCTGTACCAGGGTGTAAGTTGACGTGTGAAGTACAATTTATGCTTGCTTTAAAGGCCATTTATTCTAATCCAATGGTATAAGATATTGGGTTTCCTTGCAGAAATTTTTATCTTTATTTTTTATGATTTAAACCTTGTTTATACTAATAACATTAAAAAATACTTTCCTTTCAGATTTGTTAACAATGAAGTGTGAGAGCAGGCTTAGTTTTCAGGCAAATGGTTGTGTAACAGGATGGTAACTTACAGACTTTCAAAAGCAACAGCAATGCATGCTGGAAGAGGTTGCCAGAAACTAGAGGGGTGAAAAAAATGTTACTGATCCATATCATACTTTACAAATCCTCCAGAAGCAAGAATAAAATATTTCTATATGTTTGATATAATACATATATATCATATCTATTCCTCTTTTAGTACCCTTATCTTTGAAACAGGCACACCAATCAGTGTGCTGTTGCTGAACTTGGTTTTACTTGAAGGAGTATGTATTAGCCCAGAGATGGAGATGCATCAAGAGTATTTATTTTTGCTACAAACCCAGCAGTTAAACACTGATCTGGATGTCTGGGTCTGCCACAGCCTTGTGTTCAGTGAACGGACTCCTTTACCAATGTAAAGCACAATTTATGTTAGCAATGCTTTGTGAGGAGAGAACTATTTGGTTTGGCTCCAGGACCGAGGCTTCCAACTTAATTTGAGGTAAAATATGTTAAAAGATGCATAGGTCTGTTAGTTTTGTTTTCTTCCTTCCATTCTTGCAATGGCAACTGATATGAATCAAAACTTTGGAGATGCACAAGACCAAAGTAGTAGGAATGCATGGTTGGAGGCAAATCCAGTAGGTCTGACATGAGAAAGTAAATTTTACTATTTATTTTCTCTGAATAAAGTGTCTGTTTTCAAGGAAACATCTATGAAGAGAGGTTGCATTTTTACAGTATATGTGTAATATATTCAGCTTGAAGCAATACTGTACACCCTTAAATTGTCTCTTGGTTTTGAGACATTGACATTTAGAAGAAGGTAAACCCAACTCTTTTACAAGGCTTATTTGACTTACAGGCTCTGCCTCTAGTAATAGGAAACATCACAAAAGTGTTAAGATTGTTTTCAGTTGGATTTGACTTTGGCAAGGTTTCAGTATGTGGACTTGAAAGTTGTTACAACAAGCTTGTTGTCCTTATCTTGTAATTTCAAGTGGAGATTGTCTAGGAAAAAGTATAAATTGTTAATTGAACTATTCTGATTTAGAACAGGGACTGGAAATGGGAGGCTGTGTCCTATGTGTCCCTCTGAAAACCTGCTTGACTGTGGCTAAGTTGCAAGTCTCTGCACACTTGGTGTTTGCGTGTGCTCAACAGGGAGCTGGCTAAACCTCCCTGAGGATGCCATTGTGTGAAGCCACGGTGAGCCCAGTAGGCTCTGGTATGACATTCATACAAAGTTTCTCATCAGTTTCTCATTGACACTATTTCTTCTTCTGAGCAGCTGATCTCTTTCTGTTTGGAGTACCTGATTTGTTTCCAAAACTTCTGTCTTATCTTCAGAGGTGTTGCCCTGAAGCTGCATACCTTTATCACACAGTTCCTGATCAAGCATACTTAAGCAAGTGGACAATTTAATACTATCTTTGTTTAAAGCCTAAGAAACCCCCAGCAACCACAGATATAAACTGAGATATTTCATCCAGTAAGAAAAATATAGGGAAGACCATCACTTTCTGCAGTGAAAGACTTGCCTGCTTCTTGCAGTGGGACCCCGTTTATTTCGAGTGGACAACTACCATGAAATTTAGTATTTACTCAAAAGATGAAAGAAAACAAAAACACTCAATGTGCAATTTTTTATATAAAAAATTAAAGAGGCTAATCATTATAAGTGACTCATATCATGTTTCAACATAACTTATTTGATCAGTTGAGATTATTCAGGCAAACAAACTGTCTATTAAAAATAATCTTTTTTTTTTTAGATGCTTGCTTGTGTTCAGGAAAAAATGTTTTTAGTAATTCAGATTTGTGCTGAATTGAAAAGAAGATCAGGGGATGAGTGTTTACCAAGCTCTAGTTGGGCACAGAGGGGGGAAAAAAAACCCACTCCAGCTTAGTTTCATAGCAAGATGTGACCTATTATTTTGGTAATTGAGTCAGTCATGTAGTGCGGGAGTGTTCTAGTGACAAAGATAGCCAAGATAGCAAACGCTGTGACATCTTCTCTTTCTGCAGCCCTAAGGTGACGCATGCTTTGCGGAATGAATTTCCTAGCTCCTGGGCTTGGAAATCTTGGGTGGTCACTTTTTGAGAGTGAAAGGGCAGGGTGAACTGGTGTAATTTAGAGGACATACTGGCCCATGCATGCTTGTCTGTGCAGTCCAGAAATGTTCTTTGCTCTTTGAGGTATTCTAAATCATATTGGTTTAATATGATTTTGGTTTAATGCCTGAGCTACCTTTCCTGTATTTCTGCCAGGACCAGAAGCAGTTTGGTGTAACAGCACCAGGTTCTATATAGGTTAATTTACTCTGTCTGGAGGCAGATATTTTGAATCTAGGAGCAGAATGAATTAGCCAATGGGAACTCTGGGCTGCTGCAGCTGGATTAGTTTTCAGATGATTTGGAAGCAAGCCATGGACCAAAGGCCAGGGCAATAATTTTTTTGCTAGATATATGTGGGTCCTGCTTCCTGTGGAATGTCATTTGACCAGAGCTTGCGCCCTGGCAGCATAATGTGACAGCCAGAAAACATGTCCCTCCAGCAACTCCTGCTGGAGGGGGGAAAAAATGCCTGAATGAAGTTGTGACCTGGTGCAAATGCTGAATATGATTGTTTGTTTTGTCTTTTTTCCCCCTTCTGCCTTGTTGTGGATGAATTGTCAGGCACATACTGAAAGTGGGGCTAGAAAATCCTCTGTCCTACTGTAAGGAATGATAAAATCATGTCCTGACTCTTATACATGCGTTTTGAGACTGCCCTGGCCAAATCATGGGTGTATCTACACTTCTTTGGCCAGGTGTTTGACATATTTACAATGCAAATTTGAATTAGATGTAGTTTCTTGGGGTAGAACAGAGCCTGGTGGATTTATCTTAGTTCTGGGTATTTTTTAATGACAGTTAAACAAGCTTTGTGCAAGAGCTGGTGGGAGTGGTTGAGCACAGTGCCAGGCAGACATGTCTAGGATGTGACCCTCTTCCTTCTGGACAGTTTGTCTGTCTCTGTGCTCTGTTTGTTTGCATTTCCTGTCCACTGTGAATTTAGATAGAGACACACTTGGCTATGTCTGCTTTGCCAGTATTATTATTTTGATATCTGGTATAAAATAATTCAAGTTTGCTTATTTTTTACTGTGCAGACTCCTACTTTCCTTTGGACTGGATGCTGGTTAAGTGCTCATCTGTCACGTAATGGGTAGCATATACTATACTGGAAGGCATCAACAGAGAAGAATGATGGGCTTCTAACATCTCTGGTAAGTTTGTTCCTAAGCGGATTTATCTTTCAGAATGTATTTTGTGTAAAAAGCAAGGTTATTTTTTTAAAATTGCCGTTTAATCTTTTCAATACAAGACTAGGCTTTAAAGCTAGGAAGTTGGGCAGAAGGTACAGTAAAAGTTGCATCCTTTTTTAGGTTTGTTTGGTGTTACTGGATATGTTTGGTTGTGGTTTTTTTTTGGTTGTGTTTCATGCATAAGCATGAATTTCCTGTGCCATTTTGAATTGCATAAAAACATGTTCAGAGATTTGGCAAGTTTTTAGGATATCTGATGTAATGACGGGAATACTGTACCAGAATTCATATGGCAAGGTGCCTGGATGGTAAGACTGTGCAATGGGTTTCCAGGAAATCTTGTTTGGATTAAACATTTTTTTTTGGGAGGAGGGACAGCTGACCATGCTCACCAGATAGAATGAAATAGTCAGAATCTTCTCTACTGACTTCCACTGAGGAAGTATAACATTTAAAGTATTCAGCTCTGGTTTATCTTGGAGTTTGTGAGAAGCAGTACAGACTCTAATGTTTCTGATTTAAATTGCTTTCTTTTTCTGCTCTCATTTTAACTGTATATTAACATGCATAGGTAGTGTGTGCTTATATCCTTCTTTTTCACATTGGAAGTGGCAAATTCATTTCAAACAGTATTAGTGTTACTGCAACAAAAGTGAAGGAAGCAAGTAAGTAGCTTGAAAAAAGATTTTTCTCCAAATAGTTAAAGATGCTTTTCTTGTACAGTTGCACATAAACATGGCTCCACTTATTTTGAAATACCAATACCAAAATGAAAACCACATAAAATTTATGTGTAATGAAAAATACATAAAATTTAACGTATGCCAGAATTTTCCATACAGAATCAGTTATTGGTGGGAGAGGTACTGGCCTGGCTAAAGGGACCGTAACAGGGTACGGTTGCAAAGAGGACTCAGGTCAATAATGGCTGAAAATTGTTAATGGAATCTGATAGTTCAGTAGTCTTCAAAGCAAAATATTTTTTGCTAACACATTGAGGGAGGCTCATGTAAGCAGGCAATGTATTAATGGTGAAGAAAATACCATTCCTCAGAATCTTTCAAAGCAGTAAGAAAGACTTATGATTCTTTCCTGAGAGACTGTATGTTGCTTTTGCCCATTCTGTGTCAGTCCAAGGTCATTCACCGCTGTAATAAACAGCTGTCTGATACAATCTGTCAAACGGTTTTATTGCTTACCAAGCTGTTCCTCTTGGAACATTGAACTGCAGAAGCTACACTAAGACACTGTGAGCTTTCATAGTGCTTGATTTTCATTTTGTTCAATGGAACTTTAATGAATTGTATAATAATATGTGTTATCCCAGTCTTAGGCTTGACTTGAAGGGTGTATTAGCTGATTAGAAATCCATCCTGCAGTCACTTAAGTACACGAGTGTCTTTATTAGCCAAGTGGTTTCTGAGGTGTTGTGTGCTCTCAGTAATCACAGACATGAGGAGGAGCTGACAAGGCTGAGTAGGCTGCTGGGAGATTTGCATGTTTCCCCTGTATTAATAAAAGCATGGAAAGCAAAGAAATTACAGTGGTATAATTACAGGTCTATTTTTTTCCATGCATACTGTATTTGAAATGCTTAACTCGTTCTCAAAGGCATTTTATGGATGAACATAAGGAGATGATATGGCAGCTATATCCTGAACCTTCAACAGTATTAGTATAGCTGTTCTTTGGGAACAGAGGATAATATGTAGCCTCTCTCAGAATTACCCTCAGTCATAAAATTCAGCTAAAAGTAAACCACTTATTTCATAAGCATTCTGTTTATCTTAAAAGAAATTGTGTATATTATCCATACTCAGACACTAGTTAATCCCACAGGCCCTGAATACTAGTAGGATGACAGATGCAAATCAAGGTCCACGGAAAGTACTTAAGGCAACTGCATACCTTTTTGGTTCTAGGCCTGTGCTGTCTCTTGCTCTATCTATGCAGTAAGACAGTCCTCTGAGATCCTTCCTTGAAGAGTAATTCTTCTGTGAAGCTTTTTATGTTGGGTGTGAGTTATTGTTTTGTTTTTATTATTTTTTTTTTTTAAATTGCCATTCATACCTCAGCACCTTTCAGTTCCAGTGTCACATGTTTTGTCAGTTCTGACAATAACCCAAGGGAAATTCTGAGTTCTCTTGTAAAGTATTGTATACGTCTTTTTTGGTCACCTTGCAGCTAGGATCACTTGGACTGATCTGATTAAGAAGGGACATCTCAAGTTACGTTAACTTGCAGGATTATATTTCATGTTAAGTGCAATTTTAGAAAAAAATGTTGTAGGTTGACTTCTTCTACTTCTTTATATCCCATTCTGTTGAAATAAAAACTGATATAAATTTTGGAAGAAGAAATGTATCTTCCTCTCTCCTCTATGGACACAAATTAAAGACAAATGAGTTTCTATGTGTGCTTCTTGATGCCAGTTTATATTACCACATATTTTCCAGTATTTGAGTCATTACTCAGAGACCAGCAAACAAGGGGGAAGCACAGAGTTGTCTGAAGTTGAGTTGTTTAACAACTTATTTTTAAACACCATTAACTCATGTTTTAGTTCTGTCTCTAGTCTTGCTGCTAACACTTAGGGATTACTTGCATTTCTGTGAATATCCCACTGGCCTAAAAGGTCATCTTACAGAACCAAACACCCCATAAATGTTGCTCTAGCTAACAATTGCATAAATGAATTTACTTTTATTTTTTATTTGTATCACATACTTCAAGCATATGCTAGCATTGCAAAAGCACGTTGTCTGAAATGGAGGGAGAATGATCCTTGAAAGCACTGGGACTACACAGTCAGCTGCACGTCTCTTTTTATAGGTTAGTCCCAGCTATCTGAGGAGCTAAACACAGGATGCCTGTAGCAAAAGCAGGGGTATCTACCCACAATGATAGCTTTCAGATTAAAGGCCCATGTCTTGCATATGTTGACAGAAGATAAAGAAGTACCATCATTCTATTTTGATAGCATAAAAAATAAATGAATATGAAGGTTCAAAGCCTGCAGATTTCAAGAAGTGAGTGACAGTGCTTTAGAGCACTGTATTGTCTTTTCTCAGACTTCTATTAGAGATAAGTTTTCCAACCTTAATACTGATGTCAGAGTAAGGGAACATAAATCCCTGGCTCTGCAGTATTCTCTTACCGCTTGTGCCAGAACAGCTACACCTCCATTGACTGCTGGAAGTGGCTTCCCTGTTGCTCCTCCTTGTATTATTCAGAGCAGTTCTCGTAACTCTTTCTAGAGAACGCCTCACCTACCTATGTGGTTATTGTTCACAATATTTATAGCCTTTGGACTTGGAGACAAGGCTAGGCTGTGTTTAGGAGAACAATGTACCTTTTTCTATTAATTTCAATTGAATTGCATGTGGGATTGATTAGCTGATAGGCATTTTTGCTTTGTTGAAGGTGATTGATTAATTAGGAGTTGCAGTGACAAGAAAACCTACAATACCTTAGAACTATGCCATGAATTAAGAGTTATTGTCACAGAGTATCCTAATTTCATAGATGTCATTTCTTTTTTTTCTAGTTGTATGTGGAATGTCTGATGCTGAAATGTAAATGGGAGTTTCTCTCTGTCCCAGGGTGTTGTAGTGAAAGAGATCAGTAAAAATCTTCTCAGACTAGGAAGATCAGAGACAGCAAAAATAGAAATTTTCTAGATATTGACCATCTTGTTCTCTCCTTGTTCCCAAAATTTATTGTGATGGATTTGTAGTAAGGTAAGACTCACATACTACAATAGCAAAATGACCATATAACATAAGTGGTAATGTAGAAACTTTGAAAGCTATATCTGGTCTCTACAAGTAATCAAGTCTGGGCAGTCCGTAGGGTATCAGACTTTTGGCAATCACAACTGTTATATCAATCAAGGACTCAGCCTTGATGGGAAGGGTAGACCACAGAGCTACCCACTGACAGACACTTTGAAATCCAAAACTGATTGGTTTTCTTTCAGTTTGTTGTGGTTTTGCCTGTAAAAATAAGGTGGGCATCATTCTTTGTAAAAAGAGAGTGCTCAGAGTAGTATTTGGGCTGAAATCCTTCAGATTCTTATAGATTGCTGCTTGAGAGATGTGTGGGGAGGAATGGCTCAATAACCTCCAGACATAAGTGACAATGGGCTACATGTATCTCTTTGGCATAAGACCAAGCTATGTGTGATGTTCACTGTATTGGAAAGAAGAATGTTCTTTGGTTGTAAAGAAAGTTTCTGAGCACAATGGTACTTCCGCATGTGGAGCTGTAACCTTTCCATTGTGGAAGTGGTCTGGTTTTTGTTCTTCTTCATCCATGCATCATGTAACTACTTTTTTTTTTCCCCACAAGTATTAATAGATACGGTTTGAGTTCTCGGGCAGCCACAGTTGTCAATGGCAAATGTTTCACAAGGAGATGGGGGCCTCAAAAACAGCACTAGGACTTCTGTGGATTTCATGTTATGCTTTGTATTACACATTTTATATCCAGCATACGTTTTGACCTTATTTTGTTCAGGAATGTAAGCAGGTCTATATAGCACTTTTCAAGTGAACACTGGCTGGGAAAGTAAATATTTGTTATTGATGCAGTGTTAGGTGTGAAAGAATTCCAGGCAGCTCCTAGTACAGCAAGAGACCTGAGAAGGCAAGAAGCTGAGGTACATTCCCGACTAAGATCTGCTTAACCTTGAAGTGAGTGACAAACATTCGGCACTTGCTGATGAAACAGATGGGGGGAAAGTTGCTTTCCCTCGTCAGGATGGCAGACCTGAGGGAACCACCTCCCAACCACCTCCCTGGGTCAGCTCCTTGGAAAGCAGGTTCTTGGTGAAGCCAGACAACCAAACATTCTCCCTGTGACACCACCCCCCCCCCCCCCCCCCCGACCCCATGCAGCGCTGTAGAGGCAGGGCAAGATAAAATAGTGGAATTGTTTAAGTGCAACATATTAACTTAGGAGACTTACAGCCTTTTAGTAATAGCATTTTACAGTGGTTGTATATTGCAAGACCAACGTTTGACCTGAGGAAGAAAAGGATTAAGTACCGTCCACCAGAGACCACTAGGAGGCGCGACTATGCAAGTGCAAAGGACTTGATAACGATATTATAACAACAGTATGCCCTGGCAGCAAAGAGGGTCAACTGTGTCCTAGGGTGGATCAAGCACAGCATTGCTAGCTGGTTGAGGGAGATGATTGTTCCACTCTACTCTGCACTGGTGTGGCCCCACCTCAAGTACTGTGTGCAGTTTTGGGAGCCACAGTATAAAAAGGACATCAAGCTACCAGAAAGTGTCCAGAGGAGGCCACAGAGCTGCTGAAGGGTCTGGAGGGGAAGTTGTGTGAGGAGCAGCTGAAGTCACTTGATCAGTTCAGCCTTGAGGAGACTGAGGGGGGACCCTCATTGGAGTTTACTGCTTTCTCCCAAGGGAAGGAGGAGGAGCAGGTACTGATCTCTTCTCTCTGGTGACCACTGATAGGACCCAAGGAGGATGTGCCAGGAAAGGTTTCAGTTACATATCAGGAAAAGGTTCTTCACTCAGAGGGTGGTGGAGCACTGGAACAGCTCCCCAGAGAAGCACTGATGGCACCAAGTCTGACAACATAGAAGAAGCGTTTGGGCAATTGCCTCAGACACATGATGTGAATGTTGGTATTGTCCTGTGCAGGGACAGGAGTTGGACTCGATGTTCTTGCCTGATGTCTGAGAAGCAATATGAATATGTAAATAGATTCAAGACAGTATGTTGAATAAACATAAACCTAGTTCTATAAACATGTACCTCTCACCAACTCGGGTGCGGGCGTTTGGCAGGAGAAAGCCCCCCGCTCGCCTTTGGCTCCTTTCAGATGCTGCAACGAATCAGTTTCTGGGAAGTTTCATTTTCCCGGCTTTCAGGGGACATGGGGGTGTCCCACCTGCCGCCTCCGCCGGGACGGTCCCGCCTCCCGCCCACGGGGCGGGGCCCGAGGAAGTGACTTCAGCCGGCGGCGGCGGCGGCACGGCAGGGCGCGGCGGAGCGGAGCATGGCAGCCGCGGGAGCGGCGGTGGCAGCGCGGTCCCTGCTGGCGGCGGGGCGGGCGGGCGGGCGGCGGTGCCGGGCTCTGCCCGCGGGGACCGCTCCCTGCTGCACGGTGGCCCCGCAGGAGCAGCAGCAGTCGCCGCCGCCCGACATGAAGAGCTACCTGTGGTCGCGCTACAAGGACGCCAAGAGAGTCACCAAGGGTGAGCGGCGGGCGGGGGCGGCACGGCTCCCCCCTTTAACGGCTTTGGGTTGGAAGGGGGAAGGTTTAGAGGAGGCATTAGGAAGAAATTCTGAGACCCCGGCACAGGTTGCCTGGGGAAGCTGTGGGTGCCCCCTCGCTGGGAGTGCTCAAGGCCAGGGTGGATGGGGCTTTGAGCAGCCTGGTCTGGTGGGAGGTGTCCCTGCCCGTGGCAGGGGGGCTGGAACTGGATAATCTTTAAGGTTCCTTCCAACCCAAACCATTCTCTGGTTCGCCGTGCCAGCCATCCTCCTTCTGCTGCAGCGTCGGAGGTGCCGCCGGGCTCGGAGCGAGCGGAGGAGCGGGCAGGAGCCGTTACGGCAGCGGGAGGGAGGGCACGGGGTGCGGGCGAGCCCTGCGCGCCTTCACTCGAGGGGTGTGGGTGGGTGGGTGGTGTCTCCTCGCGGGTCATCCCGGAGAGGGGCCGTGGGACCGGAATGAACCGGGAGTCGCCGCGGCTCTGATGTCAAAGTGTGCTGCCTTCTGGTGGTCTGGAGCACGGGTCAGACCGTGGTCACCTCAAGCAGGTGTTGAGAGCCGGGCACTTGGCAGCCACGCAGTGTCACCCTTCTGGTGGTCCCCAGTGTCGGGCTGTGAGTGCGGGTCAGACAGCGGTCACCTTGGTAAGTGCTGAGGGGTGGACACCTGGTGGCCATGCAATGTCACCCTTCTGGTGGTCTCCAGTGCTCTCCCAGTGTCAGGCTGCGAGCATGGATCGGACTGTGGTCACCTTAGTAGGTGCTGAGGACTGGGCACCCAGTGGACACGCAATGTCACCCTTCTGGAGGTCTCCAGCGCTGTTCCAGTGTCAGGCTGGGAGTGTGGGTCAGACCATGGTCACCTTGGTAGGTGCTGAGGGCCAGAGATGTGATAGATGTGCAGTGGTGGGGTCGGCTGCTACTTTTCCTTCCGTTACTCTGAAGATGGGGTGAGCCTGCCAGACCAGCATGCATCCAGCCCACAGGGGCGGTAGGTGTTGGGAAGTGCCCTGGGGAAGAAGCCTTTTGCACAGTGTAGCTTGGGCTGGGCGAAGTTGGAGATGTGTGGAGAAAAGCCAAAAAACCCACAAAATCAGGAAGCTGGTGCTCTGTTTGAGGGGCTTCCTGCGCTAGGCTGCTCATCCAAGAAGTTAAAATGCTGCAAAAGTTTTAGATTGTTTTTTTTTTACATTTTGCCTATGTTGCCATTAAAATACAGTGAAGCATTGAAGCCAGAGTAAAATCCTAAAGCTGTGTTCATGACTCGGAAGCCCTGTTCTTCAGCCCAGCTAGGCAAGAAGTTAAGGGCCAAAATACCTGCTTGAAGCTTACTTGCTTCTGCCCTTGCTTTGATTGGAACAGGATTGCCAAGGTGCTTGAATGTGTGACCTTTTTAGAGAACCGAAAGAGAAAGAGGGCAGCATGTGTTAGATAGCATCAAGTATGAAGGCTTATCCTGTAGTGACAATGGATAATGTCTTGCCTGTTTTGCCCTTTAAAAAACCCCAAAAGTATGGTCAGGATACTGCACTTGAGATCCTGAGTGTGAGCTGGGGCTTCACTGTGCTGTGTGCAAACATATAATTTGCAAATGTGAAATAGTGGCAGCATTTCATAAGTGAAATGTACCCAGTTGTAGATTTTAGAAGAATACTCTGGACTTCGGAGAGTGGGATAAGAAAAAGAGAGGAAGGCCTTTTATTTTATTTTATTTTTCTTTCCCTGTTTCTGAAATTAACATTTTCTTATTGTAAACCACACCCATATAATATTTCAGAGCTGAGGTTAGAAAATAGGGTAGCATTAAGAGAAAATAAGTGGGTGTGGGTTGGCAAAAGATAGGGTAAGTGCTTTTAGAATAATTCAGAATATTTTATTACACCTTAAGTCACCCAACAGTTTCAACTGTGTAACGTTTTGCTTAGTTACAGCATTAAGATGACAAAGCTGTCCTGATTTTTGACCCGAGGTTTATAAGACCTAGGATACTGTCTGCCAGCTAGAATGTCTAATGGCAAGAGAGTGTTTATACTGTCTGTTCTCAGACAGGCACAAGTCAGGCTTTTTTAATCTGAAGTATCTTTATCTTTATGTCTAGATATATAAACATCTTTATTTTTAAAACAAATGTTGGGTCACAAGGGTGCAAAATTGACATTTAAAAATATTTTAACTAAAATACAGAAATGGGTGTTGTAACATGATATTGGAAGTTCGCTCACAAGTATGCTTATGACTTCAAGTAAATTAAATGATTCATGATGCTTTTTATAGAATAAAAGTATTTGCCTTAATAGTAGCGTGTCAAATTACATTTGATTATTTTGTTACATCAACTGAGCATAGTGTTTATCTTCTGTAGTGTTATAAGCAGTGACTGGTGATAGTAGGAGCTAATGTTTTGGTGAGGCTTATTTTGTTCAATCCCCTGAAATGAAAGATATAGCTTTTCATGTCAGCTTAAGCATAGGGAACTCCTAGGAATCTTATTTAGTGAAAGTGATGCTGGACTTCTATTTGAAGCTTGGAATTAAACACAGTGAAATTACTGTTCTGTCTCTCAAAAATTAAAAGACTTGAATAGTATCACAATCACTTGAAGTTTCTTTGTTTGAGTTGAAATTGGGTGATGTGGTAACCTTGAAATGGTGAAGCAAAAGAAATCAGAACAATGCCAGTTCTGCTTTTGGGGAAAAAAATGGACCTAGTTTATTGTTACTGTTGTTATTATTTTATCATCCTCCTTGAACTCCAAACTTTATCTAAAAAAGCAATAATAAATGTGTTAACAGAAATGTGTTAACAGCAAATAATTGAGTCTGAGGTTCTTGGAGTGAGATGCTGAAATGTATTTTCTCTCCTGCTTGAAGTGTATGGAGAAAAGTGTGCTTTGAATAAAAACAGTGGGTCACTAAGGCAAGTTAGGGAGAGTATTTTCAGTAGCATCATATTGTTAAGATTTAGCTTGTAAGTGTGAATTAGTTTGATAGTTTCCATTATCATTTATCTATACTTAGAAATTGGTAATGGATTTCTATGTATTTATTTAAATAAAACTACGAGGCTGGTATAACCTTTTTTTTTTTTTCCCCTCTCTCCTCTGTTCCCAGATTTGGTTCCTTCAATTATGAATAACATGCTGAATCCAGATGCTATTTTTTCAAACAATGAAATGAGCCTGTCAGACATTGAAATTTATGGTTTTGATTACGACTACACATTGGTTTTTTATTCTAAACATCTGCACACGCTTATCTTCAATGCTGCTCGAGATCTTCTTATCAATGAGCATCGGGTAAGTAAAATTAATGAAATAACAATAAGCTTATGAGTAAAGAGTGTAGTAAATAAAGGGTATAACTCATCTTTTTCTACCTCAGTCCAAGCTTGCCTCCGTTATAACACGTTTTGTACAATAGTTACATCTGAACAACAGAGGTCCTGGTTTATTCTGTGCTAAAGTTCTGAGCAGAGCATGATCTGACAACTGTTAAGGAATAGAGTTTTAATTTTTTTTTTTTTTTAATTTGGTGGTGGTGGCAACGTGGATTATTTTTTGCCCCTGATTATCAGTTATTGGAATCACCCTAATAGAAAAGAAACTTAATAATTGTTACTCTGTTGTGTGAGTGCAGCAATTAATTTCCATATGGAATATTTTCAACCTGGCTTCTTAGGAGGTCTTTGATTGCATCATGTGCTTGTGAGGTGCTCTATATTTGCCTTGGCTTTCAGCTGAGTTAGCTGAAGTGGCAATGTTTGCAGTGACACTGTGATCAGAGGCTGGATGCAGGAGAGGTCCAAGTAAGTGTCCAGCTCAGTAGTCCCCTAAGAGGGAGTGCTGCCTCACCAAGCAGCGTGTTGACATAGGTAACCACTCAACATCCAAGCAACTTGAAGCTGTTTTTTTTGGTGGTTTGGGAATGGGAGAAGTTACTGTATGTCAGGAAGCAAGGGTGGGGGAGATGGGTGACTTGGGAAACTGAAGGTATTGCAGGGAAAAAGACTGAAGAAAACATGGACTGAAAGAGGCAAAGTTGATTGAACTGTAGGACTTGCAGGAAAATAAAAGACAAGAAGTCCACAGAGTAACCTAATTAATAAAACTGTGTATTTTATGCAACTTAAATCTGAATAGGTGGTGTTATTCTGCTTTCGAATGTGAATCTAAAGGTTAGGAACTATATATAAACGTCTATAAATATCCCTGGAAGAACGGGCAAAACTTCACGGGTGTTAGAAGCATACACAACTTGATTCCCCTTGGATTTAGGCATATCTTGGCAGCAATTTCTGTAGGATGTGTAGATACACTGTATTAAAGCTATGTGGTTCTTGTGCAAAACCAGTGTTACCATAGGAGTCAAGATTAATTCTTGTAGACAAAAATTCAAACAGTGAAGTCTTTACTATTTGAATGAATTCCAGTAGTAACAACATTCCAGTTTTATCTTGTTTAAAATCTCATCAGTTCTAGTAAATGAAGCAGTAATTACTGTTTTGAGACAGCTTATTGAAATATATTATCTCCTCTTGGAATTTATTGAGGAACAACAGTTTTTATTCATGCTGTCTCTGTAGCTGCTTACGCTGTTAATATTCTTCTTGCCTTTAACATTAGAAAATTTTGTTTAAAAACTTGCTGAATTACTACAGTATAGAGAGCAGAAGTTGCTAGGAACAAGCCTAAATTTATACCTCATTACTTTAATGCCTCTCATTCTGTTGTTGGCTTGGGGCAAAAGTTTGGTTCTGTGAAAAAAATATCTATATAGTATTGCCGATTATGACTGTCACTGTAAACCTAAAAGGTGGCCAGTTTTGGTCATGGCACTGTAAGGTAATTCATCCGAAATTGTAAAATGCAGTGTAGGAATCAAGGAATTTTGAATTGTACTCAAGAGAATAAACATCAACTTAATAATCTCAGAGGTGGCAGCAGGTGTTGAATATAAACTCTTGCTCTTGGATGTATTTCTTTCCTGATATACAGGCCTTATGCCACTTTATCTGGATTGCTGTTTCAATCCAGATGTATGTATCCCTACTAAGAGCAGGGTAAGCAAACAATGCAATTTTTATCACCTTTTTTTTTTTTTTTTTGTTTCGCTGGTAAAAAAGCTTTGATTTGTGGGCCAAGGTGGACTCAATCTTTTTCTCGTATGTACTGGCATGCATGCAAAAAGGCAACCTTCTGGTAGAATAAATGAAAGCCAGAAAGTCAAGCATACAGGCATTTGACCTGGTTCATGCTTGATGTGAGTGCTTTGGGGCATATGCAGTAAACTGTAGTTTTTAATTAATCAAATTCTGTAACATCTGCTAATGTTCTCCCTTGTCAGCTTTTCTGCTTCGTGTTCCCTTGCCAAATCTATACATCTTCCCAGAGCATCTATTGGCTTTTGATGCGATTCTTCATTCAGATAGCCTCCCTTATACATTCTAGAAGTGGTGGTAAGGATAATAGTTCAGAAGTTAGGAGAAAAGACTGTTTTCTTTAACTGGAGATGCCTTTGCTCAATACGAGCACAATCTACAGCAGTTGCAGAGTAAGTGTTCTTCAGCATAGATAAAGATTTAGTGGATAAATTGTGATTTGTTTTATTTTTTGTAAAAGTAGCTTAAGGCTCTGAAGCTGTATAATCTCCTTTTTCTCCCTAAAGGCTTGTAAAGTAGCCATATATGTGTGGAGATTGTTGTAGAGAATGTGGAGAATGTGCCTGAGATGCATTTGTCAAGTTCCAAGACTGCTGTAGCCTGTGGGAGGGAAATGAAGGACTGCCTTTCAGTTGATTAATCAAAGAAATGATTGTTTTTTCAAGCCTTGTCAGAAACAACTAAAGCCTCAGGCACACACCTAACATATATTTTTTTCATGGCTTTTTTTAATGCTTAAAGCAGGACAAAATTGCAATCTGCTGAAAATGGGCTTTTATTGAAAAATGTTAGAAAACGCCTATAATACTATAGGCCTATAATACCTATAAAGAACTTGAGGAAATAGTACATCGCACAGGTGTTCAATTCATGTGCATTTCTAAACAATGAGGTGTTGCAAGTGCTGTCCAGGATGTTCAGTGCACAACTTGCTTTCAGGATCTGATCTTTGTGACACAATATACCTTGGGGAAAGTCTGTGTTAGGGGAGCCTTATCCTTGCTCCCTATCTGTGTTTGTTTGCAGTAAACCATATATTTAAACACCTCTGAGATCTACATTTCAAACATGACAATCTAAAATTAGGGGTATGATCCACACTGAGGGAATCAAAATACATAGCTGTGCTGCTTCTGTTTCTTGAAAATGCCAAATATTTTTTTTGTTCCTGTTAATATTGATGACGTGTTGCTTTTTCTTTCAATAGAAGTGAGCAGTAAAGTTCAGGTAAATCAGGCCATGTTCTTGGGCTTCTAGCTAGAAGTTTGAGCTGGAAACTGTGTTCAGATTGTCTGTCTCACGGGAAATCTTCAGAACACAAGGTAGCTCGGCTGTTAAACTTCAGGAAGTTAGTAAAATTCAGTTTGTTTTCAAAGGTGCCTATATTAAAGTAATTCTTTGAACAAGAGGTTAGTGTTCAAATGTGATCACTACAGAGTTCCTGGCTATGCAGCTTTGGGTACTGTGCTTGACTTCTTAGGTTTAAAATGTTCACTTTGAAGTTCGGAAAAGTGTTTGACTTGTCTTACACTGTATATATGTTCCTACATAACTCACCAACCTATCAAAAAGCCTCTAGTGACTCTAGTGAAAATAAGAATCACCAAAAACCTAGGCTTCTAAAATTTCACAGAAACATTTTATAATTTGCTTTTGTTATGGATTTAAAATGAAATCCTCATTCTCTTTTCTTAGTATCCCGCAGAAATAAGAAAATATGATTACGATCCCAACTTTGCAATCAGAGGACTTCATTATGATGTGCATCGGGTATGTATAAATAACTTTGTGGTGAGTTATGTAGGGCTGAAAACCTAGCCAAAGGAAACAATTGGGGCTTTTAAGTCTTCTAGCTTTTCACTCTGCATTGATATGTAAAGATTTTGTTTCATCTTTTTCTCTTTCATAGTAAGCTGATTTTTTTTTTTTAATAGCTCTTGAGTATAAAATGTTTTGGGTGTTTCATTCCCATGGTTGGCAAGTGCAGGAAGACAACTTACAGTGCAACAGAATGAATCTAAGCAAGCATCTGCTATAGGAAGGCCGATTCCTTCATGACTTTGCTCAGGTTATTGGACAATGTTCCATAGTGGTTTGGGAAACCCTGTGTAAAAGCCATTGGTAAAAAGTATTTTGAAAGCAATGGAGGAAGTTGAAGTGAAACTATTCAGTTGTTCTTGAGACAGAAAGGTTATAGATAGAATTGCATTGTTTTTTATAATTTCATGTGAAATAGTCAACATGATAAAATCTGATAGTTTTTTTTTTCCCCCTCCTGCAAGGCATTATTAATGAAGATTGACGCTTTTCATTATATTCAGCTGGGAACAGTTTACAGGTAGGTAAAATTATTTCAAATTTGTAATAAAAATGCGTATTCTTGTTTTTTTGAATCTCTTGGTTGCGTTTATTAGTGTACATATTAGGCTCATGTTGGTAGCAGTGCCCTGAAATGTGTAGACATGAATGAACATTGCAGTCTTACTGGAAGGGGGTTTCTTTGCAGCTCTGTGTCTACATACAGTACATACAGACGCATGCACACATTTACTGGTTGGTAGAGTACAGCTGGTTGCCCAGTTGAGAGCTGGGGAAGTTGGCAAGCTGGTGGGTCACATAGTGCTGACTCACTTTGTTTCCGGCTGTTAAATTGTACTGAAAGACATCTAAAAATACACCGATGACTTCTCCGCTGATGCTTTCTATGTAAATAATTGTGACAGAGTGCCTGTTAGCGTGACTTTGATGTGGTTGTAGAGACACTGGAGAGGTCTTGCTGTGTTTTCACAGAACTTTTAAGTGTGGACAGATAAGCCACATCATACTTGCAGAATGGAGCACAACTGCTTTGTGTCTGCCCAGCACTTCTTGAGTTTACTGAATTGATGTAAAATGGGCTGTGATCAGGCAGGATATCAGCACATCTTCATGCTGTTTCTCAAAACACCTATATGGGGGTGGGGGTAGCAAAAAAGAAGCTGAAGGCTTTGAGAGAAGTTGTCAGGAAGAGCAATGGTGTGACTGAAACTGTATAGTAACCTATATTGAAAAGACGAATGGGTGATGAGTTCATGACCAATGTTTCCTTGTGACTGGGACAAAATGAAGAGGCAGAAGATCGCAGTTGCTGTTAACTCCCAGTACAAATAGCTTATACAAAGCCAGCACATGATGAACAGTCAAGAAATCTTTAGAGAGTTGTTGAGGTTTGTGGAAGAGCTGGTGTCCCTTGTACTCCACGTCACCCAAAGTAATACAGGACAGACTGCTAGGTGATGACACTTCTTGGTACTTGTGAGTGTGTGTGCGGGAGAGGGTGAAAGCTACCATTTCACTCCATAGTTTCTCTTAATTTTGTTTAAAATAAGATTATTTTTCTCTTCTGTACAGAATCTGAGCTTTGCTGTCAGTTGCTGCATATTTGTAGTTCTTAGTTTTAACCTTCCATGTGTTCCATACATCTGTAGGTCGATTATACTGCTGAAAGTAGCAAGACTTGCCCAAGTGTAGAGTCTCATTTGCACTGAGAGGTGTAAGCAATTCTGCTCTCCCTCTAACAATGCACATCCCCAAGAGCAGCAATTGGAACACTGCCATAGGTGAACTATGACGCTTTTAGGGCCGTCTGTCCATGCTGTTAGTGGAATAAAATAAACTTTGTAGTTATACAGCTGATCTATGAGCTGTCAAGACTATGTTTTTTCTGGTAAAACTAATCTTTAGCTTCACCTATGCAGTTGTCTCTCCTCTGTGGATTTCATGTATGTGTTTTTTTGCCCTCTCTTGTTTTGTGCTTAAGTAGCTCCTGATCCATAACCATTTTCTTTAGCAGTACACAAGTACCACTTGGCCTAGCTATCTGCAGACTAGAATATGAGCCATTTCTTCTGAATTCTGATCATATTACTTGGTATATGTTTAACATGTTGGTTACATTTCTTTGTGTTACTGCTGTGAAGTGGTGATGCTGTATGTTACAAAATCAATTTATTATCTGCCCTGTTTGTGCACAATACTAATTTCAGTGCTGGGTTTACACATAGCTCTGTGCTACTTCTGGTAGAAGTCCATGAAGCATTGAGAAGTGCAGCTAGTTCAAGTGGGGCTGTGCTACCACAGTGACCCTGAGGAAGTTCTTGTATCATGCCCTTCTACTGCAAAGCTGGTGTGGACACTAAACACTGAAAGTACTGAGCTTATTAATTAATTAATTACTTTTTAAATGCCTCACAGCACTTCTGGGTAAGACCAAGAAAGGGAAGTACTGAAATAAACTGCAAAAAAACCCTAAGTAGGCTTGGAATAAAGGGACCAGGTGATCTGTTTTTTTTTTTCTGTTCTTTATTTGTAACCAAAATCTCAACACTTCACTGTCCTCTAGTGAGGGACAGTGCAGTGCAGTGCAGTGTTTTAGGTGCTTTAGACCAAAATGCTCAATACTGTAAACGTTCAAAGCCTTTAATGTCTTAATATTTGATAAATTCTGGAGAGAGATATCTGCTCCTTCCCCAGTTGTTGAATTACGTGTCAACAGGTGGCCAAGAAGGCCAATGGCATTCTGGCCTGCATCAGCAGTAGTTTGGCGAGCAGGACCAGAGAAGTTATCGTCCCCCTGTACTCGGCACTGGTCAGGCCTCACCTTGAATACTGTGTACAGTTCTGGGCCCCCCAGTTTGGGAAAGATGTTAGGATACTGGAATGTGTTCAGAGGAGGGCAACGAAGATGGTGAAGGGGCTGGAGCACAAGCCCTACGAGGAGCGACTGAGGGAGTTGGGGCTGTTTAGTCTGAAGAAGAGGAGGCTTAGGGGAGACTTCATTGCTCTCTACAACTACCTAAAAGGAGGTTGTAGTTGTGCAGAGGTTGGTCTCTTCTCTCAGGTGACCAGTGACAGAACTAGAGGGCATGGACTCAAGCTTTGTCAGGGAAAGTTTAGACTTGATGTTAGGAAAAAGTTCTTCACTGAAAGGGTGATTGGCCATTGGAATGGGCTGCCCAGGGAGGTGGTGGAGTCACCGACCCTGGAGGTGTTTAAGGGGAGACTGGATGAGGCACTGAGTGCCATGGTTTAGATGATGGTTGGTGTTAGTGTTGGTGTTGGTGTTAGTGTTGGGTTATAGGTTGGACTCGATGATCTCGGAGGTCCTTTCCAACCTTATGATACTGTGAAACTGTGAAACAGTCTTTCAGGTAATCTTAAATTTTGGGAAACTGAACTGTTGATAAAGTTTAAAAGAGATTCTTATTTAGTTAAAGGCTGTATCTGTCTGTCGTCCCTTCAGCCTTCAAGGTGAAGTTGCAGAATAATCCGGTTTAAACACTATCACGTTATCAGTGCTGTATGAAACTAAGGCAGAGTGAATAATTACTTTTTTGTTAAGAAACTGAAAGCTCTAACTACTTCTTATAAACCCTTGAGGCATAGTTTCACTGGAACGTAATTAGTTCTTTTTCTGTAAGAAAGTAAAAAGGACTTAAAATTGGTATGTGTTCTGTGTGCGTCAGCCTGTTAAAATGTTACTTACTCTGTAAGGAAAGATGCTGTTTTAATTTACAAGCCAAAGTGTTCCTATGACTTTATTAATATTTTAGTAAGCTGCAGATCTAAGTGTTGAACTGTCAGGCTTTCATTCGGTAATTACTTGAAAATTTTAATCTGACTTTTGAACTAAAGCTAATGTTGTTTTCCAGAGGCCTTAGTGTTGTCCCAGATGAAGAAGTCATCGCTATGTATGATGGTTCCCATGTTCCTTTAGAACAAATGAGTGACTTTTATGGAAAGGTAAAACAAACTACTCTTTAAAAATGGTTTTTATTTTTTGGGTGGGGGTAGTGATGTTTGCATGTTTTTATTCTTGCTAGCAGTTATATTTTCTCAATACATGATTGACTTATAGTGCTAGCTGTGAAGTTGGCCCTCTAAAGTGACAAATATATTTTCTTTCTCCCAGTCATACAAACCAAGAAATGGAACAAAAAAAAAATCAAGTGACTTGCGCAGTGTTGCACAGCAAATCTGATAAAGGCTGAGAAGTGAACCATATCTGGTGCCTTATCCAAGCTATGTACTTTTTCCAGGTGGTCTAATGGCTTAGCTGATGTAGCAGCAAGTAAATGTATAGAGGCAGCTCTTGCATACAAGCTGGCATAGTGACAGTAAGAGGATTTGACAAAAGATGAATGATAGAAGATAAAGCTTTTAAGGTTAGGGTTTAGGATTTGACTTGGTAGGATAAGTTAGTCTTCTTTCTGGTAAGTTCCTTTCTCTTTCCCACATGAAGAATGATGCTGTTATTTTAGTCAAAACCAGATTTATTTTATTCCTTTTACTTAGGGAGGTTAATTCCATATTGAAGGCCCTTCTTAGGTCTTTGTTTTTGCTGTGGAGCCTTTAGTTGTTCTCACATTTGTTCTTATTTTAAGGAGCTGAACTTAGAATTCCCATATCTGGTCTCTGCAGCAGTTCTGAATATCAGCCTGGCATTCTCTTTGGGATGCCTTGGTCTCTGCAGGTCTGTGCTTTCTTTGATCTTGGAATGGACAGTGACAGGACAAGAGGCTGTCAGTACAAACTGGAACATAGGAGGTTTCCTTTGAACATCGTGATACTTTATTGTGAGGGTGACCAAGAACTAGCATGTGTTGGTTGCCCAGGGAGGTTGTGGAGTCTTCATCCTTGGTGATATTCAGAAGTCATCTGGACAGGGTCCTGGGCGACTGTCTCAAAGTGTCCATACTTGAGTAGGGGGGTTGGACAAGGTGACCTCCAGAGGCCCCTTGCAGCCTTATCCATTCTGTGTTTCTGAGGTCCTTACCACTGTTCTGGTTGCTTCACATCTTCTTCCTCTTCAGAAGTATTCGGTTTGTATTTGCTTTTGTATAATAAGATTCTCTGCTTTTGTGAAACTTAACTGTATTTACAGCTTTTAGAGACTAGAAATCTTTTCCTGGGTTCCTGTATGAGTTCTTGTAGATTCCTACAGCTTTTTATTATCTGTTTTCAAGGAGGTAAATTGTTTTGCAGTTTAATCAGTATTCCACTTACTAAAAAAAAAAACAAACAACTCAAAACCAACCAACCAACCAACCAAAATGTCCAAAAACCAACCTCCCCAAAAAAATCCCAAACCTCCACCTACCATCTCAATACACAGTGCCTTTTATTTATAGAGGTGCAGACTTCCAGCCTATAAGTCCTTCCCTTGATTTTTGGATGAGCACTGTCTTTTATGTGTTTATGAAATAGAATGCTGTTCTTAAGAGTAATGAGTCATGATTAATTTATTTTAAAAAATAAAGGCAACAATTTTGTTGGAGTTATTTTATTGAAAGTCTTTTAGTTCATAAAGAATCTATAGCAGTGTGGGCAGTGATGACAAAAGCTGAGTATCTGCAGCTAAGCTGAAGCGTTTATATTGAATGAATGAAAGTGTTCTAATCTGAGAAATGCTTGACCTTTTTTCTTCTTTTTTCTTCCTCATCCTTGCAGAGCTCACAAGGAAATACAATGAAGCAATTCATGGATATATTTTCCTTGCCAGAAATGACACTCCTTTCTTGTGTGAATGAATATTTTCTGAAAAACAACATAGACTATGAACCTGTTCATCTGTACAAAGATGTCAAGGTACTAGCTTTGAAGATTTAGGCAAACCTTTACATTTGTGTGTCTTCACTGTGAGCACTTTGGGAAGTTTCAATGTGTTCTGTCGGCTCCAGTGAAATACTCAACGTTAGGTTTTGTATAAAGGAATTATCGCTGTATCACCATAAAAACATTAAGTAAAATGAAGGCAGAGCTTGGAAAAGAAACAGAATAATTTAATTTTTTTAAAAAATCTGATATTCTAGGGATGCTACTCTTTCTGTATTTTTGAGGGGCTGATGGGGGGAAGTGCAGAAGCTCTTGTAAATCAATAAAGCTTCTTTCAATTGTTATTGAAGTTATACTTTTCTTTCCAGCAGGAATTGTAAGAGGCTGTAGGGAATTGGAGCTTTCAGTTATACTGCCTGTACATCTTCACGAGCTGTCTCTTGGTTTTGATATATCTGTTTTGCCTATTTTCCTCTATTTCTCCTCCAAAAAAATCTTGTAATAGTGACTAGAGTAATTTGACCCTGTTGATTCCTCAAGATGTATCCTGCAGAGGTGATAATTTTGTGTCATGGTTATTTAGTAGCAGAAGAGGTCATGCTCAAGTTGATGGTATTTGTCTGTGCAAGCTTTCTATCCAAAGCGTTTTCCAGGTCCCTTGTTGATGTGTATTAAAGTTATATAGTACTTCAACGTATGTGATGCATGTGCATTTTGAATTTCTTACATTCCCAAGTAGGTCAGGTAGGTTTTAAGAAACTTTTGACCTCCAGAGAAATTTTCCCTTCTGTCTGAGGTTACATAGATTCAGAAGGCGAGTTCTTGTGGTTTCTGCTGAAGTGTTTGTAGCAACTTCTGTTCTGCCTAGCATTACCTACATTTTGGAAGCCTTATAATGGCTTTTTTTTGAGTGTTTTTAAGACGTAGCCCATGTAAGTACCAAAATGGCAGTACCACTGTCCTAAACAAAGTGGTCTGGTGCAGAGTTGGCTCAGGAAAGCTGCCGAATACCTTCAGAGCTCCTTATGGGTACTTTGCTTAAGCATTTAGCTGCTTTCATCTGTTCATAAATTTCTTCTATAAATAACCAGGGAATTTGGGAGTGGCTATAATCTAAAATCTTATGTGGCTTAAAGCTTTCGTTTTCTTTTTTTTACAAGAGGAAAGGAATGTGTTCTGCTTCAAAGGTTATTTGAAATCTGTGGTGGCTCTGCTGCTGCCGAAGGGCTTTCACCCTGCTTCACCCTTCTGAGCGCCCTTTCACAGTTGTCATGTAAAACAGCCCCTGTGCTACACAGTTTTGTGCTTCCCAAATGTATGAGGTTAGTTTCTTGGAGGACAGGCTTACTCTTTGTCTAGTGGTGACACATACATAATGAACATCACATGGCATTTCTGTGAAGTTGAAAGTGTAATTCAGAGAAAGGAATTGTTTTAAAAGCAAATTACTACTGCTGTGCAGCAAGCATGGCTTTTATGCTTGAAAATCTTTTTCAGTTCTTTAGTGCTCTGTTGTTTTTCTGACAGGATTCGATCAGAGATGTCCACATCAAAGGAATAATGTACAGAGCAATTGAAGCAGATATTGGTAAGTTCTAGTGAGATCATGTGTCAAGGCTTTTTCACTGATAGTATAATGAAGTTTCTAGCTTCCTCATTTAAGATGACAGATGGTAAATTTTAAAACTTGAAAAAGTTATATCCATTTGTCTAAGGTGCCTTTGTAGGTAGCAAATATATAGCTTTGTATAGCCTCATGTTCTGAACCCTTGGTTGAAAGCAGAGAAAAATTATAGTGAAAAACCTTTTCAATTAATGTGGTATTTCCTCCAATCTTCACAGAGAAGTACATCTGCTATGCTGAACAAACTCGTGCAGTCTTGGCAAAGCTGGCTGATCATGGCAAGAAGATGTTTCTCATCACAAACAGTCCCAGCAGCTTTGTGTAAGTGAACAGTTATTTGCTGTTCAACTATACATTTTTAAAGGCCGGGGAGGATGAGGTTCTTGAATGTAATTCATTATATTGCACAGATAACTGCTCTTCCGTTCTGCTTCACTGTTAATATCCCTCTGTCCTTTTTTAGGGACAGAGGCATGAGGTTCATAGTTGGCAAGGACTGGAGGGATCTCTTTGATGTCGTCATTGTACAGGCTGATAAACCAAACTTTTTCAATGATAAGCGAAGGTGGGTATTTAGTCAGTAAAGAATGATTTGAACAGCTTATTATATGTAAGGCTGTAGAGCATGTTATGAAATATTTTAATTTGGATGCACTGTAAAATGAAATTATATTTGGTGAAATCCTGTATAAGGTCATTACAGAATCCGATTCTGAAGTCCAAATATTTACCATTTCTTACCTTAGAATGTTCCATTATCTGTTATGGGTCTACTGGACTGAGTTAGTGTCACAGAAGCTATTTTTAACATCTTAGCTTCTAAATTGGTGAAGTGTATTCCTTTCCCAATAAACTTGAGAAATTTTGGTGTCTTTCAGAATCAGCCCCATATCTGGAAATATATTTCATTGCTTCTGTTTTTTTTTTAATCACACGTGACATTTAAAGTGCAGACTGGCTGACAGGCTGGAGTATTTGGACTAGTTGTTCAATTAAATAAACACATTTGTAACTCGTAAACAGTACTCTTACACTTGAAAAACCCTATTCCTTTATGTATAATTATGATTTGAAAGTGAGATAGAGGGGGATGGATTTTTTTCCCCTTTCCCTTTTTTTCAATTTAATTTTGAAAAGAACTTTACGTCTTGCCCCCAGTTCTCTGCCCCTTTCTTCTTCTGTTGTTCAGTCTTACAAAATTATAGAATCATAGAATCATTTAGATTGTAAAAGACCTTTAAGATCATAGAGCCCAGCTGGCAACCTAACACTGCCAAATCCACTGCTAGACCATGTCCCTAAGTACAACATCTACAAGTCTTACTCAACCACTTCACTGGGCAGTCTGTTCCAGTGAGGTATTTGGCAACATTTTTACACGTCTTTTGTAATCACTTCTTTCCTTCTTAATGCAGACAGTTCACACTGTTTCTTCCCCTCTGTCTGGGATCCCTGCCTTAGTTCTCAACAGTCGTTCTCAAACTCCATTATAAGCATCCCAATTATACTGGATAGTTACATTGCATTTCACTGGCTAAAGCTGAAGTTCTGGAGCTTTGCTTTTTTATGTCTATTACAAAATGTTCAGATGCTAGAGAACTTGTTTTCCTTTTGAAAGTTGAATAGTTTTAATATTAAAATTTTAATTTCTTCCTAAAAAGTGACAGAATTTCTACAGCTGTTTAATAATTGTATATAATGCTGTTCTAGACCATTTCGGAAGGTGAATGAAAGGGGAGTGTTGCTTTGGGACAAAATTCACAAGCTGCAGAAAGGTCAGATTTACAAACAGGTATGTTTTCAATAGCCTCCTTCAGTTCGAACTTAATACCCATTTGCTAGATTTCCGAGGTTCTTTAGATATTATAAAGTCTTCTAAAAGGTAGATATGGTTTGTAAGAGTTATTTTAATGATTGAAGAGGTACAAGTTGATGATTGGTACTGTGTGTCTGCTGTTTACTTGCCTTTTGAAGTGGTAGTGTTACTGAAATTTCCTGCAAAATTTGGGATTTGTAATACTTAAGCTAAGGACAAGATTCTTGAAATGAAAATATTTTTAGGGGTGTATTAAGTTTCTTGCCTCTGAAGGTGCAAGATCTGTGCCACTACAATGTACGTGTCATTGTTTCTGCAGGGCAACTTGTATGAATTTTTGAAGCTTACTGGCTGGAGGGGCTCTAAGGTTCTCTACTTTGGTGATCACATTTACAGTGACTTGGCAGTAAGTAGTTTACTTTCATGAAATAGAACAAAAAACAAGGCTTTTTGTTACATTTTTTCTCTTCCTCCACAGTTATTCAATATAACACATTTCTAAGTACAATAATATTTGAGATATTGTTTTTCATGCAGTGAAGAAAACTGGTGCCATAAAAGGCCGACCATATTTTCTACCTGACTTGTAACATTTAACCTGGTTACAAACTGAGCTCAGGAATGTGTGAGTTTATATTCCTGATCCAGATACTGATTGTGTCAGATGTAATGGAGAGTAAACACAGATATGTGCAGGATGTGGCTGATTTGGATGACATTTACTACCAAGTAATAAGAGTTGAATGAACTTCGTTTTTGAATGGCAGGAGGCAATCTTACTGTCATTAATAATAAACCTTCCCAAGATCGTTGCAATGCTTTGTAGCCCCTCTATCCAGGTGTTTTCTTACTATCTTACCAACAAATGTACTGTTAACTGTTACTTTAGAATAGGTGACCACCACTTTACTCTTTTGTAACTGATTGCATATGAATGCCTGGGTATGAGTTTATACTTCCAAACTGTTTCAGGAGCAGCAGATATTAACATTTTTTCCCCCAATCTGCTTTTAAAAAGAAAAAATGAGTTTGGGCACTTCAGAAGGCAGAAGGCTGAAGAAAGGAGAAGGCAGCTCTGTTCTTCTCTGGCGCAATGAGGAGAGAGCACAGGCAGTAGCTGCCTCCTTCTCTGCGTATCAGGAGGAGCCTGATGGTCCTGATTGGACCCTTCTTTTAGCTGAGTGTGTGGGTAAATACCACAAACCCAACACGCTGTTTCCTCCAGATACTTCTGACAGCAGCAGAGGTCTCATCTAACAAGAGGAGTTTCATACCATTTGTTTTAAATGAATTAGTTCTTATTGCACGTGCATATGTGTTCTTTTCCTCTCTCTTTAATCATAGAATCATAGAATTATCTGGGTTGGAAGAGACCTCCAAGATCATCAAGTCCAACCCTTAATCAAACACTATCATGATTACTAGATCATGGCACTAAGTGCCACATCCAGTCTTATTTTAAAAACCTCCAGGGATGGTGAATCCACCACCTCTCTGGGCAGGCCATTCCAATGCCTAATTACTTGCTCTGTGAAGAACTGTTATCCAGCCTAAACCTTCCCTGGCAGTGTCTAAGCTCGTGCCCTCTTATTCTGTTGCTGGCTTCCTGGGAGAAGAGTCCGACCCCCACCTGTCTACAACCTCCTTTCAGATAGTTGTAGAGAGTGATGAGGTCACCCCTGAGCCTCCTCTTCTCCAGGCTAAAGAACCCCAGCTCCCTCAGCCTTTCTTCATAGGACTTGTGAGATTTAAAGCTTACTTCAAAACTAAAATCTGTTGCCTGTTGGCACAGTTAAGTCCCACTGCTTAATATTTCTGCTTATATATAAGAAGCAATTCAATTAGTTCCCTTTTATGATAAACAATGGCCAGATTCTTTGGTTCTTTTAAGTAGTTCTATTTAAGACTAATACTACTTGTATTTTGTAATTCTTCTTGATAAATAGGATTTGACCCTCAAGCATGGCTGGCGCACTGGTGCAATTATTCCAGAGTTGCGATCAGAGATTAAAATAATGAACACAGAGAAGTACATTCAAACCATGACCTGGCTGCAAACCTTGACAGGATTACTGGAACACATGCAGGTTTGTTCTCTGTGTGTGTAATCGGCTCTGTATAGCAGAAGGGATCCAGCCAGGTTTCTAAATGCTGGACATTGTCATTGCAAGTGCTTTCTGTCTCATTGAAGTTCACCAGTCTGACATGTAGATACATAAATGCAATTATTTGTATGGCTAGTTAATAAGAGTTTTCTCAAAATCTTGTCTCCTTCCTCCATTGGTCAGCCTGGATTGATTTCTGCTTTTGGTTGTTTAAAATGCACGTGGATGACTTCTGTATACTGACCTCTGAAGCATGCTTTTGCCCTGTTAGGTAATAAGGGTTTATTAATGGAAAGGCTCATTTATGATAACATCCTTAGTTACCTGTCATCCATACTTTACATTCCAGGTTCACCGTGATCCTGATTCACAAATGATTTTAGAAGAATGGAAGAAGGAAAGAAAGGAACTGAGGTAAGACAATGGCAGGTGAAGAATTTGCAATCTGCTTCGTTGTAGCCAAGTGTTCTATGTGATGTCTTCCACGGGTTTCTTCAGTATTTCTCTCCATTCCTGATTTGTATTACCTGGTAGTTACAGACCTTCTAAAATTATCTATGTAAAGCAATATTCTGCCTGTCTTTGGTGCAGCTCATCTGCCCTCTGACCCTTTGCACACATGGACCCCCTTTCCCTGTTCCCCTTCTTTGGAATAGATGCTAGTTTTCTGCATGAAGGGTAACATGATATCAAATACTGTTCCTTCTCATCTCAGTTCTTCTATTCCTGTATGTTTGGCTGTCACTATTACTGTTTATTACACAGCTTCTCTTCTACATGATTTAAAAATGTGTTTATGTATCAGGACTTAGGTCGCTTCTAAAGGTGTTTTTTTAGATTACTTTTTTAGATTATGTACAATAAGTTTTAGAATGTGCATAAACTGGGCTATGCACTAGACTGCATTTAGCACTGGAGTCATCACAGAGACAGTGATAGGTCTAAAACTCCTAAAAATCTACTATCCTGCAGGAGCAATCCCTAAATGCAGGGTGTGTGAAGTACAGTTGGCAAGACCAGCAGCCGTACCATCAGCAGCCTTCCTCAGAAATGTGGAATTAAGTGAAATGGGAATGGTACTTGGCAGTGACTAATAACAGATGTTAATTCCAAGATGTTTTTAAGCTTTTTGTGCTTATTAAGGCAAATCTTTGTGGGTTTTGTTTGTTTTTTTTTAAGTTGTTTTATCTTTGGGAAAAGTGGATGTCACAGTCTCTAGAAAGGAAAGCTTGAGATGTCATGTTTCTGAACTCAGAAGCAACTTGTCACTGGTTTTAGTGGGAGAAGTGTGAAGCTTTTCTGTTCCCTACTGTGATTGCTGGATGTGAGTTATATATGTTCAAGAGGTGCAAAATTTCCTTACGTGGTGCATTTAAGTTGTTTGAAGTGCAATGGCAAAAGAATAACACATAGGACAGGTTATAGGAACTGCTTGCTTCAGGTTTTGGATGCTGGTTGGTAAAGAGATGTGTGCAGGTATGTTCACTTCATTCTCTTTGTTTTCTTCTTTTGGGGAGCAGGGAGATGAACCGGAATTTCTTCAACGCGCAGTTTGGAAGCTTGTTCAGAACAGATGAGAATCCAACGTATTTCCTAAGACGTCTCTCTAGATTTGCAGATATCTACATGGCATCACTGAGTTGTCTCTTGAACTATGACCCCGATTACACGTTTTATCCAAGAAGGACTCCTTTGCAACATGAACTTCCTGGCTGGTCAGATCAGCTGTACACTGGTACATTCAGAGTACCTTTCCTACAAGAGAGAGTTCAGATCAAATAAACACTTGTCATCTTCTCTTGAAAATGGGCAAATATATATTTTTCTTTTTGAACATGTATTTTATTTAAGTCACTTGAATCTTTTATCTTGATATAGATGTTATTCATACTTATTCTCATAAGCATTGTACCTGTTTTCTCCTCTCCTGCTTGGAGATGTGAAAACTCCTCTTACACACAGAAGAAATGTTGGACTGCCCAAACAGTAGCTGGCTTGGAGGGAGGAGAAATTTGAGGGGAGGGCCTGGTGGTGTTCTGGGATGGCTTCTTTTGTTTGTTCATTGGAAATTTTGGTCTGAAGCCTTGTGCTTTACAAAGAAAGACCTGTGCTCTGTTCTGGCCCTGTTCAGCACTCCAGCTGGAGTTTGTGATGGATCTTGGCACTGAAAAGCTTAAATCCAGTATTAGTATTTCAGTAAGTAGCCAGTTTACGGGGAGACTGAGAGGGATGGTGTATGCATTTTAACTTTCCTTGCCACCATAGCTAGAGCCTTACCTGTAACTGAAGTAACTGCTTTAGTGTTGGCCTGGCTCCACTGCATTGCAGCGATTACAGCATGGGCGGGCTCAGGCTTGATGGGATTCTTCTCCTATTTGTGCAGTTTCTGTTCTTGTAATGTCTGTGCTTGGCTGTAGGGTGGATCTTAGTCTAAAACCGCAAGTGGCAGTAACCCAGGCTGCTTCAGCTTCCTTTTTAGCTTCTAGGCACTTTTCTTTTTTGAGTTCCAATACACTTAAATGTCCACTCTCTGATAAAAAAGACATTTCAAGAGCTCTTGCATTTTACGTTTCAAAGTGGAAGCAGACCTCTGTCAGACTTTAGAGTCATCCTAAATGCTGCTTTAAAAAAAAATAAGAATGTCTTACAGTGATATGCAATGTGGTTTTGCTGTTCCCTAGGAGAGAATGTATTTCATATGGCCTTCAGTAATGGACTTTTACAGTCAAAAGTAAACACGCACAATGGGCAAATGAGTTGAAAGAAAAAATAAGAAATATGAAAATGAAACCCAGAGTTTTCTGCTGATGTGTTTTTAGCTCAAGCCCTGAAAGCTGAATTGAGCATGGTAGACAGTTTGCTACAAGGAAAATAATTTTGGTGGTACAGATTAGAAGTTTTATTGAATTGCTGAAATTGCAGGTAAACATGAACACGGACTTTGGGTAGTATATGTATTCCAAAGATCAGAGCTGAAAAATGTCTATTTTGCACAAGGAAAACATCTGTTGATGTGTTTCCTCAAACAGGCACTTTATAGAACTGCTATATAGTAGTTTTTAAATAAGGATGCTTTCTTTTCCCTGCATCCAAATAAATGTTTGTTTTTTTGTTTTTGAAACTGGTGCTTCCCATCCCAGCCATTTTAGAAGTATAATATGACTAATATTTTTCAAATTTTAGTTATTAAAGGAACTGCTTTTAAAAGCATTTAATTAAGAAGTTATATAGCATTTGGTATTCTTAATTTTTGGAATATCACTTGCTGCCTACCATGATTGTCAGATAAAAAAACTTTTGGTGACCAAAAGTTTTCTTGTATGTTTTTTTTTTTTAAACCTGTCTGTATTATGTGCAAGCACCTATATTGAATTCATATGCGATAGCTTTCATGTTCTTAAACGCATGATTGCAAAGTGAAGAATGTATTCTAATCTAACCTGCACAATTTCATAGTTTTCCTGTATGCTTGAAATCAGTCTGAAGTCCTCAGAGGTGGTTATAGATTTTATGTTCATGGTTTTCTTGTGCTCCTGCTTCAGACTTGATGTGCAACACTCCTGAAGTGTGTGTGTGTGTATTTAAACAGATGAATATACTTGAAATGAGTAGGGGTCATCTGACAGTCCTGATAACTGCTAGAAGGAAAAGACGTTTTGTGGGAAGTTAGCTTGGCTTTATCAGGAGACTTGTTGGTGGGACTGTGTGACAAATGTTTAGCATAACTTGATAATGAATTTTGGGCGTGAAAATACCCCAATTTGCCTTCAGTTTTTTCTTTATTTTAATACTCAGATAGAACCGAACTTGGTGTTACATGTGCGTAGCACCTCATGTTCCAGAGATTTTAATGCGCTGTTTAAAACAAAACCAAACCTCTGTACATTCTCTTTCTTCCTACCAGCAAATAATAAGTGTGTTATTCAGTTCTGCATTATCCAATTTGTTAATATTTTATTGGTTGTAACTGTGGTGTTTCTTCTTCTAAAGCTGTCTGGGGGTCAGTTTGTTTGCCTAATTTTCCTGTATTAAGCAGGAACAGTTTAATTGGGTTGGATGATGTTATCTACAGAATACACGTTTTGTTTCAAGATGATTTCCTCCCTTCTCCCTTCCTTAACTTACAAATGATTTCCTCCTGTCTCCCTTCCTCTTAACTTACAAATCAAAATTCTGTACAACGCTATGTTACAACAGCCAGCTGAAGTAAAATCTTGTTTATATTGCATGACTTCTTGAAATAAAACAGCATTGCATGAAAAAAATAGGGGAGAGTTATGTTAATTTGAAACAACCTAACTATATATAATATGATTTTAAGTAAAAATTTTGAAGTGTATTAATTATTTTTCACTGCTAGAATGTTGCCCTTTAACTTGTAAAAATGTCATGTATTTTTTGTAATGATTACACCTTACTGCTCTCAGCATTGTTTACTTTAACCTTGTTATGTTGCTGACTTCAGAGAGATTTTTTGAGCATGTTTAAAGGGCAGTGTCTCTTTATGTTCACTGGGAGAGCATAGTTCATTTGAACATCAAAGCAAGAAGAGATTTCCATTCTGTTCTGTCAGAAACATGGAAGAAATAGTCTGTCACTAAAAGAAGACTTTAATGAACTGTGAAACTTTTTTTTTTGTGATAAAAATATTTAATGATTATGCCAAAAATAAATGCTTGGACTTTATCTCTGGTCCCTAGGAGCGTGAATGTTTTGGGTGGCTGGGGAGAAGGAAAGAACATGAGTTGTATTAATTGCAAAACTCTGTGAGGAGAACTCCTCTAAATATATGGATGTGTTTAAGTGTGGGTTCTAATTTTTTTAGTGTCTTGTAGGTAAAAACAAGCAGGCATGTTTAGGAGGGGCAATGGAAAGAGTTAGGGAAGTTACTTAGGTCTATCTCTTTTCATCCAGGCATATTAACGCATTAGATTCCCTTGGTGTTATTCTTGACAGGTGTGCCAACAACTCTGGATTTTCCTGCACACCTTGTTCTAATAGGAGACATCCTGGGTGTGCTCTCGGAGGTAACTAATGCTTTCCTGCAGTGACACCTTCCCTTCTGCCCTCCACACTGGCACATACCAGGAAGCACATCATAAGGGAGCAGTACTGCTGCCAGCAAGAGTATCTTCCTTTGCTGATTTTTTTTTTGGTGGTTTCTGTAGTGTTCTCAGAGTTTGCTACAATGTTAAGGTTTTAAGGGAAGGAAACAAAAGCAAATCAAACTCAAGTTTTATTCACTTCTAATAGTATGGTGAAAATTGCAGCTATTATTGCTGTGCCTCAGTTGAAGGGCAATGATCACATTCTTGGTAAATATGTGGTATGTGAACAACCAGGTAGCTGCTTCTCCTCTCAGACCTAAAATGCTGAACGTGGACGTGACATGTCAAGGGTGTATTCAGTCATTATTGTCTCTTATCACAAAAATGGGTCATGTAAAAATAGATTACTATTTGAATGCTCTCATATCACCTGTATTTCTTTCTAAAGCTGCTACAAGTACTGTTTCCCTTTGTACAGTGAGGTGAGGTGTAAACAAAACACAGCCAAGTTCAAGGAAAGGCAGGAAAGCTAGAGGAGGCAAGCGGGGCAGAGAGGATGCTCACATTTCCTGCTGGTGAAATTCTTACAAGAATGTATACTAACAAAAAATCCCTTAAGAATACAGGTTTAACAGATGTTCTGTTTCACCCTTGCCAGTTGTAGTAGTAACCGAGCCAAAATGAAAGTGTAGAGCGAATGTAGGATATTTGCCAAGTTAGTGTGTTTGAAGCCATTTAAAACTCTCTGCAGAAGAATAAAAGCAATTAATTAGCAGGCTAGTGAAAGTCATGGGAAGTGTCTGTTTGCCTCTGGGTAGTTAGTTAAGACTCAGTTTTGCATTTGGCATTCATAGTTGGTATTGCTTGGATACAGCCAACACTTCTGAGGTTGGTAACTCCATGAAATATAAAGGCTGCATCTTAAAGATCTGTTCTTCTGGATTTTAATTTGTAATGAGATATATTCCCTGAATCATGTAGGTGCTGTTTTTTTTGACTGATGCCAAATTCAGGCTTTAATCCTGATCATGAGGACCACTCATCACAAGCTGCTGGTCATCTGAATCCTAAAAAAAACAGAAGAAAAAAGAAAATCAGACTTCAACATTGCATTAAGAAATGCAAACCACTTTTTGGGCAAATCTCTATACTGATGGCAGAGTTTGCACCTGACATTTTTGCACCAAGCAAATCTTTTTACTGGATGCAAAAATGTTTATTTTTATTTTAGACTCTGCATGTACGTTAGAGTTTTGCTGAACTGAACCATCAAAGCTATTCAGATATTCTGGCTTTACTCAATCTTTCCTTCCCTTGTTTCCCAGCCCTCTCTCATTACATTTCAGATTCTTTGCAGAGTGCTGGCACTCAGCTGCCTTTGCAGTGAAGAGAAGGGAAGACAAAGTAGAAATTTTAAGTTTGTATAGAGATACCAGTGGCAACCATCAGCATTTGAAGACCAATTTAATTCTGCTCTCTTCGAAGGTAGTCTTGAGATACAGCTGTAGAACACAGACCCAATTTCTAGCAGTGGTGAGACACGAAAGCCAAGAACCTGAATGGTGTTTTCCCAAATTATTGCTCTTTTTTTCCCAACTGGATATTTTCCTTCCATAAAGTCATTCCCTCTTATCCTTATTTTACTTGTCAAATAAAAATGAACACTTACCGAGAAAAGATCGTAAGTAGGTTCTGGTGGAGCCAGTGCAGAAGAACTTTCATAGGAGGGGTTGGCAATATTTGAAGGCTGTGACTTGTCCAGTGATGTTATGTCAGTGTCATCTTTTGACTACATAAAATCACACAAACCTGCTTAAAATCCATCCACCTCTTGAAAGTGCAGTAAGTGGAGCACTTAAGCTTCACTACCAAGTGATACAATATTGTGACTAAACTGGTTTTATCATCTCAATCAATGTCTCCAGGCATGAACTGTGTCCTTGGTTGTTTTATTATCCCAGGTCACTTAATAATGGTACCTTTTTAATTTCCAGTATTATTTTAAAGCCCCAGCAAAGAACGGGAGAGACAATGTTGTCCTGATGTTTTTTTCCTGGGGTAAAAATTACCTGGTTGGTCCTGAGTACTCTCATTGCAACTATATACAAATAAAACCATTTTCTCTAGTTTATGACTCCTGTTTTTGTTTCTAGAACACAGTTCACATGATGTGGAGTCAAGAATAGGAAGGGATTTCTTGATTTCTTTCTAGGTAGTCTTTCATTTGGATTGATTTTTGTGTCTTTTGTAACATTTACTTTGTCATCCCCTTTCTATGAGTAGCTTGGTAGTTGCTGGATGGTTTATCATCATCATGATACTACACAAGGCTAACAACATTATTAATAGTTAAGAGAAAGCAAAAAAGCGAGTGCATTAGTATAAAAATTTGCACTTTTCAATGCTGACAATTATTTAAATTTGCTTGTCTTTTGAATGCGGCCTTTTTGCTATCAAACATTTCAACCTCCAGACTAGGAAAACTATTATTAGTGCCATGGAGAAGGGGGAAGAGAACCAGTACCCTTCCATTGGTTACAATTGCCTACTTCCCTAAGGGTGGGATTTCTGGTGAGGCGATGACTTCTGCACTAGTGCTGTGCAGTTAAATAAGCTTTTGTCGGTCCTTGTTGGAAGTGCGCCTGCCAGGCACTCTGGAGGGAGATGTCTGGGGAAGCAGTAGGCAAAAGTAAGCTTCATGCCCAAGACAAGTGTAAACCTTCCCCATTTCCTCCACGTCTTAGTCTGAATAGTTCAAATGGGAAGTGATCGGGAACATTTCTAGCTTAATAAAATGCAAGGAGAAACTGGAGGCTGTGAGTTTGGCACTGGTGGGTCTGGGGTAGTGCTGCTGCCCCTGCTTTGCGTTCCTGTCTGCTGCCTACCTTGAAGTGCTGGAAGCCTGTGTTTCTCTTCCTGAACCTGAGGTAAGAATATCCGATAAAAGCTGCAATTCCAGTAACCAGGCAGATGCCAAAGAATATTCCTGTCCCAGTACTGGCGTGGACATGGGCCTGGAAACGAGAGAGTATCAGTTAGCTATGGGTGGGCACTGGTCACCTTCCAGGACCTGAGCACATGCAGTATCCCTTTAAGATACACCCTAGTACTGGAATGTTTTGTTCTGGAGATGCCTGGTATGAGTTCCATAGACACAGTTAAATTTGACCTTTTGATAGTTAACTACAAGCTAGATTTTTTAGAGGTTCTGGACATTGGCTCTAGTATGGATTCCTCTTGTTTATATTTTGAAGTTACAGAGCATGCCTAAGTGATTTTTTTCTGGTCAGGTTTTTCAGAGTAGCTATAGAGGCTATGATGAGGCTGAAACCTCACAGGCCTGAGGAGAAATGGATACCAAATTCTCTTAAGCAGTTTTGGAAACCTGCGCTACAAACCTTAGAGGGTTCTGTTTGGGTTCAGTCTTATTCCTCACTGCTTTGTGCTCTAGGGAGGTGTTGGTTATTGCCAGCTATCGACAGCTGTACCATCCTCTGAGTTCTCCTCACGAGGGCCCAACCCAAACTGCAACTGAGAGGAAATCCATCTCTTTGCTGGTTATAAGGATGGTGCAGAGGGTGTGAAGGGCTGGGCTCTGCCAGCGGCTCAACATCTGCCTTCTGTAGGTCGTTTTGCCCAAAACATGCAATGCCTTTAACTTGAAATCATTCTTCGGTCATAGCAGGTAAAGTGCCAATCCAAGTAATGTGAGTATATAATGTTTTACAAATGTTCTAGTAAATATGTAGTTGAAGGACTGAAAGAAATCCACAAGTGATTTGAATTTAATCTAAAAGGAAGAAATTCCTGCAGACTCTGTTTGCCTTCTGCAGCTTTATGGCCTGATAGACTGATATCATGAAGGTGATCAGCAGCTTTGGGGTAATGATAAGCTTGAGGGATCCTGGGCCATGCAGGCACTCAGGCTGCAATCTCCCCAGGGCACTGTGCTCTTTTCTGGCTGTCCAGGAGGGGCCTGGAAATTGGCAGAACATCTGTATGCTCTCACACTTGCTTTTCCTTTTGACACCTTAGCTCTGTTGCCTGCTGCCTAGAAAAGTAATTGTTAAAGTTACCCTCAAAAAAATAATCACATTTTTGTCTTAATAGATATGTCCTCTTCATTTATTCTTTAGAAAACAAAAAGCAGCTTACATGTAGTAGCTGGAGAGCTAAATATTACAAAACATTTAGTTGTCTTGTAGCATGTGGAAGGTATTATAAAGACTGTAGTATCGGGCTGCTGTAGAATGACAGAAATTGCCTATTATTTTGAATCATTTTCAGGCAGTAATGTATGCTTTTACCCAAGAATGTAATTTCCTACTTCAGAGGATTATAGGCTGCAAGGGATTTTTGTCAAGTGAGATTGTGCAGGTGTATGGCTGAGCTTCTAGGAAAAACAAGACTTGTTTGTAAGGGAGAAAGGGTTGCTCATAACAAAATGAAGGTGAGAAATAGGGTGTCACTAGGATCACTGGAGACGTGGCTGGTTAGCTGAGGTAGATGGGCTGTAAATGTGCGTTACAAGATGAGTTACCCTGATGGAAGGAAATTTCTTCAGATTAAATACACATGGGTCTTCTTGCAAGGCCAGTTTGAGCCTGTGTTGGCCTGTCACAGAGTACCCTGCATGGAACAGAGCTGAGGAGCACTAACACTGCACATCCAATCACTCTGTTAAGGAAAGCATTTTGTACTGGGAAAAAGGTGCTCTCTGCACATCTCTCCCAGGGGCAGCAGGGATCACTTTTGTGAAACATCTCAGTTGCACTGCAGGTGAACAAAATGTTTTTCCTTCCTTTCATACAAAGCAGTAAACTTAGCTGATGGGAAATAAACATAACAATGCTCCTGTCTCTCTGCTGCTGGGTTTTCTACTGTTTTGATTCCAGCTTGAAGCAGTGCAGCTCCTAACTCAACTTGCTTCCATGGAAAGGGTGGCATTTCTTTCTGAACTGTGCTGTTCTGCTATGCACTGTTTGCTTTGTTCTTTCTTTTCTGCTTTGGCAGAGATAATTGGACAACTGGGGTCATTGCAGAAATTCATGCAGGCAAAAAATATCTGTCTTTAAAACACCTTGTTGTTTTTGATAGGAATGAACACAAAGCTAAGAGTAAAAGATTTTTCTTAAAAGCTTGGAATTTCTTTTTAGAAGAACTAAAATAGAGCTTCATAAAACTCCATTACAAAAATGAGCTCCATTATAAAATCAAGCTTTTATTTTATTTATCTGAAATAAATATGGGAAGAACTTGTTCAGATGGAAACATTTTGAACAACTTTACAGGCACCTGCTTCTCAACTTCCAATTTTCTTTCAAAATAACCTTTTAGATCGAAACAGCATATATGGAAAGGAAACTGGGAATATATGAATGCCAGCAATGAGCTTGGAATGACATAAACCACAGCTATCTCCCCCCCAAAAAAATACATCACCATGTACTTACCGGTGCTGGTGGAGCCTTTAAAGGCTCTGAAATGACGTGGATTATTCCGTTGGAAGCAATTATATCCCATTCAACAATAGCACTTCTGTCCACATATCTGATCTCACTCTGCCAGGAAAATGAGCAATGAGAGCTGAACTTTGACCCTTCTCCCTTTGGGACTAAAATAAACCTTGAGACTAATTCCCCACACACAGAGAAAAATCACATGGGAGCTTACAGCTCTGTCTCCCTGGATATCAGCCCGGGATGGCCCCAGGCTGGTAATGGCTCTCCTGTGCATGAAGTAGCCATCATCATTATCTCCATCTTGCCTTCCAGCATTTCTTTGCCCCCCCTTTTTTTTTTAAAAAAAAAAAAAAAAAAGAAGAAGAAGTTAAAAAGGTTATTATGTTTGTGAAATTGCCAAGATCTGCTTAGGAGTGCTGTTACTCCTGAGGGCCAGGCAGCCTGCAGCCAGTCACCCTTAAGCTGCTTTCTGTGCTGAGGATACCATTTGCAGTCAGTTTGCTGCCTTGAGACAGCTGAGCATTAGTGGGGAGCTGCTGCCTGCAGTTTAATTGGTGGCCTAGCATGTGAGGGCTAGAGAGTGGTCTCATTTGGCAGCTCATCAGGAATCAAAGGCTGCCACTCCAACGCTTCTCTGAACATTCCCGATAACGGGAGTCCTTGACTGTCTTGAGCCAGTCTTGAGTCTCTCCAGCCTCTGTAGGGAGGGTGGGTTGACGGGCATCTGCTCTATTGCAAACTCTGCAAAATGGTTTCTCCTGGGTGAGCAGAACTGGGAGCTGATGCCCACTGTTGCCCAGGCATAAGGTGGTACACTGTTGCTGGAGCCCACGATCACTTTCTGTACCTAAAGAAACGGGTTCAATCCTGGTGGCCTCCTCCCTCCCCTTCACCCCTGCCCTGCCCGGATCCTGGAGAAAGCTCGTGGTCTCAAACTTAATTTTGTCTGCTTCTGCTCTGAGCAAAGCTATGGTGAGATCTCCTCTCTCTGAGAAAGTTACCTTTAAAATTAGCTTTACAAATGCAAACATCTTTCTTTAATGATAAGCTGCTACTCTCATCTCTCCTTCTATCACAGTGCTATCTTCCATAGTCCTGTCAGGCTGAGAGAAGGGTTGAATCAAGCCCATATCCGTATCCTGCGATTCCTGCAGGCCAGCTGAACAGCTTCCTTTGAGTTTTGTGGGTTGGAGTTTGGCCATTTGCAAACTTATAAAGCTACAGTTTGTCAGCTTCTATCCTGCAGTCATCAGGCAGGAAAGATCCGTCCGAACTCAGCCTCCCATTGCTGCCGCCATAGCCTTACTGAATTTCTCTCTGGATCAGTGTGCCACCAGCTTACAGGGTGAGGAAAGCCCAAGGTGAGGAAAGAAGTGTGAAGATGGGAAATTTATTAGAAAGGTACCTGTTCAGTGAAAGGGGTTTGATGTTCCTGATCCCTGCTGTTCCTAATCAGGAGTTTTTCCCCTAGGCGAGTTAAAAGAGTGGTTCCATTGGTCAAGTCTTCGTAAAACATTATGCTGGCATTAGATAAATGATACTCAATGTCTCGCCCAGAAAGAGTCTGCAAATGAGAGCAAAATACAAAGACCGTTAACCAATCTCATTAATCCACTGGATTTACCCCTAAAATAGAGCACCTGTGACCTTTCTCCCTCTTTGCTATTAATGCTACAGGAAGTGCAATATGGGGCAGATGCTACTGGGAAATCTGGATGCAAACTGTAGGATCTTCTGGCCCTGCTGGCCTCTGACAGCTCCCTCAGCAGGCAGCAGTTTGATTCTCGTGGGATGAAGAATTTTACTCTTTTATATGATGACCGGAACGGGTAAGCCTTAGAGATATTCCAAACAGCTTGAAGACACAAGCCAGGGCATAAACCCATGCAAATTGTTTGGGACAAGGTATGTCTGAAGGAAGGAAGGAAAAAAGGGATGATCATAGAAATGTAGCTAGGAACAGATGCCTTTTATGTATTTGTCAGAAATATCAAGACTGTGCACTGCTTTCTTCAAGTAACTGTGCCTGATGTTAATAAGCTAGAGGAGACTTTGTCTCAGCATACTCCTTTATAAGAGGGTAACTAAAATCCCTGATGGAAAATTCTCTGTAGTGACTCAAATACTCTATAACCTTACACCCCTAACTGTGGAAAAGAAATGGAAACCATAAACTCACCTCTTCCAGAAGCAGTTTAAACTATGTGGGGTTACACAGAAGCCATGTCACACTAAGATTATTTTTTTCTTAAACTTAAATTTTACCATGTTACATAATAGCTGTTTAAAAACTGTTATTAAAATAAAGAAGGAAAAAAGGAAAAAAAAACCCTGACCTCATTTTCCCTCAATCCATTATCATTTGGAGCAAAGAGGGTGGCACGCACTGACAGGTCTGTGAGGTATCGCAGGAACTCTCTCCCCTTCCTAGAGCTGTTGGAGTAAGCCATGATGGCCTAGGCGGAAACAAAATCCAGCATTACTGAAGAGCAATTGTGAGCTCCTTTGTAGGGAGCTGAAAAGATGAGACCATACAAATAACAACAAAGAAACTTTCTGGTTTTAGCCATGAAGCAGCTCTAGAGAGGCATTATGGAAGTTTTCTATTAAAACATAGTTTTAGCTGCTGATTCGGCAAACACATTTTAAACTTGGAGGGAGCTGGGCCCTTGTTATCTGTAAGGCTCCTTAAACGTGTCTGACAAATGGCAAGAAAAGCACCCTTTTAGTGCTTTGCCTTTCCCCAGCAGCAATTTGATACAATTACAAAGAAGCACCACAATCCTTGTGATGCTTAGAAAGCCAGGATCAGCTGTGCACAGATACCTCTCTCAGCTAAAGCTGCAGTAGTATTTAATTTGCAAATAATTTTATAAAAACCCTCAAAATCTCTTTGGTGCAAGCAATTAAAAAATTAGCATCTAAGTTCTGATTTTGACAATTTAGTGCAGATTTAGACCATTCCACCTCGCTTTGCTGGTGTGGTGTTGTTATCTGCTAATAAAACAAACAGCAGTAAATACCACCCAGCAGCAGAGCCTGCTTCACTCCACACACCCAACTGAGCAGTGCGCCAGCTGTGGGCCGTACCGACAAGAAGTTTGTCAGCGTTGGGAAAGACATCAGTACTTGCAGCAAGTTCCCACTGCAGGAGAAGCCATCCCCCACGTAGCCTGGCTTGCAGGTGCAGTTCACCTCTGGAAGGTACAAACACAAATATCCCTTTTCGTAGAAAATCCCTTTTCATAGAACCATAGAATGCTTTGGGTTGGAAGGGACATTTACAGGCCATCTAGTCCATCCCCCCTGTGGGAGAAGAGACATCTTAACTAGATCAGGTTACTTAGAGCCCCATCCAGTATGAGCTCGAATGTTATCAGGGATGAGGCCTCTACTACATCCCTGGGCAACCTATTCTAGTGTTTCGCTATCCTCATTATAAAAATTTCTTCCTTAAAGAAGAATTTCTTCCTTTCAAGGAGGCTTTAGGTTGTCCTGTGCCTGAAACACAACTTGTAGGCAACAGTTAATTATTACTTTTTTTAAAAATCAGAAAGAGGAAGAGTCTCTTGCAGTGTTACCTAGCAGCCTGTGGCCAAAAAAAGAACTGGAATCTGGGCTGCTGCTTTCCTTTGCACAGAGGAATGCAGCAAAGGACCCTCTTACCTTTCTCCCTGTAGCAGAAGACGTCCCAGGTTTCACTCAAATTGACTCTTCTCCCGTAGTCCACAATACCAACGTACCCAGAGCCGCAGTTTGGGGATGAGAACGCGGTTGGATAGCCCACTCTTTCACCATCGAGCCAGCCAGCAGCGCACAAGTGGTACCTCGCCTGCAGCCAGCACAGCCATAAGGGAAAAAACACAGGGGCAAGAGCTGGGTGGTGGGTCTGGGGTGCTGCAGATAGAATGGATGATCCCCCTGGGGCGCTCAGGCAGCATGTGACCAACTAGCCGTCTTTTGAGGGAGCTCTGTCCCTCCGTCCATGCTACATTCTGCCCTCTGTCCCTTAAGGGGCTGCAGAGACGGAGGCCCCCAAATGGGCCAAGGGAGCGTTTCCTAGGAAAAGTTTCCTAAGGCTAAAGCTGGGCAGAATCAAAGGTGAGCGTGAAAGCCAAAGGAGATGTGCAATCCCATTGTGTGCCAGCACACTGTTTGTCAGTATGGGAAGAGCTGACAAATTGGCCCAACATACAAAGTAAGTCCTCAGGAGTACTGGAGCCAAGTCTGCTGCTGACTTTGCTGCTTTGATGGAAATATTTAGACTACAGGGTATAGGAAACATGCAGCTCTGGCTGCAATATGAATCTTGTCAGGCAGAAGAAGGAGGTTTTTGTGCTGGCAGTGGTCCAGCTTCACATTTTGCTAAAGATGTCTCTAAATGGCGAGCATCTCTCTTCCTTCTGCAGATGGGAATGTGCCAGAAAGGCACAGTCAGTCTGACCCACTCTTCTAAAACAAATTTTACAAACCCAAGGTGTAATGCTCATCCCACTGTTGTCAGCCGTGCATTGTCTATAACACACTCAAGGAAATGACTATGGAAAGGGGTCTGCTAACTTAACAGCATTTGGTGAATAGATTCATGGAGCCTTACTTTAAATGAAAAAAATCTAAACATAATTCTGAAGTGTACACTTATTTATCAAATGCTAATAATCTCTCTCCCCCCCGCCCCCCCCCCCCCAATGCTGCAACTCTGTCTCTACCATCTCATTCCAGTATCACTGGAAACAAGAATTTGGCAACAGGTTTCAGTGTTGTACAAGCAGGTCTGAAACCAATAAGCAGTCTGAAAACTTCTCCCAACCAAACATACCATGGTGCACAGGGGAAGAAGAAGAGGGAGAATGAAGCTAATCAGCACAGAGTAGCCCCCTTGCTCCTCCCTCCCCTTTTACCCTGTGGCTACGTCCACCCCTAGCCACAATGAGGCTACTTCACCTTCTGAGCATACAGCAGCTGGTTATATGTAGCGATGGTGGCTGACTCATTGGTGCAGGCCTCCTTTGCCTTTTCGTAAGTCATTTTGTACTGCCCTTTTGGGGACCGTAAGTGGAAAACCCCAACTGTGGTATCTGCAAAGAGAAACAAGATCCAGCTCTTCCTGCAGGGGTTTCCATGTCTGGATGCAGAGCCAAATGTGCCATACAAATATTCATGAATTTTGTGAAACGTAGTTAGGACAGACTGGTCCCTTAGGGGCAACATTCCTACCTGAAATGCCCTCATCTGTTGTTTCATAGATCTGGTATTGTCAAGCGTGTAAGCAACCACTCTAGCTTTAATCTTCTCATTGCAGAACACAGGTAGACGACTGAGTGAGCTTACAGACACAGGGATCCTGGCCACTGGCTTCAGTGCAGGGGATGTCCCTGTCCCATGGCATGCACCGTGTGCCATCCTCACCTTGGAAATGCAGATCAGCACAGTCAGCGTCTGGGTGGCACTGCCCATTATCTTGCAAGCAGCGGTCCAGAGGAAGCTGCATCACTGAGCAGTTCAGCCCATCACCAATGTAGTTATTTTTGCATTCGCACTTGCGTTTGTCCTGTTCATAGAGAGAACAAGAAAAGGCCAGGTCAAGTACTTAGCTGCCATAAAAGTGGTATTTCAAGCAAAATTCTGAACTGTTGGATAAATTTCACTTATTATATCCAGGAATGGACAAATAGGAAAGTTGCTACTAACAACTGAGATTCAACAGACCACAAACTCTGACGCTAACATTTATTCTTCTGAGCAAAACATTTACACATGCACTGGGGTGCTTTGCTGAATTAATACCAAAGCATAATTCTATCCACAAAGCATAATAACGTGCATTGGGGAATTACATGACATGTAATTAACAAAAAAGCATGGAAAACCTATCAAAATGATATTTAGATGACTGGGCACAGGAGCATGAAAGGAACTCAGCAGCCCACTAATAGTAATAAACTGAGAACTATAAACCAAGCAGGACCTGGTGACATCCAGGGTTTGTGATGGTTGGCAGCTGGAATGGATTACTGGCAAGGCTTTTCGGGATAGCTCTGGGAGGACACGTCAGGTAAACCACCAAAATGGACCAGAGAGGTGATCCCAAAAGCACAAGGACAAACGCTGGATCAAGTCGCCGGCACAAGTTTTCCTCAATAACATTGACCATGTGGGCCAAGGAATTTTTATCACGTGGCTACAGAGCTTTTTAAGTGGAGTCCATTCACCCAACAGGTAGCACTGCTCTCCCAGACATCCCTTGGTTTAGCTGCTGAAATATATTCAGTTTCAATCCAACAAACTCCTATTGCAATAAGGAATACGCATTTAGGGACTACTAAGTAGGAGGCAGATATCCTTGCTGGTGACTGAAATCATTCAACTTACAGGTCCTATGACGTTGCAAATGGCATGCTCATGGCAGCCTCCGTTGAACCCATCAGCACAAGGATTTATTGGAAGGCATGTGAAACCATCACCTTTGTATCCTTTCTGGCAGCTACAGAAGACTTTCACCCCAAGTTGTGTGCATTCAGCTGCCTTGTGGCACCCACCATTGTTCTGTCTGCATAGATCTGCAGCTGCACGGGCAAGAGAAAACACATGAGTAAAATTTGCTTTTGAAGAGGATGTTCTTCACAAATACAAACCACCTCCAGGTTTTTAAGGCACATTAAAAATAGTAGAAGACTAGTCTGGGGGGAAGAAAAACTGTTGGAGATTCCTGAGGCATTCCTGAACTTGTGTGAAGGCTATCCTTTAGGGCTCTGAAGCCCTTGTCAATATGTCCTCTATTTAAGACACACAGCACACCCACCACTCCTCCCTGCCCCCCTCAACATTCTGCTTCACCTTTTGGTTGCCCAAGACAGCTGCTTTTTTGGGGACTCTGCTCTGGCTTGAGTGACTTCAAAACCTGACTGAAGTAGGCTTCTTGTTCATACTTCCACTTGGTAAAGCCTGGTGAAGCCGGCCACTTTGTTCAGAAAACACCTGATCTGTATATCGGGTGTTTCAATTGTCTCACTTGCTGCACTGTGGAAGTTAGGTCTGATAGCCAACATTTCCTACCAGCTGGTAACTGCATGCAGGTGCATATGCAAGAGTGGACAGCCTGCTTTCTTGTAGCATGCGGTGAATAGGAGAGGGAGCTCACCTATGCATGTGAGCCCATCCCCATTGTAAAATGGCTTGCACTGACATGTGTTGTTCTCCATGCAGACAGCGTTGTCAGAGCAGCTAGGGGAACACACTGGCTGCAGAGCTGTGAGAAAGAGAGAACAGCTGGGATGAAGATAACTATTTATATTACAATGTCCTTGTCATATGCAAAAAACAAGCCCTCACACCAGTTTGCTAAGTGGAAAAAACTGTAAGACTTTTTTTTGTCTGCTTAGCTCTGGGATGATCCCTTCCCTCAGGTAGCCTAAAGCCCCTTCACAGGGGAGGTGGGCACTTATATTCCCATTTCACAAAGGAGGAGGCAGAGGTGTGAAGGGACTTGTTCTTGGTCTAGAGCAGTCCCTTAGTCTCCTTTGAGGGCTTCTGATGTTGTTAACACTTTCTTTCTCCTCTCTATGCAAATCCATTGTTGAATTGCAAGTTCTTTCAACCCCTGGCTCCATGCAATGGAGTCTGGTGAGAGGAGGCAGAGACCTAGCTTGGTTTCACATAGCCGGCCGGTCCATCCTGTTTCACAGAAACATCGTCCTGTTCCTGAATATCCTTCGTCACATTGCCCGTTGTTCTTGCATTCACAGGCTGCAAAAGGAACACAGAGGGATCACTTACAGAGATGCCTTCAGGAATGTGGAATGTGCAAAACTTTTGCCTAGAGAAACATCGCCTAGACTATCAGTTTAGACATGCTTTCATTTAGCATTTATTTAGCCAAATTTAAGCTCATGGTTTTTCACCACAAGGCTAGTCAAACAGTGGGCCATAGTATCCAGAGTGGTTAGGCAGTTTCCATCCTTGGAGGTTTGCAAGTCCCCATAGGATTGACCCTGAACCACCTGGTGTGAGCTCAGAGCTACTTTGAGAAGGAGGTTGGACTAGAGACCTCCTGGAGTCCCTTCCAACCCAAATTATCCCATGATCTAATGATTTTATAACTGGTATTTGTTCAATGTGCCTCTGCAAATGAAAATTAGTATTGATCTGCACTGTGGTAAAATAGCAAACTTCACAAAGAACTTTGGCAGGAAAGAGTTAATGGCTGAGCTCAAGACCCAACCTGATTCTGCCTTAATGTGCAGCAGATGATGGTTGTAGGGAAGCCTTTTAGCCAGAGAGGGAGAGTGTTTGGTTGTTGTTTATGAGGAGGTCTATCTGAGTAAGGAAACCAGATATGAGGTTAGTGAGCTTTGCTGTAAAACATGGGCAAGTTTGCTGTAATTGTTTTTAAGGTTTCAGGTATTTTTATGAATAAATGCTTTTGAATTCTTTTTGTTCCTCTTATACATGGGGTACCAACTCTTATGCCCTGCAGACTTAAGCCTGAGGGACTGATTTAATCTTTAGCTGATGTATTCAGCCTGCTCTTTGGGCCCTTAATAACTTACATGCTAAGTCATTCTTAAGAAATTATTGGTGGCTTTTTGTTTTATGACATCATGAAGCAGTATTCTTTCTTGCCTTATCCTTCTTCCTGAAATATTGTTGTTTAAAGAAAATTATGTGGGACTAGAGAAACCGATTCTGGTCCTGTTGAGAAGGAGTTTCACCCTTGGGTTTTCTAGTTTTTGATTGACATAAATGTGCATTAATGAGAAGAAGCTATAAAAAATTTGTTCTGTTAGGTGCAACAATCTGGGTCGGACTACGAGCTCATACAGTTTATGATATGTTGTGCTATAAAACCAATAAATTACAGGTAAACATACTTGAACATTGGTATCCTAATGTCTTGCCTCCACCCTAAGAACATCTAGCTTATGAACCCCACTATTGTGAGCATTACAGGTGCACAAGGTTAATGCTGTAGCTTCCCATCTGAGAGCTTTTTGTTGGGAAAATATTTTTAAAGGATGATATTGATTCCGGTTCTACCTAGTTTACATTTAAACTGCAGTGAAATGGATTATGTGAGCAGTTTCTTGGCTGCTGTCCCTCTCCACAAACTGCCTTCAGCTCAGTGTCCTTTTTCTTCTCTTCCACAAAAGTAGTGGCCTTAGTCTCCTGCAATCCTTGAGAGACCATATTGCTGAAATGCTGTCTTGACCTTTATGGGGACACGGGAGAAGGCTGTGCTGTAGCTGATGGAGGCTCTGTCTCTATTTCCTGTTACTTATGTACCACATAAGCGTATGAGGAGCTTTGCAGGGAAAGCTAAGCTAGCCTTTGCATCTCCCACTTTCTCCTCCTCCCTTCTGAGACCTTGTGAACTCTGTCCATCCTATGAGAAGGCACTAGGGAAAAATTTTGATGTTGAAAGGAGGAATCATTTCTTGATTTATTTAAACCCATCACCAACAAAAGGATTTAGGTGTAACATGGACAATTGTATGGAAAGGAAACTTCAACCTACGTTTGCAGTTGGAGCCATATCTGCCTGGCAAGCACAGTTCACATGAAGTCCCGTTGAAGCCACTGTTGCAGCGGCACTCTCCTGTTCCACTGTACCCATCGTCACAGGAGCCATGGTTGTTGCATGGGATCTTTGAGCCCCCTGGGCAAGCTGAAAGGTTTTAAAAAAAAAGTAAAAAAAATAGTGGCTGTTTAGTTCAACTGTGTGTTTATTCGTTGTCACTCTAGGTTATTTATTATTCTGTAAAAATCCTTGAACATGGAAAGGATTGTGAACGTATCTCTATTGGGGTGTGTAAAAGCAGCTGTGACACTTGAAACTGCAAGCCTCATGCTCCAAATTCCTTGACACACTTTTACAACTCCTGTCAGAAAGGTGTTGTGGACTCTTCCAGCCATGGGTTTGGGTGCTGTAAGTTACCTGGGTTCCTGCTCATTCAGACCCATCAGTGAACAGCACTGCCCAGCCCCTGCTCGAATCCAGCCTTGCTTGTGCACCTCAATGTGCCTGTGTGCTACTGGGGTGAGCTCAAAGGGCAGTTCAGGCTGGGCTGGCCGAAACTGCTCTAAACCCTTATGTATCTGTTTGTGGAATCCAGACAGAGTGAGCCAGCAGGTCTATGTGTTCCTGGACCTGACTGCCAACAGAGATCCTAACCCAGATCCTGACCCCACGAGTCCCAGTGAAAGCCTCAGCATTGTTCCCCTATGGAGTTGACAGGTGAGGGAGCACACAGTTAGTGTTTGCTAGCAAGCAACTGGAGATAAAGCTTCCCAACCTGTCTCACCCCTGGTGAAATCTTCAATTTCTAAGCTTACACCAGTGGTCTCAGTGTTTTCAGGTGGCTGAGGAACTGTACACCATGTCTCTGGTGTGTCCTGGTGTCACTTCCAAGACTCTGAAACCTGTTTTTATATCGAATGGACTTTCAGCTGGTGACATATTAACACTTGTTAGGTTTGGCTACAGCAAAGCACTTTTTACCCTCTATAGCATTCATTTAGTTTGCTACTAGTGTGGAGTTTAAAACTTGCTGTAAAGGTGAAAATGAAATTTCTTTTTTTGGAGTAGAAAAGCAATAATTTACTTCAGCCCTTGCAACAAAATTCTCCCATCTTGCAGATGTCCTTTCCTCATGTCCCCATGTTAGAGGGAGGCCATGGTTTGGCAGCAGGGAAGGTGGGATCCTACCTTGGCAGTCTGGCCCAAAGTAGCCCTTGCAGCACTTAGCAGTGTGGATGACCATGGAGCAGTTCCTGCGACAGCCATCCCTCCTCAGCCCATAGGACTCGTATGTGCACCAGTGGATCCCTTCCTGGGGGAAAACACAAGAAGATGAGTGCTATGCAGAAGTTTGAGTTTTTCCTATTTGAATGGCAGTTTCTGATGAATCAAAATGTGATGCATAAAGACTGCAGGTGTGAGGCCCCCATCTTCTCTTTGACTCCTTAGTTGCTAGGTACCATTAATGAGGATGGAGGGGCTGTTCCAAAGTCAACTGAAGCACTTGCTACAGTGGATGCTGTGTGAGACCAACAAGTGTTCCCCACCACTAGAGTCTAGGTGTTTACCCAGGGGTAGCTTTGTCCCGAAGGCTTTATGGCATCGTGTAACAGTGTAGTTTTGTGTTGAGGTTTTTTTTTTATTATTATATTTTTCAAAGCAACTTATTCTAGTTTTCTTGGGTGAAGTACAGAGAAGAGCAGGTTAGACCACTTAAATGAAAGATTTTTAATGTATTACCTTTGGTTTTGTCCCTGGAGGACATTTAGGATTACTGATACAGCTAACACAATGTCCCTGTTGTACAAAACAGAAAAGAAAACAAAGAATATTAAAATAATGGCAACAGAAGGCTATTTGAAATAGACAAAAAGTCTGTTTTATGAAAGCAGCAAATACGAGCAGAGAAAAGTGTACGTTTATTATGCTTGAAACAGATTATAAGAGCTCTGGAGAAAGAAGAAAGGAGAATGACAACAAAATAGTTGCATTTATTTAGTGCCATGAAATGCAAGAAATTAGTGTTGATACCAGAATATAACTTCTGGAAGAAGAAACTTTGCTCTGGAATTAAACAAGCAGAGTTAAAAATGGTGGATATTCTTCAAACAAGTATTGATATGGGCTACATTAGATCTGGATGTCAGGTTTGGTGTAAAGGTAAACAGTACTTCTGGGGAAGCACCTACCATATCTGAGGAAAATGTCTTTCTTTTAACAAAATTGGTAACAAAGGTAACTTGGGTAGATGGAACACACACAAATGTTGGTTTTATAACTGATATATAAATTCCAGTAAGCTTTTTAAAGACTGATGTCATGAAATTGTTTTTTACTTCTAGGTAATTTTTTCATACAAACCATTTAAAAATGGTTTTCAAAACTTCCTGTTTGTGAGACCCATCAAAATTCATGGAGGAAACTTCCTCCATGTTAACAGTGCTTTTTCAGGTGTGCTAAAGGCTATTTCTGCGAAAGCGAGAAATGTGAGAGGCTGAGAGCCTGGCTAACAGATCAGGCAGTGTTCTATCTTCTGTGCAGTTGGGATGGCAGCACTATTCCTTTGTAATTGGGGACTTCATAAATGCAATCTTGTGGTGTGAATTTGTATTAATTTTAAAGCATAGTGTGAAGATCTGTCCTTTGTCAAATTTGTGCTTGGATTTCTAAGGTACTGTTCTCACCGAAAATAGGACAGGGCTTGCTAAACTGGTTTTAACTGAAACCTGTTGTCCTGTGTGTTGCTTAGTGTGGATACAGGATTTCTGTCATGTGTCTTTCAGGTGTCATGCTGCGCTTCTTACCCTTAGCTCCAACCAATCTGGCAGATCGAGTCAGCCTGAAGCGGTGGGACTCGATCTCAGTAGTGCCAAAGCTGTTGCAAGTGTTGCCCTGGTCTCTGTGAGAACAGGGTTTGGCCCTTGGGCTGTGCCTTTGCCAGGGTGGGCGACAAAAAGGAAGACTGACCATGAAATCCACAGTGAAGAAGCTGTCACAGCGTCCTCCCAGGCTGGGGTCTGTTAGCAGGCAGTCAATGCCATAGGCGATGCCCCCATCGAACTCCAGCTGCCGCTGCACTATCTTGCACTGTCTGTCGTTCAGGAAAAGCGCACCCTAAGAGATGGGATGGGGAAAGGGGTGTGTGTGACATGTTCTAAGCCAGTCTTCCCTGAGGTCACGCGATCCAGGGCCTGAATGGGAGTTACGAATAATCCTCCCTCTGCTTGGAAGCAGTCTGGGGACTTCTCTTTCTATAGCTGAATGCTACAGCATCACAGCTGGACAGATCTCCTGAAGAGGACAGAATATGACAGCCCTGTGTCCACAGGCTTACCTTATGCACATTTAGGATTGTTCATTGGGCTTCTGCCAAAGCTAGGTTAATCTTATGGTCTTCCTTTGTGTATTTAATTGTAGGAAAAGTTAAAATGTGCTAGTAGTTCAGTTTTGAGCTAACTAGGGGCTGATTTGAACAAATACCATTTTACGATTGAGAACCAAGTAGCTCCAAAGAGCTCCAAAGAGCCTGCTGTGTCTATCGGGGTGGCTGCCCCATTTTGTGGCTGTTGGCACAGACTAGTGAAGGACAATTGAGTGTAGCAGTGCGGTAGCAGTGGTAGCATTGACTGTTTCTGGGGTTCTGCATAGCCATTTTGGGGTCTGCATGAGTGAATCCTGCAGCTGGGACAAGGGGTTAACATGTTCACAGAGCAAACACTCACAATATCCCTGTTATCCCCACAGCTAACGCTGAGGTTGGAGCCCTGCAAGGTCTTCAGTGAGGTGGAATCGGGGAGCTGGTAGGCCAATACCTGGGAAGGAAAAAAGGGAGATGCATGTATCTGGGCTTGCATGACTTGGGCTTGTCCACGTTCCTAGAAAGCAATGGCCTACCGCAGCATCACGGATGATGTGGAATTTGAGGTACTGCACCAGTTTGTCAGTGTTGGACTTCTTGAATAGGAAGTCCTGCTGCTCCTGTGGCAGCCCGCGGATAGCTGCGTCTGTGGGCCAGAAGAGTGTGACGGGTTTGTGAACAGGATCATTGATCAGGCCAAGCAGGTTGTTTTTCTGCAACATACCAGAAATCAGGGTGAGGATTAACGCTCAGTCTGAAATCATACTGACCCTATGGGGTGAATGTTTGGTATAACTGGGATGCAGTGGCCTGTGGGTTGCCCAGTCACCAGCCTGCAAACACTATAACTTTGAAAAAATAGATGTCTGAATTGAGTTCCCCAGATAGAGTTATATAACTGAATTTTCAGAAGTGCATCACCCAGGGCTGCCTGCGAAAACCAAGCTGATGTCTCAACTCTGGTCTCAGAAAGCCATACTTGGGTCAAACCTTGGCCATGTAATTTGAGGCATGGTAGGACAGAACTGAGTGGGAAGGAGAAGGTGACTGTGGGTGTATGGGTTTTTGTGACATCCCCACATCTGGAAAGAAAGAGGGACCACGTGGTGGGCAGGTTGTTGTGTACTGTGGTGTGAGCCTTTTGGTTCCACTGAACACTGTCCTGCCAATGACGTCATATACCATGTCTGTGCACTTGTCTTTAAAAAAAGTTTTTAAAACCTTTGCCTAATGGCTGCCGTTGCTTGTATCTTTACCTCTAGCAAACTGCTGAACAGGATGTATCCATGTTTGGCTGCAACCATTTTAAGGCTTTCCTACAAAGAAAGGAATTTTGGTAATTTATGTAATAAATACATTCTATGACTATTTAAAAAGCAGGTATTAACTTGTTTTCTCCTGTAAGTCACTTCTTGTTATGAAATCAAAGCCACTGTGAAAGGCCAGCACAGAAGTCCTCATACTGTTCTTACTATAACTGTAATTCCTGAATGAATTTTAAATATAACAATTAATTCAGCAGTGTCAAGCAATGTTTGTATATGGTCTTTTTAGCATCACTTTGGTCTTTTTGTGACTTGGATGATTTATATATCTAACAGTAATTGTGGAAAAGCCCCTAGATTGAGAATTACAACAAGCTGCACGTACCTTCTGAAGGGGAAAATCCTGCATATGTGATGGGACCAAAATTTGGTTTATGATGTGGATCACACCATTTGTGCCAACAGCATCGCTGAGTATAATTTCAGCTTTGTTGTTCAAAACCAACGAGTTCTGGAAAGGCAACAAAAACATGTTCTCTGTGGAACCTTGTGTGAAAGAGAAGCTGATGCCAAATTTCTTTGATACACTGAGCCCAGACCGTCCTTTATTTGCAGCAAAGAGTAGCTTCAGTTTTAATAAAATGCCCTTTGCTTTTTCAAACTCTCTTCAGACTCATAAAGCCAAAGTCTGAGGGTAAAATAACTTGTGTCAAAGGAAGGCTTGTTCAGCTCCACTCTTCATAGCAGGTAAGTGCTGAACACTTCAGCTGAACAGGCAATCTTCTTTTAACATTATTTATTACCTTTGTGTACTGTTTTTTTTTTTTAAAAAAAGCTGAATGAGAGCAGATGGTTTTATTATTCTGCCCCCTGCCTCTTCATGCTTTGTTACCTGAGAGTAGCTGATGTGAATCAGGTCCCCGTGAAGAGAGGTGATATTGGTGATTGTTGTCAGGTCATTGTACAACAGATTAGCACAACCCACCATGTGGTACCGGAGGACTTGAGCCATCACGCCTTTGGCAGTCCAGTCCTTGACCTGCAGCAGAAAGTGAAGGAGTTGATAAACGGTTGAGAAAGGCATTTGAATCCAAAAATTCATGGCCAGCTCAACAAAAAACATCTGGCCTTCTTACTTACCCGTGAATCGCTATTTAGAATGTCTGAGCGAGGTACAAACAGAGTGAAAGGGCCAGGGCCTGCAATATCTCTGATAGAAGAAGCCTGCCAAATTTAAGAGGACAAAGCAGTAATGAGCCATTAATGCACACAGTATCACACAGGGGTGGGAACAGCCCAGATCTGTGGGAAGTGATGCCCACAGCCCAATTACTGTTGCACCCAGGTTGCCTTCACAGTATCAGATACTGTGAAGGCAACCTGCCTGCATTGCCTTCCTGCAATGCAAGGGTGAGATAAAGTCTCACACAGTGTGGACTTTTCTTTCCCAGTCCTATCTGTTATCACTGCCCATTGAGTATTAAATAGAAGATTATGGTTTATAGCCAAGTCTGCATTTCCTCTGCAATAACTAAACAGACAGGAAGAGGGGAAGATTTCCACCAACACTAAGCACAGAGGAAGGGTGGAGAAGGGCTGTTGCATCCTGGGTGAGGGAAGGTAAATAAACTTTTTTCATCTTGAGAGAGTCAAGACTGGATATATGTATGTGTTTGTATAAGCATTTAGCTTATACATGGTTGCTTGTACCTAGAAGTAGGTTTAAAGTCTTTAAGATCATCCAGTTCCAACCCCCTGCCATGGGCAGGGACACCTCCCACCAGACCAGGCTGCTCAAGGCCCCATCCAACCTGGCTTTGAACACTTCCAAGGAGGGGGCATCCATAGCTTCCCTGGACAATCTGTGCCAGTGCCTCACTGCCTTCATAGTGAAGAATTTCTTCCTAATGCCTCATCTAAATCTCCCCCCTTCCAATTTAAGCCATTCTCCCTCGTCCTATCACTACAGACCCTTGTAAAAAGCCCCTCCCCAGCTTTCCTGTAGCCCCTTCAGGTACTGGAAGACCTCTCTAATGTTTCCCCTGAGCCTTCTCTTCTCCAAGCTGAACAACTCCAGCACTCTCAGCCTGTACTGCCAGCCTCGAAAGAGCAGTGAGAACTGGTGGTGCACTGGCTGTCCAGCAACACTCAGCAGCACCCTGTGACATTTCTGAGCGGTAACTGAAGACAGTGTGGCAGTTTGGAAGCACAGCAGGGGTAAAGAGTGCTATTTGCTTACAGTGGAATTTGTGAGCTGTGCCATAAGGTCTCAAACTATGAATGGGTGAAAACTTCAGTTTCATGCCTGGTCTGGGGACCTACATTTCCCTGGTTTCTTGGCCTTTATTATTAATTCTCTAGAGATTTTAATGACAGTTAGTAGTTTAAATTATAACATCTTAAATATTAGTAGCTCGGGATCCAAATCTAATTGCAATTAACTTGAAGGATGTTGGTACATGCCAGATACATGCCTGCTCCCCGCCCCCTACTTGAAGCAAACAAAAAAGAAAAGAGGAACACCCCATCTTCTCCACCCCTCCAAAAAAAAGAACTTGACCTTTTCTTACCTCTAAGAGGAAGTAAAACCTAGAAGTGTTGGAGTCCCTGAGAAGTTCCTGCAATCAAGAAGAAGACTTTGTAACAGTGCTGCAAATCTAGGGCAATTTCTGTGGAGTACAAACAAATGCAGCACTTGGAAAAGAAAGATAAATTCTGGTTTGGAATAAATACTGCCCATCTGCATTGCTCCTTTTCTTACCTTGCTCTATCAAAGAACATGCTCCTTTGAAACCTAAAATAGCAACATTAACTCCCGAATACTGCAGTCATTGCAGTTGTGTAGTGTGTTACCTTATAGCATCCTTTTCCTATACTTGATTTCTTGGACTGGGATTATTTTAAGTGGTAAATTTACCAGTGTGTTCAAGAAAAAGCATAACCACCTGAAGAAAAATAAAGGATGGCAAATATGTGCAGCAGTTTACCTGGAAGATGTTGCCTCGGCACTTAAATCCATCACCAATGTAGTTAGGTTTGCAAGTGCAGGTCCTTTCTGTCAGCTCAGTGTCATTACAGATGGCAAATTCACTGCAGCCTCCATTATTCTAGTAAGAAAAAAATTTAAAATATTTAATTATTTAATTGCCAGGTGTACAGAACAATTCTAGTTCATCACTTTTTTTTTTTTCCACAGTATATATTGCTTAGAGAAACATTTGCAACAGCTTTTTGAACCTACTTCTTACTGGAACTTCTGACAGCATATGCTTCCTTGTAAACAACGAAGAACAGTTAAGCTCCATAAGAAATAACTCTCCTTTTATGCAGAGGATGTAGGTTTGATTCCCTCCTTATTTCTTCAGTTCATCGTGTTAGAAAGATCCAAAAGATTTCCAGGTAAGTTTCAATCTGGACCTTGGGATGAATCTTAGCCTCTCTGCTGAGGCAGCATCGACTTGCACTGAAGGGAACTATTTACTGCTGTAATTCACTTTTATGGTGCTAGAAGCCTGTACTTCTGCAGGAGCATTAGCATAGGACTGTCTATTGTACTTCTTCTGTCTGATGGCCCAGGTCAGCTAGAACAAGGACCTGCCACATGTGCTCTTCTCTAAAATATCTCCTGGCTGCCCCCACAGTGCACCACCAGTGCAGCCTAAGGCTTGGATCAGTAATGGTGCACCTTACCCATCCACCTGCCTCCAGGAAAATCTCTGTGCTAAGAGGCGATGTTCCTCATCCAGGAGCAATGTGCTGGGGTTCAGAGCTCTGCCCAGTCACAAGTGCATGCTCCCCAGCTAGCACCTCAGAATGTAAATAAGTTTCTATCCTGGACTTGAGAACAAATCAAGAAAAAACAAGATGCCATCTTATTTTCTTTCCTTATACTTGTTTTGTGCTGCCCTTTCTTTGGCCTATCACCTCAGCGATCATTTTCCATGGGCCATGAGTAGTAGCAGAAACCCCTTTGGAAGCTACCAGTGGGGCCTGACTTGACAGCCCATAGTGAGTGCTGGCTGTAAGTAGTGGCTTTGAGTGCACTTGCTATTTATTTGGGTGGATTTAGGTAGACTGTTGGCAATCTTGGGTTGGTCATAGTTTCCTATGAAGCTTTGTTGCACAGGAGTTTGCCAAAATGAAGCCAATTTAGCCTCTGGTCTGACAGTAACACCTCTGAAGGCTATCTTTTATATATATATATGCATGCATAATTAGCTTGGCATAATTAGCCAATTGAAAGAAATGTTGCTGGAACAAGGCATAGGAGAAGGCAACAGCATAAAAAATTGCAGAAAGCAGCATATTATAACTTTGAGTTTTCCTTCCTCCAGCTTCTATTTTTGCCCTTGCTCTTTCATCTGTGCAACCTTTAGAGGTTAGAGAAACTCTGCTGACAGACTAAGCTGGGAGGGTGAGAATTATTGTCACTGCACTTGGAGCACAAAGGGTTAATGTGCATGAGAAGCAAAAAGCAGAGCAATGCGGCTGGTGTAGAGAACCACATTGCTTGCAAATATGTGTCTTGCAGTGTATGAACCATCTCATGCAAAACTAATGTGGCTAATTCTCAGCCTGCAGTGGTAAGTGAAGGACAAAATGAGGAATGCAATCGGAAGTCCTAGGTTGCATGTTGTGGAGGGAAAGAAGGGAAACGGTGTGGAGGGTGGTATTTTTAATTTTATCTGCCCCATCAAGAGAGGCTTCCATACTTCCATCTACCATCCCACTTCCTTAGTTTCACTATTCAACAAGCTTCCTCTGCTGCAGCTTGTAGCGTTGCTATCCTCTATTATGCATCCACAGGTATGCATTTAGGATGCAGCATACGCATGGCCATAGGGGCTCTGGGGCTCTGCTCTTTTGACTTGCCCTGTGGAACATCTACCCTGGGTGAGCCTGCGGGCTGGGACCTCCAGTGGAAACATCTACTTCAGGGAGTCCAGGCCGTTGAGTACCTCTTTGCCCCAACATGGATTTCACTAGTAATGACACAGCAATGTGAGGATTTGATAATCTGCTGAGGCTAGAAGAATTTCAGACCAAGAAGGGTATGTGTATGCTGACACCGAATTGTTTCTTTTGTTCAGGCTGCAAAGACATAGTCCCGAATGACACCAGAGGATTTAATGACAGGAAAATATTAAAAATAAATAGGCATTTTGATCTACTACAGACTATCCTCTTTGGTTCCAAATCACCTGAACAGCTAGAACTGGGCCCTGGGCAACAACAAGCTGAAGAGTAGATTTTTTTTTTTTTTTGGTCATTACAGGTAACATGTAGTAGATTACACTTCTTTTCCTTATAGTTTGAACCAAGGTCTTTAACTATCTTGCCTAGAAACTGCTTTTTATATATATGTATATATGTAGATTTAAATACTGGTAAGCCTTTGTGTCCCAGACACACATTTAGATAGTGTTATACAAACTCCAGCAATGACAAAAATTTTGCTGAGAAGACACTACTTACATTTTACCACAGCAGAGTAGGGTTTGTTTCTCTAGATCTGATTTGAAATGTTTTTTTAAAATTTGGTGATGCGTCTGGGCCCTCACTTGTGTTATCTCTAGGTTGTGGTCCAAGAAAAGTCCTTACTGAATACTTAGTTTCTAGAACAGCAACAGTACTGAAGCAAATACATTTTAAAAAATAGCCAAGGAGATTCTGGGCATATTTGACTTTGTTTTGAATGCACACAAACCCCAATACTCTAAAGATTTTGCAAGAACTTAAATACTCTCCTTAAATAGATACTTACTTGAGAACACAGACTGATGTATGTGCATCTTCTACCATCTCCAGAGTATCCCTTCAAGCAATTACATACTGCCTACAAAGCAAAATCGGAAAACATGCATATGTGGAAAGATATTTGATTTTTTTTTAGCATGCTTATTTAATTTTATTTTCTGCCAGATTATTTTGTAGTGATGAAGGGTGCAAGTTATTGAGCTAAAAGTACATCATCTGTCCTGCAGCAGTTTCTTAGCCAGTTTGAGTAACCATAGACTGGGATTGGGGAATAATGATTTCTCAGAGGGTCTATCTGCCCTTTCCCTGCCCATCCATCTGTTCTCTCTCCTCTGTTGTCCTGGTCATTTGAAATAATCCCTTTTACATCAATATGTTATCGTCTTACTGGCAAAAAAAACTAAACCCCTAATTTACTTCCCTCATTTTATTTGAATAGATTGATATTTCCCTCTCTTCTCTTCCCTACCTTTGTCTTTTTTTGAGTGATGAAACATATCTTCAAAACACTTGGACTTGTGTCCTGATGTTACTGACCACTTCCCCTGCAGTGGTAATGCATTTGACACTTACGTCATGATTTCTCTGTTTCACACTTGTGGTTATCACAAAGATGAAAAATAAACATGGCTGCAAAGAAATGACTTCTCTTCCTCTTCAATTCACTGGTTAATGGTTTTAAATTCAGAATTCTCATCAAATATGTAGGAGATCGAAAATTCAAGGAGATTTCTACATCAGAAACCAGACTCGTAGGCAGTGTAACAGCAGTGTTTTATGTGTCTGCATGACTGAAAACCCTACAGAAAGCAGCCTCGTTTCTCTCCCGTAAATCCAGTTCTGCTGCAATGGGGTTTTGTAATGGAGGTGGTTATTTCTCCAATGTTAACTACGTTCCCATGGGTAAGAATGCATAAATAATCATATTGTAACTACTACTTCTGTCTCCAGTGAGAGTGTATGATAGAAAATAGTCAATCACCTGTCTGGTCTAAAGGGATAGGGAAGGAGTTAAGAGGGTCTGTGCTCCTACCAGAAATACACTGACTTGCAAATGTCAATCAAGGAAAAGAATTAATTGATCGGTACTGGCAAAAACGGCCAATGGGGTTATTGCTCCTGCTATCTGTGGACAACTGGAAGATGGGAGGTGCCCTCTGATTTCTAGTCACTCTTTCTTGCATTGCTGCTAAAGAAATACCCTTGTGCAGTACTCACTGGAGGCTTACAGTCCTGCCAATAACCAATATGAAGCTATAGGGGGATGATAAAAAGTACTGCAATGAGAGTGTACAGCTTCTTCTGAAACGGTTATAAAAATAGAAACACTAATCTGTATCACTTGATTGCCTGGGCAAATTTGTTTCTCCTTTACTCCCTTTGTCCTTTTATAGTTCTTTTTCTTTGGGGAGAATGTGATACTTCTGAATGGGAGATGTGGAACAGCAGAGGAGTGAGGGGATGTCAGTATGCTGTAACCCCTATTTGCAATCTGTGATTCAACTCGTTTTGTTTCCTTGTGAGTACTTTGAGCTATGCTGGGAGAAGGGCTAGTCTGAAGTGGATTTTTATCATGGACAGTTTCTAAACCAATAAAAGAAATACCTGCTGATACTCTCAAACTGATAGGTTTTCACATCAAAAACCTCCCTAAGGAGAATAACAACCAGCTGAAAAAGCAAAACACTGATTTCCTCTGCAGTTTTGGATTTATTTTACTGAAATTAATTTTTTTTTATGTTTATCCACACTCCCCCTCAAATACCTTTTTGAAGGAAACATAGTTTTCAGAATTTTTGTTATGAACTTTTGTTCAGAACTTTTTGTTATGTTTTGTTCTCTCAGGTGACCAGTGACAGAACTAGAGGGCATGGACTCAAGCTTCGTCAGGGAAAGTTTAGGCTTGATGTGAGGAAAAAGTTCTTCACTGAAAGGGTGATTGGCCATTGGAATGCGCTGCCCAGGGAGGTGGCGGAGTCGCCGACCCTGAAGCTGTTTAAGGGGAGACTGGATGAGGCACTGAGTGCCATGGTTTAGACGATGGTGTCGGTGTTAGTGTTTGTGTTGGTGTTAGTGGGTTATAGGTTGGACTTGATGATCTCAGAGGTCCTTTCCAACCTTATGATACTGTGATACTGTGAAATCTACTTTTCCATTTAAAAAGAAAGTTAAGATGGGGAAATCTTTCTTTACTGAAATGTAAAAGTTAGGCAGTGTTATTTTTCTGCACTGACAAAGAACCTACTTGATTGGGTCCAGTCTGTGTGCATTCTGCATTTTTATCGCATCCACCGTTGTTCTCCAGACAGGGGTTGATTTCTTTAGAAAACATAAACAGTTTAATAGTAATTAAAAAGCCCATGAAGGGAGAATTTTAAGTAAAGCATACTGGAAATGCATGTTTATCGCAACTGTGAATCTATGAAACTCATTCCCTTAGCTGCTCAGTCCCTCAGTCTAGGTTTTACAGTTGTCTTGGTGAAGGCTAAAACTCTACCATCAGCATTTCTAAAACCATACCTGGAGTGGTATGGTAAAACAGCATCTAAAAGTCTTTAAGTTTGCAATGGTCAGAGATGTATGAGTTTACCAAGTAGATGCAGATAAGGTTATCCTTGTTGAGAGGTAGATCTTTTTAAATAAGTTTTAGTGCCACAACACACTGCTGTAGTTGCATTGTTTGCCAAGTAATATCAACCACGTATCGGGAAATAGCACTTCTGGGTCTCAGTGGAAGAAGGACCTTCCATCTACAGGAAAATTCACTCCTGTAATTTACCTCCTTGTGTTATATAAGATATTGTGAATGCTTACCAATGCAGACTATTCCATCTCCAGTGTACCCAGCGTTGCAGATGCATGCTCTGTTGCCAGGCGTTGTTCTTCTGCACTCTGCTTTAGCGGAACAGCCACCGTTGCTGGTCTTGCAAGCGTCAATAGCTGAACAGCGAATAAAAACCCACATTACAATAATGTGCTGAAATGATTTTTTGCTTTTCAGGTTAAGCTGTCTCTATCTTTTAAAGGGATTTGCTAACATTTTCTGAACACAGAACCTTTCTGCTTCAAGAGGCCATAGACTTCATTAGTGGCAGGTATTTAAATATACCTTACTGGTTACAAGAGGGAAAGCTGAAAAGATGCTTCTAGTCTGGAAGAGAAAAATTCGTCCAGGACTTTCAGTAACTTCCTATCTTCAGACTCTGATCGTTACAACCAAGCATCAAAAAGGCACCTTTACATTCTTCTCTAGACTAAATTGCCATTTTAAGCTTTCTCTTAGCTTGCCTTTTCCTGCACACAGATCATATCTCTTCTCTTGCAGGAGGTCTAGAGTGTAACACCATCTATCATTCCAGTGGCAAAAAGTCCTGGTTTTTATTCAGATGAATACTTGTGCTCTTTCTTCAACTCTGGATGAGTCAGAAGCTTACAAGTTTAGTTTTTTGGGTTACCCTGAGAACAGGGAATGACCCTTTTCTGATCTTCAGTGTGAATAAAATCAGCCCAAACATTGCTATAGTTTTTGCCTCACATGAGCCCAAAATACTGTTTCAGCAGCTGTAACAGCTAAACTGAGGAGATGACTTGTCCTCTAACTGGTTTTGCCTGGGAACCCCGTGTAGGGAAGTAAGGGTGAGTGCAGAGATACTATGTGTGACCTGTGTCACCCAGCTCTTTGTGGACATGTGGCATTTCCCACCAGCAGACTAAAATTGGTTTGATTTCTGCTAGACAAGAAAATTAAAGCAGCCAGAGTAAGCGTGTTAAAATCTTGGATTAGAACCCTGCCAGCCATTGTAAATGGCTTAATATGATTCTGTTCCCAGGAGAATTAGTATTAGTAATCAGTTAAAGATTAAGTAAAACAACTGTAAAAGTAATTACAAACAGTGTAGCCCGAAGTAGTCTATTTTGTAAGTCTGAATATCCCAGACTCTCAGAGGTACACACTTTCTGAGGGTCTCTCGGATCTCTCTGGAAGTTGGTTTTACCACCCCAGAAATCTATGCAAGCTCAGAAAGCTGAGGAAATGGTAGGGCTACACAGATTCCAATAGCTGGAAGTGCTGTTGTACCCTGAACTGGCCTTTCTTTGCTAGGCTTTGTTGGGAAAAGGAGTAAAAGTCATAATCCAGGTTTCATTACTCTGCAAACAATGGGGCCCTAGTCGTGAACGGCATGTTCCCTTTTCACTGATCTCCTTAAGCACAATGCCTTGCAACTTCATGATTTTGAGCCCTTTGTTTGCTACGAAACTGCACCTGTTGTTGTTTTATTCATTTTGAGTAAACTGGCAGCAATTCCTGTTTTTTAACTGGTGCATATGGAAGTGCTCATCTCTGACCAGCCCCACTGTGACCACAGAGTGCTTAAGGCATGTTTTTTTTCAAAAGAGAAGAAAGAAAGTCCACTTGCCTGTGCAGAATGTCCCGTTCCCCTCAAACCCAGCTGCACACTTGCAATAGGCAGTGCCGTTTGATAGCAGAAGGCAGCTAAAGAAATCAAAGCAGAGAGATGACATTTAAAAAACAGAAAAAGAAAGAAAAAAGTAGTCAAGTCTGTTGTACAGCCCTTGTTTTTGTGTGTTGTTCTGAAGGCAATATGGCATAGAAAGAACAAGGCATTTAACCATACAGTATAACGTAGTTACAACCATAAAAATGATCCTAGTCAGACGAGGCTTTCCATATGCCTTTTGGATGTATTATTTTAAGTATTAAAAATGCACACATAGGTTGTCAAGTATCCCATTCTCTTATGCAGAACTCCAGAAGTTGCATGCTTGCTCACCCTAAAACTGTGCACAAATTTTTGTTTGTGTGCACACAGTTTATTGAGAAACGCAGCAGCACTGATGCGCAGGGGTGGGAGCCCCTCTGGGTTCAAGTTTGGGTGTTTTTGGACAGTTTGGCGTCTGTATGCAAGTGTGGGTTTACTGCTCCATGAGCTCTGTATAATACACAGACTGCTCCCTGCTGTCACCCAGCGACAATGTTACAATACAGCCAGCACAATCCCTTCCTTCCTCCCCAATTCGTACTGTGCCTGCACTTATCTTCATATCAACAGGGGTACAGCAGTGGATGAACCAGGCTGAAGAGAAGAACAGTTTGCTGCTTCTGTCAGAAACACCGTCTTGATACCAGCATGAGTGGGGTCCCCTCAAGCAAATTTGAGAGGAATTTTGCCAAAAAAAGCACCTAGTAAAATATCACTGCTGTGATATTTTTTTTACAGTTTGTGAACTGTAGTTCACAAACACAGCGGGGAGAGAATGATTTATGTCTAGGAAAACGGGGCTTTACCTCTTTGGTTTCTCTGCTCCTACAGAAGAGCTGTGGCTGAAAAGGAGAAGTCTTTCCTGCCAATTTTCCCTGTTTTTTTAAATGTCCTGGGTAATGTAAATCTTGCTGTCCGGTCAATGATGAGGCCAGGGACACTTCAGTAAACAACTTAATTGGGGGTGAATTGCTCCTTTGAGAACTGGTTAATGTCCCAATACTGGTGCTGAATCACCACAAATGTGTTGCTTTATGTTTTGGGGTGAAGAGGAGAGCTGTTTCTTGTCAAATGCAGCTTGCTTTGGTGAAGTGTCTAGTGCCAATGGCATTTCTCAGGTGTATGTGTGCTGGTGAACAAGGGAAATATGAGGGAAAGGTAAAGCCCACCTCAGAAACCCACCTTTGTGATCAGCCTTTCTCTGTCTTCTTGTTCTCTTTAGTGCTGCAGGTTCCATTTCTTTGTGTACCACATGATAGGATGTCTCACAGGTATTTTTTTTTTCCTCCCCACAAATTCTCATTTGTTTTCCCTTTAACATGCACTTTGAACTTCTTGTCCTAATCACTGAATAAGTCACATTAACATCACCCTTATCTCTGTGGCGGAAAACATGGGTGGTATCTATGCTGCTGAGAAATCTTCATTAAAAGAAAGATAGACTATGGTCTTTGATTGCAAGAGACCCCCTTTTTCTCCCCCCTCCTTGAATAAGTGGATTTCATACATACTTGGCACTGGTATGGCACGAAGCGTTACACGCATCATCTTTGATTTCTGCAAGAAGAAAAAAATAGAAAAAAATAAACAGGGATCAGAACCTTTTGGGTCAACACTCTTCTAGTTTCCCAGTCTTTTGGTCCCACAATGCAAATCTAGAGTCTGAGTTCTACGCCGAACAACCACTCTCAGTCTGTATAGAGACTTCACCCATAGAGATCAGTGGGTATTACTTAGATTTAGTTGTGAGGAAGAGGCATGTCAGCATATCACTAGGAAAATATTTCACACTTTGTCATTGATCTGTGTTTGTTCCCGTGAGTTTTGCATATTATTAGTTTAATTACATAAATGTAGGTTTTCCAAAAGAACTGAAACTTGCTCATATATAGCAACTATATCAATCCTTTAACTATAAGGTTCATTTAATTACTATATATTCGCTAAGCAAAATTTTAAACAGATAATGAATGCTGTTATTAATGTGCATATGCATTTTTATTTTATACTATTATACATAGAATTCTGAAATAGTTATTTAATACACTTGAATTATGTCTAACTAAAACATAATTTTATTGGCTGTAGGAGCTGTCTTAAGTGACACAAAATTATTTACTACTTATTTTTTTCGTATTAGCAAGAACAGACTTTATTATCCAGTATTATACAGCTAAATCAACTTATTGAAGCACTTGAGAGGCTTCTGATCTGAGAATCAAAATGTGCTAGATAACTCTGCAAAATGTATAGACTTGAAAAATGGGATATTCTTTTGGGACAGATACTGGGTGTCATAGGTAGAGAATTACCTCACTAAGGTCTTTAAGTCTCATGAATTCTCAGCTGGCTCTCTATTAATAAGGCAATTAATTGCCATAGCACAGTATTTCACTGCATGTGGGAAGCTGTGGATGTGGATATCTGGTAGTGTACTGGAATCTGATCGTGGCTGCAGTTCTGGCATTGCTGAAGTGCTCACTTTTTGCCTCAGAAAAAAAAAAGAGAGCACACTCACCAGTATCACATGTCACCCCTCTCCAGCCAACGTCACATTCACAGGAGCCATCCCCATCAATCCCACTGCTGCATTTCCCATGGACACAAGCGCATGCTGTGGGGAGAGGTAGGAGGAAATAACTGTCCTTGGGTAGGGTAGCAGTTTGCACAGCAAGGGGAAGGGAACGCAGGAGGGATTGCCCCGATGTCATCTGTTGATGGCACCTTGTGCTCTAGGCTATTTCAAGAAATGCTTTGGCTTGTGTCTATTGTTTAGAATAAATCTAAATTCAAAATATGCTGATCTTTCCTCTATTCCCAAGTACAGGGACTGAAACTGTATTTTAATGGGAAAGCGCTGGTGAAAAACTAGAGCTAAAGAGGATTATTCTTGCTGGATGCTGTTCTAAGCTCGTAGCGTGCCAGAGTAGGAGGCACTGTTCCCCTAACAAAGAAGCAGAGAGAAATAACATAATGGGGAAAGACAAGGAATTAATGGTGTTTCTAAGACTGGCCTATTACCTCGAAAGTGATGTAGCTTTACAGGATCAAGAATGGACAAGGTTAGAAGATCTGAGGAGAAGGTTTTGACATCCAGCAAGACAAGCAAAGGTGCCGATGGGTGTTGGCAATGCTCAGTACCTTGATCACAGTTGCGGCCGTATTTGCCTTCAATGCAGTTTTCACAGGCTGTACCGACATACCCTTCTCCACACTCGCAGGTGCCTGTGCCGTTGATGCCATCCAGGCAGACACCGTTTCCAAAGCAGGGGTTTCCTGCTTTCCCCGGGCAGGGCTGGCACTGCTGCCCAAAGAAACCTGCACAGCACTCCCTGGTCTGGAAACCAAGAAATGCTGCTCTGAGGGTCGGGATCCAGGGTAGCAGGCATGGCAGCAAATATGTGGCTGCTAGGTATCATCTCTTGAGGCTCTACTGGGTGGAGGTGAACTATAGATCTGGATTTTTAGCAGCTCTCTATCTCTGCTGGTCTCTGGACACAATCCTTACTGTCAGGGATTAGGCTGCCACCCCAAGTCTTTGGTGGGACCCAGGTGCCCTCAACTACCCCAGGGAATTGGGGGTGGGATTTCTAGGGACAAGCATGGTGTTATTTTTCCCAGACCTGTGCTCCTTCTGCACCGTATTGGGCTTTCAGCTCTTCTTCCATTAGTCAGAATTTCTTCACTGAGAGAGTGGTCAGGGATTGGAACAGATTGCCCAGGGAGGTGGTGGAATCTCCATCCCTGGAGGTGTTTAGAGGACAGGTAGATGAATTTCTTAGGGATATGGTTTAGTAGGGAGACAGGCACGGTTGGACTCTATGATCTCAGAGGTCTCTTCCAACTTTATGATTCTATTATTCCTATGCTACAGCTATCAGCAGCCTTTAACCTTCTAATCTCTGCTGCATCCAGAATAAAAGGCCTATAAATATATTCTCAAGGACTGCCTTGACATGCTGCATGTGTTTAGTGGGGATTATGAGGGGGGTGAAGTTTGGGGATGAGGATTCCTGGCTTTTACTGCAAAGGAAGTAATATACTCACAATAATGGTTTTAGCACACTTTGGCTGGCAACCAATCTGGATGGTGTACATTCTCATGTTGTTTTCTGAGAGGATGCAGTATTTCTTCTCCCCTGCCTGAACGAAAATTGGGGAAACAGCGGCACTTCCTTGTAATATTGATCAGCTCTTTTCAAATGTTTTTAAAAATGGGGCAGTAAGTTTATGCATGCTGTGCACTGACACACATTCACAATGAAAATGAAGGAAATACTTTCAGAAATAAAGATGTATTATTTAAATTATTTTTGCTAGTGAACACATAATCAATTTAACTCAGTGCCCTGTGGCATTTTAAAGATCTTTCTAATACTACCTTTGCTCAGAATTGAACAGCATTTGCTTCTGAAGCTTGACAAATATATTCTTTTTTGACTGACACATTTTCTCTTTCTCCTAATTCCTCCTGGAAAAATGAGAGATAAATTTCCGCAAAAACACCTGTTGAAATATTATCTTCCAGGTCTAGATACACCTGGGAAAGATTGCTTGCTGAGTACTTGCTGGTCTCATTGTACACTTGTTAGAAGATTGACAGAAGTATCCATATTGCTCATTGTCAATGATATGTTAATGTTTTTGAGTTTTAACCACAAGAACTTCAGCTTTGCCAGTCAGTTATTTTGATGGAGGTGATGGGACTTCATCTGCTTTGGAATCCTATTACTGACATGACTAATTGGAAAAATAAAGAGCTGTAAAAGAAAATGGGCTTCTGTAATCCAATCAGAGACGCTTTCCCAGAGAAATTTAGATGTCAAGAAGCTCTAGGTCCTATTATGGGTGACAGGGATCTGCTAATTTCTGCAGTTCTCAAGCATGGGACCTGGGCATTCGAAGTCTCTGTAGTGTCTGAGTCTCCTTGTGACCATAAATCACAGCATATTGTTGGGTCCAGGTTGATCTGTACATCTCTGAATTGAAGGCTAAAAGCTGCTTCTGTAATTCTTCCTGTAGCAAGGATATTTCAGACAATGCTCCACTCCCTCAGTTTTGCATGTAAAGGTAACTTTTGTGGTTAGAGAAGGCTTCTGTTGTCCAAATGCCTACTAGAAACTGGTCTTTCAGGATAAAACTACTTTTAAGAAGATCTTGACTCGACTTGCTTCCTTGCTCTCAGGGTGGATAGAGTCTATTGACTCTAAGTAATGTATGTAGGAGGCTGAAGTAACTACAATAACTTTTGTTGAAACTGGCAATTATATTAAAACCAGGATTGAATGCATCTATGTTCAGTTTTGATTAAAACTCCCAAGCATTAATGATAAATTACTTACTATTTCTTTTGTTCCTGCGGGACAACTTGATGGATGCGAACAAATTCTGCACTTTTCCTTAAACAACACAAATGGAGGTAGTTAAGAGACCTTGTATAGAGATGCAGACAAGTTGTTTATTAGAAAATGCATAATTTCTAGCTATATTTCTAAACCTAGTCCTTAGGATGCATAATCAGGATAACTCCTTTGGTAAACGTGGTGAGGGTAGCTGGACAGCTCAGCAAGGAGGAATATCCCTACATGCGGGTCTGTAGGGGCACCCCATGGGAAGCCTTCTCCCAGTGGGAAGAAGAAGGAAAGGTGTTTTGGATAGTTCTCTTTACCATTCTAAAACAATACTTTCCAAAGTCCTCTCTGTTGAAAGCACAATAAGAAGCAAATCTTTAAGTTAGACACAGTTTACCTTTGGCACAAGGGCAAGCACAGCTTGGAAACGGAAAACTCATACCATGTGTATGTCCTATGCTCTGTGTGCATGTGAATCACTTGCACACTTAAAGTCAGAATCTGCAAAATGCTTAGGTATATGTTGTACCTAGTACACAATGTTTAATTTTATTCTTTAGCTATGTCCTTACTTTTAGCAAGGCTTAAATGAATGTTTAAGTATATTGCTGTATTTGAACATAGCAGGGAAAATAATTTTCTGTGGGAAAACAAAGGACTAAGTGCAAATGACCTGATGGGGCAAAGCTGGGGAAAAAACTTGAGTGAAATATATTCAAACATGGGACTATATTCCATGGAAAAAATTAAGTACATTTCATGCCTTTTAAATTTGCTTGAACTGCAGCACAAATCTTGCTTTTTCTTCCTTGACTAGTTCATTGCATGCTCCATAAAAGGGGACATAATTTACCTGTTTGCTGTCCTGACTCACTTAAGAGAAATGACAAAGGGGAACAACTCTCTGGCAGTACGAGGAAACAGCATGATACTCATTAAAGCAATGTAAACAAGCGAAAAGAACAAAACAGGGAGAATGCTTTGCTCAGAGGGTATGAGGACTTTATGTATATGGGCAGCAGTAATATATACCTAGAGTGAAAAGAAATATCTTCCCTTACTACAAATATTACTTTTTTATAAGCAAGTGGTCTGGCTAAGAAGATGTATTAGAATAGTGCATTGCTATTATTTTCTGAAAATTACAGCTCAGAAATTGCTTATTCCTACACTATTCTAACTATATTCTATCCAGGCTGTCAGTACACCAATTGCAGCATCAAATAAGTCTTAAGAGAAGATAAAACTGGTAAGAATACCCTTTATGGAAAGTGCATGCATTCCATCTTAGGAAATAGCATCATGTGTCCTGTAGGTTTTAGCTGTGCTTGGCTATAGAGGACTATGATGGGCCTTCAGACATCTGTATGAACAAAACAACTTACGATGATCACAGTGTCATTAGTATCACATCTGTTCTTCTGGATTTCCAGAACTTTTCCCAATCCATGAATAATTCCTTTGTCTGTTGCAACATTTGTATAGATTATAGGTGCATCATTTATGAATAGCTGCAAAAGAAATGCAATCATTTAGAAAGGAGCAGGGCTGGTTGGTAGCTATATTGTAACCAGAACAGTAAGAGATGAAAGGAGGAAAGGAAAACTGAAGAATGTAGTTAACTTCAAGCACTTGTTCACATCCCAGTTACTGCACTTAAGAGTTTCTCTGGACTGGAGGGTGTGAGATGGCACACACCCTGTTGAAGTTTCTTAGCAATCGGATTTGGCAGAGCAACTTTTTCCACTGTGGGGTGTAAAGGTTTGGAATAAGGAGCCTAAAGCAGGCTAATAGCTGATTTTGCTGCCTGAGGAGGATGATGGGCTTCAGGAAAGACCTCTCAGCAGCTGCTTATTGAAGGAGGACTTTTATCATCTTACTGCTACCTTGCACTCTCATCTGCTACCCCTCATCAGCAAAAGACCTACAAGCAGACATTTCTTCCAAGGCTTTGCTGTGGGCAGAGCAAAGAACAGGGGTGAAACTGCTTTGGTGAGAAGCTTTCTGTCCACCGTTGCTTGTGCCTGAAGGGAGTACTGGGACAAAGAAGAAGGAAAACCAATTTGCCTTCCTCTCTGTGCCACAGAACTGGGTGTGTTGCTTAATCTTGCTATGCCTCATATTCCCATGAGTGGTGTTGAAAGGCAGTTCACATTTGTTGTCAAATGATTTGAGCTCTTAGGATTGAATGTGGAACAAATCCACAGAAAATAGAATTAATGTTTTATAATTGAAGGCAGGTTTCTAAAAGCTGTTGGAAATCAGATTAATGATTGCTTTGTGATGCGGGTTTGTAGCTGCTAGAGATGCACATCAGCCATGGTAACTTCTAAAATGCAATGCTAAATGCGAACAGCATAATTGAAATCAAATTCAGCCAAAGATCCATTCAAGGGTGACTTTGAATTAAGCAGGTCTGAGAGAGACATTGCGCTTCGGGGACATCATTTGTGCTATTAAGTCCCAGAAGCTAGTGTGGGTGCACGGATCTTTTTGACCGTGTGTTAGTTTAAAGATGAAGCTGGATTCATAAAAAGCAGAAACCTGTTTCTCTGGGCAAGTGCAGACAGTAGTACCTGGCTGTTGTTGAGGAAGAACCCAACCTGGTAGGAGAACCCCAGCATGGTCTCCCTGTGCATGCCATTGTGCAGGTCGTTCTTCAGGAGCTTCTCATCCAGCACAATGTGATAGAGGATTTGGTCTTTATGCTGCAAACACACAATTAAATTCAGAGTTATGATAGAAACAATGGAAAATTCTTTGAGATACTTTTTTCCCCATAGGTTATAAGCTGAACATGGATTGTCTGAATTTAAGGAAAAGCTTCTCCAACTGGCAGCTTATTTCGCATTTTTTACTGTAGAGAGTTTATGTTCCTGTCATAATTAAATATTTATTGACCATAGGGACCTGCAGACTATTGAACTGGTGGGACCAAGGTTTGCTTGTGCCTGGTAGCGTATCTTTCTCTGTACAGAGCTGGCTGGCAGATTCAGGGAAAAGTTAGTTAGATAGCTTTTTAGGATTCCGAACTTCATGAATTAATTTGACATCAAAGGTGGCACATTCATGAGTGATTTTATAATCTTCCTCATATGCATTCTTTCTTCCTATGGGAATCCCTGAATAACGTATAGATGAGAGTTTACAATAGTTTTGTTGCTTGTTTTTAAATCTTTAAGGTCATCTTCAGTCAATGAAGTGCTAGAACCCCACCTAGTAGCTGGAAAGTTTCCCATGCCTCACTGAAAAATGAATACACTCTGTCACTGATGAGGTGAAATTCTCTGTAAAACAAAATTTTGTGAGGGCTTCCCAAGGCTTCTACATCTTGCTCCCAAGGAGGGGACTCTCAGAGCTTCCCCTGATTTGGAGGAGAAAGAAGTGTTTGAGAGATTCATGGATGTGAGAGAAGCTGGGGCATTTGGAGGGTTTAGGAGCTGCATAACCAACAGATATAGTGCTGGCAGAGTTGTATGCCTTTGCAATAAGGTGTGCTTGTGGGAAATCCCATTGCCCACTGTCCCCTTGTTCTGCACTTCACTCTTCAGCGCCTTCAAAACTGTGTGAAAATATGAAGCAGTGACAGTTTTTAAAATTTGTAATGATGCCTGGCTTTGCCCACAGGGTGAAGTAGTGGTCTTTATATCTTGCACAGAGGGATCCATTCAACTTTGATTTCCACAGATTTGACAAAGAAATATTTGCAGGCAAGAAGGTGGGAATTAAGATAAAGCCAATCTCCATCAGTGTCGAATGCTATTTAATACTCTTGACTTGGATGTTTTGGAGGAAAAGTTAACTCTAATCCATCTTCATTTCTGTCTTTAATATCCAGAAGAGAGAAAACAAAACCTTGCTTCATCAAGGTGAAGAAATAGGGTCTCTTCTCTGCTCCAAGATCTTCCTTCTGAGGCAGAGTTCTCCCAAGGTGTTTCATGAAGAGGATAAGGCTTAGGAAGGCTTAATCTTATGGCTGTTTTCTGATTTGCTTTGTCAGATTACCACACAAGGCAAGATTGGGAAGATGGAAGAAAGATAGAGTAGATATATTCGTAAGTAGTGGAAATCAGAAGGATTTCTGTGTATCTGTATCCTGAATCCAACAACATCGATGTCTTAAAGCTACCTATGTGTCTCTCAAAGTTTATTACAAATGCTTCTTACAGTCACGTGGAAATGATGATGTTGTGTCATGAAACTAATGAAAACAGTGTTCAGAAGTCATTTGAGCAGGTGTAGGTTGATCATGCTTGAACTCTTCCGGTGAGGCAGCAAATGGGAATTTTGCCATGGGTCTGCTGATTGGTGGTAAATGTTTTGGGACAAATTGTTTCAACTCTTTGTTCCTCAAATTCCTGGCTGTAAATGGAGACCATGAAAGTAGGGACAGAACGAGGAATGGTAAATATTTATAGAAGAGGCAAGGAAGTATTAATGTCATTGAGGGGGTCATGGATGAAGATTCCTTTGCAAAGTGTGTCTCTTGATATTCACATTAGATAAAGCTATTTCAAACTGGAGCAAATGCAAAGAAATAGGCTGGAATGATGCAGGAAGCAGCTTATCTTGTGGGGAGGATATCAACGGGATTGAGAATTCTCTTTGGCCTTGTAAATATGTCAGGGTTAAAATGTTAGAGAGAGAAGTTTCTTCAGCTAAGGCATATTCCTGGCATAAGAGTAAAGGGCTGTAAACTGGCCAGAGGTGTGCTGTCAAAATAATATAAACTGGCTCTGGGCATGAGGACTGAGGTCAGCAGGGGAGGTAGGATGGAGACGTCTCTGCCAGCGGAATGACCTGGTGGCCACGTTGGGCATGAGCCTCTCATGGGGCTCCTGGGAAAAGGCAGCAGCAATGGGGGTTGTCAGAGGAAATTTTTCTGAGCCCTAGGACTAGTCAACATTGCTTGTAAATCAGGACCAGAAATGGAGTGGTTAGGGGATATCATTCCTTCAGGCGTGATGGGAGCAAATATCTGGATAGTTTTAAGAAAGGGTTCGAATATTTTGTGGCATTTTAATGATGGGGTTGCCAGTCATGACAAGGGACTGGACTTGTTCGTCTAGTAAACTCATTTTAGTTTTATTCTTGGTCAATCCTATACTGATCTTTGGTCAGGGGGTGGGAGGAATTCTAATGATGACACGCCTTGGATATTATCAGCATGATTTTAACAGAGACAAGGACAAAACCTAGAACAAATAGCTAGGATCTTCTAGTAAGCCAGGAAAATATAGGTGGATCCTCTTCACCTCCTCTGGTGTTAAAAACAGTATAAAACTTCCTGGCTTTCTGGAAAACAAATACCCTTTTCCTACTTCTATGGCCTCTCATGCCATCCACTTAATGAGGTATAGAGTTAAGACATAACTTATGAGTAATACGTACCAGAGAAGCCAACTTTTTATCCTTTAGGTGATTTTCTATGGCATCGTTATTTGGAGCAAAGACTGTGTATGTATTTGCAGCTTCTATTTCATTTGCCAGACTGTATTGCTGTTGTGGAACACACGAAACCAAATCAGAATGACCACTGATAATTTGATACCAGACCCAATGCAAACAAAGAGAAACATTTCTATTCTTAAAACGATGTGAAATCTTACAATAATGTAGCCCCTGAAGATGGAGTGATCTGGCATTTGCTCCAGGCGGGCCAGCAGCCTCGGCATGATGGTGCTGCGGAGGGGCGTCAGAACCTGAAAAGGGAGCAGATATCCCACATCAACACCTGTGCACATGATGCAGTTGCATCTGCAAGGATTGGATGCAGAAGAGTATGTTTTTCTCCACAAACACTTTTTTTCCAAGAGCTGTTCATTGTTTTCCACTGCTTGTAGTGCAGAGGGACATATTCTCCCTGTGCAGCCATATACCTTATCAATAACATGTATGATCCCGTTTGTGGATGCGATGTCACCAGCCACGATGTGAGCACCCTCAAGGGTGAGGTTCTGAAAGAGGGAAAGGAGAAAGAATTTGCTTTTGCTTTTGCATTGCAGTGCCTGTGTTTTCCTGGCGATTTGTGCTGTGGATTTCCACACCTTCTCAAATGCTTGCCTAGGGATCCCCCGTGGCTTCACTAGCCGTGGAGTAACTTGTGCTGGGGTGGTTACTTGGGGTAGGTGTGCTGACCCCCATCCCACAGCAGGATGAACTCATGCACCAATTCTCACAATCCTGGGTCTGTACAGCTTTGAAGGACCCAATTAATGGTATTTTCCTCGAGGAAGGGAGGCAAAGGGAACCTTTCCCTCCCCTAATGGAGATGAAGTACTTAAATGTGCCACTTGTATTTCCAGAAAATCCTCTGCAGAACATGAAGCATTAAATAAAAAGGCTGAGAGGGGAGGGCTATCAGTTATTTACCATTAAAAAATAATTTTGAGTGGTTTGGTTTGGGACTATCAAGTTCAGCATGTGGACATGTGCATGGCATCACTACTTCCTTGTACCTTCCCAGTTCCCTAAAATAAGTTATTAGGTTTCCTTGATGTTCTTTGTCTTAAATTAGTTCACACAGGCTGCTCCAGGAAGAGACTGCGCTTCTGCTTGGCTACAAGGCTGTTCAATCTTTGCAGCAGCTACTGGGACATTAGTAATAAATAATAATTTAGACAAATTTCAGCTAGGTAAAATGGTGGAGAAAATCAACTTAAGGTTTCTGCTGGAGGACCCAATATAACTGATCCATTCCTTTAATTTTATGACATGGTATTTTTTAAATACAGGTACATAAAGCATGTGTGGTTTTTTAATACCAGAAAGTTGGTAACATTGATGGTCAGGGTTTGGTGTACAATACCACGGTGGTTTGCAGGTCATCTTACCCCATTGTCTTTAGACAAGTGTAGGAAGGTGCTCTGTAGAGATGTTGGCAGCATGTCAGAAGACGATAAATTCTGGAAATCAGCAAAGCTGTAAGCTCCTGTCAATACGTGATACCTAAAGGAAATTAACTGGATATGAAACTTTTGAATTTTCTCATTTATTTCAGAAAAAATAGTCTATAACTGTGGTTTAAAGCAGGAATTGTTTGTAGAATGCCTAGTTCAGCTATGTTCTGATCTTAGCTAGGTCTTTAAACATTTCTGACATAATACAAATAACATCTTTGTTCTCAGTTGAGTTGCTGCAGAGATTTATAACACTGTATCTGGAAGGGGAATCCTATGTCTCTCCCTTAAAAATATTAAGAGCTGCCTTGCTTTTGAAACTTCAAACCAAAGTCTTGTTTGGAATGGAAAACAATTTATTAAAAAAAACCCTAAACCCAAAACTTTTAACGTACTTCAGTAGAGTTGGGATGTTACTCTTTGACATCCAAAAGGCTTTCTCATCTTCATCCATGTTTTCAATTGCTTGAAGAGAAGGCACGAGGACGGTTAGGTTTGAGGTGGTGGACAACACTGAGTTTATCTCAGCCTCCTGCATGGAAGTAAAGAGTGTAAAATAATTCATCCTGAGGACAATCTATAAACAGCAGCTGGTGACTTTTTAGCAAGGTGGAGTGACGTCCTTTGTGACCAGCCTGGAGAGGAATAACTATTATACTGAGCAATGACTTGAACAAAAGTACTTAGAGCTGTACAAAAATGGTAAATGACTGTCTATTTTCACAGAATAGATTGCCAGTATTTAAAGGGCAGAAGTGATGTTTAGGTCAGAATTGTTTTTTATTATGAAAAACACACGTTGCGTTCCACAACAGTTTGTCTCATGGATTCTATTTCATGGACTTGAATGTTAAAAACCAATAATGATGATAAATACGACTGGTTACCAATAACTTCAAGTAACCTGCTCTTATTTAATAGATAGAAGGGCTGTGAACCGTGAAATAAGAAACCCACATGACACAGTATTCCCATTTGGAATAAGACTAACTAAACATGGATGGGATTTCTCAAGATGCCCAAGGGATATATGTGCCCACTAGCATGACGGTGGGGCTTGCTGCTGACAACTCTAATTTCAGGTGGGGGTGTGGGCTCTCTAGTGTGCACAGACTGATTCATCTTCTGTATGTTTGTATCTGCTTTATGGATGAAGAACACCTCCATTGGAAAGGATTTTTCCAGTTGTGTGGACTTTTTTGTGGGGTAAAAAAGTAGAGCTAAAAATTTGAATGTAATCTTGCTGAAGTTGTGGTTCTGCAGACTTTTGACAGGCCCCACAACTTGCCATTTTTGACACTACAAAACTTCAGGGAGCAAAATGAGCTTGGGTTCTACCTTTTTGCATCTGGTATGCTGCCTGGAAACGGGCTTGTTTTGGATAGTCCTTCAGTACCCCTACTAGGTTTTAAGCAGGGACTCAGCTCCCTTAAATAGCTGGAAAAGTTGTCTCTGTTAATATCATCTTTCTTTCTAGCCATCATCACTGTCACCTACCAAATATTTGAATATAGAAATAGCAACAGACTTCCCTTTCTCATCCTTCTTGGCCAGCAAGAAAAATATTTGGGCATGAAAAGTGGTAAACATCACATTCCTGCTCAAGCATGAAATTTAAAACCCCAAAGATGGATATACCTCCCTATTTTGCTTATATTTTTAGCTACCATTATTTAATTTGAGGAATACCATTTCTTTGAAATATAGCAGAGATTTACACGCCCCTATTTCTATAGATTATACAGAATCTGTTCCCCAATTCCCTCCCCCCCCGCCTAATGCCGAAAGAGTACATTAGCAGGTGAACAGCCTTTCCTATTTTTTCATCTCTTTAATTTCATCATTTTGTCTTTACAGTGTGAAATGCCGCAGCCTGAGCCTAGGGCCAGGCAGAGAACTGATTTAACTTAGTCACACTGGCCTCTCTTTTAAGCAGCTCCCTGACACCCCTCTTGCAATTGCTTGCTCTAAGGATCCCCAATCCCCAAAAATATTGAAAGCAGTTAATATGTGACTTCTGCTTCTGATAAAATTCATTAGCATATCCCTGTTCCTTTCTGTTTCCCAAGTATTTGATATACATTCTTGTATTTAGGTTTTAAACCCTTTGTGGGGAAAACCTGATTTTGATCTTTATTCACAGTGCAAATCACTAGGGCAGCAGCAAAAACACCCCACCATGTTTTTTTATTGTGTTGTTGCAGCACCTGAAAATAAAAAGTAGACAATCAACCTATGTAAAACCTTTTTTCTTCATCTAAGAAATGTTTCTTCCCTAATTCGAAGCTAAGTGAGCTAATCTGTTCCTTCGTGTTGTGCATGTCAGTTAAGCCCACACAGACTGAGTTTTTTTCCCACTTGCTTGGTGTGACTGCAACACAATGACCAGCAGTAACAGTTGCGTTTTCGTGGCAGGGAGTTCAGTGAAAATGGGGAGTGTAAGGCATCATCATCCTCCACCACTTGCTTGCAGTTTTATTGCATGAGGGAAGCTGGAAGGCGCTGCCTGGGAGCATATTCAGGCTCTGCTTATATCCTGCTGCTTGTCATCTGGGCAATGATATATTTATCTACAGAGTGAGTCATGGCTTATGTAGCCTCTGACTCAGAGAATGGTCTTGTGAAATGGTGTTTGCTTTTGTGGAACTTGTTCACTTGCCTGAATTTGGGATCAAAATTTGTTTTTCAAGCATAAATGGGGAACCAAATGATCAGTCCCACTGTGACTGTTGGGAGAGGCACTCCATTGTCTCTCCAGACCTTGGGCCTCTGCTGTGTGATCAGAATATTGCTGTGAGATGAGAAAGGTTCATGTTGTCCTGCAAACTTGAATATACTTAAAAAAAACCCCAAATCAGCTATGAACTGTACTTACTTTAATCCATTGGTTAAATGCAGCTGCTTCTGATAGAGTTGATAACTCCTGATTAGAAACACAAAGAGAGAGCAATGAGTGTGTAAGCTGTGATTGGCTGTACCAAAGTACTCTTGCTGTAGCCTGTGGTGTAACCTGCTGTCTCTGGCCTGGATGATGTGACATGGAAGAGGAGGTGTTTGGTATGTGTGAAAAAAGGGGACATTTGTGTTTTTTCTAGTAATGGGATCGTCAACTCTTTTGACGATCAGGCCATCTACTTCTTTGGAGTATTAAGAATACTTGGCCTTGCTTGGTATTTGTACAGCATCTCACATATTATCTTGCAAGTGGAGAACTTTTATTCTGCCACAATACTTCTAACAGAGATAGATGTTGGTATGAGCAGGGACAGCAGATTATGCTAAGATCCATCTAAGTTTATTGCCCATGGCTGGGAAAGATGACACTTCCATTTTTCCTATGCTGTTAAATGTGTATTTATTTCTCCAATTTACTTCTTTTGGTTTTATTTGCCATCTGGCCAGGATGGTTTGTTTTAGCATGATAAATTGGCCATTTTCACTGAGAAAGACCTCAAGGAAGAACTTCAGAAGAGCTGGGTGTATGCCGTTCCCAGGTGCGAGGTGAGTGCTTAGCACTTCTGTACTTTAGGCCTCTGGGGCTGACATTTTTTAATCTGTCTTAAAGAAATATGCTCGTTTCCCTTAGGCCCCTTTCCAAGCTATGTTTTTAAACACAACAGACCATTTTTGCATCAGGCAAGAGTCTCCAGCAGGAACACTGTCTTCAATTACCACTGGTGAGCATCATATTTTTCTGTTTGTAGTGGCTTTGCTAACTCTCTGGCTAAGATCCAGTGTGAGAACCGTGCAGCAGGTCTTGTGCTTAGAGAAAGTGACCATCTTACTCACATCTGCAGCATTTCCGTAGCATATTCTACCATCTCCTTCATAACCTTTTGGGCACACACACTCCCAGCCACGAGAAGACTCAAACTGACAAGTTGCCTTCGAACAAGAAAGAGAGAAAATTTGTCAAATACTCACGAAATCACTCGAGAGCAAGGATGGCCTAAACAAAGAATCTTTGTATCATCTTCCATGGACCTCCTCTCCCTCCTATAGGACAAATTCCACCCGCTGAGGGTCCTAACTCCTCCCTTAGCTGTCCACCATGGACTGAGTCTAGGAGTCGAAACCCTTGCTCTACCCTTTCTTACTTACTCCCTAAATAAGTTGGGTCTTGTCCTGTCACTCAATTATGGCAGATCCATCCTTTGCTCCCCAGTGTTCTTGAATTCTGTCCCTGCATCCTGTTTGGCTTTGGCATGCGCTACGGAGCGCAGCAAAACCTGCAGGTCTGCTGAACACATGCAGCTATTATAAAGCTGATAGATGCCTATGTAGAGATGCCTAATTCAGTTAAATATCTCAACAGACTATTGCACCCAAAGTTTAATTGCTGGTAGAGAAGGAGCATTTATTTGCTCCAGGCTCGAGATACTCCTTCTGTACAGGCAGAGCTGGGAGCAGCCCTTACAGTCTGTCCTTAGCGTGTGTACCACACTGACGTAGTTAATGTAGCATTTTTGGTGCTTGTAGAACTGCTTGGAAAGTTTGTTCCAACTCAAACAGAAATTGCAGGCTGGAAATAGTAAGGAAGTTCTATGGTGTGCGCAGAAGGCAAGGTGTGATATGTATCTGAACACTTTGTTCAGGGAGTGATTTATTACTCACCAGATGATGGCATTTTCCATTTTGTTCCAGGCATGAGTTTATGGGTGTGCATTCAATTCCATTACCCCGAAATCCATCCTTACATTTGCAGTCATTCTATTGTTTCAATAAAACACAGCAATTCATTAAAATGATTAAAATAGTATGCGTATTCTAGACATGGGGCATTAGACTGTTGGTATTTCTGCGTAGCTTTGTTGACTTCAGTGGAATGACACTGATTAATATCTCCTGACATCTACGGACATACTTAATAAAACATATTTGCTGCCAGAACAGCACCATGTAGGAAGGAATGAGCTCTGGGACAAGAAATGAAGTAGACTGCTTGGGTAGAGTGCATTATGAAGAAATAACCTTGTGGCTGGGAGGGAGAGGAGAATTTGGGGAAGAAACAGGGTAGGAAGCATTGGCAGAGCAAACTGGGTGAGGAGTAGTGCTGAGGGTGGCAATGAATGTGAGAAGACTTACCTGACCTGGCCCGACGTATATGCAGGTGGCATTTTCATGGCACCCTGCTGTGGAGGGCAGCAGGCAGTTGTTGATGGCTGAGCAGTCCCTTCCGTCACCTGTCCATCCTGCCTGGCAAGTGCACTTGTGTTCTTCTGGGCTTATCTGAATGCATTCGGCCTGGTGAGGTGGCAGAGGCATCTGTTCAGGATAGTTAGGTGGCATCTGGCTTTAGGTGTAAGGGTTGTCTAAGCAACAGCGATGCCAGGGGATAAAAGAGCTTAAAACTGCAGTGAATATTGTGACTTCTCCACCTGCAAAAGTTCCTGGCCAAACCCTCCTTACTGCCTACTTTTCTATGGTGTCAGGCTCTATAGGAAAAGCACATACTTACATTGCTATTACAGCCACCTGGGTTTAAAGCAGCACAAGGATCAACTTTGCTGCAGCTCGTGCCATCTCCCTCGTAGCCAGGTTTGCAAACACAGCTATAGAGACAAGAGGAGCAGGGAGGCATTAAATGTGACAGGACAGCTATAAAGTGAAGCAATTGTTTTCCGCTGTAACCTGCTATTTATAGGCTGCTTGAAATTGGTAACCTTGGATTCATCATGCAAATAGCTTAAGTGCATACATTATGTTGTTTTCCCGAAATAGCGACCAGGTTTGTTAAAGTCAAATCAGGGATCCATCCTCTGCATGTAAGATGGGGAGTGAAATTAGAAAACGTATTCTGCACTAATGGGATCTTTGCAAAGGTGACCTAATAGCTCTAAATTAATTAAGAACTGAGAATGCTCTTTGTTTCAGTGACACACAAGATATCTTTTTTCCCTGAAACGCATGCAAGACAATGAACCTCCCTGTATCTCTTCATCCCCCCACTGAGATTAAACCATACTAGAGGAAATTTCCTAAGCATACAAGTTATGCAGCATCCTGCATACTGCTTTCTGCAGTGACTCATTATGGATTTACTGTGGCAAGAGACAAACTTGCCGCATGTGAAGGTGAATGTGAGGAAAGTGCAAGGCAGCTGTAGCTGCTTGAGTTCTGTAGTTCTAGAGTTTTATGACCTGTCCTGTGCGCAAATACTATCAGAGCTGTCTGGAGAGAGCTGTTTGTCCCTAGACTGCTTGAGAGCTTCATTGTTTTTCAGCAAGGCTCAAACTCCTACCTACTCCATCCTAAGGGATGGCTAGTAATAAGAGATTCTTAAGAGCCTTTGTAGATGTTATTAGGAAAGCAGCCTTCTGACAATAGTCTGATCCATATGCATCTATCTGATCAGCGTTGAATATAAGCTACAGGATGAGGCACTGAGAACTTAAGTACTACCTGGCAACTCAGGGTCGATGTGGTGCACGTTTCTGCTTATTTGCTGCACAAAAGTATTTCAGTGTCTCATGTTTGTATACTGTTTTGATCAAATGAATAGGAAAGAGATACATCATAGTTAATATTAATTAGATGCAGGTTATTGACTTACCTCACTGCACCATTGCTAAGCTGACAGTCTGCATGTGCATGGCAGAGCTGTAGGGAGGGCTCACAGGGAACAATCTGCTTATCACAGAGTTTCCCTGTGTATCCAGTCATGCATGATCCAGGAAGACAGATTCCATCGCTATCTATTCGGTTATCACACTTCCCATAAATGCAGAGGCAGTCTACCAGAAATAAATTACAATGTGCAATTCCACAGTGATAAAATGCATCTGTCCTTACATAGCGTTTCTTACAAATTGAATGCTCCTTTTTTTTTCTAGAATATAACCATTTGTATTTTTGAAGGCTCACTTTGTTGAGGAACTTCTTGTTTATATATCATACCCATGTATTTTCAGGTGTGTTCTTTGGATAACTATTTGAAATCTATTGTGTCTTTATAGTGCACTAATCTATCAATGAGTTTCAAAGCAGCAAAATACTATGCCCTAGACTATTAAGGCTGAAGTTGTTTCATTACACAACTTTTGACGTACTTTCAGTGATATGGGAAGTCTTGTAATACTTGTCTATGCATGGGCTAGTACACAGAGCAGCAACACAGACCTACAAACACTTTGCTGTGACTGGGGTGATAAGTGCTTCTGGGAGGCACACCAATGAGCCCAAAGGACAGAGTAAATAAGTCTCCTGCACCAAGAAGTGCCAGTTGTGACTAGTTAAGCCAACAAATACTGCTTTGGCAGGACTTGGGCAATACCACCATTTCTTAAGAATTTTCCATTTCTGTTTCTGTCCGTGTACCTCTGAACCCTTGAGTGAGATATGCTTTATGGATGACAGGCTCTTTTGTAGCAAAAAAGACTAAAAATTATTTTGTAGATGGGGAATAGATCTATATTTGATGTTGTATAATCTTAAATGTAGTATAGCGACAGAGCAGAGTTAAATCTGTCAGTACGTAGAAGATGACTGCTAGAACAACCTACTACTCAGTAGATCAGAAAGTATTCAGAAAGGCGGTCATTAAGTGGCCCTAAATACAAAGTGTTTATAGATCTAGTTGTTCTTAGATTACATGTGTTTGTCCCTGCATGTAGAATCTGTTCTGTTGAGGGTCAAACTAAACAGGAACAGAATAGCAAAGATTTTCTTTTCAATTAGTTATGTGAGGGAGACAGAAATTAAAAGAACAATACATTAATATAAAGAAAGCTATGACCCCTGCATAAAGCCCAATTAAGTCAGTGAGAAGATTTTCACTGATTCTGGGCTTATGATGAAAATACCCCAGAGACATCTTGCTCATCTACTCTAGAGAATGTTTAGCTAGCAGTTAACTTCTGCCGTAATGTTCTAAGGTCAAAAAGAAATATCCGATGCTTTTGAGCTGAACAATTATGGCTGTACATACCTTTGTTGCACTGAGGTCCATATTTGCCAGGGTCTGAGCAGAACTGACAGCGTGAGCCTTGAAAAGCCTCAGAACAAATGCAGGTCCCATTTCCATCCAGGCCATCCATGCACTGTGATATGGAAGAGAGTTGATTTTTATGTATAAATTGAAATAAATATTTATCCTTCCCCCAGATAAGAGAATATGTGCCTGTCTATATCATGACTGTGATAGACTACAAGGAGGAACCTCAGCTTTGATGAAAATGGTGTTTCAAAACAAGTTTTCCTTGTGCTTGTACTATTCCCTTATATATTCTACCTTCCTTTGCAATTTTAAAATGAGTGTGGTGAGCTGGGTCATCACCCTGTGTTGTTAAAGTAAAAGCATCAAAGTGGGTCACCTAGCCCCAACTTTGCCTGTGTACTGCATGTTGGAAGCATAGAAACTTGCAGTTCGGACATCTGACAGGGGATTTATTAGTTTTCCCTCCTCTGTATCACTGAACCTGACACTTATGGAAATCACTGCATATAAATAGAGGGTACAGCTCTTGTGGAACCTGGCATTCCTGTTCTGCGGAAGGGCTTCAGGGACTTTGGGGACACAGCCTATCCTTCCCCCCATGGCAGTGTAGGGTGTTGCTGGATGCTCTGCTTACCTGCCCATTTCCTGAGCAGGGTTTGGAGAAACCTCCTGGACATGGACTGCAGTCGGGGCCAAAGAAGCCATTGCAACACTTTGATTCCTGTGAAATAAAACAATGACTCATTTTTCCAGAGCCTTGGCAAGAAAGTAGTGCACAAAAGACAATTTTCCATCATGTTTGGCCCCTTGGCAAAGGCCTGTAGCTGGCTCTTGAAAGGCTTATATCGTAGCAGCACCGGCTCTGCAATGCTCTTGTTAAAACCAGGAGGTGTGTTGGCATCCCAAGAAAGGGATGAGCAGACCACCAGATTCTTCCCTTGTTCTTATCAGACTCATCAGTATTAGAAATCCCTGTCCTGTCGCCAGTTACAAATGTGCTTGTGAGTGCTTGCTCATACTTGCTTGTGGTAGTGCAGTGCAATTCAGAAGCAGGCAGTCTCCTGGAATATATGTTTTACCTCAGAGAGATGCCGTGAAAACTAGACATTCTGCTTTGATCTTCCTCCTCCCCAGTATGGGATTTAGCCCTTACACAGCCCTAAATGTTTTTCTCAGATGCATCTATTTTTTTGTTCGTGAATTCGGTACTAAGTCCATTTATTTATCAAGACCATGGAAAGTGTATTAGAAAAAGATTCTCCTTTACATGTGTGATTCAAGGGTAACAGGAATTATCAAAAGGCTCTCAAAGTTTACAGATTTGTAGACTTCTCTGCTTATTACCTAATGGTGGTCATGAAATGCAGAAGCTTGTTTAGAAACCCCAGGAGCTAGAAAGGTGTAATTACTCCTCAGGGGCTAATGACTTCTGCAAGCACTAGACTTGGCAAGCAGAGCAAGTTGAGTGTGGTTCTCAGGACCACTTCCAGTTCATTGTTACCCAACATTCTGTAAAGTCTTGGGGCAGGAGGGGCTGAGATCAAGGGAAGCCAAGCTCTCCTTTTCTTCATAGGTGAAGTTGTATGGGGCAACATTTGGGCTTGGAGTCTTATGTGAAAAATCTTCAGTTATGGAGTATGAGAAAGTTGTTGTCAGTAATGTACAGCAGCTAAAAAACCTCACTGGAATTTGCCTGGTATTTTGATCTAAGAGTTAACAGAAACTCCTCTCAGACCTGCGTGAAAGGGTATGGAATCTACATGGACATCTCCAAATCTCTCAATTCCAAAAAGAAAGTTCATAATGCAAAAGAAAATATTTTGAAAGCTTTTATAGACATTTCACCTCAAAGAACCATAAATTTGTACCTTTATTGTTATGTTGCAGGATCTAGCACAGCCAGTTTTTTGAAAGTTTGGGCCTTCAATAATGCATCTCTGTTTTGAGAAAGGCTGGAACGTGCAAAAATTTGCAGCATTAGTATTTCTAAGCAACTTACAGTTCTGTGATGCAGTCTTAATATCACAACATAATTTAGCCGGAGAACGGAAAGAACCTTGTTGTAGTGCTGCATTTTAAAAATTTATCAAACTGTGTATTTTTTCTTCATAAGAACTTACTTTTCAGTGTTACTGAATAATGGCACATAGGTTATTACTCAATATGGTATACAGGACTAACTACCAGTGAATTTTTATAACATGGGGAATAAAATTCCTGTGGTAGCTAGACTTCAGTTTTGTATGATGACAAACATGCAGCCAGATTTGCATCTCTCAAATATAAAGCAGAAGGAGGATTTTTCAATCCTTCACGAAGCTGCTTCTGCAGACAAATACTTCTGGAAGGGTGCTTGATCAAAAGTAAATTTTAACAGTTGTGAGGTCTATTTTAAATGTATCCCTCTTCTATTTTTGTTTACTAATTTTCAAAGCATAATTGTAGCAGTTCTCGTTGCTTACTTTTCTTTTCTACCAAAGCCTGTTCAAAATAGATCTTTACCTGAGGAAAGGGTCATAACTTCTGTGAAGTCTATGAGGGATCTTGCTACACTAAACAAAATAATGCTGAAATTACCTGCTGCTTCAATCATTGCCAAAACCAGAGTAAAATGCTGCCTATATTTATATTTTCATGCATTTTCCTGTGTTCATATCTGGATTTTGTGGCCACTTTATTTGGAGAGTAGTAATCAACAGATGAGGACCCCTTCACTCTATGTGTTTTGTACAGCTGGGGAATATGCCAGGGAACATCACTTACAATGGGCTTTGAATCCTGCGGACAGGTTGCTGATGCATGTGATAAACAACTTGTACAGACACCCTAGATGAAAATAAAAGGAATAGTCAGTTGAAAACGCATTATATCAACTTCTGAGATGCATTTTATGGACTGTATAACCTGTAGATTTTAAGTACTCCTGTTCTATGATTTTAACTGTCACAGTATGCATCTGGAGCCCAACAGCAGCCACTAGGACTATATCTACTTGTTCTGATTTTTTGAAGAATAGTTGTTAATTTCCATATTCCCCTTTTTATCTTCATCTGTCCTTTCCCCATCCCTTCTTTTAAATAAATGTCAGCTTCCTGAAAGAAGATAAACATGGGCACAAATGCACTGGCGCTCTTTGCTTAACTCGATTTAATATATTAATTACTGTTGTCTCTGGATCTGATGTGCTGTACACTTCTGTGAGAACTTTTTTATTCCTTTCTATGATGACCACAAATTAGTTGTCTTGTATACAGACAGTGTGAACAGAAATTTGTCTTATACATAGGCAATAGAGAGAAAAATATTCTTTGCTTCCATGCCTTACATCCTGTACTCCACTATGAACCAGCATTGTATAATTATTTTTATGTCTTCACCTTTCGGTTGCTCTTATCTGCTAACTAATTTATCACCATGTGATGGTGACAGAGACTGGCAATTGCAGCACTGAGGAGACAAACTCCAGTGGCAGTTTTCAAGGTGACTCCTATGACAGGCTCAACATGCAATAACTTCAGAGATGTTGAGCCTTTCAGTGAGGAGTTTTTCAAAGCTGTGATACTTGTGGCTGCCAATGTCTTACATTTCAATCAAGTTAGAATAAATCCTAGAGTTGGCATCCAATGTAATGCTTCACTGTGTTTCTTAATCAGCAGATAAGTGACCCTGACTCTGAACCTGAATGGCATTTTTCCCACTGATTTATCAGTGGAGATGTGGGGAAATAATCAGGCACTGGTTTGGATTTAGTAGTTCCTCATACTGTACAACACTTACAGGAATAAAGGACCAGACTTATAAAAGCATTTGGGCATCAAACAGTTGAGGCAGCAATGCCGCTACTGTTTTAAAGGTCTGTGGGTGAGATGTATTTTGGCAAATGTATTTAGGCATTATAAAAACTCTTTGATAAGCTGTACAGTCATGGCTGAAGTTGATTTAGGCTTTTAGCTTTCTTTGCATTTCTGAAAATACTTGCAAGTGTTTCTTTGCTCCTTTAGGACTTAAAAATCTGGGTGATGGCTGTGGAAAGTGTTTTATTCTGTTGGTATTGCTCTCTCTGCTGCTCAGTGCCACTCAGCGTCACCTATTTGCTCCCTTTCTCCACCTGGAATGGTCTCAGCCATTGATGTCTGCCTGATCCCTCTTCTTTCTGAGGATGGGGCTTCTGTCTCTCCCCTCTGCCTCACCACAAAACGGGGACAGGGAAATGTGCCTGCACTTCCACACAAGGTCCAATCTGCCCGTTGTCAGCAGTCAATTAAGATACTGTCTTTGCACCAAAGTGTGTGAAGCATAGACCTAAATTCTCTTCCAAGTCTGCTTGGGATTGATGACCTCTGGGAGGAGGTGAAGCAATATACTGAGTCCTGCGGTTATTACTCATATTCCAGTAGAGTTACATGGGTATGTATGTGTTAGCATCGTAGTTTCATCTTTAGGGATGTACAGTTCTCCTAGGTATGTACAACTGCCAGTTCCTACTGGCAGTTTGTTACTTTTTGCTGATACCACAGATAGTATTTACAAGGCGGCCTTGGTTTTGTTTTCTGAGAGTAATGAAGATGTGCGATGGCAGGTAAGAACAGTAAACCCACTGTTCCCTCTATTATTCTCCTTGGTAGCAGTGCTCTGGTAAAGCCTTGAACATTTGCCTATATCTTAAATTATGCATGAAGTTTCAAGGCTAACAAAAGTTCCTGACTTCAGTGTGAGGAACAATTTTTGTGACAGATGCTAATTGTTTTTATAGTGTTGCTTTAGGGTTGGTCAATGTCAGACATAGACTGTAGGTAGGTTCCCAGTAGGAAATTCAAATTACTGGAGTGTAATTTGAATTTGTAAGGTTTTGATCGCTTTTTATATCAGAGATTGCAGCTTGGTGCTCTGCCTGGTTTATATTATACTGCACGTACAGCACTTTGTAGGTACTGCCAGAGGTAATAGTTCTTTACTGCCAGCTCTTGTGTTTTCTACATTAAATTTTGATGCTGTCCAGTTCTGCTGGGAATCTCTCTCAAGGCTGTCTTTCTGGACTGTTGTAAGTTAAGACAGTAAATATTTTGCATTACAGTACTGGAACAGTTACTGGCCCAGATACATGTTTGAACAAGGTCCAATAACAGCTCATTGGAGCCACGCTTGCTGCAAACTAAAAGCTCGCCTGATACTTGATCATTCTTACCAGAAATAGTATCTGAATGTTACTAAGTGTGAAGGCCTCTACTGTGTTACCAAACTCAACAAAGCATGTCAAAATCCACCCTTTGAAACATGAAATGGGTTTGTCCTAATTTGAAGAAAACTGGAAGAAACTAGGGCTTAGGTGAAGTTGTGGTTTCTGAAAATAACGTATTTTTAATATATTAATATAAAATTAACTATTATGTTAATAATTTAAACTTTCTGGCTCCTTTTCTGCATATTTACTAGAAATGAAAATACTGCTTTGAAAGAGTTTCCCTGGGAGCTTGACACTGCTTACCATGTACTTGTATACACAAGTGGGATTCAGGAACAGAACTGGAGGAAAATATTTGACTGGAGAGACAACATATTTGAAGGGGCCAGTGCAAGAAGTAGATATGTTAAAGAGATGTAGGATGTGCTGTATGTAATTGATATTTTAGTTTCCAAAAATACTCTCATTTTCTGGACACTATTGAGAGAAAGCAGCAAAAAGTAAGCCAGAGTGCATTATATGGAGTAGTTAAGAGCCACTGATTAGTTGTGATCCTCTTACCATTATGATTTGACTTCTTGTCTCATCACATCGATGCGGTAGAATTGGAACAATTGTAGGTGGGATAAGGACTCCTGCAAGAGTATAAAGGCGACCATTTTTTGCATCAATATCTGTTTCTTCCATTTCTTCTCCACTCACCAAGACTTGTCCCTATGAAACAGTAAATTTTTGTTAATAAAATTTTCATAGCTTCTCAATTTCATACAATTTAATTTCAAGAACAACTAGTCATACTTCTTATTTGCTATCTGTTTTTTGTTATGCTTGTTTTACGCAAGAAGCATGCATATGTTGCACATTTTCTTGGATATTGATCTACACCAGCAGTACCTAATGTTTTCCTCTTAATCTGCACTGTTAGTCTGTGGAACTGGTGACTAGAATACTGGTCAAAATGGGAAAACTACTGAAGACTTCAGGCACTGATTTCAGTGGGCATACTTTGGCCTTCTCTCTGATAGAGGAGGGGTGGAAAGGGATAGCAAATCTGTGATCTATCCAAATTCACAGAAGGGAAAAAAAGTATTCTTTATATTTCTACTTATGTAATTGCTCTGCCTTTATAAGAATTTTTATAGATGCAGCTCTTCTATAGGACCTCCATATTTATAAAACATGCAAAAACCAGAAGAGAGTTCAATATATCAGATAAATTGGGCTTAGCAAAAGCACTGAAAAATTAACACCTTTAAAAGTGTTCAAAAAGTGTTCATTATGTTCATCAGGATCAGACTATAGTGGTAAACTCAAGGAAAGAATATCTACTCCAGGAAAGAATATCTATGTGTGCACTGTGAAGTGTCTAAAATAACCATAATATGTAGTAGTGTAATAGATGGTATTTTTCCTCTTTTTATTTTTTTTTTTTCTAAATTAGGCAATGCATAAATGAGGATAATTCCTGGACTCGGGCTAATCATAAGAAAAAAGAAACTGTGGGCTGTCCTTATGTACCAGTCATTTACTCCGCATTCTTCGTAATACTGACTTATAACAGCAGGTGGGAATCACAAGTTGAAAATTTCTGCCTCATTATAGCAAGAAATTCCTCTGATAATGTCCCCTCTCCTCCCTCTTTTATTGCCCGTACATGCAAACAGTTGCCTGGATCACAGAGAGCTGTTCACAAGTGGCATCCGCCTTTTACTTACAGTGCTGGTCCTGTTAAAGTAAATGAACTGCTTTGCCATGCTTCTGATATGCTCTATTGAGACAAGGCTGGCAACCTCTAGCTGAAATGAATATAAATTGATTGAAAGAAATAAAATGTCATTATTCTTTTCAAATCCAGATAGATTTCACAAGAAATGCCACTTTTCTTTTTAGAGTGAGAGAATGACCCCATCTGCTTTTCTCTGGCTCCATGGGCAGGCTTGCATTGACTAATCTGCTTTTTTAACGAAGTTAGAGTGATTAAACTTTAACTGAGATTGCTGGTTGCTGCATCGGAAGAGATCGTTGCCCAAAATACATTAATTTTTCTCCTAATTATAGCAACTAGTCTAAGAAAAGTTAACACCTTTCCCTAAAAATAGCCGTGTTTGCCTCCTTAGACCACTGCGGAAATGATGGTGCTGATATGCTATGAAGGGACATGTCGATCACATATCCCTGCTCTCTGTAATCTTGTGATGTGCCAGGTGTGACCTCTGCCTTGGACACTGTGAGCAGGGCCTTTTGCTAAGAATACGAGTACATCCTTCCTTCCCTGAAGCAGGAACTGGGTGGGGCTAAACTTCAGTCTCCTTCAGCCTTCATTGATGGTGGTATTGCCTGATTCTGCTTTTTGTTTCCAGTAGAAAATGAGTGAAAAAACAGGGGGCGTATTTAAAGGATGACAAAACCACCCTCTTCTGATAAACATGACTAATTTTAGCGGAATTGTCTCAGAGAGAGCTTGATTTCAACAGCAACAAGCACTTTTTGTGCTACTCTTTCCTGCAGACCTGCCAAGCTGATAGTACTTCCGGGACAGTGGTTGTTGCTCCACAGCAGGCTAAGGTAGTGGGTCTCAGGTTCAGGATGACTATACATATGGTTTTTTTTTCCCCACTTAGGCTAAATGTCCATCATCAAAAGGTATATTTTAAAGTGGAAATAATTACTTGCATGTGTAACTCCACACATTTTTAATTTGCCATGATTCAAGGTCTACCCCGTGCCTCTTAGCAGGGTTTTATTTTGATTAGTGACACTGAGTGAAAGTTTTCTGTTCTCTGTTAGTCTTCCAATGTGAAAACCTTTAATAAAGGCAGAGGCATAATTGTCCTTTGCAGCCTTGCTGTGCAGTACTGAGTGAAGGAAGTTCTTGGCAAACTTCTGCCTTCAGATTGGGAAAGGGTTTGAACATACTGTTACACCTTCAGGTCAGTAAAGCAGTGTTGAACAAAGTGTCTCACCTCAGTGTCGGAGACAACATGGTATCGGACCAGCTCCAGCAGCTTCCATGAACCCTGCCAAAGCAGGAAAGAGGCTGTTTTAACCCAAACCAAACCACACAAATCCAACCTGGCCTTTGAGAGGGCATGGAGATGAGAATGGCATCAGTGGCCATTGCTCCTGAAACTCCTGGGTCAGCAGTGATACTCAGCTCATGGCATGCAACCTGCCCTGTGGTGTCTGTCCCTGCCAAAGCTGACACCTCCCAGGAGAGGGGCTGTGGCTTTGCTGTGTGGCTGTCTGGGCAGTGCTTGCAGAGCAAGAGCAGGGGAACCAGGACCTGTGTGTGGGATTGGCACCTCTTCATAGGATGGGAGATCGCAAATCCCAATTCTCTCTAGGTTTTACCTTCATATTTAATTGTTAGAGATGGCTTAAGTCTTGGTCACAGGAACTTAGTTTAGATAAACACTAAACTAAGTGAACAAAGGAAAATGATGTATGCATCTACTGTTTATCTACATATGTATCTCCTGTTTAAGAAAGATTTGCATTATAGAAAGACTATACCTCTGCAGAAAGCAGGTAATCCAGAACTTCAGCTTTCATATTATTTACAGCCTCATTACTTGGAACAAAGACTGTGTAAAGTCTGTTGTCCTGCTGCAAATCTGTTCCCAGGCCAGTTTTCTGTTTTGGTTTAAAAATCAAAGTGAAATGACACATTAATATCGAAGAATATCTGAAAATACCTCCATAGGATTGTTTTTCTGGTTCCTTACCTCTATAAAAGATGTAAATTTGCTGTATCTTCCATTTCCTCGAAGTACTGACATTATGGTTTCCTGACATAAGATGAAAGCAAGATTTATTTTAGGTGGGAACATAAAAAAATTACCAATTATTATAAGACACTTATGAATTACTATAAGAATCTCAGTTATTACAGATTGATCTGCAAATGGCTGAGATGGTATATCGGCTTATAGCTAGGGCTTGTCATTGTCCTGAAACACTGCAGTCACGGAACATGCAAACAGTATGTGTACGGGGAAAGTATTATTGTCTTTTCATTCCGAATAAGAAAGGGTAGAGAAATAAAGTATTTGCAAAACCACCTTATAAAGACATGAACTTTCAAGGAATTATGCTAAGCAGGGCCCCCAAAACTTCCAAAATTATAATTTTTTATAATATTAGCTTTTGGGGGCAAGAATTGCTGCTTTGAATACAAGTCTTGCCTAGTATCTGTCCACATGTCCCTCCTTTAAGTATGTTGTTCTGGAATTCAGTGAGATGCACTGATTGTGACTGCCAGAGTTCCAAGGAACCACTCGAATGCAACCAAATCCTCTTTGAATCAGCTTGGCGGAAAAGTGAGTATCTATTTGCTGTGGAAACTGTGCCATTACCTTCCACTTTGAGTGCTGCTTCTCTGAGTGGATGCACAACGGCTCTGTAGGGTTTGTCTGGCTGCTGTCGGCCATCCTCATTTGCATTCAGTTAGTGTGAAACTATTTTAAAAGACAGACAGTCTTCACATATATATAGCTTATGGCTCACCTCTTTGTTGCTTTCAAATGTTGGCTGCATGTTGTCCATGGCTTTGTCAATAATGTGCAAAATCCCATTGGAAGCAATAATATTTCCCTGCAACAGTTTTCCTTTCCTCCTTCCTCCTTGGATTCTAATCCTTAATTGGTTATCCTGAAAGAAGCCAGGCAATAGATAGTGAGCTCTTTATTATGGAATGAACCAGAGAGAGTATGAGTGTTGAATAAAGTCTAACACTCCCTTCCGTTGCTCACACCTGCAACATTTAAATCTAGGGAGGCTAACTGTTGCTTCCAATGCTTATCAAGGAAATGGAAAAAATTCCTTTGGCTTTGGATTTGGACAGTGTTATTTTGTTCCAGAACAGCAAAGTTCAGAGGAGAAGCAGGGACAGACCCCATGGAGAGAGCAGTGGACCTAAAAGAGCTCTGATGACTGCTAGTAATAAAAGCCTGCCAGAAAATGATTTAAAATGTGATTGTACCAAAAGGGTGAACTCCCATAATCTTAATGGACTACAACGTATTTCCTTATATTATATGTGTATTTTAAACAACAAAATTTTGCTGATTCTGCACTGTACTGAAGTCTGCAGGAAACTAAGACAGCAATGATATTTTCCTGTTACAAATGGTGCACATATTTGTTAAAGAAATCAAGTAGATCTCTCTTCTCAAATGTCACTGATGTACTAAAACCATGAGAAGTACTTGATTTCAGCCTTCAAATAGGCTCAAGTCATTCATAGACGTTTAATGGACCTAAAGCAATGATTCTACTTTATAATATCTAATATATGAACTTTGGAGAATTTTTTTTTAAACTGTGGGATCAGACTGCCCTGATGTTTTCTGACATCTAATATACTGGGCTAGCTATGATTTTTACTCCATGTTTTTAATGATAAACTGCCATGTGCATTTTATTTATGTTGAAGTTTTCTATTTGTTGCATCATTCAAAGGATGCTGATCCTCAGAGGGAGGTGGGGTCTGCAGTCAGTCGGCACTTGCTCTGTGTGATTAGTACACACAAGTTTCCAGCATGAGCTCTGGGCTTTTCCCTCCCCATGCCCCCTCTTACTTCACCCAGGCCTCCCTGCATCTCTGTTGGTTGTGCCTGCAGATTTAAGATAAGTTAAATTTTAGCAAATAGTTTTAGAGTGGGCTATGTCCCTACAGAGGGACCTGGACAGATTGGAGAGATGGGCCGATTCTAATAGGATGTTTAATAAGTCCAAATGTCAGGTACTTCATTTTGGACACAACAATCCCATGCAGAGCTACAGACTGGGGACAGAGTGGCTGGAGAGTAGTCAGGCAGAAAGGGACCTGGGATTGCTGGTTGACAGGAAGCTCAACATGAGCCAGCAGTGTGCCCAGGTGGTTAAGAAAGCCAATGGCATTCTGGCTTGCATCAGGAATAGTGTGGTGAGCAGGACCAGAGAAGTTATTGTCCCCTGTACTCAGCACTGGTCAGGCCTCATCTTGAATACTGTGTACAGTTCTGGGCCCCCCAGTTTGGGAAAGATGTCAGGATGCTGGAGTGTGTCCAGAGGAGGTCAATGAAGATGATGAAGGGGCTGGAGCACAAGCCCTACGAGGGGCGACTGAGGGAGTTGGGGCTGTTTAGTCTGGAGAAGAGGAGGCTTAGGGGAGACTTCATTGCTCTCTACAACTACCTAAAAGGAGGTTGTAGTCGGGCAGGGGTTGGTCTCTTCTCTCAGGTGACCAATGGCAGAACTAGAGGGAATGGACTCAAGCTTTGTCAGGGAAAGTTTAGACTTGATGTTAGGAAAAAGTTCTTCACTGAAAGGGTGATTGGCCATTGGAATGGGCTGCCCAGGGAGGTGGTGGAGTCGCAGACCCTGGAAGTGTTTAAGGGGAGAGTGGATGAGGCACTGAGTGCCATGGTTTAGATGATGGTGTTAGTGTTGGTGTTAGTGTTGGGTTATAGGTTGGACTCGATGATCTCAGAGGTCCTTTCCAACCTTATGATGCTGTGATACTGTGATACTGTGATGTTAGATTGCTATGTCACTCTATCGTGATGCATGTCTAAAACTAATATTTGTTTTCACTGATTCTACTGTGAATCTTGATGGCTTCAGTTGAACTCCTGGTGCTGCATGGATACAGCTGTGGTATTTCATAATCCAGCAGCTGTCTGCAACCTGACATCTTGCTGTGGTAAAACCTTTAATATTCCTTGTTTAGTGAACAGAGAGAAGTAATATTCTTGCTGAAGCAGGCTGGAAGGCCACTTACCTTTTCTCCCTTTGATATCTCTCCTGACTTGCCAGTCAAAGTATAGATTACGTTAGCACTATTCAAGCTACTGGTATTCAGTTGACCAGCAATTACATGGAGTTTCACGAAGTACTGTGCTTTCTGCTTGTTATTCAGAAGATCCTTTACCTAGAACAGCAGATCAGAGATTTATTTCAATACAGGCTTTACCTAAAAGGAAAAAATAAAAAAAAAATCATGCTCAATTCTTAATTCCATTTGACTGTTATATTCTGAAATTATGTTTTCTTCTGAAGTGAGGTGACAGGGTCTGAACTATGTAGAGGCCTCCCTTGGTTTCAGTTCAGGTCAGATTACACCCTTACGCAGTCGCGTGAGCAGTAAGTAAGTCGCTCCAGAGTCATCCTGAATTCAGTGGAAGATAATTAATGCTGACTCATTGCACGTCAGACCACTTCTTTTTTTTTAAACTAAATCCATAATTTTTTATTACCTTTACTTAAAAGATAACCTGTAGGACCTCCCTGCTGAGCCTTAGTTCAGCCCCTGTCTCAACTAAGTGAAAAACCGTTGAGCATATGCATATAAGACAATCCAAAACTTACTTGAGGCATCACTGCATTCTACCCTGACTTGTCAAATTATTTTCCTTTTTTTTCCAAATAGGAAAAAGAACATCTATGGTCTCTAGTCTTAAATGTATTCAGAAGCGTACTAGCACAAACAAGTTGTTCTGAATCTGTTGAATCAAACCACTTTTAACACAGATTAGTTTTCTGAAGGAGATAATTCCCTCCCCAATTTAAAACCTTTTATGTTGTTTACTTACATTTGTGCCTTTGAGCCCCTTGTTTGTCGGTACAAGCACAGTAAATGGTCCCAGAGTACTCAGTGGCCATTCATAGACATTTTCTTATAAGAGAGGAAGAAAAAAATTTTAAAAATGTATTGAAAAGCTCATTGGAGGAAAGGAGTGTGTACCCTGTGCTAGGTATGCAAGGGCAGAATAAGAAAGAACACTATTTGTGATCATTTAAATATTAAGATTCTAAAACCTAAGCTGTTGAAAGATGAGAGGCAAATGGGATGTGAGATGAAGGTGCTGCAGTCTATTTGACACAGGATGAAGCAAAACATTCAGAAGGCTTCTGGTAGCCTGAATTCTGTGGCATTCGGACCAGGGTGGTAGACACGAAAACTTCATTTCTTTGGAGTTGTGTCTTTGCAGGAAGATGGCCTCCTGCTTTAAATTAATTCAGTCTTCATGGGCTGAGGGATGTCCTGGAGAAAACCTGCTGGTAGTGCAAATATCAGCAAACACGTAGCTGGAAATAAAAGCTGATGTAGCAAAAGTTAATTAAAGTTCATTTACTACACAGGTGGTATTTCTGTTTCCAAGATAGCAGTATGAGCCCTCTGATTCTGCAGATGAAGACATTAATTATTTCTAATATTCAGATCTTTTTTCCAGAGGCTTAAAGTCAGAACTAAAAAAATCTTTATGGTCTTTATAGGTATGTCTAACCAGAGAATACATTTCAAAATTAAGATGCTTCTACAGACAATATGGACTATTACGCTGTGTATTCTCAGCTTTTGAAAGACATTAATGTGGAGTGAATATATTGTAAGATAACTTTTGCCATTAATACATCTTTGTAGCTTCTGGCTAGTAAATCAAATGACACATTTATGTCCAGAACACAACCAAAGAACATAAAGTCTGGATTGTTTTCAACAAATGGTGGTGCCCAGCATGCTGGGCACTTTTCAGACGCATAAGGAGAAATGCAAAGCGAAACTGCAATTGAACTCTTTGCTCTGAGGCAATGGATTTAGGTATTTAGTGCTGAATGGGAAGGTTACTGCCAGGCTTTTTCCTTGGCCAGCTGTAGCGGATTCTTAGTCGGCTCTGGTCAGGAATTCAGGGTCTTTATTTTAATTGCTGGGTTCAGTGAAAAGGGCCAAGCAAATTGTATTAAACAGGAGGAAACTTTTTGTATTTACAAACTTAACTTGAAGATCTAGCTTGATTCTAGCAGTGTTTGTTCATAGCTCACACTTACGGCATTGCAACAGAAGATGATGAAGACAGCTATGCTGCTCTCTTCATGAGGTTGCTGCAATAACCATGAAAGGCTGGAAGCTGTGAGCTGTCACAAGGGCTCCACTTCACCTCTGCAGACAGTGTAGAAACCTGGAGACCCCCCAGTTGTGGCTGTGGTGGGGTGTCCTGAGGTTGATAGAGACCACAGATGGGATCAATCTCTTCCCCTTGCCTCTCTCCTGGTGAAAACAATGTCACTGACGATGGCTGGGAACTGGGGAAGAGGGACCCAGTGGGAATCCTGATATTTTTGACAGCTTCTATGCATCATTCTAGATCAAATCTCAATTACTCAAATCAATGAGGGCAGGGAGAGAGGTGGGATGAACCCACTGTTCCCACTATGGGGCAAAGCTGGTGACACCAAATGATGTGTGAGAGGTTGTGGGAATGTGTTTTGCACCTCTGCTTGGTAATTCTTGCAGATTGCACAGCATGCTGAGCAGTGCAGCTTTATCTGTTCAGAGAGAGTCTGCAGTGAGCAGTGTGTGCTCTGTGTCATGCCTTTTGCAGCACCATCCTGCTGGGGAGTGCTGGGGCAAGAGGCAGGGCTGAGCTGGCTCTGCTTGCGCACGGTCACTTACCCATGAGTGATAAGGCCAATGTCAGCTTGCCTTGCCACCGTCCTCCCACTTCAGCATTCAGGTCTCGGAGGCGCTCCATGATGTTTCCATAGCACACAAACCCATTGCCCACAGAGTCCCCCTGGCAGGTACACCTGTGAAGGGATTGTCATTTTAGTTGTTTGCTGATGCCCTGTAGTGTCAGCGAGGCTTTCACTAAACTTGCTGGCAGTATTACCTGTTGTTTCTTTCAATGCATTTTCAGGAATCATGAATGCATTTTAGTTTGATCTTCACTTCTACATGCTGTAAAGTGTGTCAGTGTGTGCGGCAGCCAGGTAGCTGTTTGTCTGATATGATGTCCTTCTGTCAGCTGGGCAAGGAGGCAAGTGCTTGTCTTGCAGGACCTCTTTGAATAGGGGCTACGTGATGCCCCTGACTGTGATGCAGCCTCTGATCCCCATATGTTGTGGTTGCTGGAACCCAGAAAGCTGCTGAGCATGCCTACCTGTGGGCAAGGAAAGGCTACAGCATAAATGTGTGGAGTGCCACCCTCATGGTGGAGAGGCAGTTGTGTGAAGCCCTCACTCACCACGTGAGACTTGGAAGGATTAATGGTAGTTATGTATGAAGGAGGTGATGGCAGTTCATCAGTCCTTGCCATAGCTGGACTGGCACAAAAAGGCAGGCAGGGGTGTCAGTTCTTTCAACAAATAAAAATTATTGTTTTTTACACTGCTCTTTAAGAAACAACCTTTTGGGGCAATGATACTGCTACTTTAACATTACCTTTCTTTCCTGAAGCTGCTGAAGCACAAGACCTCATGCTGTTTCAGATGTATACTTATGCTTCTGTTGTCTCTGCACTAGGAATAGCATTTCAGTCGCAGCATGCTAACTGTCTCCTGAGGACTCCAGCCTGTTAGAGGTTGTCAGTGATGAATAGTTGACCCAGTCCTATATATGTCCAAAGCAGGCTCAGGTTGTGGTGCCTATGAGAGTGACAGTCAGTGCCTCAGGATGGGCTCAATGTCCTCTCTGCCTTGGGACAGGCTGTATTTGAAGTAGCACATTGCAGCTAAGTTAAAATCTGAAGGAAATTTATGGAAGAACTACCCCAAGTGTCGGTCTGACATTTTTTGTCATATGAGGGAGGGGACACACCTCATGGAAACTAAATCGTATGACTGTGAAAGACCTCAGAATTCCAAGAGGTGTGGGGAAAAAAATTTTGGTTGTCAACATGATTGAAATATGCTTGCTGTTAGGTGCTGACATGTTTGTGAGTTCCTAAGAGCAACTAGGGCTTGTGTACGCCTTGACCTTGTGTCAGCCTGACTATTCACCAGGAGCGATAGTTAGTACTTTCTAAAAAATATGGATCTTTAAGCCTGCCTCAGCATGGGGGGCCATTGATGCCTCCTGGTTTTGTCCGTCTCACCTTTCTGTTGCACTCTTCAGAAAATCAGCCCCTACTTGCCTGTTCCTGGGAGACTGGCTGGTGGTGTCAGCTCAGTCATTTACTCATCTTCAGTGCTAAAATTAAAGTAAGCACTTGTCAACATGTAGCCCTCACAGAAAGAAACCCTAACTATATTTAGGACCCTAAACAACTATATGATATGTGTTGCCAAATATTGGCAATATTTTATTAGTGCCTTTCCTAATTAAATCTCTAGCATGTTCAGTATTCGTGTAAGCCCTATTCATAATGATTCATCTCTCTCGATACTTTTTTCCAAAGGCATCGTTAGAGAAAGAACATTACTCCACGCGAGCAAAAAATGATCTTTATATAACTAGTGACCTAATTGTTTGCATGTGCTAGTGGTTACAAACACACATCTGCCACTCACACCCCACAGTAATATCAACCTAATGCCCAATTATCCTCTGTTTCCCATGTGCACTATCTGCTGTAGCTGTTTCTCTAGTGACAGCAGTGTTATTTGCAAATCCCCACAGTCCCTGCAGTCTGGAGGGCTGCATATAGACTTGGAGTGGAGAGGTGCTGGGTTTTTGGTCGAGAGGATCAAGATTTGACTCCTGGTTCTGGGTTAAAATAGAAGTCTAAAAGCGCCTTCAATTTTAGGTTGCAACTTTGAGCGTGAGCCCTTTTTTTTTCTAAGCAGACCTCTTGGGTAGAGGGTGTAACTGTGGAGCCTGGATGAAGGGTTTAGGGTCAGGAGAAAAGACCAGCTCCTTTCTAGGGGCTGACTCCTTCCTTCTGATGAGGTAGATATTGCCGTAATGACGTACATAGCTACTATGCTTCTGAGCAGAGGAGAAAAACCTGAGGCTTCAAAGCAGCAGAGGAATAGTTTCCTAGAAAAAAGAAACTACCCTTGAACTATTGCACAAATCAGCTCAAGGTTTCAGAATAAACCTCTCTTTCAGTAAATGGTCATAAAGAAGAAGATGGTTAAATGTAATAAATTTTTTTCCTTTCATTTCCAAGGACACAGTGAACTGCAGAAATGCCTATGTAGTTTCAAATTTCTTTTCTGAGGACAGTATTGCTTATAACTCAGTGAGTTTCCAACAACATCATTTGGATTTTGCTGCCAAATGAAAGCGTGTAGCACTTCAAAGATTAGCACTCCTAGGATGGGATTGAATCCCTCAGCTTGCCCATCCCCTCACCCGTTCCGATGTAGTAATTTACTGTGGCCAGGCTCAGGAAGGACCCAACTAGGTGACTAGATCAGTTTTATCTTAGCTTTGTCTTGAGGGTCTGGTTTGCAACTCATATTGAAAGTGGTTGTAAAAGTTTTGCTTTATATGCACTGTGTGCTGAGAGGGCCAGGTGCCTCCAAAGAGGAACAGCTTTACAACAAACTCTCCTGGACTATTTAAACTTAGTTGTTTGATATTTTTATAATATCCTGCATGGACAATATAAGCAGGTCTGAAAAACATGGGAACTGTTACTATCTAGCTTACTCAGGGGGGGAAGAGAATCGTATCTTTCTGGAAAAGGAGAGCTCGGCTTTTTGTGTCCATTTTACCTGAAACTTTTGTAATAGTGTTTTGTTTTATGAAGATTCTAATTTCTGACATTGAAGACAGAGTCAGAGTAACAATAAGAAAGTAAAAAAGAAAATAATTGAGTTTAGTTGAGAGAAAGCCAGTTGTTCTTGGAAACTAAGGAGGTTATGTTTTAATATGCAATATAATTCAGCACCAGTTGAAGCTCTGTAGCCTCTGGGCAATGCTGAACATTATTTCTGTGTTGAAGCAGCACCATAGAATGGCAGCACTCAGTTGGGAGAAGATCTATATGTGAACAGAAAACAGAGACAATCTTCATGTTCCAGGAGGATGCCTTTCACAAACTAAAGGTTAGTCTTTTCTACATCTTTATCTGTATAAGAAATTTATTCTTATACAAATGATTTAATTCTGGAGAAAATAGAAGTAACTCCACATGCTAACAGCAAAACTACATGTCTAATAGAAAGAAAACTAAAACAAAAGAATGAAAGGAACACAGGTTTACAGCCTCTGTCACAGCTTTGTGTTTTAGAAGAAGTAAAAATATCCAACAAAAGAAGCCCTCCCAAACACATTTAACATCTGGGATGCAGCCAAAATACAGTAAGAACTTGTTTTATCAGAAACCATTTACTATGCCCAAATTTACCAATTAATGTTTTTCTTTGCAAAGTTCCTCTTTCATAAATTCATTTTCCTTAGTTGGAAACTATTCAGTACAGTTTCAGGTTTTTGCCAAATGGATAGTTTTAATTTGACTTGAATCCCACCCCTTTCTTTTGCATTTGTTTTTTTTTGCCATTAAATGTCAATGAATGAACAATGTGCAAAGCATTTAGATTGCTTGTTTCCCTCCTCAGTCATAAGTTTTTAATTTTCCCATTCCAAAATTCTAAATGCTTCCTCAGCTGTTGAAAATTGAGTTGAAACAGTGAAACAGTGAAAAATTAAGAAAGAAAGGTCCTGGTTTATGTGATGTAGAATTTAATTTTAAATTTTCAACGCCCATTGTGCAGTGTAGTAGTATACTATTCTAAGTGTAGTATAAGTATATACTGAGTGTAATTTGAGTAGTATAATATGCTCTAAAAGTGAGCTAGGGGTATTTTAGGTAAACTTGTCTGACATGCACAACTTACACAAAAGTAATGTTGATATACTGTAAGAGAAAGCTGCATGATGAAGCAAGAACTGGAAATAAGAATACTCTACTGAGTGAACAATTTCTGTCTGTAGATCTATATGATAAATAATTTGTTCCCAGCTTACAGCTAATGGCCTGTCTTGTCTTTCACATTCAAAACCTCAGCTAATATTTCAGGACAACCGAAATGTTCCCCACTGGGCTATAGAAGAATGTAATCAAAATTCTTTGGTTTAAGGTAGCTTTGTTAAGTTTAGTATTAAATCTTATTTTCCTTTTAACATCTGTGTAGCAAACTTCTGTGCAGGAAAACCAACTCTGCCAGAAGTTTAGCAGTTTCTCATGTGCTTGACTGGAGGCTTTGAGGAATCTGCAGAGGCTAATGTTGCTCTCACAGCATGGAGGTCAGATTCCCTAGTTGTATCTGTATTAGTATACCAAAAAGATCCAGAACTCCAGGGCTGTCCCATGGTAATTAATGCTAATTAATTTTTAGCATGCTGCCTGGCATGTTTCTGGCCCACACCAAGTAGCATTTTTCCCATGCAGTGCCCAGGCACCTCTTAAGGGTTCCATGCCAGGGACTGCTGCCAAGAGGCAGTTACTCTGTTTTGGAAGAAGAGACTTTGGCTGTAAGGTAGATGCTGCTGTTTTCCCTGAAGAACAGAAAAGAGGACTTGGTCCTTTTTATTTACTAGTGTAGAAATGACCTCTGTGTGTTATAAAAACCCCAAACTTCATAGGTATTAAAAAATTGGTCTGATTAAATTAGACAGTACGATTACTGGCTGACCCTAACCCCATTAATTCTTGTGGTTTGTCCTTGATGAAGAAACCATTAATGATAACTTCAGGATATGTTTATCCACTGGACTTGTTTTAGGAACCTGTTTACTAGGTGAAAAGGGGCAAACTAGGTGAGAGCTTTAATAAGCAAAAAGACTCACGTAATCTGTCCTGGTGCAACTGTTGTGCATTTAGCTTTTTTATGGCAGGTGTTGTTTGTTTCACAGATGTCCTTCAGGCTGCATCCTTTCCCAGGCACAAAGTTTGTGTAATGCTCCTTGCATTCACAGTGGGACTAAATCAGAAGGATAAGAGGGGAGAGAAAAATGAGACACGCACAAATTGTGGATTTCAGTGTGCTTTCTGGAACTAGGGTTTAAAGACAGAGAGCCATAATTAATGTGTGAGTTCAGATGCAAGTATAAAGCTTATCCATATTTATACAACTCTGTTTTGTATTTTATCCGCTACAGAGAACTACTGACTCTATGCTTCAGATAAAGCCCTGTAAACTCACTTCAGTGACCACAGCACGTTTAAAATCAGTGTGAGTAGGCCAAATTGTTTACCTGTGCTCCCACAGCCCTTTGCTTCACAAGTTGAGTGCCAAAGCATACTACTAACAAGTGAGGTGTATCAGCACTGCTGATGTACACACCAGCCTGTGTGTGCTACCCACATGCAACTGACTGAGACACCCATGAGCGGAGCAACTTATATAACTGTGGGCGGCAAGAAGACCCTGGATGACCAAGTCCCTTTTTTTGACATTTCAGGCTGTCCAGGCAAAATGGGCCTGATCTTCAGAAGTCTCACTTTCTTGATGGTGCAAGTTTTACAGACAGAAATCTGAGCGAGTTCCTGACTGCATGAATAATATGCAGCCTTTAAATATTATTTTTCATCAGTTGTCCTCAAAGACCCAGATTACTTCTTTGCTAAATACAGCTACTTTAGGCATATATCTGTGGCACCTGTGTAAGGATCCTACTGGCCCTACAAACCCTCTGTGGTCAGACAGACAAAACTTAACTGGGTGAAGCTTCATTTCAGTGTCTCCATTTTGGGAAGGGAAATCTGAGTCAAAATATCCTAGGAAAAAGAACACTATTGCCATTCCCATTTCAGAAGGGGAAATATGATACACAGACTCTGGAAAGGGAGGTAAAAGGACTCACTCCTGGTCAACACTAGGGCTTATGCCAAAGCTAGGAGTAAAGCTTGCTGTCCCTGAGGCCTCCCTCTGCTTTCTTGAGAGAAAGGGTAATTTCTTTTTAGGCAGTTGACATAGGAAACACCTGGGGCACTTATTCAACACTAACCTTTCCTGGACCATCATATACGCAAATGGTGGACTCTGCAGGGCAATTCCCATATGTTGCTTGGCAAGGGTCTATGGGTAAGCAGACTTGACCATCCCCTCTGTAACCCTCTTGACAGGTACATTTGTGCCAGTTTGGTCCGAGGTAAATGCAGTCGGCATTGGGATCGCAGACCTTTTTGGAGCATGGGTTGATAGCTTGTGGAAAAAAAAAAAAGTGAACTAAATGAATTATTACCTGCAGTTCTCGAATTGAAGACAAGGATTTGCCAGAGAACCTCCGTGCCAAACAAAGCCTGGGTAGACTAAATTTCTCGTAACAGCCAAGTTTGAACTATTGTGGTGACATAAAGACAGAAAGTAGGAATGTGTTTATACTAACGTAGCAACCGACTGTTTGCTTTTGAACAGAAATGATCTCTTAACTTGGCAAATGGAGTTATAAACAGATTAAAACATATAATGTGCTCGTTAAAATATCACAACTATTTCCCTGTGCTGCGGTAGATTTTAACCAGAGAAGGTGAGGTAGTTGATACGAGGCCTGTACAAGCTTTAAGCACGTGTTAGATCAGTTGAAAATATTTCTCAATCCCTTCACAAGACAATAGACCTTCACTGTTTTCTTTCCGGTAATTAAACAATATAATGTCATTCACCCAGCTATATGGAAAACTGGCCAGCAAGTACTTTAGTCGTGTCTTCCACATTGCTGTACTTTCAGGACTGGACTGAAAGCTCACTAGTTATTTCTATGAGCCCTTTTTTTTTCCGAGGCAATGGCATTTTTTGTCCTTATTTATAGTCCAGCAGTGCTTGGAAAGCATCTTCTCACACTTTTGCTCCCAGTTTAAGATAAAAAGAGTTGGTGCTACTCATTGTCTTCCCCTCTCCTCCTCCCTTTCTTCCCCCTCAGTGGGGACTTGAGGAAGTTGGCAATGCTCAGATCCTTCTCGCTGTTCCTGTGAGAAACCATGCACATACACACAGTCACATGCCTAAATGGACCATAAAGCAATGACACCTCCAAGATGACTCTGGTGCAGCCACTACTATCCTCACATACGTGCTTCACTGTGCTGGAGCTGCTTATTCTTTGTTTCATAATCAGTCCAATGTAAAAGACACTGGCTTAAGCCATAGCTGGCCCCAGTATCTAAAGGCACTGGGACAGAGGAACAAATTCTGTGCTGGCTGCATTAACGCAAAACCCAAGAGAGGTAAGGATACTACCACCTTCCTTCTCTGCTGTTTCTTGCAATTGCTTTGTCTCTCCCTTGTCTATGCTGCCTGCTAGAAGAACCTTACATTCCCTGAGGAGTGACTTTCTAATATCTTGTTCTTGGATGCTCTTCAAGTCTACTCAGAGATGACTGCCTCACTGTTAGGACCAAGAAGGTTGAATTATATAATGTAAACATTCCCAGAGAGGATAAGGAGGATTGTATTTCTGGCTTGATCCAAGCCAACATTTATTAAGTTGAGGACTCGATAAAGACAATTAAGGTAGACTTTTACCTCTAGCTGAGATGTTATTACCTTTATTCCATAAAAAATAGGAAAGCTAAAATTAGCTTGTCTGTAGGTTTGGTGAGGAAGCTGAGCCCTCACATAATGGATATTTGATAAATATAAGTCCTTGGTTGCTGTTGTTGATTTTTATGGAAGCAAACTATGAGGTTAAACTTTTTCAAGTACGGTGATTTGATAGTAGTTGATTGGTAAGCACTGAAGATAAATTTTCCCTGCTGTGTGTTTCAAGGGGTTTTACTAGTTTTAGCCTGGCTGCATGGAGTGAAGATTGCCAGCAGGTGGACCGATGTGTTTTTGGAACACATTTGAGGGTTTAGCTTCATACAGAAGGAATCTAGTTTATGCACCTGAGACTGCTTTAGGGTACGAACCCAAGTACAATTAAGTCAAGATGACGGTGCGATTTGTTTCAGGAGTGCATTCAGTACCTGATAATAATTATGATGTTGTGAGGTTGTATCCAAAGAACTCAGTGGACATGAAAATTACTCACGTTCACATTGTGTACCATCCCCGTGGTAGTTGGGCAGACATGTGCATTGCAGTTGTTTTCCATCCTCATCTAAGGCAGTGCATCTGGAGTTTGTAGGGCACCGCAAGGCCTCACATTCCGGTATTGCTGAAGGACAGAGGGTGGTATGTTAAGCTGTATAGGCACGCTGTGAGATCTTGCATCTTGCAGTAACTAGCTCAAAGTATGCCTGACCTGGGGATCATTGATCCCATTGCTGTTATCATTATTTTGGTGATTGAAGAGGTGGTGATGGTCATGAGAGCTTACATACATGGTTTAAGGTTTGATGTATGTTTGGTTGCTCTGAGATCAGTTTTACATTCATCCTCAGCAACTCTAACTGTATTAGAGCTGTTGAATATATCTTATATAGAAAGCAATCTACTTACGCTGATCACAGGTGAGACCTTTGTATCCAGACAAGCAGGTGCATCTTCCATCCCCTGTAGTTCCACTGTTGCATACTCCATGAACACAGTTGCAGACTACAGGGAGAGATGGATGGGCTTTACTGTATAATAATGACGTTTGGAAAGACATTGTTAGCGGTTACCCACAGCAAATAGTGTCCTGGCCAACAACTGTTAAATACTACATAATGTGATTTTTCAAAATCAAGCTTTGACCTGAGTTCCTGAATTTATAGGATTCCATTAATGAGAAGATCAATACTCACAGTTGCATACATCAGTAAGTAACATACTGAATGTGTATTTACTTAAAAGAATAATTAATCACTGTGTAGGTCTCAGGGTTTTTTTGGGTCCTGTTCCAATATTCTGTCATTTCTGACTATAAACTTTAAGACAAAATGCGCACAAGACTCCATATTCAGAGTCCAGGCAACTATGAGACCCTTTATAAATTGTTTTTGAAGACTTATGTATGCTTAAAAAGCTTTGTAGCTGTAATTATTTCGGTTATGATGATTGTTAAAAAGGCCCTGTGCAGTTACACTTAGAAAAGCCTTTAAATGTACAGAGTTGTATTGGAAACTTCATGTTTAAGCTGCAGTAATGTAAATATATCCTTTTCTCTTTGCAAATACATCCTATGTTCATGAAAAGCACCTACACTAATGGATTAGTAACATTCTACCTGTGTTAGTAGTCCTAGTAGAAATAACAAGAATGTCTAAAGCATTAATGAAAAGCAGTCACAAATGGACAGTATTCATAGGTGCTTAGTAAACTTGGGGAGCTTGAATATCTGGAAGGTGACGTGTAAAATGTTGCTTAAATTAATATGCATTTGGATCCTTCAGTAGCTTCTTGGAAAATAATTACATTTGCAATATTGAATTCACTAAAGTATCCTACTTTCATGAAAATGTTGGCTCACTCACATTTCTGTGTATCAACACTGGCATCCAGTGGACAGCTGGTGGAAAAAGTACCATTGAGTTAGCAGTGGTGTAGGATTAGTGTAGAAAGACCATAACAAATAGTTTAAAGTGAGGCCATTTGTGACTCTTTAGAAGTAACTTTATGTAGATCTTCAGGGAACAAAATAGAGATAAACAGCTATTGCCACTTAATAAAGAGACATTTCTTAGTTTTTTTTTTTTTTCAGGCTCTTTGCTGTTGTGTCTGTTTCATACCCAGTAGGGAGGTAAATAAAATAATAGAAATCATTAAGAAACAGGTAAAACTGGAAAAATATTATACAAATATATACACCTGTGATACATATAAGTCTTAAATAGCGCACATAGCTCTGACCCCTCCCTTGATGTTCTGATTCTCCTAATAGAATTCGGGCCAACCAACGGAATGATCTACCAGCTAAAAACCAAAACTGAACCAAATTCAGCCTTTTTCACACTTTTGAATAAATTGTGGGGTTCCTTGGCAAAGAACGTTGTAGACAGCAAAACCAGAACTGGACTCAGAAGAACGGTAGATAAATTATGGAGGACAGGTCCAGCAGGAGCTTTTAAACATTACAATTTCAATGCAATCTCTGTCTGCTTGTACTCTTTCCCTAGATATCAACTATTGGCCTCCAGTATGGGATAACAGGCTAGAAGGACTTTTGGCCTGATTCAAAATGGTGGTTTTTGAGTCAGATATTCTGATTCTAATACCACGTGAGTATTTTAGGCCTTAATACTGATGCTCTGGTTTGTAGATATATTTAAAAAACTTACCAAAACACCATCAGCCACTATAAATTATGCATTTGATATCTTTCCACCCAATATTTTAAGTACAATAACAACATCCTGTATTTAGATAAAATAAATGCAAATCCATAATTTTGGGTGAAAAGTGGAAAACATGATAACTGGCTAAAAGAGAGGCATACCTGCAGGAAACACTGTTGGCTATAGTAAAGTTATTCACGATGAAATTAAGATATTTTTGTAGCACTGTGTTGTCTGTGCACTCCTGAGATCAAACCAGCCCCACTATGAATGATGAATTGAGTAGCTGCCTATTTTTTTTGCCTGGTGTGTTCCCTGAAGCAGGCAGCAGCTCTTGATGGGAAACTGTTAGGCCCCCTACCCTTTTTACTCTGATTTCTTAGAGTCTGATTACAGCTTATACTCACCATTTTTTTTCCCTGCTTCAATGAAAAAAGCACAGTCTTACCTGACGTGCAGTAAGGACCAAATAAATTATCTTCAGCACATTTTTCACAGGCTGTCCCACCAAATCCTTTCTGTGAGAACGGAAATGAAAACTTCAGTCTCTCATCTATCTCTACATAAATAGATGTATGTTAGCAGCCTGAAAACAGCATCTTTAGTTGTCAAAAGAAACATGAGAAATTAAATCAGCGAATCTGAGATGACTAATCTAGAAAACATTGTCTTTTGAAGGATTTTTTTTCCTGTCTGTTTTTATTTTAAATTTTTAACTCTTATCCTTCAAAACAAATTAGATGTTCTAAATATCAAGTAAATATAAAGAACAACAATGAAACCTAATGTCTAAATAATGTTTACATTTGTAATGTTGTGTTTTCTGTTGCTCACTCTTTTTTACAGGTCCCCGGATGTGCTGTGCATGCGAGGGAAAGATTAACCAGTAGGGGGCAAGGTAGAAAAGATTCAGTTTAGTTTTTTTTTAAAAAAACCTTTTTTTTGCTTGATTATAAAGCATTGCACATTGCACTCTCAGCAAAGGAACATTGTATTCAGTGTATAGTCCCAAATATGAGTACCTTCTTATTAGGGAAAAAAAGTTGTAAGTAACAGCACACCTTAAAAAACAGAGGAACTCAAGCCACCTGTTTCAGGAAGACAAGATAGAAGAGCTCTAATAATTTCACCTGAACATCTTCAAGTCTGTAGAAATAGTAGTGTGAAGATCAGCTCAAACCACACCAAAAATGAACTCCAAGTAGATCATCTGTACTATTTCTGAAATGCTTCCATTTTGTATATTTATACAATGTAATATGCATTATTTCTCAGCAGAGCTTACATGCTGTTGTTATATTTTTTTGCTTTAAAGGAAAGAACGTACCTGACAAGTGCATGTTCCATCCCCATTTATACCCTGGGAGCAGCGTCCTCTCCCGTTGCATGGTGATGGAGCTCCTCCTGGACAGGCTAGAAATGACAACCTTTAAGTCATCAGCCAACAGGCTCTGACTCTTATGATCCACTTGTACGTTGGGGGTGGCAGCCTTGGAGGCTGCAGGATTTTGGGCCAGACTGGGACCTCGAGTGACAGCTTCTGCTTTGCAGCTACCCAAATCTTTTCACTAGAATCTCAACTTCAACAGAAACCATCAGTCTCTCTAGTATGGGAATTTAATCTGGTGATTATTATCAAAGGATTGCACAAAAAAAAGCTTTCATATTCTAAATTACCATATTGATTTTGTCTCTGCTGATTTTGATAAGAGTGGAGGTTTCCTGACCACTTCTTCTGCATATTAATACAACTCTGATTGAAAATTTCCTGTCTGAATTATATTTGACTCTGAGTGTTTAAATAAACTTTTTCTTTCTCCTACAAATAGCATTTGCTTCATGTGGAAGGTTTTCTCCTTTTCCCTGCTGCCATAAGACTGTGATATTTGATTCAAAGGATTTCTGAAATTGGAATTTGGGTATCTCATAACCTACTTCTGTCCAATGTGCTGTGGTTGTTAGTAAAACTTGGCAAAGATGTGCTATGGTCTTTGGAGCTTCTGACACTAAAACCATGATCACAGACAATGGTATACTGGGTGAAACAGAGGTTGACTAAAAACACCAGCCAGAAGGAGAGGATAAGAAATAATGACTGCATTTCTAAATCAAAATAATTTGATCTTTACCTGAAATTTGTCAGTATTTCAGTTTTTACTGAAAGTTTGCTGTAGGAAACACGTATTACAGTCCTTTTTAGGCAGCTTGCTCTATATTTTTTTTCCACCTGTGTGGAAATCCTTATTATTTACAGTTGTACAACCTCTCTGTGGAAATGATTTATTAACTCCCTTCCATAAGCCCTTCCTTCCCATAACTGGAGTTCCTGTTACATACCGTAATCCTGATGCAGGTGGTATCTAAATTCTTTTGCCCTCACAGGTTCTTTCCTTTACCATACTGGTAAGTTCATTGCCTTTAAAGCATCTCAGTTCATTCTACATTGTGGAGATGGGAAGCATTGGATTTATGCCCTTACTGAATAACTTAATCCTTATTTAAAATGTTTAATTGATGCACAGATTTTCATGAAAATGAATTTGGTTTGGACAGAGTGGATATGAATATGTGTACACCTAATTTTAGTGAAGGCTTGGGCTTTATGCCAGTCTTAGTATTTCTTAATTTATACCTTAGAGAAGACTATGTAAGGCCTGTTTTACAGAGGGATTGGGTGTGCAGCCAATTGGGGCGCTTCATGGAGAGGAAAGGGGACATCTTTCATTCACATCATATGTTTCAGCATGTGCTATCATTTAAGGAAGTCAGAATGCTATTTAAGACTTAATTTTGTCATTGTCATCAGATGCTAAAAGTGAAGTAAACCCCTAGTCAGGGATTTTTCTCTGGCCTCAGGAAGGACCAGCTTTCCTCCAAACATTTCAAGGCGTGCTGTATGTTCTTAGAGAGATTGTGATAATGCACAGAGCAATTTTCTTCCTCTAAATGACAGCAGAAACAATGCTGAGACCTTGATTCTTTCCTTTTATCAGCCAGGAAGTTTGTCCAAAGGAAGAGAGGGCTTCCTTGCCTCTGCAGCCTGCTGCCTGCAGTGGTGTAGGCTAGGCTCTGGCTCAGGGGCAGCGAGATCTATGCCTCTCTAGAAATACTGATGCCCCTCGTGTGGTTTCCCAGAGCACTCTGAAGTATGTGACAATGGTCACACGTAGCATTGCCTTCTTCCTGCCAGGCACTTAGGCTGAATTTTGTGGAAAGATCGTGTTTAGCTTCAGAAGGAGACATGACCACACAGTACGTATTCGGGTGTTTGCCTGTCTTTTCTATAGAAGAACCCGTATGTTGGGGTTTGCCTGTTTTGCTTTAGTAGATAAATTATTGGCATTGAAATAATTGCTTGAGCTAACATTATATTTGTTTACCTATTTTGTGGACAAAAAGACTTCACAGACACTGAACCAGACCTTGACCCCATTAACTAAAGGAGGAAATGCTCTGTTTGGGCAGGGAAACTTCCTCTGTGGGTACTGATGCCCATCTCAGCAGTCTGAGGTTTGATGCACTTGTGGTGATGCTGAAAGGCTTTTTCCTGCTGAAGGGGCAGTGGGAGGAAAGGCACTGGTGATTACTGGTGCTTCAATAATGGCCTTTAGCATTCGCTGGTGGTTCAAAAAATTGGAGGGAAAGAGTGTTTCAAGTTCAGCTGAAAGATAAGACTCTCCTTGCATCAAAAAGTGAAGAATTAAAGAGAAGTATTTCTGATGCAGATAACGGTATTTTTGACCTAAAATACGTATTTATATTTGTAATTTGAAAATTTTAATTTTTAAAATATATTGTGGGCATCCCCATGTGAAAAGTCATTTTGCAGGCATTGACTAAAATTGTTTATTTTGAAGATCTCAAAACCAAGGAGGTTTCCTGAGTTTTCTGAAATTTTTCTATGATTTTATTTCTTTTTAAATGAAGATTTGAATACATGTTTTTCTCCAGATCCTCTAAGTTTTGGCTGGAAACTACTATTTATTTCCACTCCTACAACAAACTCTGAGGAGCAAAGTTCTCATGGAAATAGTTCCTGAAAATAAGAAATATCACTACTTTTCTTCTACTCAAAATCTGTCAAAATAGAAAAAAAGAGCTTACCCATGCAATCTGGGCCCCAGTGTCCCTGGCAGCACTCAGGTTGTTCAAATTCCTTCATACAATGATGACGACATCCCGGAAAAGAAAGTGTGTGTGTTTTAATTTCTAGATAATATCTGAGGAAGAGAAGTTGAACTGCTTTAAAGTACAAAAACGTCTCCTGTGAGAAAAATGAAATCCTTAACCTCCTCTTTGCCTTTCACTGCCAGATAAGAGCACTTTAAGTTGTATTGATTTGCCTTTTTTTCTTCATTAAAATATACATTGCACATCAATATCTGAAAAGATACTTGGAGCTGTTTCTTTTGCGTAGTATAATTATCTGGTTTTTAAATTTCTGCATTCTAAACACAGTAATTTTCTCTAATTTGATTTGAAATAGTATTTTAAAATTTTAAATGTTAAGTAAACTAAAAATAGTTACATTTTCCCTAAAGTACTGTGTTTTTTTTTAATGAAGGCAAGTTTTCAAATTTGTTTTGAGATATTTCTCCCTGACCTTCACTCCCAAGACAGCCCAAATGTAGCAGTTGGAAAAAATCTATTATTTATATGATAATCTATGATATGAATGACATATAAATGTAATTTGTATAAAGATATGTATTTATCAAATGATATATATAATTCATAGTAAGTATGCAGAATAAACAAGGAAGTGATTTTATGATATAGCTAAAAAGAAAATCTGCTAGGCCATTGATGGCAATGCTTATTTTCCTCTTACACCATTTGCTGATTAAAGCTTAAAATAAATTCTCTGAGGGAAGCTTGAGTTCGCTTGAGTTCTGGAGTTAGTGAAGCCAACGATAAATATCCGTTAAGAAAACTGCATTCTATTAGGGAATATGTAATATGAATTAATATTTTTTAATTCATGGAGAGTAATATTCACGGTGAAAAGCTCTGACAGAAGTGATACCTGCAGTCTGGTATTCCAGTCCCGTTGGTAATCTTGGTATAACCATCAGGGCACTGGGTTTCGAGGTTCAAAGAGCAAGGTACACATTCAGTTTTCATTCGAATGAGCAGCTTTTGATCACATTGCCTCTTCATCTGCAATAGGACAAGATTAATTAAAAAGATGAAAAAAGTTCTCTCACTTGCTTTAACTGTCCCCGGTGGCAATGCTGAAAGATGAACAATTTAACTCAGCTTTATCCTCACACACAGTCACAATCTCTGTGTTGGTCAGCAGGAGCTCCCTGCTCTGGAACTAAGCTAGGTAATAGATCACATATTAGGGCTTTGCAGTAGTCTTGTCTGCACAATACATATCCAACCAGTGTAGGACAAACCCTTCTAAGTGTTGTATTTCTCCTAAGAATTCTTTATCAACAAGTCCTAAGTTCAGCAGAATTGAAAGCCAGGTTACTGAGACAGGATCAACCTATGGAGCATTAGTTCTTTGCCTTGCAATCCCAAATCAGGATGGAGAAGGACAAGTGTTGACAAGTGCCTTCTCCATTCAACAGAAAAGCTAAACATAAGGTGTGGAGGAAGTTTCTTGTGGCTCTGTGCACAAAGAACACAGAACAAGCCTTTGTTCCTCTCAAAAGCATGTTTCATATTATCAGCACTATGGTATTGAACTAAAGGACTCTGGCTGATGTTTTCAAACTGGAGTAAAAGATGTTATCTAGCTTTGCATTCAAATCCAGTAGAAGGTATGGGCCTGACCCCACCAGAGCACACTGAGGAGAGCAGCTTCCTCTTTTTTTTTAACCTAGAGAAAAGAGAGATTGAAAGTGACTCTGTACTTAAAATAGCTTCCTACTACTAAAACAGTCAACCTATTCTAAAGAAAACAGTCTTTGTTGTTGTGTTCATCTTCTTTCTTCCTGGTGAGTATTTGTAAAAGTCAGTTCATAATTCACTAATGGTAAGAAATAATCTAATGCAAAATATGATCTGTAAAAACAAACAAACAAAATAATTGTTGGAGGGAAAGTACTATGAAGTGATCCATTTTCTATTACAGGACAACCATTTATAAACTGTTCTCTAAGTAGGGGCCCGTTTAGGGGTCTTAACTCACTCAAGCAATATTGACCATGAAAGACTTCCTATCAGACACAATAGAATTGAAATTAAGTCTCTGAATGGGCTTTCAATTAAGTAGTCAAGCAGTCAATTAAGACAATGTCTGAATCAATACTAGGATATGAGGAAATGGTTAATGTTTATGTTAAAAAACTGTACCTGCCCTCTGTGTGTGTGCGTGCGTGTCGGTACGTATGAAGGGGCCAGTTCCAGCAGCATCAGCCATTTGAAAGTATTTATGTTAATAGTTGTCTGTGGACGTTTTAAGTAGTTTCCCATATTACAAAACCAGAAGAACAATAATATCAGAGGAGCACAATGGAGCTTCTTGCATGAAATTTATTTTGAACAAGAAGATATTTTAGAACGTAGGCATTTGATTTGGAAATGGTCAGCTGTGGAGAAACAAACTGTGGTATGTTGCTTCTGTTGTAGTTTATCTGTGATGGTTTTGCTTTGTTCTCCAGTCATTGCTTTTCTGTTGTACAAGATACTGGTAGGTATCTGACTGCTCCCTTCCTATGAATACTTATAATCTGAGATCAAAGTACATTTTCTTTGTGCACTTAAATGAACAGCATTTTAAATTCCCTGCTATGACTTCTGTTTCCCAGTTCTTGGGTCATCCCCCATCTCTCCTCGGGCCTATAGCCCACCTGGATGGGGAGTGTCACACCTAGCCTGTTCAGGCACCTCCCGTGTGCATGAATGGAACCTACAGGCTACCCCTGCAAAGTCTTCCCTGTCTTCTGCGTTGATGAATCAGCCATTATCCTTTTGTGTAGCAACATCAGAGCAGGAGCTTCAGGTTGTTTTCTGTGCAGGGTGTGTTCCAAGCCGCCATTTCCTGGATGAAGCCTGTAGCAATGCTTCCAGGTGTTGCTCAGTGGATATGTTCTGGTATTTTTGTCCAGGGATTCCCAAATAATACGTATGCAAATGTAACCCTGTCCAGGTACTGAACCCTCTGAGCACATGTGGGATGCTGCAGCCTTTTTGCAGAAGCTGGCCTGGGCAGATACACTGGTACCTTGAGCAGGATTTCTATACATGGCACAGCCTAGTAGCCTTGGATGAAGCCCTCTCTCCATCAGTTTCTCCGCTTGTTAGTTATCCTTTCTTCAATGTTTGTGACAGCAGCACATTTCAGTAATGAAGATTGTGAGGATACGGCCCCCCAGTTTGGGAAAGATGTTAGGATACTGGAATGTGTTCAGAGGAGGGCAACGAAGATGGTAAGGGGGCTGGAGCACAAGCCCTATGAGGAGCGACTGAGGGAATTGGGGCTGTTTAGCCTGGAGAAGAGGAGGCTCAGGGGAGACCTCATTGCTCTCTACAACTACCTAAAAGGAGGTTGTAGTCGGGCAGGGGTTGGTCTCTTCTCTCAGGTGACCAGTGGCAGAACCAGAGGGCATGGACTTAAGCATCGTCAGGGAAAGTTTAGACTTGATATGAGGAAAAAATTCTTCACTGAAAGGGTGATTGGCCATTGGAATGGGCTGCCCAGGGAGGTGGTGGAGTCACCGACCCTGGAGGTGTTTAAAGGGAGACTGGATGAGGCACTGAGTGCCATGGTTTAGATGATGGTTGGTGTTAGTGTTGGTGTTAGTGTTAGGTTATAGGTTGGACTTGATGATCTCAGAGGTCCTTTCCAACCTTGTGATACTGTGATACTGTGATACATCACAGACACCGATAAGGGGATTAAGTTTTAAGAGCTCTGAGGGATTCCGCTTGATAGTCATGACTCAGTTATAAGTACATTTCAACATCTATTTAGCTGTCAAATTTTAGCTTTACGAATTTAGTGTTGAAATCTGATTCAGGTAACAAAGTATTTGGGTAGTGAAACTTCTTGTTCTTGAGTAGATGCATTTCAGGTGTCTTTGAAATAAAAGTGAGACATTTCTCCAGTTATGAGTATAATGTGGGTACAGCTCAGTCAACACTTGGCAAAGCAGTGGCAAGCAGTGTCATGCTGGGAGGACCAAGCAGCCTCCCTGCCCTCTTGGTGGAGCCTGGCACTGATGGGGCCCTGGACTGACTGGCTCTTTGGGCGTCTTCTGCAAACTGAAACCAGAGCATCTCTGCACTTTGCTTTCCATCCGAAGTCATCTCACGAGGCACCAACACAAAGGGGCTTGAACATTTCAAGCCTTTCAAAACTCTGGTGCTCAGCACCAGTGCAGCCACCTTAACAGCCGCATTAATGAGAGATGACTCGTGCACCAAAGCAAGAACCAACACAGCACAAGTGCGTGGTCTGGGCAGTTTAACTCCTATCAAAATTTCCACTGAGTCAAATCAGTATTGTTAATGTTGAAGAATCATAAACTCGGAGTGTTGACTGATTTTTCTGACTCTTTAACCAAGGATACTACTGAAGCCCTGCTCCTCACAAGTGCTTGATGTAAGCCATTAAGAATCTGAGGCAGGATAAACTGCTGGGCTTGTAGGACATTCAGGCTCAGAAGGGAAAAAGCTGTTGATAGAAGTGGCTGAAATTCCCTTGTTGCAGAAGTTGTGATTGAAAAGGCCCCTGGCAAAATTTCATTTTTGGAACAAGAAAATTCAAAGAGTTTTTGATAACATAAAATCTAAATAAAAATAAATTATACCCTTTCCCTACCATCAGCTATAAACCAGTATTTGTTTTGGAATGGTGGGGTCATTTTCACTTTCTCCCTATTTCCTCATTTTCACTTTTTGCTGTTAGGGAAAATTGAAGAGAGGTGATTTTTTAGTGGCTCTTTTTTTAGAGACAGAACGTGTTTGACACATTTCCTAGTATTTTTTGTACTTTTAAAGTATTTTTCTGTTTAAAAAAGCCAACCAATCATCCAACAAAAAAAAAAACCCAAAACTGAGTGACTTCCTTTTTATTTTTTCCTACAACTTCTCCCTGTCATTGTTTCCTCTTCTACGAGGTTTTTTATTCTCCAGAACGCAGTAATTTAAAGTTTCATATTGTGAGACCATTTAGATAAGTGAATGTCTCACTGTTAAACTCTGTTCAGATTTGCAACCCTACACTTTTTGCCTCTGTACAAGGAGATTGAAAACAGATTTTGTGAAATTCCACAGATCCATAGGATTTGTACGTGACAAATGCACCAATTCCCCAAAAGTCTCCAAATCTTTTATTTACATTTATAACTTCATACAATAATTTACAACAGCTCAATTCCTTAGATGTTTTTCCCCCACCTATCTGTCTGAAATAGCTTTTCCTCCTTCTTTTTAGTAGAGTGGATAATTTCCACTATAGTAAAATTTCTGCTTTCATGTTCTTACTTATCAGAAGTTCTAACACTTGTCTTTTTTTGCTTTTGATAAATGTGTCAGCTACAGCCTTTTTCCATGTTTGCCATTTTTAGAGCTTTTTTCAGTGTACTCATGACATATCCTTTGAGCCAAGTTCTCATGTGGAATAAACACTGCATTTCTGTTATTTCAGAGGACTGAATTGCAGAGCTCTTAGTTTATGATTCGATGTCAAATGCATCACTGACTCTTAAAGTGGATTTTTCTTCTGTAAAATACAGTATCTTCTGGTCTATAACAGTGAAACAAACCCCACTCCTACACAGTAATACAGATGTAAAATAATTCATTACTTCTATAAAAGGGTATTTCTTACCTCATCTGGGACTTGTGATGTCAAACACAGCTTCATTGCAGCCAAAAAAGCCAAAAAGAATAAAACATCTAAATGTTTTTCCATTGTGGAGAATTTGGTTTTCTTCCTTCAGAGCCCTCCAGACATGAGAACTAAAATTCTGATATAAAGTGATGGTTTCTTAAAGGTGCTATATCTTCTGCATTCTTAGGCAAATGGTTTAACAGGACTTTTGTCTTCCTGAAGGAAAATCAGTGAAGGATACAGCATGTGAAACTTGCCTGCAGGCAGGAAAAATTCCAAAACACAGGGTATTTGCCGAAAGTTTTCACTGCAAAGCTGAGTAAACCCTTCCTAACTGAATGACAGGATATCCTGACAGGACTCTGTTCATTTATCCCTCTCTCTGAAGCTGTTGACAGCACAAAACCAAGGACACTGAACTGTTACAACAGAAGATGTTTTCTTCTTATAGGTGGGCATGGACAGGGAATGGGAGCAACTGCTGCACTTATAATTACTATATTTGTTCAACTGATCTAAGACAGAGCAAAGGATCTCTGGAAGTTGGTTTATCAGCCCTAATAATGTGAGGGTCCCCTCAATTTGGTTCTGGGCGAAATACTGCTGGCTTTATCTCAGGAGGACAAAAGAACATCTTCCAGCTTTGGTTAGCCAGATAAAAAGGGGAATTTTTTTCCTTTTTCTTTTTTTCCTCTTTTTATTAAACCGTTTTGACAGATTTCCTGGAGCTAAACAGAGGAAAATCGTAATAACACAGTTATGTTACTTGCATATGATTAGGGGGGATGACTAGACATTTTGATTTGCCTAAAGCAAGACTATTTCTCTTCCTTCTCAGAGCTGTTCATTTCTTTTCTAGTGCTGCTCTTTGCTGGCACTGCTCTTTACTGCTGCTCTAGTCAGTCTTGTTAGGGCAGTCTCTCTCATGTGTTAAATACCTAATAATTTGGTGCCTCTAGTTTGTCAGCTTTGCTTTGTGCCCCAGAGTTTACCATTTTTTGGTCATTTGAAGGCACTCCATAATGGTGCCTTAATACAACGTTGTGCTTTGAAGCTAGTTTCAATTTTTTAAGAGTCCGTAGTGTCTGTAAACAGAGTGCTTTCTCCTGAACTCATATTTGTGGTCATGTTTAGATGCTGCATTCGCCTTCAGACTTCAAGTGCAGTTTCAACCTATAATCTTGAATTCTGTATTGTTTTCCTAAAGAACTAACTGGTGCTGCACATGTAACACACAAATTTGTCTACTTTTATGCTTTAACCGAACACTGCAAAATTGCTGGTAGGAGATGGCAGGGCAAGCTGTTTCCTGCAAACTCATCAGATCCTGTTCCTTTCTGCTATACGATGAGGAAAGGAAATAATTACTTGTTTATGCAGACAACATAGCAGCCAGGGGTTGTGCTCTACATGCTGACAGTATGTACGGCCTTGAAAAGTGCAGTTTTTCTTTTTTAAGGTCAAGGCCTTTCATTTTACTTTGGTTTTACATACAATGTACAATCTGGCCTGGTGGAAGGAATGCTCAGGTCCTACTCCAAAAGAGCAGAACCCTGGAGGATCTTCTCTCGCATATGGTGATAGCCCATGGCCACATCCTTTCCTTGGTGGAATGTCTGGGAGTAAAACTTTTCCTCCCTCTTCTGCAGCTTTGCCTTGTTGGAGTGTGGTTAGGGTGGCTATCTGGGCAGAGTCTGTGCAACCTGAGCAAAACATGTTTAACTGGTCTCTGCCTGTGTGATGACAGGAGGTGACAGCTTCTGCAGCAGCTTGAGGTTGGCTGGGTTTTTTGCCTGTTGCTACTTCAGACAGCGTAGTGATGAAAGGAGCTGTAAATCAAGCACGTCCCTTTCCTGTCCTGTAGATCGAGATAAAAAGGAAAACACATCAGCTCTCTTGTTATCTGTTTTTACCTCCCGTATAGGCCTTTGTGTGAAGTAAACTCTTCTTCCCTTTCCTTCCTTTCCCCTCGCGTTGGAGTTTGTCCTCCCTGCTAACTGCCACAATGACTGTTTTCCCTTCTCTGAAGGGACAAGCCACCCTTTCCTTGTGTTGGTGATAGGGATTTTCCTCATTTGCGAGGGTTAAATGCAGGCTGTGCCATGCTCCCACACTGTCTGGCCTTCTCCTTTCACGCTCTGGGCAGAAATACAGGCTAACCCATCACCTGGCACACAGGACAGGGCTTCCTGGGGACTCGAGGGGTGGGAAGGTGGCACCCTGACACTCAAAACAGCCTGTGCACTGTGGCACCACTACTGACAGCAGTGTACCCACTAGCCAGCCAGGGAGCTGGCTGCAATCTTGCTTGGGATGAGGCTGCCTCGGTGGTCTGGCCAGTGCCCAAGGTACTGGGCAGCAGCCAGCTACAGCTCTGCTGTCTGTGATAGTGTTGGGTGTTGGTGTGCTGTTGGCATGGGCAGGAAGCCCTTTCTGTCAGGTTTCACCATTTCCTTTTAAAGATGACGGTGATCTCTGCAGGCTGGGACCTGCATCCTTCCTCCTCTTTCCCTGCTAGTGCCTGGGCCAGAGAGTGCTGAAGGATCTGCATGCCTCTGTGATTCCCGGTGAGGATTTCACCTGCCAGCGTGCTACCATGATAGTAGCCAAGTCCACACTAACTTTTGTCTTGGGCCATCCTCCAGCTCCTGCCCTTGATGTGTTTGTATCCTGTCCTGGCTGTCCAGTCCGAGTATTTCTGGGGCTGTCCACCTCCAGGGTCGTGGTGGGAAGTTATTACATTCTCATTATCTTGGTGCTTATGGAGCTCAGCTGAGACTTTTTTTCTCTTGTGTTTCTTACTGTTACTTTTTTACTGGCTTTAGCAAGATATTTTATTTTAGCTTTCTGCTTGCCTCTTTCTGTGTCCAGCTGTAGTGTTGGAGAGGTCTTGGATCTCTGTAGTTTCTACAAGAAGGTGAAAAGTTCGGAAGCCTTAGATGACAAATATCAAAATACAAATGCGTCCATGGAGTTTTTCCGCTTGGATTTTTTTAAAATAATGTTGATACGGTTGAGGGAAGTGAGAGCAAGGAACACGGAAATAACAGTGACTATGGGCAGGGATATACCTGAAAGCTGGGATCAGTGTGACATGTAAGGACCCAGCCAAACCTCTCTGGGGATATCCTGGCCACTCGGATACTTCCTGTCTCAGCTGCTAGTCACTGTTGTTCCTCTGAAAACTTTCAGGTTGCAAACATCCTGGTGAAAAAGATTAGTAAGAGCCATTGTGTGTGCAAATACCATGTGCCGTGGCAGACACCTGTGTGTGTTATGGACTTCCTCTGCTCTGCTACTGCATTCCTGGACTGTATCCTCCTACTTTAAGTAGACCTGGGCTGGTTGTCTTTTTACTTTCTTCATCTGCGTAGACACCTTGTGTCTCTCCAAGTTACTCATTCTGTTTCTATGATCAGAGACGTCAACCAGCCAGAGATAATGGTATGGTTCATTTATGTAGGTGTGTTTGAAAACAATGATTTGTGCTGCAACTTATTTCAGTGTTACAGTGAGCTGTGTCTTTCTCAGAACCAGGCACCTGGCGCATGAGTTAATTTTAAAAGTGAATAGAAACCAGTGGAGATACAGCTATGATGGTAGCAGCACTCACCTTCCTCTACACCATTTTCATAACCACGTAATTTATTCCATTTAAAAAAAACCCTGATTTTGTCTACATGACGCTTATTGTGTATCATTCCCCTGAACTTCCTTAATGTGAAGTGCTCTCAACTAGAAATGGCTGAGCAGCATATGATGAGCTCTGAGACCTATCGAAGCTCAACTGTTTCATAAACAATCATATGACAAAATCACCACTTTAGAGGAAGAAATAAAAAAGAAATATGACCATTTTGAAGTAGAGCACTCATTTCAGCCTGAACATTCATGAGCTCTGTGTGATAAAACTGGTACTGCTTTTCTAGTACATCCTACCTTACTTGCAGCTCAGCTTCCCTCCCAGCAGAGCACCCTTGTTAGTGAGGTCTTGGAGAATATCAAGGGTGAGGGCAGTCTTGAGCTAAATTTGATTGTCTTACTTAGTAATTTGAAAGTAAGCGGCAGCAAATAAATGAATTACTGTTTTTTACTGTATGTGGCTTCTGTTTTAGAGCTGGTCACAGCAGGAAATCTGTCCTAGGCGTGTTTGAATACAGTTTGAGGCTCCACACATCTGAGGAAAGTCACTTTGCTCTTTGTTTGGAAACTGGCTAAAGCACCTTGCAGAGGGGTAGGAAAAGATAAAATGCGTTCAGAAGAAGAAAGCTTCCTAGGGAGAGGGAAGCTTTGGCTCTGCCAAGAGAAATGTCTGAAGGATAATTGTAGGTGGGAGAAAGGGGGGCACAAACCATCAAGTTGCCTAGGAGGAGGCTTGGGGAAAGGGGAGGGGGGATATTTGGGAAATACTGCCTTTGATTAACACAGACTTAATTGGAACGTAACAAAGAGATTTAAAAAAAAGGTTTGGCAAGTTAAATCTTTCCTGTGCCATACATCTGAGGAAGCCAACGGTGGCCTAAGGAGAGTCTGAATGGACAATGTGGAAAATTCTAGGGGTGTGTAATTTTATCTGTGGGGTTATGACAGCCATCATTTTGAAACATGGTGACTATCAGAACTAATTAATTCTCCAAGCCCACAGGATGCATTAAGATAGAGCTGCAGCTGGTATGCTGAGGAATGCCGTGCGCCTGGCAGAGGCCATCGCTTTTATCAATGTTAATGAGGGAGAAGGCACAGACAGCTGATCTAAACTCAAATGCGTTCATGATGCATACAGCTGATGGCAATGCAGACTGCCAGTCAAGGGGTGGTCTTAGCCATAGATTAGATCCTCATAGTGGCCTCTTCAGCTTTCTTTCTTTCCCCTCTTTTTTTTTTTTTTTTTTTTTTTTTGTTCTCAAAAGAGTCTTTCAGCTGGTGAAATTGTAAACAAAAGCCATTCTAGCTGAGGTCGTGGCGAAGAGGGCTTTGCTAGGGAGACATGGGGAGGGTAACATATGCGGCACTAACTTGGACAATGTTATTTACTACAAATTTTTAGGGGGCGTTATGTGGGGGATCTATAAGGCTGGGCTCTAAAGGGAATGATCACAAAACCAGAGTGTGCTTAAGGTTACTTCTGCCACCCTTTTATGCTGTCATAACATGTTGCTTAAAAAATGAAATTTTTCTCTAACCATAGGTAAGGCCCCATGTCCTGTAGGTACAGCAGAATATAGGATGGCAGACAAACTTCTGACTTGTGGGAAGCATTCCCAATGTGTGACATTCAGGCCAAGATGTACAGCGGGATGAAGCTACAGGGTTGCTGGGTGGCAATATCATGGGGGTGAAGGGAAGGACTTCATAGTTCTGTCCTGGAAGTGCTGTTGGTATAGAGAAATATTAAAGCCATCTTTGTGTCTGTGTGTCTGTTCTGCATCTGCTGCATTGCAGTTCTTTATAGACCATGCATATTCTCTGGTCTGACGTTGCTGCCAGATAATGGTGTGGTAAATTCAGAAAGTACTGCCTTGTTACAAATTCTTGAGTATTTTGAATGCTGTGGCTCTTCCTGGTGATATAGTGCTTTTCAGTATCATTAAATCTCATATTTAATGGAATAAAATTATAACACCTATTCCTTGCACAGATTTGGAATAAAATGAATCACAGTTATAAGCTGCTGGATAAATACACTAAAATAAACTTGTAGTTTGATTTCACATCTGCTTGTTTGTGTCATGTCAACATTAAGACTCTTCAGTTTTAAGATGCAATCAAAAGATATTGGAAACTAAGAATGAATAAAGGGATTACATAAATGAGAAGGTGGCTGAAAATGGATCTTGATGGCAATTCTCAAGCAAATGTATTTTGCAGTTTATAAACATCCAGGCATGAAGGAGACTGGGATCATTTGTATGTGTATCTTTTACTTTCGCAATTCTGCTAAGATTGCAGAATATAAGGCCAAAATACCAGAAAACCCCTGAGATTCCCAGTATTTGGGATGGACAGAGCATGGATTTCTGGTGCTGCAAATGTTACATTGGTTTTATCCAACCCCATGGTAGAGAAGCAGGACAGAGAGTGGCATACACATTTCAGATCTTAGCAACTGTCTGTGGTAGAACTGGGGACATATGGAAACTCCAGGCATCTAAAGGTAAAGAAGTTTGTGGAGCTGGAGAAAGCAGCAGAGGTTGTGTTAGTAGAGTGGTTTTATTACCTGCTGACTTCCTTCCTTGCTCCAGACAATGCAGACAGGTTGCTGTAGTTTTGGCCTATGTATATAGCTTGTATGCTTTCATAGTACTGTATTTGCTTTGACTAGTCAGACTTAAACAAAGTTAGCTTAATATAATCAATAATTTACTAGTAATAGAATTGAATTGCACATAATGATGTGGAGCAATCAACCTTTGCTCATTTATGTTTTTTTTTTCTTTCTTTTAAATGCATCCTTTATGACTTTATCCAAACTTGTGTGTTTACAGCTATAGTGAATTGGTTTCAGCCAATTATCTTCTGTAGGAAAAGCCATCTCAAAATTTGTTTGAGCGAGAAAATAATGCGGAAGACAAGCTGGCATAATTTCCACAAATAGAATAACATAATGTTTTCTTTCATCCTCTTTATCCTTATGATATATAAACTTGTTTTACTATACATCAGGCTACAAGGATCTGTTATGTGCTGTGCTAGGTGGGTATGCAGGATGGTAATCCCTAAGCTATGACCCAAGGGCAACAAGTTGCCCATGAGGACATCAGATATTGCTGGGAAGAGCCAAATGTAGTGCTGCCAGACGTGTGTTAGCTGGCTGCAGGCCAGCAGAGGTTGCCCTAAGAAACAGAGCCAGACTTGGGATAAGGAAGCTCAGGCTGCCTTTTTGGTTCTATTGCTTTAAGATGCGGACAAGCCGTTCTCCCTTTTGCCTTGGCTATACCTTCTCTCCTTTCTTCCTTTCTATCGTTTGTCTGCCTTCCCCTATGGGTGTTTGTCAGCACCTCCAAAAGTGATAGCAGGGGCAAGGATGGCTCCAGCGCAAGAACAAAATGCCGTTATTCCACCTGCGTCCTCCATCCCTTTTCAGTTCACTTTTCAGTGCACTGATTTTTTCTTAAATCTTTCCTACTGCAGCCTGCTGGGGAGAGGAATGACAAGGGTGGGCTTCCTGCCTGGCATCTGCGGGGCTTGGAGGAGTTTTGTAGCCAACTCGGAGGCGATAAGGGCAGGTGGGTGTCCCAGGATGCCTCCGTCTCCAAGAGCCAGACTCTCCCCGCGGGACCACCGGAGGGCAGCAGAGCCCAAGCCACAGCTTCATCGCCCCCCAACCCGCAGGCAGCACCACCTGGAAGGGGCTCCTCTGTCCCCATGACCCCCTGCGAGAGTTGGCTCACTGCAACCCAGAGGAGACACTCTGGAGTGTGAAAATGTGAGCACGTGTATACGATTGAGTTGTACTGATTTCCTAAAAATAGTCTGAGTGCATGTGGGTACAAATAAACGTATTAAAACAACTATATAAAATATACATATTAAAATGTACAGATTAAATCTATTGATGTACATAAAATTAATACATAAAAATGCAGTTATGGCAGTATTAAAATGATTCACGGTTTTTATATGAGGGAGAAGTTTGGAAGCTTTCATTTAATTGCAAAAATTACATAGGATAGGATACATCCAGATACCTGCAAAAATATGTGCTGCATCTCAAAACCTAAGCACCTCGGGAATTCTTCCCTCTCCTCTAACTTCCACCCAGTACACGTGTTGTTTATACACTACAAATAAAAAATCTGAGTGATTTCAAGTACACAGGAGCCCCTACTGAAGTTCGACCTGAAAGAATCTGATTTGTTCCTTGTAAGTTAAAGACTAAATGTTGTTAGAAATTTTACTGTTTTCTTGTGACAAAATAAATGTACCAAGATCCTTTCTGATTAAAAAATTATATGGTAAAATATCTATACTTCGTGTTAAACACACTGGAAACTCTAAATAAGCATAAAGATATAAAGTCAGTGTTACTGGCAACGAGATCAGGCTGAGCATGGTTATGCAAAAACCCTGCCTCAAGGGCTCACGTATGTGTAGCAAGGCTCTGTATGGAAGCAGGAAGGCACTCCTGAAGAACCATGTAAAGGCATCATTTACAAATGTAGCTAAGTTTTAGATATGTTCAAAATATATATAAAAAACCCTAACGTTTTGAAAGTTTTGATGGAGACGTCAACTATTTAGAAGTACAAAGAGTCCAAAATTAAACACCCTACCCTAGAGCATTATTCTGTTCAGCAGTCAGAGACAGCAACATGAAGTATTTACCTAAAGAGAGAAAAAACAGTTTATGTACAGGTTATAAATTAGAAACTTTCTAGTTTTTGAGTGCTTGGCTTGTTTTGAAATAATGAAAATGGATTTATTTTTTAAACTTTTGGAGATATAATCACCTAACTTACAAAAAAACCACAAACCAACAAATCCCCCCAAACCACCCATAAACTAGAGCTTTAATCTAGATTTTTAAAATTCATTTGGATTATAAAAAACATAAACAAGACCTGATGATGTGAAACTCTAAACACGGATAATGTTAGCTCTTTGCCCTCACTAACATCCCTTGTCTTTGCAGACGTACCTTTGCATGGTCCTGCCATTTAGTCTTCCAAGACTCTCACCCAGCACTATATCTGTTTCTCTGATTGCAGAATGCATTTTAATATCATTTAGCATAAGCAACATTCTAGCAGTGTAAAGATAGTCTCTTACACATTCACACCTTCTTCAGCATCTTCTTGTGCATCATCAATGATATTAGACCAGCCAGGCTCTCAAAGTCCCTGAAGTCCCAATCAGTTGTACCATGTGAATGTGCATGATATATGTTGATTGGCTGTGTGTACTTATTTAGGGATAAGGAATAAAAGGACATTGTAGGACAATGCAATTAAAACGTCAGCTTTTTTTTTGTTTATTTTAAAATTTCGGCCTGCATATGTGAAATTATGTAAAAAGTTCAGGTATCAGTTGAGGAAAAAACATTATCGCAGAAGAACATCGTGGCTTAACCTTATAAATCTCACCTTGTTGAACAGCGTCAATATGCTAAGGGGAACTAAATGTTAGCTTCTGATTTGACCTCCCAGAGGGAAAGACCTCTGCTTCCTAGGAGAAGACCCAGTGCATAATTAAAGATGTGACCTGAATGTTTCAATGGCTGTAGTGTCTAGTTCTGATCATCCCATTCCCTGAAAGATATAGAAGGATTTTAAAAGATCTGGAGAATGAAAATGGCAATGATTTGAAAAATAGGAAGTAATAAATGCCCATGTGGAATACGTAGAAGACCGAAAAAAGATAAAATTAATAGATGCATTATTAAGTGTGTAGAGAACATGAGTGGGAATTTCTTAAATTTTCTTTTATTGGAATTCTACAGTAAGAGAGTGTTTGAAAGGATCACTTTTAAAAAAATCATCAAAAGAGAGTTATTTATTTGCAAATAAGAAGTTAAAAAACTTTTAATCTTTTCTGCTAGTGCAACTTCCTGTTTTCTTGTTGTCTAATTGTAGGTAGATAAGTCTTAGTATGTTTTAGAATTTGTGATTGAGAGTAACCAGGCAGAAAACTCAGTTTCACAGACTTCCTGTACAGCGTTTAGCTAGAATCTGTAAGAAGCAAACTTTTCTTTCTTGTAGAAAAAAAATTTGATTTTTAATAATGTTTTTTTGTTTCAACTGAGACTGTAAGTATTCACAGGCTGAGCTGAAGAAATTTTACTGCAGAAAAATTGAAAATGTTCAGCTTTGTCTGTCTTGGTAAAGCACCTACCTTGCACACTGGACTCCTCAGAGATGTCGTAGTTTGTCTCAAACTCTATCGAGGAGCAAAAACGCTTGAGCAATTTAGGTGCCTAAACACAGGAATCTAGTGCCTCTTTAGTTGGCTTTGGATGCTCAGGGCTAGTGAGTGCCGTGTTCTTAAGGAGTAGCTAGCATCTGGCAGCTGTGTGGAATACCATGAGCCATCTGAAACAGTCCTCAGCCACTAAAACACACTGTGTGGGCATAAGGAATCCAAGGAACTAGGAACCTGAAAGCATGAAGAGCTGCAGAATTTATGAGACTACAGAGGCCTGTGCCCAGGACAACTACAGACATCTCCTCTACAAGTCCCCTTTAGGTAAAATTCTACAGAAACATAATTTTTAAGATGTGGATGTCCTTTTTACTCACTGCTTTGGATTCAGTGGATCCATGAGTTGGGAAGCACAGGCTGCCTGAGAACTTCAGAGCATGGAAATGATGTTCTGAGGGAAAATCAAACTGATACCTCTAAGTCAATATCTTCTCTCAGAAAAGTTTTTTTGGAACCCATTTTTTCCTGATGGGAAATCAATGTAATGGAAAAATCACAACTGGTGCAGGTTACAATCGAAGGATAGAGGAGACGCTTATCTGTTCCCGTCAACCACTGCTGAGTATTCAAAAAGATGTTATGATGCAAGTTTTCTGTCTGAGATCCAGCTCTTGCTGGCTTGGCACTCTCAGCTGTGACTAGTTTTTCAAAAGAGCTCAGTACCCATTGTGACTATTATGACCAGGTTTTCAAAAGATTTCAGCACATTGAGTGCTGAGCTCCTTTGAAAACCTCCTCATAATTATTTAGGTGAGTAAATAGCATCTGGTTGTAAAAGCTGACTCTTTCTGGAAATTCTTATCACAAAGGAATGTATATTATCAACCTTAAATTTGCATGTTTCCTGTATTTGATTTGCCTTTATATGTTCTCAGCATTTGAGCTGTTTGAAATAACATTTCTGCAAAAACAGAATAGTAGAATAGCTATAGGTTGCACTTGGGTGTACTATTGTTGATTCAGGGTGTACGCAATGCAGCCTTTTTCCATCAATGGATCTATAATGTTAAAACTTCAATGTTATTCTTAAAAAAAGTTTTCAGATTTTCCGATAAATAACCAGAGTGGATATGGTAGAAGAGTGAGGGTGACTTCTTATTGTTATATTTATTGTTATACTGTGCTGATGGTAATCTTGCACCCAAGGACAGCAGCACTGAGGACAGAAGTGAAAGTTTTAAGCAGTGTGTCCGTTACAAATTTGGATTTAACTAATTCTTGTCACAGTGTTTTACAGGCAAAATGCCCAAATTTGTGTTCTTGGCAAAACTCCTGAGTAGAAGACTTTATTCTGAATTTAACCCTTAATGTATATGAAAATGCAAGAGCACAACAACTACCACATCATATAAAATCAAAGGCCCATTTAATTTGGTGCCCTCTTCCAGACAGTGTCCGGTACTGGATAACTACTTAAAGAGTAAAAAAAGTAGACCAAACGTAGAATAATGTTTTAAAAAGTATTTCTCTAGGCTTTCACCTGTATCTAGATACTTTTACCTGGTTTATATTTTTTCTTTTGCCTCCATAGCATCTTGTGGCAGTGACTTCCAATATGTACTTGCTTGCTGTGTGAAAAAAACTCTTGTATTTCAAACCTTGTCAGATACTGTGGTTGCATGTCCCTACGTGCTGGGGTGTAAGAAATAGCTAATACTTCCTTTGTGACTCTGTGGAATTGCATCATATCCCTCCGCCCTCTGCCTCCATGGCACAAGGGTTATAGTTTACCCAGTTTCTCCTCATATAGCAGTCTTCCTGGACCTCTGACCTGAGTTGTTTCTTACTCTGAGCTAAAATCTTTCCTAGCTCATATCTGTTGGCTTTGGAAATGGGATAAGACAAGCTGCATGCAGCACTCAAGATGATTGTGCCTCATAAATTTCTATTGCTATACAACAGTATTTTTCTGTTTTGTTCTCAGTTCTCCTTAAAATTCTTAGCATTGCATATGCTTTTCTGTCTACTCTTGAACATTGAGCTGATATTTCAGAGAGGGAGCCACAAGGATCCCATATTTTTTTATGGAGTGCAAATACTGATTTAAAGACCATCCTTGGATAATGGTTATTTTTTTCCACGTTGTGTCTGGATTAACACATGATTTCATTGGCTGCTTTTCCTCTCTGACTAGCTGTGAAATCCTTTTGCTGCTCTTCACTTAATTGGTCTTATCATTGACCTACCCCAAATATTTTTTGTAATATGATATGGATTTTTACTTCATTATTAATTCCATTTCACCTATGCTTTCAGCATTGTCACATATCTCACTTCCTTGTTAATATTTTCTCTCTAATGTGTAAAATTTGCAATCTATTCTTTCCTTTGTTTCTTATGTTTTGGACAGTTATAATAATAATCCATTGGAGGAACTTAATTTCATACACACTGTTTCTTTCAGAGGCTTTTGTAAAGGGCTGTTACACTCTGCAGCCTACATGGCTGGGTTGTACAAGTGGGTAGAGCTCTAATGGAGTAGGGGATCTACACTCCTTGGAACAGCAGAATGTCTTAAAGAATTCACAAATCTTTAATTTTCTATTCCTATTCTTACAAGTGCTGCACAAGAAAATCTATTATCTCAGTTTCTTGGCCAAGATGCCTCAGATATGTCATCATCTTGCCTTAAAAGCTTTGTGTTTCACCTGTCATTTCTTTATCCAAAAAAAAAGATATTGGTGAAGACTTATTTTTACCCCTTGAGGCAGACAAATTAAAAGTGTTTGGTCACTTGGGACAAATGCACAACCAAAAAAAAATTATAGTGATATCATAAAGTGAAATACTTATTTTTGTTTAAATATCAGTAAGGATATCAAAATTATATTTTGTCGGGTTTTATGAGGAGCCTGTCCAGTAAGCACCGTATTGCTCTAACCTTTGAAAGCAAAGGTTGCACAATAGATAGAATTACAGTATTATTTTGAGCAGTCTTTGAATAATTTGCTTTTTGACTGGCTTGTTGCTATAACCTCATGCTGCCCCTGGTGTAATACTTTAAATTGGTTGGAAATTAGATACCTGCACAGAACTGCAAACAGCATCTGCAGAACATGAAACAGAAAATCTCAAAGGTATTTGGAGTGATGCTGCCCTGTATATTACGTACAGGGAAGTGTGCTTTGAGACATAATCTTAAGGTAATTGTATTTTTTTTCCTTCTATTATTTAAACTGTTTCAGCTTGTCTCTCAAACTTAATAACGTCATGAAAACCCCTTGGTGAAACTACAGTTTATGATACCATGTAGGGTGCATTTTATTCTCTATTTCCTAAATTATTATTTGTCAGCAAGTGCTACAGATTGCTTTTTTGTAATCACCTTCCATGCGATAGATGTACTGAGATCTTTTGTCTTGGACTTTTGGTCATGCAGAGTCCTTTACAAAAGTATTCAGAAACAGCTCTCATTCTGCTTGTTGATGACTTCATAAGGGGTTTGGGGTTTGTTCTCTTTCCTGAGTCAACACTTAGGAAGTGCTTGGATGTATGACCATATAAATTAAAAACTCAACTGAGTGCATCTGAAGACATGAATGCGTGGGATGACAAGGTATTTGGGTGCGTCTTTGCCCCAGTTTATCTGTGCTTCAGAAATGGTGAGAGGCCCAGAAGCACCATGCAGACCTGGGCACTTATGTTTGTACCTGGAAACACTGCCAGCCAGGTAGGAGCAGTGCAAACCTGAAAAAGGGTGAAGGATCGCTTTATGAACTTTTTGTCCTTAATTAGCTTGAATAACCTGATGGAGAGTTGAACAGATCTCACTCTGTCCTTCACAAATGCCTGCCAGGCCTGTATTAGTGTATGTGTTGTGTTATTAATTTGAGGTGCTAATGATATTGTAGTCTGTGCCTACCACCAAAAAACACAACATCTCTTCCCTAACTGCAGTACAAAGTAGAGTGGGCGGCGCAGTCTGTGCCAAACTCAGGATGCACATGGTTCATGGATGCCATACGTATTTTCATTTGCATGTGCCAGGAGCATTGCTGGTACCACTTGACACTTGTCTCCTCTTGAGCAGCCTAGATGTTAGAGTAGTCCTTCAGGAAATGGGGTATTTGTTCTCCTTGGCTATTTTACCGCTGTCTCTTCACTGCAAAATGTGTTACCAGCCCAGAGACAGGGCAAGATTCTGTGCTGAAAAAACGTCTTCCTAAAATGATACCTCTGTAACTGTTTGTTTGGTGGAATGCACTTCTTTCTCTAAATATCAAGTAAAATTTATGGTAAACAGAGCATTTTTAATGACATATTTTTTTTATTTTAGGATTACAAAGCATAGTTAATATTTTTCATGAAAATATTCATAATGATGCCTTAGGTCCAAAACCATTGCTTTAAATAGTTTACCTGTTTCTGTTAGGAACACCGAATGTTATGAATTCTGACATGAATACTTAGACAACAACCTAAGTTTAAGTCTTACTGATATTAAAAATGAATTGCCACTATGCACTAATGTCATTGTTTTAGTATTAAAATTAAGATGTTGGAAAATCTAGTTTTCTGTAAGAGATTAATGAGCCTAAGTCTGTTTAATTATGCAAAGCCAAGAGGTAATTAATGACAAAATTGCTACCTAGTACTTCTCTCTCTTTTTGAGTGTGCATATATATATATACATGAAAATATATATAAAATAAATACAGTAATATATGGCAAAATTGGAGCTAGACAACTTTAGAAGTGAAAAGTAATGCATATTTTATCTTTGGGACAATTTGTTCAGATAAAAACCTTTTGGGGTGAGCTGGATTCTCTAAGGTCTGAATGAAGATTTTAGGTATCTTTCGAAAGAGATGCTCTAGTTGCACTAGTAGTTACGAATGGGACTTAGTGCTGTTTCAAAGGGTTTGGGGTGGATTGTGAGGATTGCTTCTTAATTCTGCCTAAGTTTCACTTTGAAATTTTAGCCCTGTTGCAGGTTTGGGCCTAAGTGCATGCTTAAAGTCTCACTGGACAAGGTGGCAAATTTCACTTAAATCATCTAATTTTGTGTTGTTATCAGAGAGTTAATGATGCTAAAGCTGAATTTATCAGGTAGGTTGAATATTGTATTTGTTGCAGCCCCAAAAGTGGTGTAATGGCAGCAAAGAGCAGAGAAATTGCCCCTGAACAGAACTGAACTGTTTCCAGAACAAAGAGAAAAAACTTAAGGAGGTATTTCCAGAATCCATTCAGGAGCAGCTAGAAGAAGAGCCAGTTAGTTGTAAAAAAAAAGGATTTATCCAAAGTTGGTTAAAAAAGGAGAATAGACTGTTGGCTGTGTCCAGTTGGAAAAAAATCCTATCACAAACTTGCATGCTTTTATCCCCATATGGCCCCTTTGCAGCAAGACTTTTGTGAAACTGGGAAATTCCTTGGCTGGACAAAAGCTGCAAGAAAACTGGGACTTGCTACTGCCTAATTTCAGCCTTGACTAAATATTCTTTATTAAAATTTTGTTTTCCACATGTATGGATATTAAAATCATCAGTAATGTAATTCACAAGAATGTAAAATTCTCTGATAATCACAAGATTGGGAATTAGACCAGGCAGGATGAATGTGGAAAACACAGTTTACACCCTTCTGAATAGGAGGTTGAATTGCACTATTGCATCCTTTTGAGTGGCACAGGTATGCGCTTTGGCATTAGGGATGTCAAATTATATCTTGGCAACCTGTTTGCTATGGACCACTGTAAATCTCCCTTGAAACTTTCATTTAAAAAGAAGTGCTGGAGTCCATCCATAAAAGCTAACATTCTGTTCTCCCCAGTGATAAATTACCATAACATTTGATAAACACAGTATGCCATAAGAGTCTATATCAGCCACTGTTATCAAAAGTTAATTTGCTAGACTAAATATTCATTTGGGTCATTAGAGCTATTAAATACTGTGTCAGTATTTAAGGAGCTGGCTGTGCCTGAGTGCTAGAAGGAGCCTGAAAAGAATCATATCCTGTCAAGATAAATGATTGAACTGTTCAATGAACTCTTTGACTGGCATTGGTTCCAGTCATGCCAGCTGAAGCTCAATTCCTCTTTGTCTGTGTGGTCTTGTTTTCACCTTGCCTGTGGGGTGAAAGCAGTTTGATGTGACCTCCTCGCAGACGGAGGCATGAGCCTAACCTCTATTTACACCCTGTCATAATAGGGAGCTGGCAAACACTGCTGCTTGCCGCCGCTCTCCTCGTTTTCTCTGCTTTTTTTTGTCAAATAGTTAGAAGTTGCGTGTTCTAATAATAATCTAATTAGCATAGCAGGCTTATAACATCTTGTTTATGTTGTCTACTCTATTTTAAACAAAAAGGTCCAGAGGAAATATGCTCCTTTTGATAGTTTAAGTATTGCCTTAGGAACTGCATATGAAGCAGAGCAATAAAGTAACTGGATGATGTATGTACGGTTTTGCCATTTTGAAATTAAAAGTTGAGATGTGAACTAATTCCATAGTGTACTAAGTCTGAGGATCAGACTTTAATTTGATGGTTGATGCACGACACTCAATACTTGGGTTATTTTTTGGTATTCAGTAAACCTTTTCCTAAGAAGCTGACTTTTTTGATAACCCTGTATATTCGCACTGACTCTAAAGTAATCTGTTTTCTGTAACAGTGAAAATAGTATTCAGCCCTTCTTTAGGGCCAGATTTTCTGTGTCACCTACCATCTTCCGCTCCCTCCCTCCCTCCTTCTCCCTCTGGTTCATTGACTGTTTCTTGGGCCAAACCTGGAATGGCAAAGCAGCGAAGTCCACCTGGATCTCCAGACTCAGCCCTCCGTCACTGACTGCCCTGGGGCACTTGGGCCCCTACAGAGCTCAGCAGGAAATGTACATCTACCCTGAAAAACCAAAAAAGTGCTTCCTGGGGACTCCTACTTCTGGAAAATAACTGCGTATTTTAGGATTTTCAGGTGAAGTGGAATACTGCAGGTCCACTTGGATGTGTTGCTGCATAAATGTGGGACAGAGACCTGTGTAACTATACAGTAGCTACCTCCTGACAGTGATTTATCATTGTAGTGTGTAACAAATTTGTGACCTGCAGCAGTGACTGAGAGCTGTGCTAGACTTCACAAAAGGGAAGAAGAGAAGCCTTATTTATAACTACAAAGGAAAGAGGTGATTCTAAAAACAAAGAAAGAAAGAAAGGAAAAAGACCCTGATGAATCTTCTTTGTGTTTTGAGGGATCATTTCTATTTAAACAAGGAGATAGGTTATAAATAGAACAACAATATGTATACCATTCTCTTATTGCTGCACAATATGGAAATGAAATGGTACAATGCGGGGAGACAGCTAGAAACCTGTTGAATAATGTGTACATGATTAATTTTATAAAAGGTTCCTTTGTAAATAACAAAAAATATATATTTTTAAAAATATATTTTCAATTTATTCAGCTTGTAATTCAGATTTCTAAGGCCTTTTAAAGTTAAATTCTGATGTGAGCAAAGGGAACAGAGACAAGCTAAGTTCATTGGATGCTGTCTTCAGCAATTATATATGTGCATATACAGATGAGAGGTGCAATGACACTCATGTCAAAGTGCTGCTGTAACTGCGCAGCAGGTCGAAGAATGCCCCTACATCTTAGGCTGTAGAGAAGACACTAAATCAGGTTGCCTTAAAGGGTAAAATTCGTTGTCCTCTCAGGGTGCCCCTGGAAATGGAGAAGATAGGTGAATGAAATCTTTGGTAGTAGCAATTTCTTCCGCGGCAGGCCTACTATCCAATGCCAGGAGATGGTTAATGATGTAGAAGGTCACGCGTCTGACTGGGGACATCAGCAGAAGGTCTTGGTTCCTATCTCTTCCTCATTGTAACACCTCAGAGCAGAAAACTTCCATTTTCCTCCTCTGTCTTCCTCTGTCTTGTTTATACTAATTCTGGAAGGTAGAAATATCCAAATTATGAATTTTAATCCTGTTTTAAATGTGCTGCCAAGGAGGCTAGTAAGGAGTTGATTACTCCATAATATTTCACATCTTTGGTTCAATTATTGCTTCTCCTACCATGGCTGATGTGAACTGTGGTAAACCACTTTTGCTGTGCAAATATCACACTGTACTACTCATCCTATGTGACTTGTAAGTGCTATGAGGGACATTTGAAGTCAGCTGTAGATGGATATACTTGTAATGGAGCTAGTTAGAAATCTCCAGAAAATGGTCTTTCTTTCTTTTCCTGGAAGATGGAATTTAGTTACAACAAAGTCTGTTTTCAGGAAAGGATAAATTCTCAAAACTACATATTTCAATGTTTTCTAGATGAAAATTTTTATTTTTCTGGTTTGGAGCTCTTGAGATTACCAAAAGAAAATATTTCAACTGACTTTCTCCTTCCTTCTCTACCCTGTGCTACTGATTTGCAAACCTTTTCAGGATTTCAGATTTTTGTTCTATTGTAAAAGGAAAGATTTTGGATCCTTGGATGGGCAGAGGAGAGGAAGGCTGCTTAGGCCAATTTCCACAGCCAGTGGCAGGGTTGCAAGGGTTCCTGCACATCAGTGAGGCGAAACTTGGCGTTATGTTACCCTGGGCTCCTTCTGGTCCCTGAGCAGGGCTCTGGCATGTGGCAGTAAAGAAGTTACTTGCTAAAGCCCCTTCCCAAAGCTGCTTTGTATGCACAGCAAAGCCTTTTTACTCGCTCTTTCCTTGGTGGCTTGGGGTTTGTCCTTATGTTGTGATGAGGTTGGTGCTTCCAGGGGCTGCTTGGTTTCAGGGTAAGCCATGAACTTAGAGAGCCGAGTGCGTTAATTGTTTTCACGCCAGCATATTTCCATTGTGTCTACCATTATAGTTGTGTAATGTTTCTTCTCTCTCTTCTTTCATGGCTTTCTTTGCCTTGACAGGCTCAGTCAGATTCCTTCATTCACATTGGCTAATGTGAGGGCTGAATAGAATAAATCTATGCAATGATGGCTTCAGAAAGAGGGGAGGAGGGTGGGGGTAGAGTCTGAAAAAATAATTTCTGCTTAATAGGTGGGATTTCAATAGGCAATTTCAGTTAGCTTGTCCCAAGCAAGTTGCTTATGGTTTGAATGGTAACAGGGCCCCAAATCCTGAAGTCTTATACCCCACTGCTTCCTTTATTCCAACTTAAAAGTCACCAAAGTGAAGGAATAGACAATGCACAGATTACTTTATTTGCCTTCATCAGGTTTGCCAGGAGAGGAGAGTGCTGCCAAGCTCCTCAAGACAAGCTATGCTGGGTGCTTGCCCTTGTGCCAGTGTGAAGACAAAAAAAAATCAGGAGCCTTGAAAAGAAGCTGGTGCAGCACATGGCTCTTTCCCACTCCTCACAAATGATGGCGGTTGTGCTCGTTAACCTCTTCTGGGGCTCAGTCAGTTCATGCTGTGCAGCAGCAGAGAGCTGAATGAAATAAAAGGCTTGCAGGACCCATAGAAACGCCATAACTCCTTCATTCCCAACACACACGCAAAGGCTGCTTTCCTAGCAGAATACCAAGTATCTCTCTTCAAACCTTTAATAAGTCAATCCCAGCTCCATGTGGCAGTGACATCTCAGATTCCAGCACAGGCACGTGGGGCCAATCTCAGCTCCCTACTTACCCCACCAGGTTTGGCAAGACACCTCAGGCTCGTGCTTGGCTTCATTCTATCAACACGCTCCGGGTCTGCATCTTCTGCAGACACGGGTTCAGCTTAGTTAGACCAGCCCGGTTTCTGTGCGTAGGCTAGTCCTGCTCAGATCCTTATCAGAGGGCTAAAAGGAGACACATACCGAGCCTTTAGCTTATAAGATCATTAAATAACTGTAACTCCATAACATTCCTTATAAAAACCCCTCTTTTTTTATCTGAGTGGCTGCGATTCTGATAAATGAAAGAGAATGTCCTCTTTGTGGTTATTAGTGAACAAAGACAACTGTACAGACTGATTCGAGGCCCACAGAAATGAAAAGAAAACTAAAGATTTCAAGGAACTTCAAATGTAGGCTCTTCTGACTAGTAGCCTTTGATTTTAAAGATTTTTATCTCAATGTGAAGAGGACAAAGCTACTGTTTAAAATTACCTGTGAGAAATAGGAAGATGTGATAAACTCCCATTTGAGGCTGCAGAAGAAACTTGTGTGCTGCAATCAGAGCAAGACATTAACTCTAATACTTAAAACAAAAGGGAAGGAAATTTGAAATAAAACAGAAAGTTATTCAGCAGAACCTCAGAAAATGTAACATTAAAAAATGGGAGTAAAACTCTCCACGGCAGTTTACATGAAACAAGAAAACGCACTGCACCACAACTGAATGTCTTCCATTAGCATTTTTCACCTGAATTTAAGCATCAAAAGGAAGAAGTAAAAAGAAAAAAAAAGGAAAGAAAAAGCCACTGCAGTAAACCATATGTGAAAATACATGAAATACATTTCATTATGTAGTATTTAATACATCACTTTGTGATCCAAAAATACAGTATTATCCAGTGTATTCTTAGATGTCAGTGAGTGCAGAATGGAGAGCTACTTTCCCTGCCTTGTGAATCTGCTGCCTTTCTCGATGATGAACTATTGCTGGAATCCCTCTTTTCCTTTTTCACTAGCCCCAAGTCCAAACCATCATTGGTTCCTTGAGTTCAGTGAGCTTTTGGGTGGCTTCCCTTTTCTTGAGTCAGAGACTATCTTGTTTTGCTGTCAGAGGCTGAAGGAACTGTTCCCCTGATGCATTGGTCAAGCTGAGAAAGCTCTCTAAGCTCAACATGTAATGAAAAATAACTAGATCAGGAATTTTTATAACAGCAGTTTTCAATTTGAAAACTATGTCAAAGTTACTATTTTAATTATGTTTTAATAATGCATTAAAGAAAATGGATGATACAGCTTATAACTTGTCTAACTTATCCTTAGAGAGAAGAATTTAATTAAATTTATTTTTGTTTCACTTCAGTAAAAACCCATGAATGTCTGTGTATTGCTAGTCTTATGCTGGAATGTAAAACCAGGAAGGAAAGTCTAGGTAGCAGAAGCAACAGCAAAATGGTATGAGTGTTTCTAAAGGATGAAAAGTGTGTGGTCTTCATTCAGATTTCAAACAGGTTTGACCCCATGTCATCCTATTGGCTTTAGTTATTGTCCTGATTTATGTTAGCGCAGACAAGAGTGGGATTAGATATAAGTGTGGTAGTCCATTGTTTAGACGAAACGTATTTTCCCATACTCTCAACCAGATAAGTTGACTAGAACTAAGCTGTTTCAAATATCTTCAGGTTTTTTTTTAAAGGTATAAAAACCCATCAGTATACCCATTTCATGCAGAATTTAAAATTAGAGATTGAAACACTGAAGGAAAAAACCACAGTTCTATACCATTAGCAATGCATTGTTAAGCATATTTCTATTTTCAGTTTTTCTGTAATTAACACACAAAAAAGATGAATTTTACAGGTGAGCAACAAATTTTATTGGCTGTAAACACTGCGATTATACTTTTGATAAGTTGGATTCAATTCACTGAAAAATTATTTGAAAAGCATTATATATCTTTTCATGTGTACCTAACTTACCAGATCATTCCACTGCTACTAAAGACCACCTGACTATCCTTATTCTTGTGAAGAGCACCTATTTGAAAAGGCAATAATTTACTGCTTGCAAGCTGAATTTGTAATAAGGTTGGCTTAGCCTGGCTGGGTTTTTTTGAGTTTTAATATAGTTCAGGAAAAGTTGTGTCCTCAATTCTGTCCTCTCTTGCGGACTACCGTATGGACACTGGGGTTGGGCAGAGCCTGCTGAGTGTAGAATACAGCCCTTACTGTAAAGTGTAATAGGTTTAAAATAAGAAAGCAATCTGAATAATATACATCATGTTTGTATTTATAACCTGAGCTGAAAAAACTAGAGGTGCTAGCAACAGGGAACCGAGAACACTTAGAGAGATGTATGTGGCACTGGCTAACATGAAGAGCCCAAGGCAACATAGTAGCACGTCAATAATGTGTTGGAACATGAAGACTGGCATGAAGTCAGCAGAGAAGAGCCCCTTTAAAAGGTAAATGTGGGTAGAAAAACACCTTCTTGTATCATTGAATGGTTTGCGTTACGTGAACACGCTGGAGCCTGATGTGGTAGACACTGATATCCTCTCGTTTAGCCCTGACTAACTTGAGTGGGTACAAAATGAGGCTGAAACCTTCTAGACCAGAAGTTGCCTTCTCCACATTCTTGCTCCCTCCCCATCTCCTGCTGGGTGGCCTTTCTGTAAGATCTCTTCCAGAGGTGCTGCAATGATGGGTCAGGCCATTGAAGTGAGAAGAGGCACAGGACAGTTGCAGAAAGTGGAAGGCCTGGGAAGGTGAAAGCACTGGAGAGAGCGAAGGAGGGAAAAGGAGAAGAGGAACCTTTCCAAGTAATGGGTGATAGGATGAGAGGAAACAGCGTCAAACTGTGCCGGGGATGGTTTAGATAGGATATTAGGAAAAATTTCTTCACTGATGGAGTTGCCAAGTACTGGGACAGGCTGCCCAGAGAAGTGATTGAGTCACCTTACCTGAAAGTATTTAAAAAAAAAGTGCAGTTGTGGCATTTAGGAACATGGTTTAGTGGTGGACCTGGCAGCACTAGGTTTACGTTTGAACTCGATGATCTTAAAGGTCTTCTCCAACCTAAATGGTTCTGTGATTCTATATATTGTCTTGAGGCTACATTTTCGGACATCCGACTCCTGATGTGGTCCCTGTGAACAAATCCTTGTGGAGTCTTGCGTTCAGACTGATGTAAGACATTGACTAAAGGAAGTTTTCTGCTTTGTGCTAACTCACGTTCAGCATTTTACCCATAAAATTTTATTGGAGAAATTATACATGATGCTGTCTCAAAAATACGACTCCTGAATTAATTTCACCTCTGCCTCTGAGTTTTTATACTTCTGCTCCTAATTTCATGTAAGCTATTTTAAAATGCCACATCAAATTATGCTGGGAACATTAACATTGTGAAAAAGATGTGTAAGAGTCAAGAAGCACTGAAACTGAATCACCTTCAGCTATCTCCTGCAGTATATGTTATCATGCAGCTTTTAATTGAAGTATGACACTCTGATTTGCAACAGAGTCCCAATGAAATGTGAACATGGCATTTCAAAAGCTTTTCAAAAATGTTTTAAAGATTTTTTTCCCCCGTAAAATACTAGAAGTAGAGATTTGATAAACAGGTGGACTAGAAGCCTTGGTTTTATCACGTTTAGTGATGATGAAATGCTATGAATGCTCCTGCGGACGCACAGCAGAGTTATCTCAGTTAAAAACAGTCATTACTACTGCCATATTGCTGTAGCAAGCACCTACCTGTACGGTGTGGTCTCATCATGACAGAAGATATGGTCATTTATCCAGGTTCTGTGCAAACTTTAGATCTTGCATTGCATTTTGTGCTGCTTAAGCCTAGGTGGTTTTAGCTCCCGAAGAAGCAAGTTAGCAGCAAACTCCATGCTGACCTGCAACTACTACTTGCAGAGTAGAGACAACCTCACTGGCAATCACAGAACTTGAATTTTACGTTGATAATGAAGTCTCCTAGAGATGATCTCCTCTCTGGATCAGGAACTGTAGGATGCCCTCTAGCTCAGAGTGCTTGCTATGGTAAGAGAGGACAACATATAGACATTCTGGTATTTTTGAAGTACTTTGAGGATGCAGTTTCTTGCAATAAAAGCGTTAAAAAAAATTATGTACCCAAACATTGGGAGGCAGACTGACTAAGGCAGAGCTCATGTAGGCACAGTGCCGTCCCTGAACACCTCAGTGAACCAGAACTGAAAATGATTAAGAGAGCAACAATTAAACGCTTTGTCAATGGTGAAATTCTGCAGAAGTATTGGAAGCCTTAAAATGTGCACCATTTTGTGCTTCCACATAGTGTGGGCTTCTGGAAGGGGAGTGTTGAGAAAATCTTGTTGTTTCTGGAGGCAGTCGTTAACTCCATATTCTGGTGTGTTTTAGTAGTTTCAGTTAAATCTGGCAGAGTAGACTAGGTGTGAAATTATGCTCAGGAGTGTTGCACTAAACATGTAACAGAATCCAAAATGAAAGACAAAGCATTTTTGAGTGAACTGAGGTTAAATCTTTAATCTTTGTGGAAGGCAACTAATTACCTGAGAGTCAGGTCCCGACTGCAGCCTGGAATTGAATGCCTCATGTTGTCAAACAGTTCAGAAATAATCCCAAACTGCACAGCTAGGCTTTGCCAATCCATAGAAATTACCCTCTTCAGGCTTAAGTTTATATTAAAGGTTCAGCATTTCCCTGAAACATGGTTGTGTTGGTTTTGCAGTCAGAACATCAAGGAAACATGAAAGGCTGAGACAGAGAGATCTTGGTGTCAGAGCCCAAAGAGGATAAAACCTACAAAGTCATCACAGGAAGCAGAAGGCAAAGTCCAACATGAGTGGAAAGGCATAAAAGATAGAGTAGATGGGGTCAGCCTGTGAGCAGCAGAATCCTGCACGTGACGTAGGTGAGGGCAGTTCAGATGCCCACTGCCTCTGCGCCTGTGGATGCTGCCCCTGTGGGTACCACATTGCTCACCAGGAAGCAGGATGACCTTGTTTCAAAACCAGTGTGGAAAGGACTCTGGCCAAAAAAATGAAAAAAATGAAAAAGCTAGAGGTTAAAACAAAGTTCCTTCTGATTGAAAGATGGAAAATACACATTGAGTCTCCTTGCTGCATGATTCCCAAAACAACGTAGTAAGCAGCTTCTCTTAAAAAGAGAGAATTACTGGGTTATGTATGCTAATTAGGCCTCTGATAGACATTGTCTATTGATTTGTCTATCAACCTCCTAATTAACATTTCTGTTTCTCCATGAAGGAAAGCACTGAAGGATAGCTTGAATCTTTTTTTTCCTGCTGTCAATTGGCAGAGGAAAGAGAGGAAACCATTGCTATGGGTGCTTGCTTGGCTCCTGGGTGTTTCTGTGTTCAAGCTTCCTGCTCTTTAACTGCTTGTGACAACATAATATGTTTTTTTTATTTTAATCTGCCACATTTACAAACATTTCCATCAGCAGAGGAATCAAGCACAGTACTTATCTTAGTCTGCTTGTGATGGATTATTAATCATGGGGCACCCTTGCAGAAAGTTGCTTGAGGCATTGTTGTGGGCAGAAAGCAATAGCAAAAGAAGCCTACAATTCTTATAGTATGATGAATTTATATACAAAGCAACTCTTTATGAAGACAAATACTAGTGTATGTATAGTTATTTCAGCTTTGTTTTCATCTCTGATTCTGAGAAAGATTATTTCTGGTACTAAGAACAAAAGAGGAGGCATGGAAAAATATGGCTATTCTTTTTTCATCTTCCTTTTTGGCAGGGCTACTTTAGAAGAAGCCTTCCCCTTTAAATAAAGGATTTTCTTGTTGTTACCTTATTTTTCTACATGATTTTTAATCTCACGTATAGCAAAGGAAAATTAAGTGGATTTTTGCTAGTTCTGTGGCATTTGTAACAATGCAGGGGAGAAAAAAAAGCCCATAAAATGAGCAGCCAAAGGACAGGTGGAAGAATATTCAGGGCAGAATTATGTACAAAGGAAGAGTAAAGTGATAGCAAAACAAGTTAATGGAAGAGGCAGAATCTGTCTCCAATTAAATGCTAGATAAAATGGGCTGAAAGACAAATCCTGCAAGTGCAAATATATTGATTGAATTGTATTTGTGAAAGGGCTGTTGCGTGGAGAAATGTTTTCTATTTTTACTTTGTTTTTCTTGAAAAGACTACTGTTACTTTCCTCACTAGTATTTATCAATGCGGCATGTTTTCAAACAAGAGAACTTATTAGAGAATTTTAAAAAAATGGAGGTTGGTTGATGAATCATGGACACTGTTATTGATTCTGTGACTGTGGGAGGCAGGAGAATATATATATATATATATATAAAAGCCATGCTAATAGACTGCAGAAATAAGATAGCACTTATGTATTTAGCTGTCTACAAGACACTTTTAACGAAGTGTATCATAAAGGGGAAAAAAGCTGTTTGTTGGTTAAGGTCAGTGTTTGTTTGCTATCCTGGTTTTGCTCCTCCCCATGATCAAATGAGTGTACACACTACATCACTACAACCATCACTCCCTATGCCAAGCTCTTGAACTGAAGCGCTGTGATTCAAGGTGCTTTGAAAAAGAGCTCCTGACTTCCTCCACAGACCACTGAGCCCTTCAGAACTTGTGTTGAAGTTTAGACCTGTAATTGTAATTTCACCTACACGCTTACCTGCATGTATATTCCTACTCAGCAGATGCAGGGCTGCTGGTACTTGATATTTGCTTTGAAGGAGGCAGCCCTTATCCTCTTCTCATGTCCATTGCATTTGTAGCATCTCTTTAGTTCTTGTTTCCCTCTCCCTCTCAGTGGACAAGATTTTTAAAACAGCTTAGAAATGTAGGGTCCTAAATCTCAAAAAAATTACTGAAACTTACATTTGTTAAATGCTTTTTATTTTTGTTTTGAAATGGAACACAGGACATACAAGACGTCTTTGAATTGACTCTACTCCTACATCTCCAGAGTCTACTTTTGCAGCCGTTGTGGACCCACTGGGCTCTGTCCCCACTTCTCTTCTTTTAGAGAATGACAGGAGACACTAGTGCTATGGGTGTTTTGGTGCATCTAAAACCTTAGCACAGCAGTTCTCACCCATTCTCACAAACACATTACATAGATGTGGTTCTTAGGGCCATGGTTTGGTGGCGACCTTGGCAGTGTTAGGTTTACAGTTGGACTTGATGATCTTAAAGTTCTTCTCCAACCAAAACATTTCTATTCTCTTCTGTTGTGTAGATGTGTTGATACACATACACAAACAAGCAAACCTGAATTGATCTTGTCTGCTCTCAACCAAAATCATGAGGTAAGACATATGAATTGAAAACATTGAAGAATTGACCAACAATATGAAACTTTGCATTACTCACATTGCAAATACAGTGTATGTGTCAGTTCACAATAAATCATCTCATTGGCATGTAACAGACAGCATGGAGAATATTAGTCTACATAAACTTCCAATTTGCCTTCCTGTAATGAAAATACTGTTCTCTGGGAATGCTGCTGCAGTGTTTTGCATGCTCTCTTGCTCCCGTGCCCTTGTTATATGAAAGGATGCTGTTTTCATAACTGAAAAGTATCACTGGAGACTAGGCAGTTTTATTAAAAGTGTGTCTCCTGCTGGCAGTTTACATGTTTTGACAACTTCTTGGAAAGCAGTGATAATCAACTTGAGGCCACACTGCATATGGCCTCAGTGATGCATAACAGGAGCAGCGGAGCCCCAGCTCTGCATTCCACTCACATTCGCCCCCAGTGTGCTGGAGTGGAATACCAAGTGCAGCTCTGCATTCATTACCACCTAATTATCTGGCTCAACTTCTTTCAAAGCCATTTTTCCTCATCACTAAACTCAGTCCAAATGTTTTTATTTACCTGTGCTGACAGATTTTCATATTTGAAAGAGTTTCATGTCATCCTGACTTTGCATGCTTGTGGTTCCAGTTGGAGCAGAGGCTGCACTGAGGTATTAGGGCTGTGTTGTTTGAGGACACCAGGAAGCTCTGTCTTCTGCTTGCCAACCGTAGGTGATTTTGCAAAAAGGAGAGTAAATTCCTTATAATTAGAGTAAAGTCAGTAAGAGAATGACAGCACAGATCTCTCCCAGGGAACTGTAGGTTAGCTTCTAAACAGACTTTTAACCTATAGGCTGTTATATTTCTAGTGCCTAATTTATCACAAATTAAACTGATAAAAGAAGGCCTTTGGCATTATGTACTTAACTATTACTTACAGGTGGATCCTTTGAGTGTGAATGAGGATATAACACAATGTCTGTGTGTTGTGGCAGATGGGTAAATAGAAATTTTGTTGTATTTCATGGATTTACTGCTGATTTTATGGATATTTGTACAGAACTTATAAACAATAAACTTCTGAGAAGTAATAAAGTAGGGGATGGAAACAGTTTTGAGAATAAGGATAACCTATTCCATAGCATGAGTTTCACAGGGCTATACCTGTGATCCCTGAGATTAAAAAAAAAATCTCATTTATTAGTGTGACCTGTAGTTTCAGAACTGCTGACAGTACAGTACTGTCTTATTTTGGCTTTTGAATATAGATTGTGTTTACATGCCAACCTATGTGTAAACACAGTGGACAGTGCTGGGTCAATTCAGAAATAGAACAAACAAGGGCATACCCTGAACATCATACTATCCTACTGAACCTGGTGACAGGACAAGAGACAACAGATACAAACTGAAACTCGTGAATTCTGTATGAACGTAAGAAAACACTTTTTGTGGTTATTATTGTGAGGGCTGCCCAAAGAAGCCATGGAGTCTGTCTGTGGAGATACCCAAAACCCATCTGGACACAATCCTGGGCAACCTGCTTTTGTGGACACTGCTTGAGCAGGAAGTTGGACCAAGTGATGTCAAAAGGTTCCTTCCAGCTTTGATTTGCAAATTCTTTGATGACTTATGGTTGAACCAGTGAATTAGCAAACTGATTATGAGACCAAAAGGGAACTTTATGTCAAGATGGTTCCCTAAGCATAGTCAGGTTCCACAAAATCAAAGTTATCCTCTGCAAAAAGTTTGCATTTATTAAAATTGTTCACTGTTGAGACAAGGAAAATTAAAAGGATTATTTAACTTTGAATTTTTTAATCAAAAAAGTAATGTCTGGATTTTAGAGCTAACATTCATGCTAAATTTTAAGTATGTTTAAGAAAAGTAGCCCTCTGTAGACTCTGAGTACAGTGCTTAAAAGGAGATTCCATTTCAGCCTGCACATGTAGCCTTGGCATTTGGGAGCACCCATTCCCTAACACATACCTCTGGGGATTCCTTCTGGCACACCTGGCCATTCCAGCTGGATCTGTACTTAGTTTTGATCTCAAAGCTTAGGAGAAATAGTGTGGTTTCCAAGGAACAGAGATGTAGTTTTGCATTCCAAAACCCCCTGATTTTTCCTCTTTAGAATTAGTGTAGTGGCTAAATGTGAGGCTCTCTGTTTGCATTATTGCAGTGCCTATTGGTTGTCATTAACATCTCAGTTGCACAAATATGCAGGTTTTCTGTTCTGAAACTGCAAGTCTGGACAACTTTTTGACATCCAATTGTGTTTGTAGACTTTTATTTTAGATATTACTCTTGTTATTTTCTAGTTACTGCATCAGGGAGCAAGTCTAATATTTGCTTCAAAATGCAGACAATACTTCAATTATGTTTGCATGGGTCCTTCTAAGAGTAAAAGTGGTCCTGGTGTTTCAGATATGTTTTGACATGCTGATAGCCTTGCATGACTTGCAGAAAGCTGCCTGCATTTCAGATTTGGCCCAGAGAGCCTAGAAATTACTGTTACTTCCAGAAACACGGTTAGTACTGGCTAAGAGGAAAAGAAGACTTCTAAGTACAAGATAAAATTGCTGAGCAGGGAGGCTTAAAGAGCATGGCGTATTGTAACAAAACCATTTGGATGTAGCATCAGAGCTCTCTAACACATTATTTTTTTTTTGAAAAATCAAACACTTGCCAGTATTAATATGGTCTTATTCAGTGTTTTTGCTGCTGTATACAGCAGCCTGGGAACCGTAACATTGTGTCAACCATATTGTCATGGACTTTTAAATATACTATGTGTATACTTAAATTCTGTTAGTACTGGAGATCAGTGTCCTTAGGTTATTGCTTTAAGTAGTCTTTAAAGATATGCTCTTATTTGTACCTCCCTCTAGCACTGCTTAAGTGTCCTCTCCTACTTGTCCTTTTGAGATTCAGTTTCACCATGCTGCAGGTAGTAGACTGGTGTTTGCAGAGCCATTTTTCTGTGCTCTTCTTTCCCATCCTTGAATGTTGTAATGTGTAGACCTGAGCAGACCCTTAGTCTTCACTAATGTTATATAAAACGTTGCCCTGCTTCTGTTAGTTTTTCTGTAGTTTTCCACCTTGTAGTTAATTCACATAAATACTGAAGCATGGCCAGTCTTTAGATATCTTTAAATAATTTTACTTTCATAAGAATAATGACATAATTTTACTAGTGGATTTTGGGGACTCTTGCAGGGGTAAGCTGCCTAGATGCTGTTAGTGTTCTTTGTTTTCCAATGGAAATAACAGACCAGACAAGAGGTGGCTGAATGATTGATAATACATGGAAATTCTCAGATAGGATAGAGCACTTGTGTTGGTCAGTTAAAAAACTCCTCCGAAGATTTATCCATGCAAGGAATCTCAATACTTGTATGTAGCCTCTGGAGGCAAGGTGGGTGTAAGAAAATTCCCAATCCTCTTTCCTGCACATAGACCTTTGTGGTGGATTCAAACATTTCCGAATTACACAGTTCCCTCAGGAAGTCTCTCTTCCATTGCTATGGCAAAGCATCTCATCACTAACAACTCTGATTTGAGAAATGAGCCCACAAATCAGTGTTTATGATATCTAACATGTCATATTTGTTCCATACAACACTATTTTTTGTCAAGATGTTGTGGTTTGCTAAGTTAAATGTCTTCTATAAATGCAAATTCACTCTTTGCAGTAAAAAAAAAAGCGTGAGAAGCTCAACCTAACAACACACCCTGTAGCAATATTCATCAATCTGAACAGCGTATTTTCTCAAGTGAACAGAATGCTTCCCTTGTGCAGGATAGGTGCTGATGTTTAGACTTATAAAGTTCAGACTGAAAAAGGCATTCAGGATTTCATGTCCGAGTGGTTGCAGTCTTCTAAATGCCTTTATAAATCTGTGCATAAGGTAGCAAAAAAATAACAGAAGCCCTTTGTTTCTATAAACCAGGACATTTCCTTAGCTTTCTTGTCCTGATGCTTTGCATCTTGAATTGTAAGCAATGAATTAATTGAAATACTCTTTCTGGAAAAAAACAGGAAAACAAGCAAGAAATAAAGATACAAAGCACTTCCTCAACAAGTTGGTAAAGGAGATAGCAGAAGCTGTACTTTACACATCGCCATGAGAAGTGTGCTTTACCTTCGTTTCTCAGTATTAGTTATCTATGTATTGATTTTCTTTTTCCTAGAAGTAATTCTTGTTATTTTTTCCACATTTGCTTTACAATTGATGCAGTGACCATTTGTTGGCTTAGAACTATACTTTGTAAAATGCAAGATAAACTTAGAATGCAAATATTCCGTATTGCACCTGTGTGGATTGCTCTGAACCATATATTAGGTAAAAGAATAACAACATTCTGGGTAACAAAACAACCATTTTCAAGAGTCTGATTCCCCTTATTGATCCAAGCGAGCAGTGAGGACTACTAGCAGTGACACCTAAAAGCATGTACTACTTGTGTTTAGCATGTCAATATAAAACTGCATTAACATTCCTTAGATGTGATATGGCATCTTGTGAAAAAGTGCTTCAACAGTGATTAAAAACTAACAGGAAACATGATTCTTCATCTTGAAATCGTATGCGCTGGATGATTTCATTTAGCTGCTTGTAAAAAATTTGTGTGGTGCTTTAACAAGCTCCATTTATAGGTACAGTAAATTTCCATTTTCACACAGATTATTTAATGAAAACCTGTACATCTCGTAGCTTCAGAGCTTTACAAGCAGTGGGCCGGTAGCCTTTATTTCACCTTAAAAGGACAACTAAAGTGCTACACCCTTTGACTTTTGGTGATACTGGAACAGTGCTAACACGAAATTTGCTGAAAGTCATGTCATCTGTGAACTCACAGTCTGTCTGTGCATATGCCACTGGTCTGTTCTTGCTCTGTGTAACAGGAGGTTATTTCTAAAACTGGAAATAGTTGCTTGGCTCTACTAAGCAGTGTGTAGCAATATCCAAATACAGTTCATAATGGTTGTGATTACATTATTACATTATCTGTAATAATATAATTCCTTCAACCAAGGAATCTGCTCCCTGATGAGTGATGTGCAAAACTTGGCTTCTCATGTGCTTCATGAGAAGCACTCTTCATCCTTGCCTGGAACTTCTATTTGAGCTTAGAAAAGTTCAAAAAAATTTGCTTATGAGAAACTCAGAAGAACTGCAAGATTTGCCAAGGAGATTTGTTCATTTTTTTATTAAGCAGGAGGGTGTGACATTGTCCCAAGATCCTGCTGGTGTTGACTTAGAAGCGTAACTCCATGCGGATCCTCACTGGTTCCAAAGGATGAAGGACCGCAACCTGCTTTTGGAAGAATCTACTTCACAGGTGATGTTTGTAATCAAATACCAAAACATGATCACTTTGAGCATTTGGGCAGACTGGACTGAAACTGTAACATACAGAGAACAGCAGGGCCTGCTTCAGTAACAGCAATGTGGGATACAGCAGATGCAAGGTCTCTTGAGAGAAGGATGCATGTGGGAGTGTGTATATGCAAGCATGCACATACAGGTACATAAAACTCTATGGATGGATATACAAACTCCCCCTGCAAATCAGTGAGACTATATATTGCACAGAACAGTGTACTCATGCAGCTGGTGCAGGGGTACTCCTGTGGCCAGTGAAGGGGTGCATCCAGTTGCAGGGAGGAGCAGGAGGTAGCCCCATCCTTGTGGATGTGCCAAAACTGAGGGTACTCCACACTGGGAACGTTTTGTCACCTCTGACAGTTTCAGAGGGATTGGTTAAGAGTTTTGCTACAGTCAGGTTTGTGATACAGGGAGCTGTAATTCATCTGCTTGTTAAGTGGATGGTATTTAATATCAAACATATTCAAAGATCTGCAGATATCAAATAATTTTGGATCATACACAGATTCAGCACCTTATTTGCATTCATTCCTATACAATATCTGAGAGTTTCTGCTTTTTATTCCTTGCATTCAGCCTGTGGAAATGCATAGATATTGTGGTGGCATTAAAATGACTTAGCAATATCAGCACTATTTCAAAGTCTTCTTCCACACCAAATTTTCTTTCTGAGGAGATGTGAGAGCACTGTGCCTTGTTCTTATTTAGTGACTCCAGCGGCGATGCGCCTGGCTTTGCGGGGACCCCTCTGCTGCCCTTTCTTCCCTGGGTGTCCATTGTGGCAGGTTTATTCATGCATCCCTAAATTCAGCGCGTGCAGCAAAACGCCGACTTCCAGGGCATAAAAGGCCTTCCTGAAACCACTTCACATTTGTTTTATGCCCTTCACTGGAAACAGGCGAGCCCCTAGGAGCCCTCCCAACTTCCCACCTAGCCTGGGCTCTCCTCCCCCTGCCCCAGTGGCGAGGGGACAGCCCCCATTTGGGCCCCCCAGTCTCCCCCTGCCCCCTTAATCCTCCTGCCTGCGCGTTGCCCAGCCAACAGCCCAGACAAGCAGGTGATGCATTGACAGGGAGCAGATGGTCTCCCGCCGAGGTAAGCGCAGCTCGACAATGAAACCATATTGATCATATTGCTCCTTTTCTCTTCTTCGGCCTCAACTTCAGTCTTGAGGCTTCGCTGCTAATAACATATTCCCACCCCCCACACTCCCTAAGTCATCACAACCCGTCAGCACTTCTCAGGAAAGAGGAGTCTGAGACCTCACCCTGCCCACCCAGCTCCAGCTCTATTTCCTACCCTGCTGAAAAGCCCTCTGCAGACAAGGAAAATCAAAGCCTGCCCACAATTTCCTTTTGCCAAAAAGCACTCTACAAGCAGGGGAAATCAAAGGGGGCCACTAACTTCCCTTCTGCAGCCACCTTCCCCTACCCCTAAGATCCTTTAACCTTGTCCCTCTGCACCCCTCTCCCTTCTACCCTCTTTCCAATTCTGCATGGAGGTGAGGAAGTAGCGAGGCTCCTTCTGCCCCCAGCCAAACACAACAAGGCGGGGCACTTCTCGCTGCCTGATGGTGCATCTCTCCCTTCTTCATCATCCTGCCTCTTACCCTTCTTTGTGTGCATGGAGAGATAACATATTTACTCCTACCTGCCCTGAGTGGAAAGTTTCAATGACCCCCTCTCCACCTGCTGTCATGTCAGCCCTCTCCTATACCTACCTGCTCTCTCTTCTCTGGCAGACGAACAGCCAAAAAAGTCCCAAATCTCTCCCTGTACTCATTTCTCATCCCTTCTCCTTAAACACGCACTGGCAGAAGCACAAGAAGGAGCCCCGGTGTGTCCTTTTTGCTCCTTCTATCATGTGTGTTTGTGTCCTTGTCTAACCCCATCTCAGATGCTGGTGTACAGATAAACAAGAGAGAAAACCCAGGCCATCAGCCTGCCTTGCACCCCTCACTTCCATCCCATTCACCAACCTCAGCTCTGTATTCACTGCTGTGTGAAGATGCTAACACTGAGGGCCTGAGCACTGTTAGCCGCTATTCAGATTTTTAATACTAGCTTCATAGCTGTCACATACATTCATTACCGACTTCAGGCTTAGAATGGCAAGAGAGAACTTCAAAAAAAGAAAAATAAGGAGCATGTATAGAAAAAGAAAAAAGAAATCCTAAGGGCAGTTTGCTATGGTATCTGCACTCGTTTGCAGCTGTTTTTTCAAACTGTAACTACTGTAACTCCACGCAGTGTTCTCTAAAGTAGCTGTCACATTGTGTTTTGTTTTTTTTTAAATCTATTACCCTGGCACCACACACTTTTTTTTACAGTAGCTAAAAATGCCTATAAAAGCTTCACCCCTCTATTTTTTTTCCTGAGGGAGTAAAAGAGGAAAAAAAAGAAAAGCAGAGAAAAAGGCTTGTGAATGAGTGGAAAACAATGCAGGGTCGCAAAGCTGTCGCAACCAATGTCATAGTGGCGCTGCTTTGCAGGCTTACAGAGGACTTCTTGTTCCTTGATTTTTATGGTGATCGGTAGAACGCATGTAGCACTTTGCGAACAGGTTTAGAACAAGTGGCAAAGAAAAGGCTCCCCACAATAAACTCTTTTCTACAGCATCGGGAGTATTATGCCCACAAACACCTGTGGTTTGCAAAGGGGGAGCTATAAAGGACACACACACAAAAACATATATAAATAGAGGGCGAGACATGGTTTTCAAGTTACACTGCATGTCACAATTGTGCACAATGATGTTTTTTTTAACTCATCTAAGACTATGGAGTTTAGAAAAGCCCCAGAAATATTATTCAATACAAATGTTGGCATTTAAAGGATGCTGAGCTTGGGAGACAGAGAAATGAGATGAAAAGAGAAATGGAAAGATCAACCGAACAATCTGGCAGAGTATCAGTACTGCTCTGTGACAATGTGGCAGGAGCTAAGACTCTATTATTCCTTCTGAAGTATGGCTATGAATCAGCTATCAAATCCCCACATTCTGTTGAGTAAGGGCCTGCATTGAAGTCCGTGGAGCATCCTTACATCACCAAATGTGCCCAGTATTACTGACTAGAATTTCTGGCCCAGGTACTAGAAACCAGTTAAATTTGATGACACTGATACAAAAACATGTTGGAATAAAGTAACAAAATGTGATTTAGAGAGCTGTAAAAATGTTCCTCAGCTTCACTAACTTCAAGAGGATATCTCTACGCCCCAGGATATCTCATTCCAGTAGTGTGTTTTGAGTCAGGTCCCCAGAACATTTTGGGGTAAACACTCCGTGTTTATTTCAAAGTAGGCAACTATTTTCTTTCAAAATCTGTAACAAAGGTACTCATTAGTAGTATCCACCAGATCTCTGTCCTGGGAGAAACCTCCTCTCCCCCAGAGCAGCTAAAGTTGTTCATTATTTCCTAGAATTATAAGTAATATAACTTATTATGATTGTCTAGATCTTTGGGATGTTTACTTTTATATCACCAGTTTTTACTTTTGAAAGTAATTCCTTAAGACTTCACATTTCTCTCTTAATATTTTTTTTTGACTCTGTAGTATTAAATTTACCAAAACCTGTTTTACTTTGATAAATTACAGAAAAACCCGAGAATTCTTTGTCCTGATTAGTTTTGTTGCTAAGAACTTCATTTAAGAAAACAAAAAAGAAAAAAACTCCTCAGTTGCCCCAGACTTCATCCTATATTTGAATCAGAGAAAACTGCTGCAATGCACATCTCATTTACCAAAAGCAGGGCAATCAGAGCACTGTCAACCATGTCTTGTACAACACTTCTTAGTCCTTGTAAATACCATGTCTTGATTCATTTTTGAGTCTCTGGACTTAAGCATGACTTTTTTAATTGATACACAAATAAATTAACTGAGCAGGCTTTTCAATCTCCAAAGAGAATTACATTTCTGAGGGATCCAAAAAGTAAATTAGTACTCGGTAGTTCAAGAACGCTCGCCTAAGATTTGCAGTTGTTTTGTTAAAAAGGAGCTCTTCCCTTTTTTTTTTCTTTTTTTTTTTAAGATGGGTTGTAGCTTTTTAGTTTTGTCTAAGCACTCTGAAGATGCTTGCACAAGAAGAATTTAGTATGAAAACTCTACTGCTGCAATTTAACCTTATAGGAGTCTGGCTTGTCCTTTAAACTTAGGGTTCAAAATTCTGTAGTTCAAAACATTGGTTCTTAGTTTAAAATTCATACTTTCCTAATAGTTGTATCTTGAATTAAGATGACTGGAATAAATGTTTTTAACCCCTTAGGTAGATCTTAACCATAAAGTTGAAACAATGTACAGTGAATCTTTCTCTTGACCTCAATGGGCTTTGGTTCACTTAAAGGATCAGTGACATTGCTGTGAAAGGACATGCTACTCTGATTCTGTGAGTTTTTACCCCTTTCAGCAAGTCTAATTGCCACAGTAAGTGTATTACATCTATGAGTTTCAATCAAAGGTACATGTGCGTGTTCCTCTCACGTTATGAGTTAGTTTTGCTTATCTTGGAATTGGCAACTGCATTAATTTCCATGAGTTAAACAGCAATCTGTTATCTTAGCTGAAGTGTATTTTTTTTTTTGTTGTTTGGGGACAAGCTTTAGGATATTTTGTGAATACTTGATTTTTACTTAGTGCAGTGGTGGTAACGCTCTCACTCCTAGCCTGTAGTACACATCATCAGATGAGACAGAGGAGATCCAGCCTGTGTGGCCCTTATCAGAATAGGGCTGTCAATAATGGTATTTCCTTGCAAGTGTGCAGAAATTGCAGTACTATGTGCAGTCAGGTATTTTAGCACTTTAATTATGTTGCCAGTGCAACTGGATTTCTCCAATTCTTCTTGAAATGCTGATGTGCTTACCCGTCCTTTTTGATAATGAGGTTAAATAAGTTCAACATGACCAGCAGCTGGAGCTGAACTTGACAAGAGATGCAAATAATAAGAAGGGCTTCTACATATATGTTAGCCAGAAAAGGAACGTCGAAGAAAGTGTGCTCCCCCTGATTAGCAAGACTGGTAAGCTGATAACAATGGACAAGAGGAAAGCTGAGGTACTCAACAGCTTTTTTGCCTCAGTCTTCTCTGGCAACCCATCTTCCTACACCTCTTGAGTGGGCGGACTGCAACGCAGGGACTAGGGGAGCAAAGTCCCTTCCACTGTAAGAGATCAGGTGTGTAACCACTCGAGGAATCTGAATATATTTCAGTCTATGTGACCTGAAAAGATGCATCCCAGAGTCCTGAGGGAATTGGCTGATGTAGCTGCCAACACAGTCTATGATATTTGAAAAGTTGTGGCAGTCAGGTGAAGTCCCTGGTGACTGGGAAAAGGACATATTCCATCTATTTTTTAAAAAGGGTGGAAAGAAGGACCTGGAAATTTACTAGAAGTGTGATATTATGCCTGTAAGTACTTAAGATTGATAGCTTGACTATGTGGGGTAGATCTGCTTCCTATATGCTTTGCTAGCTCTTGCTTAGGCATGAGCTGAGATTAAGATATTTTCTTTGCCTTTGGATCAATTTCAGACAATTTTTTGGACATTCCTGGACTATTCATCTTTCAGAAAGCCAAAGGGGTGTATACTATGGCCTATTATGGTCAATTTGAAGCTGATCAAACAATGAATGTCATATTCAAATGGATATTGTCTAGAACAATTAGAACAGAATTAATTATAGCAATTTATCACTTTGAAATCACTAGTTTGCAACATAATCCAGGAATTCTTTACAGCCTTGTGAAGTTCTGTTAATACCAATCAAATGTGAGATCATAAGGCTAAAACCTTTCAGGATAATCCATTTGTATACTTTCATGCGTAAATAGTATTACTAAAGTTGATGGGACTAGTTAGAAGTATAAACCTATGCATAGCAGTGGTTGCAGCAGTGAATCCCTAATTTGCCTTTGTTATGAATTACTTGGCATAATTTGGTGTATATATTCAAATACTTTCAGACATGTATACTCATATTTGTGCTTATGCACATAAGCAGAATTTATCATCCAGCAGTGCCAAAGTAGAACTTTCTTGACCATGAAATGAAGAATGAGTCAGGGTTTTTCAAAAATGGCTAAACGCTATTATTTGTGCTTTGTGATTTAGTTTTGTGAATGTCTATAGTAACAATTTTTTGCAGTTCTCACTGGCTCAGGGGAGACTTCTGACCATGGAAAGACTATTCTGTTTGAGATAAAGTCTTCCTGACATTGAGAATATACCCTTTGACCTATATCCTATATTTTTGCTTTCTCATATGCACACTATTCCTTTTGTTCATGGCGAGGAATTGGATTAAAGAGATAGCAGGTAGTGTGAGTTTTCAGCTCTGACAGAACCTGGAAGCATCATCAAATAAGATTATTACTTTGAGAAGGGTGAGCAGTGTGCTTGGCTCAGCAGTGGCACCATGCACCTACTTGTTCTCAAAGATGCTCTCCTGGTCGAGAATTGCTACCACTGAGCTGAATTTGTCTGAGTAAGGAGCACTGGAGTTGACACTATGGGGTTATCCACTACACAGTTTTTGGAATCAACCATGTTTCTCTAACAGGGTTTGTAAGAAAGCAGTATTTCAACTTCCAAATTCTTCAAAATATAGCCCTGCCACATCCCTGGTAACTGCAGTAACTGGTTTCTGCACTGTGGCAGCAGTCTGGCTGTGTGAAGTAAACTGAGAGACAGGATCCAAAGGTTCCTAATTGTTTCCTGACTGCACAGAGCAGGGAGCCTATAAAGGAGTTTGGATTAAATCTGCATCTGAGCAAAACAAATAAAGCCCATTTATTGTATGCTGAAAGAGGCAGATTGACTATAGTTTCAAGCTTTCACACTATTGTCACCATGCTACGAACACCATGGCTGCTTCCTTCGCGCTGACAATTGAAAACTCCGATATTCCATACCTTAAAAATCTAGTGTTATAGTTTGTTGCATGGTTTTCCACTCATTCATGTTGCTCCTCAGTAACTTAGCAATGACCAGTCAAGATATGCACACACCATATTGTTTTACGTGTTTGACTAGAACACTGACAGATTAATAGGAAGGGTAAATAGCTACGTACTCTGTGGTGGCTCAGTGTGGGCTGGCAGGATTGACTGCTGCCAGACTTTGTTGTATTTGCACAGAGGAAGCCGCAGCAAAAGCCTGCTGGGGCAAGGTGACGTGGGTCATGGGTATTTGTTTCTCATCTCTATAGAAAACAATTGTCCTCTCAATGGAAGACAGCTTTTGGAAACTATGTGGTTCCACTAGTGGGGAAGCATTTGTACTTCCAGAGTGCTAAATAAAATGCAGCTATAGAGTGGCAGATGCATTAAGTGTTGGCAATACATTGCAGATCATGCATGAGAGTTTGGGTTACAAACTCTCCGATAAATTATACATACACTGATAAATTATTTTCATCTATTTCTTTGACTTGCTCAGTTTGGAAGAAAAGAGTATTGCTCAGATTTTAATTGATGTTTTCATGTTTTCCTGGCAATTTCTTCTGTGCTGAATACTTTTCTATGACATCTGTTTAAGAAGAGCACAAGGAGCTACATTTGTCCGTGAGATAACTACTTTGATTATTGCAAATGATGAGTATTTTAAAAAATTACTAAAGCAGCAACCAGGAAACTAATCTGAGGCCACATCTTTACAGAATTAGATACCATAAAAACACAGTGACACTGAATTTCTAAAGTGCTTATAAAGGAGACAGGCATCCAAAAGTAGTATTTTTTTCCCTAGTTTCCACTTGGAGGTGCATCAAAAAGTCCGTTATAGGCAGCTCAGATACAGATTTGAGGTCTAGAGTAAGGAGCATGTCTTCTTCAGCTGTGGAGGTGCTGGGTGAGAAAACTGAGGCACTTGGATTCAGTTCCTTGGGTAGATGGTCTCAGTGCCTTTCCAAGAGAGGAAAGTCCTTGTGACGGTCATGTGAATATATATTACCTGGATGTACATTAGGTAGTTTAGATACTGCTAGCGGTGGTGTTGTGGCAGTACAGAGTACTGGGGAGGCTGAAAAAAAATCAATTAAGAGGTTACCATGTGTTGATTTACAGGCTGACTCTCCTGCCCCCTTCGGAGTACCTGAGTTCAGTGGTTGGTGCTAGCTTGGGGTGCATCCACACTGACTACAGCAGTATTATCAGGCAAACCTGATGTCTTTTCTGAAGGTCAGACGGAGTTCCCTGCCTGCAGCAATTTTAAACCACAATTTTTGAAGTTCAGTCTTCTGTCTCATCCTCCCTCCTTTCTCTGAGTTTTGTTATGGACTGAAAAGGTGTAAGGAATTTCCCACTGTGTCTGACCACCACAAAGTGTTGATTATACAGTGTTAGGAATATTCTATGTATAAAGGTTTGTGTAATCCTGCTGTCTGTTTTGTTATGATTTCATTGAAGGTACATCAGTGGCTACATGCAGTGTGTGAAGAGTGCCAGCCTCATGGCAGTGAAGGCACATGCCCAGTATAATATTGTTTTCTCTCGCATTATGCTGTTTGTTTCCTTGAGGAAAAAAAAAAAAACAACCAGAAGAAGGGATGACTCTAAGGTAACATGTTTTTGACTTCACGAGACTAACTTAAAATAATCTATTGTGGCTTGAGAAACTATTCATTGTTTATTCATTGTATAATTCTCAACAATGTTGACAGCCCCTAAGAAAATCAGTGTGCGAATCAACCTCCTATTGTTAAGATAATGTAAATACATGACTAAGATCATAAACTACAAAATGGGAGGAAATAGGCAATTCCTGTCCCTCCTTCCTGCAGTCTATTTTACCCTTTCTCTTTTCCACTATAATTATTTGTACTATAGTGAGGTAGCCATAAAGTACTATTGTCCTGAAAGCACGGTGGCATGAACAGGTTGCTGTGGGGTGAAGTGGTGTGTGAGCTTGCGCACCCTCAGTCACTCCCTGGCGAATTCCCCTGGACATGCAGTAAATACCAGAGGGTTCAACCAGCAGCACAAGATGAAAAAGCTACTTCGCATTGCTTGCAGGGTGTATGATTATACGTAAGGGGTGTAGACTGCAATACACTATATATTCAAGCTCTAATTTGCCTCACTGTGTCTGTTCTGTATAGACGTGAACTGATTTGGTGACGTTTTCTTGTAGTGGGTAAAATTACTGCAGAAGACCTAAGGATCCAGACTGGGGTTCAGTCTTTTTTTTTTTTCTCTTCAAATAGCATATTTGAGTAGGTTAATGGCCACGATAAACCTGTGGACAGTCCAGAACCACATCATGAAGTGACAGTGATTAGTTGCTGCTGTTTGGTAATGGAGACAAGACTCTCTTTTTCCCTCATTTACAATGACCTCGCCAGCTGTCACTGGATTTTTTCAGCATATGCAGAGACACTGTGAGGTGCTCCATGCAATGGAAGAGGGCTCCAGTTTTTGACTATAAGTTTTACTGAAACTTCAAATGTACTTGGACTATATATATTCATATATAAAAATTAATTTATTATATATGTAAAAAAATTTCAGACAGTGCTGTCATGGAGAAATTAAATGTGTTGCTGCCCTAAACTCTGTTTTCAGGGGCTTATAGGCTTGCAACCAATATATTCAACTCGTTTGATAACAAAGGCACAACACAACTGCATCGTAAAGAATCTTCAATTTTATGCCTGGTACGGTGGACTATAAAGTCTGTAGAGTCAAAAGGAGAAGAACCATAAACCAGAAACTGTGTCAATACGAAGATGCCTGTAATAATTTCCTGACTTACAGCTGGCAAAATACTGGAAAATCTATGTAAATGTTATGGTGTTTGGAGAATTTTTAATTTTGCTTTGTCCAAAATGAAGAACCCCCATGCCTGTCTTTCACCGATACTTTCTCCCCATTGTCTTCTTCCCATGGAGGGCAGGTTCAGGCATCTCTGAAATGACAGTGACTGCTGGGTGAAAGCAGGACAAGAATGGCTTCAAGTACTGCCAGAGTAACTAGCTCAGGTAGATATGAAGGTAGACTTGAGAAAATAAGATTCCCCAGTTTATCCTTTATGCTATATGGCTTTATGTATCAGTATTCACAGAGGTTTTTACAGAAACTCTCTATGAAATTAGGGTGTAGTTTCTTGTTCACTATGAAGACTTTTGCTAGTAGGGCCTGGGGCTGGCCTACTGCATGAGGAGCGGCACTTTCATCCCAGATACTTTGTTATACGCTTGCTGCATGAACAAGCTGTGCAGAAACTGCTTTGGGGAAAGCTTTGGCTTAAGCTTCAGCAAAGGAGTTACTGCTGTGACCTTAAAGCCCTAATAATTGACTCTTTCAAAGTAGTTTCTTACTAGAAGGAGAGACTAGAGTTATGTGTCAGCTGGGATGTGAGCAAATATATGGGAGATCTGAAACTGCAGAGAAATTGGACTGCTTAGAGAGATCATATCCTCACTTCCTTGGGTGACATTTGGTTGGATTGATCTGTTCAACATGGTTGAGCAGATGCTTTTCGTTAGTACCCATCATATTAATGATGGCTCTTCACCTGAATTATACATAATGGGATTCATGAACAGCTGTACGTTTAGGACTGGTGAAGAATGAAAGTAAACAAAAGTTGTATCAAATTTTAGGTTTATAATGTGCTTTACTGGTTGCCTGTTGTAAAGTAGACTGTTCTTAGTGGACTTTACAAAGTGGACTTTACACTAATATCTCTGGAGATTTTACCCTCTTACATTTTTGAGACATTGTTTTTGTGTTTGTAGAAACAGATAATGCAAACAGGTACTGTCAAAGATATCACTAGGAGTTGGGTATCCAGTCTCCATAGAATGTAAATAAAATAGTACAGAAAAGAAGTTTCCTGGTTCTTATAAGTATACTGTCGTATACTAGAAAAAAAAAAACCAAAACCACCAGACATCAATTTACCTTCTTTAACGAACTCCTAGACAACATCAGTGCAGGCAGCAAGGAAGAGCACAACATGTTGCAGTACACATGCACAATGCCGGCTTTCTATTGTGTGCTTAATAATTTAAGGCAAATAAAATACTGTGATAGAGGCCAGCTAGCTCTGGATGACTCCAGACAGACACTGATTAGTTATGAGCTGGACTAAATCTATACTGTTAGCTTAATTAATTTATTTATGTTTTACTAATTTGCTCTTTTTCCACACTCCCTGCCACGAGGGAAAGGATTGTAAAATTGCTTGCTTACTTTCCTTTGAAAGCATTTGCAGGAGCAGGGCATTCTGTATATTTCTGTACCACCAGCCAGGCTCACCTGAGCCGGTATCAGAGGAGTTACTGTGAGGCACAGGGACTGAATTCTGACCCGTACAGTATGAGCCAGGTACTGGTGAGAGAAAGGAAGGAGAGGAATAAGTCTGTGTAGTAAGAACTGGCCATTATTACCAGCATGGTTTGAAAGTTTCAGAATAGGGAAAGACATATCACATTTGAAAACAACTTTGGCATCTGCCAAACGCTATTAACAATGTGGGTGGTTAGACCCCCCAAAACTCTGTTCTGTTATGTGTGCTAATTTTATTGCCAGAGTAGTCCCTCTTCCATGGTAGTAAAAGCAGCAGAAAAGAGGGCCTAGGATCTGGAGTTGTCTTCAGTTGTATGTCAGAAAGACCTCTATAAAATGGACTGTGTATAATGGTTCAACTCTCAAACCTACAATTAGGATAAAGACAAAATTTAGCAGAATTCATGAGCAGAATTGCTGGAGAATAGCAAAATATAACAAACCTTGCAGAGAGGAAGACTGGCCTCACTGTAGCATTAATTATTTGACAGTGTTGGCACTCTTCCGCCTTGTTGGGAAGTGTATGTATGATCTCAGGTGCAAGCCTATAGTTCTGGATATCCATCACAGCCCCTGAGCCCCGCTGACAGTGTGTCCCTTCTCATTCAGACTCACAGCCGCTGCTTTGTGAGCTTGTCCTCTTTCCATACCTTACAGTGCCACTAACTCTGGATTTCATATAAATAATCCTTGACTCACTACCCAGCCCTTTCTGTCAATACGACGGTAAACACTGACAGCAAACTCACTTGTTAATGGAACTCTAATTCTTTGAAGGCTAAAAGTAACCCCACTCTCCTGCAGAGCAAACATTATTGATAGTTCTCTGGCACAGCAGTTTGTACAAGTCCTGGAACAAAGTCAAGATTTTTTAAAGAGGACAGGTTACTCTCATTTCCAGTTCAGAAGATATTTTTTAGAAGCTTTTATTTCTTGCAATGTGCCCCTTAGCTGAGAGGCAAGACAGGCTATTGTTTGGGAGGACCTGCTTCATAGCTACTGCTGCTTACTGCTGCAGAGCTTCCCTCATCTGCAAGAAGTGGCGTGGAGAAACAGTAGCTGTGGAGACAGAGGATTTTGGTTTCTGTGTGGAACTTGCCCTGCTGTTATTAACAGAAAACCTGTAGTCATGATATTAAAGTTCATTCAGGCAGAAATTTCATGGAAGCATATTGGAAGTCATTTTGTTTTGTGGGTTTTTTTCCTTTCTTTTTTTTTTTACAAAATGTCCTGAGATTTTGTGCTATTTTTGAGCTGATTTAAAAAATATTTTCCTGGTGGATTTTCATATTTCTTTAGTTTTAAAATGCTCACAGATAAAGTTATAAAAACCCACCACCCAGCACTATTCAGAATGCATATAAATGCTAAGATATAAAATTTCTTTATTTCCTGTATCATATCCTTCCAATGGTCTTACAAGAAAAAGGAGGGCTTAGTTTTACTTGGCCATATTGTGGCTCACTGGCATTGTCTGATGGTTGCGGAGACACTAGTCAACTCGTATGTTATCTAGTTAGTTCCTGCAGGATTTAATTAGATAGATCTTTCTACACCAGTAATTTTTATGTGTAGGGTTTAGGAAAATCCTTCCCTCACATCAAAACATCTTGGCTATTGGATATCTTTTTTCCATTTAGCGTGCTTTTTTAAATCAAATCTTCTGCTGCTTTGAAAACCTGTGTCAAGTACAAGCTTGCTGTGGAGTCTGTAACTGTGATGAAAGCTCATTACAGAGACAGAAAATGCTGCCAAAAGTGTTGATGTTTTTGCAAAGCAACCAGCTTTTAACAGGTAGAGAGCTTCATTCAAAATCCAGAATTTTGACCTGTTTGTTTATTGATTTTTCAGCATATCAGTTTGTTCCTTCTAGAAAAACTAAATTTTTGAAAGGCAGACTTGAAGACAGCCTCCGTTGAACTCAAAATCTATTTTCTTCTTGAAAACACTGAGCAGAACTGCAGATCCCAATTGTTTATCATCCCAGCTCTCTCTGGGAAGCAGGGGCAAGGACTCTATATGTATGCGAAAACTCTGACACTGAGCTAACTTCACATTTCCCCTCTCCTAAATTTCCACATGGGAGGTGTGCATGGTCCTCTGGGATCAAATGCCTAAATGCTTGGTATGACGGCAGCTTGATGCCTCACGCGTCCAAGTCCTTCAGCTACACACTGGAGCAAACACGTCACGTATGAAGGAAAAGGAAACACAAAGAACAATTACAGATCTTGCTGGATCTCTGATGCTGGAAGGACGTAATCAAAATTTCTTATCCTACTGTCCCAAAGAGAGGAAAAACACTTATCTTAAAGATTCATGATCTGAGAGCCTGATAGGTTCTGCTGTTTCCATAGAGCCAGGCACTAGATTTCCCTTTAATGTAATTAAGTCTGAAGATTTATGAATACAACAGGCCAGAACTTGATCCATGTTCATTTTCAATTACTGCAGTGAAAGGCCTCCATCCAGATGTCTCTATTTACAGCATTCACACAGGCAGGACTGGGGGCTGGGGGGGGAGGGACCGCAAATTGTCACACTTGTTAATTCTTCACTCAGGACACTCAGTAGAGGTCTTGGCTTTGACCCTGTGACAAAAGGCATGGGTCCACTGGAGCAAGTGCATCAATGATGAGGGGGCTGACCCACCGACCTGCCAAGGTCACTCCCTCTGCTTTGTAGGTATTTGGGTAATAATGGAGGTTCATTCCTTATTTTTATTTCTCTTACAGTGCCGGGGCATGGAAAGAAAGAGACGAGCTCTGATGTGAAAGACAAACATACATAATGAGAGGATCAAGCTTCCCCTGGCAACAGTAACGACTATGAAATGCTACAGGGGAAATACACAGTACTTAGTGACCCACATAATCAGGCCTATTTCAGGAGCATTGTTTTATTTTTCTTTTGAAGCCTTCCCTCCCCCCCCCCCCCATTTTTTTTTAATGTTCTCAGATTTAGGATTTAGTTCAATGAGCAATATTTGACCATGGCGTCTTTTCTCTGTTACCAGACCTATCCTGATGCCCTAGGCAGGCTTTTAATCACGCCTGTGGTGGCTGGTACAATACCAAGTGTATCTATTTTTATTCCAGTTCCTCAAGGCTCCTGACAAATTCATGCTAGGCACTTTTACCCCTTTAAAGCGCTTAAAGAAAAGTAACTGAAGTGTCACTGTAAAAAGAAAACTGTACCTTTCAGAAATCTACACACAGTTCAGTGCTTTGTTCATCTTCAACAAAGCAAGTGAAACATGTATGTTCCTAGAAGCAGCAGTTTCTCTCTCATAATGGTGTTTCTATTTTCACAGCACAAAGAGCAAGGCTGTGACGGCACAATATTGTTTTCACTGAACTGCAATTGCATGTCATAAATTAAAATATCATCATTACAGCAAAACCTTTGCAAGTTTTCCAAAAGGCTAGGTTATTTCTTGAAATAGCAGAAAGCATTACACTCCATTAGCATTTCAAAGAGATTTATTTCTTCTGCCTTCTGAAGCTGTACCTTTTTGGCTTGCAGATAGGTTTAGATATTTTGAAGAGATTTGAACAAACTTTGCCAATGCGAAATTATGAGCAAAGCCAGAAGCCCAAGTCTTCCTCTCCACTTTCAGGCAGTGAATAAAAGCTGCACACATAGTGCCCAGGAATGGCTGCTGTATAAAACTATTTGGAAGAGAAAACCAAAACCGTGAATGAACAAATGATGCTATCAAAAATGTCAACTTTTTATCACTTTCTAGGATGAAAATCAGAATTTCCTAAAACCAAATTGAGAACAACCCCAGAAGAATGGGTGCCACTAATTAGGATGGCCATGTTGTAATCTGCGTAATGCAAGGCTGAATCCTGCTCAGTTGACTTCAGAGACAGAATTTGAATGTGATTTATACTTGGCTATTGCTTTCACCATGACACAGGATTCAGCACCAGGTTTTAAATTAAAACCTGTTTAACTTTAGGCTTTCTTGTTTTTTAACACAGATATCACCTGGGACTCGCTAAGCTTTGTGGCTCTAGGTTTCAGTGAAACGTGTTTCTGCAGTGAGGTTCTTTGTTCTCATAGACTGCTTACCTACCTAAAAGAGCCAGACACAACTATCGTTTCAAGACCTCTATGCTGGACATGCGTTTTTTGTCTACTTTTTGGGTCAGACTCCCCTTGTCTTGTCCCTGGTGTCCCACCTCTGCAGTAGCTCTGAGGAAAGTCAAGAAGGCAGCTACAGGTTATCAGGGAGGATCTGGTGGTTCAAATGGTTCATCAACAGTAAAGAGAAGAAGAGATGAAAATATTTCTTTAAGAGAAAATTCAAGACTTTGCCACTGTTTATGGCTAAGTCATAAGATCTGAATCCTCAGTAGCAAAACTGGCGTTAAACTGACTCCAAAACATTATGGCAAGAAAGATGGAGGGAGTGGTAAGAAGGAATGAGAAGATAAGCACGTTTTTTTCTCATTAACCATCCATGGGAAGGATTGGACTGATTTCCAACCAGTCGTTCTGGTTATAATTTTCATTTTTCATACAAAACACCATTTTACCTCCATATAGAAAAACAAAGATTTATTTTATGAACTAAGAAGTGAAGCTGAAACTTATGTGCCTTGATCGTGCTGTACTCTTCCATTCAATTCTTGCTTCTCTTATGGTCAGGAGAAAGAACCAGCCCCTGTTAGCGATGTTTTCCATAATCATTAATAACCTCTGATCTTGTCTTACAGAGCACTCCATGCTGGCTTACTGGGAATTGGGCCAACACAGAACATTTTAGAAAACCCCACCTGCAATAGCCTGTGATAAACAATTGCAAGTGTAGTCAAGTTTTTGTAAGCATTCACTTGTAGTTTCCATGCCATCTTACGCAGTTGGCACTTGTATTTTATTTTATGTATAAGTTAAGAAGAAACGTTGTGTACTTTTATTGTAGGGAAGAATAGCAATTCCACAATTGTAGTTATTTCTGATTAAGAACCATTGACAAAGGATGATAAAAGAAACCTCTAGTTTGAATGAAAATTATAATACTAACGTGAGAGAAAAGAAGGTTTTAAAAGATTTGTTTTACCAGACAATACTTTAAATTTACATTGTATAAATCTTGACATACAGTAAGTAAAAAGCTTACAAAATTCACCTTTCTTCCCTCAGGAAGAAGAGACTATTTCTTTCTCAAGCAGGGAATTGGGTCATTGCAGTTCAATTTCCTATATGATGTAGGAGGGTTTTGAAACCCACAGCATAGACACCAGCTAGCAAATTGTATGGCATTGTTGAAACAGCCCAGGGGCTGCCCCCTCCCTCAGATTCACTTATGTTAATATGAAGTTGATAGCGATTCACTGATTTAAATCAGTCATTATTTTTTCTTCTCCTGTAGGTAAAAATGATCCTGCATTCCAGTACTTCAAAACACGTAATCTAAGGGTTGATGTTCAAAAAGTTGCATATTTGTTTACTAGGTGCCGAACAAGAAATATCCCTATGTTTTAACTGTAAGAAATACTTTGTGGGATCTTATAATCTTCATGATATACTAAGACACTTTTGACATACTAAAGCAACTGAATTTGAAAAAATTATTGTAATTTGGGTAAAACTTACAGGAAAAATAACCTGGTAAGTGTCAGCTTATGAATCCATTTGTTGTGGGTGACAGACACCGTAGCTGATAGGTGTGATGTTGCTTCTGCACTCGCATAGTTTTGGTAACTTCTGCTGTCAAAGAATTTGGGTGTTTGAGTTCCTGTTCTCTCCATCTCACACAGATGACTTGGCAGAGGGCACCACTGGAAACCTACTAGCTATTCAAAGGAAGACTCTGGTTCTTCTGCTCTCTCCTTCCATGTGGGGAGCTGGTACTATGGTCCATCTCACACAGGCCATTATTGAGGGCTCTGTATTGGGCTTTGAGACTGCAAGGAAGATGTTGGAGTGAAAAGCAGGAAAGGGAAGGTGTGACTGACGTGTGAAAGGAAGGAAGATTCCTCTTGATGTGTATACTCCTTGCCTCTGAGAATATACCAATATATCAATATAGTTGATACCCTCATCAATATTATTTTCTGCAGTAAACCTAGGTGCAATAGACAGGGTCCTACCTACGGTCAGGTTTTATGCATGGGTTTAACCTGGACACAGTTGAACAGTGGAACCACTCTTTTTACAGATGGAGGTGAACATACCCTTTGTAAATTCAAAACAAAAGTTGATGGGTCCATTACTGCATTTCTTCCTTACAGTGTCGAATTTGCCACTTGGTGAAATGACCTGAGATGATGTAAGCTGCTTTATTAATAAGACATAACCCTCCCTTTCCCCCCATACCCTCTTGAATTCTACTCCAGGGATGACTGAGTTCATCCTACATAATCTCAGCAATGAGATTTAGTTGCTTTACTCTTCTTGAAAAGGTAATGTAAACATCTGAGAGTGGTAAGAAATTATGATTTACTGCTGGCATCTCTGACTAATGCCAGTACACAGTATATTTTCCAAGTGTTGCTCTTTCTTTATTAACGACAAACATTAATGGTGTCTTGAACTTTCATATCCTGGGCAATTTTGATCTGTTCTTCTACAAAATATTAGTTTCTTCTAACTGCTATTTAGCCTTTAAACAATCAGTCTTTATGCTTGTAATCACATTTATTTGCTTTCATCAGGACTCAAGAGTGTATGTTCCTCCCTTAGTATATCATTTAGAAGATGAGCTCATACTCTTGCTGAAAATGACTGAGAAAAAGCACTTGGCTGCCATTGCCACTGTGTGGATAATATTAACGTAAGCATTTATTTATTTTCCCAACTGTATTATGCCTCTCCCTGAGGATTTTGAACATTATATCTTGAGCCACTGTTCAAAAGATTGATACACTTATGAAATTCTTTGAATTGGCAACAAAGGCAACTGTTTTGCTTTCTCAAAGAAATCCTACCAAGTAATTTGCAACACAAGCTATAAATGACTTCTTATTACAAGGAAGATAAAAGATACGCTATTTTCAGAGGGAAAGAAAAATATTAAGCTGACCAGTGGCTCAATATGGCAGCTTGGTCACTCATTTGAGAAACTTATTTTGAAACAATTCGCATTCAAGTACTCTACTTTAAACAATGTAAATATGAGCTTGAAGGTCTTTATCAGTTACTGGCTCCAAGTCCCCTGAAGGCCAAGATTTTTGTAAACCTCTTTACAATAGGCTCAGATCCAGTGTCACGAAAACATGAAAAGCATTTTCCTAACCTCTAGGCAGAACTGTACAGAGTTGTGGAGGATTGAATAATCTTTCTCTTTTTTTTCTGACTTAGATGAACTCTATTTATTCACTTATTTTTTCCAAAATGTGTTTTTGTTAAAAATACCTGATGCAGTAGGCAGAACCAGAAGTACTCCGAGTTGCATTTTGTGCTGTTAATGTAATATAATTGCTGTCGTGAGGATGGTTTAAGCTTGTTCGCCGAATAAGGCCAAGAGTCTGTTGTCATGTTGGTGTGTTATAGATACCAGCGCTTCCTTCAATATTCAATTGTTTTATAAAAGTAAGAGCTAGAAAATTAAAGTAATTAAAGTTGAAAATCCCCAATGCAACTTCATTTTAACTGAGATGCTCTTGATCACTTGTATTTTGTTTTTCTCCTAGTGGGTTTGATAAATGAGGCATTCGCAACACCAGTTAAAATTTCAAACAACATGTTTTTCTATGAGGTTTCAGAAGAAGTTTATTTGCTGCCTAGGTAACAAATCCAGATGTGGCACTTGCCCGTGTATTTTTCTGAATTATGTAGAACAAGTTGAGGACAAACACAGGTGACAATACTAAGTTAAAATATATACTGTGGTATCCCAGTGTGTTACTAGGGAAAACAAATATTGTACTAATTGCCATTTGGATTTTTCTGGAAGTGAAACCAGAAGCTTGGCATTTAGACATGAATAACAGCTTGTATGATTTCTATTATCTTTAGTTGACCTAAGATTGTTTTACTTTAGAAAGCAATTGCTTAGTGTATTGATTAATGCCTCATGACTACAGTGTTTCAACAGAGGAAAATTCAAGCAGAAGGAAGGACAAGATTGATTGCTACTACACAAAACTAAAAGCAGTTTTTGTCTTTTTATCTCCAATAACTTTAATCTTGGAACTAGTTTTCTAATTGTGACTCACTTTAAAATGTATGCCTCTGAACTGCAAACTTGACTTGATGCTTGAATTGATACAGTTATTGACAATAATTTGCACATTAGTATAGTAAAGAGATACACCTTCTTGGAAGACCATTTGCATTTTGAAAGAGTAATTCATCTGGCAAATGAAAGAATCAATACTTTGCTGTTAAAGGGACTACTGAGAAAAAAATCCAGAGCCCTGACATAACATGTCTTGAGATTCAATACTATAGACATTTAGAAAAGGGAAAAGTTATTTTCTGTATTTAATGAGGTCAGAAATGGTGGTAAAATTCACAATACGAATATAGTACATTTCTAAAGTACCTAGAATCATACTGATTTCAGTGGGAGATTTCGTAGTGTCACAGCCAATTATCCTCCTGTTGCTTGACCTCTCCTCAAACCCAAATGAATGTGTCCTAAAAGAGGGTAAAATCATCTTTCTTCATTTTGGTGAATGGCTCAATTGCAAAGAACAAACAGGATTTAGTAGCTATAATGGCATTTGTGGTGACTGTGGTCTAACGCTCCCTCTCCGGGCTGAGACTGCCCCTGTTCCAAGATTCTTCACCCCTACCTAGGCTTTGGAAGCGGAATCTTTCACACTATAGAAAGCAGGCTGGTGAGATAGGAAAAGGAGAGAGAATGAACTTGAATTTTGAGCAAGGAGCTAGGGATAGTCCTGGCTCCTCTGAAATCAATGAGAGTTTTGCCGGGGACTTGGATAGGGACAGGATTTTGTTTGATGATGGGGATCTATTAGCAAGACCATGCATCTGAAGGAAGACACTGACAAATTTCCTATGAAGGAAAGGTTCAACAGAAGGCAGCTGGCTGGAAAGGAATGAGACAAAGTCATGAGGGACTGAAGCTGAAGGGATAGGAAGTAGTTTAAAGAAAAAACAGCCCACTGCTTGCCTTACCTTTTCTCAGAAAACAGCAGAATCATTGGCTCCTAGTGCTTAAAGTTCTTGCATTGGAAAAAGATTAAACAGTATCTGAAGGTTGAGTAACTCCACTTTACCTTATCATCACTAAAAGGATGACTAAATTTGGGAGGCAATCTGATTAATATTGATGGAAGTACTTTAAACATATTATGAGGGTGGCAGTGTAATAACAGATGTTCTGAAATCTTTGGAATTATGCAGACTTTTCCCTTATACCCTTCAGGACAAATCCTGTCTATTCTGTGCACTTTGGTAATTGCAGGGACTGTAGTGCACATTTGCTGTGACCAAAGTAACCTGGAGGAGATCTATATAGTAGCTTGAAGAAATATTGAGAATACATTATATATTCTCTCTATATACATTCAGGATCTATATTCTGACTTATCTTGCATTTTTAAATACAGTTATCCAACTTAATAATGGTGTGTTTGAGAGGCTCCAAAAGGTAATACTAAATTTTAAAAAAGTGCACATCTGTCAGCTCTTGACAGCAATGAATCTTAAGTAGGTTTACCAGTTATTTATGGGTATCAAAGTGATGTTCCTATTGTAGATCAAGAGTCATAGTGTGCTTCCCATCTCTCCTGCTTTCCCCCTTGCAGTGCTGTAAATCTAACTTCTGCCCATCCTGTTGTTTGAAGAAAAGCAGCCATATTGTGCTGATTGCTATTAAATTAAAGCAGAAAGGGAGTGAAACAAATGTGGAAGCCAATCTTACCAGCAGGGATACCACTATCTTTTATTTTGCCTTTTGGGGGTCACAAAGTCATGGCAAGCAGCTGACCTCCGATAACCTTTTCAGTGCCACAGCATGCAGTTTCTTTCGGAAGAACTTAATTAAACACAACTGAAGTTCCAGGCTAACATTTGTTCCTGAAAAGAGCTGTCTTTGATTGGTGTTTTCTGCTGAGGGGTCAACAGAAATGCTGCTTTTGTTCTGAGGAGAAAAGTTAGCATATGTTAGTTAAGGATTTGTGATTTCCTGTAGTGTTGGTGAGTCTTTCTGAAGATTCACTAGGCTTATCAGCTAGAACTGGAGCACCAAAGCAGCATAGGAAAGACACACCAAACAAGTTTAAGACACATTTTAAATGAGGCTGTTCCAACTCATTGAGGGCTATGTAGTGTTTAGTGCAAGTTAAATAAAATTATCTTCTCCCGGTAGAGTTGTACATGTATATGTGGTAGCCCATGTCTTTGATATGAGCGATGCAGTGTGGAATGTGTATCCACCAAAGCTTGTCTATGAGCCCCAACGAGGTAATTATAACAAGGTGAGATTTATTAGTTCTTCTGTTGTGGATAGGTGCTTGCAATACAAGAGAGAATAAGCAGTTTTTATGTGTAGGATATAAATTCAGAACACTGACTGAATGCAGACAGCACCTGCCAGGTGAAGTGTACGCTGTCGTGAGTAAAGCTCTTTTAATTGCAGAAATGTCTGGATTTAAGTGATCTTCTGTATTTTTTTTTTTTTTGTTTAGTCGTATTGGCATTTTGTATACAGGATCAGTGGCAGAACAAGTGACTAGAGAGAAAGGCTATTAATGACTTCTGGAAAGGGAGCTGGTTTCTGTACTTGGTGTTTACTGAATCTCTTTGAAAGAGGAAGCATTGTCAACAGGTCTCAGTATAATGGAGGATGTGAGGGTATCTGTATGAGTCTTTGATGGAGATAAAATTAAAATTTATTGCACTAGCAACAGGCAGAGAGAAGCCTCTTCCTTCTCTCAGCGGCACAGGCTGGGAGCTGGCAGCACTTAGGTCACTGGTTTGGACAGGGTACAAGGTTCAGCTCTCTGACAGGAGGAGTGATGTCCCTCGCTGAAGGGACACGGGGTTCTCAGTTTGCAATCTCTCACTTTATTTCCTGAGTCAAACTGTACAACCTCTCTGGCAGTACAAGTCCTTCTGTGTGTGACAGGAACTCCCTGTGAGGTCTTGGGGCAGCAAAGGAACAGCTGCTACACTCGTGGGTCGTTCTGGGTGTTGCTATGAAATATGAGGCAGCACTGCTTCATGGAAAGTGGTGGGAGAGGTTGTGAGAAGATATTGGGGAAAGGATTAAAATATACCACGGTAGACCCTTTCTCCTTTGCAAAAGACAGACCTGCATTAGCAAATTTTTGCTAAGCAAAAATTTTCCCATTATTTGCTATTCAGTCTTCTCTTTCCTCCTTTTGCCCCTGATCTGTATGCTTTAATCTTGCAAGAGAGACGTGTGGATGATGTTTGCTGGAGCTGTGTCACCTGCCTTGAAGTTAATGTGTCTCCATGCAGGCAAAAGGTATGGAAAGCATCTGTTTTCAGGCCTGGGGCCACACCAAGTAGAAATGACGCAGTCAAAACTGCCTGGAAAGATCAAGTTACCAACTCATTAAAGGGAATGCGTCTTGGTAACTGTAAAATGAGCTTCCATATTCCCTCATTTCTAACATATAATTTGCTAGGTGGTTTCATTTATTAGCATACATTCAAGTGTGTGGGCACTTGTATGGCTCTTTCTTAAAGAAACAAAAACATTAACCCTCTAGTACACCACCTGTTTGCACTTCATTGTCAACTGTGAGGGGTTATTTTATTGGCTTCATTGTTTCACTTTTCATTAACTTTTTTCTTTATTAACATGCAGGCTGCAATCCGAATTCTTTTTGCTAGAAATGGACTTTGTTTGTCATTAATACCATACTTCTGGCTGTATTTCTTTATTTAAAAGAAATAAAGCATTTCTTTTGTATCTAGTCTTTATATCTACCCTTAGCCCGTGTCTCTATTCTAGTGGCTTTCCAAATGTACTTGATTTAGCTTTTCAATATGTAATTAATGCCAAACAAGTTAATTGCTTTACAAGTGTCCAAAATTCCCTCGTTTCATTTCTATTCATTTATCAACCTTCATTATACAACCACTGTTCCACATAAACACAAATGATTGTTAATGAATGCCTAATGTCGTATTCATTAGAAAATCAGGTTAATGGCTAGTAATGAATATCGGAGCTACTTGTTACTTTCAAGTATGGGGTTTTTTTCCTTTTTGATTACAATACTTCTTTAATCTGCAAAGAAATCATACCTGTGTGTTAGACCAACTGAAATATGATGAGGTCAAACCTTTGCATAAGCCCACAAGCATTCCCGTATTGCAGATGCTTTCTCTCTAGGTGGAGTGCTAAAGAAATTTGACAAAGACAGACAATCTGTAACTTCTAGTTTATCCTCAGTTTGTGATTAATCTACTTGGAGGACTAGTCATGTTCTTAAAATGATTTTAGGCTACTCAAAGTGACAGAGATCATTCCTAGATGCCTTTCAACAATTATAAGATATTTGAGGACCTGGGACCTTCAGAAAATAAGCTTTGGGAAAGACATTTTTTTGAATCAGAGGTAAAATTGTGTCCTGACATTTTCAATAGATAAAATTTCACTGAATATACCCCATAGCAAACGTGAGACTCTGCTCTGACCAAATTGCTTCCAGCTAACAACTTTTGTTTCTACTAGAGGTAGCATATTTTAGCTCGTGGTCTCTCTAACCATTGTACATTATGTTAATTCATCAGCATGGTTAGTATCTCCTGCCCCAGAAATGGCTACGTTTTGATGGATGAAGTAATACTTAGATATCGGCTGCAGTGAAATGTTTTACAATGTTGTATTTTGATTTACAAAGGTTCAGTAATCCTGATCATGCTAGATTATCCAAATATGAATGTGCGTATGTTCATGCATGTGTAGTGTCTTTTTACAGATTTTTAGAGATAAGTAACATTGAATAATATCTCTTGTCTTGCTTTATAATGTTATGTCTGCCAAAAATATTTGGCTATTTGAAATTGTATGTCCATAATAACTACGCTATATTTCATATTTTGTTTTATAAAGTGTTGGCTCATCTTTGTTTGCTATCACTTCTGCCATGGCAACATGAAGGCCTAGAGATCCTAGGAGTGTTTGAGCTGGAGCTATAGCTCTTCTGAGGACTCAGAAAACAAAATATCTTCTATTATTTGCATTGATATCCATCAACAGCCTTCCTGTTTTGCCTTATTGGACCTTTAAGGGACTTCACAAACATATTAAACAATAATAGTGATGAACATGGTCCTGCTGGACACCCTAAGCACAATGGCTCTTCACAGTTATAAAGAAATTACTCCTTATTGGTAACTAAATCTTGAAAGAACATATTTGCCCTAATAATAAATGGTGTGGAAAAGAGTCCCCAGAGTGACTGTGCATGCTGCTGCTTGTCAGATATTGCAGATCATTTAAAAAGAAATAAACACAATACAGTTAAAATGTAATTGACTGTTTATACTGTTCCAGTCAAACAAATTACAATGTGAAATAAAATGAGAGAATTTATGCAGTTGAAGACAGAAAGTTGTGTTTATTACTCAATGAAAGTATTTAAGTGGCAGTGCTACATCAGAGGACATTATCTGCTCCCAGTTAATGCTGGTAGTTTGGCAGCAACCATGGGCAAGATTAGGGTCCTATGTCAGTGTAAAATCTACATATGTGTTACTTATGTTGTTTGATCTCTGGCAGCAGCTCTATACAATGCTTATGCTCAGAATGATTCCTGAGAGTATATCTCATATGTCGAAAGTCAAATATATGCTGTGGGAGTTTTCTTAATTATTTCTACTGACACCTTAGATTTCATGTGGCCCCTCTCTATCTGCTCAGCACTTTGCATGATTGAATTTTAATGAAAGCGCCAAAACGTAGTCAGGTGGTGCAGTTGCTCTTTAAGAAAAGACAATTGACATGGCTGCTAGGCACAATATAAAAGGACATTATAGTACCTCCAGGTAGGTCTATTGCAGGTGGCTTTAGAATACATGTACGACAATTTCCTGAGTTTGGTCTGGAAAGAGAAATGTGACCAATTAGTACTGATATAAGGCTTTTAACATACTACGAGAATAATAGTGAGTTAAGTCCCAGGTAACATGACTTTACTTATCTATGATTATTTTGTAGCAGATCAATAATGTCAGCCAATATGTGATAGAGAAATCTCATCCTTTGTCTTTCCATTGGACTTGGAGAGTGGAAATTGCAGTTCAGACAGTCTGGTTTTAAGTGGTGTCTAGCCCTAGATTATTTAATTTCTAGTAAATTATCATATGAGTATTATATTTCAGAAACTGTTTACTAGTGTGACATGTGCAGAGCTGAGAAGCTGACTGAGGAATTCTGATTATTACAGATCACCCTGCCATACTGCAAACCTGCATGAAACAAGAGTTAAATATGAACTAATATTTCTGTTGTGCACCTGAGAGTCTCCTTAGAGTTATCATACGTTCGAAATCTCTTTTTGAAAACTCTTCTAGAAGTGATGTACTCAGCCTGCAAAAGCAGAATAAAAATAAGCTCAAGTACTTTTAAAATACATTGCAGGCTGTTCCTTATTACATGGCCCGTGGATTATCATGGGTCAGAGACTTTTATCACTGCCCTGTAAGTACAATTTCATGACTGCTGTCCTGCATTTGGCGTGGCTTTGTGTTCTCTGCTCTGCCAGCACCCATTCTCTGTTCAGAGAGGATTATTTAGCTCTTCAGTGCTCTTCATTGACAACCATCCTGCACTCAAATAGGAATGGCTTGTATTTTTGACCCTCTCATTCTACTGCAAGGAGGATAAAGATCCCCAGTATCAAGATGTGTAACCTGTAGACTGCAGACTACTCGTAACTCAGAAGTATTGCTGGCATGAGGAAGGGCTGATGTGGGCAAGGAAGGGTGAAATACCAGGGTACATAGAAGTCCTGGAACAAGGGACAGAGCTTGGCATCTAGCATGTGGAACTCATGGAATAGCACAGTTCATCTCTGCTGGGTGAGCCAGACCTACCAGCTGACAGCAAGCAAACATTCAACAGGAAACATCATCTGAGTCCCCCCTTTTTCCACCCACAAAGTTAACGATTTTTAAACTCTTTTTAAAAAGTGCTGTTGCCTCATCAGGAGTATACACCACCCTCCAAATTCCCATCATAACTGTGGGAGATATTTTTGCCTATTTTCTGTACATATTTAATTTCTCATGTAGTTTTTGGAAATTTCTGTTTTGATTGGGCTCAGAGCTAGTATTCTTATGCTATTGGGTAGCTTTTGATCTTTTGACTGATTAAATAACCCCTTTTCCACACACAAGGATTACAAAGCAACACAAAACAACAACAAATAAAACCTCACTTAGTGTGATCTTCAGTACTGTTTCTAGTACTATCATCTTTTGCATTTATTGTGCTATTCAGACCATCCTGTGAGGAAAATTTTAGGAATACATGGATGTTGAAGCATTGATTTTATTATTCATCTGCTGTGTAAGGATCAAAATCAGCTTTATAGGTGCAATTTTCTCTTCACTAGAGGTACAAAGCACAAAAATTACAAGAATAATTTCATCTTTCTCCTTCAAATAAAAATAAATAGATGAGTTCATCAAGAAAATTGCTGACCTGTTATATTTTTTCTTTCATTTGCTAATGATCCCCTTTTTCAGTGAATGAAGCTTGAGCCTGGTGATTTTTCCTGCAATGTGTACGTGTATATCTGGTAAATTAATGTCAGTGTGCTGGGGAAGATGGTAGCCATAGGCCAGGGCTTTTTGTTGCCATGGATCCATTGCAGACCTCTCTGATTGTAGCTTGTTAGAGCTTTGTTTAAACAAGTAGGAACTGAGGAAAAAAGGGTTTTCAGCTATTTCAGTCATTTACATTTTAACTGTTCTAATTGTCCTAATTTCCTTCCTATTTACTATGAATGGTTAAGGGAGTAAGCCTTCGGTGGTGACCACTACACTTTTCAAACTCAGGCCACACACTTTGTCCATGTTATTTTCCCCACTGTGTTATTCTGGCATGGAGGGATTTAGCCTGCCTCAGTCTGCCTATGGGACAAAACATGTTGTACCTTAGATACATACATGCTCATCACCTATAAAATATTGCATGAGAACTGACTATGTTGATTTGAGCACTAGTTTTAGAAAATATTGCTCAGCTCCACCATGCTATCTGACTTCGTGAACTGTAGCTCTTTCTTGAATTTACCAGAGTAAGTATATTAGATAGAGAAATGCCCCCTCTAATATTTTATATTGCTGTTTTTACTGAGACCAAGCTTACGCTGACCAGTTTGCTGTGTATGAAGGCCAGTGGCATGCTCAGAGCATGGCAGTGGGTACCAGCCTGTGCTGCAGCTACTACTGTTATGACAGAGTGGGGGATAGTTGTGGTGACAAAACATCAGTGGACATCTGTCCTTGTAAGGTGAGTAATAGAATATCTGTGTCTGAATGTGCGTATCTGCCAGGGTGGCCCTTCCTGTGGCGTCTACAGTGAAAGACGTGAAATGTGTTAAAATTCTAAGAGGGTCTGAAGAGTCAGGTTTTTGGTGCTTTCCTGCTGATGTGAACTCCACATCCATCAGAGGACCTGTCTTATCTCTGCATGTTTCCTCTCTGTGTCCATGTCAGCTATTTCTGTGCAGAAGTGTATCCCATCTCTTCCTATAGATCTTCTCCTGTGTGAACAGAGAATTACTGTGTACCAGAAGAGCTTCTAGGCCTAGACCTTGTTTTCATTGCTGTTAAAGTCCTTTTCATCCTACTAAAGTAAGAAAATTTAAGGTGACTTTGAGTGATGTACATCCAGATTACTGTTACTTTAAAATCCCTTTTTACTCATCAAGTGGGTGTATTTGCTTTAATGTAGATGAATCCAACCAGTTTCCAAGTTTGAGAGTGGTATTTTACTGTATGGATGAGTATTGTGTGACTGGAGGTTTTTAAGGTTGTTACACTTAGAAGAAATATTTAGTAATGGTGCCAGATAAGGTTCATAATTATTATGCACTGACTATGCCTGATATAATTAATAACAGTGCTAATAATAAAAGCCAATTTGTTGGCTGACTTTTATTTATTCAAGTCTGTGTGAACTGGGAAGTGGGACCCAACCTCTTTCTCGTTTCTTTTTTTCAAACACTTTTAATATTGCTTTTAACCCAAAAGACTTGGGCTGGTCACAGGAAGTGGTCCAATGCAGTGTCTACAGAAGAACAGTGCAGAAGGAAGAGGCAGGATTAGAGCTACAGTTACACCAGTTTCTTTCCCTTTTCTCATGGCACTTCCAAACTGCAGTTACCTTCTTCATTCCCTCAGCCATGAGGTTTTTAGGGCAGAGGCAGTCAGGCAATAAAGCTGGTGGAGCAGCTGATGAAACATCTCACTAAGACACTGTTTCACTGGCTATTGCAAATGTCACTATCAGCGTTACTTGTGATGACACTGAGGCAGGAATTGTTCCTGGTGTTGCTGGTGTTTCTTCAGCTTGGTCACAGACCTTTCTCCCTCCATTTATTATCTATTTAGGTTGTGAGGGGTTTGGGGCAAGTTCTGCCACTTATTTTCTATTTATAGTTGTGCATGGTAGATCTTGGTTCTTGTTGTCCCTCAAGCTGTATATTTGTAAAAATCATAGTCACAAAGATGTCTGTCTGGGAGGGAGAGGAAAGGAGATGGACTGATAAACTTTAGCCTAAGGAGTTATCTAGTCAACATATGCCTATATGAATCCAAATCACCGTTTCTGTGGGCTCAAATTTTATTTGGGCAACAAATGGAAGATTCCCCATCTGCCTTTCTGTGACTGTACCTTTCTTTCCTCTGCAGTACAAATAATCCAAGCGTTAGTGGTACCTTCTTCATATTACATTTGCCTCTATCATAAATGTCTCCTAAAGCAAGACACATTGCATTTCTCTTCCCTTCCAGCTGTCAGGACATGCAAAAGTAAAGTCTACAATTGTCCAAAATATTGCTACAGTCCATAGTGGATTTGTGCAGAGTTCTGCAGGGTTACCCCGATAATTTAACTCCTGGCTGTCTAACAGCACCCAGAACAAAATGACTTCTCTTCAGCAATGGTATGCAGGAGCTTGCAGCCTCTCAGCGTGCTTCTCCAAAAGGCAGCAGCAGCTTGGGAATATCACTCTGACTGACCACACAGATGCAGGGAGGCTGCTGGTCCCTGATGGACAAGACTTGCAGATTTTGGTGCTAACTCTGACCCTGGAAAGGGAAGAGGGGAGGCAGGCAGTGCTGGTGTGCCTGTGACAATAGAGATATATTGGTAATACCCTCTAGTGGAGACATGAGGGCTGCCAGCAAAAGGGAGGGAGATTGCAAGCAAATTTGAATACCAATTTGAACAGCTTCGGGACAGATTTGACAAATAACTGAATGGCTGCTGTAGGTTTGTGTACAGGAAATATTTCACTAGTACATTTGTGCTAGTTAGAGAATGTGATTTCTTTCTGAGAGTCCCAGCCACTATTGTTGGGCAAGCAGGGCTGTGTAGTGTGAAGTAATATTTTACTACATCTTTCTTAGTGTTATACATTTATGTGAGGCTAAAGCACTGTATTTCTAAATAAACATTTTTTTTTTTTTCTGGTGTTTTCCTGATGACTGCAGGTATCAGAGGTAAGAATATGTTGTGTGCTGTTTCTCATTGCTGTTACCCCTTAGGTTCTCTGCAAATTCCCATAGGAACACTGAAATTTCTGCTGGTGGAATAGAGAGAGACATATGGAAATTCAACTAAATGAGTAAGTGAACAACATCAAAATGTTTTTTTTTTTTCCCTCCAAGTACTTTACATGTAGAAAATCACATGGTATTTTGTCAAGATTTATAGCAATGATATACTGGGATGACTGGATATTTCTCAGTAATTATTGGTCTGGTGTATCTTCTACTTCTGTTATAAACAACATTGATTTTAGTAGGAAGAGAATGAAGACATGTTGCTCTTTTGTGATGTCTTTCACTTGTTATGATATAGTACCCATGTCACGGACAAGCTTCAATAAATGGGCAATATAAATGAACTAAAAATTCTAGTCTCTGCCTTGAATAATTTGTCACTTAAGTGAAGAATGTTACTTTGAATCGCAAGCTATTATGTTGAAGGAAGGAAGTATTTTAGAAATCTATGTTATTTTGCTTTTTGAACAATTTTACAACTTACTTCTCACTCACAAAAACCATGTGAGAGATTGTTTATTTAATAAAACAGTAGGCATAATTTTGATATTATTTTACAAGATTTTGCAGATAGGGAAGCATTTTAACACAAAATATCCCAGCAACTGCATTATTTTTTAAAAAAAATGGAAATCAAACTGCTGTAAGTGTTGCAAAATCAAAAATAGTAGGAAAAGAAATGTTGATCCTTTAGTGTCAATACTTAGCCTGTCAATGTTTATACTGTAATTAGCCTTACTGAACTATGTGAAACAAGTTTCCCTGACTTTGAATTTTGGATGTTTTTGTACGCAAAATTGACTTTTTACTTCTGCCTGCATCATTTTGCTTTTCACACAGCTGGAAAGGATAAAATGTATGACCTGGTTGTTCACATTCAAAGATAGGTCAGTGTTCTAGAAGTTTGCTTTCCAACTAGGAAGTATCCAGGGTTCCACTGGGACCTGGTGTAATTTTGCTGAGTTCTGAGATGTGGCTCTAGATTTACACCTCTGTAAATGACAAGCTTAAATAGGACTGTTGTGTTGCCTGCTTAAATTCCTAGGGACTCTGCTCAGAGATATGGTTTAGTAGTGGACAGGTATGGACTCGATGATCTCAAAGGTCTTTTCCAACCAAATTATTCTGTGATTCTGTGACTCTGCTGTTAGAATTACTTCACAGAGTTTTAGTCAAGCTCAGATAAGGTGGCATTTAAAGAAATGCTTAGTGTTGGCTTAGTGCTGCTTTCTTCTAATTGAGTGGAAGTTTTGAAAATCCCATCAGGGTTATATGATTGCTGAAGCTAACATGATTAAATTTATGTTACTACGTTGGCACACTGTGTGTGGGATCTTAAATCTGTGTGAATGCAACATAAAACCAGGAGCCAAGGTTACTTTCTGAACAGTGAAGCAGGTACATTGGACTAAGGTGTATTGATTAAGACACGCTGCTGAATGTGATAACAGTAGAGCAGCACTGGAGTGATGAGATCGCAAATGGTTTGATTACTCTCTGTGGAAAGCTTTTCTTCAAGAGAAAATCACACTTCTAAAGATAAAATGATAAGAAATTGCAGTTTAGGGCTGTGTGAGGCTATTACATGGTGTGAATGGGATAGAAGGTGGGGAACAAGAGGTGCAGCGGCAGAACTGTGTAATCTTCCCTCTAGGTAGAAGAGACTTAAAGTTACCCACTAGGCAGATCCTCTGAGGAACTCACAATTGGAATTTGTGCTCTGGAGGTAATTATTTTAGCTGTGATCTGAAAGACAGACAGCCTGCAAGGTGCTGACCTGCTTGCGGTTCACGCATTTTTATCACAGATTTCTGCTGTTTAGTTTTGTGCTGTTTTTATTAAGAACCATAGAACAAACTCCAGATTCTTGAAATTAAAGACTGTTGTCAAATTGCAGTAAAACATTTGCCTATTTTTAATTTATCATTTTGAAAAGGACTCCTTTTCCCTCTAAAACTAGACAACTTGTCAAGCTCAAAGTACAGAGAAATTAATCTGTGATGACTTTTGTGGGCATTTTTTTATTTGTTTGTTTTCCTTTTTTAAAAAAAGCTGTTAGAATATGAAACGATAAATAAAAGAGGAAGGGTAAATCAACTTTTACTGGAGCAGCTACGTTGTTTGCCCTGAATTCCATTGTTCTTTGACAGAGCAGTTATGATTATAGGCTAAACCAATGGGTTTCCACGCAGGACTGTCCTTCTCCTGCAGGCAGTGCATAATCCCGATCTCCCTGTCCCGCTCTGGAGAGTTGTTAGGCCTGAACTATCCCTGCTGCCTCCAGGAGTTTGGAGTTCAGGACCAAGCATGGGACTACAGTCCAGGAGGAAAGGACATGCGGGAGGCAGCGCTTATCACACCACAGTTACTGTAGCAAAAAATGTGAATCTAACTGCAATATGAATCAGACCAATACACAAAAATAGCCTCAGGTTCCTCTTTTTGCGTATAAAATCCTAAAAGATTAGTGAACTGTGTTTTGTATGATACCAGCTGTAGAGAGGAAAATGCAATAAGTTCTCCTGGTGTTTTTCTTTCTCTGTATACAAAGGTATGTTTTCTCTCACAAGAACAGTCTAAATAACCCATTAATGTCTTATGTGTAATATTAGCAAAACCCCTCTCAAGATAGATTAGAGTATTTTGATTCGTTACTCATCAGTATGTATAATTATCGTTTAACAATGTTATGAAGGACTGATGAAGGGAAGCAGGTGTTTAAACATGCGGTATCAGTAGTTTGACACAACATTTAATTCTCTTTATTTGCACTTTTTATAGAGATCTATTCAAGGAGGGAAAACAATGAGGCACTGTATAGTCATGAGTGTTTGCAAGAGAAAGAAAAAAGATGTTTAGTCAATTTTTGGAGTAAGTATTTTATAATTAATAAGAGTGAGCTTTTTAATGATGGTACAACATTTTATGAAGATAGTGAAGTTTATGAGGGTGTTCTACAATTTTAGTACAGCTTCATCCTCAAATGCCAAGTATGACTTTTGAAATCCATACATAGGAGGGTGTCTCTGCCAGGAGGTGGCTACCAGGGCCGTGAGGAGGTCCAGCACAACCCCATAAGGTAATTGCCGCCCTGCCTGCCTCATGCCAGGCTTAGCTTTGTCCATTCTCTTCACTGAGGTCAGCATCCCTGCTGGAGAACTCCAGTGGGAAAGAGACACCTCTCAAGAGCTTTATGTGTCAAAAATTGGGATCTTCAATACTGAAGAGTATTGTGAACTTCAGCCCAGCTGTTGTCCTGAATGAGAAAACTCCCATTTACTTCCAGGTAATGAATTCTGGCAAGAGATACTTGAAAAGCTCCGTGGTTATGAGATAACCCTTACCAGTAGCAGTGGTCTCCCTAGTCATTGCATTGTTTTCTTCTCATAAATATTATCATTTAGCTACCAAGTTCTATTTAACATATGTTAATAGAGCCTTCAAGAATAATCTTTGTTTGGGTTAAAGAGACATGCTTTTTTTTTCTCTCACCAGACTTTTTTCTAGTTTCCAAAATAGGACAAAATTAACTATTTCACCTACTGAAACAGCAGTTTTTGGATGGAGGTCTAGCAGGTACTTGTGTAGACAGAGCAGGTTATTTGAAACAATTCTGTAGTGCAGCAATGCCAGTGCTAAACTTCCTTTGAACAACAATGTAGCCCACCTGGCTGTTTCTTTTTTTTTTTTTTTCCTGTGGCTGACAGGTTGGAGTCTTATGAGGTGATTCAGGACAACTATATTTACTGTTTTGTTCAGTTTTGTTGTGGAAGACCAGTTTCAATAGTATGAGTAAGGGTGAGCGAGTATGGTGTTAATGCTGCAGCTTTACAGATCTTCCAGGGGAGACTTTCCTGCCTGTTGATGGAGGAGGTGTGGGTGCCTCCAGAAAGAGGGCAGTTCAGCTGTGTCTTCCAGTCCTGTAGCTACTCTGTGATTTCACATCTATTTTTTATCACTCAACTAATAGTCTGTTAGTGCTATTGTGCTTCACTTGCTCTGTTTCCAAAGAACCATCCTCTGTATGAAAGAAACCTGGGGTTGCAAACCAAATAATTGCTCTTCTGAGATTCTAAAGAATTTTTGCAGCAGCATTTGTACTATTGGCATTGTGATTTGTTTTAAAGGTGCCAAATCTCTGCCCTGCCTTATGGTGAAAGTCATTATAAATGATCCTAATGACTGCTGTCAGCCATAAAATACACACATAAAAAATAATCATAAGATGATGTTTCGTGATTACACCTGTGTTTCTCTTTGCCTCATAATTTTGTTTTCCCTGCACAATACCCTATTATTCATGAAAATGGTGTCTATAAAGTGAATTACTTTATGGGCAGCTTTATTGTTTCTTTCCCTCTATTTACTTTGTCTTCTAATTGCTGTTACATGTCATTAACAGGGAGGTTAGAATTATTGCACCTGCTGGGCCAAATAAGCTGACTTTTTTCTTTCATTTCTCTTTGATCACCTTGTTCAAATTAGTTCTCAGCCTACTTGACAGGTACAGAAATCTTCCATCTTGCTTGTGCTTTGCTTTCATAATTTATTATTTCAAGAGTAATGCTTATGGTGAACTGAATTGCAATTTTAAGCAGGTGTCACTCTACTGAATATACTGAATCAGGCCCTGGGCTGAAATAGTTCAGAGACCTTGTACAGCTTTTTTCATTTGTCTTGGAGATGCATCTCTCCTACTGTTTAGCATGAGAGACAACCTAAGCAAGGCATTACCCTACTCAGCAATCAGTCCCTTCTGTTTTCAAGTGAGTTCAGTGTAAATTCCTTAAGGATGAAGTCGTGAGGCTGCGGTTTTCTTTGGGATAGGGTCTATCCTTAGATCTGCCCCTGCAATAAGTAAGAGGAAGTAAAATTCAGTGTAGGCTATCTGTGTTTTTAAATATTCTCTAGCTGCTAAGGACGTCTTCTTAACAGAAGCGTCCAATGTTTTTATTGGGGAACTTCTTTGCTCCACACATGGCATTGGATCACTTTTCATCTCTAGCATATTTTGTGCCTAACTAACTAAGCTTTTCAGCTAAAGTGCTATACAGGATTTGTATGCAGAGGGGGTTCTGTAAATGCCATCCTTTAAGGCCTGTATTTGAGTTAAGGGAATAAATACAGGTGGTCAGCAATGACTTCATCCAAGGGACCTATGCCCTGGCTCTCCAGGTTACTGATGTGTGAGTCTTGGCAGATCTGTGCTAACATTTTGCTGAATTGCCTTTATTTTGAAGGCTCAAAGAGCATATTTCTACAGACTGCAGCGCTGGTTGCTGGCCTATTTTTTCCCAATAAGGTAGGTAGGGCCTTGCTACTACTCGGTGCAGAGGTCCCCTCTGAATCTCCTGGGGCTCATGCCGAGAATGTGCTCAGCAGAGGGGTGTTGTTAAGGAGCAGCTGCTGCAATTTTGAGTTCTGAATTCTCTGTCAGAGGAGTTCAGCTCCTTCCTTCAGACAGCATCAGCTGCTTTGCACGATGTGAAATTATCAGGGTACAGAGCTCACTTAAAAAAGTGTTGCGTCAGTGATGTGATACACAGAAAAACATCAGCTTTTGTGACAAAATATTAGTTTTTTGTCAGAGGGCTCTGGTGCTTAAAAGTTAACCATGCTGAATTCAATAGTACCCCGTGGACACACAGCCCAAAGAACAGATCCTACAGTGATGGGCTTAATATCATTTAATAGGGCTTTTGTGTCTTCATAAAAAAAATGCAACTTCTGGTGTCAGTTGCATGAGAGCTGATGTTTAACTTTTTGGCCTTTAAGAAATTATAGTTTGACATTAAGTTTAGCTTTCCTGGCTAATGAAATTAACATGATGGAACAGCCCGAGTAAATAATAAATACAATAACTCTTCTTTGCCTGTTGTGTGCTTTTACTATTCATAATTTTTAGGACCATAGATATTAGATACACTTACGTAAGACTTAACGAACAGTAATTATCTTTTGACTAAAGAAAAAGCCCAAACGAATGCTAAGCTGCATTATCGCTTGGCTTCTGACATGAGCTGATAATCAGATTTTCTTGCTTAAATCCATGGTGCTTGAACAATGCTACCCACTGTCTGTCCTTCCCGATATTACCCTTAATTAGAAAGAACAGAAACACAAATCTGAATTATTCAGAATCTGGTTTCTATGGTCAATGGTTGGAAGGGCTTAACTTTATTACAAATAAACCTGGCTTTATTTACTAATGAAATCTGAAATGTTAGGCCTGTACTAGTAGATAGTCTAATAGTATGGTGTTTACATGCTGAAAAATCTTGTGTGGGCAAAGCATTTTATAGTAAATCATTAAGTAATTGAATTATGATTCTTTTATCCAATTAATAAAGCAGAAAAAGAGACTCATAGGAAGCCCTATACCGTAGTTTAGGCAAGGGGGTAATCATTGTTCTCCACTCTTACCCTCTGAATGTAAGACTTCTTTTTAAGATTAATTTGGCGAATGTCTGCTCTGTCTTTCCATGTGTTTGAGATGTTGATTTGGCTTTGTTTCTAATCCTTTGAATTTACTGGTTCCTTTTTTCTCAAAATCTGACAGAGTTTTAAATTTTTTTTATATATATACAGCTGGGAAAATCATTGTATTTAGTTCTTTTTATTTGTTTAGAAAATTGGAAGACTTCTTTTCACCACTAAGAACAATCTTTTAATTTGCAGTGATAAATTTCATTGTCTGTAAATCACCAGAAAGGTTATTTTATGCTACCTGATCTCTCTTACTCTGTTCTGACATTATTTCAAATCTACTTCCATAGTTACTGTCGTGGTAAAATGTAACTGACAAAATGTAGCTTTAGCAAAATGTAACTTTAAATCCACCACGATATCCAGGGAGTGAGAATATGTAAATAATTTGTTTAGTGCATGCTTTCTGTTTCATAGCATATATATGTGTGGCACTTGTTTGTATGTATGCTGGTACATTAATGGTATATCAGTAGCTGGAGTTTTCTGCAGTGTTTTCAAGCTATCTTTCTTTCCTAGTAAAATACTGTACATCTTCATAGATATTTTGTGCATAATAAATAGTTATTTAAGAGAAAGCCCAGGAAGAAAACGGCAGTGTTTTTGTCAAGCCAACAATTGAAAAGTACAGGTGCTAGGAGTGGGTATAGGCCTAAAGTAAATAGTTATGGCACTTTTTTTTAATCAAAAGGAGGTACCTTTCATTCTGAGAAATTTATTTTTTTTAAATATTTGCAATCTACAACCAATAGCACATAACACAACTTTTCTTTATTCTTTGACAAAGGGAATAGCTTGTGGTAACAAGCAGATGCTTGAGTGGGTTGTGTGGCATGAGGTGTACCGTCAGCCAAGAAAATCAATATTTACTGTTCTAGTATCTTTGTGATGTGGGAGTTTGCCTTGTTTAAAAAGAGGATTGTGTAAAATATATAAGGCCTTGCTTTTAGTTAATCAAAAGGGGGGTATTATTCAAAAGGGCACATTCTCTACAATGAATCACACTTAACCCTCCATGTACTACAGTCCCAGTCTGTTCATTTATTATGCAAAAAAATCAGATCAAAATCAGCTGAAGGGTTAGACCCAAGAGGTGTGTGCAGTCCTCTTCTTTGAAGTATTTGTTATGACATAATAAATATGCTTAATAACAATGGTAAAAATGGCACTTGTTCACTAGCAGGGAAGGAGCCGCCACTGGAGGCTCCCAGACCACTGCCTTGTCCAGTTTGCGAGAGCGCAGTTCTCCCAGCGGTGATTGCAGCAAGGGCCAGTGGAGGATGCATCAAACCCGCAGTAAGGAGAAGTGCTGAAATACAGGTCTATGCACTACTTGGGGAAATAAACTTTTGCCCTCAAGGAAACATTTGTAATGAGTAATACAATTAAGAAACCTCAGAAATAGTTTCCCAGTAATAATGGTTTACTTTTCAAGATTACATTTTACAGGAAAGACTCAGACCTATGTTTAGCATTGATTGCCTGTGCCTTCCCCCCTTTTCACTCTGCATTATGAAAAGAGAATTTAATCCATTGTGATGAATTCTCATGCTACCTTTTCCTGCGCTGAACCTTTCATCCGTGATTTTTTAATTCATAGTGGGGGAGTATAAATGAGGAAAACAGATGCTAGAGATGGCTACAGGGAAAATACTGAGTTTGTGGGCCAGTTTGATGAAAGGGACTTACTCATGGAACAGAAATTATTGTTCATTTCACTATTCATCTTTGCTCTTCTCCCTCTTCTTCCATGGTTTATTAGGCAGGTGCTGATTATGATGCCACAATTTAACTTCTGTTTATGGATTTCAGTTACAGAGGAGCTCAAACCTCTACTTTGTAAACCTCTTGACTTTGTGGAAGGCTCTCAATTGTGTCAGAAAATGCGTGCTGCTTATAGTTTAATGAAAAATAGAGTGATGGAGAGTAGTAAAAGTTCCCAAATCAACCCTTTTACTGCTTTTCACTACTCTCTTCTTTTGTCATCTTTGCCAGGATTGCAGGATTTGGGAATCCAGAAGAGAAGAGGGAGTCTCTATGCAACTAAAGAGTGGAAATGTTTTTGAACATTATGTACAGAGAATGAGAGTGCCTATAGAGAAGGGTGCCTAAAGAGTGTATTCAGTCTCCCAGGAGCTCTGTATTTCAAAGACCAGGGCCTGGCTTTGGCGGCTCATGGAGGGACATCTCCCATTGAGCTACTTCTTCCTATTATCTCCCTGTAAGCCTCATCCCCTAATGCTGCCAAAATCTCCTCCCTTGTTTTTTTCACAAAGTTTGCAGGCTTATCCACTAGATTGGGATTAAGTGCCTGGAGAATATTGTAGAGCTGCCATATGTAATAAAGGCAAGAAATTGATTTTAATCATCAATACCTCTCTTGACAGCTACTGGGCTGAGCAGTACTGAGGGATGTGAGGGGAGGTGGAGGGCCAGGCTTGTATGGCCAGGGGAATGGTCAAACTCATGAATGCTCACCTGGGTCCTGAAGCCGTGGGGGACGGACTCTGTGAGAGCGGTGGCAGACACAGGAGGGTTGACATTCCAAGTTAAATGCATGGTTACTGTGCATCTGGTAAACATTAGTTCTATGCAAATCAAAACAGATTCTCCAGTGATGCTGTGGTGTTTAATCAGTCTTTACATAGTTCCTGGGAGTCCGTGGGCGTCATCTTGCCCAGCTTCTACTGCTTGATCTTAAAGACCCCACCTTAAAAAATAAAAATGAAGTCACTGTTTGAAAATGTATGTGAGAAACCAAGAACTGAAGATGACTGGAAAACCTGCCTAAATTCAAACTGTATCAAAGCAGTTTATTTATTTATTCCTTCTCTTTATAAACTCTTCATTTTCACATACCTGGAATTTAAAAAAAGACAGATTATGCTGGAAAGTACTTTCTACACCTCTGTTTCAGTGCTGTTGCTCTGGGGTAGCAGGATGCTGTCTCATACAACATGCATAGAGATGTACCAAATCTCACTCGTGTTTCACTTTACGCAGAGCATACAGAGGAAGAATCTTCACTGCCTGGCCCCAGACTTGTGTCACCTTTGATGTTGTGTGGTCCTGGGCTCAGCACCAAACTCCAGGGTCTTTCAGCTAAACGTTGGAGTCAAACCTGGGGCTGGAGAAGAGGGGAGGGTGTTCCCTTTCTGAGGAGAATATGAGTGAACATCCAGGCAATAAATCTGTATTTTCAATCAAAGGAGTCTTAGGATGTGTTATTGTTGTAGAGCTTTGCTGTTTGGCTTGTTTCAAGAACATAGAATAGCAAATAGAAGTTTGGATGTGTGCTGGTACTGTGGGTATACAAATACCAACTCTATGCAAAACCACTTACTGTTTAGTGTCTAATAAGACAGAAAGTGGAGAGGCGTTATTTGCTATAAGTACACTTGTACAATAAAATTATTCTTGCGTTATAAGTGGTCACATTACCTTGTGACATAGACCTACAGTAGAATCAGAACACGTGTCCTTTTTTATGGTAAATTTTTAAAGGTCAGTAATGGTGAATGGATTAAGAAAATACCATATGGTAATGAATTTTTTCTTTCTTGCTTTTTTTTTAGCAGCATAAGTTCACCATACATTGCTAATTGAATCACTTTCTTGCTACCCTTGTCTTTTGCAATAATGATAGTTGTAATTTGCCTAAGCATACACGTACATTCTTTCATGCTAAGAACTGTAAAAATTATCTGGCTTAATCTTTCCTATAGTCCAGAAAAAGTCATGTGTTGGATGGCAGAAACATTGGAACTGAGCACTCCAATCTCCATTTAAAGAGTTCTCATGAGTGAGGAGGCTGCTGTCCTTCCCCCAGGCCAACTGTCCCAACAATTATGTAATCATCTGTGCCTTTTACTTTTCTACATCCTCTTTTCCAATTTGGATAATACTTTTTGTTTATTGGTCCATCATCAGGATAATTTTTGCATTTAGGAATTTCGGCCATGTTATAGCCAATGGTGAGAAAGCTTTCAATGTGCTTCCTGTTTTCTGTGTTTCTTTATGACTCTGACACAAAATTCCACTTTTTTTCAAGATGGACTGGAAGTGCACCAGAAAGTGATTTCCGTTAATACCATATTCTGTGTTGTGGAAAGAGCCATGACGACACCTCGGCACGCAGAACCTACTTAAGAATATCGCCTTGAGTTGTCAGGACTCAGCAGGAGGGACTCTGTAACCTTTTAACTTGCCCTGAAAAGCAGAAGGTCCAGTTTGTTCCTTCCCGGTAGTCTGGGGTCAAATGTTTGCTCAGTGGGGAGCAAGACATTTTCTGTATAGTCTCCAGCTTCAAAGGAGAACTGGTGTGAGGCCAAATGCCAAGTGCTTTGGAAATTTCTCCCAATAGACTAAGGGCTATGGTTTATCTCAAGTTATTACTAAGAGAGGGCAGAGGTTCTTCACGGGGAGTCTCGATAAGAAGCTCAGATTTAGGAACTGCCTCAAATTCTTAGCAATAGGTGTTTGGAAAGATATGCTGGCAACAGGGAAGGGGGATTTTTCTGGATTTTTGACTTCTAGACTTAAAGACATGAGAATTTTCTGAAATGTATTTTGAAAGATACAGAGTAAGTATGACCTAGGCATATAATTTCCAGCAATACATATGGGGTAAAAGCAAAATATGTTGTATTAGGCTTCGAGATTGCTTGCCATTAGTTCAGAAAGTATTTAAATATTCTCAGACTGCACCTGTGAATAGGCTGCAAGATGAATATCTGGCATCGAGGAAACTGCCATAAACAGATATAAAAACTAGTTGATTCATGGGCAACAAAAAAGAATATTAGGAAAGTAGACAGGTTGCAACATTCTGAGTGTTTTTTAAATTTTTACATGGACTAACTTCATGCTATGTAAGTGTGTAAATAAGATGTAGTTCCACCTGTGTTGATACATTGATTATCAGATATTACTGCTATGATTTTTAATCTTTATTCATTATTATAAAGTATAGACATCCTGTTCTAAAAGATGCGTGCTATTATCTGTGATTGAAGGTAACAAGGACACATTGCTCAATTTTCAGGTTTAATTTTTTTGTATTCGCTGTCAGCCTCAGGCAGAATCTTCTCTTTTTAACAGTTTCGGCTGCAATGGTGATGCTGCTTCTGAGAACAGTGTCAAAGAAAACAACTCTACTTTGTTGACGTGGAAAGATTTAGACTATCCTCTTTAGAAACAGCAGTGCTGTCTGGAAGCAGGAACTAGATTTCAAGCAGAATTTATGCCTTTATCCATGATTTGCCTTTTGCCAGAGCCCTGAACTTTGCCAAGTGTATGAGTTAAAAAAAAGAAAGAAGTCTGCTTAGAGAACAATTAGGCAGCTAAAGTCTAGAAAAAGTCTGCAGACGCTTAGAGCTCCCTCCTTTCCTGCAGACTGTGCTGTACCCTTGCATCTCTCTGAACCTCCCTCCCTGGTGCTGCCTGCTTGGCTAGAGCTACAGCGGTGTGGGGCTGGTGGGCCAGGGGCTGGTGGGCCAGGAGCTGGTGACATATTCAGGCAGTCTCCTATTACAGCTGTGAAGCTCAGAGGAGGCTGAAGATGCTACATAACCACAGATGGGATGTATTTAAGTTACAGAGCTTCGAATCAGTTACTGCTCCTCTCCGCCACTTCAGACCTGGTCACTACCTGTCTGAGCTGCCTTCCTCCCTTTCACCATAAATCACCCAAGGACACAGCATTTCTTGTGACTGCATGAGCCTGATATCTATGCATTGTTATTCAGAGCTGATTTAACAGAATTGGTCTTGGTTTGGGCTGGTGAAGTTGTTCTTTGTATTTGATAGCATGTGTTTCTTTTCTTGTATCAAGCACAGGAAGGATGATAGCTAATTTTAAAAGAAAAAGTTGACCCTGATTAAACCCAGAAAGATCAGGGACTAGTAAGAAGAAGTTTCATCCAAGAGGTTGGAAAGAAGCAAATCACGAAATAAAGAAGTGGGTATAAGGAAGCCTGTAGGTAAAATTTAGACACAGAGGCAGAAACTACTGATGGCTCTTGAGCAATGTAACACAAAATTTATACACTGGCATCGGAAATAATTTGTCACAGTTTTGCATAAAGTTTATAAACTCTGTGTGCTTCTGCTTAGATGCTTAGCAAATAAGTGGTCCTCAGAATGTGAATGGGATGGCTCACTGGAGATCAGATCCTGAATTTTTTTGTCAGGCAGGCTGAAAGGTTGTCCCGTGGCTCATAAAATTGGTTTAGTTATAGGGAAACTTGCTGTTACAGTCACTCTCGGTTCAAACAAGGGGAAATTCAGGTTCTGTACAGCAAAGCATTTGAGCATGTAAAAAATTAAATACAGAGCAGTTAAGTCTGGATTTGGCTTTGACTCTGAGCATAGACTTAAATATTTTGTCAGGTCCTATATAAGATGTCCAAGTCCTTTGCTTTGCCAAGAAGAAATATGCTGAATTGTGGGGTTTTCCCCTCCTCCAGTATAAATTTTGAAAGTAGACAGTGTTTCTAATTATTGTCTTGTTATTTTACACAGGTATGCATCTGTTTTATAGAAAGCTCAATAAGCAGCATGACTGTCATTCAGTATTTGGCAGAAACAGTATTCTATTATTTGATGGTGGCTTGGTTTCTGGAGGGCAGGCTATAGACACAAACAAGAGACATAGCTCTCAGAAACATTTACGCAGCATCCTTCAGGAAGGGAGCGGAGGTTATCCAAGTCCCCATGCTGCTGTACTCATATAAATGCTCCGTCTTTTGTTGCTGCTGGACTCCAAAGAATAAAACCAAAACACAAAGCAGGGGCGGCACCACTGAGCGAATGCCACAGTGTTCCCTTAATCCATGTGGATCAAAACCATGAACGTTTTGATTCTGTAAAGAATCTTCCTCAGCATGCTGGATTAATCACATGGATTAATAAAACACTGTTGCACTCACTCAGTGGTGCCTCCTCTGCTTTGTATTTTCTTTTATTATTCTTTGGAGCCCTGCAGGAACAAAAGACGGAGCATTTATAAGAGTACCATAGGCACTGGGAATTCTATAAACCTCTCCCTCTATAAGGTATGCTGCTTGAATTTTTCCCCATGGATCATGCACTGCAGATTTATCTGTGCATACTAAGCCTTGTGCTAGTGTTCCTATCTGCCTAAAATAAGCCAAGTTTGAAACCCATGCTTTTTTCTTTTGGCATGTTTCTATTTACTTCTGCAATGAGTGCAACAGGCAGTGCATGTGGAACGCTGTAATGTGCCTGCTTTTGTGGAACAAACACTTTTGTTTATCATTTCATTGGCTGGAGAGTGGGGCTGATGGGTAGGGGTCAACTTCAGAGAAACCCTTAAGTCTATCAATTTTTATACAAAGGAGTGACTCTGGATGTACAGACTCACACTTTTCATTAATATATACTCACACATGAAAGTATGCTTATGTCAGCCTTTATGAAGCCACGTGACAAGTTGTCAGTGTCCACCACCTGACTGTTCAACACCTCTCCATTCACTGATTCTGGTTCTGTATTTTTTACAACATCTGCATTCCAAAAAGCATCCTTCTTAGCCTCGTAAATGTGAGGCTGACCTCTTCCTCTGCTCTAGGCCCCGCTTCTTTTCATTGGTGCAGGACGTAGGATGCGTAGTAATCAATCTTATGTTATAGATAGGTTAAAGGTCTGAAAATTCAAAGTTCAGAAGAGCTAGATTGGAGCTTTAAACCTTACAAACAGTGCACATTGCGGTCACTGCATGACCCTAATGGAGTTAATTTCAAAGGTGCAAAATCACTTCTTTTTCAGGAGTAGAAGATACTTGAAGTTTGTTTTGATAGTTATGTTTATTTTTATCACTCATAAGGTCAGGTATACTGAAATTAAAAAAAAAAAAAAGACCAAAAATAACTTGAAGTCTTTCTAAAATATTCTGCTCATGACTTTACACACCCTGGTTTTATATACATACAAACAAACCCTAGGTGTGTTCCTATGTTTATTGTTTATCCTCCGTAATTAGAGATTCTGGCCTTTATCTGTTAGTTCAGTCGCACACTGTTCCACCTTTCAAGACACCTGGGTTTCAGTGAACCTTCCAAATTGCAGTGTTACGGTCTGTTAGAGAAGCTGCACGTGCATATGAATGGATATCCTCTATCCCAGGCCTTCTGGACACTTTGTTATCTACTCTATGGATGAAGATCTGTTATAAAGGATGTAGGTGTCATAACAAATCAGTTCAGCACAATAATTTCCTCTGACAGTGAGTTTCTATATCATTATTGAGGTGGGTATTTTCTCACATGACCAGGAGAATATCTTTCTTGTTACATTCCTCATTGTTATTCAGGTTTCCTAAGATCTTTCTGATCCTACCTTCCTAACCACACCTCTGTCCTGGCACAGTACTGCAGTGTCTCATTTACATGTGCATTGCTACAGTGCTGGATGAGTGCTGTATTGTACCTACCACTTACAGAAATGCTCCTGGGTCCAGCCCCACCGATCTCAGTCATCCAGAGTTCACTGACATACATGGGATACAGCTCTTCAGACTGCTTTTTTCTCTGTTCCTCCATTCACTTTTGCTAAGATCAGCTTTATTCCTACTTGATAGACCTTAGCATTATATCACCAGTGACCTGACTTTTTCTTTTCAAATGCTGCTCTCAAAATGAATCTCTTTTAGGTTGATAAGGCCAATTCCAAACAGCAGGATGTCCTGCAGTGAGCTCCTTCTTTACTTTCATAGTATATGTGCTTTGCCTAGGATACCTATTTTGTTAGCCTGCTTTATTCTTTTAGAACTTCTCCTATGATTCATGTCGTACAATTGAATCATAATACATAATATAATTTTTTCTACCATGTATTGCAGAAATGGTGCCACTTTTTTTCTGCGGTTTTATTGTGCTGAGTACGTTCTTCTGCTATTATGTTTTTAACCAATAGTGTTAAGATGTTGTTTTGGACTATTATTTATTCATGATAAGGGATCTCAGGGTTTCGTAACCTAGCTTTCCACAGAAATTTTGAAAGAAAAAACATAACAACATGGGAAATATTGCTCAATAAACAGAATTTTAAACATAAGGAATATAAAATCTTCCAATCTGTGGTAAGTGCCATTCATTAATGATGAATGTAGAAACACTTTCCCCTACAGACTGATGTCATGCATGTATCCACTATAAAGCTTCTTACACCTTTCCTTCATCTCTTAGGGGTTGAAAAGGTCCTAAGGTGAAAGAAGCAGCAATGTCCCTTGAAATATGGTAAGGCTCCTGACATAAGTGATACGTTGCAAAGGCATCGCATATGATATCTGCATACATATTACTACTACTGCAACACGAGCAACAGCTGTGGAGTTAGAGTTGCCTAAAGTGGGAACAATGACTGCTGGGTACTGCAAACACCTATCCATTTTACTGTAATATTTCTTTGTTCAAAGGTATTTCTCATCCACCAAGACAAAGCACAACACTTCCTTCCTCCAAGCATTTGCATGGTAAAGGCAATGTGTTTATTTTTTTCTGCTGGTAGATGAGAAGCGTTATGTTTCATACATTTTGAGCTTACTTTAGAGAGCACCTACCTTGACGTTCTCTAAGCAAGCAGACAGTTATAATCTAGGTTACTCTAGAACAGACTGGGTACAAAACTGACTACGTATCTATTGAGCAAGGTGAAGAGCGGCCATTTGCAGTGGTGGAGATGATGACTTAAGAAACACGGTGTACCCTGGCAGACACAGGACAGAGTCTGTCCTACCCAGCCCTGAATTCTGGAGTGTTTTTTTGACTTGAGTAGCAGACCACAGGAAAGATGTTAATCCCATTTTGGAGCTGAAGGGATGATGAGAGTCTTGGCAAATCGGGGAAGAGTCTTCAGCAATACAGAAAGCTGTTGCAAAGAAGGGAGCTATTTTTTCCTCCCTGTCCATTATGGATAGGGCAAGACACTACAGCCTCAAAATTTAGTTTGGATTTCTTTTTAAAGGCAAGGATATATGCTTATATTCTCAGAGTAACTTTGCTAGGAAACTGTCAGGACTAGGACAGATAAGGCTGATACGGCCTTGGAACAGGGGATGGAATAAATGACATCTGACCTCCTGTGATCCTGTACAGATGCATTTAAAAGTGTTTCTCTCAATACTGTCATCACTTTTCCACCAGTAACAGAGTAGACATTCTGTCTCTCATCACGCAAAGACTAATAAAGCCAAAATTTAATATTTTGAAGCACTAAGGCTTCTTCTAACACCTAGAGTTTAAGTAAAGTTATTTTCTGAACAGACTGCCTTGAAATGGCTTTTAAACCATAATTCAGCACCTGACCAGAGACAGGTTTCATAACTGTGGAGTGTTTACCAGTTAGTATTCATATAAAGACGCCTTAAAGGTTTTATTCAAACGTATCAAAAACATTTCTGGGTGGGCTTGCAGGGGAATGCTAAGGTAATTTTTTTCAAATTTTTAAGTATTAATTTGACGCATTGCTGTATCTGAAAGGGACAATAGCAAAATTATTGTCCAAGTTAATTCTTACAGCGTTTTTCTTTGCTCTTGTTGCCTGAAATTAAAGTCAATGTGCTCATGCACAGAAGGAAAAACATAAGCCAGCATTAGGTCAGTATTATCTCCCAAAGTTGAAAGGACAGTTGGTTTAAGCTGTTTCCACAGACTTCCAAATTATTTCCTCAGTCTAAATTGAATTTTGGTTTTCTGAGTTTTAGAGTTCATTTTTTTTTTTTATTTCCAATATATAGGGTGGATAAAATCGTGGGTTAAAGACTGCATACCAGCTGGACTCAGGAGGAAGAGCTCCAACGGGTAGAGAGGAACAGATGCACCTTACGATACTGTTCCTGTCATTCAGCCAACAGTCTGATACGTGGTGCCTTTAGGCCTGCCAGCAGAAGTTTATGGAAGGACTGCTAGGTCCCATATCTTCAGCAAATCAGGTAAGAAGTGGGTTGGTGCACAAATCTCTATACTACAAGCAGGAAGGAGAGAATAGGGTGACAGGTAGAACAGTGACCATGTGGTGGGTCTGGAGTAATCCCAAGTGTCCTGGTCATGAAAGAAAGGTTTCAGTAAAATCCCCCTAAGGAGATCCTCAAGGTGGAATGAAGAGAGCCAAAGTGACGGGAAAGGTAAATAAGAAACAGATAAAGAAAAAATATGCTTAGAGTGAGGGGCTGTGAAGGGTTTGTGCAGTATTTCATGGCAGAGAGAGAGCTGCTCTAGACCATGGGGACTTGGTTGGTCAGCAGAGGAAGAGCCCTGCCCACGCTGCAGCAATTCTGCCATGCAGCTCCACTCGGCAGAATAGACACCAGAAACACCAGTCCAGTAAGGATAGAAAAACCCAAGAAGCTGCTTATGTGTAGTGATACATCCAGTAGCTACAGGACATCAACGTGGGTATGAGGCTGTTCCTAGAAGTGCTTCTGTATGTCCCTTCCCCAAATATATCCTCTTTCTCTGGGAGCGTAAGAGTCCTGTATTCCCTGTAGAGCACACAGTATGGTAGGTCTCCTCACTTCGTCATCTAAGGGTGCAGGTTTATCAGAAAGTATGTGGACTTGGTGAGAAAGAGGAGTCCCACAAGAAAACAGGATAGTAGTAATCAGTAGTTACTCTGTCTTATTTCATCAATTTCTCTAGATTGATTTGCCATCTGTTCTTGCTGGACTTTGTATCTTTTTAAACACAGGAGAGAAAAAAAGGCACCTTCTCAGGTGATTATTACACTCTACTTCAGATATCTACCTTAAAATTCAGTGACCCTACATGGCTGCCCAAAATTACAAAAAAGTGGCAAAGACTCTTGCAATCTAGTGCAAAATTAGGGCTGGATTAAAGCTATTGCATACTGGGATAGAGAAAAAAGAGAAGAAGGGAGAAAGAAGTGAAGAGCCTCAGACTAAGTCACAGGTAGGGTAAGTATTCCTTTAATAAAGGAGAGGCCTCACACCCTCTGTAAGACATGCCAAAAAGTGAACAATTGACCATACTGTAAATGGCCTCTCTTATTGGAACACTGATTGTATTCAGTGCACTAACAGGTACTGGAGAAACTAATTGCTAGAGCCAGGAAAGAAAGGGAAGAGCATGATTTCACTGGGACTTTGTTCTTAGACAATGTGTTTTACAGGAGAAAGGAACAAACCCATCCTCTTGAAGGGAGGCGGCAAGATCAAACTTACAATAAATAGAACTGGCTGATAACGTCAGTTCTGGTTGCTGAGAATTGCTGCCAGTGTCCTTCTGCTTAGCATTTGAGGCTGTCTTTGTGCATTTAACTTCTTGTGATGTACTTGTCTGTGCACATCAGTCAGTAAGGAGGTTTTGTATTTCTGAGAATTAGCCCAACATGGTGTAAGATGAGGCCTACAATGGAAACCTAATGCAGTGTGTTTTTTCTCTATTGCATGTAAGAACAATGGTACTTAAGTCACTAAATTGAGAAATTAAGCAAACACAGCAGTTGGACATCTTGTAGAAAACTTGAAAATAACATTAAGAGGTTATTTTATATGAAGAGCATGAAATACTGTCAGTATGATGAAAATAATAACCTGATGCAATTTTTCAAGAGTTGAGAGCAGTCATGCAAGCATCCTGTATCCAGCTTCAGTGATTCATGAGGTCCTGAGCCATATCACCACGTTGATGGCGAGAATAAGGATTGACTAGGAGGAGTTTTTTTGAGGCTCTGATTATGGAGTATTTAAGTGCGTTTAAGGACATGTTGAGTTGTATTCTTTCCCAGGAGAGTACTTGAATGGGGTTTAAACCTGTACTTAAACACTTTTTCTGAAAGTGGTTGTCTTCTGGAATCAACGTTCATTTCCATTCGTAGTCTAGTGACAGCTCCCACCTGGATTTGAAATGAGGTCATTGGACCTGAAAGGTAGGAGTAAAGGTATCTAAGCAGCTTTCATGGAGACTTTGTTGCCTATAGCTACTTTCATCTTAAGTAAGGAAGTGTGGCATGTTTGCATTCACAAATCCTGTTGTGCAATGCTCTGTCTCAATTGGAGCTGTCTGTGTCTCCATATTAATTCCGAGGGCAGCTGCAATTTCCTCCATTTCATGCAAATTAGCTTCAGCCTTAAAGCTCCTGGCAGGCTGCCAGCATATTTCTCTTTGGCAAAATTTGGATTTATCTAGGCAAAGGTATTAGCCCTTTTGCTTCAAAGGCATTTAATTAGACAAACATTTCTTAAAGACAAATACTTAGAAAAATTTGTATCTTCTAGACAAATGCATTCTTTAACTACTGGAATAGTTCTAAAAATAGATAAATAAAAAAATAAATAATATAATAGTATACATTCTTGCTGCTTATCTTGGACATTACTATAAATGCCACTGCACCAGTGCCATTAAAATGCACGTCAGGAATTCTCCTTGGCTGCCCCTATGCAGCCTTTTAAGATCATTCAACTACATAATGACTTTTAAAGATATTCTTTTTGAACCTGAAGAAGTTTTTTTTCACAGCTTGTCTGAAGAAAAGATATTTAACAGATTTTCAATAAAGGATTTAAAGACATCTTGATTTTATCTTATTTTTGGAAAACAGTTCAACTTTTTAGATTTCACAATGATTTTGTGGTTTTGAGGTGCATACGATTATTCTGAGAATATTTTTAACTTTTATATAATTATAAATAGCTGGGTTTTGTTTTATTGTGGGGTTGTGTTATTCTTTCTAAAATGCAGATTTAATTATTTTTTAATGTAAAAATAATAAAGGAACTTAATTCTTGCTTCTTCTATTCTTTTCACAAGAATCACATTCGTAGATCTCCTAGGCAGCCATTTTGTGAATTCTCGTTCTACCCACACAGTGACTGTAAAATAGCATGAAATGTTCCGTGTTCACGGTATCACACTGATTATGAATTTAATTAGTTCACAAATAATATTTATCTTTTCCAAATATTGCTGCCATATAATTTCTTGGCCTTTTAAATTCAAGATATGTTCATCTTATATGGATTATCACCAACAGATTTAAAAACCCTGCAGGAGAACATTTGAGCTGTTTCTGCAAACGTTGTTTTTACCTGATATCTTCGTGTCTACAAACCCTCTAAAGCACAACGAAATTCTACAGGTGTTACCAAAGCCTCTATATTTGCCATTGAAATGACTGACTTTTCCCTTTTGTGTTACAGCTGACTGGCAAGTTTATAAGATCCTGTGCTGTTTGTAGCATCTAAATTATTTTACAAGATTAATGACACAGTGTATTTGCACTGCATTAACTGGAGGCACTTTGCAACTGACTGTCCTCTTGTTCCTGTAGTTATTGAGCCAGCATTCATAAAACTTCCCAATTTTTAGGCTGTCTATTGTTCTGTGCACTTATATCTGTTGTTAACTTCTCTCTAGGATAAACAGTGCCAATCATTTCAATTTTTATCTAAGAGGTTTTCTATGGCCTTCTCTGGATGTCTAATTTCACACAGTACCTGGTCAGCTGTGGAGAGCCCTCTCTGTACAGACAGGTGAAGGCACATGGTCTGCTTTGAGATTTTTCCTGGCTGGTAAAAAGAAGTTATATAGATATTAATTTCTTGGGAATGGATTGAAAATTTGAGAAGAATAGAGGAAAACATAGTTTGTTTTTTCAATAAAATATAGCTAGCTTTTGTAGCTGCTGTAGTTTGTCTCCAAGATAGACATTTTAGGTGGTTACTTTCTTACTATGACGTTGGGCAGATAGTATAGTCTACTGTTTGACTTGTGCCGAAAAACTGGCTGTGTCACAAAGAGAAAAGATAAACACACTAGCTTGTTAGCGACACTGAAATATCCATCTTAACCAGTCACAGCCAGCAAATGTGATGCCAACAATGTGATGTATGTCTCTCCTTCAATGACTGAAAGAGAAGTAGAAACTTCCTTGTGTTATTTAAGATTTTGTAACTTTGGGAAGCATGTTTTTGCCTGAAGAACAGAAGAATTTGGTTTGAAATACTGTCTTAAACACAATGAAAATGGGTGGGTAATAAACTCCTTGAAAATTCACCTTGTTTTGATCATAATCTGTATTTTAAAATGGATATGTGTTTACCAGGCAAGTAATTTTACAGTGAATTAGGTAGGGGTTTTGGTACAAATGGTATCAAAATGTTTGCAGAGAATCAGAATCTCATTTATACAAAATACAAAAGTTCTCAGACCTTGGAATACTAAAACCCAATTGTTGATGTGTTTCCTCAATGTATTTCGTGTACATAAAAATCTTGCTAATGTAAAGAATTTAATAACTGCCTATGGTTTTGACCTAATCTGTAGTTGTTAGGCATGCCTATCATGCTTATCTTTATTTTAAATGCTAGTAATTTCCATAGTGGAAGTCATGCCTCGGCTTATTGCTATTGGGTTGTGTTCCAAGGTGTTTCGTTATGTTAATTTTATTTTTGACACAGGACATTTCCCTGATAATGCACAACTGAGAGTATGGTAGAAGCAGTTTGGGTGCAGTAGCACAGATAAGCACAGAGGACAGACAAGTCTTAAACCAGCTTCACCTGCATGTTAGTGAGTCACAAAACTGTGTCTCTGATTTGAAAACCTTGATCGCAAGCTTGGCCTGGAAACTGGACCAGATCTTTATATGTGAGAACTGGTACTCCACCTCTTGCTGTATGGAGGTAATTCTACTCTGTGTTCTTTGCATGTCATTGCTTACTGATAATCAAAATTACAATACTGTCCCCAGAAGGTCCAAACCACACAGAAAGGTCCAATGACAGAAGCTGGCCTTATCCAAAACATGTGTTTGTTATAGTAGAGGTCTTACCACAGAACTTATGGCATCAGTTAAATCATTTTTATAATTCTGCGGTCCTACTCTCCTGCAAACTTTAAGCTCCTGCTGGTGGTCAAGAAAAGAGAATAAAAATAATAGAAAAGGAATGGGTGCAGTTTAAATCCACTTTTCCATAAGAAATGTCACTATTTGAAGTGAACAAGATGAATTCTTGCTTGTGCTAACAACTGTTATCAACAAGTTCTAGTGGAGTATTCAACTGTCAGATGATAATTTCTCCATTTGATACTCTCACAAAAGTTAAATGGAAAAAATCAGTGCCTGGGACTGCACCAAAAGGGGCTAAATTTACTACTTCTTTCTGTTCATAAAATTGTAAGAAACCCCAAACCCATCAACGCTGCCCATGCATGTTAGCAGGATCCAGAATTTGGGATAGTCTTGGGAAAAAAACTGCATGCCTAATGGACACATAAAATAACACGTGGAGATACAGATTTTAAGACCTCCCTGCAAGTCAGATCTGGAAAGTCAGTTCTGACCTGCGAACAGGTAGCCTTGAAGGTCCAGTTGACTTCTACTTGCTTCTGGGTTACTCATATAGCCAAGAAGATGTTTAAGGAAGGGAGCTGAGCACCATCAGTACCATGGACCAGCTGGGCCATGTGATACAGAGAGGTTGAATGACTTGCCTGAGGTCTGGCAGAGACAGCCACAGGATCTGAACTGGGACGAGGCTGCACATCTCATTTTGCTCCAGGTCTTCTACCACTGAATCCAACTCTGGTGTCTTGGCTGCCTGTACTAGGAGGAGGAGGTTAGAGACCTGCTGAGCCACTTGGACCCTCATAAGTCTATGGGGCCAGATGGGATCCATCCTAGGGTGCTGAGAGAGCTGGCGGATGAGCTTGCTAAGCCGCTCTCCATCATCTTTCAGCAGTCCTGGCTCACTGGAGAGGTCCTGGAAGACTGGAAGTTGGCCAATGTGACGCCCATCCATAAGAAGGGCCGTAAGGATGATCCAGGTAATTACAGACCTGTCAGCCTGACCTCGGTCCCAGGTAAAATCATGGAGAAGATAATCCTGGGTGAAATCATGCGCCACCTGCAGAACGGTCAAGAAATCAGGCCCAGCCAGCATGGATTTAGGAGGGGTAGGTCCTGCCTGACCAACCTGATCTCCTTTTACGATCATGTGACTCGCCTGGTGGATGAGAGGAAGGCTGTGGATGTGGTATACCTGGACTTCAGCAAGGCCTTTGACACTGTCTCCCACAGTAGACTCCTAGGGAAGCTGGCAGCCTGTGGCTTAGATGGGAGCACTCTGTGCTGGGTTAGGAATTGGCTGGATGGCCGAGCCCAAAGAGTGATGGTGAATGGTGTTTCATCCAGTTGGCGGCCGGTCACCAGTGGTGTCCCCCAGGGATCGGTATTGGGTCCCATCCTGTTTAATATCTTTATTGATGATCTGGATGAGGGGATTGAGTCCATCATCAGCAAATTTGCAGATGATACCAAGCTGGGAGGAAGTGTTGATATGTTAGAGGGTAGGATGGCCCTACAGAGGGACCTAGACAGATTGGAGAGCTGGGCTGATTCTAATGGGATGATGTTTAATAAGTCCAAATGTCGAGTACTTCATATTGGACACAACAATCCCATGCAGAGCTACAGACTGGGGACAGAGTGGCTGGAGAGTAGTCAGGCAGAAAAGGACCTGGGAGTGCTGGTTGACAGGAAGCTCAACATGAGCCAGCAATGTGCCCAGGTGGCCAAGAAGGCCAATGGCATCCTGGCCTGCATCAGGAATAGTGTAGTAAGCAGGACCAGAGAAGTTATCGTCCCCCTGTACTCGGCACTGGTCAGGCCTCACCTTGAATACTGTGTCCAGTTCTGGGCCCCCCAGTTTGGGAAGGATGTTAGGATACTGGAATGTGTTCAGAGGAGGGCAACGAAGATGGTGAAGGGGCTGGAGCACAAGCCCTATGAGGAATGACTGAGGGAGTTGGGGCTGTTTAGTCTGGAGAAGAGGAGGCTCAGGGGAGACCTCATTGCTCTCTACAACTACCTAAAAGGAGGTTGTAGTCGGGCAGGGATTGGTCTCTTCTCTCGGGTGACCAGTGGCAGAACCAGAGGGCAGGGACTTAAGCTTCGTCAGGGAAAGTTTAGACTTGATATGAGGAAAAAGTTCTTCACTGAAAGGGTGATTGGCCATTGGAATGGGCTGCCCAGGGAGGTGGTGGAGTCACCGACCCTGGAGGTGTTTAAAGGGAGCCTGGATGAGGCACTGAGTGCCATGGTTTAGATGATGGTTGGTGTTAGTGTTGGTGTTAGTGTTGGGTTATAGGTTGGACTTGATGATCTCAGAGGTCCTTTCCAACCTTGTGATACTGTGATACTGTGATACTATCCCCTATCTTCTGAAGACTAGCTTTTGCCTAGTATGTTATAATTGTGATGCATATTAAAACATGAATTTCTGTATTACACATGATGTATATGCCAGAGCTGTAGTTCTTCCCAATAGCAGTAATTACTTGCAGGTCTGTTTGTAAATAGTTGTTTTTATTTCAAAATGCTTTGTGTGCATTTGGCAATTAATGTCATGCAACAGATAAAATAGCTTTCGTTAATGTAATCAGTTTAGGATGTCTGAACAATATGGAGATATTTCATCCTATAGAGGAATGTAGGTAAGATCTCTTTTTAATTAGAGGGCTAGAAAAAAAAGTCACTTCAGAGAGTGAAATGTACTTAGAGGTCTTAACTGAGCTTTTAAGTCCATTTGATGGAACCATCAGACATATTTACCAGCTTCAGTCCTTGGAGGTGAGTGTTTGCTCAGAGGTCTGGGACTGACTCTTCAAGGGGCTTGCACACTGCTGGTATTCAGTATAAATTCATATACATCAAGCACTCAGACAAAGAGAAGCATGGAGGAACCTGCATCCTGGCTATTTACACAATGAACCTCAATTGCCTCAGAACAGAAGCTGTCTGTTTGAGACCTCTACATTGCCAATCCCTTACATGGGTTGAAGTCATCATTTTAAGAAAGGGAGCGGCAAGATGAGAAGAGCAGGATGGTTTATTACAAAGTTGCTTTAATGTTTGAAAATGAAAAAATGTGGTTGAATTGTACTTTTCAGCCATGACTTGCCGCTGTCCATCACTTGGTGCCTTAACAGTCATTGGAATTCTTGCGGTGAGTGCAGCTTGCTGCCAGAAAACCTCAACTTTTGTTAATGTATAGGCATTCATCATCTGCTGTTCATTAACACACATATTGCTAATGCCTGGCAAAGGAGCGAAGATTTTTCTAGAGTGGGGTCGAAAAACTAATTATTCACCATATGGTGGCCAGCTCAGCAACAATTGCTGAAGCCATGGAAGCAAAAGGAAGTTGGCTGGTTGATTTCTTTGGGCAGTTTGCACAGTGATGACTCTCTTGACATATGCCATTCATGTGGCCACTGCATAACAGATGGGCTAAGGCTGGGAACTGTGGAAAAATCATGGCAGAGATCTGGTGGCAGCCTCTGTCTTTTTATCCTTCAGAATGACTTTGGGTCACGTGGGCTGGGAAAATAACAAGTAGGGGATTGTGCTCTAAGGATTTCCCTGCTTCTTTCATAAAGCCAGAGCGTAATTTTGACTGCCTTTTCGTATTTTGTTTATTAAAGGGATCAGGGTTTTAGATGAAAGAGATTACTTGGTTTGTGGTAGGGGGCTGTGCTGTGCCCATGACACTTGGCTCATTGTTAGCAGGAAAAATGCTGGCAGTTTGATAAGGGATAAGAAAATGGAGGGGTTTTAAATTAAAATTTAAATTACTCCTTATTTGTTCTTTTCTCATTTGTAAATCTCACATAGGCAAGTTAAGATAAGAGCTGTTTTAGATTCAGAATACTCAAACCTGAAATGAGTTAGTGTTTTTTCCAGAGGAGCTTAGTAAGGGAGGGCAAGATTAATTTAAGCATGCTGCCTTTCCAACTTGTATGCTTTCTGGATTTCATATTGTCCCAACAGTGCCTGAACGGGGAAGGCACTGAAAATTTCCATGCAGAGGTTTTTTGAGCTCTAGTGCCATTCCAAATTAAATTGGGTGTGAACTATCTGCAAATGAAGATTGAATTTATTATTTGCTGCTGCAAATTTTGGCAGTTGAGAATATTCTTATGGCTCCTTTTACAGTAGCTGGGAGAAAAAGCTGGTGATCAGCAAAGATATTGCCAGATCCTTTCTTAAGCTGCTCAGCCTGCCCAGACAGGTGCTGGTCATACTGGTTGTAGCAGACGTAGGGTGTGGGAAAGGTTTGCAAGTGAATCAATGACAGTTGTTTGGGATTTGGATCTGTCTTGTCAGGAACAAAAGACAAAGTTTATCACATAAGATGCGGTATGTGAAGTCTTGATCCAGGATTCTCATTCCGTAAATATTTTTTACTGTCACATTTTATCTAAACATACATAGCATCTTCTCCCAGCCCCTCCAAACATGGACAGAAATGAAAACCTCTTATATAGCAAACTTCAATAAATATTTTACAGTTCACTCTTTTTGAGATAGCTCGTTATAAGCAAGTGGGAACTTGTAGCTTACTGTTTTGGCATTGCACTGTTCGCTGTTCATGAGCAACACCATTGTAGCTCTGTGCTGCAGAGATGGCACAGTGACACCAGGGGAATCAGAGGAAGACCATGTGGCTTTCAAGATCCTCGTATCAGCCCTCATACAAACCCCATTTTCCATTCTTCCATACCAAAACCTGGCCTATTGGTTTCAGAAGAGGGATCGGCAACCCTTGTGGTGGTGCTCAGGTGAACCCCTTTTGCAGGCTGATGTTTGCTGCATTGATGGAAATACATGGGAGAGATTGACCAGAACCAAAATGATTTGGTTTTTTTCTTGGATTCTCCTGCTACTATTTACAACAACCAGAGATAGATAGCACTAGTTCTCATTAGGACACAATACCTTCTCATAGGTGATTGGGGAAAAATAGTTTACTAGCCCTGTCTCCTCTCTGAGAAGGAAGTTCAGTATCCAATAACACTGCTGACACTGAGTACTTCTGGAGAAAGAGAACAACCAGTGTGTTTTATTTGATTAACTTCCCTATCAGCTTTTTTAAACCTGCACTGCTCTGAGCAATGGCAATGTGGGGACGTGCTATATTCCCCCTAGCCCTGCATCACCTGCGTTTCTGGGCTCTTGTGATCTCCTCAGTCCATGATGAGTTTGTGATGGCTCTTCTTCTCAGCCAGTGCTAACACCTCCATCCCTCAGTGTTTTCCCTGTACGTGTTAAAAAGGCGGACACTTTTGTTTTCAGAAGGAAGTGGGTCCAGCAGATTAGGACTGTTTTCCTCTAGCAGTAGCTGAAGAAAATTTCTGTGTCTCAGTGTACTGCTGGGGTTAAACTACTAGAGGACTGGATTTTCAGATCACTGCTTCTCTTTAGCTTTTTGAGGTAATTCCAAACGCTCAGTGCATAATCAAGCATTCTTCCACATGTGCTCCACCTACTTGCCTGAGCATTCAGAGTTCTCTTCTCACCTGGCTGGAAAAAGTCCCTCAGATTTTGCATAGAGATTTGTAAGGAAACCTTATGGTTGCAGTTCATAAATTGGAATGCCTTCTAAATTTGATGGTTAATAGTCTCTTTTCCTGTGAGAAAAATCCACAAGAGGGTAAATATTTATTCCTAAGGCCTTAGGTGAGGTATAAAGGCTTTTTGAATATTTGAAGAGAAGATGGCGTCAAGTGTGTCCATCTATACATCTACACATAAAATATACATACACACGTTGTTTTCCAGACATGCGTGTATATGTATAAAAGCGTATATTTAATAGCAAAATAATTTATTTTAAAAGGTGCATATTAACAATATTGTGTCACAAAGAACGAAGTCAAAGCACCTGAATTTAAAAGCAGTCCTTTTTTAGAAAGCCAGATGTTACCCTAAGACAGTAATGGAAAAATATTGCAAGCCAGTTTCTTCATGCTTATAATCCAAAAGCTAATTTTGTAGTTATTTCACCTTTCACAACTGCTCCTCTGTTTGACTCTTATCTAAGTATTTTACTAACAGTATATGCGTTCTTTTTCTTTGCAGTGTAACTAGGGACACATATTCTGTATTCCTACCCTGCTTATGAAATATACATTGAACATTAGACTTTAAATCTTTAAAACCAGTTTGGTATAAAGGAGATGAACAGCCCAAGTATCTGTGTCAGGGTCAATATCTGAGCCTATGTTCCAATTGCCAGAAGACGAAACTAGTTACTCTCTGTGTTAATAGCTAATGAGACTTCAAACGGTAAAGATTTTCTTTTGTAATAAGCTGGAATACTGCATACCATAGGAAACACAGGATTTAATATGTTGACTGTTTTTCTTGAAGTGCCCTTGAAGGCTGAAATTTGGCAAAAATGGTTTTATATCAGAAATTACTGTTGATTGCTCAGGTTCCAAAATAAACTGGGGGTGGGAATGGGTCACACAAAGATTCCTTCTGTGCATATTGATCTATTGCTGTGCTTTCGTACTTCTGCTGCTCACTGAACAGTTTTGCTTTTCAAGTTTACTTCACAAGAACCTTATCAAAGGGTTTAGGCTTTTAAAGCAGACAATAGATGAGCATAATGTTTCATTTTAAGGATGAAGAGGTGTTGCAGGAAAAAGTTGTTTTGTTCTTTTATTTGTGATTTTTTTTGTTAATTGAACCAAATTTCAGATGTTCAGACACTGAAGTGTAGGGTTGAAGTTTAGCTTTTGTTTAAACTCCCCAATGGAACCTGCAACAGAAGAGCTTTGAAGCCCAGATATAACAAAAAATTTTCTTTTTGTGCCATGAGCTTCAGCTGGGGAACTGGTGAATGCTTACCTGGCAAAATAAATCAATAAATTGCCATAAATTATGATTTACGAGCAATGCAGCCATTTCTGACTAAGACCTGGAGCCCAGTTTGCGACTTCATTTAATCCTCTTAAATCACAGTCCTTTTCTGAGCTGGTGGACTCACCCATTTGGATAGGATATGCTGAAATGCCTCTTACTTTATGAACAGATGAATTGTGTTGTTCTCATCCTTGTTTAATACGCATCTTATACAGATTATACAAACCATCCCGGTTTAAACGGGAGATTAAGTTAGGGATGTGTGGCGATTATATGTGCCTCTAAATGTTATGGGCATACAAAACTTTGCTGTGTGCATTTTTTCTAAGTCCATTCACATAGAGAGTAATAAAAAAATCCCCAATCAGAGTACAAGGATTTTTCCAGAAAGAACATCTTTAATACTTCTTGAACTAGCTTTATTTCACCTTTCTCAACCGTATTCACTGTATCATCTGCAAATAGCTTTGCTACAATGTCCACTGTGTTGAAGCAGACCGTTAACTCAATATAGCTTAGGAAACACTCTACTGTCATTCTCTTGTCACATTAACAGTTTCAGGGCCATAAACAATAAGGAAAAAAAGAGGAGAGCCTGTATAATATTTTCTGTATTTCCTTGTGTTTTATTTACACTACATATGTTCATTTTCAAGCAGTTGACCTCAAGCAGATAGTTTAAATCAGAGATTAAGTAAGAACCGTACAAACCCTTTTTTGGGAGGAATCCTTGCCAAAACTTTGATGGACATTTCTGAGGAAGCAATTCAACATCAATTTGATTATAATTAGATTAGGATGGAGAACAAACCTCCCTGCTGTTAGTTGTAATTTTTCTCAGAAGAAAATTTATCACAAAACTACCACTAACCACTGAACCTGTTGGTTGGAGGAGGCCTTAGGGTGTTTGGAAGCCCTCAGCGACGCAATGGTCAGCTATAGTTGTGCTGCTCCTAATTTGTCTCATGATTTTATGAAGGCCTCTGGAGATGTGGTCTCTGCAATCCCCTCAAGCAATGTAACCCAGCTGCATGTACACTTCTTAAGCAGGACTAGCTTTCATGAGTTTGTCACTGCAGTCCAAAGCAGTTTAACTTGGAACCCTGGAAGATTTTTGGCTTGCATCTGGTGGCTGGAGTTTAAAGCAGGTTGCTTCAGATTAGTTGCATATAACTTGGCACATCGGGATGGGTTCTTTGACAAAAAATAAGGTTAATCCTATTACCATACTGTCAATAGACCTGTGCTCATCCGGATCCCACAAAATGCCTTGCTTGTTATTTGATCTGGCCTCCTTCATGCATATTCCATTTGATGTCTGTGTCAGTGTCAGGTTTTGGTATCGCCTGTCAAGGGTACCTACAAGAGATCAATGATAAACAGGTCTTGTGGTTTCTATCTATTTGCTAAGGAGTGGGTTATGTTTTTGCATTCATGATAACATTCTCTGCATTTCACAAAGCCTGTACAATGAACTATTTATGGATACGAAACCAACATACACTGTATGACTTTTTGGTGATGTGCTTCAATTTTAATGAAATTTGGCAAAAACACAAACAAAATGACTAGTGATCAGATTGTGTTATGGTAAGAGTACGGAATGTTAGAAAAGGTGTCAGATGCTTATATATACTGCAGGAGTCTAAATCTATACATATATGCAAAATTAAATAGAATAAGTGTGTGTAATAGGTGAATTTTATTTACTCTGTTGGTAAACTTGCCAAATGCATGACATGGTGGACACTTAGTGTGACAAAAATGATGAAAGTGATAGCTTTGACAAAGCCAGGGATATATGAAGGGATGATAGTTTCCTAGTGGCTTAAATGATTGTGGCACCCTTATGGCACAGCAGAAAGAGAATAGAAGTATTTACGGTCTGCAGATTTTACATATAAATAAACTCAGTTTTGGTCCATCACACTTTTGCCAAGAAGTGGGTTTTTTTCTCCATGTAGCTTAAGTCTCATGTAAATTTAAGACAGTCCTGTAAATGTACACAGGTGAGCATATAGGCACTGTTAGACTCGATAAACTGAGCTTGTTGATATGGCTGTAGCTGTAAGACCGGAATCTGATTTTCCCTTGTTGCTTAGTGCACATGGCAGTTTTCCATAACCTAAAAGTTGTTTCTGGCACCTACAATCTGCTAAGGAAATCCTCATGAACTGTAGTGTGGAAAAAAACAAGTGCAGAAGTTTAAAGGCAGACAATGATTTCAGAGGGAGATGTTTTTTCCCCATCCTAATAATGAAAACTTTACTAAGCTCATGTTTATGATTGGCTTTTTTTTTTTCCCCCCAAAAGAAAGGATTTGTTTGAAAGACAAAAAATTAATCTCTGAAAAAAATACAAAAAGAAGATATATGAGTTGACAGCTAAGATGTGTTGATATGGTAGTTCTTTTCTGTAGCAATCTAATTTTTGTTCAAGAAACATTACACAAACTCAGGCACTCATTCAGTAAATAAGGACCAACTTCCAAAGCAAATTCCAGCTGTGAACATACGATTGGTTCTGTGGCTTAAATAGGAAGGTGCCCTATGCCTAAATGTAATTTCCATGCATATTTTTTTATATTTGGCTGCTCCCTCAGTCTTTGAACAAGTACAGTTTTATAGTCACTGCAGAAGCTGACCCCGACATTCTAATAATAATGAAAATATTTGTTGTGTGGGACGTTTGGGTTTGCACGCAGGTTTTCATTATTATTACCTGAGTGAAGGCCCAATCCTCACTTATGACTGTGTGGGTGTAATTTGAATGGCAGGAGGGTGTCCACCTGAAATGCAGGTGGGAGGTGTGTCAGCCTTGGCTGAGAGGCAGGCACTGACTACTCACTGGCAAGTCATCCTCATCTGATGTCAGGTGGGTGAGAGCATGCACCTCCAGAGCAGGGAGCTCTTAGGGCATGCCTGCTTGTAAGATGATGTTGATCTTGAGTGCTGAAGTGCTTAAGCATTAATTGGAGGTCAGGAACAGGGGTCTCCTCAGACTCCATGGCAATATTAGTGATGCGTACTGGCACAGCTGTGGCAACAGAATTATTTCTGATGCACCATCCCTTCTTCTGGACCTCTCCACAGGGACATGCTCTGCTCGCAGCCTCAGATCATGGAATGAGCTGTTGATGATAGTGAATACAGAGATTAGCAACCAGACCTGTCCTTTCCTCCCAGCAGGCACCCCTGGGATGTAAGAACAGCAGCGATCATGAACAGCATATCTTCTGTTCTAGGCTTGGGAGAGAGCTTCTGGGAGTAAGGAACCATAAGAAAAGACCCTGGGAAACATTTTGGGGCTCAGTGAGCTCAGCTGCATGTCCAGGCAGTTTGACATAAGGTGGTAGGCACTTCTGCATAGCATGGCTGGGGTCTAAGACAACTCTCAGCTGCCACCTCTCCATAGGACAACTCTCCGTAGCCAAGTCTCTGTGACCAACTCTCTGCAGTACAACTCTAGGTGGCCAACTTTCTGTGGGTATGACTCTAGAAGGAGACCCCAAACCCTAGCCCTAATGTTAACCTTAACCATAACCCTGACCCTCATCCTAACCCAAACCCTCCCTGTGTAGAGTTGTCATTCTGGAGAGTCATCCATGTAGAGTTGTCCATTCAGAGAGCTGACCACAGAGACCTGTTCCTTTCCATGTGGCTTTTCCAAGGTCTGGCCACACATACACTGCAGGGGGAAGCCTCCAGGAGAAACGTGCTGCCTGTGCCAATATACCAATGTTCAGTTTGAGCTAAAGTAGAATCAGTTTTCTAACTTCAACTCAGTCTTCTTGTCTAAGTAACTCACCCCTCAATGACTGTACATCACCACAAATGCTGCAGAGCAGCCACGAGAGAAATGGTCCAAGGCTAGGAGAGAGCTGGACTCAGAAATTGGATTCAAGAACACATGGATCTGGGATCAGGGTCAAACAGACAGATGAGGTCCTCACTGAACGTCAGCTTTCAAAGAAGAGAGTGAGACCGTCATGATCTCTCAAGTTTATACTAAGTAACACAGACATGGGATGGAATACTCTGTTGGTCAGTTTAGGGTCACCTGTCCTGTCAGCTCCTCCCTGCAGGTGTGACCTTTTCCTCACCTTTGACTTACAGTACTCCACCAGGGTGGCCTTGGAAAGAATAAGGGTATTTTAGAGAAATGTGTCATATTCAGATTTTCATTTCAAATCTGTATCTGTACAATTCTGCTGTATGTTGAACAGCTGTTAGAACCAAAATGACCAATAAATAATATTAACTTTATGGCTTCTAACTGTTTAGTGGGACAGAAAATGATTGGGAAGCCAGTATTTGCTCAGTGAACAAAGGAGTCAAACTATTTAATTCAACTAAATGAGTGAACACTGATAATGGAATTTTCCTATCATCTATTAATTTTACTAAAGAGACCTCTAAAACGGTTGTAACGGTTTTGTCCCTTCCATGCCATCTAAGGGCCAGACTATGAATGTCATATACTGAGAAACAGTTGCTAATATAAGTAACTCAGTAGCGTTTAATTGGTGTAACCTCATTGGTGTAACCCTACTGAAGAATTGGTCAAAGATTTTAGTCTGCTGTATTATATCTTTTTTATTTTGATTTTCAAATGCTTTCACAAGTGAACAGTGTACTACTGAGCTTCAAAACCAGAGCATCGTTGCTGACTATCATTATTAGTTAGCCCATATGAGAGCTATTGTCAGAGCTCTACCTTATAGGAGGAATTGTTGTTCAGCCTAATTATTACAGATTATTAGATTAATTTTTTAATTGAGTAGCCTAATTAAATTAGCCCCCCTACTAGCAGTTAGGAAGAATATATCTATTATCCTGTGTTCTCTTTCTCCACAGCCACTGTGCATTCATCCCATTGCAGAACTGCCTCTAAGGAGGAGGAGTATCGTTCAAAGTGGTTGCTGTGTTTGCATCAGTTGCCAACTTTCAGACATGTTCTGACAACAACAGGTTTTGACAGAATTTTTAAAGAAGTTTGCCCCTCTGTTTTGGGGCGATGATGAATGTGCCATACAGACGACCTTCACACAAGGCCGCATGTTAATATTCAGAACCGTGCTTTTGTTTGTCTGCAACAATAGCTGTCATTAAGAAAGCTGAGGTTGCCAATATGCCCCCCTGTTTCTGTGCCGGACCCTTCCTGATTGGGCACCAGGAAGCATCATGTGCCTTTGACTGAAATGACATGGAAGATGTATGGTCCGAGTGCTGTCTTCAGCACCACTGCTGTGATGGGAAGAAAACCATGCTGACCCAAATAGACCTGTGCTCAAACAATGTCGCACCAAACGAAGACAACATATTGGGAAGAAAAATGCTTGTAAACTGTGTGTGCTGGAAGATGTATTGGTCAGACGGCCATAGGGCAATCTTTGAACTATTGAAATCTTTAGAAATATTGTTTAGTTCTCAACAATACTTACAAACCTAATTAATCAAGCATAGATGGTTATTTTCACTCTTTACATACTGCATCATTTTGCGACAAGAATAGGGCTGTCACATTTATTTTGCTGACCACTTCCCAGGTGCTTGCTGGCAAAAGCAGGGTTTGAACATCCATTTCCATGGCAATCCTCAAATAACAGCCTTAAGAGAGCTCCTGGCCTTCTCCTAACCCTTCATGTGCTTTAAAACTTCCTGTGTGTTTCCATTTTTCTGTTTGTGCATGTCTTGGGCTATAACAATTCCTTTTCTTTTTGGTTTAGTTCTTTTTTTATTTAAGTATTGCTAGGAAGAAATCTGACATCTCCTCCAGAACAATATTTTAAACCTGACATGAATTTAATGAGTCATAGAGCACCTAATGGTATAATTTTAATGTCAAATCAATTGTATGTGTACCTCTCAAGAGATGTACAGGTAAAAATTTCAGTATAAGCCCTGTTATTACTTTTTTTCCTACTACTTGTACTACAGTCTTACCTGTAAAAGATTTTGGGAAATATGCCGTGAATTCCTTTTGAATTAGATATAAACTGAGGACTTTAGTCTCTTTTCAAATCTTTGATTCTTTGAATCCATGATCCCACTGATTTCCAAATTCTGGTATTGCTACACTTAGATTACTGCTAGTACAACAAACATTTACCGGTTTCAAAATTTTTTTACATACACCTTGTGGCCAAAGCCTTCTGGACTACTGAAAGTAAATAATTTGACATTTTCAGTTGCTTTTAAAAGCCATCATCATGTTTAGTAAGGCTTGAAATTAATTTGTTCAGACAGTAAATAATTTATGAAAATGATAAAAACTTTAAAATTCACCTCAAGCTATAATGTAGAGCAAAAGCCATAAACTATTGTCTCTTAAAATCACTGACACATCATTTTAGTAGTTTAATACCAATACTTTATACCAATTTAGTACTAATACTTTATACCAATTTAGTACCAATACTTTATACCAATTTAGTACCAATTATTACTTTTCTATGCGTTACGATATAATAGCCATACTAATACACTGAAGTGATCTGCCAAAGTAAGATATCATTCATTGTGCTTTAACCTGATCTTGGACTTCACTTTAAATGAACAGTCAGGGTTAAAAGCATGTGTGTGAACTGCTCTCAGAGGCAACACTTTCCCAATTCAGAACTTGCTTACTACAGGAATGGGCATCCTTAAGCACACGCTTTGTTGTATTTAAATGCAATACAGTGAGATACGCCCATAAAATATGCAGCTGTTGAATGCACCCGGGAACTTTTTAGCAATTCTAAGTGTGCATACTAATTAATATGAATTCCTTATTTGTTACTCTATTTTTTTAAATCATTGTTTTTAGCCTATCTCACCCTAGTAACCTCACGTATGCACACTTAATACAATAAACAGTGTCTATAAAAGCATGTCTCTCCCAACCAGGCCTCTGGTGGTGTGGGAAAATGTTCAGCTGTTGCTTGTCAAGGTCTGTTGCACAGGAATCAGAAGTGTCCAGTACTAGAAATCTTCCTGTTTTCAGAAATGAATGAAAAGAAACCTTACGAAATGCTGTTTTGATCAGGCCAGAAACACTGAACTAATGTAAAATCAAAACCAACCCAAGGTATGTGGATATTCAAGGTTTGTGCGCACAAACTGATTACAAAGCAAGGATTACTCTGTGGATCTATGGGCTAATTTTAAAGATGCTGAGCTGCTGGATTTAAGCAAACAGCATTTCTTCCTCCCAGAACTCAGAAATCGTGATTTGAGTCACTTCTTCACTTGGCATTTAGAAATTCAGGATATTTGGTTTTAATCTACAGAGTGGAAAGGCGCTATTTTCATGTAAAAAGGAAAGAGATGTGATGAGTTATAACAGCTTGGTGGTTGCTGCTCCACTGTATAGTGTTTTATTTTTTTCTTCATCTGTTTCAGTGCATTTTAGGGGAGAGGACAAATGAGTTGTGCCATCATAGTATTTCCAAATCACTCCCACCCTACCACGCTGAGGGCAAGAAAGGACCCAAAATTCCTCAGACCCTGCAGACCAACACAGGTGTCAAATTAAAATGGTGCTACATTAGGTGTACTTGCAAAGGCTTCAGGAAGCTGTGGCTTGCTGGTGAGAGCAGAGGTGAGGTGCTCCCTGGGACTGCAGCAGGGCAATGCCCAGGTCATCAGGCAGTGCTCAGCTGTAAGGAGTGGCTGCCAGGCCAGGTACGTGTTATCTCTGTTTCTCCTCCTCCTTCTGTGTATGGATTCCTTCACTGTTTTAGTCTCAGTCTCATTTTCAGCAGCAGCAAACCAAGCCCACCTGAGATTTCTTTGTATCAACTAGTATTGTGCAGCATATTTCAGAAACTAGTTACAACATTCACTACTTTTTCAATGCAAATGAAAACCCTCTATTTAGAGAGAATTTTCTATAGTTTCCCTTTCCTCCAAGACCAATTTAAATACTGATTACACTGGAAAATGGAAATTTCTATTATTAAGAATCTTATGTTGAGATTAATGCAAAAGAAGAGGAACTGAACTGTAAACCTAAACAGTCTAATTGTGAAACATTACTCTGACTGAACAATGTTGAATATTTTCAGGTCCTTGATGATTTCATGGGTCAAATGATGTTTTGCTCACTGTTCCAGTATGAACATTGTCAGATGAAGATAGAGGTAACTTTCGGACCCTGCTGTGGTAGGAAGATAGGCAGCCTGCATGTCCGGTGGCCTGCAAGAACTGCATCCTCCTCCATCACCCACAAACTTTCTGCATGCATGTGTTATGCAGGTTTTATGTACCTTTGTATGGGTGCAGTGGGAAAAATATATGTCTTTCGGGGTTTTTTCTTTTTTTTTTGTGTCTGTATGTCTATATGTCAGCTCAGTTGCTGAGCAAAATCCTCATTTATGTTTTTCTTTCCTGAAATCTGTTGAGCTTTTTCCACATCTGCCAGTGTTCCCTTGGCCATAGGTATGGAAAGAGGGCAGGAACAGCATCTGAACCTGCCAACCTGTGTCGCATACAGACTGCAACTGGGTGGTGGAGGATGGTGGCACTGGCAGCCTTAACATCTCCAGTTACCACGGCACTGGAGACATTCTCCAGGCTTCTTCATATTCCATGAAAAAAGTGTTCAGGGCAAACACCTTCTTTTGGAGAAATTTGGCATGACAGTCTCCTTCGCTACTGGCCTGTACTTCCACCCATGTCCCCACAAAGAGGTTAATAAATGTTTACTTTTTTTCCTGTTTCCATATGGTTTGTTCACAGGCCTTTGCTTCTGTGTGTATGAATACTCACTTACATTGACTGCTGTGAGGGAATTGTTCTACTAATGCTGGCCATCTTCAAATCAATGCCTGCACATAACAACAGAAAGTTTCTCAGATGTAGTGGTTTCCACAGGACTATTGTTAGGCCTTTGTTAAGCGTTTTTGAACCTAATAAATAATGTCAAAAGTCTCTATCCTAGCCAAAAGTGTTCCTTTTGAAACAGTTCTAATAGTATTTTTGTTCTGCGATGTCTCCCAGTGTTGTGAAGAATTTGTGCCTCACAATAGGAATCTAGGATATCGCGTGCCACTTTGCCTTCTTTTAATCTATTTTGAGATGAGAAACCCTGTTTATATAAATGTTATTTTTTCTTGAATAGCCATATCAGTTGGAACTTCAGTGCTGTGGATGCTACTAAATTTCACAAACTATAGGAGGATCAAAACTTAATAATGATGAAATGAAGGTAAGGGAAACAAAATACTGAACTTAATTATATGCTATTTCAGGGAACCTCCTTTGTGTTTTGTTGCATAACTCATAATTAAATGATGAGTCTAAAGCAAGATTTTAACAATTGCTTTATGCACTGAAAAGCAATGATAACCATGGTCAAAGATGACCACAGTAGTCCCTTTGGGCGATAATATCTATTAATCTAGACCTTAATGACTATGTATTCTGGAAAAAACTGTAATTGAAGACTCACTTGGATTCATTATATCTTGTATAGTACTTATTAATGATAAAATTGAACTGTCCTTAATCTGTAGTTTAATTTGTTGTTAACATGCCCATCTTTGCTGTGCAATAGTGTGTACAAAATGAATCTAGAATGAAACATATTTGCTAGACATATTTTGTTTCTGTGCATTTTACTTTGCTTATTTTAATTGGGCTCTGGGGAATAACAGCAAACCCCACATTTCTCTATATTCATTTTGTCTGTGGCACCAAAGCTGTTGGATGCTATCTGTATTAAAATACTGGTTATGCCATGAGTTTTTTTTTAGTCATCTCATTACACCCTAATGCTAAAAGAGACATAGTAGAAATAGATATTAGAAGATTCACAGCATGATCTGTTTACTTGTGGTGTTACGTGAGTGGGTCCAAAACACATTTTGGCTTATTACAATTGAAGCTCCACTTGGGGCTTCATAAATCAAGCTTTTAATACTATTGATGATAGTTCTGTGGACTTATGTCTGTGTTCACTTTCATTTACAGTTGATATTTTAAAAATCCCAAACATAGAAACGTCCTTGCACATGGATGCAGTATTTTTTGGCCCCTGAGCTGTAACAATAATGTGGCATCGGGAGGCATGAGTGAGGACTGCCGATTGCCATGGCTTCTCCAGGCAACAGGGGATGCTGCTAGTCCCAGCTGATGGGACACTGGCTGCAGGATGGTGCATGGTATCCCCTCGGAATGGCAAAAATATGAGTGCTATTAGTGCATTTTTAAAGTGCTGATAAATCCTGGTATAGCTTCATTTCATCTATTGACATAGGAAAAGAGAGTGAATTTGGAGTGTGGAAAAAAGACATGAAGAAGACCCTCTGAAAACAAAGATGCATGTTACCTATGCAGAGAATAATCAATTTTAGCAGAAATTTTAATAACAGAATTTTTGTAGATTGTTTTAAACTGCCCTCTTCGGAATTTAACTTGAAATCTAAAACCAAAATAAACCCGATCTCCTTCTATGACAAGGTGACCTGTTTAGTAGATGAGGGAAAGCCTGTGGATGCTGTCTACCTAAACTTTAGTAAAGCCTTTCACACCAGTTTCCACTGAATTCTCCTGGAAAAACTGACTGCTCATGGCTTGGATGGGCGTAATCTTTCATGAGTGAAAACTGGCTGCATGGCTGGGCCCAAAGAATTGTGATGAACAGAGTTAAATTCAGTTGGTAGGCAGTCACAAGTGGTGTTCTTCAGGGCTCCATGTGGAGGCCAGTCTTCTTTAATGTATTTATCAGTGATCTGAACAAGGGAATCGAGTGCACCCTCAGTAAGTTTGCAGAAAACACTAATTTAGGTGGAAGGGTTAAAGTGTTCATCTATTTGAGGGAACGAAAGCTCTGCAGGTGAATGTGGACAAGCTGGATTGATGTTGTCAGAAGTGGGTGGTAGGCAAAACTGTGTTGCAGCGGTTAAATTGCTGGCTGGGCATGGAGTCACCTGGCTGTCCCCCAAAAAAGCATGAACCTGCATGGTGGTCTTTCAAAAGGCTTTAGGAGGTCTTCCCTCTCATCCTGCATCCTGGTTGCTAGTGCTCTGGGGTAGATGAATTCCTATCAATTGAAAAGTGCTAAAGCAATGGGGGTATCATCCCAACCAGTGCCACGGGATGCTTCAGATTTTGAAAAATTGAGTAATGACAGTAATAATCACCTAATGGCATTGTCCCTTTTTCCTCGAACAGTCTACCTGTAGTCATACAAGGCTGAGAACTTTCTGGCAGTGCTTTTGGCAGTGCTTTGGGCAAGGGAGAGGGATGATCCTCAGCCTCCTGATGTCAAACTGACCTGACACAGTACCTCTGCCTTCTCTGTACAGCATGCAGGAGTTGCAGACTGCTGAGGTCTCTGCTGTCAAGGAGAGGAAGATATTCAGCTTTAGTTCACCTGGGTCAAAGAGGGCAGTGAGTCTGAGCTTTCTTTAATGCAGTCACCAGTCACCACTTCAGAAATGTACTGTCACTGACACAAAATAGGTCCCAATAAGTGTTTTGGGCAGGCAGCACATGCTGAAGCTAGTGTTTGATTGGTCAAACATTGGTCAAACACCTGAGATGGCCAGCTTGACACTAAAATGAGTGTGACTATATGCACAGTCATTAATCCAGAAAACACCTTAAGTCTCTACTGCTTGTTTTCTCAGTTGCATTGGTAACAGCTATTGCTTTCTGAGTTCACAGTTATTGCACAAATTAACCAAGAAGAGCAGTTTGAATTATTTTTTTTTTTCTTTCAGAAAATCTCAATCTTTTTTCCAACAGTACAGGATTTTTGACAAGGTTCTATCTGGGTCTTTTAGAACAGCTGGACAAATAAAGGAACATTGACATATTCTGTATTGAGACTACCTGTAATAAAACGTGTGTGGTCTTCTGAAGTGTAATGGATTAACTTTTGATCCACAGAAGTATTCCATATCTTCCTTTAACGTAACCCGACGTATAAATAGGGGGTAGGTAAGAGGCTACGCTCTCTTCTTCTTCCAGCAAGGTGGAGGAGCAGAAGGTCCCTGCGTTGGTCCTGTCTGCTGTCGAGCCTGCGGAAAATTTTTTAATGGGTCAGATTTGGCCGTCTGGCTCTCCATGGGGGAGGTGGCGTGGTAAGATTTCATTAATTTCTTACTTTGTTAGTTACTGGGTGTTACAGTTGTATGCTGGGTGTTATATAGATCTTTTTGTCCTTTTTCCCATTTCCCTTCCCCTCTTCCCTTGCTCTTTTGCATATCTTTGCGGTGTAGTTCTTTGTATTTAGAAAAATATAAAAATGTATATATTTAGTGTGATTTCGTTTTCTTCCATAGTTTTTTTTTCCTTTGAAAGGGTGTAAGGTTTGGGAGAGAGGCAGACTGAGCGGTTCGAGAGCTTGAGAAAGCTAGCTGAAGCCAGCTCAGATTTTTGGTAGCAGAGGATGGTTTCGATGGTTGACCTTGGTTTGTTTTGAAAACAGTGTCCGGGAATGTCGCCCGCCAAAGTCTGGGAAAGTAACCATGAAAAGCTTGTTTGGGAACAACCTGAAGGGAAATAATAACAATGTCCTTTTTGCTAACTTTTTTCATTATTTTATCTGGTTTTGTACCTGTCCCAGGATATTCAATTGGGAGACACAGCCGTTCAGATGGATGGAACGAATGGCTTCCATTCCTCAATTTTGACATTGACAGCCTAGTATATGATCTCCATGATGGTGTCATTCAAAGTTTGGTGGAAAGGACTCCTAAGATCCACTCTAACAAATACTTAAATTGTCTAGCAACAATGATATTAGCAATAAAGGTAGCAGAAATACTATTTAGAATTGAAGCAGTGGTGTTGCATTGGTTCCCTTGTTTTAAGAAGGGCTGAACCTTAAGAGGACTCACTGGAGCTTTGGAAAGGAGCTTGGACAGGCCAGTCTTTGGATGGCAGGGAGCATGGTTTGATTTTGGTAAACTGGTGGGATGTGCGACACCTCGACTTTGTGCCAGAGCAGGTGTTCAACCCTGGTGAGATGATGTGTTATTTGAGGGAAACGTGTCTTTCATATGACGATCCAAACATGCAATTCTTTGCTTTGTACTGGAGCTTGGCTAATGCTTATTGTGCTGCAGTAGATCACTGTCAGAAGGTTAGGATTGAGACAGGCACTCAAACCATGCCATCCGAAACTAGTGATGTCCCTATTGGGTCCACTTGTGAAACTGGGGTTCAAGCACAACTTGAAGTTGAAGCTGTCTCTACTAAGTCTACTAGAACTGGGACTCAAGTTAAAAACAGGAAAGTTGTCGTTGCTCCTATAAAGAAAAAGAAAACATTGCTGAGGGAGACCGTAAAACTTACAGACTCATCTCCACAACTGGAAGGTATGGAAGAAGAAAGAGAAGAGGAAGAGGAAGGAATAGAAGGACCTATCCCATCCATGCAGGCGGTATTGGAAGAAGTAGCGGCTGTGAGTGAGGAAGAAGTGACTGGGACAGAAGAAGATGCTAAGGGGTAAAAGCGTTCCCCTCAACCTGAGAGACGATTATTGTTACCTGATGATTGGTTGAGGCCTTCATCTCAGCACCCAAAAGACTACTCGCTACCTCTATCTACTGCATATGGTGAACGACGTAGAAGTCCATCTCCACAGCATGCTTGCTCTCCATCTCCTCGTGAGAGATACAGAGAGGAGGCGGGAACAGTTCCGCGTAAGAACGGAAGTGTACAAAGAGAAGTGGAGAAGATTCTACGCGGGAGAGATCGACAAGAAATAATGCGAGAAAGTGAAATTACACAATCACTGACCACAAGAGATCTTTGAGATTTACGAAGAGATTACAGTCGTTTGCCTGGTGAACGAATCCTCACTTGGCTAATGTGATGCTGGGACAATGGATCTATTAGTCACTTGATTGAAGGTCATGAAGCACAGCAATTGGGATCTCTTGCCCGAGAACCTGTAATAGAACAAGAAATGGCAAGGGAGAGAATGACATCCAGTCTTTGGGTCCGAATCCTCCACGCTGTGAGGGTAAAATACGCATTTAAGGAATATCTATCAAGCTCTCCAAGAAGGTGGAATACTGCGGAACAAGGCATCCAATACCTACGGGAATTAGCCATGTTGGAGATCATCTATTTTGATTCAGACTATTATGACATCCTAGCTCCAGAATCTGTCCCCTGCACACAGCCCATGGGGAAAAAGGTAATTAAAGGTGCCCCTAAACCATACACCTACTGCTTGGTAACCGTATATAATCCAAAGACGGGTGAACCAAGTGTGGAAGATGTGTTGTTGGATAAGGCGCATAGCGGAAAGTCTGGAAGACTCCTCTGATTCCCTATACCGACCTACCTATGATAGGGAAAGAAGAGAGAGAGATTATGAATATTCCATATAAGAGGACTATCCTAGAGACAGAGATGACAGACATTATAGAGATTACAGAGAAAGGCCAATTGAACTATCATGGTGGGATAGACCAAGACAGCCTCAACCTAGACCTCGGTCTCATTCATGATCTTCATCAGCCCCACTCAGAGGGAAGGAAAACCCTAAGAGTCAGTCATGTAGCCAACTATGGGCATAACTATGCAGTAAGGGAGAGAACAAGAAGAAGTGGGGTGGCCAACCCACTTACAAGCCTGAAGCTAGAGTGAAGGAGCTTAGAAAGAAGGACACTGACAAGAAAGTTGTCTATGTGATAGACACAGAATTTTTAGACAAGAACCCACAATTGCCAAAAGGCAAGAAGATGGAGATGCACCTCACTGATGACAAAAAAGCCTCCAAGAAACCAAAGTCAAAATCCGACAACGATTGCTCTGATCAAAACCAATAGAGGGGCCCTGCTTTCTGACAGGAGAAGGAGAGGGACCAAGAAGACAATCGGGTTTACTGGGCAGTGTGGGTTTGGTAGCCCGGCACATCGGATCCTCAGAGTTACCGAGCTGCACAGGTCAAGGTATCACAAGTAGACCTAGACTGGCAGCAGAAGGGAGAATTGTTCCTAGCTCGATGGGCCTATGACGCTTCAGGTCATCAAGGCCGAGACGGCACCTATAGATGGGCTCGGACCGAGGCGTGGTTTTAACCATGAACACTATTTCTGAGGTTATCCATGGCTGTGAAACCTGTGCCGCTATCAAACAGGCAAAAAATTGAAGCCCTTGTGGTATGGTGGACATTGGGATAAGCACTTAGCCAAGGCCACCTGGCTAGTTAATACCAGCGGCTCTGTCAATCGAGCTGGGCCTGCCCAAGCAGAATCCACACTGTAGATGGAGACAAAGTTCCAGTGATCCATCTAAGGGGTATGTTAGGTAAGGCCGTTTGGATTACTCCTCCCTCAGGCCAAGACAAACCCATTCATGGGATTGTTTTTGCTCAAGGACCTCGAAACACCTGGTGGGTAACGAGAAAGGATGAAGAGACCCAGTGTGTGCCTCAAGGAAATCTCTCCTTGGGGAAAAGCTAATTCCGTGTCTTGAGTTTTACAGGAGATGTCACAATGTACAGGTGTTGCGTTAAAGAAATTATATGGAATAAGGAATGGAGAATGTAATGGATTAACTTTTGATTCACGGAAGTATTCCATATCTTCCTTTAACATAACCCGACATATAAATAGGGGGTAGGTAAGAGGCTACGCTCTCTTCTTCTTCCGGCAAGGTGGAGGAGCAGAAGGTCCCAGTGTTGGTCCTGTCTGCTGCCGAGCCTGCGGAAAATTTTTTGGCCGTCTGGCTCTCCACGGGGGAGTTGACGTGGTAAGATTTCATTAATTCCTTACTTTTTTAATTACTGGGTGTTATAGTTGTATGCCAGGTGTTATGTAGATCTTTTTTGTCCTTTTTCCCATTTCCCTTCCCCTCTTCCCTTGCTACTTTGCATATCTTTGCGGTGTAGTTCTTTGTATTCAGAAAAATATAGAAATATATATATTTAGTGTGATTTCGGTTTCTTCCATAGTTTTTTTCCTTTGAAAGGGGGTAAGGTTTGGGAGAGAGGCAGACTGAGTGGTTCAAGAGCTTGGGAAAGCTAGCTCAAGCCAGCTCATGAGGATTCTAAGACCTTCATGGTGTGGATTGCCTATGCATCTCCAGTACCTCAGTATACAAGGCAGTTTTCCATGTAAGTTACAAGGCGCAGTTTGATTCAGATGGTCCAAATAAATAAAACAATCTCTTGGACATCCTCGATAATTACAATACATAGGAGCTTTTTTTTTTTCCTTTCACAAATGACTGATAGAATTGTTATATTGCTGAAAGAAACCCAAAGTAAGTACTTATCTTACCCATGAAACATCTTTCGTTTGGCTCGAGATCTGTAGATTTCTATCTCTCTATACCATAAACCTTGTTGTTCATGTTCAAAGAAAATGCACTGTAACGCAGATGGTAGCTGCAGAGGCCTAGATTGGACCTACAAATCGGGTCTAATTCAGTAATTAAAAACAAGAAGGTTACCTGGGATGTAAAAGTAAGAGGACACACAGAGGGCAGGGAAAAAATGTGTTCTTTACCATCAGACTTTTGCAACAAGAGGAAAAGAGCAACAGATCTGAGCAACCTGATTAACTTCCAGCTTGATGAGTAAGGCAGCATCAAGTATAGTGAGTAGTAGTAAGCTGTAAGTGTTACTGAGCTAGGGACAGTGCTATGGGTGCCATGAACATCATATGCCAAAAATGCAGCTGTGGCTACTGATATGTCTCTGTGTGTGCAGTCTGAAAATTTACCAATTTGATTTGAACTGACACAGATTTTCAGAGGCAAATATGATGTTATATTTCTAAAGGCAAGATCATGTATTTCACAGTAATTTTCCTTTATATGAAAGAAAATTCCTGTGGGGAATCTCTATTGGTTCTGGTGAGATATATTTTCTTTCAGACAATGTTTCATTAGTGCATAAAACCCAGAGAAAAAAAATAAATTAAAAAAACTTGCAACAACTGATGATGGGAGGAAGGTGAAACCTCAAATTGACTGTGAGAGAGAATCTAAAAATAAAGATTTTTTGGAGACGGGAGTTCTTGGTGCTATTTTTTTCTACTATTTCTATTTCAGTAATTTGCATTTTCTCTTCTGCTAGAGACTGGAACTTTTCAGAATAGAACAAGACTTCATCTCTCCTTATCTCACCTTTTATTGCTTCTCCTTTCATCCTTGTAGAATTAGGACCTTTGAACACTGCATTAAATGACATGACTGTCATTTATTGTTCATGGATGCTGCTTTCCCTTCTTACGTTGCCTTACCAGTTGTTCTGTTTTTGAGAACCTTTGCCTTTTTGTTGCTATTATCATTGCTTGCCAGCCCTGAGGAGACACAGTCTATGATGTAGCTCACTGGTCCCGGGCCTGCTGGGCAGGAGCCCAAACCTCCTCTCTGACAGTGGGATGGGAGCCGCATGGAGTCTGGCTGATGTTTTGCATCAGCTCTTGGCTGTGTGCTTTTCATACCCCCGCTGCTGTGCCTCAGCTGGCAAAACCTTGCACTGTGCACCTGGTCTTGCTGCCTTTTGAACCTCACTCATGAGAGGAATTAATTGGAAAGACAAGAAGGACACTGCATGCAATTCTTTGTTCTCATTAGGGAACAGAAACAAATTTCTCGTGAGAATAGTGGGGGGAAATTCCCTTGTAAATTGAAGTATTAGATAGAGGATTCAATAAAATAACTGGGATTTCCCAATAGGATAAACCTTTCCACCTATGGCCTCCTCCTGTGCACCACCAGCCTTTTCCAAGAAGGAATACAGGTAAATATTGAATGTACATGGGTTTCTTAGAGCGTTAATTCAGAGTAGGAGTTTTCTTCTGCTCCTTGAAATGGTGTTATTCACTCATCTGTTTCATGTTCAAGTAAATATCTCAAAGGACCCTCAACCACAGTTTTTGCAGTGGGAGCCAAGATGGGTGAGAATGTATGACCTTCCCAATCCAGTTTATTTGGATCCCTATTTCCTATAAAGGGCAACGATTCTCATAGAAGACAAAGCTTACACAAGAAATGTTGCAAGAGCTAGGGTCTTCCTTCCATAGTTTAAATATTAAAAGCATATTCCACCGGCACTGCATTTGATGGAAATTTGAAAATCGGGGCATAATCTTTTTGCTGTTAGCATTTCACCTTTTCCTAAAAAATGATGAGATACTAACGTAGATATTTAATTAGATGGTGACACATGAAAGAGGACAAAGGTATATTTGTTCTACTAATGACAGAAGTGAACTGCATTGTGCCAGTCAGTTGAACACTCCAGAAATCAGAGGAAAAAAGCTTTTTTAAAGAGGAAACCCCTAGATTTCTTATGAAAGCAGTGGAAACAGCTATCTGAAGGTGATATTTTAAGCTTTTTTTCCCACTTGTTATCATCAGAAATGTATCTGAAGTGCATATGTGCACTAGTTAGCTAAATGTTTCATTGCAAATACACTATCAGGCGGATTTACCACTTTTGTTTTTTCCATCATTAATTAAAATATTTTGAATTTTCGAAGTCATTTACTACCTGAAACAATTTTAAGTTTGTTTCAGGAAAATTCCACTACGTTTTATTGGAAATGTTCCTTCTGATCCACAGCTAGTTGCTATTCACAGAGCATAATTGTTTTCACAAGTCGTTTGTGATTGTCTCCTTCTGCTGATTTGAGGACTGGGTACTTCTAAAAAGAAGAGTAATGAACTGTGATATAAGATTGTTCTTGAGCACAGGTTCATACATTAACACAGAAGAATGGAGGATATAGGAGAATTTATGTGCCTTAACACTTTAGAGACCCATATGAAAAGCACAAGATTTTGGCCAAGTTAATTATAAAAACAAAATTTCACTGTTTGTGCAGTTCTGCTTTTCACAGAGACACACCAGCAGAAAACTTGACCCAGCATTTTTGTGTTATCTACAGAGAGCTATCAATCACAGAGGAATCTAAATTCTAATTCTACAATAATTAGAAAACTCTTAACAGAATCCAGCCTACATTTATCATGAAAAATCTTTGTACTTGATACTGCATTTTCAGTTTATTCAACTTATGGTGCTGTTGGTGATGTCTATACACATTTACCAACACTAACACTTTGCCAGAGTTTTGTTAAAGCTGAAATTATTCTGCTAGTTGTCAGGGCCAAGATATTTTTTAAAAAATCAGCAGATATTTTTATCAATTTTGTACAGCTGAAATAGTTGTAGGCAGGATGTTGTTTTTCTTACAGTGAAAAAAGTATACGTGACTATGGTAGTAAATAGAACAAAGGAAAAACATATCTGAATTTTCTAGCTGAAATATAGTGAGGAGAAAGACTTGACGTCTTACACAGGAAGTGAATTTAGAATCATTCTTAGATCCAGGGAACAAGAATTTGCACATACGCATTGTAGCCATGTTAAGAGTTTGGAATCTCAGTTCTCTTGAAATGCCACTAACCTTGAGCATGCTCAGGACTCACATATCCTGAGAAAACAACTGTGTGTAGCATCCCCATTTCATAATCTCCACAACTTTCTTCCTCTTTTGCCTCTGGCTGAGGTGTTTTTTTTCTCATGCTCAACATCAGAACCCAGCAAGGTGAAAATGGCTCCCTTATTCTCTGGACTCCTTTCTGCTGAGACTCATGAGCCATGGAGAAGAATTTGCCTGAAGGAAATGAAGAAGGTAGGATATATGGTGTTGCATGGGATCATGGAAGAATATGAGAGAGAATGGAGAATGGAGGGGCAAAACTACAGTAATGACATAACCTGAGTTACCTCACACTGCTGGTGGGGGGATTTTTGTATTTTGACCCCTTCCAAAGCATTTGTTGTGAAGGTGGTTAGACACATGTTGTAACTGCACAGGAGGTCAGAAATTGTGTAATGATATTTTAATCAATGTTTCGAAAGGTCTAGTTTGAGATTGGTTTTGCAGCAAATCTAAAAATCAAAAGGCTGTCAAAAATTGTTAATTCTGAAAGAGGCACTGGTAATACTGCTGTGAATCTCATTACTTTTTAGTACCAAGTAATCACGCACATAATGCCATAAAAATCTCATAAAGAAATTAATTCTAAATTCAGAGGCAAATGATGTGCAGTAACAAGGATTAGTACAAGGACATAACGCAACTTACATTCATAGAAATGTTTAGTGCCAGGTGAACACTGAGACATCAACATTTTGTTGTTGTTGCTGTTGGAATTAAGTGTGTGAGTGTGAAGTAAAGGAGCTAAGCAGAAGAGAAAAAGAATTTTGTTATTTCTATAAAAACTGATCAGGATTTGCTACAAGGCAAGTTTCCAATGCTATGTGAAATGAGTTTCTCAAAAAAGTAGCTGAAAAAGATTATGTACCTGCAAAATTACTTTGTAAACTCCTTAAAATATTAAGTTTGATTAGAATTTTAGGAATTGCTGGCTTTGATTTAAAGAAAATACAAAGAACACTAAAGGCATTTAAAGGGAGTTTTAAATAACTGAAGTAGTTTTTTTTCAAGAAGAGAGAAGATAATGGTAAGTAGTGTTACATTAATTAAGTCTTACTCTTACAGAAATGGGCTGCCATTATAAATCTTGATTTTAAAATTGTGTGTGAATTTGAAATTCTTCAAGTCTCAAATAATTTAATTTTTCATGACCTTCGTGCATTTTGCGTCCAACACCATTGGTGACTAAAAGAGAATGCCTTCGACCATGATCTCTGCAGGTGAATGTTGGCCTATTGATTTTATGGTGCTAAAAATTACGCCACATCAGAGGTCATTTCAGCATCTTAATAGATACAGGAAGATGTACAGAAGTCCAGCCCCAAATTCAAAGATTTTCCAAAATCTGAGGACTCATTAGGTTTGGTTGCACAGTCTCAAAGATGATTTTCTGTTGTTGTCATCTGAAGGTCTGAAAGATTAAAAAGGGAGAAGCTGTCTAATAAATACCACATGCAAGCCATCACTGACTTAGTTCAGAAGTACAAATCATGTGAAAACAGAGCCGACTTCTTGTCCCTAGTGATGTTATTGGAAGCTTTGCCACTGACTTCAGCAGAGAGAAAATTTCAGGTCTTTTTCCTGTTGGAAGTTGCTCATGATAGAATGTCCCTTTGCTGCAGATGGAGGTGCAAATGAATACACTTGGTGACTAGCTCTGCTGAACTGAGGTTTTTTCAGGATTTGTGCCTATATTCCTATGCAGTGCTGCATTTAAGAATAAAAAAACCCTCAAAATTGAATTAATAGCTAAATTAGACTTCTAATAATAAAATTAAGAATCAGGTTTAGATAAATAAATGGCTTTAGATGCAAATATTTTATTTCATGGAAGATTTTCCTTAGGGGTTGAATTTGTGTAAATTAAGTCAAGAAGCTTTATTAAAATGGTAACAACTATCTTTCACTTAAGTGTGAAGAGAACGTGCTCACACAAAGATATTTCAATAGGCTATATAAATACTGATTTAGATAACCTGCATGCAAGTACAATATTTTTGCAATTTTCCATTTTTTTTTCCTTTAAAACAGTTGGCATTGAGAAATAGGTAAATCCATTTCAGTATTTCAGATGCACCCATTCCGTCTTACTGTGCAATGCATGGTGATTCCCAGAAGCTGGAAGCAGACAAGTGAAAAAGTAATGGGGAAATTACACTTATTTCTCTCAGGGTTGCTGTTAGTTTTCTCTTTGTTACTCAACCTGTATCTCTTTCGTATCTTCTTTGCTTGTGCTTTGGATGGATGTTGCTAAGAACTGCCATATCTAGACTGAAATTCACCATTTGTCCTCTTGTACTGCTAGTTTTTTTATCTGCATTTTACTATGAGATTATATCAGTATTTTGTGTTGCTCCCCCCTCATACTTCCTTAGCTTAAAGTTGTGCTCTTTTAGATTTTTTTGTGGGTGACTTTAACATTATTCTGTTCACATTTCCTTGGATAGACCCAACAATTGCTTGTTGACCCATTTTAACCCCTTTTGAGCATCATCTTCAAAGTGTAACTGTCCTTGACAATGAAAGAGACCTTCCTATTGTCTGGTTCTTCCAGGCAATCTTTAGCATTGAGTTAAATAGCTTTCAGATGGAGGAGTTGGCTGGAAGGAAGGAGACAAAGTGGTCTGTTGTTTCTGAGTGACTTTGCTAGAGTTTCCCTTTTTTCTTTTAGAATGGTGCAATTCTATAGAAGATGACAGACGTTTTGACAGGTGCAATATGCTTTGAACTGTTGTGTCAGATAATTCTTTTGTCTTGTTTTTTCCCAGCAGAGTGGTACATCTCCTTAGGATGCTGATATGCATATTGTTTGCTTTTCATTTAGTGTGGTGAAGCTTTCCATCCTCCTTTTCTCTTTCCCTCTCTCACTTTTTTTTAATGGCTCTTTGCATATACGTAGCTAACCTAGATGGGAAGGCAGAGTGACCATGACTTAAACTTCTCTCTCCAACCTTTTGATGTGATAACTGACAGTTATAACTCAGGAAATTGTAATGATAACAGAGAAAGAGCTGGCAAAGACACAATCCAGCATTACCTAAAAAAAAATATTATAATCTCATCTCTGGCTGAACGAACTATGTTTGTATAAAAAAAGAGGGTTTCAGGGCTATTATTTCATAGCAGGAAATATTTAGCTTTGCTCATCTATGGATTGGCCTAGGTGAAAACAAATTGCCGTCCCATCACATAATCAAAACTGGTTTGAGAGGAAAAGAAGAACTCCAAGCAAAAGTTTTAAAACTTAAAAATGCTTCATCTTACTCTTAGTAAGGATGTTTTATTTCTTTCTTAATACTCTTAAAGTTATCACAGAGAGTATTTCTAAGCCAAATATCTTCACTTATTTGGAGTATGTAAAGCATATTCTATGTTTGTGTTCAATGTTTTTGCAGGGTCAACTTTGCAGGTTTTCAGTCCTGCTATGAAATATTGTATTGTAAATAGCAGCACTATTAAACTGGTCATGCAGAGAAGAGGTCAGGGTTTGTGCATGGTACTATCTTTTGATATCAGTCCCTGCTTCTGCCTGTCTGCCTGTTTGGGGCTTAAACAGACTTTCCTACTATTACCTTTGATGTTTCCTTTTTATTTTCAGAGTTAACATCCCTCCTTTTGGTTGCCTGGGTATGATTCTCATTCATTGTGTCATGAATGACATCCGTGTTACTGAAAGACCACCTGACCCTGAAAAATTGAAAACAAGATCTTTTGCAGTTGCTTCACATGGCATAAACTCAATGGGGAAGAGAGATTTAAAGGCTGTCAATCAAACAGGGGAATAGACAACATAATTTACTGTAACAGGGAGAGGTGGCTTGGAAAATGAATCCTTCCAGAATATTTGAGAAGTTGATTTACTAGCTCATGGCATATGTGTTTAAAATATATGTACCAAGATTTTTAAAAATCAGGAACTAGCAGCTAGATCTCTGTAAACTGGATTTGGGTGACCTAGTGGCCTGATTTCCAAAAATGGCCAGAACCCACAACTTCTGTGGTTTCCATAGACATCTGCTTGGTTCTGAGGAATGCTTTAGTGTATCTTATTCTCGCGTTTTAACATACGTGACTATTTAAAAATTGTACGTGTTACTATGGTGGTATGTAGTGGGTAATCTTGCATTTAAAATACTATAATTACTCCTTCTAAAATGATAACATGTATGAGAAATTTCTGACTAGCGTTTATTATACTCCAAACAGTGAATAGCTATATTTGTTTCTTTACAATTAGATGCCTTAGAACTGCAAAATATTCTACAACAGTGCTTAAGCGTGTGATATCGATTGGTCTGAAATAGCTGGCTAAAACATTGCCTGAAATGCTTTCTGCTGTGATAGAAGGGTCCTAATAATTGTTACACTTGATGATAAAAGTGCTTCTTTGGAATCACTGAAATTTTCTGTATTTTCAGATACTTTCTTTTCCATGTAATTCCTGTTGATATTATAAATCTTTCTTTTGTAAGTCAGTCAGACAAACAAGATACAAAATCTCTCTATTTTAGTAGATATTCTTCTGAGCAGAAAACATAGTATTTTGCCATCCATGTTCTATACTCACCTGTTACCACTAGTCTTTAATTGCAGATTTATTCATGTATTGACTGATAATTAGTTGAAATTCTTTCTATTACAATAGTAGAAAGTATATCTGCAACACTGGAAGCTTCAGACCAGGTTTTTGTAGTTACATGTTGTAGAAATCTGAGAACAGGTTCTTGTGAAGATTGTTGGATGGTCTTGACAAGAGACCTATTTACTAACACCATATCTAATTAGTATGTGTCATGGACAGTTCTCGTTTTAAAAGATCTAACATTATTCACAGAAGAACCAAATGGAACCAGTGTTAAATTGCTTCAGACTCTTTTGCAAAGTAAAATATTTCTGAAGCTAGGAGAACTTTGCCAAGGAACTCATGAGGCATGGATTACTTGGCATGAAGTGCATCACATTCTGTTTTATGGTTTCCCTTTCACTGTTTGAGGACGCTACATAGCTGAATAGGTTTGAAGGGGAACCCTCGCCTTTTTCACAAGAGTCCAGTATAAGCATGGCAGAGTCCTTGTTATGGTCATCACTGAGATGGTTATTTATTACTTGATTGGGCCTCTCACTGCTACCTTTTGATCAGGTCTAGTAGGAAAATATGCAGAGTTCTCACAGGCTGTTGATGTCTCAAAATATGCCCACTGTAACAATTCTCAGGCTATACAAACTTCATGGTTGTCAAGTGTTCTACTTGCCCTTGCCATATAGACGTCATGGTTGTCACTGGCGATAGAGCCCTATACCTTCTGCTCCATAAGCGCAGGCTCCTACTGTCAGGATTGGTATCATGTTGTGAGCATGGGGAGACTATGCAAATTGGATAACATAATGCTACTCATATGGAAGCTAACTGTGATAATTCCCATGTTAATCCTGTAAGTGAGTGCAGTATGAATGAGACATTCGCCCCAACGCTGGTTTAGGCCAAACCATGTGTTCCCACCATTGAGAAGAGCTGTGCCTGCTCTCCAGGTAGTCAAACTGACTCCTGAGTGCTCACTAAAATGTGCATCTGCAACTGCATAGCATTTCCCATTGCCATCAAAGTGTTGAGTGTGGAGTAATCTGTAAGGAATCCACTGATGAGAAGTAAATTAAAATCAGCTAGGAATCTATCCACCAATATGGTAAAATTTGGATCACACCATTAGAAAGAAAGCCATGCTGGACACGTCCCTTTCCACTGAAATCATTTCCCTGTCTGGTAGAGTAATACCAGATTGATGAAGAGTTTCCTAGATTGACAGAACATGGGAAAGCCCCCTTTTTTTCCCCTGGTTGGTGTTCAGGGACCATCACAAGCCCATGTGACAGGAAAGAAATTCTATTGATTCTTTCCATAGATGGGAGTAATTTCTTGAACCAGGTCTAGAGCACTAAGCTAAACAAAAGGCAACAGCATCAGTGTTAATAATGACAGCTGCTTTCTGGTCAAAACCTTTGGCTTTTTTTGCTTTATGGATATTTGAATACCATCATTTGAATATATTTTTGTTTGAACACAAACAACCTAATGATTCGTACATTTTTGCGTTCTTAGATCCCATGAGCGAGATGGCAGCTTGAATATTCAAATTTAGTGGCCAAGATTTAAAATCAATGAAGCAAATCTTAAAACTAAGTTTCTAAGTCCACATTTACTTATTGAAGTTTCTATTGTGTTTCAAAACATGTTGATATGGTACAAAGTTAATGGTGATCATGGAATCCCCATTAAAATACATAAAAACTTATGATTCCTTTTAGTAGAGCTTCTTGCAACGAAGTATGCTTCTGTGTGACTAGATTCAAACGAAAGAATAGATCCATAATTTTTCATATTCTTTATTATGTAGGTCAACATAAAATTCTCTTATCAATCATCTCAGTTCAGTACTGTTTTGATGCTGCTGACATATGGTCAAAGTGTTGAGATGTCTTTCTAGCCTTGTATTCAAACACACTAGTCAAAAGTCAATCCATTTTGCTAGGTAAGGTTGGTCTTGGAAGTTGTACTCTGCAACATTTTTTTTTAAATATTTCATAAAATCGACTGTGTAAATTAATAGCTACAATGAATAGCAACAGTGTTATGTTCCATAGCTATTAAAAAGATCATCTCTGCATTGACTTATATTTCCTGTGTAGTGCAGGAAATTCTGAGAGTGGATTGCCTCTGGTCTCTCATCTACATCATAAGTATAGTGGTCAACCATTAAGATTGTTGATTTATGGTTGATTTCCTCATGTAAGAATTTAAGCATGAACTGAAAGAAACTATACACAGGGGCCAAGAAAATTTCTCATCATTACTGTGAATCCTACAGAAATATTTAGCATAGGAGTTAGATGATTTCTGAAATTATTCTGAAAGACTTTGCATTTTTTATTTGGGCTGATTGAAGATTTCTTGTTTTTATGTATTTTCTTTTTTTTTTTTTTTTTTTTTAATTTTAGCAAAACAATATGTTCCCCAGAATCATACTGATTTTATTACTATTTTAACTAAAAATGCCCAAGGAACTTTTTTCTTACAAGTTCAGATTACTTTGGTCTAGGTTTTCCTCTTCATCATTATTTTATAATTTATGTTAGGATGCAAGATAGAAAATAAAATAGAAGGATGAAATATCGCTGTGAAACATTCAATAATATCAAAACAAATCCATCATTGTACGTATCTCTGCAACAAAATTTTGTAATTCTTGTTTTATGGGAAATACCAAGATATTTTAAGTTAGAATTATACTAGGTTCTGCTCATTACTTTTCTTGTATGTTTTTATTATGAGGTTTCTTGGAGTTGAACATGATATAGAAAACCAAAAGAAGTAATTGTTGCTTTGTCTTTGTTCCATTGAGTTTATTTGATGTATAAGTTGCTGGTTCAGGATTTCTTGGTCTTCTCACTTAACTGAAAATTGAAATAAATTTCTTAGCTAAATAAATTGATAAGTAGCAAAATAGATAAGTAAATTGAAATAATTAAGTTCTTAACAATTTAACTGAGACTTACATTTATAATGTCATTCATTTCAATGAATATTAGTCCAGATCACACGGTCCTGGAACATAACTTTAGCTGAAATACTCTTGCTGATATTGACTGTAAAGAAAAGGATCGCAAAAGGCATCGTGGTGGTGTGTTGCAAGAGCAATACTACAATTATTTTCCTAAAATATAAAAGTGAAGTAATTTGAAGATCTCTTTTTCTTCCTCCTTATATCAAAACCCTGAGATGTATGGGCAAATGTGAACAATTCGTAAACATTGTCTCCTCCCTGTTACCTACCTTGAGTCAACACTTAGCAACACTTAGCAAGTTAAGAACTATCAATGCACTCACTTTGCATAGACTACGTGACTACACATACAGAAAGGCATTAGACAATCTGGATACTATACTCATTCTTTAACTTTTGATTTTCTGGAATTTAGTTTGTTGCATATTTTCCTTCCTTCTCTCCTAAGAAGCAGGACAGAAGTGATATTTCTTAGGAATTCTCTTAAGTATTTGTAGTAAAACCAGCAAATCTCTTCAAATGCCTTTTTATCCTTTCAGAAAAAATCAGTGGAATTTATATCTTTTTATTTCCCCTGTTTGACCAGAGCTTTGAGCATCAGTTAAATATACAAAAATGAATGAGTGGCTGTTATCAGTCTTTCTTTGCTGTAGAAATAGGAAAAATTCATCATGAAAAGTATAATTAGATTGATTTGGGACCAAACTTAAGTTTTGACAGATCTTTCAGGATATAAGGAGCAAAATATTGTTGGACTTTTGTTCAGGTGACTCTGATAATTGCTTGGACAACAATTAATATATTTGTCTGCAAATATACTAAGTCCAACCAACCAGCAAGGCAGTCTTGTTGAAGATTTTCCTTCAGTCAAAGGAAAAAATGAGAAGTTAAAAAAAGATGGGGAGATAATCTGGGTCTGAAATTGCTTCCAGTATGTCACAAACAAACACATAAAAGGCACAGACGAACAGAAACTGAAAAGATGTAGTGACCTGGCTACAGAAATGGGAGAGAAGATGGTACAACGGCAGTATAATAGAACCCGAGCTCTTGTTTATGAAGGTGTATGTGTCAGCTGTATCAATCTATAGAGGCCAAGGATGTTTTCACTGAGTTCAGATGTCTCCTTCTTTTAGTGAAGATGTTACAAGGCCAGTAACAGGCTGCCTCGTAGGCCACCTTGTTATTCCTGTGTATAGTCCCTGTGGTCAAGGACAATGCCTCAGTGGGTGAGGATGTGAAATCACTAATGCTGCTTAGAAATACTTTTTTTTTTTTTAATTCTAGCTCTCATAAGCTGTTATTAACAGTGGTAATAAATAGGAAATTCTGAGTCTGAGAACTCCTTATTCCCTCAGAAATGCTGAAATGCAAACCCATAATTCATGTTCACAAGGTCCAATACTTTCGTTGGTTATGTACATGTTAATGGCATCATGGAGATATTTGAATGTAACTGAGATGGGAATTCGATTATTGGCTAGCACTCGTCCCTCTCCTCTGCTGATGAGTCACTCCCTTTATGACACCATCACACTGAGTTCCCATGTGTCAGTTCATTACATTAATGTCAGGTATGGGCACGTTTATCCTCAGATTTTACGACAGCCTTATTCTCTTCCTTCCACCGAAATGTGTCATATTAACTTGACATATATTTTGAGTTTTGCTGTCTTTGGCTTCCTATTATGTACAGTATGTGAGAAAATGAACTAATCATGACATAGTCACATCTGTAAAGGGGAAATTTGCCTTCAGTAAGATAAACTGAGACACAAACAGACACACTGCACGTGTAAGAAATAAAGGTAGGATGCAATCTACATTTGCTAATGACTTGTTTCAGAGGGATGTACAACTTGAAAAATCAACACCTAAATGGTGAGCTATCTTTCTCTGTCCTGGCATTACTTTGTCTTGGTGGTATGATGCATAGCTCTTGAGAAAATGAAGATGAGACCAAACAGCACACAGCTTTTCAGGTTTCATTCTGAACACCATGCACTTTCCTGGACATTATACAGATGAGAATATAGATCTTGTGAAAGCTTTTAAAAAATGTTTCTTAAATGGTTTTCCTCTCGAAAGCTTTGAGGCAGCTTTCCTATACCAAGATTTCTGAAAATGAAATGTTTGACTTATGGCCAAATTTTCAAAATGTAAGTTATTGTAGTGCAAGAAGAGGAATGACATTGATCATTATTTGTTCAATTCACTTTTAATTTTACTGATTGACGAATGTGGAAAATAACCCTAATTAATTTGTGTGTGTGTCAGCATTCCAGTAAAATGTTGATGTGTGTTAACCTAGTACCTACTGATTTGCATAAGATTGGGGTTGGATGCCCCAAAGTGATATCTGCATTTAATTTTTAATTATATGAAGTGGAAGAAGGGAATCCAAGATCTATATTTTTTTCTAGTTGGCAAAACCCAGAATATTTTTAAAACAGCTGGTTTGAACAGAGCTTCTGCTAGAACTGGCTCTATATTAGCAGGAATAGTTTTGTTCCCGAATGCAGGGGGCCAATGTAGCATGGCATGTTTTAAGTGTGTTGAAGCCTGTTTAACTACAAGAAGAGAGTCTCTGGTTCTACATATAGACCTGATCCTGCACCACTGTCCAGACCAAACAATCCAGGGATCACTCAAAGGCCTAGCCTTCCAGAATACCTATGACCTGACCACTTAGGAAAGAACAGACCAGGACAGATGTACTGCTTCAGCCTGCAATAAGCATCCTTATTCCTGACAGAGTTTTGTTTCTGAAAAACAAAATGCCAGCAGAACATCACTGCCTGTCTCTTTGGTTATAGTTTGGCCTTAGCTGCCTCAGGAGTCAAAGTCTTTAAGATCTAGAGAGTTTGCAAACCTACCTTATACCCACATATTCGACCGTATGCACAAAGGAGAAGAAAATGATGTGGTTGTTTTGCTTTTATTTGCTGGCTTAGGAAAGTGGAAAGAGAGAGAGTGTGTGTGTGTGTAACTTGACCTTAGACTGATATTGATGTGATGGCTGAATGATCTGATTTCTAAATGTCAAACGGTTCAGAATCCATTTTTCATGAAACATTTTGGTTTTTGTCAGCATGAATGACAAACTTCTCACATCAGCATTTTGTGTGGTGTTGAACTCACATATTGGTTCCCAACTGCGATCTTTCTACAAGGTTTGCCTTTGTTTCTCACATAAAGTAGTGTAAATCACATGGAATTATTTCATATCTCACATTAGTCCAAATTCAGTAAAGTTTAAAGAGTAGACAAGGAAACTTAGGACATTATGGGCCTTCCAACTACACCATGGTCTAGTTACTGAATGAGCTGGCTCAACCCAGTAACACCTGTCAAAGTAGGTAAGGATTTAAAAATATAGGCTGTACTTGTTTGTAATTGTTTTTCTGTATAATTTTACCTGAACTTGTTAGCTTCAAGATAATTTCCCTATCAGAAAAGCAACTAGTATCATTATTATGTAGTTCCATGTCTTGTGAGTCATATGATGCTTTCCAAACCTATTTTACTTTGCTTGTAATGAGATGATAATGTTTTGTTTTAGGTGTACTAGAAGTTAGTATGGGTAAAGAAAATGGAGCCACTTTGTTTAATGTGGGATGAGAAATTGTTTTCTTCCTAGTTTCTTATTACTCCACTGCTTTAGTTCCTGGCAGCATTGCATTAATGTTAAGCACTGGTCCCCGGCACTGAGTGGCAATTTATCATCTTTCTTGGCAGGCTTCCTGCTTCATTCTGCACCTGCCTCCTTGAAAGAAAACAAGACATCAGATACTTATTCAAATAATGCAAAAGCTGATCAGCAGAGTATCTACACAATGGTGAGTTATCCATGATAAAAGGACAACTTTTTCATGCATTATATGTGACATATGTGTCCTTTCTCTTAAGATTTATGACATTCATGACGGTTAGTATTGTTACTATAATCAAACCTTATACAGCCTAGCTGTAAAGGTTCAACTTATTGTCAATAGATTTCTATATAAGAGTCAATCAAGCAATTTCATAAATGCTTTGAAACACCTGCACACTCCTTGGAAGTGTAGAAATAGGAATATCACGGTCTCATTTTTCAAGTCATGACACTACTATGTTTCAGTAATTCTCTATAGGCAAACAAAGTGGAAGAGTCAAAACTATGTTTGTTTGCATTTGTTCCATCTGAAACAGACATATATTACATGCGTGTGTGAGTGTGTATTTTGTATATGTATTCACACCCTCATATGTATATGCTTATGTTTGTGTATATATAAACTTTCTGAAGAATAGATTACATCATTAATGCATGAATAAAGAAAAAATCAAAGGAAAGCTATATCTATGAGTCATGTTGTGAAGAGAATGATAGGAACTAATCATAAAAAGGATACACAAAATTGTGTTCATGAATATAAAAGGAAAGGTCATGTGGTGTTTGCCAGGAATTTGCATTTTACAAGCCTCACAGGAAGCAAAAGGTGCAACTAGGAAGCAGGATGTCATGTTCCTGCTGTCATGGGAGGTGGATCCTTTGCTTAAGGCATTAGCCTGAGATGTGGAAACCAGTTCTTTGCAGTGCCACCAATCACCTGGGACTGGCTTTTAGCTTCTTGGAGCCCCACTGCCCATCTGTAAAACATTTAAGTATAGCCCTTCCCTATGCATTGTCTGTATGTGAAGCTATTAGACGCATTCAGGCACCAGTCAATTTCTTCTATTTGAGCCAAAGCATTTCAAATATTATAACAATACAGCTGTATATGGCAGCATGGTGATCAATAAAGCCAACTTATGTTCTGCTGAGAAATACCCTATTTTCTATGATTATTATAAATCCATATCAACAACCAACTGTGTTAGGAGCTGTAACTAAGAACAATTCTTGCCTGAAAGCTCTTAATCTAATGAGAAAACAAAGAGGGGGTAGAAACACTCAAAGAGAATGGAGCAATTAAGAGAAAAGTGACAAGAGTATGACCATGTGTAGACAAGGGGTGAATAGACCGAAGTTCCTGGTCTTTTAAAGCATCTTAATATAAATGCTAAGAAGGAAATGAGATAAAAATCTGACCTCAGAGAATTCTCTCTTTGCCATAAATTTTCCAAAAGGAGAGAGACACATGGATCCTGATGATAAAAAAAGTCATAACTCTATGGAGGAGTGCAGGGGAAGAAGTACTGTGTAGAGGTACCTCGCACAGTGAACAGGTACCATGCAGAGCTGTTCAAATCATTAAAAGATAAAATGCTTCTTCCAGGTATCTATTTCAAAACAAAAACTTGAAGTCAAGAATCCCTGTTCCAGGTAAGTGCCCTGGGGTTGAGGAATGGCCTGTCTCTTTTCTTGCCAGAGCTGTTGCAGTCGTGCATAAAACTTTTGAATGTTGCTACCAAGAAGGACTATCATGATGACAACAAAGTATTTTAAGTCAAGTTTTTTTTATTTAAAGCTCGTTTTGTGAAAGATTTTAGCACATAATGTCATGTTTGCATGCCAAAATGCCATCTGCAAGAGCCGTTTGATCCAGAGGCTAAATCTGGTCTCTGTCTCCTCTGAAAGAATTCTTCATATTGGTATTCTGATTAAGAATTTGCATTTATTCTTAGCCTGGTCTTCAGCTGTGATCTTGTTTTATTTTCTACCCATGCTAAGGGAAGACTTTTTAGTTTTCTGCAAAATTAATTCTATAGCTGTCAAAAGGGTTTCTAATTTGTCCTAGTGTATTGAGCATTAGAAATATATGTTGTGCCCTGAAGATCTGCAAATCTTGTTCTACTTTTGCTTTCAGAATTAGGAGAGGGCTCCTGTGTATTGGGCAGACTTCTTGGAAGGCTTTCTTTTCATAGTGTTTGCAGTGGTGCTAACAAGTGTGTCAAAAAGCTGGTGGAGGTCAGTCTTGTTTTGCAGTATGAGAGTTTTGGTGGTATATTGAATATAAGCATTTTTATTGGTACTCAGTTTTGACTATCAAATTGGTTTTCGTACTCCCAGTCTGGAAAGATGAATTTTATTACATTCATGTGACCCTGATGTTAGACAGAGGCCACCCTTCCTGTCAGAAGTGCAGAAAAAAGGAAGAAAACTAAAGCAAGCTAGCCACAGTGGCAGTGCTCTAACTTATGAAATCAACTTAAGAAAGAGACCAGATCAAATATTGTGGACTCCTGGAACCTGACAGCCAGGACAGGTATAATAATCAAACTGTACTAACAAAGCTCATGAGTCTCCTAGATGGTAATGGTTTTGGGGCTGTTTTTGTGTTCTCCAGTTGCTGCTATTGTGCCAATGTAGCTCAGTAGAGATTTGCAGGTTTGTTAGCAAAGTAATTCTGCAGCCCACACAAGCTGGAGTCCCCTGCTCCTAACTGCACAACCTGGACCTGTGCTGCTGTTGTTCAGCACCCTACAGCTGAGGGTGTCTGGGGAACTGGTCCTAGATGTTGGACTTCCTAATATACAAGAGCAAAAGTATTGAAAATGCTGGTTTTTTTTGGTCATGCTGTGTATGTGGCTAGTTGATTTCTCAGATTTCCTTACATGTTTGGTTACCCTAATATTCCTAACGAGCTCTCGTGTGCAACTGCTTAGTAAATGCCAGCCTTAATGCTTGTGACTTTGAAGCTTTATTCAGTAGCAACAAAGGCAGAATAAATGCATAAGTCTTTGTGTATCTGGTTGCGTGGGCAAGTTGCCTTACTTCGCAAATGCAAAGATATTAAATTTCTATTCAGATGATTAAAAAAGAGCTTCTTCATGTTTTGCCGCATGACTGGCTCTGTTTACGGTGCATTAGGTGTTTACTATAGATAGAAAAATGGCACCTTCACCATTTCCCTCTCTTCTCCTTTTAATAGATGTTTCTTCAGAAGGACTTGCTTATTACTTGTGTTTCCAACAGCATCTAACAAGATTTCATTTAAAAAAGAAAAATGTAATATGTATTCTTGCCTTTATTTTGTTAAGTTTTGATTTCTAAGGGTAACAGCTAGTGTCAAGTTTCTTAAACTGCTCCTTCTGTTTCTCATTTTCAGTCGAAATAGTGTGCTGTGTCAGCAAAACCCACAGCTTACTGCCATGCTCTCTTTTGTGTGGCAGTCGTTTGACACATAAAACTGCAGCTGCACTTAAAGGACCCTGTAAATTAACCGTATTAGAGATACAAAACATGAAGGGTTTCTTTTTCATGTCCGTGAGAAGCTTTCTTAACTGCATTTAATTCAAAGGTAAACCTTCCCTGGCATAGTTTTAAAAAGAAATGAAATAGGAGTGTGTTTTACATACAACAGGATTGCTAACACCGAGAAGATGGGATGAGATGGGATCAGAATAGCCCATGGAGGGGTTATAAGCTCAGTTCTTCCAGCAATTATCCAGACACCTGAGCCGTAGCTGTGAGCACTTTTTAGGCATAAGAGACAGTGTCCTATGCCTGCTGTCATTGCAGATGTTTGTGTTGTTTTCAGCTCATATGCATGAGTGTCACCAGTGTGAGAGCTTTTGGGAAGAGTCTGATGATGCTGAAAACAGTCTTGCATCCCTTGAGGCACTCTTGTTTTTCAGTGGAGTTATGCAGGACCTCTGGATTTGCATGGTCTGTAAGCAGATACAATCTGTGCAATTCACCAGATATGAAAGGCTGAAATGGAGCCCAGCACTTGGAAAGCTGGGGAAAGCAGTTTGTGTGTGTGTCAAATTTTAGCCAAAACTTGGAAAAGGTGCCTTTCAATGATTTTGGTAATTTTGGTATGGGATTTTTTGTATTTATCTGAGGAGAAAGAAAAGACCCTGAAATATGAGCCATGTGGGGTCTTTCTATTGGGATTATTTTTAATAACATAAATTGCAGATTTTTACACTTGAGTTTCTGTGAGGAAAACTCACCCTAATTTAAGTAAGTGCCATCCAATCTGTGCTTCAAAGACAGTTATACCCTGCAGAGGAGATTATTACAATCTGTGGGCAGTAAGGCGAGAAAGCATTGCCAGAGGAGAGGAAGAAACCTGGAGATAGTTTTCCAGAGGAGAGAAGGCAAACCTAGAGCATGAATATTACAAAGTCAAACTATCATCAGGAAGTTATATCTGCCTATTCCAAATGGAAAGGTTTCCCTCTGTGACAACATCCAGTCTTCTCAACTGTGTTTAGATCTGAACCAAACTAACACAGATGGTGAGAAGAACCTCCTATACTTCAAAAGGAAAGGAGTGACAGGCTCCTCAAAACTTCCTGAGGTCTTGACTATTGCCAATCTGTTTTATACTGCAGATACTCAGGTTTCATTATGTTGGTGGGTAGTGGGGCAAAGCTTTAAAGCTGTGTCGTGTTGCTAGAACCACAGATGTGTCCACTCTCAAGTGCTAAATGGCCTTGGGTAACTCCAAATCAATGAGGAGGTTTTCATAAATATTGCAGATTTAGACTGAAAGTGGAAAAATGCAGACAATTTGTGAGTATATTGTGCATTGTTTTTAGAAAGTGTCTCCCCTCAAACATAAAGCCTAAGAAAGATGAAAGCCTTTTGCTGTGTTTCATCAGAATATTTAAAATGTTAAAGATAATAAATTTTAAAAAATGTGTAGCCCTGTGTTACTGCTGTTCTCCTGGAGAAGGTATTCTGTAGTTTTAGTTACTTTATGAGCTGGACCTATAGTTTTTGTAAATATTTACTGATCCAGTGTTTTATCAGAAACCACTGAACTTAAGGTTTTAGTTCCCCAGGCTCCCAGCAACCCCTCATTTTAACGTGTATGAAACATTTATCTTTCATCAGAAGTGTATAAAGTACTTTATGAATTTTTAATAGATTTTTGTCAATCTGACATGTTTGATTTGGCTCTGTCATGTAAATGATGCTAACCATACACCATTCAATTAGAAAATGCCTGCCAATTGTCTGTTTTGTGAGTGGCGCTTACAAGCACTGGGAAAAGCCAATATGGTCTTATAAAAGAAGTTACCTTTGCAAGGAAGGAGGAAAGACAGTAGTCCCTTCTTGAGATCCCAATAAATCATCTCTCGTGGTGCTATGAGAAGCGCCAAACCAGATAAGACAGGAGGAACGTGTATGACTGGGCAGACCCCAAAGAACTGACAACCTTTATCCCCTGAAAATGAAAAGTAGTGGTATTTAGGGCTACAGTAACTTCCACATGAAGATCTAAGTGTAGCCTAAAAAAAAAAAATCCTCTGAGATATCTCAGGGAGTGCAAACAGCCCACGTTCTCTTGGAAGGCAAGGGAGGTTTGGAACAAGAAGAATCTGGGTTAAACTGTAATAGGGCAAGATCCTCTAAATCAGCAGAGCTCCATCAAATGTATCAGGTGACCTGTGATCATTAAGCAGGCTGAGAAGAGCTTGTGATTTATTCTAAGCATGATGCGCAAATTCAGTGAGAGTCAGTGACATGAGAACATGTTTGATCCAGACCCTAAAAAGAACTACTTGTTCATTTTCTGCAAAGATCTGAGAGGATCCTGCCTTTCTATCCCAAACAGGTCTTCAAATCAGTTTTCAAACCTCAAGCAGTCTCCGAAAATATCAATTAACTGTGCGTTGGGATATAAAAGTTGCCAATTCTGGCTGATTTATCTGGTCAAGAACAGTGTAGTAATGCTTTTTTTCTTTTTCCACACTGATAGAATTGCAGAAGGAATAGGCAATATGCAGGCTTGGCCTCATCCAGAAGTGATACAGTTTTTGCTTTGTCTTCAATGGCTGTTTATCTGGCCATTTGTACTATTTGGCAAATGATGCACAAATTAAATTATACATACAAATGCATACACAATTAATAGCTTAGATTGGCTTTGGTGTATTATTATCTGAAATAACTATGCAAATCATGAACCAGATATTCAACTGGAATGGCAACATGTGAGCAATTTGCAAATCTGAAAATATTTGGTGAAAGCATTTGTGGCTAGATTTGAATAATTTGTAAGTTTCACACTTTCACAGTGTGTCCACAGTGACCCAAGTAGAAATACAGGTGAAATTCATCAAACACGTTGCTAGCTGCAGATTATCTTTTCAGTAACTTTAAATGAGGCCAGCCACTGTCTAATTTTTTTATTCAGTATTAGAAAAAAATTTAGGGGCCCTCCGGTGGTCAAAAAACTCCTCTCCAGCTAACTCGTATTCTCTTTAATGCTAAGAAATTTAGCTGATAAGATGCTTTAGTCTAGTTAGTATATTAATTGCAAGCTATTTTGAAGATATTTTAAAAATTAACACTTTTGTCATTCTACAGGTATGGCTAAGCTAAGCCATTTGTTTTGAATATTTCCACATCAAAATCAAGAAAAGCTATGAGCACCAAAACCAATTAAATTCAGCAAAATTCTTAGGTAGAAAAGGAGGTTCCCTAAATTCCCAACGTTTTATGCTGCACATCTTACCTAGGAGTCTAAAACAAGCAAAACATGTTGCAGGTTACATTCTCTGTAGGCATATACATTCCTGTGCAGTGTGGTCCTCATCCATGCCTGGAGACACCACATATTGCATAAAGCAAATAAATACTGATAACAGTATTTTGGCATTTATTTGGCAGAGAAGCAGATGACCACCCCTGGGGTAGCGTGGCTTTGAACTATGACTCTGATAGTTCTCATTTGGGAATAAGGACAGTCTGTTAGTAAGTACTTCAGAATACAGTTTTACATTTCTCTATTATTGCAGTGTTTTATAAACCATAGAGAGAGGGAAAAAAAAGCCTATCACAGCAAATTGTATGTATCATGGCTCTAAAACGACATTCGGTAAAAGACTATCTCCTACTCAAATCAACAAACTGTAGTTACAGCCAGCTTGTTTTTTTTGAATTTGGAGCTCTCTTGCTGAGAATTTACAGCAAGACCATGTTAGAGTTAGTACTTCTGTCCTCACTGAAGTACTCCGGTGTCTGACACATGTGAGGTAACGAACTGCCACATACATTGCAGTCTAGAATCCATATAAACCATTACTTTGCTTAGCATTTGTGGGAAGAAGAGAAGAGGAAAAATCATGGCTTGATGTCTTTTCTCTCCTGCCCATACACGGCTTTGAGCACAAGCCTGATCTCCATCTGTCATTGAAGTGCTCATCACCACCAGGTCCTGACCAACTTCCTATTAATACCTTAACACAGATAAACAGTCTTGATGCCTCAGGATTTATAAGCTCTCAGCTGACTTTTCCACACTTAGGAAAGTTGATGTCACTGCTTCCCTACTGATGTTTACTGGCAGTAAGTCCAGAGGTACTGCAGATTTACTTCTGCCGCAATTAAACCAAAGCTGAGCTGCTCCATCTCTCCTTTGTCATGAAACTGAAGGGGAATAGGAAATTCTAGCTTCTCCTGCATAACACTTCTGCGGGGCTTAATCCAGCAATTGTCCTCAGACCTTGACCAATGCAACAAGAAGGACTGTGTCAAAATTCAACTCTGGCTGTGTTTCCTAAAAAAAGCCCAGAAGTAGCAAGTATGGTGGAGAGAGCTCTGTCACAGAGTGAGCGGGACTCTCAGAGTCAATTGCTGCATTTGCCTGAGGGAAATCAACCCCACATCCTCCTAACACGGTCCCACACTGCAGCCACTTGCCTTTGTACCACACCTGCTGAAGCTGTGCCTCTGTGCAAAATAGAAATAAAAATTTACATGGCAAAAGAGAGAAAAGGAAGAGTGTGACTGTGTTGTTCAACACTGAGGAGGAAAGAGACGTAAGTCTGGCTACTGTTGTCAGTCATTTTATCAACAGTTGATACAGATACAGCATACAAACAAACCTGGGTCTCCACCAGAACTATTTTTCATAGAAATAGCAGATTAGTTGCGTTGGAATTGTGTGATAAATGGCTGCAGAGCACATCTGGGAGGAATGCACAGCACTCTGTGGTGATAGCTCTTGAATATGAACTCCTGCTCCTCTCCCAATTCTGATGGTGGAAATTAATTACCTGAATGATTTCATACTGAACAAGAGCTGATTTTTTTCAATTTAAAAACATATGGGAACCTATGGGAAAAGATATCAGAAACAGTTTGTTTTCTGGGCTGCAATTTTTTTCTTTCCAAAACAAAACATATTTTTCATGTGATCCTGTAAGTGTGACCTGTTCACTGTATATCAACACTGGACATATTCCCAGCAAGTGCTGTACAATTCTACATAATATTAAAATATAAATTCAAAGTAATTTTCAACAATAAATAGTTAATGGAATTATGGCAGTGGCATTTTCCCTCTCTGAGGAGATATTTGCATGGGTAAAATAAGATGTTTGGAATAAGAAGAATCTGTAGTAGAAAGGATAGCAGCTGGGGTATCACAGGCAATCAACTGCATGACCTGAATTCACTATTAAGGATGTATATTGCAAAAAAAACCCAGCATCTGAGGACTTGATCTGTCAGTAATGATGCAGGGTTACCCACAAATTGATCATGTTTGGGGCCAGCCCTTCAAGGTTAGCAATGAGAACAGAATCACTGGAGTCATGGTGCTTTGGTGCTTAGTTAAAATGGTGAAGGAACAAGGGAATGAAGGATGGTCCTAGGGCAGAATTGCTCTGTGCAGGGTCTATGGGGTGCTCAGTAGGCATCTGAAAGCAACACCTTCTCCTTGGTCCCCACCAACCTTTTCCACTCAGAGTGAGTCTTATAGTTCCTTTCAGTTTCTATCCCTTGACTGCAGCGAAAATCCCTGAAAATTCTTGAGAGCCAATTCTAGAGAGTCAATTCATTTTTTTTTCATCTGTTAATCTGGTTTTAAACATTTATGCCTTGGTGAAGTGAATTTCTTATATATGCATCTCCTATCCCTAGTACCTCCTACTACAACCCAAAGATGTAGAGCTGCTTTGTGATTCACCTGCATGCAGCAGGGCTAAGTACCACAAAGTTTTCTTCAGTCCATAGCCAAACCTTGCTCTAGAGCAAACCAAACCTTCTGCTGCTTTAGCAGGTAATACAAGTGAGGAAGCAAAAGAGAGTGGCAACCCTGTGCCTGCAGCTCATGATCTGCAAAATGTCACTGAAAATAACATTTAATAACAAAATATTAGTACTATTGCCAGAAGCAGTTTTTAGTCTTCACCCTCTCTTGCAGAGCTGCCCAACACTGTCTGAACTTTTTTTCCTCATGTCATTTTTACTGAACTACATTTAAACTCCTCTGCTAAAAAAGTCCTCAAATTCAGATACAATTTGAAGCTGGAGGGGCAGGGTAATAAATTGTATTAGCCCTTTTGAAGAATATTAAAATTATCTGCAGAAAGGAACTTACGTGTTTATAGTCCATAAATTAGTACGCCTTGAGCAAGCACTGCTTGAATATGTTAGAAATTTGAAGCTGAATTACTAAAGGAAGTATCCTCCAAAACTGCTGTAATGTATCTTGGTTCGCGTAGAGATGCTCTGATGACAGCTCAGGTAGGCTTCTGGATGGGGGTTGCCTCTGCAGTCCTGGAGGGTGCACCAAGACCTGCTAGCTGTTAGACTGTCCGCTTCAAGGAATGATGCAGCCTTTGTTTTTGTTAATTGCCTAATGTTTTCCTTCCTTTTTTTTTTGCTGAGGTTTTACAGGGAATTAGGCCACAAAAATAACATTTAGCCATATAAGAGAACAATAAGTGGTGTAGAGATGGGGCCAGAATTAAGAGCACGACCGCTTCCTTGGTGTACTATCATGTATTTTTTAATGTGAACCTGTTCAAATTACTCTTTCCAAACAGACTGCTTAGCAGGGGCTCTCTAGGTAGGAAATGTGATCCTGTTTGTCACAGGGTCTGTCAATGTGTGAATGGAACTGCTAAATTGATTTACAGTGTTTTAGCACAGCTACTCCTGGACCTGCGAGGCTAGAGTTACAGAACAATTAGTGTGAAGACATCAGTGGTATTTTATTTATGAAAGGTCTGTTCACATTCTGTAATTAGGCCGATGTAACCACAATTATTTATGAACTGCAGCTGGCAAAAAATATTCTCAAACAGTTAATTACAGGAGACAGAGATCAAGGAAATCATGATCTGTAAATGTTTTGCAGCTGAAACAGTGTTAATTATATAGGTACTTTCATTAGGTAATTTTTATATCCATCCTACTTTTTGCATTGGACATGCTAAGAGAGCATTTATAGAGGAGATGATGCTCTTCACATGAAGTGCAGAAATGGAATCTGTGCATGGTCTTAGCCCCATACAGAATTAAAGCCTCACTTAGGATGGTTTAAGTGAACTCTTTTCCCTTTGTTTGCCAGGGAGCAAGGCGATTTATATGTACTTCCAGCAAGCATGTTGGTTGTGTTGCCTCAGTCTTTACAGATAAAGTCCTTACACCTTCTTTCTGATTCTTTGTGAAGTTTTACCTTACTGAAGACCAAGCAGTCAACTGTAACCTCATCATAAAGTTTTTTAACCCCAGCAGCAGATCACGATGCAGATTAATGTTTGTTCCCCTGAGATTGTTTGAGAGTTCTCACATTCAGAAGTAGAGAATTTTCAGTTCCTTACATTTTTACCGGAATACAGTCATTTTAGATATAGAGCTTATTTGCAGATGATGGTACTTGCCACTGTTTATCAATATGGCATTTAATTATTTCTTAGATTTTTCAGAGCCACCAAGTGAACAAAGGTATCTGTCGTCAAAGGCTTGTGTTTGTGGGGAGGTAAAGACCCTTTCCCCAGTCTCAGTATTTTTTTAAAGGCAAAAGGATTTTGTGTAGGAGCCAAGATCCTTAACTGTAATATTTTCATTGTTTATGACAGCAGCAGGGCAAAACATACAGTGAAAACATTTCAGACGTTGTGAAGATAGCTAACGGAAGCAAAGTAACTGAAGCCATACTGCCTGCAGTCTTGTGCCTTGGTTTGAGTACTGTCATCCTCACACGCTTAATTCAGATCTGAACTGGAATTTATGCAGTAGTTTGTGGTCCATCTATCCAGCTACCCTGTCATGTCCAGTAGCTTGGATTTGAGGGCTTTGTGGGAGACAGAGGCTGAGTCAAACCTTTCTGAGCAGTTTGGCCCCTATCAGTGGTAATGGAAAAACAGTGTCACACATATTTATGCCAAGTGATGGCAACTGGAAGGAATGGCTTCTAAATTCAGCTGTCTACTGTGTGGGTGGAAATGGTCCTTATTGCAGACACAGGCAGAGTGGCTGTACCTTGCATTGATATTAGAAATGGTTTTAGAAATATCAGTTATTTCATTGATCTCCAAATCTTCTAATGCTGTTATTGTCAAGTATTTTTTCTAGTATCTTTGATTGGAACAGCATGGAAAATAAAGACCATTATAATAAAATAAGAGGTTGGTAACTAATACTGATAATCTTGTTAATAATTATAATATGATAAAAATCTCCTGGCCCTTGCTCAGTCTCATTTATTGGAACAATTTCTGACAGGTTTGCATGAAACTGAATCCACGCTGCAGAAGAGACGCTCATTCTAGTGGGCAATAGTCTAAGACTCGGCATGGTACAGGTAAGTTGAGGATTGTTTCCTTAAAGCTTTCTGAGCTTCATATGTTGTGTTTACATTCTCATTAAAGATTACCAGCCTGTATATCTAATAATAAACACCACTGATTCTTTTGATAAAGTGCTCATTTATTCCTCAGTTTTTAGTCTCTTTTCTTATCTGATCTGTGTTCGTATGTGTTGTTTTGCTTTTTTTTCTCGGATCTTTTTGCTTTGTCTTTATTACACATCCCACGGACTGCCGAATGAAGATTGGTTTCAAATAGCACTTGCTTTTGAAGATTTGATGGTTTGATTTGGGGATCTAAAAGCTCTTGGCTGGTTCACAATTAAATTATTGTGTTTTTTCCTTGAATATTACATGCATTTTGCATACATTCTTTCTCTGGCCTTAAGTACAGGGATATATTTACACAGATAGTATATTTCATAAACACTGCAATGGGCAAATTCTGATTAATCCTTCAAGATACTGTTTATGTATTTACGTATCTGTTTGTATTATCGCAATTTCCAAATTTCTCAAAAATCTCCAAAAGTTCACTGTGTATGAGTTTTATTTTTCTGTCAGTGAAAAGAAACATATGAATAGCAGCTAACATATGAACCTTCATTTCACCATGTTATTACTATTAAAAGAATTAAATTAAAAGCAACTGGAAACTTTACTAAGCTGTAAGGCATATTAGATACTGTCAACAACTTCCTGTCCTTGCAGGTTTTGTCTGGGCATTTTCCCATATACATTTCAATAAGAAGGTTTTATACACGGCAATAGCAGACCGGAGTGGTTTGGTGCAGGGGAATGGTAGTGATTTGATAATTCAGGTTGGGACTGTCGCATCCAACATCAAGGCAATGTGGGAAGCTAATGGTGATTGTTGTCAGGCTGATGGTCAAATTGGGGCCAGGTCTGGTATTGCTGGTGGTGCCTGGAGCATAGGAAGCAACAGTAGGTAAGATAAAAAAGTGTCAAGACTAGTAAAGTCACTTTGAAATTGGTGACAAAAACCTTGAAATTGTGGAAAAGATCAGATGGGGCAACACAGTAAAAAGGTGGTCTTATTTGCTGTGAGAATCATACAAAAAATCCTAGCCCTGGCCTTGCTGATGTATAAGGTGATGTAAGGAAAAAGTTCTTCACTGAAAGGGTGATTGGCCATTGGAATGCGCTGCCTAGGGAGGTGGTGGAGTCGCAGACCCTGGAAGTGTTTAAGGGGAGACTGGATGAGGCACTGAGTGCCATGGTTTAGATGATGAGTTGGTGTTAATGTTGGTGTTGGTGTTAGTGTTGGGTTATAGGTTGGACTTGATGATCTCAGAGGTCTTTTCCAACCTTATGATACTGTGATACTGTGATACTGTAAATCGGTATAATTCCAGTCTCAAAGGACTATAAGCAGAATTTCTCTCCCCTTCTGTCCATATTTATTTTTTTATGACCTGTTACACATAAATCATAGCAATATATTCTCCTCTGTGCATAGACTGGGCAGATGCACTGTTGATTTAAGCAAGCTTACCTAAGATGTCTACCTTACTTTAAGAGATCTGATCCTAATTCATCCCTTTGAAATTAGTCCAGTGCCCAATAATTCCCTTCTTTAATTCTGATCCGTACACTTGCATGTTTGCTGGGAAATTTTATGTCATTCTTTTCCTGAAAGCGTTTCCACAACTGTCAAGCTGTATAAACTCTTTCTGAACCCAGTACAGCTGCTGTGCACGTGGGAGCAAAATTCAGACTCAGGCAAATATTTGATGCTCAGTTATTAACTTGCTCTAACGAAGGTTACTGTGAATCTAATTGTAATAATACTGATTTACCAGAATAGTACCTTTGAAAGCACACGTTAACAATGCAGGTCCATGGTCACTGTCTCCTATGTATCCCTGTTTCTTATGCTGACACTTACAATACGATTGTAAGACTATGTGTGTATAGTTTTCATTGTGATTAAACAAATTCTTGCTGGATCCTTTTGACATTCAACTGTTGCTGAAGATGTTAAAGCAAAAGTAAATGTACTAATCATTGGTAACAAAGCAGCCTAATCCACGCTGACCTACAATTTGTTTAGGATCCTTTGGAGCAACAAAGAGATTAAAGTATATAAAAAAGAAGAGGTAAACAGTGGGTCAGAGATTAGAAGTGAAAAACGGGAAGGCTGGCTTCCCCCAGACCACACACTGATAGTGGACCTCTGGTCAGTGATTGTTAGAAAATGTTTCATGTTTCAGTTTCCCCTAGAACCTTAGAAACAGGAGGCTTGATTGGCACTTGTCATGGCTGATAGAGAGACGAAGATGCTTTGGTAAAAAGGAGAGGGAGGCAGCCGTGTCAAAAGCAAAAGTAGTCAAAGGATGATTCTTCCTTTCTGCGGTTTTGTCTCTTTCTAAATTATTCAAATCTGGGTGGCATCTTAGGCTAACTGGCATTTTGACACAGCTTAAAGGATTGTCTCACTAACTCTATTGAACTACGTCTGCCATCCTTTTTAAAAAAATTATAAAGAGGCCGATCTTCTATAATCTGATACGTATACAAACCAGAAGCAGCTTCATGCAAGCGTCTTAAATATTCTGGAGGGGAGAAGCAGCAATTTTATCCATTTTGAGACTGATTGTCTTCTACATCCATCTGTAAGGACACTTCTTATTGGTTTAAAAAAAGCTTCATTTGATTTTCTTTGGAATATCCATAGTTGTTTGGAATGCATCTGGTGATTACAAATCCAAGTCAGGCCAGCTGGATTAGAATCAACAAATGCAGCGAACTTTCTCAGTCGAAGGAAGGTACCTCACCAATGGGGAATCTCCTCTATTGATGGTCATCCTGATTATGGATTTTTCTTTTAAGGGCAATTTTCTTTCTTTCTTTCTTTTCAGAAAGAGACCGTATCCCCCCTTAGTGCTTTGTCTGAACCACGCTGGCTGGCATAAATGGGCTCCCTAGTGTTAGGAGCTCCTCTGTCATTCTAAACTGCCATTTTATGCTTTGGTGTCCTCTTCACTCATCCATAACCAAAGACAAATCCTGCTCACTGTATTTACTTTATTTACAGGAATCGCCAACTGAAATAAATAATTGAATAAATTTAGCAGGGTTAGATGTCGAGTGGCATTCTGTGTTTAGTTTATTTAAATAATTTATCAAAGTCCATGCTTCACACTCAGTTACAAAAAATCCAATTGGCTGCAGTTAGCTAGAAAAATACCATCTTTGTCTCTGTATTGCCGTGTTTACTTTGAGCTCCAGGCAAACCAACCATGAGCCTTCATTCTCTGGCTCAGTTTTTTTAATTGTTAGCAAATAAAGTATTTGGTTTTCTGAAATGACCAGCTATGTTGGGCAGGCTCATTGCACTTAGAGTGCTCATGGAGTTTCAGAGCTCCTTCAGCCCCATCTAACAATGGGCAGCAAGCTAGAGAGCTCCTAAGACAGCTGTTGCAATAGTAATCCCACAACTGGGAATGTGAAGTAAACATCTTTTTACTTGACAACAGAAGTAGTAACACTCAGTGCTTTAAACTATTACATCATATTTTTCTTTACTGCTTAGAAGGGAAAGGTCAAAAGAGATGCACACCCAGTTACTAATATTTTTTTTCTGATTTGGAAAAATTCTTACTGTTCACCTTTATGTTTGATATACATTTTGTCTTCTAGTCTTATAAGAACAAGTTGAAGATTCACATGAAAAGAAAGATAGCTTTTGCACTGGAGCTGGGAATTCTGAACTCTGCAGAAGACCTGCATGAGACTCTTCATGTGGATTCCAGTAGGCCTCCCAACCTGGATTATATAAACTCCCAAGATGTGGAGTGGCAACAGAAAGGAGTAAGAAGCACAAGTCCTCCATACTAATTCAAAAGTCAAGAAGGCTCAGACCCCTTTACCAAGGTACAGAAAATATGACCATCTCTGACTTCCAAAATAGTGAGGTTTTATGTCTAAGCTTGTGTTTAATTCCAGATATCAAACAGGAAGAGGGTAGCTGCACCATTAGAAACAAACCCCTCCTCCCACCATTTTCTATTATGTCACCATACTTCAGACATGATCATTATTGTTAAATAACCCTTAATCAGCAGGAATGCAGTTCTGAAGATTATGCCCTCTGTAAAGTGATATATCTCTCATGATAGCAGAAGACAGACAGGCGGTGTATTTTCAAAACTAAATAAGACACTGAAAATCTGAGCAAGCCTTCGTTTTACACAATTTGTTTGTAGGATATAATTGGATTGTCGTGCAATTGTCTAGAAGATATTCTGAATGTGCACCAGTGATATGTATGAAAGTTATAATTTTTTATGTGTGCAGTTTGAAATGCTCTGCTATATAATCCTGACCCAAAGACTTTCCAGATGCATTGTTTCATCTGATTAGAACTAAAACTATCCTTGTTGATGTCGCCACGTCATTGGCAAATAAGACTTTCATCCTTTAAAATGTAAGTCTTCACAGGCTCTGATATTAGGTCCTAGATGTAAATAAGACAGTAACAGATAAAGCAAAATGTTGACCAACCAGAACATCCTAAAGTAGAAATATTTGTCGAGATTGCTGAAACCAGTGGCCTAAAAGCACCAACTGTATGATCTGTATTTCCCTCGAACTGTGAAATTAGATTCCTTTTATGGATCCATCACTGTGGTATTGAGCCATTAGATACATCATACTATTCTTGTCAAGCAGCCTTCCCTGTTCATTGGGACTGTAAAGCATATTAAGCAGACAATAATAGTACCCTTCAGGATGATTAGGTTGTCACATTTTTCTGTCGAATAATGTACTTTGCTCCTGTGTCCCACAGGCAGTAGAGGTCTTCTTTGAAACCCAGGTCTTTCGTGCTCCGCTTGCAGATGGTGGTGCCAGGGACATTTCTTCCTCTTCTGCCGTTGAATTTCCTTCTCCAGTTCTCCTTGTGTGCTACCTATGAAAGTCAGCACAGATGCCAGGTCTTCATCCAGCCATGCTTCATCCCGCATTGCCAGTTCCTGGAAAGAAGCTGAAATGTGCTGGCAGGCTGCAAAGTCAAAATGCAGAGTGAGAAGAGATTTGTTCAAACAACATCTAATGGACTTAATCCCCACTTCCTGCCCTTTCAGGGTAACAACCAATTTTCAAAAGCAGTGCAAACTAATACACAACTCCTAGTAACAGTTGGAAAAGGTTAAAACATCCATCAGACTGAAACTGGTGGCAAATATAAGTCTCTCCAGAGGCTAGAAAGGTGAAAGACAAGTTTCTTTTTTGAGCGTTTCAATGTACCCGGCAACCTGCAGCCTGGTCATGGCCATGCATGAAAAACATTGCCTGCCCAAAGCAGTCCCTGCCCTCCTGGCCTCAGCAGCCTGATTTCCTCGCTGTGTATGCCAAGGTCTGGGCAGCTCTGGAGCTATTTCGGTGCCTTTAGGGGAAAATTGCATCTGGGTCCTGTAGATGTTGAATTTAATTTAAGTGTTAAGTATTTCAGCGGCCAATTTCAGGTTTATCATCCTTACGTTTACCTCTTCCACTAGCTGCTCCCTTGATTTGATTGTATCTGTGGCAGAAAAAAAGCACAACCCAAAACCTGACTGAGATATGTTCCTAATTATTTCTCAGGAAACTTACTCTCACGGTGGTGGGTGGATGATATTGTGTCACTTTAGACCTTCTCCAGCTATGTCAGAAGTACCATGGCTATGCTGCAAAATCATGACTTCTTTTAATGGATCACTTTTGTACTTGACTGTTTTATGTCACTTAAGGTGATGGTCATCTGAGACACCTTTTTTTTCCTGTATCAGACCTTTTTTATCCTCTTTCAGGTGACATTAAGTTGGCAAAGAGACATTAGTGTCGCATAATTCCATGTTGAACGTTTCTGGCTGCCTTGACGGAAACATGACCGTGTGTGTACACCTGGTTTGGATCCCATTCGTAGAGCTGAAGACCTGCTACAGCGTCTTCTACTGTTAATGATCATAGTGGTGTCACAGAAGTGTTTTGAGGTGTCAGCATCAATTCAAACTCTTCCATTACCACAGGGATACGTGTGTATGCAAATGAGCCATGGTGTTTCTTGACCTGTTGTCAGCTGTGTGCATTGTACCGGTGCTCTTCTTCTGGGCTGGGGCATCCTTCTGCTCTGAGTCACTGCTGACAACTCCTAACAGGAAAAGTGGCAATGCCTCAGCCACTTTTCCCACCCACACTTGCTGTCATCAAGATTCACACTGAAAATGCCAAGAAAGTAAATTATATGTTACTGTACTATCATGCTACAATCATTTCTGTAGAAAATGTGCCTTTAATAAGTGCATTTTAAGGAGTTTCCTTCTCTTTCGTGTTTAGCATAATGAACCTTCAGACAATATTTTAAAGGAAGCATAGTAGTCACTAAGTTCCTGTTTCTGTGTTTATTTATCTATCAATTTATATTAAATGACAAGTATAATTAGTTTTTCTAGATAAACACTGAGCAAACTGGGAATATTTTAAAAACATAATAGGGCACCCTGCGGTAGTTATATTTTTTTACTACTTTATTCAGAAAATACATTCCAAGATGCCAGAAATTCTCCCATTTGCAATTGCTCAATGACTGGAGTTTCAAGACCCTTGCTGAGTGTTGTCTGCAGGCAGGTGCCTTCTCTCAGAAGTTATTATGCAGCCTTATCTAGCAGAGGATTTAAAGATGTACTGCTAGATAGTTCGGCCAAATTAACACTTTTTAGCAGTCTAATCAAACCAAAGCAACTGGATTTTAACTTAATTATGTCATGAGGAGGCTTAATGAAGTGGAGCAAAAGTAAGAGAAAGCCCCAGCCAGGACCATGCATGAATTACCATAGTTAAGGTGCAAATGCCAAGGAAAGGTTTGACAAATTTTTGTCAGATGTGCACAGATAGTACAGTGCAGCTCCTGGCTTTGTCTTTATTTTCACAAAGATGAACGTAAACCCAAAACTGGCTGTTTGCAACTCCTATGCACTGTTCTGAGCTCTTAGATGTGAGTCAGGTTGTAACCATCCTCTCCCCCCTGACATGTTTCCCTTCTCTTGACAGAGCCCAGTCCTAGAAACCAGCGGTTCCCCTGCATTCTTCAGAGTAATCTGCATCCATCTCTTGAGACCTTGCATAGCCCCTCCATTGCTGTTTCTGCCCAAGGACACGTGGAGGGAGGTCAGCACAATGGAGGCCCCATTTGCCAGTGAGACTGTCAGTTGGAAGTGAGGATATGTATTTAGTCAGTAGAGACACAAAATTTCTGCTACAAATCTGGAAAACTCTACTCTCCATTGACTACAGAGGCATCCTGATGCGTCCTAAATTACGCAGCATACTCGCACCGGTTAATAAGCGTCTTCTTCCTTCAGTGGGCTGCAAAGGAGCTCTTACAAAGCCATCTGGGCCAGCCTCCCAGGAGCTGTTAGCTACTGCTTTGATCTGGCAGGGATGCCCATTGGAGCTGTGTGCCCTCTCTGGCAGAGCGACAGCATGAACCCCAAAGCATTGCAAACTTGCAAGGAGACAGCGGCAGTTCCTTTCACCAGAAGAACAACAAGGGAAAGTAGGAAGGAGAAACTGTGTGCCTTTCCTCTTTCACAGCTCTGTAATGAACAGTTGGATGTCACTTATTTTTGGAACAAACAAAATACAGCAAACACCATCTGCTTCTGAAAAAATGAGCAACACTCCCTAAACCAGGAACAACAACATGCATTAAAATACCTCTGAAAGAACAAGCCCCATAAAAGAAAAACAAAGGCTGAGGTTTTGTTCAATGCCAAAATATGGATAGAAAGAAACGTTTGTGTTAAATATAAAATAGAGCTGTACCTAACAGAATTCTAAAATAAACCAAAAAGTACTTTGATTTTTCTTCTGCACAAAGTCAAAGTCAGAAATTTAGCAAATACTTATTAATCTCTCTCCATCACAAGGCATCTGGGACACCACAAAGAAACTACAACAGCAGTTTGAGTGCATCTTCACTTCTATGGTGTCATGAGCCTGTTTTTTTCCTTACATATAACTGAAAGCAGCTCAATCTGACAAGCAGATTCCAAGTTGTCATTTCAGATGTTTCACTTGTTCAGCTTTGTCTTTCTGGGAAAAGTACAAGCCAGTGAATGCCCAGTACTAATCATTGCTCTAGTGAAACTATTCACTAAATGAAGACCCTTTGAGCAGCTTTCTAATTTAGCACTGGGAGAGTGCCTTGATACTCCTCTGCTTCTCAGAGTATGTCTGATATAATCATCCTTCAGTGTCACAGAGACCTTTCAGCAATTATGTAGTTACAAACATCGTTCTGCTGACACTGCATGGCATGACTGTTCTCTGGTCCCCTCTTAGGTGAACTTGGACAGCTTTTTTGTGATATTAGCATCAATTTCACTTCAAGGCTATGGGGACACTGCTCATTTCTGAGGGCTGCCTCTGTGAGCATATCACCCACATAAAAGACAAATAATGTGTCCTCAGACTACTCCAGGCCTTTATTCCTGTTGAACAAGACAGGTAACAAGGTGTTCATGCAAGTTCTGATTTTGTAAGGCCTTGGAAAATTTGCAATGTCGTGTATAGACATTGTATAATACCCACAAGGAGAAAAAGGCATGGGCTTTGTTTGGGGAACATGAGGCAAACTAGGCCATGGGCTTTGAAGGATCTTGGCAAAGGGACTGACCACAGCAGGATCATGTTCATAGAAAACTACACAAGCTGTGGAGCAATGTGGGAGGATGTGATCTGTCCATGCTGTAGGCATTTTAGCCAACCTGGGCAGCTCCAGATGGAAACGGTGTTTTCTGGCAAGAATGTTGAATAGTACAGCATCATCGTATCCCTGCTTTCCATACTGTCTCAGCACTAAAAGGATGCTTAGGGCTGGTGATTGAGTCTGTTCAGTGTATATGGTAAGGAAATAAGACCTTGAGAGCATCTCCAGGGACTCTATTCGCAGCCAGAAGTGATGTAACAAATCCAGACCCATTCATATTCTCCAGTTTATCCATGTTAAATTGTATTAGAGATGTTGGCCATGGTATTAAGCTGGAAGTTTACGTTCAGCAGTCTATTCATTATGACCCTTGAATCTTTCTATTAGGAAGTCCATAGATCCGGTCACTTCAAAGCTCGTATCACTTTCCTGTTCTCGATCAGCTAAACCATCCAGATCTCTCTGGATCAGCAACAAAGCTACTTAATAATTTATCATCCTCCTGATCAACTGGCCCTCTATGGTCTTCTTCAGTGACAAGTTTCTATTCTCCATCAATGACAAAGATGTTAAATTGTGTGTTTTTCATCTGTAATTACATTTTTAGATCTGTCAGCCAGTTATTAACACACTAAATAGGTAGCACGATAGTTCTGTGTCATTTAGGAGTCTTAATCAAAATTTCATGTGATACCAAGTGAAATACACAGTACAAGTCCTACATCTATTACTTACATCAACCAAAACAGTAATCTTATCCAAAAAAGAAATCCAGTTAGTTTGACGTGATCTATTTTCATAAACCTGTGTTGACTGGCATTAATTATATTTCCCTCCTTCCATTCTTTATTAATCAAATTCCTTATCAGCTGCTGCGCTGTTTTCCTGGGTTTCATGTCAGGCTGACAGGTCTATAATTACTTGGGTCGTGCCATTTACCCTTTTTAAACAGTTGCACAATATTAGCTTTCTTCCCAGTTCTGGCACTTCCTCAGTGTTTGGTAAGTGAGGAGCCAAAGAACTGTTCCAATTTCGGTTAAAGGTTCTAGAAAAAGAATTCCAGGTTGGCTGATGTCTAAATTTTTTGTTTATTTTTTACTGTCTCTTTGAGCAACGATTACAACAAAAATTACTTTATGATCATTCTATGACTTCACTATATCAGTGAGTTCAGTTTTGTGGGGTTTTTTTTAATTAGAGTAAAGGGCTATATATTGAGCACATGCCTTTTCTTTGTTGTTATTGGTATTTATATTGCTTCTTCTTACTGTCAGTAGACTAATGTTATTGTTAATATGCCTTTGTTTCTGATACAGTTTAAATACTCCATTGTGCTCATTTACTTCACTTTATGAGCTTTAGATGAGAAGATTTCCAAAACTACTCACAATTTGACTAAGGAGTTCAGCCCCTTGGAAATCAGTATATTTCGCAGGGTCCTCCACAGCACACCTAGATGTTGCTGCCACGTCTAATATGGTATTGTGCTACTCACTCAAAAGAACCTGGGCAATCAGGTCTTTGGAGGCTAAGCACAAGCTGGCTTCATGGTGAATCCTCTCCTGGGAGGAAACAGTGGTGGTCATGTGAGTTGATGGACTGTACAACTTACTAACTGAGCCAAGCACCAAGCTGGTCTTTACACGTAGTCCCTGCAGGATATCCATTAGAAAGGTGTTCATGACCTTCAGAAAAAAAAAGATAAAGAAGGAAGATGTAAATATACAATAATGGGATGGAGGAAACTTTCAAATATTAAAAAGAGGACAAAACTATTTCCTCGTCTCAGTGGTGTGGATGGGAGATGTAGGAAAACATGGCATAAATCTCTGCTCACATCCCTCCCATTTTATTGAGGAACACTTTGTTTCTTCTACATTTAAGCATTAAAGATGTCCTTTGTGGAAGGAAGGGAGAAGGTAATGTTCTTTAGACAGATTCCTGCTGTAGATTACATTTTATGCTACAATGAGTATAAGAAAATAACCTCTGTCCTTTAAAGGAAAGTATAGGGTGGGATTGGGCAGGGTTCTGGTGTTGGGGAAGGGGAGGCAAGTGCTCAGTATGTAATCAGATAAAGTGAGCTATTTGGTATTGGTGTGTTAGCTTTGTCCAAACTCCTAGCATCTTCAACGGGCTAAAGCACACTCTTCATTTGTCACCCCAGTGCACCTTTTGTGTGAATAATTTCCCATTGGTATTACCCAGCGCTTGGAGTCGATAGCTGACTAGCCTCTTTGCTTGTACTATTATTCCCAGCAAGCTTCATACATCTGTAATAAATCCAGGAGGATTTGCAAGTGGGTTGAGAAGTATGAGTGACAGAATGAGCTGATAAGGCCCAAGTCCCACGGAAACAAAGACTTCCCATTTTGTCCTGATGAGACAGGCACTGCTTTGGAATTGATTTGATTTGATCAATTTTTTGCCAGATGACCCCAGAAGTTCATCCAAGTGAAGAATTAAGCCCCCAGGCTCTCTCACACTCACTAGTAAACCTTCACATTAGTGACAAGAGTAAAAGTATCTGCTGTGAGTTGAGTTGCCTGACTTTTCATAAAACAGGATCACTGAGGCTTTTTCTGCTGATGCTTTTTTTGATGCATGTGAAGAAACTGAAAAGTGCCCAATGACCCTCAGCTCTAGGGACAGAACATCTTGGAACAAAACTGAGTTGTACAGCCGAATATCAAGCTACAATACTATCGAACTTCAATACATTCTGAAAAGTAAGACCTAACGAAATAAAGCATTATAACTTCACATAAACATAATAACATAAATTCTTATGCTTGTGCCTAACCAGGAAATCATAAGCTGGAAACAACATGAATCAGCTCTACACGACATTATAGAATTAGATCATGTTTAAAAGTCATCAGAAAATCTTTAAGAGTGTGTAAAATATGCAGGTCTACTTCTACCCTGGTAAAATTGAAAACAAACTTGGTATGTTGGCTTGCATAAAGTACGACAGGAAAGCATGACTGGACTAGGCAGCTCTCTAGCAAAGGAAAAAATGGTTTCAGAAAGCTACACCTTTCCAAAAAGTGTGGGAGCTTGAGAGAAATGGATTTTTCAGAGTAGATGTCATTATTTGAGCTACACAATGTAGTAGCATGCAAGTTTTATCAAGGGGCTCCAGATGAAATGAAATAGACTATCCTGCTATTGAGCAGGTACGGTGGAGCTCACACAGACCTTCTTCTGCTTCTCTTCTAGTTATAACTCCTTTTTTTGAGAATCTTTTGTTAACTGCACATTCTTTAGCTCATTAGCTGCGTTTATATATTTATGCCCAGGGGGACTGAATTTAATGATATACAGCTGGTTTGTTTTCCCTTGGCTTTTTCTTTTGCATGGCAGAACTTTAGGAATGGCAGATTGACCGTCCCTTACTATTGCAATATCATTCATTCCCTTATTTGGAAAGAATAGGTAATATTTTCATAAACCCGGGAGGAGCATCCAAAATATAAGAACTTGTATGTTTATGTGTAGGTATGTGAGAGAGACAAGAAAAGGGTAGAAGTGAGGGGAAACTAGTTCCTGACCAAAGTCCGAATCTTAAATTTATGAGGTGTGTTTCTTTTTAAGGGGGAATAAAGTGAGTTATTTACAATGCTTCATGGATGCCACACCTGGGAGTTACAGGAGTGTCAGTTGGGGAGGGTGGTAAAAGGAGGTGCCCTTTGGACCCCCTTAACCTAGAAAAGAGGTTTTCTTTTTCATATGAAATAGCGTTGTTGTATTACTCAATTTGCTTTTACTTGTGTAGCATGGGAGTACAGACTTTATAGAGTCTTGAACCTGTTCTACTCTTTTATCTATGCATTGGTGATGTGGTAAATCTAACATTGCACACAGTTCATAGCAAATATTGAAAACCTGTAAAAATGTTTGAAAGCCTTGTTTAGGAAGTGTTTCTGATTGAACGATTTTTCATATTTCTCCTGTAACAGGGTACATACGAATGATTTAGTTTAGTTTGAAATACTAACACTAGAATTTGAAACCAATCAAATGCAAATAAGAAAAGAATCCTATTGCATTTGCAAAATATTGATGAGCAAATTTTTGGGAAAAGATGTGTGTGCTCATGTGTATGCTTTTGTCATGCAACTCATATCTTTATACAATATGCTTTGTACAATATTCTTCTGTCCTTTGGTTCCAATGAAATGCTTGGGTCTTAGGAGCAAACACATAAACTTCATGGGCAAGCGCAATAAATTGCATAGTGATATTCCAGAGTTATCCCTGGGAACCTGGCAGTTTGTGTTTCCAGTCTTGATATTTGAATGGTCAAGTCTAAACGTAAGGTAGTTTCTATTCTAGCAAAGCTTCTTCAGCTCCTTGTAAGTGGCATGCTGGTTTTAGAATTTAATTGAGTCCCTGATTATTCATTTCCTTGTAGATTCCTTTCTATCTGTCTCATAAACATCTATGATTGCCCAGTCAACAGCATTACTTAATTGGCTGAAGACCCTAATCCAGATTTCCTGAAAGGAAAAGCATCGTAGACACAGTTGCCAATTATTCCATTATCTCTTTTGACAGCCTGGTATAGTTTGATGTCCTTCAAAGCTCTGACACCGATATCCCATGGGACACCATTGTCTCCAGTTAAAGCATGGCACTGAAGAGCAGTGATTTTCTGTGTCTACTAGCACCGCATTTGCTGGCTTTGGAAATTTTACCTAATCTCTTGATTTCCATATCTGTAAAAGAGGAATAATGTGTTGTTCAGGGAAGGTTAAGAGGGTTAATCCTTTGATGTTCATAAAATGTTACAAGATCTTCTTAATAGTTTTAAGAACACACAACAAATGTAATCAAAACCTAAATTGAAGTTATGGAGCTGGGTAGGAATAGAGATTGCTACTGTCTTCATGTAAGAGCTGCCTCTGTTTTATTTATGTTTTGAAATGCCAAAGCTAAAGTTTCCAGTATGGTCTGACTTCTGCCCTCTTTCTTACTTCACGATGTGGCCTTTCATAATGGTGCATGGTGGTGTTTTCCATGTTTGATTTTTCAATTTTAATATTCTTTTAATACAAGAAGCTTACTGTGAGTATGAGAGTTTTAGTTTGCAAAAGCAAAGTAAAGCACCTTCCCCTCCTCAGGAACGGAGTGTGCTGTCAAAGCTGACATGGCCTGTGGAGCTCTGCACAGCCATAACGTCCCCATGCAAGTCTCTCTTGGCCTGGGTGCTCTGCCTGGATGTGTCTTTATCCCTCTTTTATTTCCCTGACATTTTACATGCTCTTTGCCTGACTACTCTTGCTGCAACCCACTTGCCAGCCCCTTTTGCTCTGTAAACTGATATCTGTTTTCATGGGACATCTCCTATGTACTCTATGAAGCACACAGGAGGAGTGCAGAAAGCAGTTACGCAGGTGTGAGGGTGCGTATGGAGTAAATGCTACAGGCAGTACACAACTTGTTAACAAAGAAGCAAAGACTAATTTTCATGCTCTCCACAACAGTAATATTTATGATTTTTTCTTTTAACTGCCTTTTTGAGGTAGTTTCTTAGAAATACTGGACTAGAAAATGGTTCTAGTACTAGCTACTATTTTTTTAAGGGCTGAAATTTTAGTTTTGCAATCCTCTCTGAAATATTTGGTTAGAATGATTTCTGATTTCAGTAAAAGCAGTCTTTTCATTCTTCAACATTAGACAGAAGCACATTATTCTACCTGTGCCTAAGGAACTAATATCCTTGCAACTGTGTTGCTGCCAAACTTGAATACTTATGGGGTTTGGAGTCAAAACTTGACATTTGGCGCAGCGTGACGAACTAGTCTAGCCTGAGGAATGCACCCTCTCACCATCCCGTAAACCTGGCCAGTTCACGACACTGTTTCAGTACAGAAATGTTCAGTATAGATTTGGTTTGAGTTTGGCATTTGATTTTTCTTAGGCTTTCCTCAGTCCTGTGCAAACTGAAAAGCTACAGAGAGAGGGTCAGAGCATGACTTTGGATGCGGGCATTTATGTTACCAGCTCTGAACCCTTTGGTAAAGACAGGGAACGGAGATGGAGTTTGATGGCAATAAGGCAGAAGAGTGTGTCTCGCAGTAAAGTACTGAGGAACAGTGGAACAAATGTGGTAGACCTGCATTTGGGCTTGTCTGAGCCCCAGAACCTCTAGCAGACTTTTAGGGATAAGTATTATGAGAGGTACAACGCATGTGGGGCCCAGTTTCCCCTGACCTCTGTCTCCATGAGTCCTACTGGGGGCACTGCAAGCAAGCTTATATTGAAAGCTATGAAGCTGTTTTTAAATGGTTTTTTTAGGGCAGAGAATAATTAATTAAACAGGTGGTTCCATGAGCAGTGCCACTAATGATGGCTGCTTTCCAGGGTCTCTCTCGTGTGGATTTCCAGGCTGTAACAAAGGTTGAGCTCATGCTGAGGTCTTTCTCTCAATGAGGGAATTAATAGGGCCTCCCTCCCTCCCTCTACTCTGCTGCCTATTTTCATGAAACTTATAGGCACTTAATTCCTGTCAAACCTCTATGCCTCTGTCTCACTTGGTCAAAATTGATTGATGATTTTGAAACTTCCTGAGGACGAGTGGAATAAACAAAGAGAGAAACAGATGCATGAGGAACATGGCTAGAGAAAACCCATTCCCTGAAGTTGGAATGATTGCCTAAGTTTGGAATGGCAAACTACTCTTTGTTCGCCACTTTGACCATACCAGAGGGAAATGATAATTGAAGACATCTGTGCTACTGGTGAAGCAGTTCACACAGCTTTGGTGTCCATGTTTAAAAAGATGTCAGCCTTGGTGGGGAGGAAAATTATCACTGAAAAATCCTTTAAGAATTGGTAAAAATGTCTCACAGAAGTACTGACAAAACTGTGCTTTATTTTGAGTGTGAAATTTACTTCAGCATGTAAGTAATTTTACAGGGGGGATATACTGGATATTAAAGGATTCTTTAACCTTAGGAAGACTGCTGTTGTTGAGACTAAATCAAATTCAGGTGAAATGTAAGTCAAACATTGATCTTAGAAATAATGTACCATACATCTCTATGGGATTCTCCATGTTAAGACAGTTTCAGATCAACACAGGATTCTTTTCCAGCAAACTGTACTCTAGCTAGGTACAAAAAATTGGACAAACTATACAGCGACATGTGACATTCTTCAACTTTTGCTATGCACCAGAACAGAGTAGATGATTTAAGAGCCTAATCTGACATTAAAAATTGATTAAATAAAAGCCTTCCTGATCCTCTCTTTCTGCAATAGCGATGACCCTCCCTCTTCCCCCTCACAACATTTTTACAGGGTTATTTGGTTAGCAACTCAGTGGAAAGAGAAGCTGCAATGTTATGAAATACTTGGTGAGAGGAAACATCAAGATTTTATTAAGAGTGAACATGACACCTTTTCTTTCTGTGGTTTGGTATTTTCCAGAATCACCAGATGGCGCCAATGCAGATCATCCTATAAGTGCTGTTTCACAGAGGGCTGGAACATCTACATCTCCCAAGCCTATGGCAGTGTACAAACAAAGGAGGGCAACTTTTGAAAATTTGTTGTAGGAAAATAGGTGTTAAATTCTGGAGAATTGCTGAGTACTAAGCATGGTGAAAATCTTTTCCAGAAGATAAGCCACTAGTGCAGTTAGACTTCCTTGACTTAAATCTTTCTCAGATGCCACCAATTAGATAAATACGTGCAAAACCAATTTTGTCAGAAATTAGTTTTCCTATTCCTTTCAGCACCATAATTTAGTTTGGACTTCAGAACATCATGCAATAACAACAATCTTGCAGCATCTGTCAATTTGTGCTTGAAATAGAAAACTCTGCTGCTGTTTTGTCATGGAAAGCCAAGATATTTTTGCTGTTGTTATAATACAGATTTGGTTCATCTGGAGTGTGTAGGATAAGAAATAATGGCATTTAGGCATCTTTATTTGTCCTTTTGTACTGTTTAGGATACAGCTATAAACAAACAATGAGCCTTCCTTCCTTATAAGAGCCTTTCTTGAACATGCCCCAAAATACAACCTGAAGACAAACGTACTCTTTTAAAAAGAAGCAAGAGATTTATCTTGTGAGTTTGTTTAGATACCAGTCAGAATACCATATTGCCACAATCCTATGAGTCACTCCCTTTCCCTTTACAGCAAAATAATGCCACTGATGACAATAATGATAAAACATATTTTTTTCAGGCACCCTTTTGCAAATTATTACCTCTATTTTCCAGTTATCACTCCGAATGAACAGGAAATTAGAAGAGATGAGTCCCAACACTTTTTCCCCATCAGTTCCTGAATTTGCTGGCAGTTTCCCTTGAAGCGAAAATAGAGTCTCCTTCATATGAGGGTGATGATGAAGTGAGAGAACAGCAGCCTAGGGACACAGAGAAGGAAATGAGAAGGAAACAAGTGTTAAGAAGGGTTGGAATGCAGAGGTGGTGTGGTTGATACTATCCATAGAACTCATGATCTCAGCCTGTGTGTGTGGCATGGCCTGACGTTTACATCCAAATTCCTCATTCCACTTCTAGCAGCTTTTCTTGCTGTGTTATGTGCGAGGAAGCAAGGCCAACTTCATACATCCCAATAACTCAAGGCCCTTGTCTTCTTGGATGGTAGTCCTGGAAACAAGCAAAAAAAAAAAAAAAAAACTGAGGAGAGGGAAACACATATGATATTTTTAATGGTCCAGTGTGCCCTACTTGATCTCAATCAAGAGTGAGAAACAGAAAAAGACATGTCATTTCTGTGATATAGTTACTTAATGCTAGAAGAGAAACGTTTATGTTGGTATACCTGTCTCTTCTGACTGGAATAAACCAAAGAAATTTGGTTTCTATTGATACCTTTGGACTGAGGAGTATATAAGGAGGACACTGCTCTGCAGAACTTGAGTCTGAAGAGGTTCTTTTCTGGGACATTTAAAATAAACAACAAGCCCTTGCCATGCTCCCAGACTACTGCCTGACCAGGATGAAGCTTTTATGTGTTATACGTGTTAAACATCTCCTATTCAGAGCTAACATTGACTTTGTGCCCTAGGCCAGGTGAAAAGACTTTTCCAAATTAGAAAGAGTAAAAGAAACCCCAAAACAACAATCATAAAATGAAATTTCTACAAGAGGAAGATTCTGTGACTGGGGGTGTTTGCATTTTAAAAATCGGGTTTCTTTATGGCAATTTACAAAAATGCTTAAGGAAAAGTAGAGAAAAGAGTTCTTTTATTGACTCCTTTATCCTTTTTTTTGTCTGCTCTTGCAGTCGACTTTTTGGCAAAATACTGCATCTTCAGCCAGGAGAAGTTGGTGAAGCACAAAAGGGCTTTTGAAGCGGTAAGTGTAAATTCAGGCTTCTTTTCTTTTCTTTCTTCCTTTTTTTCCCCCCCCCTCTCCCTCTCCCCTCTCCTCCTGTGTCTGTAGACAGTTAAGCAGAAATAATAAGCACCATTGCTTGCAGTACACGTCCCATGAATTATGCTGACATCAAATGTAACTTTAGAATGGAGGCACGCTTTATTCTTTTCGACGAACTGTTCCCCTATCCATTCTTTATTTACATGTCGTGAGCCTAAGCGCTGCACAGCCAGTCAGAACACACACACAAGAGGAGGGAGAAAAAAAGGAGGCCATTAAACAAATTAAAAGGGATGGGGATGACTAATACAGTACTCTTGGAATCTGCAATTTGATTAGTCTGAGTTTAATACACAAAAGCAGCGCCGAAGCAGGAGGGGAGTCGAAGTGCTCTTTAATAACCTTCTACAATTAAATTATGGTGATGAATTTAACTATTCTGTGCTTCTAAAGGGGTCTTATTATCTGATTGACTCTGAAAGAAAGTCAGTATTTAACCAGGGTTCTTGAGTCCAGCTATTGGAAGACATACAGTAGTTTTATGCATTAACAGCTATTTTTTTGTTGTTGTTGCGTGCCTCTTCCCATTTGAATTCATCTGTGATTTGAGAAAGATGGCTCTTAGGGTTATTCCCACTGCTTTTGATGGGAGCGTATGCTAGCTCTTTTACTATACTGCCCAGAGAGTTAAAATGAAAATTGCATGGTTGGATATGTCTCCTATTCCGTATTTTCACTTGCAATTTGTGATTTTCATTTATAATTTTAGATTACTTGCCTCTGCTGGCCCTCGCCATTGTCTAACAATGCATCATTCAAATGTAGACAGTGTGTAAAGCATGCTGGGATTTTTGAAAAAGGCTTTTGCCATTAAATGGCAGCAATATTGTTCTACAGTTTATCCTGACTTCTGTTTTTCTCTCTGTCCTTCTCCTTACATGCTTTTACATATCTTGAAGGTGGAGAAAGATGTATCATATGCAAAATATTAGTAGAGAGAGGAACTGAATATGTTCTTAAAATAGTATATTTATTTTCCTTTTATCCTAGCAAGTATAAATCTTTCAGTTCTTTGTTTTTGACAGAGAGAGAGAAAGGGGCAGAAACTTCATGATTAGACTGATGTCGAAATCAGGGAACTGATTTTATTCAGTATAGAAGAGTATGATAAAGACAGAATCCAAACTTTCCCTTTTTCACTTTTAATAGGCAAAATACTGGAGCTCCTTTGCAGATTTGATCTGAATATTTGGAGAGGATCTAGGCTGAGGGGATGAAAAGAGAGAATTATGCAGAGTACTGACTATTCAGCAAGGGCCTTATTCTGATACCTATTTTCATGCTAAGTTGTATCTTTCTCTGCCAGTAGTTTTTCTAAAAGAAAAAAAGATACTATTTCTGGTGCTAAAATACTGTGCTATTTGAATGAGGGTGCTATATCCAGCCCCTGTTTTGTTCCTGCATGTAGTGCCCGAGCAGAGGCTTGGTGCCTCTGCTTCACAATGCCAGCTGATGGCCCCAAAGTCAGTGCCCTGGCACTAGCATGGCTGAGGGGTAATGCAGGCCCCGGTTGCCTGCCTGATACCCGCACGCAGGGCTGAATTTAGAGGTCTTAATTCAGCTTCTGCTCAGCTGGCTGGCCCTAGTGAATGATGCCAGAGTGTAATTTAGACCTCTGCCACTGCCCAGAGGAGGGAAGAGGATCTCACCCTCTCACTCTGTGTTATCCGCAGCATCCTCTTCTCCCTGGCAGGTGAGAAAGTGTGGGTCTGAGGGGCTGCTTGCTCTCCTTTTGTGGCATTTGGCAGTGCTATTGTATCACAAAAATGTGTGAGTTCAAAGTATAATGGTATGCAGCTATAGGATAGCTCACAGTGGACAGCAGAGACGCAGCTAAGGCAGCTGAGGATTGCACAGCTTAAGCCAGTGGTGAGTGCAAAGGGCAGGCTATATCTCTGGCAGACTGACATTGGGTGCTCTAAATGGCTTAGAGGTATTTGAAAATTACTCTGACTTATGTTGGTCACCTCAGGAAACATTAAACATGTGAAGGTGGTCCTGCAGCAAAGACGAAGCTTTATCCCATTCCTTCCTGACAGGGCTGACTGCACACCCTCTGGAGAGGATACGGGTGTCTGTGGTCTGCTGCTGGCAGGATGGTTTCCTCCATCCCCTGCATCATGGGAGTGTGTTCACCATGAGGGCTCCTCTGGCCCCTGCCATGTACTGGGGATCTCAGCACAGTGAGTCTGTGCACTATAGGTGCGCCCCTCCTTGCTCCTGCTCACAGCTCTTGGGATGCTCAAGTTCTGTTGGCCAAGTTTCTGGATGCTGGTAGTCTCTGTACCTCCATTAAGCAGGATGGAGCCATGGACAGTTTATGTGTGTTCAGAGGCTCTGGTCTCTATTTTTTGCTATAATTTTCATTCATGATGATCTATTTTCACTTCTCTGAAGGGTAAGTTAAAACCAAGTATTTTAGACTAAGGTCATTGGAGGAAAATTTGTATTAGTATTTTTATATTTCAGTTTATTGTTTTGTTGTAGCAGTAAAAACCTTCCTCTTGCTTATTAAATCATGGCAGAAACTTCCTGAAGAGCTAGTGATGACAGGCAAATATGATGTCAATTTTAACAAGATGCCAAACAGAGGTTTAAAAGAGCTGATTTTTATCAGAACATGTTATACTATTTACGTAGTAAAAAAATACATCATGAGTAGCACCAGCAGCTCAACCTTGGTGAAAAGGGCAGTACACTGCATGAAATTTAGGGATGCTGAGCTGAGCAATGCTTCCTTTTAAGAAGATTGTGCACCCAAATTAACTTGTTCTGATGCTAAGCATAGGAAAAACAGTGCTGCTGCTAAGCAGAACAACTGCTTTTCCTTTGTAGTCTGCCTGCTGGTTTGCTCAGGCCTGCTTTGTGTTCAGCCTTGGCTAGGTCTGGGACAGTGGTTCAATAACTGTGAATCTCTCTGTTTAGATCGTAGCCAAATCAGTGACACACAAAATCAGGGCAGGCAGTGAATCACCAGTGTGCCAGGTTTGGGAAATCAGCCCTCTGAATAGATGAGCCAATATCCTTTATTTATTTTGCTGTTTTCCGTAGACATTTCTCTTGTATCTGGGTATTTAATACATTTTTCCAACCAGCAACACATCAGCTTTAAATTAAATTCCCTACTATGGACAGCAAAAAACATGCCCTTCCTTCCCCGTGCTGTTTCAGCTCTGTAGCAGTCACCAAATACAAGACTACACTCCCCCCAAACCTCCTCCCTCTTCTCACCCTCCCCAAAAGCAATTTAAACTGCTTGACTGAAAGCAATATTTGAATGATGATTTCAAATATGGACTCAGGCTTTCTCTTAGCTCACCATGAGAGAACAGAACAGAGTAAATGGTCGATTGCAGTGAGGATGCCTTGAGTAATTGAATTCAATACTTGCTAGGTAAAGAAGCAAGGAATGAATGAGCTGCATCTAAAATGAGCATGGTAGCACTAAATATTAAAGAAAAAAAGGGTTTATCGCAAGGAGAAATTTACCGAAAAGACAAATGGGGACATCTACCTCCTTCCTCTTAGCTAACCCTGGTGGAGTCTCAACACCATGAATACGCACTGTGGAAAAGGAAGCAGGAAAGCAAGGCACAAACACTGTGGTAAAAACACAAGTGAGAGGAAAGAGTTTGGACTTCACAGGTATCCCCCCTTTCCCAGCTTGCTGCCAGCCTTGGCGGTGCACTGAGCATTGCTGTGCTCCCATAGGTATTGCACACTTTGGATCTGGCATGTCATATAATTTCTTCCATGAGCTACTCAGGCTCTGTTTGAAAGATGTCTTTCCTGATCCCTCTGCACTGATCAGCAGGTTTTTCAAGACCCAGACTGCTCTGGTGGTAAGAAACCTGTCTAATGTCCAGGTGATATTTTTTTTCATGCTATCATTGCCTGCTCATTTAGCTTATTCCTTTTTCTGTCTTCTTGCTTCAGAGGTATTTATTGAGGCAATTTTACTCCAGCTCAGCTGTGGTATTGCAAAGTTGACCAAAGCAAGCCCCTTTAGTCTCCCTTGTGGTCCTTTCATCACTCAACCTGCTTCAGGTTGACTATCTGCTCCTCTTCCTCGAGGTGCAGCAAGGGCAGGGGAAATGGGAGTAGAGGGTGAGGACAGGGTGGTTTGGGCCATGGATTTGCTGGCAAGGCCCCTGCCCAACAGCACATAAGAGTGGTGAGCAGGGCACATACATAGGCTGTCACCAGGGTCAGACAGAGCCTAGTGATTGTAGACACACCCGCAGCAATGAGGCAGGTCTGAGGTCAAACCAAGAAGTCACTCCACAGGTCAGGGTCAACAATGTAGCTCAGACAGGAACCTAGGGTAAGTGTCAGAACTTAAACACAGCTCCTCAGCTGATGGGTCAAAACCCAATGAGTCTCCTTGCAGCCCTTTCCATGGAAGTCCAAAGAGAAATGTTGCTTAACGGTGTCATGTCAGGGCTGACCCTGCACTGAAGCAACCCAGCCCCCAGGAGCAGGACAGTATTGCGGTGATCGGGGAGGGCTCTAACAGCCTGGAAGGCCGTTAGCACAAATAAAGCCTTTCCACTGCTACTTACTAGTGATTCTCTACTGGAAATACCTCCCTTGGCCAAACTTACATCACATCTTTCACATCTGAATCATAGTTCTGGCTCATAGTTCTCTCTTGCTTGGCTGATCTCTCATGAACTTCCACCTTCTCTGTCACCTGCATTTGGCGTGTCCCTGTCTGACAGAAGAAAATCCTATTACTAACCCTAAAATACATGCCTTTGGTCATTCACCTGAACTTTATGCCTCCAGTCTTCAAAAACTTGCAATTCCATGAGAGACTCTGATCCTTCTCTTTTTTAATCTTTTGCAACTGAATGATTGCTTATCCTGTTAAGTGTTCTCTCATCTGAGTCTGGTGCTGCCAGCCAGGAAGAGGAAAGGGCCTACAAGATTCTTTCATACTATGAATATTTCTGACTGACAAGTCTGTGACTCACTATGACATATATGTCCTTCTTTCTTCATTTCTTTCTGTTTCCTTCCATGCCCTTGTCCTCTCAACCCACTTTTTTAAAGATGGAATTATCATAATTTTGGGGTCACTTTTCAGTCAGAATTTTGAGTCTGGAATAGCATTTAGATGCTGACTTATATAATTTTGCTGTGCTTTTAAGGAAACATGCTGATAAGTGAGAGTTATCTCTTTTCCAGTATGGTGGGGACATTTCATTGAGCTATATGTTGAGTAACAAACGTGGTTTTGCTCTGCTGCTAAGATGAAAGACCTATTGGCAAAAGTGAAAAAATACCACAATTTTCTTTAAGAAAACAAACTTGTTCTTTCAAGTTTGGTCCTAAAATTTCAGTTGTTGGTAGTACAGATCATTGCTTATGAAAGATTTTCATCTAGCAGGTTAGAAATTTTGAATCCAGAGGAGTACTTTAGGTGTGAACTTTTACTCCTGTTGTTTTGATCCTTTGAAAGCTTTGAGATTAATTTTGGTACTGACAGTTTTCTCATGTGAGGAGCCACTGCAGATCTGCTGGTACCTTTTCTTTGTTTGGAACATTTGCAAGAGGTAGAAATAATCGGTTTTCCAGGATAAATGTTTGCAAAACCTGGCAAAACTCATGTTGTGTGTCTATGAGAGAATTTGAATACATAAAACCAAATACACAAACCCTTTTATTTTCCCCTTCCTCCCTCCCCCTCATAGAGTCTGCTTTAAGACACTTGAATGTTAGGAGTTTGCATGCTGGTTCTGGCAGTTTCCTAAGTCCCCCTGAAATTACTCTGTTTCCATGATATTTTACTGAAAAGACAGTCTTCTCCAAGATGGTGAAAGGCAGTGTAATGTCTGCATATGAAGAAGGGACTATGTTTTCCAGTCACACAGTTACATCAGTTTCCACACTGACAACTGAGTTTGCTTGAACACACTTCCAAACAACAAGATCTTTGTGGCAGAGTCTAACAAAAACATTCGTCCCTAATGTGCTGCCAGACCCAGATCATCTGGGAGCAAATGACCCCGTGGTGTTGCCAGTGTCAGTAAGACCTGTGTTAACCTATGGTCTGAGAACTGTTTGCACAAATTTGTCTAGCTGGAGGAGGCCAGCTCTGTGCTGTGTAGTTTGTTTCTCTTTCAAAGTTTCTAGGAGAAGTGGCCTTGTTCTAACAGTGACAGCTCCCCTCTTTCACGGAGCCCTGTCTTGTTCACTGTATGTCTTGCTGGTGCACTGAGAGCAAGTAGGGGCCCCTGGAGGGACTGCATGGTTCCCCAAGCATCCACTGGTGTACAGTACCCCTGCTTTTCTTGCCTTAAGTTTTGCTCAACAGAAAGCTGTAGAGAATTTTGACTTATCACCTTTCATAGGGAAAAAACTTATCAGAGCAGAGGGGGACTAGTGCAACACTACCAGACTTGTTCATCAGACTGGCTGTGTAAAGTGTGCTTTCCCTTGTGCTCCTCAACACTTACTATGTAATGAATTCATTAGCAATGGCGAGGGATGTAAATGCATAGTGAAAACCTAAGCTCATTCCCTGTGAGTTATTATGGCATCTTTTCCTTTCTGCTGCTGTACTTCCTCTGTTGATAGTTTATGAAATGCACTCGTATTCAGCCATCAAAACATTATTGGCTTCAGCAGGAAGGGATACTGGCTATGCGTGTAGGTTCTCAAGGCAGCTAATGAAGGAGCTGATGTGATGGGATGTGACAGCTTCTCTGTTGCTGATTTTCAGTACTGAACCTAAAGTGCAAACTGCTGCCTAGCAAGACATTTAACAGGGACAGAGATCAGTAGTCCAGTTATGCTCAAAAAGGACAGGAAGAAACAAATACCCGGCCGGTTTGTATGATGGCAGAGATGTTATTTGCTACTTGCAAATATATGACTTTCTTTTTTCCCCTAATTTTATTAAAACTTGTATATTACATGATTATGCACTTGAATGTGAGCTTTAGGAGTCAGAGATACTCCTCAAAATAGGAAGTCAACTCCATTAAGGAAACTTCATGCATATCTTTAAAACTGACAATAGGCCCTGGCTCTTAGCTTTATTTGTTGGCAAAATCAAATGGGACAGATTTCACCCTGGATGGTATCTGGAAAACCCTTTCTATTTCCTGATGATCTCATTCTTGTGTCTGAAGAATAGTTATGTGTTGTGTAAGAGGGATATCCCTGTGTAGTTCTGCTGCACAGAACATAGGAAATCACAGTTCCCTGCTGATTCTCCCCTGATGCCTTGACACAGCTGTGCTCTGACATGTCTGGTGCTGCTTCTTCTGGGTCTATAAAGAAATGAAAGAAATCCTCCTTGCTAAGCTACCAGCCCCTGGAAGATAAACTGTAACTGAAAGCTACTACCTATTGCCTAGCAAAGCTCTGGTTTTGAAACTCTATTGCTCCATCATTTTCTTCCTGCTCCTTCTGAACATTTCCCCCTGAAAATATCTGTCACTGTCGGTACAGGACAGTTCAACCAGGGAGGAAAGCTGCAGTGTGCTGACTTTGGGACTGCCTGCCGAGGGTAGGCTATGGAGCAGGCAGCAGAGAGTGCTCATAGTGTAAAGCGGTCACCTCCCTCTCTCCTGCCTCTCTCTTCTTGCCGCCTTTCGCTTTCCTTGGAGGGGAGGCACAAAAGGAAACTCTGCTTTTCAAGACTGTTGAGTTTGCCTTGGGATGAAATGTATTTTCAACTGAACAATCACTTTCTGTGCAGACAGTGACAGCTCAATTGGTCCAAGGAAGGGGGCGGGAGAGGGTGCTAAGGGCTTCTTTCACTTCTTGTAATGTTAGACCGTGTCAAATGAGGCAGTTGAAACAACACCCGGTTTGTTTGTCCTGCGGCCTGGACCAGGGTGTGAAATATTAGGACAGCAACAAAATGTTTGCGTCTTTCCACAGCTGGAGAACACCTCCCACACAGCTTCTGCCCCTCTTCCCATTCAATGGGTACCTGCAGAGCACATTTCTCTAGATAAAGACTCCTTTAGGTGCCAGGTTTCTGACCTCGGACTCTCTCTTGAGCATCTGAACAGATCAAAGGCGTATTTGAAGGTCTTTGCTAAGGTCTCTCACCCTTACAAGTTCCTTACTTGGGATATAAAGATGATTGAAGTAGGATGCTCAAGATTCAGGTTATCCCCATGACTATTCTTTTACTCTTTCCATGCTTCTTTCACTTAATGCTATAGCTACGTTATGGTCTTGATTGAACCACAAGCACAAACCAGTGCAGCTGGTGAACTTGAGAGCAGGGAGGGAATCCACCTTATGTGGTTATAAGCAGCATTAGCATACCTTCACGTTTTCTTCTCAATCTCTTTCTTTCCCCATTGCCCGTTTTGGCCAATTTCTGCATAAGAGCAGTAGTGTTTATACCCTTTTTCTACAAAAGATTTTACTAATTTGTGAATAAGACCTGCTATAACATGGACTGAATTGTTTTGGTTTTATTTTTGAAATGACATTACTGATTATTTTCAGAAGTTCTAAGCACCAGCAGAGGCTGATAAAAATCTCTAAGAGGTCAGTCCTGCCCCCACTTAAGCTCTTCTTCTGGAAAGCCTTTCTGTCTGTCCCTGCAATGATAGAGTGCTTATACCACTTCTGCTATAAACCCCAAAGAACCAGGAAACAGAGGGGTAAACACAAACTGTCAAGAAAGTTCACAATTCCAAACTGTGTCCTACTTGAACTGCTGAATCTGAAGAGCAAATGCTTTATATTGCTCCTATGAGGAGTATCTATCAGATAATACGTCAGTCTGACTAATACAGATGAAACTGGTAAAGCCTCAAGAGTAATAAAAGCACATCCTGTCAATGTGACCTGATTTTCTCTGCCGGTCAAATTTACTTACCTTAATTCTTGCAGATCCCTAAATAGGACACTTAATTATCTGTGGTCCAGAGGGAGGTGACGCAGCTTCAGCTAACCTGAAGCAAAGCAGGCGCAGAAACTGAACAGCTTTGTTAAAAGGTGCACAGCCTTGTATATCCTGTTAGGAATGATGTATAGATTCAAGCGCAGCAGTGTCTTGTCTGTGGATAAGTCATTCCCAGACCTATGCTGGTTGGCATAGGCTGTGGGATGCTGGAACGTGTGGTATAACAGTTCAGGTTTCCATCAACTGTGGAATCTCTGCCTCTCCTGTGTGACTTAAGTCTTTGACATCTAGTAAGAGTGCTATAGATTATTGCACTAGTTTTTTCCAGAAAAAAGCTGGGTGCTCCTTGTAACTGGACAGTTAAGCACTGAAGATCTATGACAGGAGTTATGCTGTTTATTTCAGAATGCCCAGAGCTATTCTGAACTCTCAGGTATCAGGGACATATGCAGATCTTCTTCCTTTGCTAGGTGCGGTGGTCAGGCCTATTAGATTTATAGAAGACCCTGAAAGTTTTGTTAAAGAGGCAGGGATGACACTTTTTAAAAGCTAAGAAAGGATATTTAGGCTTTAGGAAGAGGAAAAGAGAGGTCAAGTCTCAGACAAGAAAACATCAGAGGGTGCTGAGTTGAACTTTCTGTCTCATTGATTTGAGGGAGTGCGCTATGAGATACAACTGAGGTGACAAAGGAAATGGGTTTGGAGTGAAAAGGGTTGATTTGGGTATAAGAGGTTGGAGAACACATCAGTTCTTGCTTGTTTAAATCTTTCTTTCTCTGTCTACATGTCTCTTCCTGATTATCATAAAGCTGTTAAGGTTTTGCAGTGCCCAGACATATCTGATGCATCATTTCATTGAGAAACTTAATGAACATTAGTGTCTCTGTAAGAAAGGCTGTAGAGTTTATTGTGTGTGTTAGCTGAGTTTAATGGTAAGTCATAGGGAGATGTCAACTGCCTCCTTTCTTTCAGCAGTTCTTTATATTCACAAGATTTTTGACTTTTCAAAGTTATTCCACTTCTGCTACTCTGTTGTATTACATATTGGGAAATGACTACTTGGTAAAGAAGGTGATGTGGAGACAATAAAAATCCAAACCACTGTGCTTTTGTGCACAGTGGGTAGAAAGAGTGAGAGGTTTTGAGTTTCCCTCAACTTGAACAGTGAAAGCAGAGCTTAACTACATGTTTCGAAAGCCACACTTCTGAGACAGTGGAGTTCTGCCCAGAGGCAACTGGCTAATTTTCGAAAAACTAATAGTGTGAGTGCCTTTCCAGGCTGATCCAGATGAAAATGGGTGCTTAAACCACTGGTAAGTTTTGATGGCGTTGAAAGAAGTTCCCCCTTCAGAAACACTGATTTACAGGGTAAACAAAGGCAACAGATCCATGCCTGGAAAGGTATGAGAGGGAATGGCAAACATTTTCAGTATTCATACTTTCATAATTTACTTGTGATATTTGGTTGCTTAAATCTCCCCTTAAAGGAAAGCAACCTGACCAGGGGCAACTCTGGCATATATGTGAGATACTTCTTTACTAAACCTTCTTTAATTGCTTAACTAACCCAACTAATAAATGAAATAACACAACTTGCTTTTTCTTCATTTTTTTGAGTGTCAGTAGCATTAATGATGTGAAAGGCCTGGAGAGAAATCAAACATGTGGAAAAAAAGGGGGAGGCCAGAGGTGAGCTGTGGAAATGAGGGTTTTGCTTTGGTTCTTATACAGGCAACTTTGGCCAAATAGTTGAGACAGGACCAATAGACAACACTAAGGGTACAGTCTATTCATGCTACACAGTGTTGTGTCATTGCATGTTTGTTTTTTTTTTAATTGATAGCTTCATTTGGAAAAGGAACAAGGGATTTGGGATCTGTCCCATTTTGGTCAGCTAACTTGGCATAATGTAGAGGAACCTAATATAGCTGTAGAAGATGCTACTCACTAGCCAACTGAAGACACTAGACAAGATAAAAATATGTTAAACATTCTGTGGATTTAATTTCAGACCCAACTAGACTCCCTGTAGAGCAACTCCACCTTTGTGTTAGTTGCTTTTATTTACTATCTACAACATAGACATTTTATCATACTTGTTTTGTACATGCTCAAGTATTAGTACATTTTCCAGGTTTCATGGTAGTGTTTGAAAGATTTTCATGTCCAGCGTTAAAACAGTTGGTTCTTCAAATGATTCTGGTTTGTAGCTGATGTACATCAGTGGAACTGTGCCAGCTTCCTCCAGCTCAGACTTTGGCCCTTCACTTTTGGCCTTTTTGCAGTTCTCTTATCATGATCCTGTTTGAACCATCCAGACATACCGCATGAACTCTGTTAATACAGAAAACCGGTACTAGGAAATACAGACATTAAGAAAAAGAAGTATAAAAACCTTCGTGATTTAATCCAAACCTTACAAAGACGTTGTTTCTTTGGGCACTTTCTTTGAAAAGACTACCATTTCAAACAAAACAGAAGGAAATTAGTAGGAAGTGATTATGGAGACAGGAAATCTGAAAGCCATGAAACTGTAAATAAAGTGTTATTTGTACTACTGTACTTGGTACCCTGCTTTGCATTCTCAGCACGAAATGTTAGACAAGGCTTAAGCACTAAAGCAGGGATCAAGTTGTTTGGATGTTTTAAAAAAATAAAAGAAAGAAAATGGGCTCCAACCACGTATCTCTTGTGGTTAAAAGAAGAGTCTTTTAGACAAATTATTTTGCATGGAATTCATCAGTGCAATTTTTATCTGAAACTTGGAGCCCTGCAGCCAGGCTCCATTGCAATTTGTTCTCTCTGCAAAAGATGTGACTTGTTTAGACATCAAACATATATCAAGTGTCTTGATGTTAGTATTCTGAAGCATCAGCTCTACAGCAGGCACCAGTGCTAACATCATCACGCAACTCATGTTCCAAGATGACAATCCCGTTCAGCAGTTACTGCATTTATAGTTTATTTTTACTGAACCTATAAAGCTCGTCTTTTTCATCTGTCATCATTATCTTATATCATCCATTAATACAGCTGAAAGGGATGCATTACACAGTACTCTTGGATCTCAGCTAGTGAACCACCTTTCCCTATAGTAACAAAAATGAATGAATGAGCGCCAATTTAAATTACTTCTGTTATTATGGGTTTGCTTTGGCAGTGCTTATTGCCATGTGAAAAGTCAACCAACGAAATTATCCTTGCATCTTTAGTTGTTTGTGTATGTGCATTCAGAAAGCACCCCTTTCCACTGCCTTCCTCAGCAGCCACATGTTCCATTTTATGCTACAGTTTCAAAAATTTTTGTAGAGCTCAGAGGGATATTAAAATAAAGCACCTGAGCAAGAGAATACATGTGACTCTAACTCAGTCTGAAGAGGTGCTCTGAAGCATATTGGTTGAGTCACCAACCCTGCAGGTTTTAAAAGACAGATAAATGAGTTTCTGAGGGACATGGTTTAGTAAGTGGACAGGTATGGTTGGACTCAGTGATCTCAGAGGTCTTTTCCGACCAGATGATTGTATAGTATGAACTTTACAAGAGTGTTTTTATGCCCTGTGGGCAGTAGTCAGCCTCTGTAAGACAGAGAGGGCTGACAAAACCAAAACAGAAAGCCTGATCTTATTTTGCATTGTTGTTCAAGCAGAAACAATTGCTTGAAACTACTGTAAGGCCTTCAATTCCCAGTGGTCTTTCATTTTCATGGTAAAAGATCCTGGGGGTAAAATTTTGACCTTGATGTTGATTGGATGACCAATTGGAGGGAGTTCCAGGGAGTTTGATGATAAGACCTGCAGTTCACCTTGACTGGTACATTTCCATATGCCAAGAAAATCAAGGTGACACCAGTATTATTCTTATTGCTGGCAGAGTAAGCTCTGGAAGCATTAGTGAGGGGAGCAAGTATGGGACCAGATCAGAGAAGTCAGCTCATCTTAGGAGGGTTTTAATTGACCTGGGTGGCTCACTCAGCTGCTATTATTGCTACTACTATTTCAATGGATGCAGACGCTGTTAAATGGATAGTATGCACCCTGAGAGCATTTTGCACTGGTTATCTTTAGTCCTGTTTAAAATTTGGATGTGGGGTAAGACAAATACAAGGTAGCTGAGCCCTACTTGCAAGTCCTGACCGTTCTGATGCTTTAAAAATCAGGAAACACCTCCTTTGCAAAGAGACGGAGAAAGGAGAAGGGATGAACTGGAAAAAAATACACTTACTTTCTTGTCATACACAAAAGAGTGTGTGATATAGTACCAAGAGACAGAAAGAATTGGGATGGGTTTCTTTACTGATTCGGAGCACGTTCTCGGAGACCCTTTAGCACCTAGCTGTGTATGGCAATACCTAAAATACAGCTACAATATTTTGGGGCCTTCTTCAACTTTCCTACCCCAAAGGAATATTTGCTCTCCTTGTCAACATTAGCATTAATATTTTGGGGCTGTTTTGCTGGCTGTGCTAATCGGGCTTGTCTCTGCTTCCATCAGGGCTTATTATCCAGCCTTCTCCCCTTCCCCCTACCTCCCTCCCCTCCAAGCAAGGCAGCAATCTGTTCCTTTTAAACCCTTCATCATCTTTGCTCTCTCCATCTCTGTTTCCCCAGATTTTAGAGATTGTTGGCTATTATGTAACAGATGGCCTGACAGACCTCCGACTCTTTGCAGTGATGGCTAGCTTGGCGCAGAAAATAGCAGCACTGGAGTAAGTATTCAGCGGCATCGACGCTCATGAATTTTAACTCCTCGGTGACAAAGGAATTCAAAGGAGTAAGAGCCAATCTAACAGTAGCTGAAGTAATTAGAAGACTTAGATGACTCTTTAGCGCAGAGTATCTCTTCGCCGCTACAGGCTGTTCATAGTAGATTAGGACAGTCTATGTCTCATTGATCTCTAAACCATAACTATGCTTCAAAACAATGGAACAGCTTAATCCAGAAATTGAGACATTTGAGTAAGCATCAGTGAGGGCTGTTCTTTTGGCTTGTAATGAAAAGTACTTTGCAGCATCAAGCTGGGACAATATATATTGAACAGAGTTAAATTTTGGTTTTTGTTTCTATTGCGTTCCTGGTTAGCAGCAGAAATCACTTGCACTAAATGACAAGTATTCTGTCTCTAAACATTTAATACTTGGGGAATTTATTTTCCTGCCCACTTTACGTTTTCCATTCTCTTTGTTCTTTATCATTTTTGGTTTTGTGTATATTTATCAAAAAAGGTCTTTTAAATGATCATAGTTTTTGAAAGCTCAAATAGATTTTTGTCATCTCTAAGAAGTTTCTGAATATATTGTTCCCTTTCCCAGAAACCTAACTGCTTGCCTTTCAGAAATATTTGTATGTCCGACTAGCTAATGGAAAATTTTTCTGGTAAAGTAGTGGAAACAGGGAAAAAAGACAGTCAGCTCAGAGCGACATCTTAAAACAAATCTGTCAAGTATTCAAGCCAGAAATGATTTATATTATTTTTGAGATTAGGTTAAATTAAAACAAAATATAATGTTTGGGCTAATGTACTGCAGGGGCAGAAGAGTGTGGGAGTAAAGAGGAAGTCAAATGAGCTTCCACTGAACTGAAAATAAAGGGAGAGGTGAACGTGAAGCTGGACTTCTCATAGATTCCTGTTGACACTGTGCTGTATTGATATATCAGTCTGTGTAACTTGGCTAAAATCTTGCTTAGGGGTGTAAGAGAGCTGGGCATATATCTGAGCAGGCAGAGTATGACTGAGGTAGGTGTTGTATGTCGCCAGGACCAACAATTCCACTGGGACACAGCCAGAGGTAACATGTCTCCATACAAATGCCCATAGCAGGGACTCCAGGGCCTCCTTCTAGTTCATAATTTTTTTTAACTACCCTGAATAACCTTCATCTTCAGTAGGAATCTTACAAAGTTATCAGCAGAGGGGAAAGTCCAAGAGTGGAAAACAAAAGGAAATCTCTCTTACATGTGCTCTCACACCCCTGCAGATGAGGGATGGACTTCCCATATGTGCTTCTGCAGTTTAAGAATACTTGTCTCATTTGAAAATGCTTGTGGATAAGTTTAATTTCAGCCTGTAAAGTCCACAAAGAATAATTAAAGTATATAATTTTCAACAAAATGCTTGCTCACCCATAGTTTACAATGGAACGAAAACCCAGAGCTAGCTCACAGCCCTAAACACTGGTAAATGATATAGACTATCCTGGAGGGGCAAAATTTTCTTTCAAAGGCTCAGTTACCTGTTGTCTTCTGTCCCTGTCCATATGTAGGTGCCACATACACACAGACACAGATCCCTTCCCTCAACAAATCTCCACCCTGCAGTCAGTGCTGTAACACAGTGAGACCCAAGAGAACCTCCATTGCACCTTTGGGGCATAGAAAATCCTTCCTCTCCCTGCTAGATCTCCTTGGCTCTGTGCAAGTGTTGAGTTCCCAAGGACAATGGATCAAGGAGAGGATGCAACACTGAGGTCAACTGGTGGCTCCAAGCTCACCAAGAAGTAGCGATCTGCCTCGGCTTTGTGAGCACTAGTAATGTCATTTAGCAGAAATAAATCTCTCAATTTTAAATTAAGTGACAGTGTCCCACATGGCCATTTTAATAAGATCTGGAGATTCTGGACACAGAGCTTTCCTACTTTTGCAGCCCATAATAACTGCTTAGTGGTGCTTAAGGTCAATCAGCAATATCTGGTCAGCAAAATCTTCCTTTAACACAATAGCTTAGAATGGGATGAGTAAACGGCAGCATTGTTGTAAAATTGGCTTCTCCATCTCTGCCTATTGTTTATCCAAGTGTCACAACTATGAAATAAATCCCCTAAAAGGAACTCCAGCATTCAGTCTTAGGCAAAAGAAACCTTGGTACACATTCCAACTGGCGATACCAAGCAGCGACATGATAATTTTGTTCATTCTTATTTTGTATAGAAAGAAAGAATTGAAACATGATTGTTTTCAGACATCAAAAATAAACATTTCATTCTTAGGTCACTACTGTGTCTGGGTGCACAGCACAATGGAGCTGCAAGAGAGGGAGGGAGAGATGCTCTTCCCTCATCAGTGCCAGTGCATGGACCAATGTCACCTGAAGCCCTGCAAAAGGAGCCATTACTGGCTTCCCCAAATGGGAGAGAGCAAACTTACCCTTCATCTCTGCAGATGAAAGTAGGCAGGCAATAAGCTTCAGTCACTTGTATTTTCAGTGGGGGCTTATAAGAAGGCAAAAAAAAAGTTTAGGAAGTTGTAGCTTGGGCAATGTGCTATGGCCCGTGTCTCTGCAGTTGCAGTTTTACTCTGCTTGCTACCCATTTGTAGCAGTGCCTCAGAGAACAGGGACAGTTCATGGTGGTTTTCACCTCCAGGTAACCAGTCTGACGCTGTTGAGGTCACTCCTTACCAAAAAGGCATGGGGGCTGTTGGATGGTCTGTATAAATTGAGTTTGGTTTCAGCTCAGTTGCTGAAGGAAAGTTGGAGATTTCATGGAGCCTTCTGGTGGGCCACAACTAGGGACTGTAAAGTGCCTGAGAGGAGAAGCTGTAAAATTCAACACAGAAAACTACTCACATGTAAAACCTGTTGTGTAACTACCCTTAATGGTTCTCTTCTGCAGCCCTGGTGAAATATTTAGCACCTTTGAATTAAAACCAGAAACAAGTGGTTTCTGTCTCCAATTTTCCTATGCAAGTGTGTTTTGTGCAATTTTGTACCTTTATTTATTTATTATTACCTTTTTTTTTTGTGTGCAATAATACCCCCAAAGCTTTTTCTGTATAATGTTTAGATAACTGCCACAATTTAATAGTTCAGGGAACTTCTCTTGTTGCTAATACAGGGCAGCCAACTGAGAAATGTAGTTACATAGAAATCTCCTGCTGAAATCATACCAGATATCCAGGATTTCTCTGACAGGAACCATGCTGTTCCGCTTTATTTTTGCTGCGCTAATGTTTACACTGCTATGTAACAGCAATCATAATTAAAAAAAAATCTTTTTGCATTATTTGTTGGTGAGTTTATCTAGTTTAGACAAGCCACTTTCTGAACTTTAGGCAAGTAAACAGAGAGGAATAACCTGCATCTGAAATCAATAGACAAGTGCAATGCAGTCTGTTGCTTCTTTGTGAGTCAAATGTTCTAGCCCCAAAATAAACATCTGCAAAAAAAAAAAAAAGTCATTTTGATCAAGCGTCACATGTGAGAACTACCTGAGGGCACATAAATGTGAGGATTACATTCTTATCAGCTCTTTCTGATAATAATAGCCCAGTCACCGGGGACAGTCTGTCAGTGTTGGCCCACTGGGTCAGATAACAATCCCCAGTCTCTCCCTCGCTTCCCCTGCTGTGACCCAGCCCATCTGCTTCTCTCTGGCCATATGGTACAGAAGTATTTGGGATTGGAGACATTATAGTTTTATGCATCTGAATGCTCCTTGCTTTCATTGAAACTTTGCTGACATGACATTCCTTTGAATATTCCCTAACAAAAGTGGTTTTTGTTTTTGTTTTGGTTTTCACTTCAAAGTATAAATGAACACGTGGGTTTATATCAACAGAGGAGATATCTAATAGATACATGAGTGGGTAAGAAGGCTGGCCATGTTTTGCTTCCACAACTTACTTTAAATTCAATATATTATTTATTCTTCTTCTTAACAACTAAAATGGGCACCCAACATATTCAAAAGAGCTGAGTTTGTTTGGTAATATTATAAATAAACCCAGCCTGACAGGGTGCTTGCGTGTTATGGGTGAAGTGCAGTCTAACCTGATAGCTGTAACACTGCTTTACAAAAAGTGAAGGAAATACACCCACTGGGACAAACTGTGCTCTGACCAGCCATTTCTTCCCTACTCCACATCAAGCAATGGCAGTGTCCTGGGATGTTGCAGTGCTCTGCATTGCTGCAACTGACATTGCAAGCCCCAACAAACACTCTCCAGCTATAGCCTTGCTGCTGCTCCTAGGGCTGCTGGCCATGCTCTGGTGGTGCTGGCCCTCAGAGTTCTTCAGCTGGTCAGCACAGAGCGGCCCCAAAACCTCCATCAAGGAGACATGCCAATCCCCAGGCAGACCTTGGACACAGGGAACACACAGGTATATCCTTCACTGAGAGCATGTTGCAAAAGTCCAATTAGACTTAATGAGAGCTCAGCCCAGGCTTCAAAGGAGGAGGAGACAATGGCAAATGCACAATATTCCTCTTCAATGGTCCCTTTACCAAGAGGAGGATGTAATTATTGTGTGGACTTAAGCATAACAAAGCCTATATGTTCATACTTCATCCTGGCATTCTGGGGCCCCATCTCAGCTGGCACCTCTGGACATTGCAGCAACCACTTGCATGATGGAGGCCTGAACTGAAAAAGTAGAATAGGGATTATTACACAAATATTAACACAACAAGCTGATTTACAAATTCTCTGAAAGTCTTTCAGCTTCTATAACAGTTTATAAAGCAATAAAACCCAAGTGGCTGAATACATATCTATGTCTCTCTCTACAATTACAACTCTTACACAGTCTCCTGATGATGGTCATCTGCTTTGTGAAAAGCCCCACAGAATAAGTCACAGAAAGCTCCAGGGTATCATACAATCAGTGAGTCTCCCTAGAAGGATGTGAGAGTTTCGTCTGTGTTTTCACTTTGTCCATCAGCCCTGTTATGGCACAGTTCCAGGGAGTTGTCTAAAAACTTATTTAAAAAATAGTGGGTTTAGTTATGACAGGCTTAACAAGCCTTGACATTTACTATCTGAGGTTATTTTTAATGTCTAGAAATCAGAAAGTAATTAACAGGTTTTCTTGTGACATCTGAAAATTCAGGCTTGATTGAGAATCTCAGTGCTGGAATTTGATGTAGATAGGCTGCCTTTCCTACCAAAAAAGAAGCTGACCACCTGCTGCTCGTGTAAAGTACAACTCCAACCTCATGATATCAGAGTGAGTTTTGCCATGCCCTGGGCCACCATTTAATGGGTCAAAATGTGTAAAAATCCATTATGTCTACAGCCCAGCCTGGATGTACTGGAAGGGGTGCTAGTGCTACTGTTGGGGGAAGAAAGGGAAATACAGAATGAGAGGGTCTGCTTCATTCTCCTCTCCCCCCATCCTGTTGGTCAGTGAAACATGATGAGACTCACGCTACCTTAAAGATAACTCTCCTTTTGCTTTAGTACCCTTCTAGACCCTCTTTTTCTTGGAAAAATTTATGCTTACAAAGCAAGATTTGGATCCTATTAAGCTAAACATCATTTCACAAATAGTTTTGCACCTCAGCTGTGACTGTGAAGTAATGCTGTTGCCCCATTGCCAAAAGGAAAAGCAGCTTCCTCCTATAATCCCAGGCCTGGCTGTCATTTACCTCTTTTCCCTTCAGAGATATTAATGCTCTGAATCTGGACTGCATGTGCTGAGGGGGCAGGAAGAGCTGAAAATCTGACACAATTATTGTGCCCATGTTAAGAGTTTGAAATGAATACAGCTTCCTATAACACTAAATGCTTAAATTTTCCATATATTATTGTTTTCTCCTTCTTTTCCTGCTATTAGCCTTTACTGACATATCTCTCCTGATAATAAGGCTTACAAGGGCGTTCGTGCATGTGTATGCACATGTGTGCACCCACCCATGGGTACATGCAGAGCCTGCATGTGAAGCAGCTCCTGGCTGTGTGGCATTAACATTGGCAGCCCATAATTGATACAAGGCTAGTCACTGGCATGGCCCACATCGTAAGATCATTCATTTAGAGCACAGGATAATTCTTTCTTTACTTAAGCTTTCACTGCCTAACTTGCAAAGGAAAAGAAGAAAGAAAACAACAGAGAAAATCTGCCATAAAAATATTGAAAGCAGATAAGAATGATGACACATTTCTTGGATGATATGATAGCACTTACCGTCACATTATTATTTTCTTTAAAAAGGCCACTCCCTTGAACAGGGATGAAGAGGGAAGAGATGAAAGCAAAAATTTGTTTACTTGGACTTGGCAACCGTATCCAGTGATGACTCAGAAGCCCTCTGAACCGAGGCCTTCTTTTATTGCATGCTCTAAGGAGATGTTTTAAGAGTCATATACTATAAACATGTTATATATTATGCATCATATTGTAGAATTTAACATAAAATATGAATAATTTCTAAAGTAATTTTGTCAATAATCTGCAGAAATCCCTCCTGTTAGAGCCATGATCAACCCCCCTCTCTACAGTATTTCTATTTCTTAAAATGTGCAGAAAGTTTTACAAGACGTTTCAGAGTAAGGTACAATTAAGAGTTTCTGTAATCTTGTATTTTATTCGAGAAAGGTATTCCTGGTTCATTGTGTCACATATATGCATACAATTCTGCATAACCTATCGTGGCACTGAAATGGTTATTGCAGCATACTTTCCTCAATTTAAGAACACACACTAAAAAAAATCCCAATGTCAAACAAAAATAAATTGTCAAATACTTCGCTCTTCACTATTATAGTCACAATAACACATGTTTTTTTCACCACTTCAGTCACTGGTGGGAGAACTTATTCAAGTGCCCTGGGCCTGTAAGCATTTAGGAATTGGTCTGTGTATTTGTGAAAAATTTAAAGAGCACCATAAGAAGGTATAGTCAATAATAATCTTCAGCAAACTGGATTTCTTGTAGGAAATCAGCCTCATGCAAGTCCAATATCCTGTTGCAGGAAAGGGCCTTACAGTTGTTTTGCTGAATGATGGACCCATCCCAGAAGGTGGTGATTAGGAGATTATATGCTCTTATGGAGAGGCTCTTTCCAAGCTGGTGGATGGGGATGAGCCTTCAAGCAAAGGAGTTTACTTCCATTCTGACTTTTTGCTTCTAATCCTTGATGCTTTGGTGCTGCATTCTCCTATTTTCACACTCAGCAATTGATCAAGCAAACCAGGAGTTCAGAATGCAAGGTTGAAGTAAGGTTGAGTGAATACAGCATGTTAAGTACTGGAAAGAGGGGCTGGTAAAAGAGCACGTAAAAAGGGTGAGCGGTGGCTTCCTTATGGATTTATTTCCAAACATGTTAAAATATGAGTGTTTCTTTTTACTATTGTCTTTATGTTTCTCTAATGTGAGTTTTCTGCTTAAATTATATTTTTAGTACAGGGTTATTTTCATATTTGCACATAAAACTCCCCACTGCCTCAACTCACAGTCAGGATTTCTTATGGTTTGTGAGTATATGAATGAAACTAAACTCAATTTGACACCCGTCTGTACAGTTACAAAGACCGAGATGGGGTACAAGCTTGAACTTGCTCAAAGCTGAGTAATGCTAGACTGTTATCTTGTCATTAAGAATTGCTTTGAGTCCCTATCTGTTCAGCAACTCTAATTAAAGATCATCTAACTGTACTGTCAGCCCTGTTTAAATCTGAGTGTTGCCAGTTGCTTCCTTCATGCAGGCAGCCAATAGGTGCTGGGGGAGTCATTCATGCGTAGCATTGCCCCAGTGGCGCTGGGCCTATAGCATCCCAGTTTAATAGGGCATTCAGGCCTCATTAGTGAGGAAACACATCAGGAGTGACCGCTCCACTGCCACACGTTGCAACTAATAGCCTCGCTGAACAGAATCGTTTCTGTTTCTGCTCACTTGTTTTTGAATCCTTTCAATGTCAACAAGTGGTCATGTCGGCAGGAGCCCGCCATTCTCCCCAACAGTTTTATCCGTTGCTCTCCTGAGCCAGACTTGTGTCCTCCTGCATTGTTCCTGCCACAACGGAGCCTGAGCAATCACAAAGGCTTCACAGCCATTCATCATCAGCTCACGAATTCTGGGGTTGAGATTACCCGCCAAAATTTTTGGCCATCATTCTGGCATAATGTGTGAATGCCCATGAAACAAAAATAGTTTCTGAAGTTTGCACTTCTGTTGCAAATGCACAGAATGATGTTTGGGTGTGTGGGGGGGAGGTTGGGTGAGAGGGCAGGACAGAGGGAGAGAAGAGGAAATAAAACCAACATTGCTCCAGCTAAAACAAGAAAAGATCCTGTGGAGGGGAGATAAGAGACAATGAGATTGCTGCTGGAACAAGAGGTGTAGAAAGGAGCAACCAGGGAAATGGAGGTGTGTCCAAAAGATTGTAATCACACTTCTGGCCCATAGATTTGGAAACAGACCCTTGGCTTTGCAGGGAGGCACAGGCAGCTCTTGTGTCACTGAGCTCCGGGAGGCACAGAAGCAGGGCACCCCTGCCCAAGCTCCCCAGACACCGTCTCCTCCTTTCATTCATGGAAATAGCCAGCATTTCTTCATGGTTACTGGGAACATGACTGGCAAAACGCTCCCTAGAAGAGTACAACTGCTGCTTGTCATTTATATTAGGTTAGCATTTAGCCCCTGTTGTGCTAAATGGAGACTGAATGGATGTTTTACACCTGAAAATCTGAGATCTGAAGATGTAGTGACTTTACCAGGGTCACACTAAAGGTCAGAGATGAAAATCAAAGCTAGATCATGTGTGTTCCGGTTATTTTGGTGTATTTCACGGTTTCGTACTCTTTCCTATATCTGAAATGATGGGGTCAAATCCTGCCTGAACACCAGGCAAAACAGGCATTCATTTATTGTGTACTGGCTAATGTCCAAGTATGCTCAACATAGTCAAAGCATCCTCCAAATGCTCCACTATGGGTGATGTAGAAAGGATGCACTGTAACCACAGTGCGTAACAGTGCCATCAGATGTTTAGTCAGCACACAGCAGAGAGCTTGCTGAACACTTCTACCTCTATGTTACAGTGTGCCCTTTCATGGTGTTTCCATTGTGTTGATTTTGCCTCAGTAAGGACTAATGGCTGAATCCTGGTCTAAAGGATTTGATTTTAGGATCATTTGAAAATCCCTGTGGATATCCTACAGTCCCTTCCTGGTCATTTTAGCAAGCCAGGAAGTTGCAAGTCGTCAAAAAGTGTTCATAAGAAAAGTAAACGTGATGGGTTTTTTGTCTGTCATGGGAAGATCCAGTTTGTCATAAACTACAATCCTAGCAAACAACGCTCCAGTACAAGAAACTAGAATTTAACTTCTATTCTACAGTTCACTGTATATTGACTAGAGAGTTTTCTTTTTGCCTCTTACAATAATCAAAATTAAAACAAAAAAAAAAAGAAACTCTTTTACTGGCTTTTACTCCTGTTTTCCAGAACAGTATCCACTACATGAACTGGGCTGTTATAAAAATACCAAGAATTATTGCATGCCTATCAAACATATTTCCTGGCAGAAGTTTTGGGTGTAGAGCTACAGCAGTCTCCACCTTCAAAGGTAGTGGAAAGCACCGTGAACATTTTTAGGCTGTGCTTTATGTGATCATTGCCATTCAAAACCGTCACAAAACACTAATTTTGTAAATACTAGGTTTCCTGTAATCACATTAAGACTTGCTGAATGTGTAACAGACTAACTCTGGAAAGCAGGCTGTGTGTAATTCTTAGTTATCTATTGTTTGTTTCTCTCTTGATTTCAGTAGTTACAACCAACTGATATTGCAGCAGGGCAGGTGTTTCTTCTTGCCTCCTGTAGTGTAAAGCAGGAGCACTAAAAGCAAAACCACTGCCTGCACTATGCTTCAGTGTTTTTACAGTTTGGATATAAATTAATGAGCCTGATATGGTTTTGCTTTAAAATTAAACTGGAATAATCCCACTGATTTCATTCATGTGTGGTATATACAGCTGTTGAGTTCTAGTTGTCCCGGTAATTACCACGTATAACTGTTGGGTGAGTCATGACCAGTGGTAAAATCTTTATGAAGCACAGTAAAATAAATACTTTGAAGTCAAAGTCCCAGCTACAGCAGGCCCCCATGTAGGGATTTGTTGAGTGAAGGATTCAAAGTTATGTCCACAAACTGCACCTTGCACCTTCAAGGGCCCAGAGCATTTACCGTCCAGGAACATCCACAGCCCCAAGTTAGATGATGAAGCTGTGTGAGTAAGACTGAGTAGATGAAGACAGACAGGAATAGAAACCACAAAAGATAAGTGGGATCCACCAGGTGAGAAATACCCTCATGCTGCATTTTGTGTGTGACTGGTCTGGTAGATGGGGACATTGTCAAAGCCTGCAAGTGTATATCATAACAAGGAATCTCAGCTGGTTGAGGTGTAATCCAAATGCATTTCAGCTGCTGGGTTAAATGGGCATGCCCATGATCAACAAAATATCTTTAGGGATCCTTAAAAATACTGGCACAGGATCTCACCTGTCCCTGGCGTTAGGTAGCAGCTTTACAGAATTTATGTGCAGTTTTGTCTTGTGGAGAAATGCAGAAAAATCCTGACTTTGGTAAATCAGACAGAGTTTTGTCCTCAGTATATTTTCAGGTACTTGCCTCAGTCACTCCAACTAAAGCCATAATGGTATGCATCTATTCAAGCTTTTCAAGGACAGATTTTTTTTCTTTTTTCTTTTATTCCCTGCACCCCCCCCCCCCCCCCCCCGAACCCCAGCAGCTTATGAAAGAGGTAACTGCTCCTTTTCACAGTCAAAGCAGGATATTCTGAACTGAATGCTAACTAGACTTCGGGCCAGACGGAAGAAGGGTTTGAGCAGTTGTTCAGATCTGGGGTTTTGACTTCAAGATCATAAGCATCAATACAGAAAGAAAACTATATCTGGAAAATGTATAGACAGCAGCCTCTGACATGTCTTTAGTTTTCCTAAAAGTTGGAAGTTTTCCCTAAGAGAAGAGGAATCATCATATGTAAACATTTTACACTTTTTCTTGTTGTTGTTAAATTTTGCAGCAGTTTTGTGAGGTTGTTGATTAGCTGCATGATCTTGAAGGCCTTGAAATTGAAAATGTGCCAGGCTGGGTAGGTAAAACATTCTGGTGCTCTTCACAAAGCTCCCCTCTTGCGTTTCATGTAGCCTTCTACACCTGGATGCCAGATCTCCTCTCAAGTCCAGGAACTGCAAAGACTTAACTGTGTGCATTTGCCTAAACACAAACTGCTCATTTGCTTAACATTCCACACATTGTGATGAGTTTTGGTTATTCTGGAAGAGAAATACAGTGAAAGTTATGTGAAGGTTCACATTTGGGGTATTGGGGCATGCAGTGGATAGAGCAGTAAACTGGGAGGTATGCTTATGCCCCAAAGCAGGGGTTTCTTGTTGTAAAAAGCTTTTTCTTCATAGCTTCTGAAATCACATCTGAACATATAATTTTTCACTATATACAGTCAATGTCTGCAAGGGTTTTTTTAAATATAATTTAGAATGAAAGTGCAAAAGACCTCTAAAATAGCATGCAGAGACTTAATTCTGAACTATATGAAGCGACTGTCTGGGATCAGGCTTTATCCCTGATCCTGAGGACATTGGTACACGATACTAACCTTTAGTGCTACATACTATGCTGGTATTTCAAAATGCCACATCTACACAATGGCTCCTTTTCTTGTAATCACCAGATACCTTATTCAGTGGTAAGTAAATTGGGCACTTGAGATGTGGTATAGGTATGTAAGAACCTAAATTCTTGTATTGCTCAGTGTCTTGCTTCACAATCCATGTTTGGTTACGAGTATTATTTTTAGGTAAAAGTTATATCTAATTTGAGGCAAATAAAAATCTCCCTTACCTCTATCATGATGCAGAAGTTTATTGTGCCTTCTTTTGCTGATATCTGTTCCATGCGTCACATCTGGTGTTCCTAGGATCAAATAGCAATGTTTATGATGTAGTGGTAACTTGAGGCATAACAACAATGTAAGACAGCTGGAGAGTGGTGGTAAGAAGGAAAAGCTTCAGTACCAGTCCCAGGCAACTGATAAAAGGGTTAATATGTTGATCAAGCATGAGATAACCCAGTTTTCACTGCTGTGTGCTCCTCTGAACACAGAGGATTGCCTTTAGGGCAGAGCTTTCATGGCCTCAAAAGTGAAATTCACTTCATGCTTTCTATGGATGTGATCCTTCTGATTTTGGAGTAATTCTGTAAAGAACTAAATGAGCAAAACAAAACCCTAGCACAAACTTTGTTGCATAGCTGTTAGGTTTTTTTTTCTTTTTCTTTTTTTTTTTCCAAGGCAAGTAACTTAAAGAACAGCCTTTTCTTGTTGATTGCTCTACCATTCATTGGAGAGCATATGTTTTTTGTCTTGGGAATCATCCAACATGTCACAAAGGAAATGATACTGGACAGTTACTAGGCAGCTTTTGTATACTTTGGGGATAGGGGAAGATGGTATTTTAATAGATTTCCTTGGGGATCTCTTAGAAGGGTAATTTAATTGCTGAAATCAAATTTTGGACCCCTGTCACAAATCATTACCTTATCTTTCATCCATCTATTCCCTTGTTGTTCAAACTAATAAAACATGCACACTGCCTTCCATTCATGTGATTCCCTTCATTCGTTTTTAACTGGTAACCCTGGCTAATAATGGTAGGTGGCCTATTTCTGGTGAAGGATTTTTTTGAAGGAATAGATAGTTTCTCTAGCTACCATATCAACAAGGCTGGTAACACTCATTCACTCAAAATTAAAAGGCAGAGAACATTGGTAACATTCAAGTAGGAAAATAACTGAAAGACGAGGATACAACCTGGAACATGACCTCAAATATTCACATTTTGAACACCTGCATGTGAACTCTGGATGAGTGGGCTATTATTGAAGTGATTTTGAGATGCTTTTTGGTGGAGCTGTATGTCACCATCGCTATGGTAGAGTTTTATCAGTTATGGCTTTCTCTCAGCAATTCCTTCAAATGTTAGTTTGCTGAATTTTATTGCAACGCTTTGATTGAAGTATCTGAGATGAGATGCACCAAACACAGTCAGCAACAGCTTGTGGTCCCACTACCTTAGTTGCTCCTCATCAGGTCCAAGCAGTGTGCCACTTGCAGAAATACAGTCAGACAGCGTCCATCCTGCCCCACTCTTACTCTATAGCCTCGCTCATTTACACAGGAGTCTGCAGCTCCAAGCTATCAATTTGAGAGCTGCAGCTCTCTTGAGGACAGCAGGAAAGACTTAGGATCTTCATTCCAGCAATTCAGACAGTAAGGAGACAAGTGAGGGGGAAGCTCTGAGCTTACAGAGGCAAGTTAAAGCAAGAAAAAGTGAGTAGACAGGAGAGTCACGGCAGCACAAGTTGTGAGGTTAATGGTACCATCTCAGAGTGTCATTGACCCTGTGCAAAAGCTCAGGTGACCTTGGATCTGCTTGAATTTGATCTGAAGGCTTCTTCAGCTTTCTGTTTGCCCCTTGAATTAAGGAGTGGAGAATGGAAATGTGTGTAGGCTGCTTATTTCTTAATGTTCAACGACATTGCTCAGATTTCTCTGATCATGCGGCCACTGGGGGATTTTGGGTTAAGAAATTCTAATTATTTATAGGCAGGATTTATAAAAGTGCTCAGGCTTAGTTGAGGTTTACTTGCATAGAGACAACTAGAGTTTTAAAAACAGATGTCACTGTGTCATTAAAGAACCCAAAGTCCTCTTTAGCACTGAACAAGCAGCAATCCAGAACTACTGTCAAGTATCTATCACCTAAAAAGCAGAAAACAGAATATTGAGGAGCATTTGGCCAAAAATAAAAATGTGTATGTTCAGACAGAGAAGGTGATATGTAACAGCTGCACACTCTTTGATCACCGATTTATAGGCCACACTTCTTCCATCACTTCTCGTTTTTTCACTACAACATCCTTTCAAATTCCATTCATTTTTACCTTAAGAAATATTCCCTGAGCTGTAGTCTTCTCAGAAAAAAACGTTTTCAAGCACAATGAATGCCTTAAATAATAATGACATTTAGAGACTATTTCCACCAAAGTCAGTGTACAATTCCTATCATCTCAGAGTAGAAATCATTATGCAAGTTCATAGGTGTGCTTCTAAAATAAAGGGATTTTTTTGTAGTTGCTTCAGTGAAAACAGGATCAAATCTAGTGCTTCGTGCGTTCAGGAACTGACACCTGCTACATTTAGGTCTTGCATGTTTCTTTATTCAGAATGCTAAGAAAACCCTAGCTTTTTTTTTTATGTTTCATCAAAAACGTTTTCCTGGAACAAGCCAAAACAAACAGAACTCAACCGGCCTTTTGTTGGTTGTTCCACTTCCCAAAAGGGTCCTGGGCACTTAGTGACACAGCATCTGTCTCAGATGCTATTGAAGGCATTCAGCCCCTAAATGCTATTCCACTGACATTCTTTTATACTGTGGTATTTGTCAAACTCATACAACCAAGGCAGAGGAAAAGGGAAAGGCATCTTTTGAATAGCGTGGAAAATATTTAATCTTCTCTCCACCTGATTATCAACTAAAATTCTCCGGAACCTGTGCATGCTTTTTCTACTTGTTTTCTACTTTGGGGGAAGCCAAATATCTATGTCTTTTCATTATTATTAAAATTATTGTTGTTCTGGCTATTAACAACAGCAATTAGAATAATCCCTGTAGGATTTCAAATTGAAAGCTAGTTGAGGTTTCCAAGCCTCAGTGCCCTTTTTCTAAGTGTGTGTTCAAGATCAGATCCTAAATTTTTGCTGCTCAGTTTAAATTATATTTTCAATAATTTTAGAGGAGAAAAGGAATTAATAGGTTTTTCCATAGTAAAGCTTGTTGAGGCTTGTGTTGGTCTTTTGCGGACTGTCCCTTTAAACCATCCAAGGTGTTTATTTTATGTATGAAGAAAGAATTCACTGCTCTGAGTAACATAATCCTGGCTGTGTGTAGAAATGGTGTGTTTATGTGTGTAAGGAAGAAGGACAATTGTTCTTTTTTGTTCTTAACAGCCCATGTTCCTTTTTATAAAGAGATTTTAGTGTAGCCCTCTGTATTCTTTCTCACTATAGAGAAATCTAGTGAAATAGTATCTATTTCCTTAGATTGTTGTCCTAGATACCATAACACCACATGGGTAGTAGATGTGCTAAATTAGAAGGGATTTTTTTATCACTTTTGTGGAAGTGTTTTTTTCTTGTATCTTTTCTGTTTCGTCATAAAAAAAAATAAAAAAAAGAAAGAAAAAGAAAAACTTCACAGAATAGTAAACCTGAGACACGGATTCGAGTGCCAGACAGTTGAATGAACAGGATAATCGGGGTATTTTTTGACAGGTGCGACAGCCTGCCTATGACTGGCATTATAATCATTACCATTTTAATAAGGCTCTAATAGGGGGGCCGATAATTCAATGGGGTGTGAGGATCCTAATTCAACTCCCAATCCCACATGAATGTGCTAGAATTTGTGGGCTTTGTTTTCCTCTTTTGTAACCCTGAATGCAAATAATTACTGGCTATAGATTCAAAAATTCTTAGAACTGGAAGCTAAATTAGCTCTCCTAATACTGCACAAGAATGTCAATACTCAGGGGAGGAAAAAAGGAAGTAAGTGGTTTTGGTTGTTTTTTGTATTACACTTGTAGTACTGCAAAGGTTCTGTAGCTTAAGTGGTTTGGTTGGCAGCATGAATAATACCAGCACTGTTTCTAAAGGACCTGCAACTCGCTTTTTTTTTTCCCCTCCCCAAAAGGAAAATATATTTGTCTGAAAATAATTTCTGAAAAATCATATGCTGCTTTCTACCTGCTATTTTTGTTGACATTGCCTCTGTCTATTCTGTATGTGTCTGTCCACTCTGCATTGCTTTAGCAGTAGCATGTGGTATTTTCAGCATCTATGGCCACAATTCCACAGGAGTCCTTTATGCTTTAGTGTGGCCAGTTTATCTCACTCAGATGACCTTACAAGTTTGAATATTGCAACAGTGCCCCACACTGTGCTTTGAGGCTGAGTGCTGAAGGCACTTTGTCCTTGCAGAAGTTGCAGAATTGGTCTCTAAACTTAGGAGCAGACACCAATCTCTTCTCAGGAGAGTACTTACATTTGTGCTCAATAACAGCTGTTTCAAAATCCAGCAGGGTAGGGCGTAAGTAGCTCTTTTCCCTTGTTCCTGCTGACTCTTACCATGTGCCTGACTCTCAGGATACAGGATTGGGTAAGTGGGAATGGACCCCTCCTCACCCCTCTCCCCTTTGATACACAGAACAAAAACCAAAGGGCCTTATGCTTTTTTTTTTTCTCACCAGACCTATGCAATGAATTTCTCCATTCATTTGTGATCAATAATACATATTATAATTTCTAATTAATGAAAAACAGTGCTACATGGGACAGGACTTTGAAAAATGGAGAAGGATATTTCCATATAACCCCTTGCAGCTGGAATCAGCTTCTCCCGCCCACTGTTTCTGATCCCAAATTAGCTGTGGAGTCTTGCCATGATTTCAGTCCTTTGCTCTTTTTGCACACGCTTTGCCTGATGTATAAGGAGCAGTGCTTGATGTATAACAGAGTGAAAGATAAGCAAATGCACTTTATACCATGTAAGAGCGGGAAATAACTAAGGTGGAAAAACTGATCTGGGAAAACCAGCCTGAACCTTTGTCCCAAACTGAAATGCAGAGTTTTGGAGGCTTGCCAAAATCTGGTTAATCTTTCTCCCTCTCTGTCTTTTAATGGTATTTATGGTTTTTCTGCACTTCCTGGTTTCAGCTGAGTCCAAAAGCAGGAGACTGAAATATCATTGAAGAGGCTATTCACAGTGTTTCCAGCTGGCTAGGACCATGGAATGAAAGATCTCTCACAATAAGGTCTGTTCTAGAAGGATTTTTGCCCATTTTCTATCCTGACGAGATTCTGATGAGCAGCCAAACTGTTGAAAAATTATCCTAATTAAACTGAAACTTTGACAATATGCCCATCCACAAAAAAATCAACAGCCTTCACCTGAGGAACCTGCATATAGAGAATTCATGAAATTTCTGTTCTGGAAGGATCCTCACTGAGTTGATGTGAACATAGGATATTTATGTTCCCTTAAGGATATTTTTTTCAATACATTTCAAGATTTTATGGACATTAAGCTGCAAGCCTGGATAGTTTCTGTCTTGATTCAGACATCGAAACTCACTCTCAATCCCATAGTCAATGAGAGAGTGGAAAAACTGAGTGTTTTATCTATTATGATGAGGGCCTGTCAGACCAGACTATGACCTCAACTACTGATCTTACAGGCTCTCTACCTCGGTCAACTAATGACATTTAAGTTACCTCAGAGGGCTCTAGGAGACCACCCTGGAGATTACTCAGGACTGTTGTATGAAGACTTTTTGTTTTCAGCTCTCACTGAACAATGTCCAGCCATCCTCTTTACCTGAGTGCAGTGAGTCAGAGAAGGCTTCTTACCATCTCCACAAAGTTTTTGCTTTTCTACCTTTTGAGACCTCAGCTTATGTTGTGTACATGGGACTGATAACTGTTTGATTCAGAGGAGAGGGTATCACTGTCCAGAGGTGCAAGTGTGGCATTGACTGAAAGGTTCATAAGTGTGCTTTAAATATTGTGCTGTAGCTGTGTGGAAAGAAAACTATTTTTTTTTAAATAATACCTATCACCCAGAAATTCTTGATCAGCATATTTGATCAGCATGTTGGACATGTTGGTTAAACCAGTTTAGCTGATGCCAAACAGCTGTCATTGGGAAGAAATACCATGTTTCCTCAGGAAGAATATAGTAGGAATTTCAAATGATCACTGTCTTTCTACAAGCGTTGTAAAGACCATACAGAGATAAATTCTCCATTGCATATAGTTGTATTTAAGCTAGATGTGGTTACAGAGCAATCCAAGATGTTGGAATGGGCTGTGAAAAGCAAAACTCATAGCTTGCAGAGGTTAATCTTTCTCTCTGTTTTGTTTTATCTTTTGCTAACAATGTGGCTAATTGTTGTTCCTGTGTAAGAATTTTCCTATTTTGGCTAAAAAGATTATTGAGAAGTTTGTGGAAAACAGACAGAAGATGCCCTTTTCCTTAGGCCTTATTGAGTCTTTGTGGGGGACAGAGCAACATCTGGTGATCTGGGATATTGTCTTGAGAGTACATGAAGCTCTGCCTGCTGACCTGGACAGCACAACATGGTTGACGTGCCTCTGAGCACTGACCGATACCCTTATTCCTCTGTCTCAGAGATTACAAGAGGCTATGCCGGGCTGACTCCTGTCCTGCAAGTGCTGGCCTTGGGGACCCTCTGTGCCTCTCCTTGTCATTCCTTAAGTCCAGTGTATCCATGGTGTTGTTAGGTGGGTTAGTCAGGGGTCAAGATCTCTACTGGTTATCCTCAGTTCTCAGTCTCAGTTTGATTAGCTCTCGTCAGTGTTTCCGGAAATTGTATTTTTTGTCAGCTACCAAGTTTGAGGTTGGCTCAGGCATGGATGTCAAGCATTTAGCTATGCTTGGATAAAAGTGAAAACAAGGAAGAAAAAAATGTTGTTACAGCTGGACAAAGGTGCCAGAAAAATTGACAAGTATTTTAAAGATTCACTGAGGGTGTATGCTGATTTGAGATTAAGTGGCAAAGGTTTTAGGACACAAGGTAGTAGTCTGATCTGATGTGCTGCCAGATGCTCATAAAGCATGGAAGTTTAATGCTTTCAGATAAACTCTCCATCCAAAAAATGGATCCCATTTCTTTTGCAAGTCAAAGTTGCTTACTTTGTCGTCACTGTGTAACCATTTTGTCTAGCCACGGGCCCAGAGCTGAGCAGGAGTCTAGAATAGCTGTCCTGCCCTAAGGAGCTCAACAGTCTGAGAAAAATAACACAACAACATTTTTCTATCTTGTAGTGATATGAATGTGACAGAGAAAAACTGGTTCTAAACTTAAATGATCTGTTCCGGTTATTGAAAAGAGGCCACAAGGTAGTTTATCTTGGTTTATAGCCATCCAGGAGCTCCGTATTGCCTACCTGTTTGAATGAGGTTTCTTCTTGGGTCATCTTTCAGCCATTGCACCCTTGCTGGGTTGTGTTTCAGCCATTGCATCCACATAAGAAATTCAGGCAAACGTTCCTATGTGTTTAACAAGAGTGGCTGCCTGGCTGGTGTTCATGAGGAGAGATGCAAGCCACTGGGACTCCTCCCCTTGATACCAGTCCCAATGAATCCAAACCTGCTATAAGACATGAAACAAAGCAAAGTTGGGCCTCGTTTGTTGAGTGTCAAGGCGGCAGAAGAGAAGGGGTGCAAAGTTGTTCACTTAGTTAAAGATTTTTTTCTGCCTTTGCCACTGGCTTGCTACCTGGCCCCAGCATTTAATTTTCCTCTGCTGTTGCTTCCCTTTGTGAAAGCAGAATCTAATATTAAGCTGTCTCCAAGGAGGTGTATTCATCAAGGTTCATAAAGTGTTTTGGAAAAGGTGCTGCTGCTAAGAGAGCTGCTGTAAAAGTTTTGACCATTAGTGTTCACTTTTATGTGTCAAAAGTAACCATTTTTCCTCAAGATGCTGGACATTTCATTGTATGAAGAATTTAGACTAACAATAAATACAGGAGGTTTAGAAATAATTCACCTTGAAGACTGGCAAAACTGGCATATTCACAGCAGAAGTGAAAGACGTGTTTTATCTGTGTTGTCCTTTGTAATTATGCTGCTGAATAACAGAAGTATTATCACACCAGGGTTAGTGCCAGAGGATTACCCTAAGTTTTTCAAATGGAATGGTAAAGTGGTGCAAACAGGTGCACAGACAAAGAGCAAAAAGAGGGGGGAAAAGTGAGAAAAAGAAAGCTGAGGCCTTCTAGTTTTAGCCACATAGCAAAATTAATGGTTTCTCTAAATGAATAGCATGGTTAGATTACTATTGAGCCTGAAAAATTAGAGGAATGAGTCACATTCTTCATTTCACTGCTGTTTTAGTTTAAGCAAAGAAGGTCAACTCTTAATTGTGCTTCATGTAAAAAAAAAAAAATCTTTTAATTGGAATAATTTTGCAGTGGGCAAAATGACTTGTAAGAATAATATTGTCTCTGAAATCTGTTTGCCAATAACTCCCTTTGCAAACTAGATCCTGCGAACAAGGACTTATTTTTGAATGTCCCACATGTGCGTTTTCAGAAAGAGAGAGGGAGACATTTCTAAATAAAATTGAAAATGTCTTTAAAGAAAAACAGCCAATATAAACACATGATCCTTATTAGTCTTTTTTTACTTTTTAGTTGCCTTTTAGATCTGTCTTTGCATGTTGACTTATTTGCGTATATTTGAGCTATGTGGACATTTCCTAATCACTTCATCTCAGAAAATAACAGTATACTTTTGCACAGTTCCTTTGCAAGATTAAATTAGGAAAAGGTTGTATGTGCCCCTTTTGAATATGAAACACTGTATTAAGAGATGTGTATTCACTGTAAATTACCACAAATGTAGATGTTAACGGTTAAGGATTAAAATCTAGGCATTTAGGGAAATTTGGGAACGTACAGAAGGGTTATTTGGGTCTTCCTCATGGGAAGTTCGCTCTTTCATGGTAATTTTGGGAACATTTTGAAGTAGGAGAAAGCAGGACTTCAGGAATTTGGGTCTCTGGGGTAAGTGGCCCTTCTCACAGATTTCTGCATTAGCTCTGTCTGTTGGACCTGGCTGAGAATGGGGGTGCTTTTTGTTTATTGATTGTCCTGTGTTTTAGGGAAGCCTGCAGGTAGCTATGGATTTGTTACTACCACCTTGCTCCTTACAATGCCAGGAAAAGCTGTAGAAGCTCTGTATGAGTAATGGAGGGTGGGAAAGGTCTGGGGTGACATACCGGTTTCCCCTGACTAGTGCCCTGTAGTGGGATTTCTGTGATTCTAAGCAAGACCTTGAAGAAACTTACGGCTTTGCTTTGTAATTAGAGTGTGATGGTCCCTGAAAAGAAACCTCCTGAGAATACCTTCTATAAAGAACTGTCAATATAAAATCTGAAATTGCTGGTCCATGAATCACGTGATGTGAGCAAATCATGGGCTTCACAGTTATGCAGATAAACAACAGCCTTGCAATACCCCATCCCCTCTGCTCTGCTGTCAGTTCTGTTCTTGTGCATCACTAAAGGATATTGAAATTGCACAAGTCAGTCCTCTCAGCGGGCTCAGTGCCCTGCTGGCTCACAAGAAAAGGGACAGCAGGGAGTTTATGGGCAACAGAGTACACATATATGTGCTCACCCCACATCCACGCCCTGCCTGTCATCTCAGCAAGACCCATCACTCCCTGATTGTCATTTTGATCCTATTTCTTCAGCTGACATGCTCCAAGTCCTCCAGGCAGGTTGTGAAGGACTGACATTTTCCTGTCACAGAAGAGCCCAGAGATAACACACAGCAGACATTATGATGAATCAGATTTGGGTTCTATCTGAATTTGGTGTCATTGACTTGATGACAGTAACTGACCATTCTTGCCTTATTTTTTCTGCATTATAATGTAGCCAAGAGGGAACATCTGAGATCACATCTTGGTTTAGAGAAACTTAGAAACCATAAATCCATTTCCTGTGAGTAACTTCATAATTTCTGTGGATACATTTGAATAAATAGCATTTCCTTATGGTTTGGAACTTTACTAAAATACAATGGTTTGGTATTATCCAAAGAAAAAAAAATTTAATATTATTTGTAAAAAAAAAATCAGTAAACTCAACTTTGTTTCACAGAGTCTGTATTGCCTAAGGACTAATAGTTTCATATGAAAATGCAGAGTAAGTCCTGTTCCCAGGGCAGTTTCCAGTAAGTGAAGCTTCCATATTCCTGGTGTTCCAGCCCTTTGTGATATTTCTATTTCATACATGATAGTGCAGTACTCAGGATCAGCAGACGTGTCTAAGGTAAGGCTGCCCTTCATTAAATATGTCTGATGGCAGAGCTCACTCTGTAAAGCATTTCTGTCTTGCTGGTTTGCCTGAAGTTCAATGCATGGATATGGATATGGATATGGATATGGATATGGATATGGATATGGATATGGATATGGATATGGAGAAGTTCTTCTGTATCACTCCTTTTTATCCTCATTCCCTAGGAAGCTGTAAGTTGAATTTAGGTCTCTACATACCAGGTCTCTCTTATTTTGAATTTGGACGCTAGGTAGAAGATAAACAGATGCAGACATACGAATGTTTCTTATGGGAAGAAAGCCTTACACATGATCTAACTGTGCTGTTAACAACTGAGGATCTATAGGTCTTTAGCTGGTCTGCTAGGACAGTGCCTCCTTCCTTTGATTGTTTATGGTGTGTCATGTCTTATGGGAATGTTTCAGTGAGAAGGATGACAGCAAAATGAAGTTTGTTGTCAGGCTGAGAAGGTCATTCCCAGTCTTTTCTGCAATATTTTTCAAAAGAATATTTTATCTCATTTTGTGTAAGCCAGCTTGCCGGGGACACAAATCAGTGGTTCTGCATGGATGACCCCAGTTTTCCATCAATGATGGGTCTGGTGCACAGAATTTACCTAGATTTTGGATTAGTGTGTTCATGGGACTCATCAAATAAGCTGGGAGAGTAAAGACTCTGTAGAGAAGTTTTTTTCCAGAGGCCACCCCCCACCAGCTGTTAAACACTTAATTTATAATTGAGTCTCAGACACTTTGACCACATAATGACCCATTCAGATCATGGAGAACTTCTCCTAAATAAAGATCACTTGTTTAAGCAAGCTGAAACCTGCCCCTTATGCAACATATAAAGAATTCAGGTGAATTGTGCTTTGTAAAAGTGCTATATGACAAGAGTAAGTATGATGTGTACAGCATAATGCTTGTCATATTAGTAAGCAGAAATGTGTCCAGAAGTAATATCAGAGCCCAGGAAAACACAGCTGAAGAAGAAATGGATCCTTGGAAAGGAGAAAGAGTTGTTTATTTTTGAGGTGCAAGGGAGCAATCAGAATGAGAAAAGTGTTAACTGTCAAGTTGGCTTGTGCGGCACAAAAAGCAAGATGTCCCAGCTGCTGGCAAGTGCAATGGAATTATCACTACGCGGCTCTGCCTGGACTGCATGTGGCACCTTCAAAAGGTGGAGCTAAACTCTACTAAACTGCCACAATTGTGAGTCTTGTTGACAGATCAACAGCTCCAATTATCATTTCTGTGGTCTGCTTGGAACCACAGCCAGCTTCTTTGTTCACTGTGCAATTGGAGAATAACCTGCAAGCCCATACCAGTTTGGTTTTTAAACCTCTGAGTGAAGCAAAGTTTTCACTCTTCCATAGCAAGGGAGGAGACTACAAAGGAGATAGGCTGTTTTCAGCTTTGTTTTGTGGAAGTGTTTGTTTGTTTGTTAGGTTGGGTTGGGGTTTTCCTTGCTCAAAAGTTTTTTTGCGCAGCCATTTTGAAAGAACTCTAAGATTCCTTGCCAGCTTGCTTCTTTTGAAAGGGACAACATCTAGGAAAAGCAATATTTTCATCATGATCCTCTTAACTTCTCACAGCTAGCTGGAGCTAAAGTCTCTGCTTAAGCCTTATGGGGGATGAGCCAGATGAGAGCTTATTCCACTCATCCACGATCAGCTGTGTTGGTGTCACACCATGGGTCCGAGGCACAGTAATTTGGTTATTGTCTCTGTGGGACTGTGATACCTGGTGCTGATTACAAAGGTGATGTTTGTGCCTGGCTCTCCTGAGAGCTGTGCTAGGCTGTGCAGCAGAGTGCTCAACAGCTGTAGCTGGTGTCTTCCAATCATGGACATTGTGGCCTGGGGACTGCAACTGGTAGACACCCCCCATAAAATTATAAAGTCATAACGAATATACTCCTCTGCATTATAAAGGGCACAACAAATGGTGGCATGACTAAAAGCCCTAAAAGAAGCAGGATAGAAGAGGTTAGGGGTTGATAGTGTTACAGTAATGGTTCAATGGGGCAATCTTTCTCTTAACGTGGTCCAAAACACTGTATTCCCCCATATCAGGCTCCAAAGGTGTAAATCAAAGGGCAATGGGGATGCTTGGAGAGTGTGGTCTGTGAGTTCAGCATCATGCCCTGGCCTAGCCGGGTATTCATACTCTCATTGGCTGGTTACATTTGCTTTCCATGATTTTTTTCTGAAACAGATAAAAGTACTCTATCCTATCCCTATTTATTACATTACCCACCCCCAATACTGCCCATGCCACCCATCCCCTGTTTCTGTATTCTTACAGATTTGCAACAGGAGAGACTGTACTTCAGAAATATCAAGCAAAATGCAGTTTTCTCTCTTTTTTCCTTCATTTTCTTTTATCCGTCCCAAAGAGCACACTGCACCTGCAGTGTCAGCTTCTTCAACCAGCCTCATCACAGTGACCCTCAGCCTTAATTTGGAGGGACTGAACTCTGCATGGGGGAGAGGTCAGCTCAAGTATTGCCTAAGCTTGTCCCCACTTAGCTATGAGATCCTGGGCTCTTTTTGAGCTTAATGGTCTCATCAGTTTCAGTCCCCTGCTGGCACACAAGACTGGAGCTGGTAGGGAAGAAGAAATATGTTGCAGTGTGTACTCATGCGTTATCTCCCCTTGCTTAGCAATCTCTCAAAGCGAGCTCAGCTTCCTTCTTTGGTTTTGTATGGGTTAATCAGCTTGGCAGCAAGGACAGACAGCAAGTAGAGACATATGATACAGGGTGTTTTCTTCTGTTCTCAAGGTGATGCTAAAAAAACTCTAAGAGATGTTGTCAATGTGCTCTGTGATTTTTCAGGCTGAACATAGGATCAGGAGAATAAGAAGGCAACAACTGGACCTTAAGTTCAGAGGTGATGTCCTCTGAAACCATCAGACAGAAATCCGTGTTCATAAGTTAAGTACCTGGGATGGGCAAGTGGATTTGCTTAAGCAAATGGTTTGTCCATTTGCCAAGGTAAAGACTGATGCATGCACACATGCACACATCCTGAATGTTTTCAGGTGAGAATTCAGCAGCTGGACTGAGGTCCCTTTGAAACTCTGGCATCTGAGTAATTCTTTAACCCTCTGCTTATAACTTATTTTCCCGATATTGACCTTGACAAGCTGGACAAGTGGGCGTGTGAAAACCTCATGGCGTTCAACAAGGTGAAGCACAAGATCCTACACCTAAATTGGGGCAACTCTCAGTCTTGATACAGGCTGGGGGATGGAGAGACTGAAAGCAGCCCTGAGGTGAAGGACCTTGGCATCCGAGTAGATAAGAAGCTGGACATGAGCTGGCAATATGCACTTGCCAGCCCAGAAGGCCAACTGTATCCTGAGCTACATCAAAAGAAATGTGGCCAGCAGGTCAAGGGAGGTTATTCCACCCCTCTACTCTGCTCTGGTGAGACCCCACCTGGAATATTGCATCCAGATCTGGAACCTTCAGTACAGGAGGGGCAAGGACCTGTAGAAAAGGGCCACAACATCAATTATAGGCCTGGAACAGCTCCCATATGAAGAGAGGCTGGGAGAGTTGGGGTTGTTCATCTTGGAGAAAAGAAGACTCTGAGGAGACCTTACTGCAGCCTTTCAATGCTTAAAGGGGTCTTATAAGAAAGATGGGAAAAAACTTTATAGCAGGGCCTGTAGAAATAAGACAAAGGGTAATGGTTTTAAACTAAAAGAAGGTAAGTTTAGACAAGATATTCGGAATTTGGTGAAACACTAGAACAGTTTGCCCAGAGATGTCCCATCCCTGGAAACATTCATGGGGCTCTGAGCAACCTGATCCTATGATTCTATGACACTGTCACAATTTCTAATACTTCCTAAGCACAGATCTGTGTGCTGCAGTGTAAGGAAGATATTCTCAATCTATCCCCAGCCATGGAATCATGTAGGAAAGAAAAGACCTTCCTTTCTATCGACCTTTGTCTACTAACTTCAAACTATCAGACCTCAAATACTTCTGTACCTTCAGCTGCTATCTTCAAAGCTCTCTCTGTATGAAGGGTAGTAACAAATTGGGCTTTATCTAAAGGATTTTTTTATTACTCATAGTATGTGATTCTGGATGTTGCTATTTTCCAGAATTGCACATTATAGACATATAGGAGCTTCTGTGTTACACACAGGCAGGAGGATATGAAACCCTCCACTGCTTCCTGCTATCATCGTGCATTCTGCCTGTCATCCTCCTGTCTGAACTGCTATAGAACAGGTGCTCAAAATACATTGCTGGAAGCACTATAGCCACCTGCCCCATCACCTTTTTCTCCTATATATTCAAGGACAGTTCCTGCTCATATCACTCCTTTCTCTCATATCATCACTCCTCAGAAGCATCTTCTTGTAATTTTTCTTTATGTTCTGCACAATTTGATGTTAGCACTTTCGTAAAGTATGAAAAGATGCTGTCTTCCTGCCCCACCACATACACTCCTCTGTATGCCTGGAGAGACAAAAATGGGGGTTTTGTTACTTAACATCTGAATGGTGAACATCTGGTGTACCCCTTCAGTGGGAACAGTATATTGAGTTTTCACTGCAGGCAGATACAGAGTTTTTATCCCACCCCATCCTGGTGCGGGCAGTTTGTATAACCAAAGAATAAATTACAGCAGTCTTGTGGCTTCTCGGTCTCATACAGAGGGATCATATCATCCTTGCTGTACTCAGAATTAAAGGGATCAAAATGGCCCTGTCACCCTCTGCCACACTGGGTGTGAGCTGTGACCAGCAGCAAGATGGCCACGCAAAAACCTGACATGATTAATGGAAATTGGGGATTTAGAACTGACCAAAGCTGAGCACAAACTGCTAAATAAGAATAATCATCTCCTTGTTTTCCAGCAATCATTTCTGTGCAACATTTATTCCCATTCACACAGCGCTGGACCTGTTTTGAAGGTATCTGTGTGCAGGAGGGAAGAGGATATGAGGGAGCCATCAGAAGGGTGCCACGACATGCATACTGGATAGGTATCCCAAATCTCCTAACCTGTCTGACCTTCATGCTTCAGATTCACTGCCAACCTGTTTGGGGGATTTTAGGATAATGTGACAAACTAACCTGGTGTGAATAGGAGGGAAAACAGGATGTATTAAATTCTTCTGAGGTAGCACTTTATTGCAAGAGACACTGTGGTAGTGGCACAGAGGTTGCGAAGAACAAAAGTTAATCTGCAGCTCTCATTGTAGTGGCCTACGGGATCTCATCTGAGAGAGGCCGGGATCTAAGAAAACACTGATTCCGTGTGAATGTACATTTTGTATGTACTCTGCACTCATACTTCTGAAAATACACTTAAGAATTAAACATGTCTGTGAAGGCATCAAAAAAAAAGAAAAAAAGAGAGCTTTGTACAAGGTTATGAAGATTTCCAAAAGAAAAGCTGGACAACAACAATTGTTCTCCATCTGTGTATTTTATTTACCTGACTTCCTAGGCTCTGAAAAAAAACAAGTATTATCTGCCACTATCATATTTATTCAAACAAACAAATAAAAAGCTATTGTATTGGAGGATGATAATGCCAGGAACTTACATCTTCCCTCTTCTCCATTTATCTCAGCAATGCACTCTTAGTCTGGTGTCTGCGATATTGAGTATTGTCAGGTTGGGTTTCCACTAATTAATAAAAAACAGGCTGAAAGAACAAAGGATTAATTTTGTCTGTTCAATCTGATCACAGACATTTTGAGAATCTGTTTAGATTTTTTTTGAACGGTGAGAGGTAAACCAAGAAAAACAACAACTTGTTTCAGCTAGTCAGCTACAAAAGAAACACAGATTTACCTAATGGGGTCAAAGCTAAGAAAAGCAGAACGTTGTTCCCAGGAGCCAGACAAAGCTGATATCAGCTTATGGAGAAAGCTGATACTTGGGCTCTAACAACTTTAGAGCTACTAAATATCCCTGTGGATTTAAGAAGTAAGCTTTGCTCTGCCTTCAGTAGGAATCCTGCACTGCTAGCAGCAGGTGCATCTAACAACACCTCCTGTGCCTCGGGGCAGCACTGGTCCTTTCACAAAGATTTTGCTGTGTATGTAACATGAAGTATCTGAGCCAGGTTCTCAGCAGGTGAAATAGATGTACTTGGCCAGTGAAGAGACTGTTAATCTGTATCCAGGTCTTACTTGCATAGTATTGAGTGTCTTTGATTAAACTATAATCAGAAACCAGCAAAGAGATAATTGGCATATGTATTGCTGCAAAACATGTGTAAAACCATTCTTCTAGGCTTAGGTTATAAATATGTGTCTAGGCTGGTGCACTAGTAATGAGAGACTTGCTTGCTCCAAGGAAAGGTGTGCACTGATTTAATTACGAGTTGTGCCAATCAATAGAAGATCAAAACAGTCAAATCAATATTTTATTGCACTGTTGTAAACTGTAGTTATATCATATAGGCTACAAAAGGCTGTCAATTTTAGAAGCATGTAACTAATTCAAATTCTAAGTAACTGTTATACGTGCAATTTAGAAACAGTTAATACCTTCCAATTGAGAGGATTTGTTTCTACTTAATATAAAAGCTGTTTATTTAAATCCTAGGCAGGCAGTATTTAAATACAACGAGTCACCTGGGAATTCCATCTAAACCACTTTGTGGAAAGCTGTTATGTTGTGCTGAAACAAATCCAAGATGAAGTAACTAAACCCACTTCATTCAGTGCATAGAGTTGTTCTCTGCATGCTGTTTTCGTTTTTATTTCTTCTTCCTGAATATGCTAAAATATTCTTGGCCTCATTCCTGATTAAAGAAAAATGTAAGTTACAGCACTGCTTCACTTTTCTGTACCTTTATTGCCTGCGTATCCTGAACTATCCATAGGCAGCTCTTGTTTTGAAGAGGTGTCATGTATATACAAGATGAAAGACAAGCCCTAGTGAAAGGAGCGTGCAGTGTTAATAAACGAGAGAGGTACACAGAGACATGACGTGCTGACCAACACCACTTATAGACTTAAAAAATACTAGTTTCTAGAGATGTTAGAGAACATGAGACCCTGGCTTCGTTTTCTTGATGGAAAAATTCAAATGGAGTTTTTATCATGTTTTAAATACTTTTGTGAGATTTGAAGAGGTTGCAGGTAATCAGGATAGGAGAATAAAAGGTCTTATAGATCTGCCAGCACAACACTCACTGATTTATTTGTAAATGATTTTTTTATTTTATGTTATTTTTTTCCCTTGCTTGAATGGATGGTACGGAATAAATGCTCCTTTGACAATTTTTTTTAATTAAATATTCACTTAAAAAATAAGAATCTTTTTGCATCAGCTGGAGTAAAAGAGTATGAAAAAAGTCATAACTTCGTACAAGTACCTCTTTTACTTGCAGTACTTTCTTCTCATGAATATCCACCAGATAACAGAATCATAGAATCGTAGAATGATTTGGATTGGAAGGGACCTTGAAGGGCAAGGACACCTTTCACTTGAGCAGATTTCTCAATGCCTCATCCAGTTTGGTCTTGAATACCTGCAGGGATAGGGCATCCATGACTTCTCTAGATAACCTGTTCCAGTGCCGCACCACACTCACAGTAAAAAATTTCTTCCTAATATCAAATCTTTATCTCCCCTCTTTCAGCTTAATAGCTTCATTTTCTCACCTCCATTTATTTCTGCATTTCATATAGCCACTCCTATCTATAATCTTCCCTATCTATAACCCTCTGTGGTTACAGTGAGACCTGCAGCCCATGGCAGATCGTATCACGATCAATCTGGCCCAAAGAAAAAGCCAACAACACTGGTGAGGGATAGTATTGATAGCACCCTGCTCCACTTGTCATTCCTAGAGTAGATTGTGAAGCTTAGCAAAGTTTCCTGTGGAGGAGGAAGCGGGGATGAGGGGAAGAAAAATCTGGGTTTTACCATCTGATGGTTTGGGTTAGATTTTTAACTAAGATTTTGCCAGGTTTTTTTGAGTACTTCTGAGAAAGGAGTCAGCAATGACCAGCTCAGTTACACTCTCATTTTTAGCACATCCATCACTTAATGGACAAGTTTGCCCCTTGCAAACTTAGGGGAGACAATGCCTGTATTTCATTTTCTCCAGGCATAGCTGCAAAATTAACCTCAAATAACTTTGGTTACTTCTTAATTGTGCACTAATGGGGTGTTTACTGAGTATTTCTTCCTTCACACACCATCCTCCAACCCTCTCAGCTGAGCTCAGGCCCCAGCACTGTTTGCCCATCCCCAGCTGCCCTTCGCCCAGGGATAGTTGCCCTGAAGCTGAGAGTAGTGGAAACAGGGGTCTAACTGACAGGTCTTTCAATGGCACGTAGTGTATTTCTCTGAAAGACAACGAACTAGTAAGTGAGGCACAGAGCTCCACTTCTTCACGGCTTCCCTGCCATTGGTGGTTTCCTTGATGTTTTGTGGCACCTCTGTAATGTACAGCTTTAAAGAGTCTCAGGAGGTTAAAGCCTGGTATTTCAATCAGTGGGGAGGAACAGCATTGTATCAGGACTAGAAAGCAAGGAATGTTGTGGTCTTGGCTCACGGGAATGTTTGCCATGTAGACAGTTGTAATTTACAGGGAATAAATGAATCAGTTTAGATAACACAAGAATGAGGCCAAGCCTCATCTGTCTCTGTTTTTTTTCTCCCCTCCTGCATAAAAGTAGCTGCACTACCTCCTAACAAACTTGTTTCTGCACATCTCTGTGTTTTCCTGTTTACTGTGCTCCTTGGCAGTTGCCTCACACTGCATACTTCAGGATGGATCTGTCGCTAAGCAGGGGAAGGTAATTTCCCATAAAAATGATAAATCCACATGTAGATCGAGACCTAAGCCCTGGGTGAAACAAATTTAGATTTTGACTGCTGGCTGAAATATGAACATAATATTCATCAGCTTTCAGGATGCCTGGGATCTAATAATAATCTGGGTAGGTAGTAGCAAGAAGGTTATCGAGAAGTTACATGCAAACTTCAGCAGCACATGGAATAGATCCTCCATAATCCATGGGTGCACTAAATCAGATTAGGCCATTTCAGGTTGGACTGCATGCCTTGGGGTGAATCCAGAAGGAATCACTGTCATTGGTCAAATATTGATATATTGACATACCCACTGATGTTACTGTAATTTGAGTCATTTATGAGTCTTTACTTAGCAGAGACTTAGAACTACATTAACTCAGAGCCTGAATTATCTCTGTGCCCTGAAGAGCAGGTGGCCAGTCAATGCTCAGGTGGGGATTATTGCTGCCGACAGTGTTAGAAAGCTTGCTTTGCACCTGCCTCCTCCTCATAACAAGAACACAGATAAAGAGTCCAGTTCCCTGGCACTGCCAACCAACTCCTCCAATCTTTCAAAAACAAATACTCAACCTTGACTGTAAAATAAAATAGAAAATAAGAGTTGCCACAACCTTCTATTGACTGTTGATTGGCCTGAGCACTCTCCAATAGTGAACATGAAAGATTAGATATGATTTTCCATACAGGTGTTTAAGCAAACCATTTTTTGTTTTACCAGGAGACTGAATTGTTCAAAGTTCTGGAAAATGTCTGTGTGCAGCTTTACAAGTGTACTTAGTAAAAGGAAGGCATTGCCTTATGCCTTCAAAGGTGGTGATTTACAATGTTTCCGAAATCAAGAGTTTTGTTTAAGCTTAGCAGGATGTACTAAAAGGAGATTTCTGACATGGTGTGTATATTTACAGTGCAAATACAGGGACAGGCATTTTAGAAATTAATTACTCAAAGTGATCTCACAGAGGAAATAGCCAGCACTACCAGAGATGGGTAGTCAGGATCTTCTCCTTCTTGGAGACTGATGTAAGCCAAGAGAAACTCCAACAAACGGTACGTTCCATGTGGTAAAATTGTCTTCAGGACACGGTGGAATGAAAACACAATTTCTGCTGATAGGAGATGGACAACATCCTTGGTTGTTATGCATAGATTTGAATCCCAAATTCACTAATGGTCTCACAATATTTATATATAGAAAAGGAGACAGCATTTCTGTCAAGGAAAAATTCCCCAAACTTGGCAACAGTGTTGAAAACAGTTCATGAAAACAGATCATGAAAACTTTAAGATCAGTTTTCAATAAGAACTTGCCATTTCTTTCAGTAAAAACTGTGCTATATTCTTCATATCTAAGCCTAACAATGATTTCTAACTTGTTTCTTAAATGGTTTGCTGTTCCGCAACATAGTGTTTTTCAGTTTCTCCTTTGGAGCTTCTAAAAGCAATCTTTTGCAGGAATTAGAGATGGAATTTTTGTCCCACAGTTATGGGTCGCTATTGAACAGATACCACTGCAGGTGAATTGCAGTGTCAAAGAAACTTTACTTGGACAAATAAAGCTTACTAAACTGGCAGTGAAGAGTTACAGAAAGAAAAAAATGACACAGCTTCAGCCTGCAGCATCAAAGAGAAAGGATGTAATTTCTTAATAAGGGGTGAGCCTCCAATAAAAGGCCCACCTTTGCAACACTTAGCTTAGCAAAGAGAAAGATTAAATCTGTCTCTCTGCTTTTGTCTGCAAGAATGAGCTATTTCAGAGGCTAACTATTCCAATGTGAAAGCATTTATTCAACTAAAAATTGAAAGAAAAAAAGCTACATTGGCATTGCTACCTGGGTAAAGACAGCTTTTTTCCTAATTGAGACGGACTGTTAGTTGGCTGGTTCTTTTGTGATCTGTATCCTTAAGGCTACGTAAAATCAAGGATAATACTATCCCTTACTCCAGTAGTGTGTTCACACACTGCCCTGTGATACAGTGTCCCATGAGGAGATACTGTGTTTTAGTTGCTCGCATGGCCTTGCCATGGTCAGGGTATGGAGGTAAGCTCCATAAGGTTATGGTCCATGCTGCCTCTTGAGGGTCTCCACATGGATGTTCACAAGGCCTGACAGACTACATGCATAGAAAGCTGTGGGACAGCTCTGGGCCAGATGTGAGCTCTGAAGAGCTGGCACTGGCACTCCCTCCTGTACCTGGCTCCATGCCACAACCACACATGCATGTAGGAACAAGATTAGTGGACAGCACACACCGTCATCACAGCTAGTGTGGCAAATACTTTTCCATACAATATAAACACAGCAATTTTGTCTCGTCCTTTTCTTCAGATTCACTTCAGATGGCTCTACGTGAAATTGCATTTCCTCTCTTTCATGTAGTCAATTTCTATCTTACCTTGGAGGACAATATTCTTACTATTTATACTGAACATTGATCCTAAAAGAATGCACCTTCTTTCATGATTGTTTTGAAATTTTTTCCATGATTATTCCTTTCATGGCCGGTTCCCTAGCTAATGATTTGGACTGGGAGACAATAATCTGTCTTTGAAGGCTTTCATACTTCTTGGTCTCCATGTTTTCCTTTCAGTGAGCTCTACAAATCACAACTGCCTATCCAACTTTAAGAGGAAAGCATTAAGGCCTCTTCTGGAGTTTGCTGGAGGATGCATATTCTGGTATTACATAACTGTTCTTCAAAACAGAAATACATTTACTAAGTGATGACCAACTGTGGGCTTTAGCTCATCCTAATGCCTTACTGAGTTTTAATTTGTACACAGTACCTATGTTGAAGGCCACTGTTACCACCACACAGGAGTAAGACTTTATTTTTGTAATTATGATGTTTTAATTGCTAGTGTTTTATCTCAGTAGGAGTAGATTTGTTTGAATCTCTTAAGGCTTTTGCCACTGTTTAGGTTGTAACATTCAGAATGTTCAGTGTCAGCCAGGAAGTTCAAACTGTAACTGAGTGCCCTGTTCAAGAGGGTGCGTAGTATCTACACTCATTGGTTGAACATGTCAGACTCTGTATCACTAAACAGCTGTTCACCAGAGCAAAGAGATGTTGACCTCCAAGCCTATTTGTGCATCTGTTTCTTTACCTGTGGGAAACGTGTTCAGTTTTCCTTTCCAATAATGCAGAACAGAGGTCTACCTCTCAAGTTTCTTACATTTCTGCAAAACATCCTAACCCTGTACTAATCCAAGGTGGCTTGGCATCAGTGAGCAGGGGCTGGAGTCCTGACCACACCATACCTCCATATGCTGCAGTAGAGAGGAGGAAATAAGCTGCTTAAAGGACTGGCCTACCACAAACTTGATTCCTCTCTGGGCAAAGGCTATCTTGGTCTTTCCAAGCACACACTGTATCCCTTGCTGCCCATCTCTGTACTGCCTTCATTCAGCCCCTGCAGGGACAACGTGAATGAGACCCAAATGTTAGGTGACAGCCAAAGGCTCAAAATAAAAATACAGTGATGACGTCAGTGCCTATCTGGTACTGTGTTTGTCATATGGGTCTATTGCAAAGAAATCTAAAAAGTTAGGATGGGTGATAAATGATAGGAGCAAATAAAGTGTATTTCCCTGTTTCAAACTATACCTCAAACAACAAAGAGAAAGTGAGAAAGGGGGAGGGATAGTGGAGGGTCTTATATTCTTCATGCTTGGCTGAACCTTAGACAGGGTGAGAGAGATCATGGATACATTGTGAGGGAGTTCGGTGAAAACACACACTATTGACTCTGAGCTTACTAGTCTGAGGCTGTGCATGTACTGACAGAGGGTTGAGTCCAAGCAAATACTCCTGGCTGAGAGGAAAAGCCCATGTGTGTGTCAAGCTGATAAAGCTACTGATCCTGCTACAAGTGAGCCTGCATGGCAGCATGCTCCTCCATGTAGACATGCAGCCCCTATGGGTACTGTACTCCCCTGAGCTCTGCCTCTATTTCAAACTGCCCTTGGGAATAGGCAGTTTTCTTGTTATAAATTGGTGGCTACAAAGCTTCCTTTCTCCCATATTGTGCCTGTTTAGACTGTCGTGTCTGTTACAGCCATGAAGGGGCTTTTTCTGACATATAGAAACCCTTATTTCCAATAAACATTCCTAATTCAAGAGTTTCTGGAGGTGTTTATGGATGGTAGAACAGCACAAAGCACTATGAAGTGTCTCATGGCCATTGGACAAAATCCATTCTCCACACACTACACTCAGAGAGACGTAGAACAACCTTTCTCTTAGACATATTTTAAAAATCCCAGGAAAATTACCAGACACAACATTTGAGAATGGCAGTTTAACTGTATATTTAGTCCCACAGCCATTGTTCTACAAGACTCAAGGGTTGGTTGGATGAATGCTGCTGGATAGCATCCAAAATCTGTTGCTTCTGGTACCAGGAAAGGTGGTGTTGACATAGAAAAGAGTGTCTGTATAGTTGATCAATGAACATATTGACTGAGTCCTGATGTCAAATATGATGGATTAAACTTTGCACCTGATATCTGTGAACCTGACACTACATCTAGACTAATACAGTATTAGCATAGTGTACAGCCAGTCAGTCTCAACCTGATGATGTCTTTCAGACTGGTCTGCCAGTCTTGGAGCTGTTTTCTACACTTACCTAGATTCCGTGTCATCCTTCTAACAACACATCCGTATCTGTTTTTTTAATCATCATCAGAAGGCTTTTCTCACTTAACCTTCCCACTGGAATAGCTTGTTTCTTGTCCAAGTAGTGCGCATTGAGACTTGGTGAATTTCAACTGTTGTGTCCAGATAACACTAGAGTATTCTTCCACAATTACATGTTCTGCAAGAACCACAACCACATTCACCTGGAAGCTAGTAGTATCATTTCAATCAGCCCATCACTTTCGAAGTCTTCACTGGCTAAGGGAGCAGCTAATTTGTGGCTTTGTGATGGGGCACGATAGGGTGCACTATTACTGCTGTCTATATTGCTGCTCTGGATATGAGTTATTAAAAAAGTACATGAGAAACCACTACCATTATAGGGAAAATCCCCATGCCTTTGCTGTCCTGGGGTGCAACGTGGAAATAAAGATCTTCTTGATGTGCTTAGATGAAACCATGGTTTCCAAGTAGGCGTATTTCCTGAGTGATTAAGCCAGGTGATTCTAAAAATATTATCTTTGAAACAAAAATGAATCAGCAGGGATTTTGGCTTATGCTTGTTACTGGGAAACTGAAGTGTTTCCAGCGTGGCTTTGCCTCTCACTCCAGGAAGTCTTTCCATGCTTTTCAAGCGCGACTACAAGACCACAAATGAGAGGTCGCTCCGGCTGCGGCCCGGGCCGGGGCACGGGGCGGGAGCTGTCCGTGGTGCTGCCCCGGAGACGGGGGCGAGGGAGAGCTGTGTGAAGGGGGTGTGCGTATGTGTGTGGACGTGTATGAATGTGAGGGTGTGGGCAGGTGTCTACAGGTGTGCACGTGTGCGATTGTGCGTAGGCTTGTGTGCAAGTGTGCATCATTGTGGGTGTTCCTGCATGCCTATGTGTGTAAGAGTTTATGCATGGAGATGTGTGCGTATGTGTGTGGGTGTGCAACTGTCAATCTGTTTGTGTGTGTCAATGCGCGTGGGTGTGTGTATATGTGTGTGCCTGATTGTAGGTGAGTATGAATCATAGAATGGTTTGTGTTGGAAGGGACCTTAAAGCACATCCAATTTCAAACGCTCTGCCATGGGCAGGGATGCCTCCTACTAGATCAGGCTGCTCAACGCTGTAAACCAACCTGGCCTTGAACACTTCCAGGAAGGAAGTATCCACAGCTTCCCTGAGCAATCTGTCCCAGTGTCTCACCACCCTCACCAGCATTAAGTTCTTCCTAATATCTAATATAAATCTTACCTCTTCCAATGAGTGAAGGCTTATATGGCTGTGTGCACACACAAAGGGGTACATGTACACGAAACAGACATTCAAGTGTGTATGTGTGCATGCAAGTGCACGGGTGCCCACAGAAGTGTGTATGAGTATGTGCATGTTCTGAGGTTAACTTGTTTATATGTGTGCTTATATGGTCACCAGTGTGTGCAGGGATGCACGCACATGTCTGCAAGTGTGTGGGTGTGTCTAGGTGTTCATGTGGATGCATGTATGTGTATATGTATCAGCCTATGTACAAGTGTGCCTCTGAGCTTGTGGATGAGTTGTCTGCATGTGTACATGTGTCTGTGTGTCTGAACATATATGCATTCATATGCATTTGAGTGAGCTTGACTTCACGCATGTGTGAACAGAGATATGTGCAGGTGTGGATGCTTGTGAGTATATAGGCTTATATCTACTTGCAAACATGTACTTGCCCACAGAGAAGGCTGGTTAAGTAACAGAAGAATTTTTCAGTGAAAAATGCATAATTCCTTAGCGGTGAATTATCTTTGTTGCATTCAAAAACATACTAACATGACAATGATGAATGAAAATTATGACCTCGTAGCAACAGACGAGGAGAGGGCTGAGGTATTCAACAGCTTTTTTGCCTCAGTCTTCATTGGCAACCACTCCCCTCACTCCTCCCGGGCTGATGAACAACTAAACGGGGACCAGGGGGATAAAGAACCTCCCACTATAGGGGAAGATCAGGTTTGTGGCCATCTGAGGAACCTGAACAAATACAAGTCTACGGGCCCTGATGAGATGCATCCCGAGTCCTGAGGGAATTGACTGATGTGGTTGCCAAGCCACTCTCCGTAATATCTGAAAAGTCATGGCAGTCAGGGGAAGTCACTTGTGACTGGAAGAAGGGCAACGTTTTGCCCATTTTTAAAAAGCCTAGAAAGGAGGACCTTTCAGAACTACAGACCAGTCAATCTGTGCCTGGGAAGATCATGGAACAAAACCTCTTAGAAGCTATGTTAAAGTGTATAGAGGACAGAGAGGTGTTTTGAGACAGCCAGCATGGCTTCACCAAGAGCTAGTCTGACCAATTCATGGCTTTCTGTGATGGAATGACTGTATCTGTGGGCAAAGGAAAAGCAATGGATGGAATCTGTCTAGACTTCTGTAAAGCCTTTGACACAGTCCCCCACAGCATACTTCTCTCTACATTTGAGAGGTACAGATTTGCTGAGTGGACTATTCAGTGGATAAAGAATTTGTTGGATGGTCACATCAGTGACAGAGAGCACTCAGAGAGCAGTGGTCAACTTTTTTACAAAGGCCCATAGTGATAGGATGAGGCGGAATGTCTTTAAATTGGAAGGAGGAAGATTTAGATTAGGCATTGAGAACAAATTCTTCATTATGAAGGTGAGTGAGGTGCTGGCAGAGGTTGCCCAGGGAAGTTGTGGATACTCCCTCCCTGGAAGTGCTCAAGGCCAAGTTAGATGGGGCCTTGAGCAGCCTTGTCTTGTGGAAGGTGTCCCTGCCCATGGCAAGGGGGCTGGAACTGGATGATCTTTAAGCTCTTTTCCAAACCAAACGATTCTATGATTCTATAGATTCTATAGACAAAATAGTGAGTGGTTAAAATTTCAAACAGCAACAAAAATCAGCATCTTTATTTATCATAATAGAAGCTCTCTGTTGAAGCCAAGACATTCAGCTCTACTATTAATATTTAAAGGTTTTGTCATTTTTATATCTTATCATTATAGATACAGAGTGAGACTCTTGGTGCATCTCTTGGAAGTTCCCTACAGGTCTACAGTTTTCAAACCCCACACAAGACAGAAAAGTCAGTATGAGCCCAAGGAAACAGTAAGAGCTACTGTTGCCTTCATATCGCTCTAATTTTCCTGTTAGAAATACCACAGAGAGACTTTTTTTTTTTTATAACAGATTGAAATATTTCAGAAACCTTTGAGTGATTCTGGTGATAATTTTCTCTCTGCTTGATGCTGTTAGAGAGCAGAACTTGTCCCATTAGTTGTTGTAGTATTTCAGTCATGTAATAGAAATGCTGCTGGTTATTTAACAACTTGCTGAAAGAAACACCACCCTATACACATATATGTGTGTATATGTATGTGTGTGTGTGTATGCATGTATCCTGCCAAGCTTGATTTATTACTGTGAATACAGGCACCTGTGTAAGTTGCTGCCCAGCTATAGAACTGAGTATTTAAACTGTTCCTAGACGCCAGAGAAACTAGCTAGCAAAGGGCATGGCAAAACTCTTCAGCAAAACTCATTTCACAACTGATGATATATGCCCCTTTTCTTCCTCTCTTGGCAGCATTTCTTCTGCTGTCCAGCAGCTAGAAATCCATTCCTGGATCTATTCAACAGAGATGTGGCCTGCTCACTCTGTTTTGTTCTGCTGTTGGCAGGTACCTCCTGGTGCCCATGCTCCCTTGTAATTAGGTGAATTGTTAAGAATCACCTTTAGCCTAGCAGGTGTTTCACTGACAGCAGAATGTCTATCCCCCATTGCAAAAAAAATATGAATTTGGGTCAGAAATTCCATCTCTCCTTGGGGTAGTGGGAGGGTTCTTCGTGGACAATTCATCATTCATGATATTCATTTACAACTCATCTCATGTAGCAGAGTTACACAAATGCAAGCACAACTAAGTGACTGTCGAGAAGCCACAAGCCTTTTTGTGTGTATCTCTCCATGTAACTTGATGGTATCCTGTGGGTTAGCAAATCCTTTCCTAGGATCTTAGCGTAGGGAATGTGACAAAGCCACCGGGGTGCTGTTTTGGTCCACAGGATGCCCACAGCAGCTGCTCCAGCTCTGGCTAGATCTGGAGTACCACTGGGGCAGCTGCTGGTGGGCTTTGCTCTCACTGAGGATCTGGAGATGCCGTTCCTATTGCCTCCTGCTCTTGGTTTGAACCTTTCAGTGTCTTCGTGTTGACCTTTGCGTACTTACCATCCTCTTACTGAGTGAAATGGGAGTGTAGTTCTTACCTCTTTGTTTCAGAGAGCAGTTCATTGTCCACTCTGTTTTCTAACAACATAAATAAGGAAATCATTTCATCATTATTTGTTTGTTTGGCTGGTTTTTAATAGGGACGCAGGGCAGCTGCACAGAGCTCTCAGAGTTTCCTTAGAAAACTTCAGTCTGTGAGAGGGCAGAGAATGACAATGTACTTTGCTCTCTGTGACTGGCAAGACTGGCAACTAGATATATAATGTGTTGCCAAATGACAAGGGAATCTACCATATGATCAATTAGCCTTTCATCAGTTTACTAATTTAATGTCATTTTGGGTTTGTGACACCATCAGAGAGCTCAAATGACCAAGGCTGGGGATATGGCTAGTCTCAGTAAAGAGCATCTGCTCAGCCCCATGCCTACATCCTGTATCTCAGAGGTGGAGGTGCCTGAGAGGAGGTGGGGGTTTAACTTTGCTCCTGTCCTCAGCAGATTCATGCTGCTAGGCTGAAAATAAGTAAAGGGAATTACATGCAACTAAAAACATTTGTTATTATTTACAATTTAATTCAGAATATATTTTTATAGAAACCAGAGAAAACAAAACAAAAAAAAAAAAACACCAGCCCTTCTAGGACCCCTGAATGTAGGAAAGGTATTAATTTTAGCTAATTACTTGGCCCATTGCCTGGAGGACTCATACTCTGATATTTTCTTTTCCACCACCTTCAGAATGCAAAATGAGTGATTATCCTTACTTTACAGATGAAACCTGAAATACAAGGAGGCAAATTGTAGGGCCAAATTGTAGACCAAGGCCCCACCTACTTGGTTTTTCAAGCTTGCTTTTCGCTTCACTTCTGTTCATGCAGGCAGGACTCTTGGCTTCCTCTTTTCCCCCTCCAGCTGAATTTTTTGATGAAGATTAGTAATCAGGATATGAAAGGTAAATAGCGCTTCCTACCCAACCATCTCTGTCAAGATAAATACCTCTCTGTGAATAAGATTGACATCAGGAATACAGCTGAAGATACAGTCTGAAGGTTCAGCCCTGCAGGATCGTTAGGAATATTACTGTCCTGACCTAATGAGGTACCACTGATCCTAAACAACGTCTAGGACAAAAGACTGGAGGGGGATTGGCTGAACTCACCCTGCTGCCAGCAGACTTCTGACAACCCATTAAGGTTATAGTTATTCAGTCTTGTTCAGACAGTCTTTTTTTCCCTTTTTTCCACCACTCCCCGCCTCTCCCCAACAGCTCCCAGCTAATGAGCAGAAAGTGTATTTTTATTTTGCACAGGGAATGTATGGCTAAATAAGTGTCTGCATGGCTCTGGAAGGAGAGGACAAGAGACCAGAGGTCTTTCAGAAATGTCCCCCTCATCTTCATTCCTCAGGCAGATGCTTGGCTGAGGACCCCTCCTCAAGGGGATAGCTGAGGATTTGAGGCTAAATCTGTTGCGCATCGCGCCAGCTGAGACAAAGCAGCCTGGCCGCGCTGCTTCCCCTCTTTTGCAAAAAAGAGCAGAGATGAAGAAGCCAAGACCCAGCTTGGCATGTGCCTTCGGCTCCAGCCGCTCCTTGGATGTGGCCACCACCGTGTGCCTCCATCCAGTTTTACTATAAAAACTCTCGAAGGTGCCAGTATTTCTGTCTCTGTGTCTGCCCCCCTCTCCTCTCCCCGCCCCCCCGCCACTTTCCCTCGTACTTTACTAAGTGATTGGAGTTGCCCTCTTCCTTTTGCATCTTCCCACCTCCTTCAAGCTCTCTCTTCAGCGACAAGCAGCATCACTAATTGCTTTTTAGGGTCTCTTTTCTGCTCTCTGTTCAAAATTCACGGGGCATTCCCCGGCCCCATTATGCTCCTTTCTGAACCTTTTCAGCTTCTTTTACAAACTTAGCACTTTCTACGCTTCTGTTAGCCTTTGCGAAAAAAAAAAAGTGTTTTTGTTTTGTTTTTTTTTTTTAGCAAGAAGGTTCCCTCCCTCTGCAGCTCCCCTCCCTGCCAGAAAAGCACACGCACGGGTCCGCCTCCCATTGAACGGGGGGCTTTGTGCGGGGAATTTCCGGAACACAGGCCAGGGCTGGAGGCGCAGTGTGAGTGGAGGGGCTTTGGGCAAAGAGCCTCCCTTAAGCCCACCCCATTACCACGGTCACTGTTTGCCCTGAGCTCTCTAAAAGGACTATTGTTGGCTGTTGCCAGGTATTCCCTAGCAACACTTAAGCCAAGCTGCCTCTCCTATTTATGGCAGAAACTTTTCAAAGGTCTCCAAAACACGTGCTTGTCATCTTGGGAGAATACCTTCAAAAAGACACAGAGGGGGCAAAAAAATAATCCCAAGTGCTTGCTTTAGTCGAAATTTGTGTGTTGCGGTGTTTTTCGATTTCTTGTCATTTACCTTGGATCAGCAACCCAAACAATTGTAATTTGAAAAAATCCTCTCCTTCACCATCGTCCAGCCTCAGTCCCCATCAGTATCAAGACTTTCTGTTGACAGGTGGGTTGGGGGGGCATTCATAGGATAGATGAGCCTTTGCTACATTTTTAGAAACTTCTTGCGCAAAAGATTGTTTCATTATTTTAAGATAGATTTTGGGTTTTTTGTGTGTGCCAGAGCCTTTGCGAGAACCACCCTACTGCTTGAATTGTCTATGGCGAATGGCCTGTTACCAAGGGGAGTGGAGGATTTGGGAGTTGCATGCCAGTACAGCATAGACGCAGCATCACTAAGTTACATCAAACTATTGATGTTAACACTTACAGTGAATACTGTGTTTGAAAACATAAGTGTACATGTGTGTTTTGATTCCGGGAAGGACATAATTCCAGACCTACGTTTCTGCAATCAGTTTGTCAGCTATAAACAGCCAGTGGTCCAGTCAACTTCAAAGATGGAATTATGCTGCTGCATCTCCAGAAAAGGTGCACACACATTTTGATGACAGAATGCAATATGTGACAGAAAAGATCTTTACAGTAAGTCTTCCTTGATAGAAAGGATGCTCTTTGTGAAGCATGTTGTACAAAGGGTTCTAGAGTAAACTGATGTCTTTGCCTACTAATGTCATATTACATGCAGATAGTTACTGTTGCAAAGCTGCGAAATTATTGTCACTGCTGGGAAAATACTATCAGACAACGGGGAAACATAAAGTAAGGTCAGAATTTGCAAAGACAGCTGAAGCAGTTGTGGTACCTAACTCAGTGAATTTCAGTGGGTCTTAAACTTCTCTTGAGTTATCTACCTGTGTATCTATTCTAGCAGTGGACGTATTTCCACTACTGTGGAGGACACCACATTGATACAACATCAGTACCATGTCTGGAGTAATAAACTGAAGTTTTCCCATCTGCAAATTCATACTGGGTTTCCTGACATGTCCTTTAAGGTTTCAGTAATCAACATGACATCCTCACCTGGGAACATGTTTCTTAGCTGTAACCTCCAAGCTACTGTGGTGGCCCTAAGAGCTGACTGCACAGAGCTGTGCAGGAGGCCAATCTGAGAGAGTTGTGCACAGCGTGAACACCTGGGAGGCCTTCGGAAGCAAAGCATCAGGAGCGAAATGAGACTGGTGCTTTCAGAGAGCTTCTGGTCTGACAGGGAGATATTATGCTGCCTTTTACCACTCCCTTTCCAGAGTAGATGACAGAGGTTGGAGTTGCCTCTCTTGTTCTAACTGAGAACCTGTAACTATTGCATACATGTTATTCCTTTTGCATGTGATCTTGGGTTACTGCCTGCTGTGGTGACCTGCATCAGGTTTGTAGGAAGATCAGTGCATCTAACAACATAATAATTCTCTTTTAAGACCTATAACTATGAAGCTACTCAGTCAAGGAGAGCGTGTTATTACTCCAGAATGACATGCACATTTTGTGAATATATATCTGTTTGCATGCTGGTGTCTCCACAGAGAAGTAAAATATAGTATGCTCATCAGTCTACAACTGGTCCTGGTGCTTCTCCATTCCCATCTGCCACGGAATAATCCCTGTTCTCAACTCGGCCTTCAAAACTCAGTTTTGTTTCTGTTTATAGAGGTACTGTAATTAGAAGAAGCTGCATTTCCTGTGTTAACATATTCCCCTGCAGAGATTGACATTAGAGCGAATGTAAATGGTTTCATGAAGTGCAAGATTAGGGCTGTTTAAATAATTGTTGTAATTGAAAATATGTGTAGTATTATCTTTCAAGATGTTTTAGATTAAATTAATGAAGTTCACATCTGGAGGAGCAGATCTTAACCCTTTCTGTGATTCTGATCCCTTAATGAGGAATCTGGAGCTCATATTTTTGGTCCAGCCCTCATAACACAATCGTTCTTAGCTTAGAAAAATACTTTTTCTTAACCTTTGATATTTATTCTGTTAATCTCTGGATTACAGCACTCGGCTTAAAGAACATACAGCATAAACTAGCAGTTTGATGTGTGAAAAGTCAAACCCATAGTCCCTATAAAAACCAAGAGAGTATATAAGACCTGATAGAGATGTCTGTCTTACCCTGCATTTAGTTAGCAAGCAGAATAAAAGGCAAGGTTTTAATTTATGAAACATACACCCTTGTGCTTAAGCAATGTGGAAAAAAAGGCATTTGTATTCTTTGCAAAGTGTCTCCCAGCTTCTTAGCTATTTTAGCCCCATGACACCAACTTACCTATCTTTGCTGTAAATGTGCTCAAATAACTTAAAAAGAGGCATGAAAAAAATGGCATCCCTCCAGAGGGACTGATCATTCAACATTTTCTATTTATTTACAAGGGTTAATTTCTAGCTTCTTTCTTTGCAAATGGGTGGCATGCATCCTAAAGGTGATTTTATAAGCCAGATAAAAATGATGGTTCTCAAGTGAAGAGAGACATACAAATCTGGGCAAGCTGTTCTTCTGTGGACAGGCTTCCTTAGAAATACCTGTAATCACACCTGTTTGCCTCTCTCCAACTGCATACTTGTGGAAAATACCCTTGAAAATGGTGTATGCAGCCATCAGTCATTGTTTCCAAACAGCCAGCATAACTGTTGCATGCATTTCAAAAAAATGATCTACTAGCACAAATATTCACTGTGTGTTAGTTTGACAAATAGTCATTGGTATACATGCCAGTGCTCAAAGTAATTCTGAGGTATACTTTTCAGCTTCTACTGAAATAAATTACACACTTGTCTACGTTCTTGATGTTACAATACTTTTACCTAAAATCACTTTCTCTCTCATCAAAGGAGAGGTCTGGCTTAAGTCACAACTGTATTCCTAAACACATAAGTATGTGCCTTGCCATGATGTGTAAAAATCTCTACTTCCTTAAAACTCGAATCCCAACACTTAAGGTTCTGGTCCCCTAGGAGTGCGGATTGTTATTCCTTCTGTGTTTGTATGAAAGTCATCCTTGGACAGCAAACTGTGTCTACAAGTTAAATTTAATGCATATGAAAACTTATGGTGACTTCAGTATAACACATCTATATAAACACAGATTCAGTCTCTTTCATGCTACCAAGACACTCAGTTTCAAAGAGAATGACTAATTTTCTCTGTATTTTCTTTATTGTCCATCCTTCTTGTTGCATACAGAGCAACGCACACAAGCACATGTACATAAACATCACCTAGGAACTTAACATTCATGAAATGCCTTGGGATGAGAATTCAGAGGAAAGAAAGCTTGCCCTCTCCCTGTCAATAATCAATGGTAGTATTTGAGACTTCAAATACTTCAAAAGGCCTGGCTCTAGCAAGCTTCCAGTCTGACTGGATCCAAGGTGGTGTGCTAAGAAAGAGTTTTCTCATCCATATCAAACATTTTCTCATCCATAGTTCATTTCAATTTGAAGACATCCATGGTTCACATCAAGTGTGAAGCTGAGTCAATCAGATCACTGGCAATATGACCAAATTTGCAAAACAGCACTTCAAAAACTGACTGAGTGTTTAGGGTGAGATATCTTGAATGAGCTTGGTTTGCAGAAAGCATTGAAAACATCCTTCAAGAAAATGAAACTTCTGAAATATTTGTTCTTGTAAATTCAACCACTAGGATCTTCAGGCTCACAATCTCTGTAAATCTTGATCCAGTTCACCTTTAAGCAACAGTTCAAATAGAAATCAGTAAACACAAGAAACTGAGAGATGATGACCGGTGCGAAATAAGGTTGACCTCACCACACTCCCTAGGAGGTGCTTGGCTGTCTCACAGAGAACATGTCCCACATTTGAAACAGCTGGTTCTAGTGGAAAAGCCAAGGATATAAACTTTTGGGGAGACTATGTGTCCCTCTCAGTGCTAAGCTTTCTGCAGAGACTGGTAGAGGCCTGATGCCAGAGGGTATTCTTGTCTTTCTTCCATCCAATTTACTGTTCCTGCAGATGTGGAGTTGCAGAGCAAGCTCCACTCACACAGAAAGCAACTAAAGAGGCTTTTAAATTAGCAGTCATTGTTTGCTGACTTTCTTATCCTTTTCACAGTCACTTATGGGCTTCCAGACAAAATATTTCCTCCAAATAGACCTGGTCTGATGCATTTTTTGTTGTGTTGAAAGTGCATATTTTTGCAGTATCCACCTCAGAGGAAGGGTGCTAATTTTCAGAGGCACAGGCAAGGCTGAGAGCTAGAGGCCATAACATCCTGAGAGTGAAAACCAAGAGTGAAACCTGAGAGGTTTAAGAGCTCCCCACTGCTCCGTTTGCTTCACTTCTTGAATCAGCAGGAGCAGTTGTTTCTCACAGGCCAATGGTCCTACTACAACAGCAGGATTTTTGCCTCTTTGAGAGGCAGTATTTTCCAGCTACTGATGAGCTCTTACTGTCCTGCACAACCTCTGCTTCACGGCTGATAACCACAGGCCAGCAAAGCACCATTGAAAGGTTGTTGACCCCTGTCTAGTCCATCCCTTTGCCCTGAAGGCAGTGTCAGCTAAAGAACCATTCATGGGTTAATAGACTTAAATGTACAGCACCACTATCGTGGTTGTACAGCAGTGTGCTCACAGCTGATTTTACTTATTTATGTATGTTTTTGAATCACAGATTAGTTAAAAACCTACTGTTTTAGTAGGACCTTCACAGTGTATCTCTGTGGGTTGGCTCTTGGCGTAAGAGTGAAAGCTGCTATAGAGAAAGTGAAGGGTAAATGCTGCTTTGTTTTGAGTGTATTCACAGCTGGAAGTTTCTTACTTCTTCCTCTCCATCAGCAGAAAACTGTGACAGCTCTCAGCTTTCAAGTTACATATTGTATATTTCCTATTTGTGTTTAGTATTGAAAATGTTTCTTTAAACAGGTGCTCTCTAATATGTTGGGCCCTGGAGCCAGAGCACAGAGAGGTTGGTGTTGCCGACACTGGGATGAGAGAAAGGTCTTCTTCCCAAAAGACTGGGAAATATCTTGGTCTTCACCCTGGACACAAATTATGGTGTGATGTATTTCCTTAAGCCTGGAATACAGAGGTGTGCTTACACTTGTTTTTAAAGCTGAAACCATGATGGGTTTCCAAAATCAGGATATCAGCACATTATGTGTGGAACTAGAGATACTTCCATCATGAGGGCACAATGTTATTATGAGAATTCAGCTTTAGCACAGTGGAACTCTGTCCTTATTTAAATCTTCCAGACACTTCCATGATGATGATAATAATACCTTCATGCTGGATCTGCTATATGCCCTTCCAGTTCCCCTCTCTTCAAGTCAGGAAAAAAGGAAAATAAAACTGAATCAATCAGTAAGGTGAATGTGACTGCAATATCCAGAACTCTTTCAGTTATGACTGAATTACTGGGGATGCAACTAACAATAAATAATGGAAACAGGAACACATATAGATTAATCTGTAATTATTTTTCATAAGATAGCTGACATCCTTGTGGAAGACCAACTCTGTAGCTCTGTCCTTGCTTTTCCTATTTGCATTTATTTTTATTGAAAACCATTCACAAACAGAAACTACAAATTTTCCAAGACGACTATCATCAGGACCCATGCTTTGAACAAAAAAATAGTTTATAAAGTGATTCTTTTATAGATACTTTTGAACTGGTTATATATCCTGCTGAAATCCATAAACAAATCCTCATAATTATTCCTATATGGAAACTGAAATGAAGACAAAGATCTCTCTTCAAAATCTGCTTAGTTTTTCAGGTTTCTTTTCTAGCTTGCATTTCCAAAGATTAACTTTTCTCTTTCAAACTGCATTAATAGCATTAGGGCTCAATTAATCAGATTCAAAATTTGGAAACAAAGACAGTATTTTGCCTGTATAATCACTGCAAAGCCATATACCAGGATCTTTTCTTACCAGCCTTTTTAATGATTATTTCAGTCCAGATTTTGTTTTAAAGGAATCATGGAAATCTAGGCTTTGAATTTTGCAAATGAGCTTGCTGCCCAATGCACTTCTCGGCAAGATAAGGGCAGAATGGCATTTGCAGAAATGCTTAGCTATCTCTCTAACAGTCCTGTTTGGTTGTGGGCCCCTTGGTAACAGCTTGGCAAATCTGCAAAAGGAATGCAACTATATAGTTGTGTGTGGTTTGTTGAGTCATTATAGCCTCCAAATTGCACAGCAGATCATTAATCATAGGCCAAGATAGGCAATCACTGCAGAAACCTGATGAAAAGGCTCCAGAATAATGCCTGCTAAATCATGTTTAACATGCAGACCTTGCCTGTGCAGATATGGAAAGGGGGAGGTAAGGAAAAAAATCATTCCCCTTTTAGGAAAGAAAACTTCTACTTATCTTTGATTTGCATTCAGCCCTCCCTCAATAGTCCTTAAGCCTGTTATTTAATTCATTTTGGTGCCAGGTCCCATCACAAAGCAAAAACCCTAACCAGGACCTATGCAGTCTATGACCTCCAAACCCCCTGTCTTTTCTTGTCAGCTCTATGTCATTTGTGCAGTTGAACTCTACCAATTTGAAATGCTGACCTCTTCCATAGACAACCTTATTCTCCTTGAGTGAAAGAAAGGGCCAAGGCCTACAAACCACTCAAGCGAGAGATGGCAAGAAAAGAGAAAAGTGGTTGACTCGTAAATCAATTTCCACAGCCCACCCAAAACCCACACGGACAATAACGACGGTATTTTTTAAAAGTTGTGTTGTTGTGGTTTTCTTAATTGAGCTCACTCTCCTTAGAGAAAGTTTTGCACAAAGAAAAATTGTTTGTTCAGGATGGAAAATCAGACTAGATCCTACTCACAACCCACTTCAAATCAGGGTATATTTATATCAGACCGCCATTCCCACCTGTCATCCCTGCAGAAAAGGAGTGCAGACTCACAAACAGGTCTTTGTCCGTGCTGGAAGGGGTGGCAATATCTAAAGAAAGAGAAACATTTGAGGCATAAACGCATGCTCAGGCCATGCAGTACCAGTATGCAGGAAGAGCGATGGAACCTGATTTTGTGCCATACAGCCTGCCCACGGGACCTAGCTGTACAGCTCTGTCTTTGGGTTCCTGCAACCCCACACGTCCCTGTGGCTTGTGCAAAGCCCCTGGTGTGCTTTGAGTGGGGAAGGAACATGAGCATGTATGGGCTACACTGAGCCAAGCACATGCATTGTGTGACAGGTAAGCAAGCATCCAGGAACACAAACCAGCTAGAAACCTGCCAGCACACAGTGAGGTAAATTTTTAGAGTCATATTTCGCTCTATTTCATTCTGTCTATGTATTCACTTGGAAAGGTTTCCTACTCCTCAGGTGGTTCTCACTGGATTCAATGATTGAGTCTTTGAGCGGCAGAAATGGTCTGGAGCGCATCATGCTCCAGGCCCCCAACCCCATGGCTTTCAGATGCCTGGATCTGGCCATGATGTTTCTTACTGGACAGTCACATCTCTGTGTTTAAGGCTGGGACATCCTTAAACAGCATTACTCACCTTCGCAATGGGAATGAGGTGTCCTCTCCTGCAAGGCTGGTGTGTCTCAGTCCTGCTCTCCCACGATTGCAGTCCCCTGGAGCATGGAAGAGCTAGTTAGTCTCTGTCAGCAGAGGCAGATCTAACTCTTAGCTTTCACATAACAAATGGATCTTCTACGATTTCTCATTGATCAGGCTCAGATTTAAATGCACCCAAAGTTTACTGCTGCTTGCAATATATGTGGACAAGTCCATGGCAGAAAAAATTCTCTGGGAGGAATCAAATGCAATAGCCCTGCCTTTGGATCATCACATCCTTGAGTTGTATATAATTGAAGGTGATATGACCATGTGCTACCCTTTTTTTTTTTTCCTTCAGCCTCTGGCATTGGCCATTTCTGGACCACTCAAACCCTCTCTCCAGCTTCTCTTTCTTGAAACATAATAATGATACTTTGGGATCTCAAAATCCTTGATACCTTACAAGCGAAATATAGTGTGATGTGTTGTTATGAAGGTAAGAAAGTTACTCCAGAAGAGAAGTACCTACAACGGCAGACTAACTCCTCCAAGGAACATGGCCGGTAACATTACATTTTCTCTAAACAGCTGTGAAAATGCTGGTGAGATACAGTCAATGGGAGGGGTTACTCATCTGGGTGAGCAGATGCTCCTAAAGAATCTGCCTGTGGAGCTTGCTCAGCCAGTGTGCCCTCATTGGATCTGTTCTTGCTTGCTGTGGGGTTTACCACCTCTGAGTCCTTGGGCAGAAGGGAGATTTGAAGCTGTTTATACCACTTGACCCTCCATCCAGATGACCTTCCATCATCTGGGGCCAGCTGATGCTAAGCAGTAAATTACATTCAGTGGCATGCTGTCTTACTTCTCAATGGCTTTTTAGTGCGAGAGTCGCAGTCCATAGACCAGGGCTCATTACATACTGCTACAGCAGCTGGAGCTAAGGGGAGTGTCAAGCTCATTACCTTTTATAATATGCCCACCGATGGAGCTAGGTGTGCTGTAGATGGATTTGTCAGAGGCCAGCACTTTTGTTTCGAGGTGAAACCCTGCATTAATCTGACAGGCAAGACTCCACATTATGCAAAAGGAGGAATTCAAAAGGAAACAGATGCACGTAGATAAAAATAATCAATGTTTTCGCAATCTGAACCTTGGAGTGAAGCAGCATCTCTGGCAGTTGAAAAGACATATCCTATCCTTCCTCATCCTTTTTCTCACCGAACCAAAGCTTACAGAAAGCAGTTAGTGAAGTTTCATTCCAGTTCAGTGAAATCCTAATATGTTATAAAGTTTTCAGCAATAATTTTCTTAGCTTTATTAGCCAGCTCGGTGTACGTCATTGCGTAGCTCAGGAAATCAGAGATGACTTTGTTTCTGAATGTCTAAAGTTATGCAGCAAACCCTGTATTTAAATCTGCTTGTGTGTATTCTAGCACACATTTCCATGTAAAGCTGATCTTGCAACACCTTTTTGTTTGGAGTACAGTGCAACATTATTTCAATAATGTGCATTCACCCAATTTTCCATACTCAAGAAAAAAATGTCACATGCCTGTAAAGGAGAGAAAATGGCAAAACTAAAGAAGAAAAATGGCTGTGCCTAGGCTCCATGGCTAAATAACGAATTTCTTGAATCTGCCCATTAATATGTAGATCTTTTGGGAAAAAGAACCTTAGAATATATAATGGTGATGAATTCAGAAGAACAAGGTCTGTAGCCTTGCTGGCTACTGTCCATGTAGTTCAGCAGTGGGCAGCTGAACTGGCAAATTTAAGAATAACCTATTTGCAATTGCAGATTGTGTTCCTGGGAGTTTCGTTGCTTAAGATCTTGGAGGATAAGAGGCTGTTCCGAACTTCTGAGCTCATTAGTGCTTATTGGTTATAGCCACTGGGTTACCAATGGTGTACAATGTCTCTGCTAGAAGATAAAGAACAGTTCACAGAGCTAGGAGGAGGTGGACTTAAAGGAATACACTGACATCATAAACCTTGTCCTTTCTGTGCCCTTTGATTCACATTTCACACATCCATCCCTATTAGAAAAAGTAGACTGTTGTATGCTAGCTGGGAATATAACACAGGTCCACCACTGAGGTTGCCAATTTTAATTTCCTGCTTTCTTAGATAGGGATATGGCAAGGATACATGTGTGTTGTCTCAATTACAGCAGTAGCAGCTATCAGGCATGCATTTAACTGTGGTGTTAATATGGCACATGCTCCTAGTTGTGTCTCACAGAAGTAGTTCCGCAGCCCTTGCTTCTTTTCATGCTGTGGAGGCATCTGGCACAGCTAGATGCTTGTTTGGGTTATTTAATTGCTTCTTTGCCTGCCTTATGCAAACTGCATTTGCAGTTGGGTCTGACACGGGCTTTTGGGCAGTCAGACCCATGACTACATAGAATTTAGTAAGCACTCTGCTCTGTCCTGAAGGCAGTATTTCACATAGTCACCCAGTGACTTTTTTCACTTCGCTGGTCCTTGAAGTTATTGTCACTCTGCATCATTTACCAATACAATTTTCACAAACAAAATTAGTCATTGCGAGGTAGGTGTATGGAAGCTGTCCCACTCTGGAAGGATTCGTTAAAATTGCCATAATAGTCTCCTTGTCAGGACTCTTGCCTGCTGTCTGGGAAGTATTTCAACAAGTCTGTCCTACTGTTGTGTTAATTAAATATTGTTCTCTTTATAAATGCTCCATTGGTCAGTAGCAGTTCCCCACACAGAGTGAGAAGGAGTAGTGGTAACTAAAAATGATGTGCCAAGAAGACAGGATTTGGCCACGCAAAGAGGCTAAGGGACAGCCCAGACTGAGCAGAGTGCCCCTCATGGACCTGTCATTGTCCTCCTCACTTGCTCCTGTAGCTGCAGCGGTCTTCTGACAAGAAACTTTGGAGCAGGGGTGGAAGAGAGGAGGTTTACTCACTATTCTCCCAGCAGCTATTTTATTTCTGTTTGTCAGTACATGGTGATTTCCATGTAGTGTTGTAAAAGGTAAAACTGTATCTGACTTGAGAAAGAGACCAAGTAAGTAAATGGAGGATAAAGTCATCATCCTCCTGTGCTTGTCTCACACTTCCACCAGTCTCCTCTACTAGCCATTAGCACAAACATGTCTCTCTTCTGATGTATATGTGGACATGACGAGAGGGAGCTGCAGGAGCCCCAGAATGCTACTTTCTGCTATGGGATCATGTCCTGGAGCAGGCACTGCCTGGTGGTCTTGGGAGTATCTGCCCAGCATTGCTCTTTCTGTATTCTCTGCTTTGTTCATCAGCAACCCTGCTCTGTGCTGATGTTCTGCCCAGCAGTACGTGATGCTACTGTTCGGTAGGGAACCTCTCTCCTTTTCACAATTACTGTGACTTTCTGCCATTGCATCTTGAACTGCATCCTGTGATACTGCAGGGGTCTGTGCTGACCCTCTTTCTGCACAGGTAGGGGCAATAGCCAGCATTTTTAAGCATCTTCTACAGGCTCACTGGACTCGGAGACAGAAGTCAGCCACCACCCCCACCAGTAGGTCCCTAAGAAGAAGAACCCAAACCTTTGGTGAAACCCAGGAGGATGTAGAAATCAAGTGGGTAGTGTTTGCAATGAGATGCTTCTGAAAGGCATGCCTGCGTTTTTCTTTTTCATTTTCTTGTCTTCCTCCACCTCGCACTTGTTCACAGTATACTATGCTGGTGAGGGCTGTGAGAGTGCTCAGTGAGGATGCATGCAAATAGGTACTTACCCTGGAAGATGATTCAAGGTGTAACTCTCGAGCTGTGGCAGCCCCAGATATGAGAAGAAATGAAGGCTAAAGAGGAGGTCAAAGCTGTGAAGAACGAAGCAATAAGTTGACAGTAGGAAGTGTAAAATGCTGCCAGGTTCTTCCATGGACATACATTTATCTAGAACCTTACCTGGGTGCTCAATTGCAACTACAAATTGTTGACCATGCAAAATCTACAAGGACCATGTGAAACTTTGGTCTTCATCTGAGTGGCAACACAGCCAAGTGAGAGATGTGAGAGGTGAGCGGAGCTGTTGGGAGTTTTGGGTTTTTTTGTTTGTTTGTGGGGGTTTGGGTTTTTTTTTGTCAGTACTTCAAGTTTGAAACACCCAAATGCTCCTTTACAGGTCAGGAGCCATAGCCAAGTAGATCAACCTGATGAGCATTATAGTAATCTAAAAATGTGGTTAGCTGTGGAAGTTAGAACAAGATGAAGAAAAGTGTGCCCCACTGCCTGCCTGTTCTTTAGGCTCTTGGGTCAGCAGCTCCAAACGCAGTTTGTATGGCATGGAGGAATATGCACAGACACTGATTAGAAACTTCAAGTACAAGTCTCAGATCTTTGAAGAACACCCTTCTTCTGAAAGGCTCAAGGTATTACTAATAACCAGTGACCTTTTATTTGTAGACCAACAGTCTGGCGTTATCCATTATTGCCTGAAAACTGTGTCATCCCGCAGTGACACAGCAGTGGATGCAGGAGAGTGCAGGTTTTGAGTCAACTGGTTTTAGCATTGTTTGCTCTTACACCCTCAGAGATGCAACAGTAAAGGTGAACAGTACGGCGAGGTATTTAAGCATGTGCTTAAATGTAACTGACACTTAAGAAAGCAGGCCAGCCTCCTGCCTTGCTCAGGGAAACCCTCCATCACCCTCTTGCGGGTCTTTGGCAAAGCAGAGTGGGAAACCTCTCTGCTCTGTTACCCAGGCTGTGATGCAGGACTTTAGTCTCCCACACTGTCAGTCGGGTGCCTTTCAGAAGCACCGCGTTCACTTCTCTGAGTGCGCATATGATTTATTGTTTACTCAAAAACAAATCAAACAAATGCCCTCTCCTATTCAAAGTAAACTGCAATGATAAGAGATGCCTGATTTCCAGTATTATTAGCACCAATTAATGTCTTCCCTTCACTTGACTGTTTCTATTTCATATACAGGTGGGGTTTTTTCTTTTTTTTTTTTTTTTTTTATTTATAAATGTCATCACCACTTAATTAGAAATGCGTTGTTACCTGAAAGTAAAAGCAAGCCTATTTTAGGCCATATGGCAGGGTTTTAATCTACACTGTCATGGTATAATCCTGTCAAAATAACTTCCCTTTTCAGTCAAAACTGCATTTCACACTTTACTAATATGGGGCTTTTCCTTTCCTGTTCCAGAGCAATATAGACCTGCCAGTGTAGCAAGGACAAATTAAAATAACTCACAACTCCAACCAGCAGCAGAAGGGGAGACTGAGCAAGGGAGGAGGGAGGGAGGAGGACCCCATCCCAAAAGGGCAACATGGACCCTTTCTGAGGGTGAAATTGGACCAAATGAGTTTGGATTCCATTTCAGAAGACAATCCCTGCCCCTATTGCAAAAGCCTAAACTACTCCACTAGAGGTGGTTGTAGGTGTCCTTGTGATTTGTACCTTTCTTTCCACAGTGCTACTGGGAGTTTATAAAAGCAAGAAAACAATGTGTTGCTACAAAGTAGGAGTGACCAGCAGAAAACATGATTAACTTGAGTGCTGCAGTTTTTTACAGTGTCTAAGAGAGAATCAAAACACGGGGCCTGATGAGTGACATTTTCAAAGGAGTTTTGCTCCAAGACAGCTTCCAGTTATCATATGTGGCAACATACAGGTGTTTGCTGAAATGTTTTAGGGAAAATTAACCTCTTCTGGGAAAAATACATAACTGATTTCTGGGGAGGTAGTGAAGAGCATAAACAGGATTGAATCCTGTTCACAGTGGGGTGAAAGGAAACATGGATTGTCTGTCCCACAGAAAAATAAGGCACAGTATTAATATGCGCTGGCTTTTCCCACAGTGCTTTGCACAAGAGCATAGTCTTGAGCAGTGGTTGCCTCTATCTTGTAAACTTTCTTACATTCTACCAATGCTGCATACCCCCAGGCACCTTTGAGGAACTACTCATGACCTCTATTTAGCATTTGTGGATCTCAGGCTAAAATAGAACAAGATGGAACCAAATCATAGCCAGCAATGGATCTAGATAACTTCAGTTCAAGATCAATGCCTTAAAAAGGAAAAAAAAAAGAAGCACGTTTGCCTTAGTTGTCATTCTCTGCATTTTTATCCAACTTCTCACTTCGCAAGTAGAACAGCAAGTACCACATAGCTTGATAGAGGAAGAAAAGGGACCTCATGAAACTTCTCCCCTCTCCTAATGGTTGCTTATGTTTGCCCAAGACAAAAGTGTTGGATCCAATGAAAGTACCAATGCTTCACGGGCCTCTCTTTTTGCTTCCATCCTCTGGGGGCACATTTGGCTTCAAAGCTGCCCTTCTCTGAAGGGCCACAGAAGCATCATATCACCTGAATGCACTGTGCTGCTTCAGAGTGCATGGGTCGAAGGGCTGGTGCTTCCATCCCTGTAGGAATCATACAGCTCTCTAGCTGTGGACAAATTCTGATTTATATTTAAACATATTGTCTGAACTGTATTGCTGTGTCCTTTTACTGATATAACCCCCTAGAACACCTCAGATGTATGGAAATGTTCCTTTTTCTTCATTCACTTCAGATTTGCTGTAATTTTATTTTTTCAACCCACATTTAAATACTACAATACACAGCAGTACCCTCCTTGATTCATCTCTCTTGGTTCTCCCACCAAAAGGCTTGCTATAAAGCTGCACAGCACTGATCTGGTCCTTATCGGATATTAACATACACATATTTTCAATGGGACAACAAAGCCAAAAATGCAAAAAAAAATGGGATTCAACTGAAGGTCTGATGTTTGGTTTACAGTAAGAAAAGAAGCAGAGCACTCTCGTACTTTAGATGCTTGGGAAAAACAGGTGCTTTGGCCAGGAAGATCAAAGATGAGAAGTTCACTTACAGGCAGCACAAGGTAGGTTTTTTTTGGCCTTGTTCGTAGATATTTCACGAGGGGAAAGGACTGGAGCATGTCTGTAGTGGGTCTAGACAGTTCAAGCTGTACATCTGAAACATGTTTTACCACAAAAACCCTAAAGAGCAAGATAGCTCTGATGCTATGCACAGCTCCTCTGAAATGAGGTGTTTCAGCCCAGCTGTGGATCAGCTACACTGAAGGTCTGCATGGCCACATACATGGAAACTTAGGAGAGGGACTTCGGAGTGAGCAGAAAGTAAAAAGTGGTAACAGCTCTGTTGTAGCGCTGTTTTGTCAGCTATCTTGTCTATGCTTTGCAGGACCGATGCAGGAAAGGATTAAAAATGGAGAGAGGCAGTGTGCGTGTATATGATAGTCTCGAGAGAATATTTAGTTCTGGAGCATGAAGCAGAGGGAGAAATATCAAGTGAATACCCAGATGCAGGTCTTTTTCCTCTTCTTTTTCCAGCTTTTGAGTGAACTGCAAAGCTGAGGGGGACTGTTAACAGCCTGGGCCTGTCCATTTGTCTCTCTCTCTTTCTACTTCTCTGTCCCTAACCCCCCTCTCCCGCAGCTCCGGAGGGTGGAGCTGCGATTCGCTATGCCATTTTTTTATTTCCAGCACGCTTGACAGGCTGGGCGAGGAAGGCGTTAATGTTTTCTGACAGGCCCCCTCTAATTGTTGGAGCTTTTCTTCTCTGCCTTTTCTGTGAAATTCTGACTTAGGCGAGCAGCATAACAAAATGCTCTGGCATTGAAATGTGTGCTTGCACTACACTAGGCTGGGGAAATAGCATTATTCATGAAGATTTTCAGCTGTTTTTGTCTTTTAACTAACCTTTGAGTTTGATCAGAGGCTAGCCGGGCTCTCTTTCTCAAAAGGCGGTCTTGGCAACCCGACAATGGAGCCAAACTGTTTTCCCTGTTAAAGAGATAACTATGCCGTTGAGTTGGTACATGGGGAAATTAATCTTCAGGCGCATACAAATGATAGCTTTACCTCGGTCTGCAATCGCCTGCTTGGGATTATTAATAGGACGGGAGTAAGGAGCAGGAGAAATTCAGTCTGGGGCGGGGAACTTTAAAAAAAAAAAAATCACAAACCCATCATCCCTTTTGATTGCATAAAAGCCTGCGATTGATTCCTCACCACTTGCCTTTTGCAGCAGGAATTAGCCCTGCATTGTGCGGGCTGACACGCTAAAAGTGAGCTTGCTTAGGAGCAAGAAGTTCCTGCGCGCTGGGACGGTGGTTTGGGGGAAGTGAGGGGGCGGGGAGGGGAGGACTTCTCCCCGCTCCCCTTCAGCAAGAAGTGGGGGGGAGTCACAGAATCCCCCCCCTACACTTCAAAGCTAGCTAATCCCTCAATGCACTGAGTAATACGCGCTGCATTATGGAGCTGCGCGCAGCGGCGAGCCAGAGCCGTGCCCGCCTCTCGCCTTGGGCAGGTGCCCGCTCTCCTCGTGTGCTCCGCTCTCGGCCAGGGCAGAGCGGAGCGGGGCGGGCGGGCGCAGAGCACAGCGGAGCGGGGCGGGCGGGCGAGCGCACGCCATCCCCGAGCCTGGCGCACCCCCGCCGCGTCGTCGCCACTGCAATAAAGGCTGAGGCGTGACACGCGCGGGGGCAGCGCTGCCCGCTGCCTGCCCGGCCCCCGCAACCCCTCCTTTTGCCCCGGGAGCCCGCACACAAAAGGCAGGGCCAGCGCCGCGGAGAGAAAAAGAAGAAAAAAAAAAAGTAAAAACAAAAAGAGGGGGAGAAAAAAAGTAGGGGGAACAAACAAACAAACATTTTTTTTTAGAAAAAAAGGGGGGGGGGGGGGGGGGGGGGAAAGGGCAGAGCTGTTACCAGTTTTTGCTCCCTCTAAAGTCCTACTTCTAAGTTTCCATGCAGATGTTCAGTGTGGCTGATCCTCCCCTGGGCTGAAGCACCTCGTGTCAGAGGAGCTGCGAGGGGAGGGTGGGAGAGGCGGGCTGGTGGCAAAGGGGAGTTCTCTCTCTTTCCAGAAGCAGGGCCGGGGGGCTTCCCCCTCCGCTCTTACCTGAACGCGGGGAAGAGGGGGAATAACACTGCCCACCTGCGCAGCCCAACGCGGCCGCGGTGGTGGAGGGGAGTGTGTCTCTCGCCCTGCTTCTACATCGCTGACCGAGGGTCTGGATTTGGGGACGCTGGGGGAGGAGGAAGCTCGTAGAGAGGCATTTGTTAACGGGACACTTTTCCAGCACTACGGTAAATAAATATATAGGCAAATAAATTACTAAATCCGTGGCCCAGCAATCTCCATCTGCACACAACACACACCCCACACACATAACCCTCTGCTTCAGTGTCCCGTCGCCCCGAGCCCTGAGTGGCTCTAAAAACTCTAAATACTGCGCCCAAAGAAGTCCCTGATTTATGGAGTTTACTAATGCTAACTGAATACTGTCTGTCAGGCAGCGCTGAAAGGCTCTCCGCGCTAATACAAGAAAAGGCTTTGTGTTGCTAAGCGATTAGAGCAGATGTAATGAGATTTACCCCAATCCTGCTTTGCCCTTTCCCTATCTTCAGTGAAATTGTGTGTGCGTGTGTTTTCTTTCTTTCTTTCTTTCTTTCTTTCTTTCTTTCTTTCTTTCTTTCTTTCTTTCTTTCTTTCTTTCTTTCTTTCTTTCTTTCTTTCTTTCTTTCTTTCTTTCTTTCTTTCTTTCTTTCTTTCTTTCTTTCTTTCTTTCTTTCTTTCTTTCTTTCTTTCTTTCTTTCGTTCTTTCTTTCTTTCGTTCTTTCTTTCGTTCTTTCTTTCTTTCGTTCTTTCTTTCGGGAGGGGGCTGAGGGGAAAAGGGAGGGAGGAGGAAGTGAATTTCTGAGTCTGCCTTATACATTGTAGCGAACAACAGCGTAACTTTGCCTTTAGTTTAATGAGTCTGGATATTTACTATTCAGAAGTGAGCAAAAAAGGAACACCTGTCTACACAAGGAAGAGAAATTTCGCCTTTGTAACAGAATGAAACATTATCCTAATGTTAAATTCATAGCTATAAATTACTCGCTACACTTTCTTTGCATACCTTATCTGTACACTTGCGAAAGTGGGTAAATAAAAGAGGAGATGCTGTAAAGGGAGAGCGGATGGAGGCATATAACGGTTAATATTTTCATAACTAAACATTAGTTCCACGAGCAGTTAAAACAATGAGTGTTTGTGCTGAAGTAATGAGGGATTTCGTGACCCCAGAGTGTCCCGTCCCCTCCCCGGTTAAATCACGTATTGATCATTTCAGGGCGTGGGGGGAGGAGGTAAAGCGGCAAATGTGTGTATACTTTTAAAGCAATGCAGACAGGACGTATGTTCATACGTACATGTCCATGTGTGTGTATATATAGTTACACATACATACACAGAGAAAATTCCGAGGTCCTCCGCTAAGGTTTTTCCCTCCTCTTTTTTGAAAACAGCGCATCCCTCACAACTCGATAGCACATTTGTAGCAGAGTGAGCTACATTTGGTGTTTGTTGGTTTTTTTTTTGTTTTGTTTTGGTTTTTTTTTTTTTTTTTTTTTTTTTAAACTCCGTATGACATATTTGCTCTCCCCGGTCTTTGTCGGGTTTGGTGTTTTGTGGTTTTGCACTTTTTTTTTTTTGTAAGATGCATTTTGCGCTTTGCTTTCCGCTTGGCTTGATGCACGCAAACTGAATTTGCAAGTGATGCAGGAGCCAGGCGAAAAGGAAAAGGAGAATTCTGGTCACGTCCTTGCTAACTGAAAACAAGCAGGCTAGCCAAAAAAAAAAAAAAAAAAAAAGCAGGGGGATGGTGGTGGGGGAAGAGTCCAATTTCTTTTTGAGTCTTGGTAATTGGGTACTTTTACAGGCAGATCACGCTATTTGGGTAGAATAACAACCTTAGAAAGCCCAGTGTCTCTAAGCTTTCACCCATTTCCACTACGTTATTTATTTAATTTTATATCCCATTCGCTTCTCGCTTCCCCTAAGCGTTTTATTTATCCAGCCGCTACCTCTGCAGAGGCAAACCAGTAGCCCGCGGTTTCGCCGGCGGCGGCTGCATCTTCCCCCCATGTTCCTCTTCTGCCCCGTTGGGTCAGAGCCGTGGAGAACAGGGCCACACCGCGGAAACGCGGGTTGGAGCGCCCTCTTTTTTAGGACTTGGGCTTTTGTGGGGAATTCTTTAACGTGCGGTGATTTCAGGAAGGACAATGCAGTCATTAATCATCGCCTCGCCTTTTGATTTGGATACACATTTGCAACACAGAAGGGCAAGAAAACAATGGTGATACCGCTAGATCTTTGCATATTTATATAAAGATATATATGGTACATCCATCAGATACAAACACTTAATATGCAACTTAGCTCCAGTATAACATCATTCAACAGTTTGTCCTTACATTCATCGTTGTCAACAGCAGAAAGAATAATTATATGCAGCAGGCAGCCGATCATTTTAATTTAAAAAATTTTATTACGAAACTAGTTGGTATAAAACAGGGTTATACAGGACATTTGTAAGTTTGCAATAAAACAGTCAGAAAAGGCAGTGGCATAAGGGAGTTTTGTTTGCTTGCTTGTGTATTTTTTTTCAAAAGGCAGCATATAAAAAAATGGCTACCATTTTGCGTTTGGACAATAGCTGCATAAACTTTGTTCACTTTGAACATTGTTTAATAACGTTATTAATACATCAACAAAGTTTCTATAAAGTAAGACACGTTGGTGGCAAAGTACATCTGGAGGAAATCCAAGTCCTTTACAAAACCACGTACAAAAATGGCAGTTGTAAGGTAATATGTGGACTACAAGTCTAAACATGAAGAGGTAATAAGCATTACATATTAAAAAAAGTATCAAGATATACACATTTTAAACCATTTGTACAAAACCTCTATAAATCTCTCTCTCTTATGTACAAAAATAGCTTAATTTATCCCCAACCCTGTTAGGATAGATACAAATAGATTTTCTTATAATAAAAAAATTCACAAAAAAGATTGGAAGCATTCTATGATGGAAACGAGAGGGAAAGCTCGGAGCGAGGGGAGGGAGAAGAGGGGATCCAGGGGCTTCTTTGAGTACAGCATAGCTTAATTTCCACATGTCCACAAACATCAGGGAACTAACTTTGTCCATAGAGTGATGAACGCCAGTCTCTGAAGGGCCACGCCGGGGCCAGGGTGCGGAGGAGGGGTGTGTGTGTGTGTGTGTGTGCGGCTCTCTGCTGAGGAAGGAGGAAGAGCTCCTCCGCCCGGCCGTGGCTGCCGTCTTTCCCCCGCGAGACACCCACTCCCCCAGGGCGCAGTCCGTGGCGACGCGGCCGAGTGCTCCGGGGCTGGGGGTGGCCGCCCCGACCACCCCCGCGGCGCGCAGCGCTGTGCCCGCCCGCCGAGCGACGTGCCCGCACCGCCCTCCGACGGCGGGGGAGAGGGAAATGCAACAGGTTCTTTTTCTTTCTTTCTGGATAGATTTCTGTCTTTCTCTGTGTGATACACCTTTTGCCTCTTTTTTTTTTTTTTCCCCCCCTTTTGCAACTGTCCTGTAACAATAAAAGAGAGAGATCAGAGCCGCACCGGGACCAGCGCAGCACCGCGATGTAAGTACCGCGGGTGGTGGGGACCCCAGCTGCTCCTCCTCCCCGGTGTCTGCAACACCCGCGTCCCCAATGGTCCCCTGCCCCGCACCCACCTGCCGTGGGGGCCGGCAGCGTTCAGAACCAGCTGGTGAAGTCGAGCAGCTCCTGCTCCTCTGGGCTGAGCGGGTCGTAGGAACCTTCGTCGGAGGAGTAGGAGGAGACGGGGGACCCCGCCATGGAGTTCATGTCGTGGGAGTAGCTGGGGGAGATGGTGGGCGAGAGGACGCCCGCCTGGAAGGCGGCGCTGACGGCGTCGTGCTCGTCGAGCAGCTGCTGCAGGGCGCGGATGTACTCGACGGCGGAGCGGAGCGTTTCCACTTTACTCATCTTCTTGTTGGCAGCGCCGTTCGGGACATGCTCCCGCAGCGTGGCGAAGCCCAGGTTCACCAGTTTCACGCGGTTGCGCTCCCGCTCGTTGCGCCGCGCCACGGCCGCGGGCTGCTGCTGCGGCAGGCTGTACCCGAACCCGCTGAAGTTCAGCCGCCGCTTGCAGCGCATCAGCTCCGGTGACGCCGAGCGCTGCCGCTTGGCGGCCCGCGGCGCCGAGGCTTTGCCGCCCGGGGAGGGCTGCCCGCCCGCCGGGCTCAGCTGCGGCGGCGGCGGCGGCACCGGAGGTGCAGCGGCGGCGGCCACCGCTGCGGCGAAGAAGCACGCGGGCTGGAGGAAGGGCGGCTGCCCGGCGCCGCTGGCCATCCTGGCGGGGCTACCGCTCGCCATGGGCGCTTGGGCGTTCTGCGAGGCGGGGGCGCCGGTGCCCGTCCACCCAAAAAAAAGATTTAAAAAGAGGAAACAAACAAACTAACAGAAACAACCAAAAAAAGAAATTGCGGCGTTCGCTTAAAACAAAAGAAAGAGAGAAAGGCGATGGAAGGCAGAAGGAGAGGGGCAGTGGCGGCCAAAGAGAGCCGGGCGTGCGGCTGTGTCTGGCGGGCGGCTCTGCCCGCCCCCCTCCCTCTCAGCCTCCGTGCGGCGGCCGCGGGGAGGCTCGTGGCGCTCGCGTGTGCGCAGGCTGCTTTGCAAAGCCCCTTTTGCAAAAATGTGGCTGGGGATTGTGTCTCTTATAAGGGGTGGACGGGGCTCGCCCCCCTCCTCTCCTACACATACACACACACACTCCCCCCCCCCCCCCCCCCCCCCGCTGCCCCCCGCGCTCACACACACACACACAGTGCACCTTGCGAGTTCCACGCTTCCCCAGCTCTTCAGCGCGGGGTGGGGGGCCCACACACACACGCACCCCCCTCTATCACCCCCCACCCCCTCCGCACACGCGCTGGCCGCCGCACGGCCCCGCCTTCCCCCCGCCCTCCTCCGCTGCCTCTGCCGCTGCTCTCTCTCCCCCCGTCCCCCCCTCCTCTGTGCCCGCGCTCCCCCCAGCCCTCGCGGGTTTGTTGTTGCAAGTGCGTGCGCCCGGCGCGTGCCGCGCTCCCGGCCCTGAGCAAACACCCGCGCCGGGGCGGGCGCGGCCCGCCAGGGCGGGAGGCGGCGCGCGTGGAGCGCCGCGGGGAGGGGGCTCGCGGGAGGGGGAGTAGAAAGGGAAAGAGGGGGTAGCCCTTGTCCGGGGAATGCGGGGTGCCCGAGTAGTGTTTGCTGCCGTATCCCTCCAGCTCCCCGCCAAAGTGGGGTGCACGCCGAGGCGAGGAAGAGGATGGCTCTCGGAGGAACGGTGGTGCAGAGCATCCTCTGCTCCAGCTGCCATGTCCCTCCCGCTACCCGCTAGGGGTGGCTCCCGGGAGAATCGGGGTGCAGGAAGCCCCAGGAGGTGTGGGGTATGCTTTGCTGCGGCTACCGTGTCCTTCCCGCTTCCCGCTCGATCTGGGGTGGCGGTGAGTGAGGACGTGGCTGCTGAGGGAACCAGGGTGCGGAGCATCCTCTACTCCGGCTACTGTGTCCCTCCCGCTCGCCACCGAGTTGGGGTGCGTGGAGGGATGAAGGTGAGGGAGGAGTTAGCTCCCGGGGGAACCAGGGTGCGGGCAGTCCCCGGAAGTGCAGGACATCCTCTGCTCCGTTTACCGTGTTCTCCCGCTCCCCGCCGAGGCGGGGTGCGCACCGGGATGATGAACGGGATGGCTGCCGGGGAAACCGGGGTGCAGGCAGGTGTGGGAGGTGCGGGGCATCGTCTACTCCAGCTATCCCCGGGACGGCCCTAGTGGCCCCTCACCGGGTTTGGAAGGGGATGCCGCCGTGCGGAAAGTACTGGCAGGGAGGCATACCGTGGCGTGGGCCAGTGCTTGCCCACGGAAGAAGCACCCTTGCCCACAGGAGAAGCACCCTTGCCAGCACCGTAACGCGGAGTGTGCATGTGCGCAAGCAGCCAGGAAGGGAAACTTCCCCGTATGCGGGACTGCGAAGGGATGGGTTTGCCCTCGTCCCTAGGAAGCACCTGGATACCCGGTACTGATTCCTGAGCGTGAGTTTCCCGAGTGTCTGTGACCCTCCCATCGCAGCGACCAGAGCCACGTGTGATCAGCACCGCACAGGCCTGACGGCTCTATCAGCTTGTGACAACCGCGGGTGAACGGGTGCGGGTGTCAAGAGAAGCACTGCTCAGAGCAGCAGCCTGCACGGCCTTGGGAGAAGTCACCCGGAGTTACCCCTTGGGAATGCTAGGTGCCAAGGGGCCACCCTGTTTGGAGAGAAAGGAAAAAAAACCCTTTGGTGCATCCAAAGTGGGTGGTACCTGAAAAGTCTGAGTACTGTCACCGGAGGTTTGTCACAGGAGAGCATAAAGTATGTGTGTGCTAAGCAGAGCAAGCAGATGTGAAGTCCAGCTCTCCCTTTGCTGCCAGAGCCCATTTCCCAGGTTACCCTCCCCATAGATGGAGTCCCAGGGAACTGGGCTTTGTGCATGCAGTAAAGTGGGAGCAGGTCTCCACCTTCCAATGCTTGTAACTGGGGAGTCAGGATGGTCCTGGCCTATGCAAGAGAAATTACTATTGCTGCCAGGTGAGGTTCTTACTTATGGCTCAGGGCAATGGACTTGGCGCTGAGTTGCCAAGGGCTTGTGGCTTGCATGACTTGGTGGTCACACCAAACCTTGTGGCTGCTGGAGATGTGGGCAGCCTGGGAGACATGGTCAGAGTCAACACTGGAGCATGATGGTGGCCCTGAAGCTGGCACGAGCAGCAGTGCAGACCTTCTTTTCCTACCCTCCTATCTTTTACATATCCACATATCTGTGCAAACTTCTAACAGATTTTCTGCCTTCAACTCTGTCTTATCTCCACCTCTCTGCACCTTCCCCCTCTGAAAACTCAGAGCTATATGCTCTCTAATCCCTTAAAAAAAGGCAGAGCAATAGTGTGACAGATTTGCCATAGGTGAGATAATGTCTCAAAGAAGTCCCTGGCAAGCGGTGTTCATCCCTGGTGCACATATCAGCCCTAAAGAATGGAAGGAGGGCACCTGCACAGTCTCTGTTCAGGTTTCAGTGGAAATGAGTGCAAAAAGAGGCTCCGTGTTACTGCTGGCCTAATTACAGCATCCTGGACCTACAGCGTTCACTTCTCATTTGCTGCTGGATCCTTGACCCTGACTGGGCATGTGAGTTTAAACAGCAACATCATATATGGTAGAACCTTGATGTACACCTTCTAGCGTTGCTATTTGCATCCCCGTACTTTGGGAAGTGATAACAGAAATATCAAAATAACCGAAGCCCTGTCAACTGAATATATATTTAAACAAAGTAATTCTTCTGGAATTCTTCTGGAAACACCTGGTGGATAAATTCTTGACTTTTTACCTCCAAATGGCAGAACGAGACTGGAGTTTCTGGGTCCTTCCTTCTTAGGTCTCAGAGGGCTCTTTAAAAGGCAAAGGACATGAGTCCCAAAGGTCAGCGAGTCTAACTTGCATGTAATTTTGCCTTCGTGGCTCTGTCCCCGCTCTGCTTCCCCGGCCCCGGGGTCCGGGGGCGGAGGTGGGGGTTGGGGGAGGGCAGAGCATTTTCCTCTCTTTGCCTAGCGCGTCCCTCGCCATCCACTGCGGCCGGGGAGAAAACTCGCCCCTCGCCTTGTCCGAGGTAATGCCAATCTTACCAGTTCCCTTGTCTGCTCACTGCACAGAGTAAGGGGATCTGGGGCTGCCAGATTTATAGATAATAAATATTGTTTCAAGGTCCCCCGCCTCCACCCACTTGTATGCACAGTCCTGCACCTGCACTTTGAAATTCTTAATTCTAACATAATGATAAATAGCCCTTGCCCTTTTCATTGGGCTTTTTTCCCCCCTTTTCTTTTTTTCTCCCCTCCCCCTCCCCTTTTCTTAATCTTGAACTGTCATTATTTTATAGTGGGGTTTTTTTTTGTGCTCCTAAATTGTAGCCACACTCATGAGGTCTTTTGAAGTCCTTGCCTTTTTTTAAAAAAAAAGTTTAGTATGCTTTTTATTTTTTTCTTTCTCTTTTTCCCCACCCCTTTTCTTTTGTAAAGGCTATTTACGTTATGATTAAATGCCGTCTTGGAAAAGCAGAACGAAAGTCGTTAATCTATATAGATCTTCAAAGAATCGATACATTCGGGACTTCTGTAGGATTTGTTACACTCCATTTTGTTACAGTAGGCAGCTCGTCTGGATTTGGGCACATGTGTTTCTCTCCGTTCTCTCGCCCTCCCCCCTCCCTTTCCAGCTCCCCCCCTCCCCAAGAGTGAAAATAAAGTAAAAGGTCTTTCATGGTAAACAAAACCAGCTTATTCTCCACATAGAACACATGAATAGCTGGAAAAAAAACTTACAATAAATGGTGCATTTTTTTCTCTGCTGGGTATAGCATTCAAGATCAGTCCAGTATTCAAGAAGCAGTCCATTTTTTGCTCAGCAAGAGAGTTTAGAAAAGAAGCGTGGGGTCTATTCAAGGATCTTTTCCCCCTTCACAATTGCTGGGCTTTATGAAACCTATCTTCCATGCCTTGTCAGAGTATTTCTGGGGACCAATTAGTGCTTTGTTGCAAGGCTTCTTTGCTGAATCTTTGAGCAGCAAGAAAAAGCTCTCTTGAGTCGCCCCTTATTTTGACTATTTCAGTCATTACTCAGTGTAATAATTAATATGACAACTGGACGCTGAAGTTTGTATAGAAACACCTCGGCTGTAGGAGAGAGCGTGCAGTGGGTGGTAACAAGCTACAGATCAGACCGAGAAGCCACACACACAAGGAAGAAAAAAAAAAGAGAGAGAGAATAATGAATGAAAAGAAAGAGAGAAAGAATAAAGATAAATAAATAGTTGGTGCAACTTGATGAAATATAATACAGACGAGGGGGGGGGGGGGGGGGGGGGAGGGGGGGGGGGAGGGAAGGCAATTAGGAGAAGGAGAAGGGGTTTGACTCCAGGTAGAGAAACTTAGTTTGAAGCATTTTCTATATGAATATAATTTTTAAAACTTTACTACTTTCAGGAGCAGGAAAGAGATTTTTTTCTCCCGACAGCTAGTTCCTTCGGGTCATTTTCAAGGAGCATCTGCCTACACTTTGCATACTTTATGAATTTTAACGCCTCTTCCTAAGCGTCCCTGGGCAGAAAGAAGGACTTCGAGCATTAAGGCATGTTCGTGAGTAATTGTTTCCCATCCTGCTAAAGGCAGATAGGGACTAGTTCTCGGGATAGAGTTACTTGAGTTTTCTTAGCGTTGTGCTGTCTTCTAGGGGGAGAAAGCCTGTGCCTCAAAATGAAGAATTAAAAATGACGTTTGACCAGGGACACTGCTGAATTCTTCTCGAAGGGCGTCTTGGGATGAACACTCATCACTTTGCAGACATTTCTTGGGCTGCCAATTAGGGCATAATAAATAATTAGAGGTTTTAAGCATATTAGATACAGCTCATGCTAATGAGCTGCATCAGGTCTTGTGGTAACCTGAAGTGACAGTTTGCATATAGGGCTGAAAAAAAAAAAAAGAAAAAAGAAGAAAGAGCAGCCGCGGCAGTTGCCCCCCAGCCCCGGCTCCAGCCCCGGCCCATTCGCCGTTCCTGCGGGTCCCACCGCAGCTGGGGTGAGCGGAGCCCCATTCACTCCGCACCCGCGGAGCGGGGACCTTCGCCCACCGGCCCCGGCGAGTGGCCGCATTGTACGGCCACGCGTCCCGCGTCTATCACAGCCCCGGGAGATAAATCACACCGCCCTCTGCACCTCCAGCCTCTCCCATCGTCACTTTTTGGAAAGCTAAATTTTGGAGACTGGAGGGATTTTTTTACCGGCGTCTCCGAGGCGGCAGGAGGGGTGACAGGGGAGGTTTGGGTGATACTTGACGCAGTCTGAGAGGTGGACAAACCTCGTTCCCCCCGCTGTCCCCCACACTCCGGGGGCAGCCGGGTGTCTCCCATGCCCACTCCCGGCTTCGGCAGCCGCTGCCATGGGGACACACTGCCACCTCCCGGCTCCAGAGGGAAGGAGACAGAGGAATCTTCTGTGTAGGGGATCGGATGCATCCACCAAGCATTCAGCAACGGGCTGCAGGAGGTTTCTGCGAGAGTAGGCAGTGTGGCTGAGCCGTTTTACAAAGTCGATGTAGACCAGGATGTGAAGAAATGCATCTTGGCTGGCACGTGTAGGAGACCTACAGCATTTGGAGACCTCTGGTAAACGCATACACAGTATTAGCAAGGCAGAGTACCTCTGGCACACGACACCCTCCCCCCTTCATCATCTCCCTCCACCTCCTGCCCCCGAGATATTCACTGAATTTTCATTTGAAAAATCTTTGGGAGCTTTTGCTTTTACAAGAAAAGGCCCCCTCTCCTACCTCATATCAACTGAGACATCCTGAATCAGTAGGGAATGAGGAGAGTTGCAGGCTCTCACTGATGGTCCCAGTGTCCTTGCATGGGAAGGCACATCCCTACCCAGAACATCAGACACACAGCTCCAGGGAAGCCACCACTCTGCAATTGCTGGCTAAAGGCAGAGGTGGGGAAAGAGCAGTCTGAGAAGCAACCAAAGTCCGTGGCCCTTTGAACTTGCATCATGCCAGCCAGGGGAATTTGCCAACTTTCAGTGCAATGAGCTCTCTTGGTTGTGGCTGAGCAGCATAGCCAGGAATGGATGTGTGTGGTGCACGTGTGTGTATGTATCCCAAGAAACTGTGTATTTCCAAGGATGAGAAGGTAGTTTTAGATGGAGACAATGTGGGACATCAGTCCGTATCTGCATGTGGTTGAAAGGAGTGGGGTGGCGCAGTGTTGCAGCAAGAGCCCAAAGCACCTGGACCTAAAGCTCAGGTGCTCAGTCAGAGTACAGGGAACCAGGCACATGAGGCAACCGGAAACCCAAGCTAGAAATCCCAGTTAACACGGGGATGAACCTGTACGTTGAACTAGTACTTCAAAGAGAACAGAGAAGCTCAGGCAATTTGGACTCTGAAATGTTCCAAGGTAACCAGTACTGATGCAATTGTGTGCTCATACTGTAATGGCACTGGGCACACACCTCTATGCCCTTTTACTCCAGAACAAGAGGAACTGGAGATTCCTCCTGGCAAGAAGGAGCTTTTCTTCCCTTAGGCAGTGCCTTTTGCTACCAGGCAACCTCTGACAGTCCAGGCTGGTCAAACAGTGAGCTGGTGGCAATACAGATGAAATTACAATGATTATGTAGGAATAAGAGTAAGAGATAAGCTTGCAGTAGAAATTGAAAAAGCAAAGTGTAGAAGGAGTCAAAATAGATATTTACGAGGATTCGGCATAAGCAGCATTTTGCATACCAAATATTTAACTTTGCCTTGTCCTTACTGTTAGGATTGATAGAACGAAGAGTATAATACATAAGAAAAGGGATGGAAGGAAACTAAAAAGGCTAAATGCATGTAGAAATCACAGAGAAAGAAAAAAGACTGATCAAAAGCTAGTGAAAAGAGAAGGAAAAAAGAAAGAAAAAGGAAGGCACAAAAAAAGGCAGAAAAAATTGTTTATGATTTTGGATGACGCAGTTATTTTGGCCAGCCTTAGGACATACCTTTAAGTTTTTTAAAATCGAGTTGAAAAATACACTAAGTAGAAAGGCATGGTGTATGGAGAAAGTAATCAAGACTAGTCACTGGAAGCTGTCCTGCCCTGTATAGGGACTACTGTAATAAGTGTTGTCACCATCCTCATCTCACTGTAAATAAAGTAAACGAAAAGAAGCATTTTAATTAATAAGGTGTCATTTAATTACGGAACTCCTTGCTGCAGGACTTGCAAAAAATAATTGCATAAATGACCTCACGGAATGTTCTGATACATTTTTATGAGTTAAATGACTTTATCTCTTAATCCAGATAATAGACACTCTGACCCGAGGGGATACAATACTGTACCTAACGATCACTAATATAAGTCAGCTCATCAGTGACGTCAAGATCAGAGGCAGTCTGGGCTGCAGTGATCATGCACTGGTGGTGTTCAAAGTCCCGAGAGATACGGGACAGATGAGGAGTATAGTAAGATCCCTAAATTTTAGGAAAGAACTCTTCAAGGAGTTAGTCAGTGGGACCTCCTGGCAAATGGTCCTCAGGGACAAGGGAGCAGAACAGAGCTGGCAAACATTTAAGAATGGTTTCCAGAAAGCACAAGAGCGCCCAGTCCCCAGATGCAGGAAATCAGGCAGGGAAGAGACCAGCGTGGCTGAGTCAAGACCTGCTGGTCAAACTGAAAAGCAAGAGGGAACTGCACAGGCAGTGCAAGCAGGGACAGGTAACTCGGGAAGAGTATAGGAATGCTGCCCAGTCGTGTAGGGCTGGGATCAGGAAGGCCAAGGCACAGCTGGAGTTGAACTTGGCAAGAGAAGCCAAGAATAACAAGAAGGGATTCTATAGGTACATCAGCCAGAAAAGGAAGGTTAAGAAAAACGTACCCCCACTGATAAACAAAATGGTGACCTCATATCAAGAGACGAGGAGAAAGCTGAGGTACTCAACAACTTTTTTTCCTCAGTCTTCACTGGCAACTGCTCTCCTCAGCCCCTCAGGGTCAATGAACAACAAGATGGGGATCAGGGGGATAAGGTTCCTCCCACTGTAGGGAACGATCAGGTTTGTGACCACCTGAGGAACATGAACATGTACAAGTCTATGGGACCTGGTGAGGTGTATCCCAGAGTCCTGAGGGAATTGACTGACGTGATTGTCAGGCCACTCTCCATAATATTTGAAAAGTCATGGCAGTCAGGGGAAGTCCCTTGTGACTGGAAGAAGGGCAACATTGTGCCCATTTATAAAAAGGGTACAAAGGAGGACCCTGGGAACAACCAACCTGTCAGTATCACCTCTGAGCCTGGGAAGAACAAGGAACAAATCCTCCTAGAAGCTATGCTAAGCTCATAGAGGACAGAGAGGTGATTCAAGGTAGCCAACATGGCTTCACCAAGGGCAAGTCCTGTCTGAACAACCTTGTGGCTTTCTATGATGGAGTGATGACATCAGTGGACATGGGAAAAGCAATGGATGTAATCTATCTGGACTTCTGTAAAGATTTTGACACAGTTCCTCACAACATCCTTCTCTCTAAAGTGGAGGGATATGGATTTAATGGGTGGACTGTTCAATGAAAAAGGAATTTGTTGTATAGGCGCACTCAGAGAGTAGTGGCCAATGGATCAATATCCAGATGGAGACCTGTATTGAGGGGTGTCCTTCACGGGTCCTTGCTGGAACTAGAGCTGTTTAATATTTTCATTAATGATATAGACAATGGGACCAAGTGCACCCTCAGCAAGTTTGCAGATGACACCAAGCTCAGTGGGGTAGTGGTCACACCAGGAGAGTTAGATGTCATCCAGAGGGACCTGGACAAGCTGGAGAAGTGGACCTGTGTGAACATGATGAGGTTCAAAAGGACAAGTGCAACGTCCTACACCTGGGTCAGCACAGCCCCAGATATCAATACAGGATGGGGGATAATGTGATTGAGAGCAGCCCTGTGGAGAAGGATTTGGGGGTGCTTATTGATGAGAAGCTTGACATGTGCCAGCAACATGTGCTTGCAGCACAGAAGGCCAAAAGTGTCCTGGGCTGCATCAAAAGAAGCATGGCTAGCAGGGCAAGCGAGGTGATTCTCCCCCTCTACTCCACTCTTGTAAGACCCCACCTGGAGTATTGTGACCAGTTCTGGAATCCCCAACGTAAGAAGAATATGGAATTGTTTGAGCAGGTCCAGAGAAGGGCGTAAGTTGATCAAAAGTCTGGAGCACCTCGCATATGAGGACAGTTGAGAGAGTTGGTGTTGTTCAGCCTGGAGAGTAGGCTCCAGGAGAGACCTAATTATAGCCTTCCATACCTGAAGGGAGTCTGCAAGAAAGCTGGGGAAGGACTTTTTACAAGGGCAAGTAGTGATAGTATGAGAGGAAATGGCTTTAAACTGGAAGGTGGAAGATTTAGATTAGACATTAGGAAGAAATTCTTCAAAATAAGAGTGGTAAGACACTGGAATAAGTTGCCCAGGAAAGTTGTGGATGCCCCACACCTGGAAGTGTTCAAGGCCAAGTTGGATGGGGTCTTGAGTAGCCTGGTCTAGTGAGAGATGTCCCTGCCCATGGCAGAGGTTTGGAACTATATTATATTTAAGGTCCCTTCCAACCCAAGCCATTCTGTGATTCTGTGATTCTCCGATTCTCTGATTCTCTGATTGTCCATGTCCAGACTCATATCCTAGTGTGAGGTTTATACAGCTAACTCCTGTCTCATGCCTACTGTGCCTCTCTCTCCAATGTATGCTGTGTGTAGCGATGCCTACTGCTCTCTGACCTCTTGGATATAGCTCAGAATTTTCTACTAAAGGACAAATCCCTCAGCTGCTCCTCTGTGCCACAGACCTCCCTGGCTCGTGTCTGGCACTCAAAGAGCAGATCCTGGAGGACATCTGATCTCTGGTCACGTGGAATGAGCCCCGATGGGAAACCCACCTGAGGCTAAACATGCACACAGCATTGGGAATAGAGCAAGGAGAAGCTGAACTCAAGATGACGTGTTGACATGTAAAAATGAAAACAGCATTTGGAGGAGGAAGGCTGTTAATTCAAAGCATTCCGTTCATCCACATTGGACACAGATAGCAACAATATGCTGGAGAGCCGCTATGTGCCAGAGTGGGCATTGCAGGGGCTGACTGGTGTGGAGTGCCTTGTCCATGTGCCAGGTGGGTGGTGGTGGGGGCGTGTAGTGACAACGCCCCCTTGGCACAGTGTCTAGGGGAGGGAGCTGGGGAAGGGGGAGAAAGGGGATGGCTTTGCCTGTCTTGCTCCAGTTTAAATACCTTTGCACAGAGCTCTGGCCACTGTAGTAAAGTCAGAAGACTTTACTCACAGCAGCAAAAGGATCTCCCTTTGTGGACATCACTGCCTTTGCAACATGGATGCACAGCACTGCAAAATGAATGGTGACCCTTTCCAGGTAAGTGATGGGATCTGTATGCCCACTTTTTACAGGGGATACTGTGTCTGCTTCCTTCCTACATCTTCCCTTATTCCCCTTTTGCTTTTAAATCTTGTCCCCGTGCTCTCTGAGAGGCGGTGTGACCCAAGATGTCAGGAAACAACACACCTGTCTCAATGCTTTGTGGTCCCTGGTTGCCATCATTTTCCCTTTTGGCAGCTGGCATACTTGTCTGTTGTTAACTGTGTTCACAAAAGTGCAGTGAGAACAAAAATGAATATTGTAACTCTATCCTTGCATATATGGCACAGAGAAGAAGCAGAAAAAAAACAGTGGCTACTTAAAGGTCTTAAACATGTGAGATGAAAACAAGATGTTGTCTTTTGCTTAAGGAACAAAGCTGAAGTTATGTGTTTTTTCTGGTGGAGTTATTTGTTAAATTTTGGGACTCTGATGTCTCTTTTTTTAATATTTACTGACTTGCTTTGAACTCTTTGCTTTGAGAAGTACAGGAAAGTCCTGAAAACCATGCCTTTTGATTACAGTCTCTGTAGTTACTGCAGGGGCAAGTGATATAACCTGAGTCTAGCACGGTTAATTATTAGGACCAAATTCTACATGCGTGTGTCTTATGCAATGCTACTGAAGCCAGAGACAAGTTGCAGAAGGTGTGCAAAAAGGGGTTTCAGTTACAACACGCCTTTTTAAGAGCAGAGAAGCCAAGGAAGCCTGGTTTCCTGCTGTTCTGTGTGCTGAGGCAGAACTCCATCAACAATTCCCTAGGGTCTTACCTTGCTGCTTTTCCAAGATGTATAATTTTTGGTCCCAATTACATGCATGGGAGCTGAGTATTTAAATGCCTTAAAAAAACTGACTTGGAAACTAGTTTTCAGAAGCAACTGAAGAATCTTATTTCCTTTGAAATACACCTCACTTTTTTTTCCCCTATTGTTTTGTATATCTAGTGAGTTCTGTACCTATGACACAGAGGTGAACTTTTTCTCCTATTAAAACTGCAAGCAAAATTTCCTCTGGCTTTAAAAGCATTGGAATTCACTCTAAAGGGCTTTATTTAATCAGCTAAGAAATGAATTAGAAGGCTGACGGTTATTGACCTCCAATGCTGCTATATGTGTCAGAAAGGCAATATCAATCTATGCCCGAAGTGGTTAACTAAGAATTCATATTTGCATTGCACTCGGGTAAACCCAACCTTGGAGCTACATATCACCTGTCTTTGAGATTGTACTAGCTCCAGGAATAGATGCTCATGTTCATCAAGTGTTTCTTATTTTACTTTCTGAAATTAAAAAAAGGAACTGGAAAAAACCTAGACCTTAATTTATTCTACACTGCATTTATAAATCATATATATATGACATATATGCAATATTTCAGTGACAGCTAAATTATTTGTTCAATTCTTAAACATGACAGTAGTAACAGAACAGTATAACTACCACAAAGTTGGAATTCCTTTCTGTATGTTAAAACCCCAAGAAATTAGAAATAGAATTGAGAACGGATAAACGGTGATCAACAGCTAAAACTATACATAGGTACTACAAATAGCTCAGCAATAAACATGAGTGTCTCTATGTATCTCAATGTGTATTACCTCCAGTGTATATGTTGATGTATATTGTCTTCAGTATATATTGATGTATGCTTCCTCCATGTATACTGATAACTGGGTACCAGGAAAACACTCATTTTACTCTTGCCCCTTGCAATAAAATCTTTCATCTCTGTGTACAGATTCAGGCATAAACTAATGTTTGCATGAAGATCTTCCAGTGAATTAAGTGCATATGCAGATGTGCAAGAGATTAAGCAAGTATCACTCTGTTTGCAGGATTAGTGCTTACTGCCTACTGAAAAGTGTGTTACTTTTAAGCACCAAAATAAATATCCCACCAAGGGTGGAAAAGTGAGTGAGGGTAGATTGAAAGTGGTTGATCTCAGGACATCAAACCAGTGACGAATGAGAATCAATCTGTGTTGGAAAGAAGGTTTCTAAGGAGTTTTTGGGTAATCTCATGGTATGAACAAATCAATCAACATCAGAATTACCTTACAGGACTTGAACCTTGCATTTTAACCACTGAAGGTGCCTAAACCACAAATTCTTCCTTTGTCACACAGATTCAAGTTGACCTGCCATAGAAGCTGGTCCTCATGCATGCTTTGGTCTGAGAATTTTAAATACATAACTGTATGGCTTTTAAAACTGTTCCATTGCAGACCATGAAAACTAAATTCTCCGCCCGTTGGGCAGACACTAGTATAGCACAATTCTACCCTTAAGATCAATTTTGGTTGTGGTAGGGTAAAGCAGAAGGGCAAAGCAATGCACGGACAGTATTACAGATGACAGTTTTGATTATATCATCATCAAATTTCTGGACTGTCTTTGTTTGGTTTACCTTTTGACAGACTTCTGTCATCATTTTCCCTTGTGATTGCTTGAGGTGCAATGGCTTGCATTAGACAACAGCCACATCTCTCCTAGCTGCTTTCCCTCTTGGTCCCCATCCTGACTGGGTGAGATGCAGCAGACACAGAGATGCTGTGGGAAGTGTCACAGTAAAACAGGTGACAATCCTCTCTCTGTTGCACCAATGCAATATTTTTAATAGTTTCCTTTAGAGGTTCCCCATAAAGACCGAAAACATTTGGATAACATTTTCAACTTCTGAAAATAAAGCCAGATAGAATAATCCATTGCTGATCTCCAGCAATGAATTCTCAGGTTAGCAGCAGTCTCAGAGACAGCCTGAAGAGTTAGCAATTGTTTACTTTACAAAAGAAGGCAGTTCCTTTAACTCTGCTCCAAAATATATAGTCCCACCAAGAACACTATGGCTTCAGGGCAGCTGGATTTGATTGTTAATTTGTCTGCTAAAAAGACTGTCCTTTCTAAGGATAATATTTGGGAACTGAGACTCATTATACTTCAATTTATATATTAAATTAAGCAATAGCTATAATGAGGACAGGCCCTGACTGGAAAAGCAAATTGTTACCTTGAGTCAAGTTTTGGCCCGGGACTAGCTACATCACTACCCATCTGTGTTTCAGGTGTCTGGGGTGATTTTTGAAATACCAGGCAGGGGCAATTTGTCCAAGGCCAGTAGATGTTAAAAAAATGCCTGACAAATAAGTCATTCATGTGACTTCCAAAGTTCTGATGTTTATGCATCAAATTTACTCTAACAGAAAAATTAAGCGATTCTGTAAATCTAAGCAGGCACTTACTTGCCAGATAATGTTGAAAATCTGACCCCACTGCAGGATTCAATTTTATGTTTTTGAAGTGATGAAATAGCTCTTCCCTACTTAATAGGAGTTTTGTGGAAAGAAACACATGTACTGAGACATATTAAGACATTTTGTTAATGAGAACCATGAAAATAATTAAAATAAACATTCCTTTTGCTTGGGAATACTGGAAATTGCCTTTTGGACTTTACAGAGCAGAAAATCAATAAGAGAAAGGGAACAAACTTAAGTAAAAACACATCTTGTCCTAACTGAGTTTTTATTCACTGTGAGATTTACAGAAGTTCTAAAGTTTTGTTCCAACATTTTCACACTCCCCCCTTCTTTTTTTGTTTGTTGTTATTGGGTCTTAAAACCACCTTCCATATTCCTCTTGTGAACACCACCTTTCCTGGGGCTAGCTGGAATGTACAAGCCGGACTAAAGTGAAACATAGATAATTTCCTGCATCTCTGCACAGAGATCATCTTCATGACTGCTTAATCCTGAATGTTAATGAAAGAAAGCCTGTGGGAAGATCTTTGCAATATGAGTGCAGTAGCGTTTCCAGTCATCCCTGAGCTTGATACACTTGAGAGGTGAAGCAAGGCAGAGATGATATTAGACTATTTTCAAGTCCTTTCTGACTACTTCACTCCCTCCTATGGGCCTTAGTTTGAGAAAATGGATTTGTGTCTTTACCATCATAAAGCCGAGAAGACCCAGAGCTGCTCTGCTTCTGGAAGCAACTGTTGCCTTGATTCCCACTTAAAGCAATATTATATCCTCTTTATATTGTTGATACTGTGCAAAAGGGAAATGGATCAAAGCCAAACCGACTCTTAGGGTGAATTTAAATCTGTTTTTTTTGTTACTTTTATTTCCTTTCAGGAATCTATGTACATTGAAGAGTCCTCAAATAAAAATGGTGTTATTTCTTTGATCTTCTCTCTGAAAGAAGAAGTCGGCGCATTGGCTAAAGTTCTGCGTACATTTGAGGTAAATATTTTTCTTCAGGACACCTGACCAAGTACATTTATATTGCAGAAATATTTACTCAGGGTATTTGTAGTCACGCTCGTGATTCAATTTTATTGCCATAACAGGGGAAAGCATCATCCATTTCTTTTCAGGGGTTAAACCCCCTTAAAGTCTTGGAGCAGAAGTAGCCTTTTTTAAGTTAAAATTTGGTTTCAAACTTTTAACTTAAAACCTCTACTTTAAACAGATATGAGGGTGGGAAATAATGTATTTTCTCTGTTTAAGAAGGAAATATTCCTCTGCCACTGCTTGAGTAAGAGGCAGAAGTGAATTGGGCCATAACCTGAGATTCGCATCTGAATATGTCTAAGTCTATGCACAGAAAGGCAAAAATAAACTGCATGTGAGCTATGCAGCATGTACTGCAAATGCTGCATTAAATATTTCTACTGGAGACACTTACCATCCTCTTAGCCCTTGTATGCCTTAGTAAATTGTTATAAATAGGCCCAACGTCTTCTACCAGTGGTGCTTCTACAGAAGGGAGTAAATGTATCTACGAAACAGCATCAAAATGGCAGCACTTTGTTTACACCAAAGGGACACAGCAACTTTTGCTGATTGATTTGGAAAGCTTTTGGGGAAACAAGGAACCATTTACCTTCCAGGACATTTGTGCCTATTTATTCTTGCAGAGCTATTCCCCAGATGTCATGGATGCTGTTTCAAAAAAGCACAAAATCCTTGCAATTGAGTTGTGTACTCTGTGCTCCCAAGCAAATACGCTGTTCTATTGGGGTTTTGACTTTTTTTTTTTTTTTAGAACATTGTCATGTAACAGTTGTGCCTAAAAGCAACTCTTTCTGTAGAGTACTGTAAAAAGTTGTGGCCTGCATACTTTACATCCATAAACAGAAGAATGGACTAGGAGATGAAAGATTTGAGTGGCATTAGTACAAATGAAAAATAATTACAAGTTACAGGACATATTTGATCCATTAAGATGAAGGGAAATTCATACCAACGGCAGCAGAGCTAGTCTAGGTCTGTGAGTCAACCACTTTAACACAGTCCTGCAACATGTCTGTATGCTGGAGAAATTCTGGTCTGTAAGTGAATTAAGGAGACTGTTGATATCCTCTGGTCAAGAGTGTTGCTGACTACTAAACAAATTGCTACCAGTTCTAAAGGACTGCAAGTGAGCTAGTACAGGAAAGACAGAAATAGCCATTTCTTGGATGTCAAATTTCTTGCCCCAAAGCAGGTACCTAAGTCAGTCATGGTTTTCCCCAGTGACCCCAATGGGAACTGAGGGGATGGGGCTCTGCTGCAGATGTCTGCACTGGTGACTGGGTGCTTTTTCATCCCAATGAAACCAACTCTTTCTATGCAAACTTGCAGTCTCCCCCAGCACCGAGGCTTGACAAGAGACCTGGCTTAGATGCTCTTGTATTAGTTTTGCATGTTGTTGGCAATGTAGTAGGGGAATAGGTGGGTGGATAGAAGAAAGATATTTAATGGCAGAAGTCTGACCTAGAGCTCCAGCTCCTCAGGGCTTTCATCAGTGAATTCATGAGCATTGGGGTGTGCAAGCCAGAGCAGTACATGGGCTGTTCTAACTCAATGGAAAGGACCTCACCCTTTATACAGAGGTGTTGAACTCATGCCATGCATGGCTATGATATCCTCCACTCTTCCTCCTGGTCCATAACTGTGATGCCTCAGACATACAGACTTTATGCTCAGTAACATCAACAGCAGAGATGGGGAAGGTGGTGATTTGCAGGTGAAGGATGGGGATATGTTGGAAGACTGCAAGAGAACTTTTTTTCTCTTGTAGTCCTTCCCTACTAAAAATCAACTGTGAGATGCAGGTTAACCACAGGAGTTGGTTCAGACTCTTTGTTGGTGGGCTTCTCTGGGCAGGAAGACCCCTCACTTTGTCTCCAGGGTTTGTGTTGCTAGCTCAGTGCTGGCCTGGGAAAATACAGTGGATTTGTGTCAGAAGGGAATCACAGGGAGATGTGGGGATTGCTGCTCTGGCTGTTGTTGCCTCATGCAACCACATAAAAAAGGAAAAAGAAAATACTAAGCCAGAAAAAATGATCAGACTGTTCCTGGAGTGGATACAACACTGCATCTGTTGACTCCCATGGAGGGCCAGACCTTGTGCTGCCACTGGTGTTGATGGCAATGCATGGAGCATGGTTGTTTGGAGCCCCTCTGATCCTTGCTGAGGCTGAGGGCTGCCCAGGCTGTCTGGGTCTCTCTAGGCGCTTGCGTGTGGGAATGCAGGCAGAGAGCACAGCTCAACCCTCTCTTACTCCCAGCTCTCACTTGGGAGTGATTAAGGAACAGTGCCTCCAGCCCAGTCTTTGAGGAGTTTGCATCTTCCATAGCCAATCTTTAAAACTACTCCGGGACATGAAGGAGGGAGGAGGAGGGGTTAAGGGAGTTGTAAATATGAAAGTCTTGAAAATAAATCCTCTCTCAAGACAGAAAGAAAAAGTGTAAGCAAGTTCCAGACTGAGACATTGAAAATTGAAGGGATACCTAAAGAAAGGAGACATCTTGTGGTGCCATCAGCAGCCAGGCTGCCTTTCTGTGAAAAAGGTGTCTCTCTGGACCTAGGGAGGTTCGCCCTCTCCTTGGTTTAAGAGATGGAGGAAAAATTTCTGTTACTCTGTGAGGGATGTTTAGACACTTGCACCTCTTCCCGGGATGAAGGAGGAGCTCATTATTCCCAGGTTCACATCCTGCCCGTGTCCTATTTCCATGCTTGGGTGGAACTTGGCCAGGCGTTAGCTGCCCACTACAACTTGATCTCCATGGGAAGCAAGAGCCCAAAGGGAGGTGTACTGCACTCTAGCCTGACCCTGCACCTAGATAACAGATCCAGGACTGCTGTTTCATCAAGCACCACAGCTGCTCCCCAGACCAGATATAATCTGTACACACACAGGAGAAAAACCTCTCAAGGAAGGAAGCAGTGCCCAAACATAGCCCAGATGAGCTCGATAAGTCCTTATTATGGGTCAGGATGGACTGAAGGTAGGGGAGCCTTATATCCAGGTAGGTGAAGGCACAAGGCCAGTGGCTACAGAGAGAGTACTTAAACCAAAGAATTACATCCTATAATTGAGACAACAAGTTTAAGAGAATTTCAATGTGTTTTGGGGGAAAGATTATTTTTGTCCTACTCAGACATCCCTCAGGGTGGCTCATTGCAGTTGACAGAGTCCTGGGTGCTCTCAGGTTTGTTTTTTAGCTCGAAGACCCAAACTCTTGTTTTCTGGTCAGGTCCCAGGTCTACACAAGCATGTGGCTACAGTGACAACTGTTGTTTTTGCTATGTAGCATGAAGGCTTTTTTTTCCTGAGGAATCTCCTCTATGTGCTCAACTCCTTATGTCTGCTGGATTTTTGTCCAAAATGCACCAGATTATATCCACTTTTTGATTACATTTACTCTTGGTTCACATTCTCTCTAATGCATTTTCAGTGTTGGGCCAAGGTACAATGTTCAGAAAGAGCAAAGAGTCTGAAAGGAAGAAGAGCTGGAGCCTCAGATGGGCAGGCACATATTTAAATAAAGATTATATGGCTTTTTAAGATGAAAGCATTTCTATCTTTAAAAGCAAACTCAGACCATGTGTATGGAAGGGTTCAATGTCCACTTTGAGAGGAACACACAAAAATAAGCAGCACTTTGGAAGATCCCCAAACACCAGACATTAACAGGCTCCTAAGCTCTTCTGACCACTGGATTCTGTCCCTGCTCTGTTCTGCAAATCCTTGCCTGGATGCATGAATCTGCTCCTTGTGGACTTCTCTGTACCCAGGGCGCCCTGTGTCACTGTTGGCAGCATAGTCTCTGCCGTCCCTTCTTCACCTTCCATGTTGGAGATTCCGTGTCCACAGGACCAGACTCACACTCCCGGCAATAAAGAGATTTTTAAAATTGAATCCACTTTGCTTCCACACTAGCTCTGCTGTGTGTATATTGAGATGTGCTAAAGATTCTCACTTTCTGTTCATCAAACCCAATTATTTTGCACTTGAAAAGCCTGCTTGTCTGCAATCTTTATCTGTCCTAGTGTGCACAGAGCTTCCTTATGGGTTCTGCTTATGCAACATCTCTGTCTTCGTTGCAGGCTTGAGGGTGGCTGTAGAGTCAACTTAATCCACCAGCAGAATCTTTACACCAGCTTCGTTATAAATTAATTTTAAAATTTAATGTAAAACTTGTGTACAATAAGGTACTGTTCAATGCAACCATATACTGTTCATTTGTCACATGCTATTTCAGAAGATGATAGCTAGGAATCCAAAACTTGAATAAATATCTTAGTCTGAAACGGAACATCACAGGTAACTAAAATATCATACTTAAAATCATGAAGACACAACAGCCATTGTGGAATTACTTTTATTTTTTGGTTCACTGGATGTATCAAAAAGTTATGGAGTATAAGTTCAGGTCAGAAAAAGACAGACATTTTCCAGGTTTCTTATAAAAACTGAAAAAACAAAGCAGAGCATTTTGAGTTAACCCAAATGTTACACTTGATGAGAATATTTATTTTTCTCTCTAGTCATAAAAACCTGTTGAAACTGACATCCCTTTTTCAAACAACTAAGTCCATTAAAAGTTAAATCCATGTTAAAAATATCAGAACTAAACATTTTAATATGTAAAAAGGATTGCCCTCGGTTTAAATTGAATGTTTTCCATATGAATTTGTGTATACATTAATCTCCTCTGAAATTCTTTTCCTGATGGATTTACAAGTAGTAGAAAACATGTCACCTGTAGTATGCAGCAAACATTAGGCTGCAATATATTGCAAGTTTGCTCAGGCCATTCTCAGAGAGGAACATTCCATCTTCTCTACACTGATGTGACCTTCCCAAATACAGAGCAGGACTTCAGTACAAGGTCCAGCCATCACTGGTGCCACTTGAAGTGGGAAAGGCTTTAGCTCAAAAGCAGCCCTGTTGTTTTACACTGAGTAGTACTCCTGCTCCCAGAGAAGATTACGGCTCCATGGAATGACTGGACTGGAATAACGGGCTACATTATAAATAAGACCTTGCACTTTCAGAGTCAGTGAAAATGACTGTGCTCTTTTTCTTTTTAGGAGCTTACTTTATTCAACAGGAAGTCCAAAGTGACTGTTATCTCTTTGTCCCTTAGGAAGGTATTTGCTCTGCAGTGTTTTCAATTGTTTCCAAATAAGGTGAACAGTCGTTTTGCCCAGGGGATGTGCTGGAGGTGTCTGCAGTGATAGGTGAACAGGTCAGGCATGCTTCTGTCAAGAGACTTGTTTTTTTTTTCATCATAGTATGTATATGAACAGCTATAATCATTTATTATACCTGAATTTACTGCTCCAATTCTATACCCTCAGTCTGAGCTCTTCTTTTTCCAGAGCCAGGAAAGCAAGACTCCATCTAGTAAACCAACATGAGTATAAAGAGACAAGTGCCCTCTTGCAAAATGCTTGTGCAAGATCACATACTGTCACATATTCTTTTTGGTTTGTCCCACTTCACGTATTTTGTGGCCAGATTGTGCTGAACACCTCATATCGAACTTTAGGGTTGGAGTAGAAGTGCCAAGTGATGGACACCAAGGGCTGCTCCAGGGCTGGCTGCCCTCTGGAGCTGTTTGCTGGCAGGGCCCAGCTCTGGGTCCCTTTGCCTCTGTGAGCTTGTTATGTGAGGAAGAAGGTGTGTCCTGCATGTCATGCATGTGAAGGAGAAGATGGGGAAGAACTGTCTTCAGCTGTGATGTAGGCCATTGGACAGTAAAGCTGAACCAGATGGCTGCCTTTGCCTTCACTTTGGGAATCCATGGCTGAAAGCATCACTGTAACTTCCTCACTCCCCTGGTCTTCTGTGAAAATCAGGCACTGAGTTTCTATTTGTGCTTTTGAAAGTGCCCTCCTTTAAGAATCCTTGAAGTATTTTTTTTTGTTTGTTTGTTTTTGTATCAGGAAGGTGCAAGTAAATCCTTGTTTTGGGACATGTCACCCAAGTTCTCACTTGATGTTGATTAGCAGCACTATGGTGTTGATGGTTCTTCATCTGGTAACAATATAGGGTCTCCTGATGAAGCCAAACTTACTTAATGACAACAGTCATAAGGACAACATGGATTTAACAGCTGTACTTAGTTTTAGCAACCATATAGAGGAGCATTCAATAAAGTGTAAACAGAAGGACATACGAACGTTGTGGGAAGCAGTAGCCCATACATTTCCCAGAAAGTATCCATCCCTACTGAAAGCTTCCCGGTGTAGCTATGAAAACTTTTATTTTCCAATGATCAGGCCATTAATCTCTCTGAGGGTAGGATTAAATTCTCTAGTCAGTGGCCTCTGCAACACTGCTAACGTAGTGTAACACCAGACTGTTTTGATCCTGGTGTTGTGGAGCAGATGGAGCACTGGAGGTACTGGAATAACATAGGGAAGGGTCTGGAGATACTTCAGAGCCTCTGAAAGGGAGCCAAGACTTAGATCCAGCACTGTGGGGTAAATCAGGCAGGGAGATAGGCAATCTCCTCTAACCACTGTTAACTCTGTTGTAAATTGATTCTATATTGTTGACCTTTGTCATTCAAAAACCACAACTTACACAAAATGGACTTAGTTGTAAGTCTTGATTATAAGACTTGTACAATCAAGTTGTAAGACTTCATTTTTGAGCTCTCAGAACACATCTTAAGACTTCTTTCTCTAATGGAGAGTGGCAAAGCTGAAATTTTTCAGCCTCAGGAGCGGAGATTTTCAGAAAAACCCAAGAAATTCAGAGTGAATTCTGCAGTCTTCAAAGGATCTGTCAATACTGCACTTCTGTGATCTTCATTAGGTGTTACACCTCAGTCCTCAAGACAAAATCTCTTCTGGATTGTTAGTGCTGGCTAAGAAGTATATTAGAAATGAACTAGTACATTGCTTTGAAATAAATGCAAGGTGAACAGATATCCCTCTCTACCAACACAGAAGCACTCCAGCAGGTATGTGGCTGCATGATAGGATGTGTCTCTAGGAGAGACTCAACCTCTATGCTGGTTGTAAATCTAAAGACAAGTAGGGAAGTACCAACCTGTTGCAAGTTCTTTGCAGCTGCAATGGATATTGGGCTGAATTCAGCAAAAGCATGCCTAATCTCAAGCCATGGGCTCGTCTGATTCCTACCAGCTCTAAAATAGGAAAGGCAGAAGAGATTAATGCTAATAATTTAGGTGTGAACCTAGTGTCAAACATGTGACAGCCCATAGCTTCCGAAATCGGTTAGGTTAAGAGTCAGGATGCATCAATTAAAAAATAGCTCAGAAATAATGAAGTCCCTTAGAATAAATACAGAATTTTTATTAGCTGTCTTTTGAGGACATACATTGTCAAGATTTCTAGCTCCACTAAAGAAACCAAAGAAATTGATTGTTCAAAATAAACAACTGAATCAAAAAATGTCCCCACTTTCCTTTCTCAGGTAACCATTTGTCTCCAGAAGTTGGAGCTTTAAATAAAGCATCAGCTCCTGTGAGAAACTTGATTCAATTGCAAGATTTGACAATATTGAGGATACAGAAATGTTTTGAACAATGTGAAACTATGAAGATTAAACGCTAGGTGGTGTAGTTGGACTAGAATAAAATTCAGATTTTGTAAAGCCACCGTAAATATTTTGAAATCAAGGGCTTAGTAGCAAGGCACAGCATATGAGAGCATGTTTCTCCACGAGTGGCAGTTTAGGAAGCTGAATGTATGCTGCTGAATTCTTGCTTTGAAAACAGCCATCAGAAGGGTTCTCCCTTCAACTACTCTGCGGTGAGGTCCTGAAGCCTTTGCACAAAGAGCTAATGGGTTGCCTCTGCATGTTGCTGAGCTGTGGGCACCCCTCAAATGAAGAGCAAACAAACTTCCCACATAATGGGAAGCTGTTCTACTTACCTCAGGTGTAAGAAAGAAGGTGATTCTCTGCATAAGCTTCTTCCTTCCTGTCTTCTTTTTTCCCCCCTCCATTTTGTAGTTACTGCTGTTTGTGCAGCTCCTAGCTGAGTCAGGTTGGAGAGCTGATAGAGCGGAAAAGTCACCTGGGGAAAAAGAAAGGATACTGTTAAGCTACCTGTGTGTTCTCTCAAACAGCTCTACTATTTCTAGGGGAGTGCTGCTGAGGCAAAGATGAATTCTTGTGGGTGGGGAAGGGAAGTGGGGGATAATGGCCACCAGAGGTTCATGTTTTCACAGCCTCTGCTAGATTTAGAAAGCGCAGGCAGGGCCTGGGACTCCCAACATCCCCCACATCAGTGCAAGGTGAAAGCAAAGTAGCACCTCAAAGTGCCTGAGCTGAGCATTTGACAAGGGGAGGTTTTACACTCACTCTCCACCTTTGTGAGAGGCTACATGGAACAGCTGAACAGCTCCAGACTCCGTGTGCCAGCCCCATGTTGCTGCACTTCTCTCTATGTCGCGGCCGTGGCCATCGCAAAGGGGTCGGCAGCACCCTGTGCCTGCTCTCTGCCAAAACCTTTCAAGCCCTGAGTCATCTGAACTTCCAGCTCTGGGCTGTCCCACCTCCCAGTGCCTCACCAAGTGGAGGGTACAATGTGTGGTCTGTTTGTGAAACATGGTTTGGAGACCTAAACAAAATTGTACTTGGGGCCCAGGACAGTGGCAGCCATTCTCTCCCCCAGATGGCCCCCCACAAGGACAGCTTCTCTCAGGAGTAGCAGTTTTGACCTTTTCAACTTATTGTATTGGTATCTAGCCAAACAATTTAAGTTCATCCATAGCATGTGACATTCAGGACATAGAGGAATGGCATGCATGCTGTTTCCTACCAAGTAATAAACTGCCTTTTGTGGCAGAGTGAATGAGACCTTTGCCACTGATAGCCGTATGTCCCCCCCGGTACTGTGCAAGCGCTAAGAGAAGCAAAGAAAACCTTAAAGGGCTTAAGAAATTCATACTAGAGGGAGGTATCGAAAAACTGCTTCCCTCTTTCTTCCCTGTAGGTCATAAGTAGATCATCACAGTGTTTCTTCATGGATAAAATCCTAACTCCACTGCAGCAGGAGGTTTGACACTGACAGCAGTGGAACCATCATTTCACTCCTTGTGTCTTCTTTAGCCTGAAAGCAGCAAATCAGGAGATTCTCCAGGGCTGCTGAGCATGGTGTGTCAGCTCCTTCGACTCTTCTGCTGTTGAATTTCAGTCCCAAACTTCCTCTAGGGTTTTGTCTATTCCTCCCAGGGAACATAATCCCAGACCTGGTATGGGTGTGTCATGGCCATGGCTCCAGAGCCTGACAGAAAATCTAGGTGGTAAAGTCAGCACCAACTGAGAACTCTTTAAAAGGTTTTTCTCAAAGAAAAGAGAGAAAGTAATATTTTCATAGTCAAATTATAGTGCTCAGGAAAACAGTTGAGTTCAGCTAAACTGAGGTAGACTTTCCTGGACTTGTGTTTAAGTAACTGGTAAAAGGATGCTTAGCTACTTGTTGCGTTACGCATTGACGTGGTGGCATGTCTGAGGGCAGGTACCTACTGGGCAATTGTCATCAGGACTATAGTTGCCGTTTCTTCAGAGCTAGGAGACATTGCTGCTGGTCTGTGAAGATATTTGGTGAGGCAGAATTTTAATTTACATGCTAAAGGAAAGACTTGCTGTAAGAGCAAGACGACTCTGGAGCAATTGCCTGGAGAGGTTGTGGAGTCCCTAACTGTGGAGGTACTCAAAACATGACTGGGTACTATCCTGAGCAATCTGCTCTAGCAGACCCTGCCTGAGCAGGCTGTTGGACTAGATGATCTCCAGAGGCCACATCCAATCTCAACAATTTTGCTATTCAGTGATTTTGTGAATTATAACACCCATGCTTTTATTTGCACAAACCTGGGCTGCCTTTTTGGTGCAGATCCTTTCTTGCCATTGGATCTTTGCCCAACACCTGCTCACAGTCCTGGAAACTGTGCAGGTGGTTTTACAGGTTGCTGTGCAGTGGCTTGGCAGAAACTTAGCTCACAGGGCTCCCGGCTGCTTGTTTTTCCAACGTTGGTTCAAGATGCTCAGAAATATGACACTGACTTTCTCATAAGAGGGTTCTCTACAGGTGAAATGCCTGCTTCCGATGTTGATCCCAGGAGAATGTTCTTGACAAACAGACAAGCTTCCAGTATGTTCTTGTGGTATTGGAGCCACCTTTTACAACACAAAGCCTGTTTACAACTTGTATTCTGCTTCCACCGTTTTCAAATATTTATGCAATGTGTAGCCTTTACAGTGGTGCTCTACACAAGGGTGAATAATGCATCCTTCTGAATCTTCATTTTTGTCTCTCTCCGTGTTGTCAAAATCCTCAGTCCAATAGCCAACAGCAGCTAGTCTTTACTTTTGAGTTGTTTGGATTGTATAGTATGGATTGTTGACTGATACATGAATTTTAGCTACTATTACTGTTGTATTTCTTTCTCCCGTGGGACCAAAATTGCTCTTTCTCATAGGAAAAAGGTATAAACCTGACCCACATTGAGTCCCGACCTTCACGTCTCAACAAAGATGAGTATGAATTCTTCATTAATTTGGAAGGCAAGAACGTTCCAGCACTAGACAAGATCATCAAGTCGTTGAGAAATGATATTGGAGCAACAGTCCATGAGCTTTCACGAACAAAGAAGAAGGACACTGGTAAGGATACACCGACAAGGATAATATTGACAAGGAACATCTATGTCATATATTTAAATGATTTATTTTCCCATAGCAAAGAAGCTACTCTTGGATGTGTATGGCTGCGTTCCCCTTCCTTTGCCTATTTTGCCTATGTTGTAAGATTTTTATTTGAAGATTTTCTCTCATTGTAAACTGCCATACCCCATCTCTTGCCATGCCTCTGACTAGGTTTCCAGGCAACTCGTTTTATCTGTTTGGTTGGCTGGCAGAACTCACAATGTCTTAAAGGCAGTCTTGTTTCAGTAGCTTGTTACACTACCTTTAGAAATTAACAAGAATCAAAGGATGATTGGAGTTACAGGCTAAGGTCTCAACATATAAAACCCTAAGCAATGGTGCAGGAAGTCGTAGGTACATCTATTTTCTGTTCTTTGTCTATACCTTATTTTAAAATAGGCAGCATTTATATGCACAGATTTTAGCAAGTCATGTGGGGTAACAACTTTTGTTCTTGATATACACATGTAATATGAGGGAATAATAGGGATGCAAGAGGACCCATACTACCATGTTCAATGTAGATAGGTTAGCTTATCAAGCCCAATGACATGTCCCCTGGACCTCTGACTAACATCCTGTAGCCTTTGGACCACTGAGCACTGCAGGTCTTGTACCCTTTTAGCCTTTTCCTATGTTTTCTGCCCACATGAAAACTTAGAGAAACTGAGACAATAAGGATCTCCAACATGGGATACATTATACCTGCCTAGTTACTGTCTGCCCTGATTAAAAAAATCTTCATAAACTATATCACAATTTGAAATGACATACAATTCCAGCAAAATCTGCAGCTGCATGCAAGGACTTTGCTTATAGATGGTAGATCAATTCCCCTGAGAAACTGGGCCTTAATCTGCCTCCTTTTTCCTATCACCCTGTTCCTATAATAAATCTGTGTCTATTCAATACCCATCAGAGTCAAGCTGCTACAGTGTCGTTTTGTGGAAAAACGTCACATATTGAAGACTGTCTTTCACCTTCCTAAGGAAAGATGGTTCCTATGAGTTACCAGGGAGGTCACCAAGAGGGTGTGCTGGAGAGGTTTGAAAAGACTCTGCATTGTGAGTCCCAGCTGGGTTAATGTCCTATCTTGAACCCTTCTGCCAGAGACAACTCAGGTGAGAAGAAGCTGTATTTTAACTTTTAAGTGATGCACAGACCCAGTGAACCCAGTCAGATTTTACCGTCTTTTATCACAAATCTATTCAGTCAATCCATATAGAGCGAGAACTGGCAGGTATGTTACAATTGTGAACTGTCATCTTAAAAATAGATGTAAAAGAAGATACTCTTCCTATTTAGACCAGACTTTTCAGTCTCTGATTACAGTGTCCTGCCCAACTTCAGCCTCCCCTTCTCAGGATGCCTGGTTTCTGGGTTTGCAGCTGGTCTTGTCTTCTCTGATGTGTCTCCTGTAGATAAAACCTAGACGTAACTGTGAGCTACAGAGACTCTGTTGCTCTGGTGAGCAATTCATTAACTATTTATTCAACTGGTTGTTACTCATCTGCTGTTTATTCAATGAATCCTTCACACAAGGTCCATCTGCCTTCCAGATTCTCTTTATTTAGGTAGGACCTGATGGTAAAGGGCAGTGTAACAAAACAAAAAGTGACAGTGAGGTGCTGTTGCAGTGCCTTCTCTATTGCCAAATATCTCTTGAACTTCACAAATCACTCTGGCACAAACCTTGAGGTGTAGCTGAGGTGACAAAAGCCTACTCCTGTGCAAGGCCTGATATAGCGTGCTGGCATCTTAATGGGACAGAGGGAGGGATTGCCCTCCTGTGCTCCCAGAGCTGGCATATCCCTTTGAATGCTTGGATTTACTTTCTGATTTTGGTCTCATGGATGCTGTCTGCTGTAGCCCCATCCTTGTGGGACTCTTGCTCTTCTGGGTTGAAGTGAGAAGACTGGAGGAGAGGTTTCACAGAGTGACTGTACCCTCTTCCTCTGGCTCTGCCTCGCACATGTGCATGTAAATCCAACATCGTTCAACTGCTTTCTCACTTTTTGGGCTTCTGGATGTCCCTCACTTATGCTATTGAAACCAGGGAGTCTCTGCCACCCACTTTGGTGGGAGCAGGAATAACTCTCCATGTCTGTAGGAAAACCCAGGGAGGTTTCCTCTGTACCTTCGAACGGAAATAAGGAAAGATTTTGTGAGTTATCCATGCTCCTAATTCTCAGAGAACTGCTGGAGTTGAGGCTGCTCAGTACAGTGGTAGCTGCCCAGCATCCAGTCTGAGACATACTTAAATACCTCCTCAGATAACAGCAGATGTGATTTTAATAGGATTTCAGACTTGAAATAGTTTAGGTCTGGCTCTTCCTCTTCCTTCCTCGGAGCAACATGAAAGGACATTAATACCTTCTTGAGATCGGTGTTGGTAATCCTTTTACCATTTCCTTTGTGTCGTACCCATGACATTACATTTGAAGATGAAAAAGAAGAAGGCAGATACTCTTTGGAGTCAGTTATCTCCATTCATGAGACAAAGGGACAAAAGGTTGATTAGGTGATTTATGATCACGTCAAAATAAAGAGGGTCTCTTTTGGGCACTCTTTTATTTCCAGAAGAAAGCTACATGGCCTAGCAGGTCTTGCCATTACTTTTGTTTTCCTAATAATTAATAAGAATTTAATAATAAACTTTATTAAATAACAAAGTTGTGTATAAGCACAGGCCACAGTTGGAGAGAGATAGAGCTCTAAATAACAGCCAAGAAAGGCTTGTGAGTGAAATTCTGACCCCACAGAAGTCAAAACTCCTGCGGTCAGCTGTAGGATGAGGATTTTACTGCATGTTACTGTGATGATCAAAGGGTTTATTTGAGATAGATTATCCTGTCAGTGTTGCAGAAAGGAACTTGATCCCCTTCTGCCTGAGAGGATAACTTGTGTTTGTTTGTTAGTTTCACCAATTCAGAAGTGGGAGCAATTTATTGCCAAGGGAAGAGAATAACATTGATATTTCTTTTTGCTCTTTCCCTTTTTCTTTTCTTTTCTTTCTTTTTTTTTTTTTCCAGTCAGTTTCAACTTTTCTCATGAATAGTAAGGGTCCAGTTAAATTGAAATCCCCGAAGAGCCATATTTTGAAAGGCTGAACAAGCCCTGCTTAGGGGATGAACTGTGTGTGGCAAATTCTGGGCTGAGGCAGCTACAAGGGCAGAGTGAGATGGGAGCAGACCAAGCTGTAGGAAGTGTGGTAAGATGCTGTCCTTTGTCAGTGATGACACTAACAAATAACTTGCCTCATGGTGCCTTTTATGTCATCTTGCCTTTCAAATGTATTCTCTTGGCAAATCTGATCAAAATCCATAGATTGGATTTTGCTTCTGTGAAATTTTATTCCTAAAATACAGAATCAGACCAAAATGTAATATAACTTGTGGAGATATTGCCACACTCTTCTCAGTGGACAGGTAGAGACTGGGCAGCCCAGAAACCCGTGGGATCAATTTTTCCTGTCGCTGCTGCCTAAAGATGCTCTCTACCCTTTGTTGCTAAGGATTCATTTGGCTCATGCTCATGATTTGATAAGTCTCCTTCCTATTTTGCTCAGTTTCTGTTGGAAGCACACAGGGCTATTCTTGGGGCACTGCTTTGTGGACAGTTAGAAGAAATTTTTTTATTCTACCCCTTCTCTATAGTTCAATGTTAAGCAAATGTATGTGCTTCATTGGGCAAGGGATAAATCAATGGCTTCTTTATTTTTATTTTTTCCTATGGTCACTTTTAGGGTGTTTTCTCAATTAATAACAAAACCTGTAATTTTTATTTCCTTTTGAGAGATTCAAATAGTTACAAATACCAGATTTGGTTTATCAGTGTAATTTTAGCTGAGAGCAGGCCAGCAAAATGCTCTAAAGTCAAAAGTAGTTTTAGAGCTTCAGATGAGATGGGCAAGCAGTCAGTGGGCCAAAAGCCCTTTGTAGAGATGGAAAGATTTGTTGTGAAACCACAGTGCATCTCTTCATGGCTCTTTTTGGAAACAAACTGGGTATCTGCAGTCTGCTTGGAGACCATGAATAAAAAGAACTAAATATTATTCTCTTGCAGCATTAAGGAAATGCAGACAATTTATTGCATTTCTGAGACAGATTGGGAGCTGTAGTTCTGTAGGGTCCTTGTTTGCTAAACCCTGAGGCTGGCTAAAGCATTTGAGATTGTTTAAAAAAGGGCTAAACCTGGCCCTCGAACTGCTATAAATTGCATAGACCTGTCTTTGACCCTCCTCACAATGGTCCAAATGGAGGAGTTCTGCAGAAGTCCTCACTGCCCCTGCTTTGCCATTTCTCATATAAATAGCTTATTAGCATTCTGCTAAGCATTTGACCCCATGGTAATTTGGTCACCACTTGGGTGTCCAGCACAATCCCATAAATGCTGCTATTTCACTTACCGACAAATCAATATTTATTACTGATCAGCCCACGTTTGCTCCTCAGACCTTCACAGAGGCCCAGTGTTGCGACAGCTTGCCCTGGCAATTCATTAATGGCCATGCAGACAGCAAGTCTGGTGAACGGGCTGGAGGAAGATGTCACAAACAAAATATGGGATAGATTCAGCCAGGGGGTAATTTGATTTGATCTTTTAAATTGTTGCTGGGAGGGCTGGGGACAACCTCCTGCCACACCACAGCTAGGCAGAAGACCCAGCAACCCTTTTGCACCCTGGTCCCCTGTGCAAGGCTATACAGACTTGGTGTAGTGCCTAATCTGGGGCTTTGCTCAGAACCTTCGATTCTTATTTCCATGAGAGCTGAGAAGGCTCAGGACTTTACAACATCAGCTATGCTGGTGCAAATAGCATTAAGCATCTTCACGATTCTCCTTTCACAGCCTACCCCTTTCATCCAGCTCTGTGAGTTCAGAGCTGCTCTCTCCTAGGTAGCACTGATTTCTGTGGGGAACCTAAGAGGAGGGTAGTCTGAAAATAGGACAGGTACCGACAGGAGCTGCATGCCTACATGATAAGATACTGCTCCCATGTAGGGTCAAAACCAGCAGCCCATCTCCATGCCCAGGACTGACGGGTCAGGAGTTATCCTGCCCCAGAGTTTATTGTGAGCTCTGCAACAAATACTTTGGAAATCTTGAAAATAAAACATCTTTAATGAAAGTACATCACTAACACAAATCAATTTTATCCCTTCTCGAAGTTACTATGATTCAAACACTGCCCATTGAGAACTTTCTCTTTCAAGGCAGCAAAACACTACAGACATCACTGCTGAAATCCTCTGCAGACTTCAGCTCTCGTGAATTTGTTCAGTTCAGACCTTTGCGTACTGGTGCATCCCTGAGAATAGGAGTTATTCACTCTAAGACTGACAAATCCTTTGTTGTGGAGTTGCCCAATCCAAAAACATTTACTAGTGTATCTAAGCCCACACTGATAGCGAGGAGTCTGAATCAAAAAAAGAGATTCACCCATCATCACACAAAGCTAAAGACAAACCCAGTGCCCGGCTGCCCATATAGAAAATAGGGGCAGCATAGATGGGTGTGTTCACTTCTCTCCAGGACTCAAATGTACCTTTAACTCAAGGAATTGGAGGTGCAGGAAGGTTGCTAACAGTAAGGTGAGTATTTCAGGAGAAATTAGAGAGCTAAAGATAAACCCAGCAGTCAAGTTGTGAAGATCTTGCGACTGCTGCTGCCATCTCGTGGCTTGTTCAGGGCTGGTGTTTTCAGGGTCACGCAGCAGCGTGTGCAGCTGGGCAGGAGGAGGGGCACAGCAAGTAGCGCTGCCGAGTCGTCGGGCAGGGTCTCTGCAGCCCAGGGAGCCTGGGCAGCCTGGGGCATCTCCTCGGTGAGAGTGTTGGATGGAACCTGGCTGGAAGTGGGACATTAGATCGGGGGAGTAAGCACTCTGCTTGGGGCTGAGCCGCGGCTGCCCAGATTGTGTCCGGTAAATCTGCTGTTGCTGCTTCCACCCACCCTGTGCAGGTGCCTCGCAGAAACCCAGCACCGTAAGTGCCCTCTGTGTTGTTAGGCTCAGCAGAAGGCCAGGCTGAATAGTCCTGGAGACAGAGTGATCCTCTTATCCTGTAGGTGGTCCTGTACATCTGGGATGAGCCCCACCAGAAAGGCACTGCAGGGAGCTCATGCAGCAGCTGCTGGCTGGGGATCAGGTTCACTTGGAACAAAACCCAAAGTTGAAGCGGGGAGGTATGGCTGAGTGGCAGTGCCCTCCGTCGAGCAGAGAGTCACACACAGAAAGGAGTTCTCTTCTGAGCACTGACTGAGCAAGTGATATCCATTCCTGCAAGAAAGACACTAAACGAACTGCAAACTTTTTATTGATTGCTGGGGGAACCTGGGCTTGGACCAGCAGACCTTTGGATATTAGCCTTGAAGTCCATGTCGCTTATTTATACTCAGTGTTGGGAGCACATGGGACGTGATTGCACAGCCTGAGCATGGAGTGCATCCTTAGATGGAAGTCTTGCGCCCTTTCCTCAGAAAAAGTATGGTAGTGTTGGAAGACTTACAGAGAGAATTGAGGAGAGTGCTCAGAGATGGACCACAGTTTCTGAGTCTGAAATATACAGGCAAAGTCTCAGCCAGCAAAAAGAGTGGTAGATGGAGGATCTTAGAGGGAGCTATAAAATCCTAGGTGGCCTGGAGAAGGTGAATAGCAACAAAGGGTGTTTGCATGCAGGAACTAATTAACATCAAATTAAATAATCACGTTTAAAACAAAAGGGAGTATTTTTTCATATCACATGTAAAGAAATAATAAAGTCCAGGGCTGCAGAATTTCCTGGAGCCAGATGTGTACAAAAGATCAAGTAGTTGCATTTGTGAGAAGTTTATCACAGGGTATTAAATTCAGGCATGACTCCAGCCTCTGTCTTGGGAAGAAGAGAAAGGAAGGAAAGGGAAGAGAAGGGAAGGGAAAAAGAAAAGAGGAAGACAGCTAGGGTCGAAGGACCAAAAATGTAAGAATGGATCAGCAGAAGGGAAACCCAAGCTAGCTGAACTCAGCAACACTGTCAGGTCTTGGGATGTGCCCAGTTGCTGATGGTACCTAGTGGTGGTAGCTACTGATACACTTCTTTAAGTAATGACTGGGCAAGGGAGGGGAATGAGGCCATGGTCCCTGTGTTTCCTCCATTGAGCTTCCCTCTCTTAGTGTTGCAGAGAGCTGGGATGGCCAGGTCCAGTGGTGGCCAACAAGGGGATCTCTGTCTTGATATGCAACTGGATCCTTCTGAAGGAGATTGAAGAGGGGAGTGCAGCCTGGTACAGCCATTGCACTTGTGTACCAGACCTTTTACTGTCAACGGGACATACAGTAGGAGACTGTCTGGACCACTGGGTGAACATACTCAGGACTGACTTGGGATGACTGCTCCATGTACTTCACGAGTTGCAAAGAGCCTCTCCTAGCAGTGCAATTGCCATGAAGACACTTCCATTCTGCTTTTCCCTATCTGAACAAGTCTCAGCTGGAAAGCCTTGTGATTCTTCCTTGCCCTCTGCCTTATGTCCTTCTGTAAACAGAGGGCCACACAGACATTACATGCTGAGTAGCCAGTGTGGTCCAATTTCATATCCTGGCTACATCACAGGCAGAGTGTATAGTCTGTGACTTATAAGGAAATAGAGAACCAGGCCCAGAATGTTAAATAAATCAATGCATTGTTGTAAAATGACTGCAGTAATGCAATGCCAGTCTGAGGTAACAGGGTGCCATTCACAATTTTATTTTGGAATCCTACCTTATGTGAGGCCACCAAGTTGGTCTTAGAATGAGATTTTCAGAGGGTCAAATAACCCTGTATTCTTCTTGCTGTAGGCTTTCATTTTGTTCCTTCGAAATGGTGGATTCTAGCTACTGTGAGAGGAAGGGTACTCTGGAAAAAGAAATCCTACATTTTGATAAGCCAAGAAACCAGAAAAATGAACAGAAAATAATAAACATTACAAGCCAGCTCTGCACTAAGATCTACATATTTCTAATGGTCTGTATTCTTCCAGCAGGGCTGGCCAACCACAAATTTAAGACAATTTGCAGGTTTTGCTCTTGCCTTGTACTATAGGGAAAGGGCATTGGTGCCCAATGTATTTATCCCCTTGAGTATGTTTCATTATATTAACCATGAAAAGATGGAAAGAATAGAAGAAGGCCCCAAACCAAGTAACAAAGAAGCATACCAGTCTCTGTTTCTTTTCTGTTTTGCAGTGCCGTGGTTCCCAAGAAGTATCCAGGAGCTGGACAGGTTTGCCAATCAGATCCTAAGCTATGGAGCAGAATTGGATGCTGATCATCCTGTAAGAAACAGAGCTTTAAATTTTTTAACATGTTTCTCATTACTGGGACAGGTATTTCTCTCATTTACATTTTCTCTGCTTTAAGACATCTAGTAGTCTAAGTTTCACATATTTAAAGACAAGAAGGTACCACATTTCTGGGGTTAAACCAGCCTGATCCGTGGCTATGAAGTAAATTCACCAAAGGTTGCTTTAGTTGGAGCAAATAGCAGGAGGCCTTAAAAGTCATAACAGTCATCAGAGCATAGGGCCGCCACAAGGACACGTCTAGTTTTCCTAGGTGACTCTGATGTGGTGTCTTTGGACTTATTTTGTGAACCACTAGCAACAAAAACTTCAGAAGCAGGTTATCATAGTACAGAGACAGGAAGACTTTTCATTCTCGATTATGTACACACAATTGAGCTTAGCGCCTTGTTATATGGTTGTTATATACAGTGAGACACCGTAAAAGAAAAAGCCCTTATTTCAAATAATTTTGTGTTTAAATGGTAGGGTCAGAAAGTTTTGCTCATTGGCTTAGCTGATAAAAAATTATTCAGTGTTTTTTCGGTTCTTCCAGATACAGGAACACTTTCTGCCTCTATTCCCCCTCTACGCAAGCAACAACTTATTTTCAGTTGTCAAAACACACTGAGTTCCATGCAGTGCAACAGAAATTGCTGCTATTAGTTTAATTGAGATAGGATGATTATAAATAAATTACATGCAGCGTAAAAAAATTGCTGCTATCAGTTTAATTGGGATGGGGTGATTAGTCATTCACTACCTATTGCTTAATTCAAGATGTGTTGTGTGTCATGTACAATGATTCATGATATTCAGTGTGTTCGTATGAAAAGCAGAATGAAAGGAGATACACTGAGTCAATGGCCCCCTTGTGTGTCATGCAGGAATAGACTAACACTGTATCTGAAAAAGAACCCAGGAAAAAAAGGTATTAAAAGAAATGAAGCATCGCTGTTCCAGTACCTAGAATTAGTTAGTGAACAGTTTATGTCTTAAAAAAAGGAAACCCAGCTGCTAGGGCAGATAAACGTCACAGTACAGAGAGTGCAGAAAAAGAGAAATTAAAGGAGCCTGTATTTTTAGTAGTTAAGTGATATCGGATTTAATGACAAATATCTCTATGCCAGGTTAATCTTAGACTGCACAATTTTGGCCTTTGGCTGCCTCTTTTTGACACACACTCTTAGATACCCACTCCACTTCAGCTGCCTCCTGTATCTGGTTGTTTCATGGCACCTCAGTGCAGTTGTGTCATGCACCACTAAGAGATGTAATCATGAACTGCCATAGTGACCGATGAGTGGTGCTATTTGCCCTGCAGAAGTATGTCCTAGCTTGGAAGGACACTTTAGGTGGTGAAGGCACTACTAGCCCTGAGGAACTTGTAGTCTGAATAATAGGCACACTGGGATAGGAGAATGGTTACCCTAGATGTCCTAGATGAAGATTTAGAGATTGTATTTCTTATCCCTGGTTTTATTGGCAATTAGTCACAAAGGTCAAGCTCGCAACAACAAGTTCTGTCAGGCATTCTCTGTATTAAATAAATCCCTTCAAATGGTTGAATTTGTAGTGCACATAGGCCTTTTTTGGCCTGCTATGTACTTACTGTTCTTCTAACAGTTTGAAAATGAGCACTTTTAGGCATGATTTGTGCTGACAATCTGCCTAAAATAGTTGATGAGTTGTGTTTTTACTGTGGTTTAACTCTGATGCTCCAGGATGTGGTTATCTCAGTGAGATTAGTTCAGCGTATTGCTCTTGCAGGAGCACCTTGTTGGTGCTATAAAGGAGCCCATTTACTTTTTTTTTATAGCAAATGGAAATGAGAAAATGACAGGACTTGGGGGCTGAGAGATACTGGGAGGCTATGGCTGAATGGTTACTCTGGTGACCCCACAGATGGGGAAGAAGCAGTACCCTGTGCAAGCAGGGCACAGTGGAGCCAGGCAGGATGGAGGTGGTCTCCACACACACACTCTCCTGCACTTCTCAGCCAAGCCTGAGGACACTCAATGAGAGGAAGGCTGTTCAGCACCTGCACTTACGTAGGGTCTGACCATCACTGTTTCTCTTTAGGGGTTCAAAGATCCCGTGTATCGTGCTCGGAGGAAGGAGTTTGCAGATATCGCCTACAACTACAGACAGTGAGTGCTCAGTGCATAGTCTGAAAGCAAACTCACATTTCCTGGCCTCTCCTAGGGCTCTCATCCTGCTGACAATCCTTGTTTTTCCACAAGTGTCCTCTTGCTGTTGGCTTTCTTCTGCCATGTGTTTAAAACTCCCTGTTCATGAATTCATCCCCAAATCACGGTAAAACCAAAGTAAATTGTCCCAGGCACACATTCAGAAGAGAGCTTCACCTCCCTTCTTTCCCCACAACATCCCTCTTCTCTGGTTTTGTTGTCTAATTGAGCAGCAGACTTCATTGTTACTACAAAGATGTGTGCATTTTCTCACAATTAAACCAGGACTAGGCGAGGAGTACCTATAATTTACATTAAAGCAGGAGCTGCATACGCTATTAGAATAATGAATAACTTCTGGTTCTGATGCTAATCCAGTGCTTGATATTCTACTTTTATCATGTCTGACTGAGCTGCAATCAGCAATTTGGGCTCTCATTTCCCAAGAAAAATAAGTGGAGATGATAAATTCAGTTAAAATAGGCTTGCTTGATTGCTTTCAGTGATCAGGTCTGGAGGAGATACAATTCTGTTCCCAGAGCCACTTATTCATTTACATACATACTACTGGGCCTGATTCTTGCTGAGACTGGCAAAAATGTGATTGCAAAGGATAAGGTAACATATGTTGTACATTTAGGGCTCCACTTTGCACAAGACTGTAATAAAAAGGTAGTCCCTGAACCAAAGAGCTAAAAATCTAATCACAAAAGGAGAAAAAAAAATGACTGACTGATGGAAAGCAAAAAAAAAAGTCAGGAGCTTAGTTTATAGCTAGAAAGTTAGGTGAGGCTTCGCGGCCAGATGTGAATGGATCTAATGCGCTTTTATAGGTAGTCCACAGAAGATTTACCTTTCCTGCATAAAGGATAGCAAATTCTGTTCTCTAGTTTGCAAGCTTTCATCAAATCCTATGTAATAAAAAAAAAATCCCATGTGAACTCCCCCCCGCCGAGATTCAAACTGAAGCCGTTTTAGGAAGAGAAAACCATTATAGTCCAAGATGTAAGTAATTAATATATAGTCTTTTCCAGATCCTTAGACACATTGGAAATAGAGGTACACAGACCTGGACCTATGTTCCAATAGCACCTTATGTGAAGTTCTCGGACTTCCCAATAAGGTCTTTCCATAGCAGAACAATAAGCTCAGTGAGGGTGTGAAAGACCACATGTGGGCTTCTGGGGTTTGTAGAAAGAAGGCATGTTGGTTTTTTGACTTTCAACATCAATTCAGGAAGGCCCCCACGGATCTGCAATGTCTTTGCTTTGGATGCTACATCTGGCAGACATGCCCTTCAGAGTCTACAGTGAGGAGAGGAGGCTGAAGGGGTGCCTCCAGCTAAGGGGACAGAGATGCAGAGAACTGGGCTGGAGGAAAGGGACAAGCAAATTTATCAGGCTTTATGGAAAATATCCGAAAAGACAAATGTGCTTAGCTTGTGAAATCAGCTGTAAAGGTGAGGTGTTTCTGTGGTTGTTTGTCTCATACTCATCTTACTGCCGTCAATTTAATCCTCTTCTGTGTCCCTTATTTTGCATCTACTTTGCCATCCTTCCTCCGGTTGTTTTTCTCTCTCCTCTGCCTTTGCTCTTGTGCCTTCTTTCCCCATGAATCTACCAGTTATTTTTGTTGAATACTTAATTTCCCTGAGTTCTCTTTTCTTTGCATTTTGCTTGCCTCTTCCCTCTGCCTTCTTTTGCTTATGGCCCTGCTGATCCTTGAATTTTTTTAATTGAAATGGGAAGATTTTTAAACCATAGCTTCCCCCCTTAGCCCTGGAAGGTCGCTGAGGATTACTTAGACGTGCTATAGGAACAACAATCCCCCAGCAATCCTCATAAGTCAACGTGATGTTTAAAGCTCCACAGATCAAGGAGGTCTAACACAGAGAGAAAGAAAATGATAGTGTTCCAGTGGAGCTGCCCTGAGGCTCAAGGAAAAAATTAGGGGGTAGGAGATGGTGGGGTGTCATCAAGAATTTAACAATGGGTCTCTGGGGATTGGGAAGCTCCAGCATTATTCCAGCAGTGATGTTAACCCTATTAAGTTACTTAAACCCCTTTGATTTTTCAAAGCTGCTGGATTCACCTATGGCCCTATCCATTATCGCTAAGGAACTGACTATTCACAGGAGGCCAAACAACGTTGCTTTTAGTTGTCTAATTCCTACTAGCCTTGAGATGAGCTAAGCAAAAGGAGGCCTGAGGGTGGGATTTGACTCAAAATCACTCATTACAATGATTAAAAGTCAAATTGACTGGAATCTGCATCTGTTGCAGCATAAAGCACAGATCAGAATTTCTCTGCCCTTCCAAGAAGCAGAGATTTCTGGAAGTGATGGTTTTCCTGTTGTAACAAAAACAATTAATGTAATGTGTACTAGAGCAAGAAGTACAACAGCTGTTCCATATCTTGAAGTGGAAATAAATTGGAAACAACATCCAGTAAGTATTTTTAGACTAACAACTTGATAAAACAAATAATCACTATTTTTTTTTACCACAATAGTGAAAGGAGTTTTCCAAAGGCCAATATCTCAGCTGAGGTCTGTCCCTAGGTGCAAGTGAGGCTCTTTTTGCACCTGTGAGTCAGACCAAAGACCTTTGCCCTGCTGCACCAGCAGCTCCTGGCCAGCAAATATAAAGCTCCTGAGGATGATGCTAGTGGCACAAAACATTTTCTCTGTCACTCTTATAGAAAATATCCATTTTCTTTCCAGTGGCCAACCTATTCCTCGAGTCACCTACACGGAAGAAGAAAAGAAAACATGGGGCACTGTGTTCAGGGAGCTGAAGAGTCTCTATCCAACTCATGCTTGTTACGAACACAACCACGTTTTCCCATTGCTGGAGAAGTACTGTGGCTACCGTGAGGACAACATTCCCCAGCTTGAAGATATTTCCAAATTCTTGCAGAGTAAGTATGAAGCATATAAAAACCCAAATCAAGTCAAATTCCTCAGCTGTTCAGTGGGAGTGGCTCTTCAAGAGATGGAAAGGCAATCCCAATTTTATCACAGGCTCCCTGTGGCGCTTGGGCACATCACTTAGCCTGTGTCCCAGATCCCTCTCTAAAACTTCCAGGGGTACAATGGTACAGATACTCAGATACTGTGATGGTTGTACATACTGGCAGAAATTTCCCTGCTCTTACACAACTAAACTCTGTTTAACACAGGGAGAGCAAACCCCACAATTAACGCACTTCTTCCACTGTGAGGAGGCCAGGTAAGGACAAATCAAGCCCGGTTTCTAAGATGCCATTTTTATTTTGTCCCTTCAGCCTGCACTGGATTTCGCCTACGTCCTGTTGCAGGGCTGCTCTCCTCTCGGGATTTCTTGGCTGGGCTGGCATTCCGAGTATTTCACTCTACACAGTATATTCGCCATGCATCCAAACCCATGTACACACCAGAGCCGTAAGTACTTTGGCACAGAAAGCATGCAGAATTGCAGCAGACTAACAGCAGGGTGAGGTGAACTGATAATAACCATGTGGGACTCTGGAGTACTCCTGGGAAGAGAGCTAATGGAGAGCAGCCAAGTGGCTGCTCTCTTCTAAAAACATTTTCAGAAGATTGCTAGTCTTTTTAACAAGCTACATCCTATTCTGCAAGTTCTTATGGGACTGATCAGACAGTTTTGCTACTGAAGGCAGGATTGTGTGGTGGCTGGGAGGCAAGAGAGCAGTGTACAAAGGCACTTACCTTAGCTAGTAGCACCCAAACAGTGTGTGAAATCTAGTACAAGAATGACTCAACATGTTGCAAGCAAGTTTCTGGCAGTAAGATAATTTTTCCCTTCTCTTTTTCAGTTTTTTATTGTAATATTTCTCTCTATCCCTGTCTGTTCTCCTTTTCCACTTGCCATTTTCAAAACAATCTTCCTCTGTTTCATATTGTTACAATCCTTCCCCCCTTCCCTTACCGTTTCTTTGCTTCCTACTCCTTCCCACAACCTCTTTCCCCCTCTATTTTTCTATTCCTCATTCTTCTGATTTTCCTCTCTGCTTCTCATCACCCCATTCTCATCATGCACAAAGCCAAGCTGAAATATTTTCCACAGACTTGCCCTCTTGAGAGCATCTTATTCCTCTTCCCTTTCCATCTCACAAAATCTCTCCTCTGTCCAAAATCCAACAGTCCCTAGGTAAGTTCTTCCCCAAACATGACTGTCCAGCTGCAAGCTTCAGCTTGTGATAAAGATAATACAAGTTGAGGAAGGGCAAGCTTATACCTTACAGTATAAGGGAGGGTGTGGGCCTGAACAGGGACTGGAGTTGGGCTCCTGAGGTATATGTTGACACCATGGTGAATTGTCTTAATAGCCTGAGCTTTATCCAAAGAGGTTTCTTGTCCTTTGGTGGGGTGATTTCTTTATGGACTTTCCTGAGCTGAGTGGGCAGTTGAATGAATGATTTTCTTCCATAAGGAAAACCAAATAATATATCATCCTTCCTCCATGATGATAAAAACACTGAAAACCCTGGAGTGTGCAAGTCTTACTATCACAAGATTAATTTTAGAGCAAAATGTTTTCCCATGAGTCCTGAGCACTATTTCCTGGTAGGAGCAAATGTGCTACACTCCAGGAGAGTTGCTGACTTGTAGGACTTTCACTTTGCACTGCTGAACTTTTCCTAAATTGGAGTTGTTCAGGTTTCCTGTTTTTCTGCAGTGATATTTGCCATGAGTTGCTAGGACATGTGCCGCTTTTTGCTGATCCCAGTTTTGCTCAGTTTTCCCAGGTAAGTTACTCAGTGATTATACTATTTTTAAAATTGAATAAACCAGAGACTAAGTAATTCAGAGGATGAACCAAGAGCCAGGAAGGGCAGGGTGGATTCACCTTTAAGCATATAATTTATGAGTAGCTGAGGCTGATTTATTTATTGCTTGGAATCTTGACACAAATCACTTAGGTGAACTCGTACACCCAAAATCCAAATGTTTTTCTTGCATTAGTAGATTATACAAGTAAAGTCTTTGTGAAACCATCATCTAAACCCCTTTTTGTAGATGTTTGTCCTTCTGATCAAAGTTAAGTGGCTCAAGAGTCAGATGAATTATTGCCCCATCCTGCAGTCCAAATATTAGGAAAAGTGAAATTTGTTGTTTTGATTTTTTTTTTTTTGTGTGTGTGGTTTTTTTTTCCTCTATTGAAGCCACAGAGGAGGCTGAATAAAGTGAGGAATTGTCCCAGCTGCAAGCATGGGAGAAGGCTGGAGAGGAGATTTGTCCTTGGTAGTGTTAATGTTTCTGGAAAAGAAGTAAAACCTTGGAGAAGGAGCAAACATTTAGTTGCATCTTACCAGAAAACATGAAAAGACAGAAAGAGACAAAATCAGCAAAATGGAAAGACAGAGAGAGATACACAGGAGTGAAGGAGTGAAGGAGTGAAGGAGTGAAGGAGGGAGGGAGGGAGGGAAGGAGGGAAGGAGGGAAGGAGGGAGGGAGGGAGGGAAGGAAGGAAGGAAGGAAGGAAGGAAGGAAGGAAGGAAGGAAGGAAGGAAGGAAGGAAGGAAGGAAGGAAGGAAGGAAGGAAGGAAGGAAGGAAGGAAGGAAGGAAGGAAGGAAGGAAGGAAGGAAGGAAGGAAGGAAGGAAGGAAGGAAGGAAGGAAGGAAGGAAGGAAGGAAGGAAGGAAGGAAGGAAGGAAGGAAGGAAGGAAGGAAGGAAGGAAGGAAGGAAGGATGGATCTTGGCTTATTAGGATTTGACGTAGTGATGGCTGCTCCCATGCTCTTGGTGTGTGTGACGAGTCACTGATTTTTGCATGGTGCAATCCTCTCTGAAGCAAACTGAGAAAGGTACTTGGTAATACACAGTGCTCTGTGGCTGTCTCCTGAATCCAGTTGTTACATGCCTCCCGGGAAAGTTTCCATCAGCTCCCAAGGTATGAAGAATAAACTTTCATTTGACCTCAATGGGCCTTGTACAAGGCACAAAGGATCATGCTTTTTAAATGACATTTGGACAGGACCCTTTGTTAATTTCTGGAGAGATTTCTGGTTTAAAATTGATGTTGCACGATAAGAACATGTCCTGTAAACATTTGTGTGTGGTAGTAAGAGAGGGTAACATTTAAAATATGAGAAATTACATAAGATGAGACAGGAAGAATGTTTGCAATAAACAACTTGAAGAATAATGGTTTATTGTTACAGGAAATTGGACTGGCATCTCTGGGAGCTCCAGATGATTTCATCGAGAAGCTCGCTACGGTAATTTAATAAATGAGAACTCAGTTTTCCAAAGCACCCTGTGTTGTCTTAATTCTGCTGCCACTGAACTCACTGATAGAACTCCCATAGAGCTGAATGGTAACAGAGTGAAGTCCATGATTGGAAAACCCCACCCTGAAACTGTTGCATTAAAGGAAAATATCTTTGGCAGCCGTTATTAAAAGTGACAGTTGTGATTAAACACAGAAGCCCAGACAAGATTTCCTCCAGCACAAACATATTGGGCAAGAGGAGATTACATGTTACTACATCCCCACAGGAAATTTCAAGAGACAGCTTCAATAGCGGTTCTACACGTGAATGTCCCTTCTCTTCCACCTTGCCATGCAGATAATGTCCTCTGCAGTCAGTGTGACTCACCTGAATCCTACTGGGAGATTACTGAGACTCAGAATTGCAAACTTCAAATGAAACCAGGGATATACCTATATGACTAGTGTCCCCAGTGTCAGCTCACCTGGACAATTTGCTATTTCTGATAGTTGAGGTAGATTTTCTGAGCCAGAGCAGGTATCCTTTCAAAATGACTGACCAAGAAGTCAAACTAGACCACACAGAATTTTCTTTCAATATTGCACTAACAGCCCATTGCCTTTCTTGTTGCTGCAACCAGACACCTTCTGTGTGAAACAGGACACAAACTTCTGTCAACTAAGATTCAAACTTCAACTAGGTTGGCCAGCAAAAATGAAATTTCATTGTTATGGCTTTATTATCTTTGCCCTACTGACAAATAAAAGCAAAAAACAAACTGATTAGCAAGCACTGCCAGTCTAACATTGTGCCCCTTCCAGAAGAATTTCAATCTGTGGGGACATTTATTGCATTTATACAGTTGATATTGGACACATGGCAACATTTTAAACAGAAATGTAAACTTCAAGTGTATTCAAATCAATGATGCACAACTACTCTTTTTGATTTAGGAATTGTATGTTTCTATCAAATTTCCTTTTTAGGTTTATTGGTTTACAGTGGAGTTTGGACTATGCAAGGAAGGCGATTCACTCAAGGCGTATGGTGCAGGGCTGCTGTCTTCATTTGGGGAGCTGCAGGTGTGTTCTACAAAACAGCATTTCAGAGATGTTTATAGTTGCTCAGATCTATCTGAAAATCTCCAGATCCTTATTTTGCTTCATACTTTGTGCATAGAAGTAGCATGAAATGTCATGCTTCTTTGAAGAGCTTTAATAAATGTGTCAGCATATACATACACAGGGGACTCCTACTTGTTTTTATCCCAGTAAGTGGCACTGTCATTTTATTCCACAGGAGCAACTCTTTCCTGTCTGAAACTGGGGGACATTCAGCAAATCCAAGCATTATTCAATTGAAATAAATTTCTTACCCTTTTGCTCATAGTATTGTTTATCAAGTAAGCCCGAGATTCAGCCTCTTGTCCTGGAGAAGACTGCTGTGCAGAAGTACCCTGTCACTGAGTTCCAGCCTATCTACTACGTTGCCGAAAGTTTTAAAGATGCAAAAGAAAAACTAAGGTAAACCAATCATTCCACAGAAGACCCAATTTCTTGTCCAAAGATTGCCAAAAGAGTGGATCCTATTGCCATAACAGGTATTGGGTTAACAGTAATGTTTCAAGAGACATTAGAAAAGCTGTGCAATGCTTTAAGAGGCTAAGTAGTGGTTCCATTCAAAATCTCATTATGAGCAATAAGGGAAACGTACCTTATACCTGAAGCCAAGAATTCATGGTTAGTCTAATGGAGTTTCATCCATATAACCAAAGTGAACAAAAAAAATATTAGTTCAGTTGCAATGATACTAACATATAGGGACAAAGCTATCTAATTAATGTAAAAGAAGTCTCTTTAACAATACTACACTTAAAACCTCTTATACAAAAAAACTCCTTTTCCTCTGAAGTTGTGATCACCTTTACATTTTCTTTCCTGTCTTAAGTCAACAGTTTCAGTATGATGGAGGGTGGTGGAGTAGTCAAGTGATCAGGTCTTCAGAGCTCTGATGTTTATGAATGGAGTACCTTCCTCTCTTTTGTGAGGAGGTAGATGGTGTTGATGCATCCCTTCTTCCTCCTCAGCCCTCCTCAGTGCCCTCTTTACGTTTTCTAAACTGCTAATCTTGCCCTTTCTACACTGATTTCCAAATCTGTGTTATTTCTGACTTTACAGTTTATGTTAAATAATTTTCTATTTGTCTTTCTTGTTTCCTCTAAAACTTGGAGATTTTATTGTTGTTGTTGTTTTTCTCAGTTCCTAAGTTTGTTTTAATATAAATAACTGACCAGTGGGGAGTTGTTGATAGCCCAGGGACTATCGGTATCATCCTACATTCATGCTTTTGAGGCCTTTTACCAGCCGATGCTGGTACTCCTTTATGCTGCATCATTACTTTAGGGCCATACTTAGTTCACTACATACAGAGTAACTACTTGCTTTTCCTACCTATATAAAATTATTAATAATAGCTATTACAGCTGACATTTATTCAGAATTAAGCAAAACTAAAACAAATTAGGTAATAGCTACATGGTCGTTAGACAATTGCTATTACAGCTAAACAAAACTCTAAGCAATTCTAACAATGCCAGTCCTGAGACCTATGTGGTTAGCTTAACACAGAGCCTCCAGCTTGTTACCAGCACTGTGTTTACAAGACTACAGGGCTACACAGTAAATCTTCCAGTCATCTGTGATTCAAATACAGATTCAGTTTGAGTTCAATGAGACTTCAAAATGACGGGCCAGGCTCAGTCCTGATTCTTGAAACAGAAATGGCTCAGACTGTGTTTGGGGTTCAGCTTATGTTCCACTTTCCAACAATATTTCTAATTTCTGTTTTAAAGAAACACGACTGTATTTCTGAATGTTAGCCAAGTTACTGAGAGTTAGCCTTAGTTCACCGTGTACAAATCTTTCACTTGGAGATGCCACACAGGGACATGCCCCAGTCCTGCAGTCTTTTCTTTCTTTTTCTCTTTCTCCCATTCACAGATAAACACATACTGAGACAAAAGACCTTCTGCTGCCCCAAGTTCCCTGGCTTCAAGGTCTTCCTAGCTACTTCCACTCTGCTTCCTCAGTCATTATGAGCGTGCAGCCTCTCCTTGTGTCCTTTTCTCCGGGGTGGTACCTGAGAAAGATCGCCTGTTTACTGTTTTTTGCTATTAATATCCTGCACGCAGTTTCTATCTCCTATATATACTCCTTTAACTGAGTAGTAAATTTCTTGAGAAAGTAGAAGATGCTGCCTAACTCTATAAAAACCATCATGGAGCTTTTTAATTTTTTTTGTTGTTTCAATGACCAAATTAGAAAACCGGTTAAATTGAAATAGAGGTCCATGCGTTGGTCCAGTGCCTGTGTTTGTGGCTTGCACCTGGACATTTTTGTTTATGTGTGACAGAAAACCTCCCTGATAAATTATTCTAAAGCTGATCTAAATATTTTTTCGGCTTAAAGCATTCATTTTCTAATTAGGATCTTATCTTCATCTGAGATTTAAGAAAGCTGTCCTTTGACATGGATCTCTCACCTTAGAAAAAACTGCACTGATGCCACTAAACAATTTCATCCTAGACAACGTAATTTTTTCCTGTCACACCTAGCTGCCTGCTCACTCTGAACTCTGAGACAATGGCCTCAGCTGATAACAATTAGGACTAAACTGAAGGAGCAATATGGAGTTGGCATCCAGCATATTACACTGTTCCTGGCATGTAGGATTTACTATGCTAAGTCACAGTCTGTATAGTGGGGCTCCATAATCAAATCTTGCGTGCTTTCCTTCCTCTTTCAGCAATAACTTCAGTAATCTGAAGCAGATATTTAAGCCAGTATCCTGCTGGGGTCTACAAGGAGCCTGAAACAATAGCTCTGACCATTTCATCCCATTCAGAGTCCTCCTTTCCACAGTTCTGTGGTTATGCAAGTTACTGTTTCCCCAAGATACCAAAATCTTAATGTTTCTGCTATGGAATTAACTATTTTGCAGCAGAAGAAGCTGCAAATAAGTGGTGCCAAGAATACTGCTTCACTTCATTGACTGACTCGTATCTTTTTAATGACCTGGAAGCCACTACCATCCATGGCAGTAGCCAGCACTTTGTTTGCTCCTTGGTGTGCCAGGATGGAATAGATACTTGACCTTATTTTCCCAGAAATTGCAGGATTGGGTCAGGATTCCTATATTTTACATTACTGAAAGGAAAATGAGGTTTTCAAGTTTGGTAATTCCCAATCGTTACATAATTGGCTTTTACCAGGAGCAGTATTGTCATGCCAATGGCGTAATTAGCCCTGCTTGGAAAAAAATAAAGATGGTGAAGACAAATGCAGATACAAGCTATAGGTCTCAGATAATTCGGCAGGATTTTCAGTTATTTCCTCTTGCAGATTTTCTTATTATCCTCATAAACAAAAACACACACCAATAAAGGATTGAGTTACTGAGAAAAGCACCTTTTCAAGTTGGTATGTTTACTTCTATTTTTGCTTCAGGAAATTTGCTCAAACGATCCCTCGTCCTTTCTCGGTTCGATACAATCCCTACACCCAGAGGATTGAAGTCTTGGACAATGCAAAGCAGCTGAAGAACTTAGCCGACACTATCAATAGTAAGGAATTACAGATTTGCTACCTTCAATTCCTCTAAACTTGGATTAGAAATAGCAACTACAAAGCAGATTTCATCTGGTTGCATTTAAGCGCTCTGAGCCTGATCAAGATCAAACAGCATACATCTCCTTTCTGGTGCAGAAATCGCTTCCTAATTCTAGCCAATCTTTAAAATAGTATTTACACTTGACTGCAATTCATCACAGTTGAATAATGTTTTATTGCATGTGCTAGGAAAGGCCAGAGGGCCTAGTGATGGATTCTGATGTGTGGCTCTGGATGTTCTCAGTAAGGAAGAAAAGGAAAAGCTAGGCTTTAATCTTCTGCCATTCTAGCCTTTTTCCTGACACATTTTACCCCAACTTTGGGTAGCCTGCTGAGGGCCAGCATGCCTAATACCGTGAACCATCCTTGTATGGCTGATGAAGCCAAAGGGCTGATGCTGCAGACCTTACTTCAGTAAGACCCTAATAAATGTATCCAATCCAACACTTCTTAGTTCACCTTATTCTTTCAAGGAATAGATATAAAGGGTAAACATATACAGGAGTGTTAGAAATAGTCTAGCTGTAGTATTAACTGCTCTGCTTATTTCCTCTGCAGGTGAGATGGGGATCCTTTGCAATGCCCTCCAGAAGATAAAATGAAGATTCTTTGTAACATGCTAATTGCTGGCTACAGACGAGAAGCTACTATGTGCAAATGCCAGTCTTCACCTAGTCTCAAACTGTTGTCTTCCTATGTATTGCATGAATGCTTATGTTATATATCTGAATTACTATTGATTAGCAGAGAAAGAGACACCTGCAGATGACCCTGGACTGTTTTGTCCTTCAGATAAAATCATTTTTTTCTCACTAATGCAAAAACATTAGGAGCTTTCCAGCTCCTAACTCACCGTATTTGTGGCTAGTGTCCCCACCAAAACTATGGAAGGCAAGGGTTAGTTGTGTTTCAGTCTGAGTGCATTCAGACCTAAACCTGATATCTTTCAAGATAACTCCTAAATGATGACACTTTTTGGAGTCTTAGTCCTTCTCCCACTTGTGCTTTAATCTTCGTTTTTTCGGTTAAAGCAGTTTTATTCTTTCTGGAGTATAGCTCAACTGAGACAGCAAATGGAAGCAAGGATGAATCCATCTTAACCAAAAGGTTAAGCCATAGAGTAAGAAGAGCTTGGGTGTTCAGAAAGCTATTTCTGTATTTTATCCAATAACACTCACACAAAGCAGTTAAATGCCCTTTCAGAATGGTGCACGTTGTATAATGTGTCCCTGTAGCTCCATAGTTGAAGGAGGGGGGGCGATCAGCACTTGTACATGAGAGCAGAATGGAACACAGCAAAGCAGAGAAATATTTCCAGCTTGAAACAATTCTGCACCAGGATCCTACCATGATTTGTGAACCATATTTCTGTAGAAGATCCAAAGATGGAGAAGCATTTTATAGTCCACAAGTCTCATAACCGCTATTCTACTACTCTTGTATTTGTGGTTTAAAAATCGATGGAGCTTTAATGTACACATCATCCTTCAGGAAGACAGAAAATACAGCTGTTTTCATTATATTTATGGCAGGTAATAACATTAATCTAAACACACAAGCTGGAACCCTTTTCAATAGGCGTATGCTTATGCAAAATGGTATCATTTTGGTGCTTTGAAGTAAGCTTTTTCATCTCTGTATCTTTCTTCCTTTTTTTCTCATGACAATGTCTTTGTAGATTCTTCAGTTCTGCCTGACATATATTTTCAGTGTGAAAGTAGCCCATATTTTTCTCTTTAATATCATAGAAACCATAAGGTAATTTTCTACCACGAAGAGACAATTTCATAGCAAGGGTGAAGTCTTTCAAACTAATCCTTAAACAGACTTCCAAGATCCTCTGCTTCTGGCTGTTGTTATGAGCAACAGTAGCAGTAAATCTACAGTGATATTGAGAGCCCAGGGTTCATGGTTACATTTATGTACAGGTGGAATGGTTAAAGAATATTGATACCACACGTCTGATTTTGTGTCCCTTAATGCAGGTTTAAATAAGCAATAACCGCAGCCGAAGCAACATAACACAGCTGTTCAGCAATACTGAGAGATGAGAAAAAAACAAAAGCTCAGTATTTTAAAAGCAGAGGAAATATACCAAAAAGTACTTTTTCTTGCAGAACAAAGTAGCTTCTTCGTATGTGCTTTAAATAGTCCAAATAAGTTGTATTTTAAGAGCTACTTCTTAGTGGGTGACTTCTTATTTCAATGTTAAATGCAACTAAAACAGTGTAGCAAACTGGCCAGTTTAACTAGCTAGCATAACTCCTCTGCAAGGCAACCACACAGGCTGATCAGAATTAAATATCCACCTGGGGGGGGGCCCATTTGAGGTGGGTTCCAACTCAAAAAAGGCTAACTTGCACTGGTTGAGTACCACTCATCCAGACAAGATCATGAAACAGATACATATATATACACATGTAACCTCAATGTGTGAAATTACCTAGAAATGTACAGCTAAGCCTTGATTGCTCTACCTTCGCATGCTATGTGCATCTTTGTTTACCACTTTGTATACTACTCTGACTAATATATCCTAAGTAATTCTTCTAAGTAATCTTCCTCTCTTCTGTTCCATTACGATCATATTTTGATGTCCCTACCTCCAGTTCTGTTTCAGGTGACCAAAGAAGTCCACTCATGAGTCCCTCTTCCTTTACAGTGACCTTTGCCAAGGTCAATTATGGTCATCAGGGGGGAGTTTTCAGTACAGCTTACACAGGGAGATGGTCTTCTCTAGGTGTCTTAAGATGCTTCAATATGACAGCAGCCTCAGAGGAGAGATGCTGTATTAACTGAAGGATGCAGAAATTGTTGAAAGAGGGACTAACAGAGGACCCCACAGCCTGTCTCTTCAGTACTTCAGATCACTCTGAGAGCTGGCAAAGAAGGCATTTATTCGTGTTCAAATGTAGCCATTTATACTAATCTAAATAAACAGAAATATTAATGCAGCATCCACCTCAAATGAATAGTACTGTGCTTATTCAAGGTGGAGATACTTGCGATGAGAACAGAAAAAAATGTGCTGGCAATCAGCCATAGCCTTTTAAAGCACTTATCCCAGGGGCAGGATGAGAGAGGGTGAGTCTACTCTTGGTGTGGGAGAACCCCACCTTCTGCAGGGAAAAGCTGCCTTCCCCTTGGGAATGGATGACACACTGTCCTCCAGCCCTTGCACAGCCCGTTAAACTGCAGCATCAAGACTGAGATCTCTACTCCTGCCCTCCTACAGGTTCCCCCAAGTGCTGAAAGCAGGACTTAGGATGTTTCAGCAGATCTATCTTATGCCATGACATCATGGGTGAGGCCTCCTTAGGCCTGCCCCAAACATGGATTCAAGGTGGATTGGAGCGTCCACTGACTGGGCAAGGACATTTCATCACCTGGAGATACAGGGTTCTCTGTGTTGGTTTCACAGTGGGCTACAAAGCTATGCTGTAAACTCTGCCTACACTGCTTCATCTGTCACATTGGCTGATGAATTCAGTCTTACTCTACGGAGAAACTTCCATTCATATGCAGAACCATGAGTACTGCTGTAGAAATATACAAAGATGGGATTCTAACACTAGAGCATAAAGACAGCCATAAGACCCTCATGCCCCTGCTCTGCCAGTAATTTTGACCAGTGCCTTAAACATGCATCTTGGGCCTTAGGGCTTTCACCTACACATCCACGTGTAGTTAGAGTAGGAGGCTTTGTGCCATTTGTAGTTCGTGCTATGTCTGTGGCCTGGATGTGTGGAAGCATGCATCCACTCTTCATGGGAAAGGCCCAGTTTGGACTCAGATAGTTAAACTCAGCATAACTCGTTCTCTTGTGCCCAGCCTTGCCACCACTGTTGGGAGACCGTGGGAGTGGGAAGAGCCTATTTCCCCCTTAAAGCCCACTTCTTCTACTCCTCCACGTTCAGTTGTCAGCTGCAATTCAACCACCTCTGAAGTGCCCTCTTGCCCTTCCAGAGTCCCCTGGGACGTGACCTGGGCCGGGTAGTAGGGGGCTCACGAAGCAGGGGTGCTGCAGGCGGGAGCCTCCCCGGGTTCAGCACCGCGGACAGCGCCCTGCGCTGCCCGGACCGCGGGTGGCGCCGCGTCCCACAATGCCCCGTCGGGGCTGGGCGCTGCCGGCTGAGGGGACATCTCTTCCCAGGGTGGCACACACTGCAAAGGCTGCATACCTGAAGCCTGGATGGGCAGATGTTCCTCAGTATGCTGAGACCTGCATCTAGGGAATGGTGGACCAAAATTCACCTTGGATTTTCTTTCTCAGCCAGTAAATTGATGGAGAAATCGAGACCTTCCCAGCTGTCTGTCTTCGGCCAAGGGCAAACATGATGCTGCCATGGTCTCTGGAGAACAAAATTTAGTTACACTGTTTTTACCTTCCTTGGCCAGGGTGGAGGCAAGAGCAATACAGCACTGGAGTGTGTGACTTGACCAGGACCTGCTAAGGGGCACATCACAAATGGCTCCATCTGCAAAGGGAGGACAAAGAGCTGGTCTTCTCTGTGGGCCTGCAAGATGAATTTCACACATATTCCAGGACACTGCAACTTGATGTTTGAAGATACGGATGCTCATGCCCAGAAATGTGTTTCACAGTATCACAGTATCACAAGGTGATCATCTGAGATCATCAAGTCCAACCTATAACCCAACACTAACACCAACACCAACACTAACACCAACCATCATCTAAACCATGGCACTCAGTGCCTCATCCAGGCTCCCCTTAAACACCTCCAGGGTCGGCGACTCCACCGCCTCCCTGGGCAGCGCTTTCCAATGGCCGATCACCCTTTCAGTGAAGAACTTTTTCCTAACATCAAGCCTAAACTTTCCCTAACGAAGCTTAAGTCCATGCCCTCTAGTTCTGCCACTGGTCACCTGAGAGAAGAGACCAATCCCTGCCCGACTACAACCTCCTTTTAGGTAGTTGTAGAGAGCAATGAGGTCTCCCCTGAGCCTCCTCTTCTCTAGACTAAACAGCCCCAACTCCCTCAGTCGCTCCTCATAGGGCTTATGCTCCAGCCCCTTCACCATCTTCGTTGCCCTCCTCTGAACACATTCCAGTATCTTAACATCTTTCCAAAACTGGGGGGCCCAGTTTGTGAATATCAAGGGGATGGATGCCATGCCATGGCAGAAGCAGAGCTGAATCCTCACTGAGATTACCCTGCTAGCTGTGAGAAAGATGTGATCTTGGACTTTTTGAGAGTCTGCTTCACTGGAGATAAAATCATGACAGAAACAACTTCCAATAGAGGAACTTAGATTGGATACAGTATTCAACTCTTGTAGAACACATCAGATCCCATAAGCAGGAAAAGCTCAGAAGTAGGCAATGAACTTTGGTTCTGGATCAGGTTTCTCTCACACTCCCACAGTTGTGTCTGTGCAGAGGGGACACCACTTGTGTTGGGTTAGGGTTTAGGGGAAGAGCCTCTTTGGTTCGCTGGGGTATGATCAACACAGAGAGGACCCTAGTAGATAAGAGAAGGTGGAGAGGAAGGGCAATCGAATATTGTGCAGGGCAGTCCAGACTTAGAGATGTAACTGGGTAATTGCTTCTCCATAAAGGAGCCTGTCTCCAGGGTTGAACAGCTTGCAGACACCTTCAAACAGAGCAGGAGGGCCACACTTTGAAGTTACCCAGAGGAGGAGGGTTATCATGGGCTCTTGCGCATATCCTACGTAGGCGGTTTCCCTTGATGTGCCTGGCATGGCAAACATAAATGTCTCTGCACCTAGGACAATAGCAAGCAGCTTGCTTCGTTGCTGTCCGGCAGCTCTGACACAACCCACATATACACAGTGCATCTCCAGTCCCAACATTTTTCCTGGCCATTGTTCTGGGAGAAGCACTCATATCCTCAGGCAGTTTCCACTCAACACCTAGCAATTGCAATCCATTCTCCCATCTCCCAATGAAGACTCACTTGGTGGGAATTTCAGGCCAAAAGGAAGAGGCCAGTGAGGAGATGCGTGACACACAGACATTGAACAGGCGAGGCAGCCTGGAGTCCAACAGAGAGGGTGGCAGTGCTACTCTCATCCTGACCCTTACCGTGTGCAACGTGAAGAAGATTGAGCTCTTTAAGGCAGCCAAAGCCTTTGAGGTACAGAACTCACCATTTCCTTTCTTCTCTGAGCCCTCTCTTCTGTCCCTATTGCCTTCACCTCTCCCACTTTGCATCTCCCCCTCTCTCACCCTTCTCATGCTGCCTGTCTGACTTATGCCTCCTCCTGCCTTCTCCCTTTCCCATTGTCCCTGTTTTACTACAGTTGCTGAAAGAGATTGGCTAGCCCCTGCAGGTGAAGAGAAGTACTGTGGAGGGAAGGAACAGCTGAACATAGTCATTTAGGAAAAAACACAATTTTATATAAGGGCTGTTTAAAGCAGATATCAATCTATTATATTTTTCCAGCAGTTGTGGTGGCAAGCCATGACCAAACAACAGGCCAGCACTTCAAGCACTCAGATCGTGAGGATATTAGAAGCCATTGAGTTTTCTTTGCATATTTGGCAGGAGATACAGAGAATACAAGAACAGTAAACCATACAGACATTATATATTCTGGGTACTTGAAGTATCTACCAACTGCTCACTCTCATCTGTGAAAATGAATAACTCAAAAGTATTATATTAGTTTCTTATTTTTAATTGTTTATAATTATTTAATGATTATGGTATTATTACACATCAATAGATATGCTTTCGTTCAGGGTCTTAAGAGTTACCCAGCAACTCATTTGTTATTTCTACACAGATGAAATGCTACAGTCAACAGTATCTGATATTTCATCTCCATCTTGCTCTATCTAATTCTACAGTGTTTAAGCTTTAGTTCTGCTTGGGTTTATCTCCTTCTAAATGGAGCATTACTGGGTTTCATTGCTTGACATCTGTTTCTTACTTCTTGTTAAGACCTCTTTTATTCACCTTTTAAAGATGTTATGGAAACGTATTTTTACTGGTCTGGATTTTCAGTCTTTAGAGAAGCTTCATCATATGAACATCTGGCTTTTGTAGATGTTTGAATCTCTGATCCATCACTTTTAAACCAGACGATCCAAAAAACCCAAGAACTCTGCTCATGATCTTGATATTTTTGTTGAATGTGAAATTCACAGTGCTGATGTTAGACTCCTTCTCACTTCCTTAAAGAGAGTAGCGGAAGATGTGAAAACTAGCACGGAACACAAAGGTAAGAAAGAAACATATGCATGTGTTAGTGCTGGTTTTTTACTTTTTGGAGTAACTTTTTTTGCATTAGCTTCATAGCGTAATGCTATTAGTCTGAAAAACAGGTGAACATGCATTGATTTTTCTTCATTGCATGACTGTTTTCCCTGAATTGGGACCATTCCCATTAGTGTGGAAATGTAAGCACTTCATCATAGCCAGTAGAACTGAGGTGGGAAAAGTGTTCCAGCAAAGAGGGAGATGAAAAGGATAGAGCAGCAAAACAAGAACCTAAGGAGTAACTGGAAGCGCCTCAATGACAGGAAGATTGTGGGCTGAAAGCTGAAGCTGTGCAGAGAATCGACTGCTCTGATACGAACACAGAAACTTGATGGGTCTGAATGTTTCATTTGCTTGTAGTGTTTCATGTTTGTTTTGTTTAGAGAAGCAGTAGCTGTCTGTTATAGTGTTTACTGCCATCTGGATCCAGTAGTATTGCTTGTAGGTAGATTACTTTGTCACTGAAAAGAGGTAAATGAAACTAGCTTAAAGAAGTTTCCAGAGTGCAAGATGGAGAGAGGGTCAGCAGAAAGCCTGCAGGGTGGGCTGGGAGAGCCAAGGGATGAGCTTTTTGTGTTTTTGTAGAGGACAGACCCACTGCCAAATCTGGAGTAACAGAGCATAAAGCGTTTTCCCAGGCACCTGAAAAGTTTGTTTGGAGGTTGTGCCTGCTACAAAGGCTGCATATTAGGAACAGTATTTTACCTGGCAAAGTGCTACTTTGGCTACTCCGCTGCCTGTGTTGTATTTGAGTCATCATCCCTACCAGACATCAGGATGAAAAGTTTGCCAGAAGTAGACTGGTATTTTTTGTGTTGACAGGCCAATGATGAGACGCAGTTTGTGCCAGGCTGCTATCAGGGACCATGGGGATATCAAAGGGTATCACTGTCACCAAGGAAACTGAAGAACCAAAGAAAATTTTGGAGCTGAAGCAGCATTTCTTTAAGATTTTCTTGGGAGTTGAGACCTTAGTGCTCAGAAGTAGCAGCTGGTTTCGAGTGTGTTGGGACTGGCATCTATGATAAAACCGAGGGACTGTTAAAAGAGGCTGTGTTATGATTAAAGCAGATGAATATTAGGGACATAATTTTCTTCGTATTTAACTTTTTCTTACGGTTTTGAACATTAATCAAAAAAGTAAAAAGGCTTATTTTAGATATACTACTGCTTGAATTAATATACTTCGCATGAAAAAAGAGTCTTCTCTGGGCATTTCAGACCCCAGAGTTCAGTAATGCCCTAAGCAGTTCATTTGATTTCAAGGTGAAAGGGTTAGAGAGTTGATAGTTGTGGCCCACAGAGACGCCTTAGGTGTGGACACCAGCAAGAACTGGGGATTGGGAGGTCTTGGACTACAAGTTTTTGTGGTTTTCATTCTACTTGGGTGACCTCAGGAGTGATAAAGTGCCAGAGGACTTTCAGCTCATCTAGCCCTTAGGTCTAAGATGGGTTAGTGGCCCATTTTACTGTTACATCTTCTTGGAAAGCCTAGCTGCAGCTCCACTTATTAGGGGGGTTTGCAGATCCCTGTGAGAGTATATTGGTAACTAGGAGATATCTTAGTTGTATAAACATGCTTATTGGTCAGCAATTATTTTACTGGGAAGATGCAAGTATGTACATTCTGGCTACTGCCATCACCTGTGGCTTCAGCTCCTGGATTAATTTATTTTTTTCCTATATGGACATTTATTCTTTTTTTCAGATTTTTTTAAGTGAATCAGGCAGGCTTTCCCAGGCAGTTTGCTGAAGGACAGTAATGAGACAATGCGCTACCCATAGTGGCTTTAACCCAAATTATTTTGTACTCTGTTGAGAAAAGCAGTTGTTATCTCTGCTTCCATGAAACAGAGAGATTTTTCAGACAAGATAAAAAAATACTATTTAAAATCCAAAATGCAGAAATAAATCTGTTGTGCTGTGTCAAACCAAACATATCATTTGGCTTAAGAGGAAATGTTTTTACCTTTACAAAATGTTTCTTCTAATTAAAACTGAGAGATGATATTTGCAAGTTAATTTCAGATAATATTTCATCAAGCCTGCCAGTCTGGTCAGAAAATAAATTCAACTGCTGATATACGGTAATGTGTAAGTATGAATATTCTTAGATATTGATAAACAGAAAACTTGTAAATTTCAGCACAACATTTATTTTCAGTGTCTTTAAAAATTTTTTAATCCTATCTCATTTAACTCTCATTGCTTTCTCTCCAGTGCCCTGGTTCCCTAGAAAAATCCAAGATCTGGACAAATGTCACCATCTTCTCACTAAGTATAATCCCAATTTGGACCACAATCACCCTGTAAGTTTAATGTCACTTATTTCTTTTACATTAATAATGAGAAAAGTTTATTATTAACATCAGACACATACTGAAGTAATTTTGCTTCAACATGATCTTTAGCATAAGTACATATTTGATTGTTTAGTTTTTAAAAGATGTCTTGTTTATTATTTCATCCTTGATATATTTGAAGTATGCTGACTTTGTGCTAGCTGGTCCACATAAGGGTCAGATTCTCTAGCCTTTTGCTTTTTGGTTTCTTCTTTGATCTTTCAGATATTCCATGTATTCATTCTTCATTTTGTATATACCAGGAATCTCATTCAAGTTCTGGTGTACAGAGGATAGTAATGAGGACAAGTGGCAAAGAACTGGTCACTAGTAAATACCAGGTCTTCAGGTCTCACAGAGTCAAATATTATACATAAACTTGTGAAAATTGCCTAGACAAAATATAAGATAAATACATCACTGAACTGTTTAATGATTATAATACCCAAACTGAGATTTAAATGTGACTTGAGAAGTTCAAAAGATGTAGTGATTTCATCTGAGGTAAGCATCTAAAATTTAAATAGGAAACAAATTGGAAAGAAAATAGCCCCAGCTTACTTCTGACTTTTCATGTGATCACTGGAGGCAGAATTTTGGCAATATTTATTGATAGTACTTTGAAAAATATCATTAGAACGTTTGTGGTGATCTTTCCCTTGAATTCAGGCAGTAGGTCTTGGTTATGAGTGTGCCACAAAAAGGACTTTATTCACAGGAGTTACTTGTAATTATAATTCATAATAGTTTTTGTGTCTCTACTCTTAGCCTTATCATAAGAAGAAACTCTAGAGAAAGAAGAGGGAAGACGCATTGTAGAGTCCTGCTCTAGTGATGCTGGGAACAAACAACTAGTCATTTTTCATCAATGTTTTCCAGCTGTAGTACAGATGAGATATGAGCTAGGTACAGACAAATAAGGGACTCCAAAGGACCACTTACTGATTGACAAGGTAGACCATGGAATTATGAAGTGTTCTGCCAAACACCACATAGAAGTGATGCATGAAAGGAAAAAAAGCACAGGCTTTGTGCTAGAAAAGCTAAGGAATATTTAGATGGATGCCAACAGAATCAACAAGGTTTTGTCATTTCCTGCTCTAAACATCTGAATTCTATTCAGACCTTTTTATTAACCCACACAGCTAGGTACAGTACTGTACAGTTCTGTGTGGCACAAAAAACCTTTCCAAGACTATCTTCCATTTTTGAGAATCACTTATTAAATTGTAATGCTCTATGAGAGCTTCATATCCCCTTTAATGGGGCACCTTTCTTTCTTCCTCACATCTTTCCAATAGAAACAATCCAAGAATTTGTCATTTCCTTGAGCTGGCTCTGAGGCTGTTTCTCATGAGATAAATTAATGAACATTGGGAATTCTTTGGATTGTACTAAGTTCACCTCCTAATTTGCCAAAGAGGAGATGAAAAGGAAAGAGCACTGAAAAAGAGAAAGAACAAATGGTGTAGAGTGGGGATAAATGTACACCACAGAATGAAGTGCAATGTAGAAATTCCTAAACTAGCTTGGATCAATTTAGCTCAAGTACTGAAAATCGTTTGTCTGAGGAAGGAAGGATCACCATGTGGGCCCATATACTGTGCTAATAATCATGGCTCAAAAATGGACAGGCTGGAGGAAAGTACCCAGTTTGCTCTTGTACATGTGACTTGGCAGAGATTGTGCATATACATTTTTTACCAAATAGACAATTTGAGTTGTACTCTAGAGCTTCACTTTGTTCTTTACTGCCTCTTTAATGGCCAGCAAAGCAAATTGATGACACTGCAACGCTAGTCTCTGGGGCACCCTAACACTGGCTGTAGTTGTCCCCCAGGGAAGTTCCTGCTGCTCAGAGGGTGGATACAGAGCATCGGGAACTGTAGGGGAGAAGATGAGACCTCACAATATCAACGCTAGTCTGATCTGATGGCTTTTCCATGCATGTTGTATTGACTTGTAACAGGTACTGATAAGCAAGGGTGGCATCTGAGTGAACATATTATCCATAACATATGACAAAAATAAACATACTGTCAAGATCCAGTTCTTTCCTCAGATTCATGCACACAGTACCCATTAACTGCAGTATTACTGGTATTATTGCTGCACTGAAGATTATGTGAATAAACCTAAGGGACAAATTCAGATTGTAGTATGCAAAGTGGTTCCAGTAAATTCTGAATATTCTAGAATAACAAATATTTGTATAGTGATGCTGATCAACAGTGCTTTATGAGTTATATTAGTAATACAGAGCCAAATTTCAGATTTTATTCCTATTATGAATGATGCAAAATTCAAAGGATTTTGATTCCACACTTCTACTCGTATTTAATAGCTGGACAAACCTGCTTGAAGCTCAACTTCTAGTAACCATCCAGAGGGCAAAAATTCCCTTTCAGCATTTAATAAGTAAATTACCCCTTTAAACAGATACTATTGAATCTGTCTTTATTATAACATGATAATAAATGAGCAAGGGCAGACTGAGCTGAAAGCCTATACCTTCTACAGATTAAGTGATGGCTCTGATTTCTAGACAATGAGGACCCTTTCTTTGCCCAAAGCACAGGGTACTGTGCAAACATAGTGAACTTTGTCTGCCAAAGTGGTACTAGATTTGGTACCGTTATGTCCAACACAGGCTGTATGGGGCTCTGAGCAACCTGACCTAGTTAAAGATGTCCCTGTTTACGGCTAGGTGGGTTAGACTAGATGGCCTTTAAAGGTCCCTTCCAACCGAAGTCATTTTATGATTCTATGATATATCACAATTAGCACAGCACAAAACAGCACAAAAGCACACTCTGAACTGACTCAGAGCTACTGAAGAAGCAAGAGTGATGAAGAGGAGAGAAGTTCACCCACCAAAGAATTTAGTGATAACCATACAGCACGTGCCTGGGCAGATCTCTGATGGTGAGTCTATGAATGCTTCTCTAGGATAGTGCTGTACTGATCACATGCTCCAGGGACAGACCCTCCAGGCACACATTGCATTTTGGATACTAAATTTCCTTCAGCAGAGTTAAGTGTAAACCTGAAAGGCCATTTTTTCCTTCTGTAAAGCAGTAAAGCAGAACACGGCTCCCTTTCTTACCATATCCATCTGTTTCCTCCCCACAGTGGAACAGAGGAGAAAATGCACGTGAGAGCCTATGAAGACAAAAAAGTTGTAAATTATGTACTATTTTACTATTTCTGACTTCATTGCAGGAAATAGTCATGGTCCAGGGAAAGAAAATGATGCTTAGAAATTGAACTTGAAGCCTCTTTAGACACATACATTATTTACTCTCATTACAGAGGAGATCCTTTGCCTCACATCAAGTACACGGAGCAGGAAACTGCAACTTGGTGAGTTTGTGACATATTCCAACTCCTGGGCCATTCCACTGCAGTCCCAGGAAAGACTGGCAATGTGAGACAGTTATAACATTTTAAAACTATATTTATCCATCTAAAATTTCATTCCTAGGTTAAGTATTACCTTTCGATCATTTCTTTTGCAGAAAGCCATTCTTAGGGCTTGCCTTAACTCTTCACTTTCAACAGCAAAATACTTTCTTTTGGCCATGTCCCTGCCCGTCAATCCCATCAGGATATCAGAAGACTGGAAACACCTGGAGCCTATAATATAACTCATTCTAACTGACCTTTAATTAACTACAGTATAGTGGTGACAGAAATATCACCTTTCCAAATCTGTTACCAGGAGAAAATGTCCTCTTGCAGGATGGAAGTTCAGTAATAAGATGTGACTAAACCAATGTTCATAGGACAGACCAGCCTTGCTCTTTCCTCTGCAAGTATTCATTGCTTTTAGCTGCAATAGGTATTTCTCTCGAAGAGAAGGTAAAGGAAGTTTTGGAGTGCTCTTCCGAGACACGTTACTTAAACTCTAAAAAGGCCTTTGATGTCATGTGAAATGATGGCAAGTTACTTTTACATGGATACAACATTACTTCATTGGATTTTTGTTTCATCTGAAGGTTTGCTACTTAAAATAACACCCTCAAACCCCCCAAAATGAACCAACCAACAAAACAAAATTAATTCAATTCAAAGTGTATTGGTAGACTTTATGTGAAATACGTGGCAGTTTTTGAAAGAAAGCAGAGTTCTCATTTTTCTTATTTCATCTATCTCTGTTTCTGTTTTCTCCCACTAAATTTATAACTGTAGAACTGAAAAAGCTAGGGCTTAAGTGATTTGCCCAAAATGATATGCAGTTAATGTCAATGCCAGGAATTAAATCCATACACTAGAATACTTATGCCAGAAACTCAGCCACAGGGCCATCCCATCTTTTTCAGTGATTATTTTATTTTAAATAAAAGCTACTGTGCTATGGAAATCTTGAGGGGTGTTGCCTGCAATTGCATAGAAACCTTGTATCCAACTCATCCAGACGGTCACAATTTTATTAAGTTCAAATAAGTTTTTATAACATCTTTCAATTGTCAAAGATTGATGGTCAGTGTCACGCTCATGATCACTACCATCAGCCAAAAATCTTGGCATAGGATGGTGTGTGGCAAGTCATATTTAAGTAAATTTAATTTTGTGTTCTTTCCTGTTTTTCCCTTTTGTTGCCAACCTCCGTCATCCCAGTCCTTCTCCATCTAGAATTAGTTCCCCTGTGGTAACGGAATAGACCTTTAAAGGAGTATCTGCCTGTTTCCCCAAACAACCAGTCCCAACAACACATGTTGTCTTGTTATGTAAAGCTGTTTCCAAAATTAGACTTACCAATGGTTATCACAGCCCCCTGGGGCTCTGCCCTGAGGTTAACTGAGTTACAGCACAACTTAATTGAGCACTGTGCAGTTGAACGGGAAATTTGTAGCACAGAGTAAATTCCCTCGGTATTTACTCTGCAGAGTTGTTGGATGCCTTCAGTTTGTAGCAACATGGTTATAAAAATGAAAACTAATCAAGTGAAGAAATATGACTTTCAGAAAACAGAGGGTACAGATGATTTGAGTTTCTGTTTTCAGGCAAGCTTCTTGGAAGATCCTGAAACGAAGTAGTCGTAAAAGACATCTTATGTATAAACACTATATAAGAAAGAGGGAGAATCTAGCTCAAAATTATGGGGATTCACCTGCCATATTTTCATAATGAAAGTGAATAGTGTCACTTTTTTTCTAAAAGAATAATGAAATTGATGTAAAGAAAGGTCATTGCCTTTAAATTCTTTCAAGTCGCTGGCTTCATCCTCCATTACGAGGCTCCTTTCTAGGATATTTCATAGACCATGCTTTCAGCAGTTTCTCTTTCCATCTCTGAACTGAACTACCATAAAGCAGCACCTTAATGGTCCTTTGAGCGATATAACACCTCCATTTAGTGAGGCATTACATCTGTTTGAGACACTATGTTAGGACAAACGTAATTGTTGTCTGGAAAGATCTGCTACTCTATTAGACTTTGGAATGAATTTAGATGATTACCTTAGGGGTACTTACTTAGGGAGGAGATATGCGTTGGGTAATTCATCACTAGTCTCTGAGACTGCTTGTGTTTCTGTGGCAATCAGTATTTGGATGCACAGTAGAATGATGCTTTGTTAGTTGAGACCATATGTACAGAAAGGTAAATAAGCCCGACCTTTCCAGACTCCAGTCTGGGGATGAACTGTGTACTGGTTCAGATCCTGTGCAATTCCACTGAAGTCAGTAGTATTCTGTGGGGAAAAAAGCCAGGGCAACATTTGAACTCTAGTCCTCCTCATTTTTTCCTAATTCTTCCATGGAAATGGCCCAGTCTCCTGCGGCGTTTGCAATAATGACAGCAGCCACTGTTTCCCTCTGTTCTTTTAGGGTTTTTTTTCCTCTTAGATTTTCCTCTCCCCATTTCATTCTGGTTCATTATTCCCACACTGTGGAAGACATTTGTACAAATGAAGAGAACCATTACCAGGGACTGGCTATCACCTCCATAGCAACAATAGCATCACAAAAAAAATACAATACAAAAACAACAAAAGGTCATTTTCTGTAGGAAGCATTTCCAAGAATGATCTCAATTTTCATAAAACAATGTTTATAAAATTGTTAACACCCTAGAGCCATGTCTGAACAAAAATAACCATTTCTATAAGGTTCTTTGCCGTTCTGTTACTGCTTGTTTATTTTGCAACAGCTAAATATATTCCAAACCACAGCCCTAAATTCAAGCACCATCAAGCTTGGGAGAAGCTTGAAGACTTTGCTCAACTCTGGCTATATACATTTTTCTTCAGCTGGTCTCTTTATATAATGGGCTAAATGCTTCAAGAAATCATCCTGCCTTTCAAATACATATCCCATTCCAGGTATTTTGAACTACAAAAGTATGAACCTCTTTGCCTCTCCGGATGTTACTCTTCGGTATCAGAAAATGTGCTTTTTTAGGAGGGGGTTTGTAAGAATCAAATATAGGTTAGGCTTCAGCATGGAGATGGAGATAGAGGGACCAGCATTTCAGGTTGTATCCTCATGTAGAAAGGGAAGGAATACGTGACTCATTTCATCCCTGAACTGCACAACAAAGGGCCACAGCCTCAGCCTTCTCCCTGGGTTTTCCCTGGCACCTCCAACACCCTTATCCCTAAGGAAGAAACACTTCTGAATCAGGATTAGAGCCCTGACAGATAAAAGGTGGATGAGGAAGGAATAAACCAGATTTGATGAACAGCATCCACTTTCTGAAGTAGAAGTGAAACAAAAATCCTCTGTGCTTTGCTACATCCATGGAGACATCAGCTTCCAAGCACGAAGTGTCCTGACTTAAGATTTTTAAATTGTTGCCTATGCTGGGGGTTTTCTGTGGATCTGTAGACAAGATAGAGAACTACTGCTTTATTGAGGTGAGTCATGCTCTATGGCTTTTGCTTTACAGGAGAGAAGTCTACAGGAAATTGAGCAGCCTTTACCCTACTCATGCCTGTACACAGTACCTGGATGCTTTCCAGCAGCTGGAGAAATACTGTGGCTACCAAGAGAATAATATGCCTCAACTTCAGGACGTCTCCAGATTTTTAAAAGGTCAGTCATGAAGAATCATGTCTGATTCTAGGGTTTCATGGATATGTATTTACACTATGTGCACACATAAACCATCCCATAGGACCCAAGCTGTTGAGCAGAGCTGATTAGTCACAGAGTTCCCTCGTGCAAGATCAGCTGTAGTGCAGGACATTAGTACCAGACATCTCTGGAGTCCAAGCTGTAAGTTTGTGTTTCGTCTCTGAGTGGCTGCAGTTGGAGTAGCACTAACCAGATAATTCCAGCATTAACAGCAGCACATCACTTAGCATGACTTCCACACACAGGTTTTCCATGGCATGTATCTACAGCGATGCTGCTACTTAGATCCAAACACAAGTACAGGTACATAGCTTTCAAGTTCACTTTTTCTGATGCATGAGGCGGGATGGAAATACATGCTAGAAGAAATGATTTCCAGGGTGTCCTGCTAGTCAATCAGCAGCCACCTTGAAAAAGCATTGCTTCTTTTTGTCTATATGGCCCCATTGCCAGATTAATCTATTTGGTACCTACCATGCTGCTGACAGGAGAGAAGAAAGGTTGTGTTGCTAGTCTGTAAACACAGAAGCTATGGCTTTAGATAAAAGGACACATAAGATTTGTAGGCTGACCTACCTGCTGTTAGCTGAGGGCTGACTACCAAGGGGAAGGACAGGAATTGAGCCTGCGTAATTTTTGGAAAGCCACAAGCTGCTTAGATTCCCAAGGCCAGGTGCTCTGTCAACTAGCAGATTTCCTACTATGAAGAACGGCTGAAGAAAGGCAGTCTTTAAAACCTCATTGCCCATTCTCAGTGACAAGGAGATGCACTAGAGAGGACAGCTGATCACTATGGTGAAATAAAGAATAAAAGAGTATGGCTTAACTTTAAATAAATCAAATTTCAACACTATATTCAGGAAATCAAGTGACCTGCTCCATTCATCAGTAGGTGATGCTAGTAAGTTTGAATAAGCTTTCAGTTGCTGAAGAATTTTCTAAGACATTGCCATTTTTAGAGAAGATTAAGCTGTTTGAGAACAAAGTTTTTATTGCACCTTTAGTGTAAGGGAATGGAAAACCATCTTTCATAAACACTATTGCATCCAGCTGTAGGAATTTTTCTGTGTATGCATTACATATTTTCTCATGTATTTTCCGTTCTGTTCAGCTATCCATCTTACTTCCTTCCTATAGTAACTACTCTGATAAATATATTTTCTCATTAAGTAGTTGATCTCATACTATTTCATTTAAACAGTAGCTGGCAGCAGGGAGCTCCAGAAATGATGTGATGTTGATTTAATTCCCATAGATATTCATATCCTTTAAGTGAATCAAGTGATTTCAAAATGGAAGATTTTAGGATAATGTAATAATCTCCTGTCATAATGTTATTTGTATTTCTCGTATTTGTTGTCAGGATTTGGTTGCCTGGAGTCTAGACCACTTCATTTCTTTTGTAGGCTCTGGTTCTAAATTTTCTTTATGCCATGCAAATTGTCCTAAGGAGAAAGAAAAACAAACACCAAAGCCAACCTCAAAACGAAACAGTAAAAATAGTAATTATCATAATTCAGCTAATAATAATTGTGAAGATATTTACAATGAGTTTCAACTCACCTACTACATATACAGGTTGTCTAGTGAAAGTTAATTGTTTACAGCTAGGCACAATTAACAGCAAGTAAGCTATTTAAGTCCCATTATATGGAGCTTTGAACTGATGTCTTACTTATCTCAATGATTCCCTCTAATTAGATCATTTCACTATGCAGAATACTTTCTAGAATATAATGAAGACTGACATTATTGCAAGGTCCCTTTGTAACAAACTCAGTCTGATGCAGAAGCATCTGCATCGTCTGTAAAATCTGTGTTAAAGGCAGTCTCATGCCACTAGGTGAGGAGTATGATTTATAAGGAGTTCTGATTTATTGTTTACTTGGGTGGCTTATACCGCCAATGTCAGCAAGGAATTTTTATTCTTTACATCTTGTCAATCAACTGTGTGCTTAGACTCTTCCCTGTGTTACAGTTGTGCAGTATTCAACCAATAAAACTTTAAGCAAACTACAGGCTTGGTGTGTCTCCCAAAATTCCTTTACATACAGTCAATGTATTTGAACTCTAGCCGGTGTGGAGATGTGTAGTGTAGTTCCTCCTGTCACTGGTTAGCTCTAGGTGAGCCCCAACCCAGAGAGTGAGTTCCACTCTCCTATTTAAGACTTACATTCCAGTGTGCATCTTTGCTAAATACTCCTCTAAGGCCTGGACTGTTCTTTCGCATATGTGATGATAAGACTTTACATAGACTAGACTAGATTAGCATAGACTAGACTAGCATAGACTAGCATAGACTAGCATAGACTAGCATAGACTAGACTAGACTAGACTAGAATAGAATAGAATAATATTTCAGTTGGGAAGGACCTGTAAGGATCATCTAGTCCAACTACCTGGCCAATTCAGGGCTGACCAAAAGCTGAAAGAAGTTTTTAAGGGCCTCTTGAACACTGACAGCCTTAGGGGACTGACCACCTCTCTAGAAAGCCTATTCCACTGTTTGTCCACCCTCTTGATAAAGAAATGCGTCCTAATGTCCAGTTTAACTGCCCACCAGCACAGCTTTGAAAACACTCCCCTGAGGTAGCTTTGAATATAATAAACTAAAGGGATGCAGAGAGACAGATGGATATTCTGCAGAGGAAGTGGCCATGTTATAATGAGCCAACACAGCCAGATAAACTTCCATTTTCTCTTTTGCTCTGAAGCACCTGTGAACTTAAGCGAGAAATTCCTTTTGACTTCAATACAAGTTGAACTACAAGATCTGTCTAGTTTCACCTCGCCTGCTAGTGAGGTTGGTTTGAATAGATATAACCTCTATATCATAAGTATTTCGTAAATAAAGGGAATTGAAATGGTTAATCATGTGACTGTTTAACATGGCAAGTGTTTTTCTAAAGGATTATCTAGATGAACCTAGGCTCATCTTTCTTTCTAGGAAAGATGTTTGGATTTAGGCACTCATTGTCCTCCACAGCTGGAAGAAATTACATCCAGTGAATTCAAGCAAGCTCACAGTACAGTGCACAGGCCTGTATACATGAGGTTTTTAGATCAAGAATTAAGTCTTACAGATCACTTTAGGTTAACTGCTCAAGACTTCTTCAACTCATTTTGATTTCAGAGATCTTTGTGCAGAAGGTCCAATAAACCACACCCCAAATTCTCTACTGATTACTGGTTTTATTGTGCAGTAACAAAATAGAAGTTCAGATTTTGTAGCTATTACCTTCAGTAGATAACTTTTTCCTATAGCTTTTCAAGGCAACTGGCCAAGTCTGTTCCATCAGCAGACTGTCTGATTCACTGGCCTATATTTAAAAGGGCATCTCAGGGAATATAAGCTGTAATTTTCATTTTCTCTCCTGCTCCTCCAACATGGATGCTAAAGCAATATAAATTTCCCTAGACTCTTTCACAGTCCTTCCAAAACTGACTTACTCAGGGCTTGGTTCTTGTCTGATATATTTTTCAGCTGTTGCAGTTTTTGCTTCACTCATACTCAGAATTTAGCCCAAAGAAGACCAGATTCTGAGATTTTTACATTCCTCTGGATTGGCTTAGTATGGCATCAACAGCAAGGGAGTACCCTTCTTGTGCCAGCTCCTGGCCTGTGCCTAAGGAAACATAGCTGATCGTCTGTCTACTCCTCCAAACGCCCTGCTTTCTTAACTGGGGAGGGAGAAAAATAGTTACCTGCTTTACAACCATTTCTGATTCCTTCACTAAGTCTGATGCCTTTGTTCAGCATATAGGCAAAGGCATAATTTCCATAGATTTTTTTGCAGCTGTTTAGCTTTGAGGCAATTTTGTACCCATTACCTTCAAATTCAGTGGAGTGATAAAAGAGAACCATGGCAAGTGTTAACCACCTAGTCCTTCACATTGTCAGGTAGAAGCATTCCTTGCTGTCCATTCTTTTTTTGTCCTACATATCTTCAGATGTTTTGTCACTTCTGTTTCTTCCATTGAAGCCGTTTTTTCCTCCTTTCCTTGTCTCTCTCTTTTTTTCTTTTTTAATGAAAAAAGTGCTCATAGCCAGACAGAAAAAGACAAGTAATGCTTGAAGAAACATTAAACACCAAACTAAAACAAATCTTGTAAATGGCTCGGTTTCTGGGTGGGAATATTTTGTTTGTTTACATTAAATAAATTAGGTTAAAGGCTTCATGACACAATAGAATATGAATAGAGAGGGGAGAATAAAGCCGTTTCTGTTGGTTTTTTTTTAAATGTAGTTCTATTCTTTAAAGAAGATGAAATGTCATTTATGGGAGCTGAGAATGCAACACAGATTTTGAATGTGGGACTTCAAAAAGATAATCATTGGCTCTCTTTTAAAGCAATGATTTTCAGTTTTCATAGCTTTGCAGACCACCAATGTATTTTCCAAGGACATGTAGATTTTTTTATGCAGCTGACCATAGGACTAGTGTTTTTTGTTAGTTGTTTCTCACAGACCTTTTGTAGCAATGTAGGATGTCATGGAGTAACACTGATAAGCCGTTCTTCTGTCCTTTTCTGTGGGCACATGTAAAGGAAAACACACAATCACATCAGTGGGAGACTGTGTACCTAGTTCAAGACAAACATAATGGTGAAAATAACTAGAAGGAAAAAAATGGTGAGAACACTGATAGAAACTCTGATGTCAAACGGTTAAGGACCAAATTCCATAAAACTTATCTTTGACAGGGACCTTTTTGCTCTTTCTCCTACATGTTCCCATTCTAACAGAGTCCAGGCAGAAAGATAAAATTGATAGCAAGTTCTGCCTACACTGAACTAGTTCTTATATATGGAACATACACCGACAAAGGGAAATGAAGTAGAACAGTGTATTCCAATTCTGCCTTCGGGGTATGTTGAACCAGGCCCATTGAGGAAGAGAAGAATTGCCCAGACTGGAGCAGACCTATGGTCCACTTGCTTCTGTCTTCCACTGTGCAACGTACCTGGGGTTTCAACACAACGGAAGAAATAAGATTGCAGGAGGAGACTAAACAGCAAACTAGCATCAGGGAAAAGCCAGGTGCTTTCAGACAAGGTTAAGGGTGGAGTGTGGCCCTTCTCTAACTACTGTTTTTGTTTTTCATATGTATATAGGAAATGAGGTAAATAGTCCAAGAGTTAATAGACCAGTTAGGACTGAAAATATGGGTTCTGTCCCATGCTTGATCATAAGGACTGTATGTGACTTCGGACACATCACTGACATATGGGACATAGTAGATAAACGTGTTTAAATGTGCTAAAAATGTAAACTGGTGTAGACAGTACTCCCATACCTCATATCATTTCTGTGTGAATACATGTGGGATAGATGACTAGGCTACTTGATGTTGCAGTAATTGGACCCATAGCAGTACAGGAGCACACTGAAAATGATAAGCCAGGGTGTTCCTACTCTGCTTAAGTGAAGGGGGCTACTGTAACAGAGCACTAAGTTCCCCTGAAACTGCTTATTTGTAGTTAGCTACGGAGCTAACCCTAGAAATGCCTAGATTTAATCTTGCTTCCCTTTGCAGAGAGAACAGGTTTCCAGCTGAGACCAGCTGCAGGACTGCTGTCTGCTCGTGACTTCCTCGCCAACCTGGCATTTCGTGTCTTCCAGACCACACAGTATATAAGGCATTTCTCTTCTCCTATGCATTCCCCGGAACCGTAAGTTTGAAGCCCTGGTACAATGTTGTCCTTCTGAATGTGCTGGGGATGACTCTCTTGGGAACAGCTCTGGAGCTCTATCCAGTAGTGCACAAAATTAAACAATTTGAGAAACTGGTGGCTGGAGAGCTAGAAAGGGAAGTCATGCATGAGAGGGTGTGGGTCACTGTCTCCCTTGCAAAGCTGTCTGGGGAAGGAAAAGACTGAAGAATCTTTAATCTTTTCATCCTGCCTTCAGTTACCATCTGCTGGCATTCGATTCCCTGCTGTGAAACTCTCCCAGTAAGTGCTGGCCAGACAACAGCAATTACATTTCATGAGAAATTACAAATTCACACAGACACTTTTGTTGTATGCTGGGACAAAACAGGGGCCTTTCAAAGTTGTTTTGACATAGGAGACTAGTGCCCATGCCATCCCAAGTGAAACAATAGCCAATGTAGCAGGGGGTAACTGGCTTCCCATGGCAGAAGGGAATGCTCTGTCACTCTCAGTGCAGAACCAGACCAGGTATGGAGGCAGCTACCATGGATCAGCCCTCACAGTAGCTATCTTTAGGGGTCTATCGGCTAAAGTTCTTCTTAGGAAGTTCATGTAAGACAGGAGAAGAAACCTTTATTAAACATGAAGGTCACTTGTTTTCCAGAGACTGCTGCCATGAGTTGTTGGGTCATGTTCCCATGCTAGCTGACAAGGAGTTTGCCCAGTTCTCACAGGTAAGAAACTTGTTCTGCTGGCTGTTTAACCAACTACTCTGGCTAGTAGGCCAGACGTGCCTCAAAGGCATACAGCTCAACATGCTTGAAATGCTATTTTAAGACTTGATTGTGCCAGAGTTGCAATCTCCAGAGGTGGTGGGCTAGCTGCACCCCAGGAGACATTTACCCTAAGGGAGTGGTAGTACTACTCCCTGTGGACATTGAGCAAAACGAGGGACAGACAGTACTTATGGGACTTCTCTGTGGGAGGGCCATTTCAGTGTGCAGAAGGGTGCCAGTGGAACCTCTGTGGTGATGCTTGTTTGAGTTGTACTGACTATACTGCTCCCCTGGCTTCCTGTCCTAGACCACATGAACCTAACCAGCAACAGCAATTGAGCTCCCAGGCTGGTTCTGTTTCTGGATGTACATTTTTATCTCACATGACAGTTTAGTTTAGTCCATCACCGTGTCATTCATTAGAGTTGTTTTTCCTTTTACAACTCACAAGATTCTCACAGCATTGCTCATACTGGCAAGTAGGCTCCAAAAACCAAACAGGGCTTCTTTGTACAATAAGGGGCTATATAGTATGAACAGTCAGTGTCAGACCCAAATGAACTCAATGACCTCATATAATTAAAGATTTCAGAACTATGAATGTGCCTCAAAAACATACCAGAACGAAGAAGATAACTCACATTGTAGGCTTATCAGTCAGTGGCCAGTGTGGAAATGGGTAATACGAGCAGGGGGGGGTTACGTGATGTAGGTCCCTTTCAGAAAATCTTAAAAAGAAAGCCAGTTCACCTTATATAATGTAGTTTCCAGTTGTATCGACTTGGATACATGCCATTATCCATTTTGGTCATAAATATTGGTTATTACCAGATTCAGATGAGTAGTACTTAAAATATCCTAGTGGTCTATAATTTATTCTGGAAGAAATCTCTTCCGTTAAGTTCAATACCAGAACTGAAAACATGTTAGAAGTAAGAGCTTACAGAAATTTCAAAACTTTCAGATTTCTTCTTTTACCATCTATAACCCAGACTATGTAACATGGAATCACATTAAATGAATTTTCACATTTCACTTTTTTTTTCTCAAAGTATTTTCACAGTTGAAATTCACCCCATCAAAATTCTTTTTTTTTGTTCCATTCAACGTGAGATGATGAATGGTGAAAATGCCCTAATTTTGTTTGTTTGGTGCATGATGTGACTCCCAGAATAGCTAATAAGAGACATCTACGTATTCCTATTATGAGAATAACAACTAACAGAAAGCACAGAAAAGAGTAAACAGAATCGTCCCTGCACAGATCTGACCTACTCAAAAGGGCTGTCAGAAAGACTGAGAGACAGAAAGGTAATGGCTAAGATAAGAACCACCTTTCTGTCCTTCCTTCTCATGCCTCCCTATAAATCTCTACGAGGGATAGTCCAGCATTAAGCCAAGAGATGGTTAACTTTACACAGAGAATGCTGAGGATTAAACACTCATCTACTGTGGCTCCCAGTGGTATGTAGCTGGGGGCCAGGGAGAGGTAGGCATCCTGGAAGCCATGGAAGTTCATTTTGGGTGACAAAAACAATGAATAGTTGATGCTATTCATGCTAGAAATGATGTGGTCCTCCCCCTTCCCCTCTTTCTCTCCCTTGGGCTGAATAATCACACTAGTGTAACACCGCCTGCTTGCTTACTTGCTTTAGGATATTGGACTGGCTTCTCTTGGATCATCTGAAGCGGAGATTGAGAAACTGGCCACAGTAAGTACAGATGGCAGTTTAATATTCGAGGCAAAACCCAAACGATTCACTGCATATGCCTTAACTGTGCAGGGAAGGCTCTTATCCAGTGTCTCAGATTAGCTACAAAAATGGGAGCATCAGCAAGATTGTCTCTTCTCCTCATCCACATGTTAGAGAAGTACTGGAGCAGGGGTAGGACTCCACCTAAGGAAATGCTTATACATTTTTGCTTCCGTAAGAATATATTGCTGAAGCTGAGTTTCTACAATTTCAGCCACAGGAGGGTTCAAACTCGCTTTCCAGATTCACCTAATAGCCTGGATACCCAAAGTGATTAATTCATTTTCTCCTACACAAGGTGCAGGGAAACATCAGAATTTGATTTGTTCTGTATTCATTAATCTCACAAAAATGGGTGAGCACTTAAAAGCAGTCTAAGAACAGAAACTACCATTTTGTTCTGAGTCACTAAGCTATATACACCTTCCAAAACATTTTATGTAGCCCCTTGCTGCCATCTTAATTTTTTCTGAAGGTGAGCTGGAGGCCAGATGACGTTTTATTTTCTGGTAATGACAGCCATTTCCCAGTCCTGATGTTTTTTTCAAGGGAGGAGAGAAGCCTTACCCTCATGCAACTGCGTGATGTTTATTCAGGAAAGGGGGCGGAAAGAAGGAGACTATGACTCCTGAAATTCCTCATTCAGCCCACAGCACCACTCATGGTGAAGTGGAATGAGGCACTGTATGAAGGAGATTATGCAGAAAGAGCAAGAAAGAAAGACAAATAGACAGCATAGCATAGAGTTTCACATTATTTTAAAACTTCCTGCAGTTTTTGAGAAGGGTGCTGAGAATGTAATACTTATGGCTAAATCAAAGCCAAGCTCCATCCCTGCATACGAGACAGCAAAGAGCTATGTGTCCCTAAAGCTGTGACACAAAACCATATTTTTGAAATGCTTCATGTTTTCTGTGTTTTTCATTTTGTGCTACACCTATCCAGATGTTCAGGGGTTAGATTGTGCCCAGAATTTGTCTGCCAGTGTCCATTTCCTTAGACATTGTGATAAGAGAAGGGTTAAGAGGTTGGCAGACACAAGAGTTGCTTTTATCCCACTGCTGTCCAGCAGGTAAAGGAAGTATGGTCCTAAGCCTACTTTACTGCTAGAAAATCCTAGAGAGATCAATCTTTATTTTCTACGGGAGCACGGTAATTGTGCAATTGGCATAATCTTAAAGGGTACACTGTTACTAAAGCATGTCGTTCTTCAGTTCCTCTGAATGTTGTTACACAGACAAAGGAGGAGGGAAACTATTTTAAAGTACCTTTCCTAGGGTATTGAACCCTCTATGATGGTCTACCTGTCTTTCTGGGGACTACAGGCTGAAATGTGTCAGCTTCCATTGACTGTCATGAAGCTCAGAGCTAAGAGGTTCAGAGTGATTTTTAACTTCCAAAGAAAGAAGGGGATAGGACTTGATGATTTTATTTACCCATATAGTTATCATCAGCAGGTTTTTTTTTGGGTGGGGGGTGTGTGTGTGAAGTGAGAATGGGAAGAATGGCAATCCTTGTAAAAATATGCTATAATTTGAATTATATATGTCGACAGAAAAAAATAATTTTCTTAAAATATACAACTATGAAATTTGAAGATACAAAGACCTTAAGGAATAAGGATAAAAGAAAATTAAAGAAAAAATAAGAAGCTTAAAAATGAACTGCCTGTTGAGATTGTTGTTCACATGTTGTTCTTATTACCAGCTTTATTGGTTCACTGTGGAATTTGGTCTCTGCAAGCAAAATGGATCGATCAAAGCTTATGGGGCAGGACTGCTTTCATCTTATGGGGAGCTTATGGTATGTGTCAAATGTATGGTATTAAAAGATTTCTATAATCCAGATTTGTGAACTCTCTGGTAAAAGCAAAATAATGTTACCTCACACAAAACAATGTGATTTAAAATATTAATATTTCTTTTGCAAAGAAATTCATTCCTACTTCCCAGAAGCTACTGAGTAGGGGAAAAACTACTGAAGATTGTACCTTTCTTCCACATAAAGAGATGAAATGCAATGAGAACAACCATCCTATAAAGTATTAGATTTGCCTTTTACTGCTCCTGGCCCTGAATAATGCAGTTAACTTTACCATAAAACTAATGTACCTTTCTGAATTACTCACTAGAGGGCAATATTATGCCTATTATGAACTCTGCTACTCCATCCATGCCATTGACATTCATTCACATATGCATCATAAATGCAATGATTAACTGGATCAAATAAAGTTTGAAGTAACTGTAAATAGATGGACACTAAAAAAAGAAAATTCTTTACTTATTTTCCATTCGTAAATATGTTTAAAAAGTAATCTCAGCTCAAGCTTTACGTAGATGAAAATATGTGTATACAAGTTTGATACTGACCTGTCTAGAAAATTGACTGTGGAAAGAGTGACTGTGCACCTCTACAGAAAGCTTATGTGTTTCCTCTCCTTGGGACAAACAGCTGACAGGGGTGATACTAATTTCTCCTCAGTTTTTCAGAGCACTAGAGTAAATGATTGGTTCCTACGTGCAAAAGTCCTAAACTGGTATCAGTAGGTCTCAGTTGCTTCGGGTTGTGCAGATACTAGATGACTTTTCAGCATTAGTAAGAGCCAAAGGAAGATTATAAAAGCACTCTTTTCAAGCATTTTTATGAATTGGAAATGATTTTTTTTCATGGGAGATTCATTTTAAACTTAACACATATACACAACAGCCTAATAACCAGCTACATGACATATTCACATGGAACCATGGCTGGATTAGCACAGCTTGGACTCCCATGACTGGAGATGGCTGGGTTGTTATGGCAATAAAAATATTACAAAACTCTCCTAGTAGTATACGCGTCAGCCTGCTTCCAAGTCAGTCAACAGAAGGAAGAAACAACATGTTATCATATCTCAAGACATTTATAATCGGAGTTCCAACACAGAGGCAGTAGAGAGTTAACATATAGAAAGGGGAACCCTCCCAGACATCAATCTTTGTTTCACCACTTGCCAAGTTTAACACTACTTTTCTCCCAAATCTTGCAATTTGGAGACTTTTCTGAGAAAACTCTGTGGTATATCATTTGCAGAGCTTTCTCTCTTGATAGCTGAGAGATCTGCATGGTCATTAGCCCTCTAGAGAAATAAACGTGCCTTCCTTTCTACATAGGAGCCTGATGTTGTGTGTGACTGCTTATGAACATAAGTGTGCTAGCATTGTTGGGGGCTAGGACAAATCTCCATGTCCAGATCTCTGCAGGGACAACTCTATATGGGGATAACTCTTCATGGAGACAATTCTACATGGGACATCTTAAGCCCTACACCTAAGCCTAATAGCTCCCTATGGACAATTGTCCCCAAAGAAAGCTGGTTGTGAAGAGGTGTCCTGCAAAGAGTTGGCCCTGTGAATAGCTGTCCCACGGAGAACTGGCCGCGGAGACTTGCCCCTTCCTGGCCCTATCACAACACTCATAAATAGAACAGTGAAATGTATTGTTTTGAAACAGCAGATCAATGAGGTCCCCTAAAAATTAGGCTCTAGTACAATGTATTTAGTTTTCATGCCTATCTGACCTAAGTAAAGGCTGAATCTACTGCTTTTCTGAGAATTTTTCAGTACTTGCCATATTCACGGTCAACGAACAGGAAACTTATGCTTGCTTTTATTTATCTTGTCAAACTAAAAAGGTCCGATATCAAAGTACAGTTTAAGGCAACATTTATACTACCCTACCTGTCTGAATGCTTTATAGTTTTAAATCGAATGGATTTACTTGATAAATAGGGTACTATAGAGCAGAGGCCATCATGTCTTCAATACTTATGTAACTGTCGTAGTTATGTGCACCACAGAATCTAACTGCACGATGCATCTCCTTTTTCTGTTTAATTCTGACACAGATGAAGGTAAAAAGCTCATCAGAAATACTCACTTTTAGTGGTTGGAGTTGAGTGTACCAGACTTCTGCTCTCTTTCATCTCTTTCTGATCTTTTCTTCACCAGACACCAAAAAGACCTTCTGCTTTTCATTACAGTAGTAAGCAAGAACTGCTTGTTCACAAAACTGCTCTACAACATGAAAGTATAACTGCATCTTAAACTCCTTACCTCTAAGACTCATAATGGAAGTAGTAACTGTCCTTAAGTTGGTAAATAGGAGATTCTTGTAATTACTTTTATCATCAGTGTTGTTGGGTAATGCTGCTGGATAGACTTTAATAGCGTTGGTTCCACCTAGGTCTTTGTCCATCATATTACTGAAATTACAGGTGATAGCATTTATATTCAATGAAGAAGGGTTACCTCCCTTCCAAAAATGTGTCCACCTTCATGTAACACTTAAGACAATTTGAAGATGAGCAAGTGGGTCACCTGCAACACTGCTATGTGCCCTCTACAATCCCCATGTGAACTCTGCAAGTTCATTACTATGTAGCTTTTGGGACAGCAGCTTAGTAGGTTCTGTGTCTCTCACTTAGAGCATCTAAAACTATTTATATAAAAATTAATTATATCCATAGCCTTAAGAGCTGAAGTTTCCTTTTACGGTTGACTGATTCATCTCACACATTTTTATTTGGAAAAAAACTGAAATATAGAAGAGTTTCCATTTAATCATTCTAGCCTGCATAAACATCTCATACTAGCTTCAGTGTAGACAGTGGAATTGTGAGTAAAGCACAGAGCTCCTATGCCTAAGCACCTGCTGAAAACTTGAAAATGTATACCAAGTGTTTCTTTTGTGGTGGAAGAGACAAAATATGTGTAGTGTCTATTTCAAATAAAGGCTTTTTGGACATACAGCAGTAGCTAACAGTTTTGTTAGAGAAGATGAAGAATAGAAGATAGTGAAGCTCATGATTCAGTTTCTTGTAAAGTGCATTTTGCAGTCTTAGACTGGCTCTTGAGAAAACTCTAGATAAATTTTGCTATTGCTTGGGAGAAAGTCATTATCCCTTCTGATAATTATCTGCCAGTTTTCTCGGTAGGGGCCAAGACATGGACTTGCATGTGGAGACCCCAAACTCATTTCCATGTCATTTAGCTGACTGACATATTTCGCACAGGCAGGCTCACTGCAGCTCATGTGATGCTGTAGCAACCTGCACAAAGGAGGGGCTTCCTCACCACAGACTGCTTTTGAACTAGGAATAGCAGACTGAGGAGGCTATAAATGTGTGACTTACCAAGGCTAGGCAGGTGGTTACAAACATCTAACTAGCTGGAGAGGGTAAACAGCAGTACATCCAGCTAACGTTATATGAGAGCTTAGTATCAACAATGGGAAAATCCCTGAACTGCAGCCTGGACTGTCTGTGGGTGTGTGACTGTAACCCAGGGAAACACATCCTGACTGTAAAATCCTCATAAAGTTTTCCTCTTCTCCACAGCATCCACTCTGACCAGTTTGAACTCAGCTTCAGGTAGTTATTTTCCATGGATGAGCTGATCCTACCTAAAGTCAGGGCATAACTTGGGAGAAAGGAAGAAGATAAAGAGGTAGAGCTAGATGCCCTCAGCATGAGACTTGCACACAAATTCATGGTGTCTAACAAATCATTTAATGACAGCAGCTAGATATTGTAAGGAGCAGGATAACCATACCCAAGTCTAAACTGAGCAGATGTAATGGGTCTGACTGCTGGCCAACCTTGCCTCCTCTGAACTGTAAGAATTCCTCCCCAAACAGCTCTAAGTAATGCGTTGTTTATTTCACTATATTCTGTCAGCTGTTCTACATTATCCAAAATGCTTTTCCTGTTAACACTCAGCTGGACTCTGTCCTACATACTGTAAAATCTTATGGCTCATACCACACTTCTGGCAGCACGCAGCGCTACATATGCTTTCCTTGCAGCACAACAAGCACTTAACTTGTAGAGGCCTTTAAGGCCATCCAGTTTCAAGCTGAACTTCCACTGAAATCAATGGGATTTCAGTTCTGCCTCAACACTCACAGCATAGCGGGACCCCTGTAGGTTTTGGTTTCTGAAATCTTTTCCCATTAGTCCCTAGAGCTTCTAAGATTATAAGAGCAGACTCATGCTTGTGTATACCATTCATCTTAGACTGTACGAGTGCTCTCCAAGGTTTGTTCTTCAATTACACACTGCAAATGAAGAACAAGAAAAACTCCATCTTTTAGCATTTCATATGTTTGTATTTTTTTTCTTAAAAAACCCCAAGTAGGCAGTATTAATTTCTGCACCAGTTCTGCAGCAAACTGGTCTACTGGTTAAGGCAGGCCTCCAGTGATGGAGAGTTCAGGCTCAGTTCAGTGAAATTCTAAAAATGTTCTTAAGGATGATATCTGAATTTTTCCAGAAAGCAGATGGAGCTGAAATCTTGCGCAGTGTCACGCACTCTTACCAGCTATTTACAGCTTCCATAGGAGTCGGCATTTGGATAATAAAATATAGAAGAGAGCCTTCTGAAGGCTGGGGAAGAAGAAAGAAAAACAAATAGGCAGATCTCAAAGAAAGGGTGGGTAATAAAAGACTGTCACTATGTGGAAGGGGCCCACTGTCCAGGCTGAAGGTCTTGATGTTGGCTGGGATGAGCTGCCTTTTTCCTTTTTGTTTGTACCCAGAACATATCACCAAAGTGATGGCCATGGTGCCCACCAACCTGGCCAATCAGACGTCAAACCAGCCTTTAGATTCATATACTGCCCTGTTCAAATGTTGCTGAAGCTGGGCTAGCTTTAAAATAACTCACTTGAGTTTTAGAGAGAGACAAACTGTGCAGGAACTCACTTTAAGCCTGAACTGCACTGCTTTCTGAAGACCCCCATCCCAAACAACCAAAGCCAATACCTATGCAACCACAATGCCACCAGCTGGTTGGTTTACAGATATCTCCAGTATCTATATTTGTGTAAACAAATGATAGATGTGCCTACGGACTACAGTGCAGACATAAGTGAATTCCATCATACTTTTGCCTGCCTGAGGGGACAATGTAGAAGTACATGAGAAAAACATATAGAAGGACCACTGCAGGACCAAAATACAAACATGCACACACAGAGTAAGGTGTATATTTATACCTTGGGTTTCAGGGAAACCTTTAGTCTGCTCAACAGGCATTGAAGTTATACAGAAAATATTAGGAGCATTCTGTCCTTCAGTGCAGCAGGAGATGTGATATTTGTGACATTGAAATAGTGATGAGTAGGACTATGAATCTTCTATGGTACTAGTTGAAAAAAAAGCAGCAATATATTTTTTCTTCTAGATACTCAGTTTTTATGAGGTGGCATAGACTTTCCCCTCTCTGTCTGAGGACGTGTCTATGATATCAGCTGTACATCACTGTAGTACTGGAAATCAATTTTTTTTTCTCTTTCTCTCTTTCTCTCTTTCTCTCTTTCTCTCTTTCTCTCTCTCTTTCTCTCTCTCTTTCTCTCTCTCTTTCTCTCTCTCTTTCTCTCTTTCTCTCTTTCTGTCTTTCCATTTATCTTTCTCTCTTTCTCTCTCTCTTTCTCTCTGTCTTCCTTTCATTCTTTCTATCTCTCTCTCTTTCTCTCTTTACTTCTACCTTCTTCCTTTTTACTTCTTTTTAAAAAATTATTTGGTCTATTGCCTTCTAAGCATGGAAAGCAACTTTCACCTGTGAAAGAACGGGACTTGATATTACCATCAACTACTCCACAAAGTGCATTTCACAGCCCAGTAGGTGCTAATTCTCCTATGTTCATTAACCTGCTCTAACCTGTGTTGTTCATGTTACAAAGTATGCTTTGTCAAACAAGCCAGAGTACAAGCCATTTGATCCAGAAGCGGCTGTAGTTCACCCCTATCAAGATCAAGTCTTCCAGCCTGTGTATTTCATTGCCGAAAATCTGGAAGATGCCAAGGACAAGCTTCAGTAAGTAAAGTGCGTGTATGTATTTTCAATGAGAGGAACACTCTGGTTTGAATCCTTATCTCAAATACTTCTAACACTTCTGTGATAACCACGTCAGACTGTCTCACTGCACACTTCATCCACACAGTGGCCTTTTTTACAAGAAAGTTAAACATGAAATCGTTTATCTTAGAAAAGCTTCATAGAATATCATAATTATATATCATTATGCCCTGTCCTATGCTTTATCTTAGTTGACATTTTGTCAACTTCTGTAATAAATTCTGTGACTGAATAGCGAGAGTGGAGCACAATGACACAGCTGCAGTGCCTGTATGCTACTCTGTACAAAGAGGAGGTCACGAAGAAATGATTTATCCAAGGTCAGAGAGAAATTTTATGGCAGACTCTGGAATTAACATGGATCAGCAGGGGGCTTAAAAACAAGATTGACTTTCTCCTCTGATTATGTCTGCACAAGAATGCAGAATCACATTCACAAGTCATCTAATCTCTACAAAGTAGCTGGCTTCAACCACAATAACTTGTTTCAAATTAGCTTGAAGTAGGTGTTTCTAAATGCATTTCTTTGACGATGTTAGGTTATGCAGTAAGGATTATGCAGTAAGGAGGCTGGTTGTGGAGCTACTAAGGAGCATGCAGGAGCTGAAATGAATTTATAAGTGGAAGAGAACCTTTGCCAGACTTCCCTGCTACTCCAATCTCTTCCCCAAAACACTGGCTGCTGGGGTTTTAGCAATGGCAAATTAGGTCCCTCATCTTAAATCTGAAGGTTCACATTAAATTATTTATGAGTGTAAAAATGTGACTGAGAACATACTGGCAAAAGAGAAAGGACATTTAAGAGCATTTGACTCAGGCAACCCTATAACTTAAAAGGACAAGGAATACGCCATTCTCAGACTTGAATATTTTTCATACATTTTTTCAAGATAGTTGTGCAGCCAAAGCTGCTCAAAACAGCTGAAGGCACAAGAATCTGTCAGAACAGAATATCAGTACGGGGGGCTCCTAGCAGCATGTACTTAAAGGAAACATTGTCGAAAATGGCAAGCAATTGTGGTTTTTCTTCTAATAGAGACAGCAAAATAGACCAGGATGCCTAGTATCAACAGGTTTTTAGAATTTTAGGCAGAAAAAATACTCCAGGTTATTTCTTGGAAGCGAAGGCGGCAGACATGCTGTGTTGTTGCATTCCTCAGCTTGTGGTTGTAATAACTCTGAATTGTGTTGAAGTAGAGCTGTAAGAGCACAGATGGGTCTGAGCCAGCCACACTGAAAAGCAGGCACTACAGATCTTTTGGGTTGCAGATAGTTCAGCCATGGGGAGGATACACTGCACCAGAAAATATTAAGGAGTAATGGTGAGGAAGGAGGTGTCACAGCAGAATCTAGTCCCAAATAAATCCATGCCTACATACTGAGAAGTTAGGTCCTTCAGGTTTTACACTTAGGGAAATGACTTCTGAACTAGCAGCCCTGTCTTTTTCCCCCACAGAAACTACGCAATGAAAATCAAGAAGCCTTTTTCTCTGCACTACGACCCCTTCACCAGCAGCATAGAGGTCATGAACACACCTCAGGAAATCAAGAGGGCACCCCATCAAATGGAAGATGAACTGAAAAACTTCTGCTTGGCCCTAGAAAACCTTTCCTAAAACTAAAGCGGCACCTCTCGCCTGGCACAGAGATATTTGTAGACAGTTCCAGTGCTTGAAGATTTAGTGATGAAGTTGTAGATGCATGTGAAAATTATTAACCCACAAAACAGCTCTGTCAAGCTTAACTTTTCAATGCAAATTAGGCTGCTGACTTAGCCACACTAATGAGTCCCTACTGAGGGACTCATTTCAGTGACAAACAAGACCAAATTACTTCAGCTTTTGGTAGGTGATACAAGCTACAGTTGTTTGGAGCGTATTTATATGTTATTGTTGGACTCTTCCAGGATTTTTTCTTTACCTGCCATCTTTTCAAGTTATCTGTCCAAAATTGCACAGTAACACTTCAGCTACGCAGTCTTTTACTTGCTAAATGACATGATCAGTCTTCTAGGTTGGCTAACTGCCTACAATTAGCAATCCTTACTGCTAGCTCATTTCTGCTAGTAATTACTATCAGCTATTGTGCTCACAAACTATGAATGGTTCCCTTACGATGCAAAAAGTCAAGAGCTTGTAAGACGAACCCTGTATTTCTACTCACTACTTATTTTTAGACTCTTTCGGTAGCCTTCAAAAAATGGCAAATTTTCTGTCATAGATCACAGAACATTTGTTCCTTAGATAAAAAAAAACAAACCAAAACAAAAAATAATAGGCTTATGATGGTTGATTTGAAAGGAAAATTTGCATTCTGGGAAGGAAATTGGTGTATAAGGAAAGATTGTCAAAGAAGTCTTTAAGAAATTAATACCATTTGTTTCTCATGGGTTTCAGATACTCCTGGAAATGTTTAAAAACCTTTGTTTCTTATTCGTGTCATAATGATTGTAGTAGTAACCAAAAGGCAAAATCTATGCAACACCTAGTATAAAACCTAAGATCAACCACTACTGGAAATAGTATCTAATACATGCTCCAACCCATCTTGCCTCCCTCTCCTGTACCTGTCTGAGATGTGTCTGAAATTTATCTACAATCTGCAGGTCATGTTTCCCAGAATTAATCTGATAACTGCGTTTTCCAGACTTTCATAATTCTTGTGTCCTCTTCTGTCCTCTACTATCCACAAATAGACACTAATTCAGGAACATAAGATGAGGCACATGCCTGGAAGTATTGCCTCCCCTCTTAGCAGCAGTGCAAGTGGGTGGGGTCAATGCAGGTTATGGGCATGGCATAAGCAGGGCCAATGTGGATCTTCTAGCACTGCTGGGTGGCAGTGCTCCTGTGCAGCTTAGCAGGTCTACTTATTTTTTCAAAAGCATATTTAGGAAGTGGCAGACAGCAAGCTTGTCCACTGCTATCCACTAATTGCCGATATATATGATCTTGATGCTGAGGTAAATGTAAAGTGGTTTGGCTCTCAATGGAAAACAAGTCATCATCTCTGTCTTAAACTGGTCACTGTGGGATAGAAGCATGTGCACATAAAGTCTCAACAGAACAGTTCACATACTGTTGCTTCATACAGAGCTTATCTCACTGCAATTTGTCCACATGCCAGGCTCTAAAGAAACTGTCTTATTGGAAGTTAATGGGGTTTTGTGTCTTAAATCTTTGTGTCTATAGGTACTTTGATATATTTTTCCATGGGCAGTAATGGAGTGTCCAAGATATGAGAAGCTGTTGCAACTGCTCCATTTTATTAAAATGTGGTGATGCCTGAAAAATTCAGAAATATCTTGGCAAAAAGGGCTGTAAGACCCTTTCCACTAAACAGCAAGAACATCCCAAGTCCTTCATTATTTTAATTTAAGTCCTTCTATTCTACTTGCCTATCATAAACCTGGCTTTGCTAGAGATTCAGACAGGGGCAGGGCTGAAGTAAGTTCCTTTGCTTCCAGTATATTTCTGACATGATGGAGGATGATCTCTCAGCATATTTTTATGGATTTAATTCTACTTATTCTGCACATACACAAACACATTTTTTTCCCTAGCAATTTAGTTTGTTACATATTGCAATAATTTGTCTGTTTACTTCCTGCCAACTGGTGCATAGGCAAAAGGCTTGATAGCTCACAACAGATGATTGTTTTCAGAAGTATTATTTTCATCAATCAGTTGGTTTACATTGCAAATTGAACCATCGGCTCCAGTTTTGTGTGTTTTCTTTTTCTTTCTTTTTAAGTGGAAGATAACACCAGGGCGGAAGAGCTATCAAAATATTTTCTATAGATGGACTCTGTAGGCCGTAGGGTCTTCTTCATGTATTCCCTCTGAAACAGTTGAATGTGGAGTTTAAGCTTGAGCTGTTTCTCAGAACAGACCTATATTTGGAAGAAATGAGAGACCTGATGGATTTGTTTTGCCCAAGGCCTCACACTTTCCTTGGAGGGACTCCAGGCCCGCCCACACACCCTTGTCTTTTCCAGTTCCTGTAGCAAGGAGAGAAAAAGAAACCATTCAGAGCCAGATTCTCTCACCCTTACACATGCTGAATAGTATCCAATCTCTCGAGCAATCCCAGTGACAGTACTGAGCCTATTTAAGGTGCTGTGTACAAACAATAAAAGCAGGATTATCGATACCTCCTCCGGTATAGTTGCCTTTTTTATTGTTTTAATGACAGTCAGTCGGCATACATGGCTATGGTAGCTCCAGCAAAGCTTAGGAAAGCTTCAAAAATAATGAATTTGGCTACTTGAACTTTTGAGAAGCAAAAATATTTTTCCAAAGGAGGCAAATGTTCCCTCCTCACTCAGGCAAAACCTAGCCCCGGATAGCCATGTTTGACCCTCCCCTCTGAGGAAGTCCAAATTCTTCTCTTCTGATTCAGTGTAGTGACAAAGTAAAAGTCTTCAGGGCTGTATCTTTATGAGGTACACTGGTCATGCTGCTCTTCCAGTAGTCATTTTTTTCATTTCCTCCCAAAAGACAAGAAGTACTTCATACTCTGTCAGCCTAAGGCAGGGGTGATGGGAAAGGCAGTGATGGGGCCTCCCGATGAAAATAATGGCAGAGAGGAAAAAGCACCAACCGGTAAAAATATGTCTTTTTGTCAGTTTGTATTTCAGCAGTTTCACATTAATCTTGCACAAGAAGGCTCCAAAGCCAAGTAAAATACATCTTGTGACTTGAAACTGAACTGATGAACTCCCCATGGGTCCTTTGCTTATACCGATAAACTTATTTTTCCTAGATGGAGTGCATTTAGGACAAAATAATGTATGTTATTATGTATGTTATTAAATCTGCATCATTATATTGTTGTGTTATACATGGGAGAGTTAGCAAATTCAGTTTGTGGGTTTGTGTTTGTTTGGTTTTGGTTTTTTTTTTGTCTAACTAAGTCTGTTCTCTATCAATTTTGGTCCACCTTCAAGCTTCCAGCTGCTTCAGTGCTTCCCTGCAGATTTACTAGGGATGCCAAGGGTACCACTGTGTAAGGAGAATACACAGTTATGCAATTCGGGGAATTTGGCAGGACAGGAAGAGGATATTTAGGCAGATTTCCCACCCACTCCCATGAGAAAGAATACTGTATTACAAGGCAGAGCTGTCATCCACATAAAGACATTCTCAATCGCTTCCCTTCGGTTACCGTAACATTTTGACCTTTATACTACCTGGTGAATATAAACCTTACTTAACCAGTTAAAGAAATACTGGAACAGTGGAAAAAAAAACCCAAAACTTCCAAGAAAGGCAACTTCACTACACTCAGTCTCCCTTGTCTCTGCTGATCTATGAAGGAAGAAGCAAAGAAAAAAAATAAAAGCAAACTTCCATGGAACTGATAGTGTATTCCTGAAGAAAACTAAACCGTTAAATTGCTCTGTCTACAACTACACACATGAAGATCGCCTTACACTCATCACTGAAATGCTATTTACTTACCCAGTAAATCATGACCATCAGTTAACCATGCACAGAAGTGTTATATGTCTGCCTGAGGGAGGAAATGAAGCTACCAGGAAAAACTCTCCAATAACTTTGCCTTACGCATGTACTGCAAAATCAGAAGGTTCTCTGAAGCCTGCTTCTGTAGATATCCTACAGCATGGAGAAATTCCAGCTGGCAAAGAAACAGAAGGGTATATACATACATCCCTGGTAATCTCGCCCACCACTAATCAAGACTTCATATGTGGGCTTTGAGACTTAGTTAGAGGACATTACTTTGCAGCATTCTTCAGCTGGCACATGATCAGAGGTTGGCAGAAAGGTTTGCTGGCAGTATCATATTACATATATGTTAACTTTGGGTAACACTGGTGGCTGAGGCCCAAAGTGAAAGCAAATCTCTGGCACTGTCTCCCACCACAAGTATTCCTCGGGGGAAAGAAACTCAGACTAGAAAAGAAGTCTGGCTGACAACTGGCAGACCAAAGGGACAAGGAATGGAACAGATCAGTAGACAGACCTAAAACATGTTTGGATTACATATTTAGTTTCATTATATCTGGGAAACATTTCTGTTTGAAAGGGAGCTTTTTAGCATAAAGGAGGAGAGTTCGTGACTGTTAGAGTGCAGAGGAGTTGAGGTCAGTTAAGACTTTTTAAATTGTGCCTAAGGAGTCTTAGCCTTATGTAAGGCATTTACTTTCAGCATAGAATACAAAGGTTAGAAGGTAGAAAAGGAGGCTTTGGGAAAGAATTTTTTACATGATGTGTGGGAAAGCAGAAGCTGACCAGATCTTGCTGCTCTGCAAGACCTAAGAACCCTAAATTTTGAGCAAAACCTACCTGAGGAAGGGAAAGCTGATCAAGCACTGCCCCTCTAGCAGAAAACTGTAAAATTGTTATTTCTATAGCTGTATGCGAGGTGATATATTTTACCCTGCTTAATTATTTTGTCAAGAGTTTCCTTTTTTCCCATTATTTAAAATGTTATTTGTCGATTCCTTTGACTTGTGCTTGCAAATGAGGAAAATTATCTCACTGGACAAAAGAAAGCTCAATATTATATTCCCAGTTTTTTGGGTGAAACTTGAGAAACAAATGGACCTTCTGAAACTTAAACCCAGCCCTTGCTGAAAGAAATTAAGACCTGGCAAAATGGTTATGTTTGCATAGAAGAGGTAACAGCTGCCATTTGATGCATCAAAACCATTTCTCTATTCTCATGCACAACCAGTGGTGTTAGTCTTCAAGGTACATCTTTCATAAAATTACCCATCTTAGGTTTAAACATAAACTACTAAGTATAAAACATAGCACATAAAACCTGTCAGGTGCAGTAACTAGAGAAATCCTTCAATTTGGAAGTTCAGTATCTGAACTGGTTGCTTTTGAACAATTTTGAAAACCATTTACAATTGTGTGGCCTATGTCAGCTGTTGCGGAAGTTGTAGAGTTTGAGTAAGGCATGCAATAAAGCAGGATATGCTTTTGACTTTAGTGAAGTCTGTTTGACTGATCCCTCCTACAGATCCTGAATTAAAAGAAAAAATTATCTTGAACAGGCTAATATCTAAAATGTGGAAAAAATAAAGGATTCATTTACAGTCATATCACTGTACAGCATTGAGTACTTTCCCCCTATATTTAGTGACAGAGAAAAAAAACCCCAACTATCAGTATGACAGAACTTTCTTCCTTGAAATGGTAGACTGACACACTGTGACATAAATAGACTATTAAAATGAACTTGTACAAGGAAAATGTTTATTAATTTGTTAATTATCAAATGCTGTCTTTCAAGAATATCTCACAAGATGACACAGATAATCATGATTATGTTTTGTACAAGAGTGTTAGAAACACTCTCAATAGAAACCGTAAATAAAAAAAAAAAGAGAAAAGGGCCTGTTTTTAAGTATTTCCTGAATGAATCCCAAAACTGATGGGTTAGAAATGGAATGTGTGTTGGATGATGATATGAATTTTGTACAGTATTTAAATCTTGTACTTCAGACATTTCAATTTGGTTCAGACTCTTGCATTAGTTCACAGTTCTTGGTTTAAATCTGAGTAAACAAAATTATTTCACTCGATTATTGTGTCTCTAGTGACCTACAAAGGCAGGCTTTGTAACCAAATTTGAATTTTAGACTCCTTTATGAAACACTATGTTAGCTGCAGCGAGCGTGAGGAGGAAGCAGTTTCATAAATGAGACTTTCTGGGCACTGTTGCTTGTTGTAACTCTCTTCCAACCACCGATCTTTACTCCAGGCAGGAAATAAGTCAAAGGTCACCAGAATTTGTTACAAAAGTGCTATGACGTGCTCACAGAATTTGGTGTAATAATTCCACCCCATCTCTAATGTGGCAATGACTTTATGATGACATTGCTTGATTGGGTTGTGGGCAAAACATCCAAGCACATTTTGTCTGTACTTTGTGATACATCATTACTTTTTCTATTACAGTCTTTTTTGGGTAAATGGAGTTAAAGGTAGATAAAATAAACAAATTTGGATGGAGAAAATTAACTTCCCTATTGCCTTGACATCTCTATTTGTCCAGGAACTAGACTGAAAACATGAAGCAAAGAAGCAATGATGCAGAAAACTAGAGGACACCTCATTTTTTTCTACTTAAATGGCCAAGAGGTACTGTACAACAAACTTCCTGATTAGTTTCTTCACATCCCAGCAGTTTACTAAAGCCTTTATGTGCTGACTGACAACTGGAGAAACTAAAGTTATTATAGAGGACTGTTGGTATCAGCATGATTCCCACTGATGACTTAGTTTTGTATCCTAAGCTCACAGAAAACGAAATTAAATCAATAGTTTCAGAAGACCTGTCTTACTCTATGCTACATGGCCCACTATGTTTCCTGAAAATTCAGGAAAGAAGGATCAAATTTTGTGCTTTCTAATATATCACTTTTGATATTACAGAATCCTGTTTGTATTTATGTGTAAGAGAATAAGATAAACTATATCATTTAGGAAACACAGAGCAAGGAGAAACAATTTTTTACATAAGGAAACCAACTCATGGAAATGAGGAAGAATATATTCCCATAGCTGAGGACACCAACAAAACCCAGAAAGAACTGTTTTACTCTGAATTCCTCCTACAACACCATCGCAGAATCTTCTGCTAGCAGATTCTCTCCAGAGAAGCATATTCAGCATTTGTCACATTACCAGACTTCTACTCTCAGTAAAGAAGTTATTTTCAGCATGACATGAAAATCTTTCAGCAGCAAGGTCTTGGTAGACAAAATGAAGACATCTTTGAGATTAATGTCTTTGGTACACAACCCATTTCTTCATGGCACCTTTGCTATTTCAGAGTATTGGTCAATGGAAGAGAGGAATAAAAATACAACAGGTGAACATAAATGGCAGAGTCCTTGCTTCATGGTACTCCTGTGTAGCAATTTTGCTGTGCTTGAGGCAAAGCAAGGTGAATTAAAGCAATCCTGAATTAGAGCTGGTGCTTAAGAGCAAATGCAGTGCATTCACTGCCCCTCACACCCTACGTTTATCCTGGGCTTCTGCCACATCAAAAAATTATATACACATTTTGGTCTTTCCCACCTCCTTGTAAGGCAGAACTGGGGCCAAAAGGGAGCTGTGATGCTTCAGTAAGTGTTTTGGGGCAACAGGAGAAGCAGGGTAGGGAAAAGGGATGGAGAGTGCACAAGGACTCACATTCCACAGTATCTGTGGGCTGAATGTTCTCCTGAAAGCAGAGCAAAAAGATAGAAATGTTATTCCTCTCTGCCAAAAAGGGAACAAGAAGATGTACACAGGAGTACTGCTCCTATCAGAACTGTTTCTGGACTAATGAATGTTACTGAAAAGAATCACAGAGGCTGGAAGGGACCTCTGGAGATTGTCTAGATCAATGCACTACTCACAGTAGTGTCCACTAGAGCAGGTTACTCAGTATTGTGTCCAGTCAGGCTTTGAATATCTCAAAGCAGAGACTCCACAACATCTCTGGGCAGCTAATTATAGTGTTTGAGCACTCTCACAGTAAAAAAAGTTTTTTACATCTAAATAGACTTTCCCGTATTTGAATATACGCCCATTGCCTCCCGTCCTTTCACAAGATACTGCTGAGAAGAGACTGTTTTTCCTTCTTCACACTCCCCATCAAGTATTTGCACACATTGGTAGGATGCCATTGAGCCTTCTCTTTTCCAGCCTGAATAACCCCAGATTTTTCAACATCTCCCTATATGTCACGTGCCCCAGTCCCAAAATCATCTTTGTGTTCCTCCATTGTACTTGCTTCAGTATGTCCTTGTACTGGGGAGCTCAGCACTGGCTGCAGCACTCCAGATGTAGTTTCACCAGTGATGTACAGAAAGGATCAACTTCCTCCACCTGCCTGCGATAGGTTTCCTAAAGCAGCCTAGGATGCCACATCTTTGCCACAAGGACAGATTCCTGGCGTATCGTCAACTTGTTGGCCACCAGTACCCCCAGGACAGCAGGTCTTTTCTTCCACGCTGCTTTTCAGCTGGTGGATTCTTCCAGGCTGCACTTGTACGTGGGGCTAATTATTCTCAGGTCTAGAATTTTGCACTTCACTGAGTTTCCTGATATTCCTACTGTCCCACTTCTACAACCAAGAAGTCAAAGTTCCTCAGACTTTTCCATGACTCCATTTAATAGCATAACTCCACTTTTCCCTGTTTTTTTTCTTCATCTATGCTTGTAGGTTTTCCTAACCTCATCCCTGCATGATATATGTCTTTATTCCTTGCAGGAGATCTGAAACTAATTCCACCTCTTGCATGTTTCATTTTTATGTTTGTGGTTTGTCTGGAGCTCCTTGTTTTACCCATGCAGGCTTCCTCCTGCTTGTCAGCGTGGACCATTCTTGAGCTTGTTGGAAAAAATTCTCATTATGAAAGTGTAGAGAATGGGTGAGGTGAGATGAAAGGAAAGCAGAAAGGAATTTACTGCTTATCACTAAGCCAATCTATAGTCAATTTGAGACCCAAGTTCATGTGCTTGCTCTAGTGGACACCTTATTTATCACATGAAGAAAACTGCTCTAATAGAAGAACAAGTGAAGAAGGTTTGTGCTGTAATATTACATAAACTGCTCTTTTCATTTCTCTGAATGTGGAAAGCCACATCTTTGATCTTGTGTCACGTCAGACCACAGAAAGAATTTGAAAGCAGCATAAACCTGGATCTATAGCCTATTGATTAATGGGAGTCCCAGTCGCTCAAAAGCTTTTGTTTCCAGCCATGCAAGACCGAAATCAGACCATGACAATAATCTTTGGCATGTAATTGAGATGTTTGACTAACATTGTTTTTCAAATCCCTCTGTAGTTCATGTGTGAGGAGGCACACCAAACAGTGTCCTTCCTCCTGATAGTGAACAGTTTCAGATCTGCAGGGATTTCCTTCAATTTTAGGGAAAAGGACAATAAGGTTTTCCATACGCTTTCCTCTCTTGCAATTCTATTGAGTGCCATAGGGCACTTCATCCTGATGGGATAAAGAGGCTACCAATAATAATCTTATTAATAACACGTTCAGAACCTTTAGGTGGTTTCCTGGTTTCTATTAATCTCTAAAGCATAGCACCAAAATGCAAGACCACTGCTGTAATTTCAGCATGTGGAGAGAAGACCATGGAGGATTTGGGCCTCCAAGGCAATACACTGCCAAAGGACTTGTCAGTTGAGCTAGCAGGTAGAAGACTGTCAAGGAAGTTGCACATAGCTCTGAGGAATGTGGTTGAGAGCAGGCAGAGTAGAAAAGTTGCTTATATAAAGGCATTGGTGCACTGTTATCATGATTTCATTCCTATCACTTTTTTCTGTATTCCAGAGGCAAATCAAACCGTCATATCCCTTTGAGGGGTACACTACACCTCCTAACACACTTCAGGGTTCCAGCAAATTTTTACCGTGTCCTTGGCTTCTGTTGGCTGCCTGGATCCTGAATCGGCTCAGTATGGAGGATTCAAACTATACTGTGCTTGTCAGCTAGACTGTCCACAGTCACCTTCCGCAGCTAGTGTATTCGTTGCACACGGACAGTGTACCTGCGTGTCGAACAGGTCAGTGCTATTTACCTTTTGTCCACAAGATGGTAGCGCAACATTAACAATAATGTAAACATGGTGGCTCACTTAACTTTCTCCCAGTCACCTGACAAACTCCTACTACTGGACAGGTGTTGGCAATCTTCTTCCTTTGTTAAAGAAACAGCGTGATATATTAGACCAAAGACATATACACAGGGACAGTAAATATTTGTGAAAATAAAGAAGAGATGCAGAAATCTATTCCACGCCCAAAAGGTTATTTGGAAAGAATGAGTGTTAGGGATAAAAATCATGTAACCCAGCTTTTGGATGTTCAAGGGGGATGAGATGAGTTGGGCTGCCATGGCCCCTCACATCACACTTCAGTGGCTCTCTGCAGAGTGTGGTGTAGTAGAACTTGCCCTTTCAAGGCCCACCAGAACCCGTATCTAACAGCTTGTAGGACTGTATGTTCTTCATCAACTCAGTGAAATATTTAGGATCTTTTCTAAGGCTAGTTTAGATTACAGTTTTGCCTTTGGCAACCCTACTACTGGCTTCAGACAGTCCCATCTAGAATCTCCTCCTACTTTCACTACTTATTGCTGCCTGCCACACCTGGGAGCATGACTGTGACAGATCAGGAAATTACTTTGACTTTATTGTTATTCTCTCCCTTACACATACTGCTTTTTTCAATTAAATTTCAGAAGTCTTGTTCACAACACAGACTCAGCAGTGGTTGTTCACCATTAACGAGAAGGCATTGAGCTTGCAGCGGAGGATCAGGAATGGGAAGGAACACATTAAACTGGAGTTAAGCCGATTAATACTTTTTATCAAGGACTTATAGCTGTAGCTTTCCGCATGGTGAATGAACTCTCTTGCAAGGATTGCATCTTATTTTTCAGTCTGTTGTACCAAATGAAGCAAGACGTCTTTCAAAATACATATTTCACATTATTGTTATGGAGATCACTACTTAGAAAGTTACTTAATAACAAAATATTTGTTAGTTTTTCATACCATCATTGCAATGTAATGAAGTTAATGAACATCTCATGAGGATTCATACATGCTCAAAACCTCTTCATACTCTTAGGTCACAAAATAAAGGTCAGTTTGAGAGTGATTTTTAGTAGTCAGTTTTTTGTTCAACAAAAAATCAGATCATTCATATAAAACCTTCGAGTTGACATCCTACCCCCAGTGAATTGTACTCAATCCTGGGATATGTAAACTAAAAAAGCAGAGACTTTTGCTGGAGAGGAAGGAGTAATTAGTACAGTCTCTATCATATCGCATCATAGTGCTAATTAACTAGGACACTATCTAGACTGCCTGATTTAATCTCCTTTAGCACATTACCAAACAAAGTGGCTCTGACCTCAAACCCAGTTTGCTAGTTTTCTTACACAGGACTGAAAGTACAGAGAGTGTTAATGTCATAGAGCTCAAAAGAAGATTTTTGACCGAGTTGGTACCAGAACCTAGTACTGCAACAAAATTCCCCTGTTTGAATCTATTTACCAATTCTAGGTGGTCTCCCATCTAAGTGCTGGAAAGTCCTCCTTGGTGTCACAGTGACTGCCCACAGTCTTTACAACTAAGACAAAGTGTTGCACAAATTACGCAGGCTCTTTGTTCCCAAGGGTATTGCTACATACTACGGGTCTGGCTATAATTCTTCCTCTGTTACTGTAACTGTAGTAGGAGGTCTTTATTTATGTCAGAGTACCCTTATAGTGTGCTGATAAAGTATTATGAAGTATTCCAAGGAATGGACACAGCTGCCTCCGAGAAATGGAACTGCTGTTCCAGTCTAGTGAAACTATCAAGTTGACTGAAAATACCCGTATTGATGGAAACAGTTTTGCCAGCATGCTCATGACACTTTTGGGGATCTCACACTCCTGACAGACAGAGCCTGGCAGGAATTTGGAGCATAGAAGCGGTCTAGATCAAATGAACAATTAGGAGTGAGAAACATATAGCAATGATCCTTTCAAAATGCTTTTATTTACAAAAACATTCAACTGAAATAAAGTCTCTTAACAGGAGGTCTTGATTACTTTTCCATTTCCAAACCACACATCATAATGGGGATAGAATGTGGTTACCATAAATTGTTGGTTTACAAATCATCACTGACTTGTTAGCAACAGCTAGGATGTTAGAGTTAGAGCAACAGTTTGGATGTGATAAAATAGCAAGAGCCCATTTTTCATGGCATTGTTGGAATGAATATCTTTCCAGAGATTCATTGTGGTGGTTGTGGTAAACAGCAAACTGCATATTTCCTGCTCATGTTGAAATCAATGGGAGTTTTATTATTGGCATCAGGAGAAGCAGAATTTGACCTTAACAGAAAAGAGAAGAGGAAAAGAGAAACAGACAAGGAAAAAAAAGAAAAGAATGAGCCTGAGAGTTCTAGAATGACTAGCAATTCGGAGCCCTGGCTGGAGACACTTCAAAAGAGAAGTCTGAAAAGCAGAAAGTACCAACAACCTGAAACTGGGGCCATGTTTCATTTGGATTTCCTTCCAAATTTTCTTTTTAATTCTCTGGTTGTGAACTTTGAAACTGAGGAAAAACCACTAGTAGTCACTGCTGAAAATGCAGATTTTTAAAATTTTCCTTTTTCTTGGAAATGCTTCTGTCTTTCTAATGGCACTGAAGAGTTCTCTTATTGGGTTTTGGATGAAGCCTATAAAAATCAGCAAATGAATTCTTTCATGGAAGCCAGTACAAACTTTTCTCCATACTTGTGTTTGAGTCATGATATAGATCCCTATCAGCCACTTAACCATGCTCAAGCAGAATTGACATCTGCTGATAGAATTAGCAACCTTTCCTCTGTCATACAGGTAAATATTTATAGGAGAACTTCTGCATTAGAAGGAAAAGATTGGCTCTGGACCAAAAGAGATTACTACACTTGCTTTACCAGTTGGCTAAACTACACAAATTTGTGGATTTCTCCTCAAGTAGTCTGTAAAAACAGACTAAACCAAACAAAGAAACAATTTATGCATTCTCACCATACAGTACAACATATCACAAACTTATTTCCTTTGTCAGTGTATTTATCAGGTGACTCACCAAGGTCCCAATTCCTAAATATAGTTGTTTAAAAATTTACAAGTGTGAGTGAAATCTGGTCCTCTAAAGTCAAGAGTAAAACTTCCAATGAATTCACATAGACTAGAACAAATTCTTAGCAGTAAATTTAGTATCAATGGGGCTAGGATTGTCTCTGTTAACTTAATATTTAGTACTTGCCTACTTAGATTTTAGGACAACAAACATATAAGCATCCTTCCCAAAGTATAGATGCCCTTGAAAAATAGCAGGCAGGGGTAGCAATACAGATATGAAGAGCAAGTGTAAATAATAACTCTTCTGCCCAGAAGAAGTACTGGTTCTTTTGATTGATGTTCTATTCTTCAATACCCACTGACCACATCTTCTGAAATATGTTGACATCCAAGGACTCTGACCCTTAATTTTCACCAAATTTCTTGTCATGAACCTCCGTTTGGACCTTCAGACTGCCACACAAATTATAATTCTGTGCAACTACTCCTGAGCATGTTGATAAAGAATTTGGATAATGTACAAGTGTTTCAAAGCAGGTCTTGCAACGATGCGAAGCAGGATGAATTTAGCCTTTGCTAACAAAAACTGAGATTGCACTATACATTAAATGGACTTTAATGCATGGAGAGAGAGAAGCCAAGTACAAAATTATCTTTTTTTTTTAAGGTGAAGGGCTAATGCAGTTCATTCTTTCCTATCTGCCATTATGTGCTGCTTCTCTCATAAGCTGCAAGACCGCTAATATCACGTGTTGTTCCAGAGAGAAGAAGATTTGCAAAGGAAATTTATGTCTAATAAATGTAATTTTTCCTTAACAAAGTCAGACATCGTTGAGATCTAACGTGCAAAAGCAGATGATCCAACTGAGATTATCACAGGAAATCTAAGAGAGAATTTAATCCAATACTTTGAACTTTCAATAAGGTTTCTTAACTGTGAAGTACACAAGAAACTATGTTGACTATTGTCATATTTGGCTAGAGACCCCTCATCTTAGCAAACTATTCTCTAGAAAATGATCCTTTATCCCCTTTATCTGGTGTTACTTGAAGAGACCAAAAACACAGTTGAGACTAATTTTGGGGGAAGAATATATGCTATGTTCCCAAAAATCCTAACCTGTAAAAAAATTCACCCTCCCAAAGGTAAAAGGTGGTTAGTGTTTCTCAGAAGGTGCTCTTAAATTTATTAGCTTCATTTACCTTTTGCCTGGACAACGTATCCCAAATCTAATCATTAGAGTACACAAGTTTTGTACTGTAGGGGTACCCATTGCCCACTTTGCTAGTCTAATAATCTTTTTTCCTCATTCCTATAGATGTCTTGGGTCCACAATAGCAAAATACATGTATTTCACAACAAGAAGGCTTATCTTCCTCATCAGTTCACTGCTCTGTGAAGGGTTTCAGAAGCAGCATTTCATATCCAGGTTTTCTACCTTCCCCATGACAACTGGGATGTTCAAAAGAGAAGCATTCAAAGAAGTATCTTGGAAGTGTGTTGGTCTCCTTTTCTGGAAGTGAATTTGATTTCACTAGTTTGGTTTAGTTACTGTCAGTATTTTAATCCTGAATAAGTCTGAACACATTTGGAATAAAGGTACTGCTATTAAAGGAATTTTCAGCATTTCTTTATATGGCAGACAGAATTGCTTTGCAATGTAAACTTATGTAACATAAGCTGCCTTTCTTGTGCACTGGTAGCTGCCTCACAGTGCCAGCAAGGAGCTTAGTAATGGCTGCTTTGCCCATCTGGTCCCCTCTTCACAACCAGACTCTCCTTGCTGGCACTCATCAATAGCCAGAATCCAAGTCTTCCACCCTAGCATTTCAGTGGAATCAATGTTCACTCAAAGCTCTCTCTTAAGATGTCAGTACATGCCACAGTAATACCAGTTAATAAAGTACTTGCCTGACCTACATTGTTTTTTATTAAGAGCAGAACACCCCAGATTCAGACTTGGTACTTCAGGAATTACGGACCAGAATTTTAGGAGGTTGTGCAAAGCTTACATGGCAGATGAACTTGCCTTAGAAAGTACTAAGATTCAGGAATAATGAAGTAATTTTCTCTATCAAGATGTTTCAGGGAAGTTTGCCATAATTCTGTGCTTTGGTATGTTTGTTTGTTAACAACCGAGGGGTTCAGGCAATGACATTTCTTTAGCATTACCCTTTTATCCACAAGGTCTTCTACATCTCCACCTGTCCTTTTGACTACTGCTTTTTCCTTGAACTTAGTTCTAGATTAGAGAATGTCCAATTTCAGTATTCTGGGGTTCAAGAGAAATGTGTAAGTGCTTCCCTAAAAGCCGTAGTTCATGCAGTGAGCTACTCACAAACCAGTGGTAGACTGAGGGCAGGATGCATCGAGACCTCACTTCTGGCATATGCCCAGAGAGGCAGTGATGGGTCTTCTCAGCCAGCAGAATCCTGAGAATGCGCATGAAGTTGACAGACTCTGTAGAAACTCCAGTGGAGATCAGAAGACACTTCAAACTGAGTGCTTCTTACACCCTGCTTGATGGATATAATAGCAGCTGTTCAGGCATCTGGTAGCCTTTGGCTATATGCTTCCTAAAGAGTGTATAGTACTGTATACTGCTTAAAGAGCACAAAGGCTGTTGTCACATGGTTTATAAACAATGCAGAGGCCAGAATGTGGTATTCAGGAAACCAATGTGTTTCTAATGTATGTGGACGTGTTGTTACTAATATCTAAATTATACAGATACACACACACAGGGTACCTTCCAAACTGAGTGCAAGGCATCTATTCTTGCCAGGGACAACAAACTAAACTAGAATCGGAGTTTCTCAGTCAATATAGTTTTCAATCATAAAATTTCTTTAACAGGAAGATTATCCAAAAAGTTAGATCACTCCACTTTTAAAAATAACTTCCTGTCTCCAAAATGTTTTCCCTAATATCAATCAAGTTTTCCTGAAAAATTGTAGCCTGATATAGCAGTTTGCCTGTGCAGTTTCAGGTGGATTAATTTCAACTTGAAAATGTGTTTGATTCAAAATCAGATTCATAATGAAAGACCATGCATCAAACTATACTGTGGAAGAAAGAAGCATCTCTCCATCTTGTATTTTCTCTCAGTCAGAGCTAACAATAACTTTGCCTCTGCTACTGAACAGAAGAGCCAAAAAAACAGACAGACAAAAACCAAAGACAAACCAAAAAGACAAGAAACAGAGACAGCAAAGAAGTCAGAGAGAAGAAAAAAATCTACCCCACATACAAACATTTCTCTGAAAGCTCAAAGATAAGAACAACAACCTCTGTAAAAGTCAGTTTTGACATTAGGAGATGACAGAAGCAGCAGAGACGGCAAAGCACCTAACCTGACCTACCATCAAGAAAAGCTAATGAAAACAAGATGGGAAAAATAAGGGAAGTTTGTCACTTGAAAAGAAAAAAGTAGTTTTTAACACTGACAGTATGCAAACCAATAAAATACTCAGATGTTGGATCAGGTCTATATCAAAGTAATTCAGCCTATAATTACATGAGAAACAAAAAATGTTAAAACACAATAATAAAGATAGTGTGGAGTGCTTTGTCCTTTGTGGAGCAAGCCCATCCATACCACCAAATAAGGGAAAAATTAAATTGGAGTTCAGCATGATGATTACAAGAAGGGAACCATAATGAATGGGAATGGGCAGAAGTGGGAAGAAGAGAAGAAAAAGGGCAGAAACTAACAGCAGCGAATAGTGAGTGAAAAAAGTGGTTGTCTTGAGCTACACAGATACCCAAGAGCTGCAAGACTGTCATGTCGTGAAGAAAACCCCACAGCTAAGTTTGCAGAGAAAGGTAGTATCTTTCGTCAATCAAATTAATAGCATTAGAAAAAAAACCCCAAGCATGCTTTCACAGATATGGGCCAGTAATCAGGTATGAAATGGAAAAAGGTTTTTATATGCCCTGAAAGTTGTCTGGTTTTCCAACAACATAATCTGGAGTACCAAATATATCACAAGGCCAAATGCAATGTCCTGCACCTGGGTCAGTGCAATGCCATGCACAATTACAAGGCTGGGCAGAGAATGGGATGAAAGTAGCCCTCAAGAGAAGGACTTGGTGTGCTGGTGGATGAGAAGCTCAACATGAAATGGTAGTGTGCACTTGCACACAACAACTGTATCCTGGGATGCATCAAAAGAAATGTGAGCAGCAGCCTGTGATTTTGCCCCTCTGCTCTTATGAGACCTCACCCAGAGCACTGCATTCGGTTCTGGAGTCCCCAGCAGAGGAGGGCGTAAATCTGTTAAAGGGAGGCCAGAGGAGGGTCAAAAAGGTGATCAGAGGGGCTGGCACACCTTTCTTACTGGGACAGGCTGAGAGAGTTGGGCTTGTTCAGCCTAGAGAAGAGGAGGCTCAGGGGAGCCCTTACAGCACCCTTCCAGTACTTAAAGGGGATCTGTTGGAAAGCTGGGGAAAGACTCTTTTAGAAAGCAGTGCAGTGGCAGGAGGAAAGGTAATGGTTTTAAGCAGAAAGAGGGGAGATTTAGATTAGATATAAGGAAGAATTTTTTTTACTGTGAGAGTGGTGAGGCACTGGAACGTGTTGCCACAGAAGTCGTGGATGCCCCATCCCTGGAGGTGTTCAAGATCACGTTGGTGAGGCTTTGAACAACCTCATCCAGTGGACGGTGTCCCTGCTCACGGCAGAGGTGTTTGAACTAGATGATCTTTTAGGTCTTTTCCAAACCAAACCGTTATATGATTTTATGATACCCACAAAACTTATTTTTCCTGTATACTTAGCTCATCATAGCTGTATCAATACTGTCACTGGGAATACCCAGAACAGAGGGTCAGATATAAATTGTTCCAGCTACACTGAGTAAAGTGAATGCATAACAATTTTCATCAGTTAATAAATCACTTCAGGATCTGGCCAGCAGCCTGCTTAGTCCTAACTTCTTGACAATGAATTTTCCTGTATTTGCTGATCATATATCTACTTTTGTCCTATTGAAGTGAGTGGGAATACTAACCTTTCACTTTGCTGGGAGCTGGATAAGACCAGCCTTGGGTGCTTCGTAAAATCTTTCCTATTTCAAAGGAAATATTCTCTGCCTCATAGGTGTATATCTCTCGTCATTTAAAAATCAGAAAACAGTGCCTGATTTAACTCCTTTTTTGTGGGTAGAAAATAAATTATTTCTAGAATTTCTTTTTCAGACTTTGAGTGGTATATCAAATGGAAAGAAGCAGAGAACAGGAAGTCTAAACAAAGCAAAATATCACAAACTACTCTACACAACGGCAAATGGAAGGATCAAAAGTAAAAAGAAAATCCAACCGGATAAAACCTTCTATGCATTCAGATTGCACATTTAAACAAAAGGAACAGACACCTTTTGTCCCTCAGAAGATAGTACGTTTTCTTCTAGCAAACTTCTCATTTAATCTTGGATCATAAATAATAATCCTGAACTTCCTGCATTTTATCCTATATCTACTGCTGCAGTCAATGGGGGTTTTGAAAGTGCAAGGAACATGCATTGGGATAGAGCCTTGGGGTATGAGATCTAAGTCCAAGCCTATGCCTTTTTAGAGGCCTGAAAAGTGCCCATAATTATATGGGTAACCTATAAAAACAATTGAAGTAATTGTTGTGGTCTTACATTGCTTAGATTGCTTGCTTTCCACTCCCCAAACTTGTAATATGAACAGAGCTATTACATGATCTATGATACTTGGGGCTAATCTTGCTGTAGAAAACTCTGTACAAGCTGAGAATCAAAACATAGTCACAGCCCCAAACAGCTTTGGGGCGAGATGAGTTCTTTGTCTATCCTGCATCCTAAATGCATCCAGATTATTCTAGTATCTGTATATCTAGGTGGACCACTTAACTCCTTCTTGAACTCTCCTTAGTGCTTTAAATTTTTTGTCAGCCACATGTGGAAATCTCTACCTTATGTAAAATTCACATTCCAGAGCTTTCTATCACTGATTTCTCTCAGTGGTAAGGCTTCTTCTGATCTCGGTGCCACTGGAAGGATGGGACCAAGCTGCTCCTATCTTTGGCACAGATACTCAGAGTTGTGCATGAAGCAGAAAAGTAATCATTTCCTGGGCCAGAATTTCAGAAGTCCATTATTTAGTGCATTAGCATGGGGGGAGGGCTAGTTGAGATAACAAGGTAACATGATCGCTGCTGCTGGCAAGAGGACACATGTCAACATTGCCTCTCCTTTTCATGGAAACATACCTGGCTTTATGAAGAATAGGTTAGCAAATATTTTAATACAAATAGTAACCTCAGCAGAGCTGCCAAAGCAGGCTCCAAAGAGACTGACTTGTTTACAATCTGGACTAGTGCCTTAAAACCTGACGTGCTTGTTCAACAGAAAATTAACCCCAAAACGGGTATCATCATTACTGCAGAGAGAAGCTCCAGGAAGGTAATATCCTAACTCTCTCCAGCTGCACTCAGGACTTCATCCACATTTTATCACATCAAATGCCCTTGTAGTCACTCAGAATAAACAAGCAAATAAAGAAGTGAGGTATATCACATGTGATAGCTTGGGTCACTGGGACTGCATAGATGTTTGGATGAGGCCCAACCCTCTGCCTTCACTAGAATTACTACTGGAATCTAACTTCTTGCATTGTTTTAAGAGACTAAATTGTTCTCTCTATGTACTTTGGTCACCCCAACTCAGATGTTATCTTTTTCTTTCCCACTCTAGTTCTTGGCTACAAAAAATTACATAAAGAGAGCTGAGAAGAGATTTTTTTTTTTTTAGCTGTAGAGTGTGTCTATGGTACTGTACTCCTCCAAACATCTTTGTCAAAGATTGTCTTATGAGGTCACTAGTTTAAGAGGTTACTAGTGATTGTCCTAAAAATGAATGCTGGTATAGATTTGACCTTGAAAACAACATTCATAATGCCAAACTGGTGTAGGTAAAAAGGAACAGATGAGATTGTTTCCAAAGTCACTGTTAATATTCAGTAATGGATGAAAACTTCGTAGGAAATGGTCACTGATCTGAAAAAGTCACTCTGCACAAGTGTCATAATCTTTAGCCATCAAATTTCTTGGAAGATGGAGGGAAAGCCTGGTCCTGGAATTATTATGCAAAGGTCTGTAATACTGGATTTACCAGTAAAGACCTCGGTCATCTTTGGTTGCATAATTCAGTTGATTTTGAGCCACCGCACAGGGGAACAAGAGAGATGATGTAGGAGAGGTAAGCTTTAGGGATTTCCTATGTGACTTGGTGACGGAGCTTTTTCGGAGGTCATACGTTGCTCCACATCCTCCATGGAGGTCAGTGGCAGGCATTAGTGCAGCAGCTTCTAGGTTAAAACAAATGAGAGTGGTGTTTTTCATGCCTGTTACCTGGTATGTCAAACTTCACTTTGAGAGAATCTGATCTCAGACCATATCAGCTGTAAACCAAATTAACTGGATTTGGACTTCATGCAAATATTCATGGATCACGAGATTTTTACTGCAACGAGGGAAAAAGGATTTCTTCTATCCTACAGACTACGGCCATTGGGATAACTAATTGAAGAGAGTCATGAGATAACAATATTAAGAGACTGCATTTGTGAACATAAGTTTGTATAATGGTTTGGGTTGGAAAGGACCTTTAAAGTTCATCCAGTCCAAGCCCCTTGCAATGATCACAAACATCTTCAACTGCATGAAGTTGCTCAAAAGCCCCATCCAATCTGACCTTTGAAAGTCTACAAGGATGGGTCATCTACCAGCTTTCTGGGCAACCTGTTCCAGTGTTTCATCACCCTCATTGCAAAAAATGTCTTCCTTACACCTAGTGTGAATCTTCCCTCTTTTAGTTTAAAACCATTAATTCTTTTCCTATCACTACAGGCCCTGCTAAAAAATCTATCCCCATCTTTCTTAAAACCTCCCTTCAAGTATTGAAAGAACATAGAAGAAGGGGTGAACATAGGGAGTTACACCTTGAGATAGTCAAAGGAGATATTCATTCATGATGCTAAAGAGCTGAAAGCATGTACCCACTTCCACAGAAAATACTTTGACGCCTTCTCTATACTATTCTAAGTGTAATAGAATGCAATGAAAATAGAAAGTTTTCCCACGGTGTAAATATTTTAAGTTAATTGAATCCCTTTGGTAGAATTCTGTAATCTTTAAAAACAAAGCCAGAGAAAAAGAGCATCACTTCCCCAAGTCTGTATTTTTAGAGTACTATCCACAGATACTTGTTAGAGCCAACCCTACTAAATTCCTTACAAGTATCCCACAAGGGTGGTTCTTAAAATGAAAAAGAGAAAAATGTTGGCAGTTTAGGTAATGTCTTTTTCACTTATATAATCTGAGAGTCTATCTAGGAAGTTTAACAGTATACAAGTCTCTGGTGGCAAGAATCAAGCTGGAGAGATTTCTCTACAAGCTCAGCTTTGTTTATCCACATGTCCTCCTTTACACCTTTGTCCCATATCTGTCTCTGCTCCTGAGAAGGGAATGGAAAACCACATTCCCTTGAAAAATGACAGACTGAGCTACAATGCAATATTTGAATGACTGAAAAAAACATTTACACATTTATGAGAGCTGCTTTTGGGTTTGTTTTGCTGGAAGCAATCTTTCACCTTCTAAAAAGTCCAGTAGGGTTCAAGTGGCACAGTAAAGTGTTCCCTTGCTAATACTTACTCCATTCCGTGCCTTTCCTGTCTGAGTTCCCTAATCTTTTCTACCTAGAGCTCACAAAAAGGTAAAGTCCCCTTGCCTCTCGCTTGCACCATATATGATCTGGAAATATGGGCCTTTAAACACCTGACGTGTATTCCTCTTGCCATTCAGTGTATTAACCACTCATGCCTCTATGTTGTTTTCCCTCTTCACAAGTCTGGTACAAAATGTTAAGCGTCCTTGTGACCTTTAAAGATCCTGCACAGCCCTCCATCTCCTCATTACGTGATCCAGACTCACCTCCACCTCCTGTTAGAAAATCCTGTGCATGCACCTGGCTTGATTACATCAACACATATGCACACAGCTGAGCTAACACACTCCAATGAATCTACCACAGAAGCAAACAGAAATGAATACCTTTCCTTCTGTCCACAATCCAACAATTGCTCTACTGTGGTGTCAACTTGGCACGGAATTAGAGCTATCTGTAAATTTATTTTCACTGTTACCTGAATGCCATGATACTGGGACTAGAAAGGAATAATATTGATGATATTTTGATGGTGGTCTCTAAAATATGGAACTATTTTGGTTCCTTGTGCTTGAAACATGAACTCGTATGGCTGTTAAAATTTAATTTTAATTTTCTAATAGATTAAGTAGCTACATATTCCAGAAGTAATGTGTGAGGAAAGCAAGCATTGCATGAGACATCCAAGACATCAGTCACTATAAGCTACTCTGAAACTAGGCAGCCTAGAAGTTGTATTTCTCAAGATCCCTGCTAGGAACATTGCATTTTTCAGTGCTGTTTTACTATATGTAAATATGATAGCTGTTTATTTAACCTGGACCATGAGCATTTGGGAAAAACCGGAAAGTGACCCCAAAATCATATAAATGTAAATGTACAGCATTTGATCTGTAATCCTGAGTTTGACTGTAGGGTATACACAGACTTCTTCCTTCAAGAGTAGAGGGTTCCCAGCTGAGAGGGTACTGTAAACAACTCCTAACTACTGCTGAGCAGGATGAACCAGTGAGAAGAAGTGTGGGTTCATCACAGGCACCAGTCTGCTGAAGGAGAGCAGCAGCGTAGGAAAACAAGTGCTATTAGGAATAAAATGTCTGCTCCAGATTTTTGTTCTGAACTTGACACCAGAGTACCAGGAAAGTCTCCGTGGGAGAGTTTGGAAGACTTCAATTCTGTCTGGTGGAGCAAACAGCAGTTGTAAAATCTCAAGAGATGAGGGCCACCCAGACTGCGTCAGTTTATCAACTGGACAGCTGTGGTGTGTCTACAAATGCCAAACCATAAGCATATTGGCAGAGGAAACAGGAATTGTGGCCAGCACACAGAGAAGTGGCTTCTGAGTTTCTAAATTGCCTGCCTCTCAGAATACGCTTATGGTCCAGGCGAGCCTGCCAGCTCCAGCAAAACTACTGTGCAGCAGGCAAGTAACATAAAATTGCCTCACACCTGGCTTCATAGGCTTTGGGAAGATTTTGATGATATAGAGGATGACAATTTGGGAATGCCATAGGACTCTTCTCACGTTCCTGCCTTGGGTAGGGTAGCATCATTGTAACTGGAAAGTCCTTTTATTCTTATTGCTCCTAAACTAGAGAAACAACCCTTTGCGAGCTACGAGCAATGTAATACAGGGAACTTCTGATGGTAGAGAAACCACTGAGGGACTTGAAATTCTCTAGGATGATGGGAGTGTGAGCATAACAGTAAAGCTATATTTGCACAAACACCGTGGTCTTACCAGAAAAGAGAGACTTGTGTCTTAAACGCAAAAGAGTCAGTTGTTGCTGATGCTGAATTTTCCCCCCACAGGAAAAAAAATCCTGGAAAGCAAAATAAATTAATCACTAAAGGAAGGTACAGAATCATGCCTCAAAGGACAACTTTGGCTACAATGATAATTAGTATCAACAACAAATGACAGGAAAGTGGCCATGATGTAGATTAAATATTGAATTAAGTGTTATCCAAAATATGTGTGATATTTTATATCAGACTTAAGTGTCCTTCAGATACTGTATAAGCTGTGATATTTATGATTATTGGTATGCTATAGTAGTAATAGTAGAAGTGTTAATATATCACTAGGCTCTGAATAGATAAATATTCCTAATGAATTACTAAGGGAGTTCTAGTGAATCCTAACGAATCCCACCTAATCCATTCTGAGGCCATTAACTAGGGCTTATTTTGTCTGGATTTTAAACTCGTAATACTGGAAGTAGGGGCAGAGGATTATCCAGGCTTCTTAAAATCCTTCAAGAGTTAGGCAAAAGCAGGGGCAATTAGATGTTGTTTTGCCAGTCCTTTGCTATGATCAGGCCTGGCTAAGTGAGGTGTTGGATATTCTGGCCTAATGTTTTCTCTTGCTTTCCTACACTTTCATTGGAGAAGGACACACACAAGCAGACTGGGATGCACTCTGGAAATGCCTGCAGCTGTTCTGAGGTTAAGGGAGAGACGAGGTTGTCTTTAGAGACTAACAAAGGATCCAGTTTGTCTTTCCACTGACTGCTTTCTTTGTGAAGGATCAGTGCCTCTAGACTCTTTGCCAGTAGTACAGATACCTCTTCCTTGCAAATTCAGGAGAATAGTCCATTTTGTCAACCAGAAAGCAGATCCTGGTGGTGCCATTTTAATGAAACTATCGGTACAAGTTTGCAGCAATGGTCATAACTGCAACATACAGAACAACATGGATTGATTTAAAAGTGTTTCACAGAGATGAGATGAATCAAAATGTGATCCACATCATTCTGTGATTCTATGATCTCTGCAGTTGCATAGGCGTTATGGATCAGTAGATTTGAGAGATAGGTGTTGGGGCTCATTAGGGAGCAGATGGTGGTTTGGGATAGCAGAGGACATAAAGGTGTGTGCTAGTGAGAGGACGAGGAGAGACCTACTACAGTTATGCTTTTGTATTCCACCATATCTGAAGTTTTGTGTATTCCTTAAGAATAGCACTGATGCCAGTTCAAAACTAATGTTGCTAGACCAGACAGCTCCTGCAGGTAGTGATGAGGGAAGGCAGGCAGGGCTGAGCAAGCACCAGCTGTGACCATGGGCACTATTGCCAAGTAGCACCATGGCACTAGCTGAGGACATACCATCAAAGCATTTTGTAGTTTGCTGGTCACTGAATCAAGTGCTTGTGAGGCACATCTAGATTGCCTAAATAATGTGCTCCTACTACTCAGCTGATAAATCCTTTTGGCTCTCCAAATCAAGTGGAAGTGGGACCATCTGACTTAGGCTTACTCTACCCATCTTACTCCCTGGATCTTTTGTCACGGTCACAGGAAAGGACAAAAAAGAGAGGGAGGAAAACCAACCACAAAACCAGCCTCACTTGTTTGACTCTTTACTCATAAATACCACACCCATTAAAATAATCTATTGGCTATTGAGGTCAGAGTAAGCGGTGAATTTTGCCTAGAAAATGCAAACAGAAGGAACTTCTCATTGGAACTTTTATGGCAATAGCCAAGCATAGCCCTGCAACAAAATCTGTCTTATTAGTAAGAGTGCACAGCTACAGATTTTATTAGGACACCCCTAATGGGACAGGAGAAGAAGAAAAGGGCTGATGATTAATCATTAAAAAGATGCAGCCACAAAGAAGATGACAGCTATGACTCTAGCATGTCTTACTAAAGAAAGAGATGTTTTAATGTCATTGCAAAAAGCTTTGGCAAGCCTCCATTATGAACACAATACCATTCTGACCACCCATGTGCAAAAATGACGTATTGAAAATGAAGCAGGTACAGAGGATGGCCACACAGCTGATCAGAGCCTGCCTCATAGAAGAGGCTCTAAAACAATGTGGTGTTCAGCCTAGCAAAACAAAGGCTGCTGGATGTCCCAATGATTGTAAGTTCAGCAGACATAAGGGAGGATAAAAATAGTAGGTTCAGAGAAGAAATTTGAAAATTTAAAGGCAATAACAATGTCAGTGGTTGTAAATTGGCTAGGACTAAATTTAGGTTGGAAATCAGGAAGTTTCAAACTTTTAGAAGAATGGGTGGAGCTTTGTGTTCCTCTTCCTTCCTTCCCTACTCTCTGTCCTTCATGGTCTCCCCCAGTTGCTATTGCTATTTCTCCCATGTAAATCTGATTCAGCAGCACAAACTGGTTATCAGACTGAACAGTGCCCCCCAAGTTTCATGGTTCCCAGGTAATTACACTCTGTGAGTAGTAGCTGTCTTTCCTTGCTCTAGCAGTGAGTAGTTTTCATCCTACACTATCCTGTAATCCATAGTTGAAGGGATAATATTCCATCCCATTCTGTAACAAGTCATTTAGGGTTTTTTTTGTTAGCAGATACAGTGAAAAAGTGGTCTTAACAGTAAAGCCATCATGTTTTCCCCTATAACAACGAAAGACATAAAGAAAATCAGATTTTTAATACATATGTAGAATCCCACATAAGCACTGAAGGGAAGCTGGATGCTTTAAGATGATCCACCATCCTGTACAAAAGTTGTTTCCTACTAGCTTCTCCATATCACCTATTGAAATATTGTTCATCATTTTATTCACTGTTTTCATCCTTATCACACATTACAGAATGTAATACTAAAGATAAGAAAACATCAACAGCAGCTTCACTGCTTTCAATACATCTGATTTCTACTCTTCTAAGAACCAACACCAATATCTGGATGAATCCTTAGCCGTTTGTGGTAGCAAATACTTATCCTTAGTCTGAATTCTGGCATAAACCCATATAAACAGAGACTAGTGCAAGGATGTCAGAATGCATTTTATTTATCTACTTGGGAACTTGCTGTTTTGCTCACAAACATTGGAACTGTCGTATTTAAATATTTCTCCAGTACAGTCATAAATATACTTTATAACTGAATACCTTCTATTTCAACTTTATCTTGACTTCATGGAAATGTATTTTCTATGGTCTTTTTTTTTTTTAAGTTCAGTTGCTTACTTTTACTTTTGTCTACTGTTTGTGTTACAGATGTCTGTAACTTGTTGAGTATGTCACAAATGAAGACACTATATCTACAAACATAGGTATATAAAAGGATTTACACTGGAGGTATTATATACTCATCACCTTGATCCCAAGCCCAGTGCAGTCACAAGCAACTTTTACGCACCCCATTTATTTATAATCAAGCCTTCTAGAGGCTGACCCAAAGCGTGAAGTATGGATCAGAATTTCATCTTCTGTTAGGGCCTCTGATTTGAAGGCTTCATTTAGGCCACACACAATTTATGGAGCAAAAAATGGTGCTGCAACTGAGGAAAAACTCTGCCAAATATACAAGATCATAGTGACATTAGCATATATACATATATACATATATACATATATACATACATACATATATACCTATATACATATATACATATATACATATATACATATATACAAGATCATAGTGACATTCCTTCTTTTATTCTAGATTAGAAACTTCCAAAGAAAATATGAAATGTCCAACTGTTCTGAACAAATTAGTAGCAGAAAATGAATAATCACACTATTGTGTTGACATTTAATGAAAGGCAATGATTCTGTCTCAAATTCAGATTTTAACTAGTTTCAACAGACAGGCATAAGGAAAGGGAAGGTATGTGTGATTACAAATACAGTGCTAGGACACTTGTGTTTAATTATTAGTCTTATCAGAAACCCATATAAATAGAGCATGCAAATGTTGTCTCTCTGCATCCTTGAGTGGCAAGTTGACTTAAATGCCAATGAAACTTGTTGTGAGAGCTCCATGAAAATAACTTTTTGTTTTAGATGTTGCATCATTTGCTCTTTTTGAGTCCTTTACCTAAAGTAACCTTCTGTATTTCAACTGGATTTTAACGCACCAGGCCCTGCTCCTGCATATATACTTAAGAAGGCCAGAAGACCTTTTAATTTCATTGGAATTTTCTGCACCTTCTAAGTAAGTTAGAAAAGATGGGACATTTTCTCCAACCTTGAGCATTATCAGGAAATGATACAGGCAAGATTTGTTATAATACCTCCCCTTAAGCACAGATTTGATCAGTGGAAATTAACTTTTAAGTCTCCCAAAGCACAGGATTAGTTTAATCTCAGGGTGCTCTTTCAAGGTTTACCCCAAACTATTCATTATCTTTCCCATGAAATAAAAACCTGAGATTTTTCTCTTGCTATGAAAAGAGATCTAGCCAGAAGAGTGTTAAATGACATGGTTTAGTTCCCACTGACAGCATGAAAACATAATCTCCTACTTCCATAAGAATATATTCAATCTGTATATCATTGACAATTTTGGACTTATAGGAATAATGTTTTAATGAAATTAGCCTATAACTGCCATGTTTGCCTCATCCTATCACAGATAGCAGGGCAGGGGCAACCCTTAGACTGTGGGGAACCCCACATTTGAAAGTGTCAACAGTCTTAAACAGTTCTATCCCAAGACTGGGATTAGTGGACATAGTATTTTTTAAAAACATCCTTTTCCCCCTCAAGTATAGAGTTAACTGTAATAGCGAACGCAAGAAAGTTGTTAGAATTTGTTCCATAGGTCTGTAGAAATGCTTGTGTCTATAGCTGATGCTATAGAAAATTTGAAAAAAAAAAAAAGAAAAAAAGAAGGAATTTCACTAGAGTGTACTGGGTCCTGAAAAAGGTGATGCAGAAATCCAAGAATTTCCCTCATTATGCTGTGGTGCTGTTCAAAAACATCAGCAGAAAGCAGGTAAATAGTGCTATAGTGCCATTTATCATATACTGCACCAACAGCAAAAGCCTGGGAAGCCAGCCAGTTACACAGGCAGGTTCTCCTCTAATCTATATATTCAATACATCTTCTCCCCTGAAATCTCTACGATTTCTACAGGGAGGTTACATTTTCACTTTCTCTTCTGCTGTCCATAATCAAATGTTCTAGTGCCAGACATCACTGCTGGCCACGAAAGGATCATAACAGCATTCGTAAGTTCATAAAATGAATGGATACTATTGCTACGAGACAAAAAGCTGAAGGAGAAAGAAACTATGAGCAGCACCAGAGAAATCAAATTCTCAGTTGCCAGTATCACTGTAAACCCTATTTTACCACAGCTTTTAAAAGACTACATCACAAGCTACTAATCCTTGTCAGAGACAACCTGCCTCGTTATCCAAAGTGAAGCCTGCTGGGAAATGTTGTATAAACTCTACTGGCTTACTGAGGTAAGTGCATTGTTATCCATTCTGACATAAAGGAGGTGGGAGTGATTCCTCCAGAGAAGGGCTCCAGAAGCCAGGCAGAAAAATCTGGCAAAAAGAACCCTAATATCAAACAAGCTTGGGGAATTGGCAGAATACACGTGAAATTATTGCTAATGCACTGATTAACAAAAGCCCATAGCAGATGGACTCTTGCAGCTTTGTATCCAATAGGAGTACTATTCTGTACCTTTTGATCCCATGCCACCCATTCCAGCACTTTGAGGGCCAGTAGGGTTCTCTGCTGACATACTTGAAGCACATCCAGCCATTGTTGCTTTCAATACCTCTTTGTAACATATGCAGCCTTAAAGTCATCCTGTAGGAAGCAGCTGCTGTATGAAAAGGGAATGAGCTTCCATTGGAAAAAAAAAGGTGTTGTTATTGAAAATAGTCATTACTTCTCCACTCAGCATGCTAAAACATTAAATGCAGGAAATTTCCTCTCAAATCTAGTATTGCTAGATTTCAAAAAAATACACAGTCTTTGCAGGACTCCATCTTTGCTACTCTCAATTTTAAAATAAACTTGGACCCCCTGTGGAGGAATCAAGCCAGCAATTCTATTTGCTTATTTTTGGAATATCTGTATGTTTAATGACGTGGATACTAGCAGCAAGACTGATATTACTGTGGTCTTTGATGAAGAATATTATGAAGGTTAGAATAGATTTACAAAGGAGAAGGTGGTTTCAATGGTGACAATCATGCTACTAGTAGAAGACCAGAGCCCATCCGTCTGGGTCATCAGAAAAAATGGTATGAAAAAAAGGAAAACCTACCAGATCTCTTGGATTATGTCAAAGAAATATTGTTCTCATAGCACTAACAGTATCCTATCCTGACACTGCGAGGTTGTTTCCAGTTCTGCTCTACAAGGAATACTTATCTGAACATCGTTAACGTAAACTACAAGGAAAAGCAAGCCAAAAATCGTGAAAAATGTCAAAACCAATTTTTATTCAAGAGGCATTAAAACCTGAGTAAGGAATCCTTAGAATTTCATTTTCATCCTTTTCTTTTAGGCATATTATTTACGTCTTTTCCCTGGCTGCGTACTTTCCTATCTCAAAGCCAAGGAATAAACAACTGCATACACACATATGGATTAGGGTCACTGAATGTTGAAGAGGGGAAGAAAAAATTTATTAGATCCAGTCTTCAAATTAGAACTGGATCTCCTTCTAAAAGATACCATAGCAATCAAAAAGAAGAAATATGTTAAATAAAGGAATTCCTAGGGAATAATTTATGGCTGGTCTTATACAAGAAGGGCTTGAAATGAAGAAGATATGATTTCAGCATAGTTCAGCATAAGGGAGAGCCAAAATAGTTTGCCTCTTGCACAGAGAAAACTCTATCCTTATGGGATTTGGGGCATATGGTAAACTTTGAATTCAACTGGAATTGAAAGCCAGTACTATTGAGTCAGGATATGGCCTCTCGCATGAATGAACTGCTCCCAGCCCCCAGATTTCTCTGAAGTCTCAGTCCAGGGAGACAGACAGCCATGCTTCTGACAGAGGGTGGACCATGCCATACTGGACTGCAGCAGCTCCTCTTTGAAGCTCAGGGGTTCTAAAGTAGTTTTCCCATAAAGGCAAAATATGTCACCTAGGTAACCAGGTCTCACATAAGCATGCTTAGAAACACAAGAACACCTGTACAGGCTCCTATAAATTCTGTCTAGCCCAGTAGCCTGTCTCTAACAAGGAATGCCTAATTAACTGCTTAAGCACAGGGCAAGTACACAGTATTAAACTCCCAGGTAGATGTAGAGGTCATTTTGAGCTTAACTTTTGGCGCAAGTTGTTCCCATCAGCATTGCCCCTCCAAAAATACAGAACACTGTATGTGGGAGAAGCAGTTTCTCTCAACCAGCTTGTGTCATTTACTGTGTATAGAAGGTCTTAACAGGAGCGAGCACTGAATTTCTAGGGTACTGCCAAAAGAGATCTTTTCCTAAATAATGATAATGCATTTGCAATTTTTTTACAAAAAAAGACAAACCAAAATGCATCCCAAGCTTCTATATGCCCTTGAAATACTCACTATAGGAAACCAGACTAAATGAACAGTAGTTGGTCTTTCTGACTTTCTTCTGACGTTAAAACCTGAAAAACTCTCATTTGTTTTAACCTTTTCAACAAAAAAAAATGTGTAGAGGGGCTCAAATGTCAGAAAGCTAAAGAGCTTACTAATATTTTATTGAGTCAAAAAATGATTTCCATTTCTTTGCATATAACATAATACTTCATCTCAGTCTTTTTTGTATCTGATCACCACCACTTGTAAGTCGAAGGCCAAGACTGTAGGAGGAAAAATAGATGTCACTTTAATCTATAATGGAAGAATGGATATTTGTTCTAGTCCACAAGCTGGCAGAAACTCAAAAGAGCAATATGTGAAAAAAAAAGTATGAGAAAATGGTTATTTATGCTCATTCAACAGCAGTACAAATTTCTTGATGAAACTGAAGTTTTGGAATGCTTGACCAGATCTCTGTGAACCTTATTACCAAGGTTGAAATTATCATGAATTACTGGTGTACTCATTAGCAGAAGTACTTAAGAGACATTAAATCACCTACTGGCTGACCTTCTGGAGTAGTAGATTTATATTACCAAAGACCAAAAAAATACTAATATCAGCACTTAGTTTATTATATAAAGTCTGCCAAGTCAAATCAAAGGATTCAATATATCAGTCTCAGAGACCAGTAATGGTGTATTCACACCTACTCAAAAAATCCCATTAGTGATTAAATTTTGCTAAGTTGGGATTCATTTTCATAGATTTATGACAGGTCAAAGGTCACAGTGATCCCAGATGGTATGCTACCATTTCAATCACATTTTAAAAGAGACTTCATTATTGGGTGCAGGCAAACGACCAAAGAGAGAATTTGAGTTTGGACTGGAAGCACTTGAAACATCAGTGGCTACTTCTTACATCTAAGAAAATTACAATATAGGGAAGATGCAGAAAGCGAGGTAAAGTCTCAGCCACAGTAAGGTTAATGACACTGAAACTTCAACCCTGAAGAAGTGTTCTCAGTAAAATATCTCCCAAGGTTTTGAAAACTTAAAGTCATGTGGTTATGTCCATTACGTACATTTTAACAGGCAAGAAGATTGCATAAATGATTGAGGTTTGAGGCCAGATTCATTTGAAAGTAAGTAATACAAAATTGGAACAATCAATCCCTTTTCTTCCAGATCCCAAATGTTCAGGCAGTAGAAGAGAAGATCTTGGAGAAGATCAGATCTGACCCTTGCTTCCACCTTCACATTGTAAGTTCTATGTGTACCAAAGAAAACAGCACTGCTCTTCATTATGACATTTTAACAGAGCCTTTCAATAATGAATAATAAAGATTTCATAGTGATTTTCCTCTCCACTTCTTTTCTTCAGAATGCCTGATGTAACTTTGTCACAATTTCCCCTTACTAAAATAAACATGATTCTCCTTCCCTGCTGTTGGCTTATAACATTCTGCAGCTTTAATCTCATACAGTTCCCTGGCTTTAAAGCTATCAGGTGAATTTCAGTAGATGTGTACAGCGATAGCTCCAGTATATTTTGTTCTTCATTTGTGTTGGACATGAAATTTTACAGTTTGGTGTTATGCATTATGGAGAGGCTGGAAGGGAAGGTTGTTCTCTTTGTGCTTGGCCCTGAGGCTTGGCAGAAATACTGCAAAATGACTTTATCCCCAAACCAGATGTTCAAGTTGTTTTAATGATATCTTACATTTCCTTCACAAAATAAAACAAAAACTCACTGTATCAGATTGTTCCAGTGTTGTAACTGTGATTTTTGCTGTCTGCATTTTGTCCACCAGGTGGTAGCACTCAAATTAAATCATAAGTTTTTTTATCAAAGCACTTATCACTCTCATATGTTAGATAAAATTCCGCCTTTGTAATATTTGTAGAAGATGATTGCAGGTAATTCCCTGTGTCCTACCATCTACTGTATTATCTGTCAGAAAACACAATAGAATTGTAACTAAAATGATCTAAGATGGGCCCTTGCTTTTCGTGTCTTAGTTGTCACCTAGTTGACTTGAAATTTATGTCCTCCTTACTCCTTTCTCCTCCATCTTAATTTTGTTTGCCATTATTAGAGAGACCAACAGAGAGAATTGTGTTCATATAATGTGACTGCTATTGCTGAATTTAGCAGGCTTTAAATTCAGTAAAACTGAGAACACAATGTAGGAAAATCTTGTTTTTGATTCGGAGAAGACTAAAGACAACCAGAAGACTACTAAAAATATACCACAGAGTAACTAATGTGTTGCTTTATGCAGAAGTTACTTTTCATCGCTGTGTTATCTCCTTTTGTATTTTATTTCTGTATGAAAGGTACTATCCTGATACACTTCTGTGGTAAGAATGTTGCTCGAATGTCATGATGAATAGCTTTTCTTAGCTCATTATGGATAAGGGGCAGCACAGGAAGCAGAAGTGCTAGAACTTCCACCTAGAATTCTTCCATTATGCCTGTGGACACAACTTTTCATTCAGAAAAGGGCTTTTAATCACATTTAGTGAATTCAAATTCTTACTTTTTTTGAATGCTTCATTAAAGTGTCACCATTAGTAGAGTTTCCCAAGAAGAAAGACTTTATAAAAGTCATAGCAATTTTTTTCACTTGACTTAATTACAAGCTAGTGATTAGTCTGGACTTGAGCAGAGTACTCACATTCTAGGAAGAAACTAGTGCACATCTTTTCAGCGAGATTTGAACCAGGATGTTTTTCTCTTAAGAGGTAAGTTTGTTCTTTTTCAGGGCTCTTGCTGTGCTTAAATGGCAAATACATCACTGTTTGCAGATCTTTATCTAACATTGTGAAGTTTCAGCAAATACATTTTTAGTCCTCAGGGAAGATTATTGTCTCATATTCCACCGAGAAAATAAGGGCCTCATAGAAAACTGAAGATGAAGCTGACAGCTGTCAACTGTTCCAAGAACAAGACTTGATGAGTTCTCGCTCTACCAAAATAACTGATTTGCTGCATTTCTATAGCCCTCTCTTTCTACAATCAGATGTTAGTGGCCTATCATAAAGGAGAAATCTTGGACTACATTTTATTTCGATCTTATTATTTTATCTCCTTTTCTGGGGTGGACCCATGTGGAATTAAAAATCTTGAGAATAAAATTCCAAGGAACACTGGAATGCATGAGATTTCTGACAGGATCAACATGAGTCCCTGAGAAAGAAGTTGTAAAGGTAAACACCAAAAAAAACCCCAAAAACCAAAAAGCCCCACAAAAATTTAATAAATTATTTGGTAGAGGAGACTACCAAGTCTGGTAAGCATCTTGGTACTACACCATTTAAGGTAGCTTCTGGATTTACACCAAGCTTTAGAAGTGAAATGAACCCAGAGTAGAGCAGGTTTAAAGTATTTTGAACCTTTGCCATCAACTTGGAACTTGAGCAGTATTACTCAGTTTTCTGTACCTTCTTTCTGAACCTTGTTGCACAGTAAGAAAATTTGAGGTGGTTTTCTATAAGCCTGGGTGGCTTCATGTTTTTTTTATATAGAAACCATCTGAAGTGTTGTTTTCACTAGTTTTTGACTCCAAACCAGGCAAAAAAAAATTGGTCATTTCAGCTGAATTTCTTTTTGAGGTTTTGGATTCCTTCCAACCCTAAGCTCACACTCAGGCTGCAAAAGGTTCTTATTTGCCTTCTTTGTGAACCTGCTGAGTTTACTCATCTCTCACAGTCAGAACTCAGAGGTTCTACCAGGAGGTGAACAGAAAAGACACACAAGGAGTGAATGGCCCAAACCTGTGGGCCCTCGACATGCACAACTTCCATTAATTTTGTTGAGACAGTCATGCATGTAGCACATCTAAATCCTCCTACCTCTTTGGTAGGAAGGGTGATGTAACCAGACAGGGACTCAGAGTTCAATTTCTGTATCTGATGCAGACTTCTCCTGGACTTTTGAACAAGTCAGCCAGAGAAGAAATCTATGTCAAATGGAAACGAATGACAAAAATATCATTGACAGGAGGCCAGGATTTCATCCTAATCTGCTTGCATTGTAGCTCTTGGTCTTCCACCTGAAACCATTTGAATTCATCTTTTTTTTTGTCATAGCCATTTGGATTATGAACTCTCTGCATTAAGGACTGTGTCTTAGTATGAGTCTCTGTACAGTACCTAGGATCAGCAGGAGCTAATTTCAGGTGGAGTCTCTAGATGTTCCTGTCATGCAGATGACAGACCATGATAAATGAGAAGCACGTGCACTTGACCTGAATGGAAACAGATGGAAAACGCATGTCCAGAGGATTTAATTTGACAAGATCACAGAACTCCTCTCCATTGTTAAACTCTCCAACGTCCTGCAAAAGTGTAGAATCTTGCTATAGTCTCTGCTTCTAAACACTGAAAAGCAACACTTCTGGAATAACAGAAGGCTGTATTCTTTGACACGGTATTCACATGAAGAGTTGTTTTTACTCAATGTTTTATTTCAGCTGACTGGTTGGATCTAGGTGCAACAGCACAAGTGACACAAGCCAGTAAAAACGTAATTTTTTTAATGCATTAATTGTAAGTTTTTAAAGCATCTTCCATATGTTGTGGACATGCTAACATGAGGTTAAGAGAAATCTGAAAGCTATGTACCTACTTCCAGGTCTAGTTATACGTAACCTTCAGGTCTTTCCGTGAGATCATCTGTCAGTTTGCAGGTTCAGCATTTGCACATTTCACACTAGATTCATGTTGCTTCTAGACTGCATGTGCTGCCTACAACACCACAATTTGCTACATGCATTTTCATGACCATAGTTGTCGGAGAAGATACTAAAGGAGTAACACTGCCCGCTTCCACGTATAATATTCTGCCCTAGTGCCTGTGAGCATGGGCATGGACAAGACTCCATATGCTATCACCTGTTCAAATGCAGCATTAACACTTTTCAGCATGGCATGGAATGGTTTCAGCATATCTGGTTATAGCTCTATCTTCAGTTTAGTTCCACCCCCCGCTCAAGATTTATAAAGGCACTTCTAAATTCACTGTCCTCCATTCTTCCAATGCCTGGAGGTGCTTCTGCTGCTCTTTGTGCATCTTGTCTATTCCCCTTCAGAGACTCAGGGCTGCTCTTCCAGCACATTTCTGATTTTTACCTTTTTCTGTCTGAAGGAAGCAGACCTTGTTCAAAGCTAAGGAGCAACTACATCCTCTCTTTTAAAGAGAGGAAACAATGCAATCTTTGGCTGCAGTCATGCTAGTAAACTAAACGTATTAAGGAATGTTTCTTGGCCCACAGCACATCTGGCACAGAACAGGCTGCCTCAATCCCATTCACTTCCCTTACCTGCCAAACTGGGGTGAGTGCATCCAAACTGCCTACTGGGAACTGCCCTTGGCATGCACTAACTCCTGAGCCATTCTTGGGAATTGTCTAAGAGAGCACTATCTGACCTGGGTCAGACTGTTGCCAGCATCCATGCTAACAATTTAATTGAGAGAAGTGGTCTTAAGCTCTAAGAAACATTCCCTGGCCTTTCTTAATTTCCTAGAGTCAGTCTAAGCATGATTCCTGTGCTGTTAACTAAGCACACATGGTAGACAGTATGTATAGTTATATTCGCCAACTTCTGCATCTTACATCCCGCAGTGATGGGTATGGCTATCAAACCAGCAAAGCTAGAAGTTCAACAGCACTGACAGGAATAGAAAGATCCCACTGTCCTTTGTGGAATACAAACAAACAGCAGAGAAAAATTGTCGAGGGGTGGAGAAGGAAGAGTATTTGCTTATGCCTATATGAGCCTGCCTTTTAACCCCAAATATTCCTCCTTAAAATTCTTTGTTATATTTTTCTGACTCTTTTCTCATCCTCATGCATTTTCTGTATCCCCTGCCACTTCCTCTGTGATCATCTTTCTTCCCTTCACACCTACTCGCAGATGTTATTTCTGAATTAACTTTGACACACATTTCTCAAATCATTACTTTTCTTTCCTATGTTACGTTTGTCTTCTTCAGCGTCTCCTCTCCTACATATTTTTCTTCATTCCTCACAACTAAAAAGCTCTTCTGTTTGATTTTCTTACTCCTTTGAGATTGTTTTCGTCCTTTAGCTTTTAATGTTGACCAAATATTGTTTAAAATCTAGAATCTAGGACTTCTTCCTAGTCTCACAGTTACCTGTTGCCTTCTCTTGATGTACTTTTCCTGCGCTTGTTCTTTAAAATTCAGGATGCTGCAAAAATCTTTCCTGTTTGTTTCATAGCCACAGCCCCATTCCATCGTCTGTTTTCTCTGTGCCTCAGGACCCTTCTCCCAGATTTCCACTATCAGTTCTCAAATAAAAACAACAGTAATGGTCAGCACCAAAGTTTTTCACTGCCAAGGGAAGTGTCAGAGAGTACTTCCATCAATGTAAGTGTATTTCATGCAATGGTGCCACAAAGTTTTTCTTTCCAGCGAGCAGGCTGGAAAATTTGGTTGACTTTGAAATTTGTAGCGAGACTTCAGTTACAGCCTGGCACACTCACAGCCTGACACTTCACTCAAGAAGTGCCATCACTAATTTGCTGTCGTTCTTTGGGGGTTTGCTTCAGACGTTTTAGTCAGCATGACCTTGCTATTAACATCCATTTTTCATTGAGTCCATAGATTGCACCAGTTTATTCTCAGAATCATGATTACTTTTCCAACTGATGTTATACACTAACTAAGGTCTAAAGTCAGTAAAATATTTCATCTTGTGTCTAAAGATACCGTTTTGAAGAAGTAAGTATGGAAGTTCAGAAAAACCTTAGGTGTCTCAGGCAGGAGTTTATCTGCAGCAGGCTGGAGTACAGTGCAGACCAAATACCTAAGCATTTAACCATGTCCTTGGGTTTGTTTTGCAGGTACAAATTGTGGTAAAGCTAGCGGTTCCTGATGAAGCTTAGGCATGTCTATACTGAAATTTAATCATTACAGTGAATGCATTGTAGATGTGAGGAAATCTGTAGCATGCCTGTCGCTCTATAGTCTTTGCTGGCCAACAACAAGATTATTAGGCAAGTTTCCAGTGGTGGTTAACAGTACCTGCCAACCTTAAAAATCTTGTTTAGAAAATAGAGGTCCACTAGCAAACTCAGAAGTCCCACATTAATTTGGCACGGTTACTAAGCTCAATCAGGAAAAACTGGTGACATACTATGGCCAGCAGTCCACAGGAAAACTGGATAATCAGATGGTCCTTCATAACACTGAAATCTATGACTGTGGAAAAAAATATTTTTACAGAAGATATTGATATGGATATTATGGGGGTTTTGTCAATTTTTATTTTTTTTTAGCTTTGAGCCCATTCTTCTTCTGTCATTATTTTTTCTCAGCAAAATCTGCTATTCTGCTATTTTTCAAAGATTTCTCTATTATTTTGCTATAATAATTTATATTTATTTCCCATTTTTGTTATTCCCCAACATTTCCAAACTGAGAATGCTCTGGAAGGTCACAAATGAAAAAATAAAAACAAACCTAAAGAAAATTATTAGAGAGAATAATTCCTAGACATTCCTAGTCTTTACATTTTATTCAGTGGAAAAAGAAAGTAAGGGAGGAAAGAAAAAATAATGAAAGGAATAGAAGACCAAAATATTTGGTTCCAATAGAAAATAGAAATTTAGAAGAAACTGAAAACTTTTCCTGAAAGTTCTGGTTTTGGAAAAAAAAAAAAGCCATTTTATATGGAAGTGTTTTGCTCCAAGTATTTTTCAGTCAGCTCTAAATTAAACTGTTCAAACAGAACTTTTATTTCATTAGTTGTTTAGCAGTTTCAGGGCAAATCAACAAGATGTAGACAAGTCTTAGTACACAGATATTCCTTTGTGGTCCAAACAGCTTAATATTTTTCCTTTGTAGGATTTTAACTCTCCTCTCAATCTTAAGAGGACTTCATAGATTTCATTTGATCTTTCTTGTTCTTCAGGCTGTCTGAAATTTTTTTGTTGAAACTATGTGACATAAAATTGGGGATTTGGCAAGAAAAATATCCCCAAAACAACAATATTTTGCAAGAATACTTGCTTTCTGTAGGGGATTTTTTAGTGTTTTCTTAAAAAAAATATTCAAAATATATCCAGTTTTCATTTCTGCCTGAATTTTCTAAAAGAAAAGTATTACCAACAAAACTATTTAAATAATTTCAATGGTGAGTTCTTCATAACCTTTATAAGTTCATGGGTGCATATAGGCAATCACAATTTTTGTTGTGAGTAATGCTTTCTCTTTTTATAACTAGCACAATCTTGCAGTGAATTGCTGAACACTATCCATTTCAACTTAACTCAGACCTGCTACAACTCATGGCTTATAGAGCAACAGATACTGGTTTAGAACAGACTGTAACTTCATTGTAACTGTCATGATAGAAACATGCAATGGAAATGGAAGCAATAGAGAAGAGGTTATAACTGACTCAGACCAAGCCATTTGTATGTAAGTGAAACATAATTTTCGGAATCATGCAGGTTATGCAACGTATTGACTGCATGCACTGGGTGCTGATTATTGGCAGTCTTCTATTACATTCACTTTGTCTTGCACTTGTTCTCTACTGTCATTAAAAGTTTTGCCAAGGAAAATTTCCAAGGAACCCAGGAATCTGGTGACTGTTTGCAATCTGAGGAATTTCAGGGCGTAGTTAAGTAACTTACTTATAGAGGCCTATGTTCTTATAGTTTGCTTCCTGTTCTTAGAGATGTGGTCCTTTACCAGGCTGGGGTGGGGAGGTAAACCTGTATCCTGATTTCCTCACTCTCTTTCCCACCACTTATCCCCCACCCCCAACACTCAGTTATTGTATGGTTATTTACTTTACTCATACTAGAACATTTTTGCCCGGACTTGGATACAGCTGTAATACCAGTGGGGGTGGAGGAAATAAGGTGGCTCAACCCTTCTTCCCAGTTACTTCAAACCACCCACAGCTAAGGCAGCACTAGTGAATGGAGCAAAGCATCTGGGTCTTCTCCCTCAGAAAAAAATACGAAGAAATTACAACTGTACTGCGCCTTTCCTTTCTATCTTCTCTTTACAGATGCCAGATGCTTATGATTTCTTCCCACTCACAGGTCTTTTGAAACTGTAACTAATCAGTGGCATACTCCAGTACCCAATATACAATGGTCTTTTCATTTACGCCTGTGAGAAAGATCTTCCCTAAAACTTAGTGTACCCTTTTGGCAATAGCATTGAGTTGCCAGGTCCCATCTTGCTGGTTTTTTTGCTTGTGACTAGAAATCTCTCTTGGCTCCCTACCCAGCCAGCTAGGACTTATTCTCTCAACAGTAATAATCACATCCAAATTTGATTTGTTGTTAAACAACACCTCACTTATTTCAGAAACAGGGAAAAATGAAAACATGTATAGGAAAGCCTTTATTCCTATTCACCGCAACACGATGCAGGGATAAAACAGGTCATGAAAGCACATGGTGCGAAAGGTGAATATTTGTTGAGAACCTCTGCTGTTGTTATCAGACCCTAGAAACTGCATTTTCTCCATATGAGTTTGAACATTCCTACTGGCAATGACTATTTTTTACACAAAAATTTGATTCTGGGCTGACCATAAGTACTTATTTATTTTGGGTTCAACCACTAAAACTCCCCATCCAGTCCTAAGTAACTATTTAAAAAAAATAAAAGTAAAATATAACAGCAGCTACAATTCTAATCCAGACTGTATTTCTTAAGTCAGAGTTTCACACTGCTTTCTCTCTCTAAGTTAAGGAGTTCCTGATCCTTTCTTCCTTTCTACACCCAACCGTTTTTACCCCGAAATATGCAGGCCCACATAGTAAATCAGCTAAGAGAATTTGGGTTAGTCTTTGCTGTAGACATTTCTAACTCAAACAAGAGCTATTCTACTGCTTGCTAAACACTATGCACTGGAAGAATAAAGTGGTTCTGTATGATAGCCTTCTCAAATGTACTTCTCTAAGCATCTGCTGTCAAAACAGAGACAGAAAACCTCATGAAGCAACCATGTGAGTGTTTCTGGTGACATCTTAAAAAAAATATGTCAGAACAAAGAAAAGATGACAAAAAGGATCAAAAGTGTGGAGTAGCCTATGTTTAAGGAAAAATCAGTCAAAAGATCTTCAGTCTTGAAAAAGAGACAAAAAAGAGCTGAAGACGGAAGGCCATTTACAAAGTCACAATTGTTTTTCACAATAAAAAACAGGGGTCATCAAAATAGAATGTTAAGTAACTGACTCAAATAATTGAAAATAATTATTTTAATTAATAAGGTATCATTTAATTATGGAACTCCTTGCTGCAGGACTTGCAAAAAAAAAAAAAAAAATTGCATACATGATCTCAGGGAATGTTCTGATGTATTTTTATGAGGTAAATGACTTTATCTCTTAATCCAGATAATAGACACTCTGACCCGAGGGGATACAATAGTGTAGCTAACGGTCACTAATATAAGTCAGCTCATCAGTGACGCCAAGATCAGAAGCAGTCTGGGCTGCAGCAGTGATCATGCATTCATGGTGTTCAGGGTCCTGAGAGATATTGGACAGGTGAGGAGTATAGTAATAACCATAAATTTTAGCAAAGCAAACTTCCAGATCTTCAAGGAGTTAGTCAGTAGGACCTCAGGTCCTCAGGGACAAGGGAGAAGAACACAGCTGGCAAATATTTAAGGATGCTTTCCAGAAAGTGCAAGAGCACTCAGTCCCCAGATGCAGGAAATCAGGCAGGGAAGAGACCAGCGTGGCTGAGTCAAGACCTGCTGGTCAAACTGAAAAGCAAGAGGGAACTGCACAGGCAGTGCAAGCAGGGACAGGTAACTCGGGAAGAGTATAGGAATGCTGCCCAGTCGTGTAGGGCTGGGATCAAGAAGGCCAAGGCACAGCTGGAGTTGAACTTGGCAAGAGAAGCCAAGAATAACAAGAAGGGATTCTATAGGTACGTCAGCCAGAAAAAGATTAAGGAAAATGTACCTTCACTGATAAACGAAATGGTGACCTCATATCAAGAGACAAGGAGAAGGCTGAGGTACTCAACAACTTTTTTTCCTCAGTCTTCACTGGCAACCGCTCTCCTCACCCCTCCAGGATCAATGAAGAGCCTTTAACATGGTCCCCCACAACATTCTTCTCTCTAAATTGAAGGGGTACACATTTGATGGGTGGACTTTTTGGTGGATAAGGAATTGGTTGGATGGACATTCAGAGAGTAGTGGTCAATAGCTCTATGTCTAGATGGAGATCCATGACCAGTGGTGTCACTCAGGGGTCTGTACTGGGGCCAGGGCTGTTTAATATTTTCATTGATGATATAGACAACAAGACTGAGTTCACCCTCGTCAAGTCTGCAGTTGACACCAAGCTGAGTGGTGAAACTGCCACACCAGAAGGATGGGATGTCATCCAGAAGGATCTGGACAAGCTGGAGAAGTGCACCTGTATCAACCTCATGAGGTTCTACAACGCCAAGTCCAAGGTCCTAGTCCTGGGTCAGGGCAACCCCTGGTATCAGTACAGGGTGGGGATGATGTGATTGAGAGCAGCCCTGTGGAGAAGGATTTGGGGGTACTTGCTGACAAGACACTCTACATGAGCCAGCAATGTGTGCTTGCAGCCCAGAAGGCCAACTGTGTCCTGAAAGAAGCGTGGCCAACAAGTCAAGGGAGGTGATTCTCCTCCTCCACTCTTGTGAGATCCCACCTGGAATATTCTGTCCATTTCTGGAATACTCAACATAAGAAGGATATGGAACTGTGGGAACAGGTCAAGAGAAGGGCTACAAATATGATCAGGGTTTGAAGCATCTCTTCTATGACGACAGGCTGAGAGAGCTGGCCTTATCCTGGAGAAGAGAAGACTCTGGGGGACCTCATAGCAGCCTTCCAGTACCTGAAAGGGCTACTGGAAAGCTGTGGTGGGATTTTCTACAAGGGCCCATAGTGATAGGATGAGGGGGAGTGGCTTTAATCTGGAAATGGAAAGATTTGTGAAGAAATTTTTCATAATGAGGGCAGTGAGACACTGGAACAGGTTGCCCAAGGAAGCTGTGGATGTCCCCTCCCTGGAAGTGTTCAAGACCAGGCTGGATGGGGCCTTGAGTAGCCTGGACTAGTGGGAGGTGTCCCTGTCCATTGCAGAGGGTTGGGAACTGGGTGATTTTTAAAGTCCCTTCCAACCCAAACCATTCTATGATTCTATGATTCTATGATTCTATGATTCTATGATTCTATAAAATAAATGGAACACATATCAAACACAGAGATGGATCTATGGTTTTAAGTTTCTGTCTTGGGGAGTCTTGGGGAGTTATACCAGTGGAAGGATCTGGTCACAAGTGATGTTCCCCAGGGCTCGATGTTGGGGGCAGTCTTGTTAATATCTTTATCAATGATCCAGTTGAGGGAATTTAGTGCTCCATAAATAAGTTTGCAGATTACACTAAATTGGGCAGAAGTGTTGATCTGCTTGAGGGCAGGAAGGCTCTGCAGAGGGACCTGAACAGGCTGGATCGACAGGCCGAGGTCAATTGTATGAGATTCAACAGGGCCAAGTGCCAAGTTTTGCATTTTAGTCACAATGCCATGCAATGTTAAAGGCTTGGGGAAGTGTGGCTGGAAAGCTGCCAGATGGAAAAGGACCTGAAGGTGCTCGTCAACAGCTGGCTGAACATGAGCCAGCAGTGCGCCCAGGTCAAGAAGGCCAAGAGCATCCTGGCTTGTGTCAAAACTGATGTGGCCAACCGGACTAGGGAAGTGATCATGCCCACATTCAGCACTTGTGAGGCTGCACCTTGACTACTGTGTTCAGTTTTGGGTGTCTCAGTACAAGAAAGATATTGAACTTCTAGACCATGTTCAGAGGAAGGCAACGAGGCTGGTGAAGGGTCTGGAGCACTAGTCTTATGAGCACCAGCTGAGGGAACTGGGACTGTTTAGCCTGGGCAAGAGGAGGTTGAGGGGAGACATTACCACTCTCTACAACTACATAAAAGGAGGTTGTAGTGAGGTGGATGCTGGTATCTTCTCTCAAGCAACAAGTGATAGTATAAGAGGAAACGGCCTCAAGTTGTGCCAGGGGTGGTTTAGATTGAATATTAGAAAAAATTTCTTTACTGAAACAGTGGTGAAACATTGAAACAGGCTTCCCAGGGAAGTGGTGCGGTTACTGACCCTGGACGGGTTCAGAAAACATGTAGATGTGGCACTTCAGGCCATGGTTTAGTAGACATGTTGGTGTTGTTTTGATGGCTGGACTTGATGATCTTAGAGGCTTTTTCAAGCTTAATGATTCTATGATTCTATGTTTCTATTTGTCTGTACGCTACCTTTTTATATTCTTTACGTGCCATCAGCCAGAGATAAAAGATTGGGGCAGATAGATTTTTGTCTCACGTGATACAGCAGTACTGACAAAATACTGTATGGTTTATCTCACCAGCTTCCAAAATAACTTATATCCTTCATCTTTTAGACATTCAGAATTTTCACTACTTTCCTAAATATCTCAGAGTTGGCAGACAAATAAGTATTTTGTTTTACCTCTTGTTCTTAACTGGGACAAGAAAATTTGCATTGGTGACTGAAGGCTGAAATCTGTATTGCTGTAGCATGCAACAATTTTGTTTAGTTATATACAGTTTTCTCATTTATCTGAAAACTAGGTTAAACTTCCCTTAAAGTTTGTCTCTGATAAAAACACTGTTTTCAGTATAACAGTTGTTACAGATGCTGCTAGATCATTGATAAAGGTAAATTACTACACTTAAATCTTTCTGAATCCATCATGACCTGAAATTACTTTTCTTTCCAATATCTGAAAGCAAGAAACTGTTTCTGTCACTTTTATTTACAAGCAGAAAATATCTTCTGAACTTTCTTATTTTCTAGGAATATAATTACTACTGCCCTTTACTAGAATGTCAGGCTTACGCTTTATTCAATATTAAAGGTTTTCAGCAAGGGTGAATCTATGCATATGGAGAAAGAATGCAAGTTCAGTGTTCTACAGCAGACCACGTAGATACATTTTAAAGAACTAGTTTATTGGAAAACACAGTAACTGTCTCATAACATCAAAAATATTGATCAATAATGCAGGAATATTGGGTATGAACATAATTATGTCCCAATATATCTTAAAAAATATTTGAAAGTATTTCTAGGCAAAGTTATTTGAATCTGAGAAGCAGCACAGGCAAAACACCACTGAAGAGAAAAAATCTGGTTGGCTTCTTTCCAAATAGGTATGTTTCTTCATTGAAAAGGACTGTGATGTATCCTTGAGTTCATTCACATGAATACTTAGGGTTACATGACACCGGTAGTCCTCTGCCAGTGGGCACCAGAAATATTGGAAGAAGAATAGATTACCCAGTAAAAGGGCCCTACTGTTGTGGCTTGGAAGCTGGGCAAAAGCTCTGAACTGCAAAGTGAGCATCTCAGTCCTTACTGCGGAACAAAAAATTACTGGTTATATGACTTATTTGAGGAGCTGCTGAAAGATTGTTTCATTTAATGAAAGACAATATTCTTCCAGCATTTTAGACTTTGTAATGTAACACAAAAGAGTCCTGATATTCTCTGGCATTAGCCATAGGATAGGAGTTAGGTCATAAACGACCCAACCACTGCTTTCAGTAGCTAAATTATATTTCCTTGTCCCCCAGATATTTTTTAATCTTGGAACATTTGATAGGCAAAACAAATGTTTCAATGAAACCAAACAACTACCACAGATGGATTCAAGCAATTAGCAAAGCAAAAATCAATATCTGTAGAGGAGAAGACAGCGTAAACTCTCAGAATTCCCCATATCTAGAGGTAGAATGTACTAATGCCTCTTGAATCTCTGTTACCAATTATCACCTCAAATCCTGCATGATTTACCATCACAGTGTCACTATGCACTCTGAAGCCCAGGGGGCTGCCTAACCAACTCTGAAAGCAGAAGCACTGGTGGAGGCTTATATTTATTGTTCCTGTGACATTCCATTTCTAATCACTGCATCCGCTTCTTTGCATTTGTTCCGAAGAAACAGGAAGTCAGTGATTTCTGATATTCTTTTTTTGAGAACATTCACTATCATGAGTGCTTTTTAGAAAAGGCGTTGTTAAGATCAACTTATTCCCTTAGCACAACTCCCATTGCTTTGCTTGAAATATTCTCAGACACATTAACAGTAAATATTGTACATTCTTGGGGTATGTTTTCTCCCCTATTCATCATTCTTGATGTACAGTTCTTTTGGCTAACCATGGTTAACCACCTTTAGTTCAAGAAACCCATTATATTCTGGCACTGAAACTTTTGTTCTTCTGCCCCTAAGTCTCTAACATCACCTTTTTACAGAGAAATGTATATGTTTTGCAATAGTGCCCCCTGTGAATAAATTTGTTAAATTCTCCAGAAGGTATTCTCATAATTAAACTATTTTTGCTAACCCATGCAAATATTTAAAAGATGTTGGCTGAAAAAAGTAGAAATATATGGACTGCTGAACAGGATCGATTATTAATTCATTGGGAATCCTGGGCTGAGGTGGGGAGGGAAGGGGTATTATACTACAAATATATAAATAGCTGCTTTATGAAATGTAACATAGAGCAATTTAAATTTCAACAAAATAATTTTTATTTAAAAAAAACCCATAAAAATCATGAATCAAATTCAGAAAAAAGCAAGAAAGACTTTCGTATTGTTTCAACTTCTTTTTTGTTTTCCAGCATTTCATTTCTCAGAAACAACTTAATTCTTAAACCCTGACAATGTACTCAGACCCTGGAGTAACGCAAGCTACGTAGTATGAGACATAAGAAGAAGAGATGTTTATTTAAAATTCCATTAGCACTTCTCTAACAGTCAGTGCAGGGACATAGTGACACTACCTAGTGATGCCCTACTGATCTCAGCATGTTCCATTACACTTCCTACACCTTTTCAAAAATCTGTGCTGAAGCAAGGATGTCCCTGAAAAGAGCCCTCATAGACCACTTGATGTTTCCTCTCCTAATCATGGGTATTCTAATCATGCCCTCTTCAAGCCAGGATTTCACACTGAAGGGTTTTTTTCAATTTCACGGACACTTAGTGAGGCTAAAAGGGCTATTTGTAGAGTGGTTTTTATCATATAGATCTCCATGGTATATGGTCTGTTTTTACCTCAAGTGATTTACAAATGTATTTCTGAAACCACTCAGAAATCAATCCTGTAACCAGTTGTTTTTCTCAATCTAGTATAGATCTACTGCAGTTAAATCTGTCTGTTGGAAAGATGCCCCCAGACTGTCCTCTTGCAGAAGGACAAGCTCTAATCCACATAAATTTGTACCAACTTGGACTCTTTGTTAAACAGAGAAAAATTAGTTTCAGCTCCTCTGTGGCAATTCCCCAAGTAATTCCCCTAGTAATCTCAGCAGAATTTGCTGTTGTCTTCTAGCAACACGCTCAGTGGAATATTTATGACAAATCAGGGGACTGGTTTGTTTAGTAATATTAATGACTGTGAATCTTTGGGCAGCCTTTTTCTTTTGAAGTCTTTCTACTTGTCCAATAACCTTACTTATGCTGGGTCAAATTCCTTTGTCACGATGCGCAAATAGGTTTCCTAAATAACCAGACTTATTCATCCCAATTGGATATTTTTTCTCAATCAAGTTAATGCTTTTTGTGCTTGCCATATGTTACATAGGTTTTTTGATAACATACAGTGATTTATGTCCCAAATAATCACATCAGCCATCATTATTTCCAATGAAAAACATTTTGATACATCTTATGTGTCAGCGGAATACTGCAGTGAAAGCATTTGAACTTACCTGACCAAGGAGAAGATTCTAAATCAAGATGCCAAAAACAGAAGATGGAGGAAAAAAAAAGTTTTAAAATAAAATATTAATAATAATAGAAGATTTGGTTTTATCAGCTCTTCCTACATGCTAAGAGATATCTTGATAGCTTTGCCTCCTTCTGTACATGTATATGGTGGCCAGACCATCCACTCAGTCGACTGATATTTCTCTCAGGTGACCAGTGGCAGAACCAGAGGGCATGGACTTAAGCTTCGTCAGGGAAAGTTTAGACTTGATATGAGGAAGAAATTCTTCACTGAAAGGGCGATTGGCCATTGGAATGGGCTGCCCAGGGAGGTGGTGGAATCACCGACCCTGGAGGTGTTTAAAGGGAGACTGGATGAGGCACTGAGTGCCATGGTTTAGATGATGGTTGGTGTTAGTGTTGGTGTTAGTGTTAGGTTATAGGTTGGACTTGATGATCTCAGAGGTCCTTTCCAACCTTGTGATACTGTGATACTGTGATACATCCGACCTCATTCAGTGCATTCTCATTCTGCTAACTGTCTTACTTTCTTTCTCAAGGCAGTGAAAGGATTGTTTACACTGTATGTATGTTTTGGCAGGAAAACAGGATCTGTATTATTGTAGTATTACTTCCTTCATATTTTCCTTATCATTAAATTACTCATTTTAAGACTACTTATATATGATTAAATATATATGCTAAATATCTTCTGATTATGAGAGTGAAATTAAGGTTTCTTTTCCACTGTTTTAAAAGTTTAGAGATGTCCACTTAACTTTACTACATTAGTGCGATTTTTGTCCCTTGGGCTCCTATTATCTCTGCTGCATAATAATACTTTTGCAGTTTTTGTATTAAGTAGCCAATAACCTTTTTGTTAACTATGTGATATTTCAATTGCACTGTTTTGAAATTGTATTTCCAGGCACTGCTGGTATCACAAAACACTATTTTTAAGAAAGCAGATATACCACAGTAGAGAATAATCACATTCATTGCACCCTAGAGCTGCTCCACACCCAAGCTCCCACCACCCTTAGAAACACGAAGCATAGAAACAGATTAAGACTCTTTTTTTTTTTTTCTCTGTGCTTTCCCAGGGAGCTTCTCATCCAGTTATTAAACTTTTACCTGAGAATGCCATTTTCTTTTGTTCCCTACATGCCCCAAGAAAGCATTTAAACCCTGCTCAGCTGTTTCTACTTCCTCATGGAAGCTTTCCATGTCAAGATAGTCAATGAAGAGACCAGGTGACCTAAGGAGGTCTAATGTTGTCAAGACCACACTCAGTAAAGCTCTAATCAATCTGGTCTGATCTCAGGACTGTCCCTGCTTTGAGTACCAAGCCCTTTCCACTCTGAATTATTCCGTGAGTCTATAATACCTTCCAAGATGTGATAAACTTGTAATTTCATCATTACTGAGGGTAAAGAAAAATCACAAATTCAATCGTTATAATCCTTCCAAAAACCTCCTAGAAGGTCCATCTTACCAGTGTTCCTTGAGGTAGCCAGCCTTCATTTTCTTTATTCAGATCTAGTATTGCGGTCAGCTGTAGATATTAGCAATCTGGGTGTCTGTTAAGGAGGTGCCAACTAAAATGCTATTCACAGATGTATCTACTCTGCACAAGAAACACACAGTTCTCTTCCTCTGATTACTATGATGATTATTATGATCATTCAGACAACAAATGAGATAGCTATTACTTCCTATAAACTTTTTGCATCTTGGTTTTAGAGTAGAAATATGCCAGAAAGGAAGATCTGAAACAAAATCAGGATTATAGAAACACAGTCTGGAAGTCCCCAAAGAGAACTTAAAAATATACACATATTTCTTCCAGTTTATGGAAGCTCATATATCATGGATATCAGTGCAAATCCTGACTCTCCTGATACCAATGGGAATTCACTGAGAAAGTCAGGTTTTCACCCTTGCCCAGAGAACTTTATCCTGCCAATACTAACATACCTTATCATTTTTTCATACGTAGTGAAATTAAACATGCATTGGTATTCGCAATATTAGGGCCGAAGATCTAAAACATGCATTTAGTTCTGGACTGACAAAGTAATAAATTGGACCAGAATCTAAAATAAGATCCAGATCTAATAATAATCTTCTGCAAATTCTTAGACTCATAAATATCTGTCCACATCTGAGCAGTTTCACTGAACTTATTATATATGTATTTAACTTTTGTAGCCTTTTTTTTAAAATTGGAGCCCAAATATGCAACTCATTAAAGTTGATACACCTCCTAAACAAAAAGATCCAAGTGGCATACTGAGGAAGAAAGTTTGCAGAACTGGTGTCTTAAACATTGGAGTATAGTTATTCATATGAGAAAAAACACAGATATTGCAGTGTGAAATCAAGACTGTAGTTTCCTACTTATCTGTCTAATGCCTAAAATGTTTTGTTTTCCATGAGAAAAATTATTCAACTACAGTTGTATCATTTTTGTTCTCTTTGTAACTATTTTTTATAAATACATTTTTGATTCCATAAAGGCATAATTTTCTATATATATTCACTGGTTCCATGTCATCTAAGTATGTTTTTTTGTTGGTTTTTTTTTGGTTTTTTTTGCTTTGTATGTTATATTTAAACACCACAATGACAGGCAGAACATTCAAAAATGAAACTAACATAGCAATGTAGCAAAACAGTGTTCCAGAAAAAAAATCTCTTTTGCAAAGAAGGGCTTCCAGAACTTAGATTTCCAACAAGTGCCAGGAGTATTTCACTCAAACAGAATCTTAAGGGAGGTGAGCAAAGATAATTCTAAACAACAAATTGTTAGAATAGGCTCAAGTCTAGCCTACCTTGTCTATGTACTTTTACATTCTTGAAGTGTAAAATATTTACTGACTTTAAATGTTATCACAAATCTCATTCTAGAATCTGTTGTCCCTGTTAATTCTTATTTTCACAGTCTTAAGATTTTGGTCTGGCTCACTTCATCAGTTTCAGCAGGTATTTATTTGGCCTTTACCTACCTACCTCGACAAGTGAAATTGTAGCTGGCACTGCAAACTGTGTCCTGTAGTATTAGTGCTACTTCCTCATCTTAATATTTCTACTATTAGAGTAAATCAGAAAGTGCACAAGGATGAGGTCGTTCAACTTGACTGTAAGAATGCACTTACAGGAAGGATTTCTTCAATGTGAATGTAAATTATAATTCCACACTACTGCTTTAGGGGACATTTTTCAGAAGAGTGCATGTCTTCTTCTCTCACCCCACCATCCAAACTAGACTTTAACAAAGCTTGAAGATTTGGGAGTATCTGTAGAATATCTAAATATCCCCCAAAAATTATCAGGATTTCTATATTTCTAGAAGAAAAGTTCCATGCTCAAAATTAACTCCATAATACCAGAAATTATCAAATATCACCCTGGCAGAAGTTATTTTAAATAAATGTGCTTGTCTTTTTATTCGTCTTATTTCACCTTCCTAAAGTATGTTATTTAAAAAGGCTATGATTTCTTAATTTGAACATACAATTACTTTGTATACAGCACTAGTATCTTCCCTAGGGGCAAGGATGAGTAGGTACAGAGAGCAGAGACTGGTTGGTACTGAAGTAGCACCAGGAAGGTAGAAGGTTGCTACAGTCTTACTGGGATACAATATAATTTTGCAAGCATATTCAGGCAACTCTGACAGCAGGGAGGTGAGAGGCAACTATTACTTCAAACCCTCCCTTTCCCACTCACTGGTGAGACAGGGTCAAGGGTGGCATCTTGGTTCTGTTGGTAACCTGGGCCAAGTACCTAGCCATGACAACCTGCTTCTCTCTGTCTCCAAGGCTGCTGGACCTTGGCACAATCCGACTCTGATTTACAACCAAACACCTCAGACAGATTAGGGTTCTGTGACATTTAGGAAGTCTTCAGTGCTCCTCTTGAACCAGATTTACAGCCCTGACTCTTAATTATTTCCAGAAGATTCTGTAACTATCTATTATTAACAGACCACTGAACGCAGTAGGTTACTAGTGTCACTCTCCTTCCACCGTGTAATTTCATAATCAGATAAAGTTATATTTCACTTTTGTTTCCCAGAATCATTTAAATCTTTTTTTTTGTCATGTGCTAGACATTTTTATATTATTTCTAACATCTCCTATTTTTGTCCTTTATGCACTTAGATTGTGAACTAAGGCAGTTGGATAAGGTAGTATAGGTATTTTGTCAGGTAATATACTGTTGCCTTCTCTAAAATTACTCCTTTAGAAAGCACTAGGATTTTGGTAGTCACCACGAATTACTCTCTGGTTACATCCACACTGTTAAAATAGAGCGTTCCCAAGCAATGCTCTTGTTATGGTATTTGGCTGAAATGCCCCATATGTCCTCACAGTGCAGACCTTTAATGAAGCCAAGTTTAGTCCATGCTTTCACTGACAGGTAGTCTTGAGTATACTATCTTGAGTATACTATCTTGCTACACAACTGACAGTGCCTTTTTTTATGATATATTTGCACCTTGCCAACTCTAAAACCTCCAACTCTGCCCTGTATCGAAAGTTTGCTGGAGATGATCGTGAAGGAGGTTCACAAAATCTGGGGATTGCAAAGAGTTATCTGTAGAGAGCTAAGCACAAGGACATTTGACAGCAGTTTTTGTCCTGGCTGTTCGAGAAACCTGGCAGAAATTACATGTCATCAATTTCTGCTTTTATCAAGGGCATCTCTCACAACTTTACATGCTCACCTTCTCCAAGTATTCATGCAATACTTAGCCAAGCACGCTTCACGTTTCTCCTCTGTATTTAAAAAGTATTTTGGACCTTGGATTAAGAAATATCATCCCTCTCTTTCACTTGTTCCCCTCTCTGTCATCAATCTACCCTCCTGGCTTCCAAAGTGACACTTGTTCTCTGTCCCACATGCAGATCTAGATTTCTGTGATCTTTGTCTTTCTACGGTTCTATGACCTCCAGACCGCTGCACAGTCTTGATGACATCATGTCCCTAATTTCTTCTGATTAGCACACAAATAAGCCCACTTTCATTACCTCGTGCAATCTTTCACCACTCCAAATTTTCTCTGGATTCTTAATTCCTCTCATGCCTGCTGAAAAGCAGTGTCAGATGTTTTCAGAAAGACTGATTATGCAGTGAGAAAAAAGAAAGATATTTTCTTGCTGAGACAAAGTGGAGAACGGGAAAGCGTGGAGATACTCTCTCATGTTGTGATCTTCCTGTTTCCTTCTTGTTAAGGGGAAGTGGAAAGATCTTTTCCTCCTCCTTCTGGCAGCGCTTAGTGAGTTCTCTCACAGGCAGGTAACCAGTCATAAGGACTTTGTCCCAAACAGGACTGGCATTCCACAAAGAGTTGGAAAATTTTGTATTATTGACCAGAATACAGTACCTCAGCCTTCATCAAAATATTATCACTTATGAAAGCATTGCAGAGGTTCTCAAAACTCTATTGCTGTATGTTTTCCCCAAAAATGTAAGTTTTTAATTTATAACTGTTTTGACCAGAGACTTCTTCTAGAGAAGGATCATAAGAGATCTATTGAAATATACTCCAGCAACAGAGTAACATAACTCCTCTTCCATTTCAAAATAAAAAGACAGCCATCTTTTTGTCCAGCTGAAAAACAATATGGACTAGTTTTTTTAATTCCACAAAATCATTGTCATAATCTTTTTAATTTATACTTCTTTATGACCTTTACAACTTGTAAAATAACTATCTCATGGCCAAAGTCTCAAAGCAGGGTTTTATAATGAAGTACTTGACCAACCTTTGTGAATGACTATGAAACCACAGAATTAAAGTGAAGAAACTGGATTTAACACAGTCTATTATCTCAACAGTAGCCACTCAAACTGACAAATCATGGACTATATAGTCTTTTTTTTTAGTAACATAAGACCGTCCACAACTTGACCTTATTACACTTTTCTTTTTGCACTGATACTGATGCTAAAACATACAACAGAGTTAACTCTTGAAAATAAGTTACATTCAAGAGTGGGTGCACACTTTCAGAGAGATGCAGAAACATGAAATTGTGAAAGAATAAAATTACCTGGCCTGTAGACTTAATGTTTATTTACTTATGAGTTCCTTATCTGTATCTTTCCAAGAAAAAAAAAATCAATTAAATCACTCAACTTTCAGGTACAAACCCTTTAAAGAAGAAACAGAAATTGCATGGTAGCACAAGTGGCATGTGCTTTTAGAGAATTAAGATATTCTGCCACTCACACTCACACTGACTTACAGATGCTGTGGGCAATAAAGGCTTAAATTTTCCCTCTCTTGGCATGGGCACATTCCAAAAAATGTTTCTGCTCTTAGATTACCCCTTTTACATTCAAAACTACTGGGCAGAAAATATTATGCATCATTCCTCTGTCTCATAACAAGAAGAATGGAAAGATACGCATGAGGAAGACTTTCTAGGGATCAGATAGAACTCTAACAGGATGTGCAACATCTAGATGGAGTATCCCAGCAGCAGAGTAAGGAAAATGGTATCACCACTCCCCTTCTCTCTATGAACAGAAAACATGATTTTGTCCCTTTATAGGAAAAAATATCTTATTTTCATCTGTGTACACAGGTACTGATCCAAAGTTACTGAAATCAACACAAATATTTGCATGGACTTCAGAGGACCCTGAATCAGACCTATAGCCATTGGATCTAGCTGGCATGTGGTGCCGGGGGCAGAGCCAGGTTCCTTACATTCCTCATGGTTGTTTGCCCTCCTGTTTCCCCCCTTAGGTTTCCTGACTACTTCTACTACTGTGATAGTGGTCCCTGCATCACTAGCACTTAGGCTGGGACCACTACCCCAGTAGTAAAAGCAGTCAAAGAACAAAGGCGTCAGAGTAAGAAAGTGGGGGAGGGATGATGGAGACTTTATTTCTTTGTGGTGCTGAGTAAGGATTGTGCTTACTGTTTCTCATCTGATCACTACAAAACTATTTATAACCGTCCTTGCAGGAAAATATACAAGATAATAATGAATGCTACGCAGCAAAGAGCTGAGTCACAATGTCACACCCTCACATTCTCCAGCACTTCGGCTCAGCCATCTAGGAAGTGCCAGAAATGATAATGCATTTTTATAAAAGAAAGCACTCGTATCTTTTAGACAGCCAGTGTTTGTCTGATGCTGGCTGTTGGAGGCATAGCCTTTATCTCCATTAAAAGTGGTCACAAACATTCTCATAAACTCACGAGTCATCCAATAGTGTGGTGTGAGTAGACAGATTTGTGACACGCAAGAGACAGAACAGAGTTGGCATGTCAGCCAAGGAAGTTTTGGCTGTCTCTTAGAAAGGAAGACTTCTGCAATGTCATTTAAGCCTTCTTGGAAATCAACTGCACTGCAGTGACAGAAAAGCACCTATTTTTTAAGACTTCCTAGCCAGGGGGGAAATATCCCATGAGAAGACTGAAGAGAAGGACTTTGCAGCTTCAAATTCTAAGTCTACTTGTTAGCTAAGAGGTAAATTCAAATTTACAATCAAAAAATATTGCCTAAAAAAACTGACTTCCAAATCAAATGGCCCTGTTCTCATCTCTTTGTAAGCTCTCCAAGGCTTGCCTTGCTGGCTGACTGCAGTTGTTACCAGCCTCAGCCTGAACACTCTGTGTTGCCATTTAGGCTTTCTCCCATTTTATTACATGATCACTTCTAAAATGCTGTTCCCAAATAGAGCTGTTAACCAGTACTGTGTTTTGCATTTATCAGTTAAACAAACAGCATTTAGTTTAATATTAATCAATTGTCACATGTTTGTGGGGGACAAAGGGAGAGGGGACACAGAAACTTAGAGATTAAGGTTTACAATTAAAAACTTTTCCCATCTAGTGACTGCAGAATTATTTATAAATAGCCCTGTAGGACAACATCTAAGACACTAATGATAGAAGACCATCCTGTAGATTAGATGTGTCTTGTCCCTGCCCACAGAATACTTTCCTGTGCACCTCATGATGTCTTTTAACCTTAGCATTCCTACAAGGTAGTTTTAGGTCACACCATCAGACATCCAGAGGAAATATAATTACAGCGAGATTAAAATCAGCAAGAGTATCAGAACAGCTTGTTTGGAAAATGGAAAGATATGTCCAGAGATACGTAGGAGTAGGGAAAAGAGCGAGGATAGGAGGAATGGCTGGAGATTGATGTGGCAAAAAAGTGGTATTCAGAGGCATGAGGGAAACAAGTGAGGACATTAATGTCCAGAAGGATCTGTGAAAGAAAGACTGTTCAGACCCCATTGGAACAGAAAAGCTTTCTGGAACATGATGCTTGTTGTTTTTTTATTTCAAGGTTTGGGGTGGATTTTTCACCTTTTTTCTTTTGTTTGATATTTAGTTATAATTACAGGCCAAAATTAATGCCCTACATTTAAGCAATTGTTGTGGTTTGAGCTTAATTAGAGTCAGTTTTATGACTCTAAGTTTCATCTAAGGAAGTACATTTTCTGCATGTTTTTCAGACAGTTTCTCTCTAGAAGTGATAACACGAGGCATTGGTATGCAGGAAGGCCAATGCTTATACTTATTCCTATAGTAACCAAGGCCATCCTTGAGCTGGCGAAAAAAGGCCACACCTGCAGGGAGGGTCTGATAAGATAGGTGACCCCAAACTGACAAACAAAGTATTCCATCTCATGTATGTTTCCAACCCACAAGTCTTTTTCCTCTCATTTTCCTTTCCCCTTTTCGTGGGGGTTGGTATTTGGGAGACAAATGCTTGGTTTTAGCTGCCAGGATTGGCTGGGCTGGGGTTAAACCATGACTACAATGTAAAGTGAGATCCAACAAGCCCATGTAACATTGCAGAAAAAGATGGCCTAGGGAGCCTAAGGAAGCTATGGACAAATAGGGTGGAAATCACAAAAGATAGACAGGGATGTCAAATTCGACCTTGTATGAGTTAATGTTTCAGGCGTCTGTTAAGACCATAACTCTGTGGAAGCTCCAAACCCCTACAAGATGTAGCTATTAGAAAATGTCCATATAGATTAAAAATGTAATTATAGAACAAAAGGACAGAACAGAAAAGACAATGCATGGTTAACAACAAACATCCTTTCTTGTACCTTTCAGGAACATCACGTTCTGAAAATCGTGTCAGAATGCTGGTAAGAGAAAAAGAAGTATTTGTTATGCCTCAGAAAGATGTAGTACAGAGATCTCAGTCCAAGAGCACAAACCTGTCAACATGAAAGATGAACTTAAGTTCCTGGAACTCCACCTCTTCTACGGCTTATAAACTGTGTGACTGAGATCCAAGGTGCCTACATATTTTAGGTGTATCTGTGACAGAGGCCATGAGACAGAGGTCCTGATGCAAAGTTACTGAAAATAAATGGAAGTCTCTCATGAAGGACTATTCAGTGCACTTTAGGGACAGGAGTTCAAAACTCCAAGTTATGCCAATGTTTCCTTTATCCCAGTTGTGAAGAATTTGTCCCTGCTCCCCTTCTCAGGTAGAATAAGACAATGTGTGCAATCTTCTTTCAAAATACTCCAATCAAGTATATCTGCTAATCAATACATAGAATTAGATGAGTTACTGACAGCACTCTGTTGTGAATAATATTTTTTACCTTGCTTTTTTCTTTCTGACATTGTTTCTTGAAGTGTTTGGTTTCAATCATTTTGGATCTGTGCTATTCAATTTCTCAACCAAGCGCTATGACTTCTCTGTCCTGCCATTCGTTAGCTGAATGCACTTGGAAAGACACTTTCCCATGTTTTCTTTTGTCCCAGCTCTGTTAGCAATACCTTTCACAGGAAATTTTGTGGTGGTCACTTCTGGAGGCAGGAAAATGCCTTTTATCCTGAAAAGGACTCCCACAGTCAGATGTAGGGAAGCATGTTATAAAACTTTGACAAGCAATGTATTAAAACCAATCTGAACAGACTGAATAAAGTCGTAAGACAGGTGACAACTCATTCAAATCCAGATAACTGCCAACTGGTACCGCTTAGGTTATTAATTTGTCTAAATTTTTACTAAAAGTGGTGTCAAATCTCCCTGCTCCGCAGGGGCTCTGCAGCTTTTGATCCCTATTGTCCACGGCTACTTACCTCTAAAGAGTTATGCTATGAGTAGAATCTTCGTTCTTCACATTGTTCTGTCCAGCACAGATCAGTTTGTGTGTTTTAACATGGGCTCCTCCTTGGATCCCAAAACAGGGATGATATCTGATGTGAAGGCATGTCTTCATCAGAGCCATCTGTGATTCCACCTTCTGGAAAGGTACAGTTTAAACAGCAAGCTCTGACTAAAGACCCTCTTTAGCACTCCAAATTCTTTTGAAGAAGGATAAACAGAGAGGCAGCTGAAATACCATCCTCACAGAGAACATTGTCAGCTAGAGATTAGTGTCAGTGACACTGGATTTTTTCATACTTTAAAAATAATAACTCCACGGGTTTCATTTTAGGTCCTCTGAAATGCAAAGCAACAACTAAAAAAGCCCCGACTTTTTATTTCATGTAATTACGTATTTTTTTTAGTTAAAAAAGAAAATAAAGACATCTTAAACTTTCCTCTCTGTTATTTAATCTAAATGAACAAAACCAAACTAAAGCAACCCCTGACTGCTGCCCAAGGGTTTAAGATAACAGGTTAAACCTAAATCAGAGGCTTAAAGAAGCCAAACAGAGAGAGAATCTAGATATTCCTCTGTTGTCCTGCGAGTTTTTGAAGAAAGTCTACTGCAGCTGCCTATACAATGGCAACGGATAATGTCATTCAGCACTTGAACCACTGCATGGACTGCAGGAATGGCTGAACACTAGAAAGGGCTGGCAACCCTATGGCATCTCTGTCCACAGAAAATTTTAACAAGAAAGAAAAACATGTTTGTGCAGAGTGACATGTGTGTCCGGCCTTGGGTCAGAAGAATTGGCCAATATGTGGCTGGTTTTCAACCTGTTTTCAAAGTATTGTTAGACTGAAATAAAAGATTAATGTTTTGTTCAAACTTAGGGTTCATACTGGATGTCTCTAAGTTTACAATGTCACCTGCTACACCAATCATGTAGAAAGTTCAGGAAGTAGGACTGGATTTCCTGTACCATGAGAATTCAGTTTCCTGCTATCATGTGTGTTATATCACAGATTTTTTTTTCATAAATCTGTTAAAAATCATCTTTAAACCATTTGGGTTTCTTCTTTACCTTCTCCCTTCCACTGCCCTTTTGGATACCAACAATACAGAGGCAGCTAAGACAGCTTAGACAGGCTTGAAAGAAGTAAGATACCAGCAATAGTACTAAAGGGTCAGTTTTCTGAGTTTCCAGAGAAGGAAGGTATGCGGTAGGCTGATCCCAAATGTGAATGGAAATAGAGTAATTTGCTTGTAATGGATTATTTGGACTGTAGGCGATTTTATAACCACAAGCCAGGTTTACCGGTATTCGTAGTTTGAGAGCAGTGCATACAAACCAGAGCTGTGCTTGCAGGCTCGGCTCACAGGCAGGAGTAGTTTAGTGGATAGGAAATGCTTCCAACGCATATATCCTTGTATCAGTTTATCCCACCCTCTCCCTCTTTCTACCTATTGCTGGAACACAACGAAATACAATGCAATAGAACAATCTTACAGGGGAAGATAGGGAAGGGAAGGGGTCAAAAGTTTATAATTGTGGTTTAAATCTTCCCTGGGAGGGTATGATACTTAATAAGCTTACCCCAGATGCTTTCTAGAGAAATTTCTCCGCAAGCCTATAAATCAAAAAAGAGTGTTAACATTTCTGGAGCAATCTAGGACATACTATGAATGCAATAGAGAATAATTTTCCTGTTGAAGAATCCTATAGATTGTTATGCAAGGTTATCATTTCCCAAAAAATTCTGCAGGAATTTTCCATTAGAGGACATTGTAAAGATAAGTAATCGGTACATGCAGTGCTGGCCATATCAAAACAAGAATAATATTGGGCAGATTTTTTTGAACACATATCCAAACCAAATTCGCCACTGATGTAAATCAACCTGAGTCAACTGAAGCTGATTAGTAGTAGAAGCTGATTAGGAACCCATTCCCAAATTATATCTGATTGGCTTGGAAAATATTTACAATATTTATTTTTCCCCGTAAAGACTGCATTCATGTAAGTTGAGTTTTTGAATACATGGATTTGAAGCTGACATACTTTCTATCTGAAAGACTGGATCATTTTTAATTTTTTTAATTACAGAAGATAGGTTTCAGTGGACTAAGCCTAGCTACAGGGTACTAAAATACAGAATAAATTTCACAGCCTCCTCGTATCACGCCTTTGTTAAATCTATAAAAAAAAAGTGGCACTTGAAAAAGATGCTCCCTTGACATTGCAAGACCTCTGACTCTTGAAAATGTTCCTTTCCCAATGGGAGAAATAAAGTGAAGAAGTAGAAGCAGCAATATTTAGGTGAATTCACTGGGGCAATGATGGAGAAACTAAGCAATGAATCGGAACTCAAAAAGAAAAGACAAGAAAGGGGACAGGCCTTGTACCCAAACACGTAAGATTAATCCATCCTAACAGTCCAGGAGTTGCCAAAAGATGGAAAAGATGAAGATGAGGTGCTGGCGATGGGTCAGCGAACGATTTTGGAAGCATGAATACCAGAATGTTAGATGAAAGAAAATTTAAAAGCAGTGGGAGTAAAGTATTGGGTCACAGAGGGAAAAAAATGGGCTGAAGAAGAAAGGCATAGAAGAAAACATCTGCAAGCAGCACTGGTGATGGGGGAGAAAAGAAGCAGGAGACACACACCCAGGTGTAACACTGCCAAGCAGCCTGAAATGAAAACCAGCATCATTTGTGTGAGTTTTTTCTCTCGTGCTCACTCTTTAGATCAAAAGGAGAGCAGCAATGCAATCTACTTTTTACACAGAGCACTTTCAGCCAAAGGAAGGAGAGTGCACACACTGGAACATCTGTTCCAAGAAGCCACTTGAAAAATAATCTTATAATAGCATAGGGAAAACATCTGTGCAGCATGCACCAGACCACCAGTAGTGCAGCAGTGGAGGAGCAGAAGGGGGAAGGAAGACTGGAGGGAGTGAGGGAGACAAAGTGGAATGGGACTAGGTCAAGGGCAAGTACCCCAGTGAGGGGCATGACCCTCATGTGAACAAACTGCTCATTTAGTGTCTTTTGTCTTCTAATCCTCAGCAAGAGGCAGACAGATTTCTCACCCACTGAGCTGTGTTTATTGGCAGATATTACTCAACATGTGCAGCTTTGAAAATTCCAAACTACAATCAATGTGTTTGAGAGGCTGCACGAAAATCTCCCTGTCCTTGGCCTCTACTGTAGCCCCCACCCCTTCTTCCTCAACTTGCTCTATCTCTGCTGACATTCGAATAAAGTGTTGAAAAAAGAGTCACTGCTAGCTCAGGTGGGGAGAACTAGGAAGCCAAAGCACATTTACACTGTGAGTGAATCTGACCTACTCTGTCTTTAAGAAAAGACAGGGCCACTTGTTTTCACCTTTGGTCTCAAAGCAAACAAATGCAGAAAAACCACACCCTAACTATTGCACAAACATGCACACACACGTGCAGTACGCAGTATGTTTTTGGCTTTTCTCTTCATCTGTTTTATTTCAAGAGAACTGTACACTTATAGTCTCACACTTATGCAAGCATCAGTAGCATGAAAAGAGTCAGGACACTTCTTATCCCTACCTTGTGACATATTTTGCAGGAGTTTTCTAGGGAAAACTGTGTCAAATTTACTCATACTTTGTTTAACTCCAGGCTCTCTAAATGAGAAAAGCCTTCCCAAAAGCATTACCTTCTTGCCAGTGAGAAAAAGAAAGAATCAACAGGTCTTAAACATAAAACCTGCATACATAGACATTTAGGTGAAGTGACTAGGTCCATAAAAGTGAACAGGGAGGACTTTAATTATTACCTGTGTCTATGTAGATGTAACCTTCTGTTTTAACGTTGACAGGAGAAAAAGAGCAGCCTCTTTATTTCCCACATAATCAGATTTCACTGTGGGAAAGGTGATAGAGAAATGAGAAAGTTTGAGTGATTTTAGAAGTTAGTTATTCCACTGAATTAACTAGATACAAACCCACATCAACACTGGGCAAAGGACGACATAATGCATATTAGGACATGGCAAAGACTGTTTGTACCTATCCACAGAGGCTTGCCTAGATAGAACGTAGGGTAACTAGATTGCTACAGTTTGGAACAAATCCCTGGGCAAAATGTACAGCTACAGTTAGCAAAATGTACCATGCAGTGCTCTTCTTTACTCCAATCTTGTCTTCATGCTGATTTAGATACCCATCTCGTCTATATTTTGCCTAGAAAGGCAATAAGCAGAGAAACAAAACATATTAAAGACATGGTGGGAAGTTAAAAAGAAGAGCTGAGCAAGAGAGAAGGGAAGATGCAGCTTCCCTTTAGAACCCAGATCAATAAAAAACTTTCTAATTAGGCAAAATGTGAGAAATCAGGAAACACCCAGGACTAAGACTTTCTTCTGTTTAATTCACAAGGAATTAATCTACTTATCGTGCCCCGCTGTTACGTTCATGGTGCAGTTCTTTCTCATTTCTAGATATGCGTAATTTTCAAGGGAAGACAGCGTTATTCTTTCTTCTTTTGAAATCTCAAAAATGCACAATAGAAGAAAATTATTTTCTTTTAAGCTCTAACAGTCATATTGCTTCTCAGAATGCTTTTTGCCAGTTTAACTTCCACGTGCCCTTGCGAACTAATGTATGTATCACACGCTTTAAGAATGATAAAGGGAATACCCCAGAAGACAGCCGCCATGGCTTGATTATACTGGCCTAAAATCATACTTCAGTTAGGCAGGTAAAATGCTATGTAAACTGGGGCTTTTATTTTTATTTTGCAGACCAAAAATCCTATGAACTGAAGTCATTTCCAGATAAGGGATGTAGGAGAGGGAGTCAGAGGAAATGAAACTGGATATATGAGCGGGGGCACACAATAAGGACGTTGTAGGTGAAGATGAACAGTCTGAATTGGACATGGCAAGTGACAGGAAATCAATGGAGTGTTAACGTGTGGGAGGAAACAAATATAACTTCAGCAGAAACATTAAGGACAGATGTGAGAGAGAAGACAGAGAAACTGTGTGGCCAGGCAGGAGAAACTTACAGTAACCAAAGCAAAAACATCTGAGACACTAATAGCAACCTATTTTGAGAGTTTCCTCTCTTCTCACTGATAGAAAAGTCAAAATTTAAATGAGATGTTAGGTATTATGTGAGCTCTAAACTTTTAACAGCTCCAGGACTAATTTTATGTTACAGTGTATAGTGATTGAGACATGAGGTTTCAAGGAGAGAGTATCAAGCAAGGCTGCACCTTCCCTATTCCTTAGTCTCTTCATCTTCATGGTTATCAACTGGAACATCAACCAATATATAAACATTCAGAATACCTTCTCCCTCCTCTAACTGGTTGAAGCAGCAGATATCCCACTCTTCAACCCCGTGGTTGGGAAGCATTTGCTCAGGGTGAATCAATGTATTTCACCAGCATTAGTGTTATGCTTGTTTTTTTTCTAACCCTGAAAAAGTGTTCCATTAATCTAGGTTAATGACCAATATTCCATGGAATCAGCATTTGCAAGCTCCTTCAGCAATACCTGTAATGCAGACTAGGCTCTAGCACGCTAGGCATAGTTACCTGTCGGAGGAAACAAAAGCTTCTCCATCTCCTTTGCATGATAAAAGAATCCTTATCAAAATGTGGATCCACAACAAGATTCTTCAAATCTTGGTAAAGATGTTTTATTTTCAGAATGGTCTTGAGAAAGATTCATGATTTATTGAAAATCTACTGAATGTTCTTGAAATTAGTTTCTTTTACATTGAAGGTGAACTCTGTTCCCTTCTGAGGCATTAGCTTCTTCCAGAGCTCCTTTAGATAAAGGTGTAACAATATCACATTATAAGGGGGTTGCAGTTACTTTTGTAATACATCTAATGCAGAACAGAATATAAACACAAAAAGGTAGAGCCGCTGCTATCACACAGCTTTGTTTCGTAGGCAGAGGCAAGTTTCCCTCATAGCATGGTCAACTTTGACTTTTCAGGTATCCATTCCTGAAAATTTATCAATATTTTCTTCCCGCAAATAGAGCAAGTGACTTGTCTGCTGGCAGGTATTTAAAATTGTTTCCTACCTAAACATGATGAGCATCATGGTATTCACTAACCAATATCTTCTTTGCATAATTTGTGAAATTCTTTATTACTTTTTTCTCCAACTAGGCAAAATTTGTTTTTTTAGATACCCCTTCTTGTATCTTTAAATTGAGTTAAAGGACAGAAGTTGAACAGAGTATTTTTACCATCAGCTTACTGCAGTATAAGTAAAACAGTTTCTGAAAAAAAATTTTTTGGTTGATTAACAACAACAAAAATCTGTAAAGCTAATAAATCTATCCAAATTACTTTTCATCCAAGTTTTATGCTTTTTGAAATGGTAGAGGGTCCTGAAAAATTAGACAGTTCTGAATATAACTTATTGAAGAACAATTTTTAACTGTTTCACTCAGATATTATCGATCCAGTTTTAAAGCTACTCAGACTACTGAGGTTTTACTCGTGGATTAAAGAAGTCTAAATTTTCACAGCCGTACAACATTTTACTCTAAAAATACCAGATTGAATGGGTTTAAATTAGAATACAAATTTCTACTCCTCCATAACCATCACAAAAGCATGGACTACCTTCTGAGTTTCTGGAACCCCTTTAAATAGTATCCTGGGTGTCAGAAGAGACTACAGACTCACCTAGAGGAGACGAAGATAGCAGATTCAGAGTACTCTAGTTTATTAGCTGGCATTTATCTTTAAGTATCCTTGCACTCCAGTTTCATTTGAGCTGAAGAAGATGGGTAGCAGGTTGTAAGGCTGTGATTATACTCCAGAACCCTGATCTACCAGTGAATTTTCCTGCCTGTGGAAAAGAATTGGGATAATAAGACCCACATAAGAGTGGTCCCTGTGCCTAGGGAACTGAGTATAAGTGAGCGTCTTCTGAGAATCTGAAAGCAAAAAGCATCTTTTGCAATTCTGAGGGGCTGAGAAGGAGTCAGTGCTAATGATGTGGTTGTGAATATTGTAAGATTTGTTCTTCTCTCAAGGAGTTCAAGGAGGAGTCAGAAAACAGGCAGTCAAACGGCAGTGACAGAGGTCCTGGTGCATGAAGACTCATGCACTGTGTAAGAACAATAGCCAAAGAATCTCTTCAGTTATGGTAAGAAGAGTGAAGAGAAGAATAGATCTGATTCTGGCAAAAGAAGGAGTTTTCCTGATCCTGTGAAATGAGGGCATGTCACTAGAAGAATAATTGCCAGAGGGTGAAAAACTGTGGAGACCTGTCTCTGAATGACAATAGGTGCATCATGGAGTGACTGAAAGGGTCTATACAGTTGGATTGTTAGGTCTTAGAAGACACAATTTTGCTTTCGGTGTTTCAATACCAAAGGCTTCCTGCTGTTCCTGATTATTTGGTATCATCACAGGAGCCCACTGCCATATGTCTGGGTTGAGTTTTTGATACAAATGTACATCTGAACCTCTTAAGGAACAAAATGGCTACAACTGCACTAGCAAATAGAACATCTCATGGACCATTCTCTGGCCTTTAGAACAAGTGACATGATCTCAAGAGTAAACTTGTGCCCTCATAGCTACCCTGTGTACCTACTCATAACAAGGTGGTCAAATCCATGTTGTTTTCTAGGAACACTATGTGGCCCTTATTATCCCCCGACCCATAACTAAGTACTACTCTGGAGAGTAGTAGTTGGCATGCATCAAAACTACGCAAAGTTGTGTGCCATCAGAACAATATTGTGCAATATAATAGAATTGCAGTCAAATCCTAAATCATGGCCCTTTACAGTGTACTTCTATAGATGTAGCTCATAGGACCACTAAGTCATGGGAGTTAAAAAGCAAGGAACAAGAGACGTTTATTCGAAAATTTTGGATTGAATGATCTTCCTCCCCTTGAACTCCTCATGCATGACATTGCACCAAAGGAAAACTACTTAGAATTTAATGAGAAAAAAGATCTTTCAAGTGTGAAGTCCTTGCCCTCTGAATTATCCCACTGGTGCCTGAATTTTTCCTTTTGGATTTCCAGTTAAGATCAAGAGATTATACTCAAGATCTTTTCTAGCGGAGGAAGTGAAAGACTTGGAGGTATTCTCCAGAGTAAGGCATTCTTTCTGACAATGAGGAATTGTTTTCCTGATGATAAGGATTCCTCCTGACATGTTCCCTCAACACATGTCATGGGAGATGCAAGCACAAAGACCCTGTCAAAAACCCCCACATGGGATAGATGACAAAACTATTCTGAGGCAAAGAACTAAAAGGCTATTACAGACCACGTGGCTTAACTCAAACTGAAAATCTCCTCCTTTCCCTGTTTGCCAAGAGGGAAGTTCTTGGCAACAAAAAAGTCCAAGAAAACAAAGAAAATTGCTAAGTAACTAATGAACAAACTAACAAGCAAAATGACAGAAAAATGACCACAAGGCCAAAAACAGTGCAGCCTGTGATGAGAGCAGAGCTACATCTGATGCCAAAGGCAGTTGAAGCAAACCAAGAAAGAAGCAGCTCACACCACTCTTCATGACCTCAGTGCAGAGAACAAATAGAAACAGGGCATATATATGCTTTTTGGGCACTCCAAAGGCAAAAAAAAGTACCTTGGCTTGAGAGCACAAGGCATTTCGTCATCCCGCAGTGCATACGGACATGGATCAAAACTGGAAGGAGCTATATTATACTATAATAGGAAAAGACTGAGTTCTCACTCTAAGTGTAAAACAGAATGAAACCTTAAATATGGCCTCACAGTGGCTCAACCATAATTGCTAGTTCCCTGCTGAGTTCCCTATACTGCAGGTCTAGTACTGACATCTGGTACTGATTTTGGGTTCATCTGCTCTACAAAAACAAACATGTTGTGGGGCCTCGTTACAGCGTGCTTGTCCCTCAAGTTGGTTAAACCATGTTCCATCTTGTAAAGTGGATGTGACATAACTGTTTGCATTTTGGCCCTGAACCGCGGTACAGATGTTGCAATGTTCAAGAGAATAAAGTGGCTTAAACATCAGTGCTGGGGTTCTACTAGGCAGCAGCAGCATTTTCATCTCCTTAAAGAGAGTAGCAATAATCCCTTCCCCCAACTCCATGAGACTGATCCCATCTTGTTAAATATATTGATCATGACAAATCTAACAGGAGGCATCTTAATTTTGGCCATGCTTTAAGCTGTGGTTATTTGCTATCAAGTTTTATAGAAAGTTTTTTTGATCCTGCACGTAAATACACATAGCATTCATATGTGAAAGGCTATACACAGAATCCTCAGACAGAAGGCACATGGGTATGGAGATATTTCTCCATGTGTTCACACAGCCAGAAATACATTTTCATTTGGATCTAAACACAAAAGAAATAAGATTAGAGGCCAAACAAAGGGCTGCATGAAATGTGTAAAAGTTCATAGAAAGTACCTGAGGTGCACCCACCTGCCGTAGAAAAGAATTTATCCAAAATGCCTCTTTGAGTATGAGAAAATTAATTAAGATTTCATTCTAGGATATTTCAGTGTGTACGTCCCCACTTACTGCTCCAGGGACTGCATGCTGACAAAGTTGCGCCAGTTCCAGCTATTGCAGAAACTTCTCACACTCTGCTTGCTGTTCATTCTCACGTGGCATTCTCTTTCACTTTTTTGCTCCAGCTTTCTCTTGCCAATAAAGTTTAGCATAAACTTCATGAAAATCTGGTAGAAGGTCACAGTCATTTTGGGGAGAATTAAACAGTGAGAAAAGCATAGAATGGAACTACTAGAAGAGTGTAAGAACGCTTTGCCCACTATGTATGTGTCACATTGTCAAAAAAAGTATATTGGCATTTAACTCAGTCAAAACTTACATAGACTCTACTAGACATCTGAGAAGCTGCATGGGTCTGGAATTCAGGACTGCACTGGACCTTAAAAATATTCACAACCTACAGCCTCTTACTCAACATGGATAGTTTTTCCTTTGCTTCAGGGGTAATATTTCCTTTATAAATATTTGGAATGTTTCTATTTGTCATTTTAAAATCAATACATCTATCTGGTTATTCTCCATAGGGTCTTTCTCTGCCTTTCATGTAACTAGGAAAGCAGATTTTTATTTTTCCTTTAAGGAAGAAGTAGTTGATCATATCAATCCAGGACTTTTTCCAAAAACCTGGAGGTTTCCATATGCCAGAGCCAGAATACAGACCTTTGGCCTAAATTTTTTTTTATTATTTTTATTTTGGATTTTGAAAAAACAAGCACACAAGTCTCCACAAAAGAACACAAGTATGTGTGTTCTCTCTATTACACTGGAAGAAAACGTAGCAACTGAAAAGGACAAAATGATCAGGCCTGCTTTCTCTAAGCAGAGCTCTCAGAAATGGAAAAAACAAGAAGGCAGAAAACAAGTGTAATGAAGGGACTCTGACTCTACAAGAATGTCCATTTTTTTCCAAATGAACCAAATAGTCTAATAAAGGTTATTACCTTCCCTGTAAATCTTTCCTCACAGAAAACAAATGCACAATACTTGCAAAACACTTCTACAGCAAGGACCAGGATCAGGCTATAGAGCAGCCAGAGAAGCAAACAGGGATAGACCAAAGATGGAGTTTATGCAGTATATTATCATAAGAGGAAAGAGATGAATATATGGCCCAGTAAATCCCTACTGTTTGGAAGTTCTATGAACAATTACAGGAATATAACATTGATTTTCACACATACCACCTGAGGTGTGTGATCTTCATCTGCTGTTTGAACTTTGCTCACAATTCCTGACGCAGGATGAAACTGACTTAAATGATGTATAACAGCTAGCTAACACAGACACTGTGAGGTACAACTATAGGAGCTAGCAGCACAGTTTCCGTCAGAATTTGCAGAATAGTGTTTATGTGCTTGCTGTATGCATGTGGTTTTGCTATAGCAACAAAGATGAACAGTCATCATTTTCTATGACCAACACCAAATGTAGTGTTATCTGTATCCTGCCTTGTGAAGAGAAATTATTTATCTTCTACACAAGGTTCAGTCTGGTAGTCAAAATGGGGAGGAAGTTCATGATACTAAAGTCCGCATACTGTGCACATACAGGTTTTCCCAGTGGATCAGGTGGGTTAATATCACAGCAGATCTTCCAGTCTTACAATGACAAGTAATGAAGTCAAATGAGAAAATACATGGATAAGGCTGTTCTTTCTGCTACATCACATTGTCCCAGCTGGAGGTGATACTGAGGAAGACATCAGAAAAAAAGCAGCCTGTAAGAACAAATCTATTAGTTTAGCTGAGGAAAAATCAGAGGGATGATGTTCTGCTCAAACCATAGTACTCAAAATTGCACCGGAAGTATCCTGGGCATATGCTAAGGTGTATTCCACAATACACCACAGATGGCAGGATGATTTCTCACATCCAAGAGGAAACACTAAAGTCACTTTAAAAGCTTTGAAAGTAGGAATATTTATTTAATTTTCAGACATCTATAACATTCATCAGCCAAAGAGCTGAGAAAAGCTAAAAAAAGTAATCAAATCGATAATTTAGAAATCTTAAACTGTTTTTCAATCAAGCAGAATATAATGGAGTTCAATAGTACGGATTGTAGATAAAGTGAGGGAAGATTTTGGTTCAATAGAACAAGGTAACCTCTAAGAGAAGAAAAGATCACATGGTTTTATTGTCTTCATCTCAACAAGATATATCAGTCTTCTGGTTCTCAGTGAAGTAGTCAGGAAGGCTTAATCTACTTAAACTTCTTGAAAGGAGAGAATCATCATGACAGAATAAGACACACATATCCAAGCACATAAGCCAAATCAAAGCATGATTTTTTTATGACAAAGAAGCAAAGCAAAGAAGTATACTGAAAGGTATTATGATATTGCTATATGGAGTCTGGAGAGTCAATAAGAGTGGTTGGAAATTTGTCATGTAGAGGAAGAGAAGTTATGTGATTAGTAATAGAGAAACTTGATTGGGTATGTCCCGTAGGCTTTAGAGGATTGCACTTCATGTCTAATGTGTTCCATCAAAGCTACAGTGGAAAACTGGGTCATATGGTGGTGGTATTTTGCATCCAATGTCCTGTGACAGGATTAGAAAGTCATAGATGACTGAGTGGACTCCCCAGTGTTTGCAGTTAAAGCAGAGGTGTCAAACTCACGGCCCACGGGCTGAATCCAGCCCTCCACCTTGTTTTATTTGTCCCGGCACCCTGTTTCTACCCGGCGGCAGTGCCGATATCCTTGCCCCTGCACTCCTGCCAGCTTCAGTCATGTGTGCAGCGAGTGATATGCCTTACACTGTAGGAACAGGAGAACAGTGGGAGACCTGAATTTGACACACCTGGGTTAATTAGTTAAACAAAAAAAAAAATAAAATAAAAAGTATATGTAACAGACTACCATATTTCACAAAAATATAGGAGAAACTTCACCTTAAAAAAATCTGTTTTTTAAGAGCATAAGGGAAAACTTTGCTATCATGTCTTTCATCCTGCAGATTATTTTCTGAGTTACACAGCCAGTAATACAACTTCAGAAATTTCTAAAAGTAATGGATTTTTTCTTAATACAGAAATACTACATGGGATATCAAGTCACTCAGTAATGTCCATTATCAATTACTCACTGTAATGGACCTCATTATGATAAATAAGGAACAGTTAATGGCTTTCATAGAAACTGAAATATTGTCTAATGAAATGAGATTTGATTTATTTAATGAAAACAGGGTATGTCATCAACCTGAAATATCTCTTGTTGGATCTTTTAAAAACCTTCACTTTTGAAACTTAGAGGAGCAACAGATATTAGAATTGGGAACATGCAATTAGTTGAAGAAGTGGTAAAACAACTGTTTTTTTCAGAAGTATCTTGCTAGATGCCCAAGAAGCCAAGATTTCTCAGATTAAAAAAAAAAGTTGTGTTTTTACACCTATATACATATACAAGCATATAGTATAAATGCATATGCACAAGTCTATGCATGTATATATGGAGAGGGAATTAAAAGCCAATGAAATGTGAATGATTACAAAGTACAAATAGCAAAAAGTGGATAACAAAGTCAATAAGTCAATTGAATGAATGATTACAAATCAACAAATTTTAGATAGTAAATCATTTAAAAAGCATTCCAGAAGCAATAAACTCAGTGAATTATAACTAAATTCTAACAGCAGGATGGTGAAGTGTGATCAAGGAAATGCAGAAACATTCACTAGGTATTCCAGTGGCATTTAGATGAATCAATTTACATATCTACTTCTTAAAGAATTACTGATAGATCAAAAAAATTGCCATGAGTAACAAAGCAGAATGAGAGGTAGTCTCTGTGACAATTAAACATCTAAAAAACCCACACACTCAGATATCTTTGGTTCAATAGTCTTGAATAAATTAACTGATGAAACCTCTAAATTACTAACATAATATTCTGGCAAACACTGGAGAGCAGCAGAAAAATTCAAGAAGACTTGGAAATTGTCAACATAGTCATAATGATTGTAATAAATCTTCAACATCTTGGAAAAAAAGTGAAATTTACTATGGAAAAATACTATTTTGAAGGTCATCTAAGATACAAAATGTGAACATTAAACACCTAGACAGTGACACTAAAGAAATTAACAACTTGGCCTTAGAAGACAAAACCAAATAAAAAAATCCAAAAAAACAAGCCAGAAATAATCTCATGCATAAAGTGATAAAGTGTTAGAAAAATAAGCATAATAATCATATAACCTCTTCAATGGTGCTGACGAAAATAGCTTCATTTAAACAAAAACCTGAAATTTTCATCTTAGTATTATATAGTAGATGAAGACAGTTAGCTTGAATTTGAAAAAGAAACTGAAACTCTTTCAGAAAGAAATTACTACTCCAATAATTACATAATATAAGCATAGATATTTGTCATTAATTAATCCAATAAGCTGTCCTGTTTCTTTCCACCACTGCCTCTTAGAAGATTTAATGGTAAATTTCAATAATGTAAGCAACATCCACTTGAAAGGGAAGACAAAACCTGGTAGTAATTTAGATCAAACAGTCTTTGGGGACAGACAAAAAACTAACTTGTATACATGTATAATTGACTTCTAGTGTGGCATTTAAAGCAAGTACCCTACTCGAAACTGCTTACCATGTAATGGTTCAGGTTGCGGAGCCAAGTCAGAAACTACCAACTACCCATCTTTGCACAACAACTGCTGATGAGTAGACTGTATTATTGTAGTTTCTTCTAAATTGTATCAACCACACATACAATAAAACAATGCTTTTGTACTGCTGAGATCTAACACTTTGGAGTACTTCTCAATATAAAAAGACAATATATATCTGTGCCTTTATGCCGTTATTGTTCAACAGCTCTCAGAACTCTGCAGTGGCACTTCATCTATCCAGTCTTTCTCAGTATCCCTTCTTCATTACCTGACTTTGCTGGTTTTGTTTCTGTACTCAGACTCTTTTTATTACCTCTCTTTCCCTCCTACCACATGTGTTGTTTTCCCTAATGACAAGGGGAAGCTTCTCAGAAGACCATTCAAGGTGTCCCCTAAGCCTTCAAGGACATGATACCTGTCAACCTGCATTGGGAGAGGTCCAAATGCTTCTCTGGTAGCAAGATTACCCAGCAACTGCTCCTGGATTTGAGAGAACTAATGATCAATGGTCAATAAAGTTTATGAAGAAGGCTGGCATTTTCCTGAAGGTAGGGGTAACAAAGAGGTCTTGGTGGTGGCACAACAGCCTTCCACTATTAAGGAAAATATTGAATTCTTCAGATTGGAAGCATTCTACCAAGTCTGGCATCTAGTTGGATATCTCATACCTTGTCTCACAAGATCTTCACGCTGGAGACTCTACATAACAGTGCAGTCTTTCACACTGGTCCAGGAACCCCACTATCAGATCCTGCTAAACAGCCCTGCAATTAAAGATAAGTATCTGTGAAAATCTGCTCCTTGCCACAGACATTATTGACAGCAACCTCTGCCAGCAGCCAGGATTGCGGTCTGGGTAGTGATACAGCTTCTTCACATGTGTTACTGCTGTGGAAGGAAAGGATCTAAGGCACTGGTCTGAGATCAGCTATGGAGATTAAAACACTGAGTTTGATCCTACAGCTGTCCCTGCTTTGAGCAGGAGGCTGAATTGGATAACCTCCATAATTGTCCTGTGTTTCTAAGATTCTTTTATTACTCCACAGGGACTTTAATGCCTTTGCACTGAATTCAATTAGAGCTGTGAGAGTCATCATGCATTCAACTATTAACCATGCCTGAAGTCATTCCTCACCCTGCATGTGTGCCTTTTTTCTGTCTCACTGATTGAAAATGTCACAAATAGAACATGCCATGTTAACACCGTGCCTGAGACATCTGTCCGAAGACCACTTCCTGTCTTAAACACAGCAAGGCACAAGCTTGAGAACCTACTGCTGGTGTAGAGAAGGGCTGGAGGAAACAAAGGTGTGTTGTATCTTCACATGGAATCAAGGACTAACAGACTTGCTTTTCTTAGTGCCTCAGACTACACTGCTGAAGAAGAGTTCCTACTGCCAGTCATACCTCCATCCTTGGCACTATATCTTCTCACTGGTGCAGGCAGGAGGCAGACCCAGAAGTTTAGCCTCAGGGCCTGGATGCAGTGCTCTTCCTGAGAGATGGTATAGATAAGAGATAGGAGCACAGGCCCCATAGCAGCTCTTAAGCCACCTAGAGAAGTGATTATAGCACACTTGCTCATAGGAAGATCTGGAGAAATTGAGCAATGGCTCTTGTGACAGTTTTGGTGTCCTTCCAAAACCCTGCTTCCTGTCTACAACAAGTGAGCAAGCTGAACCCTGACATGGGATCTCCATCCCCCTAAAATGAATGCTGTCCATCATCAGTACTCAGAAACACCTCTTAAGCATCCATATTGGTCCAGGGAAGCAAGGCATGTCAGCAGGCTTCACACAGCAGAGCCTCTGCTGGGACCTTCCTAGTCTTCCTGATAATCATGGGTGTATAAGAACTGCTATACTGGCATTTTGGGGACATTTTTAGTCCTTGTTTGGCCGTGCTAATTTGCTAAGGAATTTCTGAGTGCTGGGCATATTAGTTCACCCAGTTCCTTTTCTGTCTTTTTCCTATTCATTCACCCACCCAAAAAAATTTCCCTTCCTCATCATCTGCTGACAAGTTATGGGTCATGTTGGCCCTTTCAGGGAACAAAGATTTGTTGTTGCACGAACACTTTTGCTGACCCTTTTCTGTTGAGCTGCAGGTGTTCCTCCCACTCATTCATATTGAGTTCATGGAAATGCAGATAGTATAAATGTTCAGTCCCCAGCACCAGGTGCTTTGCTAATCTATTTGTATAGCAATGTATACTTGCTAAAGCATATAGTTGGTACAGTCTGGAATCAACTAGCTTCTGGATTTGCTACAGCCTCTGCTTTCTATAATTGTAATCTAGAAGCACAGTTATTGTCTAGTTCTCATAGCTAGCAAAACAGGCATGCATTCCTTTTCTTGTAGAGGATGATTGTGAAACAATAGCTCTGAAAAATATGGGTTGTCCTTTTCATTTTAAGAAATTGACACTTAAACTGGAAGGCGATGGTTTGAATGGCAATATAAAGAATTCTTTCGTCAGGCATAAAGAAGTAATGTGCTCATCACAAAAATCTAGATTGCTTCTTCTTTTGGTACATAGAACCTGATGCTGTTTAATCCATCCTTTCTAGCAGTCAAAATATTCAGCTTATGTCCTACCATTTATTAACAACTTCACCTCACCAGTGGTGAAAATTGTTTAGCATCCAAAAGCCTCTTTGTAATACTTACACACAAGCCTACTGAAAAAAGAATAAGTATCTCCAATTTAAGTACAGTTTTGAAGTACTTGACTTTGCAGCTTTAACAGTCTTGTAGTATTTTTTAGTGTAATTCCTTGAAATTCACCTTAAATCTAGAAGTCTGACCTGAGGTAGTCTATTGGTCCTTTTATGAATCATGACTTTTAGAATCAAAACATGGTGCTTTACGACCTGAGCAAACATCATAAATGACAGGAGTAGAAACCTAGAATCATAGAATAGTTTGAGTTGGAATGAACCTTTAAAGATTGGAACATCTTTCACTATCAGTTTGCTCAAAGCCCCATCTACTCCAGCCTTGAACATCTCCACTATTGGGGCACCCACAACTTCTCTGGGAAACCTGTTCCAGTGTCTCATTACCTGTATTGTAAAAAACCACTTCCTTACATCCAATCTAAACCTACCTGTTTAAAAACATTTCCCTGTCACTACAGGTCTTCGTAAAAAGTCTCTGTCTGCTTTTCTTATAAGCCCCCTTTATATATTGAAAGGATACAATATGATCTCCCTAGAGCCTCCTCTTCTTCAGCCTGAACAACCCTAACTCTCTCAGCCTTTCTTCACAGGACAATATTCCAGCTCTCTGAAAATTTTTGTGGCCCTCCTCTGGACCCTTTTTAGCAGGTCTGTGTCTTTCTTTTACAGGGAGCTCCAGAGCTGGTTGCAGCGGAGTTTCCAGTGGAGTCTCATGAGAGCAGAGTAGAGGTGAAAATCCCCTGCCTTTAACCTTCTGGCCATGTTTCTTTTGTTGCATCCTAGGATACGTTTGGCTTTCTAGGCTGCTGGCTCCTGTCCAGGTTTTCATCTACTAGTAGGCCCAAGTCTTTTCCTTTTCCTCATGGTTGCTTTAAATCCATTCATTCCCTAGTCTGTACCGATACTGGTTATTGCCCCGACCCAGGTGCCAGAATTTTCACTTGATTTTGTTTGTTTTTGCTTTTTCTTCAGTGAATCAACTTCACAACTCAGCTTGGTGTCATCTGTAAACTTGCTGAGGATGCACTCAAGCCCACTGTCTCTGTCATTGATGAAAATATTAAAGAGTATTGGTCTCAGTATGGATCCTTGAGGGACATCACTTATTACTGATTTCCACTTGAGATATTGAATATAACTCTTTGAACATGGTAATCCAGCCAATTTCTTGTCCATCTAACAGTCTACCCATCAAATCCATATCTGGCCAAATTAGCAACAGGAATGTTGTTGTGGACCATATCAAAGGCCTTACTGAAATTTAGCTAAATGACATCCATAGCTCTTGCTTTGTCCACTGATGCAATCACTCAATTGTAGAAGGCTTGCCACCCTCTGTCAGATCCTGACATTGATGAACATCAAGAGATACAATTGGCTAAGAGTTTCCATACCTACTTAAAAGGTAATGCAGGAATGCAAGGACTTGAGTGTCAAAGGTATTTGTTCTTCAGGTGGCAAGTACTTGTTTCCCAGTCTCCAGAGTCTTCCCTGTTCAGCACAGCTCACTGATCTTCCTGTGCTGCTCTTCTCTCTCCATCACCAGGAATAATGACCAGAAATAATAACTAAACTAAAACTAACAGCTAAATTAAATTTTCAAGACCTTTAGGAGATATATGACAGCTAACTGTCTGTAGGTTGAGAAAGCAAGTGAACCTTTTCACTTAGCTGTTTCTAAAGCCTACTGAGTAAGTAATTCTGCAAAAGATTCTGTGGATATAGTTTTGAAAAATCAGTGTAGTGCATTGTGAATGTTTTCATGTTGGTCTTTGTGGCACCTAAGGGTGAAATTCTGGTCCCACGGACATTAGCAGCAAAATACATATATAATTCTAAAGGACTTCCAGCTTTAGCTGAAGACTTCTTTCTCCACAGCACGACTGCAATATGAGCAATAAAAACATACATCTCACTCCCATCTGTATCAGAAATGAGACCTCAAAACAGTGTAGATAGAACTACACTTTAGAGGAAAAGACAACTGTTTCTCCTTGATTTCTGGTGAACTTGTCAATTAAGGTTAATTCTAATGGATCTTTGTACTCCATTCTAATTACAGGCAAAGTTCTCATATGGTAAATGAAACGTTTGACTTCTTTAACTGTTCTCCAGATAATAAAACACTTTAATGCTATAGAAAATTCAGTTAGCAACTCAGAGCTGAGAAACTCGTTATACAGTGAGAAAACCCATGACATGATTCTTTAAGAGGTTTCAATATCCAGCAAACTGACTGCAGGTTTGACACGTGTTGGTCTGTGACGTCTAAGTCACAGACTGGGTCCAAGTGCTTTAAAAAGACATTATTATATTTCAAATCTAAAATGTACAACATTTACCCCAAAGACTAATTTGAAATATTCTCCTAAATAATACTGCTATTACTAATGCCTCTTACTAAATTATGGAACTAACAAATTCCACACATTCATGGTATTCTCTTCTACAAATACAAAAAAAAAGACATCATACTTTCAGGTTTTTGTGGTAGAGTTAATTTCTGAAGAATTTGCCAAGATTTTCTGTAGATTTTTGCTGGTGCTGCACTTTAGCAGCAGAAGCAAAAAAAAAAAATGATTTTTTCAACAGTTTAGTGGAAAATCAATTATAAATTATGTGAGGTACCTCCAAAATTTTCCACTGAAATGGGAACAAATCCATTCATTTTCTGTAAAACAAAATGGCAAAGTTCCCTGCAAATTTCTTCCAATGTTTTTGCCTCGATTTTTAACTAGACTCAATGATATCCTTGTTTTATTTGGGCTTATTACATCTTTTTACAAGACAGTTTTGTTTATTTTTCATGTGATGTTTTCCCATTTCACTTAGGTGGTAATTTTACTTAAGTAATGCCCATGAAATCTATTAACTCCAGTCTTTCTGAGATTGGGTTAACCTTTTGCAATGATTACCACACAGAGATTTTGAATATCTGGACAACACAGCTTGTTTGAATATTCATTTGAAAAGCAAAAAAAAAGCCTTAGACTTCATACGGTTTTTGTTGTTTTTTTAATCACAGTGTGATGGAGGCCAGTAAGCCTGAAAGAAGCAGATGAGAACTTTGCAATTCAAAGTGCCAGAGAAATAGAAAAATGTCTGGAAACATGGAACATATTTACATGCCTTGTCTGCCTGAAGAAATTATGTGCATTCAGGTAATCTACATATCCTATTAGCATTCATAGCCCTTTTTCAATTAAGTGAAAATCCATTTTGATTGTAATTGAAGTCTGTGTAAGCAAAACAAAAAATTAACTGGAAATGCAAATCAGTACCTCATACACATATCCCTGGTGATGGAGAAATTTAAGCCTCTGGCTCTGTCAGCCTATAATCATCTCTTCTTGTTTTGATACGTTAATTTTAAAGCAGAAATAGTTACACTTGAGAAGGAATACCAACACCCAGTAACAAGATACCTGGATGTAAGCTAGATATATTTGTAGTGTGAATACAAACTTGATACACTCCTTGTATTGGACGCATTCTAGAGGTACCCACAAGGGACACAACAATTGTATTTTCAGTCTGATAGGCACTCCACTATTGCTATTATGGTTACCATCAGTTTTTCATGAGAAGACAGTTACCCAAAACTGTAATAAAAAGAAAAGAAGGAAGCTATCTGAAGATCTTCAGGAAAGGATAGTTACCTTGGAATCAAGTTTCGAAGAAATGAGAGGATAACTCAACTGATTACTCTTGCTTAAAATTAAGTTTATATTTTGATAATTTACCAAAAAAATAGTGTTTTTAAAAGACATACACTTTTCACAAAGAAATATAGTGGAGTGTTTAAAATACAAAACATGAGAAAATTAGAAGCCTTTCTCATCCTTCTCTCCATCATGCAGTTTCAGGTTTTGTATGTCATGGATATGAAACAAACAAAAATCCACAGAATTTGCATGTCAAATGATTTCATTATTTGAAAACAAAATATTTGCATTGACAGATTATTAGCTTCCACTGCAACCAAGAAGAAGGAATTTCCCTCGTGCTTTACACAACTGATATTGATTCAGATGCAATTCTCCAAGTCATAAGAAAATATGCCTGCATACTAAACCATCAACACAGCATAACCTTCATGGGTGGTAGCCCACTCCCATGTCTTCAGGAACTGGAAAAAAAGGTGAACTCTCCCATTTATCCTCTTCCTTCTGCTTTTCAGTAATATTCCTCCAACAAGTATCTCAATTCTTTTCCTAAAAGAACAGAAGTAATGGATCTGCCTTTCCTCTCAAAAAAAGAGAATTAACGAAATAGTTCTTATTAACTCCAGACAGAATGAAAACAACATTTTTTCCCTACATGTCTCAAAAGGCATTAAGTCTAAAAGTTCCTTCTACAGATCACCTTTAATATTCCACCTTTGCTATTCTTCCATGTTGCAAAATCCTTGATCCAGGTCCTCATGATCTCATATGGGGATTTACTTTATCCAACCATGGTCTGCTGAATATTTATTTAAATAAAACTGCTTCCTTTTGTTGTCCTTACATTGTTAGGGTACACAGACAGGCACATTCAGAGACAAGTTCACCCCAGCCCAGAACAGAGCTCTCAGATGGCAAAGACACAAGGAGAGCCTGGATGTGAAGATCCAAAATAAAGCTCAATCCAAGTTCCTGGATTCTGGGACTAAGTAAACAGATTAGCATTATTCATACTGATTAGAAAAAAAGATAAAAGGGATTAACAAGGAAAAGATTAAGTGTCTTCATTTATCCGTATCAGATTTAAGATAATATCTGGAAACTGGCCAAAAGACCTTAAAGAGACAGTAATTAAAGTCAATAAAGTGAAACACTTTAAAACATCTAGCTGGAGTGTGATCTTAGTTACTCTGGCACTACATATAAAATTCAATACTTATATTCATATAAAAATTTTTGGGGATAATATAATAATTGTCATTACCATTCAAAGCACAAATGCTACCAATCACCTCTCTTTTCCATTTCCTTTCTATTGAAGTCTGATGCACAGCCATTTTTAAGACCTGGAAAATAAGTTTATGTGGCTTTCAGGAAAATATGTTTTGGTTCTCTGCTAGGCAACAATATATATAGTTTCTCTTAATGTTTTTATTTAATCCCTGTAACTGGCATGTTTCCTGTGTCCTACCACTGAAACTGTGTAATTAATCTGGAAAAGGTCAACAACAAAGTAAAATTTTAAATTAAGTTAAGCACAGTTCAGTTGCATTATTATATAAAAACTATGGGGAACGTTCAACACACTGAAGATCATCTAACATTTCTTTTATCTTTCCTGCTCACAAAATCCTCATGGATTAGTATGTTCCAGAGTGTCTCTGTTACAGTTTCTAAGTTTAATACACCTCTAAGCATGAAATGGCCCTTTTTACTTTTAAGAAGCCCTTAAGCTTCCCTCCATCCAGGAGGAGGTTGAGGCTGTGTGTCTTTGAGATGATTTCTGCAAGAGCGGAGACCTCAGGGAGGAACTTCTATCCATGTTCTCGGTGTGACAATGTCAGGACTAATAAGTACAAAGTAATCTGTAACAGTGCTAGTTATCATCCACTTAGAACTCTAAAAGCTTCAGAGAAAAAAATTCAAAACTCAATGAAGATCTTTTATGCAGATCTTGTTTATGAGGCAGACGATGCTCTTCTACATGAGGAACCCATAATGAAGTATTGGAAAGCCTGACTAAATCACTTCAGTTCTTTGAAGCTGCGCCTTTGTCTAATCCAGACCTTTGTCATTTTCTGGAGTATATGATGTCAACTATTCATCCATAAGGGTTGGTTAACATGATATGGCAGACCTCTTTAATCTAATCAAACCATATGGTTTATTTCTGAGATTAAAAGAAGAGTATGAATCATTTAGCAACTGAGGTTAATAACCCTGACAATCTCCCTGAGTCCATGAACTTTCCCCTTTCCCCAGCAACCTTAGTACCAGCAGAAAATGTTCCTTTACCACCTTTTTTTTTTTACGTAGGAAGGTAGTTCCTGGAAAACTCTTAGAGATATTTGTTAAGATTTATGGCATCAATGTGATACTCTGCATATGCCATGCTTCCAAAGTATGTTTTTTGGTTTCCTTCTACAATATGCCAAGTTACATGAACTAGAAGACAATGTCATATTCTAGAATATCTTCATTACTTGAACATTTTTAGTAACATTACTTTATTAATATACTACATTATAGTAGTATCAATAATTTATTTTAATGCACAATTAATTCTTTCCAGCATAATATGCATCAGCTTTAATCTGGAGAGTTTAGAATGCTGCAGGTTTTGATTCCTGACTGTTAATTGACTCGATATTAGACGTATCTAGGTCTGTATCAATTTATCCCTGAAAAAGCAGATGGGAAGGCTGAAGGCTTAAGATACATTCACTCTGTTATATAGAACATTTCTAATTAAATCAAGATGGTTTTTTGTGAGGACTTAATTACTAATTTTTTTTTAAAACTCAAGAATACACTTCTTTTTCTTTCAAGTGGAATGAATAGTACAGGTGACATTTGACCGTTCTGCATCAGGCTAACAGTTTCAGCTTCTTGAAGAGGGACAAGAGCTAGTCTTCCATTTATGTGACACTGATGATTATTGCTTAGTTACCCAGTTTACAAATCAAAATTTGCAGTCAGCCTTAAAAGAGATTCTAGCACATGCCCAAATTATATACTCAGCACAATGCCCATCATTGTAAATGATATCCTATCAATATGTGAAGTAGAAACCAAGTGAAATGGTATTCTTCTGGCAAAACAAGTAAGCAGAGATTCTTCCAAGTATTGCTTCTCCACTACTTACATTTTCTTTTAAATCTTCCATTGGTTATCTACCAGGCTGAAGCTGAAGACAGTTTTATTCTGAACTAGAACGAAGAACAAACATGGTTCCTAAGTTCAATACTGTTCCTACAGCCTGTTGTTCCACTTGGCACTGGTTCACCAAGCAGCTGTTTTCTCTTTCTCTGTTCCTGTTGTCTCAGTTTTGTTACCTGAAAGCCACTATTTCCTCCATGTGGAGAAAGACCCAGTCCTCACCCTCACAACCCTCTCTCTTCTGGCAACACTCAATATTGTTTTGACAGCAACCATGGTATAATTCACTTCATAAATTTCATCTTGTGAATGATTCAGCTGTTTATAACCTTTATAATTAAAAAAGGAATGATGGGAAGAGGAAGAATATTAAATGAATCCTTCAATAAGGCTTAAAATTATCACAATCCCAAAGTAAACACTGATTGTCTTTAATCCGCTTCCAAGAAGCATGTTAGAACACTTCTAGCCATTAAGAGTACTTCTATTCCTGGATACATAAATTATTATCCTAATATCCTGTCTGATAAAAAGTGAAATAAGCCTCTTCCATAACATATTTAATAAATCTAAAGAAGTACAATGGCAGATAATAGACTACCTCAGTAAATCCATGAAAAGAAGGATTTAGTCATTAGATTTCATTGCTTCTTGGCTTCCCAAGCAAATTATCTAAACAACTCACCCTGCTGCACATCAGAAAATAATAACCACATCCGAAAACTGAAATGGGAGAATATTTGGTGATGTTATTCCTATAAAAATGTAATTGGAATTTTTATTAATTTGCAAAAATAAATTAGTTCCATCACCATTGCGATAGTTTCAGTTCTCATTGAAAATCCTGAAAGTTCTATGTGGATAAAGAAAGAATTGCTCTGCTCCCTGGGGAGCCTGTGTCAGAGCTCCACCACTGTCTGGGTGAAGAACCTCTTCCTAATATCCAACCTAAACCTCGCCTGGAACATCTTGCTGCCTTTCCCTCGGTCCTATCCTTGATGGCCAGAGAGAGTAGATCAGCACCTGCTCTTCCTCCTTTTTCTTGTGAGAAAGCAGTAAATGGCTATGAGGTCCCCCCTTAGTCTCCTCTTCTTCAGGTTGAAGAGACCGGGCAACTTCAGCCATTCCTCACACAGCTTCCCCTCTAAACCCTTCACTAATTTGGTGGCCTCCTCTGGACACTTTCTAATAAGTTTACATCCTTTTTATACTGTGACTGCATGCAGTATTCAAGGTGGGTCCACATCAGTAAGGACTACAGCGGGGCAATTACCTCTCTCAACTGGCCAGTAGTGTCATGCTTGATGCACCTCAGGATACAGTCGGCCCTTTTGGCTGCCAGGACACATGGTTGGCTCATTTTCAACTTGCTGTCGACTAGAACTCCCAGATACCTTTCTGCAGGGTTGCTCTCCAGTTTCTCGATCCCCAGTCTATATGTATATTCCAGGTTGCCATGTCCCAGGTGCAAAGTCCAATACTTGCCCTTGTTAAATTTCATGCATTTGGTGACTTCTCAGCTCTCAAATTTATCCAAATCCCTCTGCAGAGCCTCTTTGTTCTCAGAGTGTCAACAACTCCTTCCTATTTTGTATCATCTGCAAAACAGTTATTAAATCTTCAATTCCTTCATCCAAATCATTTATGAAAATGTTAAAGAGTACTGGTCCTGAGTAGGTCCCTGCAGAACCTCACTAGTAACTGGTAGCCAGCCCAATGCAACCGCATTTGCTATGGCCCTGGCATGATAGCCAGTTGCTCACCCATTAATTACACTATCTGTTTATCCAGCTGTATGCTGGAAATTTTGTTTAGGAGGATACTGTGAAAGACTGTATCAAAGGCTTTACTGAAATCCACTGGTTTCCCTTGGTCAAATAAGCGAGTTACCTTGTCATAGAAAGAAACTAAGTTTGTCAAGCAAGACCTTCCCCATGTGAACCTGTGCTGGCTGGGACCGATGACCGTGTCTTTTAGGTGTTTTACAATAGCTCCCAGAATGATCTTCTCTGTAATCTTACCAGGTACTGTAGTTAGACTGACAGGCCTGTAGTTACTGGGGTTATCCCTGCTGCCATTTACCAGCTTCCAGTCGACTGCTATTAAATTCTACTTTAGAAGCTATGGATATTAGTTGGTTTCTTCTCATAAAGCTAGATATATCTTTAAAATGCAGTAAGAACTGTGCATTTCCTAAAAATACTTATATAACATTCAAGAAGGAGTTGAGGAAAAAGTAAAATCCCTGTGAGCTGAAATTTAATAGATTGCAGTTTGTTGCTCCAAACTGTTGTGGTTAAAAGCATTTTAAAAACACAGTGTTATTTCACTATGAGTAAGTCAGGTTTTCTTTCTTTTTTTCATTTTTCCTTTCCAATGTAATTTATTACCAGGAATTGTCACCTTGAGCAAATCTTACATTAAACCAAATGCTAGATGTTAATTTCCCTAAACTGTTTTTGTGTGACTGCCTTTCCTGAAGTCATACGCCCACTTTCAGGGGTACTGAGTACTCAAAGCTCCAGTTAAATCAGTGGTGGCTGTGGATACTGAGTGGATACTGGTATGACTGGGTTATAAGGTAAAGCTGCTGACACAGAGAAAGTAACCCTGGAAGCTCTTAGCACAGAGAACACCATTGACTCATCTGGTATTTCCATGCATGAAAGCTTGGAAAACCTCTTCTCAAATCTTAGGAGGCACTGGGATATAATTCAGTTTTATTATGGATTTTCTTATGCTCTATCTCACAAATACACCTATGCATTTTAAAGTAAATTAAAACTTTCCTTTGTTTGTGTCTATTTATATGAGGTTGTATATGTGTGCATACATACACGCATTCTTCCATATTGTGTTTTGAGGTAGCAAATATAAAATGCTTTAGCTACTTGGAGTCTAGCTCAAAAGAATGGACAGATGCTTGTATATGCGTTTTTATACCTTCGGCAATAATGAAGAGATGATCTGTCTCCTGGAAAAGCAGCAAGACAACCACCTTAGTACTATTCACCTGCCACAACATGCATTTGGAATTCCCCCATATTAAACAAAATGACTTAACTTCTTTGCTTTGTAAGAAAAATACAAAGAAGTGATAAAAGAAATAAGTGCATAGACCTCAGAACAGGTGGGAAAAAATTGATGTCCAATAGGATGACAAAAATATTAACATTTTGTCTGCCAAACGTCCACTGTCATATCTCACAACTCAGATTTTCAAGAACAAGGCCTTGTTTCTCCTCTTTATTATAGATGTTCTGCAGAGCAAAAGCTACATCAAAAACAGTTTTCACAGTTGTTGATTTTAATGGAGAAAAAAACTTAAGACTGCTGCAATAATAAAGCTTTCTTAAGAGCTCCTTAATTAAATTAGACAGCATTGAGCTGAGACACAAATCTGTGTGAAAAGAACTTCTCCTATAAATACAGCTCTTAAACAGTGTTTGAGCAACCTCTTTTGGCAAGTGGCTGGCACAGGGATAAGGTATTTCAGCTCTTCTGAGAACAGGCCTAAGCATCACAACTCCTAAAATCTATCTCAATCTGCTTTGAAATGCCAACTTTGACCTTAATGAAAAGAAAAGGAACCAAGAAAATTTGCCAACAAGGGTTACCTTTTCAAAAATAAGTCAACATTCATTAACTTTCTGGGTATGCAACAAAAGCTTTCCAGTTACATAAGTCACTTCAGCAAAGTGTTTTGGTCAAGCAGAGAGCAGATTATGTGTTTAAGAGTTTTTCTGATCTCTCTGTCTCTGGAATAGTTCCTTTAATCCAGCTTCTCTGTGGCTATATGCAAGTTAATGAATAAATGCTCTATGAATGTGAATGTTACAGTTTATTAAGTGGTAGAGTAGAATTACAACATTGCTCTTCTCTCATTCTTATCTCAACTGTTTATGGTGCTGCATGATAAACAGATCACTGAAACAAACAAAAAAAGGCCACCCATATAGCTGTATCAGCGCAACCAAAGGTGAAGTTCCATACTATTTTAAACTAACTCATATGCATGTTGGTATGGAAAAAGGTAACGAAAATGTAGCAAAAGGCTCATCTTCAGCCAGATCAGTTCTTTTTTAAAAATTGAAAAATCGTATAGATATGTGGGGGGAAAGAGCATTCTGCTGGAAGTAGTTTGACTTCCAGCAATAGAGTTCAGGTCTGTGACCTGAGCAGTCATTAGGAGGCAGGACTTCAACACAGGATTTATGTCAACATTTAAATGTAAACATGAACTTATTTTGCTATGTGATGTAATATTACTCAGACAACTAACACCTATGATTTTAACATCAAGACGTATTAGGCACTACTTGTAGGTAGTGAAAGGCAGACTTTTGTCAGCATGAATGTTGCTTGTAGTATTAAAATATTTAAGCATAGCATAGAGAAACTATGTAATCAGCCAAATAAAATCAAATTAAAAGACAAAAATGAATTTCTAGCGTAAAAAAGCACTCATTTTTTTCGTTAAAACCAGATATTTCCATACGAATAAAAAAGAGAAGAGACAAAGTACAAAGAATTTTTTGTTCATTTGTTCACCTTTAACATTCAGAAGGACAAATAGTCTACAAGTTGGATGTGGTATTGACATAAGAGGTATCATTCTAATTAATATGGAACACTGAAATTTTATTGAAGAAGAGTAATGAGTGTAGAATGGTGACTTTCTGTTTAAAATATTTGGAACACAGACTCACACTATGACCTGCTTCCAGTTTCCAGTGGTATTAGGGATGAAGCCAGTAAAAATCCAATTGTCACAAAAGAACAAGTTATAGTATATATTAAACCACAAAAAATACTTTCAAATAACTTTAAGGGTATGACTTAAGCCCACAAAAGTTAGGAAATTCAGAGTTAGGGCTGCAAGTCTGTCCTCAACTCACCTCATTTTGTTTAGGTACTATAGTAGATATGAAGAAAGCTACGTGAAACATGATGGTTTTGGTTTACAAGGGTTAGCACAAAATTTGGCATTCATCTGTGCTGGGTAGGGTTTGCCAGTTAAGCTACAACTGACAAAGCCTTGTCATGGAATGGAAGATTATATGACAAATAAACCAGTTCTCTGCATTAAACATTAATAGTAAAATGTATGCTGCCCTTTACCTGATTAAATTTGTGATCCTTGCTCCTGGGCTTCAGGCAGTTAATTTCTTTAGGAGACATTTACTGGGAGTCACATGATTAGTGGGTAACATGTATTAACATATACAGATCTGAACTGGGTGACTGGGTGATCACAGAGACTGATATTTGAATATGTAGAAGAGTGCAGTCAAAGCAGAAATGCAGCTAAGCGGGTTGATAACTAGCACTGAATCTCTAGTGGACAATACATGATCATTCAATGAAAGCAATGAGATTCAACAAAAAGGGCACTTAAGAAGCAATAAGACATTATGAGATGAGCTCGAAAAGCAACTAAGAGCAGAAAATTAGCTACAAAAGTGAGTTGAAGCAGATTTTTCTCTGATACCCAAGAAGAACATGACTTGCATATGTTAGAGTTGAAGTTGTGAGGAAAGAGAAACAGAGAAAATATGCACAGTATTTATTTAACTCTACCTATATCTTATGCTTGCTAAAGTGAAGAGTGACTACTTTCTGGAATATTTAGGGAATTTTTATGTTTGCTATTGTGAGCTGAAAAACATTCCAGATTTCCTGTATGTTTGACCAGCCTTTGAATTGTTCTAGCAAATATTCCCTGCATCCATGCAAATATTCCATACATAGTTGGCTTGTCTGTAAGATGAATTACATTGAGGTGTATTTACACAAACATATACACCTTGTGCTGATATAAGGGCATCTATACCAGGGGTTTTGAAAGTATTGCTAAGCCAGCTGACTTGTAATTTTCCACACTCCCAATAATGTAACTAAAAAAAAAATTCACACAGGGCCTTGGTTTCATGTTCTATATTGTTTTTAAGGAAGTCAGTAACAGCTGGCGTGGGTCTACTAGATACTCTACTCCTGTCAGACTCTCCACTGGCTTTCATGGGAGCACATTAGTGACTCCATCATAGCAGAATCATGTGGTGACGGATCCCCAAAGTTCATTCAGGTATTGATGTATGCTTTCCAAAAATTCAGATGATAAGTTACTTTACAGTTTCCCAAAGACTTCAGAGAACTGGAATGGTTCTTGAATTTGCAATGTTGAGTTTTAAGTAATTCCAGGTTTCTTGATGTGAGCTTTATCTCTATTCATAAAATACTGTAGCTTGTGATTCTGTGTTTCTTCACAATACTTGTGCATGAGGATGTGAATAATAGCTCCACGTTTCTTGGACTGAAATTTATATTTTAATTTCAAGACATATCAAAGACATTTCATAAAATCAATTGATACACATGGGATTCTCCTATTTAAACTCCTTGGTACCACTTTAAAATTATGATCACTACTATCAGTTCAAAGTACCTTTCAATGGTTTAGCTTCCTTACTCATGAAAGACACTGCATTTTTGTAAACATATTTCTGTCTATTAAAAAAGTAACATAAATGAACTGACAGCTTTATTTTAGCTGTCCTGTCATCCATGCTCAGAGTGAAGACGACGAAAGTACAAACTTCTCCCATTCACATTTAGAGATAAAGTATGGTACCTACTTTTCCTGTAAAATCCATTTTCATTCAGGTTGCAGTGCTAGACTGAACTACTAAAGGAAAGACTTATTCCTTTTCATTTAAACCTACACATTTGCATCAGATCAAAAGTGAAAATTAACTGAAACAGGCAGGCTTTTGCACAGATGCCCTCCAAAGAGTAAATTGCCCCAGGCTATTTCACAAAAAGATTAGCAGTCTTTGTTAAATTCTATGTAAGACTTGAGGTTCATTTACCAAAAGTTTAATACTACTAGTTACCATGCACCAGTCGAAATTCTGTGACATTTATGTGTGCCTTCTTAGCCTCCTTCATATATGAGGTAATATAAACTTTTTCCTTGAGACTTAATCTAGGTTTTATTCATGTATGACTGACTGGTTGAGAAGATACACAATTTCATCTACCAAGTGTGAATAAAGCTTTTATAATTCTATGATGTGCCCTAATATTCTTATTGAATGGCCTTATATTTGCTTTGAGCAGAAAACATCCTGCCACGCTGTCACTGTTGCTCTGCAAATGTATGATTTTTTGTTAAACTGATGTGACTTCGTTGTGAGTCCTCAGCCTGAACATGCTGAACACAATTTGTTCATGGCAGTATTTTGAGCAAATCACAATCACAAATGCTATTAAAAACAAACCCCAGTTTAGTTTTCCATGGTATCATTTTCACATTCAGTAAACTTAATTTAAATTAACTACATTCAGTGTGCTACTTGCCTTCCGAATACAAAAATATTTTAGCTTCTAGCTTCAATCAATAACTCACTGCAAGGAAATTAACAGGAACTAACTTACAGTAGCGTATTCTGAAACATTACAAAGCATAGTCATTTAACTCGAGACAATAGTCAGACCTGCCATCTGAAACTCTGTTAAATTCAGAATTCATTATAGGCCGTAAGTACAAATGATGTTCCTTGAAAGGGTTGCAAATATTCTTCACAAGCCATGATCCATTTTTCAGCAGAGTTGTGCCAAACATTTTTTGTATTTAAATAAAAATAACAAAAATGCACATTTTTGTATAGTCGCAACAAAAAATTGAGGGGGCAGAAGGGGAAGAACTGTGGGCTGAGATGAGTTTCACTTTACAGTTTTGGAACAACCAAAATTTAAAGTAAAATGAACATGGTAAGTGCATAGAACCACAGGAACCAAAACCAAAGAAAAAAGTTGGAATGGAATGTTATTACAGCTTTTATATCAACCAGGGCAGAAAGGTACTATCTGGCCCCAATCGCAACAGTACTTGAATAATGCATTTTGTAGTCATTTTTACATGTGATTCTCACCAGTGAGGCCATTACTGGAATAGTGTGTGTAATTTTTATGCCCACATTTAAAAAAAGATATTAAAAAATCATGTAGGGCTCAGTAAAGCAAAATAAGAATGGGTCATGGTGTGACAAACTAGTCTTAGAATGACAGAACAGAAAAACTCAGTCTAGTTATTTTATCCAAGAAAAAGCAATTAGGTGACTTGATAACAATTTGCTAGTGATTAAATGAGAAGACTTTCAATAGTGAATAGTGTTGAACTTTTAATTAAAAAAGGTAAGATTCAAGAACTAATAGCTAGAAATGGAAGCTTGACAAATTAAGAATAAAAATAAGGTGCCTTTTTTTAGGATTACCAAGGTAATAAAAAATAACTTACAAGTGCTATTGTGAAATTATGCACCACTTTAAGCCATTGAATGAAAATGTCTTAAACTATTTTTTCTAAATCCATGAAAAAGGGGTTAACATTAGGGTTATTGCAATAAGATTTAGAATAAGACTGTGTTAACCTCAGTCACAACGTAATGAAAAACTGAATGGAAAATTTCCCATAAAAGTCAGTATATGAGACCAACGGATGACAATGCAAGCTGATATTTTCTATTTGTAAGAAATTTATAATGAATTTTTTTCATTCTGCTCTAAATTCCATCAAAGTCGATATAATTTTTCCTGCTGACTTGAAAAGATGTAATGTAAAGTAAGTTTGGGGACTTATGAAAATCTTACCCTTACTGTCACAAAAGCTGATATTTGACAAAGAGTTGTTTGCTTTTTTTCCTTTACATTCTTAAAATAATAAGTTTCTCCTAATAATATTATATTATATATATAAAATATATATATAAAATTATATATATAAATAAAATAATATCTATATAAAATAATCAGTTTCTCCTAATAATCCTAATAATAGTTCTTCCATAAGATACTTTTACTTCCAGGACAAAGTAACAATGCACGCAGCCTAATTAGAAGCCCTAGAAAATAGTCTTTAAAGCCATATTTCTTGCAGCACTACTCCTTTCTTCCAGAAGTATTCCAGATCATATGGTTTACTGACTGTCATAAACAGAAGTGGAGTGAGAAACCCCTGCTTTATCCATCAGTGAAGCACAACCATCCTCGAGCGCAGGATAACAAAATTTCCCAGCGGTCTGTTCTGAAAATTACAGATAATTTGATTTAGTTATCTGGATTAGCAAAAGCAATCATCTTGCAAGGATATGCAAATAAACACCAACCAAATTTTGTTTTTACTGAAGAGCAATCAAGAACTTTATACTTGTTATCCCAGAATGCAGCAGTAGTAACCCAAAAACAAACTCACCGCTACTATAAAAGAGGTACTCTGTATCACCAGCAGTTGACAATATTAAATCAAGCTGAAGTTAGGACATAAAATCTCTTCTAGAGGAGGGCTGATAGTGACCCATTTTTAGACTCAGCTTGTCAGGATTAAGATGGCTTTCCCTGTGTATCTTGCAATGAGACTAACCAAGCTACCAGAGGTTAACACAGGACAATGATTCAAGTTATGCAGTCAATTGAACAAAAGTTCCTCTCAAATTAGTGGGAGTTCTGCTCAGCTGAAGGACTTAGAATTTGGCCCAGTAATAGAAGGCCCTACTTTAATGAAGTTATTCATTTTTAGCCCTAAAGCATTCCTCTTCCTTAGTGGAGTATGCCAAGAAAACTAAAAAACTGAACAGCACAGAAGTAGTTTAAACTTTAACAATGCTTTACAGTGACGCAGGAAGGAATCTCAAAGCTCTTTAGAAACAATGGCATGATCTGCAACTGGAGCCAGAGAATTCAGAATATAGAAAACTTACAGATGTGCTTTTCATTGGGACCATCCCCTGTTCTGGTACACTGAAGTTGTTTCCATGTCTCATACTCCTATGCAAAGTGCTTAACCTAACCACTTAAATCTCACTGAAGTTATTGTTAGTTACCTGCCAAATGCTGTAAATGCACAGCTGGAAAGTTAGCTGTTTATTTCTTACATATTACTCAATTGCAGTTAATATATTTCTACTTTTCATATATAAATTCATTAAACGGTATGTTAACATTACTGCTTTGGCCTCAGTTCAATGAATACTTAAAATTTATCTGATTTTTATTATATAGATAGAGCTTGGATTCAGTTGGTCCGTAATACGTAACACCAAACAAACCATGACGTTACTGTACACAGATGTCAGATTTAGTTCAAAACCAAACAAAATTACTTTAAAAGCTTTCAGAAACTGTTATTCATATTTTTTCAGGTTTCTTTCCTCTTAGTTTTGTTTTTTTTTTTTAAATATATTCTGCCAGTTTAAATCCTTTCAAGTTATTTACATGTAGCAGTATGCTTGACTGACTTACATGTTCTTTCTTGTTTGTTTTTTCCTTCTCTTGGCATGTGGGGAGAGGTTGCTGACTTCATTCTTCCAAGCCTATTTGGTTTTGTGTTTTTACACAGACCTGCACAACCTTTAAGTTCAGGGAAATGTGCTGATCTTGAAAAGGAACAGGGCAAACTTCCTCTGAGATCTCCATCTCATGGAGAGTGTAGCAGGCATAATGATACTTTAGGGATGAACTTAATGGGAATCCACACTTTTGAGTACTTGACTTTAAATTAATACCTATGTTTTTAAATTACCGAAGTACAAAATTGGCAACATCAATTAAGTCGCACTATTTTGATATCCACATGAACAATAAGTAGGGCTGATACATGTTACTGCATGGCACAGACCACTGTCATTTAGAAGAGGAAGGAAGCTGGTAGTTGATTGTTCTTACTGATCTTGATTTCAGCCTCAGTTATTCCCAGCTGCATCATGAATTTGTTAACCAATTCTAGTCTCTCTCTGATCAAATCTTCTTGCCTAACAAGTCCTTGAGTTTACCAGGTTATATGGTTAGATTTTTGATTGGCTTCATCTCATGTAACAGTTGCTGTTTTGTGACTACTCATCTGCAGGGGATTACGTTTTTATTTACATGATAGAGTGATGTAAGCATTTCTACAGCATGATTAATCTTTTTAAAGACAGACTATTGAAGCAAGTCCGAATCTGGAAGTCTCAGTAACACTTTTTAATGATTGAAAGGAGCCTCGATGGTCAGCTCCATTTTTAGTGTTGACATTACAGATATCTAAAGTTACATAAAATCAATTCCATTCTTCGTGGCCAAATTATATGTGCAAAAAAGGTGGTCTATAATTCAGTGAAGGAAGTACAGGCATACAAGAAAAAAACCCTATGACCAACCCTAATAATTTTCAACTAATATATAAGGGGTACTAGTGGACTATTTGAAAGTTGATGTTTACCAACCATGGCTTATCAACAAATATCAATACTAACAGACTGTTGATGGAATTAAAAAATTATATATAGTTGATGTAAAGGTGAGTGCATGACTGCTAGTAATTATAAGTGTAAAATAATTCCAGCTGCTGACTATATAAGCTAGCGTTCCCTGTCCCTGCCATAGACAAGCATTCTTACTCCAACTCTTGTGCTAATATCTGCATGGCTACACTGTCAGCAAACTAATTCAGCCAAAAATTTAATATTCCTTATCTGGATTAGTTGTTTAACAGTCAAGAAGCAGAAATATGCCACCATTGTCTAGGGATAGGTGAGGTCACCCATTCTGGCAGAAGCATCTACTTAGATCATCTTCAAATGATTGTGAAAGCACAACCTTAACTACATGCAGAGAACTAATTCTCATGATCTTCTGCATTGCCACAGCATGTAACCACTCATTCTCAGATTCGTGCTAAAATGCAACGTAAAGCTTAACACTTAGTGTCTTTTCTTAGTGTCTAAGAAGCCATCTGACAACTGGAGAAGGACCAAAATAGCACTGAAGAGGTGAAAACTTTAGTGTTCAAGAGTAAACAGAGTCAGATCTGGGAAGAAGTTACGTGAATAAAAACTGCTGCCAGAACAACTCATAACATCCTGAAATTTTTGTTCAAAACAGGAAGAAAATAGACATTCATCATAAAGATCACCATTTGACAAACTTTATATCCCCATTCCAAAACACAAGTGCTTAAATTTTCTCACTAAAATAGTTGCAGTTGTTTTTCTTGGTTTCTTAGAAAGAACTGTACTATTCAGAGTAAAATTTGCTCCAAATAATTCTGTTTGAGGTAGATACATATCGCTGAAAAGTTTCCTTAAATACTTACAATTCAGCTACTGAAAAGAAGATTTTATGAAACATGTCTGAAAACTTTAACACTAGGTAATGTTTCAAGTCTCAAAAATAGTACTTTTATTGTAGAAAACTGTATGAAAATGCTATTGTTGAAGTGAAAACTGAGATGTGCATTAAATACCGACTTTTTAAGTGTTCTTTCTACAGACACTACATGAGCATCTATAGAAATATATATGCTGAGTACTATTCAACAATAATTGGGTTAGGAATTGGCTGGATGGCTGAGCCCAAAGAGTGATGGTGAATGGTGTTTCATCCAGTTGGTGGCCGGTCACCAGTGGCGTCCCTCAGGGATCGGTATTGGGTCCAGTCCTGTTTAATATCTTTATTGATGATCTGGATGAGGGGATTGAGTCCATCATCAGCAAATTTGCAGATGATACCAAGCTGGGAGGAAGAGTTGGTATGTTAGAGGGTAGGATGGCCCTACAGAGGGACCTGGACAGATTGGAGAGCTGGGCTGATTCTAATGGGATGATGTTTAATAAGTCCCAATGTTGGGTACTTCATTTTGGACACAACAATCCCATGCAGAGCTACAGACTGGGGACAGGGTGGCTGGAGAGTAGTCAGGCAGAAAAGGACCTGGGAGTGCTGGTGGACAGGAAGCTCAACATGAGCCAGCAGTGTGCCCAGGTGGCCAAGAAGGCCAATGGCATCCTGGCCTGCATCAGGAATAGTGTAGTAAGCAGGACCAGAGAAGTTATCATCCCCCCGTACTCGGCACTGGTCAGGCCTCACCTTGAATACTGTGTCCAGTTCTGGGCCCCCCAATTTGGGAAGGATGTTAGGATACTGGAATGTGTTCAGAGGAGGGCAACGAAGATGGTGAAGGGGCTGGAGAACAAGCCCTATGAGGAGCGACTGAGGGAGTTGGGGCTGTTTAGTCTGGAGAAGAGGAGGCTCAGGGGAGACCTCATTGCTCTCTACAACTACCTAAAAGGAGGTTGTAGTCGGGCAGGGATTGGTCTCTTCTCTCAGGTGACCAGTGGCAGAACCAGAGGGCATGGACTTAAGCTTCGTCAGGGAAAGTTTAGACTTGATATGAGGAAAAAATTCTTCACTGAAAGGGTGATTGGCCATTGGAATGGGCTGCCCAGGGAGGTGGTGGAGTCACCGACCCTGGAGGTGTTTAAGGGGAGCCTGGATGAGGCACTGAGTGCCATGGTTTAGATGATGGTTGGTGTTAGTGTTGGTGTTAGTGTTGGGTTATAGGTTGGACTTGATGATCTCAGAGGTCCTTTCCAACCTTGTGATACTGTGATACTGTGATACTGTGATACTGTGAATAGTAAGCACATCCCATATAATACTCATCCTTGCAAAGAAGATACAGAACAACTGATACTCACAAATGGCCCTGTGGACTAAGAAAATAGAACTATCTTGGTGCAACTGCTTATGAACAAGTGAAGCTACACCTCAAAAATAACTTCTAACTTCATCTCTCATGTCCAAAAAAATAAATACAAATTATTAATAATTTGTATAATCATACGGTTTATGGTGTCCAGTAAGGCACTGCATGGACATATTGAAAACGTAGCCCCTGCCATCAAGAGCTTACAGTATTAAGTCTGACCTATTTATCATAAAGATGATGATCCAGATAGTCACAGCAATTTACTTGACATACTGTTTTGACTGCATGCTTCTCAAGAACATACATCATTTCAAGATTTTATAGGAAACATACTGGTAAAATAAAATTTACCACACACTCCCCTCTAAGGCTGAGGAGGGCCTAAGGGCTAATCAAAACCAGTACAGGCCTTTTAGCAACACATCTGAATTAATCAAGTCATCCCTCTTGTTTGTTGTTAATGTTTGGACAATCTAGCTTCTCTGCAATATGTTTTTGCCGCCTGAGAAGAGGACAGGGAGCCAGAAACTCCCTGAGTTTTGATCCTGGCTCTGACATTGGTTTTCTCTGTGGCTTTGGGCAAGGAGTCATTGTTCTATAGCGAAATGCTTGTATTGGCAAGATGATGAACTACTGTAGATGATCTAATAAAATTTTTCCATCTTTAATTTCTATGATCCTGTAATGCTAACAACCTATATTTCAGTCTCTCATCTAAAGAGAGGAGATAAATACCTACCAAGTTTGTCTGCACACAAAGAAGCATTAAAGTTATAGGACACAGGACTTCACAGGACTGAAGCTACAATGTATAGTTACTATTTTGTTTAGTATCTTTAAATAAATCTTTAATTGTTGATTAGTAACACTGATCAACAGCATCACCTACAGGGACTGCATAACACAAGGTGAAACTCAATAGTCTCCTTTACTCTTAACTAATCCTTGTCTTAGCTAGAGTTTGTTGGAAAAAAAAACCCCTCTTTCTGTAGCAATTTAGGGACCATTCTGTTGTGTTTAGGCCTTGTTTCGCTAGAAAGTTTCAGATGAGTAAAACTACCACCAAACTCGCCAACGGTGGATTTTTTTTCTTCTGGGAAAGGTAAAGGAAAGAGATAAGCACAATAGGGTAAGGTTCCTACAGTGACGCTCATGCCAATGCATACAATGACACAGTCATTGTAAGAATGCCTGCATTCCCCAGCTGTTACAACCAGCTCAGTTACACTCACTGGTTGCTCATTGAAAATGGAGGTTCTTATGTGTGACCTAGGTAACAAACGGAAGAATAATAGCTTCATGATTAGGATAACTCCTGAAAGGTTCTATAATAACAACATGCAACTGAAAAAAAGGTATTAAAATTTCTAGGTTCAGAAAGACAGAAGATACGCAATAAAATGAAGGGTCCTGCACAAATAATTAGCTCCATGTTATAGTTTAGCTGCTATGTTCACTGTTCAACAAACATCAGAAATACTAAATATTATAGTCTACTGCTACAGACTTCATTCTGCCCTTTCAATGTATATGCAAGAGTCAGAGGTGGGGCTGCTGCTGATAAAACATAATAAATCTCGCTTATCAACCGTAAAACACTGAATGTATCACATGAAAGGAGACAAAAGAAAAAAGTAAACCAGAATATGTTTCAGTGAATGGACTTTCTCAATCACAGTGAAAACTGGCTTTCTCACACCAGGCAATGCTACCTTTATGGGACTGGTTGCTACTGAGTTGTGTCACTGTTTGGCAGGGATTTCCCTCTCATTGCTTTGGCAGGCTATATTGGTGTTTCCACAACTGCATTTTTTTATCTTAAACTACTTTATTTGATAAAGTATTGCGCCTTGGTCCTGTCTCCATTGCTACACATCATATCAAGGTCGATAAAACAGAATGTAGAGCGACCCTTGCTGGAATGGTGGCAATATCTTTACAGGTCTAACTAGTCAGAGGCTCTTTATTCTCTATGTGGAAATCAGGAGAGAGTACTATAGAGAATATAGAGATAACTAGAGATAGCTTGTTACTGTTGCAGGAGGATATGGTGATTTGTAACATGAACACTGCAAGACAGCATTCTATCAAAATGACGGGGTTAAATAGGGACACAAATATGATTAACGCCTCTCTCCAAGTTACAGCACTTAATGTGTCAAAAGCCAATGAGCTACCCTTTGCAACCAAGTGACTATCCTCACATGAAAACATATTGATGATACATTTCTCTTATAAACTGAAATTGTGCCAAATTACTTTTGGGTCCAGAAGAGATCTCTTTGCCATAGTATTTTAATAGAAATATATCATTTTTGTCAATAGCAACTTGCTACCTTAAATTAGTCTGTAACATTATGATGTTATCATGAAAAATACATATAGTTACTTTTATTTACAGCAAATATTGGTGGACTTGTTGGGTTAAGCAATCAGGCCAACTACAGAGGAATGGTTGGTTAAATAATTATCACATTTTCTTAGAAATGAATACATAAGCCTAAAAACATATCACAGTTAAAAGCTATTTCAGTCACTGGAAAGCAACTGAAAGACATCTAGAAACTTCTGGAAAAGGAGACCCCTCCCCCCTGAAAAATTCACTTCATGCTAGTCACAAGAAAGTTATTATCCAAGCTAGGTCACTGACAAGAGATGTTATTAATGATCCCATTGAAATTACTAATGCATTTAACAATCACTTTGCAAACTATAATATTATATCCTGGGAGAACAGTGAATCATGCTGGTTACTTGGATGAAGATCAAATAAGATTAGGATGAAAAGATCAGACTCTGAGAACGTTTAGAATACTTTGTGATTAATAAAAATTAAATGCCAGAACTACTTGTTTTGTATTTAAATCCACAAAAGAGTATTGACTGGACTTTACCACATGATTCATAATTATACAATAACTTTGAACACCTTTGCACACAAAAAATATTAACATTAATGCAATATAAGGATGAGTCTACTGCAAATGTAATACAGGAATACGTTATAAGTAATTGTTATAAGCAAATGTAATACAGGAATATTGTATGCAGATGATGCATAACTGAAATCTCTCTTCAATTCACAAAATTTGCCTTGCTAATACATAACCATTATGGCACTTTGCAGTCAAGAATTTCTTGATCTGTCTGTTTACTACCCAAGTAATTTAACAATGAATAGCCTAAGTTTCCTATCTGATCACGTGATAATAAAATACTGTATGTATATAGATTTTATATATCTTACAACTTATGGTAAGACTTGCAGCCCATTATTCTGTAACAATCCTAATTAAATTGCAAAAGATCTTATTACATTTTAGATCTGGTATGGACAAGGAATAAGAGTCTGCTGGGAAATAAAAATGTAATCAGAGGTAAAAGAGGTAAATTCTTGGAATTATTCTGTCAAGAATAATTTGGCCATAGTGAAATCCACAGAGGAAATGAATAGTGAACTAAAATTCAGTTTTCCTCAACCCTCTTTAGTTCACGTCTCATTTCTTTCAAAAAAATCCATTGTGCCTAATCACAGCATGGCTCTAAAACAAGCCATCATGAAGCTGCATGTTTCATTTGCCATTCAGAGCACCACCAAGATAGCATATATTTCATGGTTGCAAAGGGCATGACCAGACGCACTCCCAAATTCTCTTCCAACCTGATTTTCTTGTATATCCAAGTCCAACAGTCATGTGCCTCCTGTTTTCTTTCTTCTTATTCTATTTACTTTGTCACCTGTGCTACCTGTGCTAGCTCATTTTGTCACCTTTTCATGTATGAAAAGATAAATTTGCCCTATGCCATTTTCTTCTCTTATTTGTTTACTTTCCTTTTAGGTCTTGCATCATACTTTCTGGAGTCCTAACAAATTACATACAGCACACTGGAAACTTATTCCTCTGTTGAAATGAACTTTTGTCACTACTCACAGTCACAGACCTGCCCATATATTTCTAAAATCTGACCACCGTTCTAATCCAGGTAGATGGTAACAGAAATAGATTATTCACCAAACAACATCCCACGTGCAGTTAACTTCTCAATATGCCATAAGTTATGGAACACCTGTCAAATACTTGTTGTCACAAGTACTAACAGGTCAACAACCACAGCTATTTTCTGGAATGTTTTCCAGTAGAAATTTCATCAAATGCCTGTGCGTTGGCCAGTTGTCTCAGCTCTTACTGCTCTAACTGGCCTCTCAGCTAAAAAGGAGGAACCTTGACATAGATAAGTGTGAGAATTTCATATTGCTGCTGCCTGTCATGAACATGGATTATGTCTGTCTAGAATACAAAACAAAACTGGGAAATATAATTATTTAATTCTGCTTATAAGATATATTTTAAAATACAACAGAATAAGTTTTCATTTTGACCATATCTATGACATCACTAGTGGGAACAGAATACTATTAAAAGAGAAAGAGCTTTTTGCAAGGAAAACATACAGTTCAGCAGTTAAAGAAACATACAATTGAATGTATTGTTGAACAGAGATACTACCTAACCACATAGTAATTTACTCTGCTTAAATGAGTGTGGAATTAATACTGCAAACCCCCTAATACTCACATATAAAAACAAAGAGGTAAAACCTCAGTGCTACAGGTATTTCCCTCCTTCAAGCATGCATTTTCTAATCATTATCCATTCTTTAATTATAACGAATACTCAGAGGTAATTATCATATTTCTGTAATGACAGAGAAGATACACTTACTAAGATAGGAGCATAATTTGATATTTATGAAATGCTTCTTTATTTATGAAGCATCTGTCCAGAAATTTAATTCTCCCCGCTGCAGTGTTTCATCACAATTCTAACACAGATGAATAATGAGCAAGACTTCTATCTAGACTATTAAATTTGAAAAACGAATACCCTTTGATGAATCCAAACCACCACCTCACCCAGCTACTGTATGAAGTTCTTAGTACTTTCGTTTATTTTTGTGTTTCCTATTTCAGTCAGAGAGGTTAAAATAGGAAAGCCAAAAATCTGGAAAAGAAACAAAATGAAAGAGGGACAAGGGAATGGGTGTGGGAAACATAACAGAGGCTAACCAGCAAAAGGTTCAGATTACAGTGCATAAAGAGGCCAGAGAAATATTGAAAAAAATATTAAGTTTATAATATTGGACAGAGAATTAAAAAAACCCAAACAACTAAAGAAGCTGCATAAGAATAGATAGACAACAGCTGTGGGAGAGAGAAAAGAGAGAAAGAATAGGAAATGCCAGACCTTGTTCCCACAGAAATCAATGGCAAATCACTTGTTGACTTCAGTGGGAACTGGAGGGGCCCACAGTGAATGAAAATTCATTGCCATGAGGCTGGGAAAGGGAGGAGAACTGGCATTAACAGAAAAATGTACAAGGGTAGGGAAAATAAAAATTGAGAGTAGTAATTGAGGCCTGAGGTGACATAGTCAGAAGAACAATCCATAGCCAAGGCTGTTAGGGAGCTGAAGGCCATCAGCACATCGCAGGACTGAGGCCCAAACTCAAAAGCTCTCCTAGCTTTTGTAATCAGAGATCCTAGAATTGGAATATTTGCATCATAAGTGATTTGGGAAAGATTTTTACTAAATGTCAGATCCTGCCACCTTTGCTTCACAGCAATTTGATGTAGAAAACACTGGGACAGTTTTTCAGGTAAGCTGCTGTTGATCGCAGTTAACGGAGTAAGAGTGGCACCAGGACTGTTTGAGACATTGTATGTAGCACAGGAACTGATGCCTAAGGTTGCTTAGCACTTTTGAACTCATAACCCTGCTTTCAGGCACCAAATGTGTTACTAAATTTCAACTACCCAGACACTTCTGCTGTGCATCTTGTAATACTTTTTCTCTCTCTTAGCTGCTGAAAAAGTTTGAGGTGAGCATATCCCAAACTTTTCAGAAATCCAGAGACAGATAGAAGGAACTGTGTTTGGGGTACGTTTCTACTTTTAGACTATGACTTTCTTAATCTTTACCTTAGAACACCAGTTAATCTACTACTCTCTTAATTTCTTCATGAGTTAGCAAAGATTTGTTAAGCACACCAGCAAAGTATGTGTATCCATTCCCCCCTAGTGGAAGATAAAAGCCTCCTGCTACTATAAATTAAGTTGTTAGCTCAAGAGCTAAACAGCTGTGCTATACCTTTCAAGAACCCAGATCCACTGATGACACGTGTGAGGATCCACAGTATTTTTCAGGATTGAAAGTTCAGTGTTTTTTCAGTCTAATTTTTGTTCCTGTGTTGTTACTGCAATGTAATTTGCTTTATGAAGTTGTGATGTGTCTCTTGTGTAGATGTATATGGATAAAATCAAAGTCCATGATGATGCAATCCTTCTAAGTGAAGCCAGGTTTTATTTAATGCATGGTACCTACGGTTGTCTGGAGTATGAAGAGAGCTACCAGAGTCTTGCCATGCTGCGTAACATTGATACTGGAACATGCAAGAGGCAGAGGAATGTCCTCAAGGCTAAGGATGTTAAAACTTCCCTGGGTAAATGGATTCCGAGTGCGGCAGCTCTTAGGTGCTGTTGTGAAAGTCAGAAGATCTGAAACTCTCTAAAGTGGACAAGGTGGTTGCTTTTTGTTTCTTGTGCAGCATGAAACCTCACAGCAAGTGTACTCAGCTCTTGCTGCTGTAACTGAGGTCAGTGAGACAAAAGAGGTCTCAAGATGAGCTCTACTCTTTGTTTAGACTGTTCAACTCACCTATGTCAAACTGGCCACCTTATGTTCTTTCACCACTTTAGCTATAGTCTGTCATAGTTCTGTCATGATAGTTGTCTCTACTGGATAGGTCTGCCACTAAAATAGAATAATATTTTTAAAGTGCTATGGACAGATTGAAAGGAATAAAATAATGACAGTAGGTCTACATGTAAATTTAAGCCAGAGCCTACTTCTAATTCCGAGATCCTCTAACACTTTTTCCCATTTCTACACAATCTTGGAAATACCTCATCCCCATAAGAGTCTCAATTATTTCATAGCATAACAAGTACCTAAAATTCTGCTTCTGTACATCTACAGAGAGGTATGTCAACTGTGAAAAGGGCTTATTTAAACATACAAGTTTTCCTCAGGCTGATTTTAATGTAGGAACTCCCATCTACATCTATTAAAAAGCTTGCACCCCCTAACTAACTGGCCACTAAGGTGGTGCCTCAGGTTAGGCAATAGTCTAGTCAGTACGGCATTTCTCAGGGATGTAGGAGGTACAGACTTAGTTTCCCCATGCTTCTGAGGTGACTCATACTCAGAGATTCCACACAAAAGACTTTTGGGGAATGGGAGGGAGGGAGGGTAGAAGCACTTCTCCTTTTGAAACTGTGCCACAACAGGAAAGGATGATGTGCATTGACTTTCTGGACAAGTTGTTAGGTACAGGAAACAGCAGGGATGGATTAGAAAGCCCTGTGCTCCACTATAGGTTTTTCATCTTTTAACAGCATTCTGTCTTAGGAAAAAAGCAAAATAGGTATTCCCTATCCCAGGAAGCAACTGCTCACTCATTTCCTCCCTCATTCTCAACTGCATGTTCTAGTGATTAAATTAAGGATTTACGGTTCATCTTGTCCTCTTTCTTGCCTGATCAAGTAAAACTTGAAAGCTCTTTTGAACTGTGGAATGGCTGTTGAGTACACATTTGACTCCCATATCATAGAGAGATGGAAATTAACTAAATCTGGATTTCTAATGTGCAAGTGAATGCTTAACTAGTAAGCAACTGTGTCACCAACGTCACCGCAACAGCACCATCAACTCCTTTGCTACTTCCTCCTCTAGTCAAATTTGGGAATAATAATGTTCTCTACACCTTACTGAAAGCAGGAACTTAGGTTCCTCATCAAGAGCAAGAGACAATGTTTTTGTGCAAAGTGCAAGTATGTGCCCTCCTGTACGCTTGAGTAAGATTCTTAAGTTTCTGTGGTGGAAAGACTTAAAATGTGTTTTTGCTTGCAATAATCTTCTATGAGTCATTTCTGGACAGTGGTCTATTCAACTCAAAATCAGTCTGTATAGTCCTCTGAAGTATCTTTATTCTCCCTTTACATCATATACCGAGTCTGGTCACATAGCTCCAGGTTTCTGGAATAATGTCTAAGATCACATATTCCTTTTGAACTTTTGAACATTGGCACCAATGCAAGAGCCCAGTAGAAATATTTCTGCGCACAGTAAAATTCTATATTCAGGTTTAGATGGCACATTTTAAATAATGCATGGGGTCATATACTGAATAATGAGACTATGAAGAACTACTGAATAAAGACCAAACTTCAATGAGCACCATTTGTCACAGCCATTAATGAGGCTGGAGTTCTGTAGGAAAGTGGGATGTGGTTGCTTAATTAAAAATGCTCTGTAATTGAAATTGGTATCATATCACATGTATGTCCAGTCTTGCAGTTGAATTTTTATGAAACTTTGATTTAGCAGCAATTTAGGATTTATTGAGGTAGAACACAAAATTAAAATATATAATTTCTAATAACACAATCATTAGTTGATTAACAAATGATTCAAAGTGATTCAACAGGATTTGTTATAACCAAACCAGCAAATTAATTACAGATATGAAAATGACAAGGTTCATATTGTACTTACTATAAGATTAAATCTAATCATTCACACAATGATATGCACATGTAGATAGATAGATAGGTAGATGGATGGATAGATAGATAGATAAATAGATAGGTAGCTAGATATCCAAACACATAGAGTTATATTTATAGCCAAAATTCCCCTCCTCTCAAGTTGTTGAAATACTCATTTTCAAAGAGTCACTATTCTCAACGTTCACGTATTAAGTCATGAGGAGCCTGGTCTCATCCTTGTACTCATTTGCCTTAGCACATGACCCCAAAAAGCATCTCAGCAAATTTATGTTGAAAAAGAAACTACACTGTTTGCAGTTCCTATTTGCTTAATAACCTTTTGCAAAGTTTTTTTTGTAGATATCAAATTAAAGAAGGAAAATTTTTGAAGATGATATAAGGTTAAATTGTAGATATAGGACATCTATACAACCACGGCATAAGAAACAGATAATACAATGTACTGCCTCTAGGTCTTTTGAATTTGTCTTGGATTTGATTTTTTTTTTCTTCAAATGATTCAAAAATACCTAAGATGACCCATGCATTATAATTAATAGACTGAGAATGTTGTACTACACTGATAATCTTACCCATTTTACAGAACTTTCTTGAGGCTTAATGAGTTTATTGACCTGGTCTTGCTTTCTTCATGCACTTTCACAACTGTTTTTGTACAACTGGAACTTTTAGATATGCAAGAAGCATATACACAGTTGTAATACATGAAGCAGGTTTTGGGATCTTCCCATAAAATTATTTTGAAAAGTAAACTTCAACACCGCATACGTTGTGATTTTAGCTTAACTCTCAGTACAATCTTCTTACTGCCATTGCTTATATACTTTACCCTAGTCCTGTCAATTCCCAGGCTGTCATTTTCAAATCAAGTGTCAAAGATTCCCAGTGGTCTTTATTAACTCTTTTGGTTTTTTGAAAGACCAGAGATGAAAGCTGAGTCTGTGAGGTATTATCAGATGGGAAATATTAATTTACTAAAGCAACTGAGCATTTGGAGTAAATTTGAAAACAGAACCATCTGTTATATAAACTAATCCAATAGACTCCACACTTTGTATAGCCAGCCGCTGTCAAGTAACAGATTATGAAACCAAGTAATAAATCTTAATTCAAAAAATGTTTCTCCTTTTGAAACGTTTGAGAATTTATTTATCCTTTCTTGTTTAGATGTAAACTTGCTGCAAGTTGGCAGAACTCTGACATGTAGGGGGTCTAGTATTCACTCACATTCCTATGGGAGGCTGTGTATGAAGTCTCATAAAGGTCAGTTGCAAGGCAAGTCTTATGATACGAGCCTCTATTGTGCATCACTTACTCTGTGCACACCATGTGTAAACTGATGGGTCTGGTTTTGATACAGGTTACCTCAAGGCGCTGAAATTCAAAACAATGACTGTACACACCTTTATTGAGACTAGTCAAAATAATGAAAAAAATCTTACTTGCAGCCAAGATTTAAATAAATGTTTCAGGAATCTATTTGTCCTGGGTTGTAATCCCTGCTAAACACAAACACTCTTTACAACAGTAAGGATTTAAATGGACTCTAACCAGGCAAATTTTCCCTCTTTTTGATATGAAGGTTACAGATCCACGTATCAGCAACTACCAGGTTTCTTACAAGATGCCAGAAATCACTCTATCCACAGCATCCAGTTCAACACATGTAACATGACAATTCCTGTATCTAACACATTTTATCTCTGCCCTTTCCTCCACTCCCCCACTTCCCCCCACACACTAAAAGAAGTTGTGTAACCCACTTTCCTTCTTTTTATACTAATTTATGAACGTCAATGTAACACTTTAATACAGGAAGAACTTCATATAACTGAATAGAACAGAATACGATAGCATGTTTAGGAAGGATCTCAAGCAAGACGTGTTTCCTAAGTACAAGAAGGATTTTAATATTTGGTGTGTGATACCCCTGTCCAAAATAGAACAATTGTCACATCATATTAGAGTAAAAATCATATACTGGTAGTTTCTGTGAGGACATTTTGCTTTCCTCATTTTTGCCTTCAGAATATATGAGCTATAGATTTGCCAACAGGTATAAGAAACATTCTTATGTGGTTAGCTAATTATGAAACCCAAAAAAAACCTGAGATATTGCAAATTCACGGGGGTTAAGGTTGCTTTGGCTTAGCTCAGGCCGCAGCATGATGACGTAAGCCAACAATCACATTAAAGAGGGGAAGAAATTTTTCAAAGCCCTGTGTTGATACACAGTGAAAAAACCAGAAATACTGGAAGAAGTTTCTAAACATGCTATTGCCTCCTCATCCTTTTATGAAGAACAATACATTACTCCTCAAGGCCTTCTACTGCTTTCAGGTATCCCATCTGAAGAGTGATTTGCTAACTGTTATGAACAAAGGAAGAAGACTCTTTTCCTAGTATGAAACGTCTGACTAAATGTATGTAATTGGACAAATTCTACAAAACTTTATAGCTTTCAAAGGAAGAACTATACTGTTGGCAGAACTTTTTTTTAATAACTTTTTGTTTCGCTGAACCCACCACAATCAAGGACTGATTAATCTATTCAAGTACTCTCCAAATCCATTAATCACTCAGACTACTTAATTCACTGTCCAAGATAGTCTTCGGGAATACAGTGTACAATTGTTTTTCACGTAGGGGAGCATTTTCTGTTGGAGTAACATCACTGACAATCTGATTATGGTAGTGATTAAGTGATTCAGAGTTATAGCATCCAGCCTTTTATCATCCGTCTGTATTTCACAATTAGGTATGAATTTCTGCTTTCCTAGCCTGCATGATTTAGGCACATTCTACATGGACTTTTCCAAAAGGTTGCATATTCTTAAAAATTCTAAGTAGCAAAAAAATGTAAATGGAAAACTACTCAGAGACATCTGTTCTCCCCTCAATTTATTCAACAATTTCCCATTTGCATGTACACTGAAGGGAGAATAGACTCTGCAGAATGAAATAAAAATGTGTTTCTCGAACTAAATAAATTCCTTTATATATTGTGGCAAGACAAATAAATAAACCCAGAGATTTACAGACAGCCACCTTGGCTGACATTTCAGAGAGCTGGAGCCTCTAGCAATATTTTTTGCTTAACTCCATCCTAGCAAAGCCCTATCTCGTCTCCCAAAACTTTATTTCTCAACTCTCCCCTGCTCTCCTCTTTCAGGCCCACTTCCCAGTTTCTTTCTCTTTTTCCTTCCAAGGTGTGATTGCTCTCTTTGCTCCCCAAAGTCTCCTTCTTGATTGTTTTGTTCTGCTTTAATGAGTCCAAGGCTTTGCTCTACTCCAGAAATTGCATTTACCCTTTTTGTTCCCAAGCACATCTGTCTCCTCCAAGAATTCTCTCCTATTCTGACCTTCTTGCACTGTAAGATTTTTTTGCCAAGTTTATTTCCCTTCTGTCTTTCTAGTCTCTTTTTACTTCTCTACTTCTTTTCTACTCTCAGTGTACTAAAACCATACCACCGTTTATTTCCTTTAGCAGCAACAAGCGAGAGTTTGAGAATTCAGATTTGCAACCACAATAAAATAACAGTCATTATGGGTTTTTTTGACCCTACAACGTACAGGAAAGAGGAAGGCTTTCAAGAACTGACATAATCCAGACACCACTAAAACCAATAGAAATATTCCAGCCTCGTCTCTGATATCTCATCCATAGTCAGAAATTCCTATGGAAATGCCATTTTATTTTAAAGTTATGATTTTTAATTCAACAATGAAATATTCAATGATGAATGTAATAATGCCTACTTGCATAATTCAGGTTTAGTATAGTGGTGTCATCAGTATGCTAATTCTTACGAGTCTCTTGTCCTATAGAGTCACTATTTCTTTCATATGTACTCTGGCATATCATAAAAATTTAAATTTCTTCTGCCTCTAAAATGAGCAATGTTCCTAACTTTCCTTCACTGGTGGACTTTACCAAAAAAAAAGTCTACCAAAGCTTTTATTTTTTTGATCAAAACCTACATGGTTTAGGCTATTTGCAGGTCACTTTACATTTACTTTGCTGCTAATAAAGGAATTAATTTGTATCAGAGGAGAGGGGATTCATCCCTGTTCCCAGTGATGCTAATACACATTTTGCTATTTAATTTGCAAGAGAAAAGATTTGAAAGTAGGCCAACACAATGGATATTTCTTACTTAAATTCATTACTCTCCTAGCGTTCTATGCTACATTCCTCAGCCAAGCGAAATGCCTATTGACTTCCCGTACTGGGTCCATCTTTGTTATTTAGCAGATTAACAAAACCAGAGCGGTGCCATCTATTACTACTGAAAAATAACATTTGAATTCATCTTCCCCTTATTCACAAGATGACTCATACCACGCCATACACACTTCAATTTTGATTTATGTAAGACGTACATTTTAACATCCTTTCTGAGACTCGCAATTATTTAATCTATTTTTGTCACTCTATTCATTCCCTTATTCAAGCCATTTTGCATTAATAATCAGTCTCCATTCTTCTTCATTATTTAGTATTATTTGATATAATGGAGTGTGTGCCAACTATGACTTCTGGATGAAGCTTCTGGATGATTGACACATTTAATTCTGAAAGTTGAAACATAAAATTTCAGATTATGAAAAAAGCAAGATATTTGTAGAAATACAGACTAGTTTTGAACATCACAATTGTGACTATAGGCAAGTTAGTAATAACAGTATGCTTTTCCCAGATATTTGTATCCATGTAAGAAATAAATATATTCTCCCCAACAAGTTAATATTGAGAACTAGAAATGGAGCTCTTCTCATTTTTTTAAATACCTTGTTAGGTATGTCACAGGGAACGGGAGTTGTCACATTAGCAGAAATCTCTTCTATGAAGAGACAAAAATTAAATATCTTTTTTATTTATTAGTCAAAATATGTGTTCTGCTTTCCCTGTAGGACTATGGGTTCATAAAAACTGAAGAATGCTAAGACTTTTGCTTTACAAATCCTATATATGGTTTTCTATAAATAACTGAATGCCAAGATGACTGCCAAAACCTTCTCACCTACTAGGAAAAAAAAAGAAAATAGGTATATTCCACCAATTACTCTATCCATACTTCTCTGCTACTTGTATACCCAACAAAGTTCACACAAAGGCTAAATTCTAATGCAGTGTTTCAAAACAAAAATTTTGCCTGGTCAGACACATTTTCTGATTGTTTCAGTCATTAGACATCACATTTTGTACAGACATAGTAGTCTACATACTGTGTGGATAGAGCATGGAAGATTTAGTTCTTGGAGGTCTTTCACAGAGTCACTGAATCATTGGGGTTGGAAGGGACCAATGGATATTGTTTTTCAATCGTCTAATAATATCAGCTGTTCTTCCCTCATCCATCAACATTCTGATCTGAGCAGGGTCAACTAAAGCAGGTTGCTCAGTAACGTGTGCATTCTGGCTTTGAATATCTCCAAGGGTGAAAACTCCACAATCTTTGTGAGAAACTTCTTCCAGTCTTTGAACACTCTCACTATAAAAACCCATTTTCTTATATGTAATCTGAATATACTGTGTTTCAGTTTGTTTCCATTGCCCCCTATCATCTCACAGGATAGCACTAAGGAGAACCTAGCTTCGCCTTCTTTAGTCGTTCTCCCTCTTACCACTCTGGTGAGAGTTGCTCCAAGACTTCTCTACACCAGCTTTAACAATTGCAGCTCATTTTCTCTCATCCACATCTCAGGTACTACAGCCCCTAAATCATCTTCATGCCCTGTACTGGACTTACTCCAATATATTGTTGTTCTTTTTGTATATGATGGATTCCAGGACTGGAGTGGAAAAAGGGAAAAGGTCACTTCCCTCCACCTGCTGGCAATACTTTACCTAATACAGCCCAGGACACGGTAGGCCTTCTTTGTCACAAAGGCACATTCTTACCTCATGGTCGACTTTTTTCCCCCAGGATCCCCACTTCACCAGATCTTTTCTGCAAAGCTGATTTCCAGCTGGTTGGAATCCAGCTTGTGATAGTGAATGGGGTTATTCCCTCCCAGCTGCAGGACTTTAAATTTTGCTTTGTTAGAAAACATGAGATCCCTCTTGACCCATTTCTCCAGCCTGTCAAGGTCCCGCTGAAAGGCAGCACAACCATTTGGTGTATCAGCCATTCTAATTTTTCCTCATCTGCGAACTCGCTGTGGGTGCACTTTGGTCCCTTATCCAGACCGTAAGTGAAATTGTTAAATAGTTTCAACTCCAGTATCCAGTCCTGGAGCATACAAATAGTGACTATCCTCCAGCATGACTTCATACTGCTACCCTTTGATCCCAACAGTTCAGCCAGTCTTCAGTCCACCTCTCTGTCTGTTTGTCTTGTCCAAACTTCATCAGTTTGTCTATGCAGATATTATGGAATACAGTGCTGAAAACACGGATAAAGTCAAAGTAAACAATATCAGCTGCTCTTTCTTTTTTACTTTCTTGAAAACAGGAGTGTCTTTTCTGTCTGCCAGTCTTTAGGAATCTCAGCCAGCTACGGTGACGTTTCAAAGTTTTTTTATAGCAGCCTTGCAATGACATTGGCCAGCTACCTCAGCACTCTTAAATGATAATTTCCTCAGCAGTGTTATGATTAAGTTAGAAAAAACACTATCAAAGCATTCCTGTAGGTAATCAATTTGTATACATGGAAAACAAACCTTGAATTATCTGACATATGTGTTTTTTGGTTTGTGTTGTACTGATAAAGAATTTAAATCTACTTCAGGTGATTCACTAGCCATTCTCAGCAAAGCCAGTAGTTAGTTATTCTTCCTGTTCTTCCTAAAAGGATGAGAATATCACCTGATTTCAAAAAAAAATCCTGAAACAAAAGCAGAATAAAAGTTTGTTTCAATAAAATGGTGTCATTTTTTTAAAGTGTTCATAGTAGAAAAGGATTATTTATGTGAATGGTCAACAAGAGATAAGGCCAACTTGGCTGCTGCAGGTTAAATGTTAAGAAGTAAGCAAATAACTGAAAATCATGTTAGCAGATTTTTACTTCTCATCCAGAAAACATATAGTTTGAAGCAGTAACTACTCAGATCCGTGATCCTCATTATGACAATGCTGGCTGTTATTGGAGATTGCCATTTCATGTCAAAAAGAAATTTCTCTCATATATTTTAAATTATCTGTAAGAAGGTGTCAAATACCCAAACCAAAGAATATAGTTCTTATTTTCAACACAAATCTGTGCAAATTAGCTCCCTAGAACAGTCTTGCTAATCCTTCATTATTAAGCTAATACAGACATTGCAAAGATACATGTACAGTGAGCAAAGCCATATATTTTTCTTAACAGTAAATATATTCAGCATAACTGATCTCCAGTTCACGCATATTTATCACTTGTCACTGTTTCCATAACTTTATATCTGTTCTTTTCTGACTGCTTCCACAACTGAAACTCAAAAGTCATCAACCATGCTGGTGACACCAGGGAAACCAACGATACTCATAATCTTTTAAGAAGTTATATATTATCTTTCCTGTTTAAATTCTGTGATTCCAGTAATCCAATAAAATGTCTCACAATTAAGAACAAGGGATTGGGTATTTTTAATTATTCTATCTGCATATAATCAGCTTTCTTTGTAAGTTCTACCCAACCTAAAGTTTTCAATCTCTCTCAATAAGGGCTTAGACACATCATCAAGTTGCTCAGCAAATTATCATACAACGGATGACCTTGTTTTGCCAGTCCATTCTTAGCCAGAATAAATGGAAAGTATTGTGACTTAACTTAGTTCACATAGAAAACATCTTAAACTGAGACTAATTTTTGGTCATGCTAGAGTCTAGAAAGACCCACTTACATTTGCCACAGTTCAGCTAACAGACAGCAGCATGATAATACACCATAACCTCATCTGAAACCAGGGGTGGTAGAACAGCACTAACAGTATTGGACTTTCAGCTTTGCTGAAGATATAGAGCTTTCCAAGTTGTTTGAAAGCTCTTCTTATTTTTGTGTCTTCTGGAATATTTTTTGGGAGAAAATGTCACCCAAGACCTTCAATTAAATAAAAGTTAGTAACTGAACTAGTAGTCAGGATTGCCTTCTGTAGCGTGGAAGAGTAAGATTGAGAGTGTCACTACTCACACTGTATATATATACATATATGTATATTTACTCAGAAATGTACAGTGGCTATTTATTAATTAGAGATAAAATGCAGCTCCTAAAAGCATTCACTCTATTTCTCCCAGTTCCTTTTCCCTAGATGTTCAATCTAAGTCTCGATGTGGAGCTATCATTGAACTATAGGATCTCTGTGATCTTTCTGGATAACACTACGTGTAAAGTTCCCCACACCATAGAATATTTCACACATGATCGAGATTTTACTAGCACAATGTAAGGAAAAAAACCCACATAATAATATATTAAAGCATTTTGAAGTAAAAAATGGTTATACATTTCATGATCATTGAACTAGTTTAATTAATTTTGAATATTCCTTTTTTAGTTTTCTCAGATTCTAGAAGTATTAAAGCTCTTAAGTTCTATTTGGCTAAAATTTCACACAGTGGTAGGTTAAACCTTTTCAGTGATCTCAGGATTAGCCTTAGCTTTCAAAGCTCTTACAACAGAAAAATCTATAGTTCTTTCATCTGAGACCTTATTTGCTTTAGGATTATGAGATAATGCATCTGGAATAACATTCATTTATCCAGGTTTGTGGTTTAGCTGAAAGTCACTCTGAAGTCCTGTAATTGCAAATGACATCTGGCTAAACATGCACTTAGGTCAAGTTTAGACCTCAGCCACTATAAAGGGCTGTGGCTAGATAGCATGCTCAACTTGACACCTCCCAAATAGACGAATACAAGCCCAGTCCACACCAACGCAACAAGCTAAAGAAGTTATGCATTCTTTTTTGTTGTTGTTGTTGTTGCTGTTCCCTGTGGCTCAACATTTCCTTTCTACAGCCTTAAAGTTTTGTTTCAAAAATCTTTTGCAGTGTTTATATGGTGCTTTCCACAAGAACTCAATGCTGAAAAAACCAGCTCAAATGTATACCTGATGTTTCCTAGTGACAGTCAAACCATAAATCAGAATTTCAGAGCGTTAGCCACTAGTTCCAAAGGTTAAAAGCATATTGCATAATCTGAAGAGGCAACTAGTGTATGAGAGGAAAAAATAAACTACTTTGACAGTAAAAAACATAACAGAAAGTCTGTAAGTTCAAAATCAACTATTGTAAAATTCAGCTGTACTTTAGTCAAGCTGTAACAAAATTAGCGATCTACGGATCTGCTTACATCAGATGTTTAGATGAGACTTCCTGGTGACAGATCCTAGCTTCTTTCATCCTCATTACCCATTTTCTTGTACAGATGCATATGACCCTCTCTTATCATTATTTTCTTTGGATCTGAATGAGAGACTGAATTTCATCTCATAGTTCCTCCAGGAACAACAGCTAGTCAGTCTTCCTTTCATTTTTAAGGTTTCATACAGAAAATTGCTCTACATGAACCTGCAAAACTTACAAATCTCTTTTTGCATCTTACATCCATGCAGAACTGAAGCCTAATATATGAATGGAAGCTTAAACAGGATCCGTTCTAGTCTTCTCAACTATTTAATCATATCTGTATACTGACTGTAACACTATAGTGTTGAGTAAAGGCCATGAGAAATGTAAAATAGACTCTATCTGTCCAAAATGTAGATATTAGACTTTCAGTGAATACTTATTCTATCACATTAACTACTATTGTTAATTCGTTTGCTGCGTATTTTTCTTTCATGTTATTTTTTACTAACACTTCAGCAAGGCACTGAAGATATAGTGTCCTATTTTAACGCAACATAAAACTACAGTCTTTGCTGGCATCCCTCTTAGCCTAATTACACCAATAATCCCACATCTCAATATTTTCACTTTATCTCACAAGTTTCCTACTATCACTTCTTCAGTGGTCATTCCACACAAATCTGTTTCCCATTAGGTTTTGGGCTTCAGAGTCTTAGTATTAACTGAGTATCTTTGCTGGCACCCGTTATCACCCATGGCATTTAATCCCTCAGAGCAAAAAATCTTTTGTTTAATTAAAAGCAAAGCTTTTCCAAGAAAACTCTTGTATACCACCTTCTACCTGAAGTTTACTATTCCAAATGCTCAACATGGTTTCAATTAAGAAATAGACAGCAATGAAAAGGAAAATATATTATAATGAAGGCAGACAACCCACGGAAGTACACACTAACGAAAGTGAAGAACAGGACAAAAAACAGGAGAACTAAAAAAATACTTCCCACATTACCCAATATAAAGAAAGATAAATTAAAAAAAAATACATAGCAAGAGAGAAAAAAAAGGTACCACAAGCTCGCTATTGGAGCAGTAAAGAAAATCAGCTAAGCATTTTATTTAAGTTTGGCAGGAGTGGGACTGTAATACCTGATTCAGCTTGACTTTGGAGAACTCTCAAGCTATTTCTACAATTTTCTGCTTCTAAAATGTGTGTTTCTTTTGAACATGTATTTTCTATTCCTTGTATGCTCTCTACTCACTCCTACTGTTTTTCTTTTAAGGTGGCCTTTTATGTTATCACTTTTACAGTTCTTTCCTACTCCTTCTCCCCAGAGCATGTTTTTTACGGCCTCCTTTTCCCTTTGGCTCCAAACTGAAAGTAACACCTACATTGTTGATGGATTGGTCATGGTCTTATAATTACCCCCGACTGTTTACCCAGGATGTTAGACATTTAACTTGTTTGTTCATTTTTCTACTGGTCAGACGTAGAAAAAGCCTGTAATCACAAATAACTGCACAACAATTCATTTACTATATCACCTTCTGTTTTCTTATAATTTTTCATTTAACATTCTCTTGCTTCCTTAAAGAGAAGCTTCAAGTTCATTAAGATTTTTCTGGCAGTTGGTCCAGTACCTTTTTCTAACTGTTTTCAGTACATTAATATTTGGTGATAATAATGTTCCACATAGAATAGGGACTGCCCAGTCAGTGTCATTTAGAATCAGGACCTTTTTTCCCTAAACTTCTGTATTCCTTGTATTGCTGAATGCAAAAAAACCAATTTGTGAAGGAATCATTTCTAGAAATTTATCTAATAGTCTTCTAAATGAAAAAATCCAGTTTCCCATATAGGGTAAATGTATAGAGGTATATGGAGTAGAATATTTTAAAGCGAAATTATACAGTATGTATCTTTAGTAAGATAGGACATTTCCCTGTAAAAATCATTAGCTTACACAGAGTTAAATACCATCCATCCAACATTAAGGTTATGAACACATTCTTTAGCTCAAATTCTCTATCTTTTCTTGTCAGCATGATTAAAAGCTCGGATTCAATGGAACTGATGTCTAAGGAACTTTAATTTTCCTTTGATAAACTGACAAAAAAATCATTTCTTTAATGTTAATCCAAAGGGCACAATGTTACAATGGATTCCTTGTAATGCACTAAAACATGTGAAAAATCTGTTCTAATATTCAGAGACCTTTACTAGCAGCCACTACAGTACCCTGCCAGATACAAGAGTACATGCAGTGAGTTAGTCTGGAGCAATTACCTTAGTAGTTGTTGCTATGGTGGGGAGAGAGGCATATATAATTTCTCATAATGATGACAGTAAAATAATAATTTGTTCAGAATCAATCCAGGCAGAATAGGGAACATGTAAAAGTAAGTAAAAGAACCTGATGTCCTGCACATAAATGATATTTCTCCTAACCGGCACTGGTGGGGGGTGGGGAGGTGGAGAAGGAGAGTTTAAGAGGGTAGAGGTCAAGGTGTTTCATTTTGAGGTTCTATGAAACTCACCAAGTATTTTTCTCACCGTTCTTTCACAATCACCTGGACAGATCCACATGCAGCCTTAAAACTTTTGTGCAGAGTAGGGCTACACTACCGCAAACATTATAAGGGAATTACAGGGTATGAAGTCTATAGCAGAAGCAAAAAATGGAGCATTGCCTTCATGATCCTAGGTCAGTGTTAATATATAGGACAACCTTTCTACCCCTTTTTTCTACCTCTTCTCCATAAATATATACATACTTCAGAAAAGTACATACCCACATTTCCCATGGATGCGTAAATGACACATGTAACATTTTTCTGTATTTATTTTGTTCCCTCTGATATTTTGTGCCTTGTTTCATTTAAGAAGAAATATAACATGACACAAACTGGACTCAAAGGAATTAATCACATCTGTATCATCTCTGGAATTAAATGTCTCTTTCTCCTATCCCTTGTTTCCATTTTCATTTAAATTGGACGGAAGAAACAGCCCTAGCAGATTCAGCTCATCAGCTATATTGCTGGTAAAAAATCTGTTTGGAAACCAGATTCCTCCACATGAAAATGTGTGTGTTAATTAGCCCCTTTTGTGTCAGCCTGTTTCTGAGCCAAGTCTGAAGAGTCATTTGAGGGCACCAAATGTCTGTTCTGAAGAGAGGCTTACGTGATTGAGAGTGTCATGACCACTTGAAAAATTTTCTTCAAGGACGAGAAGTTTTCTATTGGCAACACATTATCAGGAACATCTAGTCCAACACCATCAAGGATTCTTCTGTTTATTTTAAAAACATGCGGACACTACAACTCCTTTTGGTTATAGTGATACAGGGAATTGAGGGCAGAAGACAAAATGCTCAGGGAGTGATTGATTTAATGATCTGAATGTATTTTGCCATGAATAACTGCCTAGATTTAAGTGCTTCAAGTTTACCTATCAACTCCTGCTCCATCTGTAATGCTTTTAAAGCACAGACTAAAGCCAAGAAATACAGCTATGTCTTATGAATTTCAGTACCTATTAAGAAGACTGGCAATTATCAACTTAGGGGTGTAGGTCAACCTATTACCAGCAGAATTAATAAAGCTCAGGGGTAACTACATGGTATGTGCCCATATTTACTAAAAGGGTGAACTTAAAAAACTTTCCTTATTTTGGCTTTTGTTGCCAATGAGAACAATGTATTCCAAACCATCCTGACTCCACTGGCTAATATAGGGCCCCAATCCTCTGGATTGAACTGGAGTAAGCAAGAAAAAACTAACCAATTTCCTAACAAAACCAGTAAGTTTCTTCATTCCCTTTCCCTACTCTAAGTCCATGAACTCTATCTTTCCCACAACTCTTGTCTCAAAGAGACACAAGGGTTATTTTTTTTCATAACCATCCTAAACTGCATTTCTGAGAGGACACAACTTCCTTCCATTCTCAGCGATTTCAGAGGCTGCCAAAGGCTGCCCCTCTTCCCAGAAGTCACTCACAAAGTCAACAAACAGTTTACCCTCTAACTGTTTTGATGTTGGCCTGCCTTCCAGCAATTCTCAGTTGGCACATAGTCTCCTGCAGACTATAATCAGCTTGGCACATATTAAAACAGCCATGCCAGGGCTATGGCCAGAATGATTCAAGTCAACTGCTGTGTTTCAGTTACAGTGTGTCGTGTTACAGTTTCAGCAGCACACTCAAGACCAGATTCTTCGACTCCCCACATTGTCTAGCACTTGAGATCTCCTTTATGTTGAGCTGAGAGCATTACAGTTTTAATGTCTAGAAATAAAACTTGAGAGCTCTCCTCCAGAGTGCTCTGAAATCTTCACACAGCTTAGATGAACTGCACTCCTGCCAGCACAGTCCAGTATTCTGAAACATCATGCCTGACACAGCATAGCCCATCCTGTACCAATGTTGCATCAAACTGCTTAAACTCTGTCCTCTATGTAAGATATGTCACTTCAAAAACCCTACTGAACTGATCAAACTCATAAGGCAGGCATTTTCCCTTTGGAGATAAGATGTGCACAGCTGGCAGAAGGATGTGATCGTGACCTCAGGGACAAGCAAGAACAAGTGCACTACATCACTCCCTGGGAGGGGAAACGTAATAGGGCAGATACCCAGGCCTAGAGTCATGAGCACGCAGATTAAAGAAGTGGAACAGCTCTTTTATCTATATATCCACAGCCTCTTTTCCATTAAGGAACAAGGACAGCCTTGGTAAGCAGGGTCACCCTCTGGCAAAAGAAAACAGCACAGACTGAACTGGATACTCTTGATAGGATTAAACACAGAGCAGCTACTCCAGCTCAGCTCACCTGTCTGTTTACTGCACTTCTATACATATACAGCACCGGGGAGTCCAGGCAGGTGATTTTACCCACACAACCAAGAAAAGAGTACAGAGGGGACATCCAGAATATCCTCAACTCTGGGATGTAAAGTGACTGCTAGGTTCAGGTTTCCTAAATGATTATTGACAGATGTGGAGAAGGGGCTCTCTTTTATGCTTGATTTCGGGTTTTGTAAGGCAGAATGTCCTGGGTGTGGTCATATGCAGAATCTGTGATAATAGACATTTTTATTGAATACTCAGTAGAGAATCCAACAGTCTGTACGTCAGAGGAGGATAGTGGCACTCATTCTTTGTCCATTACTCTTCCATAAACACGTTATGGTTAGGGAATGGTATTTTTGGTAAATGCTTTTAAAAAAAATATCACTACATGACTCATATTTCCATTTTCTGTTTTTCCCTGATAAAACTGCAAAAATTCACTATGAAAACATCCAAATAAGGCAGCCCATCAAGGATATGAACATGTCAAAGAGCTTCTGTAAAAAGACAGTGTTACAGTGTTTAATCTGACTGTGTTTTGTATTGGTAGATTTTTTATTGACTTGTGTTGGCAAAAAAAAAAAAATCTGCCTTTTGAAGGAGTCTTCGTATTTAACAATACAGACAAAAAGGTCTGTTTTTCAGGTTTCACTACTTTTTAAGACTTTTTCTCCGTGTAAGGCTAATAAAATCAGTTTGATCTGGAAAACAAAAGCGGCTTTTACACTTAACCAAAAAAAAAAGGTTTTGTTCTTTGCAGAAAGACAATTATTTTGGCCTAATGCCCAATATATGTTGATACAGATGCTACATTTCCCTTACCTTGCAAGAGCAGTATCTAACTAGGTCGAGGTCTTCACTGCTTTGGAATAAACAGTGACAGCCCATGTTCTCCCTACAGGCATTCTGAGGTACTCTCTAGTCGTGAGTGATCCTTACATGACTCGCCACACTGTCAGTCCACCTGCTTCATAGGCTATGCTTGTGTGTTTGAGTGAACCAGAGGAAAACTCAGTAGATAAGGAGCCACTGTTCCATGCAGCAGAATTCCTGTCGTTTCATTGTATGATAGTCCCAAGGACAGCCACAATGCATGCCCAGAATGGCCAAGACATAGTTGGTCAGAACTCTTATGTTGCTGGTGCAGCAAAGAGAAACTGGTGCTTGACTAGAATAAGCATTGGCCGTAAGGACACAGCCTTTAAGATAAGGTGTCCATAAGTTCAGAGGGCAGAAGAACTTTTCTTTACCTCTGGGCAGCAGGGCAGTAGGTTCATGTCCTTCCTTGGAGCCTCCTGCTTCCATTCTCACTCCTCTACACCCTTATTAGTCATCAATCAGAACATGCAGTGACAAAAAGATCGATGGCAATGTTGAAAGGAAACAGTGAGAAAGTGTCTTTATGAAAAGCAGCATGTTCGGTCACAGAGTGTTTGCGCTACAGAGCAAAGAAAAGAACTAGTATCTTTAGAAGGGGTGCTACAAGAGATTCTAGCCTGAGGACGTCCTGTGAACATGAGTTGAGAATCATGCTATATTCGTTATGGTCTTGTACGTGCCCTCAGCCTGAGATATCCCTGCTGGGCAGATAACCTGTACTAATGTAGAGGGCCTACATAATTTCATGAATCTAGGACCCATAAATAACTTACTTCCTTTCTTAAGCTTGTTCTAGAGCAGGAGACTTTCAGGGCCATCATACCTTTTCCTAAATTATGCGAGGAGGAAAAGTCCCAGGAAAAAGTATTTTTTATAGACTATTTTAATGACTTAATGTATTTTCCAGCTACTACTGCATGTTTCACCACTTCCCAAGATCCTTATTCCTCTCTTTTCTGAAGTTATAACCCTGAAGATCAATGCTTATTTAATATTATAAACAAGCCTGGACATGTCTATCTAACATAAGTCTAGTAAATTGTACCCACGTTGCTGACAAGGCATTGAACGTCAAGTTTCTCTTGGAGGAATCTCTGTAGTATACTCAACTAATAAATAAATGGTTTCTTTGATGTTGTTAATACAGGTAACTTCATGTTTATCAAAAGTCAGTCATTTAATGGTATGCTTGAATCTGTGTGTGGTTTGCTTCCTTTTTCCTTTTGATGCTTTTTGTATTAGCTGAATTTCAGAGTTCCTACAAATTTACTGTAAAGGATCCTTTTGACAATGAGAGAAGAAGTTGCCAGCCATGCCAATTATAGTGATTTTGTGGTGTGGGACTTCGGGCCACTGGGAACTGAAGGTCCATGCCAGAAAAAGAAAACGTTTTTCTAGGCATCTGTTTCTTTCACAATTGTATTCACATATCCAATTCAAGATATGGCTTGCTAGTGTGTTATCTAAAGAAAGAGATTAGGTTTAAATCAGGACTTTTCTGAGTAATTGGTATTAAACAGGGACATGGAAGAAATTCTTTATTTTTTAATCTATTTTTTGGCCTAGGACAGTAACATCTGGAACAAATAGAGTCTTTAACTGATTATCATTAAGACAATTGTGTTGTGTTCTCAAAAAGCTATTAAAAAGTGTTAACATGGTTACATCATGAACTTCAGCTGGTTATTATAACACATGAATCAACTCAAATCAGCAGTGTTCACATAATGCATATTTAAAATACTATATGGTAAAACATGATTTCAAGAACATTTTTGTTACTATTAGGATAAAATATCAGTTCCAGTAGTTATTCTGAGGATAGTTTTCACTACTCATATCACACTGAAATAATATTCATAATCAATATGTGTCTTCAAGGGTCTATAAACACATTAGAAATGTCTCCCTCTATAGAGCCCCAGTCAAACATGACAGTCTTTTTTTTTTTTCACTATGCACAGTTTTTTTCACTTCCACTATCAGTGCAAGACAGGAAAGAAAGAAAAACATAACCATCCACAACTACAAGGATAAAATTAAGGGCCTATCATTAACATCTGCTAAAACCTCTTGGCATTAGTATGTGCTTTCACAACTTTATGGAGAATGGCAGTGCCAGCTAAGCCATTTTCTTTAGCTTCAGTCCTTCTTGACAGAGTTTACCAATTAATCATGAGAACATCCTATTTAATTTGTCACATATAATAGTGTGACAGCTAAAGGCCATGTGCCTGGTGAACTATGAAATAATGTCAAGTGTCTGTAATGAAGAGTGCTCTAGACTTCTCAACTCACCTGACAGCCATGAAACTCTAGTAGTGGTTAGTAAGTAGAAGTAACTAGTGCACAATGTGTCTGGATCATATCAGTTCTTTTTACATGCGAGGTCATGTTGTCTCCAGGAAGACTGAGCCACATTAAAACTATAGGAGGTTGTTTCCCAGGCAACATGTAGTCAATGAAGTTCCTGTGACTATGAATGGACAGTGAAACTGAGAAGCACTTCTAAGTTCTCTAGTTGAGGTACACGTCCTGAGCTTGAGACAACACCTCAGCATACACCCTTTTTTTGCTGCAGTTTCCAAAGAAAGTTGGTGCCTGCTTCGTGAAGCGTAGACGCAGCCTCCAGAAACAACATCACTTGCAAGCATGGCAATGAGAACAACAATATAGGCTGGTTTTTGCCTTTCTTTGGGCACTAAGTGCCATGTGGAGCCAGAGACAAAAAGATAATAATTTTACTAAATAGTGATGAGATACCACTTTTGTGGCGTGAGGAGTAAAGTATAAGCAAAAGGAGTGAGTTTCATGCTCAAAGCCCAAGAAACAAAATGTTTGCTATTCACATGGTTGTTGTGCAAGACTGGAAAGCGATCAATCGATCTTGGAAATGCCAAACACGTGGCTGCTTATATAGTCTTAAGTCCACACCTTTATTAACTTGTAATTACATGAACACGGAATATTTCCTCCCAAATAATTCTTTCTTCATTCAGGGAAGAAACAATGTACAGTGAGGGCTGATAAAAGGGACCAGGTGCAACTGTAGATCTTATTTTTCTCATATCACGTGTTTGATTTTTCAACCATAAAATTCCCTTTTTTAACTTAGAGAGGAGGGGGTGTTATTTTATACAGAAACAATGTTGTAAATTCTCCCAATGGAAGAAATACTGGCAAAACAGGGAAATGTTTTTCCAGTAGATAACTGAACTGTAAGTTCACATGTATTTCAATATGACTAGAAGCATATACACCTATCACAACAAAAAGTAGAGAGAAAAGCACCCAGCACACTTTTGTTGCCATGTAAACCATAGTTTATAGAACAAGAACAGCAGAAAATAAAAATAATCATCAGTAAAGATCAGAATAAAGCCCCCAGAAACCTAACAAGTCTACCAGAGCACTGTAATCTTCTACGAAAAGATTCAAAGTTAATTTTTCAAATTAAAAAAAAATGCAACTGATTCTAAGGCAGTATGTTCCAGTCTTGTTAGACTCCATGGTTCAAAAAGTACACTAAGTTTTCAGGCTTCTAATACAATACAAAAATATTCCAAGCATACATGACACAAAGCTTCAAGCAAAACTTTGTGTGTCTGTTGAAATTTGCTCAAGTTTTGACAGTTTAATTTTGTACCTGCAGTCTTTATGCCAGCTCGCATAACAATTGCCTACACCACTTAATATTAAGAAGGATAAAACACGATTTCTCCTTCTGTAACCAGCATAAAACCACATCAATGCTGAATTCGGCTTGTTCTTGTTCAGCTGAAGTCTTGTGTTCAAAGATGATATGCCCCAGACTTGTGTTGCTGAATGACCAGGTAGCTTATAGATTAAGTATTAATGACTACAGAAACATTTAAAAAAAAAAAAAAATATTAAAAATCTGAATCATTCACCAAAAGACAGATAAGTATAAAATGTCTCACAAACGTTGCAAAATACACATAGATACCATGCTTGCATGTAAACTTTTTTCTGTAAGAAGATGAAAATATTAAAATAGAATTTTATGTAGAGAGAAATCTTTTACATCAAACAATAGCAAATATTTTTGTTCACTGATAAAATGTGCTACATTTTTCTACATTTTTCAAATATTAAAGAAGTGTTTTTATGCACTGATAATGTTTGGAAGCATATCAAAACTGCCTTGATATTCAGTTCTTTACTATAACAATGGTACTGTTGTGCATAAAAAGATATATTTCAACAGTAACATTTTTCTAAAGAAACAGTAATAATCTTTGTTCTAGAAAATATCCTATGTAATAAAACATCATGAAAGAAAAAAAATTTACGGTTGTTGTAAAAGTAGACACAGAAACAGGGAACTCCTGTTTAAACAGGTAACGCAGAATACAAAGAAAATGTGTTATTCTCTTAAACATTTGCGAGAAAAGCTAAAATTCTTTAAAAAAACATAATCTGGTTTAAGATTCTTATTACTCTTCATCATCTAAGCTTCTAACTCATGATAATTACCACAAAACTTGCCACTTTTTAACAAGGATAAAGCATGTTTTCTTACTTCCTTGTGTGTTTTTTCAAGGGATAAAGCCTTTTGTATTCATAATTTTAAAAAAATTTTTAAAATATCTTATATTCTACATAACGCTGAGGGAAAAGATGTTGAACTGTTACAAAAAGGGTAAGTAAAATTCAAACAGATCTTACCAGTCTTAAATGGTAACCACCTAGTAGCATCAAAAGAAGTCAAGTCGGTGCCGCAATTGTTCATTACTACTGAAAAGCAACCCAGACAAGTAGCCTCTTTGCCAGAAGGGTTTTTTTTTCTGCGCGGGGGCATGGCTCAACCCATAGGCAGGTTCAGAGACTGGAAAAATTTTCATGCTAATGAATCTGCTTGTAGAATTATATCCCAAGAAATACTTAGCTAGCCATTGCTGTCTACCACTTCATGGGATGCAACTCCCTTTCCAGCTATATTTCATTGTTTTCAGACTCCACACTTAACACAAGTTTAGATAACAGCATTTCTTTCTTAAACAGTAATGAAACACACGTTTTTACATTTTCATCTTATTTTAGTTTTAGTGTTATATAAAAAACAATTACTCCAGAAACAGTTTTGCAAAGAAATTTTTTGACAAGAACACTTGTGAATGGTTTAAAAAAAAAAAAAACAAAGAAAAACAAGTAGAAGGAAGCATCTGTTGGGAATTCTTCCAGATATGCTTAACACCTCTGGAAGATGCGTAATACATGAAGGGTTAACACCATCACTTCCTATAAACATACAGAGGTGAGTTTTGGCCACCACGATGTTTTCCAAAAAATACATAAAGTGGCTTGCTCTGCTTTCCTTCTACATGTTTCAAAGTACATTACAAAGCATTTCAGGATTATTATTCCCATTTCACAGATAGAAAAATAAGGAACTGATTGGAGAAATGGTTCAAGTGGCTCAAGACAATAGAGTAATTCAAAGGTAATGAGAGCCAAATTCAACAGAATTGTAATTAAGAACTGAATAGCTCAAAGATACAGTTTTGTTTGTTTTAATGCATTCACATACCAGATGCCCTTAAATCCAAACACAGAGATTTGCAATATTTGTCTCAATGGCCTAAGCCACCACCGCCTTTCATAAAACTTAAAAAACATACTCAATTACAAAAAAAATAATGCTAAAGACAAAGCAGATGAAAATAAAGGATGAAAAATACATCAGGCTTGATAAGCAGATATTGTTCAGAAGCACAGAATCCATGCATTAGTTAGTATCGATTTACTGTCTCCTAATTCATACTCTAATTCTGCTACAGTCCAACATACTTTGTATTTTAAGACTGAAAGAGGGAAAGGAAATCTCATTTGGTCATTTCATCAGACAATACCATTTAAGATGACAGTTGAAGAGATAATTTCTATATCCTAGGGTTACAGTACAGATTGAGGTCTGAGTTTTAAATTACACTGGTCAAGTCTTTATTAGAGAGAAGCACCCATGAATCATAATCTATACAGCTTTTATTTGGGGCAAAATTATCATTCTGTGGGTCTATTTTAGTAGTTCAGTAGTAAAATTATTCAGTAGTTTCTTAATGAATGTATAGTTGACCAAAACCTTAAAAATTATATTTGGGTAAGGTTCTTTATAGGTTTCTGTTAGTTTTTTAATAAGCTCTTAATGTTTTGATCAAAATAAACCAGAGTATCACTTTAACTAATAAGCTAAACTAGAGGTGACCAATGTTATCTCTAACTCCTACTTGAAGAAAATAGAAACAAAAATGTCAATCAGAGGCAATAGTCTTTGAAGTTGCAGAACCTACTGGCTTCAGACCACAAAAAACTGTATACATTTTATGAGATAAGTCCCTTTAGTGTAGTAAATCATGGGAGTGAAGAGAAATGAACCCAGAAGAGGGAGTCCTAAGCAATGCAGTAAGAGGCAGATTAATTGTAAATTAAAGAAAATAAAAATGGATTAAGTAGATGTTCTTTTTGTTTAGAGACATATTATTTAATCTCCAAATAGTGCTTGTTTATAAGTATACTTCAGGAAGTATTCCTTATTGTAACTCATGTAAAAACTCTTCAGTTCAAGATAAAATGAATAGGCATTTTTGCCATGTCCTCACACTGTGTGCTTTGTATGGAAATATACAATCTACTTGTGACAAAATTTACAGCATTCATTTTGTTCTCTTTTACAGTCCTTTCTGAGTCAGCAAACAAAAAAAAAAAGTCACAAATTAGAATTCATGTATCTAACTCACATAAAAAACAAAATACTGTTACATGTATTTTATAAAGATCTATGCTCACAGATTAACCCTTGAGATTACTCCAGAAAAAGAATGACTCTGTCTCTAAATTTCATCTAAATGTAGAGGTAAATGTTCAGGAAATTAAAGGAGTATCTTAGGCCATGCATTTTCCTTTCTGTGATACAGACATTTAAGTGATTTGTGGAAATCCTCTTTCACTTATCAGGAAGATAAACTCACACACATAAACCCCAGCCTATCACAGTTGACACTTGTTTTGCTGCCTTTCTGGGCATGTACCCTTAGGGCTTATGCAGTTTTATTTCTCAGTTTTCATTCTTCGTTAATTCTGACTTTTTGCTTCTTTTAGGAATTAGAAAGAAAGTAGCTTTTTGGAGCAAAATTCATCTATTCAGTGTCTAACTTTGGGAAAGGGAGATCAAAACTACAGACAGCTTAAACTGGGAATTTCCATTTTAATGGAAAATTCCAGTATTCTGATTATTCTGAATCAGAAAAAAATAGTTCAAAATGTGCCACAAAACAGATTTAAAAAAAAAAATAAAAAAATGCTTTAAAAAATATTGAAACAAGTTTTGTTTGAGCTTTATAATTTGTTTATTTAATACTACTTTTTATATTTTGTATTTTTGTTTTGCCAGTCATAAATATCTCATGCTGCTTAATAATAATTAATTAGTAATTTCTATAATATATTTTTGTAAATTAAGTATTTAAATTATGAAAACAATACACATAATCGGTGACATATTTCATTTCTGTAGGAAAATAAGATCAAATTTTTTTTTGGATTATTTTAGCAGTAATTGTTTCTAAAACACAGGAGAAAAACATACTAATACAAGGTTATTCAAAACAGTTTCAACTTCAACCATAAATTAAAATCATACAGCACTTAATTTTATTCATCACAGCATACTAAGTACACACTTTCTTTCCATCCTAGTTGCATTCAATAAAGCCCTTGCCTTTTTGTAATCTTAGTAAAGTTATTATTTTTACTCCACAAAATGGGACATATTCAATGCTTTCAGTTTATAAGACCATGGATTCATTCTGACCTGTTATTAACACCAATTGTCTCTACCAGTACTTCCTTCAGGACTGAGGTTCTCATACATCCATCCTGCTCTTGAACACTCATGTTTTGCTTGATCAGTGAGTATGAAAGGTTTCAATTTACTTGATCCTCATTTAATCATGAAACTTGCACTTTCTCTATTTGCCCAAAGGAGAGACTGCTTCTCATGGCACTGTTCTCTTTGGTGCCTCTTCAGTAGAGTGACAGCTCAGATTGCATTCCTTCATCCTCCCCATTAAATTTGTTACTTGTTTGTCCTATAGTGATGATGCTACTTAGGCCACCATAAGAAAGGTGTTGTGAGGGGTTTTTGACAATTCATTGAATCAAATGTTTACTTTCTTCATTTCCTAACTTACAACTTGAAGAAAGGAATTTTCTGTCATATATTTGATTGAACATAATTTTCCAAAATAATAAAATACTCTCTTTCACCTGTTTCTCCAAGAAAGCCAAATTTGTCCAATAGTAAACATAGTATTTTACAAATAATTTACTAGAGACAATAAAAGAAAAAGGTGTTTCAAGAAATAAAACTAACATTGTAAATAACATTTTATCTCATCCAAGATGATTTGTAGGGCAAATAAAAAGACACAGCTCAAAACCAGAACACCTTAAGATAGAGGCTAAGTAAAGGAGAGTAAGGAAAATATACACTCAGATGATGCTGAAATAGTAAATGATAGAAGGCAGAGTATCTCTATTTATGCAGAAGCCCATAGTAATACTCAGGCCAAAGGCTGTGCTTACAAGAATCCAAGGTCGGTGTGCCAAAAGAAGGCCTTATGGTGCAGTTGAGTTACCGGCAGGTGCTGGAGGCCATTTGAGATGCCCTAAAGTAAGCAAGCAATCTAGATGAGGTCAGTAGATACAATACAGAGACCCATGAGAAAAAAGTATCAATCTGTAGTGGAAGTTTGGGGAATGCAGGATATCCTGAACTATATGTGTCATTTAAGGCAAATTAAAATTTTTTTTAATGTCTAATATCATGATTGGGACCTCAAAAAAAAGATGAAAGGAAAGGAAAGGAAAGGAAAGGAAAGGAAAGGAAAGGAAAGGAAAGGAAAGGAAAGGAAAGGAAAGGAAAGGAAAGGAAAGGAAAGGAAAGGAAAGGAAAGGAAAGGAAAGGAAAGGAAAGGAAAGGAAAGGAAAGGAAAGGAAAGGAAAGGAAAGGAAAGGAAAGGAAAGGAAAGGAAAGGAAAGGAAAGGAAAGGAAACAGAAAGTACAGTTTCCATTGGCTCAGCGAACTGAATTCAGTAGCCAGTCAGTTACCTAAGGGAACACTGATAAGACATTATTCCTTCTAAAGCCCTTCTGCTTTTTTTTTGTGAGGGGTAGAGAAAACAAGGGACACATTACCCATGGCATTCAATATAACTCAATCATTTGTTCACACTGCTTGAATCTTACTGCATCCGTGTATTAGACAAGATGAATGTCGTTAAAACAACAATCTTGCCTCTGCTATTTTCATATAATGAAGAGCAGCTGTTCATCAGCCATCGTGTTTATTGTTTTCTTTCATCCTGTCTTGCACCATATTTTCAGCCCTATCATCCTTTCAGGTGATATCTATTATAGTTGTCCTATCTTGGTTCCAGAAAATTTATAATCCCAATTAAGAAAAGAAATAACAGTTAGAGACAACAAATAACTGCATATAGGTAACAGTGATCAAATATAGAACAACGGAAGAGGATGACATACCAGTTGCACTACTATAATTTGGATATTGTCAGGCATTGTGAAAACAATCCTAACTTTTACAGAAGAATTTAAGGAGAGATAATATATTAATTAGGATCATTGATTATTTTGTAATTTTGTTAACTATCTTCTACAAAATGGAACTCTCACTGGAAAAACTGACAGGCTCTACAGCATTACAGCACATTAGTGATATCATAGGAGTATTAGAGTGAAAAAGAGGAGGATTAGAACACATAAATTCCTGAATATCTGATTATCTGTCTCACACATTTCATATGTCTTTGTAGCTATCATATCACTGCAGGTTGTAATTAAGGAGATAAACAAAGATATATATGCTATTACCTTTTAATGTAGAATAGCTATGCACATGGCAGTTAAATAATTTTTTTTTGACCTGGACATGTTCTGTGAGTACTTTGATGGCTACATTACACATTTTATTCAGGGGTATGTATGTAACTGCATAAGCACTTGATCATAAAGTAGTAATCATACAGTACTTCATTAAGTTTTTTATAAAGTAAAAGCTCCCTATTTAACAAGGGAGAAATTTACAAATCTCCATTAGTTTACAGACAGTTATACTGACTAGAATACTATCACCAGAATAGAAGATATATTTTAGGCAAGCAGGGATAACCAAATCAATAAGTCCTGAGGAATGTTTAATTTTCTAGGAAAAAAAAATTGAGGAAAAGCAATGCTCTACAAGTGAGTCTTAAACTTATTACCAAAATCCTCTTTTGAGCCTATTCTGTTTTCCTGCCTTTTCACAATACTTGAAAATGAGAACCAAACAAAGTGAAACACGTCAGAAACTTAGGGTGGTTGGATGTAATTAGGATAGGGGTTCAGAATGGCTTCATTGAAAGAAACAAGATTAGTGGTTGTGTAAAGACACCACAATTCTCTGGCTACACTGAAAGCCAAAAGTTGCATCTTCTACTCCATGCTGGTTTCATGACCAAGTGTGGTCTGGTGAAACCTAGGAGAAAGAAAGCAGTGAGGGTTGAAAAAGGGGTTTCAAGCACAGGCAGCAGGCAAGTGATGAATGAGTGGATTCCTTCTGTTATTTAGGAAGAAAAAGGCTGAAGCATGCACATCTATCAGTGGTACTGCAAAAGTCAAAGAAAAAAAAAAGAATATTAGAGCTTTGATACTTTGTCTTCCCCATTTCTTCTATTAGGCTGGTGAAGTAAGTGATGGATGTGTTACAAGTGTAGAACATTGCCACTCTTCAATGGCATCTGAAATGCGTAGGGAAGAATAAAACAGACCAGAACACTAACATACAGTACCTGCAGAACAAATGTATATTAGAATTCTTGAAATAGTTATATTAACGTGAACTGAACGATCTTAGCTCAAAGTCTCCCATGATTCTGCCATTACACTACGTTAGAGGAAATCCCTTCTGAAGATTAATCAGCTTAGTTAACCATACACTGTTTAAAACTGCACAGAGCAGAGTATTAGCCATTCATAGGCTATATAAATAACTAATGTGTCCTTTCTGCCTGGCAAGCACCATATAGTTCAAGGTGGATCTGAAAACTGAGAATGGACCTGGGCCAACATGATCTCAACTGTTATTTTCAGTAATAAAGTACATCTAGCACCTCTGCATGCAACTCTCACTTGAGTGAAAGGGGACATGGACAAAATGCAGTTTTCTGAAACAGCTTCTACAGAAATCATGCATTGTTTGTGACATGATTTTGACTGTGGAGCTGCAGTCTTGTTTAATTTTCTAGTTTTAAATGCCATCTTCCAAAACCCAAAGGGTAACAAGTACAAATCGTATCTCTAAAACATCATCACAACTTTATTCTCAATAGCCAAATATTGAAATGCAAGCATACATTATAAATAGAAAAACAGCTGGCTTGGAGCACATTGCAAGCCACTAGCACAGTTGAGGGATTTGAATGACATCATAACCCGTGAGAGCATGTTTCTGGCCAGCTGGTGTTATTTATAATATACTCATAATTGAGGAAAAATAAAAAGGCAAAAGTTAGGTATTGCAGCACTAAAAAAGTTGAATTCTCTCTTCCCCAGTGTCATTTACATTTTTGTCCAGAGTAATTACAAAGATTATTACTAAAAAGGGGGGAAATCACTTTATAATTATAACAGCATATTTAAGATAAGAACCATGGAAACACCCCAAACTGGGCTACTTGTGTGACTGTATTCACAGTACTGTAAATCCTAGGAAACCATACAACTTTTATGTGGTTGCTAAAAAAATCACAGATCTATTTTTCCCTATTTACAAGCAGTGCTCAACAATTCTGTTATTTTTAGCAAATTACAAACTGCTGTTTTAGGGTTAATAGCACAGAGACTTGGAGTTTTTAATTGTTACTCAGCATATAGGCGTGCCAAATTTAATAACGTAAAGATGCATTAAGAAAAATGTAGATAATTTACTGCCTGAATTTCTGTGCTATATAAATAAAATACCTGTACCTCTATGCACAAATAATATTTGTACATAGACGCAAAGGTATACATATGTACAATGCCTTTTTGTATGTAAGATTTTATGTATTTGAAATGCAGACACACACACACAAATACAAATGCACACAAAGGTATCTGAAAGTTAACCAGAATGCGTTTTCTTATTTTACATGGCAGCACAAGCCTTTTTGTCTGCTAACTCCTCACTCACATTCTTTTAAAGGGAAAAAAAAAATATGCTTCTGTGCTCTAGTTTTAAAATGCAAAGGTATGATGTTATTTGTCACCATGCCCAAAAAAGTCCTTACTCGGTAACTTTGCCAGAAGAGGGAGAGAGAGAGAAGGCAAATGCTCCCCCAGCTGTTTCCTGTCTACAGCGTCTGTGTAATGTAGATAAATGTGAGGATTTTCTCTAAATCCCTCTTCTGTTTGCTAAATCTCACTGTCACTGCTAAAATCAGAGCAGATAGAGCCTGCGCAATGGAATAAAGTCCTCAATATTGAAATGTGACATTGCTCTCAACATCTCACATCTCTCTGGATTTCTTTTTTCTCATCATTTCTGCTAACAAATTCATTTCCAGACTTTGCACTTTTAAGAAGCAATGGAAAAAATCAACAGTCTTTCAACACAATTAGTTAAGTGCTGCTTTTGTGATTTCTTGAAGGTAAATCTTTATTACTATTTCAAATAATTTCTTACTTTTATTTTACTGTGTATTGTCTGCTTCTGGTTTGAAGAGTATTGTGCACTTTTCAATAGTATTATTTTAGAACAGAGAATTATTTATAAATTGCTGAAGATGCAATTTTATTTGATCTTGAAAATGGCTGTATGTAATAGTTGCAACTACATCGATAACAGTAGGGGTAAACTATTGCAGATACATGTCTTAAATTTCACTTGTATTCAGAGAACTTTGAAATATTTCAGTTATGACATTATTAAAGGGACCAGTTACATCATTGTCTGTATTGTTAATTCTGAAAACAAGAACTTTTACCTATTTTCTGCAGGTGCAGGGGTTGATAGGTAAATAGGTCTTATTCACATGTTAAGTTTCTGTAGTTTTATTATACACAATTATAGACAAAATGTTCATGTTTTCACAGGGAAACTTTTAAGGGATGTTGTCACTGCAGCAGTTTTCTGGCAGCACTGTAACATTTACTTGTTTTTTGCTTTCATAAATTAAAAATAAATGTAGAGTTCAGTTTGTTTTCTACATTAGAAACCAGCTGTGACTCTTGCTGACCTTGCATATTTGTGTAGCTTAAGCAATTGTACATAAAGAAAATGGAAATTCCTCTTCATGTTAATCTCCAAGTTTTCCCTTTTAGGGAGGGCTGTTTCAGGAAAGTTTGCATGTGAACTTTCATGTTATGACCCTATGATTTCTACACATTAATATAAACGGTCTTTAACTAAATTTGACTTCAGTAGGTGCATTGACCTCTGTTTCTGTCAATTGGCCCTATTTCAACTTTCCATTATCAACAAATTTATGTTCTTTAAGAACTCTTTTTCTTTAACATTTTGCAAGGACATTTAGGCAGTTGACAGAATTCCTCTGTTTTAATTGCTCAGGGCCTGATTATTTTTTTAGTGTGTCTTTCACTTAAAACACCCTTATCGCGTTCCTTAATGTGATTCCAAAAAGCAGGTCTGTGATTGCAATGGATAGAACCATTCTTTTAATGTATATGTGGGCATCCTTTCCAATACACTTAAAAGTTGGGTTTTTTTAATTATTGAGCAAGGCACAAAGAGACATAAAAGTAATGTGCTAATTCCTGAGCTGGTGTATCCTGCCAAGCTTCCTTGGAATCAATGGAACATATTGATTCAGGTTAGGAAGTAGCCCTGATTCTTTAAAACAAGTTAGCAGTATTTAAACCTTGATCCATTCTAGAGTATATGTGCTTTATTTATGCAATTATTGCTAGTAAATACTGTTATTACATTCTTCTACTATGGTTTGGTAATCAGGTCCAACCTCTATGAAAAAATTTTGACTGTAACTTTTGATTTTTTTTTCTATAGCATATACAATCCATAAATATGTTTCCCCCTTCCATATATTTATAATTATTATAGATTTTTTATATGTTATTAAAATGACCAAGCATGTGAAGAATTCTTATGGGCAACTTGTGCCAAATGATGGTTTGTTGGATGAAAAGGACTTATGTAGAAAAACTAAGAAACAAAAGAGATGTAGAGTTTTCATATGGGACATTCCTTTGTGGTGCCACTCTTCTGGACTGTTAACAGAGGAATGCAGCAAAAGCTGGTTATTTTACTGAAAAAAAAGGAGGAAATTCCAGCTGTGAAAATATGGTCAGTCATTCTATGCAACTAGAAGAAGTGCTTAACCAGGCTCATCCTGAACCTGCATTCAATTTCCAAATGTAATTAGATGCTTCAATAAACCCCACCCACATGCCAATGCGTTTTCGTTTAAATTCTCAACTTTCTAGTCAAACTGAGGACATTGCAAGCACCCTGCCTCTTTGTAAAGAACCTGAAGCAATATTGGATTACAGTTTTGTATTTTCTTAAGAATATTCCCCTCGGACATAAACGGGAACTATGATTTTATCACAGACATATTGAATCAACTAATGTTATGTGCAATCAAAATGGTGAAGTGAAGTTAAATTTCTAAAATATGTTTTGGCATTACTTTTGATGAAACGTCACTTAATTTAACAAATAATTGATTGAACCCTAGAAACATGTGAGTCCATTTTCTTTTCCCAAAAGTTTTCACTTATTTGAAAGTTCTTGACTGGTTTTCAATTTGGAGATAAAGTTAGAAATTCTCTGTGGTTTGTACTGTGCAGCCTTTTTGGCTTCCACTAAAGGAAAAACAGTAGATAATCTGTTTTGTTGTAGTTCAGTACAGATATTTGTCTGAAGCTACAACCTGGCTGAAAAGTCTTGAAAAATATGAAATTGTTAAATGTCTAAGACTTATGTTTACTTCTGGACCAAATGCTATACAAGAACAAACTATTAAATACATAAAATTTATTCTATTTCTAGTGTCTTTCAGCCTTCTGAAGCAGTGTGCTAAACAGCTTTCTGCTTTACCTCCTCATAAATGGGAACCATCTTAAACTGCAGGTGCACCACATATACCTTAGAAATGCAAAATTATGGCAAGGGAACAAAGAAGTTGATGTTGTTAAGATATGGAATCATTACAGGAAATAATGCCTCATGTTATCATTCATTCATATTCTGATTTTTCTCCTCCTGCCATTAAAGTCCTGTCCATGCATTAAAATTTGTTAGGTTTTGCATGGTAAAGTTGGCTAAAGACTCTTGTAAATGGGAAAATAATTAATCTTTCTTTTCATGATATATCATGGGATTTAGATTTGTTCATTGTATTCACAGTGGAAATATCAGAAAAAGAGGGGGATAAATTTTGACTTATTTATAGATATGTGTCTTATTCAACTTTGACTGAAGTTGAAATAGAGGTCTCATCCAGCAAGGTGTTAAGATCTCTTGCCAAGAAAAAAAGAATTCTTAAAAATTATTGACTAGAGAAGGCTCAGTACCCCGCTGTGGTGGTTTGAGTGACACCCACTGGATGAAATCCCATACAAACAAACAATAGATAAATCCATCAGCTTTTTGAAAGTTCAGTGAAAAAAATATGATTAAATGGTCCCTGAAACCCTGAAAGAAACTTTAGCGAAGACAAACTATTTTACTCCTATTTCTTTGCACTAGTCTGCTAACAAAAAGTAGTTTTAAGCCAAGGTTAACTGTATGTGCAAGAAAGATTTGTAACTTCTTGCCTGACTGCAATACTAATGCTAGCCCTGAAAGGGTATGAAATTAAACACAAACTTACACCTTTCAAAACTAGCATTTTTGGCATGTGATTTAAATCGCATTTTAAGCACATTCTTCACTGTCCTGCTGCTAAATATAAATCCTTTTTTCTAGTATTTGAAAAAATAATGTTATCTTCTTTGACATTTTGGGTAAGATCTTTCGTTGATGCAAACTGATATGAAAGGAAGTGTACAAATGGAATGGTGCAAATGTACACTCATTGAGGACTGGCCTTTCTTCAATCATCAGTCCAGGAAAAAGATACTTTTTAACTAAATATAAATGAGAAAATAATTATCACATCTGTGTATAACTCATAGCCAAAACGGATCAACAGGATACATTGGAGGCCAGTGAAAGTATAGCTGCTTCCGTTAAGTAAAAATAAAAATCCTTAACACTCCCCTCTTGATTTCTTTAACACTTCCAAATGTTAACTTGCTGACTGTAAGAGTCACTGAATGTGGTCCCCTGCATCAACTCTTTTGTAATTTGGCAAGCTCTACCTTGAAAGTTCTTTTGGTTTGTTCTGGTATTTCCCTTTTTAAGGTGTCTGGAGAACCATGTAGTACTAGTTATGAACTCTTTTCCTACCAGGCCAAATTTCCTTCCACCCATTTAACAGTCATTTATCTTTGTGCCAGTGCCGTTCTTTAATAGCTCTCCTCTGTTCTATGACACCTCTACCTCCACCTCCCAGACTACACAGGCAAACAACTGTCATGTTCCCTCTTCTCCTAGCTTATCTCATAAAAAACAATTCAAGTTTGTCTAGTTTTCCTTACTGTAATCATCCTGGTCTTCTCCCTACCTGTCTGCTGAGACCTTCCATATCCACCTTTTGCAGGAGTAACCATAAATAGTAGTTACTACAAGATTCTCTAACTATGTGTGAATGTGAACCAAGAACATTGACCAGAGGAAGTAATCAGTTTACAAAATACAAGGACTAAAACATGTAGACCATTGCAAAATTATGTTGAGGCATTTTCTGTGTTTATTGTCTAGCAAACTACAGTACATACGCATTCTCTATTCACAAGGGTGCAGGAGTCATTCTCTTTAACACTCTGTTGGGAAATTTTGACACTGCTTTGCTTTCTTGGCAGGTGAAGATGCACACTGTGTCCTACATTCATTTCTTCTACCTTGGCCTGTGTTTGCTTACTTTAACCAGTTCTGCTGCTGCTGGTCCAGAAACACTCTGTGGTGCTGAGCTGGTTGATGCTCTTCAGTTCGTGTGTGGAGACAGAGGCTTTTACTTCAGTAAGTCAACCTTTTATTTCATTCAACTGCTAAACTTTTCCACGTAATACATTGGAGTTCACAAAACCCCAAGAGAACTTGGAAATTATCAAATCAGGCTGCTGAGTATGGCTAGTATCCTCTATCTTGGAGATGCTCAAGTCTTCAGCAACCATGAGGTCTCAGTAAAGAACAGAGTTATGCCTGTGTTCAGCCTCTCTGACTTCCTGGCAAATTTTCCTTTTCTGGCATTATTATTGTTATTGTTTTAACTGCTTTCCAGCAGCTGCTATTCTACCTGCTATATGACTGCTTTCTGCTGACCTGCCACTGGGATTAAATTAATAGAAGCACACAGTAGACCCAAACTATTAATGAGGCAGAACTGCATGTACCTGTTATGTCAGACTACTTGTAAACAGTTCAAGTACATATTGTATCATATTAAAATCACACTAAGCTTCAACATCTGGTTCAAAAAAAAGAAAAGCTGGAAGGCAGCAAGCAGAAAATTACCACATGCAAGTATCAATGTTTCATCAACTAAATATAGGTGAAAGAAAATTCATGCATGGTAAGATAATAAAGATTTACACCAGTACGGACAACAGATAAAATTATTATAAGTAGGCAATAGTGTGGATATGTTAGTACTCAATAACTTCTTGGACCAAGACCTGCACTTTGGAACTGAACATCACAATATTTCTCCTTTGCTGTTTCTTAGATTGTGCGAAGCTTGAACAGTTATATAAGAAACACTCTTATCTTAGCAACTTCTTTCAATTGCTGCCAAGATCAAGAAATACACAACTTGCAAATAATGGAAATCTATTCCTAATTTTCAACTATTTGCTACTCAAATACCATAAAGTTAATGAAAATTTTAACCAGGATCATATTCATTCTTAATTTGTTCATTAACGCGTTTATTCAAAACATGCAAAAAAAAAGTGCTTTTAGAACCCCTGAAGCTAGTGTTTAATAATATGTGCTTGTCTGAAGTGCCATCTTCTGAAGGGCCGCAACTATTCTCCCCCCCAAAAAATATAACTAAGAGAAGGAAATATAGGGGTTTTAGCCTATAAAGATAAGAAATTATCTGAAGTTGTTTTCCTTATTTATTTTAATATTCTTTGAGATGTCTACTTTTTTTTTTCCTTCTATAACCCTCCTACCAATTTTTGTCTTCTAAACTATTAGTTTTCTTTCTGATCTTACCCACCCCATTTCTATACATGGAGTCATTGCATTTAATATTTTTGTCCTTGCTTGCAATAAAAATAGAATTAGGGAAATCCAGATTCTTGAATCTTTAATTTACAGATAATCCTGATTTCCTCAACTACAAGTAGCTGACATTTTCACTCTCTTCTTGGCATTTTCTACTAAAGTTTAACTATTAAATGGGGAGCCTTAGTTTCAAGCATGCAAAGTGATTCACTAAAAAAACACTTCAGCTATTTTTAATTAGCATTTATTTTACAGTGATATTTTGGTGCTAAACACAATATTAAAAATACCAGAATATCTCATAAAGGAATTTACCTTTTTCTATCAACTCTTTGTGTTCATTTGAACGTAAAATCTGTTACATTTATCAGCAACTGAGTTACCTTTAAGGAGTTATTTAAGTGTCCTACAAATAATTTCTCTTCACAGTTAGAAGGAATTTAAGGGAAGATTTTTCAACTCCCTCTATTGTTTCTACACCAGAAAACAATGAGGAAATATACTGCATCATTAGAACAGCATGGTTTGGTTTTTTTTACTCTGCATACTGTGTATCTGAAACATTTTCCAAGTCATTCCTCTACTGGAAAAATGTTTGCTGCTTGTTCAGAGAACTATTACTCTTGATTACTGCAGGAATGGTTGCTACTGCCAAGTAATCAAGACTTACTGTTATCATATACTCTTTGTGTCTCTCAAGGTAAGAGGACATGTGAAATGCTAATCATCAGCAATAACTCTTTGTTTTCAGCCTCAGTTATTCTAATGTTCACAATCTGTTTCAAATCTATACATTCCCTAATCTAGATCATCCTTGTTTTAGAATACCAGGGTGGGTTTCTGAAATTTTAAAGGAGATCGTGAATTTTATCTGCTGTCAGTAAAGACTTTCTAATTTTCTTTGTTGTTTTCACAAAATCACAGGATGGTAGGGGTTAGAAGGGACCTCTGGACATCATCTAGTCCAACCCCCTTGCTAAAGCAGGTTCACCTAGAGCAGGCTGCACAGGAACATGTCCAGGCAGGTTTTGAATATCGCCGGAGAAGGAGATGCCTCAGACTCCCTGGGTAATCTGCTCCAGTGCTCTGTCATGCTCACAGGAAAGAAATTCTTCCTCATGTTCAGGTGAAACTTCCTGTGCTCTAGTTTGTGCCCATTGCCCCCTTTTCTTGTCACTGGGCACCATTGTGAAGAGTCTGGCCCCATCCTCTTGACACTCACTCTTTTGGTATTTGTAAGCATTTATAAGATGTCTTTTCTTCTCCAGGCTAAATAGACACAAGTCTCTCAGCCTTTCCTCATAAGAGGGATGCTCCGGTTCCCTGATCATCTTCATGGCCCTCTGCTGGACTCTCGCCAGTAATTACTTGTGTTTCTTCAACTGGGGAGTCCAGAACAGGACATAGTGCTCCAGATGGGGTCTCACTAGCGCAGAGTAAAGGGGGACTCTCTACCTGCTACCCTTCCTCAATCTGCTAGCCACATTCTTGTTCAGAGAACTATCACATTTCGTTACCACAAGAGTGGTTGCTACTGTCAACTAAACAGACTTTCTGTCTGATTGCACCCAAGGATAATGTTGGCATTCTTGGCCACAAGGGCACGTTGCTGTCTTGTGGTTAACCTGTTGTCTGCTAGAATTCCTCGGTCCTCTTCCTCAGAGCTCTTTCGAGCAAGTCAACCCCTAAAATCTACTCGTGCCTGGAGTTATTTCTCGCTAGGTGCAGGACTCTGCACTTGCCTATTACACTTGTTACACTCTACTAAGTTCCTCTCTGCTCATCTCTCCAGCCTGATCCAGTCTTGCTGAATGGCAGCCCAGTCTTCCGACGTGTCAGTCACTTCCCCCAGTTTTGTGTCATAACGTCTCTTCTATCTATCTGACTACTTCTGATTCATGAGGTCATAATTTAACCTGGTTTAGCCTTCTCCCTCTCGCTTGTTAGTGTTTAATTAAAAATATAGAAGTAAAGGAAAGTAAATGTAGTAACACTGGAAAAACAACTTGAGTTCTTTATATTAATATATTACTGAATGTAGCACATTACTGGATGTTTATAAAGTTGCTCCATTCCATGGGGCTTTTTAAGAACACTATCATTTGCAGAAGTAAAGTTAAAGTGAACTTTTTCTTTTATCATGAGCAGAATATTGATATAAATTGTATTTTAAACCTTCTATTCTCATAGTCTGGTTCATTTATATGAAGCATAATCAATGGTAATAGTTGCCTTTAACTTGCACAGGAAATAGCTGTGAGGGAAGGTTTTTCTTCCGTCGTTCTGTATTTCACTGGAGACTCCAAATATAAAGAATACCTTTTGGCTGAGGTGGAACTCCTGGTTCAGTTTCAAGGTCAAAGCTTCTGACGATTCCTTGGGAGTTGTGGGTGGAAAAGAATATAGAAATAATGGAGTTACTTTCTGTTGAAATTCTGTACCTTACAACTACAAGGATACCTCTATGGCTAGGACTGGAAGAAAAAAATATTCCTTTATATAGTCTACTCTGTGGAACTTTATAGCTATAAGAGGAAATTCTTTACAGCTTCTGAAGAGATGCTCCAGCTGCTTATCACACACAAAGAAAAGTATTGACTTCCAGAGGAAGTCAAATGTGCTTTCTACCACTCCCTTTCTTCATGAGGTAGACTGGCAAGGAACACATTTAAAAGTGTTTTTAGGGGAGGACACTGCGCAAGTCCTAAAATAGAGCATCTGTTTTTCCTCTTAGTTACATTTAACTCCAGCCAGTATTGGCTACCACCTGGACATCTTTTTCTCAACCATGGTTCACTAGTGAAGAGCATTTTTTTGTGCCCTTTTGACTAGCAACAGCTCTCTAGCATAACTTCTGCCACTCAAATTCCTATGTGCTAACTTAGGTTAGGAGAAGCTGACAGAGTCTGGCCACAGCTACACAAGTGGGTATACATAGACACAACTTTTCTCAATTAATGTTTCTCCAGTCTCAAAAATTCAGGATTCAACAGTCACGAAGCAAAGTGGGATGGCTACTATGTTCATTTGAATTTTAGTGCTTAGCAGGGTCTACCATGCCACTGCTACGACACAGCATGCTGAGGACAAGAATGCTGGAAAAAACTGAAAGGCGAAACTGCAGGAAATTTATAGATGTGATAGGCCAGCATAGTGGAAATTTTTCTTAAAATATTCTAGTCTTATCACAGAAATTTGGTTATTAATCAAAAAAGAGATTTTTTTTCCTTCATATAATTTGAATTTGATTGACAATCATTCACCCTTGCTCACATTGTTTCCTGAGGACAATTACTGCCATGAGAAAAGAAAGCAAATGTAGTTTCCTCTAAGGAACAAATACTGTATTCTTTTTTATCTAGTTTATTCTCTTTTGCAAATGTAACTTTTTCCTTTCCAAGAAATGGATATCAGTTTGGTTAACAATACCCACAAGTGCCAATAACACAGTTTATTAACAGTTTATTAACACTAAAATGCTTTTGGTCATTCTTATTTGTAAAGCCCAAATTCAATGTCAATACTTATTTGAAACCATGACAAAAAAAAAATCCATTAATTAAAAAAACACTTCTTTTTTTCTGTGAAAAAACTGCTTTGAGCCTACAGTGAATCTTCTGAAGCACCACTTGCAGAGAAAAGAAGAACTTATTGCTTATTTAGATACCTGGCACAATGCAGTTCCTCTGATTCTCTTTGGAGAATGGAGAATGATCATATGGAAACACGTGCTTCCATATGAATAAAAAGTGTCTCCCATTAAAGACAGGCTTTTCTGGTATCTAACCTAATGCTCCCTGTGTCAGCTGCTTTGTGGAGAATCATTACAGATTCTAATACGTTTTTCCCCACTAAGACAATCAAAATAGCATGCTGTCCTTAGGAATATCCCCAGCTGTGCAAAACATAAGACTTGGTTTATAAACATCAGCAAATCAGGATAAGACAGAGAACGTAATTTTGGGTAATTACAGCTGTCATCAGATCTCATTGCTTTATAGACCTAAGGTATATACAGAGGAACAGCTGCCTTACAGAGGAGGAAATAAGGGAGATAGCAATAGGCAATTATGTTTTGCTTCTTCCATTTCCCGTTAGCTAATAGCTTCTTGTTTACTTCAGGAAGTCTACTTTATTGTATTATTAAGGTTTCTAGGCTTGTCAAACCCATCAACATAATTACAAGAGACGGCATGACACTCAGTTCTTTAACTGCTCCATACCTGTAGGAGCTATGCATGAGTCATTAGCTCCTCTGTGTGCTACTGATTGAGAGGAATGGTAATGCTACAAACCCAGGAGAGGCGAGCTGAAAAGCTGAGGTGGACGCACACAGCCTGCGGTGTCAGGGACTGTTGTACAAATCTTTGCAAAGAAGTGCTGGTCATCTTGGTTATGTTTCCACAGCAAGATCTGAGAGCGTTTTGAAGTTCTTTCGTCTGGCTACATACCCCGTTCATGTTCAAATCCTGTACCTGTGGAAGATTTGAGTATATTCCTCAATCTTTAACCCCAGGTTCCTTACTTCCTACAGGAAAGCTAGCCTGAAAGGAACTAAGATGTGTTTTAGCCAAGTCTGCAGGGTCAGTGCTCAGGGAACCAGAAATATAAGCATAGTTACTGATACACCTCTGTAAGAAAAAAGACAACTCTGGCTTCTTGAATGGTATGACTATATAGTCAAATAACTAATACCTAAGTTTGGTATGTGATCTGTGCCCCGGTAGTAATCATTGAAGAAGTTCTCTGACAATAAACCAGTCGTAAAAAAAATTTGGAGTTTTTTGCCATATTAAGAAAGGATAGGGTGTGTTCAACCTTAGTTTAATGAGGTTAGTCTTCTTAAGTTACCTCTTTAATAACAGAAAGAGAGATTCCATCTTCTTTCTCCGTGGATCAAAAAGTGACTTTAGGAGGATTTAGCTTCTAAAACGCACTAAATTTAGACTCTGCTAACAAGTCTCTTATACAGCTACTTCTCAGGTTGCCAAAGATTTCATAGTTTTTCAGCCTTTTCATTAAGGACAACTGTAGCACTAATGATAATTTTAAAGAAGAGATTAAAAGCAAACCAATGATCAATATTGAGCAAGAAACACCTCTGCAAAAAGTCTCTACTACAAAAAACAAATAAGTACAGTTTGTCCAGAGGTTCTATATGTATGTGTCCTTATTAGCTGTTACAGATGCCAATGCTTTTTATGATGTTTGCCTTTGTCTACGCACTAGACCAAGTTTCAGTTTTGGTCTCAAATAGCAGAATAGTTGCTATTTGACATTTGATTCCCTAACTGCTATATGTGTATTTAATACATTGTTTAGTCTCATGTTGGATAAAGTCACTCAAAGAAGCACTCAGCAAGATCAACATTAATTCTTGGCATAGCTGCCCCACTTACTTTTCCACTGCATCTTAAATAACAAGAAAAAACCTTCACTGACTTCAGTTCTGGCATATGCTTTATGCAGTTGGATGGATATGGACCTTTTCATTTGTTCTAGGATTAATAATGCATTTACAATATATGATCAACAGCAGCAAGAGCTGTGAAGCAAATTGTTCAGTTTAGCTGAACCATATAGTTTCTTATTTTAAACCTTTTGCATTAACTACTTGAACATATAGGGCAACCTGTGCAGAGTGCTCGTTCAAAGAAGGAAGTTCATACAGACATTTCTCTTGAGCTTATTCAGCACTTTAGCTCTTATGCATGTTTCAAACCCTCTCACATAACTGAAAAGCAAATAGGCACTTAAAGGCTTTTATTTTTGCTAAAAAAGGATGGATCTGAACTTGTTTACTAGAGCATACCCAAATGTCAATATTGCTTTGGGAGACGAGGTTAATTGTTCAAAAATATGACAACAAATGAAAGAAGTAACCAACAGTTAAGTAATTTCTCAGTCTAGAAACCAAGACAAAAGAAATACCACAAATGTACGCTTGTTGAATAATTTATGCTAAATTTATCTCTGTTAACAACCACAGGAACTTCCATGTCAAAACGAAGAAAAAGCCATTAATTCATACTTTCTTTACTGTGCATTCAATTCAAAATCACCATGCAAGATACAACCCAAGTACTGCATTTAATTGCTGAGTAACGACAGGCGTATTTCATATTTGCGTCTTGTTCTTGAGAACAAGAATTTTAACACATCCATAGCCTTTGGAGGGGTACAATGTATACTGATCAGTGGGTCACTCTAATTTACAGGAAATTTTGCATTGTCACTTTAAGGAAAAGTATAAAAAATTGCATCTATTTAATACCTAATGCCTATTTCAACCAGAAGGCTATACCTTAGGCACCGGCTAACACATAGATTTCATAATAATAGGATAAATTGCTTTTCTTACTGTACCAAAGTAAGAAAATTACAATTTTCTCTTCTTTTCAGACTTCTTTAAGTATTAAACAAATTACATAGGTGATCTTATCTTGTTAGCTTTACCCGAGCATCTTTTAGTTTAAATTTTTGATTACCTCTCCAATGCCAATTTCTGGTAAATTGGTTTGGAATTCATCAGAAAACTTAATTTCCTATAAAATCAGTCAAAAGTCTGAGATATTTTCTGTTTTTTCTGATTGAATCCCATGTATAGTCAAATTAACACATTTTCAATGTTCTTGCTCTTACAAGACAAAATGTTGCCTTGCCTCATGTTACATCCTTTGCTAATGAAAACTTCCTTTTATCAAAGAAACAATTAAGGGCTCATCTCTTTTTTTTTCCTCCTGAGTTTACAGTATGCTTAAGTATTTCCCACCTTAATTTTGAAAATCAGCTCTGATCCCAGTTTTCCCATATATGTAATATCACCACTCTAGAGTAAGAGAATGCCTCCAGACAGCAGGCCCTTCCCCTTCCTTAGGTTCCCATAAAACAGCAGAAGTAGGGAAGACTGTCCTGTTAAAGCACTTCCATTAAGAAATTATTGCTCACACCCAAACCTGAAATTATTTTATTTTTTTATATACTGAACTATTTGTTTATAGTGTTTGTGTTTCTGTGTGTTTGTCACAAATTTACACAAGGTTGAGTACGCAGAAAAAGAGGTTGGTTCAGACCATTCTAACTCAATGCAGCTCAATGAATAAAATTCTTTTCATTCTGAAAATAAATATTCTAGCTACACTTATTAACTATTTCTATCTCCAAACAAGTAAGCTCTTAAGTAATGTCCCCAACTCCCTATAAACAGTAATTTATAAAGAAAGGAATTACTACCGAAAATTGATTTGACTTCAAAAGAATGTTGATTAACAGACATATCCTCCCAAAGCATTGGATAAAAGCTTGAATTATGCACACAAACTGTGTATTTCACAACAAGTCTGTATTCTAAAGAATATTTTTATACGTATGGTTTATGCAAAGATAGAGAAAGCATAAGTGCTGCGAGGAAAAAGGTAGAGAAGTTTTCATTGTGGTCGTGGATCTGAAAAGATGAATATGTTCCAAATTAGCTTTGATGGCTATGTGGTACTGTATATGATAATAAATCCATTGTACAGTACAGATTTTTTTCAGACTTACATTAAGTATACTGAAGGGTTTTTTAACTCAGACCCATCAAAAATGACTGGATAAGAGCTTCTATTATAATGGCATTTTTACAACTTCTTTCTGTAAGTCTTCATAGATTCCTCTAGATTACATTAAAGCTAATAAAGACATCTATTTTTTGTTAACATAGCAGGTTTAAATTGAATATGCTTCACACCTTGAAACTTTTGTAGACAAGTAAGATGTAATAATTTTCTTCTACATCCCCTGAATTCCTGAATTACTAGTCAACAGGTCTTCCATGAAAAAACTTAGTTTTTCCTACATATTTCAAGTTTTATGTTTCTTTCCATTAAAGTTTCCAGCCTTCCACAGACATATTTAGTTTGGCAGGAAGAGACTGGTGACTCATAGACTGAAGAGATTTGAGAGCAAGCTACTGAAAATGTATCTAATTTCTTTTTGTGTAATTTGGGAGCAAGCTACTGATAGTATGTCTAATTTTCCTAGTTCAATCAGATGTATTATTGGCAAATACATGCCTTGAATAAAAGCCATGTTTATTCCTGAAATATGTAGCTAAGATAAAATGCAAAAACACAATATATGTTTACTTTTAGAACCATTCTATTTTTTCTAATTGTTTCTGGCATTTTACCCTAAATCAATGGGCACTGAACGAAAACAGAGGTGCTACTGAAATAATTTGCATTATGATCCAACTTACATTTATATATTCAGTAATACCAAAGTATTCCTTACTGAAGTTTTGAGGGTGGGGCGTTCTTCTTTTTTTTAAGGGATGGTAGAAATATAGGAAGAATGGGTGATATTATTATACCTCCACAATTCATATAGAGAAAGATATCAGAAAAGTATTAGAAAAGTACTCAGATGGAAGTCCTTTAACTTCAGTTCTTTCTAGTCATACACCAGTTAGACTTGCTTCTTTGGCCTTTAAGAACTCCCAGGCCTTCGTGGGACTAAGCGTGAATCCTGTTGGAGAAAGCACTCCACTCCAAGACAGTAGAAGTAGAAGAGAAAAGCTTATCCTTTCTCGATATAATAGATAGAATATACTCATACATCCCATAATAAGTAACATTCCATACTTTATTTGTGCATGGTGAGATAAGGTACACTTATCCATGTATAAATAAAGAAGCAGTGTTTTAAATTGTTTTACACCTGGATTCATTTCTATTCTTATGCATATACATGGCAAAGCAGATTTTCAATAAATTAAGACAAGAATAATATTCAAAATCTAGAGTGACATCTAAATATCAGGTGTCATTAAAGAAGACTTTTCTCTCTTAAAATGTTGTGCCATAAAGTATCACCATGCAGAAAGTACACAGATAATACTCAAGCACTGTTTTGAGATACTCATGTATACAACAGGGTTACAGCAGGCATACAGTTTTGACATACTTAGGCAATGTGATGATTTTAAAAAGACTAATGAGCTTATTGATAAAAGCAACAATATGACTGAAGTAAGACAGCCCCCTACCTGTTAGGAAAGAGCTGAATCAACTGCAGAAAGTCCCTCTACCTTCTTTGCTTTGGTTCCTCCCTTTATCCAAGGCTATATGGAAATAATGGTTCTGTGAACCATTTCAGAGATAACCACAATCCATGATCTTCTCTGAAGTGATCCCTTTGCAGGGAATTGCAATCGTAGCAGTTAAGATTTCCAAATCAGATATGGGGGGTAAGAATTGTACTTTAGGTTGTTCAGAGCTTGGCAACCCTTTTTAAATAACTATTGTTTTGAAGCAGAGTACAACACTAAAAACTAGGTAGGACTGTTCGTATTTTCTAGGAACAAATATGTATACAATTTAGCTTATTTCAGGCTACTCTTAATATTGTGCATTATGTCATTCCCAGTTGGTCTGGCTTGAAGGAAATGGGGTAGAAAACAAGGGTAATATTTCCCCAACATTCTCTCATTTCACCATTATGTATCAACTTATACATTTAAAAGTCATGAAGGGTGATGGTGTATAAGGTGATACTCACATATATTATTTTCATACACTTGTAGAGTTCCACCATTATTTCAGGAATCAGACACAGTAAATTTCATATAGCTATCCCAAGATACAATCATTTAAAAAAGTGAAGCAGTCAAGATAATATGGTCATTAAAAAATAATAGGAAGGTATTTTTAGAGTTTGACCCTCATCTTTCTTTTTGCAAACAATGGAATTAAATTCTACAATGGCAGCTCTAATGGCGTTAAGTCAACTACTACGATAAAGTCACCTTATTTTAGTTTTTGAAAGCAGTGGGACCTGATGCAATAAAAGACAACTACTTTCTGTCATCCACTTATCTATCTTCTGTTAAGATGGCTATTAAAATGAGCATAATTAATAAGTGATCATATTCTTGTTGTCTGCTGCTTTTTTCAAATAGAAATATATACTCTGACCTGAAACACATGAAGCTCCAATCCGTGAAAAAAAGAGAATTTTTTTTTTAATAAATCAGGCTTAGACCCCCCCCCACCAAGAATCAAATAATCTGCAACATGTTTTGAATGAAAACCGATTATCTTTGAATTATGAAACCGGTGGGCGTGCTCTCTTTGGGCTTTTTTAGGACCTGGTATTTAAAAAAAAAGGTGTGTCTACACTTTCACATGGCAGAGAAAAGAGAGATGATGCCAAGGAAAAGCTGATATGTATCATAATAAAGAAGGGATCAAGATGATACCAAAGAAGGAGAAAATAGTGACGTTAATAATCCAGGCTGGCCCTGTCCAGTATTTTCTTCACTTCAAAACCCACACTCAGGAGTCCATCGATACTTACTCAGGGTTATCTGTTAGCTTCAATTGGCTTTGGCTCAGTGCACTGAGAACAGTGTGAGTTAATTTGAGGAATTTTCTATGCTCACTAAAGAAAACATTGATCATTGATTTTCCTAGGATTTTTCGCCATAAGTATCATTGAACCACAAATATTTTCCCTTGACTGGATTCCCACTGGTTTCTAACTAGTCATCTGTTTTTCCTAAGAACTACCAGCTGAACTTCTGATATTTTTCCCTTCTCTATTATGAATAGCGAAAATAGAGGCTCTTTTGAGCAATAAATAGGTACTACTTGTGTCTGATGTGAAAAAGGATATGTGTACATCAAAACACTCATTTGTAACATTTGTTCAAACCAACTGAAAGGTTTGTAATGTAATTCTAAAGTTCATCTGCCATGTGTGGTACAAACTGTTAAAAATGAACAATTTTTCATACACAAGTGTTTGCTAAAGTGCCTAAATTGGTCTTGATTTTTTGGCAGGTAGATGACTACATCTAAAAGACTAAAACCCAGTTTTTTAGAAATGTTAATCTGTTTCCAAAAATTAGTACAAGTCTCATGAAAAGTCAGTGAGACCTTCGAGGCTCCTAAAGACATATGAGGCTAATTTTCAATGTTTTTTCAGGCACTGAAGAGGCAGATGGACAGTCAAGAGATTTGTCAAAAGCATTCATGTGTCTAATTTCAACTGAAAGCAATGATAGGTGGTCCTAGGCAGTTTTTTTTTAAAATCCTTCCAGGCATATGGCATGTGGTTTTAGTTGCCTCAGTATCTTTGGAAATACGAGTCAAGGTTCTTAGCTACTTATCTAAATTTTGCTTTTGGACCTTTTTGCCTACTTGTGAAAAATCTATCACTATTAAAAGCTCTTTAAAATAAGAATTGGCATAATGACTTGGCTTCCTGTCTGACGTTAAAGATACTAATACGCTTAGTATGAAATCTTCTTATTTCTAGCATAAATACGCGAGGCATCAGATGAAAGCTAATAATTTCCCAAGTGAGCTAAAAATAATGAAGACTGAATATGAATAATATTCTAAGAGGCATTCCAGAACAGATAGTGGTTAATAAGTGCTGTAAATGCTACCTTTCTACTAACCTCATTACAAGATGCTATAGCCTAAACATGGACCACAAATCATATGATTTGTAAAGATAGAAAACAAGAAAAAATTACAATCACTACAGGAAGTTGGAGACAATGCGTATTTTATTGTGTCCTTTGTCTTCTGATCAAAAAAACGTAATAAAAAATCTCTCAAACTTGTTTATGTTGTCTTATTTTAGAGTTTCATGTAGTTGTGATTTAGACCTAGTCTCCACTGAACTGAGACCATTGGACAGCACCTAAATTTACTGCAGTAATTCCAAATAGATTTTAAAATAAGGAATAAGAGAATCTGCAGGTTTTATTAAAAAATATGTATGTAGCTACAAATAATGAAGGAATGTATGCATCAAACACATTTTTAAACATCTGCTGCAACTCAAACAGAAGAGCTTAATGAAAGAATTAGTGGCTTAAGATGTAGCCATAACAATTGCTTAAAATTAGGTAATATGAGACTTAATTTTAGTCACAGGACAATCAGTTTTACATTATGATACGGTCCATCACTATATGATCACAGTCTTTTACAAAAAAAAAAATTAATCTATAGTTATACAAGGTCCTTCTTCGAAGAAGAAGGAAAAAATCATATATTTTTTTCTGTATACACTATGTAATGGGTGGGCTGATGCCCTATTGACTTTCACAACCCAAACACTGCAGACAAGAAGAATTAATGTTTTTCTCATGAACTCCTCTAGAGCGTTCATCATAGAAGTATTTGATTGCAGCACTCAGATGAACATATTGTACCTTAAAATTTCCCAGGAAATCATCTGTTCCTATAAGGATTTGTAAGATTTTTTTTCCTTAGTGATTGAACATTTTACTGAAGGTGGCAAGGATTAATTTTGCAAAATAATTGTAATATTTCTACTAGTACTTTTTATGTTCAAAACAGAATACAAATGTCAATGAATTTAACCAAGAGATACAGTGAAGTAGTACCTTCCCTTTATACAGGGGAAACTGAAATAAAAAGGCAGATTTAAAAAAAAAACACGGGCTTTAAAATATGCACCTGTAAGTGCGTGGCTTGCTTAAAAGCAGCTTCAGCAAATAACCTATCTTACCTGAGCTAACAAAGCACTTCTGTCCAGAAAAAGCAAAACAAAAGCAATGTAAACTTCCTTTCAAAACTAAGCACCCATCCAAAGAATCATTTGTCTCTTCCTGCTGTCACTGGAGTGACAGAAATTGCCCCATCTCTGTGAGGTGCCAAAATTTCAGAGTACCTGCTGTGCAGGGCAGCAACAAAGCACTGACCAGGAACAGTTCTTGTGGCCAAGTGGTGGGTGAGAAATAAAATTCACTGCTGAATCATTTAAAATTTTAAATGATTGATCTCTCTTGATGAAGAGAGCTGATTTTAGATGAAAACATTGAAAACAACTAAGAAAGAACATAAAAATATTTATTTTGGTTTTCAGCTTATTGAGAAGCTCATGAAAGGTGGTAAAGTCATATCCGTTCACAAAAAGTTCGTGAAGTGCGGTGTTTGTGTACACACCTCTCAGAGTTGCATGCTAAACTTTCAGCTGGAATAAGTAATTTCATATCATCAGTAACGACAACGTGAATTAGGCTTATCCATTTACGGGTAGTCAATTGAAACAAGAATTCCTTCAAGCAATTTTATGCTGTGCTAGCAGAGACCACCATTTCTCCACATTCATTCCATGGAAATGGACACTAATATACTAACCTAAAAGACACTTTATAAGTCATTTCGGGGGGTTTTCCTGCTTTTTCTGCTCTTCGTCACTGTTGGATAAAACACTTGGAACTACTTGTTCTGAACAAGCTAAACAAACAAATGTAATTTTATTGGTCAACTGCATCCTAATTGCCTTCAATTTGACTTTTTTTCATTCAAAGGAACTGATAGGTTATAGCCATATGGTCAGTATAGATTGACAGTTTTGATAATTTTGCTGATTCCCTATAATCTCGGGAGATGGAGAAGTATCTTGGAAAACTAAGGCTTGATGTGTATCAACAGCAGGTTATTTTCTTGCTGAAACAACTGTAATCACCAAAAACTTGTGGCTGAGGTAGGCAGTTGAAATCTGACAGTCCCAGAATTCCTTATTTTGAGCCAGTAAAGAAAATTCACCTTTTTTTTTTTAACTGCTTCTGCCTCTTGGTTTTAGACACATTAAACTACAGTAATTTAGCTGATGGCTGCTTGATTTCCAGTGCAGTCAGTGAGAAAGCAAGCAATCCAAAGATGAAAGTTCACTGAAATTGCTGGAAAATAAAAACAATGGTTTGGAAGGGCAGTGCTTCAACACATAAAGAAATACATTCACTACTTAAAAAAGATACAAAATTCTTAGAACTCTTGGATCTTCTGTGTGTAAACTTTTTAACCAAGTAGCATTGCTAAATACCATGACACCAGGCAGAGGGCCGACATCATATTGTTGTGTAACTCATATCCATAGCAATGTCACTTTTTGAAATGCATTATACGTGCATTCAGCAGCTTAAAGTCTCAACTGTGTCAGATGTTAAATAAAGTACAATTCAGGGGGTTTATTTTGGAATATGTGCTCTTCATATATTTTTTTTATAAGGGCAAAGAAAATGTAAAGCCTGTTAAGCCAGTGCTAGCACTGGAAGCTTGGATTCAGACAACAGATACAATAAGAATAGGTTTCATCACCAATGTAACTTATAGTGATATAGTCTGGTGAGAGAGCGAATTCTGATCATTTTACCGGGCAATAACAAGCTTGAGCTTCTATACTACAAATGGGCCAGGATGGACCTAAATGTATACAGTCCATAAATAGCATAGTACTCCTAAATGACTGAGTAAACGGTCTGTCAGTCCAAGTTAACGTGGTATAAGTTAGGGGCAACAACTAGAAGCAATGGAGAACAGCATTTAACAGAAACTCCTCTCCTTTTCTTCAAAATTAAGCACCCATCCAAAGAATAAGTAGCCTCTTTCTACTTTCACTGGAGTGACAGAAATTGTGTCATCCTTGTGAACTGCAGAAATTCCAGAGCAGCTGCTGTGCTGGGCAGCAGTAAAGCAGTGATCAGGAATAGTTCTTGTTGCCAACTGGTTAGTGATAAACAGAATTTGTTATTGTCAGGTATTAGTAAAGGGAATGACACATGTCATTTGCCACAACTGACGTGGTCAGGAGTATCTGGTGTTATCTCTTGCCTGTCCTTTTAGAATGTCAGTATATTCAAGCTGTAAAACCAGAGGACTGCATTGGACTGATTGTCCCTTTATTTGAACACAGTCATCAGAAGTGGTGTAATGTAGCCCTTGCCCTCTTGATGATTCACTGTGGAGACCACTAACAGTGTGTTTATGATGCATAAAAATATGAAATAAAAGCTTACTATACCCCATAGGTTACATACTATTCAATGAATTTTGAGGCTGTTTCACAAGATAAAGGATATGTCCCGTACAACACCATCAATTTACTTTGGTAAGACTGAATTACAGCTTCTTTGGCAAAGACACAAGGACCTGAATTTTTCTGATAAGGAACAACAAAATCACCATCTGGTCTTTTAACACTTGGCAATCATAACTGCTACTTAAAGAGCACAAGAATTCTGGACACAGATTACTTCCAGCATCAAATCCACAGTATCTTGATTTCTTGATATTCTGTGTAAGATGATCTTGTTGTTAACCAAATTATCACTTGTACAGAAGATTTATTTACAAGTTTTGTAGCCATAAAAAGGAATGGTGAGATGAACTATGTAAGTCCAGCAGTACACAATTACGGCTAATACAGTCCCTTTCTGTGCAATCCATGAATCAGAAATATGACTTCTGAATACCATAATCCTAATTGGTGTAAGTTCTCTCGCACCATTTATATTCCAGAGGACAGAGCAAGTGCTTCTGTAGATAGGCAACGGTTAAAGAACAAAGCTGCTGGGAGGGCTATGGCTATTTCTAGCTCTGGGACCAACTAGCTTACACAATGTTGAACAAACCGATTTTATCTATATTTGTCTTACTTTCACCCTGTGTAAAAATGAGGCAATGATGTTTATTCACCTTTTAAACGCTTTTGAAAACCCCCAATTCAGGTAACCATTCACATCTATCCAATTACTATTTCATAGAAGCTCACGCATATATAGCTCAAGCATTGGAAGGGTTAATGTTTTAAGCATAATGCCACGTTGCAGTAAAGATGCAAAATTGCAGGTAATAGTTTATCGGGCTTAGAAAGATCAGTAAATACAATAAAAATAGATCTCTTTGAATAAGGGATAAAAATTGGCTGCTACTTTCAAACTAGAAGATGATGTATGCCATATTACTGCAGAGAATCCCTGAAACCATTTTTAAACAATACTATAACAGTAACATAAAACTTAATGGCAAGTTAAGTAGATCTCCCCAGCAGGCCCTATGGTTACTGCAAGTATATGGCACAGGGTTCATAGGTTACTGGAGACTCATTCTCCCAGCCAAACGAGTCAAACAATAACACTTCCAGGCACTGAAACACTTTTCTTTGGATTTCAGCAGAAGCAGATGTAGGGCTGACTACATACTGAACAAAATGAATATTTTGAAAAGAGGACGGCAGCAAAAAAACATCAGCTCAGCTTGCAGTTTATCTCTAATCATCCTTGCCTTTCACCTTAACACTAGCTTTCTAATATTACCCTTTTCATCTGAAGATCAGTGCAAAGCTTTAATAAATCGGAAGCTCATTTCTTCATATGTGCTTCAGATTCCTCTGCTAAACAAATTGGTGCAGTGTTTCAATCTTCATTTTAGCTTGGGGTGTAAATTCTGAGTCATCATCATTTAATTTTCTCCAAGTCTCCAGCTCGTGTTTTCTGTTTTTCTTCCTGGATGTGTCATAACAACTGAATTGTACCACCCTAGTAAAATGGTAAAACCCAGCAGACATCTGCCAGCAACAAAATACTGTGCTCTCACTCTAATTTCCCACACATTCCACTTTTCACATTACTTTCCTTGCATCCTCTCAGTAAAGTATAAAGCTTAGTAAGCATTTTCTTTCCATTCTCCACAACACTCTTCCCATGCTAACACAGAGATGAGGCAATAAATCAGAAGAGTCACCTCAGAGAAGAGCGTGCTTTCTGTGCATGCTCTTTCCCTAGCCCTTATTCTATCAATATTCCCATGAGGTTAACTTTCCTGAAGTCAATGACTTCCCAGTAGGTAGGGTATCTGTTAGTTCTGGGTCAATATTGTGTTAATGAACTGTGAAGGTATTATTTTGATTCGGGAAAATCAATTGAGAAAAGTAGTACTCTTCCAAATTTAATAGAAACTCTGTTCAAAACTTTCCAGTATTGTTAAGGCAGGAACAGGAACAACAGAAAAAAAAATCCCTTAGTCTGAACTTTGAGATATCCATCATTAATTTAAAGCAGTCAGTACTCTACTATATTTATTTTAAAAAGAGCCATTATACTTCAGAATTGAATGCAGAAGAAAAGAAGATGAGAATTAGCAGCTAGAGAAAGGTGTTACAAGCAAGGCAGAAAATTTTCAGCTGGAAAGAGGTGAAAGCAGCGAATGAAAAGAAAACATAACTTAAGACAGGGGAGCCTTTAAAACTTACTAGTAGATTTCTGTATTTGGCAGCTGCCTTACCAGAGCTAGGACTTTGATTCCTCTGAGGGGGAAATCATGTTTGAACCAGGTTTCAAGGACAGATCTGTCACAAGTGCACAGCACATGCAACCATGAGCAATTTTTCTTGCCAGATCTGGGTTGGGCAGTGACTACACTGTATACTAGCAATTTCATGTCATTTGGTAGCTATATAAGCACCAGTCTTGCAATCCTGGTTAGTGAAAGCTGTGAAGCAGACTATTAAGCATCTCCATAGAAATACCCACAGCAGATCACCTGACCACAAAGCAGCCACATCTCGCTTAACTTCAATCTCAGTAGAGATTAACGAATGTTTTTAGGAGAAACTTCACCTCAATGTTCAAATGGGGAAATGTAAATATTAGACAGCAGGTTTAGGTATGATATCAGGCTTTCTAAAGAGCAGAACAGTTGCCAGATGACAGCCGCTTGAAAGTATCACAAGGTTGGTAGAAAAAGAGAAACACTTGCGGCAGTCCAGCTCTTCAGAGAAATGAACAGAACTGATAAATATTAATACTGGACTGATAAATACCTATACCTACCTTTATTGCATCAAAGCCTTGGAATTTCACAATTTTCAGGTGAATTTCCACATGCAGGGCACAAGTGCACATATGTGATCGAAAGTAAATTCTGTTTTGCCTCTTCCCTGAGTTCCATCTTGACATCATGGAACCACAAGGATTATTCAATAAAACAGCTATACACTTCAGAGAAGAGGGGTTTACATTTTAACACAGTCAAAATCATGTTGCTTCTAATCTTATTGTCAGAAATGACTCAATGGCTTTAGCTGCACCTTTCTCTCTCCCATTGCTTTAGAAGAAAAAAAAACTGAAAAACTTGTCAAAGCAGCATCAGGCACGAAACCTGTAACTCAGACAGTTAGAGTCTGGTTAAGTTATAACTGTTTTAAGACAGAGATTAACATTAGAATGTATAAGGTAATCTGTAGTTTAGGAGTTGTTACCTGCTCTAAGTATGAATGGGAATGGTGATACTATGGTTTAAAACAATCGTAATTTATATGTATGATGACTAAAATTTACATTCTGCTGCTCAGTTGGTGATGGTGTTACAGGATATTTAGTTTGTTTTTTGCAGAAGTATTTAATTTACAAACACTGTATGTACTTTGCGCATGAAGATAGGATGAATTGTTCTTTAGGGGTTGGGCTCCCCCTCACTGATTCCAGCTTGAGCTATAGCAGATGCCATATAGCCCATCCAGAAGAGCTAACTTATAACTTTTCTTTTTCAACATTCACTAAGTACGATTTTATATAACTGCGCCAGAGCACTGAGACAATAATGAAAGAATGGTCCATGAAGACCCCTGGAGAGGTTTCAGCAGTTTCTGTATGAACTGAGTCAAAATGAATCTGAGAAAGATACAGGACATGGTGCAATAATGTCTGGTATCTTCTGAATAAAAAGAAAGAACAAGTGTCCTATTACCAATGTTTTATCTTGAGCCAGTATGGTGTCTAATGTGAAAATTTACAATGTGACATAATAAATTAAGAATGTATGTTCTATTAGGAAGCAAATATAGTACTCAATAATTGCTACCAGCTTCAACACTAAAATGTTAACAAAAGTTTGCATTTTTAAAGACTGCATATCTTAGCAGCTTTACAGCACATCAATTTGACAGAACTTGTAGATACTTGCCAGATGTGATACAGTGGTAGAGGAGCACAGCAGACAGCTTATTTATCCTTAGGTCACCCCACTCTTTTCTCTCAAACCAGAGAAATGATTTCTGAATTTCCTAATGATCTTGCAAGATAAACAGCAAAAATTAGTAGAGCTGGAAATTACTATATTAGAAGGAGTATTATATTCTTTAACTCTAGTGCTAAGAACATAAACCTTTCCTAAGTCCTACTTATCAGTACAATGACGTCATCTTGGAGAAGAGGAAAGGATAATCTTCCTTGTTGCTGCATTAATGAAGAATGGCAAAGAGTTCTGATAAATATACTGCTCATCATGCATGTGAGTTTAATTACAATATGTCTTAAACTGTCTTTTATGGAGGATGGAGCATGTTGTGGATTTTAAAAGGCATATATTGTTTTCTATATTTCTAGGACCTTTTCTTCCTACAATACAGCAACATGTTCCAAGCATTTTTCAGTGCTTCCTCTTCTCTTTGCCTTTACTTCGCCAGCTGTCACTCCAGTGATATTTCCCAAGCATAAAGCTGACAAAAAGCAGGGTAGGACTTAAGTGCTTAAGCAGTGGAGATCAGTAGCAATATGTTAAAATATCAACATAACTTAATGTTTTGAGAACATTTCTGATATCATTACTTGAATGGACCACATTGTTTGCTACACAGCCCCTTGCACTGAATAAAGTTCAGTTAATTTGAAAGGTTACTAAACTACAACACATGGTTATTCTATCTATAAATTTCCTAAGCTTCTACCATAATACTTCATTTAAACTAGAAATGAAGAAAGTTTAGCCTGATTAATACTAAGAAATTTCGGTATAGACCATTAATAATACTATTAATAATGCAAAAAAAAGAAAAGAGGCCAAAGAACAGAGCACAGCACAGATGTTTTAAGTGTTTTACCTCCTGATTTGTGTATCTTCTCTATCAGTTTATTTTCAAAATTCTAGAACTGTATTTACAAGTCTTAATTATCTGAAATTCTGGTCTGAAAAAGGTCAAGAGGAGTACATTTAAGCTGTCTTCTCAATTTCTAGTTCTTGTCTGTTATTTGAGCCACCGTATTCTGAGATCCAAATACTGACAGGAAAAACTGCTGCAGCACAGAGAGCTAGCATAAGAATTTTCTTGAGCCTGTGAAAATACTGGTCCCACCACTGAAATTAAATTAAGTCAGCCACTCAAACAGCAGAAAGACAAGTCAATGTGAATTTCAATAGCCTCAAAAACCTTACCTTGTGACCATAATTTTAGGAAACATTCAAGGCAAGATTCACAGTTTGTTAACTGGCTTGATTATTTACCTCTCTCATGTGTATCTATAAACCAAACTGGGAGTAAATTTTAGCTGGCCTTTGTTCAAAAGTAGTTCCATAGTGTTTCTGTTCTTCCCACATTATATGGAAAGTAGGATGGAAAATTATCACAAGCCTCTCTGATACTGCTCACAAGGTGACAACATAGTGATATGCAGAAGTAGTTTCTGTGAAGTGAAGACACAGCAGGCCTGTTACATCCTATAGTGCGGACATAGCCTTACACCACAGCATGTTTCCACTGCTCAGATTTGCAGGCACTGCCACACCGCTAACCAAGTGTGAAGGAGCCATCTAGCGTAAAAAAGAAACTGAACCTTCTGCCCATATTTTGCACACAACTAACCCAGCAAAACACTGACTGCTATGGCACTGTCAGTCTCCAGGCATTCCAGCAACACACTGGCCAGAAGTTCTCGACACTGAAGGAAAAAAAGGTAAATATACTTATGGATTGTCTTAAAGGGAAGCAAAAATAATATGATTTCAGGGTTAATGTGTGATTGGCCGTAAAACTGGTCATAATTGGAAAAGAAATACAAAAACTTGAGAAGGATGCAGAAATAAAGTGCAGACCCTGTTGGTTAAATATTTTGCTTAATTTTTTTTTTGGACCTTGACATTAAAAACAGTCGATAGAAAGCATTTAAAGGACAGAAAGCCCTTTTGTAGACCAAATGTACCAGGGTAAATTTTATATATTAGGTGTTGATCACTCCTGCCATAGGTGTAGCCAGTTTGTTCTATTGATATAAACAATATTTTAAATATAAATAATAGTAGAAATAATATATAAGTAATACAGAATGTTGTCGTTTGTTTGATGTATTATTAATTTAATATTTATTTAATATATCGTATCATTTATTATTGTATAATATTATTCTTTTTTACTAAATATTTATATATAAATAGTATATTATTAATATTTTAAAGTTCAGCTTGATAAGGTTCTGAGCCATCTCATTTAAACTTTATATTACCCAATACTTTGCATCAGATGTTCCCTGAGATCCCTTCCAACCTGGCATTCTATGATTCTATGATATGCAGGAAATGGCAGTGCTTGTATCTATTTACTAGGGATATAGAATTATTACAACAGCTCCATCTCTCTGTCTCATGTGATAGAGGAAGAAGATTATACATATATAGCACTACTGTATGTAATTCACGTAACATTCACATAATACATGTAGGTGAAGAAACAAGAAGTCATTGGAGAGGCAGCATACCCCTCCATGCTACCTGCAGTGTGCTACAAAGACGCTTCATAGTAGCTTTTGGCAAAAGATCATAGTCATACAGGTAGGGAGAGACAGGCATATAAAGAGAGAAAGATAGAGATTCAGTCCCACACAGGTCCAAAATCAAAACATTTGGTTTATGCTTTGTGTCACTAAGATTAGAGAAAAAAAGCAAGGATTATGTTTATGTTGATTTTTGTATTTTATTGTCACTAATTCTACATGAGACATAAGTTAAATTTGCCTGGTCTAGAAGTAATATAGTTCTGAAGTTGTATAGAGAAGAACATATGCAATAGCTTATTTTTGTGGTTGTAATCTTTAGAGTGATCATAGTTGATTGCAAAGCAGTTTTATGATGCTGGGTGGAAAGTCAAAACAATTACAAAGTTTAAATTGATAACAACTTACTTAATGCCCTGCTGTCTAACTGCTAGAGGGATAAACAAAGAATACCTAGAATGCTGAAATGAGTTTAGGAAATCCATTAGAAAAGTTATGAAGTGATATTAGAAGAAGATAAGAAGTAATGCATGAGAGGCATAAGCAACTGGCAGATGAGGAAAGATTGCAAATAACTAAGTAAAACCACAAGAGATGCAGTTTAGATAATCATTAAGAAGCAAAGAAGAGAAAACTCAGATGCGTTTTAGACAAACAGAATTGTGAAACTGACTTCATGTTAAGTCCATTTAGGATGGTATGATGGATGCTGACCTGAAATTTCTGAACTTCTGAATTTCACAAATGGGGAGAATGTCCTCTGCAAAATTAAAGTTAAGGTCCTTATGCTGAAATTCATATGTGAAGAGCCAGTCTCACTAAAATTGCTGAACTTCCGGATAGGCTGCACAGCCTTCTTGGGTTATTTTGGCACCTCCTGTTCTGGCTAGCAAAGAGCTGTTCAGAGGAATGCAAAGTGAAAAACAAGGGGAAAAAAAATAATCCAACTTTCCCAAACCACAGAAAACTTTCATTTGGTATACATTTTGACCAAAGCATTAGTGAGAGCAATGGTCATATTTTATTAAAAAATAATTTTCAATGGAAAGAACTCTAAAAAGTTTTAGTACAGAAGGGCTAAGTTAAAGAAATATTGTACTACTGGCATCTACATCCACACTTAAACTGTATAAACACTAAAAGTGCAGGAGATTGCAAGTATTGTCTCAATTATGTAATAGCAGTTTTAGGAGTCAGAGTCAGAAGGAATTGTATAGATTATTCCACTTTTAAATGACATTTGAGTAGCTAATGGCAAAGTTAATTTGAATATGTAAATAAAAAAAACTTTTAAACTACATTTTTTATCTGAAAATGATTTAATTTCCCCTGGATGTTTGCCCATTTCTTTAGTTGTGTCAAATTAGAAGAAGCAAAGAGGAAATTACAAGCATCTTGGTGTTTTGGGACAGGTCTTTTGTGTCTAACTTCTGCTTTCTATAATATTTGATTTGATTTATGTGTATTAATGTTAGATTTAATTGTAGGATTAATTACAAATAACTACTTAAGGGCAGTTATTTGAAAATATTTATGATTTTATTAAGTCAAATTTTGTATGCTAACAGAATATGCCTGAACATAATTTTAATTTGTACAGCTTGACTCTTAATGTTATATTTGAATACCAGATAATTAATTTCAAATACAGCTAAGTAACTTGTAACTACAGAATGAAATAGCTAAAGACTCACAAGAAAAATATTTGAAAAGGCCTTAACACTGAAGCTTATGACCAAGAAATAACTTCAGACATGACTCAGAACCTATGTTTTCAAATGATCAAAAGCTTTCTCCAAAGTCCTCCAGGCTTTGAGATTTATTATTATATAAACGAATAAAAATTGAATGACAGGTGTTGAAGGCTTGAGAATTAAAAATGGCTGTGATTTATAATAATCAAACAGGAATAAAAGAGATTCTTTAGAAATTTCATAGGAATTACTTGGTTCTCATTTTCTACTTTCTCATTTTCTGGGATACCATGCAAGTTCTCCACTGACCAAGAATGTTTAAGACAAGTATTCTTTCTTTCTGTTTTCCACAACTTTTTTTTCATCACCCCGTACCTCCTGAGCAGGCAGTGGCTCCGCTGATGAATTGAATAATATGATGTGCAAAAGAATGGACCCAGTGGTAGGAAGAATGATTTTTTAGACTGAAGCACATGCAACAGAGTCAGCCTTTATAAAGTCACCATTGCCCTTATGTGTTAGTGCACCAATAAGAAAAATAAATGAAGTCTATACTATTGTAAGCAAGCACTCTTATTTATCCTACTTCCTTTCTGCTGAGCTAGATACCCTTACTTAAATGATGTGGCTCAAAAGAAGTCAATGTATGTGGAATTTAAAGGCAAGGTCAACTTCAACATTGCTACAGCCCTTTTTAAGTTTATAGTATTCCCGTATTCCTATATGCCCTACAGAAGTGACCTAGTGAAACAAAAGGATGGCAAGAATGCCAGATAAGAGAAGCCATTAACAAACAACTTTGATGCAGAGCATTCAATCATTAATCAAGTGTAAACAGGTTGGAAAGGAAATAGTAAAAGAAAGGAATAATTCTGGTTACTTAGAAAAATATTTCTTTAAACTTTTAAAACCTTTGAGCTTCCCTGAAAAGGACATTGAAACTTTGCAAGTGAGAACATAAAAAATCTACGCAGAAACCACATTCCCTTTTACAAACCATTGCTGGAGAGGGCATTGTCAGTCCTGTAAAAGAAGGATTACTTCCTATTTGCTTCATAATCCAACATTACTTCCTATAAGCACTTCTGTTTTCAACAATCCTACAGAAACTGTAGGACTGGTATTTAATATGTTGTACTGGAATCAATTTCTCCCTGCAGTATACCAGTATTCCTTTATAATCTCCTCACATGTCTTAAGTAAGTCTTAACAAGGTGAGCTGAATGGTCAGGGAGAACAAGAGTAATTTCATTATTATTCAGCAGTGACTTGTTTTTGTTTCTGTTCCTGTCACTAGAAATTATTCTCCTAGCTCCTATTACAGTATTGAATTACTAAAGAATGAAGTTACAACTAGTAGAAAACCAGTGTGAATGAAAGATTAATCAATCATAACAGTATATTTTAGCTAAGATTAGTTATGGGTTTGTTTCCAGACACAACTCACTGTCCTTTCTCATCCCAATGACTTCATCCTCACTCCCTAATGACTATGTACTACACTGGAAATTTTCAGTTCTTCTGTTCTCTTATTAGACAAGTTTAACAGGAGCATCATGACCTCAAAAGAACGTTTCATTTCAAGATTAGATTTTCACTTGCCCTACTGACTCAAAAATAAGGTTAAAGGAAGACAAGTGTATGGTTAAAGCATTGGCTTGGTTACTGTGTCAACGTAGATTCGGTTCCTGGTGCTGTCACAGTCGTCTCCTGTGCAAATAATTGATAGATATACCCCTAAAATACTACTTGAATTAATTACAATCTTTCTCTGCAAGAGCTCTCTTAATTTATGATAAAGTCCTGTTTAACATCAGTGGAGATAAAAGCATCTGTCTCTTAATCTTTCTGTCTTAATTCTCTTTCTGAATGTCATGGTTAATTTGTCCTTGCTAATCTTGCAAGTCAATCTTTGCAAGTGAAAGTAACCCAATACGCCCAAAGTAGCAGATAATCAAAAATAAGTTTTCTGGAAAATAATTTACATTTAAATGTAAACTACATGCTGGACTTTTGTCATCACCTTACCATGCTTAAAGTAATCTTTGAAGTAATTACAGTAATGTCATTCTGACTTGTACAAAAAGGTTCAATAACTGAAAGCCTGAACAAAATTCAGACAACATCTGCACAGATACGTAGCCGAATGTTATTTATTCCTTATGCTGTCTTGCTGCATCATTGTACAGGGTTGGATGCTTCTTGCTGACAAAGCCCTCAGTAATGATATCAGATCTTACTGAACAGAACTTATAGCTCTAGAGCTTAGAGCACATTCAAGTAAATCCATTGTAATTAACTGCATTAGACAAATACAAAACTAGTGTAAGAGAGAAGTGAGCCAGGATCTTACGGTTGCCTTTTTCTCCCTCCGTTGTTTTCTACTGTCACACTTGTTTCTAACAAGGGAATGAAAAATGTCTGCCTTTACAGTAGATAAGATTACACTGGCTAGCTCTCAAAAGCTTACCCTCCTGTAAGTGTAAGTGCTACTGCTATATAAATAGAAATAAAAATTGTAACGCGTCAACAGGAGCACTCCTGGATAGTATGAAAGGTACTAGACAGGAGTTAATGCCATTCACACCTTCTGCCTCTAACCAGATGTTGGCTTCAAAACACAGGAACAAGAGTACCAATTTGACATTTATTATTTGCTTTCATTTCTCAGAATACAGCTGAGAAAGAGTAACTATATTGGTAAAAATCTTGATTACACAGTGAAAAGCAATGTATTGTTTATTACCTGGTCAATGGCATTAACCACATCAAGAAGGGACAACGGTCTGCCACCAAGTCTCTGCAGGACAGCTCCCCATGTGAGAACTCTCTGCAGGGACAACTCACTGTGGAGAGCCAGTAGATTTAGGGTTAGGTTTTGTTTTAGGATTAGGCTTAAGTTTAGGGTTAGAGGTGTCCCATAGAGAGTTGTTGCTGCGGAGAGTTGTTCTAGACCCAAACACATAGCAGTCATTCTGCTTAGCATTGTATATGAGTATTCTTTTGTTTACACCTGCTTCAAAGAATCACATCACTTCCATTCTCTGTAATCTCTCTAGATGCCACTAAGATAGTATTGACTCACTGAACTGTAACATTGGAAGACAAAGGAAGTCATTGTTCATTATCAGGCTGATAAAAAGCCTAGTAAGGGAAGTGTAAGTCTTTATGTTGTTTTTAATAGACTTTGGATCAGGTTATATGTAGCTTCTGGAACCTGGTACATCAGGACATAAACCTAACTGCACTAAAAGGTTTTTGAGTGACTTCAGATGGTAGGTTTTCACCCAATTATGTTTTTTGCGTTGTTACTCATTTTGTAATCCAAATAAAGAGCAGTTTTACATTGACTAAGGGGTAAGAAGGGTATGAAAGGTTGTATCATGATTGATCATCCTTCCAACCACACAGAAGGATAAGCATTAATTATTTGCTATGAGAGTGTATACAGAAGAGGAGAGGATGTACTCTTATTATGGATGGGTGACTGCAATACAATTATCCTTCTTGATGCCCTGTAGGGAGCAATATTCAAGAGTAACAATGACCTACTGGTTTCTAATTATCTTTTCCTAAACCCTGATAAACCTGGATATTCTTGAAATAGTGAATTTCTTTCCAGTAAAGCATTTCCCTTGCCAAAGTATATATTTTTTGGCAGCTTCTGGCACTTTCCAGCCCTGGAATCTGACGTAGGCTTGTAAATCGCGTTAAGTTGGCAAGGTTTTCAACCTCTAGAGCACTGAATTGGTGTAAAATGATACATTATATTGTTTCCCACTCATTCTGCTATTTTTTTCCTCAAAAGAATTCTAAACTCTGAAATTTCCGTTTCAAATCCCAAAGCAATACTCACAAAACTATAGGTCTTTCTCTTCACATGTTGCAACTGGCTTAGGAACCACTTTGTGAGCATAATGGGTCTATCACATGCTTAGTATACCTAATGGCCTCCAAGCAACTGTTCCATAAAGAGAGCAGAGTACAGTGCGGCTATATGTGACAGGAAATTTTTACAAGTGCCGTACCTTGGAAATTAGAGAAGAGGATTTTTTTTTTTCCCAATTAAATACAAAATGAGGAACAAAAAAATGCTCCTGAAAGCTTATTTCTAGAGGAAAATAATTTCTTCAACTGTGTGGCAGACTAAATAAACACAGGCATACAGATTAAAAGACACCTTTTGGAATAAGTCTACATTTGTTGGCCCACTGACTTTAAAGAAGTGAAATAGTTGTTTTATTCTCCATTTGAAACATCAAGTAGTTTTCATTTTTTCATAAGGTGCAGCTTATAAATCTTGATTATTCAGGCAAAACACACTGTGAAGTCTTGATAGATTTCTCTCATAGATCAGGACTAACTGAATGCTTAAGCTTTCCCAGTGTTACCTTGAATTTCAGAGCAATGAGAAACATCTTGCCTTAGACTTGGTAATTGATTCAACTTGGTATTCCACAAAGCAGTAGCTCTAGTGCAGTATCTCAGTATTAACAAGTGCATATGCTTTCATAAAGATTTTACTTGTGCATACTGATAAAGCTTATTCTCTATTCTAATGCATATTGAATTAGACTTCAGAGCTAGAACTTCCATTCATTGAGCATTTATAAATGCTAATATATTCTCATTTTGATGAATACAAACAAAAATCAGTGTAAGCATAATTAGTTTTGGGCACTAACAAAACACTGAAGGAAAATGGAAACTAAATATTAAATATTGTAGATTCAAAATATATGTAACTTATGTACATGAAAATCAGATTGCTTACTTCGCAGAAGTTAAACCTTGAGGTGTTTTGGTTAAGGACCTTTACAATGGTTCACAAGGTTTGTTGTTTGCATGTATGTTTGTTTGAACAGTTCATAGAAATGTCAAAATACAAGCATTTCCTGCTGATTTAACATTTACTTATAATTTTCCAAATACAGATTAGAAATTCCAGAGTACCCTCAAGTATTACCAATATAAACATTAAACCTTTTATCTAGGACCACAAAGAGATGAAAAGTGATATCAATGAACTCTTATTTTGCATATGTATGCATTTGCAATCCAAATAGACAAGAATCCTAGCCTGATACATAGAATATAGTCAAAGAAGTATGGAAATACATAATTAAACAGTAGACTGGTTGGTATACTTTTTAAAACAGTATGTGTCATTATATTTAATTGTTAAAATAGAAAGAAAATAAAATGGCTTTGTCCTCCACCAGTGACATATATTTTGTGATCTAGAACAAATCACAACGAATTAGTTTTCTTAGACTTCAGTTACCTAGGCAAGGTCATACATATACTCTAAGGCTACATCAAACAGCTTTCTATGTAGCCAATGAAAGAACAAGGGCTTTGTCAGAGGACAATTCATTTAATTTTGGGCAAAGCATTCAAAACAGGAGTCAGTCGCTCTCCAGACACACCCACTTGTTGATGTGACTTTCTTAAACTAGACCCCTATACTCAGATAGTAAATCTGAGTAAGATGAATCTCAAACTCAGCATCCCTAGCCTTATGTGCCACCATAAGGCAGATAAAACATGCAAATCAAAACCACCCCTACCACCAGTTCCCAGTCTGGATCTAGTGTACAGAATGTGCGTGTTTGGTAACTGTATTGCAATATAGCAGCACAGACTCTCAACCTTGTTGTTCAGGCAACAGAAGAATGCTCTCTGACTGACCTACTGCCTCATACTATGCTTACATACAACCAGATACTATAACTTACAAACTAGACACAGTGGTAAAAGAGAAAAATGTTTACCATCCCAAAAACTGCTATCAATGCTTCAAAACTGAGCAAAGTATATTACCCTGATATTTTGATAGAATAATTTTGAGTTTCCCAGTACAAAGTACACTAATAGGTCAGTACCCTTCCACATTGCTTTAAAAGCCGCGGTTATATTTGAAGACTATAGTATTTATAGCTGCAATTATAGTTTAAAACTCTAATAGTATCACAGTATCACAAGGTTGGAAAGGACCTCTGAGATCATCAAGTCCAACCTATAACCTAACACTAACACTAACACCAACCATCATCTAAACCATGGCACTCAGTGCCTCATCCAGTCTCCCTTTAAACACCTCCAGGGTCGGTGACTCCACCACCTCCCTGGGCAGCCCATTCCAATGGCCAATCACCCTTTCAGTGAAGAATTTTTTCCTCATATCAAGTCTAAACTTTCCCTGACGAAGCTTAAATCCATGCCCTCTGGTTCTGCCACTGGTCACCTGAGAGAAGAGACCAACCCCTGCCCGACTACAACCTCCTTTTAGGTAGTTGTAGAGAGCAATGAGGTCTCCCCTGAGCCTCCTCTTCTCCAGACTAAACAGCCCCAACTCCCTCAGTCGCTCCTCATAGGGCTTATGCTCCAGCCCCTTCTTCGTTGCCCTCCTCTGAACACATTCCAGTATCCTAACATCCTTCCCAAATTGGGGGGCCCAGAACTGGACACAGTATCCAAGGTGAGGCCTGACCAGTGCCGAGTACAGGGGGACGATAACTTCTCTAAGTAGGTTAGGTAGAAGTTCACTGTTTTACTGTTTTTCAGATTTGTGATGTTTTTCTGAATGACAGTCTAAATCGACATTCTCAGATTCTACTGCTGGGTTAAAAAAGATGCTACATACAGCAAATACAGAGTCACATGAAAGCTCCAGAACACATTACCCCAGTTCTTCCTAGAGTCCTCTACACAGTAGATTAGCTTTGTGTTTAACCTGGGCTATTTCGCATGTAATTTCCTAATGTTAGTGATACAGCAGTAGATTATAATTCTCAATAGAATGCCTAGATAGTGTGACAACTGGAATTTCTACAGTCCACCTACACCCGTGCTTCTCACATAGAATCCCTCAGGAGACCAGAACCAATGGTAGCACCAGTGAGATATTTTTGAGGGAAAGGCAGAGGGGGACCAAAGTAGTCAAGAGTAAACAAGCCCTTCTGAATTACTTGACTGACTTAGAATTATACAACTGGAAGTGCTGTTAGTACAGAAGCCAGCTGTTTAACTATTGGAATTCTGTACCTTGGCCTAATTTCAGGGGACTTCAGAACAGTGTGAGCAGACTTTGTATTTTCTTGTAGCACAGGAAAAGACATGTTCACATATAACGTACAGTAGATTAATTGAGAGCCAAAAGTTCTATTAAGTAATCTTTGACCTACATGATATGAAACCTCTTTTGAACTAGCAACTGGCAAAAAAAAAAAAAATGGAAAGAAACCTCCAAGGAAATCAGTGTACGTCAGCACAAAGGAATGTCTAGGACTGTTGAATGTCCACAGGCAGCACTTTGAAGGTTGAGTAAATATGGTATTTTTTGATAACAGCTGGAAGACAGGATTCAAATTGTGTCAAAAACAAGTGAGAAAGAACTATGAGGGTGTTCAGTGTACTGACAGAGCAGGATCAGTCAATATTTTAAGGCAATATAATAAAAAATATTAAGGAACCTAAAACTGGTATTTAAAGTGCAGAATAACCTGCTATATGGATTTTGGCCCAGAAATTATTTGAACTGCTAAGTTTCATCATTTCCTATGTAGGAAGGTATTCAGGCATATGCTTACTGTTGAATGTATCTTTTAGTCCAACAAACCACGTACAAGCTTGAATATTTGCCTAAATGTAAGTGCATGCTTTGGTAACGTGACGAACGGGGACCATATTCTCCTGCAGTGTTTCCAGAAGAGGATGGGCCAAATACTGATAATATCAATAGAAGTGGTAGCATCTCCTTGCAATTCTTTATCTCATTTTTGTCTGCAATAGCATCTATTGTGTACTGCATCACTTAAAAGCATAGCAGCAATTAAAATCTATTGATTCAAAATTAATTTAAACATTAGATACTTCTCAATTAGAATAATGATTACTTAAAACGAAAAATTATTCTTTTTTTAAAAGAAATGGTATTTAGTGGTCCTATCTGTTTTACAGCACTTCAGGTAAAATAACTTGCTATTTTATACAAATTTTAAGTATACTTGATTGCTTAGGTCTTGTGAAAACTTATTTTAAAGAAAAAAAATAATTTCATCTCACAATAGTAATGCTATCTTTTTATGAAAGATAAGCATTTAGTATGCCATGTAATACTTGTATATTTAAGTCTATAAAAAAATGTCAAATTTATTACTGACTACATCACTGTTGCATTAGGGATTCCACTCCAAGCTTTTTATATGTACTATACAGAGCTATAAGATATTATATCCTCCTCTATAAAGTTATTATTTTGTCAGAAAGAAAACCAACTTAGTTATCATTGGTCTGGCTACAGTAAAAATAATTCTGAATAATAATATTTAAACGTAAAACATTATAGGACTCAGGATTTGTATTAACTATATATGCCTATGATAGTGCAGGAGAAATCTGCTACTGATTACTAAATAAGGCAGACAATACTTCCTGGGTTATTCAAGGTATTTTATCAAGTTTATAAAAGGTTAAATTCAGACACTGAAGCACTCACGGGGAAAATCCAGACATTGAAGTACTGATGGGGAAAATATTTTCCATGTAATCACACAACAAGATAATGGCTCGCTGAGAATAAAACTCAGAATCAACAACATTTAAATAACAAAAAATTTTATAAGTTCCTCCTTGACTTATTGGGAAGACATCATACCCAAATGTGATGTCATTAAAATTTAGAGTAGCTGGCTGTGGTTCTTTTACTTTATGTACCATCAAAGAAAAATCAAACACATTCCTGTTAAAATGACTGCATTTACCAAAAATTCATACATTTCATAAAAGAAATTATAGTGATAAACTGATAGAACACTATAGAACCCATTGCACATCACTTTCTTCTTACGTCTCAAGGAAAAAAATAAAGAAAGGATGTGATTATATAATTAAACGGAATTTAAAATGGCAAAATACAAGCAATGTTGTTTAAGTACAGGCTTGATAAAGATAAATTGGAAAAAAAATTATTGATTGTTAAAGGAGATTAAGGAATTCCAAAAAAAAAAAATCTACTCTTCATTTTCAGCTTTAGTCCGGACAAATCTAAATGTTAACCATATAAAACAACAAAATTTTGAAACCTTTCAAACTTTACATTCCATTTGACGATTTCCTTTATGTACAAAAAAATGCTGCTATCAGTCACTAGTCCATCTTAGAGGATCATTCTGACAAAAATATACCACTAATAAAAAATACACCAATAAGCACTCTACAAGCGGAGAACTGGCTTCAGTAAAGAGCAAGGACACTTAGTTTGCTATTGGATTATACGTGTTAAAGAGATTCATAGTCTTTCTCCTCAAGGAAAGAAAATTTCTTCTGGGTGTTCCTGGCCAACACATTTAATTTTATTGATTCTAAATTTTGTCACCTAGAGGTAATATTATCTTCCTAGGGAAATATTAAAACAGTCTCTTCTCCCAAGTAACAAGTGATAGGAGGAAAAGGCCTCAATTTGGAATTGAGGGAAGTTTAGATTGGACATTAAGAAAAATTTCTTCCCTGAAAAGGTTGTCAAACACTGGAACAGGCTGCGTAGGGAAGTGGTTGAGTCACCATCCCTGGAGGTATTTAAAAGATGTGTAAATGTGGTGCTTAGGGACATGGTTTAGTGGTGGACTTGGCAGTGTTAGGTTAACATTTAGACTAAATGATCTTAAAGGCCTTTTCCCAAACGAAATAATTCTATGATTACTAATCCTAAAATCTCCTATTGGATATATAGAGTTCTTATAGGCAGCTTCTTTTCTAGGTAGAAAGGTCACAATAAGCCAGATGAAACTAACCAATGAACTGTCCGTACTTACTTTTATTATAAGCAGTACCCAAGCAATCAACCAAACCTCTATGTCTGTTAGCTGCTGTGAAATACCATTTAAGGGAAAAATCTTGAACAAACGCTTTTAGATTGTGTTTGGTTATAATGAATTGATAAACTGAGAAGAGAAGAGAAAAGAAAGGTAAGTTAACTAACCAATTATTTGTGTCTGTAGTTCAGCTGGGTCTATTAGAAAGATTCATCTGCATATTCAGGAACAGAATTTGCCCTTTCATGTTTCAAATGGGAGCAAGACAAAATGTCGAACAGCTCTGGGTATCCCTCACAGCAATGACACTCCACATCTTATCCTGACTGTTAAATTTTAAAACTATTAGGCTAAGACAACCTAATTAACAAATTTCAGAAAAATCTCCAGAGAAAAGCTTGCACTTTATATTATAACCCAATGACTTAAAAACAGTCTGGAAAAAACTCCTTGTCTTAATATTTATAATACTTTTCAGTGATACACAGAGAAAATAAAAAACAAACACACACAGACAAATCAAAATATTACTGTAATCTACTGTTGGATTGCTGGTCTGTTTAGTCTTATGAAACAAATAATTCAGCAGGCAATGCACAGTATAGAGGCCCTCAGTGGCTCACAATATTCTAAGTAAGCATTTTTTTTCTTTTTATTTAATTTATTGTCCCTGGAAGAAAAGACATTTAAAAACCTGTTGTCTGGGTTTACAAAACTCATGGGGATAGCTAGTTCTTAGCTGACTGTATTGCTGCCTAAAATGTTAGATACATTTTACCACTAGAGGTCTTTTCATTTATGGATATACTAAGACCTCAAGGATTCTGCATCAGTGGACATATGTTTTAATCATAGAGAATTGCAAAACACATTATCTTCAAATTGACAATTGCCAGACAAGTATACAGATGTTAACCTAGAATTTGCTGTATAAGCACTCAAGGCAATGATTTCACCAAAACAAATTGAATTTTCATCTTTTTTATACTCATCCTTTATCTAGTTTGAGTAATTTCTTAAAATGTAAACTCCTGCCAGACTCTGTGAATAACAAATATTTGGTCTCAACAATAAAACTGAAGACGAAAAGAAAAAAGCAAGAAAAAAAATATAGTTTATTGAATTGAGTTACTTCACTTTTTGGTTCTTTGTGCAATTTTCTTTCCTTTTTTCCATTTTTGGGGGTTCCAGACCAGTGTGGATCATCCTGTAAATGGAAATATTTAATGCTGAAAATGTCAAAACAAAACATTTAGTCTTTTCAGAATTTTACTGTCTGAAACTGAATTCTATCAGAATTTTAAAATAGATGTAGTAACTAAGCGACTACTTTTGGGGGGGTGGGGGGAATTCACTGCTCCTTCATTTCTATTTAGTCATAACAGTCAAAACTGGACATCCAACTGGGTTGCATACAAACAAGAACAGGAAATAATGGATCTGTAACCTTTGCAGAGTATAACAGAGAAATCAACAGTTACTAAATAAATAATAAATCATTGAAATAAAAAAAGAGTCCAATAGTTCTGTGAATGAAAATGTCACCCTTTAGTGGAGCTGAGTGAAAAATGCAAAACATTTGCCAATCAAGTAGTTTCTACAGATTCCCAGTGTAAATATAAAACACAGGAAAGACCATGTTATGTCAGGCCCATTTCCTATCTTGTGCAAAGCTATAGGATATAAAATTGTCTGCTTTTTCTTTTCCACCAGCTAACTTCCTATTTTTGCTGCATTTCATTGTTTACCTTCTTACCTTATTTCCTGCTTCTCACTAGTTTTTCAGCTTGCAGATCTCACAGCCTGTGTAGTGGTATACAGTATTTATCTCCCCTTTGGAATAAAATCTGACCACTTAGTGGCTCAGTGTAGCCTTTTTCATTAGAAAATACTTGCCTACAACACAGGCATGATCTACAAGATTTAACCACCCGCTACTCAACAATCAGTGTTCATCCAAAAGCTAAAGGGCAAATTTCCTTCCCATGGCTTTTAAATGCCAGATTTCAACTTTCTCCCTCTCCATTTTCAATGCTAAGACAGTTCAAGAAAATATTTTAATAATAATTTTCTAAGAAGATATGATTTTCCTCAAATGCTTAAAAAGCAACCACCCATAGGCAGAGATCAAAGCTGGCCATTTCTGGGAATATCTTTCAAAATTGTATCTGAGAACAGGGTCTTACAATAGACACACACAGGCAGTCTGTACAACTGTCATTGGTGATTCAGTTTAAGTGATGTAAATTAACATGATTGCTGCTGAGATCTTTGCATTTTCTCTCTAACATAAAACCTTTCCATTTGTGTTTTGAATAGGTAAACCTACAGGGTATGGATCCAGCAGTAGACGTTTACACCACAAGGGAATAGTGGATGAATGCTGCTTCCAGAGTTGTGACCTGAGGAGGCTGGAGATGTATTGTGCTCCAATAAAGCCACCTAAATCTGCACGCTCTGTACGTGCGCAACGCCACACTGATATGCCAAAAGCACAAAAGGTAGGCCAGGCTGAAAAAGTAATAATAAAACCTGTTTTAAGGAAGGAAAACTCTGTCAAGGTTGGTAATGTAGCAAACAGCTGATGTGTTTTGTGTATGGAGGGCACAGAGATTTAATGGATTTTCAGAAAATAGTGCCCATGGTAGGAAATAAGTAGGAAATTAAGTCTTCTGTCTCATCTGTTAAAACACCAAATAAAACATGAAATTGCTAAGCTAGTAGTTGTGAGGCTTTATCCTGCTACTGGGTAGTAAATGACCAGTACTCACATCATTCAATCATAAATATCTAAGACTTCTTTCAAAAGAGAAATCAAACAATAAATATTTAACAATCAATCTATCCAGAACCTCTTCACTGATCCTTCCTTGTCAGGAAGACACAGAGTGAGTGATCAAGAGGGAAAACAAAGATCTTCTGCTATTCATATTATGCGTAAACAAATTATCATTATTGGGTTTTTTATTTTTATTAATCAGGGCTAATTAACTGGATGGCCACTGCAATCATTACAGGTTTTATTTTAACTATTTAATGCTTAATACATATATTCTCCAAGCATTTCAAATCTTAATTGATATTATTTTTATCGTTCTGGAGTTCAGAAAATCCAGGCTTTTGTTCTTGTCATACTGGATATGCTATATATGTGTACATAGTTAAATCTCATTTCTTCTTAATAGAGCCAGAGTTCAGAAAACCCGTGTTAGACTAGGCTACCATTAAGATCATGTCCAAGTGTCTCTCTTGTTTGATTTCTGAACAACTGTTTTACATGTCATCTGTCATCTGCCGTAAGTCTCTAGTGATACATTTTATTACTGTTGACCCTGTCTGTCCCATCCATATGTTGGCCCCACCTCTGCAGTTGTCTGAAGATTTTTTCTTGTAAGGAATGAAACTGTACGAAATCCTGAGATTTCATAGGAAGTCAGAAAATCAGCACTACGTACTAATTTCCTAATTATTATCTTTATGAATAGAACAATGGAAATCATTCAAGCGTCCATTTCTTTTGCCAGTCCTTAGAATGGAATCCTTTAACAGGTTCCTCAACAGTTTTTAACCTTTTAAAGTAATGGCTGTGTGGTTCTTCGCCTTAGCCATAAACATCTCAAAAGACACATCAGAAAAGAAGTGATGTTGTCTTCATTTAGAGCTCAACTACAGACAAGAAAACCCTGTGGTTTATTGCTGTCTGTGCACACATATGATTAAGACTTGCGGGAATAGAAGAAAACAGGCTTGGCCAGTAATCTGTGTGTTCCTTCCCGTACTTGTTGCTAAGGTAATGGTAAAACATTCTGTAACTTCGAGTAAAAGGAGACAAGATACCTGCCAGCTCTCTGATGGATCTCCACACCACTTTCCTTGGAGGGCCAAGGAATGATGTCATACTTTAGGCAGCCACCTTCTTCCCAGTTCAAAAGACAGACAGGAAAACACTTTTCTTGCAAACAGGAAGGAATAGGAGAAAGACCTTGCATCTTTCACCAGCTATGGGGTGGGGGGTAGTGTTCAAGAGCGGATATTGGAAGAAGATGGTAATTTAGAGGTGTCATGTACACAGCACACTTCACAGATTCACAAAAGAGGAAATTAAGAAATAAGGCAGTCAGAAGCACTTTGTTGCTGCCACAGTTGCTGTACACAATGGAGCACATACCCAGCCTTAGCCCTATCTTAATTTAGAAGCCCAGCTTTCACCACCTCATGTGCACTCAGGCTGTGACAAAATTTCCTTAGACTGGAGCAGCCAATGAATGCAACAAATACCCATAACAGCTTGCAGAGAGAAATGAGGTACAATGTAATAGCTACAGGCTAACCACCCTAAAGTCCCTAGTGAACAGCTGGGATAACTCAGAGTATCTTTCCAGCTGGATTTCAGAACTCTCTGCCTTGAGTAACTTGTGAACTAGAATAATATATAGTTTCTATTAGGGCACGGTAGTCAAAAATCCTTCTGAGACCTCTATCTAAAGGATACCAAACTCTTACCAGAGCGTGTATCCCTCACTTAAAAGAAGTATCTTCCTTGCTCCATGAAACACTTTATATTTTTTGAGTCAAAGCTTCCAGATCTAATCTGGATCAGCAGCTCTGTCAGGGATGAAAAAAACTCTGTAGTTTGAGATACTTGTGGAGAGTGCAAATTGTTTTCCATAGCGTGAAACAGTAAGTGTATCCAACCTGGATATATTCTACATTGATTATAATACAATTCAAAACAAAACTCCAGTAAAACAAACAGTTAAAATACTACAAAAATTAAAAATTTGATCAAAACACCTGTATAATTATCAAAAAGTTATTTTTTTGCAGGATCACAATCCAGCAAATATATCTATTAGTCTTCCCTAATAAATTTCATTTGAAAATTCACGAGAAATAATAATCTTTTAAAGAATAAATAAAACCTAAACATTTGATCAAATAACCCAACCAACCTGCAAGATCTGTTGTTCACTCTTTTATTGACCACTCATCCATAATCTATTTTGTTTACTGGCTTGATGTTTGAATGCTGTGCTGAAAGATTTCAGTAGAATTCTTACTGCTAAAAAATGACAGATACTTAGATATTCATCTTGCCAGAACTGATAAAAAACAGGAATTCATCAATTGCATAATACAAATCCATTATAAAATTCTTCCTCAGTTGCAGTTTGTTATGTATGTAAGCAGAGATTTTAAAGGCAACACAACTTAATCATATGTCAGCATTTCTAAACCCAAGAAAGCATTTTAATAAGTGTGAAACCAAAGCCTTTTACAGCTCAAGATGACTTTTTTTTTAACCTAGAACTATGAGAGTAATTGTTGACATTGCTTTTAGACAACACCTAGTCACATCAGCTAGTTAGGTAGGAGTAAGGAACAGGGTGGAACTTTTAGCATTTGTACTGGGAAGCAAAATAATGGCTTTACCTATTTTTTACACTAAGTTTATGGTTAGAGTATCAAACCTTGAATCAGAAACAAGAAGTGGAATTAAAGTTCTGCCTTCAGTTTCTATGGTTCCATCTAGACTTCCCTTCATTTCTTTTACTTCTGAGAAATGCTTATAAAAGTTCAGTGAATTTACCTTTAAGTGAATTAAGTTTTAACAGTAATTTGGAAAACTAGTGAACAGAATGTTTAAAAAAACCTGTTCTTTCTTTCAGCAAAGGAAATTTAGCTATTTCCACAACTGCACACATGAGGGAAAACTGTGACTTTTGTGAATGAAACAGTGTCACAGAACCAGCGCCACAAAGTTCTTATCAGTTTAAGGCTAGAATCTACCTTGAAAACTAAAACATCAATGTGAACTCTGGAAAGGCTAATGTCAAAATCCAGTAAATAAGAGGGAAAGCAAAATACCATAGTGCCATGCCATCTCCTTGCACCTTGAGTTAAAGGATCAATGAGGTTTACATCTTGATATAATTTTGCTCTTCCTCAGATTTTTAGTCCTTGTTCTTCTTTAGGTCTCATATGTGGAAAATACACATAAGTATATGTACCAACAAAGTGTCGATAGGAAGCGGATTCCCACAAAAATCCTTTTTAAGTTTTGTTTAAGCTTCAAAATTTAAATAAATACTAAGTAGTACTAAGAGAAAGAGGAGAAAGATTATTTAATATTTTTACTTTAAGAAAATTCCATTAAGAAAACAGAAATGTATTGCATTATTTCTCATTAATATTTTTAAGATCGGTGGTTCTTTTTTAATTGGCTCAGTGTCAACTCACAGATACATTTACAGGCCCAAATATGCTCGATGGCATTAATTCTAATTTCTGTTACAGCCATGCCACATTACCAAGCCAATGAGGGAAGCTTTAAGTGTAACAGATAGAAGAATTTGGCTGCTTCATTTCAAAAAATTATTTTCTCCTGTTGCTTACTTTCCAGCCTCGTTATTATGTTACTGATCACACTGCCCACAGAACCGAAAAGTTTTCTAAGACACCCCAGAGAGATAGTAGCTAAAATCCTATACCTATTACTACAAGCATTAGACTCTCCATTTGTTACCAATAAAGCAGAGATCTTTAAAGGCCAATATGAGGTTTGAAAGTCCTTCCTAATAGGATATGAATGCTGCTACATGCTTCCTAATACCCTTCCATCTTAATTAAATCTTTGCTATCACTTAGTTGCTATTCTTATGTTAATGCTGTCCTGAATCCAAAGATCCATGCTGAAAGTGATAAGTTAAAATTCTGCATTTCTCAGCTCATGAACTGACTTATGCAAAGTTGACATTTTGGATCTCTCATCATAAAATGCTTGTTCTCTTTGTCTAGGTCTGAATATCAGCTCAGGTGATCTGATAATGGAACAATCACCACAGATACCAATTTTATTTCTAATTACCTTTTTTCCAAAGACTTGAGAATCAAGGCAATCTTTTCTATACCAGTGCAAATGCAGGTCTGAGAGTCTGATTCAAGCATTCACACTTTAGTTTTCAATGGTTTCAACATCGCATACTTGAAAAAATATGGTTTATGGGTCAAAGCATTTTCTGGCATACATGTTACAGCTGTCACCGCCAATGCCACTTCTTTGTAATTATTCACCAAAATGCTGATTCCAGAGGAGAAAAAGTTCTAGAAGTAACCTGCCATCTTCCCTCAATTTCAAAGCTAGCTTGTCTATTTTGACAACTCTTTTGCCATCTGTATGTCAGTATGAAAAGCTGTAACTGAAACCCTGCTGCATCTTAGTACTTGCTTTATTCGGATGATAAAGCCGTTTTAAAGTCAGACCACAACAGCAGCAGAGAGAATTCATATTTTCATTTGGGAACCATACAGTTACTTTTCAATCTAAGAATACTCTGAAAGCCACTGCAAGGCAAAATTGCAGTTGTTTCATTATAAGGCTCTCACTGTCTATTTTATAGATCATAAGTGTTCAGCCTTTAAGAATGTATGACTTTCTGCAAATAAAATGCAACATACAACTTTTTCTATATGGTGGTAAACTCCTTTCAAATAGGAGCACCTAGGAGCAGCACTAACAAAGATATTTTGATTTTGTTGCCATGAGGAAAAAAACAGGGCAGATGACTCAAGGAATTTCTGTTTTCTTAACTCTTAACTCAGGATCCTTAACAGTGTCAGACTCTTGTGAAATGCTGCAATGATAATTCTAATGAAAATCAGTGAAAAAACTGAACGGTTCATACTTCAGGGTGAAAACTGTGATATAAATTAGGAAAAACTAAAGACAGAAAAGGTAGTTTTGGAAAAACTGGAAGAGAAACAGGCAACAAAACAGCATAAATTATTTTAATTTATAGATAAGCAGAATTCTGTTGACATCTCTGTTTCTGCATTTGATTCATGCTAAGGATCTATTCTATAGGGGTATCAGAAAAATTTGGTGAAGACAAGTCAGTATCCTACTGAACTGATCATGGGAATAGTGACAAGATAATTAATCTCTTCTTCCTCATTTAGTATTGCATTTCAGACAAGCAACACCTAGATTGGCAGATTCCCAACAAAGACATTTCTTATTATGAATACTTCACTATTAATAAATTTGGCTTGTCAGTGACAGTAAATCTTATTTTGGGTCAATGTTCTTACTTGGTGATGGTATAATTAATTTAACATTGCTAGTACAGCTTGGGCTTGGATTTTTTTAATATTCTGGAAATAATAATAATTCACCTCATATCCATCAGAACCCAACCCAAGAGCAGTGAAAATTAATAATTCTATGTGAGCTCAAGTTTTCTGATACTTTGCCAGTTTCTGATCTATTTTATGTTTAATAGATACTGGAGGCAAATGGAAAGGTTATATACAGAGTAGTTTTATATAGGAAATAATTTTTAAAACCCCACAAAAATACTGTAAAACACAAAGTCGCCTTCTGTTTTTTTCTGTCCCTCATAAACACAGGTTAAAATTTCATCATTTTTTAAATTTTAGAGATTACATTTTGGGGTGGTTTTTAAGGGCTTAAATAACAACTAATGCAGTGGTAGAGCTGCATATACATGCCAATGTTTTTTCAGCCAAGACCAACAATGACAGCAATCAAAGTGTTTATGCCTAAGAGAACAGGGAATTTCGTGTACAGAAGTTTTGTATAGTTAAGTTCTCTTTGAACTGACAGAAGAGCTCTAACAATTACAGCATTCAGGATAACTTTTCTCATATGAGTTTTGTGGTCATACACTGTATTAAAACCTATCTGGACTAACTATTTTCTTTCCACACCTTCAGGAATTGCATTTGAAGAACACAAGTAGAGGGAACACAGGAAACAGAAACTACAGAATGTAAGAACATGCCATCCACAAGAACGAAGAATGAATGTGCCATCTGCAGGATACTTTGCTGTAAATAAATTATTTGTTAAACATTGGAAGACTTAAAAAAACCTATGGTTTAATAAGCTTGATGCAATCTCAACCAATGGGCATTCTCCCAGTGAACAATGCAACTAAACATTCCAATATTAAGTCTTTAGAGAACAGAACATTTTAACCAGCCCAGAGCTAAAAATTTCTGTGGCTGATATATTACTGTTTGTTAACCTGTTTTAAATGTCCTGCACAAGATCTCTTAAAGTCCTGTGCCCCTCAAAAGCCTACAAATTTATAGGCCTTTGATGGATCCAATTGCACTAAATTAACCTATGAACACTGGCTGCTGGAGTCATTCATCAGCCTTGTCTAAGTGGTGGTTTTTTTATTTGCACTTCTATACAAGCCACAGGCTGTTTGTTTTACAGTGTCTGATAACATTGTTTGTCTACCCCTTCATATTTGCACAGTTTGACATTCCCAGTAACAGCAGCAGTAAGGTAACACATACAGTTTTGAACGTCCATTAATTCCATCTGTGGCATTTTGACAGAATATGAGTTATATATGCATTTGTTTTAAGACAGTTCTATTTTTCCTTCTCTTACAAAGTTGCAAGTTATTGCAATTTGTGAGACAAAAGATTTTTAAAAGCAGTTAAAGCATACATAGGCGCTCAAACCATTAATGATTCTTCCAGGTAATTATTTTGCAACAGTATAGGTAACTTCTTTCTTCCTCCATGTAATGCAGTATGTAAAATTTATCATATCAATAATACACATATATCAAACAGTATGTAAAAATCTCTGTTTTATAGTACAACGGTGCTATTTTATAGTTTGTCATATGAAAGGGTCTGGCCATAACGGTAACAGGTAAAAACAAATATGGGAAAATCAAGCCAAAGATTAAACAACAAATTTTTTAAATATTCAGTTTAAATTAACAAAAATGGCTTTGGATTCCAACATGGAAACAACTTCCCCATCTTCAAAAGAAAATACACAGAATTCTGTACTTCTAGATGTTAGAATGGTGATGTTTTCACTTACAGTTACGTATAGCATAAATTGTTTCCTAGGTCTGGAAAAGAAAATTTGAAAAACAATCCTCAAATGATTTCAAAGGGTAGCGCATCAGGCCCTAAGTCTTTCTGAAATGTCAGCATTCTATTCAAAGGTATCAGAGTTCCCAGTAATTTTAATTCTTCCCACAACCAGGTGTGACTATCTTGATTGTTAACTGGGCTGCTGCACTCTCTTTAAATTAGGAAAGCTAATTTAATCACCAAATTTCAGTGTAGAAAGAATCCTAAAGAAGAGATGAACCTTAATGTCCTTCAATCTGTTCATGCACTCTTGTGGGAGACATATTTCTAGATTATCTTTGTCATGTAACCTTGGTAGGCCATGCACTGATTCTGTCTCGGATAATATTGTGTCCTATGCTCCATTTTTGTGAATCACCTCAGCGCTAGATTGGCCATTCAGTGAAGGGGAATAGGTAGCCAACAGTGTCCCAAGGTAAGCAACAAACTTCTCTGTGAAAGAACGGAAGAGAAGGCAGGGGAGAATTCACTGTTCCATTCTATCCAGAAGTGCAGCATGGTTTCACTCAGCTGCTTCTTTCCGTCACCCTGTATGCTACAAGCTCAAGCAAGGGATGAAGTATTGCTTGGTCAGCCCCAAAGAGGTTAGGAAGAACACAGTATGAAGGGAGCAATTAGGGAGATGGTAGATTAGACCTGTGAAAGCAATATCTCTTTTAAAGGCTCAAATCTGCCTTAATTTCTACTACATCTACTGAGCTGTTGATTAAAACACAAGAGAACATATTGCTGCAGACAGCATATTGTACAGCTCCTCAGTAGTTTCTTCTGAAACAGAGAGGAAAGGCAGGTCTTAAAATTCTAATAAATTGTTATTCTTTCTTTATTGTTCTCATAGAAAATTTGGAGTTTGTATTTTTTGTAAGGGCAGTGCAATGTATTCCTATGCAATTCTTTAAAACCTGCTTTCTGTGAGATGCATGTTGATATGCACAATACGCTGCCATCACAATGTAAAAGCAGAACAGTAAATGAATAAAAACAATATGTCACAGCTGCCACTGACTGAGATAGTTATGTTGAAAAAGGAAGAAAACACAGAGAAACATGGTGGGGAAACTAACCTAAATTATTTATCACCAGTTCAATAAACAGAGGTAGCAATTCTGATATCTATCACAGCTCTGACAGGCCTTTTTTTGATGTAGGGGATGGAGAGGAAAGTATTTTTACTTCTATGGCTGTTAAGAATTCAGAAATGCATTCTAAGAATAAGCCATTATTTCAATGTCACAGATAAAATGCATATTTCCATTTTGTGTCACATGACGCTCTCTGTCCCCTGCCTCTTCTGAAGTTCTAAGGGAAGGAGATAGGAAAGGTGTAACAGCAAAAATCAATTTTCAGATCTCTGTAGTGGCAAGTTTCTTTTTAGCTAACATTTTACTGATGCACTGTTAGCATAACCATACGTCATTGCGTTGTTTAATTCCTGTAAATTAATTCAAATTTTGGTCTTATCTTGGGATTCGTGCACTTACATTCATGCCACCATATTTCTCCCATTGAGGAATCACAGTTAGAAAGTGTCGCTCATAGACAGCAACATCTAACATCAGAACTTGACAGCTACCTAAACAAATTAGAACAATTCTTGAAAGAAACTGGAATAAATAATTTATATCTACAAGCTTCAAAGCCAACACTTTGCTTTACTTGAGAATAAATGGTATCACAAAATGAAGAGTAGCTCCATCACTGTAAAGGTGAGAAATGGGCGGATTGGAAATGCATACTTGTATAAGAAATCTCCACTCAGGTGACAGGGAAAACATGATACACCAGTCAACGTGAAAGATAAAGGGCTGCATTAGCTTAATAATCTCAATAAATCTGCTACTTAAAAGAAGCTGAAGCATGAGCCAAAACATCTCCCTACCAAATGTACAGAGTAGTCTGACTTGAAAAACTTCTAATTAAGAAATTGAAAGATTCAGTTGGATTTTCAAAAGCGCTCCAGATATTTAAGAACAGGACTCCCGCTGGATGCCATTGGTTCTCATATATCACTTAAGTGGTAAAGAAAGTATTACTTCCCATCCTTCCACATCATGTAAATCACATGACAGAAGTCATAGATTTTTGCATTCTAGAATAGACTTAAACCTCCGATTATTACACAATGTCACAGAAGTGTAGAAGTAAAAAAGTGAATTAAGCAAGCCTTGTTATTTTCAATTGTTTCAAAAAAGGACTGCATATCTAAACTCACAGAAGTTAATATCATCAATTTCATAAAGGTAACAAAATTTGGCCCTTATCTGCATAGTAACCACAATTAATCATTAAGAGCTTAAGTGGAAAATGAATGAATATTCTGCTATTTATATTCTGCTTAAAATGTACTTACAAACCTACACTTACATTGGTGTGAAAGACTTGAAAGAGGCTTATTTGTACCATTTAGTCAAGAGAGAAATGAAAATCAAGTAATGGGATGCTACATTAGAGCAGCCACTTTTGCCCAGGGCTATCACAGTGCCAATTCCTCTTTTAAGAGTAAAGAGTGAATTAGCAGCAGGCTTTCTTTACAGGATTGAATTCCATACACAAGTAGTGGCTATGTTCTGTTACCCCATGAGCTGGTTGTTGGCACAGTATCAATTGATAAAGTGGATTAGTGAAGACTCTAGGCCAAGCACTGTGTCTTCTTGGCTCTTCATTTCAAAAAGCAAGTGCATGACAAGACAAGTTCAGGAAATTGTACACATATTTGCTTTACCTGTTACTGATTTGGCCAACAATGCCAAAGTGGTGCTATTGTTTTGTTCAAGAAAGTACTTGACTAAAATATAAAAGAAAGCATAAATATTTTTTTAATGTATGAAATGACAATAATATAGGTATGCTTATTAAAATAAAAATCCAGGTAGCCATGAATTTTCAACTTTTTGTCACTCCGCAAAGGAAAAGAAATCTTAAATTGATGGAGATGGGTCAGAATAAGAGACAAAACATCAGAAAAAATTGTAGACTTGAAATGCAATTCTGAATCTGTACTGCAAGTCAGAAATACAGATGAAGAAAAACATCTAAAGTCAGGGAACAAGGGATATGACTGAAAGTTTGTTCAGATTAATGCAAATACTATATCATAACAAAGATTTTTAAGCTCTACTATAGCCTGAAACAAGTGAAGAGTTTGGATTAAAGTCAGTAGCATGACACAACTGAGATTTTATTGAGCATATTTTTTTATTTTTACCTGAGTACCTTCTCATTTGTGGCATGCCTTCAAAAGTCAGTGTTATTTAAACAAAAAGGCATTAAAAAATGCACTTGATTTTAAAAAGGAATGAAAAAATAAATATTCCTAACACAAAATTTATGCTATTTTTAATTCTTACCAGTTTCAAATTGTGAGAAAAAGTTGAAACATATGGCTAACAGTCTGTGATAATTTTTTTTGTTAAGTTTATGTGGTCACTATGAATATCCTAATGTGCAAATTTTCACATTTCATTGTTTTGTTTTGAAATTATGGTAAATTAGCCCAAATAGAGATTCTTGGAACCTATAGGCTAGATAGAATTCTTATTCTGATGAAAGTATAGTCATTATATTTAAAGTGTTTTATTTTTAGTCTGAAAAGGAGTAGTAATAATTTATTTGGGGGCCCAACTTATACTGGTCCCATTCTACGGATACTGTTCACTGCAAAGGAATCTTTCAAATGCCAAATATCTATTCAAAACCAACATCCGTTCCTCCCTTCCCTCAGCAAATCTAGCTAAAACATTATTGCAATATAATTTCATTGTTTGTCTCTTTGGGTTTTTTTGGGGGGTTGCTTTATTTTGATTCACTTTGATTTTATTTGGAGGACAGGGGTAAGGAGGAGGAGATGAGGCTTTCAAGTGATTAAGATTTTTTTTTTTCTTGGGTACAATCCACAAAAATAAACAATTTGCCTTGATGAGCTTACTAATTATCCAGTTTATGTGTGGAAGTAACATCAATAAAAACAACTAGATCAAAGTTGTTTTGAAAGAAGGAAAAAAGCTATTAACACAAAATTTTTACTCATTGTAGTCCTACACTATACATTTTGCTTCTCATAGCATTGGAATATACTACTGGACTATAAGTGTTCAAACACAGTATCAGATACATAAAAATCTTCTTTGATTTTTTTACATGAATGGTGTTATGGGAATATCTGAAACTTGATTACATATAGTACAGTACAAAGATACCAGTCTAGCTGAGACCAAGACACAAAGGACCTCTCTTATGCTTACATTAGGAAGTCTTATACTTGTTACATAAAGGGTGCGTGTATGTATATATAGATATATACATATATAGAGACATATGTATGTATATGTGTATATATAATGTCATAATGTCTATGTGTAAGTCGGTGTGCATGTGTATGTTATGATTATATTCTTTCCCCTCTCAAGAAAGATTTGAATTTCTTGCTTTTTACATATTATTTCTCATGGATTATATTCAATAATCCAATTGGAATCTAATTTTAGAAGAACATTGTATAGTATGGGTGTGACAAGTTAGACCCTACCTTTGTTTTTCACACCTAAAGAAAAGACCGGGTTTTTAAATCATAAGACACTTCTTTGATGTCATCAGGCAAATCTATTTATCTGTGCAAGAACATATATAAAATAATAACTCTGAGGGCCTCATCATGAAATATTTTCTTTTATATCATTCTTCTCCAGATAACTTCTGGTAAATGAGATTTTTTGAGTATAAACATCCCTTCAAAGTAGGAATAATGGGTAATACAGTCAGAGAAGAATGAAAATTTCTGTCATTTAATTATATGACCTCACCTATTCATTTGTCAGTTAGATGCTTTTTGTAATTCATACCTTTGTATAGTATCCTTAACTATTACAGAAGTCGAAAAGACTTAGCACTGTAAATTCCTATATCCCAATTTATTTATAATAAATTTTGATTTCTCTGTATTCTTCAGTAACATTTAATTTTGCCAGTTTGGCTCACAAAAGTCATATAAAAGAATCAATGTGATGCTTCTGCTGCTAAACATCCTTCCTCACAAAAATCTAACATACATACACCCAGCGACAAAATTTACATATTCACATGACTAAATTCTTAAGAAATATCACAAATACATGTGGGAGATTTTATTTTCACATTTTAGAAGTATGAACCTTTTTTTTAAGCTAAATCAAAGATACTCCATCTTACTGTATTTAACATTCGTTAATATCATCTATTTACTCTAAAGCAACAACAAAATAGCTGCAGAACAAAAAGGACTCTATCTTGATAAATAGGAACATGCTTCACGTACTTGTGTTAAAGGTTTAACCAGATAACTATATTTAAAAGTAATTCCATTAATTCATATTTTGTAATGAAATATTTAAATTTGTAAATTTTAAAGTCAATTAATGTTCCACCTTTCCTGGTTTACCTGCATTCACCTTGTTTATGGAAAGAAAAAAGCCTACTTTAGCAATGATCAAAGACAAAGGATCTAAGACCAATAGATTAAAGGACTACCAATGAAAGATGTACAATGTCCTTATTTTGTGCACAGGGATGAATTCTATCTTATTTTTTTTTAGATCAGAATCTAAACTCAAATTGATATAAATGCTACTTAAGAATTATAATACCCCTCATTATTTGTGCTTAGAGGCAAGTTTTAATATAATAAAACACATGTAAATTACCCTGTATGATACAATATATAAATCTTATCTTTTCATTTATTACCATCTAAGGAATTAGTTCAAATTAATTCTATGGAAATCCTGTGCAAGATAAAAAGAAAAACAGTTGTTAAAAGTGTATAATGATAATAGTTGCCTGATTGATCTGTCATCGAACATGAGTCATAAAATGCTCACTGAAAGCGTACTGGTATGTTATAATGTTCTGAACAGCTTCACCTGTAGTCTGATACTTCACATTGCTTTTATCAGAATGGGATGATTCTGTTTTATAGTTTCTTAATCCTTGGAGTCTTATCAAGCCTCAGGATTTTAGGAAACAAAGTTATAGCAGAAGAGGCAGCACCATCTGCTGCTGATAATCAAATCATACAATGACCTTTTCCTCTCTCAAATTAACTGCAAAGCCACCCAAAAGTGCTAAACAAAGAGATCAACAGCACTTGGTTTTCAGGAGGACACCCTTTCTAATAGAAATATTAACTGTTCTCCCTTTTTTCATTGTTGGACTTCAATTGGTATTCTGACAAAAACTAGGGTTTCCATGATGCAAGCATGAATGTGGATACATGAATTTCTGATTTCACTACTGAATAATACTACTATTAACATTTCAAGTTATTATAACCAAACAGTGACAAGCATTTAATGTTCATTCACTAAGAAAACATTTAAACTCTCTATTAAAGTTCTAACTGGATTTATTCTTTCTTTTTTATTTTCTTGTGCTTACTCATAATACAATGTCACTACTTGATGACAAATAATATTTCATACTGTGTATGTAACATCATTGTGTTGCAGAATCCCCCAAATACCTCAACAATGTCTTTGTTGCGCTATTCTCCCCATTTAGCACTTATAAGCTTTTATAGTAACAACAAATAAATCAAAAACAGAGCTCTTAATGTGTACAAATATAAAAAAATCGACAATTTTTGCTAGTTTGCAGTTCATGTAATGCCATCTTGAACATTCTCTTCCCCTCTCTCTACAAGCTGTCTAGAACAGTAAACTTTGTTCCATAAATAATAGTGTATTCATGCTTTTAAAGGCTTTTATATGCGTGTAGGGTAGGTAAAGGTTGGAAGAGGTAGTTGACTGATTTTCACTTTTATCTACTTTGATTTCAGTAAAGGGCTTTGTCACTCTGTATACATAAAGGCTAATGCACCCTTTGGTTTGTAGAATGTACTGAAATGTTTGCAACCCTCTTGGTATCAGGTCCAAAATGTGAAGCATTACTGTTAAGAGGGTATCTTTCTAATGTATTTGTATGTATAGTTTACACCTCTGTGAGGTCTAATAAAGGATTATGGTTAATAAAAAATGCTTTGAAAATTCCTCATCCACACAGACTTTGCAGTAATTTGGGTTCTTCTTTCTCTTCCCTGGCATACACTTTTTGATTCTCAGAACACATCAAGATCAGGACATTAACAGCATGACCAGGCTTCACTCCCAAGACAGGACTGACATGGAAGTTAGCAAGTGGCTCAAGAGCATCGATAAAATGAAGCGTCAGCAGAAGGAATTATGGAACCTATAGATAAAATTAATAGCAATGAATGACCAGGAACAAGTTAGATTCACCCACAGATGAAGATAACTGAACTCTAGTATACAGTCACTCACACAGAAGCTCCCAGCTGTATGAGAACTAGGTGGTAATTATTGTATACTGACTGGTCCAAAGACATCCAAGGCACATTTAAGGAGCTACAAGCCTTATATCTCTATCACTTTAATTGTTCTCAGGATCAGAATCTGTGGGTATGTGAATAAATATTATATGCTAATTATGGTATCTTGCAGGAAAAAGAAGATGGTTGTTGTGAAGTTATGCCTCAGAAATCTGTTACGAGTTCTTCGTATGACGGACCTAGTTTAAAAGAATGTTGGAAATCCAAGATCAACCTGATCTTTCTTGACTACAACGTTGCCCTTTTTTCCAAAGTACTTAAAACCACTAAACTGTTATGAGAGGAAAGTCCTTCAGTGTGCACACTGCTAATTAAAAAGCAGGAAAGATAAAGCAGGAAAAATAGTCAGTTGATAGTGGAGGAGCATCAAACAAGAAATTCTGCTGCAATCTGTTCTAGTACCCAAGCTGCTCAAACCTTTCCTAAATGAGCTGGAGAAGGAGCAAATGCTAAGAACACAAAGTTTATGGATGTTATTGAGGCACAATTATGTCTTGGTAAATCTATGCTGACTGTTCCCAGTTGCCATCTTGTCTTTCAAGTGATTGAAAAAGCTTCCAGGAAGATTTTTTCCTGTAACTTTCCACATAAGATCTCCACAGATCTTTGCTCTCTCAGATGGGTGCAATGTTTGCATTTTTCCAGTCACTAAAGTCCCACTGTTGCCATAACTTTTCTACTATGATAGAAAGCAGGCTCACCACTACTCTGCATAGCTCCCTCATTACCCTCATATGTATCCCATCTGTTCCCAAGAACTTGTCCTCCTCCACTTGGCTTAAGCCCTCTATAATTGCATCTTCTTTTGTTGTGGGCAATGCTTCTCTGTGCCAGCAAACTCCTGGTTCTGGGAGGCCTGAGGACAGCCTTACCACTGCAAATGCAAATAGGCACAGGAAAGACCTCTAGCCCAGAAGTCCCTAAATTCTAAATCAGGGTAGGAAACTTTCACTACATGTTGCCTTGTTCTAGATTTTTCCTTCTACACTGATTTTGGCTACAGTGCACAACAGTTTCCTGGAGTTTTCCCCATCTTATCTTTACTCTGAGTCCTTATATTTTTATCCTGCTGGCATAGTAGCTGCCCTAGACTCTAAGTGCACAATCCCTAAAGTAATACGCTTCACAGAAAACTCTCCACAAGAAAATATTCTCAGGCAATAATTTTTAAACCCATGCTGTCTTATTGAATTACTGAAGCAATTTATGGAGATTTCAGTTTAAAATATGCACCTGACAATCATAAACGTATTTTCATTCTTTCTGATGAGATTCAGTCAACAGAGACCACAACAACTTGTGGATATGGTAACATGGCCAACGGACATTTTAAAAATCCATTAATTTTTAATCTTAATCACAATTTTTTAAAGTTTTCAATCATATGTATTGCATACATTACCACAAGATTCAATGCTTTTCTAACAACATGTACTTGTCTAGGGACACAATGCACTGCTCAATTCTAGTCACTTAAAGATCATTTAGGTTTAAAAGCAGATAGAGTAGAGAAAAACAGTTATTTCTACTATTAACATGCCTCAGAGAAGCTGCTAATTTTTGTTCAGTTTTGGTGTAGGCATTGATATTTCAGATACGTATCTATTGTACAAGGGAGATAGCTTCCTTCATTTCACATTCTTCAAATCCTTGTTTTTCTGAAACTATTTTATATCATTTTCTTTCTTATAAAATTTCATCTGTATATTGTTAGCATTGCTGGTACTTCCCAGACTCAAGTATTTTTTCATTCACACAACTCGTTCCTGTATCTTAGAGCCAAATTAGTCAGTAAACTTTGTGGTAATTTAATATGCTTAACATAACCCCAAATTGCTTTAAGAACATCCCATAGTTGCTTTAGTAATCAATAAATAAGCAATTGACTTCAGAAAAGGCATGAATTAGCTTTTTCTGCAAATATCTTACTATGAAACACATTTCCTGCTGTTCTTGTTCCATCTAAACACTATTTATCATTTTTAGCCAGCTTTTTAACTTAGCTCAAATACTACATGTTCTCTGCTATGCCAGCCAGAAAAATAGCAGCAGTTAATATTGAAACATTTCCTCCTATTCTTAATTTCACTTTTTGCTCTTTCTATTTCAGTATCCATACTGTCTGTAATCACAAAATCAAGATTACTTAATAGCTGAACTTGTAGCATGCTGACACTATCACTACGCAAGGACTCCAATGACTTAATACTACCAGCAGCTCTTAAACTTACATCTCGCATTCAAATGTGGATTTCTACTGCCTTTCACTGACATCTAGGGTTTTCCTTTGTATCAGTTAGAAGCTCATATTCCTGTATCCTGTAGAATGCCAATGGCCAGCTAGCCTGGCTCTGAAAGAATGCTGAAATCTTGAGGTCAACCCTCTTTCTAAATGTTCTATTCTGAGATGTACTGGAATTTCCCTGAGCGCTGAGCAATGAAAATCCCTTGTTGGCATGATTTATCTTTTAGTCTTTTTGCATTTCTATTTCCTTCTAACAAGGAAATTGACAAGGTCTTTGAAATTAATTGCTGTAAGTTCCAGTACAGTAACAGAATTACCAGTATAGAAATGCCATCTGACTCTTTGTTCAAAATTTTGTAAGGTACTATAATCAGTAGAAAAAACATATACCGTAACTAGCCCTATTTAAAATATTTCTCATAAATGACATAATTAAATTTACCATAATTCTTCATCCATAAGGATTTTTCCTTGTAATGGAAATCAATATAGAAGTACTTTTTTTTTAATTAAATCATTATATGCCTTTTGCTTCTTCAACAGAAAACTATGCAACCCGTTTTATTCTTTTTTAATTTCTCTATCTCGATAATACTTTTACTTCCTTCACTGATATTTTTCAACAGTATTTAATAAGAGATGTTTAAAACTTATTTTATTTAAGGATTTTAAACTACTATATACTTTCAAATAAATAACAAAGTATAATCTTCCAGATTCCACTGTTTCATATAGCTCTGATTCTTTCCCGTCAGAGTATGTATCCCTTAATATGATTTTGCTCTGCTGGTTACCTTTTTTTCATATATGCTGTCTTATTTTTTTTTCTGTTCCTTTACTTCTTCCTTCTTTCTGTTCCCTTTATTTGCATAAAAAAATTATTCTCTCAAGGCATACCTCAACGCAAAAACAATCAAACCCACATATTCTCTCTGATTTTTGGAAGCAGATTCTCATATAGTAAGATTCTTCACTGTCTCCTAATAACAGAAAGACTCTTAATTTTCTTGTGCTTTGTTTTTCTTTGTGGAGCTGGATCTCTGCTTTTCAGGTAACACATTTAAGGTGCTGCCACCACAATTTGCTAGATATAACTTCCTAGAAGGTATCCATATAATCACATTTAGCTAATGCAATATATTCAAGGTAAGAATGCTCTGTAAATATCTGTTTAAATTTTCATCTGAAAGTACTTCTCCGATGTATTGACAAGTGATCACTTCAGAAAACAACACTTATTAAATATCTTGTTCCAAAACTATTCTTCCTGGCATATCTTGAGCATTCATGAGTACTCTATATGCCTCTTTCCTCTCTCTGTTCCTTTTTCAAAGCCGTTTTGTGTGTGTACAAGTTTCTTTGTTCAAAAAGTATCAATGCTAAATATTCTTTCCACATCCCTCGTGTTCGAGTACTTAGACATCCAGAGAATCTTTCAGGAAGCACTTTCTTTGCTATCTGGCTTCCATGAGAGAGTAAATCCAGGCCATGAGGAAGAAACTTTGTCCTCTCCTTTGCAGTGCTCACTATTCCTTCAAGCTTCCTGGCAGCAGATAAACACAGTAATTTATTTGCTTAAAGTTGAAAATTTCTGAAGAATATTACAAAAATTCATTCATTATGGCTTTCACATCCTCAAGTGTCAGAAATTAATGGTGATGATTTCATTTTATTAATCAGATAGAATGACTTCCCCAACATCACTCACCAAACTAGTGCCAGGTACAGGTAATTTGTCCCTGGCACTTGGAATAAAAAAATTAGAGTTTAATCAATGACACCACTGCGCTTCTCCAGCATCTTGAGATTTGTTCCTGACCGGTTACCTTAGTTACTTAAATTCTCTCAAGAACCACAAAGGCTGAGAATCGTTAGAAGCACATGGATGCATACGGCACAAGCTTGTGTAGATGAGGGATTTTCCAGCTGCACAAAAAGCTGACAATGTGCAATAAAAATTTTTGAAAGCTCATAAATCTATCAAGGCAAACAATGCAACAAACAAAAGCAACAGTTATTTAGAATGTCTCTCCCATTCTAAAAAAATCTGTTTGATATTTGGCTAAAACCAATACTCAAAAATTTATAATAATACAATGGATTCTTTCCTTTGCAGCTTGCCCCCTTACACAGAAATGTTTTTTACTTGCCCAGCTTCAGAGTGCAGATAGAATGAGAGATACTACTCAGGAAGAGAATAAATCTGCAAAATTTTAATCTCAAAAGTTTCAGGAACCTGAAAGACCAAATGCAAAATTGTAAATGCTGAAACATAACAGTACTTATATAATGCTCTGTGATGAAGGTCCCTCTAAAATTCTCAGTTTAGAAATGTGTCATGTGGCACTGTAGATTACGGAAACCTGAACACATTATCAAGGTGGTATGTCATATAATTTGAACTTAACATAAAAAATTGACAGTAACTAGTACAGATAATTACTTTATGAGATAGTGAATGAATAATTCTTTCTACTTATGGCACATTTTATGGTGTTTTTCAGAAGAAAATGAAGCAGAATTATCTTCATTTTGCATCAGACTAAAGTGAAAGACCAAATTATAGCTAACTTGTCAAAAAATATACAGCTAGTGCATAAGAGAACCAAGAGTAGCACTCAAGAATTCCAACTCTCTTTCATTATCTGCTGTTAAAAACAAATATCTTGCTACAGACATTGTATTATTCTAGATTTGGGAAATAAAGTGTAGGAAAGATTTGACAAGAAAGTTACTGAAATCAGTGGGAAGTACTGTCAACGTCTTTGAAATATTTAGGACATCCTTTCCCAGTTGCAAAGAGATTTGTATCTTTATATGTCTTGGGGCACTGCTACTTCACACATTCAGGATTGTTGCCTGAGTTTTTTTGTTTGCCATTTAATCGTTCCGAGCCACTGTTCCAAATTCTGTCTTTTGTTGATGAAGACTTCAACCTGAGTACTAAAATATATGCATAAAGTCAACCCAGAATTTTTAGAGTAATTTCAAAGGAAAATTGTTACTGCATTCATTTGAACATAGTGTTAGATAAACATAGCTGGTACACATATATCAAATATATTTATCCCACTTCTAAAGTATCATTAAAAGTTAGTTAGGAAAGACTCAGACATCAGAATCTACTAGACTGCAAATTCAGAAAGTGAAAGAGTAAGTTGATATTCTAGCCTAAGCCTCGAAGTCTTACTGAAAACACCATGTAGTACAGTCCTCAGACATTACAGAAAAAATAGTTTTCTACAAACACTGTAAACATTTAACATGTAGCAGTTTTTGTTGCAATCTAAATTACATATGTACTCGTAACAGGTTTATTTGTATTATTCTTCTGTCAAAATACAGCCTCATTTGTCTCCTGGAAAAACATACACAGAAATTCAGCTACCAAAAGAGATGGTAGAGAGGTTTTGTGTCTCTCTCTGATAATCTCTTGAGAAATCAATGCCTAGATGGGACCAAACCAAGAATTTACATCATTTAAGCAGTCAAGTGATATTGAATTATGAGAAACCAGCAACTGCTACATATTTCTGAACACTTACTCTGTAAGTAGAGCTGCACAAATGACGTTATTCTCTGTCAAAAGGGAAAAATTTCCAGATGGACCAAAAAGAAAATGAGCTAATTCAAGAAGATAACAAAATAATACTTTTTGAATCCTTCCGGCATCTTTTTTGAATACTTTTTGCTACTGAGACTCCTAACCACCATGTAGCTGGTAACATGTGAGACTCTTGTAACATATTTATGAAGGAAACAAGAGCATCAGACAAACAAGCTGTAGCAAGTACATTCTAATTTACCAGCTGATTAAAGTTTACAATTTTATTGAAAAACGAAATGCTTTAGAAAAATCTAACTGTGAAAACAATTCTTTCAGTCTCTGGAGAATAAAACTTCACATAAGAGGAAAGACTAACAGGCAATCTAACAATGTCTTACCAAAATCAAAAGGAGAGAATGAAAAGTCATATATTCCTCAACATTCCTTATGACATTCACAGAGGTTTTCTTACACTTAATCAAATGATATTTAGACAGTTTTTAAATATGGAAAAGACAATACACTAAATTCATGTACCAATTATGTTTCATGTTCTTTTTTAAGAAGAGGACAAAGATATTGCTTATTTTAAACGCTTAATAGTGATATCTCTGTTTACACACTTTGACAAGAAGAAAAGACTGAAACCATACAAGCACCTTATTACAGACTGAAGAAAAACATTAATCTCACCTTAAATTCAAGACCTGAAGAAGACCAGATTCACAACTAAGAAATTATAGAGCATGTTTTCCTACTCTAAAAAAAGGTCAGATGACTGCCTCAATAAGATTTGGAAAATATACCATGGAACATTCAAGAATTAAAAATTCTCATTGAAAAAAAAATGATAGAGAAAAATATGTTTGTAGTCTATGGATTGACAAGGCAGCATTTTCAGGTGAAAACATTTGTTTCAAAATTCTCATTTTGATGTTCTAGGGCATACAGAGGAGCTGACCCACAGTAGAAACTTGAAGAGGAATGCCAGCTGACTTAGGAACACCCCCAAATGTCAAGTTACACCTTTGATGTTAAAGTACTAATTCTGGTCACCTATATCAACAAATACACACCTACTTCACTGTAGACTTTTAGACAACACAAGACACTCAAAAATTCATTCCTACTAACTTTAACTTCTAACTTTACCTTAGCATCTGCTTGACTCACTAGAGAGAAAATAGGATGAGGAATTTCCAAGAAGTTTCCACCTTTCTCAACTGTGGATTTGCACTCATTCATCATACCTGCACATAGCCATAGCAAATTTTGTGTTTCAAGTGTTCCCTGGAGGAAAATGTCCTCTGTAGGTGTCATATATATGATGGACTTAGCAGACACTTAATATTTTAAATATTAATGCTTAACCTTTCTATTAGCACAAAATCTAGGACTGAGAAATTGCGACGAAACTTCTCATATAGCAACTGAGAATGCCTTATCAGTCATGTAATGTGATGCTATGGATCCAAAATTACAAGTCCTGTGCTGAGGAATATCTCACATCCTAATTTAAAAAGACTACAGTGAAGGAAGATAAAAAGAAGAGGCTCTTCTAATACTTTACACATAAATTTAACAGTGCAAGAAGGAATATTATTCATCTGTAACAAACAAAATTTACTTAACTACTAATGCCTTTTATATAGGAGCTAATTTGTGGTTAAATACATCTTTCAAACTAGGAGAGGAGGAGTGGAAAACAGAAAACATAGAAATTTTAGAAGTGTTAAGGTTTCCATGGGAATATTATACTGTACTTGTATTAAATTCCATATTGTTGTTGGACGGAAGTAACCAAAAGGATGCAGAAACAACCAGAGGTCTAGGAAACATCGTATACAAAGAAACAGGAAAGTTTTGGGCTTTTTTTAGTCTTAGAAAGAGATGGCAGAGTAAATAAAACACATTAAAATATAATTGCATTCCATTAACTCCACTGTCTGAGAAGCAAGTGATATTAATGAATCTAAACAGTGCAAAACATAAATATTGAACACAGCAGAATGTCACAGATATGCATAGTTGAGCTCAAAATTGATATTCTGCACTTTTGAATGCTGCATTTAAGATGTTGAAATCTGTTTTCACTATAAATTTTGGAATACATTGTGCACACAGCATTCTGATGAAACTACCTAATTTGTTGAAAATTATAAATAAGCTACCTTCAAAGTTTTAAAAACTGATCCTCTAAACTAGACATATGCATATATATAACATAGTCAGCCTTATTTTAGGTCTGACAAACAAGAACCTGTTTCCTCCATGCAAAAGTAGTAGCTGAAATTTGAAACAGGTACAGATTTTGAATTTCTTCAGTGTCCTTTCTATGGCCATAATATTTTAGGTTCTGCTTTTGGTGCAAATTCTCAGCAGACACTCAAGGCTACGCTAGGTATACAAAATATTCTGCTCTCTAAATTAAGACATTTTCTAAAATGCATAATTTTGATGACTTGTTATCTGTCAGTAACACAAAAATAAAGGCAAGCTCTCTACCTTCATAGCAAAGGAAATCCTAAAAGCGTAAACACACTTCTTACAGTGCAGCGTGAAAATATTCACAGCTAGTAGAATACTTCACTGTTATTATATTTTTGTTGGTCAGAAAAAAAAGTCTGATTTCTCCCCTTGGAATTCCACAGATGTGAGGCAGCCAAAAGCTGAAATTTTTGTATAATGCAGAATTAAGGGCAAATAGACAGGAAAGGAAAATCAAATATGCTAGTGGATGGGAACCTACATATTAGAAAGTATCAGGTTGCTATGAACAAGAAGAGGAGCTGTGACATTGAGGAGAAAGTATATAGCGGATAACTGCCAGAGTATCTCTGAGGAAGTTTAAACAATGCACGTAAAGTTCGTCTCCATATTGATTTTAACAAACACTTTTTTGCTTTCAGCCCTCCTTCTCATTCTGTATCTTCTCCTCCTCCCCATCCTCATCTGCTCTATAGCTTTACTTCTCTAACTTGTTGCAGAAATTGTAGCCTCAATGCATTATTTGGTGAGGTTCAGCGAATCTGGCACTCATCCGACTGTCTAATATGACAGAAACAGAACTTTTAGAGGGTTCTGAAAGAAGCTGCAGCTCCTTGACTTCAGTATAGCTGAATGTATGACAGCTCAAATGTGATGCAAGTCTGACTAACAGAATAATACCACTCATATATGCTATGTGCAGTAGGTGACAGCAGCTCTGAATATTTCAATTATATATTCCTTATATTAGAAAACTAAAAATAGTTCAGCTATAAGCCTGCCTAAGAGCCCCATCCAAAATCTAGTATGATCAATGGAAACCTCTCCTTTTACATAAATGTAACTAAAGTACTATTTAGGTTGACGGGGATTTGGGTTTGTTTGTTTTACAAGACACAAAGAATGACTATTCTGCAAAGCGGATATTTTTACAGTCCATCAAGTTTGTATCAGATAGTAAAAACACAAGCTGGGGAAAAATTATCTATAATCATTCTGAATGTATTCTTGTAATTCAATTCAGAGAGGAAATCAAGTCTTTTATTTTTGGTGTCTTGTTTTGAGTCTGATTACTTGAAGAAATTGCACTCTGTACATTACCAGCTAGAGGTTCAGCTCCTATATATAACAAATGGACAAGGCACTGTTAAAAGAAAAATCCTGAGTCTATGCAAAAAATAAACTGGAAACTCATCCTTCCCAACATTATGAAAAACAAACTCATGATATGGCACCGAGTTTTAGAGTGCTAAGATTCCAAGTCTCATGCACCAGGCAACATTCCTGTCAGCCAATTTTACATGCCAGATGTCTTAGAGGAAATGAGATCCTGGAAAGGAAAACCAAAAGAAAGGAATACAAGGTTTATTTCATGAAAACATGATCAAGTTCTTTTAGTACAGGAAGAACTACAGGCCAAATACTGCAGGTCTTAAACTGAGCAAAACTCCCACTATAGTCCAGAACTTCAATGATTAGAAATCATAGATTTTTGGGTCAATGTGACTTATGCAAGACAGATCCAAAATACGTGCAGTTACTGAAAAATTTTATATCGATAATATCGTAACCAAAATAACAAAGATAATAAACACATAAGGAAGTGGAAAAGGGAAACAGAAAGGGGAAAAAAAAACAATTTAACCATTGACTTAAGAGGGTTACCTTATTATGTATATATATATATAATATTATATGATGGTTATTTGATAAATGAAAACGTTATCTAAAAGTTGATAAGAAGGAGAAAAGTACATGGCAGGAAGGAGCAAGTTGTGAAAAATCCTCTCCATCCTCCTAGCTAAATTTGCTTAATTAAAAAACCTGTTTAACATTCTTATGAAACTAGGGATAGAGAAGTAGGGATAGGGAAGTCCACTATGGGGGTGGCTTAGAAAGACTACGGACTTCGCAATTCTTTGCAAAAAAAGTATTGGTTTGGTGTTCTTCCAACACTTCAGGAAAAGTACAAATGCTGCATAACATTAGAAGAAGAAAGAGGACATATTCTAATAATCTGGTAAATATTATAGTCTTGAATCAAGAATAAGAAAGTTCCTATTACTTTATTTTATCATTGCTGTGTTCCTTGACAACGTACGGCAAAGGGTATAGTTAACTGGCCTCATTTTGGTTACTATCAGAACATGCAGAAACACATGAACAGTAAAAAGAGATGGAGTTCACTCAAATTTATTTTCATATCTCTGATAAAAAAAAGAGGGAGTATGAAATATCCCTAATCCTGAGTACTTACGAAGCTACAATGCCTTCATTTATTTCATAATCATGCAGTTTATTATTTATTTTTATATTCTGCAGTTTGCATAGAAGAATGATTCTCTCAAGGCACACTTCAATAAAAAAAAGCTCTGCTATCGATTTTTTATGCTTTCATTTGTGAGTGTAAAAATTTGCAAGAGACTGAAAACCTCTTACACATTTCTGCAGAACAATATTCTAAGATGCTTGACCAGAATGAGACTTCTCCAAGTAAACATCTGAATTAGAGTAAAAATCTTAAAATTTAGCACTGACTACTATATGCAAGTCCCATGAACTGCCTTTTGACCAATCTTTTTCATTTAAGATCACATTTCTTGATTTCTTGTCCCTCACTCACCTTTATCTGTTGAAAGACAGAAGAGAGGAGGGTTGTTAAAAGTGCAAAGTTGCAGCATTTAATACAACTGGGGAATATTTGTTCCGAGAAATTACAAATAATTCATGGGACAGAAATTTTGAAGAAGGAAAGCTAGCTAGAAATATGATAGTGCTACTGATAAAATAAATTAGGGAAAAACGTAGATAGCTTTTGTCAGTGGTTTTGTTGGAATTTTAAAGTGCTTAAATAAAAGAGCGATTTCATAAATACTAACTAACAGTGGCAAATTTAAAAGGCCAAGAACTAGAGATGATGTCTTCAATAAAGTCTTTTAGTAAGAAATGAGAGCCTAATTCCCTTGGGCCATCTAAATAACCCTAGCTCTTAGCATTTACCAGGCAATTTGAATTCCCTGAATTCAAATGGCCCTAAAGCATCTGGCTTTAAGAGGATCCAGGGCTACAGTGGCCAGGCTGCCAGTTTGGAAGGGCTAGTTTGGAGATGATTTTTTTTTAAAGCCAGGCAGAAATGCTGGAAAAGGCAAAGGAAGGAAATGTTTTTAGGCCATTTTGAGGGTGGGAAGAACAGATTATCAACCAAGAGGAAATGATTGTGTGAACAGAGTGAGCCACAAACACTAAGGAAGCATTCAAAAAGAGCTTTGAAAGCATGAGTTAATTTGAATCTCTAGGTGTAACAAATAGCACATAGATGTAATCTTAAAGTATCATCAAAGCGATCTAGCTGTATATTTGATTGTATTAGACTTTAGCTATTGTTAACAACATATGCAATGGGTCTTCCTTAAGTAAATAAGAATATGACAGAACACGAAGATGATTTATATTCTCATGTACATAGTGCCATATGGTTATTTGAAAAATATTACCATTTAAGTGTTAATAATTTTGGCTCTTCTTTTCTCCAAGTTTGCACTGAATTATTTTTAAAAAGAAGTTGCTAGTTACCTAAGACAGCAACTGCCTGTTCATGATACATTTCTTTATAGATTTATCAGAAAAATGAAATCCCACTTACATGTAAGAACAAATAAGCAAGGGACATGAAGATAGCATGATACCTGCTAAATCAAAATGTCCAAATATTTTGGCTTTTATTGCCAAACTTCACATAAGTAAAACGTAGACTGGTGGCTATAAATTAAGTACAATTTGTAAATGTTTAAAGCTGCTGAAGGATTAGAGGTGGCTAGAATGTGCCCAGATTACTGTTTGAAGAGTATTTATTAGTATTACGGCTATGTAAATCCCAGGAGTGAAGTGTATTAAATGCAGAAATTTTATGTTAATATGAAGACTTACAAAGACCAATTGTATTTCTGGTATTCCTAGCAAATTAAAAGGAAATTATAAAGAAGAATACTGAAATCATTAAAAGAAATGGAGAATAATCACAATTATAAGATGAAAACTCCATTTCTCCGAAGAAGATTTTTCATATTTGATCAACACACACATTCCCATGGTCAATGAGCCTTCCCCAATATTTTTCAACATCTTACTTGACCTACATTTGAAATAGACATTGAAATACTCATATTTCTGTGTTTGCAAATTAATAAAATTCTCCTAGAAGTTTCTAGTCCAATGTCCTTGAAAGCACTTTGATGATGAAGAAAGCAGTAACCAGCTGCTGCTTCACAGATGCTGAAAAAGCATGGAACAAATGACACTGATTATAATGATATGTTGCAAAAGCAACAGCAGTGGAGCACTTCTGTTGAAGACAGCCTTCCTGTTAAAGAGAAGACCAAGCACAGACTCTTCCTCTTGTTCTGTATATATGACTGCTACAGATTGCAAATCTCTTAAAATGCCAACAGGGTTTCTGACTAAAATTAAAAAGAAATTAGAAGAAATCCAACTAAGGGCCAAACAATATGAGCTGAGACTCCTGAGTGAGTGGAAATTATATAAAGCATTCAGTTATCTAGTAGGAAATAGGAATTGCAATCACACAACATCTACATACAGATTTCTTAAGTTTAAGTTCATTTACTGAAGTTATCTTATTTTCCTTAACTTCCGCTGTTTGAGACTAACTTCCACTAGCAGCTAGAGATCATACTTTCAAGTAATGTTGAATTCCTCAGTTCTAAAAGTACTATCATATTTTCCTTAAAACATATTTCATTGAAAACTGGAGATTTCCAGCTGCATAGAAAATATTAATACCAAGGAAAAAAAAAAAAAGAAATAAAAACAATCCAGGTAAAAGCAAAACAAATACTACTGAAGAATTTGTCAAGGTTTCAATTTTCCAGTAGAGAAAAAGAAATATTCTTATATAACTGTTTATTAGCCTAGATTAGAAATCTAATTTGACATGGTGCAGAATGAACTTGTCACAATCTTGGAGGAAATATAGAATGTTGAGCTATCTTAGGAGAAATAAGTAATTGATTCTTATTTTCGAATTTTATGCATATGGAACTACTGACATGTAGAGTCACTCAAAATTCATCGCATTCATACAACAAACATAAAAGCACATTTATTACCACTGCTGCTTTATGTGACATCTCTGAAGAAATCTATAACTTATAAACTGGCCATGATGAAATATTTCCAAACAGAGATCTTATATTCTGTACAAACGAAACCAAGTTTCAAAAGTGAATCACTGGATAGGTAAACATTTTTGTAGAAACAAAGTTCACATTCCGTGGTGAGAGATCATTACATAGGACCAACAGCCCAGATGAAGTGCCTCTACACCAACGTACTCAGCAAAGGCAACAAACAGGAGGAGCCATTGTTCAGCAGGAAAACTATTAAAAGGTTGCCATTCACTGAAACATGGTGGGATGACAGGCAAACTGGAGTATTGCAATGGATGCCTACAGACTCTTCAGAAGGGATAGGCAAGGAGGGAGAGGTGGCAGGGTATCTCTGTATGTTAGGGAGCGTTAGGATCATCTAGAGCTTAATGATGGTTACAATAGAGTTGAGTGATTATGGGAAAGAATTACGGGGAAGGTCAACAAGACAGATATCCCAGTAGGAGTCTGTTTCAGACCATTCAACCAGGATGAAGAAACAGACTAATTACTCTATAAGCAACTGGGAGAAACCTCACAATTGCTAGGTCTTGTCTTCATGCAGGACTTTAATCTACCAGATATCTGCTGGAAATACAGTACAGTGGAGAGGAAACAGAGTTTGAGTGAGCCAACAAGGGAAGGTGTCCTACTGGACATGTTGTTTGTCAACAGAGAAGGACTTGTGGTGATGTAATGATTGGAGGCCGTCTTGGGCATAGCAATCATGCAATGATAGTTTCTGATTCTTGGAGAAGCGCGAGGGGCATCAGTAAAGCCAGCAAACAGGAATTTGCTGCGTTCTATTGACAATGGGAACACATAACTATTTCAACAGGTAAACCAGAAACTTTTTGTCTCTGCTCTAAAAGCCATATTTAAGGTATATAGTTGAATCGTGTGGGCAAGATTATGATTCTGCTGCCTGTACTACATCTGTTAACAGACACAAATCGCTACAGCCTATGTTGTAACTGTTCAAGGACATCTCAAAGCTCCAAGTCAGTACCTTTTACCAGCATTAAATTCATTGTGAAAAACCAAAATAGACAAAGGCAATTCAGATCTCTGATCATAATACTCTAAATCAGATGCAGTACTCTGGGAAAGCGTATTTTATTTCCTTCATGCTGTAATTCTTTATGCCACTAAGCTTTTGGTGACTCACACCACCATATTGTACCAGCAATGCTCTCAAAATGCAGATTGCCAATTATTACTTTTAGCTCAATATAAATCTGGAAAATAAGTGCAAGTCAATGCAGTATTTCCAGGAGTACTATAAACATTTCTCCCCATAAGTTTAAAATAATGGCAATCAAAGTTTTATTTCATGCCTAGAGCTATTGTCATACCGAGTAGACACGATGCAATATTTGGGAAAAAAAAGTGGCATTCTTGCATATGTTACACTACTTCACGGAGTTAATGAATCCTTTATGTGTTTGAACAGGTATCAACAGAACACAAAAAACCTTTCCCTTTTTCAATATGTTTTCTATTATTTTTGTGACTATGGTTTTGTAATATTTTCTTTATTTGAGCAACAGCAAAAAACATATTTCATTTTTCAGGTTCAAAGATTCACGTATATTAAGCCTATGCATGCTATTAAACCTTAATAACAGGATAATAATGAATTATAAAATGTGTAGGAATTCTTGGATTTCATAATCTTGATTTATCTTTTGGTGCAAGGTTTTGAAGTTTAAACTTCACTGTTTAGAGCAAAGGAAGTACAGCTGCTGTTTTGTAGGCTTTATTATGACAATAAACTATGTCATTTATGTAGTTATATCAAGACTTTACATTAGACTGTACAAGACTTTACTGAACTGTAGAAATCCAACAGTCTAAAGATTCTTAGTAAGTGACAGTACAGGAAAATAAAAGTTTAAATACTATTTTTCATCTGACAATCTAGCTAACAAAGAGATTGAAACTAATGACCAGAAACTCAATAAATTCATATTAGAAATAAGGAGCCAGGATGCCTGCCTTGATGAACAAGGAGCTCCCGGCAAAACTCAAACATAAAAAGGAAGTAAGGAAGCTTCTGTAAGTATAGAAGTGACAAAAGACAAACTTGGGAAAACACAGGTCTGTTGTTGAATGGGACAGGGGCCCTGGTGCCACAGGACATGGAAGAGACAGATATTGAATCTCTTCTTTCCCCAAAGTTTTTGCTAGCAAGATTAACTTTCCAGAATCCCAGGATCTGGAAACCAGAGGGAAGGTCTGGAGCAACAAAGATTTATCCTCAGTGGAAGTGGACCAGGTTGAGGCAACATTTATGCAAGCAAAACAAGTCTCCTGGGCTGCAGGATAGTTAAATGGAAAAAAGAAAAAAAAAGGCCAGGAAAAGTAAATGCCCAGTGTCATAGAATAAACCATTGGGATTAAATTTCCACCTTATGCTTATGATTCTAAATGATGCTCCATCAGCTAATACTCAATTTCAACCTAAATAAACACTTCCATGAATATTGGAACTAATGAAGTTCAGTTTGATTCAAACTGACATCATCATTATGCATTCCAGTTGAAGCTTTTCCTAAGTTGAAACTCTTATCTACTTTCATTCCTTAAAGTCTAAGAAAGCATGAACTCAGACAGAAGCTTGTCATTCAGTTGGGAAACTTAATGGGTCTCTCTTCTTTTAGCCACTTTAATAAAACTGATAAGAAGTTGCTTGTTTATCTGCAAGATCTCTACATCTCCACTCTCCAAATAAATTGGGTTGAAATTGGCAAGGAGATAGAAGCTGACAACACATTCTTAAAAAAAATCTACACGTTCAGTGTGAATACCTAAGTCTCATTTCCTTAAGGAGTCAGGCCAAAAATCATTAGGTATATGTCAGAAATGTTAACATTCCATTTTGAGTTAAAGAACAGTGAATTTCTTGTGGAACATCCTTCTTGAGGCTCAATAAACTCCAAATTTGTTGGGGTTTCCTTGTTCATCTCACTGTTACATACAACGATCTTAATGCTCACACAAGCCATGATCAACTGTCCTATTTACATACAGTGAAACGTAAAAGACGTAAACCAGATATTATACAATTTGCTTGACCATTGTGCCATAGGTAGGAGAATAGCATCATGATCATTTTGTTAATTTTGCTTCCTCGTTTCAGACCAGGCAAAGTCAGGCAATAAATTCAGCTTCTATTCAGACACAATGTTAAGTTACAAGTACATTTCTCAGTGAATAATCTACAGGTGAATAAATTACCTAGGTCTAGTGAGGCACATGTAAAATATGCAGTGCAAATGCTCTTACTTCTGTTAGGTTCTGAAGCCAGCCAAATATAAAACTGAGAACTGAATGGGATGGTTTATGTCAGAAAGAAGTACTTGTTCCCCAGAATTCTGCTAAGTAATTTTTTTTTTTCAGATTGTGTAGGGTTACATTACAGTTGAATTACACTAATGTAGTTTCTTCATTTGAGGGTAAAATTAAATACCAAGTGTCAAGAACTAATATTTATCACTATCATACTAAATTTCCCTGATTACATATTCAATCACCAAACTGGAACAGGGAAAGAGCTGTTATTATGTTACTGGCAATACTACTGTATTTACTACCTGCCCCAGTTGTGCAGCAGCAGTGGGTGAACAGATATTAAATGACATTTTAGGAACCTTGATAGCAACAGAACAGCGTAATCATCGTAACACAGAGCCAGCACTGGAAAATGCAAGAGTTGCCCGAGTTAATCACTTGGCTGTACTGTTGCTATGTTTAAGTCAGAAATAGGGTTAAGTGCCACGTTGATATAAATCTACTTTTCTCTTTATTCTCAAAACAGGGTGAAGCAAATGTGATTATTGAGCAAGCCTCATTTGCAGTAGCTCTTTGTCACCCCTTCTAAGAATAGTATTCCTGCTACAAGTAGTCTCTCACTTTCGGAAGCACTTAGCACAAATATACTTCCACAGATTAAATTCTTAACATATTTTTATGGCTGTATATATATGTATCTCATATGAAAGGTCACACTTACACAAGCGATCTAGTTAAAATGTAATAACTGTATGCCTGTGAATGCTTCAGACCGACCTTATTTTTACTCTCTTAAGTAATTAACTAACAGATTTCACTTCTGTAAGCCACAAATTAACTCCATTAGCGAATTACACAAAATTTACCTCATGCAGATCCCTAATCACCATCAGGAAACTGATGATTAAAAGGATGAAGTTACAGGATTTAGCTCAAAGCCTATCTTACTAGCTAACTACAGATCCAGCTCCTCTTTTAAACTTTTCCATTTACAGCTTGAACTTCTACAGTTGGATTACTATTCATTGCCTTATTAATTTAGATGGCCACGTTCCCCACAGTGTTGCAAACTAAATATTTTCAAGGACTGCAAATACGTTATGTGGTAAAAGGATGAATTAACAAAGAATATAAGGTGTTCTAGAATTTCCTAACTTATTTTTGTCAAAGTTATCCTGCCAAATTTTATCTTAATTTATCCATTTGAAGCTCTATTGTTTGTAACCTCTGTTCTTTATCACTTAAAACCAGATGCAGTGTACGTAGGCAACTATAAAAAACCCTGTGTTTCTTCACTAACCTATAGCTAAAACAATCTAACCCATATTTTGAGATTTTTGCAAGTGAATATGAAATATACTGGCTAAATATTAAGTTACTAGAGCAGATACAGAAATCATTTAGAGACTTCTACAAGCTTCATTACACACAAACCCCTACAATGTCGATTTAAAAAGTGCATTTCTTTCATAGGTTCTGCAAACAGAATGTCTTTAAACAAGATGCAGTTCCATTGATACTAATAAACATACTTGCTTTTAATTGAAATACTAATCAAACACCTTAGGAAAGAACACACAATTCAAAATCAAGATATGCGTATAAGAAAATATGATAGGAAAAAGAATGAGCATGATAATTTTTGTGAAGGTGAAGAAAAGGGGAACCATAGCTCCTGTTTTCAGCAGCAAAAATTACGTTAGACATGCAGGTAAAAATTACTATCAATAAGTAGAGAAAGCTTCTGTTTGTTCAGCATGCAGGGGGTCACATCAAGAAAGGACTTACACCCAAAATAACACAAAAATTTAGCAGTAATGAAAGGAACTACTCCTCTCCAAAGAAGCAAACTATGTAAGCATTCATCTCAAAATAGTACATAGCATATGATCAGCTTGAAGGGAAAAAGCTACATCTAGTTCACAGCGTAACCTTTCCTCACCAGCAAGACCTAAAACCTTTCTAAAACACAAACTAGTCTTACAGTCCATTGAACTGATGCCTTCCATCTTCACCTGTTGGCAACAGTGATCTTTCCCAGGCTTTCCCTTTGAAAACCTCCAAGGACATATGTTCTTCTACCCAGAGTAGCAAACATATACATCCCTTTCCTCTTTTGCAAACCAGAGTGCTCTCAGTTGGAATTAACATTTACATATATATATATGACGCTCTTACTCTTCTTTTATAAAGGTAGCCAGCTGTCTCCAAAATTCGGTATTATTAGACACAAAGTTGATGTGACCTTAGAAAATTACTGAGCTTTGACTGCATTACCTACTTTTGTCACCCTTTGCCAAGACTAACAAGCCTAGCATTTGGGGATTTTGACAAGCTAATATTACCAGTAACTGCTATTGTTAGTATTATAAATAACCTGACAGAGAAACACATATACTTCTCTATGTGAATTTTCCCCCTAAATACTCTAGGCCAAGATCTACTCAGTCACCTGACAACAATAAACTTTTTAATCTTGTGACATTTTATCTTGTAAGATCAGATATCTCATTGTCTGGCTAAGCCAGATATGTCAAGTAAATGCAAAGATCTCAGTGACACCCATTTCTCTATGTATACATTTACACAGATAGTTTTATTCTAATGTAAAGCTATTGCTGGTCATGAAATTGACATTTGTGAGAGCCTAAGACCAAACTCCCCCCATATGGTATTTTTATATATATATAAAATATATATAACATATATTATATATATAATTGTATAAGAAAGATCCACTATGTTTTCAAACTGTTGCAAATCTAGGCACATACACAGAAGCAATTAAACATTGCATTTTCATTTGCAGGCTTAGTTCAACATACATTGTATTTTTAAAAATAAACAATGGAATATAGTATCAATATAAATGTCTTATCTTATATACAATTACTTTTGATATAAAACCAACCTGCTTTTGATTTCACCACATTTTCACTATTCTAATTCATTATCTGATGGGCAAATTCTGCTGTATATAGTATATATCTAAGTCTAATATGTTTATCCTCACTAATCCCTTTTGTTTGGCAAAATGCTTACTGATTTAACAAGTTTCATCTCTAAATGATTAAAAGCAAGAAGTTAGTGTTTAAAATGGGAAAGAAATATTAGATAAGTTTTTTCATAATTAAAACAAATTTTTGTGAGCACTACAGCGCTCACAAAAATATTTAAAGTTAATAACAATACCTATAAAAAGTAGAGCTTGCCTATCTGTAATGAAAAAATATTTAAAGACTGCAATTAAGTACGTCATCGGAAGCATGATTTTGCATAATCATCATGTGGCAAATACTGCAGGGACAATCTCATTCAATATAATCAATGTCATAAGTAACTGTTTAGCTTTTGTACCCATTTTAGTATGCTGATGATAAACAATTTCCTTACCATTCTAGAAATGTTTGCTTGTTTATGAAATATAATTTCATAACAGGAAAAAATCCAGATGATTGCAATTGATCTATTTATCTAACATCAAAACACTTAGTACTTAAGATTATCTATTACTTCATCTACAAAAATATTCAAGAGATTATGTAATCAGAAATGATGGTGTAAGGAGAGTGCCAAATAAAGACCAATACGTAAGTGCTCTTAAGCACTAGTTTACTATAAAACTATCATAATAATGGTAAGCAACATTTTTTTTCCTCTTTTAACTTATGTCTATGAGGATGAGGCAAATGAACCATCTTGGCATTTGCCCTGGATATCTTCATATTTTACCACACAGTTCTTCACATATTACTCCATGATTTCAATAACATATATATTCAGTTTAGACTCAATAATACATATTAGGCATAGATCGCAAATTAAGTCAGATTCAGATGTCAAGCAGGTCATACTCTTTCTACAAAATTGTTAAGAAGTGTGGGAATTACTGTTAAGAAGTGTGGAACTATATACAACATGATTTGACTTCTCTTTATTTCTCTGACTTCTGTTTCTATTCACACTTAACAACCCTATGGAATGTAATAAATATGCACTTGCTGCACATTCGTTAAGTATGATGAAAAAAATGGTTCTCCACTCACCACTTTCCACCAATGAATATATGGCAGTATAGATGGCTCTCCATCATTTGGCACCATTAAATATAACATTTGCATATTCCAAAGTCTTGTATTGTATTTTCTGGAATGTTCTATAGCTTTATTAAACATATTAATATAAAATAAGTTAATGTAGTAACATTTTAAAATTAAAAGTCATGATAAATGTGTATGAAGTAGAATTCACAAATACGAACGCTGAGAAAAGATGTTAATGACTATTTCTAACTAGAATTGTTCTTGCAAAAAGCAGTGATATTGCAAGACAGGTATTTTTGACTTGCAAAACAGAAAAGAATTCATCACTTCAGGTTAAAAATACTATGCTAAAGGTGAAACTCAGACATTTATTCATTAAGTAAATGAACAAGAATAATTTTCATTACAAAAGATCAGAAAGAAAACCATTTCACTCTGATCACTTACAGATCATGCTTTATTAAATGTGTTTCCACTCACTTTTACACACTGAAGAAAGCATTTTTGTTGAATATTCCAGCTCCAGATTCTCTGGTAGATGAACTAATAAGTCAGGCAGACAATGCAGGTCAAATATACACCTGCTAAAGCAGGAGATAGAAAATACAAGTTGAGTTAATAGGATACTAATGCTTAGGAAGGAGTAAATTTAGCAAACATGAGATTCCACTGAGATGTAAAAATGAATTCAGAATTATAAATCACAGAATAGTTGAGGTGGGAAAGGACCTCCTGATCTTCTAGTCCAATATGCTGCTCAAAGCAAGGACAGCCCCCTTCATATGTCCAGTTTTTTAAATGTTCCCTAATCTGATCCTCCTTTACCAAGGAAAAATCCGTTTTGCTACAGATGGTCCCTCTGGACTCAGGAATGTGAGATTCTTGAAGGCAAATCCTATCACTGTTGTTTGGTGCCCAGTCCTCTGCCCCATTCAGTAGCAGACTCTTTTTCTCCAAATTCTTCTTTTTAAGCTGATAAAGCTGTAGAACTCATATTGGCCCTTTGCAGTCCTCACCAGACTCAATTCCATCTGCTCTTTGGTTTCTCTAATCCATTCCCCACACATTCAGACAGTGTCTCTCTATAGTCTCCCAGGTTACCTGTCTCAACTTGCACATCCCTTACTACAAGCCCCTCACCACAAGCAGGACATTGAGGTGTTGGAGCACGTCCAGAGAAGGGTGACGAGGCTGGTGAAGGGGCTGGAGAACAAGTCCTATGAGGAGCGGCTGAGGGAACTGGGGTTGTTTAGCTTAGAGAAGAGGAGGCTGAGGGGAGACCTCTTCACTGTCTACAGCTGCCTGAAAGGGAGCTGTGGGAGAGCGAGTGTTGATCTCTTCTCACAAGTGACAGGACAAGAGGAAATGGACATAAGTTGCGCCAGGGGAGGTTCAGACTGGATATTAGGAAGAATTTCTTTACCGAAAGGGTGGTCAGGCACTGGAATAGGCTGCCCAGGGAGGTGGTCAAGTCATCATCCCTGGAGATGTTTAAAAGACAGGTAGATGAGTTTTTGAAGGACATGGTTTATCAGTAGATGGTTACGGTTGGACTTGATGATGTCAATGGTCTTTTCTAACCAGAACATTCTATGATTAAGTTTGAGTTTTATCAGAATCACATTGTTGATTCATGCAGAGCTCCTGCCATCTTTCTTTGACTTTCAGATGGGCAAACTTTGAGTTTAGAAGAGGTGACACAGCAGTTCTGGACACCTCTCCAGGACTTCATCCCATTAGTTCATCCCAAGCAGAACCCTAAACAGAGCAAAGTTTGTTTTTCTGAAATTCAAAGTTCTGATCCTATTTGTACTGTTCTCTCAGGGCCCTGAACCCTATCATTTCACAGTCACTGCAGCCAAGGCCACACCAATCTTCACATCCACTTCCTAATTATTGGTACCAGTTCTACCAGGGTGCTTCCCTCCATCAGCCCTTCAGTCAACCTGTGTCAAAAAGTCCAGTGTTACAGTTTGAATTAACTGCGGCAACTCTGACCCTGGCTCAGCCTTAAAGTAACTTCCCCTGGAGTGGGGGGATGGAAATTGGGAGCCCAACTGCATGATTTTAACTGCTGAAAATTTAGCTAGGTCGGGGCTAAACTGTGACAATCAGTGTACTCTAGATGTCTCCTGAATTGCTTGTGACTTGCTGTGTTGCCCTTCCAGCAGCCAGAAATTTACAGCTTTTATAATAAAATCTGACCATAAAACCTGATTGTTCCTTGCCAGGAGCTGCACAGTATGTTAATTTAAAATTAATGTCTGTAATAGATGGGATCTCTAAATTAACAGGTAGTGGCAACCAATTCTTGATCATAATTGCATATTAGTAAGATCTTATAAACTGTAAATAAGTTCAGCTGAATCCAATCTTAGCAATTCTGAAAAATATCTAATGGCTAAATTTTCATTAAACAGCAATTTTTAAGCATGGAAACTGTGAAATTATTAGTAGTTCAAGCTTCCAAAAATTTTTAATGAGGCTTGGGAAAGCAATGGGTAAATATAATCACTATCTTCCTCTTTGGTCAAGAAAAACATTTTTCAAAAACACCAATGAAATTTCAAGATTATAATACTAATAAAGACAGTGCTAGGGACTTTGAAGGGCAAACTGGTTTGAAGTGTGATACAGTACAGTTCAGTAGATGGTAAGGAACAAAAACCTATCACTGAGTTCAGATCCTAAGTAAAAGAGTGGCATATCACTATATATACAAAAAGAATCACTATCCATGCAAAGTAGCAATGAGTCATCTAGCTGAAGCTGTAATCTGCAGAGGCTTTATTCTTTGTGGATATGTACCACTTCCATTTAGAAAAAAAGATTTCATATATAAACGTTATGTGTACTCAGCTGCCTAACACCCACGTATATAGTGTAAAGGGCAGGGAACTTTTGCTCCCTTAAAGGTCACTTACAAATCTATGTTCGTAGCAGGCAGGCCCAGCAAAAATGAAAGAAGACTATGTTATGGGATGCACAATGATAATATCTCAGAGAATCAGACAAACTGTCAGCAAGTGGTTATTTTGTGAATGTGAATCTATCTGGATACAACTATAAACAGCAGACAGCCATAAAGGTGAGACAGAGTAATTTCATCTGCAAAGAGCACTTTCATCCAAAATGTGGCATCTAAATAAATGACCAAGTTAAAGTCATACCGTTTGGCAAAAGTCATCGCAGCAGTACGTTTCCGAAAGAAGACAGTTGATGTTGCTTGCCCTTGGGTAAAATGACCCTTCATATTTAAAATACAAAGTATGCCAAAAAGTGCTAAACACAGGGATACACTAGGACAACAATTTTAATTTTTTTGCTGAGAAATGAACGGAATCTTATAAAATATAACTCTGGATAACCCAAATATTTCAAAATACAGCTCTGGATAACCCAAATCTTTCATGATTCTATATCAATGCAAAGAATTATTGATATTTCACTGACAACAATGCTATCTTCCAGGAAAGACATCCCTGATTAAAGCATCATTAATTCATAACTAGAATAAGATAGTTTAAAAGCAAGTTGATTTTGCTTCTAATTAACTAAAGTTGTATTTAATTCTTTATCTTGTGGCATTGATCTTTGTAGACCTTGATGCTCATCTGCACACCGAACAACTGCCATAGTTAATAATCCCAGTGCCAGCGTCCAGAGTTGTTCAAAACTTGCTGAAAGCACTAGATAACAATCTGGATTGTCAACACTAAAGAAGTATACATCAGTCAGAGTAATTTGGCTGATTCCAACAGGCCCTCATTTATGGGAATTACAAGGTATGCTGTAGAGGTACATAATATGTCCAGAAACTTACGTCTTTTCTCATGGATGTCTTCCATTGGAATCTTTAGTGTGACAGCCATTCTGTGCAGTAACTCTTGAAAACTTTTATAAGTATCTGGCTGTACTTCCGAGTATCAATGGTAACACACTCCCATCTGCAGACAAAGGTAATACAAAGTGCAGAAACTATACAACTAACAGCCTGCAATTCCTTTTCCTCATAGTCTGTGACAGACAGATGCTTCAATCATAGACGAGGTCCACATGTTTGGGATGAAAAAGACCTGACTGTAATTGATATAACAGAAGCAGGTACAATTAGTCTAGATTGCTGGCACAGACATAGTCAATAAAAAGCATTGCAAAGATCTAAATCATATTGGTATTCCTAGATCTTCGAAAATAATCAGAAGTATTGCAATAATGACCTACTGCTATAACTAAAAAGTCACCATACTGTAATGTTCTGTACACCACAGTAGATATAGGAGTAGTAGGACTAAAAGGTAGACTAGTCAATATCAAGGAGTAGTATGGCAAATAAAAGAGAATATCAAGCAGTCCTTTTCAAGATTTGTATTTCACTTCATAGTAACAGAATGAAGAGATCCAGTTCCTCATGCTAGGGCCCAGGAGGAGAAACCTAGACCCATGGTATACCCTAGTTATTTTACCCAGCTTAACACATGAAAAGTATATTAGAGCATTTCCTGTGTTCTCTTTAGTCATGACAGCTTGTTGTAAACACCTCTGGCCTTTGTATTCATTTCAAGAATTACTCAAAAAACAGCATATTTCAAGAACATACCTCACATCCAAAGCAAAGTAAAAATCCTTTGTGGACTCATAATGCAATGTTATTGCTTCACAAGAAACAAGTTTCTTTCTATCTGAGGCTCATACTCTATTGTAAGAACAAACTATTAGTAGAAACAACTCAGATGAAAATGTTATTCTTTCTCAAACGGAATGAAATGTAACAACTAATTAAATAAAAATTGATATTACTGATTGGAAAAAAAAATCAGGTAGCAACCTACTTTTTGGATTTTTTTATGAAGTCTTGATTTACCTCGTCCCTGGCCTGTGAAAAGCAATTGTGGCAGAGTTGGGATTAATTCATCTTATGGCCCCACACGAGCAGTATGTCAACTCTCATCATGCAAAGAGACTCAGAGGACAGAGCTCAATAATAGAATCTGTACTGACATGCATGGAACACAAGCACATCTTTAGTAGTCTCTACATGCGACAATATTGGTAACAACATGTACCTTATCCTTCACCTTATCCAGACTTCTTTCATATACAGTTGCAAATAGAAGAACTGCTGCTCCTCTCAAATGCAAGCCATTGTCAGTCTAACAGTCATGGTGTATCAGCAACAGTATTCATTCCTTGATCCACTAACGGTTCCAGTAGCATTGATTCAGTACTTTCAAGGTAATACTTCTAAAAAATTCTCCTGCCTCAGTGTTAGTTACACAAAACAAACTACTCTTCACAGGACTAACAAACCTGTATAAACAGTAACGGTGAAGAGTAGAAATAACAAGAATTCTAGCACACTTGCACTGGTTAGCGAGGTTCATGGTCTCTCCTATATATCATATACTCAAATGAAGTTCAAAATTACAGTTGCACCTCCTGCTTTTTCCTGTATTCTTTCTTGGCTGAAATCCTCTCATCTGCCTGTAAAGAAAAGGGACGACGTCTTTCTTAGCCTCTTTATTATGCTTATAAGGCAGTTCCTGCTGTCAGTTGGTTTCAGAAAGACTGACTGTGGATCATTCAGAGCATTTTTGTGCACTAGGCTCTTCTCTGAAAAATGTAGATTCTTACATGAAAACAGACGAATTCAAACTCATTTAAAAGTGCAAAGATGGGTATATAAAAATAGTTTGTTTGATGAGGTACAGATGACTGAAGAGAAACGAAATAATCAAAAAGGTCAGGCATTCTGGCACAAAGCAAAAGCTTCTAAAGGCAGACTGAGTTAATAAAACTTAAAAAAAAATAACAAGGGTTTAATCTATGCTCTGAAGTCCAAAACTATTGCTTGGGTTATCATACTAATAAGCGTCCCTGCTTCAAGATTTATCTTGAAACTAATAGGAGATAACATTTTATTTGATTCTGCTGCAATCGAGGTCAATATTTATAATTCTGCAATTCAATTTTTGCCTAGTAGTCTAGATTTTATACAGCATGTTCACCATCACCACTGCTTTTTTTTTCATTAAGAAGCTAATATTCCTTGAAGAGTTTAGGATTTCAGATACAAAAACAACCTCACTGCTTCCTACTAATCACATGTAGCTAACTTCCTGTCAAATGTGCTTGCTAGATTCTATTTACATTCTAGTCTGAAGCAAAGCAACTGGCTAGCCCAAATTAGCATAATAAAATCTAGGATTCCTCCCTCTTCAAGGCTTAAGAAGGAAATGCAGGCCTTAAGCAAATAAACCCTTTCTGGAAATTTTTACTTCCATTTGTATCAGTGTTAAAAAAGAGGCACAAAGCAATTAATACCACCGGTGTATTCTTTTCACTACATCCAAGATCACTAGAGAAATAATCAGGATAAGAAAAAGAAAAAATCTATGCCTAAGAAGTTAAAACAGATTCGCCCAAGTCTCCGACACAATGCATAATGAATATTGTTAACTCTATTGCCAAAATGGATCTCTTAATAACATAAACGCCACAAATTTATTTTATCTAATACAAAAATTCTAATATACTTAGTTATTTATCAAGGTAAGAGAATGCTATTGTTACTCAAACCTCACAAATGTTTTAAGTGCCTAGGAAATAAGTCTCTGTAGGGACAAGAAGGTCTGCGTTTCCTTCTCTGCTACTAGAGGATTACACAAACTAACAAGCACATTATGAAGAGCTCAATTTTAAATCAGTCTTCAAAAATGTCAGCGTGTGTCGCTCTTGGTTCCAATGACAAATATCTTCTAACTGCGCTCAAGAAGGTTTGAAACATAGCTGTATGAACAAAATTTACAAGAGCCAAACGAAAACTCAACCAACCAGAAAAAAAAAAATCAATCCAACAACAACAACAAAAAATCCAACAAAAAATGACCGACTCTTAAAATCAGAAGTATTAATAGTATGCTAAGGGGAAAAATAACATTGACCAAGTATTTTTGTGCTCTTTTAAGATCCAGTAAAATGATTTGTCAAGGTTGCTTAAATATTCACTCTTGCAAAGTAGAAAACAGAAATATTCGGCTTTATATAAGATACACCTGCTTTATTTACTGTTCAGTCAATAGTAGGCATTAGGCTCCAACACTTATAAATGGTAATTACAATAGTTACAAGGCCAAATAAAACTATTACAACTGTTTTGTAACTCATTCTCAGGAGAATTCAAAATGAGCATGATACAAATTCCAGGCATATTATCACCTAGATTTTATTTACTCACATATACCCCATCAGATTTCAGATGTTAAAAGTTCATATTTAATTGTAAAAAGATGCAATGTAGAAGCAAGAAGACTTCAAAATAATTGTTATTGATCTGCAAGCAGCACTAAATTATCATTAACTATGAAAATAAAAAAAACAATTCGATAAACAATGATAAAATGCAAAAGCTGTTATATTAAAACATTTACTTTTTTACTAAAATGGAAAGTTTTAAGATAAACAGGAAAAAATTCAGCAGACTGTTAGGATTCCCAAAGGCATTATGACAAGACTTACACAGTGCATTGCAAACCTGCATGTGTACAAATGTTATTTACTGCTCTGAACAGGCAGAAAAATCACTGAATTTATAGAAATATGCTATTGATTTCTTAGCAGACTAATTAATAAGTTCTACCAATTATCACTAGAACCACCACAGACCTTCAACAATCCTTAAAAATTAACAGTTAGTTCAAGATGCACTAGAAGATACTGGGAGGAGTTCCATAAGTTTGCCCTCATCTTACATTCTTCTACAGACAGCAGCTTATAGACACAGTAAACAACCAAATACTGTAGATGGACTTTCCAACAGTACCACTATGGAACATACATAATGTTTATTTTATTAATTGAACTAAATTAAAAATACTGAAGGTGAGGGAAGAATACAAATTAGCAATGGAGGTTTGATGAGAAGTATAAAACTACATACAATTGACTTTGAAATTTGTCTCCTCTGCAGCCAGGCAATTAATTCAAAGAAACCACTTCAATTGGCCAGAGGCAAGTACAGGTTCTACAGCAAGGAAATGAACAGAATGAGAAGCAGTAATTGTATTTGTCAGAGATGCTCTGCCCTCAAAGGATTAAATCTAGTTTCTCCATTTGGAGAAAAGACGATAGAACCAAAACATCTCTTAAGCAAAATCTGCTTAGTTCAGCAAGATGTATTTTCCCATTAAACTTCATACCAAGAAGCTACATTGGCAAAGCAATCTGCTTTTCCAGGAAGTTTAGCAGTGAATAGTGACTAAAAATACCACAGTTCCAACAACACTGGTCAGTTCTTCAACATTACATCCCCAATCTGTGGATTAGTGTTGTATCATTGCCTATTTTCAACAAGAGTTATTATAATATTTTCTGTATTTCCCCAAGACTGTGCAACACCTCTCAGCAGCACTCATATTTCTTCCCTGGACTCCTTGTAACAGGTATAGTGATGACAAAATGTATAGCTGCTACCTGTGACTACTATTAATGCATTGTAGGCTAGCCTTCTTGTGTTCTCCACATCAGTGGTAGGTACCAGTGAAGACCATCAGAAAATCAGAACTGAAAAATTATGGAGAACCATTGTAAAAAAAATCACTTTAGCTAATAAAATTTGCATTTTGTTCACAGTACAGAGAAAAAACAGGAAAAGCAAATGGATAGTGAGGGAGGAAAAAAACGGGGAACTTGCACACTTTCTGTCAGTGTCTTGGTCGATTTCCTAGTGTTTTTCTTGACTAGCAGGATGTTTTGCTCCTTGGCTAACCTGAAGGTTCAAACAAACATGAATAAGAGAAGGGAAGCAAATAAGAGGCACACAGAGACTGAATAAGCGGTATCACTGACATTATGAGATCAGCCAAATTTGAGCTGCTCCATTTGCTTTCCAGATAAACTTAAAAATAACACGTTATGCAGAAACTCCTACATTTCCTTCAATTTGGTAATCAGTAGATTTCAAAGACTTTTTAAACGAAAAACTGAAGTTTACTTTTCTTTCTACACTCTTAGCAAGCCTATCTGTTATATTTGTAACTTGGAAAAGTCCATTTTCAGAAAGAAAATGTAAACAAATATAATTACTTATGCATTAATAAAGATTTCTAGACATAAGCTCTGAATAATGTTACTGACATAATGGGCATTGAAATACATATTACTGATTTAATCTCCAACACAGTAGTAATCTAAGCTATTGTTAAATTTCAAGATTTTCAATTCTTTAGTGAATCATTTTTGATCAAAAACTATGATAGATCACACCTTTACAACAGCCCTGTTTACTTATGTAGATTAGTTCCTTTTATCAAATTGCCTTAACTGGAGGCAAGGCTTTATAAATACCACAAATGGACATCACTTTTTCTGTGAACTTTGTTATACTTATCCATCAAAGAAACTAATCTGTGCTGTTCTAAAAAAATACAAAGAAACAACTTATTCATGCTAAAGAAATGTTTAAGTAATTCTAGAGAACAGATGGGATTAGAAGGATTATAGAAAAGGTTACTCCTTAATATGAGTCATTTTAAAAGAGTGAACTCATCAGCCACTGAAGTAGTTTCCATTCAGTCCGTAAAATATATAAAGTGGGCACAGATGGAGAACATATTAATTACAACTGGAAAATCTTCTCAAAATTTGAAAACTGCTTACCTTCTATGCAAGCATTAATTAACTAAGAATGTGTATCTCATCATACATGTTAATTTTCTCACTCGCTCTTTTTTCTCAAGGTTTTCTACTCTCGGTTTCAAAATCTCTGCAAAAGGTAGAAGACGCAGATATGTTGCTAACCACATTAAATCTAGGTAAAACTCTTCAAAATGGAGACAGATTTGCGAACAGAGGAGCTATACCATTGCTGAAACATTTTAAGACTGAAGACAGTAGTGTTTTGGACGAAGAGGATGACAGAAACATGAAGTTTGTGGTGAGTTTTCAAGTTCACATTTTGCCTTAATTCTAAAATGGAAATTCTCTTTATAGTCCTTTAGAAAACCAGTTCAATAATTAAAGCAATAGCCTGGTGAATGTACAAAACGATCAGTTCAGCATACTGTAGTCAAATATAAAATTTCAACTGAAAGTATCTAATTCCAAGATTTAAAATCTATAACTTGGACAGCTGAACAAAAGAATTCTGATTTTTACAGAACCACATATAGCCAAAACTTCTGGGGAAAGAACAACTGTATTTATGTTTGATTCAGCATGTCCTTACATGCAGCAACTGGTTTTTAACTTCACCAGGTATAAGACTCATTATCTGATCATGTTCTTTACTATAAAATCATTGCAGCCAAAACCATAAAGCAGGTCATTACTTTTAAAATATCTTCTTGAAAGATAAAATACTTGCAATGCTAAGTATAAAATAAAAAAGTGATCACAACTAACTCTAAATAAAGGTAAACTGTTACTGTTTCCCCTTAATACAGGACACAGGTTCCAGACATGATTTCCTAAGTCATGTTATGCCAATCAACTCAGGCAGAAATCAACTACCTTATCTTGCACTGAAGGGAGCCATGGCTTTTCCAGCTGACACCAAAATTCGAAATACTGAATTAATACAGGAAAGAGAGACTACAGATGAAGAAAATTCAGCTAAATTCCCTATTGGAAGAAGAGATTTTGAAAGTGAGTATATTTTCATTTTTACACAGAAGTTATTTCATTCTGGTAAACTATAATGCAATGTCTATATAGCAATTTGATAAAGGTTTCATTAGAAACTCCATGTCATGTTTGGGATTTCCTAGACCTGGTGAAATCTTGCATCCCTAGTTTACACCTATTGTGATTCAGTGCACAGGGGAAAAAGTATTTGTTAAACTGTTACCTCCAGAGGCAATAAACAATTCTAGTTCATTGATGATTTAAACTTAATACATTTTTTTTTCTGTAGTGCTCAGGTGTATGCTGGGAAGAGTCTATCGACCTTGTTGGCAAGTGTGAAAACTACAGATCTACACCAACTTCTTGGAAGATTAAACATTTTATTATGAATTTAACGTAATTAGAAGTTACTGTGTTTTAGTGTGGCTGTGCATATGCATCCAAAAATACTTTCCCATTGCATTGTAGAGGAAACATAATTCATTACCAAAAAAGAACATAGCTGTAATTACTAATGATGTATTGTTATCAAAAAGTAAAAGACTTCTGCATAATCCAAACTTGTAAGTATTTGTCTAACATTACACACAAGATACTTCCACTTAATTTGAGTATGAAAAGAAGCAATTAATGACCTTCACTCCTTTCTGGCAAAATTTTACAACTTTTGAACCAGTCAACGCACCATATATGTCAAAACAAAAATTTATAGTCGAAAAAAGTGAGTTAATTTTGCCTGACCAGCAATCAACTTATTCTTGTTTGTAGCTTTGCTGTGTTTTCTTTTTCCATCGATTTTGCTGTCCAGTTCCTTCTGAGGGTTGTTTGAAGTCTTAGCTCTTTTAGCACTTTTTTGTAAAAATAGTTCACTCTCCTTATCACAGATTACTTTGCCATTATTCAGACCCATCTGCTCATTCTTGGAGTTCTTGTTTCTTGGCTGACAACTCAGCTTCCCCATTTCTGTAGAACTTCTAGTCTGGTGAACATTTTCAGAAATAGTTCCAAGCACTGGTACATCAAGACATGAATTCATGCCTTCTGTCATATAAGAATATCAAAAACATATGTGAAGAAATGAAAAGTTACCTGGGATTGTTCATCCTTTTTCTATCAGAAGACTGTCATATGACTTATATTTTTTAATCAAATTCAGTGCCTTATCAGTGAAACAAAACTATGCTGGTCATTACAGTTACATTTGCTGTGTTTTCATAAGTTCACTGCCAATTTAAAACAACATTGCTCAAGAACATTTAATAGCAACTAACTTAGGGAAGTAGATTTATAACTAAGATACTGGAAACGATGCTTAAAGGGTCTAGAATTTTATATATATTATATGGTTTACAGTGGAGTAAATTTTTTTCTCTTTTTTTAACGGCAGAAATACAAATTTCACTTAGCTTACTTTTGTAAAATAATAAGAAACATTACATGTGTATAAAATGCAATTTTTAACTCAAGATAGCATCTATATATTTTTCAAACAGATTTTTATTTTCAAAGCATTAGTATTAAAATTTTAATGCAAAGACATTTAACAGATCATAGCACACAGAGCAAATAGACTTTTTTCTTGAAAACATACTTCGATTGAGTTTTACTAAAGCCTTATTTGATAACAGTCGAAATATTGGCTATCACATTTACTTATTCAATCCTACTACACCTTACCTGTGAGACACCCAGCATTTAAATGTTGCTTTGTTGTAGGTTGTACATGGGTTGGCATTTGGTCACTGTTGAGGAAGTGCTGATCCTTTATTTCACTCAACTGACTTTTATACGTACATGCAAACTGTGATTTGATTGAAGATTGCTTTACCTGCAAATAGCAATCTGGTATTAGCTTTAATTATCTACAAAAGTAAAAGACAACACCAGCAAGACTAGTAAAATAATGTTTCCCCATTCTTCTGTTTTGAAAGTTTTCAGACTGTGAAAAATACCAGAAAAAAAATCAGTACAATCACATAAAGAAAAAAAAAAAATGTATTCATTGACAAACTATAAAGACTTTCAGGAATGCTAACAAATTATTAAAGTCCTAAAGCAATTTTAAAATATTTTTTCATCTCTTTCAAAAAGACACACGTTCATTCTAAAGCTTCAACTTAAGATTTTCTGTCAAAGTCAGCCCCCCCTTTTGACAGACTGCAGACTCCATTCGAAGCAGCTGCCATAGCCACTACAGGCATCTACTACCAGATACAGCTACTACAGGCTACTACTGACATATTTGAGATGTCAGTTCATAAATGATAAGTATAGGATATCTCACCACTTGACCCATTTATACATAAAAGAAAGCATAACAGCAACACTGAAAACGAATGATAGGTAATATATAAAGTAAGCTTCAATATACTTATACCTGAAACTGGTATATAAAGTATGATTTCACATCTTTCTTTGGCAAATTTCAAATTTCCTTTTTACTCACAAAATAGATATTGGCATTCAATGAGGAAATTACTTCAACTCCACATTTGTCAAAACATATATAGTGTGAGTTGCCAGAAATCCACAGTCTTGAAGAACACTATTGTATCTGGTTCTGCATGCTTATCTCCATCTCCTAGTCTTGGAAGCAGGGAACTTAGTCTCATAGGACAACTAAATCAAAATATGTGGATCAACTACAAATTAAAAATTAAGTAAAAGTTTTCAGTATATTCAATGTTACAGGTCAAAATTCCTCAGTTTACACTTAAGTTACAGTTTCACATCAGCTTAGAATTTCGGGTCAAGCTTTGTACTTTCTAGACAATTTATCACAAAAGTTACAAGCTCTGCGAGACAAATTATGCCTTCACTTCCAGTTGAAAGTCTAATGGACTACATAAGATGTTGAAAGGAACAGATAATTACAATACATTAGGCTTTTTAGCTAATAATTCTATTACAAAAGCACACACGAATTCAAATAAATTTGAGCTGAGCAGGTGCTATAGTACAAATATCAGGAAAAAGTAGTAAGAAACATTCTCACAAAAGAAATGTTGCTCTTTCTATATAAAGATAACAGGAATGATTTGTCAAATAAAAGGTTTACAGCCACAGTATACCCTTCAAGAATTAAATAGACCCAATTTTCCCACTTGTCCATCACTCCCAAAATGCATTTTCTCTGTGCCACATAACAGTCTGAAAAAAGGAAGGCAGATTTAGCAGGGAAAACTAGCCAGCCTGTCTCTCAGTAATTCTAATCTTTAAGTATTTATCTACTCTGTACTTAAAACATTTACTGCAAGATGAAACTATATACACAGACATTTACAAGGTTTTGCTTGCTTCAGGTTTATGCCTTAGCACATGAAATCATTAAGGGCACGTGATTAAGTTTATGCTCTTTTTCGGAAAATATTATGAAGGATAGAGAAGCTATACACAGAAGCAGCTCAGGAGTTTGAAATAATTTAAATTGCAGCTCTAATCTAGTTTCAAAGTAATCAATATCTTATTACACAATTAGAATATATAAATTATAAAGGGCTTTTCTTTAAGCTAAAAGGTTACTGTAATATTAATGAAAAATATTTTCATCTATTTGCTGTTTCTTAAATACTTCATCTTAATCCTTTAAAATTATCTCAATTCTTAATTATTGTTCAACAAATGACGTATCAGAAATTACACAACAGGAACTTGCAGGGAGCTCTATGACATATTCATATTGCAAGTGGGAAATAAGTTACAATTTGTGCTGAGCTGAGGAAGAAATAATAAACACAGCATGAATAACATCAAACTTGACCAAGAAAGTCTGATAGTTAGTGTTCTATAACCAACAACAAATCAAGTTATTTTTTAAGACATGAGAGTTTCTTTTTACCACCTCCATCCAACAATTCACAGGGATTAGAATATGTAAAGTCAAAAGACAGAAGTCAAGATCAAATACTGAAAAACTTGCAGCATAAACCCATCTGTTTCAACTGAAATACCACTCAAAACTCTGTATTGCACCACGTACCGCTTAGTCATTTGCAAACAGTATACTAAGCTCTAATAAATACAATCGTTTCAGCTGCTGATAGTACTAATCTAGAGGGTATATACAAGTAATGAGTGCAAGGCTGAATTTGTTGAAACTGTCATATTTCCCAAGTATTATCTAGGAATGTATTATTCACTAGTATAGCCAACGGTACTACACTGAGTGAGGTAGCATTAAGTATATTTTAATAGCCTGCAGGCAGAACAAAAGAGCACAAGTCTAGTGCTGAATTAAAAAAAATAGATTCACTGGAATGTTCTAAAGAAAAAAAGAGCAACTTAAAACTTGACTGAAGCACACAAAATGAAACCTGTCAACAGCTTGAAATACCTCTTAGAAATTCAGAACTCTTAGAGTTATTTTACATTAAATGCCCTGAAATCCATTGCTTAAAGGGCACCATCCCAATGGATCATAGCTCTGGGAGAGCAAAAAGGTGCTGGGAGCTCAATTTGATGATCATAGTGCACACAAATGGTGTGCACTGAACTTGGACTTACTATCCCATCTCCTCTTCACAAGCAAGTGAGAATTTGTTTTTATCCTATACAAATAAAGAAATTCTGTCACGTTTCAGAAAACGATGTTCCCTGTTACCACTATTTATCTGGAAAAAAGCATGACAGAATTTAAAAGTGTTTCAGCACATACAGGTCATTTAGTAGTCCTAATGAGTAGATAAAGCAGGACATTCTTCCACCTTGACTTCTATATCTGGAGGAGTTTTCCAGTTGTTTGCCAACATAAAACATTCACTTCTATATGAAATATTAATGGTGCATGCTCTATTTCTTTTAAAAGTTAGTTGATAATCTATTCCAGATCTCCTTGCAGCGTCTGCATACAGACAGTACTGCCAATATTTAGTCAGTAAGAATGTTGAGATTTGGGTTTTATACACTGGAATGGCATAATAGAATTTGAAAACCTACATCAGTAACAACAAACATATGTTTTTCTTTTCTAGCCAAACAACTAGAGTACTGTTTGGAAGAGGAAAAGAGATAAAAAGAGAAATGTCTTTTCTCCACCCTTGCCCTTGAGAAAAAAAAATATCTATTAAAGGTAAGTTGAAAGAGAAAGTTGAAAAAGCGAAAGGACTGCAAAGGGAAGAGAAATAAAAAATAAATTTTAAACATCATTGCCAAACCAAGGCATGTTATTCAAACATAAAAAAATCCCCTAATATCTCAGGTAATAGCAAGTTTTTATTGTCCTAAAACCCCCATTTTTTTTTTTAGCATGACCTTGTACCAGCCTTTGCTATCCTAAATTAACTTACCACTATTTTGAGAATATTTAGCCTCAAATCACCTCATTATTGGGTTTCAAAGTACCCAAAACTCACAGCTACAGATCCTAGGAAAGTAGTTTAAGGGTCTTGTAATGGTATTTTCTACACAAGTGTGACTTAACAACTGACCCTTTTAATAAAGTTTTTCTTTAGATATTGTGCTGAACTTAATCTTTTTCTGCTCACCCCCTCCTCCCTCCAGATACTCATTTTTAGCCTAGTCCATCACACTGAAACTACTAGTCAGTTTAATGTTCTCCATATTACATTTCACTTTTGGAATAAATATTTCTTGCCACAATAGATGAGACTACTACCTGAGGAAGATTGTTTTCTTTTCTATTACTATGAGTTTTCTGCTAGCAATTATAGTGGGCACACAGAAAACTCCTGATAACTTCCTGTTGGTGGTTTTCCAAGTCACAGTTTATTTGTACTGGATTCACAAATAGGCAAAACAATTCTCTCAAATAACAACATTTAGCAACAAAAACTAGAAGCAGTGCATAAAGACAGATATTAAGTCATTTTACATAGGAATGAACATGTTACATGAGAAAGGCAGACAGGGACTTTTGCTTTGCGGATCTTTCTCCTTGGAAGGATTTCTATACACAACAAAATTACAATGAACTTCAAACATGCCAAGATTTGTTCTTAAACCACAAATTCTTTTTAAAACTAAAACTACAGTTACGTTCCAAATCAGAGGGAAATAGTGCCTCATATAGGAAAGGTTGTCTCCAATTACATTAAGAAAAAAACATGCCAAACTACTGAAAGTTCTTATATCTGTTTCAAGGTAAATGTGTTAACAATGCAGCAGGATTTCTAAAATGATGTATCATAAGGCCAAAACAGTTTTAAGTTTACTAAAAAAATCTGTTACTCTCTCACATATTACATGCTCACAGCATTTGTTCCTTCCTTCTTAACTCCTAAAGGTCTCAGCTTCACCTAGTCCTATTAGTTCAGAAATAGTATTTTACCTACAACTTGAAAGTCTATAACTAATCTTTTCTGGCATGGAAGAAAGATCAAAATCTTATGCAACATTTTTGTGGTGTTCAGTCGCTCTTTAACCTAATTAAGCCAGCTGATTGTAAGAGACCTTCCATTCCTCTCACACCAGTAAGCAGGACTTACATAAGCCCACTGAAATAAACAAAATAAGTAGTGAAACAATAAGGTACCTATCCATTTGAGCTAAACGGAAGTATAATTCAAAGAAGCAGATATAAGGCTGGATGACTCCTTTGTACATAAAAATCACTCTCTCCTGTCCAATTAACTTTATACATATTTTCATAAGTCAGAAAGGAGCTATAAGGACAACTGACAAGAGACATAACCCAATAGATGCTCTATAAATCTTTCTGAATTAAATACTTCTTCCATGAGATACAACTTACTAGAAGACTCTAATTTGCCTCTCAAAGGAAGACAGATTTTCTTATTATTACTATAACCTGCTTCTATTGGAGGGAATGAAAAAAATCCAATATGTTAGTTCCCTAGACTTCCTTCTCCTCAAGGGATAAGAGCAACAGCTTTGCCTCCTAACAAATGCCGTTAAAGTTAGGTGATCTTTCTACATATCTTCCAGTATTTAATGAGGATTGAAAGCCAAAAATAGTTCTTTGTCTTTCCCAATTGCCAGGAATTTGTCTTGGCACAATGGAGAGATCCACAGATTTATTTTATTTTTAAGCACCATTCCCAGTTCACAGCTACCCGTTTACTTTATCCACTCTCCATATTTTTAGACACTAAACACATTTGCATGGTGTTGTGCCCTAGGTCTAAATATCATCAATCTGTACTCCTCCACATAATTCCACAAATTCCTTTTAAGGAAGGAGAGGAAGGCATAATGATTTTTTCCCACTCTTGCTCATTTTCTTGTTGTTTTAATTTACAGAAGTGTTTCTCCTTTCACTTCCCAGATTTATCTAAATATCTTTATTCAACACATACATCTCGATGAGACTCGGCATACAACCAAACCAACAAACACTACTGGTGTTTTATTTCTCCTCTCAAAAATCACGGAAAAGGAGACTTCTATGGTACAAGTCCTAACAAGAGATGACGAATTTGAACAACAGACTAACCATCTAACTACCTCTCATAGGCAGCATGGTAAAAAGGTCCTTATGTAACTAATGCTACCATCACATATTTGCAGAATAAACTTCTCTGAAGAATCAATTATATTGAGGAAAAAATACCACGTTGTTATTGTCTTATACAAAAAACATGTGTATGGTATTTCTTCTGAGTTGATTGTTAAAGACAGTGCATTACAGGCAATGAAATCTACAACTGCAATTTTTACAACCAACCTGTACACATTTCAAGATGGTTATACGAAATAATAATGAAGACTGATATTCCACATAAGAAAGTGATAAATATTACCACAACACTTGAGATCTATGGTCATGGACAAGGAATACATTGTGCTACCTGCTGCACAGTAAAGACAGAACAAAATTTATTCTTACCAAGAGACATTACAAGATAAGAAATACACGGATTCATAGAGAAAAGAACTGAAATTAGTCATTGTAATGAGCATTCGTATCAACATGAAGCACTAAGTTTTGGGGAAAGGTTGATTTAAAGGTACTGAGAAAGATTTTAAGAGGATAATGACTTCTGCAGATACCTGTAGGAAATCTCTTCTACCATAAGAAACAGTATGAAACAGCCAGTTGAAAGAACTAGTCTGAAAATTAGGAAATGAACAATGAAGACTGGCATTGCAGGCTGAATATAAAGCAAGGGCAGATATCTCAAAGCAGCATATCAGAAATAATCAATGGGTTGGAACAGGATGAAATAAATAGTTTACATCTCCTGCAACTTAAAGGAATGGATTGAGATGCATCTAGTGTCTAATCACTTTGATAACAACTTTTTGTCCAGCAGTTTCAGTGAAGAAAGACAGGCTGAAGATGAAGCTATCAAGTCCAAGAAAAATACACAGCAGCACAGCAAAAAGCAAAATTAATCTTTAATAAATCATAGTTGAATGAACGTATGGATAGAAAAGACATTACAGAGGTGCTAAGGAGTGAAAAAGTCCAGGTAGCTTACTGTCCAGGTGGAATACTGTCCTCAATATTAACCATACCAGGAAAAATAGACATACTACCTCGAGGGTATTCACAGGATGGTAGAGAAGTAACAAAAGATGTCAGTTTTGATAGAAGGGAAGTAACAAGAGATGTAGATCTGTGAACTGTTCATATAAAGGTAGTAGCTGAACAGTAGTATTCATCCAAAAAGAATAGAAACACAGAATCATTTAGGTTGGAAAAGACCTTTAAGATTATCAAGTCCAACTGTAAAACCTAACATTGCCAAATCCACCACTAAAGTTTAAGTGCCACCTTCTCCATATCTTTTAAATACCTCCAGAGATGACAACTCAACTGCTTCCCTGGGCAGCCTGTTCCAACCCCTTCAGTCAAGTAACATGTCCTAACATCTAACTTAAACCTCCCCTGGTGTAACTTGAGGTCATTTCCTCTTGTTCTATCACTTGTTACTTGGGAGAAGAGACCAACACCCATATCCCTTAAACCTCATTTCAGGTAGTTGTAAAGAGCCAAAAGGTCTCCCCCTCAGCCTCCTCTTCTCCAGACTAAACAGTCCCAATTCCCTCAGCTGCTCCCCACAGGGCTTGATCTCTCGACCCTTCACTAGCTTCATTGTCCTTCTCTGGACGTGCTCCAGCACCTCAATATCTTTCTTGTAGCGAGAAGTCCAAAACTGAACACAGTATTCAAGATGCAGCCTCACCAATGCTGAGAGCAGTGGGATAGTCACTTCCCTAGTCCTGCTGGTCACACTATTTCTGACACAAAACAGGATGCCATTGGTCTTCTTGGCCACCTGTGCCCACTGTTGTCTCATGTTAAACCAGCTGTCAACAACATCCACAAGTTCTTTTCCACCAAGCAGCTTTCCAGCCATTTATCCCCAAGCCTGTAGCACTACATGCGGTTGTTGAGGCCCAAGTGCATGATCCAACACTTAGCCTTGTTGAACCCCAAGAGGAGAGACAGAGCCCTATAAAGTCTTCATAGCAAAAGAAAGGAAAGGAAGGAGTAGCAACACACAAAGGAAACTGTAGAAATTGTTAGAAAGGTAGAAAGAAAAAAAATGAAAGAAGAACATTTCAAGAAAGCAAGCAAGATTTTATGTGAGAGAATGGTAATCAGTGATGGATGACAGAGAACTATCTGAATTTTAGTTAGAAGTGTTATTAGCTGTTCAGCAACAGCAATTTTAGATGACTGGAAGAAGCAAGATTAAAGTGAACATAATTCCAGACATCTCAGGAATGATAGTGTAGTTTAGACAGCAACATTTGGCTGATGTTCAGTAAAGAGAACTACAAATATAACGTGAAAGTCTCAGACATTTTATCTTGAGTAAGAGGACTCTATGCTGATACATAATTGAGGAATACTTACACTCTGAACTGCTCGATTTGTTTATTTTTTGTTTTGATTTTTTTAAATGGAAAAACATCTTGAGATACTTGGCCTCTATTCCATGCTGTACTTTGTCTCTCTAGTACAAAGGGATACTGGAAGTAAGCCATAAAGAAGGCTGATTGTGATTACTAGAGGCAGTTTAGCAGCCTCAATGTTAATCTAAGATATGAATTGCATAGTTTCAAGCAGCCATTGAGTTTAACACGTTAATCACATTACCATCCACTTTTCAGAAGTAGGGGAAGAAAATCCACCATCACAGATTTAACCTATTAAAGATAACACCATAAGCAAGCTTGACAGTTTTCTACAATGCTAAAGAAAGATCAGAAGTGTGAACTACAGACTTTAGATCTGTAGCGAGTTCCCTTTGAATTTCGGTTTTCATGAGACAAAAGGTCACCTTCAATTATATCAGGTACCTGGTGAGCAATAAATTCAGTTCTAGAAGTTGATTAGAAAAATCTCAAAAATTATAGGCTAAAAACATTACATGGTTTATTTCATTTTGCTACCAAAACTTTCAATATCATCATGGTGAAGCAAGACTAGGACAAGTGTCCTACAAAAGTCAGGTTCTTGTATTGTATTAACAAGGATCAGAGGAGTCACAGGACTCTTATTAGAATTAGGCATTACAAAAGCTGCATAGGTGAGCATCATGTTGAAGCTTTGTATGCAAGTCCTGCTCCTAAAGTACAACTCAAGTCAATTATGCAGAGACCTCTGAAAGAAGTATTATTTGCAGAGCAATTACAGTAGCTAATCTGGTATTTTTGATTAACAAACAAATATTTCCAAGAAAAAGTAAAAATAGTTTCATAATATGAATCAGCCTCGAGACTCATATTTTTGATCGTCACAAACCTTGTAAGCTTCCAATAAAGGTCTCAAACGCAACAGGTAATTACTTTTAGATAATACTTTTGTGTACTTTGATATTTAACACAGATTTTTATGAAACCAATTACAAAACCTCCATTTAGATAAGAAAACTATTTAGTTTAATGCATTGTGCAAACAGTCAATCACATTTTTGCTATTTGGTGAGTAAAGTTGCAATTTGAATGTGTTGGTTATTGTAGAATTAATATTATGAAGATTCTGTATCACTTTCAAGCTTTCAAAATTTGCCTATGAGTCATAAGCTAAATTTCACCATAATTAGTGCATGTATCCAAAATGTCCATCATCAACGCCACTTCCATCACAAAAAGCACACTCAGAATAAGTTGTATTTCAAACACACGTGCTTTTCATTTTACTTTCTTTTGATGATTTCCTACTTCTCAAACATGTAATATGTTAGAATTCCCTTCGTATCCCTTGGCAGAAATGTATTTTCCATTGCGCTGTTCTAGGATTAATTCTGATGGCTTAAACCAACTCTGTTTTCTTGCTTATATACCAGTTACATTTGTGTTTTTACCTGTTGTCAGGACTAAGTTTGTAAAAAAATATTGTCACTACTTTTACTTAGCTCTCTGTTGAAATGCTGTGGAAGACACATGCTTTGTCTTTTTCCATAGTCCTAGTATTCAAGTCTGACAATCTTGAGGAAAAAAGACTATATAAAATGCAGTACAGTAGAAGACTGCAATTTTCAGAAACATTGACATTGTTCTTTCTAATGTTTAAATGTTTAAAAATTAGATGTTTAAATGAAGAAATACAGATTAACTCAGTGTATTCCCATTTAGAGTTCTTCATTAGGAAGTACTTTAAAGTCTTTCTCCTCTGGAGTTTCAGATAGTTCCATTCATATTACAACATTTTGAATTGGACCAATTACCAGTAGTTAAATGGAATTACATTTCTTTAGCTATGGAGTACATTTCAGCCAATTATTTGAGAATTTTAACAGTGTTATTTTCATTTAAGCATTATTATTTCAGTGTGTATATAGTCATAAATCAATACCTACACAGTACCTTAATTGTTTTTTCATCCATAGATTTCTGAATACGTTGTCTAAGAGGTTGTGGAGAAGATCGATTAGATTGTGCTGGAGATCTATATTAAAAAGGGATAAGAAGTATTTAGAACATGAAAAAACAATTAGTTAAGAAAAACAGACAACAGAAACAGGAAGACAAGTATCTATGCTCATCAAGCTTTCCTAAGTAACCACATGTACTGTGACAACTGAAGGCAGAATAACAAAACCAAATCTACAGTACCAATTTCTGGTATCTTTTTGCAGTATATTTACAATATTGTAGTTCTGCAGCCACAGTATTATTACTTGTAATACTTGCAATGAATTACTAAGTCACCATTCTACTTACGCCCTCTTGAATATTATCTCATTGTTATCCAGAATACGTTTCCTCATATTTACAGACTGTTCAATAGAAGCACTCACACATACAAAATGCTTCCACACACTCCCATATTTCAGTATGTGAATAGTCATGTACACTAATGAAAAACTCTTGATGCATATAAGGTGGTACTTTTTTGCCTGGATGAAAAAAAAAATTAAGTTGTGCATCTGTAAATAATTACTTCTTATAACAGGCCGGTGTGCAAATAAGGACAGATTTTTCCTAAAATTATTTGTTCTTTATTTTTTTTCAGCTTATTCTATTAAACTATTCCAAAAATAAAATTTATTTAATTTAGAATAAAATAATGGACTATTTGTCTGTGGTACAAAATTTCTGCAGGATCTTACAATGTTTTTGCTATTACATTGACAAAAAATGTAGCTTCAGCATGTTCCCATCTAAGCTGTTGTTCTGCTTCATGAGTCCTCTGGGTAACACATAATGGCAAAATTCTCAGTATTCTACTTTTCCAGCTACTGATGAATCCTCAGGATAAATCATCACTGCTTCTTCAGTGCATGGATAGGTTAGTTTCCTTTTCAGCGTTCACAAAAATGTGTTTTGAAGAGATTCTTTGTTCTGTATACCAGATAAACATGAGTATTCCTTCAATATAGAAGGAAATTTTAAAACGCAAGAAAAGAAATCAGGAAGTAGCAATGACTGGATTTAACTTTAATAAGATGGGAAGATGATGGGAATTATATAAAAAACACGGCTAACTAAAAGTTGCCCCAAGCCCTGAATACCTGTTAAACCTACAAAACCAGAAAGAGATCCTCTATAAAGTTATTAAAATACTTAATCTTTGGTTGTGCAAAATTTAACTATAAAACATAAATATCATTAATTATATGAGAATTACTTTGATTTCAAAGTTATCACTATATTTTTTGTTTACTTAAAAAAATGTAAAAAACTATGGGAAATATAGCCCACTTCTGCCTTGTGTGTAGCTTCAAAATACAAAAAAAAACTAAATAGCAAGAGAAATTTATTTGAACTTCTGTAACAAAAATTGAAAAAAAATATTTTCCAGAAGATTGAAATGAAGGTCTTATAAAAGGAAAATATTTGATGGATGTAGTAAATGGCACAGTAAGTAAGAAAAACGTCACTTGGTTAGGATGATTTAAAACACTGAGGATGTATTGTCAGTGCTTGCATTTTCAGTTCCCAAATACGCATGCATTTCACAAATTATAATGAAAAAATTTAAACATTCTTAACTTAAGAAAGCCAAGAAAAAGCTAAACAAAATGATTGCTGCTTCTCAGTAGCTTTTTTGCAGGGTTTCCGTGCAGAGAGCTAAATCTACTCAACTGATTCAGAAGTCTATTATGAGTAAAAGAAAACAAGAAAAATTCCTGACATGCTGAAGTTTTGAAAGAGGTGATCTCATTTAACCTCAATCTTCACCTGAAAACTAACAGTGCTCTCTCAAACTGACCAGAACCCAGACAAAACCACTCACAAACTTGAAATGGATTTCGGGATTCTACAGTAATGAAACATCTAGAAATAACAAAAAGCATTGTGACAGACAAAAAAATCTACCATGTGATCAAAAACCATAAAGTAATGACTGTATGAGATGACCAAGCTGATACACAGAATCAGCAGAGCAAATAGAATCTGAAAACTGCAGCAATGTCTATTGCCAAAGGTACTGCCATTTGTCCTGTAAACCGTTCCAGATTTACTATTAACAATAGATTTGCAAAAAGACTGCAAACACTCTAGATCAAATATTTGAGACATAAGCATTAACAAAAAAGTGCTGTATCATAGAGATGCCTGTACATTGACAAAAAATCAGTGATGCTTTAGCTACTATTCTGTGTAGTATTAAAGTACTCAGCAGTCATACGGCAGTTGGAGCCTTATAGTAAAGCTGCTAGAGAAATGGAACACAAAGACGATAAAAATTAAGAACAAGTGGTGTTCGAAAGTTTCATTTCCATTTTTGCAAAGTTTTTATTCCTAGAACAATAACTTTGATCATAAACTCATTACTTTGAATAAATTAATTCTAAGTCAAATTTTTAAATGGAAGCACACAGTTAATATTAAAAAAATCATATACTAGAAAACAAAATCTATAATAAATTGATCACTATGAATTACTAAGGAAAACACAAGAACCGTCTAGATTACAATATAAATTGCTAGATAGCAGTACTTGCTTACACCTACATCAAGAAGATTTTAAGTCAAATAAATGCCTTATCCTTTCGCGAAAAATTCAAGCAAATTAATTCAGCTGAAAAATCAAGTTAGCTAGGCAAAACCAAAGCACTCAGTGGCCACTCTTATGCAGAAATAAGTAATTTAAACCCCATTTTAGATTAAAGAGTTATTAAAAAGAAAGCAAGACTTCTAGCAATGAATAACAACATTGTTTAATTCAGAAGGCAAATTCAGGTGGGCCTTCATTCCATTCAACTACAGTATTAACCTAAATCTAATCAAGCTTGTTTTCAGTCTGATAAAAATACAACCGTGATGAGGTTTATTAAATTAATGAAACAATATAAAAGTAATGTGGATTAATTTCCCTGAATCTGAAGTAACACAAAAATAACAGACTGAAATCAGGGTTATTTTAAGCTTGTTACATAATGAACTAGAAATGTATAGCTACAGCTATCCACAGATATTTGAGAAGTGAAAGAAATATTCCACAATATATTGTTACAAGCTGCCTTTTATATTAAAAAATTATAATAGGTTTACTTAGAATTCTTATTGGCAAAAATTTTTAAAGTTCTATTAGAAAGTGCTTGTTCCTTCGGTTTCATAAAAAGGGTTGAAAGATAAATCTAATGGAATCCTTAAATTCTTCAACTTTTAGAATCCCCCATCACTGTTTTTCTCTTCCCTTGCTGTTATCCTGACAGCCTTGCACCTGCACACTCTGGTCGTATTGTTATGATGGCTTTCCACGGTAATGACTGCCATCAGCATAAGAAACACATTCTTCCCCACCTTTCCTACCCTTGTCATTGTAGCTCTTCTTTTATTTAAGGGAACCCAAAAATGTGTATGCACAGAGCTTAATAAGTAACTGGCCATGCAGCCCTTGTCCTAATGAACAGATGCTCCAATCACTACTAAACGCATCAAAAGCTGGGATAGTCAACAAACAGTTTAAGGAGGTTCTTATGAAGACAATATAGTTACCCTGGCAAAAACACTGTTGGAGAACCAACTACTGCAGAACAGATGACGCTTGTCTGGGATCCCTGTCTGCTTTTCTTCCTAGGGAGAGTTTGTTTTCCTTTCCTCTCTTTCCTCTTTCGATAAGCATCCTCCAACATTAAAGTCAATGTATGCCATCAGTTACAGATCCTACCAATAAATTTTCATGCATGTGAATTTGTCTCAATGTCCTTTGTGCAATACAGTCTTATTTAAAACTGTCTCCATTAAATAATTACTGTGTAGGAAGAAAACAGGATATAATCAAAAAATATCTTGCATCATAGCTAGACAAAAGGAGGCATCTTCAAATTGAACAGCAACCTAATTAGCCATTGCAGACACACTACTTGAACTTAAAAGGTGAAACTCAAGAGGTGAGTATTTGGAAAGTTTGGTGCAAAGGATATTCCTTTGTGGGCTTTGTGCAGCCCAGAAATGTACTAGTTCAAAAAGTCCAAATTATAAAATTATCTGGAAGATACAGAAAATGTGAATAAGAAGGTAGAATGCTTTGGGGAACTTGAGATTGTACTAAGAAAGCTTTCCCCTTACATCAAGCTTCATAACAGATTGCACTTCAGTCATTTGCTTTACATAAGTAATACCAACACTTTGTTAGCCACTCAGTATGAGATCTATAAGAGTGAAAGCAAACAAACCAACCTAACACAAACACAAAAAAACCTTCTAGTACTCACTTGAAAAGTGTCAAAACAGAGGTGATTCCAAACAAATTTAAGCTTTCATCATCATATAATAGTTCTGCTTTGTTCTGGGTAGGAAGATTGACAGCTTCTTCATCCAGAAGAACCAGTAGGACCTTCACAGTATCTCTGCCACAATATGTAGTGCCATGATTTATGGAATGCAATTTTGGCTAAAAGTAAAGAAAATTAAAAGGAACATACAATAAGAAATGTCAGCAAGTCAGACCAATATCTAATCTGCAAAAGCAACCCATGTCAGCACAAGGTGTGAGGATCCCTTCATTCCCCTTCCCAGTAAGTACTTATGGGGAAACCACCACAGGAAAGTTCCTTCCTCATCCCAAGCAATTAGTAGATTTTAGATCACTGCCAGCTGGATGTATACACTGATGTCACACAGACAAATACACAAATTAACATTATTTTCTCACAACTAATTCCAGTTCTATGACGTACACAAACACATTCTGGCCCAACTCCTCTGACTAACTGAATGTGCTAAAGCAGTTGGTTAAAAGTGAAGATTTCCATCAAGATTGGATAACAGGGATACTTGGCACTATTTCCTATTGTTTGCAACAGGGTGAATTCCTCATGATTTTCCACAAGAATAAATAATTCCTTAAAGAAAATAATAATCCACATGTGGAAGTGCTCAGTGGTACATTCAGCAGTAGCCACTATAGGACTGCAAGAATTGCAAGTTTGCTGTCCTTTTCTTTAAAAATACCAGGAGTTCCATAGAGAAAAAAATTACTGCTTAGTAGATTTTTAAAACTATAGGCTTTCTTATTTACCAATACACAGAAACATTGAATAGCCTGACTTTGTTCAGAAGGATAGGACGAGCAATGAACTGCATTTATCTAATCAGTTAACTGCTTTTAAACACAGTCTTGAAAAGATCAAGTTCTATTTTTCTCTCTATTTGATTACATCAATTAGTGTATGTAGCTTTCAAGAAACCATAGCAACATATGTCAGTCAGTTACTATAAGTTATAATCAATAGCTAGAAATAGCAATTACAGAAATGGTTGTTACTTGGCTTTACAGAATTGGCCTATTTCAGTACCATTTAATTTCCTCAAAATTTATTTTGAGCCTCTTCAGTCCTTACGTCACCACATTATAGATTTTTATAAAATGTCATAAGTATCACAGTAAGTTTGTCTTAATGAGAAAAGTACAAATTTGGCACCATCTTGACTGGTTATATACAAAGGAAAAGAATAAACTTTAGAACATGACATAACCTCATAACCACCAAAAAATGACCTTCAGAAATCTCATGTACTACAGCAACAGTGACTGCGTGTACTAACCACGGACTAAAATCCTATTTTCCAAAGCACAATAAGGACTCGAGGCAAGACAATCCTCACCATAAAAAAAGTCTTGTTTACTAGTAAGCTCAAAATCATTACTCAAATTATTTCTTCAAGAAAATAGTTCATCAGTCTTTCAAGGGCAGTGACCATTAGCTGCTCCAGACTATTCTAATTAGATCCTGAAACACCACCAGCCAGGTTCCTTTTATAGTAGTAATTTTCTCAGGAAGGAATTAATCATAATTATTAGTGACTTGTGCAGGCTTCAACAAAGTAGTTGTCCCTGCTGTGTAAAGTAGTAACTTGTCCTAGAGCTCTAGATTCGTATAAAACAGGTATCTGAAGGAAGACTGAGAAATGATTGAAGAAAACTGCCACTGCCAGGAGAAAAGCAAATATTTTTCTAAAATAATAAATCTTTTCAGGTATATTTTATGAGGAAGCAGCTTTCCCAGGACTTAGTGGAGGCATCACTTTCAGATCTAGTTAAGATCATATTTTACATTTGCACTCAAAGAAATAATTCAACCTCGTGAAAAAAACATAACATCCTATCAACATCAGATCTTATTCTGAATGCAAAACAATTTTTCTGAGAAATCACAGCATCAGAGTTTGGGGGTTCTTTATAAAGTAAAAGAAAAAACAACAAAAAACCCAAGCTATATGTGAAACTCAGCACACAGCATTAATCCTTGTCATCCTGATATCTTAACAGAATAATACAGATGCTTCAATTTTTTTTTCATACAGCTCAAATTCATCTGGAAAACTTACAGGATATTTGTTTGTTTTGTTTTGTTTTTTAATTACTAATAATAACCAACGCCTCTATATCCTTAGTAAAAAGTTCTTCCACGCCAAGCTCCACTAAAATATGCAACTTGATATCAGCCTCTTAACATTAGTCTAAGCTTCCTTTTCCACCCTTTGGCTCTGTAAATCACATACTTAAGAATTATCATTAGACACTCATTCATCAAATAATATTCACCAACTTCATTTACATCAACAAAAAGAATGCCCCACACCAAAAATCAAAATAGTATAATCACAACACTGACAAATGTAATTTACACACAGATCGCCTTTATCCCTTCACCACAATTAACAACCCCAAATTTCTCCACACTTATTCCACTCTCTAGCTATGTTCAGTGCACATTTTGCCCATTAGGTCTTCCAGTGACTGTCCTTACCTCTAATTCCTCAGGCCCCACATTGGGCACTAGAGAGGACTGTGGTTGGTTGACCTTGGCTAGCCACTATGTGCCCACCAAGCTATTCTGTCATTCCCCCTCCTTGACAGGAAAGGGAGAGAAAATACGATGAAAATCTCGTGGGGTTAAGATGAGGACAGGGAGTTCACTTATCAGTTACCATCACTAGCAAAACAGATTTGACCTAAAGAAATTAATGTAATTCACAGTCAATTAATTAAAATAGCAACCGCGTCCTCTTCCTAGACTCAATCTCACCCCCTACACTCCTCTACCTTCTCCCTGAGTGGCACAGGGGGATGGGGAAAGACGGTTGCAGTCAGTTCCTAATGCTTAGTTTATGATGCTCCTTCTTCCTCACACTCTTCCTCTAATTCTGTATTTGTTGCCTCCCATAGGATATAGTCCTTCACAAGCCTCTCCAGTGTGGTCCCGCTAACAGGGAGATGCTTATTTTCATCAAAATCATTGATACATGTTCTCAAATCTTAATTTCACCTTCATGAGGTTTTTCATTCAGAAACCTGCTATAGCTCTTCTGCTTTGAAATTAGCAGCAAACCAGACAGTTATAAGTATCTACATCTATAACAACGGCATGAACAAATTGAGTTTTGAAGAGTATTTAATTTACAATTTTGAGGCAAGAAATTTAAAGTAAATTAGGTTTTTGAAATCCACACTGTCATGCTCAAGTATATGTCCTTCAATGAGCTAAAAACCACAGTGTAGAGGAAATGACATTGCTCTATCGTGTCAGGAAAAGATAATACTCTATATAATAAAGTCTTCTAAAAAATAGAAAAGAAACGAAGCAGACAAAAGACATTTGCTTTCTTGTAAAGCTATTCAGTAAAAAGAACAAAAGAAGTCCCATTACCCGTGCTGGACTGTCTCCAGTGGTGCTGGCAGTCAAGGCTTCCTGCTGTGAATCGATAATATTTTTAATCTTCAAATCCAAATCTTGTACTACTTCTTCTACTGCCTGACAGAAAGGATCCCCATTGCTTCGGCCTTTTATCAAATGCATCTTCACTGTTGACAGAATTCGCCCCCCTGCGATTCTGAAAATAAGCACAGGGTCATCTCCACATTAATCTTGGCAGCACTTTAGTATACCTATTAGTGTTGAACATAGCCAGTCTTCACAGTTAATCAAAACTCTTCAGAGAACGGCTTTGATCTTTTAAATCAAACAGCAGTGCAGTATTGTCCAACATAATAGTTTACTAAAAAAACTGAGATTATAAGGAAAGGTAATGAATTCAGCATTTAGTAATACTCTAAGTTGCAACACAAAACTAACTTCTCCATAAAAGTTCAAAGTACTTTTTTTAAACCTACAGTAACTGTTTTGCTTATAAGCCGTTAAGTGTATACTGAAATATGCACTCTAATTTAACAGCCTGATTTTGTCTTTTGTGCCTAATGAAAGTGCTTCCAAATAACAATCTACTCTCAATTTTATTTAAATAGATAGTAATTAGACTAGATGAACATTACTGCTTGCCATAAAGAAACGTTATTAATCTTTTTCATCAACTAGAAAAAATACCTACGAAAAAGAACTTAGTAATTTAATTATGGAATATCCATGCAGTTTGACATAAAAATTTTGAATAATTGAATTTGATAGATACAAGGGCTTTATTTCAACTCTTCATATAGAAAGATAGGTGTTTGTGAATGCATCTAAACTGTGTTTAGACTGTTAATGTCATTTCATGATCCTGTACCGTAAACATCCATATTGCATGTATGCCAGTCTACTTTGGGGGTCACTTTCACATTAGAACTCCCCAGTCTCTGCAGCAAAACTCGAGTGATTACCAGTTACACTTGTACAGACGATGCTTTAAAAGGCAATACTGAGAGAACTACAACATTTCTTGCTCCCTCAGGCTTGCAAGATCCACATATTCCATAAAAATGAAAATATAACAGATCGCCAGGTATACCATGCTATCCTAAGTGCGTAAGGAAAAAATAATCAGTTCCTGAAGAATCACAAGAAAACCTAACTCTCCCCAGGCACATCTTCCGGTCATTCCTTCGAGTCCCACCATTTGGCACCACAGAGAAGAGATCAGAACCTGCACCTCCTCCTTCCCTTGTGAGGAAGCACTAAACGGCTATGAGGTGCCCCCTCAGCCTCCTCTTCTCCGGGCTGAACAGAGCAAGTGACTTCAGCTGCCCCTCACACGATTTCTCCTCTAGACCCTTCCCCAACTTTCTTGCCCTCCTCTGGACAGTCTCCAGTAGCTTCAGATCCTTTTTATACTGTGGCAGCCAAAATTGCACACCATATTGGAGATGGGGCCGCACCAGTGCAGAGTAGAGTGGGACAATCACCTCCCTTGACTGGCTAGGAATCCTTCAAGATTCCCCTCACCACACCAAGCAGTCATTTATTTTCTTTGTAACATCACATATATAAAAGGACTTCATTATTTCCCTGTGACATTTTGTCTTTGATTTCATTCTCTTTCTGCTTATTTTACTCAACCTTGTCAAATGTGGTAGTCTATATTTTATTTTTAGCTTTAATTTATAGGGCTTTTTTTAATTTATTCCCTCTCTTTTTACTTTTTCATCTACAGAGTTAAATTCACCTTTGAATACCAGCTGATAACACGTGTAAAAGTAACACAAGAAATAAAATCATAACAAAAGGCACAAAGAACCCATTCTTTTAAAAAAATGATTCCCAGGAAAAAATTAGTAGAACTCTGTGTTCAGAAACTACTCTGGAGTGAAATTAGAGATTGAGACAGCATAAAGTATCAAATATTTTCTGTTCTTACAGGGAATGTATTTATTGCCAGTGTTGAAGGCAAGATCCTGTACTTGTGGACCCTTCTTTTGAAGTCATACAATCATATCCCACGTCCTTAAAGTAATGTAGATCCTCTGGTGACAGTAGCGTCTCAAAAGATTAAATGAAAACAAGAAAAAAAACCAAACAAGTCTTCTAGTCATTTTGACAAAATACTTCCAAGGAAACTAGATATTCTTGTGCTGCTAAGTCCAGTTAGAAGACTGATTTCCCACCTATTTTTTAAGTTTTACAAAGCCAAAGTAAAACTTCAGGCAAAGGCAGCAAAACCAATTCTGTTCATTCCAAACTCTTGCTCTAAGAATTTTCCCTTCACAATCTGCTTCACGATCTACTGCAACAACCCATCTTCTCTTTCCAATTAACCTCTAGTTCCTCTTTTCAGACTTTAAGAAACAATTAAAGAGCCACTTTCCTGCAACAACTAATAAATAGATAGGACAGCCAACCGTAACAGAGTAGCCTGATCTTGTCTTTAACAACAGAATTACAGAAGTTTTACTTTTTTTTTCCCCTAAAAATTATATTCATAGTCTAGATCTAAGCAGACACGTAGCACATTGAGAGTAATCTACCATTAGTCTATTGAGCTCAGACACCAATAGTTTGGATTTAACTACACTATGGATAGTACAAAAAGACTTCATATTTATTCAGACACCCTGAACTCTTGAACGGCTATTGGTACCTATGGTAGCATTTTTAGAAACACGAATGATGCTGCAAATCACAGCTCTGTCAAAAAAACCCAAAGCAATGGCTTTATTATTCCAGGTAACATAGTCAAGAGTGAGTTGATGACTAATTTTTTAACTTCTTCCACGCTTACTGGTTTTCTTCATGCTCTTACCCACTTACCCTAAAAGGATACCTTGTAAATTCAAAGAATGGTGCACATTTATACACATTACATTATGAAGATGAATCTTAAAATTCTAGTTGGGAGAGCTTTCATAAATGAAACTCTGCATGTCTACATTCATATAAACTACAAAATAAATGGGCAGAGTTAGGCAAGAATAGGAATTGAGTCAGAAGAAAACTGATTTGTTTATATTGTTTTCTGCTAAAACACATAAGAGGGAACTGGGCCAGAGATCTTGCCATTTTGGCTTATTCTGGCTGAACAAGATTCTGTAAATAACTTAGAAAACCTGAAGTTAAGTTTAAAATTTTTTTGGCTTTTTTCCAGGTCAAAACCAAATATTTCCTCACAATTTTCAGCTTTAAATTTTACATATTAAAGATTATTCAATTCACATTAGATTTGCAAGCTTGATTAAACAAAAAACTTCTACTTTTCAGAAATTTAAGCACAATGCATGCACTTAGCCAAAAGAAAATTCGCTGTGTAACTCTGTATACAGGTCAAGAACCATCCAGATCTTAGAAAGGATTGTGAAAAAAGAGATGCTGGTGTACTTCTGCTCCAAAAACCACAATTCACAGTCTAACCACAAGAAGTTCAAGGGGTAACGGGAGAATTATCCAGTGCAAGTTGTCAAGAGGTAAGAAGAGAGCACTGCTGAAGAAACATTGTTAGAGATGCATATAGAAACTGTAGCCAAGTCTCCCTGCTGCTTCTTGCCAAACTGCTTTGTTGACTGAAGTTGTCTTTGAAAGCCATGTTCATTTTTTTCTTTCTACAGATATCTTGATCTACAACATTATAATTTCCACACATTTTGCATACATATGCATGCGTGTAGAAAAGAAGTATTATTATATACATAGCACTGGGCATCAGTTAATTAAGATAATCATGTCCTTAATTTAAATGCTATGCTCCGTATGTGACTCGATTACCTTTGACTGAGGATAACCACCAAACTAAAATAAAACATTCCTATGTTTATTTTTTTGCCTCTACTACCCAATGCCAACTAAGGATATTTGCTATTAAAAGTAAAGTTCATTTAATCTTTTTCTCCCCATATTCCTTCTTTTCCAGGAAAGAGTTCCAGTCTACCATCAGATATACACAGTACTAACTGGAGCAAAGAAAAGGAAAAGTTTATTCATACTTCAACTAGTATTCCTATACACAGGACAAGACATAAATTGCTGATCTAATGTGTGTGGATTAGTACTGAAACACTGTGCTCATGCCATTTTACATCAGAATATAATATAACAAAATAAATTATGTTGTGAGGTTTGTTTTATTGGTCTTGAATATATTTTAAAAATGTCGATTTCACCTCCTTTGTGCAATTTCATGAATATTTCAAAGGTTACTACAGAAAGCCCTAACTAACCATGTCTGGCAGTTCCAAAAAGCACGGTCAAGCCAGTCTCAGTAGGAGAGACATTCTTTTAATCTCTTTATGTATGCCATTTAGAACACAAGTGGAGATGGCTAGGGCTCTGTCCTGGTTTATAGAGTCCCTCTGTGCTAAAAAAGAGCACCATCCTTTTCCTAGAAAAGCCAATTCACTGTAACAAAACCCTAACATAAATAGCCATCTTGAACAGGAAGCTATAAATTAGTTGAACAATAAATATAGTAGTTCTAGTTAAAGTAAACAAATAAGTTACCTGAGCAACTTCAGAAGCCACTTAAGCTACTAGCCTACAAGTAGAACTTAATTGTTAGCGAGGTTTCCAAAGATTAAAACTGTGAAGGTGAAAGGAAAATGTAGTTAAAATGCAACTTGAGCTTTGGGGTTTTGGGATTTTTTTTTTGGGGGGGGGGGGGAGGGGGTTGTATGGAAGGATTTTTTTGTTGTTTTGTGGGGTTGTGGGTTTCCTTCACTTGTTTGGGTTTTTGGAGGGTTGTGGTTTAGGGTTTTTTCTACCACAAAAGGAGACCCTACACCAGATTGCTCTGATATTACTCTTTTATAGGTTTATATTATGTAGAAAACCAGTTGAACTTAAGAGAACTTCAAAACATCTGAATTGTACTAGAAAAACATGTTTATATGAACAGAATAAGGTAAAAAAATTGTTATCCACCTTGTAGTTCCTAAAAGCTAGAAGGGCAAAGGTTTGTTTTGAATATGGAATTACATGGGCAAAGTTATCTGTCTTCAGGAAATTCTTACAGCAACAGAAATTAAGAATTTTAACCCTCCTTAATTCTGAAAAAGGAGCAAGACGCCTAACTGAATTCAAGAATGAACCTGATATATTAAAAAAAGCCATGTAATTTGTCTAAGTCAATAGAAAGTTGGAGAGACCTTGTCCCTTTCCAATCAGGGAGCCTGCTAACAAGCCTTCTCTGATTTCATTCAGATCATAAGCTGCTGACATGAAATATTCTAGGATAAAGTACTTCAGTCTTGCATCCACAGTCTTTTAAATCATGTTGAAGGGGGACTTCTATCAAATCCAGCTAGTAGTAAACATCTGTCAATTAACACTATGATATAAAATAGCAATTCTTTTAAACACTAAAAATATGATCTTCCCTTCAGAGTCACATGCAATTATATTCCTTTGTTTAAATCATACAAATTGAAGGAAGTTTCAACTAGAAAGCTCACTAATTTTACCTATGATAGAAATAACCAAAGAAAATCCATCAGAGTAATTATAAATACTAAAAAAAACAACTCTTTAGAAACAACCACCTTCCACAGTCGGGCAGGGAATTTTCAGACGCAAAAGCCTGGATCCAACAGTACAGTGGTGATCTTCCATAGACTGGACTCAGTAAACTCTAAATGTGGCCATCAGCATGTCCGTCTAGTAATGCACATTAGTCCATAGCAGAAGAGACCTAGAACCAAGCACTTTTCCCCTTCTTTGATGGCCTGCATTATTCTTTATTTGCTTCAGCAGATGGAAAGGGACCAACAAACACTACCGCCTTCCATTACAAAGTCTCAAGTTACTCTCTTTATTTCCTACCCACACAAAGGCCAGGACTGCCAGGTGGGTGAGGGGAAAACATGTGATTGCACAATTAGAGACTACGTTAATTCATGCATCTCAGATGTCTGAACTAAGACTTCACTGGCAGCCTCTAAATGTTTAGTTTTACAGACAATGTAAATTTCTAAATTTCCTGGAAATACATCTTTTGTGGAAAAGACTAAAGTAGCACACAGAAGAAAAAAACAACACACCAAAAAAAACCCAGTATGGACAACATTCAAAACCTGATAAAAAGCAGAACACTCTCCTGAAGCCTATTCCAAGAACAGAAATGAATACGTCAAAATTCTATTATACTAAAATCCACATTTTTATTAATTCATTTCAACTTCTCCAATAGAGGTAAAAAACAGACGACATACAGCCATCTATCTTATGCAGTGGGAACAAATGTCCTAAAACAGATTAAAAGAATCTATTCATCAAGGGGTTGGGAGGGGATCACATCCTTTGCTATGGATCTAGGAAGCTGGTTTAGAACTTGATAAGAACTAAACAATTATCCCATTTTTGAATATACAACTAGATGAGGAAAGTAGTGATCTAATTCTATTCTCAAATGCAAAGAAGCAGGGTGTCAACTTCATCCACCTGTGTAGAAAAGCAGGACAGAAGGCCCTTCGGCGTTCGGCAGTTTATTAGATCCACAACAAAAGCACAGAAAAAAAGACCCCTTTTGCTAAGTATCTTTCTGCTTTTGCAGTATTACCAAACTGTTTCTCAAATCTGGATTAAAGGAAGGCCATGAAAACAGAGGAACTAGTAGTTTGTAATCTGTATGATTGCATAACGGTAAGATACTTCAATTGAGCATTTATGTAAAAATACCATCTAACCATAGCCCCCATGTGTCTTCTTTTAAATTAAGGAACTATACTCAGATTTCAATACCTAGGGCATAACGGTCAGTGTATTCTCCAGCACCAGCCTAAATTAGGATGTTATGGAAAGGGACAGCAAATCACAAAAAATCACAATTTAACTAAATACAAATCACTTCAACTGTGATGTTTTAAGTCAGACTTACTCTCAAAAGATCAGCTTTTGAAATCAGAGTTTTCTGTTTTCTTGCAAATCCAATTTAAACCACAATTAAGTTAATTATTTCTAAATATATTTTAAAACATTGTCAACATTAAGTTTACATGAAGAGAAGTAATGTATATTGCTCTTTCCATTATAAAGTTAAAATTGTAACTAAAACAGACAATTGACTTCAAAATTACATTAAAGCACATTAGTCTTTGAAACAGAAAGCATCTTCAGCGAAAATTTAAGAGTCTAGTTTAAACCTAATTTTTTCGACATAAAAAATTTTCTTACACAAGCTTTTCTGATATTTTTCCATTTCTTTAAAACACAAGAATATTTTTAAGTCACTAGCACAATGTTAACATGGTAGAAGGCTAATATAGTCTTAATATATATAATCAGTAACTTTCATTGTAAATATTTAAACACTATAATATTCTTCATTTCAACAAGGCTAAGAGTTGAGAAAATAGGTTGGAGTGTCTAAGTTCTCAGTATTTTACTGAGAAGCAGCACATTGCAAATATTCTAAAACTGTGTAAAGAGATTTATCTAGTAAAAGTCAATAAAACAAGTTTGAAGGACTATAAACTTCTTGTGGATACAGAACTACAACTGCATTGGAATAACCAAGACATGGTGGGACAGTCTGACAGCTGGAGTGCTGCAAAGGATGAATCACGAAAGACAAGGTTGGGGATTGCCCTCTATATGCAGAGCAGCTCAGCAGTATGGAAGATCTCTTCTATTGGACAAAAGAGAAACTTGTTGAGAGCTTGTGAATCAGGGTCAGTTTGTTACAGACAACCCAACATGTGAGGAAACAGGCAAAGTATTCTTAAATCAACTCTTAGCAGGGTTTGGATCACAGACCCTAGTTCTTACAGGCCATTTTACCACCACTCCCCCAACATCTGCTGGACGAGTGTCACAATGGGATGTAAGCAGTCAAGAGGGTGTCAGGGATACTGGATGGGTGAGTTACACAAAGGGTTACACATAGCTGGGTCTGCTATTCACTAACAAGGAACAACTGGTCTGGGAAGTGGACAAAAAACATAAAATACAAATAAAATTAATGGTAGCCTTGGCTATAGCAATCACGAAGTAGTAGAGCTCAAGATCCTAGGGAAGCGAGGAAAGGAAGAAGCATAGTATAGACTGGAACTTTACAAGAGCAGAATTCAGCCTATCCAGTGAACTGGTACATGGAATCCCATGTGACAAAGCTCTAAAACGCAGAGAGTTCAGGAAAGCTGACAGGTCATTAATGACAGTACATCACAAGTACCAGAACAGTCCATCACAATACTCAGGAAAAGGAGTAGAAATATCAGTAGACCACCTTGGCTAAACAGTGAACTGATGACAGAGCTTCAACACAAAAGGGCTTCACACAGGATGGTGCAAAAGGGACAGTTTACAAAGAAATAATCTAGAAACATTGCCCAGGCATTTAGAGATGTTGTCAGGAAAGCCAAAGTTCAGCTGGAGCTGAGACTTGCAAGGAAGATTGAAGTGGCTTCACCTGCTGCTTTTTTATTAAAAAGCCAAACAAAGAAAATGAGGGAGCTTTGCTAAAAGGAGATTTTGCAATACTGGACACACAAAACTAATCAATTCTTTCTTTGTCTTGGTCTTCATCAGCATGGTCTCCCAGGCCTCTGATTAGACAGTTTTCAAAGGAGAACTACCAGCAGTGGATAAGAATCAAGTCAGGGTTTACTTGACAGAACTGAGCCCCTATAAATCCATAGAACCAAATGGGCACCATACAAGACCACTAATAAACCTGGCTGATGTCCTTATAAGGCCTCTCTATACCATCTCTGAAAGGTCATGGTGATCAGGGGAGGGCCTGACAAATGGAGAAAAGCAAATATTTGCAAAAAAGGCCAAAAGGGCAGTTCGGGAGAGCACAGGTTCATCAGCCTCACTTTGTTTCCTGAGAAAATAACGTAAAAGTCCTCTGGTAAAACATTTCTGGGCATGTGAAGAATTAGGTGGTGGCTGGTAACTGTAATCATGGATTTATCAAGTGTAAATTATGGCTGACCAACCCGTTTGCCTCCTATCATAAAAAGACTGGTTTTGCAGACCAGAGGAGAATTGCAGATGCCATTTACCTTGATTGTATAACAGAAAGGGTTTCAAAATTGTCAGAAAATACTTTCAACATACAAGTTTGGATGTTACAGTCTGGATAGATCGACAACTAAATGAGTTAAAAAATGGTTGGATTATCAGGCTCAAAAGGCAGCAAACGTGTTGTACTGTATCTGGGGGCCAGTAACAAATGGAATACCACAGGGGCCTATCCGAGAGCCTGGTTTTTTTCCTTTGAATATCTTTGGAATTGAATCTGTGATGAAATTACATTCTTACCAAGTTTGCAGATGACATCAAATCAGATAGAACAGTTAATATGATTAAGGGTAGAGTTGTCTTGCAGAGATACCTAAACAGATGGAAGAAATGGGCTCACAGGAACCATAAGAAATTCAAAAGGACATGTCATCTTGGAAAGGGATAACCCCTTACAATGATACAGGCAGAACCTCGGAGTCTTGGTGCATGTTCAGCAAGCTAACCATGAGCCAGGAGTGTGCCTTGGCAGCAAAGAAAGCCAACAGTATCCTTGGCTCCATCAACAGTAGCGTAGCCAGTAGTTTGAGGAACGTAATTATCCCTCTCTAATCAGCACTTGTTGGACCAAATTTAGAATACTGAATCCAGTTTTGGGTTACCCAAGTCCAGGAAAGACATTGATAAACTGGAACAAGTTCAGCAGAAGGCTGCCAAGATGGTCAGGGAAACATGCCCTGTGAGAAGCGGCTAAGGGAACAGCTTGTTCAGACTGGAAAAGAGAAGGTTTCAGGGAGATCTACTAAGAGTTTTCCAATATCTACAAGAAGGTAACAAAGAAGACAGAGCCAGGCTCCTGATGTTGGCAGTCAGTGGAAGAAAAAGAGACAACAGGCATAAATTGAAACAGGAGAAGTCTCAACTTGATAAGGAAAAGAACAGACTTTTCACCACGAGGACACTCAAGCAGTGGAACAGGTTGTCAAGAGGGAGATCGTGCAATCTCCATCCTTGCAGGTTTTCAAAGCTTCACTGGACAAAACCCTGACTAACCTAGGGTGAACCCATAAATGACCCTCCTTTAAGCAGGGTGTTGAACAAAAACTTCCTGATGTTCCTTCCAAACTGAATTATTCTATGAACATAAGTATAAGCAGTCCTATAGACAATATTTAGCCCACGCTTACACAACTCTCCAGCAGATTTAGAACACAAAAATTCCGGAGCTGAATGAATGCTATCCCATTAACTCAAACATTAAGCACAAGATCAAATGAAGTCTCACATGCTTTCTCTCCCAAAATACTACTGCATGTCCACATGCAATCACAGCTTCACAAATTAACACTTAAGAAACAGCATTTTTCCTGTCAAGGGAAAGCCCAACGGACTAATCAACGTGCATGATCAAGTCAAGCTGTATAACTTCTACAACTGACTGTAGAAGACTGCTCATGAACCTGAAATGAAGATCCACTCCAAAGCATGACATTTGCTCAAACGCTTGAATGAAACAATACAGCTAACTTTAAAAGCTACTACTGTGAGCTGTTGCAACAGTGTCACCTAGTGGTCAATATGCAATTCAAGACGAAAATTACTGCCCATCTACCAGACTAGCTACTATACAAAATCAGTTGAGACTTTTAAATATATATATGTACATACGTTCACACACATACATCTATATGAACCAAAAAATGTAGTAACCAATAAGATTTCATAAGTAACCAGTAAGATTTTCATCATTCAGTTTTAAATCACAGACATCTTTGATGAACCTGAAAAGGAGTCATTCCAAAAATAGAACTAAGTTCTTTCCAGATGCAAAAACTATTATCTGACCTGAAAGAGAAGGATTTTTAGAATGTTAGATTAGTACTGCACTTTTTAATTTATACCAACAGAAAAGACTTTCCAGATCTTCAGGTGTATAATTGCCTATTTCACTGACAAATACAACATTGATACATTTCTTGTCAAGGATCAGGCACATAAAGTAGAACATCCAAGCTCTATATTTAGTGCATGAGCATTGTCCATGTCTTATACATTTAGGGTTACAAGTTTTACAGTATCCTCAAACTTCACGGAATGTTCACGATATCGATTCTTGAAACATTAGTGATTTCTTCTAATTTTAGATACTTGGACAATTAGGAGAGGCAAACTTGAACTATCTCAAAAGTCTAGAGATTTGTAAAAAAGTTTGTTCAGTTCAGTGAATGTGCCTTGAAACTACCAAAGTTCATGATATCTTTCCATTTCTCCTGCTCTCAGGTCTGCTTGTATTTTGTGTCATTTTTAAATCAAATCATCATAGTTTCATTAAATTTCCACTCTGTTTAACAGCTTCCCTTCCTTCACCTCATCTACTGTTCACTTTCTTAGCTGAATGACTTGGGCATGAGAAACACTTTTTTTTATTCTCCATTGGTTACCAGATATCTGGTTGCACCATACCTCCTACTAATATTCTTAATCATACCCCATCACTACACAATATCTTCAACTCTGTTTCTAGGTTTCCAGTGCAAAAGAACATGACTTCAGGCAGATGAAGAAAGCTTCTTTTCAACCCTGATCCACAATGACCCAGTATTTATTTGGCTACTTTGTATTTTATGCAAGTTCAAGTTTCAGATCTCCACTGTAAAGAGATGAAACTGAAATAAGACTTCTAATCATTAAGTAAACAACCAAAAAATGCTGGTTTGGTTTTTCTGTTTGTTTGTTTTGTGGCATAGCAAATACTGAGGCCTGTTTTTTTGCAGTTTGGCTAGTCTCTCAGAGAAATAGCAATACCACAGACAGATTGTCCAGCTCACTCTCAGAGTTCTCAGCAGGCTTCTGAAGACTAAGCAACTGAAATTTTTGCTGCATTGTTGCTTTTTTCCTCTGCTCTTTGGATTGCAATAGTAACAGAATTAGAGAAATCTCTCGTGTAAAACTGCATCTTCTGGAATTCATAACTACTGTCACACTACAGACAGAGCATAGAGTACATCCTCGTCCATGTCTTTCCAAACACTTAGGAAAAATAGCTTTTTGTTCACCAATGTTGTGACTCTTAGTTTCTCATCTGTATACTACTACTACAATATTTGAGAACTTCAACATATTAATGAAGTTTCTTTCAAAGACAACCAGTTGATATATTTCTACAAGCACTAAATAGATACTTATATAAGAATAATAGTAGTATTTTAGTTTGTGAGGTTAGAGGACCCATACAGAGTACAAGAGATACTAGAAACACACAGGATAGATAGCTTCCATTCTTGGCCAGTGATACAACCAATGACATCTACATGTACACATGCAACCTAATGAACACATCAGCATCTGACATTAAGATTCATAACACAAAGTGAAATAGGTTGTCTTGCTATCTATAGATTGACCACAATAGAAACAGAATGACAAAGAGGACAGCAGGTATAGCAACAGGAATAAAAGAGAAAGCAACAGAACACATAACTCACACAAAAAAAAAAAAGAATTTCCAAGCTCTAGAAAATTCTCATAATTAGAAACTGGTAATTCTTAGAAACTATCCACGCTGTTAATTATCCAGAAGCATTTTATGTTACATTTTGCTTAACTGTACATACCTGAAGAAGTAGTCTTTTCACCCTAAAAAGTTTATGCACATAAAAGATTTTACCAATGTTCAGTGCCACATATGATTTTTAAGAAAAAAGCATACATTATATGTAGAGTCAAAAGTTTTCTTTAATCATCAGCACAGACAGCATGTCTCTGGCATCCAGAATGTTGAAGTGGAAGAAGAAAGAAGCAGAACTAAAAAATAAACCAAAAACTGAAAAACAACTTCAGAAACACTTTCTACTTTCACCCTCAATGCAATCTAAACAGTAATCTAAATAATGTTTATGGTTCGCTTATAACATTTTGTTTCCAACTGTCTAGATTAGGCTCAATTCAAACCAATAAAAAGATTCTTTAGTATCAAGAACAGAATTATTACATCTGATTTGCTGAAGTTTTGTATTAAAAAATTACTGATTATAAACGAAAAAAATTACTAACTTCTATAATACTGAAGAAAACTGCTTTTCTCTTTGGACTAATGACAGCACGTATTAATTCAAAATCCTGTGTTTTACTTACACCTCTCTAATCAATCTTGCATTTATAAGCCTGCCTGAAAGTCTAACCTCAGTTTTTCAAAAACATTGAAAATCAGTGACTTAACCAGAGCCTTCCTGAGAAATAATTCTTACGCTTTGGTTATGTAGTTAAAAAGAAAAGCAACACTAAATGACCAATGTCACCATTTTTCACCAGCAACAAATAGACTCTTTTATATAAGGGTATATACAATGAAATGTCAAAAAGGAAATAATTAACAAGCAAGAAGTAGTAAAGCATGTACCAGTTTAATTATTTACCAGACATATAAGACTGAAATTTTTAGATGTTCATTTACAACAAGTAAACTACCAAATAGCTATACAGATACTGATTTGACAAAAATTTAATACAAATAATAACCTCAACAATCTATAAAAGCTTACCCCACTTGTTTTTCAAATATTTACTTCGTGATAGTTTAATACGTAAACATTTATTCTGAAATATTAAATAAGTGAATAGATTTTTCTTTCATTCCTCCACCTTCAGACACATGCATAAGAAAAAAAAGGTGCTCAACAAGACAAATACATAACATAAATTCTATTACCTTGGATCTAAGGTTTCACCAACAATTTCTTGCAGCTTGTCGATAAAATTAACAAAGTTTGTAAGCCCCTTTACATGGACTTTTAAAGGATCAAAGAATGAAGATTCACAGCCTCTTCCTCCAAGTTCTATGGTTCGGATAAAAGATGTTGCAATCTATTAGGAGAAATAGTCATAAATATGAAAGTGTAAACAAATATGAAATGTATATATGACAAAGTGAGCCTCTCCTACGATTTGCAAACAGTGATGACAGCTGTTTGATGCAGAAATAAGTGAAATCAATAGCACACCTCCTGACAGTGAGCTTTGTACATCTCACCACAAGTGTTTGCAACATCAATACTTAAATAGTGCAGCAGTATTTAAAAAAAATCACAAAAGCCAAAGTGAAAATGATCCAGATAATTTGATATTTACATTGACCTTTTGACATTTTAGAAAAAAACTTTATTACACAGCATATAGATTCTTTTGTTGTTGCTGCCATTTAAATGCTCGTGCTGACCTCACAGAAACTACTCTTAATTCAGAGGGCTGCCTATGACCCAAGAATAACTTTAACATAACCATGTAAAAGTTGAATTCGGTAGTTTGTATTTTTAGAGGTACAAATGAAAACAATGTATACTCAAAGTTTCTGATAAATTATGACAGTAAAGGCTTTGATGACCACAAATACCTAGTTCTGAAAGTTTCCATATACTTTCACCCGCTATAAAGACACTGAAAACAAGAGATGACCCCAAAGCAGTGCGCCTTAGAGGGCCACTCCTCAAATATTACGGTAACAATCAGAATAAAACGCTTAGCAGTTCTCTAGAAAGGTGAAAGTAAAAATAATAACCTGTAATGCTTGTTACACATGCAGTAAAATTAATTCTACATATAAATTTAATTTCAGACTAAACAGCTATATCATAAAGCTCTTAGAAAAGAATACAACTGGAATTACTCTAGCAAAGAAAGTAAACCTGCCAGTATTCCTGCCTTTGTGCTAAAGATTTCCTGTGGATCAAGTACAGTTCATAGGACCTTGCCTTCCCAATGGAAAATATTCTGGCTTTGCAGGATTTCTACAAGCACAGATGCCAAAAAAAAAAAAAAAAAAAGACTTTTTTACACGGTAGAGAAGTTTCCCCTTTGGCAACTGCGAGGAAGAAGTAATAAATCCAGTCAAAACACATTTTTTTTAATACAATGTTAACAGAGCATTAGAAGCTAAAATAATTAATGCTGGAACTGAGATTTCACAAATTTTCCATATTTATTCAACCATAAAAATCTGAGAATGCAGCTGCTTCAGTGAATGTTACATACCCATGCTGTTTCTTCTTGGTCTGCTGTTGTCTGCACTGAGGCCGCTGTGCGTGCAAAATTTGATTGTTTTCAATATGAGGGACTACAGTGGTTCTTTGGAGAAAGAATTCTTACTTATTCCAACTGTTTTTGAGATGAATTCCCCAAATTCTGAGTCAAAGCTGAATTAACTGCAATACCGCCCTTTTAAATTTCAGCCTCTGTTCTAGTGTAGATGTCAAAGGCAGGGTTTCATCCAAAAGTTGCTCTAAGAAAACCATTTTGGATGCAGAAATACTTTCAGTTCCAGATGTCTCAAGTTTAACAAATGCACAGAAAAATGTTGGTTTACTATCTAACCAAAATATATACCTAGAACACTTCAAAACTGAAAAGCATTGCAATACATTGCTAGTAGCTCAGTTCTGTTAATGTTAATACTGTTTTGTGATACTTATTTAACCCCACTTCATTGCTTTTAGAGGTATTTGGGAAGCAGAAACCTCTAGTCTAACACCATCTTTTCTTCCTTTGTCTTTTTTCTTTGATATGTATACTCATGACCTCACTTCACAATATTTACCAAGATTTCAAAATCTTAAAAGTAGTAATAAAAAGCATACCTGATATTCCTGTTTAAGACAGCAAACTTTTTCAGGATTTCAGTCACTGTTTGGGATGAGCAGTCTCAATGCCTGTTTTTATGATGCATGATAACATTTCAGAGTTCTAGAGGTGCATGCAATTATTTTTCTGTGCATGTTTAGGACTCATGACCAAGCAAGCACCCATTTCTTTACACAGAACGTCTGTTGTGCCCCTTTAACCTAGAAACCATGTTTATGGTGGCTTGCAAATATCAGTCTTGCATATGAGATTAAGGCAAAATTTTATGTTTATAGTTCTATTCAATTGCCACTTTTACAGCAATTTTCATTTGACACACATACCAGGAAAATGGACATTTTTCTCTTCTGTGAGGCGTGTTTTAGGTTAGTGAAGGCTTCTCTACCAAGTCCCCTGTCAGGAACATTTAGAATATGAGCCAATGCCAGATCATCCTTAGAATTCACCAACAGGCTTAAATACGAGCAAACACACTTCTTCGCTAGGGTTGTCACCTGTATAAGAAAGCATCACACAAACTGGTAATCTTGCTGCTAAATTATGTTCCTTTTTTTAAAGTTAACTTTATATGCACTATTATCATTTTGGGGATAGTGAGAATTCCACCCTGCATAATTTAAAAGTGCTACTTTATACAAAGGGTTTCTGGAAGTATTGACAAAAGCAAGACCGATTAATGTGTCAAAATTACATATGCTGACTTGAATAGTCATAAAGTATTTGAGGGTTGGATGTCTAGCTATTAAAATTTGCTATCATTATTTTCCTATTGAGAAACCTCCTCACAGGTATTTCTTTTCCATCCCCTGGCAAAATATTGGCACTACTAAAGCATTTAAGTATTTGTTATTAACTTCAAATAGGTTAAGATCTTCAACAACTTGCTGGCTCTGCACCAGATTTTGGCACTCCCTTGGCTCCCAGGTGATTTCAATCACAGAAACTCCATTGAGTTGGGACATAAATGGCAACCAAGCTCCACCCACATAACCAAAACCATTGTAATTGCTTATACCACAGCAATGTTCTGGACCCTGTAAGAACAACAGTCCCTAAACTGAAGAATTTACATTTTTTTTATAAGGAATGAAAAAAATGAAAAAGCCCATTAACAAAATGAAAGATAATGAGAAAACCTATATTTGCTATGGAATTTTTTCATATTCAACAGGATGTAAGCAACAAAATGTAGGCAGGAGAAACCCAAACACGTACATACAACAGTCCAACGAGATATATTTAAGAGAGGGACAAAAAAGCAAGGAATATTTTTACTGCACAAGTTAGAGCAGCAAGAAAGCCATTACTGGAAGAACTGCTATCTAGGGGTGAACTTTAGTTCATAAAATATTTCCTTGTTCAGAAATATTTTGAATTGATATCATCACTTATCATCAGAAGAGCAAGTCTGGAAATGACTAAAGGTCCAGCATTTAAAATGTTGCTATATATAGTAATCTGAGATTCTTCATTTGGGCGTTGAAAGGGTAAAAAGAAAGAACCTAGTATTCCTAGAAAGTAATCAAGTCCTCTACTGGGACAAAAATCTTGTTCATTTTGCTATAGCTACCACTACAGTGACTATTCAGATTTCTTCCGTATGTAAGGGAGTATGAATAATACTGAAAATGAGTAATAATGAAAACAAAGTTTACTTCACCTTCCACTTCACTTTGCAGCACTGGCAAAATCATTTAACTCTTAGTCAAGACAATATTTGAGTGATGGTGTACTAGAAAAATTTATTTCCTGCTGCTTCAGATTAAATCTACATCAAGTGCCTGCCATAAAAGCACTGTCCTCCAGGATATAAGTTTCTGAGTTTAGTCCCATAGACACATCAACTAATATACTTAAGTGAATCAAAGTTTGATACATGTGTTCTGCTTTTGTAAAACAGCAACATTTTAGTACCAATGATTTGAAAAAGAAACTATGTTACATTATATATTAACTTTTCAATATATCCAGAACATTATAAAAAAAGACAGAAACATCTTTCACCTTCAGGTTCTCCTGGCCACGTCTCTTGACTCGTGTAGGAGTAGAAAGAACAGAATCGTTATTTTCTTGTTCATTCATTATGCCAGAAATAAATTCCAACAGTTGAACCTTTAATAAAAAGGTTAGAATAAACTTAAATATGAAGATGATGAAGAAGTAGTATTAAAACCTGGTGAAACTGTGTCAGTTTGCTAGTGTTCTGAGGTTTGAACAGCCCTCACAACCTACTTTAACAGTACACTTGTTTTAGTAGAGAAACAAGGTTTAAAACTCAAATTGATTTAGAAAAGATATCTCAATCAGTTATGTAACACACTTACACTAAAAGCCACCGTATGCATTTTGGAGAATATTTAATATGTTATATCATGTTTAGGAAGTGTTCATTAACCCATCCGAGTTCCATCTTCCCCATCAAAACCGGAAGAATAAAATTTAACGAAGTTGCAGTTTCCATACTCTTCCTGAAATTCAGTTCTCCTTATAATCTCCTTTCTGTCTAATAATTACATGGGTGTTTGAGTGTAGGTTCTCTGAACCCTTAAGGAAGTAGGCAAGCCGGTTATAAGCATGCTCGTCGTAGAAACATGCAATAATCTAGATTAAAAGGGACCTATAGAGATCATCTAGTACAAACCTATGTTGGAAGCAGGACCAGTCTGACTAGGTTTCTCAGTGACATGCTGTTTAATATATCCAAAGATGAGATTCCACATCCTTTCCCAGCAACCTGTTCCAATATTTCATCACATTTTCATAGAGAAAGCTTTTCATTCTTAGTAGGGCAGGGAAGCGATCATGTCTCGGTGCTTGGCACTGGTGAGGCCGCACCTCTAACACTGTGTCCAGTTTTGGGCCCTTCAGTACAAGGAGAACACTGAGTAGCTGGAGTGTGTCAAGAGAGGGGCAATGAAGCTGGTGAAAGGTTTGGAGAACAAGTCTTACGAGGAGCGGCTGAGGGAACTGAGGTTGTTTAGTCTGAACAAAAGGAGACTGAGGAGAAACCTTATTGCATTCTAGAACTACCTGAAAGGAGGTTGTAATGAGGCAGGTGTTGGTCTCCTCTCCTAAATAAGAAGTGACAAGAGAAAAAGGCGTCAAGTTGCATCGGGGAGATTTAGATTGGATATTAGGAACAACTTTCCTGAAAGAGTGGTGAAGCATTGGAACAGGCTGCCCAACAAAGTGGTGGAGTCTCTATCCCTGGAGGTGTTCAAAAAATGTGTAAGTGTCCCACCTCAGGACATGGTTTAGTAGGCATGGTGGTGTTAGGTTTATGGTTGGCCTTGAAGATCTTGGAGGTCTTTTTCAACCTTAATGATTCTATTATGTATTCTATAGTAAACTGTTCTAATCATGCTGTAACTAGTAATATATAGTATGTTCATAGCATATGTTAGTTCAACTAACGTTCCGTTACCGATATAGCTTCCCTCAAGTTAAAATGATCATCTACTTAAACACAGATCAAATTCAGAAGATGAAATAAACAGTAATCTGTTTAAGTCTGCAATGCTGAGACTGCTGGCAGTAAAAGCAGATGATTAACTTCTCTCTAATTTGCATTACAAGCTAGAAGTATGTGCTTCTAAATCCAACATTCAATATATTTTCATTATCAATATGCTTTGTCTTTTGACCTCTCCATACTCTAAAGAGTACAGAATCAAAAAAAATCATGTGGAATGCTTGTGTTTCAAACTTATCTATATTTTTATCTAGTAACATTGATATCAGTCAAATTGATTTTTCATAGATTTTTCACAGTCTAAGAGTGGAATACACACTAGAGCTTCTCAAGCCTGGAGTATGCCCTCACATGCAGTGTTGTAACACCTGAGGTGCAATAAACTGCAACAGAGCCGTTTGACTGAATGGTTGAAGTGGAACTACTTCTGCTTTCAGAAACGATCTAACATGGAACCACACATAGTGTAGCAATGTTTGTGCTTTTAAGAGCATAGTATGATAACCATTAAAAATATTATGACTGTATATCAACATACAACCAAAATTCCATGGTACATGTTAATCACTAAATTTTGTTCCAGTCTTATCCAATCTCTACAGTTCATTTTTCCGTTCCATTTCTGGCAAAGAGAAGAGCTTTGGAACGCACAGCAGTACATACTACAACAGTGCAAAAGATAGAAATCATTTCTGAGTGAATTTAGGACCTCCTTAGAAGTCTTAGTAATTTCAACTCATCTGCTTCCCCAACAGAAGGGTAAAGTAATGTGTGAATAATTTAGAGCTCCTGTGTACATTTAGAAGGCTCATAAGTCCATAACTAGGATCTAAAATGTGTCACAAAAATATCAGAGATAAAAATGACAAAATACTTACAGGGGCTATATGTTCACCTTCAGCCACAAGTCCAAGATCATGACACTTCTGACATACATCTATTAGATCTAACATATTGCTTCTTGCTAAGAAGGCATCATAGGCTTTTTTTAGGTCAGCATAATTTTCAGGTTCCTTCATGTATTCATATGATAACTCCAGTTTGTCATGTAACAAATATCTCCAAGTTTCCAATACATCACTAAGTGACACTGTGAAATCTCCATGGTTCTAATATAACAGAAGAAAACCAAAAATATTATATTCAGTAGAGCTTTAAAAATAATGTTAAAAGAAGCTTCAGATATGTGGATTTTAAAAACTATTATAATGTAAATATTTACGTTTATAATAAACAAAATTCTTATTTATAGTTGAAACTCTTCCAGTGTTTTGGCTTTACAGTTGAGTTTTGTTATACACAGTATTCATTCCTGATCTTTAAAATACCAGGTATTTATTACATTGAAATTTACTCATAAGAAAAGACATATTGACCTTCACAGGACTATTGCTAAAGTTATTTATTTGCAGAAACAGTTTTCAGCATGGCAGGCATTTGCATCCCAAAGCTCTATTACCTTGCTTCAAGCAGTAATCTGGGAAAATATATGCCATGTCCAAAAGAAAGAAAAAAAGTTTTTTTCCCGTGTTATTACAGTTACACTTTGGCATAACATTGATAGTGTTGCTACATAGTCCTAATGAATACAATAAAGCAACATACACATATCCATTACTAGTACCATAACTACCATTAACTATACAGTATACACTACAATCTTGTACCAAGCTTCTGGCCCACTCTCCCTATCAAAATTATTATATTATATTCCACACGCCCCTCTACAAACAAAAAAAAAAATAGGTTGTCTGAAATTAGCAGAATTTGACCTTGACAAAGTTAATTTAAAAGAGCAGATAAAGTGGATAAAAGACCCCACATGTGGTTAGCAAAACAACTAACAGCTTTTCATTAGCAGCTGAAGAACCTTTTTCTATTCTAGGCTAAAAAGAAAACACACGTTTATCACAAAGTAACTTAAAAGGGGTGTATCACAGCAAGCACTCCCTTTCTTCTTTCTAACTCTTGAGGAGCACCCTGTTGATCCTCAGTGGACAGAAGCAGACAGTGTATCAACAAGAATGGTTAAAGCCATGTTTAATTTACATACTAGTTTATCATAATTTTTCCAAAGGATCAAAGTGGAGGCATCTGCTATTACTATATTTATATGTAGGGTTGTATTAAGTGCCTAAGCACTTCTTAGATAAGTGAACACTTAACTGTAAGGCAATAAACTTGCAGTTTTATTGTACAGTTTAAAACTATAAGGAAAAAAAGAGAATAAACTACTCTTAAAAAGTTCTCCACATGGGAGCACAGAAGCAACTAAGAATGAGACTGTATGTAGTCCATAATACTACATGAAATCTCATTTTTTAAGCAGAATAACTAAAGAACCAAAGTTGTTAGCAAATCTGGCATGGTTGGAGATTACAAGTACGCCAGCAGGGCACAAATCATAGAATCATAGAACAGTTTGGGTAGGAAGGGACATTAAAGTCCATGCAGTTCCAAACCCCCTGCCGTGGGCAGGGACACCTCCCACTAGACAAGGCTGATCAGGAACCCATCAAACACGACCTTGAACACCTCCAGGGAAGAGGCATCCACAACTTCCCTAGGCAACCTGTGGCAGTGTGTAACCACCCTCACTGAGAAGAATTTCTTTCTAATGCCTAACCTAAGTCTCTCCCCTTCCATTCTACCACTACAAACCCTTGTAAAAAGTCCCTCCCCAGCTTTTCTGTAGGTACTGAAAGGCCGCTATGAAGTCCTCCCAAAGTCTTCTCTTCTCCAGGCTGAACAAATGGCAAGCAAAAGTTGAAAGAGTCATAGCAGACAGGAACAGACAGTAGAGCTGGAACTCACAGAAATGTACAAACAAGCTGAACAAGGGACAAAGCCCCATTATTTGAGTCACAAACTGAATAAAGTGTTACTGAAGGAAGTAGGATTCAAGCTTGCTACAACCAGTTTTATCAGTAAGAAGATATGGGACGAAGCAGTTATGGTTGCACTTTGAAAAAGAAATAATTAGGTAGCGCACATAGTCTTATTTGTTTCATTCCTGTCATTGTCTTTTTTACTTTCAGTAAAGTACAGTTTTTTAAATCAAGTGATTCACAGTTGCGAGCATGGGGGGAAATCAGCTCACTGAGCATCAGACATTTTAATGAAGTTCTCCAGTTCAGTGTGGGTGTATAAGGAAATACAAGAAATCTGAGCCTGTCTCTTGTGGCTGCCAATAAATGAAATGTGTATTGTCAATGGTTAAAGACAAAAAAAACTGAGGAAGACAAAAAAAATCAGTTTCAATTCCTGTAAGCCAAAACATTACACACAAAGAATTACATTAAGTGGCTATTAGGTAAGTGAAAATACATAGTAGCAGGGAATTCTGCCACGAATTATATTGAGTTAAATGTAACAGAGACAAAACAGGGGGTCTGGGATGCAGGATTACATACATAATTCTGGCCTCTGTAACTCAGAATTTAGTCCTTTATTCACTATTTACTTGCTAATCTTTTTCATCTCTTTACCATTGACCCTACACTTTCACTCCTGCACTCTTCTTCGCCTTTCCAAAATCCTAGCTGGGAGCTGCTAATCTCCCTACACACACATAACTCATCATATTCTAGGCCCATTTTCACCTTGCTTTCAAATTTTGGTGTCTCATCCAACATCCACGACAATATGTTTTCTCATAGTCATGTTTATTGCAGACCTTTCCATACTACCATGGTCTACATCCTCCCACTGCCAGCTTCCCCACCACTGCTTGGTCTTTCCCTGGAAATACAAGACTTCCTTTCTACTTGCTCAACTTCAATATGGTAAGTAGGAAATCAAAACCTTTCCTCACCAAACCAAGGACCAGCAGAGACCAGCAAAGCTGCCATAAAAATATTTTAAATTCAAATAAAATTACACTTCAGATATTATTCTTCATGATCCGGTGCTCACTGTGACAGTGTATTCTATTACTTATACAGTCAATTTGTCAAGCATCTCTAGCTTTAAAATTAAATTTAAAAATACTGTGGCGTTCTGCAGTAAGCATATGCCAACTTGAAGTTCAGAAAGTTCCATATTTTCATTCCATGACAGACATTGCAACTATTTTGTTTCATAGCCATAAAAACAATAACACACTATAAAGCATCTTCACGTCTTGGTAGTGCAATATGTCAAATTTCTTTGGACTCATAGTATGGCTGAAATCCAGTAGCAACATCTCATTCCTAAACACACCATTTTTTTAGTATTTTGTAGGAACTGCAAGCTTTCTAGGGCTACCTAACACAGCAAAGCAGCTTCTATTTTGACAGAAAATTGTTTTAAAAACACCAGAAAGTGATAGCAATAGAACAGCAATACCATGTTCTCTCCTGCCTTCTCCAAACAAATGGTCACTAATAATTTTTGGAATATGCATGTTCAAGACTGTTGGGTTCAACATCACAAGTTTTGTCTTTAGCTCTATCATTTTCAGTAATACTCCTAGACCACAGTATTGCTTGGCATTGCCCTCAGGTTGTGCAGTTCTGCAGTTTTGTCACCTCCGGACCTACTGAGCTTTTGTTGCTTGCGCATGCTCTCACACAACAGAGAAGTTTCCAAACTGTGGTGCATAAAACACATTTAAATTAGTATAAACCAGCATTGTGAATGTTTCCCATTTGAGTGAATGTTAATAGTGCTGTGCACAGATTTAGAAACTAGTTCATACAAACACAAGCATCTGATAGTTTTTATACTGAAAGCCTAGAAAAATGCCAGTAGTCCTTGATAATAGTGTGAGACTGAACTCTCTTTTTTTGGGGGGGGGAGGAGAGCTGTCAAGCAGGAGAAAGGCAAGCTAGGGAGGTTGCCTTAAGATTTATATAGCAAGAATTTTAACTGTTAAAAAACCTCCAGCTGTTAAGCAAAAATATAAGAAATCGTAACTTAACTACTTGTGAGTTGGTTACACAGGGTATGGGAAAGACAGTAGAACACACTCAGTATAAAATTTGCTTTTAAAAAAACTCAATGAAAAATCCATTACTTGAACCTTTTTTCTAAGAAAGAGCCTGTCCCTTGTAGAGAGGGCAACTCAGCACTAGCGAGATCGCACTAGAGTACTGCGTCCAGTTCTGGGCTCATTGGTACGAGAGAGACACACCAACATACTGGAGAGAGTCCAAAGTCCAGTGAATCATCTACAAAGATGATTAAGGCACAGGAGCACCTCATATATGAGGAAAGACTGAGAGAGTTGAGGCTGTTCATACGGGAGAAATGAATGCTCATCTCCAAAAGAAGAGATACTTGCAGACAGGAGGAATGTTTGCTGGAGGAGAAAAAAGGAGAAACTGGAATAAACTAGCTAACTCCAGGAGAAAGAAAGTGCTTATTGTAAGCTGTTACTAATGAACCATAAAAATATCACCTTTATCGTGTCTTTAATTATTAGCACACAACAGAACACATTATATTTCCCAGAGCTGGCTTTGGAAAGGTGTTTTTAGTTCTCCCTTGAGAATCATGACAAACAGCGATTGTCTCCACATGTACTTTTACATTACAGTCCTTTATCATTTCTCTGAGAGTTCATTTTGATGCACAATTGTCTTCAATTTTTACCTACATAGGTATTGTGAGGCCACAGGGATCCTGGCTGTTATATACTATATTCTAAGAAGTACAAGTGTAGAATCTTGGAATTCTCATATTTCTTTTGTAACACTTATTACAGTGAGGATGAATTTATCAGTTTCATTTTTAATGTTTAGACAAGAGATACCCCCATTCTGCATATTTTACACTATAAAGCTTTTTCTGATGATGAATTTGGTTAGGTTAAAGACAGGTTCTGGAAATACTTCTTCCACAATATAAGCTTCTCCTAATACAACTAGGAATTTTTTAAATAAAACAATACAACCAGAAATGCACAAAATGAAGCAGTTTTTCTGTTTGTTTGGGGGGGATGCATTGGTTTAGAGGTTTGGTTTTGGTGTAGTTATGTCATTCGTAATGTGTGTGTTGTTTTGTGAGGGTTTTTTTAACTAAAGATTTGTTCTATATGTTTAATTTACTATGCAACATTTGGGGAAGTCTTGCAACAACAGTAATTTATTTTCACCAATATTTAAAGATATATTTTTAGGTCAGTAAACTTAGAACACAGTGACTATCGCAACTGTTTTTATTTGACGAGATCCATGTAAAGGCCTGACTCTGTGGCAACACTTTTTGGTATGTTTCAGATGATTGCTAATCCCAGCCTCCCAGTTGTGGCAAGCCACAGTTCATCTTATGGAGGCTGTCAAAGGTTATGTCTCCTGTTTGTGACTTGCGAGATACAACTTGTACACATGCAAAGGCAGCCATGTATTTCCTACTCGTACTGGCAGCACATTCATCACTTATACATATAGGTCTTCATTTGAGGAGCCTCAGGAAAAACAGCAGCCAAGAACGGACTGCTGCAACCATAACACATGCAGCCTATATCAAATCAGTTCTATACTGATTTTTGTCATGTCATTTCAAAGCATTTTCAGAACACTCAAGTGTCATAGCTCTCCCATCCTGATTTACAGCACAGAAGAAATATTTGATGGAAATAAACAGAAGTTACATGATCAGGAAAAACACACTAGTATTTAATATTAAAGTTAGAACTCAGATATACACTTAAAACACTTCCATCCTTCCATCCATCTTGTAGTGGTTCTTCTAGGGACCTAAATGGACATTTCAAGCAGATGCTTAAGCAAAAAATCCAGTGAGTAAACCAAGCTTGAGATGTACTAAGTACCAAGAATATAATGAAAGAATGCTAACCTGTTTATTGATTTCTGCCATAGACAGTTGTAATGCTATCAGCATGCAGTCCGCTCCACATACAGTAGTCCTGTCAGAGTTTGAAAATAAAGGCCATTGTCTTCTGAAACACTTAACCAAGTTCAAAATTTTTTTCTGGAAAGCCATCATTGTCTGAAGTAGAAGACAGAAATAAATAAGAGAAATAAAGATTAATACAGGTAAGCAAAAGGTCTATGTACTTCTTCACCTTCCAATAAACCGTGCAAATCCTATTGTATCCTCTTGCAGATCAAGTTCCTAGAATAAACTCTTCCCTCTGAACTGCAAGTCTAGTGTGACTCAACTCACTATGGCACAGCAACTATGAAGACAAGAGGTTAAAAGTGCTTATGTATAATATCATGAAGACCCCTTACATTCCTTGTGTATTATGCCAACAGAAAAGAAAAAATATTATCACAAACATGACAGTCTTCTGTCTCTGAGAACAGACAGTCTGACACCCTGGAGAGGGGTCTTCTCTACTATCCGCATTCACTATACAAACAGATCAGCATCTATCAGAATGTTTTAAACCTGGAAACAAAATAATTAATATTTCTAACACTTACTAACAAAGACAGCTCTAATTGCTTGTGTTACTACATAGTCTTTTTTTCATTTCACAAGTCATATCTCCCCTATTTCCTTTGGCAATGAGTTTATGTGTCAGTTTTGAATTTGACTATTTCATGCTTTGGTCATTTTCACCTTCTTGCATTTGTCAAGACAGAGGCATATTAGACTTTTTTTTAAAGTTTGCTTTCTCTAAACCTGCTTCTTTTGCTGAAACATAGTGTGGGGTAAACAAAAATCTTTCCACATACATATCCCCTCCCCCCACCCAAACATAAAATGGTTTTGGTTGGAAGAGACCATGAAGGTCATCTAGTCCAATCCCCCTGCAAGTGAGCAGGGACATCTTCAACTAGATCAGGGGTTGCTCAGAGCCCCATCCAACCCGGCCTTGAATGTTTCCAGGGATGGAACATCCACCATCTCTTTCGGTAACCTGTCCCAGTGTTTCACCACCCTCAGCAAAACAAATATTCTTTTTAATAGCCAATCTGAACTCTTCATTTTAAAGTCACTACCCCTTGCCCTATTGCTACAGGCCCTGCTAAAACGTTTTTCCCCCATCTTTCTAATAAGCCTCTTTTAAGTATCAATAGGCCACAATAAGGTCTCCTCAGTCTTCTCCAAGCTGAACACCACCAACTCTCTCAGTACCTCTTCATAGGGCAGGTGTGCCAGGTCTTTAATCATTTTTGTCACCCTCCCCTGGACCTGCTTCAACAGTTCCACGTCTTTCCTGTGCTGAGGGCTCCACAGCTGGACACAGTACTCCAGGTGGGATCTCATCAGAGCAGAGTAGAGGGGCATAATCACATCCCTAGACCTGCTAGCCACACTTCTTTTGATGTGGCCCAGGATACAGTTGTCCTTCTGGGTTGTAAGCACACATTGCTGGCTCCTGTCCAGCTTCACCATCCCTGGAGGTATTTAAAAGACGGGCAGCCAAGGTGCACAGGGATATGGTTTAGTAGAGGACAGGTACTCCATGATCTCAAAGACCTTTTCAAACCAAACGATTCTATGGTTCTAGAATCGTCATCCACAAGAAGGCCCAGGTCCTTCTCGACAGGGCTGCTCCCCATCTCTCCAGCCTACAGCCTGTATCGATACTGGGGGTTGCCCCCACCGAGGTGCAAGACCTTACGTTTTGCCTTGTGAACCCCAGGAGGTTTTCACAAGCGCACATCCCCAGCTTTCCAAGGGACAAAACTTGTCACTCAGCATTAACGCCAAGGGCAACAGCCCAAATAAGCCCCCAAAAACGGCAAAATGAGCGCCAAACCTCAACCTGTAAGAGCTGGCGTTACCACCACCGCCGCCGCCCAGCCCCGCTCCTCGCGCTGAGACTCCCCCGCCCCCAGCAGCGGTCACCTGCTGGCGCGGCTCCCCCACCCAAGGCACCCACACGCTCCACCAGCCGCCGACTGAAGCTCTCCCGGTTTTCCCGAGGCGCTACCTGAGGGACCGAGGAGAGCAGAACCACCCAGCCGCAGCGCCTTTCCCTGGCGGTTTGAATTGAGCCCTCCCCGCGCCGCCCAATGGGGAGCGGGGCCACTGACCCGGAAGCGCGGGGGCGTGGCTCTGGGGTGGGAGGGGCGGCGCGCTCTTGGCGGGAGAGGCGGTGGGTGATGTGGGGGCCTGGAGGGGTGCGTGAGGCAGCGGGGCGGGGGAGAAGGGCAGGGAGGCGCGTGGTGCGGCGGGTGTAGGGGGTGCGGCGGGTGTAGGGGGTGCGGCGGGTGTAGGGGGTGCGGCGGGTGTAGGGGGTGCGGCGGGTGTAGGGGGTGCGGCGGGTGTAGGGGGTGCGGCGGGTGTAGGGGGTGCGGCGGGTGTAGGGGGTGCGGCGGGTGTAGGGGTGTAAATATATTTTGGGGTGTTGAGGGTGGTGGGAAGGGGAGAGGTGGGGGGGGAAGGGGGTGTGTGTTGGGGGGGGGGGGGGAAGGGGAGGGATGGGAGCTGTGTGGAGGGGGTGGTGCGTGTGTATATTGGGGGGTTGGTTGTGGGAAGGGTGTCTGGGGGGGTGTGGGGATGTGGAGGGGTGTGTTTGGGGCCCTGAGGTGTGTGTGAGTGTGTGGGTGTCCTTATCCTGTCCCACCTCCCCCCGTCCTGGGCTGGGAGCCTTGCCCGGTCAGACCCAGGCACTGGCCCGGCCTGGACTTCGTGCTGTGCGAGTGAACCCAGGCCCTCATCCTTTCCTGAGGATTGGTAGCGCTGGGGGATCAGCACAGCCTTGACTGGGAGTAGCAACTGGGCCCTAAAGGGAAAAGGAAACAGTAGGAGGTTAAGAGGACGGGGAAGATAACTTAGATGGCTCATTTGCCCAAATTGTGTTTCCTAAAGGAATGGAGCTAATAGCATTCTTGATATTTTCACTTAAGGTTAACCTAGTGGCCTGTGTTCATGGGGAGCCTTAAAGGAAGAAAACTTAGAGATTGAGTTAAAATTTGCATGTGGCCTTAGGAGCACAGTTGTACAGGTTATACGGCTAAAGTATTTATGTTAATATGGTGGTTTGTCATATCAATTAATAAATAAACATTACAACGATGGGAGAGCCTCTGCATCTTAGTGATGGCACTGTCGAACCTGGGCAGCTCTCAAGCAAAATATTTTGTCTTGGGTGCTGAGACTTTCAGGTGGTTAACACAGCAAAATCTGTCTGAAATTGAAATTGAAAACTGTTTTTCCACATGGTATGTAATTAAAGGACTAATTTCCCAAAAAGCCTTAAACTAGCATCAAGTCTGTATTGGGACTAAAAGGAGTGATTCTGAAATCAGTTTGTATCTCAGCCGCCAGTTTTATAGCACAGGAACCTGATTTTCTTAATAACTGATTAAGTATAGTAAAGCATAAGCTCTTTGATACAGAGAGGTATAGGTGCTCTCTCCAGTTGGAGTGGTTAAATCATGAAACCATGTTTAATTATGCATGACAGTATTCTAATTACAGTTTTATAGCCTTAATTAACTCTGCTTTTAGTTAGACACAGACAATCTTTAAAGAGCTACAAAAGTGAAGAGAATTTGAAGATAATGTGTCATTTCATGTAATTTGGTTGAAAACGTAAAATTTTCTGGTGTGTATGGTTACTTAATGTCTCGGTGTTGGGTTGCCAACAGTGGCACAAAATCTGCAGTTACTGTGGAATTCTGTAGAGACAGTTTGAATATGTGATAGTTTGATGAAGCTACATGTTACATCTGAAAATAACAGGTTTAAGTGCAACCTTTGTGTTCTTAAACATGATGTTACAGGAAGTGTTTTCTTGTGCCACAAATAAGTTTTGTGGATTTTTTTTTTTCATGCGAATGAGTAATTCATGCTTTTTAAAACTTTATGTGTAGGAATGTAGATTTTCATCCTGGAGAAGACATCACTTCCTTGATACTTTGATATAGTCCACTGAAAATGAAGCAAGATTCTACTAGAAATGCTGCTTACGCTGTGGATTGTGAAGATTATGTGCACGTGGTAAAATTCAATCCGTTTGATAGTGGAGATGCATGTTCCCTCATTGCATATGGTGGCAATAATTACATAGTTATTGGGACATGCAGATTTCAGGTTAGTTTGTGTTACTGTTGATGTTTTTAGTTCCTTCCGTACACTTGCTTTGCCAGCATCTTTGCTGCACAAAGACTTTGATTGCTTTCCTGTTTCCTCCCCTCCCCATGTAATCAGTGAAAGGTTTTACATTTTATTGCATTAACAAGTCTGGCATAATTGTTTTTGAAGAAAATATATATATAAAAGTATATATAAAAAAAATGTACGTAGGTATAAATGACCATCCTGCTGGTATAAAGTTCCTTTTCCATAGAGTCATAGGATGATTTAGGTTGGGAAGGACCTTAAAGATCATCCAGTTCCAACCCCCCTGCCATGGGCAGGATCACCTCCCTCTAGACCAGGCTGCTCAAGGCCCCATCTAGCCTGGCATTGAACAGCTCCAGGCATGGGGCATCCATGACTTCTCTGGACAACCTGTTCCAGTGCCTCACCACCCTTATAGTAAAGAATTCCTTTCTAATATCTAATCTTAACCTATAGTCTTCAGTTTAAAACTGTTACCTCTCATTCTATCGCTGCATTCCCTGAACAGACTAAAGAAAATAGGATGGCTCAACTGGAAGCGTAATTCCATTTTAGTACCTCTTGCTAACATTGGTGATTGTTATCTGAGAACTTAAGCATGCAACTTTGTAAATATGTGACAATATTTGCGGTACCTTTTTCTTTATCATCATAGGGTAATTGGATTCTTTTTTTGCAGTTATATTTCATTCCATGTGGATTTGCTATTAAGATTTAATTATTTTCTAAAGCTTTCAACTAGCCTGTAAAATCACAAAGATTACAGTTATTTTCAACTTTACAACTAAAGTATCTCTGTTAATTTTGTAGACATTCCTTTTAAGGAGGGACTGTAAAAACAATTACCTGATTTTTTTTTTCTTTTGCTTTCTCAATTGTTTTTATTGAATCTCTCTCACAGAGTTTTAGAATGGGTAAAATACGTTTTCTTACCTTGAAATTATTTAGTCAGCATATTATGGAAATTTTTAAAATGTAAATAATTGCATACTGTATATTTTAATACTATGTAAGATTTTTTTCAGTCAGTTTTGGAGGTTTTTTGCATAGATGCTTGAAAATCAGTAGGAGATAATTGTTATCTTTGGAATCTATTTTTAAGGGTTTTTTTGACTCACTTCTCCATTATATAGTGTTATTTTTGTTCTTTAATATGAATAGCAACATAATTAGCATTATTATTATTATTCCCCAAAGTCTTACTGTTGGAACTTTTATGAAGAGCACCCAGTGATAACCACAAAAACCTGTTGTCATTGGTGTTGCCCTCTATCTTTTTTCTGGTGTAGACCTTGAGAAGAAAGTAATTAAAATTTTGAAAACCATTGGTACAAGGTTGTTTTTCTATAATTTTCTCATCGTCCCTTCCACATGTGGAGTCATTGACATTTCAAAGTAGGGGAAGAAAATGCTGTTCTTGCTCCTTGCTTCAAGAAGCATTGAAAAACTCTGGATAATTTCATGCTTCCTCAGCTAGGTTCTTCCTAGCCTCTACATTATACAGAGAGCATACGGAGAGGTTCTTTACCTTAAAGCAGAATCATGACATAGAGAAAATTTTGTAGAAATATCCTTTGAGGAGATGAGCTGATTGAATCCACAACCCCAGTTCTTGTTTCATCTTTCCCACCATCCATCACCAGTGGGAAGAACAGTCAAGTTAGTAATTTTGGTCATGATAGATGACAGAGGGTAACTTTCTAGTTCCTGCTGTTTGAAAAATATTGTTCTGGAAGTGCAAGCATTTTTTCCACATTGTAAAAGCAACTTAGAGGGAAGATAGCTTAAATTACATACTTGCTCTTGTTCTCATTGTTTCTTCTCATTGCAGTGTATGTTTACTTACCATGCTGTTATAAGTGGCTTTAGTTGTATCTGTGAGGATATTACAAAGAATCTTTGTACAAAAATATTACTAGTAAAAAGAATCTATAGCTCAGTTCTGATTTTTGTACTCTACATTGTCTTCTGGCTTAAGACTGCAGTCATTTCATATATTTTTAAGTACTTGTGCATTTCAGGTTAATGCTTTCTTTATGTTCAAGTTTTCATTTCAAGGGTGTAAAAATACAAAAATATCCCAGATATGTGTCATTTTTAAAGTCTTTGAATTTCGCATCAAGCTGAATTGTTAGAAGTCATCAAGATGGTGTTCTGGATTTGCTGACTGCAATATTTCTATAGGAGGAGGATGCAGAAGTGGAAGGCATGCAGTATAAGACACTAAGAACATTTCATCATGGAATTCGAGTTGATGCCATAGCATGGAGTCCAGAAACTAGACTTGATGCTTTACCTCCTCAGATAAGGTATTTATAATAAATGAGTTCAACAAATCCTTGCCTCTTCAGGTTTTCCTAATTGCTTTATACTGGACTAAAAGCTTCTGGGTGAAATTGAACTGTCCAAAGTCTCTTCAACACTTCATTAGAACAAAATTTTCATTCCTAGTCATTCCTTTTCTGGTTTCTTTTTGTTCTGCTTCTTGTTCCCCTATCCCCTCCCCCCAGTGAACTAGCAGTAAGTATTTCTTTTTTCCTTTGGATTAGTTGAATGGACCTAAAATGCAGTTATTTATTTCTCTGTATATCTGAAAAAGGAACTGTATTTAAAAATTTGACTAAGGTTGAGACAGTTGTAATGGCCTGCTGTTTGTATTGGTAATGGTCTGCATAATATGGACTGTATTTAGGAGTAGGTCAGATGCTATTTGTGAGACCTCTTGAGTTGTCAATCTAGAAGGATTATTACCATTAAATATGCGCTTAATTCTTAAAATTATATCAATAGCTTGTAAGCCTCTTAGAAATTATACTCGTTACCTACTGTTGCATTTTTGAACTCTTTTGTTTAAAGTGTTAGAAATTGGTTTATGAATTTGTCTTTCGGTATTTTAAAACACTGATAATTATGGTTGGGTATTGCGCCTTACCACTTCTTTCAAGAGAAATTTCAGTGGCAGTTATGAGATGTTTCAGATAATTGATAGTTTATTCAGATTTAACTTCGTAAAATGTTTTGCATTTCTTTCCATAAAGAAGTATTCTTTTCACTTGATACACACTGTTTTATAGATAAGTTCCAATTCCAGTTCTGCTTGTTTCCAAAGTGGAAAAGTTAAGATAGAAGCTTTGGGTTTTTTTTTTTTTCAAAAGCTGAATTTTCCTTTGCATGTCACTTTGCAAGTTTAAATTTAAGGGAAACTGATAAATAGTCAACTATTGTAGTGTTAATTGACTGAAGGGCTTTTCTCTGTCTGTTGATTGCAGGTTTTGTACTGCGGCTTCTGATAGGAAGTTAAGGCTGTTTACTTCAGACCTGCAGGACAAGAATGAATGTAAGGTAAATGCAGCTGAGGTGATTTTCTTTTTTAAATGATTTAGTCTTTAGTGAAGTCTAATTTTTAACTGCCCTTCTGCCCCATTTTGCTTAATGCACTGTGTGAGGTAGGACACTGAATTGGGACAAGATCCTATATTCACCACCTGTAGGGAAAATCATTGTATTGTATATAACTTTCTGTCTTTCAAGTGGGAATAACTGTAATTATCATCCATATGATCTTTTGATTTAAAAGTATTTATGTAACAATTTAAGCACATTGAAGAAAAGCATGAAGAGGCTTATGTATCATCTAAAATATACTCATAAACAGAACATTCCATTCAAGAACAACGTTGGATAAAATTCCTTTACATATACACCTGTAAAATTTTATGTGGTGTTGATTATTGGACTCCTCTATAAGAAAAGCATATTCAGTAATTTCTCTTTCATGGGGAACTGTAAGTTGCAATGCAACTCTTTCAAACAGTAGAAAATTGAAGAAAGAATACTGAATTTATCACTTAAGTGCAGACAGTTACATTAAGCATGCCCATACATTGTCACTTGTTTGTTTCTAAGATAGAAACAAAGGGGATGTTTACTTCAAATACAATTTCCTGTTCTTTCAGTGTAAGTGGTAGTATTCTTAAACGGGTGATATAAAAAAGCCAGGTCTAAATACTGTCTTCACTTTATAAGATGAAGATTGGTTTTCTGGAGTTTGCTTTTGTTTGCGAGACGTGTCAGCTCCTGTATCATTTGGATGTTTACACATTCTTCCATATTCAGTCTTTGAAACAATGTCTTAGTCTAAGAATAATTAGATGTTTGTACTAATCAGTTTGAATTTGTTTTGTTGAGGCCTCAGCCAAGAATAAGCAAGTCTAATTAATAGTAAAATATTGGGGGAGAGGGTTTCTTCTTTTTTAGTGCCTCTTCTGGTGAGAGTCGTGTATTGAGTATAAAGGAGAAAATTAATAGACTTTCATTTGTGCTTTGGTAATTTTTATTAGTAAAACAATTATATTTGTCATGCAGAAACTAAGTGAATTGCAGGTGTCACTTATGTGGCCATACTGATAATGGAATGAATAAAGGCATGGCATAAGGAGTGAAGATGAATGTTACTTAAAAACAGAACGTCTTTTCTTTAAATAAAGTACTTTTAATGTTACTTCCTACATGCACATCTCCTTAACTTCCTTCTTTCATGTTTGGCCATCTTGTATGGTTTTGCCATCCAGGCAGTGGGATAACTGACATAGCTACTGTCAATTTGGGTGGCACTTCAGACAAAATATTTTTAAAAGTTCTTAATACTGATTGCTTGTGAGTTGATGTCTGTCATTTAAAGTTCTCTATGTAATATCTACCAGTTTTATGATATTGCAGACAACAGACTTTAATGTCATGGATTAAAGCTCTTAACTTTTTAGCAGGATGTAAAGTTTCTTATTGATTATGTACATGTATTGCAAATTGAGAAATTTATAGAACTGTTCATAAGCATGCAGAAGACAGAATGGATGAAATCACTAATGACAGTGTGGGTAATGGATGGTTAATAAGTGGAGTTAATCAAACATATGGTTGAACCCGGTACTGCAGGCTCTGCTTAGCTAAATTCAACACCTAAATTCTATTTTTTTTATTTATTTTGGATTAGCAAGGGACCTGGTGGACTGCTAAAATCGGTTAGTCTCTTGGCTTCACTGGACACTTGTTCAAGCCATGTTTAATAAATATGAAAGCTGTTAATTATTTTTATTTGGGGCTAATTATTAATCAAAAGTTTTTATGTGTTTTTATGAAAAATTGAACACAACTGCTGTGATAGTTCATAACTTTCATACCTCTTCCTGTCCTTACATCATCTGGTCCTTAGCAAAAGGTACTATTCTGAATCTTCCAGAGCAGGCTTCATATCTACACTAGCTTTCAGGCTCTCCATGCTGATGTAGTATACAGCCTAGACTTCAGGCTAGGGATTACCAGTGGGATCGACAACTTTGCTTGTTAGGAACTAATTGCTTCCAGATGAAGTATTATAACTTCACATGAACAGACCTTTAATAATTCATTATCTTAAACTTTCAACTTACAAGTTCAAACACACAAGTTTATTCTAATAAGGAATTTTAATAAGCTATTTATTACTGAATTAGAATGAGATTATGAGCAGCACACTTTTAAAATAACAATAATTTTGAATATTCCCGATGAGCTGATTCTTTTTTAGCTTATTATCAATGCATGAGCTATATTACAACCAGAGAAGCAAAAGGTGCAACTCAATAGCACATTCTACTTGAGTGCTACTCTTTCAGAACAAAATTTCTGTGATGAGTTATTGTTTTCCCAATTCTGACAACATCCTTTTTTTCTGGTATCTGACCAACACAAATGACACTTTAAAACATGCACTTGTAATTTAGGGGAATTTATTACACAGTAGCTTTGACTGGATGCTTAGAAATAAATTGGAAATGTCACATTTATATTTACATTAAGATAGCGATCATTTTTCGTACAAAAATTTAATTGGAGAATTGATTCATCTACCCTTAGGATTTCTTTCTACACAAAGCTCTCTGATTTGCAGCTATAAACTTCTACTGCAAAGGTGTGTTCATAGCAGAACACATCAGAATAATTTTTTTTATGATAGGTAGTGAGTGTAGAGACCACAGAGCATTAATACAACAGGTGTTGAATGCTAGACTGTGATATTTAGGCTGAACAGCCACAGCTCTAAGTACTAGGGCATGGCAGGAAGATGTGCCAGGGGAGGGTTAGGTTGCATACGAGGAAAATGTTCTTCACCCAGAGAGCAGTGGAGCAATGGAACATCTCCACGGGGAACAGTCATGGCACCAAGACTGTCAGTATTCCAGAAGCATTTGGCCCTCACCCTCAGACACATGGTGTGGATGTTGGGGTTGTCCTGTGCAGGGACAGGAATTGGACTCAGTGATCCTTGTAGGTCCCTTCCAACTCAGGACGTTCTGTGATACTAGAAGTATAGAAGTTAATTTACCCCAGAAGGAAACAAGCAATTACAGTATCTTAATCATTCAACTCCACTTGATTATGAGTAAACTCCTTCAGTACCTAGACAGGAGGATCATAGAATTTGACTTCTGTCAGCTGAAGATATCATGGATGCTTCTTTGTTTTTGACACTATGGAATACTAAAGATCATTTGGTGCTTATGCAATACAAATGAGAAGTGTTGTCTTGAATTTAACAGTAAAGCTATTAGCTTTATTTATACTGGCTCCATAATGGAAATTAACAGTCTAAGAACTTCATTAATAATGTACTGAGACTAAGGGGAAAAAAAGTCCATATTGTTACTGGATTACATCTTTGTAATAATCTGAAAACAGTTAAAAATATGTATTTTATGACATAGCAAGGAACTCATTAGTGAAAAGAAAGAATGTGGATTATATGTGTGTTTATATTAGAAAAAGTGTTGTCTTTGAGACTACCTTCTGGGGATTTTGACAAAAAAGTGTGGAAAATACTTTCTCAGAGTAATCTAATTTTTTAAACCGGAATGATCATGTTGTTATATGTCTATATACTTCTTGTAACAACTAACTCCAATTTAACGTATTTGCAAAATCTGAGCTGTTCACGAGTACTCAGGGCTGTGCTGAGCTGACTTTCAATGAAGGTCGATGCAGTGTTTTTTCAGTAACAGTCAGAAGTATACCTCAGAAAAGCTATTTCATAAACCTGAGCTTGAACTCACAAAGAGCATGTGGAGACTTTGATCCATTGCTCAATGCACACTTTACACATGGGATTTTCAGGAGAGGTGCAGAACGTGCAAACAAAGCTGAAGGAATTGTGTGATTACAGTCAAAATGAAATCTCTGAACATTTTGTCTTTTATAGTAAACAATTAGTAGTATTGCTTCTAGAGGAATAGACAGTGTAATCTTACTCTGTTTTCCCAGTGGAAACTATCTTGATGTAATTATCAACAAGGAACTTGAAACATACTGAGTTTTCCATTACTTTGTCAACACAACTAATCCAAAATTTATGAGTTGGATCAAGTCCAGAACAATGAACAAAAGGTAAAATATGACTGATGGATCTTCATGAAATCATTTTCTTCTTTTGAGGTTTTCATGTGGAAATGAATTGTGGCTTCCTTCTCCTGCTTCAAATTTTCTTTAATAAAAAGCATGTTGCATCAGAACTGTGGAAGTAAAATGAGGCAGGATATTTGAATTCAGAATGCTGAAAATTTTCAAAAGACTTGGCATTTCTGTCTAAATAGTTTAGCATCTTCTTAGGATCTATTAGTTCTAGTACAACCCACTAGGTTTTAATCAAATTATGAGCTATTGGAAAAAATTAAGTTGGCTGCTGAAAATGTTTCCGTATTGATTTGGTGCATTCATTAAATTTTTAGAGAGGGGGTTTTAGTTATTGTGCATGCTTGAGAGTTTTTTTTATTGATTAGATTTGTTCCTCAAAATAGCTACACTTAGAGAACAGACAGCGTGTTTTCCTTTCATGAAACTGTGAAACAGGATGTTTTCGTTTGCCCTTGTTTTCCTCTGCAAAGTCTTCATGTCATGCTATTATCCAGAGGATATTTTTGTCTCTTTTTTATGATATCTTGCTGGGCAAAACAAGAGCAGCAATGCCTTGAGAATTAATCAGTGGGACTGAAGAGGATGCTTATGTAACAGATACAAGTACTACACATGGACATTTGCCTGACTTAAAATTTAAAGTGAGATTTCTGTCAAAAAGACCATGAATGTAGTTAATGAGGCAATATACATTTAAGTCCTCAGATGGAGCATACTGGTATCTTCACTAGCTACAGATCTTCTAATGAGACTAGAGGTGATTTATTCATACCTAGCCCTCATGTGAATGAATTTGAATATGTTTTAAACTTTGATTGGACCCTAAATGAGGTGAGTTGCTAAATGTAATGCTAAATGTATCTAAGTTCTTTCACTTAGGTTTTTGAGGATGCTGTAAAGCTCAAAAGATTATCCATGTTTGTAGATAAGTACAAAACACTTAGTAGAATTGAGAAGGAAAAGGTATCTTCATATTATGACCAAGACACCTGAAAAGCCTTCTAACTTTTAATTTTTGTTAATTCTAGGATTTTGCTTTTATTCAGAAAAGCTATGTTGATCATTTGTTTTTTGTTACTGTTAAATTATTAGTACTTTGAAATAAAAATGTCATGATTAAGAAGCTTCAGGCAAGGAAAATTACACAGTAATAAGGTTCCCTTTGAAATGACTTCATGCTTTCTGATATAACTGTAGATGTTTGCTTTTGAATGATAGTTCACATGTACATTCACACCATGAGTGCTTGTATCCTGTTATTTGAGAATGGATGATTATTAATTCACAGTGAAGGTAGGGTGTGCCCTGTGCCCCATTTTCTTTCCTCTTCAACACAACAGGCTATAAAGCAAAGAACATAAAGCATTGTCTGTTCTTCTCAAATGCTTAAGAGATAGTGCTTAGTTGCTAAGATGTTGCATGGTTTTCTTGATTTTGCTTGTACTGTTGTTCATCATGTTTTGTTTTCTTAAAGTCTTCAGCATGCATTGTCTTCTGTTTTGTCTTCTTTTGATACAAGACATGGTTGTTAACAGCGAAGTAGCTTCAAAGCTCTAATGAGCAAAGACTTGGCTATTGTGAAGTTCACAATAAAATTAAGATTAATCCTTGGAAAGTAACAGAATATGCATGATATTGCTGGGAGAACTTATACATGTACGTGTAAATAGGGTTATATATTCTGTAATCAGCTCTTGTCTCGTTGCGCATGATTGATGGAAATCATTCCCTCATGCCACCCTGTGCTGAAATAAAGGATGCTCGCTTTATAAAACTCCAAAATGAGTGTTATAGTATTTATTTGCTGGCATTTTCGCTATGACTTTCACTGAGAGCTTTTTCACTGTTTTGTTGGTTTTTTTTCCTAAAAAATGCTCTTGCTGCCGGCAGGAATGCCTGGTGAAAACTACAATTCAGAGATGAAAGTTACTTCTGAGTAATCAGAGTTCTTTAAGATATGTAGATGATGCATACATTCACTTTCTGCTCATTCTTCTCTTTTTATCTGAGATTTATTTCCTACATTCAAAATTCAGTGGTTGATAGGAGGATAAGTTCTGATGTAATTCACTGATCTTTTTTTATACATTACATGTAAAATGATAGCTTTATCTTAACACTCATACACCTTTCCTTCAGTGGATCTATTACATACATTGTGGAGTGATGGAACAGTCAACTCTAAGGTAAAATTATTTTTTTTTCTCGTTGACAGACATTTGATGGCCACTCAGATTATATTAATGATTTGGTGTTTGCTCCCAAAGAAGGTCAAGAAGTTGCAAGTGTAAGTGATGATCACACCTGCAGGTATGCATTTTGTTCAAAACATTATTGAAATAGTAGTATTTGTTTTTTTTCTGCATGTGTATGCTTTATATGCTTGCTTAAATAAATATGGATTTATTTATTTATTTTTAGTATGCCTTCATAGTCTGCTAACAAGACTTGTCCATTAACAAGATGACAAGTGGACTAGTCCTGTTAAATAGGTTGTGGACTGGCGTCTTGTTGTGACTTGGTTTTTTTTCCAAAGCAACCTTTTGAACTCACTAGATGTAGTGTGAAGAAAACTGTTCTGTCTTGAAATTGCGTACTCTATTATTTCCCCTACTGGGACAGGAATGAAAGTCATGAGAACAGGAGACAGAAGACATGCATAGCTCGGCACAGACCCTCTATATCCATTCTGTCATCAGACAAGTCAAGTTTAAAACCACTGTAAGAACTTGTCTGCTTACCCAAAGTTATTAGCCTTACTAAGCGGTGAGATTACATAGACTGGGGACTGTACTAATGCAGTGGTACTGGCAGTTCATAATACCATGATAATAGCTGCTTCAAACCAATTTATTTAGTTATTTGTAACTGGAAGTAAAAGAGAAACATGGTTAAATGTTTTGAAAAAAACACTACTTAAGGTTTTGTAGTATAGGAGTTTTTCCTTGTCAAAAGGTGTCCCCCCTCCCTCTTCTAGTAGTGCACATGAATCTGTAAAGCTACTGTTCCTATCCCTCCGATGCAGCTCACAGTTGGAAAGATGAGGAGGGCAGCTCTGCAGGCTTTACTAGTCATTACAGTAGCAGCAAGAAACTTGAGAGTACCATTTTTGACTTGTCTTTGTAATAGCTGTGATCATTCAAAACTTGTCTCTCAGTTAAGGAACTGATTTAGGATTTTTTCTGATTATATGAATTATATATTTACTCTTCGAAGTTGCCGCCATATCATTTCCTATATAAATTACTAGGTAGAACTCAGGTGAGAAAAACATCATTTTTCACTTAAGCCATCTTCTGCGTGCTAAGACAGAAAAGAATAGTTCTCAGAACAATTGCTCTTGTAGTGGGTAAATTGTTAACTGGTATAAATCACAATTTAGTAGCTTTAGTTGAGCTACTCTGTCCTACATACATTGAAAACCTAAAAGGTCTGTGATTTTAACATCCCTAGGGAACTCAGAAATACTAGTTTGACCAGGAAGCAGATTTTCCATATATGCCCTGTCTGTATTCCCAACAAAAGCATTAGGAATGAATAGTAGAAATGTATGTCTTATTCATAACTTATTCTGATTTATTTCCTATTCTTGATTTATTCATTAAATCTAAACTAATATTTGGCTTAATCAATAAAAAGCTGTTTGAATGTGTGGCTTCTTTTGTTTATTTTATAAAATGGTCAGTGTTCCTGGGATGGAAGAGAACTGTTTTAAAACTAATAGTCTAATTGATACTAAATTAAAAAGAAATAAAAATGATGTAATAATGTATATTATTAAGATTTCAACTTGGTAACTCTGAAAGACGTTTTATACAGTAAAACGTAAAGTCTTTGGTTAAAAGCCATGAGAAATAAGTAGGATTTTTTTTGGCTACTTGTGTTCTTATTTTTTCCATTCATGCATGTGGAGCATGAAGACTTTTTTTATTGAATTTAAAGGTTACACTTTCAGAAGTAATGGAAAATGCATTCCCTGAGACTTAACCAAGTCATTCCTTACTTACTGCGTAATTTGCTTCAGCAGTAATGTAAGAGGAGGAATAATTCTTCTGTCTGTACTGAATTTCTACCCTGAAATTGTTCTCGGGATACATCATCTGTTAATACCTTTGGAATAAAGTTCTAGAACAATTAGAACAAGAACATGAAGATTTGAGTATTGTTCTTTTAGAGTTCCACTTTTAAATCTTCGTAGTGTCTTAATACAATGTCCTAGTATATACAGAGTATATACAAAGATGTTTCGATCTTTCCTGGTTTTCACTCAGTAGTAAGTTTAGCAGCGATCTCTAAGGAACCCAAATTTTCCAATTTCATGCATTAAACAATCTTGCCACAAGCTGCTGCATCAGTGACCTCTCAGAACTGGGTTCAGTCATTTTGCTTCGAAGATAGACAGTGTAAGTCAGATACTGGTTGAAGAGGCTGTGGTGGAGGTATTCAGTGTTCCTACCCTTAAATTTCCTGCTGTATTATTCAGAAATTCTTGTTTCTTGCACATAGTCTTGGTTGGCCTTGTTGGTCTCACAACACAGAACTTTTTCCCAGCTGTGAAGTAAAACTGAATTAAAAATACTCCTGCATAAAAATAATTGCAGTACCCATCTATGTTACATAGTTGTGAATAAAGGTGGTGTTTGCATTCATAGACAAGTGAAGAGGTGTTGGTATCTAAACATGCTCTATGATTTCATAATCTCACATTTCTCTGCACTGAGAATCCCAAGACTAATATAACCTTAAAAAGAATTGCTTTTCTGGAAGAAGACGCTTTTGGAAGACTCTTAAAACACACTATGTTGCCGTTATTCACAACTGTGATCAAAATTCCTATAGCTAAAATTACATCTGCAAAGTTGATAGAAAAAACTCTGGATCCAAAATACTTTATATTACTTCTTTCACTTTGTCCCACAGATGGCTATGTTTCAAAATAGCCATCAGATGGCTGAAGCACTTCACAAGCATGTAGGTAATTTGTATCTTTGACAGGACATTGTAATTTTCAAATTTCTCTTATTTTATACTATAATATACAGTAAATTAATATTGAGAAATTCACAGGATAGTTCCCTGTATTTCACTTCTTTACACATTTCATAATTGCTTTACTCTTTCTTAAAAAATAGGATATAAAATTATTTTTAAAGTTTGGTTAACATTTTCTTTAAACATGGCAGCAGACTGGCAGAGAAGATAGCTAAAGTAACTACTATTACAGTAAACAAAAGTTTGCATCAGTTTTATTTATGTCATATCTGTTCACATATTGAGTACAATTGAAGTAAAAATAAGTAAAAGTAAATATGTAAAAATTTAAAAAAGTCAGGTTTAGTGTATTTATGCATTTCTGCTGGAAGCCAAACTTGGTCAAAGTCAGAGAAGAGAAGTAAGTTACCTCTTGGATTTAATCTATTGTTTTCTTCCAGATCTAGTTGTTCTTTCTTCATGATCTACCTTTTATGTGTCAGTTTCAAAATTTAGAATATTTCTATGTAATTAACGCAAATTGTTCTTCCACTTTTTGATATCATAAGAGTATGTCTAATGAATAAGAAAAAATGTTATGATAACTTTAAGGAATATTTAATTTAATTTCTTGATTATAATGCATTACACCCTTCTGTGAACATTTGCATTTTGTGTTGGAACATGTGCATCCCACTTTACTAATAAGAACTGCGTGTGCAAGTCCTTGCCCACCACTCTTAAGAAAAAAATATTCCTGGCTTTTTCGTTATGATTTGGAAACACAGTGTAAGAGGCTGCAGGGATTCAGATGTACAAATAATTTTGTTCTGACACTTAATGAAGCCTCTGCAAAAAGAACATGGGAAATGTTTGGAAAACAGCATGTCCTATAGCAGGCACACCCCTGCTGTTGGTAGGTTTTGATACTATCTGATTTTTCTTGAAGTATCTAATGTGAAATACCATCCTAGTAAAACCCACTGGACTGACATGCATGCTAAAAATTAACCTCTGAGCATTAAAAGATTGGTCTGTTTGATAACCACCTCATATTGAAATGAAAGATTACTGACAGTGTTAGGCACTGAGAGCGTGGCAGTTTCTTGTGGTCATCAAGTGCTGGATTGGCTGCAATACCTCTCTCTCCCTCCCTCTATCTTTTTTTTTTATTATTCCTTAAACTATATAATCTTCCTCTTTTTTGTGTGTCATGGAAAAGAATGCACAGTTGACATCTTCCACTTTATCTGTGAATGTACTTACCCTTTGATTCCTTTGAGTTCTGTTCACTTATGCTGTGGCTCGTGTTGCTTCATAGAGAAGGACTTGGTGAATTTATTTATCAGCCACTGTCTAGTTCAGCCTCCTCTGTTGCACATACCACAAATGCCAGTCCCTCAGAAGGTTAGTTATTGCTCCATGGACAGGGAATCAAGGGAAAGGTTTGATATCACTGGAAACTAAATTAACCAGAGTCTAAGAATCTATTGTACTGTTTTGTCTGATTTTAGGGTTTTTTAATCTGCAGTGTCTTTGTTTACATGATACTCTTATGTCTTAGTTATTTTGTGGAGGTCTTTCTGGAGGCAATATAAACGAAAACCAATGGTAACTCTTGTTTGGGTTTTTTTTGTGTTGTGTTATTTACTGTGTTGCCTGCACTTGCTGCATTTGAGTTTTACCTTGTTAATTCAATAAATATTTCAATCTTTGGCTATATTGAGAAGTTGCCATTTTGACTTATTCCTGCCTTCAAAATTACATTTTATTTTTATATTCCCATTTCCAGTGTACTCAATTACAGACTTTTGCCAAAATTTTGAAAAAGGTATCTGATTTCATGTTCTGTCTTCATCTGTTCATTGGTGTAGAATTCCTCAGAGGCTCCTTATCTAAGAAATGTCATACCAAAATATTTATCCTTTCTGAGGTATGCAGATTAGTTTTCAAGCTAGTTATGCATTATAATTTATAGGAAAAAAAGGAGAATCTTGGATTTATAAGATTCTTCTTTTTGAATTTGCACACTTTTTATATGTATCCCTGTATATATGTCCCCTAAATGTCACCTGACACAATTTCTGTTACAATTTACAGCAACGATACAAGTATTAACCAACAACTTCTGCTGTATTTCACAATGACTATGGGAGTATTAACTGGTTTCCTGTTACAGTATTCAGTCAGCATAAAAAAAAAAAGAAAGAAAAAATCACTTTCCGAATCAAATATTTGGAACGTTAGTTCAGTCTGGTCTTAAGTGTGAATTAAGCCTTTAGTTGGGAAGTCTTCAAAATATGTGGATGAAATGGTAGCTGTTTCCTGTGTGATGCATTATGACTTACATTAAGGGTCACACAGTCCTAGAGCATAGTGTAGCCTATAAATATTTCGAAATAGAAGTCATTGCATGAGATTTGTTTAGCAGCTACCTTGTATTTTAGAAACTCATTGGCAGAACTCTAGTTGAGTCAGTTAATCCCACGGAAGCATTTTGTTTCATGTCTACATTGGAAACAATAAGCTGATAACTCTTAACAGCTAATTTTTCTTTAGTTGAAAGGATACAGCTGAAACTTCACATTTTTGCACAAATAAATGCTTTGTCTCTGACTTTGCTTTAGATAATGTTAAGGATATTTCAGTAATAATGTCTATTTCTAGGACTTGTTTCCGAGTGCACATTCTAAAATCCATATTGGCATTAGTCCACTGAAGCCCTTGAAATGGTACGTGTGCAGCTCCCCTGCGTCTCTTACTTCTGCCAACACTGTAGGAGGTAATCACAGTTACATCCAAGAATTACCAGTGAAAAACAGATCAATCCTTGTCTGTCCAAGTAGATATTAGAAGAAAATAGGGGTAACATGGATTTTAATGCCAAAATCCAAAATCTTCAAATTACTAGTACTTCAATAACATTGATATTTTCTTTGACCACCAAAATAAAACGGTGACCATGGTTAATTGTCTAAAAGAGTATTTATTTATTTACACATTCACGCTATGAAGTCTTTTATTTCATGCATCAAAAATAAGTGAAGGAAATGCTCTGCAGACACAAATACGGGAATTTCTATGCTGAGTCAGGAGATCATTTAGGATGCCTGCAGGATTAGTGCTAGGCAGCACAGATGAATTTCCCCTTTCTCCCTAAGCAACTGTTCGTAGCTTGTTTTGCACAGTCCTGCTACCTAATTCTGCTACATATTCTGTGGTGGTGAACTGTTAGTTGGGCAGTGCATTCCCTGATTTATAAAAACTTGAATTCCTTGTTTTGCCAGTAAAATAAAATAAAGTACTAGAAATTATCTTTAATATTACACCTTACTCTTCCTCTGAACCAACCGAGGGGATTTCTACAGTGCCACTTCAGCTTTCTGTTCTTTCATTTCCTACCTAGTATCCTTTTTGGATCTTTGATAATCAAACACCTACATACGGAATTGGCAGAAGACCTGAGAAATGAACAACATTGTGTTCTCCGCAGTGTTAACTAGTTTCTACGCTTCTTTTTCCTACCCTGAGAGCACAGAGTTATAGAACCGTTTGGGTTGGAAGGAACCTTAAAGCCCATCCAGTTCCAACCTCCCTGTCATGGACAGGGACACCTCCCCCCAGTCCTGGCTGCTTAAGGCCCCATCCAGCCTGGCCTTGAACACTTCCAGGGAGGGGGCATCCACAGCTTCCCTGGACAACCTGGGTCAGTGCCTCACCACCTCTCCATTGTGGAGAATTTTTTCACAATGTTTAAGCTAAATCTTCCCCTTTCCAATTAAAAGCCATTCTCCCTTGTCCTATCACTGCATGCCCTTGCAAAAAGTCCCTCCGCATCTCTGCTATAGGCCCGCTCAGGTACTGAAAGGAGATCTTCCTCTCCTCGCTCCTAGTGCTCACTGAGGAACAGCTTAGCTCTTCACCTTTGTTGTGTTGTGTCTGTAACAGGAATCTCTCCCTTCGCTATAGTCCTCTAGGCTTTTCAGGGGTGATAGGAATTTTCTCATGTGTATTATGTCTGATGGAGATATAAAGAGGCATCAGCAAGGGGTATGTAAAACATTATTTTTAAAAAAAAATTGGGGATTTTTAAGAGTAAGTCAGACAGTAATCTATAAGTAATGGCTCAGGTATAGTTGATCATGCTTTGTGGTTGGAAATGGCAGCAGATGTCAAGGTTTGTCCTCAACAAATGTGCACTAAATTTTTTTGAAAACTTACGTTGAAAGATTTTCCTTTCTGACCTTCTGTCTTCTTGGGATTTGAGAAATGCCTGAAGGTTGCAATATGGTTTTGTTCTTTTGCTGTTGCAAATGATGTTTTTTATTCAGTTCAAATTTTGTTTTCTCTCTAGTTAGAATTGTTCTTAATTCAGACAGAATATAAAATAAAGATCATCTCTATTTGCCTTAAGATTTTTTTTTTGATGTTCTAGGGATTACCTTGCCAACTTTAATAAAAGTCCATTGTGCGATAAAATTACTGCACATATGCAGCATGTCACTATCCATATTCATGCATACAACATAAAACATAGTTGTCCAAACGTGGTTTGGATATCTTTTTGCTTTGAGATAACTGCATTTGTCATGTGCCTGTTTAGTCATGGGATGTGAGTGACAAGAGAAAAATACTACTATCTCAAGAATTTTCTTAAACAGCATTGCAACTGTCTGTATTTTGTGATAGTTCAAATGTGAGCACTGCAGCATACAATTTCTCAGCCCTCAGTTACTTAAAAAATAATGAATTTACTGAGCAGATTACATATTATTTTTGAGGCTTCCTGTTATTCAAACTTTGGCCTTTATTTCAATTATGGGTATTCAAACTTTCCTCCGTTAAATTTATTGTGGATGCTTTTTTAAATACCAAAAAAATACCACGAGCCAAAATCTGTACAGCAATGGTTGGTGGGAGGAGGAGAGGAAGTAAGAGGGTGACGCACTGCGGGGTTACAAGAAATAATGATGTTCGAAGAAAAGTAGATGCCGGTTTGCTTTGGTATAAAATCATAGTAATATTAGTGATGTTGTAAGGGCTTTGACTGGAAGACAAAATGCTCACTCTGTATTGATTTACGTGATAGGAATGTGGACAGAAGTAGAGGGTTTATTTAGCATCTGTAGCTGATTTGGTTATGATTATTGAGTAATTGAGTAACTGCAATTCAGTTTGGCTAAATTTTTGGTCTTTTCACATTTTTTACTTGGGTTGGTCACAAATAAATATTGAGAAGAGTTAATTGAACACATATGTAATTGTAAACTTCCATACCAGTATGGACTTGATATGTTCAGACCAGGATCTATTTTGATATGTATTGTCTGGGAGTTGGTTTGGTTTTGGTTTGGGGTTTTTTTTTCCAAAATTAAGTGATACCATCTTTTTTTTATCAAGAAACAAAAAAGAAAATATAAGAAGGGCATTTATCCTTTTTTTTTTGTAGTGTTTGTTACTAACAATCTTACCATTCCTACAAAGTAAGAGATAAAAGTTTGGCATTTTATAAATAACAAGTTTAGGGAGGTAGAAAGTACAAATTTTTGTCTCTGCACCTAATAACCTCACTCACTTCAGGGAAGGAAAGATGGCATGCTTCTTTGGCCAAAATGATTCACCATCTTCTGTTATATCATAATTTTCTCCCTGCACAGTAAATACACATGGAAAGTGTTGATTTGACTTGGGCAAATCTACAAGGCAAAATTTTTGGCAGTAGAAGAAAGTATTGTATGTTTCTGAATTACCTAATCAAGTAGATATTTCATTTTTTATACGGTTGTCAGGTTTTTGTTTTGACTTTTTTTATTAAGGACACCGATCCTTCAAGATTAGAGACCCTGTGTTTTCTGCAGGGAAAACAAATATTTGATCTGTTGTGGTTTGGCATAAGAAAACAACGTTGTTCATTAAATTTATTTACTTTGTTCCCATATATTTTGTCTAGACTTATGATGTATTATTCAAAAGTTTTTTTGAAATCTCTTAAATATAAGGCTCTAAGCACCCTGGTGAGATATAAACTGAAAAAGTCTGGAGGAAGTCAGCAAAAATCCCCTAGAATAAACAATAATAGTACATAGTCACTCGTCTAAATCAAAAGACCAGGCAGAACTACTTTAAAAATTGGCTGTTTCTTAGGGTTTGCGTGTCAGGGAGGAATGATATGTGTGTATGTTTCAGTGTGAAAAATGCATCTGAGGTAGTATGCAGCCTGGAGTTTCAGACTGATGCTCACAACTGTGATGTCTTTGTCTTACGACTGAGCTACTGAGTTTTAGGAAGAGAGGCAGCTGAGTAGTGGCTATGAGGTAAAATAGTCTCAGTTTTTGTTTTGTTACATTTTATAAACTAAGCAGCTTCACAGCTCATTAACACTCATATCACATGCACCCAAAGAAAATTCATTCATCACCTAACCTAGTTCTGGTGTTTCAGCATACACTTCCCTGCCAGTCATATTGATCGTATATTTTTGATTTTTAATTTTTTTTTAACTATGTGGTATGTACTGTAGGTGCTTCTAAAGGAAAAGGTTAAACTGACACATCATTTATTTGTTGTAAACACGTCAAGGACCTTTTTTGGGCTGGTGTTATCTCTACTGTTGATCCTATTGTTTGCCTTAGCTTCAGTTTTAGATTCTTCTATATTTCCATTACTCAATCGTGTCTTGCTAGGACGAAATTTAAATTCATATAGTAGACAAGCAAAATACTTTAGTGCATAGTCTTATCCTTTACGTGGTAATGTGGATGATTTAAGTTGCTTGATACTTCACTCTAGGTTGCTCTTATCAGCTAGGTCAACGCTCACTTTCCTGCATTGTATTATCTCACAATTATTTATGGTACAGTACAAAGGCTGTAGTGTTGATTTATAAATGAAGAGGGAATGTGTCACTAGATTTCAGATAGCTAAACTTGTTATGTTATTTGGATATTGCCCTTTTAAACAGAGGCTTTGCCATGTTTATCAATGTTAAAATACATCATCTTCAGCACTGACCACTTTGACTTCTTGAAGTGATAAAGCACAAGCACTATTTCATTTGGTCACTTTGTGAATGTATTGAGGCACTGAAAGTTAATGTATTTGCAGTGAAGTGGCAATAAATAATTTATTACTTTGCTTTTTTTATTTTTGCTTTAGGGTCTGGGATTTAGAAGGAAATGAGAAGGCCCGTTTTCTTTTACGTTCTCCTGGAATGAGTGTTTGCTGGCATCCTGAGGAGGCTTTTAAGGTTGTGTTTTCCAGCTCTTCACCTCACTGCCTTTAAAATAACAGGAGGGGGGGAGTTATCTAAACTATGCATCTTTGATGCTGTAGTAAGATTGAAGTTTGGGGAGCTAGTGTACATTGTAATTGGATATTGTTTGGATCTGCCAATGTGGAGTCACTGTAAATGAATTCTCATTCTCATCATTTTACCCTCAGTCCCTCACTCCTCCCATCAGAAATATTCACTCTTGATTACATACATCAGTTGTTGTTGATAAATATTCGCTGATTGCGTATTAACTTACATTTACCAGAGAAAAGTTCAAGTTTTTCTCAGTTGTGGTAACACAGTTCACCAATAACGTAGGCTTTTATAAAGCATGCCAAACTTTGAGAAGGATGTGTTTGAAGTTAGCAAGGGATTTTTTTGTTGTTGTTCTGGCTTGGTAGATATGAAATACGTGCTGAAAAATCAAAACAAACGAATAAACTTACCTGCTTGTTGTACTGGAGAGGATTAATCAGCTGATACATAGCAAAATATTCAGCTTCATTAATGGTCTAGTCCCTGAAACCTTGGGTTTATTATTCCTCTTGTGCCAATCGTTAACTGCCTTAAGCAGCTTCAAATAGTTCAGATTACCACAAAAGCACACACTTAAAACAGACAAAAGAAGTCTAATAACGTATAAAAATATTTATATAGCAATAGAGAAGAAGGGGTAGGTATCTATTCTCACTACACTTTCCACCGATATCAATATCCTGTCCTTACTAAGAAAAGTAGGAAAAATGTTGATTCAGGTTTTATCGCAATTGAATGTGTTTGCTACTCTTTGCTACTGGGTGACTTTGTTAGTGCAACAAAATTACTGGATTAGCTCAAAAATATTGCAATATTACACCAGTCTTGCATATTAGCTTATATTTTCTTTGACTCTTTTATTTTCTTTTATCGAAGAGTAGGCAGAGGATTTTTTTTTCCTAAAAGAAAAACCACTTCAAAAAGCTAATAAAATTTGATAGACTGATGGTTGCTGAAAAGCTTACTGCAGGTCACAATGCTTACTGCACCATGTCCCTTGGTTTGCAGAAAGGCATGTTGCAGTGACACCTGTCTTTTTTTCATGCAAACTTGGATGTTACTGGAGTATTGTTTTTAGTGCTTCTTTGCCTTCATTAATTATTGTTCATGACTATCTGAGAACCATCGTCTCCTCATGGAGAAAAGCTTTTCCATCATTTAATCAGAAAGCTTTTTCTACAATACTTCAAAAACAACTACTTGAATATATTACCTCAATAGAAAAAGTTTAAATAAAATCTGTTGTAAACTAATATAGGATGAAGCAAGAGATAGTAAATTCACTAAGCGTAAATCCAAATTCTACAGTTAGACTGATCAGTATGAAGATGACCAGAGGGCTGAAGCACCTCTGCTTCAGAGAGCTGGGATTGTTCAGCCTGGAGAAGAGAAGGCTCTGGGGAGGCCTTATAGCGGTCTTCCAGTACCTAAAGAGGCTACAGAAAAGCTGGGGAGAGACTTTTTACAAGGGCATGAAGTGACATGATAAGGTGGAATGGCTTTGAATTGGAAGGGGGAAGATTTAGATGAGTCATTATGAAGAAATTCTTCACAATGAGGGTGATGAAACAGTGGAATAGGTTGCCCAGGGAAGCTGCGGATGCCCCCTCCCTGGAAGTGTTCAAAGCCAGGCTGGATGGTGCCTTGAGCAGCCTGGTCTGGTGGGAGGTGTCCCTGCCCATGGCAGGGGGGATCGGAACTGGATGATCTTTAAGGTTCCTTCCAACCCAAACCAGTCTATGATTCTGTGATGTTACTATTGTTTCCTTTTACAGTACTATATCTTTTGTAGTCAGAAGAGGAACTTCGTAATTTTAAAAGAATAACTTTTTTTTTTTTTTTATAATTCTAAAGTACAGTGCATCTGTGGTTAAGGACTGGTGCTTCTAAGTACTAGAATTGTCTAAAGATATGTATAGATAAAATCATGTAACCACTATGTAACAACTTGACAGTTTTATAGATTAAAGTGCTTTTTATTTTTTGGTGGAAGGATATTCAATCAAATGCTTTTGGGTACAAAGTTAAAAATTGTACCTGTTTTAATATTAATATTTTCTTGAAAGTATGCTAGGCTTGCTGTAGAGTAGAATCATAGAATGGTTTGGGTTGGAAGGGACCTTTAAAAGGTCATCTAGTCTAACCCATCTGCAATGAGCCCCCTTAAAGTATTGAAAGGCTGCGTAAGGTTTCCTTGGAGCCTTCTCCAGGCTGAACAACCCCAACTCTCTCAGCCGTCTTCACAGGAGAGGTGTTCCATCCCTCTCATCATCTTCATGGCCCTCCTGTAGAACCACTGCTCCAACAGATCCATGTCTTTTTTGTGCTAAGAGCTTCAGAACTGGACACAGTACTCCAGGTGGAGTCTCACCAGAGCAGAGTAGAGTGGCACAGTCATCTTCTTGGACCTGCTGGCCATGCTTCTTTTGATATAGCCCAGGATACGGGTGACATTCTGGGCTGCGAATGCATGTTGCCAGCTTGTGTTTGGCTTTGCCCTGGCACCCCAAAGTCATTCTTGGCAGGGCTTTTCTCAATCCCTTCGTCCTCCACCCTGTATTGATATGGGGAGTTGCCCTTTCCTAGGTGCAGGACCTTGCACTTGGCCTTGTTGAACCCCATAAGGTTCAGATGGGCCCATTTCTCAAACTTTTCCAGGTCCCTCTGCATGACATCCTGTCCCTCAAGTGTGTCAACTACACCACTCAGTTTGGTGTCATCTGTAAATTTACTGAGGATGCACTCAGCCCCACTGTCTGCATCACTGATGAAGATATTAAACAGTACTGATAAAAATATTAAGATTTATTAGATGCTAAATTCACGACATTCTGTTAATTTCTCTTAACAGCTGATGGTAGCAGAGAAGAATGGAACAATACGATTCTATGATCTAATTACACACCAGGCCATTCTTTCCCTAGAGTGTGACCAAATGCCGCTGATGTCAGCAGACTGGTGTTTAAAAAATACTTTTAAAATTGGGGCAGTTGCTGGAAGGGATTGGCTAATCTGGGATATCACTCGCTCCAGGTATTTTTATACACGAGATAGCTTCCTTTATTCTCTTCTTAAGCAGTACATGAGGAGATGTGGCTACTTTGCTAATATAGCACTTAAATATACTATGTATTATATCGTCTGTTCCAGGGGTGTCAAACTCATGGGCCATGGGCCGAATCCAGCGCTCCACCTTGTTTTATCCAGCCTGGCACCTTGTTTCTACCCGGCGGCAGTGCTGAACTCCTTCCCCCTATGCTCTGCCAGTGCCAGTCATGTGTGCAGCGAGTGTGTTGCATTTTATGCTGCAGGAGCAGGAGAACAGTGGGAGACCTGAGTTTGACACCCCTGATCTATTCAGTAAATAAATGAACATTCATCAGGAATTATGAACTCAATAGAGATTATTCTCTGGCATTCTTTGTTACATCTTTATGTATCAATATTTATCTATTAAAAAAACATTGGTTTTTTTTGTCTGTTTGAGACAGCACCTCACTACTGTTTCCCTCTCACTGTAAGTTCTATGTTTGTTAAAATTTCATTCTTAGTCATAAGTACGTGATTATTGAACCATAATAAACTGCATAACTACTTCAATTTTTCTACTCTAAATTGAGATGTAAGCTGCAGGAGTGCTCTGTTTTCCCCTCAGCTTCTTCACAGACAGTAGATAATGCATCCCTTTCACTGTTAACATGATATGTGTTTGTAGTAGTTATGATATGACCTGTAGGTGTTTGCAGAACTGTTTTTTACCTTTAAAGTCTGTTTTAGTTATCCACAGGATAAAAGACCTGTCCATGTTGATCGAGCCAGATTATTCAGGTAAAAGTGTTGTCTCTGTTCTGTGTTTTTTGTCTATGTGAACTTGTGAGTTTAGGGACCTGGTTGTTTCTCACTTCAATAATTTTTAGGAGCACTTGGTCTATAAATTTTGTAGAATTTGTGAATGACCTACGTACATTTAGTAAATATATGTAATGTTCCCGTAATTTTTTCTGTTTTACAACAACATACATATGGGGCTGCGGGTGGTGCATCCGTTACAAGCCATTTCTCTGATTTTATTTCTCTGGTGTTAGTGGAATATCTGAGAGAACTCAACTTTGTGTGCACTTTTGATAGTCTGATAGAGATATTTGAAAAGTATGTTCCTTTTATTCACAGGTGGTCCCAAGTGAATGAAAATCTGTTTGCAACCACTGGATATCCAGGAAAGACAAGTACTCAACTGCTTATTCACCATTTAGGACATCCCCAGGTAAATTTTTTAGTTTGGCTTTTGATTTGAATTGCATCTGTTCTCTTCAAATCAGGCTCATAGTTAAAAGCTACAGTTGAAAACTAGCCCAAAGTGTCTAGAAATGCTGTCTATTTTATTTTTGTGTCATCCCTGCTAAGAAAAAAAAAATCACATCACAACTAACCTGCTATTTTAGAAGCTGTTTGATCTATATAGTTTATTTTCCTTTGCCTCATCAGTGCTAAGGGGAAGAAAAAAATCATTTAACCTGTTATTTATAAATTTTTTAGTATTTCTAATTCTAAAGAGGCTAAAAATAGCTGCTTGTGTATTTTAAAGGTTTGACCTAATTATATTTTAAATCATTAATGAAAGTATATCCAGAGACAATGAACATAAAATATAGGTAGTATTTTGGTTTTACTGGAGTTCAGTATACATTTGTAGTGTTTACAATAAAAACATTACTGCCAAATATAGTAGTTTGAAAGTATGACTTTAAAATAATAATAATAATAATGTTAATAGTAATGAAAATAGTTGAAACAATTTGTTATCATGGAATATTTTGTTTAAACTTACTTAATTGTAATAAGTTGCTACTGGAACTAAATAGCAGATAATCAGATTTTTTAGTTACATTTTTGTTGTATTTTAACTGTATTTGTTAAGGAGTACTAAATCTATGGCGTTTATTTGTCTATGAAACTTGGTATATGTGGTATAGAAATCATGTATATGGTAAGTTGTATTGATATTTCCCTTTTTTCTTTTTTTTTTTTAAGCCTGTTCTTACTGGCACTGCAGCTGTAGGATCTGGGTTGACCTGGCATAGAACTCTCCCATTATGTGCAGTTGGAGGAGATCATAAAATTTTCTTCTGGGTAACTGAAATGTAAAATAAGCATTTGCCTCCAGTATGAAACTTTACAGCATAATGTCCATTTTCTAGTAAAATGAGCAAATTTACTCTTTGTACTGGTATTTATTCGCTTGGAGAACATAAAAAAGAAACAAGTAAAATAAGAAACGTGATTTTTAGCTTGCAAATACAAGCACTTTTGTAAAAGTGGTTATCATACCTCTGATATTTGGTTACTTCCTTTAAAATAAAATGTACACTTTTTTAACCTGGTATTTGATGTGAAATGAAATTTTAAAGGTTTTGGGTTTTTTTAAGATATTTTCTATCCTGAAATCTCAGTCTGGCAATCTCACTCAGTTAACACAGATCAAATATTTTGCAATTGTTCAGAGTACTTACAGAAAGAATACCTATGTCTGTATTAACTTTCCCGACCATTGCTATCTTAGAACAGAGAAATGCAATAATGCGCTATCATAAAATGTTGTCTGCGAATGTATTTGCTGAATAAACTAGTTACCACTAACAGTGAAGAAGTTAATAATAGAATCAGAACAATAATTTTAAGGAAGTATTCTTTCCCTTAAGATGACAGAGGGATTCACTTCACATATGCCAAACAGCCTATTAGGGTTTTTTTTCTGTTTACAGCATTTTGCTTCCAGCGTTCTACAGGAAAATCAAAGGCATTTTGCTTTCTAGGAGCGTAGTTTTCTTGCCCTTCCCATACCAGACCCAGAAATGAAGTAAAAGAGCAAAGAGTAAAAGACAGAGACAACTCTTGTCTTCAGTATCCTTTTTTTGCATGCTTTTGCAAGTGAAGCGATATCAAGCTGTTCAACTAGTGTAATAGCTCCTTACAGCATAGCAGTCATCTTTGTTAGCAGTAGTTAAATTTTAAAATATTCTTCCATTTGTCCCTTTTTATGCTGGACACAAGCAACCAATTCAGAATTAGGACAGCAGAAAGTGAGAATACAACCACCTTTTATAAAGTAAGACCGTATGTTTTTTCTCAACAGCCACTAAAATTTACCTAAAAGATGAATACCAAGTTCCTCATAGAATAATCTATTTTCAGTATTGTCTATTGAATCTCCTTCGTAAGAGAAAGCACATAATATCCTAAAGGTTTTAAAGTTCTGTTTATTTTACAATGGTGTTCTTCTGGCTGCCCATTTTTAAGAAGGCAAACATGCAAAGCAGTCCTCTAAGGCTCCTTTTTCTGGAAAAGTAATGCTCTGTTTTTCTGTTAAGTCCTAGCCTATTTTGAAAGTGTTTTCCTCCAATTACAATACCTGTTGAGATTTTTAAGTAGCTCTGAGTTGTGGACTAATTTTTTTTTAAGTCATTCTAATGCAAAAAAAAATTTAATAGCTGCAGGAAAGCAAATCAAGATGAACTCTTATTGCGTACATTTGTAGATTTACATGAATTACCAACAAACTAAAAACTGCTTACCACCTGTTCCAAGATACTATAACCATTGAATTGTATTTATCAATGCAAAATACTTCTAGAAAAATTCTGTAGTAATTAAATTTATACTGTTATAACCCTGGAAGGTCTTTTTAAGCTCTCAGGCTTGTCATAGTACTTTAAATTGAATTTGTTTGCCCTCTTCTAAACAAGAAAGACTTTTTGTGTGTTATTACCATTTTCTTCACAGTATCACAGTATCATAAGGTTGGAAAGGACCTCTCAGATCATCAAGTCCAACCTATAACCCAACACTAACACCAACCCATCATCTAAACCATGGCACTCAGTGCCTCATCCAGTCTCCCCTTAAACACTTCCAGGGTCTGCGACTCCACCACCTCCCTGGGAAGCACATTCCAATGGCCAATCACCCTTTCAGTGAAGAACTTTTTCCTAACATCAAGTCAGTTCCCTGTTAAGCTTCTCTATTCTTCTTTAATATTGCCACAAAACAAACAAACAATCAATAATTAGCATTGCTTGTGAGTTTACATTTGTGTAACTGATAATACCCCAGTCTTCATAAGCTGTGATATAATTGGACAGTTCTAAACTATTTGGAAGACCTTTTTTACTTTCTCTAGTAGTGTTACCATCTGCTGCTGCTTGATCTCCAGTTATGCTTAATAAGGAAACAAAACCTGAAATTAACACAAATTTTTTTTTGCTAATTTTGGTGGCAGTAATTCTAAATCCCAAATTAAAATAACTTCTGTGGATAGAAATTGTAGGAGTACAAAATACTAAAATCTGAAAAGCCACTCACTTTTCTAGGCTTTCAATGAAAGAGGTAATTATTAAACTGATATTTGAGATCCTTGTATGGAAAGCAAGGTAATTAGTAGATCCAATAGCTGGATGCCTCAAAGACAGAGTAGGTAGAGTTTGTGTAAAAGTATCCAACAGACTTAAGTGAGGATAAATATTTTGGTATTATAGTAGTGTCCAGTCGGAATCAATTGCATGAAACCTTTTGATCTCTCCCCTTTTTTTCCAAGTCATTCAGCCACCCACATGCAGTGCAACCAAAACAGATTTCATAATAAAGAGAAGATAACCTTATAAACCCCTTTTGGGTACCCCAGCTGGCCATAAGAAAACATCAAAAGTGCAGAACAGGCAAAGTAGCACCACAAAGTTGATAAAAATGCAAGTGCATCGCAGAAGTTAGTAACTATTTAACATCCAACCAAGAATCAAGGACTCGCTGTCTTTGCTGTAGTATATTCTTCTGGACAGTCTTCAGTCATAGAGGAACAGACTCCATGGTTTGCATTTGACTGTGCCACTTCACTGAGGATCTCATTTCTTGTCTCAATGTTGGAATTGTCCAGTGCTTGTTGGTTTTATCCTGTAATAGTTTGTGAGGGACTGTACTTACAAGCAGTGGTCCTGGATCAAAACTTAGCATCTTCCAGAATAGCATCATCATGCCTTTGGTATCATCTTGATTTGCTTTTGATTGTGTGCCAATATACCTTCTATCTCTGTCCAGTTAGTTGTTAATTTTGAGCCAAAATACCAAGCTGCAGTTCATCTGAGCTTTTCCCCTACCAGTGTATGTCTTTTTCCTGAGACTCCTGGAGAGGTGTCTTCCTCCCTCAGAATTAGAAGGCCTTCTTAAGTAAAAGGAGAACAACATGTTATTATTTTGATCATTGAATGAGGCATAAAAAAAGGTCTCCTTTGATTTTCATGACAAAGCTGCAGATTACTACTTCAAAAATAATTTTATTCAGTCTTGGTTTATGGGTCTCCCTCGAAAGTATCTGATCACTTTCTTGGCCAAAACTGATACAAAAATTGCATCTTAAAACCGTCTCAGAATACTGCATTGTAAAGTGGAAGTGGTGGTAGTCCCACTAAAACTCTTACTTCATTATTTTTTTTATATTACTTTAAGACAGGATGTCTTGGTCTGATACCTGCTGAAAATTTCAGACTGCTTCTTCCTGTGATACTATTGGAATTCCCATTACATTTAGCTTTCAGTTAACAGACATGAATTAACCAGACCTCACCTTCCTCTAGGTGCTTTTGCTTGTGCAACAGGAGATTGCTTTCATGGCAGGCCTCCAGCTGCTCTTTTCTGTTTGAACTTGTCCTCTGTGTTCTGTGGAAATCTCCACAGTCATTGCAGGTGGGTGCAATGAATACAGACAGATTATTTCTACGTTAAATGTATTATTTCTGCTTTTAATTATTTCCCTCTGGAAGGCTGGTCATTTGATGCAAAACCCATATAAACGATGCCCCAGCATACAAGTCAAATTTTCACAGATAAGTAGCCATGATGTAGGGACCTTCATCGATCTTCCCTTCTAATGCAGCAAGTGCACCAAGTGCACTTACTGTGTCTAATATGTTTCCTGCACTGAGCAGCAGTCCATCTGCTCCCTGCTGCCATCCAGGGGACCTTTTCCAGAGAGGTGCAAATAACTGGTGTTACTATAAGACTCAAGTACTTAGAGTCTATATGATGTAGAGCTCTTGTATGTTTTGTTTGCCAGATACAGGCAAGTGTTTGCCATATAGACTCAGTTGACTGAAACATAAATTAAGTTTTCCCTTTTTTGGTTTGGGCAGTAGAGAGTTAAAAGCAACTGGCTGAATATATACAACCAAAGGAGATCCCACTGTGTAGGAGACTAGAAAATACTGGGCTAGGACTTACACAACTTGTTAACTTAAAGATGGGTTTGGAAGATGCCCCGAGCTCGACTGGTGTGTGCTTAAACTGCAAAATAGGCAAACTGGAGGATGTTTTGAGATACAGCACTTTCTTAATCTTGTATCCATAGTTTGACCAGAGAGTACAGGCTTAGCAGGAGGTTTAATTGGCTAAAAATCTTGGTGCGCCTGAGACGAAGGGTTGAACTGGGGCACTGCTATCCTTGCGGATGTGTAGTGAAACTGAAACAAGATTTTTTTCTGCTCACTCTCCAAGCAAAGCTTCACATAGCACCCGGCTTTGCGGAATATACACTACACTCAGTAGCCAGATTGTATTGGCAAAGGCAATTTGCATTAGGTATGCGCAGGTGCATTTTGACTAAAACTTTTTTAATTTAGAATTGCTTAAAACCCACAGGAGCAGAAATCAGAAATTATTTTCTTCTGTAGTTAATTCAGAAGCCAGGATGCTTGTTTTTAATACTCTGGTTTTAAGGACTGTGTAAAGTTATTTACTAAGGATTGGGATGATCTTGCCAAGTTCAAGGTTCTTCATAATACTTCTTTCCAGTATAAAATGGGTATTCAGAGGAAAAAAAAAAAAAAACAAACTAATATTTCTAGCATGTTCCCCATGTTCTTCCATGCAGAACGAAATAATTACTTAATCATCCGATGTTGCCTTAGTACAGTACTTGGAAAATTGAAACTTGACGAGCCATTTTCAGAGAACTGCAGACCATTTATCATTTAATTTCTGTGGGTTTTTTTAAATGAACCTATGTAACACCTGACATTTGTATTTCTCAGTCTATTTAACTGTCAAGGGCTGATAATTCTCTGAGCCTTCTGTTTGCTAAATTTGTACATATTCTGGCATACCTAAACTATGGAGAGAGACTCCTTTTTTTTCTTTAATTCAGTTGAGGGAAAAATCATTGAGGCAATATCAGTTTCATATAGAAAGCTTTGCCAGAATACCCTTTGCAAGCACGGATTTAGAAGACTCCATGGGAAATCAAAAAATGTTAATCCACACTCTGACCTTTTCAGCTGTTCATTGGACCACCTTAGTAAAAACAACTGTTGCCCCTATGGGAGATCAGGTGACACCATGTCTGGAAATTTTTTTGGATCAGCTCTTTGTTTCTGTTTAACTTGCCTCTCAATTGTATAGCTATTTGAGTTCTGTGCTGATTCTAACAGATTACTGTGTCTTGAGACCTGTAACAGTATATAAGCATATAAAATGCATACAAACGTAAGTTACAGTAGCACTTGCCAGTTTTTCAGCTTGTGCAGTTTTGTTTTGTAGTTAACGAGAGGGTTCTGATTTTGTGCAATATAAAAATATATGTAGCAGATCAGTTTCAGTGCTTTGAAATCCATGCTGTTGCCCTCACTCTTTAGTGTTTGCCAATCACGAGACAAAGTATTTTTTACTCATGATGAAGACAAAGCTTTTCTTTATAAACAGCTTTGGCTCTCTGAATTAGCTTGAGCATCTTTAAGGTTAATATCTTCAAAATGCTGATGTTCAACTAAAGTACGTTTCAGTAACTGTTGAACAGTCTTTAATCTTCCTTCACTGAAAGGTGAAGCTACGTGACTGTGTCTTTAAATGCCTGAATATATATGTAAATACACATAGGGTACAAACTGCCAGCAGTTACTTCCTGTACAGTATTTATTCCTTAATTTGGCAGTTATCATCCAGTCAGTATGGGTGCTGCTATGAAATATATTTTCTAATGATACGCACTGTAAATCTGGATATTATCACTCAATTATTTTTTATAAATCCTCCTATTGGGGGTTCAGTCATTAGTCTAGTTTAGCAAACCAGTTCAATTAAAATATTTTTTAAGAAGTTTTTAAAAAATTTGGATAATTTTCCTCTACTCTGTTTTTCACTTTTCGTAACCTTCATTTCCTAAATCCAGCTGGGAGAAAAAGTGCTGTGTTGCACTTTTATATGCAGTATTTTTTGGCCAAATTAAAAGCAGGAAGTTCACAAAAGAGGATTTTCTTGTGAGATTTAATGCCCAGCTTTACAGACCAAAAGATTCAGATAAGATATGGCTAAGCATTTACATTATTAAATTTCTGTGGCATTGCCTGGAAAACTTACATTAAGGACATTTTATGGTCTATGAGATTAATTCTTCTTGAAGATAAGGGATTTTTTGAAGTAACTAAGGTGTTAAGATTCTTCAGTTAGATAACTAAAACAAACAGCTCCTTTCCGCAACAAAAAATTGCACAATTCCTGTAGGCTAGATTAAACCTATTGAACTTTGTAGGCAAACCCCCTATAGTTCTATGGGAGATATGAGAAATTGCCAACTACACATCATTGATCCAAAATATAGTATGAATCACAGGTTGTTCAATAATTCAAATGGTACAGGCAAAAAGACTTTGCTCTAGTATTTTAGTAAGAGAGTAATAACTATGTGCATATGACAGGAGGTTAGTAATAAATATATTATGAAATTAATAAATATAAAATCGAAGAAAAGCTGCGTCAACACATGAGTATTTTATGTTAACTTTAATAACAGATCTAAGTGCTGTGTGTACAGCTACCACGGATTCTGTATATGGGTTTGTAAAATTCTTAGCAAACTGAAATAATTTGGAAGTAAATTGATGATTTTGTTAGAATTTAAACCAAAACTAGCATAGCACATTTGGGTTCCAATAATCAAGGTATTAAAGTAATTAGATCATTTTTATTAATCTCATCACATAAGAAGCTTCCTATTTGTAGCCTAAGACTATGGTAGATTCTTAAGTGCTCTAAATATAAAATAGGGTTGTTTTTTTATTAAATGTGACAGTATTTAGATGTAGCCATGAGGAATTTTCACCGAATATTTTCTCTACTACACCCTGTTTGGATTCAGTGCCGTAAACAAGGACCCCAAATCACCCTGATTTGCCTTGCCTTCCAGCACCAGACGACCTTAGAATTTAAATGAAGTAAAATTTTACTCAACAGGTTGAGCTGTTAGTAATGTTTTGTTACACTGTTATAACAGACATACCACACATGGTCATTCTAGGATTTTTCGTTGCTTAGCCTAGATTCTCCAAAACTTAACCCAGATATCGGGGCTGGGAATTTGGTTTTCATGCTTCTATATTTTTCAGAAGATCCCAGGGTCATTCAGGCCTTGCTGGTTTTATTCTTCACTTTCAAAGTGTGGCCCTTCACTACCCAAATGATGCCGAAAACCAGAGAAATCATCACTGGTGTTTGTTGTTATTGCTTTGATGTCTGATCGCTGGGGGAGACACTGAATCTTCATAACCTGCGTTACCCAGGGCTTTGTCACAGCACTGTGGCGCATGTCCATGCTGCCTTGAACTGGTCCCTGAAGCAGGACCATACCCAGGCCCCTCCTCTTCTGACTGGGGCCTCTCAGCAGCAGGGATGATTTACAGAACAAACCACCCAGCTTTGGGAAAAGCAGTGCTTTTCTTTTATATTATTTATATTTTATGTCATTAAACAGTAATAATTAAATATATTAAATAGTAAAAAAGTATTAATAATTAAATATATATTAAATTATTAAACTGTATCATTTTTATTCTTAAGGAGCATCTAGCCACAACGCCTTGCCCTGCACATTGACCTGCCGTAGAGGTGGGTTACAAAGTGTGTCCAGTTCTGGAATCACCAACATAAGAAGGACATGGAACTGTTGGAACAGGTCCAGAGGATGGCTGCAAAGATGACTAGAGGGCTCTAGCGCCTCTGCTATGAGGACAGGCTGAGAGAGTTGGAGTTGTTCAGCCTGGAGAAGAGAAGGCTCTGCGGAGACCTTATAGCAGCCTTACAGTACCTGATGGGGCTAGGGGAAAGCCGGGGAGGGACTTTCTATAAGGGCATGAAGTGATAGGACAAGGAGGAATGGCTTTAAATTGGAAGGGGGAAGATTTAGATGTGATATTAAGAAGAAATTCATTACAATGAGGGCAGTGAGGCACTGGCACAGATTGCCCAGGGAAGTTGTGGATTCCCCCTCCCTGGAAGTGTTCAAGGCCAGGCTGGATGGTGCCTTGAGCAGCCTGGTCTGGTGGGAGGTGTCCCTGCCCATGGCAGGGGGCTGGAACTGGATGGTCTGTAAGGTCCTTTCCAACCCAAACCATTCCATGGTATCGGGAGGGCCTCTCCCCCCCTCAGCCTACACCTCCCGCCATGCACTGCGCTGGCAGGGGGCACCGCGCACGCGCAGACCGGGTTTTGCTTCCGGGCCGGGGCCGCAGCGCGCGGCGGGAGGCGCTGCCGGGCGTGGGGCCGCTCTCCGTCCCGCAGCCGCGGCCCCGCGCGGGGATGGACGAGGACGGGCTGCCCATTGTGGGCTCCGGCATCGACCTCACCAAGGTACGGGCTGCCCCGCGTCCTACCCCGTCGGTGGCTGGGCTGGGTTAGCTCCGTCCTTCCCTCCCTCGCCCCGCTGCCCGGGTGAAGGGCTGGGGGCACCGGGGCGGGGCCCTCAGCGCCTGCTACCTCAGTACCAGCGGTTTGGCTTACCCTGTCTAACGCTGCAGGCTTGGGGAAGTGTGGCTGGAACGCTGCCTGGTGGAAAAGGACCTGCGGGTGCTGGTTAACAGCTGGCTGAACATGAGCCAGCAGTGTGCACGGGTCAAGAAGGCCAATGGCATCTTAGCCTGTATCAGAAACAGCGCGGCCAGCAGGGCAAGAGAAGTGATCATCGCCTGTACTCAGTGCTGGTCAGGCTGTGCCTCAAATGCCGTGTTCAGTTTTGGGTCCCTCAGTACAAGAAGGACATTGAGGCGCTGGAGCGCGTCCAGAGAAGGGCAAGGAGGCTGGTGAAGGGGCTGGAGAACAAGTCCTATGAGGAGAAGCTGAGGAAACTGGGATTGTTTGGAGGAGAGGCAGCTGAGGGGAAACGTTGCTGCTCTCTACAGCTACCTGAAAGCAGGTTGTAGTGGGGTGGGGGTTGGTCTCTTCTCCCAAGTACCAAGAACAAGAGGAAATGGCCTCAAGTTGCATCAGGGGAGGATCTGATAGGATTGATTAGGAAAGATCTTTACTGAAAGAGTGGTGAAGCACTGGAACAGGCTGCCCAGCAAAATGGTGGTGTCAGCACCCTTGGAGATGCTCAAAAAACACGTTGGTGTGGCATTTCAGGACGTGGTTTAGTAGGCGCTGTGGTGTTGGGCTGATGGTTGGACTTGATGATTGTAGAGGTCTTTTATAACCTTAATGGTTCTATGATTCTTTTCTGTGGTTAAGTTATGTCTCCAGGAGTGCAGTATTAATTAATTCCAAAGGCATTTTTCTGGGATAGCATTACATTTAAGGGTTGAGCCACTTCAGTCTTCGAACAGTGAGACAAATCCAATGCAAAGCTACTTGGTCATATCTTTTAATGATGAAAAAATAGGTTTTTGGCTTTGTTTCTCAAATACAGAGAGTTTAATATAGGGTAGTTCCAGTTGCCCCATTGATCACTCCATCCTTTGTGCTACTCCATAAACTGATTAGTTTATAATCACTGTTTGGCGGTTTTGGAACTACAAAACTGAACTGTAGCAAACCATGCCACACTGGTGCACAGGCTGGAAACTTGAGACAGTAGCAACAAAAGTCTCATAAAACATCTGGATGTTTTAAGATTGACAAAGTGATTAATGAGAGGCTACACTGACAAGTGGAAGAGCAAAAAGAGGTGAAGACCAGAGCATTACTATATTCACGAAGTGTTGTTCAGTTCAGCTGAAGCCTGGCTGCACATATTTTTCCCAGTAAATCCTTCACTTTAACCAATTACGATTCCATAGAGTAATTTCCTGTGTGAAGTTTATGACTTAAAACAGTTGTCCAAAGTAATTAACCTTGAGATGCTATAATTTTACACATAAACATTTCTGTGACTGTTCCCCATTCCAGTCTTGTATAGCGGTTTAAATAAAAATGCCAACTGTCTCTTATGTTGTGAGCACCAGACTTTTTTGGACAAACATAACATTCTGCCTTTTATTCTGAAAAATGTGTGTATTGGATTTGACTTAGATGTAATTTTAGGATAGTCTGGGCTTGCAAATAAGAAAAAGTGCAGGTATCTACTAAAGACTGAGAGAGCAATGTCACTTCTCAATTTTTTGTTAAGTTGTTGGTTCTAATCAGTATTTATATGGATGACCAAGTTTTCTTTTCCTTCTTAAGCTTCAGACAAAAGACTCTGATTTCCTCTCTGTTTTTTGAAAATTTTACCACCAATTTTCAGGAATGTTTACAATTTTATCTGAAAGTGTTTTCTTAAATAAGATAACAGTCTTTCATTTATGTGGATCTTGTTGCTTTTTCTGTATATCTTTTTCAATTGTCATGTTATTCGATTTTTAATGAAAAAAAGGATTTTTATGCATGTATACATATGTAGATAACAAAAATTTGTATATATACAGATATATATACAGATGTATATGTGCACATTGCAAGCACAGTTAAGGCAGATTTTTTTTTCTAAAAAGTTTGCATTTTAACAGACCTTTGAATCTAAATGTGAGAGTTGATGGCTGGCTATAATTTATTTTTTTATTATTATTTAATGCAGGTTCCTGCTATTCAGCAGAAAAGAACTGTAGCATTTCTAAACCAGTTTGTGGTTCACACTGTGCAGTTTCTCAACCGCTTTTCTACTGTTTGTGAAGAGGTATGTTTATTATTTTTCTGGCTGTTTATGTATACAATGAAAAAAATCCTAGAAATGGGTACCATTCACTTCAATATTTTTGATATAATACTGACAGCTTAGACCAAAAATTTACTATGCTTTCTGTTCAAGATTTCTCTTTAGTAAGTGCTTAAGACAGATTTTTTTTCCCCCAAGATATCCACATGAATTGCTGATTACACTACACTTAATCCCGTTTCCTTAAAGTTTTGTGTTTGGCACAATATTTGAACTTTTTGGATACATGGAATTTGTTTTAAGCTGTTCCATCTGTGGATATCTCCTTGTTTTGGAAGAAGGAGTCCATATTCCTGTGGTGCTGAGTCTATTTTGACAGTATTCCTCTCATCTGTGTTCTAGGATCTTGCATCAAAACTTACTTTCAGATTTTAGCACCTTTTATTTAAAAGTGTGATACACGAAGCTCTGAGTGTAGATAATTTTGATGTGGAAAAGACATTTTTAGCAAGTGATTAGTATGGAACATGAAGCAGTTGATTTTAGTACCTTATAAAAAAAGCGAAAAATAAAATATTTAGTGCTAGTGAGTTTTTGTGGTGAGTTTAGTGTCCATGGAAGTATACCAGACTAATAGGACTAGAGTTGTCCACTGAACAGGACAAGACTACTTCCTTCCTTGTAGAAAGGGTGTTTTCTAGTGTGGCTTTGTGCTTAACTTTTTTGTCATTAGTGGTTATATTTGTAACTGCTCACTAGTATTCAACAAAGACAACTATACAGCCCTAGCCAGCAGAGCTAGGACAGCAGTCAAATCCAATTAGACTAAGCCATTTACTCTCAGAAATTCTGTTATTTGTTAGTAAAGTTTAGAGCCAGACCCTTGACAAGTATAAAATTTGGCTACCACATCAACATATGGAGCTTCAGCAGAAGAAAAGTATTTTTTTCTAGGTTTTTAAATTTATTGGAATTTGATATGTGGGACAGTGCAACTGCCTGGTGGTGCTGTTTTCAGTTGTCCGAAACTCAGTTGTTACATGATCTCGATATTACCTCTTGCATATGCGCTGTAGAAATCAGAACACAAAGCCATCTTGAGAGCGCAACAACATGGAGTCTAGTTAATAAAACAGTTACTGATTAACCTAAACATGTTTTTACCTAAGAGACGAAATAAACTTTATATTTGAAAAGTTTTTTGTGTTTATGAAGTCCAGAAGTATTTTTAGTGTGAAAGGTCCCAGTGTAAATCAACAGAAGCAAAAAAATTCAAAATTAGGGCTGACACTATTCATGACTCTAAATTTCTTGGTTCTTGCCTAGTCAAACTGGCCTGTAAATTTATATAACTGCCTTTTTTTACATATTTGCTCTCCTTTCCCCAACTACATGTAGGGCACGTAGTTCCTTTCAATAGTTACTAACTCCTCTTCGTGAACAAAGAACTATGTAAACAGGTCAGTGTACTATAGAAAAAGACTAATTTCTGTCAGTCTCTCTTTACTTTTCCTAGCATATTGGTAGAGCTACCATTTTCTTAGGGTGTTAAAATTCTCCTTCAGAGCCAGCAGAATCTTGCCAACATGCCAGAAAGCTGTCAGTGGTACATATCTGCCAGCTAGTGTGCTAGCCAACTACACTTGGACAGGTCTGGTGGAGTATGGTAGTGATTAGTTAAGAGAGTGACAGTTCTTACAGAGTAATTTAGGAAAACTTTTTTTTTTTTTTAAATAAGAAGTGTCAAAACTTGATGGAAGTGTGCCTGGAGCATATAAAACTTCTGGTTAGTTCTGGCTCACTGCGCATTTTGGCCATACAGGACTTCAGATCACCTGCTGTATTTGTTATCAAATTTTCCTACTTTGTATTTGCTCTGTTACATGCACACACATCACACCTTCTCATCATCCACATCTGGAAAAAGCTCTGAAGAAAGATATTTTGGAAACTGCAAGAGTACAATGTGTTTACTATTGTTCTCTAGTTGCCCCAAGTAATACCCTATTAATAAGACTTTGTACATAGTCTTCATTTCTGTCAGTCACTTGGGACAACTAACTGCCTAGTAAAATGATTTAAAAATTTGAACCAGTGTAGCTGCTGTACTTAAGAAGGGATGCTGTTGCTTCATTTACTTGATAGTGTCATCATCTCATTCACTGTCTGCCTTGCCTCCAGCCGGTAGAAGACTAAAGTGATTTTCTGTAGCAAGATGTGAACTGTTTGTTATGTACAAGTGGCCTGTAAGAGTGTTCTCATGTCTTAATTGTTTTCTATTCCAGAAATTGTCAGCACTCTCTCTACGTATCCAGCAAATTGAAACTACACTCAATATTTTGGATGCAAAGGTTTGTATGTTTACAGACATTATCTTCTAACAGTGACAGCCTTCTAGGTTACATGAACTGGCTCTGTTTACATAGTCTGAATTGAGCCAGTTTTCATAATGATTTGAAGGAGCTAATACAAAATGCTCACATGGTGAATTCTTTCTTTGAATCCCTCACCACTTTTATTGTGTGACATTGGAATATGTGGTTGATGTGGAAGAACAGAACCAACACCGCATAGAGAAGATGTTGGTTTTGTCTCTGTTAAGCATATTGAACAGGAGAGGAGCACTTGGATCTTGAAAGGGCAACCAAAATACCTGGCAGTTTACTTGTCTTGATTATATTGCAATATTTGGTTTTAGGAAAATGGAAGTTTTCGTGTATTAAAATATGCAACCTCTGTGGCAGGATTGCAGTACAAAATTGCATTTGCCACGCAGACTCTTAATAAGACACTTTTTGCAAAAATATCTTTGTAAGTGTTACCAGATTGTAAGGGTTTCAACTGTTATAAGTAACCGGATAGATGCTTTGTAAACCTTTTGATCTTGAGATGTGACCTGGATTTGATTTAAGTGAACACAGATGTTTCTGATATATCTTCTTTAGCCAAAATGACAAAAGAATATGATGTATTATCATTCAATTTGCTAAAAGCAAAAAGAAGCAAAACCAAAAGAACATCCCATGTACAGTTTTAACTAATCCTGCTTTCAATAATGATGGAAGCAATTTCAGTTGGCTTTTCTGGGAGCAGGGATGGGACATTTTCATATTGTCAATTTCCTTTAAGTAGATGTTTGGCAGATTCAATATCCGTTCTCAGCATTTTCTTAAAAGAGTGAAAGGTGTAGAAAACTGCAGTATCTGTAACCAGTTGCCCATCTGTTAGATAATAGACCTGTTCTTGTCATGATTTCTTTTGCCATAGAGGAAGTAGCAGAGGAGATGGCTGATTAGTGCAGTAGCAAAATTCTGGCAAGCTGTTGAAGCTTTCTCTGCTCTGCATCCTGTCTTAACGGTGAAAAATCCAATGGAGTGTTTTGGGGGTTTTGTTGTAGAAGCCACCTGAATAGAAAAATCTTTTTTTTCCTGCCTGTCAAAATACCAAAACTAGTGGAAAAAAGTTACAATTTTACTCATGTGAAACCTACTTGGGGTATATGTGGTAAGGAGCATACTGCAGATTTTATTGTACATGTAGACTTGCAGTATGCTCATTGCTTATTGTGTGATGTTTTGTGCATTCAGTTATCCTCTATTCCTGGCCTAGAAGATGTCAAATTTGAAGTGTCCAGCGCAAATATGAATAGTGTTACAAATGGTCCTGTGGCACAAGCTACTACAGATCAACAGACAGCTGTATCGCCTCAACCTGAAGTAAGTAACTCAACGCAACTAATACACAGGAGGAACATACCTCTCCATGATACCTCAAGTTTCTGGTCTCATTTAAAATAGATGGAGGAAGCAAGTCTATTGGAAGAGAGCAATCAGTGGCAATAATCTAGAACTATGTTTTTCACTAATGAAACTTTTTTAGATTAGTTACTTAAAACAAAGAAGGGTATACCCTTTCTTGAATCTGTGGCTTAAATAATTATAGCAAACTCAAATCTAGTGGTAAATGCCTCTTTCCTCTTCTTCAGTCACACTAAAATATGAATGTGGATTACATCAGGTGACTGGGAATGTCATGATTTAAAGTAAGAGTTTGAATCACATAATTGCAACTCTTTTCTCCTTCCATGAGGATGTAAGCTTTCAGCTCAAACTGGAGTTTCTAGTATACTTTATTTTAAAGAGGTTATTGCAGTGATTGTTTTCTGTATATTATAATCTATGTACAGAAAATGCCAGCTTGTTGTAAGTGATCAACATTAAGATACTATCCTGCAGTTAGTTTTTTTGTTGGGTTTTGTGTGTAGTGTGTATTTGGTTGATTTTCTTCAACCCAGACTTAAATCCTTTGATAGCCATTTCACTAAGTGAGGCTTTTTCGCTCATTTGTGATGGAGTTCTTTCTCCAGTTTCCTTCTATAGTTTCTTCTCTTGAATCTCCAATTGCAATCTGTGCTTGTTCTCTTAGTTGATGGAAGTTGCTGTGGAGCAGCAATCACTGGAGTATTCTGCTGATTTTCCCTGCTTGTTAATGATTGTGATGCTAATTTGCAGCCAGCAACATGGGAGACAAAATGTACCGTTCACACTGCATGTTCCAGTCACGTTAGAGAATGACTCCCAGTTATTTTGTTTTCTTTAGAATGTTCCTACTCTCCAATATTGTAGTAGATAGAGATAGTTCTGGAAGGAGGTTTCCGGTGCTGCTTTCAAATAGCTATTGAATAGCAAACACACAGTTTTCTGTTGTCCTTTTAACAGTACTATAACTTCTTGTAATTTTTCAATTCTTTTAAATTAATTTCTCTCAAAGATTCTTTCATTTTGTTATGTTAACCTTTTGTAATGGTTTATACTAAAAAGTATATTTTCATAGCTGTATGATCTATATGAAACATTTGTCAGGTAATCAAATAAATATTTTGAGGAAAAAAGCATTGGATCACTGGGGAGATCACTGGGGAGATAGATCAACCTTAAAAAAATATTTTTTATGAAGTGAGAATTTAAATTTATTTCTCTTATTCTTTAAATACAAAAAAATTACCATGGGCTTTTATAGGCTCTTTTTTCACATATTGTACAATAAGAAAATTGTACAATAACAAAATTGTGACTAAAAGTTGTAATAACCAGCTACAAAAGAGCTGAGTTTTGTGTATTTATATATGTTGGAAATTAGTAGTACTATAAGTGCAGATCGGAATAATATTGATGTAGAAAGAGTTGCGCTTTACTGTTAAATTACAAATTTTATGGATTAAAATCTCTCTATGCTGCTAGTCTGCATACCTGACCATTAAAGCGTTAACTTTGTATACAGCAGAACAATATACATGAAGAAGGGTTACAGAAAACAGAAGTAGTAACAGAAAACGTCAGAACTGTGGCCAAGGATCCAAGATATGCCAGATACCTCAAAATGGTACAAGTGGTAAGTCAGTTCTCTTACCATTCTTTGGGTACTCCATTATTTTTAAGTGTAAGGTCACACAGAGCTCTAAGTGTACACTGGTTGTCTGAAGACATATATTGCATCAATATTCTTTAATCTATGATAGCGTCACAATATCTCTAGCATGTCTTCTCTAATAAATGAGTTAATGTAATTTACTTCTCACTCAGACAGCTTCAGGCAAGCTCTTTCTACAAAATTCTGCCAATATACTTGTGAGCTGAAAGTGTGAAGATGTGTAAATGCAGAGTGATATTAACTGGAGTCACAGAAGATACCACTGAAAGCCTAGTTATTCTGTTAGAATTGGTTTCATTCCCTATGGACAGATGTTATTACAGTTTGGTTTTGCTGTAGGGTACAAAGCATGTCTTTGCTGGTATGGTTCAGAGACACAAGAATTGCTTTACTGCTTGGTTCCACTTGAATTTCCTGTTATTCATGGTGTAGGTTTTGTTTGTGGGCTGTTGTACAGATGAGTAGGAAATAAATGAATGTAATCTCAGTATTTACATGAGTGAAAACTAATAAAGGGGTTTAAAAGTTGAATGGGCGACTCTTAGTGACATTTTTAGGAGCTCGTTTTTCACATAGTGAGATTGGAAGCAAAGAAAAAAAGTCTGTCTTTATTTTCAAGCTGTCAGTGGAAATTTTCCTCTGAAATGTATGTTATAATTCTGGAAAGTATGGCTGTGTCATAGTATTAGTTGTAACATAAGCAACATTTTACGAACTTCATGGTTTCACTCCCTCTTCGGAGCAAGTATTACGATTGGTCTGCTTGGCGTTTTGAATGATGTTCTAAGCCTTATTTTTCATTGAATCACAAATTGGTACTTCATAGGTAGCTTATTACAAATCTTTTGGAAAACCAGTAGTGGGGTAGTAGCATGGAGTAGAGCACTATGTTAGTATGTTGATTTCATGCCAGACTTCAAAGTGGATGTGAAAGTGCTGGATGGCCTCAATTACTTTGACTTTTTTTCTTGGTGACTGTTAGAGGATTGAGATCTCACTTTCCACATTTATCCTTTGTACTGGCAGTTCATGGTGACTCCTCTGCCAGTTGTAAACAGTATGGTAGGAAAGTCAATCTAACATACTACAAATTAATGTGTTTTTGTATTTGCCAAACTTGTCTTCTCATCCAGTTAAGTATTTCAGTTAGTGTTACTTTTTTTTCCCAAATCACATTTCTAGCTGAAGATTTGTTTGAACTGATCATTTATTTATTGCTTACAATATTTGTAGTATTTAAGAATTAGCACTGTGAAGACGTGTTTCTTTTAGACTAAATATAGCTATTCTGTGAAATAGTAGCAAACTCATTTCGATAGAGTGCAGTTAGGCATGCTAAATTCATATTTTTTAAACTATACAGTAATACTGAAGCAAATCTTTCAAAAGCAATGTCATATTTGTTACAATGAAAGTTCCAAACACTTCTATTGACAGTGTAAGAGGAGCAGTCAATGATTTCAGATAAATTTCATATTTCAAGTACAAATACTCTTACTTGATTTTAAACACCAAATGTGACTGCATAGATGCCAGGGTACTGACTGACCTGATACAAATTGATTCTTGCTCTAAAGACTGAAATTAAAATCAAACACGAAAAGTGCACTGATCTTCAGGAACTACCAGCACTGATGGTACGTGATCTCTTTCTGCATTATGGAGAAGCAAAACCTAATTTGCAAAAAGATTGCTCCTTGCACTGTGGCTTCTTCAGGATCTGCACACTTCCGAGCTGCAGGACCAGTCTGTGAGCAGGGCTAGTGTTCCCTGTGTGGTGATTTAGGTTATTTCAAATCTTAACTGGGCAGAGACAGCTGTGAGGGAAAATTAGTGTTGGCTTCTATGTTAGAAAAATACATCTGTGCCTTTTCAGTGGACCTGTGTGCTCAGTGTAGATACTGTTTAGACTTAAAATAGTTGTTCATTTTATTTTAGTAAGATTTAGGGTCACAGGAGTATTAGGCTCTGATTTCCCAGATTAAAATTTTAAAAAGTATGGAAGATAAAGTACGTGTAATGCCCTAATTGTATTATGAACAGATATAGGTACAATCTTATTTGTTTTCCTTCTGGAAAAAAGTTCCCTATTAAAGTGCATTTTGATTAAACTTATCATAGATTTACAAAACTAATCTTATAATGAAAGTACAGAGAGGGGTTTTTCTTACATATCTCAAAGCATACAATTTTGCAATAAAATGCTTCTCCAAGTGTTAATGTAAAAATAACAGTTTCCAATCCATTCTTAGAAGTTCATATACCAAGCTGCTTTCATTGAGAGCAAATATGAATTCTGCTTTGCCTGACCTGACTCAGTGTGGTTTTCACATGGTTTAAATTGATGCATAAATACTTCATTGGTGACTTCTGAGCTAGGGAAAGGAACCCTGTGCAATCCCTGTACACACGCAATCCCTGGTGTCCAAATCTGTACTAGAATAAATGAATAGTTTAAACTGTCATGAAATACTTAAATGCTTTCCTCTTTGTAATGTACATTAGTTGTGAATTACTGAGAAATCCTTTGTTACAAACTAATACCTCACTACTATTTGAGTCACAGTTTTGTCAATATGCCTAGTAGATTGCTAAAACTATGTACCTGTCCGTGTCTTATTCCAAAATGTTCAAGCGAAAGTCTTCATTGTAATTCTTTTTGTGAAACTACACAAGGAAAATACAGTAAGACAGCTAGAGCTTAGCTCTCACTTTGCCAGGTTAGCTACTGCAGCTATCGCTAATATCACATGCTTCTCTGGAACATTAGTCATGGCTGCCCTTTATTTTATCACTGTTTTACTTACTTTGGACAACGGATATTTGTCCTGTGCCAAGAGAACCCTACACTACTTCTCACAATAGGTCGTGATGCTTTTCCTGAGTTTCCTAGGCCACCAGTAGCTTCGTCTCTGCCCCTCCTTGTTCGTGCCCCCCTCAAGTCTAGGCATGCTGTGGTCCAGGTGGTATTTCTGATGGTTTGCAAGAGGGGATGATGGCAAAGTTGTCTTTGTCAAACAAGTTGTCTTTGAGCAACTCTAGTGGAAGCATAGGAGTAGTTGGTTGGAGTGTATCTCATAAGATGACATGGCTCAAAGTGTTCTTGGGTATGTGATCCAGGATGAGGGGATGTTTAGGTATTGCTGAATAAAATAAAACACAGAAGCTGTGGAAGGACTTGCAGTGAAAAACGGAATTTTCTTTTAACACATACATAGTTAGTTAAAATCTGGTCCACAAGTTATAGGAGATTCAAGCCTGACTGTACAAACACTTGTATTCAGAAGAATCACTTTTAAATTGTGCTTCTGTTCTGTCCTGTTTGACTTTTTCTGCATGCTTTTTAAAGACTTTTTCGATTTTTACCTTAAGGTGTTGTTCCAGAGCTGAAGCGGATGCACTTTTCCTGGTTTCCCTCTTTGGCTATACCTTTGGCATATCCAAGCTTTCTTCATCTTTCCAGTGCAACTTTTCTCTGCTCTCTCGATGCTACTTTGTGCTAACTTCAGCATCCTGGTTATGTCAGCATGAATTGCAAATATATCTGTCCATTCCTGGTTATCTTTCTGTAGATGTTTTGCCATAAATGTAAGAATGATTAAAAGGGCCTTTGACCTGAGTTGTTTCTCACTTCTATATTCATACTGATTGCAGCTGAGATTATCATTCCATGCTCTTGTTCAACAAGTGACATATTTAAATTAGAAACTGTAGCCCAAAAGATCCTGTGGAATTCAGTTCACCTGTTTGTGTCCAGGAGTTTCATATTATTTTTCCTCCTCCTACACAGGGTGTTCCTGTAATGGCAATACGAAACAAAATGATTTCTGAAGGGCTAAATCCAGATCTTCTCGAGTAAGTAATTTGTCACTTTCAGTAGGGCTGGAATTCAAGCATGTGCTTAAAAAACTTGGAAAAAAGTGTGCTTGGAAAAGCTTGTTTATTGTGCATCTAAATTACCAGCATTAAAACAGGTTTTGAAGTCTTCTGCGAAACGTGTTTTTAGCATTTTGTATGTCCGAAGAGGGTGATCAATACCAAAGGAGGAGGGATGCAAGCTCAAGTATGAGCTGTCTTTTCAGTATTGTCTAGTCCAAGGCAAGGCCCCAAAAACACAGAGACTGGAATATACATGGGTAGGTACTGCACCCTCCCAAACAGAAAGTTGCAGGACTTCACTGTTCAGACTTGAGAGGAATCATAGAATCATAGAATGGTTTGGGTCAGATGACCTTTAAAGTCCTTTCCAGTTCCAGCCTCCCTGCCATGTACAGGGACGCCTCGCGCCAGACAAGACTGCTCAAGGCCCCATCCCACCTGGCCTTGAATACTTCCAGGGAGGGGGCATCCACAGTTTCTCTGGGCAACCCATTCAAATGCCTCACCACCCTGATAGTGTAGAAATTCTTCTTGATGTCTAGTCTAAATCTGCCCTCTATCAGTTTAAAGCTGTTACCCATTATCCTATCACTACATACCCTTGTACAAAGTCCACCCTCTCCAGGTTTCTTGTAGGCCCTCTTTAAGTACTGGAAGGCTGCTATAAAGTCTCCTCAGAGCATTCTCTTTTCCAGGCTGAACAACCCCAACTCTCTCAGCCTGTCCTCATAAGAGAGATATTCCAGCCCTCTGATCATTTTTGTGGCCCTACTCTGGACTCCTTCCTGTCTCATGGGGTCTCAACAGAGTGGAGCAGAGGGGGAGAATTACCTCCCTCGACCTACTGGCCATACTTCTGTTGATGTAGCCCAGGATACAAGTTGGCCTTCTAGGCTGTGAGTGCACATTGCTGCCTCATGTTGAGCTTCTCATCAACCAACACCCAAATCCTTCTCTCCAGGGTTTCTTTCAATCCATTCTCTGCCTAGCCAGGAAATGGAAGGACTTCTTTCAAGCCAAGCAGAGGTGGTGCCATTTAAGAAAAATGATATAGCAGTGACGAGGTACCATTTCACAATGTGTATTTAGTGATGAGAAATCAAATAATACATTAGTAGCCATTTTTACTGGACTGTTTAGGTTCTTCCCAGATATTTTCTTCCAACCCTTCAATAAAAAAATGTCACTGTAGATTAATAAGAACAAAGTCTATTTTATTTCACTGGATGCATGAGGCACAACACAGTTGTTTCCAGATTCCCTCAGTAGATGGAGGGTGCAATTTGGCTTCAACATTGACAGCCTAAATTGAATTCAGCAGTTTGAAGTTGTGACTACTGATTGAACTAACCTGATGAGAGGACTACTAAGAATAGATGCTCATTTTCAAACCTCTTTTTGTGGACATAAGCAGACAGAATTTGTTAAACTGATTAAATTACTGACTTTCTTTTATACTATAACTACTAAACTGTTTGAAACACTTCTGCATCCTCTTCAGAAACTGTCAATATACTAGGAAGTGCACTTCTCCTTTCCAGTGAAGTCTTCTTTACATTTCGGAAAGGCTTACTCTGAAACTAGCAACTTGTTTAATAAAATAAATGAAACTATAGAAAAACTGAAGTATTGTCATATGTTGAATCACTTTGTCTCCCAGCTACTCCTGGTGTCTAAATAAGCCTAACATAGTTATTCCTCATTTGATGTTTTTACTGATTGAATGAGAAATAAGAAAAAGAACACAAGTAAGAACCTGTGCAAATCTGAGACAGGGTTATCAAACATGGTTTTAGTCTATGTGTGTTAAATGTGTTTAATTTCTTACTCTGCATTTCTGGTCCATACCTTTCTGTAAATGCTGCTGTTTCTTCATGTTTGGATGGATTTTTGTAGTACATAAAAATAAGATAATAGGTTAACATTTCAAAAGCTTCTTAAAAAAAAAGGACCTGCTTTTGGATTATCTGGTTTGGGTTAAGACAAACATTTCTGTGAAGTCAGGCTTATGGACTATGTTTGGGGTTTGGTCTTGAAGACCGTCTAATTTAAAGATACCATGCTGCAGACCTGTTTTGGTTTGAAACCTGTATAGCAAATCCACTTGGTTAAAAAAAGCTAATTATTTGATGAGGTGCATAATGCATAGTATTTTAAAGAGTATAGGGTTACCTGTCTTTTAAACTTTTTTTACTTTCTTGTCTCAATGTCATAGACTTTTTTTTAATATGTGTCTTGCCATTTACATTGCATTCTTTACATTCTTTGGGTCTTCAGTTTCCTTAGGCCTGCTTACTTAGTCCTGGTGAAAACTAGGAAATGTACGTTAGGCTGTGTGCTCAGTTGCTTACTGCAGACTCTCCCAGCTACTCGCCAGTGACTGAGCATGGTTCTCCTGTGCCTGCAGAGATGCTGATTATAATAATATGGAGTTCTTTATACTCTCTTCCTTTGGTTGTTTTACTTCTACTTCTGTTGCCACTCCTTTCTCCACTTTTTACAGTTTGAAAACTACTATTCTATCAAGATCCCCATTTATCTATTTTTAACGTCTGTTTCTTATCCTTCCTTTCTTGCCTGTCTACAATTCCAGGAGAGTTTGTCCTGCCCTTGCGAACTAAAGGAATTCGTTGCCATCTTCCTCTGCTTACTAGAGGAGAGTTTTTGCACCGGTCTCTCCACATCACATGTCTTTGCATGGTGTTTTTGTTTTGTCACTACCATGGCAACAGGGAATAATATTGTGAAGTGGTATTTGCATGAGAAAGCAAGTGTTTTTCTTACTTTATTTTGGAGGTGTGCAGGGGGGAAGAAGGGTCTCTTACAGTACTTCAATGCACTTCTCATTTTTACACCCAAGATGTTTAGAAACACTTTATAGGTACCTTAGGGATGTCCAACAGAGAAATTATCATAAACAGAACTGAAGCTGGGAAAGAAATTCTGTGTTGTGACACACAGGGATAAGTAACAACAGGACAAGTAATACAATTGTCAGCTTAGTTTAAAATGTAATCTTGTATTAAAGAGAGTAGTTAACTATCATACGGGAAACTAATTTCTGTGAAGATCATTCTTGTCCAACTATAATTGCATGTATATTTTCTGCCTTGGTTTCAGAATTTACCAGGCTCAGTTTTGCTTGTATTGTCACATCGTTACATTCTTAGGAGGGAGACCCCAGGCAGAGGCAGTGTCTTCAGTCAGTAGTGTGTGTTAGTCTTTAGATGGCTTGTTTCTCTCCCCTTCATCCCCAGTAGATTCCCTGAGCAAATGTTTTGACACAAGGTTAAGATCAATCTTGAATAGTCTCTTCAAAAGTAAATACAGGAGATTTGATCATTTATAGTCAATAAAAATCCCATGGCTGCTCTTGCATGTCAAATTTAACCCAGAGTTCTAGCCAAATTCCATTCTGAGTAATTCTTTGTTGCCTCTCTAAATTATCCCTGCAGTTTTAGTTGGATACAATATTGTTCATTTCCTGTCTTATTTTTTCATGTACTATTTACACTGCTTAATGGTGTACAGCATGTTCCTTTCAGCCCTAGAACCTCTGAAGATTGAAAAAAAAAAAATTTAATTAATCAGTATTGTCTGCTTTCCACTCTTTCTACAAGCGTTTGCCACTTCATAGTGCTCTGTCATTATTTCTGGTAACCTCAAGGGTGTGCATTTGGATTGATGTCTACAGAGTGTTGATGTCCAGTGTGTTACAACTGAAAGATAAACACTAGAAACTCTAAGTGAAGCAATACCAGTAAGGTGTGAGTTTGTAAACCATCAGTGGTTAATGTGCTAAATGTTGTGGATATAAAATGCAGACAGTTGTAGGGAAATGACATGCTGAGTTGCTTGTGTTCTCAGCCACCTTGTAGGATTTACAACATGGAACTTTTTTGGTTGCCTGCAGGACACCAGATGCTCCTGTGCCTGCCTGGGGAGATGATGGGAAAGCAGAAGAGAGTTCTGATAGTGAATCTTCATTTAGTGACTGAAGAGAATGATGTCGGCCTTTGGAAACCTATCCTGAGTGCTAATGTGTTTGGAGCTTTAGCAGACGATGGTTTTGCGTGGGTCACGTGGGTGATGTGATTTACCTGACAGCATCTTTAAGAACCAAGATCCTTTATGTTCCCTCCTAGAAAGTTTGAACAAGCAGCGTGTTTCAACCTGATCCTTTCCACCGTGAAGATTAATCGTGAGACCCTTGCAATTTTTATGCTGCATCATTTCAGATTCCTTTCTGATTCTTCTGAAATTACTTTGTAAAACTCTAAAAACTCTGCACCTCTAAACCTCCTGGTCTCTTAAGACTGCATTCTGGTCATTATTGGAGTTTCTATGTAAGACTTCTAACCTAAGTTGCCTTCTTTCTATCCCATAACATACAGGTGAAGTAACTTTTCAAAATTAAATTTTATAACTGTAATCTAATGAGCTGTGTTATTTCCTAATATATTATATTCTGAGGTGACAGAACAAGAATTACACAGAAGCCGTCTACCATGATGACTGAAAATTAGTGATGCTCTGTTTTTGAGAGAAACTAAAATACAAGTGAAAACTGTATTAAAATCCATTGTGAATCTGTTTTCAAAGTGTATACTGCTATTCAAATTCACATTAGAACCTGTACAAAGTTGTTAATAGAATTCCTGCTCTGTAGAAGAGTTGATTTTTCAAATTCAGGTTATAGTGGTATAGAAAGCTACAAACATTGTCTGATTGGTTTGAAAATGACACTGTGAAAGAAGCGACTGGGAGATTATTAAAGAAGTACCAGATTCTCACTACTTGTTCACTGTCACATGAGTCAATAGAAACCACATTCTGACGGCTGTTGGACTTACTCCAAAGGAGCAGTGGCTGAGCAATTTCCACAGGATAAGAAATCACCTCTAAATTGGTGCCCTTGCTGGTAATTCCAACAAAGAAGCCAAAATTCAGTTTATGTACTGATAAAACTTACCTTGCTACCTCTTGAGGTGTGCATTGGGGAACAATATGAAGAAATTCACTTGGAACCTGATTGGCCTTGACTTCTTTCCAAAGTGCTTGATCTACTGCAGGAGTGAAAAAAGACATTTCCTGAAAGAATTTTCTTTAATATAATTTGTTACACATAAAGTGCTTCACAATCTGTTTGGATTGCCCAGATTATTGTGATTATACCAGAATGCTGTGGACCAAGCAGTCATTCACTTCCTGATGTTTCACAAACCAAGAAAGACTAAAACTGAAGCTCTAGGTATATAAGTTTGTTAGCTTTTATGACTGAGTCATATTCCTTCTTAGTTATTGATGCCACTTCAGTAGGTTAGCTGCTTTTTTTTTTCCTGCAATTTAAGCATGGCTCCCATTTGAGTCCAGTAGACACATTTATGCTTTTCATAACCTGTAAATCAGAGTAATACCTGAATCCCTGTGAAAACATATATGCACTAGCAAATGTCTAGAGATGGCATTTCCATGATGAGTTAATTATTATTGAACATTTAAACAAAAATACTCATTAGTTAACACTTGGTAACTCGGCAGATGCTAACATATTAGCAATAAGTATTTAAAAAGTAAATGTTATAATGTTATTTCAGAAAGCATATATTAAAACACTGGTGACTTTTTGAAATCTATATTTGAAAACTCATTGAAGCAATCTGTATAATTAAAGCCTTGTTTTGTAAACTAAGGTTGTAGTTTTATTCCTATATGTTGTTTTAAACTCACTGAAAATTATTCTGGAGTCTCTGTAATACTTGTTTCTCAAACACTGGTTATGTTGAAGTATCAGTCTGCTAGCTGAAGGGGAATGTTAGGAAAATAGTGGACTGGAGTAACTAAACCATGTTAGCACTCTAGCTGCTATTCTAACAAGAAAACTTAAGGAAGACCAAAATTAATGAAAACTGTATGTCAATATTCTTGAACTGATATTGACAAGAATGCCATTTAAGAAGGGCTGGAGAGAGGATCTGGGGAGCTACAGACCTGTCAGTCTGAGCTTGGTGGTAGGAAAGGTCATGGAGCAGATCACCTCGAGTGCTATCATGCAGCACACAGGACAACCAGCTGATCAGGCCCAGTCAATGTGGTTTTATGAAAGGCAGGTCCTGCCAAACTAACCTAATTTCCTTATATGAAAAAGTCATCTGCTTGGTGGATGAGAGAAAGGCTGTGGGTGTAGTGTACCTGGACTTTACTGAAGTCTTTGACACGGTTTCTCACAGCATTCTTGAGAAACTGGCTGTCAATGGCCTGCAGCTGCTAGGTAAAAAACTGAATTGATGACTGGGCCCAAAAAGTGGGTAAATGGAGTTAAATCCAGTTGGAGGCTGGTCACGAGTGGTGTTCCCTAGGGCTCAATGTCAGGTTCAGTTCTCTTCAATATCTTTATCAATGATCTGGATGAAGGGATCAAGTTCACCCTCAGTAAGTTTGCAGATGACTCTAAGCTGGGTGGCAGTGTTGATCTGTTGAGGGTAGGGAGGCACTGCAGAGGGACCTGGACAGGCTGGATCAATGGGCTGAGACCAGTGCTACGGGTTCAACAAGGCCAAGTGCCATGTCCTGCACTTGGGACACAACTCCATGCAGTGCTACAGGCTTGGGAAAGAGCAGCTGGAGAGCTGTCTAGTGGAGAAGGACCTGGAGGTGTTGGTTGACAACCAGCTGGACACGAGCCAGCAGTGTGCCCGGGTAGCCAAGAGGGCCAGTGGTACCCTGGCCTGTAATGGAAATGGTGTGGCCAGCAGGACCAGGGAAGTGATTGTGCCCTTGTACATTGGTGAGGCTGTACCTCAAATACTGTGTTCAGTTTTAGGACCCTCATTAACAAGAAGGACATTGAGGTGCTGGAACGTGTCCAGAGAAGGGCAGTGAAGCTGGTGAAGGGGCTGAAGAACAAGCCTTATGAGAGACAACTGAGAGAACTGGGGTTGTTTAGCCTGGAGAAAAGGAGACTGAAAGGAGACCTTATCGCTGTCTCCGACTGCTCGAAAGGAGGTGGGTGTTGGTCTCTTCTGCCAAGTAGCAAATGATAGGAAAAGAGGAAATAGCCTCAAGTTGCAATAGGAGAGGTTCAGGTAAGATATTAGGAAAAATTTCTTCGCCGAAACAGTTACCAGGCACTGGCACAGCTGCCCAGGAAAGTGGTTTAGTCACCATCCCTGGAGGTGTTCAAAAGACAGGTAGATGAGGTGGTCAGGGATATGTTTTTTCCAACCAAATGATTCTATGTTTCTAAGTTGTGTAAGGAAGTAATGTGACTTAAAGAGTTTACTTGAGACATAGTAGTTAATTATTTTTTTAAATAAATGAACAGTGTTACCAAAACCCGTTTAAGAAGGTATGACTTCCATTGTTTATAATTTTGAAGAAGATTTTAGTGTAATTTTAGTCTGAAATAACTAAAATCAATAGTCTTTTATATCACTACAAATGTATTTTTATGGGAAATGAAAGCCTCTATCCTACTGTCACTTGTTATAATAAGGGATAATTAGTTGGTAATTACATATGCATATCACAGAACAACAATTTAACTAGTAGGCATGCTGAATTTAATTGTTTAAGACTTGTGGGTTTTCTCAGGGTAACTGTTTACTTTGGAATTTTGCAATCTCGGTAGGCTTGCAGAAACATTAAAAAATCATGCTTCTTTGTTTCCTGTCTCACATAAGTGGTGGCACACTGCACCATAAAAATCCAAGTATCTGAGCTGCAAAGATCCAGGGAGAGAAATGATAAAACCTTCCATGTTTACCGTCAGTACATAGTGCTTCCACTGCCTTTGGAACCTCTGACTGCATTAAGCTCCACTGTTCCTGCCAGTCTCATCTGCTAAACACATCCCCGTACTCCTAGGTTGTAGCCAAGTTCAATCAGAGATGTTTCAGTTTAGGGCACATGCTGCCACAAGAAGCTATTAAGTATGGGAAGGTTGGTTTGAAACTGAATTATGTCAGCTGTGCTGGTCCTCCTTGATCTACAGGAGTTTTCTAGGGAGATGGAGTTAACACAGAAAGTTGGAAAGTCCTTAACCACAAGCTAAACACTATAAGCAGAGAATATTCCAACTTGCTTATTATTTGCCATCTGTTTTGCAATAGGACATGGAGGGAATATTTCGACTGGGCCACATAGTAATCAGATATACATAGTGCTTTCAAGAGATGAAGTCCATTTTTTACGTGACTTCTAAAATCTTCCAACAGCAATGAGCTTTTAAAAGATGCAGTGTACACTAAAAGGTGTCAGTCATACACATCTACACAAACTTTACATGGATTTAAAACCATCTGCGGCGATGTTACAATTTATAGGCATGAGAACTACTTCAGCTTGTTGCTGGAAAAACTGAATGCATCTGTTAATGCTATGTACTAATCATTAATAAATTGCATACTCAGTGTTTAAACAAATTTTTTACTTTATCCCATCACCATCTTCCTCATTTGCAGGTGAACTGGAGTGTAGAATGTAGAGAGGTCAGTCTTTTAAAGATATTACAGGCATTTTAAATGCATGTAGGTGCATTGAGGCCAGATGTATATGTGTATTTATATAAGTGAAACCTCAAATAATGGTCAAAAGCAAAAACAACATCTGGACATGATAATAATTTTATGCTGAAGTCCTAGTTTAGCTCTCTTACTCATTAATCTGTTCCCTCTCCACTGTCCTGTTCAGCTACATTTGAAGAGAAAATTGATGGATCTTTTTCCACGCTGGGTCTCTTCCTCCCTCTTATTTCTCTTTCCAGCGTGTGTCATTTACATCAGGGATTAAGTGTATATTTTGACGTTCTGTGAAAGAAAAAAGTCACAAGAAGCTATAGCCTGTACTTGGAAAAAGAGAACATCACTAAGATCAGCACTTTGAGTTATGCATGATCAGGTCAATTTTTCTTTCCACGATGTTATGTAGCAAGAAATTGCAGATCATCACGGTCTTAAGCTTTCTGGGAATCCAGCTGTATCTCTGAAAAGTTGATGCAAGGTTACAGCATTACAATGGATTTGTCTGCAAAACAGAACATGTCTTTTCTTACTCTTCAGAAATCGTGGCAACCTGTTGTCTGAGATGACTGCAGGTCAAATGTCTACACTAATGCCCAAAGTGGTGTTCTCTTGATACTTTATGTGATGGTGTTTCCATTCAGAGCACTTTACAGGCAAGGCAGGAGCTGCCACAGTAGCTCAAGCGTGTGGCTCACTAAGTCTTACAGTTCAGTCTCTGGTGAAAAACAATACTTTTAACAGAAGGCATAAAGAGTACTGCAGTGCTCTGCTGGTCCCTTTTCCTGCCACCAAGATTTTACTCCAGCTGTGAGCAGAGATTGATGTTCAGTGCTAAATTATAACTTTGTTAGTAGTTCCAAAAATGTTTCCATTAATTCAGGAAGCTTTGGGTATTCCTGCCTTGCGTCTGACTGTGTAACTTTTCTAATACATTAATGTTTTAAGGAAGTTCCACCAGGCAGTTCGTTATGAGAGAAACTAAACAGAAAATAGAAATAACATGCCCCATACAGGAAATAATAATAACATGCCATACAGGAAATAAGTGGCAGAAACAAGCTTTGCATAGGATGTGTCTCCACATACTTATAATCATTTTGAGGAAACAAGTTTGAATGGGTATAAATTAAAATGCAGGCCATTGGGTGAGGACAGATGTAGCACAGAACACACAATTTTATGACAGTGTTTTTTTTTTTAAAGTTGTTTGAATCAGTGTCTTCACCTTGAACAGGCGGACTATTTTCTCATTCAGTGTATTTCCCATTTTCAGGTAAATGAGTGGAAAGGAAAATTCTGAACAAACATACTTTCTGTTCCCTGTGCATTAGAAATCCCTTTTTTTGTGCTTCATTATTGCCTTCTGCCCTGGTCATTGAAATCAGAAGTTGAAGTAAAGTGGATGCTTGGCTTGGGACCAATCAATTATTGCCAAGAGCATACATCCAACTGCTGAAAAAGACAGGTCAGAAGAAAGGGATTTGAGAGCATTTTTTTATGTTTATATGAGCCATTCTTCTTCTAAGTGATTACCATCAACACTTTAATAATCCTTGCGCTTTATATCACTTGTAGTGGTGAGAACCTGAGTATACTTTATTACCCTGCTGTGAAGAATTGGACCGTGCAAAAAAATTCTAATGCTCATTTTAAATGATAACTTGCCTAAGAATCGTGATTATCCTTTTTACTTTCAAACAAATGATTTCCCAAGTTCAGTTGACTCCATACTCCCAACAGATTCCATAATCCTGTGTGATTTCTTGTAGCACAGATTACACCATCTTTTAGTGGTGTGGGAAATCCCTCCCCAGTGCGAGTTAAACTGCTCACAATGAATACCTTACAGTGTTGATTTCTCTATCCCATTTCCCAACAGCTCTTTGAAAAGGAATACTTTTACAGGCAGAGGTGATCCTTTGATCTTCTGGATCCAGTTCACCTACGTTTAAAGTAGAGTAGAAGTCGGAAGGGGGATGAGCAGAGAGAATTAGGAGTGTCTTTTTCTCAGTGGTTTCATCATTTGCTTTTTCCTCAGTGCAGTGCTTTCAGGGAACTGCCAAATAGTAACAACAGAGGGGGGTTTTCCAAGTAACCTTGAACAGCATTGTCTTGTTTGCCCAGCATGATGTCTGGCATTGTCAAAAGCAAAGGGTGGGATAGGCGACAGCCAGTATTTTTTTAATAATGGATTAGGTGAAAAATGCTTTATCATGTGTTCAATGTGGTTTAGGGAACTGATGTCAAAAGCTTGCCTGCTTACACAAAAGCATATATCAAGAAGACAATTTAAAAGCAGCTGAATACAGTTAAAATATCATGGGCAGCATGATTATTAGTATTTTTCATTCTGTAACTTCTCTTGTGTCTGACTCCTCTTCTATTGTAAACATCAGTCTTTGTTATTGTTCTTCCAGCCTCATGGCATCCTTGCTCTTCAAACAACATTGAGTTGACTTTATTACCATAGTTTAATACCATGCAAGTCTCTCTTTTGAACTCTTCTATTTTATAGGATGACTCTAGGATAGCTTCTGCATAATATTTTAATTGTGGAAAGTGTTCCAGCCTGATTTATTATGAAAACACCATCACTTTGTGCCGTCTGTCCTTAGTTTTCCCAAACTTTTGGAACCTATTGGCTCATTTCAGTCACATTTTAGTAGGGGAGAGAGGAAGACATCTCAAAGATTGGGATCCCTGTGGATTTGATGAAAATACATTATGGGGTGAAAAGGAGAGATAATGTAATAGCATTTGACCTAAAGAAAGGCTGCATCCCTGGCTGATCCCAAGTGATTGATGTGAGAAAGTGGTGTTATGAGGTATCTGTTCATGTTTTTTCCCTTAAAGTTAGCCCCTCTCATCAACCAGAAGCCTTGAGACTTCACAGAATCACAGAATCACAGAACGGTAGGGGTTGGAATGGACTTCCGATGATCATTTAGTCCAACCTCCCCTGCTAAAGCAGGTTCACCTAGAGCTGGGTTCACAAGAACGTGTCCACATGGGGCTTGAATATCTCCAGAGAAGGAGATTCCACAACCTCCCTGAGCAGCCTGTTCCAATGCTCTGTCACCTTGTCGGTAAAGAAGTTTTTCCTCATGATCAGGTGGAACTTCCTGTGCTGCAGTTTGTGCCCGTTGCCCCTTGTCCTGTTGCTGGGCACCATTGAGAAGAGTTTGGCCCCTTTCTCTTGACAACTGCCCCTTAGATATTTATAAGCATTGATAAGGTACCCTCTCAGTCTTCTCTTTTCCAGACTAAGTAGACCAAGCTCACTCAGCTTTCCCGCATAAGAAGGGTTCTTCAGTCCCATGATCATCTTCATGGCCCTCTGCTGGACACTCTCCAGTAGTTCCTTTCTTTTCTTGAACTAGAGAGCCCAGAACTGGATACAGTACTCCAGATGTGGTCTCACTAGGGCAGAGTAGAGGGGGAGGATAACCTCTTTCAATCTGCTTGCTACACTGATCTTGATGCACCCCAGGATACCATTGGCCTTCCCTAGTTACAGCCCTAACTCATTTCTAGGGTCGTCTTGTGGATTTTCTTTCTTCAGGCAATGGGTCAATCAGCAGAACAGCTCAGCTCTGGTACCCTGCCAGCCAAATTATAACCAGCGGCAACCGCTGCGCTTACAGCCAATGGCAACCGCTCTACCCCTCACCTAAAATCTGAGGTTCACTAAACAGGGTTTCCATTGTTTCCAACAGATTTTTGTGAGCATAAGGCTATGGTCTGTAGCCCTGCTGTAGCGAATGTACGCATACAGCTTGCATGTTAGGTTCAAAGCCAGTCAGGCACATGCTCAGGGTCCCTAGGAAATCAAATTCTGTTCATTTCTGTGAAGTTCTTGCTGTAAGTATAGAGTTACCAGAAAACATTTCAAAATGTGACCAGCTTGGATGAAGAGAAATGCCATGCTTTTGTGGCAACTGAAGCTTTGGCAGAGAGGACAGGAACAATAGGACAGTTCTCTTTGAGAATTATTTGTATTGTGCTCGTGAGCAGACCACACTGTGCTAGTGTTGCGTAAGGCAATCCTGAGAAAATCAGGTGGGAGTAGAAACTTTCCTTTTGCTCTATAAACAAAGTGGATTGCATAACTGAACTTGTCTTTCTCCTTTCTGGCTGTTTTTTCCATTTCAGTTACTGTGTCTATATCGTCACACATATCAGCACACGCTCCACTAGCTGTTTTTTCCAGGATCTGCCTTTCCTGGGCATCCATCCCTTTGCTCCATTACCTGCTGTAGCCCTCCAAAGGACTTCCAGACAGTACAATCAGCCTCAACCACCAGCAGCATGAAGTATAGCTACCCATCTGCAGGCCCCAACTGGCTGCTGCACGGTGTGCTGCTAATTTCACCTCTCCCAGGGACTGAATTGCTCAATCTTGCCCAAGTGTTTGACAATGGATTCTTTCATTGGATGCCTTCACTCGGGCAGTGTGATAAGTAATGAACGTGTTGTCAGTACTGAGGTTCGCCAGACTATGTACAATGGGGCTCTGCTGACCCAATAACCTGACTCCAGGAGCCATGAGCCCCACCTTCTCCCTTGAGGGCTTCCTTTTCCCTGTTTTAAAAGATGTTATGATATTTTTTTTGGCTGTTATCTTTTAGTATGTCTCTGTTGGACATCTTAACTATCCTTTTAGCCACACACAGAGCACACAATCAAGCTATAGCCACAATTAACGTCACATCATCAGTTCAGGTACTGGCTGTGCAACTTTGAATGCCACACTCTGCCTTTTTAGTATGCATCTGTGCATCCTTACTGTGCGAGGTTCCTTATCACACAGGACTCATGCCAAGAGTGATACTCTGCCATAAGAGAGAAACTTACAACCAGCCATCATTTTGCTCGCTCCTTCCAGGTTTTGTATCAGTCATTTGCAAGCAGCAGTCCACCCACGCAGTTTCTGTCCTTTCACTAATAACAACACGTGCACTTCATTCTGAGCTAGAAGACAGACAGCATTTCTGATCTTACGTTCATGTGGCAGATTCAATTTATTGCCAGTCTTCACTTAATAGTTTCGCTCCATTTTTTTTCTCTGGCCTACGTATGAAAACACAGTGAACTGGAGAGAAAAAATAAAGCACTTTTTGATGGGTAACTTGATTGTGGACAAAGTCTTTGCCCTTAGATTTTGAAATTTTTATTGTATAAACTCTTCCAATTCACAAAAATTGCATCTGCATATACACATTCTCCCATACACATTCCTAACATGTTTACAGTTTTAGTTCCAATTTGCAACACTTCATTTGTTCCTGAGGAGTGCATATTATTTGTGTCCAAGACCCGAGCAAACAAAATTCCTTCAAATATCTTTCTGAATTAGAGAGATGACAGTGAAACATAGCAAGAGAATTAAATTCTCTCTCACTTAAATGAAAATTTTACTAAAGTTTGTTTTGTTATATAGTATTATAGTGGAAACAGATGATATTTGAAACTTGGCTTTGAAGCAAGCTTCCCTTCAGCCTCCACAGGCAACCAGTCATTACCCCTCTGCACATCATTTCCAACAGCTCTTTAGTGCAAATTATATCCATGTTTCTCCTCCAGACAAATTATAGTCACTAATCAAGTCATTCGCGTACCAAGAAAATGGTGTGTTGTCAACCCCAAATCCCATTCCTCTTTATAAATCCTTTCTTTGATAAAGAATTAAAAGAAATGGGGAGAGTATTCATTGCACTTCTTTCTTTTCTTTTAAAATATTAGGCTGGCTTCAGTGGAATCAGCTCAGCATATACAATTAGCCTATGTAGCTTAACTGACCCAAAGCACTCTGGCTGCTTGCATATTGCCCAGGCAGAGGGAGCTGAGGTTCAGCAGTACTGCTGACACTAGAGGAGCAACTGTTGGATGTATCTCCCCTAATCTGGGTGTTTTACAAAATGACTGTGACCATTTATCACATGTTTAGCTTGTTTTGATAGCTGGATTAAATTGTAAACAAATGATAACCACGTGTTATTTACGGCAGAATAATTTTGCTTTGTTTGGGTTTTTGACAGCATTTACAAAGTGTTTTATGCAACCTTAGTGACCTACATAAGGTTTTGGTCTACAAATTATAGTCTTTTTCTAAAAAACAAAGAGTTAATAAAACAGTTGATGGCAGGATTTGCTTTTAACCATAGAGGCTGATAATCTGATGGAAAAAAAACAGTACAACTTCTTTCATGTTTTCAAAGATCAGAAATTTCTTCTTCTGCTGTCCCAAATGCCTTAAAAAGTGTTTAGGCTTGTTATTGAAGTTTATTAGGTCATGGAGCGATAGCAATACACATTAGCATCCCTAATTTCAACTAAGTTCCCTTAATTCCTTTCATCACAAACCATTTCCTGGCTTCTCCTCACCTTGCTCCAAAGTGAATTTTTTTTTCCTTTGGTTTATGTTTTTTTGTTACTTAAGAATTGGGAAGAAGGGGGAACATTGTGGTGAAATCTTCTGTAAAATCACTGAAACCATTTCACCACAGTTACAGCTCTGGTCTATTTGCCTTTAGGCACAAGCCAAGATCAGATGGTTCTAGATCATCAAAGAAGGAATGGGGAAGGGAAAGCCACATAAAAGCGTTTCTCCTCCCTAGCACTTCCATTTAAGAGTCCCAGAGGGAAATCACAAATGCATTAGGTCAGCCTTACAAAAATCATCCTTTAACAAAACACTAGTGAAAAAAAAAAGAAACAAACCCCAAAACACTAGAGCATGCAATATCTGAATTATTTCATAGTAATGTTGGGAAAGTAACAGCTGAATAATTTTGTGGCTTGGTTGTTGTTTTCTAGATGGTTTTGTAAAGCTGCATGAGAGGGAACAGAAACCTTTTGGTTAGGGTTTGTAAATAGAACACATCCTAAGGCTGCTGCCTCTTTCCTCTTCTGGATCATTACTCTCTGGAAGCCACCTGTAATTCTCTTTGTAAATGGCTTATGCTGCATGCAAAAGAAGGAAGAAAGGAAAACCAAACCAAACCAACAAAACACCCAAGCCCTCAAATTTGCTGAACAGAACTCAAAAAAGTACGTATTTTTGTAAAAGTTTAATTTTCCAGGAGGGAGATCTCCAGTTTTGGTTCTCTGGTACGTGGGGAGATTTGCGGCTGCTTTGAGCACTATCAATCAGCTTCATTTTACTGCCAAGCTGACATACTTACATATAAATTGCAAATATAAAAACACAAGTGTTAATATTTTTCAGTATTTCTCTATGTTTTTTGTATGTTAGATGCACAAACTTTGCCAGTGAAAGGCAAAGGATTAAGTCATTAACAAAGGCTTTCTTTTCCCCATAGTCAATTCAGTCACCGCTTAAACAAAGGCTAAAATTGAGGAATGATTTAAGAGTCCCTTTCAGTTCTACTACCAAGTTCAGTGACTTACGGGCTATCACATTCTTCATTCCTTCTAAACCCTTTCTGCAAGACATTCATTTGCAAAAACAATCCCATGGCAATAGCAGAAAAAAACATTTAGCTCTCTAAACCAGAATGTTCGTACGTATTTCCCGAACGTATATCATGACTGGTTGAGGTGCCACCTGAAATTCTTTCTTGCTCTCTTACACTGTAATGGTGAACCTGAACGGGTCGCAGCAGCTTGAGTCAATTTTCAGCTCATGTTTCTTTCATTGGAATGACTGGGGCTCATGGAGAGGAAGACTGACCTTCTGCTCCTTCTGCTTTCTCTAGCTCCTTCATGATGCGCTGCCTTGCCCAATCATCTCTTTCCATGTTTCTTCTCATCCACTGTATCTGTTTCTTGCAAAATGGCACAGAAGTATTTATAAAAATTTCAGCACCACTTAGGACAGATTTTCAGACCTGCCATGTTTCAGCTATTGGGGCAAAATGTTCCACATCAGTTGCCCTTCTTGGGATGATTTATTTCTGAAAATTTTAATTCAAAATAGCTTCTTGAGAAAGTTAGGGAGAAAAAAACAGGGGTTTTTTTCTGTATTTAAAAAAAAAATATTTTTGAGAAGCTTCAGTGACCACATGCTCAGAGGGGAAGCCTTTGTCAGAGTGCAGCAAGGTCAGATTCCCTTTCCTTGAGAGAGGAAGAGCCAGGAGCTGAGGCTAGTGGCAAGGCAGAAGCAGGACACAAAGCTGTCCAGCACCAGGTGCAGTCCCACAGCCTCTGGGCAGGGTGAGTAGGGAGAATCCCGTGACTGGAACCACGTTTGACTGAGAGTCCAGATTACCAGGCAAGTCCATACAGATCAGACAGGTTTGAGGTCAAGTTGAGTCTGCAGTTCAGGATCAGGTCCGGAGAAAAACACCCCAGTTATTACACAATCTGGTGCTCACCAAGCATGTTCGTAGTGTGGAGGAAAGTCAAGCTAGAAAATCTTATCTGAGGGTTTTCTCAAAGAGCTCCAAGACCGGTGATTGGCCTCTTCAATCATCTCTCTCCTCCCAGTGAAGTTCAGCCCCACCACAACTTTACAACCTTTAGTAAAATCTTTGCAAGCCTAGTTTCCCGCTTGTACTGAGTGGGGATGGTGTCTCTGGCAGCACCCGGCCTCGCACCACAACACACCAGACCAGGAAAAATGCAATATCTTTGCACAGCCCTGGCCATTTCTGCTGCAACATTTTCTGTTAAATTCCTCTCAGCTTAAAAGCAAAACCATGAAAGCAATGGCTGCCATATACCACTGTCCAGGAAACATCACGAAATGGGAGGCTCTGTATGTAAATACAGAGCATAACAGCAAAATAAAAAGACAAATGGCAGTAGACTTACAGAGGAGCTTCAGACCGTACTGTCACACAGGTAACTTTCAAACTGGCAGTTTACAGCTTGTATGTTTATGGAGGAAAAAAAAAAAAAAATGGTTGCAAAGCCCAGTTTTGGCTTGAAATTTTAATATGTATAAGCAGTAATGACAGGGAGAAAAGGATTGACTCATTCTTCTTGTGTGGGGAGGGATAGTGTGGAAACGATACCAAATAACACCTAATAAAAAATAGGCAGTGGTGCATATAAATTACATGTTGGGAAGAGGTCTGGTAAAACTTTAAAACTTTTTTTTTTTGGCATTAATACCACACACCAAAAGGCTCTCTGAATATTGGAGAGGTTTCTAGAAAGAAAATGTAAAATTCCTGTTGTAATAAAAAGAAATAGTTTTCTGACAGAGCAGTAAAAAGGTGCAACAACAGATGCCCTGATAAACAGACCCAGTTGTCACAGGCACCTATAATGCATCCTCTAAACACTATTTTTCTGGCCAGTGAAGTGGAAAAATAGAAAAATCCAGGATTAAAGAAAATTGTGTCCCACTTTGAATATCTGGAGAACGCCTGAATGGTATAAACTGTGTATCTTGGCCATCCCGAAACGTACAGGCAAGCACTTGAGAGAATGAGTTAGAAATGCATTTCCTCAGAGTCGAAATTCAGTTGCAGCCTTCACTAAACTTGTATTTTTCCATCTAACATGCTTAGTGACTTGGATTCCTAATGAATAAAAAGATAGCACCAAATAATAAAACGCAGAAGTGATGACGTTTGTCCCATACAGTAGCGATTTTTTTCTAATTAGTTAGATGAAACCACAGAGACACTAAAATTTAGTTTGTCCCTAAAAAGAAACAATATAAAAATACAAACAAGGAACCTAGTGAAACAACAGGCTGGTATGAGTCTGCATCATTCATTGAAGACCTAGGGGGCCAATAGATTAAATTCCACAAATGCAAGAATGTTTTCCTTGTTTCTGTAGATATTTTGTGTTTAGCAAGCGAGTTCAATTTATTTGACAAAGTGAATGCTGAATGGAAAGATCTGGATTTTAAAAGACTTCAAAGTACTTGGAAGGAGATATAATTGATTTGTATGAAACTTTTAAAAAATGGTTTTGTCACATTCCCCTTAGAATACTACAAATTTTTATGGTCAGTCAGAAATAGTTTTGTGGAGCTTCTAAGATTGCCTTAATGGGGATATGATGCATTTCTTACTTTCTATGTTACACTGTGAGATGTTATGGCTTTCATTTTCATCCAAATCCTATCTTTAATTAAAAAATAGGAATGGAGAGACTCCTATTGGTTCTACACACATAGCTTTTTAGATGGGAGGTGTCTCTGCCCATGGAAGGGTTTGGAACTAGATGATCTTCGAGCTTCCTTCTAACCCAAACCATTCTATGATTTTATGATTCTATGATTCTATAAATTTATACTTAATCTAAATGCATTTTATTACCAAAGAGGAACTGAATGAGATTCCAAAATTTTTCTTATATTTAAAACGTGCAAATAGGAAGTAACGTGTTATGTGATTTTTGCCTATTTGAAAAACTCTAAGTCTTTCCAGTCACTATTAACATCAACAATAAGATCAATAACCTCTGCTTATTAGCTTCCCTAGCATCCTTAGAGTAAAAAGACTTGTCCTTGTAAAAGCATGAATTGAATTGCACACTTGAAGTCATTTCTGATTGACAAAGTTCTACTCTCTTTGCGTTGTTTCATTTTCTTGTCTAGTAGACGATTTGCAGGCATGGGAGAGAAAGACCCCAGGAAAAAACGCGTCTACGAAACAGTGTGTTGCAGATATGAACTTTCCTGGGTTTTGACATCACTTGCTCTGACCATATACTCATCATGGCAAGACAGAAAGAGAGAGCACAACTCAGACCAGCATTACAATTGTTCTTTAAGGTCCCCAGTAGGTATGAGTATAGATGAAAGTAAGAGCTCCCATTGAGAAAAAGCTTTGTCCCACATCAGCACATGTGTATGTGTGGCCAAAGGGTGGCTGCTCCAAAACTTTGCTTGGTATCACCTGCTTTAAAACAGCAGTACAATCATACTTGAACTGAGGCAAAAGCAAAGATATGCTATCTAAACAGAAATTATCCTGACTCCTTCACTATAGTTGGGCAAATATATGACAAAATATGAAGCGCCAAATATCACAAGAAGCAGGACCTTTTCTGCTGTCAGATCACTGTAAGGAACTTTAAAAAGATTTAATGTTAATTTTTCAGTTTTGTTTTCCTTAGATGTCCTGACTTGGCAGCATTCAGTTCCAAAAGTGTCTGGTTTTGGTACAAATGACTCATAAATAAAACTTACTGTAGAAGCTTTAAAGCTGGTGCGTAGTTTTCCACAAAGCAAAATCATGAGGAACTTTTTCTCAAAGTGGTAACAAAAATACTAGAGTAAAAACACTGTGTAACTGGGGGAATGAGATGCAAGAGAGTTAATCACCTTACCTTAGAAAGCTAAAGTCAAGAGGTGGGGGTTTTTTCCTTTTTTTTTTTTTGCTCCTTTATTGCTTCTTTTAAAGGCAAACAGCCCAAAAAGTGCTCAAAAATCACTTTCAATCCAAACTAATTCAAAATTTAAAATATTTGCATTCCTTCTTGATGGTTTGAATCACAGATACTAATCATGGATTAAGGACAACTGTGTTGAGAAGTGCCAACAGAAATGTAGCAGACTAGTCAGTAAGAAAGCTTTAGTAATAGGAAGAGAATCAGTTTTTACTTCTTTATGGTAATAAATGAAGACTGAAAACAAAACTTTGTATAATTTCAGATTTTCCACATTTCAGACCTTTCCAGCCAGTTTACAGTTCCTGTACTGTGCTTTCTGCTAAAAATAACAATAATTGCCTCCCACTGATTTTGATACACCAAAAGCAGGGAAAGTTGGAGTCCTCCTGCCATCAGCTCCTGCTGGAGCTTCCAGAGTTTTAGCTGCCACGTGGTGTAACGTGCTGAGAATAGAGCTGTACCTGAGATTTAGAGCGGAGTCGTGCCACTCAACCAAGCTAAGCATTGCCAGCAAGACACCAAAAACTGAGCAAGCAGAAACAGGAATGGGAGTTTATAAGAGAAATCTTTATAAGAATCTTGCACGCCAAGATTATTGTAGTGACGAACTGAAGTTAGGATGAGGGCAAGAGTAAAGATGAGGGCAACAGTAAAGAAGACAGTTTTTTATCTTCCTGGTCTACCACAGTGGACCCAGTTTGGGATTTTGTCCCCATTGCACTCAGCTTTTAGAAAGAGCACAAGCCTTTCTGCCATGTGGGAGCCTGCAGGTGTCTGCCACAGCCACCATTCTATAGTATCCTGCTGGAGACAGACCCGCGTAGGCTTCCGTCTGGCTCACAGCGGGCAGCCCACTTTTCATCAGCTGCTGCCGCCAGCGGTTTGTGTTTCCTGCTTCTTTAAAACCACAGCTGAAACCTTATTTTAGTGAACTAAGATAAAGTAAATGTAGCGTGGTTCCATCCTTCCTGCCACTGTTAGGCTGGCCAAACATGGAAATACCTGTCCTTCTTCATCCGCTGTCAAATCCCACTGCCCTTTAACTTGAAAAAGACAAATATTCAGAGCGCAAATTGCCTTTCCAGTCAAATGGAGTGAATTACTCAAATTCTCATTTGATTTCAGCTTTCATGTTTACTGATCTTGCAACATATGAACATTTTGGAAAAACACTATGTAAACTTTCACCATTTTTTTAAAAGAAATTATGTAGACAGTACAAAATAAAGTCTGTTTTCTCCAGGTACAGCATTGGTCACTTTTGAAAAATTTGTCTCATTTCTAACTTTCCTGCAGGCAATTTGCAATAGCTGATCACATGGCAATGACAAAAAAAAAATACTCTTCCTAAACTACATGCTGTAGATTAAAGTCAGTGTAATACTTAAATGACTGCAGAAAGAATTTGGTTTTGTGAAAAAAAAGAGAAAAATTAATTCAAGTCAGTAATAATTTAAAAAGCTAAACCAATAAACTATTGTCAACCTCCACGTTTTGTCTATGATTGCCAGGTGCCTGGAGCATCAATGGTCCTGAGGGTGGCTGTGGATGACTAGTGGTCCACAAATTCTGCAACTGAAATTATGACAACTTGTAACTCCAATTTGGCTGCTACATGAAAGGCAGAAATATGATATCATTGTACAATTATTCACGTGTTCTTTGGTTTGGAGGGAGGGTGGTTTTGTGTCCAAGGACAACTGACATTCTGGTTGTTTCCCTGATGAAGGAGTGTGAATGAGGGTGGTATCTGCAGCTCAGGCTAGATATCGATTTACTTGGATACAGGAATACTGATGGACTTGACTTTCCTTTGAAACCTGAAGAATGCTAACTCAGCATTGTAACAGCTGTGCCTCTGCTCACGTTTTGTACAAACTTTGTTTTGCATTCCTGGGCCTGACTGCTTGTTAGCTTTGTATTTATTTTACACTTTAAAGTTCATGTTACAAGATAGGTGTTCCTGCCTCTTTATTCTCCACTTTGTTATAAATAAACAAATCTCAGCATCATGCAAAGTTCGTTGTGTTTGCAGTTTGGTTTTCTTCATTTTGTTGGCCTGCCTCCAGAAAAGGAATAAATACTTTTTCTTAAGTTCTTGCTTTTAGGTGTATTCTTTCAGAATGAATGCACTTGCCTGTCCAAACTGTTGCCATTGATTCCTCAAAAAGCTCAGAGTGATTCCTGTAAAGACAGCTTTCTTCTTTCATCTCTTGAGATGTAACCTGCTGTATGGGTAGTTAAGGACATTGGTATTGCTACAAACTTCCTCACTCTCAGGGAAGACTTTAATTAATAATAATACTGATATAGTACTTCTCTATTCTAGTCTTTTTGAATTTTGGTGCAATTATATTTGAATTGCTGCAAGAACAGAAGTTTTGGTACTGAATGGTATTAGGTGACACATAACAGCCAGGGAGAATTTCTTCATTGCTACTTCTACCCTCGTGCAGTAAGACTGGGGGATCTGTTTTCTGAACTAAGGTATTAGTTACTCCTCTCACAGGTGAAACCTCGTGCCTCATGAACCTGCACAGCAAATGTGCTCTGTTCTGAAACTGTGAGAAAGCTAATGTGCTGGGGAAGAGAGAAATGTAGCCGTACTCTTTGGGATGCTTTCCTAAATAAAGGAAAGTTCTTTGAAGCCCATGTGCTTACTAGCCTTCAAAGGCTCCATCCACGTGAATATTGAATTTTTGCTGCCCTGATTAGCTCCAGAGGACAAGGTCTAGCAGCTTTGGTCTACACACATGATTTTCCTAGCCTAATGTAATCACAGCATAAGTCTGGGGAGCTTGCTTTTGCCATCAGCTCTGATGTACACTTGATTTTTTGTTATCTGTTCTCTAGTTCTCTGCCCTCATGGAGCATGAAATCATTTTAAATCCAGGATTAATTAAAAAAAAATGAAAGGGGAGAAAAAAAACATTTGGAGACTGTTTCATGAAAACCAAGACAAACATCTACTGATTAAACTAAATCAGATGGAGGAGTATCAGTCATTTAAATGGATGTTATGCAAAGGTTACTATTGAAACTTTACATCCAGCTGTCCTTGTGGTTGAATCTGGATACATGACCCAGATCACATTTGTATAGTTGTGTTTGCTACCTAATGAGGTAAGATATGTTTTTTGACACTATTCCAACAGCAAGGCCAAAGACAAGGTCACATATGTAGACTGGACTGGTAAGGACAGCTGTCTGAGACTTCTACATCTGCAGCCTGATGAATGCTAAAAACTTAGCCTACCAGTACTGCTGGGCATTTCAACAACTGTTGCCATAAAGGTATCAGCAAGCTCTTTGATGAAGCCTGCAGTGTTTTGGCAGCATGTAAATGAGCACAAATCTTAGTTTCAGCTCTAGGTTGTCTTGCAAATGAATATGTTTTTATCAGTCTTGCTTTATATGAAGCACTATTTCTGGGTAAGAGATTGGAAACGATGACAAATGGAGTGCCAGTTGTAGTCATGTAATTAACTCAGTGTGTCTCGGTGGATAGTCCAGGGCACATGGTGCCACCTAACCTAACTTCTGCGATGGCCTTAGCATTATGCCATTGTATGGTACAGACAGTTATTTCTTTTCAGGAGAAGCTAATTTTTATTTGTCGTTTCACAGCAGTGCACAGAACTCATGGCCAGCCATTCAAACACACCTAAGCTCAACTATAAACATGTATGTGTTTGTAGAACGAAGGACAAAATTTAGTTACAGCATTCAACTGTTGGACGGGTGATAACAAACCAGCCCAACTAGTAATATGTTGGCACTGAGTAGTTAAATAGTAGATAAAGGTAGATTAAAAAACTTAGTCTTTCAGTACCCACTGCTGTTCACTGCCTCATAAGCAACATTCAAAAAAATTAGTAAGCAGGAATTTTTTTTTTGCAAATGGCTCTTGAAAGCCTTTTCAAATTAGTTAACACTGAGCAGATAAGCATGACAAGAACAGAATGAGATTTAAATCCAAATGAAGTTGAAACATTCCATGGGATTTTGATGGTGTTGAATGAGTTCTCTAGTAAGTAGCCTTTTTAACACAGCTACTGTGTAGCATGGTTAGGATATCTCGTTTTCTTCCTGAGGCCAAATTTAAGTACCCCCATGCTCCTTCTCTCCAATGAATCTGGAAAGAGTGACTACTGTGTAGCCCACTGCTCAGTCTGGTTCTTAATTTCTCATAATTGCACCATTATCACCCATAAGGAACCCATTAATGTGGAAGAGGTTTTGAAACCAAAATCTCTGCTTTCAGAGCCCTAATCTAGGAATGCTTTAAGGGTATGTGCCAGCTTAAGAATTAAATTCATTTTGATTCTGGGAATCAAACCACAGCCTCTGAAAAACAATGGAATTCATGGCTCATTCCAGAAAGTTAAGCAACAGCCTTAGCTATTTGCTAAAACAAGGCTAATAAAGTTTGATGTAACATCAAGGGAGCTAATTCTGATCTAATAACAATAATTGTTTTTTGAGCACTTTAGCCTTAACATGAACAATTTCTCACTTCGTAATTTTCCTTCTAAGGGCCTTCTTTTGGAAAATCCTGAAGGCAGATGTCCTAATTAACAGGAGACCCCTCATATTCTGCCAATTTCCAGTTATGTTTAAGCATTTACTGATTGAGAACATTTCAACCACAAGGCAAAGAATCCTCTCTTTCTGTGTGGCATGCTAGATGTCAGTTGCAGTAGAATCTGCAGATACACACTCTGACTTAAGGCTACCTGGGCAGTAGTTTGATGGACTTAGTCATTCCTGCCTCCCAAAACATCACTGTCCCTGTTTAGAAGTAGATGTTAGGTAACAACGAGTTGTATACAAAGCAGTGTGTTTTGCAACAGAGTTAAGTGGCAGAGGAAAATTGTAGTTCATACTGCATCCACAGAAGAATTACTGTGAACAATATGGAGAATCAAAAGCAGTAGCAACCATGAAATTATCTGAAGAGAATGAACATTTCAAAATGTGATTAGATTTGTATTTCAGATTTAAGAGGATTCATTACAAAAAAAAACTCCCATTGCTGTAAACGTAGTTGCAAGAAGTAGCCGCCTACTCCAACCTTTATATGCAGCCAGAAAATAACATAAGCCTAAATCATTCCAGTTTGTCCTAGCATCTTAAATTGCAGTTTTGATAAGGGGTGTTAGCGAAATGAGTGGGGGGAAGATGACACCAATTGATATCCTTTAAAAAAAAGCAGTGTTAAAAACAAATTAAAAAAAAAATACCAGGGAAAAAAAATTACAAAACTGGCTAGATTTTCTGAAAGGAACTTGCACTAGAATTCATGTCCTGTTTACAATATCTGCTGTAAACTTCAGCCTCTATAGCTTCCTGTTCATAACCTGCACAGTTCTGGTGTAGCTCTACATGGCCAAAGCAAAACTAGCTCTGTGTGCCTGTTCATGCACAGCGAAAGAAGACCTCAAGTGGTAAATTAGGTTGGTTTAAGAACAGGTTTTGTGATTATACTTCAATTAGTAATGAATCAGGTAGACTCTTTTCAAATTTGTGCAAATCTGAGAGAAGTTGGTTAAAAAATATTTCAAAATCCTAGGAAGTTAAAGGCACTAAAGTGGCCATAAATAAACGTTAAAGAGTAAAACTAGATGTTGAAAAACAGACTCCCCAGCTATGTTGGACAAGAGCCTACAAAAGCCTTCAAAAGAATTTTCTTCAAAACACTATGAAAGTTAACAGGAAGCGCTCTATAGGAGACTTCATGATAATGATAAGATGTTGTTTGGCACTTTCTGAATAGTGCACTCCCTTGTTTAAAGAGAATGATACTGACAGTTCACGATAGCCCAAAAATAAGTGATCGGGCAGCAACAAATGTATGATAAGGAGTGAGTTCACATTAGCAATATCTTTATGTTAAACAATGGATCAGTAGCAGGTTAGCAGAACTACCCCCCTGTACAGAGCATCTAGGAGATGAGAATTAATTCCAGAGGTTTAGTTTGATGAAGTACAACAGCACCTTTGATTGGTCTGAATGTAGCTCAATATAAACACAGATAACAAAAGCCTTCTCTGCCTCTTTCTGCTGGAGTCTCTATCCTCCTTTTGATTGTAAACAGATGTTTTAAGTCTTCATTACATATTATTTGATGGGTGGTTGTTTACCTTGTGGCTCTTATAGTTGCATCAGTGTAGTTCCCTTTCCTCCTCCCCATATCAGTGCTGGTCCTTTAGACTCACCAGAGGTTTGTAGTTTTGTATGTTTCAATTCCAATTTCACTGTTTTTCTTTCCTTATTTTATTTTACTATTTTTTATTTTGTTAATTTTCAGTGATGAGCATGAGACTCCTGACTTAGGTTTCTGTTTTCCCATCTTGTGATGTGAAGGGCTGTTGTTCATTGACACTTTGAGATGTACTTCAGCCATCACTTAGCTGCCAGAAGTAGAGAATGAATCACAATCAAACCCTCCTTGCACTCACAGTGGCACCCTTTTCAGAGTCCTGAAATGGCACTGGGTACAGGAACAGAGCATCACAAACATCTTTCCTGCGTAGCTCATTCCTCTGTGTTTCACTTCAGAGGTTCTGTTCCTTTCCTAGTTCTCTCATTCTGCATTCTCTCGTTCTGTGTTCCCTATGGGACTGTAAAACAAGCTGGTGCCTTATCACCAGAAACTACATGGAAACTTTTGCAAGCAATCACACTCTCCTGTTACCACAAATTCTACACTGAAAATCCACTGATGGAAGAAATCCTCCTGGCTCTGACTAATCCACTACAATCCATGAGCAAATACCTCTTATCCAGGACCTGTGACTCTAGTTATAATATAAATTTGCTCCTAAGAAACCTACCAAGGTATTGATCTTAGCATCCGGAAACCGGGAAGAAAGTGCTTCCTGCTCCCTCTATGTAATGTGCTGTCATTTCATGTAATTGATTGTATATTCAAGTTCTTGATGTTTTTCTCTGTTTTCACTGAAGTCAGCAACAAGTGGCATGTTCATTTCCACAGGCTTTGAGACAAACTCTTGTAGCCCTGTCTTTCCCTTTCCTTCTTTTTCTGTAAGAGAACTTGCCTATTTTTTTACCTGTTCTCTCAGCTTCTAAACATTAGATCTATTTCTGAGTCTCAATGTCTTGAGAGTAAGTGACAAATATACAGGTGAACTGCTGATTCTGGCAAAAAGTTACTTAAGTTATTATCCCAGATGATGAACCTTCCCGAGCTCCCTTTGAAGAAAATGGAGATATCATTAGTTCCTGTTTTACCGCGCTATTTAACTGCTACCATGATTTATGAGATGCTTTCAATAACCCAGCCATGATATTGCTCAGATTTTGGTTTCTGAGATTTCTGTTTTTCCAAAGCCTAGAGGTATGCACAAAGGCAGTATTTCCATTCTTTATAGAAACCCAAGAGGGACTTATCTGTTCCCTGTCCTGAGTTGAATGCTTGATGTACAGTGCTTTCTGCTTACTGAATTTAACTGGGTGATTTGAGAACCAACCTCCTTTCATCCTTCAATCCCTACTCAAGAAGACTCAGCAGTCTGCAAGACTGCATTTTTACTCCAGAAATTGTTTTTTATTTGCCTATTATTTGTGCATTTTTCCATATTGCATTTTTATCTGACAGTGCAATGAACAGTTTCCAACCCTGTCTTTCTTTAGTTTCCTCTCACTCGTCTTTAGTCCTAACATTGTTAAATATTTTTGCAACCAGAAGGTATTTTTGGAGTCAAAATATTGCCATGACTCTCTGTTTTCAATGGCAACTCTCAGTTCTGGCTGCCGTCAGCAAACACAAGATGCCATGTAAAACTGCAAGTTGATTTTAAAAAAATCTGATTATATAATGTTGTACCAATTCCTTTTGGTTGAGATTCCAGGAAAGTAGCTATAGGGATTTTGTATGGCCTATCCTAAACAGCAAGTATGTTTTAAATTCAGTTCAAGACTAAAAAGCTATGCTAATACAATAATAATGTTTAAATTTTAAGGCTTTTTGGCAAGGAGAGGTACTGAAAAATGTCATCTTCACCCTTTGACAGCACTGGCAAACACCCTTTAAAATCTGCTATAATACTATAATTACCCCAAATATTTGGTTTAAACACTTATAAGCTAACACCAGCCATGCCAGCTGTAGGCAGGATCTCAGTTGAGAGTTGATTTTGGTCAGCAGTCAGGTCAGAGGGCACCTATGACTTACTACCTGCATACGTTTAAATTCCCCAGACATCAGACTGAGACCACAAAATGGAGGAAAGTAAGGCTAAATTTGTTGACTGTCATGAAGAAAGATGATTTCTGGAACAGAATCATAGAAACCACATCCTAATACTAACATACTAGGAGAGCCGTTTGCCAACACAATTTGTGTGAATTGAGTATTAGGTAACACAGAAGGACAGAGGACAAAGGGAGAAATAAGAAACGGCGCCATCTCTGTGCCCCCAAAGCCAAAAGGAAGCCATGTCAATGGAAAGCTTCCACACTCCTGAGAAAATGAGTGCTGGCTGAAGCCTGACTCCTGATTCCTCAGTTGCTGCTAACACTGACACCGCTACTTGGGGACTTTTCAGATCTCACCACAGTGCGATGACCTTTACACCTAATATCTTTTGCATTGAGTTTTGAATTAAATGTTATTAGTGGTTTAATCAAAACAACATCATTTTGCTGTCTGCGGTATCAGTTCTGATACCTCAGGTCTAAATGTATTGCATTGAGCACTCCCTTTCCATTCCTTCAGTAGGGGAAAAAAATGGGTTAACCCAGAAGAAGCAGAATGTCTTAGAGCTTGATATCTCCTTCAAACTGCTTAGAGAGAAATTACTTATTTTCCAGATTCATCCACGAGGTTATTCTGCTGACTCCAGAAGCAATCTAGGAAACATTCCCAGGCTCTATGAACAACGTATGCACTTGCTGAGCAGAACAAATAATAATAATTAAAGCCAGTAAAAGGCCTGTAACCTCATTTTAGTCAATTAAAGGTAAGAAGATCATCTCCCCTTTAAGTTAAAACTCTTATCTCTTCTTGAATTTGGATCTTCAAAGATTAAGTCTATAGGAACAGAGTGATATTTCATCGGGGAATTTTTGAGCATTACATTTTTGTGTTGAGATCAAGAGCCACAGTTAAAATATGTTCTAAGCAGTAAAGACAAGATTGTCCTAGTGAAAGTTCAAATCTGTTCATAATTCTATTTACACATTTTAAAGAAAAAAAAGCCCACAAATTGCTGTGAAGAACTATCCTGGGGAAGAGACTAACTATCATACAAAATAATATTTAAGGTAACTCCAGAACAACTGGAGTTAAATCTAAACAACTGGTCTTTAAATCTAAATAAATTAAATATACCACAGAGTACTAGAAAAAAACAGAACCAGCCTAGAAATGCTGGGATATGACAAAATGTAACTGTGTAAGCCCTTGTTTCAGATCATTCAATTGCAGTGTAGTCAAGTTTTTTAACTATCTACACACTGGGGGGAGTTGGTTCATTTGAACAAAAAAAAATCCTTCGAATTGTGGTATTGCTCAAGAATTGCATCGCTCTGTCACCCACAAATAAATAGAAAATAGTTCCAGCTTTAGCTAAAATGATAGAAAAAAGCCTTTGTGTACAAAGATAAAAGCTAAGGCTCACTAGTCATCCCCAAGAGCTTTAAAATTAACTTTAAGTCATTGACTAAATTTTGTGTGTTTTCCACCTCTATGAATCAAAATGACACAAAACAAAACCCCTCTCGCAGAGAGATGACCTTCTCATACCTACCAGCCTCTATATGGGACACTGCACACTTGAGTGGCACCTGCTGTGGCCACCTTAGCAAGCTGATGTTAACCTGTGCTACCACCACTCTCCTTCTTCCCATTGCCACAGCAAAATCTCTTGAATAATCCAAACTAAAAGAAAAAAAGTCCATGAAAACTATCTAACGTGTTTCAACTATTATTTGGTGCGGTGCAAGAGGAAGGAAAGATGCCTCTTTGCAGGAAGATCTGTCAGCTGCTTGTGTCACTATTAAATGTGTTACAGAGAGATTATTCCTGCAGATATCATGATGAAAGTCCAGATGTTCACCAGAGAAACCTTCTTTTAAATGTACCTTCTCCATACAACTAATTTTATGAGTGTGTGTTGGGGGAGGAGTCATGCTGTAGAGGAAGAAGGTTCTGCCATGTTACAGGTGTTTATCAATAACAAAGCGTCTATGCTTTGATAAAGCACCTTCTGTACTATATTTAAAAAAAATACATGCAACATTTGATGAGAGGTTTTAGAGGAATATCTATGCTCAGTGTGGCTTATTTAAAACTGAGAATGCTGAACTTCCATAACTAGGTAAAATAATACATGTTTAGAGGCCTGGATTGTTGCTACATTTCACAGAAGACATACAAAAAAAACTATCCACATATTTAGTTAGGCAGGGATGTAATTGAAAACAGACCTAGTATATGTAAATAAAAGTGGATTTTAAATAGATATAGGAGTTGCCTTTGATTTTTTTTTTGCTACCTGACATGTCACAGATTCTGGATGCATAATGGCTATGATTTTGAAATGCTAACATCTCATTCTTTTTATATTGTTATTCCACTAAAATAAGGTCTATATTGTCTTTCGGAGTGCCACTGCAAACTGACAGAAGTCTACTGAAGCTACTGATTAAAATATGTCTTCTTTGTAATAGGGTAGGAAAAACTTCCCAAGAGAAGTGGCTTAATAATAACAGCTGAATCGCAGCTTGCACCACTGCTAACTACAGCAAGTGGTTCCTTTTAGACAAATTAATTTGAATATTGAAGTTGTTATGAAACTACATGTTGCAGTAGCAAAACGTTTTTACTGAGATTAAGGCAGAAAGGAATGGCAAGAAAACTTAGATCTGACTTGTTTTTCACAAAGGCATAATAAAAAAAAAATCATGTAACTAGGTCTCCAGATGACTATTAAAACCAGTTAAAGCCACCTACAAAACTATTGCACTTGCTAGCAGCAACTTCTGCCTGAAGGCAAAAAATAAACTCTGATCATATGGTCTACTAGTGCCATCTATTGTGTACAGGGAAAAATACAGATACCAAAGGCAGAAGCTGCCTATTTTCCTTTTAAAATGAGAGAAATGCTCTTTCTGCGTTACAGTACCAATTAGAAAACACTATTAAAGCACAGGAAATCACTCCTGTTTTTTTATAAAATACAGCAATTATCATAATTTATATATATTACAGCAACATGTAGGACTTTAACCACTGTCAGGCTTCATGATACCAGTACTGTTTGTGTAGGTATATATATGGACCACATGGGTACACACACAGACACAGTGAAAGACAGACCCAGCTATGACAGTTTTACTCAAAGCTACAGAAATCTTAAAAATTGAAACCTATTGCAACTTCCTTCTGTTACATAAAATTTCTCCCAAATAAAGGGACATTAGCTCATTGTCCAAGGAAATTAACATCACTCCTTCCTAAAATCCAAGCACCATGCTGCCTTTCACCATTTCTTGGAGGAGAACAGCTCTTCCAGAAAGAAGATTTGTAGTGGACATTGTAAACTATTAGGATTAGCTCACTGACCCCTGACACATTGAAATCTTCAAGTAGACCCTACAAAACCTGAAGGCTTATGAAAATGTGGCATCAATATTGAGACTAAGACTCTATTTACAGACCAGTTTAAAGTGCCAAGATCTGAAATGTCTTTACATACTTCATACTGACATGTCCAAAACTTAGTGACGTATATTACCATAATCCCTCTAGTCTGCATGAAACTTTTGCAGCCATTATTACCGCTGAATAATAAAACCCCTGCCATCAAGATCATTTTACTACTATCAAATATAGGCTGCTGTCAGAGATAGGGCAAATGGAGCAGATCAGAAATAAAAATTTGGAGTACTTCATGAGAAAATACAAAGGTGCAACATATGATGATCACTGGTTGAGCACACTTGTGAGAGAAGAGCAGAGAGAGCAACAGTGTCGTAAGACAATGTGGGGTTTAGGTATTTTGACTTGATCGAGTTTCATCCTTACATGTTTGGAACTGTGACTAAGACTGCAATAGTAGTATTTCATCAGCAGATGAAGCTGCAGAACCTAGAAAAATGAAACTCTACACTTTTGGAAGAGGTATAGCAATGATGTAGGATAATCACGAAAAATAGCTGTCATGTGATTTACTGTAGTTTATACAAAAGAAGTTTCTGAATCACTCATGATGGGCTGACAAATAGAATACGTCATGCAAACAGAGTAGATGGGAAAAATACTTCTAGCAGAGCTCCCAACAAAAAATAACTATTCCTTGTTGCTAAGAAATATGAAAATACAGAAAAAAAGGGTCTGCTGCAAAGGAACAGAAGAATACTGTGACAATATCTATACTAACCTGTAGAGAATATTTGATTGTAAAATATTAAATAGCATTATTTAGCAAGAGTCATCCACAGCTAAAGTGGCACAATTTGGTAGAAGAAAATAATTTTCAATTGTTTGCAACATGTCAACCCATATTTCAACTGAAAAATAATTAGGAACTTGACTGAGAAGCAGCCTGGAGCCAGAGAACAATCAAAGTGTTCAGTAGTTGTTCACTGCACAAATGAAAAGGTAATAATCCATTGTCTCCATTGTGTGTAGATGCAGTTTATATTTTTAGCCTAACAAATTAAATAGGTGTGAACTTGTTTTAGGACATGACGATGATTTAATGTTTTCTTACTCTTCTCTCACCTTGAAACTTCTGAAATTTATTGTGGTGATTTCCTGCCTAACTCAGAACAATACAAAGCATTCTTTTCCTGTTTAAGTGTACTTGGATTCACTCTAAAACCACACTAGTATTAGTTAAGGCCAAACTTCAAGTTAACCTAATTCTTCTATCCATGTAATGGGTTTAGTAAATTGACGAGCTCAAATCTGATATAATTTCAAATAACTAATTCAAGCTCCTTATATTTAGTTTAAGAAAGCTAAGAATAAAAGCAATAAAAGGACAATATACAATGCACTAAGAAATAGGGTCTTTTCTTATTTTTGTGGTTTGTATACATTTTGTTATGAGTATTTCTAATCTTCACTTGAAGAAACGTGTACCCCTTGGAGGATACCTAATCAGTAAAATATAATCCTTGCATTTAGTCAGTATAAGATTTGATTTTTAACATTATTGTAGCTATAAACCTCTCCAAGATAACATGAATACTGTGGAAAGCAACTCTTGCATCGAAAAACATTTTTACTCTTTTATTTGGAAGAGTTTATAGAGAAAGCATGGACTCCTTAACTTGTGAAACAGCTGAATTTAATACAGCTTAAAATACACATTAAAAGAAATATCAACATATGACTAGTCTTAAGACATCACTGTCAAAAAACACCCTTTTTTTATCTCATAGAAAACTAGCAAATGAAAATAATCAATATTTCTGCATAAACTGTGACAGACCACAGCAAATGTAATTTTCAGAGAACTTGATTGATAGGCAAGTGGTTAATGTGCTAAATGGAGGTAGTGAATTAGTTCACAAAAGGTCTTTTTGCCTACAGGTACTTGCAACAGTTGACTTTTCAATTAGTTCCTCTCCAGGTCTTTCATTACAGAAGTAAGTTTACAGCAGCAAATACACCATGTCTTCACCACAAAAGCTCTACAGAATTTTTATTTTCTTCGCTTTCAAATATTAAAAAAAAATCATACATATATAAACAAACACCTGGGAATTACTGATGCCTCTTCTTGTTTTCCATTCACTCCCAGTGACTTTTTGGAGGACTTCTTCATTCCATTATTGTAAGTTAAAACACAGGGTGGAAAACTTCTCTTACCAAATTACAGTAAGATATCTCTTTAGTAGATTGTGCATGAATGTAAATTTACTTTCTATTCCCACTTCAGTTTTAAGCAGTGCATAAAGGGGAAAAAGTGGTAGACTTTTATAACATACATTGCAGTGGTGATTCAAAAACATTTTTAAGCAATAGTTTAAACTTCTCTTAGGATTGGTATTTGTTTACAGTTGTCCACTATCAGAGACAAGTAGCATAGTGTTGCAATTGACTAAATCAAATTTCAAGACTTGAAATAACTCAGAAGATCAGAAATAAAAATTTAGAGTGCCTTATGAGAAAAAACAAAGGTGCAATATATGGCATTCATTGGCTGAGCACATATGTGAGAGAAGAGCAGTTTAAGATGCCCATTTTTGTCAACACCTTGCTCCACAGTCCTTGCAACATAACAGAGTGGGAATTCAGCCTTAGTGTTCTCCACTATTGACTTTTCTAACTATTTCCAAAATATACTTTCTCAACTTAAAAAAATAATGTTGCTAATCAGACCAGAAGAAATTAAATAGTCTGGATATGTCCAAAACAGAAGAGCTGAGGAGATCAGTCTTTCAATAACTCTCAAGTGCTTTTACAGATTGCTTCTACTACAGTATTTTTAACATATCAAACAGTACAAAAATTACAAAATATTACAAAATATTACAAAAAGGTATCAGGGACATTGCTGTGAGTTTTAAAAATATTTTAGCAGTTGCTGTTATAGGTGTTGCAGAGTTCATGGCATGGGTTCTTTACAGAACTTTGAAAATCTCTGTCCCTCTGCAATATTTTATGTAAGTAAAAAGGAACCTAGAGTAGTCATATATATAAACACAATTTTCTCCTCTACCAGGAGTCTTCATGTATTTCTGTAGATATCCTTAAAGAAACTCTCTAAAAGAAAAATAAAACAAGGTCAGCTTAAGATAAATTAATTTTACAGTTCTGTGATATAAAGTAGAAGGTCATTAAACAAACAAAAAATTACATGAAATACATACTGTGAGAAATAAAAAACAAAAAGAGAAGGCTTATTTTTTAGAGTTTTGGCAGTTGTTTTTTCTGAATTAATACTTTGGCTTTTTGTGAGCACTGGTGAGGACAAAAGGAGGATAGAATCTAAAAATATTTTGTCATTGTCAAATACTAACACTGGATTTCATGCTGTTTTATAGCCTTTAAATCAAAATTCTGCAATTCTATCTAGTCTCATTCCATCACTTTCTCTTATTTATTATGTTCAAAGAATTTAGATATAGTTGTTTCCAATGTTGAATACTTTGTGACTTGTAATCTGAAGCAGACGATTTATAAACTCATTTAACTGCTCTGAGGACTACAGTAACTGTCTGCAAATATGCATCACCAAGGGAAGAGTATGACGTTTCATAAAACACATGATACCATCATATAGGCAGACATCAGAGACTGATGGACTGGCAATAAATACCTCCTCCCCAAAATGGTACATTTAATGATATATTACATTTCTGAATAGTACTTCAATATTTTTGTCGGTTTTAGAAGGCAATTATATGCCTTTAAGATAATGTATTCTGAAATTTTAAACAATTACTTTTTTTTAAAAGACCATTTTGTTCTGCAGAACATAGCCATTTTTTTTAATAAGGGAAAGCCCCACAGATGTGGTCTATTCAGTACTATCAGTCGAAAATAAATGGGTGTAGAAATGTTTGCTATTGGTTAGCAAAATACATGTTAACTCCAAATCCTTAGTTGAAATTTGATTTCTGTATATGCTTATGAAAGTTATACACCGATTACATGCAACTATTAACCATTCCCATGCTGAGGAAGCATGTAAGTGAAGAAGCAAGTAAATTAATTACAAAGTTTTACATGATCTGATATCAAACTTTGATTTTACACCAGAGGATTTAGAGGGTCCCCACTATTTTTGCTGCTCCCTCCTCCCCTCCCCAGATTTTGGATATGGTTTCCAGCAATTTATCACAGCACCAACTGGCTCACATATGTGATCCTGATTATTGGTTCTACAATTACACAGGAGCTTGGATCTAGTTTTCTGCTTTCTGGGACTTGTGGGAGGCAATGGAATATAAAAAAGACCTGTGCATGAGGTATGACATCTGCAGTTATTACAAGTGAGATAATTCACCTTTGTAATTATGGTATAAAGCAGCAGTTCTCACTCTCTTCTACCTTAAGCTCTCCATCCTCACAAAGTTTCAACTACTTTATGGGGGAACAGACATGCAGAAGTCTGAGAAGGATAAGGAGGCCAGGATCCTCCTGATACCGACAGTAACATCCAGGAGGTTTTGTCTTCAAATCTCCACAAGGCACCTGTCATAAGCAATGTTTCTTTACATTTTTTTACAAGTTCTTTTCCCAAAATTGAGACTCACCCATTGGTATTTTCAGCATTTTGCATCCCTGTACTGAACAAAAACCCCTTAAAATACTACAGCTAAAAGATCCTGCGTAAACATCAAGTTTATGAGGCAAAGCTTGAGAAAGTAAGTTCAAGGTATACCTTTCACAAACCATACAAAACTGTTTTCTTTTTAACTAATGTAATATTCTCTCTTCCTCAAAGTCAGGCTTCAACCATCACCAGATCCAGCTAACCAAAGCAGAAGGTTTTCATGTCAATACTTTTCAAAAACTATTTTATATTCTTTGCACTGTGAGGGAACATATATCAAACTATATAATTTCTTCTTAAAAATCAAACATCTATGGTTTAAATGCACTGGATTATTATATAAAATCCTCCAAGAAGAAAGAAATTAATTTTTAGTTGCATCACTTATGTTAGTATTATGTCACCTTTGGAGGGCTTCTTTCTACAAAAAGTTTGGTAAATAAGTAAAAGATAACAATTTACTAAATAATTTTCAAGACCAGATACCTATTAAAGTATTAAATTGATCTATAAAACTAACTTCTATGTTTCAAAACCCAAGTGAAAAGTATTCCTTGGGTAGACAGAAATCAGTTCTATGACCTATAAATTTTTTTTCTATATAGCTTTGGTGTATCTAAATGAGATAAAGAATAGTATTTTTCAATTGCATTTTTTGTTATACAAGTCATAGCACTTCTTAATCACTTCTAAAATACAGAGATACCAACCTGAAAATCTCTAATGAATGTTAAAAAGAAGAAGATAAAACCAAAGGCCACTGTCCATTCACAGATCGCACTCAGAAAATGGTAAGTATAATCCTGATAGCATGGGACATAAAACAAGTTTTCAGATAAAAGAGCTAAACAAAATAACTGTGGAGTGCTATAAAAAAAGACATTGCCCTCTGTAAATTCGACACATATTCTAAGACTTACAATCTATCATCCCATTACCCTGTTGTATATAAGCCAATTCAAATTTAGATTTTACAGAAAGGTAAGTATATTTATCAAGGCTGCATATGTTCCATTTAGCAATGTCTTGTGCAATAACACAAAAAATAGTACAAGAAAACTACAATTAGAACAAAATCAAAGCATAGTTTGAATACAATTTGGACCTGAAAAAAATTAATTCTTATGTGAAGAATACCAAAGTGCCCATATTAAAAACTTTTACTCAGAGCCACTGAGTTCAGTATTGTCTCTTATAGTAAATTATCACAATGTCTTAAAGTGGAGGGCTATCCCTGTATGAAAGTTCCTGACAAGACCTTTGTTTTTAAGTACACTGTAACAGCAAACCTGTGTCATATGACACAAACTGAATGTAAAGTGTTTCATAATATGACATCAACAAATATGCCACCTGCTTCAGTAGAAATCTTTTCTCATCCTTGCATCTCCAGTGAAAGAAAAAAAAAAACAAACCAACCCAAAAGGAAGATATTTCTAAGATTACCTAACTTGTTGAGATTTATCTCAGCTTCCTTGCCACCGTTTGGTTGAAGCACATTTGCCAAATTTGCTTTTGTTAAGCTTTTCAAGCAGGATACACTCTCTATACTAGTTAACTTTTTTTTTTAATACTTTCATGTGGCAAAGTTTGTCCAAAAAGAAAATTTACCTTTCATAGTTATCATTATGAGAACACTAAAATAATTTCAGATACTTGATATTGACTTTGGTATGCTTCAGAGTCGACCCCCAATGTTTATCACAAAAGTAAAGATTATTTATTCAAGAACAGTAGAAAAAGCTGAGAAAACTAATGTTGTAAAAAACCTCAAAAACTTCAGAATGAAATTGGCCCAGATTTGTTTCATGTGTGAAGTTAACTTTCAAGAAGTGTGACAATAAAAGGAAGTGGAAAACTCACTTGCAGAATTATTTTTTTTCTTTACAATTTATTCTACAGGTAACTTTCATGTGCTTGCTTAAAATCAAAGTTTAACTCTGAAGATTTACCCATCTGTGACAAGTTCTCTTCCCCAAGTGGCAGACATTTTTCTAATGAAAAAATAAGTGGAAACAAGCATTGCATAAATCAGTGAGATTTCACAAATTTGCTCATGAAAATGTACTATTTAAAGTCTCTGAAGTGTTTGTAATACTATACACTTCTAGACAAGCATAACAGCACACCCCATATAAAATGATACCAGGCAAGTTAGCTACCTAATGAGATTTTACCTTTTCACCTGGAGTCCAATCAATTTTTGTCTTGGAAACTTCTGAAGCAAACACAATCACTGTGAAAAACACAGTGTAAAGGAAACTAAAAGTTTAGTGAGTAATAATGCAAATATCTGCTTACAAAACCAGACCTTATCTCCCCTCTCCGTAACACAGGAGATCCTGAGCAATCAGCATATCAAATCAATGTATCAACAAGACAAGTAAATGAAACACATTGTTGAAAGGTAACTGACAGCAGCAAAAAAAACAAATTTCTGCATAAATAAAGGTTTCTGTGTGTACTTCTTCCAAAGTGCAGAGGGTAAGGGGAGACACCACTCCAAAACGTAGATCACATTCATGATTGAGAACTGTGGGAGCAGAGTCCTGCATTGTTGGTAGGGGAACCACATTGGTTTCCACTGGTCCACAGTAAGTGCCTTGATACAGTGGTACAACTGTCTTACAGGACCGGAGTCCTCTTTAAAAGCCCTTTCACAGCTGCTGAAGCAGGCTGTAGCTGACTGGCTGATGTGATGATCTGCTGCGACCACTTTTCAACACTGTCAGAGCACCCAAAGCCCAATAAATCAACAGGATTACTAATTTCAGCAGGCTGTGGGAAAAGTCAGTGTGTTTACTGTTTCTCTAGAGAAACCATCTAATGAAGACAAGCACCAATCAACATGGTCCAAAGTATCGGCTTAGGTTTGAGGTAAATCTTGTGTATGCCAACTGTATTTTGTATGTCTGTGTGTTAGGTTCCTTATAGAAGCAGCGCCCCTCCTTTGCAGGTCTTTCTCCATACCCTCCTCCAAATGAAGGAGGCTGGAAAGTTAACTAACTAACTTGCTGAGATTTCTTCCTATCTGAATTATCAGAAAGACACCGGGCCATTAGATTTAAATATACCACTGAAAGAAGAGGTACAGCTTTTTTTAGAAGGACCCTGAAACTCATCTTTATGCTATTAGTGGTGTCTCAACATGTAATAGCCGTTATTATAACAGAAATACAGAGAGCTCTAAGCAAAGATTGTAACATTTTCATCCTTTATCAGCAATAGTTTAACTGAAAGTGAATGTCATGAATGGACAAAGGGAAAACCATGAGATAGACACACCGTAAAGGATACTGGGAATGAATGCAATGCATGATATTACAGATATGGCCATCCTTATGTGACACATAACGTATGTGTTCCATTGTGGACAGGACTTGTAAGAGATTATAGACTGAAGTGTAATGTATACAACACCAGAGCCAAATGCCACCAAAGCTCCTATGTCATGGACACAAGGAACAGCCAGCTCCTGGAAAGAGAAACAACACAATGGTTAGCCACTACTATTTGTACAGTGGTAATACTCAATGAGCCCTGAGAAGGTGGTAGCCACAATATGCTGTAGGAAAGGCAAGCAGAGGGAAACGGTCCCTTCTCCCAACAGTCTACGCGGGGAAGGTGAAAGAAAAAGGAGAAAGGATAACTCAGAGAGGTAAGCTAACCATGTCCAAAGCCACCAGGTCAAAGTCCTTTCCCGTGTTCCAATAAAAGAGTAAATCAATTTTAGTGCTGTTCAATAGCTAATCTAGTAGCAATTAATGTTTCCACAAACATGAACTGGCTTGTAGATTTCTTAAGAGCCTTCTATACATCCTTTTTCCCTTTACCTTGATAAAGATTATTGTCCTTTTGCATTGAAAGCCTAATCTGAATTTATGCGGCCATACTCTTTCAAGTTCTAAATAGTGATTTGTACAGCTCCATTCCCCACTCTCCAGTGGCCAGCCACCAGTCTTCAGAAAATAAATCAGCAAATCACAAATACACTTATTACAAAGTTATTCCACCTTAGAACCCAAACCAGACAGGTAAGTTAGTTTTGGAGCTCCTTTCTGTCACCAGAGCAGAACAAAACATATGCTATAATCTGACTACTACAGTTCTTGTTTGGTGATTCATGAAAACACACCTACATCCTTTCATTATGCATATTAACATCTTTCCTGCCTGGCGGCCACTGTTTTCTTTCTCTTGCAACGGTGACTATGTTCACATGCTCTTTTAAATTCTTTTTTCCTGTGCTTTTCTTTGTACTTGCTCCCTTCTATCCCTCTGTGATGTATAAAGTTCTGTCAGATTTTAAAGCAAGTTTCTCACAGGTATTTAAGTGGAAACTCATATGTACTTGCATTTTTTTTTCCTCTATCCCACTTTTTGCCTTCCATATAGGAATGACAGGATTTGTTTTGGAAAGCAGTAGGCAAGCGTTAATTGTTGGCTTATGAATTTAGTCCCACACACAACATAGAGAGCTTTTCTAACGTGGCTCTCACAATCACTCCTATCAAGCTGCCACAACTTCCTTAAATAGCCCATCACACTCAGCCCATATAGAACCTGGGAAATATTGCTGCACCTGCTATGGTAAGCCTCTGAAACTTTCTAGTCAAAAACAGGAAGACCTTTCTTTAACCATGTGTAAAAACTAGACCTGCTAAGACCTGGGTTTTCACTTTGCCTCATTCATTAAGAGCTATGTGATTTTTCCTTCCATATCCAATTATCTTCTTAAATCTAACCCTCCACTGTCTTTCATTTCTGTATTTCAAGCATTGTGCTACATAAAACAGAGAACACTTTATTCATGACCATTACTTATTTTCTCAGAAACCCTTTTGCTTTTAGAAGACACACTCCTAGTGTTTTCTCTCACCTTGTTCCTCACTTTTGCTAAATATTCAGAGTCCAATACCATTAAAATTCCATGCTACCTACCAGATCTTAGTGTGAAAGAATATTCCTCACAACTAATTTGGCTACTTAAAGGACTCATCACAAGTGGTACTAGATCTGACTAAATAAAAACAAACCTTAAATATTTCCAGTACAATTTCACACTGAAGCCTTTTTAACAAACCAGATATTTTGCTAGGGGGAAAGAGAAAATAAACTGATCCCCAAGAGTATCAACCAGCTCTACTACAGTACTCAGGTACGTTGTACAGGTAGTGCACATGAATACGAATTTTCTACATGACCCACTGATTAGAGCAGGGGTGTCAAACTCACAGCCCGTGGGCTGAATCCAGCCCTCCACCTTGTTTTATCCAGCCCGGCACCTTGTTTCTACCCGGTGGCAGCGTCGAGCTCCTTGTCCCCTGTGCTCCTGACAGCATCGGTCACGTGTGCAGCGGGTGATGTGCGTTACGCTGCAGGAGCAGGAGAACAGTGGGAGTCGTGAGTTTGACACTCCTGGATTAGAGGAACTAGACTGGATGCCAAAGAAATAACTTCCAATTCTAGCTTTGCTTTTGTCTCCAGATCTGAAACAATCACTTGACCTTGAGCAATTCTCACAGTCTTCATGTCTCAGTTCTTCTACTGGTAAATGGGGACAAGAGTGTACTGTTCACTAGTGGTATACCATACAGTTAAAAGACTGAAGACTTGCAAAGCACCATTTCCATCTTCTTGGGCTATCAAGCATGTTCAAAAATCTGCTAGATCAGATCTTCAGCTAGATTAGATCCTCACTGTTTTCCAAACACTTCCTGCAAACTGCACCTAACATGGAAAGTAAGGTCAAAGCAGAGGAAAGAGAAATTAGGTGAAGAAGTAGTATGTGAGCAGGCAATAAAATACAACAGAGATTAGATAAGAACCAATGTTATAACTGCCAAGGAGCCCCTTTGGAAACCTTAGGATGAAATTTCTGCTTCCCTGACTCTCCCAAATTATTTTACATTCTTTATTTGTCTTTTCCTTATTGATGCTCGGTTTGTTTTCTATTTCAGTCAAGGAACACTGTTCCCCATCATCTACATTTTTTTTGTGCCACATACAAATTTAATCTATAAGAGTAAAGATACTTAAAAGTACAACAGAATGCTTAGAATAGACTGCAGTGCCTGTAGTGTTTGCAATTCACACACACTGCCTGGAGGTAAAACTAAAAAAAAAAAAAAAAAACAAACAGTCTAAGGCAGAGGTTTTTGTCTGAAAATATGATGTCAATTGCATGCAAAATTGTATTGGCTACTGAAGACCTGACAATCTTTATTTTCAATTTCTCTGTTAGTTGGCAGGTCTGTATATGAGCATAATACTTACCAAAACTTTCTACAAGGTAAGATCATCCTTTAAAAGAAATAATTCATGTGCTCAGTGTTCTAACCTGTCAGATAATCTATAGAAAACACTGCTAGAGTGTGTGCCATCGTTCAGGTAAAAATACAGGTGTTTTTGCTAGTCTGACTTTTTCTGTCCTACCTGACTGTAAGCAAACTAAACTGAGAATACCAAAGCTTTATTAGAGTAAAGTTTTCATAGTAAATATTTTACATCAAAAGCACCTATATTAAGAAGAGAAGGCTGCGGTGAGACCTTACAGCAGCCTTCCAGTACCTGAAGGGGATCTACAAGAAAGCTGTGGAAGGACTTTTTACAAGGGCAGGGAGCGATAGGATGAGGGCAAATGGCTTAAATTGGAAGGGGGAAGATTTAGATTAGACATTAAGAAGACATTCTTCACGATGAGGGCAGTGAGGCACTGGCACAGGTTGCCCAGGAAAGCTGTGGATGCCCCGCCCATGGAAGTGTTCAAGGCCAGGTTGGATGGGGCTTCGAGCAGCCTGGTGTGGTGGGGAAGTGTCCCTGCCCATGGCAGGGGTTTGGAACTGGATGATCTTTAACTCAAACCATTCTGTGATTCTATGATTAAGGGAAATACATATAGGAAAAAGCATAGGGAAAAAGCAAATTTGTCTTTTTAAAACTACTGAAAAAATGCATGAGCAAGAAAGGACAAGAAGAAATGGCCTCAAACAGGGCCAAGGGAGGTTTAGATTAGATATTAGGAAAAATTTCTTTGCTGAAAGGGTTATCAGGCACCAGAATGGGCTACCCAGGGAATTGGTTGAGTCACCATCCCTGGAAGTATTTAAAACATGGGTAGACAAGGTGCTCAGAGATATGGTTTAATAGTGGATAGGTACGGTTGAACTTGATGACCTCAAAGGTCTATCCAACCAAACAATTCTATGAATGACATTCTTAGTCCATTTGCCAAGTATAAACACTAGGATATTGTTAACCGTTCTCATCTATTTGATAATTTTAATGGGTAAAACAACTTTAGTTTAATTTATGATAGGAAATTTACAATCATACCTGAAAAGTTGCAACTATGCCCATTCCAGTACAGCCCATCCATCCAATACATAATGAAACCATGTTGCATGAAGACTTAACAAAATGTGATGACTCGTTTTGCTTCTCTATTAATAAATATCTGATGTACATTGTAATTACAGCTGAAAAACAAAAAATATATATTTTGTTCAATGAGGATGTATTACCTACATTTTAATACCTTGATCTGTCACATATTTGCATACAGAATAAAATTATAAGCATAATACAATCAATGATACTGCCTTTAAATCTACGGGTATGAAGAAGAAAGGTAGTGAATTTCAGATATATTACTTTCAGATTAAACTATCTTAACATTACTTTAGTCTTAACATCCCACATGAATGCTATGTAGAATTAACTATATCACTTCAAGAAAAACACTATATCCCATTTTCCTCTGTGTTTTAGGCACAGAGGCATCATCACTCCCCATTAGGGATAGCTGTCACATGGAGATTAACCATAAGATAGAAGTGGGAGAATTTATTGTGCTCTGGTATGTAGACCTATACCAGAACTTCCTGTCCTTATAATGGATGGCCTGAAGAATTAACACATTTTTGTGGAGTGCAAGCAGAAAAAAATAAATATTCAGTAAATGTTTTCAAAGCTTTGGGCCAATTATGGCTGGGGTTTAGTACAACAGAATCCCCAAACCACTACAGAAAGATTTTATTGCAGCCTACGTGACTCCAACGTGCAGTTCATTCCTGACAAACACCACTACTGAATTAGATCATCGTGTATCAGAATATAATAAGCTCTTGACTGGATCCACGGTTCAATAACACATAAGATAGTTTCAGTCCCTCTACAGTCAGAAAAATAAATCAGCTAAATTTGTTCAGGCACTATGAGGTTGCATGAAACATACCAAGATATTGTGACTGAATGAGGATCTAAGAAAAGGTAAAATACGTAACTTCTACTTTGCATGAAGGCTATCATGGGCTACCTGCACATAGAGGTACACAGTCCTTGATACTCCATCACCTAGAAGTGAATACAAAATGCAGACTTCCTGCTTCAAGGCCACTAGACATTTAGTGGAGGAGTAGGCATCTTGCAGAGGAAACTAGGCATTGCGTCAACACTTCCTCCCTCTGCTGCACCATCCCAGAATCTAATGTCTCCCTACATCAAAGATACAGTTTTTGCAAAGTAATTATGCTACCTTTATTCCACGTGTTATTTCCAGCTGCACTGACTACTTGGCACTGATGAGGTACTCTTGAAAGACAGAAGTGCCTCTAAACCTGTACTTACTGACCCTAAGGATATGGTCCCCTAGATATTACTTCCATCCACCTGATACTACAATTTGACTGTGGAGTACTTTTTCTGCAGAATGTTGTATAGACTGCAATGTAACCAGACAGCTTTTGCTAATCTTCATTTCTTTGCAGTGTTCAAACCAAGTACCTCATACATACCTAAAACTGCTGAAATATTAATCATAAACCCAAAGATACCACTCTCTGGAGGTTTAGTTCCAGTGTCACTAAAGCAGGAAGAGAGAGAACAAATTAAAAGTCAGTTGAGATCTGTGAAACATAAATGACAGGTACACATGAAACCTCATGACAAATGTTACTTGTGTGAGTTATTATTTGCATAGAACATTTAAATAGATAAATCTGAATGTTGCCAGCTGCACAATTAAGCACAATTTGTAGCATTGAATCTTTCTTTTCCGAAAGAACTCATTGTATTAGAGTATACTATTGGAACTGTAATTTTTCCATTTCTGTATACAGTACAAAGAGATGTGACACTGATATTTTGGTCATGAATGACAGAAATAATTACATAAATGACATTGTAGAAATGGCATTGCTTTTATCTACTAAACTAACACTGTGATAGACCAAAACACATCTAATGTCATTCAGTATCCCAAGATATGAGAGAATCTAGCCTGATTTCCTGATTTGTTTGAAAGGACTTTACCCTGGGAAAGCAATTGCATTCTGAAGCCTGGGAGCATTCCTAGGCACTGTTTAATTTACTCATGTAGCTAGAGCTCAGGAGTACTCTAGGTCCAAGGTGTTGTAAGTCTCTTCTGCTGTAGCAATTCACCCTCACAGGAGACAATTACAAGTTCATTGGGCCGGACAGAGAAGGCAGGAGTTTGAGAATATCTATCAAATTTATTGATATACATACATTTATATTAAAAAATGTTAGATAAACAAAATATATGTTATGTAGAAATTTTAATACATTAATCATAGACTCCTTTTCCCTCTTTTCCTTACATGTGTGCAAACACACACACAAACACCCATTCCAGAGAAAACCCTTTCCTCACAGGAAGGACATGCTCTTGGGAATACAGGGGTTCAAGTTCCCTCAAGCAGGACTTTCTCATAAAAGGGAAGTGCTCTGTTGAAAGAAGAATACTGTGATGCCATCACCTCTTTACACTATTTTTTTTGTGTCTAAAACATATCCAGTTGATATCAATTTGATCAAGCTCTGTAGGTGAAGCCAATGGAAAACTTGGAGCTCATAAATCTTCACATAATTTGGGTGTGAGATGAGTTTTCGGTTACTCAGCAGAACCAGGAGGCACAATTGTGTGTGTAAACGAGGCACCCGAAGAACTCTCCTGTCAGAAATGTAAACATGTAAGGATTTTAGCTAATGCCAAAGTTCAGTGGAAACTGAGGAAAGATTCTGAGAACAAATCTTTCTCTTACATGTATGATGGGGCAAGTAGGTACTAGCTAGAGATTTTTTTAATGTGATTCAAGAAGATGAATACTCTTCACTCCAACACTGTGGCCAGGTTAGTTTTCAGTGGTAAACTTCTGAACCTACCACTGAGTACAGTCAAAATGACAAGTGCTCAGCGTGAATGCCTATGCTCTTAACGCTGAAAAGAGAAAGCACTCTCTACATAAGTAATGATTCTTAAAGATTTTGGCAGTTTTGTTAAGTTCAAGCCAGAATAATGTGACGGTGCAAAGATTTAATTTTTTATAAATTAATATTTGCTCTCAAACCCCTCCAATGTTACAGAATCATTTGTGTAATTAGTTGCTAAGACAATTTATCAAGAATGGGAGAAAGCTTAGGGTGAAGGGAGACTCCTTTTCATTGAAAAACTGATGAAAAAATAGAGAAAAACCTTGTATTTCTTTTTTCTAGATTGGTTCCAAATTCTGAGGCAACAAAAACCTGAACCAGGCTTTTAGACAAGTTTTTACAACTTCTCAGGCATTAAGAATCACTATTCATCTGTACTTTCTTGTTCTAATGCTTTCTAAAGACTTGTTCCAGCTTGTACTCTGTATTAGTCTTGTTTCTCTTTGACAGTGGAATTGATTAAAAAAGTATATTAACTCTCATTTTTTTGTTTGATGTTCTGAAAATCATCTTAATCCATGTTTCTTTTGGCCCATTTTTTAACCTTGAACTTCACGTCTTTTTCTCACATTTCTAGAGTGTTCTCATTAATATGACAAAGGACTCCATTTAAAAACTTAGCCACTTGTGACCATCTTAACTTTTGCAAATCAGAAACTGCTCTATGCTAAGTACTGGACTGTGATCACTTCAAAGCTTTTGAAGGACTTTAGGTGAGAAGAGCACGGAATCGGCACATGCAAAGAAAGCCATCTGGAGTTCTCAGAACACTTCAGATCATAAGAGCAATACAAATAACCTGAAATTGCACCAACTCCATTTTTTTTTAATTAAAACTTTTCTCAAGTGGAAACTTTATAGATAAATTTTGCAGTTGTTGATTTTTAAACTCAATAATCTTAGATTTATGCTCTCAAGAAATTTAATGCCAAGAATACTATACGATATCTACAATGTATTTACAAATCACTGAACTTTTAAGGACACAATCTTTTTAACGCTGTATTTTCCACCAAAGGACTTCAGTACACTTTCGTTTTACTTCTGGTCTGCTGCTTTGGGAAAAAAAGTGACAGTTACTCTCTATTCATGAAAAAGAAAAAAGCAAATGGCACAGACGAAACAAAAAATGTGCTCACTCATTTGCAATGGTGCATAGGAGAGCAAACCACAATAGAAAGGATGAGGGAGACTGTATGAAAATGACAGCATCTGTATCACTGTCCATGGAGTAGAATTCCACAGTCAAAAAGACTTCTGAAGAGTGGAAATACAAGAAAATAGAGGAGACAGGGAGTAAATATTTCAGGGTCAAATGACTCTTCATCATCAAATTTTCTTCATAATCATCATAAACTATTTCTCTCCAAACGGAAGCCTCAAATATTAAAAGTAGGAAGATTATATTCTGCCTAGAGGTATTCTGATTGATTCAGAGGTACAAACTGGCAGCAAATACCTTAAGGAAAATTTACTTTACTCTTCCACTGAGAATTCAAACCATCAAACAGCCAACCCAGCACATCCAAATCAGTCTGGATTTTGAGTAGTATGAGTGAAAGTAACTTGGGAACAACCAAATCATCTTTAAAGTCTCGTCTGCTATAAAAGACAAAATTGTATTAAATTCTAATACCAAAAACTGTATTTATATAGTTTACTTGATGAGACATTATCACAGTTTCGATGACAAATTTAGAGATGGTCTTTTTCCCACTGTGACAGCTGTTACATGGCAAACAAATAAAGCTAACAAGTTACCTCAAGGCATATACAGGATTCTTGACAAATATAAATAAGAATTACAGAAATGCTTCTCAACACATTTCTCCTTTGTGTAACTGGAATTTCCCCATACAAACTCTATTTAATTTTTATAGTTCATTTTAAGATATTGCACAACCAAAATGTTGCAACATTCTTCCTCTTTCTTTTTTATCAGTAAGTTCTAAATCACATTCTTAATTCCATGATTCAGCTTCTTAGGTTAAAGAAATGACCAGCAAAATAAGAATATGAACCACATTATGACTGTTAATCTGAGAACTTAGAAGGAATGATAATATTACTCCCAAGTGCACCATCTACAAAGACTATATGCTTAGACCATACACCTTTAGAATCATTACAATTTGTTCACTGACACCCAATATTTATCCTTAGTCCAAATGCTATGTTAAAAGGATGAAAAATAAATATTGTTCTTTTAAAAAAGCTTTAGTAACAAATACAGAGGGCCTGAAATATGAGTGAGCTTGGGTTTTTTTAAATCACTGATGTAGACTCATCTGTCTTGGTTTTTTAGGGTATGTGGACATTTATTGGTATTACCTAGTTAAAGGATAAGAATGATTTTTTCAGTGAAATGTTCAGTTACATTGATATAACTACAGCAGCTGTGAGAGTTCTACAGCTGTGATGTGTAGGTTTTGTCTATGTCTTTAAAAACAATGGTATTGAGATACCTGGGCTGTCAAAATCTGGACTGAAAACACAACTACACAGAAAAAAATACCCATTCTGTTCTCTCATACGTTCTATTCAAGGACATGGCTTCAACATTTTTTCAAATTTCTTACTACAGGACCTTAAAATCTTTCTAAGCACAAATCATGTCCTAAGCGTGGACACAGTTATATCAAATTGTTTATTTTTCTTGGGCAATAATGGATAAACTGCACTGGTTGCAACCACTTTTGTGTCAGTAAAACTGCAGATGTAATGAAGGAAGTGCATGAGTATAACCACAGTTGTTAAGGTAGCAGGATATCCATGCATGTACAAGAATAAGGCTCTCCGAGAGCTGAGTCCAGATTGGACAGATAAGCTTTAAAAGTTTTGCTAAGTCAATGCTAAAAGTTTTGCATGAAGCCCAACTTTCAGTTTAATTTGAAAGAAGCTCCATCTCCTTGCGGGTTGCAGTGTTGTTTGCACCACCTCAGTTGCCTATGATGACAGACCCTCATTTTCAATCAAAGTCACATGTATGAACAAATCACATCAGCAGCCTTCTGAAATTATGCATGTCCATAAAGTCCTTCAAGGAATTAGGTCTAGATTAATCTTGAAACATGCACTTTAAAGTCTTTTTTAGATCTTCTATGTATCAGAGACCACTCTTGCATTTCTGGCTTAACTTTCAAGAGCTCAATACTAGTAATCCCACAGCTCAGACTTAAATGTTAACATAAGAAATGTATAAACAATTATTTATACAGGATTGCACTTAAATTACTATGGTTATGGAAAAGAGATGCCAGTCATCTCTTGGGGAGCCTCATCCTTCCTATGCTGAAATTTTTAAAATGCATGTTTGTGGGGATGTGTCCTACAAAAGCTATTGTAGGACTCCAAGTCCTGTCATCATTTGGTGCAATTTGCCCAAGTTCTAGAGCTACACAAACAAAACTACATATCCACCACTGACTCCAGGGCAGCTACCTTTAAGTTTTGGTAGGATGGGGACTGCAGCACACTTTGGCTACCGCAGCACACCCTTACAGGTCCTTTCCACCACGTTGGTCAGCATTGGGGTCCTCCAGCTCTCAGAGAGGGCTGGATGCTAGAGGTGTGATGGGTGACGGGAGCACACAGCGGGTCCTTGCTCTGCCTCCCCACCCCACGACGAGGCTTTGCCACGGCTGTCTCTCCTCCCGGGGGAACCCCACATCCCCCAGCCGTGGGGAGAAGGCGTCCCGCGGCGCCTCCGGGCTAAGCCACCACTTCAAAGCCCCGGGCATCACCAACTCCCCCCGCACCGCAGCCGCCTCACCTGATGTAGGGGACGAGGGGCTCGACGTGCCCCGCCAGCACGGCGATCACATAGGAGATGATGAAGGCTGCCGAGGACCAGGCGACCAGCAAAGCGGGGACCACCGCCACGCCGGGCATGCAGCACAGCATCACGGGCGGGCGGGCGGCTGCCCTGCCCCGGGCAGCAACGGCAGCGCCCGGCGGCGTCTTCCAAGTCACAGACCGTGACCGAGGACTTGCGAGAAGCTCGCACCCCACACCCACACCCCCGCGGGTTCCCATCCGCCCGCCCCACACGCGTCTTCCCCGCCGGGTAGCGGCGCTGCCCTTCCCCAACAGCGCTGGGGATGGGGCCCGCAGAGCTCTCTTTGCTTTCGTTTCTGCTCTGAAACTTCCCCCGGTTATAGAAGAAGTAGTTATTATTACAAAAAGAGGACTATTTTGACTTAAGTTAAAGTTTCATTTAAGTAACTATATTTTTTGTAAGTTAGACAGAATGTCCCTCTGACAGCATGTTTTCTTTATAGCATTTTTTTTTCAAACAGTGCTTTTCCAGACACTGTTCTTTGAGAAATAACGCAACGCTTTAAGTATGGTCTATGCTGAACAGATGCGACTTCTTCTATAAGCACCTCTGTTTCCAGTCTTTCCCTATCTAAAATGCAAGGTCAGTCAGAAAGCTGGTTCCAAAGATCCAATCGGCAAGAGATTTGGCCGTTGTGAAGTTCATAAAAATATTAAAATTAGTCCTTGGGAAGTAATAGAATATGCATGAGATTTCTGGGAAAATTTATACATATGCATATAAGTGAATCACAGAAGCATAGAATGGTTTGGGTTGGAAGGAACCTTAAAGATCATCCAGCTCCAAACCCCCTGCCATGGGCAGGGACACCTCTCACCAGACCAGGCTGCTCAAGATCCCATCCAACCTGGCCTTGAATACTTCCATGTAGAGGGCATCCACAGCTTGCCTGGGCAATCTGTGCCAGTGCCTCACTGCCCTCATTGTGGAGAATTTCTTCCTAATGTCTAATCTAAATCTTCCCCCTTCCAATTTAAAGTCATTCCCCCTTGTCCTATCACTGCATGCCCTTGTAAAAAAGTCCCTCCACAGCTTTCTTTCAACCCCCTTCAGGTACTCCTCCCTGGAGCCTTCTCTTCTCCAGGTTGAACAACAATATTTTGTAACCAGCCCTTGTCTCGTCACACGACTGATGGAAAGAATTCCCTCATGCACTCAGCACTGAAATAAAGGATTCTCGCTTTCTAAAACTCCAAAATGAGTCTTATAGAGAAAGTTTATTTATTGGCATTTTCGGTATCTGCAGCACATGTCCCACCATCACTGCTACCAGAGGGCACTGGGCAGCAAGGGGTCCCGCTGGGGTGGTTCCATTCGCCTTTCACCTCTGGCTTCAACTCAGAGCTCTTCAGAGAGTTTCTGATCAACACCTTAAAAGTCTCCCCGTAGCCCCGGTCCCAGCTACCCGGGTGGGCTTGATCGGTGCCAGCTCTTGGGGAGTTCTTGGAAGGAGCTGTAGGGGGTTCCCAGTGTTTTGTGTTGTGTTCACAGTTATCTTTAAAAAGGAAAGGGCTAAAAATGCTTCCAGTGTTTGCGTTTATCACCATGGGCTTCTCAGGTTGTACTGGCTGGCAAGAAGGCAAGCATTGGAACAGGCTGCCCAGGGAGGTGGTTGAGTCACCATCCCTGGAGGTATTTAAAATTTGAGTAGGTGTCATACTTGAGGGCATGATCTAATTGCGGACTTAGTAGGGCTGGATTGATGGTTAAACTTGATGCTCTTAAAGGTCTTTTCCAAACAAAATGACTCTGTGATTCTGTGAAGCTGGCAGAGATGTCGGCAGGGGCTGGTTAGGGGGCCATAGCCAGAGCATAGGGTGCTGGGAGGGCACGCTGGCTCAGAAGCCCTGGGATCTGGAGCTCTCCGTGTGGAGTCCTACACAGTGCAAAGCTCATCTGCTTTGGACCTGCATTTCAAGCATGTGACATAGCCTTGATTTGCACATCTTCCGAGGGATTCACTTTTTTACACACTCTAAAGGAAGCCACAATTTACTTCAAAATCATGCTGTGTTCCTCATTTTCACTTTGGTTTGACCTGAAGCCATGGACAAGCTAGAGAGCTGTCAAACACTGGAACAGCCAACCCAGGAAAGTGGTTGAGTCACCATCCCTGGTAGTATTGTGTAGACATGGCGGTTAGGCACATGATTTAGTGGTAAACTTTGCTGTGTTAGGTTTACAGTTGGACTCAATGATCTTAGGGTCTGGAAAACAAGCAGCGCTTTAGGAGCTTGGGAGGAGCGCTTTAGGGAACTGGGGCTGTTCAGTCTGGAGAAGAGGATGTTGAGGGGAGACCTTATTGCTCTCTACAACAACTTGAAAGGAGGTTGCAGTGAGATGGCTATTGGTCTCTTTTCCCAATTAAGTAGCAATAGGGTGAGAAAAAATGACCTCAAGTTGTGTCAGGGGAGATTTAGATTGGATGTTAGGAAAAATTTGTTTACTGTAAGAGTGGTGGAATATTGGAACAGACTGCCTAGAGAAGTGGTGGAGTCACCATCCCTGAAAGTGGTCAAAAACATGTAGATGTGACACTTTGGGACATGTTTTAGTTGACATGGTGTTGTTGGGCTGATGATTGGTCTTGATCTTAGAGGTCTTTTCCAACCATAATGATTCTATGATTCTGTAGAAGTCTTTTCCAACTTAAATGATTCTAGGATTTTATAATTCTAAGGTTGTCTCTGTTTATTTAACCATTCATATTTATCTCCCTTCCTAACTAACATGCAAATGTATGTTCACCATTCTGAAACAAAGACAAATAGGTGCATACTTCACCTCTTTCCTGTCATCTCCTTGACAATTTATTGTGAGTCTTATCTTGCTACCTTCACTACACATTCCCTGTAGTCTAAGCATAGTAAGTTAGAAGTTAAGTACTTTGCATGCTTTTGAAGATATTAGGAAGCAAGACAGAAATTTAATAAAAAGGACTTAATACACTGTACATTGGTGTAAGTACAGAAAGGCAGCCACACAAATTATTCTGCTGCTAAGACTGAAGGTAATCTATCTATGCCTTGTGGCAGTAGCATATTGCTCACACTCTCACATATAACTTGAGTCTAATAATTCACTGATACTTCATGATTACACTCGAGCACTTTTTTTAAAAAAAGGCCTACCCCTTTACATATTGGCTAATACTTTTATACTACTCTGAAAGAGAGGTATTGTAGGTTTAGAGAAAGCAACGCTTCGGAAAAAAAGACAAACCAAAAATCCATACTTAATCATTCCTTAAGTAATCTGTCTTCTAGTAATTTTGAGTGGCAAAATATCAGGCCAAAAGAAAGAGTTTATTTCTTTTTAAGTTAGAGATGCAAAAATAATGGAATAAAATTTTTGTTTGAGTTGTCTTAATACATCGATTTGAAACTTTTTGTTTAATTACCCCTCAGTATCAGGTATTGGTCTTTTCCCTTGAAACAGAAAATTGAAAGAAATAGAATGCAGGCACTGTGTCTAGTCTCTTTGGTAAATAAATTGATGGCAGGAATGTATCGATTTTCACTCTATTTGTAGAAGTAGTACTTTTTTTTCAATAACATACTATGTGTTTTAGTTCCTTGTAGACAGGACAGTATTCACTTTATTTACTGTATCAACATTTAAGTGACAGTGTTGGAAAAATGCTCCATCCACCATTCTGCAAAATCGCATTATACTAACTCTAGTTTTTCAAGTAGTAAATAACTCACTCTTAAGTGAGAGTTGAGTATTTAAATTCTTCACATGACTTTTTACAGTGCCTGGACGTTGTTTGGAATGAAAGAAAGACACGTGTTTGGCTCAAGCAAGTGGTGACTTACTATTTGGCGATCGCTAGCAAAGGCACTTTGTTGCTATATAAATATTTATTATAGCTCATGTGATGTTTCTTTATGCTTCTTTTGTAGGACATTTAGTCAGTAACAACATATAATTTGAGTGGTACTCTTTCATGTGCTTTTGTCAGCAGCATTAGCATTTTTTTCTTCAAAAAATCATTAGAAACTACAAGTAGCAAATACAGGTTACTCACAAACTGGAGGGAAGTCATATTTACTGGAATTGAGAACATTAGTGTTATATTTCAAAGAAGATGTATGTATTTTGATTTATTGTGCTCTGGAAAAATATATTAAAACACTGGTAGTATAAAATATAAAGTAACTACGGACTTTAATGTATCCTCTCATGTTTTTTGTAGTTGAAAAATTAGACAGGAGCCAGCGATGTGTTGCTTTCAGCCCAGAAAGCCAGCTGAATCCTGGGCTACATAAAAAGAAGCGTGGCCAGCAGGTTGAGCGAGGTGATTCTGCTCCTCTACTCTGTTCTAGTGAGATCCCACCTGGAGTACTGCATCCAGCTCTGGAGTGTCCAGTACAAGAAAGATCTGTTGGAGCAAGTCCAGAGGAAGGCCATGAAAATGCTCAGAGGGCTGGAACACGTCTCCTGTGAAGACAGGCTGAGAGAGTTGGGGTTGTTCAGCCTGGAGAAGACTCCAGGGAGATCACATTGCAGCTTTTCAATACCTAAAGGGGCTTATAAGAAAGATGGAGAGAGCATTTTTACCAAGGCCTGTACTGACAGAACAAGAGATAATTGTTTTAAACTGAAAGAGTCATGGAGTCAGAGAATCATTTAGGTTGGAAAAGACCTTGAAAATCATTGAGTCCAAAAGAAGGTAAGTTTAGATATAAGGCAGAAATACTTTACTATGAGGGTGGTGAGGCACTGGAACAGGTTTCCCAGAGAAGTTGTGGTTGTCCCATCCCTGAAGTGTTTCAGGTCAGGTTGCAGGGGGGGGCGTTGGAAAAACAGGTCTAATGAAATATGTCCCTGCCTATGGCAGGGAGGTTGGACCAGATGGTCTTTAAAGGTCCCTTCTGACACGAACTATTCTATGATTCTGTGGTTTAACAAAGTGGTTGAACTACTTTCTATATGTTTAGAACATTGACATAAATTTATGCTTCTCAGTGCAATATCATATTGCAATCACTGGAAAAAACAGACATGTCAAGGTGTGTAAATGATAACATCCATGCCAGTGATTTGAAAATATATGAAGGTAAAGGAAATAGCCATGAAAGAGACCTAAAATAAGCTATGTTGGTGACACCTGTATCCCCACTTTTCTTCTATTTTATTCACAATCTGGTTTCCATAGATTACGTATTTCTTACATGTAACTATTTTCATTATAACAGTACCTTCTGGGGAAAGTCAAGTAACTCCAATTAGCTAAGGTACATAAAGAGATCTTGTATGCAAATCATAGTGCAAAAATCTCAATGTTTTGTTATGCCACCTACATAGGGCTCTTCAGTTTTTAAAATACCGTGTGCTAGAATAATTTTTGCCTTGGCAACTACAATTTGAGAATGGTTATACACTGATTTTTAAACCTATCTTTTTGCTGTTCTGCTCTACTTATTGTGCCTACCTGTAATTGATCAAAAAACCTCCCCAGCACATATTACTCAAATGCACTTCTGCTGCCTTGTGGGTGTGTACTCCATGGAATTTTTCAACTGGTAGTGAAAAGTTTATTTATTTGTTATTGACCTGTCATTCCCTTTTCTAATACAAAACAATTTGAGAGGCAGGGCTGATTTGAAGGCTTTGGAACTGATGTGAGGCAATCACATTTTCAAGTTACACAGACATCTCACTTTGAGCTCTGGTAGAATATTAAATAGTACCTTCTAAATGTAAACAGATTACTTGCACACTTGACTTCTCTGGTATGTATCTATCAAACCTAGACTATTTTTTCTGGTGAATCCATTCTGCTATTTAAACAGTGGAGTCTGGGGGTTTCTGGACTAGTTGGTGAACAGTCCTGATTTGCTCTGAGAGAAGCTGAGACAGGCACTGCAATGGTCTCTCTTGTACCAGCATGGTCCTAATACTGTCTTTCCCCTGCTACATTTGACGCACTTAAACTGATCGATGCCTGAGAATTGTGTTTACAAGAAAGCCTTTCAAAGGTATGGAGAAACAGCATAGCTTAATCTAGGCAGATTTTGAAAGAGATCTAAACAAAACAAGAAAGTGGAACGTGTAATTCCAAATTCACTTGTTATAAAGTGATACAGAACATGAAATTCTTTCTTAGAAAACTCCTCCCCAAAGGAGGGGCTGGTCTTTAATACCTCTGCATGGTGTTCAGATAGATCATGTGCAGAATACTTGGGGTAGTTCTTACTTTCCTGATATGATAAAGACCTTGCTGAAAGACGGAAGACAAACAAGAAGAGAACATGAGAGTAATAAGTCTGAAACATGAGCATTAGAGAGGTTAAGAATTTCAGTTGCTTCTTAAAATCTTTCATTTTGCTATATGCAAACACTAGGAAAAAACAGCCTTCATCCATGAATGGAATGTTTACATTTTTTTTACTAACACCTGCCAAACCTTTAGCAAACTTTACAGCAAAGCCAAGTGACTTTTGTCTTACATCACATGTATTTTTTAAAGATGAATAAAGGGAAACTCCCAAGCTTCATTTGGCTGTCATACACAGGCATTCAAAATGCTAAAATTGAAAATACAATTTTACTTTGGCCTTTTACTTCACTGTTCACCTAGCATTTTTACCCCTTCTTTAAACTTGAAAGTATTTTAAGTGCAAAAAAAAAAAACCCAAAAACCCACCTAAAAATCTGGAGGAGATTACGTTTAGAATATAAAAACATAACATCTGCAGATTTTGCACTTGGACATTACTTATTGGATTTATATGTATGTAACCAGCTCCACTATAATGACATACCCTTTGGAATTCACAGACTTATGATTGCTCATAAGCAGAACTAGATCTTCCCAGGAAATAAAGTGAGAGAGAAGAAAAAGAGTTTGTTGCTTGTATAGAGAAAAGCAGCGTATGGAGAAATAAGGAAAGGAGGGTGCAACACCTGTGCAGCAGCTGGGGACTGCTGTGGTAAAGCTGGTGTTGGCTGGAAAGAAGGAAACAGTTGCCAGCCACAGGTTGTTACAGAAGGACATTTACAGGAGGAATCAAACACACAACCTTTAACTTATGCAGATTACTGCATGAAGGGTTCAAGCTGGTTTGTGGCATCTCTTCCCGTCCTCTTCGGCCACATGCCAAATGTCTGTCTGTAATCTCTCAGCAACAAAAGCATCCGTAAGTTATTCTCACTTCTGACATGAGATTCAGAATGGCAATAATAACAACTTACAACATCTGTGAAGGCATTCATGGCATTACATTAATATTTCTGGCAAGAAATGTGGTTTATTATAGTTGCAAAGTAGCTGTCAGGTGTTACTGCTATAGCAAAAAGACGGTTTATTTTGTTCAGTTTATTTCTGTTCCCTCTATAGTTAGCTAGATTATGAAATCTAGCCAAATGTCTAACCAGATTATAGATAAAGATGTCTCAGCTGTCAAAAAGAGTAGGCAATTCAAAAATATTGCTGAGCCCCTTAAAAATAAAGAAAGGTAACTACTGGGTTGAAATTGTGTAGTTGTCTCTCAAAAAAAAGAAATGATTGTTTGAAATCTTTGTTTCCAGAATTCATGAGCTGTAGACTGATGTGGGCTATAAAGGGTAAGAAAGACATTCTTTAGCTGAAGATGGACCATTCTGCAGCGGCTTTGTTCTCCCTCACTCTAAATTAGGTAGTCAACATGCTGAAGCAGGTAGTGGGAGAATTTGGCTCCAGTGTTTTAATAATTTGGGCATTACATTTCTAGAAAAGCACATTTTTAGGGAAAAGGCAATCATTCAAAGAAAAATGGTAGTTTTTATGTGGCCTTGCCATCCGAGAGAAGTACCTTTGCAGTCTTAGCGGAATGCAATAACCGACACTAAGTTCATTTCTGAAGAGGAAAGGGAAGTAATTAAATTCATGACCTTGAGTCCAATTAAGATGCAAAGGGATTAAAGGAACCAGTCTAAACAGAGAGAATGTAATCAATCCTAGGAAAAGCTATCACAGATACCTTTTTCTCAACATCAGAAATGGCTAATGACGTGCTCCAATGTAAAAGCTCCTGGAAATGGGGAGTACCCACTGCTGAAAAATGTTAAACTAGATTTGTCAGAAGAATTTACAGATGCTGACTTGTCTGCTTTTACTGCAGCATATTGCTAAATATAGGGCATTCAAGTATTTCTTCCTGTTATATCATGCTTTGCACATTGCTGGCTGCATTACTGTTTGCTCCTTTCATAAGCTTCCTTCTTTTGTGCCTGGTCACAGCTGAAACCGAACTCTAACAAGGCCACAGAGAGCAGCTAAATGTGTTTCAGGGTAGTATTGCAAAATCTCATTATGCCATTTCAAGCTGATACAAATGTAGCAAACAGATTTAATTAGTAAAATGTAATTTTACAAAACCTAAATATTTTCACAGTATCACAGTATCACAAGGTTGGAAAGGACCTCTGAGATCATCAAGTCCAACCTATAACCCAACACTAACACCAACACTAACACCAACCATCATCTAAACCATGGCACTCAGTGCCTCATCCAGTCTCCCTTTAAACACCTCCAGGGTCGGTGACTCCACCACCTCCCTGGGCAGCCCACTCCAATGGCCAATCACCCTTTCAGTGAAGAATTTTTTCCTCATATCAAGTCTAAACTTTCCCTGACGAAGCTTAAGTCCATGCCCTCTGGTTCTGCCACTGGTCACCTGAGAGAAGAGACCAATCCCTGCCCGACTACAACCTCCTTTTAGGTAGTTGTAGAGAGCAATGAGGTCTCCCCTGAGCCTCCTCTTCTCCAGACTAAACAGCCCCAACTCCCTCAGTCGCTCCTCATAGGGCTTATGCTCCAGCCCCTTCACCATCTTCATTGCCCTCCTCTGAACACATTCCAGTATCCTAACATCTTTCCCAAACTGGGGGGCCCAGAACTGGACACAATGTTCAAGATGAGGCCTGACCAGTGCCGAGTATAGGGGGACAATAACTTCTCCGGTCCTATTTTTTTGCCTAATTTTGTCTTTTTAGTTTTAACAAACTGTATTTTCCATTATTTCTTGGCCTTTGCCAATGTTCTTGTTGTTCTCCTATGCCAAAGATTTGTGCTGTGTAGCAACTCTGATTAAGACCACAAATAATATGGAATAAAGGCAGAAAGATTGTTCTTGTTCAATTGAAGTGTAGTAAAATCATTCTCATGAAGCATAACCAAGTGCTCACCTTTGTACCCTGGCCATGAGCACTGTGATAACCTCTGGGAGAAGAGCATCACTGCTTGTTATTTCAATGGGGAACTTTGGATGGAGGAAAAGCTGGGGCAACACATGGAGTCCAAGAGAAAAGATTGTGACTTAAAAGCTGTACCAGCTTTTCCGCACTTATGAATGACAACAGGTTTTCCAGAGGTTTCAGTTGTGCATTATTACAGCCCGTTATCAGGGTTCAATGGGAAGCAGGAAGTGATGTCATAGGCAGTAGTGCCCAGAGGCTGCCCATAAAAGACCACCTGAGTGGGTTGGTCCATTTCATAGGGCTATCCCTCTAGGGCTGCCACCTCTCTGATGGAGAAAAAACCCCTTGGTCCTTCTCCTTGGGTAGGACCTAAGGGATTCAGGTTTATCCTTGGAGGCTCGTGGAGCAAGAATTCAAAGTCCAGTGTTTCTGGGGATAACAGAGTAGTTCACTGTAGTTGTAGTGTACAAGAAAATAAAGTACTCATGATGAATTCTTATCATATTCTGAAATAAAATAGACAGGATAGTAATTATTTCCACTTTACTCTCCTTGTAGTCTCTTGAGCATTTTTAGACACAAAAAATACATTTCCAAGCAACAAAGGAAATTATCCATCCTAAACAAATCCTTTATCTGTTCCATGCTTCTGATTCTGTGGTCCATATCAGGTGACTGAGAGCTAAGTAACTAAAATTAAATGCTCTTCTAATGTTCTAAGTCTCCATCTTAACACTGTTGTGTAAAAAGTACGTGCCATTTGATACAGCCACAAAATCTTCTTGACAATTGCTAATCACTAAAGGCACCTCCATTTTTTTCTAAGTGTTGTGCTGAGTGGGTTTAAAAGACTACCCTGGGCATCCCCTAATCATCAAACCCATGAAGTCAGTTCTCTGTGCTATTACAACTTCGGAGGATTAATAAAAGACACATAAATTCCACCACTATTATTCAACATTGACATCAATGTATTAAAGGCCTTCTGTTTCAGTGTTAAAATACAAAATAATACCTTTTTCTCTTTATAATAATCAACTATTTCAGAGAATCAGACTTTACTCTCATAAATTCCAGGCTGGTCTGGTCCAGTCTATTCTATTTGATTTGGTTCAATTCAATTCTAAAGTAATAGATGAATATCAAGGATAATGAATCCTAACTGTATATTTTTCAAAAACATGCTGAATTTTAATACTTAAAAATTAAAATTATATTTATATACTACATATATTTAAATATATTATACATATTAAATCTTGGCTTGGAGACACTTGACAGGTTCTTTCATCCACTCCATTAGTGACTCTGGAAACAGACATATGGATATGAATTGGTTTGAAGGCCATAATCTATTTAAATTGTCATTGCCTGTTACTAGGAGGATATTGCTTTAAAAAGCAAGGACTTGCTACCAAAAAAAAAACCTCCAAACCAAGAAAACCCCAGGAACAAATGCCAGATTCTGCACTTGGGACACTGTAATGCCGGGCACAAGTATAAACTTGGAGAAAAATGGCTGGAGAGCATTCCTGCAGAAAAGGATCCGGGAGTGCTGCCTCAACATGAGTCAGCAAACTGCCCCAGCAGCCACGAGGGCAAACCGCATCCTGGGATGCATCAAATACAACATAACCAGCTGGTCAAAAGAGGTGGCTATCCTGCTGTATTCAACATTGGTGTGGCCTCACCTTGAATACTGTGTGCAGTTCTAGGCCTCACAATTTAAGAAGGATGCTAAGGTACTCAAATCGGTCCAGAGGAGACCACAAAGCTGGTGAAAGGGCTGGAAGGCATGTCCTGTGAGGAGTGGCTGAGGACACTTGGGTTTGCCTAGTTTGGAGAGAAGGAGGCTGATGGGCGACCTCATCGCTTTCTACAGTTTCCTGAGGTGGGGAATTGAAGAGGGACATGCTGAGCTCTTCTTCCTGGTAACCAGTGATAGGACATGTAGGAATGGTTCAACACTGCAGTAGCAGAGGTTTAGACTGGATATTAGGAAGCATTCCTAAACAAACACTGGAGCAGATTTCCTAGATAGGTGGCCGATGCCCAAGCCTGTCAGTGTTTAAGAGGCATTTGGATAATGCCCTTAATAACATGTTTTAACTTTTGGTCAGCCCTAATGTGGTCAGGAAGTTGGACTGGATAATTGTTGTAGGTCCCTCCCAACTGAAATATAATACTCTGTTCTGTTCTGTTCTAAATATGCTGCAGCCTAAGACCTTGATTAATTTTAACTCATTTCAGTACTTGATAGTTCTTCATCCCTTCTTCCACAGAATACAGAGCGGCTGACATTCTGCAGAAGAATTGGGCCAGGCCAAGTTGCCCGCTAATTTAGCCACAATTACATTGCACACTCAAAGTTTTCTTCTGGGTTTCTGCAGGTGTTAGTTATTTTAGTTTGACGTGCTCAGAAAATAATGGGGTCTTTCAGAGTTAAATGTTGGTGACTATTACGCCTTGAAAATTTGATTTTGGTGCCAGATGCACGTGCTGCCTCAGCCTCATCTAGATGCTCACTTTCAGAAAGTGCCATCGTTCCAGTCCTTTGCTCTCCAGTCACTGCTTTTCCTTCTAAGATATTATTGTTTTCATTTTTTCTTTAGTTATACCTCATATTTAGCAGCCATGTTCTTCAGCTTACTATGAATATCCTACCTAGTAATCTGCACAAAAAAAAGAAGTGGAAGGAGTAGGATGAATGATTGCTGTTTAAGAGATAATAAAATGTTTTTCCTGTGGAGAAATGGGGTCTGGGAAAAAAAAAAGATTCTATTTTCTATCAACAAAATTTTCAAGTAAGAATTCAGAAATGTTCCTTGCATACCTATCCAGAGGGTTAGGAGTTGAACATCTGAGGATTTTCAAAACTAGTAACTAGTAAAACACTCAACATGATTTTCCAACTTACACTTTTGCTGCAGTACTAAGTACTAAGGCTAAAATTATTGCAGACTGATCTGGAGATAATCTATTACAAGACATAATGCCAGGATCTAATATCAACTCTCAGAAACTGATCATGTACATTTGATCTCTATTTTAGAGATAATGTCAGTGGGATTGAGTCTTATCAAAGACTAAGATGTCTATAAATGGTAAATCAAAATGAGGTGTTTTTTAAGGATAGAATACTTCTTGGTCATTGTCTTTGACTCTGCTATGTTCTGAATGACTAATGTGATTAAATTATTGTATTTGATAGATAGTGGTATTACCAAATTCACTGTGCTATACTGAACTACTCATTCTATTATGCCTAAGGCTACTGCTTTAAATTCCAGAAGCACTGATATTAACATTCAGATACAGATTTTGGGAGGCTGGAGGCATGGGGAGAGAAATCCTAGAAGGCCCTGATGCCTCCAATTTTCTTTCCATAGAAAGTTCTATTGCAACTCTTCAAAATCCTGACAAGCATGCCAGCCTGGTTTGACTGCTTGTTTAGGGCCCAGCCCTCTGCAAAGTCTCTGTTGGCTCCTGCGTGCACAAAAGATATATGAATTCTTACAGGAGCTGGTCCTTAAAAGAGTACATTAATATAGAAAAAACGTGTGCAAGTGTAGCAGAGAAACCTTTGATGGGTTTTGGCAGGGAAGAAATGGGCCAGAGCAGTCTGGGCTGTAGATTCCTGTTGGTGGGTCAGCAAGTATGCCCAGCTGCCAAACTGTCCCATTTCAGCTCAGCTAGTCTTAACCCAGCTGCTACAGATCATGTTATTTGTGAAGATCTGGCAACACAGCTTTCGCTGTAGACTATTAACTCATATGCTTCTTATCAGAAGCTCATGCGACTTACCCTGAAGTCCACACTGGCAAAGCTTCACTGATACTCATCATCTACTAAACAGGACAAAGCTACTCTGGATAATTACACATGCCGGTTTTGCATGATATTAAAATGCAAAGTCAGTGGTAAGGTGCTGACAACCAAGTAAAAGTTAGGAAGATTTCTAAATTATATTTACACTAACAAAACTGTTTTAATTATATTTTTTTTCTCAAATGTTACTGAAAAGAGACTGTTTGGACCAGATACACAAAGGTAATTGTGCAACAGGCTTTTAGAAAGTGGCCTAGACTGCACTAAAATCAATAGGAAGTTAGACACTTTTATAAGAGCTTTTGAGGACTTTAATCCTTCTGAGCATGTGCATTACAGTAGTGGTGAAATAACTGGCTGCATTTTTCTCCTCTCTATCCTTCAGTGCATGGAGTGAACCTGTTCCCAGCTGTGTAGAAGAACTTTTAGGTTTTTTACAAAAGTTTTTAGAAGATCTCTTGTGAATAGGGCAGAAATAGAAATGTACATGCATTATTACAAGAAGCAAATATAAATTGCCCTCTGCCTCTGCTGCAAAACTTTTCTATGATGACAGCCGAGTCACTTCAAACAAACTTTCCACAGGTAAGTCTTTATCTCTATGTTCTTTACTTCTGCTTGCCTGTCTTGAGACACCTCTGAATGCTCAGAAATTCTGAGCATTCAAAAATCCAACCAAAGTCTCTGAGTAAACTCCTGAGCCTTCAGAGTACTATCAGTTAGATCTTGTGAAAAATCAGTCCTAAAGTGGAAGCAGGCATCAAACTTGCTGAATTTTGCCTTGCTTTTGTGCTTGGCAATATTTGCTTCACAGAAGTGCTGTAAGATTAGTTCATTTTTGCAAAACAGACTGTATAGTGATGAACACTGGAAGCTTCTCTTTGCTTTCCGCAAGATTCAATGAGTATATTATTCTTGGCTAACAGAGAAGCCTGAGATGCTAGTTTGGTCGTTTCTGCTGCTCTGCTTCAACAAAAGCTAATTACATTATTGCCTTGGATATTTAGCTTTTAGTCTTCTTCCTTCCCAGTAAAATACAACACCAAAGATACGGACAGAGTATTCTACGAGACTTCAATTTTACTAAGGAAGGAGCAGTGTGAGTTATTGCTGTTCTCATAAGGTAGACCTAAAGAAGAGTAGCAAAACCTCCTGCCTTCATCAAGCCTTTGAGTATTACAAGATACCTCCAGTCCCATTTAAAAGAAGTAGTTATTACTTTCCTTTGGAAAGAAGCTTATATTCCCTCTTAGAAAGGATGTCCAACTGGAGTAAGAAAAACATCTCAAATTCAGAAATCTTTCTGAGATCTAAGAGATAGAAAATGTTGGTGGAGGCAATTCGCAGAAAACCATGATCAAGATAAAGTGTGTTTATAATTATTTGACTGCTTATTTAGTTTACTTCATATTTGACAGAAGGCATGTCTTTGCTTTAAATGCTGCTATGTTCACTTTCAAGTTAATACAAATACAAGTACAATTAAGTAGATTATTCCAAGAGTGCAGTGGTTTATACGGATAGTGATTTGGCAAGGCCCTTAAGTATATGTTTGATTACAATGGCAGCATCTAATTTTCAGATGTCCTGACACCTAGTGGAATTATTTGCTCCAAGCAGAATATCTGGATTCATCTACCTGTACAGCAACTGGGGAAAATGAAGAAAGATAATTATCCCCTTTTTAAAGGGTAAAATAGCAAGATACTCACAAGGACAGTTGCCTAAGAAATGCGTACATAAAATATGAAAGAATAATTTGGCCTGAGCCATGATTACAAAGCTGGCTGCAAAGTGAAACCAGTCAAAAGACTGGAAAGAATTTTTACTGACAGATGTAGAAGGTTCCAAGGAACTTGAATTCAGATTCTCTCAAAAGGGATTTGAACCTGCACCTACTCTATGTACTCTATAACTTGCAATTAAATAGCAAGTTGAGGGTGGCCTTGTTTTCATCAGTTTTCTATCATGCTTTTTCTGTGTTGCATGGAATAAGTAAGCCTTTAGAGTACTGAAAATGGCAACAGTAAGTGAACACATGGGAATATAGGGGAACACATCAAAAATAGTCTTGTCTTCTGTCACAAGCTGGCTAAGCTGTCTCTTAAAGCTTGATGGGTATTTCTGCTATTCCTATTTCAAATATATTCCAGAATCTGTTTTTCTGGAATTCCTGTTTCTCTGGAACATTTTGAGATTTTTTTTTGTTTGTTTATTTGGTTTTGTTTGATTTTGTTTTAAGCTGGTTACAGTATTGCATTTAGTTTAAATAAATTTCTGATCTTCATTCCTGTGATGTGAACAAGCCAAAATCTTTTAGTGTCTTCTCAGAAGGTAGGATCTGCTTCTTCCTTTCCATGCATCTGTTTCAGTTTAAATATATATTCCTTGAACATGAGTATTCTACAAGCCAGGGTATATATAGTCCCATCATGATTTGTACAGTAGCTTTTTACATCTCTATATCTAGTGGAGCACTTTGGCTGATAACTTACAAAATCATGTAAAGATCACGTGAATGTTAATGGCTTTATCACACTGGTATTATATGGAAGCATTATTAGTCTGTATCAATGTATCATTCCGCACTTTGCACTAATTATTAGTTCAGGCTTTGAAGTCATTCACTTTTTCCTGACTGATTTTCTGATTTACTTTGGTGTTTTACCTCTCAGCTCTGTATCTTCAGCACAAGAAACTTTCCATTTCTGCATTTATTCTGTGTTGTTGACCAGAACTAATGTTTTTGTTTTCATAATCTGCATACACGCTATACCTCAGTTCTCAAGGGAAACCTCAGTGTGTGGACTTTGGAATACCAGGCCATCACTAGTACTGCAGACGCAGTGTTGTAGGCAATGGTAAAGAAATGCTCCCATTCAGTCATCATAGCTCAATAATAATAGTGCGGTGCCTGAACAGAAGGTGCAGGTGAGGGAAGAAAATATCTAAGGATTGTATTCCTCCAGGGCACTACTTTGTCACATTGGTGAAAACATATGAAGGAAGAAGACTGCGTATGTTAGGAGAAAGTGCTGGCTGTGCACAACAGGTGAAAAAATGTTAACTACAGGCTTCTGCATACCAAGACTGGAGAGCTGGGTTATCATGAAGGTCCAAATAAGTATAATCATACTGATAACACATAAAGAGGTGGAACACAGCAGTGTGTGCTGGACACTGAGACTCTGAAGGTACCACCTAGTGAATTTGCTATCATGGCCCACGAAGAAAGAAAAAATACTATGACACCAAAAGAGTAAAGAGAAGTAGGGCTCAGTGGATTGGGAGAGCTGTGTCAAAGAGTCATGCACTCCTGGACACTTCTTAATGAAGTACCATCAGGTGCAGTCCTCTCACAGCACAACTGTGTAAATATACTAGGACAAACTTCTGGAAGCGGTGAGGCATTGTTTCTTTATGCATGGAAAAATATGAACATATAGGTGATGGTTGTTACTCAGAAAAATTACTGCATTGAGTTGTAAGATACACTTAGAAGATGACCTTTCAATGCAGGGATTAAGGAACAACAGATATACATGTTACCATCCTTGGCCTCGTGAGGGCCTACAACACCACTTTATTCTGCTCTGGTAACCCGATGTGCTTCTGCCTGATGAAACTTTTGACAGTGGTAACACCAGCAGTGTCCTATGTAAATGGCTGAAAACCATGGCAGAAACCAAACTGATGCAGATTAAGGACTTGCAGAGTTTGCTGTCAGATAGCAACTTGTAATTAGTTTCCTGTTATCATGTTTTTGCCTCAAAAACCGTATGTGAAGAACTCCATGAATAACGCTTCTAACCTAGTGGTTTCCCTTTCATGAACCTATCCCTGCACTTCACACACATGGAAGTGCTTTAATGAAATCTCAACATATAGCTCTCTACTTTATCCTTATGATATGCAAGAGTCCTTCCAATCCTTCTTAGATAGGGAAAGCAAATTTGCTTTGCAGCATATCAGGAATCATGAGATAATGGTGCAGCTGTGCTGGACACAGCTGGAGAGGTGTTTAGATGTGCAGAAGAAATGTCGTCCAGGTAAGTAGTACCAAGATCACCCAGGACATTACATATCAAAATGTTTAAGTTTTATTCTACAGCCAGTAGGTAACAAAGAAGATTGATTCTTCAGTCACAAGTATGATCATGACAATGAAATGAAACTGGTGTCATTTTTCGTTCCTGATGCATTGATTGACTTTTCAAACGTCTGGGGCATCGCTGTCAGCAATGGACTGCAGATGCATAGGATGTTGCCCATTTTCTGGCCCATTTTCTGCAAACACAATACTGGATCCTGATTCCATCATAGAATGGATTGGGTTGCAAGATACCTTAAAGATCATCCAGTTCCAAACCCCCTGCCATGGGCAGGGGCACCTTCCACTGGTGGTTGTTCATAGCCTCACCCAACCTGGTCTTGAACAGCTCCAGCGATGGGACATCCATGCTTCTCTGGGCAACCTGTTCCTGTGCCAAGAAATCATCATCTGGATGCTTTCTTGAGAAACTTCAGGGATAATCTGCTATCTCTGTAGGTCAGCACCATCGACATGCCTGGAAGCCTTGGGTGTGCATGAGTGAGGAGCCAAAGAAGTAAAAAATCCTACATTCTGACCCCTTATTTCCTTCTGGCATTGGGCCCTTAGGGAAGGCAGAGGAACACCCCGGAGAAGCAGGAACAGCAAAGACCAGGACCCGTCTGACGTCTACAGAGCTCTTTGGGAGGGGAGTACTGCTCCCTTTGGCAGGAAGTGCAGAGGAGCGGGATTCATTGAGGCTCATGGGCATCCACTGAGATCCTGCCCCCAGGACCCCACCCACCCGATGCCTTGCAGAATCACAGAATGACCCGATTTGGAAGGGATCCACAAGGATCATCAAATCCAACTCCCGTTCCTGCATAGGCCAACCTCAACATTCACGTGTGTCTTACGGCATTGTCCAAGTGTTTCTTGGATATTGTCGGGCTTCGTGCCATGACTACTTCCCTAGAGAGCTGTTCCAGTACTCCACTACCCTCCGAGTGAAGAATCTTTTCCTAATATCCAACACAAACCTCCCCTGGCACATCTTCCTGCCATTCCCTCAGGTCCTAACACTGGTCACCACAGAGATCAGCGCTGCTCTTCCTCATTCCCTTGTGAGGAAGCAGTGAGATCCCTCCTCTGTCTCCTGCTCTCCAGGCTGAACAGACCCAGTGCCTTCAGCCGCTTCTCATACGGCCTCTCTCGGGAGTGGAGCGCCCGCTCCTTCGGTGCGCAGCGCGGAGGAGCCGCACTCGCCGCGGGGGCGGGGCATCCGCCGCCATCCCGCCCCCTTCCAGAGCCCTTCGGGAGGGGAGCACCTCCTCCCCACTGGGAAGCGCGGAGGAGCGGGATTCGTCGCGGCGCAGGGGCTGGAAGCGCGGAGGAACGTGATTGGCCGCGGCGCGGGGGCGGGGGCACGCACCGCGGAGCGGGGGGCGTGGCCTCCCCGCCGCTCCGCCCGGGTCCCGCTCCCCGCCCCTCCCGCCACCAGGTGGCGCCGCGGCGCTGCCGGAAGCGAGGCGGGCGCTGAGCGCGGCGGGCCCCGCCCGGCCGGGCCGGCGCAGGGCAGCGCGGGGAGGCGGGAGCGGCGGCGGTGGGCGCCGCCAGCGGGCCATGCTGCTAAAGCTGCTGCAGCGCCAGACCTATACGTGCCTGTCGCACAGGTATGGGCCCTGCCTCTGCCTCGGGGGGCTCGTCCTCATGATCGTCTCCGCGCTGCAGTTCGGGGAGGTCAGTACGGCGCCGCGGGGCTGCGCCCCTTCCCCTCCCTTCCCCGCATTCCCGCGGCTGCGGGGCATGGAATGCGCGGGTGCGGTTGGGGCTTTTTTTTTTCCCCTTATGGGACCGGGTAGGTGAGGCGCTCAGGGTTGCGGTTGAGCAGCGGACAGGTACGGTTGGGCTCGATGATCTCAAAGGTCTTTTCCAACCAAGCGGTTCTGTGGTACGTCCTGGGAGCAGCGGCTGCCTTCGGCGAGCGAGGGGGCAGGGGTTGGTGGGGCAGCTCTCCTGGCACCCCTCGGTGTGACACAGGCGTTCAGTGCCCCCCACGGGGGTTATTTTGTTCCGTGTTTTCCATGGCTTCAAGTAGCGCCAGGGAACGTTTAGATCAGACATCGGGAAAAATTTCTTCGCCGAATGGGTTATCGGGCAGTGGAACAGCTGCCCAGGGAGGTGTTTGAGTCACCATCCCTGGAGATACGTGAAAGACGGGTAGATGTGGTGCTCAGGGATATAGTTTAGTAGTGGACAGGTAGGGTTGGACGCGATGATCTCAAAAGCCTTTTCCGACCAAGCGATTCTATGATTCCAGAACCTTGGCGGACCCTGGCAGAATCGTAGAATGGTTCGGGTTGGAAGGGACCTTAAGGATCCTCCACTTCCAACCCCCTTGCTACGTGCAGGTACTCCTTCCCCTGGAAGAGAAGGAACTGAGGAAAACCCTGCATGCTCCAGGGGCTGGTGTTTTTCTTGTCTCGTGCAACTGTTTTTTTTTTTTTTCTCTCCCCACTTCCCTTATCAAGTGATTTATTACTGCTGCATTTTATTTTTTATTTGAGTCTCTTAAAGCCTATGCTGGATGTAACCTTCAAATGGCAACCAGGAATGACAGAATCTTTTTCCCTTCTGAAGTTTGAGTTAAACGTTGGCACCTCACCTGCACGCCTCATCAGAGTGCAGTGCAATGCTCGCTGCTTATTACTCAGTTTGCCTGGGATTTTGTAGATGATACACTATAACTTCTGTTTTTTAAAGATATGGTTTTATTTAGATATATTTTTTAAAGATATGCTTGTATGTAGATATATTTTTTAAAGCTTCATTTCATGTCACTCTGTTTTGGAAGTCATCGGTGAAATAATCTGAAGGGGGAAAAAAACAATCCTGCTTCAGTATAGTGTTTGATGGATGTACGAAGTATTCAGGGAATTAAAGAAAATACTTTTGTCAGTGCAAAAGGACAGCAGTTTTAAATGCAGACAGACTCGAATTTCCTGATTCCTAAGTTGTTCGTTTTTTTTTCTCTCCTTTTTTTTTCTTCGCTTTTTTATTCTGGTGGGCTCTTCTAGATACAGAGAAAAATTAAGAGCCATAAAGATCGTGATCTGAAACTCTTGAGCGTAGCACAATCAGAATTTTTTTTTCTGTAACTTTGCATAAAGTACTTCATCCTTGCTGTCTTGCAGGGCTCATAAGTTCCTGAAACACCTGAAAGCCATCAGTGAGTTAATTTTATAGTACTCTTAGAGGCACCTGGTTGTACATGATTGTCAATTTGGATTGGTGTATACCTCTCAGTGCTGTGAAACTCTGAGTAAACTTTTTGTCTTTCTTCAGAACGTGGACTTAAACCCATTTTTAGGATTCTTTGGAATTTTGAAGGTTTTTTTAAAACACTTAAGTAGTTGTCAGGTTATGTCTGATTTCACTGAGAATCATCCAAAATCGCTGCTCAGAATTGTTTTCCTACCACATCTTAGTTTACTACTTCCAGCGTTTAGAGCTATTTAAGCTGTTTTAGAGCTATTTTAGATACTGTTTGGACAGCAAGCAATGAACTGGTAGATTCATGTAGGACTAAACTTTACAAATTTTATGCTAAGGGAAAAGAAATGTTATGAGAAATGTTTAAAAAAAAACCCAAACAAAATGGAACACCAACAAAACCCCCACACTTTGTGGAGTGACCATACATAAATAGGAAATTTTTATTTTTTTTTAGTGATGGTACATGAGCGTGGTAAGAGAAGTTTGCATGCTTTTTGCAGTTTTATGAAAAGTGTCATGGTTTACGTAGCTTAGGGACTTAGGAGTGAGTAGGCTTGTGAGAGGGAATCCTATTAGACCTCTTCGTAGTGGGAATGGAAAACACCTCTTTAGTGCAGAGTTCTTGTGGCAGCAACTAATAAAAATATACAAGACTTTTAAAAATGAAACCGGGAATCTTTCCAGTGATTATCAGGTCAACCAGCCTGTGGGCAACTGTCGAGCAATAAAAAGCAATACTTCTCAGAGCCTGATGTCTGAGCAGTTCTGCTTTTCCCCCACCCTCGGAGCCAGCTTTTGCATCCTAGTAGGCAAAACTCAATCTGCTAGCTTGGATTCATGCTAATATCAGAACTAATGCTGGCATAAAAATGAATGGCTAGGGCAAATAATTTGAGGTTCGTAATGATGTCCTCACAACTTTGAAGTGAAAATGAGCTTGATTTCAAGAAAAAACTTGAGCTCAGTGAAATTTAAGCATGCTTCAGGAGCGTTTCAGCACAAACGTACAGAGCAGCCAGGTCTAAGCCAACGATGTAATCTAATCATAAGATGACCTGTGAGTTTTAGGGTGATTTAATCGTAAACACTTCTTGGCTGTCCTTCCATACATGGCTCAGCTTTGCAAAATGTTTTATGACTGAAACCTGCCAGAGCCACTGCAATCACCTGTCTGATACAGTATCTCCTGACAGAGGGTGTGCCTCCCATTTTTGAATGTTGTTCCCTTACTGGTTTTATGATATTTGTATATAAAGTTGAAGCAAAGTGGCCTTCAGTCATTACTGAAACACAAGTTTCAGGGGGGGAAAAAATATCAGGTGCAAAGAGCTTAATGCTAACAGGTCTTTTTTGGTTATAGCTGCACTAAGACAAAAGGCAAGTGCTTAAATGGTTTATGTTTTTTGTTCTGGAGAGCCCTATTATTCATATAATAAATTCTATTCTTATTAAAATACTTCTGTATTTCTTCTAGAAGCAGAAGAGTGTGTGCCAATTAGTTATTATTAGTCGTAGCAAATGTTTCTGTGTGGGCATCTTTCAGCATGTGCTGTATTAAACCACTGTATTTGGCAGAAGGATGTAATGACTTCTGCATGAAAAAGTGCAATAGTGTGTGTTAAAGATAATTCCTGACTTTGGTATTTAAGGGATGAGATTTTATGGTTACCTGGGAAATCATACATCCTTTGTATAAGGGGAATGAACTTATACACAAAGGGACTGTTTACAGCTTTAACAGGAATTTTGTGTGTGTGTGCTTGTCATTCAGCCTCATGGTGAGGTTTCCCTGCTCTCTAGAAGGCTTTAATTTGCTTTAGTGGGCATGAGGGTGTGGAGCTGTGTATCTTAAAAGGGAGGAAGTTAGTCTTTATGTTTTTAATGCTATCTGAGAGAAATGGTATATTTCATAGTTTATATAATACAAGAAATAAGAAATAGTAAAATTTAAACCTAGGAAGAGGGGTGTAAATTAACTATTATCCTTTCCTGGATTTTTTTTTTCCTCTCCAGTGCATGCAAATATGTACTTATCCTAGTAAAATAAACCACTATGCATTCATCTCTAAAGCAGCACAAGATACCACTGTTCATAAGGTTAGACTTTCACTGTAAAAGACATCATAGCAAGTTTATTTTGGAGTAGAACCTAAATGTTTTATATTATTTTTATCTCAAGTTAGTTATGCTTTTTTTTCTATATCAAAGCGTATTAAGCATTTTTAGCATTGAGAAGTCTGATTTTTTTTCTGGTTAGAACCATCACGTCAACTGTTTTGTTAGTAATGTAAGCATAACCATGTGCCTTTTTTTGTGTGTGTGTATATGTGTACATCTAACAATGGAATTGTAATGTAAAGTTGCAGCTTTCTAAAGCAAGAAACAGTTTGTAAATGGTTTTCCATATAGCTAATTTATGAAAATGCCAGGTGATGGGGACAACTGGCAAAGGGCATTTAATTGTGACAAAATTTGACATTTTAGCTAAGCAACCTTGATGGCTGGATGAAGGTGGGGAAGACAGCTCTTCATTCAGCAATGTGTTCCCAGCATTTCTCTTCTGCTTCAACATCCAAGCAGAGTTAGATCAAATGCTCTGGTTTTTGAAGGTTCATCTTTCTGTTAGTTTAGTTCCGTGACTTGGCTCACTGCAGCGTCAGGTGAACTTGTGTCAAGCTAAAGGGGGGGGGTGGCAGAAATGCAGGGGGAGGGAAGGGAGGTTGCAGCCTGCAGAAATACTTTGCTGTTGGGTTAGTCTGGCTGCAATGTGAGACATCACCTGTATTGGGAAAGAGTTATTGTGTTTTAAGTTTGTGACCAGGTCAGCTTGCATAATTTGATATGCCAGTGCCTGGCTGTTTGTTTGCAAAGCTCAGATTTCAGAGATGTGTGTCCCTCAATATGTCCTGTATGAGAACGGAAAGGAAGATGAGCAAAACTATGTGGTGGTAGGGCTTTCCTGCTTCTATTGAAATGTATTTGGTTTAGGTATAAGTTCTGGGGAAACATTCCTGAATTTTTAAAGGCTAAGAGACAAGGGGGAGGGGTAGCCGAAATTAATAGTAGCATAAAAAGTGTGTCTGTAAAACATGAAATCCTTTCTTGCAGAGGGAAAACAAAGTTGATTTAAATCAACTGTGATCTTAAGTTCTGAGAGTGACTGCTCGCTCAGTGTAATAACTTAATTTGGATTAAGGACTGGTCAGTTGTGCCTTAATGTGTAGATCAATTGGAATGAAATTGATTGTGATTAAACATTTCAAAAGGAGAAATTTAAGTGTCTAATTTTATAAAGTGTTGATATTAAATTTTTTTTTTTTTCTTTGCAGGTTGTCTTGGAATGGAGTAGAGACCAGTATCATGTTATGTTTGATTCATACAGAGACAATGTTGCTGGCAAATCATTTCAGAATCGGTGAGCTTTAGTTGCAGTTGACGGTATTGCACATTTTACTGTTCATTGAATTTTCAAATATTAATATCAAATGTTCTAGATGAAGTAACAAAGTAACATACTGTTGAGTAGGACCTTATTGTGTGGGCTCTAAATCTGCAGCAGATCTTAAACTTAGTGGGTTTAAAATTGTGAGTTACTGCTTAATATCCCAGCTCGGAAGATGTTTGGCATTTGGAAGCTCCAGTCGTGTAACAGTTTACATTTTAAATGCATTTAATTCATCCAGTCTCTAATGAATCATCCAAATAGTGATAAAGTTAACAGTGAAGGGAGAACGTGACATGTTTTCCATATGAAGATAGGAAAATACAGGTACTGTTCCTGTACGCTTAAAATTCCAACTTGCAGTGTTTTGGAAAGTTATTTTTCCTTTACCTTACATTTTCTGTAAAATTTCATGAGGGACGTTATTTAACAGAGAAGTCACAAAACTAGTAAGAAGCAGCCTGTTAAAGCTGAGTGCGTAGGAAAAGTCACTCACAGCAAGCTGGAAACTTAGTCATAAGGGTCATTTCTTTCAGTTGTGTTAACTGAACTGCTGCATGACTTCTTGTGGTTTCATCGTTTGTGTGTGAATGGTCATGGGGTCTGTTGCTCAGGAAGTCAGTGGACTGTGAATTAGGAGGTGGAAGAAGCCACTAAGGTGATACCATCTGATTCTAAGTGTTGATACATACGACTGGAAAAAAGAAAGCCCTCAAAGCAGATGCTTAATCTGGCTTGAGGTTTGTTGAATCGTAGGACAGTAGAAATCATAGAATCATAGATTGGTTTGGGTTTGAAGGGACTTGAAAGATCATCCAGTTCCAACTCCCCCTGCCATGGACAAGGACATCTTCCACTGGATCAGGGTGCTCAAAGCCTCACCCAGCCTGGTCTTGAACACCTGCAGGGATGGGACATCCACAACTCGTCTGGGCAACCTGTTCTAGTGTCTCACCATACTCACAGCAAAAAATGTCTTCCTAATATCTAATGTAAATCTCCCTCTTTCAGCTTAAAACTGCTACCCCTTTTCCTATCACTGCACTCCCTGATAGAGTCCCTCCCTGCCTTTCCTTTAGGCCCTCTTTAATGATCAGATTGGTTTGTCACACTTTAGTGAGTGTGAGATAACTCTGTAAAAGGCCACTGCATGGTGTCAGTGAATCCTATGCACTTTTTTAGTCTTATCTCTTACTCCCCTCCCCCATTTTCCAAAGGATGACATATGAAAGCGAAGTGATACAGCTTATATAGATGATTAGCTTAATGTGTATGTGTTTTTGCAGTGCTGAAGTGAAAGCATGGTGGTTTGTTAATGTGAGTGCTCAAATGCCTGACTTCGTGATAATTTAAGTACAGTGCTTTTATAAAATGGTCAAGTTTGTCCAAAGCAAAATCGCAGATTTTACTGTTGTGATGTAAGGTATGGTCAGTTCCCATTTCAGCTTTGTGTTTTCACACTTCATTTTGGTTGTATAAAGCACTCCTTAGCTAATGTTGGTTTCTGCGAATTGTGAGCAAAAAATCCAATGCCTGAGCAGGAGCTATTGGCTGCTCAAGCAGAAGCTTAAGGTTTTCACGACAGGGGCTTAAGTTATTCCAGTTCACCATACACTTTTAATACTTTTAATGTCAGGCCTCAGAAGGAGGGAGATTGTGACATTTCTGTGCAGATACCAATTTGTCATAAAAATCCGTATCAACGAAAGTCTTTGCGGAGAGATACTTACAGGCATCTGTTATTAAAAGTCCCTTGTAAGAAGTTCAATTTGTTTTCATTATCAAACCTCAGAAATGCAGTAATGGATGCTTTCTTGCCATAGGCAGTGTATCAGTGATGGTTTGACAGAGTTTTTAAGGTAGATATCAGTGCAGCATGTAGTGTGTCACGTGTTTTTTACATAAACTGCCCATTGTGGACTTCCAGTTTTGATCCTAGCTTATCCATTGATTATAATCAGTTCCTACTTTAGTGTTAGAGAAAAATATCCAGAATTGGAGAACAGGAAGCTTGTTGGTTTGGAAGTTAGATAGATCCATTGTTTAGTGGAAAGTAAAAGCTATATGGCCTTTAAGAAACTTTAATGGACCTTCAGCTGAATCATAGTTGTGTTATCTTCTAGGAGGAAGACATCTCTGTTCTTGTCAAACAGTTGTGTTATAAACTTCTATAATGAAAATCTCACTATAGAAAGTAGACAAATTTGTGCATGTGGGTAAATTCCTTATTTTTACAAGCTCAAAAAAAGCTCTTCTTTCCAAGTAACACACAACCAGTGATGTTGCTGGCATCATTACTTACATCTATTGAATTCCCTTCTCTATCAGACAAAGGAAGACTTCTTATTTTGCCTTGAGATTTAGGAGTTGCATTAGTTTGCTTTTCCCTCCTGTTGCATGTCCTTTGGCATTCCAGCTGTTGCACTTGCCAGGTAGTCACATCAGCTGCCTAACTTCCTGCTTACATTGCCCAGGCTCTTATGCAGCTTGAGACGTGGAGTAGAAATTCCAGGGCTTTTTACCAAGCCACCTCATCCAAACCTGGTTTTTTGATGGCTTAGTTTTGGTATGAAAATAAAAGGGAGAAAAGAAAGTTAAATAATGGAGTTGTATGAATAGAGAACTTGAATGAGAACTCTCTTTATTACTGTCGATCAGCAAATTCTGCATTGTGGCAAATGGCAAAGTGTAAGTTTGTTTTAAAACTCAAATATGTATGGAAACAAAATGTGAAGGAACAATCTTTAGCTTTTAAAATGTACAGACTGATTTCAGTATGGTACAGCAAGTAAGAACCGTTAGTGGTTGGGGAGCCACTAAATGCTGAACAGTGAGGCTGTGGAGAGGAAAAGATACACAATGAGGGAGCCAAGAGGTGCTGGAGTGGGAACAGTGGTGGAACAGCTGAATTGCCATTGGTGGGTAATTACAGGGATGTAACAGGCGGGAGGGCTGGAAGGTTTACAGTGGGGAGCTTAAGGGTGTAATAGACTTACACTCATTTATAAAGAGTCTCAGCAGGTCTGATGATCACCGTATGGTAGCTTGGGAGAGATCCAGAGGGTGCTGTACTGCTTCAGCAACTGTGGATGCTGAGACAATGAGGCTTTGTCCTCTAGCTGCAGTCTCAGCTGTGAGCATGGCTCTCCTGTGTAAACAAGTGTCACGGGTATGGAAAATGCTTCCTGGCAGGTATGTAGAAGAGGCAGCGTGTGACAGCTCTCATATCCTGTCTGGGAGAGTTGGTGTCTCTAGCTTTGTCTTCAAGCAGGATCCTTTTCATGTCTTTAGGTTTGCGAGTAAAAAATGGATATGCTTTTGAAATAGGAAAATGTAAAGGGGTATTCAAAACAAGCCTCAAGTTATTAATTATCTGTGAATCTTCAAGGAGGTTTCCAAAGTCCATGTTTGCTGATATTAAAATCAGTAGCAGATGGGAAAATGGATTATTTTATGTAGAAAGGTGTTACATAATTCCCATTTAGGCAGTTCATCTTGGGCTTGTGTGTCAGACTGGTATTTGTGATGAAGATCAAGCACCTAAATCCACATGAAGGAGAAACATAGCAACAGAATTTGAGGGAGAAAGTTTCTGAACATTTCTGACCTTGAACAGTTTGCAAAATACTCCGATATTAAAAATAGTGCTTGAGGAGGATAATGAGGAAGTCACTCTCCTGTTCCTTTTTAATTTTAAAGCAAAATGCCACTACATGCTTTTCAAATATAAACTCTTAGTAGTTTTTTCAGAAGCCATAAAAGCAATCAGAAAGCATTGGAAAGGACCAAAACTGTGAAATCTTAAGTGTTAGTGGTCCTAATTGGCAGTGACAATTTATGTATGATATTTGGTTTTTATTCTGATATTTGGTAACCACTACTTTCTCAAATAATGTATATTGTAAAAAATGCATTAAGAACATTTAACTGAATATTTAGATAAATTTTGAGCCATTAGACTGATGGATTTGCAAACAGTTCACTTGCTTTAATAGCCTTTTTTTACAAGTCTGTATTGCCACTGGTAATGAAGAATGAACTTGCCATGCCAGGGTTAGTTCAGAGTGGACATATCTACATGTGACGTTAGTTCAATGCTAAAAAAATAAGTGCAGCAAATTACATAAGTTGTATGTGCTATTGCAGAGAAACACACTTTCACAAACCATAAATTGGGTGAGGCTTCACAGAAGTCAAAATTTCCTCATACCTTAGGAAGAGTTGCAGTTGAAGTGTTTGTTTTTTTTTTTTTAATTTTATGTTCTTCAATTAAGCCTGGGTAAGTAAACACTGCACTTTGCCCAGAAGACTGAGGGTTGATCATTTTTTAAATCAGCTGACTTGAGTCAGGTGCTTGCGCCTGAAACTCTCTTGTCCTTCCTGTAGCAATTGAGGGACAGTCAGTCCAATAATTTAACTGATCACAACAGACGTAGAAAAGCTGGAAGAGCTCCTTCCCTTGCATTTTTATTCATGGAGGGCTTTTTAGTTCAAAACATGCCTTGAGCTACACCTGGTAATGAACCAGAAGCTACTGTTGCCTCCTGAGAAGGAGGTGAAATAACTGATCGGAAAGGGTAGCTGTATTCAGTAAACTGACTTATTTTGCCAGTTAAGGGTGTAGCCTCCTGCAGAGTGTTACATGTCAGAGGTGAGAGACTTTCTGTGTGGTGCTGCTGGGGAAGGCTGTGCTTCTTCTTATATGTTCAGATAGTCTCAGAATGCCCCACTGTTATCCTCTTAAGTGTCCTAGCTCAGTGTTTCTAACTGAGGAACTGAGTACAGAGTGTTCCCGTGTATTGTGCTGTGACCAGCTTCTGGCTGCCCTTTTACAAAATTTGGTGCTTCAGTTTCTCTCAGCCAGTAGAAATTGAAGCTATGTGGAAGTTGTCTGCATGTCATCCTGTGCAAGGGAAGGCAGAGGGGATAATCACGTATAAGCTCTCTCTCTTTTGGAGTGCGTTTTAAAGGATGTGGTGGGTGAAGCGGAAAAACCTTCCCTTGGAAACCTCATTGCGTGACCACGTGGATCATGGCGTCAGAGAAATGCTCAGTGTTTGCTAGGCCACCTGCAGTTTAGGAATGTATCAAATAGCTTGATTCTGGAGCTTTTGCGGATAATAGTTGAGGCATCCCGTGTGGGATGTCTGGGACTGAGAGGTTCACCTGTGGCAGCAGACTGGAGTACTTGCTGAAACAAAGCCGTGGGCCTTATAGGAGAGATTATCATAAACAAATATGACAAAAGATATCAAATCCCCTTTCTTTTCTTCTGCCTTAGGTATACTAGGAAATTTGTAACTGTCCAGAACAGGTCCAGGATATTAAATTGTGTCAAGAAGGAATTTGAGTGCTGTGTTTACAGTCTAAATTCATGTGCCCTATTTAGGTTGTTGGTTTATGAAATGCCCTGTTACTAGTATTTAAGTGGCGTTCCTAGGATAGACACCTGGTCCTGCTGAGATAATAATAGCTCTGTGCAGTTAAATAATAGCAAGTGTGATTTAATTCCTTATACTTCGTGCTGTCCTGTCTAATGCCTTTGGTGAATTAAGAATATGCCTGGTTGCTGGTACTGATTTGTATGGGTTCAAGGGATTAGGGTTATAAGTTAGTGTCAGTGAAATTTAGAGCATGAAGTTCAGACTTCTTTTACTTACTGAACTGCTATAGCCACTTTATGTCCTTTTTGGTTTTATGTCTGTGCTGTTTTGCCAAAAGCTGGGGTATAATTAAGAGATGATATATATAGCTAAAGAGAAGCTTTTTGCTTTGTCTTATTTGTAGCCCAGACACCAAGTATTTTTGTTGGACAGAAATTGCTATTGTAGGGTGCCACAAATGCTTGTAATGTAATATTAAACAGCTTATGTAGCTTTCATTTGAATTATGTAGGCTTTGTTTACCCATGCCGATTGATGTGGTGTACACCTGGGTGAACGGCACAGATGTTGAGCTGATCAAAGAATTGCAACAGGTCAGAGAACAGATGGAGGAAGAACAGAAAATAATGAGGTAATTTCTGTATTTTTTTCCCGTTCAGCCAACAGCAGCAATCTAATGCAGTGCTAGCTCTCTTTGGTTTTCTCCTGTGTTACTCAACATGAAAATTCAAAGCACACTTTCTCACTTCTTCATTTGATTATTCTCGAAACCTTGTTTCAGTTCTACGTTTAGCTATGAAGTGCTGTCTAATCAGAAGACTGTTTAAGATGCAAAGCATACTAATTTAAGGTGATTAAGGCTGTTCTGTCTTTATTTTGTAAAATACCATACAGAGAACTGTTCTTTTGTATGTAATTTTGTATTGATTTCTGTAACTTGGTTTGTAAATAATAATTAAAAACTGTCTTAGATGTATAACCTCTCTTCATTCCCTTCTTCCTCCTCACCCCCTCCAATTTTTCTTTTTATAGGGGGCTTAAAATCTTAAGCGTATGTTTCTTTAAGAAGCATCTTCTTTAAGAAACATATGCTTATGTTCGATTTAGATTTCTAATCTCCCAAACATTGAAACTGAGAGGAAAATAATTTATTCACGTTATAAAGGTATGAGTCAGTCTTCTTACCAAGAAGGGAGAGACATGTATTGCCACATTCGGTAGCATTGGATTGTGCTAGACCTTTCTGTAAAATTACTGATTTAAGGTTTTGAACACAGACTGTTGCAGATACCTTGGATTGTCTCTTGTAACTCTTGATTTAGTTCTTAATAAGCAAGCCTGTGGTTATAGTATCTATTTTGGCCAGAGAATATGCTATTACAGAAGAACAGGTTTGTATTTTAAAGGTGGCAATGGTTTAATTCAGAATAATATGGTCAGCAAATTGATCTGATTTTTCACAGGATCACAGAGCTATTTGGGTTGGAAAAGACCTTTAAGGTCATCAGGTACAGCCATAAACTAAACTCTGCCAAGCCCACCACCAAACCATGGCCCTGAACACCACATCTGCATGTCTTTTAAGTACTTTTAAATAGCCTTCCAGGGGTGAGTCCATCACTTCCGTGGGCAGTCTGTTCCAGTGCTTGACAATCCTTTCAGTGAAGTAATACTACCTAAAATCTAGAGTAAAACTCCCCTGGTGCATCTTGAGGGCATTTCCTTTTGTCCTGTTGTTGTTACTTGGGAGAAGAGACCAAGACCTGCCTCGCTACGGCCTCTTTTCAGATAATTGTGGAGTGTGATAAGGTCACCCCTCAGCCTCCTCCAGACTGAACAGCCCCAGTTTCCTCAATTGCTCCTCATAAGACTTTTGCTCCAGACCCTTCCCTAGCTTCCTTCCCTTTCTTTACACACGCTCCAGCTCCTCAATGACTGTCTTGTTTTGAGTGGCCAAAGCAGAATCACTGTTCAAGGTGCAGCCACACCAGTGCCGAGTACAGGTGGATAATCGCCACACCATTTCTGATAGAAGCCAGGATGCTGTTGGCCTTCTTGGCCACCTGGGCACACTGCTGGCTCACATTCAGCCTGCTGCCAGCCAGGTTCTTTTCCACCTGGCAGCTTTACAGCCACTCTTCCCCAAGCCTGTACCGTTGCATGGAGTGCAACGACTCGGCACTTATCCTTGTTGAACTCCATACAGGTAACCTTGACTTATAAATCCCTCTGTAGAGCTTTCCTTCCCTCAAGTAGATCAGCACTTCCCACCTAACTGGTGTTGTCTGTAAACTTACTGAGGGTGCATTTGATTCCATTGTCCAATTCATTGATAAGGATATTAAACAAAAGTGTTCCCAATGTGGAGCCCTGGGGAACGCTGCTTGTGACTGGCTGCTGACTGGATTTAACTTCATACACCACAGCTCTCTGGGCCTGGTTATCCAGCCAGTTTTTTTACCCAGGGAAGATCATGGGTATGCATGTTATGGCTTGCAATTTAGATACCACTGGCAGTGTGATCTCAAGTAAATTTCTGGATCTTTGTTTTGCTACCTAAACAATGAAAGCATTAGTAGAACATTAACTCTATTAAGTTTAAATATCTTAAAGATAATCATGGTCTCTGTTCCGAAAAGCTTTCAAATTTCTATTGATCTTTTCCTATTAGTACATATAGCTAATATTAGTGTGTTTAGCTTTGTCATCACTCATGCTATGATTCCCATTCTACAAAGAGAAAAACACAAAATATTTTTTTCCATTACATTGATTTGGAAAACTGGTGTCAAGCTTATGATTAAGACCATGTCCATGCCCTGTTTATTATCTACAGGGGCACTTGATTTTCTCCCTTCTGTGTAACTTTTTTCAGATATTTTGAAGTCAGTTAACGCTATTACAAAAAGAGCTGTCTCATGGGACCTAAGTAACTGCAGAAGACAAAGGCAGGGATACTGTAAATCTCTGCTAATGAGTGTATGTTTTGTATTGCATAGTAAACCTTGATAAGCCATGACTTTCTTGTTAATACTCCTGAGCTGAGCTAGTCATGGTACAGGTGTGGTTCTCTTTATGTTGGTGTGGGTAGAAGGGTACCCTGCTGATATTACGATTATTATTTAGCATCAGTGCTGCACTACCTTTACGTTAATCCTTATTAGCCTCTACAATCACATGGCAAATGCACAATAGACCTTATGAGAATATATATGTTAGGCAAAACAATCAAGTCTGCTTGGTTTCAGTTCACTCCATCCTGGTTTCTTACTAGTGTTTTTCATATCAGCATCAGTTTTGTGAAGTAATCTAATAATAAAGCCTGAAAATCCTGTTAGCAAAAAGAGTTCTGTTGCTGCAGCTGTCATCATGGCCAAGAATTTTTGACCTACACTGCATGAGGCTGGGCAGTGAGGGCCTTGTGTGTTAGCCTGTGTTCACCGTGGCAAGGCTAATTTCAAGGCCTTGACAGTTTGATAACTGGGTTATCAGTCTTTCACAATGTGTTCCTGACTCAATTAACAATCTGAAATTACATTGAATTCCTAACTGTCAACTCAGTGTTATTTAATCTAGTTGTTTTAATTTTATTATAGGGAAATACTGGGAAAGAATGCAACAGAGCCAACAAAGAAGAGGTGAGTTTTTGTGAGTTTGGGCATAAATTGGAATAAATGATATCCTGCTCATTGTTAGCTGAAAGCAGATACTGGTTGGGGAGATTGTTTGGTTTTCTATTGCCTGTGTATGCTTTCCTTTTATGTCACTTCAAGAAAAGTTGCCAGCGTGGTAAATGATATATATGTTGAATAAAAGTAATGTTATTGTGACGTATATGGATGAGCTTCTTAAAGTTTGACAGTTTCTGAATGTCAGAAAGCACACCGTTGTCACTAGTTTGGCATAGTTCCTATTTGGAGTGTGGATTTTCAGTGCCTCTGTACCTGGAGTTTCATAATTCAAAAACACAAAAACTTTTTCAGTGTTGCTTTCACCTGCTATTTGTGCACATGACACTGCAAGTAGTTGTTGAGGGTCCAAACCTCTTGTGCCTCTGCTGCCAGGAAGTTGCACCACCTGGTTTGTCCTGTTCTTCATTTGGCTCGGTTGTTTTGCTATTTAGAGATCTTTTTATAAGCGTTCCTGTGAGCAGACTTTGAAATCTTGAAGCCTTTTAAAAAAACAGTTATGGGAATGAACTAAACTGTAAGTCAGATAGTCACCTTCTGCAGCAAAATATGTATGCTTTTAATAATTTCTCCCTGCCACAGCAGATGTTAGAAATAATTGATCAGATTTAAAAAAAAAAAAGAATTCTCATTGCATTTAACATGGATTTTTGTCTTAAACTTTCTATCAGTGTTAAATATACCTTTGGTGTTTTGCTGTAGTGAGAAGCAACTGGAGTGTTTGCTGACACACTGCATCAAAGTGCCAATGCTTGTTCTGGATCCTGCGCTGCCTTCCAATGTCACGCTGAAAGACCTGCTCTCCATTCATCATGCTTTACAAGCTGCTAACAATATGTTCTTTGTAGCAAAACCAAAAAATCCTTCTACCAACGTGACAGTAATTGTTTTTGATAGCCCCAAGGATGGTAAGAACTTATTTGTCACATTCCAGCCAGTTTTCTAGAGGAAGCTTTTTAGTAAGATGCTGTGAATTATTTTTTTTCTCCAATACTGACTGCCGCTAATTTTCTCTTTGACTTTATCAAGTCATTCAGTCTCTCTTGCCCTGAGTCTTTTTCTCCAAAGTGATGACATTAATCATACTGTTTGCTTACCTCCCAGACAACTGATTATAGGTGATTAGAGTACTGTGCTTTAAAAGACTATTGCAAAACAGGTTTGATATCTGAATATCTGTCTTGCACTGATAATCTTAGAATGCTGAGGTTCAGACAGAGGAAGATTAGTTTTAGAAATCCTCTTTTAATTGCTGTGGGGTCTAGTTTGAATGTTGTGCAATAAGTTCTGCCCTTGCTCACAAGATTGCATACCTTAAAACAAAATTATCCAGCACGAATAAGTAAGATCTTAGAGCAGGTATGGGCTTCTTTTTTTGTTTAATAAGCAGTGTCTGACCACTGCCATCCCACTAGTCCAACCATGTGTGTTTATTTTACTACCAAGAATTTCTTACCAGTTATAAAGACAACTCTTCACACCATTACATGTCCAAGTAATTTAAATTTGCAAAAGTATATCTTAGTTACTACACTATACAAAAGAGTGACTTTCAGGTTTTGATTTGTGATGTGTTTTATGTATTCTAGTTGAAGCTGCCCATTCTGGAATGGTAAAAGACAACAGCAAACAGATAGTATGGAGGGGTTACTTGGTATGTACTTTTAAAATCTGTTGATTAGCCTTTGTGTACATTAAACTTTTCATACATTTTCAGAAAGTGTTGCTGTGCTATTGTCTTTCCGTAGCTCACATATAGTAAGACATGAAAGCTTTTAAAATTATGCTTATTTAAATTTTGAAGTTTGGGTTAAGTTGCCAAATATACACTATTAAATCTGTCACCTGATGAAGGATTGACAGCTAAATGTGAATTACTGTAAGTTTCAGAAAGTCTTTATACCCTCTTTCTCCTATTTTAGACTACAGACAAAGAAGTTCCAGGTCTAGTATTAATGCAAGACTTGGCCTTCCTAAGTGGATTTCCGGCTACATTCAAAGAAACAAATCAGCTACGAACAAAACTGCCAGAGAGCCTGGCTTCTAAAGTAAAACTGGTAAGGGAGTAACTTAATTGTATTATGATTTTAGAATGGTTCACATATAGGATCTTGCCCACCTAGGAGACGTATGATGTTTCTGATACTAATCTCTTTTTGTTTTTTTGTGATTCTCTCTTCTTGAGTTTTAAAGAGTAGTAAATAGTGACTCAAGTGAGTCATTTGAGTGACTTCAAAAGACCATTTGTGACTCCAATTTATCTGGCATTGCATTTGCCAGCCTGCAAGTGATTAAAAAGTACCAGCCTTATCAGTTTCTTTCAGCCATTTGCTCTAGGCTGTTGCCTTGCTGAAGTATACTATATTGCTGACTTGTTCAATGTGACAGAATTTAGTCTATGTAGCTTCTTTTCTTCTCTCTTAGCTTTTAGAAGAGTTATCTTAGTAACAACGCTGGATTGTTTCACAGCTGAATGCTGTATTTCCCTCTGACAGGTACTCTGTGTGGTCTTGAGCAAGTTGCCCTTCAGCTTGCCCATCTGTAAGGCTAGAGTAGATCACAACTTGTGTGGCAGTGTCATTTCGTGCCTTCTATTCTGCCCTGCCATATCAACACTTTTTCCAGTTACAGATAGGTTTAACAGATAGGTAGAAGTTTCAAAAGTCTGTGAAAATCATGACAGAAGTGTGATTGGTGGTATGAAAGAGGCTGAGGCCAGGGAGTTTGTGGAGGAGAACAAGTTAGCAGGGGCAAAGGGATGTCAATCCATAGGTCTTTTGGTAGTCTGATGCCCACCTATATACGATTTGCTAATTCACTTTCCAGTTTGTACTTGATACTTGAAGAGGCATATCTTCCTTTCTATGTTGTGGGGTTTTTTTTTGGCAGGCTGAGTTAATAAATTAGGTATTTTGCTATTGCAGAAACTGTGTTGTGTAACCCCTTTCATAGTGTGTCACACTCCAAGGCAAGCTGAATTTCTTCTTTCTTGTCTTGGCTTGTGTTACCAGCCTGTCAGAATCTCACTAATGGCAGAAGCCTCTGAAGTAAAGACATTTATACCTCTTTTCCTTAAACAGCTTAATAGAGAGATCTCTTAAATGGTTATTTAAGCTTAAATAAATAGCTCTCTTCTTTTACCTTTGTTTACATCTGTCATGTATTCATAAAGAATGGATATGACTTTTCCTAGCCTATGTTTTACTAAGTTAGGCAGTGCTGTCCCAGGGCATTGGCTCTTCATTCCTCTCATCCTTGTGACAGCCCTTTTCTGCCGCTCCCACTGTGGATTTGTCTGCCTTTAACGCATTTGACTGGAATTTTGTACAGCATTTTAAACAATTTTTCACCAGAACTTTTTACACAGTGGAAAAAAAAAGTAGTATGTAGCTAAGCCAAGGCCAGCAGACCATCAGAGACTTGCTGTGTGCTAGAGTATGCTCATTGCAAGCAGTGCTGCCACTGTTTCTGTGTAACCTCCCTTGCATCCTTCCACTGTTGAGTATTGGAGCTGTTAATAAAAATTCTCTTGCTGTCATGAATCTGTCACTAGTTTGGGTGAGTGAGGGTAGATATGCTCTGGTGTGACCAAGGTTTTCTACCTTCTTTTTTGTAGTGGCACTTCAGTTAAACAGCAGTGGATATTTGTATGGTCAGTCTCTGAGCTTCTGCTTGTTTTATATGCTATAGGTACGTTTTTAATCACTTTAAAGAAATGCTGTTTTCTGTAGAGAAATTAGATTGTTATCCAACTGGAGATGATACTTCCGTTTTGCTGTCTGAGATGCTATGTTCTTCATTTCAAGTTTGCATGAGGAGCGTTGCTGGTTGAGTGCTTCCTGACTTTGAGCCATCTGAAGAATTGTCTTTGAATGCACCTTTATCTATTTGGGTTTGGAGCCTTTTATAGTTACAGGTTCCTGATAGTTTTAACACATTTGATTTAGTGGAGCTGAAGAGCTCACAATACCTTTGACTTCAATTACTAGCTCTTCATTTCTTAAACTTGCTCTTTAGCATTCAAGAAATTTAGTCATAAGGTGTTCCTTTATTATATTTTTCTCTTTTAATTTAAAATCAATTAGCTTATGTTTTCTTGACCTAGGATTATTTTTCAGGAGCAGCTGTTCTGTAGTGGTCTCATTATTAAGTTGGTATCTGAAATAACATTGCCTCTATCATTTCAGAGATTATTTGGTGGAAAAGAAATCTCTGTGCTTCCACATCTGGAAATATACTGAAGCGCTATCCTAGTCAGTATTTGTTCTCTGGTTGAACATTATAGTTATAAGCTCTTACAGTAACATAGTTCTGAGGAATGTTCCTCCCTACAAACAATATATGGAATTTCTCTATCTCTAAGCAGATTTTGCTTTATAATATTTTTAAAAAATTATTTTGACTTAAATTGGTTCTTTTATCCATAGAACCCTAATATTTTTTTTGAGTTCTAGTACCTTGTGTCAATAACACTTGGTGTTCCTTTGACAAAGTAACTTTTATGTATCTTTCTTGGAACCTTCAGTATCTTTTTTGCCCTCAGTGTTCTGCCATCTTTTTGCCTCTGATGTCGTTTTTCCTGCTAAAATATACTTCTTTTAGTACAGGAACACCTGTTGTTATGGGTTTTTTCTCATTTTTTTTTTCCCTTTCTTGTTCTCCATCTGTCCCTGGGCACTTTCAAACTTTATTAGTTCTGGTTGTTTCTCTAATTGCATTATCTAAGTTCAAGTCAGTGGTCACTATTGATGCTGTCTCCTTAATACTCCTGTATGGATTTCTGCTTCCAGCACTTAGAAGTTCATAATTTTCTCCAGGATTTCTATTGTAAATGTGCCAAGCCACAAATCTTATTGTTGGAATAGCCTGTTTCTCCTGTGCTGTAACAGAGCCCTTCCATCTTTCATGGACACCTTGGAAGAATGAAATATCCAGATTTCTTCTAATTGCTTTTGAGCCGTCTGCTAGTTTTTATTGTGGTTTTAAGGCTTATGGAGTGATTTTGACTGGACTTTTTTTATTGCAGTCATTTTTTTGCATTTTCTTGGATGATCCCTTTCATCATCTCTTTTCCATTGCAGTAGAATGTCCCAGCAGTATTAGTCCAAAAAAAAAATGATGAATGGATTATTTTTGTGTTTCAGTTCTGCTACTCGTGTTCGAGCAGCTGGCTAACCTGTTGTCTTTATCCATGTTGATCACTTGCTTAACTCTTTAGCACATCTTAAAAATGCTGTTGTTTCTCTGTGGTTTTTGCATTGCACCCCAGATCTTTGGGGTGTTGAAGATAGATCTACCATCTCCTTGTCTGTTTTTATGGAAGTGACATTCCATGCTTGTTATCTTTCTGTGCGATTTTTCCTTACTCAGTCTTGGTTATGTTTTTATCCTTGTCATCAGTCATGCGTCACCCAGATGATAACAAATCTTTGTGCTAGTTCTCTTTTAGTTGATGTGTTATCTTTTTGTAAACATTATCTGTTCCTGAGAGCTCTTCTTCTGCATTTTGGTTAGGCACATCTCTGTATAAACACAGTTTTTCTCAAGCATTCTGCATTTTCTCTATCCAGTCATCATGGGTGTTTGCATTTCTTTTCCCAGTTGTGGGTACTTTAGAAAAATTAAACTGGGATTATTGTACCCTTTGTGGTCATAGCAGTGGATTCTTCCCCAAATGGTTCTCTGCTCTTAATAGCAGCAATTTTTTCATGTTATACCTACCATGGAAGATGTGTATAAAAGTGTGAGAAGTTTTATTTGTAAGGATAAAAACTTTTACATATGAAGTGTGGATGAAGTTATTTTGGTAGAAGCGTTTACAAAATCTTAGCTTGGAGTCAGTTTTTCATTAGGTGGAAGTTGTAGGTAGACAGTTAAGGTAAACATAACTAAGTATGGTTTTCTTATCAAGCAGGGAGATTCTACATTGATGCTACAGTTAAGTAGCTGAAAGGTTGGTTATTTACAATCTCCACTGAAATTTGCAGCCATTCTTCTGCTGTTCTCACTTCAGAAATCTGGATTCCTGGTGGAGAAGAAGAAAGTTGCACCTGAGTTTAGGCTAGACTTGGGTCTCCTAGCCAACTCTTGGATGCTTACTGGGTTTCTGCATGCTCTGAGTGGCTGTTTCTTAGTGCAATTGCTGGAAGAAAAAAAAATACTAAAAAAATTTCAACAAGGCTGCTATTAGAGATAAAGAAAGGTGGGAAAGGGAGAAGTGCATTTGTGTTGAATGTTGCTAATGCTGCTTTAACTGGATTGTTTGATAGAAATGACTTCTGAATCCAAAGAGGACCAGAAATTTCTGAGACATTCTGGTTCTAAAAATCTCTGAGAAAAGCAGCTGAGCTCAAATAGAGGGTTAAATTGTGATGATTTAATTCACCTTAGAAATTGATTCATTATATATTCTGTATGTTTTGGTCTACTGAAATTTTGTACTTATGGCCTGCACTGTAATGTAATTATATGGAGATTTATTTTCAGATGAAAGGTAAGGGGCAGTGTGTCAGCTGATCACTTGTAGTGTTCTGGGCTGTATGTGTTATGGCAGGTGTGGTTGAAAATCGCATTTGGCTGCTTTTTGTTTTCCATGCTTTAGCATTGCATAAGTAAGCCACTAGATGGAGGTGTTACTCTGGTTGTGGGGCTATTTGCTGCTAAGCCATATTCCTTTAAAGGCTGTAAAGATGTTGTATTGTACTACATGAAGAATGAGAACTGAAATTTCAGTTTTGCTTTTCCCTATTACTTAGATTTCTAAAGAAAACTATCATTGTTCAGCCTAAAAGAGATGCTTGTGACTTAAAAAACAGGTAGTGTTGAGCCTATCATAACCCTGTTTCACTGAAATAGTATACAGCAGGTGCCTTTCCTTTAAGATTCAATATCCCGATTGCTTCAGGGAAAAATGAGATCTTGTACATCTCCTTCCTTGACAAAATATTTTTTCCTCTTCAATCTACATGTGCACACGTAGGCATGTATATGGGCAAGTTATGTTGGAAAGGAAGGGTTGTAATCTGTCTTAATGACCTTGTCTTTCTAACAGAAGAGAATCCATGTAGCAACCTGCTGGCCCAGTGATGCTGGGTGTTTGCTGTCCTCACTGTCTTAAGGGTAGGGGGTCTGGGATTCTTACCGCTGCTCTTGTCAGTGTTGATGGAGCAGACAGATGGCTTGAGGAGTTGGTTTTGTATATTCACGTGGATATATTAAGTAAGCTTTGTAGGGGAAGAAAAACGAACAAGGAATTGCATTGGTTTTGGCTCTGAGATGACCCTCCCTACCTTAAAAAAGGAACTTGATAAATTTGTAGAGACAACAGTATTTCATATTTATAAAAGTTTTTGTAACTCTTTAACACAACATGTGCCATCCCCCCTTTGCTTTCTGTGTGGATATATGATTTTTCCCAGTATCCGTACTGGAGTGTGAAAAAGGGAGCATCTTATTTCCTTAACAATCACCTTTTGTCATTAAGAAGATACAGTGTAATGATTTAAAGACTGGTTATGAGTCCAAGTCCCACCTCAGATAAAAATCTGCTCTTGAGGTCTCTTGCATTGAGAACATGGAGGTGAAAATATTTACTTCTGCGTGGAGTGGCTTGACCCGTCCAGCCTGTCTCCTAGCATAGCAAGTCTAAGCATTGCCAAACATGTTGGCTTCAATGGAGAACCTGCATTTGAAGTTACCTGGTGCAGAGAATATGGTTTTCCTGACTTGAATTCAAGTGCATGATATAAACATGCAGGGATATTGAATTCAGTGTGTGTGTGCATGGTGTCTTTTCCACCTGCCTATGCTGGAAGCAGAAACTCACCTGATCACACTGACTCATCTACCTATTTGTTTTTCTGTTCTATTTTCACAATATCTTTGGACCTGCTGACCTGCTTTGTCAGGATGAAAACACTCTCTAGAAGATACTGCTTCAGGGCAATGGGCAATCACATGAGTCCTCACTGAGAGTACGTTAATACCTGTGGAACACTATAAAATCTGCCTGGAAAGAATTTCATTTTGAATATACCAGCAAGAAAATGCTCAAAGCAGAGCTTGCAATTTATTAGAATCTAGTTAGTTATGTCACCAGATGACTTAATTGAAATCTAATTTTATCGATAGCTCTGCTTATGACAAGACTTTCCTTAAAGAGGTGTTGGTGGAAAGAAAAAATGATGTAATAACTCCTGGATTGAATAGATTATTTTTATCTTAACTGCAGCCATTAGTAGTGCAGCGCGTTTTTCCACTGCTTGTTTGTGACTGGGTTGTTACATATTTAGAAACCTAGAACACATATGCTGTGTTAGAGGGGGGAAAAGGGAAGTGTTTGTAGTAAATCTAGTTAGGAATGTGTAGTACAGGTACCTATTTTGTTGAGTTTCGTGGAAAAAGAAGAGAAAACTAAATGTTCTGAAGTGCTTTCAAACCTCTAGGATGGTAATATGTTTTGTTTCTTATACGTATGATATAAATGACTGATTCTGAGTGACTGTGTGACACTGTTGTATTCCTAAATAAAACACATACCCACTGATGGCAGCTTTGCAATCCGTAGCATTTCGATATTGATATTTTTGGAGGCTGCTAGATGCAGTCCGTAACTATACCTCAGCCATTTAGCTACTGAAGCCATCCTTTCCACCCGTAGGTTCAGATGATTCCCTGGAAGGTCTGAGATTTATCAGATTTTTCTAATGGCAGGCCTCATAAGTCAGACTGAAAGATCTCAAATAGCATATGAGTCAAAGCATCAACAGCTTTAAAATGTCACAAGTGGAACAGCTGGTCTTGCTAAGAGAAGGAGTGCTAACTCTGGGACAAGTGTTGTTTTAAAATGAGCAGAAAGGGTCAGATTTAATAAAAAATTTTAAAAAATCACTTAATGGTATCATGAAATAAACTGTGGTGGTCTTGTTGGTTTAGAACAGGAGTATTAAAAGTTTAACTTATGAATTGTTTTTACAGGTCTTATGCAACTGAAAATCTAGTAATGTGCTTATTTGTCTTATTTTGCATGAAAAAAATTAAGCGTAGCATCTGATAAATATTGTTAATGATTAACTGCATTTGCTCTCAAGCTGACTGAATGCATGCACTTGGAGAATCGAAGTCCAGTTCTGCCTTTAGCTTGTTTGAGTGCCTCATGCTACTTCGTAGGGTAAACATAGCATTTTATTGGGCTATGCTATATTTCTAATGAAGTGTTCTGGTGCCCTGCTATTTGTAAGCTATACTGGCTGTTAGAGAGGGCATGTAGTGCAAAACCCTTCTTATCCCGTGCATTATGAAATCCGATATACAGACTTACTAGTGGCAAGAGATAAAAACAGCAAACAGATCAAACAGTCCCCAACTAAGAAATGACCTTAACAGCATATTGGCAACCGTCATTAAGGACTTGGAGACCCACATGGATTAGTTCTGGAACCCTTTGTATCTCAGATTTCTGAGCTGTAGGTTGATCTATAAACCATTCTGAAAATTTCACGCTTCTGACAGCAAGTGAATCTATGGCCTTAATTTTCTGAGAAAAGCATTGCTTGATTAAGATGGAGAAAAGTATGATTCTTTTAGTCATATAATGAAGTAATATAAATTTTGTTAGTGGGAATGGGAGTGAACTTATAAAGTGAGCAACTTTGCTCTGCCTGGATCATCGTGCATAGAGAAATTTTCTTTGGAAAGTGAAAAGCAAATCTAGAAATGTTCTGTATCTTCAAATGTATTTTATTTCCCGTTTTACTGCCTCTTCTCGTGTTGTAACAAAATTGTAATTCTTTAAAAAACCATGTTTACCAGTCATTCTTATTAGTAACTCTAGTAAGAGAAATGCAACAAAAAGATGCAATTGGCAGGGGAAGAGTGCTGCTGTGGGTGCATGCCAGAAATTTTCTCTGCTTGTATAGTTGCAGCTCTATTCAGAGGCCAGCGTGGCTCTCTTGCAACTGAATAACCCTAAGGGTTTCCAAGAACTGAGCAAGCAAGCAAAGAAGAACATGACTATAGATGGAAAAGAGCTGACACTTAATCCTGCTTATTTACTATGGGACCTCAGCTCTGTCAGTCAGGTATGTAAATTCTGTTACAGCATGTAAAGGTTGTAGTACTTAAAACTGCAAGTAGAGGCTAACTGGTCAATGAAAAGGAACATGGGATTTCTTCCAGAAGTTTTGAAGAGTTAAGAAGCCAGTATGTATTATGCTGTGAGAAAATACCACAAGAACACTGTCAAATTTTGAAGTCAAGTAGGAAGAGGACCAGAGTGACATTTAATTGAAACTTTTGTGTTCTCCACTGAATGAAAAATCTTGCCTTCTGCACACATTCTGATAAAGTTGTGTGCAGTCAAGTCCTGAAAGGCTTAACTGATACTGACTGGCAGATAAGCAGACTTCTTGCGTGTGAGAGACTGAGGGTTTTATTAGCAAACATGATTATCACCTTCCTGAAAGTTTCTTAGACGTTTCGTGCTTTGCAGCATCATAAATGCTGAGCAGATGCTAATAACTTCTCTTTCAAAAATTTTGAAGACCTGAAATAGATGTTTGTAAGGAAAGGAGGTTTACTTTGAGTACTTTCATAGAAGCAAGGATGTTTCATTTAGCAAAAAGAAATAAAATAACAAGATGTCTGTTTCAAGATAAGTGCCTTTAAAATCTTGGGGTTTTCTCCTGCTAAAATTTAGTTTTGCAGTAAATGTCAAGTGGCACGGGTAAAGATTAAATGTGTCTGTCTTTGCATCCTGTGAACTTGGCTTTTGGAATTCTTTTTCCTTTTTAAAACAAACTCTAAACTCAAACTTTATGTGTCCCCATGTTGAAATTCCACATCATTTGGTAAACGGGTACCTAGCCAACAGATGCATATGCTGCTGGAATGTTTATAGTTGTTTTTAAAAATGTGTAAGCTGTGCTAATGTACATATTAGAAAAGAAGGATAAAACGGTAATTGTTAGTGAAAGCAGTAAGAGTTAAATGTTCAAATTTTTCTTGAGTTTCCTGTTTCAGCTGGGCACACTCCTTTTAGAAATGTTACTTTTAGGCAGTCTTGATTGTTCTTTTGAGAAGAGGTCAGTAAGTTCTAATAACAAAACGTGCTACTGTTTCATGTAACCTAATTTTGTTACTTAACCTGAAGAGCTTCTAATTAAAATGCTGTCTTTAACAAAAACATGGAAACATTTACCTATTTGATAGTAGATATCAGGCTGAGTTTTTTTAATTTTCTCCTGCTTAAGTTCTTTAAAATAAAAAAGCAGGAGATAACTGAAGAAGCTGCATCATGACACTTCCAGTATGTCTATAATAGGTGACATTTATATATGGCTTATGATGCAGTGTACTTGGAAGGCCTCAGCCTCTTACATCTGTGTTTCAAAAAGGTGATGTTACAGATTTGAAATGCAACTTGGCTTTTGATCAAGATCAGGAAATAATTGAGACTAATAATCCAGGAAAACACAATGGGGCGTGTTTTCTCGGGCTATTTCTTCAAGAGCTGGCATCGTATAAGACATTGTTGTCTTGCAGTGTGATCAGCAGACATGCTAATGATACCAGGTGGTCAGCCTATGGTGTCAGAAGATTATATTGTTCACTTTGGTAATTCAGAAGAATATGATCCTTTGGAAAGAAGTATAACAGTACTTGATCAATGTGCTTTTTATTTTTGAACATCTTAAGCCTCAAAGGCTTATGCACCCATATTCTAAAGCACGCTTGCTACCTAGCTGGATCAGAATTGAATGTTCTATTCAAAATCTAAGAAAGTATTTTTTTTATTTATAGTCTAAACAGGATGAAGATATTTCTGCCAGCCGTTTTGAAGATAACGAAGAGCTGAGATACTCATTGCGATCAATAGAGAGGCATGCCCCTTGGGTACGACATATTTTCATTGTCACTAATGGGCAGATTCCTTCCTGGCTTAACCTGGATAATCCTCGGATAACCATAGTGACACATCAGGTAAAAGCCAAAGAACAAACCCCACCAAAAACCCCAAACAAACGAAAATACTGGCGTGGAAGTTCCAATAGTAAAGATTCTGTATTTGTTTTGACATGTGCTTATCACCTTTCAGCTAAAGGCTGCATTTATGTGGAAGATAGAAATGGCCAGTTCTTCCCCACTTCATCCATGGTTTTATTAAACCCCACTATATTTTCATATTTTGATTAAGCAGATAGCTGAAGCCTCCGTTGTTGGAAAAGTGGGTGAAACGAAGACTTCATATATACTCAGTTAACATATACCCATGTCTAATATCCATATAAAGTCTATGTATAAAAAAAAAAAACGGGGAGAAGAAAATGTAATCTGAATCCATAAACTGTTTCAGGACTATTAGTAACTTAATAAACTTGTGTTGAGACAGGATGGATGATGATTACTGGAACTAAGAAGATGGCAGCAAAAAAAAAAAACGTAGCTATGCTTTCGAAAACCCTCATGTGAAATGAGCAAGAGAATCCTTCAAGCTTCCTGAATAACTGAAACAAGAGTACTCTCAGCTTCTTATTATGAATTTGGGAGTACTTTTGGTATCTGAACATGCCATACGAGCCCTGAGCAACCTAAGTGGTATCAAGATACTAATTCAGCTTCTGTTGCTATCTGCTTCTGAAGTTACTTGAAAGAGGGGGAAGAATCCTGACTTTTTTAATGCTCGAACAAGTTCAATTTGCTTGAAGTTTGGTTTAGCCTGTACTGCATGAGAAGTATAAATGGGCTTGATCGAGTACCCAGTGAAAGAGGAGTTTCTGTCTTTGTATTGAACCAGGTGCAGGTTTTGTGGGGCAAAATAAGACATCAAATTTTGTCTTTTTTTGCTACAATATTTTACCTTTTCTTTGTCTTTTATATCTCTTCTTGTTCTTCATGTAACTTTTTTTTTAGTAAGTAAGTATCAAATATCTCTGATGTGCCTGACCTTTTGTGGCTTGGAGAGAGGTGTTATTTATTTTTTGCCTTCTGAAACTGTGTTGGGTTGTTGGGGCTTTTTTGTTTTAGGAAATATTTCAGAATGTGAGTCACTTACCTACCTTCAGTTCACCAGCTATTGAAAGTCACATTCATCGCATCAGTGGCCTCTCTCAGAAATTTATCTATCTCAATGATGATGTTATGTTTGGTAAGGATGTTTGGCCTGATGATTTTTACAGTCACTCTAAAGGTCAAAAGGTAAGCCATTTTAAAATGACTTCTTACCAGAAGTAGATGTAAAACTTTTCTATGCCAATATAATGAAAATAAAAATACTTCTTTGAAAGGGAGAGCAAATATAAGGAGATTTGCCTTTGCTCCCCGCTCCTCCTTTTACCTCTAAAGGTTCGTTATTCTTAACTTGACAATTGTTAGCAAAGCCGGAGGGGGCTCCTTTTTTTTTTTTAATTATTTGTGTGCTGTGTTGATATTTAGGTTGTAGAATTACCTTTCTTTGTATTAACTCACAGATTTCTGACAGTATAATGGCTCCCCTCTCAGACTACTTCATGCTTTAATTTATCAGCGTCATTCTCTTAATTTCCCTGCTTTCTGTTTGAAGCACTAGTAAGACTGATGTGATGTTTGGCAGCTGTCAGTCTTCCCTCCCTGGTAAACTCTTGTTGGTTTTTGGGAAATGTTCAAAACAGAATCAGTTTTTTCCTGGGAACACTGATAATATTTGTCCAATCTATATATAATCATATATATGTAATTATTTACTAAAATATGTATTGTTGCATGTTTATGAAAATGAAGTAATTTAGTCTTTTGACAGACCTAATATCAACAACTGGGGTTAAGCAAAGAAAGCAGGCTGAGGACATGTTAGGAATATTAATGCATAAAGACTGCCAGCAGAGTTTCCATCCATGAGCTTGATCTAAAACAGTGGCAATGAGGAGAAAATTAAGATTTATATTTATCTTTGTTAAAGCAGTAAGTACAAAAGACACTCAAGACCACTGAATTAAGCACTTTGTGCAGGCAGATGTGCGTACTCATGTACACACACAGAAGGGATGTACAAAATTAGTTTAAGCTACCCTAAAATTACTGTTTAAGTATTTGAGGACATTAGGAGGCTTTAGTTGTTTTAAATCTTTAATGACATAGGCATATAATTGCAAAATCATATTATTAGTGCAATTCTATTGTTCTTCCCTTATTCTTCTCAGTTATGATAATAAAGTCAGGTTAGGTGCAATGTTGGTTATGATAACCTGATCCATAAGCGTTTCAGCAGGAGATGTGCTGCTAAAATCTTGAAACAATACGGCGTAAAGGAAAATGTGTGTGGTTTTTAATGCCCCTCCAGTTGAAAATATACACACCCACACACTTTTTTTTATCTTGGCAATTCTTAGAATTATTTAAGGCATAGAAGATCAGATGCTTCAGGGATTATGTTCAACATGTGCTGCTTATCTCATGACTGGTTAGTAATGAAACATTTTGAGTCAGAAGAACAACTGAACTGTAGAGCTGTTTCAGAGTTTAAATTCTTCCTTCTTATCTGGTAAAACATAAAATATCAGTTTTCATTGGAATATGGTTTGTAGAAATGGATTTGCAAGTCCTACTTTCTATTTCTGGCCATTGCTGCCTTGCTGTATGGTCTTGGGAATTCTTCAGGTTTTCCTTCTGTTTGAAAGGGATAACATTTACTTCACAGGTGATAGGGTTTAAATGCTATTTTTAAAGCTTTGTGAATACTTAAAGGCAGTGTATGCAGGGAGGCATTATTTTAATTCTCTGTACCTCAGGAAACAAGCTCAGTTGGCGTCTATTTGCCTTTTCTTATCTCAAGACTGTAATGTTGTTCCAGGTTTACTTGACTTGGCCTGTGCCAAACTGTGCTGAGGGATGCCCTGGCTCATGGATTAAAGATGGTTACTGTGATAAAGCCTGTAATAACTCAGCGTGTGATTGGGATGGAGGTGATTGCATTGGTAAGACAGCAATGTTAAATTTAGAGAAAGTGAACTGTGTTTTTCTTATAAGAATTTTGCAATTTGTTGTTCTGCTATAACTGCAAAATTTTCCTCCTTTAATACTAAAAAAATGGCTTACAAATGAAAACCTTATTTCCTGCAGACTACATGTTTCCGTGGAAAATGACAGCAAATAGACAAATTTTCCTAGATTTGACTAGCTGAAAAGAAGGGGTCTGGAATTCTAATTATTATTTATTATTGCAAATATATAAACTATTATATATTTTTTGGACTCAGAATCCAAATAGCAGGACTGTGAAGCTGTACTATTAGTTTGTAGATTGAATTTTCAGCACATCAGGGTAGGGAAATAAAGTGATACTTCTGGATTGAGGAAAGTGATACCACTCTAGGAGTCTTCAAAATCAAAACTGCAAGCACAAATAGTAAATCAGTTTTCTGCCTGTCTTTTTGAATTTAAGACAAAATATGTTGGAATTTTTGTTGCAATTTTAAGTTGGTTCTGGAACTTCTGTAATGAGGTTGTGTACACTATGGATCTTTACAGTAATTCGTAGAAGTCTGGTTAGCATTTGCCCCATTTTAATTTAACTGGTAATAAATAAGATTGTCAAATCTTCACTGTAACGCTGTGGCTTAAAATGTGCCTTTCCTCAGAAATAAGAATTACAAACGACTGGGGGATTTTGGTTTTCTTTTCTCTCCCTGTAGGTAACAGTGGGGGTAGTCGCTACGTTCCTGGTGGAGGTGCAGTTGGTGGTATCGGGAATGGACCACCATGGCAGTTTGGTGCAGGAATAAGTGGTGTTTCATACTGTAATCAAGGCTGTGCTAATTCCTGGCTAGCAGACAAATTCTGTGATCAGGCCTGCAATGTCCTCTCCTGTGGATTCGATGCTGGTGATTGTGGTCGGGGTATGTAAAATATATCACAGGTAAACTTTCTGTAGGGATTCTCTTGATCTGCCTGACCTTTCTGGTTAAATCGCTACTCGCAGCTTGAGCTAAGATGCCCTGTACAGTTGGTGCTTGCAGCTGGAGAAAAAAGTCAGATACATGTTATATTGACTAATCCAAACCTGAAACAATATTATACGCTGGTGTATTTACTAAAACCATTATTGACCAAGCATGGGTGGGATGCCTAATAGTTTACAAAGCAGGAAGCATCAGACTCCTTGCACCAAGAGGTTTATATTTTGAATAGAGAAATTACATTTCAGCTATGCAAACAGTCCTTACCCAAATAAGGACAGCTGACTTGATTCCTGTAGTGGTTAAGACATTTAAAAAGCTCTTTGATGCTCATGGTACAAGCCTGGCTGTGGACTCTTGCTAAGGCTACTTTCAGTCACCTGTGAAGTTGTTTGGTGTTTATTTTGATATAAAAGCTAGCAGGAGTGAACTAAGTGATTGAGAGTGCTGTCTGGTATAGGCAGTGGACAGAAATGGAAGAATTTGGCCTGTTTGGAAGAGTAGATACTCCCCTAGTACTCAGCTCAGATAAATGTGTTACTGGCAATTCTGTTGCTGGCAGATTTTGTTCATCTGAGAGTTGACAGGCTATCTTGTCTTCTGTTGTGGGAGAGAGGAGCTTGACTCAGCCTATCTGATTTTGGAAGTCTCAAATCAAGATGCAATGTACTAGTGAAATACAACTGTTGTAACGTTAATCTACTAAAATGTGGCAAAAATGTAATATGAGCATGTTAGTTATGACTGATATGTAATTTTAAGTGATGCGTGATAACGAGCCACTTAAACTGTTCAGGTGGAGACTGAAAGAGTGGTTAAATTTATGGGCTTCTAGAATTACCACTGGAATGTCTGTCAGCTTTTATGTATCTGAGTATGTGCTAGTCATTCTTCATTATTAAAGATAGGCAAGCAAGAAACTGGAAGCTGCAGTTAGTGTTCTTGCATGTAGCTGTCTCCCTGCTAGTTTAGTGAATCTAACTGGGCATATTACAATTAAAAAATGCTGAAAGATGTTTCACACTGCAAGTTGACAGAAATTTGTTTTATTTCTTGGTTTTCTTTCTAGATCACTTTGAAGAGATGTATAAGGTGACTCTACAGCTTAATCAGACCTACTATGTTATTCCCAAAGGTGAATGTCTGCCCTACTTCAGCTTCAGTGAAATAGCCAAGAAAGGAATTGAAGGTTCATACAGTGATAATCCAATTATCCGACACGCTTCAGTTGCTAACAAATGGAAGACTATCCACCTCATAATGCATAGTGGCATGAATGCAACTGTCATCTATTTCAATCTTACATTTCTAAGTAAAAATGATGAAGAGTTTAAAATACAGGTAGCTGTTGAAGTTGATACTAGAGAGGAACCAAAACTTAACACAACTTCTGTGCAAAAATCCAACTCTGATTTTAAAGCTGTAACTTCAGTACCAGAAGCTGAAATGATATTTGAGGATATTCCTGAAGAGAAACGCTTTCCAAGAGTCAGGAAACATCGAAATGGCACAAAAGAGAGCCTATATGAAGAGGTGACTGTACCATCAGTAAATGTGTCTCTCCTTCCTGAAGATGTTCAGCTAGCCCTGCAGAACCTGGACTTAAAACTACTAAATGGTGATATCACTCAGAAAGGATTTAACCTATCCAAGGCTGCTCTCCTGAGACCTTTCCAGTCCTTAACTACAACAAAGAGTATTATAGGCCTGGAAAAGAAGGCCATGCATAATCATTCAGAGGATCAGAAGAACCATACTAGCTGGCAGAAGCCTTACAAAGCTGTAAAAGATGGCAAAATAAAAACAATAAAAGCAAACAGAGAAGTTCCTTTAAGGCTTACAGGAACAAAGGGGACTGTTGTCACCATGAACACAAATAAACCTATTTCTAAAGCAAAGACTAAATCCACACTTCCCTCCTCCCAGACCATGGGAAATAAAAACGAAACTCGAGAAAAAATACTGAATGCACTTATATTAAGGGAAACCCAGAAATCAAAACATACTGGGAATTTAGGTACAGGAGAAGTCACACAGGCAATGGAAGGAGGAAAAGGACCTGTGCAGGTGGATGCAAATGTAAGGGAGGGGCTAGTAGGAAGGAAATTACAGTCTTATGCTGGAAGTTACCAAGGCTTTTTGCCGTGGGAGAAAAAGAAGTATTTCCAGGATCTTCTTGATGTGAGTATTTTAATGTCATTGCATATTGGAATGCTTGCATCTTTCTGCATTTAGTGGAATACTTGTTAATATAATCCACGAGCTTAATGTGTCTTGCCTTTGAGGCAAACACTGAGATTGTCTGAAACCTCCTTTTGCTTCTTCCCATAAAATCTAACTTGTTTATGATCTGGGCCTCTCTTAGCTAGGTGGTAAATGCTAAATAGACATTTCTGTTCCCTTTCTACTGCTCTTAATTTTTTTTTAAGTCAGATTTACTTTGTATTCATTGTATGTTGGCAGAATCCTATTGTTCAGGAAGCTTTTCTTTATTGTTTTTATGTAAATATGGATCCAGTCTATTAAAAAAGGTAAAAAATATGTATAATGGTTATTGCTCGGGCTCTAGAAGTTAAATTGAAAGTCTGCCAACAAAACTGAATATTTAGATGGTGTCAAGAAAACTTGTAGGATGCTGCCTCTTCTTCCAGCCAAATCATTTTGGCAGAATTTTAAAAATCTGTACCAGAGAAAGACAGAGACTGTGCTTTAGTTGGTAGAGTCTGCTTTGCATTTCTGAGTAGAGTCTTCTGCATTTCTTTGCATACAGAAGCGTTACATTTTCTAAAAAGTTACCTCTTTCTGTTCATCTGAGATTGGATTTTGCAAGAGGAATCTTTCTATTCATAGCATTTCAGTTTATCAAATGTGGATGAGTAATCAGCAATAAAAAGGGCAATATTGCAAATAAATCTGATAGCGTACAGGGACTTTAGTGTGTGTGGGAAGTGTCAGAGGACAAACATTAAGGCAGTTGTTTTTTACAGCCTACTTTTCCTTAGAACATGAAAATTCTAAGGTAAAGGTTACCTTTTAATTTTCATTTTAAAGCCATAAATAAGAAATAAGAAGAAAAATTATTCAAGACTTCTTTTCCTATTTTCAAATACTGGAAAGAGTTGGCACCTGGCTGAAAGGTCATTTTTCCTATGTATTTAATGTTTTCAGTCTTTGTTGGTAATGTAACCTTGATTTGTGCCTGTCCTGCTCTTTAGGAAGAAGAGTCATTACTCAAACAAATGTCATACTTTACTGATGGTAAACACTTTGGAAGGCAACTGAAAGATACATTTGCTGATTCCCTTCGATATGTAAATAAACTTTTAAACAGCAAATTTGGGTTTACCTCTCGGAAAGTCCCTGCTCATATGCCTCACATGATCGACCGCACTGTTATGCAAGAGCTACAGGATATGTGAGTACGTCTTTGCCTCAAATAATGTAGAACCATAATTAATTCTACCTTCCTGTTGGTGTTTTACTATTTCTGTTTCCACTGTGTTGATACCTCCTCATTAAAATTATATTTTGAAATGGCAAATAGGGAATTTATTACAACGTGACAGTTGTGCTAAAATAAGGAGATTTTTGAGGACCTTTTTAAAATTCTGAATGAGAATTTGGTTTTAGGTAAGGAACGTTTTCCTCTAAGAAACGGGAGTACTAAATTAATTTACATTCTTACATAGGTTTCCTGAGGAGTTTGACAAGACATCATTTCACAAAGTGCGTCACTCAGAAGATATGCAGTTTGCTTTTTCATATTTTTACTATCTTATGAGTGCAGTCCAGCCACTGAACGTTTCTCAGATCTTTGATGAGGTTGATACAGACCAGTCAGGCATTTTGTCTGACCGAGAGATTCGCACATTGGCCACGAGAATCCATGAACTACCGTTAAGTTTGCAGGTACTCTTTTTTTACAAATCACTTCTAGAGTAAATTCAGTTTTAAAGTGCAAAACTGTTAGAATGAGTCAGTTTTTTATTTATCCTTGCTTATAGCATCTGTGACATTTGGTAATTCTTAAATTTTATCTGAAGAATATATAACATTGTGTTCCACTTTATCATTGTTACATGGAGTCAGCAACTAAATTGAGTTCTAGCGACATCAGTAAAAATAGATCACTGATGTCCAAGTTCAAGAAAGCAGTTAGTATGAATTTGTCAGAAAATATGTTCACTGGTAAAAGCCACTGGGAAGAGTAGGATCCTGCTGGGCTTAATCTTGTTCTTGCACATGGTTAAGGACCCTTCCCTGAGAAACCTATGGCCTAAAGAAAGAAGTGAGAAAAAGGGTAGCAGAGAGTTCATCCTAGTAAACACTATGACTGTATACAAAGATGCACATTTCTGTGTTTCTGAGAACTGGTAAATAAAGAGACACGGTCTTTGTAGGAATTGTGCTCTTAGACAGTTAGTAGAGAACAAACTGCACTGTTTCTGCTCTGCAGAGAATGAATCTGCACAAACCAATAAAGTAACTTGTTCTAGAAACAGCCTATAACATAACTGGTATAGCTGGGACGGAGCCCTGTCTTAATATATTCCTGACCTGTACCTTAGTCAGAAAAACTTCTTCCTGTCCTTTCAGTTAATTTTTCTGTTACTTTGCTTGATTTGGGATTTAATATGCCACTGCTGGTTTGGGAATTCTGTACAGTCCCAACATCATCACTAAAAGTGTGGTTTCCGTTTTGTAATGAAAATAACTTTACGTAATTCTTTGGTCTTCGTTCAACTATGCACTGAGCATTTGTTTTACTTTAGATGTACTGGGAGTCCCACTGACTTCAGCAGTTACTGAATTGCATCTGCTGAATATTGTCTTCTTTTTTTGCAACAGTAGCACAGAAATTTGTTATGTAAATAATATTAAATATGTCTGCGCATCCTGGGTTGTTAGAACTCTGTCAGTGAGAAAATAGTATTATATATTTTTTTTCTTCTCTTTCTGTTAGGATTTGACGGGTCTAGAACAAATGCTAATAAATTGCTCTAAATCTCTTCCCACCAACATCACTCAGATCCATGTCATTCCACCAACTCAGGAAGCATATTATGATCCCAATCTGGTAAGAAACATTGGTTTTAAAAAATGCTTGGTTTCTTAACTGAGCATGTATTTACTGTGCTTGAAAAGCTGGTGTGATTTCTATAAGGAAGGTATTTACAAAAATTGTGTGTTCATGAAGTTAAGCTTTATAAAATTAAGATTTTACAAGCTAATTCCTAACTTATAAAGCCATTAATTTCCTTCAAAAACGAAGAAAAGCTGAGCTTTAGAATGTTATGTGTGACATTTAAAAAGTCATCCTTGCTAAGAAAATTGACTGTTGTGAAATAGAAAGATTGGAAACCCAATACCCTTCTGACATGAACTTTCTAATAAAATAAGTCTTTATCTGAATTATAACACATGTATTTAAAAATAGAGCAAAACAAAATAAAATCCAAAACCCCACCAAACCATCAGATGGACTTCTTTAGAATAATTCTTCCTAATTTGAACTAACTCCTTAACTTGTGAAGATGGGCTGACAGGAACCTCATGAAGTTCAGCAAGGAGAAGCGCCAAATCTGCACCTGGGGTGGAACAAAGCCACATACCAGTATTATGCTGGAGGCTACCCTGCTGGAAAGCAGCTTGGCAGGAAAGAAGCTGGGAGTTTTGGTGGACATTGAGTTGAACATTAGCCAGCAGTGTCTTCTTGCAGCGAATAAGGCTCATGGTATCCTGGACTGCATTAGACACAATGTTGATAGCAGGCTGAGGGAGGTGATTCTTGCCTTCTACTCGGTGCAAGTGAGGAAACACCTGGAGTACCATATTCAGTTCGAGGCTCCCCAGTACGAGTACATGGAGGTACTGGAACAAGTCCAGTGAAGGGCCATGAAGGTAATTAAGGAGCTGGAGGATTTCTGTTATGAGGAAAGGCTTAGAGAGCTGGGACTGTTAAGCATAAAGAAGAGTAATCTCAAGGAGGGAGCTCATCAATGAATATAGATATCTGAAGGGAGGTCGCAAAGAAGATGGAGCCAGGTTCTTCGCAGTGGTGCCCAGTGATAGGACAAGAGGTAATGGGCAAAACTGAAAACAGGAGGTTCCCTCTGAACATCTGGAAACAATTCCTTACTGAGGGTGACCAAGCACTGGTGCAGTTGCCCATTTGTGGGCAGTCTCCATCCCTGGTGATACTTAAAAGCCACGTAGTCCTGCACAGCTCACGCTTGGTGGCCCTGCATGAGCAGAGGGGTTGGACTAGAATTTAGTTCCATCATCAACACAGAATCATTTAGATTGGAAGAGACCTTTAAGATTGAGTCCAACAACCTCTGCATTTGAAAAAAAATGTGTGCGTGTATTTGCTAAATTGGTGACCTAGTGTTTTGTAACCTCAAACTAATACTATATGAAAGCAAAAAAAAATTAATGAGTACAGATCATGAACTGGGTAGTAGAAAAGCATTATTGATCCCCAACACTTGCAGATCATATATACTGTATATCTCTCTCTGTACTCTGTATATAAATTTATATGGACATTGACTAGTGTTTTTTTTTCTTTTTCTTTCTGTTTTTTTTTTATCCTCTGGACACCTATCCTGCTTTGTATTTGTAGCAGGCTATGTTACAAGGTTTAAAAAATATTTTTCTCTAAGTCTGAATTCCATCAAAGTTATATATATCAAATAAAACCACGTCAGCCTGATTTGAAGAAATGGAAGTGTGGATTTGAGAATCCTGCACAGTCTGAGGGCATTAATTCCAGCTCAGCTTTACTTCATTTTGCCTCTTTAAGGCTCACAATACTGTTTGTAAAATTCTGTGAAGTAAAAATTTTGAAGAATAGTAAGAAAGGGTGTCTGCAATGAGTATGTTTCAAGATAGGTTTAAAAGTAAGTGTCAGCGGTTGGGAACAATGTAAAATTTTACTAATTTAAGCAGTAATACCTAATGTAGTAATGTTATCAGTTGGTTAAAATAGTGACAAAATAGAGTTTGTGTTTAGCACAGAGGCCTAATTTATTTTTACTTCGGTTGTCTGCAACAGCTAAATTTCTTGGAATGAGTCTACTTTCATAGAAATATCCCTCGAGAATAGGGATTTTATTTCGCAGAATTGTTTCAGAATAGGTTGTGATAGAAATAAGACCTAATGTGTATCAGCTGTTCTGCAGGGCTTTCCTCGCCAGTGATACTGGCGGCATCTACCAGAGGAATGTCAGAGACAGCTGTCAAATAAGCTAAAATTTCTGAATATTTTATTAAGGGTGAAATCTAGAAGTTGCAATGTTTTTTGCCAAAAATAATCTGTATTTTTCATACAATATTTGTATGCATAACATCACAATTTCCTATGCAGCGATATCTTTATTTTGTTTGTTTTTTTTTTTCCACTCAAGAGTCAATTGAGAAACCAGTGCTTTCCATTCCAGGAAAGTAAAGTGCACGCAGGCATTTCTAGCTGTAATTTGTCTACAAAGTATATCTACAACAACTCTAATTTTCAGTAACCTATAGTCTGAGCAACGTTTTCTTCCAGCCTCCAGTAACAAAAAACCTAGTGACTAATTGCAAACCTGTGACGGATAGAATTCGTAAAGCATACAAGGACAAAAACAAATACAGGTATGTTGTTACAGTCCTGTGAAAAGCTGTGCTGGGTTTTGTAAAGTAATACACATGTGACAAAAGTTTATGTTCAAATGTTAACAAATCTTAGCTCAGTTTAACAGTGGAACTGAAGAAACATACTGATATCTACTTATGTGTGTTTCATTGTGCAGAATGGTGTGAATTTTTTTCATAGTTTCTTATTTAAGAAACTTAAGTGTGTCCATGCTACTTGTGTCATCTTTGGCCAGATGCTAATTTGTGTTGTACATGTGTAAGCTGGACTATCTTCAGATGGCTGTATAAATTAACTGTATGTAGTGAGTGAGGACAGTTAAAATAGCATTAAAAGAGGGAAAGAGCCTGTCCTATACCCAGAAGTTGTAAATCTGATTTATCCTTTCTTCTACTGAAATATAAAGAAAGAAAAAGCATTTTAACCCAAACTATCTTGTAGTTTTCTTGCAAGAAGGAGAAGTGACAGGGTGCAAGAAGAGATTTCCATCCCACTTTGGAAAGGGCAGGACAAACCATGATCGTGACCGTGGGTTTGTTTGAATAACTGTATTTGCACAGATCTGCCTGAGATCAGGTTTGCTCAGATCTTTCTTCTCTGAAACCTGCTAACCAATGGCCTGCCAACAAGATTGTCTGCTGGCATGGAGCTTGCAGTGTTGGCTCCTGCCCATTGCCTCACCAGTGGTGGTGGGCAGGGGAGAGTGGCAGGGACTTTCTGAAGCGTGTGCTTGCCCCAGGAGCAGTTACAAAGTCAAATAAAGCTGTAGGACGACAGAAGGTTACTGGTACTGTTTGGGGCAGCTTTAGGATATTATTATTCATTAATTCATAGTACCTCAAGTTGTGCTGTAAGCTTTATAAATAATTCTCTTCCCAGGAGAGTTAATGCTATATATGCTCATACTATAAGCCAGTTTAAGATATAAGCTGCCCTTTTTTTTTCTGTTTAACTTCAGTGTTGAATAACTGTGTTATTAATTTTGTGAGCGTAATAAAATATGTTCTCGGGTGAGACTTCAAGGAGCAGCAGGCAGGGTCTCATATCAAGATATGAAAGGTGACAAAAGTAAAGCGTAGTGTCTCTAAGACAATTGAAAGAGTGTTTAACCCTTTCAAAACTCAAGATATCCTTCAGAGAAAAGATACTTCTGCATTTCATATACTTTTTTTTTTTCTGAAAGTTATTGATTAGGTGGGTGAGGAAGATTTTATTTGTATTTAAATTGTAGCTATGTACACTTCTGTATTTTATTGTTTAAGATTTTTCTGGGATTGGTGATTGGATAGTAATAACATATTTGCTCACATCTGAAATGTAATTATGAATTACAATTTTAAGTTGTTTATTAAAAAAAGGCATAGTAAGTGTTATACTTTCAGATGAATTTTTACCTTTGTGCCAAAACTTTTAATTTACATAATTTGTATTAGAATTCAGTTGTTTGGTTTATGGGTGGCTACTAATAAATCTACAGGAAAGCAGTTCTGTACAAGAATATTAGCTGAAAAGTGTAAATACACAGATAGAAATCAAAGTATAAATTGGACAGTCAGATTAGAATTAAGTTATTAAATAAAATAATTAATATTTATTGAACATGATGTTAAGTTGTTCTATTAATGTATACATATCTTTTTAACAATAAGGTTTGAAATCATGGGAGAAGAGGAGATTGCTTTCAAAATGATTCGCACAAATGTTTCTCACGTAGTTGGTCAGCTGGATGACATACGAAAAAATCCCAGGTATCTTGCTTCTTCGTTTGAATGAAGTTTTGAGGTAGTTTTAATTTTCTGCTTCAACTGTTTAAACTGTGTTGAGGAAGAAAAGGTATTTCAATGTATTTCTACATTGTGTGTCACACAGCTTGACCATTTTTCACCGAAAGTACTTCTTATTTTTTCTATTTAACTGAAGCTAAGTGACTGCTCTCTCTGGTACGCTTGGGATTGTTTCATTAATTTCTTTGACCTTTTTATATATCTAAACCTTTGAAAACTTCTAGATAAATTTCAGCTATTTTTGAGGCCTTCATTTTTGCCATTCTAGAGGACCAACAATTTATATTGCAGTTTTATTTTAAAGAAAGAGCATTTTGGTCTCCTTTATGTAGCAGTTTTAAAACAAAACTTGGATGTGGATTATTTTGTTGCAAAATCAGTTTGGCGTATCTGTTATGTTCTTGTGCTCTGTTACAACATGGCAAGAAGTATAAATTTGAGGTTTTTTAAATATTTGGTGAGAAACCATCCAAAGCTGGAAGGTAGTCCTCAGTTTCTCCATTTTACAATGGTGAAAGGTTTAGATACCCCAATCTGAGAGAAGGCTCTGCAGTGTTGAATTACAGTGCTGAAATGACTGTGAGGTAAATGGGGAAAATACATATCCTGGAATACATTTTGCAGCAACCACCTTGCAAAGCACAGGATGCTGTGTTTGAGACTTGAGTACATATCTGGTTCGCAGAAGCACGTAACTGTAGTCCTGAGCCCACTGCATAAGACAGAAGGTCAGCAAGACATCAGACGATAATTTAATAGCCAGCTGTCTTAAAAATGAGATAGTGCCTCCACTCATCTCCTGTCTTTCCTGCCCTCCTTTCAGTTACACGCCCTTGTCTTGCTTCTTGTTTCTGTCTTCAGAAAATTAGATACTTCTCTAACAGTTTAATGAGTTTGGCCTGAAGGAAGGGTCTGACAAATGTCAAAAATAGAGAAGTAGGACCAGGTACCTTGGGCCATGGAAACTGAAACCTCTTCTCGCAAGTCACAGCAGGCTGTTGGGTAATCTCAGCTGTCTGTAAAGTTACACCACTATTACTTGCATTCATAGATAAAGAGCAGGTTTTCACGTCTTTTGCACTGTACTGCTTGCTAGGCCATTTAATTCAGAAAGGGGGATGTTACTCTTGAGACATTTTGCAGCTGATAGTGGTTTATATCTATTGCTTCTCCTTACAGGAGCGCTTTCTGGCCATGTAACTTCTGCATTCCAGTTCCCGCAATGACCCTTTTCAAAAGAAAAGCGGGCAGTTCCCTAAATCATTCTACCTGCTACTTCCCCTTCCTCCTCCATTTCTTTTTATCTGCTAGCTAGAACTTTTTGTTGAAACGTAGGTGTGATTTTAAGCCTTCTGTTAGGCCCATGCCATGAGTTTCTCGCCTTTAGTGTTCAAGTTCATGCTTGCAGTCACTGGCTTCTTATTTTGAAGGGTGGTTGCTGCTGTCAGACTTGATCCTGACGCTGTGTCGGTTGTGGTATGACTATACCAAATGGATTGAGAACTTCTAGCAACTTTAAATGGAGCTGCCTATTCTGTGGAGTGATTGCATCCTTAGATGAGGATGTATTTGAGTGAGGGTGTCTAGTCTGTTGTCTCAGGAACCTCAGCAGGCAAGATGAGGCAGGTGAGCTGATCTGTGTTGAATCTTCCCTAATTGTCATACGATGCACTGGCATGATGTTGTAGACTCAGCCTGAGACTCCGTATATGCATGCCTCTTTTGTTTTTTTTTCTCTCTAAAGGAACAGTAATGTTTTGTATTGTAGTCCCAGATTGTTGGCTGGCTCATGAAGGGCTGTATTCGTGTGCAGTATAGTGCAGTACTGTAGTTGTGTCTAGTTAGCAAGAGATTTCCTTCTCTTTGCTATGCTTTTCCTGCATATAAACCAGAATAATTATATTCAGTCTCTAAAAAGAGGTGTTCGGTGCCTCTCTTGGAACTAATTAAATGTATTTTTCACTTAGTGATCTCCCTAAAATGTTTGGTTTGCATTTTTAAGGAAAAGTGAAACTTAATTGTCTAGGCATTAATTCTGGAATATCTAAAGGAAAGTCAGATTTGTTTTCCATTTGAAACAGGTTAATATCCTCATGGCTTCCACTTACAGTGCTTTGGTTGGCTCTGTGGAGCAGCCTCTGTAAATCTGCATCTTTTTCAGATGAAGCTAAACAGGGATATACACCCCAGGAGTGCAGCTTCTGCATTCCCAGGGCTAATGAGCTGTCGATCCAAGGGACAAGGTCAGGGATGGTCCAGGGTGAGCTCCCAAAATGCTTATTGGGTAGATACATGATTGCCATAACCAGCTGCTTTGCATAGTATTACTTGATAGTGTAGACACAGTCTGCTCATCTTTGAAGAGGTGTATTTTGTTCTCAGATGTAGCAATTGGAATGTCTGTCCCCTACACATAGTTGTCTAGAGCAAGGTTACCAATTGTGCCAATTCAGTACATGCTGAAGAAAAGTGGGAATGCCCTCTGTAGACCAGTTCACCTGCTCTAGAGTTCTGCTTATTTCCCGCTTCATGTAGGAAGTCTGAACTTTGCTTTTTGAGAGCATACTGTAGAGAATACAGCTGACAGAACTGCTTATTTACAAAGGTTAGCAATTACAAGGCATATGTCACCAGATGCAATTTCTCCCTCTGGGGAAAATGTAAGTGTCTTGTATCTCACAATATAAATAAAGCACATAGCCTTGCCCATATGTAGGAAAGGGAGTTTTTGTTGTCAAGCACTAGGTCAGGACAGCCAAGGGTACACAGCATATAAAGCACATTAGCTGCTGCTTTAGTTTCAATCGTTTGCAGTAACTTAGATAGTTGTGTTTTTCTTATGAGAAATAACTCTGCAAGAGGCATTATTGGGAGCGTGCTTATTTGGTCACAGTGCTTTCCAGGTGGTGGTTCTTTCTATTTTGGTTGATTACACGAGTTCAGTTTTGGGTTTGTGATTCAGGTCACGTTCTGCCCAGTTTATATAGTGTTCTCAGCAACTCAAAGCTTGGGACCAAGCTCTGCCTTCTCTTGTACAACCTCTTAACAGTTTTTATGTTAACTTTCCTTAGAGAGTACAGCATACACCGTGAAATATTAATATTTAGTATGTTTACCTCCTACAATAGAGGTAATTTTGTTATTTAAGATACTTTACTCATGATGATTTATTTAAAACTATAAAAACCCCTTCCCAAATCATAATGCTGACCTTCTAACCTGCGGTCTATGTCCAGTGCCGAGCTCTGGGATGATGCACACTAATGCCCATTAGATGGCAGCATTAAATAAATAGAAGAGAGAGAGAGAGAGATGTGGCTTGTCCTTGGATTCCTCAGCAGTTTTGGCTTACTGTCAGCTTACTGTGCTCTAAGAATTAAATTAATTACAAATAATGCAACAATGAGGAAACTGATTACCATTGCCAAATATATCCTTTTGACTTTAAAAGGTTACTGTATCCCTTTTATTTAAAAGGATTCTTTTTGTGTTCTTGATTTGCTGTATTATTAAAGAAATACACTAACGATGACTTCTTGTTTTCTAGAAAATTTGTTTGCCTAAATGACAATATTGATCACAATCATAAGGATGCTCAGACAGTGAAAGCAGTGCTTAGGGATTTTTATGAATCAATGTTTCCCATACCTTCCCAATTTGAACTTCCAAGAGAATATCGGAATCGTTTCCTTCATATGCATGAACTCCAAGAATGGTATGTTACGCAGGTTCTCTTCAAGTTATTGTACTGCAATAGGGTGTAATTATAGAACATTTAGGTGCAAGACATTTTCCCCCAGTTTTGTAATGAAGGAGCTAACAGTGAAAACACTGTGAAAAGATTTGAATTCACTAAAATTTGAGGTTTCCAGGATTTGGGTTTTCTGGTGCTCAATCATTGTTTCATTGATTGGCCCTTGCCTACTTCAAAGAAAAAGTTCTTGTGAGTTTGTTTTTATTTAAAAAAAGATAAAGTAATTCAGGATTATGGATTTCTTTCAATGTAAAGAAAGAAAACACACCATTGTTTGGAATGCCTATTGCACAGGGATAATGTAAACAGTTAGGTTTCTCACTAAATTATTTTTTTTCTTCTGTCAGATAGCAATAGTCAGCTGGATAATCATCAGAAAAAATACGTGTGCCTCATTTTTACATAATGTATGGAATTTTTATGTGTATTTACCTCTTGCCATTTCAGAAACTGAGGTAGTTGATTTGAGAATAAAAGTAAAAGGATGGCAGGCACAGTGACAAAGATGAGGCAAGAAGACTACTATAGAAATTCTGTTGCTAATCAGCAAATTATGAGAAATAGCTATTAGTCAGGAAAAGAGAAAATATCAGAGAAACTTTAGAAGGAATCAGAAGGGGACTGTAGGTGACAAGAATAGGCATGAATTATAGTGCCACAGGCTCTGCTGTTGCAGTGGCAGAGAGAGTCAGGGGCAAACCCATTTCAGCAGTAAGCTGTGGAAATTTGGGCTGGAGGAGTAGATGTATTGTTGCCTCCCTTTTTTAGGACGCCATCAAGACATTGTTAGCTTCAAAAGGATGCTTTTTTGACTTGTTTGTAGCCAAAGCAGATTTCTACCAGAGTGGGTTATAGCATGCTGAAGTGCTGGTGGAAATCCATGCTTACCAGAATGTTTTACAGAATCATAGGATAACCTAGGTTGGAAGGGACCTCGAAGGATCATCTGGTCCAACGTGTTGTGGGAAACGGAGACTTACATAAGATAATCTAGCACCCTCCCCAGTCACGTCTGGAAAACCTCCCATTGTGAGGACTCTGTTATGTCCTGGGATGGTTGTTCCAGTGAGCGATTGTTCTCACTGAAAAATTTCTTACATCAAGAGGAAACCTCTCTCAGTCCAACTTGTATCTGATGCCCTTAGTCTTCTCCATGTGAGTCTTTGAAGAGGGAGCCTCTGTCCACTTTCTAGCCACACTTTAAGTACTGGAAAGAAACTTTCTTTGCTTGTTCCACGGAAACTCTTTATGTATTTGCATTTATGATATATGAAACTGGTTTTCTGTTTCTTTGTAGGAGGGCATATAGAGACAAGCTCAAATTCTGGACCCATTGTGTTCTAGTAACACTGATTGTATTTACAGTCATCTCATTTTTTGCTGAACAGGTAAAACTAATATCTTCTTGTCAAATCTGTACCACCTTAGAGATTGCTGTATTTTCAGGTTAACAGAAAATTGATTTTTTTAAATAGGTTATGAAGAGTAGCTAGGATTTTTTCCTTCATAATGGAAGTAAAAATGTTACATGACTAATGATTAGATTGGTTCAATTTTTAAGTCATCATGTTTAGATTCTTTGAAAAGAGAGTCATAGGGGGAAAGGAGAGTGGTATTCCTTTTTTCAGGTGCCTTCTGACTGTCAAGTCCATCATCAGTGTGCTAAATTTGGTTGCTCAAAATCAGTAATTGTTTTTGAAATTTTTGGTCTATTAACACCCATTGATAAAAGTGTAATATTAAACATGAAGATTTTCATATTAATAATAGTAATCCTCTAGTCCTGAAGAGAATCTTAGGTATTTAGAGGCCTTATCTAAATATTATCCCTAAGTAATTGCAAAGATGCTTATTGAACTCAAGAGATTTTGAATCTAACTTGAAGGCAGAAAACCCTCCACTTCTGCAAGCATAAAATGGCTTTATTGAACATCATTAATCCTGCTAAATTTAGAGGGAGTCAATGGAACAAATCATATGGGTAATTCTTTGCAGGTTGGGGCCTTAAGTAAACCTTTCCGTGGTCTGATGAAGAGGGTGTAATTCTTGAAAGGTTGGCTTTTGATTATTATTTTTTTCCCACCTATAACTTTTGCATGAATCTTTCCCTTGATTTTCAGCCTTTTGTATATATTAGAAAGCTTGCTCCATTAATAACTTGTTTTTGGAAGGGGTTACTTGACTCCACAGTACTGCTACATATATAACTACTGTTTTAAGATGCCAGCTTTGTGTAGATCTTTTTAGAAACTGAATGTAGCTTGATGTTGTATTAATTTAAATACAGAAATTAACTTTTAAATAATCAGAATATAGGCATTTTGTACTTTTGACATTGTGCTTGTATTCTGGTTATTGAGAAGTCCGGTGGAAATGTGCACGCCTTAGGAGTATAGTAGAAAAAAAGGACAGTATTGACTTAGTTACCATGGATGGTACAGATTTTATTGTTTCTAGGATGAAAGCTTGACCAGCTCTGTACCTCCAGCACAGCAGAGAATTAATATTGAATTTTTTTCTCTCCTCAGCTAATTGCACTTAAACGAAAAATTTTTCCAAGGAGAAGGATCCAAAAGGAAGTTGGTCGTGAACAAATCAAAGTGTAGAAGAGCTTTGTTTTGGAGATCAGTCTACCTCAAGATGTGATAAGCATTTAAAGTCTCTCTTAAGTGTCTTTTGTGGTTTGACATTTAACTGCGTTGATATGAAGAAGAAAAAAATCATGCATCTACAGTTAGAATCTCCACAGTACTCTTCATGATATACAATCTGCTGGAACTGTGACAATGCACAACACCACATTGCAGGAAACTTGTACATAGGCCATTTTCAACAGGTCTTACGTTACAACTGTTAGTTCATGGCCATGTTATCCTTTTTTATAAAAAGGGTTACCTAAAGAAATGTAGCTGCATTTATTGCAGTGGATGTTGCCAACTAGATAAAATGTTGGAAGGCAAAGTTGTTTGGGATCAGCTTAATAGGTCCTTGATCTTGCATTCCAAAGCATTTTGCAAATTTCTGTCATTGCTGCATTTTTTAGCCCTGCGGGGAAAATTGTGAATTATGTAACTTGTCATTTAGATTTAGTAAACATTTATTGATGTTGACATTCTTATAAGCACAGGGGCAATTCATCCCCCTATATGTAATATTTAATTGGGATTTGGAAGAAAAGTATGCTAATAAAAAAACCACAGTAAATGAACAACTAATGCTTATTTGAAAGATACTTTATATCTGGTGTATTATATTCCAAAGAACACAATGGTTTTATTTCTCAACTTGATTACAAAGCGAGGGTTGTAATCAAATGAAAATGATCGAGGTATAGTGTTTTACAAGCATTGTAAATATAAAAGCAAAAGTGCCTCTCTGTATGAATGGGTAACAAACCATTGTAATGTAAAAAAGTATGGGAGCAGTGTTTTACTTCAGAAAACAATATTTGTACTGACATATGAAGCTCCAGTGTTTTAAAGTTTAATCAGGTTTGGCCCTGTATTTTGCTGAGACATCAGAACGGTTTTATGTGGGAAAGGATACTGAATTTTTCAAGCAGAAATTTTTGGTGATATACCTTCACTTGATTGTGTCAGCAGTATTCAAAGAAGCATTAATTTTTGTAATCAGATGATGTACAAAATGTATGTGCATATGTATGGTAAGATGCTTGGTTTGCTTTGAAATGAATAAATAAAAGTTTTGTCTGTTTCTGTTTTAAAGAAAACTGAAACTCACCCATTTTCATAAGGATTCATAAGCATTAATGGTTAATTTATGTTAAAAGATCATATTTTCGCCTTAAACTTCCAACAGTAATAATATTAATTTGAAGCATGAATAGATTCTCAAAGTAAAATCAAACTTTTGCGTATTGTAAAAATGCAAGCACTTCTAAAAAAGGTTATATTTTATGCAAACAGTATAGAAGATAAGCAGTTTAAATCTACAGTACTTCAGACCAGCAGAGACTTTGACATTTCAAAAATAGAAGAAAGTTTTGATAGTTTCTTACACTTCAAACTATTATAAGGTAGATTCAAGTTTGACTAGGCAAAGCAACAAAAAGAAATAATTGGGGGGAACCTGTACATAGGCTGTTTTCAACAGGTCTTACTTTACAAGTGTTAGTTCATGGCCACTGTTACCCTTTTCTTTTGATACCCCTTTTTATGAAAAATGTAGCTGCATTTATTGCGGTGGGTGTTGCCAACTGGATGAAATGTTGGAAGGCAAACTTGTTTGGGATCAGCTTAACAATCTTTGATGTTGCATTCCAAAGCATTTTGATGATATTATTATTACCATATATTATATACTGTCATATTCTTATGTATTTGATGATGACAGTGAAGATAACGGTAGTTGAGGCTTAAAGGGGTTTAATGCTGCATGGGCAGGACCTTCCCTGCCCGGCCCCCATATCCCGCTCTTCAGGTTCCCAGTGGTTGCAGGGGGAGGGCGGGCTGCGCGCGCGCCCCCTCCCTCTGGTGCTGTCCGCCCGCTTTCCCGCCTTTTCCCCGGGGGCGGGAGCCGCTGAGGCGGCGCCGCGTCCTCGTCACTCCCTCTTCGAGAGGCGCGGGAAAGCCGCAGGGAGACTGAGGGTTCCGGCACCGGCGGTGGGGCGAGGGAGTTTGGGCGAGGAGGTGATTCTTTCCCGTGTGAGGCGCTGCGCGGGGCTGAGGCGGAGAGGGTGGAGAAGAGCCCGTGGCGGGGCAGAGGGATGGAAGGTGGCTCGGGGGAGAGTGAGGAGCAGGGGTTTGGGACACCGCAGTGCCCCCTCAGCCTTTGGCACCCCGGTGGCTCCCCCTCCGCTGTTGTGGTGGCGGTGCAGTAGAAGGTAGAAGCAGGTGGGTCCCTGTGTTGAAGAGCCTTGCGTAGGAGAGTCACACAGTTCTTGGGAAGCAGTGATGGCACCAAGCCTGGCAATATTCAAGAAACATTTGGAACACCACCCTCAGACACATGGTGTGAATGTTGGGGTTGTCCTATGCAGGGACAGAAGCTGGACTCGATGATCCTTGTGGGTCCCTTCCAACTCGGGACATTCTGCGATACTGTGACTTTTATTTCAAATCTATTTTCAGGCAGGTTGGGAAAAAGGAGGTGATTTTCTCGGGAAAAAAGTATTAAATACCCAACTGTGGATCGAAGAGTCGGCTAAAGCAGGTAGCTACACGGTGTGGGTGAAGGCGGTGTGTGGTTGTGAGGTGGCAAGATTGTTTTACGGTGTCTGGGGGTGACCAAGGAGTTCTTTCTATGCTGATGTTCAGTAGAAAGGAAGGTGCCTGTATATATATGTAAAAATGTTCATGCTTGCAGTTTAATTTTGTTTGGCTGCACAGAGACAAACGCAGACACTGTACCATTACTTTCCCTCTGAAATAATATTTTTAACAGCTGCTGCAGTTGAAATGCAGACTGAGTCTTGAAAACTTTTTATCATTTGGGGATAATTTTAATGCAAGAGTTGTTTATTTTCTAATGAATAATTTAAAGAAGTTTTGGGTCGTTTTTTTAAAGAAATTTGTAAGGTCTTAAAAATCTTTATAAAGACGGATTGATCACAGAAAAATCTGGGTAGTAAAAAGCAGCAATCCTTTCTCAGTAGCTTAGTGTGATCACATTGCATATACCCATATAATACATGATTGAAATAAACTTCCATAGCTATGGACAACTAATTCAAAAAACAGAGAAATAGTAAACTGGGGTGTGTGAGACAGCTGTTAATGATGGGGGGGACTTCACAGTCCTGGAAATTCAAAAGGTCTTTCCTGGAATTCTCAGTTTTCAGATCTGTCTTTGCCTTGGCTTGTGGAAAACCTGTTAATCTTTGCAGCTGAGTTGAATTGTGCCTAGGATGAGAAATCTATCCACTGCTGAGTCAAGTCTTGCTCAGTTTGGGAAACAGGGTGCTTACAGTTGATTATTTTTTTTCTGTATCCTTTCTGTCTTTCAAGTAATCCTGTTATTTTTTTAAGGATTTTTAGAAGTATATGTCATGTGACACAGCAAGAGGCATGAAGCATTTCAAGTTATTGGTTTTAGCAAGGACTTAGTAGCTTGCTACATCTTGCATCTTGTTTTTTTAATATTTCTATTGTTGGTGAAGTGTTAATGAAAGATTTTATGTTGTCAGTCATGCATTTAAGGATTGAAACTATGCTCTTTTCCTTCAAATAGATATCTTATTCTTTAAATGTTTACAAAAATACACAGAATATGTAAAAATTAGTTTTAGTATAGAATTTTTTAACAGGGCAGCCTATTTGTAAAATATTTACTGCATTAGTTACATTACAGAAAGCAGAGGCGTGAGAGCTAAAAATAAAGCTAATTCAGAAAGTGGATGTTGCCCAGGATTTTTTAAATGACGTGTGTGTGTATTTGTCTGTCTAGTGTGGGATGGCTTGAAGAATCAGTTTGTTCTTTAAAGATTTATTATTCCCGTGTTTTATAAAAGAGAATTTTGGCATAGCTTTTGGGGAATGCAGTGTAGGGTATGACAGACTACGTAATAAAACATTATGGAAGCCAAGCAGGCAAGCCTCTTAAGAAAGTGCGTAATGTACTTCCTTGTTTTTCAGTAGAATCAAGCACGTTCCTACTAGCCCTAGTATCTTTTTTTTTCACCCTGTTAAAAACACCGCTGATGAGTAATGTTGTGTATTACCTCAAAACTAAAACTGACTGCTCGAATATGGAGAATGTTACAGGGATGACCATAACAGGTCAATGTAAGTATGAAAACATATTTATCTTCAAAGTATTGTGGGGAAAGTTACATTACAAATACAACATACCATTTCAGTAGGACAAAAAATCTTGTTATGGCACCATCGGGAAGAAAGCATGGAGGAAAAGCTGCTAAACCAACACAGGAAGATCAAGACATACCTGCCTATGGCTTTCAGGAGGAAAGAAAAGACCTGAGTGGATCAGAGGAAGATATTAGAGAAGGTGCTCCTGTGTTTTTTTTAATTGAAGTTTATAATATTTTTTATTATGAATGGAAATGAAGACACTTCTATGTTAGCAAGTGTCTGAGTAAGCATGGTTCATAATGTTTGTGACTGTTAGCCTCTTATTGTGTAATTTTGATTGGTAAAAGAACACAATAGAATAGGTCTGTATAGTGCACTATAATGTCTTAAAATCATAGGTGGAGTCTACTAGAGTTTTTGTTAAGGATTTTGTTACCTTATTGTAATGCCATATTCTGTCACCTGGCTGCGTATAACATTGTGAGGTCAGGGGAGAACAGAAGAACTCTGCTCCCTTGTATGGAGTGCTGAGTTGGGTAGGGTGGCTGGAGTCTTAATGTTGGCAGGGTTACAAGTACTTCAGGAAGAATCGGAACTCAAAAAAATACAAGAGAAATGAGTAGAAAAAGCATCATAAAAATAGGGGACATTGCACAAAAATGCAGTTCTCATCTGTAGAATCAAATAACGGTTTGGGTTGGAAGGGACCTTGAATATCACCCAGGGATGGGGCATCCACAGCTTCTCTGGACAACCGATTCCAGGGCCTCACCGCATTCACAGCAAAAAAAATTCTTACCTAATCAAATTCTCTTATTTCAAAAACATTACCCCTCATGCCATCACCCTACATTCTCTCGTATCATCATATGATAGTTTTTGGTGAAGTTTGATGTAACTCCATTTCTGGATTTCTGTCTTTAAGCTGTTATCTCTGGGGTTGTTTCTCTTAATTTCTCCCCTTCTTCATTTGTACAAACTAAATTCCCACCACCACTTTCCTTATTAATAGAAATGTGATGGCGAAGAATTTTTTTTAAAGAATATAAATATATATTCGTGGTTTCACTTTTTTAAGGGACAGAGTACACAATTTCAGTACTTATTTTAAAGTAAAATGAAATTATTGCAGATTGTCGTTTTTCAATATTTAGATTTTTGCGTTTCTGATGATTGTGATATTTGTGAGTTGGGAGTAATTGTGTAGTAGTGGATAGAGAAACTAAAGGTGGTTGAGACCAGCCTAGAGGAACTCAAGGCAGTGCCAGCTCAATTCCTAGCCATCTGTCAACTCCACATACAAAGTTTAGCAGTTGCATGTGCTACGGATGGAAAATGAGATGCATGAGACATATTCAGAGAAGTGGCCTTACAGAAAAGTAATTACACTTTTAATAATTCACAGGACCTCCTCAAAATAGAGGATATTTTTGTAATTATTTTTGAAATTTATATTCAGGTGAAACACCAATAATTGACAAGCATGGAAAGAAAAGACCTTCGGTGACTACTCGCGTGGTTTCAGATGATGTGGGGTAAGGTTAGGACTTTTTTTTTCCAAAATAAGCAAATCTTAAATAGATACCGATTTAAGCGTGGTTTGCTTTGTTTGTTTTATTTAATTATTTGTTGATTAAAAAAATCAGTCTCTGTTCGTGTTTTGGGCACCTGTAAAAAATGACATATTTGATTTGTTAAAATTCTTGTTTCTTTCAAAACATAATTTAAGTTTTATTATAAATTGTTGATAATTTGATTGTGATCCGTTGCTTGAAGATATTAACAGTACTTTAAATGATCCAACTATTGCATGAAAAATAAATTTTTACAAACGTTATGAAATTCAATATTTATGGGCAGTGTAAATATAATAAAAAAGTGTATGTTGAAATAATCTTTAGCAAGATTATAGCTGTAGAGTTGCAGATACTTTTTTTCCTTTTTTTTTTTTTACTCTTCAAAAAAGAAAGCAATATATTGTGTAAAAGATGATACGAAAACAAGATAAACGTTTTTGGACTTGTTTGCTGTTGTACCACTGCTTTATACAGTGGTGTCATCATCATCTTAGAAGTGTTGTAAAAACAATCCCGATATTATTTGTCTTGGATTTTTCTTACTGTGCCGGTCATCCTAACCATGATGGACTTAATTTCATTCAATGTTCCAAATACCTTTTGTGTTTTCTTTTTGTATAGGGAATCATCAGTTTTATTTACCACCCTCTCACTCGGGACCATTTAAATGCCTAATGCTGTCTTTTCACTGGGGTGTAAGTTAATAGATTCTAGTAAATTTAAAAAACCCCAGCTAATTAGTCTAAAAAAGAGACCTCTTGAAGGAGGAGAAAAGGAGTGACATTTCTTACCTTGTGGAACGCTAGCAGCTCTGTTGCTGTTTACAAGCAATAGGCATATGAATAAAATCAGTTTTAAGCATATACAACGGGTCTGATTCTAAAGTCATAAAATGGTCAAATAAAAATTGTAAATACTGTTTTGTAGGGGTGAAGTACAGAATATGCTGGAAAGATTTGGAGGTAAGTACATTTACATTCTAATAAATTAAAAAACAGTTTCATGTTTCATTTAAAGAATTGCTGATGAGTCCTTACTGTAAAATAACTTCCAAGATTTACATAAAATGACCGGTCTTTGTAGCATTTTTCAGCTTTTCTAAAAAAGTCAGTTTTCAGAAAAAGAAGTTGTAATACTTATAAAGCAGAGCGAAGATGAAGAAGAGAGGGGAATAACTGCATTTAAAGTGAGATGTGTTATTGTGGTTAATTACAAAGGAAAAAGGGAAGGAGGCATGGGTGCTTTTGGTTATGAATTAAAATTTTAAGATGAGGTGTAAGAAGTAGTCATTATATTGTAGAGAAAAGGGACAGTGTGAGTTAGCTGTTTTTCAATTTTTTTGTTACATTGACCTAAGACCTGAGTCATAAATTAGGGATATGTGTAAATGTTGATATAAGCAGCTAAATAGAAGAAATAGTTCTAATTCTAGACAAGGAATTTTGGAAGTAGATCGTGACCTAATTCAGAATAAGCTAGAGAGTAGTATGTAGTCCACACCTTCAGAAATCTAGAGAACAGGGACTCAGTAGAAAAGAGAATTTCAGCAGTCAGGAAGATGAATACAAGTTTCTAGAAGGGCTAAAGAATCAAGGTAAGCAATGCCAGTCATTTAGAGAGGAGAGATTTATGCATGTCACTTAGGGAGACTTAGTTTTAGTCTTAATGAGATCCTCAGGCGGCTTTACTTATACTTAAATTTCCAGCTGAATTCTAGATAGCTGACAGCTTAGAGAAAAAAACACATTTTGCGTGTAAAGAATTTTTAAAACACATGGAAGAAAGGGAAACCATATTAATGCCAGTATTAAGTACTCAGTAGCTGGTTAACGCTTTCATTTTATGTATAAGAAAATGCTGTACACAGTTACTATTTGCATGTAAATCTTAGGTGAAAGGAATTCCTTAATCCATGAATTAAGACTTTTTACTGTTAAGGTACTTATGAGAATGGTATTGTAGATCTAGTAATCTAGTCAGAGGAGGATTTTAGTGTTAAAAAGCTAGGTTTGCTTGTTATTGAACACTTGAAAATAGGATAGAAGGGAAATGCATGGATCAGAGAGAGGATGCTCTCTGCTCAGAAGTGTTAGGTTTAACATTAGCAGGGGCTGATTTGCTGAGATGCCTCAGCAAATTAGAGAGGTTTGACAGATGTTTCTTGAAATTGGCAGCGAGAACGGAAAAAAACTGCTGTGTTAACTTTATGGTGTGACTTGTCTGTTAAATCTCCAAACGTAAATTAAACAAATGTACTTATATTAACCTGAATATTTTTAAAAAAGCACAAAGTCTCTCTGAAGTAGGAAGAATAATTTGTCATTCATTCAATATGTTCACAGTGATAGTAATCACATACTACCTTTATTTCTAAAATCTAAGTAATTTTAATATTACTCTGAAAGGTGTGGTTTTCCTAGGAAATTTTAAAAAAGTAAATTAAAAAAGTGTCAGCCTAACTAAATTCCTTGAAGGTCTGGAAACTGAGCTGGCACTCCTGTTATATAGCTAAAGTAATGAGGATTTTGATGGTGTGACTAAAACACCACTAGATACTAGAGAAAAGAGCAAGATGTCTTTACTCAAGTCAGGTTTGTGCAAGGTATCCACTGGCTCTGAATGGAGGATTTAGAGACTGTGAGATGTTCAAATAGAATGTTTGAAGATGCACAGGAAGAAATGATTTTCTGGGTGCTTCCAGTGTTTCAAGCATAACATATGTGCTTATTGTATGGATGATATTTTAGAAGCGCATGTTGGACCATAATAATCAGTAGGGGAACACATGATGAAGTGCATAAGGAAGCGATTTAAATGCACAAAATGAAAGCACTGCAGCTACCCCAAGGTCAAACCACTGGATGGTTTGAGTTGATTGTGTGTCTGCTCAGAGGCAGTCTGACATGGTACCCAGTACCATCTTACCTGGAATAAAAGAACCTAGAGCTGAGTCTCATCATGGTAGATCTTATTTGGTCTGTCCCACGAGAGAGGTGGCACTCAAAGCAGATGCTGGAGTAGTTGATGGGGCTGGGCAACGAGTAGTAGCAATTCCAGAGGCGAGGTGTCGGTTAGGGTGTATGGAGACCTTGGGGAACCTGGAACTGTCTCCGTGTTTTTATATATATATTTGAAACTTGCATTGACAATACTTAGGTTTACATAGAGAGACTAGATCATCATGAACTAATGAATGAGGTACATAATCAGTGCCAACAGCAGGTTGAGGGACATTCTAAATACAGCAGCCAAGAGCCCAGATCACATTGGCTTTTTCTGATTAGAACACACCTTGTTCACTTCTCCAAAGTGTAACTCATCAGCATGTTCACTAAAAGGCACCACGTATCTCAGCATGCTAATTTCTAAATATTCTTTGATTTTTAGCTGACATTAACAAGGCTCTCTTAGCTAAGAGGAAAAGATTAGAAATGTATACAAAAGCCTCACTCAAAACCAGTAACCAGAAGATTGAACATGTTTGGAAAACACAGCAGGAACAAAGGTAACATTTACCCTTGTTTTTCAAATGTGTGAAATCAAATTCCCTTTTGTGTCACGGCATGGACAGTAGATCCATCTTCTTATCATTAAATTACAAGTAGCGTATCTACTAGTTAAATACCTGCTCAGGTGCTCTGTTTCTGCTGCCTCCAGATTTGTCTGCTTGCTTAAATTGGCAGTAGTAGTTTAGCATAGTGCTTACTCTTTTCAATGGAGAAACTTATGATTTGGAATTTTCAAGTGCTAGGTACCTTAAAGAGCTGATTTTACTTTGGTTTTATCTTGATTTTTGTCTTTTAAACCAGTATTTTTATTTTTTCTACTTCAGTTGGAATTTTCTGTTTCAATGTGAAAAATGTTCAGTAAAATTTTTATCCCATTCTGGTATAGAAAGAAAATAATTTTTGTTTTCACATTTGGAAATAATTTTCACCTTACATAAAATTCCTCTCACCTCTTAATCCATAGTTAATTACTACTTCTGATACTACAGGTAGAGCAAACTAAAACATGAGACAGCTAAAAACTAGAAGTCAGCAATACTTCTAACTGTCACAGTGTTTTTATATATATTTGAAACTTGCACTGACAAAACTTAAGTTTACACAGACTACAGCATCATGAACCAATGAATGAGACAAATAATCAGTTTTTCATTATAAACTTATTATGGTAAAGCCAAAATCTGCAGCTGGGTTAGAAGAATATAGTAAGTTTCAGAAGATCTGGCACTCTTAGGAAGAAAAGTTGTAATATTTTTTTAACCTGAGCCTTGTGTATGTATCTCCTTATGGGTATACAACCCCCAGTCACTCCGACAGTGTGCGTGTATATGTATGTGTGTTCAGTTTTTCAAAACATACAGTATTCAGTTAGGGCCACATGTCAAAACAGCCTGTTTCTTGATTTATGACAATTCCTTTTATTCTGCTCCCTATGTGTGTTGAACCTTACCTTTCCTGTAATTCCTGGTAGCATGTTGTTATACTTATGACTGGTGTCTATTTATAGGCAGAGGCTCAACCATGAGTTCTCCCAGCAGTTCCTGACTTTATTTCAGCAATGGGATGTAGATGTGCAGAAAGCAGAAGAGCAGGAAGAAAAACTAGCGGTGGGTTTCCCAGAATGGCATGTGTTTCATGTATTTTCATAAGGAGGGAATATTGTTTAGACACTGAAGAAATGTAAAAACACTTTAGGTAGTTTAAACAAATATACAATTGTTTGCCTTGATTAAAAGAATTAATTCAAGTTTGGTGGCTCTCAAACTATAAACATTTAAGTTTGGCGATATATTTTAAAGTGAAGAAACGTGCATTTATAAACGTCATTCAAGTTTGTAAATGGCAAGAAGTGATGTCCTAGGCCAGCATATGGCTCGAGAAAAGCCAAGACTACTTATGGAGAAGGATGTGTGCCGTGTCTGTGCACTGATTGGGTTCAGGGAGCAAAGGAATAAAGCAAAGTAGTTGTCTTTCAGCATGCATCGCTTAAAAATATGCCTGTATGTAATAAAAGTCTGAGAATCTGATCATTGAAAAGGGATAGGAGCTATAAAATGGAATGTAATCACATGATGTGGCTGTATTTTTATTCCCAACACATTGACAAGTTTTCCTTTTCCCTAGGCAGCACATTTCACTGGAACACGCTCGAGAACTGGGTTGGATAGCAATCCTCATAGGTTCTCACAGTGATAGTTCAGGTGGGGAGGGACCTCAGAAGTTGACTAGGGGCTTAATCCAATCTTCAATCTTTCTTTCATTAATAAGAACATGGATAACTCTCCAGGCAAAGGTCTACATTAAGTGACTCAGATTTCCAGTGACGGCAGAATTTCTGATTCTGATAAATGACATTAGTGTTGCTATCCAAGCACTTTTAGTTAACTAATGTAATTACTTTTATTTTTGCTTATGCTTCAGAATATGTTTCGTCAGCAACAAAAAGTTTTTCAACAGGCAAGAATAGTTCAAAGTCAGAGACTGAAAACCATTAAGCAACTCTATGACCAGTTCTTAAAGGTAAATTTTCTTTTTAGAAGGCAACTGATCCTTATTATATCACTTAAGAAAGCTGTATCAACCTTTATGAAATATGGGGATTTGAGGTTCATTTAATGAAAACAACAGCCTTGCATGAATATTCATGTCAGTATCCTTCCCTTATTTGTTAAGAACATGGCTTTTTCTCTCTGCACATGCATGCACATTGCATCTGTTTAATAAATTATTTAATTAAATGTGTTCTCACAGGGATTTGATTGGCTCACCTATTTCAAATATTTAACCATAACCCTCAGAGCGTATTTCCTAAACAGAACATTTTTTTGTAGTTTGTAAGTTTGTAGTTATGTAAGTCAGTAAATCATCAGAATTTTGTCTTAATTCTTCCCTTAGATTTTTCTTACATATTTAAAGAAGTAAAACTTGACAAGCTGTTAAAAATACATCTTAGGCTGCAATTTACTGCTTTTATTAGTACTGGCAGGTGCATCACCCATAATGGGAACTACATACCAATTTTTTTTTGTCATTACCCTTAACAGCTATTGCTGCTTCACATAAGGAAAGTGACTCTTAAACAAAATAAATTGTAACTCCTTTAATATTGCCCAGTTAGAAGCCCCTTAAGTCTCTTCCTTTCTGTAACCTGGTATTCAACGTAAGAATTCGCTAAAATGTCAATAGGAAGAATCTGATGGAAATAATGATCTATGGTGAAAATACACCCAGCTGGATGATGATGTAATTGAGGGGTGTCAAAACTCAGCAGCCGCAGGCTGAATCCGGCCCTCCACCTTGTTTTATCCAGCCTGGTACCTTGTTTCTACCCAGCAGCAGCTCCGAGCTCCTTGCGCCTGTGCTCCAGCCAGCACCAGTCACATGTGCAGCGTGTGACACACATTATGCTGCAGAAGCAAGAGAGCAGCAGAAGCTGTGAGTTTGACACCCCTGATGTAATCAGTCGGTCCTGTTTAACTTTCCTGTTGCTTTATGCTTAATTTTTCTATTCGCTGGGAGTCCATACAAACACCATTTTTATTGACAATGCTTACAGAGATTATGTATTTTAAAATGTATTTTAAAAACGTGATTCATACTGATCAACTATTGTCTGTTTTTTTAACAAAGTAGCTAACATACTCAACTGCAAACAAAAAATTACTATGAGTACAACTACTCAAAAACTTGACTTTTTGTTAAAAAAGAGTTTTCCCTTGTCATTGTGCGCTTGGAACAAAACTTTATTCCCACAATTTCCTTCCCTCACTATTTTTCAAAGTAAGAGATTAAAAGCTAAACTCTGAGAAAAATGAAAAGTACCCTAAATGACTTGGTTTGTAATGAATGCAGAGGCACAGTACCAGGGACCTCTAGAGGTCACCAACTCCAGCCAGCAGGTGGTACAATAGGGTTACCTGACATCAGCTACCCGGACTTATGTACAGATTGCTTTTGAGTATCTTGAAGGATGGAGATTCCACAGCCTGTTCCAGTGCTCAGTCACGCTCACAGTGAAAACGTGTTTTCCTGCTATTCAGGAACCTCCTGTGTGTTCAGTGCATGCCCATTGCCTATAGCCCTGTCAATTGGCACCTTGAGAGCCTGGCTTGATCTTCTTTGCACACGTTTCCCCCTTGAGGTATTTATGTATATGGATAAGATTTCCCCGTGAGCCTTCTCCAGGCTGTAAAGTCCCAGCTCTCTCAGCCTTTTCTTATAAGAGAAATCCTCCTGTCCCTTAATCGCCTTCATAGCCCTTTGTTGGGATCTATCCAGTGTGTCCATGTCTCTCTCATACTGAGGAATCTGGAACTGGATCCAGCACTCCAGGTGTGGTCTCATCAGTACTGAGCAGAGCAGGAGGATCACCTCCATCAGCCTGCTGGCAACACTTTGTCTAATGCAGCCTAAGAAACCATGGGACACACGGACATGCCGTTGGCTTACATTTAACTTGGTGTCCACCAGGACCGTTTCTACCAAGCTGCTTTCCAGCTGTGTGGCCCCCATAATATGCCAGTACGTAAGGTGAATTCAAGTGTCAGTTTCTGACAAAACTCAGTTTCTGCTCAAGTCTTTTTTAACTGATCTCTTCTTTGCAATTTCAGTTAAGTTATATATTTGTGGTTTTGTTTTTATAAGTCTGGTAGCTTTGAAAAATGAATCTGAAATACAGCAACTCTTATTTTAAGATAGTAAAAATTTACAGAGGATATTATAGAAGCATTAATAAATAATAACGCTTCCAAAACATCAAAAATTGAAAAGAAGGTCAAGTATTACTTCGATTTTTTTCTTCTCAAAGACAATCAAAAAGTAGAGATCAAGCCTCAAATATGCTTAACTAAATACAAGTCAAGAAAACTGCAACTACACACGGTTAGGCATAATTGTACAAAAGGCAAGATAACCAGCAAGCTTTACTTGGTGTATTTAGGGAGAAGTGTGCAAATAGAAGGAAATGTAATGGGTTTTACAGTTCTTACTTTGAGGCCCCAAGATTATCATAGTATTAAACCTCTGTAATTCCTGAGGGATGTCTGTTGAATCTTGTAGAACTCTTACCTTTACTGAAATGCAGGATAACTAGCTGAGACCTCACAGGTGCTGACTAGAGGGAACTGTTTCCATCACAGGGTCTATATTGTTTAACAAGAACGCAGACTGGAGTACAAAGTCCTGTATCATTTGTCTGTCAAGTTCGTGACAAAACTCATCAATTATCAGTGACTGCTGCTGTAAAAATTAAATTGTAGTCTGCATAATGGTTTATTTGCTTCTTTTAAAGTAACCCTTTGACATTGAACAGTTCTGAATTAAGATTATTGTTAACTTCAGAGTATGGAAGAGTTGGAGAAGAGCAATGAAAGTCTTCTAGCTGGTGCACAAAGTGAACTCCGCAAAGAAATGACTATGTTGCAGAAGAAGATTATGATGGACACCGTAAGTATCAGATGTATGAAGAAGTTAGTTAAATGCAATAATAGAATGTTCTATTAAAAAGTCATTTGACATTGATTCAATGAATCAAAGGAATCATATTGATTTGGCATTTTTTTCAGTATTATCTCCTTTCCTTGTAACAGCAACAGCAGGAGATGGCAACTGTTCGCAAGTCTCTTCAGTCCATGTTATTCTGATGGCTCAATGGAGAAACAACTTGTACCTAAGTAACATGATACAAGTAGAGGCATTAGCCATAGAGAAGTATGTTAAGAGTTAAATGTTTTAAAGTTCCTATTAAATGCTTTCTTGGATTCTTGTGTCAGATAAATTCTGTAAGATTGTGTCTTAGTAAATTTATTACTTTGGGTTGGGGGGGGGGAGTGTTATAGACCACAAACCATTTACTGTCTGTCCAATAAATCTTTTAACTACTTTGAATAGCATGGGACTGTTTCTGTTGTTTCACTTTTTATAGTGCCAGATTGTAACAACGGGCAGAATTAATGAAAAACACATTACCTGGATTTTACATAATGACTTCAGGCCTATAAGTACATTGTGTAAATAGAATGATTTTTCACAAGCTGCCCACTTTAAAGTTTTCATAGTTTCAACATTTTGTCTGCTGACCTACCAGCAGTAATAACAGTTCACAGAGTATGACAGTAGTTCCTGTAAGATTGTTTAATGATGTGCATTATGGTAAATTAAATTTTGTAACTCTTTTGTTAGTTTAGGCATTGTAATATCTTGGTACTAGTAAAGAGATTTATGAACTGCTGTAATTTGTCCAAAAAGCAGGTTCCTTTAGTAGAATGATGAGCTCAGTATTGCAGCTTTATGACATCTGCTCAAGAAAGCATAATTAAACAATACGCATTTTGGGGTATATAGTTCTTGTAAAACCACTGCTAGAAGTAATCGATCTTATTTATTTAGTACAAGTTATTACAAGCCTTTGAGATGGAATATTACTTTTTGCAATTCCAAATGAGTAGCAATTCAGTGGGGCCTAAGTTTTAAGGATAAAGCATTTATCTTTCATGTATCTCATTATAGTAAATCTATAAACTAAACAATCGGCCTATCTTGCATGTGGTTTGTTTTTGTAGAACACCGTTACGCCTGAATACCCTATTTTACAGATTAGGTGGTTCCTAACATATTTAATACTTAGATTTAATACAACAGTAGATAAACCAAAAACCATTCACACACACACATGCACAAATGTGATGTTTTCATAACAATGTTTCAAAACCAGTGCATACAGATTCTTCTCCTCAGGTTACTAGTAGTTTTAGATCAGAATCAAATCATTTGATCATGGCTCTCCAGTTCTGGGAGCCAGATTAGCAATGGCTAACTTACAGAAACTTCAGCTATTAGGCTGCAACTGAAGTTCAACAAGCAGCCAGCAGGGAGCTCTTTTTGTTCTACATCTCCTGGGACTCCAGGAAGAGCAAACACAGAAGTTACATCCTAGAATCATGTACAGAGGTGTACGTGCCTCAGATGGGTAACAGGTAACTATGCTAATTTGTAACTGTGCTGCTGAGTCTTAGCCCTGTAAGAATGATTACGTGATGTTATGAAATACAGTTAACAGTTTTTGCTTCCTATCTCCAGTACTAGATTACTTGTTAGGATTGTCTCATGTTTCTGGTTTTCTAACCATTTTCTGCATTAGCTTCCTATCATCTACATACCTCATCCATATCCTTAAAAATATTTACACCTACTACTACATGACACATTTTTGAGAACGCTGGGGAACCAAACCTTCTCACTCTGAAAAAGTTGCTATGTCTTTTCATCAGGTAGTTAATTTGTTTACAGTATTCAGCCAAACAGAAATGGCCTTTACCATCTTCTCTTTTATTTGCCCATGGCCTGGGTTCAGGCTAAGTTCATGTGTAGATGCTATGTCTTTCCCAGTATCAAACAGGAGTAGCAAGATGGAACTCGTCTTAGTCACTTAGCATGCTCGCCCTTTGACAGTAACTGTTACAGTTACCCCTTATATGTATCAGTGTAGCCTTCCTAGGCAGAATCGTGGCAGATGGTACTTTCATTTTCCCAAAATTTAGCAGGCAATACACCACTTCTAAAGTTCCTTGAACATCTCAGGAAGCCTTTTTAAATTAATGCACAGCTAAGAAGCTGCAGTGGTAGTATTTGTAAAACAAACCATAGCATTCTTTATTGTACTGGTCAGCAAGGACTTTATAAACTCACGGCTCAGCTACATATCAATAACAAACTTACATTCAACAGGTTTTTACAAAAATCACATTCAAATAGTACCTCTTTAAAGGAGCTTAAGCTTTACCGGTTTGTGTACAAGTCATGATTTGCTTGTACAGATAATAAGCTACTTCTATTCATAATTTCTTTAATGACAACAACCCTTTAGCTAGGCACATGTTAGCCAGTGGGTCTGTTCCTAAAGAAAGAGAAAGGCTGACAGTGAGCCTGATTTTCCGTTTCGGAATTTTACTATACATTAGGGTTTAGTTCCATTAAGTTTTGTTTAGGTAAAATACAGTGATATTTACAAGACAAATTGCATCATAAGGTAGATGAACACAGCAACAGCAAACATACTTCAGAGGGAATTACATATGGGGGGGCTACATTGTCACAGTCTTATTAACGAACTTTGTCATTATGCAGCTTCACAGCTACAAGTTAGCGCAAAAAAAAGGAAAAGTCATTGTCCTCAAAATACACAACTACCTATAGTCTAAGAGTAAAATGAGGCAAACCTTATTACGATCACGAAACCAGAAACTGGCCTTGAAAGAAAATACAAGCTGCAATTCTATTTAGAGTCGTTTATACACTTAGGTATGACAGAATGCATGAATACTAAAGGCACTCATGTAAGAGTATTTTGAAATAGAAGAAAATTTTCCTGAGCTATACCTCCTTCATCCTACTGATACAGTAGTTTGTTCTTTAGAAACACTAGAACAGAGATTAATGAGTAGTTTTACCTCACGGATGCATCATTTTACCAGTCTTAACAGTGCAGTACTATATTCATTGATACCTCTGACTACCACTTCACAGCAGTTCCAAGAAGACTTTAGAAACTAATGCTAGATTAGTCACTTGTCTAGGGAAAAGTGAAATTCCCCTTCAGACTCTCGTTGGTAGCACCTTAGTTTGCACTCTGCGTTATTCACCAGACCAAAAGTACAGAATTAAGGTTACCTAACAGGAAATGGCAAGTTTCAAATGTGGTATTCAGGATATGAAATAACAGCTGCAATCTAGAACACAGAGGGAAATACATTCTGTGATCAAAAGTACTGATCACAATAGAATCTGCATGACTTTATATTTAGTAATTCTAATATCTGGTAACATCTGGGCTAGAGTGAGCCTTCTCATAGAACTATTTTCTTCACAAACTTAGCCTGTTTCCCAAAAAAAGAGGCTGCTTCATTCAACATTCCCCTAACTGCTTCTCCTCTTAACCTTGACCTATTTAATCAGTCATAATGGTTTTGAACCTGTTCAGGAGCTTGATGAGATGAAATTCTGAAGACATGTATATGAAGATGAGCAGCAATCTGCCGGCATACACCAGTGGCATATCTCAGCATATCAAACAAGGATATGAACTTCAAAAGAACAAAACAGAAGAGGTTAAAAAAATCAAAAAACTATTTCAAAAATCTACTGTGAATTCTTCTATACTTTAAACAATCTATCCAAGTGACAATAAGCATTTTAACATATAGAGTGGTCTGTTTTATAAGAGAACAGCCCCAAAACCCAAACAAAATTAAACACTTAAAAGTCTGATAAACAAAGGCTGTTAGTCTGCAATTAGCAAAATAACTTTAAACAAATCGCCTGAACTAAAGCATAATTACAAGAGAGATCTGTAAATTTATTTTTACTTCTCTGTTCCAAGGAAAGAAAGCCAGTCAGCTCCCAAAATACACATTTACGTAGTATCCTGGCACTGCCTCCACAGCGACAGCTGAAATCTGAGCAAGTCAGAAATGGCAGAGCAGAATGACAGGGACAGTTCTCAGTCCGTTCCTTTAAGTATGCTCCAACTGAAAACTATAAAGCAAAATGCTTACCAGTGCTATCCATAGAACAATATATTCATCAACAAAGCTGTTGAAGTACTGGTCCAAAAACAGAAGTCCTGGCCCAATAAATGCAGTGTCCTGAAGAGAGATTTGACTTTTGCTCATGTGAGCCACCTATGTTTAAAACAAAAAGACACAAAAATTCATTGCTGCAAGATGAGTTTTAACTAACAGAAACTGGTCTGATATTCTTGCCCAGCAACAGCCAGCTGTCCACAGTCCTTAGGAAGCGTGTAGCAGGCAGGCCAAGGGCTTCGCAAATACCTATACCTGCTGCTGCCTGACTGTTTCATTCCAAGGACCAAATCACCCCATTTCCGGTTATTCAGTCAATACACAGCACTTCCATCAGCGATAGCAGCTATTTGAATTATCAGTTGGTATTTGTTTACTATATAAAGAAACATGTACATGTCTTTCAATGTTCTTCTTTAAGTTAATCTGTGCCAGTGCATTTTAGCTATATGCAGGGGTTCCCCATTCTGTATTTTTTCAGTGCTGAAGGGTAAGACTACACAAGTGTATCACTGATAATGAATACCATTCACTTGAGATGTTGGTTTCAAGTCTAACTTGAAAATTTTGGCTTTACTTAGCTAAAAGCTCACTAGAAACTGGGCTTTTGCTTGGCTGACAGGACTTGTCTTCACTGTTCAGTAGAGATAGCACTGTATGCATGGAGACACTTCACAGAATGACCAAGAGAAGATGATGACTGAGGGCAGAGGGAAGGAATCTGTTCCCCACACTTAACTCGGTCCTTCCGTATTTCATAGAATCATAAAATTGTTTGCTTCAGAAGGACCTTTCAGATCACTGCGTCCAACCAATTTAGCATGCTTAGAGACAACTTAAACTCACTTTTAACTGACAGGCTGAAAAAGAGGTTTTTTGTAACAAGTTGGAAACCTAATAAAGGACGTATGAAGTGTTCATACTAGGAAGGTCAAAAATAGCAGAAGGAAAGTAGTCAAGGTGCCAAGTTTGCCGTAAGAAATCACCCTGTCATTTCTCGCTCCCTTGCTTGTGGACACTGGGCAAGTATGATTAAGGTACTGAGAGGTTCCACTGAACAAAGTGGTCTCAGCGTAATATAAGTCATGTTCAACTTCATGCTGAAGAGCAAAATTCACAGAAAAGCCTGTGAGTGTCTCACTCTAAATTCCGAACAAACTACATCTGAAGGAGAGCTACAAAATCTTCCACTCTAAGATAGCTAAGGGGATCCACTGCAGGAAGTGATTCTTCGCTCAGATCTAGCCTGATGTGCAACACCTATGCAGAGTTAGCATCCCTGAAGCAGCTCTGCCGCATCCACAGACTGCACAGACCTTGGCTCACATCTCCAGTGGACCTCCCACCTGGTCTAGCCTTAAGTTTTTGCTGCAGTTTGCTCACTTGGAATGTCCGAAGGACAAGGGCTCCCATAACAGTATCAGAAAACTGGGAGAGCAAACCGTATGAAATCCATTCCCCGCTCTCTTTACAGATTTCCCTCTGGAACAGACTATCCTCACAGCTACACATAAATTGTCCTGTGAAGTGAGCAAGGGAGCCAAGGTGTTTGGCAGAATAGATGAACTGTCTCATGTTCAATCTTAAGGTTCAGTTTTCCTATCAGCATTCTCTCTCTTGAACCAAGCTAGCAGCTCACGTGTGAACTCCCATTTAGCCAGAGAGTATTTAGCAGAATCCCTGTTTTCCAGTGTTTGAAAAATTTGGAAAAGAGGTATAAAATCAGCTGGTTGGGTTACTGTTATTAACAAACACATAGTAAGGTAGATTTTGGGGTTTTTAATTAATTGATGAGGCTTATAATTAGAACAGAGATAGAGGAGTTTAATTCTTAATTTTTATGATTAAATTCCTAGTTCAGATAATTAAATCGGCACTGTTAGTAAAGCTTGAGGAACCATAGTTATGACAAGACAGACAGGGTATTTTTAGGAGTAAGATAGGCAAAACTGAAAGTTCTAACCAATACACTCAACAATAAGTATGTGCTTGCATCAGTGTCATATGTAATCTCTCTGTAGGAGCCTGAGTCTGGTTTAGTGCCTTGGCTGTAATCAAATGGCAAAGCAAAATGGGAAAACTTGCTCAGTGTCCACTGATCCAGCAAGCATTAAGTCAAGAACCAGTTTATTTATAGGAAGTTTAGGACTGAAACAAGATTCCTTACCACCAACTTTTGTGAGATTTTAGCATTCACAAATCCAAATGTCAGGATATACAGGCAAGAATGTTTTTCAAACAGCTGAGTTGTAGACTTTTTATAGATTATAATGGCCAGTGTGATAAGTAGTCCGATGTGTAGACCGGGTGAAAGAACACTCGTTCCCTGAAATACAAAAGGGACAAGGAATTTGTCTTAGGCTTCAGTCTCATAATATGATCCAGATTTTATATGTATCATAAATCCCATTAAATAAAACCAGAGTTGTCAAAACTCTGAAATAGGATTATGCCAATGCTATTGGTATCCTTTGCAGTGACCACTAATGAATTAATTTTGTAAGAAAATTCATTGCTGATTCCAGAAGAAAGTAACAGGTAGAGAGAAGGTAGATTAATGAAGTCTTTGCTTTAGCCATCCAACACTTAGATGTCTGTCTGCTGAAATGCTTAAAATGATAAAACTCTTACGATCATCTGAAATGCAATAAATTATAGGCATAAATTATTCAACTCCCATTCAGATTTTTAAAGCAACTTACTGCTATTGTAGATCCATTCTTCCCAACCCCTCCACCAAAGATAACACGGAAGTAATTGAAAAAAGAAAGCACTATTCCACAGAGTATGCCAAAAACTGCCAAGAACTTCAGTTCTAAGCCCACCAAAGGGACCTTAGCAGGAAAAACAAGAGAAAAATATTAAAAGTCAAGGATAACACCTCTTTTAAAAAGTTATTTAAAAAGCTACTGATACCTACCGAACAACTGTTTAACTTGAACAAGCTCAGGAGGATAATGTTTGGACTTTGTTTCCTTACTAAGGAAATAACAAATTTCTTTTGGAATGTTTAAGCTCAACTTTTCCGTATTTAATTCTGGTCTTGAAATTCAACTAGATCTTACTCTGTTTGTCCTTACAATGTTCTTCACATGTTTTTACTTCATAAACAAAAACCTGACACAGGCTACTGGATCACCAAGGCATGGGATGGGGGAGAAGGGCAGTTCCTTCTATTTCTCTGGGTAACACAATACTACACCACAGGAAACACAAACACCATCTGCCTGCTTTGTGTTTTGGTACCTGTTACTTGTATGCTGTATCTTTGCAATTAGAATAGTCTCCAGATACAAATTTTAATTAAAGTTACCTTTCAGAATCATTTGCAGTTTCAAGGAAACTTCCAAAGGCAGCAGAGGATTTAAAAACAAAAAAGAAGTCGTAATAAATTGAAACCATTGACTATATTTTGAATACAGATTGTTTTGAGATACAGCATAACTACCACAGATTTTAATACTGAAGAAAAATCAATCATAATTAAAGTCGAATGCTCCTGCTTTATTTTCCAACATGAAAATAAAATGTTTGAAAATAGAACAAAAGAGTCTTGCAGGATGGGAAAAGAAAACAAAGTTTAGCTTTTGCTAAATTGCTGAATGGATGAATAAACTCATTAATTATTTTTAATTACTTGGTGGATTATATTTAGATTAATATGCATTGGCTATCAATAGCATGGAACAGTCTTGGCTCTTTCATGCACTAGAACCAAGCAGAACTATACATTTCTGAGTTAAGATCCCAGAAAGTACAAATATGTTAATCTAATATACTTTTGACTCTGTCCACTGAAGTGTATCTTTAAAGATCAGAATAAAAGCGAGAGATAGGGAAAGGCTTTTGGACAGAAAACAGTTCTTTAAACCACAAGTATTTTTATTTATGTTGGCTGTGACATAAAATCAGAATATCTCCCTTAGCACATAAATATGGATTACTTAACCAAAATCCCCCTAACTTCATCCCATGGTTTTGTTAGATAAAAGCATCTAATATTTAAATTATGAAATAAAGCATCTTATAAATCATTTAACTGAACAGAAATATATGTCTTGCAATAAAATATATAAAAGAAATAAAACTAGAACAAAAAACATTTGTTAAAAGCTTAAGTATCTGCAGTGTATTAGCTCCAGATCAGAAGTTTGTATGTGGCAGATGGGGTCTTTTTTCCTCTGTGTAGATCTAAATTTGTGCATAGGAAGTCACACCTTTATACCTACATTAACTACAACATAAAATAAACTACATCTGTACAATAAGCTAAAACAGAGCATTAGACAACTAGCAGGTGTTAATGATACTTGCACAGGTTACCGTCAAATACCATAGGAACAGTGAGCACTTAACAGGAACCGAATACTCAGCAGTAACTCTGAATACTTCATACACTTACCTTATAGTCCCATATTGCTGTTCCACCATATGCAGATATCAAGAGCAGCATTGTTATAGCTATCTGAACCTCAGTTACATCAACTCTATGAAGGGAAAAAAAGGGAGAAAAGTCTTTTTGCTGTAAGTGCAAGGCAGCGGGGGGCAGCAGGGAATTAAAAACCAGTGACTTTACGCTACCTCCTGAAAAGTACTTCAAATTACATCAATATATACAGAATAGGATTTTCCTTGACTGCAAAAGGTACTCTGTATGGGCACACATCTTTGGTTCAGATTTAAAAATAAATCTACACTCCTTATCTAGCACAAGCTCCATATAATTTTAACAGTGAGGAAATCTTTAAGGAATACACTGTTAACTATCTGAGGATTTCATACAAATTTAGACTTCTTGTGTAAGAATTAAATCAAACTTTAAGTCAAGCTCATAGCAAATGCAAGCAAACATTTCCATTAAAAGCATATATCCTGTCCTATTCATAGCCGTGACTTGGGAGAGCTCTTTAGAATCACCATCACAGTGTCAGAGTGATGCAGATCACCCAGGAGGAGAGTGTAAATAATATTTTACTAAAAAAGGTACATGTCCCAAAACACTGGATACAGAACAATCAATAACCTAACCGCGATAGAGCACCAACAAGAAAACCATAAAATTCTGATGTTACTGTGAGCAATCCACAGCTTTGCCTGCTACAGTGCCCTGTAGCTGCACTTACTACAAGAAAAGAGGAAAACAGAATGAGGACAGAAAAAGAAAAAAGAGACAGAGTTGATAAAAGAGACAGAAGAGATGAAAGAGTCACCACCTTCCAGGTGTAGCATGCATTTCTTTTGTCCTGTGGGCCTGAGAAGACAGGGCTGTCCGCGAGGTGACAGGTGAGCGTGTGGTTTCATAAAATCTCTGTCCCTACCTCTCACCTGGCTCAGGTGGTGGATCAGGTCACAGGTCAAGACCTGTCCTTTGACATGTCTTCTCCTGGAACACTGCGCACCCTGTCCACTGGGTGGGCACAGGGGCACATTTCAGAATCATCTGTTTTGAGACATTTTAACCCAAGCTATGCAAGGACCATGCAGCATATTATATAAAAGTATAGACTGTGCATACTGGGACAGAAGGAATTTCTCTAAGCCACCATATCATGAAAACTTGCCAGATACAGCCTGCAAAACAGAAGGATGGTATTTTGAGGGCTGAGTCAGTGGATAGCTAAGCATCTGTCCTGTTTCAGAGGACATGTAACTGATAGCTCACTTTTTTCCATAAAAGCATTTTTGAAATAGATGGCCTTGTATGCCCCCTAAAGTCTACTATCTGTATTTCACCTTTTTTGTTCTCCAGACAAGAAAGCCAGCTCTTTATTACTGAATATGCTGGCTGAAATGTTTTGAGAATACCTGAATATATAAAAGAAGTTAAGCAGAGGCTCAAAGAAAGAATCAATGCTTTCAATAAAGCTTTCAAATAAATGGGCGCATCTAAGGTACCTTTTATGCCACCAAAGGTTTTGAGACAGGTACCTGATCTTTGTACTGAAGTTACGAGCAGTCACAACGGTTGCTTAAAATATAACATTGCCTTAAGCAGTTAGAATAAATTTGCTGGTCAAAATCAACATGTGTCATTACTTGCTTAACACGTGAACTGTTTGCAGAGGAAATTGTATTTTTAAAGGGAGATAGGAATCAGCTCTTGACTAATGGAAATAATTTATCTGATCTTGATAATCACAGTAACAAACTCTCTTCTTTCATCAGAAAGATAATGATAAAATATGCTAGGTTTCATCACAAGCTTCAGACTACCAGTCTTAGAAGAGCCAAAATGTAAGCTGCAACTGGATGTTATGCTGAGGTGCTTGCTCATCACGGTTCAAAGCTGTTGGAATGGGTAGTGCTCTCCTTCCTACACCGTTGCACTCCCTCACTTGTAGCCACAGTGCTCGTCGCACTGTAAGGGTGAACCAGCTCAGCTTGCTAGCCTAGCGTAGGTTTTTAATCTTCTGCCTATTTCATGAATTGGCTTAAAGACAAGTGACAAGAGTCTGCACAGGGGGAAAAGAAAATGGTACAGCATTGCTGGGAGGTGGCTTTCCCCTCTCTGCCAGGGATGAAGTGTTACACCTAACCAGCCATGGCTGTAGCTGCACACTGAGCTTGTTGGTTACATCCTGCAAAAGCATCCTTATGCAAGTTCAAGTGTTCAGAGGTCACTCTCTGTACTATTAAAACCTACATTTCTGAGATCAAGGGAGGAGGGTCAAACTTGGAGTCATTACATGTGCCAAAGTTTAGTACTTAATTCTACAGAGGCTCAGGCTGTTGGCTGCAACACAGCCCAAATGAGAGACCAAAGATTTTAATCAGACACTGTGATATTCTACCTGACAGTGGCATAGTACTCAGCTGCTCTAATTCTTCCTGGCCATCAATGTTGGAATTCTCTCATCTGTCTTTTGATTTCTAAAATCAAGTGCCACTAATTCAGCACCAGTGAAAGCTTATTATGTATTATCATATTTGGAGCAGTATACTATTACCATCATTTAAACTCTCACCCCTATACTTGAGAGAAATAAAATTGCAAGCCTTGAAAAATCTCTGACCTGTTTTCACTAAACAGAAATGTTATCTTGGAAAACAGTTGGGTGTTTTTAACTTTGAACAGTAAGCATGGAACATCAGGCCACTCTGAACTATGCACTATATTGATGTAGAAGACATTAAGTTTTTAATGAAGACACTTTCATATGGTATAGGAGTTTCAGTGCCTTCCCGATGTAAGGAAATCATTCTGTCATTTTATGAGAGAATGAAAGGCACAGAAAAGCAATCATGTGTGCAAAATGCCAGAGCTGATGACACAGTCCATCTCCCTTCAGGGCAGTCCACTGTCACATATGGAAATCAGCCTATTTCAGCCATCACTTTAAAACATCTATTTTTGTTTACACCACAAGATGACCTTTAAAAATTAGGATGGGTCGACAGGTAGAGGAGTTACAGTCTGTGTGGTAAAATCATTGTCAGCAAACAAAAGAGAGCTCTTAGCAGCTTTCTTTTGTTATAGACATTAAACAGTATGCAAGGATAGCTTTGCTAAGGTGCTTCCTGCAGGTCAGAGCTAAGTAGGACTGCAAACGGGTAACTTCACAAGTGACCAGGATTATGAGAAGGATAGCCTTCCATCTATCACACGCTCCCAGTATTGCTGCTATGAAGTCTCTCATCTTTTCCTCTTTCCAAAAATCATTTACCAAAATGCATCTCATTGCCTAAAAAGAGCAAAACACCCTGGCTGGGCTCTACCGCAGCTGCAGGAGGGTACACACTATTAGAAGTTAAATTGAAATTATTATCTTCTACATGAATGTCATGAGTCCTCCTCCTACACTGCAGTGAGAACAGATGAAATTTCTACCAAGTCATGAACAGCATCACAGCAATTCTCTAGAATTGTGACCTAACAGAAAATGTAAAAAATCAGTATCAGACATGAAAAGCAAAGCCCTCACATAAACCTGGGGCAATTCTTCAAGCACTGACATGGCTCTGTGGAACTAGAAGGGGAAATTCTCTAAAATGCAAGTGGTCCAGAGTTCCCTGGGTTGAAACTGTTCTGCAGCTGGGAGGTTATGAACGGAGGTAGGGTACATGCTTGCTTTGTCCCTACTTCTACACAGAGCACTTGTTTACACTGCAGGCAAGACCACTCTGGCCTGAGCCTGCATGGGGCTTCCGTGGGTTCCAAGAACAAATCTGCAGACAAAAGAGCCAAATGCAAGCAGGCAAAGCATATACAGCTAAGATCAGCTGGTAAAAGAACAAGTCCTTTGCTCAGTGTTATGCAGAGTTTTAAAGATCTCGCCAGGCAAAACACAAGGGTAGAACAGACAGTAGGAAGAAGATTAGAAGAGGAGAGAGCAGCGAAAAAACAGAGAAGAAACAGAAATCAAGTAGCTAGCAGTCTCAGACATTAAGCCACAGGTACTTCTAAAGATACCTACTTACTTTCCAAACCTTAGTGTGCCTGATACGTATGTCTGCCAGTGAGCAGAATAGAACATGAACAGTCCCACAAAACAACAGAAAAACAACCAGTCGGGATTTGTTCCTAGTCGGATTGCTATGCAGGATCCAAGGACAACAAAAACTGAAAAGCAGAAATTAACATGTTACTCATATACCCTCTTTGTATGGGTATATGTTCAGTTGAGAGAAATAAGAAAAAAACCCCAATCACAAGGCATTCCACATCACCACAACAAATAATACAATTGATATTGTTCTGAGCAGCTAACAGTCCTGGCAGGAGAGACCAAAACACAGGACTATTTTTCTTGCAAGCCCACCTTCTAGCCTACAGCAGTCATTCTCTCTCTTTCATCCTTGTCATTTTGTGTGCTTTGTGTCACTGACAGCTTCCAACTGCAGAGCCCAGCTCTGAGACTGGTAGCTGCTCTTGTCTGGGAAGTGAGACATAAAGAATGTACGAAAACTGTGCAAGGCTTAGCTTTTAAGGACTCCAAACCAATATTTTTTTTTAATAAAAAATTGTAAGGAATATAAATTTCCCTTCTCGTAAGTGCAAGGCTGGATGTTGTATTACCCAACTGGTATTTTGGCACCTCATTCCTAAAGCAGAATCCTTAGTTTCACATGCCAGCGTAAGTCTTTTAGGTTCTTAAAATCCTTTATACTGCATCACCTGTTTCCTACTAGAAAACATAGGCTATGTACAGTAAAAATCCTCTAGGTAGAAAATCTCTAATCCTACAGATTGATTTGTTCACCATCGAGCTCATTCAAAGAACATCGCACATGAAGATGTACAGTAAGAGCGAGCAGAATGCACGTTACCCCATGTCTGCCAAAGGTACTTCTGAAATACTCTCCCTGATACTGGTCAGGGATGCAAAGCTCAGGGGAAGCCTTGGCTGCAGTGACCAGGAAATGGTGAAGCTATCCTAAGAAAAGGAACATGCTGACCCTGCTCTGAGCAGGGAGGGTTGGACTACGTGATCTCTAGAGGTCTTTTCCAGCTTCACCAAATCTGTAATTAATGAGGTCCTCTTGAAAAGAGGCAACTGTTTAATAAGTAGGATGAATAACAGTAGATTAAGGCTACCTGTGGAAATAGAGTCGCAACCATGATCAAAGAGTTCTCCTAGAGGAGAACTACTGTTTGTCCTTCTGGCTTGCTTCCCATCAATGGCATCCAGAGACTGGTAGACAAAAAGTCCTAATGCACTCAGGACATATGCCCAAAATGGTGCCTGAAAGAGAGTCACATGAAAGATCACTAGGCAGTTCTCAATTTCTTAGCTAATAATCTATTTCATTAAAGGTAAAATATTGTTCAGCACAAAACTATACTACATTGTGCTATTTGTTACTTTATTAACAGACAAACCAAATTCTGTGTGCTAGCCTTTACATGAATTGTAGTAACTACTGTAATGAACTACTCCAAATACACCAATGCAACACAGGTCCAAAACCCAAACCCAAAAACTTTAACCTCTCTTCTGCATCGACTGACTTATTTTTCCACCTTAAAACCACATTATTTCTAAAATTATTTGCATTCTTTGTGCTGAAAAGTATTATGAAAATAAAATTACTCTTTAAAAAAGGAGACAGTAAAGCACTTACTAAAGTTCTTAGGAGTTTACGTGACAGATGCTTGAATGATTTGCTTGCATTTACAGCATACAGATATAAAAAACAGCTACACTTTACCACATAAAGATTTACCACATAAAGAAAGTGATTTTTTCCAATATACAAAAATTGACTACATAGGCACTTTGGACAAGGGCTTGAAGAATTAAATACGAAGGAGCAACTATGTAGTCAATAAAGACTATCAGAGTTTCAAAACAAGCCATGAGTCAGTTAAATGAACATCAGTCTTAGGTTCAAAGGAACTGTCCTACAGTAGTGCCTTTCAAAAGCATTGTTTTCATACAGGCAGTCACTATGTGCTTGTCTTAGTTTTTTAGTAAAAATTACTTGTAACACCTTTTGAACAAAGTACAAGTAAGATTTTTGCCTCAAGTAACTTCCTGTGTTATTCTTAACACTTCGAAGCATAGTTCATGAAAAGAGTCAAAGATAATATATAAATATAAATGTATAATAAATGATATAAATGTATATAAATGTATATAAAATGATAATATATAAATTTAAATACATAAATATAAATGTCGGAAATGCAACTTGCAGTTTAAACAAGTGAACAGCCACAGGCAGTCACAGAGCTGAATCCTTTCCCACTCCCAGGTAAGGAACAGCTGCCGTGGCTCTACAGCTCTGCAATTCCTCCCCTGCAGCACAAGTAGACCAACATGATGACACGTATTTTCTAAGTCCAGTAAAGGCTATTAAGCAGATTTAGACAACAACTCAAATCTCAGTGAGCTGAGATTTGTCTGCCCTCACATAAACCCAGTGCCACTCCTGAGGAAAAAGGAAGCATGACAGTTGCCAATCAGCTCAAAGGCAGGGACAGGAGAAGGCAGCAATAAGAACGAAGATGAGGCGAGCTGCTCCCCTGGACATTCTGTTTTGTCATCATCGTTATACTCAGTGACCTGAGGCAGGAAAAAAGTTATGCCTCCAGTTAGGCTGATCACAGCAACTTAAATTTAAGACACCCTCACGTATTCAAGGTATAATTTTCCTGCTATCCAGTATTTGGATAATTTCATTAATAAACCATTCCACCATTTAAAATCAAATGGTTGGCTGCTTTGCCCAGATTTGAAGCAAAAGACAGCCACAGAATTAGGGATTCCAGCTATAGATGAGAAGTCTGGATTTGTGTGTACACAGAAATCTATACATCTCAGAAAATTTTTCAAAACTGGCTAGGCTGTTTTGCCCCTTAATCCAAGGAAACACAGAAAAATTGTGAACACAGATCATCCTGGAAGTCTTGTGCAAGAGGATGAGTATATATTCTCAATCCAAAGGACATTTAAAACAAACTGGTGTCTGATAATCCCTCCAAAGAACACACTAGAAATACAGGTCAAGCAATGACAGCAATACTTGTTTGATGTTTACCAATGGAATTAGTTCAGTTATTTAGGTTTCTTAGTCCAGTTAAACAAAGGAATTTTGTGTTGGGGGATGGGAGTAGACCAGGGAGCTAGTTCTTAGCTATCGTTTTAAACAGTTTCTCTCTCTAACAAAGAGGGGAGGACAGAGCCTGTGTTCAACAGGAGAAGCCTACTGTTTGCCCTGGGTTCACGGATCACCAAGAGCCATGTGAAGGAACAGAGTGCTCAAAGGCCTCTCCTTGAGCAACCTCATATGGTCAGACATTCTGCAGCGAGGCAGCATCTACACATCAGCCCTCATTCTTGCTGTCCACCTTCCCAAAACAGAGGGCTATCAGCCATTCCTAAGGTATTCAGGACATAAAAGCACAGTTAGGACTCTGTTGAAGCTAAGGTACTTTTACTTATGATATAATCCACATACTAAAGCTACCACAGCACCTATCTCGCCTTTTTCAGAATAACTGTTGTATGGAGAATAACAGACATGCTCAAACAACAGCTCCTGACACAGACCTATGAGTGGCGCATTATGAGCAAAGGCTACGAGAAACCACTGCTTTCACTGTAGTCCTTTAAAAGCAGAATTTTAAGACATTTCCAATTTTATCACCATTACTACCATGTAGAGCCACACAGTGTTTTATGAGACATCCTTACTGTGACATACATCTAGTTACAAAAAGATACCTTGTCACACTAATCCCTGGATTTTGGCAAGTAAAGCAGACCACAACTGCCAATTCTTTCCAAGATACCACGGGATGCATTAGGCTCTCCTCTTTATGCAGCCTTCTATCTAAAACTGAAATAGATTTTAGTTTGCTTTAAAGTCATCAGGTTCTCCGTATCACAGGCAAAATTAGCCTGTATTCAGCACTAATCATGCTAGGCAAATTCCTTACCCACTCTGCATTCTTCCCCCTCAGCATGGGGCACACCACCAGAAGTGGACAGTTTCTTACTTTACTGGATCATTTCCACAACTGAAACACGAGTCAGGAGCAGAAACTTGTTATGGCACATTTTTTTATCATTACCCATAGTGCCCCATGCCATATGCTTGGTACTACCACAATCTTTCAAAACACAAGCTCCATGAAATACAGGCTCAATCCTAACCAAAACAGAAGGCTTGCACGCTGGTCACTCCAGTCAGTTCATGAAAGTTTCCATGACCCACAGAACATGAGGCAACAATTCTTGTTCAAGGTAACATCACCTACATTTACCTGACCTCAAAACAACTGTAACACATTAAATGTAAAAATAAATAAATCAACAAACTACAACTCAAACCTCTCTTATTTGGTCTTTTTGACAAAGCAAAGGCTTTTGTTGTGTTTCAAGTGATTGTACAGGTACAATCATTAAGACTACTGATCCAAGTTTGTTTGCATTAACTCCTGCTGGGACAAATCAAAGCAACTATCCCTTCAATCTCCCAAACTAGAATGTTCTCATTCATAATCTACAAAGAGGGAAAGAATTTTTTCATCCTCTTCCCAGTAAAGATATTTGTATCCATTAAAACCTATAGCAGATGCATCTGTGTCCTCACAGCTGCAAAGAGGGGAAGAAGATTCTAGTAAGAACAGGGGAACAGGTGTCTGAGAGAGTTTAGAAACACAATCATCTGGAGCATTTCATCCGAAGGCTGTCAGTTCAAATCAAACCAAAAGTGGTAACAAACGATGATTGTTCATGGCCAACTAAGCATTTATCTGATTAAATGAATGCTCTAAAGTTTTAATTGGTAAAATACAGTTTTCCAAATCACCACAGGTGCACAGAGGTTTCTGAAGTTCCTAATAACGGCAGATTCTCCCTGCAACTTCTCAATGCAGCTCAGCTGCCATCTCTGCCACCTTCCCATTCTGGACCCAAATAGCTTGCAAACTAGAGAAGTGGGAGCATTTGAGAATGATGACATGGCTGACAGACTCAGCAGAAAGGTCAGGAGGCTCCCAATAATCACCAGCTTTTCACTGATGAGGTGTTTATTATCTCTGCCCGAAGTTATATCCTATCTAAGCAAATGTATTACTTGGCCAGAGCTAATGCTGTTCTCATGGAACTAGAACAGAACACATATCTGGGGGTGGGAAGAAGGCTTCTCCACTTCAATTAAAAGGGATGTCTGAAAGATGATACAGCCCCAGAATCTTGTCAAAAACAGATTTGGTGCAGCAGGTCTGGTCATCTACTGAACCAGAGGGTGTCAAAACAAAACAAAGTGCGTGTAGTGTTTGACAGGTATGCATGGCATACCTCTCCTTCAGGGAAAAGTGTAGGACGAACACCAGTCTTCACTCTTCTCCTGTGACTCACACCACGGAAGAGAATGGACAGCTGCAAAAGACTAGATATGCCAAGACGATCCCTTACCACTTATTGCAAGCAAAGTTCTCAAGACCAGAGAGTTCAATGGCCCAAGCTTATGCAACATTTAAAGAGTGAGCCCCCCTTAATCACTCAGCACACTTAGTCATAATCTCACTTCCTCAATCCAACAACACAGCAACTAACTTCACCCTAGTTTACAAAGCCCCCCTCTGGAACAGATCCAGAATAGAGTTTGTACTGGACTTCCTCCCTTTTCCCCCCAAACATGGATCATTTCCCTCACATCTGTTTCGCAAAAAGCATGATGTACAACTGTACTAACAGGAAGAGAAGCGAAGAGGCTGTTTAAACCTGCGTTACAGCAGAGGGAGAGGACAGGGACAAAAAAAAAATGACACTATAGCCCAAGTGCATTTCACACACACCAGTGACTCCCTGCATTCCTTCAATAACCTCCTCTCCCCAATAAGTTCCCTCTGAAAGACCTCCTGTCCTTCTGTGTTGAGATTCCTCAACCTCTGCTATCTTCCTTTATGCCAAATACCTTCTTCTTCCATTCACTATTGAGTGCTCTGCTCTTCACTTGTGGGTATCAGCTGGATTCCTTGCCCCACTGAGTGCTTCACACCTCTCCTCTACCAGGTCAGGGGCTCAATGCTTCTTCCTTCACATTCCACGCCCCCAGTTCATATGAGATCCTCCAGTCCACTCTCTCTTCTACTTCACTATTCTCTCTCCCACAAAGCTCAGTTGTGCCCTTGCTATTTACGTAACGTCATGCCTGTCAGTATCTTCCCCTCCTTTCTCCCTCCGACAGAAAAAAAAAAAATCAAGACAATCCCTCTTTCAGCTTAAAAACTGGGAGTTTGTTGGGTTTGGGTTTTCTAAGGGAGTTTTTAAAAGTGAGATTGAGAAAAGCAGAGACAGCATCTCTGATGTTCCTCTCCCTCTAAGCTGTTAATAGTAGAGCCTGATGGAGACACCCAGACCCTCCCCTGCTTTTTTGGTCGCCCTGGATGCATGGCTTACCAAATAGCTTGTTCCAGCAAGGTACAGCATCTTTTTAGAAATGCACTGCATCACGTTTCAAGCAATTCTACAGAGCCTCCTCTCCCTCCCCAGCTCTGCCCTCTGCACCAGAACTCTTGAACTCCTGTCCCCTTTCAACATCACTCCTCAAACTGCAAATCAATAACCCATGCTCTTCTCTTCTTGTCTCTGCCTATTCCCAGTGATCTTCATGAAACTACAGATAGCAGAAACAAAGGCCTTAAAAAAAACCAAAACCCCAAATAAATTCTTTATTACCAGATGAAATCTACTCTGATCAGTTTGAGGGGATCTTTGCTTAGATCCTATTACAACTGCTGTGTGATTTTTTCTTTTTTTAATAGATGTAAATTCAATGCTAAATGAAAATTACTGTTAGCATGAACTTGTGCCCTAAAATTCTAGCTTCCCATGGTGTTTTAGCAAGACCAGTGGCTGAGCTTGAAGGATTACCGAATTTAGGCCCCTCCATAAGCAACCATTCAAGTCGCAAGATCAGTTCTCTTTCCCCCTCTTAATAAGATAGAGAATTACATTTCGCCAGTTTTCTCCCTAGTGTTGATGCAGAAGAAAAATGAACATGTCAGTTTTCCCCAGAATGGGGATGGGTAATAAGAGATTCATGTGCAAAACCTAATGAAGTAACCATAGCTACTTCAGAGCAGTCAGCATGCAGTAGATAAAATGGAAATCCTCACACAAAAACTGCTCCTTTTACACTCCAACGCAGTAAACACACACTGTTCATACTTTAAATCAACAAAACTTTTCATTCCTTTTATAATTAGTGCCAAATTAAAAAAAAAAAAGGAAAAAATACTCAGTTTGCAGTCACAATGAAGATGATATTTCAACCCACATAGTATGGGATGTTCAAGTAGTGCCCTCCCTCCCACCACACCAGGTACAGCAGTCTCATGTATTATTTCTATAGATTACTGTCCTAAGTTACATAGTGTAGGAAACCAGACACTATGAAAATCTACACATGTGGATTTTAGTTAAAACAGTGCTTGAGGGCTAATGGCATAACTACAAATAAGGTGGCTTACGTTGAAACATGCATTTACAGGAGACAGTGATACAACCTGTGTTTCTGTTAGAAAAGAAGACATTACTGAAGCAGACAATATTTTACAAAGCAAAAATATACTGAGCTAATCAGTAACAAAACCGACTTTTAGTGACTACTGATACTGATGAAGATAAAAAGAGTAGTGTATAAGGAAATAACAGCTACACAGTAAGAGAACAAGGGAGCATTGTACAGCTTTAGGCATTAATTGCATTATGTGTGTATGGGAGGGAAGTATTATTAAATTGTGAAATTCACTGTGATAGGACATCACGGAAACTGAAAGTACAAACAGGCTCAAAACAAATAACTCAAAAGGCAAAATCACAAGATGGGAGGCATCTGTGAGGAAACATCCATCAGCTGCTGTTCTAGCAAGTAACCCAAGTAGAATCCCTGACAGAGAAACCCCTAAACTACAGTGTTTTGGCAGCTGGGAGGGTATATTGGGGAACAGTCTCTTTTCTAAGCATCTGCTAGCAACTCCTAAAGCTACCAGTCTTACTTGTTTTGGGCAGTTTGTACAAACATCAAGACTTCAGTGTTTACAAGAAAGGACTACTAGAAATGACCCACTTAAGACTGACCAGGAAAAAAAAATGACCACACAAGCCAACTCAAAGAAATGCCACCTAAACCCAAAATCTGCTTGTTATTTAACTGAGAGTCTTCTATCCAGTGCTCCTACACTTTCACCAAGAGAATGTAACAAGTTCTTGCTGGTCCAACAGGTAATCAAGGCTTGTTCATGGAGGGAAGAGGTGTCTCGGCAGTACAGAGAGGTGATGTTGAAGTGCACTGCGCTAGTAGTTCAGTCTGTGATTCAATCACCTTTAACATCATTTCCAGTTCCACTTTCCCTTTATAGCCCTTCCAGCCTACATATCCAAGTCAAAGTACAAAGCAGATTATTACAACAGTACCTATAGCACCCATTAGTGCTGCAACACTTTAGCTTTTTAAAAAAGCAATGCAGGCAGGTGACAAGCTGAGTCATTAAACAAGCCGAAGAGCGAAACAATGCCTTAAGTGAAACAGCAAGACAAAGTGAGGGTCATTCTCACAGCACAAAGGCAAGAAAGAAAACCCAAGAGGATAAGGAGTCTGGCTTTACACTATGAATTTAAAAGGATATACTGTTAACTGAACAAGGAAGTTTAGTCCAAACTGTCGGTTCTTATAAAATTAAAAAAAAAAAAAAAAAAAAGAGTAAAGTCCCTAAAACTCAACCTACGCTTTCCTGGAAAGAGTAATTTTCTGGATGTCTGCAATACAACTTTTTGCTGTTGTATAAGAGTCTTCAAGGGAAAAATAACTTGAAATTTACTTTCTGCTCTTTTTTTTTTTTGGAATAGGAAGGAAAAAACCTAGAGTGAACATTCAGAGACACAGCTGGCACGTGACCGACATCTACATTACAAAACTAAGCTAAAGGTAGCAGCAGTTCCAAAAGCATTTTAATTCTTTAAGTACCACAAGAAGACTATCTGTGATTTCCAGCCATTCACCCTCTTTTCTACCCTCCCTTTTACTGCCTGCAGCACCACAGAGCACCTCTACCTGGTCATGCAAATCAGGGAATTGCAAAGGCAATTTTGATCTAGACCAGCTTATATGTTTGCCACAAACATCTCTGCTAACACAAAGGGCAAAGCAACTACAGAAAAACAAGGGTGCTTCTATCAACAAGAACACTCACCAAAGTAAATCTAAGTTATTAAAAAGCCCAAACCAATTAAAAAATCATCACCTCTGCCATTAGGATTTAAGCCCATCAGAACACAAGAAAAACAAAAGCTACCCTTCAAGATACTTTACCCACACAAAGCAACCTTCCCGTATTTCCCACTTTAACTGCCATGAAGACTCTGCACTGGGAAACTTGTAACAGGCTGGAAGCTGTGAAAGAGCTCCCTAAATTGTCAGTGACACTGTACGCAACCCAGTTTAAGCAACAGCACCATCAGCCCTGTTTTCCCTCCAGAAGCTAAAGCAGTTAAACTTTCCCAACTCGAGGACAGAAAGCATTTGGGCTACTGTTGCCCAACACACCTGTTAGACAACTGAACCTTGCTTCTGAACTAAGTGATGCTGAAGTGGCGTCAGCCATGCCTCGTGGCCATTGAGTGCAGATGGGCACATCCCCTACTCTCTCTCCTGGCCAGCAGCTGTTCCCACCTACACAGCCCCTCCATTACAACCTTCTCCTTGAGAAGGGAGTTGGCACAGCTTCCATCTCCTTCCCAGCAAGATGCCCGAGCAGAGGTACACACATGGAACGTAAGATGGTCCCTGGAGGAGGCTGGGGTCTTGCCTGGGCCAAGCACCTGGTCAGAGCCCCATCCCCACAGGGTCCTGTGCTCTGTGAAGGGCTGGGGAGAGAGTGGAGCCCACCAAAACTCAACCTTTTGCATGATTCCCCCCCAGTATTTCAGCATTCAAACCCTAACACCTGTCTCCAGCTTGACTGCCTCCCCTGCCCTCCCCAGCTAAAGTATGTCCCCCTGCATCATTGCTCCCCTGATTTCTGAGAGCAAACCCACTACCCAACTCTACCACGGAAACGTCCTCCTGTTTTAGAATCACAGAATCACTTGGTTAAGAAAAGACCTTTGAGATCACTGAGTCCAGCCGTACCTGTCCACTACTAAACCATATCCCTGAGCACTTTGTCTACCCATCTTTTACACACCTCCAGAGGACTGTGACTCAACCACCTCCCTAGAGCAGCTGTGCCAATGCCTGACAACCCTTTTGGGGAAGAAATTTTTCCTGATGTCTAATCCAAACCATCTCTGGCATAACTTGAGGCCATTTCCTCTCAATTTTACCACAGTGGGGAAAACCCTGAGCCCAAGCGCTCTGGGTACTGTTGGGAGGTACTGGGGTGGCTCCTGGATATTGCCAGGAGAATCACTGCATGGTTTGTGTTGGAGGGGATGTTAAAGGTCATCCAGTTCCAACCACCCTGCCATGGGCGAGGTCACCTGACCAGGCTGCTCAAGGCCCCATCCAACCTCACCTTGAACACTTCCAGGGAGAGGGCATAGACAGCTTCCCTGGGCAACCTGTGCCAGTGCCTCACCATCCTCATAGTGAAGAATTGCTTCACAATGTTTAATCTAAATCTTCCCCCTTCCCATTTAAAGGCATTCCTTTTTTGTCTTATCACTACATACATGCCCTAGCAAAAAGTCCCTTCCCAGCTTTCCTGTAGTCCCTGAAGGCTGCTATAAGGTTTCCCCAGAGTCTTCTCCAGGCTGAACAACCCCAACTCTCTCAGCCTGTCCTCACAGCAGAGGTGCTCCAGCCCTCTGGTCTTCTTCGTGGCCCTCCTCTGGACCCGTTCCAACAGTTCCATATCCTTCTTCTGCTGGGGATTCCAGGAAGGGACACAGTACTCCAGGTGGGCTCTCCTGTCTCCAGCCTGACCCCACCGCTACCCCAAAGAGCATCACCTCGACTCTCTCAGCCTTGTCCTCATGGCAGAGGGGCCAGAGCCGCGGCAGCCGCTCCCGGGGGTCCGCGGAGCCGTGCCGGGAGGAGCCGCGGTGCCAGACGGAGCAAGGGCTGTGTCGGAGGCGGGCGGTACCTGCTCGGTGGCGCTGGGGCAGCAGGCGATGAGCGGCAGCGCGGTCAAGCAGTTGAGCAGGAGCCCGCCCAGGGTGATGGCGTTGGGCGCCAGCCACAGCGGGACCCGCTCCACCAGCCACGACCAGTAGGGCTGCAGCCACGGCTCCAGCAGCGAGCGCCCGGCCGCGCTGTAGCGGTGCTGCTCCAGCCGCTTCAGCTGCGCGGGGCTGAGCGGCGCCGGCAGAGCCCAGGGCGCGGCCATGGCACCGCCGGGCACCACCGGGGCCGCCGCTCGGGGCGGGGCAGCGCTCGTGGAGGCGGAAGGAGCCGACGCCCCGCGAGGGCTCCCCGCGACGTGCAAAGCCCCGGGACGAGCGCCTCGCCCGCGGTTGGTCCTTTCGCCTCCTTCGCGCTGGCTGTGGTGGCCTCGCCAGCCGGAACGGCAGGAAGATGTGCCAGGGGAGGCTTAGGTTGGATATTGGGAAAAGGTTCTTTACCCAGAGGGTGGTGGAGCGCTGGAAGAGCTCCCCAGGGAAGCGGTCGTGGCTCCAAGCCTGGCAATATTCAAGAAGCATTTGGAGAATGCCCTCAGACACACGGTGTGAATGCTGAGGTTGTTCTATGTAGAGATAGGAATTGGGCTGAATGATCCTGTAGTTGATAGGACAAGGGGAAATGGCTTTAAATTGGAACAAGGAAGATTTAGATTAGGCGTTACGAAGAAATTCTTCACGATGAGGGTGGTGAGGCCCTGGCACAAGTTGCCCAGGGAAGCTGTGGGTGCCCTCTCCCTGGAAGTGTTAGGGCCAGGCTGGATGGCGCCTTGAGCAGCCTGGTCTGGTGGGAGGTGTCCCTGCCCATGGCAGAGGGATTGGAACTGGTTTGTCTTTAAGGTCCCTTCCAACCAAAGCCATTCTATCAGTCTGTGATTTTTGTGCGTCACTTCCAACTCAGGTCATTCCATGATTCTATAATTCTGTGTCCCTGACAGTAGGGGAAGCACTTGTCCATCGAGGGGTGTGCCCCATGGAGGGTCCATGCAGCTGGCATCCTGTCTGCTGTCAATTCCTGGCTACCGTATCATCTGTGTGGGATGTCATCCAGAGGAAGCTGGACAAGCCAGAGGAGCGGGCCTGTGTGAACATCATGAGGTTAAACGAGGCCAAGTGCAAGGTCTTATGTTTGGGTCAGGGCAATCCACAGTTTAAATATGGGATGGGGCAGTGGGTCTTCTCCACTGGTGCGAGGAGACTCGCTGACTGGTGAGTGGTTATCTGATATGTTACTGGGTATCTAGACACCATGTTACAAAGGACTGATTTTACCTGCATTTAGACTGGATACAAGGAAGACAGTTTTTACAATGAGGGTGGTGAAATACTGGAATAGGTTGTCCAGGAAAGTAGTGGAGGCCTCATCCCTGAAAACATTCAAGATCTGCTTGGATTGGGCTCTGAGCCACCTAATCTAGTTAGAGATGTCCCTGCTTACTGCAGGAGGGCTGGACTAGATGACCTGTAAAGGTCTCTTCCAACCCAAAGCATTCTATGATTCTACCTCTTTGACCTGTTAGAGAAGGCACTCCATAACAAATAAGCCTTTTCAGAAATTGTGTCAAATTACTTGAATTGGTCATGTGAAGGATTTTAGATGTATCCCTGAATCTCTAGGGGAATATGTGGTTTCTGAATGTGGCCGAGGAAAGGTGAGGACTGTGTAGCTGCATGAAAGATGACGTACAAAAAGTGCACCCTCTCACGAGTATTACATACTGATATGGCATCTTCTTAGAACCAGTTTTTTTAAGTTATTCCATTGTGGGCCAGAGGCTGCAGCTTTCTGGCCAGACACAACAATTTCCTGAGTAGTTTCCTGTTATTCAAAGTGAACCAGTTCATTTTGTCTGGTAAAGTTAATATGTTTTTGGGTAGGTTTCTCTACTGCAAAGGTCAGGAATGCTTGACATATGCAAAAGGGTGGTGTCAAAATCCCTTGATATGGTTTATACATCCCAAGTGCTAGGTCATTCATCAACTGATTTCTTTTACAGATCACTAAATACAGCATGATATGGCAATTGGGATTGGGGGCCAAAATAGAGAAGAGAAAAACTGCCAGCAAAGAAGGGGGTAATACATGAAATAATAAAGATTCAGTAGCAGCCAACTAGAAATGGAAGAAGGGAAATGTGACAATTAGACCACAACCAGCCAGATCCCTAGTCCATTGAAATCACTGTGTTAAGGAAAAGCTAAACCACCACCTATTTTAATACCCTGTACATTGCTGTGGTTGAAGAATGTAGTGGTATCGGTACTTATGGAGAGATTGCTTAAGCTCTTTGTGATGCGAAGATGAAAAGAAGAGAAAACAAACTAGGAAAAGAAGTGGAAGGGGAAAAGTAAGTGGTGTAAAAAGTGAAGGCCACATGAGTAGAGGAAAAAACGGATTCCCTACTAAATTTATCACTGAGCTTGAGGAAGGGTTTGGTTTAATTTAAAACGTATTCAGCAACAAAGCATAGAAAAAGAGAACATAGAATTTAAAGTCCAGGGCATTTAGACTTCCAGTGCTTCCTCAGTATTTCAGTATTCAGGATACAAGTTTGCTTCCAAATGCTCTCTGCATCTGCAAAAAGCGGCAGCTTTACTTGTCAGTCAGGAAAGCAGGCCATGAAAATCAAGTGACAGTAAGTACACTGTTCTTAAAATAGAACGCCTTTTGCTCCAGAATCTCAGAATACAACAAAGGACATTCATAAAGTAAGTCTCCTTTCAGAATGCTCCGTAAAAGGTAGCAACATTATACTTTTTTTTTTAACCCCTAAAAGGAAGTACAGAAAGCTTGAAACTTTTTTTTTAATAAAAGTATTTTTAAAAATTTCTGACTTACAGTAAAGACCTCCTAATAAACACCATATCCCCCAATGTAAGCATTGTGTAGTAGATTTGCATGTTTTTTCTCTTCCCTTTTCTGTATTTGTGAGATTATGTTCAGTGAGGGAAAAATGAGCTGATATTGGCCGTAATCTTTCAATGAGAATGGGTAACGACAGTGCCCGCATCAAAGTCCACATACAGCGATTTGAGAATGGATCCATATTTATACAACAGTAACATTTATATGCCAAATGCCCTTCTGTAGACAATCAGAAAAAGTGAAGAGACAATAAAATATTTCCCTCTCTTCTTTAAAAATAATTTTTTTTAAAACTAATTTTGATTCTTCTTTCTCTGAGTGTGTATTATTATGTGTATACAAGTTTGGGCCCACCTTCTTATTCCAAGTAATAATTTTCCTTGACCTGTGTAAGTCAAACTGAATGCCAAGACAAAGCATTAAAAATACTAAATTCCTACCAGATCTGTGAAAGTGGGCAGAAAAGAAAAGCCTTATTAAAGGTACTACTGAACTATAATCTCAGCACGTAGTAGTTGATTGGGACTGTACGTAGAAACTGATAATATGAATGATGCAACTAGCTGGTTTCGTATTATGAGACATCAGGGAACACAACCATGAGCAGGCTTCTAGTTTCACTTCTGGTGGAGCTTTTGTGTTTTGCTGTTACTTTATCTCACATGACCAGGATTTATTTGCTGTCCTCTATTACTCCTAGGTTTTTTTCAAATTCACTGATTTCCTGGAAATTCCATGTGAGCTGATTTTGGAGAAATTTCTTCTTGAGAGCATTGGGCTGGGTCTTCTACTGCATGATATTCTCCTGTTTCTGTTCTCTCTAGGTTGTTTTGCTTGTAGTTTTTACTGTCTTTGGTATGTCCTTATTTTCCCAAGCTGGTATTAACTGAAGGTTTTATTGGCATTTTCGTAACTCTGTAGTTTTGATCACGTTATCTCCTCTGTCAAACACCATCCCTGGAGAATCCCATTAAGCAAATCATCATAAATAGAAACTTTATCTTTTGTTGTTCTCTATTTAACATTCTGCAGCTTGTTTTAGCTCTAGTAGAAAACCCCATCCTATCCCACCTCATCCTATCATTCCTCTCAAAGTAATTTTCAATTAATTTTTAATCCAGAGGCTTGGGTGGTCAGTGTACTTAATGAGAGTATGAATTTATAGGACAATAACGCCTCATCTCAATTCAGTTTCACCCATGGCCCAATACCCAGTGTTTCCTATTGGCATGGTGCATCTCGAGCCCAAGGGAAAGCTGATGGGAAATACTGGGCAATGCAATTGGGGAGGAATTAAGGTCATCTGAATACAACGCTTATGGTTCCCACAGTGAAAAGTAGCTTAGTTCAGCTTGTCTTTTAACACTGCTGGCATCTGGTAGAAATTAGAGTAGCTAATTCCATCAGCAGAGAACCTGCAGGAGCTGAGATCTATTCTGACTTCCAGGTTGTTGTGTATAGTCTATGAAAGTTGAGGAGACGTAAATTCGAAGCTGTGCATACCATTGCATACAAAGTGCAGATGGCTATTTGCATCCTTGTTGGCTTACTGAAAAGCACAGTTTCATAACCACAGCTTTGGGTACTGGCTATACCTCAACAAACATATTATTTTAAATGACAGATGTGCTTAAATGCTTAAACCTGCATGGCATGTATTCAAACTGACCCTCTCCCACAGCCTTCTGTGCTTCAAAACAGCTGAAGGGAATCCTGATTCACTGGTGACATACAGAATACATAGGAATTAATAATCAGTTTAGAAATTTTCTTCTTAGTAGATGTCTTGCCTTCTTCCATCCTTCTTCCATGTGTGGGTGTGAATGAATGTGTAGGCAAGAACTGATTTTGATAGGAGCAGGGTGTAATACCAGAGGGATGTGTGTCCAGGATTCCTAGGAATGGAGAATTGCTTCCTTGTGTAGATGGCAGCACAGAGAAAATCACAAAGATAGGAAGAAGGGAGAAAAAGGATCTCGGAGTGAGTAACAGAAAAAAAGTGAGAAAGTGCATTCAGATCCCCAAGGTGAAAGAAGGGGTAATTCAAGTGGGAAAACCCCAGTTCAGCAGTGGCAGTTCATAGTAACACATTATTTTATTATTGCATAATTACTGACTGCTGGATGTTTGAAAATGCACTGGCATCGACTAACCATCTTGTGATGTATCTTGTGAGTAGACCTTTATCTTTATAAACTGTAACTGAAGATCAATCATTAGTCAGTAAGCACATAACCTACCCTATCTATGCAGCAGGAGTGAGAACAAGTAAATAAATGACAGGGCAATAAGGAATTGACAGCCTGGCCAAATAATGTGTGACCTTGCTTTAGAGTTTGCTGGAGACTTACAGTCACCCCCACTCCTGAAATATTTGGAATGTAATGACACTAGAGTTGGAAAAGTAATGTAGCCATTTTACCTTATCTGAGGCATTTCTGCCTTGACTGGTAAACTCATTAGTGATAGAGTCCCTTTTCTGCTATGATATCTACAAGAATTGCTGAGGAAGAGGGTAGATCCAGAATGACAAAAGCTGTCATGCTTGGCATTTATAGTGTTTAAAATATTGAAAATATATAGATACAAAATTGCATGTAACCATAGCATTTATCTTCATTCACATTCTGTGCCACGTATCTGAAGGTGTAAGCCCATTGGGTTCAGTGAGTGCTGATACTGTTTTTCACTCAGTGGAAATTAAATAAGAAATGTGGTAAGATGAGAGAGAAATAAATAATTAAAAAAAGTAAACAAGGACTTGATACATCTTAAACACTTCATCTTTATTGTACATTAAATAAAACAGTTTCAGTTCAGTTGAGAGGTTGGAATTAGGAAATCAGAGCTTCTAAAGGAAGGTATGTTCAGCTTAAATGATCATTAAGTACATATGTATTAATTATGTTATAGTAAAACCATATTCTGTTAAACAGTTCTCAGGTCAATAAGATACATTATCATAGAGGTATGTATTCCAAGGCCTTATTGCACAGCTACTGCCTAATCCATGTACTTTCAGTCTGAGGGAGAAATGCTTTGTACCAGCAAGTACAAACTCTGACTGCATCCTCATTTTTATTACACAGCTTCTTCTTTATCCTCATTAAAAAACAGAACACAATATCAAACAGAAAATAAAGCTGAACATTACAAAACATGTATTGTCTTCAGTTCCTTTCATTTCAACCCCAAAACAATCCATGCGTATTCTTTCTTTTCATTAACAGCCAGTAGGGAAAACAAAACAAGAAATAAGAAAAAGAAAAAAGAAAGAAGAAAAGAAAACCCCCAACTACATGTTTGTTCTGTCATTGCAAGAAGTAAAATGCTGTAATTCTGCTATCAATTTCCAGTGCAGTGGGAGGAAACACTGTGGATGGACTCTCACTTCCCCTCAGTTTTGTCTGCCTGTACTTCACGCATATATGAATCAATGATATGGGGAGGCACTCCATCCATCAATAGCCTGAAGAACGAAAGGCCACCTACAAACAAGGAATAAGACAATCTTCAGATTGAGGGTCCCTGGAGCGAGATTTCGTACCTTAATTTTCTGACATAAGTGACGAAAATTTAGTCGGTCCCTATTGCATACTTCATTTTGAGATTGGATAAAATTCATCCCTGTTCAAAAGTCCACCACGAGAATTAACCCTTGTTTAATCTCTGTAATACACAGAACATTCCTGTCCTCTTGCGCAGGGTGAATTTCTTTTCTGGGATGTCATTTATCTCACCCCATTCAATAGTCTGTGATAAGCTTCGCCTCAAATAACCCTGAATGGAGTATTGGCAGAGATGGAAGTCAGCCCAGAGGGAACAGTATAGAAAACACCTGACAACAGCGAGTCATGGAAAACATGCAGAGACATTCAAATTATTCTAGTTTGGTCTTATAATGGTTTATAAGTATTTAGCAAAATATTTACCATGTTGCTTGGAAATAACACCTGGGATGACATATGTAAAAGAATCGTGGGGGAAAAAAAGCCGGAATTCTAGAAACAGGTGCCTTTAGACTCCAGAGAGAGCTGATGAACTTAGAAACTTTCATCTTCTTGGCAAGTCTGAAGAACCATCTTGGATTTGCTTTTGAATAAAAAATAGAACCCGAGTTATCAGCTTGGATCCAGGTGCTTTCTCCTTGGAAGCTCTAGAGTTTTACCAGGGCTTAAAGCTATTGGTGTGTGATCTCAAAGCTATGGGAGGTCCTGTATGACTCCATAGAGGAAACTTACTTGACATTTGAAGCCAGGATCTTCCTTAGCTGCAGTGGTGCATGTCCATGCTCACGAGCCCTGCTAATAATAGGTAGGGGCCTTTTGTATTTAGTGATACCTCTAGCCCTGAAGAGTCTTTTAGGTCTATGTGCTTTATGATGGTGGTTTAGCCACCGTAAGTGAAAAACTGAACTAAAACTATTTTAAATCACTGATACAGTAGAAACTTGGGCTTAGAAGAAAGAAAGCCATTGGAAGTACTCAATGTTTTTGTTTGTATTCTGGAAAAAAAGGGATAAGGCAAAAGATTTTTGAAGAACATTTAATAGTTTTGGCAATCCAAACCAAAATATTGTTTCAGAGTCCAGAAAAACATGTATACATTGTCAATGCCAGCCAGGGCACCTCAGATCCCACTGATGTAGAAGTAGTAATTTAATACCAAGAATACAAATTAGTAATGAAATTTCGTGCCATTGAAAAAAATGTCATGGAACTAAATGCATGGGTATTTTCGTTAATTTCATTGAAATCAAATAACATTTGAAAGGAACAGTGGGAAAAAGATAAATATTTTGCTAAAGCATTAGTCTAACCTTTCTGAAGGTGAAGGGTGGCATCTCTTGTAAGAAAGCTATGTACCATTACTGTTCCCCTTGCAAGCCTGCATGAGTATTCTGTTCCGCAAGTTGTAAAATAGCTGCTAATAACTGCACTTACCTTTGGAGCCTTTTCTGGAACACAATAAAAGCTTTAAAGCAAAAGTACATTGCCAGGATGAAGATGTCACTGTGAATGCTTCAGCTAAATTCAGCTGAGCCAATACTTAGACATAGCATTTATCCTGAGTACAGGTTTTAGGGTTTTGTAGCATTTATTAACAAAGATTATCCAACTCCAGTGCTATTAGTTACTAGTGATTACGAGTCTGGGCTGTCTCATTTGACACTGTCATTGTTGCAGAACTGTCCGCTCCTGACCTTAGGTAGATGCACAATACAGATAAAAGGAAGCATGCTTTTTGGCATTCTTTTCAACTCATGTAGAGGAAGTTGTGAATGAATCATTCATTTTAAAATGAAATTAAGTGTGGAATAAATATTTCATTTATACAGAGTTATATTCCTATATGAAAATAACTAACTGTAAATGCAAATGCTTTTTTATTGCTTGCATTTTATTCATGCTAATTAGTCATGCTAACTCATACACCGTTAAATTCCATTTAAGTGTGCCCTATTAGAAGATAGTGGGATGTCCTACTAAGAGGAATTACCATAACAAGCAATTATTATAAAAATCTGGTTTTATGCATTAAAACTATCATGCTACTAATTTAAAAAAAAAGATTTTCATTATGTGAATCGTGTCATACTAGGCAGACAGGGTATGACGTGTAAACAGACATAAGCTTCATATGCAAGAACCATATGAAAGCTTACCTTAGATGACAATATACATTCAAAAATCCTTACTGTGTAACTAAGGGAGAGAGAGAAAGAGAAGTAACAATAGAATCGCAAACACAAAAGTAGAGAGCAAATGTTGAGTAAAATTACGTTTACAATTATGTCAAGATGTTGTTTTAATCCTTAGTCGTGTAAAATACGTAGGAATAGAAGCGCATGAAGAGTAAAAGGTAGGGATCCAGTTCCACTTCAAAATTATCATTAATATGTAAAAGTTATATTAATAGGTACAAGTAACTATAATTCCTCTAATTAGTCTAAAGTATAGATTGGAACCAAATTATGCAGCTGACATTTATGACAAAAGTTTCCAAATGTAGCTTCAAAGAAGCTAACACATATATATATATAGTATTTTCCGCCAGGGGAAAAAAGCACACACGTAACACTGAAGCATATATATATATATATATATATGTTGAAACTCTGTAAGGCAAAATAATCAAGTACAGACTAATTACATACCTGTGAACTAAGTATGTACCTTAACACATATCCACATTTACATTACTAAATCATGCTATTTACTCTATAGGAGCCCATACCTTTAATTAAATATTTTGACTCTGTAAATCATAAATGTATATATCTATACAAGTACATGTAGAAGCACTCAACTTTGTGTCTATTGTAGCCATTTAAAATGAATACCTTAGTACATGAAATACTACAGGAACATTATCTAGCCTGATTTCTTAACATCCTTTGGGTTTGAAATAGTACATTTAGTACATATACTGGAGAGTAGTTTCTAGGCATCTCTATAATTTTAAAATATTCTGGATTTGGACAAGGTTACAAGCAGAAGAGTTACCAATATACATTTCTATAGAAAGAGCCAAATCCTCTGAACCCCATAAAACGTGAATTTAGGATAAGTTCTAAAGAAAATGAAGTAAAATTGTATGTTTCTAAGTAAAAAATATTCACCAATTTCATCTGGATCGAGATTTCATCCTTAGATTCTCTCTAATGTAAGCTCAGGTATGGATTATCATTCTGAACACAAACTTGTAACTAAAGCCTATAATTCCGTAATAAAGAATGCCTTTTAAGTACTGCAAATGGCTTTATGATACTTCTTTCAATAGTTCTGCAAACCAACTGAGACCTGTTTTTCTGAGGTGCAAATTTCTGTCTCTTGGAAAGGCCTTAAGTGTTTTCATCAAAAATAGTCACAGTCATTACATCAATTCTCTGTAGGTACAAGTAGTTCTATGTCCAGTGGCATAGCAGAAATATATCTAAACGCTTTGTAACACTGGTATTAAATATCCATATTCTTGATTAATTTAGCCTTCTTTTCTCATGTGACATAGACATTGTATGCCATGAGACACTAGCTAGTTTAATCTAAAAAAGCAAATAGATACACACTTTGCATGCAGAAAGTGTGTTTACATGTGGAAAGAAAGGAAGGGAATGAAATGGAATGTCCAGAGGAATATGCTGATTATAAACCTGGTTATTCCCCGCCAAGAAGAATGGTTCTCCTGGGTTTATTACTCCATGATATATCACTGCAGAATTAGAATATTTATAGTGGTATTTATTCGCATTTGCAATAACTCCCAGTTGATCTTAACACCTTATTTATTAATATTTCTTAAGCTGCATCATTGCTGTCATCAACCCATTACAGTGATCACCAGTCTTGATTTAGCTTTTAAGATAAACCTTCTCCAAAAACATTTGTTTCATTACAAAAGAAACACAGTGCTTTGTCTGAATCTTTTCATAGACTTCAGTGAAGGTGGTAAGGAATCAGTTCCTCACTGCTTGTATGAGAGACATTTGGCTTTTACATATACCAAAAAAAATTGTACGTGCAGTTGTACTAAGCAGCTCATGCAACTGCCATCTTGAAGTTCAGTCTGCAAAACTGAAAAAGATGAATGAAGTACTGTCCATCTGAAATAACATCAGTAAGTGCAATCCCCCCTTTTTTGAGGATAGAATAAGAATTTAATATTATTTGTTGTTGTGCTCATAATTATCGTTAATTAGTTTTCAATAAAGGAGCATTAAATTTAGTGACAACTAGGAGTTTTAATACTGTAAGTGAATGACTAAAAAAGTAGGACATAGTATACTGATAGTATTCATAGCCAGAATATCCATAGCTACTCAGTTGTTCTAATACTATGCAAAATCAGAAATCCTGGACTGTTCTGTGAATAGTTCCATGATATTCCTAGGACTAGGCTTATATATATGCATGATAAATGTCATATCTCCAACACCTCAGAAACAGATGGATAAAAGAAATTCTAGCCAATATAAGGAAAATCCACTTAGTGCAATCTATACTGTTGCATGGCATAGAGCTCTTCAGCATGGCTTACAATCCAAAGATCTGTAAAAGCAGCACTATAGTTAGTACATTCATCAGAGAGGTAGAGCCCGTTGGTCTTATTCAGGCAACCAACTGTATCATCATTTTTACAAATTCAGATCTTGATTTTTACTTGCTGGAATAAAGCTGAACCACTTTAAAGCTATACATATCAAAACACACACATACACACACACTGCAATCTGTTTCCAGTGAGTCAGAAATCTGTAACTCCCTGTTCTTGCGTCAGCGTGCTGAGCAGTCATCTGAAGAACCCTCCTAAATGAACAAGCAGGCTGGGAAACTTAGGAGAACAATAATTCAACACGTAAGACAACAGAAGAATGAAATAAAATGTAATTATGTTTTTATGCTCCAGCTCTTCAATACTCATTTGTATTTGTCTGTATCATATAGCGAACACTGAGCCTACCCAACTCTGCCAATCTACAGCTGCTGTGTTTGCTTTAATCCTATTTCCTTTGAACTCATCCACTGAACTGCCAGGCATATTAAGAGTGTCAGCACTGAACCCTTGCAACAGCTGTCCCGTGTCTGAGCCCTACAAATTGCTGGTCTAAGCAGTCTTCAAAAAGGATTCTAAAGTAATGGCTAAACCTACCAGAATGGAGAGAGGAATCTCAGCAAAGGTGACAACAATACCAAGCTTGATGGGAGGGAGTGGGACTGCACCAGGTGATGCTTGACATCAGATTGGGTTCAGAAGCCAACCATTAGCTAAGGGAGGTGGTGTTTAGGTTAATGAGGCAACCCATCACATATCTAAGAAGACAGAAACAACTTGCAGGCCATGTAGGGTCCTAGCAGCTTGCTTTTTTCAGGACGTCTTCCAGGTGTGATGCGAAATTAAAATACTGTTCTGAGCAACGTGCCTGTGGCATAATATTCAGGTTTTTTTTAGTTGGTCTTTTAAAGTAAATTTTAATTTCTTTGAGAAGAAAGAAGGCTTTTTGAGTCTAGAAATGTCTGTGCTACAAACCTTTTGCAGTCTGTGAAAGGTTTTGTTTAGAAGTGGGGAAGGATGAACTAAGTCTTGGCTAAAGAGAGTAATTCTTACATCATCATTCTCACTGTAGCAAAGTTATGTTCACCTGCAACCCCAAGGTAAGGCGTCAGAGGAACTGAGGCCACAGGACATGCTGCAACCTGTTGATAGGATGATTAACACAGCCCTCAGGACACGATGCAAGGCCCATGTATCTATCCAGGGTTTCCTGTGGGAGCGATGGTTAGGGGGATACTTGAATCTGACAGGTGCTAGGTTATGTCTTGAGCTGTTTAGAACTGCTTAAAAATCTCAGACTCAGAGCTGGAAGCTCTGCAGAGTCCTGTACTTGGGACACAACAACCCTGTGCAACGTTACAGGCTTGGGGAAGGGAGGCTGGAAAGCTGCCTGGTAGAGAGGCACCTGGGGGTGGTTTTTGACAGCCGGCTGAATACGAGCCAGCCGTGTGCCCAAGTGGCCAACAAGGCAATGGCGTCTTGACGTGTCAGAAATGATGGGGCCAGCAGGACCGGGAAGTGGTTGTGCCCCTGTACTCAGCATTCATGAGTGCTGCTTGAATACTGTGTTCAGTTTTGGACTCCTCACTACAAGAAGGACATTGACTCACTACAAGTCGGGCAGGGATTGGTCTCTTCTCTCAGGTGACCAGTGGCAGAACTAGAGGGCATGGACTTAAGCTTCGTCAGGGAAAGTTTAGGCTTCATGTAAGGAAAACGTTCTTCACTGAAAGGGTGATTGGCCATTGGAATGCACTGCCCAGGGAGGTGGTGGAGTCGCAGACCCTGGAGGTGTTTAAGGGGAGACTGGATGAGGCACTGAGTGCCATGGTTTAGATGATGGTTGGTGTTAGTGTTGGTGTTAGTGTTAGGTTATAGGTTGGACTTGATGATCTCAGAGGTCCTTTCCAACCTTGTGATACTGTGATTGAGGTGCTGCAGTGTGTGCAGAGAAGGGCAACGAAGCTGGTGAAGGGGTTAGAGGACAAGCTTTATGAGAGGTGACTGAGGAACTGGGGTTTTTTAGCCTGGAGAAGAGGAGGCTGAGGTGAGACCTCATCACTGTTTACAACTGCCTGAAAGGAGGTTGTAGCAAGGTGGATGCTGGTCTCTTCTCCCGAGTAACAGATGATAGGATGAGAGGGAATGGCCTCAAGTTGCACCAGGGGAGATTTGGATTAGATATCAGGAAAAATTTCTTCACCAAAACGGCTATCGGACACTGGCACAGCTGCCCAGGGAAATGGTGATTGAGTCACCCTGGAGGGATTTAAGAGACAGGTAGATAAACTGCTCAGGGATATGGTTTAGTAGTGGACAGGTACGGTTGGACTGGATCTCAGAAGTCTTTTCTAACCAAGTGATTCTATGATTCTATAATTGAATCTTGAGATGTTATTTAGTGAATATCGTAATCCTAACAAATTCTTCTGCTGTCATTCTCCTAAACCGCTCTTAAAGGTTCTTGGTATCAAAGGCTCTACCACCTCTACAGGAAATCTGCCCTACTGCTTCACTGATCTGACTGTTGGCTGCCCTAAATGTTTGCTGCCATGTTGTCAGATATATTTTTTTGTTTTGTTTTGATCTTTAATGCAGCTGTTATGGAAAGGATCAGCTGTGAATGGGACAGGTCTGGCAGCCTGTGACACTATTGTGTCATGTGCTCTCCATTTCAGAGCACTACTAAGAAAATTGGACCTATGAAAGTTAAATAAGCAGTTGTCAGCAAAAATCGTCAAGGACATAATCTCAGCTGTACATAGTAACCATCTTAATGTACAGAACTGTAGATTTTTTTCCCTAGTTCGATTACTTATAATTGACTGGAACAGGATCTAAGCATTCCTAGTTTATTTCAGATACCAGTCCATAAATGTAAGAAATTAAATTCCCTATCAATATTGATCACATTTGTTTCTTAAAAACTCTAGCATAAAGTAGCTTCTGCTGTTGGTGAACAATTTCTAGGAAACTGTTGTATATTAAAAGAGAGCCTGAATGAAGACATGGTGTTTGTATTACACTTCAAAACCAGCAAGCTAAGTCATCCTGGTATTTGGTGTAAAAAAGTTCCAAGATCCACAGAAGTATCTACATTTCACAACAGCTGGAAAGGGAATCACTGAAGCATAATATGTAATCCATGGCAACATTCAGAGTTTGGATTTCCTAAAATGGAGATATATTAGTTAAATTATTTCTTATCTTAAAAATGTTTCACAGTATTCTGCACATTATATCTAAAAAAAATACTTCTTAAATGGACAGAAATAAAGAGCTGCTTATATTTAAAATGTGGTATTTTGTTGTACTACAAGCAAAGGGCTGAAGATTAAAATGTTACAGCTGAGTGTAAATGTGTGCAACAACTTTAGGGCTTGGGAACTTAGGAAGTTTAATGAAATAACAAGCTAACAAGTTAAAAACATAGACGAAGCAAACTTCTTCAGGTAAGGAGGTCTTCTGTTACACTGAAATAAAGAGTTTGCTGGTGATTAAGGTAAACAATGGCATACTTCCAGGATGAGGACATCACCTTTTAAACACAATGCCTTAGAAATAAATAGTGAAAATTAAGAAACATATTATGCATATTTTTATTACGTTAGTTAAATGTTCAGCTTCACAAACCACATAGCCACATTGCAGTGGCTTCTAGCAGATTTGAGCTGTGGAACAAAAGACATTAGAAAATACAGAACGAAGAAATTTAAATCCAGAATAAACAAAATACTGTCCATAAGATTATTAAATAGTATGGCTTTCATTATAAACTGGCATGATTAAAATAATATAATTAGGGCCATATTCAGCTAGCCTAAATTCCCTCTAAATTCCTGAGTTAGGCACTTCCTGTCAGGTGGCATTAGGCCACTTTCTTTACTTATAGCCTCAAATTATTTTTTTCAGAAATAATTAACTTATTGCACAGTTGAAGCCAAAGCCTTTGGTGGGAGTTAGTCCAGCTAAATATAACCCCATCTTTTCTTAGGAAGTAATTTTCTGAAAGATTTGGTCTTCAGATTATTTAATAGTAGTCCAATCCAAATCCTATTCCAATTTGTGATATCCAAATCAAAGGTAAACTACCTGGAATACATAAAATATATCTATTACTGAAAATAAAGATATGTCTTCAGTTGCAGAAGGCTAATCCACTTCATCCTCTTTCCCTGTATTTAAAAAAAAATCCATGGTTTTGATTACTTTGTTCTTAAAGCGAATATAGCAAATATATTGAGTAGGTTGTGTCCTTGTTAACAATACTGCTTTTTGCTATATGATTTTGCCAACAAACTACGTTACAAAATTTTCCTTGGAAGCAAATATTTGTTTAATACAGAATTTTAAGGCAAATAAAACTGCCCTGAACGAATCTTTCTTCCTTCTCTCCTTTTTCCCCTTATCATTTCATTCAGAGATCTGTCTGTCATCCAAGCTGATATTTTTCATGTTTGCTCTATGACTGAGTCTTACTAGAGTTTGTCAGGTAAATGGCGTAGCTCTATGCACTGCAGTCTACTGTTTTGTCATTGTGGAAAAAGTCTTTTTCATCACTGAAGTTTCATGGGCAGAAAAAGGACAATATATCATAAGCATAGCACATTGGTCCTCAAAAAGAAAAGAAGGCAACCAATATAGTTTATTTTATCCTGACTAAGGTTTTGTTTTCATCTTGGAAAGTTAAAAAGTCTTTGAACTCCCTTTTGCATTTGCCTTTCATGATCTGGACTCCTGTGTAGATGGTGTTCAGACAAACAGGACATTTGCAATGATTTAAAACCTTTACCTTTTACTTCCAGTTTGCAATCAACTTCTGCCTCTCCAAGTTCATTGACGGCTCGGCAGGTGTAAGTGCCTCCATCGTAGGGACTGGGTTTGCGAATCTCCAAGGTGCAGACACCTTGGTTGCTGAACATTCGGTACTTCGGGTCATTCATTATAATGACTTTGTTTTTCAGCCAGGTTATTTTAGGCTGTGGCAAAACAGAAGAAAATGCACATGCACAAAGCTATTAATTTAAATATTTTACCACCTTTTTGTGATGTTCTGTTGAAGTTAAGTGATCCAGGAGTGATACTAAATAGATCAAACAGTGATAGGAAGAAAACTGTAATTCTTAAACATAAACACGGGCTGCATCATACATCTGTTTTAAGCACTTTTTTTTCACTGCAGCTTCTATCACATAATTAAAGTTATAAATATAATCCTGTTATCAATATAAGTGGTGCTGTGTAATAATAACTTTTGACATCAAATTAATCTAAGTCAATAAGAAAATGTATTTGCACAGTATTGCACACGAACAGTCAGAAACTGTGCAGGTGAAGAGTGAACAGCAAACATGTTCTTAAAACACTCTTGAGTTCTCGATTTACTGGGTCAGTTCAGCTTTTCACATCAGAAAACGGATTGCAAAATGACGCAACTCAAGAGAAACCAGAAGATGCATTACACAGAGGGTCTGAGAAATGGTGTGGTCCCCAGAATATTCCTGCAATATGCTTTCTTAAAGCATAACTAGCTTTTCATAGAATAATTATGACTTTATTTTAATAACAATTTTACTGACATGCTAAGTGCACAGCTGTTGTCAGTCCTGGTCCCAGTACAGCCCAGTGTTTTCTGGAGGTTCTACTCTTTCACTGAGCTGTCTGTGGGTTAGTAATTATTATAATGCCTACAACACAGGTGAATAGGTCCTTTTTTATATTCTTTAGAGCCTACACCACTTTTTTTGCCTTCAGTCTGGCTTGTGAGCAAGACAAATGTTAAAGATGTTACAGTTTCAGTTTTTTTTGTCAGGTTAAACTCTCATGTGTTTTAACCAATACTGTTGTCAGCTATGCTGTACCTTGGGGTTGCCCCGAACACTGCAGTTCAAAGTAGCATTGTAACCAGCTACGGCAAACGTGTTGACTAGAGGCTGAGTAAACAACGGCCGTTCAGTGAAGTCAAAATCGTCGTAAACTGGATATTTGTAGACTTTACCTATGAAATGAAAATAAAACATTTGTAAAAAGAGTGTTGGTGTGTAGCTAAATGCCCAAACATTTTAAAAAGCTACGAAGACTCTGTTCTGATCTGCACTGCTTTAGCTACCAACTTGACTCTATTGATTGTACTCGTAGAGGAGGCTGGAAGTGAGCCTGTGAAGTTACTATAGCCTTTGGTTGTGGAATAGGGTAGGTGTCCAAGAGGTCCTCTTTGTTTCCTGAGTAGGTGGTATACAAAATAATATGCATTTATTCCATGTCTTTGCCTGTGTACTCCGTTACAGAACAAGATGGATCCTGATTGATGCACTGTGGGATGCCTGCCTTGAGAAGCCATGTCCACTCTGTTGCCAATTACTTTTCACAGTTTGTTCTGATTACAAACTGGCTCTGTATCTGAAAATACATTTTTCTTTCTGTTTCATATGGTGCACTAACAATACATTTACCTGAATGGATGTGGTTTCTGTATAGGGAAAATATAATAGTAAAATCTAGTTTCTCACTGCCACTTTATCCCTGCTCTGCAATGGAGATTACTATCAATATATCGTCTTCACCGACAAACTAAGCTGTCATTTAAAACAGCTGGACAGATTAACATCTATTATTGTGCACAGTTATCATTAGATATCTTTGCTTCACTGAAACCTGATCCAAGCTCTCGTACTGACTTCATGACAGGGCAAGTAAGCAGTGATGAAAAGCAATTCCTATAGCCATTCTTTGGTTCATGATCCCATTTATAAAAGAGAGGTAGTTTTCTTCTTAATAATGGAAGTGGGGTCTGGTATCCTAGACCTTCATTGCTTCAGTCTGTCACTGTGGCTTCTACAGGTTGTCTGTCCTCTACATCACAGTAGTCACATATTCCTTTCTTTCGTATCAATTCAAGTGCTCTGGTTTGATTTTCTTCCTTCAAACCATCTGGTTTTAGAGTTTCCCTTTCATAAAGGGGCAGGTAATTTTTTCTTTTTTTTTTTTTTTACATTTAAAATGCCACTCCAAACTGGCAGTTTCTGAAATGTCAGAATTCCTGTCTACAGAGATTTGGAATTTGTCCACTTTCACCAGCAGGAGATGTGAAGTAAGGGTTATGATTATCTGTTGGATCCTGTCTGAGATGGACAGGAACACTTGCACAGTTGATGCCAGGTCTCCACTGGGAGGCAGTGACCCACCACTTCTAACAGAATATCTACTTTATTCCTCTTCAGGGTCTTCTGACTTAGATCTGCCAGTGGTGACACAAGTGTGAGATCTGAGATCATAGAACACATCAGAACATAGGAAAAATGTCCCACTCTTGATTAAAAAAAAGCAGCTATGAACTATGTGGACAAACCAAGAAGTACTAATATGAAATGCTGTAGCTGTTACTTGTACCTAATATTGGGGTGCATCTGAACGCTTTAGAGATACAGCCTTTTCCTCTAATCACCTTCCAGCCTCAGAACATACCCCTTCCTTTTTGACAAGAAATGGATAATTAGCTAACCATCCTTTGCAATCAAAGCGCTCTCTTTGGTCATCGTTGCATCCTCACTGAGGCCGCACATGTTTTCAGCGAAGACCCGGAAGTAGTACTCGTTCCCTATGACGAGCTCATTAATGGTGGCACTGGTGCGGTGGTAGTGCTCCATCACGGTGAACCATTCCTGAAAGACACAGAGAGTAAGGAGCACACTGCACCTCTCAGCCGTTAACTGTTTGGAAGAATCATCAACACAGTGGGAGTAAGAATTTTATTTTAAGGGAGAGTTAATTAATAGTGAAGCTAACAATAATTAATTATTTTCTCTGAAATGAGTGGTTGAGAATATCACAGAGCTCACCACTAAACAGTTACAACTGAATGGAAAGTGAACCCCTCTGAGTTGTTACACCCTCTTAGCTGAGAGGGTTTGGTTTAGAAAATCCAATATTACAAAGGTCGTATTGTGCAAGGCAAGGCAGGCTCCTTTGTTCCTAGTCTGTGCTGCTGACGGAGAAGTTACTGCTGCAAATAAGAAAATGGGGGAGGAAAAGTGGTAGCATGTACTAGTTTATGAACATGTACTTACAAAAGGCCAATGCAATAATCTAACCCATGTTCCACAGGTTGAGTGTTCATGAGAAATGTAATTTTATGCAAGTGATCCTCTGATATCTAAAGGTTCAGATGAGGGAGGTAGGTGCTTTAGTCTTGCAGGAGTACCAGGACGTATGAATTCTATCCTAGTACATAATACCTAAATAACAAACTGAGATGAAAGACATGAATGCTAAAAATGCAATTAATATAAGGGGCAATATGAGCACAGCAATGTTTTTAATGTTTTTGCTTTTCATTACTCTGCCCTACATAGTTTTATTGCTTCTCTAAAGGTGAGCTTGTGCTGAGTTCTCTGTACCACAGTTTGCATTGATCCTTGGTAATTTTTAAGAGCCAAAGTGTCTTTTGGGAAAATAGTTTTCTGTAGAAGACCAGCTGTGCCAGAACTGCAAAATTCAGCACGACAGAGAATGTGGGGAAACTAAGACCTAAATGATCCATGGCATAATGTATCCTAGAAATTGCTCATGTTCCTTTCTCCTTAACACAGTAATTTAGAGACAGGGGACGTCATTGTACTGGTCACTGTACATTGACCATCTCTTCTTACAGTCTGAAGAGAAAGGAAAAATGAAGGATGGAAAGGGAAATAATGGCAAAGGAAGAATGAATTGATCAGACCATGAAGCAGATCAACATATTAAGTGGGGGAAGGGAGACAAAAAGAATCCCTTAGGGCAAATCACAAAAACATTGTCCTAGATTTCCAGTGTTTAAATTTGCACTCAGTGTTAAATGTAAGAATGAATCCAACTACTGTCCTTTGAGGAAGCGTAAAATTCATGTTAGTCTAATGAAAATAATACACATCTCTATTGCACTTTTCATCTGTAAATCTCAAAGCGGTTTATGCATTATTTATATACCATTTTGCCATGGGTGTTAAGGAGTGGTAACAACATATACGATGTGACATTCACTGCTTTGAAAACTACAGCACTGCATTTTGATTCTAGTAGCAACCTACTGGCTTCAGAATTAATATTTTGGGGTTTTATCTCTACTGAGATGAAGGGGAAAAAAGCAGAATTGCTTCCCTCAAATTGCTTCCCACCTGTCCCTTCCTTCTTAGTCTTCCTTGTAGAAAATCCAATATTACAAAGCTTGTATTGTGCATCATCTGAAAACATTTCTATTTCTAAGTTTTAGATACAGTGAAAAGGAGATTTTTAGAATTTTTAGAGATGTCTTGCAGGTTTTCTGAGCACTGACTAATCGATGCCCCACCTACATCAATTTACGTATGTAAGGCTTTTTATTTTTAAAAAGGAACATTTGTAAGTACATCAGACTTTTAAACATCTCCTTGTTACTTACCATACTCTTCTTATCTGCTTTTTGGATAGTGTACCCAGTAATGGCAGCATTACCATCATCTTTTGGTGGCTTCCATGATAAATTTACATTCTCTCCCCAGACGTCCTCAATAGTTACAATCTCTGGTGGGCCTGGGCGATCTGTAATGAAAATATGGCAGGTGACATTTTCCACTTTTGCATTCGCTGTGTTTCTCTTTCTTATACACATCTTCCACTTAGTTTGATTTCTCTCTCTCTTTCTGAGAACACACATATGCCCGTCAGTGTAAAAAAAAAAAAAGCTGAGGTTGCAAACTAAAACTTTCTAAAGTGAAGACATGTCAGATTTATGAGAAATGTAACGAGCACTTTGTGAGTATGGTTTCTAATATGCATATGCTCTTTAGTTGCATTTTGGAAAACTGAAAATCAGTTGGAGATGTATTCCTAAAGGACAAAGTCAGACAATCATTATAGAGGCTATACTACCAGTTTTGCCTGTTATGTCAAGAAATAAATTGGTAAAAATGAAAAGGAAATGCATTTTCTTATCTGTCTTTCCTACTTTCATGTACTTTCAACATTTTGGATTTCTTCCACATTAGACTTGTGACAAAGTTACTATGAATTGTAGTTGTACTACCATTTCTGGCTATAGATACTGCAAAATGGGAAAAAGCTTGCATCCTGGATAGACAAGAACATCAAAAGTATAACAGTGAAAAAAACCGAGACTAACAGGTTCCAACCAGCAGCTGCCATTGTGTAGGGAGGCTTACTTAGAGACCACAGATCTATAGCCAGGAAACTGAAGGTGGAGACTTATCACTGTCAAGAAAGATGCTCTTTGGGATTCTTCTGTTTTCCTATAGCTTATGAATGGCTTGAGTCTGCTCCTCTGGCATGCATTTATTTCTGTTTTTCAAAACATACCAACAATCTGAATATCTATCGTAGCTTTGTCCACCAAGTTCTCTACTTCCACTTTCATGTCATATTCTCCAGAGTGGCTCCTTTCTGCCTTTCGGATGAAGATGATAGTGTCATTTTCAGTGTTGCGGATGTTGATTTGGTTCTTGTCAATTGGAGAACCATTTTTCTGCCATGATATTTTTGCCCTTGGTCTTCCCTGTAAGAAGCCAGGAAACAATTTGTATATGATTTTGGGAGAGGTAATGGGTTTATTTTCCATTTTTCCCAAATGGGAAATGAAAAACATCCTGAAAGAAACAGATTTTTTCTTAAAATCATATAGCATTTGAGGTTATATCATATTAATTCACATAAAATGTAACAGTACAAGAAAAATGGAGTATTTTGCTATCCGTGTTTTTAGTTCTTACCTGGAAAGGAATAACGAGATTCACAGTTTCTCCAACTCTTCGAGTATAGGTTTGTTTTAAGTGTCTTGGTAGACGAATCTTTGGAGGTTCTGAAAGAAGCCAAAAGCTACTGTTTGACTTTTATCTTCTTTTCTAACTGGTGGTCATCAATATAAATACGAGATTATGTGGTCTACAATTTACAGAAGTAACTAAAGAGTGAGGTATCTTAAATTTCTTGTCCTATGATGTTACAAACAGTAGACCAACACCAAATGCTGTGGTGGTAGGTGAGAAACAATGCAACTTAAAAAAAGCAGCATCAAGTTCTGCATAAAAATAGCCTTGAAAGTCTGAGCAATAAAAACTCAAGAAAAAAAAAACAAACCAAAATGGATTATGCATTTTTTAGAGGTTTCATAATTTCTAGCTACTGCACAGCGGCTTTGTAAGGCCATATCATTAGTTTCCAACAAGAATTAAGTACAAACTTGAAAAAAAACAGAATAAAGTATTGGAAGCAGAGTATATTTGTGAGTGAGCACAGGCAGCAGAGTCTTACCTATCACCTCCTTGACTAAAATAGGCTGTGGGTGGTACCTGGGCTCACTTTCACCGGCAGCATTCACAGCTTTTACTCTCACAAGGATTTTTGAGCCAGTCGGCAGGCCATTGATAGTAAACTTCAATTTGTCTGTCAGCTCCGGGTTAGCCACGATCCATTCATCAGCTAGTTTCAGGAAAAGAGGAGAGGAGGACGAATGGAAAGAATAGGGAATTATAAATACATCCAGTGCATGGACGAGGGAAATTACAGAATGGTAGTAGATTCATTATATTCTAATGAATAATTCTAGTTTATTTTTCTTATTATGTTTCAAACATTAAGGAGTTTCTGCTGATTATATATTTATATTTAGAGAAATAAATATTTTTAGAATGTGTCTATCATTTAATTGTACGGAGAGAAAACTGGTTAGTTTTTAAATTCAGCTGATAGAAAACAAGAGGAACATTAGTTAATTTCCAAAATCAGTCATCATTGCTTTAACAGCTTCCTTGGAGAGAAATGGGTTTTACAATTAATTTCAACCAGTACTGAGTCCCCTTGAAAGTACCACTCAGAGCGCAAGGATGACAGAATCACATAATATTTACAAATTGCAATGAAATTCTTTCTCTCCTCGTGCCTTTACAAAAAGAAGGCTGTGTCAGAATTATTCACATAATTACAATGTTCTCAGATTTTTTTATCCTACGTCTAGATAGTCACATGTAATCCATAGAGTGATCATAACAGAACAGTCTTTCAGAAACCTTCAATTACAAATGATACTTTCTTATTCCACCCTGTCCTCTAAACACAGATTGCTTTAACACTGCGACATTTGAAGTCAGATTTGCGCAGTAGCAAGTCAGTATCAATACTTTCCACATAATACAAAGACAGTATTATAAAGTTGGCGCAGAAGACAAGAGAACTATTATAAACTAAAGAGCCCTTCAGACTTAGAGTTCAACACTATGGTAAGTTTTCATAACTATCTCTCAAGTGTTATGTTCTCCTTCAAGCTCCTTCTTTCAGCTTCTAGCAGCGGAGGATTGCAATAAATGACTGTTTCCCAAGCACTCCCCCTCCCTTTATACCTGCACTCTGGCAAATTCTGTAGGATGTTGCCCTTCCCTCTCAGGAATTTAGCTTTACTTTTATGAAGAGAGTTTTAACTTCATTAAAGAAGATGTATATCCTTTGTTGAGTACTGTACCTTCCAGGTTAAAAGGTGGCTCCACCAATTCCTCAGCCAGATCTGTCGATATACCTTGTGAGAATCCATCTTTAAAATTAATCAGAGACACCCACTTTCACACAGATGGAGCATTTTGTCAGTGGTTAGCAATTCCTGTTAGTAAGTATGCAAAGATAGATGCTGGGCTTTAAAGATTAAGGGCACCTGTATTATAGAGAGATTGTAGGGAGGAAAGAGACGGGGAGAGGGAATCCAGATCAAAGAGCAGTTATACATAATACTCATTGGAAAGCTGAAGGATAAAGGAAGAAGAGGAAATAAGGTTGGTGCTTTTTCTTTGGGCCTGATCACAGCCCTGGAAAGATGGAACGAAAGAGATAAAATTTGGAAGACAGAAATGAAAGAAAACGTTGATGGGAGAAAGTGTAGGGTGAGAAGAAAACACATCATGGAAAAGAGAAGAAATTCAGAGAAGAATTCTGAGTAAGAGAGACAGAGAAATAGAAGTCTGAAAAAAACTCAGGGAAACAGAGGGAGAGAACACATTTAGCTAAAGATGACATAGAAGGAAAATCAAACAAGGTCAAAACCATGGATGATGACAGATATGATGTAATCACTAAGACGTTATTTCCTGGACAAAGATATCACTGCCCTGGATTTTCTGGAATCCTAGACTTGGCTGTTTTCAGGATAATAAAAATACTATTCTCTTATACGTGCCTGGGTATGTTGTCAAAGATCTTTGGAGTCTATTTACTAGCTATGAAAACAGATCATTGATGGGTACAATGGCCCTTTAAAGGCAGTTGAACATAGCATCTTAGGAAAAACTAGGGCCAAGCTCATCAGGTTACCCTTGGAATGCCACACAAGAACCAGTTGGCAGCATACATTACTGGGAGCTTACTTCTCCAGTGTCAACAAGATCTAGTTTACTCCACATCACCACCACAGAAGTTCAAATTGGATGTTATAAACTAGGCCTGGGAGTTCTGTGTTCATGTTACTCACACTCATGCAATGCCGGATCCAGATACTCATGATGACACTCCGGTTCAGTGACATACACAGAAAGCTGTCAAAGGTGCTAGCATAGCTAAGGAAGTCCAAGAGTCCACCATGTTGATCAAGTTATGTGGTTCAAACTAAAGGGGAATATGAATTTTTGCAAAGCCAAACCAATGCTTATGGTACGAGTCTTCCAAATTACAGTTATATATTTATTTTGTCTTCCTATCTTCAGCTTGTGATTTCTCCTAATGATTGCTATGATAAGAAGGCTCAGAAAAGGGCCTCTTTAAAACTACTTCAGTGATAATAGTGAAAGAATGGAGAAGGTAAAGACAAAAGAGTTTACAAACAGATAGTTAAAAGAATAGAACAGCAGAATGAATATAGACAGTCATAAAAATACTTTGAAATTAAAGAGAGTTATTAAACATTATAGAAGAAATTAGTTTGAGGCAGAACAGGCACTGTAAGGACTGAGAAAAGGAGGCACTGATATATTGCAAGAAAGAAGAAAAGGACTGAACACAGAGAAGAGAATGTATATTCCAATAACACATCTTTTTAAACTCATATTTTCTTCTAGGTTTGCTTTTTCCTAACCATTTTCATAACATATATACATAAATATTGTCAATTGTGTATATATAAATGTATATGCATATATAGGAGGCATATATAGATATACATAAACACTCAGAAAGCTATGTAAAATACATTGTACCCATTGTATTTTAACTGAGGTGGGTAACTATAAAATGACAGACTTAACTGCCATTTTATGGTATCTTCGTATGTTTTAAACCTATCTGAAAAAAAAAAGTAAAGAATTGGTTCCATTCAACAGGTATACAATGATCTTCTGTCTAATAGTCCTTACAAGACAGATTTGGAAAATTCCTCTGAAAATCATAGTTTATATTAGTGTATATGCATTTCTCATCCCCTCTTGGTACCTTATTCATGTATTACATACTGTAATGTCAAATGGTATATGACAGTAGCATATAACAAGCACTTTTAAAAGAGCTTTTTCCCGCTTTTTCCCCCTTGTGCTAAACCCTCTATGCTAAACAGAGCATAATATGCAGCATACACTAAAGTCCTCACATTGACAGTCCCCTTTATAGTCCCAAATATAATGGAATGGGAAATATAACGTAATGGAAATATTATAGGAAACTGCTTCTTAATGTAAGACTGCATGCTTACTGTTCTGAGCTGTTCCCACAGCTCCCTCCCAAAAGACAAGGAAAACCCTTCCTACCATTCCAGCTGTGTCTGTCTTCAGGTAGTCTTCTCCAGACTTCTGACGTTCCTGCAGTCTGTTCCTGCTCCTTATAGATATTCAGCTCAATACTACAAGATGCTGAGTGCTTCTGAGAAAAGCCAGTGGTTCTTCTTCACTTCCTCTCCCACTCACCTGAATGAGAGCTCAGATCCTGTGGTATCTGACCACTTTTGTGAACTACTGCTTTCTTGGATTGTCTGAATCTGAAACATGATGGTGTGAATGACAAGTTCTGTCCTCTACCTCTTGCCTCCAGGCTGGGGACTGTATTCGTGAAAAGCTTTCATTGAAAGAAATGCCTTTATGGAAGATGGTGTCCAACTCATGACTTGATTTACAATGCAGTTAAGAGCAGCAGCTAGTGGAATTGAAGATAACTGGATTCCATTCATCCAAATACACAACATTCCTGGAGTTCCATTGGTTGACATTTGCCCAAAGTCTCTGGGTGTTGCACATACCACTCCAGGCTATTTGATACTTACCCAGGTGTTGATGGATTTTACTTTTTGAAAATAGACTTCATTTGATGACAATTCAGAAGGAAATATGCAGGAAAATACTAAGTATCTGCTGCCGATCACCAAAGACTCTTAGTTGTAGAATATAAATTATATTTCCCTATTCCTTGTTATTTTACTGCCAGAAGTTTATTCAATTTCTTACATCTTTATCTTTCTCCTTCAGTTCTGTAGAGATTTATGTCTTAGTTAAGGATGCTGTATCTAACTACGCTGAAATGCTAGATAAACTCGATATCCAGACATGAACTTTGCATACTGAGATAACTTTTACAGTCAGCTATTGGAGGGGCTGTCTGTCCTCAGTATTGGGAACTGGCACTTGAAGTAGCCAATTAGTAATACGTCAAGATAGGGATTACCACACTGAGGACCTTCTGTCCCTAAAACCCAGCCAACCTGCACATATTTTGTACAACGCTTACAGACATTCATTATTTCCTGTTCGTTCGTCCATCCACTCTTTACTGCATTGATTCTTTATGTAGGTCAAAAAAAGAGGATAACGATTAACACGGCGCATTGTACACTACAATAGATGATATGGCTTTTGATTTGAATTTCAGATCAAATGGAAGATGGGTTGAACTATAGACAATGGGTGGGATCTGGAATACAAACCAAGGGAAGCCTGAACAGAACCCTGCTGCTTGACGTCTTCAGACTGATTAGTCTCTGCCTTAAAGTGAGAGGACCTGATACCTGTAGAGAAAAAATGGACAAAGTCTCACCTACTTTCCCTATGGGTAACATACCGCAGTCGTTGTCACTTACTTCCTTCAAAGCAGTACTCTACAACATAGCCGTCTAATCCTGCCGCTCCGATGTGGTCTGGTGGCCTCCATTTCATTGTAACTGAGTTATCAGTCACTCCATCCACTGCCAGGAGAGTTGGTGGACTGGTAACAGCTGAAGCAAGCAGGCAATGGGGACAAGGCAGAAAACTGTATTACAATTAAAAGTTTATATGTATAGTTTGTGTTCCACTAATTTAGCAACAAAGGTGACAGTCTAAATTCTGACTACAATTTCCAGTCATCCCAGGTGCATCTTTCCTAGTTAGGACCAAACTAGGAGAAGCAGGTATCTCATCTCATATCTGCTCACAGCCTAAACCAGAGCTAAGTTCCTCCTGCTGAGGAGTGAGAAGGACAAAGAGCAGTGGAAGGCAGAGCAGAGAAGGTATGAGTATTGTATTCTATAACAGCAGGTATTTTCTGGCAAGAGGAGAGCATGCTGTAGCAATAACAGCCACCTTCCTCCTCCTCCTCTGCATTTAGGGGTGCCACTGAGCAAGGTGGGAACCTTTGCTGACCTACAGAACAAGACACATTTCTTTTACAGAGACTCCTGGTTGTCACAGTAGTTTCAAAATCTGTTTCTGTATATAAAAAGGCCACGAAATTAGTTGTTGCTAGGTGAGTGACAGACCATCTAGCTGTTACAGTAACATAAAGAAATAAAATGAGATGTAGAATAGTATAAAATAGGACCTAACCTAATCTGGATTATCTGCAAAAGAACATTGAAAATATGTGATTCCTTTCTGGGGAAAAAAAAAAGCCCCTACTTCAGCTAATGGGGATCCATGATGCATGGTGTGAAACCAGGGACTATTCAAATGGGTCTTATCGTGTGATTTATTGCAATATTGGGCAAATTAATTTATTTTTTCCATAGATTTCTACTTTTATGGTAGATTGTATAGCTGTGATTTTTTTTAAAATGGAAGTGTATGGATTATTTGCAAATACATGTACATTTTCAAATGACAAGTTACTATGTAAAAGCAAAGCATAAGCAGTGAAACATGAAAGAAAGTCTTGCTTTCATACAGTGCAGCCGGCAAATCTTTAGACTTCTGGTCACTATTCCTGACCATTTTTTACCAAACCCAGTGTCTGACTGAACTTATTAGCAGGAGAAAGACACACAAAACAATCAAGACTATAATACATCATCTTTATCAAATCTTTAAATTGCCAGTTTGACTGACAATAATTTGACTCTGTTGACTCAGGAGGTACTTACGATACACAAATACATGAAAATATTAGTTCTGGTCCTCAAAACATATTGACCATAGTAATGACCATATCTGGCTCACCTACAGCATGTCACTGTTTTATTGTAGTGCACTATTTTTCTGTCTATACATTCTTCTTTCTCGTTTATAAAGGCCTATAAATCCTGCAGGTATAGACATATCATTTATGCAGCACCTAATACGTGCAGCAGTAACTACAGTTATGTAATTAGATGACTGTAATATATTATAGATGATTTTCTAAATGCATGCCTGTTTCTCTGCTCTTGATTACTTACCTAAAGGAACAAAGGACTTTGAAGGCATACTTGGTTTGGAAATGCCTATTGCATTAACAGCAAATACACGGACTTCATAAGCAACACCTTCAATCATCTTCTTTGGCTCAAAAGTTGTTTCTTTGCACAGTTCAAAATTCAACCTCATCCACCTTGAGCTTTGTTTCTTTTTCCTTTCAATGAAATATCCTATTGACCAAACAAGATTTTATTATAGCAAGAGGTGGCACAAAGATCACTAGTGAAGGGTCTGTTTTTTTGACTACCTAAGGACAATTTTTCTGGATACACCTCAATATCCCCTTCTAGCCTCGGAGTGTTTTGGGGTTATTGTTAATTTTTTTCCTATTGCAATTTAACTGATAGTCACCTGTTTGGCTTTCATGGTCAAATATGAATTTTTTTCACACTTCACTTCCAACACAGCCCTACTTAGATGAGAGTGAGAAGGGCGTGATTCTGCTGGCCTCTGGGCACCTCTGGCTTTTCTCCTGGTTCAGTGTATTAGAAGGTATTCCAATTTATTCAGCAAATCTTTTCTGAAATTCCTGCTAACATTCAAGCAGGCTAACTGTTCAAAGTTTGTGTTATAAGGATGCCCTTCAAGTAGGGGGACTGATAATGTGCCACCATACAAAATGACAAATCTCAAAGCATTAGAAAAACAAGCATCTGATATAGTGGAAGACTGGGTAGAACATTCTTGCAACTGGATACTCAAAGTGCAACCGTCCAGGGCCTGAACGAAACTCTGATCTTATGGTGTCCATTATTCAGGATTTGTTTCTTTTGTCTATGGTAGAGCATCACCACAAAGAAAAAGTGTGTACCTAAGATGGGTGATCCACCATCATTTGCTGGAGGTTCCCAGGTCATAACACACCAGTCTTCACCTACCTCAGTCACATTTGGTGCCTGAGGAGGATCAGGGACATCTGTTGTAAACAAAGTATATATTATTACTAAAAAAAAAAATTATTTTTGCATAGGTTAAAATAAAATAATGTGAAATAAGAAACAAATCTGAATACTTTCTGAAGTCCAACAGGAGTTCCTAATGAAGAGAGAGTGAAAAGAAAGATTTTTGTGTAAAATGGCAGGTGGTTAGGAAGGGATAAACGCCAAGCTCTTCAGCACAGTCAAGACACTTGAGAGGCACTTAAGGGCATGTGGTAAGACAGGGCCCACAGCCACGTGGAGAATGGAGAATAGAGAGTGCTAAAGGCAACCTGAGGCCCAAGTTTGCCCTTTACAGTGTGAGGAAGCAGCAGGATGGTAATTAACTCCTACTTAAACACCACACTCAACTCCATTGTCATTCAGTAACACTGGGCCTTAGTATCTTTACACTTCAATTCACATCTGAAAATGGGGACAAACATGAAAATGGAAGTTCTCTGAGAGCAACAGTTTGGCAGCTAGGGAGGACCACTTCTACAGAAGAGACCCTTCAGGTGACAGAGGAAGAAAAATTTGTCTCTTTTGGTGGTGCAGAAAAGTAGAGTTCCTCAAGGAGCATTTATTGAAAAGGGCTGTGATGGAAGACATGGCTCACATGCACTGTTCCACACGACTTACCAACCACTTTAATATTGATTACAGCTGTGTCCTCCCCAGCCTCATTCTTTAATGATATTCTGAAAGGGCCTGAATCTTCCCTCTCTGCTGCATCAATGACCAGACAGCTGCTGTCAGGGTATGTTTCTGCCCGTATTCTTCCACTGTCTGTGATCCACTTGGAATCAAAGTAAGCAGAGGGAAAAGTCATATTTTCTGAATTTGAGAATCAAAACCCCCACACTAAAGCTCAGAATTTCAGTCACTTAATGATCATAAAAATGACAAAATAACTGAGGGACAAATAAATAACTTTAAGATACAGTAAGTTTTAATACTCAGTTCTTCCATTACATCTCAAAGGAAGAGGCAGTAGAAAGAATATGCTTTTGTCAATGCTACCTGTCATTAATTTGATGGAAAGAGAGTAGTGGATTCTTGCAAAAGTCAGACTGAAAAGTAATTTGTTCAGTTTGACTGTCAGGGTGATTGTAATGACCAGTAGTTTGTCTCACAGATTTTTAAATGCTGGCAAATATTTTGGAGTAGGAGCTATCCTGGAATAATTCCCTATTTGGATAAGTCCACAGTGATGATACTACAATTAATATTTTAAAAAGAGTAATCAGAGATTTGACCAGAGGGTTCTGATGAATCCAGTAATAATAACCTGTTCCTGCTTCCACACAGCAGAATGAGTGCTTAAATGTGAAAAGCAGCTTTTTGGTATTATACAGCCAGGGGCTGATCTTTGCAAAGTTTTGCAAACCAATCCCTGCCATGGCTTCCTGTCAAAATCTGGCAGCCATTCTGGACAGTATGTACACAAGAATTAGACATTTAGTAGATTTTCACTAGTTTTCTCCTGCAACTCATATACCCATCTCCTTTACAATTAATTTATAGCAAAGATATTTTTTTTCCTTAATTCAGCTTTTCCTCAAAAATACCCACAAGATACTAAATAGTATTTATCCATTTCACCTTCATTTTTGAGCACGGAGAGATTCATCTCCTCCTTGTTTTCTGCCATTAAAATGAATTTCTTCACAAGGCTCAAGGTTATTTTTTGAAGGAGAAGGCCCCTTGTTAAGCTAAAGAAACATATATAATGACAATGTACCTTGTCCCCTTTACTCCACATGACTTTTGGAGTTGGCTCGCCAGTGATGGGGATCTCAAGTCGTAGTTTGCTTCCTGCCACTACTGTCACAGTGTTACCTTCCCCAAGGCCATCTAGGTGGAGCTTAGGAGGATCTGAAAAACGAGAAATTGTCCAGATTTGCCATGTGGCTGTCACTCTGAGAGTTCAATGACCTGGCACAGGTCTGCAACATAAATAAACACGCTCTACATTTTGTACTTTCCTAGTATTTTTAGTCAACGGATTCTTTGTTAGGAAGAAAATTTTTGAAGAAAATTTACTTTTAAGAAAATAGTTGTCTGATGAAGAAATAAATCAAGGCACCATAGAAATTTTGGAATAGTAACACCATAAAAAAAAAAAAATCTATCTTCCTGAAGCAGAATTATGTATATTTAGATAACTTCTGAGAGATTTCCTCTAAGTGGCTCTTAAGAATTTCTATTGCAGTCTTTTCTACAACACCTTTTGCTATTCTTCAGACTTCAGTGTTCTTAGAGTATGAAAGCTTTCTTAACCCAAATCCTTTTTCTAAAAATGAAATGATCACTTTTGTTGTACCCTGAGTGTATGGAGAACAATTGATGAACATCCTTTTGTAACTCTTTTTAACGTATTAGAAGTTATATCAGTGGCCATGGCCGTCTTGTACCCCTTCCCTCTTCATTCTCTCTAAACTTTGCCAATACTTTTTCTAACACAGATATCCCAGTTCTTTCAGGTTTAATTGCAGAACATATTTTATAAAACTTCAGTCATTTATATTGCTCTCCTTTTGACTTCCAAATTGCTGGTTGCAGTTAAAACCAATGAGTTGTTGTTGTGGGAATAGTCAATGTCTTCTTTTATATTTGAAAGACCAGGATAATTAAAAAAACTTTCTTTTTTTTTTCCTGAGTGAATAAAAGCTGTCCAGAAACATTTTGCTCTCTAGATATCATTTAACATATTTAGAGAATATATAGTTAAATATATACCTATTCCTCTAATCTTTTACCAAACTGAATCACATTTTGTAATGTCAGTAAGCCAATTCTTCAAAGATGACAACAGTCTATATCTGAAAAGAGGATAGCAACAGGTGTTTTACACAAACTTTTAATAGTGATTCAGGTTTAAGAAAAAACCATCAAGAAGCCTTCCCTGGGAGCTCCCCTAGACTAGTAAACTATGAGCAGATCCAGAGCACAGACAAAGTGCTCTCTGAGTAACTCACTTGCCCTTTGCTAAAGCAGCAAGTCTGTTTTCTCTGGTAGATTCCTGCTCTAAGGAAACAAATCAATTATAAGCAAGGATAATTCACACTGCTTTTAATTTCCAAATTTAATTAATTTCCAAATCGATGTTATATATGAGTCATTGTGCCATATACTTACCCACAACATGTACTTTGCATGGAATATTAATATTATAGGCATCTGGTACAAACATGTATTCACCCTCATCATCAACAGCAGCGCTCGCTATTACAAATCTGTGGATTCTGTAAAAAGTTGAAAAATAGATAAATGTAAATTATTTTTGAGGGCTGCTTGAAGCTATAAGAAACAAGTGAAAAGTTTAGGGATCGGTGCGAGTGTGTAAAATTACTGACTAAAAAATTTTGCTGGTATTTAGTGGTGTTTTAGCTGATTAAATGCTGTGTGATTTGTACAAAATATTATTGAGAAAACCACTAAATAATGTAACCAGTTGTAATATTTTTTGTTTGAATGCAGAAGTAGAAAAATACAGGTGTGTTATCTCTTTGACACAAGGATTCTGTGCTGCTGCCATTAGATTGTAATTCGGTTGTTCAACAAGAAATCCTCAGCTGATTCCATTGTGGGAATATTCTGAACTTTGTTAGACCATCTTTATGACAGGATCCAACCTAATATTTGTTTCTTTCCAATAAAGAAATTGGACAACAAAGCATATATTCTTACTTCCTAACTGCATCTTCCAGCATAATAATATTTTTGCTCTCCTATAACCTACTGTGTCTAAGCTTTTTTTTTGCTCTATGCCCTTCCTGCTCCCTTTTCCCTCACCTCACCCTAAGGGCCTACATGGACTGTGGGAAAATCCTTCACCGTATGCCAGTCTAAGAGGTCACTGCACAGCTGGCACTTATACCTTACTGTGATTTAGCAAGCGTTATGGAGTCGATGCAAACATTTCATAGCCTGTTTAGGAGCGTCTTTAAAAGTGCAGATCCCAGCTGTGTGAATGGTCTGCTAAGCTGAGGTGAAGGGGACAAACTTGCCATGAAAGAGGATGGATTATAAATGCAAAGTATCCCGATATCTCCACATACTTTGCATAGGCAGAGGTGCATACTCTGAGTTGACACAAACAGAAGCTCTCAGAAAAACTGACATTTACATGCTATATATTTTTAAAAATGTCTATCAATTATTTTACTTTACTACTTAATATCCCATACTAACAGCGACAATGTCAAGAAAAGCTAATATTTTGAACTTCAAAGAATCAAGGATTCGGTTGTTTTCCTCTGCAGCCTAGAGGCACAAGAGGAAAGGGGGCAAGGAGACAAGGTTTTTATGATGATAGAAATAAATATGTTGGAGAGACAGTGGTTACATTTGATTACCAGATAATTTTCAGTGATGAAACCCACATATTTGCATGTGTCTACGGTCTCATTCTATCAAAAGTCAATTCAGTACAGAACAGGCTTACCTTCCTTTGTGATAAAGCTTTACACGGTCACTGGCTTCAATCAGTTGCCCGTTTTTGTACCATTTCCCTTCCACATTCTCAGATATCTCACACTTCAGGTGAATTTCCTGTCCAAGCCTTACAGTCTGGTCTTGTAGTGCAAGTGATATCTTCAGTGGTCTCACTTAGGAAAAGAAAAGCAGAGATATTAATGGTAATATGTAACAGTAGCTCATGATTCTGACATGGAGCTGCTACCAGCCATCACAATAGTCTGCAAAAAAATGCCTCCGATAATAACGTTCTCAATTCAAAATACCATTAGAATGTACATGTAAGCTATAGAAATTAATGTCTTTATGTAGTCTGATGCCTTAGAAAGTGATACAAAATACCCATGCCCTGAGTAAGGAAACTCCGTGTATATTTCCAGTAGAAGAACTAACCTCAGGAATATAATTTGAATGCTGTCCCCTCTCAGGTGTTTAGGTAGGCTGTTTCTATCCCCTGGAGTCCAGCAAGAAACTTCCAAGACATGAAAGAGCTGTGTCCCCAGATCTGTGCACTAGAAGGGGTTGCAGCCCTCAATTCCTGTAATCTAACAACGATCTAACTGCTCTCGTAGTTCTCTCAGCTCAGCTGAGATCATCTGGAGACTTGCCAAAGTATTTTCTCACAAGTGCAGACTGTAGTTCTCAACCTGTTCTGTCAGTCTGGTAGCAAAGGCTGACTGTCAAGTGAGCTTAACTTCATACGCATACATTCTCTTGTTTGCTAAACTGACTCAACTCACCCTGTGAATACCCACAGATATTACAAGCATTTGTAAAACCGGAGTCTGAGAACTGGTGCCCCAGTTCCTTTCCACTTTCTGGAAGATTAGATGCTATAGATCAGAGTCCAGAATGAACACACGTTGCCATCTGTATGCAGTAAATATCCATGACTGTAATCTGACGTAAGAAACAAAGAGTAATAAGAAAGGAAATGCTTTATAGAAAACCAGTTGGAATATTCTCAGAAGCTGCATGAAAGAAAGAATAACGAGCTCAATAGCCACAGAGGATAGTTTCCTAGAACAGCATGAATGGATTGTTCTTAGGATTCCAGTTTGTACAAAATAGTCAAAACCCATGTAAGTATTGCAGTGTATATTTGTGCATAATGTATGATAACTTTAGAGGATGACACATACATTGTGCTAAAGCCCACTGATGTTTTAAAGAGATAGACAATACTGAAGGTGCTACATAGCCATGTGTTTGTGCCTATGGGTTCAAGCCAGGTGACCCTGGTGTCTGTTAACACTATGCCTAGTTGTAGAACTGCATATTTTTTCCAACATATTTTTTTTCTGATTTTGACTAAAAAGCTTTGATTTAGCTTTCCTGTGAAACCCTGAAAGGATTAAAGAAAAGCATATACTTCTGAAAATTTTGCTTTGTTTACCTATTGTATCTTTGGATGGAAAGCTTTGCTTTCTGTCTTAATGAAGTGACAGAAAGTTTTCATGTAGGACTGGTTCATTCTTTGTTACTGCAAACAGTGTCTAAAGGGAAGTCACTGGAGATTTTCACTGTTCTGGAGAACTGCAGCAAAGAAACTGGTATGGAAGATAAGTCTTCCTTTAAAGACCGAGGAAAAGACAAGCAAATTACGCCTGTAAACTAGTAAACTGTGACATACAAATTCAAGAGCAAGATATATTATACTTACAATCAACCTTAAGTTTAGCTTCTGATTGGCCTCCAGTGGTCATTACTGAGTAAGTCGCATTGTCATTTTTTGCAGCTTCCTCTATGATCAAAGTATGCTTTTTACCCTCAACCTTGATTCGATACCGAGATTTAGCCTCATTGGTAAGTTCTACACCATTCTTAAACCTGAAAAACAAAGAATGATTATTTTCCCAATAAAAGTCTTGTGCAAATAAGACTGTCATAGACTGAAACTTCCAGTGAAAACTTTATAGGCTTAAGGAAAAATTAAACAAACTCATTGATGAATGCATAAGGATAGTTTTGCTGTTGCTACACTTTTGAATAATGCTTTCTTGAGTTTTTCTTAACGATTTTCAGGTTTATCGGTATAGAAAAAGCAGTCCACAATTTTGCCTACAATTCAAATGCTCTTGGTTTTGTTCTCAAAGAAAAATGTATCTGTTCAAATTGTGGCTTACCATTTCACATTTGCATCATCCTCAGACACTTCGCAGCTCAGTTCTACTCGTTCGCCAACGTAGGTACTGGTATCCTCCAGGCCTTTGGTCACCAAAATTGGAGGATCTTTGTAAGGAGAAAATTACAGATTTACAATCTGAGAGAGAAAACTAAGTGAAAGATCATGCTATAGAAGATGATGGTACATTAAAATTTTAGTATCATATATAATTTTGGTTGGAAAAGACCTTTAAGATCATTGAGTCGAATTGTAAATGTAACACTGTCAAGTCTATCACAAAACCATGACCCTAAGTGCCACGTCTACATATCTTTTAAATGTGAGTCTCGGTTCAACTTTTTCTGCCTTAAATCTGAAGAGGAATTGCTCTTTAAGATGCTAGTAGGAAATGTGATAAATAAAAAATTAACATTTATTCAGATTAATAAGTGCCTTGCATCCCTTTTTTATTGGCAGTTTGTCCAAGCAGGTTAACATGATATTTCCCTCTTGTCTCCCACAAATCCCTCTCATAAAGCTGTTTTCATTAGGTCCTACAGTCCCTTATGCACAATAAATTGACCTGTTGACATAACACCCTTACTGGTCTAACCTATTCCCTCTGTCAAAACTCAAGTTCGTTTAATAAGTAAGACATTGTACAACAGTTATCCTATGATACTTATAGGGACAATGGGTTCCATTATTCTTAATTGCTTTCTGAATGATTTGGGTTTTTTTCACTCACTGTAAGTTTTGTTTTTCTCTTTGTTTTGTTGTGCATATGTGAGTGATGCCATGAGTATTATCAGTAAGCCTATCAGCACTGTGGGAGCAAAAAGCCTGAAGAAATGGCTACCCATTCACAGCTTTTGATAGAATCTTCCCTTAGATTTGTGCAGGAGTGAAAACTATCTGCTAGAAAGCCTGACCTGCGGGTACTTAAAACAAATCAGTTGGACCAAGAGTGACAGGGTCATCAGATGCCTAAGCATGGTGTTAGGGAAAGCCAGTATTATGACAAATGAGTCTTCAAAATGGCTTTAAAACTATGAAGGGGACCACAGCCTCACTAGATAGCATAAAATGAAATCAACCACACCCCTATTTCAGGATTTTCACTGAAATACGGATGAGGGGGGGAAAAAATGGTCAGGGATCACAGCAATATAGAGTGATCCTAAGGCCTATTAATACAAATTAAAAATATGCTCAATCAGATCATCCCTGACAATCTCTGTTGCAGACAAAAGCCACACCAATTTAAAGCAGGTCAAACAGGAGCAAGCTGACAAAGTTACCTCTCACAAACAATTCTGTGGAGCATTTCTCATCACCAGCTGTTACATAATAGCGAGCATCATCTGCCATCGTGCAATTATTGATGAATAAAATTCGCTGATTGCCTTTGTGCTCAAAAATGTATCTGTTTGAACAGGAATACACCAAAGATATATTAGCAAAAGTGCTGGACTCCTTTTGTTTCGTGTAGAAAATGCTTTAGGGATTATTAGAGTTGAAAGTCCTGGTTTTCCCATAGAACTGGAAAAACTGTCCTGGGAAGAAATTTCTGAGACTCAACAGAATTTTCATAGACTTTTAGAAAAAAGATTTATCCTGTAGGGGGACATGAAATGTCATCTGGCTTGTTCCAAAATCCCAGGTTTGAGTGATGTGAAAAAGTAAAAAAAAAAAAGCAATGTCTGAAGGATGTCCGAAACTCTAGATGAGTAAAGATGAAAATAACCAGCAACAGGACACCATCCTCATTCCAACAGTCTTAACATTTTTGTGAAGTAAAATCATAGCTGAGGTTAAGAAGTTAATATTATTGGTAGGCCAGATGGCACAAGAGATCAGTAATGGGATATGGGACACTGGTAATGGGATATGGAACCTTTCACCTTTATATCACCAGTTTAGGTCTGCTCCAGGTTGGTAATAACCAAAGCTCATTAGCATTTGACAGCTGCTTCAGCAGTCTGGAAGAAATGCACTGGAGCATTTAATCCACGTCCTTCTACTGGAGACATACCCATGTAGATGCTTACAAAACAGTTCTGAACTTCTCATGACAGATAAAGGGGGTAAAGAAAAGGTACCCTCTTCATTATGCATTGTTTGTCAACTAAGAATATTAATCTAAATCCTTCATTGACCTTTCCAGCAACAGAATGAAGGAAGTCTCCCTCCCTGCAAGAGCATTTTGTTAATTACTACTTTTTCACAGGGCTAGAGGAGAAAGTTGATAGATTTTGTGCTTTTGAGAAACATTTGAGGAACTTCACATTGTTGTGAATTACTGGTTGTACTTCATCATCCCTAGCTATGTCTGACTGTGGAATGGCATTTTCTGCATCAGGTTGTAAGAGCTGGTTGTGCCCACACTAGGGACTGGGCTCAGCTTCCAGCTCTTGCTCTACCTATACTCAAATGTCTGCACCTGAAAAGCCACTGCTTCTAGATAAAGCCAGATAGTAAACCAATTTGCAGGTGATACTGATGATGAAGATGCTTGGGTGCACTAGATGGGTTGCACGTCACTGAAATCACCTTGAGCTAATACATGTTGTTTACTTCAGTGTGAGCGTTAACTGTGTACTGGAAGGTGATAAAAACCTCACTTCTCTTTCCTCAGGTGGTTTATGAGCCAGGTGGGTAAGTATGTGATGTTAAACATCTCTCTTCTTAGCACCCAACTACCATAGAAACATTCTAACCATTTTCAGACATAGTACTGTGGACAAGAGATTTATTTCCCCACAGTGCTTCCTATTTTTTAAAAAAACTACTTCATTAACATTTAGCATACAGTGGACTTGTCTGGGTCATAAGCAATATAGCATCATTTGCATACTTTTCACTTACAATGAAATTCAGAAGTAAAATTTGTGCAACCTGAGCAAGGATCTTTGCAACACACTTGTCAACAAGTACACGTGTACCCATTTTATTGCTCACATAAAATAAACCCACTTACTTTGCACTTGGTCGTATTTCTTGTCCATTTTTATACCACTTGAGTTCCACTGTTGGATCTGCCAGCTCCACCATGAACCTTACTTTACCTCCTTTGTCCACTTGATATGCAGGATCAAGACCTTTGGCAAAAGCTGTTGTGGAAGTCAAGTGTGTTATAAAAGAAGATCATAAAACAAGTAAGAATATGAACACTGCAATGGCATTGCATAATCTCATCAAAGCTTTCAGAATACGTGCACGCAATGTTGAGCACCACCCTTTATTCTTAGGCCTGTCCATCTGAATCAGTTGATTTTGTAGAAATATTGGAATAATTGCAAAGCTACCTGGATCTGATTTCCCTGACCGAATTCAAGATAGTATCTCTTAATGACTTTCCTATATAGCTATATTCTGAACAGGATAGAGTAGATGTAGGTCTGACGGCTTGCTGAGAAGTCCTGTGCCAGAATAAAATGGTATACAGCCATGAAATCATTTACAATGAATCTGTTACAAAGGACTTCTCTATTAGCACCACCACATAAGTTAAACGGGAATTTTAAGCTAAAATTCCTCCACAGTTTTCCACTATCTGAATAAAAATGTTGCTTTTTCTAAAAAGCAAGAGTAACTTTCCTTATTCTTTCCATAGGTTGCAAGGTATACATTACAGTTCCACTTGTGATAAATATTACAGCTGCAAAACATTTGGAGAAATATTTGAAACCAAAAAGTCATCAATCTGTGTATCCTAATACGGCTTTTGAAAAGGTTCTTTGAGATGTACAAATATAGATCAAGTTGTTCTGGGCAAGGTAAGGCCAAGTACAACTCAAATATTTCAAAACACTTCAACATCAATATTTAGTTATTGCCAGCCACAAGAGCTAGGCCTAGTGAAGCAGGTATGTGTGGCTCGAAAGTAAATAAAGAAATACAGCCTCAAACAAATTGTGCACAGCTAACTAATCACTTTCTACTAAGGTTTTCATCATGCATATTTCTGGTTACAAGAGACTGAGTATATTGACACAATAAAAGTAGAGTTATTAAATCTGAAAAGATTTTTTTTTATGTGTCTTTGCAGTGTAAAAATTTCCAATTTACAGTAAAGGTAGTGTGAGGGGGAAGAACACGCTACTGTCATCCTGTCACTACTATAGATATCTTTCCCTAAACCTAGATGCCCTCCTGTAAAACCCTAATAAGACTGGCAGCTCCATGCTACTCAAGAGGGAGCTGGGGAGGGGGACGAGATAGGTAGGTCCCAGGTGCTGAGAAATGCCCCAATAAAACATTCAGGTACTTCCATGTGATGCACCTGTGTAGGGAGCAGAATTTCCTGCCAGCCATGCAATTCCTGCCCTAGCATCCAGCTCTGCTCCAGACTCCTGGGGGAAGATTAGGAGTTTCCCTGGGATTTGAACTCTTCAAGTACTCCACAGGATGCAGAAACAGCCCCAGTGGCTTAGCCAAAGCCCATTGACTCCATTTCTCCCTCACTCAACTATGGCCATAATCAGATATACCAGCAAATGAAAAATATACAAAAACGTTATTGTGTAGTAAGGTAACACATGTCATGATGTGAGGTAACTGATGAGAAGAGAGAATATATCAGGTAGCTGGATTACAGCCTTCTTCTGATTAACTCCTTGTGTTAATAAGGCTTGAGTTGTGGTGTGCAAGTCCCGTTACATAGAAGTGAAACAAGTTTGGGTTTTTAAGGTGGATACTCGCATTTGACTTCTGTACATTGGAATATTCTACCTTATCCATACCTGCGCTCTTCTTCACTTCCCTGCGCATGCGCTTCAGGCGCTTTAACATCCCTCTCAGGTCAGTGATACCATACTGAAAAGCAATCTTCTCATATTCACTGGGATTCGCATTCTTCAAGAGCTCCCACACATCTACCTCAGGTTCTTCCTCTTGCTGTTTAACCTCCCTAACAGTAGCAAAATACAATTATGGGAGAAGAGTTAGAGAAGCTTTATCACACCATAAAAAAAAAAAAAATGAAGCTGAATTTATGATGAGTTTCAAAATATTTTGATCAAAATTTGCAGGCCATTATAAATTACTTATTTCACTCAATACAAGTGGAATAGCTCAGAAGGACGTTCACACCTTATTTTACATGTCTTCAGGGTAGAATTTGGATATAAGTTTTAATTAGGCCTTTTCTGATGTAATTGGTTATGAGAGCCTGTATATTTCTCCATTACTTTTAAAAAAATATGATTTGAAAATGTAGTACTTTAATAGCATATGGGTGAGTCCCACTTAAATCAGTTTTATCTGTTGGAACTTGAGTGGTATCAGTTACCATTTATGATGGCATCACTGAGATCTAAGTCTAATCATAATTATATATAATGCTTTCAAATCCTGAGTCCCTGTAACTGCTACTAGGGGTGACCAATGAAAGAACATTGATATCCAAGGAAATCTGGGTCTATTTATATTTACACTAGTCCTTCTCAGAGTTACTTAGGAACTGAAGATTTCCACACCAGCTTGGACTTGCAAGATGGATCAGTTGGCTTCCATGTTTATCTCAGTCTTAAAAGCAAGAAGAGTTTTCAGAGGTCTGCGTGAATAGCAACACCTTTATACAGAAGTTTCAATACTGTGTTTGCTATCTGTAACTCCATGCGAAGACAACCAATAAAGAGAATGATAGTTATTTTCACGGTGGCAGCCATTAAAGGAAAGAACAATAGAAGCATCATAAACAAAATTATAATTTTTGAGATTGAAAGCTTAGCTCAAAAAAGTGAACTGCTAGAACAATCCAGAAATTGGAGCAGGAATTTAGACATTTTTTCCTGTAAATTTGTTAAGATTAGACCAGGATCATTCTGATTTGGTTTGTATGGTCTAACAAAATCAGTACTTTTGGGAACAGAGTGAGAAAATAAACATTTGAGAAATAAAAAATACTGAGCTTTGGAGTCAGACACTGCTAGACCTAAGCTCTATCAAGTCTGACAGAGAATTTTATTTATTATATACAGAAATGGCACTGGGGGTCTCTGAGAATCTCTACATGGTTGGATGAGGAATTATGGAAAACCACTTTGCTATTTAATCCATGAGATTTATTTATTTTCATAATAAGCCAGTCTTGTTTTAAAAAAGGAAGAAAGTTTCTTACTGAGCAGTCTTGAAATACACACCTATCTTAGAATTACTGTTAGATAATCTCAGGTATGTAATTTTATGTTTCGTTGATTTTACTTCTATTTGCGCTTGTGCTTTCTTAAGAGTGACTATGTACAGTGAATCCTGGCATTTCAGTGAGATTCATTCTACCTGGTGGCAGGTAATGATGAGCTTGCAAACATGTGTAAAAGCTGACACACCCCATGGGGTGGTGTTCCCTCTCCTAGAGCTGGGCTCTTGCCATGCAATGCCTGTCTGTGCTAAGGAGATGTAAACTCCATGGGAATAAGGATAAAATATTCCTTTATATCAGGTGGTAGTTGAGAATGAAGATAGCCAGAGTATCCTGATTTTCAACTAGCTTGAAATAATTAATTCCAGATTTTTTTTTCCCTTTTGAGTAAGTGGAGAACAAATTTTGACACAGAGCAAAACCAACTTTGTTTTGAGACCACAACAACTTCTGCTGTTGTTAGTGGGCAAAATGCTGGGTATTTCATAAGCAAAGTGACCTTTCCACAAAATCGCTTTCAGATCTTTTCCCTGCAAAATGTGCATTTCATTGAAAGATGTACTTTTTAAAAAAAGGACCTAAATGTTTGAGTGGTTTTGAGTTCTTGTGCCTTTTGGAATTTCGTGGCATCACTGATCATTGCACTGATGAAGCATAACCAGTCACAGAGTGGCTTACTGAGAAGAGGACTGGTTTGTCTTCCTGCAAGACCAGCACGAAATTAGAAAATAGGCAGTATATCTATTTTGTGCATTTAGGTTTTTTTAAAAAACATGTTTCAAGTATATGCACCACAGGTGAAAAGTTCCAGCTCATTTCTTGGTAATATAACCATACAAAAATTAAGGAATGCACCTGCAACCTTCCCTCTTGATAAAAAATTGAAATGAATACTAATATCCACGATGGAGCTTAATTAGCAATATTATTCAATTAAGCTCAGAAATATGAGGTTTCATTTCAATGCCTGAAGCAAGGAGGTGATGAACTGATTGGACTAGTATCGAATAATGGTGTTTAAAAACTTTAAGGTTTGCTTTGCCCATTAACCACATGATAGGTATACTATGTTTATATGGCTATACAGCATTTATCTTGTTCAGCAGGTGAGTTACTTGTTAATAAAGTGATAATGACTCTTAAATCACAATTCACTTTCCACAAACCCCCGAGACCTCTTACATGCAACTCTCAGGTTGCTAATCAAACACCCCGCAGGTAGTCATTAGAAATGTCATGGTAAGTTGTATTAGTATGATAAGAAATCAAACTGAATATCCTAATTAGGGATGAGAAGATTTAAAAAACAAAGACCTGGTGGATTTGAATTTGTTCAAGTAATTGTTTCACTGCCTGCTTTTACCTTCAGCCTTTCCTGTTTGCTTTAGTTGCTTAGATACTGTCCTCACCATGAGCCCATTGTGATTTTTTTCAGTAATTAATGCTACATTTTGGATTTTCCACTTCCAGAGTAAGTGGCAGATGAGATAAAGGATTTGGTTCCTTTTCCAATTATCTCTGGTTAGTTGCTATTGATTTCCAAGGCATATAGGATTTCTGTGACAAATGTAAAATATTATTATCTTGTCTTAACACGTTAAAAGACTAAACTGGGTTTAAGATCTGAAATAGCTAGAAGCTAAACCCAGTGTTTCAAGGCAAACCAGAGAACCATGTAGTCAAGCTTTTCTCCATCAAAACATTTAAGTTGAAGGAAACATCATTCAACATTTGTGTGAAACATATTGAAACAGAAAATTGAAATAGAGAATTAATGTGGATACCTATGGTTTAAAAGCTTGATATATGACTTTTCATATCAGGATGCTTATAAAATCAAATGAAGATACATTCAAAGAGGTATATTTAACCCTTTCTTATTTTTCCTATTGCACCAGACTCAATTTTCTGAACTGCTCATCCCTGTGTAGGAAGTTGTCCCCCTCTACCCTTCATGCAAACACAAAAGAAAAAGCAAGTAAACTAAATGTTATTGGCCTCTTTAGGTTGTGGCTCACATTTTTCCGAGTGCGATCAAATCTGAGGTTTCTTTTCTGCACACTTAAAGGTACAATTAACTGAACATTTGCGTATTATACTACGAGAGTAATAGTTAGAAATGTTGAAAGAAATGAAAGATCAGAAGATTCTTAAGATGTTATGAATGCTAGACCTGACTCTTTCTGTATGTGAACCTAAAGGTTTGCAATCCACACCTGCTCACTGCATCACTTGGTTCTCACCTACGTTTCAGGAGACCACTAAAGTCAAGTTCTCCTGCATCGTCTTGTCCATCACCGCTGTTATTAATAGAAAAAGATCAAATCTTTGTTTAATACAGGAAGACTTAGACAACACACCTTGCAAACTCTCTACAGGTCTCATATACTCAACACTGTCTGGACACACAAATAATGGTATAAAATCAACACAAACTTGTATTCTTTTTCACACAAATTACATTTCCTTAGGCACTTGTGAAAAATAACACAAAGGTTTGTATTGCTTGGTATCATACTTTGATGACAAATTTTTGTAACTGCATACATAAATTTGCCAAGATTTGTGTTAGATTTCAGTAACACAAATAAATGTGAACTAGTCAACACGAGCAGCTTTGTTTTTCATTTCCATAGCATATGTGTATAAAAACAAACAGCTTGTGCTGATCTTTTCCTACGAATGTGAAACAAAGATTTGCATTGCTGGGTGGTGCTTTTAACAATGCATAGTTGTGTCAAATAGATAGCAAAGCATTACACTTAAGATTTAACCTTTCTTTAAATGAAGGAAGAAATCAGTTTAAAAAAGGAGAAGAAACACTACATTGTACAATTTTACAAATAGAATCACAGACCTGTGAAGGTGCAGTTCTTTCTAGCATGACCTTAAGCAGTAACACCTTTTCATAATGCACATGCAGACAAAAGAAATGCCCTTAAGATTTGTAAAAAGGACAAAATACTGCAAATGTTAATTTGCTAATGATGCCAATATTTCATCCCAGGTTTTGCATGCAAGTATTACCTAGAAAACCAGAAAGTATTCAGGTATCCTTCTCTGCTTTGGCACAGTAATTATTGCCATTTTTAAAAATGTGCTCAAGAAAGGAGTGCACCTTGAATGTCGTATCATTTGCATTTACTCTTTAAATCAAATCTCCCTAAATAAAAGCAGGTACTTCTAAGTTAGAACTTCTTTTTGTGTGTCTAAATTAACAAACTGCATTCATTTTCTCTTTGTAAAATAGTTTCATTCTAAATGCTTCTGCCCTTCTAAGGCAGTTTTATCTTTTAAACTGTAAGGATTACATTTACACTGATTTGAATTACTATTTTATCACAATCTATATTGGGTGAATTGCTATTTTATGACAAAGGTAACTGACAAAGGAAAGGTCTTCAGACACAGTGCCTCTGCAATACAAGAGGTGTAGTCTTTCTGTAACAATGTAACATTTTTACTGTAAGGTAACATAAAGCCAGATCCTATCTTTTTGAAATCAGTGTGAATTTTCTCTCTGCTTTTAATCAGTACAGCATCAGCACCAGGAACTTTCATATTGTAGATGACTATTTCCAAGAAACACACAATAGAATACTTCAGTGAATTAAAATATTAAAATATGATTTTAAAGACTTTTAAAGAAACAGATACTTTATTTCCTTAAATATTCCATCTTCCCTTAAAGCAATGACAATGTAATTTCACAGTAATTTAATATCTTACATACTGTTGTGTGTTGTAACTATTTCGTTCTACCCACTACCAACTACCCCAAATCCCACTTCGTTAATCTGTATTTAAAAAAATATTTTTATAAAATACTTGAAACAATTGTCTGCCCAGATTAATGCAAATATCTAAGATCAGTATCTTTTACCGAGGAGCTTCATAGGATCACTGCTTGAAGTTACCTTCTTTTGAAAGCAGATCTGATGTCAATGGATGGAGCAGCTTGGGAAGATTCTATGAAATAATAGTAGTAGAGGAGTTAAAAACATGATTTGAAATTAATGTAATTTATGTAATCAGTGTAATTTGACATATGAAATTTGTTCAGTTTCCTGCTAAGTGACCACAGTTTGTGCTGCTCCTTTGGCATTAAATTTTGGCTGCTCAGTTCTGCACAGGAGTGCTGTCTCTGTGATTTTCCCTCTCATCCTTTTCCTGCCTATACTTAGGCTCTGGTCTTGTCTTTCCATTCCCTGTACTTTCTCTCCTGCTTGCATCTTGCATTTTCTCAGTATGCTCAACATCAAAGGAAAGAGGCAATCTTCTCTGCAACTAGAGACTCATGTTGATTTTTGTGCAAGTATGAATCTTCCTGGTGTGAATTACCCATTTGTGCCAGTCTGAATCAGATTAAGTGGTTCTGATCCACAGCCAGTGAATGGGTGCAGCCAGGCTGGCCCATGCTTTGCTGACTTCCAAATACACACATGGACCCTCTGCCCCTTAGGCTGTCAGCCATCAAATGTCCCCTTAACTGTGATTGGTTGTCCCTGACTGGTGAAGGAACAGTCCAGTCTAGGCCATTCAGCAGACGTGCTTTTAGAGGGTGAACAGCTATTTTGTTCACCGGCTCCTGGCCCTGGCATTTCAGAAGACAGATTGTCTCTCAGTCTGATCGTGCAGGTATGCGTGTGTTGTTTTGCTGGCAGAACTATTCTCAAAGGAAAAGATAAGCCTCAGGGTTAACGTTTGCCAAAGTTAAAGTGTTTTTTGTAACACAGAATTAGACAAAGGCATGACTCTCCAGTGCTCTCCACATTGTGCTATTCTTTATTTTGATGAAGAGTGGAAGAAACAGCTTTCTGGAGAATGACCATACTGTGCCTGATCAGGGTGCAAAGCACTGGCAAGCCATGACCACTCTATGCTTCTCTGCTCAGACGCTGCTAGATGAAGCCCTGCTCTCTGAATAGCCCTAATCCTAGCACTTTGTCTTTTGTGCCAGAGCCTGATTTGAATTGAACATTAGTTTTAGCTGCCATGTTTTCCAATTTCTGGATAAATGTCTCTCATGCTACCTATACAGATGTTAAGTGAAAAAATAAATTACAGACACTTAAGCAAATTCTTTGAGATCTATGCTAAAATTATTCACTTTACACATTTCTTCATCTAAAGTTTCTGAACAAAATTAGCTGTCATTTCAGGTAAAAAATAAAAGAGAAATTTTCATAAAGCTCTACACACGCAAGTGGAATCTTACCTGTGACTTCAAGGTCAAAAGAGCAACTATCAAACTTATCCTTATAAGATACTTCACAGCGATAGTTCCCCGCGTAGTTTTCCTTAGCTTGGATAATATGCATCTCGAATGTGTGTATCTGAAAATCAAAGATAATTGTTCATTAATGCGGGGTATACATTTGCATAAAGCAGAACTTAAATGATTAATATTTCAGAACTAAAAAAGGAGCAAGAAATAACTCAAATAAAGGACTCTGGAAAGAGACTGAAAAAAGAAATCACAATGGAAATCTTTGATTTCCCGACCACTACTTTTCCTGTGCCAGGAGAGCAGAAAATTCTAGTTCTGTGGGGAAGCCAAGATTGGACTCTACTACTCTTGAATTTCTACTTGTTGTCTTAACCTGATCTTTAAGCTCTTTTGGAGCTTTGCCCTTGAAGGAAGGAAAGACAAAGACACACCTTTGTGTGACGCTCAAAGGACTCTTTCAGCTGCAGGTGCTTCCCCGCTTTACTGGCCAGGTCCATCCATTTTCCTTTAAACCACTTAACATTTGGCTTTCGGAGAAGATCTTTGGCTTCTACTTTGGCTATGAATGTAATATTCCCACCTTTTAAAAAGAAACAGGAATGCAGCCATTGAGGAACACGTGGTTGGTCAGTCACATATGCACAAGTTTCTTTTACTACTGCTCCTTCCAGTCTCCAAGTGCTGGCTCTACTGTGACAGTAAGAATCAGATGGAGTCACACAGGCTATGAAATATTCCAGTGTTATAGAAGTTAATGACTTTGGGTCTGGAAACAGATGTCAATGCGGAGTTTGAGACACTGAGAAGCAGAGTAAATGATATGAGGCAAAACTCCATGTTGTCACGGGCAAATTGTTCACCGTACTTGAATTTGCTTGCTTACAACAAGCACAGGCTACCAGGCAGTTTTAACAGGAACAAACTCCAGTACGGAAAAGAAATCCTGGAGCTCTGCATGCATTTTTGTCATTAATTCTTTCAGCTGAGAAAGGAGGGAAAAGTCTTCCCTGAACAGTAATTTGGTAATAGTAAAGTCAACTCAATTTTCAGAACACCTCTTCCCAGCTCCTGGTGAGTTTCCATCCCAACATTCATGGACTCCAGAGGGGAATACCGCTAACTCCCTATATTTGTTTTTCAAATAAATCCTCCAAAAATGCTCTTTTTCTACTTAGAAACTTAGTGTATCCAAGTACACAGCAGACATATTAAATAGGTTGTACTGAACTTCTCACCATTGCTGCTACTCTGCTTAGGGTGCAGCTGCTTCACCATGGTAATATGGCTTAGAAGGGCAGTTTGGAAGTGAACCTCCTAGTTGTTCACATCCAACTAAAATCAGTGGAAGTACTTGCAGCTGAAGCCATGTGTCAAGGAACTGCACTTACCTTTCCTGGCTCTGCCTCAGTTTATGTATCTCTGGGAGAGGCTTTTCATTTTGTTTCTAGGCACTTACCAACACTCACTGAACCGCTCTGAGGTTTTTCGACGAACAAAGTGGATCTTTGGGAGTCATCACGTTTTTCTGTCTCTTCTGGAGCTCCTTCTCCAAGAGACCATACTGAGATGTAGAAAAAGAGGGAAATGTCAATCACCTGAGTGTGTTTTACTCGCTCCAAAATACACTTACCTGAACTTACTAAACCCTGTAACTCTATTACCTCTCTCTCCAGATGTCCTGAAAGATTTGTATGATTTTGCTCGCACTGACATCCATTGCTTTCCTGTCACAGTGTGTACAATTCCTGCAAGAACACTACTTCTGTGATGACAGAATATGAAACTATCAGGGAGGAAGAGAGGGAAACCTGATCAGCCAAGACCGGGTACTGAACAACTCAAATGGCACCAGCATTCAACCATGAGTGCTTCACAGAGGCAATGCACAGAGGCCAGCTCTTTGTTTTTCAGAAGAGATGTAGGTTCTGAAAACACAAACAGCTATGAGCACAAACGAAACACATATGATGTATAGTTTCGTTGGGTCTTTCTCAAGCCCAAACTCAATCAATTGTACAAGTTAGTTCTACCTCTGTGTCTGCAAAATAGGGCAGGGATGAAGTTTACTTTTTAACTTGGTTCTCTTCTGCTATGATAGAAGCAGCAAGTTTGGGGATCAGTCACTACCATGTCTTGCCATGTGCATTTGCTGATATTTAACAGAAAAATAGTTTGTCAGATGGAAATGATTGTGTCATATGCTCAGACACAGCACGTTCTCTTCTGGAAATGAGAATTTTGGAACTGAAAAAGAGCAACAGTACTGAGAGAAGCAGCAAATGTGCTGTCTCCCCAGGATGGAGAATTGTGCCAGCACAGCTGTGTGTTTCTGGTCTTTCTGCTCACCTCAACAGCCATGGCTTTGTGCTATACAGATACACCTTGGGTAAAAACATGCAAAACCATGGTCAAAACTGATTCCCTAAAGAAAAGACCAGCAGTGCAAGGTAGTGAGCATGTGTTCATTACCTGCTCCCGCAGAAAGGGAGCAGGTGAGAACTTGCAGACTCCAAATACCACATCTGTTTTTTGAGGAGTTATCACCAGTGCATAGAGGAAACTGACTAAAAACAGTGCTACCATGGCAATACTGAAGTACAGAGCAAATGTGGAAGCGTACAGCTATAATTAACAAAGCCATCTGTAGCTTTCAAGTCAGAGCTACACCTCCCTCGTTCCCCTTTAACTTCCAGTTGTTTCAGAAGCGGAGGTAGCTTTTTATAATTTATCCAATGCTCTTTTGGTTTTGGTTTCATGACTAGCAAAAGTGAGGAGCCAGTCACACAACAGTTCTCACTTAGTCAAACCCTACTCTTGAAATTAAAAGTTCCTTACCCTGCTCAGTGTTATCTATAGAACCTCATTTTCCAGATGCCAGAATTGTCTTTCTGCTGTGTAGAGATAACTTCTGTGGGAACCTTTTTAACTCACGAAAATTTCTATCACTCTCGAATGCAATACAACTCATGACAACCATGGGAAAATGTAGATAAACTGGTTTTATTATCCTAAAGTCTATTAGGAACTTTAAAAAAGTGTAGAAATGCTAGATAGCTTTTTGATAAGATCTTTGCCTTTCAGTCTTTCAGTGAGTTACGGGTGGTGTGCCTAACACCTCTGTAATTGTCTGCTTGTACAATATTTCTTACAGATAAAGACATTCATGTATATACACACATGTATATACACATATATGAAAACACATACACAGACATACACGAACACAAACATATATATATAGATACACATCTATATATACTGTCTCTATGATCTAGATGTTTAGATTATGCCAGTATAACATGCTAATTATGGAAACAACATAATAACAAGTGATAGTTACTGGTGTGAACAAAACGCTGTGACAATGCTCAGTACGGGACCTGGTAACAAACTCAAAACACCACAGGGTAAAATGGAAAAAGGATATTAATAAATGGAAGAAGGTTACATAGAGCCATTAATCCGGTACCACATAAAATAACACTTAAATATTATCATCACCTTTAGATATTAACATTTTCCTGTTTATTAAACAAACAGAACAGAACGTGGGTTTGACGTTGGCTCATGGGCTGGCATAGGCTGCTATGCCAGATCAATAACCATGGTTGAAGTACTAGCTGCTCATTTTATTCCAGAAGCTGCAAATCCTGAAACCACAAAAGTGAGTGTAGTATGCGTTACCTGCCAGGGTAGGAAGAAAGAGGTTATGACTTTGCTAAGTTTTCCCCACCGTCCTTTGAGCTGTGAGAAGTCATTCTCCTACAGTCTGCTGGGGTTGGTGTGTGGGAGTCAGGTAAGCCACTGTCACCCTGTAGACTGAGGAGGAAGGGAATAGCTGTGTATCTATCTATATAGAAATAGATATAGATAGATAAGTATGTATGTATGAGTAAAATACTGATACGCGCCCTGCCTTGTGCAGCAGAACCTTCTCTCACTCCTGGTTTAGCTGCTAGAAACCTATTTGCTCTAATACTTAAAAGAACTTCAACAGTTACCTTTTGATACTGTGTAAACTATGAAAATAAAATTCAATATTATCTTTAAGAAACAAAATATTAACAATAATTATATTATGCGAATTTTGGAGTCTTGTATCACGTTTTTCAGGACATCTCACCTGAATCTTTTCTTTCCGCTGGCTTAGACATCCCATCTGAAAGGGAAGAGCAATTTAGATGACACCAGCTCAGAGATCACAGTTTAACTGACCTCAGATAATTGGGATTTTAGGAATGCTGATTCTTCATGCAAGAAGATTAGACTAGATAGTTAGGACCGTACTCAGGAGGAACTTCTTGAATACCAGAAAAAGGAAGTGAACAGCTAAGAAAAAAAGTTTCAGAAATCTTTCTCCGTTTTCTCCAGAAAGCCTAAATTAGCTTAGTTTAATTCCTATTTAAGATTTCCTTTTTAGTAGTTCATATTAGAAGGGTTCTGTGAAGCTGATGTTTTCTTCATGATTTCAGTAGTTCTAGATAACATATGAATTTATGCTGTTTAATATTTATCTTAGGGGACAGTATTTTGAGTATTGAAATAGTCTATTTCTTTATCTAGGATGGGCAAAATAATGATAAATAGTTAAAATTAAATATTAGCCTTTAATTTTTAGGCAATTTCATTCATAAATTTAGCTTTTACCAATGAGGTCCTCTAGTTCTGTAAAACAATGTACTGCTTGTGACTTTACAGTTCAGCCCAAAGTTAATAATACAAATTCTTTTGGGAGAAATCAATAAAATGTAATAATTTAGAGCAATGAAGATAATTAAGAGCATGGTTTTCATTTGACACACTGCAAAGTATTCTCTAGTGTTCAAAATCCCTGCATCATTCACATTTAATTTTAAAAAATCAGGCAAGAAATGGAAAAATTTTGCCCATGTCTCATCTATCATGAAGGGCCCCTGTGCTGTTGCTTTTCTTTTACTGCCAACAACCAAAGCATTTTATCTACTAGCTTGGCAACAATGGCTTGAACCAGTGCATTCAAACTACCTTGTAGGTCATATAAGGTGAAACGATAGACAATTAAGTGGATAAACCTGTTGTGAAGTCATAAATTATGTTTTATTTGTAATTCTGGAATTAGGTCTCAAGACTAACTTTGAAAATGCGCTCTGTGACTATTGATAAGGAAAGACATGGGAAGCTGCTTTCAGAGGTGCTAACCAATATTTTACCTTACAATTGTAATTTTACAGTTCTACCAATGACCTAAAAACAGGACTGGAAAGGAATTTATCTGGTATGAGGGTCTTCTGAACAGAGATTAATTTAATGGAGGGTACTTCAGGAAAATTTAACTCTGATTAGTATGTTTCAAGTTAAGTCCAGTGGTTTGGATTCTTTCTTCATTATTAATCAAGAGAAAAATACATACATACATACACACATAAAAAACTATCACAGTCCTAACCTGCTGGTGGGGTACTAACTGAAGTGTCATCTTCATCTGTGAAAAGATATACAAATAAAAAAGTACATAAAGAAAGTGAAAGCACAGACGATCATCTGCTTTAAAACAACTATATAAAAGAGTAAAACCTGTAAAAGAAAGGGAAAGAAATCATAATAGTCAGGAGCATTCACAATGGAAGCTTCAAACTGATGAAGAAAGCTTTGTGCAATTCAGTAGCTGAAATGGTAAACCTTAATGTTTCAAGCAAGTAAAAGAAAAAATGAGATATGGACTGTGATCTATTAATAAATCATGAGTTTATATGAAAGCTGCTGAGTGGTTCTGTTTGTTAGATATGTAAAACACAGTAAATACAAAAAGCCACAATGAAATCAAGGTCAATCACATATCTGACCTGAGGAAGATGCCATTTCTCTGATGTCCGTGTCTGCAATTAAAACGTGTACCATATATGCATTCAGCATCATTAAATCAAGATATGCAGCAGTTAAAAACAGTCACCCATATATACTTTGTAATTTTTGTATTATAATATTAATTTAAAAGGTATAGACAACCGAATAATTTAAAATAAGGACAGAATTGTTGTCATCACAATGGATTTTCCTTTTAATTACGCTAAAAGTTGACCATCATCAGGTATTCAATTATTACAAACAGTTATTATCCATGTATTTTAAAATTTTTAATCAGGGAGTACATTGAAGTATATATTTATATAAATCAAAAGTCTGAAAACACATGAAACCAATATTAAACCTGAAATACTGTAATCATGATTATTAGAAACAGCAGAATATGGTGAAGACCATCTTTACAAGTATTTGCTACATCTGTTTGAAGTATAGATGTTGACTAGAGATTCTTATAAAAATATGCAAAAAATCTTAGTATTTTAAGAGCCTAAAGACAAAAAAATTAGCAATGTAGCATTTGAAAGGCTAGACTAAACTAGATACATTTAAGATTTAATATGTATGTTATTTAAAGATAACATGTCTTTTATACAGCATCAGAAAATCATGTGGAGAAGACAGTTGAACATGAGCAACTTTGGAAAAATATTTTTAAAGAGGTGGGTTTTTTTTTAGATTTTAAATTTGGGCTTCCAGTATAAAATTTCAACTCTGAAGTTCTTTTATTTTGAACTTAAAGCTATAATTTTTCTATATTTTCCCAAGGACAAATATAATAACTATCATAAAACCACATATAAAATACAGTTGCTTTTTTAAATACTGGTCATATTAATTTGTCACGCTTTCTTAACCTCTGAAGGCTAATTGAAAGCCTGTTAATGGAATGTAACTGCTTAACTGTTAGGTTTTACTCATTCCTTTTTAGTGATTCATCAGACTTCTTTTCAAAAATCCCTTGAGCGGAGGATGTCAGTTGTAAAATGTAGGTCTACACATGAAGGATTAATGTGTTAACTTACAAAAAGGACTTCTTATTTCTAGTAGAAAAAAGATTTGTTTAGTGGAAGAGTTCTTGCCACCTGCATCACCCAATGGCACAAGCGAGTGTTGAAGATGTTGATTTTCAGTGAAAGCACAGTAATGATAAAGTCATGTCAGATATTTTAACATATTGTGCTAGCAACTGAATGAATGCAAGGCTATGTAATTTCACTGCAAATCTTTCTCCATATGTCATGGAAGTATAAATGTACTTTGATTTCTTTTTGTCAATAAGTTCACCATAGTGGTTGATGATGGCTTGAAGAGGTACAGAATATTCTATCTGTCCAGAAAAAAATAATTAAGATCAATCAGCATAAAAGATTTGATGGAATGCACCCTGCATGATGATGTATGATAATCACATTATTAAAGAATCACTCTATTTGACTTCTATTTTCTTTAAATATTTGAAAAAGTAAAACAACAAAAAGATGTTATTAGTTTTGCAGAGGGATTGATGTGGTTTCTCCAGGGTAATCTATCCTTTTTAAAACAAAATGTTGGCATAAAACCAGAAAAAAATTCAAACCAAACATTTTAGAAATATCAAAATAAATGCACAATTGAATGTACTGTAAATGGGAAGAGTATGAAAACAATACATGCCAGTAGGATTGTTTTGAAAAGTCAATAATTATCAATTCATTGTTCCTTATATCTCAGACTTCTAGGATGAAATGAAATGACCATTTAACAAATGTGCAAAATGGTTCAACAGCAGTAACTGATTTGCTTTTAGTGATGAGTGATAATTTATGTTGGCAGTAAGTATTAAAGATAACAAAAATCACAAAAAAGTCAGACTTGGAGACTTGGCACTTCGGAAGTAATAAATGAAATGCACACAATACAATGGAAGTTTTAGCAGAGACATGAATGGATAAGCGAAACTTGGAAAAATACAAGTATGAAACATGCAAACATTTTAGTACGTGGTTGGATGGAACCTAGAGAAAAAGATATAAGTAAAATATGTAGAAATTTTAGTATCTCTCTGAATGGCTGGATGTGACCTAAAAAAGGAATGAGCAAATTGATATTAAACTTAAATTATTATTCCAGCAAGTGGGAACACCATTATAACAATATTTAATCTGTAAGATAATGCTGAAATTATAAAAAAAAAGCAGAAGAATTTAAATTGAATGTGTATGGGATAAAATAATGAATTTTCACTTTTCCCCCTGAAAATAAAACAGATGATCATATATATCCTGAATTTTTTACAAAATCATTACAGATGTTTTTAAAACTAGAAATGCTGTAAAAGATTATTCTGTGCAAGAAAATTTTATCTTAACTGCTTTTAGCTACTAATTTACAGCAATATGACCACCAGATAACAAAGAACTTATCACATTGCCCACTTTACAGTGAACATAAAGGAACATGAATAAGTAATTTCACACAGACAATAACTAATAAAAAGAAATCGAACAGTAAAACAGACACACAGATAGGTATACTTTTCCTAACTTCAGCTGGCTAACTTTATCTTAGAAATTCGGTGAAAATTTTGAACAACCTGGTCCGTAATTATGGACTAAGCTTTCTCTCCTGCATGCCATTTTCCAGCAGAAACTGACTGTGCTACAGCAATAGGCTATCCCAGGTTCCTACACTGTGCTGTTTCTTATAAATTATCAGTAAAGAGATCACAACTGCTAACATATATTCTATAGAATTACCGTGAAATTCAGATATAAAATCTTTCCTATCTCATTCCCATTCAGGGAAGTACCCAAATCTGTTACTTCTGAAGCTACAAAACCAGTTTCATATATAGTGTATAAAAAACTGACCTCTGGCTGATTCTGTCCTTGCTTTCTTGTTAACTACTCATTTTCTAGTGTAAATGATTGTGGATAGATTGGAAAAGTGGAGCCTCATCCCATGTTGTGAATTTTTCTCACCATTATAAACTTTTTCTTCTGGCAGACAAACATGAAAGAATCACTCTTAGAAAATACACTTTTCCTTACTTGGTGATATTCTGCAACAAAACAGGAGCTAATAGGAACAATTGCACTCCTAATTATAAAAAAAAAATTACTACTGAGTGTCTGGCAGTGACACCTGCACTGCTTTTCAGAGGTAACACTTTCACTGGAGCATGGCAGAAGGTCATTCTTTCTACATATTGGTATTCAGACTCACTGGAATTCTTACTGAGGCTGCTGTTGCCTCCAAGGACTGAAATTGGAAACAATTTCCATACTAGGATCTCAAACAATTTTTTTGATAGGAAAATCCTCCTAGACAGGGCAAGCCCCACAGCATTTTTCCCTTTCGAAATAACTGTGCTCTTCACTAGTTTCGAAATAGAAGCAGAATGATGTATTAAAAGATAACAGAAGAATTTTATAAAATACTTACGATGTTTTCTTTTTTATTCAGTAAAATGTAGACTTATAAGCAGTGGGAAAAACACCATTCATGTAGTTTGGGAACAAATATTTCTCTCTTAGCAAGATTAAAGCAAGCAGAACTAACTACTGGAATAGCTTGAGGCAAGACCTTCATATTTTTTCCTATCATTAGGCATGCAAATTATTCCTGAATAGTTTTTCCATTGCCAAGATGACAGATTTGATTACTCAGATGACATTTTGTGTGTTGAAATAATTGCTCAACACAAAAATAACTGGCAAAATAAAGTGAATCCTGGTTCGGCATTTTTATTTACTTAAGGGTACTTGAATCACATGCTCTCAGTGTTTATATTTTGAGTTTGCTGAGAACAGTCATGCATACCTTTGCCAAATAAATCTGCAAGTGTCAATATGCATCCAGTCTGTCTAATAGGCAAGAGTTTGTCTAAAAGAGACTAAAAGCTAGAAAACATTTTCAAGCAAGCCATTTCTACATGTACCATGAAAAAGCAAAACTGTGCTGAATGAAAAGCAAGTATTGCATCAGTTGTAAGTATATTTTGGTCTGATTTAGCCTTTTTTCAGAATGAAAATCAAAACAAAAAGAGATTTTTCATTTCAAAATAAGCTGATAAGCTGTTAGAATTCCGCTTTGCCAAGGAGAACAAAAAGGAGCAGAATTTGACCCAGTTCTTCATAATAGGAAGAATTATCAACAGATATGGAGTCCAATCACACAGCTCAAAAATACATATTAAATAAATGGAGTTGATGCATTGCATAACATTTTTCAGAAATGGTAATGAGCTCCGCTACCAAATTCCAAATGAGGACAGAAGGATGAATATGTCATTTTTCTTGTTCAGAGGAAAAAAAAAATCTGTTCAACTTTGCTGAAAGGTAAAATATGAAACATCAAGTTCATATGGTAGAATAGAAACAGCTTAGAATGATAGTAGGGGATTTTCTGTTTTATTTAAAAGCTATCAATGCGCATAGTGTTTGAGTTCCAGCCAAGTTTGGTCATTGTAAACATCCAGGCTCTCTTAAACACGGCTCATGCAAATTACTTGAAATTTGATCTATTAATTAAGCAGTCTATATATAAATAATAAATACTGTTGCTAATGCATCAGTCTTGTTTGCAGAACTTTTGAAGACACATAAGTTATCATCATTGGGCTGGATAAATCATGCATAAAAGGTATTCAGGAAGATTCACATCACACTTCTGAAACCTGGCACCAAAATTCTGAATTAAAGCTCAAGCAATCCAGCATCAGAACAGCATTTACCAATGTTCTCTTTAATGCCCATTTTTAAAATATGATTCCAGACTCACCTTTACCCTTTCCAGTTTCACCGTCCTGTGCTGGTTTTTGTTCTGTGTAGGAAGTATAAGTATAGTTTTGAGAGGATCTTAAAGTAAAAAGAAAAACTTACACAGCATTACAATGTACAGCAATATTCTAGTTCTGCTAGTATTGAAAGGCCAAAATTAAAGAATTATCGATATATATGTATATCCTAAAGAGCATTTTGCAGCTCTTTATGTATCAATGCATTTTCTATGTTTTTAATTAGTCGTATAAAATTGATTTTCCTTTAATCAGTGGAAGAAAAATATGGGGATATTATAAGGAGCAGGTTTTAGTCTTTTGTTCTTGAGGTTTCTAAAAAAGCCTTTGAAATGGGTTACATAGAATTGTTAATTTGAATGGAAATAGATCAGACATGAGAAACTGCCGAAGATTAATGATGTCCAGAGCTCTATCACCCTAATCAGTTTATTCTTCAGAAAAAGTACAGCACAGAGACAGTGTATTGAGGGTGTTCTTAATTCTTTATCATCATCTTCATCATTATCATCATAATCTTTCCTGGGGTATTTGTTTTTAGTTTTCTTGGTCAGAAGAGTTGCCAGCTCATCTTCTACTCCCAGTATGTGATTGTGAATTATCTTTGACCTCACATGTATGAAAAGATTAGACTGTATAAATAAAACTTTCTATGCTTTCTCTGTTTCAGAATTTGATAGGATTCCTATTCTGTTTGGTTTCCTATCTCAGTCAATTTGCATACAAGACCATTTAGAGACTTTTCAAATCATGTGAATTGTGCTGTCTTCAAGGTGTGAACATTCCATATTTTATTGCCTGTGAACAATGACTTTCTGTGGCAGATTTAGCTCTCAACTGCTTGATAGAATATGGGTTTGGATGAAGGTCAATGGACTAACATTTTAAAGATGAAGCTAACTTTTGTGGCATGAAGGAAATATCTGCAAGAGCCAATGGATACTATAATTATCGTGATTTCTTGTTCACATGTGCATAGCCATGGTAACTATAAAAATTAAATTTGAAATTTAGAAGACAAGTCCATATTCTGGAAGCATGACAGACTCCCAAATGCTTCCATCTGGATTCCTTAAATTTCCAGGCTCTAGTTGTCAGGTTGTCCATCTTGCCCAGATGGTCAAACCTGTTCATTTTTAACGGGAGTTTCTCTACTGTAATTCTCCTTTCCTGCTAGGAACTAGGACTCGGAGAACTCACTGTTCTTGGCAGGTGATAGCACATCTAAATCCCATTTGAAAACCTCATCAGTACTAAGTATACCAACCTGATGGCTTGACATTGAGATCTAGAAGGAGTTGTTACAATGACTTCCCAAAAATGTAGTGGTGCAGTTTAAGATGCTGATTATGTTGAATAATCTATTTATATGTTGTAACATTTGGATTCTTGAACAACCAACTTCCCTCTTTGTGTGATAGCACTTATTAATCCAAGATGACAGCATCTTGAGTCAGGCAGAAGGAACGTAAGAGAAATGACTGGCGCTTTCAGCTTAAAAATATCTCGGTTTGGTCTGTGCCTAACCATAAGGGCCTACTGACACCCTAGTAGTTTCACAGAAGAGCTATAGCTATGGGGAAAAAGAAGGAGGTTATAAGAATGATTTCATATGTAATCCGGTGTATTTAAATAGAAACAAACAATATGTAATTTATTTGAAAATATTAATAGGTGTTTTTGATACAAAGCTTCAAAGATGTTATTCCTTTCTATCAAAAAGTTTATTTCAGTTCTATTTAAGATTAATGAAGAACGTGCATTTAAGTACAAAGTATATCAGATAAGAAACTCAGTGTAAATGTTTTGAAAAAAATTAATTAATATCAACTGTACAAATTTTATGCTCAAGTAAAATACAATTAGACATGCATAACATATATATGTATTAACTATCATCTGAGAATATAGATCAAGTTACTCAATGCAAATCAAACCCAAAAGGCAAAGGCTTACCTATCTTTCCAGCTCCCACTAAAGAAAATGTAACAGCTTTGCAAAGAACTTCAGCTTTACCTGAAGGCCTACTCCTTACAAATGAGTTTCACCTCACCTAACTTTGACTTTGGATGATCAAGTGTGACCCAAGATCTGCTCCATTAGTTATAGTTGGAGTACCATTGAACAACTTAGACAAGTTACCTAATTTTCAAATGGCCAAAATTAGGTGAAATGTATCCCATGTTATTTTGTCAGCTTTACTCACCGCATACCTTTGAGGAGAAATGAAAGGGAATATTTTGGTAATAAGATACTGTTCTGCATTGAAGCATACACCATAGTTCAGGCACAGAACTTAAATATTCATTTTCCCGTGACTTGAAGGACATTTGCACAATCATGCAAACATCAAATCTCTCACATTTAAAAATTGAGTTTGAAAAATCAACATTCAGGCAAAGTGAAGTGACTTTATTTTATTTGGGCAGGCTTTCTTGCTTTTCTTACTTTCTCCTCAATTTCAAAAGGACAATGAACACAAATCATGTTATGACTGTTCAGTATCTTAGTCTCATACGATGGTTGTTAGTGTTACAAAACAAATTAACGTTCTTTACACTAACCTGGTGGTGGTAGTGCACTTTCAGTTTCAGTCTCTGAAAAAAAAGAGGAAAGACAGTTATTGAGCTTCAAGAAAATAAAATATTTTTCACATATTTGGTATACATTTGTTGATTTTGGACACAGTTTGTGTTCATTTAATATTTTAATTCTGTTTTCAAATTTTGTTTTCTCTTACAAATGCAACACAAGACATGTTCAGAGTACTTAGAGGCCTAACGCTTGTGGTCTATGAAGACAGGGCTCTGAACTTGTTCACTCTGGAGAGCTATAATACTCATCTAACCACATGTATTCTTATTAATTTGTATGGGTGGGCCGTAGTACATTTCAGGACATTTTGTCAACACCGGTTTAGGACAGATCTTGAATATCGTGAAACCTAAATTGAAGTTCAATTTTGGTTTTGATTTAAGTCAATTGATCTTCAGACAATGCTTAAATGCATGTTATCAAATCAATATCATAATTGGTAACACTTTTGTCAGATACTCCATGTTTGAGTAAACTTTCGATTGGCTGGCATACTATCTGCTGTGATTTTGATCATGAAATGTAATGGATACATTAACTGGTGAGAATCATGCATTGAGAATAAAGAGATCTTTATATCATTTTCACCACACCTTTAGATCTAAAGTTCAGTGTACATTGCAAGCACAGTGTAAAAAAGTAAATGTAAAAAGCACAATGTAAAAACATGCAAACGAATTAACTAGGTAAAATTTATTTTTAAAATATTAAAGTAAACATGTTGACAACCTGTAAAATCCTTAGGACTATAGACTGATTGAAAATAGTGATATTTATTGGAGATAGCTCATTGACTTACAAGTCTTACAAATCTTCGCAACAAGCAAAGATTTAAAAAGTTGAAATTATTAACTCTAACAACAGATGGCTCTTAATAACCTTTGTCACGTTAAGGTTATTAACCTTTGGGACCGTGTCTCAGGTCACATTCAGGAAATAATGTTTCAATTTCTGTCACACTGAATGGATGGTAAGTCTAATCCTTTGCATTCAGGTCTAAATATAACTAAAACATTCTTCTCATTCTTAACAAATCCATTGATTTTTTTAAAAGGGAGGAATACTTTTAGTACAAATATAATTTGAAGCTCACTGTGTGCATTTGATACAGTTTAGGAACTTCCAACCACATACACAGATGCTATAGCAAATATTTGTAGAGGGTCCAAAGAGAATCCGCTGCTGCAGGGAAAAGAGTTCAGTGCTATAAGTTCTGATCACAGCATCCACCATACAGCATAAAAAGGAGAATGTGTATGGAAGGCCAACAGACACAGAGACTGACTATAATAAAATAGTTATATACTTAGTTATATAATAAAATAGTTATACTTGCTTATACTAGCAATTTATTCCTCTTGTTTAATCACTAACATACTTTTTTTTCCTTTGTGGCCTAGGAAAATATGATTTTTTTTCATACGAAAATATGAGAATTCCACCATGAAATTTACATCTTGGAATATGTCCCTTTCACTACCATGAAATTTTCCACTGTTCCCACTGAGAATAAAATAACATCTCAGTGACATAGAAGTCTATTTCTTGCAAAGAAAATGAATAGCAGAACATTATTGACAGTATATTTCTCTTTTTGAAATTTAATAGCTAGAAACAAGGAGTATTCTTACAAACACTGAATTAGAAAATTCTCCCTGGCTCACAGCAAAAGCATCCAATTTATAAAAAAATCTCACCAAACTAAATACTTTCCAGGCTCAGATAAAAGGATCATCAACCTTTTGATGGACTTGCCTTCATTTTTTTTATTGTAGAGGTATTTAATGGCTTCATCACATGATAGCATTGGTCAGAAATCACACATCTTTTCAGTCCTGCGTTACGTAGCCATAGACACAGTTGTTGGACAAAATCTACAGCACAGATTAGACCTGAAACACTGGTGTTGTGATCTAAACTTCACCTCATACATGCAGACATACAAGTAGTTATTCAAAACCAGAGCAATGTCATGGGCAACTTGCTCTAGCTGGCCCAGTTCTGAGTAGGGGCATTGGACTTGACAATCCAGAGGTCCTTTCCAGCCTCAATTATCTTGCAATTCAATGACGGGGTGATGACTGAAGCCAGACCAACGAGTCAGCGGTAACTTTCCTAAACTCTAATTCAAGGCTGTTTGGGCTATTAGCAGAAAAAATGAGGCAAGAATTGAGATCAGGGTAGAAACTTGAAGAACAGAGTGGGAAGCCAAAAAGGAAGGGGGAGAGTTCCAGAGACCGGAGGTGGCAGAGATGTGGGAGATACTTCAACATAATCTTTCAACCATGTGTGACCCCTTTCATGGTCATGCTTGGCTTACAACTCCATTCCTGAGGACAGCCAGGAAAAAACCCATTAATAGCACGGAGTAGTTTCCACCTCCCCAAAGAATGATAGCCCTCTCTGGCTGACCTCTGCAATAGGCTTGTCAGCCAGAACAGAGCTCCATGCACTCAACCTGCGTCTTAGTGTTGTGCTCCTTCCCTAAGAGGTATGCTCATTGGAGTCCCCAGATGCCATTCTCAACAGCCCGATTGCCTAATATGGTTCTCTCTTGAGGCATTGTCAGAGGAGCTGGCAGTGGAGAAAGTGGTACCTCCAGCACGCGCTCCTTAGCCCCTTGGGAAAGAGTTGTTCTTCACTGTGTTGTAAATGATGCGCCTTGAGCTACAGAGGAAAGAGGCTGTTGAAGGTCCAGTTACCACTGGATTGAAATCATAATGTCAACCAGGCCTTTTACTTAGCAACTAAAGTCAACTTCTCTTTCACAGTTTCTAAGACATAAGGTAATGAATGGTGTCCTCTTTGCAGTTCTTCATTTAAGAAGCCAAGAATGTTGTATTTCAGTAGTTTGCATCATGCTAAACACAGACCTTGGTCATTCATTGGCTGTGAAAGTTGTAAAGAAGAATAATCAATTTAGCAGTCCTTTCTATATGCCTACTGAGAAAGGCCAGTATATTAAGAAGTGTAGTTAGAGAATAAAGTGAAAGCACAACTGCCACTTAGATAACGTCTCCAGAAATGCTTTCATACCTCAGCCATGTCATGAGATGTATCCAGGATCCAGTTTGACATAGGATATGAGCACTTAGAGCCAAGACATTTTTATTTGTGATTTATAGTTATACATGCACACATACACTCTAGAAAATCAGCAGGAGATGCAACTTGACCCAATACCAACAATTTTCCATCACTCTTCCACATTTACTATACTCAGTTTTTCAGATAAGAGTAAAATCTCTTGCTATGCATATAGATAACTAAGCTTTAAAAAGTTCCCCAAGATTACCCAGGTGCTAAAGTTATGGAAATGCTGGGGGTATCATTGTTTAAAATTTTGATTCCATTTTAGGCCTGGCTGCACTGACGTCTGACTGCCAATAATTACAAGAAGCTTTGGCAGGAAACCGTCAGGGTGCTTATGTGTGATGCCCAGTTTTCAAGGGCTCTAAATTCTCATTTTCACTGGCTTCTGTGACACTAACAAGCATAGAAACTCCCTGACATCATATATATTAATTTTCACATTGGGGTGTAAACATGACAAGGCATGCTGACAGTTCTAAAACAGTCCTTAGGTCCTACTCTACTGCTGGGCTGGGAACAAAGTATTCTGGAGATTTGCAGTTCAGACCATTTGAGAGCTGTATGTTATCAGCAAGCAAATGGGGAAAGTGGTCTGGCTGAACAACTCTTCTCATCTTGCAACTCTGTACTCTTGACCAGGCTTGTTTTGGGTAGGGTTAGGAACTCTCAATGATTTTTTTTTTCCCCTTGGGTGAAGGAAATGACCTTGAGCATTAAATCAGGGCTTGCACAAAGTCTAAAGATAGCATTGCACCATCACCGGGTTGGATCATTCACAAGAGGGAGGAGAAAAGTCTCCTGCACTAATTTCTCCCTGAAGTCAGATATAGGTTGATTGCAACCCAGCAAAGACTCTGGTCTGAACAGCCAAGGGATTCACGATCTCCCCCAGTCTGACCAGAGGGCTTACTCCCATTTACCTGAAAGGGAAACCAGGACTAGAGCTGCATCATCATTGATAAAGGTATGATATCTGTCTTAACAGCAGCATACTGAAGTGACTTTCATATGTCAAAGAGCACGAGGATGGTCACTTAATGCTTTTTGCCTCAAAGACCTGTCAACTTGTGTCAAATTTAAGTAGGTGGATTAAGCTTGCGGACATAGCCTCAAGGGATCAGACCAATATAACTATTACGTAGACATTCCTGAAATGCTGACTCTGCTAGTCAGTCAAAAATAGACAAAATGCTCGTTTGGGGAGAGAACATGGCTCACCCTAGCCCTTGTGCAGTTGTCACGTGTAAGGATTCTCCCCTGTGCATGGCCCCTACAAGACACGAGAACTGCAGTTGTGGCACATGGCTTTCTCCTGGGGTCTATGCTCCACTGAAATAGGTGGGTAGGGAAGGACCAAGAATGTGGAACAGTTGCTTGATGGACCTCATGTCCAGAGCATCAGCAGAGAAAAGCAGTAAAGCTTCTTCTTTTTGTTTTTACTTTCTCTGCAAAAAAAAAAAAAAAGGACTCTGAAGAAGAAAAATGGCTCCAATCATTTGCTCATTTTTTATGGGTCACTTCACCTGGGCCAATATACAGTGGCATCAGTGATGCAATTTAAAGCCATAGTGTCATCTTTTGGAAGAAAACAACTTGCTCAACAGACTATAGAGATTACCAGAGCATGATGAGTATTTAATTGGGAAACAATACTGTTAACAGATCCCAGATGAAATGAGCAGGGAAACAGTGGGCTTGATTCAAAGTCATTTGTAATCAATAAATGCACTCAGTTGTACTTAAATTGAGGTAAATTATCAATAAAGAGCAGAATACTTAACACTCTGCAAGACCTGAGCACAATGATGTAGACATGGTCTGCCCTCTGCCTCATGAGTCTCAGTTCTCAACTAAGAAATAATCTGATTTGTGTGCAATTTCTGCAGACATTTCCTAATATAAGTGGAAGCAGGGAACTATAATACTAGCTGAAATTATTACCTTTTTAATGAGTATCCATAAACATTTTCTATATTACTTTTAAAAAAAGCTGCAGAAAGTATTCTAAACAGATTTCATTTCTAGGTCCTGAGACCGAAAGTCTTTCTAAAGAACTGAAGTGAATAAGCAGTAGTGCTCTGGTGGCCACGTAGATGACTATTATTGTGGCCAACAGTGTGATGGAGCCAGACCAATAAACTTATTAATGTATTTCTACTTTCTGTTTCCACTTGTAATGATGGTGTAAACAGATGAGCCTGTCTGTTTTAGCTCACTGTGACTGTTCCTGGTTACGACACTAAATCACCAATCTTAGGTTAAATACTGTCTCTTACTGCAACAAATGAATAGATCAGCATGATCACTGAAGGTGAAATTATTTATTTATTCCAATAGTTAAAAGCATCATAATCCAGCGATGCATCTTCTGGTTGGGGCCTGAAAAGAAATTAACTTAATATAGAATTTGCTTAAAAGTTTAGTTTTGTGTATGATAAAAATTCAAAACTGTTCCTAATGAATTTCATCTCGTAGGAAAAAAGCAAAACCAAGGATAATAATTATTCCCAGCATATAATCTCACCTAAAATACTCCCATTTCAGGAATAATCTAAATATTTCCAACTATAGAGGACTTTAGGGGCCGCAGAATTCGATCAAACCATTGCATGATAAATGAAGAATGCTTCCTGACTTAGGAACTGATAAATTGCATCAACATTTGGAAAAAAAGCCTAATAACAATGTGGAGCAGATTAGACACAAAAGAAATAGTTTATAGATCCACTTGAAGAGCTGCAGTGTAATTGAGGACTCCAAATTTTGCCTTCATTGCCGTCCATAGTTACAAAAGTGCACAAAACCATCATTGCTTGTTTAGTGTGTTTTCCTTGCAGTTCCCATTTTCCTGAAATAATGCTATTAAAGCATATCTGATCATCTGTAAGCTTCCAGGTTTTTCTCATTTCCTTTAAGAACTTTGCTTTCATATAGGAGTTAATCTCTAAAGAATGCTGTAACTATGAACTTGATCAAAAGCAATTTCTTTAGTAAAATGTATTTTTACACACCCATACTAAGCCTGTGCAGGTAGACTGCCACTAAAGGAATATGTCACCCATGCATTAAGGCACTCATATTTAATTTCTGGTAGATAGGAGGCCGTCATCAGCAGTCAGCACCCTCATCAGATGGTGCAAGGCTTCCTTGGCAGTCTTGGAGTTGCGTATGTACTGTAATTGGAACTAGAAGGCTGCCAAGCATTGACAGTATTTAAAAGAGATAAATAAAACTAAAGTTGGTAACTTTAGTCTAGTTATCAAGTTCCCATGCTTTCTCAAACTCTTTTTTAACCTGCTCAGCCTACAAAGCACCAACATGGAGTAAGTAAAATCCATTTCCAGTTCCAGTGTCTTTTTCTTACCTTAGTTTATATCACATAAATTAATCTATAAAAATTCATTCATGATCATTTGTGCATCCAAGAGAAAAATTAATATTGATGCTTGTGTCTTACAGATCACAGACAGTGATTATAGCAGTGGAGTACAGCTTGAGGGCCACACTTAGTCGAGATTTTTTAGTAATTTCTTTTCCATTGAGCTTTTTGTAATTTCAGTTTTCTAACTTATTTAAAAAAAACAAACTTCCAAAAGTGAAATTCAGGATCTCATCTATTCTGCAAAATATAGTAGGCAAAATTTTGCTGGTTACACCACCTACATGGCAAAAGGATTTTGCTGAAATAAGTTATAGTGTTTACCAAAGTGAATTGTGATGATAAGGTAATTCAATTTGCCATCATAACTGTACCCTTACAGGAAGGCTTTGTCAGCATAGCTATACCTGCAAAGCTATTGAAAAAATTCTCCAGGCTTGAATTTGTTTGTGGCTGAATTGATCTATCTTTTATTTTATTTATCTCGATGTGTCAAATTTTATTTCCATGTCTGGAAATAAAAATGTTTTGATTTGGACTATCATTGCAAAACTTAAAATGAGGTGTATGCAATCCTAAATGTTACTTAAAAAATTATTAGTAGACATTTTCCCAGTAGCAGACATTTGCACAGTGAAAAATGTGGAAATTCCACCCTGAGTCAGTTTCATCTTACACGTGGCAGCTTAATTATTGTCTCAAAGTTTCACGTATTATGGTACCATCTCAGTTTACATACCCTCGATTTAAAGTAAGTCTGAAATGATCCCCTGCTCCTGAAATTCTGTATTCTTCACCTTCCTGTTCTCAATCACCTGAGCTGTTCTTTTATGTTGCTCCACATACTGCATGGTGGTGACTCCATTTAAACTGAGGAAAGGGAAGACTGGCTGTGTAAATATTGTCAACCAGATGGGTGCTTGTGACTAAAGAACAGAAACACCATTCCTATTTTTGTGTAAAACCAACAATAAATCAGTCCTGAAATACCTGATCTGGACTTCTCAGCTTCACAGATTCACCTCTACAGTTTCAAAAGCCTTAGCTCTGCTTAGTCTCAGTCTTAGCACAGAATTCTGTCTTCTGCTGCCTTAAAAAAAGAGCTGTAGGTGTGGTGGAAGCCCTGCAGAATCACTCCTGATACACTATAGTTCAGCTATGGGCAACCACTCTGCCTTTTTTTACGTTATGTATTATGTATTTTTTTACGTTATGTATTGAAAGGTGAACAGATTCGCGCTATCCATCTAAACCTGTATTTGATAACGACCCGTAAGGGGCGCTGCAGTCTCACAGTATTGCCTGTGTCCCCCTCACTGCTGTCCGGATTCCTAGCCTCCGGTATAACTCCAGAGAGGATCCAGACCAGGTCTGATTCTTGTCTTCGGGTTACAAATTAGTGATCTGACTCAAGGGCCAAAATTCAGCGATCTGTATCTTAGTGTTTCCTGGGACAAAACTCTACTGTGGTAGAGAGGCAGGTTTTGTTAATTCCAATGTTCAGGAAACAGTCTTATGCATAAACCCAAAATGTATGAACACAGCATAGTTTGTACATTCTTAGATTCATTAAATACTATGACACATTTTAATGTGTGAAATTGCCTGCAATACAATATATTTTTTTTTGGTAGTGAGTGCTAATGAGAAATCAACCCTTCAAAACATCTCCCAGCCCAGTAAAATTCATGTTTTTTTAATAAAATCTAATTAATCTTTGTTATGTATTTATTTAAATAAATTAATTCACTCATCAGAAAATATTGATTCTGTGTAAAAAAGTATGGCAATAGACTTTATTCACAGTTTACCCATCCTTCCTTGCAATAGTTTATTAAGAATTTTTCTCTGGAAGTAAATATTTTCTTTTAGTTCAAGGTATTACCTAGGGAAAAATGAAAGCAAAAGACACCACAATATGATACGAGAGAGCAGTACACTGAGTAATGCTAACTTCCTTTCTGAAAGCAAAAAATTTAATAATGTGGGCCAGGTTATTGTGTTAAAAGCCTCATAAAGCAAAGAATTGCTGGTCAGGAATGACAGTAATCTATCCTTCAAATTTAACAATATATTTTCAATGACATTTCTAATTATAGGAAAAAAGTCAACAAAAAGTTGAAAGGGCAGTGATTTCAAGAGATGAGTACTTAACCAGTGAAGAACTTCCTTTCAGATTGTCCAGATAATTTCCAAACCAGCTCAGGAAACATTTTCCTAGTTTAGAAAAAAAGTCTTCACTATTGCTCAGCTGAAGTCACAACACTGTTGTTTTGCTATGATATTCTGAAATATTTCACACTGAATCAAGGAAATCAATTACAGTATTGTTTTATGGAAATTACAATATGGACCCTATGCTCTGCATAATTGGAGTGAGTTCCCACAAAACACCACATGAGCATATTCAGGTTAGTCCTGGAGCCACGTGAGGATGCATAGATAGGGGGAAATCATTTAATTTAGGGAGTTTGACTCTTAGGGGAAAACGAATGCATCAGCATAAAGCTGCGGTGACATGAATTTATGCAGTCTAAATTATTCCAGCAAATTACAAGGAAAGATTTAAGATGCTCTTAGGTTTCATTTTAACCATATTTCACACTAAAAGTTTTCCGCAATTTAAAATGAAAGTGGTACTCCCATTTCATAGTTTTTAAATGTCAACTTGTCCTTGAGAATCAGGGCAAACCAAAATGTTTACCTGTTGGGATTTCCGAAGGACTGAATTTAATCAGCTTGTTATCATCTCTTTGTCAAAGTAAGATGTACTGCAACTGTGTCTAAAGTCTGTCATGACTGTGTCCAAGTACCAAATAAGAAAAGCATTTCTTCAAGTCTATTTGACAGTGGGTGACAGATAATTTGATACTCTGTGATCTTTTGAAGAAGGAAGAATCTTCTCAGGCTTCCTTCAGATAAAAGCACCCTCTTGTCACCTGCACTTCAGTATTCAGCCTCCTCTTGAGAGACAATGATGTCTTACAGAACGAGATTGTAATGAAGAACCCTGAAAAAGGACTGTCAGGTGCGTAATGATTAGAGATCATTTGAAGTACCTAATCACTAATGATACATGACTTATGTCAACCTGAACCTTTCACCCAATGCTAATTATCAGTCAACAGTGTTGTGGAAAATAAACCCCTCAAGATGAAAAAGAAAGTAGTAGCATCCACTTTCTTAGTTTGCTAAGGGTAAGTCATATGTATTGGCTACAAAATTCTGGGGTGCTACTTTTTGTGAGTGCTGATGTTGCAGTAAATGACAGCCAAAAATGATTTGCAACTAAGTCTGGAGAAGAATTTTTTTAAAAAAACCAAACATAACTGCCAATGCAGGAAAGATTTGTATCAGATTTGCAGTATTGTTGATTTGAAACTAAAAGAATGAGAAGTTACCTTAAAACTCAGAAACTTATTTAATGAGAATTCTATCTACTGACTTTAGGAGTTTCTGGCATATAAATATTTTTTTGCTGCTCAGATGTGTGGAATTCAGCACTGCATTGAAAAACCTTTAAGAGTATATTGCACATGTGGAAAGAATAGGACAAATTTAGGAGATTTAAGGTCTCAGAAACCTATGGCACTAGGCAAATCTTTGGTGGATCATGCAGTGATATTTATGTACATGAAAGTCACGTATGCCCCTTTGTGGGTTTTAGTCATACATCACTCTGTTTTAATAATACTGTTACATTTTATACCTCTCAATTTCATTCTGCAGCAGTGAAGGTAATTGTGAGAATTAAGAGCCTTCACTTAAAAAAAATCACTTAACTTTTACCTTTAGGAAAAACACCACAGCAGGATGTTTGCAGACAAACTGTAAGCGTTTGAATGAGTAATATGTATAAAAGAAAGCGCTTAGAAAGCATGACAGTAAAATGCATTTAAGATGCTATTGTGAATAACAGTCACAACTCACTGAAAATGCTTTCTCTCCAGCTAAAAAAGCTGTTGGGTAAGAGACAAAACTTCATTGCAAAACAAGTAAATGCAAAACAAGGGCAAAGAAAAAGGGGCAGAGGACAGAGGTCAGATTTCCCCTTTAAAAATAGGGCTAAGGAAAGCTTAGATGAAAGATTAGTAAGGCTGGAGGGAATGCCATGGAAAAAATGTCATCAGGCATCTGACCCTCTGTGCCTTCACTGGAGTCTGCATCTGTGGAGGAGTGGCAGTCATAGCCTCCATTGGTATTATGCTTCTCTTTGGGACTAAAATAAGGTTTTTGGCCTAGATACTATGTTCTTATAAAAACAGAAGATACCAAATGTGCTACAGTGTGTATATGTATCTACGTGACTATCACAGCACGAGACCTAGAAACTATTAGTAAGTGAATTACTCCATCTGCATGGCATTTCTCTTGTGACTGTTCCTAGATATCTGTAGCCACAGATATTCTCCACATCACCAGGGATATTTTCTGTAATTTTGGTAGGAATAATGCTTAAGAGGTACTGGGAATTAATAAAACTGTTGAAAAAGGGCAGAAATGCAATGCTGAGTATATTCAGATTTGCAAACCTTTTGAAATGTTTTGTTTCAGGTCAGAAAACATTGTAAGGCCTTACCCCACTAGCACAATAAGCTCAGAATAATAAGAGGAAGTATATCTTCCTTCTGGAAGAGTTGAAACTAGTGCTAGGGACAATAATTTGCGCATTTCTCTTGCAGAGAAAGGATCTCATGGCAGAAAGTTATGAAAATGAACACAAAAATACCCAAAGGTTGGAATTCAACAACTATGTCTTGCTACTCTTTCTAGCCATTAGCACACTGGATCAGGTGATTATCAAAGTGTAAGACCTAACCCATCAGCTGAAGCAGTAAGATTTTCATTTCGTGTATCCCTCACTTTTAGCTGCACCTGTGTTCAATTTAACTTCAACACAGCCACAGAGCTATGAGAGAAGACAAAATCTGGAATAGGCTTTCAGATTGGGTTTGCATGCTGGCTGAGCAAATCACGTTTCCTGATGAACAAAAAAATAACTGTTTGAACTGGTTTGTGAGTTATTTTTGCTCAGCCCCTACCTAATGTGTTCGATCCAGTCAGCCCGATAACAAGAAGCTGAGCAATTGTGTCTGCAATTTATGTTTATGAACACAGAGCTAAGATTTGTAAAGAGAAATCTGTATGAGAAGGGAATCTTCATTTGTGTCTTTGTATGACTGCAGCCTACTCTTGGCAGTTATAACCAAAACCAGGAAATTATTCTGAGCCTGCAAAGTGAAGAGTGTGTATTTTAATACAGATCCCTCTCAGGAAGGATCATGGCACTACTGAACAACGCTTTCAGATGCTCATTAAAAACACCATTTGATCCTACGGGGAATTAAATTAGAATGGAGCTTTTTTGTAACAATCACCTGATCAAAATAACTTGCTGGAGCCATCATATATATGGACAACTGCTCTAAGAAGTAGATCATATGTTATTTTCAATTAGTAGTACAGCCAGCGGGTAGCAAATTATGTAAGAAATGTTTCTCCAGGGAGGGGAGAGTAATGACTCTGTTGAATATGTTCCATTGCTGCAAGGTACAGCAACACTCTCTTCTTGCTGCTGCATCTGTATGATTTTTGGGAACATGGAGATGGGACATGCGGGTGGGGGACATGGGTCTAAACTGCTGAATGAGTCAAACTGCCATCTCCCACATCCTACAACTCCCTGAAACTGCATGGAAGTCACATGCACTGTCTGACTGGCAAGTTATCGTATTTGTGAGGGTCTTTCCTGAAGCAAACAACTTGATGGTGAATTTTTCAAAATTTTGGATCTTTTCTGAGTCTGTCCTATTTGACTTCTGGTTCAACAACCTTCCAACACCGCACCAGTAGGTCTAATGTCCTAAATTAGAATCATAGAACGTTCTGGTTGGAAAAGACCTCTGAGATCATCAAGTCCAACTGTACCTGTCCCCTTACTAAACCATGTCCCGAAGAAACTCATCTATCCACCTTCTACACACCTCCTAGGATGGTAACTCAACTAACTCCCAGGGAAGCCCGTTTCAATGCCTGACTACTCTTTAAGTGAAGAAATTTTTCCTGATGTCTAATATGAACCTCTCCTGGCACAATTTATGGCCATTTCCTCTCATCCTATCACCTGTCACTTGCAAGAAGAGACCAACACCCACTTCACAACAACCTCCTTTCAGGTAGTTGTAGGCAGTGATGAGGTCTCCCCTCAGCCTCCTTTTCTTTAAGCTAAACAATCCCAGTTCCCTCAGCTGCTCCTCTTAGGACTTGTTCTCCAGCCCCTTCATTAGCCTCGTTGCTCTTCTCTGGATGCACTCCAACACCTCAATGTCCTTCTTGTAGTGGGGGGCCCAGAACTGAACATAGTACTCAAAGGGCGGCCTTACCAGTGCCGAGTACAGGGGCACAATCACCTCCCTTGTCCTTGGCCAGCAGGCCACACTGTTTTTATACAGGCCAAGATGCCATTGGCACTCTTGGCCACCTGGACACGCTGCTGGCTCATGTTCAGCCGGCTGTCAACCAACACCTCCAGGTCCTTCTCCTCCAGGCAGCTCTCCAGCCATTCTTCCTCAAGCCTGTAACGCTGCAGGGGGTTGTTGTGTCCCAAGTGAAGAACTCTGCACTTGGTCTTGTTAAACCTCATCCCGTTGGTCTCAGCCCATCGATCCAACCTGTCCAGATCCCTCTGCAGTGCCTCCTTTTGTCAAGCAGATCAACACTGCCACCCAACTTGGTGTCATCTGCAAACTTGCTAAGGGTGTACTCAAGCCCTTCTAGATCATTAATAAAGATATTGAACAGGATTGGACCCAGCACTGAACCCTGGGGAACACTACTCATGACCGGCCTCCAACTGGATTTAACTCCATTTACCACCATCCTCTGGGCCCGGCCATCCAGCCTCGGGTTCTTCTCTGACAGGCAGCTCTCCAGTCAGTCTTCCCCAATAACCTATATCTAGCACTAGCAGAGAGCAGGTCACGCAGCATCTCAGTATTATGACTCCTAATACTACCATCGCTAACTGCAGCTAAGGCAGGAGGTTATTATGGCACTTCGAACTGATACACATAGAGATACTTGGCCAAGCAGTAGAGGATTGTGGGTGTGATTGGTCTTCTTCAGAAGAGACAGTTCTAAGCAGTGTGGATGTCAGACATCATGCATCGCGTAGCCTAGGTCCCACTGACTGCTCCATGGGTATGCCATTAGCTACACAGACATGAGTAATGGAGAAGGGAAGCCAGAAAGAAATTACTCCATTTTGTCGATGTTGCATTTTTAAGGTTCTGAGAGGTCTCTGAGCAGAAATCTATCTTAATACTTCTTGAATACACAGTAAGCTTCTTTCTGTCCCTACAGCATCTCAGGAACTGGAGAAGATTGACTGAAGATTCTACCAAAGCATACTCACTAGAGGGCTTTCTAGAACATAAAATCCTGTTGACACAGAACTGGATTTTTATTCTAATTCATTCTCTTTTGTAAGCATCTTCATCTTGGTTGAACCACCTGCTAGTTCAGTGAGCACTAGGAGCTCTATTAAGCTAGAGCAGAAAGGAAGAAGAGGAATCAATATTGATTTGAACAGGAAGGTAATTCTCTATGTTTTTTAATTGATGGAAAAAAAGGAGTTCAGTTTTGAGTTGATTTAAACACTCAGCTTAACCATGGAATAAAATATAATGACTCCTTATAAAAAAATAAAGCAAGTAAAACCATCTGGATCTCCCAAATAAAAAAAAATTCTAGTAGCATCTTTCTTTTTTAAAAATATATTTTTTATTATTGCACGCAGCAGATTACAAGAGGGTGCAGTCTCTTCCACACAAGGGAATCTGGGCCTAAAATACTGCCTCTCATATTGAGGAAGAGCACCTGAGTATCACACGCAGATAATGCTGGAGTGGAATGCTCTTCTTTGTCTTCTTATGAAACTGCCTATTGCAGAAAAACCTGAACGACTAATTGAACAAATTATGGAGAATGACTCTACAAACTTATTGTTAAGGTACTCACTCAGGAAAAAAAGGCATACACGTGGATGTGTCTATGGTGTGAGCTAGGAGTCCGAGCTACCATTATAATCAATGTAATTAGATTTTATTCTCCATAAAATAGCTGCTTATGGCTCAATCAATTTTCTTTGGATCCCATTAGCATACCCTTCTGGTTTCTAGCTGCTGCTCGAGGGTGTTGCAGATCTCCTATAAGTCCTGAGTCATATCTGCCAACCCAAAAGAGGTATTCTGTGTATCCCAGAGTGTCTCACATGGCAATAGGCACCTATGTTTAGGCAACTGCTGGCTGGTCAGCTGAACATCAGTCTGGATTCCATTGACAGTCATGAGCTGCTGTCCATGACTTCAGTGGGAGCAGGGACACCTGGTTCACTTGCATACACTTCCATTTGGGTATCTGGTTCCTAACCCAGAGATTTTCTCTGGCAGTGTAAAGACCATCAAGATTTTTATACAGTTGTGAACGTATCAAAATTCTCAGTGAACTTAGACATTTATGTTAGATCAGTCATCTCTTCTCTAACTCTGAAAACACCAACAACTCATCAAAGCAAAATAATAAAATCTCCCAGTGGTTGTAAGGTGCATCAAAATTCCCTGGTGGATGATAGAAAAAAGGCTTCAAGCATTGGTTCTTTAACAATAGTAAAAAAAAAGAAATTGGTTTTTTTTGGAGTCTTCAGAAGTAGCACTACAGTTGTGATTGAGAGCAGGAAGAGAGATCTCAATGGTAAAAGAAGGGGCTGTTTCTCAGCCACACAGTTCCTCAGACTCAAGAAATAAAACTGCTTGCTATGGGACTGAGAAAACTCTACAACTGAAGTCCGTGATTTTAATCATTGGACTTCTCCTTTATCTTACAAAAGCCATATTATTGTCTGGACAAGGACAACAGTTTTTCCTCACTCTGGAGCAATTATTAAATTGGGTCCTCTAATTTAGCGGCATTTCTGCATTTTTCCCCAGTGAGAACTCTTCTATTTGTCCCTCTCCCAAGGGAAATATCCCCAGGTAATTTATTTTCAAACTTCTTTGAAAGGAATCTTCTGGATGTCTCCTCACAAAACATGAAATATGTCAATCAACATATTTTTGAAGGACATATTAGTGTGTGACAGCTACTAAAGATTTGAAAACTGAATTGTCCCAAGATCTCTCTGCTAATTTTTTGCTATGTGACCATTGACCTTCCCGTCTTGTTTGGTAGATCCCTGAAACGAATAAGAAACTCATCCAGTTCAGTTTTACATGGAACAGAAGGGTACTGTAGCATGGCTGTTTTGTTTTTTTTTTTTTTTTACAGCTCTCCTAAAGTGATATATTTAGGAGGTATGAGGGGAAAGAACTGGGCAGTCCTTTATTTATCTTCCCAACAGGTGCAGCATAGGGAGGCACAAAGGCACCATTTGCTAATTTCAGTTTTGCCAAGTACAAAGCACCTTCTGGTCTGCTGAAAGACCATTCCCTGCTTTCCTACTAAACAAAATGATTTTTTTAATTTAGTGTGACCTTATTAAATATTTTTCCTGTGCATAGATGCACTGCTTTTTGCACAAAATGCAGGAGCTTTTCAACTCAAGTGAGAATGACAGTAAATCATATCAATCTTGCATTATTCACCCACACTAGTGTTAAAATCAATGTATTGTATAAGAAAAAATAAATCAAGGCAGTTCCTTCAGTTTACACCATAATAAAGCAAGACATAAAAACTCCAGAATAAATCAAGTTTGGGGAGTTTTCTTTGCTAGTGTAGGATTTTTTCAATCAAATTAATCTTATTGGAAAAGTAGTCTTGAACTTAGGAATGGTGGAAGTGGAAGGTCAAAGAATAAATCTGAGATGCTCTGGTATCTCAGAAGGAAGTGTGGGAGCAACACTTTCAAATTAGCTATAGGAGGGTAAAAGCAGTCTAAGAACAAAATTCCCAGCATGCAACAAGATCTATGCAGGAGGATGTTGCTCTATAGGGCTGGGGATTGGAGCAGGGCCCACCCTAATGGATCTAATTACAACATTTAGGTGTAAGTTTGCTTTCCATGTGTGAGGGCTTCGAATTTATTAGCAAGAGGTGATGAAGAGAAACTTTCTAAAGAATTGAAGGGGAAAATAAGTTAAGGGGTTAGGGTTTCCTCCTCCCCTCACCCACCAAAATTAATTTACCTCTGACTTTAATACAGTGCTTGTAAATGATATATATCACCTGACTTTGAGTGTGATTTGGCTCCAAGACTGAAGGAAGTTAGAATGGGAATGCATTTTACAGTCAGTCCTGCGTAGGGGCAATGATGATGGCAGAAGATGGATGGCTGTATGCTTCTTTTTTGCCTGACTGAAGCATGTATCTGTGCACCAAGGGCAGCAGTATCCAGTTTGGTGACATAACCAAATAATTATACAGCTCTCGTCTTCTGCATGGAAAGTACTTAGCAATATCATATAATGTTCATATGCTGGGTTCTTGAATTTTCAGGAAAAACGTCAATCAGCATTGTTAATTTTGACAGAAGCCAAATTCAAATACCGAAGCAGAATTTCCATTTAACTTCTTTTTCACATCTGAAGAATTGTCTAGCCTTGAAGATACAATGCGAAAAGAAGTCTTACTTTAGTTAACTTTTATCTAGCCTTGATACTGAGATTGATTTCCCACTGGAATGCTGCTCTACATGTCTACTTACAGGATTAATATGACCAGCTGTGATAAAGCTTATTTGACGATGCCTATTATCTCAATACACCTGACTGTGGTATTGATATTATAAATCTGATGCAAATATAGTTATAGAAAAATAGCATGATGAAACAAAACCAGTCATGTTTAAAGGCCAATAGAAGTAAAGGCTGTTTCAACTGGGCTTCTTCGGAGAGAAGAGTGCCACCATGTCTCTGAAGCAGCCTCCACTGATATGTTTGTTCTGCTTTCACAAATTGCTTGATGTTTTAGATTGTCCTTTTAACAAAACAGTATATGCACACAGTTTTCTTCACAACTCTGATATATCTATGTTGTTTATAGATCAAAAAAAGGTCTACTAAAACACTGTCTAAAGTAGACACACTGATTTTGATTCCTTGCCAGTATACGGATGCTCCAGGCAGTATTCACACAGATCTTGCAAACCCTTAGAAAGTGAAGCTGGCAGACTGTTAATAAACGCTTTGGCTTAAAATTTGGAATGGTCATTTAACTCATGGCCATGAGTTATTTCCTAGATTGGGGAGAATAAATAAGGCAAATTTACAGAGCTGCCTACCGGGGACTGACTTGCACCTGTCCTTGTGGGATGTTGCCCACAAATAGTTTGAAACTATTGCTCTTGAGGGACTTGGCACGTACACAAAACCATGTCCAAATGCCATGGGCTGTGACAGTTTAAGAGGGCACTTAATTAACGGGCAGCTCTTATTATGAATATCGGTTAAAGAAAAAGGGGGAGAGGAAAGGTTGAGTGATTACAGTAAATTAAAGGAAGTCATTATATGAGGGAGGGTTATTTTGTTAGTCTTCAGGAAAACTAAAAGCTGTGAAATTTAAATGCACTGGTAAAGGTCTCTAGGGTAACAGCCCTATCCTTGTCATCCACTGGGATCAGTTAACCCATAGATGTAGTCTTCAATTTGTGAATATAGGATTTTAAACAGGCCAAGACAAAACTATCTTACAATGACATGACCATACACGCCAAGGAATCCGCAGCTGATGTAATATATAAGACTTCGACTTTTAAGGAGTAAAATAATTCCTTAAATCATCCATTGTGGAAGTCTTTTTCCACAGTGACAAATTCCATTAGGCTGAAGTGCACCAGCAACCTTCTCTAAGCTGACTAATGTCTTTAATACAGTGATCCTATTTGTTAAGAGCACATTGTGAGGCTCCACTCTCACCAAGTCAGGAAATTTCTCACTTTGGTAATCTAATAATCTTAAAATAACTCAAAGAGCATTTGGTCTGAAAAAACCTTGCTACAGCACTGCCTCTGAAACATTTAGCTATGTATCTCAGAAGCTGCAGTCATAACAATATGCAAAGCTGACGCTTTCCTAACATTTAAGTTTCTTAACATTTTCTGATTTCTCAGCTGCTTGCTCTTGTGTGTGCTGTTTTTAACTGGCAGGACCAAAGAGAATAAGCATTGGATCATGGATGTAGATTTCTTCTTTTGGAAATGTCAGAAGAATGCTCCCTAGGTGTCCACATGATGCAGAAACCTTGAGCCTCCTTTATTTTCTCTGCTTTCTATTGTAGTCTGCCAACAAGTTTTCCAAAGGTTTCTCAGATGGTTCCTCCAGTGATATATTCCAGAATTTAGTCAGTCCAAGGTTCACCTTCATTAATCAATTAACCTCAATCCTTGGAAATTACCTCAAGAACAGTCATTTGATTGGCATATGAGGTCCTGAATTCTTGTGGGTAGAGCTCGTACTAGTTGTACCAGTGGTATGGTACTTTTATTGATACTAAACCTCCTACCGCTGAGGTAGTAAGTACTTGTACCTATTATACAAGTACTACCACCAGCTCAGGTGTGTTCTTGATTAACAAAAAATCTTTAGGAAGCAGCTAATATATCAAGTTCAATAAGATAAACCTGTTGTCACCATGATACTGGCTGCATTTAAGACGGATGCGATGAGGAATAACTAGAGTACAACCTGTACATTTCACTTTTCCAGAGGTCACTACTTATTGTGAAATGTAGCTCTATTAGGACAGAGCATTTCAATATTTTTAAACTTCCTGAATACTGACTCATCAAAAATCACATTTATTCCACTGTCAATATAATGTTGTTGAGAGTTGCTAAACTTATTTTGTAACACAAACACGGAACTATATTTGTAATCAACTGCATTAACAAAATGTCTTTGAAACAACTGAATCTTAAACAGAGTAATAACTTTAGATACATCAGCTTCCTAAAAAAAATTTCTCCAAAGCACATGTCTTATGAAAGTGCAGAAATATTTTAGGGTTTTTTTTTTTGGTTGGCAGCCATAGAATGCATTCTGATTAAACTGTGTAATATCCAGTCAAATAACAGATCAAATAAAAAGGACACTTAATACACATGTAAATCATTTGAATTACAAATAAGACACTCTAGAAGGGGCTTGGCTCTAGGTTTGATATAGAGGATTAGGCTCTTGTATTAATACGTGCACTTGGTGTAGCTATTTTCAGAAGGATACTTCATCCATCATTGTCCCAAACACTAAGGAGGGCCAGTAAGTAAAACGATCGCATCAGTCTGTCAACACTACTTGGTTAAGCCTCGGTCGTGCAAAAAGTTTAGTTTTCATATACCTCGACCTGACAAGGTGCTGAAACTGCCTAACGCTTCTGATAGTTGCTCTGCTCTTGTCTTCCACAAATCCAGAAAATATTTCAAAGATGTTTAAAATAAAGCAAATACTATTCATAGGTCAGTGTTAAATCAAATGTACTCATTCAAATTGCACCAATGGGCCTATCTGATCTTTCAGAATTGGTGGGAAATAAATGCTTTTTAATGCTTTCTGTATTTTCCATAAAATTAGCTTTAAGATTAAACTCAGATTATATTTGAGAATTCATTATGGAACCTGTCTGTATACTTCCTGTTTGCCAAAACTTACACAGCATGTACAGTTTGCATATTTATGGCTTTGCAGAAGCTATGTGTATTGTCAATGCTAAATAATAAACAAATTCTTACTGTAATATTTTAATTTGAAAGAAGAATAAAATAAAGACTATAGAAGTAGTGTAACTATAAAAAGCTTATTTAGCTTAAATTTTCAAAATAGTAACAAATAAATTTTAGCTTTTAAAAATTTGTGAATTAATAGACTCTGAACATTTTACATCTGTTCGGACAGCCTGCAATAGACAATTCTGTATTTTGGTAGTAGACTGCGTACTCAGTTTCCTTGCTATGAACTTGATAGTATCACAAAAGGAGCCAGTATTACTACCTTTAACTATCCTTCTAAAATATAAAATAATGATTTAATGTAGTGTGACAAAATGTATCATTCCAGTTTGGCCTGTCCAGTAAAACTTACTACATTCTTCATGTAAGCATTAGTTATATAGAATATATTTTCATTAGTACATTAACACTCTTTCATGAACCCTTCCTTTCTATTCAATAACTTATAAAACTTTCTGAAAATCATATCAACATGCTGACTTTCTAAACCATAAGAAATGCTTGTTCCCTGTTTTCCAGAGTCTAGATGTCCTAGCTATAGAAAAACCACTAATTGCACTACAAAAATCCTGCAGTCTTTAAAAAGTTAATACAGTATTTGCCCAATAAAGTAATTTCTCAACATCTCTGCAAAGCCATAGTTTATTGTCTAAAGTAGTTGAAGACCAAAACAGTTTTGTGCTATACCCCTATCTGAAAGTAATTTCTTAGTTTAAAAGCATTGAAGATCTGTAATGATACAATGATGTTACAGGAGTCACACTCTTAGATATTATTTGTTGCTGAAATATGCAAGATGGGCTAAAAGGCGTTGTGTGTGTGTGCATGTACTCATAATTCCTGTAATTAAGAAAACTCCAGGTAATAGTTGTTATGCTTACCATCTTTCTTGGTGGGTTCCGGCATTGTTACAAGAATTCTTTATTCCCAGTGAGTTTCAGCCTTTCAGATGCAGTAGTAGCCCCAAGTCCAGCTGAGAGAGTATGCAGATCAGTATGACAAGCAGAGGGTAAGATGAATTCCTCTGCTTTATATACTGCGACTGAAATATCAATCAAAATAGCACCTCCTCTCTTTTCAATGCAAACACTTTGAAAATTGACAGTTATGGGAACCCCTCTCACATCTGTTGTCTGCAGCGTCTGCTCCCTTGGCTTTTGGAAGGAATCTCTGCTGCATTGCATGGGGCTGATGAGAACATCTATAACTTTCTAAATTCAGCTGCATTGCTTGCTCTCTGCGCCTCTCTCTGTAACATGCAGATACACATACTCACGCAGATAGAGAAAAAGTGCCATGTTATAGAAGAGCCCCTCCTACCTGCAGAGCTTATAGGAACTACCTGTGTCCATTTATGCCTTTTTTCTACAACAAGAAATAGGCAAATAAGTATAGCCAGCATGCCTTTAAAAGAAAGTGTTATGCAAAGATGAAGTGAGAAGTAGAGTACTTTGCAGTTTTAATGAAGAAAGGAAAGGATTATTGTGTTCATGCATGGAGCAGTGAAGACCCTTCATATCCTTCTTCTCTTTATATTTGCTATATTTTATTTGCTTCTTTCCCTGTAATCTCATAATCCTCATTTTGGCTTGGGTAGAGAATACACAGCTCCTTTCAGCACTGCTACCTCGTTAACTGGAGAGGTCACTGCTGAGAGATGAAATACTCTCTTTTCCAGTCATGCAGTCGTGAAATATTCTCCTTTCTAGTCATACAACACTCCTTGCCTTTGCCATACCAGGAAATCAGACAGAAGGAATGGAAATCCTGTCTATTGCACATGCCCTGAGCCACTAAACTAAGCCACTCGGCTGCCCTCCTATTAAACTTCTACTTAAACTACTAATATGCAGGCAATGCAAATGCAGGTCAAGTTAATCAAGGGGTACTAAGATTTATTTCCTTATGCCCTTTTAGGATTTTGAGAGAAAACTGTAGTGATTAGTGCAATAGATTAAAGGATCCTCAAGGGTTTCATGCTATTAAAACACATGTTCATGTAATTATCATATGTCAATCAGAACTAGGCTACTAGACAGACTGCTCCTTGTCTAAATACACCCAAATGTTATGGAAAACATATTTTACATCTTTGAGTAGGCGTTTGAGATGGAATAATGGTCATATGCCTGTACGTGCAGCTAATGCATTGTTTCTTCTACAATCTGTTGTTTTCTGGCTATTTAGCCTTTTAAAAGACAATTTATAAGGGGTGGGCATGTAATTTCTCTTTTAAGAGACCAGACTATCATCTGGGTTTTTCTACATTACTCATTGTGATGTTTTATTTTTTGACTGATTCATGTGCCTCTAAAATACAGAGAAAGGCAAGACTGCTGCCTACAAGAACATAAAGAAGGAATATTAAAGCTATTTTCTTCTTTTTTTTTCATATAACTATCTAGGTAAATCTCCTTATATGGTCAAAATAATTCCTGTCCTTGGAAAGCAAACAGACCACTACCCTGAACAGGTAACTGGGGATTTTGTCCTTCTATGTGGTATGGCGGCAGTGGGGTTTTGGTGCATGAACAGACCTAATAACATTGCAGAGAGAATTTTTTCTTGTTATCCTTTCTTTTACTCATATCCAGGCACTGTACACTGTGATGGCTGGAACAAGAATGGGATGAAGAACAACTGCAAATTCTCTCCATGAATTCTTAGTGGCTCCTAGTAAGATGTAAAGATGGTTTCCTTTGCATTTCACTTGTCATGTGCCAAGAGATGCTGAGAATTATGTGTCTGGAGAGTCCTATTAATACAAACAGGATTGAATATGTTCACAATCTAGCACTCAATGGGCTAGAGAGAACCTTCATTGCAATCTCATGGTGAAAAAGAATTGGAGGCCAGTGCATAATCTTAAAACCTTAAAGGGCTACCGTTACAGGAATAGGAAGAAGAATTTCAAGAAGACAAAATCTAACCCATAGACTGTTTTTACACTTCTAAATAAATCAGTATTTGAGACCACTTACTGGCCCAGAGGCCAAGTGAAAGTCTATGGTTCTCATCTGTACAGAAAAACTCCTTCTTTACCCCAAAACCAGGAGACTGCAGCCAAAATGTCCACAGGCCTCAACTGTGATAAGACATGGGTGGGATAGTGCTATCTGGCCAAGTCAAAATGGTACCAGGGATCATGCTAACCATCCACTGGTGTGGATAATAATACGTCAAAACTTGAACCCATGTCCTAGCCCTGTGATTTTCGTGGGTGCAGACATAGCTAGAAACACTAAATTGGCTCTCTAACCTCTGCCAGGTAGCAAGGGAATAGGACAGGTGAAGGGTAGGAAACAATGAAACACTGCAGTTACTTTTGTATCACGTGGAGAGATGTGTGTTTCTTGAGCTCTCTCTTTTGTAAAGGCCAACTGAGACTGCAAGCAAAAGGTTCTTCAACTGCACAAAAGAAAATGAAACTGTGGAGTAGCAATGACCTGAAAAAATGCTCATCCTTCCACTTTTTCCTACCTTTATGTTATACTTGTATAATTCATTACATGTAATGTTACTTGATTTTGTACTCTGATAAAAAATTTCAGTGTAACAACTTTCCTGTAATGTAATTTTTAATAGTATTATAAAAGATGCCACTGAGTTAGATTTAGACTGTGATTTATCAGTGCACTTTAGCACGAGCAGTGACAGGGAAAGCAGTTTATTTTCTGAGGAAGTATGCCAGATTTTGTTTGGTTTAGTCCAGTTTCCAGCTGACTCCACACCTCAAGCACCTGTAGATACTTCACACTCCAATCTAAGACAGTTCAGGCATTTTAGTTCATTTTTCTGCCTGCCCTAATGTTATCACAATGTTGATAGCATCTGGCTGTAACAGTTGTTAGTATTTTGATGCTATTATATAGAGGTCATTCATAGCTTGCTTTCTTATATTCCTTCTCCACATTTGCAGACTGCATGGTAGCCATCAAACTTGCCTTATCTCTGCATAAAGGAGAGTTGTTGATTCTGGCTAACAACTGTCCAAATTGCTTTAAGACTGTTAAAAAGGAGGACAAAATCTAAAAATAAGGAAACACTTGACCTTCCTTCTTTTTTTTTTTTTCCCCATTTTGGTCGTCTCTAAGTTGATGCATCTTGGATCACAGAAATGTCTAAATATACTCACAATTATCCATCCACCCAAACGGTACACTCTCTGTTAATAAATGCTTTTGTTTATTCATTTTATGAAGCTCAGATTTTTAATCTTTTTTTTTTAATTTTTTTTTCTGCAGTCCTGCTCTGCTGGCAGTCATTCAGCTGATTTGATTGCAAGTAATCTTATGAAGGAGCTGAGCTGGAAGATAAAGCCTTTAGTTCCCCTGCACTGAACATACAACTCTAGAATATGAAAGGGCTACAAACCACCTTCTGACTCAGCCACCACCCTACTTGACAAATGACTAAGCCAGAAATCATGATATGGAAAGAGCTGAGTTCCACCTTGTTTCTAGCCCACCTCCTCTACCTCAGTACCTCAGAACTAGAGACTGCACCATACCCAGCCGTTCTTTCATTTACTTACCCTGTTGCTAAAAGCACTCCTTTTTGCACATGCTACCTCATGTCTTTGGGTGGAAACTTCCCTTCTCATAAATAGATATCTTACTTCCATAAGTTGGTTTGTGACCTTATATTTTGCCCTTCTGTCTTCTGACCAGAATTTTTGTGCATCTTCCGAATGGCTTTTGTGTACCACCATAAGCCCTCTTCTCAGCCACCTCAGGGGCCAAACATGCTAAACTCTCTGAGCCTTTCCCTTCCATGCCTGCCCCAATTAATCTTCTGTGGTCTCTTTCCAAAACATGAGTATCCTATTTTATCTCTGTTCAACTCCTTGAGCAGTTTCCAAACAGCAGTTAACCAAGGCATCAGATAATTAAGCCATTCTCTCTCGTCTGTTTTTAATAAATTCCCTGGTCAGACATCCAAAGCCTTTATTTGCTCCAGCAGCTGCTAGATCTGCATCCATAACTTCATATTTGCTGCTATTCCAAGGACTGAACTCTCTCACTTACTCCAGCCTCTATTCCAGTAAGTTACTGTCTATTTGTTACCATAAAAAAATCTTCATCTTGTAGCCAAGAAAAAGGACATTCTCAGAAGACCTCAGAAACAAATCTTTAACAAAATTATTCAACAAAACAACACTCTTAGTCATACAATTTAGTATTAGGTAGTCCTGTGAAGAGCAGAGAGTTGGTCTTGGTGATCCTATGGGTCCCTTCCAACTTTAGATATTCTGTGATTCTACTTAAAAATTTTCCACTGAAAGGTTTTACTATTATTGAGAAAAGCTGATTGATTGAAATATGAATGTTGTGCAGAAATGATCAGTTTAGACTAGAATGGGAGAAGATTCTCAGTCCACATAGGAAAAAAATTGGAAATAATTCCCAAAATACAGCTGTGTCTATGTGTTTGCATTAAAAAATAAATAACATGTTGGCTTTGTACTAATAAAAAATCCAAAATTTTGAAATCTTATGTAACAGAAAACCACTTTTTACCAGTTTTAATATTGGAGCCATGGAGCCTCTAGGAAACAGTTATTTGCTGGGCTGTAAATAACTGTAAAGGATGAAGGATAAGAAGCAGCAGCAGGCGGAGCCTTCCCTCTCATTAGGAGGAACCCATAAACACGTCTCTCCAGGAGGAAGCTGGAACGAGGTTTGACTGTGCCCAGGCACCACGCAAGTCCCATGTCCCCTATCACCAGGCACAAGGCCTGAAAATCCTGTTCTCCCTGTCCACAGCAGAATTACATCACAGGGATGTCTTTTTGTGCTTAGATTCTGCCTTTGCCACGTACACTATTTAAAATATGACATTATGTATTTTGATGAATTTATTTCTTCTTATATCACTGAAAATCTGCAGAACATTTATCTCTCCTACCAATAAAAACAACAAGTCACTTATTTTAATTCCTACCATCCAGGCAAGTGGAAGACTAAAAATTGTACAACTGAAAAATGCACAACTTCTGCTTTTGCAAGAGAGGGAAGTACTGCAGCATGGAGGAATCCTGCATCTCAGGCTATCTGTTACTTTTTAAGTCCCCATCTAATTTGTGAAAACAGTGCTTTTTTTTGTCTGACTACTGAACTTATTAGTGTTAATGAAAGAAACCTGCATATACCTGGCCAGCTCAGTTTAATCACAGCCTTGCACTGTAGACCTGCCAGGAAAAAAGACTTTCCAACTCTGTTGTGCCCTAGTTTTCTGCCATGTGAATGAGGCATGACCTTGGGTCAGAAGTGATGAGAAATACTTTCTGTATAGATGCAGCATCCACAAATGGGGTCTTACTCCATGCAGCAAGACGAAGGAAGATTAAACTTTAAAGTCTAGATTGCACTTTTTTTTTCCAAGACAGTCGGCTTGGAGGCACTTCAAGGCATGTACAAGATGTCGTTGACAGATAAACACCACTTGTCAGCTTTACCTTCTGCCTTACAATGACCCAAAGGGTGACATTACTGTGTAAGCAACACATGCCCGATGGTATCCTATAGCAGTCAGAGTGTTTTCTTTCTGACAGTAAATTCCAGCACACGGAGGCACTCAGTACCAAAGTAAAGACCTAGTCCTTAGGTCAGGGCAGCAGGCAAAACTGCAGGAGGAGGAAGGAGAGCACCTTCTTTCTGCTTACTGCTTGGCTGGATCAGTCAGAAAATAAAAAGATGAGGGTTGCTAAGAAGGGGAAAGTGATGGGAATTTTTCCATTGACTTCAAGAGAACCAGAGCTTATTTCGCTCTGTTTTTTTAGGAGGAAACTTGAAAGAGGACGCTGCAGCCAGGAGAGGAAAGAGACATTGCAGCCCAGATTTTTATTCTTACTTCCACAAGTGAATTGGGAAGAGCTCTTCACCTGAGCTATGCCTAGGTAAGCAAGATTCATGCTGGATTTACATGCCCCATCATACTGAAAACTGTCTAATTGTGAATGCCTGATTCAGTGTAACACAAAGAAGTTTCTTCAGCCCTAATTTGATCTGTTCATTAAGCATGTGAAATTAACCTCAGCAGCTTACAAAAAGCACATGATTTGCCCAGCAGATTATGGTGTATCATTATGGTACAGAGTCTCCAGCACCAGCCAATGAGACTTGGGATGAGGAAAATATCCCTTTATCATTATAAACCCAAGACTCTAACCTCAGGTTCTCTCTCATAATTGCATTTTTGGTATTTTCTAATTTGAATGTATATTTCAGCACTGAACTTGGAGGATTAATTTAAAATTATTTTCAGTGCATTTGATCTATCTTATTAAAAGTCTGCAGAACTTCAAAAACACGCCTGTAGAAATTTTGCCCTGGAAATTCCTGAAATCCATGACTATCCCAACAATATCACAATTTTTCCCAAAGTATTTTTTCCAAGTCTACTTCCCTACTGGTTAAAATTAGCATGGTCCAGAATCAAAATTCCACAGGTATGTCTTGTAGCCAAAGATACACCCTATATTACTGGAAATGCTAGAACAGAGGATTCCAAGTAACCTTGATTAATTCTTAGACACTTTTAGAATTATTGCAGAGTTTGTAATTAGTGCTTACACAATAGCAGTGTCCCATGTTATAATTGTCACAAGCCTCCAAACTGAAGTATTAGGAATATATGGATATTGAAATCTTTAATTGGTCTCCTTCAGCGGTTTAAATATTATGGTCTTGCAGACTTTAATACTTTATAGAGGTAGATAAATATTTCAGTAACTCAGAATGAATGATGTAAATCAAAGTGTCACAATACATCAGTGTTCTCAAAGAAGAGCATCCAAGTCCCAGTCATGGAGAGGTTGAAAATAAAACTTTAAAATTCATTCAAACTATTTATTCTCTGTCTACTTATGCTGGTTGTTCACATTCAGATCGCCATCGTCTAAGGTCACTCGCACTGTATAATGATCACTCTATGGAGATATTTAACAGAAATTCATTTAATTCCCAGATGTCCAAAGGAGTTCATACACATCATCATAAGCAGCTTCCTTAACTGGGGCATACTTCAATTCACTCTTCTTTGTTTCCTTGGAGAGCCTACAGAATGTGCATTAGTACCTGCTTGCACAGGAACCTTAATCTCAGTTGTTAGTATGATATATTATTACTAGTCACAATGCCTAAAAATACTGCTGCATATAAATAGAGGGTATAAAAGTTATCAAGTTCTGGGGCTGGTGTTCTCTGTTACCTATTAAATCACTTACTCTTAGCATAACTGCAGTATAATTATAATAGTATAATACATAGGGCTAATTTTATTTTGACGTATTAATGGTATAGTTTCCTGATTCACATAACCTAGTGCAGCTGCAGACTGCTGTTAGCAGGATGAGCCATTCTCCCCTCCTTTTTCTCTTCCTCCTTATCCGGAAGGTCTTGTTCCCTTTCTTGTGTTGGACCTAGTGACTATGCAGGATGAGTGAGTTCAGCTTACTGATCTGAGTGAATCCTACTCATTTGGAGCAGGAGGCAATTTCTGCTGGCTTAGCTGAAGCAATACTCCCTATCAGCTCTATGATCGCCAGAGTGGGACTGTCCCTCTTAGCTGCAACCTACACACACATAGTGTTAGGTTTAATGGGAAATTATACCCTTGTTGTGTCAGAGGTCCACAGTTTATAAACATCCGCTTCCTATTCTGGAAGGTAATTGAGATACATGTGAAGTACTGCATATCGATCTCTTAATTCCAAAAATGTTTTCTCTGTGGAGATAGTTTTTCTTTAATTTATCTAAATAGTTTTTCCTTTCTATTGGATGAAAAATCCCTTTCAACCTTCTGTGAACCACTGAGGGGTCCCACTGATTCACTGGATATACTGCACATGGGCTGCAGGGGACGTACCTGAAAAGGCAGCACCTTCCTCTGGGAGCACAAAGCAAACCTACAATAATTAGCCATGAATCTCTGTTTTGGTGGAGGACTGACTAGGAAAGGAAAGTTATTAAATTTTTGTCATTTGCTCTGTGATCCTGATCTGTCTTTGTAATACTGTGGTGCACCTTGAACTCAATAAGTACTGAAGACTTCCTTTCCTCCTGTTTGTATTACGTGATGAAAGGAATGATATATTCTCTTTGTCCACTAACAAAGGTCATCTGTTATGTGACATACTTAAAGTGGCACCAACCCTGTCTTCCTTTATGAACATCTATTGGCTTTAACAGTAATACAGTGCCAGTTTCTATTAGTATTTTCAAAGTCATTGTAACATCTAATCACTTCAGTGCAGCACCAAGCTGGAATTGAATGATGACTTTTAAATGAATGATAATGAGATTTTTCCTGAGTAAAACCTTGCATGTGGAAGATTCTGACTTGAAGTTTTGGAGAACACCTAGCATGAGTTCTAAAGGTGGGCTGCAATTCAAGAAGTGGCAAGATTAAACACTAAAAAGTACTGTCAGAATCAGTTAACCACTTACCGTGTCAATTAAGCTTCATAAACAGGCTGGTCAAAGTAGGCTAGAAAGAATATGTTATATATAAAGGAATAAACAGAGAAAATTTAGGGATTTGAAGATCCATGTGAGGTGGGTATTGGGTCAAAGGACAGGACCCCAGAGATACAGCTCTCAGCCTTTGTCCTTGGCTCTTAAGCTAACGTATGTGCTGCTTTCTCTACCTGTGAATGCTGGAAGAGAAATCCCCAAGGGGATTACGAAGTTCAGAACAGACACTTGTTTTGACTTTTTCAGGGTGACATCTTTTGTTTAGTGAGTTTTAGTGAGTGCAGTGCCAGATTCTGCACCTGAACTTGTCCCTCCCATCTGTGCAGTCAGTGGAAATCTAGTTATCACAGTCAGTTCAGTTACTTAAACATGATTACACGCAGCCATCTGAGAGTGTCCTTTGGTATCCCTTGTGGCCTCCCATTACCCTTTCAGAGCATGTGGGTCATCAGTAAGTCTAGAGTCACATCTATCTCTTCCATGTGACTGTCTAACTAAACTTCAGCCACTGCAGATGACACACACTCGACATATGTTTAGGAAGTTGAACTAAGCCAGTACCAAGTAGGTTTTAGAGGACAAGACATAATTGAATTTTAGGATAACATGTCTCTTATCTTGGATTTCAATGGTGACACCCCTCACAGTGGTCAGCCCGCACATCAGTCTTCCAGCGTAGATTTCCAGAGAGCCCTGCCTAATGCATCCTTCACAGACATTAATGATTATGAGAGATCTTTAGACTCATAACTACAACAATACGTGGAATGCTCCAAAATGAGCCCTCTCTTGTGCTCCTCTCCTCTTCCATAGGTTTCTCCCAGCTGCTGTCTCATGGGTACCAAACTGAAGGGCTTGTGCAGCTTCTCCCTGAGTGAAGATAGCAGATCAGGCCAGTTTAGCTTTTCACTCTTCCAGTGGCTGTGCACCCACAGAATTGCACATCATCCAAAATCTTTCATCCATGCATACGTGAGCCACCCACTTTCATCACTTCTCTACCTCCACGTCCTTAGACACACTACTGGCACAGCAGTGCACAGACTTTACAGACTAGGTTTTGACTATTCCTTTTTCAATGGTACAATAATGTTTTGCTCCAAGTCTTTTCCGTTTAGTCTAAGTTTTACTGTATGGTTTGTTAAAAATAAAAGTAAAAAAAAAAAAAGAAAGAAATAAAGAAGTTGGTATTATAAGCACATGTCTGTGGGAAAACTTTTTTTCCAAAAATAACCCCTTCCTGCTCAAGTTAGAGCCTGAGGCTTAAGGTATTAACAGTCTGGAACCATAACAATACAAACATATAGGCAGCCCAAATGGGGCTGAACAGTATTTGTTCACTATGCCATCATTGCTTTCATGTCACCAGTTCAATAATCCTCATGGGATTGCTTTAGCACTAAAGAAGCATGACAAACAAGCAGCATGACGAAGTCTTTTATTTCATTTCAAGTGCAAAATTTAAAAAACTCTTATGGCTTGAAATATTTCTGCAGTAAAATTATCATTTATGTGGTTGAAAATACTAAATACTTTTTTTTGTATAAACTTTTCAGACAGACAGTGGCAGTGCATCCCTTGCCCTCCCCAGCTGGAACCACCCATGGTCCTAGACTGTCAGTCGCAAAGCTTCTTCCTGATGAATCACACAGCAAATAATTTTGGCCAAGTCAGCTGGACAGTACTCAACACTCTCTCTGCCTACAGGCTTCTGACAGGTACGGCTTAGTTCTTTAAGCAGTTACTCTCTCAGCTAGTTTCTTCTCACCCTTCTTTGGCAGTTACAAATAGCTTCAGCACAGGTCTCAGCTAACAACGTTAACTACACACTGAAGTAGACCAGCAGCACTCTCAGCTTTTGTTGCATATTTTCAGCTTTGCAATGATAACCTCTGGTTGTCTAGTATTTGGGGTTTCCTGAAAATGGTCACTTCTTAAGCCCTCCTGCCAATTTAACCAGCAACCACCTGGCTAATATGTCCAGGGACATCCAGTATCTTCCAGGAGAGATTATTAGGTTTCTCCTTTATACTCCTGCTTGCTTCTATTCCCTGTCTCAAATCTCTCCCCCTCTCTTGTTTCTTTTGTTAGTGTTCTGCAGTTATTGTTAGTCATATGCTTTTGCCAAGGATCAAGCTGCAAAGAACTATAAAAATAGAGAGGAAAAAACTAAACTATCAGATTTCAGCAATGTCAAAGGATCAGCCAGTGGGTTGTATGTAGCGCTATCATTTTTCCTTGGCATTAAACATTATGAATAGGGATAAATGTCAAATTAGCAAATGTTACAATTTCCTGAATATGCTTGAGCCTGGTTAAAAAAAAAAGATATTAAAAAGACAGAACTTAAAGGTGGTTATCAAGCCAAATATTCAAATTTGAGTTTAGTTTTCAGGAGCCCTAGGTTGCCACAGGAAGCTGCAGTCTATGCAGTGTTGTCAGTTAGTCACAGTGATCTGAATATGGGCTTAAGATCCCAAGTTCAAGCTCTTAATTTTTAAAATTCTAGTCTTACTTTACTAAAAATTAGAAGGTATATCAATGGCATCTGTACTGCTTAATAATGAATATGTAGACCGTATTTTTTAATTTCATCCTCTACCACTGTCACCCTGAGCAAACCAGTCTCTGCAGTAGTTCTCACGCCTAAAGAATTGAGGAAAATTGTTGAAAAATCTCCATTTCCCTTTGCCAGTGAAAATGAAAACAATTTAACTGGGAGAAGTCCACCTCTGTCTTTCTGGTAACTTAAAGCTAAGCCCACCAACTGGAGCAGATGTGGCATTCTCCGGAACTGAGAAACTTATACAATACATTAGAAAGTCAAAATTCTATATATCCTCTCCCTTTTGCCATGCAGGTCAACTTCTATCCTGATCTCAGAGTTGCATAAATCTCAGGATAAGACAATCTTTGTCCTGATAATCAGACATCTGTAAGAAAGCCACTGACACACACACATAGATTTAATACAGAGGCAGTCAGTGTTTTCTGGACAATAAGAACTTAAGGAAGAACTTAGGCAAGAAGATTGAAGAGATAGAACTGAAAGGAAATTCCACTTCTACAAGAGATCTCACAAAAAGGGGGAGGTGTGAAAGAAAATATTTTAATGTTGTGATAGTTAGGATGAAAGAGATGCAAGCAAAGAAAGTTAGGGCTGCATTACAACATCTGCGGGGCTTAGGAGAGTGAGAACATGAAATGCAATTTGGCATAATGACGAAGGAGGAAGTGGTGAAGATATTCAGAGCCACATAAAGTACTAAAGAGTGGAATGATTTTATTGATAACTTCAGCCTCTCTTTGCTTACAACGACAGGTTAAAGCACAAAGAGATATTTAGTTTGAAAGTGATATGAATAACTGAATAACTGAATAACTGAAATAGTTCTAGTGTAAGCTGCAATGATGCCAACCAATATTTTAGATTAGACATAATCATGCATACAGTTTTGGTGTATGAACAAATGTATTTGCACAGAGGTATGCTTCTCCCCAAGTACTTATGCCACTGAACCTAGCAGTGTTCCTTGATGCAGGTACTAGTGGGAATTCAAGAAAAACACGAAAATCCATCTTTCGCTGACAAAACTCTGCTACGCTCCAGGTAAGGGTGTGATTTCCTACCACTTGCAGAGAGAAGGGGGAGAGTGGCCAGCTCTTGATTCTTGCACAGGAAGAACATATTTTGTCAGAATAAATTCAGCAGTCCCCAAAGATACCCCTTTCTCAGAAGTCTAAATAGCTTCATCCACAGTTACACAAGCTAAAAAAAATGAGAGTATATCAGTCATCATTTTCCTGGATGTAAAGGAACATCCAAGCCGCTCACAGTTAGAAAGACATTGACTTGAACAAGATTTTGACCCTCTATCTTTAGGATTTCATACCGCAGACTAAATGGCCTCTGACAGGAAGTAGAATGTTTTTGTATTCTTATAAAGCTGGTTTCTAATCCTGTTCTAGACACTAAATTATCCTTTCTGTCCTTATATAGTTTTGCATGGAAAAACTGGCTAACTTACTGAGGAAAAGTTCACCAGCCCTTAATTTTTTTGCTCTTCAATAAATGATGGTACCAAAAGCCAGCAAGCTCACACCAACTACTATTCTACTTACTCAGCAAGTGAGAGCATATTGAAGAGCGAAGTGTACTTGTTGAAGGTGACTGGGGGATCAAAATGTTCTTTCTCTCCCCCTTAATATCAGCTTAATATCTAAATTTATAGGAATCCTTACCAGGGATGCCCTTTGGATGGTTGCATATGTATCTCAGATTACATTTACTGAGTTACTTAGCAGGTCACACATCCCATTTGACAAAATCTCGTCATGCTAAGAACTGAGCAATCATTTTCCAAAACCTCATAGTTTTCTAATATTTTCTACATACCAAATACCATAGGGTTGTGGCTTCATATTTTCTAGATTTAGTTCCTTATATGCATCTATCACAGTTGCTTTTTACGCTTTCCCTCCTCTTTTTTGGTAAAGCACAAAATCTCTGTCTTGGAATCTGTTGCTTTGTATGTGCAGCCCACCATGTTACTGCAGTTCATTTGTCTTGTTTTCCTAATGTACCCAGATTTCTCTTTTACAATATTATGTACAGTGAAGTTTCTGGAAGAAGGCCATGGAGGACACATCCTTGAGTCAGCAGGGCCCTTCAAACTCGTTCATCCTGCTCCTGGTGGACACACATTTATTCAAGCATGTTCTCCAATGAGCACTGTGTAGCAGATGGTCTACTCATTCAATTCATGAGGCTGACAGTGTCAAACCCAGATGAACAAGTTTAATCTACTAACTTCCTTTCTAGGGGATGTAGCTCCTTTCTTGAGATCTGTCAGTGGGGCATATTTTGGCTCAACCTTTCTAGACACCTCCTCTTCACTGACATTGCTTTCCTTACTGGAGGTATCACGGAGGTTGTATTGCACTAGCAGTATCCCTTGGCACAGTGTAAGTCTGACTCATCTTCCATTTCATTACAGGGTCTGAAAACAGCTGCAGCTGTCAAAGGTTTGTAGTTACTTTAAAGCATTACGATAAAACTATAGTTACTAAATTATTATAGTATATACAGCCTCCGTGTTACCAGAAACCAAGTACAAAGAATGAAGTCTCTTTTAATGCATTACAGACATGATTCACCAGACTTGCTTGAATTTGAGCAACTGCACAATAACAAGTAATTGCAAAACAGCTAACACCCTGTTGCAGGGTGAAAGAAAAACAACTAACACAGGAAACATAATAGTAGAACTGTAAAATGTAATATAGCGTAATATAACCCGTAACGTAATGTAGCCATCTTTACAACTTGATTTTTTGCTATTACTTGAATTTATTTTTACTGTTCACTGGGAATGTTTCATGAATGTAGTATTTTTTTCCTTTATTTTATCATTTCTTCTTAAGGGAATAATAGCAGGCAACATTTCTTACCATCTACATAATTTCTGGATGATTTTAATAGCTTTCTTTTATTTATGGTGAGTATAATTTTTCATATGCATCTAATTTACAGATACATACAAGCAAAGTGCACTCCAGGTGCTGACTGTTTGTTAAAAAAGAGGCCCATGCATAATAACAACACCTAGAAAAGACGTAAGCATATGAATAACAGCAGATTTAGCTGTGGCAGCCAGCAATGTAGCACAGGCTGCAAAAAACATGCAAGTGATTGCACAGATTTTTGGAGGGACATTGCAGTCTGTACAGAGCTCGATGATAATGTTACTACACTACAATCTGTCCTTGAAATAGTTTTCTTAAAACTGCAGCCATGACAGGACAGACTTAATCTCTGAATATCCAGTGGTTCAGACCTAATCTATGGTTTCTGAACTGTCCTAAGAATAGTTGTGGATCTATTTCCACCATCCCAGCCAGGAAGTGAAAAAAGGGGATGGATGTACTGTGAAAGCTAGAAGACAGAATATGCCTATTCAAGAGACAATTGTTAAAGCTCATGTTTGCCTAAGTGCACTCTTTAAAATTAACTGGTTTTATCATGTGCAATAATTTATGTGATTTCAAACGAAGATAATGATGCTGTATCTTCTTTAGATAAGATCTCATCTTTTACAAAATTGTGAAAGGTGTTACAGCAACATAGCAAGTCTTTGCTGGAACAGACAAAGATTCCTGTTTAATTTCAGTGATTTCATACATCGTCCCACCAAGGAGAATCCCATAGTTCAAGCCAAGCCCTGGATTCGCTTTCTGATTGTTTGATGATAATACAGAGATTGACCTTCACTTTTTACATAAACCATTTTCCTCAGAAACAAAGAGGGCATCAAGACATCTGTTGCAGTGAGAGAGGTAACAACATGTTTAGGATCATTTTATCTCTAAACAAACAGAAGTCTGAGGTAAATTAATACAGCTTTATGCTGATGGCCAGAACCAGCACAGTATCCAGGGTTTCTCTAGTGTAGAGGGCCACCCCTCCACCCCTCTTCTCACGCCTGTCTCTCCTGAAGAGCCTGTAGCCTTCCATGGCAGCACTCCAGTTATGACAGTCGTTCCACCACGTTTCCGTGATAGCAACTATATCATAGCTCTCCCGCTGGAAGTTGGAAGTTGGCCAATGTGACGCCCATCCATAAGAAGGGCCGTAAGGATGATTCAGGTAATTACAGACCTGTCAGCCTGACCTCGGTCCCAGGTAAAATCATGGAGAAGATAATCCTGGGTGAAATCATGCACCATCTGCAGAACAGTCAAGAAATCAGGCCCAGCCAGCATGGATTTAGGAGGGGTAGATCCTGCCTGACCAACCTGATCTCCTTTTACGACCATGTGACTCGCCTGGTGGATGAGAGGAAGGCTGTGGATGTAGTACACCTGGACTTCAGCAAGACCTTTGACACGGTCCCCCACAGTAGACTCCTAGGGAAGCTGGCAGCCCGTGGCCTAGATGGGAGCACTCTGTGCTGGGTTAGGAATTGGCTGGATGGCCGAGCCCAAAGAGTGATGGTGAATGGTGTTTCATCCAGTTGGCGGCCGGTCACCAGTGGTGTCCCCCAGGGATCGGTATTGGGTCCCGTCCTGTTTAATATCTTTATTGACGATCTGGATGAGAGGATTGAGTCCATCATCAGCAAATTTGCAGATGATACCAAGCTGGGAGGAAGGGTTGATATGTTAGATGGTAGGATGGCCCTACAGAGGGACCTGGACAGATTGGAGAGCTGGGCTGATTCTAATGGGATGATGTTTAATAAGTCCAAATGTCGGGTACTTCATTTTGGACACAACAATCCCATGCAGAGCTACAGACTGGGGACAGAGTGGCTGGAGAGTAGTCAGGCAGAAAAGGACCTGGGAGTGCTGGTTGACAGGAAGCTCAACATGAGCCAGCAGTGTGCCCAGGTGGCCAAGAAGGCCAATGGCATCCTGGCCTGCATCAGGAATAGTGTAGTAAGCAGGACCAGAGAAGTTATCGTCCCCCTGTACTCAGCACTGGTCAGGCCTCACCTTGAATATTGTGTCCAGTTCTGGGCCCCCCAATTTGGGAAAGATGTTAGGATACTGGAATGTGTTCAGAGGAGGGCAACGAAGATGGTGAAGAGGCTGGAGCACAAGCCCTATGAGGAACGACTGAGGGAGTTGGGGCTGTTTAGTCTGGAGAAGAGGAGGCTCAGGGGAGACCTCATTGCTCTCTACAACTACCTAAAAGGAGGTTGTAGTCGGGCAGGGATTGGTCTCTTCTCTCAGGTGACCAGTGGCATGGACTTAAGCTTCGTCAGGGAAAGTTTAGACTTGATGTGAGGAAAAAATTCTTCACTGAAAGGGTGATTGGCCATTGGAATGGGCTGCCCAGGGAGGTGGTGGAGTCACCGACCCTGGAGGTGTTTAAAGGGAGACTGGATGAGGCACTGAGTGCCATGGTTTAGATGATGGTTGGTGTTAGTGTTAGGTTATAGGTTGGACTCGATGATCTCAAAGGTTCTTTCCAACCTTGTGATACTGTGATACTGTGATACTGTGAAATGAGGTGAAACTGCCTGGGACCAAGAGGTAAGAATGTATGAAAAATTGTTCTAGCAGTGAGAAAAAGGAAATGGCACAAGAAATAAGAAGCAAACTTGACATTAACAACTACTTGGGATGCAGTATTCTATTTCAATTTTTTTTTTAAAGATACAAGCTTGTCCACAAACTAAGTTAGAGGTAGTGTTGTTTTCTCCCAGTGTAATATGTGCAGGCAGCCAGTTGACATTTATGCTGTTTTGAAGTAATATATCACAAGGAAAACAAGCAGTTGCTGTTCTTGATGATGTCAAGCGGATGGCACGATGGAAGTCTTCGTGCTATCCCTGGAACTGCTGGACAGAAGACACTTGCTGTCTGGGCAGCCATAGGCAAGGGCTGCTTTGTATAGTAGCCACTGTACCCTTGGAAGTGAAGAAATCAGAGGGGATATACCTGAAGTCAAATAAAATAAGAATGGGTTCAAATTTTTACAACATCCTTTGGCATTTCTGCATTCTGTTTTAAAGGTTTTTTAGTTTTTATTTATCCCTGTATTCCCCACTGCTGGCTATGGCCAGAGCTCTGGAGGAAGGGTAGCTGTTCCTATCCTCCCTGCTAGAAGCTATAAGCACATATGGTGTCAAAACCACAAGATCAACTATTTCATGAGAGGTTTCATGATAACTCCAGCCAAGAGGCTCTGATAAGATTTGAACAATCACTGCGGCTTCGGCACTTTTCTAAGCTAGACGCTTCTCTTACTGTCTAATTCAGATTAAATATCCGCTCAGAGAAATAAGAAACCTTTTCCACCCAGCAGGGGCAGTTGGGTCCATGGATTCAGATAGCAGACTTCAACAGAGCCCGCTTGCAGCTGGTGAGTAAAAGACAGGCAGTGGTTGGCTCTGTCTCCTCACCACTATCTGCAATGCAGAGTGGCTAAGCTAGCGTGAGAAAAAAGATTAGTAACAAACTACTCCCCTCTTCTCCTTAACTCCTGGAAGCAAGGATGATGCAAGAAGGATCCTCCTGCTCAGAGGTTTGCCTCCAACTCAGACTGCCAGCTCACTGCTGTGGTGGCCCATCTTATCCACCACCTGTTCTTCAGAGCTGTACCTGAAAGTTATATTCTAGTACAGTTACATTAAAAAAAAAAAAAAAAAAAAAAGAATGGGAGAAAAATAGATTGAAATTCTTACATTATACAAGAGCTAGGAAATTGGAAAAGTTTTTTGCCAATCTGTAGAGGAAGACCTGATGCAAGAGAAGAACAGCAACAAGAGACTGAGAATTTATCAACTCTAATTCTTACAAGGGTACAATAATGAAAAAAAAGAAGCCAAAGCTCTTATTAAAGAGGAAGCAGCAAACAATTATTCTAGCAACGCTGACACTTCTACACATATTCAGAAGAATGCTTAAGTTTCTGTACATGTTAAAAGTTGGAAAATAGACAACATGAAAGAACAGAAACATTGCAATCCTTAAAAAGACTAGAGAGACAACCGGGTAACTCTAGCTCTGTCAGCCTGACTTCAGTTCCAGGTAAAATATTAGCAAAACTTGAGAGGAGCATCTATTTTTAGACAGATAGAGCAGACAAACCTATTGGTTTAAAGCCAAAAGGGATTTGTGAATCAGACAATGCCAAAGAAATCTGATAGGCTTTTTTAGTATGGTATCTGCGTGGGTGGGTTTTTATAAAAAAGACCTGTGCCTTATGGAAACAGTTTAAATAATGTATGGATAAAAATTCAATAAAGTGATAAGGAAGCACTATACATGCATACAGGGTCCTTACAGAAAATCCTTGCACTTCTTTAAAGGGAAAACTCTTTTACCGAGTTGCTTCTTTAAAAGAAGGGAAAATAGATTTTGGTCAACATAATTACGAAAATAAAGACAGGATAGACATAGTGAAAGAGAGTCGACTGTCCTACTTGACATTTCTTTCTTTCTTTCTTTCTTTCTTTCTTTCTTTCTTTCTTTCTTTCTTTCTTTCTTTCTTTCTTTCTTTCTTTCTTTCTTTCTTTCTTTCTTTCTTTCTTTCTTTCTTTCTTTCTTTCTTTCTTTCTTTCTTTCTTTCTTTCTTTCTCTCTTTCTCTCTTTCTCTCTTTCTCTCTTTCTTTTTCTTTCTCTTTCTCTCTTTCTTTCTCTCTTTCCTTTTCTCTCTCTCTTCTAGTCTTGCTCCCTGTTTAGCTCTTCTGCATCTTCTTTCTCACTCCTTTTGACTTTCTCCTTCTGTGTCCTTATTATCCCACTCTCACATATGCACTTCCATACAAACACACACCTTCACGCTTACAGCTTTGTTTGAGAGGCTGTAGAGATGAGCTACACTGAAGTAGCATACTTACAAGAACTCAAAACATAGAAAAACTCAATATTCAGTGTGTAATTTCCTAATGAATCACATCCATGGAGAATGATGTTCACACCAAACTTTTTATTGCAATAAACACATGGCATTACTGAAGTGACTCAAAATGACATCAGAACAGACCACCTCCACTCTGCTCTGCATGGGATGGGGTTTGTGGCAAGCATTTCTTGGTAAGATCAGGCATTAAGTATGTGGCCCTGCATGTGCTTTGACAGAGCTACTGCATATTTAGTGTCCTGTTCCTTGTGCATGGGTTTTGAATTCAGAATGAGAAACAGACATGTTCTTCTTGTGTGGGATCAAAAGAAATTCTTCTTTCTTTCTTTCCATAAGCCAATAAAGCATTGGAATGGCATGGTAATGCCTCCTCTTTTTTCATGTTGGAAGATATTAAAACCACTTTGATTTTTCTTGCTGTTCTAGGGGAGAACACATTAGAAGCTGCATGCCAGGAAAATTCAATTGAAAAGGAATGTTCTGGCCCCAGCTGCCACCATAGCTCACCCATGGGCTGGCTAATTCCTCCTCCTGGCCCAAAAAAGCTTTATCTATTTGCTGTGGTACAGCTTCATGCCTCAGACAAAGCAATGTGGACAGCAGGCCATCAGGGAGTTGTTATTCTCTCTTCTATGCTCTGCTTTGCTCTCTCCCTTCTAGCAATACAAGGTGCATGATCAAGATCCACTACATTTTAATAAGACCTCCTCAACAACCGAGCTTTTTGCATGTCTACAGGTTCTCTGACATAACCTATTTGCTTTAATAATTTTGCCTAGTGAACTTTTGAGAGCTTTTTATATTTCTCTAGGATTTCTGGATACCTCTCATTGCTAGACAGATGGGGGCATAGGCAAAATTTCAGGACAACAGCCATGCTGGTATTACAGCACATATACTCATGTCTCTGTTAGCAATCATAGCAGATCGAGACAGAAAGGTTATGGAAATTCTAGAAAACCCCTTGAAATGTCATCATTGCTTATGAATTTGTGTACAGAAATCCAATACATAGAGACTGCTTGATTAGACATAGTTCTGGGCCTAACTGCTGCCTATCAATTTCTTTGCCCTTTATGATTAAAAAAAAAAATAAAAGAAATCAGAGGATACGGTTCTAAAATTGGCTGTGTCTGGCACAGAGAATTTAAGCCTTGCTAGCACTGCAAAATTTACGGAGTTACATTTGTGAGCACTGTGCAGAGCTGCAGAAAGCTCTGAGAATGAGTCCTCTTGGAAGCATTTCCACCTGGGTTGCTTCAAGTGCCAATTTTACTTCCTTGAGGACAATCCTGCACAAAATCTGCTTTAATGACTCTCCATGGGAATGAGTATGTTGACTAGAGCAACTGTTTGCATGATAGTGCCCTCTGTCTTATATTTAATGCAGGACCACAGTCTGAGTAGCTGTCACAGCTGTAACATGTAACGATACGTGAAGGAATGTTCAGGCTCTCTGCTCTGGTGTGAACACGCAATTGCCTTATTTGCTCAGCAGTTTTAGAGCATAACTTGCAACTTAATAAAAATTCAGAGAAGGCAGTTCAGGCTATAGGTTGTGCTGAACACTGAATAATTCTCCTTGGATGGAGGACATTTTATTGCAGAATTTGGGAGTGAACCCCAAACAATAGTAAGCTAGCAAAACCCATGCAGTTCTTCCCCTTCTGGGAAATCTTGCAAGCATATTACATTTCCTCTCTCTACCAAGGCTGACAATAATTTCTGAGCAGCAGAATCCTTCATTCCCAGCACATTGTTACTTTCAGCACTGAATGACGGAAATTAAATTATCAAAATCAAGAAGGATCAAACTGCTTTCTTAGCTTCAAACTAGCAATGGCTTCCAAAATGACTGAGACTTCATCCCCTGCTGATTCCCATTTTTGCCTAAGCAGAGCCCCCCCAGTCTTAACAGAGCCTTTTCTTACATGTATTGAACAGTCAAGTAGAGCAGGCCTTTAATGTATTTTGAGGACAAAACCAATAGTACCCAAATATTTATCTCTCCAGACTTTGATCCGACAGCTAAATTAGTCTCAAAGATGACTCACAGGACCTATGTTCATATAAATACGCCCTTACATCCAGCCCAAAGAAAAATCTATCTATATATATATACATAAGATGTATATACATATATATACACATATCTTGTATGTACATATACATATACATATATGCACATATATATATAAATAAATAGGTGTTTATATGTGAACAAAAGCACTGCTTTTCTTCTAATGATCTCCTCAGAATTTTATTTCAGCTTCCTTTGTCTGGATTTCATTTCATTTCTTTTCATTTCAATTTTCAGGTGTGCTAGTAATTTATTTCAGTCTTTTCATATGTTTTGACATTATTTCTCTTGTACCTAGAGGTTTCAATGGTTATTGAAGGCTCTTATTCGCCAATTATTACTTACTATTGCTTATTACTCCCATTAAATATTTACAGTAGGTAATATTATAATATACTATTTAAAGAAAACGGATTGTTTCATGCAGCCCCAATGCTAAGGCAAGATTACTTATTCCACTATGATTTTATTTTTTTTCTAGCCTGACTGTGAACTAGGTCTGAAAAATCCGTACCCTGGCTAGAAATGTATTGTATCGTTTCACTGCCTTTACCCTCCCAAAATTTTTCCTAACAAACAACTGAACTGAATCATTTGTGTCAATGGTACCATAACTGGTACCATAGTGGTAAATGCTGTCTTTTAAGTGGTAGACGTAATGGTTTCAGGGAAAAATTACAGAGGAACTATGGAAATTAATACAAAATAATTTAAAAAAAAGTAAAATACAAAATCTATATATTAATACAAAATTAAAAAAATAAATAAAGTAATACAATTTTTACTTTAAATCAGCATCTGTGAAATGACTTTTGTATAAATTCTACAACAGGAGAAAAAATCTGAAAACCTTTTTTTTTCTAAATTTCATGTTATCACTAATGACTTTTAATGATAAGCTTGGAATAATCTCAATAAATCATACAAGGAAATTAAAAAGAAACTCACATTTTTTATATATATATAAGAACCATCACCTGTTTTGTTTCTACAACATTTTCAGTGGTTATTTGTTATTGCAGATGAGACCGTGATACTCGTAATACCACTAAATGTTATTTTGGGCATCCATTCACATAATGCTTTTACAAGAAAGAACTATGCCAGATTACCAGTGGGATGTGATTTGATATGAGTACCTTATCAAGAACTGACATCAGTGTTTCTATATTTATTACTGAAAAATTTCTATACAAAGCTATAAAACATTCATGCCTAGCGAGAGGAAACAGTTGAGGTATACCTTACACACAGATATGTGATGCAGTTACTGGAAAAGTGACAAGCTGATATGTTAGCATTGCTAGTACACCAAACACTGAGTTGTCCTGGATAAAAGGCACGCTAAGACTTTGTCTAGGTCTATTCAATGTCAAACACAAAATGATACCATTGAAGGCTACTAGGCAGTGTGACTAGGAGGTTTTGGGAACAATGCAGAGAGAACCATAGCAAGTGATGGGAAATGGTGATATGGGACAGGAAAAAGTTAAAACATGGACCAGAAAGGAGGGGAAAGGATGGAGGGAAAAGTTGTTAGGAATAAAAAAATAAAGCTTTAGCAAAATTAAAGAGCATTGCATCCTATCTGTCCCACATACTGGAAGCACATTAAAACAAAGGTAACTGGACAATAGCTTCCAACGAAGCTCTCAACTCACTTCAAACAGGAGTTGTCAATTAGCTATAGCTCAGCTCCTTTCCTATAGAGGAAAGCAGAGCAAGTCTTCTGTCCAAGTAAGGAAAACCATCTTTTAAAGCTAAAGCTTAAATTGCATGCAAAAAACATGATAAAAAAAATTATTAGCTCTACTGTGATTTAATTTATGCTCCTTATTTCTAGCAGTAACTCGTTTTGATGATCAAATGATCACTAACCTTTAAAAAAATGAAGCTTTAACCAAAAGGATTTAAAAGGGTTTAGTGTTGAATTTTACAGACCTTGCCAAAGTGTAATTTGAAGTCTTACAATTTTGTTTCCCATCTTCAGCATGCCATAGTTTGAATCATAAAGCTAGCACTCAGCATCTTGGCTCTGGGTCAAGAACAACTAAAGTCACATGCAGGGTGAAGCAGTGAAGGTGACATTGCTCTTCCTACCTGGCTCAGGAAAAAAATAATGATCTGTGGGGGACTTAAGACCAAAAATTTGTGGCGTAGACTATCCAATTCCAGTTTCCCACATCTAAATACTCTCTTTAATGTCCAGACTAAGAAAGCGCTAGACAGGACTGGATGTATACTCATCACTGACCTGGGACATACAGTGCTGTGCTCTTTGATCATATGATTGACAACTGGCCAGAGCTTGCATTGTTTCTCTGTAACCTAGTGAGTATATTTGCAAGGTATTAGGAGCATGACAAATGTTGGTACTGGGTAAGAGAGAAAAAAGGTGAAAAGCAAACAGCAATAAATACCCCTACCCAAAAGAGTGCTCCACAGTGACATTAAGCTGAAGAGAAGATCAAATGCAAACACTGATTTTTTTTAAAACCCCTCACTCTAATGGAGTACAAGGGCAGGAGGACTGAGTACAGACTTCACAGTGGGCTCATCCCTAAATGGAGCAGACCAGGCAACACTGCCTTTTGGAATTTGAAATGCCAATTTTGTGACTCCTAGGCCAGACTAGTCATAAAAAAAGAATTAATTAACTGGGAGTATTCAGATCACGATCAAAGCAGTATATGAAGCCTTTGCATGCCTCTCTATGAAATATTCTGATGAAATACTTGTAAGTCCTCCAGGAGTGGGAAAGAACTTCAGCCCTGCTGCAATGCCACAGCTACCAAACAGCACCAAAGAAGAGATACCCACAAGAGGCAGGCTATTCTTGTCATTCACCACCACTAGCCTTTCTTGCACCTTTCGCCCAGCTCTTGGCAGATGCCGTTGCTGGAAACAAGAAACTGAAGTGGCCCAATCTGGCAGTTTCTGCAATAGCCTTCATGACAGGCTGTTGTACCATGAAGAGGCAGTCACAGCTGCTGACACAGAAAAAAAATAACTGAAAAATGCCAGTACCTATGCATCTCTAAACTGCAGGGACTGACCCTCCCAGGCTGCCCTAGGAGCCCTGATGGTGCTCCTGGGAACCCCAGGGTCCTTTCTTCTCCCATCTCTGCAGCTGCCACATGGTGACGTAGGGTGGGGGCTTTACCTTCACAAGCAGATGCATGAAACACAACAGGATATTTACCACCCCAGGTATTTTTTCCCACAACACGCCCCGGACAAATATTTTGGTGTCTTTAAAACAACTAACTGAACCAAACTCCCAGTTCCATTTTAACATTTTGTGTCTGAATGAACGTCATTAGGAGGCATCTTGTGATTCAACTCACTTTGTCCCCCATCCAGTGCCTCAGCACCACTCAGATCTTTAAACAGTCACTTGGGGTCCATGCAGTGTCTAGGGGAACAGAAATTAAACTGGATTTTACAATGTGACATTAAGTCACTGAAGATAATTTAACTATTTACCTATGTTGCAATCAAGAAATAAATATGTATACACAAATTTGATTTAGATATTTTATCTACAGATGATATGAGCTTATATGTGAAGTTTATGTGTGCATGTGGTTCCTTTATATGCATTCACAAAGAAGTTTCATTCTCTTCTACATATGAGTAAAATTATTTCTAAAAAAATACGAAGTAGCACTCTCTTCCACTGCTAGGCAAATATCTAATTACTTGTCACTTTACTTCAAACTGCTCTACAAAACATTTATTCATCTATAATCAGGTATTTCCAACAGTACAGTTGGAAAAATAAAGTTCAATTTCTTAACTCTTTCTGTTTTATAATGCAAAGCCCACAAAACAATTAAAAGACAGTCATAGCTCTGAGTACTACTTGAAGTTGTAAGGAATAACTAAGCAAATTGCTGTGTCTCTAGAGCCACTCACACCTCTCCCTACCTTGAAGTTAAATATTGATCTTTTCAAACAGACATAAATCGTACAAAAGTTTAAAAATAGACTCGTCTTTCAAAAGGTGACATGATACGAGAAGTATTTGCATGAGATATTTACCTATCTGCTGATCCACTTACATCAACAATCAAAGAGTAACAACCATGTATCATATCAGAAGAGTAGAAGGAGTTCAAACTGCCCATGCCTTTCTCTCTCTCTGTTTTAATTTATACAGAAAATCTAAGTATTTATTATATTGGTGCCTATTTGTGTATTTAAACTTTTATGCGCATGTGTGTGTTCTGCATTATGAAAGATAAATGATGCAAATATACAAAAATGTATATGCTAGACATTGGGTGATTGAGTTATACATATTTATGTGCCCCTAGTGGTTTGAAAATCTACAGATATGCAATAAATGGCACGTTTGGTTGTGTAACCAAATTCTGCTCATTCTGGCGGATGAGCTTGCTAAGCCGCTCTCCATCATCTTTCAGCAGTCCTGGCTCTCTGGAGAGGTCCCGGAAGACTGGAAGTTGGCCAATGTGACGCCCATCCACAAGAAGGGCCGTAAGGATGATCCAGGTAATTACAGACCTGTCAGCCTGACCTCGGTCCCAGGTAAAATCATGGAGAAGATAATCCTGGGTGAAATCATGCACCACCTGCAGAACGGTCAAGAAATCAGGCCCAGCCAGCATGGATTTAGGAGGGGTAGATCCTGCCTGACCAACCTGATCTCCTTTTACGACCATGTGACTCGCCTGGTGGATGAGAGGAAGGCTGTGGATGTGGTATACCTGGACTTCAGTAAGGCCTTTGACACGGTCCCCCACAGTAGACTCCTAGGGAAGCTGGCAGCTCGTGGCCTAGATGGGAGCACTTTGTGCTGGGTTAGGAATTGGCTGGATGGCCGAGCCCAAAGAGTGATGGTAAATGGTGTTTCATCCAGTTGGCGGCCGGTCACCAGTGGTGTCCCCCAGGGATCGGTATTGGGTCCCGTCCTGTTTAATATCTTTATTGACGATTTGGATGAGGGGATTGAGTCCATCATCAGCAAATTTGCAGATGATACCAAGCTGGGAGGAAGAGTTGATCTGTTAGAGGGTAGGATGGCCCTGCAGAGGGACCTGGACAGATTGGAGAGCTGGGCCGATTCTAATGGGATGATGTTTAATAAGTCCAAATGTCGGGTACTTCATTTTGGACACAACAATCCCATGCAGAGCTACAGACTGGGGACAGAGTGGCTAGAGAGTAGTCAGGTAGAAAAGGACCTGGGAGTGCTGGTGGACAGGAAGCTCAACATGAGCCAGCAGTGTGCCCAGGTGGCCAAGAAGGCCAATGGAATCCTGGCCTGCATCAGGAATAGTGTAATAAGCAGGACCAGAGAAGTTATCGTCCCCCTGTACTCGGCACTGGTCAGGCCTCACCTTGAATATTGTGTCCAGTTCTGGGCCCCTCAGTATGGGAAAGATGTTAGGATACTGGAATGTGTTCAGAGGAGGGCAACGAAGATGGTGAGGGGGCTGGAGCACAAGCCCTATGAGGAACGACTGAGGGAATTGGGGCTGTTTAGCCTGGAGAAGAGGAGGCTCAGGGGAGACCTGATTGCTCTCTACAACTACCTAAAAGGAGGTTGTAGTCGGGCAGGGATTGGTCTCTTCTCTCAGGTGACCAGTGGCAGAACCAGAGGGCATGGACTTAAGCTTCGTCAGGGAAAGTTTAGACTTGATGTGAGGAAAAAATTCTTCACTGAAAGGGTGATTGGCCATTGGAATGGGCTGCCCAGGGAGGTGGTGGAGTCACCTACCCTGGAGGTGTTTAAAGGGAGACTGGATGAGGCACTGAGTGCCATGGTCTAGATGATGGTTGGTGTTAGTGTTAGGTTATAGGTTGGACTTGATGATCTCAGAGGTCCTTTCCAACCTTGTGATACTGTGTGTGATACTACTGTGTGTAATTGTCTCACTTGGTTATTTTTTGAGCTTCTGACTAGCTGGACTGCATTTAGCGCACTCCATGAGCATCCTCTGTACAAGCCTATGCGTAGAATGACTTATATGAGTTTTGCACAATACAAAATGATGGCTTACAAACAAAAATTCCTGTAGGACTGGAGCTTAATCTACCTTCTCAGGAAGTACTGCAGCATTCTAGGCCTGTGAATATCTTTGAACAGCTGTTGTTAAAAAGGTAACTATGACACAGTACTACAAAGGCTTACGGTCATGTCCAGGCCCATGCCCAGTTCAGAGTCTTGGCAGACTGAGACTCTGAAAAAAGGGCTCCTCCGCTTCCAAATGACTCTGGTCCAAGGCTCAGGATGACAAAACAGTCACTTCTCTGACCCAAACCCCACATCCGTACCTAGTTCCAGGCCTAAAAGACCATAAAAATGGGAGATTTTTGCCACCAGGAAGTAAGAAATTCACATGTCTCACAGTGCATAGTACTTCTTCCTTCCCATCTTAGAACATCATTAAGCATAAGAGATTAAGATAATTGTGACCACTTTTGAAGAAGCTCATTTTTAAAGTGGGTTAGTTGTTAATTTTTCTTACAATTAAAATGAATGGAGAGCTTTGCATGGCAACACCTCTCACACCTAATGCTGGAGGGTCAGGTTGCATGGGTATTTGAATTCCAGCCCAGCACAGGGTGGCAAAAGTCTTAATCTCAACAAAATGGAAGATTGATGTGGGTTCCCTCGAACACCTGCTGCTGAAGCCATTCATGTTTGGGGCACTCTCCTGCCTACACTGAAGGTGGTGTGAACTGTCCTCTCACCCTTCACAGAAGGAGGATCAGACCGTTATTGAATAAGATTAATAGGAGCAAGCCTGCCATTGATTATGTGCTTGCTGTCCTCACCATGTCAGACAGCAAGCCAAGGGGTGAATTACAGTTACCCGGGGACTCTAAAACATGAGAAGAAATGAAACCAAGACACACACCGAAAATTAAAACATGCTGTTATCTACAAGAAATCAACACAGAAAGCAGAAAGACTTATATTTCCAGCTACTTGCAGCCTGAAACAGTCCAAATCCTGCACAGCTGTTTCATTAAAATTTTCTTTGCTTAGTCCAGATAAGGAAGTGCTACCACTGCTACCTCTGATAGCTATAATTGTGCAATGCTTATTTCAGAGCAAGCGTGGATTTGGCAGAGATCCACAAAGAATAAAATCTTACATGAGAAGGGAATACTGGCGCAATAACATTATTTTAATTTGCAGTTTAGTACATAATAAGAGAACTTTCCTGTGTAGACAACAGCTATGTAAAAAGTGGCTGGTTTTGTGCAGAGATCAGAGAGAGAATTAAATGCTTCCCATATGCTGAACAATACACTGAAAATTGATTAGATACTATTTTCAAGTAATACCATTTGAGATTGCATTCCATTATGATTCCCAGGGTATGGTAGTGTCATTCATTCTTTAGGACTGAAAAATTTTAACAACTTGCATCTTGACTGCCTGTATGTTCCTGAGCAGCAAGGGCAGGCTGCTTCACAAGGGAAGGGAAGCAGGATGCTGAACATAGTATGGTGGGCCAGGCAGAGACCTCTCTGACATGGTTGCAGTCCAACAGCACTCATTCAAGGTGAGCAGAACAGGTTTGTTGGCAGTAATGAGGTTAAACACGATCCAGTGATTGCCAGACAAGGCCATGGTGATGAGGGAAGTCTGAGATAACGTCACAAAATCAGTTCAAGGGTCAGGATACGTGTCTAGATGAACAAGATACATGACCTTGCAAGGCATGGATGCAGCACAATTCAGGCAGGGTCCAAGTCACCTTAAATGAAGCTCTCAAGCAAAGGGGGAGAGTGCCTGCTGAGGCTTTTTTCAACTTCTTTGCAACCAGCTCTTTTTCACAACATTTTCAAGGTCAGACAGTTGTTTATTGAACTTGGCCCTGAGCCAGGCAGCCAAACCGTGGGAGAAAGGGACATATACTCAGGGCCCTGATGCTCTTCTCCCAGCCCAGCACTCTCTGTTTCTAGCGCACTTTCACAGGACACACCATAATCTCACAGCGACACCAGGCAAAACCTAAAACTTTTCCTGCAGGACTGCTCTTAGTGAGATGCACAGACATTCAAGGCCTTTTGAGATGTTTAAACCAGATGGTCATCTGGTTTAAATGTTGTTAAACCAGTGGAATGGACAATTAGACTCTCTGGATTTTGTCCCAGCACACTGAAATGCCATCTAAATCCTTAACCTTAGTCTATGGAGACTGAGAGGCTCTGCAGACCTCAGAGGTCCAAAGTAATCCAGTTGCCTAAAACCAGCCAAGAGGAAATAGGATAGCAGAAACTGGGTGAAAACTTGGTTGCCCATGTGATTAGACAGACTACAGTGGCCTAGAACCACCTCAGCTACATCTTTACCTTCATATCTCTCTGCAAGTTGCAAACTACTTGTAGTAGATGGGATTGCCTCCATTACAAAGCACGTTGCTGTTTGTACAGAAGGTGAAGTTTTCTCACTATTCTTCATCTCTCCAAATCAGCTGCTTTTCTAACAGCTTCAGCTCTCCCAGTCCTTGGTTCTTTTTTAAAAAACTGTTAGTCTCAACATTGCTGGGTGCAGGATGGAAACATAAAACCAACCAAGAAGGTTAAAAACTGGAAAGCAAATAAATGTATTCAAATATTATTTTTTAAGCTAATCATCTCATGATTTTTAAGCCATCTCCTGTGTTTTCTGGATCTCTAGAAGACTAATTATCTTAGCCAAATCTTTAAAGAATTGTGTCTTCCAATTGTGATAAAATTCTGCTTCAATGAGACAGAAAAACTAACCTAGACACTGAGACTACTGCCTGCTGCTAGTACACCAAATAGATTTGCTGAGTTTTCATTTCCTCTGAAAGAAAATATTACACGCCTTCACCAGCATTCTTCTTGTAGATAGTACTGTAAAGATTAGCTACATTCCCCTTTAACCTGTCATTAATATTCCCTGTATGTAATTAATGCTTCTAATTCTACACAGACATATCGTGACAAGCAACCAGCTGTCTTTCTTTTTATTTCATTGTGGTTCTTGAACCTTTGGCTCAGGTTATGTGTTTCTGGAATGCCAAATAAGGGATTTACTTTTCCATCCATCAGTTTATACTTTGCGTGCAGTTTGATGGCATCTTGCTAATACAGCCTGGTTGCACTGTAATTCACCTTATAATCCATTGTATCAACACTGACTGTTCAATGTGCAACTTCCTAACAAGATGCCTGGTGACTCTCAGGGACAATGGTATTTTAAAATGTATGCCTGGCACCAAGGCTGTCTGAGTTGAAGCTTCCAACTGCCCTACATAAGATATAATTTCTTTTGTTAGATAAAGGCAAAAGAAATAGAAACATAGAATCCTCCACTTAGGCAAAAAGATGCCCACCTGCTTCAGGACTGCCCTTCCTCTCTAGTGCATCCCACATTTCAAATCTGAGGTGTGCTGTTGACTAACATGAAAAGCTTGTGCTGCCTCCGAGTGTGCTGTATGTGCCAGCAGAGGAGTGTTTGCTTCACCTTTGGGCACTTTCAATGCATGGATTGGACTCTGCTAATTATTTTACTTACCTTGGAAACAGCAGGAAGCTGAACTGGCACAAGGTGGGTCTGGCTGTTGGCTGCAGGACATGGACTGTACCTCATGAATGCTCTGCTCTACCTGAAGATACATTGGGGATAATGGTACTTTCACAGAGCCCTTTGAAATCTTCTGGTGAATGTGATATAATAAAAGATGTGATAAGACAGTCACTGTGTTGCTGATGACGCATTTTACTCTGTTGTTAAAGGTATGAGCCTCTTTTGAATTGACCAGTTGTGAGTTCAGAGCTGCCAGGTTTCGTTCCAAAATACACCACATGAAATTCACAGCATGTCAGCAGGGAGGACAACTAGAAGTGGTTTCACCCAAATAAGGCTCTAAAACAGTGATAAATTTCATCAGAGGTCCTTACTCAGGTGTGTAGTAACTGCCTGTGAAGTGCTACTTGCAGGAGGCCAGTTGGTAACTCACAGAGAGCTTTGCTGGTCTTAAAAACCCCAAGGAAGTGACGCGTTTCGGCAAACGCCCTCTGCTGTCATTATCGTCAAGGGATTTCTTTACACAGGGCACTGACTAGGCAGTTTTCAGGTCTTCTGTTATACCTGTAAGGCCTTAATCACATTGCCTTAATGGAATATGTTTCAGTCTGAAATGCAGAGTATTTGTAAACCTGAATGAAAGCAGAACTGAAAACCATTATCCAAACAAGATTTAAAGTGTGAAACTTGTTTTATATTCTCAGACTCTCCCCAGTCCCTCAAGCAAATCTGTTCATGCAGACAGCAGGAACATGCAACATTGTGCACAGACGCAGGAATCTGGTCCTGCAGTTTAGAGGGAGTCTGGGAGTTTGCTTTGACCTTCTTTGTAAAAGAAAGTTTGAAAACTAGGAAGTCAGGAAAAAATTGCTAATGTAAACAAAACCTGACTAGAATATAGCCTGAACTTGAGCTCCAGTGTTACCCTGATACACCAGTAAGTGTTCACAGTTGTTCATCTACTAGGCGATTAGCTATGGTTGTTTAGCTGTTGCCAAGAATGCAGGGGAAGCTCTCATTAACCAAAAAAAGAAGATTACACAGTTTTTTTTACATCTGGCATTCAGGATACATTTTAGGAAATGATCCGTGGGACAGCTTCTTGCAAAAAAATCCACCACTCTTTGTAGTATTTTCTATCCTTTTCATACGCACTAAGCAATGTACTAATGGTAAACTAGCACATGCAGCCCTGTGATACCATAGGAGAATATCTCAGCTTGTAAAAAGTAGGATTTCATAACACAAGGGTCTCCTTGAGACAGCACCCACCTACACTTGGGGTGGTAAGGCAGTCTCACCCATCTGCCACCAGAACGCACATGAAGGCAGGTACTTGATGTTTCCTCAAACTGCTACCAAAGGGAGAATTTTCACTCGAGTCAAATTCAAATGAAATGAAATAAAATAAAATAATTTCTCAGCTAGAAGCTAAGACTCTTTCCTGCTTTCTCTTTGTTGAACAGGACATATATATGTGTGTGTGGCATAAGCTGGGCAAAATGAGGTAGATAAAACATGTTACAAAGATGCTCTGGTCCGATCTCCTCCACAGAGTCTGTAATACTGTCATTGTAATTTCTGCTTATAGGAATTCAGAAGTTTAAACCTGAAAAATCAGCTTTATTTCTTCTTCATTCACCACCCTCAGCAAAGTTGGAAGCCACTACAGCTACAGTTATTTTGGAAAAGACATTGAACTGCAGCCGTTAGACTCACTGTTGTCTAGGGCAGTTGACACAGAGCTGTGGGTCTGCTGACATAAAGTATCTGCTTTAATTTGTGGCTTTCATATCATCTTGGTCATGACATTTTCTGTATCTGCCACAGCTTGAACTGGACTGGTAATAAGTTCAAAAAGGCGTTTTTTCTGCCACATCTTCAGCAGCGCTGGGCACGAAGATGGAAAAAAATTAAACATGGGGGGAGAAAAAGAAGAAAGCAAAGGTTCGTGCATAAAACAAACGAGCAGGAGACCTGCAAGCAATACAAATGCAGTTTCAAAAGCTGTCCGTTAGTGCCATCTTGTGGGCCTAGAGCCACTCCCCCTCCCACCTCCCCTTTTCTCCCGCAAAGAGCTAAGGACCTTTTCACCAAGGTGCAATCTCACCTCACGTCATCCTGGCTCGTAGCACAGGGACCTTCCGTCAGAGGACCACTGAAGCTACAGCAGATATACAAGACATGATACCCCACCTTTGGTAACCAGAGCAAGCAAGAACTGTCTGCTGGAGAGAGGCACCAGTCCAGCACTCACCTGAGACCCTCTGATCTTGTCTGCCATTTCTGAACAGAAATCACGTTGCGAGGTCATCACAGGTGAGCAAAGAGACTGTTGAAATGTCTAGCTCTTTGCTCCAAAAGGCTCATCAGTTGCAGCAATGAACTGGTATAAAGCTGCTGCCTTGGGAGTGTTATTTCAGTGGACAAACACCTGCATGGTGAGAAACAACTGTACCTTATTTCAGACCTCAGTAAGTCTAAGTTTGTGCTTGAGATATTAGGTAATCTTGTGCTTTTGCTCATGATTTAACCTGTCTTTGCTAGGTTAGAGCATTTCTAACAGTCAAGAATCTTCTGTATGTAATCCAAATATTGGTGCATTGCACAGCTAAATACCCTTCTCCATAGACACAGAACTACAGTAGGAGCTTCTAAAATCTCTCAGGGTACATTTGACTGGGACAAGGAAGGAGGTAGGCTACTTTTATTTCAAAGAAATTTCTTTCTAACACTGACAATCCCCATGGTTACTCTGGCTGAAATCAGTCTCTTGAGATATTATAATTCCCTCATTTCTTCTCTGCCTGGATTTCCTTCAGTTCTCACTTCCTATGCTCTTCTCTCTCAGGTCTGTACTTTTCTCCCAGCTTCAGGTATAACATCTCACCTGGTTATCAGTTTTATACAAAGTAATGCTGTTAAAAAGGTAACACAGGATCTGAAAAAGTATTTATTTCCTTGTCAAGTAGATCAGACTGAAGAAAGTGAATACAACATGTTGATAAATAAGCATTGTACACAAAGAAGACTCTAAACCCATTGTATGTTACCAGCTTTGTAAGTAACAAAGTCACTGTGCAATGAGTGACAGATGTGGAGTAACTAAACTGTGCGGTTTCTTGGCAAATTGGCATATATTATGGCATTTGAAATATATTCACAAACGTGCTCACCTAGTGAAGGCATCCCAACTGAGAGGTCTCAGTCCTTTTAAGAATTAAATTCCCACTGCTTTCAGTGCTACAACAGGATATGGATTCAGTTCTATAAAACTAGAGGCATTTTTGTGTCTGTTTTGTAGTAATGTTTGCATTTTACAGGACATTACACTCAAAATTAACAACATAGTTATGACCTTCTTATTTTGGCACATGTTTACTGGTTTAAAATCTGGGTCTGTTTTTAGTGCTATTTAACGTTTCAGATTTCTAAGAGTATGCATCTTCCATCTTACTGAAGTACTAATTCAAAATCCTGAATTCTGCTTGAGTGGAGTGTATTACATTGTGTCTATTACAAAAAAATTATATCCCTGTATAGGGAAGCAGGAGTTAGAGCAAGGGGCAACAATTACAGTCAATGAATTTCATCAAACATATCAGGCCACCATTTACACCTCTCCACAGAAATGAATTTTGTCTCTATTAATAGCCAGGCCTGCACTTACTTGAAGTAAAATGTCAAACTTGGAATTGAATGCCTGCAGCTGAATGGAAGTATTTTGGCACAAGAGCCCACTCATATGATGATACAAATTGATCAGGTAATATAAGTATGAGAAAAAAAAGATATACAGGTATCACCATGGCATAAGGTGCTAGTACTCTTTTTACTGAAATTTAGTCTTTCTTCTCCATGAAGAATATGTAAAATCACTGAGCCTTTCAGCTACGTTCCCACACAGGAAAAGGTCTGGAGAAGTGAAATTGCATTTATATATAAAGCTGTAGCTCCAAAAAAACGTTATAAATAACAAAGCTGTGTTGGTTAGGTGAGTACAAAACTGCTGGATAAAAGTGCAGCTTCTCATATTAGTGGGGGAAGAACCGTAAATAATTTCATGAAAAGCATAATCCTTTACTAATCCTTTGACAGTATGGTCACTTTCGTAATGAATCCACTGCTGATGGTGAACAGTGCACCTGGCAATCCTTAACACCATATGGCAGGATCTGTATTAAAATATGTTAATTTAAGTGATTAAGGATTAACAACTCGGCCAACAGGTGCACCTTCATGTGGACTATATCGTTCAGTCAAGCATTCACTTTGAAAATGTCTCTTAGCAAAGAACAATGATGAAAAAAGCAGAGAATAGCTTCCTACAGTCAGCAAATCTCTTCCCTTTCTAATTCAAGTGTGCCCAGCTGATAGGGACTGCATGCGCTATGGTAGAACAGCATCAAAATTCTGATTTGAAATGTTCGACTGTTGCATAAAACCTCCAAGGAGTGTTGTCAGGATGGGATCTTTGATGTCCACTAACAGACAAAAACCTTGATCCTGATCTTAGATATACCAGCTTGAATCTGAAGCAATTCCCCTGATTAACATCATGGAGAACAGAATGTGTCCTACAGCTGCTGGTTTTCTTCAATAGTCATTAACCATTTATCATAAAATTCAAAAGGAACAAAACTGAGGTCAATATTATTTTTAAAATCCTCCTCTTCATACGTTTGAACAATATTTTAAAGGAAAAGCTATGTACAGATTTCCTGGGCTGGAAAGTATTACTAGCTAACAAAGACCTGATTTTGTGAAAGATATGTCTAGCTGTTGCCATGCTGTAATGCATAACCATTGTTATACATGTAATTACTGTAACTGATCCAGTCATCTGCACACTGATATTCTTGATTAGACTGAATGTATGGATGATGATGAACTGTTTCTTTTCCCAAGAAATAAGATGGAGCAAGTCTCTGTAAAACAACAGCACTGAACTGGTATGTCAGCTTCCTTCGAACTTTAATTATTTCACCTGTTCTTCCATAATTCCTCAGTGCTCTGGCCATTTTCTGATACGTCATGATCTTGCGGTTTCCCTTTCTTTCTCCCCACAGCTCTGCAAGTTTCTCCTTGTTTTTGGAGACAAACTGGAAGACACCATTGGGCTTATCCACCCACTGGATGCAGTTTGCCATAGCTGGATTGTACAGAGACTCATGGAGGTACTCAAACAGTCGAAGTTTTTTTCTACCTATTAAGAAAAAAAGTACAAAAGGTCAGAACAGAAGTTAAATTTACTTTAAAAGATGAGCAGTTGTCTTTTCCCTGGAAAGCATCTTATAAGAAAACCTAATACACCATCACAAATTAAAAGATCAGTGTAAACTATTCAACAGAAGACTAGAAACAGCAAATGGGAAGATAGTTCTGAAACATATGTGGATCTGTGGTGACAGAAAGGGATTTGGTCATTAGCATTTCAAGAGTAGGTTATCTGGGGATCGCAACAAATATTTACTGACTTCACTGTGTGGTCTCAGAAGCCATTTTCAGCAGTTGTCAGACACATGCTGTGCAGGTCAAGGAACCCACTGCAGGAAATTACACCTCAGACAGTGCAGGAAAGAGGTTCTGGAAAGTCAGTCTGAATGTTTTTTAAATAAATGCTTTACTTGCTTAATCAAAACAAAGAGATTTTGAGATTACTCAATTTTGTCAGGTTTGTTTCAGGAATGTTTTGGGAATGCAAGATACAAGATATAAGAAAGAGTGAGTGTGTGAGCAGGAAGAGCAAACTAGTTCTGAACTATAAACCTCATCTAGTCAATAAGTTACTACACCTTCTGGTGTGCTGCATTTTTCTAAAAATGTGCAGAAGTGTCAACTTGCATTCCCATGTAGAATAAAGCAAGCCCAGTACTGCCACATTTGTCAGCTACTAAGTGCTTCTCTCCACAGGCTCAGCTCTCAAACTTAAGTGTGATCTTAAGGGTTATTTGGTTTCACTTGAGTCTTGTATATCCCTCGCTCTCTCTGAAGTACTTCTAGTTCCCTTCACAAAACCAAGGGTGGCCAAGAAGCTGACATAAGAAAGAAGAATTTAAGATTCTGAGACAAAGAGGAACATTTTGCAGAAAGCGGAGTACATGCAGAAGAAGAGCTTCCACTTTAACCAAAGTGGAAACAAGCAGCTGCACCTAAAGTTCATAAAGTCTTGACTTGCATGGCTATTTTAAACTAGGAACAGAGGGAAAGTGTCAGTTGCTAAGGAACACTGAGGTCAAGCCAAGACATCTGTTAGGGATGACAGTAATTCTGCATCTGGTTGTAAGGAAAGACGAGAGAAGTGACAGTCAGACTAGGAAGGAGAAGAGCTTGAAATCAGAGGTACTTTCCAAAAATGAATAAAGATTCATTATCTAAATAAAAATTGGCATCTGACTAGAACCACGTATTCTACTAGAAATACATATAGTATTACCAAGACGCTTAAAAGTAATTGGTGAAGGAAATTGCCTGGTCAGAGTAAACACTTCTTAGAAGGTGACCTCCTTAGGTCCCCTCCAACCCCTATTTTCCTATAAACCTGTGAACATAGACTAGAACAAATAAGATCAAAGGAAAATCTTCACACTATTGCAAACTGAGTCTCTGCTGGAAAACAATAGTGCAGCCATGTCTGCAGCAGCATTTGATTTCATGCTGTCTGTCCCCTTAGTTCAGCTGTCGTTTCTGCCCAAGCTTTTGTTTTGAGACATATCATCTATAGCTGATGATGTGACTAAGGGTCTGAGAGGGCTTCTTTGCTCTTATGTGTTAATGCAGCTACAGTTCTAGAGCCCAGCTGTTATCTCCAAAGTGCTACACAATGTGGATGCACCAGTTTGTCCTGAAGCAGCATAATTCTTTCTGAGTGTGCCTAATTCATTTGCTTTTCTGTCTCCACTCACCGAGCTTAGTGCAGATCATGGAATGGCCTTAATGTGCATGAGATGAACTCCTTTCAGAGGAAACCTAACTCTAAGTTCTGCACCTTTCAGAACCTGCAGTCAGCCTAGAGATTGCCCCAAATAAAACCCTTCCTACAACACTTTAAACATAGGCTTCAGGTCCTCAATACCGATTATTTCACCTGCAGGTCTATTAGTGAAGAGCCACGCTACTTGCTGGTGTATCAAAAAACCTCTCACGTCTCCATAGGAAGCCAAGTGGACTAAATATATTTAGTTATAGTGGAAATAGTACCCCAAATAACAGTCTCTGGGAGGAAAATCACCATGGACACAAAAAAAACCCATAAGAGTACACAAAACCCTCCCATAAGAATAGCTAGACATTCTGAAAACTTATGCATCATTGCCTTCTGGAACAGATAATTGATAATAATATAAAAGAAATCTGAAGTAGGAAATGAAGTTTAACAGAACAGTAACAACCAAAGGTGAATTCAGATGTGAAGTTCCCCGGTGCAACACTGGGTAAGACTTAGAAAATCCACATTTCTGGATTGAAAGGTTTTCATCTGCATTGGTGAATCTCAAGTACTAGAAGTACAGAACTTACAAGGAGAGGTTACTCTTCCCATTATCCTAAGGAATTTGTTGTAGTAGTAGTAGCTGCAGGTATTAAGCAACAGGAACCTCAGTGTTCAGCAATCAATGGGAAGAGATGATAATAAAAACTGACACTATGTGATTGAAATTAAGAGAAGGGGAGTTCAAAGAGCAACAAAACCAGGTAGCTACACAAAAAAATCCCATGGTCAAAAGTAGGCAAAACTGCTCAGAGCAGAAGCTGTTTGAATCTCATCCAGCAGAGTCATAGAAAGGATGCTGAATCCCAAATAAATGGCAATGAATGAATTCAATGAACAAATGGAGTACTTTAAACACAAATTTCACCCAATCTATTCTTTGCAAAATAGAAATCCACTCATATGAAGTCAACCAATAGGAGCACAAAAATAGCTATAAAAATGCGAGCTAGAAGTGAAAAAATCTAAGAGGCAATTCGAAAAGTAAACAAAGAAAGGCATAAAATCAGGTGAAAAGTATTAATGTATAAGAATGACCTTCAAGAAAATATTTCCTTGTTGGACCACATGAAATAAAATAAGTTATTAAAGAGGATGAAAATTATATTAATAGCTAGATATACTTCCTTGCATCGGACTTCATCCCAGATGATGTGGACCAAAAAGCATCTGTGATTTTTTTTTCCCATATACTAAACAAACAGACAGAATAAGATGACAATATAGTTATCTTACTGGATGAGATTTAGCAGGTAGGAAAAGAGAAAGAATTACTCATGTGGGGATTTTTTAAAGTAATATAATGTACATATCAAGATAGGCTCTTTCTACGCACCTTTCCCAGCTTTTGGCTGGCCAGCAGCAGCATGCATCACTTGGCTTTCTGGAGCATTCTGCAGCGTATGGTAGACAGTCTCATCTGCATAAAAATCTGCTGCACTGTTCTTCAAGAATTAAGACAGTGAAGAGTTATTCATAAAGTACATCCTCTGAGGAAAAAGAAACTTGTAGTAATTAATTGCCTAGAGCCTTCAAAATGCAACCTTTTATCACCTCTCCCATGGAAGACTTTTCTCAGTCATAAAGGCGTGCAGTGTACTGTCCCAGTAACAATCAGCACCAATTTATATCCAATTGGAAGGACTGCCCACCAGGGGAGAAATTAAGAGTGAAAACAGAGTAATTGCCTCACTCTAGACTTTCAACCCTTCTCCTGGAAGCAGAGGAGGAACACTGGACTCTATTTCCGGAGTTAGTAAAAGACAAGGGCCAGCTGAACAGTGGCCCTTACAAACTCTGCAGTTCCTGTATCACATTGTTGCTAATCTGCTCATTGAAAATGGGATTTTATGGGATCTGTTTACCTTAAATTCTTTCTCCTGTAATATTCATTTTCCATTACTCTTGAAAGCCACACTCTGAATGTTTTTAAGAATATATGTGGACTCTACGGCTGAAGCTGAGCTCAGGGTCCAGACAATTCTGGTCTTTCCAGCATTCTTAAAGCCAACTGCTGTATAAGAATTCAAAGGTGTGGTACTTTCTCACAGGGGCAGAAGCTACACAGAAGCTGGAAGTTGCCCTCTGCTTGTTCCCAGGTAATAGAAACCTCTTTCCCTTCTTTACTAGTATGTTTGTTTGCTAGCTGATATGAACCACAGAGGACCACAAGAGGCAAACAGCTAAGATGAATCCTGGAAAAAGACTATTAAACATGTTTTCCAAATATTTCTGGAGCCAGTTTCACCTGAATCATGTCTGGCCAAACTGAACTTCTATTAGAGTTAGCATAATGATTTGTCTTAGAAATCACAAATGAGCAGCCAATTTTCCATTTACATCTGAGCCTGTTAACAGTAATCAGTTCACTTACAACCACATTTCTCCAGCTATAACCTTGGTCCTCTGTAGATGGTGCTGCAGAGTAGCTGGGACTTGGTCTGCAGTGGTGGTTGATCACAGTCAGGAAATTTTTATATCCTGAGAATTAAGAGGATGGAGCAAAAATTGAGTGAGTATAAGGGAGAGAAGAAGGAAAAAATAATCCAGTGGTAAAACAGCCGAAAGTGCAGCTGAATCTGTCAAAAAGCATTTAACCTGTGGCTGCCTTCTAGATAATAAAGTCTCCAGAGCCAAGAGGTTTCAAGTCTGTAAGTTATCCAACATAATCTGTACTGTTACTCCTAATCACATCCTTAGGCTGGTTGTGTTTGCCTTCACAATGAAAACCAATATTTGTTAAGATAAAATGTCATATATTTCACAGTATCATGAAATAATTTGGTTAATAGAAAAAGGAGGGCCAAACAGATCACCAAACATAATGAAAGGGACAATTATAGGCTGCTATAATACAAGCATTAGAAAGCAAAAGGGAATGTCACACAGTTCTTCTGCAGGCCGTTAGTACAATGCAAGTCAGAATCTCCAATGATGAATAAAGTGAAGGAGCATCAGTGCATCTGAAAGACCAACACAGAAAGAAATTCCCTTAGGATGTTTAAAAGCAGCAGAAGAGAAAACTGGACTGAAGCACCTGAAATAAATTACACACTGCAGGTGTTCAGAAGATTTTGAAGGGCACGTCTATTGCAAGTGGAAATGAAGGTGCAGCTATGGCGTGTATTAAACACTAAGTTGCAAGTGTTTAAAAACAGTCTTCATTGGCTTTAACAACAGATAAAGGTAAGAGGATTGCAAGTAATCATATACAGTAGATTCTTCAGCGTGTACAAATTAGCAATCCAGTGGAGCCAAAAATTTATTAACAACAGCTGAAGATATGGCCCAATTAGTCTTATTTACATTTCAGGATACAGTAGATAACATGTAAATAAATTTCCTTGTATGAAATGTATTCTTCACAGAAGACAGTAGATATTTTGTTCTGGACTTAGCATATTTGTAATATAGCCTTCTATCTTCCTTTCCGTCCATTTCTATTTACAATGTAAAAGCATCCAACACACATTTTAAATTTTATAATAATTTAACTGTCAAAACCTTACCCAACTGGAACAATGTAGAGCTTCTCTGTATTTTAAGTTTTGTAAAGTAGAACACTCTTAATGCCAAAATATTTTTCTATTAATTTTCCAGAATCAAACTATTATTTCTACATTAAAAAATAAAATTTTTATTTCAATGTAAAAAATAAATTACAGACATTAGTTTCTTCAGTTGAATTCTTGGTCTTTTTTTTAAATTTTTTTTAACTGAGATTCATTTTCATATGTTTATTCACAGCACAAAAGAAGGGTATTTTTCAACTGAAACATTAAAACTGGAAAATGGCTGTTGCACTATGGTCATAAATCCTCTGATTATAGGAAATTTGATCTCATTGCACCTAGGCTAGCACTGAGGGGAAGGTAGAGGGGGACTGTTCGACAGTTTCCCTGTGCTATGACATGGAAGATACATGCCACCCTGGGTAGTGTTAATGGAGGGGCAGAAATCCTCCAAATGTCCGTTCCTCTTTCCATCCTCCCATCAGACCCTTCTGTTGTCCCATTAATCCACCTGTGGGAAATCCCACCTATGTGCTTCAAGATGTACTTTCCTGTAAAGATACAAAGTAGTAAATCAAATGGAATAATAGTCGTCTTTTACCTGGTGAATACTGCATTTCTCTGTCAGAGTGCTGTTGTAGTACTTCTAGAGCATCTTCAAAAGCCTGGCCCAGTACGTCTTGGTCAGGAAAACTCTGCAAGAACATGTTTCTGTCAGGAGCCAGAAAAGACCAGGCTGGTTCTTTCAACATTGTCAGTCAGAAAATTCCAAATGAATACAGTGATTATATAGAATATATGTCCTCCTGGAAGATGTATTTTGCAGGCACTGAGGCATTACCATTATCGTTTACTATTATGAGAAAGTTCTCTCTCCTTTGAGAAGTCTCTTTGAGGTCAGTGGGGCAACTCACACGGGTAACATTACTCACTCGTGCAAATGTTTCAAGGTTCATTTCCTTAATTTGCAGCAGAAGTTTACATAAAGGGTGTTAGTGCTATTGGAGTGTTTTATAGTATGTAATACAGAGGTATGTATCAATCGTGCAACAAGATTTATGAAGCCAAAATTATCGTTCAATAATATTGACATGACAGAAATGATTATGCACAAGTTATGAAGTAGTTATGTAGAGAAAATATACTATGCCAGTGTAGGAAATCAAGTGTGGATTTCCAGAAAACCCTTCATCATAACTTTAAAACAACTTGTTCCAAAAAGCTAAAACAATATCCATGAATCTGAGTTTTCTCTAGCGCGTTTGAAGCTCTCAATGATGGAAGAGAATAAAGGCACTGTAGACTTACCATTATTTAGAGATCAAAACTTGAATCCTGTTTAAAATAAACAACAGTTTAGAATTGTATATTTCAAAATAAACAATAATCCTTTCAGTAAAAATAGAATTAATGAAATAAATCCACATTATTTCCAGTGATGGAACACAATATATTTAATAATAGAGATAAAATTATTTTAGGATTCGGAAGTAGTATTTTAATGAAATTACATACTTACAACATTGTGTTTTGAGGGTTTTAAATTCATACTATTTTTCATTACTAAAGTTTCCGGTTTCACCAAGAATGTAACTTTCAAATTACTATCCATATCATTATAAACAATTTTTAAAGACATTATGAAGCGAAAATCTGTTATTGCTGACACACAGTTTTAATTAGCAAAACTTCTAGCTTCCCAAAGAAAATACTGACCCAAACAAATGCAAGTGTTTAAGTCCTTACAGTTTTCAGACATAGTTGAAACAAACTTAGGCTTTTCCCATAATGAAGCATGTGACTGTATATGAGTATATGAGAACTCTGAGACTAATTCGAGTTCTAGAAGCATATCTGATTGTTTAATAAACAGTGAAAATATTCACATTTTCGGTCATTTGAATGTGGAATTTACTCCATATACAAATAATTCCTCAGTACCTATTTTTTATTTGTTACAGGGCGTTTTGTTATGGATTATAACAATCTGGTTTTGTTGCCTTGCATTTTTTTCCTGTTCTCATTTACCTTATTAATTCAAAATCACAAAATAGTAAAAATTGTAATAATAATAATAAAAACAACAACAAAACGAACAATAATAATGTATTCATCAGTGTTCTACTCATTAAAGGTTGATTATAATCTATTGATGGTTTCGGCAGATGCAAAATTGGTGTCCGTGTGATGTTTTAAAAAGCAAAGAAGAGACAAGATGCATAAAAATAAATATAAATGAGAGTTTTATTCAAGGCTTACCATGAATGTTCTACCCTGGTAATTATGCCTTAGATAAGTACTGTCAAAATTTGTAAAATCTTTTTTAAATCTTGATGACCAGGCATATATGGTGAATTTCTGGTGATTCAGTACATTTATCCCGCTGAAGTTGATGGGATTATTCTCTTTGACTTTAGCACAGCAAGTATTTTGAAAAACTTATCTAATTTTATTCTAAAACCAGAATGGGCCACCTTAATCCTTCAGCTGCAATGGTAACCACAGATTCTTGGGGTATAGAGCTGTAGAAATTAAAGGCATGAATCTCCTTTGTAAAGATCCTCACATAGTATCCCCTAATATTAAGTAACTCACTTTCCTTAGATTGCTTTAGTCTAACACAAGCTCCAAACTGATGCTTGATAACCTTGATGGAAATCTACAGGCACTGTTCACACCTTTCAAAGACTAAAAATATACAAGTATTGGCAAGGTACTGTTGAATGCTCATACCACTTAAAATCATACCAAAAAAGAAAAAGTCATACCTTAAGTAAGTATTAAAAAAATTCTGAACACTTACCTAGAATTTAAATTCCACAAAGAATCTGCCTGGTTTCATAAATAAATGAAAGCCCAAGTTCCCACAACAATGGGCTGGCAAAGGGGCTGCATTAAATAGCTGAATTTAGGGAAGTGTTTTGTCTAGGGTTTTTTTTTGAGAGTAAAAGTATAGGGCTGCTAGCATGGCCCTTCATTCTGCACAGAAGAAGGGTGATTTATACTGATCTAAAATAAAATAAAATATTTTAAGTATTGTCCAAGACATACAGATTCTAGGCACTGGGAAATATTCCTTTTGGCTATGGCACATCCTAATAAACCCATAACCAGTATGGTACGCCCAGGGCAAAAATCTACATCCCTCATCTGTTCCATATAGACTGAAGTGGACCTTGAGGTTTTATCAGAACCTTCTGCTTAGCTCACTGTAAGCAGTAGACCAAACTAGAGCCCAAAATAAGTGTTTGAGGGAATCCCAGAACTCTGCTTCAAAGCTTATGTTTGTAGCTGAGGCCCAGCTCTAGAGCATTTCATAGAATCATAGAATTACCTGAGTTGGAAGGGACCCAAAGGGATCATTAAGTCCAACTCCTTTTATTTTTTATTTACTATAGCATTCAGTATAGATTCAGACAAAGTGTAGTCACTGATTTGCCACATGCCTTCTGAGCAGCTGCAAGCCATGATGCTACATCCTACAGGATGAGAACTCACAAAACTTCTTATTGCTGACATAATCTATCCTGTGCCTTAGAACTTTGTAGCCAAGTCTTTCAGTGATACATTTTACAAAATTTCCTCAGCATTTGCCACGAAACTGCTGTAAAATAATGATTACCTCTTAAAATATTTATCTATACTCCCCCAACCAATAACCATAGTCAAGAACTAGCCTGGCTATGAATGCTGAGTGAAAGTAATTTGAAGCCAATGTTAGGATCAATCATTATCTGCTGGTTTCAGATGCAAGCTTCCTTTTAAAAATTTGCACCACAGAGTTTTACAATGCATTTTGCTAGTGAAATACATTAATACACGCATGTGGGTTTTTTGAACTACAAATTCAGTTTTGTAGCACTTTTCTGGCACGACTTGGACTTATAAAGCAAAATTAGACTGAAACTGTGCTCTTAAAACATCAAAATGTGGCTCAGCACTGGATTCCAGGCCAAAATATGATGACACAACTAACTTCCTTTCCACATACAGTTAACTTTACTTTGCAACATGCAAAGCATAGATTTCACGGTTCAGTTCTTTCCTGAAGTAGAAGTATATATCAGATTCAAAATTATGAATCAGCTTCAAGACTCCTTCTGGGTTCCTTCCTGATAAATGATGTGCTAATAGGCCCTCTGATGATGCAATCTGACCTGCCTACTCCTACATCTCTACCTGAAGCTGCGCAGTTACTGTTCTTCCCTCCTGTGCTTCTCACTTATCCTGGTCATGAAACTGCAGGGGTGGCCTCTGCAGAGGAGATTAGGGCTGTCATGTGCTGGTCACAACTAATTCCAGCTAGGTCTTTGCCACCACGTGACAAAGCAGACCCCATCAGACACGTGTGCAGCGCCTCTGTGAAAACATAGTGAGGAAAGGGCAGAAAATGCCAAAGGTAAGAAGACAAACTTAGGAGACAACACCAGAGGGTACAAGGAGGGAACAAGGGGGAAAGGAGAGAAACAGGAGTATGAAGGGACAACAAGTTCAGAGGAGCTGGAGGTATTCCATGACCGAGTAGGCACATGCCCATTGTGGGCCAGGGACTGTGGCCCATGCAGGGCCTATGCTGGAGCAGAGGAAACAAGTATGAAGGAAGCAGCAGTGGAAGGAAAGGGTGAGAAACAAGGAAAGATAGAGAGAAACTTGACCCCAGTCCCCTGTGCCTCCCATCACTTCACCAAAGGGACTGAGTGTAATCTGAGAGATAGCAAGAAGGGAGGAGATGTATCTGGAGTGTGGTTGAGCCTGGGAAAGAGGAAGGAAAGATGTTTTAATGTTTGTCTTCTTCGCTTCTCAATACCCACATCAAGAACTAAATATATTATCGCCATAAATTAAGTTAAATTCCCAATGTACACGAGCAGCTGTGTGGGTGTGTGGCTGCTGGCTGGGGCAAACACACCCCAGTAGTAAAAGAGGGTGAAGGTTGGAAGATTAAAGCTAATGGTTTTAAGACCATTAAAACAATCAATCTTCCCAGATCAAAATGCTTGATCAGAATGTTCTCGTTTCAAATAAGAGGCTACACGACAAGGCAGGCCAGCGAAAGGCTTGTTTTCAGAAGAGATGGGAAGGTGCCATACATAGCACAAACACACAGCATGAAACCAAGAGCAAATGCTGTTTCAATAGAGCAATTTTAAACTCTGTAACCCATTTGTACATTATGACTTTGGCCTGTCACAAGTTCAGAGCCTGGAATCAGGCTACTTCTCTGGGAAGCCTGTAAGAGTTCACAAGAGGCAGAGTAAGGTACAGCTCAGGACTGAGCATCAGCCAACACTGACTGCTTAACTCATTGACAGTCAAGGCAGGCAGCATGTTGGCCTCTACGAAGAAATGATATTACAGGAGAAAACTTGTGCTAATTTTTGTGTTGCATAGGAAGATGGATTCCAGATACGAGCCTGAGAAAGAGAACATACTATTCACATTTGAATGTCTCAAAAAATTGATGTGCCTGATATAAAAATTTGAATATCAGTTAGAAACCACAACATCAAGCTCTTCTCCTTCCTTCACGTTTTAAAAATAAACTTCCAACAACAGAACGATTGTTTAAGTTTCAGAACTTTCTTTCGTCCTTGCTTGGCACTCAAAGCCTGTTCATAGTAATGGTGCAGAAGAAGCATTTTCACCTGACTTTGAATAAAAGACAGAACTAAATAATGTATTACAGCACTTGTTGGAAGGCTCAAGAAAGCATAAGGACTCTCACATGAGGCATTGTTCAAACCTAGAATACAAATCAGTCCCTTCCTAAAGGAATGCAAAACTTGAAGTGGCAGGTTTTCTCATTAGGTATTTGTAGATTTTTCAGATTTTTTTTTGAATGTCAGGTAACTGCTCGAATAACACAGATAGACCGCTCATGTTAGAAGGCACTTTATATGGAAATAAAAACCTGGTTGTAGAAATTATTCTGTTCCAAGGAATCATTAGCCCGCACAGAAGAGATGTGTACCAACTCAACAATCTCCAAAAATCAGAAATTGGTGAATGCAACAGCCACAGAGAGCTTCTGTGCTTGCATACTTGTTCTGTCCCTTGTCAGGCCCCTTTGCCACCCCTCTTCTGACCGTGCAGCTCTGTAATAATCTTTGTCACTAATGCTCATGGATGTAGATTCACAACAATTACACAAATGAAGAAGCTGTTTCTCTGCAAGTGGAAAGATTGAAATGTAACATGCCTGGGCTCACCTCCATGTTGACCAGCAAACTTTCAAATCTCTGCCATTATGCTGCTTCTGGTTTACTCCACTCAAGGTTCAAAATGAACAAGAAGTTTCTAGAAGCAAGGATGAGCCTTTTCTCTACACAGCAAGAACAGAGATAGCCATACAGAGAGTTCTCATCTTTTATGTGTAGAACACAGTGATATGTGTTTTGCAGTGAATCAGTCTGGAATGTGAACTTCAAATTAGTGGGCTCAGAAAATGCCTGAATTCACATTCCCAGACCTGGAATACAAGGAAAACTCTCCTTAAAATAAAACAAAATACCAAACAAAACCAAAAAGGAAATAAATGCTGCTCAGTAGCAGCGTAAGTACTATTGTTTACCATGATTTTGGTCAGAAAATTTAGTATAGAAAACACACAGAAAAAAATCTGAAAGGGAACATAAAAAAAAACAAAATACAAGAGTGGTACCATATCATATAAGTAAATCAGATGATGAATCTGGGTCTAATGATGTCATTTGTTTGGGGAAAATTCTGTTTATGCATTTCAATAAACACAATCCTTTATTCAAATCAAGATGAAGATATATCATAAGTTCAAACTCTTAATTTGCCTTACATATAATTTTAGAAATAGCAAAGACCCTGCAATGCACAATATACACTTTTACTGTAATTGGTGCAGTTACAGTATCGATTCCTTAGCCCGGGAAATTGAGACACCAAAGCCAAGGGATGGTTTGTACACAGGTTCTGGCTCATAGTTGATACTAGTATTATTTTCAGTACAGTGTTGTGACAGCACTAAAGTTGCACATTCTTCTCTGAATTTCTGATTTGCTTTAATTCTTTGGCTAACTTCTAAAGCATCACAGTTCATTAAATTGAGAGAGTGGCATTTTTCCATTTTAATCCTTTTAATAGCTTTTTATACCTACTTAAAGGGCAATATTTTTTTAAAAGAGTTTTGCCCAACCATTATCTCCAAGTGCATCTTATGTATGAAGCTTTTTATCTTCTTAATGAAGAAAAAATGATATTGAAAATGTTTACAAGTTGAATTTTAAGCTTAAAATGAGATATTATCTCAATCAGACTAATTTTCTGACTTTTGAATATGAAGCCTTTGCACACTACATTGAGATTCCCATCTCAGAATCTTTTGTTTTTAATTTTAATATTGCTTTAAAATATTTTACTTTCAAAATGCTTTAATCCTTTTAGAGTTAATAGTTTTCTAGACTTCATAAGTCCAAAGAAAAAATATCTTGCTATTTCTTAAGAAGATACTCTCTACTTTGAGACTACTTCAGAATTACTCGTGTTTATCTTTGTGTAAAAGATATAAATGGAACCACTGATATACTTGAATCTTAATGTTTTTCTGCTTTAAGAATTGATGATCCAATCTTTAAAGGTACATTTACTGGTCTAGTTTTACATCTGTAATACATTCCCTTGGGACCATTAAGTAGTTTCAGTAATAAAATTAGGTATTGGGATAAATCATTGCAGAGGTTAGGTCTAAACACTTAATCACTTCTTCTGGGGCCTAAAAAGAGTAGTGCAGCATGGAGGTTGGAGCTGCATGAAAGGGCAGATAAGCCTTCAATGGAAAATCCACATCTAAAGCTCCCACTTTACAACTCAACCCAATATATTGGACCAGTTGGCCATGTCAGCAGGGCTTCTCAGGAAGCTGCTTCTTTGACTCCATAAAACCAAAGGAAGTGACTTTCTGCTGGGAAGCCCCGTGAAGATAGAAAACCAGAAACCACAACAGAAGCACAAGGAACTAATAACAAAAAGTGCATTGGGAAAAAAAACCCACAACCCTAACTACAAGAAGATTTTAAAGTGAAATATGAAAAAATTACTTTTATTAATGTACAGGTCTAAAATATTGGGATAGCTAAAACACCTATAAGTCAATAATACTTCAATGGGAAACTATCTGAGCAAGACAGGAATAATAATATGAAAGCGTTTCATAAAAATAGAAATGGATAAAGGAAAGACTGTCATTAGGAGGTGCGCCTGATAAGAGTAAAAATGGGTGTATTTTACTTACCAAGAAAGCATATAGAAAAGAGAACACAGCATTTTAATAACCTTTGATGGTGAAAGTGGGAAAGCCAAATAAGAACTAATCATTTTCCAAGTAATTGAGCAATTTGTAGAAGAAACATGCCTTTAGATTCAAGGTGCATTTAGATATTCCAGATTAATTCATTACCTCATTTCAGCCTCGTTCCCCCTAAATCATAAAGCTGAGATTTGACAGATGTTGATACTTTGTGACATAGCCTTTTGAACTCCAAAGGATATCTGAAAGCAACTGTGTCTATTTTGAAAAAGCTGAAAAGTTACAACAGCAACTGTAGCATCTACAACCATATTAGAACTTGGAAACCCTGTCTTTCCACTGCATAGACTTATGGCCAATAAAAAGTCAATAAAAAGCAGACGTTACAATTTAATTACTGAAATACATATACTTTAGGTGTCTCCAGAATACAATAAGCTACTCTTCTGGAGGGAGTTTTGTATCCCAAAATCGAACCAGCAGCCACAGCACCATGCTGGAAGCAAAAACACTTTACCTAGCTCGTAAGAAACAAGGTGTCTGAAATCCAAGTCCCCTGTTTTTTTTTTTTAAACTTTTAAAGCCCCACTGGGAAGAGGACAGTAGTGTACTATCTGAATGACTGCAGCACTGCCCCAGAGAGCACTGATGTGGATTCAGCTGCCTCCTGGATTTCAGGAGTTTGACCTCACATTCCCCACCATTCAGAAAAAGGCCCTGAACAATAGAACGGGCTATGGCACTTTTTCACCTTGAAGCTGTGCCTCAATGGGACATCTAACTTTGAATCTCCATTAACCATTGAAAAGGTTGTTCACAAATCTCTTATTTCCATAGTAAGCATTCAAGCCACCAAATCGCAGGCAACCCTTATCCACGTTTTAAAATTAACTGTCTGAAATAATGTTAGAAGAAAGGTCTGTTCATTAGTCTTGGGAATGATATAGAAACAGCTGCCAGCTTGGACAATGCAGGGGACCTCAGACGGGAAAAAATGCAGCATGTGGATCCTGAGCAGCATTAGAAAGAAGGAAGGCACTGATGTAGTCAGACTGGGTCATTTCTAGATACGCATAAAAACAACATTGCTTTTTCAGCCTGGAAAAAAACAAAGCGGGGATGGCAGAAATCTGTTAGATCATTCTTACCTTAGAGAATATGATTTAAGATATATTACAGTTCTAATACAGTCCTTATATTAGAATGGACACTAAAGGACACCACAGGAGGCAAGTACACAACCAGTAAAGGATACATAAATCACACAACAAATTGCTAGGTTACAATAGACATCAATTATCTACAGGATGTTGCAGAAACTGAGAAATAATACCTTTTCAAAAAGAAATTGGAGGAAAATCTACTCAGGGCTATTAAATACGGAATTCCTTAAGTTACAAATGTTTGGGGAATGCCAAGATGTAAACCTTAAGGTGTTTATGTGTCAATTTTAGATCTCTAATTACCTGAAAACCTTGAAAGGCAACTGGAGAGGTGCTGATGGAATTAAATGCTTACAGGGTTAGGCAACCGTAGCACAGTGCTTTCTAGCTCAGGTTGTGTAAGGTTGCAAACCCATTTCCTGATAGTAATACTTCCAGGTAAAGCCTAGAATCAAATCTGAGGGAGACACTATTTAAGAAAAGGACATATTCTCAAAATATATATAGGTCTCCTAAGAAAACCAATAAAAGCACGTGCAGTCGCTGGCTGCAGTGCAAGAATTTGGAATTGTTGGTGGGACTCATTTTGCGTTCAAAAACCAGAATTTGTAGGGAATGCAAAATGTGTTCCACTTTAGTTGTGAGTTGGGAGAGGCAGTGTTTAAGAACAAAGCTTAAGGAGACAAAAATATTTGAAAAGACTCTGACCAAAAGTCCATCCAGCTCAGTATCTTGTCTCTGACTGTTGCTCCACTGGAAGTCTAAGAAAGCGTGTAGGAACAGCAGAAGCATTGAGGCCTAATTTCCCGCAATCCATTGCCCAAACAGACCTCCTTGTGGCTAACATATTTGCTTCCATGAATTTCTTATTCTGACATTCATATGAAAAAAGCGGAATAATTTCTTATAGTTATTATCAAGCCTCAGAATAGGTTGACTTTAAAGGACCTGCACCAAGGTTGTGGATACAATGATGATAGTTACCACAAAAGAGATGTAATTGGAAGAAAAGGAGAGAGAATTAATGAGAAAGGAAAAGAAGGCCTTAGAAACTATGTAGCAGGTAAAAAAATACCCCAAACAATTTGAAGACCTATATCAGACTTATACAGAAGCAAGTAGCATAAATGTAATATAATCATAACATTAAGGCAAGATACATACCAGCTACAGGCAGACAGACTATGTAAGCAACTCTTGAAGGTCCACATCTGCAGCTGTTGAACAAGAAGAAAAATCAACATGTATTACAAAGCAGGCTGTAAATTATCTTTAAATCCTCTGTAAACTACAAAAAAGGAAAAATATGCCTATAACAAAATGCAGTGGAAGAAAATCATGGGGGTCACCCTAGGCTTCCTAAGTGTATTGAGCTAGAGAATAGAAATAATAGACATATTATTAATGAAAATACCAATACTCACTATAAGAATATAAGCTGACCTTCAACACTCTATGGAACACTAGACCAGTGTCTGACCAGTGGCAGAACTAGAGGGCATGGACTTAAGCTTCATCAGGGAAAGTTTAGGCTTGATGTGAGGAAAAAGTTCTTCACTGAAAGGGTGATCGGCCATTGGAATGCGCTGCCCAGGGAGGTGGTGGAGTTGCCGACCCTGGAGGTGTTTAAAGGGAGACTGGATGAGGCACTGAGTGCCATGGTTTAGATGATGGTTGGTGTTAGTGTTGGTGTTAGTGTTGGGTTATAGGTTGGACTTGATGATCTCAGGGGTCCTTTCCAACCTTGTGATACTGTGGTACTGTGATACTGTGATACTAGTACAAGGCCTATGAAATGTATGCATTTCATTTATAACTTCAAAATAGACAGAAATTGTATAAGATGCTGTAAAAGAAATACATCTCCACTTAAAAATGAAGGAAAATGTTCTTAACAAAATATGAGATTTCTGCACCAATTTTCATGGAAAATGTGCAATTTCATCAGAAGAGCCAGAACTAGAAAAGCAAACTCTATGTTGACATTAACTCCTGAAAACTGAAAATAGAAATCATTTTGGGTTTTCAACAAAAAGATGAAATTTTCCTCCATCTATTTCTGCTGCAGGTACTTCTGTAGTATATAATTATAAATAGGGTACCCTGACAGGCTGGCCCAAATTCTGCAACGTGCAACAGGAAGACCAACAGCCCTTCCCAGGCAGGTGCATTGCAAAATGAATATACTCCTACTTTTTCTACTATGGCAAAATGTGGGATCATATTTTGACATAATTACCACGCAAATTATTACCATACTATGTGACTGACTGGTACCACAAAGTTAAGAAAATATTTAAGCATACAATCACCAAAAGCATAGCAGTTTGAGCCTCTGAAAAAAAATGATCATTTTCAGGGACAGACATCTACATTAAGTCCCACCAGGGAGCTTAATAAATGTTTCCTACACAAGGCTGAGATGGAAAAAATAGAGTAGTGAAGACTTGAAAACAGGTAATCTGGAAGGAAGCTGTTTGGGAGGAAGATAGTAATAAATAGTTGTGAGAGGTAGCCAGCTGATCTACTGCAGTTGGAGACATGAAATATGTCTGACCCTACAGTCAAATGCTGTGAAAAAACTAGATAACACACAAAAACTATTTGAAGTCATTCTTCGTGTTATAATTGTCATATTACAAAAAAAACCCAGCACATTCTATCTTTGTTGAAGGAGAAGAATGAGGTCAGATTTCTGCCAGAATTCTAGATTAAAAAAAATACATTTTAAGGAACTGCAGAGCGGTAAAGGAAATTCTTCAAAAAAAGAATTCCTCTTGCGACTATGCTCTGAAGGTGACTGAAACACAGCTGTCCCAAATAGTGGGGTTTTATGCTTTGATGAAGCAAACAGTTATGTGGCCATAAAGTGCTATGACTAGCGAATAAATGCTTCCTATATTATCAGGGAAGTGCTGAAGAAGCACTTGGGCTTTGGGGATTTTTACAAACTGGTGTTAAAGAAATCTTGTTTCTTGATGGTATGTTAGGAGACTTGTTGGTAATATCATTTCCTGGCTTGGAATCTATTTTGAATGAGAATTTTCTAAAGCTGAGTGGTATCTGGCTTTAAATTTTAAATGAAATTGTCTTTTTGTAATGGCGGTTTCTGTTTGGTCACACTCTTTTCAGTTCCTGTTGGGGTCAAAGAAATGGCAAAATCTAACAACTGATTCATCTGTGACATTTTTTTCCTACATTCCATTGGGTAAATGGCTAGGAAAGTGAAATACAAGGGCAGTTAAGATAAAAATTACGAATTTTTTTTGACCACCTTGCTATTTCCACTTTCAATCATCAGCCACAGAAGCCCACAGAACCAAAGAAACACTTTAAAATCTAATTCTTTTAAGAGAGACATACAACAGAAGGCTAGATGCCTGCATTTCGAATTATCATTGAATTCAGCAAAGAAGCAAGAGATCTGACAGTTACGTTACACCTAGCTGTACATATGTTCTCTAAATATCTTTCAAGGAATTCCCCAACTCACACCTACAAAAAGATCTCAGCAAATCTCCCTCTCTCAGGTTTTCTAGGATGCATATGATAAAGGCAGGTACAGAAATATAAAATTATAATATATATAATATATATATAATATATAATATATACAGAAATATAAAAAATATTAAGTGAATTGAGCAGTGAAATCATGGGTTTATACGCTAAAGTTTCTGGTTGCCTGTTTTATTAAATTGTTATTAAATTGTTGGCCAGCTAATTGCTTAATACAGTTATACACAAGGATCTAGAATAAAGATGCGAGAAGTTTAATTTGAAGTGACTTCTTCAAATATCTTTTCAAACATACTCAGAGCTAGGGACCAGTTTTAGAAAACATTCAGATGTGGTCTTAAACTCATGTCTAATCAGAAGCACACTTTAACTTAAAGCTAAGTATGTGCTTAGCATACCTGCACAATATGAGCTCCTGATTACTGCAGAGTAAGAGGTACTTTCAAAGCTCCCTAAAAAGATGTCAGACACATTACAGAAACAAATACAAATACGATTCTAGAAAAGGTAGCCTGCAAATTATGTTGTTAATACAATGCAGCAAGGGAAAATGAGAAACATTATACATCAATCATCAAATCAAATAGTATTTTTTACCTGTCTGCCATATTTTTCTCATTTTAAGCCAAGCTTTTAACATTAGCTGTGCAAAATACATGTTGGAGGCTTTAGATTCGGGGAATATGGAACTGCACTCAGTTAAATTAAGCACAACAGAAACATGTATACCATACACACAGCCTAAGAGATCAACCTTTAGCTCATCCCATGTCAGGGAGTGGGGAATAACGGTAATTCTTGCCTGTTTTCAAGGTTGATTCTAAATACACATTGAGAAAGGTCCATAAATGCAAAACATGACAGGAAGAGGGTAGATGTTATGTTTTTATGTATATATATGGTGTGCCTCATGTTGAACATGTGTTCAACAGTGCTAGCTGAAATGCATGGCAAGCAGAACTGCTTTGTCTTTAAAAAACACATTCAGGACTGTTTAATTATGCTATTGATCAGACACAGAAAATCTCACAGGTGTGGTACAGTTTGTGTTGGGGGCATATTTTCTTTCTTCCATAAAAACTCACTTGAATTTAGATTACATTGCAAGCCATTGAAATTCTTCACTCATGCTCAATGAATTTTTATACTTCAGCATCTGAAGCTGAAGGACCCTGGGCAGGTGGATGCACTTTGTTCCTGCCCAGCTTCTTAGTGATGTCAACATCAGAGGCAGCCTGTGCTGCATTGACCCCACACTGGTGGAGTTCGAGGTCCTGAGGGATATGGGACAGGCGAGGAGTGTAGTAAGAACTCTAAATATTAAGAAATCAAAATTCCAGAGAGATAGTCAGTAGGACCTCCTGGGAAACGGTCCTCAGGGACAAGGGAGCAGAACAGAACTGGCAAATATTTAAGGATGCTTTCCAGAAAGTGCGAGCGCCCAGTCCCCAGATGCAGGAAATCAGGCAGGGAAGGGAAGAGACCAGCGTGGCTGAGTTGAGACCTGCTAGTCAAACTGAAAAGGAAGAGGGAACTGCACAGGCAGTGCAAGCAGGGACAGGTAACTTGGGAAGAGTATAGGAATACTGCACAGTTGTGTTGGGGTCAGGAAGGCCAAGGTGCAGCTGGAGTTGAACTTGGCAAGAGAACAAGAGTAACAAGAGTAACAAGAGGGGATTCTATAGGTACGTCAACCAGAAAAGGAAGGTTAAAGAAAGCATACCCTCACTGATGAACAAAATGGTGACCTTGTATCAACAGAATGCTGAGGTAGTCAACAATTTTTTCCTCAGTCTTCCCTGGCAACCACTCTCCTCACCCCTCCAGGGTCAAGGAACAACAGGATGGAGATAAGGTTCTTGCCACTCTAGGGAAAGACCAAGTTTGTAACCACCTGAGGAACATGAACATGTACAAGTCTATGGGATCTGGTGAGGTGCATCCCAGCGTCCTGAGGGAATTGGCTGATGTGATTGTCAGGCCACTCTCCATAATATTTGAAAAGTCATGGCAGTCAGGGGAAGTCCCTTGTGACTGGAAGAAGGGCAACATTGTGCCCATTTTAAAAAGGTTACAAAGGAGGACCCTGGGAAATACTGACCTGTCAACCTCAGCTCTGTGCCTGGAAGATCATGGAACAGATTATCCTAGAAGCTGTGCTAAATCACATGGAGGACAGGGAGGTGACTCAAGATAGCCAACATGGTTTCACCAAGGGCAAGTCCTGTCTGAACAACCTTGTGGCTTTCTGTGATGGGGTGACCACATCAGTGGACACAGGTAAAGCAATGAATGCAATCTATGTGGACTTCTGTAAAGTCTTTGACACCTCCCCGCACAACATCCTTCTCTCTAAATTAGAGAGATATGGATTTGATGGGTAGATCATTCGGTGGATAAGAAATTGGTTGGATGGTTGTATTCAGAGAGTAGTGGTCAATGGCTCAATGTCCAGATGGATAATTGTGACAAGTGGTGTCCATCAGGGGTCCGTACTGGGACCAGCACTGTTTAATATTTTCATTAATGATATAGACAGCAGAATCGAGTGCAGCTCAGCAAGTTTGCAGATGACACCAAGCTGAGCGGGGCAGCGGTCACACCACAAGGACGGCATGTCGTCTAGAGGGACCTGGACAAGCAGGAGAAGTGGGCCCGTGTGAACATCATGAGGTTCAACAAGACCAAGTGCAAGATCCTACACTTGTGTCGGGGCAACCCCCAGTTATCAATACAGAATGGGGGATGACGTGATTGAGAGCAGCTCTGCTGAGAAGGATTTGGGAGTCCTGATTGATGAGAACCTCGACAGAAGCTGGCAATGTGCGCTTGCAGTCTAGAAGGTCAACTGTGTCCTAGGCTGCATCAGAAGAAGCATAACCAGGAGACTGAGGAATGTGATTCTCCCCCTCTACTCCACTCTTGTGAGACCCCGCCTAGAGTATTGTGTTGACTTCTGGAATCCCCAGCATAAGAAGGATATGGAACTGTTGGAGCTGGTCCAGAGGAGGGATGTGGAGATGATCAAAGGGCTGAAGCACCTCTGCTATGAGGAGTTGGGCTTGTTCAGCCTGGAGAAGAGAGAGCTCTGGGGGGATCTCATAGTGGCCTTCCAGTATCTGAAGCGTACCTACAAGAAAGCTGGGGAGGGACTTTTTTACAAGGCCTTGTAGTCACAGGATGAGGGGGAACGACTTTATACTGGAGGAGGGAATATTTAGATGAAACATTGGGAAGAAATTCTTCATGATGAGGGTGATGAGGCACTGGCACAGGTTGCCCAGGGAAGCTGTGGATGCCCCCTCTCTGGAAGTGTTCAAGGCCAGCTTGGTCTGGCCTGCCCATGGCAAGGTGGTTGGAACTAGATGATATTTAGGGTCCCTTCCAACCCAAACCATTCTATGATTCTACAATTACTCCCAGGCATGGAACTGGGCATATACATCTCCACCAGCACATGCTGTGAACAAGTACTGCAGGGGCAAATTAAGGCTTGCCCTGTAACTGAAATTGTGTACCAGGACATAGTTGAGCACTAGCTGTGTGAGAACTCTCTTTTCCATGCTCAACTTTTTCATTTACTGCCACCCGGACAGCACTGAAGCTTCATGGACAAGTAGCTGCTTGACTGGAATATAGGCACAGAAGCGCTGAATTTGGGAGGAAGCAGTACCAGAAATTACTATGCAGGACTCTAGGGGAGGTCTAAGGAGGTCTCTAGAAGAGCAGAAGATGCTGGAAAGTAAGACTGGGAGCTGGAGGTCATTGGAGATTGTATTTGGTGGAGTGGCAGGGTGAGGTGCCAGGGAGAAATCTGAGCAGGATTTGAGAAGAGACAAGTGGAACCTATTTGGCAAGAACACAAAAGGAAGGCTAAGATTCATAAGAGATTCTGGACTAATTTTGTGGGGCCTGGCTGGAGAGAGTTTGATGAGGGGTGAGAAGCCTGTGCTAATGTATATTGGACTGAGGAGGGCAAGAGGAATAGAAACCCAAGAAAAGGGAGAGGGAAGGCTGGCTTGTGAAAGATAAAGGAAGGAGGGGGCAAGCTTGAGGATAGAGGGGGAAGAACCAGTGTCTTCTTCTCATTCCCAAACTCCCAACATTACAGTGGAACTCAAGATTTCACCTGGACTCCTAATGCTTCCATTAAATTCTCTGCTGAATTAGGAAGATAGCAACCCGCTATTGTCCTTGGATGAGCAGTTAATTCAAATGGTAGAGATGAAGGTGGCAGACTGAAGAGATTTTTTTTTATGTCAGTCCTTTTCCAAATATTATTTTTGTCAATTGAGGAATCTGAAAGTTGGGGAAGGCACAATGAGGAAGAACTCAAAAGACAGGAAATAGTAAAATCAAAATCAAAACATAACCATCTCTCTTCCCTCATCCCTGGGTGTATATTTTAACATTTTCCTCTGAAGGACCCTACTCTTTTTCTGCACATGGAAAAAACCTTGCTCTAATGGTAAATTGGGACTGTTCAGTAAATGAGACTGCCATTTGCAGAAACCCTGCTGCATCAGTTGCAGAAGTTACAAGCTATCTAGTGAATAAGGAAGAGAGAGGATGCTCTCAAGACTAAAGCAGCTGAATGCGACCCTGGAGAAGTGGGTTCTGACCCTCTGTCTACCACAGAGTTCCCAAATGATGCTAGGCAAGTCCCTTTGAACAACTTTCACAGGTGGTCAGTTACTGCATGTTCCTCATTTTCAGGATTTCTGACTTGAGACCCCAGTATGAGATTTGCAGAAATGCTGAGCAGTATCAACTGCCAAGTGTAGTCACTGAGCAGTGGTCTGAGCCCACAAACTGCCCACAAATGCTGAACTCTCAAAAATATGAGTTGTAAGGTATCTTATATTGAATGCACAAAATCAGAGGTCATTCTCTTAATCTCTTTGTGCCTTCATCTGTGAAGCAGGGACAATCAAACTATCTTCACATCACAATGCTCTTGTGAATATAAATGTCTTAATGCTTATAAACAATTCATGCACTGTAATGAGGGGAGCATAAAAAAGGGTTGTGTTTTTACTAGTTTCTTACTTTAGAACATAGTGTCATGTTCCTTTAAAAAAAAAAAAAGATTGCCTTCTAAAGGTACTTCTTGATCCTTACCAGAATGTACCTTAACAAAAATACCAAGTTCTTTCCAATACATTTTAAAATCTTTTGACTCAGATAGAGGTATTCCTATACATTCCTTCCCCTTAATTCTCAGATTCAATGTTCATCTCTGTTTTAAAAATGACAAAAATAACATAATGTCAGATCAATTACAGGCACAAAGTACATACATACTTCAGAAAGTTATGGGAAGTGAAATCCTTGGGAGTGTTTCCAAGTCAGATGTTTCAGATATTACTAGTGCTCCATTTGAGAAAGTGTCTTTGATGAGCTTGCAAATAAATTTCCAAGCAAAGTCAGCCACAGGAGCGGCATGTGAGGAATTAGGATTACCAAATGGCCTCTGTCTTCATACACACTCCAGTTAATTATGAGACGCAGTTAGATCTTGAGATGTCCCTGTTGCTAAGAAGCCAGAGCTTTGGCACATCGGTTCTCATTTCATAGTTTCATTCATTTTCTACAAACGTGACATGAAAATCTTGATATGTATAGTGCATAAAGAATCCATTTATATACTGATGAGGAAAGAGAGATATCAGATTTTTTTTTATGAGTAAAATTAAAAACAGAAGATATTTTTGAAAAGAAAATTCATCTATGTGTAAAAAAACTATCGACAAAATTTGTGGATAACACTAGGTTTGCTGTAATTACATAACTCAGAGTTGGGCTACCACTGCAGTGGATAGCAAGGACACAAAGTTGCAAGCTAATTAATATACTACTCTTATCCTGATTACAGAAGGAATAAAGCCTTTCAGATTTTCCATGAGGTCTTCATGTCCTCAGAATTCATTCATTCACTTATTAAGGCCTCTCAATTATTCCTTCTTAATAAACTTCTTTCTTCTTGTTCCACCTCAATACATCTCACTTTGCCTCTGACCAATTCCATTTTGAGAAAGTCCCTCAGTATTCTATTAATTACTGAAGACTGGCTCTTAAACAAACACACCTATTTAAATTAATTCTTCATCTTTTGTCTAACATGTTCTTCTATTTGATCAGCTTGACTAGGTGTTGAACCAGCCCTGGAAGGGTCTGTACAGGGGACAGAACTAAGAGCTTTATCTTCACTCTTGGTGGTTCTCAGCAGCAGCTCATAAGACTTCCAACACTAAATTTCTCTTAAAATATGCATAATTTCAAAGTAATCAGATTTTCTCTTGTTCAGTACTATTTGCCTATAGTTAATTATTAAGCATAAGTAATAATGAATCCCACAAGTGGCCTTTCTTCCCACAAGAGTTCTTTCTTTGCTATTTCAGAGTACAAAGGCAGATGAAAAAACATTTGCTTGTGAAAATGAAATAGACCAGTAGTAACTTAGGAACTAGAAGTACCAAATGCAAGGAAAATAAGCCCCCCAAAATGTCATCAGCTTTGCTTAAAATACTCTCTGTTGCAACTATGGAATTCTCATGAGAATGCTAGGAAACAATAGTAAATCTACATTTATAAGACTCATATGACTCAGCAGAATGTTGATTAAAATAAGTTCCTCTTTTTTTAATAGAACTTGAAACTTGCTAACATATAGTAGCACCATTCTTGCAGAACAAAAGTGATAGTTCCACATCCTGCATTTCAGCAGGGATACTAGCTTTATTTTAAGCCCCTTTTGAAGAAGTACATGCAATCATTACACAAAAAAACACACAGAATGTATTCTTACACAGAAATTACAAGGTACTACATAGGTAGATAGCCCTTGTACTACATAGGTAGATTGATTGCCCTTGTGTGGCAAGAGGGAGTATAAGGCTAACAGCAGTTCAACTGATAAATGTCCTTGCTCTGTGTCAATTTGTAGTGCACAGATCAACAACAGATAATCTAGATTAGCCAGCCTATCTTTCCAGTTAGAACAGGTATCTGAGCAGAAAATCTCCCTCATGGGTCAACGGACAACAGAACAGAAGATGCAGCAGACTTCTCTGAAATGATGCTTTTTTTTTCTGCACCAGCAATACATTGTGTTATAGAGCTTACTGTCTTTGGTCCTACTGGAAGTACTTTTCTGCAGAATGCCCTTTATCTGATGAATATCTCTGAATACATTCCCACTTTGTTACTTCATTTCCAGTTAAATTATACGCACTCAAGTATTACGTATGTTCTAGGTCTCCCTTTATCAAACATCTATTTTAGTTGGGTTTCTAGATAGCTGTTTAAGATAGTATGAATATGTTAGTTATTCACCTTAGTATACTATTGTAAGAAGCTTTTGAAAGCACAGATTTTTGCTTGCTTTTGTTGAGATCCTTTGCTCCTTTTGTTTATCCCGTCACAAGTGATCTCTGAATCATTTCCCTATGACATTCCAGGTGATGTGTGACACATCATGAACAAATGTCAATTTAGCTGATGACCACACAGAGAAGTAAATGAACACACAGGAGAAAAAAGTCACAAGAAAACTTCAGAAGGTTTCACAGAAATTAGGAAGTTTCAATGGAAAGTAGGGTTTAGCAACTGGAAAATAAAGTTAGAAGTTTCTATTTTCTTGCAAAGGTAGCTTAAGGATTTTAGTATTTTCTCAGGAAGTTTCCAGTCGCAGTTGACTGCTGTGTTCAAAGGCTTTGGGCAGAATACCAAATTGCCTTCTCCTCTGGTGATGATGATCTTGCTTTTTCCTTGGGACATTCAGAGTCTACAGGTCTTAAATGTGTTGCAAAAGAGTAGAAGAGCTTTGTGTGTCTCAGGGTGTCTGTTGATCATGTTGTGGACTTTTCTGATTTGGATACCTAAAAAATTAGTTGCTTGTGATTGTGAGTGACTAGAGTTGAACTATTTGATTCCTTCTGTCCCATGTTCCAAATTGGTTTGGTGTTATAAAAATACTAATAATCTAGCCATAAAATATCAAGGGTTTTTTTAACTAGTAACTGGTATGTGCAGACATAGAACTTTCATTCATAAGAACTACGTATTGCTGTAAAGATATCTCTTCATACAGGTGGTGTAGACTGAGCAGATGTAAGTCCTTATCAATGGAATTTCATATTTTGTCTAACACAGGATGAAATACTATACAATGAGGCCAATGTCTGCATTGTTGCTGACTATTGTGCAAATGGAAATGTGATATAGGGTTCAATAACTGTTCTAGTTTATGAATAAATTACTTCTTTTTTAATAAGAAGAAACTGAAAAAGTACTGGGCTTTTAAAAGAACTTTTTGAACTGTTGGAGCTTCTAATTTAAATGAATGCATTCTAAGCAAATATTTCTGATACACATATAAGTGGTGTGGTAACAACTCATACCTTGAAGAAAACAAAATTACTCTTCACCAACTGTCGACAGGAAGATCTCTCCCTTCAGAAAGTCCAAGGCTTAAAGGAGGGATTACCAGGCATATTCAGATTCAGTATATTAGGACAGTAGATAATGTAGATAGTGGATAATGTGGTGACAAACAGGCAAAAATGTTGTGAGACAACAAAAGGTTTCTAGACTTTGGCCCTCTGTATTTGCATATTTCAATAATTTTTTTTTGGTTTGGTTTGTTCCTATACTTCCCCGCTCCCCACCTGGCACAAGTTTCACTCTGAATTTCCATTCTAACTGAAGAGAAACAGGAACATATTAACTTACCTGAAATCAATGGATTTTTTTTTCCCATCATAATCATGAGAGCTTCCCTGTCCTTTAAAGGAACAACTTTGTGGGCTAAGATATTTTCACAGGTATAAACATGGTCGTGGCAAGAAATCTGGACAAATCTATGCAGAGCCACTTGGTTGGACGTTCTGTATAGTTGCAGCCAGCCTATATGAGGTCCGACAGAAAAAAACCCTATAGATCAGGACCCAGGAGTGGCAGGAGAAAGACAAAGAGGTGGTTATAGAACATGTTCCAATCTGTTACAGTGAGACAAAGCTCAATTCGATCACTTCACTTAGTATGAGTTTACATGCATTCAAATACGAACGTTCTCTTACCCTCGGTCTGAAAATGTCACTGTGCAAGAGTGAACACTGAGTTAACATCAAGACAACACATCAGCCCACAACACTTTGCCTGTGAAGCAGTTTTCAACTAACAACATCACTGTGCTTGAGCACCCACCCTACTCGCCATATCTGGCTCCCTGCGATTTCCAGTTCTTCCCAAATATCAAGTCAGTGCTCCAAGGAACAGGGTTTTTTTTGTCCATAGAAGTTGTGAAAGCAAAAACAATGGAGAACCTCAACAGCCTTTCAGAAAATGATCTTCAGAACTGCTTTCAATGTTGGCAGCATTGCATACAGCTGTATGTCAACTCAGAAGAGAACTATTTTGAAGGTGATCATAGACAGCTTCTCCTTGGGTGAATCAAAATACTGATGTTCACAATTTGCCTCACTTACTGCTCATTTAAGGATCATTGTAGTATTAAAGGAGTCAATAACCCTGTTAAAAAGTCCTGGAAAAGTGATGTGCTTTAGAGGCTTAGTTCCAGCAAACACGGAAGTTTTAGGTTCACATCTACATATGTGCTAACAGGGTTCTGTACTGCTCTTCTAGCAAGATATGAATCTCTTGAAATATTGAATTAGAGAGACCTGCTGCCTCAAAAGTAATGGAAAAATTCCTTCCCACATTAACCCCCATGAGCTTAGGATCAGACCTTGGAAAAAGATGTACAACTCAGTCCTTACAAGAATAAAGTAGGGGAGACACGATCTGCAGAGGAAAGAAGCATCTAGAAGAGAGGTTTTTAGGAGTTTTATGAAACATGAAGGAAGCCAGTGTAGAAGGTGGTGGGTCTGTGTGAATACAATACCTCTTTGAGGGTATGAAACCAAGAAGAACAAAAGCCTATGGTTCACACAATAAACACACATTTATACCTGCACTAAGTAAATAAAACTTAAACAGACTAAAACTAGAGGTGTGCCAAAATAGCCACTAACTATATTGTGAATTTTCATCCCCAAATTATTTTTATTTTCAGAACCAAGGCCACTTGAAACACAGCAAACTGTGCACAATACAATTCTTGCCTGTACCATTATGCTGGTATATTCTAATAAAAAGTTCATACTATATCCTGTCCAGACTATAATGTTTTTATGTGAAAAAAAGCCCAGTTCTGAGGCAATGGCAGAAAATGAAGGCTTATCCTGCTTTCTACAGAGGCTGCAGGTCTCTGGGACAGCGAACAGCCCCACAGCCTGGTGGTACTCACATACTGCATCACAACCCAGTTTCCAGTTTCTTCCTTTGACGTAGGTGTATGAGTCATCTCTTGGCCATTACAAACAGATCAGTTGTAGACAAAATTACTGAAGGTTTAGCCAAGTGTCTAAAAGTAACCACACTATCAGACCATCACTGGGAAAACGATCAGCCCTCCGTGTATTTAAATGTTGGTTGAGAGGCAATCAAAAACATTTGCAAGCAAATATATCGCACATACACTTTCTAACCCCTGAAAGTGAGTAATGCAGGTGTATCAACCAGGTGATGTTTCACGAGAGAACATTCTAGCTTACAACTGTGTCTAAAATCTGTCTTGCTCTGTCCATTTTCCTTACATTATCCTCCAGAATAGACAATGCAAAGCAAAGAGTTTCACCATACTACCCAGGAGAAGGGCTAAAACAGGTGGATGGGGAGGGTAGTAGGGGCACCACTGACTGTCACTGTAGTGGATGCTTAAAGATGCATACAAAAACTCATGTGAAAATCATTAAAATACTATGTTTTGAAGACTGATATATGCAAGATTATGAAATGATGCCACAATTCACATTGACAACTATCCATCAACTATCTGTAAAAATAAAGATATTATTCTAATGAATGATGCTAAAAAAATTCTGAAGTTTTCATAGCACAATACATCAGGTATTAGCAAAGGTAGCTCACTATAATTGCAGTACCTTAAGTCCCACAATTATTAAAAATCCATGTGCTCTTAGTCTAGCAGCTGTTTAGAAACCATAGGAACTGCTTAAAGAGAGCTTATTACAGGGCCACTGCACAGAGCAGTAATAAACTGTAGAAAGAATAGCTCATACACAATTATACTACAATGGCATTTAAGAAAACAGTTCCAGCCTTACCTTTAGTTAGGGTATTTTAGAGGTGAAGAGGAGACACTTCCCTTATGTGCCCATGAGGTTTCATGTAACCCTGTCTTATACTGAAGGTACGCAATTTTACAAATGAAAACTGAGTTTTCCATTAGCAGAAAATTATTCTGAAAAAGAAGAAAATACAATTTTGCTTATATATAATTCATAGGTGAGGAAGTTCTATCAAATCAAAGAGGTACTTTTTTTCTTCCTGAGGAACATGCCACAAAACAAAGTACAAGAAACTTGTGTGAGAGGGAATAAGGTCATTTACTTCAAGTATGCGTTTGGGGATGGGAAGGTATGTAAATTCAAAGACAGCTCTGCAAATCTTCTCTCTGCATTAAACATTGACTGTTTTCCTAGCTTTACATTTGTTCATATGAAAAGAGATAGAATAATAGCTCTGCTCCAGAGCCTCAAAAAATTAATTCTAGCTGTGAATGTCCTTGTGATATGCACACCAGCACATTACAATGAATTGCAGTGGTGTAAATCTACCTGAAAACACCCCTTCAATCCCAACATCACATTGCTCTGCTTTATACTTCTCCCTCTATAATGTTGACATCTGCTTTGGAATAGTTACTCATACAAATTTTGTGACTAAAATATGCCATGTTTCTGCCAGTTGAGTGGGTTTTTTTTCTTTTTCAGATGCATGAGGAAAGGAAGCGTAGAGGGGAGATGCAGTCAAAACAGCTATCTGGACTGCACAGTGATGCTGGGACAGGTCTTTAAAATGTAAAAGGATGGGATAGATTTAGAACACCGGATAAAAATATTAAATGGGTGCCCACAGGCAAGAATGGGAGTTGTCTAGTACCATGCAGGTTTCAACGCTGTTTACCCTAAAAGGTTTTGTGAGTCTTGGTTCGGTCAAGTTATCTCCTACTGATGTGGCAGTATACATAGTTATCCAACAATCTGAAAACACTAGGCAACATACCAAAATTACGTTTCCACCCATGGTCTGAACAACCCACAGATGAAATAGGTGAATTTGGATTTGGACCTGATGACCTCCTAAGGACCCTTCTAATGTCAACTGCCCTATGATTCTGTCAATGACTATGTGTGGTGTATGATCTCTCACTTAGAAGTGCCTAGCTACCTGAGGACTTCCAGTACCAAATGTGGCATCTGGATCACAGGAGGGATCCAGAGAATTACAGAGCAGGAGGCCAAATCACTGAAACCTGCAATTTGATACAGGAGGTGTTGGAAATAGAAAATACTAAGGAAAACCCAGCAAGGCTTTTTTAAATTCATACCTCAGAAATACATCAGAATTATTTCAGGGCAGCAACAAGCATATAGGCAAGGTTCAGAAGAGTTTGGATATCTAAGTAGACTTAGATTTCCAAAAGCTCTTTCCAGCAGAGGGAAGTCCCACAGTGCAGGTCTGCTCAGCCCTGCACTAGTTAACAAACCCATAAATCAACAGAAAAAGAGGATAAGGCAGTAAGATTTGCCAAGAACACTCTATTACACAGGAAAAAAAGTGATTATGGCAAAATATGAAAAATTTATGAAAGACCCTGGATTATGAAATAGCTAAAATTCTGTGTAGATTTAGACAAGAAGGAACAAAGTATTCTATTCATATGGATGATGATGGCTTCTGAACTATTACTGGTCAGGAATGAAACGTAATGAAAAATGAAATAATTCTGTAAAAACACCAGCTCCAACTTGTCTGTTCACTCATATGCTGGGAGCGGCACCATTAGGTCAAAGCAAGAGCAGCAAACACATAAGCAGGATAGGATGGACAGGAAATGATAAAGGTCATTATGCAGCCATTACCACCTGCAGCTTGCTAACTCATGTAGCCTTCTGCATTCTTCTGTATTAATCCTCTGAAATTTTCTCCAAAATTCACTAACTTATGAAAACGGTATAGAATAAACTTCCAAACTGGAAGGGATGAATACCACCAGCTTACACATGCAGCTTTTGAAGCTGATCCAATGCTTTTGTACTTCCTGGTGTGATTCAGGGGGTGCCCATACCTTGATGGAGGAGGAAGAATGAGCACTCTCACCTTCAGTTAGGTAACTGTTTTGCTCATAGGTGCATGAGTTATGAATTAAAGAACCTGTGAGTTAGAAATTTCATGAATTAATGAAGTGATGAGTTAGGGAATTCACATTTCACAAATCTATGCAAAATTGGATTGAGCCCTTGTTTGATGTGTTTGTATGTCTTCTTTCCTAATGAGCTCATAAAATAAAGTCCAACTTACAGAGGACATTGTCCTGTAAATTTGAGATATCTAAATGAACTGTGACACTCCAACCTCAAAAGTAATCAACAAAAATCTAACATTAGGGATTATTAGGAAAGTAACAGAAGACAAAACAAAAAGCACTGAAAAATCACTGTGCACGTTTGATGCACTCACAGCTTGCAGACCATCTGCAGGTCTGTCTCTTAAGAAAAGAACACCTTAAGGAAGAAAGGAAGACAAAGACAGCCCAATTTACGAAATTACGTCCATATAACAAAAGCCTAAAATAAGCCAAAATTATTCAGTTTGGAAAAGAGACAAAAAAGAGAAATATCATCAGTGGATATAAAATCAGAAATTGAATCACAAAAGTGAATAGCACTTTAACTGTTTTTCACAAAAGCTAATCAGTGGATGCTGGAAGGGAGGGATGAAGGACAGTAGTGCTGCGGCCTTTCATGTTGCTTGCTAGGCATCTGTTGACAGCCTGTTGGAGGGAGGTTACAGATCTATATGTACCTCTAACTGACCTAGTACAGTGTTTTTTCTGTTCAATGTACTTGTCTAGCTTCCCATTTTTGTCACTCCCTTCCTGATCTCACAGTACAAGCAGGAAATGACAAGACAAGATGAATGGCACAATAGAACCTGACTGGTAAAAGAAGGAAGCAGGCAGGACTCTTGCTCAATTAGAATTACGATCTGCTTTAAGAGTGCTTGTGTCTATTTCTGCCAGTCTGACTTAAATAATGGTATTTTACACCATTATTTTATCATCATTTAAAGCATGCTTCTGAGTGAACGTGATGCACCAGGACTGCCAAAATGACCCAGAGGAAGGCACTTCAAAAAATAAAAGACGGTCCCCCTTCTAAGGAGTTCATGATGCTCAGAGGGTGAGCACATTGCTTGGCCACAGTCTGGTGCAAGAGCATGCAGTGACACAGTGTAGCAGGTGATAAAATGCTCATTGCATACAGGGCAGTTGCATGTCCAGCAGATGCATGCCCATGACCGAGCTTTTAATTTAGATATGGAAAAGAGAGGAGCATGAGAGTGGCCTTCATGAAGTATCATCAGTAAACTGCTCAGAAACCTTCATGGAGAAGGTTTTTTTGGTGCCTAACGATGGTTGAATTCACACCCCAGCCTTCCTCCTGAAAAGAGGTTGTATCGAGGTGGGTACTGGTCTCTTCTCCCAAGTATCAAGTGAAAGGACGAGAGGAAATGGCCTCAAGTTGCATTAGCAGAGGTTTAGATTGGGTATTAGGAAAAACATCTTCAGTGAAAGAGGGGTAAACCATTGGAACAGGCTGCCCAGGGAAGTGTGGAGTCTCCATCCCTGGAGGTGTTAAAAAAACGTGTAGACATGGTGCTTTGTGACATGGTTTAATGGGCATGATGGTGTTGGGCCAATAGTTGGATTTGATCTTAGAGGTTCTTTCCAACCTTAATTATCCTCTGATTCCTGTAACTGAAAGAGGTGAAGGAGACTTGGCTGCGGTCTCTCTTCTACCCTGTGCCACTTATTCCTATAGGAGATGTGTAACCTAGCAGTTGCCACCCGTTTTTTTTTGATCACATATGGTTAAAACCAGTCTATACATCCCAAAATATTAGCAACGGGGAGAGAGGTGAAGGGTACTCATGTGGTACCGCTGCATGTAGCTTAAAGAAAAACAAACCAAATGACATCCCAAACACCACCGAAGAGTCAGCAAAGCCTTCTCACAGAACCACAGAATGGCCTGAGTGTGAAGAGACCCATAGAATCATAGAACGGTTGGGTTGGAAGAGACCTTAAAGACTGCCTGGTTCCAACCTCCCTGCCACGTGCAGGGTCACCTCTTGCCAGACCAGGCCGTTTAAGACCCCATCCAGCCTGGCCTTGAACACTTCCAGGGAGGGAGCATCCACAGCTTCCCCGGGCAACCTGTGCCAGTGCCTCAACCACCCTCATCGTGAAAAATGTCTTCCTAATGTCTAACCTAAATTTTCCTCCTTACAATTTAAAGCCATTCTTCCTTGTCCTATCACTACTTGCCCTCGTAGGATCATCCAGCCCAACTCCTATCCCTGCACAGAACAGCCCCGACAGTCACAGCGTGTGCCTAAAGAGCATCGTTCAAATTTGGTGACCCTCTCGGGTCACCTGTGAGCATCCCACCAGGGGAAGGGAGACTCGCGCATTGTAAGCACCGAGGGCACGTGACCGGAAGGCAGGGAGGGCACCGCATCGGCTCCGGCTCCGGCTCCTCCGTTTCCTTTCGGTTTCGTTTCCTCGCCCTGGCGGGCGGAGCAGCCGCGGAGCTGGAAGCAGCCATGGCGTTGTCCATCCAGGCGCTGCGGGTGCTGTGCTCCAGCGGCGGCTGCCTGGAGGAGGGCGAGCTCCAGCGGCGGCTGCCGGGCCGGTTCGCGGTGGAGGAGCTGGCGCCGATGCTGCAGGATGGGCAGCGGTTCACGTTGGTGCGGCGGTCCGGCGGGGCGGAGGCAGCGGCAGCGGCTGGGACGGCCGTGATGGTGGTGGTGGCCACGACCCCCGTGCGGCTCTGCCAGGAGCACGGCGTGAGCTGCGATGGGCGCTGCGGGCGGCTGCACTTCTGCAAGTACCACCTGAAGGGCCTGTGCCGCAACCAGCAGGCGAGGTGAGCGGCGGCTCGGGGCGCCCCCATCGCTGCAGCTCCTCCCGGGGCTGCCGCGGGGACACCCCTATCTCCCCGCCCGCCTCGCCCCGTCGCCGCCTGGGAAGGGAGCAGGGAGAGAGGGCGGTGTTTGCTCGGGGCTCGTGTGTTGCTGCTTGCCCCTCTTCCCCCCAGCCTCGGGTGCCTTTCTCGGAGACCCCCACCCCTTTCCCCTCGGGTACGTGGCCGTGAAGCGAAAGTGTCTGTGCCCTGCGGGGCTGCTGCGGGCTGTGCTGACCGCCCCGCGGCTGCTGGTAGTGCTCATTGAACGCTTTCGTAGGAAAGGCAGCTCTTTTGGAGAGAGAACTCCTTGTTGCTTTTCTGAGTCACGACGGGGAACTGCGATCGCTTCCGCCTCCCCGCTGTGGGCTGAGGGCTTGGGCTTGGTACCGGCGGGTCTGGTGGAGTGAGGGGGACTGTGTCTCTGGAGAGCTCGTCTTTGGGCTCAGTGTGCCCCTTTCAGTGGAAGGAGGCTTCAATAAAGGACTTGCTGCCTTCTCCATGTCGAAAATAATGTAGCTTTTCTCCCTTTTGTGCCAGTAAAGGGTTGCTTCGCAGACTTTGGCCTTGTAACGTTTCTTCCAATGGCATCCTGACTTGTCCAAAAATGTCCAGCAGGACCAGGGAAATAATTGTGCCCCTGTACTCATCATTTTTGAGGCTGCACCTCGAATACTATGTTCAGTTTTGGGCCCCTCACTACAAGAAGCACATTGAGGTGCTGGAGTGTGTCCAGAGGAGGGCAGCGAAGCTGGTGAAGGTGTTGGACCACAAGTCTTACAAGGAAGCGGCTGAGGGAACTGGATTTGTTTAGCCTAGAGAAGAGAAGGGAGAAAAAAAGGAAAACTTGTGGGTTGAGATAAAGACAGTTTAATAGAACGAGAAAGGAAGAGAAAATAAGGACAATAATAATAGAATGTACAAAACAAGTGATACACAATTCATTGCTCATTGCCCATCAACCAATACCCAGCCTGTCCCTGACCAGTGACTCCCAAGAAGTTGAACCCTGACACCTGTCTGACTTGCTGTTCATATATTGAGCATGATGTTAACTGGTATCAAATATCTTGGTCAGCTGCCTGGTTATACTCCCTCCCAGCCTCTTGTCCACCTGCTCACTAGCAGAGCGTGGGAAACTAAAAACGTCCTTGATTTGTTTGCAACAACTAGTAATATCAATGTGTTATCAACATTCTTAAGCTAACTATAAAACTCTGCAGCTACTGGGAAGAAAATTAGGTCTATCGCAACCAAAACAAGGACAAACTGTTCAATGTGATGCTGATGGGATAGCAAAATACTGCTAATCTGTTACACTTATTTTGCACTTGGATTTTTTGACTTCTAGGAAGGAATGCAGGTTTGTTCACAACTTCCGCTCAGACCACAACCTACGTGTTCTAAAACAATATGGACTAGAGACTTTAAACAGTGATGAGCTCCGCCAGCTTCTGCTTCAAAATGACTCTTCTCTCTTACCAGAGGTGAGTAGTACTGTGACAATTTATTAGCCTTGTGTTTCAGAGGACATTACAAAACGGAAGAGGCTCGATAGTAGGTGGAGGTGTTAGATGTCAGTTTGGTTAGCCTAATGCAAATCTAAAACTTTAAACCTGGATCCTTTGTTCTCATCTGTGGTGGGTTGACCCTAGCTGATAGCTAAGCATTCACACAGCCACTCATTCGTTCCCTTCCTCCCTGGCCCAAGCAGGACAGGTGAGAGAAAATGGGAATAAAAAAGTGACAAATCTTGTGGGTGGAGATAAAGACAATTTAGCAAGTAGAGGAAAGAGGGGAGAAAACAAGTGTGGAAAAGGATGTTAGTTGCCACCTTGCACAAACAGACCAATGCCCAGCATGTCTCTGAGCAAGTGCCACCTTGTAAGAAGGAGCCAACCCCCTTCCTTGTTTTTGTGTTATTTTATACCGTGACATAATGCGCCATGGGATATCCATTTAGGCAGTTTATTCTAGCTGCCCCAGCTGTGTCCTCTCTCAGCTTCTTGCCTGACCCCAAGCCTACCCAGGGTGGGAGGGCCAGAGTGGAGAAAAAGAGAAAGCCTTGACACTGCAAGCATTGCTCAGCAGTAGCTGGAATGTTGGTGTGCTGTCGACACTGGTTTTGGTCACAAACCCAAAACATAGCACAGTATGGTCTGCTGTCAAGAAAGTTAATTCCATCTGAGCCAGATTCAGTACCTCTTACCATCATATTCAGGTCAAAAAATTTCACTATTCCAAAGCTAGAAAATCAACGAATTTGGATAGTCACACTATAAAACCTGCTATCCTAATTTATTTCACTTAGAAAAAAATCCCATCTGCTTCGGAATGTCTGTTAAATGGTTGTTTTATACTGAAAGATCTTTCTAGATATTAGCAGGGAAATGAAAAACTATTAAGTAATCATTTGGAAAACACGATGAAAGAAGAAACTTAACTCTTTTAAATGCAAATGTAAACACATAGCTGTAAACATTTGGAAGTTGTGAATTCAAACATTTTATATGAGTACATTGTACTTTAATCTTGAAATTCTCTTTTTTTTTTTCTTTACCCAAGGTCTGCTTGCATTATAACAAAGGTGATGGACCTGATGGATCTTGTACCTATAAAAAAATCTGCACCAAACTGCATGTTTGTCAGTACTTTTTGAGGGGACAGTGCAGATTTGGCAGCAGCTGCAAGCGATCCCATGACTTATTAAACTCAGAATGTTATGAGAAACTGGAGAGACAGGGAATGAGCTCAAACATTATTGAGAAACTACCCTCAATTTATAGGAATATGTTTGACATAAAAAATGGCAACAGGAATGTGTATGATGTGGAAGTTGCTAAGTCTTCACCGTGTAAAGGTAAGCGATATCATCTTTTGGAAACATCAGAAGAAGAGTCACTATAGTGAATATAGTATTCTTGCAGATGTCATTAATGAAAAGTAAATTCATGTCTTGATGTTTTAGGAGGGACCTTGCATGTATCTCATTGACAAGCAAAGTGGATTTCAAGGCATTATAGGTTCCTAAGAAAGTATATGTAAATCTTAAGTTTGGGGTTAGAAAAACACGATAGGAACTGGAAATAGTGATATCTGTATTTTTTTTTCACTTGTGTCTTTCTGGAACTGAATGCAGCATAGTTATATACAGTGGTTTAGGCATCTTTCCTACACATAGGTGCACCTTTTTAAGAGCTCTTGTTGAAACAGAGTGTTAATAAGGCTTATAATTCACTCCTCTAGAAAGAAAACACAGCACTAGCCAAGAGTCCTCAACTGCAAGTGAGGATGAATTGGAACAGATCTGTTTATATCATCTGTACAGAAGTTGTTGCTTTAAAGGTAGGTTGTGACTGTATCAAGTCTAGTCTATTTTCCTTTTCTCATAAAGAGAAAGTGATAGACATATTTTACGGAAAGGGGAAACTTCAGAACTTATGCTTTAGTTAAATCTCATTATAATCTTAAGTGCTGGTAGGAAATTGTTTGGCCTATCCAGTGTATGAAACAAAGTAGCTGTTTTGTTTTACTCAAAAATGTATAATACTTGCATGTGTTGGAGGCTATTTCACCTATGTTCACCTACGGGACTGCTGAATGATAGGAGTACCATTTCCGAAAAGCTACAAAAGATACTCTGAATCCTAGATTATTCCTTGTTTCTTCTAACACTCTGCTGTTCCGTCTGTCTGAGCTATCTCCCTCTGCCAGCTTTCTTGTCCTTTTGTCATCCTATTCCTTTTGATGTTCTTGGTATTCTGCACACTTTCTCATATGAACCGTGTGGTACAGTCTCCTTGATTTTCCCGGTAGCTGAGTTGCCTGTGAGAGCTAACCTCAAGTTTACGCGTATGATGTGTGTACTGGTGATGTGATCTTCACTCCTGTTGAGGCGTGGCTGCATACTGACTCTTTGAATGTCTTCTGAGTAACACTTGTGATATCTGGGACACTGCTACCACTATGCTGCTGTTCTTGGTGAGACCTGGACCCTTAGAGACTTCTTGAAGTCCCCAAATGAGCTCCCTCCTATCCTAAAACTAAGAACTGTTGTGTTTTGGGTTTCTTTTCTCAGTAATATGACTTTGAGAGTAAGCAATTAAGCGTAGATATTTGAGTCTACACTGTTATTCTGTATATGAAATAGTAGCCTCTTATGAGCCTGTTATCTTGATTCATTGTAAATTTTTGTCTCTGTAACTGGGAAGGCAGAATGATCCTTTACCGCTGAGCTCCTGCTAGAAGTTTTGATGCTCAAAGAGAATCTAGTAGGTGGAGAAACTGAACTCCTGCCTAAGCTCAAAAATCAAATTTGGCTTTCTCATGCTGAAAAATTCTGAACTACTGCTTGTAATGATTCCATAGGTGTATATTTTCCATAGCTATGCATTTGATACTTCCACCAGTTAGGTGTATAGCCCTGAAATGCTGACATTTTTCTCATAGCCAGTAAAAATAACGCATCTCTTACATTTACATTTTTTTTTACACTTTTATAGAAAAGTGTGTCAGAATTCATTTTCACCTGCCATATAGATGGCAGATCTCTGATGGTAATACCTGGAAGGACTTGAAGAATATGGAAGAAATTGAAAAAGCATATTGTGACCCAAATAACACCAGGTATAAACTCTTATGAAAAATTTAGTAACGTTTGGAGTTTGCTATATTGGACCAGGCCCTTAGTGGCTATAAATTGCTAAGATTCTATTGCAGTCCTTACATAAGTAGCTTTATTTGGTATTCTACTGACCTCACTTTGCTGAGTTGCTATTGCCAGAGGTCTGATCCGTTGTGATTTATGCCTGAAGTTCGTATAGGACCCTCTGGGTTACGGTACTGGATTTGGCCTGAATGGAGTTAGCTTTGTTCATAGCAGTCCATATAGCACTGTGTTCTGAATTTGTGACTAAAACAGTGCTGATAATGCGTCAGTGTTTCAGGTATGGATGAGCAGCATAAAGACTTTCTCTTTTCCCACTGTGCCTACTCCGATCAGCTGGGACAGCTGACCTGAACTGACCAAAGGAATCTTTCATACCATATGATGTCATGTTCAGCAATAAAACCTGGGGCAGATGAAGAGGAGGATTGAGTGTTTAGTGTCCAAGATAGTTGGCTGGGTATTAGACTGCCCATGGGAGGTGGTGAGCTATTTGCTTTGCTCTCTTTTTTTATTTCTTTGCTTATTTTACACACACGCACTTCTTCATGTGTTGAATTGCCTTTATATTGACCCACAGTTTTTTCACTTTTGCTCTGTTTTCTACCCTCTATTGTGCAGGGGAGAGAAGGGGGAGTGAACAAGCAGCTGTATTGGTACTTGGTTGCTGGCCAGGGTCAATCCACCCCAGTTATTTTATGTGACCTGTAGACTCTGGTATTCTTTGCTGTGAAAAAATGTATAAACACTTACTACTGCTGCTGCCATAGGAAATCTTAATCCTCACTAAGAATGGCTGGAAAACTGCAGAAAATGGTGATTTTATTGTTCTTATTGAAATCTGTCTTTTGTTAGAGCTTATCAATACACAGAAATAGAAATAACCTAGATTAGATTAGAAATAACCTTCTCTTTCACCTTTTGAGTTGGAAGATGGAAAGGTAATATGACATTTGCCCTTCCTTCCCCCTTTTCTACCCATTCCGTATTGCAAAACGGGTAGAACACCTTGTGTACCTCAAGAAAGACATACTCTTGGGAGCAGAGAGCATTAAGAATGTTGAAATACCTTTAAGAGTTTGGAAGCGGTTATGTAGTGTGAGATGTTGTTGGAAGGGGCTCATACCAGTATGCTGTGTCTCATGCTTGAGAATTTACCTAGCCCTCTTTTGTTACATTAGAGGCTGTTTGAAACCATGCTTAAGTTATCACAGTGTTCTGTTTAGAATATCGTTGGTTAGCAAGAAGAAGGCAGTGTGCATTTTTCACTGTTTCTGTTCATCTTACGTAAATCGCTGATTTATGAGCTGATTCCCCATAGAACAAACCAATGTGAGACGTAACAAAATATGCACAAAGACAGAGCTGGTATTGTTGTGGAAACTGCAGGTTTGTGTTCTGCTTTTGAGTGATATTTATTCAATTTGCAAATTTGCGATGGACTTCTGAACCTGTGTGTAAAGCTTCACAAACAATTCTGACTTTTTTTTCTCCTTTTTATAGATTTAATAATGCTGTTACTGAAAGTGGCTCTGCCTTGTCATATATCTCTTTTCCGAAGATGTGCTGTGGGTTTGAAAAGGTTAGACGTCTTTCTACAGCTTCCTCTGTGACCAAACCCCCTCATTTCATTCTTACAACAGAATGGGTCTGGTACTGGAAAAATGAATATGGCCTGTGGCAGGAGTATGGAATAAAGGTAAGTGTGGAAAAAAGGAGAGGACTTTCAACTCTGTTTTAAAAGTGCAGGACTACAGAAGAGTGCACGGTGTTTATATCCTCCCCCTTTTTTGTCACCACCTCCCTCCCTACCTCTCGCTCATACTGTACAGATGACCTTTTATAGAGGCCTGATGAGATCTTTTCTCTGTGAATTTGATTGGTTCAGGCAGAGGAGTGCTCACTGGTGAGTCACAAATATTATTGACAGATAATTCTTCAGTGAATCATGTCAGATATCGTTATACATTCTTTTCATTACTCCTGGCTAGAACTTCCTTTTCTGAGGTTTCAGTCATGCTCTCTGTGTCTTTGCTAAATTCTAGTTGGTGAGTGTATGGTCTCATTAGTAATGTTCACAGCTTGTACTTTGCAGTGTAAGTTTAGGCTTCATAACAATGGTTCATTTGTTTTAGTGACAGTTTTACCTGCTTATTGCGTGGCTTTTGCCTGATAGCTACCATCATGCCCAAAAGCTGATATGTAACTGCAGCCACTATACCAATGACAGTTGTTTAGTTTTAAACTTGCTTGTATATAACAAGAATCTTTTTTTTCTCTCGTTTCAACTTGACAGGATGATGATCATGCAGCTGCCACTGTCTCCAGTGATGACTTGGAGAAAGCTTATATAGCCAAAAGTTCTCCAAAGCTGAACTTCAAAGCTGGAAGACACGAATATGAGCTCAGTTTTGGAGGTAGGTTCCATTTGCTTTGAGTTTTTGTTCCCTTCTTCCCTCACTTCCTCCCTTCTTCCTTCCTAAGTCTTTTGTGGTTTTAAATTACATTAGTATAGGAGATAGGAGAGAGAAATTTGAGCTTTAAACCGCAGTGCTTACAGAGGCAGAGCTGCTGTCAAACTTCACGGGATAAGAACTGTTCACATAAGAAAAGTGGCATTAGTCTTCCCCCAGACCTCTTATTTTTGAGACGTTCTTGTGCTGGGTTTCAAAATGTTTGTCAGTAAGTCCAAGTGTGACCTTGCTGTTGATACTAGCACTAACACAAATGGTGAGAAAATTCTGGAAGGACTGTATAGACTGGGGAAACTTTTCTGTCTTAGGGAGAGTTGCATAATAAGTCAATCCGGTTTCTAAGGTTTGGACTTTTTTAGTACCTTAAGCCAACATGCGCAATGTAGATGCCTGTCAAAACTTAGTTTAAGCTTGGTGGTGCCAGGAGGTTTGTATGTTTTCTTCCTGTGTATCTCTCTCTGAAGATAAGGCTTCATTCTTCTGGCCGCTGCTGCCTCTTAGTTACTCGTATGGTATGACCAGTAGCTACAGAGGTTCCAAGACATAGAAATAATGCCTCTAAAATGTAGGTTGATGATGTGTCTTCTTTCTGTTGGTGGTCAATAAAAATGTGACAACTGTTAGGTTGCATTTATAGGGTTTGAAATCTATAACTACATGTAGAAAAAGTGTATCTTGATTGCAAATTGAGAGGGAGGCTATGCAATCCATGGAGCAAAAGTAGATATTTATTTTATTCTACAATGATCCTTTTTGGTTAAATGTGACTGATGGAACAATGAAGGGAAAACAGCTACCAGAGTCTGTCATTCTTTCTAAAGCAAAGAGCAAAACTGAAACTGAAATCCTTCTTAATGATTTATACAGATAAGCTGTGGGTTTCATGTCCTGCTCTGACTTCCCTTTGTGTAGCAATAAAAAAAGCTCAATGTCTTTTTGTCGCATTTTTGATGAAACAACTCAGTGGCATGTTTTGCTGCAGAGTGAAGGCTTTCTGAAATATCTTTCTGATTTTCCAGGGTGTGTGTGGGTCTTTTTTGTTTTGTTTTGGTTTTTTTTTCTTTTTTGTTTTTTTTTTTCCCTCAGATATGATTCAGAAAAACCTTCGCTACACAACAGAGAGAAAGGTTTGCAGAAGACCTAAATTTGTCTCTCAGACAGAGGTAGAAAAGACAAGAGCGAGGTAAAATGCAACTACTCATTCTGGGGTGATGTATTTAGTGCATTCTGAAATGCACTAAATAGGGTGAAGGAGTAGCTGCTAAGGCAACTGTAAAAGAAATTGAGGGGGGAGGGGACATGGTTTTTCCTTCAATGTCTAGCCAAGGTAGCATTGCAGCCTGACCAATGGTTTTCAAGCAACTAGGGAGCCTTGGTGATGAAGGAAGTTTGGGCTTGACCACAGAAAATGTGGAAGCATAGAAAATAAATCAACATCTAGCAGTGTGATTGGGAATTAGAAGGAGCTCTCTTATTAGAGCAGATGATACAGGTGGAAGCAACAACGTTTACACATACTAGCACTTTCTGATATCTGAAATTAGTGATTTTCAAAGCTAAGCACAATTTTAGAAACATTTTTTTTTGAGAACTAAACAATGTGAAAGGGAAGTAGTAGTTGTTACAGAAGAAGCAAAAGGTGGGAGTCTGCAAGGAGAAAAGTTTTATATAATTGCCTGTAAGAGCCACCTTTTTTATGCACAAAATACTTCCTAAAACAACACAGAAAAAAACAACTAAGTGTGTTACTTCAGGCTGGGGTGGAAGTAAAGGGGAGATCTATAGCTATACTGTTTCTGACACTGAAATGACACTGGATGCATTTTTATTTATCTACCCCAGTGTAGAAGAGCAGTTATCCATACATTCAATTCTTTGCAACTAAGAGAATTGCTTTCATGTTTAGTTCACTATATATCTATTTTTTTTCTCATTTGGCATCTTGCTTCATGCCATAAGTCTTGACATGATGATTTGGAACAAATATTTTCATGTACTGAACTGAAAAGACAAATTTATAATATTTTTTAATATGTTCAGTTGCATATATTCCCCCTAAACTTGGCAAAAATATTCAGTAGCATATGTACGTAACATGTAGGGATTTGTTTTGTTTTAATTATCTGTTTGTAATGTCTTGTTCAGGGGCTTTAAACATACAGAAGAGTATAAGGGCATTCCAGCTCATTGGGACAAATCTGCCCTGCCTGAACAGGGATTCAAGGTTTGCAGCCTTTTGTTTTTCTCTCCATCAGTTTTGTTGCATACAGGTTTGTTACATCACAAATTCAGTGTTTCTTCCACCTTTGTAGGTGACTGTTATGTAACATAATGCATGTATGTTTATAAATTTGAACCTGATACCACACTGGACAGACCTAGGTGAAAGTGGACGTAAATTAAACTGACAAATGGTGGCATTATAACCATGGCAACATTGACTGTCCCTGCTACTATTTATCCCTTTCCTTGGCACGTTTGCCTGAAGTTTATGCTGTGTTAGCAAGACTGTTACTGGGCCCGAGACATATAACTTTGAAGTCTAACTTAGGCTGAAACATCACAGGTAAATTATTCCTCTAAACTTTGGAGTAGCCATTCCCTGAGGTGTGTATAGGTAGACTGTTGTACACCTGTGGTGCATTGTAAACATCAGCAGACTTCAGGCTGAGATCACTTGTTAAAATGTACCCTAACTCCAGAGGAGTGAGCTTGCTTACCTTTGTAACACACCCTCTTAGTATCTGCATGGTTTACCTTTGCTGACTTCCTGCCTGCCTCCATCAACATCTCAGTCAACTCTAGTAACTATACCTACAGAAAAGATCTTCTTATATGATGCCTGAAAATTAACAACTTGCAAAAAGCAAATCCTCAAGAAATTGTCAATAAAAAGTAGGGTAGGATAACATTGATGGTCTTGATGTTCCTAGGGGAAACATGCAAGTAGAAAACTTAGCTTATTTTCAGGACTGAATTTAGGAAATTGTTTTTGGCGGTGTGTACCTACTCTTCCCTGAAATGTTTGATTGAATAAAGCCTTTTCCATTTAATTAAAAATGTAATAGGCAGTGCAGTTTGTGTTCACTGGCTGTAGGAGGTATAAACTATAAAGATTTAAAAAGCATGGGGGTAAGTACGTTCTTTCATTTACCTCAACATAAATTCTGCATTCTATTTTTATTTATGTGCTAATTTCTTCTAAGGTACTGTTTGGTATATGCATGCATATGTATCTCGACCAATATTAAAAGAGGCTGCACAAAAGCATGCAGCTCCTTTAAGGTCTTGTGAGAGAGCAACCAGGACTTAATGTTTCCTAGCTAAGAGCATGCTTTTACAGAGCAGAGATTCTAATCTGACTCTGTACCAAGAGTGTTTTTGCTGCTCAGGTCTCTGTTTCACAGAAAAGATTTTAATGGTCTGAGTAGTGCGCTAGGTAGGATGGCTTTGTTATGACTCAGTAAAAGATGAGAGTAACATTTTCATCTTTTCCTTGCAGCTGGTTGAGCTTGACAGTTCTTCTGAAGAATACAAAAAAGTCAAGCTGGGCTTTCAACGCACAATGCCCAGAACAGTTATTAAAAGGATTCGTAGAGTTCAGAACCCATCTCTCTGGGAACTGTATCAATGGTATGTGTAAAATGCTACTTTGGTATGTGTGCACGAGCCTTGTTGTTTCTGCAGTTAATTATATGCTAAAGATAGACACACGCATTCCTAAAATGCAGCTGCATTCAGTGATCTGCTTCCACTCCCCCACTGAAATACCTGGCCAGGATCGATGTGTAGATAAAGAGGTACTGACAAACCCAAAACTCAGTCAAGACGTAGAGCTTACAATAGTAAAATGAGCACTGCTGGAGGAATCCTTTCTCCTGAGTAGGTCCTTCTGACTTCTGCCAGGCATGTCTCTGGGACAGCTGCCTTCCACTGAAGCCTTGAACCTGTGATCAGTCACGTCTGACACAAAAAGTGGTTTGTAACTGGTAAAAACTGGAACAGCCTTGAAAACTAAACGTGAAATTTGCTGATGGAAAACTTTAACATGAACTCCTGTGTTTAGAAAAAAAATACTGCTAAGATTCCTCCCCCTTTCCCAACAGTGAAAGAAACCAAACATTTATGTTATGAAGTATCTGGAGGCATTTGTGTAGAAAGAAAGCATGTTTGTATGCAGCTAAACAGCAAAATACTCTGTATGCCCAAAGTTTAGGCCTTAATGTAAATATTTTCAGAATGTACTTCCGTGTGTGGAATTCTGTCTGAGTGCTAGCATGGCTGGAACTTGTCTGGGTACAGCCACCATGAAACTGCAAAGATACTGCTCCTTATTGCAGGCAGAAGGAGCAAATGCAGAAGAGCAATGGTGGAAGGGAGGTGAATGAGCAATTGTTATTTCATGGGACCAGTGAGAAATACGTCGATGCCATCTGTCATCAAAATTTTGACTGGAGGATCTGTGGCCTTCATGGGACAGTCTACGGCAAAGGTCATTTTTCAGCTCTTTCATTAACCCTAGAGTTGCTAAAAAAAAATCTCAGTAGTTACTGCAGAGCTGTGAAGTTAGAACACTCAGCCAATCTAGGGCGTATTTGTGATGATGTGGAAAACATAGCTGACTTTGGCAATAGTCATTTGGAGCTAAGGCATACTAAGAGGCCTTGGCTCCACTCTGTCCATGTAAAAAAAAAGACAAGCTTAGGAGAGGCCAGTTCTTGGGACCTTTTCTCCTAGAGTCCAGACTTATTTTCTGTTCAAATTTCTCCAGCTCCTACAGGAACAAAACATGGCATTATTTGTTGTTTTTTTTTTTCCCAGGAATGTAAATGCCATTCTGCTTACAGGCTTTTTGCCTTTTCAGCAAATTATATTCCTTTACATTGTCCAGTGCACTGGCAATGGTCAACATACCAAGTGGAGTAGCCAAAAGGCAGGGTGACTGACTGGCTAACCACCTATCTAACTGAATACTTTGTAACTCTCAGAAACATTCTAATAAGTGTTAGTATCTTCTGTCAGGAGAGGAGGTTGGGCAAGATTAGGGAAGGTGGACACCTAGGGTCAGGAGAAAATCTTTTTGAGAAATATGATAACATTCAAAACATTAATTGTGTAGCTTTTTAATGTGTGTGATGTGAGGAAAAGAACTATAGGTAATATGTAGCAGTCACTTTCACTAAGAAGGACTTACAGGACAAGGTGATGAAAAGGCTGTTCATGAACTGCTTAATGGATTTTCTTATGAATTTGCTTTTACACAATGTCACTTCCCCGCTGTTTTGGTGTCTTATCAACTCTGTCTTGGTGTCTCTTCTGCAGGAAGCTATTTTGCAAGGGATGCATCTTATTCTGATAACTACTGCAGTGAAGAGTTCTACATCAGGACCATGTTTCTGGCACGAGTGCTGGTTGGGGAGTTCACTCTTGGTAGGTCTTCTTATGTTCGGCCTCCCTTGAAGGACAAGCAAAACTTCTACGACAGTTGTGTGGATAATGCTTCAAACCCTTCCATCTTTGTCATCTTTGAGAAGCAGCAGGTTTATCCAGAGTACCTAATATACTATATGGATCAGGCATTGGCAAAAATGCTGTAGCAGCAAAACTTGTCATCATTGTGTTTAGCTGGCATAATAATTATTTTAGTATTGGCTTAAGAGGGGAAAAAGTGATTTTTAGAAGTTGGGTAATTGGTTAGGTGAGTGTTCGGAAACGTTTATTCTCTATCATTTCTGTGCAATATAGAATGAGAGGTTGTTCTGGTTTCAGCTGGGATAGAGTTAATTTTCTCCCTAGTAGTTGTTATAGCACTGTATTTTGGATATAGTCCAAGAATAATGCTGATAACACACCAATGTTTTTAGTTGTTGCTAAGTAATGCTTATACTAAGTCAAAGACTTTTCAACTTCCTGTGCTCTACTGGTGAGCAGGTGTGCAAGAAGCTGGGAGGAGGCATAGCCAGGACAGCTGACCCAAAGTTAACAAAGGCATATTCCATATCATATGATGTCATGCTCAGTATATATCTGTAGGGAGGGTTGGCTCGGAATGGGCTGGGCAGTAGCTGGTTGGTGGGTGGTGAGCAATTGTATTGCGCATTATCTTATTAAACTGTTCTTATCTCAACCCATGAATTTTTGTTTTTTTCTACTTCATTCCCTCATCCCACTGAGAGGGTGTAGAGTGAGCGAGTGGCTGTGTGGGGTTTGACTGCCTGCCAGGTTAAACCACAACAGGGTTAAAAAGACACCAAGGATATCTTGGAATTCTTAAAATACTGTTACTGTCTCCTTTTCTTTAACAGGTATCATGTTTCCACGCATTACTAGAGATTTTTATGAATTTATTAGATGAATTCACTGATGGTTGTAACATAAGGATTGGCTGACTGGCAAATCTAAACAATATTTAGTTAAATTGTTTCAAGATAGATCTTTACACATGCTCATTAGTCAGAGCATGTCTCCTTCTACCAATCTTTTAACTCAAAATTTGGTAAAATTTGGTTTTTTTTAATAATCTGTCTTCTGTAACAGCTGACATTCAGGTGTTTGCAAATGAGACTGTACAATCTGTCTCTGTGCTCAATTCATTGAGTAAATCTTAGCAGGACTGTTTTTTGTCTCTACTTAATCTTCTACAACAAAGCCTCAAAAATGAAACTTGCTTTTTGAAAAGGAACAGAGACTTATTTCCACTTGTTAATTTTCTCATTTAAAACAAGTACCAAAGACAGGAATCACAGCAAGGATTGCTTGGTGCTGAACTACTCAGTTGACTTCTTCTATCAAATACATACTTTAGATTGCATCTGTGAGAACACAAACTTTTCATGACTTTGTGCCTACAAATGAGAGAGCGCTGGAAGGTTCTGGGCAGGGAAGAAGAGGAGGCAACTCACCCTGTCATTTAAGACTATCACTTAGCAATGAAACACACTGCTTGTGCTACTTGATTAGCAATACCCTATTTCTGTGAAGCAACTTTATGGTTCTCCTGCAGTTCTTGAGAAGGACAGTGAGTGAATGTCTCATTAGATGTACTGCCCCTTTGGTTGCAGGAGATACACTGGTTACCTGTGTAATCAAGGTGTCTTTGGATTTCTTTTAGGAAAAATGTGCTTACCTGGAGGGTGGTCTTCAGCCACAGAGCTGAAACCTTTAAAAATCTGAAGTTGAATATTTAATTCTTCCCAGCAAACGGTGCTATTAGTGATCATCAGTCAGCATGCATATATGCAGATAATCAAAAAACTTGATTTTTTTTTTATTTAAGATTAAAGTTACTGATGCATAAACAGATACTTTGTTACAGCTTTAACACTCCTAAATGGGTACTTGTTAGCTATAGTGTGCTACAAAAGCCTTAGAATATACTTTGTTTAGGACCAAAAAAAAGCTCATCTGCTCATCTCTGCTCACCTGTGTTCCAGAAGCATTTCTTTTTCTGGATGATGATTGACAGATGTACACTGGGTAACTACTTATTCCTTCAGCACTGTGAACCAGGACCTTAACCATGGTTATCTGGAGTAAGACTGTGCAGAGCTCCTTCTTATATGAACTGTAAAACTAGCAGCGTGATATCTAAAGGAAAATACTCCCTATCGTGTTTCAACCCAGGAAAATACAGAATATGGAAGAGCAGGTTGATTGTATTATTTCTTTTGAAAGATTTGTAATACAACAAACGATAAATCTGGTGTCAGCAAATTAAGTTGTGTCCTGGTTTCAGCTAGGATAGAGCTAATTTCCTTTTAGTAGCTGGTATAGTACTGTGATTTTGATTTAGAATAAGAATGATGTTGATAATACACTGATGTTCTAGTTGTTGCTAAGCAGTCAGGGACTTCAGCTTCTTGTACTGCCCTGAGATGCACAAGAATCTGGGAGGGGACACAACCAGGAGAGCTGACACAAGCTGGCCAAAAGATATTCCATATCATATGACATCATGCTCAGTATATAAACTTGGGGAAAGCTGGCCGGGAGAAACACATCATGAGAACAAGCGGTCAGTGGGTGGTGAGCAATTGTACTGTGCATCACTAGTTTTATATATTATCATTATTAATGTTGTTATTTTCTTCCTTTTATGTCCTATTAAACTGTTCTCATTGCAACCTGTGAGTTTTACTCTTCCTCCTTGCACATACTGATTCTTTCCTCCACCCCACTGTGGCAGAGTGAGCAAACAGCTATGTGGTTCCAGGTTAAAACACGAGTCCTTTTGGCACTGAACATAGGGCTTGAAGAATTTGAGATAATAATAGATGAACTAGTACATATTAAAGAATTTATATGTTAATAACCGTAAGTCACGATATTGATTTATCTGGTTTTGGTATTAGTTTATCTGTTCTGCACCATGCTCTTTATTTTTTTGTGGTACATGTTAATATTTGGTGTTGTTTTTTGCAGTTAGCTGCACTCTGCAGTGATTAGTGGAGTTTTGCCTGGGAAATTTGTTATTAAAACACTGACCTTGAGCTTAATCTGGTATTTGCGCTTTGTACCAAAGCCATTACTGTACTTCAGTACCATCTTGTAGAGACAATTAGCAATTATAGTTTGTCCTCTGAGAGCTTTTTTATGGAGGAGATGCAGAATGACATCTTTACTACCTTCTGCTATGATGTTTTCTCCTTCATTACAATAACTTTTCAGTATCTTGAACAGCCTTGCGTAGTAAAAATACTTCTACTGTTATTTCTTGGGAGTACTGTTTTAGTTTCGTCTGAGGTTAATAAGTAATTTAAGAATATTATCCAGACATCTGCCTCAAGGCTGGGTAGTCACAGGTGGCACAGCATGTGGGAGCATATGGGCAGGTATGTAGAGAACTTAGCACCTCCAATAGTCTGAACTTCATTCCTAGGCAACTACAGGACCCTAATGAAGTGAGAGATACTTGAAAAAATATTGGCTATTCCAAAGATGCACAACTTACCTCACTGTCCTGAGCTCTGGATAGTATCTACCAAACACTGCTCAATATTATGCAGCACCCTCAGGGAAAAGAGAGAGAAAAACAACCAGCAGGCACTGTGGCTGCTCCAGACCTGGTGACAGGCACTTCAGCTGAACCCAAGAGCCAGCCTGTGCTGATACCTATTGCCCCTATAGATACGAAATGGACATAAAAGTGAGCTTATTTAGTAAAGGATGGTGAAGCAGGGTCATCGTGACAACAGAAGGATGAGGTAGAGCCAGAAATAACCACCTGATCCTTAACCCTGATTGAACTGTGAGACAGTTGAAAAGATTTCAGCTGCTGTCCAGGTGAGCACATTGTCATCTGGCTGCTTTAATGCTGGAATAATAGGGCCAGTAGCCTGGAATTAGAAGATAGGGAAGTAAGGCAGCTGGGATCCCTATCTAGGTAAGGGGGCATTGGCAGGGCAATTAGAAAAGAGTCACAAGCCTTTAGCCTCTAGAGGCAATTCCTGTTTGGCATGAAGGAAAGATATCCTTTCAAGTAAGAGGTGTGTGTCACCCAGCAAATAGACCACCATGGAGAGAGGTATCCAATACCTGAGGGAATTAGCTGTGCTGGAAGTGATTTATAATGATCTAGACAACAAGCAGTTACCCACAGACCCAGATAAGTCCAATGCATGTGACCCATATGTTGGAAGCCTGTATGGAGTGCAACATCGTTGTATGCCAATTCATTGACAGTACTGGCCTGCAAAGATGAAGAGGGACCAATTGGCTGGCCAACTGCAGCAATACAAATAATATCTCCCTTCTTCCCTATGGGCCTGCATCTCTGCTGTGGAGAAACTGTCTGAAAAGCCTGAACATATGTTAAAATAGGTGTCCCAGGAGGTCCAGCAACTTGAAGAGGAGGCTGTGGAGAAGGTGTGTCCCAGGAGGTCCAGCAAATCTAAGAGAATATGTCCAACTTCTTAGACATATGGACCAGTATCTCAGCTATAAGGCGCAAGCATTTCTGTGCTCGAGAGTGAGGAGGTAGAATACACACCACGAGGCACCTTTTGGTTTTACCTATGTGACCACAGAGAGGAAATCAGGAAGTGGGATGGCAAACCTACCTCGATCCTACTGACATGGATATGTGAGCTGCAAGAAAAAATAATCATAAAAGGAGGTTTTTCCAGGAAAAGTGCCACTCCAGTTTCCAGCAGGCAGCTCCACAGACAGAGTAGAATAGCTACCAGAAGTGGGTAACAAATATTATGGCCAGGACTAGAGGAGATCTACCTCCAGCCAGGTGGATGGAGACAACTGAGTTTATTGGACTGTGTGGATATGATGGCCTGGCACATCAGACCCATGGGGGTATAAGGCTCTAGTGGACATCAGTGCACAAGGTACCCTAATGCCATCAAGCTGTAAAGGGGCCAAAATCATCTGTATTTCTGGAGCGACAAGTGGATCCCAACAGCTAACTGTTTTGCAGGCTGAAGTGAGTCTGACTGGAAATGAGTGGCAAAAGCACCCCATTGTGACTGGCCCAGAGGCTTTTCTCTGTCCTTGGTGTAGACTACCTCCGGAGAGGTATTTCAAGGACCCAAAAGGGTACAGATGGGCTTTTGGTGTAGCTGCCTTGGAGAAAGGGGAAATTAAACATCTGTCTATATTGCACAGTCCCTTGGAGGATCTTTTTTTGTGGGTCTAGCACAACTCTCTGCAAGGATACCTCTAACCCTAAGCCTAACCCTAACTCTAATGGCTCCCTGCAGAGAGTTATCCTTTCCTGTCAATTGTGGGGTTGCTGGGGGCTGAAGAACAACAGGTGCTGATTGCTATCCCAATGGTGCATCAGTGGCAATATCACACCAGCCAAGACTCCGATTCCCATCCATAAGCTGATCTGTCAGCTGGAGAGCCAAGGAGTGATTGATGAGACTTGCTCACCCTTTAACAGCCCAATATGGCCAGTGCGAAAGTCTAGTGGAGAGTGGAGACTAACAGCAGATTATCCCAGCCTGACTGACTGGTGAGTGCTGCCATGCGGGACAGGCTAGAACTTCAATCTGAACTGGAGTCGAAGGCAGCCAAGTGGTATGCCACAACTGATATTGCTAACACCTTCTTCTCAATCCCTTCGGTGACAGAGCGCAGGCCACAGTTTGCATTCACTTGGAGGGGTGTCTGATACATTTGGAATTGGCTGACCCAAGGGTGGAAACACGGCCCTACCATTTGCTGTATACTGATCCATACTGCATTGAAGCATGGTGAAGCTCTGGAACACCTGCAATATGTTGGCAACGTGGGGCAATATAGCAGAAGCTGGTTTTGAGAAAGGAAAGATAATAGTCAAAATCCTTCTGAAAGTTGGTTCTGCCATAAAACAAAGTTAAAGGCAAGGGACCTGCACAGGTGATCCACTTTTTAGGAAAAAAAATGGCAAGATGCATATAGTCAGATCTCAGTGGATGTAATCAACAAAATAACAGCTATGTCTCCACCAACTAGTAGAAAGGAAACACTGGCTTTCTTAGGCATTATATGTTTTTAAAGAATGCATCATCCAAATTATACTCTCATTGTAAACACTCTCTGTAAGGTGACCCAGAAGAAAAATTATTTCAAATGGGGCCTTGAGCAATTACAAGTGTTTGAACAGATTAAAGTGAGATAGTTCATGCCGTAGGTGTTGGGCCAGTCTGAGCAGGACAAGATGTAAAAAAATATGCTCTACACCACAGCTCAGGAGAATGGCCCTATCTGGAGACTTTGGCAGAAAGCACCAGGGAAGACTTCAGGTCTGGGGATACAGAGGATCCAAAGTCAACTGGGAAAGAAAGGTTGAAGGAGTTCAAGCTGCTTTGGGAGTGGTTGGTACTGAAGCTGCTCTTGGCACCCTCACTGCTGGTGTTGTGCTGGATGTTCAAAGAAAGGGTCCCCTCCACACATCATGCAACTGATGCTACCTGGAGTAAGTGGGTCACACTGATTACACAGCAGGTTATAATGGGAAACCCCAGTTACCTTGAAACATTGAAAGTGATCATAGACTGGCCAGAAGGCAAAGATTTCGGAATATCACTGGAGCAGGAGGTGACATTTACTGAAGAGGCCTCGCTGTATAATAAACTGCCAGAATACTGTTGTATTGTGGGAAAACATTGGAGGTGGAAGGCTGCTGTATGGAGTCCTATATGACAAGTTGCAGAAATTACTGTAGGACAAGGTGAATCAAATCAATTCGCAGAGTTGAAAGCCATCCAGCTGACTTCAGATAGTGCTCAAGAAAAGTCTCCAGCGCTCTATCTTGATGCTCCCTCATGGATGGTGGCAAATGGCCTGTGGGAGTGGTTACAGCAATGGAAGCGGAGCAACTGACGTAACAGAGGCAAACCCACCTGGGCTGCCACGTTGTGGCAAGGTATTGCTGCCTGGGTAGAGAACCTGTTTATAAAAATTTGTCACATAAATGCTCATGTACCTGAGAATTGGGCCACTGAAGTACATAAAAAAAAAAACCAGCATGTGGATCAGACTGCTAAGATTGAAGTGGATCTGGACTGGCAACATAAAGGAGAACTATTTATAGCTTGGTGGGCCCATCACACCTCATGCTATCATGGGAAGCGGTGCAACATACATGGGCTTGTGATTAAGGGGTGGACTTGACTACAGACAATATTGCATAGGTTATCCATAAATGTGACTGATACATTGCAATCAAGCAAGCCAGGCAGTTAAAGCCTCTGTGGTACAGAAGGCAATGGCTGAAATATAAAATATGGGGAGGCCTTGAAGATTAGTTATAGCACACCTCCACAAACCCACCAAAAGAAGTGTTATATGCCTAAATAGTGGAAGCAACCACTGGATGGCTGAAAACATATCCTGTGCTCCATGCCACTATCCGGAACACTATCCACAACATCTTGTCAGCAAATACTACTTTAACTGATGAGGGTAACATCATGTATGAAATCTTTCATTTGTGTCCAGAATAAGTTTTTTTCTGCCAAAACAAAAACCACGTCCATCTACACATTTTTGGCAAATAAGAATACTGTTAGTACACATTTCTTCCTGTGAACATAACTGAAGTTTCTGATAAATACTGGAACAGCTAAAATCATGTTAATCTTTTGCCAGAAAATTGAAACAAGCAGTTTTTCATGCAAAAAGTTGAGCTATTTTTTTAAATAATATTTTTGATGCCTAATAATATTTTTAAAAATATTATTAGTTAATTATATATATATAATTATATATATATAATTAGTTAATATTTTAAGTTAACTCTTGGAAAGAATAGGTAAGTGCACGTGTGTGTGTATTTGTGCAGGTAAAATAACTGGAATAAAATGGCTGGTTGTGTTTCTTTGCCTTCTGTTATTTCTCTATTAACACACAAAAAAATAAGTTACCATGTTTTTCATTTTTAAAACTGCAGTGGTAACTTTGTTGTGTGTACAAAATAGATATTCAAACCACTAAATTCCTTGTAATGGTTTTGTGTCTCTCAGTGCTAAAAGCACTGTATTTCACTACGTTTCTGAGTTCTTGGAAACTTCCTTCAAGGTGCTGTTAAGTAGTGGAGTCCCTCTACAGCTATTTGGGTTGCATTTGGAAAGGTGCAGATTAAATAGCCATTTACATTTAAGGTGAACTTCAGACAAAAATTTATATTTTGACCTCTTTTGGCTCATTACTATCTCTTGCCCACTTAAGAAACTGAGCAGGAACAATGTAATAATATCTCTCTCACTCACTCCTATACCATGTGAGGAGAAAGATAAGCTGTGAAGGTTATTGCCTCATTTTTGGTAGCAGGTCCATCATGGCAAGATAGATGGCAAGCCAGCAGAAGCAAAATATCTTTGCTCTGCCAGTAGTGCAGTATGGAGTATAGTAGTTTACAAATCCCTGACACCCCCACACTCTCCCCATGGGCTCTGCAGGTGGTCTGGCAGCCACCCAAGGTCAAGCCACCACACGATCTAATGAGTTTTACCTGTAATCAGGTTTGTCATGATATTCTGCCTAGATTTCAGAAGACCTGAGTATCAAAATCCTGGCAGCAGCAAAGGAGTCGTAGTACAGTACTCAGTTTGGATACCTGCATCCTGGTGAAGAAAGAGCAGTGGATAAGCGAAATTTAGGTGGATGGCACATACCAGCTGCAGCAGTGTGCTCAGTTCTGCTTGGCTTGGAGAAGACTTGTGCTTTACTTCTTAGAAACCATTGTTCAGAGCTGACTTTAAGCCAAAGGGCAGGTGGGAGTTGTAGAAATGACGCTTTACTTGGAGCACTTCCAGCAAAATCCAGGAGGGATGGCTATTACATGCCCATCATTACTGGTACTTACCTGTTTTACCAGGGATAGATTTCACGGGGGTGCACAGCTCCCTTGCACTTCTTGTTTCAGGCCCGGTCGTGTATTCATCTCTACTTGCAAAAATCTTAGCAATTCAGGGAATCTTGCTCCCTACATGAAGGTAGCCATAGCACCCAGCAGTGCAGGGAGCAAACGTGTTAGAGACGGATCAGACTTTTCATAGTCAGAAGAAAGAACGTGGGGTTAGTGTGAACCAAGCAATGAAATAAATAGTTTATGAGTCAGCTTTCAATTCTCTTAGTATGTTTACTGTTATAAATTCATTGAAGATTCTGATATTAGATGAAGGTACATCCAAGATGGAAACACAGTTTAACAAAGGGTAATGAGTAGGTGGTCATTTTCAGAAAGTACCACACACAGAGAGGAAATTATGCAGTTTAATGCCAGGTAAAAATAGACAGCTCAAATTTGCAATCAATGAAGCATAATAATTTCTAACAACCAGCTCTGTTTTTCTAGGAATACTATTTATAAAGTACAAAACTGTAAAGGTTTTCTATATCAGCAGTCTCATTAAAAATACCATTTTATTCTGACAGCTTTCTGTAATCATTGCAAAGTCCCAGAAGATGTTTTTAATAGCTTTCCTTTACCAAGCAGCCTTTGCTTCCTATCAGCTGTCAGAGAATGACTAAGACCCTTTTGTAAAACAGACATGCCCATTTTTAAACAAACCCACAGCTCAGCAATGAAACACAACACGCTTAGTGTTTCTAAGCAGAGAAATTATTTTAAATCAGCTTCCTTTTTCCTCCCTAGACTCAACTGCTATTGTCTGAAGCATGCTGTACCAGAAATGCTGTCACCATAACATAGAGATATAAAGTTATGTTTTGATGTTGCAACTATAAACACAATGTGCTTTTTTTGGTACTGTTTTTATTTAAAAAAAAATCCTAAAGCCAACTCTGCTCATGATCAGTTCATGACTATGTTATATGGGTGCACAAATACACCATGTTTAACTAGTTTCTGCTTTGGAGAGCTGCTGTGAATCTCATGTCTTGTTTTTTACAAATGTGTGCTCCCAGTTGACTAGAGCACTGCAAGTCCCTCGACACAGCTGGGCCCAGACAGCCAGGGTAAGGGCCAGCATCATAAGATATCCTGGTAAAATGTTTGTGCAGTGTCTGGTGACTGTATCAGCAGCTGTTGTTTAAAAACAAGAAATAGCTTGGAGCTCTTTCTATCTTACTGGAAAGTTGGCAGCCTTTTCTCCATCTTCTCTAGCTGTCTCATTAGGGCTGGATGTAGAACAAAGGATGATGCATTTTCAAAAATTGGACTTGGCCCACAGCTGCAAAAATAATTCCTCTATTCCACACCACTACAAACCATCATGTGAAAACAGATAATACTTTCTAACCAGAAAACTTTGCAGGACTGTTGAAAAAAATATTAGCACAGGCTTAAGTGAGTTTACTTTCACACATGCTGTCCATATTCAACTTCTTTAGAAGTGGCTGGGAAAAATTCTCAGTACACCTTCCAAGCCTCTAAAATGTGATGCACAGTTGCAGCCACTGGAGTACTATTTTTTTTTTCCCAGTGGAATTAACATGGTAGTCAAGATGATGATGCTCTGTTCAGGTGCAGAAATAGGAGTTGTTCAACTACTCTATGTGTTAGTGGCACTTTCTTGGATAAATACTCAAGATATAAACAGCGTTCAGGCAAACTGTAGAACAGTCCACATAAAAGCATATGGAAAAAGGCACAAGCTTGATTAAAGCTTGGAGTGTTTGGTCAAAAATGAAGCACCCAGTGACCTGCTAACTCACGTAAGGAAGAAAAACAGTAAAAAAAAAAATCTGAAGAGACAAACAAGACTTTCACAGCTGACTTCAGACTGGAATTAGATTTCTGCTCATTCAGGCAGATGACAAGTTCTTAGGCAAGGCCCATCCAACTTTTTGCCAGTTATATGTATAGGCTGCAAGGCTGCACAGTAAAACAGCTGCTAACACACTATTTTCAACAGGGAAAATGATGGATAACCTGTAGAAACTAGGGTATATGCAGTGTGTTGCTTTTCAAATAAATATCACTTTATCAGTAATTCATAGAATCAGTGTGTCTGTAAAAGGGCACTTCTGTTTAGCGTGTGAGAGAGGCTGCATGGGAATAGGAACTCCAAGACTGCCAAGTCCAAACTTCACCACTACTGCCTGTACAGTTCTGGCTTAAAAAAAAAATAAACCCAGCCTCCTGTTAGAAGAGAAAGACAAATTTTTCCAGGAGCAAGACACAGTAATTTCACCAGTGCTAAGGCAGCATGTGGGAAGAAGGCAGCAAAAGGTGCTTGCTGGAGAGAAACTAGGAAACTCACTCGACATCAGTGAGCAGATGGCTCCTTCCAGCAATCCTTGCAGCGAAGATGAGCAGTCAGTCTCTTCCTCCTGCTGCCACGACACTTCTCTGTGCACACCACCAAAAGAGATGCTGTACCTAAGGAAAGCTCAAGCAGTGTATCTCAGCAGGCAGAAGGTCAACACTTGCAAAGAACCAAAAGACGCTTCCTTATTTTTTATGCTGTTATAAGAATTTTTGCTATTCACAAGGATTAAAAATAAAAAAGGAAAAAAAAAAGGACCCCGAGACCACGACCATCTCCTCTCATGCTTGTGTTGTAGTGTCCACTGAAAGAAAGGTGTTTATTTGGTGTTTTTTTTCTTCTGGTGAGATGATCACTGCTGTGTGACACTGCCCTCAGTGTGAAACAGCTGTTGTACCAACACCTTCTAATTTCCTTTCAATTTCCTCCAGTCCTCCTGCTTTCTTTAAATTTGTATCTTCTTCTTCTCCATCGTTGCAAGTGCAGTTCAGAAGCCAGCATAAATGGCTGTCATTTCTTTGGTCTTAGGCAGTAGAACTTAACTGGTAAGCAAGGGAACTGTTCATTCCTCTTTAGTAATGTCAATGCAATGCACCAAGTGTAAACTGTTGATCTAAGTGTATTTCAAATCACTTCAAAAGCATGAAAAAGGTGAAACTCCTTCCACTTTGCAGACCCAGAGAGAGATTAAGCACCATGCAGGAGACAGCTTTTTTTTTTAGTGGAATTCATGATAAAATCCAACGTATTGGACCCCAGGTCTTCTGCAATAACTATGGTGCCTCTTGTGATTTTTCCAGAGTAGGGACTTACAAGTGCACAAAAAGGATGTGTGAGATAATGGATTGTAATTAAAATCTATTGTAAATGGTGTGTACGCTTAACATCTGCTCCATTTATTGAACTTAAGTATGAAGAAAACTTTCTCAAAGATGAGTGAAAGGAAGTGCAATGTAGAAAAGCAAGTGAAAGTGGGCTGCTTCTTTACAGATACTATTATCAGCAATTCGAAAACCACCAGAAAGACTCTGGATCCCATATCTCATCTAAAAAAGTGACTGAAGGTTCTTCCACTGGAGGGCAGTCAGGCAGAATCAACTATCATCAGTGGGACTTAGGCTTCTACCTGTCTTTGGGGTTTTGAAAAATAATTATACCTAGTGAGTCACTGAACAAAGGGTCCCACCCCAGGAGGCTTCATTTTCTTTTAGCGAGACTCTAGCATAATGTAAACTCCATTTTTTGGTCCAAGTGTGGCTTTCGATTTCAGCTGCAAAGGGATCTGAAAGATAAAAAGAGCACCTTACGAACAGTTGTATGTATTTTTGTGTATATAACAGCCCCACGTACAGACATTTTTGATGGGGGACAAATTCATACCAGGATTTCTATGGAAACTGTAAAATACTAGTTTTACAATCAGCTGTGGTAATATAATATTAAATAGAATTACAACCAGAAGCTGAGGCAGTGGTTTTCCAGGTATACTGCAGATCTGAACAGAAAGAAAGTAACTCTATAAACTTCAGGGTTGCTGTGCAAGTACCAGGTGCAATGTACATAGCAACAGGCATATACTAAAGTTCTGAGATCCCATGAAAGGCGTAGACCCGTTCTCACCCTGTAGAACTTATTTGACTGCAGTGTTGCTATACTGCTCTCCACTAAGACAGGGCTGTGTAACTTTTTGGTTTGTTGGAATAATTGAAAAGATTAAATCACATTTTGATTAAAACATGCAGTCCAGGCCTCTTGAACCTCCTTATTATGGAAGTGGCTCTAGCAGTTTTCTCAAATGAAGGGAAAGTCACAAAAGCAAACCAGTCATCCTGTCTAGGACACATTGTCAACTCCCTGAAGTTGACAGGTGTGGCTTTTAAGCATCTGCATGTACAAACCTCAGTCTCCGGGCAGATCTTAAACTGAAATTTCTGCAAAATTCTCAGAAGAGTCATTTTTGTCTCCAGCAAACCCATCTTCATGCCAATGCAGCCACGAGGTCCAGCTCCAAAGGGCAGGTATGCAAAGGGATGTTGTTCCTTCTTGGCCTCCTCTGTAAATCTAGAAGGTGCAGAGATGGAAAGCAGTTCAAGAAATGATTATTTACTCTTTTCTCCTTATTACTCGTTTTTCATTTACATCTCAAAAGGTGGTTATTTCACTTGGTCTTAATGGACAGGTCAAGGGAACTATTGACAAATTGTGTCCTATTGGGGTTCAACATCCTTCAGTAAACAGATAATTGACTTATGGCCATCATCCTTTGTCCTCCAGGAGAGGACAGACAGATATTAGCATCACTTCCAATCTATCTTTAATGAATTGCCTTCATTTGATGACCATGCTCAAAAGGATGATAACATGATGACATGCAGGCTGTGTAGACCATTGCATGTATGAGGGAGAGACTACAGCAAAAAAGAAACTAACAGGCTGCAATGTAAACCAACTAAAATTAGCAACAGCGCTTCCCTGTGGTGCACCACAGATGCAGATCAATGGGAATTTCTCTTTGAAATCTCGCAAAGGAGATGAGATCTCATGGGATTGGATGGGCCATGGAAGACAGTTATTACAATTCAGTATTGCCCTTCTTTCTACTCTTTGCCCAAAGGGACCAGGTCCCAAGTTGGAAAACACTGAAAATGTGAACTGTTCAGTTCTTAGAGTTCAGTTGGAAAAACTGATTAATGCATCAGTCTGTAAACAGATCTGCATCAACCAGCTGGCTTTAAAAAGCCTATTAGAAATTAGCTGTTTATTATTCCCTCCGCCCCGATAATGAAGGTCACAAAATTCCTTTTTGAACAGCAGCCCAAAGAGAAAGAAATAAAATCGGTTTGCCATCGTCTGCAAAAGTGGATGTATACTGGATAGAATACGTACAGACAAGAGTACAGAGTCTGAGTCAGTACAAGTTATTAAGACCAATGCTAATCAACAAGGTGATGCTCATCCTGGCCTTTGCTGAATCACTGATCAGAGTGGTTCCTTAATACAAGTAAACCTCTGCAGTGATGGCATTACCCTGGAAATCTACATAGTCCTTTCATGTCATCAGGTATTTGGAGCTGTTCTGGTAGTACAGAACTACTTTCCAGTTCTGTCCTCCAGGTATATGGTCATCTCTGAAAATCTCTGATCTGTTTGGATACAGTTTGCAAGAACTTTAAACTGCTAAGTCTCAAGAGAACTCATGCAGGATAGAAGGAGATGAATGGTAATACTGGCTACTTAGAGGTTTGCAAAAAATTAATATTGTGTGTCTCTGCTAACCCCATCCCCATGCTTAGATATTCCAAATAAGATTGGGATATTACTACAGAATGTACTACAGAAGCCCATAATCTGAGATTAAAGGAACATTAACTCAGGTACTGAGCACTGTTGCAAATCCCATGCAAACAGGTTAATGCAATTCTTTCCTTCCTCAACCTCATATATCTTTCTAGTAAACTTAAAATCTCTTTTATTATTCCTGAGGCAGATTTCAAAACAAAATATTAGAGGAAAATAGGCTGTAGATGAATGAATTTATTTTTTGTTAAGCTCTTATTTTATAATTCTTAGTAACATCACAAACTGATAAAGCCTGGAGACAGTGTTAGTAATTGTGCTTCATTCCTCAGGGAAATCTCAAAAGGGAATTCATAACAAACAGCACTGTATGAGTCAAGGGCACTGCAGTCCCCACTACCCATTTTACTCTGTGATGTGCTTTCATACAACTGTTAAAGTGGTGAATGATCAATTAAGACAGCATTTCTAGATAAGTGTTGCAAATCCCATCCCCCAGCCCTGACTTCCAGTTATTGCTAAGATTCCTCCTCAACAAAAGTTCTGGGTGTCTCTAACCCTGGCACTTCATGGCCTAAGGTGCCTAATAGAGCATATGCCAGAATTTGCTCCAGAAGAAGCACTAGACAAACCCACCTGCACTGTGCGTGCATTGTATCACTGGCAAAGATGGTTCTGGGCTGCCTGCCTCACACTCAGGTGTTTGTGGAGCATGCACTTTATTCTTAGTAGACTTTTCAGTACCTTAAAATGCAGCTGCCCACAGAATAGCTTAAAATATAGCTGCCTACAAAACTACATTGCCCTTCCATATAGCACCATATCAGCTGTGAAATGCTCCTTGTAAGCTCAACTCAGCATCTGTAAGATAGAACAGGTAACAAAACCAACACCCTGACAGTGCCTCCCCTGAGTTGAAGAGAATAAATGTTCCATATGAAAGTATGTCTTGTCGAGCACAGCCAAGAACCCCGGATGCTAAATTATGGATAGAGAGTAAATTCCCAGTGGGAGATGGGAGGGGTTCGCAACTCACAAAGTATCCACACTATTAGAAGATATCAGGTGAAAAGGGTGTTCTAAACCAGCCAGGAGGTGGATGACTTTCCTGGGTACCTTTATGCCAGTGAATCTGGCATAAAATCTCACTTCAGAATTTCTGCATCCAGAGATGACACCATTTGCAGCATCCAATTTGGAAAATAGGTCTGAAAGCCTGTGCCACATTTCAACCTTGACCAAACGTCATACCCTCTGTGGGATGTGTCATTATCATCACTTGTCAAATTTGGTTCAAAGAACATATGTTCTGATTTAAATTAAACTACTACTCTCAGGGGAAATACTGCCTTGAGTGAATAGTGTGTGACTGCGGCTGAGAAGGACCAGTAGGTTCTGGTGTCTGCATTGGACAGGATGGAGTCCTGTGCCCACCCTAATGCATGGAACAGCATTTAAGGCAGGCCTTTGATCTAAACAGGCCCAGACAAGGACCGTAAGAATGGAAAGCACCATTCCACATACCTCTCAGGAATGAACTTCTCAGGCTCTGGCCAGAACTCAGGGTTGTGGTGGAGATGTCCAACTGCAATTTCAATGACAGCCCCAGCTGGAATACGCTGCCCCAGCACTATACAGTCTTTAGCTGCTTCCCGAGTGAACCTGCAATAATAAGTGTCATGTATCCCAGATGATTAATAAAGGTAAAAACAACAGTAGGAGCCATAAAAATTCCTTCAGCTGGACCTGACCCTGCAATTTCAGGAGTAACACTTTCCCACTAGATAAATACAGCAACCCTTGCTGATGCTTGTGTCTTCTCAGGTTACAATCATCTCCACCTAGAAGCACACAGTTCCAACTCAGTTTTTGTTCTTTTCACAGTAAAGCATTTCTGGTTGCTTACGATTTTGCAAAGCGCTAACTGTTAAACTCCAATTTTGCTGCTAATCTTGATTTTAGAGTCATTTCTTATGTAAACTGCAGATGAAATGTGTCAGTCATCTCTAGTAACAGGCAGAAAGAGTATGCTGGCTTGGTTTCAGTAAAAAATGATATCAAATACAATTTTAAGTCTGTTTATTTGAGAAACTCCCCCATGCTGGGACAGCACCTGAAACTTAACAAGAGATGGTTTCAATATTAGGTCTAAGGGTTCTGCTGCTGCTACAGAAAATACAACCAGTTCACAAGCCTTAGAAAACTGCATTTCACATGCACTCATCAAAGATAGGAATGACTTTAGCAACAAAACTCTTCAGTTTCCTCCCACCCTGTGGTGACAGGTGACAGAGCAGGATTGTCCTTAGGAACCTCATCATGACAAGATGACTAAGAAAAGCCGCCTGCCAGAGCTGAGCTTGGGCCTGTAAACCTTGTAAAAATGGTACATTGGTGTGCACATACAGTGGCTGATCCTGACACAGATCCCTTGGTACCTGTGTGGTCGCTACAGACCCCAGACCAGCCCAGACCCAGGTGGCTGCCCTGCTATCTCAGCCTAGGAGCTATTTTCTGGGACCAGGTGGGAGAACAGGAGCAAGACAACATGCAGGAGCTCCCTTTGCTGCTCTCCTCACTGTGCCTAAAAAGTTGAATAAAGATTTCAGCTTCAAGGCTGTCAGTTCGGTATCATTACAGGAACACATTCTTTCCTCACTGTCATCCATCTCTGTCTTTCTCATAGACAAATAAATAACAGAGGCTCAAAACCTGGAACAAAACACTGGCATGTTAAAACACACACTGACAAGCCGTCCTTCTCATCCTTACTTGAATTTAGTGATCATGCAGACATGAGCTCTGGGGACAAAAGTTCCCTAGCTAGTAAGTTAATCTTCTTTTTAAAGAAACAACTCATTTTATAACAAGCTTGGCTGCTATTAAATTTTTCCCTAACTCAGTATTACCCCTGTCATAGGCAATTAGCTTTTTTTTCTGAGGCACTGGGTTGTCCTGTCCATTACATATCCATTAGAATAAAACTCAGATCAATAAACACCACTGACAACGCCAGCCAAAACTTCAGTACGACTTTGCTCCATTCTCATTCTGTTTCCCATTTGACAAACATTGATTGTTTACCAGTGTTTCAGCTGAAACTCAAAGAGTGATGATGCTTTAGCCGGCAAAATAACTTACACTTGTATACCATGTATAACATAGTAAAGCCCAGTCATCTCATGCAGGAACAAGTATCTCTGACATTTACTCTCTGAACAGTCCTGCAGATATCCATGGAAAAAAAATCTTGATTTCTGATCTTTGTGAACACGTAAAAGAAAATATGACCTTAAGCTTTTTTATTTTAAGGTGTTTGCAGTAGTGGGGTAAATTTTTCAGAGACTCTCACAGCAAGCCCAGCTTTGACTCCTTTCCAGTCATCTAAATTTTTCCCTTGGCATTACAAGAAGCAAATGCAACCAGCTGATTGCTTTGAAAAGTACCATTCTTAACATTTGCATTTATGTTTGTGGTAACTTGGAAATTTGACTTTCAAACAGCTTCTAATTTCTTTTCCCTTTATTTTCAGTTCATCAATATAACTTAGTAAAGTTAGTCTTGTGTGAATTGAGGCAAAACTTTCAAAATTTAATGGATGTAGCTATTAGATTAGCTGTATAACACAGTATCAAGTGTAAAACAGTAGGGGGCCAACTTAAACACACATGTGAAATACAGCTTTCTGAATGTGCAAACATTCCACACAGATCAGGACCTTCTTGACGACCTTCTTAACCTTGGAGGATGTAAAGAACAGTGAGGAAGTAATCTTGTCCAATCCATTGTAAAAACCCCTTGCTTTAGAAATACCAGTATTAGCCAATTTTCCTTCAATAGGCCACATTAAATCTTTCAAATGCTCAAGTATTATTGATGTTGGCACAGAGACCCAGGACACATCGGGTCTCTGAACAGCAGATTTCCGTCTTATAGAGCTAAGGATCTACCCTGTTAAATCATAGGGGGAAAAAAATAGATACCTGAATGCAGGTGGATACATGCGCAATGTCTCTGCAATCACCATGTCCAGATAAGGGAGTTCTTGTACATTTTGGTAATCAGGCACCATCTGAAAAGGCAGGAAGAAAGGAACAATTACATTTTCTCACATTTAAGTGCCAAACTCATCTCAGATTAGCTTCTAAATCATCTATTTTTTGCTGGGCATTTTTCCTGTAGAAGAACTCGATGTCTCATCTAAAACAGTAAATGATAAAATTATACAAAAATGTGGGCAGTAATTAAATGTGTGTATAACATTCCTTTCATCATCAAAACACTTTGGTGTGCAGCCCAGCTGAAGATACAATAATAAATCGACTTGCTAGGAAGTATTAAAAAACAGGACATTAGAGAGAGCATTAATGGCTACAACAGAGCTATTGTTTCATATATTCACTAATATCTGCACAGGACCTTTGTTTCTTCCCGAAGACGACAGCGTGACAGACCAGGAGAACTTTGTTCACAAGAAACAGCAAATCCTTCAGATTTTCTGGTTGATGTTGGAGCAAACCCTATGCTCTTTCCCAGTTACAGAAATAAAGCAAAGTGCTAGGGATGTGACGCCTGCGGAAGGGTGGGAGATGGCACTGGAAGAAAGGGGCACCTCAATAAGGAACAGCAAGCAGCAGCAAATTGTTCTGCTGACTTACAGCTCAATTCCCACCTGGCAGGATTGCAGTGGCGCCTGGTAAGAGAGGTCTCTTTCCTCCTGTGGCCACCCCTTGTCTAATGCTGTTTAATTCTGCATGGTGGACAGTGCCTGAGCCCACATTTTCATAAATCTACAAAACCACCCAGCCCGTGACAACAAGTGGTGGGTGTTAAAACCCGAACAGGATTGTAGCTCAGAAGACTTTGCCCTCTGACAGACAGCAAACAGACAGCGAGAGACATCAAACTGCGGACGACCATCAGCAATAGTGACAAGATCCAGCACACAGACAAACAGAAAATTTCTCCCACTGTTATCCTTGCAAAAAAATGGACATTTTTTCCTGTCTTATTCAGTGCTCTCAGCAGAGGGCAGCCAAAGTACATCTAACAATCTCATCAGGAAAGCAGAGTTTTGTTATAAATTAGAGCATCTCCTAAAGACTGATAAAATTGGAGAAAAGCACAGACGTCAGACTAGACTAAACCTTTTATGAAGATCTGGGGCCCCTGCCGTTCACAAAGGGGACTGGATTTCATCCTTTCTTTATTTACTACAGCACATTTCATGTATAATGCATATTTTATTGAATTTTCATGCAAAAACATATGGTACATACTGAAAATACTAAGCAGAGAACAACTCCAGATGGTATGCAGAAAAGGCGTACAATAGAACGAAGATACCTTGCTGGATTAGGGTATCCCAGTTTTTCAGCATTAAGCCACCATGCACCATTTCACATTAACTGATCTTTTCTAGGAAGGAAATAGATACATTCTATTATCTCAGTTTTTTTTTGGCTCAGGAAAGCAAAACAAAACCAGAGAAATTAATTTGCACAGGCTGAGCAGAATCAGTGTGCCCGCTCCTCCATTGTGGAAAAAGATGCAACTCAGCTTGTCAATAGATGAAGTATTTTGTCAGTATGTGTCAAATATTATCAATACAGGAAGTGTAGACTGCATTGACAGCCTTTCAATGTTGCTTTTATATTGCAGTAGTGCCTAATAACTCAAACCTTTGGCTTAGGCCAATGGTTATCAGACAAAGGACTATGAGTCTAAAAGCCACAAATGGCTGCAATGCCATGAGAACCATGGCTGAAGGCTATGCGAGGAGCTGCGCTCCAATAATTTGAGTAGCTAAAACCAAAGACAGGAAGGCGATTTTTCTTCTCCTTGTTTTGCGGAAAGGAATCTGAGGGCTACCTGGTTTTGCATGGCAAATCAGTAGCAGAGGCTGAAAATGAACTGTGGTCAGACTCAAATTTCAGGCCTTCCTGGCAAAACTACTCTTCTGAACAATGCCTTACATGCAAATACATGCTGTGGTGTGTATTTTTTTTCTTTTGTGATAATTTTACATCTCTCTTTCAGAACTTTCCTCTGTACTTTTTATACTGCTCTCCTGCCACTCTTTGAATCCTGGGTCAGCATCTGAGTCCTGTTCCTGCAGTCCCTCCTGATTTCGTGTCCAGGCTGGGTGGGGGAAGCGTTCAGGCTTAGAGTAAATGAGTGGTGGAGCCAAGAGCACACCGTGATGTGTTCGATTCTCTGAACCAACATCTTTCCACTGGGCCTTCCTGTCTGTCTCATAATCCCTCTACTTACCTCTGGAGTCAATAATTAAGATAATTATATGGTAACCTGATATAATAAGTAGCCACTAAATCAAACCATACATCAACAAATAATATAACACTAAATTATAAGAGAATTGATTTGCTCTTTCAAATAGCTTCTATATCTGCAGGGTATTAGCAGTTCAGAAGACATAACAAAAGTGCAAAACTAGCTGATTTGCCTTATAAGAAAATTCCTGTTTCTTACATAAAGAAAAAGAGGTCAGTCAAATGGCAGCACAGCGAACTCCGCTATCGTGAGCATGGCAGACACATCATTCATTTCCTACATTTGACGCAACTTAATTATTGGCACTTCCATGCTTTTAGCATCAGAGTAGCTGGACCTAATTCAGTAGTTGTTTGCAAGGTCTGACCCAGGGCTGGATAAAGTACACAACAGCCAAGTATCTCTATTTAGGAAGGACAGTTTGCTGCTTTTTTTCCCCTTCCAGAGAAAATATTTTCCATTTGTTTTTCCACTCCCTCTCTTCAAAATATTCCTTTAGCCAAGCACATTTCAAAGGTCCTTAAACATGCTTTTCTCCCTAAATGTTCCTATTTATATCTTTCAACTGCTGTTAGGTTTGCAGGGGTGGGGGGTGGAGATGTGAAAAGATGCTACTTTAACACCCAGGAAAAAAAAAAAATTGTCTACATTGTCTCTTACCCACAATTAGGTGGGTTTTTTTATTAATAAAGAGATTCCTTTCTGTAATTAACTAGAGATGTTGGAGGAGAAAGTAGGCACTACATAGCATGCAATAAAACACCCCACAATTTAATTTTGCAGTCACTGCTTTGCACAGCAGTTTGTCTTATGTTTTGTACAGCCTTGTAGTAGCTTTTCCTGTTGACATGGAAGTGAAATGGCTATAACATCCTGTGACCTTTCTCTACGTGTATGTTTCTCCAAACTGATTTACAGAGGTGTACTGGTACACCCTGGCACATCCCAGACTGTTCAGTCACTTCTGAGGTTCAAAAAGCATCTGGTTTGACCACAAACTCTCCTATATGATTAACAGGGTATCCCAGGCCTCTATTCCTTAGAAAAAGATGGGAAATTAATTCTTCATTCCACAGAATACCTGAGGTGAAATACCAGCAGTGATTATAAAATTGCTTATGCGCTACAAGGATGATACGTGTTTTAATCCCCATATAAATTCCAAGAGAGATAACTGACTTCATATTCACCTCAGCTTTTCAGTATTGGCTTTAGCATTTTCTAGGCAAGCAAACCTATTTCTTGCCACCACCCTCAGTTAACTTTTAATTCCTCAATGAACACCACAGGAATTCAAGTGCTGACAGGAGAGGTCTCGCCAACATTTCTGCTGCAGTTTGAGATGTTACTGTTCCCTGTTGCTTGCTCTTCTTTGCTGGCTGTGCTTAGTGTCACCACAGCCAAGTCAGCAGAAGGGAACATATGCCTGCATCTCACTTGCTTCCATATAACGTCCAGTATGAACTTACCTTCAGTGACATTTTAAGACAAGATACTAACTTTTCCCCAAAGTGGCTGCTGAATGAAGCACAGACCCTCCTCTAGCACCTCTGTTTTGGGAGTGGTTATCCAGGTACACACCAGTGAATAAAAGATTTCCACTTATCCTATTTGTCATGGTCTGGTGGTGCTCAGCAGCCAGAAACGAAAAAAAAAAATCAGAGAAAATTTTGTGTAGCTGACAGAGTGTGACATGCACCTGAAATTGATTTGGAAGCAGTGAAGGCTGCAGATACTACATTCCTCGTAACTAGTGCTGCTGAGTCATGGCCTGAGACTGAACCGGCTGTGGTTTCTTGGAAATTGCAATCCAAATCAAATGCTTCATGTGTAGATGTGACTGTGACAAAGTCCATGTCAGAGAAATGACTTGCAGATCTGCTTGTGTGCAGCTGCAGATGCATGAGTTGTCTGTGTACACATACCTACACAGCCCACATCAGCTCTTCTCCCAAATGTAGACTTTGGATAACAATAGGCAAGGAGGAGGTGAGTCGAAAACAAGTCAGCATCAGCCCCAGTGACTCTCACCCACCCCCTCTTTCAGATTGCTAAAACAGCTACTCAGACCTAGCCATAGCTAGGATTCACAAACAGGTCCATAAAGTTTCTTGATCAAATGGATCAGAAGCTGCTGATAAATTAAAGAATCTCCTTGGGGTTTTGACCTTTCTTTTGTCACCTCTAGAAGCTGCTCATGTCCTAACAGAATTAGAGCCTGCATGTCACGCTTAGCCTAGGAGAAGGGGAAGAAATGCAAGAATACTATCTCAAGTTAGGGTTGCCCCACAACCTCTGCAATAATCATATCGAGAAAGGAAAGGCTAAAGACTGGACATCACTCAAGATGCAAACCAGTGATAAAATGGCATGTGGTGGTTTAACTGGTGCCTATCTTGCTTAAAGCAAGCTTGCCTCATGTTTTACCAGTTCCACAACAACACGCTTGAACACCTGTAAAGCACCAAAACAAAACCTCCCTACAATGTCAGGCAGCAAAATAGGGATCAAGATAATGAAGTAAATTTATTGGCTTTATCCTCAGAACTTGCACCAAATACTGGAAAAATGCTTAAGGCAGTCCTGATGTGGCACTTACTGCAAAATATATCTCTCTGCTGTCAGTAGCCCAGCCTGCAGCTGCCAAGAGAGATGTCTCCCTGAGGCATGGCATCAGACAGAATCAACCCTTGCCACTGGAGAAACAGGACTCAGAAGCTCCTGAGGCCCTCTCATTGCAGGAGGCAGGTCATGGCAGAAGGTGTTGCTTTAAGATACGCTGCTTTAATATAAAGAGCCCACCTAAAATTACCAAGTGTTTGTTGGCTGTTTCTAGTGACAAGGGTCTACAGAAGGATATCTTTCAGCAAAATATTCAGTTCTTGACTGTAGAACTGCGAATAAGATTCAGAAATGACAAATAGGACAACAAGTCTGATTTCCAGATTAAGATATAGCAGCGAGGCTTCCTTAGCCACCTGGTATCTCTCTACTTGAATCCTTGGAGCACATCTCACCAGCAGCATTGTGTCTTCTCACACGTTCTCTAGAAATGAACACTAAAATAAGTCTTCAGCTCCATCCTCATGCCACTTTATGCAGAAGCAAGTAAAGGCTATCCAAAACTTGTGCTCCCAGGCTTTTCCTTTATTTCTTTATTTCACATGGGTTAACTGCCATCTCTGTATCTGCTTGTGTTGCCATTCAAATGGAAATATCGCATGAAGGCTCTCACCTCTGCCCTTGGTGGATGCTCACTGGGATTAGGAGTGTTATTTTGCTCACCAAGGCACTTCCCAAGCTGCAGCAGCACTCAGTGCTTCAGACATGTCAAACAAACTCCTCCCAGCTACTCTGAAAGACCATGTGCCAAATAAATGTAGTATTACAGCTTTTTGTTCAAATCAACTGCTACTCACCCTCACACCCTTCATGTTACCCTCTCACCTAGTAGATTGCCACTCAAGTTGCATGAGCACAGGCAGAGACAGGTCTGATTCACAGGCCAAGTTCTGAGGTGGTGGGAAAGGCTGGTGCACCAGTTATGCACTGATAACCACATTACATGCAGCCAAATTCGCTTTGTTACTTTGGTGCAAATCCATGCAGCTCCCTGGAGTTGTATCAGTGTAAGAGAGGGGAAAATGTGGTTCTAAGTATGTACCCAACAGTGCTGGGGAAAGAGCCAGAAAGTATTATGTTACACCAATGTTGACTCTCTTTAATGTTACTTTACTTTTCAAATCAAAGACTTTAGCTCCTGACAGAAGACAGACCTCCACTATTTCCAGTAGCTTTCATAGTGCTAAAACAAGGTCTTTGTAGCATCACTGTTCACAAGAAAACTTTGAGATAAAAATACTTCCTGAAACTGAACAGTGTCCCCAAACCAAACAGATAAACACAAAAGCTGCAACAAAAACAGAAAAACAGTCAGAAATTCTCTTCCACCTACATTACACATGGTGATCAGCAAGAACAGAATGAGTGTCATCAGGTAGAAGATCTGGGAGAAAAAAAAAAGTCAGGAAAAGACAAGAAAATCGCTAAGGAAATCCTTTATGAGAACAGCTACAAACAGAAAGAAAGGAGAAAAAAATCAGTTTCAATCTTGGTTTTCTAAATTTCTCAGCTCCACTTTAGTCCCAGATTCCTCTGCCAAGAGTACTGGGTGCCTTTAAACATAAAACAAATAAATAACTGAGAGGAAACTGGGCACCTGGAGCACTCCGCTGTCACAAATGGAGAGGCATGTCCCCAGTGTGCTCATAGTGCCTGATGAGGCAGCTTTTAATACATAAGTACCCTCATTATATATACTTTTTTTTTAAATTAGGTTTGGTGGGGAAGAGCAGCTCCTCTCCAGAAGTGGCTTCCTACCTGCATACAATATGTGCCTTGCTCCAGCTATTTGTGGATGTGATATAATCCCTGGCCATTCATTGTAGCTAAACTCACCAGAGGCACAGAGACTGTCCGTTTCTTGCCTCCTTAAAAAACACTTTGACCCCCAGGAAATCCACCCCCCGGCCTCAGTTCTCTTCTCAGCCCAGTGAGGCTCGAAAGTCTCTCTTTCTACACTTGTCTGACACAATCAAAATTTCTACTTGGGTGGCAGAAATGCTGAATGGTGAAGGATCCCAGTGGGAGGGAAGCAAGGAGGAAATTAAACAGGAGAAAGGACTGCCAGAGGCCCAAAAGGCTGAGAAAGAGAATTATAAAACTGGGGTAGGTCTGTCCAAAGGGCATGTCACCAGTCCAAAGCACATTAAGCACTGAAGTTTGTGCAAGACTTAATCCTTCCTGCTATAGAGGCGTCCCTTGGTGGTTGCTGCAGATCTACAGAAATAAAGACAAGGGATTTTTTTTTTCCCCTCTCAGCAGACATTCATGGTATCACATAGGAGCCAGATGATTTAATTTAATCATTCCTTCTCCAGCTGGTATTTTCTGTATTGAGGTGACAATGCTTTAAATTAAGGCCTTCCATATAAAGGGCCCGTGTATTTAGTTTAATCAAATGTTCATTTCTTCATGGTACGTTTATATTAAAAGGCATCAGCTTGGATTTTTTTGCTGCGAATAGAGGATATCCTATGGGCTATGTAGTGAGGTCCTCTTTAGTCATTCTTCATCTCTATGGCCTTGTACACTTGGCAGCCTTATGGACTGAGAGGTGACTTAGCCCCAGGCATGCAGTTCGGGGAAATATGCCTTAGAGACCACGGTCCAACCTATGAGGAGAGCAGAGCTTTACACAAAAAAAATTACTTTGGTAATTCACCTTTCTGCAGATACTTAAATACGGGCTTGAGCCAGTGGCTGCTTAAGTCATTGGCTTCAGCAGTTGCTGGATGAGACCTTTTCTGAATTAGTAAATAGGCAAACATTCATAGCAAAGAAATTGCAAGATTCTTCCATCACTCAGCGTAATCATTATTTGCTCCGACAACAGCAGGTCAGTTTTAATACCATACAACATTTATGTAGTGTCTGATACCTTGAAAAGATTTTATGTACATTAGGTGCAGTAGAACAATAATAAAACTTTGCCTTTCCATAGTTGTTTTTCCCCTGAGGCTTGTGAAGCGTTTAGCAAACATTAATTAGTTGGTCATCTTCCACATGCATGTGTGAGGTGCCCCTGGTAAATACTCTCTCCCTGTACACAAGGGGCCAGCAGAGGTGCTGAAGACTGAGGCCAACTATTTACAGCCTTAAGAGTCCAGCACCCACCAACCTAAGCCATCATAAATAGTCTGATTTTTTTCAGTGACAGCGTGACTCCTGTGAATAAATAGGCAAATACTGCTTCAAATGCACTTAAAATGACCAAAAAAGAAAGAAATCCATTGCAAGGTTTTGAAATATGTCTTAAACAAAAAGGAGTTTTGTTTGGTTTTAGCTGCCAAGACCATAACTCAGGGCTCAGCCTGTCCTTGAGAAACTGATGGTACTAAAAGTACAGAAATCAAAGAAGATTTTTAGGAGTCAAAACTTCAGTTCTTTGCTGTAGACCTAATACAAGTAAAAGCTACAGGTGAAAACCACATCAAGTCCTAGTTCCAAATTCCAGCATTGTACAAGGTATGAGGGAAAAGATTGGTCCTGTTGCAGCTTCTCACGTTTTAGCTGAAGATATGAAAAATGGAGAAAGAAAGGGGAAAAAATTATTTTCTGACTATAGCTATTCAATGCCTTTTCCTCTTTTGCTCCCTCTGGAAAGTGCTTACTAACTTGGGTACAACAAAACAACTTACTGTTAGTATGTGGAAAAACTTGATAGCACTTAAAACAGCTTTTGCATTTCCTCCCTCCAAGGCATGAAGAGGATCTTTCAGAAAAACTACGTGCCAGTCCAAAACCCACTACCCCAATCTCAGTGGGGATATGTCTGTGAGCAGGTGTGTCTGCTACCATGACACTATCCTATGACAAACCTCTCTGGATATTCAGATAAAGCTGTCTGCGACAAATCCTGGCAGATGCCTATGCAAGGATTTCTTTCCCTTTCTTTCTTTACTCTAACTCTTCTCCATCTGGGAACACAGAAATTTCCCTGAGCCTGTTCACGCTTAGATTTAGTGAAGCCATCATGGTGTCATGTTCTGGCGCTGTTTTGTGTCTTTGCTTTCCTCTATCCTTTGTGGAGCAGCATGGCATGGCTGTCCATCTGTTTATGATTTACTTCACACAACGATTTGGTCCCGATTACACTCATAAGCACAGTAGGTTATTCGAGGACCAACTGGACCTCTGTAATGACACTCAAGCTGTACCCAAACCGTGGGAACATTTTCAACTTAAAAAGGCCAGTGGAAAAACTCCACAGGGGCCTCCCCCGGGACAGCTTTCCTGTCCTTAATCCCAGGAAGTAAAAGCAAAAATCTATTGTTTTATCTGGAATTTTTCTGCTATCATGGGTGTCCGAGCAATCCACGAAAATGAAAAAGAAGGCAAGAAGAGAAACAGAAACCTGGGTCTTTCTGACATTTAAAGATGTGTAGTGGAGAAGTGATTATAAAGAACAGCATTTAGTTCAGGAGGCCACATCTTTAACGGTCTCCTTTAGCACAGACCTGAATCATAGAGTCAGAGGAACTGTACAGATCTGCACGAGCTGAGGATGGACCGAGGAAGCCGTCTGGGGGGCACTGTGAGTTGCCACAGGTAGGAAGTCCCTCAGTGATGAATCACTGGCCCTCATGAGCACACAGGAGTGAAAGGGAAAAAAACAAAACCCACAACTTAAAAATCTGCAGGATGAAGTCACAGGGTCAGCAGTGAGAAACTACAGAATTCATTTGTAATCTGAACAAGGTCACTTCTAGCATGTTTTGAGATGATATAAGACCTTACAGGGAAGGCAAATGGAAAGTATTGCTCACGTTTTCTTCTGCTTTATGAGTAAGCTGCCTTGGCCTTTATTTATTTATTACCTCATAGTCCCACAACGATCCTAGTGTGAAGACCACTTTGCTGTGCTTTCTCTATTGCTTCTCAAGAATATTTTTGCTTTTTGAACCTGACCCTTTCCTGTCTCAATGCCCGGCCACGTTGCTTATTTACCTCTCCCCATTTCCAAGGAGGCCCTTACTTTTACAATTCCCCACACCTCCAATGTGCTCTCATTTCACTTATGACCACACTATTTTAATACCCAGTATTTTATCCTTTCTTCTTCTTTTCAAAGATCTGCCCTGTTCTATTCAGTCACAAAAGCTCTGGGGCGCAGTGTGGAGACCCAGGATAACTTGCTCACGTGGTGGTATCCACCTAGATTTGAACCAGCCCTTACGTGGAGGCTGCTCGAATCAGATGCCAATGAGACAAAAAGGTGGCACCCACAAAGTTGCACATTTGCTGAATTATTCATCATGAAGGAGTGCTTTTAAACAGGGAAAGTGCATAAGACATAGCGGTCTGCAGGGGGTTCACTAGCTATTTTGCCCATATAAAATACCTCATAAAATATGGTATCCATTGCCCTATTTACCATGAGTTCTGGTGTAAGGATCTATGGATACCTATAGATGGGGTAATTTGCAAGGAGGAGGAAGGGATTTTCTGAGAGTATAAAGATGGAGAACAGCTGTAGGCTTTTCCTGTAAAGGCCCTGCCACACCTACAAGAGCAGCTAGGCATACTCAAAATATTACCGACCCTGATCGCTCAAACATTATGAGGGGAGGCCCCAAGATACTTAGAAACTGGCTGGAAAACACACGAGATTTACAACAAATAAGAATATTTTGAACTTCATTTGCCTTCTGGCTTCTGAACCACTGTTTGCGTTTTCAGTCTTACCTTTCCAACTAGAAATGTTTTTCCTTCTTTTTTTTATTGGTTGGTTTTCTTTGTTTTAATTATGAAAGATGAGATGCTGGCTACACACCTGACTTCAGTGTTGAGTGATTTGAGAGAATAGAAAATAAATACCCAGAGACTTGCAGTGCGATGGCAGGATGCTGGTAATATTCCATTTACAGAGCACCATGGGCCATCCCTGCCTGCCCTTTGGCCATCTGCTGCTAGCGCTTAGCTAGAATCACACAGACCTTTTTTAGAAAGAAAAAAGAAAAAGGTCTACAAGACTGGGAACTTCATGTGACTAAACATCACACAAGCATGAGCTGTCCCTCAGAGTACCAGGGTTTTGTAGCATGCATTTTGGGGGAGGGTTGCCGTAAGAACAGCCGTGCGGATTAAACATCCAACCTCCTTAGAAAATGCCAGACTTGGTACCTTGGCAAAGCTTAATACAGAATTAAATTGAAACACAGACAAAGTAATTAGGGGTGAAAACATGCTAAGTCTATATATAGCATTTTGTTTCTGTTGGGTACTAGGGAGGTGGTGGGGAAGGGAGGAAGTGAGGGAGAGAAGAGAGAAAAGAGATAAATTTTGGTTGCTGCTCTCATGCACAGATCCACTTATCTATGGCTGAAACCCAGACAGATGTGTGACTCTAAATGAAGAAATATAATTAAAATGCAAAAAATGAAAATAAGCAAGAAAGGAAAAGAGAAAAAACAGGACTTCAGGTTTCCCACACCTACCCTGATGTCTAAATAAAGACTATCTGACTGATGAACGGTGCTTATTATTTCTTTGACTTCCATGTGTGTAAAGAAACCTACAATTCTTTCTAATGAACAAGTAGGATAATCTTATGATAATGACATGTTGCTGGTATTACAACCTTGTTGCTCTATTTTAAGTGACATTGTGCAATGTCTTGGTAGTCCCTGTCTAACAAGTCCCATCAATATAACACCTATGATGCACTAAAAAAATAGGGTTTGGATCAATCATGAAGGAAAATACTTTGGAAAGCAGGTTACTTAAGATCACATTCTGCCTGAGTTACACCTCTTGTAAGAAACATGCTCAGAGAAATTGCAAGCGGATGCAAATCCCTTTTGCACCTCTTGCATACTTGGACCTGCCTCATGAGAGTGTAATTTAGAGCAACCTCATAGTCTTCCCTGCCTTATCTCCCAAGGCATTTGCAATGCAGTTCAGAAGAGCCAGAGCATCTTGCACTTCTGTCCATACCCACTGGTTTTCCTAACACATTTGCTTGCCATTTCACATTACGGCACAGTAAAAAAGACTGGTATTAGTACTTTTGGCCTCTCTTCATGTGCACGCACATATATGCATGTGTATTTTCTGTAACACATCCATCAATTTGAAATGGTATAAAAATGTCTAAAAAAAAAAAGCCAATCTTTAAATCTCAGAAGATTCAAAGTGTCAGTGCTGTGAAGTCAGAGAATTCATTCCAAGTCCTATTTATCTAGGTCAGAATGTGGGAAGATTTTTTTGTGGTCTGCATATGCACACCACCACTTTTGCTGCTTTGTGCTACACAGGCTGGGAGCTGAAGAGCCAGGGAGGATGATGGCTTGCTCCCTGATTCCAGTGGACTTGGTAAAAAAATCCCTTTTGTATTCCTTATAATGGAATCTTGTCTCATCTCTACCACAAGAGACACTTTGGCCAGTTTATTGCAAATACCGTGCTGATAGACAGTGTGTGTATGTAGTTCTGCCTCAGTGCCACATCACCACTGCCTCTTCTTTAAAGTAGAAGAGAAAAGCAGCTTGCAAAGCAAAGAACAAGTTAACAAAAGGCTTCATTTATCTCCAGCTGATACCAACGTGACAGCGGGAAATGCGGGGTCAGATTCCAGGCACATTATTGCGAGGGCAGGAGGAGTGCAGGGAGTAGCTGTTGTGTGGTGAAGCCACAGGGTTCCCAGTCAGGAGGTCAAGTCCTGATGCAGCTTTCCAAGTAAATTTGGGAAGGCTTCTTCTTCTCCTCCAGTACTTCTAATCAGACTGGTAAGCTTTAATCATGCAATTGTGTGGATACTGCTGGCATGCTCAGAAGCAAGTGGCATATGATGATCATATTCATAGCCTGATCATTACACAGCACTTGCAGTAACCCCCCTGTTGGTTTTTTTGTAGATTTTTGAAGTCATGGGTAAGGCAAATCTTGGCAGTTAATACTGTTATTGTATGAAATAAAGGCAAACCTTGAACAGACAACAAAATCATAGACTGACTACCAGAACAGAAATTTTACACATTCCTTCACATTAAGTGAACTTAACCTGCCATTTAACCTTTGCTTTACGATGTGCAATTGCTGGGGGAAAAAAAAAGTTGAAATGGTTGTTATACACTCACCTACACATATTTGCCTACCTTTGTGTGCAAAAAAATAGCTGCAATTTGAAGTTTAAGGGGTTTGTTTTCGAGGTTTATCTATGTATGATGCCATGGGTTCCAAACAGAGGTTGAGATCCATGAGGATCCTCCCTGCTCCCTACACCTCTGCCCAGTGAAACTACTGTAAGATGGGCTGCACCGAAAGTGCTCCCTGAGCAGACAAAAGGACAGGTTCCTGCAGCCAGTGTCAGGATGGGCTCATGCTGTTCTCATGTCCCATGCTCCTCAAAATCAAGAGGGGAGGTTGTCAGGACATGGCAATGCTGCTCCACCATTCGTAGTGCTACCAACATATCTCTTCTTCAGCCCGGATGGTGCTTCCCTAGTATTTTTTTTCACTATACATTTCTTATTCCATTAAGGGGAATTATTAATCAGGATGACCCAGGAGTGGCAGGGCTTCTGGTGAACCCAGAATTACCACGCTAAGGGATGGAGCTGGTGCTCTGCTTGATGTCAGTGAGCTTCCTCCTTGCTCAAGCTGAAAGATGGCTCATGTTCAGAGTGCTGCGCGTGACCAGGCTCCAGACAGGATGCAGCATGCTCGGCTCAGTGGGAAATTAAAAGGATATAGGCTCTTTTGTCAGCTCAACTTGGTCTTAATAATGTTGAAATAGTTGAAGGTCACTAAATTACCAAGAGCAGAAATTTGGCACAAAGGCCTTTCTCTAAGATTATCTAGGTCTGCTGAAGTAAGACAACAAAAGAGAATAAACTGAACTGAGCAAAACCAACAACCGCTGCTAAGATGTTATTCTTCTCATTAAGCCTATATGCTGAGCCTATAGAGAAGGCAGCAGTTCCTGTCCCTCTTGCTGACAGTTCAGTATTAGGGCACAAAGGCAGGTCACTGTCCTTGGTGATATGGTAAACAAAGATAAGAGCTGAAAGCAACAGAGTATTTTTTTAACCCTGATAATTCACTCAGAATAAATTCCATTGTGGAGAGATTTATTGTTTACTTAACGTTCCTTAAAAGAGCTCCTTGGGAATACAATCTCCTTCCCATGTGCTGGACATGAAACACACATTTAAGCTGAAAACATTGGCCAGGCGTGCTCAGGGCATTTGCTACCAGTCTCTGTATTCATATGTAAGAAATACAAGAAAAACTGCTGGAAAAATGCAGCCCCAAACTTTTGCCCAGATCTGCTTGTTATGCTGGGTTGGGAAATTAAACAGATGTCGTCAATGGGAAGCTGTGCTTATGAAAATGCTCTGCCAAAATGCCAACAAATACCCCCATAGCTTTCCTTTTCTGCTGGCAAAATGTCTGCACAAGAGCAGCACAAGGGTGAAAAACACCGAAGTGCTTTCTGACACTCAGTAGAAGGATCAGTCTTCCCTCTACCTGCCCCAAATAAAACTGTCCCTTTCCACAAATGCAGACACATCACACCACTGCTGGGGGGAGCATGTGAGGAAGGCATCACTGCCAACAGCAGAGACTGTCTTATCTTTTGCATATGATGGCTCAGCAGTTTAAAAGTAAGGCAAGAGTTTAGCATTTTCTCATTTGGGGCCTAGAGCATTGGACGAGAATCTGGGAACTGTGTGTGCTGCCACAGAAGTGGGAATTTAATCCTGCCATGGCTCCCCTTCCCACTTGGGAAGCAGCAAAAAAACCGCTCCAGCAGATCATCTGGTACTTCTCTGAAAGGCACCAGTAGCAGATGCAACTACAAACCCAACTTCATTAGATTTAGGCAAACTGCCCTCCAGAAGAGCATAGACTCAGAACTGGAGGTACAACAAGGAATTTATCATGGTTTATGCTGTACATTTGACCTCCCCTACATTTCCATAGGGCCTCTGGATTTTAACAGAAACAGGAATCTCTTTTCAGGACACAAAGTGGTTTGTTGCAAAGCAGTTCTTTAAGCATGTGCTTATTGAGGACATCCTAGGAGTAGCAGAGTTGGATTACCTATGGCCTTGGGCTGCACTGTTAAGTGGACTGTGAGTTTGAAATGTTTATGTTTCACTTTACGAAAGAGCTATAAGCTTAGTCGTTGTTGAAGTTTCCAACAGCGTTCTTGGGGATAGCTTTTGTAACCTGACCTCATCGCCAAAGCCTACATAACTCGTCCATTCTGACTAGTCCCTTTATTTCTCAATTAAGAACTCTCTTTGGCTCTCACATCATTGCAACACCCACAGGATGTCTATGTCCATATTCCTCTTGCATGTTTTCACATCACTGCCGCTCCTGCTCAGCAGGTGCCAGTTGCTCTGTTGATTGTAGCAGGCATGTACTTGCTCTTTCTCAACTGTTCTCATAACCTCTTTTTAGCAGCTCTCTTGCCAGATAATCTGGCAACTCAAAATACAGAAGTGAGTTCTGCTATCTGTTCCAAAGAAAGTTTTTCCAGAAACACTCAAAGATGCCAAAATCACAGAGGAATTGTTCACAAAGGTCAGTACACACTGTACCAGCATGCCATCCAGCTTCTGATATTGATGTCAGTCAGGGTTTATCAACATAAATGGTGGTTCTTGTTGCAGGTATCTGATTGCACTGAGACTGGTCAGCCCACAAACACAAGCTGAGCAGTTGTGGAGTCCTAAAGAAAACAGCAGTAAAACGGAGCTATTCCTCTGTATTGTAGTGTACTCAAGGAGAAAAGGAGAGGTGCACCTGCCTGTGGTCATCAACCCCAAAACACACTGAGGAGCTTATCTGCTGTCTCCTGCTCCTCGTTTTATATACTTAATATCAAACCAAGGCCCTGCATCCACATACATATACTCTGTGCTATTTGTGTTGTGTATAGCAAATCTGTATTGAGACGCAATTTGATATATTTTAGAGTAGTAATGTACTGCTTGGTAGAATGGTGCTTGGGCTAAACCTCACTGTCACAGCTGGAGGTAAATTCAAGCATAGCTTACTTTATAACATTAGATAGCATTATAAATCTGGAAACCCCACATCAGTATAAACACACTTTTACTGACTCCGTTCAATGGACTCATTTATCTAAATTCAGCGAGGAGAAGAAACAGTGTTACCAGCACACTTTTGCCATGGGAACTGTATCTATGCTATAATACATCTCAATGCAGATGCACGATAAGCAAAGCTCAAAAATGAGTACATCCAACCTCTGTATATATGAGGCTGCTAAAACCAGCAATCAATGTCCCATCCCAATATGAATATGGAACACACACAAATTAATGCTCTGGGTAAGAGCCTTAGCAACTGCCAAGGGGTACCGCTCCACCAATATCTACCAGTTCTCATGGATTGACACTGAAAAACATGTCCATACTTCGTTCTTCAACCTGCACAAATTATTAGCCTATCTAATCATAAGGGAGAAAAGGGATCACCCTGCTTTGAAACAGTAGTGACAGAAAAGAGTCACAGAGCACATTGCCTGAAAGTACACTTGCCTCATTTGGCTAATAGGCTGTTTTAGAATTTGTGTAATTATATCAGATGAGAAACCCTTGTAATTAAAACAAAATTGAACTATAATGTAAAGGCATTATATCAAACTAAAGATGCTTGCACAGGAAAAAAAGAAGTTATTCTGATAGAAGTAGTTTTATATTTGTATACTTCCATGTATGCTAGGAAGTTGCAAGGCATTAACTGCACTGGTTTCTAAATTAATACAGCTATCACCTATAGCAATACGATGTGTATAGATGTGTATAGTATATATATACAAGCACACCTACCCACATCCTGTTCTCCCTTCAACACTACGCACATAAATTCACTATTCTTTTCTGTAAAACAGCCATTTCAGTAATCTGTTATACAGAAAGTGCTATTCATATACTGAAATTCATACACATTATTTTTTCAACAAAGACCTACTCTAAAAACAAGACAAAAAAGCATAGATTAATAAATCACCTATCCACACAGTATGACTAAAGTTTTCATCACAAGCCACTTCAGAAATAAGTAACAGAGTCCTACATTAAGAGGCACGCTCATACAAACACACTTGTGCACACATGCACACACAAAGGAGAGACTAACAGTTATTTATATTTCCTACTCTGAGAGACAGGAAACCTCCCTTTGCATCTGCTTTTTTCTCACTAAGAATAATAATTTTAATTGCAGTCACTTGGCAGGAAGCCAATTCTGATTTTTTTTTTTAATGACATCTGTCTAAGCATTTTTAAACTTCCTGCTCAATGTAACTTCCTTCATTTCATAGACCAACACCCAGTTACAGCAAAAAAAGAAAAGGGACTAGCAAATGATTTATTAATTTTTCATGTTAACTCTTATCAGGTATATCAAGTGGTTCATTGTTCTGAGAACTGATGGTACAGAAAGCAGATTTACAGGGGGAATTTAGGACTGAAGCAAGTCTGGGAAAGGAAAAAAAAAAGAACAAAAACCATGCATGGAAAAAAACAACACAGTTGTAACTTAACCCTAAAACAACTCAACAGTTCCTGTTTCATGGACTGATTTCCCTAGGTTCAGCTAGGATTTTTTTTTTTTTTTATGAAGAAAAAAGGGTTGAGAACAGGGCAAATTTGGGGCAACATACTTGAAACTGAGAACATGAGGCATCACACTCAGTGGACACCACCTACACCAGCTTAAATCTGGGCAAGTTTCTGCTGTATCAGTGAAGTTACTCTGGGCTTGGTCAGTGAAAGCAGAGGAAGAATCTCGACTCAAAGTCCACATGCCAAGCTGGCACAGCCCAGCCCTCTGCTTCAGCCAGATAATGGGGACAGCAGCTAGAACCCCAGAGTTCCTCTAACAAAACCAATCACAGAAAACCCCAAAAATTTAATTTTTGTGTGCCAAGTGTTAAAGCTGCCCTCCTTCCTCTGCCTTTCATTCTGTTGTTAGTCATGGCTTACAAGGCCATATTGCATGCCTTACTGTTTTCACCCTGTATGAGGAGAATGGTGAGCTGAGAGGTGAGAAAGAGTAGGTAAGAACACCACCAGAGATGGAAAGCTCAATAGCATGAAAGGAGAAAAAACAAGAGAGCTGGAAAACAGTGGGTGCCATGGGATGGAAACAAGGAAGAAAAGGTAGAAGCAATAGTGGACAAAGTGGCAGGGGGCCTGCCACACCAGCAGTCACAGCCTTGGCCTTTCCCTGAGATTTAGCAAGGTGCCACAGGGTTGGGGCTAGGGGAAGGCTGGGGGCCAGGCTGAGCCAGGGAGCCAGAGAGCTGAAAAGCAATGTGGAAGAGCACATTTTATGCATTCTTCTCACCATTCATCCCCTGCTCTGCTGGAGCTCAAGCCACAGGCATGTACCCACACCCGGCTTATGAAAGTCCCAAAGGAACAGGATTTATAAAATACATCAGGCATGCGGCCACTGTTAGCTATAAGTGTATCTGCCTCTTGGCTAGCCCCACTGCTGGGACACAGGTAAGCCTAATGAATAGTTAATGCCTTGACACCAAAGCTGCATTTTCATTCTTTGCTCCAGACAACCCAGATTATATTCTTTTGACTTACACATTTTCTCAAGCAGGCTAAACCATCATTCAAGATACATGAACAACAAAACACAAACGACCAGGGAAAACTAAGTCTCCCTCCTGCACTTTCTGCCTCCGTGTAGACCTAACCTACAGCCATCCTGCAAGTGCTGAAAAAGTTTCCATGTGATTTTTAATTTCCTGGTCCTGACTGGAACCAGAACTGTGAGTGCTGGAAGCCTCTGGAGGAAAAGTTTGTATTGTCAGATTCTGCCTTAAATTTCCAAGATCCAGGAGTTTCAAAGAATATCTCAGCTCTTTAAGTGTTTGGAGACTTCACTCTCACAAGTGGCTGACTGCCTTCTGACTTGAGTCAACACAGCTGGAAAATGGAGTCAAAACACCCCCAAAACCTCTCTGTAAACCAGATGTTGTCATTGAGCAGAGCTACCGTGTTAATAAAACTCTATCAGCCCTGCACTCGCCGAAACAAAATGAATAGCTCTAATAGATTTCCCAAGCTGTGCTTTATGCCAGAAAGAAAGTAGGAGAAAAATATTTTAAGACTTGAAGCAGACTGTGGAAAGGTATGGTTCTGGTGCTGGCAATGGGATTACTGTGCAGTAAGAAAGATCTCTATTTTTAGGGAGGACAGGCTGTGTTTGTTATTTGGCAGGAAGCGATGAGGATCAGTGATTGCAACATTATTGCCAGACCCGGGGTCGGCTGGGTATGAATGATGTGTTAAAACACATGGTTTGGTATGGTGAACACACAAATGTTGCTGACATGTGCCCGGCATCATGTGCCACACGGTTTAACCAGGGTCAGGAGTTTACATGTACCCTCGGGGCACGCTGTGTTCCCAGAATGGTACTTGCATTGTAGCTGTGAAAGAAAACATCTCAGCACTGCCAGAAGCAAGTCTAAGATTTCAGGGCAGTTTTTCTCAAAAAATAGTGAAATTTCTTTGAATACTCCCATCAAAGATATTTTTCTATCAACTATGTATGCTTCACAGGATGTAGATGCATTATGTGTTATTATATATACAACTAAACAGGAATGCAAACAAGAACTCAAAAACAACAGTGGTTTGTTTAAACGCTCTGTTTCATCTCATCCAGCCAACATCCCATTATGAGCCACAGGGGGCCAGCTTTCTGAGGCCACCAAGATGTCAACAGTTGAAGGAAACATCCACTCAGATGCTCCTGGGGTTGCTCTGAAAGCAGTCACTGACATGACATACACTTCTGCAACAGAAGTAGCAGCACAGATTTGTTAGCAGACTACTTGAAGTTGCCACAAACTAGGGAAAGCTCACGTCTTTGGAGAAAAGAGCTGACCTCTCTCTCCTTCCCATCACACACAACATCCTTGTCTTTTCTTCTCCCTCAGCACAGCAGATAAAGGATCTTTGGAGCCTATGAAGGGCACAGACAAGATCCACACACCACGTGGACACAGCCCATGTGTCCTGGGCACTGCACAAGTAGGCTAATGTTGATTTGGTCTCAACCAGATGCCAGCAGAAAAATGTGCTTCACCCCTCCGTGTTGCTTTGTTGTGTTTGATCCCTAAGACTACGGGGAGCACTGATTCATTATACCAGTAAGTTTAGGTTGAATCACTGATATCACTTAGACTACCATGAACATCAATGTCTTTAATATGTGGGTGGTTTATGTTTAGCAATGATAGCAAAACTAAGGCCAAATTAAAAGTATAAATATGATGAGGTGCTTCAAATGCAGAGCTGTACATAATAAATAACATGCTGAAAGTATCCAGTGTTCTGATGCTTAGCAAAATAAAAATGTGGCACCTTTTGCCTTGTAACCTCCAGCAATTTTTTAAAAGACAGATGGGAAAGCTGACTCATGAAAAAGGTAAAATGTTCTGTGTAAGGTCACAGATCACAAATTCAGTGCTAGAAAAAATCAGTTCCTTAAGCTAATTCTGCTGCTTTGTCACCAGATATTATTTGCTACAGCACACTTGAGCAATAAATTAGACTTCGAAAAACTCAAGGGCATTAGCAAATTATAATTAAGCACACATTCTGCAATGAGATGAATTGTTTTTATAATGAGAGGCAGCAAAACCTAATGCCTATAAATTGCACATCGTAGGAGAGTATTACTCCTTCTTAGAGACAACAACAAATTCTTTTGCCAGATTTTGATGATACAGATGTGAGTGTACACCTGTGCGTGTTTAGAATACAGTAAAAGCAGTAACAGCCTGGTTGTGCTCACTGTTGTGCACATTCATAAGGAAGATAACTGATGCTAGATCCACAAAACACTTCAGAGCTTGGTTTAATTCAAAAATACATAACGTTTTTTACATTAGCACTGCTAAACATGTGAACTGTGTTTCCTGGAGTGGATGATTTAAGCACAAGCCCCAAAGAGACATCAATTGCCTTTGAAAACTGCATAAACTGCATTGACACTTTGCTACTGTTTCTTTGCAGTTAGATGCTGATTGTAAAATCAAGATGACAAAATCAGAGATGACATACCATATTCAAACTTTGATGCTTAAAATGAGATGCCAGATTAGGACAACCCTCATAAATAAACATTTTGGTGTTAAACGGCACTGAACATCTGAAGCTCTCATTCACGGTGGAGACTGCCAGTGGTTAGGCCCTCTAATGAACTCAGGCACCTATTTAGATGCTTAAATATAGTTAGGGGCATAACTTTAGGCACCCATGACTGAAAATACCACTGCTAAATACTATTTGTGTAGGCTGATGCTGAAATACTACCATGAACTTTCCATAATGTCATGAAAAAAGTAGGAGATATAATAAAATTATAATAATATGTTCTCTTTCCTAATGCCTTTCAGCTGAGAATTTCAAACATCCATTAAAAGAAATATAAGCAAGCTCCATTTACCACATGAACAGGCTGTGGTCTTAGAGCAAGTCAGAAGTTAAGAAAAGTAATAAAAAAAGGAATACAAGTAATATTAGCTATCACCCACTCCCCAAAAGCGAAACACATCTTTCTCACTCAGTTCAGAGGAGGACGAGCAGCATGTATCTCTGCATGGTTGTTACAGTCCTTCTGAGAAGCCCAACATCATGGATGTTAAATACCATGTATGCCACAGGTCAGGTCTGAGCACACACAAAGTCTGATTTAAAAGGCAACAATATTTTCAGCTTAGAGTTTACTGAAAAAAAAATCTCATACTGATAAAGGAAGCAATTGTATTGCTCACTCTGCTCTTTACTGATTTGTTATCCTTAAATCAGCCAGAGCTACCACCTTCCCCTGGCAGGAGGGCTGGTCAAACATATGCTTCTGCAGATGATCCAAGTGCCAGCTGGCACAGGGTAAGAGGGGCAGTCATGCACAAAAAGGCTGGCCCGTATCTTCTTCTGACTCTGAAGATGCAGTTATCTCTGTCATCCACTCCAGCTCTTATGTCCTACAACTAAGCCATGGCACAGTGGGTTTGCTTTTTGACTTGCCATTCTGCTGTACAGCCCTCTTTCATGCTCAGCATTAACTATTTAGCCTCTAGCTGCATGCAGCTTCATGAGCAGTACTGTTGATTAAGCCATTCAATTATGTGCTGCTATATTAATCTAATAAACAAAGGCATTGTTGTTTGTTGATACTCCAATAGTACCAAAGTGGCACACATTAGGTAGAGAGGACAACTAAGGGATGTCTAAGCAGTCATTAACTTTACAGCTACACTACTTCTTACATACTCCAGAAACCCAAGATACAGAGGTTTACACACCTTGAAATCCTGCCCTCTACCCCTTTGAGCCATACGACAGGAGTTTGACTGTTGGGAGCCAACAGCAAAAGCTGCATGCAGGCTGCCCCTCAAGGTCATTGCTGGCACCTTCCTCCTGCCAGGAGCAAGGGCTTAGTGTGATGGGCCTCCTGCCTGAGTCTTCTGAAATTGTCTTTTGGCCAACCTAGGGGTAGCTGCAGCCCACCAGGCAGCTTTCCCCCATCACAAACCACCTGGGCTCTTCCTGCAGGAGCTTTAGCTCTTGCTTGTTCGCGAATTGAGAAGATAGACCTGTGAGACTAACTCAGCCCACATACTGGCAAAGAATCTAAGGAGATACAAACCTGATTTTGGACGCAGAGGCAACACGCCTCGTGCACGCAGGGGCCAAGACCTCCCACTTCAGCAGCACTGGTCAGAGAAAGTATTAAGCCCTCATTAACAGTGATGAATACCATCTCATCTGGGAGACCAATGGCATGATAAACACAAGCAGCTATTCCTCACATCCCTGGTTTTGCCAGTAGTTACGGTTCTCCTGAGCACGCCGACTGCCTCTGACAGAAATGGAGGGATTGAACTCCAGAAGCCCTGCAGGTGCCCTCAAGCAGCACAGGGAGGACGGCTGCACACCCCGGGTGTCTGTTGGCAACCACAGGGCTGCTCTGCACAGCATCTGGCTGCCTGAATTTAAAATGAAGCAGTTTGGTGTGAATTACAGATGGAAATGGTTTAGCCCTTTGCTTTCCCTCCTTTCTGCTCCCCCTGCGCCTTCTCTGCGAGTGTGTTTTAACAACTCACACATACACTGCTCGGTGACCAAAACTGCCACAGTAGAAAGATTGAATGGGACTGGGAGAAACTGTTTTTTGCAAATTCAAATACCCATCTTCTAATGATATAAACAGCTGGCCTTGCCGAAGCAGTAAAACCAGGCATTGACAGGAATGTCTACTTCCATTTCACTGAAGAATTAAAAGATCACTAGTACAAGCCTTTGAACTGACAACGGATTTCTTGTCTACGCTGTTAGAGCTGATACTGTAGGCACCAAGCATCTGGCACTGAGCTCTGGGGGCTCAGACCCAGGTAATCACCACTTGACCTGCAACTCCGCCTCACCTGAATCATCCACTGAGACTCCAGGTTATGCTCATAATCTTGCATGAATATACCCTTTTTCTTACTCCCACCCTGGAGCGGCTCTTACCAGCTCCACTAGAACTTTACAAACTCCAGTAAAACCTCTGTAAGACCCATTTTCCCCCTTGCAATGAGTGGGGATGGTGCCCCTAGTAGCACCCAAACGGGCACCATAGCATGCCAGACCAGACCAGGAAGGATGCAGGACCTGCACAGCAGCCCACAGCAGGGATTTCCCTAGACATTTTCAAGCTTGTAAAGACAAACATATGGGAACATAGGCTGAGTGTGAACATAGCACATTGAAAAAAGTTACAAGGTCCTTTACAAGGCAATGGGCTTTTGTTTCCTCTGTTTGCCAGTGTATTACAACAAAATATTCTCATCTTGTTTGCATTGTTTGGATAATGAGTAACCTGTACCGTTTCTGTTTTGTACAATAACGTTCCTTCAAACCTCTATCACTTCATTTGTTCATGTATATAGACAGAACATTAAGTATAAAATTTTCTGGTGAAATCTCCACCAGTTATTAGAGCTACTTCCGTTCCCTCATGGAATAAGGAAATGTCATATAGGGGTTGGCTCTCCCAGCTGTGCTTTATTCCAGTTGTAAATAAAGTTATTAATACTCCAGACAGCATAAATAGCTATATATCTATTTTTAAATGCATGTAATTATGAGTCTGCTAACTATTAGTTTGCTTCTTTAGACCTTTGCAAACAGGTTTAACTATTACACAGGCAGTATTTATTTCTCATTTAATCCCAGCTATTCCAATTGGAAAAAGGTGGCTGCAAAGAGGGTGACTTATCTGCAATGCTACAGTATCTGTCAGAATGACATTCTGATTTAATATGGAGGTTATAGGGCATGCATGTTTTATTATGCTCTGGCCATTTCATGACACTTGCAATTACAGAATTAATAGTGTTGATGTTAGAAATTAGAAATAAACAATAGTTCATTTAATGATTGATATTCACTGAAAACAAGATTATCTTTAATGTAATTGAATAATTAGTTATTGATGAAGGGCTCATGATTAATTACAATTTACCTGTTTTAGCACAATTTTGGAGATCCACTATTCACTATTTTCATTTCCAATGAAGAAATAGATAAGGAGAAGTTGTAACTGTTAAATGCCACTATTTCAACACCATGATTATTAAAAATAGAGGAAAGATCTGGAAAACCTTATTAATACATTAAAATCAATACTTGCCTCACAAGAGACAGTTGCCCTCTGCTTCTGGGCAATGTGTCCTCCTCCATTGTGAACCTGATGGATCTGAGCCTGAGGCTTTGGGCCAGAGTGTCAACTGGTGCAAATCAGCATAGCTCCTTTGAAGCCAGTGACACAGATAGTAAAAAATTCAATTTAACTGGGTATTTGTATAGGTTACTGAGATTATTTAGACTTTGTAAGGAACCTGGATTCTGAAATTATGGGATCAATTGAAAAACATCAGATAAATATTTAAAAGTCATCTTGTAATTGATCAACAATGGATGCATAAGGATTGATTTATATGACATCACATCTCACAGCTATGTTAATAGTATCCAGGACAAGTATAAGGAAATTTATTCTAGTAAACATCTTAAAAAGACTGATGTTGCTACAACACTGACTACATTTTAGCCCTGTTGCTTTCATTTCTGTTTGCAGAAGGGAGTATGAAGGGATGCTGATACTGACTAATCTGTTAAGAAATGTTTTCAGGCTTAAAGATGCTATGTGCACTTTCTTTCTTAAAGTGCTCATTATTTCATTTTGGCTTGATAATCAGTGTCTCCATTCTTAGTAGTCCTCGACCAGCTGAAAGACCTCAGCAAATTTTCATGAGAGGGGAGGAGGAATGACAGATTTATCACCACACAGATTTCAACACTGACAGCAAAACATTTCTGAGGTGGATCAAATCATGGTAGCAAAAAACATCACTGTTTTTCTGTCTGTAGTCCAGAATGCAATGGGTGACGGGATCCCTCCCAAGAAAATAAGAAAGCATCAACTAGATGGAAAAAAAACAGATGCAAACACCATAGGTTTCCAAAAGTACTTAACCTGGCTGACAAAACCAATCCTGATACAGTTGATCCAAGATCTCTCCTAAAATTCTTTTGTTCTGCATGTCTCTGCAGGATTCTTTCTCCTTACGAACCCTGCTCTATTGCCTACATCAATTTTCCATCCATTTCCATGGAAAGGATTTCACTGTGGTCCTTTCTTCCCCCCAACACCTTAAACTCCAATTCAGAGGCATAACTTACCCTTTCCCTCCCTTCTTGTTCCGAGAGCATAATTTCTGGGTTTTTTAAAAAAAAAAAAGAAAAAAAGAAAATGTAATTTACAAGGTGGAAGTAATATAACAAATGATGCCTTATGGGGAACCCCCACTGCTCTAATAAAGAATTAGTAGGATCTTGGGATCATTCCTTGTTGGGAAGGGTTAATGGAGGCCCTGCTCCTTTGCATCACAGTATTAAGCTTGACGTTTTTAAAGGAGAAAACACTCCCCACTAAAACATAAAAGGCTCTGCCTAGAGCACTGCCTATATATACTGTTTCTCTTAAAATGCAAAGCTAAATCATGGGAAGCTATAAACCCCTCTGCAATCACTGCTAAAAGACAAAGGACTTTCTTTAGAGAAAGCCAGAGACTGCAGCAAGAGTTAAAACAAACAGTTAAGATTATACAACTCACTTCATTTTCTCTTAGGAAACTGAAACATCCCTTTCACTCTGCTCCTTCTTTCCCTAAATCAAGTTCAATCCACTCATATGAAAGGGCCACAATACAATATCCTCAAGGAAAACATATCCCAACTGTTACGTTCACTGTTCCCATCTGAAGATCTCGGAGGTCAAGGCTATATTAAAAGAGCAACCAAACAACACATGAGCCTGGAGAAGCTAAGCAAGAATCCTTTGTAGCAGCTGCCTATGGGAATCTGAGGGAAACCTTGTGTAAACTGATGGCTTTGGGTAACTGATCTGGGATTGTGTGATGGCAGATTCAACCATTGCCTAATGGCAGTGCCCTGAGAAATTCAATTTTCAGAAAAATTAGCATTTGGGAAAGGTCCCCACTTTATGACTTCCTCTGAGATGGTTATGAGTGAAAATATAATTTCTTTCTATAGTTCAGAAAGATTTGACTCACTATTAAAAGGTTAATGTGAAAATGAAAACCATTAAAAATATATCTGTGCTTAGACATGTACTAATAACAGCTTTGATCATTAAAGACTAGTTTTATTTAACAAATATCCTGTTACTGCCAGGACTTCACAGAATCACAGGATAGTTGATGTTGGAAGGGACCTCTGGAGATCATCTAGCCCAACCCCTGCTAAAGCAGGTTCACCTAGAACTGGCTGCACAGGAACATGTCCAGACGGGTCGTGAATATCTCCAGAGCAGGAGACTCCACAGCCTCCGTGAGCAGCCTGTTCCAGTGCTCTGTCACCCTTACAGTAAAGAAGTTTTCCTCATGTTAAGGTGGAACTTCCTGTGTTACAGTTTGTGCCCATTGCCCCTTGTCCTGTTGCTGGACAGTGTTAAGAAGAGTCTAGCCCCATTCTCTTGACACTACTGTGTACAGTTCTAGGCCCCTCAGTTTGGGAAAGATGTCAGGATGTTGGAGCGTGTCCAGAGGAGGGAAACAAAGATGGTGAAGGGGCTGGAGCACAAGCCCTACAAGGAGTGACTGAGGGAGTTGGGGCTGTTTAGTCTGAAGAAGAGGAGGGTCAGGGGAGACCTCATTGTTCTCTACAACTACCTAAAAGGAGGTTGTGGTCGGGAAGAGGTTGGTCTCTTCTCTCAGGTGACCAGTGACAGAACTAGAGGGCATGGACTCAAGCTTCGTCAGGGAAAGTTTAGGCTTGATGTTAGGAAAAAGTTCTTCACTGAAAGGGTGATTAGCCATTGGAATGGGCTGCCCAGGGAGGTGGTGGAGTCGCCGACCCTGGAGGTGTTTAAGGGGAGACTGGATGAGGCACTGAGTGCCATGGTTTAGATGATGGTTGGTGTTAGTGTTGGTGTTAGTGTTGGGTTATAGGTTGGACTCGATGATCTCGGAGGTCCTTTCCAACCTTATGATACTGTGATACGGTGACAGCTGCCCCTTAGATACTTGTAAGCACTGATGAGGTCCCTTCTCATTCTTCACTTTTACAGGCTAAAAAGACTGAGCTCTCTCAGCCTTTGAACTATAACTTTGATCTCTCTTTCTTCCTGTGGTATATTGTAACTGCAGCTAGTGATGTGTTATTAGAGGTTTCAAGTTGGCTATGGAGGCCTGGCACATGTTCCATGGCCCGTGATATGTTGGTAGCGTGTGGAGAAGGAGTTTGGTGTGCTCTTTCAAATAAGACTGTGAGCACCTGCTTCCACATGTGCTGTGATGACTCATGTGGTCTCCCTGTTTCTTAAGAAAGAAGCGGAAGAAATCTAAGATTGCGTTTTCCCTTTGTGCTATTTCTTTAACTTTCTGAATTTTACTCAGAATGGGCAGTGAACTCATTTCAGAAGCCCACACGCATATGTGCGTCACAGAAGCTGCTTGTAAGTGGCTTTATGGGGCAGTGCTGCCTTGTGATAGTGAGTTGGGCACATCAGAATATGCCTGGTTTGTAGGCATGCTATGTGTTATGCGTGCATCTGAACTGGATGAACTTATATTGCTCATTACCAACTCTGAACTGCAAACTGCCACCCCTTCAGATCCTGAAAGCAGATCTGTTCAGGTCTCATTCAGTCCAAAATCCCTACTACTTTATGATGAATAATCACACTAAATTAAAATTTCTTCACACTAAATAGGGCCATTTTGACTGAGGCAAGTATTGGGGGCAACTACTCAGGTTTACAGGTTTGAAGGGAATGTAAGTGCGGACAAAAGGCTGGTTGACGAACTGTTGCTGTCCTGTGTCAGCTTGAGTGCTTCTAGAGGAATACATGATCATAGTCAGAAGCTTTGATGGTGACCTTAGGAAACATCCAGGCTCTAGTACCACAGAAGGTATGCTGGGAACCCGAGTACTTATTCAGGATCCTAAGCAGTTCAGTGGTGTTTCACTGAAGAGCATTTGTATACCTACCAGCAGTTCTAATATTAGGAATAGAGTCAACATCTCTAACAGCCATCTACAATCCTAAATCCACATTATTTTGTCAGTTTAAGTACACACTGCCACCTTTCAAGAATCTATGTCCTATTAGTTCTTTCGAACATTGTATGCTCCAATAAGACCCAGATCTAAAGTGGAAATTCTCAGCAGTACTGTAGTAATAATCACAGGAATAAGGATTGCAGCAATATTCCCTTAGGAAGATTGCTTTGCTCTCTGGTTCCCATGCAGCAGAGATGTGTAAATTATTCAAATGTACTTTGCAGGAAAAGAGGTCTTGTGTGAAAATAATTGCAATTGTTATTTAAGAAGAGAAGGAAATAATGAAGAAGGAGCTTTTTAAAACACATCCATAATTTTTCCACAAAGCAACAAGTGGAATTTGCACATGCAACTATTTACTGTGAAAGTCTGGTTTCTCTGTTTTTAGAAAAATGTATCTTTTCATTCAGAAACACCAGAAATGGAGATTCAAAGCAAATTTGAGACTTACAAGCAAAAGAGCAGCTTTAAAATATGACAGTAAGTGAGAATCTGTTCACTGATTTTATTACCTGAAAATTCTTTAAATTTAAAAAACACCCTCCTTTTAATTAAAACCAGAGCTTTGAAAACTTGGGCTGACACCCATGATACACGTTTCTCTACTTGTTCTGGCACACAACAGAAAAACAAGGTATTACAACTGACTGGGCACAATCCTCCAAACCAAGTTTGTGACAGCATTTACAAAGGTAATGCTGCGTGACATGGTTAGCAGGTCAAATGAAAGCAAACCAGCAAGTGGAAGTAAATGATGTAAGAGAATTATGTTTAATTTGGGAAGGCAGAACAAAACTTTAATTGCTGCATTGTTGCCTTGAAAATAATACTGGACAGATTCAGAATTCTAAATGGAAGAAAAATAACTGCCAGCAGCAGCTGCACTTTACACTTAAGTAGCCACATGGGGAAACCAGGGGCAGGTCCTCAACCAGATCTGAATGGGACCTGAATTCAGTGGGAGTCTATCTGTTCACCAACTTCAATGAGCTCTGAATTAGACCCAAGAGTGCCAGGTTTCCACCATTTCAGAATGCTTTCTTCCTCATTAAATTGTACTTACTAGTGACAGCAGCCAATGTTAACCTAATGAACAAAGAAGTTCATTACTGACAAAAATCGCTAACGCAGTTTAATGCACCACTCATGACAAAATCTTCTTTGAAGAAAGCAAAGTGAGATCCTCACCTGTGGCTGGCTTGGACAAATTCCTTGTCCAAGGAAGATCTATGGAAGGTCTCCAACAATCGCCTGGCAAGCCTAAATGCAAGCACTGCCTTGGACTGGGACAATGTGGGAAGCATTAGTGCTATGAAGACTTTATCTGGCCTTTTCCTGAAGATCCTACGTTCGCTTAAATTTTCCAAGGCACTCAATATTAAAGGAGGTGTAGCCCCTGCCCCAGGGAAGTGGACACAAGGACAAGGTGCCAAAATTACCTTCTCCAGTTTTTTTACCTTATAATTTTTTAAGATTTTTTGATCTCTTCTCCTTTTTCCTGAAAACCACACCAAGTTTCTTAGAGTAAGCCTACATTGCAGTTAAGGCCACTGATGTGTATGTACCTGCTGAGGTAGTTTTGAGTGAGCTAAATGTAATGGAAACCACAACAAAAGCAGAAAGACCAATGAGGGCTGAAACTCACCTGAGTAACTAGATTAGTGCTCAGATAATTAACTTCTGTGTTGTTTGGGCCAAGGTTACTTAGCAAACAAAAAACTAGGCAAACCCATTGTCTTGGCTATGCAGCAGCCATACTATCAAACACAGAGGGTATACATAGCAGGCTCAATCCAGCATCTTTTCTGTGTCTGGGGCTGTGGTAAAGGCACGCCCCTTTCAATGCTCCCCACTTGTTTTTTTCTTTTGTCCTGTAGGCTGCTGGCTTCCTGGAGCAAAGATTAGATATTCTGCCATGAAATCAAGAATAATGTACATTGCTAGCCTCAACTCACCCCTTAGGCAGCCATAACAGTATTTAAAGGAGCAGCAGCAAGACCTCTCTGGCTTGTTCAGCAATAAAGGGAGACATGCAGCCATGTTCAGAAACAGAGATCAAAATGGACATTTTGAACGCCAAAACCAGTATGCAAGTGTCCAGTTTCCACTGAGGGACAGTGAAAGGCTAGATACAATATTGTAGGGGATTTTCCAAAGCATAAATGGCACTATCAGCTACCACTTCAGCCTTTGAGAAGTGGCTAGTAAAAGGTCTGGCCTGAATCTTCTCTGTCCAGCACCCTGCCAAATTAGTTGTACTTTAACAAACTGATCATAAAATGCACCTCAAGGTGCTTACCTCAGAGCTGCATAAGAAGGAATTATACAAAAGCCATACCACAAGGAATCAGGATAACTAGCTCCTGAATGGAAGACAGGTGATCACTCAAGGTGGCAAGTAAACATTATAAAGAGCTTGAGTCACCTCGGGGCAACCTAATTCAAATGGCCCCTGAGAGGCTGCAGAATAAAGAAGGATTGCTACATCCAGCCACATCCTGCAGCTCTTCAACACACTTTCATTATGGAGCACACCACAGGCAAAAATGAAGAACAATGGTATTGCATTACACACCTCCCACCCAGAAGCTGGATCCACCTTTGAGACATCACTGGCCATATTTTTGGCCCATGTGCCTATAATTAAGAATGAGAGATGGGACTCTCAAATACAAAACAATAAACTTAAAACCCAGCTTCACCCTCCCAACACCAAACCCTTAAGCAACACTGGAAGTATTAAGAGCCTTAATTGCTCTACAGCTTCAAGAACACAACCTCCTGAGAGAGCTGCATTAACAGATAATTCTGGCTGCCACCTCACAGCACTGTGCCAAGCAGGAAGGCTCCATAACCCGCCATAAATGCAGCGAGGAATACAGTAATGCTGTAAATACCATCATGTCTCAGAGCAAAATCATAGTGACAGGAACTCTGGTCTGCTGTAGTTTACAATTGCATGAAATAGGGATGTGGGTAGGGTACAGCAACAAATAACAGGTATAGATTTCAAAACAGAGAAATCCATTATTTGCAAGAAAGACGCAGGCAAAGGAACTGAAAGGCAAAGTGTATTGATGGATTCTTAACTCTCTGGAGGCTGATCTTATTATGCTAAAAAATTACTTTATCCCCTTTTCCACAATTCTGTGTTTACTTAGCAAGCATTAAAAAAGGAGGAGAAGAAAATGGGTAAAAGAACAGAACCTACAATGACTGAAGCTAAATTTATACGCACAACAGAAACAGATAAAGTATCCCAGGGGACCTTATCAGTTTTACACAATAACCAACAGGCTGTTTCCTGTATACAGCAGCTTAAGGTCGACGGATGTTTATTAGAGGCAGAGGGGAAAGGAAATGCAGTATCTTTGACTGACAAAGTGTGGATATATAAGAAGTGATATTCATGTTTTTGACTTGAATAAAAACCGCAGTGACTCATAGCTGTCTTATATTTAATATTCCAATTAGAGCTCCATGAACGCTGAGCACCACTGTCCCAAAAATGCAGAGCTTGTTTACTGATCCTGACAAAAAATATTAGAGTGTAGGAAGAATTTCAGCTTCTTAAACCTATTACCATCTCTCGCTTAATAACTGCTGGGATATATCAACCTCTTTCCACCCCCTTTGATTTTTTAAAAAGAGATATTAATTATTAAACATTTGTATCTTGTCCAGTGGGAATACAGTCTAGGTTTGAGGCCACACTAAATACAGCTCTGTGATATGCTAGAAAAATGGCCTGCCTGTGTGCTAATGCTTTTCATTCCTGGAAGCCCTGTAGAAACATGAGAAGAGATGTAGGCATTTGGTCCACCGTTTTTCTATGAATCAGCCTAATGTATTACTAAATCAGGAGTTTTGGAAACACAACAGGCAAGAGAGAAACAGGGACATCTTGTTTAACCACAGCTCTCCCTGCTATCTGGCTACGATGAGAAGCTTTAAAGCAGAGGTGGGACAGCAAGATGGAAAAATGAGGAACATACTGAGTATTAATAGAAATCCTTCCCTAGAGAGGCAAAAAGGCATTTGCTTGCCATTGTTATGCTGCACTGACCTCCAAGAGGAGGTCTTCTGGCTTCATCAGGCTGATTTAACTCTGTGCTGAGCCCGGGGCACCACCACAGGTGGAATATTTTGGCCTCAGAAGGGTAAAAGAGCACATGATGCTTCATGTTTCATGAGGAAACAAAGCATACAGAGAAGCACCTTGGGAAAACAAGGCAACGTGCTTCTGGGGTGGAAGTGGAGAGACAAGAAGACAGTGTCTGATGGAGATTTTGGAACTAAGGGAACAACATTCATTTTAGGGAACCTGAACTACCCTGTTGTATGTAATTAAATGCTTCCTTCATTCTTCCCCTCCAGTGTGAGACAGTAAAGCTTAATTACACTTCTCTTACTTGCTCTTTAAAATACCCATCATTTTCCACAGTGCTGTACAAAAACGGAAACAGTGATCACACTGCTCTCAGGGCTTTACCTGCATTGGCAGAGGAGACAACTTCTTTCATGACTCCACAGAATGGGCTTAGACCCTGAGGTCAAAGGTACGTAGGATCTTCTTATTTCCAAAAGCCTCGAGAGGGACACAATAATGAAGGTAAGGACAATCACTCCATTTTGCCACCCCCAGGATTACACAGGCCTGCAAATAAGAAAGAGTGTATGCCACTCTCCTGAGGAGGGTGAAGCTGTACACACTGTGCATCATCTGAAAAAAATTGCTAATGATTACTGTTCCCTGCAGAGAACAAAGTCCCTCATTCCATCACCCTGGACAAAAGGACAAATATCCTTTGCTCCAACTGCCTTTTACCAAAGCTTATGTGCAAAACTGCAGACAGTTTAACCCTGTTCAAATACACGGTGGTGGTGCAAACCCATCTGCTGGCCATGAATCATGCTTTCTCAAGTCCATCTGGAGATGCAACAAGGCGAAGAAAGATATAGCTGGTCATTTAAAAATATTTCAAATAGTATCCCAAACAAATTGGAAGCAAACTTGCCTTTCTTTCAGAGGCATCAAGTGCAGTTAGCCACCTATTTCTCTTGTTCTGCCTGACAAGTTGGACATCATATGAGTAAAATGGCAGCCAGACAGAGTTTCAGGTTAGCCTGGAAGCAGCAATGTGGTCCATAATCTCTGCTCCAGAAATTAAGTCTCCAAGAGGCCTTGCCACCACTTATGCCTTGACAAGCCCCTCCAGATTCAAGTCTCACCTTTGTACTAGTGTCCTGCAAGGATCAATACATGAGCATCTGTCTAACATTTAGGTAAGTATTTGTACCATGGAAAGTCACCCAAACAAATGTTTGGAAAAAAAAAATCTATCCTCAATTGCAGATGCCAGGCACTGAGCTGACTGAGCAGCTGGCTTCAGCTGCACATCTCCAGCTTTTCAAACAAGAGAGAAGCAACGCGTGTCTGTAGCTATGTCCACAAGCTCAGCTGTGAGGAGTACGAGTCAAGCAGTAGTAACAGCACTTCTTGCCCTTCACAAGCCTGCTTTGAATAAAAACAGGGATGCACTGAATTGGAATGATTGAGGTTGGAGATAGGGATGAGTTCAGTCTGAATCACACAGCTATGAAAAGGGTATGACATGCACAGCCTTATGTATGGCACAAGGGAGGGAAGACAGGTGTCTCATGAATTACAAGTAAAGTGGGACAATTTAGGGAAAGTTTTAACTTCAAAAAAAAGAAAAAAAGAAGAGACCAAAAGCCATTAGATACATAACCTTGTAGTCTAATAAGGCCATAAATTAACAGCTGCACTATATTATGTAAATTTATGTTAAATTATTCACTACCTGTCACCATATCCCCATAAAAAATCTACACACTGACATTTACGAAAAATGACATCTTCTGATAATAGTTTTGCTACATATTTCAGTGGCTGCAATTGCCTTTTAACCATCTTGACTGTTGCTGAGGCAAACACAACTGGAACAGAAATGCTTTAGGAGGTATAATGAATTCATTACTATTCACGGATTCACCCTCCAGGAGGGCACCGTCCATGTAAGCCAGTGTCCTTAGGGCAGTACACTTCTTTGAGCTTCAGAACTTGCTGGAGAGGAGCCAGGAAGGATCACACACATCCCTGTATCACCCTGGCTATAAGCTGAACTCACACACCTCATAAAGGCCCTGTTTGCACAAGGTTTGTGTTGAATGTGCCGGCCACTAAGCACAGCAGGGCCGCATTCAAGGGTTGCACAGACCCAGCTTGTCCTCCTTCGCCCGAAAGGAATCCAAGTGATCATCCAGTTGCGAAAACCTGAGTCAGAGCTCTTCTTGAGGCGAGGTGCTTTCTGAATCACACCTGGCTTGAGGTGGTCCTTCAGCTTACCAGCTGTGTGCTTCTGCTGACTGTGACTGATACATAAGTGGTACTCCCTAGTGAGACACAGAAGTCAGGGACATGTTATCCATGCTTATTCTTCAGAATAAGGACAACAAGTGAGTTTGGGAACTTGTGTCTCATCCTTCACAGACTCTGAAGCAGCAATGCACAGGCTTGTTTTGACACCTATGTTAGAAAAGCATCTATCTTAGGCTCCCTTTTTCCTTAGTCCACAGGGGAAGAAAAGTCTGCAGGGGATCATTCAGACCTTAGGACAGGACATATTTCCCCCTATGTGTGTCCTTCCTAACCAACTAACAACAGAGTCAGTAGGTTCATGTGAGCCTCACACAGGTTTACTTGCCTCACATAGCCACTCTGCAGAGATGAAAAGCAGGCTCTGACTTGGCCTCCTACTTAAGAGTCTAGGGAAGAAGCTCTGGCTCAGTCCTCCAGTCAAGTAGGGAATCTGGATTTACTATCCATTCGCTAGCTGACCTCTAACATCCAGCTTGCGCACAAAGTCATCTGCACCCACAGAGCAGCTGTTTGCTAGCAACAACTCTGTTGTGATTTATGGTGGCAACAGCAACAGGAGTTCACCAAAAGACTCCTGCTGATTAACTTTGGACCAAGCCAAGGATAAGGAGGAAAGCTCTGAAGTTCACTAAGAAATGGGAAAGAAGTTCAGCTTCTTCTGCTTCTTCCTGATAAATTTTGAGTATAAGCTAAGGAAAGAAGCAAAGAGCAAAAGATAAAAGAAAATTCAGGCGCCCTCCTATTAAGCTAAAAACCATGCAATAAACTGCTAATGTACTTCCAGGGCCACTGTCCCCAATTTGACCTTGCAATTCTGCTCAAAAACATTAAGCCAACATTTCAGAAATAGGCAAAAGGAAGAAGGGATATATGTTAAAGAAAGAAAGAAAGAATGGAGGGAGAGGGAGGGAAGGCAGAAGAATAAACAAGCTTTTGCAACAGCAGGAAGCTCTCTCTTAATTCTGAGATAATGAAACGCTTCTAACCAGGCCCAACTGCTGAATATTACAAGAGCCATCATCTCATGTGGATTGCATGCAGCTTTATTTTCTACTCCCCTGCATGGACTGAATATGATTCACAGCACAGTCACAGGAAACAGTCATTACTATTTATTTGGAGCGAGATGAGTGACTGCTCTAAACAGCATCAACTGCACCTGCGATAGTGCAGAAAATCTTTATTTATTAAGCACACCCATGCCCTTTTTTTTTTCCCTTTCTTCTCTTCAATATTCTCTTCACAAAAAGAATTTTAGTACAGTGCTGGCTGCATACTTCTAAAAGGAAAGTGGCAAATTTACAGCAATCATTAGAGATGATGCAAAACCATGGCAGCAAATGCTAGTTTTGCCACTTTGTGCACATAGAAACATCCCCATGTCGTGCACACACCACACAAACAGTATGTACTCGAGCATGAACAGACAAACAATTCATAAAGTACAGCTAGTTACAATATAATTAGGGTATAATAATATGTCTGCTGTGGGCGAGCCTGCTCGCCCCCACTTCCTACTTTTGCTGTGGCTGGAACATATCAGAACATCCAAAACCCACTTTGCTCTGCACAATCCCAAAAAAACAGCTCATCTCCCTCAGCCCCCAGTGCAGCTCCTCCATTCTTTGTACAAGATACTGCTCACAATTTTGCTGCAGCAATTTATCTCTGGCTACACAGAGAGGTGAGCAGCCTGCTCCCCAGCTTGCTGCTGCTCTTTCCCTTTGTTGTACTTCAGCAGCTGACGCCAAAGTCTCCCTGGCCCCCAAAACACTGCACCGATGAGGTGACAGGGTCTCAGCTAATTCTCACCCTGCCGTTATTCAGCAGTCTCTGCCGATGAAGGTATACTTTAAACCGCTATGTTGAATTTATTATACAGCTAAAGAAAATTCAGAGCTCTCAAAGCACAGGCCTCTCTCTAGTCTATAGCCTTTATTGCCCAAGTGCATGCACCTGATGCACTCACAAAAACTGGCCTTGCTGTCACAATCCTCTTAAAATGGCACAACTCTATTTTCGGCAGGTTTCAAGCCAATGGTAAGGAGAAGAGAGGGCCATTTTATCCCTCTGCTGTAGGTATCGGTGTATCAAGTACCTGCATCTTGTGATGCTATTAAAAGCTTCAGGAGATTAAAAGTGTGGGTTTTCTTGTTTGTCTAACAAAGTAAGGTACTTCACAGAATAATGGATTGCTCTTGAAAACTAATACTCCTAATAGAAGCAAACAGATGCACAGACGGGATTGTTTTTTGATAGTAGAACTTGGGTACTTATTTTTGTATATTACACTTGGCCTCTTCAGCAAGCATGATTTCAGATCGCAATACTTAACAGGAATGTCCTGTTTCTATGTGGTCACTCTGACACCACAGGACTGGCACAAAAAAATTTCCTTCATGAAACAGGGAGCAGTTTTGAGCCCAGCATCATCACACACAAGGGACCATGGTGAGATCAACAACACAAAGGAGAGCAAGAAGGAAGTACAGAGCATGGAACAAGAGACAACGTAGGGGAGATGGAAAGAGAAACAACTTCACAGTGTCCTGTATTCCATTTACACTACAGCAGTGTAGTAATCACCTGAACATCTGGCACTCAGACACTAAGGCAATTGGCATAAATAAAAAGATGGTGGGAAAAAAGCTAATTAATAGTGTTAACGCATGAACCACTAAAATCTGCCTTTGTCTAGCTATAAGCAATCAGTATTCCTACCCATTGTACTGAATGCTGTCAGCTTTTTCCCAAATGGTTTTAAAAATCTTTTAATACTGGTTCTCCTATCACTACCTAGAAAAGGACTATTATAACACAACTTATTTCCAGCTGAGATGGGGTCACACCCACCTTGGGTCTTAGCAACTGCAACTGATGCCCTAAGAGGAGAGCACAACACCCTTCTCCTCTACTGGGCTGAGAGCCCTACTCCACCATCGACAGCAACAGTCTTCACTAACCATGAAATAAGGACTCTTCTTTCATTATTGCAAGACTGTGTAGAAAAGTGGAATCATTCTTGTATCAGGAAGGTAAGAAATGTATCATTCCCAGTATTAGGTCTTTTCCTGGTTCCAAAGAGAAATCTTAAATCCCGAAGCAGGAGGATTATAAAAGGTAGTCCCACTTATGGTACAGTTTGTTTTGCAATGTACACACTAGCTCACTAGGAGCTGATTTCAAACTATTATGCCTTCCCTTTTGCCTTTGATGGTAGCCATTCATCAAGCAATATCTGGGGAAAGATTCTCCTCCCAGTTACAGCATAGTAGTCTCTCGAGTTGACAAGGTTATGCTATATTTATACCCCCAGAACTGAGAGGCAGGTCTCATACTTTATTTTTTTTGCTGCTGGAGGTAGCTGAGGCACAACATGGGAATAGCCTTGTGGAAGCTGTGAAGAAGCAGACCTTCAAAGACAGCAGTAACATGAGGTTACCTGTGCTTGCAGGGCCACAAGGAGGGGAACCGGCTCTGACCTGGCTGGAGAAGGAGCTGCCCCATACCCTCAGTGATGGTGGCTTCCCAGGGAACGGGTCTCTGTTGTGCCAACATGCTGAGGGCTTGAGCATCCATTCTCTTGCCATTGTTGTGAGAGTCTTCTCACCACCATTAGGGCAGTGCCTTCCCTGCCAAATTATTTCAAGCAAAAAAATGTGTTTGAAGCAGAAAGTGCTTCTCAACATGTGAACTCTCAGCCCATGAGCAGAGTGAGAGCTGTGAAAGATTTGTGGGTTCCCCCCTGCCCCTGATGTGTAAATGATTAATTAACAATTTTTAGAAACCAATTCACAAAAGGAGAAAGGGCAGATTTTCAAAACTATCAGCTTGTAAATGGAGCACAGCCGATTCTCTGGCAACTCTTCTAACAAGCTTTCTTTTTTCACAGTATTTGTTTTATGCTTCCTAAAGATCTGTCCCCAGTCAAAATCGCAGCAGGGGGAGATGCCAGTGGAGTTTAATTACATTCCACCTATGGGGAACATTCAAGGAATAGGGTTCTGAAAAAAAAAACCCTTAACTTGGTCTAAAAAAATAAAAATAAAAATAAAAAATAAAAAGGAAAAAGCCACCTGATTAAAGCAATGATATGAATGTGCTGCGTTTCCTAACCACAGGTTTAAAACATTTTCTTCTTACAAGTCTCAAGGCAAAGAGCCAAATTCTCTGCTGAAGCAAACAGGGAATTTATAACATCAATTTACAACAGGCATTCAGCATTCAGGCCTATGCCTTAAGTAAATAGTTACGAGAAATGGCATTTTAAAGGGTCTTGGTGTTTGGTTTTTGGTTTGTTTTGGGTTTTTTTTTTCCTTTTATATAAATTAGACATGCCATGTGCCACGGTGAAAATCCTTGTGATTCAGGACAGGCTTTAGCTTAACATGAACTATTGTTAGTGTTCCAAGGGATTAAAACAGGCCCTGTGCTCTGCTGACTGGGGTGCAGCATCACTCAAGCAGGCTCCAGGGCCCAGAAGATGCTGGAGGCATAGCTCACCCAGGCCAGGAGTCAAAGATGAGCACATTAAATGCAAAATGGAGACTCACTGATCTGAAGCCATGTCATGGGAACCCGCTGCCCTCAGCACAAGTGTGAAAGAAAACTGCAGGCAGCCTCCTTCAGGTATAATTCTTTAAAACTGGAAAACCCATCTAGCTGAAATATGTTTCTCTGCAGGAATTGGGCAAATGACTCCTGTACGTTCAGCTGTGACATCTGAATGATGGACTAGACAGTAGAGGAAAAATACTGTATTCAAAGCTGAGAGGGAAAACTAGGCTTTTTCACCATTACCCCTTCTGGTACTCCTAAATCAGCCACCTTGGTGTTCTGTAATCGGCTGCAATGTGACCCAGCCTCAGTGCTCAGAGAGCAGCACCCACGAGGGACTGCAGAAGGGATGGAAAATACCACTTCTCCGCTGTCTAGAGCTGGGTATTATGTCCTGCTGCACACAATGGAGAGACTTTTCACCAAACAAGCATTGAAATATTTAATCATTTGAAACATTCGAGTGCGACAAAATTATCAATGAAACTAATTAAGAATCTTGAGATAATAAGCACTGATGACAAAATGTTCCGCTCTAGTGCTTGCCATCAGGCAGTCAAGATTTATAATATCTGTCATCTAGAAAACTTATACCACTTTCAAAGTGTGTGCTTCCACATACATATAGTCCTGCTCTCCAAGGTGACTCAAACTACTCATGCACACCCAGCAATGGTCCCTAGATTAGGGGTCAAGACTTAAGATCACAACTGTGGAAATACAAGTATATATGGCATTGCAAGGAGAGAAGGTGACGTTTGTGGGACCAGCTCCTGAGATCTCAATCGACCCAGCTTCATCATGGAGACCCCAAAGGGCAGGTCATGGGAAGGTGAGCTGAGAGTACACAGAGAAGACACAGGGAGGGAGAAGGTCATGGATTCAACAAAAAGGCACAGCGCCAGCATTTTATGCACTGGGATTTTTCAGCGATTCAGGACAGGAAGTGAACTGGTGTCAGGCGATCGATGCTGCAGATGGGTCTTTAAGCAGCCAACATGTAAATGGAGTTTGGCAATGATACCACGACTAACAGCCTTTTTTTTTTTTTGTGAGAAATGCCATTTTTAGATACAGTCAGAGAAATGTTGCCTTCTGCTTGCTAAGAGCAGGTGTACAGATGTCGACAGCAAGTTCAGGCGAGTGCCAGGTACTCGAGAGTTGTCACTTGGTTTGCAAGTGGCCTAACACCAGCTCCAAGCTTTTGCAGAAGGCAGGTTTTATTTTTTGCTGAGCTTTCCAATGAACTGCTTCTCTAGCAGACCCTGTCTCTGGGCTAAACAGCTCAGTGCAGTCTGATTTTTTATTTCTTCTTTGTTTCTAAGTTAAGCCTTCTGTGCCAGGCCAGCTTCTAAGTGAGGAAAATGGTAGGTCTCTCTCTGACTCACCAGTGCGGCTCCCAGTGAGCTGCCCACAAGACAGGTACAGCTAATCTGAAATGACGCCTGGTAACTGCAACATGTAATTTCAGACTCAAGGCACCAATTTCCCAGTCAGTTTGTAGCTACACTGTGCTACCATAACGGGTTCTCTGCACAATTATCACAACACTTAATAAGTTATTCATTTCCGAGAGAGCTAACATTGTAAATGATTTTCATTTTAAAGAAAGCAGGCATATCCCCCTCTGGAAGAAAGAAATAGCAAAGTTTATCCCGCCTTATTTTGTTTATTATTAATGTTTCAAAAATAATATTATTCAAGCATTAGTATTAAAATATCTTCACTTAAAAAAATGCAATAAACAGGCAATAATTTAAAACCCAGGTGTGAGTGGCTTTGTGGCAACGGCACGCATCAGGCACAGGCAGTTTGAATATTTTATACTTCATAATTTTTCCTTAAATAATTAACTAGCTTTAACTACTGACTGTCCACTCCTACCAGTGCTGTGAGTATAACTGCACATTGCATCTCTGAGTGTTCCTTTGGTGGCTCTGCTTCTCCCTGCTCCAAATCCAGACAGAATGCATCCACAAGCCCTGTGTGATATTTAACTTTGAGTTGTTTCCTACCTTGTTCTGAAGAACAATGTAAATACACCTCCTACAGCTTTGCCTTCTGCAGCAAACCCAAACAGGCCCAGTTAATAATTTCTCTTGTGTTCACTAGGTGGACCAGCATTCAGTCTAGCATCTCTTAGCACCCTGGGGGAAACCTCCTAGCTCCAGCTCGTAACGTCGGCTCACTTGATTCTCTGTTTGCCCGTTGCAGTCCAGAAATAAAGAGGTTAAAATGCCATGGCATGGTTTGATTACTGCATCACTGACAGTACTGCAGAGCGGGATGAGGAGACTAGGTGCACTACACCACTGAAGAGTTGTATCCTTTGGGTAACACCTTGAAATTAAACCCTTTCTCTCCATCACTGACTTGGAAAAGAAAGTTCTCTCAAAAGCTTTTTCAAATATATTTACTATGAAGAATGACCTGGTCTATAATTACTATGTCATAGCTTAGTCCAATGCTGAAGGATATATAAGTGTATATATATTCATACGCATGAAGATGCACACGAGGGCTTCCCAGCACTTGCCAATGCACTGCTTAGAATTTGCATATCTGTTTATGCACAGAGTCTTGTGGCTGCCACATTTCTCTGCAAAGTCTGAGTGTCAGTGGGATTAAAATTATTACTTCCTTAATACAAAACCTAAAAATATAAAAGCCAGTTTTCATATTTCAAATTAGTTTCAAGTAACCATTCCAGCAATTAGTTTTGACTAGGTAGGAGTTAAGAGACTTGGTAATATTGCTTTCCTACAAAACAATATCTTAACCCCCAGCTTGTGACACCTTCCATCTATTTTCTCTCTGTCTATTTAAAGAACCGTAGGAACAGAAAGATAATATATTGTCAGAAAGATCTATCAACATTTAGAAACACTTAACTCCAACAACAACTGCACCACTTGAAACAAGGGCGCACTAAAGCAAAATCACGTCTGCGAGATAAGCTTGGTAAGATTTCACGCTGGTGGAGATTGCTTTTAGAACACTAAATCCAACTCTAATATCGACATTTTCCAAAAGATGTTAAAAATCCATAGGTGAACATCTGAAAACAGACACACACATTGTCCATCTTCTTAAAAAAAAAAAAAAAAAAGAAAAAACAAAACTAAATAATTTCAGGAACTTACAGTTTCAACACAAGAAAACACTGGCAGGTGATCTCACTGCAGTTTACATTTATAGTCATACAATGAAGAGAAAATACTTTTCCTATGCAAATGGTCTGTTGTACAACAGCCCAAGAATGACAAGAGTTTAAGGGAAACTGAGGGCAATAAATTGAAAATGGAAACAAACCTAATATTTACTTATGAGAAGGATAATTGACTACAGAAAGAGATAAACAAAATTGTGGTAAATTCACTACTGCCAGAAAGGTTAGGGTGGGAGCGGGAGGACTGCTTCTGTGACATTCCCCATTACGCAGGATGTCAGGACTGGTGGCAAGATGAATCCTTTCAGCAGGAATGGGGATGAAATCAGAGTTCAATTCCAAACATTGCCATATATGGAAAAAGTTCACATGTGAATGTTATGGCCTGGATCTAACAATGGTTTTTCTTGTAAAATCAAAGATAGGAGAAAAGGCAGGATGTTCACTTTGCACCAAGTCTCTATGTCCTTGCATTGTTCTCAATTTAAGTCCACTGCTAAGGCTCCTCTGATAATAAAACATTGATATAAAAGACTCTTCTACATCCTAAGCAAACAATGAACCTGGTCAATGTTACATATCATATCCTTTTGTCATTTACTGCTACTCTGCATGTTTACTGTGTCTCTCACTCCCCCTCAGTACCAGCCCATATTTACAGATCAGCTAGCTGGTCCTTTGGGGTTGAGTGTACAAGTGTAATCCTGAGCCCAGCAACAGCAACCTCTTGACTACAAAAGCACAGCACTGATCCACTGATCTTGCTTAGGAGCAACACCCTTCAAGGCTTTTGGTCAAGTCTTTGCAGATTTCCTAAATGATAGGCATCTCTATGACACTACTCTGAAAGCTGAACTTAATCTCCGGAAAGATCCAAAATTTAATCAAATTATATGCATTTGTACATCACAGTTCCTTCTTGAGTCCAACAGAGAACATAAAAGAAGGTAGTGTGAAAAAAAGGAATTAAAAACAATTGTTTTCACTCCATCTTTAACTCTCATAAGAAAACCTATTTTTTAGCATGGAGTTACACTTCTGATGTAAAAGTCAGTACACAGCACGACATAAAACATCCATGTTCCTCCCACTAATAAAGAAGGAAAACTTAATAGTCATGTTTTGTCTTTTCTTTTTCTTATCATTTTTTTAATTACTGATTTGCTTTGTGCTCCTCACCAGCAAGATGAGTATTGCTCCTTTTCTTTAAATAACTGGACTGTAAGAACAAGAGATGTGTCTGTGGACTGTGGTCTTCAATTGCACTAAGGCCCTATGGTATCATAAACAGGCTTTACTGTAGTTGCAAACTCCTTGCATTCCTGCATCATGCAGGAATGAGGTGATGATAACATTACTGCAGATGAAGTGTGAGGATGATTTACACACATCTTGACAGTTGGTTCCCATTACAGGAGTGGTGAAAGAAGGCACAAAATATAAACTGAGAATCAGGCTCTTGGTTTGCAGTTACCCTGGATACAGTTTGTACGATTTATAAGTTTAATTAATGCAAAATGTGGAACGTTCCACAATCCTATAAAGACAACATGGTAAAGACAAGTTTTGCCCAGCATTTCTCGATCAGTGAAAATTGACAATGGAACAAGGATAATAAAAAAGATTACTAAACCATTTTGGTTTGCTTATTCTCCTTGGGCTCCTTCATTTACAAAGCCAGGAAAAATGTTTTATGCCATCTAATTAAAAGAACTGGGAGGGTTGTTTTTTTTAACACATATTCTATTTTAAACAGAATTCATTCAGTGAAGTCCTATGCCCTTGATTGCACACAACATCAGACTGTACAGTAACAAACTCCTAAACTCAAAATCTATGGTTTAATGAATTTCATAGACAATACCTTCTCCCCTCGCCCTGAATGGAAATGAGCGCACTTTGTAGGGGCCACTCGAAACACTGGTAAAAACACAATTTGCATTTCTGTACTTGCATAGAGTGATGCACGCACATCCTTTAATTTGTGTGTACTAGCTGACCTACTGACTTCAGTGATTTGGATCTCTAATGAAAATCACTGTAATTTTCACTTAAACCCATGGGAGAAACACCAGATTATTTCATAAAGATTCTTTATGGGATATAAATTAACCAGAACATGCAAAAATTGCTTGATGAATTCTTTATTTCCCATCCAGTTCTCTGTGCCTCTCCCTGAATAAGCAAGGCCGTTAATATCACAAGCCTTGTCAATACATTTAAGAGGTTAGTATGTATGTATCATTTGGGTGTTATCATATGAAACATGATAAAATAACATAAAACATTCAGAAAAGATAGAGTATCTTGCTCCCACCAGCAGAAGTCTGCATTGCTGAAGTGGTGGAGTACCACACTTAAAGAAAAGACAGTCATTTGCCTCACAATTGCACTTTGGGTTACACATTGTTCAAATGCGCAGGTAAAGCAACCATTCACCTCTCGGGGTGAATACAAGAAACAGATAAGCTCCATTAAAGAATCAAGAAAGTAGGATTACAGCCTCTGTACAAATTTGCACAGGCGACTGTCACAATGTCAAATGACAAGCAAGGTTATGCACGAGGCATCTGTGGTCAGAGTGGCTTCTCCAGGTAGTTCTCCACACAGACCTCTGTGTTCAGCCAAGAAAGACAATTATCAGAAAAGGAAAACAAAGAAGGAGACAAGGAATCACAAGGCATTGTCTCAGAAGTATGGTAAACCTGGCTTGGCGGGGGACATCCAGCATCCACACTGATCTACAGAGCTGTGAATGCAGGATCCACATCCTGCTGCTTGATTCCCGCTGGGCTGTGCAACAAGAGAGTTGGCACATTCCTTGCAAATAAATAGGGTGACTTCAAAGCTATTTGGATCCTAGGTCTAAGCCAAACAACCCAAAGGCTCTGAAATTTCAGCTTGCTGCTCTGCTCAACACAGGTAATCAATGTAACCAGCCAACAAATTATGATATGGCACAAAAACTGACAAATGGTGGAACCTTTCTCAGTTGACAATGTGGCTGCATTGACAGAAGTATGACTTTCAGTACCAGAGTTCACACACTCCTTTGGCAAGGGATCAAACACTCCCACTTTGCATCCAACTCGTGTATTTTATCTCACATTGAGCTTGCTCAGGCAACAGGCAGTGTTTTAGATAAAAACCTACTACTTCTTGCTCCTCATATCTCCATAGGAAATTGCTGGTAGTCATGACTTTCTTATTACAGAAGGTATAAAACATATACACATGTTTTAAAATCACAAGCCGTTGGGGGAAAAATCCACAGCCTGTGACATTAAAGACACACATGCAACTGGTGTCAAGCTGTGCCATTTAAAAGCACCTCTGCAGCACCCACCTATGACAGCCCGACAGTGCATATTTGTGAGTTTCTCACAGGCAGAGATTAAAATGCTTTTAAACATCACCTTCTCCCCTCCCACTTCTCCTCCCAGCGGGGGTCTCTGCTGGCTCATTTCCACCAGGTAGATAGATCAAGATCCCTTTTATATAAAAATTTCTTCTACTACTAGATTTCCATTCCCAAAAGCACAGGGACGCATATCTGAGCACTGGGGTGCCTGCACCACAAAGTACGTGCAGCACAAAGTCACATATGCTGGAGGGGGTTGTGACACCTGGCTCACCCCGAGGTCGGGCAGAAAATCAGCCCTGGGGTCACCATGTACCAGAGACTCTGGTGGTGAAATCCAGGGAGTCTGAACATTTCCAGAGCATCCATTGCAAGCAAAGTTGCTTGTGAAGACGTAATCTTCAAGAGTGACGGGCAACAGCACAAAGCTGGGAGAGTGTCATAATTTGACAAACTGCAAAGGGGCCCTCCTCTTTGGAAAAATGATAGAAAAATTCACCTTTGGGTGAAGGGGCATTCATACTGCTGGCAAATTGTGAAGTGAAATTGAAGGAAATCCTCAGGACTACTCCCCCTCTTCCTTACACTGAAACAACATCAGAGCTATCTGCCAATGGTGCTTAAATGCTTGTGTTTTTCACATCACAGAGGCAGGAGTTTTGGACCCCCTGATTCCTATACTTACACACCTTCAGAAATTAGCATAAACATCTCAGCTGGCTACCGATGTGATTAAGATGTGCCTCCACTTGGCAATTTATCCTTTGAAACAAAGCAAAGGCTTTCATTTGTTAAGTGAAAATTCCCCGGTGTAAATCCCTCTCTCTTTCCCTCCCATTCCTGACCCCATATTGCGCACTTTAATCTAATTTTGGTTTGAGGTTTTAGAAGCTGAAGGCTGCTTCTGAAGATCACTGAGGGAAAAGAAATCACTGGGAGGAACACCACACTTTGAACTGAACGTCTCTGGCACAATGTATATCAGAAAAAGCACTAAGAGCATTTCTCAATCAATGTAGTCATATTTTTCACACCCGGTTAGAAGAAATAGAAACCTGTGGTAAATAATGCTGCTTTCCACAAGTCCAATTACCCTAAATGATAAATTGCCTAATTATTTTGGTTCTAGAGTCTTTCCCAAGTTCTTTATCCTTTTCTTTGTAGTCACTGTCTGCAGAACAAGAGCATTTGACTGTGACTAATTAGTGGGAGAGAAAGATGCAGGACACTTAGTAAATTCACTTCCCTTTAAATCCATCTTACAGTTATTTTTTCCCATCACAGAAAAAAAAATGTAATCATTTATTTAAAAGCTGCTCTGCTGGAAGACATTTTTTCTCCATGACTACTCTATGATATTAAAACAGTCAGCCTCTGTTTTTTACATTCTCCAGAATGCCAAAAGATTAAAGGCACAGCAAGCTTAGATTAACACCTTGAAATTATCTGTAAGATTCTCTACTTATCAGGCTATTAAATCTTCATTCCTGACTGCACAAAATCTTCTTCATATCGTATCCTGAGTGCATATGAACTTGATGCATCTTGAAAGCAAATTCCAAAAAGCGAGAGCTCTTAAGAGTGTTTTGTTCCAGCTCACAATAAAATGTCTTTCTGACATCTTGTTACTCCCTTCTTCCTTCATTCAGATCAACAGCAGCAGCACAGGGCTGTGGATAATTGCCCAATGTTCAGAACTTTTCCAATTCTTCTCAATTTTCTCCTTTAAATTTGAAGTGTAACTAGGAACATTGAGAAAGATATTAAAGCTTATTCAAAATTTCTATTACACCAGAAGGTCAAAATAATTTTTAACACATTCCTTCTTTTGACTTGAGGGTGTGTTAAGCATGAAAGAGAAAAAGAAAAAGAAAAAGAAAAAGAAAAAGAAAAAGAAAAAGAAAAAGAAAAAGAAAAAGAAAAAGAAAAAGAAAAAGAAAAAGAAAAAGAAAAAGAAAAAGAAAAAGAAAAAGAAAAAGAAAAAGAAAAAGAAAAAGAAAAAGAAAAAGAAAAAGAAAAAGAAAAAGAAAAAGAAAAAGAACCAGGTAATTTTTTTCTCACTAACAGAAACTTCTCTGAAATTCAACCTTTATGTAAGAACATAAAATCAAAATGCTTTACATATAAACTAATATGAATATTTTGTTGAATTCTGAAAAAACAGATTTCATGCCGGTGGAAAGTTTTGTGTCAACAGTACTAAAGAACAAATTCTTCTGCTTGTACAATACGCCATAATGCACTATGCCTCAGTGGCAGCCAGTAAGGATAATTCCTAGGGCTGAGAAAGTAATTGAGTTTTCAGTTTCATCACATCTGAGACTTGACTAAGGAAACCACAGAATTTGGTACCAGTTATTAAACTTGTCTACGTTCAAACATTCAGTGTTGGCTGGAAACCAACAGTCCAGTCCATACAAGCTGTTGGTGTTTCTAGTATACAAAAGTTCTCAGTCTCCCCTGACCGAGGCCCTGAATGCCTATCTCAGCAGCTGCTACAGCAGTGAAATTCCACTTCTGACCACCCCATTTTCATAGAAAGCATTTTGGGGCACTGACAAAACATTTAAAACACGACTAGTTATACTGAGGTACAATTTCTTTTAGCTGCTTCAAAGGATTTTATTTTGGAAAAGACCCACAACCTGTCTTTGGAAAACCAGGCATCAAATTAGTTGGCAATAATAGTGAAAAATTGGTATCATCCAGTTCTCTGAGACAGTAATATCTTTTAACTGGGGTGAAATGGAAGTCCTTAAATAGCTCGCATTTTCTACTTTTTCTTGCATTTTCCTGACTACTCCCTCTGTACCAGTCTTGCTATCTGGTTAACTAGGGAAATAGTCACTCATATCACTGGAAGACCACTACATTTCTAGAGCAAGGGCATACTCAGAAAAATCATTTTTTCTTTCTTTCCAAATTAAAAGGGAAGCATAAGATGAAGCAAGACAAACAATACAAAAGCCATCTCATGCTGATTAAAAGTAACACACAAGCACATTGATAGAAATGGAAATAATTTAAATACATATGTGCTGCTAGGGTGGTAAAGAAGTAAAAAAAAAAAAAAAACAGAAGGGGGAGGAGGTCACAAGAAGTTCATTCTACCAAGAACTGCTTTACATAATCATGAAATGCAAACTAGTTTCCATTCCTTCTGGCACAGGCTCATTCAGCCCTCTCTTTGAATGCTTATTGACAAATAAATGGATTGGTTACTTCCTATTAATGCTACCAAATTTATGTACATACCTGGAGGAAAAATTCCATTTTGACCTCACAGTCATACATTCTAGGATCATTTTTAAGCTAAAAATATGTTGAATACAAGTTTAATTTCATCTTGGTTGCTGCTGGCGATTTGCTGTTTCTTAACAAATTAGGCATGTGTTCTCCTCAGCTCAGCTTTTCCATCTTATGCATATAATATGTGCAATTCAGGAATCTGTGTTGAACTTTCATATGAAAGATCTTTTCTTCAGCCTTGATTCATTCTCTCCCTCCTTCCCTCTCTCATAAGCAGACATGTTTGCACACATACAACTTGTTAGTTATTTTTGTTTTATGAGTTCCTCCCCAATAACTCTCCTTCTCTCCTTTTTTTCTTCTGCCCATGGGAAGTCCTTACCAAGAAAGTGATACTTGTTTTCACAAATCTCGAGTCGCTGTTGTCCTGATAAGGGAAAGTGGTATTAAAGCAAGATTTTGTATACGACTCTTGAAGTAGACAGTTCAGTGAAGATCCCCACAGTAGATGAGGGTATCAGGGCTGAAGAATACTCTGAAGAATCTGCCTGTTGTGCTGGGGATGTGATGGAATCTCATTCCAAATGGATGCTAACGCAGGGCTTGAAAATGCTTCTTTGTTTAGTTTAATGCATAGTATTCCCCAGTTCCGGCCTTATGAATGTGATTGGCTGCTAACGCTGAGATAGTGTGGGGTCCTGACACAGATGTGCAAGGCCACCCTCTCTCATTTGTAAATTTGCTCAGGGCCAGATGTTTTCTCTTATTTCTTGCACCTGAGGCTGTGCCTAAGGCTGCCTTTCATTTCTAGGTGTTTACTTTTTAGCAGCACATACCTGATGGAAAACATTTTAGTGCTTAATGCCTATGAATATATATATATTAGTATATCTATTAGTATATATCTTTCTGGAATTGACCTCTACTTCACACACAAAATGACCTCCTGAGTGACAGACAGACTGCCCTCAAATGATCAGGCCCTTCTACCTGTGAAAGGCATCCTCATTCCTGAGAAGTCATGCCAGGTGCACCTGTGCTGCTGCCATACATAACTCCTCTGGCAAGACTAGTGCAAGTATGACCCTTTTAAAGTCATGGAGGGGGATGGTGCTAACTACTGTTGTTTGAGCTCACCTCTTATTCACTTCTGCAAGGCTCAACTGCCCAGTGCAAAATTCTGTCTACCACTTCTCCTGGTGCCAATCGTGCAAATAATGCAAATAATTCTATCTACCTGTAGCCACAAAGTTAACACTGATACTGGTAGTTAGCATTGATTGAACACTGATAATGGTATGAATTGGTTTTCTCTGTCCCGGGGAAAGTATGTTGAGTTTCAAATGATGTCTAGGGTGGTACAAAGGAGAGAATGGGGTATGAATCCTGAAGAAAACTGCAATCAATTTCTTACTCACTAGTGATATTTTTCCTTAGATGAAAAGCAAATATGCTCTTTCCTTCATAAAAGCCTCAGACAGAGGGCAGGGGTAAGGAATAGAAACATGGGGAAGGTGCATCCTTCCTCTTACTTCCTCTTTAAACAAATCTGTCTAATCAAATTTAAAGTACTGTATTATCAAGATCTTTACCACTAAATGTTCCATGTCACCAGAAAAATGTGTTTAACATGAACCCTCTAGCAGTGATAGTGTGTCAATCTTTACCAGGATGGCAAAATACCAGGAAAATTCAGGGATGAAAATGAGTATCTCTCTAGCAGACATTATCTGAGACTCAGTTTTGCTCAAGAATATCAGTAAGGCAGAGTCAGTGAGCAACATGTGACGTTGCAAGCAAAAGATATACTAGTCTTCATGGGCAAGAGACCAATAAGCTTGAACTGAACAAATGGAAAAATAAGTCTTTTTTTTTTTCCCTTGGTGAAGAGGAGTAAATGAACCCTGTAATGTCAACGATGGCAACAACAAAAAGTTCCTTGAAATATGAGCACATTAATCATCTCAACAACACCTCATTTGAAGCCAAACAGAATCACCAGCTCTCAGTTGTCAGAAGGATTTCCCCAGGAAAGAAATAAATTCTCTTCATACTTAGGTGGTCTTTTTGGTAGAGTTCTTGGAAAAGTCAAGGAAAGGCGACAATACTCCTTCCTTAAAGATATCAGTAGGGTTTAAAATACTGACTTTGTTACTATAAACTAATAGTACACTTTTCAAAAAAGCAAAGGTAAAGCGTTTCTAAGAGACGTCCTGGACTTACCAGCTGATTGACTAAACTCTTTCCATGTTATAAATAATGTGATACTCCAGGAAGTGCTTATCTTATTAAGAGGTACCTGTGGAGAGTAGAGAACTGTAGACACAGACACTACAAATACATGGTGAGCAAAAAAGTATTGCCCTCATGTGGCTTCTGGTTGGTCACACTCTTCCTGCTTGTCCATACTTCTTCCAAAGGATAACTGTGGCTGCCTACAGACCACAGCTTCTCTAAAGCGGGAACAAGCAACAGGGATCTTCCGGAAAGGCCTCCAGGAAAACTTCTCTGGTTGACACTGTGAAGGTGCATGGGGCAGAAGGTAACCTGTGCAAAAAGATATCGCTAAGGCTTGCACAGTGCGCAAACTGAGCCCAGGTTTTCCCCTCTAGGTGCTTCCCCTCAGCATTTGAGCCTAGCAAGAGTCTTGTGGCAAAGCAGGCAAACATGAGGTGGGCTTGGGCTCAAAGAGATTGCTCAGGCTACCTCTTGTTATATAACAGAGACACAAGCTGGCAAAGACACCAAAGCCCAGAGTTCCTTAAGTGGTTGAAAGTTAGATAGAGTTAGGAACCAAAATAACCTCTGTCCAAGAAAAGTGACTTTGGGTCTCTCAAGTCCAAAACCTGCATTCATATTAGTAGATTCCAGATAATAAGAGAAGAGAGAAATGCAGAGAACGGCCTATTGTCTTCTCCTAACTTAGCAACCTGTGTGTACAGAATAAACATGAGACGAAGATAATTAATTGATTCGAGACACTGAGCAGTTGTACGAAGAACTGCAGAAATATAACACAACGGCATTCAGTCCCTACATGTTTAAAAACCTTTTTATTTGTTAACAACAAAACCAATTGCTCTCTTCAGGTTCTGCAACATCTTCTTATTCAAATAAAGAAATCAAAAGAGGGTCAATTCCTTCAATACAATAAACAGCAACACCATACAATGCTGCCTGTGCTTATTGGTTTTGTACGTTTGGTGCATGTATGTGTACGCATGTGTAACAGTGACTCCCTTCTGTAGACTTCCTTCTGCAAACTCTTTACAGTTCAGGCTCCCTTGATAAATGCAATCCTCCACCGTCAGCAATATTTGCTTAGTGAAGCTTAGTCTCTGTAGCTGCAAGCTTCTGAGATCACAGTGCCTTGAGATACTGCATGAAAGGCACCAAAATCATGCAAATCATTGTGGTAATTCCCTGACAGTGCCATGTTTCTAACTTTCACCTCTCATTTTCACTAATGCTCAGGCAAAGCAGTCTGTGCTACCAAAGAGATTCTCTGCATAAACAGCTTTAAAATCTAAAGTACTCAATCAGGCACAGAGACACCATAAAAATGGTTCTATCTCTCACTGCTCTCTGGAAATTCTATGGGAAGGAAAAATTTTGAAATGTCAAAATCTCCTTTACAATAAGTGACCTCCATTAAACTGTAGAGACACCAGTGAAGGAGCTCTTCAATGTGAAGAAGAGAATCATAAGCCAGTGTAAGACAGTATGACTCCACTCAAGTTAATGACGACACACCAATTTACTGCCACTACCAGGATGTTTGATAAAAGCACCAAAATCTTAAATCATTAAGGAGGGGCTTAAGTATCAATCCAGTTCAACCTGGCCATTCACAACTGACAACACACAGCAGTTAAAATGGAATTAAGCTGCACATTTTCATAAATGAAACTATAGATTGTAATGACTTTGGGTTGGCATCATTCAATATTATTGACATGAAGTAATATGGCTGAAACATAGTCTGGTCACCATTTTCAATTAGACGTATTGAAAATATTCCTGGGCTGTAGAGCAATAGAAAAGCAGATATTTAAGGGATGAGGAGGATTTCCTTCGATTAAAAAAAACTCTCCAAACCTCCATTTAAATAGTGAGAGAGTATGGCAGGACTTTGAAGCTTCTTTATACTTTATGGGCTCTTGGCAGTGGTGAAAACAACAGTAACTAATACAAACACCAAACAGCTACATTAATGCTTTGTGTGCATAGGAAAATGGACTGAGTAGAGACAGGTTGGGACTTACCCTGCTCGTCATTCCTACACACAGAGATATTTCTAAGACTCTTATTAAGCAGTGATAAATAAGAGCTGTATATGTCATTTTAAAAATAGAATGGAAAACTGAGTTAGTCTTGCAATCTCCAATTAAAGTTTTACAGTAATAGCTGTCCTTTCACCTATTTACTTTTATTTACCATTTCACCCCTCCTGACTCCTGTGCTCTCCTTCACCTTTGCCCTGAAAGTATTCCTAGGCATTAGTAGCAAGGAAGAGTGAGCTGCTACTCTATCTGAGCTTCACCAGACCTCTCCATGCTAGCACAGAGCCACTGCAGCCTTGCATATCAGTGCAGCAACACATTTTTCAGGTTCTGTATTTAATATTAGGCCTTCAATGCAACTGTTTCACATGGTGCTTTCTGTAATAAGAGGTTAATGTAGATATGAGCTAAACCCCAGAACTTGTTAAGTACCAAGTCTTTCCATTTGTTAATGCAATACATAGTAGTCTATTACTGAGAAAGTGCAGTAAATTATTCCCGAAGTTGAGATTAGAACTGCGGGTGCTGTTTGCTCTAGATTTCTCTATGCTTGGCACCTTCAAGTAGGCATTTATTTTTTACATGGAGGCAGAGCAGTTCATTCTTAGACCTCTTTTGCCCTCCTTAGCTGCCATAAGTGTAAGCATCGCTTTCCCTCTCTCAATAAAATGACCTCATTTCAATGGTTTAATCTGATCTGTTTACTTTGCAACAGATCAGGAGCACATACACAGCCACTTACACATTTCACCTAAGGGCAACAAATAACTTCTTATGAGAAATCAACTTGATCACCTATGTTCTTGCAATTTATTTTATTTTGTGCCACTACTCTTCCTGTATAAAACTGTGTAGTCCAGTAAAAAAAAAAAACATAAAAGATAATTCAAAATTGTGAATGACTCAGGCTTGAGAGAAGAGAGAAGAGAGGAAGACATTTAAATGCTAAAAGGGGAAGGGAGGTAAGAAAAAGAAACCTCATATTAAGAGAATCCCTAGCACAGAAGATGCACCATTCTTTCAGACCTGAAGCACTGTGGCTTATGATGGAACACACAGAACAGCTCAGAGTGCAGAGGGCTTCAAAGCAAGTGTTAAACTGCTCAAAAAGAGCGTGTCCGACTAGCTTGCTAAGCTTTTGGCTAAGCACACACACACACACACACACAAATAAATATAAAGCAGCTTGTTTTTACAACAAAATCATCAGTTATAAGTACAAAAAGCATTCATAAAGCATATACCTTCTGAAGGGCTCTTTAAGAGCTCTGTACAGGGATTGTTGTTAACTGAAATGGAGACGATGAAAACCATGGGTGTATTCCTTCTCACATGGTTAATGTCAATAAAAACATCTCTTTCACAACTCTGTAGCCTCTAACATTTTAGGGATGGTTAGCCACAAATCCCTGTAACATAATCTGGTCTTGAAATAGCAACCTTTTTTTTCCCCTCCTCTTCTCCTCTTTTACTGGCATATACAAATTGAAGTTTAGCTTCTCAGTTGATGTATATCATTGTACCTGTTCTAACATCAAACACGTTGAGCCAGTTTACACACCTGTGAAGATGTGACCCCTCTCTGCTTTCCTCGAAACAAATCCGTGGTCTCTGCAGAAAGTAATATTCTTTTATACGCACACAGATGTAAGCACCCTGCCCTGACTAGCTCAGATTTAATTCTCTTTTCATCTCCTGTAATTGTCTTCAAAGTATCAGATCGAGATGAAAACCCAGCAACAAACTTGCACCAAGCAAATGCATCTTATTTTCAGTGGACATCCTTTCACAGGGTACAAACTACAATCCTAAGGGATTCATGAAGGGGACCAGGGGACCAGGTCAGAGTCTCTTGGATTTTAATTTCAGTCTATCTGTTAGAGGAATTATGCTCAAACTTGTCTATCCCAGCACAGTTGGAACACACACAGGAATTCACAGGTAGAATGGGAAGATGCAATGTGCAGTGACAGTAGCCACCCACTCAGTATCCTGCCTCTATTAGGCTTCCCAAAGATGATGAAAATCTGTGCGCTTCCTTTCCCTGCACCCCAAAGATGCAGACAGAGGGGAGCAGGGCCAAAACCTGTGTGTCCTGCCCTCTACAATAATGGAGCACAGAGGTTTCTCTTGCTTGACTGGTTCATGGACTCTGAAATGGGACAGGTGCCTCTTCCCACTTCCAAGGAAAGATCACATTCAGCCTCCACATGGAGCTATCAGCCAAGAAAAGACCTAAAAACCCTGTCAGCAAACAGATAAGAAAGGAGGTAAAAAAAAAAAAAAAGAGGTGACAACCTATGACCTGCTCCAGGTGCTGTCTTCTGAGGACGCTTGCCTGTAAGTGCCACCTCTATAGTGCATTCAGTTAGTGTGGTGGAGAGTGGCAGAGAGGTCTCTCAAGATACCTCGTGACACAAACGGGCCAGACACAGCACAGCAGTACAACACAGTCAAACAGATTTGTCTCTCTGACTCCCAGCACAGCACTGGGACTAGACCACTCTCAGCATCTAACTTTGTATTTCTGTACTGTACCGCAGCAGCTTGCACCAAGCTAGCATAGGGATCTTGAACACAGCAGTGCCTTGGCCTTCTCCTTCCCATTTCACACTGTCCCATGCTGCTGAGGTAACCACTGTACAAGTAAGACAGATGAAGGCTGGGTCAAACTTGGGGGTAACCTCAAGGTTATATCCAGGGTCACCAAAATACTGCTGTATGCCCAGATGGGTGGACCTTGCTTCTCTTAGTGGTTATCACAAGGTCACTGTGGTTTGAGTTTTTGGCCGGTGTGCCAAAAATCCTGGAACTGTGCCTGTCATTTATAGCGCCTTTTCTCAGATGGCTCTCACATGTCTTTATAAACTTCAGTAAATGAGTATATAAACTAGATCTATCTACACATAAATCACTCTGTCCACCACCAAAGTACAGCCATCTCTGGGAAGATGCACAGCAGCTGCTGTAAAATCAGACCACAGCTCTATACCACAGATTATGGCAATAAAACATGCTGCATGAGGCAACTAAAATGCATGGAGGAAGGAAGGGAGGTGTGGTGGAAAGCATTTTGTAGTTATAATTACCTGAGTATAAATTTGGTTGAAGTGTTTAAAACTTGTATATCAGCAAATCAAAGCAGTCTTCTACCACATTTCAAATTACCCTGTCTGTATCATTCTCCATGTTCTGGCCTTCTAAAGCCCTTTCTGAAAACTGCAAAACACCTTCATAACAGCAAAGTGGATGTGCTGAGCACAAGCAATAACCTAATCAAATTTCTTACCAACTGACTTGATAACTGACTGGGAGCCTGTGGCTGCTATGCCCCCTCCCTTCCTCTCGCTTGCATGATAACTGAACATAGCATCTATATATTCCCTGGTTTAAAATAGCTTCTGCTCCCATAACTTGCAAAGTGGTTGAATAGATCTTATTTTCTAGGCTAAAAGCAGTTAATTACAGTCACTTAGGGGACTAAACTGCTGCATCCTTTTCCTTATTCAGGAATGGACTCCTTGAGCAGTGCGTTGTCACCCCTCAAATCATCAACCCTTTATAACACGAAATCTTTTGAAGGGTGGAGTGGCACAGATTAGATCTATGAATAACCTGGTATCAAGGACAGCACATTAATAATTACCCTTCTCTCCCCCTTCCCCTTGGCCATACAGCTGTATAAACCTTACCTAAAGCTAAATCTGAAAACTAGCAAATCATGGGGAAGGGATTTGAAAAGTATTTCCAATTAATACACGACATGGGATGGCATGTTTCGGGATGAGGCATCAGTTGGGCTGAGGCACCACATGTAGTCTGTACAGTGCTGACCTGCAAAAATAATCAATTTAATTTGAGTGCCATCTCTCTACACCAAATTTTAACTTCTGTGCCACGAGTGTCCCTAGCTCTGCTATCTCTCCTGGTACTGCAAAATTATTAGCAAAATATTCCCATCAGAGAACCAAGAGAGTCAAAGATTCCTGGTTTGAATCAGATTATTATTGAAATACTAGTAGTAGTGAGCGACACATACAGACGATCTAGAACATAGGGTCTGTTTAGTGCTCTAGCTTGGGTTGGGAGCATACTCACATGTGAGTCTCTTGAACTGGGTCACACTGCAGTCTCCAAGTGCACAGCACGGGCACCTTTAACTGGAACTAAACTGGAAGATCCATCCTACTTCTAAGGCGATTGGTGCACAGGGTCAGATTAGAACTGACACAAAGAAAACTTGGCTGAGATATGTACGGTGTTCACCCACCAGTCCCCACTACCAGCTGTGCTAGACCATGAACCTGTCTATGGGAGCACATTACTTCTTAAAGCAGAAATAGCTATATAGATGGCCTCCCTACATGAAATATCTATAAGCAATTGGACAGTTAATGACAACCTGTGGAGCAAATACAGGTAATCAACTTTCAATGCACTTACATGAAAAAGTTAATTAATTCATATACCCACCTACAGACCACACATATGAATGACATCATTTACTTATCATATTGATAATACACCCACCAATTTCACTTTGGTTTACTAGGTTGTCAGTTTTCAGGACCTGGCAAAGAGACAAACCAGGTTTTTCTTGAGGTTGCCTAATAGGGGTTTCTGAGTACAACTCTGCCTCCAATATTAACCAGCAAACTGCATATACACCAGGCTAAGCTGCACCTTCACATTTTTACAAGCCTTAAGGAAATCCGTTGAACTAACTGGACACGAGGACATCATTAGGTCTGCTGTATTTGAATGAAACAAGTAAAATACAAGTAAATATGCTCCAGCAGATCATGCAGTCCTAACCTCCCCTACTGTAATTCATCTGCACTCTCAGAACTAAAACAATCTTAGATGAAGAACTCCCATGCTCAGAAACACTTCATGCCAGATAAAAGACTTTTTTTTTTTGCATACTCAGATCCTGCCTTTTATTTTTGCACAATTAAAAGGAAGGAAATGGTAGCTTTTGAATGTGCACACTTCTTCATAGTTCAGAATTTTCTATAACCAGCAAAGGAGGAAATTCTACAACTCTTTTCTTGTTCTGGAAGTTAAACACAGAACATGGAATGTATAAAAAGTATGAAACTCCTGAAACTGTGTAGTTAAGGATTTCAGCATGCAAATCCAGCAGCTAAAATTCTGCAAGACAGCCATGCCTAGTGTCACTTAATTCCTGTTAGCCTCATGATCTATTATAAAAATGTTCATGAAAAGAAAGAGACTTGATCTGTATTCTCATATCTACCAACTTGTGCAGAGAGTGTAGGGATGATCTGCTACATGCTGCATGATCTGCTAGATATACAAAATATAGTCAACAGTTATTCAGGAAATATAAATACACATAGTGAAGGAGAAGCAATCTGAACACATTATAAGAGAATTAGATATTGTGATTATTTTTTTTGAAGCATACACATTCAGTCTGTTGCTGAAGAAAAAAAATGAAGTATGACTATTTAAAGCAAAACTTTGCAGTTTATGGTTTGTAAAAACACTGTTTATGTCCTTAAAAAGATCAGTAAATAAAATTGACCCCAAACCTATAAAAGTATCTTGAAAACAGGGAGAAAACAGAAATAGTAGTTTTAGAATATGGCAACATCTGGTTTATTTCAATAAAGTACAATATTTTGTAAAAGTTAAGCTTTCACTACGACACAAGGTTTCTGGGCCATCTCTTCAGTTGCTGCAATGTGGCATTATTTAACAGTTTTAAAAAAACTCTAAACAATATAGATTAATTTTGATCTTTTTGGCTGAAAATCTTAACAAAATGTTACTATATGCATACATAACTGAGACAAATAGGGGTCACGCACATGCCACCATGGCATGATGACATTCACATTGCCTTGCTCCCTACATGAAGCTCCACACCAACACATTGTACTCACATGTTTTGCTGAGAACTCATCAACTTCCTGAAGCAGCTTCTTCTGGCACTCTGGGTTGGTGGCTAGCAAGTATGTGGCAAAGGAAAGTGTGCTAGTGGTGGTCTCGTACCCAGCAATCAGGAACAGGAAAGCTTGGCCTGCTATCTCATCGTCCGTTAATGTCTCCTGAACCTTTACAGACGGGGTCTTGCTAAAAAGAGGTGCCTTGTTCTGTTTGGATGTGGCAGATGGACTAATCATATCAAAACACTCAGCTTCCAGGGCCTCAGCTGAGTCACGGGAGTCAAGCATCCACTGGAGAAAATCTCTGCGCCTCTGGAAATAAGGGAATTTACACAGTCAATATACGGTCTCATGTGCACCTGCCAAGCGTACGTGGCCCAACTCATGCTTGGAGGAGTTGGCCCATCTGCTTGAAGGCACCATTCTAATTTGTTCATGTGTTCTAAAGCATGAAAATCACCATCTAATTTGTCATGGTTTAGACCCAGCGGTAACTAAGTACATTGTGGCTGCTTGTTCACTCCTTCCCCTGTAGCAGGATGGGGAAGCGAATTGGAAAGAAAAAAGGTAAAATTCGTGGGTTGGAATAAAGACAGCTTAACAGAACAGCAAAAGAAGAGAAAAATAATAACAACAATAATAATAAAAGAACACCCAAAGCAAGTAACGCACAGTGCAACTGCTCACCACCCAGTAACCAATGCCCAGCCCTTCCTGGGCAGTGATCACCCCATCCCCCATCCAGTTCCCCCAGTTCATATACTGAGCATGGTGTCACATGGCATTGAATACCCCCTGTTTCGGTGGTTTGTCTTTGCAATATGACCACTGAATGATTCTACTGCTATAAAAACTGCTTTCTTTCACACTAGTTTCTGACAGAAAAACTCTAATAAACAGACTTACAGGCAGCAAGCTTGATTAGGCTTCAAAATACAATGCAAAATGCTTAAATTGACTTTTGGGAGGGGGCATAATAGAATTGTGCTGAACCTAAGCCATAAGGCTATGTGATTGATTTTCAGTTTCTCAAATACCAACAGAATACACGATAGCTCAAGGACCTACAAGTGACTGCAGTGCCAGAACATGACAACTTGTGCAGTAGGATGGACAAAAGAAGGGACCAAGCCTTTCTTCAAAAGAAAAAAAGATGCTGTAAACCTGGATTTATCTGAAAAAAAAAAGAAGTATTTTGAATGATTTCTTGGATCCGATGATCGAGAGATAAAGTAGAAAAGGAAAAGCCAGAGAAAAGGACAGGCAAACAAGATAAGAGTAAGGAAGGAGTAATTAATTATAAATGTCAAAGGACTTAATCAGATTTTTTTTCACAACATGGGAAAAGAGAGCAGTGAGACAACAAAAGAGGAGAAATATTTAGTGTCTTGTGCTTAGCTTTGCTGCCAACAAACTGTTCTGACCGAGCTACAGGAAGAGGTTATTTTGAGGATTTTAGTAACACAAGGGACTGGAACACAGCCTCTTTAACAGCTCCTTCTCTCCACCCTACAGAACCTTTTCCTTTTGCATGCGGACATTATGCACCTTGTACCCATGTTCACAGTGCATCTTGCACCTGAGAATCAGTGCTCCAGACAGTAGCCAGTGTTGGTTACTGCATGCTGAAAGACTCTACAAATTGGACAGTCAAACTGCATCACCTTCAAGGCACAGAATATGTGTTTTGCCTTCATGTAGAGGCGCACAAAGCAGCATTATACGCATTGTGCTCAGCAAATGAGCTGCAGCTCTCAGAATACTTCCTTGCACATAGACTTGGGCACAATTTCCATATTCAAATAGGTCATTCTTCCTTGGCCTCTTATCTCTAATAAAGCAAGCCCAGAGTTTCAAATGCCTTGCCACAGTCATCCTTCTCCAGAGTGACAGGATAACTCTGTTCTTTTATGTTCCTCTAGACTGGAGGAAACAAGACTTCATGCATACTTCAGCTGTGCACAGCTAAAAATCTCATTTAAATTTTCCAGGAAGACCTTTACTGACATTCTGGAAGCCCATGTACTGCACAACTGATAGTCTCGCTCTTTGGCATTGCCTACGCTTCAGGGATTTTCCTGGTGCCTATATTTGGGTCAGTCCATTTTTTAAATAAAAAACCCACAGTCAGTTTCAGTGTGTTCATTAGTGTGTCGATAAACTAGACCAGTATAGTAATGAACTGTAGAGATATTCCTTTTTATCTGCAAGACTAGTCATCATCTCCTAAACTACCTTCATAACATAAAAATGTATTATTACATTCATATTTAGTGGAGTTGTAACACTGTAACATACTGTAGTTCAAACAGTAAAACATTTGGTATAATTTTGCATTCATCCTTCCCTAGCTGTGAGTTTTCTTGTACACAAACCCATTGCTCTCCAAGGGTTTGCAGTCCCCAGTTGTGAGCTGTTAGCTGAGTCTGGTCTTAGACAATAGACTCTCAGGAGACCCCATAAGATGTTTCTCCAGCCTTAGACAAAATCAGGTCCTGGCCTTATACAAAGCATCTGGTTATTGCTATGATAATAAAGTAATAATCATAATGACTACTGAATAAAATTTCATTCATGAGATTTTTTGCTGAAAGCAAACTTAATGAATGCTAGCACAAGTGAATATTCCCAAGAATGTGCTCTGAAATGCCTCCGTGGCCATTTTGAGAAGCTCATTTTATTACTCACATAATACACTTGGTTAGGAATTTAAAAGCTTGTCTTGTTACAGAATCTGTTTATAAGGTCAGCCTATGGAGAAACAACTGCACACCTTATCTGTGCCATGTAATTTGTTCACAGGTGAGCAGGCATTGCTAAGAGCCATGGCTTCATAAACAATCCTTACAAAAACAACACTCACTTGTAAAAACTACTTGAATAATAGGGAACGGGGGGGAAGCATAAAATTAGAAAGATTTAAGCTTTTTTCAAGATAATTCTACATGGTGGAAGAAGATATATTTTAGCAAAGCTTCTCTTCCCTATGGTTCATTCTATTTCACTTTAGGCATCAGTATAGAACGCAACATAAAAAATCATAATCAATCCAAGCGAGAGAAAAGATTTCCAGGGTTATAAACAGTCATAATGAAACATATTTTTCTTCCGCACCACCAGGATAGAAAAATCACTCTGACTCAAAAACCTAACATTGGCAATAGAGACAAACACTAGCATAAACCCAAATATAATTGGATTGTTAAGTGCTGGAAATGAGGAAAAGGTATCTCATGAAAATTCACGGGGGTTTTCTCCATTTAGATTGACAGCAGGAAAAAAAAAAAAGGCTTTTTTTTCAGTTTGACAACAGACCAAGTACTGACAGTGCCACTGCAAGAAAACATTTTCTGGTCATCACATACAGCTGCTGGCTTCACTTTTCCATTGGGGACATTTGTTTGATTTTCTTTACAGAAAGCAGAAGCCCATAATGGCCTCTACCCTGTCCTCTGACACTTGCATAGTTATGTTACAATGGCTTCAGAAGCAAGTTCCTGCTTCAAAAGAACAGCAAGCCAACGCGGTGGACTCTTGTTTTGCCCCCGTACAACACAGAGCCTATCATTAAGCCAATGAAAATTGAATGGAAAGCTACTATCAGAAAAATTCTAATTTGAATGCAGTATGGGACAGGGTGCATGTCTAACTTGGTGGTGACATAGACGCCCCCTTTGAAATATATAATAAGACAAGCCCTGCTTTCAGCTTCCCCAAGATAGACAACTTGCAATATATTTCCTGACACCAGTGTTCTGGGCCGTATCATTTCTCTCATTAGTCTCCTTAAACATCACCTGGCCATGCAGAGAAATCATTCTGCACAGAACCGTAACAAGCTATGTGCCACACACTGGAAGAATAGATGTGTGCTACACTGGGGAAGGCTAGTCCAGCAGTATCTATCAATCCTCCTCAAATCACTGCTTTTAACTTTTCCATCTGTCAGAAGAAGAGAGATATATTGCTCACATGTGTGGTGTATCACGACTTTTCTCACAGGAGGCAAGGGCCCTGGTGGGGGCAGGGGATGTCTCCAAGACTTCCCATCCTAAACAGGGAACTATGCTTTCATATCTAAAACTGACATATCAGCTCACCTTTTGTTAAATTCATCCCTGCTTTAGGCATCCAGAGGACTCCTGGGTTATGTTTTTGGTAAACAGATTGAGCCGTGCAACTTCTCTGCAAGGTGGAGTCAAAAATCACTTAAGTAAAGCTACTAAACGAATATCAGTTGGGATTTCTGTTCTTATTGCTATGATTTCAGCTGTGTTTTCTGCAAATTACATTCAAATTTTGCACCACTCTTAACAGTTCAATCCCTCATTTTGAGTTCAAAAGAGCCCAGAACTACAAAAAGCAATTTAAAAATGAAGCAAGGATCCAAACCAGAACACACAATTGGTTGGTATTCTGTACAGTACTTCCTGTGGTGAAAAAGTCATATGAACGTGATGCTGCTAATACTGCTTACAATGAATTGTGCAGTCTTTCTCAAACGCTCTGATGTCAGCTCCAAAAAGCAGAGGCTAAGCTCCTCAGAATCCTTATCTAAAGGGTATAAAATTCATATGTGTATGAAATATTCTTTCAGTTCCCTACAAACACTGCTAAATTAGTTTATATGCTGGTCACTTTTCTAAGTTTGACTTAGCAACTACCTTTTTCGGTAAGGTAAACCCATGCCACCCTGAAGTTATCAATAAAGCACTGCAGTAGCTGCCCAGATCCTTTTAAGAAAACAGCGCAAACTGCAATCCCACTAAAAGTACCATTTTGCCCCACTGTTTTGTAAGGATCAACTTCAACCTTTCTTTAGCACTTGAAGGATTCGTTTGGTTGCTCAGTGAAGTCGCAAAAAAATAATTCTCTCTGCCAATACATCCAGTCCCAAAACATTTCAGAGAGATCGTGCTTTTGCCTTGTGCTTGAACCCAGAGCTGCAATAAACTGGAAAGGCCGGAGCTGACAGTCATCAAATTTGTACATCTGAAGGTTGAGAGCATGGTGCTGTCATGGGTGATGGTCAGCTCTGGAAGGGCCTGGAGTCTGTCGAACTGGAGGGCAGGGCTGTTGTTCAAGAATGGCTGGGAGGTTTTCAGTCTGGCAGAAAAAAAACCCCTTTGTTAACTTTAGCTGGTGAAACCACTGCAACGTTTTTATTGTAAATGGGCTGAATGTCTGAGGGCAGGCACACCTCAGCAAAGCAACAGAACTTGCATTAAAAACCTGAGTAAATTTAAAGAAAAAGTATTCACTGAGTGGCCACTTGGAAAGCTGAGCGGTCTTTTGCCAGCCTGGTCTGATCTTAACATTTGTAGCAAAACCTCAGACTGAGAAGATTTTGTACAACTTTGGACTTGTTCTGATATTTTGATATAGTATCATCATGGAACTCCTACATGAGTTTCTCACAGTAGCTCACAGCAGTGAGGGGGCACTGTGAGTATTCAATGACGCCACATTTGATGTCAGAAGCCACAGCAATGGATTTGCCTACTACATGAAAGAAAAAATATCTCTTCAATAATGTTGTAAAAACGCTTCATTAAATGCTGAGCATCCAGAAGGGGCGGGTACATCAACTGATTGATGAGAACACAGGAGCATGGAAAGTATCAAATATGGTAACAAAACATGTCTTCTATGTGTGACCAATTCTCTTTTAAAAAAATAAAAATAATAAAAAAAGAGTAGGTGTAAATTAATGTATGACATGGATTTTATTGGCTGAGTTTACCACTAAATCTGTGGAGCGGCCAATATGAATTACTAGTTAAAGCACTGACCTCCACAGAAACTGGGATTCTCAAAGTTGCACTCTCTTTTCTGCCTTTAAAATACAGTTATAACTGGTGCAGCTTCTCCATCTGTAAAATTGGTACAACATGCATCAAATCTTATAAAAACCCGTGAGGAAAAGCTAATGATGATCTCAGAAAACCCTTTAAGACCTAGGATGAAAATAGATTTACACAGATTCAAAGAGTTTAAGGCAAAAGCACCATTACAGGGGGAAAGAGGCCTGGAAGGAAATCAGCAAGTTATCTACTCCATCCCCTCGCCACGAGGCAGGATCAGCCAAACCACCTCTGACAGCTGTTTGTCTAACGTGTTCTTAAAAAGCCAGCCAAACTCATGCTTCCCACAGCTTCCCCAGGCAGTACACCCCAGCACTGAACGATATTTGTCACTGGAGAGGTTTCCTCCATCTCCAATGAATCACTGAAGATGTTTAGATTTCATTCAGCTGCTCCTGTAAGGTCTGAGGCTCCACAACCTATACTTGTGTATGTGTCTCTCTCTGTATATATTACTTCAGTAGGCATTTAACAAAGTATATGGATAATACAGAAATCATGCTGCTGAAAAATATGAAACTATTTTCGCATGGTAGTGCCTCCATCCACAAGATGAGGGAGAAAAGTGCAGCTGTTTTACTCCTCAAAATATTTGCACTTTTCTAACCTCTAAAATGCAAAGTTAATGTAAGTGCAGTAGTAATCTACAGAGACATGGCAAAGCTAATTTGACCTGAAAATAAAGTTGGAGGGATTTCTTAAAATCAAGATTTTATCAGGGACTCATTTCCCTATATCTTAGGATGCTGCAAAAACAGCCTTCTTCTCAAGATGTTCGCACACATTCCAGGGATGAAAATAAATTTGAATTTCAGATCTAATTATTAGTGAATGGAGAGAAAGCAAAGAACTCTTTCGAGCTGAGACAGGCTTAACATAAATCTTTACAGATCCTGTAGAAGGAGGCTATTTTTAAACTTCAACCTGTTGGCTGTGAGCGGCAACGATCCTAGCCAGAGGCCTGACTTGGCTGATAAGAATATGTAGGATAAAGAGACACTATGATTATGGATACAGAAAATAAGGTACACATTTATTTGATTGTTTCATTAACTATGTGGGGCCACAGAGAAACCTATGGCTTGCCTAGAGAGCTGGAAACCCTTCTACTAGTTCTTCAGTTTAAAACCAAGTTATTTCCCGCAGCCTGGTCCATTTACACCCCTAATGAACTGACCGTCATCTCTGACTCCGGGGATTTTCCTTCCAATACCAGGCTGAGTAGAATGAGCTGGATGTCTAAGAGAAGCAGTAACTTTCTCCACAAAACGCAGTGTAATGGCAAACAAGTGTCATGCACTTTGTGGCAGCTGGTTGGCATCACTGCTGAGCTGGATTGGCAGCCTCAGCTCAGAGCACAGGACAATGGTATAAACAACACAGCTCCCTTCATTACATGCACATGTGAGCAGGGCTCAGAAACCAGCCCAAAATGCAATGGCAAGAGTCTCAGCCAGCTTTTTCCATCCCTGCATCATGGTGAGCAAGACAAACTTGCAGCAAATGACAGCAGACTCAAATACCTTCACTCTGTGTTAGCAAAACATGCAAGATAACAATGCTCTGATTGGCATTATCATAGTAGAAACAATAAATATTGGATATGTGTGTGCACTAGCTGAGCTTCTCCAGCTCCATATATGTGCTTGGAGATGGAGGAGTGGGGTTATCAAAACACGAGGTGAGCAAATATAGCAAGAGAAGAAATAATTGTGTGCTGGGGGAAAACAGCTTGGTCAACTCTCTGCCATGCACGCCAGCGTGTGGAACAGGCACTCCCAAACCATGAGCTAGCTGACCACCCTGCTGCACACTGTATGCATGCAGCCTCTCCCAAAGCTTATCTGGCCTCTCAGTAAACCATTCCACACTCCTCTCCTCCGCTACTCACAGGCGGAAGGGAGGATGCAGGAAGGGACTGTTTTAGGCTAAGTACATAACACCCAGAAGCCTGACCCTCTGCTGATCAAACTGCTGACTAAAGGCTGCTCTTGTAAGCAGCCCTCTGTTCCTTTTCTATTTGCCACAGATTACAATTGTATTTGCTCAAATTAAATTCCTGATTAATAATCAGTTCTGGTTTTAGCAGTTGCCTGACATTCAAGAAAATGCACAAGAATCTCATTATTGCTTCTTTATCCTTTGTTCTTCTGGCCCTATATGTTCTCATTAACATGCTTGCAAAGCCCCACTACCTACTTTGGAGAGCTAACAGGATGTTTTGGGGCCATCCTTGGAATTTTCCACTCACATCCTGTCTTCCCTCATCTCTTCCCATGAGTTGTTCAAGATCCTCTCTTTCTGTGTCACATTACATCTAGATAGCATATATTTTGAGGGAAGGAACATTATTGGTTTTATGATGGCCTTAAGTAATTCCGGGTATCTAAAAAATACATTTGTTTTTAAATAAACTAATTATGGCTGTGAGACTGATATAAATTACATGTACTGTTACCAAAATAAAAAGCCCAGCTAATGTTATTTATGTTCTTTATTAACAATATGAAAAATATGCTTGTATTTTCTATTACTTCTCTGAGCAACTGCTCACCAGTGCTGGTGGGCAATCCAGCTGCTGGCTTATCCATTCACGATCACACCTCCACCCTACGTTAAGATTTATTCAGGATCTTCAGCTATACTAAACTGGTTTTTACTTAAAGTACATAAATCACCTCTACATCTGACTCTCCACTCGCATGCATGAATGGGTGCAGGTGTCTAACCCAGTGGGTGAAAGCTGCATTGGGAAGGAAAGAATTATTTTCAGTTACTCAGCAACCAATAACAAATGGTGTTATCCTCCACAGTTTCATGGATGCTCAGTTCAGTTATGGGTTTTATCCAATAGATGGCTCCTCAGTAGCAGGAAGGATTCTCCCCCCCCCCCATCTCCTTTCCTTCACGAGTTTCAATACGACTTTCTAATATTTACATAGCCATTATCTTGCAAATATAGGCATTTTGCACACACTGATAAACACACAGAAGAAGCACGTGTGCATGAATGAAAGAACAAAAGAAAAATTAGATAGTATTTTATATTTTTCATGCCATTTTGTCCTCTGCCAGGCCAGGGATGCATGAAAAATGAGAGTCAGGCAGCCCTGTGATCTGGAATGCTTCCTAAAGTCAAGCTGAAAAAAAACCCAAAATACAACTTTGAAAAACACATGAATATTAACAGCACGCTAGAGTACCAGGCTGTCTCTCTCCCCAAAAATATGAGGACATCTCCCACATCATGCATATCCCTGACTGAGCAATACTTAAGCAACTTACAGGCATCATTACTTCTCTGTCAATGAAAAAAAATCCTATGTGTAATTATTGATATAATGAACAAGGAGAGCTCTATGTAATTGGTAGGGTGCAAGTTAACATCATTATGAGTAATGCTGCCATTTCTGAGATGGGGAAAGTGAATAAGCTTTTGCTGTTTTCCAGAAAAACATTATCAGAACAATAATAGCAAAACCTGAGACATTAATTACATGCAGACAAATAATGTTTATCCCATGTATGTGCTTGCGACTTCTCTGAATCAAAAGAGCAATTCCCAGTCATTTCTGTTCTGAGATGTACCTGTCATCTCACTCAGATTTTGTCAAGATCTTGTCAAACAGCTGGCAGTAGCCCATTTTAGGGACTGTGACCTTCTGGTCAGACCACAAAACCAAGTGAAAAGTGAAAACAGAATACCCACAATAAATAATAAATCTCATAGAATCCAGACCATGGCTATTTAAATCCCTAGGGCTTAACACTTCAGTGGGGCACAACTACAAGCCCACTATACCTGCTGTTAGCATCTAAAATGGTAACATTCCTAATAATAACCCTTACCCTTGAAATGTTAATCTGCTTTGAAAAGAGGGGGAACAGTACCAGTTTACTATAATTATACATACAAATATATAGCCTCTTAAAATTAGCACAATTACAGCCAGAATAACTGTCAAGAAAAAAATAAATGTTTTGTTCCCGTTCAAAGCTGAGCACAATTACTTTTTACATTTCAGTGCACCCAAAGGACCTGCCTAATTCCATACTTCAGATCAGCTTGTTACTAGCTAAAACTGGAAAATTTTGAACAAACTTGCACTTTGCTCACTCCAAAGTAAGCTCAGTAGCACTTGACCATAGGCTGTTAACCTATTGCTTTCCTTTATTCCTGAGCAGATAAGCCAAAACAGTCATCCAGCCTAACAGGGATTGCGTAGAGAAACATCCCATGTAAAGGCAGCTCCGTGCTTTGGGGACCCCTCAGCTGGCATAAAGGCCCTCTGCACGCCCAAAGAACAGCCGTGACATTACTCTTAACCTGTACAAGAAGCACATTTAACTTATGGCCAGTTCCAATACTGACGAAACACAAAAGCTCCGTCTTTGCTCTTCCCCAGCTCCCTCAGGATGTTGCAGCCAGCAGAACTTAACCCAGACCCAAAGCAAAGCCTGCAGACTTAGACCCTCCTCCCCTTTTTAAGGGGCCAAGTCACAAACATGTTAAAAATCAGAGATCACAGCTGAAATACTGACAAAAATTTTCACTGTGGAGCAGTTTGAAACAGGCAGCAGTGATATTCATTAAGCTGTTAATAATGAATTGTGGCACAAAGCAATTTATCAAGTTTCCTTTGTAATTAAAATCACTGAATATTTGGGCACTTGGAATGCACCTAGCTCTCCCTGCTTCTGAAGCTTTACATTTTAATGTGAATTATGCCTCCCTCTCCCCAGAGACCTGCTAAAAAGCCCTTTTTAATTGGTATGTTTTTAATTGAGATTACATTATTAAAAAGTGTATATTTCTGTTGAAGAGAGAAAGGAGCTCTGCTCCCCTCTACTCTCTGTCTCTCTTAAATATAGCTTGCCTATCCCAGCGGGATGGAAAATGAAGGGTAGTCACTGCAAAGAAAGTGGAGAAAGCCCTGTGCAGTCTCAGGCTGTGAAGTCAGGGCAAGGCTGCCTTTGACTGCCATGGATATAGGATTTCCCAGACAGATTTTCAGGGAGGGAGAGGAATTGCTACAATCATTCAGGCTGCTCTTTAGGAAAAGGCAGACTGAGAAATGCCACACAGGGATTCCTGCCTCACAGCCAGCTGACATCAAGGGCACATATGAGAAAACCTCTCCTCAAGGCTCCCAGTGAAAATCTGCTGGTTTTCCATAATAAGTATCTCTAATGTTAAATTATCTTCAAAATCCAGATAAAGTCATGAGCTGATGGGGACTCGCAACGGCCTTCAGCCAGCAGCTCCAGCAGGTTGGCGGGGCATGGGCAGTCCCTGGGGCAGCCCAGTAATAGTAGCAAGAAGATAGTTGCCCTGGCAAACAAAATTGGTCACCATTGTGCATTGAGATGGTCAGACTGACTTGCCACCAGATTCAAAAGAAAAGCAACTTCATGCACTTGGCATCCAAATACTGGCCACATAAATGGTTTGCCTGTTGGCAAGACGAATTGTCAGGATCTCTTATAAGTAGGAGTACAGATCCACTGAGGTAAGCAGACACAACAGAAAAGGGAGAAATATCAAAGGAGTGCAAAGTAGATATCAACGGTTGAGACAGACCCAGGGAAAACCCTCCAGATATATGTCAACAGATGGACAAAGCAGTTGAACCAGATGAAATATCATGGAAGAGCTTTTTTTGTAACTGCTTCAGAAAAGGTCATACTGTATTGCAGAAAGAAGGCAGTGCGTGGGGCTCAGAGAGGTCACTGCAGGCAAATTCAGACACAGAGAGACTAACAGAGACAAATCTGAAGATCACCCACTAATACCGTAAGTGATGCAACTCCTCTCCTAGTTCTGGGAGCAACTCAAGGAGCAAGGATGGTGAATGAATAACAGATGGAAAAAAAAAGAGGATTAAATATGGAAAACAAAACTGAAAATTTTAAAACTGACAGAGAAAAGGAAAGTTCTGTTATTGAAATTAGGTTGATAAGCTTGAGATATTTTTTTCTAAATTAAGAATATAGATGCTACAATTTAGTTAAATATGTCAAAACCAAGATTGTTTGTAGAGGGGAAAGTACCCGAACATGCTATTGCTCTGAAAAGCAACACAAAATAAATACATAAAGCTCCCAGTCCCAGTCAACAGATCCCCTGCAGAATTAGATTAAGAGCGGAAAAAAAACACAGAAAAAAACCCAAACAAAAGAACCTATTTAAATGAAGATTAGATCTCATACCCCACCTTGGCATTAAAAGCCACCATGCTGTTATGCAAAAAATTAATTTCATTTTATGGCAAGATTACCCTTGTTTGGTGATTTGAAAACCCCACACCCTGCATGAAGACCAGTTCATAGATCAAGCAGGAAAAAGGAAGGGCTTTCCGTGACCTAAAGCAGGATGTTCTGAGAAATTCGGGAGGGACAGACCGCAAGGGTAATGCACAGAAGAGATAAGAAACTGTAAGAGACAGAAGTTACAAAAGAAAGGGAATGTGCACAACTTCAGGGTGAGATTTCTTCCCCTCAGCCAAGACCAAACCACGAAGGTAAGTAAATGACAGGAAGTGGGAAAAACAGGAATTTCAAAGGGAAACTTTGTTTCCAAGCCTATAGGAAAATTATCCCTAAAGATAGATATAACAATGCTTAGGCTGGGTATTTTGGGCAGGTGAGAAGAGGCAACAGAAAGTCCAGATTAATTACTGATTTGGCATGTATCAACAAATATAAGACTATATCAGATTCGACCCTGAGTGCTACAAAAGAAAGGCAGCTGGAGATGCTTTACTCCCTTCCCAGAAAACAGACACCTTTTTCTTAGCTGTGGAGACAGCAAAGTTTCATTGAGTCTGCGTAGTTCCTGCAACCCAATGCCCAGGAACAATTCCCCAAAGACAGACAGTGACCCAAAAGGTTGCAACAGCCTTGATCCAATTATTTTTTGTGATTGGAGTATCAGGAGAGATGGTAACTAACCAGGGAACAAACTTTACATATAAGGTCGTGAAACAGCAGTATTGAGTACTAGGTATAAAAACTATTAAAGCCTATGCCACGTCCTTCTCAAACAGATGGCCTTTCAGAAAAATTTAATCAGACATTGAAATGCATGCTGCGAATACTCATTACTAGCACAGGATCAGGCTGGGACAAGTGGCCAGCACTGACGTTATTGCCTCCAGGGAATGACCACAGGCATAAACAGGATTTTCAACATTTGAACTTCTCTCTGGAGAACAAGCTCAGAGTCCCCTTACCATCATAAGGGAGTGTAAAGCAAAAAAATTCACAATGGAGCGGACTAGGTCTAGGTTGCAGAGGAGAAGCAAGAGACACAGGTCCTTATAAGGAACCATATTTCTTTTTGGCTTCTATCCATTTTATGCTTTCGCTGGTCAAGTCACCATAAAGCTCAGTGACAAAAAACAGGTTTTATTGGATCTCACCTTCAAAGAACAATGAGATCTTGCTCTTTTTATTTTTATGGACACATGAAATAGAGCTGAGATCACTCCCTCCCCTTCAGTATAAAAAACAAGAAGAACAGGGTATAGCCACAACAATCAACATCTAGAAGGATGTGTAAGTAAGTAGGGCTGGCCAAAACAAAAAAAAAAAAGGACTTTTGATCTCCCCTTCAAGGATGAAGTGGTTTCATTTGAAAAAGACAGGTTTGCCTTTTAACACTTTCATCCTCCAGTTTTTCAGAGAAATTTTACTGTAAATAGTATTTGATAGAGTCCTTAAGCTATCTTTCAGCCTGGATTTTTGATAAAAAATATTTTAAGTGACTGCTTTTACCACATAAACACAATTCTAAAAAGTCACTAAAACCCTTGATATTACCAACTGAACATGTGGGTTTATTTATTTTTACTTTGGATGAAAAAGCCTTTTACTGACACTCAGAACCTCACATTTCTCAATTAAAGGATGTTTTTCCTATGCTGCAGATCAGCAAAGCCAAATGTTCATCTTCACCTCCCACACCGGCTAGTGAAAACAGGAGGAAAATGTATGCAAACCTTATTGACAGAAGCATTTAAGTCCTTCCTTCTTGTAACTCCAAAGGCATTCTGTTGGCCTAATGACTTCCTGTGGATTAATGCTGTCATAGAGAGTATCTGAACCTCCCCTATTCTTCCCAGAAAGGGGCAAAGATGGTAGCTTTATTGAGGGCATTCTGAAGGAGCTCCACCATACATCTCTTAGAGAGTGAGCTTGGCCTTTCCTGCACAGATATTCACATTTTTCCCCATACTGCCTGCAAGATCATTTTTCATAACTCTGGATACTCAAAGACTTCAACAGACTAATGGGTATGAACGCTCTGGTGCTTTGATTTGATTTCTCTCCTTTAGTACAAATCTATGTTCTGGCAGCATGTGAGCAGTGCTCCAAGAAGTCAATGACATCGCTCACGTGCATGATGCCCGTTTGGAGGCCAGACAGTACCTGAAGTGGGACATGTAAGGTACAAGACAGGGACACTGCTTCTGTCACCCCCTGAAGAAGAACTGAAGATACACAGCAGTGCCTGAAAAGACTATAAGGAAGTGGGGAGAGATGGAGACACTGGAGAAAGAGTTCTAGATGCAAAGATAATATTGTCATGGTTGCTGCAGGGTTTGCTGGAGTGGGGCAGATAATATATACTATACCACCTGCCTGTTCCTCATCTAGGATCCATCAAGTACTCTGATCCATAACAGAAGAGGCAGTAGAAATGGTGCAAAAAGCAAAGATGAGCAAGAGCAAGCAGAAATAGTATGTGCTTGCTGGCAGCAGGTAACAAAGCAGATATTTGCTCCCTTCTTGTGACTGCAGTGCTCATAAAGCACTGGGCTCACAGGTGTGCTGGGTTGCAGAACTGGGACAGATGTAGCAGCAAGCAAAACTCTTCTTGCTTTCCCATCAACATGCCTCAGGGAGGTTAGAAAGTCACCACTCTTGTTACTTATTCTGTCCTTGATCTCTTCTGAGCGGAGAAACTGCAGAACTGCATTTCATGATGAAAGGACCTCAGCTAGACACTACAGCCCAGGCCTGAAACCAAAAGTTCACAGTTTGTAGGCCTGAAATTCATAGCTGGAAAGATAACAGACTGATCAAGAAATTTCAATTCAAAATTAATAGGGAACTGGAGTTCCTCTCTGTTTGAGATTTTGAGGCTTTGCTATGTTTAAATGCCCACTTAAGAAATCCTGAGGAAGTTATAAAATTAATTATATCTTTAAGAACAATTGAAAAAAATAAAAATTTTAAAAAGAAGGATTTTTCTTAACATCTGGAAAGGAAGGAATACAATTTTAAAGCAACTAGTAATGGCTTGATTTTAAAAATAAGGTGAATAATATAAATGCCTTTTATCACAATGCCACTTTTTCCTCCTTCTTAAAATCACTGTATGCTGCTCAAGTACAGACATCAGATTTAATGCTCAAAAGGTTTTTAACATATTCTATTTAGAACAAATTTCTTCTATATCTTTAAGACACACATTTACTTTTCTGGAAAGCCCACTTCACATTTCTACTCAACAAAGACAGTGGATAATGACATGATCAAATCGTGAGAATAGCCCAGCAGAAGAGAATGGCAGCCTCCCTCCTACAGACTTAAGAAAAACAAAAGGATCAGACTGGTCCTTTGTTTTACTGACTTGATAAATCAATAAAAATTCATTATTTAATATTGCCATATAGTGTGTATCCTTAAGTGGACACCACCTTCTTTCAAATATAAACAAGTTTTGCTTGGTTTTCTACAAAGGCAGGAAAACTGCACACTATTAGAAGGTGTCTAATCCTCCCATCTGCTGTTTCCTTAGAAAAATATTTACTTTTTAACATCTGTACTGCATTTCCACAGTTCAAACACACACATAGCTCCTGGAATGTACATAGTATTTAGCAAATTTTTAACTAAGTTTTCTTAGTAATTGTATAGTTTTCCCTTGACAAAAAGAGGATCAGACTTTTTCAGGAGGATTACCTCTGCTCAACTCATTTCAAGCGGCTCTTGAATAAAATAGTTCATTAGTTCATGAAAAGGAAAAACTCCAGGGAACTGCTGGGGAAGGAAGAGAAAAGAAGAGCGCCACAGTAATTAGGTTTTCATATTGTCCCGTATCCTACAGAATGCAGGTACACACACACACGTCCTTCTTCCCCTTACATAAAGCATTTAGGGGAGCTCATGGCACATTTTTCCCTGGGAATTAGTGTTCCAGAGGTTAAAGTTGTAACCAGGCCATCATTTTCCCAGAAAGACATTAAAAAAATATTACTTCGTTATAGTAAATTACTATTGCTACCCATTAGTGAGAAGGCATCTCTCTTCCCTTTGCAAGCATTTAAATAGCGCAGTTTTACAGTTCCTCCAAACTTAGTTACTGCACCTTTTTAGGCTCCTATGGTTAATGCTGGAAAACCAAAGGATCTCCACGCACCAGGTGTGTGGGCAGCCATGGGGCAGCCATCAATAACTGTACTTACCAGGGACTGGGGAAAGGATTGGTAAGAATGAGGATGAGAATTGGAAAAACTGGAGGGGTTTGCAATTGTTTACTCGCTACTGCTGACCAGATGAAAACTTTTCGGTCTATAGCTAGCACAGTAGAGTAGAGCATCCTGGGGCAATACCAGTTCATGGGAGGCCAGATCATCATCAGGACTCACAGGACCATACAGCTTCTTTGTGGCTTTATGCCACAGGCAGCATCGCTCCCAGCAGCACAGCCTTCACAGCCTTCTGCCATTGTTCCTTCTGTCCCCTCTGCACTTACATCAAGAGCACTCAGGCCACAGGTCTTCAGCCAGATTGACTAAACTGCCAGCTGAGGTGCTAATGAATACAGTTTTGGTGACACCTCTCTGAGCTTTGTCATCCTCTCATTTCAAATTGGCTTGAGACCACCAAGAAACAGCTGATCATCATCACAAACTTCATCAGGTCACTACCTGATCCTGGCATGGATCAGTGACCTTGAATTATGCATTCATAGTATGACTGGAAAAATTAGAAGATGCCACGAATATGTGTCACAGCCTCTATGAACTCTCAGTTCTCCTTGTTAAAGGGTGCATGTTGTGAAAACTGGGGTTTCCCACAGATCTGTTGTGATTTTGCCATAGCCTTAAATTGTTCCATTCAAACTGCTGTTAATGTTATGGGTTACAAATGAAATTCTGGATTTTCATCTGCTGAGGGGTCATAGTTTCAACCCACAATTTCAGAAATATGTGTCAATTTTGAACACCATTAAAGATTCCTTCATTTAGATACCATCATTTAAAACAGACTGGTAGGTTAAGAACTGAGTTATAACATGATAGAAAAAACAATTTAGATGAATAATTATTTGCATATCAGGTTATTAAATAAAAATCTATGAAACTATCATGCATTGAAGTAAACGAATAGTCTATCTGACCTGTTTCCAGAGATGTTTTGCTTAAGGGAAAAATTTAAACCCAGGCAGATAATCAGGATAAGGTATTTGAACACTTAAATCCTGCTGGAGTCTTCAAAGTAGATGTTAAGTGGTGCATTAAATTTGTGCTGTTTCCTCTGAGCAGGGTGAATTTGCTCTTCTGTAAATAGTATGAAAAGCATTTTACAATAATGTGAAACCATGAATAAGTGTCATATGTTAAAATTTCTAAAGTAGGACCACTAAATGCTTTTGAACATAAACCAAATGAGTAGAATATCCCGGACTGAAATTATTTGACTGACCATAGAAAATATATAATTAAAATAACATGGGATGGGATGAGAGAAAAGTGACATCACAGATCTCATATAAGCTGCAAGCGTATTACTAGATCTAAACCTGGCTGTAAAATTACTATCTGCCCATGGGATTATCTTCAGGCATTCAGAACCATTGTTTCATTTACTGACAGAACAGGGGTGATAACAGGCTGACTTTGCTTGTCACATTGTTTTTTAGCCTTTCTTTATTCTTCCAGCATGAGAGGAAGACAAGCTTCAGTTGGATCACTTTCACAGAGCTTTTCATTGTTTTATAGTTTCTTCAAAAGATTTTTTTTTTTGCATTACCCCTTTCCTCCCCCCAAAGCAAAAAAAAAATACAAAAGCATTTTCAATGGCGATAAAATCAATGAGGAGTAAAAGATGTATACAATGCAATATCTATGCCATGTCATGTGGCAATCTAAGGAATACCCATTGGCCTAATGCAGCACAGGGAGACCATAAGGCTTTGCTTACAGGTCCCATTATCAGCACAAAGAACCAGCAACTACCGGTTATATCTTGGTCTCATAAAAATTCAATGCCAAAACTCCAACTGACTTCAGAGGGTACATTTCATCACTCAAGACCTAGGACCTAGGACCTAAGACATAATTCTCTTTCAAATGCAGAGCTATCTGGGACACCTAATCTCTACAGATTACATTTCTGCATTAAATTGGACACAGCCGCATTTTGATCTGTTTCACTTACCATTTTTATGTTCCTGGTAAATTACTAAGTTGGCTACACGTATAACAAGACTTGTGTGCCACCAACCTAAAATAGTAAAAATTCTGAGAGTGTGTAAGGAGACAGGCAGTCCAAAAGGAAAAGAAAAAAAAGAAGCTCCAAATTTTCTGGTCACTTTTGAAAACCATGCACTGCAAAGGGAACTTAACGCATTCTCAGAAATCCAGTCCTAAGTGTCTGACTTGCAGCATTTGAAATAGTTCCCATATGCCAACTTTCCACACTAGGCAAAAGTCCAGGAGCAGGTGGGACCACAGTTCAGGCAAACATGGACCTTGTACTTTCTTCAACACTGCCGTGTGATGAGTCAGCAATGCTTACAACCTTTTGAGTGTAAAGAAGGATGGAGACAAAGACCTAAAGGCTGATGGGGGCAAAGACTCATAAAAGTGGTCTGGAAGAAAGACAAGCAGCATGTGGAGATAAAGCACAAAAAATACAGAAGTGAGACTTCACTGAAGAAAATGTCAAAGAAAAAGAGCAGAACATGCAACATAACTAAGAGCAGCAGTATCGTTGAAAATCAATTGCATTTTTAAATATGTCCTGGGTGTAAAGTACAGTAAACTAAAATCCATTTTTTCTTGAAAGGCTACAATTGTGGGGCTAAGCTGTGAGAAAAAGTTAGGAGGATCCATCCTCACCTATGCTTTTACCTCATCAGAATTGCTTTTCATCTCAGAGTGGCAAAAACATCTCTTATATTTCAATATTAATAGCTTCTTAATGTGTATGTTGTAGTGTGTTTCATGTCAACTAATAAGCAAAACTTGGCTCAGTTAGTTTTAAATTGGAATTCTCATTTATATTCTTTTTTTAACACTACACATCCATAATTAAGTGGTTAACTTATTTTTAGGAATATTATGTGCAGTCTGTAGCAAAGAATGGTCCAAAAGGACAAGTTGATCTGAAGAACCTTTGAATCACAGGAAGACAAAGTGCAGCTGGAGCTGAACTTGGCCAGGGATGCAAAGAATAATAAGAAGGGCTTCTATAGGCATGCAGACAGAAAATTAAGGCCAAAGAAAGAGTACTCCCTCTGATGAACATGACTGGCAAACTAGTAACAACAGTCAAAGAGAAGGCTGACGTACTCAACAATTTCTTTGCCTTGGTCTTCCCTGGAAACCTCTCTTTCCACATCTCTATAGCAGATGGACAACAAAACAGGGACTGGGGGAACAAAGTCCTTCCCATTGTAACAGAAGATCAGGTTCACGATGACCTAAGGAATCTGATACATTTAAGTGTATGGGACCAGGTGAGATGTATTCCAGAGTCCTGAGGGAAATGGTTGACGCAGTTGCCAAGCCACCCTCCATGATATTTGGAAAGCCATGGCAGCCAGGTGAAGTCCCTAGTGACTAAAAGGGAAAACATGACATCCATTTTAAAAAGGGTGGAATTGTGGACCCTGGGAATCAGCAACCTATCAGCCTCACTTCTGTTCCTAGGAAGATAATGGAACAGATTCTAGAAGATGTGACTACATAAGTAGACAAGGAAAAACCTACGGGTGTAATCTATTTGGACCTCTGTAAGGCCTTTGACAAAGCTCTGCACAACATCCTTTTCTCTAGATTGGAGAGATAGAGATTTGATGGGGGACTGTTTAGTAGATCTGGAATTGGTTGGATGGTCACATCTAGACAGAAGTGGTCAACGGTTCGATATCCAGATAGTCATCAACAAGTGGTGTCCCTCAGGGGTCTGTATTGGGACCAGCACTGTTTAATATCCTTAGCAAAGACAGAGACAGTGGGATTGAGTGAACCTTCAGCAAGCTTGCAGACGACAGCAACCTGAGTGGTGTGGCTGATGTGCCTGAGGGACATGATGCCATCCAGAGGAGCCAGGACACATTTGAGAAGTGAGTCTGTGTTAACATCATGACATTCAACAAGGCCAAGTGCAAGGTCCTGCACAAAGGTCGGGGCAATTTCCTGTATCAATAAGGCTGGAGACTGAAGGGATTGAGAGCAGCCCTTTAGAGAATGACATGGGGTACTGATGGATGGAAAGCTGGACATGAACTAGTTATGTGCACTCGCAGCCCAGAAGGCAAGGCAACATCACAAGAAGCATGGCCATCAGGTCAAGGGAGGGGATTCTGCTCCTCTACTCTGCTTTGATGAGACCCCACCTGGAGTTTTATGTCCAGCTCTGGAGCCCTCAGTATAGAAAAAACATGGATCTATTCAAGCAAGTCCAGAGGAAGGCCACAAAAAAGATCAGAGGGATGGAACATCTCTCCCGTGAAGAAAGGCTGAGAGACAAGGGATTGTTAAGTCTTAAAAACAGAAGGCTCCGTAGAGACCTTACTGCAGCTTTCCAGTACTTAAAGGGGACCTATAAGAACGACTGTCTTTTAGCAGGGCCTGAAGTGATAGGACAAAGGGTAATAATTTTAAACATGAGAGAGTAGATTCAGAACACATATAAGGAAGACTTTTTTTTCTGATGAGGGGGGTTAAACAGTGAAACAGGTTGCCAAGAGTGGTAGTAGAAGCCCTATCCCTAGAGACATTCAAGGTCCAGTTGGTCAAGATTCTGAGCAACCCAATGTAGCAGAAGGTGTCCCTGACTATGGCAGAGGTGTTGGAACTGGATGACTTTTAAAAGTCCTTTCCAACCCAAACCATTCTATGATTATATGTTCCAAATGCTTTGCATATCAAACAAAAAAAAGAGAGACTTTCATAAAATATTATGTGCCTTCAGATACCAACAATGATTAAAGCAAAACAAGAAAACTCAGAACTGCCTTATGTCCAGGTGAAAGAGAACTACATGGGTAACAAATGATTTGCTAATAATGCATACCCATTAGTTTGCATAGTTCAGGCAGAATTTACTATCTTTTACTTCAGCCATCTCAATATCAAGTGTCTGCTCTTAAGCAGATATTAAGGTTCTTCCAATTTTCAAAAGCAGTAGGAACTGTCACAGGACTTTATAAAACCTACCTCAGCTTCTAGGTAATGACTAGAAACACTAGTTGGGTTGAATCACTCAGTGGGGGCTCCCCTTTCTCTAGTCATTAAGGAAAAGATGAGAAAAAAATCTACAGGGTAAATCCTTCCTTCTCGGTCTAGAAACTGTGTTGGAAAGTCATCCCAGATGCAACATTTTCAGCATCCTTATTTAAAAAGAAAAACTAAGAGAAGCAGTCTTTCTTGTAATGTGTTAACAATTTTGCATATTTTGATAGCACATAAAGCTAAAAATGAATAAGATCTTCACTAAATTGCTCTGAATGTTCAAACAGACTGAGTTTGCTTTTCAAACGCAGGCTTCTGCCACTTCTCGTTTTTCCTCAAAACATTTGCTTATCCATGTATCTACCACAGAAATGGCCTTACCTCAGCTGCATCCTGCTGGTCTCTGAAGACAATTGCATTTTTTATGATTTGGATAAAAAATCCATTCAGTTCCTTTTGTTTCTTGTTTGGCAAAATCCGGAGCAATGGAATCATTATGAATGGGAAAGAAACTATAAGAGATTTTAAAGGAGAATACACTGAACCAGATTGTAAAAGCATATTATATGCCCCTCCTTTCATTAATATTATAAAACTCATCAAGTAGGATGTGTTAGTGAAACCTTTTTTTCCTCTTTCTCTCTCATTCTCCCTCTTTTTCTACTGCCCCCATAGGATTCTAAAGGATTTTCTCTTAGAAATTCCACGTTAGCCAGGACTCCCCTGCCAGATAGACCCCTTCCCATGCTTCAGGCTTTCACCTCAGCTTCTTTATGTCACAAAGGCACCACAACAAAGGGGACTACTCTTTTCCCTGCCTACTCAAAGAATTACATACAGAAGGTGGGGGATCTTGACCTAGCCTAGAAGCTTATGGCACTGTCGTGTGTAATTGTGTAGTAGTCATTCTCACTTAGAGCTCTCCAATATTAGGCTATCAGTATGCTCTTTTCTTTTGCTTCTCTCAACAGACCACATACTCTGGAAGTGGGATGTTATCATATGAATGGTCTCCAGTCCGTGGCCTTTATAGTCATGAACCAGAAACTTGAGTGAAGTTTTGCGTCTTAGTAAACCCCTCATTAAGCTAAAAACAGCTTAAGACTAACAAATTGGTAATGGGAAAACTCCTGTGCTGCCAACAGGGCAACACAGTGTGGAAATTCAGACCACATAATGTAGCAGCAGAAAGTGATCAACTAAGGAATCCAAGCCCGAATACTATGAAAACTTTCTTTAAAGAAGGACATAGTCTTAGACATATAGGAACATTTATATCCATTCAGAAACTAGGCACAAATGCTACTTTGGAATGAGGTTAAATGTTAACCCCAGGACGTTTTGGATACACAACTCCAGAAGGACACAGTTCATGCACTGCTAGTACAGGTGCAGTCTGTAATGCCAGAAGGATTAGATGGGGACTGGAAACTTTGCCACTATGCCACTTGACACTACTGTGAGCAAGTCTAGATAGCAAGATGGTAAAACCTCAACAACCTCAACTATGCTATGGATTCCTCAGGTACAGCTCTTACTACCTTTGCATTAAGAAGGTTAGTGACACTACAAAGTCTTAGCTTTCATGCCATAGAACTAAACACCTAATTCTTGAATTCCCTATCTATTCATCTGTAAATAAATGCCTTCTCTTAATGACAGCTTGTGCTGGCATTTATCATCTTTATCCTTTATAGCCATCAACCATGCTGCTGCTGCCATTCAGCTAAGAATTTGGAGGACTTAGGCTATCTGCCTATGCTTCTTCATCTATTTTCTTTAGTGGGTTATTAGCCTACTGCTGTTTATGGGTGGGATTTCAATCTCTACTAAGCAAACCAACTGAACAAAAATTTTACTCTTGGGCTCCAAAGGGCAGTTACTCGGTTTCAATGCAGAAGTGTATCAAAAGAGATGCTATAGAAACAACAGTTCTCAGAAACCTTCCACTCCGATCAACCTGGAGCACGACCTTCCCAGACTCTCAGTTTCTGGAGGAATTTGCATTAGTAGACAAGAGCTGCAGAGCATATGGTGGAAATCTTGAGGGTATAGCTGTCAAGTAGGTTGCATTTTGAACACCTCTGAAATGAAATCTGCTATACATCTTCCTTCCCCTGCTTCAGCATGTTTTGCAATTTGAAAGTTATCATAAAGTAGACAAAAGTAGGCTATACTTACGGATTAGAATGAGGAGAGGCTTAAACAAAGACATTTCAAAGAATGTTCTGCAATTCTTAACAAAGAGATTGTCGGGATTCTTCTGAGAATCCACCTCAGTTCCAAAAGCCACGCTACCAACGACATCCAAGGTAAAGCAGTTGTAACACCTGCATTGAGTCAAAGAATAACAAATGATTATCTACAAATTATATATACACTTGTATCTGGCTTCTACAAACATCACATTATATTAAATTTTGCCTTTGAATTTCTTTTTGATTTTAGATTTGAGCTTTCCAACAAAAGATGTTTCCATCACTCTGAGAAAAGTTGGTGTTTAATAATTATCTTCTCTCCATCTAAAAAATGGACGTATTTTCATATAGCTCAATAATGCCACAAAAAATTATAAAAATAAACAATTTCATTCAATATTACCTAGAAATCAAATGTAGGAGGTCAGAGATTCATAGGCATTTTCTGAGTAGGCATGCTAATAAAAGAGATCATTCCTTTCTCATTTTAAACTGCAGAAAGCACATCTACTACCAATTCAGTCTAAACTTCTCAATGACAAGAGGTACTTCAGGGAAATTTCCTGTTAAGGATTTCCTTCACCTTCCTGATAGCTCCTTTGTAATGCAAAATCGTGGTCAAAAACAAACTGACACCACTATCTCTGCAGAGGAGCAGCAAATGTTTTGAGAACTACAAATGATCCATGGACAAGGATCTTTAAACTTCAGAATTTGCTGAATCTCTCCCTGCGTATCTGACCATCTATCCAGTTTTCTCACCATCTTAATTTCTACTGGGCATTTGCAGCTATATATAATTTTGAGATAAATGGACTGAGAATGTAAAATATCTTTGAAATTCAATTCTTCGCACCTGTGGCCAGCTCTGCAATGACTGTTCATCTGTATTCCCTTACAAAAAGCTAATATAAAATTCTCTGGTGGTTTCACCTGAGTGAGCGTGTATTAAGAGAAGGACTGGACTCAGGCCCAGTATATCCTGTATATATATATATATATATATATATACACATATATATAGTGAAGCAGCGTTTCTAAAATACAGTCTTTGGGCACTGTCATTCAGATTTGGAAGGTAACAACAATACTGCAAAACTAAGTAACTTTTTTTGATTTTTCAACTCTTACGCATACACAAAAGCATTATTAGAAGTTGAAACGTTAAAAGAGGGGACACTGCAATAAAATAACAATTTCAGAAGCACTCAATCACCAACCTCTCGAAGGTACTGAAAAAGCTTAAAAAATACATTTGGAGATGTTGGCAAAACACAAAATGGCTAAAGACCACTAAGGTACAAGATTACAGGAGGGTGCAGAGAGGGTATTTATATCCAAAAAATAGCTCCCAAGCCAATTCTAGGAAATTGCAGTGCAATGAGAAAAAACAACTGCATCATATTCTGAGATGGTCAACATTATTCATTTATATTTTCAAAAGATCTTTTCCAAAGTGCGTCTTGAGAGATGAAATCCTATTGTGGATCAATAGCTAAAAGACCAGGCAAAGAAAAAGGATAACCAGAAAAAAAAAAAAAAAAATTAGCAAAAAAGAAAACCCTGGAAAGACTCAAAAGGTCAATTTTCATCAGAGCACTAGGCTAAGAATAATGTATGTCAAGGTTTCATAGCAACTCTTCAGATGTTTAATAAAGAGATCTCTGTACACACACATACACTTACGTACATACATAAGTACTTGAAAGAAATGCATGAATTGTGCTTAAATATCTGTTTCCTAGATGGAACAAAATTATTTGCACTCCTCCTGTTTGAGGGAAATCATGAAGAACTTTAGAGGGTGCTGGCTAACCCAGTAAATGAAGTATGCAAAAGAGTGCCTACTACAAAGAATGCATTTGAATTACTCATATGCCATACAGGCTCCTAGAAGAAATGAATCAGTTCAGAGGAGTAAGACAGTGTTGTGAACAGTTCAGTGAAGACTTCTGACAAAAGAGTCACAAAAAAGACAATAGGATATTAAATGTTTAACAAGTGGGAGAAAACACAGTATTGAAAAATATTAGTGTCATTTTATAAATCAATGGTGCATTCTCATCTGGAGTACTAATCCCGTTATTTCACAAAAGGCTAGTGCGCCGTTAGAGGGAGTTAGGAGGAATATGGTAAGAATGAGTAAGTACTCAAAAAAACTCACATACAAAAAAGCAAGATGGTGATGAGATTTGATACCAGATCAATTTCTGTATTTTGTACATTATTGGCAGACTGTAGATAGCAGACTGGACAGGGACTGATGCAGCTTTCCTTTCTACTTCCAGCTGTCAAAACTTAATTAAATAACAGCTAGAAAAACATTAGATGCTTTTCCAAAATTACTTTGCAAGTGAACAATGGCTGCCCCCAGGAAGTAAAGGCATCTATCAGACACATCCTCTATTAAACTATGATCTCCACTTACAAAAGTGAGGGAGGAAACATTTTTCTTTTATACAGTAAATGCATATTTAGAATAACTGCTGCTACTGACTTTTCAAAAAAAAAAATCTGCTACTAATTTCTGGCATGTTGAACATACCTCTGAATATCAAAAGCTTTTCCAGAATCTGCATATACTTTCAAGTTACACAGCAGGACGTCACAGGCCCGGTTTATTAGTGGTATCATCTAGAAAGGAACACATTGTATAGTGAAACATATTAAAATGTTAAAAAACCCCAATTACTATAATTTAGTTTTATCTAGTAGATAGGATGGAGCTCTCAGGTTCCTTTACAAGTGTGATCAGGCACTTTTGCACAGGTAAGATGAAACGTTGGGATTGTCTGCTAAAAATAAAACTACACATTACAAGAGTGCCCTTCTCCAGCTCTGGGCATAAACACAAGAGGTTCTGTCACTTACCTGACCTTTGATTCTGGTCCATCTGTGACTGTATACACAGAAAGGTATCAAGCAAGAACATTCCCTTCTCTTTTTAATCAATCTCTGTTCCAACTGATGTTTTATCATGGTCCACAATTAAATGACATTACAATTAGGCTACATATGCTCTAGGGCAGAAGGAATAATATTTTCCATAGTCTCAAAGTCTTGTAAAGATATTAGGATCAGAGGCTCAGCGGAGCATTTTCATCCTGCTGTCCCTCAACTTGAGGGATTTAACCTGTACATTCGAAAAGCACCACATGTACTAGCACAGTTGCTGAGGGCAAACTTCTATTGCAACCTGAGGAAAGGGTTTTCTGGACTGGTGATGCCATTAAACGATATTAATATGAATTTATGCAGCTAATGGTTGTTTTCAGTCGCAAACATATGATAGATAGATTTATCCACACCCTGGCTGTAGCGAACAGTGCAAACTTTTCTCTTTAGTGCTTTATGGAAACCATGACAGAGGACAAGTCAAGACTCTCATTAATTTCTCTCTCTAACTTCTTACATATGAAAGGTATCACACACTTGCCTTGATTACACATACTAGAAGAGCAGAGGAATGGTACAGCAGCAATCCATCTGTGACCTTAAATGCATTATCTGCTATGCCTCTTTCTCCATATAGACTGCTGAGAGATCCTTATAGCTTACATTTTAATATCCCAGTCTTGCCTCAACATTTATGCCAAGCATCAGCAGACATATGCACAGAAACCTGCCTTTCCTTCCTGAACAACCTCCTTCACCATACGGATGTCAACAAACATGAGAACAGACTTATCCTACTCCCCTGACACTCTTGTTACCAAAAAAGACTTACTGCAGCCTCTCAGCACACTCTGAGAGCTATACAGCCTGCCCAGCCAAGTCCATTTTGCTTGGCACTTCTACCTCTGTGAAACTGGCATAACACTTGGTGCACAGGCACACTGCCATCCTAACACATGGGCAAGACTATACGCAGTCAAAAGGCCAACGTAGGAGCATCCAACATGTTTTACAAAGACAGAAGTCTGAGGCAAGAATGTGTCTAGCTGCTCTTGAGGTCCCATACCTATATGGGACGGAGTAGATTGTTGCTACTTCAGTTCAAAACCGAATCGATTTGTGCTTTGCCACAGTCTCAGAAGACAATCCTGAAGCCAGATTAATATTCTGTAAAAGCAGCTGGTATATAACTGGGAGGTGCACGTCCCGTTATGTGGCAGTTGTCTTCCCCTTTCAGATTTCTAAAGAAAGTCCCCTGCAGTGAGCTGCTTCTCAAATGGTTCAAAAAAATTAACACATTTCTATTCAACAGATTGAACCAGGGTGAAATGCCACATAATTTCTGGGTCTAGCCCCTCCAGTGAACTGAAGCAGTCAAGGAGAACAAAATGAAAATCCATATTTTAACAGGTATGATGTTTTCTAAACAGATGGTGATCATTTCGGAATTTCCTTTAATTGCCTTATTTTCTCTTTTTTTCCTTCACCACACCATCAGATCTCCAACCACCCAGCTGGTTGCTATTGCCTTCCAACAGCTGGCAGAGATGGCAGGGGCATGCTTGCCTGGCCAGGGCATCTCACAACACCTATGCACTCTCCACATTGCACCAGCCTTTCAAAATACTGTTGCAACCCCCTTCTGTCCATAAGGTATTTTTATTAGGAGGAGGGCACATGGATTTCATTTATTGTTAGCATGATAGGACAAAGTCATATCAATGAAACAATTATTTGCATATGAAAGCTATAAAGGATATCTACTCAGGAATCCTGGGTTTGGGTTTGGGTTTTTACTCCCCAGAGGGACATAAATTAGTCCAAGATTGCTAACTACAAAGACCAAAGACTGAAGCATTCTCAAGTCCCTTAACACTTTAAACTCTTTGTTCAATTGTCAAGAAAGATAAAGTAGTGTTGGGGGAGGTGAACTACACCAAACTTTGAAAACCAGCACAGAAACAGACATGTTGACTTGCACCGCCTTGGGTATCACTAACTTTCTATACATTATCATTTGCCAGCCAGAACATAAAAGCTGCATAACCTACCTGAGATTAAGTTCTTGGTGGGTAAACAAACCACAGCTGCTCTGTATTCAGACTGGCTGAGAGTAAGAGGATGAAGAAAAATCTAAACAATACAGTCCCTGTAAATATTTGATCTGCCAGTTATCTAATAGCAAGAGTAGCCCGGAGTCCAAATTTATTTCTTTCTGCCAATGAAGAGCTTTTGGGGTTAGAGTTTTCATGATGCCAGGGGCTTTGCTGCATAAATCCTGCCAATATGCTATTTGGCACATAACAACAATTACCTTCGGATTCTGCTTATGCACAGTGCAAGGGGATATTTACACTGTTCAAAGGCATCAGAGTCATGTTCCTCTAGTTAGATGTGGTCCTCGGTACTTACTATTATTATTCCCCTTGTTACTAGCACCCAAATTGTAAAGTACAAGGTTGGCTCATATTCAAGTGTAGAAAGACACACTGGAGACTTCACTCTTCATCTACTGTACGCAGAAGTTGTGTTGGGCCTCTTTCCCACAAATAGGATGAAATATAAAGGAAGGAAAAAGAAAAAGGATATATCCCTAACGTAAGAATTTCTTCTGTACCAGATTTCAACTCCCTGACTAAAACCAGGAAGAGAGAGGAGTGTCGGGAAGATGATTGTGAGAAGATTTGTTCCCATCACCTCGCAGTGGGGCCCTGCTGTTTATGGGCACAACTTACCAAAGTGAGCAACTCAACCAGACAGTGGCTTGCAGCTCAAGGTTATGCAAATTTCACATGTCAGCTTTTACATTAGTGATTTGCTTTGTCTCAGGTGAGCACACTTGTTTTGCTGAATAAGAACAGTAATTTCCAGAGCCTCTCCCAAAATGCCTCTGAACAATGTGCATAAGAAAAGTGAAAGCAAATCAAGGAAACCTCAATGCTTGGGCTGTCAGATCTTACGTCCTAGTGGGACCTGAAAGATCTACATGCCTGACAGTGACACTACAGGATTTTCCTGCACTGTTCAGCCATGTCGTCACAAGTTCTGCTTTGTACCTCCCTTCATTTGAAAGAAAATGCCTAAACACACACTCCACACGTTATTTGGACAATGTTACAGTATACTGTGCTCTATTCTTTAATTTTTTTGTTCTGTTTTGTTTTAATGGTTGGTTAATGGAGGAAAGGATTCCTGGCATGCTGATAGGAGATGACAAGTATACTGCAGCACCATCAGAATAAATAAAAATCAATAGGTTTTCTGCTGGTGTTGGCTGTAAAAGAGAGCAAAGCTATTTATCAAGTCTGACAAGGGGTCCAGAACTGCAGGATCATCACTGGCACCACGGCAAAAAGAAGAGGAACAAAATAAGAAATACTAAATAGGGAATCAAGATTGCTACAGCAAGATCACTGATATAAGAAGCTTGTTTCAATACATAATAGCTGAGGAGACCATGACAGGAACACCAGGAAATGCATCTTTCATTTAAGGTCCACCAGGTATTTAATTCACCAGTTCCTCATGAATTACATCTTGGATCAAATTTCAGTAGTCAATATCATTCTTATTTAACAGAAGAAAGTTGTTTCATGCACAGAGAATTTAAGTAGCTTCTGCCAGATCACCCACGGGTAGACAATGGCCGAGCTTGTGAGTGAAACTTCGTGTCTCCTGCTTCCTGTCTCTCATTTCTCATTCTTAATGTTCCCATAGTGATAGTACTATGAGATCCATTCAGATGTTTCACTAGAAAGAGCTTATTATCAGATCTGCTCCAGTGGCATCTCATGTGGGATGCTACCAAATCTTACTGCAGGATCAAGTTTAGAAGTGTATTGCTTTACGCTATGCCAACCACTACAGTATTTGCTTGAATTCAATGTTATCTGGAGCCAAACCTTCCTTCAGTTGGAGTGGACTGCTTTCCTAATCTTTATATATTCTTAGAAAAAGAAAATTAAAAAGGGAGAACACAATGTACAGAAATCCATAAAAACAACAGTGAAGCTGTGCATGGCTTTTCAAGAGAACTTGAGGAAACAGAAAGCTGGAGCAGATGCTAGAAAATCTTGAAAAGCATGAGGAAAACACAGCAATCACTGCACTGGCTACTCAACAGCTCTATAAATTCTAGTTTTAGATAGTTGCTCATACCTTTGTAAACTTCAAAATTTCTGGGATCAACTTTTCCCCTTTTGGTGACCAGCTGTTGGAGACTTTGATCAAATGAAAGGGAAATTCCTCAAGCTTAGTGAACTTCTCAGTGACACTACACTTCTGTGGAGAGAAAAGGGCAAAGTACACCTCTGTCCCCAGCCACAGCAGCTCGATGCCTCTGCGGGACATTGTGGGTCAAGCCTTACCAACATACCTTAGATTTATCTTGGGTTTTGTCCCCCAGCAGCCAGACCAAAGAGTGGATGACTTCTTGTTATTGCTAGTGCTGAAGCTGTCCTTTAGCCTAGTAGCAGAGTCTTGTATTTCTGCAATGGAAATATTGGGAACCTACACTCAACTCTCAGGCTCTCTGTGCATCTTTTATCTGAAGTGACTGCTATAGGAAGCACAAGGAGTTGCTAACATTTATTGCTCTGTCATGGCGTAATAGCTCCCAGTTCACTCACAGCACCCAGACAGACAAGTCTATGTTTGGAGCGGCACTTGGGGCTGTAGCACTCAAGGAAAACCACTCTCCAAAGCCACTTGGGAGGTTTGCAGTCTCTCCAGCATCACTGGGGAGTTTGCACAGGGGAACAAAGCCAAGGCAGACATCCAGAGTGAGTCAAGAGGAAGACTTTGGTGTGGGGTTTTGTCACAGCTCAGATCTCTGTGGCAAAGGAATCAATGTCTTAGGAGAAGAAATGAGGAATGTGTGTAGTAGTGTTTACAAATACATATAAAACAACATATCCACGTTCTTGTGCAATAAATTAATACCAAAACTAGCTTATTTGTAACTCTTTTGAGGTAGAGAGGAAGAGTTTATTATAAACAGGATGTCTCCTACATAACTCTGAATACTCTGTAGTATGACCAATAGTAGAATATAGTATTTTTATTTCCATGCTGCTGCAGAGGTTCTGAGGAAGTACTAAATATGAGAGAGTCAAAAAGTGAGATCATAATTAATGAGCATTGATTTCCTGTGAGAATTGTTAGTATGGCTTCTAAATTAAGCAACAGCAAGAGAAGCACATGGGCCAAGACTTAAGTTGCATTAACTTCAAATCCTAGGACTGTTCACATGTTTGGATAGAAAATGAAATGCAACGCTGAGGACTGCATCCATTCAAAAGAGGTTCTTAATCTCACATGGAACTATTGCAAGTGTTTCTCTATGTAGGAATGGATGGTCTTCTGGTGAAGATATGGGACAGAGGAAAAAAACGCTTTCAGAGGCACCTTCCCCACTCTTTTTTTGCCCATCTTTTCTAGATTAGGAGGACAAAGTGATCATTTCAAAGTAACCCTGAGCCCAGGCATAATTGCAACCCTTCCATAGAGTTTGGAAGGGACAGCACGGAAAAAGCTGTTTATCAGACTAAAAATAAAGATCCTAATTTTTGAACATGAGACAGCTACCAGGCCCTACTCAGCCCTCCATTTTACTTCCTATCGCTACTCATGCATTGTAGTTCCATCACCAAGCAGTGCAAAGTGAGCACTATGACTTCTCCTCCCACCTCAGTTTAATCAGCCAAGCCTTGCAAAGCCATGCTTGTCCAGCCCCAAAACACGACGTCCAGGGCCTCTGCCTGCTCACCCTCACCACTCTCTGTCAAGTCTGCCCAGCTGGTGCCAGCAGAGGTTGCTCCCCACAAATTGAGGGGAGCATGGCTTTATCTTTTGTTAGTCAGCCAGCAAAGAGCTGATGACCTGCAGCAAGGCAGATTAATTTCCGCTAGGAAAATGCAAAAGTCTCCTCTCCTGACCATCCCATGAGCAACTAATCACTTGCATATTTAAACATCCTTGCCTCGCTAAAATTTCACAATGGAGCCGGTGACAGAGCAAATGTCGGGGCCCATAACCAATGGCATTGTCAGTCGTGATTAATCAGCATCTCTGCTAGGCTGGCGGCCAATTAGAATGTACCATAATAAGGAGGTGACAGCCGGTGTTGCTAAGCGACCGCTGTCTATAGAGCTGGGAGAGCCAGACACATTTAGATGTTACTGCGGATTTCGACAGCGGCATGTCAAAACAACACAAGCGTCTGCCCAGTGGAAAATTTTACAACCCAGGACTGGGCATCAGAGTGAGGCATACTTCCCTTTCAGAGTAAAATACATAAGGGAAGAGGTGGGTTTTTTTGTTGTTGGTTTTATTTCTCCCCCTTGAAAGAAGACTGTAAGCCGTCAATCATTTATCTGTGTTTAATTAAGAGATATCGTGCCACTGGAATAGGACTTTGTTACTGGGTAATGGGTTCCCATGGCTAAGTAAATGCTGAGACATTTATAGGAAATTAGCAGCAGGTCAGCATGGAGACATTTATTTTCAGTCAGAGGTATTTATCTGGCAATGACATTCTGTTCCAGTGACTTATTTTATTATATGGAAGGATTAAAGAATCAAAGGAGGAGGGGTGGAAGGAGATGGAGAAATGAAAATAGACTGACAGCAGTTCCCATGTTAATGTGAGAGCTGCTGACTCTGCAAATCATGAAAAGCTATGTTCCAACTGGGAGCAATAACCTTTCCCATACTTTAGCTTACTCCTAACAGGGCAGGGGCGAGGAAGGTGTAAGGCTCCTTTTTGAGTTTGCTATACTTTCATGGAAAAATTGGTTTATATAAAGACAGAGAATCATATTCTCAGATGAGCTATTCTGATTTTCACCAATATATAACCTGGACCACACTATGTGTATGCTCAACTGCTTGTGCTCTTCACGTCTAAATAAACTGGCACAAAGTAGCAGTTTTTCACCTGTTCTTAATACAGAGCTACATAAAGTAGACACTTGCACGAAAGAAAACAATTATGCCTTCTAAATTAGGAAAGCAACACAATCTACATCTTACCTCTTTCAGTTTGGTATCGCTGAAGGCTGGGGTCAGGAGGCTCCGGACATACTTCCATCTGTCATCACGAAGACAAAGGATGCTATCAAGCATTGGCTTGGAAATCAAGTTTGGCTGCTATGTCAAAAGAAAACATGATTCAGTTTTAACACAAATGCAATTAGAGCTACTCGAGACTCTGGAACCTGTAAAGACTGGCCATGACTGGCATTGCATTGTTGTCCCACAATGAGAGAGGTTCAAATCAGTTCCAACACTAAGCTAAACAAGGATGAAGCTAGAGAAAACTTCTCTTTTGCTGTATGCATTTCCTCTTGGACTTGCAAAAAAGCCCTAGGCCAGTCCAGTAACTCCTTGCTCACACTGTTCTGGTTCTGCCATTCCTGATGTTCTCCTGCAGTTGCCTGTTCTCCCTTGCTGAACCCTGGCTCCTTTCCTCCCTTTCTAAGGTGACTAGCAAGAGGAACTGTCAACACTCCCTCTCTGTGTGACATGAGTGCCAACGCACCGCATGCGGGTGTCGGTGAGGGACACGATTTCTGGTGACAGCTGGTATGTCAGACTGTTACATGCATTTTAAAATTCTTCAGAAAATATGTTCATTAGAAAGCAAGTCTCAGTCCTTACTCTGTCTATAAGGAACAATCTCATGGAGTTTTGTCCAACTAAGTTGTGGTCTTGCACATTTATAGTTTCAGCGATCAGTCAAACAAAGTAGTTTAAAGCACTGCCCCTTGAAGTTCTGTATCAAGGTGACTGCTTTAGATTTGCTAAATTCTAATCCTCCCCGTCAACTAAGAAATCCCCATCCAGAGAATAGTAATATTCACCAAGGAGTAAAAGGATAAAAAAGATGAAAGAGAAAATGTATCAGAAAACAAAAGCATAATGTTTGGAAGAGGCATCAGGAGACGTCTAGCCCCATTGCAGAATCTACCACAACTTCTGTTGTTAACAGAGGATGTTTCCTAATTGATCTTGGATGCCACCTGAAAATGGAGATTCAATAATGCCCCCCACATAATGTCCTCCAGTGCTGGACTACCCTTACCATGGGAACATGTTCTCTCTTGCTGAAACTTTAGTCTTTAGTCTTTGTGCTAACACAGGCATAAAAAACAGATTATTCTCCCTCTTTACATCAGCCATAAATACAAAAGGCTAGAGCAACCACTAATTTTACTGTCATCTACCCCAAACAATACCAATATGCTCAATACATACATGTTATCTGGAGCCACTTTTTCACTCTTGTTGCTGTCCCTCTCACAGTATCACAGTATCACAGTATCACAAGGTTGGAAAGGACCTCTGAGATCATCAAGTCCAACCTATAACCTAACACTAACACCAACCATCATCTAGACCATGGCACTCAGTGCCTCATCCAGTCTCCCTTTAAACACCTCCAGGGTAGGTGACTCCACCACCTCCCTGGGCAGCCCATTCCAATGGCCAATCACCCTTTCAGTGAAGAATTTTTTCCTCATATCAAGTCTAAACTTTCCCTGACGAAGCTTAAGTCCATGCCCTCTGGTTCTGCCACTGGTCACCTGAGAGAAGAGACCAACCCCTGCCCGACTACAACCTCCTTTTAGGTAGTTGTAGAGAGCAATGAGGTCTCCCCTGAGCCTCCTCTTCTCCAGACTAAACAGCCCCAATTCCCTCAGTCGCTCCTCATAGGGCTTGTGCTCCAGCCCCCTCACCATCTTGGTTGCCCTCCTCTGAACACATTCCAGTATCCTAACATCTTTCCCATACTGAGGGGCCCAGAACTGGACACAATATTCAAGGTGAGGCCTGACCAGTGCCGAGTACAGGGGGACAATAACTTCTCTGGTCCTGCTTACTACACTATTCCTGATGCAGGCCAGGATTCCATTGGCCTTCTTGGCCACCTGGGCACACTGCTGGCTTATGTTGAGCTTCCTGTCCACCAGCACTCCCAGGTCCTTTTCTACCTGACTACTCTCTAGCCACTCTGTCCCCAGTCTGTAGCTCTGAATGGGATTGTTGTGTCCAAAATGAAGTACCCGACATTTGGACTTATTAAACATCATCCCATTAGAATCGGCCCAGCTTTCCAATCTGTCCAGGTCCCTCTGTAGGGCCATCCTACCCTCTAGCAGATCAACTCTTCCTCCCAGCTTGGTATCATCTGCAAATTTGCTGATGATGGACTCAATCCCCTCATCCAAATCGTCAATAAAGATATTAAACAGGACGGGACCCAATACCGATCCCTGGGGGACACCACTGGTGACCGGCCGCCAACTGGATGAAACACCATTTACCATCACTCTTTGGGCTCGGCCATCCAGCCAATTCCTAACCCAGCACAGAGTGCTCCCATCTAGGCCACGAGCTGCCAGCTTCCCTAGTAGTCTACTGTGGGGGACCGTGTCAAAGGCCTTACTGAAGTCCAAGTATACCACATCCACAGCCTTCCTCTCATCCACCAGGCAAGTCACATGGTCGTAAAAGGAGATCAGGTTGGTCAGGCAGGACCTACCCCTCCTAAATCCATGCTGGCTGGGCCTGATTTCTTGACCGTTCTGCAGGTGGTGCATGATTTCACCCAGGATTATCTTCTCCATGATTTTACCTGGGACCGAGGTCAGGCTGACAGGTCTGTAATTACCTGTGTCATCCTTACGGCCCTTCTTGTGGATGGGCGTCACATTGGCCATAGTCTTGTTGATTCAGGTCTTTCTCAGGCCATAGACCCTGTTACTTGACATTGTACTTCAGCCAAAGAGGGGATTTTAACATGTTCTGCAGGTCGTATTCCTCTCTATTCACCCTTAAATATTACATGCCACAGCATGACAATGTCGACTCACGTACGGGTTTAGAAGTCCGTGCAACTCTCAGACTTCTCTTCTGAATAATTACTGCCTAGGAAGTTATTCCCTAGTCTTTTTCATTAAAGTTGGTTACTCCTAAGAGTCATATATAGAACCTCATCCTTGTTTAAATGTCACCATTTTTTTTACAATTACTTCTGAAACTCATAAACACCACTTTGAATTGAAACCCTTTCTTTCATGGCTTCTTTCATCCTGAACACTTTAGTGCATTCTATATAAATTGTTACCACACTCAGTGCCATCATGTAACCCATAAACAAAAGTACAGAATCACACTTGCAAAGAAGCCACCTCTGGAATTCTCTCACTTCATGTTTCCCTTCCAACAGTGGAGTGTTCCCAAACACTTTCCAAGTCCCCTTCAATCAGTATTTCAGGTATTGTACAGTAACTCCCTTCAGGCAAACCAACCTAAAATTGCTGGGTGGGGGTGGAAGGTGTACATTTTCATAAATATCAGGCTGTACAGATGCACTCGTTTGCTTGTGAGATCTTCTGGCACCCAGGTGCCTGCCTAACTGCCTGGCGTAGCAGTGGCAGTAGAGTCCCCCACGTTATCAGTAGCAGCAGCATCTGCTTTACTGGTAAAGACCCAGACAGACCAAAGACATTTTGGCCTTCCCAATGTCATTTTGGCCTTCCCAATGCTATTTTTTGATCCCTTTCACTCTCTAACATTTTCTTTCAGTCTTTCTTTCATTATTAAAGTTTATAAACTGAAGAGTTCTTACCACCTGTTACACATCTGGATACTTTAGACTCATTTTGTGCCTCAAGACTTCTGATTTCACTGTCCGTACATGCTATTTTTTTATCCTTGTTCTTGGAAATCTGACATACTGCCCACTCTGTTAAAAATCTCCTTCTCTTCAGGGGCTATGAAAAGCTGACAATTTAGCTGCACTGGTCTTCTACTGCACTTCCATAACTTTCATCATTATTGGAAGAGTTTGCACTTAATATCTTTTCTTTAAGGAGCTGCCAGCTCTCCTTAACACCTTTTTCCTTTACACTTGCCAGAATCTCACTACACTGCATAAGCTTGTAAAATGCAGGAGCCTATTTTATATTGCAAACAGGCTAATGGGATAGTTTTACATTCTCAGCAACACCACCCAGTGCAGTAAACTAATGTCACTGAGCTGACACTACAGACCAGTTTTGAGCAAAGATGAGCTGTTTTCAAGTAGCAGTGTACACAGCAGGACATTAAGCTGAAGGAAGAGACTGACTCAGATAACTACTGTAAGATAAAGTAGAAGGGACACTTTTACTGCATACACAGACTATCCCATTTTGTGCAGCAACAAGGAAAACTTGAGACAGGTTGTCAAAGCTGAAGTGGTTTGGACTATTCTCTCAGAGTATCCTCCTTAAATAAATTATCTGTTTTCTAACTCGTCAGTTGATATCTGTTCTGAGGATCAGAAGTGCAGCTAGAGAAAACATCAGTCACTAGAGCACTGCCTCATTTGTTATAGATACTCAAAGGCATATCAGAATCAGAAGACAGAGGCTCTGGACAACTGAAAATGAGCATAATTTTTGAAGAATGTACTGTATGGTAGCCTCTGCTCCACAGTTCTTATGTGTTGTTACTAGGGAAGCCCTTTGCAATAAATCTTGACTAGACTGGCCACCAAATGTGTATTCCTTGTATCTTTGGTCTTCAGTTTCAAGCCCTGAGGCACAGATTGCAGAGCTCCTGAGGACTCACTAATGTCACTGAAATCAACAACAGGGAAAGTGCCTTGATCACACAAAATGCATTAATCCAAAAGATCAGGTCATTGAAAGAGGCCTTCGAATTTGCAAACACTCTTGGACCTATGCTTCAATTACCAGCCTTCAATCCTAACTTATAAATCGGAGATAACACATCACCTCCTCAGAACTGCTAATGATACATTAACATTTCTGAGGCACTCAGAAACTGCAGTAAAAGACCAGAATAACAATACCCGCAAGGAAATGACCATTTCTGTCTTTGAAGTAAGGTTTGAATGAGTGGGAAAAAAAATTTAAAAAAATTATAGGGCAACATTTGGAAAAGTATTTTGCATCCACTCCTAAATTGAAGGCTGCCTTAATCTGTGCACTCTATAAGACAAATCTCCTCTGGAAGACAAGGCTTCACTTAGATAATAACAAATGCAATGATATAAATCTGACTGCAATTGTCTTGAAAGCAAAATCCCTTCCTAAATCCAAACATTCACCCTAAAAATGCTCCTAATTGCATGAAGACTGTGTATAGTGCATTCACAGAGAGGGGCTCAGTTACTGAACAAAAAGCTTGTTAATGATAATGCCATAACTGCCATAACTACAATACTAACCATAGCATTGCCTTTTTACCACTCAATGTCAGTAGCGCTCCCTTAACATATAAATTTTGCAAGGCAGGAAAGACTGTTTTGTCGTAAATTATTTTACTCTGTCTCTTTAAACGGGTACACAAAAACATGTTTGTGTTTATTGGAATAGCATCAGCGTGACTGACAGTGTACAGCGGATTTCATTTATCAGGTTGTCCTTATCATTTCTGCAAACACTTTCCTTCTAATTGCATAAACTGTGCTACAGGTTCATATAGTAGGAATGAAAATGGATTTGGTATGAGAATCAGCCTGAAGTCTCTTAGTGAAAGCTGAAGTGTCACCTCTCACTGAATGGACAAAGTACTAGCTGTACCTGAGAATTCTTTAGCCTATAAAAATCACTAAAAATATTATCATGGGAGGCAGTTGCAATATTTTGAGGGAGGGGATTTTGTTTTTAGGCAAGGAAGGAGGTTGTTTTTAAGTCAAATGCAATCATCAGACTCATATTCCATCCAGCATTATCTAAATACTCTACGCTTCCTTCTCCTGTGTAATCAACCATTTCTGACCATGGTACAGTAATGCTGCATGAAAACTACTGGCAGCATGACAATCTGCTGCAGTGTACCTGCAAGTGCTACAGTCACAGACATGCCATCAGAAACAACAAATAAAATTGGTAGGATTTGCTTCAAAACAAATGCCTTAAAACACCAGTGCTTTTAAAAAAGAAAACAAAATGCTTGCAGATGAGCGGCATCTTCGCAACTGATGCAAGAATTCCCTCCCCATTAAGCTGTTCCTTAGGCTGACCCTTTAGACCCCATTATTGGCTTGTTCATCCCTCAGTCAATTTGGATTGCTGTGTATTACTAAATAATTCAGGCAAGTGACTCTTATCTGGCTCTGAGGCCAAGTGGTACAGAACACCTCCTGTCCCTGAGGTTAAATCGCTTTCCTGAAGAGAACGATCATATCCAAACTGCCTATATTTGTGGTGCATGTTTACCTCCTGAACTGTGCCCAGACCATGCCTGGGGGACAACTAATCAATACAGGACAAAACCATGCTAAGCAGCATGTCAATATGGACATCCGTAGGACCTGCTCATGCATCCTGTCCCTGTTTCATTTTGGAGTATAACTGTAGCCTTGTGTGATTCATAAATCATTTGCTCCTTTTCTGACTTTGTCACTAGCAGGCTAGACTGAACCTCTGGCATCCAGCAATGACTGCCTGGAACAGGAGAAAGTGTAGCAGCACCATGACATTCCCTCAGAAACCTGGTAAAAAAAAGAGAAACCTCCTTTAGTAGAAAAACGAGGTATGAAGGCTTGCAACCAGCAGAAGAAAGTTAATGCAGCCACGCACTCTTAAAATATCCTGAATAAGTGAATCTTCAAAGAACCTAAATGGCATCCTTAAAGACCTTTAAAAACCTACTAGCTCCAAAACCTACGAGGAGCGACTTAGGGAGTTGGGGCTGTTTAGTCTGAAGGAGAGGAGGGTCAGGGGAGACCTCATTGCTCTCTACAACTATCTAAAAGGAGGTTGTAGTCGGGCAGGGGTTGGTCTCTTCTCTCAGGTGACCAGTGACAGAACTACAGGGCATGGACTCAAGCTTCATCAGGGAAAGTTTAGACGATGTTAGGAAAAAGTTCTTCACTGAAAGGGTGATTGGTAATTGGAATGCGCTGCCCAGGGAGGGGGTGGAGTCTCAGACCCTGGAGGTGTTTAAGGGGAGACTGGATGAGGCACTGAGTGACATGGTTTAGATGATGGTGTTAGTGTTGGTGTTAGTGTTGGGTTACGGGTTGTACTCAATGATCTCGGAGGTCCTTTCCAACCTTATGATACTGTGATATTGTGATATAGACCATTCACCTCCATAGAATCAGCTGCTAATCTTCTCCACATGCTTTCACCACACAGCAAGAAATGAAACTCTAAAACAGGATCTCAGAAAATTTGTTCTCTTAAACTTAGACTCAATCATAGCCTAGTGCTAACAAAACCAATCAAAAAATACTTACTTCTGCTGGATCCAAACCACAGCACTGAAGGCCTGGTGAGATTCAGACAAGGAACTAAGTTCTAGGGCCTCCAAAATCCCAAACCCTAACAGTAAAATTCTGGCATTAGTCATACCTACCAAACACCACTTGCCATCATGTAAGCTCTCAGCTTTCTTCTAGCCTTGCAGGCTTTGCAGGATCCAGCTTTAACTGGAATCCTATGCCCACGCTTCCCTGAACTCTAGCCCTAGTCTCAACCCTTGCTAATTAGAGCCATTCTCTCCTCATACCTCCAACCTTTATTTAGCCAGGGTTAAGTCTAGCTCTGGGTTCTTCCTCCCTCGATTCTTTTCTTCTTTGGGGAAATTTTGGGGTATGTTCCCAATGCAAGGGGTCATCCTTCTCCCAACGCTCATTCATGTCATGCAGTATCTGTGATAGCTTTACAGATCTGGGCTTTCTCTCCCTGAGTGAGCTCTGGAAGTGATGAACAGGTAGCAACACTGACACATCTGTTGGTTAATTTGTTTATATCCTTATTTTTAAGGAGGGCTGCTGTCCTTCTCTTGCTAAAAGTGCACTTGTGATTACATATTGCCATCCTGTTCAAGAAATTGCATCTTTATATTGAATTTAATGGAATGAAATTCAATGAAAAAAAAAAGAGAAAGTCTGTAGCACGAAGACAGTACTCTGTTCCCATAAATCAGTCAAGAATTGTTCATAAAATCTTTTCATAAGATTACTTGTTCAGCCCCACTTGACTGACAGATCATCACTGCCAAATCAGCCAGCAGGTGGAAACAGTAAGCCCATGAACTGCTCGTATGGTATTTCAGTGGCAGTGGCATGACATTTACAGATCAACATAAAAAAGTAACATGAACACACACACACACACACACAAGATACCTTCAGGAACGCATCTTACCAAGCCCTGCAGTAAGTGGATCATGAAAGCGGGAAACCAGAAGTTGCATCCATATATTAGTTTTTAAAATTCCCTGTTAGTAAACTGATACAATATAAGACTTCAAACTTGCTTGGTGGTTTATGAGAGGAAAAGTCATGCTCAGTTTTCCCTGTATTCATGACACTCACACACACATTTTTGTAGTGGCTTCTGGTTGAATCAGGAGGGCACTGTGTTGCTTTTTTTGAAAAACAGAATTGATTTCATTTATGTCATAGACCCTTGTAGCTCATTATCATTTCCATCTAGCAGGTTCTGCTTACACAGATATTACAGCCTCACGCGTAGCACTTTTCACAAATCACCATCATATTGGAGCAAGACAACTCATTACCCAAAGATCACAGCCTTCATGAAGGATAAAGGCCTGGTACTGCCCACTGAGAACCCCTGTACTCCACTTGTGTAACACCATCTATGTAATAGCAGAGGCCATTGCTACACACAGGTGTTGTCTCTCCCAAAGTAGGCTCACTCTTCCTTTGCCTTTCCAAAACTCCACATCCAAATCCTCAAATGCCTCACACCTCTCACTGCTGCTCCCAGGTGACTGGTCAGTCCTTCCATGCCCATTAAAACTACATCCACAGATATTTCTTCATAAGCACTTTCCCCAAAACCCTCTCAGATCATAATTAATCCTGCTAATAGTCCATTACACTTTTTTCACCTCTATAAATGTCCATTTAAAACAAGTTTGGTTTTAGTATCTGTGATTTAGGAGGTGTTCTTCTCACTGCAGAGGGGAAAAAAAAAAAAATCACTAAACTCCAAAAAGCTTATGTTGCTTTGCAGTTTCATGAAAGTGTCTGCTAAGTTTTCAGTTTGATTTGAAACCAACATGCTTGTGCAGATGGGGAGAAAATATCTATGCATTATATATCTCATTAAGCTTTTAGGTATTCCTTGATCAAGATACTTCAAAAGAGTCACACAAGGTAGAACTGGTATCAGTGATTAAAGTAATTGTGTTCTACTCTACTATATAGACCAGACTATACAAAAATGCGCCTCCAAGTCCATTCTTTTATTGTCAATCAAGACATTCAGCAACTGAATAATGGCTACAGTTCATCATTACTCATTGGAAAATAGGCACAGCCAACACCAGCTTGCAAGTAAATGCTGGAGGTTTTTTCCTCTCTATGGCAAGCAGCCTGGAAACATCTGTTCTTGTCTTTCCAAACATTCTCTTAAGTCATGGTTTTATCAATAGAAACCAAAGCAAGTCATTGCAATGAGGTAAATATAACCATTCACGAATGCTAAAATAAACACATATGGCCTCCTGCAGTCTGATCCAGACTGATGCAAGTCACATATCATTCCATTTGTTGGAGTAAGCAAGATCAAAATTATGTCCACGCCTTCATCAGTTTGCATATGGTGGTCAGTTTGCATATTTGGGGTCAAAACAATTAAACCAAAGGAAAAAATATTTACTACCAATTAATTACGAGTTTCAGTATTATAAATAAAGTAAGGTTGTACTAGACAATATGTGCTCTATATGCAGTTTCTGCTGTGCTGAGAAGTAGTTTTAATCACAATGCTTAAATTTATTTTCTATCTAACTTCACTGGACTTTTTAATGTTGGATAAAGCCATGAGACTATTAAAGGCATCTCTGTTTATGCACACTTTTCCTAGAGGAAATATTGAGGACCAGAAGGTTCCTTTTACAAATTGTAAGGAGAATTTGGAGAAAAACAGTCATCAATAGCTTTTGCTAAAGAAATATTCCTATGCTTTCATTTACTGGTGTACATCGAATTGGCAAGCAATGTCCATAAGAACCTGGGCTAGATCTTTACTTTACACAGGAACATCATGTTCCATAACCTGCTCATTCAGAGACACCTCTGCAGCACCCTTGTCATAATCCTGATCCATTATGCAATTAGACATCTCAGAAGAGGTTTCACCAAAACTGAGCACAGAGCTGTCCAAGCTGCCATGACAGCAATGCAGGAAGAGTCCAACAGCTCTCTAGGGCCTTGCCACCTCACTTCTCATGGACACCATAACCCAACATGCCCCAGAAGAGAGGCCACTACAGCTGGATCAGGTATTACCCCTTTCTTTCAACTGAAAGTGAAGGAAGTCATGGTTGCAACTCCCTTTCATGCCATCACTGAGGGAACCAAACTCGCACATGGAAAACAAAGTTGCAGTTTCTTCCTGTGGATAAATATGGGAAGAAAATGTAGGAAATGAGAATAATGAAGAAGGATAGAGCTATCACAACAGCAGTATAGGCTAGGAGAAGGTGCAGGGAGGGATAGTCCTAAACTCTCTTGTCCTTTGAAGGAATACTTATAAGTGAACTGAAACTGAAACTTTCATTCTCCTTGTACAAAGGGCTTCAGTCCCTGTTTCTCTCCAAGGTCTGTTTATACAAAGCTATCATTAGATAAAGATACATGAATAATATTTTGCAATAGTATCTGAAACCTTGGCCTCCATGATCAGCAATATTTTGTAGTAGTATCTCAAACCTTGGTCTCCCTGATCCAGACCACTGCCCTATCAGACTGCAGAGATTCACCAACTTCTCTACCATGAACACCACAAACTGCACGGCACGTGGAGTAGCTTCAACACATAAGGCTGCAAATGCATCCTCCCCAAGAATCACCTACAGGTTGCTAGGTAAGACACTTTCCAGAGATATGAGATAGGTCCTTCGGAATAATTTCCAGCAGAAAAACCCATGAAAGCCTTTCTTTTACACTCTGGGCAGTTCCCCTTATCACTGGAAACTGTATTGAAAAGGTCCAGTTCTACCTCCTTCTCTTGTGACTCAAAGGAACGTTTGCTGCTGCTGCTGCTAAATTTTCTTCAGAACCTGAACTACCAGCCAGTTTCAGAGGGACCTGTGAGGTATATCTCCTCTTGAAACATCGTATTCACGGGTCCCCTAGGCAGGACATGAGGTAGATCTCTAAACTGTTAAGCACTGTGGCACCAAAGGGCTTTTGATGATATTTAGAAAAAAAAAAAAATTCAGGTGCCTAAGAAACTTCAGTGTTGAAATCACCAGCTCCAAGGGACTGAAGATGTTTCCAAACACTAGGTATGGCTGAGCAAGAGTTTTTAATCTGTATTTTCAAATTACGCTCCCCAAATGGGGGTTAAATCCTTCAGACTTTCGATTAGTAGCAGAGGCAGGCTAGTCAGTTGACAGGGAGTCTAACCAATGGCTTAGTTTAAAAATATTACTTGTATGCAAAATTTTTCTTCAGAAGAGAGTATATTTTAAAAATGTCACTTTTTTTTGTATTTCATATTTTACTGAAAATTTTGGGCTGAGCTCTTTCACTCAGATGTTGTAATACAGAAATAAAATTATAAACAGGTCACTTGAGCTTAAAATCTCAAAGTCGTGAGAAACACTAGAAGTAAACAAGTGAGTAAGTAGTAAACTATGACCGAAAGCTGAGAGTCCTTAAGGGTTTCTATCAGTCTACCAATTGCCCATGTAGCACCTAAAAGTTGTTGCCTAATATCCCATTTCCTGTGTGACAACACACTGATAAACAAAATATACTTCACTAATTTGAAAGAGAACACTTGGAACCAGTACTTCAGAACAATTATCTCCATATACATGTGAAACAACTCAAGGCAAAAGAATTTCACCTTTTTTCCTCCACAATGCCAAAATGAAAATTTGGAACCAACATCAAATAAAGCAAAGAAAAGCAAAGCTTGCTCCTGAACACTCCTCACGATATTCAAAAATGCAAATGAGTTCAAGATGCTATTTAAATCAAACTACTGGAATAAAAAGGCTATTAAAAATGAAAAACATTGATGTAAACTCCAGCTCAGGAAGTCAGCCATGAACAGTCAGATGTTAGTGGGCTATTCTATAGGAAATATCACTCTGCACTTGCCCTGTTCTTCAGCTCTTACTCTACTGCTAGTCAGAGACAGTGCACTCCCTGGCAAAATATGTCTCTTCTTATGTTAGTTTTCCTTTGAAAAGTCATTCAGAAAGAAAACTCCAGGTCAGTTGGAGCACAACAAGCTGTCAACAAATCACATTTGCAATATCCGCTTAACTGAAGAATTTGAATTCCCTGCCTGTTACTTCACAATTGTTTCTAATTACATTAAGTGTACATTTACACATCAGGGAAAAAAACAAACTTTGTGTATTAAGATCTCCACATCTATCTGTCAAAACACTAATGCATTTTTCTGATAGTAGTACCTGCTTTCATTCCTCATTTATTCGTCCCTCAAGAAGTGCTAGGCTATAAAACTTGGTAAGTGGTTGAATCGCACACTTTCAGAATTTCATCTTGCAAGACCTCCTATTTGTGGTTATTTGTCTGGTTTCAATCAAGTGAAAAAAAATCATAATTTATCAAAGCATGTCAAAACATGATTATAATGCTTAAATAGTGTTTGTTTATTTGACTCAGAAATTAATTTGAGCACATCAAGAGTTGAGTGTTTGTCGTAAGATAATTTCAACATTAACAAAGTCCTATTGCATACAGATAATATTATAGGACTTATCATGAGTTCCCTGGAGCTCACAATTTCAGTAAAACATCCTCACTTCCCAAACAACCTGTAACCAGACTTTTCCTCACATTGCTCTTATTTGATTTCTTCAAGGAGATCAGCTAAAATGTTCCTTTGAGTATCCGCAAGTCAATGGGGAACTTGAATGGAAGTTCCCATAGTCCTAACTGCTGGGACTTTCCATGTGAAGAAGAAAAAGAGGCCTCACTCTCTAGAAGACCACACATCAGTGAAAATTACCAGTGTGCACATCACATTTTTGATTGTGTGCACCTAGCACTTTTGCAAGTTACTGGTATCCGCACTTCCAAGCCCAGCTTTACTGATGGGTGGGAGAAGGGAAAAGGAAGGAGTTTTAGCTTCCAGACATCAGTGAGGGACACTGCAGTACACACTCCCACATCCAACAGCCTGATAAACAAAAGGGACCTTAAAACTGAAAAAAAAAAAAAAACCACTCTGCAACATGTCTAAAACCCTGCTGAAATTTTTACTTAGTATAAATCTTAATCCTGGGACTCACTTAAGCTCTTACAGCCAAAGCTGAATGTGTGCTGTCAATATAATATGAAAGCTGCCATGAGCACCAAGAGAAGAGCTGAAAGTAGTGAGGAAATCAGAGCTGCCCCACTTGACCACTGAGGAGGGAAAAACCAAGGCTGCATCATCCAGCAGCTGGGGCATCCAGAGAACATTTAATCTGATGTGATGAAACACCAGTTAGAAAGTGGGTTTTCCCTCTAAAAACTCAAATCAAACATTAAAATAAAACCAGAGCTGAACAGAGAAGCTTAAATAAAGCTCCAAAGATGAGAGGAACTGGACATAATGCAAAATCAATATGCCTTTTCCTAGCTGTCTGGAATTAAAAAACGGAGAATATCTCTAACAAAATATCTTGTTATATAGGTTTTTGGAACAAAATAACTTTACTTTGCAAATTGAAACAACTTTGGCTTTGCAACAAAACAAGTTTGACTTTAACTTTACATTTACATTGTAATTAGCTTTTTATTTTAATTTCAGCTTTTGACTTCTCAAAATCAGCCAGAACATGAAACACATTTCCTAGTCACATCTCAGAAAACATTAAGGGCCATGTAAGTTTGTGGGTTTTTTAATTCTTGATGCTGGTAATACAGCATAAAATAAATTCCTACTGCAGTCAATTAAGATGGTATTAGGAAGAAACCAAGAGAGCAAAATAAAACACTAAAAGGTCTGAATGCAGTCTTTGTATCCTAAAGCATATGCAAAAAATGGATCCAATTCTTTAGTTACATTGCCCTATAATATTTTTCCCTATGCTTTCTCTATTTGATTTTGCAAATGTAAACATTTAAAAAGAAAACAATGTCCTGAAATCATTTACTATTATATATTAAAAAAAATTCTTTCACGTGAAATGAATCAGTCACAAACTCAGGATTCTCAGCCTTTAGAAGTAAAGCTCACGTGACAGCTTGTAGAAGAAGTCAGTGATCTGCAGAGCCCTGTCATCAGGGAATGATACTAGGAATTGAGTTTCTTTGGTCTTTAATAATTTGTGTTGAGTCTGTGTTTACTGAGATCCTGCAGGGGCTTATAAACTTAAGCAGTTTGGTCAGATTTTCAAAGTGTTTTTTTTATATCCAGCCCTTACACTAGACAGATCAAAGCCAAAGTCAAAGAAAATGACTTTAGGTTTATTTTTCCCCACAACAGATAAATAACCCCATCTTTTCCCTAGGCTGCTTCTCTGAAATAGCAAGACCATTTTGCCTGAAAAATTTGAACCGGAAAATATTAATTGAAGCCGTTAAAGTTTGATAAACCACTAAAAGGTAAACATTATCATGGAACATACTGGGCAACTTTAATTATAGATATCACCATTTCCTCTGCTACAATACAGCTTCTTTGGAACTGATGAAATACCAGTACAGTCCTGACGACATTAAAACATGACTGAAGGTCAATGACTGGTTAAACTGGAATGTTTCTGAGCCATTGTTAAATTATTCAGAATTATTTTAGGAAAGCTGCATAAAAAGTGCACGAGTGCAGTTTTAGCTTCATCTAAATGCGCATACTGAAAATGGAAAAGGAAATGGGGAAACTGTCCTTCGTAATTGCCTTGAAAAGGGAAAAAAAGAGTATCTTCTGTATCTTCAACTTACAATTAATCTAGCAGTGGAGAACAGTGCAAGATAGTTCTTGGGTTTTACTACTGATTTCCCCAAACCCTTTTCTGCAAGAGCAAGCGTGAAAGGAAAAGAAGAATGGGACAGTATTTCAGTAAAGAATGTAGATATTTTAGTTTCTATTGCTTAACACCAGTGAGAGGAGACTGGCAGGAGTAAATAATTAACAATGATCTACAATCCTTTTCTTTTGCCGCAGGATAGCCGTTTCCTGATCTCTGTATAAATCTGTTGCTGTGTATGTGCCTGTGTGGCTAAACGGAGCCTCCCTTGGCCATCACCAAGCCTTCAGAAACAGGTGAATCAACATGAAAATAAGCAGTGGCCAAGCACGCTCAGAGTAGGGAGCACTTGATACACTGGAGACCTGGGAGCATCTTACACCTCTCTCCTCTTTTTTTTTTCTCTTTTAAGTGTGGTGAATTTTACACTGGTGAAAAGTCAGCAGCACTGGCAAATGCTCCGCAACTTTCATAACACACTGCATAACACACCTGCACAACACACTGCAGCATGTTCCCTTCCTAATATTCAGACTAGCCAACCATTCCCTATCAACTATTTACAACAAATGGCACCAAGATATGTGGTTGCTGTATAAACAAAGAATAATTCTCACTGGAGGCTAAAATAAGACTTGCCGGCTCATTTTTCCCTTATGATCTGTAAGATTTATAGTTGCAATACACTGTCAGCAGTAAGGAGCGCACTGTCTCTAAACATCTTTTCCCATGAAGGTTTTACTCTTGCAAGAATGAACATTACGTAGTGTACAATCGTAAGCAAAAAAAATCAGGATGGCAAAAATTTTTTGCTTAGGACAAATCTACTGGAGTTAATTCCTAAGTAGTTTTTGTAAAGATCAAAAGACAACTTTCCAGGTTCTGGTCAGAGAATCACTACAAAAACAGCTATGTCAATTGAAGATGGTACTAAAGATGCTACTACTCCATCAGATGCTTGCCACCCCCTATATATTGGAGGTTACCACCATTGAAATGGAGCTGGTGGAGAACCCTGTGTGAGTACTCACTTTCTGCTTCTGTGCCAAGGGAACCTGCTAGTTTTGAAAAAGTCCTCATTGATACATAAACTAAGATGGATTATCTTCTGAGCTGAATCAGACGAGGAATGCTCACATGATCCATTCTGTAGGTCTTCATGTGGGAATGGTAAGACTAGCTAAGACATCTTAACAAAAGGTTGTTAGCATTGTGCTGGATAAGAGTACTACCAAAAAACCAAACCAAAACAAAACCAAAAAAAACCTACACAAAAAAAACCCCATAAAAGCAAGTAACTGGATTAAGCTGTCTGAATGAATGACTAAGGAGAGAAATGTTACCACTGTTTTTGAGACGGCACTACTTTTCATAGAATCAAAGAATCACCCAAGCTGGAAGGGACCCAAAAGGGTCATTGAGTCCAACTGCTATCCCTACACAGGACACTCCCAACATTCACATCATGTGACTGAGGGCATTGTCCAAATGCTTCTTGAATACTGGCAGACTCGGTGCCATGACTGCTTCCCTAGGGAGCTGTTTCAGTGTTCCACCACCCTCTGGGTAAAGAACCTCTTCCTAATATCCAATCTAAAGCTCCCCTGGAATATCTTCCTGGCATTATTTTAGAAGACTTAAAATGAAGATCAGGGGCTTGCAAGGATTAGTATAATACTGTGCATCACATTAACTCTCACTGAAGAGAAACAAACTTCACTTGCACATACGCAAGTCCACAAATATATAACTCCCACCACATTTGAAACAAAAAGCTATTATGCTAGTTTTTGATTTCTGGCCACTTTCGAAAGAAGACACTCAGCTAGGCTACACAGATCTTAGGCATGATGCACGACAACCATTCAAACTACACATATCTCTGTGTCACATTTTCTCCAATGCTCAGTGCTGAAATTCTAGGCTTCTGGGTAAGTACATGTAAATAATTTCTCTGTGCTGTGAAACATTACTTGCATATACCAGAACAAGTTGCTCTACCATCAGACATTCTAAAAAAGGTCTTTTTGTTCATAAGCAGGTGACTTATCTCCAAATGTAGATAAAGACATGAAAACAAAGCGAAGTACTTGGTCTGAACCCTGATTGCTCAATTATATAAAAAGGTCAACTTTAAAGTTGTGATCTGAGCCTATATCAATTCTGGAGCAATTTACAAACTAATTAAGTTTTCTCCTAACAAAAGCAGACTTGGAAAGGCAGAAATCAAAGTACATTTTGCACTACTATACGTCAAGAACAGGGACAAGGGAGAAAACTGTAAACAAAACAAGCAATCCACTACTGACAAATAACAGTTCCAAGAAGTCAGAAATGATAGGCTGTTGAAAACCTGTGCTATTAGACTAAGTAAGCTTCAGAAAAAATATCCCCACAGCATATGTACAAAGAAGTAGGATAAGTTGAACTTGTCTTTAAAAACAACAAATCAACAGAAATCGAAGGTCAAGACCAGCAAAGACCAGCACGAACTGCACCTCCACTCCACATGTATCACACCTTCTCACAACACAGTCAGCTAAGGACAGGATTAGATAAGATTAGGTATTTAAACAGCAATAAAATGTGTTCTTTGAATAAGGACCAGAATCCTGGGAGTAGATAATCCTTTCCTGCCTGTATGTGTTTTTTGTCTTCAGTGTTGCAGTATTAAAAAAAAAAAAAGTGCTGCAAACCCAGTAAATAAATAGCCAATGTTAGTTTGATGAAAGATTGGCTTAGAAGACTGCTTTTGGCCTGAATAGAAAGATATGCTTTCATCCTGTGTTGACTATACTCATACGTTTACCTAACATAATTGGATGTAGTTAATATTGCAGGAGCCTTCAAGCAGCGCACATTTCCCTCATTAGTGGGTTTAAAGCCTTAATGATATCTCCTGTGCTGCAGAAAAGCCCAATGTAGGCTTTAAAAGTGATTGGCAAGTTTCAACAGGAGAAAAAAAATGGGGGAAGGGAACAGCAAAACCTAATAAAACTCCGATCTCGTTTTCTTCAGTCATTTAGAAAAGGAAACTTTGCAGAATGTTAGAAAAAAAGGATAAAAATAAAGGTGAGCATAAACAAGCTAAAAAAGATAATTTCAAAAGTTGAACTTACAGTAACTCAAAGAAGCATGTGAAAGAAACAGGGAGTGGGTAGAAAGAGGGATCCTCCCTTAACATACCTGCAACACACTAAGACACATAATTAGTCCTACACAAATTTATTCTGACATAAACAAGAGGATACACACAGGATATTGTCAAATCAGCATCTTCCTACACCTGCAGCAAACCCACCTTTTTGTAGTTTCACTACGCAGTGTTACCCCTCCACCTCCCTTTTAAGTCTCAATAGAGTCGGCAAGGAAGTCTTGCAGCTAAGAAACAGAATGTCACAATATACCATTAACTAAGTACATGCAAAGGGTTTGGGGTTTTGTTGTTTGTTTGTTTTGTTGTTTGTTATTGACTGATTTTGACCATTTTCCAGGAACAGAAATTTCACAGGATGGTTTAGTTTCAAAAGAAGCGTAATTACCTACAGTTGTATTCAGTATTTCTTAACTGCCTTGAACAATCAGTGAAAGGGAGATTTGCACACATTATCAGCCACTATCATTAGTGCTGCAAAGTAGTAATCCTTCTGGTGTTCTGGTGTCTACCTAGGAGCAGGTATTGAACCAATGATGGTTGCAGTATAATAGCACAAAGAAAACATCTCCACAGCCCTAGTCACTTCTCGGTGCCAGATTGTCCTTGTGTTTGTATTCCCCCATGGTTTTTCTAACCATGTTTATACATCTAGGCACGAAGAGTGGAGAATTAAAAATGTAAATTTCATCACCATGCAGCCTTCACAGGGGAAGAGGTAGCAGGATACCATGGTGATGGCAGTACTGCAGCCCATTAATTAACCAGAGAAAGACTCAGGGATAGATTCACATCCTTCGACCCATGCTGAAAAACAACTCACTTCATAATAAATCCTGTAAAAGATAGGATGACTGCATCTCAACATCAACTGTGGTCTCAAATTACTGATTCACCGTGTCTTGGTGGGGGGTGATGGAAGAGGAAGTTTGTTTTCAAGACTCCTAGCCTCCTTCCAGGCAATTGCATTGCTTTTACATTGCCAAGCTTTACGGTCCATAGCATCAAAAAACAGACAACCCAGGTCTAGAAAAGAGAAAGAGTGGAAAGTTTGCATTTTTTTATTTCATCTGTGTGTAACATATCTGTTTCCACCATTACTGCTAACCCTTCATACAGGAGGAATCAGCCAGTTTTATGCGCTGTCTTACCTATGACAAATATTAGTGTTTGCTTACTCAATTAGAGATTCATAAATCTTAACCAAACAAATCCACATGGCCTACCTGGACAACAATATATTACCCAGTTAAAATAGCAGTCTCACAGGAAGTGTGGCTTTTTCCAAGCCCAATTATGATCTGACCACCACTGCTGGGGATATGCTGACATCTCTCAGGGCAGCTCCCTCCAGCCACGACAACACCGCAAACCTTCCTCGAACAAACCATCTAAGGAACGTCTCAAAGAAAACAAAATGTTCATTAGAGGTTTTCATCTTTTAACAGAGGATCTTTTCAAGTCAGTCAATCAGACCATCCTTAAACTAACTTGACTTAACCACAGTTAGTGTTTTTAGATTGCTTGCTCGTAAGCCGTTTTGGGGCACTCCAAACCATTACTGCTATCTTCCTAAACTTTCAGACACTCATCTTTATAATATACTTAAATGTGTTAGAAGAGATAATGTAAGGCGTGGAAAAATAAAGACCCCTATTTAAGGCAATGTCCCCGTTGTGGGTAGACTATTAATAAATATGCTTAGGTACATACACACTTGCAGCCCACTGAATTAAATGAGACATAAGAACGTGCATAGAAGCAAGTAAATGCTAACATCCTTTTCTGAATCGTAGTCAGCAGAAGAATGTGCCAGGTGTTCGAGGTAGGTACAAATGAGCTTTATCACCTTGCAGGATAGAGATTTCACTTGGTTTCCTGATTTGAATTAGAATTACAAATAAAAATGTCAAACTTAAAAGAAGATAATCCTCAAAATACATTAATTGAATCTGTTAATATTAACCTTACCACTTTAGTTTTCTCTTAAATACTTCAAAATAGAAAGGAATTTAAAAGGAAAAAAATAGCTTTTCAATAAAACTTTTCCCTCTACATTTCTGAAGCTTCTTTTAAGAACAAACAAAAAATACCTCCCAACACAACTACTTAAATTAACAGATAAACCAAATCTCAACACTTGCCATCAGTTCTGAAACACTAATATTCACTAACAATAATATTCAGCTGGAAATTCCCAACATACTCGTTTACATTTGTTAAGGTGACAAGGCACTTCCTAAATTATTTGCCCTTTTGAACACAGGAATTTCGCAGTAAAGCCAAAACCTGAGCTCAGAGCTCCTAAATACCAATCTAGAGCCCTAATCACAAAACCAGACTTCATCTCATTGGGATTCAAAGGATCAGGTAATTTTCCGAACATGACCTACCAATATGTCAAGTGTTTCTTCAAGGCTAACTGAAGCCAAAGTCTGATTAATTTTCCAGTCAATAGCAGTGATCATTTGACAACATTAGTTTTGTGCGATTAGCCACAGCATACGGGGAATAAGGGGCAATTCATTGTGTGTGCATAAAAAAGACATACACAGTTTGAAAGAAATGACCCTCTCAATATTTATTATTTTAATTTTAAAGTGTCTATTGCAAGCATATGCACTGCTACTTTAAAACATTTAAACAATACCAGATTTAATTGCTCAGAAAAATTAACCAGCAAGCTCTGAAAGCAAATAGAGGAATGAAGAAAAGTAATCTAGAATTAAGAGCTATTTTACCAGGTAAAGAAGAGGGTAAAATAATTACACACACAGTGACCAAGCAAGAAAAGTATTCTCATGTCTATAAGACTGCCATGGAGGCACATTGCAGAAAGAAAACAGATACATTATTATGGTTGTTGAGCCTAGGAGCTGCTGCTTTGGTACAGCCCAGTGAGAACCATCAGGTCTAAACAAGGATAAGAGTTCCTGCTCAGCTCCGTGGCAGAGATTGAGACCAGAAAATCTCTCAGGCATCTAGGTTCACGTGGCCCACAAACATGTAGTCAAACAAATTCATATCACAGTATCACAGTATCACAGTATCACAGTATCACAAGGTTGGAAAGGACCTCTGAGATCATCAAGTCCAACCTATAACCTAACACTAACACCAACACTAACACCAACCATCATCTAAACCATGGCACTCAGTGCCTCATCCAGTCTCCCTTTAAACACCTCCAGGGTCGGTGATTCCACCACCTCCCTGGGCAGCCCATTCCAGTGACCAGTCACCCTTTCAGTGAAGAATTTTTTCCTCACATCAAGCCTAAACTTTCCCTGACGAAGCTTAAGTCCATGCCCTCTGGTTCTGCCACTGGTCACCTGAGAGAAGAGACCAACCCCTGCCCGACTACAACCTCCTTTTAGGTAGTTGTAGAGAGCAATGAGGTCTCCCCTGAGCCTCCTCCAGACTAAATAGCCCCAGTTCCCTCAGTCGCTCCTCATAAGGCTTGTGCTCCAGCCCCTTCACCATCTTCATTGCCCTCCTCTGAACACATTCCAGTATCCTAACATCTTTCCCAAATTGGGGGGCCCAGAACTGGACACAGTATTCAAGGTGAGGCCTGACCAGTGCCGAGTACAGGGGGACGATAACTTCTCTGGTCCTGCTTACTACACTATTCCTGATGCAGGCCAGGATGCCATTGGCCTTCTTGGCCACCTGGGCACACTGCTGGCTCATGTTGAGCTTCCTGTCCACCAGCACTCGCAGGTCCTTTTCTGCCTGACTACTCTCCAGCCACTCCGTCCCCAGTCTGTAGCTCTGCATGGGATTGTTGTGTCCAAAATGAAGTACCCGACATTTGGACTTATTAAACATCATCCCATTAGAATCAGCCCAGCTCTCCAATCTGTCCAGGTCCCTCTGTAGGGCCATCCTACCCTCTAACAGATCAACCCTTCCTCCCAGCTTGGTATCATCTGCAAATTTGCTGATGATGGACTCAATCCCCTCATCCAAATCGTCAATAAAGATATTAAACAGGACGGGACCCAATACCGATCCCTGGGGGACACCACTGGTGACCGGCCGCCAACTGGATGAATCACCATTCACCATCACTCTTTGGGCTCGGCCGTCCAGCCAATTCCTAACCCAGCACAGAGTGCTCCCATCTAGGCCACGGGCTGCCAGCTTCCCTAGGAGTCTACTGTGGGAGACAGTGTCAAAGGCCTTACTGAAGTCCAGGTATACCACATCCACAGCCTTCCTCTCATCCACCAGGCGAGTCACATGGTCGTAAAAGGAGATCAGGTTGGTCAGGCAGGACCTACCCCTCCTAAATCCATGCTGGCTGGACCTGATTTCTTGACCGTTCTGCAGGTGGCGCATGATTTCACCCAGGATTATCTTCTCCATGATTTTACCTGGGACCGAGGTCAGGCTGACAGGTCTGTAATTACCTGGATCATCCTTACGGCCCTTCTTATGGATGGGCGTCACATTGGCCAACTTCCAGTCTTCCGGGACCTCTCCAGTGAGCCAGGACTGCAGGTAAGTGCTGTACACCCAAATGCATTCCCTGTCAGCACAATTCCCTTTCTATAATTATACCTTACCAGCCAAGATTTCAAACAAAAACTATGATGTAGCAGCTGTAGAAAATTCCTAGGCAAAAAAAGTAAATCTTAATAAATTCACTGCTTGGACACCTTTTCACTTATCCTCGTAAGGCACAGAATGACTTTCGGAAGCACTGAATTTTCTCAGCGCAATAAACTGAGCCTTATTGTAGATGTGGCAGGATTGACACTTACTTGAATTTGACCTACAAAGGGAAGGAGTGAGGAGAGAACATGACAGCCCTGTATCACAAAGAACTGGATGTTCAAGGCATGGCCTGCCATCAGGTGTGATGGCTTTGATGCATCAGGAACTGAAATGTCATCACAGCACGTACAAAGAGGCCCATTTTATGGAGTTTCCACGATAGGACATGGCACAACTGATATTCGCAAGACTCTAGTGAGGACTAGAGATTCAACATCTCTTCAAATCACAAAGAGACCCCAAAACAAATATATGTGCATCTGTATGCATCCATAAATAGATACAAATATGCACACATGCACGTATGCTGGTGTAACAACTAATCCTGAGACAAGTTAGGTCCAGAAGTTTTATGCAGATCACCTTCTATGCGAATCCAACAAAAAAACAAGATGAAACAAGATGAAGAGTAGGAAAATGAAGAAACATATCTAAAAAGACTGAGGCAGTGAACAAACTTAAAGCACATTCCTTCCCTCTTCTACCACAAAAACTCAATTGTTTTTAAAACTAAATACCACAATTACATTAGCACACACTGGAATATCACTTGTGTACTAAACCATCCCACTGAAGTAATTTTAAAGGGCAGAAAAAAATTAAGATCTCATAATATATATTTCACCATTTTTTTTTCCTTTGTTTGAATCATTTCCCAAATACTGACTTATTCCCTGTCATACTGCGTGTCACTACCACTTTAAACCAAACGCCCATGCCAAGGTGAGCCTCCAACAAACATGACTCATCACCTGTTTACAAACTGAGTTCACCAAATTTTGCAACAACAATCGGGAAATAAACCAAGAAATTCACATGAAAGGATGATGATGGTGGCATTGACATAATCAGATTATTTTAAACATCCTAGGATGTTTAATTTGAAGAAAAGAAGCATTTGTAAACTGAAGAACCATGGGTACCGGGTCAGCATGTACATGCGTCTTTTGGCAAGAGCACACAACTCTTCATTCCTTAACTATTTTTATATGACGCCCCTACAAATGAATATTAGTGGGTCGATTTTCCAAAACAAAACCCAAATTTGTGAGAGAGGGACTGAAGAAACCGCCCATGGATTTAGATAGACAACTGAATTACCACTGTTTACTGAATGACAGCACATCAACAGGGCTGATGTGTGCAGACAATGCCAGTACTCTGAAAACCAAGGCAGGATGAACCAAATAAGATCTTACCCAAGACACACAAGTGACCCTTTACTGGCAAAAACATATGAACACACACACAAAGACACAGAGAGCCAGTTCGTAAGGCACCACATTGACCTGTTTGAAGCCAGTTATGCATGCCAGTCCCACTCTGGAAACAGATAATCACTGTCAGTGGGTGTGGGGTTGTCTGAAGTTAATGGAAATAGGCTGGTTTATTGTGGCTAAGGGACTGACCCAAAATTCAGAGAACTACACGATGGCTGGTGTTGGAAGGGACCTCTGGAGTGCATCTTATATCAAATTTGGACAGACTTTTTGACAGACCAAGACACACAAGCACTTTTCTTGCCAGTACTGTGCCCCCTAATAAGAGACCAGAAGGAATTGCTGAGGCAGGGATAGGGCAGCTGTCCGAAATCACAGCTAGACAAAATGCATAGAACAGGCTCCTTCCTACTTGGTGGCTGTATTTTATTCATTTAATGCTACACGTAGGACTGAAGCTTTGCAGATTTAACAAAACAAAGCTGAAGCCAACAGGTCTAACAGGTAAATTCTACACATGAAAAGAATAATCATGTCTTACACACATGAACTAGGAGAGGGAGAAGGGGAAGAATAGACAAGAAAAGAAAAGAAGTTCAGGCAACTTGTTTTGCCTTTGAGGGGGATACAAGGAATTTTACTGTTATGTTATACCAACTTCCTCACTACCTTTTTTGTCGTTACTTTTACTACTTCATTGTTATTTGTTGTTAATCCATTGTTACTTTTTCCACTGTAACAGCAAGGCTCCAGATGAGAGAACAGTGATGTTTTCTTCCAGCTATTGGAATTGGTGTAGATTTATGTATTTTAAAAAGTCACCCTCCTCCAGCTGTTTGGCATGCAGATTTAAGGATCTGATCTGGAACAGCTATGAGTTTCCACTTGTGACAGCCACATGAATCCTGGCAGAGCACTGACTCCAGCAGCTTGGCAAACCCTTGGCTAGCCAGTACTTAACTTTGTCTTAGGGCTCACTGATACCCATTTTTAACAAGTAGTTTGGCCTACAACTTCTGAGTCATTTAAATAACATACCAGGTAATATCTCTCTCCGTGTTGCTCCATCTTAACACTCTACTCCTACCTTTTTAAAAGTACACTTTAATGATTCTCAAGTATAAGTTCAAAAACTAAATTTTTAGTGCTGAAATTAAAAACGATCTGAAAACAGATTATGTACCATTAGCCTTCTTGGCAGAATACAACAAACATTGTAAACCCATCTCACATACAACACAGTCATACAGCTAAAAATGGTCTTAGTGCTCTTAAAAGAAAACTTCTATTCATGAGACAACTTAGCATAGTTGTGAGAAAAAGGTATCATTTACTGCAGCACAGCCCTGTCTAGAATGCTACTGAGGTTTCCACGGTTAACCTAAATTGAAATCAATTCCATAGTTTTTGGCAGAAGGTCTATAAGCTAATTTTCATCTCTTCTTCTTCAACTATAATTAAAAACACAGGGAAAAGGCTTCATATGTCTCAAGTATCAAGGTACATTACAGTAGACATTTTTGTTTTTAAATAGTACAATGCTTACCTTAATCAAGTCAAGTGGGAAACTATAACATCAGTATTGCCTGTGATTATACTGTTAACAATAAATACACTCCATGCTTAGAGGAAAATAACACTCTGCATGCTAGACTTGTTTGCTTTTTCTAAAAGGAAGTGAACCTGAATGCAGAATTGACCTGCAGACATCATACTCTTCTGTCACAAGAAATACTGATTAATAATTCAGAAACAAAAAAAAACAGAATATTTGAATTATATTTATCATAAAGATGTGAAATTTATAACATCAAAGGCAAACATAATTGCATTAGGCAAAGAGGAGTTTGGCTTCTGAACACATGCAGCATCTACTTTGTCCATATGATGAGCGAGCAGATGTGAGAAGTGTACAAGGGGTTCAGGTCTCTCTGAATGTGGAGACAGGACATAAGATGCTTTCGAAAGAGACCTCTTAGCAAATTTAAACCACCCTGATTCCATAAAGTTCTTCTGAAGACTTCCTAGCAAGAAACTAGCAAGTGCACAATCCCAGATTAAGGTCATTCTTCTTATGAGCACCCAAAGGGATGACATCACATTATAGACAGTTTTAATAAAAACTTGGAGTTTACTGAATCATCATCTTATCTGCTTCCATCTGTCAATTACATTCTCTGTTTGCAACCCTTCACAAGTTCAATTTCCCATTGCCTCTCACTCCAATAAATATATTTTAAGATTAATTGAAAAAGCAGTAACCTAAACATGGAATATAAACTTTTTCAGCACTTCGCTTTTAGAATTAGTCCGGCATATCCTGCAACTTAGTGACACCTTGTTAACATATGATTGCCTAACACTGTTACAGAATGTGGTGAATAATTTCTCTTTGTGGAATTTTGCGTTAGATAACTCACATTTCACCTCTGGTGGATGAAGTACAAATCTTTATTTTGCACTGGCAAGGGGGAGCATGGTGGATTTTCCCTAGGCCTGTTCAAACCCACCAGTCTCACCCTTAAAAATTCACACTCTTAAGCTAAAAACAGTGCTTTGGGTTGCAATAAGAAATGTATACCATGTCTGTACTGAAAGATATTAGCCTAGCTTTGTGAACAGAACTAACTCCAAAACCAATTCTATAACTATTCATCAGCAGATCTTTGGGGGAAGGAACAGGTAAAATAAGGTAGGGGGATCTATTTTGCATTTTGAATTCTCCACTAGCAAATATAAATCCTCACTTAAAGTAAAGGAACTTGCTCGGAGTAATTTTAAGATATATAAATATACACAACACTACTAAAAGTCTTAAAATTACATTTATTCAGTCAATACGAAAAGAAATATTTCTATTACTTCAAAAGTGCTTTTCTCACTCTCACTTTTCAACTATTATTCACATACACCTAAAATCACATACGAATAAATTCCACTGGCCTTTATTACATATCATGAAGGTTTTTTTTTTATTTCCATATACAATCCTTTGTGTACAGGATAGCTGAATAACAACACTCAAAGACTTCAGCTAAGTCAGAAGACCATGGTATAAACAGATGAAAGCATATAAGATGAAGTAAGTTCATTTGAATTAGATTTATGGACATTAAGCAAGCTAGAAATAGCAGTAGTGCACAGGGGGGAAACTTGATTTTGTTAGAGAGAAGTAGGAGTTAAATTTTCTCACATCCACTGGCTTTCTGGTTGGTGAAGGGGTGTCACTCAGTCTGTACCTCAGTTCCTCATCCATACAGCAGGATGTTTTGAAGAAAAGCCACAAATGGTTAAAAGGACAGTCAAGTGACAAGGCAAGATATGAACCTACACTGACAGCTATACCTAATAGATTCCTGATGAAGAAAAAATGGGAGAGAGAAATGCTGGCTATAGTGACCTTCCCTACCAGAATTTTAGAGAGGAACACAAATGTTACTGAGTATGACAGATGTACAACCAAAAGAGATATAAACTTCTAAATATAAAAGCCTGGACAGAAAGTAAAATTTTGCCAAATAAGAAGGGTGACAATGCACAGACAGGTATATCCAAATGACAAGGCTAACTCAAATTAAGAGCAGAACAAATACATGAATGTTCCCTCAAAGGAATACTCTCTAATTTCAGGGAGGTGTTATTTAGGAATCAGCTACTGCTACGAATAGCGGGTACAGCCTACTCCTATCAAATATACAGGAGAAACATATGGGAACATTATAGATGGGAAGAAATAGGGTTCCTGTCAGGGTTGAAGAAGGAAAGGAGTGGGAAATTCCTTCAAATATAGAGAAAATGGGGAAAAGACTCTTGCCACACACAACAGTTTCAGCCTAAGTGGCTTGCATGCTGGAATTCTTTCATTCAGATATGAATTACAGGCAGAAGGGAGGGTGACTGTTACAAGTGGTTATTAAATAAGATACAGGTAGTCACAAGATGAACCTCACGTACCAAAAGAAGCAAGCAAAGGAGATAAGCAGTCTGTAAAAAGACTGTGTGGTTGCAAAGGGGAGCAGAGGAGCAGAGGAGACAAACCGTTGATCACAGATGAAATTTTCCCTGAGGGCATAAACAGCCCTCCCAAATGCATGTGAGTTTATTTGAGCAAGTCTGAGCAAACAAAGGGGCAGGGGCCAGGAAGAAGCAGAGAATGGATGGCAGTGAGACAGGATGCGGTCACAGTGACAGTATTTCCATGTAAAATGCTGGAAATCTCTGGCCATTCCTCCCTCATTATTTGTTCTAACCAGCACTTGGAAAACAGGTTTTTAATATATACGTCTATATAGACAAGTAAAATAGGTAACCAACAGTGTCTGTATAAGTCCTTGCTAACACCAAATTCGTTCTTTACTACTTGTTATTTTCACAGTGGTAAGTATGAATAAGCAACACATTAGCTGCAGGCGACATGTCCCTGTCCCAGGCAGCCTACTCCTGCTTCAGAAAGTCTAAAACCACAAACAGACCATAGGTGGCAGAAAGCAAATAATAATACTCCCCCACATTACAGGTTAAGAACCAAAGAAGAGAGCTAGTAAGTGATTTTCTCAGGATTTCACAGGAGGTCAGTGGTAAAACTGGATATTGAAACCCTCTGTCTTCAGCATCCACCTGATGTATCAGTCACAAGGGCAGTGCATCTCTTTTCAGGATATTCTCTTTCACTCTCCAACTATCCTGGTAATAGAAGTCTTTGAAAGTATATATTGAGTTCATAGAGATTTACAACTTTGAATCACCTTGTACTTTTCCCCTTTCTATTTCCAGCTTCCTTGCAGTCACTTTTGGTCTGATCTCAAATCAGCAGTACTACCAACTCCATCCACAAAGCCAACCTTCTTATCTACTTACAGTTCTGTTGGTGAAGTTACTGAAGTTTGTCACTAAGATTTGCTTGATCATCTCTGGTGTGGAGACCACTACAAACATCTGGCGACCGATGTAGTACCTATAAAGAAAGAAATGCTCAGTCACTTTAGCAGATAATGACCACTAGAGAACTGTCTCCTTCCCTAAAATACCTCTTTTAGCTTGAAAATACTTGTCATGAACAAGCACCACAGAAAATACATTGCCTTGGCTAAACCAATGTCTTTCCCCATGACTATCAACAAAATTAAGATGCACAGTCCTGGAATTTAAAGGAAACAGCTTAAAACCTTTTACTGATTAATCAATACTCAGCCAACACTTTAACATAAAGGTTTACACATTCTGTGCTCACTATGAATTCTGTACAAAGTGATGTAAGAAACAACCCAAACAATCATGAAAGACTTACAAAACGCATTGTCCTGCAGTTAGCAACATGAAATGTCTTTCCATGGCAAAGCCCTGTCTACAACCAGTCTTTCCAGAAGTCCTCCCATTGTGGCTGCAGAAAAGGCATGCTTCTACAACTTACGCTAGCACTGGAACAGAGCACATCTCCGCCCTCATAAGGCTTGTACACCCTCTGCCTCTCTGTTCCCAGTTTAACCTGATCTCGTGGGGCCAGATTCTGCCCTTGGGCGACTTCACACCATTGTGGATGCCGCAGAGGTACTGGGACCCACCGCAACCCCACAACTCCTAGAAATGCAGAGCTCCCTTCTCCAGCAGGATTCCCTCCAAGGCCCATGGGCACTCTGTGCTTGGCTGCTCTGGAAGGGAAGGAAGGAGTACCACCAGCAAGCGGAGGTTACCTGCAGTCTCTACCTTTGCCTATTGGTGGATCAAAAAACTATGCTGGTGGTGCTGCCTTTGCTCTGCCAGGAGAGATGAAATGCAATACCGTGGTAATATTGAAGCCTCATCATTTTGGTATGATGTAGCTTAGTATCAATACATAGCTTATCACCTGTCTACATTGCAGCAACAGAACAGACAAGAAAACCCTGGGCTGAATTAAATTTAGTAACTGGAGGTTCCCATGGCAATGAAGCTGCAGCAGCACTGATTTCACCGAGGGCAAACAAGTCAGAGAAATACCCTGATTCCAAAGCAGGATTTCACAGTCCATCTTGACCCCTGTACCACCAAAACTCATAACAAAAAAATGGCAGAGAAGAACAAGAAAATATTTTTCTTTTCAGGAAGGAAGAGGTCTTTTCTTCTTTGATGGATTTTCAGAGGGAACTATTATTTCCCAAATCCAACCCAGAGGCTCCACTTGAACCTTAGATACAGGTTGTATGTTCCATTTAAATAAACCTCCTTTACCTCTCACAGTTTGCTAAACCAAAGCAAAACAGCTGTCTGCTAATAGTCACACTTTTCTTCAGAAACCCGATTGATGAATAAGAATGAGATGAAGTCTCATTTTAAAGACCGTTTTGATCCATCTTTGGCAAAAGAGAATAATGTCCTATATGCTTCTCCATGTGTACTTTGTACAATTTCTCTGGCATTCGAGAAGCAAGCAAGCTCCCAAGGTAAAGACCTGTGCTCCTACCGGCAGACGGCCGGCCTGGATGAGTAGGGAGCTTCTGAAGGACCTAAGTAAGAAAAAGAGGATGTATCGTCGTTGGAAAGAAGGGGATGTAAGTCAGGTCATGTTCAAGGATGTTGTTAAGTCGTGTAGGAGGAAAATCAGGGAAGCAAAAGCCCAGCTGGAGCTCAAATTGGCCATTTCTGTTAAGGACAATAAGAAGAGTTTTTATAAATATATCAATGACAGAAAGAAGGGCGGCAGCGACCTCCACTCCTTGTTGAATGTGGAGGGAAATATAGTAACCAAAGATGCTGAGAAGGCTGAGGTACTTAATGCCTTCTTTGCCTCAGTTTTTAACAGCAAGGATGTCAGCTCGCTTGACAGTTGGCCCTCTGAAGTGGTTGATGGGGGCAGGGTGAAATATGGCCCTCCTGCAATCCATGAGGAGGAGGTTAGAGACCTGCTGAGCCACTTGGACCCTCATAAGTCTATGGGGCCGGATGGGATCCATCCTAGGGTGCTGAGAGAACTGGTGGATGAGCTTGCTAAGCCGCTCTCCATCATCTTTCAGCAGTCCTGGCTTACTGGAGAGGTCCCGGAAGACTGGAAGTTGGCCAATGTGACGCCCATCCATAAGAAGGGCCGTAAGGATGATCCAGGTAATTACAGACCTGTCAGCCTGACCTCGGTCCCAGGTAAAATCATGGAGAAGATAATCCTGGGTGAAATCATGCACCACCTGCAGAACGGTCAAGAAATCAGGTCCAGCCAGCATGGATTTAGGAGGGGTAGGTCCTGCCTGACCAACCTGATCTCCTTTTACGACCATGTGACTCGCCTGGTGGATGAGAGGAAGGCTGTGGATGTGGTATACCTGGACTTCAGTAAGGCCTTTGACACGGTCCCTCACAGTAGACTACTAGGGAAGCTGGCAGCCCGTGGCCTAGATGGGAGCACTCTGTGCTGGGTTAGGAATTGGCTGGATGGCCGAGCCCAAAGAGTGATGGTAAATGGTGTTTCATCCAGTTGGCGGCCGGTCACCAGTGGTGTCCCCCAGGGATCGGTATTGGGTCCCGTCCTGTTTAATATCTTTATTGACGATTTGGATGAGGGGATTGAGTCCATCATCAGCAAATTTGCAGATGATACCAAGCTGGGAGGAAGGGTTGATCTGTTAGAGGGTAGGATGGCCCCACAGAGGGACCTGGACAGATTGGAGAGCTGGGCTGATTCTAATGGGATGATGTTTAATAAGTCCAAATGTCGGGTACTTCATTTTGGACACAACAATCCCATGCAGAGCTACAGACTGGGGACAGAGTGGCTGGAGAGTAGTCAGGCAGAAAAGGACCTGGGAGTGCTGGTGGACAGAAAGCTCAACATGAGCCAGCAGTGTGCCCAGGTGGCCAAGAAGGCCAATGGCATCCTGGCCTGCATCAGGAATAGTGTAGTAAGCAGGACCAGAGAAGTTATCGTCCCCCTGTACTTGGCACTGGTCAGGCCTCACCTTGAATACTGTGTCCAGTTCTGGGCCCCCCAATTTGGGAAAGATGTTAGGATACTGGAATGTGTTCAGAGGAGGGCAATGAAGATGGTGAGGGGGCTGGAGCACAAGCCCTATGAGGAGCGACTGAGGGAGTTGGGGCTGTTTAGTCTGGAGAAGAGGAGGCTCAGGGGAGACCTCATTGCTCTCTACAACTACCTAAAAGGAGGTTGTAGTCGGGCAGGGGTTGGTCTCTTCTCTCAGGTGACCAGTGGCAGAACCAGAGGGCATGGACTTAAGCTTCGTCAGGGAAAGTTTAGACTTGATATGAGGAAAAAATTCTTCACTGAAAGGGTGATTGGCCATTGGAATGGGCTGCCCAGGGAGGTGGTGGAGTCACCGACCCTGGAGGTGTTTAAAGGGAGACTGGATGAGGCACTGAGTGCCATGGTTTAGATGATGGTTGGTGTCAGTGTTGGTGTTAGTGTTAGGTTATAGGTTGGACTTGATGATCTCAGAGGTCCTTTCCAACCTTGTGATACTGTGATACCCAGAATGATCACCCATGCTTACTGACCTCTCATACTTACACCTTCCTTTTCTTTTCCTCTCTCTCTTGTCTCATTTTACTTGTTAGTGGCTGGTAGTCTTCCAACATACAGCTTTTCTCAGGATCCAAATCCCTCACACAGATCTCAAGGGCATATAATGATAGGACAAGGGGTAATGTTTTTTAATTAAAAGGGGGTGTATCTGGATTAAACATAAGAAAGAAATTCTACACTGCAAGGGTGGTGGGGCACTGGAACAGGTTGCCCAAAGAAGTCCTGAATGCTCCATCCCTTGATGTGTTCAAGTGAGGTTGGATGGAGCTTTAAACAACTAATCTAGTGGAAGGTGTCCTTGCCCATGGCAGGGGTTGTGGAACTGGATGATCTTTAAGGTGCTTTTCAACACAAACCAGTCTATGTTTTCATGAACACCAAATGCCAAATCTGAATCAGAAACCAATTAAGTCTACCCAGACAATTTAACTCTGAGCACTGACAGGCATCACACAATATATAACACAAAGCATGTGTGTGTGTCTGTGTGTTCTTGTGTATGAGAGATACCTCCAGCTTACTTCAAACATGGAAAGATGCAAAGCTCCAGCTCCAGCGCACAAGAATAACAGGACAATACTCACAGTTGGAGCCCTTATGTCATAGCGCACTTTGTTCTTGAAAGCATTCAGGGCTAAAATTTGGGGCAGGAGCATCTCCTACTCAAGCTACTTTTGTGAGAAAGTGACTCACAAGCCAAGCTTATGCAAACAAGTCTATTCATCATCCTCCAACTCAGACCAGTCAGCCAAACTCCCAGTTCTGCTTCCACAGCTAAGCTCTTTCTTTTTTATTTACTCCTCTCTAACTTTCTCTCTACAGGCACCTGTTTTTCCTTTCCTTATCCAGTTATAAATAAGGGCAGAGAAGGAGAAAGAAGAGGAAAAAATTTCCTAAAATCAATAAATTGAAAATACCGAAAAATTATCTGGAACTGCTTTTTAAGCAAAGTTCTGCCTGCTTTAAAGGACTGACTGCTGTAAAGTAAACATAGACTATCATCCTTTATTATATTCCAAACAGTAAAAGCCCTCTCCCTGGCTATTTCCTGCTCTCCGTCTTTCTCTGTATATTTTTTCTAACATTTACTAGGACACAAGCAGAAGAGCGTTTGCATGGACGTGCTTTGGAAGTTAAAATCCACAGGTTAGGAGCATTACTTCCACGATCCTTGCCTGAAGCTAAGAAAAAAGGACAAGAACACCTAATTATGAAACAAGATGAACTGAGCTATTTCATTTAGCAAACACAGGTAAAGAACCCACAAAGCCATGAGAAATAAGTTGAACAAAGTTTTAACATACTTAAAATCCTTCACAAGATCAAGACCCTGGACACAAACCAAGAGAGTATCTCCCAACCAGATTTTTTTTTCTTACTTGTTCAGAAATGGCCAGTAAAAGATAAAATCCTGCTGAACAATAACCTATTCTTCCCAAGTAAATAACATATTCACCCCTGCCATGTAAATTCATTTTGATTCTGTATTACTACATGAGGATATCACCAGCCTCACATAGACTTAAATTTATTATTGAACAAAACCTGATATTCTTGTCAGATTTTAATAAATAAGAGTTCGAGAAAAACAAAAGCCTCCTGGCAAGTGCATTACAAATGGATTCATGAATAATTTAGGGCAGCACTTTTTATTAACTTTCTCTAGGTTAATCTTTTCACAGGGCTGGTCCGCACACAGAATTCCTACCTTTAGCTGCAGTGATACAGTACCATTACACTGCTTGACCCAACCCTTTTAATATTTCTATGTAGGGCATTCAGGATGTAATACAAATGTTTGCAACTATCTAGCTCACTCCTGCACAGAAATAATAATGCATAAAGGTAGAACAGCATCCTCAGAGCAATGCAACTCTGTCCATATGGGAATCTGTTGTAACACTGCCATGCCAGTAAAAATAAAATTCACGACCCTTGCATGCGTGTAATTTTCAAGTGTAGATGGAGATTCTCTTATATAAGTTATGCTATTACAGCAATTTCTACTAGATTTCAGTTTAAACTGCAGCTTTCCAAAATAGAGAAAAAAAATCCATGTTTTTAGACCAGCTGCTTTAGCTCTGTTGGAAGGTGAGACAGGAAAACCCTGGTACCAGCACATCAGCAGCATGAGGACAACTTTAGTTTCCTCCAGGAGATGAAAGAACTTTAGTTTCCTCCAGGAGATGAAAGGGTGGACAACAAGCCATTGCCCCAGTGGGCAACCAGTGAAGAAGTGGGCACCTGTATGCTGCCAAGAGAGCCAGGCAAAGTTTTTTTTCAGAAGCATTCCACGCAGGGCACGGATTTACAAGTTCTTCCACAAGTTATGGAAAATGCAGGCTGTTTTCCAGTTTGTTTGCCAGAAGTCTCACAAATCAAGGGAGTGGTTATGTTATGGTATACTGAGCAAAAGAAGCCAATATGCATTCAGCATGTTTTAATAACTTAAGAGGCCACAAACACCCAACACGCTTAACTGCACCAGTTTGGTTTGTAAGAGCAGAAAAACACCAATCTTAGGGCAATTATTAAAAGAGAAAGAGATTTGTGCCCTGTGTTCAGGTTTCACCCAGGATGTTGTAGCCCTCTTGGCAAATATTTAGTCATTTCCTAAATGCATCTTTTCTTTTATCAGCAAGAATAAGCAGAAATTCAGCCATGATTTCTTCTGTTTTGCATATGCCACAACATTGCTTTCTGCAGAGATGAGGCCCAGGTGTCCCAGCCCACACCCAGTGTCTGCCATGGCGATGGCCATGGAAGTTACCCCGCGGACGTAAGAGACACACAAGACATAAGCTGCTGAGTCCAACCATGAGCTAAGGCAGGACCAGGGAGAGGCATGTTGGACTGCCCTGTCCCTGCTGAAACACCCAAGCACACCATATCCCTTTCAAATGTTCTTCTGGGACTGCTTCCCCAGGAATACAGATTTCTGTTCTCAGACGATGTAGTGAACCAATTGACTACTTTCAATTTGAACAACCAATCTAGTTCTGTGCCCCTAAGATTGTTTTGATCACAGTGCGAGGTCATTTGCTGTTGACAGCATGCCCCAAGCTCCTGAACCATGAATGTGCTCTCTGAACAAAGCTCTCAGCAGCGCTGCCTTGCTGTACAAGAAAAGGCGGAGTGTACATGTTGTACATCATGGCAAAGGGCCATATGTTTCTGTGTAACACCTGTGTAAGAAACACCTGCAGCCCTTTCACCTTGTTTAGAGAGCTGCTGTCAATTCACAGAAGACCTTGATCTCCCTATCTATTATCAATCCTATGTATTACAAACACATTGCATTAATCATAAAACACATATATGCTGTTAGGCAATAAACAAGGCTTTGTTTTCTGTGCTGCAGTCTGGTAAAGTACACAAAGATCATCTGGAAAGCTAAATGAAAATAGAAAATTTTATTATCTCTGTCTTCCTCAGGGAAGAGCAAAGAACAAAGAAAGAAAAAAATAAAATAAAACAGGGTAAAAAAAAGAGAGACAGAGAGAAGGGGAAAAGGCTAATTTTCTTAGAAGACCTTTCCTTAAAAACAAGTTCCTCGATCACTCTGCCCCTTTTGTTTAGAGACACTCATTCACTGCAGGCAGAGAAACAAAAAGCGAACAGCGTACTGTTTGTTTAAAACAGGATTTAAGCCTGGCATTACTTGCTTAATTATTTCAGAGGTCAGCAAATTGATTTGTCTTGACACTGCCCCCTTCCAGCTCTTGCAGGAAATTCAAACCCTGTAGGACTACACAATATGTAATGAACAGCAGAAAAAACCAAACACAATCTTCACGGAAAGGGCTACTTTCAGGGGAGAGGAAAGAAAAGGAGGGGACAAAAAATTGTCAGGTACCTTGACTCCCATTATTAAGTGTTATATTATCAGCTAGAGGCCTCCAAAGGCCCTAGTCCCTAATTTGGCAGGAGTTATACATAAGTAGAAGGCTTATTTTAGGCCTGCAGGGTATACAATTTAAATGAAGAGGAGCAACAAACAGTGGGGAAAAGAAAAAAACATCCTCCATTTTCCATGGGAGTGACTAGGACACAGGCCGGTAGGGAGGAGCTGGGAATTGTCAACGATCACCAGGGTTTTTTGACTCCCTGTGGGAACAGAGCTCCTCAGCTGCCACACCCACCTGGAAATTCCACATCGGCGTTCTTCAGGGCAGGGGGAAATCTGCTGGAAAGTCAGGAGCTAACTCCCATGCCATTTCTCCTGCATCCTAGTCTGTGGCTTTAGCTGGCAGGGTGCCTTCCTGGTCTACTTTTCTAAAGCACTGACGAGCTGAGTATCTCTGGATTAGAGAACTGAGAAATGCACATTACCACTCAAGTTAAAAAAAAACAAACAAAGAAACAAACAACAAAAAAAAACCAAACCACAATACTCTAGAGATAGGTGAACTTATTGCACATGAAAAAGAAGCCCAGGTGGCATAGAGCTGCCTCAGACACAGAGAAAAGTTTCAAAGCGCAGCTCTGCCAATACACACACTCAGAGGTCTCAGCCAGAGATTAATCCAACCCATTGTGTAAATTCATGAAAAAAAAGACATGGCCAGAGTGATTTCTATTTAAGAATAAATTGTTCCTCATTTCCTTTTTTAGATGAACTACGCTTCGTTTCACGCCCTGAAAGCTTTAAAATAAGCACATAGAACTATTAATTTAATTCCTGACTGTATTAGAAATATCATGTAACAAGATGCCCAGACACTTGCATACACTTTCTGCGCTACTATGCATCGCTGTGCATCCACCTCTTTGTCTGCATATCCAGGATTAAAAATGCTATCTTCTACATAACTAGTACCTCTGCACTATCTCAAACTTGCACCTTGCCAAAAGAACTCTGCTTTCTCATATACTTAAGGGAGTATCAAAAAAGGAAGAAAATTCTGGGATTATTTATATTCTCCCCACTACTAAAAGCGCAGATGCTTTTAAAGGAACTCCTCCCTTGTCAGGTGCAATAAGAGACTCATGGTATGACAGTAATATATTTAGGATTGACAACAAAGAGAAGGAGGGCTGACTGGGGCCATTACAAGGTACAAAGCTGGTAGTCTTTCAAGCACCTTACACCAGTGCAAATGAGATCTATTTCTGTGCATCTCTAACCCCAGATAGAGTTTAGCAACTTGAGGGTGTCACACACATTTACTAATCCCTTCCCCCTTTCAAATGAGCAGTGCAGGAGATGCAGACTCTGCATGGCTATGTTAATTCATTCATGAAATGAAGTAGATGACATTTACCCATATATAAGGAATGACAGGGATTAAATTAAGCTCACAAAGTGCCATGACGAGGAAAAAAAAAAAAAACAAAAAACCCCAACCTCTGAATGATACAAGCATTTTTGACAATCTGTGTCCATTTGTTTTTCTCGGGAAATCTGAGTCCAGATTCAACCGCAAGCCCAAAAACTTATGCCCACATTCAGAGGTAGGGAAGAGAAGCAGCAAAGGCATGGACAGGGATAACAGAATAATTTCTTTCCTTGCTCTGTGGGGTCCCAGTCTGTGCTCCTCCACAGCTGGGGAGCTGCCGCTTCCCTGGGCTGGTGGCGTTTATTTTTATCCTGGCAACTGGGCTAAGATGATTACCACCATCTCCACCGCTGCTCTGCGTGCTTGCATCATACCGCTAGCACTGATTAGCTACATCAGTATTCCACTTCATTAATGCAAAATGAAAGCTGTAAATAGGATATTGCTTTTATAGGACGCTACTGGAAAAGAAAAGTACTGCAATATGAAGAAGGAACCAGTTGCTCCTCCCACCTTGGTGTGCAATGCTGTTTCTACTGGGTGACTCTGAAAGTGCTTGTAGCTCTTCACCTCAGCAAGATTGCCAAAAGAAGGTTTCTAATTCTTTTCTCATGAGGAAAGAAGATGGAAAGATTGGGAAGAAAGAAGAAAGATGGGAGTTTTTCCCACCAAGCTTGGACTTTATTAGTCTATGTTTTGTTACTCATGTTTAGACTGTGACATTTTCACCAAAGCTTATTTTGTCTGCACTCGTTAAAGCAGGGTATGCCTGACTGACCTCATGTATCGATGGTGCAGCAGACGTTTTCTGTGGGTTTCAGCATATTTCTGTGGCCAGTCTTTCTGTGAATTTGTGAGAGGTATCATGACAGCAGTCTCATCTTGTGCTCTTTCCACATAATTCAACACCAAATTACTCCTTCGCCATACGTTGAGAGAAAAACCATCAGGTTACTATTTCCAGAACACTGGATTACTATTTCCAGGAAAGGTTACATGTGGGGAAGAGCAAACTTTCTGTGTTTCCAAACTTTATTTGCCGCTCTCTATGCAGCGTTTGTTTGTATGGATTTATATGAGACTGTTATTTATATTCAACAGTGGTACCTATCTTTATCACTGCAGAGAAAATAAAAAAATAAAGGCTACAAGATGGCTGGGGAGGATAAGCTGACAATGCTACTCAGGCTAAACAAGGGCAGCATTTTCTCCATCTTTTTTTTTTCACTGTAAGGGAGAGAGAGATATCTGCTGAGCGCTTATTCTGATTTCTAGTCAGGAGCTCTAAGCAGCTTCTCCTGACAGATAGGTAAGCAGTTCCCGGGAAACAACAGGCAGTATTACCCTGGCAGGGCTACAGCCATTTCATACAGGATAAATGGAGACGGAGCAGCACGCATGAAGAAGATGAGGGATATGACTGTGATGGTACATCGAATAATACGGCTGAGAGAACACATAGAAGAGGGTCATGCAGCACAGTGCTGCTTTCTAGCAAAGCAGGGGGGACCTGTACGAATGGGTGGCCATAAAGCCAAGGAGGATCCTCAGTGTCCCAGAAAGCAGGAGAGCATGTGCGTGTCGTGGTGCAGGCTCCAAAGAAATTTGGGAACACGGGACAAAAAGAAGGGAGCATATGTGCAACCATATGGAGAACATGAAACAGGAAGGAGGTCAAACAATTTAAATATAATTTGTGATACTACAACATCGTAAGATACAGCTATAAAAAAGGTTGACTGCAATAAAACCACAAGTGTAATAAAGTTGCTAGTTACGCCCCCATTACTAAATTTCATATAAGCAAACACACATCAAGATGACTGAAACCAAACCTGTGTAATCTGACTTCTGCATCTCATAAAGCATATCTGACCATGACAAAATTGAGTGGCTTGCTATTTTTCCTCCTTTAGACCTGACATCAGAGTACAAAGAAAAGCCATCTGTTAAGTCTGCATTTCTGCTACCTTCATCTCATATATACTTTACATATTACGGCCAGGACTCAAGTGTGACTAGAGTTTTTCATATCTCTGGTTTTGGTTAGCCATTTTAGCCCTAAAGGAAAGAAAAGGCTTTCAGAAAACACTGTCTCTATCTGCTGAAGAGTCATGTCCTCACACATATCTTCAAAAGAGGCCTTCAGAACACAGGCATTCAAAATCAGTAGGCTGTTTCTGTTTGTTTTAATTCTGCACTTTGTCTTTGATTTCTCTGTAGGTAAGACAGCTCATCTGCCTCCTGTAAATACAATCAGGAGTTGTGGACGATACGATTTTTTTTTTTTTTCCTTGTATTTGAAATAAACATATACATCATTTTCTTTCAGTATACTCCTTCTTACTAACATTTTGATCTTAAATCAATAAGAGAGTTATAATATACTGCTCACCATCCCTTTTTATTCATTTGCCTTGGTTTTTTTAATGCAGAAGCAGACATTTCTGAAATAATACTGTATTACTATTAGACCATACTAATTCATCAATAACAGATAGGAGTCAAAATAGTGATGTTTTGCATCGTAAAAATAAGATGATGAAATGAGAAAGCCAAATCAAGTTTTGTGTAATTACACATGTATAAAATACTTGTGGAAAAAGAAAAAAAGACATTTTGAAAAAAAAGACAGAGTGCAGCCTGAACATATCAGAAGTTGAAGAAAATGAAAGCAAGGTTTCATAAGTGGAAAGCAATAGGCAATGCATTCATCCAATTTGTGTGCAATGAAGACACAGATGCCAGCCATCACTGGACAGTCTTACTTAGGCAAGTAAGGTTTGCCAGACTGGCCATGAGAGAGGTAGCTACTGGGATTCACTTTTCTTTCCAGATCTGCCTTAAAAAAACCCGTTGAAACAAAGAAAAAAAATAATAGTAACCACCTACTGAGCTCCTGCGAATGTACTTTTTTATGCTACAGCATACAAAATGTTCATAGCAAAGATTCATTTTTAAAAATCCTTGCATACCTATGGGAGTGTGCGCTTTTTGTATACATTCTTAAGACCTACACATGTACACACAAAATCATTTAATTTTGTTAATGTATTATTAAAAGCACACTAAGCCAAATAAAAGTAATTTCTGAATGCTTTATGCGTTTATCCACTAGTAGAATCCTTTACAATAAACATGCTCGCTGTACACATGACCAACCTAAATTATCTTGGGAAATGGCTAATATCTGACCATGTGGAAACATTAAAAAGCACAGCTTTGTTATAGGACTAGAAGGAAAAAATAGATGTATTCTCTTATAGAAAAATTGCAATGATAAAAATATTTTTAATCGTAAAAAATGCTGCAGCTTCAGGAAATTTTCCTGAATTAATTCAATCTGTGTCGTGCTGACTTTAAAAACCCATTAAAAATAACCATGACAAATTTCCTAACCTCTTTCAGTGCACCACATAGAAGACAAAGGAAACTGCAATTCAACAGAGATGGAAAAGAGAGAAAAGAATGGGAAAAACTGATAGCTTGTGCATCAGTGGTAACATCCTTGCAAACAACAATGGGCAAATCTGTGCCACAAAAGACTAGAGGAGCAGGAATGATGTGTACAGCTGACAATGGCACTCCAAAGTAATGACTTCCAGGAAAATCTGCTGTTACAAATGGACAACACGCTGCTGAGAAGTAGTTGAGTCATGACTTTCATAACACGGTAAATTATTTCAGCCTAAAAATGGACGTACTGAAAAACAGCATATATATGGCTCTGGTAAGACGACTATGGGCATAACATTCTACAAACAGCTTACATGCTCGGCTGGCTTAAATTATTAAACTTCACTGAAATCCATGCATGTTTGGGGATTTTTCCTAATATTTAGTGTGCAGTCATAAGACACAGATCATGTTTCAAACAGTAAAATTGGTAAGAGAACTACCTAGTTGACCTGTTTTCCATTCACCACCTTGTATACGTTACCACTTGTAACAAACATGCTTCTTTTGCTGCTCCTCTTTTGCAGGGGGGGGAAGAGGGCAGTTGTATAACAAATGGTGTATTTGTCACTGTATCCTGCAACAACCTGAATCCCTGAGGATGCAGGAGTACATTTAGCTCTCTCTTATTCCGTGGATGTACCCTTCCACTATGGAGCAGCAGGTTTCGTTCACCCAGCTCCTTCTGATGGCCAGCCAGGGTGCAGCACACCACGCCAATGCGGGCACCCAATTAAATATGTGTGCATTGCACACAGTTAAGCTCTCTTCACAGCTGCATTAAGCAGCTATCCTGAACAACGTCTGGCTGCCCAGGGACATGAGGGAAATGTAGACTCAAGAATTTCTTCTCTTGGGCTCAGTCACAGCTCCATAGCTAAAGACCTCAGGACTCTCCCACAGACCTGCTTGATTTCTGAGTTGTATGAATAAATGTTATCATCCAGCACTGCTTTACTATGTTACTCCTCAAAGCCTCTGGACCTCTGAAGTCTGCTGGAGTGATCTCCTAGAGCCCTTCCCTCAAAACAGTCGGGCATACATGAAACACCAGCAGTCGTATTTAGGATTTTTGAGGAGAACATTTCTGAACCAAAAATAGTATTTTTAATTGTTCAAAGTCTACCTAGAAAAAAGGGAAAATGAGTAGAATTGAAAGCATATCCCTCCTAAATATATGGGTATGGGGGCAAGATCAAGCGATTTGATACACAACGACAGAGATATAGCAGAGATACAACCCACTGAATCTATTCATAACCTTTACAAAGAAAGTGAAAAAAACACCAAGCACAACTGTAGGATGAGCCACCACTGAAGTAAATATATTGATCTATCAAAAATGATTGAAGACTGACAATACAAGGGTTATAAATGCTTAGGAGAAAGCAAAACCACAAAACCAACCCACTGAAAAACTCCCACCTGTATTCACAGGGAAAAATGGACTGCAACAATAAAACACAATGGCACTGCCTGCACATCTTTGATAGCTGCCCCTCCCAAAAGCTGGAACAATCTTGCTATGAACCAAGCAAATGAAAATGTAAATGCACGAGCAATTGTCTGGGGGATTCAGATCCTTCGTGTCCTGTAGACAAAGAAGGAAAAGGAGGAAAGCAAGGCATCCCTTTTAATATTTGCAATTATTATTGATCATGTTCTCCTCACCTGGAGCCTTTTTTAATCCAGCAGAGACCTTATAGTTAAATAAGCAATGATTCCTGCATGGTAGTTCAGTGCTGCCAGCAACACCTGCTTGTCCTCTGACCTCAGCACAATCCAATGCCTCGACCTCTCCGGCAGGAGGCAGCATGCAAGGACAGCCTGTGGAACATGGGGAGGGCGCAGCCAGCAGGAATCATGGGAAGAGCTGCCTGCAGTAATCCAATATTCAAAACGGCAAGCTCAAAAGAATCATGGGATGGGGAAGTGCACCGAATACAATGCCCAGGGCAGTCCTGTTAGCATGTTTAAACACAGTGGTGTACCAAAAGGGATCAGGGGCTACTTGAGGGCTTATGAACTGTGTATTTGTTTAAATATCTCACTAACAAAATCAGCATAAGGAAAATTACGGTAGTTTCCTAAACTTGATTCTGCTCTTCACTTTTGATGAAAATCCAATTGCACTACTTATTGGGTGAAAGCAAATTAAACGCCACTGATGTGGGAGAAAAGTTGGGTCTGTAGTAAGAATAAGTTTAGATTCTTCAAGCATTAGTCTCCCTATTTTGCAATAAACTTCTCTGCCTCAAAAATCTGAATTTAAATTATTTTAATAGATACTAATTTATTATTTAATGGTTAATGCCCTTCCACATGACACCATGTTAACCTCTGACCTATTTTAACATTTGACTCTGTGCTCTACTTATAGACCTACTTTCTCTTGCACCTACCCCATGCACAGCTTAATTGCTACTGGGCCAAATTGACAGCCAGTGGGCATATAAAATTGTTAGGCTGCTTTCATAACATTTTAGTCTGGTTCTTCACACAAAGTACTTCATAGGATGCAATAAAAGCACCCAAAGAACCAAGATCTTCTCATAATGTCATTTTGAAAGACTTTGCAGCAATTCCTAGTGTCCTTGTCAAGATCCTTTTCAATAAAATAGATTCCAATATTGACAGAAAAGCCTAGATTATTGCTGAGTGATAAAATATCTACTGCTTAGACAAGTTTACCTTTATAGAGTCAGAACATTGCTCCCAACTCACTCCTTTTTCTGTAAGCTACTTTAAGATGTCTGGATACATCTTAAAATTTACTGTACAAAACCTAGTTCTATTCAACAGGCACCATCAACGAAAAATCAAAGTTATATAACATCAGAGAGGCCTAAAAACTTTGGGTCAAGATCCTCAAATAGTCACAGCTCCATGCCTTTAATGGAGCTACACTGAAGTAAACAACAGCTTGAAGGTCCAGACCACTATTTTCAGGCTTGTTTACATGAGGGAGAGAGGAGATTCTGGGACAAGATGTGGTTTGAATCTTAATAAAGTTAGACTAGAAAAAAATCCTGTGGGAGCACACCCCTATTGATATAGTAATTGCTGGAGGAGATGGTCAGTTTTTTTCCCTGATGTAGTTAGTGTCATTCCAGAACTGCTATGTCTGTGCATGGGAGGTTTTTTGACTTTACTATAGTTGTTTAATTATACCTGTACAATTTTATCAGTATGACTACAATAAATCCTCCTTCAAGACAAGCCTTCAGGTTTAGCCACCAAATTTAATGGAAGGAAAAAGATTCACAATCCCCCAGGTAATGGTGGCTCAGCTCATTCCACACTCCCCAAGCTAGAAAAAAAAATAGAACAACAGCTGAAAAGAACTACTTCTTCTGCAGCGGGTATACTTCTGCCTATTGCCTGATGAAATCATACCCAGTTCACAAGCAGAAGGTCTGACATAAAGCAGACTCTCCAGGGAAAGGAGAGAGGTAGTGAAACAGAGAAAAAAGGGTAATTTGAAGATAGTGCCAAACAACAAAGAAAAAGGAGATATTTTGTTCCCCTTAGTACTAATAAAACATAGTAGACTAAAATTGATCCCTAGACTAATAAGGCAGAGGAAAAACTAAAACCTGTATATGACAAAACAATAAAAGAGTAATGAAGAGATTTATGGAAGTACATAAAAACCTTGCAATGACGTAAAAATTGTCAGGTCATGTTACTGTTTTCAGCTCAACATGGATAAGAAAAACAGAGAGGAATGAAAATTAGAGCATGGAGGACAGATAGCACAGGACTGGAGGAGATGGAGAGAAGCAAGACAAAGGAAACAGAGCCAGAGCAAATATGTAGGAGGGGAAAAAAAAATAACTAGAGGCATGTATACAAAGCCAACAAGACAAGGTTGTCAAAGTGAAAAAAAAATGAAAAAGAACAAACCTCAGAGTCAACAATGTGGTGGCAACCATCAAAGGACAACAGGCAGCAATGGAACAGAAAGTGCCTCTATGTACAGGGCAAAGCAGCAAATACGACTGTTTCTAAGAAACTAAAAAAGAGACATCTCCAGTCTATTCTTGTGGAATGCTTTAGCGTCCTAAGGGGCAGAGGCGCCACAAGCTCTTATCTAAGGACTCCCCAGCATGGAGAGAGAGGGCCTAAGCAGCATCTGTGTCTCCCTCCTGGAGGCGCTAGCAAGAGGGGCGTGAGGAGGGGATAGAGACATGGGTGCTTCAGTCTGTGCTGGGACATGCAACAGACTGCTGATTCACAGGTTTTTTCTCCAGACCCCAGTGTGGGATGAGGAGAATGGAAATCTCTTCTGATTGATGCTTCTCATGGCACAGAAGAAGGCAGTCACAAGCTGCTTTTGGATTTCTTCAGGCTACCACAAAGAAGGGTGAACTGGCAGAAGGGAGTCATCTAGAGCAACAGTAACGTGACCCTCCTGTGAAGAGCTGGGCAAACCATGAGGGCAGGAGGGAGCTCCTAAGTTGCAGCATTAGTTTAAAGTTGATCTGCTTCAAAGGCTGCCAAGAAAGGGAAGGGAGGCGGGCAAGGAGCACTGGGAGACGGTACATTTTCCTCCCTTTGTGAAGAACAGGGGGAAATGATTCAGGAACTTAATTTAAAAATTGCCACGCATGACACTGGGAATACCAGTTCTTAATCAGCTTGGGAACACCAGTTCTTAATCAGATACATAGCTGGTGAAGTACATTCATACCTCCTAGATGCCACATATTGTATGTATCCACTTCAGGTCTTCATTAATAATTCTGGGTGCTGTAGAAAATCCTAATGACGGCATTTAAAGTGTGCAGCCAAATCTTTCTAATAAAATTGTTTAACTAAAATAACGCCCAGGTTTTTCAACCTTGTAAAAGCCCTCAGCCTGTTTCTTCCCAAATGGTGGAAAGGGGGGGAAATTACAAGGTAGATTTTAACTGCTTGTTAGGAAGATTAATAAATGCAGCCTCCAGTTGATGGTGAAGAGGATAGATCAAGGTGAAATTACATCTAGGAAAACAGCTTTTATAATCATGTGATTCACTCAGAATATTCCCTCCCCCTGCCTTAAATTAGGATGACACAGTCTGCTATGCAGGTGCTGATCATAACAGTGTTACACGATAAGAAGAGGCAATCTGTTTAGCAGTCCCATCTCAAGTTCCTTAAAATGATGATTCTAAGCATTAATTAGCTAAGGATCAGGCAGTACAGATCAAAGATCACTCATGTTGTACTTTAGGTGTAAAATGCTCTTCAGGCAGCATGTTCTCAAAAGAAACTTCAGTTTTCAGATAACCTTTACCTGGAGATCACAAGGACTATGCTTTAACAGCTAAGTGCTGCACTACCAGTGTTCAAGGAAACAAGGGAACTAAGAAACGCCTCCCTGAGAGCAAACAGAGGTGAAACAACCTATCAGACATAGCTGCTACCTGCATCTGCAGAAGCAGACCAAGATTTAACCAAGTTCCTCAAATGCTAAGATACAGTACAAGGGCCTGCTCTACCACTTCCCGTGTCAGTCTTTCAGAGCTGACACAGTTCTGGCCAATCTCACAGAGCATTTTCTGCATCTGGCCAACACTGCCTTAGTGGAACTGTACTGACCAGGGGATTTCCCTCTGCAAACACTAATTCAAACTTCTGTAAGCACAGAAATGAGCATCGGGAGCACGGTGCAGGTGGCAGGCACTGTCCTTTGCTGCTTTGCCAAATGCCTATAAAATGCTGTCTGTCTCATTTGGTTGGATTTCACACTCTCTTTCCAGAGGTGTAAAAGATTACATCAGGTCTTTGACTTAGGCTGGCTTGAACAGCTGCAATAGAGTCATGGAGCAGTCATGATTCTATGATTCTATGGATAGAGGAAAGAAATTTGGGAAAAGTGCAGCAGGGAGAACATGCATGAACCTCAGCCACCCCAGGGCAATGTCTGGAATCTCACAGAAAGAGACAGACAACTTTGCATGCAGAAGAGTTCACTACTTGCATCAAAATTTCCATGCAAATGGCTTTACCTATGCTGAGGGCTGTGACTGCATCACAGTATCACAGTATTACAAGGTTGGAAAGGACCTCTGAGATCATCAAGTCTAACCTATAACCCTACACTAACATGTGACATTTTGGAGAGCCTTTGAGTCTCTGTTTGCAAACGCCCAGGACATAAACATCCTAGGACCTGACGAGGATAGAAAGAGGCCACAGCGACAAATCAGCAGCCACCACAGACTAGACAAGTTCAAGTTGCATGGTTCTCATGGGAGGTTATAATCCACACATGAGATTTTGTCTGTGACCATGAAGAACTCATTAATGAATGTCTTCAACATTACTACTACGCTAAGCATCAGTTTGCAATGTTCCAGAGACCTAAGTACATATGAAACATGCCAGAATTAAACTAGTCAACTAATTTACCATAAATTCTGCCTATAAACTGCATCCACAGGTGTCTGTACACAGAATGTAAAATGCTTCATAACGATGAGGCAGCCCACAAAACCTGTTACAAGTCTAACAATAACACTAGACTCCAATTCTCAAAACGGAGTGGTATGCCACATTTTCAGTAAATCTTTAGGCACAAGTTCCATAAAAGGCCATGTTTCTAAGACTGATTAGCTCTAGAGAAAAAAGGAGAATCTGGTGAGGATATACTCATAACTATTACCAATACCTAATTATGGTTAAGTGCAGGGAGTCAGGTAGAGATGTAGCATTGTACTGTTACATTACATTTTAGCCAGGAATATTGTTGGGTTTGGATTCTTTTTTAAAAGACAACTTTTAAAAAATACATAACTTTTAAAAAATTCTTAAAGCATTAATAAAAAAAGAAGGACTCGGAGTTTAACTTAAGAATATTAAGATTCTCTTAGTGTTCAGCCAGTTTTTGAGATAATCTTTTCTAATTCAGAGAGAATGGCTAGCACATTACACAGAGGAGAAAGAGTTTTGTCTATATGCAAAGTGTTGTCAAAAGAGAGGGTGGGAAGGGGAAAGAAATATTTTTCTCCCCATTAACATCTTTCAGCTACAATAAACTTGGGTGTTTATGTGTACCAACAACAGTTGGTACGCATAATTTTTCAGGCACAAATGCACAAATGTAATTGTTTCTTTTATGGTCCTGATTCAGCAAGGTAGATAAACTTCTGCATAACTTGAAGCATGTTGAGTAACACCATTGACTTTAATGGGATTATTCATGTGCCCAAGGTTAGGCCCATATTAAGGGTTCTGTTGTACTGTATGCATAGCTTGCAGATATTTAAAGGAAAAAGAGATAGCTCCAATTCACAAAAGAAATTCCGGGTCTAATTAATAACCCTATAGGATCAAAGAATTCAGAAATGAGGAAACAAGAGTGAGGAGAAAAAGTCTTGACGGAATATGAAACTTGACTCTGGCCATAAAAGTATATCACTCTTTAAGAAAACAAAAATCCAGGCAAGTGAGGCTACCAAAAATCTTCATTGGGTTAAATGTGAAACAGAGATTATGAAGGGCTGTGGATCAGAAATAGGAAGCCTGTTTTTCTTCCCTCCTCCTTACCCTTGCCCGGGCATGATTTTCTTTAGCTGGAATATGAAAAGCGAATTCTTTAAAATGAAAGCAAAGGAAGGACCACAGGAGATGTAGTAAGTCCATTAGACCCCCAAGTGTAGAAGAGGAAATCAAACAGGATAAGATTGTTTCATAAAACTAAATTATTTCTTTACATGAGCCTTGAGAGACAAACATGAGAATATTGTCCTGGGATTACTCTTTCAACATAAAGCAGAGTAAGACTAGAAATGGAGAGATTAAAACAAAACCAAAAACAACTCCCCCCCAAAAAAAAATCAACCCCACAGAACAAAAAAAGTGAAACTAAAATGGCAATAAAGGTACTCTTTCTTTAGGTAAATTACCAGCATGATGAAGTCATCAGCTGCTTCCTGCATGAGGGGATCCTGCCCTTATCTATCGTAGGTTTTCCCTGAGGTTTTTGCGGAGTGCAGAGAAAGGATAAGACTCCCAGAAGAGTTCCAAGAGCCCAAGTCCCAGAACCACATTTCCCTCTACAGTCCACAAAAGAAGAAAGCCCCAAACCTCCACAGTGATTAACCAGTGCCCTCAGCCCCAATGCAGAGACCAGGAGCAGCAGCGAGAAAAGCCTATTTCTTGTCCACAACTGTTTGATTATAGACTCATCTGTAGAAATGCTCACTACTGCCGTCTGCAGCAACATTTTGGGGAGAGGACAAGTCAAGCGTTAAGATAAAACCAACTCTAGCTGCAGAGACTTTTGAAAAGCTGTCAGTCGCCAGCATAGCTTACAATCACAAATCACCCCTGGACACATTTCAAGTTACTGACTGGCTTCATGATCCAGCCTAATTCTTTAAACCATCCAACCATTTACATATCTAGACTTGATCTTGGTTCCAATAACGACTTACTAGGAAATTGTTTAAGGAATATTAGGATGCCTTTAAGGAAAAAAATAAAACACCACACACTGATCAGTCATTAAGTAATTACATAGACACCTTAAGAAAATTGCCTGTCCTAATTTAACATGCTTTCTGTGAATTACATAAAAACATGCTGAAGAAACCCACTGCAAGACAACATACTCTTTACATGGAATTGGAGTTCCATTCATATATGTGTTTTCATAAGGAGCTTCAGCAGTGCATGCACCTTTACATGATTCCTGTGCTACTGTGCTGATCTGGGGATGCTTCTGCTAGAGCCCAGCAGAGGCTTGATTTGGGTAGATGTAGTTTGCTGCTGGTGGTTTTATTAGGGACTGAGAATGGCTTACAACTGGATCTTGTCAGAAACACTCTCAATTTGTCCTCCCATCAGAAAACGCAGATTTTGAGCTTGTTGACTCTCTTTGCCAGTTCATAGTCCAACAACTCTAGGCTTAAATGCCCTAATTGTCTTCAGCATTCTGGAGATCGTTTAATCCAAATTCCTTCCTCTTGTTACTCCTCCACGCGTCTCTTCACCTCAACCTTACTTTGTTTTTGTCTCCATTAGCACTTATTCTACTACATAATTGGTAAGATTTCTCAGAGCAGGCTGAAGTTGAGAGTTCAAGTAAAGGAAGACTAAGAACAGAGTTTGACCTGCTGCAAGCTGTTTCAGATGCAGAAGGACATAAAGCAGAGTGTCACTCTACAAATTGCACTGAATTTTAATCTCCTGTTCTTACTCTTTGACTATATACACTGAGGCCTATATTACGAACTCTTACACTCTTCTCCACAACCACATGCATTGCTACAGTTGAAGCAGAATAGACTCATTCATCCCAGAGGCAATCACCTGTGTGCCTGGGGCTATATTGTGTTTTCTGTTCCTTCACTGGTGGTGTGTTGTTGGACCAAGAATATATTACTTATTTTGGCACTATCCTCCAGCTCCACATCAGCCACACACGCTTACAGTGCTGTAAAGACATAATGATGCAATCACAGTAGAGTGGTCAAATGCATATAAAGTGTGTATATAAGGTACGATTAACTCTCTGCCTGTAGAGCTGTGCTCATGTTGTAGCAGTTGCTTTTCTGATTCCATAAAGTATACTTCTCCCCTTTATTTCTCCTCCTCAATTCAGAAACTCTCTGTTTCTCTATCTGTTATTACCACTGATTTCCTCTGATCAGTAGCCACAACATAAAGTTGAAATAGAATAATTGGACACGGTATGGGTGAAAATAAAGTGTCAAAACATCAAAGTTCATCCAAAAGATAAGTGACATAGGTCATTAATTTCCACAGAAATGAAGACCACCTTCCTGTGAAATTCTTACCATAAAAAGGAGAATATTCAACACAAATCTTAACATACATCAATAGATTGCTTTCCAAATACGATATTTTAAACTTTCTATTTTTGGTATGGAGAACCAGCACACATATTTTAGAGGAGGTATTTTTATAGAAGAGAAATCAAACTATAGCTGAATGAAAAACTACCACTCTGTTGCAAGATCTCATCAAAAGTCACGTCCGTGGTTTGGATTCCCTCATTGAACAGAAATGCTACAACACTAATTTTGCTGCAAACCAAAGCTGTTTGTTTCTGCCTTGGCCTCCATCTTGGGTCATCTCTATATGAAAACAGACAGTTTTCACAGCACACACTCACAACAGAAGACTATTTCCATTGTCTCTCTCTATAAAAGAGTAATACCATCACCTCTCCTTTGGATCCACACATGGAAGCGAAGAAAAGAAAAATGCTTTTGTGACCTACAAAAGCCTGACTTGAAATAATTCTCTATGACTTGAGGCCTTTCGGAATGGTAGGGATATATTGTTTTGACTTGATTAAAGCTGAAAAGTTGATTTGACATCCTGTTGTCAAGGAAACCAATTCACACACAAAAGAAAACAGTTGTGATGGTATCATTCAGACTATTCAATTGACCTTAGAAAGAAAAAAAAAAGGCTTCAGTGCCAAAGATTTGTATTCAACTCACTTCACCACTGTAGAAATAAAGATCATTGCTCTTTATGCTTATTGGAAAGCGGTTTTCAATCTGGAAAAGCAAAATGCCACATCTTCTTCAAACTGCCAGATCGAATACTTTGCCGGGACTGTATGAATAAACACACCCACCATTTACTGCCTATTTCAATGGTCAGAGAAAGAATCACACAGAAGATGTATAGGGAAGAAAGAAACGCTTAATTGACAGGATCATGATAAATACCCCTGACACATACAACACCTATTGAACAGCAGCTCAGAAGCCAGGTTTTAAAATATTCTCCTTCCACCATAAATAAAGCTTACCTCGAGGACAGCAATGTTTGATCCCAGATTTGTTTTCCTGGGAGATATGGAAAAGCAGCATTTATTCTTTGCCCACTTCCTAGATCCCTCCAAACTGAGTTTTTCATGCACCCAATAAATGAGACATAGTTATGCTCAATCAGCTCACTCCTCTTACCCACAGGATTTCAGAGGCAGAGCTGTCTTGGCTGACCACTAGCACCATCACCCAGCTTTACAGCCCATGCATTTCTCACAGAGGTTTCATTCGCTAACAGTTGTGGGTAGATCACAAAAATGAAACTTTCTATCTGTCTGCTCACACACTGTAATCACACATCTCTTTCTCCAACGATGTAGCCTCTGCATCGCCGAGTGAGCAGGCAGATGACTAAATAGCAACTTGTCTCAAATTCAGCTTATAAAAAAATAGGCATGATAGCATGATATTAATAAGGAGGGAAATACACTGAGGAATGAATGCCAGTGTTCTTACATTATTGTCATTTAAGGGCATCACACCAAAGGTCACGGAGATAATAAGCCTCAGTCATTTTCCATTTGTTACACAACATACAAGTTGCCACAGTGTTAATGAACATCCTTCTCCATTCCTGGCCAGCCAAGACACTGTATTATTTCCTCTCAGACAAGTACCTAACCCTTGGAATTCATTATTTCCATCAGTTCTTGCAGCACTTTGTCCTTAGGGCTGAGCGTAAATGCCACAAGGCAGCTGTGACTGGAGCATCAAATGCTTTGTGTGCCTAAGTCTGACTTCTTTCTGACAGAGGTTTTTTTTCTGGAAGAACGTAAAAAGCATATTTGTATAATTTATGATCAAATATGCACAAACACATTCATATATGTTCTCTTGAAAATTGACATTGTCTGTACTTTGTAGATATTGCTTGGTACTTATATATTGAAATAATAGTTATGCAGGAAACACCAACTGACCACTAAAATAGAAGCCACAAAATAACTGCATTTCCACTTAAAATGATGACAACTGGAAAATCGTTCTTGGAACACAAATCACATTCACAGAAATGTGGAAGTGCATGTATGAAGGGATGTACTGCTTAGACACTCTTTACTCCTAAGAAACTGCTAAAATAGCACAGCTGAGCTATAGAGAGAGGAATACCTCATTTCTAATCTGTACTTCATTGTATTTGAAGTTTAGGAATTTTGCATAAATATAGCTAGTAACAGCTGAACCAAATTCATGCTATTTTATAAACTTAGGTGAGGGTTTTTTTTAAGATGTTAAATTATTATTTCCACTGTTCACCATAAGTATAAAGAATATGCAGATGAAAAGAGAATATTGCAGGCTGGTAGCTTTCTACAGTTCTGAAAAAAGACTAAAGTTTATGTGTATAATTAAAATTACAACGGGAAGAATGAAGTCCAATACCAAATGCTGAACTAACATAAGACAAGCTTACTTTCTGCATGTAATGAAATAACATTTTTAATGAACATGTTATATTGGCATTTTCTCTTCTCCCTCCCAACAAACCCAAACAGCAAGAGTCAGTAAAGAAGAAAGCTGATGGCACTGCTAAGCTTACCCACAAACAGGCCCATACTCCATTATGAGCTTTGTGTGGTTTTCCCAAAAGCCCTGGATAAAAGAAAAACAACAAAAATATTTTAGAGCAGTATTTAATAGAAACTCTACGATACAATGTTGCTAACACATCAAACCCTTGACCCTCGATTAGGAGAACCATGGTACTAACTCATAACCTCACTCTTCTCTCGTTGTCCATCACACACAGTATCACAGTATCACAGTATCACAAGGTTGGAAAGGACCTCTGAGATCATCAAGTCCAACCTATAACCTAACACTAACACCAACACTAACACCAACCATCATCTAAACCATGGCACTCAGTGCCTCATCCAGTCTCCCCTTAAACACCTCCAGGGTCGGTGACTCCACCCCCTCCCTGGGCAGCGCATTCCAATGGCCGATCACCCTTTCAGTGAAGAACTTTTTCCTCATATCAAGCCTAAACTTTCCCTGATGAAGCTTAAGTCCATGCCCTCTAGTTCTGCCACTGGTCACCTGAGAGAAGAGACCAACCCCTGCCCGACTACAACCTCCTTTTAGGTAGTTGTAGAGAGCAATGAGGTCTCCCCTGAGCCTCCTCTTCTCCAGGCTAAACAGCCCCAATTCCCTCAGTCGCTCCTCATAGGGCTTGTGCTCCAGCCCCTTCACCATCTTCGTTGCCCTCCTCTGAACACATTCCAGTATCCTAACATCCTTCCCAAACTGGGGGGCCCAGAACTGTACACAATATTCAAGAAGAGCCCTGACCAGTGCCGAGTACAGGGGGACGATAACTTCTCTGGTCCTGCTTACTACACTATTCCTGATGCAGGCCAGAATGCCATTGGCCTTCTTGGCCACCTGGGCACACTGCTGGCTCATGTTGAGCTTCCTGTCCACCAGCACTCGCAGGTCCTTTTCTGCCTGACTACTCTCCAGCCACTCTGTCCCTAGTCTGTAGCTCTGCATGGGATTGTTGTGTCCAAAATGAAGTACCCGACATTTGGACTTATTAAACATCATCCCATTAGAATCAGCCCAGCTCTCCAATCTGTCCAGGTCCCTCTATAGGGCCATCCTACCCTCTAGCAGATCAGCCCTTCCTCCCAGCTTGGTATCATCTGCAAACTTGCTGATGATGGATTCAATCCCCTCATCCAGATCATCAATAAAGATATTAAACAGGACGGGACCCAACAGTGATCCCTGGGGGACACCACTGGAGCCACTCTGTCCCCAGTCTGTAGCTCTGCATGGGATTGTTGTGTTCGTGATAGTAGAGTTTAGAAATGATGACTGAAAAAAAATTCCAACCCCAGAAAAAAACCTGGAAAGCCATGAAACCTGGTTTCATCAGGGTTTTACTCTCCAAAATGTTACTGTTTCGGTTTTTTTAAACTAATTTCACGATTGGGGTCCTGACTAATATTTTTTCCCAATATATGTGTAGATGGAAAAACTAACAAGAGAAATTAATAACAGAATAAATATAGGACTTGCTACACACTAGAAATGCAGAACATGTAGGAATGTTGTCTTGTTTTAGTTTTAGTTATATTATTAAAAAAACCCTAGACTGTGAAGTTGGAGTTTAGCACGAGGCCGTCACCTGGGACTCCTCTGCAGAATAGCAAGTAGACTTATTTTAACAAACTTTTAGAATTTTTACTGTGTGTTTCATTTTCATAATTGATGAAAATTGATATTCATTTATATGAATAAATCTGCCATTATACTAAATTGTTAGTGTCCTGAATGAATTCAAATTGATTAATCTTAAAGAAGGTGTGCAAAATGTAGTCCCAAAACTGAATATTAAAAAATCTGTTTTAACAAAACTGTGATATTTCAGAATCGTACTGCATCGTGTTTGTAACTTGTCTATGGAAAAATAACACATTTGTCTGCATTAATCTGCATTTATATTAATTCAGGAAAGACTATTATGATCTATCTTCATTCTTCAGAGAAAATTCACTAACAAAGTAGACTGCTTATGCCTCATATTGAATCCTTCTTATTTTTTATGACATACTGCAGAATATTAGCTAGAACAATATAATCTATTGTAAATACATTAACCACAGACATAAATAAACAATACCATATAATGTGCGCATGCTTTGGGAGCATTTTACCACACTAAGCAAAATAAAATTGGGTAATCCAAAGCATTTATCCTACTTATCATCCTTGGGTGCTAACTCATTACACAAATTAGCAAAGTACTTGCCACTACCTACAGTTCTCCTCTCACAGAGCCCTTCAATTGTTTTTTGTTCTTAATACAGTTGTGCCTCTTTTTTTTTTTTTTCCAGTCCTGGACTTACAATATGTTTATGCTACAGCACAACAAATCTCCAGGTTAAAAGGCAGGAACTTCTGGTTTTCCTTAAGCTATAAAAAGCTAAAGCACTGGATGGCATGTAATAAAATGCACTAAAGATAAAATTATGAAAGAGGTAGTTTAGATGATTGCCTGAAAAAAACATATATTCTCACCTGAAAAATACTTTACTACTAAGGCAAGCAGAAAAGCCTCATCCATTAGTACACAAACAATAAAGTGGACAAAGCCTTTGAGATACAACAAATACATGCAGCTAACTCAAAAAGGCTTTTATCTGCAGACACTGAGGGAGGGGAAAAGGTACATACACATTCACACCGACCTGCATTTTGCTATAGTGATACTTCAGCAGTAGCAGGATTTCAGCCTGCAATTGTTACGATTTCAGCATTATAAAGGTTGCCTACTGCCTTCCCCTGCTGATGCAAGAGGAAATCCTGGGGCCAAATTCCACCCAGCTCTGTTCTCCAAGCATTCATCTAAGACTGCATAAAGCAGGCTCAGCTCATCAGTGCACTCTGACCGCTTTGGCTTGGAGAGTGACTCCAACCTGCCTAAGCACAGCTGACAGACTGAAAACCACAGTGAGGCACCAGCGCAGCACAGGGCAGGGCTGGAGGTTACCAGACAGAGTCGAACATGGGGTGCATAGCACTGCTGTATCATAACAGTAACAGCTGCACAAGAACTTCCAGTCTTGTGAGATGATGCCCGGTCAGGTCTGCTCTCAGCCTGCTTTCCTTCTAGCCTAAGCCTTCAATGAGGACATCCCAAACTACAGCCTAACCCTGGCCTGATAAGTTTTGCTTCGGATTGTGAGCACACATATTGCACTCTCTGTATCCACCAGCTACATTCCAGCAAGCCAGCAGGATATTAACATTTACAAGAAACCTGTGCTTTAAATGATTCAGTGAAAAAGCCTTCCAGAAAGCCAGCTTCTTGGAAGTGCTGCTCATAGCTCACTGTAGTGGAGGGGTCAGGCAGAACACATTTCAAATTAGGCCTGTTAACCAGTAACTGGTTTTCCACCTCCAGGTCGTCTAAATGATTGCGCTAGCTTAAAATTAACCACGCTTAGGTTCCCCCCGCCCCAAAATGAGAAGCACAAGCCTGCAGAATCAAGGGAGGATAGGATTTGAAAAGTATCTAGGAGAGATCGTGAGAATGAGAAAGCCTCCTCAGGAGTAAAAAAAAAAGTGCTGATTCTCTACACTGCAGGACAATTTCTCATTTCCTGCATCACTGCACACACATGCATTCCACTATCTGCCTCTACCCCAGGACCCACTGCTATCCTAGCTCCCTCCATGGCTATGGTGAGCACCTGGGAGCAGGTCTCATCAGGCTGCATGGGAAAGAGAAGCACACAGCACATGCAGAGTCTGGCGAGGCTGTGGTAGCAGGATCAATGGCAAGGCAGAGGGAACGTGTGTGTACCCCTTACAACCTAAGGCATGCCTTTCAGCCGTAGGAAACTAGGGTCACATGAAGTCACTTGCATTTCTCCTAGATAGCCATTAGGAAGGCAAATGAACTTGTAATGGTCTCAGTACACAATGAGAAGATATGCTGTGTATATAAAGTTGTGCCAGTTTTGTAGCAACATCCCTGAACATGGCTTCAGTAGACAGGTAGCTTGAAAATATCCTCCTCCTGTGAGTCATGTTTGAAGCGCACAGCAAGCCATTTAAGTGCTTCTGGTAACTTATTTACACTGAGGTCAATCTGCTCCAACACTCATTATTGTAGGTTTGCCCAGGTTTATAATTGCAATCGTACTTAATACATACAGGGTAACTAAACACCTGCCCGCCAGCAACAAGTGTTTGACAAGAAAATGGAGACAGGGACCTCTCTTTGACTCAAGAAAACCCAGTGAGTGAACATGAGGAGAGGAAGCGAACTCAGAAATGGTACCTGCTGATGTGTACCTAGTGGCTTAAATAGCTATAAGACAGGAGCTATAATGAAGCAGCGTGGGCACTAGGAAAATTGTGGGTAAATTGTGAAAAACAGGAAAATGTCTTCTAAGTTTCTAGGAAAACAGAAGAAAACTGAAAAGCAAGACAATGCACGGTATTATGAGATGACACCATGTCCATCAGGAGGAACTGAAGTACATTGAACAGTCACTTGTAACAATTAAATGTAAAAACTTAGTCATTAATGCTGTTCCAAGTACAAAAATAATTTAGCTTTCTCTTTGTTTGGAAGCTGCAGAATATGAAGTGTCAACAACTCAGAAAAGAGTTGGGGCAGAGGGGACTTGCTGCGTGTGGCCCCTACAGTGAGGTACCAGCCTGATGACAGCCCATGATCAAACAAGAAAATGCAGAAGTATGAAAAGCTTCTTTCCCCAAAGAAAGCATGTTTTACAGCATCTGGTACACCATGGAAACAGCAGCTGAAGTGGGCTGACTGCTGCACACCCAGAAGGCTTCTTTGTTTACATGGCTGGCAGTTGCCTCCCTACAGGGAATTTGCATTCTCCCCTTCCTCTAAGTGAGTATCATCAGCTGCATCTGTGGGTAGAAGCAGTCACAAGGCCAAATCCTGGTCTCAGTGTTACGGGTGCAAGCCCTATGGAAGGGAACAAGACTTGAGTCTGCATCAGTCAGATTGGACATTGCCATCCATCTATCTTGAGATATCAAACACTGAGACTTCAGGGTTTCAGGAACGACTCTGTTGGCTAAAGTATCCCCTTTCCTTCTTTCAACAGATTCTGCCACTGCAAGGCAGATCCTTCAGTAATTCCCTCCTTGCTGCATATTCACCTTGCTAGTTCCTCACGGTGAGGGAAAATCTGCAGCAATGTCATCTTCACTCCTTGCTAAAAATGGGTGTAGGCATTAAACCAAAGTTTTCAGGAAGAGGCAGTAGTATCATCCATTTTGATTTTTGAGGTGTTTAACACGAGGCATATCCAACCCAGCCTTATTGGCTGATCAATGCCAGCAGATCTCGTGACTGCAAATGGGGACTTAAGTGACTTTAAGCTTAAGCTTAATTCTAAAGTGACCCAAACCGCATGAGGGATGCTTGGTAACATTTCAGCTTGCTGCAGCTGGAAAACAAAACATGTGGTTTATGAACTCAAGTATACTTCTTGAGGACCACTAGCTAAAATGGCTTGAAGAGGGCCACATAGTTAGGATCCAGCAGATGCATGCTCCTGACAGTAGGTCAAAATTTGGACTGCAAAAAAGTGAATTCCACAATGCATGGGAGTGGCACTTGCGTTTTGTAGTGTACTGAATCCGACAAAAGCTACTGAGCCGTGCAGAGAGCAATGTGGTCTGCCTATCAAAATTCATTGTAAGCAAGAAACATTAGCCATGCAAGAACAACCAAGGGAAAAAGGCCTTTTTGTTGTCCCTTTCTGAAAAGCATCACATATTACCTGACGTCAGTCACTTACCAAGACAGCTTGGATTCAAACCTGTGACTCAGAAACCAAAGATGCCACATTCCTCGCACTGTATATAGTCCCATATACAATCCATCCTCACCACCCTTTAGTCAGAAATGGTTTTGTTTCACTATGATGTAAATAACCAAAGCATTATTGTTTAAGTCCACACCTCATATCAAGAGACAACAATCTATACAGTTATTTAAGGTACGTAATGACAATGAATAACACTTGTGGATCAGATTTTTATTATTCAATAGGCTTGTGTCTTTTTTCCTTAGACCCCCTGGGGGGGGAAATAATGACTGCTAATAACTTAACAGCCAAATTGATTTTTTTTTTTAATACAAGCTAACAATTAATTAAAGCAACTTTGTATCAGAATGCAGCCCACTTTGAAGGAATGACCCCAGACTGTACATCATCTCCAGTAATGATCCTAGTGAAAACACTAGGATGCCAGCAGGCAAGAGGAGGAAAACAGCATGAACTTCTAACCAGCCTGATTCCAAGCCATGTACATAGTTTGTTTCCTTTGATCATTACCCTTAATGCCTGCCCTCTGTGTGTAATTTGGTTTAATTTATATGTATGCCATTTCAGATTTTAAAAAACACATATAGCCCTTCCAAATTTATTAAAAGCAGCCTTCCTACCCTTGATAGTTATTAAGAGAGGTTAGTGTTATGTAATTAAGTTAATCTTCATCTGTAAAGGCTAATTAACTGAACACTAATTGAATCTGCATATGAAAATTTGGACAATGTGTTCTCATTACACAATTTAAAAAAAATGACCTGAATTAAACACCAAACAATTTGTAAATTTTTTCCTTCTACCTTTTCAGGTCTTAAATAAAAACTAAGTGGGCAGGTTTATTTCTGTGTTCTACACTGGCCCTTGTTGTCTGGAACAAGGAGCTGTTTAACAGCTTTCGGATGAATTAGTCCTTCCTTGAAAGATTGTTGGTTTTCCCTATTGCATGTGCTCTTCCCTTTACCTTTACATGATGCCTTTCATTGCTCTCTTCTCCTTCTGCTGTCACCTCCCCTGGTCAGACAGAGCAGAGACTCTTAGGACTGAGTCATACCACCCAAAGGATCAGATGGGAAAATACTGTTCGGTCATGATGATTCATAACCCCAAAGCCTGCACATAGCCAGCTCAAATCCACCTGGGCAGTTTTGAAAGGGCACTATGGTTTCTCCACCAAAGATAACTACAGTTTCTCCACCAAAGATCACTTTCCAGTGAAGTCCTAAGGAGAAAACACGGCCTCATCTCATTTTCCTCCACATGGATGTGCCTGCGTTACAAAAGCAAGACATATTTTGGACCCTTTTCAGCCTTTGTTTGAGACATTTACAGTTTAAAACAGCCAGGTTTCCAAGGGGGAATTAAGCAAAGCACATCCTCCTTTTGGTATTTGCTGTCTCTCCCCATTAACCAAGTTAATGGCTGATCCTAATAGGCTGCTAAGTGAAGAGTCGGCAGGAGGGAGGGGAAGCCAAGCAACAATTTCGAGCCTGACCTCAATAGCATGCAAGATTTCTCAGTGCGTGGAATACACACGGTTCTCAGATTTTCTCACAAACCACCATATGTTTTTAACATTTGAGCCATAAGCACCAGCACTGCATTAGGGGCATGGCTGGACAGAGCAGCTGCAGCCAGTTAACAGTCCCTCATGCACTTCTGGCATGCACCAGTAACAACCTGGCACCTCTGCTTCACAGCAGATACATAAACAAAAGAGGGTCAGCATAATAGGAAATGGGATGCACCCAATGTTATCTTTCTTTGGGAAGATAATACATTTTATAGGTGAGGGAACAGTGGAAGATGTACACAGGCTTCAGCAAAGCATCTGGTCTGGTGGCCGGCACAGTCATCACATTTAAAAGGATGAAGATAAGGATAAAAGCTGAAAGATAGTAAACATGCAAGCTGTGGGGAAATGAGTATGGACTGAGTTGAAAGAAAAAGTACAGGCATCAAAGGAGGAAACCCATAGATTTCTCAAGGGTCAATCTTGGAACAAACCTTGTTCAACGTTTTGAGGGTTGATTTTGGCACAAAAAGCAGATCAACTTTAGTGCAGTACATTCATGGTTCTGGGTTGAAAGACAGATTCTTTCCTCAGCAGGCAGAGAGACTTGAGATTGTCATATCAGAAGAACAAGATGACCTAAAGAACCTGAACAACTGCAACGGAAGAGAGAGTTTAGCTGAAAGCAAAGCTTCATTACCTTAGACTGTGTTAACTCCAAGAATTTCTGCAGTAGTAGATTATTGTTTATTGACAGAGAAGCAAAAAATCTGGATGGACACATCAACCACAGAATAATGATGAACAACAAGTATGATGGAAAATACAAACGTAGAATATCTGGCTTACGCTTTCTCTGGAATGCTGCATGCAAATCTGACAAGACACATTCAAAAGGAATGAATTAAAAATGGAATGAGTGGAGAAAAGGGTTACAAGGATCCTCAGGGTATAGAAGGCCTGTCTTACAAGCAGTAATTAGGAGAGTTCATTTTAGCAAACCAAAGGTTCATTTTATCAGACCAAAGGGAGGAGACATGCTTGCTGTCTATAAATGCACTGGGAGTAATCATCAGGGAGGGAAAAATATCTATTTAATATAAAGGCCTACATTACTAAAAGATCAAATGAGTATAAACTGGCCGTGGATAAATGTTGTTAGAAATTAGATGAAAGTTATTGACTATCAAAGTAGTAAGATTTTAGAACAACCTCCTAGCCAGAATAGCAGAAGCAAGAACCTCAAGGAGGGTTTTGAGGCACAGGAGATAAGATGTGGATAATTAAAAAAAAAAATAGAGCGTAGGATGAACAACCCAGCCCATCTACATCACCTCTCAAGGTGATACACAGCCACTTTCAGAATAAGAGAGACTCCTCTAGTGGAAAATATTTACTGTGCTTTCACATATGCACATTGCATTCACCCTTCCAGTTTATTCACCTTAACTTTCCAAACCAGCCTCAGACAATTTGGCATACTGCAATGAGATTCTCACTTTCCTTTTGTGTTTCTATATTCAATCTCATTTCACTTTACAAACTTAATTTCCACAACATCTCTGGGATGATAAGTGTCGATCTGTCACAGGTTGGGAGTTGGAAGTACACAAGATTAAGCAATTTGCCAAATGCCATGCAAGGAGTCAATGGTAGAGCCAGAGATAAGTTGTGGGTTTCTCAGTCCTCCCTTCTTGATACCTTAAAAAAACATTCCTTCTTAAAAAACCATTTCTTCCTCTGCCACAGAAATACAGACAGTATATGAGATACAAATATCATCAAATTTGATCTATTTCTGAGATTTCAGACATATCACACTCTTGAGGCTTCAGACAAAGCCAAAAGGTAAACAACCCTATATACATGGTTAACTCTCAAATGCTTTAAATAGAGGGAGGTTCTTCCTCACCCAACTGTTGGCTTAAGATTCAATTACTCTTATCATAACATGGATAGCTACAAATGTAATTAGTAATAAAATTATCCAGACCCTCAAATTATTCCAGCTGCTGCATTTGACTCCCTGATTCTTGCAATGATGAATTCTCCAAACTGATTACATTGGCTAAAATAATATTTCTTTTTATCTATTGGGAAGTTGCCTGCCATTAGCTTAGACCTTGTTTATATCTGCTGTAGAGCTATAATTGCAACTTTGCTATTTTTATTAGGACTATTGTCTAGATAACACTTAAACCTGCTAAGCCCTTATTTTACTTAATAGTAAATGTCACAGACGACACCTATTCAAGGCTTCTAGGAACCTTTATCAAAAACAGAAAACATGTCATTATGCAGACACGTACAAAGTAAAATACAGTTTGTGCAGTATGTGTTCTTGAAAGGCTCCATATGAGGTCTTACAGACTCACTATAATTTCTGATCCTGTGATAAACATATATTTATAAAAAGTCAAAAATCTAGGAAAAAAAAAGAGAAAGGGACGATGGAATTTTTTTTACTAGAGTATGTAATTTACACTAATTCTCTTCTAAGTTGTCTTCTTTCCAAACTGAGTGTAATTCTTTCCTCGCAATCTCTTCTTGTATGTAATTCCACTGTCTTGCTAACCATATCTGTTGCCTTTTTAATATTACTACTTCCTCAAATGACAATAAGGAAAACAGAGAATTACAGTGCTCTCTATAGGAGGGAATTCACTGTGCAAAAGAAGACCATTGCAATGTGTATTTTCACTGTAATGTGTATTTGCTCTGTGTGCTCAGTGTCTCTCAGATGGATTAGCATAAGCATTCAGCACAGCTTACAAACGGTGAATGAATTTTTTTTAGTTTTCTTTGCTGGCCTCCCTTAAGGGAAGCAAAGCAGTAACTGCATAATTTAAAGACACGGAAACAACTTCTTGTAGGACAGACATGCTAGCTAAATCTAAGGAAAGCAAATATTTTGGGAGTACTCTGAACACACAACACTGGTTTAGGGGGCAACAAACCGGTATTTGGAGAAATGAAAGTTTACTTCTTTTCCAAGAAAGAGAGACAGGGACTTCTGTTTCTCTAAGGAGTTTCTCCACTTCTGAAGCATGCCTCCTTCTCAGATCCATCAACAGCAGGTTCCTTCAGATTATGAAAGTGTAATTTTTAGGAAAAAAGATATTAACGAGTTCCATTGTTCTAAAGTCTGCCTTAGGGTGCAAACAGACTTTGAAATAAGTCCATGTGCAAACCTCACAGCTTCACCTATACAATTAAGATGACAGTATTTAAACTTTCTTTCTGAAGCAAACTTTGGACTATCTCATATTCTTCTAACTCACTAGTGACTCAGTGGATACTATTTACACAGGTAGGTTTCAAGAAAACCTCAGCTTTAGGAAGCAACAATCAGTGGGAGATAATATCTTGGCCTCCTCAGAGACATTTCCCGTGTTAGTGCTAGGGGTCTCTACCATTTTTATGAACTGATTATAAAATCAATGCCACTTAATTATCTGTAACCAACAAGTCTGAAACTATGAAACATAAGTCTGAAAGAACTAAAGATTATTACAAACTCCATCTGTGCTCAGCTCCCAGATCTTGATCTTTTATCATGATGACACTAAGACACAAAACAGTGCCTAAATCAAAGCACTAGGCTGCACTCAGAGTACTTCATCAAGAGATGAGACCTGGAAAGAGTATTACATGTAGCAAACATTAATCATGACACTTAATGCATTACTGAAAGATAGTAAGACTATTTCTGTATTTAAACATAGCTGGACAAGTCCAGCTTCCTCTTATCTAATTCTCACCTTGTATGGATGCAGGCTCTCAAGCATGAAAGGAGAAAAATGTCCCTATAGATTGTACTGGCCTCTGATGCAGAACAGAACATGCTGCTATGTGTAGCATGGACAGACCAGGCATAGGCATGACAGGTCCCTTTTTACTACCATCTATCACATGGCACCTCTGTAAAAGCCACAAGGTTAAGGCCAGACATTTTAGCTTGACACATGCAGGCCTTGAGGTGAACCCATACATTCAGCAGGGCACGAGGCTGTTGAGCTACAAGCATCTTCACCCTAGCTATGAAACAAATACTCGGTGTGCTTCATCTTGCTCTCAGACCGATAGTCGACCATGTAGGACATACCTACCTTAAACTGCTACGGACAGAAATGTGTTGTAAGATCCTGTGAAGAACAGAACAGTTTTATCTCTTTGGGAATAAGACAAGTTGCAGCCCCAACGGGCTGTATCACACCAGGCTGCTTACTCTTAACCTATCTTAAAATAACTATTCCAAACAAAATTTCCTTGTTTTCATAAGGTAAATTACTCCTCTTGCTCTGTCCTGAAGCCAAACACCATTTAAGACCTAAGCCACCCATGTGGTAGAATCTAAATATAGAAAACAGACACACTAGAAGGCCATATCAGGCCACTATGGAACAAGGGATTAGGAAGAGACAGACAGAAACATGCAGTACGAACCTCTTCATGGGCTGGAGAGGATTGTGGAGAGCAGTAGGAATTGAGATAGCACAAAGAAAGTAAAGAACAGGTTTCAGTGGAATAGGAATTCTGTACAGCACTAGGAATCAGCAAGGCCATTGGCCAGCACATAGGGCAAACACTGAGGTTGCTAAGCAGAAGCAGAGTTACAGCTTCAATTGTGACAATTTCATAGATAGAAGAGCTTAGTTTTGGAGGTGGGGATTGAACTGGCTCATATCAGCCATTCAGTTCTGTTTCTAGATCACCAGTCATGCCTGGGCTCTGCAGCAGCATCAGAAAAAGCACCTTGTCAATTCATCTGGGATGTTTTTAAAAAAAAAAAAAAAAAAAAAAGATGCTACACACTTGCAAATACCAGATATTTTCCAGAGGAACTGATACATTTAGCTGTCCTTTCATAACTGCATTCATTTGCACCCAGACAAGGTGAGAGACCTGGTATCTTCATTCAGTTCCACAGTTATACAGAACTAGATGCTTTGGCACATGGCACGAAGTTGAGAGCAACCACTACTCCTCCCTCTTCCTGTGAATGAACCATATTCCTAGGGAACTGGGCCACTGGCAGTAACCAACCACTGCCGAGGACAGAAAGCAACTCTTTCGTCACAATGTCTCTATAAAGCAACATCCTGGAAGGACTGTAAAGGAAAACAACAGCAGGGGACAACAGTACAATCAATCCCCTTATGAAGATGTCATCTCAAACAGGAAACTGTCAGCACTTGCACCATACTGCATTTCTTACATGCATGGTATCAAAGTGCCACCACCTACAGAGTTCAGGGTTGGCACATTCCTGGGCCCAAGCCAGTCACATATTGTAAATAGTAGCTGGGCTTTTTGCTCGGGGTCCTCAAAGAAAGGAGGACTCATGCCTAATAAACAGTAAGAAATCAGATTATGGGCCATTCAAAGGACGACTTTCGTCCAGAAGAAGGAATCAAAATAATATGATGTACTGTTATGAAGTCGTGCTGACAATTTAACCTGACATCAGTGTTTGTCCCTGGTTTGTTCCCCAGGAAAAGGGCCAGAGAGGTGACCATTGGAGAAGGCAGCATCCACTCAAGCTCTGGGAAATAAAAGGGCATCCCACAACATCACTGGGGGTAGTTGGCAACTGTATAAAAGCCATGGAGAATCTCCTGATGCTGCAAGATCTGGCAGCAAGTTACTCTCTGCTGGCTGATCTCTAAACCCAGCCTGTGCACTGAAGGTGCATCAGGAAATAGTGGCACAACCAGAAGGTGAATAGACTCTTGATCCACTGCCAGGTCCCTGAGGGCTCTCATAAAAACAGGACAGTTTAGGGTCTGCTTAAGCTTCAGGGATTAAACTGGGGGGTTCTGACCACTCTAAAACCTTGACCTTTCCATCGTAGTCTTGGCTCAACACCTGTTTTTAATTCAATATCAAAATTATGGAGTCCATCTGGAAGTAAAAATAAAAGCAAGACCCAGATGATGAGTGTATATATCTATTCCTCTTATTTGCCTGCTAAAATTTCAAGCTAAAAATATTATACATATACACCCCTATTTATACATATGAATATACACATATATATATTTATTCATAACAAGCTCATGTTATTTGTATGACCATGCAGGATGCACAAGAGAATCAGGTCCTCCAAAACACAGGCAAATATCTCAGCTCCTATAGAACAGGTCATTTCTAGAGGATGATAGATGAAATTCAATTAAAGGAACAGCTTTGAAGCACTGTCTTTAGAGCAGAGTTCCTGTCTCCCACAAATCCTTAATACAGCACCTGGCCTTTTAGTTTTGTTACATGCCAAAATCTTTGTGCCTTGTAAAGAAAGACGCAGGATAAAGAATGTTAACAGTCTTTTTTTACAGTAGCCAGTTGTCAGAGGAGGTGGGAGAAAACAAACCACATAGAAAACAATTGCCAATTTGTGGGCTTGACCATTCAAAACTGGATCCCAAAATAATCTCCTAAATTGTTTCACCCGGAGCAAATGAAGATATATGCGTGCACACAAAAACAGAATCTCTTGACGCAGTGCTGATAGCGACTGCAGTCAAGGAAGAAGCGTTATTGCATTCCATGTTGTGAAAAGACCACAATGCAGTAATTATTCTGAAAGGTTTTCACAAAGCACAATTATTAAGCTAACATTATCCTATTATTGTTTGTTGCTATGGAGATAACATAATCAATATATTTTCTGGATTGATTCTTTTAATACTACTAGCACATTGCACAATATAGTAAGATTTAACTCAATGCATTAGCTGATTTTAGTTTATGATTAGCAAAGTCTTGATTGCAATCCATCTCGCGCCTATTATTCTATCAAGACAATGTCAAAATCTCTGCTAAAAAAGCAAGTTTTCCTTGTTGGAAATGAGAAAACAGATAACAAATTTCTCTGAAGAGAGGCAATTTTTTAAGCATGAATTTAACACTTACCCCTACTTTTCCTGAGCCAAACAAAAATTACCAGATTGACTACAGAAGCAGTAGAAAAGCAAGTTTTGTTTGAACACTTGGCTTAAGATGCTTATTTATTCCAGTGCAGAAGTTTTGAGGCATTATCCTCCTCTTTGTAATATAAACTCAATCTGCAGCAACAGAAGGTGCTAAGAAGGTGGCAGCAATTGTGGCACTAAGCAAACGTGAAGGACTCGCTGGCTACTTGCTTCCATACCCCGTGAAGACAGCAGGCACTCACCCATTGGTCTCAATGGGTGGTGAATCAAAATTGTTACAGCCACAGCACTTAGTTTCTTTGTCCATAAAATGGCAAGAACACTTCCTTTCTTACAGGTCTGTCTCTGCAGACAATAGGCTTTTAGCAAATCAGGTGACTGTTCCTATGTTAGGACAGTAGTAGTCTGCACAAACCTGAGTCTCTTTTAGACCTCTGTGATGAAGTAAGGTAATATTTTAAGAGGCTTCAATGCTGGCAATGTCATTTCAGCCTGTTATCTCCCCTGGAAAGAGATGGGCTTGTCATTGTGCGAGGTCCTAAAGCCTTTTAATGTATATTTGCCAGTATTGTCCATAGAAGGACTTTAACAAATTTGTTCCATCCCTATGTCCATACTGCGTAAATTGCCTTCACCTCAGTCCCAGAGGTGACCATATTTTGTGAACATGGTTTATACTCAGGCCAAAATTTACAAGTGCAGCACGCTAGATCTTGCATAACTAAACAAAAGGAAAGGTATTAGAGCAACATTTGAAAGTAACAAAATGTGTTAACTCTATGAGAATCATACGGTGTCACTTTTGAGTGCCACAGTGTGGCTTTAGCTGCCTTGGGTCAGACATCAGTTTAAAAGCACTTTGGCCACCAAGTGTACAACTGCTTGGTAAAACGTGAAATTATTCATCCTAGTAGTCTCCATAATTCCACCTTCTCCCTTCCCTAAAGGGACCAGATGGGGTGGTCTTGTCTTTCTACATGGACTGGGCTGGGGACCAAGATTGTAACTTTTGGACTGGCTGGAGGGGACCCATCAGGAATAATCGTTCACAGATTAAATATGTTGCCAATGCAACATACCTGGCCCTTCTGGCCCAGGGGATAAGTAATAGAGTTCAGAACGCGCATTCATAACCCACCCCCTGTAAGACTGCTGCACTACAACTAATCAAAGGAGAGCTAAGGTAGTTTACAAGCCACATCTGCCCTCCTTGCTCCACGTGACAGGGGTCATTCTCTTCCATCATATTTCTCAATGATGCCACTTTTATCAAAATGTCTCTGAACTGCTGCGTGGGCATGTGGCACTGTGTAACACATACGTAGTACGTAGGGTTGCCTGCCTTCCTGCCTCGTCTACCTTTATGTTATTTTATAAAGGATTTTTCTGCTGGACAGGACTTAGACAAGCAGGTACAATATTCATTCAACAGGCTACTGTCACATGTGTGGCCTTAAAGGATGCCATCTGCTAGTTCATCAGTAAAGTAAAGAATTGCTTAACATACATCACTCTTTCAAATACGAAGAAAAACTTCATTTGTTTCAAACCACTGACTGCACGCTGTCTATCTCAGTGCCTTATCATCCAACAGCCCAGAAATTCTGTAGAAATAAAAGCTCATTTAGCTGCGGTCAGTCAGGGGATATCAATTGTGTAACAAGAATGATACAATTACATTCCTAAGCAATTGGTCTCAATAATGGACAGACAGCACCTCTAAAAAAATTGACTACAGGCCTGATTTTACCACTCTCATTCATAGGGAGTAGAGTCTACAGCGATACCCCCTTCATTTCAGTGCTAAAGGACTAAGACACTACTACTCAGTGCCCTGCTGCAAAGGCTGAGGCTAATCATACTTTGCTTAGTTGCACTCTGTAATTGCTGTGTATCTTATTCTAGTCAAAGATTACAATTTTTCTTTTTTTAAAATTAATCAAGTCATAAAAAAAAAAGCACTACTTCACTACACAGAAATTGAACTATTGAACTTTATTCCTGGAGGTCGAGCTCACATATAGCAGAGTCACGTAGCATCATAAGGTGTGGCACAAAGGCCTCTGTCTAGGGGGAATTTCTGGAGTTCAGCTTTCCCAGCCTGGCTTTCCCTAGCCAGTATGTTGACCCAGGCTGCTACAGAAAGATACTGAGCCTCACTTCCCTGACTTTTCATCAGATATATAACACAACTTTAGTGAGAACAGCAAAAGGACAGGCCTCACATAGGTCACACTACGGTGCAAAAGGCTCCCACAAACCTCCTCTCTCTGCTAAATATCATTTAGCTTGAAGTACTTTGCCCACAATTCTGCAAAAAGGTGGATGCAAAGTGAGAGGTTGGAGGAGAAGCCAGCATCGCACATTGCAGAGTTCCCTTTGCAAGCTCTGCAGCAGTGCTGTGCTCTGGGAGATGGGAGCTGTTCAAATGTTTTGACAGAGCATGCCGATTCCTCAGGAATGTTTTTATTCTAGTCGATGTGCCAATTCACCACAGATTTCCAGTGGAAAGCAGGCAGACAGTCTGGGTCTGCTGAAATAAAGCAAATTCACTCAGAAAGAAGAAAAAGTTTTGTTTTCAGATTATTTTTACTTGATTCATGATTATATTTGTTTTAGTCAGTTTGTTGGATTGTTTTCAATTTTACCAGAAAACTCAATTTGCCAGCAGGCTCTAAAGACCAAAAGGCACCAAAACACTGCACAAAATTAAACTCAAGCCAAAGCCTTCAGAGGATTTTCAAGATACAGGTTTGTGAGTAAACAGTACACACAGATACACAGGAAAACACAAAAAAAAAACCCCTATAGACTAAATTAATGATGTCCTAACTAGGACTACTTAGTCTGGTTCGGCAAAAACCCAGACATCTCCATTTTTGCATTTGTGGTTGTCTTTCAAAGGTTTTACTTTTTGCCTTTTGCTGTAAGGAGTTATTTATAGGATTATTATAATTTGAGGTCTGGTCTTCTTGTGGCAGGTCCTCCATCCAGGAAATGAAATAGCATTAGAAAATGAAATCTCACATTTATGAGGTCTTCGAGATGGTTCCCTGAGGCATTGGAGGGGAAAAAAAAGGTAGAGAAAAATATAAACACAAATATAACTACATGACACTTGTATGGTCCCTAATTCTATCTGTCACAAACTATATTAGACTCTTTATTAAAATAGAGGTCTCGGGTATAAGGTCACCAACCACAGCTGTTTTTTTCCACAAGCTCTCCCATTTCCCTCTTGTGTGTGATCAAGCACCTTTTCCATACCACGCTGGCTGCAAGGTGCTCCTGTCCAAGACCATCCCCAGATGTGGAACACAAAGATAACTGAAATGCCACCATTCCCCTGGCTGCCTCGCCACATGCTTTTGACTACACATTCTATGTTGCAGTGTATTAGGAGATCAAGGTAGACTTGTTCATCCCTTTACAAGCTGAGACTTTTGCAAAAACCATGTATCAATCACTGATTTCTTATCCATACTTCTTTGTACTTTTTTCCTAGACTATTCTCTAGAGCCACAAGGCGCTATATCCTATCCAGGGTTTATCATCTGCTGTTTCATAAAAGCAAGTGCAGGCAAATTAGTGAAGACTCTGGAGTTGTCATCTCATTTTTCTGCATGTCCAAAGGGATGCTTTCCTCCAACCCCTGCTCTTGCCATGTATCTTTTTCCCTTGTCTTGAGTGGAACATACTCACCGTGTTTAAAATCCCGGTCAATTTCCCAGAGAACAGAATCATAGAATCATAAAATGGTTTGGGTTCAAAAGGACCTTAAAGATGATCTAGTTCCAATCCCCTGCTGTGAGCAGGGACACCTTCCCTCTCCTCCTTTGCCCTTGTAAAAAATCCCTCCCCAGCTTTCTTTTAGCCCCCTTCAGGCACTTGAAAGCCAGTATAAGGTCTCACCAGAGCCTTCTCTTCTCCAGGCTGAACAACCCCAACTCTCTCAGACTGTCCTCATAGCAGAAGTGCTCCAGCCCTCTGATCATCTTCCTCGTCCATTCCAACAGTTCCATATCCTTCTTATGTTGTGATTCCAGAACTAGACACAATACTCCAGGTGGAGTCTCACGAGAGTGGAGTAGAGGGGAAGAATGATCTTGCTCACCCGGCTGACCATGCTTCTTTTGATGCAACCCCAGGACACAGTCGGCCTTCTGGGCTGCGAGTAGTACACATTGCCAGCTCATGTTGAGCTTCTCGTCAATGAGCACCCCTGCGTCCTTCTCTTCAGGGCTGCTCTCAATCACATCATCCCCCATCCTGTATTGAAACTGTGGACTGCCCTGTCTCAGGTGTGGGACCTTGCACTTGTCCTTGTTGAGCTTCATGAGTTTCACACAGGCCCACTTTTTCACTGTGTCCAGGTCCCTCTGGATGACATCACATCCTTCTGGTGTGGCAACTGCCCCACTGAGCTTGGTGTCATCTGCAAACCTGCTGAGGGTGCACTTGGTCCCGCTGTCTATATCATTAATGAAAATATTATACAGTGCTGGTCCCAGTACACCAGTACACCTGATGGACACCACTTGTCACGGGTCTCCATCTGGACATTGAGCCGTTGACCACTACTCTCTGAATGCAACCTTTTAACCAATTTCTTATTCACTGAACAGTCCACCTATCAAATCCATATCTCTCCAATTTAGAGAGAAGGATGTTGTAGGGGACAATACTTAAACTCATCATCATATGTGACTTCTTATGGCTGCTGCAGCCCAGATTTCACTAATCCTACCGAAATTACCTCTGGTATCATGCTATCTATGAAAAGTTAATAGCTTTGTATACTCCCAGAATTGAAAAAAACCATCACACAAAAACTACGAAAGTTCATAAAATAGTGAAGGCTAATTGCAATTATTTTAATGTTCGTTTCTTGCACAGCTTATTATGAAAATACATATTTGAGAATATTTTTCAACATATATCTAGGTTTCACTTTCTTTTTCTCTTGTCATAGGGTAACAGAAAAAAATAACCAATACTCATTGAGTTGTTTTTCTATCTCAATATTTAAAAGTTCCCCAGTGCAACTGTCCCAAGAACATGTCCCTTTTCCCTCTACCTTATTAGAAATCATCTAAAATTCATGGAAAATTTAAAAATTACAAAATGGAAGCAGGAAAGGTCAACAGCAAAGAAATAAAATGAAAAGTTAAAAAGTACAAGGGAAACCCAAGATTGTATCATCCATTTCACCATTTGCATGGTGAAAACAAAAAGAAAACCAGCAATTTGAAATACATGTTTTTAAAACATAGAGGTTTGTTAAGAATTCCTATGAAAATTATTTTTCTTTTCTTTAAAAAAACCTCAACCCCCCAAAAAAACAACAAAAAAAACCCTAGTCAGTTCTCAAACAAACCTGATTAGAATCCAGCTCTGGTTGGTTTCGGTTTCCCTCTATTGTCTACACCTAGACATGCGCTGAGGCCTCAGAGGACATGGAGAATTAGATTAACTTTTGAACTTTATACTTCTTGAATGAGATTGGTCTTTTCTTACATTTTCATGTCTTTCTAGGCAACTTGCATTTCCAGATCAATTGCCTGAATACTTATTAAAAAAAAAGAGCACTCCAGAAAATAATGTCACATTCATTCCTGACAAAGTAAGAGAATTCCAAGAAAGCAACAACTGCTTTACATCATGTCTGCAGCTACTGAAGCCCTCACAGCCCCACTTCACCTTGAAACCCATCTTGTCCTTCCTGGTACAGAATTCATTTGACTACAGGCCATGACAAAGATGCAATTTCACACTCAGCCCCTCTTAGGGAAAGTTGTATTTCATCTTTATGTCTTGCCTGGGGAGGGGAGGAAGTGGGGAGAACCTGGTGGGCCATACATCTCACATCCAGATAAAGCTACCAGGAGGCAGTGCCACCCAAGGCACACTGTAGGCAGCCAGAAGACAGCACACAATGACTACCAGGGATTTAATGGCACATGTTTGAACAGGAAGTTCTGCAAAAGCTTCTTTTACTAATTTATTACAAAGTCTTGCAGAAACCAAGCCCAGCTAGCCGCAGTGGATCGGGCCCACAGCAGTTGTACTTTCCTGCTCTCGAGTAGGGTGAGTAAAGTTCCTTGCTTGCCATCCTTTCAGGATAACTTGCTGTACAGAAGGCCAGCTTTTTATTTGAGGACACGTGCCATGCTGTAAACATTTCTAGTGGAGCTTGGGTTAGCAGCACTTGTAAGAAAACCGTAATGAAAATAAATTGTTATGTGTTTACCCATATGCTGAGAAGCATACGGCTAATGCGTTTAGACACTGCTAATGAAGTTAAGACTCAGCTAAATTTGTTGGCTCAAGGATAACAACTGATCTCAACAACCAATCCGAGCCTGTTATAATTTTAGCATTACAATTAATACCTGGCCATTGCTATACATACTGATCTTGCTGACATAGAATCGGTTTTCTGAATATGAATTTCTCCACATCACAATAAGGTGAACAGCATATGATGCTACTAGACTCCAGATTTACAGGTAATGTGAGTAAATTATAACTTCTAGAGATCGTTCTTATTCATTGTAGCCCAGAATCTATTGCTTTCTTTTTTTTAATTTCAAGGACCAAAAAGTTTTTATTTAGTCCAATCCCATTCCCTCTAGGCCAGTGCCCACACCCATGTGACTACAGCCAAAACTGAACAGAAGAGAATCATATCTAAGAAATACTCCTGCTTCTCTAAGTCCATGTGTAGAAACCCATTAAGTTTACTACAACACCTACAGAACTTCTCCTATTCCATCAAATCACTATTGTGCTCTTTAAGGTGAAGGTCCCTGCTTCTTGTGGTAATCCTGCTCCTTATGATCATAGGGAATCTGAAGTCCAAGGTAAATTCCAATTTAAGTGGAACCAAGCCCAGTGGCCCCCCACTGGTTCTACCTATATGCTACTACCATTGCAACTATAGATTATCTCCATCCTCTTAACCCAGGTACTGCATAGATGGCTGTTTTGCGTTCACTGTTGCAGCATGTCATGACAGAGCTGACTTTAATTTAGCAGTACACACTTCTTAAAGAGCAAGCTGCACAGCAGCTTCCAAATAGTTATGTGATGAACATGCAAATACAGTCTCCAAAAGGCACAACACATGACGAACTCCCCCTACATGATGTAGACTTCTGCTCTGATAGATATTGAGTAGTTGTTTCTCAGTTGACCCCCAAAAGCCAACAAAAAGCAATAGTTTTGGTCAAAGATGGAACGGAAGAGCAGAGAAATGTCCTTCAGCACTGTTATCTTGGGGACCCACCTTACTCAGACAACTTCATTTATAGATCAGAGCTCAGTACCACTTGCTCTGTGACTATTGACAAATTATTTAGTCTTTCTCCGGCCTTCAAGCAGCCCAGTCCATTAAAGACAGCAGTGATATCAGCCTCCCCAAATCTACCAAAGTCCCCAGAGAAGATGCTCGAAGCGTTTCACCATAGCCTGATGCTCGAAGCAGACCTATCTGTTCCAGAACAACATCTATGCCATTTTGCAGATGGGTAGAGAGAGACTCAAGGTGAAGCAAAAGAAAGATTTCCTCACCCAGAAAATAAGAAAGCTTTGCCCAAGTCAGACTTGCCCAAAATCACAACAGGAGTCTGGGGAAATCCAGGAGCCTGATCAAAGAGTCTCTTTTCTCACTCACTGCGCTGCCATAGAGAACATCATTCCCTTTCCACTTAACAGGTAAAGCACTCCACATACAGCTAGCAATTGCTTCAGCCATTGCCTCCTCACCTCATGCAGTGTTTAATAAAGCAAGTATAAAGTATGCCAAACACAGTTTAAACAATACCAAAACCATGATGTTGCTCATCAACAAAGTCCACATCTCCTTCTAGGGTCAACTGCTGAGGTCTACAGGGAACACTCACTCAGCTGTCCACAGCATATATATGTGGGAGCTGCTCTAGTCAGAAGCCACACAGTCAACACACCATTCCCTGGAATATGAAAGGGATCTGTTTCTTCCATCAAAGGAAAAATAGTGTAGTCCAGAGGAGCAAAAGCATGTCTCGACCACTTCTACTTTCATTGATTCGGTCACCATTATTCATCAGCAAAGCAGCAATGATTCACCCCTCTCTTTCTGCCACGTAAAGCTAGCCAGTTGCTTTGTGCATCCTAACAGTGTCTCCAGCTTCTATAAACATTGTTTAAAGTTGACATCACATTCAGGGGTACTTTGCAAACACAGCTCTTGGAAACATCGAGTGCAAAAAAGCTGAGAACATCATGCCTCTACAGAAGGCTTTCTAAGGTGCACACACTGCTCCCACAGGGGCAGGCCCACCCTGCTGAGATCCCGCAAAGTCAGGGAGAAGCTGGAGTAAGCCACAGCACAGTTCTGCCCAACACTCTTCTGAGAAACTGGAGGTCCAGCTCTCACTGAGTGGTTCAAATAGCATCTAGTTAAGTAGGAGATAGCTAATTGTGATGTCTTGATTTCCTGCAATAGGTTCCTACATGCTGTACCAACTTTGTCAGGGTATCTGACAACGCTAAAATCTGATCAAAGGAGGTAGCACTGAGCATCAGCTGAAACTAGGAAAATACACGTATTTGAAGTGGAGAGGGACTGGCTTTATAGGCATATGAATATACACATAAAAACACATCTAACCCCAGGTTTTCTGTCATGTTGCAGACTGTGACATCGCTAGGTTTAGATCTGCACCACATGTATTCATGTCACATGAAACGTGTGCATAAACAGGTCTCCCAATCAAGGCAGTGTTTCCCAGGAACTAGGAGAAGACCTGAGGCTCCCCATAACGACTGTTCAGGCAGTCAGTAGCCCACAGTGGATGTGCATAGCCAGCTGGAGGAGAAGCAAGGTTGATTGGTGATGCCATGGATGTGCTTTCTGGTTCCACACAGATAGCCATCAAGTGATAGAAAACGCACTCCCTATCCCATTCCTCTCATTTATCTGCACAAACAACACGAAAACTATTTACAAGCTTTCACTGTCAGTGTAAGACATATTATTGTTGTAATTAAATCCAGGTCCACAGTCTATCTGAGAGCTCCTCTTCTTCTCTTTCCCCTTCCCCCCCTCTTTGCTCCTCTCATTATTTGCGTCTCTCCAGACTTGTTTGGGTTTACATGCTGTGTCATTAAATTCCAGCACAGTAAATGCTGCAGCCTCTCTCTCTAGGCACTGACGCACTGCTTTCGAGGCTGAAAATTAGACATGGGGTTAATTTCATTCCTGCAAGGACCCTGTCTTTTATTTTTCTTTATGTCCAACTCAGAAGAGGCTTTTGGTATATGCTAGTGGAAAAAGATCATGTTTGCTCTCTGCTTCCTCCCTGCACTATCCCCTTCTCCACTCCCACCCATTAGTCATAAAATAACACAGCCTAGCCAGATCCCAAACTGAAAGCAAAACAAAGCACCCTCACAGCCCCCACTTCCATTCAGCAGAAATGGGCCATTCTGGGGTAGACCAGGATCTACAAGTAGGCCAGACAGAAATAAACAGAATAAACAAAGAGTATCCTGTCCAAGCAGAGGCGGGCTAAAGAGAGTGATGTCTTTCATTAAAATGCAAGGCAGGAATACAAGCACTCAGCCAGTCACAAGCATCACTGGAGCTTGCTAGGAGTAACAGGAGGAAAGCAGCACATGATCACACCATTATAAGGATCCAAAGCAAGCACATCACACAACTGTACACAGGGTACAACTGCATATCCCACCTAACCAGCACAAAAACAAGGCAACCAACCACACACCTACCACCACCCCAAACCACCAGAGATGTCAGCCCCAAGGCTGCAGCAGCACAGTGCTGCTCTCCAGAAGGCTGAGTAGGTACAGCACTAGGTGACCAGAGCTGTGCAAATGTCAGAGCCAATGACATTTAAAACTAGCATAGCTGTCTTTTTAGAAAAGGGAAAGGAAAGGGGACAAATGCACAGCACGGCTAGCGATAGCAACAGGTCAAGTGTTTGCCGCAGTTCTTCGGGAGGAAGGGTAATATGGTGCGTGTGCCTTCTTGGCTTTCAGAGCACTTGTCACGTAATAAAATCATTACCCTGGGAATTAATAGGACAGTTTTGTCTAGTTTTTCTGCAACCTGCTGCTCCAAAGTCCATGGAGATCCATCTGTAAAAATCCATGCTGTGTATACCATTGTGTCTCCCATTATGTGGCTTTTGCAAACAAACCTCATGTTTTTCCACTGAGTGGCAGGAAAAATGCAGTATGTGGAGAGGTGGGGAACAGTCAGGAGTTTCTAGCAAAATGTTGGCCTGTCTGCTGCAAGTCTGCTTGGTTATTTGGAATATTGAACATGCTGGGTTTTTTAAACAGCCTAATCATATTTACTATTACATCAGACTTACCCACCACAAGTTTCTCTCATGCAACGGAAGAATTTTTAATCTAATATCTTGGACTCAGATAATTTCCCAGCTGCAGAACTGCAACAATTTCCTATCTCATTTTTGAGATAAGCTGATTAACTTGGGTATGCTTTAGTTTCAGGGTGCGATTATCTCCCTTTATTGTACTTGAGAGAGAAGGGGTGACTTACAGTAAAATAACTTTGTTTTCCCCAAGTCAGCTCTTGAAGTCTGCTCCTCTGTGATGGAGATAGGTCTTTCCTGTTGTGTTCCCCTTAGCCCCTTAACTTTCAGTACTTCCTCTTCCTCTTTCAGAGACACTATATTAATAGCAGCTCTTATTCTACTCCAAGAAAATACACTGTTCAAGAAATCCTTGAAATAACTTTCAGAAACTCTCGTGTAGAAAACATTTTTGTTGTTTAAAATACAATGAAATACAATAAAATACAATAAAAGCATATTCAGAACTGCAGAACCCAGCACAAGTGGACAAATCCTGTTTGCATTGTTCATTTGTTTTCAGGCACACTTACAGAAGAAGAATAATAGCAAAAAAAAGGGACCGTAAAGCCTGATTCTCTCCCCTCACATATACAGTAGAGCCAAAACAGGAACCTCCATTCACTTCAGATTTACACCCAAATATATCCTTGAATTTACACCATTATAAATTGAAAAATACTGCTCACTTCCACAATTTTGTTGAGAGCTTTTGATAGTTAATGTTTTTTCTTAAATCCCCAGGTCCTATATTTACTTGATTACGTCCACAGGGACTCCTTCTCCTCCTTTATTTTTCCCTTAAGTTTCTAGCAATCATATTCTAGGAGGAAAGCCTGAAAGCACAAGATAAGGACATTTTTTTGGACTGGAAGGCTGTATATGTTGAATTATTTTGATTTTCGTTTCTCTTTTAGATCTCACTGTTGTGCAGGGTTCTTCAATCTATGTTGATCTGCAGACCAAATTTGACACTGGAAACATATGAATTCCACACATGCAGATTCCCATATGGAATATATCAACTCATTCTTCTTAGTCACCATTCATAAAATTCCTGTGAAATAAATGTCCATGGACTGAATTCTGGAAGTCTAATGGTTTAGTGGGAGCGTGGCTTGTGTGTTTTCCCTGCACAACATTAGCAATACCAACAAGGAGCTGGCCTATTTAAAAGGGAGACTCTAAAAAGCCAGCTGTGCCTCTTGCAGCAAAGCCTCTGAAACCAACCCCATCCACAAAACACTGACCGGTAACTTCTCGTTCTCCCCTGCTGGAGAGGAGGAAGTGGGAGTTGTCCTCTGCTGACTGCAGTGAGAGCAATCGTGTCCCTGAAAACACCCTAACAGAGAACAGCCTGCAGTATAAAAGCAGCCCTCCTATTACCAGCACATTGCTAAGGGCACTGTTTCTAAGAAAGTAGCCACAGGAGCAGATCCAGAAAACACGGCAAAATATGTAAGAGAAGAAAGAAAAATTACAAAGAGTGTGGGACTCATCCCTGCCTCTTTCTACTAGCAGCCATAGACTACAGGGAAGATGGGCGGTGAAATATAGTGCTGGCCATAAATTTTGGTGGGGCTTATGGTTTTGCATCACTCAACTCTGTTTCAAAACCCTGTCTGGATTATAATTTCTTGATACTCCAAGTAATTTTTAAGCTAACTTTAATTTATTTTGTTCCTAAAAGTTAGTAAAACCAAGTTTATCTTTTCTTTATTAGCCCGCATTAAGTGAATTTAATTAATACAATTCTGGTAATGAAATTTGCCTAGCAGATCACAGATAATAGTTTGCAAAAACTTTCCACTTGTACTCTGGTACAGAGGAGGGCTATCAAATATCTTATTCCCACAGCAAGTGTTATCAGGTGACTAATGATAATGGATTTTGTCACCAAAGAGCTACAAAACAAGTAGCTTCGTTCCATCCAGCTGAACTGAAATCAGAAGAGTGAGGGAGAAATGACTGTATTCCACATCACCAGTATCTCCTGTATGTTAGACTCACCTTGTCAATTCCAGTTCAAATTAATCAAGACTGGATCAAGTCTACCTTACATGCTATTTTCTAAATGAAATCAGATGTGCATGTAAAACTGGTATTTAAATGGGTTTTATCTAATAATGAGTCAGATATTGACAGAACAATCACCATGAAGACCAAGGTAAGAGGCATTATATTCTCATTAATAATTCAAATCTCAGCATGGATATTGATGACCATGCACTTAAAAGAGGAAATTGGGCAGCAGCTGGAGTTAGCCCAGATTTCCTGAAAAGTTCCTGTGCTGCAGCAGACACACACTAGAGAGATTTTACTCAAATTCAACCAGAGAAATGGCAGGTTCTCATTATTAAGAGATCTTAGACCCTCAAAAGTAGTATTGAATTTCAGCAAGGAACAAAACCCACAGCATTAGGAGACTAATGAAGAGGGATGGGCAAGAAAAATAAGGGAAGAAAATTTGGATGCAGAATCCCAATACTTCCTCTTCCCTCCTCCTCCCAGAGTCAATATTTGGGGTATAGAGCAACCGTGTTCAGTGGTACCTAATTCCAGTTACTGGTGAGGAGCAAGCAATGCTACAAGTTTTAAAATGAATGTCTACAATCGGTAAAAGCACAAACAAACAGAAAGGCCAGAGGAGCCGAAAGTACTTAGAGCAAACCAGTTGAGGCTAGTTTAACATAATCTGCTCTGTCCACATAACTAAGTTTGTTTCACTGAGGGCATGAACTTTCTTGGAAAAGCTCAAGTAATTCACTGCAGGAGCTTACACATTTTCTTTCCCTTGAGTTTTTTTACCCTGAAACTAGAGCTGCTTGCACACAACTGCTTCTACCAATTCCCTCAAAAGCTTCTTTTGCTTGTTCTTTCCAGAAGGACATTCTTGACCATTGAAGTACAGGATTCACTTTAATTCCTCCTACCTCCTATGCACTATTCCCATAACTTTGGGTGAATACAAAGAAAACCATATCTTACCTCATGGAAAAAAAGCAGGTTTCCAATGAAAGGAAGAGGTGGAGGATGTCGGATCCCTACTTTGCTTAGTCTAGAGAATGCAGATGTGGAGTACCTGGAAAAAATAAGGTAGTAAGTTAATTTTGGATCTTGTCATGATAAGACTTTCCATAATAACTAGCTCACTTGAGTTTCCTGGATTCAGAGAGGGAGAAGATGTCTTCTGTGGTGGCCAAACAGAACTGCCAATGTGGTGACATTGTTCAGCAGCTCCTCAGGTCACAGAAATGAATGCAATACATTGCTGCTTCATAGAGGGCAAAAGAATGGACTCAAACACAGGGCTGCAAGTTCAGCAGTAGAAATAGAGAGCTGTTCCTCTTTCCACAGAGGGTCTTGTAAGTCAGAAGTGACTCTCCAAAGATACGTGAGGTTACAAAGGAGGTTAAAACAGGCATTAGTGGTTTGACAACCGTGGCACAGGTGGGAAAGGAACAAGACATATATTCAGACTATTGTTTTCTTCTTCTTCATCACCATTACCTACAAGGATCACAAAACAAGAAACTAGTTTCAGTTGTGTGTGAGCCAAGACACTGTCAGTATATTCCAGTCAAGCCTAGTGTTTGGGCCAGATATGCTGATTAAGTCATTTTACAGCTGCCATCAGCAAAATAAACAAAGATAAAAAATACAGTACACGGAAACAAAGCCCAGACTGAAAAGCTTCATGCATCCCTTGTTTTGGATGAAACTGTGGTTTGTTGATAGGGACTATACTGGAAAAAAAGAAGAAAGAAAAACCGAACCCTAAGGTCTTTTTTTTTCTGCCTTCCCCCTTTTTTAATACAAACAATGGATTTAAGTCAGTGGACTTCAGTTAGTGAAACCTGAAAGTGCAGGAGCTAACAGCAGCTTTAATTAGACAAAGACACAATAATACAGAATACTATCATGCTGAAGGACTAAGGCAAAAGATCTTTAAAATTAATAAAGGCTGTGCCTATATTAACACCATAGCTCAGAGCAACAGTACAGTTTTAAAGCTCACATGCTACATGATGGTTCCATGTCTGGGGCAGTTTTGGGCACGTGCAAGCACACTTTTTTTTTTGAGAGGAAACTGAATTTGAAGCTCTACTCCAATCCTTCAGCTTTTACCAGGGCAGATCTGAACTAATAAGCAGTCCTTCAGCTTTGATACCCAAGCACAGTGAGATTGTTTAGTCCTGGGAAGCAAATTAAATATAGCCCAAATAAAAACTTAGCACTGTATATAGTAGGGTTTTCAATATCAACTGCTTTAGTCCATCAAGTCTGCAAGTTAACTGAACATCATAATAGAGAGACAGCAGAAGCAGTGCCCTCAGATCTCGACAGGCTGCCTCCCTTTTAATCCCAGTGTACTGTTGACAGCTATGCTTACTCTGAAGACCACAGTAGCCCATTGCTATGACTTGGACCTCTCTGCCTTCAGGTTCAATAATCAACACATGCCTCATTTGATATGCCGTACATGATGCAGGCAGGGATATTCTTGTTAAACCTAACAAGCAAAGAGTACACAGTTCTTTGAGGTCAGGGACGATGGGGGAGAGAATAGTTGATATTAGAAAATTATCCTTTCCTCCAGCTGAAGAGAAAGGAAAGAAAGACACTGTGAAATGAAATATATAAATTTAAGAGAACGGGACTTAAGTATCGAGATAGTAGCTTTTTGTACCTCCATTTCTAGAGAAGATTTCCTGCCCACAGTACATATTCTCTTTATTGGTCATCTTTTGTGAAGACATTTTACAGAAATCATAATCAGATGATACAGATTTGATCATTTTTAAGTAGCAACAATGTTCTTTTTATGGAGCAGTACAAACCTCCACAAACACAAACCCTCTCAATAGAAATGATGTGTCTTCAGTCTGTGCAATGGCACTCTTTCAGTATGACAGGGTATCATGGAATAAAGGCATAGAAGTTGACATTTATTACATATTTTATACATATTACTGACTTTTTGACTACTTAACCACTTTAAAAAATACAATTTTTCTTTATCGAAACAGCTAATACTCTTGGGGAAAAAAATGTTTTCGCTTCAAAACTACAAACAGCCTACACGATACATTTAGTTCCACAAAGAGAGGATTTTTTTTTGCTGCTGCTGTTTGAAATCTTCCTTTAATGTCTTTCTGTTACAGCAAATTCCTCATCTTCTCTATGTAAACAGTGAAAAATATGAAAATCTCTCAGTGGAAACCCATCAGTTTTGCAGCACTTTATCCCGGATGTTTGCACTGTAAAATGCATGGCAGATGACAAAACACCAGGCTGGGCTACAGTTAACTGCTAATTTCATTGTAGATTGGATACTCTATAAACTCCTCATCTTCATGTACTGCAAAGTGAAACATGACTTTATCAGAGCCTTACACTATGCAAAGTAAATGATGTGTTCACCAAATATTTAAAAAGGAAAAAAAACTAATGAGTACAGTGCCCCCAGTTTCACAAGACAAGAAACACAGATTCTGAAGCCTATTTACGCTTAGATGAGTAGTTCATCTTTGTCAGCTTCTGAACGTTACTGGGATCTTCATACAGCTGAGGATTCACTTTCCTTTGCCCCCTCCTAACATGGTTTTCTTTGTTGCTTTTTATTGAGTTACATTTGAAGTAGGTTTTCAAAAGTTAAAGAAACATGGTTTCCAATTAGATGGGAAACAGAAAAGCTACAGTCAGGCTACACATTGAAAAACAACAACTAAAGGTAGGGTCACCAGGAAAAAAAAAAGAAATCTCATCAATAAACACATCTAGCTCTACCCTATGTATTCACAGTATTTCTGGTATTGTTTAAATATCTGCAGTTCTGCAGGAAAGAACAGTATTCAACTGCCTAGAGACTGATGATACTGCACACCAAAAGAAGGAAGATCTAACATTGTACAGGTAATCTTGACTTTGGCCATTTCTAATGTAACAGCTTATGTTCTGCAACCTTAAATATTATTTTAAGAGCCTTCCCTCCCCGCGGCCCCCCCTCCCCTTCCCCCCCCCCCCCCCGTTATATATCTCATATCTCAGCTCATTCCCATAATTTTGCGTGGGGAGAGAAAGGAAGGAGTGGCTTGGGGGCTTCTTTGGAATGGGGGAAGAGAAAATAAATAAATAAAACTTGCCCTGTGTAACACATAATGAACACCAGGAATGCATTAATCTGACAGCTTCATGGCACAAACCTTTGCCTTTTCATCCAGAAGCAACTGATAACTCAAACAGGCTAATTTATGTGATTTGGCTACTCAATATACCCACAACACACCCTTGGCCAGAGACTTGGTGAGCTGTGTGCTAAGCACAGGGGGGAAAACAGTGGTTGAGTTTTGTTCCAGGGAAGGGGAGGTGGGCTAGAAGGTGGAAGAGTGCAAACAGGCAGGGTTGGCTTGTAGGCAGTCACAACACATTTCATTCATCTGAAGAAGCTGCACAGCTAAATGAACCAGTCCCTAGCCTGCCTTATCACTAGCAGGAAGTATTCTTTCTCACTCTGCCACTTAACCTCACTTCTGTGTTAATTTATCACAAAAATTAACCTAATATCAAGCAACCTCCTGCTGATGCTGTGGGTGCAAGCTATGGGCAGATGACCAACAAATGAACACTTCAAACGTAACATCTAGAAATAGAAGAGATACTGAGAGGTGACCAAGATGACCAAAGATACAGAACAACTTCTATACAAGGAATAAACAGAGAGGCTATAATCGTAATCCTAGAAAAAGAAGCAACTGATGCAGGATATGACAAATACATTTAAAGTACTGCATGATTTAAAAAAAGTAAGTAAATAACTACTACTCATTATTACAAAAAAAATAAACCCCACAAATTAATATTAAGGTGGTAGAATTAAGAATTACACACTTTTCCAAGTAGTCAATATACTAATTATGGAAGTCCTTGCCATGGGATGTTGTTTATTCCAGAAGCTTAAAAAGCTTCAAAAAGTGATTAAATAAACTAATAAAAAAAAAAAATCAGCAGGCACTTTTAATTCCTGAATTTAACAAATGTAAGAGAGACACATGGAAAAGATTAAAGGGAATGAGGGAAAATTAATCAAATTTATTTCCTAAGCAGGGAACTAGTCTGTAAGCTTCCAAAGGCAGAATAAGAGATTAGACTGCTATAAAACCTAAAAGATAAAACCTCAGACACTTCAGTTTTCTTAAGAGGAAGAGAGGAAAGAGTCGTTGTGCAAAGAGAGTGGCATGAAAAAGGATAAAACTGTGATGGCAGCAATCTTTACTGGACAACCTAGCAATTCTCACTCGAAGAGAAACATACCCTAACATGCTTCCTGCACAACTATTAATTTAGAACCCTGGCATTATATTTTGAGCAAATATAATGACAAGACATCAAAAGGAATCAGAGGAACAGCAGTAATGACGTAGGTCAATAAACAATCCAGTAACTGAAAGCCATCAAATGGCCTCTCAGAGCTAGATGTTCTCTGTATGTATTAAACATAACTGTTAAAAGAACGTTAACATGCTAAGTACGCTCCTGTAGGCCAGCGCGGCAAATTTAAGCTCTCTGAAATAGGTACTTCTCTCCACAAAACACCATGGAAAAAAATAAAGAGAAAGCATTAAAATCAACAGATAACTAACATAAGCTGTGATGCATATATGATCAACAGAACTAGGCATCTTCCCAGCCAGATCAGTACTGATCAGTACTGCAAGAAAAAGTATTATACAGTTTACCATTAAGCGCAATCAATTTGTGTAGCAGATAGCATTACAGAATTGCCAATTCTCCATCATAGAGTTCAACATGCCATTGAAATTACCCCAAATATCTCTCAAGAGAGAAAGAGCATCATTCCTTCTATATCTAAATAATGTGCAACCTAATAATATCTAAAAGCTATAGACTAGGACACTCAGAGATAAAAAAGTGATGTTATTTAATCTCATTGCTGGTAGGTGGAAGGTGCGTTATTTTGGAAGACTGAGTGGAAAAACAAAGTATTTTTCTGAGATAATGGAAATCATTCATCCCAAAAAAAGATATAATCAACATGCATTTTCACCTATTTGCATCTATTTACCTAATCCCATACCAGATTCCAGTTAACACTGGGATGTATTTTGCTCACAAAATAGTGATAGTACTCAAAATAATAGTAGCCTCTCCATCATTACAGTGATGGCTCATATAAAAATATACAAGCATTCCTGGGAGCATTGCCTAGGCAGCACAGTCTCACCAAAACATTGATATCATCCATGGACTGGCTACAGAGTTTGACATTCTCCTCTTAGCCTTCTCAGGTAAATTTTGCATTATGAATAGTGCAGCAGTGTCACTGGAGAGCTGCCATCACACAAGTCTTTCCTCTGGTTTGATGCTCAGAATATTTAAGATTGAAAATCATTATCTGATCCCATTCTGACAGAGGAACATGCAGAACGCAGGTGAGTATTGCAGCCAAAGTGAATACCACCTCAGACAGACAGAACCATCTCTGGTTATGACCTCTAGATAGTGTACTTACTAAAAGAAAAACAAAACACAAACTTAAACCAGCTGTCCAGCCCCAACGGGAAGGTCCTGAAGCAGTCTCATAAACCAGAGGAAAGAAAAATAGGGAAAATAAATCCCCCTTATAACTTGTCAACAAAGGTTACCAAATTGCCCTTTATTGCTACCTAGCAGTAACCCTGGTGAAAATGGAGGGGTTTGCTGAAAGGAAATACATTTGGTTGTGTAAAATACCAGGCTCAGAGTAAGGAATTGTTACTGTTCTGCCAAAAAAAAAAAAAAGAGATACAGAATATCCACAAGTATAACTTCAGTACATTCTACAGGTAAGCTCCAAGAGAGACTTTAGTCAGTGTGCGATAAGGCTATCTGAGTACTACAAACTAATTTTCAAGCTCAACAGATCTATACTTTTTAACTGTGAATTTGTAGGGCTGTAATACCACTTTCAGAGCTAATGAGAAATTCCATGTAATACTTGCTCTCCTTAATCACTTGCATGCACTCTCAGTATTTTAATTTTTACATAATTGCACAAGAAAAAGACAGACATTACACACATTTGCACCATCTGCCTCCACAGGGGCAGATGTTTTCCAGCTGCAAAACCTAAATGACCATAGGATTATTATTTCATTGAAACATTTGCAGGAATAATGTGCAGAAAAAGCCAAATTATATGCCCAGTATTAAATTTATACCCAAGTTATCTGTTAACAATCATTTTTTAATCCATACTGTTCTGATCTGCTGAAGAAGTATTTTAATGTCTCTTATTTTAAGAGAATTGATAGGCTCAAGGCACTGGTTGTAATAAGGCTGCAGGTTGTCACAGTGCGGTTGTCACAATGCGTTTAAAATTTTGGGGGTTACTTTGATATAAAAAAAAATAGCAGTGAGTCAAAGCCAATTAAATTAAAAAGCCCATGCAGAAAAGCAACACGCTTCACCGTGCTCCAGAGTAGCCCTAGGAGAGACAGATGGTCTGTACAGCAGGCCAATGACAAAATTTCATCACCTCTCTCAGAGTGCAGCCCTTTCACACTGGGCGGTGACTTTTCCAAATAAAGAGCAAAAGAACAAGAGTTATAAATCCACAGCTTCAGGCCTTCATTGTTGGCTCAACACCTTTAAACAAAATGATGGAGGTCAACAGTAGGAGAGTCTCTTGCGTCCTTCTAGCAACATATATCCTTTGGGAAAGGAGCTTGGCCCTCCACCCAGGTGGATGTAGAGGGTGGTCTCCTGACCAAGAGGATCGTCCACAGCAGATCTGAGGTCTGGTGCGTATGTGAGGCCATATATGATGTCTGCAGGAAGCCTGGGTCAGAACTGACAGCTAAGGTATGCTCTCATGTCACAGCCCCACCATCTTAACCACAGACCAAGCCTTCCTTTCACTCCCAGGACCACTGGTACCAGACCTTTCTGAAGGACCAATTTCCTCTTCCCCCTTTTTATTCACACAGATATCGCAAGGCACAGAGAATAAAACAATACCACTTCAAGGCCATAAACATTCTTGCTTCAGCCAAGACAACTGAAGTTTATGCAAACAGTTTTCAGAAACCCTAGTAAATGTTTGTAAAGCTTTTGCTTCCTCTGTATGTAATTTCATATCTTAATTTTGTAATTGGACATCTTAATTACATAACTAAAAGGACATGAAGTTTCAGCTTAATTAGGCTTCCTAACTGTTATGCAAGTTGATATCCCAGTGATGCAACTCCATTTGCAGAAAACATAGCACCTGCTTATGTATGCTCCTCAACCATTCCTACATATCAGGAATAATGGTATGGATGAGGGATGCAGTTTCACATTTAAAATTGAGGCAGAAAATTCTGCCTGGGAGCTTGATCGTTCTGACTTTTCATTGCCATAAAGGAGGTACTTACTAGGCCACCAGCCCATTATTTCATAAGGTCAAAAAGCGCTTGTAATGCTATGGTGGCTGCATTCCTGAAATGTTATCTAATGTTAAATGTTATCTAATGCATACACATCAAGTAGCGATATGCTACGCAGGCAAAGCCAAGTTGTACTTCCACTAGCACATACATATTTTAGCTGCCTTTCACTTTTCAGTCCATGTAGTTCTGGTCTATCAAACAACTTGCTTGACGTCTCTTGCTGCCAGAGAACTGGTCTTTGAGTTCAGGTCTTGTACTGCATTCCTCAACAGCAACACTACATAGAGAGCCTCCCAGTGTTATTAAGAACCAGTTGGCACAAGGGCTGCATGGAGTCACAATCCTGCCAGGGAAAGCCCTGGGAAAGACAAAAATGCTTCAAAAGGCTCAACACCTCCCAGGGCTTTTTGGGTCTGAGACGCCTTCCTTGACTGAAGGTGAGTTGTAGAACACAGTGCTTCCTTCCTTTTTTGAGACCGGTCTGCCAGCGCACATACAGCAGGATGGCAGGCACCAAAGCATAGACAAAAAGACTTACTGAAACAAGGCAACTTCCCCACTCGTAGACTCAAATGAGCAGCTCTGACAGACTGCAGGGACAATTCACCTCCCTTTAGACAGAAAGACCTCATGATTAGATGGCATATGAAATAATTATTTTATTTATTGATTTTAAGTTAGCATCAAGGGGCCACCATCCATCCATCCAATGCACTGAACTGGCAGAGACGGATGTAGTCAGAGCACTGAAGATTGCTTCACTGTGTACAAAGAGCCTGAATTAATGGTCCACAGGCCAGCTTTGCTCTGGCACTTCCTAACTAGTGTATGCTTGACTTTACAACCTCAATAATGTGCCTTTAATGCAATTTTCTGTGCAAGTTCTCAGGTTTTTTTTAAAGCTCATTAAAAATCCATCACATTGCATCATTTTACATCCCCAGGCGTCATCAAAAGGCCCTAGAACTACGGCAGAGACCTTTGCCAAGTGAGCTAATGGTGGAGTTGACAGAATAAGCAGGTTGTCTTTCACACAAGGGAGCTGCAAGGTACAGCCTGCCAGAGAGTCTCTCTAATACTTCATCACAGAGGAAGAAAAGTAAAATTGAGGAGTTCCTAAACCAAAATGATAGGCTTCTCGCTGGGTGCTGACAATAAGCCCTCATGTGCTTTTCTGGCAACACTGCCACATCCCCACACTTCCTCATCTATGGTCCTACCACAACTCCCAGCCCCAATCTCTACTTCTCACTTGGGCAGACCTGTGCTGCTCCCCTCACCCAGCCTCTGCCTCACCTCCCATTATGAGGCCCCAAACTGATCCCTTCCCAACATAATCCCATACTTTTGGGTATCAGTCATTCACCATCCTCCATGCAGTGATTTATCCCAGGACTGCTTGCACAAATGCCCTCCTTTCTTATCACCCACAGCACTCAACCTTTCTCTTCTACCCACCAGCGCTGCACACAGGTGGTAGATGAGTTGAGAGGAAGAAGGCTGGTGGAGAGGTAAGACAAGATGCCTGCTTGCAGTTCTTATGCCCAAGCCTCACTGATGCTATCACATGGGAGATCCATTAGAGAAATGCATTTCTCAGTCCTTGTAATTGGAGCAAGCTGAACTTCTCTTAGGGACTTGCTTCCCGGTCCGTCCTCAGCACAGACAAAGGGTGAGAATATGCTTAGCAAAGACAGAAATAGAAATATTATCTTAAAACAATACATAAACTTAAGAGATTCCAGTGAGTGTGTGCTAACCACAATTTTTCGAAGCTTACAATTTGCCTACATTTGCATGAGAATGGCAGAAAGTACATCCACTGACAAAAAAAGCATCTCACCAAATACTGAAACCCTGTGTCAAAGCAAGTATAAAAATCAAACATCACCCCTAAAGAGTAATAAAAAGAAAACAACACAGAAAGATGCCCAAAATAAATTGAAATATTTTTCTTTAGTATTTGTCTCAGAAATTATGGAGCTCATTTTTTAATAACTCCATCTAAGGCAGACAGTAGCGCTGGAAAACTTCAAGCCCAAGTGCTTAGAGTTTGATAAAGCAATCAGCAATTGCAATGGATTTGTGTAATGAGAGCATCACACAACTTAATTTGTGGTGTTCTCGGACCCGCCTATAATTAAGTGTGCCAGATTAAAAATAAAGGAAGCGCTGGCTCTCAGTCTGAGAGCACACATAAAATCTCAGCTCATAGCTAGTCATTTTATGCAAGTTCTAATCTATTATAGTAGTGGGGTGACAATGACAATGCTGTCTGACCTGTAATTACAGGAAAGACGCTTTAATGCTGTACATACCAGACAGTCTATGATAAACTTGAAATTAATACTGGAGACTCTGCCTGCTCCCCATAACTTGAAAACTGGGAGTACTCTGATGCCATGAGATGAAAGGATGCTTCTTTTCTTGGTCAGATTTTCATTCCCTGTTTCTCTTATTTTCCATCATTCCCCCAAACAAACCAACCCACTACAAATGATTAAATTACACTTCACACAAGCATTTTATTTTCACACCATTTAGGTACAAAAGACGCACAAACACCTCCAGAGGAGCGCTCCCATGTCCTGACAGGTGGCTGAACCAGCCACATGAAGCAGCATAGAAAGACCCATTGGAAGTATCAATGCTTCAGGGAACAAATGACAATCTGCTACATCATGAAATAGCACTAGTGAGGCTGCAAAAAGACAGAATTAAACAATAAAAGCTACCATACGCGAATCTAAGCAGTGCGAGTCCAGAGCTCTGTTTTGCTGCATGATTTAATAACAACAGAATTAAAGTGAAGAGTATCCAGAGATCTTCCTTCATGAAAAGCAGCAAAGCACTATGGTCACCAAGGAATAACATTCCTGAAGAGAAGAAGAGACAATCCTTCCAACCCCAAAGCTCCTGCACGCATGAACAATGAGTGGAAGTACAGAACTAGAGTTCAAAGGCTTGTGGAAATACAGAAAATAAACTCAGCCCCCTCTTTTCCTTTGCACCTTATTCATGACTTCTTGACTACCTATGGCCTGACTAAAGTTAAGCCCATGGGAAAGAGGAGTAAGTCAGTCCTTTTCATAATGTGAATTCATCTTGTAAGAGACAAAGCAGACAGAGCAAGGAATATGCATAACTTATTCCCTACCCCAGCACCAGCAGAATACCCTTTAGCAACCATAGACATGAGTCAGGCAAAGCAGTAAAATTATTTCAACTACCTTTCAGTGTGCTTGAGCAGTCAGTCACCATCACCAGCCTAAGAAACCCATCATTATAGGCCACTAACAAAAGGCTGATACCTACTACAAAACAGAAGGTAGTTGGATAGATACCAAACAAAGCCAAAGGAAAAGCAGAATTTCAAACAGACTGGATGAAAGGATTGCAGGAAGCAAACTTAAGGGAGAATCTCTGAACTTCAAAAACTCCCTAAAAAAAGGTGGGCTCAAGGGTTGCTCCCAAATGCCATTCAGATTAAAAGCAAAACAAAAGCAATTGGGGTTTCCTGGAGCTCCAAATCACTCATTCAAGCCGTAAGGAGACTGAGAAACAAACTACATGCAGGAATAGCAACACTGGGTATGCACAAAGTGTCAAACCCAGAGCAGAATGGTCTGAAAGGTATTTTCCTTCTTTAATCACTGAAAAATGCAGTAACACTGCGCATTACTTGTAAAACAGCAGGTTGGACTGTTCAGACAGAAATACACTTTTTAAGCTGACATGTTCCTCTCTGGGTTGCTGGTTCAAAAAAAAGTGCTTGTTGCACATTATCTCGTCTTCAAACTGCACTTTGAAGTCCATTCTGTCCATTTCTCCATGACAAAAACAAATTCCAATCCTTCATAATAATTCTCTTAACTTTATAAAGAAACCCTTGTTCAAGTCAGATAATTTTCATCTAGAGGCTGACATGGAAATGGCTTTCCTGGAACAGAGTTGATTTGCATTACTCGGTGTCATAGCACATGACAGCTTACTCTGCAGCCTGCTTGTCTGGATCTTCCATAATCCACACAGCCACAGTCCTGCTCTCTGTGAAGCAGTTGCGCACATGACAGGAAAAGCTAATTTTAATGAAGCGTCTTTGCTCTTTTATCAGTCATGTTCTTTCTCAAACTGTTTATCTGTCAGACTCCTGGACACAATTTGAAATCATTGCTCCCTGCTCACAAAGGAAAGTCCATTACTGTTGCCTGTTTCTTCAACTCTCGGTTTTTTAACATCTGACATAGTGTTGCATGAGTAATGTACCGTATGAATCCGTTAAAGACCCGCCTTACAGCATGTCTCAAAGGTCCTGCTATTGCACCCCTGTCCCAGCTCATCCCTCTCTCCTTCAGTTAAACAGTCTCAAATGCTCCTGGCATAGGAAGGCAAAACGCTTCAAGGCCCCAGTGGCAAATTCACTAGGACAGTGACCATCTTTCCAGTACATCGCACAGCCTTCATGTGCACAGTGGAGCCCTGATCTTTGACAGGGTTTCATAGCTCCTGTTGAAATGAAAACCATAAATAAATCACCATCATGGAGTCCCCTAAAGTGGAGGGAAGTCCGTGCACTGTCATTTGATTACTTTTTAACTACAACAACGAACTAAAATTCCACAGGGAGGTAACGACGGTGAGTCATTACCATGAACCATTCACCTTCAGAGAGGAATACGACAGCTGAAGCCCAGAGAAGCCAGTTTTCTTCACCCTCTCTGCAAGCACCTGGGTGCAGATCAGTAATATTTTCCAGAGGCATAACAAAGAAACTAAATGCTGATACACAGAGGCTTTGAAAGAGATTAAGAAGTTGTTAAAATAAAAGCACTGACAACAGCATTGGGACAGAGAGCAGAAGAAAATAAGAGAAAAGCATGGTACAAATTACAGAAATCCCATGAGGAAGAAAGAAGTTTGTCAAGAGAAAGGAAAGGGATGCTCAGCCAAAGTCTCAGAGAAATCACACACAGGAGAAGGGATGCAGGATCCTCAAGACTACCTTGAACCACACATAAAGAAGAGATTTTGAAGCAATTAAATAGGTCTATTATAGTTGGATTTGTGTATTTCTTGTGCTAAAAAAAATGACAAATTTTGTTAAGGTTCACTACAGATATTTCCAGCTTTAGTTGGTCCCCAAGGAAGTAACCATAAGATGGGAACCTGGAGGACTGAAGACAAATACTGTTATTTACCACTAAGAAGTTTCAGTTTAGTGCATGTCCTAAGAGAAGCTAGACTGGAAGATCTAACCATGGCAAAAAAAAAAGAGCAATGGATAGAAATCTTTGGATTGGAGGAATACAAATAAGACACCCACAAAATTAGCACAATCTACTCAAACCAAACAAAGTGCAGTACTGCACAAATCGAATCTATCATGTGCCAAAAGTGGCAACCTGGAAAAAGGTGACCCTCATTGGCCAGTACCAACTCTGAAGATAAGATTTAATTTTAATGACTCTCCCAAATAGTAAGGGAAACAGTGGTTGTGGTGTTTTGGGACATGAGTTTTCGTAGTGAACTTGGCAGTGTTACATTTACAGTTGGACTTGATGATCTGAAAGGTCTTTTCATATCTAAATGACTCTATAAGTGCAAAGGCCCAGGTAAGGTGATGCATTCCAATACTGGCTGCTTTATTTACTTACTCTTTTACTACACTAGAAATAGCTAACTCCAACTAAAGTACTTTCGTATTCTTTAGGAAACCATACTTATATATTTACGTATGCATCCCTATAAGTTCATTCATGTGCATATATATATATACACACATTCATGTTCATACACACGCACTAAATCTGTTCATTTCCCTGCAGAACAAACTTAACATCTAACAGTTTTGCATGTTCTGGATACTGTTAGTTTTCCACAAGGGGTTTGTACATCATGCATTTAATCACACTGAGCATCCATCTTTCATTCACATCTATCCCTTGAAGAGGTATCTGCAGCAGAGGTGAGTTAGGATGACACTGTTATGGAGCACTCACACCGGTCCGCTTCAGAAAGGGCTGTTTGCCTCCTCCTTGGGAAGCTCCTCTACTGAACAACACTCAAGGAAAGCCTAACGTGCAAGGCAGATTTTTTTCTATGTTACAGTCCCACCTGTTATTTTTGTCCTCCTCTGTTGCTTGGGCTGTTTGTTGGAAAATCTAGCCCTTCTCAACTGCTTTTACTTCAGCTCCATGCAAAGGGCCAGAACCTACCCGAGACAACCACATTAACTTAAGGACCTGCAAGCTGGTGTAAAGGCAATCTTTTGAGGTAATTTCTCTGTTCTCAGAATAAAACAGAAAAAGATAACAAATCTCAAGGACTCTTGGGAGAAGAAAGGGGAAAACGGAAGTTATGTGAGGAAGGAATTGGGTGGCTGTCTACTTGAAGCAGTCTGGGAGACTGACTGGGTTTGCTTTCGCATCCATAGGTATCAGTATGAAGACAAAAAACATTTTAAAAAAAGCATTCCTTAAATTTATGTAATAGAAATGGTGCAATCTAAGGAAAAGATGAGGCAGCATCCTGCTAAAGTTTTTCAAAATTAAGTAGCATCACATAACATGTCGAGCAAAATGGCTAAGATGCTCTGTACTAACACAACATTGATTTTTAACAAAAGCTGGAACACTAGTACTACTCAGAGCATTTAAAGGATTCCCAGCATAGTCACGAAATATAAAGGGACAAGAGCAAACCAAAAGTAATGATAAGTCAATTACTGTGACATCATCCTTATATTAAAAAAAATGGAACTATCAATTTGGGATGCTATCAAAAAGGAGTTTAAGGAGAGGCTACAAATGTAATTAGTGCCTTTCAGTATTGTCAAATAAGATTTTCATCCTGGGATGGGTGTTTTTGGCAGGGTATGGTTGACAAATAGCATATACTTGGGCTAGTCCAATGTACTACAGCCAGTAGACCATGCAACTTCTTGTCTAAAAGACCTCAAACTACATGAAGAGTTAATGTGACACCAAACTAGGCAAGCTAAAAGTTAGCTCAATGCTCGGCCACAAAAATGTGGTTGATAACCCTGAGGTATTAATTAGAAACACTATTACTAGAAGGGATTATTAACACTATTACTATTACAGGGATAGCTTCTTTTTCACTAATAAAAGGAATCATGAGTTATAGTCACTTTAATCTGACCCCAGATTTTCTGTGCTAAGGAATATGTCCATAGGTCTCTCTCTGGCATCCTGCTGCCATAGATCTGTTGGAGTGGCCATAAGACCTTATAGAAATCTGTCCTGGCAGCTGTTTGATAGCTCTTGGACACCACACACCACCAGCAACGGTCCTGCTCACCTGAACTGGGACAAAGCCATCCTGGACATGGCATTTATAGGAGTACAATCCAGGCAGCAGGTCATCTATTGAAGCAGGTCTGCAGGAGGTAGATAAGATAATATGAGAGCTCACTGCTGCTGACAAAAAAAAGTGGTTCCTTTCTTCCTACCACCCACCTCCACATATTCCTTCTTGCTACTTTCCCTATGCTCATCTGATCCCCGCCCAAGCTGATGCAGCTCCTAAACCAGTAAACTAGCCCAGCAGAAATGAATTTATTTTGCTGATGGTTTTCTGTCTATAAGGAGTGAGATGGCCACCCACAGAGTTAGCTGGATAGGTTCGCTGAGGGGCCAAATGAGTGCCACAGTCAGCACCAGCAAGTGGGGAAAATATCCCTTTTGAAAGCTGTGAGCTAACAGGTGAGCTCAGTCACTATGTGAAAAGTTTTCCTTAGACACAGCAGCTCAAAAGTTCTTTCCTGGCAAAGTTAACCACTGACAAAAGATTGGTAGGATAACACAGAGCAAAAAGGACAAGCTGCAGCTACAGAACAGGGAACTGAAGTCATCTGGCAGCCTAATGGTACATCTAGGAAGCAGAAACACAGATCATACTTCCAGGAACGGCAGGCTCTGCTTGGAAAGGTCATAGACACATCTTCAGTCACCACTTTGGTTAAAGCTGAAAGTATTGCTGGTGGGAATAGGAGCACTAATATAATCCCCAGAAGTATAAAAATGGGCTACCAGTCAGAAGTGAGGAAACAAGGTGTAGAGCATCGGTAAGTCAGCTGCAAAACTGTTATGCACTGTCTTATCCCACTACAGTTCAAGAAAGACGTAGGAGTACTGGGTGGAGCTCAAAGAACGCCTGCAGAAAGAGAGCTAAGGATGTGGGAAAAAAAATAAAACAAACTTTTAAGTGGGAAGCTGAAGGAGCTCAGTCAGTGCAGCATATTGAACAGAAAGTTGAGAAGTGCCTTGACAGCTACCTACAAATACTTAAACGGGGATGAGCTCTGACAGAGAGCAGCTTTCCATCCTCCCTGCCAAAGCCAAAACACTAACAGAGCTGGATATAGACATTACAGAAATGTAACCCTGAATTCAGATGTCATTTCTTGAAACAGTGGATATGTAAAGATTAAAAGAGTTCACTCGAGAAGCTAGTGGACCTACTATAGTTTTCAGAAGAAAGCTCCCCCTTTTTTTTTTCTCAAGGGAAAAAAAAAAGAAAATGAAATTAAAGCCCACACCACACAGTACTTTTCCCTATAAAGTCTAAAGGAAAACACACAGGCTGAATACACAGGAAGTCAAACTAGATGGAAGCATAGCTCATTCAGGTCTACAAATAAATAAGTGATTAACTATTGCTCTAATTGTTGTTTGCTATCGATAGAAGAGAGACTATTTTTCTCCTCTTCCATCAGGAAGGGATTTGTGCTACCAATAGAAGTCAGTGGCAAAGTCACAGAACTGGCCCATTCCACACTAATATAGTCACACACCTAAGGGCAGGAACAAAAAGGCTTTAGTTATTAATTGCCCACAGCTTATCTGAAAAGACAAACACTTTGCCTCTTTAAATGCCTAAGCAAAGATACCAAACCAGCTAACAATTAGCCAAACAGTCCCAGACATGTTTAGGCTTTTCTGTATTGAAATGTTTACTAGAATCTAGTACTAGGCTTTTGTTTTAGGACCTTATCCTACCACAGTTTCATTAAACATGTTTTAGAGCATGAAGCCTTCTATCTAAAGACACCACAAATACCTCTATGTGGAAAGATATGTCCCTTCTTCATACCAAATAAAGCCTATTTGGGAAACCAATAATCCACAAGTCTTCTATTTAAAAATAAAAATAAAAAACAATCATCATAATAAAAAAGTAGGCAGCTATCATGAACAGTGATTATTTGAAGGAAAGGTGGGAAAACAGCAAAGAAACTCTTCTACATATGCATGGGAGAACACATTATTCAAGAACACAATCACAGATAGAGATGCAAGATGGTGACACAACATAGTCAGCATCTTGAACTTACAACTACAGCAAAACTTTGTTACAGGATTTTGTGCAGCTCTGGATGTTCAGAGGGATGAGGACGTGTGAATGCATTAACATCTGCAATGAACATTTTCCAACTTACAGTAACTTAAAGCATCTTTTAAGGAAGGAGAAAAAAGATGCAAAACCTACCATTTCAGAGTCAGTGCAGCCAAACATTCTCAAATAAGCAGAGCACTTTTTTAAAAAAATATTAATACAGTGAACTTCTAACCAAGTCTCCTCTTCAACATAAATTGAGAAACAAATCATTCTTCTCACCTCCTAAATACTACACCTCATAAGCTAAACTTCAAAACTTCAATATCTAGAGGAGACCACATATCCTTCAGCAGCCTTGCCTGCACTGTTTTACCACTGTAAGAGAGGCGGGCAGGTAGGATTAAATATTCCATCAACAAAGCACCTGAGACTTAATACTATGGACAAGCCACCTGTAGGCTTAAACCTCTTGAAAATTAAAGTTGTGCTATTACTTTTCTCTCCTTACAGATCAGAGCTAGAAGACCCGTTGCCTTTTTGATTCTAAAACAACTTTATCTGAATGGAGCTGTATTTTAAAGCAGAGCATAACACTTTTTCGTGTGTGCACTGTTTGCCTCCTTTGCTTGACCACTGGAGCAGGTTCTCACATGCACCTTATCAAAGCTTTTCTTCCTATGGAGCCAAGCAATGAATGACTGACCTGTGATGTTAGAAAGCGGCAGGGAAAGAGGAGGGAAGGGGAGGGAAGGGGAGGGAAGGGGAGGGAAGGGGAGGGAAGGGGAGGGAAGGGGAGGGAAGGGGAGGGAAGGGAAGGGAAGGGAAGGGAAGGGAAGGGAAGGGAAGGGAAGGGAAGGGAAGGGAAGGGAAGGGAAGGGAAGGGAAGGGAAGGGAAGGGAAGGGAAGGGAAGGGAAGGGAAGGGAAGGGAAGGGAAGGGAAGGGAAGGGAAGGGAAGGGAAGGGGAGGGGAGGGGAGGGGAGGGGAGGGGAGGGGAGGGGAGGGGAGGGGAGGGGAGGGGAGGGGAGGGGAGGGGAGGGGAGGGGAGGGGAGGGGAGGGGAGGGAAGGGAAGGGAAGGGAAGGGAAGGGAAGGGAAGGGAAGGGAAGGGAAGGGAAGGGAAGGGAAGGGAAGGGAAGGGAAGGGAAGGGAAGGGAAGGGAAGGGAAGGGAAGGGAAGGGAAGGGAAGGGAAGGGAAGGGAAGGGAAGGGAAGGGAAGGGAAGGGAAGGGAAGGGAAGGGAAGGGAAGGGAAGGGAAGGGAAGGGAAGGGAAGGGAAGGGAAGGGAAGGGAAGGGAAGGGAAGGGAAGGGAAGGGAAGGGAAGGGAAGGGAAGGGAAGGGAAGGGAAGTTTTATGGCAGTACATGGTGATGGGACATAATTTGGGGACTAGGTTATCTAAGTGCTTGTGACTGATGTTAGACAAAGAGGGTTTTACAGTTGTAGCTGCTGGCACATTGGCAAAAAGGGCAGAAGAATCTCTTACTTGCCTGCACCTGGTTGCTGAAAATGAATAGACAGAAGATGACTCAGAGACCTTATGAAACATCCTCAGACCAGTCATCCAAGGCTATGGTAGTTCCTATTGTTCAAGTAGCAAGTTGTGGCTGGTGATAAAATAGGTTGTGTATCTCTAAAATAGTGCAAGCATGTGGTAGTTTTTGTTTGTTTTTAAAGATAGTTCAGTGCTTATGCAAGCTGGTATGAGTTCAAGCAGCCAGGGCACCCAGAGTATGCAGTAATTACAGTGCCCATGTTAGCTGCTCAGGCTTATGAACTTTGCCAGTGAATTGGCTGTGGTTTTGTTTCTGTTCAAGAAGCAAGACAGCAGCTCTGCACACAACTCGTACTTCACAACACTCTCACCTTACAAAGCTCGTAAACCAAACAAACTTTCCTGGATTTAATTAAAGAAGACAACAAGAAGTATTCTACTGGCTGCAAATTCCATGTCACATTATCCTCAGTTATTAGAACTGTGTTTCAGTGTTTCTCTCATCATAAAGGAGAGAGATTTTGTAGTTTGTGTCACTGCCTGCAGCCACATTTTTGAAACTTGGTTGTCAAAGACAAAACTCCTAAATCTACATTAGCTACTCAAATAAAGGGGCTCTATCTTAACTTGTTATCGCCTACAAATTCTCGAGAAACAAAGGAAAGTGTCAACCACTCAACTTTTTCTAAGGAAAAAAAGAAATCATCACATAATGTACATGCAAGTGTCCAACTACAGACACCGAAGGACAATAAAGGAAAGAAGTTTTAACCGCAAAGATCAGAAGAGTTAAGGTGACAGAAATGTCCAGCTGAAAATGTTTGCAGCTATACTAGTAACACAAGGAAGAAATAACAGGCGTGAAAAAACAGAAGAGAGGAAGGATGAGATAAACAATGACAAATTTGTAAAGTGTGTGTCTTAGAAAGGGGGCCAGGGCTTCAGGGTGCCCTATCTTACCAATGCACAGACCCGTAAGTCAGCCCAAAAAAAGCCGAGTCAGCAAGAAGCAGACTGCTGCATGTCTGCTTGTCTGTCTTGCAAGGCAACAATAAACTATTTGGTTTGCACCTACTTGTTCTGTGCATAAAATTCCTTTAGCTCTCAAAACTGTAATTCAAAGAGTGAAGACACATTTTTCACACTGCTGAGACACACAACTGTCCGTACATTTTTACCAAGTCTATGCCTACATGAACCCCTACTTATCTGCAGTGTCATGTGCAATTACTCAACATGAACATGTAGTATTTGGAAATATGTGAATGTTACGCACACAATAGTATCATGTGTTTGTAAACTGGAAACTCTCAGTAAGTATAACTAAGATCACATCCTGAAAGGGGCAAGCAAAATAAGCAAGGGATTTAGTGTATATATCATTTGTCCTGAGACCTTTCATGAAAAGAGAAAATTCCTTTCTAAAATATATAATGGAGCATTTTTTGCATTTTCTCTTTTAAATAATTGGACACAGGGCTTCCATGGCCTGCACTAATGACAGAAATTGAAGCTCATTAGTCAAGCCTGTTGTGATCAATAAATACAGAGAAAACACGAGGACAGTCATGAGCAGGCACACAATTCTTAGCAAACAATTTTTAGCACACAATTTTTAAGGTCAGTGAAAGTTATTGTGCGATTCACTTGTAAAACAGACATTATCAGAGAAATATAAACATGAAAATGGAGGAAGGATGCAGTCAAGAAATATCACTGTGCACATCTCAGCACACCTAAACAGACTTTCACATAGTTGAACCTCACATTTGCAAAAATCTGGAATTACTCAAATATGAAACTCAGCATATAAACCAGGGTTAACTTAACCCAAGTATGAAAAGGCTGTCTAAATCTACAACAGCCAGATCTCATCCATCTTTTTCTCATATTCTGGATATCAGAAAGATTGAAGTGTTAATAGCTGCCTTATTGAATCATTACTTTACAGGCTTTGAAATCTGCATAAAAATAGATTTCAAAAAATCTTTTATTCAAATCGAGCACATTTGACTGCAACTACATCAAACAGAGTCCCAGTTTTATCAGAGATATGCTGCTTCATGTCAGTTAGTTGACACAACCATGCGTCTGCCTCTGTGCTAAATACATGTGCATCCAGGATGGAGGGGGAGAGAAAGGAGGAGAGCGCAAGCCCGTAGGCAAACATGCTGTTATCTATTTTTTTCCAGTTGGAAAAAATTGTTAGCACAGTTCAATCAAATCTATTGAAAAGAGCTAGGGACTCACTCAAATACCCTATTTCCACAAGCTCTTTATCCTGGACTTCACCCCAAATGTACTGAAGACCATGGGAGTTCCTCAGCTGACCTTAGTGGGTTTTGGATCAGACCCAATCTGCAAGTAATCACATTTGATATGGTTGCGTTAATTGGCTTTACTGCTGGAATAAAAAGTATTGTAGAGCATGAGAAGAGCTGACAAAATCTGGCTTAGCGAAAGCAGCAGTAAAGCTTGAGCATGATAAAAGCAATACAAATAATTTGCCCTTGCTATATATGCACTAGCGTGATTGAAGGTGAAGCACATAAATAATTAAGGCAACTCAAAGGTTACTTCTTAACCACCCAATAAATGATTCAACCTATTTCTTAAATTTACTATGACAACACTGATCTTGTTTCCAACACCTCTCCTTTGTAAATGCTTTAGCCAGATGTAGAATTGGGCAACAGTGACACCCCAGCCTTACTGCTGTTTTGCCTTGAGCAAAGTAGAATCAGTCTTCTAACTTTTCAGCTAAACCTTTATCTAAGTAATTTCATTTTCTGAAAATTAACTGCATGGTTTTGGACAGTATCTGTCTCTAGAAGTGAAAACACAATTTATGAATATCACCAAAGTAATGGGGATTATCGTGCACATCCCTTTGGTGCCATAGACACCTCTATAGAGGTGTCTCCGAGGACTCATATATGTTCCTTTCCCCATTGCCAATGATATTTCAAAGTCTTAACCATATACACGCAGACCCTGGCCTGCTCTTCAGGCAAGAAGCTGGTTTGTGAGCGCTGAGCAGCAAAACAGATGTTTGCTTTCTGCATCTGATAGTTGTCACTGTATCATAGAACCTACTCAGCACTACTGCCTTCTGCTTAGTGCTTAGCTTTTATAAGGCTGTCCCTGAATTTCAAATTGTAATCAGTGAATTAAAGACCCTCCCCTTTAACACAATATTTATATTCTGCAAACAGAATAAAAAATGTAAATCTCCTCATCTTTGTTTTCATGGACAGAAAAATCACACAGTACTTTCCTACATCTTTCACTTATTCTCTTTTTGCGTCTCCCCTCCTTTCCACCCTACTGAAGTTATCAGTATTCCTAGCTTTCCTTTTTTTCCTGTTTTCATAGATATGTGTAACCCATCCACCTATCTGGCCCTTTGCAAAAGTTTTCCCAAAACCTGGCCACCAAATCGATTTTTTTGGCTCCTTTACCTCTTTTCCCTCAATACCTCTTACTGGTCTCCTAAAAAATTTCCTCAAATCAATGGGTTTTGAGACATGAGGACAAGGACATATGTTACTGAGCTTATTCACATAGGGGAGGCAAAATCACCTAAAAAGATAGAGCTTTAAAGCTTTATCAGTTTATGAAAAGGCTTAGGGCATAATACAGGTGCCTGTCATCGCAGGGGATTGGGTTCAGTGTCTCAGGAGCCCCCTTTCCAATCTTAGCCTGTCACCCACATTTGCCTTGCTTACTGCTGTTTATTGCAGGACTACCCAATAAGCAGTGGAAAGCAGAAAACATGCCTTCATTTATTTTTTGACAAGCTTACCTATTCCTATATTTCAAAAGCTATAAAAAAGCCATGTCAAACAGAGCACCACACCTATTATAGTTCCCAGTCAAAAGCAGGGCCTCCACACTTGTCTTCACGCTGACTGCTTTCCCTGTTTAACATCCCCTTATTAACATCAATTGCAAATCAAACTGCAGCAGTGAAATTCATCACTTCGCAAAGAGTCAGCAGGTATCCTACTTCAGCCCATCAAAACAGGGCTTACATGAAACTCTAAGTAGCGCTTAGGTCTTATATTAAGCCTTCGTAGAGGGTGCAATGCACTTTTTCTGAGTTACATTTCATGCAAACCATAACACCGGGAAAATGCACTTCAGCACTTAGGCACTATGCAAATAGATATTACCAGGAAAGAAAAAACTTCAACAGATAGGCTAAGGGGTTCTATATTAGGCAACACTTAAATGTTTTTTTCAATGCCATTTTATTCTAAGAAATTGATCGCTTTTCTAAGAAAATTATGAGTGATGCAATCTGATAATCTGCAATAAATACATTATAAAAAACAGACCTTATCAAGTGGAAAATACCTTTAAAGCTTTTCAAACTACATGAGATTCCGAATGCATGTCTTTGTTAATGACACACCAACAGGAAAACAATCACAGAGTCACAGAACCACAGAATAACAGGATGACCTGAGTTGGAAGGGACCCACAAGGATGATTGAGTCCAACTCCTGTCGTTGCACAGGACAATCCCAACATTCACACCATGTGCCTGAGGGCATTGTCCAAATGCTTACTGAATACTGACAGGTTTGGTGCCATTACTGCTTCCCTGGGGAGCTATTCCAGTGCTCCACCACCCTCTGAGTGAAGAACCTTTTCCTAATTCCAACCTAAACCTCCTCGGCACATCTTCCTGCCACTCCCTCGAGTCAATCTTAGGGAAGACACAGACAATCCCACTAAAAATCAGAAGCCAGGGTACGATTCTTCTTCACAGGCTTTTATAGCAACATATTTCCACAGCCTTCTATGGAAAAAAATAACCTAATTTGTGTTTAAGGGAAAACAAAACCATAACTGCTTCTTGAGAAACTCTACAACCCTTATATTAGCTGTCTAATTCACCGTCTTGACCAGTGTCTCTTCTTCTGCTGAAGGTTTAACCCAGAACTACGACTAGCCTGAGCCTGGGATAGAAAGGGAGGCATCACAGGACTCTTAAAACTGTCACGTCCAAAAGACTGAACCCACACTGTTCTCCTTTTCTCCTTCACACACCCATGGGGAAAAAATCACTGTAGTATAAAATCCATACTGTTCCAGGACTACAATTACATCATATTGTTCACACCCCCCACAACAGCAAAGTCGTGCTCCACTGCAGCATAGCAAAGCCACTGTGCCCAGGACCAAGTAGAGCTCTTCCAGGGAATCGGAGTGCTCAAGCCTCTGCTACCAGCAGAGCTGTATCCATCAAGGACCACACTTCTGTATACTCCCTGCACATCATCATCTTGTAGTACAGAATCATACATTAAGACCAATTAATTTCTCCAAGAGCAAGGAAGAAGCATTGCTACAGAAAGGTGGGACACATCCTATTCTGGCCAGATGGTGCTTCTCATCTAGCAGAGAGGAGGAAAAATCCACAGCTCTTTTAATCACATCACTTCAAATTAAAGTACTCCTCCATCAAAATTTGAACTCATGCTAGAAGAGTAGCACATCACTGCAGAGTTTCAGATTACTGCCTGGTTTCCAGTTGGTGTAGCCAACATCTATTTCTATGTAGGGTCTTGGGGATTTCACTACTATGAACCCTCACCACCCCTTCCAGAAACAGATTCTGCTGCCCAACAGCACCAGCACAGGCTCTTTTGTAGAAGGAGAAATGCCCATGATAGTGATCCAGAGGATACATAAGCAGGCTGTTTCATCTGGGCTGCTAACACACTGCACTGTTTGCTGATTACAAAATTACTGCCCCCCCGGTTAATACATCCTGTTGTCTGCAAGGAAGAGAATCTCACTGATTTTAAAATAAGAGTTACCTGCATGTAAGCTAGGAGAATGGAGCAGAATACAGGAGGAGGATGTTGAGCATTTAATTTCAGTAGATCTTGTTCTTCACATAAATTTTCAACTCATTAAATTCATTGCAGACAACATAGTGTGAAGACCTTTACACTAGTTCAAACAATTTATACCACTTTGGCTTTCTTTAAATGGATTGACAAAGAAATTGCAACAAAATCTCTCAAATTTTAAAAACTTGCATCTATTACATTATATCAGTTTAAAGTATGTTAAACTTCCAGAGAAACCTGTGCAGGTGTGTGTGCATACCTTAAGGAACAGAAAGCTTCCATGAACTATTTTCCCTGTTTACATGATCCTCTGCTCACGTGCCGAAAAAAATAAAGAACAAACCACAACAAATATTGCTGTCCTGTTTGACTGACGATGCACAAGCGTGACTGTGTGCAGAGTCAGAATCTGCATTCCACTGCCACCTCCCTCGAGCACACTTGGTGGCAGGACAGCCTCTTCCCAGAAGGCACAGGACATCGGTAAGAGCTGACGTCTGCATTTGCCCTTTATGCGCACACCGAGAGAGGAGCATGATCTACAGGCAAGAATGTGCGCAAATGTGGGAGTGAGTTGCGGGTGGTGACCAGGGTGAGTGCTTGCCTTCATCAATCAGTAGAAAGTACACAATAGAGGCCTCAACTCACAAAATCCCCTCACTCTACCTCCTGCACTCCTTGCAGTTTCTTCCATAAGCACGCATTCAGTATTTCCTCCAGCTCCCTTTGTATGTATTTCTCATCTCTGTGCCGAGCGCTGTGCAAGCCCATCAGATGAATAAGACCTTTATAAAGCTCACAGGTGCTGTTGTGCATTGCTGTTCATTTAATAAACACGGCAGTAAGCCAGGAAAGCCAAATGATTATATATGCCTTTAGCAGGCTTGAGAAGGATGGAAGGGTGTGGGAGAGGGGAAGGAGGGAGGGATATAAGTTTAACACTAAAGTATTTTTTCATGGATATTTTTGTTTTTTTTAAAAAAACTCACACTGACGTGTACATACAACAGAGCAAATGAAAACAAGACAGGTTTCTGGACTTTTTCTGCATGCAATACATCAGGTGAGAGTCGACACCAGGCATACAATGAAAGAAATGCACAAAAGGATTAATCACGAAGGCAATTGCAAACCGCAGCTCCCACAGCTGGATGAGAGTAAAGACTAAAATGAGCTGTAGCAAAAATATGTTAAATCGATATTAACCACAGACAGCAGAAACAAATCTTTATTTGGAGACAGTTTAAACAACCCTCCCCGCTCACCCCCTAAGCCCCATCCATCCCACCCCCTCCCATACATATGCTGTTTCTTAAAAGTCTCTCAGTACTGTGAGGTATGGCTTAAAGTGCAGCACCAGATCCTACAAAGGGACAGGTAAAGCAGGATTCGTGCTGAGATGGCAGTCACACCATGGTACTGAGGGACTGCCACTACTGTGCCGGAGCTGTGAGAGCCCGCAAGGACACAGGTATGGAACAAAGGATACTTTGGAGGGTCTCTGGTGGCTGCATGGGTGAGGAAACAAAAAGTGTAGCAGCAAACCTCAGGTCACAGCCTCCACCTTTTCCCATCATGGTTCCAGACCACCTATTTGGGATACCTGCCCCAGTCTGCACGGGCAAATAACTGTTACTCATTCAGCATGGGGACCCTCATGGTAAAACAAGCTACATGGAGCAGCAGCAGAGAGGCAGATGATGAAATATGAGAAGAACCTATGGTTTCTCTAACAGTACAGAGTAACAGCAGCCATCTAACACTGCAGACTTGTCTTATCAAAAACAGCCCTTGATGGGCATGAAGTTGAGACGAATATTGCATATTCTTCCTTGCAGCCAAAGTCATTTATGTAGGAGATCATGTGTGCATCAAACTCACTAGGAACTTGGCGATGCCACACGATGCCAGGCAGGAAAGGTACAGACAAGCCACGTTAGCTTTCAGACAGTGACAAGGCATTCATTGCTACCACAACTTTCTCTTCTTCTTCTGTAATCACTGTCTGCAGAACAATTGAAATAAGGTTCCAGGAACTTATTACAGATGATTCCCTTTGTTATCAATATGCAGGAAACACTGCAGCTCCACTGGGGAGGAGAGATAGTTTCATGGTACTCATTTTTCACACAAGCACAATACAATGCATAAAAGCTAACACGCTTCTAGAAAAGCCTGAAATTTCATGACCACTCTTAACACTGACGTGGACTTGCGCACCAGTGGCAATTCATTTCTCTGTGTTCAAACTCTCTAAAGGTGGGGAAAACAATGCTCTTGCAAGAATTCCTGGTTTGTTTACGGAAGAGTTGAAGTCTTAAAGCAAAAGGTTCTGCAGAAACCAGTATAGTAAGTACAACTCAGTGCTAAAGTTGTGTTAGACTAACTCTTCTTCCATAAAGGACACTTCCACTTCTCTCTTCTTCTCAATGACCACACTTTCAAATCTAAACACTGCTCAGTAGTCACTTTAGTTTTTAGGATCAATAACTTGGAACTGTGGATCAAACTGGTAAAGCATCTTCTATGATTCTTCCATGTATACTTTTCTTAAGCACTTGGCACTTGTCATAAGTATATATTTATCAAGTGTTATTTAAATGTATTCTTCTGGTTGGGCAAGACAAACTGCAAGCCAGAATGACATCCAGGCAAAGCCTTGCAAAATTTACGCTACATAGACCAGCATACTTGAATTTGGACTTGGTACAAGGTGGTTTGTTTCTCTTGGTGGGGTTTTCCTGGAAGGGGAGAAAGGGTAGACAGGGAAAGAGATTAATAAAGGTATTTATAAAAATACAGGGATGCCAGCTTCAATGGTTAAATTCAGGACAATACTACAACCAGCAAGTCCAGATGACACATATCTGAGTTAATGGATGGAGTTTTTCACATTGCATTAGTGCTCCAGCTTCTAAAAGCAAACTTGAACAGGTTGGATTAGCTTTGCTGGCAAAATTAAAGTTAAGCGGGAATCTGATTTACTTTTTGGAAAACAGAATTCACTTCAGCACACCTCTCCTCATTTGTCAGTGCTTACTAGCCAGCGGTATCCCCCATCCACCCCACCAGTTCCCTTCCAAGTTGTGTTTCTAGGAAGCCTTCACTGAGGAATGTGGAGGGTACAGATGGATTGCTTCCATGTTTATTCTTTTATTAGGAATTTGTTTCAGTGAGCAACTCTATCAAAACACGGTCTGATTTATGCTAACCTTGTGACGGGGAAGACAAATGCACTAAACTTTCCACAGAACCAGGTGATGTCATGCTTTTAAAATAATTTTTTTCAAGGATTTTTTTTAAGGGACAAGACTTCACCCTTAACAGCAAGCTGCAACCTAGAACCCTTGTCAGTCCAAGTGACTCAATACATTACAATCTAGTGACAAATTCTTATTTCGAAGCTCTTCGTTTAAAGAACGACCTTTATGGTTTACATATTCCTTCGGGGCAAGCTAGTCACTTCCTCTGAGGCACTGGCAATCTTCATTCCAACAGGACCAAGGTGGTGATTACACTTAATTAAGAGGTGGGATACAAAAAGAATGCAAGGACTTTTCATTTACCTTTGCATGAGCTCCAAGCAGAGGCTTCTGCACTTTCCTTGCAGCAATTGAATTTTAGAGGAGAAATAGATGAGGAGAGGAACTTGTACTGGACTGGTGGATCTAAGTCTCATTGGGGGTTCCCAGAGCTGCTTTGGAGAAAAGATCCTTGTAGCTAGTAGGCTGACAGTGAAAGGCTGCAATGGAAAATTTAGATCAGCTCCACTGACTGAGGGAATGAATTCTTCCCTCCACCTCTCTACGTGCAGAGATAAAGGTTTGCCCCTTGATGCTTAGCAGAAGTCTGACTTTCGAGTCAAAGCAGTACTGTGTCATCTGGCTGTCTGGGCTACACTGTACATGTGGCATCTGCTTGATCTTCTCAGACTGAAGAAATGCTGGAGATAATGTACATACAAATAAAAATAGTTTAAAGAAGAATGCTGGTGATAATGCCCAGTAGTACCCTGTTGCTTCATGCTTCCAAATGTTCTTAAAGAACTGGTCATGCTTCATAAGGAAATAGGCAGAACTTTAAGCTTACAAAAATAACTGACACTCCAAATTTCCTCCTCCTTAACACTGTTAGGGGAGATACTGGCATATAAACAGGATGCACACAGCCAAGAGGCTTTTTAATCAGTAACAGACCCTGATCCCAAGGACATTGATAGCCCTCCTGCTCCCCTTGTATCCCAGAGAGTGAAGAAAAGGGTCAAAATGGGCAAAACAACTGTCACGATTATATGTAACCAAGATGATTGTAAGGTCTGAGGGCGCAGATTTCAGATGGGAAAATGAGAGGTACACAACCCACAAAAGCCTCCAGCAGTCCAATTTTTATTTTAAAGAGTGAAGGAGAATACACGCTGTGAAGAGACATCTGAGAACTGAAAAGAGATGCAGTCGGACCCACCTTTCAAGAAAAACAAGAGCTGTGTTGCATCACGTGCAAAATAATGCCTTGCCTGTACAGCCTCCGACACCATGAAGCAACAGAAAGGGGAAAAAAGAAACTATACAGATACCCCCGTGGAGAAAAATATTGAATTATTCTTTTCAGAGTCTCCATACACCAAAAGAACTCAGGTAGGTCAACAGCAATAAAAAATAAACATATGAGAGAGAGAGAGAGAGAATCATGTGAACCCCTCTGATGACGTGCTTTTCTAAAAATAACAACGGGCACTTATTTTGCCCCCAAACCAGCAAGCTGAATAAGATTGTGTTACAGCTGCACAGTCACATTGCAAGATAATACGGGAAGCAAGCCAGATTCTCATCTCTCGTAAATCAGCACAGTAGTGGAGTCACTGCAGTTATTTTGAACAGCCTCACTGGAGGATCTAGCCTCGCATTTTTATGTGATACACAAGCAGCACAACCAGCTTTATTAAAGTTCATCTTTTTCCAATCGCGCATGTCTCACATGCTTCATTATTCAAATTTTATATAAAAAAAAAACATTAAGATCTCAAGGCACCCTGAGGACCAAACATATTTTAAAGGAAAGCAGTTAGAAGTAAGGCAATGAGTATTTAAAGTTGGGGTTTGTTTGCTTTTTTCCTGCTTGTCCTATTTCATGGGTCAGGAGAGCTAACAGGTTAAGAGGAGTGTTATGAAGAGGCCCACTGAAACTGTCCTCTCTCTTTCTTCCTGGCTAGATCAGAGGGAATCTGGTTTGGGTTTTTTTCCTGTTGTAACATAGGTCAAAATATTAAAAAGCCTGAGAATCAACAACCTCTTGCTTACAGTCTTTGGGCTCACACATGTGACAAGTCTGGGCAGAAAAGGTTAAGTTCAAAGCAGCTTGGACCTCTAGGGACACTTTGAAGTACTTTAGCATAATCTAAATTCATAAGGACCCCTTTAATGTCTAAGTAAACTAACAAACGCTTTTGGAACAGTCTAGCATCCCCTAAGGAAAAAGAGCTGTGCAGTAATAATCACTGAATTACCCAAATAGTCTGAAAAAAAGTCTGATAAAAAAAATCCTATTAGAGCTGTTCCATTCCTTTGGTAAAGGTAATTGCATTTTTTTGCTTTCTAAAAACAGCAGCCACCATCTTCCTCCCAAAGAGAGCTAGTCTTCAAAGAGAAGTGCCATTCCTGATAACTGGTGACAGAAAACCGCAAGAAAGTTAACCATTTAGAGCTGGACTGTACTCCTGCCATCAGATGGGGACAACACTGCGCTGCCCTGGTCTAGATGTCAGAGAACTACAAAGAATAAAAACTCCTCATGCAGATTGCATGACCAACATGCTGCACCCTGGCTTTGGACAAAAATGTACTTGAAGAGGAGTTGGATAAGCACTTCTTTTGAAAAATGAGCTCCTTCAGAGCTCCATTGCTGTGTGCTTTGTAATTACATATGAACGTTCCTTGAGGGAAATCTGTTGCATCTCTAGAAGAGAAACAACAGAATATTTCTATGAACAAATTACCCACGACACACTACTATTGAAAATGATGCTTCCTCCTCAAAACGAACACCTCTTGTGTTGTCAGTAGTTACTCTTAGTTTCCATAAATAAATAGGGCAAGTTCCCATTAACTTGGAACTGCATGTCTTGAGAAAAGACATTACTTCGGGTAAGGAAGCGAAATCAGTGTATCTTATGCTACCATAGGGACATTATTCTACACCCTTAATTCTGTGTCATTTCAGAAGGGATCTACTGACTCACCAATGTATGGTCAGGAAGGAAAATCTACTCTATCATTATGTATAAGTAGAAAGCATAGAGAGGCTTCGTTTTTCTCCAGTTTTTACAGCAGTGTTAATTCACTCACAAGGCAAAGAAGTCATATATCACAGGCTGTTTCTGGGACATCAGTGTGACATTTTCTCACTGCCTCTCTCTGGCTTAATCCAGTATTTATCCAAATTGGATGGATGTCAGTACAGCAGGCAAAGCCTTCCTCCAGGACACTGGCCAACAGCTATTAACTGATAATAAATACAGCAGTACCAGCAGTCCTCTGATTTAGACCGTAGAATCTGCATAGCAGGAAGGTCTCTCTGTTTTGTGCCTTGCAAGATCAGTCACAGGGGGCTGAGAAGATCCTGATTACTTCCAGGAGGAGTTGGAGCTAGTCCTGTCACCAGGGGCTCCCACCTGACACACAGGACCTCAAAGAGGGGGAAAATACGACGAACAGCCAGCCTGATTGTGAAGTGGTAACTAGACAATGAAAGCAGTACACTGATCCCCTACACGGTGGGGCCCAGTGCTGGTGCAGGAAGAGCACATTATGGAGCAGAGCCTTGAGGTGTTTGTGAAACAGAGACATGGCAGTTTTGCTGCTCTTCTCCCCTAGGTAACATCAATGTTTCCACTCCTTCAGCTGCAGGCAAAAGCAAAAGGGATTGGTAATAGCGGCCTGGATCAGGTTCCCATTTAAAGTGGCCTCTAGAGAAGTATGAGTGTTTAACATCAATGACCAAAGCAGCTGCGGAACTAATTGTAACATTTTGCCCATCATTTCATCAAGTACAGTAAAGACCCTGTATCCATATGCCATTAATAAAAAGCAAAAAGGGTCAACAATTAGTACTCAAGGAAGTTAATAGCTGAAGCAGAGGTTCTTATTTATTATTTTTGAAGGAGACAGGCTCCTGGTAAATTCAAGGGATGGCTTGTAAGTAATTAAATGATGTGAAGAAGAGGGATCTCTGATTTAGCCAGAGACAGTAGGTAAATCAGTAGAAGGACTACTAAGTGTGCCAAGCTTGTGTGCTTGTGCAGCAGCAGTCCCTCTGTGCATGAACTGTTCAAAGCAGGAAGCACAAACTCTGCCAGATGTCCCATCCATCCTATGGCCTAGTGTGGACCAGCAATGTCATGCATCCACAATAGTTGTGCAACTCACACACAGTATCAGTGCTGGAATTATGCCCAGATTCAGGCCTGGTCATTCATAAATATGGACAGAACCCAAGTCCTTGATTATAAACACTTTTACACACAGTTATGCAAGTGACTGGATAATTCAGGCTTTTTTTCACAGATATGGCATAATATTGAGCTACGCAAGAACACAACTCTCTTCTGGCACAGTCTGACATATCTGTACATCAGCCCTTCTCTCCAGCACAGCTTGTAAACTATGGAAGAGCAAAGCTTACAGAAAAGCTTATAGGAATTTGACCTCTCATGGCAGCATCCTCTCCCTCCTGAGCAACCCCCCATGCCCAACTCGCGTCATGTGTTTTGCCCTTTGCCTTAATGCCAGCATCCCCCAAAAAAGAGAAACTATTCAGACAGACTGCTAGGGTGACACACACTCCACAACAGGCAGTGTAATGCCAGCAAGACTGTCGCATTTTGAACTCCAGGGAAAGTTTGAGCAGGAACATGCCCCTGGCCAGGCATGGCTGTACAGGGGGCAAAAACACAGCACAGAGCATGAGGATCACTGTGGGAAAGTGAACTCTATTCCCACAGTCTCAATCACAGTCCATCTAATCCATTTCAATGTCACATACACACTTCACAGGGTTGCTATAAGAACTGGATAGTTGAAAGTTAGAGAAGGGTTTAAATTTAACAAAGTGTTTCCATCTTTGGTAAAGCAGAAAATACTGCCAGCATTTCCTAGAGTTACCTAACACCCTCTACTGAAACAGCTTTTTCTCAGTGACTTGCTCTTGCACCTCAGTATTAACAGACTTTCTTCCCCCATCTTCTCAATTTTCCTTTGACTACATAATTTTTGAAATCCATTTCCTTGACTTGTATTGGGCCACGATACCATGTGTTACATGCAGAGGAACCTCAATCCATGAACGCTCCCGTTGACACCAGTGAGAAGTCTCCTGGGCAGACTGGTTTCACCTTGTACTGCATGAGGATCCAGCTCCAATTTCCTACGTTGCAGCAATTCAAGGTGCTGGCTGATTTAACACCTCAAGAACCACATGTGAAAATGCTCTGGTCATACTTCTCCTGTTATACACGTGTGTATGTTTCCAATTTGCATAAAAGTAACAAGGCAAGTAAACATGAATTGCTCATCATTTTGCAAGGTGACTTCCTGGTTTCCTTTGAATTTTCTTTGAGAATGACTCTGTTATCTGCACGAATCATATCAGAACAAGCAACAGCTTTTTGCAGGTTTAGTAATTTGATCCTTGCAGCAACACGCTCCTAACACAGTTTTATAGCGCTCTGTGGAGTTTTCTAGCAATACTTCTTCCATCTCTTCAGCAGACAGTGGAATTGGAGCACATCTCTCATATGGGTCTAAGTGTGCTTCCAGTCTTTACAGCCACCTCACAGCTGCACAGTATTAAACACAAAATTATCATTCCTTATCGCATTATATGAAAGGGCAGAACACAGCAAGCTATTTAAGCCTCTGTATAATCCTTTTAACCTAGAACAAAAAGTGTATGCACTTAAAGCTATTTTTCTTTGAAATGTTCAACTAGGTCTTCTGTTCTAGGTGAGTACTTTATACAGATAATGCCAAGCCACAGATACAATTCGTTCCACACTCATTCATTATACAAATTCTGATATAAATCTGCATTAGAAATAAAGGCTCAGACAGGTACAAATGTTCAGCTGATTCCTCAGATATCCACAATAAGAAAAAAAATATACTTGTTGCCTTGCTATGAATTTGGACCATGTTTGTCAGCTTTGCTTCAGTGTTGTACTATGTTTAGCAATTTGGTTTGGTGCTTAATGGGTAACCACTTCAAGATACAAACATAAGCAAAAGAAGAAGAAGACCAAAGCATTTCAATTGCTTAATTCTACCATAAAACATCTACAATTTCACGCAAAAAGAAAAACATCCCATCTTAAAGTAATTTAGTTTTCTGTAGCTAAGCGACGTTTTGTGGCAGGAGGGAAGATACTCCCAAAACTGCTTCTTTCAGACCTTTGTGTATACTGTGAAAATCTGCCTGTGCCTAGACTGTTCTGTTCACCTTTAATGCATGCACTCTGTAAATGTTACATACAAAGTAGGAGAGAAAGTGTTTTTTAAAAACAGAGTAATCATATAAAGAAGGTACTTCAATACTACCGTGTGGATTAAAGTTTGAAGTATTGCCTGTCTTCCTCAAAAGAAAACCATCTCCCTACTAAATAGAAAACATACTTTAAGGATCTGAACCTTATTGCCAACTGCACACATGAAAGAAACTATGAACTAAACTGGACTACCACGTATTCAAGATGATTAGGCCAGCAACCATCTTTTCATCTTTTGTTCAGAGTTCTCTACTGTGGGGTCAGGTTTCCATACGCCACACCAGTCTCTCTGGAATTGTATGTGTGGGGAGAGAAATCATCGTGAGATTATTTTCGCTTGACTTCACAGGGAGCTGTGATGCCTCTCTGGATGCACTTTGTATTTCTAATGCCAGTCCATATGTCTAATAATCTCTAAACTTCCCCAGTGCACACTTTTGAATCATGCTCAGAGGGACACACAGTGGTACTTCAGGCTGCTTTCCTATTTATTTTTAAAACCATCTATTCTTATGCCTGTGGGGAAAGAAGACCAGTCAGCATGCCTGCAGAGACAGTGGTGAGGGCTCCCAGCTCCTGTCGAGCTCTGCAGCAGCCTGGCTCTTTCGCCTGGCTCAGGCTGAGCTCTCACAATTCACTTTCTTTGAACACTGCCTGCTACCCCTTAGTTCACACCGATCCTCAAATGAAGAGTTAAAAGCTGCACAGGAAAGTTGGGGCAAGCCTGTAAAAACATTTTGATAAGCTTGTGTGCAAGTGGAAAGGCAACAGTACACAACTGCCAGAAGCCCACATGCTCTGCCCTGGGCTAGACATAAATTCTCCATCCCAGTCCTCTGCTCTAAGTGATTCCAGGTCACATTCACACATCACAAAACTTTACTATTGTGCTCAAGGTGTTTAAACTTGGGGCAGGAAGCAGCTGGGCTCCAATATGTGACCTCATATGGTTCTGGGTAGCTATTTCCATGGGACCATGGTACAGCTTTCAGCAGGCTTAATTTCTGCCACATACCTGTGTTTTCCGGCCTGGGGAAGGAAATACCGTGTGGACTCTGGCCCAGGCAGTGTAGAGTTGATGGGAGAGTATCTCCAGAGAGAACAACTGCATTGCAGAGATATCAAAAACCAAACAGCTCTCCAAAAGCGAGAAAAATATAAAGATTGATAAAGAATAGCAAAGTACATGTTCATCCCCGAACAGATCTATCTCATGGGCGGTTTCACGCAGAGGCAAAGCCCAAGGCAGACACACGTTCTGCACTGGAAGCTTCACCCTGCCTGCTGAACACCAGTAAGAGGAATTGTGTTATGCAGAGATGTGCAGAGGAAAGCAGACACCAAGAAATCAGCATCGAACCTGAGAATGGGACATTCATGAGGCTCTTCACACAACACCTGTAAACCAGAGGGTCCTCTGCCAGCACACACTGCACAAGTCAGAGCAACCTGAAGCCACCTATCTGTTAGAAGGGACATTGATCCAGGGTTAGTCCTTAGGCTAAGCTGCCAACATTGAGGACAGTAGTAATTTCTACCTTAACATATTTCTAGAAGACTGCAGAGATTAGGTTTTGCTCCCTGCCTCAGTCAGGAGGGTTATTTTCTACCTCCCCCCTTCGCCCCCAGGTCAGAAGGGGAATATCTTTAAGGAGTATCTGGCATATACTGTGTGGCTGTCTTCTCGCTAGTTACACTGAGAATAGAAAAGGGCTCTCAGTAACAGATAAGGTTGGGTAGGTGGATGATACTCATTTTTATAATCCAACCCCAGAATAACGGAAGTAAATGTCATGAAAAGTTACCCTAACGCCTACATGCACACTAACTTGTGATATCCAGTAAGCAGCTGTGTTTTCACATAGTTACATCAAAGAGGCTGTAGAACAAGAAGGTCATGGTTTGGTTACAGTGTCTAAACAACTAAATCAGTGGGTACCACTGGGCCTGTCACTTGATCTCATTACCCTGACCTCACCAGCTCTGGAATTTAGTGACCTTCCCAGATCAATATTTCAGAAATGACTGAAGTTTTATAGTATGCAGAGATTCTCTCAGCATTGGCTAAACAGTTATATCAAAAGTCCATGAAATGATAAAAATTGTCCCCCCTTTCAGATTAGCATGCATTTCTCAATTGCTCTGGAATACTGTACACACCCACGGGATGAACAGTGATTTTCCTTTGCTATTTTGCATCACAGTATTTTTTTTTCATTAGAGCATTTTGGAGATCCTGAATGTTCTTTTTGTTTACATCAGATTTCTATTACAACCTTTATTACATCTTCTCAGCTTATATTTTCCAGGACAATGCAAAAACACACAGGAAGCTTTACTCCTCAACTTCTTGTCACTTTCACCTCTGTATACAGAAAGCCTGGCTCCTTGGCTCTCAACATTTAATCACATGCAATTGTATTTCTTTTTGCCAGCTCTCATCATAATATCGTGCATGTAAGGAGGAGGAAGCAGGTTCAGTTCATAGCTAACATACTGATATTGCTTTGTTTTCTATGCAACTGGCACCTTTCCGTCTAGTTCTAGCTTACCAAAAAGCCTACACCAGCAACATGAATTAAATTAACTTGAGTTTCAACCTCCAAGTTTTGGGTTTTTTTTAATTTTGTTTTTCACAATAAAAAATAGCATACTTTTAAAATCTTGTCTAAGGCTTCTTCCTTAAAGTTTTATTAGTTCTGCTCTGCAAGAATGAACCTGGCAACAATATCTCACAGCTTTATCATGAATCCCTCATTATTTGGATTTTTCTGAAAGCATCAGTATTAAAGCTGTTCTATTGCGTAAGGAAGTGGAGCTGGGGCACGGATAAAAGGCTCCAACTAAAACTTATTTCTAGACTTCTGGTTGCTAGGTAGAACCGAAAGCAATCTCAAAGTCCTGAAAGCTATGAGCAAATCAAGACTTGTTTATGGCTTAAACAGTAAAAGCGAAAGCATCAGGGTTAGGGTTCCCATCCCCCCAAAAAATAATTGCACAATGCTTTGGAGTTTGAATAATGAATTTAAGCATTCAAAATCCTGCAATTGTGCATTCAGCCTATGGCAATAGCATGCAAGTATATGAAGCTTTCCTAGTCACCCGGAAAGATAACATCCACACCCAGCAGCCAGGTACCACAAACCACCGTCCCTCAGGCGGTTGTCTCAACAGAGAGATAGGTTCCCTAAAAGTAAGGATCTGCTCCAGTGGAAAGTCTCCTATTCTCCAAGAGACACATTCTTCTGCCAGAACATGAAAGATTTCCCCCAGCACTTCTGCACCCAGCATTCACACGCTGAACAGTAAGGATGATGATTATTTAGGAGCTTTGGCTGTTACTGGAGCTTTCTGTGGAAGAGTAAGCGACATTTCTACTGCAAAATAAGCCTCCCAAGCCTACCTACTATGCTGGGATAAGCAAGCCCCAAAACTGATTGAATGCTGGTAATCCTGATGGGTCTGCCACAAAGACTTGTCTTGTCCAAGTATATAAACTGAATTTATTCTGCTCTCTATTTCAGAGCTCACACTTCAATTTAGAGCAACTCCATGCAGTTCAGCAGTGCTGCTCTTGCTTTATAGCAAGGTAATAAAGATCATAATCAAGCCTTCTATGCTCCTAAGATATTTCTTACTTGGTTTTGTTACGAAAGCTTTATTCCTCTCATCACAAAGGCATGCATAGTTAGATAGTCCATTGTCAGCTGGCTCTGACTTGAACTGGGGCATTTGAGCACCCTTACAGACTTAATATGAACGAGAAAATATTGTTCATAGATGAAAACTGATTTTAAAGCATCTATTTAATTTGCATTTGGCAGTTAGAAGAATGCTGGTTGTTTGCTTGCTTTTGGATAGTGAGGTTAATGGCCCTTCAAAAACAACTCCAAAATCCGCTGTGGTGACAGATCGTAAATATCGAGGGCTGGGAGTTCCTTTTTAATTCCGTTTTGGTAGTCAACAGTAAAGAAAATGGAGGTCTCAGGAATTTATCTCTTCTTCCTCCTCTGGCACGCAAATGCAAATGTCACGCTTCATATACTAAAGCAAAGCCAGAGGTGTGCCCATATTTATCTATAGCACTGCTGAACGCCATGTTCTGCCCAGAGATTCCTCACCCAAATAACAAATATCTAGTGGTTAAAAAAAAAAAAACAACTTAGGCTTGCATATCTAAGCTTGTGAACTCAAAATTATTCTGCAAATAATATCTAAAAGTCTGAGGTCAATGAAATTAAGCTATACATGAACAGCACAACTAATGAGAAGATATGCCATTCATAAGTGATCCTTGTAATACTGAAACAAAAAAGAAGTGGGCAAACAACTATTTGTTAGAAACATGTCTGTTAAGACACACATTTGCAAGAATTAGTGTTTTACATAACCTTATAAGGCCAAATTTCAAGTTTCATTTTACACAGGCTTTTACCAGGATAAGACTTCAACCAATCTTCTATACCATAAATGAGTTTATTCCATATTCTGAAAGACTGTAGATATTAAACATAAAATAAATTCAGGACCTGAAGAAACAACCAGACCAAAAATGATGAATCAGCCGGGACACTGGCCAAGGACAATCCCAATTCGTTCTTCACTTCTCCAAAGAGATTAACTCAATGCTGAATGCATGGCATTAATTAGTAGCCCTCTAATTTTATTTACTTTTAGACACAGCATGCACAAATACATTTAAAAGAGAGATAGATTTGCTCATAGGAAATGTAAACAACAGCCAGATAATAACTCTAAGGAAATAATTTCCGATTCTCTCTGACATGCAAACCCTAGATTTAAAACGAAATTGCAAAAACATAGATTATGCAAGACATGGTTTCCATCTGAGAAAAATAAGTCAGTTCCTCTGATCATTGCAGCTTCAGACTTGAATGCATCCATCTCAGAACAAGTTGCTAGCCAAGTTGGGCTACATGTATTTCCATTAATTTTTGAGTACTGCTGAAGATGCATTTGATCTTCACCCAACTGGTAGCCAATGTTTTGTCTGAATAGTCATACAATGCACAAATTTGATATTAAGTATATTACCCAACTTGAAAACCCCACTATTCTGTGAGATACTACCTTGTAGTTTCAACTGAATAAGGTTTCATAAGCAGTTCAGGGAGAGGAAGGCTAGTGTGAAACTAGTTTAAAGGGAATAAAGCCTCAGAAAATAATTAATTACACAACGTACTTCCAAAATCCCCTAATAAAAGCATGGCAATCAGAACGTGCCAACTGACTGGAGCAAAGTGGCCAGCAGATACCCCAGGGAAGAGCTCTGACCCAAGGAACTGTGGCCTGGTTGCCCAATAGGCAAGTGCTTTGGGCATGCTGGCAGCTGTGCAAGAGGACAGGCAGGCATCATCAGGCTTGGCAAGATTAGGTGAAGTGAAACACCACATAAACACGATTGCATAAATCATATCACTGCCAATCATCTCCATCAATTTATCGTCAGCCTGAGCATTCAGTTTTACTGCACTTACGCAGAAACTCAGCTGAACAAATAGGCATGGCCCACTGAGATCTGGTCCTGCGGCTCTAACAGTGCCTGTGTTACCTGCAGCCACTAAGTGAAATGCTTTTCCTAGATGAAGAGAATACAGCCTAGCACCTACCTTGGATCCTACCTGGATCGGCAGCACAGGCACTAGGTCCTTCCATCAGGGAGGAAAAAAACACCACAATCTGAGGTTTGGCTTTGATGGGTTGAAGCGCATTGCCTGTCTCTGCAAATGGAAGCACTTAGATCTATGCTTAAGGTGTTTAAAAAAACCTCTTGCTCAAGTACAGACTCCTAGTTCTCCCAGGTCAGTAGTGACCTGAAGTTTCTCTCAATTCAACAGGTTTAATAGTTTGCACAAAAAAATTCCCACAAGCAAGCAATCATCTTAGCCCACCACTTAGCACCTGGTTACACTTTAGCTCAGTTCCAGGCAGAAACTGCTGGAGTCCAAGGTTCAAGACAGAGCACGGGGAAAGCTGTCTTTGATTAATTGGTCCTTCATAGGTCTTTTAATATCCAGGCCCAGAAATTCTGCAATACTCAGGAGCTGCTGTCTAGATTCAGTGTGACAAGACTCAGTGATGTGCTTTTGTCCATACGCAAACACATACTTCATGCTTATTTGCTTTACCTAAAGTATAAATCACAAATAGTTGTATGTGACAAATTCCCCAGTATTGAACCTTCACAGCTGCCAAGCAGTATGCTGCAGAACAGAACAAGGAGAGCTATAATTTTCTTTTCTTCATTTTGTTATTTGACCTTCAGTTTTTCAGTTGTCCTTGGATCAGTCTGGAGCTAAATATAGTCCTTCCAGCATTATTTATATGTTTAACCCAAAGCTACCCATGTGTGTCAAGGGACTATCATAACACTGTTCTAAATTATTTTAACAGCTTATTTTAAATTGGAAAATGTGTTTTGCTGAAAAACCATTGTCAATCAATTATGATTCCATAAACTCCTACCAGCTCTCCTGTGTTTTGTAACAATTTGCTCACAGTCTACAAGACAAAGCCTCCAACTTGCTCAGAGAAAGCTCTTGAAACTGTCCAGCCTTTGAAAATGCTGACTGATCTTTAAATTAACACATTGATAATGATTTTCGCCACCAGCTACTTACAAATGCAATGCAATTTACAAATAAAATGAAAAAAAAAACCCAAAATATAGATGGATCAGCTGCATCCTTGGGGATCAACAGTCATCAGGGCTAGAACATCCCTTAGTGTAGTATATCTCTAACAAACCATTTGGAATGGGAACCCAAACCCACCATATTCAACTGAAAATCATTATTGTTTGACTATGTACAGTAAATCTTCCTGAACTGAGTGATATATTTTTTAGTTAAAAGGTCTTTGCCAAGCAAGAAAAAGACAAAACAGCCATTGTAACAATCCTCCGTGAAATCTGGAGAAAGGACTTTTCCACTCAAGGTAGTGGTTCTGTGGTATGTATGGTAGTTACCGTGCTAACCAAAATAACAAAGAGCTGGGTGGGTGGATAAATAGATGGGCACACACACGTGCACACAATTTCTATCACATAAAAGCAATTTCCCCAATATCATCACAATTCTGCAAACAACATCAATTTTATTTTATTTACATAACCACTGTGAGCAGCTTCAGAGAAGGATTTATGGTGCAGCTTGGTTTTCTGTGTGGGTTACTCTTTTACTGTATCAATATTATGTTGAACAACATTTTTCAGCCAGAAGAAGGTCTATGTTAAAGTTGAAAGGTGAGAGAATTATTTCTGACTGTTCTCAGGTAAGAAATAAAAAAAGCCCCAATGCTTTTATCACTGGTCTAAGCAATGCAAGCCACATTCGGCCGATGAATTTAAAGAGCTTGCACTACTAAATCAGCTTAGAGTAGTTATTTAAGAGTTCAGAATTTCTTGGATAATGAATAAGATTCGTTGTCCATGTAAATTTTACCAAAAAAGGTTTTAAATTTTACAGTCAGCTCTATAGCTTGACAAAAAAATAGTGTTACCCAGAAAAACAACCAGTCATTGCCACCACCAACTGGTACAAGATTTCTGACTGTTAACTGACCCCATTTAAAGCCAAATTTTCAAAAGAACTTAGCACCTAAAATATTTTGCTTCTTTGAAAAAAAAAAAAGTCAACTATGTTACAACGCTTACCTTTTCTTACCTTAAAGCTCTGAATTCGAGCTCCATAATGCTACAGGCCTAAATGTTCAGACATAAGCAAATCACCTCAGGAAACACACTCAGAAACACAAGTTTTAAAAAATTGACTCATGTGCATTTGGCAGTCAGAGAAATTTCTACTGACTTTTTGTTACTGCTCCCTAAATTCACCAGGGCAATCACACAAAGTAAATGGAACTGACTTCTCAAGCAGGTTTGACGCCCTTTTTTAATGACACAGTAAATCCAGGTTTAGGACAAGAAGCATCTGATCAAAACCGTCATAGCAACACCACCCAAAGCATTTATGTAGTTGAAACAAGCTCTGTTAATTCAAATTTGTTAACATGGAAAAGTGAACTTTGAACTAGATCAGGTAGAGTCTATCTGCTCCCAGAAGCATAGTAAAAATGGTATATATTACTTGTCTTGCACTCCAATTAATTAAATCAAAATTATCTTACATGCCTATCCCAATCCAGATCAGATCTGCCTTAGAGAAGGATCCAGTGCTGCAGAGTGTGAATCTGCAGCCTGGGTGCTGCAATGAGAGATACTGGAGTTGTGGGTAGAGACTGCAGTTTTTCAAAAACGCAGAACAACATATCAACCACAGAATGAAGATATACAAGGCAAACCCAAGGTGGTGTCATAAAATACATTCAGGGTCAATAGCTAATGTCCCTGTTATAAAAGTTCTATTGGTTTTACCCAAGGTTATTTCCTTAGCTGCCAGAAGTCATTTGGCTAGAGATGGGATAAGGGGGTTGCCTTTGGGCACTGAGTGGTACTATCCAAGGATCAGACCAGTTATGTTCTGCTGCTTTTTCAGAAACTGTTTGTTTCAAGTCACTTGCTAGATACTTATAGATAAATATAAATGTATACATATATGTGTAAATGTGTGTATACTTACAGGGTGTTTACATAAAAGCTCTTGGGAGCTTTTTGGATGAGAAACCACAGTATGTTCCTCCAGTTCTAAACCATGCTTTATCTAGACAACCAGAAAAAGTGTTGCCAAATTTTACTGCCCTCCTGCACCCCCACTAGCTCTAAGTTCCTGCAGGTCTCAGAGGCTACTGACTATTTATGGCAAAAAGATAGTCCATTAACCCAGCAATGCTCAAACTTTTATCACCTTTCCCTGCCCCTGCAAGGATAAATACTACTCCCCCAGGGCCCAGAAAGGAACATCTAGCTTAGCCACCCTCTTCCTACACAGAAGCACATCTCAGGATGGGGAGATAAGCAGAAAGATGCTGCTGAGATAGACACCTGCAGCTGCTCCTCTGCCAAGGGCAGACCTGCAACTATTCCTAAGCATGTGCACTTTATCTATCAGCTCCTTATCCCGCACTCTCTGCTCTTTCTCATACACGATCTCCTTCCACAATGATGGCTGGGTCCCACCCTCCATCCGCTGCAGCTTTTGGGCATTCACCTGAGCCTCTGAACTGTTCACCACAGACAAACAAAAGCAGAAAAGCAAGATATGCCATCAAACAAATCCTTTAAAAAGGCTGGAGGTGTCACTTCTCATTGTCTTCCACAAGGCTTGTTCCTGCAACAAGTTTATGCCCAGCCACAAAACCACAGCAGCACCAGAGAGGAACTCCTCACCAACCCATACACAGTCCTCACCAAACAACATACACAAGCACACACAGGGCAGCAAATTTTGGCAAAGCATTCTGACTGTACCCTCACACCCCCATGCTATGATGCACTCAGACTAGCTCAGATAATTTCTCCCCCTCATCTTCCCATGGACAATAGTCCAAACCCACTCAGAGGGAAGAGGCAGCAGCTCTGACTGCAGAGGTCCTCCAGCATAACCTCCAGCATTGTTATCTATACATTATTAAGAAACAAAACATCTTAACTCTATTAGTAATCTTATTATTACAGCAGTGTAAAATAAAAAAAGTGAGGTTTTTAATATGGAGTTGCCACTGCCTAGAGGAAACCTGTGTTTTGCACACACAGAAAAGGCGCACATATATTTCGTATGGTGCATTGCAAGCTGCACAGAATAGAAAGCAGCTGGAGGAAAATGGCTATAGAGAAATGGTTCTCCTGGGCATCATCTGTTGATTTGTTTTGTTTATAGAAGGAATGAGATTTTTATCTCTGCTCAAAATATAAAATGCTTCTATGATACTGAGCTCACTGCTTGGCTATGCTCTCACTCAGGAATGTAAATAAAAAGGGGGGGAATGAGGGAGAAAAGCCTTTACCAGACAGAATCCTTAGCAATGTCAAAAAAAAATAGAAAAATGTCCATCAATTACACAGCAAAGGCGTGCAAGTGGAACTGAGTCACCACCTATCATGGAAATGAGAGCCTCATTACCATGCTTGTTAATAGCTTTCTTCTACTAAAGCTGAAGAGGCAGGTTAAGGTACCAACTACTCAAATCCCAAACCTCAGCTTCAAGCCTGAGTCCTGGCAGGATGAACTTCCTTATACTGTAAATACACCAGTCCTTATAAAATGCATGGTTTGCAAAGGCACAGATATTTACGGTCCTTCCACCATCTTGTGCTCACAGTTGATATTCCACACTCCTTGTGCAACCTTGCTCTGGGGAGATTCGTCACTCCTCTGTGCTTGACAACCCAAATCTGATGGTCTCTTTTTTTCAACAAAAGGGCTCTGTGTCCTAGGAGAACATCAGACAGCTGGTTTTCCACTTAAGTTTATAGCACTGCCACTTATATTAAGCAAAAGTCAGATTTCAGGTAAGAAAATAAATTGTGAAACCACTAAATACTTAACTACCGCTAATAATTTTAACTTTTCAAAGTTTAAAAACATAACTGCTGAGGATGGTGTCCAAACCGTGAGAAATGACCTGAAGCCTAAAACTTTCTGGTAGACAAACAAAGTTTAAAATACAATTCTTCTGAGATCTGAAAGGCTCAAGGTTTGTTACAATAGCTAGGAATATTTATCACAAAACGAAGGGTACTTTATCTTTGCACCACCTATTCTTAGCTCTTAAGAGGAGATGAAAGACAGAAGTGAAGGCTGCTGAACAACACAACAGCCACACTTTATTAACTACAGCATAGACCTGAAGTCTTTCTGGAAACTCCAAGACATGTTTGCTCTTCTTAAAGGTGCATCACCTCTCACTAGGCCAGAGCCCTGACCCAACTGGCTACTGAGGAAATATTTGGGCAACTCAGAGTCCCATGCTGGGTACAATACATCATAGTTTCAGAGACATGAAACAATCCAGAATATTAGTGGGTTAGTCATTGAAATCTATTATTACAAAAACATTCAGCTTCTCGGGTTTCGTTCCATGAAGCCTATAATGAGGTCTCTCTTGGAGAGAGTGTGGTATCTCAAACCATGATGAGTATTTCAAAAAACTGAGGTTTGTTAAAGTCTTCAGAGGGCAAACAGAGCACGATGATATTTTAAGAGTTGAAGGAAGGCCCTTGCATTCTTGACCACCATAACTCTCTGTCCCTCCTGCTAGCATGCAATACACTGAAGATCCTTTAACTGCTCCTTTCTCTCCCAGGTTGGCTATATTTCATGTCTTTCCCACATTTCAAACCACGTGCCTCGATGACCTCTTCATCTTGTTATAGCTCTACTGAGAGGGTGTTTACATAAAAGCTCTCTGGAGCTTTTTGGATTAGAAACCACAAAGATGCATGCACAGATTACATCAGATTTATTGCTACTGAATAAGTTAAAGGAATACTTAGGGTTACAGGTTGAAAACTCTGCTGGTAGTTCTCATCCAAGAGCAGGACCTTGTGATCATACAGTTACCAATTACTCATCTCCTCTGAAGTGCACTGCCTTTTCATCCTTCCTGGACCCCTCAACTCTTAAGTAACACAAGGTTTCTACTGGCTGAAATCAACTATTCTTTCCAAGGAAGGAGCCTTCACTTCGTCAACACAAGTATACAGCCACTGCCCCATGCTGTACTCCAAATGTATATCTCAGTTCAGCTCCATTCCTCCAGCCCCAACTTTCCCAGACATACTTGACCTGAACCTGTAAACACCCACTTCAAATTCATATACAGACATGGAGGTGTTTAAAGGGAGACTGGATGAGGCACTGAGTGCCATGGTTTAGATGATGGGTTGGTGTTTGTGTTGGTGTTAGTGTTAGGTTATAGGTTGGACTTGATGATCTCAGAGGTCCTTTCCAACCTTGTGATACTGTGATACTGTGATACTGTGATATCTTTCTGTTCCCACTCATTCTTCCCAGTCCTTCTCCAGCCATTGCTGGGCACCCAGCTTCTTTTCGTATCCAAGAAACAAATCAACATAATAGATTTTTCCCTTTCTCTTGTTTATTGCTTCCTTAATAAACTCTCACAACAACGCCACATTTTCTACAGAACCAGGAAAGAAGGGACTGGCCAGAGAAGAAACTACAAGAGGAATGGATATGGACAATCTACCACATGGTAGATGACTCCTGCATTAAATCTATTGCACCCCTATTCACCTGCGCAGTCACTCCAGCTACAGAAAATATATGTAAAATAAATAAGCAGAACTTAAAAGAAATTGTCACCAGTGCAAGTAATGGCACATAAAGCAAGGGAATTAAGAGACAGACATCGAACATCATTTTCTTAAGCTCCTCCACTATTCCTGTGAAACTGTAATAAATGCATTTCCAAACTCAACCCAGAAAATACTTTAGCTGTTTCTCAGCAGTTAGCACACACTGAGCTCATGGAACAGTAAACTTTGTTTTCAATAGGGAAAAAAGCGAAAAACAAACCTAGGGAGATAACAGATAGAAAAATCCATCTAAAGGTTTCGGGTATGTCAAGGAGAAGTGATAAAAGACAATCTCTCAATAAAATGTCAATATTTTATTTTAAAGTAGTTTTCAGACAGCTCCATTAAATACTGTATAAAACTTCGCCAAAGAACAAGGCATGGTAATCAAAGGCATTAATAACTGGCAAGCCAGAAATGAGGACAAACCACACCAAATACTGTTATTGGCCAAGCCTGGTGTAAAGACAAAACAGAGTGAATAAGAATATATGCAACTTTCTTTGAAGCATGAGAGCAGTGTTGAAGAAGGCAAGAGAAGGGAAAACCACAGATTTACTTTTCAGCACTCTGATGAAGTCTCACCTGTCAAAATGGCATCAGTTTAACTTTCCATTTAAGAATCATAGAATCATAGAATCTTCTGGCTGGAAAAGACCTTTGAGATCACCGAGTCCAACCGCATCCATTATCTGCTAAACCATGTCCCTCAAAAACTGATCTACCCGTTTTTTAAACACCTCCAGGGATGGTGACAACCACCTCCCTGGGCAGCTGTGCCAGTGCCTGACCATCTTTTTGGTAAAGAAAGTCTTCATACTATCCAGTCTGAGCCTCCCATGGTGCAACTTCTGGCCATTTCCCCTTGTCCTATCACCTGTCACTTGAGAGAAGAGATCAACACTTGCTCTGCCACAGCCCCCTTTCAGGCAGCCGTAGACAGTGAAGAGGTCTCCCCTCAGCCTCTTCTTCTCCAAGCTAAACAACCCCAGTTCCCTCAGCCGTTCCTCGTAGGACTTGTTTTCCAGCCCCTTCACCAGCCTTGCTGCCCTTCTCTGGACGCGCTCCAGCACCTCAATGTCCTTCTTGCAGTGAGGGGCCCAGAACTGCACACAGTACTCGAGGTGTAGCCTCACCAGTGCCAAGTACAGAGGGATAATCACCTCCCTTGTCCTGCTGGCCACGCTGTTTCTGATACAGGCCAAGATGCCATTGGCCCTCTTGGCCACCTGGGCACACTGCTGGCTCATATTCAGCCGGCTGTCAACCAACACCCCCAGGTCCTTCTCCTCCAGGCACCTTTCCAGCCATTTTTCCCCAAGCTTGTAACGCTGCATGGGGTTGTTGTGCCCCAGGTACAGGACTCGGAAGGAGCACAAGCAGGCAGGCAGGACACTTGGTTTGCTACCTGAAAGATGCTGACTGACAAATCCACACCCTTTGGAGCACATGAGGATGCAAAACGAGTCACTTCAGTGCAAGGCAGCCAAAAGAACTGCCACTATGCTCCCCTGGGGTTCAGGGGAAAGCGGAGTTCATGGCACTGTTTGGAGGAATTAAAGGAGTCCTGAGAGGCCCCTCTGAGCCTGGCAATTAAATGCACAGACACAGCAAGAGACAGCCTCTGCACAATGGGATGGAGAGCTCACACAGCAGAGCCTTCCCTTTAAGGAGGTTGTTTACATTGCCTTTTTTCATCATCTAATTTCAGTTCCATTTAGTGCACCAAGAGCAGTGTGTGAAGTTCCTTAGGTTCCTAATCCAGTCAGTAGATGGAGGCAGGAGCCCCTGAAAGCTAATTCAGATAGATACCCAAAATTAACTTGCCAGGTGCCTGAATATCCCCAAGATAAACAAAGCAACCTGCCCCAAGGCAAACAGTAGATCACAAGTTAAAAACCAAGTGCTAGTCTAGAAGAGCTAAATAAGAGACCAGAGAAGACTCCCAGGCAGAAACTGCCGGATGGAGAAGCCAGAGCAATTTCCCCCCCATTGCCAGCCGCTCCTGCCTATGCAACCCAGTCCAGACCCAGCCCAGTCCACTCCAAGCCATGGAGGAAGGGAAAGCAGAAATGGGATTGCTCAAGGGCTGCACCCAGGTCCTGTTGGCCCAGTGCACTTGTGAACCTCAGCCAGCTTTGCAGCATTAAACACTAGATCTGAAGACAATGACAGAAGATAGGTAAATACACTTCTTTCATGAAAGGAAGCTAACCTAATCATGTAGGACTACCTTAACACACTATTAACACTACAATCTTCATGCACTAAAAACAAATCGTGTTTGAGGGATTTTATGGGGAGAGGCATTAAAAGGTTTAGCGAAAAACGAACACCACCAGGAATGAATAGGCTGGAGATTTACTCCTTTACACAGAGTTGTTACATTAAAATGTACTTTCACAAAAAATAAAATAACAGGAAGAATGACAGGGTCTTCAAATAAACACGGTTGGCCCATGTAATCTCTAAATTTAAACATAAAACAAAACAAAACTTGAACACGAGGCCCGTGAGTTTTGCAGCAAAGTTCAAGCAAGCAAAACAAAGTTGCAAAACACTAAAGGCTGAGCTACCTTCAACAGGATAACCAAGGATGTACTCTGAGGACATCCCAGAGAATTTAACTCTGAAGCTGCAAAAAGCAATGATGGAAAATCAGGGCACCGAGTGACCTTCATTTTGGATGATCAAATCTACCTTGTTTTCAGAGAAAAAAAAATATTGAGTCATTTACGGTGTGGCACTTTTCCAAATTATAATTCAGTATGTTATTCTGCTCCTTCTCAGGATCACCTAGAGATGCTTGATTTAGCTCAAAAAGGAGGTCATATATTGCACAGCTGTGGAATCAAATTACATTTGACACGTTAGTGGGAATTCCATATTTGCCTGATGTAAAGCTGCATGACAAAGACAATTCAGAATCTGTTCATTTCTTCTGTCATCAAGAGCAGTTTATTGACGTTTCCTGTTGAGTCAGATCCTTCTTGCTTTTATGAGCCATTTGAATGAAGGGGAGGGAAGCAGAATGACTTATAGTGACTGAATGGCCATTTCTGGAAAAAAACAGCTGGGTTTAACAGAATACAAAAAACCAAAACTTCTCTGCCACCTGACCCTGTAAACCTGATGGGCATTTCACAGCAAACTGAGAAGCTACAAGGTTGCAATAGAGGAGGACTCATTAGGGACCTTGATAACAGAGCCCAGCTCTGAGGTCAGCCACTGCTGTGGGAGGGATGTGCAAGATCGAGGAGCACCAGCCCCTAAGCACTCGCCATCTGCAAAACCGTGCTTTCTGCCAGAGGGGAAACAAGCGTGTTTAACATCCAAGGATCAGGATGCCTCTCTGAACCTCTCAGCTCAATGACCCTGATATGAGAGCAGAGTTGTACATCTTTATGTTGATGTTGATACATGTTGATGCTCCGTAACCAGGCTTTTTTTTTCTAGCCATGGAGGTCCTTGCAGTCCTGTGCCTTTGATGGCAGCTGTGGCAGCTGGAAAAGTTTGGGCCTACCCAGCCACAGCTGGTGCTTCTTTCAGAAAGGATCCAAGTTTTGTTTTGCTTGATACTGGATCTGTCCAGAAGTATTATCTGTATGTGTTAGGGCAAATAACCTGCTTAACACATACCTGCACTCAAACCATAAGCCTAGAGCTCAAGCAATCAAACATCTTTTGTAAATACTTGATTTTTTTTAGGAGAAAAATTAGTGCAATATGTAGTTTTAGGTGGCATATAGTTGGGGGAAAAAAAATGAATGAAACATGTGAGATCTATTTGATCTCAGTTTTGCCTAATTCAAACCCAAATAGTAAGGTTCTGCAAAACCAGAATGAAGTTTCGTTTGGAGACAGATTATGTCCAAATTTTCTCTTTCAGAGCCCTTTCCAAAGCCACAAATGTAAAGTAACTCCAAATAACCAATAGTATTGAAAGCACCTGTATCAAAATACTACCTGTCCTAAGATCTATTTCTGATGTGGTCTTGTATGGGTACGGTATCAACGGATGAACTCTAGCACATATTGTCCCATGCTACTAAGTGTATGCAAATGTCTAGGTTTAAGGCCAGAGGAAAAAAAAATATTGTTTAGTTTTCATTCTTTTTGATCAGAGACTGCAAATGCTTTTGGTAAAGACTGACTTGTTATGCGATGGGTGGATAGTATCTAGCTCCAGTGGAACCCAAGTCTCTCAATCTCACTATCCTTTTCTGTAACACAAGTTATTAATATTACTTCAATGTAAAAATGGCATCTTTCTGAATCATTTAGCTTTTCAGAAACAGACAAGAACACCACTAGCATATATTTCGCTATGTTTGAAAGCATACAATTAGACGTGTATCTTACAAACATAAACAAACACCTCCCATCCAACCTCCATGTTTCTAAAAAAACTCAGGTTTGTTTAGACAAGAAGTTGAAAATCCAGTTTGAACACAGGTATCTGAATGCTGTGACAGCATCTTCATAACGCTAATCTTATGGTACATTAAACTTTAAAGCAAGCTAAACTCCCGCTTTCATTTTATCAAACCTCTTCCCAGACAGCAAACAGAAAGACACAAAGCAATGTTTTCAGCTGCAACCAAGAATGGGATACCCAACTCAGTTTATGTTTGAAATGAAAATTAACAATACGTTGCACAGATATACTACTGTATTTTTCAGCAGAGAATATCACTGTGATTTGTAAATGTTAACCTCATTCCTCCCTTAAGTGTTTGCTTTTATTTCATGCCTGAAAAAAGACCCTGAAATTCACAGAGATTAAGCAAATAGAGACAGGAATCCTTGGAAGTGAGAAAGTGCTCTTAAAACTATTCTAATAATCAGTTTGGCCAGTATAAATCACAGTGGGTGGGAGGGACATGGGCAAGACACTTTTTAAGAATGCCCACTGTTGTGCCACCGGTATTACTGAAATGTATGTATTTAGCCATATTATGCCCTTTTGTGGTTGGTAAAGCAGTAATTTCACTCTCTATGACAATGGTAACAAGGGAGCAACAGCCATCGAAGAACACATGATATGAGGCCTATGGGAAGAGACTTCAGGCAAGCAATAAGGATGGGGAGGGTAGCAGACAAGTCCCTCAGGAACAGAGGACAGCAAGCAGGCTTGAGCTACCTGTTAACAGATTACCAAAAAAAAGCAACTTCAGATTTGTTCTTCCCATTTCAAAACCTGAGACAATGTACCCAAAAGCCTCTCTGTTCTTTCTACTCCCAACAATAAATTAACTACCTTAAAAAGCCTCTCATAGCTGACTTAAGGTCACATGGAAGGCAAACACTGAGAGATTATAGTTACTGAATGTTCCACTGTTTTAAAATCGACACGATAGAGTACAAGCATCACCTTCATATTATACTGATGACAACATCTGAGAAACCAGAGATGCACTGTTAGAGGATTTGTTATGAAGAGTTATTGAGGATCTTCATTGTACCAAAAATAACAGCCTAAAAAATTATTAAACCATCCAAGGTTCCTCCTAAGATCTGTATCCTGTCTGTAAGTTTATTTTTATGCAGCTACAGCCTCGCCTCCCTTTCCCAATCAAACCTTGCTTCTCTCCCTGTTTCGTATGACCTCACCTTACCCAAAAATGTGAGGAGATTGGTCTTATCGCAACTTAGCAAGATACCACCTGCCAACTGAACTGTGATAAATCACAGCTGGCCTTGCAATAGACATGATAACAGCAACTGAGGCTGAGCCAAAGAGCAGCAGCTCAAGGTTGTCATTTAAACCACTGAGTACCCCCATCCACAAAAATCATGCTAAGGAAATAGCTCAATAACATGACAGTTGCCATCACCATGTTGCTATTCTAGTGTGCATTAGATCTATTGACTCTCTTCTCTACCTGCAACTGCCTTCTGTTTAGCCTGTAAGCCTTTTACAGCCAACAAGGTGGACAAACAGCCTATTCTTTGTGCTCACACAACAGCTGACACAATGTGACCCTGATCAATCATAAGCTTCTACCATAACAAAATTTACAACAGCAAATATTCATTCCTCCCTTCCCCCATGAGTGCCTTTCTGAAAAGATACAACACTGGCAGAAAAAAAAAAAGCTAGAAAAAAGAATTCAGAAGTTATTTAAAAAATGAGAATAAGGCTTAGAATTAAAACATCAAAGGAACTTGAAGAATTATTACTATATTATTACTCCTGCCATACATAATACTTGTGTTTTCTGGCTCCTAGAAGAACCAGACAAGTGGGTATACAACATGTTTGTAATAATAACATTTTCTAGAATTAGGGACCTGCAATACTATTAGCAACCCTTTATGTATTCTTTAAATAATTCCTTGAACCCAAGGTTTCAGCCATGAATGAAGGAAGCTGTGAGCGTGCATTTCTTTTTACTCATTTGTTTTAAACAGACATGTAGTATAAAAAAGCTTTGTAAAAAAACAGACTCTCAAATGAATAGGTTGACAGATTTGAACAACAACCACCACACTTACATACATGCTTCAAGCCATTAACCTTACAGGTTCAGTCACTGCATTTTACTGAAATAAATGGAACTGAACTGCTTAGCCAGCAGGCAAACCTACCAATAGCCCACAGATGTTGCCCAGCATATTTCATTGCAAATTTAAGAAATTTGCTTCACACTGGAAGAGTGACCTACAGGCACCTCTATTTATTAAGACACTTAAAATAAACCTGTATCTGTAAATCAACAAGATTGGTTAGTAATAACTATTGGCAGGTAAGAGCATAAAACACTTTCCCATATAAAACACCAGTTGCCTTTACTTGATGCCTTCACAGAACTCACCTTCAGCCAGGAAAGGAAAAACACTGAATGGTGTATCTCTACTGTAAGGCAATTTCCCAGCTCACACCCAAACTGGACTTTTTGAAACTTATATGGTAGGCACTCAGTTCAGCATCTGACTGTCCACACCCAGGAGCCTCATTCAGCCTTGACTTCTGTTTGCAATTAAAGCTCCGTTTGTTTATAGTAAGACTGAATTCTGCATTAAACTGCCAGGTCCACTTCAAGGGGAGGAACAGCCTTTCTTAAATTGAACCAGAAAGTGAAGCTCTGGAGGAGGATGTACCAGAACATATCCTACATTTACACAGAGCAGTGCTGTGTCTTCAGAGACGTAAGCACATCTTGACACATATTACATTGAAGCATCAGGATCTTTCAGCTATCTCGCAGGCGGCCAGATCTCACCAGGGAATCTGCTGCATTTCTGAACTGTGGATGCACAGCATGTTTTTACTGAAAGATCTAGTGCTGGCATTCCTTTTCCCAGTAAAATTCAAAGGAAGTAGGACTTGGACATTTGTGATGATTTGGGCAGATCTTGTTAAGAAAGTAGGCTCACCCACCTACTTGATATGGCAATGCACATCAAATATGAGCTTGACTGAGAAAAAGTATTTTTCAGTCTCTCTAGACCCTCCTTTGACATACAAGGAAGCTGAACAAAGTTCAACAGAAGAAGTATGTGCAGAAATGATATATCATTTACACTATGACAATAATTGTGCTAAACTCATGATGCCATCAGCATTCACTTCTAGATTAGATTCGGGGTTTCATCAGAGGTTCTTTTTCTACCACTGTCCCTAAAACTTTTTCTTGAATACACAGAAAAAATATTGATTGACTGGCAAGCAGGATTTGAAGAGGTATTCAAGTAAAAGCAGTTAGAAAACACTCTCAGTTCAGCCAGTTTAATTCCTGAAATAAATTATCAGGACAGAATCTTGTTTGTTTTTTTATTCCAGCACAGCTCACTGCAATGCCTACTGTGCTTACCATTAGGGCTGCTGTTTTTCTGATTTGTATCCACTACTCAGCATGGAAAGAACAAGAGAGGAAATTCAAGTAGTGCTTAAAGTGTCTGTACACTTAAGCCAAGAAACCTGGCAAGAGATGAGTGTGCAGCATAGTGCAAAGAAGAGGTCCAACAAGACCCTGCAACAAGTAATTGGGTTCTTTCTGACCAGCAACAATATTACTTCTGCCTACATGAATCGATAAGAAACCAACAATAAGTTCTTGATTTTGACGATAATTTTTGTTGGTAAAACATTTACGATAAAATATTGAAAGGAGGGAATTCTCTAAAAAGCATCATGAGATTTGTGAGTATTTATTTCAACATCTGCATCCAAAACAACTCCCCTTTTGTGACCCTTCTAGCCAGTTATCTTCCTGTTTCACCTTAATAATAAAAGACTCTATAGATGTTGGAGGAGTTTCAGCAGGCTTTGTGTCTGATACGCAGCCCATATCATTGTTATCACTTACCAGTATACCAGGACCAGGAAGACTGCCAGCAAAGCCAGGGTGACCGTTGTACTACTCATTTCTGTGGAGACAAATGCCGGGAGATCTACAGGCTCCATTTTCCTTCACTGCAGTTCCAGCCTTGAGTGGTGCAAGTGTGCGTGCAGGGGAAAATGCCCTCGAGAGCTGATAAAGCCTTCCACAGCTATATGAATGACATCTGCAACAAAACAGGAACCAAGAGAGCAAAACCACACCAAGTCAAGAACAAACTGCAAACCTTTCCTGTTCTCATCGACTGCATACTCTGAGAGAGAACTTGAAGGCTCCCTGAATGGTTGGATGTAGCAATTTTTCCCCTCCCACTGTTGTTGAGTGTCATGCCAGTAAATATTTACATACCCACCACTTGAGACATCAGTGCTGTTGAATAGGTTTTTAGATACCAAGTAAGGGAAACTGGGGAAAATGTGGGGAAAAAAAGAGGGGGAGAGAGTCTGACCATGGTACAGATGGTACAGGTCACAAAGGAAGAGTATAAAAACCCTTCAGGAGTGCCCTGACACACAAACAGTGGCATTCTCAGAAGTGACCAAAATAGAGCATTTTTGCAACATAAAACTTCATTAGCACTTAATCTCTGAACTGGTTATACCTTAAAACAATGGAACAAAGTAACTTTAAATTATAAGTAAAAGGAGGAATTAGGAGAAAACTCTTCTAGTGTGACTACTAGAACACATATATAGAAAGAAAAACCAATGAGCAGAAAAACCCATTTGTAGTACCAGAGTCTGTAAGTCAGCATCTGTCACACTGGTTAGCCCACACAGATAGCACTGTCTGGCTGTGTCATCTCAGGTTCATGAATACTACAGCACATTTTCCTGGCTCAGTGCAGTGCTCCCCTTGGAGGTACCATTAACTAGCATCTCTGGAGATATTTTAGCTACCCTTGCACTGTATTTCTAGTATAAGGGCTAACATCTACTATCTCTGCATTGTGGCACAGTCAAGCTGTCGCGCTCACTTGAACAACCTGCACACAAACAGTCAATCGTTGACTGCAGTTCAAGAAATTGTGTCCTGGTAATATATGAACTCTTCTGCTTTCTTCCATATTTTCCTGCCTGCAAACCTCGATCCTGTTTAAAGCATTTGATTCAGTCCAATTAGAAAGGTCATCCAGAAAGCAAACCTTTAAGCACTTTCATAAGGCCACCAATCTGTTAAATACAGTTACCAAATGCCATTATAAAAAACAGCTTCAGGATGACAACAGCAGCAGCAGCAGCTTGCAAGTAAACACTATTGCCTGTGAAAAAATCTCCAGAGTCCATTATGGTTGCTTACTTATGAAACTAGAAACATCCATAGATGTACTGCCACCTTCTCACCCATTCCAAACAACCTGTTTGAAAGTTAAGAAAATCAAAGCTACCCCAAAAGCGAAGTTTTTGAATTATATGGTAACCTTGAGGAACAGAAATTCTGAAACATCCGATTCCCATAACACATCAGATGAAGAGTGGTTTCTTCTCATGCAATTCCAAGATAATAGCTTAGATTTAATGTGCAAGGTTTCTCCAATATCACTGTATTACATTTTCTGCTCTTATCAGAGAAGTTAATAATATAGATATCAAAAAAGTAAAGTCTCTAACACAATGGAGTTTAATTTTAAGAAGATTTGGCTCTACTCTAACCGAATCACTTCTATTTTGGTTCTCCATGCTTCACAACTGCATTAATTCCCTTCCAGCCTCAGATTTCTATAAAATAAATAAAAGGTGTTAACCAGCTCATCAGCTCCACAGAACAGCACAGTAGTTCACAGAAAACCTTGCTTCTTGTATTAACAATGCTATTGCTATTCTGGGTCAATAACAGCTCTGCTGGTTTGCTGCTGCTGCCAAGTTCTCCAAGAACAACTGCATCAAGATTCAAGATCAGTGACGCAAGGAATTAATCAGTAGGCTTGAGCCAATCCCAAAAAGCAACTGATCCCGTGGGACTTTAAAAAAAAAAATTAAAAAAAAATCCAAAATATTAAACTAAAACAATTACCAAAAGTGAGAAGGTTTAGAAGTAACCTTCCAGTTTCACTGTGCTTTTATTTACTTGGCTTTTTCATTAAAGGTCATATTTTTCTGCACATAGAGGACTGATGCCCTCCTACTAAAGTCAGTAGCAAAACTACCATCAGTAAATACAGAGTCAAGTACTGACTTCACTTACTTTTTAAGAAGCACTGGAGCCTTTTCCCAGTCACACTAGGAAGTAGGTGGGATGAGTAGTCCTTAAACACATGTATTATGAAAGAAAATTGGTTCTCACATCAGCATCGAATTTGGAAGAGAACACATAATCAAGCTCCCAACAACAACCATCCTTTTCTGTTGTTGATACTGGGATTTGCTTTTTGTTTTGTTTTTTAAGCCTTGGCACCTGTTTCTTGCTGAAGGATTTTAACTCAACACCTCCAACCATTAGGAAGGGTGGCACGCAGCATGGACTCTAAAACCCACCTGGAGCACTCCTCACTGCTGACCACACACTCACAGTTATCATCCCAGAGTTAAGAATCTCAGCTCTATAAAGAGTTACAAAAATCCACGTGAAGCTTTGTAGGGCACGGGGGAAGGAGTAAGGGATGCAGACAGCAATGAAAACAGGCTGTTTATCAGTCCTGCATCTCTTTTTACAGTTCCTTCACATGAGAAACGCCATCCTAATTAATTGGTTAATAGCACGGATATTTTTCAACAACCTCACAGGTTTTTTTGTGGAGCCATGCCCATCAGGCTGATTATGATAATGGTATCAAAACACTACAGAGACAGATACAAAGTTCGCACTAACCACATGCTGGAGGAAGCCAGAGACAAGCAGAAGAGAAGCGTTTTCCTGTCAGACTGCTATGAGTCAGCAGCACTGTTTGCATTTGCCTCCACAAGGATTCACTCAAGATTGCATCTACCAAGGATCACAGCTCCTTGATGCGGTGCCATTCGAGTTCTTCTCTTCCACAGCAAGTAAAATCCACCGATCACCACCTTGTTCAACACAAACTTCAACAAGAAAAACATATTCAACACATACTTACACTCAAAACACCCATCTCTTCCTTCCTTCCCCAGCACTGCCGTAACCGCAGCCTCGGAGATCCCCAATAAATTGCAGACCTGCAAGACAGAAGCAGCTCAATCCCAAACAGCCAGAACTTCATAGCAGTAAATACTATAAAAAGGAAGTACATCATAGCATTTAAAGTGTGAGAAGTCGAGGCATTCCTCCACTGAAAAAGAAAAAGACTCAGCTCTCAGAAAATCCAAGTTTTCCAGGAAAGATTCACTCCTTAAAGCCCTGTCTGCTACGATTCCAGGGATATTTTCTGTAAAAGCTCTTCCAAAACAATGCATTTAAAATTCAAAATGAATACAAGTGGGGAAGTGAGCCTCAGCAATGCTTGACATAAACAAGTATCATTCGGACATGAAACATAGATCATATTAAAAAGTAGGATTATAAACCTCTTCAGAGGACCTAAACCACATTAAGGATTTTGACTTGTCTTCAAAGCATATCAAACGGAAAATGCAGTCTCCTCTGTTTCAGAGGCTAATGATCAACCAGATGATAGACTAACAAACTCCTGCTAATGACCAAATTCAACTTCTCTCATGCTATTTTAGGTCTATAATAATCTAATTAAGGCTGAACCACACCAACTTTACGACAGATGAAGGTAGTCTAGAAAGGTGTCAAGTTTTATTTTTACAGTAGTTCCTCTTTATAGAAATTTGTAGCGTAGACTTCAGATCAAGGTAATTCTGTTACACAGACAGCTTAGCCACAAAATACTGCAAATGAAATACCACTGAACAGCTTAAAAAAACCCATGAGATTAATCAGAGAGTATTTTATGTATAAGCTTTAACAAAGCCCAGGTACAAAACTGTGTAAGTATTTGTGATATTAATTTATCTTGAAGACTAAAACCTTTCCAAAGCCAAGATGAATTCTTAACATCTTTAAGGTAGACTGGTCAAAAAAGATCAAAGGCACATTTCACAGAGATATTCTTTATATTTAAAACAACCTGAATAGCCAAAGTACTGGGATATTAATGTATCAGAATGGATGGATTTACAGTGGCCATCTATGACTTTATTATTACTATCCCTGATCAAGGATTGACCAAGCAGATTAATCAAGTGATTTTGTACTCCTGCATGACAAACTATGACAAACTACTCAACAGACAGACAATTGAGGCATCGGACTCCACTTATGAGAATCGTGCTCTGCATTCAAAAGGGACAGAAGCACCGAAAGGACACAACAGGCTCATGGAAGATTTTTGAACCACCTTGAATAAAATCACTCCAATGAACCGGATCTCGAAAGGCAAACACAGTAACCGTGAAACCATCCGGAGGAAGATACTTTCATGATGCTTCCCACTGAGAAAGCGAAAGACACACTATTATATTGAAATTGTTTCCTTAAGTCAGAAACTGGTAATATTAACTTAAATGTTTCTTAGAAAACAGGTATCCAGCTTAAAATTCTAGGAAAACTAAAATATTACACAAACTTGTAGTTCACTAACAAATTTAATCTTAGCTAACTACAAGTTATGGTACTTCAAACGCAGTCTATATCACAGGGGCTAAAATACTCATTATGCTAACTAAATGTAGTGCTGCTGTACTAAGTCCCCTCTAAAGCAACAAGCTGTGAGATATCCTAGTTATTTCAAAGAACTCCACTTAGAAATAGCACAGATTTTGTGGTAAAAAAAGAACGATAGTTTCTTCCTCTTGCTGTGAGAACTCGGAATGAATTTCTAAAATAAAGTTACCTTTGCTAATAGCAACATTAAGATCTTGCAGCTCTGGTGAAATTCCAGAGAAAGTAGAAATTAATATAACATCTGCTGCCCATGGCCAAGCATTTTTAAGCAAATTGACTTTATTAAACAATTGGTAACTTGTTTATATTTCTATAGCTTGCTTTAGAAACATTGATTGATTCAAGCAATCCAATAATTTCATTGTCCTATAAAATTGACTGGAGATAAGTAAGGATTTATGTTCATGGATCAATAGCTCCACATGGACAGCAAAAGCCAAAGAACCCTGCCTAGCCTAGTCTTGCAGTTGCAGGGAGCTGTATAAATGTTTGCCTTTGTAACAATATCATGGTAAGAACCAGTAAGTTATAACTCCTTCTATGAAGTTCAGTTTTTAAACACCATGAAAAATATCTAAGCTTCTTTGTTTGATTGAAATGCTACTCTAGATAGGAAACTCAAGGCTTAAATTCTCCAAGCTGTGTTTCAGTGCTGGACCACAGGCCAAAAGAACTGTGAAAAACTTAGCAGAAGCATCTTGTTCTATAATTTAATTAACTAAACTGTGCTTATCAACTTCTCTTTCATCCCTTAACTCATGGGTTAACACCAAAACACATTAAGCCCAGACCTTTTCTCCACTTTGCAAACAGGAAGATGTAGGATGCTGGTTTTCCCTAATTAATGGATATATTTTGAGAGCTCAATGTGCTGTCTCTAGCTATTGCATTCCCCACCTTACCTCTCCAGTTTTCAGCTCAATAATTTTATTGCGGAATCCTTTCAACATAATACAAAGAGATTTCTTTAGAGAAAGATTACACGCAGCCTCCTTAAAAATGGGACAGACACCCCAGAAGCAATAAGCCACATGAATCAGCATTGCACAGAACAATGCCATGGTTCCTGGGCTGCCAACTGGAGAAACCCTGGCCACTGCATCCTTCAAGTCACCCTAACTGGAGTCAAGATGTCTAAAAAGAAATAGACAGGACAAGGGGGAGAAGAGCAACCTGAAGTCAGATCTGAGCATCCTGTCACAGGAGGTCAGCTGTGGCCACGCTTGTGAAAACGACAAGACAAAAGCTGGATGAACATGCTATCAATACCTCTTTCAAAAGCACTGGACTGCTGATACAGAGCACCAGCAGCCTGCACATGTGTCCTGGAGATGGGCTCCCAGGACAAGAAGGTGGGGCAGGATGGGAGCTGATGGAAATCCCCAGACAGACCAGCCCTCACCAAAGGGTGCAGGCCCACCAGGCTGAATGCAGGAGGCCAGTAACAGGGTCCATTGGCACAGCAAGGAGTGAGCCAGGACCAGAGCCCTAACCTTCAATGGGGTTCCCAGGCCATGGGCAGAGTGTGTAGCTGCAGGGTCTCAGGTGAGGCTGATCAGGACAACTGGTGCCCTCAGGGACCTGACAGGCTCAGTACAACAAAGGCCTGGAAGAGGTAAAAAGATAGTGACAGACAATAGGGTGATTGCAAGAGTAAATTCACTAATACAATGCATTTATCAATTCCCTGTCAAAACTCAAAATGACATAAGGAGGAAGGCACCAAAAGTCACAAAACCCTTGAACCTCAGGTGATGTAAAGAAGCATTCTTCACCAGAGGACCACCACTGATGGGTTTTTTTTTCAAATTGCATGTGTTTCCACAAGAAGCCCCACAGATGTGAACAGAAAATGTTCCCATGGGTCACGGTTCCCAGGCTGACAAAGAGTGGTAGAATTGTATCCCATCTGGGAACCGTGAGCAGTATAAGCTCTGCCTTTATGCTTTATCTATAACTGTTTAAAAGTAAAAAGAAAGGGAAAAAGAATGTGCAATGGATTAGACAATACAAACATGGCAAAACCAGGACAGGCATTACAATCAGGCACTACCATCACCTATTCTTAGCACCAAATAGGCATTCATTGGCACAAAGGAAAAAGAAAGTTCAAAATCAAGCACATTGAACTAATGCTACTGCCACAGTAATGATTTTCATATATCAAGAAGCCCAGAAGTTATTAGTGTACGTCCACATATAGAAAGGCAATACAACTGCAGAGACTTAACCTGGCAATTCAAAGTAATCACTGAGGTCCAATTCTTTAGCGGCATTCACAGGCCTCTTTTTTTTAGGCAGCAAAACCAGCCCAGGACAAGTCCCTATGGAGAATACAAGGTGCAGGATTTGGTAATGCTGCTCCAAATCCTGTAGTCAGGCAGGGGGAGGTTGGTGCCCTGTTGCCTCTCTTGCCTTTGTGAAGGTTCCTCATGGTAAATATTTCAAAATTCCAGTAACTGCAGTGTGAACCTGATGTTTTCAGATGGCAGTAAGAACATAAAAAATATGGTGCATTGGAGCACACAGCTGTGGCAGGAAGCATATAACACCTTCACACTACAGGGCAAATGGAAGGGCAATATAAAAGACATTGAAAAGTCTTATCTTCACTCATGTCCCTATCTAGGGGATATTTACTGCTTAAATTTTCGCAACAGATGATGAACAATTCCCAATGTTCCCAAGGGTCTTCCTACCCATGTGAAAGGGAGCACAGATAACTAACCTGCAAATAGAAGCCCCTTACGTGCTGCAGAAAAGCACTCACAACATATGGATGGCTTTGCTCTAGTTTAGCCTTTTATGCTCACCTTTTTTTTTCATTCATCACCTTTTTTTTCTGCAGTCCTTTCTGATGACCCCTTGTACACTGATTCACCAAATCAGAAATCCCTTCAGCTCTCTCATTCTCAGCAGATATGTTGTAAAATGGATATGCATAATTGGTAAGAGGGCAGAAAAAAAGAAACAGTGAAAAATCAAACTTACACAATCACGAAACCAGCATTTCCAAATCTCAAGTTCTTACAGCAAGCCTTGGCTTAGTTCAGATTTCTGCTAAAGCACTAGTTCTTCATTTATGCAATTATGACAAATACAAGTTTTACTAGGGCAAAATTGGTCAAGCCCTCAAAGCAAGGAAAAACTGTTCCAAAGCTGTGAAACTCAAAGGATCAGGGCTAAAATATTAATTGCACTATTTTAATTGCTCAATTAAAAAAATGCATGGTTTTCCTGCAGTCTCATGAATTTGAGAGTAAATTTGTGATTTCTGAATGCTTGAGGTTAGCAATACTTGCAAACGGGCACGAACCCAATAAGCTGACCTGTCAGCCATGGGAAGAGAGGTTAAGTGGAAGACTAAATAACATGATATATCAGTTGAAAGGGCAAGAAGAACTTAGTTTCAACAAGATTTCGACAGTGCTGATGCTTATGTTAACTTGCCATCTCAGATTGAAGTGTAGACAAGATCTGAGTCTACGGTTCACAGGGAGTCCAGCCTCCTATCTCTTTCCTACCTTCTGCTGCCTCTACTAAGGGGCAGATAAGCACAACCTTAAGATGCAGCTGGGCTAGCACAAAAAAAGAAACAGATATCCTTCTCAGTTATACTAAAAAAAAAATAAAATCCATGCTACAAAACTTTTAGCCATCATACTTTATTTTTTCAGTGTCTGCTGATCAGAGCTAAGGTTCGTGGAAACCCATGGCCCTGTGACAACCCGAGAGGACAGTTTTGTACCCTCCACAGAACGTAACAAAGTCTTCAACTTCCAATAGTTTGGGGGTAGGAGGATTTAAACAATTCTTAGAGGTTTGTTTCTACTTTGAACATGCTGCCGCTTTCTTTACCTTCAGCCAATTAAGTCCAACAAGCTCAAGTGAGCAACTGCAATGACAAATGAGTTCTAGTACGAGCATAACCAGCAGCCTTGGCAACTGTCCACTTTCAGCTTCAGCTCTTCTTCCTCACCACCCATTTTCAGGTATTCATTTTAAATCAGCACACCACTACTTGCAGACACTTCCCTCTTACCAGCTCTCACAGTTACACTCACACAGCAACCACACCGGCACGGTGGGATCTCCAGCCCAGCACAGAGTCCTACAACCACCAACAAAAATTTGAACTAAGTGCATTGGAGCAGATGCAGCTTAGAGAGCCAGATCTGCCAGACAGGTACCCCAATGCATGGGGTACTGCCTCATAGAGCCCCTGCTCTGTTCAGGCAGTTCAGGCTAACTAGGTAATCCAGCAGCTACCCAGGTGTGTGGCAAAGACACTGGGAATACTTCAGACAGTCCAGGGACAGTGGGATGTTATGGTGAACCATAATTCATTTACCTTATACTTGTAAGCAAAATGACACATGAATGCAAGATTCCAGATGGAGCAAACTAACTGGAAATGGAGAAGAGCCTGAGGTTTCAGATGGGACCTATATTTATGCAAGAATAAAAGCTGGGGGCAGAAACAACAGGGACACCATGCAGGACAAAAGCCTCATCATACAATCAATAAAATATAGTTTCTTCCAGTCACCTTTACCTTGGTTTCCCTTGGCCAAGTCTGTAATGCAGTCAGGCATCAAAAGAGGGAAGTAGGTGCCTGAGAGAGGCCTTTATAGATGCACACAGGTGTAGTAAGGAATGGCATTTTTGTAAGGCTAGTGCAGGTAGATACACTCTGTCCCTGTGTGATGCTCTCAGTTCTCTGGATGGAGAGCACCAACTCCAAGGATAAAATATTGTTTTTCTCTTAGTATATGTAACTCCAATTAACCTTATTTGAGCATTGTGGGTACACTGAGAAGATTACACTCCTTAATGTGCAGTTACAGCTGTATTGTAAATGCAACATTACACACTTTCTATTATGGTTCAAGACTGCTACACTCTTCAAGACTGTTATAAACCTCAGAAAACAGGGGTTTATAATGGAAACACTGAAACACAATTCTAAAAGCCCTGGCAGAGAGGAAGTATAGCTATAAATTCAGCTTCTGTTTTCCAGCATGCACATCAACAAGGTATGATTAATATGTATTTCTACACTTAGAACAGACAGATGTACACATTGCTCAGGAGGGTAACCTTTGCTGTAAAAGTGGAGGATCAAAACAGCTCAAAGCGGAAAGTAGAACCTTTTGTCTTGTCATTTTTAGAGTAACTGAAATTGCAATCATGACGTAAAAACAGCAGTTGAAATTTAGTAGCCTGTGCAGCAGGACTGGATTCTGAACGCACTTTTTTAAAAGGGTGGGTTATGTTCCAATGGTCAGCAAGAAAAAGACACAACCCCCTCAAACTCCTTCATTCTTCCTGTTTTTTTGAAAAAAAAGGAAAGAGTTCTCTAACTGGATACTGTTCAAATGACATTGCAAATCAACTTGCTATCCCTTGCAAAATTGGATATTCTATATATATTCTCTTCTATATATATTCTCTTCTATATATAATCTGGTCTCTGACTTATTAACACTTCCAAGGAGCAAAATTTGGACTAGCACTTACTGGACTTGCTAATGCAAAAAGACCCCAAACTGTTTGGCAAGAGAAAGACAGGCAGGCAACTGTACTGTCATTGGGGCTGTGGCATTCGGGAAGTTCTTCAGATATTAATAGCAATGGCAGAGGTGGGTCAATACAACTCCATTAGCCACATCACTCTGTTTGACTTCTGATATGCATGAGGAAAAGAAAACAAAACTGATACAATTGTTTTTTGGGAGGCACGCTGATGTTGCGTAAACAGGAAAATCCATGCTTGTTTTAGACATTGCAGCCTGACTGGCAGATAGGGAAAGGCAGAGTAGGGAAGTCCATGCATTTTTCTGGCACAGCCCTAACCTCCGGGAGGGAACAAGGTGAGGCACCCACCACTGCTGCTACCTGCACAGGCTCGATGCAACAGGAGGTCCCACCACCACAGTCCTTGTCATCAGGTATCTGTCCTGCCCTGGGGTTTCAGTGGCATCCCTGACCGTGCTGCTGCTCTAAAGATGGAGCTGCCAGTCCTGCAGTGGCTTTCATTGCCTGTGTTAAGCTGCTGTACACGATGCCAGCGTACAGGGAAATAACCCAGAACTCAGGGAGGCTTCATGCAGATATGGTCCTTATTTTTTATACTAATTCTGCTCACATTTAGGTAAGGTTCTTGAACGCATAGAGAATGTTGTCAGTTTCAGTGCCACTGTCCCATAAATTCTCTTCTATTCCCTACATATTATCTGTGCCCTAATACCGTAAACAGGGAGAACATCAGATATGCCAGAAGTCCATGAGATATATGAAAAACTTCACATGGAAAGCAGCCCACAAGACCTCCCCACTACAGCACCTGGGTTTTTTGTAAAGTAATGGATTAGTTCACAGAAAGTTCAGCATTTCTTACCAACAACTCTAACACTAGCCATAACACCCTCATTTTAGATGTATGTCCCCTCTTTGTAGGTAACCATTCGAGGGCACTGTGCATGACATTTCTGCCTGTTTTGTTTGCGAAGGACACCTTCGTATTAGCTTTCCATTTTCCATCTTTCTATACAACAGCAGCCCTGGTGCCCATGGTGCACAAACTCAACACATCCAAGAGTCGTACCTCCATGTTGAGCCAGAGACAGCGAGGCTCCAAGCAGGAAGGGAACTGCCTCATTGTCCAGACCTGTTCAGTATTTGGCAAGCTTCTGCGGAGATTAACGGCAAAGCTACTTTATCACCATTAAAAGGGTAATGCAATCCCCAGCAGAATTCAGAACTGCCTTTTGCGCCTCCTCTTGGGTGAGATCTTTACTAGGACTAACTCCTGTCTTTGCTTCCATTTTTTTGCATTTAAATATGATCTTACAGCAGTAGCCTTAGCTGAAAATTTCCATTCTGCTCCTGCAGTCTTCAGTATACCCACTTCATTCTGTTGCACCCAGAAGTAATAGCTGTGAACAAGTATCACTGTCTCCAAGTAGTGCATACAGCAAATCTGAAGTCTTCAGCATAATTAGTTTTATAGGAAAAGACAAACAGGCTACAACTGCATCATTGAATCCAGTCCTTGTATGTTGGCTATCCCCATGTCATGCATGTTCAGCCCTGGAAGGCCCACAGAGCATCCTTGTATAAAGTATTTTCCAAAACACTCAGGCAAATTTACACTCAGGTGTAAGGACCGAAAGCAAGGCTGGAATAGTTTCCCAGACACCTACTTGTCAGACGATCACAGCCAAAATGCTCAGCATGTTTTACTGACATACCAAGTGCACAAGGCTGTTTCTCCTACCATTGCTATCCTGACCGCAGCTCTGTTTTATTAAGCAGCAGCATGAAACTGAAGCATTTCCAAGGCTTTCACTGTAGTGATCTGCACAGTCTGAGACTTTGAATTGCCTCCAGTTCAGCAAACAGCAGAAACACTGGAACAAGGAAATACATGTAGGCAAATACTATTGCAACAACTTCTGCAAAATTTGTATTTGGCTATTTCACTCTACTCAAAAACCTACATTCAACTTAAAAGAAACAAAGAAAAAAATAAAAAAGCAAGCTTAAATTGAGCAAGAAGCTGATATTATAAGACACTTACTGACTACAGAAAGATTTCCATTCTCTATAAGGAGTGGGATTCCCTCCCTTATCTTCTTCTAAGATTGAATGATTATTCACTCCCCCTAACCTTTACATAGAGGAGCCAACAGCCACACTTCTAACTACAGCTGCAAGGGGGAATGACACCCCTGCACAGCAGGTCCCACGTGCTAACACTGCAGGCGTTGCCACAAGACAACCGAAATCCAGATGACTTGCCCAGTGCTGTGTCAAGGGGACAACACGGCAAAACCTCCCAGCCAAAAGCACAGGGCAAGGTGAACCGGGGTGGGGTGGACAACAGGATTTACAGCCTCCCTCCTCTGCCAACTCCGCAGCAAATACTATTAAGATTCTCACCTTCAAATTTCTCCCATGCCTCTTCCATCGGTTCCTGGCCGTGCTGCCAGCAGGCAGCTGCACTGCAACACCCCGAGGGGAGCGGCGGGGAGCGGAGTCATCCCTGCCTCCCACGAAACAGACAGGTGCTTGGAAAGCTGCCCTCGGCCAGCAGCGAGGCAGAGGCAGTGAGACTACAACTCCCAGAAGGCTCCGTGCCTAGCTGCTCATCTCCCCTCGGCTGTCCCTTGCCAATGCACTCTGGGGGTTGTAGTTCTTTTGGGGCAGCACCCCTATTCCCCCCCCCTTCCCCACTGATATGCCCTTGCTGAAAAGGGAGGCTTTGCGTGACTGCAAAGGAAACAAGCACTCTGAAACCTATTGTTTTTTAAAAACAAACAAACCAACAAACAAAAAAAACCAAACAAAACCAACTATATTTGTGTATATTTATTAAAAAAAAAATCAAAAACTCTGCAAATATTTTTGTTTACAGTAAGGGGGAGATGGGAAGTTAATGTACTTGCAATGCTCTTTCTTATCCTAGCGGGGGGTTGGTTAGAATCTGAAAATCGCTTGGTTGGAAAAAATCTTTGAGATCATTGAGTCCAACCTCATCTGTCCACTACTAAACCATATCCCTAAACACTTCATCTACCCATCTTTTAAACACCTCCAGGGATGGTGACTCAAATACCTCCCTGGGCAGTCATTCCAGTGCGTGACAATTCTTTAGGTGAAGAAACTTATCCTGATGTTTGCTGGGAAGGGGGGGGCGCGGGAAAGGATAAAAGACTCATAAGTATTGCCAAATAGCTTTGCAAAATCAGATGGGAAAAACTTAAATGTTCCCATACACTAATTAGTTAATGACTGGCCTCAAGCCTCTGAACGTGCCCATACTTAACTGTATCCTCCACTGAAGTGAATGCAATTGAATCTCATACTCCAGTTGTTTCAGAAACTGAAGGCCTCTAGAAATTATAAGCATGGCTTAGCAGTGGTGAGATTTTAGAAGTAATTAAGGGCTTATCCACATTGGCTGTTGCTGCAGCATAGCTTCACTTGCTTAACTCCCCTCCCTGTGCTGGACATGTATTTCACACCAAAAGTGCTTTATTTGCTGAATTAGTTTGCACCATTCGAGCTTTCAATTCACAAGCTACCCTTGCCTGAATTGATGGATTTGGTCAAGGTGAGCCTAAACTGCTTGTTCTTTTTTTACTTTGTGTTTAAGCCTTCATTTAAGCATCTCTTCCCAAAAACTGGGCTTTTCTTTTGAAAAGTAGAGGTTTCTCATACAATTGCTGCTGTCCTGAATTTGGGAGATCAATAGGAACACTAAATACCATGAGACCCACAAAAAAACCCCTTTGGGAGCATGGCCCTATTTGCATAACTCTGAATGTTTGTCTTTCTAACACTGAGAGGAAGGCTGTGCAGAAGAGAGAAAGCTCTCTTTTCAGAGTAAAATCTCCTCTTAGTAATTAGTCCTTGTGGGTAGCAAGTTTTAATGACACTTCATGGAGAATATAAAATTCATAATGTATCCAGAGTACAGTCACAGCTTTAAAGCTTTGCCAAAATTTTATTAATTGCATATGCATCTAAAATGTGAACAATGTTAACACAATGAGTCAGAGAAGTTCTTCCAAGACCAGTAGGTATTAAGCTTGTGGATATACAAACAGCTCCCCACTACCTGAGGCAAAGAGGAGGAGAAGGGAAGGCCCTGGAAAACAATAATATACAAGTGATGCAGGAGGTTTGAGTGTACAGACAGGTGGCACGTATGAAGGCTTCCTGGTTTCCACACAGCACCACACCACAGCTGACCCTGTGCACTTTTATGGCCATGTTCCTAAATAAAGAAGACTTCCCCGAGCTTGGGATGTGACGTGGAGGCAGGCACAGAATCCTGCCCCAACAGCAACAGACTCACATTGATCCATGGCTTGTAGCACTGAGACACAGTCCAGCTTTGCATGGGACCAGTGGGCAGCTGTAGGACTTCTTCACTTGAGTCAAACCACTGAACTGCTTCTGGACTCTGTCTGGCCCAGGGAAGGGTTTAGCTGCTTTGCAACGCACTACAGCTCATCTTGTACTTCTAGAACAAGCTGGCAGCACATGAATAGCATACTTAAACCATAACCCGGATAAGCCTTCCAGGATAATTGAGATTCTACAGTATGTGACTATTAAAAGTAAGTTTTCATAGACTTACTAGAAAAATGTGAGCTTTGACCTAGCACTTCTCATTCCAGGATTTCTGAATAATCTTTTTAAATGCAGGTTTAGAAATAAAGAAAGAGGGAAATAAAAAAACAAAGAGTATGTTCTTTTGACTTCAGTTCAAGTTCAATTGATACAAGATCTATTAATCACCAGCATGCAATTTACATCATGAATGCCTGTATCAAAGCAGAAACATGGAAGAGGTGGAATGGATTGCTTCCCAAGATTTTGTGGCATTAAGAGTGGAGCTATGTTGGTTCTCTTTTTTTGTACTGAGCTCTGTACCATTTGGTTGACTGAGGCAGTATCTCTTACTAAAAATGAGCCATAAGAGAACTGTTTTTGTGAACATACAGGATTATTACTTATTCCAATAGGTATTTTGTTAGTTCTTGACTATGCAAAACTGGCATAACTAAACACACCATGAATAAGTCCATTGAAATTGCTAAGGTCCGTCTAATGTTTTCATCTTTTTATTTCCCAGAACAATAATAGTCTCAGTCATCTATTATTTGCAAGAGTTCACAGATAAAATCTGAATAAAGAGGAAGCATGGATAATATTGCACCAGACCCTCCTATTGTTTTGCTGGAGTAGGGAAATCCACTGGGGACTAAACTTTCTGTAAACATTGGTCTGACACTGGCTGTTCTTCTTCCCTTCTTGAGGGAACAGCTGATGTGGGGAACCTCAGCCCATCCCATTCACCTGACTGCCTCTAACACAGAGCTGAAAAAGTTGCCATCTGTAAGGACCAGAGGAGGATGAATACAATGCTTTTCCTATACAGAAAAGAGAAGCAAAATCCAGGTGCAGATGATTTCCCAATTGCAAAAGGCAAAAACTATTCAATGCCAACAGTGCTAGAGCTAAAAATCCCATTGCTTTTCATGGGGAAGCTTTCTTAAACCGGCCTGAGTCTCTTTACACAGAGAAAAATAAGTAAAGTTTGCAATGCCATTCAGCTTCATACACGGCAAATGCTTTTTCCACGTTGCTTCCATATTTTGAAAAGACCAGAGCTTTCCTCAGCACATTCTCTTAAACACCTAGTAGGCAAGGGAAAAACGGGGGTAAAGCCAAAACAATAACTTTTCAAAGTGCTGAGCAGCAAACCAGAGAGTCGAAGTGCTCATGTTTCCCCTGAATACCTCTCACAGCTGCACCCTGCTTTCCTGGGCACTGGCTGAGGCAGGAGCTAATGCTGCCATCTCACCCCGTCACTAGCAGGATCCCACTCTGCCATGCAGCCTCGGGGGATTTGCAGGGCTTTTCCACTGGGACTTGACTGATCACAAGCGAGCAGTGAAGTCAAGTTCCCAGCCAGCAGATCAGATGGTGAATACACAGTGTGCACCAATACTTAATTTGCTCCTTTGTAACCTTGAAGACCTGTTAGAAGCAAAAGCAGAGGGAAGTTCATAGGAGGGCAGTTCTCATCCTGTGGCCCAAGAGAAAGGGTTGTTCTCTCTTCTTGTACTGGGGAAGGCGCTGCATTTCCCACTGTTGGCCCTTGTGACAGTTTAAATGAGGCCACGGAGGGAGTCTGGGTAAGCCACAGGAGGAGTCGAATCCCGGTGGGTAAACGTCGGAGGCTCCGCATTGTTCTTGCCAGCAGATGGAGCAGAGCTGGCACGGGAAGAGCCAGGTGCAAGACGAGGAGGCCCTCCTGCCTCCATCCACGCCTGCCCCTCTACCTCTAGGCGCTTCCTGTGCCCTGACTGGCACCTTTCTTGCAGAAGGTCTTTCTACTTTCCTCCTCTGGACAGAAGATCCATCCCAAAGCTGTCTAGAGATGAAGACATTTGCCGGGGATGCTTTCTTGCACTGGTTCCTGCAGAAAGCTGAACACAGCTAGGAGAACTGATGATTATTTGAGCAGTTATCCCTGCTTCTCTGGTGGTGCATGCATGTCCACGCTCACGTGTCCATAGACACACACACACACACACACACACACCCCTTTTGCTGTTTGGTTGTAGACTACCTTGAGTAGCTGGAGATCATTCACATACCTGTGCTCACCTTCCATTGTCATAAACTGGTTCTGTGTCATGTCTGTAGTGGCCAGCTATGTTATTTCCCACTCTCATTTCTGTTTCTGCTCAGTTTAAGCCAGGATCAGCATGAAAGATGGATATGTTCATGTCAGGTCAGCAAATTAAACCTACTGAACTAAGAATGACCAGGTTCCTGAGGTGAAATATCAAGAGATGGGGCTGCAAGTGGAGATGAAGTATTCTTTTCCCACCTAGCCCCGGACACAGGAATGAATGGAAAAATAACACGTAGCCTTCTCCCTCCCACCCTCTTGCCTTAAGGCCCCTCTCCAAGACTGATCCCATCCCCCCCCCACCCCCACCCCCAGATTTCTTCATCCCTTCCAGTTGCTTTTTTGGTAAGACTTCGAGACACATCCATCCTATGTAGGTCAAGCTTTGAAATTCCTAGATAATACTCCTCCCTTGATAAACACTCATCAGTGTGTTGCTCCCACCACGATTGCTGCGGATAACACAGTGTGTGAAAGTGAGTACTGACCACTGCATTTTCATCTGCCAATCTGAACAGGGACATGTTGGACCCCAGCACATTGTGTTGTCTCAGTGGGTAACTCCTCCACAGGTGGCAGCCTCTTCATGGCAAAACTGCTCCCAAAATAAGGTGGTTCAGGGCACAAGAAGGGACAGCAAGCTTTAATTCCTCCTCAGTGCGAAGCACTCAGTGTCATTACAGTCTGGCAACAGCGCTGCTAATGTAGACGTGGTTCAATGCAAATGTAAAGACAGCCAGGTTATCCTATGAGTAATCTGATGTGCTGTGCAGGATATAACTATACTGTACAGAATAAATACTGTCTTGCTTGCAGTCAGAGATGTTTGCAGGTAACTGCACTATTTATGCTGCATTCTTCCTTGGTTTCCTTTTGGTTTTCATTGTTCTGCTTTTTGGAATTATTTTGTTCTTCTTCCTCAAGGATGTGGGAACATTTTCTTTCTTCTTATTTTTAAAAAGCAGCTCTTTTGTTTATGTCATATATATGATCTTCACCATCATTAATTAAGACATCACCTGGTGTTATGCCCACAGGGGCAAATACAAGCTTTGTAAATATTAAAGTACATCACTATCTCATTTGCTTAATAATAGCCTACACATTTGAAGCCAGTAGTTGTTTCTCCCTAGTATGTTCCAAAACTGCCATACTGGTGTCATTTATTTTAGTAGAAAAAATAGAGATGATCGAAAATCCTAAAACTAATACCTGAGAAAGGACAACAAGAAATCAGCACAATTTGTATTCTCTTACACTTTTTTTAGATCTTCCTGCAGAATGTGCCTTTGACATAGATGTTTGAGTGATCTGCTTCGTAGACAGTAAGGAATAGCATTTTACAAGCTTTTTATGGGGTATTAAAAAATCCAAAGTTGCCAAGTTTTCTAATGGAAAAAGTAAAATATTTCAGGGTTTGAACAGAGGCACCATCTGTATCAGAGCGACCCCAGACTAATTAAGTCTGTCTGTGCGTGCGTGTGTGTGTGTGTGCGTGCAGGGATATGTGTGTGCATATGTGTGTATTTCAGAGGGACATTCTTTGCTTCAGTGCCATTATAATTCCTTTAAATATTTATTACTGGAATGTAAATTCCACTGAAAATTGAGGTCTTTGCTTTGGAAAAAAACAGACTATCACCTACCACGGGTGTCATTGCTCAGTGGAATATCCAAGCCCCTTTTGGAGAAACAAAAGAATTTGGTTATATAAACAAGTCACTGCATTGAATTATAAAAGCAGGGGGGAGAACAAAAGCCTGTTGACTGCTGGTTGAACTACTCCTTGGCTATGTGTGAACTGAAGTTCTGCAGATCTAGCAAGAAGCAGGAGCAATATTAAAATGAATTGGTTACAAATAGTGGAAATAGTCCAGCAAGCACATTTAGAATATGCAGCCCTAAGGATGGCTTTGTTTTCAGATTAGCTTGTCTTTATTTTGAGTGTAAAACATTAATAAGCTTCTTAAGGAGATTGGGGATGGGAGAAAACATCGGCTGATCACCTTAAAGCTTAGGAAAATAAAAAAAGTTCTCAAGTTGCTGGATGAAATAACAAACTAGAATGGGTTTATACTTCTTACACTGCTATGAAAGCTTTGCTTCTTGATCATTTCCAGACACCAGAAGGTTATTAAAAATCCACAAAGGGAAAAGCAATTCTACATTTATGTGATCTTTAAAACTTATTTTGGGACCTCAGCTTGTTACCGGTATAACGCAGAATAAACCTGTAACATGAAAAGTATTGCTCGTCAAAAAGAGGGACCAAGGACCAGCCTAGCACTGCCAACTCTTGGGAAGGGATTTATTACATAATCTTTGGGGTTATACTTTATTCTGGAGGTTCAAAACCAGAGTGGGCTGGCGAGGATAGTACCAGTGCTTAGGCTCAGGTATTTGTACCACTTTAAACTCCACTGTCATTTCAAGGATATAAATACTCTTGGAAAAATCAGATTATTGAAAGGATTAAATTGGGATCAGTGTCAGCAATAATCTATTCCATTGTGTTGACACCAATTGAAAGAGAGAAAGTTTGGGGGAGGGGAAGAGTGCTGTAGAATACTGCCTATAGGTTGTGTGGGAATGGGAAATATAAATGAGGAGAAGGAGGGTGAAACAGCACAGCTCTCATGTGCCTGGTAGGCAGGGGAAGCAAAAGGACAAGAAAATCCTCCTTAGAAATAGCACTGGCCAAAGATCCTGTTTCACTAACGGCTTGTTACTGTAACGGAGAGTCAAAATATGGTAATCCTTCTAGTTTATTAAACTAATACAGTTTGTGCTGGTGTTCCAATACTTCCAGCTCCATCACCCAGTGTGCTCAAAGAGCCACAAAATCATAAAGGGGATTTTTTTTCCTTACTTCTTTTTTTAAAAATAATCATTGCCTGAGTCTTTGCCTTCCAATATGACTCCTGTTACCTCTTAACTGGGCTGGAAAAAAGGCAACATATGCTTGGCTGCCATGTCTCCTGGGGACTGTGGAGCGTCCTAGGCTAAGGAACATAGTGTGATCTCGAGGTACCAGCCCCTCTGTCTCCAGCTCAGCTCATGGCACTGCAATTCCCCTGGCCAGCCCTCATGGAGCTCATCCACAACTGAAGACCATGCAGGTGTTGCCTACATAAGAGATAGGTAAGAAGCAGCTGGTCCAGACTCTTTGTTATTGCCCAAAATATGTTTCTACAAGATGAAATTTATTTTGTTTCTTTTGGATCCAGAATGATTTTGATAGAGGTGACTTTAATTGGTGATAAATTGCCTGCTGAATTTTCTTTCAGCCAGAAACATGAGAGAGTAGAGTACAAAAGGTACCTTCTGATGTTGAGCAAATAAAGCACATAGAGAACTGATTTCCATCTAGCCTTTTGGAAGAAAGTTAAAGCCTGTGTTTTCAGTTCAGGAGCTCTGTGAGATCCTGCTTCCTTGACAGGCCATTTTCTACTTACCTCCTTGCCCCAGTTTCACCCACCACCAGCTTCGCTGTTTAATCAGGTAGGACATCCCTCTAGAAAGGGATTAGGAACCATCTTCTGTGTCTGAGTTCAAGAGAGATTTGTTGTAGCAGCTGTTGGCTTTTGGAACGTGCCATAAGGCCTACTCTTTTTTCCAATTTTTCCTCAATAAGAGGAGAATGAAGAGGCTGCAATGTGCATTCACAGCCCAACAGCCAGCTGTATCCTGGGCTGTATCAAAAGAAGCTTGGCCAGCAAGTGGAGGAAGGTGATTCTGCTCCTCTATTCTGCTCTGATGACTCCCCAACTGAAGTACTGCATGCAGCTCTGGAGCCCTCAGCACAAGAAAAGCATGGAGGTGTTGGAGCAAGTCCAAACGAGGGTCACGAAAATGATCAGAGGGCTGGAACACCTCTCCTGTGAAGAGAAGATGAGAGACTTGGGGTTGTCCAGCTTGAAGAAGAGAAGACTCTGAGAAGACCTTATTGCAGCCTTCCAATACCTAAAGGGGACCTGCAGGAAAGATAGGGACAAACTTTTTAGTAAGGCCTATAGCAATAAGACAAGGGGTAATGGTTTTAAACCAAAGGAAGGTAAATTTAGACTAGATATAGGGAAGAAATTTTTTTATGATGAGGGTGGTGAATCAGTGGAACGGGTTGCCCAGAGAGATGGTAGATGCCCCATTCCTGGAAACATTCAAGATCAGTTTGATCTAGTTGAAGATGTCCCCATTCATTTCAGGGGGCGACTAGACAAGAAAATTTAAAGGTCTCTTCCAACCCAAACCATTCTATGATTCTACAGGGAAAAAGAGCATTTCACCAGACAGAGGTTTTTATCCTTCTGCTGGACAGCTGAGTGGATGGTGCAGAGAGACTGGTGTTAGTGCAGCTCAGGGCTTTCAGCACATTTCAATAAATACACCTGAAGATAAGCAAGCTAGTGGTGAGAAGACAGGAATGAAACCTTTCTTGGAATAAATTTCACTTCTTCTATAATAACTACCTCACTTACACCGCCCAATGACTGTAGCAAAAATAACAGGGAAAGCACTTCCTAGCACTGTCCTCAGGTGCTTTCCCAAAAGTTTACTTTCACTCTGTACTCAATGAATTATTTTTTTACTGTTAAAGGAAAAAAGATTGATATTTGGATTTGTGCATTTAGGGCTTTATTTCTTCAGTGGCTTCTTCACAAAGCTCGTCATTCTTTTTGTGTTTCCCATTTGATTTTTTTTTCCTAAATATATATTTAAATTTCTTCCCCTATTTCTTTAGATGCAAAATGCAAATCTCTGCATTTACAAAGAAGCTCAGGCACTCTTCCTTCTGTCTTTCAGTCCTTCTTCTGCTTTCTGGTTTTACTTCTGCTCAGTTAATCAGTCATTTATAATTATTTCCCTCTTTATTTACCCGGGCATGCGTTTTGCCTGGGAAGCTGCTGCTACCTGGTCCTTTGGGAGTCAGTGTAACCTGACCCCCGCCTGCCTGTGCTTTGCAAACCTACTGGCGTCACGGAGCAGCCCTCAGCCATCAAGGGGTAGGATCGCTGGCTCTTCTGGCCCTGGGTGCCGGGCTCCCACTCGCTGTCTACCTGGTGCACCACAGCATCCGGCAATGCACCTAAATCCCAACAGAGCCTGCTCGGAGATTAGTTGCTAGGCCAGAAACCCGTGAAGGGGCAAAGCGGGAGAGACATGAGCAACCCAAGAGAGCAAGGAAGGAGAGGGCATCCCAACATCGCAGCTTCCGCCCCTTCACCTCCCTCCACCGCAGCTCTTCTGCTGGGGAAACCAAGCTGGCAGCAACGGCACTACCTGCTACAAAGGGCTCCTGCCAAGCACGTCACTGCTATTTGTATAATGGGCTGAAAGTCTTGAGTGAGCGGTGATACATCAAGGAAAAGCCGTTGCATAATTACTGATCCTTACAGCTTTTCATTCCAGAAAATTTGAGGGTAAGGAAATAGCTGTAAGGGTAAGCAGGAGATAAATCTCAGTTTGTGGCACCTTCCTTATTTTTGCGTTTTTACTGTGTCCTGGGGTTGCTCTCCCACAGGCAGGGCTTGCCAAGGGTGCAGTCCCTTTCTTCTGCATTTTGATGTCATCTCCAGCTTTCTCCTTGGACTCAATTAGAACCATCAGAGCTGATAAAAAAAACAGGGGAAAAAAAACATTTTCACAGATACTTAATTTCAATTTCCTTTTTCTTTTTTAATTTCAGATGTTTAAAAAACATGTTTCAAACACTTCTTTCTTGAGGTTGTGAGCAAATTTCCCTCCCATAATTAGGTAATAAAAGGAACAACATATGTCCCCCTCTATACCCACATTAAAGAATTTTACGTATGTCCTGTTTAGGAAATAGTTGCTACTGTGACCTGCATTTTTTCATCTCATCTCCACTTTCTTGTGGGATTCTTTTAATTTCTCTGTAGTGGTAGAAAGGGAGTTCCAGGCATATGTTTCTCTCCAAATCAGGCTGAGACTCAGTCTCTGGCCACAGCTGGCAGTCAAATTGGTTAAGGGTTCTAGTTTGAGCAGCGAACTGTCTCTTTCATACCATTAGCCAGAAGAAATTTGTCATATTAATGCCAGCTAGGTTCCAGCAGCTCTCTGCTTGTTTCTAGGCAGCTCCTGGTTCGAAGAGTTCAAAATTTTCCATGGACATCTTCTGTGACTGTGCACAGGCTGGAAAGCAGCACTTGGTTTGATTTCAGCTGTCCCAGTTGCCGTAGTTTTCAGCGTTTCAGAAAACATCCTACAGAAGACAATTTGCTAGCAGATGGCATGCAGGCTACACACAAAGCAGGCATAGGCTGCTGCAGGCTCTGCTCCTGGTGTCACCAGTTACTGTACCAGTGCCTTGCACCCATTAGTGCGAGGGTCAGAAGCTCACTATGCTCTGAGATGGAGTCATGGGCACCAGGTACCCCCTGGGGGATGAGCTCATAAGCCAGTGGAGCACAAAACACACCTTTTCTCAGATGCCCCACAAATATGAGAAGAGCAGGAGGGAGAGGACAAAGAAAAGTATTCAAGCGAAAGGGGCCAGGCACTAAGATGGGAAGAGCAGAGTCCACTTTCAATAACAGTTATGCTTATCTCAATATTGTACCTGGCACCCAGGTACTGTAGCAATAGGAACCTCATAAATACCAATGACAGATAGTAACTAGCACCCCATAAATACCATCAACAGATAATCTTGCTGCTAGGAAGCAAGAACAAGCTTTTCATACCCAACTGGCCAAGCAAACTTGAAGGTAAAAAGGAAAAAAACACCATTTGAAAACAAAGGTCTTCCTCTGGAGTCATAATTTTTAATGGAAATAAAGCCTAAATCAGAAGTCTTATACTAGCCTTAGGCTCCAAAGTGCCCTAAGTCATTTTATATCTGGCCAATAAAAGGGTAGATGATTGATTCATTACAGCCAAAGGCTCAGCTCCTAGGAACGCATGATGCTTATTTATTTTCTGGGATCCCTTTGATCTTTGCTGTAAGTTGAGGAGCAGGCTCCAAATTACGAAGTATTTTTGGAATTATATTGAGACCATTTCACAGAAAAGTCACCTTCAAGTCTCCAGGACTTTCCTTGACTGTCTCTAGAGACACAGGAATGGTGGAAAGAATGACATTTTCATCTAAGAGAAAAGGGATAATGCAGATCTTAAATGAATGGTAATCCAATCACATTTAAACCAACAAGTTTTCTACATGCTAAACTGAAAGCACAAGTTTCCGTGAGGGTATGTGGAAGCAATAACAGATTTACAGATGTCTGTAGTTCAGCTGGAGGAGGAAGATGGGTATCCTACACAAACATAAAAAACTAGGAATTGGCACTAGAGAAACTCACCTTCCAGTTCAGTGTGTTACATTCCACAGGAGTATTTATTCCAGGATAATAAAAGGCAGTGAAGGTGTAGTGTCTACTACCTACCGTTCCCCCACTACATGGAGACCTCCATATCTCCCCAGGTACTTTAAAGCCCAGAGGGACTTTTGCCTTGTCCTGCCTGCCAGCCTTTTGTCATCTTTGCTACCCTGCTGAAGAACTCCTGCAGCCAGGGCGATGGTCAAGAGTCTACTGGAGTTTGAAAGTCTTCTCATCACAGCTAGTAACCAGCAGAACTGGAAACTGCAGCTCAGTATCTGACAAGTACTTTGTCAAAGGAAGTCACATAACAAGGGAAACTCCTTCAGTGCAACTCTAATGACCTCCTCCATAATAATATAGAAATACAGAAGACTCTGTGTTCACTCTCTGTATTTGCTTGAGTATTACAACATATTAAATAGCATATTTAGCAAAACAAGACTTTTCAGTATTCTCTTTGGTATGCAATTGTCAAGGGCAGAGCTGCACATTGAGTTTGTATCTGTGTTGAAACCTTCACCGACTTAATTAGAGTAAAATGCATCAAATATAGTTATTATAATCTGCTCAGCAGTGACACAAGCATATATAAGCCTCGTTCATATGGCAGGAGTGTCTAGATTTTGCATCCAAGCCTTTGCCAAGAAAAAACAATTTTGATGGGGGAAGAGGGAAAGATAGAAGGAAAGACCATAAGAATTGCTCAGCTGATATTGGTAAAACACATGGAAACAGTTGCTACGTCTTTTGCTACCTCCACCCTTCCCAGTAGTCTCATTATGGTAAATAATGATGCACTTGTTTGAAAACTCAGCTTTCATAAGGCTTGCTGTGCTGGGGGAGCCGGTAGAGCAAGCAGCGCTGAAGATCTCTGCTCCTAAATGCCAAATCCCAGTGCTTGTGCCCCTTTGGTTCCTAGGAGCACCTCTGTTTGCTTTCAGAGAGCGGCTTGAACTTCTACCTTAAAGTAAGAGCATATCGTGGCAGATACTCTAATCACAACGTCTAAATATAATGCAAGGGAAGACAATTTGAGAGAGCTCAGCTACACTTTTTTAAGCAACTGTCAGGAAACGGCTTCTGTGGTTTGCTGCTTTAGAGTAAGATTAAATGAATCAGTCTCACCATTTGAATGCGTGGGAAGTCAGAGACAGCAAAGTGACAACTAAGGATGGCTTATTTATAATTGGGCCCTCCTCCTATAGCTGTTTGTGCACAAGTGCTGCGCACTAAGTTCAAAAGTATCTGCCCTTTATGTAAAATTACTTACAAATGTTATGTGTAGGCCAGGTGGATGCCTGCGCTGGTTTGGCTGATTATAAAGTTCATGTAATTATTATTGAACCATCCAGTGATGTTTGGAAAAAAAAATACAGCTTATTACACAGCAGCTTCAAAGGCTCTGACTGCCTGGTCCTTCAGCCAGGAGTCTTTCACAACAAGGAAGAGCCTAAGCTGGGCATCACTGCCAGGAGAAGTCCTGGGTGATGGCATGAGGACTAGGGCACTACCTAAGCGGCAGCTTTGCAGCCAAAGCAGGTCTATGAGGGCTGCGAGGCAGCATTGGTGGACGCTTCACTAGCTTATACTTAAGTTGCAGCCCACTACTTCTTGAGACACAACACCTCTGACTTTACCTTGGGGGTTTAGGTGTAGCTGCAGCTGCAGTCACAAGGTGGAGATAAATTCAGCGGTTCATAGTACTATCTGATTAATGAGCCCAATCGGAGCAGCATTGCAGTGAGAAATGGGTTTTTCAAAGGAAAAATGTGAGTTTCTAACACCACCTCAGGATATGGCCCCAAACTTTTATAGTGTCCTTCCACGTGAGGAAAGGCAATATCCACAAATCTGAGATAAAGTTGTTGAGAGGAGGATCCAGGAGAGGCTAAGCCCTTGGAAGAAGAGCAGGATTGCTCTTTGCCCAGCCTCCAGGTGGGTAACTCAGTGGAGTTCAGGAGACATGATTCCATGAGCTTCCCTTCTTCCTTACTTTGGCAGCCTTGGCCTTTAGTTTATAGTACCAGCCTGCACCCCTAACTGGGAAATATTATTAAAATGGCATTAAATATTAAGAGAGACAACACAGCATCTCTCACAGTGGGGGAGCTCCTGACACAGCAATACTTTTCCTAATAAACTGCTTGACAAACAGTTTACTTATTTCAATTAGATGAACTATCCTTCAGCGGTAAGGATGAATGAGGCTGGGTGTTATTTTGAGAAAGAGTAAATATTTATTCGACTCTCAGCATGGAAGTGGGTGGGCGGCAGGGTCTCAAGACAAGACCTCATCAGCACTATTTTTAAAGCCATAGTCACAGGATGCGGCAAACCAGCAAGGCACAACGCTGTTGTCTGAGCCCATCACCAATTTCCATCTCTGCTATCTTGGAAACTTTACCTGCAGTTTCAAGTATTTTCTGTTGACACCATGAAAGTCACGGAAGTAAACATGCATGCTTGTCTTTGAAATACTGCTAGTCTTCTGGACATTTGGGGAGAGGGGATGAAAACTTTTTCCTCAGGAGAAACAGTTGTTTTCTGCAAGAGCTCACAAGGCTCCCCACAGCATATAGGTTGGAAGCCCCAAGGTTCCTGTCAACACATCCCTACTTATCCCTGAAGCTTCAGCAGAGCACTACAGAAAGTTTTATTATTTAAAGACATCGAGTATGTTTTATAAGGCTTGATCAAAATTTTACTTCAATCTGATTATTTTTTTCCCTTTTCATAACTTCCAATATAATAAAATAATTAACATTACTCTCCTGATACATTTCTTTGAAAAGGCAGTTTCAGAGGTAGAAGATCTAGGGAAATCCCTTCCCTTGCTGCTGAAGTCATGTCTGAGATGAAACTTAGCTGTTCTGTGCTGGTGAGGCCATGGAATGTGTCCTTTTAAGATGGAGAATGAAGAATGGTATAAATAAAGCTGAATAGCAAGGTGGCGTATGTGAGCGGGCCAGGCACGCACTGCCCAGTGGGAATTTGGCTTGTAACTCAGCAAGTGAATAACTCTATAGAGTCTATTAATGATAGGGGACCTCACCTAATGCCTCATCAAAAAAACAATGTGCTTTGCTGAATAGAGCATCCCTCAAACAATACTCTACAGGCACTTTACACAGTGCTACAATCACAACCTGCCCATATGTGACTCTTTCTATATGTGTTGCTTTTTTAATCTGAAATTGTTTCCCCCTTCCCCTTTGACTGGTATTCAGGAATAGATTTTAAATGGGTGTTAAATCTAAAATTTCATATCTAGAAGCAGTGGATTTGGAGTACAAGACAATTCCTCACATATATGCACTCCTATAGAAATTATTCTGAGCCTGGAGCAGCTGATTTAAAACGCTGGGCCAAATAGCCCTTCCAAGTGGCTGTATTTAGAAATGGATACCTGTCCACGGGCATCATAGCATCACTGGTACCAGTAGAGCTGTGCTGGCTGGTAGCAGCTGAGGCTCTGCCTGTGGGACCCAGCTAATGCCATTGGCCACCAAAATGGTTGAGTTTATGCTGGTGGAGACTGTGCCTTCCAGATTGAGTAAAAGTGAGTGTGTAAGGTGGAGTTTGACGGATGTACTGATCATTTCACCAAAGGAAGCCGAGGAAAAAGTGACATCAGGGCAAAATTCAGAAGAGAATCATTTGAAAAATTTCTTCTTTGAAAACTGGGAAAATATTGAGGGGGGGGGGGGAAGGGGGAGGAGTTTATGGGAATAACTTTTTTCCACCCTGGGTTATTTTCAGCAGGATATAAGGACTGCATTTAATCTTTGTTGTGTAGAATGAGTTGGGGTTTTTTTCCCTTGCTCTAAGCATGTCTCTTAATACAGCCTTACCAGCAGAATAATTAACAAAGCCTGCATCACAAATGCAGCACTCTCAGGAGCTATAGGTACTCATGTGCCCTTTCCCACTGCAGCAGATGTAGGAGGGTTTCTAGCAAGCTCTGGGAATCAGGAGTCTCTCAGGAACTTTTTTTCTGAACACAGAAAATGCACAACTAGGTGCTGTTGGAGATTTTCACCAGGAGGATTGTCTTTAGTGAATTTTTCCAGCCAAGGACAAACCTCTGACACTAACCCACATCATTGTTTGAAGACAGATTGAAATCTTGTGATTCTGACATCATTTTATTTTTAATTTCCACACTGTAAATGTCAGGGGAAAAAATACCCTAAAAATTATACTTCAGAAAAGACTATAATTACTTCCAATTAAATCATGGCCCTGGTTGTTTGAAAGACTTGACCACAGCTAGAATTTCATTATGATAAGCACTTTTTTAATATATATTTCAAAGTTTCTTTTTTAATAACAAGAAGAAAAGGATCCAAGACCCTGACAACAATACCTGAGCCAACTGCAGAAGCTCAATGATGGGAAATTGCGTTTAACCCTTCCAATGGAAAGGCCACATCATTTTTAGGGCATTTATTTCAGCAATACTCCTGACAGGGAAGCAAGGTTCAGAAATGCAGTCAGATGTGGTGGTAGACATGGATGAGGTGACCCAGATCTCTATTTTCCCTGGGGCACTAATCAGTCTGTGAGCTTTCATCACACCTTTCTTCCATCCATGGTACCTAAAACATTTTACCAACATCTGTCCTGTTTCTCATTGCCACAGTCCTGTCTATATTGGGGTACATCTCTTGAAGCCACTGAGGTTTTATCAGCAACATCTGGTTTCATAGTAGGGATTAAATCTCATGTCTGCACTGTAAATCTAATTGTTACTCCCTGAAAGAGGCATTTGCATCAGGCAAGCTGCACTGAGGATGTCACTGATGTTCAGATTGAGAAAAATATCTGTGTTCTTATAGAGTCTGGCACATGGGATAATTTTGCTGTAGGTGTTTGTGGTCTTATTTTGAAGTTCAGCCATACCAGGGTCACTGGTCCCCAACCTCACTCAAGTATGCAGCATATTTTCCACATACATTCAAAGATAAGTGCCTTTACTCAGAACATTAAAAAGTAAGCAGTCATGGTCCCAGACCAGAATGATGACTGTTTTCTGACATGCTTAGGAGTCAGTCTGTGTCGCTTGTTATGCTGAAGATGGAGGTGCAGGCTGAAGGGAAGGGGCAGGGGGGATTCTGCAAAACACCTGCCTGCAAAAAGCATTGCCGGTTGAGGCAACTGAAAGGAGCGAGTGGTGTTGAAAGGAGTTGAATCTAGCAACAGAGAATCAGCAGGCTGTGAAGTCAGTCTACACTGTAGCCCCTTTCCCTTAGCATCCCGGCTAGCAGTAAGCACAAGTATTTCAGTTGCTAGCAGTGACTCAAAATCCCTGCCACAAGGGACAGGATTTTCACCAGGTGATGCCACGCAGGCAGCTTATAGCAAGTGTTTGCTAATGATTAGCCAAGATGTAAGGCTGGGAACGGACATAGCATAGCAGGCTGCCTGAGCACCCATGACCTGCACACAGAGGAGACATTTCTTCTATCCATGGAAAAATCCTCCCCGAAGTACTCCACATCACAGTGACTAGTTTCTCAGCTGATTGTATTAGGAGGCAAGAAATTAAAAATTGCAATTGACTCACCAGTAAAAATATGTGAGTGTACCCAGCAAATAAAGTAGATTCCCTCAGCACTTACCTAATAATTTTGCTTTTAATTAAACTGTCCATTCCCACACTGATTTACATTTAAAAAGAAAACATCTGTCTGTATTTCACTGGGAAACCTTCCCCTGGTGTTTGCAAAAATATTTTGCTTTGCTTAATGCAAAAGATTTGGGGCCTGATTCTTGTTAACAACTTGCTGCCCTCCAGCTCCTCCATGAAGGTTATCAATAAAGGGGACGTGCTCAGCCTGTGTGCTTACAGCCGTCTTTCTTCTGGTATTATTTTTTAGTTGTTTGTTTTTCTTAATGTACCTTGCAGTCTTTCATTAGTACATTTTTTTAAATGCAGGGGATGGACAATGAATTGAGAAAACTGGGAGCCACAAGGCCCTCAGCTTTCTCTGGGAGAAAGAGGAAGAAGTTGCACCTCAGCAGCAAGCACCTCTGGCATTGCCCCTGGTATGCTCTTGGCATAACCAGGATCTGGCAGAGGCAGCGTAGAAGAGAAGGTGGTGCCACCATAGCATTTCTGCCTCTAAAAGACCAAAGGGCACTTTGTATCTATTCATACAATCCCCCTAAAATGGGAATGATGCCCAACAGCTATGTTTTAAAACTCACTTGCTCTCCTTCTTGCACGTCCAGCTCCAAAATCTGTATTAATTTCAAAGAGAAAAGAAAAAGAACTGCAAAATTTCACCTTTTCCAGCAAGAAACAGTAACTCCTGACACACTCGCTGCAGCTGGGTATAGGCTTGGGCTGTTACCAGTAGCCTCCTGAGACACACCAGTCAAACACCATATGCCTTTCTGGAGAAGTGAGTGACATGACCAAGACCACCAAGATTTGTGTATGTGGGGCAGAAATGGAAATAAGCCCATTTGAGTGCCAGTCTAGCACTGTAAAAAAGCCACTCTTTTCCCCAGCTTAGCCTCTGCCACTGTCACCTGGGAGCCATTGGAGAAGTAGCTGTGGATGCTGCTGCCCTGGTGGTACAACATGGCTGAGCATGCCATGTACTTGCATCGAGACTACAGGTCTGCTTATGCCAGATCCAAATATGCAAATGGAGACATGAAAAATCATATGAGAAGACATGAAAATGTGCTTCTCCAACGCTGGTTCGCGATCGTCTCCCAAGTGAAAGAGCCAAAGAAACACTCTGCTGGAGTAGGAAAGTCTCTCTGGATTCATAATTTTATTGACGCATCCTGTGGTCTCAGGCATGCAGAGAGTGGACCATGACTTCTCTCACAGAGATAAGGACTTGCCTTGGGGCTGCTATGGCCTCACCGCTGCGCCTGGCTCCCAACAGGTACATTCACTCCACGGGGAGGCCTGGATACTCAATTTTGGGAAAACAGGAATTCAATGGTAAGCTCAAAGCTGGGTCACCTCTGTAGTGCATCCCCATTCGTCCACAGAAGTAGGAAAGCATAGTTTTACCCTCCCAGCTCCAAACCACATGCCCCAAGTCCCCACGAAAGGAGACTCTCACAAGGAGGCTCCATGCGAGCTGAGGAGGAAGGCGAAATCCTGCTCCCTCTGCTTGCTCACACACCACAAGCTGCTTCTGTGCACCAGGTTTTAGTGGCCAATCTTGACTGAGGTCAAGACCTGCTGGGGCTGTTTTCTTTTTACCAAATGGGCTGTGACCTCATTTGGCAGCAACGTTTACAAATATGTAGGACCAGAACAGTCCAAGTTGGTGAAAATATCTCCATTTATTTTCCTAACTTTGGATGCATGATCAGCAGATAAGGATCTGTAATGTCCTTGGCATGACCAAACCTGAAAGGTAATCAGGCATTATCCTGTGCCAGCCAAGTAGCCCATCAAGTTCAGCACCTTGTCCCTAAAACAGGCAGAATAGCCTGTGCTTTGAAGCCAGGCAGCTTTAGCCTTTGCTTAAGTACGTCGCACACAGGGTTGTCTCCACTGGCCAGCAACAGGGTCAGGAGGCACCATTGGCATTCCCATGCCACCACACACAGTGAGTCCTGCAGACCCTTCTGCCAACGCTGTCCGCTTTTCTTCTGGTGGGGGAGTGAGTCTGGTTTGCATTTCAAGCTCCTGTGTCATGCAAGCCTTGATGGAAATGAAGTTAACGCAGGCCTGACAGCTAAGGGATAGCTCAGGGTGAAATGGAGAAGGAAAAGAGCCCATCAGTGAATCCTCATGCTGCAGAGACTGGAACCATTGCCTCCATTTCACAGCTGAGGAGAGCGAGGGTGATTTGGTTAACATGGAGCCACGCTAAAGCAAAATGCAATGACAAGAAACAAAGTTGGTTCCTTTAGCAGCCTGCTCCTTCCCTCTGGTTTTGTCCTCTGCTCTTCTCCAGTACTTCTCCATGTCTCGTCCACATCTCTGAGATAGGGCTCCATGGTTGCCATTCTGATTCAGGGGCAAGAAGGCAAGCTGAGATCATAAGCATTAGTAGCACCAGAAAGCACATAATGTCCTCCATTAAAAAAGAACGGTTCAGAATTACAGTGACCAGACACGTGTTTAAGGAAAACACGGTTATCAACACAGTGCCTAGAGCCAAATTCTGAGCGTCTCCATGGCTAAATAAAAGCAGGAAGAGAAGGTAGATGAAATACTGCACCTGCTGCTGTCCACACTGCTTGCCCTCCAATTCTGGCCTGGACTTCTTCAGTGGTTCAGCTGGAGACGGCTCCTTTTCTTTCTAAGATTCAGTGGTGGTTGGTCTTGAGATCACTCTCAAAAGGAAGCAGGGATGAGATGGCAGTAGGTTTTGCTCCCTCTGCTGTACACAGTCCTCCAGCGCCATCCCAGCCGACTTTGCGTCTTCACCCACCCTCCACCTGCCACTCCCTGACACATTCAACACGTATCCTCAGCTTCATGTCGTAAAAAGAATGCTAAAAGACCGTGAGACAGCCCTCCTGTTATTCCAGGCATTTTTCAGTGGGGAAAAAAAGCATGCAAAACACTGAAGATACCTTGCAAACAAGGGGGCCCACAGGAGCCTGAGGATCACGTCCTCTGCAATGCGGATGTAGCCACCCTTCTCCATCGGCTGGTCAACACGAGTTGCTCCCTGGCCCACTTTTATCTGCCAGAGTGGTATCCTCTGAGGATCCCGAGACTACGGGCCAGGCTGGCGGGAGCACTTGGCTCTCACTGAAATCCCCAAATGAAAGTTACTTCTTGCCTCCTCCTCCTCCTGGAGACATGAACAGGAGAGGCCAGGAGTTGAGCCCTGCTGCAATTGAATCCTGCAGTGGGAGATGTCTGGGCCGACATCGGCAATGGTATTTTTTGGGACCAGTCATCACAGCAGGCACAAAGAAAGCATATCTTCACCGGTCTCATCCCAGACTGCTCGCCTGTAAGGAGCTCCAGGTGGGCAGATCCAGACAGCAGTTAATGCAGGATCACAGCCCGAGGTTTTATTTCCACCTTTGCCAGAGACTTCGCATGAGTCTCCGCTTCCTTGCCTGTGTAATGGGTACCTGGTGACTGACCTTCCTTTGCAAAGCAATGGGGGCTCCTGATAACGTGGCTTCACTTCCAGCTTTCCTGTATGCACTGACAAAAATGATGGTAGTTGAGTTGGTGTTTGTAACAGAAAGAGCTCAATCAGAGAGATGGATCTTTTAAAATAAAAGAAGGGGGGGTGGTGGAAGTAGTGGCTGTCAGTCTCAGTAAGTAAACACTTCTTTGATGTGGGCCCTTTTTTTTTTTTTGGAAACAAAACCACAACCCGAATCCTAAAAGCAACAACGTATGTTTATTTTAAATGCATCCGCTAAATATTTACACTGCAAGCAAGCTGAATGAAAAAAAAAAAAAGATAAATTGGAACTTTTGTCAGTGAACCAGATTGTGAAATGCCTTGAGGGAATAGAAGATTTATTTGGGGAGAGGGGGAGAGGTAGGAATTTTCCACGCTATTGTAAAACATGAGCTCAAATTCTATGATCCCCACAGCCAGTGAATTGCAAAGCTTCAATCAGCTGCCTTTTTAAATTTTTTTTTTCCTTCCTTTCCTCTCTTTTCTATAAGGGGGGGGGGGGGGGGGGGGGAGAAGACAGAAGTGTTTCACCAACTTCTGTTGACTGTTCCTTTTTTCTCCTGATTGAAATGTGTTGTTAAACAAGATCCCACATAATCTCAGCAGAGGGTTTCTCTCGTTCGCTCCCTCTCCTTCTGGGAAACAGCGATCGGTGCCATCGGCGCTTGATTATTTGCAAACTCCCTCCGCTGGCTTTTTTTTTTTTGGCCTTTTTTTTTTTTTTTTCCCTTCCTCCTCTCCGTCTCGGTCTCCCCGTCTCCCTCTGTCTCTCCCTTTCTCTCACCCCCAGCGCAACTTTTGCGGGCGCCCCGGCACACGCAGCCATGCCGCGCTGAGAGCGGGGGCACCGCGCCAGCCCCCCCTCCCTCCTTTCCTCCCTCCCTCTCTCCCTCCTTCCCTCCCTCTCTCCTTTCCTCCCTCCCTCCCTCCCCAGCGACGCCGTCCCGAGCCGGGGGGGCCCCGCCGCCCCTGCCCGGCCCCGCGCCTCGCCCCGGCCCCGGCGCTGGCCCGGCCCGGCGCCGCCGCCGCCCCCCGCCCGCCCCGGCCGCGTCGGAGGGCCGGCAGCGGGGCTGGATGTGCCCGGCTCCCCCCGCGCTGAGGCGGGCAGCGATGCAGAAGGCAGGCGGCAGCTTCGCCTCCGCCGAGAGACACCCGGTGCTCAAGATGGCAGATGTGTGTTGAGTTTGGGGGGGGGCTGCGATCTCGCGTCGTTCGTTCGTGGCGGCGTTGCCATGAATAACAGGCGTCCTTGCACCCATGGCCCCCATGTACGAAGGTAAGAACCGACGCGGGACCCCTCGCCCCGCTGCGGGAGGAGGGGGAGAGGGAGGATATCGGGGGTCCCCGGCTGCTCGCCGACCCCCCCCCCCCCCCCCCCCCGGCGTTGTTGCGAAGGGGGGCTCCGGGATAACGTGGCTTCAGTTCCAGCCTCCCTGTATGCACCGACAAAACCGATGCTGGCTGGGCTGGGGTTCCTACAGAACCCTTTTCCCAGCCCCGCGGTCCCGGTGGGAGGCGGTGGGTGAAGTCCGTGCCGGTGCCGAGCAGAACAATGAGGTGGACGGAGCTTGCCCTGCGCCTCTGTGTGTGTGTGCGCTCTTCTCTGCCTGCCCCTCGCTGCAGTTTTCCTTTCCAGAACCGGCCACCCTGCTCTGCTTTCGCCGGTTTTCCAAGAGTTCGCCTCCGCCGGGGCTCCGCTCCTCCGGGAAGCGGGGACCCCGCGGGGGACGGGAATGCCGGCAGCCGCTTGTCAGCTCCTCCGGCTTCTCCTCTAGCCCAGCCCGGGCTGCGGCGAGAAGCCCAAGTGCCCCAACTTTAGTTTTTTTCAGGTTGAGGGGGAAAAGATAATAATAATGGGAAGGGGGTGTAGGAGGTGTTAGATCGGTGCGTATTTTTGGGTGGCTGTCTAAAAAAAAAAAAAAAGAAGAATTAAAATAAATATATGGGGGTTAATTTAAATCCCCTGGCGCTGCATTTATCCTCCCTCGTCGCCCTCCCGGCTCGGGGAGCGTTACATAAAGCGCAGGGACATCCATCCCCCCGCCGGCAGCTCCATCCCGCCCGGGGCACCGGGCGCTTCGTGGCGGAGGAGACCTGGGAGCCCGGTGGTGTTGGGATGGGGGGTTATGTGGAACGAGACGGGACGGGGGACATGGGGACTCGGTACTTTTTCTCCCTATGCCGAGGCCGGTAAAAACTTAATCAGAGGAGAAAATCGAGCCCCGTTCTGCAGCGCCCTCCTCTCGGGCGCTGGGCGGGCGGTGTAAAGTTACCGGGTTATTTCTGGGCAGCTCCGGGCGGAGTGGGGCTCGGACCCCGCCGGAGGTGGGCGGCCAGGCAGACAAAGAGGAGCGTTTTCGGCAGCGCAGGGAGGGAGAACGGCTGGCTGGCTGTCCGTCCCTCCCCCCCTCCCTCCCCGCCCTCCCCGCTGCCGAGCACCGGAGCACGGCGGGGTTGCGGGTAGCGGTGACGCCGGGCGATGCTCGGCGTGGGGCGGACGCGGTGGGACCGGTGTCGGTGCTGGCGGAGAGGACGCAGCGGGCCCGGGGTACCGGTGGGGGCTGGCCCGCGGGTGGCGCCCTCTGCTGGCCGCGCCCCAAGCTGCCTCGACCCCCGGGCTGCCTCGTCCTCCGCGACCCGGGTTGCCTCGACCCCCGCGCCCTGAGCAGCCCCGGCCGCCCCCAGCGATACCGGGTGCAGCGGGCATGGGGGGGCTGATGCTGCCACCGCCGCCCGCCGGCTGGGGGTCGCAGTTCTTGCCGCGTACCACCCCGTCCCTTTCCCGCACCCCCCACCGAGCCGGGTCTGCCCCCCTCCTAGTGCCCCCCTTCCCCCCGGGCTCGGCGCGGTACCCCCGCGGCGGCTCCGCAGCGGCAGGGGGGGCGGAGTGAAGGCGGCGGGGCCTGCGGTCAGAGCGGCCGCGCTTCTCTCCACGGAGCCGGGCAGGGCAGGGGAAGGGAGGGAAGGGAGAGACAGGAGGCCTCGGTTACAGCAGGGGCAGGCAAGGCGCCGGGTTCTTCCCGGGGAGGAGGCGGCGGCGGTGCCGCACCGGAGCGTGCGGTGGAAGTTTAGCGGTTCCTTAGAGCATCCCAACTTCAGCGGCGCCCATGCTTCTGCCTGCCTGGAAAAAGACTCATAGAATCCTTACAGAATACTCATAGCATCCTCATAGAATCATCACAGAATCATCCTAGAATCAGAGAACCGTCATAGAATCCTTATAGGATCCTAGAATCATCATAGGGTCCTCACAGAATCATCGAATTATCATAGAATTTTCATAGAATCCTCACAGAATCATAGAATGGTTTGGGTTGGAAAGGACCTTAAAGACCATCCAGTTCTACAACGCCCTGCCAGAGCAGATAGAAGAAAATGCCCTGAAAAGCAACACATAAAAAACCAAATTCTCTGCGACCGATACAGAAGGGTCCTCAGTCAGGCTCTGCAGCAAGCCTTAAGTATGTGAACATCCCAAATTGCAGGAGCCAGGGCAAAACTGATAGGGATTGTGTTATCTGGTTTGTGTTGCAGTCTGTTTGCGGGTTAAATTGCTGCTGGATGGCTTCAAGGGAGGTGGAGGAAGGGTTAAAGAATGTTTTTTGTCTCCTAGTTGCCATGAGAGGTCCTTAGAATTCCCTGCAATATCGCAGTGCATAGATAAAAACTTACTTATCGCAAGAGATGCAATTTCCTCCTTCAAAGGAGGCAAGGACTGCCATCCTCCCTTCCGAGCCTCATATTATATATAACCAGTCTGGTTGGTAGCCCTCCTTTTGAGCATCAGGTAATGTCAGACCACTGAGGAGAGCACAGGAGCCAAGGGGTTGGATCAGCGCTGCGGCGGGCAGCTTCTGCTCCTGCCCTTGACTGAGCAGTCTCGGGTGGCACACATGCACACCCACCGCCACCACCATAAGGCAGGCAGGGGTAGGTGAAAAGGTATCTCCACCGTACGGATTTCAGAACATAGGTTCTTTGACAGAAAAGGCACCCCGGGAGGAAATGTGACACCTCAGAGGCCTTATGAAATTGTTCCAGTAAAAATTTAAGTGAGTGATAACATAGAGCACATGCACAAAGTCACCCACAATGAGGGAAGTGTGTACCTGTGCTGAGCAGCTGGCTTAAATACTGCTTCTAGGAAGCAGAATGGTGCCTCACCTGATATTAATAGGTGGGGCATGATAAATAAATTAATATCTGGTATGAAATCCTCCCACACGCACTGTGCAAGGACAATTTTCCCATTTGTTTTAAGGATTTCAGAGTTTTTTCTGTCATCTTCTCCTCTGCTGCATTTTTCTCATTCATTTTTTTCAGTGTTGCAGAGCTGAGTGGTAAAATGAAGGACATAAAAGCCCGTTAAGTAAAATAAAACATAAGTTACACTGCTGCACAATGTCTGACCTGGATTTTAGTTTAGGCTGAGAACCACACAGGGAAAAGTGTTGGGCTTCTAAGCAGGCCTCATCAGGTGTAACCCTGCACTGCCTCTGCTCCAGAGTTAAGGCAAACTAATGGTGGCTGTCCTGCAGAGCACCTGAGATGCTGCTTTCTTCAAGGGCAGCTGTAACGGCTTCAGAGGAGGTGAATGGCTTGAGGCAGGTGACAGTCTGGTTCTTTGGAGTCTCCTCTATGCAATATTGCCCTTACTGTGCAAAATCATCATTGATGCACTTGTTGTGTGACATTTCCTCCTGTGCAGAGAATGGAGCCAGGCTCTGTGCACCAGGGGAGACCCCGTGTTGATGGGGCTTACTGCTAGACATCACCAGGGACTGGACTGTGGGGTACATTTCTACCTTGGGCAGGTGTCTGCAGCGATTTCCTGGGTGCCTCATACCTGGCATCCTTCAGAATCAGGTAAAAAGATATGCCTTAACCTTTATTTTCTAAACACTGATTTATTCTGTTTTGGGTTTGTTCCTCTTTGCTTTGCTTCTTCCTTATTCCTGACAACTTTGTTGGAACTCATGGTATATTTTTAGCAACCGCGTCGGTAGTTTTCTATGTGGGTGGCTTATGGAATTAATCTGGGTAATATTTGTAAATTGCACCTCGCCACCGCTGCTGCTGCTGCTGCTGGAGCTCGGCGCAGGCAGGGACCTGCCTGTGCGCCATCCTTGTCACACAAGGGGCTGGGAAGCCTGGAACTCTTAACTCTGGGCACATCATGGCTCAGAACCTGTTTATGCCAGGAGCAGACCAGCCCTGCTAGATTTTGAATGCGTCCTCAAATCTCATTAAAGTGCACAAAACTTGCTCATCTGGGAGGCACACCAGTGAGGCAGAGTAAAGGTCTTTACCCTAAAGTTCGTGCAGGGAGATGATAACTCAGAGTTGCTTCCTGTTTATGAAGTAATAACCAGAACTTCAGCTAAGTCAATGCTGGGACCAAAAGCGTAAGTTTTTATTAGCTCAGGATATGGCTATAGCCAAGATAACAGGAACCCCCCTCCAGTTATAATTATTGTTCTTATCATGCTGCCGCATGTAGCGATTAAATGGATTTGAGATGTAATGGGGGAAAAATGCTATTTTATTTTCGGAAGCAGAAATAGTGCTGTCAGGACCAGGGACCAGGGTGACCAGAGAAACTAAATGCTTGGACAAAGAGGCAAGCACAGTTACTTGCCACTGTCATTGGCTCTTGTTCTCTGTGCGGCATGTTCCTCAGCAATGCAGCTGTAATAGGGTGGGGAAAACCCTCTTGGCTTCAGCTGGACACCTCAACTGGTCTGGAAAATGAATTTATTTTCATTTTCCCATGCCTCTTTTTCCCCATTTACCCAGTGGCTGCTATTTACTGCCCACTTTCGCATGATGCTTTGAAACCACTGGATGCATATCTGTGCAGACTAGGTAAGAGCCAGCTATGTACCCTGATCGGTGTAGGTCTTCTACTGACAGGGAACAGTGCAGAGCCCTCCTTGATGCCTGTGAGGGTTTTGAATTGGTATCAGCCCCTGGAAATTAGACCGTTTATTCAGAGGCAGATAACGAACATGGGTATCTAAATGCGTAAGCCTCAGTTGTGGCCACAGCACGGCAATGATGTGTAAAGTATGTGGATATTTGATCAGGAGGGAATTTATGGGAAGTCAAATCATGGAAGGCTTGGTGACCTGGGCATGGAGGTTAATCCCTGTCCTGGTTTGTGGGCCTCACCGAGTGGGTTCCAGTTGATGGTGTTAGAACAGTCCTGCCAGATGGTGAGGTCAACAGCAAGTTCAGCCACCTTCTGCTCGGACTGAGCTGAGACATCAGTATGAGGCAGATTAGACCAGTTAGGTGCAGATGTTGAGGCAACTGGGATAGTGTGTACCTTTAGGCAAGACTCCCGAGAAGGGGAGTTTGCAAAGGCATTCAGTGGTTTACTGACAGTTATTATGGTGTCCCCATTCCTGTATCTGTAAAGGTTGGATAGGCTGAGACTGGATATTTTTGAAAGTTCCACCCTTTTCCTCTCTGTTCCCAATTTAAGAAGATATTTTGAGGTCTGTGCCTAAATTTAAGCTCACAGGCAGTGCTGCTGACTTCATTAGAATTGTTTATGTCTTTAAAGCTGGCCACACGCTGAAGTACCTTTCTGACTCATGGCCTCTATAGCTTAATCAGTTCATTTATAAAAATGAGGTTGTTTCCTCGCCCTTACTAGGAAATCTCTGCCCTCTGAATGTGAAATATTATTTATAAGGCTTTTTCTTGCTTTTGGAAGGTTAACTGGTGGGTAACAAGAAGTGAGAATGAAATGCTATTTAGAGAAGAGGTTGTTTCTTCAGCTATTTACATACCCTACCGTGGACCTAGGTGTTTAACAGGAGGCCTTCTCTTTTGACAATATTCCCTTTAGCAGTACAGAGTTCAGCTTGTGTTTTGAAAATAAACCCAGGTGATAATTTCACTCCAGATAGGGCATTTATCAATTTGTCTGTTTGTGGTGGGAGGAGAGTAAGAGGCACGTTACTGCTTCCACCTGTTTATAGCACAGAGAGCAACTCTGAATCCTCCTTCATTTGGCCACATCAGGAGCTAAGATCCTTCCTCTGGAAAGCACAAGTGCATGTATTTTGAGACTGTTTTTGAGTTCAGATGTCCTTCTGAGTTGGATAATTTCTGTGGTAGAAATCATTCTTCTAAGACTTCCCTATGCAGGTGAATGGAGGAGCAGCTCCTATCTCCACAGGCTGGCAAGGGCATTGCCATGTCCCAAAACACCTTGGAGAGTCTAGAGTCAGAAAAGAACTAAAAATACATGCTATTAGAATTTATTTATTTAATGGAAACAATATACAGTGCTGTATATGTTCAAGGTGCTGTATAGAGTGGCTGTCTAATTAAGCCACTGGCAGAGTGATGCCAAAGAACAGTCTTACACTTGTTTGCAGAGGATATGCAACATAGCCAACGAGAGCCACGTGTCCTTGAACCACTCGAGCTGTTCTTGGGTTCAATCCTGATTTTAGGCGTCATAGTGTAGATCATCAACAGTGCTGCTGAAACCCAGTTAGCAATGTGGAGAGGAAGCACTATCTCCATGCGGTGAGCCTTAGCCCATTTGTGTTGCATTCTAGAGCAAAATTATGGTGGGTGAAGGATGCCATAGTTTGCTGCCTTGGTTTTCTTCAGCAGTTGCTGCTGAATAAGACATTTGCTTGGAGAAGTTGAAGCTTGCTCTTTATTTACACCTCATTCTCTGTTCTGCTCACTGTCCAGGGCCTGTGCTAACATCTTTCTCTGAAGGATGAAGTGAGATCAATTGCTTACAGTTCCTACCCTGAAAAGCAGGAAAGGTGACCCTGCAAGGCAGTGGTATTTGCCAAAGATACTTGGGAAACTCAGAAGGGCAGCTGTCTTTTCTGTTCATTATAACCTTTAATCCTTAAAGGCATTAGGAAGACTTGGAACAATGGTGTTACACAGCGATATCCTGCAGATTAAGGTGTCCTGTGGTTCTGAATGCTGGCAGGTTTGTCTTGGTCTGTGGGCTATGCTGAAATGCCAGAAAAACTTCCCTCTCACCAAAGTCGTTGAAATCATAGGAAGTGGGCATAGGAAATACTTCAGAAAGTTTTTTGAAAGCAAGGTGTGTTTACTCAGCACATTCCCTAACAGGCTTGTCGAACATATTCCACATTTATGGGACGTCCACAGGACGCCCAGGCTGTTATCATGCCCTTTGCTAGCTTTGTCACTGAAAATGACTTTACTTCCTCTGTAACTCTGCTCTGCTTTGCGTGCTATGATCCCTTATCCTATTGACAATGAGAGTGGAAAAGCGTTCCTTCCTCTTTGTCATGTCTCTCCTTTACTTTGTGTTCCTTGGGCTAAATCCTGCCTCAAACACATCCTTCATCTGTTTGTCCCATGTCTTGTTTCAGCTAGTCCACCTCTGTCTTGAATGACACTACTAGAGCACAGTTCTGTACTCGAGGTCCTGTGCTGGCCAAGCAGAGCATATGTATTTCTTAGGCTTACAGGCAGTGCTCCTGTTTGTTTTAACTTTTGCACCATGACGTTGTTGAACATCATTCATCTGTTTTTATCTTGCGATGGGCTATGGCTCCCAGATCCTGTCTAAGAGGTCTGATGACTCGTGAGCTATTTTCTATCCTGTATGTTTGGACCTACCCCTTCCTACCTAAGAATACAGTTTTTGTATTTATTCTGTTTGAATTTCATCCTGTACCTTTCAATTTGTCAGGACTGTTTTGAATTCTAACCTCATTCCTCTGACTTTGCAGTCCCTTCCTGCTTGGTGTCACCTGTCAATTAAAAAAAAAAGGTCAAGCTCTGTTTTTTCACCAAGACCAGTTTTGTTTTCCACTCCACAGTCCCAAATAGAAAGCACAGAAGAGAAGAAATTGTTTCATAAAAAATAGGAACAGAAGCTTTCCCCCAAAATATAAAATAAGTTGATAAGAACCACAAAGCACTTGGCATTGTTTTCACGCCTCCTATTCTTTTACTCTTCTTTGGTGCTTTTTAAGCATTCCTAAGAACAGTTGTGTTTGCTGTAGTAGCGCCAGTGCCAAACAAAAGCAGGACCTTAATGCGCTAGGCATGACATTGCTGTGAAGGGGTAGATAGTTCCCACCCTGAAGGATTTGCATTTTATATAGACACAGACATGGGAGGGTGGATAATACAGACAGACTAGGCTCTTTGGAGAGAGGAAATCACAATGTGTGCATTTTCCTAAACTTTTGTGATAAGGGTTCATTTGAGGAGGGGAAGAGTGGGCTGGAGGGAGAGAAGTAGTAAAGAAATAGGTCAGGAACAAGAGGGAAGAGGATGAAAGAGACAGATGGGGAAGAAAGATGAGGACAAGTGACTAACAGGAGAGAGGGGGGTGATCCCTGAGAAGTACAGGGGCTGAGGCTGTTGTAATCAAGGCCAGCAGGAACAGAAAGTTGGATGAATTGCTGAAGATCCCAGCTTCGACTGTTTTTACAACTGCCCTTACTGTCTTTGGTCTCTCCCAGGATTTTTCCCTGCTGTTGTCTCTAACATCTTTGGAAAAGAAGGTGGGCGAGGACAGGAAATAACCACCTACATCCTAATTCTCATAAACGGGATGGAGAGTCTGCCTAGGGATTCCGTGGCTGGAGCTGAGACCGGAGGCAAAACTGATGCTCTAGCATTCCCTTAAGATCTCTGATCCTGCTCTCCATGCTTGGAAAATTCTGATGCAGCAGAGATTAGCCAAAACACCAGCACTTTTCCTTGATCTGAGATCCTTGTGGTTTCCTCCCTAGCTTCCATGACCCTTTCCAAGATGAAGGTGGCTATACAGGCTGAATTCGATCTGCCATCTTCCCTCCATCCTTCTTGACAGAACCTGCAAGCTGACTTTTCCTGCAGCTTGCACATGATGTCTTTAAGGGCACATGTGACTGTTCCACTCTCTGTCCCCATGTCTGCCCTTCTCTCACCATCAGTCCAGATGACCGAACCAGATATGAGCGTGGAGGCACAGTCATCAGCTCATGGGTGAGAGCCACATGTGCATCATGCTGCACACGGATGTACACGGCCCAAAGGCTGGGTGTGTTTCAAGTGCGTCTGAGGCTCAACATACTGTTCTCTGTAGTAGCAGGTCAGGTGTCTCAGTAGTTTTGGCAGCAAGTCTATAAGATTATGGTGTTTCTTTTGGGCGAAGAGAGCAAGAAAACTCAAAAAGCTCTTTTATTGCCTATAGTTTGGGGTCAGGGCGTTTATTTGCTACTGGATGTGATCCAGTGGATTCAGTGCGTCTCTGTTTATTTTTGATTGAAGACTTGACTTTTTTCTCCTAGTTACAGATCGTAAAGGCACATGGGATGGTGCATAGCCAGGAAGCTGCCTAACTATTAGCTGCATTGGTGAGGAGGTGCTACACTAACACTTCTGGAGGGAATGTTACAGCAGACGATGGAGTGGGTTGATGGAGGCCTGGACTCTAGCAGCAAGGCTCAGAAAATATTCAGTCCTAGAAAACGTGTATAGCATTTCAGAGAAAGTTTGAGTTTTTAGGAAGGTCCTTTAGCTTTCCCAGAATATTTTTACTTGCAGGCAAAATTTGTAAGCGTTCTTTATTTTTAAAATGTGGTTTATATTCTGCTCTTGTCTGCAGCAGTGCCAGCACCATTGATGCATTTATCTTCTCCCTGTTAACACTTGCTGTTCCTGGAACATCTCCTGCTCAGCAGCTGTTTGTAGGTGTTTTTTTTTTCTCTCCCATCATCATGTACCTTTCCTTCCTGTTCAAGGTATCCATAAACCCCTCGTAGTGACATCATAGCTGTTTCCATAGCAACAGATTATGATACTAGAACAGAGGATAATATCAAACAGGAGGTGGAAAAGATAAATTATCGTGTTTGTGTATGTCTGAGGGCTTGATTATATTCCTACATCCCTTCCGAGGATGTTGTCTGCTTGGTTTCTCCTCTGTTTATCTCGTGTGTCTTTTAAAGGTTAGGAAAAAGCGAAGGAAAAAAAAAGATCTGGAGGTCAGAACAATATAGATGCATATTTTTTATGGTCTCTGTGTAAACTTGGTAGGCTGAGATTTGTTTTTTTTTACCTCAGTGGTAGCTCTCCTGTGTCTCCTGAGAGTAATCTAGTCTTCAAAAAAACTCAAGAGGCACAGCAGTCCCCTGGAACAGCTTCACTTTTATTTTAATTACAAATTATTCATAGTCGCTAGCAGTTGGGATCTCAAGTTAAGGAGCTCTGTGCTGCAGATTTTCCAGAAGATGGACAAACGTGTCATGGCATTGCCCCTGAGAGCTCACAACCTGTATTTGAGAAAGGATGCGACAGGTGCTCAAATCAGCCAGAGCTGGCACGGGGAGAAGAGGGAGAAGTACCCAAAAGAAGGGTATCAGCAGAAGTACAATCTCTAGACAGTGCTTCAGCCTGCTCAGAGAGTGGTTGTGGCACAGGTGGCCTGAGCCTCACCCTGGTGTTAGCTTTCACGGTGGCCTTCCTGGAAGAGCTGTGCCAGTACTGGATCAGGAGTCTGGTTTGTGACCATATGCATGGTTCTTCTATGGCTTCAAGCTGTTATTCCAACAGGAGCTGATAGCAGCAGGATTGCAGAAGGATGAGTATCCATGTTGCTGCATGCTCACATTGGTAGGAAGGCTATGTGTTTGCTTAAAGCATGATGTTGGAGGTGAAGCATGGCCAGCTAAAATGCATGGTTTTTTTTTTTCTCCTAGGAAGCATTTAGTGTTGACCAATTCCGAATAGTTTGGCAAGGATTTTCAGCAGGTCTCTGTTTTGCCTCTAAACAGCAGTAATTTCTGGCCATCATTTCTGCTTTCCTATTTAGATGACTGACTTCAGAAGCTGGAGAAAAAACTCCAAGAAAACCCTCTTAAATATCCTCGTGACTCTGTGTGTGTGCGCAATCTTTAATCTTCCTCTTGTGGCACAATTTCTGGGAGTTAAGTGGCTGTTGCTGGTCTTTAAAATATGCAGAGTAGGGTTAACTCAAACATGGCAAATCTTTGGCAATGTTCTTGAGCACTTTAACACTGCCAAACAGTGTTGATTCTGTGCTTAGGCTCTCTGGTGGCCTGGGGAGGAGCGCAGGGCAGGAGTCTAAGCGGATCGGTAATCAATAATGTGTCAGCTAGCTCTAGCGATGCAGTGGGGCAGAGGAGTATGGAACAGGGCTCTTGCCATTAAGGTAATTCCATGACATGCCACAGGATGAGTCCTAGATCAGCAGCAGAACAGTGCTGGGGTTTGTTGATGCCCAGCCTCCAGCTCCCAAGACGTCAGTGCATAGGCTGTTGGGCAAAGAGGTTTCGGTCCAGTACCACCAGGATGGAGAAAAGTGGGCAAGTAGGAGGAACTGCACCTGTCACTCAAACTCAGCAATGCTGTTGGGGATCAGAATGCTCGGAAAATATATGAGCACAGAGCACATTGACGGAACTAATAGTTAGATCACCTTCATGGGAGCTTATTGGAAGCCAGTACAGACCACAGAGGACTGGTTGGGTGTGCTTCCTGTGCACAGTGCCAGGACAGCACACTATCCCTAGTTTCTGAACGTGCTTCTGCTGTCAGGCCATGGAATGGGGGCGAGGGAAGGTGGACTGAGGTCCTCTGTAGTGCAAAGAGAGCTCACTGCCTTTTCTCTGAAGCCAGATTAAAACAAAAGGACAAACCCTGGCTACAGATGGTTTGTGTACACAGTGGAGAAGCCCAAGACCTCATAACTCCTCCAAGGCACGTGTCTACAAAGCAGGGGGAGATCACATTTAGTCATGAGCACAAGTATGAATTCCTTCATCTCTTCTAGCACTATCACTGGCACCACCAGAAACCTGCTTTCCCATCAAACTCCCCCTTTACATTCTCTCAACATCAGAATATGTATGTATTTAGCAAGTGGGAATAAGAAACACATTGCAAACCTCATTTTAAAATAGCTGTACCACCTGACAAAGATATGTGAAACCCAGACACGAGCATATCCCATCAATGGTGACAATACTTCTCTTGTGGCGTCATTTTCTCATCGCTTATCTGAGGCTGTGAACACCTGAATAATGAAAACACACCTTTCAAATGCCTGTGCTGCCTGAAAGCACGTGCGAGTCAAAAGGGACAGTAGATGCTGTTATTGAGTTCTGTGTGTGAGAATACAGGTGGAAAGACTTTATCTGTATATATATGTAACGCTTTTCGTGTTTGCAGGCATGTGTAGGAGTGTGCACATGTGTTTACATGTGGCTTCATCCCCTTTGTCTACATAAGGCGATGTGGGCCTGATTCTCCTTAGAGCTGTTACACTGTTCACTCAGCAGATAGCATTTGTACGATAGCTCTTTTCCACTGCGGGGAATGAAGAAGGGAGATTTATTATAAATATAAATTGGGCTTTCTGTGTGTTTGTGAGCTGTCGCAGCCTGTACAAGAGAAAATATAAACAAGGTGAATGCAGGGTGTTTATGTGGAGCAAAACTGACAGCGTATGTGTTGGCAGGAGTGCTGTCTGCAGTCTCTGTGTAAGGGGTTGTGTCGCTGGTGTGAGTGTGGAAGGCTGTAAATCACAGTGTGTTCAGGAGGGGACACTACCACTCTGCCTGTAAAAGGCAGGGAGAGATTTTTGAAGCAATGATGTGACTTCAGGATGAACAAAAGGGTTACTGGAAATCCAAACTTGAGAAAAATAACATCCAAGATGATTTGACTGGGAGTGATCTGTAATCCACATCCACCGGCACGTCTCCATCCTGAGCCAGAACAGCTGCATGGCTGGCATCTCTACCAGTGCCAGGTTTTGGTGGCCCTGCTGGACCAGTTCTTTGGTATCTCTGCAGCTTTGCTAATGTGTTTCGAGTCTGTCCTGCTGTATCCTGTTATTTCAGTCTTGACCAGGTCCTGTGATGTAACTGATGTCTGTATGCAAATGCAATATCTCTTGGAGAACCTGTATCCATTTCATAGAATCATAGAATCATAAGGTTGGGAGAGACCTCTGAGATCATCGAGTCCAACTGTGCCTGTCTCCCTACTAAACCATATCCCTAAGAAACTCATCTACCCGTCTTTTAAACACCTCCAGCGATGGAGACTCCACCACCTCCCTGGGCAATTTAGATGCATGTACCATATGACTGACAAGGTATCTAATATAGGTGAGACTGCCTCAGTAAAGTAGCTGTATCTTTTTCAGCATCCCTGCAGGTAGACGCCTGAGGCCTTGGTTTTGTTCTTGCTCAGCTGTGAACTTGAGATACAGACTGCGAATTCTTCTCTTTAGGACTGGGCTTGGCTGAAAAGTTATTTTGCGTTCCTCCAAAATCATTGCAGTTTCCCAGAGGAGCACTTGAGTCATTATCAATCTCTACATTTCCTCTCAGCCAGGAAGGGTTGAGGGGTTTCAGGAAGAGGATGCTTTACAAGGAGATGTCTGCTTTCCCTTGCTTGCCCTGTCGCAAACAGACACTGAGACTCTTGCCAAAAAGCTGCTGCCTGCAGAAAATAACATGCAAGGGAGGAGGAAGATGGGATATGAGTGAATGGTAGGGCAGGGTTTCAAGTGGGGATGTGTGATGCTTTTGATACCAGGTGCAATGAGACAGATGCTTGCAGCAGCATTGGGGGTGAGTTAGGAATTGGCATCACTGGAGCAAGATGCAGGTCATAGTTTTTTATTTGGATTTCATTGTGTCCCGTCCTCTGTCATTGTAGGGTTTGTGGAGGGGGTGAAGCTTTTACTTTTCTAGTGTATTTTGTGTTCTTTCTGCTGTCCCCAGCAATCTCTTCCCCTCTTCTGCCCCCTCCCCAGCACAGACCTGTTATATTGAGTTGTGCTTAGTTGAAGATGACCAGCTCACCTGAGGTGTTCATGGCTGAGGACATAGCACTCCACATATTGAGAAGATGTTGACTTCCCATGGGAGCTGATTGCTGCGTGTCAGACATCGTGAGCTTTGCGCTGGCGAGCGCAGGGGCTCTGTGGTCACCACTGGGGCTCAAGGTGAGCCTTTACGGGCCGGCAGACACGGCGGGGGGGGAGAAGTGCAGTCACAGTCGCATGGGTAAAACAGTCTGTGGCTTCTGTGAAACGCTTGCTGGAAAGGTAGATATTGAGAGGTCTTTGGCTAACTGAAGCAAGGGAAGCGGGAGCCTCTCCCAATAGTCTCAGCCCTCCTTCCTTGCCCACCGGGGGGAGGGCTGCAGTGGGCAGGTGCTCCCCATCCCCTGCTGGGGGTGGTTGGGAGAATGGACTGTTTGCCATCTGGCCTGCACAGTGGTTGTCCCCTTCTTGTTTGGAGGTGGCAACCCAGCAGCATGCAAGAACTGTGAAATCCAACCCTGTGTTGGGATGGGCTGCACTTAAGCCCCGTGTAAACCCTGATTTGAAGGCTTAGAGGGAAATGAAGTGTGGCACCAAGTGCTGAGACTGAACTTCACCCTTCCTGAGCTGTGACAGCCTGCCAGAAGGGGAACGGAGGAACAGGACAGCCTCTGCCTTCCCAGCAGGGCCAGGAACCTCCAGCCGAACTTCTTGATCCTAACAGAAGCATTGTATTTGGTTGGTATTTAAACTATAAGTGTGATTAGTTGTGGCTGGCGGTTCTGACCTCTGTGGTTTTCACTGGATACCCAAAGAAGTTGTTGCAGTAATGGGCCCTTTCTGCCTGCAGCCCAGCTGGTCTCCATACGTCTAGTTACACGTGTTCATCCCTTCATAGGGATGCGGTTCTGCCCTTCATAACTGCTCTCCCATCTCCCCAGTCTGGTCAGTGCTTCTCTTTGCAGGCAGTGGGCTCAGCTTGTGGCTGGTAGCAGAGAACACCAGACCTGTGCCCGTCTCCTAAAGGCCACATAGCCATTTCAGTGGGTGTCTGTCAGGGGAGCCCACCACTTTCCCTCTTCTGCCTCTGTCACCTCCTCCCCATACTTGCTCTCTGCACAGGGGCCCCATTCATACTTGGAGGGATGCTGGGCTCTCTGTGCCTTAGGAGCGGTTGAGCCATCCAGCATACAGGTAGACACAGGAGGCTGAGGCTTACCATTTCTTCCTTTCTTTTGTGACTGTGCTTCTTCTTTATTCATGTGTAACAACTGCTGTTGCATTTACTTAGAGTCACTTCAGCATTGGATGCTTTCATTTCTTTCAAAGCCTTATCACTGTGTAAAACACAACTGTAGTTTTAGGAAAGCCACAAAGTGTGCCATACTATGCTGGGGCGTGGGATGGGGGATTCAAATAGTTCCTGAAGGTGGCACCCTGCCTCGTGCCTGCTTTATTGCTGGGAAGCACATATATGCACCTATGTGCCCATATGGACCCGTTTGCAGAGGTCCCTGAGAGCATCCTGTGGCATCCTGCCCACCGTCCTGCCATAGTCAGGTCCATGGGACTTTGACCAGTACGCTGGAGAAAGGATCACTGGTGTTTTTCAAACTTTACAAGAAAACAGATGGTTTATAAACCAAGGTAGAGATTGTAGCACATGCTAGAGGCTGGAAGGTAACTAAATCCTAGGTCTCATTTGCACAAGAACATTTGGTTCCAGTCCTAAGGGCATTTTGTCTTCCCCTGTCTATACCTTCATTCCTTCAAAACACCACAAACGTGGCCAGGGTTGGAGGGCTTTTAAATTATTTTTGGCAAAGAGGAGATAAGGAGGATTCTGGATGCTCCATGGGATAGGAATCCGTGGGTGTTTGTCATTTACACACTATCAGAGGGCAACACTGAAGAGACTGGATGCACCAGAAAAGCAGTAATGGTATTTTCAGCCTCTTACTTGTAGGTCTGCTGCACATGTCAGACCTCTCAGCTTTCTTCTGGCCCAGCATATGAGACCCCACATACTGGGTCATGTTTCAGGCATGAACCTTATGTGTAGGGTCATGTGGTGGATAAATATCCTGTCATGTGGAGGGCAATGGGCTCTGTATGAAAGGTTGCTGCAGGAGTGAGAGGTGATGCTGACCAGTTAGGCTCCTTCCAGGACAAAAACCTGCAAGATACCCCTGCCTCTCTGAAGAGGCTGTTTGTTTTGCAGCAGAGTCTGTGAAACAAACAATAGGCCTTGATTTGTTCCCTGAAGATATGGGAGGTACAGACCTATGCAAAAGCTTGTGAGGACGCAGGCATGGCAGTGATTCTTAGGTTCACTGGAGGTCAAAAGTGATGGCGTATTTAATATCATTGTACCCATAGTAAAGGCTTTGTTCACATTTAGCGGCTGCTTACAAGATCTCAAAATCGTTACAAATACTGACAAACCAGCTAAGACAGCCTGCAGGGCAGGAACGGGACTGTGCTGCCCTGCTGTGGCTCCTTCCAGGAGGCAGGAGGAACATGCTGGCAAGGGTACATAGTGGGAGCTCTGCACTGACGGGTCGTGCTGGGTGCGCTTAGTGCTTTGTTTCCAGAGCTGACAATTCAGAGTCTTTGACCTGCACCAGCACTCTAGGAGAAAGAAACCAAAGAGCTGGAAGCTTGTCCACGCAGAGACTAGGTGCTGAAGGATTCCCACCACAGCTGTCCCGTTACTGTCTTTCTAGGAGAGCGAGAGGTTTGTGTTCTCTCCTGCCTTTTACCCAGAAGGGATGCATATGTGCTCGGGGACTTCCTGCAATGCTCTCTTGCTGTGCTGACAGGTTTCATGACACTACTTTTAGCACCTGAGCATAGGTGTGAAAAGGGAGGAGGAGGAGAAGGAGGTGGAGGTGGTGGTGGTGGTGATGTGAGTTAATACGAGACCCAGTGGGAAGCAGCAGCAGGCAGAATTATTTCAGCGGATTGAGCCAAAACTTTCTCTCTCTCTCCCTCTCTCTCTCTCTCTCTCTCATTAAATTACAACTAATGCAAGTAGCATTGTGAAGGAGGAATTTGGGGACTGTTGTTCATCATCCAATCGCTTGTAACGAATGTGCTGCTCAGTGCCATAGCCCATAGCCTAGCTGAGGAGTAATTCACTTGGTATTTGCAGGCATGACATGCATGCTATAAGAATTCCACTGTTAGCATTATTCCAGCATTAGCAAGGGGATACAAAAATAAATGATGAGCTATTGTTTTTCATGATTAAGTCCAGGCTTTTCACTCCTCTGTCTTCTTCCCTTCCTCCATCTGTCAAAGGAGAGGCCTCTCCATTCCTTTCACTTTCGGAGCTGGCAGGTTGTGCCATCCTCATCCCAAGTCCCCATCCCCCTTCCAGACCAGCACCCTTACACTGCTCTCTCTGCCTGTCTCCTCCTGGGTCTGGAAACCAGCAACGGCAGTCCTTTAAATGTAGTAGGATATCACCGCAGAATGATACAGTGTTAGAGGGGACCTCAGCATTTTGTTATGAGTCTACAAAGCCATTTTGCATTCACCATCCCTCAAGAGGACCAAGCCCTGCTCTTCATGGTTGCACAGGCAAGCTCAGAGTTCAGTGGTGGGTCAGCAATTTGGAACCTTGAGGTCATCCACAAGTCTTAAGTGACTCAAGAAAAAAAGGAGAAGAGGAGAAACTGTTGAGACAGCTGTCAGTCTGGTTGTGCAGGAGCAGAGCTGAACAGCTTGTGCCTGAGTGCAGCAGTGGCCAGTGCTTAGAAGTCCACAGAAGTCCACAGGGTGAACAAGGGGGATCTGCAACCAATGGTTTTGAGTGTCATCCTTGTCTATTCCAGTGGGCTTTCCTGTGTTTCCTGCAGAGCTTTGTAAATGTGAAGGAGTAAAACATTACAGATGAATGAAGTTCTTCGTTATTATTTATCCTCAATTTCTGCCATAGGCAACAAAAGAAAAAAACGTAACAGTTTCAGACATGACTCCTCTTTCTGGGATCATCAGTTCATGGGGCTGGTTAAGCTGGCACGCAAACACCCACCTGCACAAAATAAAAGACTTCTCTTGAAAACTAGGGTTAAATATCCCCATGGAATCCCTGGACTGAGTCAGTACCAGTGCTATAAAGGATTCCCGCACTCTTAATCTTATTCTTAATCAACTAACGCAGGCAGTCTTTCATGTCATTGAGTTGCTGCTCACTCCAGTGGCCCCAGCCCATGTTGGCTGTTCAGAAGAAGGCCTGGCTGAGCTGAAGGCAGATGGCAGGGCAGGAGCTTGTGTTGATCCTGCTACTATTAACTCTACTACTCCTCTGCACAGCAAGCTGCTCCCTTTGAACATCAGCAGAACCATTTTTAAAAGCCCTGCGGCCCAGCCTTATGTGACAGAATAGCTCATTTTGTCAAGGAAAAGATACCTTGACAAACTTTTGAGTGTGAGCTGTCAGGGTAACCTCAAGACTTTGGAAAAAGCAGCCATAGGCTCTGAGAAAAGAGCAGAAGCCAGCTGCAGGTGTCACGTTCCCACCTGAGAAGGGACATGTGAAAGCCGTTACTTCCCCCCCCGCCTCATGTTCTGTATTCGTTCTCTCACAGGAGCAGCGTGTGCAGTGGAGTGTTCTATGATGTTGCTTTGTACGTAATCATAGTTATGAAATCCAAAGCTGCTGGGTCACCGTACATGTCCCGTGCCACGCTGCCAGCATACCTCAGCACACAGTGACCTGCTGTACATTGTGTTTATCATGGTGTAACCTTAACACACAGGCCTCCTAAAATATCTCAGGCTGGGTATCTTCCTCTCTCTCACCACCTGCACTCGCTGACATGCATGCACACAGATGTGTGCAGCTCTTACCCATTCACTTCAGTGTAGTTGCAAAGTCCCACCGTCTCAGAAACAGGGAGGCCATGTCCCTCTGCCTGAGCTCTTCCATGCAGCCCTCTTACAGCCCTTGTGGTGATTGCCAAGGTCCTCTCCTCTTAGAAGCCATGTTTGCACTCTGTTCTTCTTGGATTTTGCAATATGCATAAATGGGGTGGTGGTGACACTGGGTGTGAAGCCATCAACTTATATTTACTTGTGATCTTAGAAAGCGATTTTGGTTCAGACCTCAAAGGGCAAGCTGCTGTGTTATTTAAAATTATATTACCAGCAGAAGTATATGACCTCATGATATGAAAACAGCAGGAGGAGATTAGCAAAGAAGTAAGCACAAATGTCCATGAGAAAAAAAGAAAAATCTTATTAGAAGAGTCAGTTGTCTGCGTAAGAGAAGGCTGGGGGAATGACTAATTTGCTGGTTCTGTTATATCTACAATTTGATTCAGTTGTTCCTTCTTTGATTCAGGCCCACTCCTTCGCTTTCTGTACCCCCTACCTCGCCTTGGCTTTTTCTGCCTTTTAGGAGAGTAGGCGAGGGAGGGTGGAAGGGCCCAGTGAGGAAGGAGTTAAAGGAATGCTCAGTGGGGATTATAAAACAGCCAGGCACTTGGAAACAGTTAAGAAGAGAGAAACAGATCTGCCAGGAGGGAGTGTGGCACTGGAGCCGGTGCTTTAATTTCATGCCTCCCTACACAGCGATGCAGAAGGCTCTCCTACAATGGGGACGGAGGTAACAGCGGCGAGAGCGGGGCTGGTGCCGGGGTGGGGGTGACAAGGTCAAACAGAGAACAGATTTCTCTGGCACCAGGTTGGCAAGCCTTCCCGCTGATCCTTACTGATGTGCTCTGCTATGGATGTGGGTCATTTCCATTAAGGGTGGCAGGAGTTAGCATCTACTATCTTCAGGGCAAGGCATCCTCTTTGCATGTTGGACATAGGGGAGAGTGGTCTGTGCACTCTTGGCATCACCTTAGAAAGGTGAATGCAACTTCACTGTCTGCTTGAGCATGGTGTCGTAAGCGAGGTGTGGGCAAGTCTGTGGGTATGCCTATGTGAGTTGCATGCAAGGTCCCCCGTGAACGTGGCTGTGGGTAGACATCTTGTGCAAGCCCACCTGGCCAGGAGGAGCCTTCAGTCATGCTCGGATGAGGTGGCCTTGAGTCACGAGGAGCTGTGTTTTTACTCACCTTGCATCCGTGCCTCAGAAGCCCAGCTGAGACTTTCTGTGTGCTGTGTTAGGTGTCAGGTGCCTCAACAAAGGCAGGAACTCTCAAAGGCTAACACAGGCACCTGAAGGCAATGTGACCCAACAGACCAGCTTACTGACAGGGCCATGAAGAGAAGCCAGGTTGCTTCAGGCTTCCTCCATTGTGTTATCCACATGCTCATGCTTGGGACAGTAGCTAACCACTTCCACGTTTGAGGGAAACTGCTAGTGTGACGGTGAGTTAAGAAGTGACCTGAATGCAGACCTTGCTACCTCCTCCTGGCTCTTCAGCACTGTGCTTAAAAAATTGTGGTGTTTGCAGCCTTGTGGCAGCAGGAACGTACGTGGCAGTGACCACAAGGGAGTATTGCATGTGTGCAATGTGGAGACTCGCTTCTCTTGGGGAAAGAAACAGATGCAACTGTTGGAACCAAAGGGTGTGGAGAGAAGGGCTAGTGACTCCACAAGCGTCAGGGTCTTGCAGAGGAAATAGCAGAAGCTTGCTGACTAATGCCAATAATGTTTAAGGAGTAAATGAGAAATGCAAAGGGAAAACTCTCTGTTTCTGAATTTGGAAGGGGAAAAAAAAGAGAAAAAAAAGGGAAGATGTACGAAGTTACTAATCCGCTCCCAAAGTCTTTGACCTATATCTCCCTCCTTTCCCTGGAGCCATTCTTGAAATGAAAAATTAATAGAGAACAACCAGGTTTTACCTCCAGGGCACCCTTTCAGGCTGCCACGTACTGCAGGCTGAGACCAGCAGGTAGGACTTCGGTGTCCCTCAGCACAATTCAGGAAATGGAGTGGTCTCAGTCCAGGGTGCTGTGAGGACATCCATAGAGACTGAAAGCGAGAAGGTAATCTCCTCTCTGCGAAGGACGGTCTCTGGCTTCAGAAGGTTGGGAAAGGGATGTTGAGCTGACACGCTAGGTTAAAGTAGATCAGTAAAGAAGGCTAGTCCTTGAAGTTACACTGACTTTATCAAGGGAAATGGAGGTGAGAAGGAAAAAAAGAAGTATATCAGATTAGCCCTCTGAGGGCCAAGTTCTTCGTGTCTACAGAATATTCCTCCCCCTCTTCCCATTTTTATTTTTTAATGAGGAAAGAGAATCCTTATTTAAGAAGCTAAAACCTACAGTTGTGGGTCAGGAGGTTTAATTTCCCAGTTCTGCTGCTGTCTTGCTCTTTAAGCTTGAGCAAGTCACTTCACTTTCTTCTGTCTCCATCTTTGTCTCTATAGAATGTGGTTTGTGATACTCTTTGAAAAGCATTTTCAAACCTGTAGAAGAAAGGAAGGGCTACATTTTCCAAGGTGACCAGGCCTGGGCCATCTCAATGACAACTGTATGCAGTGCAGGAAGAGAAAGGCTGATGCTAGGGGGTTTCTGCCTGCACTGGAATAGACTCTGCAACCACACAATTGCCCACGGCCATGGAGTGGTCTACGCTGTGAGAAGGGATGCTGTCATTTGCCATGGCAGCAAAGTTAAGAGTGGGCTCGCTTTGAGGGGATTTGAGCATATGTGAAAACTGGTTCTTTTCCCATCTCCTCATGTTGGATCACCTCAACTTAAGCTGCCCAAGATGACTAGCCATATTTAATGTATAGATCTGGATGTATCATGTTGTCTTTGTTGCTTAGCTGCTTAAATATTTGCAAAATAAATCAATTACTGCTCTCTTTTGTGATAAATATACTCCATAACCCTGAAGAGTCAGAAGCTGAGGCGCCTGGACTGCCTTTGCATGGACTTTTGCCTCTCCAACAGTAGGATGCCTCATGCAGCTTGAGAAACTAGGTTATATAGCAGCTTTAATGGGGCTTTTTCCAGACACTGATTGACCTGATTCCTCGGACCAGCTGTTTTATTTATTAAGCAAAATAAGAGAAAAAAAAATCATCTCCTACATAAATTTGATTCATTGTGGAGAACATTTAAACATTTTTTTCTTTTTTTTCATAAATTGTTGTGGAGCTCTTACTTCATATTGATTTTGGAGATAATAATTTATACACTAGAAATGAGGAAGATTTGACTCTTCATCTAATCCTGTTTCTAGAGAGAGATTTACTTAATATGCAGTGTAATTTGTTTAATGTGCAACTTTGTATGTAGAATGTACCCAGATCCAGTTGAAACAGTGGGTATAATAAAAGAGAGCACTCTAGTGCAGTGCTGTAAATCCATCTGTAATTAAAAATACTAAATTAGTCAATGTTAGTGCAGTCAGGAGACAGCACTAGCTGAAAACCAGAGAGTTTTAAGTGTGGGACACAGAAACTGGGTCTCTGTTCACCTCTGTGTGTGTGTGATATGTGTTTAGGGGAAGGACAATTTATATCATTCACCAGGAATACAGCTTGGGTGGCAAAGAGGAATCATCAGGAGTTAATCCAGGGTTGTCTGTGCATATTCTCAAGGTGATGGAGGAATCAGTTCTCCTGCCGATTATCATATTGTTTCATTCTGCTTCCCTCTGAGTCCTGTGCATGCTTGGTGGACAGTGGCAATGTTGGATTTTACGTTTCTACAGAAGTGTCTCTGCAAATAATTTATTCCTCTGTGGAAGGCTAGCACCATGGATTGGTTGATTTTTATATCTCCCCTCCACCGCTTCCTCCGTCTGTCTTTTTGTCTGTCTTTCTTTCCTGGTGCTGACACAGATAAATCACTGTCTGGAATTTTCAGATGGGTCCTTGTTTAGGATTTTGTGAATCACCCTGTATAGAAACAGGGAAAGGATCTGTTTATAGCAATGTAAGAGTCACTACCTCTGAATACTGTCAATCTGTCCTATATCCAGCTTATGACCAGTGCTGCATGCTGGTGACCAGGCAGGGTTCGTGAAAAGTCACTTTTTAGAACCAAGTAACAAGAGTTTGTTGTGCATTAAGATTAAAAATAAACGAACCTTGTTTATTGGAACAGAACCAGGATATGAAATAAAGCTTTAGTTACAGTTTGCATTTAAGTTTGACATGATTCTGTTAGCATAACATCTGGCTTGTGTGGTTTCTTCAACAGCTGGATAATGAAATCCATGAGAAAGAAAAGTGTATGTCATGGCAACAACCTGCTGTTGAGGCTGTCCAATAGCTTCCCTGTTATCAGCTCGTCTTTTTGGTTGTTCACAAATTCACCAAACTTAAACTCTCTGGGCTAAAATTTCTATCCCAGCTACCTGCCTCATCACGTGTATTTAGAAAACAGCTCTATTATACCTTTATTGAAGTTCTTAATAAATGTGAAGTATAAACAATGTTCAAATAAATGAGAAATCAACCCTCAGCTTAACAACCCAGTAAAATTTGCATGATATGTAAGATGTATATATGTCAGAGATATCAATGTCGCTGTCTTCAATAACAGCCCAAACCTGGTCAGGTTTGAAGCCTTATAAGAAATGGTTGTCCTCACATCCTCAACAGACAAAACATATCTCCAAAGAATTCAGACCAAAGAGTTTTAATTGGGCACTTAAAATTAGTGGAAGCATCTCATAATAATCTCTTTGTGCCTCAGTTCCCTGCCCATGACGTATGGATAATACAGTGTGTTATTTTATGAGGGCATTGTGAAAATACATTCCTTTATGTTTGTGAAACATTCAGTTACTGTAGTGATGTGACCTGTAGGAAAGCCCATGAGTAAATTACTAATTCTGTCTGCAGAGCAGAGTGTGGCTGGTACCTGGTAAACAAGGCTTGGGGCCACACCTCGAACAGTGAGGGGAAGACAAAATAGTGACTAGTTGGCTCGCTAGGTGAGCACCGTGTATCCTGCTGTAGTGGGTGAGGCCAAGGTCCTGTAGAAAAATAGCCTGTGATTATGTGATTAACAGCTCTACCACTGTACATAGGGAAGAAAGGGCACTGAGGGAAGGTTGCACAGGCAATTCTAAAGCTGAAGTTTCCAAAGGCTTGCATTCTTAATTTGCAGCTTTAAATAGTCTTGCTTTCTCCTTTTTCTGTTTTCTGTGTAGTTGTCTTATCAAGCAGAGTGGGCATGAGGAATAATAAATAGCTGTTGCCCCTGGAAGATGAGACAGGGAAATCCTTGGCAACAATGCCACAAACTAACAGACTCGCAAGTTATTTTAAAGAAGGACAAGATCATCCCATTGCTTTTTGCTATATGTGTCTTATGGTAAGGTGTTTCCTGGTTTTACCCTCGGTAGTCACAATTGTGGTCACTCCCACTCCCGAGTCCTACCCTATGGAAATCCTAACTGGTACACACACAGGACTATCATATTTAAGCTTGGGAAAATGATCCAGCCCTGACTCACAGGCAGAATCACCCCCAAATTCCTCTGCATTTATTCACTTTCTTATATTTTGCTTTGCTACCCATATATGTTTCCTCAGGTAGTAGGAAGTAGCTCTGCCTGCAGCCCAGTTGCTCGTTCAGAGTTGTATGTGGGCAACAGAAGGGGAGGAGGAGGCTCTGGCTGAAGGTTTGAAGTAGAAATCGTGATCATGCCACAAATGAGCAAGCTACTGGGTGGCTGGGATGCACACTTCAGCAGTAGTTTGCCTTGTGTCACAGTAGTATCGGCTGTTTCTTCTGCACTAACTCAGGATGGGAGTGAGCCCGTTGCTTCGATGCTGTGGAGGTGGTGGGAGTGGAGAGCAAAGACTGCCTTGAGCCAGGAGCTATGAGATGCAGGAGAGTTGTACAGATAAGCTGACTTTAAAGGGTTACAGTTCAGCACGGGAACATACTCACTCAGCTGTACAAGTTGAGGGAACTTGCTCATTCTCTGCCTACATTATGAGTCAAACCAGGATGCACATTTTCTGCAAATCCCTAAACCCTAAAGCCCATGCACAAGATGCAGTCTTCTTGATGTGGTTTTCATAATTGATGTTTGGCTATTTCACAGTTGATTTTCCCCATGGAATTTCTCTTAAAAATGCCCTATATTTCTTTTTAATTTTGACTGTGCAAGGTGATGTTTTTTGCAAGCATCATTTTTTGTGAAGCTAGGATGCCATTAGGGTACTTCAGGGAGGGAACTGCTTATCATTTGTGGTGTCCCCTGAGAAGATGATAACTGAAGTCCTACCAATATTTCCCCTTCTTCTGCATGTGAATTTTCATAATAGTTTGTCGAGGCAGACGCTGATTTGCCAGCACTGGGTGGTTATAGCAGTTGTTCAAGCATCAGCAATTGTGTTTCAGCAAAAGGATAGTTTATCTTTCTCCTTTTTTTATTTCTTTTTCTTTTAATAGCAAATGCCTTTCACATTCCCTGCTCATGCCTTTTAACTGGCAGCTTTCAGTGTATAACTCTGAGCTGAGATCATTCAGCCCTGTGAAACACTGGAGAAGAAGCTGGGGTACAGTAGGAGGTCCTGCTCCAGCCGAGGACCCTGTCAGAGAGGAATGAGGGGGCTGCAGTCTCTCAGTCTTGCTTCATGCAGCACGTGCCTGCATGTTGAGGTCAGCCACTGCTGTGGGCATCCTTGGTCACCTCCAGGTTGTACCTACACTCAGCATGGATCACCACCAGTGTGTCATCTCCTGTAACCCTAGTGAGGGAAACAGAGTTGCTGTTGGGCAAGGATTTTGGAAAAAAAAGAGGCTATTAACTCTTCAGCTCCTCTGAAAGACAGCGTCAAGCTGCATAAGCAAAGGGCTCGGTCATGGCCTGCCTGGGAGCCCACTGGGATACATCAGTCTGCTGCCTCCACCTCCAGTGTTTCATACTGAAACTGCTGGGTGCTGACTTTGTCACAGTATGCTGCTTTTTAAATAACCCTTACTAAGGGGTGGAAAGTGTCTAACCCATGAAATGCCTGTGCTTTCCCTCCCACTCACCTCTGTGGAGCTCCTTGGGTGTCACAGCTTGAAGATGTCCTAGGACAGCAGTAGTGAAAATAGTGTCCCCCTCGTAAGATCTGGTACGTGTTAGGACATGGGATGCAGATCCGTTACTCCTTTCTTGACCTCTGAAAATGACCTCATTTTCATTTCTGACCTCATGAAAACCTGCTCTTTGTCCCTTTGCCTGCCAGCCAGCCCCATTCTGATTAGACAGAGCACATAAGGCAGAGTAGATGGGATCACCTTTCTTTCCAAAAAAGAGTATAAGGCCACACCAGCACTTATTCTAATTCATTCCTGCTCCTGGGTGTAATTATAACCTCTGAGTTTCAGTGTAAAGGTGGAAGGAGATGTGATTGAATGGGGTTAAGGTTTTTTTTTTCCAAATTGCATTAATACGTGACTTATATGAAAAACAAGCACCCTCACACAGGAATGCAGGCAGTATTTGCAAGCTGCTGGTGGATTTATGGAGCGTTTGGAAACACACCGTACATAACTTCCTGAGACCTATTTCTTGATACAACAGTGATGTTTGCTTATTCTGGGACAATAATGAGACAAAAAGGTATTAAAAACAAAATTAAAAAAAAAAGGATAGAAAATTTTTATTTCAGGCGCTAATAAGGGCTCCATTTTTTAACATAACAGAAACAAAATGACAAACCTTTCGGCACCTAGCTGGGACTTTGAGAGGTCTGCCTAGAGAAAACCCTATGTATACTTCTTTGAGAAAACTCCATTTATCATATATTTATATATACTTTTCCCCCCCCCTTCTTTTCTGTGAAGGCTGTTTACAGCAAAACGATATCTTTGTTTTCGGACTTCATCTGCTCCCGCTGCTCCTTATCCAGCTGAAGCCACAATACTCCGTCTGTGACATCAGTGTTGGCTGCAGTGACAGTGTGGTATCGCAAAGAGGAGTTTTCACTCCAGGTGGAGAACGTGCAGCAGCAGATGAACTTTGCTCAGAGCAGTAAGCATGTTTGACTGTGCGTATTGCTAGTCATGAAGAAAGGGAAGAGAAAATCCACAAGAAAACCCAGGAGAAGAGAACCCGCAGAACACCTCGGTTGTTATTTTGAGAATATGCAGCTTCTGGGGTGGGTCTGGGTGCTGGAGACTCTGCCTTCCACAGGATCTCTTTTGAAATCAGACCAAATACTTAACTGGTTGAAAAGTGCTTACTTTAAAAAAAAAAGATAGAGTGAGAGTAGTTTAATTCAGATTCAAATATGAGTTGGATCCCTGAACTGTATCCAGAAGTTTTGTGGGTTTTTTCCTTTTTTCCCAACATAAACCCCCCAGTAGAAAACAAGGGAAGATGACCACTGCCCCGATCCTGCTAATGCTTACACATGTGGTTAGCTTTCAATGTGTGAGTTGTCCTGCTGAAGTCAGTCAAGACAATTCAGATGCAGGCACACATGCCTGTAGCATGAAGGTCTAGCCGGCTGCCCTAGAGAACAGTTAAATAAAGAATTTATGGAATATTCTCTAATGCAGACACTGTCTTGATCTGGAGAAGTTGAAGTCTTTGGCTTGAATCCTGCAGAAAAGGCAAACAAACTGGCCTTATGCCTTTCCCCTTTGCTTTTGTCTGATTCATCTGTTGGGTCATAGGCTTGCAGTTGCTGTTTAGAATGGGAGGCATGCCTGAGTGTTTGAAGGACTATGGCTTATGAGGTGACACAGTGAGATCTCTAAAGAGCAGGGAAGAAAGCAGAATGGTGAAATGGTCAGTGTCCCCATTGACTGTATCTAGTGATGCAAGTGAAAAATAGATGTACATCCAAAGTCTAGTTATTAGTAACAGGTTCATTGTTGCAATGGTGTGCCCTTGTGGCCCAAAAAGCATGGATGGAGTAGTCATCTCATCTGCTCTGAAGGCTTCCCCAAAGGGTAAAGGCAGCATGGGAACCCCTCAGATGCACTTGGAGCATAATTTCTGCATACATCAAGGACTCTAGGAGAACCTCGAGCAGGAAAAGGCATTGCTGTTTTTCCAATATAACTTCCCTGCCAATGTGAGAGGAGTGGCCCTCCAGCTGTCTTAAGTGCACTTGGAGATGAGTTTTCCAAAAGACCCTGAGCAACCTCTGCAGCCACAGCCCTCAGTGACCGACAAGCAGCCTTTGCTACAACTGTTTTCTCACACCTCCAGCATCCCAGGTGTCGGTTTGGTTGGGGTCCAAGTTCCCAGCAAGAAGAGCCTGAGCGTTACTTCTGCTTTCCCGTGTTTCCTTGCTGCAGCCATGCAGAAGCATATCTGAAGTGTCACAGGTCAGGAGGGGATGTATTTTTCAGGCAGGCCCTGTGGCATAATTGTACTGGCAACCTCAGGAGAGTGTCTGTTTACTTACATCGTTCTGTGTTTTGGGATGTCATAGGAATTTTATTTGGTTTGTTTGGTCGTTTGTTTTTTTTTGGTAGGGCTGCACATGCTTTGTTGGTGTTGTGGCAATCCATATGATTCATGTCTTGCACAGTCTGACAAGTTTATTGGAGCTTGCATGTGCTGAGCTGCACACTGCATTTGTTGCACTGCTCATGTTTAGTTCCAGGGCGGCCCATGTGGCCGGTGCTGGGTTGTTAGCAAGTGCCAGGACCCAGAGGGTGTTGTATGTGGGAGGGCCACTCAAGCAAAATCCTTTCATTGGCTTTGGGATGTGGAGAAAACATGAGAACACTCGCTTGGGCTTTATTTCTTAAAACTCCTCCAAAAATAGTGTCTTCCTTGAAGCAGGCAGAGCAGAAAGTAGGAGGGTCAATTTGGAGATCTCCTGATGCTGCAGGGATCCAGTTTCATATTTATTTTCTGTCCTTGCAGACCATGGAATGAGATATTATTTTATTTGACCAGCTCAGAGTCTTTACCACTGAGCCTTTAAAAGACTAGAAGCTCAGTTACACCTGCTTCTGTTTGACGTCTGTCTTCTCTAAGGCTCGAATGTTATACTGGATTCTTGGGTCCTTCATTCACTGATGCTCATCTGTACCTCTCAGCTCTTTCCTTTTTTTTGGTGGGGGCAGTAAAGGGAAAAAAAAGACGGAGGGTGCAGAGGGTGGGGAGCAGAGGCACAGCAAAGGAGATGGATCATGGCCTCATTAAAACCCATGGATGAGCTGGAATGAAAGACCAACACAAAGTGGAAGTGACTTCATTAGTTGGGAAATTTGAGAGCACATTCATGAAAGCCTGTTCAATGCCACCTCACGTGCAGTCCCTCAGTGCCATTTGCTGCTGCTAGGGGCAGGTCAAAGGAGTGTGGTCATGAGCCTCAAGACAGCAGGTTTTCTGGGTAAGCCACAGAGAGACCTGCATGTTGTCCCCATATCTGCTCAACTGCTTTGGAGTTCCCCATGCTTGGCTCGGTGGTAGCTTGTGGCATGAGTTTCACAGGGTGACGGCAAGCTGTGCTGAGATGGGTTTCCCTGAGCAGCTGTGCCCCAGCCCTTGCAAGTCAGTGTTGCTCTTCCATGACAGCACAGGGAGAACCAGCATTTACCCTAGAGATCTACCCATGGTTCATTTTGCTCTAGAGTTACATCTTCTCCCTTCTTTTACTTGTCTCCTTTGTGAATGTATCTGTAACAGTTAATATTAGGCTTTCTGTGGCCCTCAGTGGTTTTGTCAGCTACATCTTGCTTTCTGTTTTTCCCAGTTTTCTGTAAAGGAGGACAGAGATCAAGATGAGCTCTGTGTTGTGGGATCCTGATTTTTGTAGGTGCTGGTGTAAATGAGCGTGTTCTAAACTTCATGCCTGTGACTAATGTTCTTAGGACTGAGGTCCCACTTGGCATTTTAGGCTGTCTAGGTGTATCAGAGATGTCCCTGAAGAGCTGTGCTAATCAACAGCAGGTTTGGGACAGCTGGGCAACCCATCAGGATGAGCATTGTTGGCCTGGTACCTAAATGCAAGTTTGTGATGTGCTGTACAAGTGATGTCTGATGCAAGAGAACTTGCACTGTATCTGCTCACAGCATATCCAACTCCTCAGAACATGTCTAACACTCCCCGCTGTCCTGACTTCACTTGATAAACTTTTGCAATCACCATAAAACCCTGTTAGGTAAAGACGTTTTCTAAGTCCAAAAGCAATTGCCCCACTTCCTTTTATTCTGGAGATAATAGACATAGAAATTAAATACAGACCTGTGTTCTTAAAAGGTCGTAGTTATTTGTTCCTGAGAGAGATTGCATATTGAAACAGGTTTTGTTAAGATTTCTCTAACAAAATGGAATGAATTAGGATTTCGGTTTGTAGAAGTTGGAAAATAGTCCAGAAATTGCCTGTGATCTGGAAGATGGAAATGGCTGTTTCTGAGATAAGGAAATCCCTTTTTCTTGATGTGACTGGTATGGGGAAACTGAATGGAGAAGGGTTTTGTGTCAGATGCAGAACCAGCAACGAGTGCTTGTATTGCCTTGTACTAGTTTCATTTAAGGCCTTCTTCTGTCTGGCTTAAAATAATGCCTTGTATTGGCAGTAGTACTCTCCAGCCCTTGCTGCCTAATGCACGGTTGGTTGCTAGGAGGGCTGCTGTCATCCATGTTTTAGCTGTGGATGTGATGACCAGTTTTGCATCACTTTCCAGGCTTTGGCTGGATGACTCAGCTGGCCCTCTGGTGACTCATTTCAGTCTCCCATGAGTCTAGGAAGGACTAAAGAGGGAAGCACAGCTCTTTTCATATATAAAAAATGACCAAATCCAAGGAATGTGTCCAAAAAGGAGTACTGCAAGCACAGAATGATTTGGCTATTTAGATAGAGTGTGAACTCGCCCCTTCCCACTCAAATTATTTCCTCAGTTCCTGTGCCTATGCTGAATTGCTTCCTTCTTATTCTTCATCCATATGAATATTGGAATGCTCTCTGTGAGGTTTGGGTGCATAAATTCTGATGCAAGTTCACAGGACTTCTGGTACTAAATTCCCCTAGCTGATTTTGGTTTGTTCTTTGGCATTTGCCCCCACTTATCATTTACTAGGATTCTCACTGTTGGTCTACCAACAACCATTGGCCCACCCCAGGCCATGTTGTTTCCCAGTCATTCCTATGTTAGACAAAGCTAAGATGCCTAAAGTTCTCCTGGCTCTTGTGATTGACCACAGGATGTTACTAATTTGTTTTTTCTGGATCTTGTGGAAACAGCAGTGTATTTCCTCCTTGTGAGAAAATCATACAGAGCCTACTTTCCCAGAAACTGTACTTTGCCCGTGACTCAATTTGGTTTTCCTTTTCATCAGTAGTTGAAACCTGTAGGTGTGACTGTGGACAGCTTGGCTGTGATATCACCAGCACATTGATGATTTTGAACTTGTCCCATTGCATCTAGGCTGAATCCTTCAGTTTCCTTGCAGTAGGAAAAGGAAACAGTCGACTGTTCGGGGTTGAAAGGACATGGCTGTAAAACAGCTGTAATAGTGCCAAAAAGGTGTTTATGGAAGAGATGGAGTGGAGTAAGTGCATTGCTACATGTCAGTTCACAAATGCAGGATCATGGATAAGAAGGAGGCCTGACAGCCCCTTTATCTATTCTGTCGTCTGTAACCAGCTATCCTTTCTAATGTGGATTTTTGATGCTGTATGTTTGGCTTGAGCAATTGTGCTGTACCTGTGAGTGTCGCACGCCAATGACTGGTAGCAAAGAGTGAGCAGTCATACACGGCGTGAGGCATGCTCAGGTGCCCGTGTCTCTGCAGAGTGACCTTCAGGGTCTCAAAAGCACCAAGCAGTCTGGAGCAAAGTTATACCAAGGGTTGTCTTTTGCTGTACACCTAACAGAGGCTGTCGCCTGCTTGCTCTTTTTTCATTGAAGAGGAGTGTGTACTCCCAGTCTGGCTGTAGGGCTATTCCTGTCTAGTGCCTGTTTTTGAAGCTTGGTCCCCCCTTCTAGCCTGTCACGGTGGTAGCATGCCTCAGGCATGAAGCCTGCAGAAGGCATTTGTCATGTATCATACTAGATCTCCAGGTTCAGCTTTGCTCCTCTTCTGTCATCCTTTAGTCTAGTCAGCACAAGAAGCACAGCAGCCATGGCATTAAGCACTGTGGAGTTGAGTAAATAACTATGTCAATAAATAATCATATCCTGCACAAAAGAGAAACCTGGGGGAGAGACTGATGGTAGCCAGGGGGTTCTGCTGGTACAGGTGGAGGGGTTTATTGTTTTCTTTCTCTTAATGACTTCCCTTCCTCTGATATCTTTTAGAGCTCTGAAGGGTAGTAGGCAGTTACTGGTGTTCCTGAGCTGCTTCATCACACACAAGGGCCTTATACACTTCTTTCTCAAGTAGATATCCTTTCCTGAACTCCTGGATATTTACTCTTCAAGGCTGTGAAGTTTATCCCCATGCCTAAATCAGGTTTTCTTTCTGTGTTAGCAAGAGCCTCCTGCATCACCTAGGCTGTCCCTCCTTGGACGGACAAGCTGCTTCTCTGCACGCTGATCTGGCCTCTGCCTTATTAGACCTTGCTTGAAAAGAAAGTTGCTGTGAAGGCAAGTGGGAGGTCAGGCATGTACCACCAGCCTCAGCAGCCAGCCAGCAGTGGGCAGGGAGGTGCCCAGAGGCACTTGGGGCAGCATCACTCAATTTCTTTTTTTTTTTTTGGGGTCTTTGGGGTAATTTTCTGGCTGTGGAAGCCCTTGCCTTGTGCCTGAGTACGGCTATGAGTTGCGCGAGACAGAGGTCAGTACCCCTTTAAATATCGCGAAGCAGGTGGTTGGCCCTTCTGAGTCGTTGCGTTCGGGGGTTCCCTAGGTGACGCCCTCACTAACGTTCCACGGCCTCGTGGAGACAGCTGCAACTGCAGTTGCAGCTCCCTCTCATGGCGTTCTACGACCTACTTGCTATTTTGAAGGAGAAGGGATCGAGAGAGACAGTTAAGTGGCACTTTCCTACAGGGGTACTCGTCTCAGGTGCAGCCTGTGAATTGAAGAGGATTTTTTGGGGGGAGAAATGAGTCCAACCACACTCAAACCCTAAACCCTGTGTCTCCCTGATGGCTGTTGGTTTGGGCCAGGTTGCTCCTGAGGTCCCACTGTACCCATCCTGGTCCCACCTCATGGCTCCAGCCCTTTTCATGTCACATATTTCTGGGTTTATAATTTTATAGGGAGCTGTGTTGTTTAGCCTGGAGAAGAGGAGGCTCAGGGGAGACCTTATTGCTCTCTAAAAGTACCGAAAAGGAGGTTGTAGGCAGGCAGGGGTTGGTCTCTTCTCTCAGGCGACCAGTGACAGAACTAGAGGACATGGTCTCAAGCTTCGTCAGGGGAGGTTTAGGCTTGATATTAGGAAAAACTTTTTCACTGAAAGGGTGATTGGCCACTGGAATGCGCTGCCCAGGGAGGTGGTGGAGTCATTGTCACTGGAGGTGTTTAAAAACAGATTGGATGAGGCACTTAGTGCCATGGTTTGAGTGACCAGTGGGTGCTAGTGTTGGGTCATAGGTTGGACTGGATGATCTCAGAGGTCTTTTCCAACCTTGTGATACTGTGATACTTTGGAATGTAAACCAAAAGCCATCAGTGACAGAAAAAAAAAAGGGTTCTGACTGTTTGACCATCACTTTGGGAATGTTTCTTGGCCTGAAGCAATGAGGAAGATAAAGTCTGGAAGACAAGATCAAAAATTTGTGGTCAAGATTTGAGGAACTGCGGGTGTGTGTTTGTGTGTCTGTGGGAGGACAGGTTATTTACAGAATTGTTTTAACTAGTTGAAGGACAGGTTAGGTGGTTGACCTACAATATCTTTTGTCTTAATTTCTGAAAGCACTCCATAGCCCTTGATATATGAGAGTGCTCTAAATTCTGTGTTCTGTCATTCTTATTTGAAAGGGAGATGTTGCTGCAGAAGTGCTGAGATGCAGTAAACCTGGGCTTTGGGAAAGCTGAGAGATCATAAAATCAGTCTATCTCAATTTTCTGCTTTGGCAGAGCCCTGTGCCCAGCTTCCCCACATTTCTCCTTGTAACTTCATCTTCCTTTGCAGCTCAGATCCTTTGTATTTCGTTCAGACCTTACCAGAGGCTTGTGTCTCTCCAACAGGTCTGTATCCTAATGGAAATGAAATTAAGGGAGGGACTTTGAGAACAGGCAGACTGACCTTTTCAGCGCAGCTAGTGCTTGATCTAAGTTTTAGATTTTATAAACAAAGCAAGGGCTGAATGTCATGCAATGGCCTCTTTGCAAATAAAACACTTGTGAAAAAATCCTGTGGGAGTGAGAGGCTCAGCCTGAGACTTCAGCAAGCCTTGCCCATGTCCTGCCTTCACAAATAGGGTTGCTTCTAACGAGTGAGGTATGCGAGGTGCCAGCCATTCCCTGTGGTTTCACCACACTTGTGGGCCAGTTGGAGTCATTGATATTACAAAGCTAATATTTACAGGTGGGAAGTTATCCAGGTGGGGAGACAGCTGTGGTGAAAGAAGCCAAAATGTCCTTTCCACTAGGCATTTGTGGGAAGCCACGAGTGTGCCAGTGCTGTGTTGGTGAAGGGGGCACAGCCAGGGCACCAGAGGGAAATAGTGATTAATTTGGTCACTTTTCCAGAGGCCCTGGCACCCTTTCCAGGGAACTGAGATCACATAGGGCCAGGTAGTATGGCCAGTGAAACCTGGGTTCAGTCCTCTGTTTCCCCTGTAAGATGGGAATACCATTGTAAACCCCTGTTTGGAAGATGGGCACTGAAGTGACCCAGCTGACTAACTTGACCCACACTGCCTGGAAAGCAGAGCCACGCTGACATCCTTCCTTTTATTCAGTTCTGCTTTCGGATTGCAACTCTGTCAGCAAGTGGCAATCAGAGATGGAGCTTGTGGGAACCTAGAAGTATTACAGATCTGTCTGGAGGTTAAACATATGGACCCACACGCATGCTAAACTGGACTGCAAGGCAAACCTTGGCTAGTTTTATATTCACTGCTGAGACTATCTTGTATAGCTCTCCAAAGGGAGCTTTGGGTGCTGTAGAAATGCCATGGTTGCTGTTTGTTCCGCTTTGCCATCATGGAGGACATATGATGGGAGGGAGGAAGGTGGCCAGAACACATATGCTGTTGCCGAACAGTCCTACCTGGCACATTGATCTGAGTAGCTGTTTTTAGGCTTCTGGGCCCCTCTGTGAGAAAACAGGAGGAGGGATTTCTTTGGCAAAGCATTTTGTTAGAGAACCTTCAGTGTCCTCCAAAGATAAAATTTCAAAGCAAGACTTCTGTCAATCCTGCCTGTCTGACTTTGTCTTGTTCTTTTTTTCTCATCTTGTCTCTGACTCCAGAGTAGACTTTCTTCTTCTCCGAGGCCCTTGGGAGTACTGAGTGTTTGGTTGCAAAACTTGTTCCTGATTTCATTGACACCCACTTTCCTAAAATGTCTTTGCACTGAGATTGTGTATAAATTCCTTCACACTGTCATGCAGACTTTGGAGGCTTTCAGGTGCTGCTGCTACCTCTGTCTTTATCATTCATTGCTTCATTTCGCTCTTGGGACTCCAGAAGTTGTGACAGTAGCTGGAGGTTTGGCTCCCTGGTTTGGTGGGACTGTTGCTCAGCGAGGTACATCCGGCAGGGCTATCCATCTGCTTTCTCAAGCTGCTGAGACCTGCATGGGCACAGCAGACTCCCTAGTTTCTTACGTTATGTCTGGAGAGCATTTTGATGTCTTGGTAGAGCGTTTGCAGCATCTTTTCGTGATTTCTGTAGAGGTGACTGTCTTCCTGTCAGCTTTGACAGGTATGCTGAAGGGGGTTTGCTTACTGGAGTCTGGCTTTGTTTTGTCAAGGCTGCAACCCATCAAACATATTAGCTTGCTACCTTCATTTGCTTGCAGCTCTGTGATGCTGAGGTATCCTGGAGAGAAGTTGATTTGCATATTTCAGCTGTGCTGGGTTTTTCCCCTAGGAAGGTCTCTGGGGGCTATCTTCCAGTTCATGGGAGCACAGACTTAACTGCTGGACCTTCTCACAACAAGATCTAGAAATTGGTGTCAGGTCCAGTGACTGCAATATTTTGCTTCATGTGCCTAAAAACAGGAATGTGTCAGAGGAGCCCACAGCTTGTAACTCAGGCTCGTGGGCACCTGAACCCACATCAAAAAGATGAATAAGAATTGCAGTGTTTCTAGATTATAGAAGATATATAACAGTAGGGATTTGTGGCTTTGTAGTGGGTATGGAAGTGTGGAGTTCTGTAGTGGTGAGATGTGAAATTGTGGTCACTGAGCACTGAAGGAAAGGTTTGATATTGGAGGGACCTGACTCCTTTGTTTATAGAGACAAAATTAAATAAAAGACAGAACAGATGGTTCAAAAGGAGATCTGTGGCTGGCGATGCCTTGTATTCACTAATTCTTAAGAGTTTGGTGTTTCAGATGATTAGCATGCTTATTGAAGTGGTTGCCCACAATCCAAATCCAGCTCAGATGACATTGTCAAGTTACCCACCAGATGTGATGAGTGTGGGCAGATTTTTCCAGGCTCCAGTGCAGGGTCTGGCCCAAGGTGGTGCTACCAAATTCAGTCTATGTGGAACTACCGAAAAGGAGGTTGTAGGCAGGCAGGGGTTGGTCTCTTCTCTCAGGCGACCAGTGACAGAACAAGAGGACATGGTCTCAGGCTTCGTGAGGGGGGGTTTAGGCTTGATATTAGGAAAAAAATTTTCACTGAAAGGGTGGTTTGCCACTGGAATGCGCTGCCCAGGGAGGCGGTGGAGTCATCGTCCCTGGAGGACTAGATGATCTCAGAGGTCTTTTCCAACCTTGTGATACTGTGAGCTGAGAAGGCTTTTAGTACTCAGCAGGAAAGTTGCCCTGGCTTTCAGGGGTTAAAAGGGAGAGTGAAGAAGGGAATAAATGTGCTTGGGAGGAGGAGTAGTGAGATAGCAGTACCCTGAGTCACATGCCAAAATAACCTGTTCAGGGCATGATAGGGAACAGCTACCTACATCACACCGTGCCCAAGAGTACCAGCTGAGGTCCTGGTTGCTGACTTTTATCCTATCTATAAAGGAAAGTCATGGTGTGTAGTATGAAATAGTAAGTAGTTTTGCATTGTTGCTATACAAATGCAGGAGAGAGATGTGTAGGAGAACAGTTGAGCTGGCAAGGGGGATGCAGGGTGTGAAGATGACTGTGATCAGAGCTCCCTGGCCATCACACTGTGGTGGGAGATACGCTTCTCAGGTTGGGGAGGGGTGGAAGGATGCTTAGCTGTGGTTAATTGGTTTTATTTATGGCTGTTCTGTGAGTTGGAAAGGCTTGCTTTTTCCTCTGGCCAAGGGATATGGATAAAACATGGCAACTTGGAGCCTGTGAAGCCAGGTCTGGAGCACTGCAGGGGCAGGCTTTGTCACATCTTTAAGAACTGGTGCATGCTACATAAACATTTAGGACACTACTAATGAGAATGAGACAGTCTTACTAGCAGGACAGGAAAAGCAGAGCAGGAAGGCAGGGAGAGTTTCACCTGGAATGAAGGCTCTCTTGACATCTTCTGCTTACCAGGAACAGGAAGAAGCTGATGCTGTTGAGGTCTGAACTCCACTTTGAGGTTGTCTCCAAACATTTGGTAGCATAAGAGAAGGAATTTGCATAGCCTACAGGGACGTAAATTTTAAGGATTTTCCAAGAGCATAGTGATACTGGGAACAATACCTCAAAAGGGGCCACACAGAGGCCACTGTGGAGAATGCTGCGTTTGAGACGTGGCTATTTTGAAGGTGCAATATGTTAGCCATCCCTTGCAGTTCCCCTTTTCATTGCCTTCTCAACCTGGGCGTGCATGTGAGTTTGCAGGCTTCTGCCTCTCTGGGGAGAAGTTGAAGATACTTATTTCAGGATTGTCTTGTGTGCATCATTTATATGCTGAACACATGCCATGTGCTTTCGATGGTATTTTTCAAGCAGACACTGTTGTTCTGGCAGCAGTCAGCAAGCAGCCTCTGGTTACAGTGCACTGGCAGCTCTGCAGGTGCTGCAAAAGGTCTTACTGCCTACTTAATACAGGGCAGGGGCTTGGTCTCTTGCCACTGCAAAGGCCACGCTTATAAATCAGCGCTAAGTGGTAGGAGTAAAGCAGAAGAAAACAACAATGACTTTCAAACTGTTCCTTATTTAGCCCACAAAGTGTATCTTTTGCCCTTTGGGGTGGGGTGGGTGGATAGGGAACTTTACCTCATTTGCTTTCCTGAAACCTGTTGGAAGTACAAGTGAGGCGGCTGCGTGATTTGTGTATGCATGCAGAAGAGGGCCATCTGAATTGTAAATAGCACCTGCTAAATTGTTATTAAATGAAAGCTGACATGGGAGGAGTTCTCAGGGAAAAAGAAAAGTCATCTTTTAATAGAAGTCTTAACAGGATGTCTTAACATTGTCCCCTGACTGCATGCTACATACTTCAGCTCATGTGGATGCTACTGGGAGTTACGTGAATCGTATCAAGGACAGAGGAGGCCCCATTAAATCCAGTTACTGTCAATTGTGTGAGAGCTTTAAATGGCTACACTAGAACTCATTACTGAAGAAAGGAACTATCAATTTTATTTAATGCATAGTGCCCAACTTTGATTCTGCTCCCAGCCCAGAGACTCTCCATGCACAGGGGTGATATAGAACTGCATTCTTCACAGCTTGTATTTCACTGTTGTGGTGTCCTGGCTGAAGCCTGACCAGCTAACTGGGGCTGCAGGAGGCTGTCCTGCACCCCTGCGAAGGCAGGAAGCCTGAGCCTAGGCGAGTTCAGTCCATGTCAGCACCAGCCAAAGCTTTTGCTAGTGCAGGTGAGCTGCTGAGCCAGTCTTTGGGCAAGTAGGAGAGCTCAGTGGGCACAGCTGCTTGTCCTGAGCATCCTTACCCCCTCCGCTCCTGATAGAGAGCAAGAAATCAAGGAACTGGCAGATAACCTCGGGCCATCCTGTGCAAAACCTGGCAAGGTGTCTGTCAGAATCTTCCTTCAACGGAGTGCAGGTCGACAGGCCCAGCCATACACAGGAGGTTTCTTGGCAGCCCTGTGGGCAGGAGTTTAAGACGACTTCACAAGTGGAACAGCTTGTTTTCCATCCCTCTTTTGTTTATGGCTCCTCTGTCTTTCCAGGACTACAGGAGTGAAGATGCTCCATGGGAGCATCCCCACTGGGTCTGGGAGATGCTTAGGGGACATCGCTGTCAGAGGGCTTGGCTGGTATGAAATGCCCCATTTCTGCCACCTTATTTCTTCATGGACATCGTGGCAAGCTGTTGTTGGCCTATGTAATGAAAAGGCTGAAGCTGTAAATCATATTACAGGCTGTAATGAGGAATTTGATCCCTATAATAAACCATCCAACTTTTATTCATATTTATTACTATTTCTGCTATTGCCGTGGAGTAAATATCCTTCTTTTTTTTTAAAAAAAAAAAAAGAACATGCCACCAGCTCAATTTGATAATGTCCTCAAGAAATTTTTGGGTTGTGTTTTTCTCATATTAGCTGCACAGGCAAATTTACAATAAAGATTACCTCACTGCAGAAGCTTTCTTTTCCCATCACCAGGCTGTCAATCAGCCTGTAATTTCTTGGTATTGGACTATGCTGAATAGCTGACCAAATTATTCTCCTTACAATGTGTGCTGCTGAAACCTCAAATATGAGAAAATCATTTTGGATGGAAGGAAGAGGATTTGATACTTCTTTTTTTAAGGGGGGTGGCGTGGGGAATATTTCTCCTGCAATGAGACATAACCTCTGAAGAGAGTGGAAGTGGCAGCAGAGGAGTCTGAAGTCCTCCCTTTAGCCACAAGACAGACCTGCTCCCTCCACCCCTTTCATTTTTGGGGTACTAGAGTGGGTCAACATTTGTATCCTGTCCCTGTCTCTATCCCCCTGCTGAGGCTGCCAGCAGTGTTGCGGGGAGAGCAAGGGACTGGTTGTTGATGTGGAAACCAGACCATAACAACAACTCATTTCACCAAGAGGCGCAGGCAGCCATCTGACATTGACAACATTGAGTGACTGCTGACCTTGTCTTTAGCATCAGCTGATATGAACTGGAGCCCTGCCAGTTTGTACCAGTTGAAAGTCTGTCGCTTAATGGTGGTGATTATCCTGATCTTTACATCGATGCTGAGAAAGTTGCAGCTGCTGCACTTCACATCCCTGACTTTAATTTGGGTTGCCTGCATCTTGTGGTGTTATCTTTAGAGGAGCAAGTGAGAAGGGCCTCTCTCCTTGTTCTGTGTCAATCGTTTTTTTCCCTTTTTATTTTGTATGAAGAGATATTGCTCAAGCACACCATGGAATAAAAGCCATAAAACTGTAAATTGTACCTCTGCTAGGTCCACAATATGTTACCAATTACATCTGCTTTATTCTTTGCGTCCAGGGGGAAAACATAGATCAAACCAACCACACTCTCCAGGCAGGTCGTTACTGTGCTGGAAGGAACACTGTGACTCTTCTTAATCAGTGGAAAAACAAACAGAGTTTCGGCTCACTCACATACGATATTTGTGTCTGGGATGACAAGTTGAGTAATAGTGCTACGGTTCTCCAAGCTTGCCGCATGCCATGTAGAATCATAGAATCGTTTGGGAAAAGACCTTTGAGATGATAGAGTCCAACCGTACCTGTCCGCTACTAAACCATATCCATGAGCACCTCATCTACTTGTCATTTGAATACCCACAGGGATGGTGACTTAACCACTTCCATGGGCAGCTATGCCAGTGCCTGATAACTCTTACAGTGAAGAAATTTTTCCTGATATCTAATCTGAGCCTTACCTGGCTGAACTTGAGGCCATTTCTGCCCATCCTATCATGAGTTACTTGGGGTAGAGACAAACACCTCGCTACAGCCTCCTATCAGGGAGTTGTAGACAGTGACAAGGTATTCCCTCAGCCTGCTTTTCTCCAGGCTAAGCAGCCCGAGTTCCCTCAGCCGCCTCAGCTTGTGCTCTAGCCCCTTCATCAGCCCTTTTTTAGACACTTACCAGCACCTCAGTGTCCTTCATGTAGTGAGTGGCCTAAAGCTGAACACAGTATTTGAGATGCCAAGTACAGAGGTACAATAACTTCCCTGGTCCTGCTGGCCACACCATTTCCAATACAGGCCAGGGTGCCATTGGCCTTCTTGGCCACCCGGGCACACTGCTGGCTCGTGTTCAGCCAGTTGTCAACCAACACCTCCAGGTCCTTCTCCACTAGACAGCTCTCCAGCCACTCTTCCCCAAGCCTGTAGCACTGCATGGAGTTGTGTCCCAAGTGCAGGACATGGCACTTGGCCTTGTTGAACCCCGTAGCACTGGTCTCAGCCCATTGATCCAGCCTGTCCAGGTCCCTCTGCAGTGCCTCCCTACCCTCAACAGATCAACACTGCCACCCAGCTTAGAGTCATCTGCAAACTTACTGAGGGTGAACTCGATCCCTTCATCCAGATCATTGATAAAGATATTGAAGAGAACTGAACCTGACACTGAGCCCTAGGGAACACCACTTGTGACCAGCCTCCAACTGGATTTAACTCCATTTACCCACTCTTTGGGCCCAGTCATCAATTCAGTTTTTCACCCAGCAGCTGCAGACCATTGACAGCCAGTTTCTCAAGAATGCTGTGAGAAACCGTGTCAAAGACTTCAGCAAAGTCTAGGTACGCTACACCCACAGCCTTTCTCTCACCCACTAAACTGTTAACTTTGTCATAGAAGGAATCAGGTTAATTTGACAGGACCTGCCTTTCATAAACCCACGTTGACTGGGTCTGATCAGCTGGTTGTCCTGTGTGTGCTGTGTGAAAGCACTCAAAATGTTCTGCTCTGTGACCTTTACTGGCATGGAGGTCAGAATGACAAGCCTGTAACTCCCGGATCCTCCCTCCAGCCCTTCTTATAAATGGGCAAAAGATTTGCCAAATAGTTAAGTGGAACTTCAGTCAGCCAGGACTGCTGGTAGGTGATGGAAAGGGGTTTGGTGAGAACCTCTGCCAGCTCCCTTAATACCCTTGGATAGATCCCATCCAGCCCCATAGACTTGTGAATGTCTAATTGGCCGAGTACCATGATATCTGCTTTATGGGGCATTCTGCTGGTTTTTACCCATAGACACTCAAACCTATCATCACTATCATCCAGTTCAAGGTAATCAAAACACTCTATAACATAGAGGGCAACCCCACCACCTCTCCTTCCTTGCCTGTCCTGGCTGAAGAATTTATAGCTAACCATGGCAGCACTCCATTTCCACAAGTCATCCCACCACGTTTCCATGATGGCAATTGTATCGTAGTTTTCTTGCTGTACAGTGCCTTCTAATTCCTCCTGTTTGTTGCCCATGCTGCATGCATTGGTGTAGGTGCCCTTCACTTGGGCTATTGATCCCGCCACACTCCTGAGGGGAATAGTCTTAATTCCTAAGTATCTGCTTGGTGTCTTTTCTAACCCAACCTTTGCATCTTTGCTGCCACTTGGGAATACTGTCCCCCACCTCCTTTGAAATGGAAAACCAAAGGATCTTGCTGGCACACCATCCCTCAGACACTGGAGTGCCATTCTTGGGCTTATTTCTAGCATGCCTGCTTTTGTCCCCCTGCTCCTTCAGACCTAGTTTACAGCTCTTTTGATGAGTCCTGCTAACTTCTTGGTAAGTATCCTTTTGCTCCTTTGAGACCGGTCTACCCCATGATTTGCCAGCAGGCCCAGTGTTGTGTAGTCCAACCTATGGCCAAAAAATACAAAAGTTTTGTTCCTTACACCAGGCTCAGAGTCAGGTATTTATTCCCTCCCTCATCGTTCCCTGTAATAGGAATGACAGAGAACACTACCTGTGTACTCAATCCTTTCACCGTTCATCCCAAGGCCCTGAAGTCCCTCTTAATTGCCCCCAGGTTTCTTGTTGGGGTTTCAGTACTGCCTACTTGTAAAATCAATAATGGATAATAATATGTGGGCATAACCATAGTTGGAGATTTTCTACATGCTGTAGCATTCATGGCAGTATTATCCCCTTGTGGAAAGTAGAGAGAAATCACTTAGAGGGGCAGGAAGCTGGGCAGTTCTGAGGACCCAGTGTCATGGACCTTGGAAATTGCTGCCAAGGAGATTGGGGGGGAGGGGAGTGCATACAAACTGCAGCAAACAGCATCAGAGATCATGTTAAAGCGATGGGTCACATCTGCAAAGGAAGGCACACAGGGCTTTTTTTTTATTGCAGGGCTTCATTGCTAGAGCAGGGTTAGTAGGGTTTTGTGTTGTGTGCTCCAGCAGGGGTTGAGGGTTTCCCCATGTGGCCTGATAGGGGTTTTCTTCTGCATCTGCCCTGTCTTCAGAAGTTCTTCACTGTGGCAGGGATGATGAAGCAAACTGGAGTGACTGCTTTGCTAGTTATTTCTGTGTACCTTCGTGTGGTGGTGTTTGGCTTATCCATCTCATGAGCAGCTCCCGGGCTTTAGGCTGCTGAGAATTAACTGGAAAATGGAAGTTGGGTGTGTTTAGTTATGTTTGCTTGACCATGCTACTCAACATTGGAAGCGTGGAGTAACATTCATGTTTGTCTGTACAGGTGTGTATGTTTATGCATGCATAAACAGGTGTACACATGAGCTCCAGAAGATCTTTTGAAAAGCAACATGGACTAGTGGAGAATGGATTTCTTTTAGGAAAGGGAGACGAGTATTAGATACTCCTAGGTCTCCACAGGAAGTCACCTGTGCGCTGTGGAGTTTGTTGTGGTTTTGTCACTGAAGCATTCATTCAGCTTTTAACTTTTTAAAATTGAAAACAAGTCAAGGTTATGTTTGTGCTTAATAATTCAGCAACGGTGCCAGCTCAGCATATTCTCTTTTTCTTCCCTAGTCATTCTGGTTTATTAAAAAGGAACACTGACGACAGATAGAAGGGTGAAGGAGGGTGTGCCTTTCTGCTTTACCTCCCATCAGGCACTGACTCCTTCTCTAGGAATCCCCATATATTTGTGCCATTCACAATACCTTTGCCCCCATGGTACCATCCATGGGCGGGAACAACTGGCAGCAAGTAAAGACATAGGTGTCCTCTTCTCTGTGGACCACGTCTTTTTTTCTGAATAGAAGCGTTTTCTGTTTCAGTGGAATTTTACTCAGAGTCCGTCAGTAAGTCTGTCTCAGTGATACTTTATTTTTGCTTTAGTTATGAGGTTGTGGGTTTCTTTTTTTGTTTTTTCAGTGTTTTTTTTTTTTAATAAAGATGTAGAAGACCATTAACTCTTCTAGTACCAAAGATGCTTGCAGTAAAATAGGTTTTTGTGTTTTCTTAAAAAGGCAACATATATTGGGACCTAGTTCCTCCACATGCTAATTTGTACATTGCTTCATTAACAATGCTGTTCATTTCCAGGGGATCTGCTTTCCAGTGATGGTATTGTCACTGTGAATAAGAATAAATGACCACAATTTAATAAATCTGAGAGGACTGAGAACACAATATGAAGATCATGTTGTGTAACTCCCATCTCCAGTATCTCTGGGCACAGGCCAGCATTGTGCACAATTCCCACACGCAGACTTGGCAAGCAACCTGAAACATCATCCCCTGCTTCTGTCGTGACTGCTCAGCTTTGTCTGTGCACCTCCGTTTTGTCATGGTGTATCATCTCCTGGTCCCATCCTGGCTTTTCACAAGCCAGAAGCTACACAGTGGTTTTACGGGAATAAGTGGAGGGCTTAAGTCAGATCCACCAAACTGTTTAATGTAGAATGAGCCTGAGGGTTTGAGATTTGGCCTCCATAGGCACAATACTTTTCAGTATTTGACACCAGTTCTTCCTGAGAGCTAGATAAATTCCGAAGACAAATGGGAATAGGAGTCTCTTTAGACAGAGGAGTTAAAAATAACATTTACATTCCTGTTATTAAATGAGAAGAGAGAGAGCAAGAGAGCAGGTATTTGGGTTGTTGTGAGTATAGTTCAATAAGGGGTAATGATTTATTTTAGAGCATAGTATTTTATTTGTGTTGAATACATATTTCTGGAAGAACTTGATTTTTGTGTGTGTGCATGTGCTGTATCTGAAATCTGTATCTCATTTTCCCTTCCTGCTATTGAACAAATGAAAAAAAGCTGGGGAAGGCATCTTGACACTGGTTTAATTTCTGATGTTCTGTTGCAGGTATGGCCTCGCATGTGCAAGTTTTCTCTCCTCACACCCTTCAGTCAAGTGCCTTCTGTAGCGTGAAGAAACTGAAAGTGGAGCCGAGTTCAAACTGGGATATGACTGGGTACGGCACACACAGTAAAGTCTACAGCCAGAGCAAGAACGTGCAGTCCTCCCAAGCAGCCGCCGCCGCAGCCGTCAACGCCTCCCTCCAGATCCCCAATCCGAGCATCCCTTACGAACAGACCATCATCTTCCCAGCAAGCACGGGGCACATCGTGGTAACATCCGCCAACAGCACTTCTGGTGTGGTTGCAGTGTCTGGGCAAACACTGGGTGGACCACATAACCTGATGCGTCGCAGCACTGTGAGCCTTCTGGACACCTACCAAAAATGTGGACTTAAGCGCAAGAGTGAGGAGATCGAGAACACAAGCAGCGTGCAGATCATCGAAGAGCATCCACCAATGATTCAGAACAATGCCAGTGGGGCCACTGTAGCCACCGCCACCACCTCCACGGCCACCTCCAAAAACAGTGGCTCCAACAGCGAAGGGGATTACCAGCTGGTGCAACATGAGGTGCTCTGTTCCATGACCAACACATACGAAGTGTTAGAGTTTCTGGGCCGTGGAACCTTTGGACAAGTCGTCAAATGCTGGAAACGTGGCACTAATGAGATTGTAGCCATCAAGATCCTAAAGAACCATCCTTCCTATGCCCGGCAAGGCCAGATTGAAGTGAGCATCCTGGCTCGGCTGAGCACAGAAAGTGCGGATGACTACAACTTTGTCCGTGCGTACGAGTGCTTCCAGCACAAGAATCACACGTGCTTGGTCTTTGAAATGTTGGAGCAGAACCTCTATGATTTCCTAAAACAAAACAAATTCAGTCCCTTGCCCCTTAAGTATATTCGACCAATTCTCCAGCAGGTAGCAACTGCCCTAATGAAGCTGAAAAGCCTGGGACTGATTCATGCTGATCTCAAACCAGAGAACATCATGTTGGTAGACCCATCCCGACAGCCATATAGGGTCAAGGTCATAGACTTTGGTTCAGCTAGCCATGTGTCTAAAGCTGTGTGTTCTACCTACCTTCAATCCAGATATTACAGGTAAGAGACTGGCCTCATGTAACATTTACCAGGAGAAATATTTTCATAAAATTTGAATGGTTTGAGTTGGATGGGACATTAAAGATCATCTAGTTCAAATAACCTCTGCCATGGGAAGGGACACCTTCCACTAGATCAGGTTGCTCAAAGACTCATCCAGCCAGGTCTTGAACACCTCCAGGGATGGGACTTCTCTGGGCAACCTGTTCCACCTCACCACCATAACAGTAAAAGATTTCTTCCTGTATCTAATCTCAATCTCCCCTCTTTCAGCTTAAAACTGTTACCCCTTGTCCTATCACTGCAATCCCGGATAAAGAGCCCTTCCCCAGCTTTCTTGTAGGCCTCCTTTAAGTACTGTAAGGCTGCTTATAAAGTCACCTTGGAACCTTCCCTTCTCCAGGTTGAACAAGCCCAACTGTCTCAGCCTGTCCTAGTATGGGAGGTGTTCTAGCCTTCTAATCATTTTCATAGCCCTGCTCTGGACTGGTTCCACCCGAACCTTGTCCTTCCTGTGTTGATGACTCTAGAACTGAATGCAGTACTCCAGATGAGGTCTCATGAGAGCAGCGAGTCAGAATCGTTTCATGGTCGTTGCAGCCAAGACTTCCCTTGAGCTTCATGTTCCCCACCAGGCCTTACTTGTTGGTGAGAATAAGGTTCAGCACAGCACTTCTCCTATTTTACGTATGGGAATTTTCCTGTATACCTGTAAATGAATGAGTCATTCCTTAATGCAGAAGTGGGATGGCTCTTAGAATGGCTTGTTGGTGATAGAAGAATGGAATCCTAACCTCATGGACTTCACTTGCATTGAAAACCACTGTAAATTCGTAGATAACCATAAAATGTAAAAACTAAGTTTGCCAGTTAAAATATAGAAAGCCTTTAACCTTTGTCAGTACTTTGTTCTTTCTGGGACTGTTTTCAGAAGAGGGAATGGATCTGGAGAATCCACATTTCCTTTCCAAGTCAGTGCAAGTAGGTTCTTGGTTTTAGAAACACTTTAATCTAAACAATTGATAATTCATTTGTGTCTTACAGTTTTTATTCATATGTGAAACCAGGGACTTTACAAGAATAAGACTGGCCCACAGGGAAACTGTATGGATACAAAAGACGCTTTATCGAGGAGTAGTTTTCACACAGGCTGTGCAGCTTGCTCGAGTTGATGGGAGTATTCCGGCTTACTCCTGTCACCTCCTGGTCAGGCTGGAAATATTTTTCTCCTTGTGGAAAGCTGTAGGTAGGGGTAAATGACATCTTCAATAATTTGATGTTGAACTGAGGATATGTTGTGGATAGTCAATTTCCACACACAGTGGTTTTAACTACAGGTATGTTACGTGCTAGAGTGGACTTATCTCTATGTAGACTTGCTTGAAGCAAAACACATGAACCAGCTATATCCTTCTTCAATCTGTTGAACAGTTTCAGCAAAGCAGCCTCTTTACATAACCCCTAGAAGGTCATCTTCTCCCTCTGTCTTGATTCCAAGACACAAAGTCTCTCTGTAGATGTTCTCAGACCTTTTCTTTCATACCAAGCAGCTTGATTTGACATCCTGAGGACAAGTAAAGCAGGTGGGAGAAAACAGGGGAGATAAAAAAGGAATTTGTCTTTATAGACAGTTGAATTTTAAAAAGTTCAGGCCATGTTTTTGTTGTTGTAATTTTGTGAAACGGGCAGAGAGGGAAAATGTGATCCTCTTGATGAATGATTTAATGAAGATCAGTCCTGACACCATCCACAGCTCATTAGATGGGTTACTGAAAAGCAGGATAGTTGCTCTGTTTGAATATAGAAATTTGTTTTACACATGAGGAGTACTGGGACAAAAAAACCAAAATGAGTTGATGACAGACCCTTTTCCTACTTCATAAACATCACAGTGGCAGAGCTCACCTGAGCTCTGAGCTTGGGAAGAGTTAATTTTCACATGAACAGGAACTTTGACAGTATGGCACTGCAGCAGCTGATTTTTATCTTCTTGTCCTTTGCTCAGAAGGAAAATAAAAAATCCCAACCCTAGTTTATACATCAGAAGAGGCTTATTAAATGAAATATTCTACCTGATGACAGTCCCATCCTCCAGGAGAGACATGTTTCTGTGGTAAATATGCAGAAGCTTTTAGGGTTGCAATTAATGGGTAGACTAGAAGGAAAAAAACCTAGCATAATACAGGCATTTTGTTGTTGAGTTATCTGTGATTCTGCGTTACTAGCCTAGGTCCCTAGCTGAAAGACAGAAGGGGCAGCCAAAACAAAATGCGTGAAAGAAAGCAGAAATGAAAGAGGAAAATGGTTCTTTCTCAGTGACAAACAAGGAATATTTTTGTGGCAGTCTCTGGGGAGAAAAAGGCTTGATAAAATTTTCTTTTTATATTTTAAATCTTACTCCTGCCTGGTCTGAAGTTGCAGCTTGTTAAATAAGAAGTTCTGTCTGTCTAATTCCTCCCTTGTTTTCTATGCCTGAATTGATGGGAGGAAGGGAAAAGGGGCAGCTGCTCACCGGGAAAAAAATGAGAAAAAGAAAAATCTTGTTGGGTTGGATTACATCAGCAGGGGGCTGCTGATGAAGCTAAATTCAAGTCATGAGGAAAATTTATATTCTTCTTCATTTTCTGATGGGGAAAAATACTGCACAGGATAAAGAAACATTCCACTCCAAAGAGAAGGAACTTTCATATTAGGGGAAGTACAGGGCTTTATAAAGATTTCATATGTCTTCCATTTAATTTACCTTTGTTTTGCTTGCAAGAGTATAAAAGACAAGGGGATGACTTCAAAAAATGGAACATTTAAGCTGAAGGTGAAGGAAAAGCTTCCTTGGAGTAAAACCTCTCAGACTCAAAGCAGGCATGCCAAAAAAGTGACAGAAGTCCTGTGCCCTGTGCATTTAAGGAAAGACAGGCAGAGAGCTGGGAAATATAATGTAGAGGTCAGCTCTCAGCTGGAGGTTTTTTATCATGGGCTTTTGGGAGCAAATTCACAGCTCGTCTCCGTATTTTAACAACTTGGCTTTTGTTTTTTCTTTTTTTGTTGTTGTTGGTTTTTTTTGTTTGTTTGTTTGTTTGTTTTTTGTTTAACATCACCTAAGAATGTGATGACCAAATGCTTTCAAATGAGGAAAGTTGTATGGGAACTGTCTCATTCTCAAAGCAATATAAGGCATTCCTTTTTCTATAAACAACAGGCCTGTTTTCTTCTTGAAGAAGTAGAAGACAGAAGCAGAAGACAGAAGCCTCTTTAAAAAACTCTGTGCTCTTTCTTGGCCCATATCTGCATAGCTCAGCATAAGCTAAGACAGTTGCAGGGCTGCTTGAAAAATTTACTTGAGCAGTTTGCTGTTGCTGCCATGTAATGTGGCCTGAAGGTGTACTGAATCCCTCAGCTTGGTTTCTTGTGAGAGGAACGGACTTGATATTGTGCTGCTGGTGCAGCTCGGGGCCCTCACTGACTGCCCCTACGTCAGGATCACTCTGTCCCACCAGGGGTATTTCTGTCAGGCTGTCCAGAAGGTTCTGGAGCACCTGACTCCAGAGAGGCCCAAGAGTAGCGAGACACACCAGGCTAAGGGTGGGCCTTGCACGAACTGCCCCTTGCCACTGATAGTCCCCCTCCATGAGGGCAGCACCATTCCACCCCCAGTGCCTGCCCTGGGCCTGTGGCTCTGGTGAAGGGCAGAGGATGGGTGACAGGCACACCCCAGGCCCTGCCACTGGCTCTGCACTGAAATGATAAAGGCTGTCACAGCTGTTGGGAGAGATTAAAACTCCTGTTCCTGAGTCCTTTATTAAAGGGGAATGACACTAGAGAAGACCGGAACTGGGGGTAGGGTCCTCTTCACCCACATGGCTTGCACTGGCACATGGTCATCTGCCCTGGCCCCAGTGGCTGCCCAGCTCTGGAGCTCCTTGCCAGTGCCAATGGGCTGTTCAGCAGCTCTCCTGACCTTTCCCGATTTTGTTGGCTGCCCCTTGTGCTGGTGCTCCAGCCAAGTCAGAGATTTTTGCCAGCACTGTGGTCAGAGTTGTCATCTAAAAGGGGATTGCTGTGAAGAGGACCAGCCTCCTTTGTCCTGATGCAAAGTGTTTCTCATGTAGTGTCCTTAGCCTGCATAGGTAGGACCTGGCTGGTGGCTGCTTGAGCATTCCCACTTATAAGGAACAGTGGTCCCAGCCTGCCCCCAGTCACTGCAGTCCTTCCTCTTGTCCCTTATCACCACCTGAGTCAGCATGGGTCTGATCAGTGACCCTTCACGGAGGTACCTAGTGACTCAGCCACAGTCTTGAGGGGCCCATGTGGGGAATCAAAGCTGCTGATGGATCTCTGCCCAGCTCAGTGCAGGAGCAGCACTTTGCAGCTGGCAGTTTTAGCCAGACGTGCTTGGGCTAGAAATGAAGCCTGGTTCACAGAGCAACCGATCAGAAAGCTGCCACTGCGTCACAGGGTGTCTTCATGGGATTTTACTTTTTCCTTTACTTTTTTTTTATGCTGCAGTTTGAAGGGGGGATCATTGAGCTAGGCTTTATGATCTCCGTTTTGCAGGAGTTCAAAAGGAGAAATGACCAGAGAGATCCCTTCTGGGCTGATAATCCATATACAAACAGCTTCCTGGGAAAACCTACATCCTGAGAAATGAATGGCTCAGGCTGCAACAGCTGTCCCTTCCATTAGAGCCCACATTCATGCACCCAGGTGGAAGAGGGAGTGGGTAGAGCTGTGGTCCTCCGTTACTGGAACGAGAGTGGTTCTCTAGCATGAGGTGGCAGCGCTGAGGTGCTCAGAGCAGAAGGACTTGTGGGGGCTCTACCACCAAGCTATCTTGCCCTCTTGGCTCTTCTTTGCTCCTCAGCTGAAACAGCTGCTGTGTTGCACTCCAGGGATGAGTGCGTTTCACTAATTAATAGCATAATCACCCTACAAGAATTAAATCTTTTAGAATTTGCAAAATATTTCAAATATAAAATAATGGCTGTCATCTCTGCACTATATAAGGGATAAACGTAGTTCTGGTGTGTTGTTTTCAAAAGGCTTCGGTATGTGGCATGTCTGACCGTGGGCTGAGATGTCTGCTTTGTAGGTTAGTGTCTTTCGATTGAATGCTTGGATCATAGAGAATGAAGCTGAGTATCAGTTTGAAGAAGTGTTCATCAGTCTGGTTTCAGACACTGCAAGGAAATATTCAGGCATAAAGCCCTACGCGCATATTGTTTGTGGCCCAGAGTGCTGGGCGGAATAAATAGTGAGGCTGTGTGCAGGATTATTTTTTAACTGGCTATACATACTTAGCTGGGTGAATGCCTGTCCTGGGGGATGCAGGGAACTAAACTAGATCTCTTGTTTCCATCTTGTCACACATGTATATGATACCATGACAGGTATCAGTCCTCTAGCCATGCTTGACAAGGAACCAAAGCAAGGTAGATTCCCAGGCAGCATCACAACCTTTTCCCCGTTGTGTGACTCAGAGCACACGTCATTCTGGCCAAAACTGCCCTTTAAATGAGGCAGTACTAATGGCAACAGGGACAGGCTGTGCTCATTAGTTTACTCAGTGAATTGGTATCTCTTACATCCCTGTATAACAGTGTTAGTGCTCCTACATTTCAAAATCTTATGCCATTTCGGACTTGCAAAAACATCTGTATCTCAGACTTGACTGCTTTTGGAGCTGTGGGAGCCTCATTGCTCTGCCAGTCTGTTTCAATCCTACCTGCAACATTCACTGCTTTACTGACTCTGCCTCTCCAAGGTAAAAGCAGGATAACTAGGTGATTTGAGGACTAATGTTTCTTCTAGGGACTGGAGTGAAACCACCAAGTTTATTGCTGAAGTCTAAGCTCAGTTTCATTTAGTGATGATCACTCCTGGTGGGACTGCAGGCTTGCAAAGCAGGCAATGCGTCACAGAAGACTTTGTGGAGGAAAGCAGACATCAAGCTGTACTATTTTAAGCCATTGTTCATTTCTTTCCCAAGGACACTTACAGTTTGGAGTTGTGTTTTTCAGAACCAAAATTCAGCAGATTTTTTTTTTTGCAAAACCAACACCAGGACTGATTAAATCTCTGTTTCCAAGTACCCAGACCACTGGGTCTTGGAGGGGAACAGACATTTCACTGAAAACTTCTAGGTTTGTCTCATCTCTGTGATAGTCAGGCCAGGTTGATTTTTGTTTTCACAAAACTGAAGCAAAGATAGATCTTCTCCAAGTTCCTTTGTGTATAAATCACCCCAGAACAGGGATAGTAAACCAGCCTAACGCCTGTGGTGCATCCAACAGAAGATACACATTGTATATTCCAAAATAGCTCCCTTTCTGGCATCTAATTAAAACAGAAAAGCCTATATTTCAGCCTGAACAATCCCCTCAGATGGGAGTATCTCTAAGGTTTTCTGTACTGAAAGCTTCTTAACATTTCCTTAGGTGTTTTTTATTTTGCTGTGAGCAGACATGCCAGCTCCTCCTTTATCTTGTCAAAGTTAGTCATCTGACCCTTTTGCTGTGGTGCTGCAACATCTCCCTGCCTGCCTTCAGCACCTGATGCTGGTCTTGCCCCAGGAAGAGCCCTGCATCCCTGTGCAGAGTCAGAAGGGCCGTCCCAGGAGGACTTTATTTATTTATTAACCAAATGTATAAAATACACTCAATTATATGCCTTTGAGCCCACAAATATTTGGAACAAAGGGCTGTTGGAAGAAAACCTGACAAGGAGGCTTTCCCCAGCAAAGAGAGTTTTTTGATGGCCTTAGGAGGTAGAGAAGTCTTATGCTGCTTCCTTTTGGCTCATGGAAAAAGTGTTGCAAAATCGAATATCTCAACTGAGTTCTAGACCAGTCCCTTCTCTCCTTTCTGCTCTTTTCCAAAACAGCTTATATACTGCAAAGGCAGGGGACTGACAGTGATTACTCCTTCTGCAGATCTCCGTTTTCTCTTGGTGGCTGGAAGGGCAGGAACCTGTGTGTCGATGGGCAGGGCTTAATCCATTAGGGGTAGATCAGAGACAAATATGTGAAAGGCAGCCAGAGGTGGGTACCAGAGTCAGGAGCACTGGCTTTGTATCACCTGATGCTGCCCCACAGGTGAAGGGCTCTGGTCCTCACCAGTCAGCTGGAGTTGCAAAACCTCTGCCATAGTCCAGCAAGGTAAAACACCTCAGGAAACTGGTTGGCAAAGTCCCACTAAGCACACATATATATTTTGTAAATATATTTTTGGCTACCACACTTGCCATTATGCGTTGGAACAACCAGAGACCCTAGGAGCATTCTGAAATCTGGGTTTTGGGCCTCCTGTTAGCCATACACTTTTGTTCCTGCGTTGCTTTTTTGTTCATCTCTGTTGGAGACACGTGGCTGAAAGAGTGTTTATTCCTTAGGAGTTCCTAATTTCCAGCAGTTTTTCTTTCCCGCTTTAATTTACAGTGTCCTTTTAAATGTTGAAAGGGGATAGGATTGCCAGTGTGAGCAGGATGATGGCCTCAGGTGAAGGGATGAGCACTGGGAGCAGGTGAACAGCTAAACAAAGATCTCTCTCTTCTAAGGAAGACAACAGTGCAAAAAAATCCAACGAAACACAAGAAAAAGAACATAATTGCAAGTTTGCTTCTAAAAAAAATAATTTTCTCCAGGCTACCACAGGTGTTAAACATGTCAGTGATCACCATAAGGGGAAAGGCAGCCCCCTTGGTGTGTCCAGCCCTATTTCCCTACAATATCACTGGCAGTGCTGTGCAGGCAGGGACCAGGAGCAGAGCTGCCGCAGCAGGGCTGCTGACCAGGGCTCAGCAATCAACCACCAGTGCTGTCACAAGTGTCCTGCCCATGCTGGGGCAGCCCACCTTATTCTTACCCACATCAGCTTCAGAAGGGCATGATTTTGGAGAACAGCATTCCTCTTTCCCCTTTCCCTTCACTCTCTTTCCCCCATAACTTTCTCGTTTAAGCACATCTTCGCTCTGTGGGCATTCCCACCACTCAGTGCCAAGCAGTCACCTAAAGCAGCTTTCTGGTTTGGAAATAAGTAACCTGGCAGTGTGGCTGAGCTGGAATTCCCACATGCTTTCAAGAGGGCTTGCAGAGAGGAGACAGCGTGCAAATACACTCCATTACCAGCCCGCGTAGTGCTACCTGAAGTCATCAGGGAGCTTCTTACATAAACATCCATGAACCTTTTTCTTTTAAAGCCAGCACTGAATCCTAAACTAATCCCTACCCTCTCTACACTTGCTGTCAGAGTCCTTTCAGTAACACCGGGAGGAGCAGTGAAAGGCTCCTAAGTCCCGGTCTCCCCACTTGAAGGTTGGCCACAGGTGTTCTTGTGTTTAGGGGTTTTTGAGTGCTTTGTTTTTCTGTTGCTATCATCTCTCTCACATGATCACCAAACCAAGCCTGTCACAGGATTTCCTGCTGTCTGTTCTCTCAAGCTTTATGAGCACAGTAAGTCCCTTTAAGGCTGCAGCCCAGTGAAATGATGTGAAAAATCAAGGTCACTCTTGTATTTACTATACCAGGGCAGGTCTAAAGCAGGTACAAATGGCTAGCTTGTTTTACTTAAAAAGAGCTATTTACCTAAGAGAAATCAAAACCCTCCTATTGCAGCTGTTGGCTGTAACGCTTGAGAATTCATCTCTGTAGTACGTAAAAGACATACTGTCTTCTGGTAAAGATGCCTGTGCTTAGAGCACAGTCTGGGAAAACATGTAGCTCAGTGAAGTGACAAGCGGTTCTGCAGTTATACTTGTGAGTGATGGTACAATTAGCTGGGCTAGAATAAGGGCTGCCTGCCATCAGAGTTCACTGTTTGCATGTGTATGAGAGACATAAAGTTTGGTCGCTGCTGCTGGTTGCTTATTTCTGTGGTTTTGTGTTTACTCTCCTTTCTCTCCTCCCACTCAAGTCTTGTCTTCACCAAGTGCAAAGGAAATGGAGCAGGGGAAAGGGTGCCCTTTTTTTTTCAGCTCCAATGACAGAGCAGCAACTGCTGGTGGGAACAGCGGTGTGGCGACACACGAACATTACTCCAGCAGTAGGTGGGCAGTGAAGGAGAAGGCACTGCCATCACACACCAGAGTGTGATTTTTATCATGTCCTTCTCTGCTTATTTTAACAGTTGTTTGGGTCAGGGCCGTAGCTGGGTAATGACAGTAGTGGCTGCTGAGAAACAGAACAAGGTGAGGGGCTTTCTGTGTAAGATGGTGCTCCAAGTGTGAAAATAAGAAGAATTACAAGTAGTGTGATTCATCATATGCACTCCTGAATATGAAAAAGCAGCATTAGCAACACAGTTTGCACAGGATTTCAGGGATGCTTTGCTTAAGTACCACATATTTAAATCCTATCAGGTTTTTGCCTCCCCCTGTATGTTTGCTCACTGCAGGCAAGAGATTAGGTGTAACATGGAGGAAGCTTACTGCGTGCATATGTCTGTGCATTCATTAGGTTCACAAGTTTTAGACCTCAGCACAGTGGGACTGAAAAGCTGTATTATACTGAAGAGCATTTTCTGGTTTGAAAGTGTTTCTGCTCTGCTGCTTATTGGCAATGAGGTTAGAAAAGTGACTGACGTTGGTTTACACATGAATGAATCATTACCAGAAGAGAGAAATTACCTAAAGATGCTACAATTAGTTCGGATTCATACATTCCTCAGCTTCAGACCCCCAAATGCTGTTATTTAACCCCCATCCATCTTCTCAAGCCACTTGCTGCAGTGATGCTTCAAATTAGCCTAAGCTAATGTAAAGGCACCTAATTCTCAGGTAGGGGCTCAGTAGCTGCCTCTTTCTCCAGGTCACGCTGGGGAAAAGGAACAACTCTCAGGCAGTTAAGAGTGGTTATCTTGCTTGAAAAACACTAATCTTGTGACCTGACTTAAGCTGAGTTAGAACAACAGCTGTTACCTGTTCATGGAGGAAGGTCAAGGAAAAGTCCTTTGCCTTTTAGGCCAGGTCATACAATGGTTATTCTGTGGTGCCTTACAAGGAAAAGAATTAATGAAAAAAAAAAGGCAGAAGAGAAGCATGTGTGTATATACCGTGAGAATTTTTTGCTTCTTAGAGGAATAAACAGAAGTGAAGTGTCTCTAGGAAGCTGGAGAGGGGAAGGGCAGAAGAAAGTCCTCTTACAGGCAGTGGTTACATGGAAGTCACTCTTCCCCCAGAAAAGGAAAGATGTGGGAGGAAAGAAGATGATATTTCACCCTTCTCTCTAGATAGAGACTTCAAAAACAGAGATACCTGGTTTCCAAACAGGACAGCATGCTTCTCCTGCGATGGGCTGAACAGTAAACTGGGAGTCCCTGAGTGGCAGCTTGACCTCTGTCTTCTCTTTCTTAAAGGACAGAAGTAATTGCAGCTGTTGTTTTACTGTTTTACTTGCACAGACACAAGTTATTCTGTGCTGACAGATTTTGCATTTATTTTGCTGTGACTGCATGGGTTCAGTGCCTTGGCACACCTTCAGGTTCTGTCCCCACCTCTACTGGCTTGCATTAGCCAGGAAGTAGCAGAATTCTACCCACTACCAAGCCTACTGTCTCTGAAGGCTCCCATTCTGGGGTAGAGGCAGGGTAGATGTGCAGGATTTGGGCTGAAACTGGCTGAAGTGGCTCTGACTCAAAATCTCTAAGGTCCGAAGAGTTGGGTTAACTCTTTGTCATTATTTTCCCTTTTGCCAGCCACTGCCATTCCTTGGCAGTGTGAAGCAGAAGTTCTCAAACATGAGCGTAGTATCTGTGGGCCTGGGGAGACATGAGAAGTGCCAAAAGTTTTGTGGTGTCATCATTGAACTTCTACCTTTATGGGAGGCTTGGGATGATTTTAAGGTAACTCCGGTGACCTGTGCAGCTCCAAGGCCCAAGGAGCTCAGCAGCTGAAGCCTTTAGAGAAAGAAAATTGTCTGTTCCAGCAGTTGATGCTCATGCTGATATAGAGGCAGACAAGGAAAAGTTAGCAGTGTTTCAGTTAACTTGACAACAGGAGGAACAGTACTGTAATGAGTTGTGTTTTAACTGCAGATTGTACGATTGGATCACTTCTGGTAATACTGCTGAACAACACTATGTTTTCTCCCCATCCTCTCCGCCCTAGCTGTAGGTGTCTGTGGCCGTTTACCTTAAACTGTTCTCGTAGGATGTCGTGTTTTCTGAAGCAGGACTGTGTTTACAGCACCTAATGCACAAGGATTTTTGTGGCTGAGGCCCTTAAACAAAAGGGTAATAGAGATACACATGACTATGAGGGCTAGCATGAATGTTAATGTGGCAGCTGGCACACAAAAGGAAAGCTGATGGCCTTTTTCAGATCCGCCGTGGCAAGAATCAGCATTTCAGCTAGTTGCTTCCATGAAGAGCCCTACACTCAAAAGAAAGTCCAGGATGGTGGGGTGGAAGGAATGTCTGATAACTTAAAAGAAGTTCTGATTTATTTCATCTAAGAGCATTTTGCTTGCCAATGGGAGACTGCGAACAGAGAGTAATCATCCAAGGGGAAAATGGAGTAGTTCTGTGAAGCTCACGACAATATTGAGAGAGACAAATGAAATCTAAAAGGTGAACAGGTTCTGCTGAGGCTAGCTGAATTTGCTGGTTACTATGCTAAAATGTTAATGATGAAATAACTGCCGGCTGATTTCAGGAGGTAAAGGAAGTATCAGGGCCTGTATCAAACCCAAAAACAATCTCATCCTCATAGTTTATCAAAAATACAGCACCTGCCATTGTTACCATTGTTAGCCGCTTAAATTAGTAGACTGAAGGGTTACATGAGCAAAAGCAGAAGATAGCCATATTGCTGTTTCTGGAAATGTGCTACTGGAGGCTCACTTGATAGCCTATCTCCTCTTGGCAGGTGCATGAGGGACCAGAGAGGGAAAAGTAGAATGGGTTACGTTCTACTTAGCAATGCTGATACGTGTACAGAGATGTGGTGGCTCCAAATGTATTCTTTTGTAAGTGAGGTCAAAATACAGGTTGATGTGTAAGATATATAATGAGCAACAGAAAGAAAAGCATGTTAACTGGGTTGGAAAATAACGTTCTGTCTTTTGAATGGATTCTTGTTATTGTCACTACTGTTACTTTCAGCACAAAAAAGAATATGTTGAAATTATTCTTTTCTCTCTATTGTTTAGCTTGTTCTCAGCTTCGTTATGGCCACAAAGAGATGATAAAAATGGATTGGCACAAAGAGTTGGGTTTCCTGTATCGTTTAGAATTACGTTTTCAGCCCTTAGCACTTTGATAGGGTCTGTTCTTCATTTTGAAAACAGCAATAAAAGAGGAGAGAACATAAGAAAACACAATTTTTTTTTTTAATTTTTTTTTTAATGAAATTGTCAGTGCTAGTCAGAACTTTGCCTCTGATCTGTGTGAAGTCTCTGAACTGTGCAGCTGGAAGAAAGCAGATACAAAAGAGATAAAATATCCATGTGCCTGGCTACTTTAGAAGCTAATATAAAGCCCCCAAAGTGTTACTTGTTTTTAATCTGTATATTTATGTCTATATAAATCCTTTGGGAATAAACTTTAAATATTTTTGTTGGATGTAGAGAATTACCTTCCAGCATCTGTATCTATGATCTAGCAAAGGAATCTAAGCTTAAGCTTAGGTGAATGGCCCTCTTGGCTTCCAGAGACATGGATAGCATTAAAGCATGTGCTGAATTGCTACACTAAAATGAAGAATGGTAGTAACGGGCGTGAAGTGTTACTGCATATTTGCTGTTCCTGTGTCATTATTGGAGGTGTTGGGCATGCACAGGGAGATAGCTCACATCTTGGAAAAGAGATCAACCTGCATCATTTGGCAGCTGATTATCAAGCCACTGTTGCAGCCCCCCCGCCGATGGGGAGTGTCCTTTTATGTGGATCCCAAGCCTTCAGCCTTCTCATTAGAGCAAGGTGAAGAATTGCCAACCTCTTCTCCCTGGCGGCTCGAGAAGCACGCAACAGCCCCTGTCTCACCTCGAAGTTGTCAGGGCATTTTCCTAGCACCTTGATGACTTTCTGAGGCCAGCCAAGGTAGAAGTGGGAGAGAAAAGGCAGGTACAAACCCAGAGCGTGAGAGGTTGGTTCAGATGAAAGATGAGGGTGGCAAAGGACAGAGTTGCGCTGTATAGCTGATACAGCCACATGGACGGCTCCTCCCAGCCCAATTCTGCAGCGTGGTCTTAGGTGTGATTTGGAGAGCCTTATTTTCAGTTCAAGGCCTGCGCTTTTGAGCAACCCTGGAGATCGAGCTCCTAGACACACTTGCAGCTTTTATCATAGCCTGGGGCTACAGGATATGATTACTGCCCACGAAATGGCATTTTAAGTCGTGTGTAAGAATCTTACGTGCAGAATATAACTATAGTCAATATTTTTCTAAGGGGTCTGTCACGGCAGCCCAATGGCAGGGCAGAAAGAAAGAGATGCTGCTCAGTTTTCTGCAGAAAATGCTCCTGACTTTCTGTATTGCACAGATGAAATTGCGTGATGAGTGAGGGCTGGCAGAGTGGAGGTAGTTGCAAACTTTGGCTTAAGTTTTCAGAGCCATTGGTAGGCTCAATTAGCTTGCGAAACAGCTGCTTCCATTGTGTTTCCCCCATGCTTTTGCCTTCTGAGAGATCCAGATTTTCCGTGTTTCCTTTCTAGACTAGTGCATTCACTTGATACTGCATTGCCTTGCTTAGCTTTTAGGTTATGCTTGAAGCTGTGCCACAGTATCGTATTTGCTGCTGTCACAGTTTTCATCAGCACTGGGGTACATTTCTTCACTATGCTTTGAAACGTCTGCTGTGCTCTCATTGTGCACACCCGTGTGCACACACCTCTCTGGCGAGCCAGGGTTTCTGCACGCTGGCCGGTGCAGTGACCGGAGGGCTGGCAGCTCACTGGCATTGGCAGCAGGCAGAAAGTGAGACAGGACTGAGGTGCTGCAGGAACAGTAGCGTGGTAGAAAGGGCGGGAGATTGCTTTGACTACAGTCTGAGCTTGCTTTCCATGAAGCTGGCACAGGATTTTCCAATGAGGCCTTGACTGACGAGAAGCTTAAAGGCTTTCTTATCTGCAGAGTGTGACACAGGCCAGTGGCAGCCCCTAATTAATAATGATACTAACCCTCCTTATGCAACCAAGAGATGTCTGACAGCGTTAGTAGGTAGTTGCTCAACAGCAAGGCATGTTACAACTAACCAGCTGGGACCAATTATGAAAGCTTCACTAATACTAGCAAGCACTTGCCTGTTCACATTATTGGGCTGAAGTTGAAGAGATGAATGACTGCTCTGCTGACTGGTGGTCAGGCAGTACACAGTGTTCAGCTGAGGCACAGCCATTACATTGAGCAAGGGGTGTCTGTGCTCTGGGATGTGTTTGCTTGACACCTGTGAGCTGTGGTGCTCTATGTTGGCACTCTCTGTAGCTCATGCTCTCAGATCTGGGATGAGAAGGCACCCCCAGGGCTGCAGCACCACCTCCCTCCCCGCTCTGCAGCTTCTCCCACCCCCTCATTGCTGCAGCAGCACCAATGTATGTCCAGTACCTACTTAGCTCCTCTCTATGGTTAGAAAAAGGAGGGGGAGCGGGGGCTCCTACTTATGGCTTCCTCATGAATTTTTAGTCACTACATGAAGATTTCAAGAGTATGCGGATAAAACATAAAATGAAGCAAAAGTCTAAGTGGCACTGCACAAAAGGAAGGAAAAAAACACTGAATCATTGTCCAAAAGGTGCAGCAATTAGAGAATAATAATAGTTTCTGTGTGCAGTGCAGCTGGGGCCACAGTTGCAGAAGGAAGGTCCTCGGTGACCTGTGCAATGCTCTGTTTGTTTAATGTGTTAAACAAAGAGCTGAAGAGCAGAAAGGGCCCTTGCAGATACTTGCAGGGCTTCTCTCTTGGTTCCTGTGCCTGAGTCCTCTCTCGCTGTGTGCGTGTGTCTTCATGCTCCAAATGCAACTAATCACAGCTACATGCTCTTGGATGCCTTCCGTTGTGCATCCCTTGTCTCTGCGCCTGGGCACTCCCTTGTTGTTGAACTGCTATTTTTGTAATTTAGAAACTACAACAAACAACATAAAGTCAAGCAGTTACTATTTTATTGCTTGGTTTTGTAATTCTCCGTCCTTCAGAATGAGCTCCGGGTAATGACATTATTCCCACCCCTCCACCCTGACCTCAGTCTTTTTCTATCCATTTAGCAAATACTGCATCTTACTCTGTTTTTAATGGGTGGGAATCAATGTGGCTTTTTAAAATTGGATTCTCTCTGCCTGCACAAACAAAATCAATGGTGTTATTGAGCATGTGCAGGGCTGTGTGAACGGGAGCGAGCCAGCAGGGTTTGCCACCTCAGCGAGGCAGGGGCAAAGCCTGTAACTTACACAGGGAGGATCACTCTTTATTTCTCTGTCATTTTCATCAGGGCTGATGAGCAACTTGGTTCAGTTTAGAAAGTAGGGCCTAGGGAGCACTTTTCATCAGGTTAATAAGATTTTTAAGGTGGTCAGCATGAGGCTGTAAAAAGGGGCTAAAACCAGACCGGTTTGAGTGCCAGTAGGAGATTTGAAGAACACAGTAATAAAATGAGTTTTATACTGAACTGTGCTTTAGTTCTATATGACTTTACATTTGGGTTTGCCCCATCTTGCAGGGCACTCCTGCTGTAGCCTGGTCAGAGATGGTTGCTCTCAGAAGTGAGTTTCAGAGAGAACTATAGCAGCAAGGATGCGATTTTGCTTCATTCAGGCTAAGCATTCATACGCAAACAAATGGGATGGGAAATTTATGTAACCATGTTTATCTTTCATGGAGAAATGAGTTTACTAGCATTGAGCTGTCATGGGAAACTTGACTGGCAGAATTGGTCATGGCCTTGGGAGATGAAGGAAAGAGCAGATTAGAGACAGGAGGGTGGTATTCTGTTTTGCTTTGCTTGTATCTTTTGATTTCTTCTTCTGGGATCATCTTCAGTTTTAACATTAGCAGAATTTTATTGCAAGGTGTTGGAGGAATGGACTCTACCAGCATGTTCTCTTGGAGACATCAGCATCATCCATAAGCCCAGGTTCAGAAGGTTGGTTTGCGTGATTGTATGCAATAGTAATGTGGAGGATATTTTCGCTTAAAACTTGGCTGTGGAGGGTGTATCATGATCAGCAAAATGCCTTCTATCTGCTTGAAAAGCCTACCAGTTACCACCTCAGACTGTGTTGGTGGGACAAACAAGCATACACAAAAAGGAAGTTCAAATTTTATTCGTTTCTAAGTTTTGACCTCTGTATGCCAAGTACCCCAGACAGCTTGTATGTTTGGCTTCCAGGAGTTAGAGCAATGCTACCAACTCTATTAGTAAGATACCAGCAGTCTTCCAGCTGCGAGCAGTTTCAGACAACACTGATATGGATTGGGTTCCAACCAATGACTTTAGTTTTATGTGAAAGATTCCAGAACCTTTTATCAACCTGCAGGGTCATTCAGTCATTTCACATAAATGCACATGCCAAGGCTTGTTTTGAGCACTGCTTTGTTAGGAGCACAGCAAGCTTGGTATTTTGAGTGAGCAGAAATTCTGGCCATGCAACGGAAGGGATTTTCTCATGCTTCTGTTGGCTAAGGAGCTCTAGGTCCTGAGAGGGAAGGGGTAGAAAGAAGGAGTCTTTCCTCCAGTGACTGGACCAAGAGAAGATGTGCTCGTTCGCTGCCCTGCATTTGTTTGGCTAAATGGAGTTCCTTTTGCAATGCTGTCAGCTCTGAGGAGGGAGTACTGATGAAAGGAAAGGAAGGGTTCTGTTTATGGTGTTTTTATGCCTCCATAGCCAAGAGGGAAACATGAGCAGGCATTTGATTCCTGACAGCACTTTCTGCTGAGGTGCCAAAACTGGGTTTTGGTGCATGACTTTCCAGTGAAATGCTCTGAGTTAGCTTTTCCTGACCCAATTCTGATTTCTTGATTTCTCTGTGCTGGAAATCCCTATTGCCCCTGGATTTCCACGTGCCCACAGCATTTATAACAAACAAGAAAATAACCTTCTCCTGCTGTCTGTGGTTTGAGTAAGTATTTCTTTGTGGCCATCATTTAATTATGTGACTGTGACTGGCTTGGACAAATGAGACAGTTTCAGTATCCTGCATTCAGGATAACTTATCCATGCATGCATTATGAAGTATGTAGAGTAGCTATAAATGATGCAGGAATCGTTCCTCAGCACAGGGCTCGGTACATGTATGTGTGTACTGGTAGACACCCTTTTTCATTGTGCAGACACGGTTTTAGCCATGCAAGAAGCTTATGATCATCAAATATATTTCAAAATAACCTAAAAATGTGTCTTTATTGGCTTCTTTTCTTGCCACAAACAACAAAGGTCCTACTTAATTGTTTTCAAATGTTGGCAGCAGTGGGGTTTTCTGCAACTTGCAAATCAGTGCAAAAAGCTTCCTTTGGCTGAAATATCTTCAGCAAAGGGTCCAGTCAAGCACCAGTTCATTAACCACCTGATTTCCACATGTAATATAATTTTTAATCAATCAGGGGGGGAGGAGGGGTGTGTATGTTCTGATGTGGTGGTTAGAACTGTGCAAAAAAAGTTGGTGTCCTGTACTCTGTGCCAGGACAGGCTTTTACTTTTTGCTTTATGAAGTCCACAGGACAGGTAGTTCATTTTATTCACAGAGACTTCTGTGAACCTTGAAGGCAGGAAACTTCTCATGCCACTTTGATCCAGCCCTTCGCTCTGCTGACACAGCGTTGTGCTCTGCTTGGTGGGCTGGACCTTTGCAGTGTTTGGTGGGGCCTGGGCAGAGACTTCCAGATGTCCAAGCAGGAGTTCTGCTCCCTCCCAGGGGCTCCTGCTGTTCCTGCTGCCCCTGCATACTGCCCTGGTTTGACATTTGTCAAACTGCAGGAAGGAATAAAAATAACAGATTCTTCTTTATTTGGGGTTGGGATTTTTTTTTTAGGTGTTAGGGTTGATGCTGTAAAGATTTGGGTTGCAGCCTTGACGATTAGAAACTTAATTAAAACAAAAAGCTAATGTTCTTCAATGAATCCACAGCTGAGAAATTAAAAAAAAAAAAGTATTGACTGAAAGAGCCATCAGATAATAATGGTGTTTGGACTTCCCTGACTTGTTTTGATGTGGATAAGTGATCTCATTTAGAGCTAATCAGAACATGATTTCCCTCCACAATTCCACTTCTTCAAATTCGTAGTGAAAAATGCCCAGCCTTTTTTGTATTCTAAATGAAAACCTGCCACTGTGAGATTTTGATTTTGGACTTTATTGTAATACTTTTGGTGGTTGAAAGAGTAGTCCAATTTTGCTTTATATAGAGGACAATTTTCACCTTTTTTTCTAAAAAACCCGCAAAGGAAACCAAAACTGTCCACTTACTATTGTCCCCTTACTACCCTCTAGACTTTATGCTTAAACATCCTTCAACATTTTCCCTTCTTTTTTATTTTCAATTTTATTTTTTTACAGTGGAGTAAAAATAATAAGCTGCAATCCGAAATAGAATTGTTGCTCTTCAAATTTCCAAGGCAGTAAGGGAAAACAGATCACACAGTCAGTTTTAAAAATCAGCCGATGTGTGGGATATGCTACACTGAACCTCTTTTCAGAAAAGAACTGGATTGCAGTCTTTAGGAACTGTGTTTGCTGTAAAAGGAACTGAATTTATACCAAGTAAAGGATGTGGGAAGCACAAGCTCGGTACTGTACTGTGATGACTGTAAAGCAAAATTTAAAAACACAACAAAAAAAAGCACAGCCAAAATAGGGATTTTCCGCTCTGTAAATAAATTACTGGAAATGTCTGAAATCCATTTGTTCTGGGAAGGTGCACAGCACAGTCATTTCTCCTCTCCAGCAATCTAGTGAAGGGTTAAAAGTTTGAGCAAGAATTGATTCAAGGAGAAGAGTGCTGCCACAACGCTAAAGATTCATTTATTGGGAGAGTGGCTACACTGCTTACTGTAATTGCAAGAAAATTAAAAGAAAGCAAATTAGCTGGGAGCTTTTCAGAACTCTTCCTCCTTTTGCTGACGTTAATGAGATTTTCCCCATACCAAAGCAGCGTTAATAACTTCCGCCGGGTGGCTTCTGTAAGCCTTTACTTACAAAATGAAACAATCCTGGGGTGACAGCGAGAGGGGGTGTGCGGAGAGGGAAGGGTACCGAGCACAAGGGGTGGTGGGGAAGAGGATGAATCCTTTAGCATTAGGTTATATTATGGTCTTCTACATCCACATGTGAAGTAACTCCATGCCGAGGTGCATGCTGATGGTCTGCGTGCAGCTCGCCCGCTGCCACCCATGCCTCTTCTCCGGTGAAGCGCTGCTTTCCCTGGTTTATGTTCTGTGGTGGCTTTCATTGGGCTGACTTCAGCAAGCGGAAAGTTTATGTAGTAAAGGGAAAAATATCAGAAGCTGTTCTTAGGGCTGTTTTTATAGCCAAGGCATTTCCAGGAAGGTGAATTTCCTAAACTGGGGTGGAGGTCGGGGCAGAAGGGAAGGGCTTGATCGGTTCAGCTTCCTTAACAGGAATTCTTATCTTAAGCAATGATCTGCTGCTTTCCAAGAAACTGGGGTTTTCCACAGCTAGCAGAAGAGATGCTTCAGAGGCAGGGAAGAAGAGAGAAATTATCCGTGCATTTGGAGGCCCCTCTGTGGGGAAATGCTGAGTTGCAAGTGAGTTGCATTGCAGGGAAAAGCTTTCAGTGGGGCAGGACCCCTTTTTGCTCCTCCATCTGCTCCAGGAGAGAGGTGTCAGAAAGGGATGTGCTGGAGGCACCCCTAGTCTGGATCCCAAAGTGCGGCTGGGATGAAGGGCATGGAAGAAAGCAGTGAGGCTGTAGCTTTTCCTCGCTTCGTATGCAGTACTTTCCTGTGAAGGGATGGAAAAATACCTTTGTTTTTCTGAAAGCTCATGGATGCAAATGTTTGTTTATGGTGGGCATCTCCATAGCTATGTACACACAAACCCAGTGTATACATACACGAGTGCATATTGAGTGGGAGCAATATTTTGTAATTTCTAAGGCACTCCTACATGAGGAGACGTGGGTGCCTAAGAAAACATAGCTGAAAGCAAAATCAACATGACCTAGTAAACAACAGCTATCTAGCACATGTGTGCCTACTGTAAAGCATATCCTGCCTGCGCAGGCTGTATGTGCTTCTCTGGACGGTGAGTTCACATTTTTTGAACGGAGAGCTCTCTCTGAGATTTTACTGAATTCAGATAATTATTCTGAGAATTTTCTTTTGCATTTAATACCCCATTGTCCAGGTGTAACAAAGTGACACCCAAGAGCTACAACACCTGCTTTGTGAGAAATGGTACCTGCTTGGTGCAGCGAAAGTGGAGCTGTTTTTTGGCTGTTGCTGCTTGGCACAGGCACCTTCCTGGTGGTGCTGTCCTGTGGGTGACAGCGCGATTTGCAGGTTATTAGAAGTTAAGGAGGACTCGGAACATCCTATTTCGATGGTTTCTAAATATTTCATGCCTGTCATCTAAAGAAGTTTCAGTGCCTCATAACAGCAGAATGAAAAAATACGTATTGTGTATTTATAATACATGATTGTCGATCTCTGCTGACATTTATCTTTACTCTAGAGAAGAGGCTGGATAACTCGCTTGTGGCTGGGAACGTAAATGTCATAACCAGGATAGCCTGTTACAGATGTGTATTAACCCTTTCAATTAATTTTCTTATCACTGTAACAGGCTTAACCAAGGGTTATGTGAGATATCAGGCCCATTGTTTTGTCCTCCCATGTGAAGGGACGCAAGATGGAATTTGTGCTGTTCTAAGCATGGGTGCAGAGGTGCAAACCATAAAATGTTTCTCAATGGATGACAGCAAAGAACAAGCTACCCATGCAGCAGCCGAGGAGATGGTGACTCCATGTGTCTTAGCAAGCAGTGTCACCTGGAGAGCCAGGCTGTGGTATAAATCAGTCAGTACTAAGGATCTGATAGCCACGTTTGGGTCTTTTTGGGGCATGGCTGGCTGTTTTGGATTAGGTCTTCTTCAGTTGGTGAATGCCTGCCTGTTCATGCACCCTAAGACCGCTCTGTAACGTGAGCACAGAACAAGTGGGAGCATCTGAAGGGTCCTTAAAAGGACCCAAATGAAATACTGGAGTAGATGCCCTCAGTATTATTACTTATGTTTTCTTCAAGTCTTATAATGCTTCCCCTCAACTCCCACATACTACCTTCTTAGTTTTTTAACTTAAATAAAGAGAGGGGAGGCATTTCTAGACCTCAGTTTTCTTGCAAAAAAAAAGAATTTTAAAACAAACTTAATTTAAAACAGACTGAATACATTCTTTAAAAAAAAAAACAAACCTGCTCTTGTGATTTTGGAGGTTGGCAGTTGACTTTTTAGGTTGTTCTTTTCCATGAGAAAAACCTGCAGAAGCAGCCTGGGTGGGAGAAGAATACCTCTGTGGCTCTCCATGATACTGAAGACAGAGGATCTGTTTCTCTCTTGATTTAGATCCTCACATCTCCAGTGCAACTGCTGTGGAGTTATTTGCGATTCAGGTTCACTGCAGTGACAGCTCTTGGAAAATCTACTTCCAGAATTTCCCCAAATTGTGACAAGGTGCTGCTAAGGAAGCCTAGGCTACATTATTTATTTTTTCCCACACTTTTCTAATTTTACAGACCCAACCTGCACTGTCCTATCTGGGGCCAGCTCTCATTCTACACTTCTTGCTTTGAGCAGCCCCTGGAGCAGCCCCACACAAAGGGGTATGGGATGGTTGGTGCTTGTGCGAGCCACATCCTTGGTGAGTGGAGAGCCACCACGCCCAGATGGGTGTCTTTTTTCCGTGTATAGGCACCCAGAGCCTTTCAGCCCCTTGAAACCCTCAGCACCCCATAAGGGAAGAAATTGGAAGAACCAAGTGGAGGGTGATTCCCCTGTGTCGGGAACCTCTCATGGTGGGCAGCCAGGTGCAAGAGGAAACCCTGGAGTAGAAGGGAAGCATGAGGCCATTCCTGTTCTGATCCTTCTCTCAAACCTCCTTCTTTTCAAATTCTGAGCACCAAACCCTCCACCACCTCCATGCACCCCATGCTCACCCTCACACTTGCTCCTTCTCTCGGAAATATGTTTGTAGTTAGAGGGTGTTGAAGAGATCAAAGCAATAAAACAAAGAACACACCGGTACTCAGGAGGGATGGCAAGTGCAAAACCACCCTGCAGTTGGCAAACTGGTTGGGAAGGAGGGGTTTGCATGAGTGCAGTGTTATTTCATCTGCGGGCTGGCCATGCCAGGCAACACATGGATTAAAAACAAGAAGAGAAAAACGTATCAGGGTGTAGTGGTTTTGAGGAGTATCTTTGCTGTGCGTAGAGCTGCAGCTGGCCAGTGGAAATCCTGGAGAGGGAGAGGCTGGATTATCATTTCCTAGGTGGTGAAGGGATTACCAATGAGTTAATAAAAACATAAAAATCCCACTACTTCCTGAAGAATGACAGGTTACTAGAATCATCAGTACTCTGCTGGAGATGAGTTTGCCCTAAATAAAATGAATCTGCAAGTAAAGAAAATGTTAGGTTTGACACTTCAAGAGGATTTCCTCCAGTTGGATGCTTGTCTCTTTTTTTTCTCTTTTTTTTCTTCTTGTTTTTCCCCCAGTACTTTGAAAATGAGGATTTCCACATCTAAGATTTGGGTCTGATTTGTATCTTCCTTACACAACAAAATAAAATAGAAGTCTTGAGAGCTTTCTTTAGGAATAAAAGATCAACACCTGCCTGCTGAGATGACTTCTAGAAAACTGTACATTACGGCCAGGTTTTTTTAAGTATCTCCACATACAATTTTTAAAGGGTGCTGTTAGTTCAGGCTCAAAATGCATCCCCCCTTATAACTGTCTGGCTAGTTCTTTGTCTTAGGAATCTAAATACATAGTCTATAGTTTAAATATTTTGTGATTTTTATATATAAAATAATTTATTTATAGAATTTTGATTTATTCAGATGAAACTCTTCTTTTGAGGACTAAATAGGAAAAGATAATCATATGCCATTGATTTCTTTTATGTGTGTGTGAGAGCAATTAATTAATAATTTGTATTCTCCAAATGAGTTTAGTATGTTGCAGTGATGTAAGCTACAAAGCAGTCCAAACATTAATATCAAATATGTAGCAAAAGCACAGGTAGAGTGCAGATTTTTATTGAATGATAAGTGAATATGAAGTTTGAAAATTCCCAGAGCATCTTAGAAGTAATACTGAAAAGTTAAATAGAAAAATAGCATATTTGTACCAGAAAGGAGAGTAGTTCCCTTTGACTTATATCTCCATTAGTCCTGCTGAAGGCGATGTGACTTTGGCAAGTATAAATCCACACAGAATTTGGATTAGGTGGCTTCTGGATTCAGCACAAGCCTTTCCACATCTGCAGTCTTTATTAATTTATTCCGCTAATAGTGGAATACAGGGGAGAGTTCATGCCACTTTTGTCAGAACAGTTGCCATCTGCCACACTGAACGTCTCCCTCTCTTTATTCTTGTGTCTTCTTTTTTTCCCTTTTAATTCACGTGTCTGACTCAAGAAGGGGAAAACTTAAGCTCTCCCTGTTACTTTTGGAGCAAGCACCCACTCTGTGTGGCACCTTGGCTTGCTCTGCTTCTCCATCATGTTATGGTCAGTGGGAGTCAGGAGCAAAGACTGGGGCTAACGCAGAGCTGGGCTGCACAGTCGACAGTTAGTTGCCTGCTGTTTTATCTGCTCCCATCCTGTGCAGATAAAACATCAGGTGACAATGAGTGCCTTGTGTTCCTCCGCCAGTGATGCAGGAAGACGGGCATGTTGTGATCAGCCACTTTCCAGGCGACAGTGCACGGGGCTCCAGTGGCCCAGCTCCTGCAGAAGTCACTGGTGGCCCTGGGGGAGAGTGGGGACGTCCACCCTGAAGCAGGAGGGACTTGCGAGTGGCTGCTGTGCTCAGAATTAGTATTGATATTTGCAAGAAACTGGGGGAAAGGAGACAAGCATAGGATGCAAAAGAAACTAATCCTGCAGGCTATTCCTGCCCTTGAGTTTTGTCAATCAGATAGAAAGGGGAAGTAATACAGACTTGCAAGTTTATTCAGAAGTTGTCAGTCTGGAAAGGGCCCTACCTAAATCAAAAATAGCTTCCCTTTGCGGAAGAGACTTCCTTGCTTGTTCTTTATGTATTTATATCTGACCAGGCTGGCTCGATGGACAAAATGTTCTGTACTTATTTCCTCTTCATTTTTTTCGGAGAAGGCAGCCACTGAGTGCAGGAGAGCTGCACCAGAGCTGGCTGATCCTTACCAACTGAGGACAAACACCCTGTTTCTAGGGCAAAAGCTGGCACCCAATAGACATCTTTTGTCCATACCTTTGCACTGCTGCAACAGGAAAGCTTTGCTGTCATAAGAAGCGAAAAGAACTGTTCTCTGTCTCCTTGTTTTAAGCTTTGTGCTTTCATTAGGCAGAGGGCATCTGGCTCTGCTGTAGTGGAAACAAGGGCAGAGGTGAAGGAAAGTGGGACCAGCAAGGCTGCCATGAAATAGCCCTACAGGACTGCAGAAGAATGTATGGAAATCTCTCCCTGACTTTTATCAATTAAAGGGAAAAGGGGAATAGTATAGGCATTGCAATTAAAAAAGGTAATAGAGTCTGATTTACATTTTAGAATGTATTAGCTTGGTTTTAATTGGAAAATAATTTGAATTGCAAGTGAAATAATTAGATTAGAAAGCCACTCAGCAATTTATTGCTCGTATTCCCCAGAACCGAACTCCTGGTTCATACAGTAATTGTGAACATTATGGGAGCTGCATTTGATTTCTCCCTTTTTGCCCTCCCCTTCACTTCTCTCCTAACAAATTGCATTCTGGAAGTAGAGGCACATCTTCATTAACAGCCATATTTTATATCTGAGCTCTTAGCTGGTTGCAGGGGCTTTTTCGAGGTATGAAATTTGTGCAGACTTGTGAGAAAAGAGTTGTGGGAGTTACTCTGGATTCCTCCAAGCCATTTATTCCAAATTGAGGAAGTAAATGAAAAATAATTGTCAGATTCATCTTGGTATCCCTTCTTGAAATGGTCAGGGCATTTCCTACATTTTAACAAAATGCAGGAAAACTGGTGCCAGAGATATGCAATGCTTGCAATAAATACATAATTTATCGAGGGACATAGATGTATAGCGGGTGCTTTATTTACAAATGGCATAGCACATCCCCAAGCACCTCGCAACACAGGAGCCCTAGTTTAGCAGACTTGTATGCATGAATGAGCCCAGCCATCATTTTCCTTCTCATCACTCAGGGATGGGGACAAAGGCAGGCTGCAACCAGGGCTTGTGTCCCTGACAAGAACAGGACTTGCTTTTGTAGTTATTGGATGTCGCTAATGCTTTTGTGGGGTTTGATCTTTGTACTCGAAAGGAAAATCTTTTCCATCCCTGTCATGGAGAAGTAGACAAGGGAATTGTATTTGGGGAACTTACCTTTCGTGGTTTATTAATGTTATAAATCATTGTTTACTGGCTCATAAAAACAATCTGTGATAAATTACAGATCTTGAAAAAATCCTCACAGATGTGAGAAAGAAAACGGTGCATTTTTCCTGTCTTTTCTCATTTCTGCTCTGAGAGACTCCAGCAACTGCACCATCAGCCTATGGTTATTTGTAATTATTTATTTACACATAAAGCCCTTGCCTTCCCTTCCTGGTCAGGAATGCTGCTTTCACTTGAGGGATAGCTTAAAACCAATTTGATTTGGCATGAAGAGTAGTTGGACATCATTTTGAGAAGCAGTCCCTCTCCATAATCCATCACTGTTGTCACACTAGCCTGTTTCTGAGGCAGGGCAGCATTCACTCGTCTCCAGTAGTCCGAGGCTGTTGTTTCTCTAAAGTAGAAGCCCCTTTTCCTTACTGACTCTTTTTCCAGCCTCTGTTTATTTCCTTCATGACTGAGCAAAAGCAGATACTGTTAGATAAGGGGTGATAAATGATTCTGGCAGGTTTGTATAAAGGCATGTGATAAATTTTCTGGAAAGAATTTGTTACCAGGATAGCTTCTGGAGCCAAAATTTTGATGCCAAACGCAATGAGAAGAGTGCATGTGAGAGACCTGTCAGGGTGCTGCCTTGTGGGGTTGCAGCCTTTCTTCTGGTGGGCCCCTCTCTTGTGCTGGTGGGGTGAGGGGTGATGCCATGCTCTAGGCCCTGACCTCTTCTCCAAAACCATTATCTGTTTTTCCCTCTTCCTTCCTGTCATTTCCTGAACTTTTCCTTTTTCTTTTTCTTTTCCTTTTTCTTTTCCTTTTCCTTTTCCTTTTCCTTTTCCTTTTCCTTTTCCTTTTCCTTTTCCTTTTCCTTTTCCTTTTCCTTTTCCTTTTCCTTTTCCTTTTCCTTTTCCTTTTCCTTTTCCTTTTCCTTTTCCTTTTCCTTTTCCTTTTCCTTTTCCTTTTCCTTTTCCTTTTCCTTTTCCTTTTCCTTTTTCTTTTCCTTTTCCTTTTCCTTTTCCTTTTCCTTTTCCTTTTCCTTTTCCTTTTCCTTTTCCTTTTCCTTTTCCTTTTCCTTTTCCTTTTCCTTTTCCTTTTTCTTTTTCTTTTTCTTTTTTTCTCTTTCTCTTTCGCTTTCGCTTTTTCTTTTTCTTTTTCTTTTTCTTTTTCTTTTTTTCTCTTTCTCTTTCTCTTTCGCTTTCGCTTTTTCTTTTTTTTTCTTTTTTCTTTTTCTTTTTCTCTTTTTCTTTTTCGTTTTCTTTTTCTTTTTCGTTTTCGTTTTCTTTTTCTTCTTCTTTTTCTTTTGCTTTTGCTTTCTCTTTTGCTTTTTCTTTTTTTCGAGCAATGCTGAATCCTCTAATTTGGTCTCAAGAGGTTGTCCGAAGGACCCTTTGCTGGCGGGGCTTCTTACACCTGTATGTATGCAGTGGGTAGCCTGTCTGCATGTCTGGGACATGGTTGGGATATGTGTTTCATGGTGTGAGGACACCTGCAGGTACTCCTCTGGTGCTGGATGGAGCTGAGGGAGGTGCTAACAAAGGGCCACAGCGGGGCTGCTACCTGAGCCTGAGGTTCCTTCATCAGGAGCTGATCCTCCTGCTTTCTATGGCATCAGCACCATAACCTGAGCCTGTAAATGTCTGGTGTGAGGCAGTGATGTGAATCCCCAAGCTTTCCTCCTCTTAAAGAACTAATCTTCCATCTGTAAGCTGGCTACTTGTTTCATTCTGAAATCATGTTTTCCTCTTGAAAGACCGAGGAGAAGAGCCCCTGCAGCAGGACCCTCACCTCTGGCAGCAGTGTGAATGCACGGTAGCTCCCATTAGTTCCTGTCCACTCCAAGTGAATTTAACTTTCATTTTTAAATGACAGCATTTGAAAGGCATATAAGGCTGAGCTAACCATGTAAGTAATTACGCTAGGAATGCAAGCAGAGGAGGCCATCAGCACTCATTATTTAAGAGCCAGCTTCATTATTTTTACTGCTTGGATGCTTATCTTAACATCAGCAGCCGCTTTTATTTAAAGGGACTTCGCCTTGCAGAATTGATGTTCTTTGCTCGGCTCTCCTGGAAGAGAGCTCAGAGTTCTCACACCTTCCTTGGAGAAGTAGAATTGAATATTCTGATCTGAAAAGGATGTTTCCCAGCTCTGAGGCTCCCACAGGATTTCCACCCTAAGCAGGCTTTATCACTGTAACAGTGCTGCTACCACGATAGAAGTGAGAGTGCACGGTATTTTTTATTAGGTCAGAGCATGAAACCTTTCCCTGGGCATCTAGGATTGGAAGACTGTGAGGTCTGTGGGGGAAAGCAGTGTCAAACCACACAGTTGCAGTCCCTGCACCGAAGTGTTTGCACCAAAGTATTTGGCTCCAACCTTTTGTTGAATCTGACTTGCTTTAAAGGAACTGAATGAACTGCACAGTCCAAGGTGAGCCCAAGTGCCAGTGGTGACTTCTATTCTCACTTCTTTTATTAAACATGTGTATACCTGTGGCATGTGGCACTGAGTGCCATGGTCTAGATGATGGTTGGTGTTAGTGTTAGGTTATAGGTTGGACTTGATGATCTCAGAGGTCCTTTCCAACCTTGTGATACTGTGATACTGTGATACCTAGGGCTGTATTTTGGGGGGAGATTCGCAAGGGAGGCGAATAGTGCAATATCGTATACCGAGTGATCATGTTGGTGTGCCACTCTATCCTTTCCCTGATCCTTTTGTTTCTCTTTGCTGCTTTTTGTCACTCTTTTGTGTGTAGTGGATGCCCAGGCTCTGCTCCTGCAAATGACCTGTACAGGACGGTAGGCCACATGGGAAGAGGGATATGCTGGCAGTCTTCAGTGGGAAAGATTAGTTTGAGATGCTGAACTCCTTTGTGAGGGACTTGGAGATATATAAGGGGGTGTGCTGCCCTAAAGCTCTTCCCATGCCACCCAGAACTGCCCAGAAATTCAAAGATATCTCTTAGGAGATGGCTTGGCCATTTTCTCAGGAAACCCCTGGGTACTGAGCAGTGTATTTCTCCAGGCACCTGGGGAAAGCAGAGGACATGCTATCTTCTACCTTTGCAGTTTCCCGCAACACTGGTCTCGCCTGCAAATTTGTGCCCAGCCCGGCAGAGTTAAATGCTGCTGCCGCAGTTGCGTGCAGGGCTGCTTTGTTGCCATGTCAACTGTGCATGTCATTTGTTTACATTTGATTTGGCAGAACATTTCATGATAAGGCCTCCAGCAACTTTGAACTGGGGGGTGGTTGGGCAGGGGCACGGCAGGATGGGGAGTGAGGTTGAGGATCTGCACCCACCTTCTGCTGGTTGCCTACCAAACGGGTGGTTGAGTCCACCTGGGGTTTCATCTTTGTAGTTAGTTTCCACGAAAGCAGGAGCAGGGGAAATAAGTGTTGTTTCTCATATTAGTATCAATAACCATGTACATTAATTCTCAGGTGGCTTCTCATAGTTAGACCCATGGAGTGTGAAGGTTATTGCCACAGCCTATTGGCAGCCAGGGTTGCCACAGCTAGGAAACTTCTGTGATGCTACCAAATTCCTGACAACCAGATCTGCATTGTTTTCACGTGTTAGTGATGGGAAAAGATGAATCTTCACAGGCGAAGACCCATAATTCAAGACAGATCTGTGACAGACTTTGCTGAGGACTTCCCCCAAGTAAAAAGAATACCAGGGCTTGGCCCAATGCCAGGGAAAAAATATGTCTTAAAGAAAATCTAGGAAGACTGAAGCAGTATGTGGTTTCGTCAGCAAGTGCAAAAGCAATGCAAGAAGGGCTTGGTGCAAAACTAGTTTTCCAGAATTACTTCAATGATAGTGGGCTTTTTTTTTTTTTTTCCTAAACTGAAGCGATCTGGGAAGAGGTTGGTAAAACACAGGAGATTTTCTCCCAGGTCCTTCTCACAGTTTGCCAAGAATGTTTTCTCCCCATATTTGTTACCTGATGGAGAGTGATAAATTCTCTTGTTCTCTTTCTGTGCTGTTCTCTACCTTCTGGGCATGAGATACTCTGCTTGTGGTGTTGGTAAACTCATTCAGGATTCAAGTGGTGAAAAACTGGGGAGGTAATGGAGGTGATAGAATTTCTTCCTTTGTTTTCAAAAGACAGCAATTAATTTACTATGCGTTAATATGAAAAGCAAAGCTCATCTGCCTGGCAGCTCTGGGAGTAGGGAGTGGGGATGGTGCGAAGTCCATGGTCCTTTAGGAGCTGGGTGCCTCTGCCAGCCCCTCCTTCAGGTGCCTGGTGAGTCAGAGCAACCACACCAGCAGGCTGCCCTCAGGGGAGGTTTTGCTTTCTTGTGAGAGAAAATACCCTTCATAGGTGATGAATGTCGAAACCGCTGAGCACTGTCTGAAAGACCGTGCTGCCTGGAGCGTAGGAGAAATGAGTCGTGGGCTGGCGATGTATTCCCCGACTTCGATCTCATTCACTCCGCTCATTGCTCTGGCTTCATTTTTATATACCTGTGTGTGATAGCTTGGCCCTGAGCTCACCAAGGTGGCCGTTGTCTTCTTGAGGCATGCTCTTTGGTTGACAGCAGCTGCCTAAGCAGTGCTGCCACCCTCTCGCCATCTGACCACCCTGGTACGTTGCAGCCATTTCACTCCTTTGTGACCCGGTGAACATTTGTACTGTCTTGTCCTAAGGGAAAGGGCAGGAATAGGATCTGGGGTTTGGGGCAGAGACTAGTTAAACCAGCAGTGCCACCAGGAGGAGATGGTCCTGGAGACCACAGCCTCCAAAACAGCTAAGACAAGCCAGGGGTGTGTTTCCCCATGCCTCTCGTGACAGTGGGGCTCCAGGTCTGCAGAAAGTGCACATTGTTGATGTGGGCCTAGAGCTATGTAGGAGTTGCCCATATTGGAAGCTCCTTTGTTACTCATGCCCATTATCAGGGTATCTCCCTCCAATCAAGAACCATTAGGCTTGTGCGGGGGAGGGTGGGCAGTGTGGTAGCATGACTGGTGTTTTAGCAGGAGTGAAATGCCCATTCCTCCTTTTACTTTCTCTGTTGTATGGCCTGAAGAGACCATACCTAAGTAAAAGGCTAAGCCAGCCTCATGATTCTCTTGGTCTTTGGCCTCTTCGGTTGTGCAACTGTGCTATCAATAGTGACTACTCTTGTAAGGTGCGTCCAGCTCCTGGCTGCTGAAGAGTTATTTTCGAACTCCATTCATGCAGACCTCACAACAAACCACTGAAAAATGAAACCTATCCAGTAGTACAGACATGTGTAGAATTTAATCTGGCTCCGTGTAAGGTTTTTATAGGGCACTAATAGTCACATGGTGTGCTCCAGTTCTAGCTTTTTTAATTTTGTACTTAAGGGCGAGACTAGGTGCTTTTCTCAGAACATGAGATTCTTTAATTTTAGACACAAGGTCTGGCACCCTTTGTGGAAGCCAGCTGTCTTCTCATTTTCCTAGCAGTGCTTTCATTCTTCTGCATTGCAAGCCAGCTCTTTTTCTGTGTGGGATCCTTCCCTCATCAGCCCTTTCCCAGTTACATAAAGAAGAGCACTAGAAGAATGGCTGTGCTGAAATTTTTTTAAATAAAAAAAATGGTTGAGGCCCTCTCTGATGTGTTGCTACATGCCAGGTGCCTGTGGTTATTTCCAAATAAAAGCACTGCCAGACAGCAGGCATGAATCTGTAGCGTTATCTGTAATAATGAGCAGTATATAGGATAGTGGTACAGATAAGGGCAAAGTGACACATCTTGGGCTTGAATTGAAGATCACCAAAGATAGGACTTTGCTTTGTAAAGTTTTAAGTTATTGTATGATTTTTTAGCCTTCTTCTCTCCCTTATTTTGAAGTTGATATTTGCATAATATCTAAAATCCATTGCGTAGAAGTACCACACAGAGATAACTTCTGCAAATATGGCCCAGTAGCTTTGTTTGAGGAAAAAGAGACGTTGCCTGTATTCTTCCTGGATGTTGCCTTTTCCCTTCTTGAATCCAGAAAGAAGTCTCCTGCCTTCCCTCGGGCTTGCTGCTGAAGCAATGTCAGCTGGAGGAGGCACTGGTGAGGGGTGTAAGGTGCTCCTTTTTGATCTTGGTCTTTAATTCTTTCCTGAACGCCAACTCTTTGGAGACTCATGGTTCTTATGCTAAGAGCAGGGACATCTTGTTTCCATATTTATTGCGCAAGGCAGATGCCCTCGTTCCATTGTCAATTCTAGCAGATGAGCTTTACAGATGGGAACCTCATTTCCAAGTAGTTCTTCAACAAAAAAAGACATTCCTTGGACTGCTTGTTCTCAAAAAGTGCTCCAAGTGACCTTAATGCGTTCTCAGATGTCCTTTACAACTGAGAAATGTTTCTGAATGCAAGGTCACCAACTGCAGTGATATGTGTTACTAACAAACTTGGCACTTTGTATCTAAAGATTATCTTGTGGCTAACATGCAAGGTTAGGACAAAAAGTTATTTTCTTATTTGCTTTATGTGAATTGTCAAAATTATTTTTCTGCTACATCTCTTAGTCTTCCCGGCTATAAAGTGGGATTAATAAACTGCCATTGCCTTACCTGGGTGTATTAAAGTTTCTGAAAGTCCAGCGGCTGTCTTTATGGAAATAAAAAGTGCCTGGGTCTTTCTGATACCACTCACATCCCACAGCTGACCTGCAGTCTTGCTTCTTGTAGGTAGAGTCAAATGGAAGTTCATTCTGATTGCATGAAAGTGTGGTAGATACCAGCAGCTCTTGTGAATCTCCTTGGCATAGACCCTTCTCTAAGGGGCCAGACAGCGTATGCATCAAGGTGAAATTTTCATTCTGCCAGGTATCTCTTCAAAACTCTTGGAAAAATACTTCTGCCCCTCATCAGCATCATAGCTGGGGACCTGTTGATTGCCTGAAGCAATTAATGCAGTGGAAGTAGCAGTGCTTGGAAAGAAATGGAAGTGATTGACTTTCAAATTCAGGTCTGTTGTTTGCAGGACTGTGCTTAGGGGAAAACCCATAAAAAGGTTTCTGTCTAGAAACCAGGCATATCTGATGTGGAATTACAGAGAAACAATGAACAGGAAAATTGACAGTAGTGCTTTTACTGAGCCGAGTTGCACTTTTAAGTCCACTTTAGAAGTAGGTTTTGCAAGACAGAGCCTTAGACTCTCAGGAGGGCGGTCCTCTCCGCATCCCAAAAAGAACATTTCCGCCTCTAATTAAGCAGAGTATTAACTGCCTTATCTCCTTGATGAAACTTAGTAAACTCTGCTCTGACAGATACACACACACAGCTTTCTCCCTGGAAATTTTGAAGTAAAGACGTGCTTTCTGTTGTCATCTATATGATTTATTTTAACCCCTGGCTACTCCTCTGGAGTTGCACTAATGCACTGAACTAAGTGCAGCTGTCTCTGCATTGAGCCGTATTTGCATAGAGCTCTATTTGCATGTTGGCTTCTGCTGGCTTACAATATTAATAGGGTATTAAAGGAGAGCAGGGGAGGGGGAGGGGCGAGTTAAGATTTCAGTCTTGTCTAAGCAGGGCCATGCAAATAAATTTCCTTTTATCCAGAATTAATGACTAATACGTTAACTGGCCTCTGCCTGGGATTTTGCTTGCCTGGGAATGATGTCTGCTGCAAGAGGCTGTGCTTCCCTCCCTGTCTTCCACACCTCCCGAGACATGAGTGGGTTTGTCCACCTTTGGCTGGAAGCTGCAAGGCTGCTCATGTAAGGAAGTCTCTCTGGTTACGACCATGTATGTTTGGAAATAAATGCAGCCCACTGGAAAGCCGTAGCATGGAAATAGATGAGAAAGAGAAAGGGGAAGGAGAGGGGAAACAAAGGAAAAAGAGGGAAAGAGCAAGCTCTTTATCAAAAGAAAGTTACGGCCTTGAACTTGGACCTGAGCTACTCTTACCTGAAAGAGCATACCTGTAACAAATGGCTTGGTAAGAGAGTATTTCCCTCAGAGGCAGAGAACTGGGGCTACCTGCCATCATTCAGCACGGTGGCTGTGCTGGTTGTCCAGATCTGTACTCACCCTGGGGTTAAGCCTGGGCTGGGTGCCTGTTCTGCCTCAAGTGCAGGGCTCAGCAGCAGCAGTGCTAACTGAGGTAGCGGTGCTAGGGCGTTATGTTACACTGCTATCTGGGGGCTGTCTGTTAGTCGGGGTGGTGAGGGGGCAGTGAGCTGGAGGAGACATAGATACTTGCATTTCCAAGGAGCAGGCAAGAGGGTGCACCACTGTGGCCAGGACAGCTGGGATGAGTCCTCGGGAGGCTTGCTGGTTAGCACGTAGTTAGCTCATAGTGATGATAATCTGACTTCAGGACCCTAGGAGCCAAAGTAGTAATGGCTCCTGTGAGGGGAGCTGATTACTGTGATCTCCAGGGAAAGATTGCCTTCACTCTGCAGGGTAAGAAATACTTCAGGAGCTTGCACACCTGGTACCTCTCTATTGACAGCCTAGAAATGTCTGGAGAAGAAAAGGGAGCTGTTCTAGAATGACCTGTTTAAAATCGGGATTTTATCAGGTTTCTCTGTCCTGGATGTATGCGGGAGTACAGGATGGCTGGAATTCCTGTGTTGAGGAAGAGAGGTGCCTTAGCCCCAGGCAGGTTTGCAAGGCCTGTCCTTGGGTATGGTGGGCCAGAAGTCTTTCAAACCTGGGCTTGCCACTAGTGTAATTGTTTCCTGTGCTAATTCTGATTCAGCTTTCCTTGGAATATCATACAGGTGAACAGGATCACCTCTTCCCAAAGTCTTGATGTTTCAGCTCACAGTCTTGGTGTTTCAGCTCATAATGGAAGAGTAAGCAAAGTGGTAGCGGGCTTGGAATGCTCCTGTCTCTGTGCTCAGCTCCCGCTGTAGATGTTTTGGTGGTAACCTGGTAATCCACAAGTCATTTGGGCGAACAGTTTGATTTTGCTGTGGGGATGGTGCCACATTATGGGGGAAGTTTGGTTCCTAATCAGTGCAGAATCTGTGAAGGGGAAAAACAAGTCTGCAACATCACTTGGCAACACAAAATTATTATAATAGGGTTTGCTTCTTCCTACACTGCCCAACTGAATTGTTTTCTCCATATGGTGGAGCTCCTGTTTTTAACTGGTTCTTCCTGCCCCTTCACCAGATGGCTGTTTTTATGCAGGACCTCGTAGCTCTTGCACGTTGTGCCTTGCAGTGCTTGAGAGCAGGGAAAAGATCTTCAGGTGAAAGCAGGCTCAGGACAGATGTTTCTAGCCCTGGTCACAGGGTACGTGCGTTTCTGGAGCTGGACATTTAGGAATCATTGTTAAGATGAACATTAAGATCTTATCTAACAGGATAACCCAAAGCTAACATCCTGTTTATTTTTGGTGATCATGACATTTTGATGAGAGCATGGAGTTAAAGGAGCTGTAACGGCCTGCACACTGTAAAGTCTTCCCCTTCTGGGTTGCCAGCTCACTCCAGGCCTGACATGTAAGAGCTCTTTGTCATCCTTGTCTTAGGTGTTAAGCACAGCTCTGTTAATACTTTGGAATCCTGTCTGTCTTCTTGCTATTTTTGTCTTCGTGGGGCTGGGCACGCACCGGTAAGCTTCTTGTTACTCTCCAGATGCCAGAGGATGCTTGTACTGCATCACACTGAATCTCTGTTGATGATCTGGATGAGGGGATTGAGTCCATCATCAGCAAGTTCGCAGACGATACCAAGCTGGGAGGAAATGTCGATCTGCTGCAGGATATGAGGGCCCTACAGAGGGACCTTGACAGGCTGGAGAGATGGGCTGATTCCAATGGGATGAAGTTTAACAAGTCCAAGTGCCGGGTTCTACACTTTGGACACAACAACCCCATGCAGAGCTATAGGCTGGGGACAGATTGGCTGGAGAGTGGTCAAGCGGAAAGGGACTTGGGAGTGCTGGTAGACAGGAAACTCAACATGAACCAGCAGTGTGCCCAAGTGGCCAAGAAGGCCAGTGGTATCCTGGCCTGCAACAGGAATGGTGTGGCCAGTAGGACTAGAGAAGTTGTCATCCCCTTATACTCGGTGCTGGTCAGGCCGCACCTTGAGTACTGTGTCCGGTTCTGGGCCCCTCAGTTTAAGGGAGATGTTGAGATGCTGGAGTGTGTCCAGAGGAGAACAACGAAGATGGTGAAGGGGCTGGAGCACAAGCCCTATGAAGAGCGACTGAGGGAGCTGGGGTTGTTTAGCCTGGAAAAGAGGAGGCTCAGGGGAGACCTTATTGCTCTCTACAACTACCTAAAAAGAGGTTGTAGGCAGGCAGGGGTTGGTCTCTTCTCTCAGGCGACCAGTGACAGAACAAGAGGACATGGTCTCAAGCTTCATCAGGGGAGGTTTAGGCTTGATATTAGGAAAAAATTCTTCACTGAATGGGTGATTGTCCATTGGAATGTGCTGCCCAGGGAGGTGGTGGAGTCATTGTCCCTGGAGGTGTTTAAAAGCAGATTGGATGAGGCACTTAGTGCCATGATTTAGACAATGAGTAGGTGTTGGTGTTGGGTCATAGGTTGGACTGGATGATCTCAAAGGTGTTTTCCAACCTTGTGATACTGTGATACTACTGTAAAAATTCTTGTGATGCTGAGGACAAGGGGAGTGAAAAAAAAAACAAACAAAAAAAAACCCCGAAACCTGCAAAAAATCAAAAGGACATACAGAAATTCCGGCAATAACTGTGGAGTGTTTAAAAAAGATAAATCACTTCTGTAATTTATATCTCAGGAAAAAATATCCCACCTGGGTTCTGGGTAGCCAAGCGCTCCACGTCTGTATTCAAAAGGCCTTCCTCATTTGCTTCTAGTCTGTTTTTCTAAGGAAATGAGATGTGTGTGATCACACTGTCACTGTGTTCCCCTTAACTTTTGAAACCAGTGGACAAATCCAAGCACATTTGATGCTGGGGAAGAGGTCTCAGTGGTATTGAGTTCTGCATGTTTCATGAAAACAGGCAGCTGGGCAGAGCCCCTGTTAATGCATGCCCCGGGGGAAGGGCTGCAGTGTCAGCTTGCCAGTTAATATATACTGTTGGAGGAGTGTCTCTGTACAGGAGCTCAGTCCTGAGACCCCTGTCTGTATGAAACAGCAGAAGTCTTTCTCTGGCTTTTTCTTGTTTAATTTTCTATTTTTTTTCTTTCGTGAGACTTGAAAATAAAAATAACACTTTTCATCTTCAAAGAGCTTTACAAACATCAGCTAATTAATCCTTCCCTCATCTAGTTTGCTACTTCAAGGAAGAGTGGAAAAGCAGGGTTTTTTCTGAAAGTGAGTGAAATGGATCCTCAGAGGGCCTATCTCAATCCTGGAGGGTCTGCAGCTGTTGCTCCACTCCAGAGCACACAGCTCTGTGCCCTGTTGTTGTTTGTTCTTTGTTTTTGCTCTTTGTTTCTGTAGCAAATAAACTAACAATGGAATTCAAAGAAACAACCAAGACATGTCCCCCAACACGTATGTCTCAGCTTATAGGTAAACCATCAACCTGAAAAAAAACTGTGAATTGACTTAATCAGGAGGGGAGGAGGATTCCCATCATTCAATTTGAGATCTTTAAATTTGATCACGTGAGATCCTCACATTTTCTTGAAAATTACCTTGAAAACACAATATGGGCATTTCCTGTTCTTTTCTCAATGTCCTTGAGGATGCTGTGAGCGTTGTCAAAACCAGTAGCTTTAGTCCAGTTCTCCTGCCCCCTTGGTCGGGCAAGCTGTACTTGGGAACAACGTCAGTCCTGCTGCTGATGTGATGAGTAAACATTGCCTTGTGGATTTGGGGGAGGAAGAGCAGTGCTCTGACACTTCATTGGATGAAAGAAGATAGGTATAAACCAGTCCTGACTCTGAAGAAGTCAACACAATGGTTGTGGGTGAGAGGAGGGCACAAGAGCACACATCTCTTTGGCTGTAGGTGTTTTCTTCTCTGTTGGCTTCAATTGAGCACTGGATGCTCTTCCCCAGCCGGATCCAAGTTTTGTACTGATGGTAGTTCTGACTTCTGGTCAGGAGGCACCCCTGCCTTGGTTGTGTGCCAGATGGGAATCCATGCAAAAGGCCAGTGCTCCTTGTGGGTTTTCACTTGATCTCAGCTGCCAGCCAGGTAGAGGTACCAGGATCACCTATGGTCACAGAGATGCAGTGTGGAGCACCACAAAGGTTCAATAATGAGATACCCCACTGAGTGGAGAGGGAACCTATAAAGAGGCGATGAGAGCTGAATTAGAGGTGCCTGTAGCAGGAACATCTATGCCACAGTCAGTACCGAAGAAGGAAGGTCACTGCTAGAACCATCCCGTGGTGCTTTCCTGAGGGCTTGGCTGAGGGAAGCCTTATCTGAATGCAGTATGTGCTTGTAGGCATTGGGGACACAGAGGCTGGCTGAGAAAGGGTTTGGCTCTTGCAGAATGTGGAGAGCTTTTGTGTGACATCTCCTTGACATGGGAACACATGTCCGTTGTGTTTTTTTCCAGCATCCTCTTCATTGTCTGTTATCACAGTATCACAGTATCATAAGGTTGGAAAGGACCTCTGAGATCATCGAGTCCAACCTATAACCCAACACTAACACCAGCACAAGTTAGGATTCAAACTCAGAAACAAAGCTTTAGGGATGGGCTGATGCTCTGTAATTTGTGGGCCTTTTTACCGCTTCACAAATATTTGAGTTGGTAAGTTAGCCTTGGAGGGCAGCAGGTACTGTCATTTTGGTTTTCCTTGACAGTGGGAAGGACGTCTACACCACCTTTTTTTTTCTGGATCCTACCAGTGCCTGGTTTTCCGTCAGTATCCTGAGGTGAGCATCTCACAGGTCAGCAGCCTCAAAGGCACTGCAAAAAGTTCTCACCTTTCTGGGTTTCTTTCTCAAAAGATATTCTGTATTTAATTTCATCTTGAGATTACTTCTATTGGATTTCTTAGGATGTTTCTCTTTTCATTACTATTCAACAGCTGTGAACTTTTCTGAGGTTCAAAACAGGACATGCATGCAACTTTGTGTCATTGCATGACTTTTGTCCTGCAAGCTTTTCACTCCTGTCAGCAAATTTTTTTTCTATTCAACTTTACGTCAACATGGAGTTCTATTGCAGATATGAGTGCAATTAGAAAATAATGGGCTTAGTGTTGTTAGAACATGAATTAATTATAATTTCTGGTGGGATAGAAAAAAGCAAGAGCAGAAATTAGTTCTCAGGTCTAGGGCTTAAATAATTTCTCACTATTGTTACTGCAGGAGCAGTTTATTTTATACATATTTAGTATTATTCTACAACTGAAAAACCTGGATCCAGAAATACTATAGAAGGAAATGGTGATTACAGAGCACAGATTCTCAAAAGAAGCTATTTTAGGTTTTCCCAAAGCAAAAAAAGAAATAGTAAAAAATAAAAAGACCCCCAGGCTTCCAGGCATCAGAACTGTGATGCTGTACTTTAAGTATAAGCATACTGAGTTCCCTGCAAATTCATTGTCTTCAGATCATTGCCTTGTGCTTCCCCTGCCCATCTCTGTGTAATTCTAATTTGGCTGCATGTATCTGTATGCAGAAATGTGCAAGGAATGAGCCCAGAGTGGCTCTCAAAGCCTTGCTTGGGTTTGCTGGACTGGTAGATAGGGGGGCAAAAAAAGCCCAAAGAAAACATTCTTCTTTTAAACTGAGAAATTCAGATCAGGCATCAGGGAGACACAGTAAACAAGGAGCCTGGCGATGCTGTTTTTAGACAGGCACCATTCGGAGTAGGATTGCACTTTAGGAGGTGCTAAGTATGTTCAGCAATATTGGCATTTTGGTTCAGTAGGATGAAGATCCAAAAGCAAATCTGAGCCCTTCATGAATGGAAATGGTCTTCCCTCATGTGCCCCTACCTTGCTTCTCCATCTCACACAGCTGATATAAAGAACCACATCTCTGCTATCTCCATCCCACCTCTCATGTCAGAAGGAGAGACAGGAAAGCCCTCAAGCTGCTTTTCCCTGGCCACACCGCCCTGTGGGGATCACAGAATTTGTGCTACTTAATCCTTCAGCCGCTGTGGCATGTTGCAGAGGGGTGACAATGAGCGTAAACAAACTATTATACATAATTAATAAAGAAGTGGTGGTTTGTGTTTGATGCTTGACGAGGGGTGGGACATGAGGAGAAGCAGCAGGGTAATTATAGAGGTGAAAAATGAGGCAGGAACATGCAGTAACCTTTCTAGGTTAGCTGTCCCTGTGATCGATGGCCTACATTGTTTTCTCACTAACCTCTCGGTGAACCCCCCTTAGAATAACGGGGGGTCTTGTTTGTTGGTAAAGCATTTGTGTGCCGCCTTGTTATTGCACCCTAAATATTGCTGTGCGTTGGTAGTAAATCATATGGTGGGTAATGAGCTGCACCTTGTGGAGGGGCCTTTCTGTCCAGTCCCTGCCCAGTTGGAGGCCACTTGCCCATCATGATGCGGGCAACAGCACCAACTCTGTCACAATCCCAGTTAAACCAAGAAGACCACTTTCCACAGCTAAAACAGATGTTGTAGAAGCTGCAGGGACAGGGGTGGGGAAGGGTGCAGTGAAGGAAGTGGTGAAACCAAAGTTGTACCCTAAGGTTTTTGGTGGAGGGATGAGAAAGCTCCAAGATGTTGGCTTGATAAATTCATGGGCTTATGACTGGTGGCACAGGCCTGGGTGAAAATATCTTTAAGGCAAGTTATTGGTCCATTTGAATCCCCTGCTGCTTGAACGTGCTCTGGTTTTACCTGTCAAAGACAGACTTGCCCTGTTCTCAGTAAATTCAAACACAGCTCTCAAATCATGAGGTTTCTGAGAGCTACAGCCAAGTTAATGAACCCCAAACTCCTCTGTCAGGAGGAACATGGTTTGGTTCAGCCATGTCAGGGGGAAACATGATATACGCCAGATAAAATTGCAACATGCAAAAAAATGTAAAGAATGACAGGAAATGTTCTTGAACCCTGCAGCTTACTTATCAGAGGGCTTAAAGGTTAGAGAAAATCATGATAATTTAAGATACGAATGTATACATAAGAGAGTGCCTTCTTTCAAGAAAGGGTGGATTTTTGCCTTCATGTCCTGGAAAGTACTTCTGATTATTTTATTTATTTCTCTGGAGTAATTACTGAACTTCCCCTCAGCTGAAAGCATTCCTGATATATGGGGATTCCTTCACCCTTTACAAGGACAGTACCAGCTACTTGCAAAACAGACAAATTAAGAAATGACATCTGTACTGCAGTGTGATCCAAGGACAAATTAGAAGCTGAAATTAATCAGATGATAGGAATTATCCCAAATTCCCCTCATGTATGGTGAAGAGGAGGAAACGTTTCTTTTGTATGATATTTTTTTCTGCAAGTTTTGTCTCTCCAAAATTTCTTTCATGGCCAGTTAAAATTTTAACTGGCAGGAAATGTTTATATTTTTTCAGAACATCAGGATAGCTTTAACAATTTGTTTTGGCAAGAATAAAAATGAAACTGTAAAAGGAGACATTTGAAGAGTCCCAGAAACAAATATATGACTATGTGTTGACATGTTATGAAGGTGTTGGGAGCGACTCCTTACTTAAAATTGTGTTGAAATTTGCACTTACTATAGATTTAAATTCATCAGTTTCTCACTTTAATGATTGAATTTGGTCTCCTGGTTTGGTACAGAAATGCGTTGGAGAACAATTGAATTTTCCATGCAATGATTTAAAATAAAGAATGAACTTAACTTTGCAGAAGACTTAATTTTGCTTCCTTCTGAAGTATTGCCTTTCTCCCTGCAGGCATCATGGTTCCTTCAGGACTATTTCCATACCATGTGTGCGTTCTTACTTCTATTCTGATTTTTATCCGGCTCCTGTAAAATATCTGGTATTAAAGGTTAAACTCAGAGTTATTCTTCTGCTAATAGCCGCAGAGGCTCTCTTCCACATTTGGACAATTGGGGAATTGCAGTATTTGGCCCTAAAATGTGGTATCCCACATCCTCATGTGGGATAAGGTGTTGGCGGGAGCAGAGGGCATTCACAAAAAATTTAGTTCTAGAGATGGTGTTTCAGGCTTGCCCTGTCCATCCTCTTTGCTTCTGAGGCACTGGACCAGCAAACATCCAGCCTAGAAAGAGTGAAACCTATGAGGTAGCTTGGGGAAGGAGGGGATCTCTGGAGGAATTAAGCTGGTGTTTGGATTGAGCAGGCAAGCTGAATGGATTTTTGAAGTGGAGCAAGGAATGGTGGGGATGGGACAGGAGGAGTGACAGGCAAGGGCAGGGACTAGGGGAGCTGGTGTGTTATGGCTGGAGTGGGGTCCCAGTCACTGCAGACAAGACACTGGTACCTCCTAGCCCTCGGGGTGCTACTTACCACCCTCATCGTGCCCAGGGCTCCATGAGAATCAGTGGGTACCCATTTACCCTTCAGTGCTCAGGTTTGTGCTCAAGAGTCTCAAGTATTTATCACAGAATCATAGAATGTCTCATATTGGAAAAGATCCATAAGGACCATCAAGACCAACTCCCTGCTCCTTGCAGGAGCCAACACTGAGGTCCACACTGATGCAGTCAGTGATGAAAGGGTGTTTATGTGCTGGCTCGTTGAGGGCAGCCATGTGTTATGAGCAGCCTGAGATTTTAGTGCTGATCCTTTGTCCTTCCTACAGATTTGCCTAAGCCTTACTTTATTGTACTCTTTACATAACTGACTGCGGGATACCAGTAGCCCAGGCTGCTGGGGATTCCCAACGGGGCTGCTCACATCCATGAGCTCTCTCCTGTCCTCATTGGCTTCAGCATCCAGACTGTCACCTTGAGGGACCAGGGACTGTGTGCAGGCTTAGTTGCAGATCCTACCTTAGCAGATGCTGAGCAGCAAATCGCAGAGTTCGTATTTCCAGGGTGATCCCAAATTACATTGTGATGCTTTTAGAGCAGGGACTGTTTTCTTATGCTTTTTTACAGTACCTAGTACAGTAGGGCCATGCTTAATCCAGATTTTAGCCTTAGTACAAATACAAGTCAAATTACAAGTGAACTTGTGTTTCTGCAGCTGTGGAAGAGGAATGTTTTCTGCTTCTTGGGTGGGCATTGTCACCCGCTCCATGGTTGTTCTGCAAGCAGTGTTTGATTCAATAGGGCTTGAGTTGAAGGTGGAAATTTGCAGCAGAAATAGCTTGCTGGGACAGCTCTGAAGTGCCCCTGCTATTCCCTGCCGTGCATACCTCCATGTGCAGGTGGGCAGGCATTCCTAGAATTTTCCTTGAACATGTTTGTAAACTAAGCAGGTCCTCACAGTGTAGACGAGATGCTACAGTTCACAGAGCAGGTCATTAAAGTGGTCCTTGGATTTTGTGAGCTGGTCCCAGCACAGTGTCTTGCTGGGTGACATCTACAGGACACGTTGCTCAAAATCTGCCTTGCCTTAGTAATACTCATTTCTTCTGAAAGAACTTTTAAATCCATGTATTATTATTGTTGTTCCTGAATATCATAAGTAGAAGATGTGGTCTAATAGGTACAGCACACTGTTTGCAAGGACCCCCCTCCTTTTATTGGCTTTGCTGTGCTCTCTCCATGTGATCTTGGGTGAACTGTTCGACCAATCTGGGGCAGACAGAGCCCCTTAGCACGTTGTGTTTTAGTGTCTATCATTAAGGGGCTCTGGTCTCTGCTGGGACCTCTGCATGATATAGAAATACAGATAGTTGCTACTAATAATAATGTTAAATCTGCATGACTCTTCAGAGATAAGTAAAGGGCAATGCTCCTTTCTCCAAGGAGCAGGCAGGATAAGTACTTTATTTTTGTCTTTTCTTTTTCTAATTAAAAAGAACAGTGGCCAGTGGACATGATTAAAAGGAAAAAAAAATAAAGGAAGGCTGCAGTAATTTGATATTTTTAGCCTCAGACCTGCTACTTGCTCTGTGAAGCCAATCTTAGGATCATGGTCTGAATCTGTGTTTGCCAGGGACAGAAATTATTTGGAGCCTTATATTGGTAGTTGGCTCAGTATTAGGGCTAATCTCACAAAACCACCATGCAGCTTGGTGCAACTTTCAGTACTTGCTGTGAACAAAAGTCTCAGGGAACATTACAGATCAGACATGAGGAGCTTGACTTGGCCGATACATGGCAGGGCTCTGAGCTGGAATGATAAGGGTTTGGGATGAAGCTGAGCGTGGCAGAATGGGAGGCCGTCGGAGATGAGAAGTCAACTCTTGACTGTCTCTGTGTGCTTTGGGATTTTTTTTAATTATTTCATTTCCAAAGAAATGCAACAACAAAAACAAAAGGTCTTAAATATTCAACAGTGAAAACAATAGATTTGAGAAGGAAAACAAAAAGTTAGAGCCAGCTCTGGCATTGGTGGACATTTGGCGCTTTGGAAAGCGAGAACAGCTTGAATTTGCATAAATTGCATATTGCAGGTCAGAAAGTGGAGTCAGAATTATGCTTTCATTGCAGTGGCATGAATGGGAGCATATAATTGTCATTCTTCCCCTCTTAATCAGATGCCTTGTCAGGGGATCTCTGCACCCAATACGTTGCAGCTCATCCATTCACTGCCTAGCATGGGGACAGGGCTTTTGTTTTCAAATTATGATTTTTTTCTATTCTCTGATTTCTTCCCGTAACCTGGGAAAGCCCCAGCCCTCCCCCTCTGTGTGTTAATCTTTGTTTCGGAGAACAACCAGAGGTCACGCTGTGTTGAATGTAGCTGTTGTTACACCACCACCACCACCCCCCACCCTGTGCATGTTTCTGCATGTCTGGGTCGGTGTGGAGCTGCCGACCCCCAGAGGCGATGGTGCTCAGCGTTATGCACCTCCTCTGAAGTTTACAGAGTCCTGCTTTTCTGAGTCCAAAGAGACGAGTGTGATTATGATCAGTCCAGTAGGGCTCCCTCCAGGGATGTATCAAGATGCGCTTCTGGCTGGGACAAGCTTAGTATGTCTCTTGGCTGACCCATAGCGTGGCTTTCTTTTCCATTATTGGACTTAATAGCTTTTCTTCCCTCTTAAGATTTCCAGCTCAAGTGCAAAGAGGACTTGCTACTGTATTCAGATTCAGCAAAACATTTGAATTTATGCTTAAACTTAACTGCATCCAGTGCCCTCACTGGGACTTAGGCACGTACTTGCTTCAGGTGATGCATATGGTAAAGGGTTTTGCTGAACAGGAGCTGCAGCCTCCAGCAAGTGCAAATAGTGCTGCTAAAAACTCATGTCCATTGAGACATCAGCAGCCACGTGGAAGCCTTTCTGGCTGGGTGTCAAGTCCTGGACCTCCTCGTGTGGTTCCTTGTCAGCACTGCCCACTCTGGGGCTTCCACTCTCATGCTGGATGCGTATTTACACTTTATCTCTCCATGGAGTCACTGGCCAGACCAAATGCCACATGCCGCTTGACCATGTCCTTTCCTGGGACCATACCCACCCTGCTGTTGATACCAGATCCACCCAGCAGCAAAGGCAAGTGGCAACAAACAGCTATTGATGCTGGGGCCTGCCTCTTCATTTATCCACAAATGTTTTAACCTGTCAGCGCTAAGAAATCATATTGATTGCGGAGCTTTTGTTTTATTCCTTGGGTCTGCTAATCGAAAGGGCGAGTCCTTCTTTAGTATCTTCCTGCCATGAGCTCGGTTCTTCTGTACCTTGTTCGAAAAAGCTTTTATTTTCAATGCACAGAGAAAATGATGTTTATAAAATATAGACTACGGGAATTTTCATTCCCCTCTGGCTTTAGGAGGAGAGCAGCTGGTAGAGAGCGGATGAGAAAGGCTTTATCTGCTATATTTTGGTTACTGCGCTTTGAGTGATGGGTTTAATAATTGATAGAGCAATTTAGCAATGATCTATAATTCCAAAAGAAGCCTCCCCTCCCTCTCCCTTTCCCTCCCTCCCTCCAAGACTGACAGACTGCTCTCTGTTTTTTGTCTGCAAAATTTCATCCCTTGGTTTCTGTAAACAGCCTGACATGGGAGAGGGGGGAAAAAAAGCAACTAAATCTTTTGTCTTGTTTCCACAAACAGCTGCACTGCCTTCTCCAAATCAGAGCTTCAGTCATTTGCTCGCACGCTCTCACTGAAGGGAACAGGACGTTTTCTTTCAGGCCTTAACCTAAATTGAATGTATATGTGTGATGTATATAGGAGCACGGAGTGGTGCAGAGCCTCCTGGCAGGGTCTCCTCCCTCTCCTTTTAAACCCGGGTTTTGTTCTTGGCTGAATCCAGCTTTCTAAATCCCAAGAAAGGTGTGTAGTGATGGCAAGTGCTTGGGGTATGCTTTGCTGGAAACTGTTCCAGGGTTAACCCATAAAAATTGCTTTTCCCAAGAGCTTTGTGCTGACAGTTGCAATGAGTTTCAGGATCCTGTTGGGGTGTCTGGGTGTGTAGGTGTCTGTGTGAGACCCTGTTTTTAAAGATGCATGCTTAGAGATGATCTGTGCTTGCCCAGCTTGCCCCCATAGCAGGGTGGGTCTGTGTTTACAGGTGTGTGTGATGCACACCCTCTCTGTGCGGGTGTAGGGAGTTTCAGCATTCCTGTGCATGGGTGTCCACCTTTCTCTTCATCCACAGTAAGTGCAGGAAAAGAGCAGAAAAGATGAGACATTAAAAAGGAGACAGAGGTAAGCAGGAGAGAGAAAGAGACAAGGCTATAGGTACTGAGTGTGTGTTGAAGCCAAAGGAAGGTGAAGACAGGGAGGAAGTGCAGCCTGGCAGAAAGCTGGGTGTAGGCAAAGATGTAAAGGTATATTTTTCCATAGATGCCAGATCGCCGACAAGTTGTGATTAAGCATGACATAAAGTCAGCTATGCAAAGCTGTATTATTCCTTAAAATTACGAGGGGTGAGGTCCTTTAGGGTACAGCAAAGTTCATGGATGCTCTGCCATTGGAGGTCTGTAAGACAAGCTGGCTGAATGCTTGCCAGGAGTGACATAGGCATGGATGGCCTGATATTGGGACAGGGAGGGAGGGGGTGACTTCCCAGTGTCCAGACTAGCCCTGTCAGCCTCTGACACCATCCTCTGGAGTATTTTCACCCTTCCCAGTCAGCACCCTGGTGGAACATGAGCAGTGTCAAGGGGTGGGTAGTTTAGTCTGCTTCTATGATTTATTTGCTATTAAATACCCTTAGTAATGATAGGCTCCCGAGGCTTGTTCCCGAGGCTTGGACCTGCATCTGTACCCCATGAAACACTTCCACCTAGATAGTGTGGCTCCTCTGAGCTGATAGATTTTTCTTCTGCCTGGATGTAGGAGGATCCTGGTGACCTTCCTATTGACAAGCATGTGGTTACCACACCATATAGAGTCAATGTAGTTCAGGTGGGAAGGGGCATCAGGAGGTCATTTAGCCCAACCTATTGCTCAAGATAGGGTCAGCCATGGGATCAAGATTGGAACTTCGTCTTGTCAGGTCTTGAAATCCTGCAAGGATGATGACTGCACAGCCTCTAAGGGCAGCCTGTGCTGCTGGTTCATTATCTGTACAGTGGAAGTGTTTACCCTGTCCCCAGTGGGAACCTTCCCTGTTTCAGTTTGTGTCTATTTTCTCCACCTCTTGCTGCCCACGTGAGCAAAGATCCTACACCATCTTCTCCATGTGGCAGAGGAGAAAGGGGCAAGATGCTGTCAGCCCCCGCCCCATGGCTGTCTCTCCCCAAACTGAGATTACTCCAGTTTGCTCATGCACTGGGGGCCCCAGGCTGAGCAGGGTATGCAGATGTGGTCTCACAAGGGTGGCTGGAGGTGGATCATCGCATTCCTTGGTCTGCTGGACCTGCTCCAGGGAGACTTCTAGTCCAGCTGCTACCATGGTCCTCATTTCAGCCCCCTGCCCCCAGGTTAAGGTGCTTGTGGCCTTTCCCACAAAGTGGTTCCCCAGGAATTGTTGCTAAGGCTCATCTGTCCCAGGGGCAGGACTTGACATTTGTCCTGGCTGCATTTCAGAAGATTCCCGTTGGCCCATGCCTCCTGCCTGTCCAGATCCCTATGGGTGGCAGCTCTGCCCTCAAGCTTGTCGCCAGGTCTCGTTTGGTATCACCCTTAAAGTGGATGAGGATACACTCAGCCTCTTCCCTTGGATCAATGATAAAGATGTTAAACACAACTGGTCCTGGGATAAACCCCTACAGTACCTCACTTGTTACTAGCCTTCAGTTTATATTTATGTCCTGTAATATAAACCATCACCAAAGGCGGAGTGGATCCAGCTTCCAGTCCTCTGAGCTGATACAGATATTTTTTGATGTGTTGCAGACTAATCTTTGAGGGATAGGTGAGGGCAATGGGAGCAATGTGGTGTTGGAGCTACCCTCTAGTGGTGGTTGTGCTGGTGGTCTGACAACCCTGGAAATGGCTCTGGCTGCACCCACAGTCCTTTCCAGGCACCGAGTGTAGCAGTGTTTGACCTGTGAAGTGGGGAGCGTGTTAGTAAACCCTTTGGAGGCACCGTCCCTCCTTACAACTCAAACCAAAACATCTTAATGGGTAAACAGCATACTCTGATAGACTGGATGTCATTCCTCAATGGCCCTTTTCCTCCCTCGTGAATATCCCTGTGTTGACTAAACTCTCCAGTTTTTGAATTCTGTGCTTGAACCTGAAAGGCATGGTTTGCCTGTGTGTTCTTGGGTGAGTTCTGACTCCCAGGGCTGTCCCTTGCCGTAATTCTGCTTATTGGTGCTTCCCAACATGGTCCAGATATCATGGCAGTCCCTGAGGCCCTAGTGAACAGTCATTAGAGCTGTACCACTTCTGTATGGACTTCATCTGAGTGTCCAAGCAAACTCCATTGCTCAGGGATGCAGGAGAAATAACAGAAGTCACACAGCAAGGCCAGCAGTGAGGGTGAGCCCAGCTCTCCCAGGCTGGGAGTGGCACAGGTGGGATATGGAGCTGCTTTCGTGCCCACTGCATGGGACAGGGAGCAAGCATGTGAGCAGGAGCCATTGCTGCTTGTAAGTGTTAATATCTGGCCCTGATGACTGGGTTTTTCACAGGTGGGAAGTCTGCAACTGCCCAGCCCTGGAGCAGAGAAAGGCCTTGAGTGTGAGGGTCATCCATATTAGATGTCTGCATCCCTTCCGGGTGTCTGTGCTAGTGGAGAGGTGGAGGGGTGGGGGAAATAGCAACTGTAACCTTTTACTCCCAGAATGTGAGTGTGTCTCCTTTACAGCCCTGCACTTAAGAAGTGATTTGGGGTCTGAGAGGTACCAAGGGACAAAAAACAGTGCTGTATGCTCTCCATCTCCATTAACTGAAAGCTAAGAGTACTCTGCATGCTACAGTAGATGGCAATAAAATGTGAATACCTCCACAAAATACAAAAGGGTCAAGTGAGCAAGTATGAGAAAGAGTCTATAAAGATGCTAAAGAAAGGGTTCCTATGGGAGGAAGATAGAACCCCATCACCTGAAAAAATAAAACCCTTTGTAAGACATCTGAAGGATGCAGTTCCTCCTCCTGACAGAAAGTCTCTTGGTGCATGGGAGAACATAAGTGCTGAGAGGGGTCAAGCCCTGGGCATGTAGCTGGTCAGAATGTGCCTGCTCAGGCCAGGGTTCTGGCTCCTCCCTCTCTGCCTCTGCCCATGGCTTTCTGGATGGAGATGTGAAAACTGCTGATTACTGAAGTTCAGACTTTGGCATGTGAGACTAACAGGTAGAAGAAGACAGGAGGAGCTGTGTATATCGACTCAGCAGATAGCACCACTGTGGGTCTGTCTGCACTGCCTGCAGCTGCCTGCAACCTTCTTCTAGAAGCGTCACCCTGAAGGTGAGAAGCAGGGACGCTCTCTGCTCAGAGTGCCAGCAAGTATCAAGTTTTGAGTTATATTTTTGTCCGATATGTATACTTGCCCATGAAGGACTCTACTGAGACAATCACATTTGGCCACAGGACCCTACCAAAGGTGGTAAATATCCCTAAGGAGAGCAGTTTGCAGGGTAGTTTTAAAATTCAGAAAGAGCCCAGCTCTCGGAATATGAGTCTGTGGAAATGAATTTTTTTGGCATTTGTTTTTAATGTCCGGTGATGTGTAGGTGAAAAAGCCAGTGAGCTAGACTGGTAATTAATTTTCCTGACAGAAACACCAGACAATGAAATTACCCTGCCACAAAGCAGAGTTGCTAAAGTAAGTACTCTGCCAGCAGCAGCCCTGAAAGCAGGACAGGGTCATATGTGAGGTGCAAGCAAATGATGAGGTGGCGTTCCTGCCTCTGAGGACCTGCAGGCACTGCTGGCAGGGAGACCCTTGTGTCCTGGATCCCCAACATCCAGCACCAGCAGCTCTCTGATATACATGGGTGCATTCAAGCTGGGCTCCAAGGTGATGGGGGACTTGCCTCAGCACTGAGCTGAGGAGCAGGTCATCCTTTGCTGACCAGGAGAGTGATTTGGTCTGGGAAAGTGGTAGGAGATGTGTGGAGCAGGCATGGAGTGGCTGCTTCTCTCCTTGGAGGTACAGGCTCTCTAGGGGGAGGCTCTTCAGTCTCTCCCAGGTTGGTAGTGGAGTGGTTTCTAAATCTTTACTCAGTGCTGGCAAGATCTGTGTGAGCTGTAGAGGAGGTTGTACTTGTGTGTACAGAAGGGGAATGCCTTTCGATGGGAGACATCTAAGGCAGCTCACTGTGAGAGAAAGGATAGGAGGGAAAAGCTTTCTGTATTCCCTCTGTATGTCTCATATCAGAGGCAGGAATTACTCTGCATGTGTGTTGTGAATGCGCAGTCAAGAACCTGGCAGAGACTACTAAATGGGAATGTTCCTGCATATACAAGGTGTCTGGCAGTGGGCTGCCTTTGCGAGGTTTCAAACAAAATCTCCACTACAATCCAAAGGTTTGGTGAGTAGGTGTTATAAGAAGCAGTATTATTGGGACAGAAAACACTTCTCTGCGCAGCCATGGAGAGATCTTCTGAAGATCTCAGTGCTGTTCTGGAAGGACTTGCCACTAAGTGAATTGTCCTTCTTATTTATAATTACAGTGCTCTGATGTGCAGATTTAATAGGATATTTTCCCCTGTTAGTGTTACCAGCTGCAGAATGGAGAAATCCCACATAAGAATGGGCCAACTCATGGAAATGTTTTCCTTCCCTTTGGAAAAGAGAATATACCAGCCTTAGAGCAGCTGAGCTAAATCTGAGTGCTCTTAAGAATAAAAAGGTCAATTATGGAGTAACCTGCATGCACAGAGTTACTTAACGTATAAATTATCTGTAAAAAGTGGTGCACCAGCAGTGAAGTGCTTCAGTTATGTGGATACTGCAGACTTGCTTAGGTTAGGCTGCAGAAGAGAGTGAGAAACATTTAAGGGTTTTGATCTAGATTACAGACAACATTATGCCAGATCAGTGTGGTACTGAAAGACAGTAAACATTGAAAGAGGAAAACTGAACTATTTCTACATAATTCTGTGTCCTAAATTAACTGCAGTTCCTCTGGAGAAAGCACTGTGTGTCTCAGAGGATCTCCCAGATAAAACATCTGCTGAAATGCCTCATGTCTCTCCAAAAGCAAACAAAATATTAGGCTCAGGGAAGACTGGAACACGAAGGCATTCTGCAAATAGTGTAAAATAAGTCTGGGGAATATCCTCATGTTTGACTGTTACTAGGTCTGTTCAGCCTGTCTCCAAGCAGTCATTTCAGGAAGAGGAGTCGTAGGGATGGGCAATGGAAGTGGATTGAAACATCCATGGGTTGGAACACTGAGAAGCCAGAAGCTGCTGCAAATAAGGGAGAACAGAGCAGAGATACAAAAATAGCTGATGCTCAAAGAAAGGTGATTCAGGCACTTCTGTCTTCACCCCTAGGCCTATCCACGTGAACATCAAGTGAGAGGTGACATATTTAAACCTGATAAAGGAAAATCAGTCTTAAAACAACTGAGTTAAGATGCTATTGAAAGCAGAAGGCTGCCTGTGGAACTCTGTGCCACAATGTGTGATTGAAGTCAAGATCTCACCTTGTCTTAAAAAATTGACAAGTTTATATTGAGGAGAGGAGTTCCACGTGCTAGATGAAGGTCTATGTGCAGGAGGATCTTTGCATACATAACTGAGCATACAGAACAATTTCCACCTGGCAGAGGTTCGGAGGGCATTTTATCAGTGGACGAGTTGTTTCTTTACAGAACTTGTAGAGTCTTCCACCAAAAGGCTTGGCGTTGGCCATGAGCAGAGAGTGCCAGCAGGCAGGCAGACCATTGCTCCTCCTGGGGTGACTCCAGATCTTGCTTACGCACAGCAAACGGAAGGTGTCTGCTAGCTGAAAATCTGGAAGCCTGTATGGTGTCTGATGCCAGTCATTCTTTTGATGTCTTAATGACTGCTTAATTAAGTTAACAAGATCTTTTTGTCTTAGGGCGACTCCCTCTCCATGGAAAAATCACAGTCATGACGCAAAGGCAGGGCTGGGAGAAAGCCGCAACGAACAGTGGCTGTGGTGTACGTAGGGCACCATATCACTTCGATCTGGCCCTGCTCTTGGGGGGATTCTTATCGCTGTTCCAAAATTATCATCTATTTGGGGCTGAATGGGCAAAGATTGCAGCTAATGTTAAGGCTTGATTGAGTCATGCAAATACCAACTCTCAAAAAGGCAAAATAAAATAAAACTATCTCACCACCTCCCCTCCCTGCAATGATAGATCTGGTTTAATGTAATGAATGGTGTTCCCTGTAGTTGTCTTTTTATGTGTCTAAATGTTACGGACACTGGGTTTGTGCTTTTTTTCCGAACAGTGGATGTGCAAAACTCCTTTTGTGTATCAAAAAGAAAGTCACTACTATTTACTGCACTCCAGAAGCTGGAGCTTTAAGAGAAACCCATTGGACAGATGGAAACTCATGAGAAAAGAAAATTAGACATTTTGGAACCTCACATTCTAGGTCATCCCTTTTTACAAGGGTCTGGAGATATAAGGAGAGGAGGTGTGTGCTACATATGACAGCAGTGCAAGTGATTTTTATGAACAGGGAGGTTTCTACACAAAATCACGTTGGTAATATCCCACCAATAGTCCACCCCTCCGCTCCCTCTACTTGAGTTAGTGGGAGGGATTTGAAGTTCAGGCAATGCATGGCTGAGCTCTCATTAGTGACCAGGGACATTTCCTTCAGAATGTGGAAGGCAGACAGGGAGAGGCAGATGGCTTTGAATGCAGGATTTACATAGTAATGAGATTCAGGTCACCATAGCTGTCTTTTTCTCTCTGCATTTTGTCTAGGTGTCGAGTAGTGTGCAGGGATGACAGAATGGGGAAGAAAGGAGGAAAATTAACCCCTTGTTCTTAAGGAGTGTTTGGTATTAGAATAAAAAGTTTGTCATGGTAGGCTAAAGAACAGTGGGGTATGAGAACAAGCATGGGTGAAACTAGAAGGGCTGGTAGGGTAGCTGCTTTTTAAGTTTCTGACATTTTTCTGCACAAATGGCACAAAGTATCCAAGCCTTAAAATCCCAGAATTTCCAGTAATTTTTATATTCTGTGTTGAGAACAGGTAGTTTCGGGCTCTTACCATTACCAGTGAGATTGGAGAAGTTTGTGGGCTGAAGATGGGGCATGGATTCTTGCTACGGGGACTTTGCTTGGTTCTTGGAAAAAATGAGCCATTTTGCTTGGTTTCTTGACTAAAGACTTGTCTTCACATGACTACGTAATGGTGTGATTAAAACATAATATTTTCCACTGCAATTGGTAATCCTTAGTATGATCTCACTAGCGTCAGATCTTATCCTGATGGATGGGAGACTGGGAACCATGGGCCCTGTTTCCAGCTCTGAAGGATGGCACTTGATGCACTCAATAGTAAGCCCCAGGCGTTCCCAAAATATGCACTGTAGCCTGAGAAATCTCAAGGCTGTTTTTTTTTTAAATTACAAAAGTTCTAAAGCAATGCATATTTCCTCCTTTTATCTGTCTTCTGCCTTTTCTTTTTTTTTTGCCTTTTTTAATAGTTAAGGGAGTATAGCAAAGTAAGTTTTTCTTTCTGTTGTACATCACCTGACTCGAGAAGCTGGGGCTTTAGGAGAAAGTGTTGCACGATCTGCAAGAAGTGCAGAAGAGAAGCCTTAGATGATCCCTGTGTAAAATAGGAAATATATGGCAGTTAAATACCTGTGGAGGTCTGGGCTGAGGTACGGAAAGTAAGGAAGATGTTAGTGTGCAGAGGTGGGTGTTGTGTAAGGTTTTCAGTATTTCTAAGATACTTTTGATTCTTCCACATAGAGGTTGTTTGTGAAACACAAAGTGTTGGAGGTGCTAAAAAAAGGATTCGTCTTGTCTCACCTTCGCCACTGGAGTTTAGGGAGCTTGTCCAGCCTCAGCGAGGGAGGATTCAAACCATCCCAAAACAGTGGGACAAATGGCCCTTGGGGGAGATGTCTCTCCATTGACTGCACAGTCTGCACAGTACCTAGCTAAGATTTGACACCAGCTTCTACCTGGCTGAAAGTTAAAATGACCCTAACGTTAAGGTCCTGTGGAAATCTGAGCTGAGTCTGATCTTGTTTATTTGAGCATCTCCTCCATACCCTGGCTGGGGAGTCTCCTGAAAAGCTGAGGCAAAGCTTTTACCTTGTCCTCTCCTTCGTCAGTGAGGCTAACACCAAAACTCACTGAGCAGAAGTGGCTCAGAGGGCATCTCCTGAAGCCAACAGTAAATGTATAGCGGGAGTGCTTCTGCATTTGGGCTGTAAGGGAAGAGGAAATGTAATCAAGTGCCTGAGACAGACTGGGAAGCGAAGGCTTCTTGGCTACTTCCTCCTGAGGAAAAGCTTAGGTCTAATAGGACTAATTACATTATTTCTCTATTTTATGGTTACATGCATTTGTTTAAAAAGTCAGTAATCCTTTTGTAACAATCCTGTCATGATTATTTAATGTCTGGTTGTTTGTGAAACCCGCCAAGCTGCGTGAATGGAGAATGCTTCACTACAGGGAGTCCACACAGTTCCTCCACAGGTCAGCAAGCTGGGCCTGAGATCCTTGAGTAGGTGCCTTAACTGAGTGGCCTTGAACACACAACCTTCATTTTGTGCTTCACTTTTTTTCACCTGATGAATGAAAATAATGGTACTTCTTTCCTTTGCAAACTGCTATGAAACATAGGACCGTTTGTTGGCAAAATGCTACCAGAGGAGTCTTCTGTAAGGATAAATATTCAGTGCTTGGTTAGCAGACATTTTGCTGGTGGCCAGTGGGGCCCTCAGCTCAGTAGGAGCAATGACAGTTGTCGGCAGCAGTCGGTTTTGTGATCATCACACACTGCACAAGCATCCTTGTGCCAGCCAAAAGGACCTGCTCCCGTTGCTGATGTTTTCTAACCTCTTCCTTTGCAGAGCCCCTGAAATCATCCTTGGTTTACCGTTTTGTGAAGCAATCGATATGTGGTCATTGGGATGTGTCATTGCAGAGCTATTCTTGGGCTGGCCATTGTATCCGGGAGCTTCGGAGTATGATCAGGTAGGTACGGATGTTGCTCTGGATGCTGGTAAGAGAACGGATGTTCATGCACTGGGGTTTTTTTTTCTTGTTTGGTCAGAGTGAACAGATGGCAATTTTGTCTGGTTTGGTCATTGGGGGTATGTGATTCTTGCCCCCTAAAGTCAACTTTTTCATTATCCAGTTGGGGTATTTATGCTAGGTAACCAGTGTGCTGTTTGGTACACTGGCATTTAGGACCTGGCTGCCTAAGTGAAATCTCAATCAAGAGCCAATGTTGCCGTTGACTGGAGACCTCTGTACTTGTCTCTCTTCACTAAGCTGAGCAGGCACTCTTTCTCTGCTGTAACAGCGAGTGTTGAATAAAGGTTTATTTGTTAGAAGAAACTACACAAACTCTGTTGCATTTCATAACCCTTTTTATGAGTGTGCTTATTAAAAGCAATGACAAGAAGGAGATCATTCACAGTTTCAAGTTAATGTAAACTGTCTTACTTCTTTCCCTGTAGGCAGTCCTTTTGTAGTCCTAAAACTGATAGCAGAGCAGCTGCTAGAGCCAGGGCTGCAGAATGCTTTCCATTCCCATAGTTTTCTTCAGAGTGATCTTAGCTGTCTGCAAATGCAGCCTGAAAAGGGTATTTTTTCTTTTAGAAAACAGTAGTATTATTATTATCATTATTGTTGTTGTTGTTATTATTATTATTATTGCAGGGTAATAAATATATGAGAAATGTTTTTTTACTCTTGTTTTGTAATAGAGCTTTAAAGGTGAAATTTGACAGGGGAAATAACCCACAGTGAAGAGCAGGACCATTAGTGGCTCCAAAGGGAATCAGATGTAGCTGAAAAACTTATAAGCATTTGAAAAGTGCATACCAAGCCTGATAAATGGATTTCTTTCTCCTCCCTGCAACCAACTCAAAAGCCATAAAACACGCAACTGAGAAAGAAATCACCAGACCTACCAGCCCAGCACAAAGCTTCCTCCGGTGAAGTACAGTGAGGGCTCCTGGGGAGCTGTGAAATGGGTAGGGGCTGATCCTGGCCCCTTGCTGCAGCCTCAGTTGCTCTGCAGCACTGTCGCTGGGCTGTGGGTAGGATCCCAGTGCTTCTCGGGTGCACAAACTCTGATGAACTCAAGGAGCTGCAGAGCCAAGCAAGCCAGGTTCAGTGAACCGGGTCCTGAGTGCTTGGAAGTCTTTGAAGCTACGGCCGTTTTTTATGCCTTTATTTATTTCAGGCTTTTTACCCCTCTCTGTCTCCTCTCTTAGAAACGCTTCCCCTTCTTCCCTAGAATTTTCTAGAGTAGATAACTATTTTCAGTAGTTTTGCAGAGTTTGCAGCAATTTTGCCGAGTGAAACATTCAAATGTCAGGAGATGCCAAAATTTCCTGTGGCACCCCAGGCGTGTGCCAGATCAGTCTCTAATTATGTAATAACAGATCCTTTTCTCTTTTGAATATATAGATTACAGTCTGAAATCCTGAAAATGTGTGTATTATCTTTAAGCTGTTTGAGTGCCAGCGAGGTCATACTCATGGAAGTAACACAAATAACAAATGAAGTCATGTAGGCAATAGAGATGAAGTACTTTACATACCATGAGGGTGTCAGTTTGTTTGAGTGTGTATTTCATCTAAGTTCAAAGATAGTCACTTCACAGTCCTCTGTTTTGAGCTTCAAACTGCTCCTAGGAAAATCTGTGTGCTCAGCTGGGGTAAAAAAAAAGAGAAAAGTTAGAACACAAATATCAAATTGTTGAAATTGCCTCCTGGAGAGGAGACCATGATATAAAAAGGTGCAAAGCGGTGAAACATCCTGTTGAAATCTCTGTGTGGGTCTTTATCTTTGACTTCTGAAACCTAGAGACTTGCCTCCCTAGGCCTTGTGGGAGTGTACCATAAGGGTGAGTTTCCAGTGACGTACATAATAAATGGAGGAACACCATATGGGAATGCTCTTTCCTCTGATTCCTTGGTGAAGTCTAACTGCGTGCTACATTTTCTCTTTGGTCTGTTGTTTTAAATGCCTCCTGCACTCCTTCAAGGAAGACCTCTAGAGATCTTCACAGGATGAGCAGTGACCTCTCATCTTTCTCTTACAGATTCGCTATATTTCACAGACGCAGGGCTTACCAGCAGAGTATTTGTTAAGTGCAGGGACAAAGACTACAAGGTTTTTCAACAGGGATACAGACTCACCATATCCTTTGTGGAGGCTGAAGGTAGGAACATTCCCTTTGTTTCATTTACCTTGCAGTTGTTGGTTGGAACTGAGAAAACATTCAGGTCACCTCAGACCCTAGGTCTCTACTGTTTGCAGTGTAGCGAAGACATTGGGATGGGGATAGCTGAAGGTGAAACTGCCATCCTTGAAGCCTGCAGCACTTGGCCTACCTGCTGGGCACTGGTTTGTGGGAAATTTCAGTTTGGAATTGACTTGGAAATCTTTAAGTAGTCAACGAATTGATGTCTAGTTAAATGAAACACGCCTGGGGAAACTTTGCTCTAATATTTAATGCATTGGGGATAAAATTAAAAGAAAGCATTTTAATTCTGACTATCAAAACCACTAGTAATAGAGGTGAGCCCTGAGACTCTCATACCAACGCGTTTGGCTGGATTCACTCCCCAAGGAGAGAGACCAGTGGGCTTTTCTGGCTGTAAGGATGACATACTGAGCCTTAGACTGGGGTGGGTGTCAGAGACCTTTGGGACACCCACCATAGCTGGTGGTGAAGCTCTGAAGTGAAAAAGAAGAGATAAGTCTCCTTGTGACACAAAAGCTGTCATATAACCATAGCGGAGATAGCGTAAATGTTATCTGGTCAGGCAAGAGAGGCACAGTGGTCTCTGATGAGGGCAGGATAAGGCACAAACTGGAAATGGCACATAACTCACAGCTGACTGCAGGGCAGTTCTGATCAATGCATGTCTCCTGTTTTGAGCAGACACCAGAAGATCATGAGGCAGAGACAGGGATTAAGTCGAAGGAAGCAAGAAAGTATATTTTCAACTGTTTGGATGATATGGCACAGGTAAGAGCATTTGTGAGTAACTAGCAAGACAACCTCACATGCTTTCAGACAACTCTAACAAAGGGGAACTACGTGATCTCTCCATATATTCTTGTGCCAGCTCCTGAGAAATACCAGGATTATGCCTACCAAATCATCTTGATGTGTGCTGCTTTGTAGGGGAAACTGTACATAGGGGCATGTGGGCTCAACGTGCTGTAGTAAAGCAGCCTTGGACAATGGTTAACACATCTCTGAGTGTCAAAATCCTGTGTTTTCTCCAGTACTCCTCCGTGTGACCACTGGCAAGTCACTCACTTCTCTGTGCTTTAATGTTTCCATTTGTAAAATGGTGACGTTCGAAATAATTACCATGGCAGCAGAGAGTGTACTCTTTGTAAAACATAGATGTCTGGGGAGCAGGAAGTACTGATTCACTGCGTCAGCTCCATGTGGTTGTGAAAGTTAATTCCAGCATGACCACTCCTGCAACTGAAGTTTGTGCTAGCAAACAAACTAGCACATAAAACTGGCACAACACTAGCACAAACTGGAATTTGCACTCACGAAGTCTAGATGTTGTAGCATTCACAAGCAAATGTGCAGAAATAGAGAACTGTGTAAAGGAATGAAATAACATGAAGGAGTTTTTTCTCCTGGCACCTGGTACATGAGTGAGATGTTTCCCATAAACCTACTGACAATTTTTATTTTATATATTTTTTTTTGCTTGCAGGACACGTAGTTGAATGTCTGATAACACAGGCCTTTATATGATAAATATACTGATTATCAGAGCTTGCCTGCTACCACATGGAAGCTGTTCATATTCAGTGGAGGGTGACTAAGTGTTTCATTAGCCATTGACCCAAGCCAGCTGAACACTTAGCAGTCTGTCTAGAGATCTGACATGCACAAGCCAGATGACTTACCACTGTAGAGTCTGCCATGTGACTTCAGCAACTACCCCTTTAGACGGGAAGGCTTGCATGGCATGTGCTCTAACTAGGAGTAAACACAGTTTGCTGGAGACTTGACCATATGCTCTTTCCCTTTAGTACTCACCCTTGTCCTTTCTCCTTTAGGTGAACATGACAACAGATTTGGAAGGAAGTGATATGTTGGTGGAAAAGGCGGACCGGCGGGAGTTTATAGATCTGTTAAAGAAGATGTTGACGATAGATGCAGATAAGAGAATAACACCCATTGAAACTCTGAACCACCCTTTTGTCACCATGACCCACCTGCTGGATTTCCCTCACAGCACACAGTATGTGGCTTTTGTTACTCTTGGGTTTTAAACTGAGGAATGCTGAGGAGAGCTAGTTGTGAGGGTCAAATGTGTGCGAGGGGCAGTATTAAGATGCCTAAGCACTAAATTTTAATCTTTTTCTGGTTTAAAAGAAAAGTGAATTGCCAACTCTTGAGGTTGCAAGAATTGTATTGTAGGTGCTTGGCATTTAAAACACTGCAGAGTGTGCTACATTCATTATGTAAATATTCAATAATTACATATGTTTGCATTAAAATGCAGGAGAAATTATGCAGTTAGTGCTGAAAGTATCAGTGTATCTCAAAGTAATACGCTCTTGATTGTTACTGCAGCAATCAGCCTTATCTGCAGTGGGCCGACCCTTCTTACCAGAACCTTCCCATCTTGCAGGGGTCAGTTTGGGACTGCTTACTTTTTCTGCAGCAGGCTGATTCACAGTCACAGGCAATGGGACAAAGATTTTGGTGTTCAGCTTTGTTGTCACCTGCTTATGTAACCTTAAACACCATGCTCTGACCTCAGCTGACACATTTGTGGAATGAAGATGGTTTCCACTGCCCGATGGAGATGTGCCTTCAAGCCTGACTCCTTCTCCAAAGGCAGCATCACAGAGCGCAGCAGCCTGAAATGCAGTAAACCTATGCACAGCACATTGCCCTTGTCCCAGAGGGAGTTCACATAGGGCCAGGCTTCTCATGGACCAATGAAGGCAAACAAGTAGTGAGAGTTTTCCAAAGCCTTCAGGACACCTAGCTTTGAACATCCTACTCTACAGCACTTCAGGGTGCTTTTGGAGGCTGGCCCTTCACCTCGTCAGGAGAACAGAGTTACTGGCACGGCGTGATACTTCATTGGGTGCCATGTGCATGGGTGTTTAAAGGCTGTGAGTAGCACAGATATGAAAATAAAGGGGGCTGCTTAAAAAACCATAGGGCATATTTGTGTGGTGCTGCAGAGCAACAGGTTACTATGTGTCACCTCTCCTGCCCATATATGCAGTCTTACCTGTGGTGTGTCAGGTTCATTTAAGGTAGTTTTTGCTTTAAGAAAGAGCCTTGGCCATCTTTTTGTTACATTTATCGCAAGATAAGAGCAGCTGCTTGGTACCAGAAGGTAGTGGGTGCATGGCCTGTGTAGACCCAGACTTACCCTTACACAAATATCTTTGAGCACTCTTATCTATAAGTAGGTGGTGAGTGATAAAATGTAATGAAAACAAGATGGGAGACTGTTGTGCGAAACAGACAAAAAGTAATTTTCATATAAAAAAATCCATAAATTAAAAAATGACAGTATTTTCTAGCAGTGTTAGCATCATACACAAAAGTCTTCTAATTTGCAACAGCCCTTCTTACTGTGCAACAGCTGATTGTGTAAGATAGGAGGGATTTATGGCATAATGCATTGCCATCAGAAATCTTTCCGCTAACTCAGTGGACCATAATCACATCTTCATTTTTGAAATGCTCACTTGTGGCTGCTCAGGCAGAGCCCCAGAAAGGTTGAAAATATCATTGGGGCCAATAGCAGTGAGAATTTTACCTGAATAAAAATTTCAGCATCAAGTCTCTGAATGCTAAGTGCTGTGCCAGCCGGGTGCGTAACCCCTTGTAGCCCCTCCACGTTGGAAGCGGTGATTGGTAAAGAGAGCAATAAGCTGTAACCAGCATGGCAAGTTGATGGAAATTCTGTCTGTGATTGCCTGTGGTTTTGAGAATAGAAACTTCAAAGCCTTGAGAGATGCAGGGAGTTGTAATCTCTCTTGAAAGTAAATTGGGCAGCAGAGAAAATGAGAATCTATGGAAAATGTAGCTTCTGGAAGGAGTCTCTGCTGTGGCAGGCTTCGGAGAGGCTGCAAGTTTGAGCAAGAGAGACTGTTCTGCTTACTTCCAAGCAAACAGTAAAGCAAGTGTAGCTCCCTATTTCGGGTATATAACTGCCTGGATCTTAAACTTTTAGGTTTCTGTCCATTTTGTTCTGTCTCTGCCTTTATTTTTCCCCCCTCTTTTTTAAAGCAAAGACAGAACACGGTATTACATTGGTACGAATCATACCTCGTTATATAAGACTGTTTGGTAGCACACACAGTTTACCATGTACAGAATATATACTCTTTCCAGTGCTTTCTGCTTTCTGGAGGGAGAACTGCATTTATACATGACTGGAAAAATGCAATCCAATAGTATTCTATATTTATTTGATATAAGTGTTTAATTTTTCTGAATGTTCTTCAACTTACAGGTATTTCATAGTCGTTTAAATGAATGCACATAATGTGCATCTATGTACAGTGTTCTGAGCGTGTCTTGTCTGCAGGTATTTACCGCGCAGATCCAGTTACCAAGATATTGGCAGTAGGAAAAGAAAGATGACCAAGTGAGTAATAGACAAGATAGGCATGAAAAGATATAGGTCTTCTTCCTGTCCAACCCTAGGGATCACATGAGCTTGTTCCTTTTGAAGGGACATTTTCTTTCTTAAAAATTACGTAAGGATGTGTTTACCTCCCCTGCCTATAACAGCTTAGATCATTACAAAAGAAATAATGCAAACAGCTGAGTTTTTACAGCTAGAACTGTTTTTCACTGCTTAGATTTTCTATTTTTCTGGGCTGGGATAATGGAAATAAAATATGCCTTTATACTTTTTTGAGTTGTGTTTCAGACTCTGAGGTGCCATTTCTGAAAACAATTATTAGAGAAGAATTGTGGAAAACCTGTAATGTTTTTTAGGCTTTGGAAAAACTAGATTTTATTAAAAATACAGGTTTGCACAAGATTGCTATGTTGTTATCTCTTAAGCCTCTACATGCTTTTATGTCCCAATTATAAAAATGAAATGCCAGCAGTTTCGTGTATGAGGCACCTAGAGTACTCCAGCTTATTTCGTCTCCTTTACTGGGAATACAAAACATGATCCTTCTCAAAATTTCCATTGCTATATCCATAACATTTAAAGAAAAGCCCGTGTAGAGGAAGAGGCTGTAATCTTTCCCCCCGAGAGACACAATTCTCAGTCTGAGATAACCTGATTCCCGTGGGGCGTTGATAAATCTGATTTCTCATAACCCTTTGTGATATGGATTGTCCCACTGAGTGCAAGAGGACAGCTCATATACTTTAAGATAAGCATTTGAGGAAGCATTTAGCCAGACAGGGGCAATGTTTTAACCACTTGGCTGGACTCAGCTCTCAGTGAACTACTTTTTGAAAGGAAGGAAAAGCTTAGATTTCTCAGGAGTCTCAGTGACCAAGAACAGTGAAATTCTTCCTCGCAAAAGACTTGTAAAACAATCTTTAGGCTTACACTGAGACAGAAAGCATGAGTTGCCTTTTCCTCTCAGCCTTAATCATCATAAAAAAAATATATCTATCTTCTTTCTTGCTCCCAGTCTCTTTCACTCTTTTAAAATAGCCAATTTATATTTCTTGCCCTGCCACCTGTCTGAAGAAGCAACCAATCTGCTTGCTTTTTGTGACTTACATTGCAGTGCTTAGACCCATGGGGGCACCCAGGAGTCCCAGAACACCACTCTCATCTTGACACCCATTTGGCCCTCAGTACAGGGTTAATCTCACTGGTTAAGAGAGACCTGCATAAAATAGCAAAGGGCTTTAAGAGCCTAGAAATTGCCAGGCCTGCCACTGAGACTTCATTCTGGGCTACTGTGATGAACCTTTGTTACCTGTGTTGGTCGGTTGGTTGATTTTCTGTCTCTTCCTTGTCCCCTACTTCTTCACACAGTGTCAAGTCCTGCTTCCAGAACATGGAGATTTGCAAGCGGCGGGTGAATATGTATGACACGGTGAACCAGAGCAAGACACCATTCATCACCCATGTGGCCCCGAGCACATCGACCAACTTGACCATGACTTTTAACAACCAGCTCAACACAGTCCACAACCAGGTAAGGGCATCCATCAGAAGCAACTTGTCCTTGGAACATTTACATCAATAGGGTCTAGAAGATAAAAAGCGAAGTAGAATCCCATTTAACATGCCTGCAAAAAGCTGGTACTTTTGTAGTCTCCTTCTTTCACTCTTCCTCATTCTCTTTTCTTTAGGCAAGCAGGAATCTTGTGACATTTTGTGCAACGGTGAAATGTTCCCCTCATTGTGTATGTTGTTGTTGAGAGTGATAAATCCTACTTACTTGGGAAGTTGCTATGGGGAAAATCTCATTAGTCCCTTAATGCAGCAAGCAGGACTGTGCTCCCTGGGACAGGCAGAAGTGTTTGTGGTCTTACTGCACTCCTTCACATTGGCATTGAAGTAGAAAGAATTTAAACCCCCTCTGTAACAGACATAGCACTACAACCAATCAACAGGAAAGAATTTAGTGGTAATGTTTGTTCTTACCTCTCCTTGATTTTATTCCAGGTGCCACAGTTGATGTGGGGACCCTGCGCATGTACCCCCACTCCGAATACATTGCACTCCACATTGGTGCACTCTGACACTGTAATCGTGCTTTGGACTCTTGTATTAGTTTTACATGCCCCAGTGTTGGGGATGTGCTGGTTGACAAATTTTATGTGACTAGCAGGCTAAGTTGTTTACTGTGGTACTGAATTACAACAGAGAAAGGAAACTCCCTAGAGACTGCTCTCTAGGAGACTGAAGCTCAAGAAGTAGCTACTGTCTTTTAAGCCTTTTGGGAACAGGCTGCTCAGGATTCACTCTAGAGATTGCAGGTGGCGTTGCGGAAAAGGGAGCTAAAGGAGTCTGTCTAGTTGTACAGAGTGTTCCTGTGTCACTCAGAAAATGAAACTTCATGACTCAGGTCCCGATACATGTGATCACAGAAGGTCTTTTGAAACAGTTCATTAAACCGATACAGACAGAGATAGGTCATGGCTTGGTGCGGTGTGCTTGTTAGTTACAAACACCAGTTCCCTTTCTTGGCTGTTTCTGAGATGCTACATGCTTTCCTAGGTCCCAGCTGCAAGGCAGAGACACCACTTGTACCACAGCTGATGGTAGGAAGTACAGGCTTACTTTTGTTTTCTCACAACTCACTTGATGTTAAGATTGGTTGTTGGCTGGGAGGTCCATGGTAATCTCTGAATTCTCATAAGGGGTGTGTGTTGTGAGCAGTACCAGTATCTCCAGTGTTCCTAGAAGTGGTAGAACCATTTCCGGGAAGGGTGTTTTAATTTGAACAAGCCCTAAACTTTTCACTGTTCTCTTCGACCTACCACTCATTTTGGCTCAGTTGTCCTCCCTGTCTGCAAAATATCTCGTGATTGCCTTCTTCCAGTGACGACTCCTGAGATTAGGAGTGTGGGAGCCATCATGGTAGCTGTTCGGTGCGTTGCACAGGGAGCAGAGAGGGGAGAGGGAGAAGGAAATGTTTGGCTATCACATGCCTTATGGCTGTAGTTGTGGCTGTGGCGGTGCAGCATGGGTAACCTTCCCAGGCCCAGTTGCAACCCGGGCAGCATGAAGTGCTGAGCCTGCTCCCTCCTGCGGCCTTGATTAAAGCCTCAACCTGGGTTCATAATGTTCACCATGAAAAAGTGTTGTCTCACCTACCTACAGCAGTGATGGTGGTGCATTTGGATGGAGGGGAAAGGTGGGCCCTGTTCTGGTAGAGCTTAGTTGCCTAGATATGAGTGCTAAGGGCATATTTTTCTAGACCAGTGGCAGAGCTGTTTAGGGATTGTTTGCAACTGTTACAGACTCAGTCCAAATAAAGTACAAGTCACTCTCAGATTTCCAGATGTTTTGCAGAATACTGCTTGATTTTTTGGCTTTGCAGCATCCTCTGCCAGAGTTTCTGCTCTGAGAGATTTTAAGGTCAAGCCAAGTAAAGTTCAGACTTTGAAATTATTATTACCTACTGATTCCTTTGAATTAAAAACATAATTCAAGGGGCAGGTACCCTCTTAGATACAACATTGAGGAAAACCTGGAATGAGTCTCTCGGGTTGAGGCTTTGCAGGGCATGGAGGAGCTGAGTTTCTTATACTTGAGAAGTGTGAGCTGCTGCTAATGCTTTGAGCATGATGAGAGAACAGTGTGATTTGGGGATTGTGAGATTTTCTGAACCCATCTTCTTCGTGCTGCAAATCAGAGCCAGATGGGCTGGAGGTCCTGCAGTGTGGTACAGCTGCGGTTACTCAGGCAGATTGTGCCCCTTTCCCTGTAGCTACCCTTGCCTCTATGCTCCTCAGTGTTCTGCTCTATCCCTTATTTGATTTTGCTTTTCTGTTTTGTTTTGGTTTGTTTTTTTACTACTTTATTTTACACTATTTTACTTCTTATTTTATTTTTGTATTTTACTTCTTCCAACATACCCATCTCCCTTATTTTTTTGTTTGTTTTTGTTTAATTCCCATCATTCCTTTAGACCACCAACCTGGCTCCCACCTCCTCCAGTGCCACTATTTCCTTAGCCAACCCTGAGGTCTCCATACTAAATTACCAATCTGCACTCTACCAGCCCTCAGCGGCGTCGATGGCTGCGGTGGCCCAGCGGAGCATGCCCCTGCAGACAGGAACAGCGCAGATCTGTGCCCGACCTGACCCCTTCCAGCAAGCTCTCATTGTCTGCCCACCAGGCTTCCAAGGTGAGTAACAGCTTCACTAGGTGTTGGCCTGTAGCTGCTCCCTCCCCGCTGCTGTTTCATCTAGGTCTTGTTGGAAACAAGCTTCCCTAGTGTAGATCATATAGTAGAAAAATTCCTGGCCTAGTAAATAAGAGCAATGAGATTGTTGCAGGTGGAAATGTTTGCAACAGTGGAGGATCTTGCAGGCACTGAGAAGGGGCTGGGGAAGAATATGCAATATTTGTTGTCCTTTGCCCTGAACAAGAAGGTTTGAGTCTCTTCTGCCTCACTTTGGTAAACTTGAAAACTTTTCTCCACAACAATGATATATCAGTACATAAATAGCAAGCTCATCACTTCTCAGGGATTCAGTTGTTAAAAGGGGGATGAACTCCGGAGGTTAATGCAGCAGGAAGTGTGATGCTGGTGGAGATGAGGGTTTGCTCCCATACTCGTGACCCTTCATCTGTACAATTTCCTCAGCTCCAGCCCTGCTGGAAACAGTTCTGCCTGTGTTTGCCAGAGGCAGGCACCGTTGTCAGATGACTTGGGTGATGATCGGATTTAGCCACTTGTCCTTTTCCTGACTTTACATGCTGTAGCACTTTGGAAAAACTAGCCAGGTATCTGTAGGTAGTGATCTAAATACACCTTGGTTTAGCTGGTGAAACTTCTGCTCTTCATTTCTACAAGACTGTGCAGCAGTCTCTAGGCACTTGTTAAATGTTCTGCAGGATTATCAAAGCTCTTTTGAACTAGAGGAGTTCAGCTAGACCTCTTCTACATAGTTAAAATGCATCTCTAGGGTTTAACTTCAGAAATGCATTGCTAGAATACGTGAGATGACCTCTTCTGCTTTCTGTCTTCAGAAAGCTTTAAAGCAGAGAAGACAGCACAGGCTGTGCCACGCACTAAGGCAGTGGAGAGGGAAGCATCTTCCAGCTCAGTTAGACTGATGCGCGGCCAAGTCAGTAATTTTTGGAGTTTGGGTGTGCTAGATTACACAGTCAAATCAGAGCCTTTTAAATATAGAATCATAGAATTGTTAAGGTTGGAAAAGACCTCTAAGATCATCAAGTCCAACTGTCAGCCCAACACCACCGTGCCTAATAAACCATGTCCTGAAGAACCGAGTCTGCACGCTTTTTGAATGCCTCCAGGAATGGAGACTCCACCACTTCCCTAGGCAGACTGTTCCAATGCAGCTGTGCAAGAGAAAATCACCTATTCCTGTCAAGGCTGAGGGAGTATGGAGTTTCAGCTTGTGTTGCTTTGGCCTAAAAAGAGCATTCTTACATAGCAATGGGTTTTGGCTGGCAAGAACCATTTTCTGTTGTCAAACCAGAGAGTATGGGAAAGGGAAGCCATTCTCCCACCTGTCTTCCTTTTCTTCCTGTACACATTGTATTGTTTCCCATGTCTTTGAGGTATCCTAAAAATATGAACTCAGTTAATCACTTAATATCCTTGTAAATGCCTTTTCTGCACCCTTATGCATGTATCACCTTTATCCTCATGTAGTGGACATCTCTGGGCTGGGATGGTGTATATGGGACTCTGAGAACCTGATTTTTTGAGGAACTGAACACTGCAATTTAAGTGGACATCAGTGTGCCCTTAGGCACTTCTAAAAAACAGATCCCCGTTCCTAGCAATGCTGTTGATGGCTAATGCAGAACCTTCTGTTCTGGTGGAACAGGGTTACAAGCCTCCCCTTCGAAGCACGCTGGGTATTCAGTTCGGATGGAGAATGCCGTTCCCATTGTCACTCAGGCTCCTGGAGCCCAACCTCTTCAGATCCAGCCAGGACTCCTTGCACAGGTAAGCAGCTCTTCACTAACCACGACAGGTATTTTTTGTGTTGTTTAGCTCTTGGAGAGTGAGAAGCTTTCTCTGAGGGCCTTCTGTGATGCATTTTGGAGGCTTGGACAGCCATATAAGGGTCTCCAGCTCTCTCTGAAATGTCCAAACCTCTGCCAGTTTCTTGTTCATCTCGAAGGCTATGTCAGAGTTGCAAAAGTTTCTGGAAAGACCTTCTTTCCTTCTGCTTCTCCACTGGAATCGGTGAGAAGCCTCAGGGGAAGCTGTGTCAGGCCTCTGCTGAGGAGGAACCAGTACTAACCTTCCCACATCCTCCTGAACTCATGGTCTCAGTGGTACTCTTTGTGGTTTGGAGTTGCACTGGTGAATTGCATGCTACTGATAAATATCTTTCATGCTTTAAGCTTGCACCTTTCTGTTTTATGAGCTGCCCCTCCACTCTTAAAATATGAGAGAGATGAGGGGAGCAGAGTCAAGGACCCTACAGCCAAGGAGCTCTCTGTCTCAGCAGCCCTTGTTGGCACAGTTGTCCAAAACGCACTCACAGGAAAAGCATGGTTCCTCCCAGGAAAACAGCCAAATGGGAATGGGTACCACCGGGTTCTCTCAAAGCGAGCCCCATCGCCTAAAAAAACAATCAAACCAATCTCTGTTGCAGCCTATCCTAACAATCTGCATGGACCATCTCTCTTGTTTGGTGGGAATGGAGAGCCTAAGAGGCAGAGGAAACAAAAACAATGGCAGAGTGAGAAGCAGGATGCATAGGTGTGGTTGCGGGCAGCTATTGCTTGTGCAAGAAGTCAGCCAAGGCATTGGGTGAAGGAGGTGACAGAGCTTTGCACACCTCACCATTCTGCCAGGCCTTCTGAGATGTGTTATGACATGGGGCTTGAAGGGGTAAGGGCTAAATCTGAAGCATCTCAAAGGCAGCCAGGTAGTGAAAGAACTCAGGACCTCAGGACCTCTAGCTCCTTATTTCTTCTCGAGGTGGCCTTATTAGCGTCATGACACAGTCTTTAGGAGGGACGGAGTGTTCAGGAGGACCTTTGCTACCAATTTCTGTGCTGCCCCTGCTACATTAACTCCCATTCCATGGGCTGCCCCTCTCGTACTTTCTGTTGACATTGTATTCACTGTAAGTTCCACAAGGGAATTTAAGCTGCTTCTGAGAAACACTCCTCACTTGCACAGATTTTTAATTTTTTATTTGATAAATGAGAGACAGTCTTCCTGTTGATCCTTCTGTCTGTCTCATGTGATGAGAAATGCTAGCTGCTGCTCTGAAGGCAAGGCGCTCTGATTGATGTCAGTGGCATCTGGTGTCCGCGAGCCTCGCTTGGTTCGGGCTGAGCAGCTGGTCTGATAAACAAATCTGTACCCAATTCCAGTTTCCTGAATGGAAAAACACAGCTTCTTTGTAATGCATTGTAGTCACATCTGATCTCTGAGCGGCTGCGTGTCTCTGTCTCAGCAGAGAGCTGTTCCTCTCATGCACAGCTGCTAATCTAATGCTCTTCAGACCAACTGTGCAATCGCTCCCCAGCAGAGAGCGTAGCGCTGCTGGAGCCCACTTCTGTCTTTTCACCCCCCTTAGCTGTCCCCTTGGATCAGGTATGATAACATTCCTTGTGTTCCCAGCGCTGTGTAGCACCATTGAGCTTCCTCCCCTGCCCAGCAAGTGGCGCAGGTCGCTGTGATTCCCTGCTTAGGATGGCTGTGGCTGACAAAGCCTTACGGCACCCCAGCGTAGCCAGCTTTCACCTCTCCCTGTGTGCTTTATATGAGACAAGTTCTCCCGGTGGAGGGACAGGGGAAGGAGGTCCAGGAGTGTGAGTGATCCAGAGCAGAGACGGTGACAAACTTTTGAGCATCATCTCTGGTAGCTGTGTGTCTGTAGCCCATGGCATGGAGCTAGACAGTAACTTTTTAGTAATTTCTCTGGGTCTGTTTTCACCCTTTCAAGCAAGTGTAGTCCACACACTGTGTGCACAGAGACCTCTGTGCAAGGGAGGCTGCTCCTACCTTTGCTAATAGCTCCCTTCAGCTTCAGATCTCAAAAGAGACAAAGCTATACAGCTTTCTGGCAAGCTTCCATGACGTGACCCAGAACTGTCCCCTGTCTTTGAATAAGGGCCTGAATTCTTGGTTATTTCTCCTTTTAACTCCTTCCCAACAGCACTTCTTCCCCTGGAAGTCCTGCCACTGGCTTTCATAACAAACGTGTTTATTCCATTAATTGTTTCTTGCTCTATATCTGAAGCGGGAGCTCCATCGCACCATAGGATCCGCCACCTCCCGAGCGCAGGGGCCAGTGCAGCACGATTTCACAGCAATGCAACAACTGAGAACAGGCTACAGCTGCCAGCACAAGCCTCCCGTGTGTAGGCACAGCCCAGCATGCTTAGTGGATCAGCCTAGACAAGTCTTATCTGCAGATTAAATGATTCAGTGGTCCTTACCTAATAAGTGAGGAATTTATGTCTGGACCCTGACACTGCATCTAAATTTATGCAGTGCAGTTGGGGAGGGAGCTTAGATTTGTTCCATTCTCTTCCTGAAAAAGGAGGAAGTGGTTTTCTCTACAAGTAAATCCAGGTAGTCCCTTGGGTCTAACTGCAACAGTAGTTTAGTCTCCTCTTTTAAATCAAAGCTGGAAAAATGGGGAAAAAAATAAAAGGAAAAACTTTTTTATCCCCTGATCTTTTTGCATCTTTGCCTCCTCCTCCTACCTTCTCTGAGCAGCACCAGTCTATGGTTGTGGCTCCTTAGATGAAGAGCTTTCAGGAGCCCTGTGACTGTCCATACCTTGCAGAAGTTGCTGAGAGGCCTCAGTGTAGCAGCCTTTTCATCTAACTCAAATGTGGAAAATCACAAGAGTCAAACTTTGGAGCACAACTGGGAAAAGGGAGGGATTTCGGGGTGTGCATCTGATTTGGTTTGGTTTGGTTTGGTTTGGTTTGGTTTGGTTTGGTTTGGTTTACTGGGGGATAGGAGGAGCACATTAGGATTAATAGGATTCCTGTGAGGATGGAGATGACGACAAATGCATGCCTGGAAGAAGTCTCCCCTCTTTAAAATTTAGCCTCATTAGAGCTGCAAGATAACACAGGTCAAATATCATGGTGCCATTTGGGACTAAGCAGGACTAGCTTGTAATACTACATTCCCCAGCCCAGGCAGTGGGGAGCTGCTGGAGCCACCTTCAGGCAACACATAGCAAAGAAAGTTTCTCCTGTCAAAAAAGCAATTATCTGACTTGTGTGTGGAATCATTGGAGCAGGACAACCTGAGTCACGCCTGTGGCAGCACAGCTGGAGGGATGGTTGCATAGCAAAGTGATGGCTCAACTCACAGGGCTGAGTTTTTCATCCCTGCAAGTGGGGAACCCACTCAAAAGTCGAAAGAGCACACTGAGAGCAGAGGCACGCAATGTATAGTCACTCATGGCTCCTCTCTGCTTTGGCTGGGGGGCTCCTCATGAGCTGGAAGCAGGCGACTGGGCTTGTTGGTCCAAGCAGCAAGATGTTACTCCTGAGGAGAACATGGTTACCAATACCCACTCCCTTTTGGTATCCCCAAATTCTTCCTTTTTTTTAACTCCTTGCAAAAGCCTTGCAGCATCTTGTTCTCTTTCATGATCCTTAAAAATTTTGTTCTCTTTTTAAGATTCTTTAAATTCCTGAAATCTTTCAGGTCCTGTTGGGGTGGAAAGGAAAATTGGCTGTAGGAGGGGGAAAATAACAATGGAACCCAGCTGATCTGGAGAGTCAAAATTAAAAGATGCTATAGAGTTTGATATTTAGGTTGAAATCCCAACTAATATCTGTCCCTTCCACTTTCAGTTTAACCTGAAACACAACTGCTGCTTTGGATGGCAGGAATAAAAATCTTGTCGATAACTTGTACTGCTTTGACTGTGGTTTTGTGACAGTATTTGTCATCTGTGACTGAAAAGTATTAAAGCTAGGTAGTATGACCATGATCATTATTAGAAGTCCCAGCCTACCATGGTCCACCATTGCACTCTGTGTACAATGCCTTTTGTTAAGAGATTGTTTTCCCTCTGTCCAACAGCAAGCATGGCCCAGTGGCACTCAGCAGATCCTGCTCCCTCCTGCCTGGCAGCAGCTCACTGGAGTGGCCACCCACACTTCTGTCCAGCACGCAACCGTCATTCCGGAGTCCATGGCAGGCACCCAACCACTAGCAGACTGGAGGTAACCTGGAGATGCTTGGAGGCTCCTTGAAACACCCACTGGTGCTGTAAGATGTGTTTGAAGGGCTGAGGTGGGCCCACCTGGTAGGGTCCCAAGAGGCTGCACATCTGGGGGTGGAAGGGCAGAGGCTGCAGCCTGCCACCTCGCTGTTGGAGAGTAGCTTTTCCATTCCCTTTCCCCGAAGCAGAGTGTCCTACCCACGCCACTCCTTTCAGTCAATTCCCTGGGGAAAACGCTCCTTCCTAGGGGGCCTGGAAGCCGAGTGGGCCATGGAGGAGGGTGTCTCAGTGGAGGCAGTGGGAGCCTGTGAAAGAGCCTGCTGAAGAGCCGTCGGTTGCGTTTTAAATGTGTGTCTGTCTCCCTCCTTTGCAGAAACACCCACGCTCATGGCAGCCATTATAACCCCATCATGCAGCAGCCCGCGCTCTTAGCCAGCCACGTGACTCTGCCTGCAGCCCAGCCCGTGAGCATGGGTGTTGCTCACGTCATGTGCCAGCCGCCTGCTGCTGCCACCTCCACCAGGAAGAGTAAGCAGCACCAGTCGGCGCCCCGGTGAGTGTGCACGGCTCCCGATCCCGGCCTGGCCTTGGTCATGGCGTTGGTGAGGCACGAGTCCTCACCTGGGTTGTTCTGAACACAGCCCTGCAACGCAAACATCCTGACCAGGGTGGTATTTACCCACATCTGTGGGGCAAAATAGTTTCTTCCACAGCCTGTTAAAATGATGCCTTTTTGGGACTGGATCCTTTGCTGCTTCGCCCAGATCAGGGTAGTTGGGGGTTAAGGGATAGTCAGGCACTTTTTATACCCAGTGAGCTTCATTTTGCATGGGAGTTGGTGGCTGGAGGGCATGTAAGATGAGAGACTCAGGCCCTGTTCACACAGCTTGTTATGCCATTGAAATTAGCTGAGGCCTTATAGTCACCATAATTAAAAAGGTAACTATATCCTCAGGTCAGTGTGGCGCAATGGCCAGTTGCTAAACCTTTTCTTCTCAAAGCCCTCCTAAGGTGCAGTGTCCACATTTCCACAGGGTGATGCACCTCCAGGGGATCGCATCTTCAGCACCATGTGCCTGATGTGCGTGCACAAGATCTGCCCTTTGAGAAGTAGTGGGATGATGACCTGTCTGCTGAGCTTTAATGCCAGGCGACGTGAAGGGCTGGGGTCCTTCAGGCTCTCCACCTCTTAATGCAGGTGGTTGGCCCTCAACTTCAACAGTACACACCAGCAAGGGATACCCACATTGGCCTTCTTTTAATCATGGCAGCATAAAACAGGGAGCGCTTTAAAAGGATACCTCCTACAGAGACAGTCCTTAGGGTCTAGCACAACTCTCCCTGTGCCAGCTCTCTGCAGGGACACCTCTAACCCTAACACTAAGCCTGACCCTAACCCTAAGCCCGACCCTGACTTTAGTGGCTCCCCACAGAGAGTTGGCCTACAGAGAGCTGGCTGCAGAGTTGTCTCTTCCCACACTCTTTAGATGCCTAAATCTACCAACTCTCAGTAGGAGCATTTAGCTCTGCAAGGAAGAGACTGGGTTTTAGTTCATACTATGTTGTAACAGCAGGATGATTGCAGTGCTTGTCACAGCCCTGTGATCTTACCTAGAGGACGGGGCTGTTTAACATGTATGTGCAGAGTGTTTCTGGGGAAAGTTCTCTGGGCTGTGAAAATAGTATATTTCTTTTAAAAAAACCCAAAACAAAGCAGCACAGGGGACAGAACCAAAATGGGTCACCACTCGTGCAGTGGTAAAACCAGAGGAGCTTGCGGTTTTCCTGGGTGACCGGACTGGGGTCAGCGGAGCTCTGAGTTCACAACCAATTTGACTCTAGTTAAGAGGCTGGTATTTAAATCCTTCCCATTTATCTGCTCTCTAATGTTGCATTTACTTTGGGTGTGCTCCAGCTGTCTTAGTCCATTCCTAATGTAGAGCAGAGGCAGCTATGTCCCCTGCAAGACGGCAAAAGAGAGCGCCTGTTGCAACCAGTGTGCCTGTGCAAGGCCTCCCCTCTCCCTTCCCTCTCCAGGGCAGGGTGAGAGTTTTGAGGAGGAACTGGACACTTTCAAAGCAATGGCTTTCTGCAGCTTTATTGATTGTTATGCTTTTGTAGCCAAATGAGGAATATGTTCCTTTGGAGAGGAGGGTACTCCAAGCGGCTCATTGGTATTCAAAAAGCACTGCAAAGGCTACTGTGCAGCCATTTGTTATGCAAAAGACCCCGTGTAAGTTGGTAAAGCGTGGTGTGTCCATAATGACTTCCTTGTGATGGATGCCACCTATTCCTTTTGTTAGCTTTGGAGCCAAGATGAACAGGCAGCCCAGGCTCTGCTGCAGAACAAAACTTTGCTTGCTTCCTTTTTGAATCTGCGAATGTTCTGCAATAGGCAAATGATATAAAAGAGTTTTTTAAAAAAAGAAAGAAAGAAAATGTGGGAAATAAGTGAAATGGGCTTTTGTCAGTGCGCTTTGGTAAATACTCTCATCTGCAGACATGTGCTGCACTGTTTGGTGGACAGGTTCTGTGTTCAGATCCCTGATCCAAGTGGGCCCTTGCCAACTGTCAGGCAGGAAAGGTGAAGTAGGAGGACTGGGAAGAAAACAGGACTTGAAACTGGTTTTCTACTGCATAGTAGAAAGATTGTTCCTTTCTTTCTGATTTATATATCCTCCCATCTGCCTGCTCTTATCAATGGATCTCCACTATCCTAGAGGATGAAGCATTGGACAAGAAATGTTCATTGAAAATATTCTTAAACCAAAAAGTAAATTTTCAACTAAGAAAACCAGTTTTCCTGATAAATGATTGTTCTTTTCCGCAACAGAATCTATTTTTACCTTTAACTTTTCCTGGCCAAAAAATACCTGATCACGAAGCATCCACATAGGATACAGGAGAAAGGGATTATCATTCGGGTTCTTCTTCCTTCTGCAACAGCCATAGTGTTCCTGTCTATGTTTTGTATGTGTGAACGGTGTGACCAGCCTCTACCTCCCAGTGCAAACTCTTGGGAGGCAGCATTTCTCATGTGGAAATTTGTAGGGAAAACAAAGTTGAATCTTTTACTACAAAAACCTTTGTTTTCAGTAAGTTGTATTAATAAGTCATATGAGGTGCTCTATCCTTTGAAGACGTTACTAGGCCAGTTTTGCAGTCTTCCTAGATTCCATAAATCAATGCCACTGAGTAAGAGACCAGGAGTCAAAAACCATGGCAACTGGCAATTTAAGCAAACCAAGTTTTAACCAACTAACATCCTTTCCCTTTTCCAGAAATGCACCCACCTATGAAATTTCATCCTCTCAATCCATCAGCTCACCTCAGCGTTCGAAACGAGTGAAGGAAAACACGCCTCCCCGCTGTGCCATGGTGCACAATAGCCCTGCCTGCAGCACCTCCATCACATGCAGCTGGGGAGATGTGGCAACCAGCACCACGCGGGAGCGGCAGCGACAGACGATAATCATTCCCGACACCCCTAGTCCCGCAGTGAGTGTCATCACTATCAGCAGCGACACGGATGAAGAGGAGGAGCAGAAACATGCACCCACCGGGTGAGCAGCAGCTCTCTGCTCTTCTTTGTGTGCAGGAATGAAAGACAGAGGCAGAGAAGTGCTGGAACATGCCATGAGTTGCTGTAGGGTTCCAGGAGCTACAGTTAGGTCTCAGCACCCAGATCTTGAAAGGTGGTGGGAAGGCTAAGATACTAGCTGAGGACTCCTCAGGCATAGGTGATTTCTCCTGCTGTGCTCTACATTTGCTGTGTGACCTTGGAGGAGTGTAGTTGTCTCTCATCTGTAAGAGGAATTAATAGTTTTGTCTATCTCACAGGACTGTTGAAAGGAGTCTTTACAGATGCTACGGTGACGAGCCTCTTTAAGTCAGATAGCTGTTCCAAACAGACAAAAAGAAGGGCTTGGAAGAAAGGTAGCTTAAAATTGCCTTTCTTTTACTCGGTGATCGAGGCATCTGTAAAGAGCATTAAACAACACCTTCTGTATGTGTTATTTTCCATAAAAGGGTCCTGAAAAACAGTCAGTGGTTGTGTTATAAACACTCAATAACGGTAAATACATTGCAAGAAGTTTGCTTGGTTATGGTTGTGTTGCCAGCACAACCCTAGACTATTGCCTTAAGTTGCAGAAACTGATTGCTTTTTGACTGACTCTGCAGAGAGGCATAGGTGAGGCTATAAAGACCATGATGACTGAGTTTCCTCCTCAGAGAATTAACTCACCTGAATAAACAGTGCGGCCCAGGACCACTGCCACTGCTGATCATCTGCTGTGGATGAGAGAGGACTTTATTTTCAAGGAATGTATTTTCAGCACCTTTCATCACATGCAGGCACTCTAGGTTTTGCGTCTGATGCCAGTCACAAGACATCACTCTGCTTTGTAAGTTGTAGAGATGTAGCCTTGCAAACAGCTGAATAATTTTACCACCTTTATGTTGGTAACTGAGCTAGGAATTTTTTAAGCTTACCCCTCCAGCAGTGTTGTTGAGAGAGGATTATTTTTTTAATTTATTGAGAACGTGCTCCATGGCAGATTTTCGTTTAATCACTGGGGTTATCTATCTGTATCTCTGCATCTCTACGCTGTGGTGATAAATGGAGCACTGCAAATGTGCACTGAACAGATGAGATGCTTTTGGCCTCAAGGAGCTAAAAATCTGTAAAAAGAAGCCTTATGTGTCAGGCCTCTAGGGCTGCAATTTCAACATGCCTCCCAACAGCCACCACCACATCCCATTTGTCCTCTCTCTACCAGTGAACTCCACTGGGCAGTGAGAGCTCAGTGTCTCTCACGTTCAGGCTTGCTATGAATGCAATGGTTATTGAGAGGCTGGAGCGCAGCCCTACGGAGAGGGACCTGGGGGTTCTGGTCGACAGCAAGTTGGACATGAGCCAACAGTGTGCCCTGGCAGCCAAGAGAGCCAACCATGTCCTGGGGTGCATCAAGCACAGCACTGCCAGCCAGTCGAGGGAGGGCATTGTCCCACTCTGCTCTGCACTGGTGCGGCCCCACCTCGAGTACTGGGTGCAGTTATGGGCCTCACAGTGTAAAAAGGACATCAAGCTACTGGAGAGTGTTCAGAAGAGTCCACAAAGCTGGTGAATGGTCTAGAGGAGAATTCGTATGAGAGGCTGAAGTCACTTGGTATATTCTGCCTGGAGGAGTCAGAGGGGAGACCTCATAGCCGTGTACTGTTTCCTCACAGGGGAAGGAGAGCAGCAGACACAGATCTCTTCTCTCTGGTGACCAATGGTACAACTTGAGGGAATGGCAGGAGGATGTGTCAGGGGAGGTTTTGTTTGGATATTAGGGAGAGGTTCTTCACCCAGAAGGTGGTGGAGCACTGGAACAGCTCTCCAGGGAAGCAGTCATGGCGGCAAACCTGTGCATTTGGACAATGCCCTCAGTCACACGGTGTGAGTGTTGGAATTGTCCTGTGCAGGGATAGGAGTTGGACTCAATGACTCTTGTGGGTCACTTCCAACTCAGGTCATTCTATGATTCTATGATCATGGGGAACTGGTCACAGAGCAGTGTAGCATTTCATCTTTAAAAAACCCAAACTGCTACAGTATTCCTTAGTAGACAGGAGAAAAAGTATTTCCAGAAAGAGCTGAATGAAGGTCAGCATGGGAGTCAAGTGGACTTCCATGGACAGGGAGTCCCTACTTCCAGGACTCTTAACAGAAAAGGAAGGGCAAGACAAAAGAGGTGCTGAAAGCTAAGGCTGTGAGATTGGACAGTATGAAGAGGACAGGTATCTCGAGCTGCTTGCGAGCATGTTTACCCATGGTGCTGATCCCAGGCTTTGGGAAATTCTGTGCAAATGCTGATACTTGCCACCTGTGTGTCATCTTGGGCCCAGAGAAGGGTGGAGGAAAGAGCTGGGATCCTGCAGCCACTTCAGCTAATGCTTGTTTCCTCTACCTCAACTTTGCTGCCATCTGACCAGTTTCTTCAGTCAGTACCTCTCCAGGGAGACGGGCATTACAATATTCTGGAAAATGTCTGAAAATCAAGTTGGGAGTTTGGGATATTGAAATATTCGGGAAAGGTCTGCCGAGGGTTTAGAAAAGTAGTCCCAGGAGCAAGACTTACATAAACAAATTAGCTTTGATATGATTAAAGCATATTCAGAACACGTTCCTGCCTAGGATCAGATCCCTGGCTACTTTTTGTATCCGTATGGCATATCTATACAGAGTGCCAGGGTGACAGCATTCCTGCAAGTCCAAAGCTTAAGAGCTAGATTTCATTTCTGAGCCACGTAGAGACATTTTGCTTGGACATGGGCTGTTCTCGGGCACTTGCGGAATTCCATAGTGAGTTAAATTGCGTGTGCAGATGTAACCAGAACGAGTGGAGAATTAAGGGCAGAGACACAGATGGCAAACGGCATGTCCAGAGTGAAGTTTTTTGTTAAATTCTCCAGGAGCGTGAAATCGACTCAGTCGGTGCCTTTTGACCTGGGTGTATCTGAGATTAGATTCTGAGCTGGAGTACAAATATAGTTTCCAGTTAAGGAAGCTGCGTCAGCATTTAGTGCCAATGAACTTTGTCACTGCCAAAGTTGAGGTCTTTTTCATTGAAAGCACGTCACATTTAGGAAAGTACCTCTGAGTTTTCTTACATATTTCTTTGGCCCCAAGAAAAATGGGAGTGACTGTGGAGTATGTTCTTTACCGTAATCAGTGCCCAAATATTCAGGATCTGAGTCAAAAATGAAACCTTGCAAAGAATGTATTGTCTCACCCATATTGCTGTGGTGTGGGGGTGAAAAATAACTTTAAACACGCTATTGGTCACATCCTGACAGTATTAGCTTTTTCTAGATTAGACTACAGAAATAATTTAGAACTTGACAGATCAGTCAAAGTTAATTGCCTGATCCCATCTTATTGATAGCAGTTGCATCTTTGCATTAACTTCACTGACGTTGGATCAGACCCTTGATTTGCCACAGCACCTCCTTCTCTTATTTCCTGTGGGGTTAGAAATCTCTCTTTGACCCATGAGACTGAAAATGATTATTTTATTGATTACTCAGCGAAGAGAGATTAGAGCTACCTGTGGCTGTGAGGAGCAGTAGAACCTTTGACGATGTAAGAGCTCGTAAGTCTCACTTTAAGAAGGACTGGTAATGCTGATAAAATATGATGCTGCTGATGCAGTGGAGTCCTACAGCTTCAATTTGCTCCGTTAGAAAAGCAATAATACCTGTAATACCACAGCAGCAGAGAGCACTTTTCTAGTACAGATGATACAACTTTTTTATTGGTGAAAGAAAAATCAAAAGAATTCATTGTGATATGGGCAGAATTTTCCTAATGAGAAGCACAGATGTTCAAGTGGGATGTTTATGAAATGCCAGCTGACAGAGCAGGCACATTGTTCGTTCTTTACTCACATGTGTTTTGCCTGTTGATAAGTGTGACTTGGTTTTATCTTTTTACAATCAAGTAAAATGAAAATGCTGGGCTCCTGTTGGGTAAAAGTGCTGGGGAAGTGGGGTGGGGTGGACTCTGGGGGACCTACTCGATGGAGCCTGGTCAAAGGGGGCCATCTACTGGGCCTCAGCCCTGTGCCTGGGACAGGATCACAGAGGAGGGAACTCAGATACAGTTGCACAGGGATTGTTCTCAGAGAGAAGGTCAGAGATTTTCAGGGTGCAGATTTCTGATTTAAAAAGTCAATTTGTCAAAACTGAGGCTTTTTTCAGGCTACATTGAGATTTTTGTGATAATATCCCCAACACTGAAATCTAGGGAAGCTTCAAAACTGCAAAAAGTTTTTAACTTTTTTTTAAGGGAGAGAAAGCATGAAGTGATGAACTAATTAAGGGGAAGGCTTCTCTTTTCTGGTTTAATGGAATTTTTTTCTTTCAAGATGTAAGGAATAATAGAAAACAAGTTTTGAAATGGTCAAAATAAAAAGAGAAAATTTTGGGTAACTAAAACTGGTTTTACCAAGTTTCTGATGCCCTCAAAATCTAGCATTTGGTCCTGTTGAACAGCAGGGAAAAAAATACATATAAAAAGCATTATATGGACAGGAAACAATTTTGTGACCCTGCTTATTTATTGCCATTGAATTTCTAGACTCTTAGTTCAGCATCCTTCACAAAGAGACTCTGTAGGCCAAAGAGATGTTTACTGCTGTGCTGTAAGACAATACCCTGACTGTTACTTGTTGAGGAAAGAAGAATTTAGGTCTAAGCATTACCTGTAAAGCACTGAAGATAATAAAAAACAGAGGATAGAGTTGAAATTTTTCTCACAAATTTATTCCTCTTAAATTGCTCTATTTTCTGTAGCAAGAAATTCATGTATGACAGACAGACAGACTAACAGTGCAGTTGCAGTATTCAAAGTACATATTCAGCAAGTAGCAAGTAGTAGGGCTAAATACACCCCAATCTGCAACTTCACATGGTGCAGTGTTTTAACTGTAAATCCTGCCTTGATTAAATATCTCTGAAGCTTGGAATTGGAGAAAAACACAGCAACAACTTAAACACAGAGCAGAGAGGCGCAAGTGCACCCTGAATGGCTGAATTGTGGCTGGGAGGGAAGGAGAGCACAGACAGTACTGTGGGATCCTCAGGATACACCGGGCTGCGCCAGTTGTGTAGTGTTGGGAATTTCTGCTTCCTGCCAAGGACCACATCACAGAACGTGGAAGGAAAGGCAGTGGAGATGGCTATTGTGACATACCCAGATGACTTTCCATCCAAGGAATGAGTACAACAGTCAAGGAAAACATGACTTTTCTTGAAACAATATAGTGATGGACTTGAGATGTGTGGATTGGAGGGTACTTCCACCCCAAAGAGGCAGGAGAGCCCCTCTCTTCCCCACTGCCTGTTCAGTTTGCACTCATATCGTGACAGCTCTCCAGCTTGTCTTTCTGTGGAATCCTAGCAGTAATCCTTCTGGATAAGAAGGACTGACCACGACTGTCATGTGCACATACTGAATAACTGCCTCATTGGCCACCTTCACTGGCACAAAATTCTGGCAGGATTGGGTATTTTTCCTTTTCCTTAAGATTGTAAACTATACAATGAAGTCTCTGTGTGAGTCTCACCTTTATAACTGAGCGTGAGCTGATGCAAGTTGTCAATTCACCTTATTCACATCACAGTGCAGTGGTGGTGGAGCCTGCTACGGAGGGTTTTCACTCCCTTTGTGCATAGACATCACTGACAGGCACAAAGCAGGTGTTTTTGCCAGCCTGCTGATGTGCATGTGTGAGGGTCAAAATACCATTTGTAAGTCTCTTAACATCTAGCCTATTGTGGCCATGTTATGCTGTGCATAGCAATGCACTGACTCTGAATAGCAATTCATTGACTAACCACAGTCATCTGGTATAAAGACTGCTGCCCTTCCATCTCCAGAAGTCACACCAACATGCAACTGATATTTAAAATGACAGAGATAGATAGATAGATAGATAGATAGATAGATAGATAGATAGATAGATAGATAGATAGATAGACAGACAGACAGTAGCTCTCTGACCAAACTGTAAGCATCAGAACGTTTACAACCTGCTAAGCAATTCAGTATGTATGGCTTAAATAGCTAGAGCACTTAAATAGTGTTCTGTAGCCTAATAAAATGGCCTCGGTGTAGTACTTGATAAATATTTCTTACCATCACAAATTCACAAATAAGGTGAGAGCAGATTAACAGGTCAGGATGGAGGCCGAGCTGAAGAGAGAGGGGCATGTTCTCAACCCTGAGCTATGCATGGCATAAGATTTCAATGTGAAGAGAGAAATTGCAGTGGTAGTGTGAGTTTTTGTTGGCTGGCTCTATCCTTTCCTAGAATAGGTGGATTATTCTGAAGAAGCAAACTGAAAAGGTTGCATGTTAAGTTTTCAGAAATCTGGAACAGAAGATCTGTGGTGTGATGTAAAGCTAACACACCATGGTATACGTGCACACCAGTTCAAGGGCACAGTTGTGGGATGAGTGCCTTCTTCCCCCAAACTAAAACACCATCTTGATGGCTTTGAGAACTGAAAACCTCTGTTGCTATAGTGTCAGCCACACTGGAAGGCTGGTCCAGCTCTGTGGATGAACCGCATGCTGAAGAATTGCCCCCCATTTGCATTGACTGGGATTCTGGTGTAACTTGAGATGTTCAGGGAAAAAAGATCCTGTTTGTGCAATGCTATTGTATACCGAGCATTTGGGCTGGGCCTTCGGCAAGTAGAAATCATCTCAAGTTGCGCTGTTACAAGAGGTCTTGTCCCTGTCCTTGTCCTTGGCTATTTAGATGGTTCCGGAGTAGTTTTAACACCCAATTCAGCATCTTCTTTTCCTTCATTTCCTCTTACTTTTCATTCTCAACATCCACCTTTGGCACCTTTCCATTAACAGTATCTCAGATACCCACCATAGCTTCCTGCCCAGTGCTTGCACACAATCTTCTCTTTTATCTATCAGACCTTTCCTTGGGATCTTTCCTTGCTGTGAGGCCCACATCCATCTCAGTGCTCTTCACTTGTGGGAATGCTATATGTTAGAGAGCTGCCTCCAAGACTGGCTTCTTCATATTGGAAGGCACAGTCCTGCTCTATGTCTGCACTGTGGACATACGACATACTTGAATTGTGTCTGAGAACAAGCTCTTCGGGGCCAGCTGGAAAGGGCTACCACTTGTAAATGAATAATAAACTTAAAGCAGGGGGGTCAAACTCAAACTCACGGCCCGCGGGCTGAATCCAGCCCTCCACCTTGTTTTATCCAGCCTTGCACCTTGTTTCTACCCAGCAGCAGCACCGAGCCCCCTGACCCTGCACTCCTGCCAGCGCTGGTCATGTGTGCAGCGGGTGACGCGGCTTACGCTGCAGGAGCGGGAGAACAGTGGGAGCCATGAGTTTGACGCCCCTGACTTAAAGCAATGCATATTTTTCCAGCTGCTGTTGTGAAAGGGAGGGCACAGGTCCAGCTAGTAAGGGTTAAAAAGCCTTCCTGGCTTATTGCCTTTCAATCTGCATAGATGGATTTGATGCCATTTGGGTAATCTCCCCGCCTCCTTCCTCTGGAGAATTAAAATACACCTACCCACATAACGCAGGCAGGCACACAGGCTGGCCAGGAACACACGCCGCCTCTCAGCACTGCTAAATCACGTATGCTGTTGCTACTGTGCTTGCAGGAGGGAAAGCAATTACCAGGCTTGGAGTGAGCTTAATAGGAAGGGGGCAAGACTTTTAATAGTATTTTTCTATGTAAGCACAAACATCCCCAAAAGCTGTGGCTGATTTATAGGAATACAGTAAGCTTGCTGAGTAGGCAAGTGCTGTGTCAACAGGTAAGAGCTCTCAGTCTTGACAGTTTGTGAGCAGGGCAGGCAATACATCAGCCTGGAACTCACACGGATAACTCCTGCATTACTGCAAGGTGGGGCGAGCAGCTGAGTCCTCAGAGGGAGCTGGAAGGAGGACAATTGCTGGCTAGCAAGAAGGCTTTGGGAAGGAGGAGTGCTGCCTCTTCTGAGTTGAATTTTCAAAAGCCCCCATTTTGGCTTAACGTGTATCTTTAAGCCTGTGAATCAATTGATTTTCAGCATGAGTTGGGCCTTTCATGCTCTTAAAATTCTCACCCTTAATCTCTTGGGCAGGCTAAGGTACAGCAGGTGCCAAGCTCTGGGCAGATGAATAGTCCTAACTGACTTCTCTTCCTGCTCTGACATTAACCACAGTCGTTGCCTTTCTTAAAGACAAGAATCCACCTGCTTTCAGTGGGACTCCTCGTGCACTTCAAATGATGCAGCCTGCTGAATCAAGAGGCTAATCACTTGGGCCCTAATCCTGCAAATATTTACCCGTGTGCTTTAGCTCTGTTACTGGAAGTAGTCAGTCCAGCTGACTTTGGTGGATGACACATATTAGCAGTGCTGAGCCCTTGTGTGAGGCCTGCCAGGACCATAGGCCTGGTTCTTTTCAGTTTCCCATCCATGAAATGCATTTAATATCCTCCTACAGTTTCTTTTTCTCAAAAGGTTTTGGTTTGGGGTCACTTATTCATTTAACCAGACCTACTTGATTTTCCTATTGCAACCAAGGAGCTGTAACACTTTGAAGGAGAAGACTCCTCGTGGTCCCTGCTTTGACAAGCCCTCGATCAAACTGGTGAAAAATAAGCCCATTCTCAAAGAATATATAGCACAGATTACACAGAAAAATACCTTTCCAGTTCTACCACTCAGCCTCCCCACGTCAAGTGTCAGCCAAGAGCAAGTATTTCCAGTTCAGCAGCTCAGCCCCTTATGTAAGGAAGGGACTGTAAAAGAATAGCTAGACCTTATCAGTTGTCAGAAAACTCTTTAGTGACTTGATTTTTCTTTATAAAATGTAATAACTGTCAGAGGTAGAGAATATATATCTCTTCGAAACTGGCAGCCAAGGGTAGCTGCAAAGGGCAAGCAGTGTGGATACTCATAAATGTGTGATTACAGGCATTTCTGCTGAAGGGGAGAGGAATATTGATGCGATATTCATCATTTTTATTGGCTTAATATTCTTTTTTTTTTAGCACCTTATCCAAACTGCTACATCTTTCTTCACATACAGTAGTTGTCCATCCAAGATGCTGTGTTGCTCTTTCCATTTCTAATCCAACACTCTCCAGCTACTTGTGGAAAGCTGGAATATGAGAGTTCACTGTCATGCACCCTCCCCATCAAAAAGATTCCTGTCCCTGCAAGAATTTGCTTTCAGCTTCCAGATTGCTATGCAATAGCTTCCCCTCCTTCTCTGTCATCTGTCCTGTTTCAAGTGTCAAAGCTTTAGGATAACAGGGGCTTCTGGAGATGTATATTTCACTGTGTGTAGAACAGCATGGTGTTGTGTCCTCTTCAGGGCACACCAGGATCCTGTGGCAATAGCCCAGGGAAAGTCTGTGTGATGGTAACTTGTTTGTGAATGCAGATCCCCAAGGTCTTCTTCAATGAAGGAGATGGTAGCTTTTCAGTAACAAGTCTTAGGAGCGAGGTGGTGAGTTGCAGCTTGTGAACGCTGATGAAGAGACCTAGAGAAGTTGGATGGGAACCCACCAGTGCTCCGCTAGCATGGTGAAGAATAAATAAGGCAAACAATGTCCTTGGAAGAACAGCGTTCCCAGTATCTGCTCCACCTTTCCCTGGGTAAGCAGTGATGCTGAGACTAGGGAATAAATGGCTCCATCACAGACTTAAGACCAGGTTAATCAGCTGTTCCCTGGACTGGACTGGCCAGAATGAGAGAATAGAGAGGAGACTGCATAGGAAAGGGATCTCTCTCATCTTAAAGTGCACACTCAAAAAGTTAAGAGGTGGATTCTTTTTTCTCCATGGCATTTCTGTTCCTGTTGGGGCTGTTTCCACCATTAAGCCTAATTACTTAGCTTTTTATGTGCTATCCATTTCTTTTCATCATTTTAAAAACTTCAGTTGCCATAACAACATAATGCAATCAGTGAAACATAGCAGCTATTTTCTGTAGTCAAGGTCTGTGCACTGTCAAGGATGTGAGGCATTTAAGCAAATCTTCACCATCCCCCTTCCTCCGTCCTCTTTCTCACTCTCTTTTTCTCCCTAAACAAGCTCATAACAGGAAGGAGAAACCATCAGGAATAATTAGACACAATAGCAGAGCAAATCCCAGTCGTGCTTATGCCGTCTAGTCTAATGAACTTCTAGCACTAATCTTGGAAGCACTGACGTTCCTTTTTAATCACTTTTTTGATGTCATAGATAGATTAACTGCAGCAGGACCTTAATAATCCACACTACAGTCAGGAGACCCAGTGCTTATTCAGTGAGAGAAAAGAAAACCAAAAAAATTGCGTACTTTGCTCATTTTTTCTTTATTCCTTCCTCCAGTTTCAAATGCTTATTGAGAGTGTATGCCCATTATACTGTATTAGTAAATAGAACAGAGTGTATTTTGTAGATTCATGGGATTTAATCATGAAAAGTCATAGCATCTATTATTAAATCATTGCTGGAAGGCTGGGAGAAACCACCACGATTTTGTGTAGGTGGTGAGATTCACAACAAAGCATAGTATAACTGCTGGGTTTTCACTGCACACATATATAAAAAGAGGTCTGAAAATAAATCTGGCAGTCTGCTTCACTGCTGTTCTAAGCAGTGTGAAGACAAGATCTATCCACAATGTCTTACTCCTTGACCTCCATGAAGGCTTTCCTGGAGGAGCAATGAGTGAGTTTTGAAGTCTGGGATTTGGCTTAAGCAGCCTCTAGCTGGCAGAGGACCGAAGGGCATGCTTTGCCTTCACGGAGCTAGTCTGCCGTGGGCAGAGTCTTCTGCTGGCTTCTGGGTTGATTGTTATCCATTCACTCTTTCCACTTGTGTGCTTCTGTTTCAGCACCTTGTCCAAGCAACGGAAGAACGTCATCAGCTGTGTCACTGTGCATGACTCCCCCTACTCCGATTCCTCCAGCAACAACAGCCCTTACGCCGTGCAGCATCGCGCCGGGCAGAATAACGGGAACACCTATGACACCAAAGGGGTTCCAGAGACTCACTGCAGTGGGAACCCCCGAACGATCATCGTGCCGCCACTGAAAACCCAGGCCAGTGAGGTGTTGGTAGAGTGCGATAGCCTGGCACCAGGTAAATTGCACCTCTTCTGTCAAGAAAATTAGTAAGAAATAAATGATCTATCTTGGAAGAATCTCATTGTTCGGTTTCATTTTGTTTGCTTGTTTGTTTTGTTTTCCAAAGAAACTGTGCTCCTGCCCTTCTCTCAAGTGATGCACCTGATCTTGGGAGCCATGTTGCATTATTTATGTGCTCTGGTACACTCAGGAGTCACGGGGCAAGTGTCATTCCCACTTAATTCTGTACAAACCCAATAACAGAATGCAGCCTTTAGGTCAACGTTTGACATGAAAGGCTGCCAAATGCAAGTGTGAACCTTTGCTGCCATGCCTTTCCATAGGTTTACTTTAAAACACGTGTGCATTTTCATCCAAACTTGTTGACGTTTCTGGGAAGAATATTTCCCCAGGATCTTCATTATGGACTGATGAGGTTTGCTCATTCAGAGTCTACGCAATGCTAGGTAGTACGATGTGTTGAAAACAGGCTTATGGTAGAAGTCTGGCCCAAAGCAACTGGCTTTGAGCTGCTTGGCAGTCCTTTCTTTTTAGGCACTGCTGGTGAACACAGAGGCTCGGAGGGTGAGCTCCCCACTAGCTCCTTCTCCATCCCTTCCTACTCACTGTGAGGTCAGCTTTTTTGTGCTGGGCACACTGTACTTTCCTTCCTCTCCTTGGGATTCATACCTGCATCATACAGTTCAGCTGGCAGAACAGTTTCTCATACTTCTGAAGGATCTGTAAAACCTTTTCCAGGCCCTGTTTGGGGCCTGCTTGTCTGCCTCTAGGATAACAGGCTGATTGTGTATTTGAAGCACTGCTGAGATATGCTGTTAATTAAGAAAAATCATTTTCTTATCCTGCTTCTGTTGTGTGTCTCCTCCCAAAAGCCACTCTGGAGGAGGTTCAGTGAGGAAGAGGTAGGGTGAGCAATTAAAGAATGTGATGTAAGCTACAAATGTGTTTCCTTTCCTGGCACAGTCACCACCAGTCATCACTCATCCTCCTACAAGTCCAAGTCCTCCAGCACCGTGACCTCCACCAGCGGTCACTCTTCAGGGAGCTCGTCTGGAGCCGTTGCCTATAGGCAGCAGCGACCAGGAGCACATTTCCAGCAGCAGCAGCCTCTTAATCTAAGTCAGGTAAGTCAACCAAGACTTGGTGGTGCATCACCCAGTTATATCTTACCACTCCTCCAGCATGATCTCTCATCTTCCAGTCTAATGATAGTTGAGCCTCATGTCGAGTTTGGTCGACGTGTTTCAGCTTCACTGCAGAGCTTGATCTTCCAGATCAGGCAGCAGAGGTAGTGGAGATCCCACCCCAGAGCGGGCTGGTGGTACTCTTGCCGTGTGTTTCAAAGTCAGATTATTTTAACAGTGTGAGTGGGAATAATGTGAGAGAGAAAGTGCTGTGGCTAAGACACAAAGGAGTGAAGCAGGACTGCATAGGAAGGACTGAAGTCTCTTTAGATACAGGTAACCATGGGGAAGGTATCTTCCAAGTGAAGGGAGTGCATCAGCTCAGATGCTGGACTGGGAGAAAAGTCCCCATCAGATGTAAAAAGGCAAAGCAGAGCCTCTATGCCTATACATGACCTCATGTAATGAGTTTGATCCATTCCGTGATAAACCTGGGCTGAGGTCTGGGCAAATCTCATTACTCGACAACAGCAGTTCTCAAGATGTTTTATAGTCTGTGATCAGAACACCCAGGGAGCTTCCCAGGAGCTTCATGTACTGCACCTGGGGGCTCTTCCTACCCTGAGGTGATGTAATGAGAGTGGGGAAGTTAGAGTACAGTTACAAAAAAAAAAAATGATTTGGAGAGAAGAATGTCCCCTCCCCCTCAAAATGCAGTTGGAATTCAAAAATTTAAACCAACTTGAAATAAAAGTGAGTGAAAATGGAGGATGTGGGTGAGATGCTGTTTCCAAGAGTGAGGGAGAAATATGGCTGCTGCATTTCAGACCACAATGACAGCTCAGGGAGTGCTTACAAAGAGGATGAGGAGGCTTGGAAGAACAGAAGGAAATAACATGAAGCATTGCCCTTCTTGCTTTCTAATCCTTACTTTATTGCTCATTTAATACACTAACTACAAATGACCAGGACAACCCCTTGACATCATTGTGCAGTGCAAAAAAAAAAAAAAAACTTAGAAAATCCCTGGAAAAGTACATTGGTCCTGTCCCACTGCAAGAAATTATTGCCTGTGCTGGAATAACTATAGCTGATACATTAGCGCACCAGACACCTTCAGAATCTGGTCAAGCTGAGGGTTTTATCTTTAAAAAATAAAGTAGTTATTTTACTAACTGAGGAAATAACCACAAAAACCCAAAATGAGCAAAAATGAATTGCCTCTTCCAGGCGTGGTTAGGCAGCTTCATTCCCCTGAGCTACCAGTGCACCACATTTGTCAGCAGAGAGTTCACTGACAAAAGCCATGTGCTGTGTGAGTGACTGGACTTGTGGAAGATGTCCTTAGGAGCTGGGCATCCAAGGTTGGGTCTTGTTAGCTGTGCCAGCAGGTTATGGCTCAGAGTGGGGGGACTCCAGTGTCCTGTTGGGGGCATTTTGGTGAATGTGTGAAACTACAGGGTCTTCCTAGCTTTGGGAGGGATCCTTTTCCTTCACTCGTTGCCAAGGGAAGACTGTGGTGGGGCTGGGGGTGTCAGGAGGAGCACAAGGGACTTTGTGAGGCCATCCTGCTTTCATAGGGAGGCTCCCAAGCACTGCTGAGGAGGTCAAGAGCCGTCTCTTGTCTTGTAACCGCTTATCACTGTTGCTGTCTTTATCCAGGCCCAGCAGCACATCACGACCGATCGCACAGGGAGTCACCGGAGACAGCAAGCATACATCACTCCAACGATAGCTCAGGCCCCGTACTCTTTCCCACACAATAGTCCCAGCCATGGTACAGTTCATCCTCACTTGGCCGCGGCTGCCGCTGCTCACCTGCCCACCCAACCCCACCTCTACACATACACCGCCCCTGCCGCCCTGGGCTCCACGGGCACCGTCGCGCATCTGGTGGCATCCCAAGGGTCTGCGCGGCACGCCGTGCAGCATACCACCTACCCCGCCAGCATCGTCCACCAGGTCCCTGTCAGCATGGGCCCGCGGGTTCTGCCCTCACCCACCATCCACCCGAGTCAGTACCAGGCTCAGTTTGCCCATCAGACCTATATCAGTGCTTCTCCAGCCTCCACAGTCTACACTGGATACCCACTGAGCCCCACCAAGGTCAACCAGTACCCTTACATCTAAACACTGGAATATGGAGAAAGAGACGCACCCATCCCGGGGGAGTGAGGCGGCTGCTTTTGTACTGAAGAACATGACAAACTAACAATGCAATGGGAGGCTCGCGTGAAACTTGAACGAAGGAGACTTTCAGGAAGAACGAAAAAGAGGAAAGAAAGGGGAGAACCAATTCTACACTTTTTATTTAAAAAAAAAAAAGAAAATGGAAAAAAAGAACAGAAAAAAATAAACCACAAAAAAACCCAACCATTCTGCACCAAACTAGAGAGAGAGAGAGAAGCAGAAGGACCCTCCAGCGGGTCCTGTGTTTTGAAGAACTTCACCAATAGACTTTTAAAGGTTATTTTCATCCAGTAGTGAGCTACATTTAGAAATTTGTTGTCCAGAACACCTAAAATGAAATCCATTAGGTTTTTAATCCAATAGGTATATGGATTAGGGATTTATCCAGCATTTCAAAAGGTTTATGTACCGTCTTTGCGGTGGTCTCTGTATCCCAAAGCATACATAAGGTTTTGGGTTTTTTGTCTGGAAATGCAGATTGGGTAAGGGAAGCTGAGGGAGGAGGAGAAAATGTTGTCCCAGTGCTCTAAATCTGGATCTAGCACTGCTACGCATAAAAAAACACGTGGGCGAAACAGTCCGTGCGGCACTGGTCGAGAGCAGAAGCTCCCTTTCCATGAGCGCACTGGATAAATCCCTGAGAAATGCTATTCCTAAACGAGATCTCTAACATTGTATGTTGGATTTCAGTTGTGTTTCATTTTCTTTTATTTGGAATCTTTCCGTTTCGGTCCCTAGCCGTTTTAGTATAGGAGGAGACATTTTAGCTGCCCCCCTTTCCCCCCCACCCCGGTAGAATGTAGCACTATACAGGTCATACGCCCTTTTTACTATTTTGTGTTGAACTTCAACGATACCAATAGACTATTCCTCAATGTGATTGCACAAAGAAAAGTGATATAACATAGGCATGTAACAAATGTGATTGTCCAGGTATGTCCGTGTGTGTGTGTGCGTGCGTGTGCGTGTGCGTGCAGATGCTGCCTTCTCTCTGTGGTGTGTTCCTCGGCACAGCCATTACAACTGTCACAGTCTTAGTTTTACATCATTCCCTCGTAGTGCCTTACCGAACTACAGATGCGGTTTAAGGGTTTACTTCCACTGGTACTCCTAGAAACTGACTGAGGCTAGTCGGAATTTACTCTCAGCTCTTTTTCTTTTCTTTTGGGTTGTTATTGCTGATTTTCTTCTTCTGCTGGTGGTGTTTGGGGTTTTTATTCCCACGTCATCAATCTTTGCTCACTTGGCGAGGTGTTGGGGATGCTTGTCGGGGTTGGAAGTGCATTTAACTGGGTGTTTTGTCAAGCACTGGATGGGGCTGGAAGTGACCAAGTCGGTTGTGAGACCCAGGATGACTCCCAGATCGTCTAGGGATTTGGTTGTGGACTGGTCGTTTCTATCCTGTTGAAATAGCAGGTTTCCTCCCTGGAAACTGAATTCTCATTCTGCTGTTTGCCGACGTTCTCGGTGAAGTGGGAGGATGCTGTTCTCCCAGTTTGTCAGGTTGTCCCGGTTGTATGTCTGAAAAGGGAACAAAGCTTAAGCCTGTGATAGAGAGAAACACTAGTTGTTGCCAACATCTCTCACTACGTCTGTCAATGGGAAGGGTCAGGAAAGGATTGAAGTCCCAAAGCAAGCACAAGAAAATCCAGCTGAGAGATTCAAACTCAGGTTTCTTAAGTGAGAAGAGTATTGTAATACATCAGGCCTTACCCACTCTGTTGTAGCTGTGACAGTGTGCACTTCCCCTTCTCCCTTCTCACCTGCACCTCAAAAGATTGCCTGCAGCGGCAGAGTGACCCTGGAACCAGAGATCACAGGGGTCCTATGGATCCTCCATGCCCAGGAAAATGCTACGTGGTCATCTTGTTTTCCAACATATTTGTAAAGAGAGCCTTTCCTCCAGTTGGGTTTGGTTCAGAGGGGAGTTTTGCACTGGTGCATCAATATTGGGAAGTGTGTCTAGGGTACCTATGTCTGTAGTGGCCTGGGGAGAAAGGAGAGAAGAGAGTTTCATAGAACATTTCCGTGTTTCCATGAAAGCTAAAGTCTATGTAGCTTCTTGGTATCACTCTACATTTCCCTGTAACCAGAGCATGAAGTATTCAGGTATTTCACAAGATGCTGGGAAATAGCAGGTTTGTCGGCAGGGTGGTAAAGGGATGGGTTCCCTGAGTGGCAGTAAGGAAAGAGGTTCTCTCACGTGAGAAAAGCTGACAGAAGGACGGGCACAAATGTATTGTCTTGCCTAAGTGCTTGGTTGGTCTGGAAGAAGAAGGGATCCCACTATGCATGGGCTGTTCAACAAGGCTGTTGTGTTCTGGCAAACCACCAGATAACCTCCCTGGTTGCCAGTTCTGGTTCCTGGGCTACCCTTGGAGGGTTTTTCTCTCCTCCTGCCTGTCCTTCATTCCAGCTCAATATATTGTAAAGTAGGATGCGATCTCCCAGCAGCCTATGCACCTTACCACCACTTCCTTTGGAAACACAACACATCCCCTTTCATCTGAGACAGGACAATAAAAAAGCCCTGCTCTCTCTGTTGCATTCCTCTCCTCTCCCACCAGTTTGGGAGCGAGAGCGTCATGCTGCTTATGTCATGAAAAGGAAAGATGTTATTTTATTGTATGGTTGTTATGATTATTATTTTATTATTATTGTATTTTACTTTGGGTTTTAATTGCACACGCATTCCTTAATATTTGTGTTATTTTTTTCTCTTAGTATTGTTGTTATTTTTGTTAATTTTATTTCTCTTCATCAGTGGCATCAGAAGGGTTGCTGTGTTTGTGAAAACTTCAGGAGGAAGGGAAACAAGATTGTCTGGGGGAGGAAAACTCTGCCTCTAACCTAGAGGGGGTGGGGATGCTCTGTGAGAGTGGTTACAGCCTTGAAGGACAGGATTTATCCTCCATGACACAACTGCATTTCAGAGTAAGTCCAGAAATGTTTATTCAGAGGCGAAAACCAAACAGCAGCTAATGTAATGATCTATCAGGAGAGCTCGATTGAAGGCAAGTAAGGACCTCGGTGCCCAAGGTCACCATCACTTTGTTTGATAGGAAGTTTATATGAGATCAAGTCCTTAAGACCTATTTGTGCTCCAGGCCATGATCATCTGGCGTTTGGATGAACCCAAGGTGATGCTATGTGTTACAGGTTTGGTTTTCCTGAAGAAGGCAGATAGATGGCTTTCCAGAAACAGGGCTGTCAGAGGATCCGCAGCAGAGGCGCGAGCATGGCTCTCTTTCCCATTACTGGATAAAGGACACTGGCAGGCACAGACAGCGTGAGCTGGTAGAGTGTGGCTGCAGACAGAGCAGGGTTTCTCGCCTGCTCTTGCGCTCTCACTGAAGGTTGATCATGTGTCCACATGACCAGGATGCTTGGCTTGTTTTTTCTTTTTTTTTTTTTTTGTCCCTGATGTAGATTTTCCCTTCTTTTATAATTATTCATTGTGGAATTTTATAAGGTATTCTGGTTGTTAGAGCTTAGGTATTTATGTTTTCATGTGCATTGCCTGCTCTGTTAGAATAAGGGGGGAGGCAGTAACTGAATTCAAACTCCATAAAAAAAAGATGGGACTTCAGCAGAAACTTCAAGTTAATCATGCATTCAGTGCTTAACTAAAGAACAGACTTAAACCCTTCAAGTTAATTACTTGTTTATGTGCTCCTGTGGCCTAGGACTGGCGAAGCGTGGAAGGTTGCAATCTCAATCACAGTAATGTTTTACTTGTATTAATTGCATTTTTCCTGGGTACCCATCTGACTTGCTCTCCCAAGCGGGCTCAAATCTGGTTTTGAGGGGTGTTTGGCAGCGAAGCTGTTAGAACGGCAGATGGTGGCAGCGAGAAGGAGTGCAGTGCATGCAGGAGGAGCCACCTTACACTTTGTGCATCCTGGAGCTGCTGACCAGCTGTAGTAAGTGGTCAGATGATCATGGTGATGGGACACTGTGATTGCAAGAGATGCACAGCACAGCCATCAGATTGCTTTGATGGTGCGACACTGTGTTTTCTTGAGGGTTTGGGGGAGCTGAGCAACACCTCCTCCCTCACACCTGTATAAAGGCATAGTACAGAAAAAGGTGTGGTATGGTTAGTCACAGGGGAAACCCGATCCTTTTAGCAGAGGAAGCAAAACCAGTGCATGCTGTTGGTGCCACGTCCATAAAAACAGCCAGTTTGCATAGTCCTTTGGACAGGAAATGGGATTGGAGTGGTTAGGTTGGTGTTCTTCGTGTACATGGGGTAAACGGGATGGGAACTTGAGAGGGGAGGTGAATGTTTAAATATTGGAAGTTTTGTGGATGACTGATGGCTGGCACACTGAAAAAGCAGTTCCTTTCCCCACCATCTAGTCTTGCGTTCTTCTCATGTGGGAAGCAGAAGGAAGTGTGAACATTCCCTCTCCTCAGAGATGGATGTTCAAATTCCTGCTATGAAATCAGAATGCAGGAGAGAATCAGAATGCAAAGAGAACCACTAACACGAGCATAATGGAGGACCCAAATGGAGGCAGTTCTCACTGCAGGCTGGCCATAGCCAGTCATTTGAGAGAACAAATGCAATTGCATCTTCTTCAGCAAGGGTTGCACCCGCTTGCACCCAACAAAGTGGACCTTGGCAGCTCTCTCTCTCTCTCTCTCGTAGTTTTGTTGTAATACATAAAACATTCCAAGAAAAAAGCTTCTGTCTGTGACGTTTTTCCTTTTTATACTTTCAAGGGATTATGTTTTGTAATTTGGTTTGAAGGCAATTCCATTAGAAACCTTGAAGGGCGATTACCATGTTTTTTTTTTCTTTAACCAAAGAATTATTTTTTTCTTAAGAGAGAGAGAGAAAGAGTCCCCACCCACTCCAGAAATGAAATGATGCCACTAGTAATGACCACCAAGCAGTCTGGATAAGCTGTGGAACTCCATCTTTAGTTTCTCTTCTTTTTCTTTTTCTCTTCCTTTTCTTTTTCTCTCCCAAGTTTCTGTCATCATTTCAAGCTTGATAAACAGAGAAATTCACAGTAAATATTGCTGCTATCCTAGACAGTAGGGGATGTCAAAAACTTTATTCCTCAATTCACATTGATTTAAGTGTTTTCAGTGGCAACAAAGCAGTGCATAAATGGTGAGCTGTGCAGTGGGGATAAACTTCTGGATGCTCTGCATGCTTCTATAGTGTCTCTTTCTCTGGTTTTAGGATGATAGTTTTATTCCATGAGTGGTGCCCCAAACAGTGCTGCCGTGGTCAGGCCAGGCGCAGCTGGGCAGGAGTGTTTTTCCATGGCTTGGCAATCAGCCCATCAGAGATCTGCAGTGCTACCTGTGGGCCAAATCCCGTATATTTGTATGCCGTGTCTGCAGAAATAGTCTTTGTTGAGGATGGGCAATGCAGAAGGGTAATGTGTGGGAAGGGAACGATTTCCCCTTTCTGCTCACAGAGCTGTTCCTGCTGTGGTCTCATTTCTCATGGGAGCTTTGAAGTGGTGGATCTGCGGTCCTGGGCACTTATCCCTGACACCTCCCTCTGTCCCCAAGTTTTGCTGGCGCTCCTGTGAGGAGCACCTGTGTCCAAAGTATGAGAAGTCCCCGACTTACGTCTTGTGGCCCACTCCTGTGCCTAAAAATCATTTTTGCTTCCTCCATACTCAGAGAGGAGAAGATGGGTCCGTGCTGCTAGGGTTCCCCCATTGCCGTACTCCAGCAAAGCTGCCTCTGGAGATGATGGGAATTTCACCCTGGGCTACAGGCACTGAGCAAGGTACCCTGACCACTGGTGGTCCTGTTGTAAGTGTCTGTGCGTGAGCGCTTTGCTAGAGAATTGCTTTGGATGGGAGGCACTGGGCTCGCTGGTCCAGTCCAAATCCCTGTGGGATCCTTCACACCACCCAGGAATGCCACTACCTGTGAGTGATGCTGCAATGCCACTATGCTGACCTCCCACCCCAGGCATGCAGTGGGACCCACCTTAGGGGTGGCCCCTTGCAGTAAGCCCGGGTGGTGTGCGAGGAGCACTGCCAACTGAGGGCTCCGCGCTGCAGGTGTCTTTTTTTGCCCCGTGACAAACATTGTTGCTGTGAGTGACCCCTGAGGCAGTAGTTACTTGTGAAGAGCTGCTGATGCAGGTGGAGGTGTGAGAACCAGACTGGAGGTAAGCCAAGCTGGTCTCTGTGTGTGTCAGATGCTTCCAGTGGGAAGACATGGTTTAGAGCTTTTGCGTGTGTCAAGCGTGAAATTTGAACAGTAGATTGACTTGGTTTTTCAGAAGTCTTAGGAAGCATACGAGGAGGCTTTGCGTTTGGCATTTATGGTTTGAAACTCCTGTTTCTCATTTACGGGTTAGCTTTGTCCTTCCAGTTTTAGCAGTGCTGCTATAACAGACTATTCATGTGTGTTTGAAGATAAAGGTTTTGTTCTTAATCTTTTGGTTATCATAGTTAATCTAAGAAAGGCAATACTAAAGGTATATTTTTTTCCAAAAATGATATTTTTTACTGCACTGATAAATATTGTGACATCTCTGTTCTTAACTCTTTTGCTGTGAGGGGAACTGTGTGCAGATTCACACAAACCTTATAAATACTTGTGTGTACTTCTGACAGCCAGGGATTTTCTCTTTTCTTTTCTTTTCTTTTCTTTTCTTTTCTTTTCTTTTCTTTTCTTTTCTTTTCTTTTCTTTTCTTTTCTTTTCTTTTCTTTTCTTTTCTTTTCTTTTCTTTTCTTTTCTTTTCTTTTCTTTTCTTTTCTTTTCTTTTCTTTTCTTTTCTTTTCTTTTCTTTTCTTTTCTTTTCTTTTCTTTTCTTTTCTTTTCTTTTCTTCTTTTTTTCCCTTTCCCTTTCCCTTTTCCTTTTCCTTTTCCTTTTCCTTCCTTCCTTCCTCCCTCCCTCCCTCCTTCCTTTTCCTTCTTATATTTTTTCCTTCTTTCCTTTTTTCTTTCTTCCCTTCTTATACTTTTTCCTTCTCTCTCTCTCTCTTTCTTTCAAACAAGGTTTCCTCTTTGAAACAGAAAGCAATGGGGCAACAAAGCTCAGAGCAAAAGCAAAACTTATCCCACTTTCAGAACATAGCCAAGGAGTTTTTGCAGTGCTGGCATAGAGTTAATATTTAATGCCGATGTGTGTTGATTTTACTATGGTTTTCTTCACCAAACTGTTTGGAAAGAAGTAAGACAGACAGAAAAGCTTCAGTCTGGAATTCTGATCAGAAATGTTACCCATCTATTTTATGGCACCTCCAGTTTTTCTTTTGTTTTCTTTTTTAAAAATAAATAAACAATGGCTTGTTGCAGGCTTGCTCACCTGAGCTCTAGGCTGGCCACTGGCTGTCCTGGGGTTTCTGGGACCCCCAGCTCCTTTGGAAGCAAACCCACTGATCAGAATTCTGGATTCTGATTGCTACAACGGGTATCCCCCAGTGCTGTGGGATACCTTTGGGTTTTTTAAAGAAGGATTTAGATACACTTACATTACGTAAACTGTGACCTAATGGCAATAATTACCTCAAATGTGGGCATTCATCCTGGTTTTAGCCTTTTTTGAAAACATGTAGCCAGCTTGAACTTTAATTCAAAGACTCTGAACTCCGTAGGGGAGGAATAGCGATAAATGCCCACCCTGGTCGTTGTTGCTTGAGTGAATTCTGAAGACAGTGAATCTTTAAAAAGAAAAAAAAAATTAAACCAAGGAATAGATTACTCTTTTATGTATTTTAATCAATTGTGATGTTAAAATGCACATGTAAGTATATATGTTTATAGCTACTGTAAAATGCTTTGGCCTTCTAGAAGATATTTAATGAGTCACATTTTAAACCAATATAAACTGAATAATAGACTGTGGCTACTTAAAGAGTTTTCTGGCTACATTTTATAGTTATTACAGTGTTTTATAGTTTACATTTAAACTGGTACTTTTTAAGGGAAATCTTGTGTTTGTAAGTGACACCTTCAAAAACCCAGTACAGTTGCCTCTTTTTGATTTCGCCCGTTAAAAATGGAGAAGTACAAATGTGTCTTTAATATGTATATTCTGTTTTGAGATATAACATAGTGTTGGAAAGTCAGTCCAGAGATCAAGTATTCCTGTATTCCAAAGTCTGGTCAAAAAACCACTCCACTCACTCTGAAGATTTAGTCCAACAGATAAGCTATTTGTTTGTTCGCTTGTTTTAATAACGTACTTTATCAGGTTCCTTGGGTTAAAGCAGGGAGCACAATACTAAATTCACTGTTCTATGTAGGATCCTCATCTGGATGAAGATACCCACGTCAGGAGAATGAAGGATATTCAAAGAAAGGATTGTATTGTACTGTTGATAAATCATTAGCCAAACAATTAATTTGTGAGTTAGTGAATACCTGTTTTTATTTGGGGGGTGGGGGGAGGAGATGTTGCGTGTGTGATAGCCACTCGGAGGCAATGCTGTAATTTGGCTTTCATCTGTTCATCCCTTTCTTACAAATGATGCTTAACCCCACAGAAATGTTTTGAAGCAGTAAACAAAATACAAAGTTCACTGACCATCTCCTTGTCAGCTCTGTTTTCTCAGCCCATGCCAGTTCCTGTCAATGCTGTTTCCCTGCTGCTGTTACCCTGTACTTCGCATTTTGATGCATCACATTCCCCCCTCCCCGGTCTGGCTTAACTGTCTCGTTTTGTCTTTTGTGTTCTTTCACTTGGGTAATGAGTGAATATGGTAAAAATGTCTGCTGGGCAAAATGGTACTTTTAGGTCAAGAAAGTACAGGAATTGGCATTTAAAATTACATGTAGGTCTGAAGAACCGAGCTTCAGTAGTGGAGCTCAGGTACTCTCAGGAAGGCTCCTTACACGTTTGCATCATGGCTGATGGGACTGTATCAGTCAGCTTAGAGCAGAGGTAGTGGAGAGGGGCGTGTGTGTGATGCTTTGCAGTTGAGTGCCGGTGCTGCTCCCAGTACAATCAGCGGCGGTGGGGCCGGGGTAGTGCAACGTGCCTCCTCCTCCTCCCTCAGCACCATTCTGGGGCTGCTGTGCCCACCTCATCAGCCACCTTACCAAAGCGATAATGTATCACATGGCAAGCCAGGACTGTCAGCAGCACTCAGCCAACTGGAGAACATCCACCCTTTCTCACCGTGCACCACCACCCAGCCAACAGGGCTTCTTGCCCCCAGCACATGGCTGGTCGGCTGTTCTCATGGAGGCAGTCAAACCCACAGGTACCAGCACATTCAAACAAAGGAGCCACAGAGTCTTGTTGAATACTTTGCCTTGCAGCTTGTTAGGCAAGAAGGGGTTTCCAACACCGGCAACGCACATCCTGTAGGATCTCAATGGTTACATATAGCACCTCTGCCCTCAGCAAAGAAATAAAATGCTTCTGCAATGCTTCCACCTCACATGGTTACGTACAACACTTCTGGCTTTTCTTTTTTTCCCCCTTTATACCTTATTTGTTTGATTTTTTGTTTTATATTGTTTTGCTCTGTATTCTTCTCGAAATGAAACTTCCACAGATATTCCAGGGCACGACCATTTCAGGTGTAAAAAAGGATCTCTTCATCCCATGTTTCACCAACAGAGCAATCAAGGCGTTTTGGGTACCAGATTCTACTTGGGCAGAACCAGAATGTAGCCTGTATCCTTCATACCAAATCAAATTTCTGAGAGGAGAGGAAGTGTCATTAATAGCTTTATTAAAGGAGTGTGTGTGAGAGAGAGAGAGTAAGAGAGGGAGCGAGAAAGAGAGAAGAAAGAGGGGCATCTCGGAAGGTGAAGAGTCTAGACTTCGGGTAGTTAAAAACAAACCAACGGGTGAAACATGCTTTTTTTTTTTATGAGCTGTAAAGTCCTTTTAAAAATAGGAGGGGGGAAACCGAGGGAATGTTTTATGCCTTTCGACTGCCCACAAGCCCAGCGTACTCTGGATGGAAAGTGGAAGTTAATATACACTGCACCAAAATCATTAAGGGGAACGGGGGGAGGGAGGGGCAGGAAAAGCTGTGAAATGCTATCACAATCACAAGGGAAAAGATGCCCCTGCCCCAGCTCTGGATCTCGAGTGGTTCTTTCTCTATAGTATCATCTCAGCCCAGTAACCCCACGAAAGCCCTGAGCCGTTGTGTTCCTTCACTGTACGGTTTCTGTAATAAGAGTGTTAATTCATGTTAATCTTTGTGAAAATTATTGTGTGCAACAGTATTTTCTTGTGTACTGCTTTTTTCCCATGTGAATTGTCCCTTCTTTTTTTTCCTTTTTGTTCTTTTTCCCCCCTTCCTTTTTTTTCTTTCTTTTTCTTTTGGTAAATATGTCTTTCTTCTTTTAAAAGATAAAACAAAAACAAACTGATGTGTTGTAGACCTATATGTAACCTATTCCTTAGTCTCATATTATAGGTATGTTATAAGAATGGATATTTTACTTGGCTTTAGAATGTTTTACAAGAAAACTAATTCTTAACCAATCAAGTTCTTGCAACTAAAAAAAAATGCTTGTGTTTTTCATCATGACGTTGTGTGCTTCTAATTAATAATCATTTTCGTTGTAGAAAAATGGAGTGAATTTATATTAGTCTTGGAAACTGATAATAGCATTGTAAATTTATGAGATGATTTTAACAGAAATTACATTATAGAAGAATATAGTTATTTTAATTGTAATATTACTAACTGTAGGGTGAGAAAGGAGGTCCCGTTGTGGTGAACTATGTTATAGCTTGTTATTCACGGTTTCTTTTTGATCATTTTTTCGGTCTCTGAGGTGAAACGAGTTATTAATCAGAATTTGTAAACTCACATATGCATATTGTATATGTGTAGAAATGTAATCACACTTTGTCTTGGAATTACATTAAACTGTTTTAAGTCACTGCAAAGTTTGTGTGTCTGTATGTCTTCTCGCTAGTTAAAGTTTGGCCTAAACATTTGGTTTTCAGTTGCTATTTTTTAATCTCCTTGGCTAATTGGAAAAAACAGTAGTAATAGTATCATTAACAATAAACAGGTTTCCATTCAAGGTGACACTCTTAGATGTGTGAGATGTATTATTTTTCCCAGGGCAGTAGAGCATCTGCATTCAAATGTTCAGGTCTGGGCTCCAAGAGCTGCCGTCTTCAGCTCCATTGCAGGTACCCTGCTACATCCCACTGTGCTGACAGATGTGTGGGGATCGGCTGCAAATATCAGTCTGGTTTTCCTTTTCATTACACCTGAACCTTCATTTCATTTGCTCCCTTTCCTTTCTTTGCCAAGTCCCAGCTGCCCTTTGAAAGGCTTATATAGACATTAAAATGCTTAAAACACCACCTGTTGCCAACAGCGGTACCTGCAGTTTGGGCTGTGCCTGATTTTCATCATGAAGTTCACTCAAGAGCAAGCTGGAAGTGTTTCTGGAAAAGGTCCCCTATTACATCACAGTATCACCTTGGAGGCAGTGAATGGCTCCTCTTAATGGAGGGAGAATAAGACCTACCTGGTTTGTTGCTGATTCTTCCCTACATAGTGACTCAGGTGCAAGCTATGGAGTTCTGTGGCCTGGGAGATTCATCTCATTAGTTCAGCCTCTCCATTCCTGGGGATGGCCAGAGGGGTGCTCAGTGGGTTGTACTGGGTTACCTTACATTGCATTGGGTTTCTCACGAATGGTTTCTGCACACGTGTGGTAACTGCCTGATGGCACTGTACACCACCACCATGGGACATAAACCTTCAGGAAGCTTGTTTTATCAGTGAATGCCAGCAGTGAGCCAATGACCCTTTGATCTTCCAGCCTTCTGCCTCAGGAATCCCTGGAATAAGCATTGCAGAAACTGTTGCTATGAATTTCTAAGTGGATATGAAACTTTCAGTAACAAGAGGTCATGGAACCTTTCTCCTAGCTGCCTTAAACTGGCTGAGACCCCAACTCAGCTAAAGCAATTACAGCTGTAGTGCCTGGACCTGTTTAGCAAACCAATTAAGCCTCTGTTTAATTTAAAAACATGTTCTATTAAACTTTAAGCCTTTTAAACATATGCTAACAGGTAATGGCGTGGTGAGGTGCTCTACTGGAAAGCGGGAGTTTACTGGGTTCATGATACAAGGAAGAGAGACTGGTGAATGATCTCATCTCTGAAACATCTGTAAATCCAGAAGAGCTAGATTTAACCCATGCAGAGTTTCTCCATGTTTGTGTCATGTTGTATCATGTTTTTATTGTTTCTTTGTTTTGTGAAATGTATCTATAAAACTGTAAAAACATTTGTCATTCTGTTGTCCAAGGCCTAAACAGATTAAAAATGCATTGTAGTTGGAGAAAGTACTTTCTGACCATTTTTCCCAGGAGGGGAAAATAGTTTCTCAGTTTAAGCAGGGCTGCTTTTAATAGAGCCTGCAATGCCTTATGAGAGGAAACAGTGAGGGTTTTCAGCCACTAGATAAAAGGATGATAATGGTCTTAGAGAATCCAACATCAGTGGCCCAAGCCTGGCCTCCAGACTACCCAACACCAATGAATGGTCTGCAAGCACAGTCATTTCCAAGTTTCTCCTTGGCCTGGTCATTTATCTGTATATGCACTTGTAAATACTCCTGAGTCCAGTCAGTGTAACTTGGTAGGCATTTTACTGAAACTCAAGGGAGCTTGAGGAAGGGTTGATCTGCTAGAGGGTAGGATGGCCCTGCAGAGGGACCTGGACAGACTGGAGAGATGGGCTTATTCTAATGGGATGATGTTTAATAAGTCCAAATGTCGGGTACTTCATTTTGGACACAACAATCCCATGCAGAGCTACAGACTGGGGACAGAGTGGCTGGAGAGTAGTCAGGCAGAAAGGGACCTGGGAGTGCTGGTGGACAGGAAGTTCAACATGAGCCAGCAGTGTGCCCAGGTGGCCAAGAAAGCCAATGGCATTCTGGCCTGCATCAGGAATAGTGTAGTGAGCAGGACCAGAGAAGTTATCGTCCCCCTGTACTCAGCACTGGTCAGGCCTCACCTTGAATATTGTGTACAGTTCTGGGCCCCTCAGTTTGGGAAAGATGTTAGGATACTGGAATGTGTTCAGAGGAGGGCGACGAAGATGGTGAGGGGGCTGGAGCACAAGCCCTATGAGGAGCGACTGAGGGAGTTGGGGCTGTTTAGTCTGGAGAAGAGGAGGCTCAGGGGAGACCTCATTGCTCTCTACAACTACCTAAAAGGAGGTTGTGGTCGGGCAGGGGTTGGTCTCTTCTCTCAGGTGGCCAGTGACAGAACTAGAGGGCATGGACTCAAGCTTCGTCAGGGAAAGTTTAGACTTGATGTTAGGAAAAAGTTCTTCACTGAAAGGGTGATTGGCCATTGGAATGGGCTGCCCAGGGAGGTGGTGGAGTCGCCGACCTTGGAGGTGTTTAAGGGGAGACTGGATGAGGCACTGAGTGCCATGGTTTAGATGATGGTTGGTGTTAGTGTGGGTGTTGGTGTTGGGTTATAGGTTGGACTTGATGATCTCAGAGGTCCTTTCCAACCTTATGACACTGTGATACTGAGCTCTTACTGACTAGCAGGAGGCCATCTTCCACTGGCATGGTGGTCACAAGGAATTCATTCCCTGTTGCTCTGAGCTCACTGAAAAGATACTAAGTGCCCGATGTGAACCTGAGGTCAGATACGTCTCTGCAGGTAGTACAAACCCACTGGAGTTGCAGTAATGTCAGCACCTGGAGAGCACGAGCCTCAGCAGCTGGTACAAATTACCACCACCAAGGTGGGGCAGGTCCAGCTCTTTCTGGGCCAGAAGGAATCTCTGCTGCTGTGATGAGAGTGTTCACCTTGACCAGACCAGTTTATTCAAGGTGGGTATGGCTCTTACTTTAAGTGAGAGGGGGAGACACTGACATGGTGTATGCAGAGTTGTGCAGTTCTTCCAGGCATGTGCTGCTTGTGCTTTCCAGTGCAGGGGCTATTTTTTAATTGTTTGGCATCCAAATGTTGGCATCTAAATTTGTATTTATCTGTATGAAGAGAATTTGTCTGACTTCCAACATTGCTCTGCCCTCCTAATTGTTATTCAGTTCAAAATGAAACTGGAAAGGGGGACTGTGAGAGGGAAGGGAGTGGTTCTGCTCCATGAAACACAGACTGTTGCCCTTTGGTCACCTATGCATGTGTGTAAGATCTCCACACCAAATCATGCTGGAGGTGTGGATCTGCATCTTGTAAATTCTTGTGTCTTCTCTTTCTCACTATGCCAGCCAGGCCAAGGCAAACGTGCCTGCATCAGCATTTCCTGCAGTGCACTTTCCTTTTATGTTTTCTCTTGCAAGGTGGCTGTGCAAATAATGAGCAATAAAAGCTGTTGTTTAAAGGCCCCCGCACTGCACCGTATATCAAAGACTCGGCTAGTTGGGGCTTTTGCTTAAAAGGGAAGCAGCCACAGGAGGAGCTCCACGCACAGATCCTGAGCCACACTAAAACTCATTTGTCAAGGCAGCAGACTGCGACAGGAGCAGGCTCTCTAGGCAGCGCTGCCACCACCGTGCCAGCCCTGGGGACCCAGCAAGGCCAGGGAGCAGCACTCCATGCCCACGGGGACTTGTCACCCCTATGTTAACCCTGCAACAAGGTTCAATGAAAACACACACCAGGTAGCTTAAGTACAGTTAACTCCAGGCTGCATTTGTGCACAGGCATTTCTGTACATAGTCACATGTGTGGTGTTGGGGTGTGGGAGACCAGAAGTCCAGCAGGCATCTGCAATGCTTCCCATTTGTACTTGGAAAGCATACTCTAGTGCATGAACTCATTAAATATGAAAAAAGTCACTTCATTCCCCTCCCCGTTTTTTATTTTCCAAGCTCATAAAAGATTAAATTAAAACTCATAATAGTGTCACATGGAAGTATGGTTAAAATGAAGGACTTACTATAGTTCATAGTTCTGTGACTGGACCCAGAGAAATAAATTCCCATTCCCTCCTGATGCTCACAGACGGTCTGAATTGCCACAGAGAGGAACAGATGCACACACAAACAAAGAGCAAGACTGAATTTCTCCCCCTCAGACTGGGGTTTGGGTCACAGATCCATCACAGTGCTGCTGGCGAAAAGCTGCTTGAGGGTGTTTCTTCCACATTCAAATATCTTGATTTGCCTGTCACCTTCAGAGAGCAACAGGCCCCTTCAGGAGTTTATGGAATAGGAACAATAAAAGGCAGTTCTGGAAACATATCGCAGGAGGCACTGATGAAGGTTCAACCAAACTTCACTTGCACATGCCAGGTACTTTTCTACCCTCATCTTAAAATCTTTATGTGGTGTGGAGTCCCCAGACATCAGAGCTCTGCTGTTGACTATGTCTATGGGCCAGTGCTCCTTTGTTAGTCACATCTCTCTCCTTATCCCTGCCTTACATAGGGTCAGAACACCCCCTCCTCTTTTTTTAATGACCCTTGTCCTGCAAGATCCAATTTCCTCACCTCTCCCCTCGCCTCCTTTGTTTTCTCTCAATATTGTTTTGACCCCAGCATGTGTGTGCATAATTTAATTGGGAAGTGAAAGCAGAGGGGTGTGGGGTGGGCTGGTACAGCTTTGCGAGAGCCAACAGTGTGTAGTGGAGGATGACAGAAAAAACAAATCCCATGTGGTTGTGGGGTTCTTTTAAGGGTTTAAAATAATATTAGGAATGACTGTGTTTGCACAACTTTTTACAAGGGGCTGTAGTGATAGGATCAGGGGGAACGGCTTTTTTAAGTGGAAGGGGGAAGATTGCGATTAGACATTAGGATGAAATTCTCCACACTGAGACACTGGCACAGGTTGCCCAGGGAAGCTGTGAATGTCCCCTCCCTAGAAGTGTTCATGGCCAGGCTGGGTGGGGCCTTGAGCAGCCTGGTCTGGTGAGAGGTGTCCCTGCCCATGGCAGGGGGGTTGGAACTGACTGGGCTTTAAGGCCTTTTCCAACCCAAGCCATTCTATGATTCTATGAAGGCAAGGCCTGGAGGCAGTGATAGTGATGGCTCTTCATTCAGCTTTGTGCTAAGCACCTCTGTCTTAGCAAGCTTGTTTTAAGCTTTCATATGCGTGTGCCTCACCAGTGTTAAAACACTGGCAGGGAAGAACCAAAGCAGCTGGGAATCCTTTCGTGCAGTCCTTTCTAGCTGTGCACTTGAGCAAATCCATTCTCTCCACTCCCCTGCTGCCTGCTGAAATATGGAAATGGGGGTGAATAACACGGGTAGATATAACAAAGGAGGGAAAACTGACAGTGTCAAGTGGGGTCAAGAGAAGGCAGCACAAGATGGGAGAGGGTCTGGTACTACTGGGAAATGTGGATAAAGGGGATGAAATGTTCTGAGATAAGACACAAGTGAAAATGAAAAAGAGCTGAGAAGAAAATAGTGATGTAGGTGTGAATCATAGAATCATCTGGTTGGAAAAGACCTCTGAGATCATCAAGTCCAACCGTACCTGTTCACTACTAAACCATATCCCTCAGAAACTCATCTTTTAAACACCTCCAGGGATGGGGAATCAACCACCTCCCTGGGCAGCGGTGCCAGTGCCTGAAAACTCTTTCAGTGAAAAAATTTTTCCTCATGTCTAGTCTGAACCTAGAAAGAACTGTGAAACAGAAAACCAGAGATTTTCAGAAGCAATGAGTTTCCACCACTCCAACTGAAACACAGAAGCCTAAGTGGTGGGGTTTTGAAAAAATCAGGTCTTCTCTCAATCAGATCTTTCCACCCACCCCTGGAGCAGTGGTCTCCTAGGCGGGCTGTGCACGAGACAGCCTAAGAAGGTGCAGGAAGGAAATACTTGTCTATGAGCTGTAACAGTGGCACCGCCCCTGGCACCGCCCTCAGGGCCCCCCCCCCGGCCGGGCTCCGAGCCCTCCGGAGGCGCGGGCCCCGGCGGCCGCCAGAGGGCGCCGCGCGCACGTTCGGCCCCGCTCGGCTCTGTCAGCGCCAAGAAAGGAAAGGATCTGAAAACCCCATCTTTTCCCCGCTGTTTAACTGTAGTTGGGTGGCACTGAAAAGATAGTCGTGGTCAGGTGCTGCACATAGACTGGTTTGGGTTGGAAGAGACCTCAAGGATCATCCAGTTCCAAACCCCTTGCCATGGACAGGGACCCCTCTCACTGGATCAGGTTACTCAAAGCCTCCTCCAACATGGTCTTGAATGCCTCCAGGGATGGGGCATCCACAGTCTCTCTGTTCCAGTCTGTCACCACCTTCACGGTAAAAAAAAATAGTTCTAATGTCTAATTTAAATCTACCCTTTCTTAACGTAAAGCTGTTCTCCCTCATCCTGTTGCTACACTCCATTATTAAGAGCCCCTCTCCAGATGTCTTGTATCCACTGTTAAGTACCGGAAGGCTCCTGTAAGGTCTTCCCAGAGCCTTCTCTTCTCTAGGCTGAACAACCCCAACTCTTTCAGACTATCGTAGAATCTTAAGAATCACAGAATGACCTGAGTTGGAAGGGACCCACAAGGATCATCAAGTCCAACTCCTATCCCTGCACAGGACAATCCCAACATTCACACCGTGAGTCTGAGGGCATTTTCCAAATGTTTCTCGGATATTGTCAGGCTTGATGCCATCACTCCTTCCCTGGGGAGTGGTTCCAGTTCTCCACAGCCCTCTAGGTGAAGAACTTCTTCCTAATATCCAACCAAAATCTCCCCTGACACATCTTCCTACCATTCCCCCAGGTCCTATCAGTGGTCACTAGCAAGAAGAGATCAGTGCCTGCGCCTCCTCCTTCCCTTGTGAGGGCTATGACATTCCCCGTCAGTCTCCTCTTCTCCAGGCTGAACAGACCAAGTGACTTCAGCCTCTTTTCTTATGAGTTCTCCTCTAGATCCTTCACTAGCTTTGTGGCCTCCTCTGGACTCTTTCCAGTAGCTTGATGTCCTTTTCATCCTGTGGCACCTTGAACACAATAGTTGAGGAGAGGCCTCATGTGAGAGGTGCTTCAGCCCACTGATCATCTTTGTGGCCCTCCTCTGGACTCACTCTAACACATCCATATCCTTCCTGTGCTGAAGACTCCAAAATTGAACACAGTATTCCAGGTGAAGTCTCGTGAGAGCAAAATAGAGAGGCAGAATCACCTCCCTCAACCTGCTGGTTGCATCCATATGAAATAAAGTAGGCTGGGTGATAGAGGAAATTTTAAAGTGATGAGTGCAGTAGAAATATTCAAATATGTGAGGGTGAGAGAAGGCTGGGATGAGATAAAGCTTAATAAGTAAAGAAGAAAACTCACAAGAGATGCAAGGGCAATCCCACACTACATCCCACCAGCAGACTCTTGCTCAGCCCATCCCTGAACAACGGCAGCTTTGGAATCTCCTCCTTTCCTCCATTGTTTTTTGCTGAATATGATGTTATATGCTGTGAAGTACCCTTGTGGTCAGTTTGGATCAGCTCTCCAGCTATTCTACGACAGCCTCTTGCCCGCTACCCACCTACTTACTGGAGGGGCTGAGTGGAAAACAGGGAAAGCCTTGACCCTGTGCAAGAACTGCTCAGCAACAGGTAAAACACTGGTGCATTATCGACACTATTTTGGATACAAATCACACACAGCACTGTACACAGCACTATAGGGGCTGCTGTGAAGAAAATTAACTTCATCCCAGCCAGAGTGGTAATCTTGTAAGAGACGTTGTAATTCAAGGCTTTGAAATAGAATAGCAGAAGAATTCAGAGACCATAGAGACAATGACAAAGAAAGTACTGACAGATTTCAGTTTAACAAATAGTTGGTATTAGATTCGAAGAAAAACTAAGGAGAATATTCATTCAGCACTCAAGTAAGGATGTCTTGGTGCTCTTTAAAAGGAGTCAAAGATCCTCAAACACATAATGTTTGGTTACAGGGAACACCACTGTGCCTGTGCAGAGGATTTTATAATACCTTGGTTGGATAGATACCAAATGTTAACAGCTCTGACACATCCTATGCTGGAACCATTGATTGTGAGATTCCCAGCAAATTGATTGAACTGCTTGAACACAAAATCTGGACAGTGAAAGGTCATGAAGAGTGAATCATCCACCCCCGTTGCCCTTCCTTTGAACAAAAATGGGAATCCTCTGGCTTCTTAAACCGATTGGTCTCCAGACACTCCTGGCTACCATAATGAAGATGAAAAATATCATTTCTCAAGAAGGTGAGGGGCTGTTTAGACTGGGTTTTTTTCACTCCCTTCAAGATATTTCATGTCAACTGCAAAGGCAGCAGTCAGATTTCAGCCCCATGTGAAGAAAACCAAGCATAGAGTTTGCCTGTTTTGTCTTTCCTTATTACCACATTCAGAGATTTCAAAGGAGACAGGGCTTTCACCAAGAAATAGTCTGAGATTTTGAGCTATGTGCAGGAGCTCGAGAAGTCAATTTGGTCTGTGGAAAAGGAGTAACTGATGAGCAATCCCTGAGAAGTAAACTGCCTGTGGTTTACAACAGGAACAATGCTTGGATTCCTTTCATAGTGTTTTATTACTCCTTATGTTTAATGAAAACATCGAGAAAACATCCCTGAACCATATGTCATTTATGACTTTACTTCACCACAAGCAAAAGTTACAGAGAAAAAATCTGTTTTTTTGTAAGAGATTTTTAATAGGGTACGTGCCTCCTCACCTTCTAACTACAGGCAGACAAGGAAACAGGGCAGTGCGCACACAGTATAAAGCTTAGTTTTCTGTGGCTGTCTTTTCTCTCACTTTCATTCTTTATTTTATTATCCCCTATCATCCTGACTTTTCTTTGCAATAAGCAGAGTTATTAATGATCCTAACTGGCCTATGCTGAGCACTCTGTCATCTCACTTACTTTCCCGGGACACTATATTTACTCTCTGAATTGTGAAACAGTTGTTCTTTAGTATATTATGGCCTCTGTCTCTGTTGACTAATAGGCCTCCTCCTCAAACGGTGCTTGAAGTAGGTTGTTGAACACAATAACGATCATCTTTAGACTAGATATTAGAAAAAATTCTTCACTGAGAGGGTTATCAAGCATTGGAACAGGCTGCCCAGGGATGTAGTTGAGTCATCATTCTTAGAGGTATTTAAAAGACGTGTAGAAGTAGGACACATTTTAGTCGTGAACTCAGCAGTGTTAGGTTAACAATTGGACTCAATGATCTTAAAGGCTTTTTCCAACCTGAACGATTCCATGGTTCTATATGAAACTGTATCTGCTGCATCAGCTCCCTGGACAGTGTAAATGTGTGTTGACATAAGCTCCTTATAAAGGTTTATATGACAGGATACCCTGGCAAGACAGATGACTGATCTTGAATCTTTTTTCCTAGCGAGTAAAAACTGATTTCTTCGATGACTTGTGGGAAAAATCAAGTTTAATTCTCTGGGCAATCCTGCAATCAGAGAACCTGCCTTGGTGGGTAGGAGATCCACCAGTGGCTCCGAAACAGCACGCTGAGTGAAAGGGGCTTGGTGAGTATAAAGAAGCCCTGTAACTCCTCTGGAGAAGTAAATGAAACTTCTACTGCTCTCCTGCAGAGGAGACCCCGTGATCATGCTGATCATCCCAAAATGGAAGAGAATGAATGTGACACATCCTTTACACTTCCAGGGAAATGCAGTCATAAACTCTGATCTGAAGGTAATTGATGCTAATGAAAAGACTCCAGCAGACTTTATAGTAGACCTGTGGGTAAGGAGAAATATTACCATTTGAGCCTTGCTGCTGATAACAAGGATGATATTATGGTATCATCAATCATGGCAGTACTGTTAAAGTACCTTAATTTTGGATAAATGTTAGGAGAAATCTAAGCAAGGGCAGGAGTGCTCTCTGGCTCTGCCCTCCTCACTTGCTCCTCATTTCTCAGGCAGTCTGGTCTCCCTTGTGACCAGGGGCTGTCTCTATGGGAGAGAATAACACCTGTTGGATGTACCAAGGTGGTACTGAGGGCATGCAGATCCCCAAAGCCCTCTCTTGCCTTCCATCCTCACAGATCCCAGAGTAGTAGCTCTACAAGGGAGGGGAAAAAAGCCTCTCCCTGAGCAAAAGAGGACATGCTACTCTGTGAAGGTGTCAGGGCAGAGTCAGTTGGAGAAAGGTTGAGTCAGGACACAATAAAAGCACAGTGCAGAGCTAAAGTCTAATATTATTTTTTTTCCCCAGAATACTGCCCTTTAATTGCAGCCTGGCTAGGCTTAGCTCAGTTTCAGGGAAAATAAAGGAAACCTTGTATGGGATTCAGTCGAGAAAGACAGGAAAGAATATGATTAATGCCACTGACATAGTTTTATGCAAGAAAACTTGTCAAACAAACTGGATTTTGTGCTTTGATGAGACTATATATATTTGGTTGACAAAGGTAGTTGCATGGTGATAGTCTATGTGAAACTGTTGAGCATATGAGTCAGTAGTGTGCTGTGTTTTGAGTCTAACAACGAACACCATGCAGTATCGATGCAGCTTGCAGGAACAACACTGAGAGGAGGCCAAATGACAGACTTCAAAGAGCCAGTGAGGAGTCCAGGAGAGGCTCATGGAAATTAGGGCAGTGCTGGAAGCTGCTTAATCCATTAATGTAACCATTTAATCTATGAGTTAATGAACACAAAATCACTGTTGATAACAGCAGGGGCTGGTAATGACTAGCAGGACAGAAGACAGTGACGAAGACAGTTATGCAGAGTGATCGGGCAGAGGGCTACTTAGTCTTGGAAAAGTGGAAGCTGTGAGTAGGAGTAGATGGGGAAATTTTAGCTTAGTGGATTGACATTGATGAGTCTGTAGCATTCAAGATTTTAGAGGAGATTTGGTGAAATGAACTATTTTTGATCTTGAGGGCAAAAACGGTCTGGATCCAGAGGCACGTGGCAGAGGATCTCCAGTACACAAGAGCTCCATGGTCTGGGATGATCCTTGATGCCCTCTCAAGCTTCCTAAGCAGCAGAGGGCCTTTTTTCTCCCCAGTACGACTCCAGACAGGGTTGTGGAGAGGACATCACTGTCTGCACTCCACTGTCAAGCTGTCCTATAGCGTGAATGGGAGTTGAATAGTTCAAACCCCATGCAGATAGCAGAAGAGATAACCATAACCTTCCAGTTTTGCCTCCTGGTGCCATTTACTAGATTAATATACTCAAATCTGCTGTAAGGGAAGATTGTGCTGTTTCTGCGTGGAGTGGGATCACTGTCTTTTTGCAAACTGATACCTCTTCTGTGCCATCAGCCTGGCAGGGGCAGGCAGCAGCAGGGAAGCAGCTACCTGGGAACTTTGCAGCACACCCCAGTGGAAGAAACAGTAGGGTCAAGTGACAGTACCCTTCTCAGGTTTACCTGTTGGTTGGTTGGTTTGTTTTGTGTGTGGGTTATGGAGTCGTTTCTTTACTTATGCAGGAACAACGAGTTCTCACACTTACGTACCATTGCCAAGGGGAGGAAGCACAGGTTTGTGAGGCAGTCAGCACACTAAAAGTCATCTTGTGTTACTGCCAACCATGGATGGATTTTTTGCCCTCCACAGTCTTCTCCAGCGTAGCTGAATCCAGCACTCAACATGTGAATAGAGAAGCCAGCAGCCCCTGCTCCGTGCTGCACTCACCTAACGTGCTTTGGGCTAGCGGCTGATTCTTGGGTACTCAGTATCTTTTTGGAAAGAAAAGATGTTTCTTCATCAAAAGGAAGAAAATCAAAAAATGCAATGTGACATGAAACAAAGAGCGTTTGTATACAAGTCTCACCAGAAAACACATTTTTTTCAGTAGCTTCCACTGAGCATAAACACACCTATTTGAGGTCAATTGCCAAAACCAACTCTCTTACAGGCTGACTTTTTCTGACTCATCCCAACACTGCTGTACATTCGTTCCTCCTTGTCTAGCTGTGGTTTTCAGCAGTTCAGTGTCTTCTTTATTCTCCCTGGACTTGAGAGAAATTAACATTTGCGTGCCTGAAGGTACGTGGGTAGCTATTCCCCAATATATTTCTTTTAACAGCTCTGTGATATTTGAGACTGTATTGGCAAGTTGTCACTGTTTTCTTCCTATTTGCTTCCCTGTAACATTCTTCTGTACAGCCTGGCAGGAAAATAGCCAACAGGAAAGCTGAGATATTGTTGACATTCATAAAAATAACTTGTTTTCTCCATCGTTTTTCACACAGAGATGTAACTTACGACTTCTGCTACAACAACCTTAAACCAACAGCACGTGATGTTTGCAGAAGTATCAGGGATTTCAGTATCTGTGCGTCCCCCCAGGATACATTTAGGTGCAACATCTTCAAAAGATGGTCCCAAATGGCCAAAAGATCCAGATGAGCAATGGAACAGGCCTGTCCTCAGGTGTGAGCCTGTGTAGGTCCCAGGTGCAGAGGCTCTGGTGCCAGATCTACTGGACATGCTCTGAGTTTTTCCATGGCGGTGTATGTTTGATATAGCATCTTCTTTGTATACGTGCAAGGTTTGGCCATCATCAGAACCATGCTGTTATTTCTCGTACACACACACAGAAAAAAACCTCAGCAAGCTGTAAGAATGAAGGAAGAGGAAGGGCTGAAGCATCATTCCCTGACCATAAGCAGGAATTCCCTTATTAGTGTGGTCTGCTTTGTTCCTCTCTCCCTAGGAGCTTACTCTTAGGAATGTTTCAGTTTCTATGTATCCCTGTATTTTCTTTGATTGGTTGATAGTTCACAAAGTAAGTCTGCTTTCCTTTATGAGAGTTATTGTTAGGTTACTTATAAAAGGGGGACAATCACCCTAAGTGGTAAATTATCAAAACATGCTGAATGGCAGCCCTCCTCCCCATAAGTTTTTTTGTGATTACTTGGCTCTTCTTTCCCTCCCTGAATCTGGTGTGTTCATCCTTCCTCTTGTGCATACTTAGGAACAGATTACACTGATATAATTCCATTGAATATGAGGGGATTACCTTTCAAATTGCATTGGTGAGACACTCTTCTGTCCTTCCAACAGTCACCCTGATCAGAGTTGTATTTAAGGGTATAAAATCAGTGCAATTGTGAGAAACTATGAATTACACAGGTGGGACTCATTAGACCTTAGGAAACCACACAAACCTCCTGTAACTTGCCTGAAGGTACCCGAGTTTAACATACTGAGACTCCAAAATTTTATCTCTGGCTCTGACTACATCTAATTTATTCTCTAGCTGATGCAGGGGCTTTGCTTCTATCTTCCTCCTACACAGTTTTCCATCTCTTTGTGTCTTCTTTTCCTCGTTATTGCTTTTGCTCTTCATCTGCATGTTACAATAAAGTGTGTTTTTTCTAAAGCATTTCTGCACGAGGCTCTAGTGGAGCTGAGGCTGTAGTGGAGCTAAGGCTGATGGAATGAAAGATATATGAAATATATCAAGCGGTACACTGCTGGGTAATTTAAAAAATAATATGCCTGTGTTAGCCGAACAATAAGAATTTGATAAGCTATCTGCAGCCAAGAGGATAATTTTCAAAGAGTTGTCCGCCTGCAGCACAGAATCCAAGGATAAGAGGTAAGCTTCAGGCTGAATTCCCAGCCAAGGATCCTCACCACCCTTTCCCATTCTTTCTTTGGGATGGAGGTGAGGATGCTAGAGCTAAGGGCTAGGATATTTCACAAGATTTTTTTATTGTAGCAAGAAATGACAAAACGGAAAGGAGGGATAGGGATTGTGAGGGATGGAAAAGATTGATAATTGTTTCCTTGGCAACTGAAACTGTGGAGCCTCATGCAGGAATGCCTGAGAAAAATCCTAGAGGAAGCCAGACTAAATGATTGTAATGGTCTCTTCTGCCTTCAGATTCTGTTTCAGGCTAAGTTTACGCATCATGGTGTGGTGTTGCATAAAGAGACAGAGTTAGTGTTAAATGGAAGGCAGAAGCTGTATAGTTGTAAGAAATCTTTGGGAAGAAGAGAAGCGTTGTTGCCTCCTTTTCATAAGATGGGGAGCATATTATAATACAGAAGATGAAAAGATTGAATAACCTGGCAAAGATTATTAAAATGTCTTTTGCAACACAGAGGACAGGCACGTTAAAAGTCCCTGCCTATCACTCTCATCACTGCAATAAGAACACATCCCCCCACAACTGAGGGTGTGCTGAAGATGTTCAAGGACTTAGCAGAAGGGCTAAGGGAGCAGAAAACAGCTGAAGTGGCTGCTGTTTAATGAATGCCATTTGCCCACCATGCAACTCAGTGCTCCATGGGGACTGCCCACACAAAAGGGTCCCAGTCCTGCACAGTGCGTGGCTGCAGCAGCAGTAAATCTTAGTTAGTGGATTTAAATGTAAGAAGTGGGGCATATATATGAATATTAATGAAAGAAAGATTGACTAAACTTAATGCTATTAAAAGATTTCCAGTCCCAGAGTAGGTGGAGCCTTTAAAAAATGTATAGTGAAAAATAATATGCCATATACAACTTTAAAGGCACCAAGAATGTGAATTTTGATCTCTTCTAATTTTCTGTTTATATAATGCTTTGCAAGTACGAAATGGAAATATGTCTTAATTTGAATATTTTTCTTTTTTCTCCTCTGTGTCCCATGTACTGGTGTTTGTTAATGCAGAATTTCATGGCCATGAACTCTGCAGAGCCACTTGGCAGTGGGCAGCTGGTATTGATTTCTGCTCTAAAAATAGAGCATCAAATGCTTACATATTTATAAATATATATGTGAATGCACGTATATGTATGCATATCTATATAACCACAGGTGTTACAAAGGTATAAAAGACACAGGAAGGTTAAATTGTAGTTAATAACCTTGCCATTTCCAATGCAAACTTTTGTGCCAGCAGTGCATATGACACATAAATGCTGAAAAGCATAACATACTGTACCATGCCTATGAAAGGCAGCCCCAAGCAAGAGGCTGATGCATTACTATACATTCACTGGAAACCAGAGATTCAGGGCAGCAGAATTTCCAGACAGTCATGTGAGGAAGAAGTACTGCAGCGTTCAGGCAGCCAGTCCACTTATTTCTGTCGGTTCATGATGTTAAATCATTGCTGAGGCCTGCATTGCTATCAGTTACTTCTCCAAGTAGCTTAATGACAGGAAACCAGCTTTGTGAGTGATTCTCTGTACAAGTGACTAGAGATGTTACATGTGGCTGTCTGATCCTCTGCGAGGAGCAAGTGACTGTGGCAGCTCTAAGCAAGCAGGCAAAGGAAATGAAAGAATCCTTAGGGAACCAGTATATTTTGTTTTTACTCTCCAGTGTCTGTGATGGAGATGGGCAGTGTTACAGCACAAAGTGAAATTTGTGTTTGCAGGACTTTCTTCTGGACTACCAACAATATTCACAAATAAAATACTGTGTAAGTAAAACGCCAGAATGGTCAGGTTCTCAGGTGCAATGAGAAGTGCCTACTACAAAAGCATGTCACCCAAAATAAAGTGGGAGAATCCTGCTTACTGCTTGAAGTATTTCTTAAAGGTAATTAGTAACAGGGTGTCTGTGTGTGTGTATCTGGGTGTGCAACTATATAATTAGCATGTAAAAGGTGAAATGCAAAGCAAAAAACAGTGAGTTTGTTCTTTATCGCTCTTCTATTTAAAATCTTGCTTATTTCCCCCCCCCCTTTTTATGCTTATTTTTCAACCTTTAATATCCAGTATATCATGTCTCCAGTTCCCTTTTTTTGATGAAGGTCATTTGGAGACCTAACGAACGATGTCAGCTAAATAGGCAGCTTTTATAAGGAACAGAAATTTCACTGCCTGGAGAGGTAGCTGTCCCTTTAAGGAAAAAAAAGATGGAAGATATTTAAGGCAGTGAAAATTTTATTATTTTGATTCACGGGTACCCAAAATGTGACATTATGGTTGAGATTCATTTCATCTAACGTTATCCATCTGCAAGAAAGCACCTGGTTATTGAAGCCTTCTTCTACAGACAAACAAGAGAGCCAGGCAAGGCCAGAGGCTGATGTCTGCCCTGTCTTATCATGAAATGCATGCTATTTATCTCCATTCATAACAAAGGAATGTAGCTTAGAGACTGAGAAATACATTTAATTTTCAAAGACATGTATGCATGTAACTTCAGTTAAGAAAGATCTATTAAATTTGTCCTGGTTGAGTCAAGAAATGTGAATTCTTTCCAAAATGAACGTAAGAATGTTTTCCTCCTACCGAAAAGGAGAGGTCTGTAAGCAATCAGGGATGCAATAAGTTGAGCACAAATGAGGAAATGCAGGATAGGTATTCCAGAGGAACAGAGAGAGGTATGTGTTAGAGCAGGAGACAAGGCTTCTGAAGCTTCAAGTGTGATATTATCCAGATTTTTCAAGAAGTACAGAATGTTCTGCCTTCCAGAAAGGCAGGTCAGCTAGCTGGGCTATTTCATTAATGGGATTTGGGGAACTTAGCACATTGTCACCAAGTCTTGTAAGTCTTAAATTCTTTGGTGTTTTATTTTCAGTCCTAGATCCTGGAGCCATGTGATTTAATAAACACTGGGACTTCACTTGAAAAGAAAAAGGTCAATTTTTTTTCCTAGATTGTGGAGTTAATCTTGAAGGTGTGTACTGTAAAGGCTCCAAAAATGGAAAAGTAAATACGAAACCAGACATGTATGATCCCCTAGCCAGCCTTATGATTTCTAAATACTCAGACCTGACAACCAAGTTGGCCATTATTGCAGTGTTAACAACATCTGTTGCCTACCTTCCAAAAGTGTGTTAACTAGGTGGCACATGGAAGATAAAAATGGATGTAATTCTCTGTATGGCCTTTCTCGTCTTCCTCTTTTCTTCTCCTTCCCCTGTGTATTCATAACACCATGCTTTGCCCCATATGTGCAGCTCAAGAGACATCTACGGTGTAAACATAACTGGGTTATTACCACAATAACATGACAAACCACTCTAGCTAAAGTAAATGTATTGCAGGCTTGTGATGTTAAAATCAGATTTTCTTAAAGTGCTTTTGGTTGCAGACTATAAAAGCAGCCTGCATGGTAGAAGGTCACTGAAAATAATTTTTACAGAAATTATCTATTTTTACAATAGCAGCATTTCATCTGATGTACAGATGTTGGTTCATAATTGAAAGTGAGAAAGCCAAGGGAACTAGTAGGATTAGGCTATGGGAATTCAACCAAACGATGTTTTGCATTCAGATAATTGCATGAAATTGGGCTATTAGTGTAATTTTTGCAAATTGCAATAACATAAAACAATGTAAATATTCCCAGTGTATACATTCAACTAATGTGCTAAAAGGGAACAGCAACTGGTTTCAGACAGAACACAGAGAGCTTCTATTAACTGTTCAGAGCTGTGTCCAAATACCACTCTGTCTCACAGGTTCCTCACATGGACTCTCAAAGGAAAACACTTTTTATAAAACAGTAAGTAAATAAACATAATTTAATAGTTAACTTGTGGTTTTCACTGGCAAGGACATTACTAACGTGTCCTTTATCTGACCTTAATTTAACATTGCACAAAATATCACCAAAAAGAACTGGAGAAGGAAGGAGTTTCGGCTCAAATTGCAGCTGCTTGCTCCAGTAGCTCTCCTGACCAAACATCAGCAGTAGCTGCAGCTCCTGTCTTTTTAACTTCATCCATGGTACAGGATTATTCTATCCTGTAGTTTTCTCCTAGCTAAGCCAAAATATTATCAGGAGACGTGTCCCAAATCCTCCTTTGTCTGAACTTCTCAGTCTGTACCTTTTGCTCTGCATTCATCCTTGTGCCTCAACCTCAGTATTTGGAATAAGCATCGACAGAGGACAGTTTTAGAGGTGGCTTTTGACCACGCAGCTCCAGCCCAGTCAAGCCACTACAGTAGACAAATGCTGACCCACCACTGACACAGCATAATTATTCCAGTGCTTTCAGCTCAGTCTGGCTAATGCCTACTGCTGTGGCACCTAAGAAGGAAGATTGCAATTAGTAAAGCTTTTATCTTTATTAAAGACTTGGCTGGTCAGGAGCATGTGCCAACCACGAGTGGCTGGACTGCCAAGGCGAATGCTTGTGTCATTAATGGCTCTGTGGGGTTCAGAGGCAATTTCCTATTTCCTTGTCTCTTCTCTACCATTTTTGAAGAAGGGAAATAACTTTAATTATTTCTCTGATTAACATAGAATACAGTAATATCAAATAGCCCATTAATGTATCTCTGTCAGTAATTCAATCTTCTTACTAGTGTTTTTCAGCTTAAAAACTGTAGCAGAATACAGAAGAAAATGCATCAGCATCCTGTAATGAATGTAAATGTAAGACAGTTGAGCTGTGAATAAGAGGTGCCTTAGTAACATCAAAGCTTTCAGTTCATTTCTCTGTCACTGAATTTAGCAGTGGAGTAAGCCTTTAAGGCATCTAAAGTTGTTCCCTGGATTCTGCTCTGTGCCCAGTCTATATGAGCCTTAAAATTCCAAACGAGGTCGGTTTTGCTGCTCTCCTCGGAGGGTGATTTCCATGCTGGTGTGTCCCACAGCCAGAAATTTTATTCAGAGATTCTGATACAGGTTTGTCTTTCCTGGGTTAAATTAGTCTCCTTTCAAACATTGCCCTTAATAAACTCTTATTTTTCTTGACAATTAAGGCTTTTCAAGTGGTTTATGTCTCTCTATTATGTCTGCCTGTCACAAGTCTGCACAATGGTCTTTTAAAGTTTACTTAGGGCACAGCTGCACTGTGACACACCATGGTGCAAATATCCCTGAGGCACGGCTAAATGAGCCAGCTCCAAAACCAGGATTTGTACTTTGGCTAGCTATTTAGTAGAGACATGGACCACCTTTTCTGGTTTGTTTTGTTCTGTGTCAATGAGTTGGATACAACGGGGTCCTGGTTTGCAGGCAGGCTTCATAATTCTACTTTCAGAAAAGAAAAAAAATAATGAAAGTAGTAAGAAGCTGCACATCACTTGGACTGCAGTGTTTAATAACAAGGGTGTTCCGTGGGCAACAATGATGGTTGAAGGAAATAGTGTGAAATATGGTTTAGGAATCACAAAACCTGGGCTTCAGATAGAGTCACATAAAATAAATTTCTTACTTTACACCGATCTGGATGATGACATTTCACTGAGATATGGGGGAAAAGGTTTTTTTGTGGTGATATAAAGGCAGGAAGACTCTAGGAAGACAAATTAAGAAAAAAAGTAGAGAACAGAAGCACAGGTATTTTGTGACAGGTATTGAACTTGAGGAAGCCTGGGGTTGGTAACTTCTAGTGAGAGCAGAAACCATTAGCAGTAGATTTGAGGGAAGGAAAAAAAAGACTGTTAGAGCACTTCTCTCAGGAAGATCAAGCTATTATCATCCGTCAGCAGGAGCAAAAGCTCACTAGAGGTGAATGTCATGGGCAAGATTTTGAAAGAGTTCATTCCAGTTACTCCTAAAATCTGGCAAAGCATCTACTGATTGCCTGGTTTAGTTATTCTCACTTTCCAAAACCACGCTGATCCTTGAGTTTGCAAAACCTACTGATCTGCCCTGTTCTTTGTATAAATTAGGATAGCATTTGATTAATCTTTGGTATAAATTATATCCAGGCCAGAGAGGAGGCGTATCTTTTTATGTGAAGCACAAATGGTTTCCAGAATGTGAGATGCACCCTGAATTATACAGTGGAAACAGATGTGAGGGAGGATTTTGCAAGGTCTGGATGTTTTTTTGGAAACATTTATTGACACTACGTAAAGTGGGAGGAAGGTCTGTTGATTCTGTTTTGTGGGAGGAGTTTAATGAATGTATGTGTAAGTGACCTTTTCAGTGAGCACTCTAAGACAGGATTACCAAGGATATGTTACGGTAAATTCACTGTACTTGAAAATTAATTCTCTTAGGATCCAAAACTATAACAGACAAGATATGGCTTGCTCAGTATTTGTATGTCATTCCATAACACAGAGAAATAATTTAATTGCTGTCATGATCAATGCTATATTATCTTGAAACACATTATTTGTAATATGGTAAGTTAGCTAAAAGATAGATGGAATTTTTTTCAGTTGCTTGGTGTGTAAGGATGAAAGATGGTTTGATAGAGCAAAATGCATCTGGGGTGAAATAATTTCTGAATATGATATGCCTATGTGTTACAAAACAGTATTTTATTAACAAAATGGGATCATTAAGGTCAGGATTGGTTGCAAATATGAAGGAAAAAAGACCATCAGTTCAGAGAGCTACATACCTCTCCACTGGAGGAACAACTACTAAACCCATTTATTCTATCGCATTACCTCAGAAGAACTGAAGAGATGGATATCTGAGGTAAAAGGTTTTGGCAGGTGGTGAAAGTGAAGGAGTCAGAAGAAGCAATCAGAGCAACCATTCTTAGGAAGAGAAGCTGTATATCAGAGACGTTTGTTGCAGATCCAATGCGAGAAGTCCAGGAACTGGATTGAACAGACAGCCTGAGTTATTTGCAAAAAGATGCCTTTCAACAAAACGGACATGCACTTGGACAGTCTCTCTAATGCTTCGATGATATCTGTATGAGAAAATGTGGAAGAAAGAAATTTATTAGACATCACTGCTCTTTTATAAAAGGCTGTTTCTCTGAGTTACCTCTGTGTATTTCTCCAGCTTAGAAAGTCAGAATTGAAAAACCCAGCACACGCATCTCTTACCTTTTCCCCTTTTTACAAACAGTCTGATGTTTGTGTGGCCATTCCTGCCAGTTCCCAGTATTGCATTTTACTCAGTTACAACATGAGACCATACAGAACTACTTTGGTAAGCTACACAAGTACAAAAATATATACCCTAACAAAGTTTGGGGTTTTCTTTCTTTCACTTTATAACATAGAAAGTGTAGTTTCTAGTACCTTCCTTATGCTTTCTAGAACAAAACCAATCTGTATTAGTCTGGTCTTCTGAAGTTGGCTCTTTTGTCTTCTGGTGCCAGGAACTGTTGCTCCTGTAATTCATCAGCCAGTTAAAAGAGGCAGGATAGAAGTAACCTAGAGCACAAGTTTGGATCAAGCAAAGTATGACAGTACAAGGTCGTCAAAAATCCAAGCTAGAACCTCTCCTTTTGGATGCTTTTCTCTATAGGTAGTTCAGCAAATTGGTTAACATTCAACAACAACAAAAAAAATTTCTTCCCTAATTTCAGCAACAGCAAAAGAACAGGAGAAAAACCCTCCAGATTGCTTATTGTTTTGTTTTTTTTTTTTTTTTTTTTAATGTAGATATTGTTCAATAAAGCAAAAAGTAACTTCAGCAGCTCTGGTCACTGAGTCCCAAACCAGTAATATCTCAAATTTGAATTACTGAGCAGTTGTCTGGTTCCATCAGAAATGTTGATGGTCTCTAATTCACTTCAGCCTCTCTGAACTCGTGTATAGTTTTCATAAACAGGTTTCCAAATTTGTGTATTACATACTCTATGAAAAGCAGGATAGTTGGAAAGTACTTTCAGTCTGTAAGAGGGTCTACACACTTGCCCTTCCAGCAAAACCTGCACAAGAAGAAACAAGCACTTCCATGAACAGCCTCCCGGGGACGCTCTTGTTTCTGTCATTGCTGAGGCTGCAGCTTCCAGACGTCCCCGTTTGTGTTCACCTGTGAGACCTCTATGCAAAATATTTCAGGATTTTTCCCCTTACACCCCCCACAAAAAAAATTCCAGTTTCCAGGTGGACCCTGTCATCATTAATCTAATGATACTTTGAACAGCCTTTGATTTTTCGACATCCTTAGCCTTGCCCCAATGATAAATCAGAGTAGCTGTCACTGTAATAGAAAGCTAAGTATTGTCAAAAACTTCCTGCTGTACATGCAATGGGAAGTCGTTCGACAGTAAGTAAATAACCCTTGTGAGCCACACTGTTTCAAAAGATTTCACCTACTCTCCCCTTAAGTGAGGGGAGCTAATATCTCGATCCATACCGCCAAAGACCACAGGACAGTACCATAGGAAGAAGAATTTCTCATCTTCCTACTCAGTTACCTCTCCTCAGGAATGAATTTACAAGCTGCAGAGTAAAATCAAGTTCAAGTTACAGCTAGTTTCACTTTGTGAGTTTGCAAATGACAATGCAGAGAAACCTATAAAGAGCCTTTTTTTTAAAATATTGTTATTATAAGTAACTGTCATTCTTGACTTAAGATACTTGTTAGAAGCATGACAGGGGGGATTTTTTTTTTTCTGTGCCAAAGGGAAAGGAAAAACAGCCTCCACCACAAATCCCAGCTTGTCACACCTTCAAGGGATATCTGAGTGAAGTTCTCGCTGGTTATTCTGTAACATCTTTTATCTCTGCATCTGCAACAGGTGAAAAGAGCCAGAGAGAGAGAAGGTGGTGAGGATGCACTGACAGAGCCTGAAGAAGTTCTGAGGAAAGCACAGAGAAATACAGGCCGAGCCGTGCTTCAAACTGTAATCAAAACCCATCTGTCCTTTGACAGGGTTCCTGCCATACTCAGGATTTTCTGGTGGATGAGGAGAAGTATACGGAAGAAATAGCTGAAGGCTGTATGAAGGAAAGCTGGAGTAAAAAAACCTGTAGTTGACCATAAAATCATTGTGAGTTTTCTGCCACAAATATGCCAGATACAATGGATAACTCCTACCCTGATGGACAGCAAGGCAGAGACTGGGGGAAAAAAGTCCCTCAGGTTTGTGACCACCTGAGGAACCTGAATACACGTAAGTCTATGGAACCTCATGAGATGCATCCCAAAGTCCTGAGGGAATTGGCTGATACAGTTGCCAAGCCACTCTCCATGATACTTGAAAAGTTCTAGCAGTTAAGTGAAGTCCTTGGTGACTGGAAAAAGAGAAATAACACACCTAAAAGAAAGTCCTACCTCACCAACCTTGTGGCCTACTATGACATAATGACTATGTCAGTGGACAAGGGAAGAGCTATGGATGCCCTCTATCTGGACGTCTCTAAGACCTTTGATACAGTCTCCCACAACATCCTTCTCTCTAAATTGAAGAGATATGGATCTGATGGGGGGACTGTTTGGTGGATGAGAGGTTAGTTGGATGGTCACATCCAGAGGGTAGTGGTCAAAGGCTCAATGTCCAGATTGAGACCAGTGACAACTTGTGTTTGTCAGGGGTCTGTATTTGGACCAGTACTATCTAATGTCTTCCATCAATAAAATAGCGGGATTGAATGCACCCTCAGCAAGTTTCCACACACGCTGAGCTGAGTGGTGTAGTTGGCATGCCTGACGGACAAGATGCCATCCAGAGGGACCTGGACAAGCCCCATTTAAATGTCATGAGGTTCAACAAGGCCAAGTGCAAGGTCCTGCTCCTAGGTTGAGGCAATCCCTGGTATCAATACAGGCTGAAGGATAAAAGGAGTGACAGCAGTTCTGCTGGGAACTTCGGGGTACTGGTGGATAAAAAGCTGGACATTAGCTGGCAATGTGTGCTTGCAGCCTAGAAGGTCAACCATATCCTAGGCTACATCAAATGAAGCGTGGATAGCAGGTGATTCTGCCGCTTTACTCTGCTCTGGTGAGACCCTGCCTGGAGTACTGTGTCCAGCTCTGGAGCCCTCAGAAAGACATGAACCTGTTGGAGTGGGTCCAGAGGAGGGTCACCATAATGATCAGAGGGATGGATCACCTCTCCTGTGAAGACAGGCTGAATTGAGCTTGTTCAGCCTGGAGAAGAAAAGGTTTTGAGGAGACTTCATTGTGGCCTTTCGGTACCTTAACATGGCCTGTAAGAATGATGAGGACAAAGGTTTAAGCAGGGCCTGTTGCAATAGGACAAGGGATAATGGTTTTAAACCAAAAGAGGATAGACTTAGACTAGATATATGGAAGATATTTTTTCTGATGAAGGTGGTGAAGAACTGGAACTGGTTGCCCAGAGAGGTGGTAAGATGATCCATCCCTGGAAACATTCAAGGTCAGACTGGATGAGGCTCTGAGCAACGTGATATAGTTGAAGGTGTCCCTGTGATGCTTGGACTAGTTGAGTTTTAAAGGTTCCTCCTAAACCAAAGCATTCCATGATCAAGACAAATGGGTGAAGTACACATCCATCAGGTTGCCACATAACACAAGGCTTTTCAGGAAAAAGGGGTACTATGAAGACTACAAAAAGGATTATAGGAACTAAACAACAGTACAAAGATATTAAAGGCAATGCAATCACTGAGGGAAGTAGCTACAATTGCAAAAGCATTGCCCCAAAGTATGCCCTCAGCGAAACGGGTGGCTTAGCAGGACAGAGGATCATATGTGACTAGTGAAATTCCTTCTGTGGTGGGTGTGTTATCAACAGCTTTCTAGCTACCAGTACAAAGCACAGCCCTGTGAGGAGTGCTATAGGAAAAATTAACTCCACCTCAGCCAGAACCAATACACTTTCACACCTTCTGGGAAACAGCAGACCAAACCAGAGGGTGAACTGTAGCATAGCAGGTAGCTGCCTCACAGCTCCTCTTTCAATGCTGGTTGTTATTTAACAACAGGAGTTTAATTTGGAGGTGTCTGGTGGAATGTGTGAAATTGAAAGGGAATAGAGAATACGTGATCAAATGTGACAGTTCTTAAATCAGCCTTGGAAGAAGGGAAATAACAAATACCAGTTTGGTCTCAACAGACACGTAAACTGGGGAACACGAACCCAAACACAAGATAGGAAGATTATTTTCATGAACTGAACTCTGGGAACTGGAGAAGGAAATTGTGTTAGCTGAGACAGTGAATGAGTTAGCAGTTGCAGCTGATTTCATTATGGATAACATCTCAGAAATGTGAGAGAAGTTGTCTCACACTTTAGTCTGGGAAGTTACCTTTGGATCTTGGTGAAACAAATTATCTACAGGCAATCTGAAATGTACTGCAGGCAGCCTTGCGTGCTCTGTTACCAGAGGCACTGTGAAGACAACGATGTAGTGTGGTATCTTTCAGCAAAGGAGATGATAGGCAGCATCTGAAATATGTTTTGAAATTAGGTACTTCAAGGATCTTAACTGCCAAAGCTCCCAATGAAACAGGGATGGATTCCTGCTCCCTTACTGAGTACTTTTGGGAGCTAGAATATTAAAAGGAAAGTCACATTTTGCAAACAGACAGAATATGTAACTGCAAAGTCGAATGCCAAACACGGGCGCACACCACTGCTTATACTAAAGGCACATTGGAATAAAGTGGGGTTTTTAAGCTTTTGGTGGCTGATGCTTAGTCTACACTCAGGATCTCTAAAAGAGGTTGGGAAGCACAAGAGAAATGGCAGCAAGGAAGTACCTGACATGGCACATATCCGCAAAAGTAGCGTGCAAAACAAGTTTGCTCTTTTGAGTTGAGCTGTTTCCAGGAGACTGGCAACAAGCAAAAAAGAAAAAAAAAATAGCTGTTTGATTCCTATTGGGCTATGGGAAACAGAAATCTATTTCTTTAGTAAATAAAAAGGAATATAAAATAAATACTTCTTTCTATCAGCAATTTAATATGACAGTAACAATCTCCAGGCCCTCATTATTTTGTTATTTGCACAAATTAAAAAAAGAAAGAAAAGATGGGTGTTATGCAAGCTTTTCTGCGTTCAGTTTTTGTTAGATGTTTCAAAAACTGGGTTTGGTTTTTTTTTTGTCCCATTGTGGTCTTCTTTTTGTAATGTTTAACATCTTTGCATGGGATATTATAGCTTAGATTTTTAGTTTCATTTTAAGATGCAGGTTGTAATCATGCATGAGATTTTCTGTGAAACATCTCTCTCCTTTGTATAAAATGAAAGAATATTATATCGTTCTCACTGAGACTTTTAGAAGGAAAGTACAGGTCTTGTGCTAGAAGACCTGAAGTACTCATCATGGTGATTGCCTTTGGTATCTTGCCAAAGACAGGACATCCATGGACTTTTTGGCCCTAAAAATGTCTAACCTAAAACCAAAAGATTTTTCAGATTTCCCACCCTCCCCTTAGTCGTTGTGTATCTGTTGAGTGACATCTTCAGCTGATGTAGTCTGGTTGATTTCAGCTTTGCTGATTTACATAGCCTGGGATCTACCACACATTATTTTCCTTCGCTGTCTGTGTGATATTATGGTGGGACGAGCATTATGTGACATACAGCTAAAGCCTATGGGTATTGCTTTATTTCTGTATGTCAGCAAAATGAATCCTTGACCCTTTCCTGCATCGTTCTCTGGGTGTGAGGTGTATCTGTTGTGAGTGATTTGTGCTGAGATCAGCATTAGGAAGTCCTCTGATGTCCCGTTAGCCTGTTTTGTTGCAAGTGCAGTTGGAAACTAGGTGAGCACAGCTCTACTTTTCAGTGGGACTTTTTCCCAGCTATCGCTGGTGACTGCCAGACTTGTCCATGCTTCTGAGGAAAACCAGGCACAGGAGGAGCCCTGTGGTGAAAGGGTCCCTGGGTCTTTATAACTTCTAGTCTCTAGAGCAGTGTTAATGGTGGGTGGATGTCCCACTACGTAGCTGTGCCCACATCGCTGTGCTGTCTCCTTTTCTGCTTGGACGTTTATTATGGTTTCAGCCCCCCAAACCTTGCACACAGCCTGTGGGAAGCAAGGGCTTTTCCCATGGCATTAGTCAGTCTGGCCAGCAAGATAAGGGACAGGGTCACCAGCCAGAAAACAGAGATGCTCCATGCGAACCAGCAGCAGGCCCCGGGACCCTCCCCAGTCACAGAGCAGGTACTGGGAGCTGCCAAGGACCCAGCAAGATTTCCCACCACCCCCAAGTGGGGCCGCTGTTGGGCGACGCCCACTCTTGCCCCTTCCTGGGCTGGCCGTGCAGCAGGGAATGGGATGGGTCACCAGCAAGGAGATGGGGTGCATCGAAAGAACCATAGAAACATAGAACCAGAACAGGCTTCAGTACTGATGAGCACAAAAGGCCATGAGAAATGCAGTTGTACAGGCCTTATAACGATGATGAAAAGAAGCAGAGCTGCAGCGGCTGGTGAAGTTTTGCAAAAAACATAAGCAGTTGTGCTTCAATGTATAAGCTTGGCTTTCTAAATGGCCTTTTCTTTGACCATGAGGAGCAGTTGCTCAGACGTTTCCAAGGTCCCAGATCCTAGAATCATAGAATGGCTTAGTTGGAAAAGACCTTTGAAATTCTTGAGTCCCACTACTGTCCACTACTAAACCACATCCCTGAGCACCTCGTCTGCCTGTCTTTTAAACACCTCTGGAGATGGTGGCTCAACTGTGCCTCCCTGGGCAGCTGTGCCAGTGCCTGAGAACCCTTTAGGTGAAGAAATTTTTCCTAATGAACCTCCTCTGGTGCAACTTGGAGCCACTTCCTCTCGTCCTATCGCCTGTCACTTGGGAGAAAAGACCAGCACCCGCCTCGCTACAACCTCCTGTCAGGTTGTTTTAGGCAGTGATGAACAGGACGAGGGGGAAGAAGGCGTATCATATGACGTCACCACCACTGGCTCCACCCTATGGCCCCCGCCCCCCAGTCGCTGTGCGGTGGCGGTGGCGTGGCTTGGCGACGGAGGGGGGGCGAGGCTTTGACGGCGGGAGGCGTGGCTCAGGGTGCGGGTGGCTTGGCGGTGGAGGGGCGTGGTTTGGCGGGCGCGCCCCCGCGCAGCCGCGGACGGCGGGACGCGCGGGCAGGTGGCGGGTGGCCCCGCTGCGGGGCGGCCTCCGCCGGGGATCGCAGGCGGGAACGAGCGCCGGGCCAGGGCTGCTCCTGCCGCCACCACGGCTGTAGCCGCCCGGGCCAGCGCCGCTGCGTGCCTCGGAGCCTCGGCTCCGCCTCCCCGCCGGGGGGCTGAGCTGCCCCGCTCCCGCCCCGCCCCGCCTCCCCCTCCCGCCCCGCCCCCCGCTCCCGCCCCGCCGCTTCTGGGAGGTATCTGGTGCTGCCCCCTTAGATACTCCTCAAGGGGTGGGCGTGGGGAGGCGAGGCGACGGTCCCCGGGTGTCCCAGCCCCGCCGAGCGGTGGATGCGCCCAAGAGGAGGAGGAGGAGGCGCCGAGCCCGCCCAGCCCTTGCAGCCCGCGGCGGGGTCGCGGGGCGCCGCGATGACTTGATGCCGTGCGGTGCCATGGAAGGGGTGACACGCGTGGCGGGGGCCGCGGCGCGGTGGCGGCCAGCGCTGCCCGCCCTGCTGCCGCTGCTGCTCGCCGTGCCCGCGCTGCGGGGCGCACCCGCCGCAGGTAAGGGAGACAAAGAGGCAGCCGGAGCAGGTGTGCGGGGCCGGGCCGGGAGGACGGAGGAGCGGGGGGGAGCGGCTGCCAAGCGCGGGGAGGCAGCGCCGGTAACAAAGCGGCGGTGGCTGCACGGCCGGGGAGCCCCGCCAGGAACCGCGCGCTTTGTTCGCAGCGCAGCCGCATCACCCCTGGGCTGTGGGACCGCGGGGAGCCCCGACCCGCGAGTCTGTGTCTGCGTGTCTCTGGCCCCGTTCCGTGGAATCACAGAATGGTTTGAGTTGGAAGTGATCTGAAAGCCCATCCAGTTCCAACCCCGCTGCCATGGGCAGGGACACCTCCCACCAGACCAGGCTGCTCAAGGCACCATCCAGCCTGGTCTTGAACACTTCCAGGGAGGGGGCATCCGCAGCTTCCCTGGGCAACCTGTGCCGGTGTCTCACCACCCTCATTGTAATGAATTTCTTTCCAATGCCTAATCTCAATCTTTCCCCTTCCAATTTAAAGCCATTCCCCCTTATCTTGTCACTACTTGCCCTTATAAAAAGTCCCTCCCCAGCTTTCCTGTACCCCCTTCAGGTACTGGAAGGCCGCTATGAGGTTTCCCCAGAATCTTCTTTTCTCCAGGCTGAACAACACCAACTCTCTCAGCCTGTCCTCATAGCAGAGGTGCTCCAGCCCTCTGATCATTTTTGTGGCCCTCCCCTGGACCCGTTCCAACAGTTCCATATCCTTCTTATGTTGGGGACTCCAGAACCGGACACAATACTGGAAGCAAAGGAGGGAACCAGTGTTGTGGCAGCCTTCTCCCAGATCCCTCAGAGGGACCCTTTGTTTCAGGCCTTGGGGATGTCCCCTGTGAGTCAGTGGTTGCCCAGAGCTGTGGTTCCAGCCCCTGCTTACCTCTCCCCTTGCTTGTCGCTCTCAAAAGTGCCTGCAGTGCTTTGAGGTGCCCTGTGTCAGGTCCTGGTGGCACCTGCAGGGCAGCCTGGTTCTCCTTTACCTTTCAAGTTAGGAAGCATCAGAGCCCCTTCCAAAGGCACAACGCTACTTTCCAGACACAGCAGCGGCCTCATGTGCGTGGAGAGAACTGTTCGGGCTTCAGGCATATTAAAATATCTATGGAAGTGCCTATTCAGTAGATACTTCAAACCAGCTAGGAATCAATGACCCCCTTTTTTTCTCTCTTCTTTTCTCTAGTGACTAGGCATCAAAATTAGTCTGTAGTTAAGCAGACAGTTTAATCACAAAGATGTCTCGTTTGGTTCTGCTCCCATAGCACTTCTTAGTTCGTCTTTCATTGTTATAAAGAAATAGAGCAACTAACATTTCGTAGAAAAGGACTACATGTTTTCTTTTTGGTAGGTAACAGCTATAAAGTAATACAGTTTTATCAACTTCAATTGGTTGTGTTCATAAGTGGTAAGAAGTGGTAAGAACCTGTGTTAACTTATTTCATAAAGTGACCGGCTGGTGTTGACTCTTCTACACCGCGATTCTCATGTTTAAATATTGTTGGGTGTTTAAGAAGCCTTGGTGTTCTGTAGTGTGCGTATCTTTTTAATAATGCTTTATTTCCACTTCAGAAACTAGTTTGTGTTTAAGTAGTTGTTGGTTATCTTTTCAGGGAAGTTACACTGTGCTCCAGCTCGCTTCGTAGTCAACAAGAGATGTTCCATTTCCAGCCTACATGAAAGTTGATAATTTCTAGTAAGCTTCAGAGATTTGGGTTTTTTTTTTTTTCAATGGAACAGGCTTTACATGCAAATAGTGGAAGACAAAGCTGTAGCTTCTTAAGTTGGAGGTTAGCTTGGGGTTTTTGCCTCTTTGAGGTTCATAGAATGGCTGCGTTTCTTTTTCAAGGTATTCATTTGAAGACAGTGAAGGCTTTAGTTTAGTTGTTTGTCTAATACTTTGTAGTTTTTAGTTTAAACATTGCTATGCCCTCTTGTATAACTTAAACAGCAGTAGAAATATTATGTAACTTAGCCAGCGTTTGGACTGCTGAAAGAGAACACTTGGAGACAATAGATGCTGTTCCTGCTCAGTCTAGCCTTCAAGCTGGTTTGATTTGTGTCTTTTACATTTTCTCTTTCCACTGGGCATGTGAATCTTGTACAATGAACTTTAGCATACTGAGAGCAAACTTGCTTTTGAGGGGATGCTTTTTGTAGACATCTCCATTGATTGCAGAGATTTAAAGACTGTAGGTTGCAGAGATCAAGAATATTTTGTTGCTTCAGAGCCAAGGTGAAATACTTTATTAAAAAGCATGACCAGAGTCCAGTTTCCCTGTCTTGGACCTGTCATGTTTGAAAAAAAATAGGACAAAGCCTTTATCCTAATCTTTTCTTTAGCCTTGGAACATTTTGATAGTATAATATGATGGGTGGTGTTATACGAAAGAGATGTGTACTGGTCATATGCACTAGGCTTGGACAACATTCAACTCAGTTGCTTGACAGACTTACAGCTCCCTGAAAATCCCTTGGGTGCAGTTAACTTGCTTTTCAGTGCCATTTGGTCTCAACCGGTTTAGGAACAGCAAGAGCAAACTCCTACAGCTTTGAGTTATGCAGGAGAGGCATACAGTAAGAGTGGAATGGCTGTTAGAGGCACTTGCTTGCAGTGGAAATAGCAAAGAGAACGTCAGTACTTAAGAAAATTAAGTAGTAAATCAACTTGGATTTTGGAATGCTTGATCCAGCTCCCGTTGAAGTCACATGTTGCTGAATCAGGGCTTCAGCTTTCACAATTAAGCAGATGTTGAACTCCTAGTGTGTGGATAGGCTGCCAGCATGCTAAAGGTAGGTATGCATTTGAGCACCTCTGTGAACTAAAGCTTTGTTCAGGCTCATTCTCTGAGTGCTCAGCCCAGGCTGTGCTTGTGTTCCATTGTGCAATCCATGCAACTCCCGCACAGACAATCAGGAGGATTTATCTTGTCTTGCTGCGCTGTTTTCACGGGAGAGAGGAGAGCTATGTGCTGGACTTGGACTTGGAAAAGTCTGTAGTGAGTCTCCTCAGAGACTCAAGGACCACAGATGAGCTGTGGAGGTCAGGCGAGGAATCAGATGTAGCTGCCCTATGGGACAGTTGCAGGATATTTTTTATTCAGTGTAATTGTGTGAGTGTGTGGCAGACACTTGAGTTGGCATCACGTCTCTTGTGGCCAGTTGAGCTTGTCAGGCTTGCTTCCAGTTCGTTCTCGACCCGTATGGCTGGAGGATTCCCTTTAAGACTGCTTTCTGTGCCACGTTTGCTTTATTTATATCAGCCTCGTGTCTACAAGCTACACTTGTAGTCTTGCCAGAGGAAATGTGGTTTTTGTTTGTGTGTTCTTTCAAGAGGTTAGAATGCTAAACAAGCTAGTGGACAGTGTAGCTTTTTGTTCAGTTGTGTCTGTTTTGTGAATGACATTTGTTTTCTGTGAAGCAAGGTCTTAGATTTCTCAGGCAGGGTTGCAACTTGAAATATAGCATGCCTTTAACAAAGTAGGGTTTAACAGCTTTGACCTACCCTGGGTAATAGATTTCAGGCGCTGGACACATTAAAGAGCAGTGATTCTTGCTGCAGCACAGATCTCTTATTCTAAGAGGTCTCGGGGAAGCTGATGATTGTGGTAAGTGGCAGGTTCTGACAACTCAGCTCAGAATGTCTGTGTGTGGGGGAGTTGCCTGGGAGAGAAGTGAAGCAGAATAGGCTTCTTAATAATACAGTCTCACTTTAGCTGTGGGAGACATGGCTTTCCTTCATTTAAAAGTAAATCTGTTTATGGCTGGTGTCCTAAACTACTAGTGAGTCTCCAGCCTTGCCCATTGTGGTGTACAGCATGAATAACACTAATTGCGTAAGAAGTATTATGGATGATGTCCTTAACTATTAGTGTGTCTCCAGCCTGGTCCGTTGGGGCATACGGTATGAATAACGCTAACTGCACGAGTTACTGAATAGAGCGTGTCATGGGAACCTAAATATAAGTAAAAAGCCATAAGGAAAGAGCACAAGCTGCCTTTTTGTCTTCAAACCCCAAACTTAAGTCAAATTGTAGCATTAAATGAACAATGCAGATTTAATTTCTTTTTTGGCTTATGCAGAATCACAATTCATGGAGTCCTTGTCAGGATGGCCAGTTTTGCACTCAAGAGTTATGTGATGTGATGTCCTTTTTTATCCCTCTAAAAGTCATGTATTTCTGTGCTTTTCTTTAGTGGTTGCTAAACACACATGAACTCAATAACAAATTTGATTCACTATATGTGCCCTGTTTTCAGTTGTTGGTGTTATTGGGGACAGCTGTTTTGGAAGACTAAGGGAAAACTTTTCTAAGAGGAATGGATTAATAGCATCTTCTTAATGCATGAGAGGGGGAAAAGATACAACTGAGTATCAGGACTCCCATCACTGGTTACATTGATGTAATCAATTGCATGTAAAATGCACAGAATGAATACTGGGAAATGGTAGATAGGGGTGATTGGGCTAGCTCTTATTAAAGCTGTAATATGTCATAAGATGCTTGTGAGAAATGTTACTGTTTTGCAGTTGAGTTGAGGAGAAACTTAACAATTTCAATTGAAATTTTATGAATTCTGCTTTTTGCTGTGGGGTGAAGCTTTTTTTTTTTTTTTTTTGCAAAATATCAGTTGAAATAATTCAACTACTTCTGATGTTGAGGCAAGAGGAAAACAATGGTTTCTGCTTTGAGTTCAGCCAGCTTCTTTTCTGGACAACTTTAATACCCTTATGCTTTGGAGCATGCAGTTAAACTTTGGCAGATTGTGTCTGCTCTGAAGGGGATGTTTTCTTTGCTGCTGCTTTGAAAGTGATTTTTTTCAAAAGCTTGTAACAACTGAATTTAGGCACACATGGCTGTGATAGAGCTGATGCATTTTTTTTTTTCCTGTCTGCTAAAACCTGGATATAGCCAATTCTTGTGGAACTTCACCTATCTGTTAATACCGACTGGGGGTATGTGTGCCATCTGAGCAGATGTACTAGGCCTGCTTCCCATAGCCCAAAGTGACATGTGAAAAAATAGACCTCCCTCTGAAAGTGTATCTAAACTGCTCTGTAAGTGGGACTAAGTTGAGCTTCAGGACTGAGAACTGGTGTCTGCCTGCCTTGTCTGTGCTACGTAATAGAGTGCTTTACTTTCTTTAAGGGAACTTTGGGCATCTCCATTGTGATGTGTTGCGTGGTGGTACTTGATTGAATTAGGCCTAAGAGGGAGAATGGAGAGAAGGCTTTCAGAAGCAGCCAGCGTGGTACTTGGGTTTAGTTAAGCAGCAGGAGTAAGAGCAGGGTCTATGGTCTTTTCTTGTTGCTGTACTGCTTGTTGATGAGATGTGTGTGAAAAGCTGTGAATTGCAGGAGTAGGAGGGGAAGACACACAAATTTCACGAGGATTTTTGAGATGAAAGAAACTGAAACTGGCAGGGCATGAAGACTAGGAGGCAAGATTTTAGGTCAGGAGTGGGAAATAAGTCTGTGGATGAGAGGAAACTGCAATGCAGAAATTAATCCTACAAGAAATAAAGCAGTGCAGCCTGATAGTAGGCTGAACGCATTGGGAAGCACAGATGGACTCAGTTTAAAAAAGGAAGATAAACCTCCAAAAAATGATGTTGAAAGGAAGAGTCAGAAGTAGAGACGATGTAGGACTGGGACAAGATTGGAAGGCTGGCCAAATGCATCCAACTTAGAATACAGGAACAGAGAAGTGTGTGCCTGCTACTCTGGGGCGCTTTCTCCAGAATTTGGCACAGCACCCAGGGCTTCACAGTATTGGACTTTTCCTACTCTCAGCCAAGAGCATGGTAATCTGCTGCTACTCCTTGAACATTTCATGAATGCTTCGACCTTATGACAAAATTTTTTTTTCAGAGTTTCTTTTAAAAAACAGAAAATTTCCTATACAGAAGTTGTAGTGGCATATGAAGACTACAAAGGTAAAAATCAGCAAGTTAGAAATATTGATGTTAAAATAATCTTTATAATTTTAAACAACATCTGTGCTTGTAAGTTATGCTACAGCTATACTCACTTCTTCACGAAGTGTCTATCCACTTAGATAATATATATAGCTATGTAGGCAGCTGTACATAAATTTCTGTATGTACACAGACAAGACCCTCATAGTGTACAGAACGGATCCTGCTCTGGGGAGAAATGGGTGTTGGATAGCTAATGAAGAAGTTATCTACAAGGCTCTTGCTCCTTTTGTAGCAGGTGTTCGAAGGTCTGAAATGAATGAGGTGAGGGAGGAGAAGTTTGAATAAGGGTTTCACTGGTAATGTAATTACTGGGCAATTGAATAGCATTGCTGTTGCACAGTCTCAATGATATGAGCAAGTTACTTAAACCAAGCTTCCTACAGGTGATAACTATCTGTGTGTTCCTCATTTATGGGATGTGAGACCTCTGGGATCTGTGTTGCAGCAATGCTGACTGCTTGCAGCTGCCAAAGAAGTCAAAGGGAACTTGCTCTTCAGTAGATGGTGTTTGTAATTCTAAATACTTATTAATGTTTCAGTTTAGGCAGTTAGAATTTGACCTTGTTTCTTGGTTTCACCATTTGTAAAGTGTAATTTCTTAGATGTAATTTATTGTTTTGTTTTCAAAACAGGATGAAATGTTCAGATGCAATAACAGTGAACACCAAAGAAAAGTTTATCAGAAAGCCGAAGTCTTTGTCTTTAGAGCACTAAATATCTATTGGATGGTAAACCGGCCTGCTGAACTTGAATCCAATGAAAAGAAGTGTAAGGAATAAACCATTTGTAAGCAAAATAGAAAGTGACAGGTGGTGGTTATCTTTATCATATTAAGACTTTTTTAGTGAGAGTTAACTAGCCTTAGAGATGGGAAGACATATTATGCTCAAAGTGTAGTAGGAGCTGGTTTCATTTAAAAAAAAATCACTCACTTCCAGTTTTAGCAGTTTTAGCCTATCCGCCTTACCTGCTTGTTCTTGGCACACAAACAGTTTCCTAATCCTTTTAGTCCTCTTCCATTCTCCCCTCTGATTTAGAGAGGCTTCTCCTCTATGAATTAATTCCCTTTGTAGAATTCTGAATTGGCTTTAGCTGTCTGGTCTTGTGGCTTGAAATAGAGGTATGAGACTAAAATTCACCTGCAAGTAAGGGGAGGAGGAGGGAGAAATGCTGGAGACATAGTAAAAGAAGGGCCTGAAGATCCAGGTGCTTCTCGGTAAGGAATGTGCATTATAGTGTCCTTCTGAAGGAGCTGAAAGCCTGTGTAGCGGTAGGATGGGGAATAGGCAATGCAGCAGTGCTGGATGAAGGGATGTGGTGTTTATTGTGGATCATGAACAGAGTGTGATTCAACAGCATCATAGTGGTGCTGGATCACATGTATACGTGAGTTATGGCCTTTGGCATATCCTATGTAATAAGTCATTCATTCTCTTCAGTGGCAGATCTCCACCTGGAATGCTGTGTCTACTATGAGGCCTTGCCCTTCAAGGAAGAGACAGGTTACTGAAGACAGTTCAGATCATAGAAGTGTTGGAGTTGCCTAATCTAGAACTGAAAAAACAGGTGGACAGGACTCTATTCAAAGAGAAGTGTAGTACACAGTTGTTTGTTGAGTAAGAAAAGAAGTAAAAGGTTTGAATTTCATTGAACAAGGCAGGCTTTTTAACTGTTGATCTTTCTAACACTGGGGATAATGAAGCCCTGTGATACGTGATTTGGGGTAATCATGTGATCTATCACTGGAGCTGTAAGTACACCTTGTGTAATCATCTAACAGAAGTGGATTTCAACAGTGATTCCACAGTGGCGTAAAATGATGGAGTAGATGACCTCCTGAAATATTTTGCAATTCTGTTTTAGTGAGATTCCAAAAATTTGTATGCAGACTGCAACATTGGGGCCAGTATCTGTTCATTGCCGAAAACTTTGTTGTGCTATTCAAGTGAATAAACAATCTGTGGTTGTATGGTTAAATACTGTGTCATAATGTTTATGCAGAGAAAAGCCAAATTAGTATTTCAGAGGTAGCCTTAGTAACAATACTTCTTAACTTTTTAATGATTAATTTTAGGCTTACTAGTTTTGTAAGGTTTCAAAGAATATTTTGTAGTCCTTGCTATAGTGACTTTTTCCTTAGTAATAAAGGGCAGGAGGAACGCAGTAATTTTTTTAAGTTAGTCTCTGTGAAAGTTCGGTTTCTTAAGCATTTTATAATGCTGTGTGGATTATCACTGAGAGGACAGGTACAAATAAATGGTGTGGTTGTGATTCTGCATGTGTTATATTTATTCATCAACTAAAATATTAGCATTTGTATATCTAACTGGTGGGATGGAAAGAGAGGCAGTATTAGTGCTCAAAACTCTTTTCTGATATTTCTATGCAATGTATAGTTGGGCAAGCTGGGAACTTGTTCTTTTTGACACAGAATTTAGGATTTACCCTTGTCCTTAGCGAACAGAGAGATGGTGTCAGGAAGAGATCCTAAGTATTGCAAGATCATTGGGAGACTGAGCAAATAAATAGCACTAGACCAAATCTTTCACTTGCCTTTGTTGCATGTACTGCCAGCCAGTACAGCACATGTCTGGGGTCTAGGTTGAAGAGAGTTCAAAGCTTCTGTTCCTCAATAGCTGAGAGTCAGCAGATGTCCCATCTGATGACTGGGAAGTGGCTGAGTTTCCTGACTAAAGTGGCTACTGCTGGGAGGGTAGTGCAGATGTCCTGGCCAGACCTGTGTGCTTGCTGGCCTGCGCTAAGATGCGTGCATTGCTTCTCAGCTCTGCAGCAAGTGTGTCCTGACAAAGCTTTTTTGGGCAGTGAAAGCAGTAGGGAGCTGGCTTTCTGTCCTTTATCTGAAATCAGTTGGTATGGTGGGGGAGAGAGGGAGGACAGGAACTTTAATCAGGAGGATACTGAAATAAAGAACAGCAAAGATAGGAGCTATAGGAGTGGATGAAATTGGGAATATGAATTAGGATATTGATGGTGGAAGGCTTAGTTGAGAATTGCTTTGATAAGAAGAGGGCTGCTTGATTTTGTTCATGGATCCCCTCTGTGTTTGACTTGGGCATCTTTACTTTAGAGCTTGCCTTAGACCTATGCAGAAGAAACTGAGGCACTTGCACAGGATGTTTTTGAAAGGGGTGACCGGGTTCTGTTTTTGTAGAAAGCTCTCGGGTGCCTGGTTAGATATGTTTGAGAAATGTAAATGCATCTGAAAATTAGTGGTCACATAGGACAGGTAGACAGTACAGGCAAAGATGTTTTTTTCTTAAATGGTATTGATACAATTTACAGATTTTTGTTTTAAGCCTATTTTTTTGTTAATTCGCACCACTTTGAACTGAATTTCCTATTGAGTATTTTCATAATGAATGAGAAAATCAAACTGGTATAATTTCTTACATGAGAAGAAAGATTGCCTGTTGCTTCCGAGCCACTGGCATATGGAACTAGTTTGTGGATACTCTCTAAGTAAAAGTTCTTTCCTCATTTAAATGCAATTGTTTTGATACTGCAGGGTGGTGTCAGGACTGTTTATTCTCCTAGTTGGGTGTGAACTCTATGAGATGTTGAGCCTATCTCACCTTTTCCTGTGGCCCATAATTCTATTCTAAATAGATTCCACCTCATGTATGCAGATTGCAGTGAGCACTGCTCAACCACAAAGCCACAGTAATTTGGTTCAGCATTATTTGAAGACAAGGCTCCACACATTTATGTGGCAGACCCCTCTGGGCTAATATCATGTTACTTTTTGAATAGAAGGAAGATGGTTGCTTATCAGCTGCATTGGTTTCTGATTAGTTAACTTCTCCAGTGGATGTCTGTATTTAAAACTGGAGCTAGTGCTGAATTGGAGCTAACTTGTGTGATATATTGAGATAGAAATTGCATGTCACAGAACAAGATCCTGATCTAGAGCAGAAGTCGGGTTTGAAGATGTTTTCAATTAGAAGCCGACAGTGACCTTACTTCCTGTTCTTATGCTGAAAGATGAAACTGATTTGGGCTTCCAGCCATTTACATTCAATCTTTAGACGATGTAATTTGTTCCACTCTGAAAGAACAAAAAAATTATTATTTTTCCTTTGTCTTTCCAGAGTGCATGTGCTTTTTATAGTAACTTGGTTAAAAAATTTACATGAAAGCTTATCAACATAGTAATCAAAATATTTTATCCAGTATTAGTACAAGCAAGGAATTTTCAATGAAATAAATTTTGTTAGTCTGTTTACTTTATTTCTATGGGTTGATACTCTGCTGCTTCCAGCACAGCCAGGTTCTTAAAACTGTAAAATTTGTCAGAAGGATTAGGATAGCTGAGGAATGTGAAGTGAATGCAAATCCATTTTGTTTCTTTTTAAATTGACAGGATTCCAAGTAGACAGTGTCACTTGAAAGTATAATCTTCTTAAAATCCAGGGAGAATTAGGAACTCAGAAACAAAACCAAATGTAGTTGGTGTACTGGAGTATTAATGCTTATGATCCTTTAGCATTTACTGCTGCTATTTGCTGCGCGTGAAGTTTGTCAAGCACTGAAGTCAGGGGAAGATGGTTCTAGAAATCTTAATGTTAAAGAGGTTCCTCCAGATTTACTAAAACATTCAAATTAGGTTTTATGTGTTCCTTGTATAAGCCAAACCCATCCTTAAAATGTGCTACTGTTGTTTTGATTACACTAAGAGTTTACAATGGTTATAGTGTATTATATTTGGAAATAAAAATAGACTCTTGAAGAACAAAATGCAGCTTTGTTATGTAGAAAAATCCATATCATTTAGGTAAGATTCCTAAATTGTATCAGCCTTGGAGATCATGTCTGAAACTTGTTCTCTGTAAATATGATCTTAAATAGCTTTCTAAAGTTTTTTAAAACCAAAAATATATATGTTTTACATCTTCCAAATGCAGATACAGGCGTTAATGTTCTTTATGAAGACAGGTATTTTTGAGTGAATAATTCAAGCTCCTCCTTCCATTTCTCATACCTCACAAGTTACATTTCTAATGAATTGATGGACTTGGATTTTTATGAAGACGTGTTTTGAGATTCATTGCTTTTAGTTTTGAGAGAGTTGTAAAAATATTAGGATTTTACCAGTTATTGGAATATGATAGTTATTGGAATTCTTCTGCGTGCTTATGATCAACCCTTGTGGACTGAATTATTTGGAGGAGGACAGGTGAAAAGCACAGGTGTAGGTTAAATATAGTTTGTTATAGGCAGTCAGAGCAACCACCCAAAACAGCAGGTGTTTATGTGGAATATGCATATAAGCTCAGGCATGTAGTACTGGTTTGTGCTCGCAATTCATTAATATTTTTTTCCTTTTTTTTTTTCCCTTCTGCCCGGGAGGAAAAACTGTGCAGGTTTGGCTGTATAGACTTTCCCAAAGTGTAGTTGGGGCCTCTGCCTCAAGTGCTCTTGCTGTTGTGCTCACCTTAGGAACTACATCATACAGTAATATGATTTGAGTTTACTCTGGTAATGCTACAATGCCTTTGTTAAGTGATTCTTTTATTGTAACGTAAAGGAGCATGAACGTAGTCTGTCAACAGGAAAGAAGAATAGGGAGCTACAGGAAGTTTATGAGATGGGGAACCCAAATAATCAAAGACCTCGTTAGAGTAGCTGCCTTTATAACTTATTTCTATTGTGATACCTTTCATACAATTCATCTTGCCTGGAACCTTGGTAAGGTCATAAGCTTGTTGATGCTTCCTGAGTTGTTGCTGCAATGTAAGGAAACTAACTTTACTACATCCTTTCTAAATTCTGGGACTGGATTCCCTACTGCTTCAAATATGTTGAAGGCAAAACTGTTATGTCGAGGCAGGGACTTTCATCCTGTGTCTGCAGGACTAAAGGAATTAGAGCTTTTAAATTGCAGCTCTGTTACCTCAAGCTAGGTAAAACCTATTGAAATAGGAGTTTTGTTTGAAACCTGTGTATTTAAAAAGTACTAGGTTTTTTTTTTTTCTGATTTGCTTTCATGAAGGAATATCCAAGATGAAAAATCGAAGCCAATAAGTGTCTTGTATGTCTAATGATTGAACTCTTCATAGTCTTTTGAGGGGTTCAGGTTAGTTTATTCTCTGTTTGTGTGGGTTTTTTATATTTGAGAAGTTGAAAAGAGCATGGTAGCTATAAGATTTTTTTTTATTAAACCCTCGTGTTCATGCAGAAATTGTTCAGTGGCTGTGTAATTAAGTTAAAGTAGGATGACTTGCGATAGTGTAGTCTCTGACAGTCGTATCAATAGCTGCTTTCCATCCAAAAAAATCTTGCAGACCTCGTAACGTTCTCTGTTGGCGTTTATGGAAAACGGCACATTGCTAAATAAAAATCATGCTTTGGTAAGTGGGCTGTTCGTGAAGCAATCAATTTCTATTTTAAACAAGTAAACCCACCAGATTTTCCTCTGTTTTTACACATTACAGCACGTGTTATGTATATTGAACTAGAAGACACAAAAGTAATAGTCAAAGTGAGACTTTTGAGCTCAGCCTTGTTTCATATCAATGTTTTATGTTGTTTGTCTGGAATGCTGAATTACCATGATCTATACCTATTCAAATAGAAGCACAAACCCAAGAGACTTCACTTCACAAACATGTAGTTTCTTTTGTCCAATATAGCACACTTCAAATCCCTTCTTCCCCTCCGCCAGAAGAAAATCTTTTTGTGGTGGTTTGTTTGTTGCTGGTTTGTTGTGTTGTTTTTTTTTTTTTTTAATCAGCCCCTTCTGTGCTTTCCCCAGTGCTGCTCTTATTTCTCTGTGTATTCTACTTTCTTTGCTATGTCTTTGTCTTGGAGTGAAAGTCACAGGGAGTTCCATCTTACCTCCTACTGAAAACTAAAAAAAAAAAAAGACGTGATTCAAGCTTTTGTTGTTTTTTCGCTCTGTGTCTTTCAAGCTCTTAAGGAGGAGAGTGGAACTTGTCAGACATGGGTGGGGTTTCTTCTTCTTGGGGAAGAGAAGACTTGGAAAAAGAGAAGGAGGAAGGAAGCGGGAGTGTAATTCTCTTGCCAGGCGTGAATGATTTTCCTCCTTATGAAGCTGTGGTTCTATGTTATTCTATGCAGGGGAAAGAAAATTCTGTTTAAGATGTTTCTGGTACTTTTCTATTAGCTTGTCACTTCAGCTTTTTAGATGCTTTTTGTATAGGCTGTATTTTTAAAACAATACTCTGCTGGGATATTTTTACTGTTTTGGTTTGTGCTTTCTCCTTTAAATGGGATAGTTCTTGAAACCCTCACTTGGAGCACAGTCATACAAACAATTGAATTGGCACCTCTGGAGTTCAGAATGAGTATCCAGGGACGTAAGGGAGCGGCAAGAACCTTTCAAAACACGGCTGCCACTGACAGAATGGCACCACAGCTCTATTTAACTCTGAAAATAATTTGTTAAGGAGCAACTGGATTAGAACTTGCTTGGTCTTAAATAGCCTCTGCTACTGAGAAACCTTCATTTCAATGGCAACTCCTTTCTTATTTGAACTTGATTACTTATTATTCATGTTTATATGACTACTGCTTTCTCAGGAATTTTTATTTTCTGAAAGGAAAGTGAATCTTTGTATTTTCGAGTAGCTAAACTCAAGAGTACGTAGTAAAATCTTTTAAGGAAACATGTGTATGGATGGTTGAATTAAAATGTCTCTTTGGTCCTCGGTGATATTATACTCCATAATTTGTCTAGATAAGGAATTTTCACTTTTATAGCTGACAGGTTTGGAGAACTAGAGTTCTTGCGAATGCACTTCAGTAAGGCTGTACCTTCTTCTTCACAGTTGATACCTTCTGTGTTAGGACTGGCTTTGGCACTTGCCCTAGCATTGAAATTATTTACTGTTCAGTCCCCACATGAGCACTTCTGTTCCTTTCTTCACAGTGTTTCTGCATACACTCTCCCTGCGTAGCCTCTCGGGTCCCAAGCTTTGCCAACGCCCCAGGCTTCCCTCCATCTGCTTGCTTCCCTGCGCGACAGCCACTGCTCCTGCTTTGTGCTTTGCAGTCCCGGAGGACTCGTTGAGTACTGGCTAAACCGGTGTTGCTATTACATTTTTGGCTCTCTTTTTCTCTGGACTATATCAAATAGAAAACCACTTTGTAGTTACACCTGTATTACTGTGTGTGCAAATCAGGCCCTAACTATAAATTCGTTCCAGTCTAACAAGCCACGCTTGTTTGTAGGGCAGCAAATGCATCCATGGGTAGATGCTCAAATACATGATTGGAGGTCTCAAAGGTCTTTACTTGGCAGGCTAGGCTGTCCACGACTGTGTGAAAAGCAAGAAACTTGTGGGTGTTAAAATTTGGGTTACCCAATATGAAGTGGTGTCTAGCACCTATCTGAAATCAGGCTATAAACTGTCCGTGATATATTATGCTGTCTACCTGCGGAAGAGTTGCTGCTTTAGATGTTTTCTGCATCATCCCAGAGAGAACAAGATTCCAATCCATGGGCTTCAACATTGAGTAGGTAGGGTAAATAAGTTTGTTTTCTTGCCTGACTCAACATTACCAAACAATACTGTGTGAGAAATTGGATTTGAAAACACTCTGTGTTTTTGGAGACAAAATATTGTGTAGCGAGCACACTCGTCAATTCCAGCACATTTTTGCAAAGTTTTATGAGTGTGAACTTGCTGGTGACCGCTGCTGCTGGCAGTTTTCCTGTGAGCAGGAGAGTTAATTAAATTAATGGTTTGGGGCCTGTTTCGTTGCCTTCCAGAGCAGGAGGAACTGCAGGGACATTGACAAGCAGCGTGGCAGTCCTCAGCACCTTCTGAGGGTAACGAGGCAGAGGCAAACTTTAGAAAATGCAAGAGTCATCCCAAATTTTGTGAATGGTTGGGAGCAGGAAACAATGCTGAAGATTTTGGAGAAAAATATAAGGCAGTGTGGTCTTTATTATGGAGTAAATGGGTATGGTTTTATTTTTGTCTTGGTGGTCTTTTTAAAGCCAAATGATACTGAACTTGGTTTTTTTTTTCCTTTGTTGGAAAATGGTGGAACAGAACAGCATCTTGGGGGAAGGAAGCCTCATCAGGAAGAAACTAATGAAAATGAGTCATTAGAGACTGTGCATATTGTAAGTCACTTCAGATAGACTGTGTTTTTCGAATCTTGTGTGGAGCTGCAAGTGTCACCCTTGTGGGTTTTTTAATTATGAGTTAAGTATCAGATGGATGTGAAGCATTAAAAACCCTAAAGCATCTCTGGGATCGAACTGAAAAAATCAGTGTTGCAGTTCTAAGAGGTGTTTAATATGGAAGGTGACTTCTTTGCAAGAATAGGCTTTCATTGAAAAACAGACATTCTGATATGTCCCTACAAAGTGATATAAAAGCTTTAGACATTTTGCTGTTTTGCATAGTTAGCTTCGATAAGAAAATTTTGCACTGCTGCTAAGAACTAATGCGAGGAAATTTTCCAGAAGTATATATTTCAACATGTAATCTTCATCGTATTTCATTTCATCCACACTGATAATTTTAATGGATTCTGTTGAGTAATTATCTGAAGATGTATCTTCCCATCTATCCTGTCTAGCAGTATAATGGTCTTTGAGACACTCGGAGGAATGTGAAGATTTCTCATGATACTGACTGTAACAGACCTAGGCTTTTATTAGGACTGGTTTATGTAAACCAGTTTGGGAAGTTCTTAGTTTCCTAATCCCTTGCAGATGAAGGAGGAGGGAGGTGGAAACCCCCAACCCAAAAACTGGGTGGCTCAAGAGCATCGTACATTGTTGATATTTTAAAGAAAACTGCAAGTGTTGGTAAATGCCGATTTTTTTTTTTTATTAGGTTTTCTTATTAAATAGAGGTTTTGTTTTGTTTTGTTTTAGATAGACGTTTTAGTCTTTACTGGAATCAGTAAATACCCACAGGAGTCTTTGTGAACTGGTAGTGTATTGAGTATTCAGATTTTCAGAGCTGCTTTTTTTTTTTTTTTTTTTATCACTTGCATGTTCCCCGATCTGTGTTACATCTGAGAAAGATGTAAGAACTTCCATGCAAGTTTACTGCCCTTCTGTAAGGGAACAGTAGACTCCTAGGGAAGCTGGCAGGCTGTGGCTTAGATGGGAGCACTCTGTGCTGGGTTAGGAATTGGCTGGATGGCCGAGCCCAAAGAGTGATGGTGAATGGTGTTTCATCCAGTTGGCGGCCGGTCACCAGTGGTGTCCCCCAGGGATTGGTATTGGGTCCTGTCCTGTTTAATATCTTTATTGATGATCTGGATGAGGGGATTGAGTCCATCATCAGCGAGTTTGCAGATGATACCAAGCTGGGAGGAAGTGTCGATCTGCTAGAGGGTAGGATGGCCCTACAGAGGGACCTGGACAGACTGGAGAGATGGGCTGATTCTAATGGGATGATGTTTAATAAGTCCAAATGTCGGGTACTTCATTTTGGACACAACAATCCCATGCAGAGCTACAGACTGGGGACAGAGTGGCTGGAGAGTAGTCAGGCAGAAAGGGACCTGGGAGTGCTGGTGGACAGGAAGCTCAACATGAGCCAGCAGTGTGCCCAGGTGGCCAAGAAAGCCAATGGCATCAGGAATAGTGTGGTGAGCAGGACCAGAGAAGTTATTGTTCCCCTGTACTCGGCACTGGTCAGGCCTCACCTTGAATACTGTGTCCAGTTCTGGGCCCCCCAGTTTGGGAAAGATGTCAGGATGCTGGAGTGTGTTCAGAGGAGGGCAATGAAGATGGTGAAGGGGCTGGAGCACAAGCCCTATGAGGAGCGACTGAGGGTGTTGGGGCTGTTTAGTCTGGAGAAGAGGAGGCTCAGGGGAGACCTCATTGCTCTCTACAACTACCTAAAAGGAGGTTGTGGTCGGGCAGGGGTTGGTCTCTTCTCTCAGGTGACCAGTGACAGAACTAGAGGGCATGGACTCAAGCTTCGTCAGGGAAAGTTTAGGCTTGATGTTAGGAAAAAGTTCTTCACTGAAAGGGTGATTGGCCATTGGAATGGGCTGCCCAGGGAGGTGGTGGAGTCGGAGACCCTGGAGGTGTTTAAGGGGAGACTGGATGAGGCACTGAGTGCCGTGGTTTAGATGATGGTTGATGTTAGTGTGGGTGTTGGTGTTAGTGTTGGGTTATAGGTTGAACTTGATGATCTCAGAGGTCCTTTCCAACCTTATGATACTGTGATACTGTGAACTGTGATACAAGCTTGATGTGGCAAAGTGCTTTTCATCAGTCGCAGAGTTCTACAGAGCAGGCGTGAAACTAAAGATGCTTTGAGATTTCCCAGATGTTTGATAGAAAAATGGTATCAGTAGTGTGTCAAACACACAAGGTTTTCTTTTTCCTAGACCAAACTTGAGTCAAATATACAGGTGCATCACCTAATGGCACCCAGAAAACCCAGTGCTGACATATAAATGGCAACTGATAACTCTCTAAAAAGTAGTCTCTGGTTAATGTTTTGAGGGCATAAGTTTTGCAGTTAAAAACAAAAGTCTGTTTATTTCAGTTTATGTATACTTCAGTTTATGATGAGAATAACGCTCCAAGCAGTGTAATTTACCTCAGAATTGCTTAAAATGAAATAATCTTTGCTATTTTAGTCAACCTAAAGCCTTTGGAAAATCTTTCATGCAAAAGACTTTTCATCTAGTGAACCTGAGTTTTTTCTTGATGACTGTATGTTGTTTCTTAGAAATGCAATTCTTCTTGATGATGGGAGGGGTGGGGAGTGTTGCTAAGATCCTCTGGTTTTGTAAACCTGGAACTGAACTGGATAGGAGGGGAGAGAGAACAGAGGAAATGAGACTTTTTGTTGATTGGCTTAACATACTAGAAAGTAAGTGGACCATGCTTGAATCTTGGCATTGCAATAGGATGAAAAACAGTAAGCATATGTAGTCATGGTTTGGGTATTTTACGTCCATGACAAGAAAGGAAGGAGGACTTTTTTCTTTTTTTCTTCAAAGCCTCATTTAAGTGATTTTATTCCCCAGTAGCAAAAATTGATAGAAGAAAATGGTGGTGAGGGGAGGGAATCTTGTGCCTGTCTCTGGTGTGTTGCCGTTATCCAATTTCATATTTGCCATGAGAAACAAGTGTTGCTGTATTTAATGAAAGATACCACAAACACAAGGTGGACTAGGTGATCCTTGTGGGTCCCTTCTGGTGCAGATCATTCTGTGATTTGTCTTTTCATTTACTAAAACTGGCTTTTTGATAGCAAAAAACATCACTGAGTACTTTACTCTTTTCCTTCTTTAGCTGTGGGAAAAGGAGCGTTCGGTTTTAGATGATAAATCTTTTACACTTTAGAAGTTCGGTTTTAGACCAACTTTATGAATGAACTATTTAATATTCAGAGTATAGCCTTTTGTTTTATGACTATGGAAAGACCTATTGTTGCAGCTCCGCCAGATACTATGTATGTGTTTTTCTTGTAGATTAATCCTTGGGTAGCATCTTATGGGCAGTGTTCTGTGCAGTCATTTACCATTTAAGAAGCATTATTACGGGTTCTGTCATGAACTATTACAAATTATCATACAATATACCAAACGAATGCAGGATAAATGTCGGATACTGCTTGGCAAACATGATGTTGCTAGTTAGGTACATTAAATGTCAGACGTGTTGCTTTGTCTGGCAATGTGAGAGAGAGATGAAGTGACTTGCTGGATTGCAGGGTGTTGTTGGGAATTGGGAATAATGAGCCCCATGGGATCTGAGTCCTCAAAAGTATACTCCACAAAGGTATCTGTTGTGATTAGGTATTATGCTTTAGATTAAAAATCTGATTAAACCCATTTGTTTAAAGATGCCATGAAACACGTAATAGCACAAAGTGCTGGTCTTTGTTCACTAGTATGTTGAATACAATTTTTGTAGAAAGCTACGTTTTGTTTTTATACAAATAGCACGTAGAGGCTAAGCTGATTTGTGTAGACATAAACAGTGAAGGACATATTGATTTAATGGCAGAAAAACTTCTGAAAGACAGTGATTTCAGGTGGGAGAGGAATGTATCAGACTTTAGTAGGCTGTTGAAGAGAGGAGCCTGCTGTGTGGTGGTATAACTGGGGATAATCCTTAAACATAGAAATGGAAACTGGGAAATTTTTTTTTACCTGTTTATGTGGTAGCTACTATAATCAACTCTTCAGGAGGAATATTTGATAGTTGGAGATGGTTCAGAGAATATCTCCCTGAGGCTTTGGCAGGTATGTTCCCAGGTGAAAATGTCAAAAAGAGCAGCCTAGTTAACGTGCTCTAGAAACAGTGAGTGGAGATGTGACTTGATTGTGGAAATTCTGTAGTGGAAAGGCCTTGGACCAGATAGGAATGAATTCCGGTAAGGGAAAATTGAAGCTGAAAAGCATTAGAATAGAAGTTACACGTAAAGTCTTGTAAGAATGAGGAGTAATTAACCGTAAAACAACTTACTGTGTTGGAAACCTCAAAAAGCAGGAAATAATTTAGGTAAGATTTATGAACTGAATTAGGCCAGAGATGGGGCTGGAAGATCACATTGTTACTTTTTGTCCTTGTGAACTTCTGGCTGTGCGCTATAAAAGAATGGCATTTTGGACACTAATCATGTAGTCCCTCAGAGGTTACAGTGCTGCATATTCTCACCTCTGTTGGCTATTGGATATAGGGAAGATTGATATAAAGTTTTAGTAGTTTAGAAACAATCTAGCTCCTCTGCCAAAAGAAAAAGTAAAGAATTCAAGATGGTCATGAATTGCTATAAACACTTAGAGTGTGACGCTGAAAGTATAACATGCTATCTAATAAATAAAAATTGTGTTGACATAGCAGTTTTGTACTTTAATTACAGAACACCAAATGTTTTTGGGGGTGACAGGGTACAACACAGGATGCTGGTGGTGCTGTGGCAGTCTCAGCAGTTGGGAGCTGGAGGTGAGCTGGGCTCAGTCACTGCCACCCAGGTTGAGTGCACCTCTCCCTTTTTTCTAGGAAGTGCTGGAGTGGTGAAGAGGTGCCGTGCAGTCTGTTGTGCTCTCACAAGGAAGGGTTCTGTGGGCGTGGAAGCAAACGGTTGTGCTTAGATAATATAATAATAATTGCTACATAGAGGCAAGAAGAAAGAAGCCCCAGAGTCAACTTTTCTGCCAAAGGAGAAGTTCTCCAGAGATGTGTGCCACCACAGCAGAGATAACTCTACTTTTAATTCTAGAGATAAAACTGCAAGACCGGAAAATGAGCTGTAAAGACCTCTTTCTTGCCCACCCTCTTGACTCCATTACACCAAGGGTTCAATTTGCTTGTAATAATAGGTTGTGGAATTTAAAAAAAAAAAATTTTGGCTTTAGTGTCCTGCCAAGGTTCAAATGGTACTGGCCAGTAATACTTGTAGTAGGGCTCCCCTGAAGCGTACTTTCACCTTGGCAACTGTTAGTGTGCACAGGGTGAAGCGGCTGGAGTGAGTTAAACTGACACTTCTGTAGCAATGGAAACTTTTTAATGAATAATTCAATACAGTACTATAGAAGGCGATATCTGTGGTAACCAGTATCAATCACTATAATGGTCTTCTCTCACTTCCTTGCTCTATTAGCCACTTACCTGGAGTAGATGGTTCTTTCAATTGGGATGGGTAAAGAGGACAGAGTGGGACAGCATTTCAGTAGTTTTGTTTGTGTGTTTTTCAGCTGTAATCTTTAAGGTCTCTTCTCTCCTGAGTGAAATGCTGGCGTAGGGTTTTGTCCACGTCATTCTGAGGAGTAATCCTGCTGATTTTGTGCTTGCTCTGTTGAAGATGGCATCGTCCAAACTGGTCCCTTCAGGTCAAAACTGCTTACTGTTTGCTAGCTGAAGTAGTTTGCATTTGTCCAGCTTAGCTGTTTACTGTTGAATTTCTATCATGTTCAGAAATCCTTACTGAATTTCTTCCTCTACAAGCTATCTGTAGCTGAGGTATTACTATCTTTTTAAACTTGTGGACTTGTAGTAGCTACTAAAAATTGATGGTAGTTTTTTTTCCCTTCTGAGTTTATTTTTATGGATGTTTTAGAAACGGTATATGCCCTCTCCAGGAAGCTGGGAAGTAAAGGTTGAAAAGTCTTACTATAATGACATTTGAGGATTTCTGAATCCAGGTTTACACCTAGATTCAAACTTAGTGTGGTGGTTGAATAGCAGAATGGAATGAGGCGACTGTTTAATGGCTTTTTCTTAGAAAAATTAATATGGACTAAGAAGAGGTTTTTGTTGATGGTGCCCTCTATTTTATTTACAGGTGACAGAAAATGTGAAAACTGCAAGAGTCTAAGGATTGGGTGATAATGAGGTTGAATAGTGTTGTGTTCTGAGAGGTCAGAGCAGCAAAGGACAGACTTGAAAAGGGGATGAGAGATAAAGGTACAACTAGAACAAAAAGAACAACAGAAGAGAAACCCACAAAAATGCTCTTCAAAAAGAATATCTAAATCTCCCCCTTTAAAGTAAAAGGGCTCCAGTACTGTAAGTAGTAATTCGTTTCAGTAAAATTATTCAAGAGCTCCAGTCCTAGCATCGAGATACATTAATGTGCAAGAGCTGGCTGACAAAAAAATAACCACTTAGAACATTTTTTTTTGCTGTGAAAGACTGCCGGTGTGGAAGAAATGAAGGCAGGTCTGTGTTCCTTACATTTCTTTTGGAATGACAAATAAATAATTCAGTTGTCAGTTAAAAACTGGCAATGGATCTTTAAAGGTACTTGATATGTAACTTGTGACTGTTAGTGAAACTTTCATTTTTTTGTTTAAAGTGAGGGCTGTAACTCTTATTGCAGTATGTCCCGTATTCCCAAGTGATGCAAATTAATAGAATATGGATGAGGCCATATGAAGAGCCACTAAGTTGATATGAATGATGGCAGTACCATGGAAGTTGTGGGACAAGCTTTCAAGGAAGTGTTTTACCTAAACACTTGAGCAGAAGTTCTTAAACTTTGCATGGCTCTTTGGACTCTAAATAACCCACAATTTAGTTATATTTAGGGGGGAAACACTTGTATTTTGTTGCTGTTAAACTTATGCTAGACGATAACTTTATTGTATTTTTTAACCATGTATTCTGAAATGTCATAATTGTTTCTTAATTCTTTATATCTCTCCTGCTCATGAGTCCAGAAACCTCATGCTCATAGTCTCACTCTTATGGTCTCTCATCCAATCTGCAGAATGTTACAGTGGAGCATGTCTATACTTACACTTTATCCTTAATCTTCTCTGTGACACCTCAAGTTCGCTATTTTTTTTAGGGAGTGGTAATTATAACAGTGCAGCACTTAAGAGGAGATCACAATGTTTGAATAGTGTGGCAAAATAACACATTGCTTTTCTTGTTCTCTATTCCTTTTCCTAGTGATCTTTAGTATTCTGTTTTTTCCTTTGCTTTCTGCTGAGCACTGAACTGACATTTTGAAATTATGGTGGATGGTACTTCACAGTCTCTTTCCATGAGTTAGCTACTGCTAACTTAGGGCTTATTGTTGCTTCTGTAGGAAGGGTTGTTTTTACTCCTTTTATACTTCACATTCATCGATCTTGAATTTTACCTAGCACGGTGAAGCCCATGGGGCCGGAAGAGCCTTCCTTTGCTCTTCATTGTCAGTTTTCAGTTGGGACTCTTCTGAAATTCTGTTGGCAGATGTTGTCTACTTACTCACCTCTCTCTTCCTGGTAGCGTTTGGAGAATGCTAAAGATTGTAGCTGCACCACTTCTGGAAATATTTTTTGCATTCTAAAGCTTCCTGCTGACATCTTGAGTTTAGTCTGTAGTAGTTAAATTTAAGAATTTTTATTAGGAGCCTTGTTAAAGGCTTTGAAAATCCAGTTGAAATTTTTCAGGTGGATTAATGTGTACACGCTGGTCTTCACAGAACTGTCACTGATGTGAGATATGATTTACTTCTACAAAAATTATTTGGGAACCTCTGAGATCACAACTATTAGCTCTTTCACAGACCTTTGTGCTTTAGTCCATCTCTGCAAGGCAGTTATTATAGGTAGCAGGTCCAAAATAGAAATATTGATAGATTACAGTGTTTTGGGAAGGTAGTTTTATTGTCTTGGAACTGTAAGAATCCTGATCGAGAGTAGTCTAAGTTGTAGAAGCTTTGTTCAAAAAGTAGGTCTTTTTAGAGGTACTTTCATGATAGGCTTGGAAAGGAGGCGTATGCTTTAGTCTGCTACCAGTAAAACCCAGCTCTAAGAAGATGCTGTATGTTATTGTTGTTATGTACGTAACACTTAGGGGTTGGCATGGCAGTAACACATATCATGAGATTTACCTTTAAAGTGTTTGGCTGCTATCAGTGGAGACAAAAGTAAAGTCTTGCTTGCTACTTTTCTTTCTTAGGGCAAGAACCATTTACAAATGTTTTATTTCTTGGTTTATGCGCTACTTATTCCCATTCAGTTTGTAAGCAATCTGGAGTTAGTCGTGCCCCAAGAAAAGGTCTATGTGAATTAAATGTTTTAGTTTCTCTTTCTGTGTGCATGTGGGTACATCCCTGAAACACAAGAAGTGAAGAGGCATTATGCTTAATTATACCTCTTCTCAGGAGTCTGAGAGGAATCTGGTTGACATTATTTAAAAGCAGATAGTTTTGTCTCAGGAGAATGTGTATATCTGAGCTTATAGTATTCTGTAGTTGATTTTCTCATGAAATAATATGGATGAGAAAATAATAAAATATATACAAATATACAAAATTGCTCTCCCATCAATTATTGTGTTACCACTGATGCTGCAGAGCCAGGCACAGGGAAAAGGTCCTGGGCTGGACTCAGTGGCAGAGAGGAGCTGGGCTTGGGAACTGAATTCAGAAATGCATGCATCTTGGACCAGGGGCAAAAAGGCAGATGAAGTCTATATTGGGTGCTAGCCAAGAAGGTGACTTAACCCTTCTGATCCCTCAGCTTTATACTGAGTATGACTTATATTGGGTGGAGTACTCTGGTCAGTTTGGGGTCACCTGTCCTGTCCACTCCTCACTGCAGGTATGAACCTCTTTCTCCCCTTTCACTTATGACATCCCACCAACTTGAGGATTGTCTTGGTTTCTATAGGAATAAGTATAAACAATGGCCTTTTTGCTTATCAGTGCCCTGTGTTATCACTTCTAGAGTGAAACACTGAAAACCATGCAGTTAACTTTCAGAAAAATGAAGTTACTTAGATGAGGCTTAGCTGAAAAGTTAGAAAACTGATTCTACTTTAGCTCAAACAAGAACATTCCGCCCCTTATTCCACACCATTTATGTCATACACGATGCTTATAAAAATATATGTATGCATGTATTTTGGTAGTATTACTGCCTGGTGCGCAGGAGTAAAACCTAGAAAGTAAGAAATTTGAGAGTTAAGACTATTTTGGGAGCCATGAATTTAAGATCCCACAAGAAAAGCTGTGTCTACTGAAACCTGTATATTTTCAAGAAATCATGAGATTACAGCTTAAAATCACACTGTTTAGCAGTTTCCCAGTCTATCCTTAAGCTGCTGAGTTGATGTGGTTCATCGCAGCACCGTTAAGTGGTGGATGTTTGCTTGTAAGATCATTCTCTTAAAAATGTTTTTTATCATTTTCTGCAAGTTTTGAGTGGACTTTTGACCGAGGAAACCAGATTATCTCAGATATGCAGTGTATATGCATATATAGCATTCAATTGTTGTCAGATGATGCTGTGGAGGAATTTTTAGGGTGAGGTATCTGGAAGGAAGTGAAGCTGTGATTTATTGTCTACTCCGGAATGACATGCACAACTTTTTTGCATCAGTATGATATACAGTATTTTTGTCTATACAAAAAACATATGGTTTTCCTATGCTAGAGTGGGCTTGCTGAAGTTAGCAGATAAAAGTTGTGGTATTTCAGAAGGCTAAGTGCGGGAGGGAAGGTAAATAGGTACAAGTTATCCTGTCCAAGTAGCTAGAGATGTGCCAGAGATTGAGAGTATGCAAAGCATTCTTTAAACTGTGAAAGTCATTTTAAGTCTTTTAATCGTGAAGGCACCAGAAGGGTTGCTGAAAAGATTGAATAGATTAATTTTCAAGGCCATTTATTAACAAAATCATGTATAATAAACTGAATTGTCACCTTCGTCTGTTCTTGCGTATTAACAGAAAGATTGGGAGAGCAATATAAATGGTACCTATCTCTTCTATTAAAATCCACCTGGGAGGGAGGGACATATAATTCAGGGACATATAATTTCCTTACAGACCGTACACAACATCCCAGCTAATGTTTACAGTACTTGCAGATGGCAGCAGGCTGATAAGACACGCAGCTGGCTAACTAAGGCTTTTATTTTGCTCCAGGCTTTTAAATTATATCTGACTATATAGTTTGTGGAATGATACTTTATAGTGAGTTAAAATTGGAAATTTGCTCTGTTCCTTGGGAGAGCTTGATGAAATACACAACTCTCATGAGGTTTTTATTTTTCTTGCCATGTTTGCTAATTGAGATTTTATTTTTAGATGCCAGACAACGACTTTTCCCATGAGGTCTTTCTACTTTTTGTTGACTGACTTGTGATGTTAAAAAGTGGTTGTCTAAGGTACTTAGAATTCCGGTTCATGCTTCAGAATTCAGGACTGTAAGTACCTGTCTGGACTGCAGAGAAGTCATTGTGGCTTATTTATATCTGTATGACAAAAAGAATTAAGTGGCGACTTGGTTTTACCTCTTCCATTGTGCTTCTAGTGTGTCTCTTAAATGAGATTTCCCTGTTAAAATGTAGAGAAGATTTTGCATCCTGTTGTCCACTATTTCTCTTACAATTTCTCTTATAACTAGCAGTGTTATCTCATACAGGAAAAGCTGAATGTTTGTTTATTGTCAGCATCTATGCAATTCTGATCCTTAATGGTATCAGTAAGGAGACAATTTACATTTTCAGAGTGTTACAGTTTATCTGTGAAGCTCCTGACTAAAGATTAACCGACTTTAGGAATATGATAGAAAAGGTACTTAAGATTCTGGAAAATGTCAATTTGATTTCAAAATCTTCACTTCTTCAATAGTGAGAAGGTGGTCTTTTCAATGATTCATTTAAACCTTTGTGCTTAATGCTAATTTCTATGTGGGGATACTGTGTGCATGAAAACGTATGATACTGTCAAAGGTTTTTCCTATTCCAACACGCACTGGGATAATGGAGAAGATCTGGAGTGGAAAACATTTTGACACATCGAGTTCATTACAAATCTTGAATTTCAAGACATTTACAACTGTTTTGTGATAATAATTTGCATATTGAACATGACTTTGATTGCAAATTTAGGTATTTTTCAGTATCTTGGCATTCATATACAGTTTTTCAAATAACTTGTCTATGTAAAACTTGAATTTTAGTTTCTGACACCTTAGGTAGTACAGCAAAGAAAGCGGAATGATCCAGACAATGTCCTCAAACTATCAGAGGTAGTCTGTTGTTCTGTCTTCAAGATCTTGCTCATACACAGTTGTGAACTGTGTCAAAGAAAATCATCCATTTACTAGAAGAAAGATTAATTGAGTAGTACAGTTTGTCATTATTTTTTTTCCAGTTTCCACATAGCAGCCAAATGGAGCTTTCAAATACTGGTGTGAGAAGTCAGTGCCTGAAGATGTTTTTTTCATGTATGTTCTGGCTACCTAAAATAGGTGGGATGTTGGGACAGAGTACCTATTTAAACCATGTATCTGAAATTTTAAATTGTCCAGTGATACCTATAATCACAGAATCATAGAATGGTCTGGATTGGAAGGGACCTAAAAATCATCCGTGTCAGGGGCAGGGATGCCTCCCACCAGAGGCAGGTTGCTCAAAGCCTCGTTCAGCCTGGTCTTGGATGAGGCATCCATGACTTCTCTATGCAACTTGTTCCAGTGCCTCCTCACCCTCTCAGTAAAAAATTTCTAATACTTCATCTATAATCTCCCCTTTTTTCCACTTAAAACCCTTTGTTTTATCACTACAGTCCCTGATAGAGTGCCTCTCCAGCTTTCCATTAGCCCCCGTTTTAAGTACCAGAAGGCTGCAATAAGGTCTCCCCAGAGCCTTCTCTTCTCCAGGCTAAACAAGGCCAAATCTCTCAACATGTCCTCACAGGGCAGATGCTGATCATTTTTGTGACCCTTCTCTGGACTCGCTCGAACAGATCCATGTCCCTCTTGTGGTGAGGGCTCCAGAAGCAAAGAATACTCCAGGTGAGGATTCATGAGAGCCGAGTAGATGAGGAGAATCACATCCCTTAACCTGGTGGTCACACTTCTTTTGATGCAGCCCAGGATATGGTTGGCTTTCTGGGCTGCAAGCACACATTGCTGGCTCATGTTGAGTTTTTGATTCACCAGCACCCCTGAGTCCTCTTCAGGGCTGCTTTCAATCTATTCTCAGCCCAGCCTCTAATTGTGCTTGGGATTGCCCTGACCCAGGTGCAGGACCTTGCACTTGGCCTTGTTGAACTTCATAAGGTTTACACAGGCCCACCTCTCAAGCCTGTCAAGGTTGTTCTGGATGGCATACCTTTGCTCCAGCGTGTCAACTGTGCAACGCAATTTGGTGCTATCAGCAAACTTGCTGAGCATGCCCACAATTCCACTGTTTGTGTCTCTGACAAAGATGTTAAACAACACCGGTCTCAATACCAGCTCCTGAAGAATGACACTCATGAGTGGTCTGCAACTGGACATTGAACCGTTGACCACAACTCTTTAAGTGTGATAATATAGCCAATTCCTTATCCACTGAGTGGTCCATCCATCAAGTCCATGTCTCTCCAATGAGAATGAGGGATTACATGAGTGGTTTGTGGGAGCAGCCAATACTGGAAGAATGGCACACCCTTCTTTAACAGTTTGTTGCTTTGGCAATAAAGAAGAGAAAAGAATTGGTACAGTGCTGGCCAACACTCTAGTTCATGGGTTCATGGTCAGTGGTAAAGCCAATGTATATAATAAGTGCTCTGAATGGTATTTATTTTTATGTTGTGTATTTTTTTGGAAATAACATGACTATATTGACCCTCCCTCCTCTCTTGAGGTGTAACCAAATCCTGTAATTGCCAAGGGCGGCAGAGAGCAACTGGTTTTGTAGAGGAGAAATAAAACAAATATTACCGATCAGAAACTACAGCCTGTCTATATAGTAGTTAGCTGTATTTAGTTCCCTGTTTTTCAAAAATCTTAAACTAGTGTTTCTTGTCCTTCCTCCTGTCTCCTTCCCTTTAGTCTTACTGTTAGGTTTATAAGAATAAACTTGTGAAATATATCCATCCCAGCTGGAAAGCCCTTTTTTAAAGTAGTATTTTTAACTGTCAGTTTTTATCTAGGATACTGAGAAAATTCCATTTTGTTCAGGTTGGGTCACAACCAAGCAGGGTGTCTTGCATCATGTCAATGTTCCTATGTTTCATGGTGAAAATACTTACCAGTAGAAAGGTATCATACTGGGATCTCTCTTTGAGTATCCCTGGGTACATAATAAATCCTACTACACAAGAATTAAAATACTAAAGTTAATTTTCCATTGGTATCCATGAACACTTTTGTTATCTCAGCTGTGAATGAGTTCACCGGCTCTGTATAAGTATTGAGACTTAATGGGGCTAGGATTATTGCTGTTTTATTGGGCAGCGAAGTGTAATTTCAGTATTACCTAAAGCATTGACTTACAGTAGCTTTTCCCATTGAACTTCTGCAAAGGTGTGATTACACTTGCTTTCTGAATTGCTCTGTTGATGACAGTAGTCTTGGTGAGAAGGATTAGCACACTGACAAAACCTTTCCCAAGAGCTATATTGTGACCAGTCTCTGGTCTTGCCCTCGGTTCAGCCTATCTTCCCTTGAACTCTTTAGTACCACTTCCTGAGGTTGTGACGCTTTGCTGTCCGAAAGAAGCCTGAATTTTGTTTCTTCAGTATTCTAACTGCCGTGAAATTTCTTTAGAGAGCCTCAGCACTTGTAGGAAAACTACTGGTATTTTGTTAGGGGGGAAAAAACCCACCAACAGACCAAAAATGGCACTAAGGGGAAAGTTTGTGGCAAGAGGGTTTGGTTCTTACTTTTAACTATGTAATAAATGGTACATACTGTATAAAAATTACAATGTCTTGTTTTATAATGCCTCAGGAAAGAGAAAGGAAGATTTCCTAGCTGTAGTTAGTAACGTAGCGTCTGTAATTGTCTTATTGTGCATACTTAAATATGGGGCTTATGTAACAGAGAACTGTGTTTAAGTAGCATAGCTCTTGCTCCTCTCTCATAGCAAATAGCTTCTGCTAGAACTGATAGGATTATTTGCATAAATAATGACTACAGAATTGGGAACAAAAATAGTTGTGTTGATGGAAATCTGTTTAATTAGGTTGCTTGCTTGCTTATGTAATGTAATTGAAGAACTCCATATATTCCAGGTTATCCAGCTTTATTGCATTCAGTTTTCTGAAAACTTTATCACGCTAGTAGTCTGGTGATACACTTTACTTGCTACCTGCCCTTGGAGACAGTTGTTGTATCTATGTATGTAATTAACTTGAATAAAATAATATTGGGGAAGATAAAATTAAGTATGCTGCAAAAGTCTGTTGCTTGTGTTCATTGGTATCTAACACCTACATGTAAATAGAGGAAAATCCAGAACAGGCTTCAGCACTGAAGAGCACAAAAGGCCATGAGTAAAGCAGTTGTACAGGGCTTATAACAGTGCTGAGAAGATGCAGAGCTGCAGAGGCTAGTGAAGTCTTGCAAAGAACATAAGCATTTGTGCTTCTATGTATATGCTTGGCTTTCTAAATGGCTTTTCCCTTGACCACAAGTAGCAGTTGCGTGGATGTTTCCAAGGTCCCAGATATAAGATGCCTCCTCTCATTATATTTTGGTCTCACAGGGAGCACATGTGGTGTGCTGCCGTAGTTCATAACTATGAAGGCTGTGCCTAACTCCTGATGGCTAGGCAAAGCTGGTCCTTCCACAATCCATTTGGATTATAAACCACCAACTTTTGGAAGAATTGAATTGTCGTGGTGTAAGTCTGTCTCCTAACTAGCAAAGGCTTAAAAACCTGTCTGGTGGGCTGGTCGCCCAACTGTTGCATACTGCATGCAGAGTTTCATGCATCTTGGCAAAATATCTGGTGTTGGCTGCAGTTAGAGACTGAAAAGTGTGCTATGTGGTGTCCTCATAAAATTGAAAGCACAGATTTCTGCATCCCCTAGAAAGATACTAATTGGAAAAAGCCCTACTGTGAGTTTACCTGCTGATTAGTAGAGCAAATAGACTAAACGTGTCATAGATTTGCAATACGTGAATTCTGAAGGATGAAAATTATGCATTTTGTTGAGCAAACATTGGGGCTGGAGGTGATGGGGTTATTGTAGACTGTTGCCTGATAGTGTTCCTAATTGCTCCCTTTCTGTTATCAAAAGCTCAGCTATGACAGTCTGTACTTACCATGTAAAATGTTGTTGGTCAGATTATACTCTTCCCTAATGCCACTGTCTTCTGATGGGACTTGGACTTAACAGGTCATGTGTCTTTACTACTGAATGTTTCAAAGTCCTGTGGCTTCTTGAGTTATCCTGTGTCCACAAACCTGAAGCAATGGCAGGGGGTGGTGGGGAGGGGCAAGGTGGAGTGCTGGCAAATCCAGACTAATTTGACCTGACTTTAATTTAGTCCTTATGTGCAGACTTAATTATATACTACATAGCTGGTGTAAAGCTGTCTGCACACGGTTATGCAAATCAATGGATACTTGGACCTTGTAACTGAGTCATGAATGGCAAACACTTGATTTGTCTATGAAAAAATTTTGATGTTAATATAGGTGTATGAGGTGCTGGCTCTGATTTCTTGTATAAATCATTGTATCTGAATGATGGGCTAGCATAAGCAATTTTGGGCCATCACTTCTGTGAAGTACTGTAGACTCTGGAAATGTACTTTCCAGCTCTGGGAAAGGGGATTGTGTGACTAAAGGCAACATAAAAGAAATGAGAACAGGTATACGTACATGGAGGGAATGGAATAATTTTGCTTTCAGGTCTGTCCTAAAGCTTTTGAAAATAGGAAGCATATATAAGCTTACATGAAATTTATCATTCATTCTTTTTACTGACATTTACTTGTAAATTACTTAGTGAGCCATGTCATTTAAGTCCAATGTTCATAATTCTCTCTGCATTTAAGCCGGAACCTAAGAACTGCTATTGGCCTCCTTACCATGTGTGGTACCTCATGGTCACAGCTAAGTCCTTAAATGAGTCACAGTATTTGATCTTAGATTTCTTAACTTTTAATAGAGTTATTAAAGAAATAGAATATTCTGAACTTTGTAGTATGGTAGTTCTTATTGCTTTGTTCAATATATTGTGCTACTCATAGGGAAACTTCAGAAAGGCCACGTTTGCTGCAGAGCTGGCAGGTTGTGCTGAAGTACTGGGTACAGCCTGCTTACAGACCTGTGCAGGCCTTGATCAGAGATGTTATTTCGGTTATCTAACATCGTATGTACTGTACAAGCTGTGCTCTAAGCAAAACCTTGTTTGTATAATACACTGAAATGCTGTGCTGGAAAGTCAACAATTATCAAATCGAATTGAAAGAGAAATGATACCAGCATGAAACAGAGAAAGCAATAAACCCTTCTATTAGTGTTTTGTGAAATAGATATAGATACGATGTAAAAGTTATGATAGGAAATGCAGGACTCTTTAAATGTGTAAAAAGATAAAAGCAGAAAGAGTTGTTAAAAGCTCTTCTTTCTGCCTATCCAGGCTGAGTTTACAGAGACACAAATGGCAGTCAAGGTTTGGTAAGGCAATATAATTATCCTGCTTGTGGTCTAGGAGGAGAATAGGTTTTTAAATTTTACAGTGCAAAACTGAGGTATAGTTAGATTGAATGCAAGCATATATTGTACGTAAACAATTATGTTTGTGTACAGGGAAAGCCTCTTGAAGCTTTGTTTCCATCTACCATTTGAAAATGACTTCCTGGGGTCTTCAGGATTCCTGAGCAGTAAAAATAAGCAATAATGGATGCAGCATAATAGAACTATTGTGGCGATTCTAAAGACTTCAACACCTGCCCTCGTATATATCAAAAATTTGCAAACAGTAGTCTTTAAACTGTTTTTTATTTTTTTACAAGGCAGACTTGGTATTGTATCACTTTAATATGAGTCATTTGCTTAGATCTCACGTATTTTAGTCTGTGGAGTACATGTTGATACAGTATAGTTTTCATTTTAGCATTTCTTAGGCTTTTTACAAAGGAGCAATTCAAAGCCAAGCACTGACTGTTTGCTTTAATGGATGCATCAGTTAAGGCAATTTCCTGTTGCACCGGGAGAAACCTTAAGTAGATTTACTGAATGTGACAGGAGATATACGCAAAAAGCAAATTATTTAGCAGTTTGGAACAAGATACTATGTTGCTTTGGGAGATTTGACTGAGCGACATGTTACGTAACAGGTAATTCTGTAGAGTATTAAATATGTCAGTCATGGGCAAATTCTAAACACAACAGCAGTTTTCTTGTGCCTCTTTTACATATTTGATGATCAGGCATATCAGATGAGATTCTTGACACTGCATTGTCCTGTTCCTGTCCAATTTCCCCTCCTGATAGGAATGGAGAAGCAAGACGCTGTGATAAAGGAAAGAACACCCTTTTAGGTAGTACTTTAATATCAGTTATCTCCATTCTTTATGAGTTGGTGGCAATAACAGTCCCTTTTAATGCCAGGCCTGTTTACAACTTCAGCTGTCACAGCACTAGGTTACTTTTCAACTAGGCTTTTGTTGCTTTTTTTTTTTTTTGCTTTTTCTGTGAAAGGGTCTTGCATTAACTTAATCCCAGTGTGGTAATTTGGGGAATTTGTTTTTTAAATAAAATTACTAAATGCCATGTACATCGCTTGGCTAAACAGCAGCTAAGAATTTGCAGGAATTGACGAGTTTTAAACACAAGTTGTGGAGGATTTCCTGCATGTACTATTAGTCACAGGCAAGAGTGGTGCATTGAAATAGAGGGGTGGGGTGGAACGGGGTAAATGCCCTTAGTTTGTGGCTGGCCTTGAGGGAATTAGCTGCAGCACAACAGTCACATTTATAAAAATTAAAACGAACAGACAAGCAGTGAAAGATGTTCCAGGCATAAAAGCATCACAGTAACCTACAGTGAAGCAGAGTACGTGTACTTGTGGAGTGCACAGGATGTGAGACATCTTTTGCCACTTCTGTTTGTTTAAATCTCTGCTAGAAAGTTAAAGCTCTCATTTGTTCTTGTGCCCAAAGATTTCCTAAGTGTTAGCATTCTGAAGTTAATGGAAAACTTGAGTTTGAGAGAGGATTTGTCAGAAGGTGTTTTCTGTTTCTCTTTTTTTTTTTTTTAATGGGAAAAGATTACTTCAGGGGTAAACACTGTGCTCTTTATTCCTATTTTTTCATAAAGGTCCACTGCAGTGTGACTGCTCAGAGGTAAATCTGCAGTCATCTGTTATAAATCACTTTTGTTTAAGAATTCCTTCACTGTGTACAGCGTGAATTTATTTAACTGAAGAAATGACAAGCTTCATTTTCCCATTCCTTGTGTAACTTTGAGTACTAGCATTGCATTTTGTATAGGTGCATGAAAGATGTGTACTATAGTAATGTCCTTGTATAAATTTCCTCTTTTCAAGGAAAACCTAGTATTTCAAGAAAATTAAAAATACAGATACTACTTCCCCGTGAACTATTTTTGTATCATTGTATTTTTTTTTATTATGCAAATGTGAAACAGAGGATGGTACAAAGATGACTATCAGTTTCCTGGGCTGCATTAGGAGGAGTGTTGCCAGCAGATCAAGAAAGGTGGTCCATCCCTTTTACCTAGCACTAGTTACATCACACCTGGAATACGGGGTCCAGTTCTGGGCTCCTCAGTACAGGACATATATGGACATACTGGAGAGAGTCCAGCACAGGGCTGCTAAGATCATTGAAGGACTGGAGCATCTCTCCAGTCTGAGAGCGCTGGGGCCTCTTCAGCCTGGAGAAGTGAAGTCTTGGGAGGATCTCATTAATGTATGTAAATACCTGAAGTGGGGATGCAAAGATGATGGAGCCAGCTTCTTGGCAGTAGACAAAAAATGAAATACAAGAGGTTTCCTCTGAAAGTCAAACCCCAACTTTTTTATTGTGAGGGTGATCAAGTACTGGCACAAATTCCCCACAGAGGTTGTGGAGTCTCCTTCCACATCCGAGCCAACTGGATGTGGTCCTGGGCAACCTGCTTGAGGAGGAAGGTTGGACAAGGTGACCTCTAGAGGTCCCTTCCAACCTCAGCTATTCTGTGAATACAAGAGTGCATGTTTTTGTCATTTAAATTGAACCATTAAAAGAGATGTTTGAAATCCTGGTAGTGTGTGCTACTGTGAAGTAAATGTAAGCTTGGAGAAGTGATGCTTTTCCAAGGAAGATAAAGGAATCATCTTTTTATCCACTCCCAGTTTTAAAAAGCTTGGAATGTTCTTATGTGGCCTAATGTAAGATTATGCCATGTGAAATGATGATGCTTTTAAAAATAGGAGTCTTACTTCTAATATGTGGTTCCAGTATGGAAAAGATTCCTCACTCTTGGATCTGAGAGTACCAAAGCAGGTGAAGTATAACCAAGAGTGGAAGTTTTGAGTATGTAATCTACAGTGTGTATCCCACTCTTCCTTTAGAGCATTGGGTGTTAGGTAGGAGTGGTTGTACTGACAGTCCTGCAAGGAGTTATTTAAGAAGAATGAGTATTTTAGTTAAGAACTTCCTGAGTTGTTGAAATGTACTGCACTCTTTGATTTTTTTTTTTTTGTGTGTGTGTAATTTTTTTCCTGTGAGATGTGCATTTTAAGCTAAAGCTGTTGCTTCGGTTTGAACTGGAGAAGGGAGCATACAAGTGTTTTTGTCTGATCATCAGTCTGGAAAATAATGAGAAGCAAACTGTCTGCACTATTACTTACTTGGTCAGTTCTATGTCATTACGAAAAACAGAGAGGATTGTCACATTAGTGAGGTTATTTTTCTTCCTTTGCTGTGTCATGGAAGTTCAAGAAAGGGAAAAAAACTACAGAGATATTTTTACCTTATGTAATGCGTAAAAGTTTGGGGTTTTTTTGGTCATCTTTGTGCCTCTCCCTCTTTTGCCTGCTTTCCCTCTTAATACATTTCTCTGGTAGTCCAGAAATATTTTCAAACCTGAGCTGTAATGAGTCACTTACTATGTGTAGTTTGAGTAAATGCAAACAATGTTTAGCATTAATAGAGCCCAATGAACAGCATGCTGTGGGAAGGACTTCTTAAGATAACTAGCAGGTTATCCCTCCCTGCTTGAAGCAACTTATTTTGTCATTCCTGGTGAGAATGTTGAACAATTTAGGCTTTCTGGATATACCTGCTGAGTATCTGTTCTGCATCAGGGTGTAACCTGCCTCTAAAAAGCAATTGCTAAAACATTGTTATTAATAACATGGGAAAAAAATTAAATGGTCATAACCCAAACCTTGGTAAAAACTTGTGAAAACAACTTTGGGATCCATTCTGTAAATGATGACTATTAATGGGCCACAGTATGTATGAAGCCTTATGAAACTTAATTTCCAGAGATAGAGTGTGATTCTACTGTTAACTGTGTTATGATTGCAGGAAGACTAATGCAGTTATCCTAACATGTACGGAAAAAAAAAAAGGAAATTATCTTTTGACTTTATATAGCAGCCACTACTGTGGAACCGTAACTTGCTATGGGTTTGAGTATTGCTTGAGACATTAATTGGGATATTGCTTGGTATAATGTAAATATTTCAGAGGTAGGCAGGGGATTCTTAGTGCTCTCTGTTCAGCTGCAATTCCCAGTAGTGCCTTTTACATTTTTGTGGCTATCTAAATTTGTCAGCTCAAAGTCTGCCAGGAACTTCAACTAAACAAAAAATCACAGTTTTCTTTCTTTCGTCGTGCATGTTTGTATTAACTATACCATTACTTCTGTAAATTGGTCCAAGTTGTGTTTTAAACACTAAAAGCTTTCTTAAAAAAAAAAAAAAACAAAAAAACCCAAACAAACAAAACCCAAACCAAACTTGATCCGTTTTATTTTTCATGACTATGTCATGCATTCGTGATTTATGGTAACTCAAATGGTAAGGAGGAAGAATACTATTGCATGACTAAGGCTTGAATGATGCATATGGCTGAACAGTTAATTTTGTAAACACTTCATGTCTGTTTTCAAGATGTTCGTAATCTTGGTCTTTTTCAGCCAACTTGTTCCTTATTAAAAATCAAAATCCTCGCCTCTTCCAAGAAGGAATCTGCAATAATGAATTTATTGAAATAAATTTCTAGCATCCGTGAGGATATTCTTACTGTTTGGATTTTTATGTGCACTTAGTTGTGTAATATGATAACTTCTAGTTTCTTCTTTAGAGGTCTCCTTCAAATGTCCATTTCCTAGATGTACCATGGCTTTACCTGTAATCTCTATATCGAGCGTAGGATTTTCACCATACAGATGCTGAAGAACTGAAGTCCTGCAGTTTTCTGTACCTCTAACAATTCAGTATATTTCAAAGCTAAGTTCATGTTCATCACAGTAACATGAATAAATGCCTTGATCCAGATAGGATGAAGAGAGGAGAGAGCATACTTGCCTAAGAGACCACTCCTTTCAACTACTTTTTGGAGTAGGAAAATCTGTCAACAGCTCTCTACAATGCAAGTTTTCTGAATGAAGAACTGCAATTATCTATTAATGATTTTTCTGCTAGTGTGTTGTTTAAATAGAAGCTTACACTTGCATAGAACAATGAAAAACTTTTGAAAGTGCAACTATATTTTTAATTGTTAAATAGCATGCATTTAAATTTGACTTTTCCATAAATTTCTTACAATAAATATTGTTATTAACAAACAATATGCTTCCTAGTTATTTGCAGCATAGCAGGGACAGAAAATGCCCCTGTATAGCATATTGCTGAGGGGCACTTGGCCTTATGTGGTGGGTGGGAGAGAGTAGTAATATTCAAGGCCCCTTAGACTCCATAGCTTTGCCGTTTAGATTTTCAACTAAAAATGCTAATTGAAAAGACACAAAAAGATTGAGGATAGCAGTCACCAGCCCTTTAGGAACTGAGCGGAGACCACCAGTATGTTTTGAGTATGATGGGACATCAATGTAGCACTTAATGTCTTTGTGTCACTCCCTTCCCTGCCTGCTTCCTGTTGCCCATCCTGGACAAAGATGTGGAGGTGTGAACCTCTGAAGCCCTTGCAGTAGGAAGCTTCAATGGTGGAATGCGTAGATATTGCATAGGAGGGTGAAATGAACTAAAACCTTGTTGCAGCCCTGCCACAAGTATGGTCCCAATTGGTCCTAAATTACAGCAGGCTCTTCATCATGATGATATTCTTGAGAGCTTTTTAATATAAACACTACTCTGTTTAAAAATGATGCTTACGTCTTGGGGGAGTTCTGTATCTGTTCCCTGTGCTGCTGGTACCTCAGAGACCTTGAATCACACGTAAGTCTAGATGTTCAATAAGCAACCTACTCGTCTTCAGAATCAACCTAAAGCTGCGTTCAAAATGAAGCAGTATATTTGGTACCAAATCAAGTTATTAAGCTTCGTTAGAGGAGCCTAGTGCCAGAACTAGTAATTGTGCAGCACATAAATGGTTCATTATCAGGCTGAAGAGGAAGCCTGAGGAGAGCCTTTATCTGCTCTTGAAGGAAACTTTTCTGTTTCTCAGAGCTGTGACTGCAGTGCTTCCAGGCAGACCAGCTGCCTGTGTCGGACACCTGTTGCTTTTTCCTCACAGAAGTGCTTATGCAGGGACACTTGAGATATGTTTTGGCAGAACTAGGCCACCTGCAGATTCCAGGCTTCAGGACAATTAGAAGTTACAACTAGCTGTAATTTCTGTGTTGAAGTTGGCCTTCTCCAGCCCTATGCCCTTAATATAAAGGGTAAATTATTTATTCTGAGACCAGAGATTCCCTTAATTTTAAACTTTTTTTTTTGTGGTTGGTGACATATTGATGAAATTGGGCTAATTTTTTTTTCCTTCAGTTGGATCATATGAGCTAGATAGGCAATAGTGGGTAGATTTGTTTCAGGAGCAGTTCCCTAGATACTTCTCTTGTGCTGCCTCAACTAAAGAAGCTTTGAGAAAATACACATACTTTTTGCTTCTTCCCAAATAGACGGACAAATTGAAACATATTCAATGGTATCAGTGCTTCTGTTGTGAGTCCTAAATGGGACCTGATCTTCCATGCCCATTCTTCTTGTTTGGAGGTGGTGGTTTGTGATTTTTTTTTTTTCTTCCTTCTGTGAATCCCTTTTGTTATTCCATCTGGTTCTTATCTCTGCAGCTCCCAGCATGGTGGCTGTGGAGAGTTCCTGGGGGACTTTAGTTACAACTAGGTAAGCCTATTTATTTCAGAAAATATTTAGCCTTGTTTATTCAAGAGTCCAGGAGAGTTTATATGGCTTCTGAAACTACTTCAGCTGAAGTGTATAATGTTAATTTGTAACAAATATAGCTAGTTTTGGTATGGCTGTATAGATAAACAGAAGCCAAGTAAATAACCTTTAACTACCTCTAACTATTAGATCAGATGCCTTAAACAACTTAAGAACTTAAACACAGTAATATTTTGAATGTCATATGAAACCAGAAGATGCTAAAATACTTCTGCTAAATCTCATTTAAAAAGAAAAACCAACAGCAAAACACCGATATTTGTTTTTCTATTTTGACTGAATAGAGAGGAGGTAAGACTTGTAGACTTTCCATGACAACCTTATTTGAGTGCAGGAGTATTAGATGTAACAGAAACCTGTTGCAGATATGAACACACAGAGGTGAATCTCTCAAAAGCATATTTAGGTTGTATATCTCTGTAACTTGCTAAAAGCCTTTACATGAATAAGAAATACATTCATATTCAAGAAGTCTGAAGGTTGTATGGGGCTAAAAGCATCTGCTTTGCCTGGCTGTCACTTTCTTAATTTCACAAATAGCCTTGGCACAGTCGCATTCCGTATTTTAGAGTTCTTCAGCCTTTTAGTTAAGTATTGATTTGAACTTATGGTTTTGCCATCTCCCCTTCAGTGTACACTTATTTCTGAGAGAACAGTAGGAAAACCTGAAGTGCACAAGCTCTTGCTTGAAATGTTGGGGGATGAGAGAGTATAACTTCTACTTTGAAGTTTATTTAATGTATTTATGGGCTGTCAGTGCATTACAAGGACGTGTTCTGTATGCATTATAAATTTTTTTCAGCTTTCTCGTCCCACAATTCAAACACACATTTGGTATTAAGTCAGTTCATAGTGCTTAGGGAGTTCATTCAAGTGTTTCTGCAAGTACAGGACTAGTTTTATAAATGTTGGAAGTCAGGGTCCATTTTCTCTTTTCACAGTACCTCTAGCTCTGTACATAGAAGTTGTCACTTTTCAGAGCTGTAAAACACTTATGTGGACTACTTAATAGATTTTAACTAATAAGGAGTTATTTACAAGTGTGGGAAATTTATGGGTAACTTTCTTTACCATGTTTTCTTGACTTGTTCCATAACTGTCAGGCGAGACCATTTACTCACAGTACTATGGTCCGTGCCAACAATGTTTAAAAAAAAAATGACTGTCCTAATGCCAACACCATTATCCTGTCATTATTCTGACAATAAAGAAATGCAGATGTGCCCCATTTCATGCTGTCTGAAACACTGAAGAATTAAGAACGATCAAAGTACATCTGATAGGATTTTGGCACAGCCTTATCTCTGGGGAATCTGGAGGGGAGGGTGGGGTCAGTTCAGCTCCCTTTTACATCAGTTTATTGTATTTTCAACAATGCTGGCTCGTTTCTTTGGTAATGGAGCTAGTGGTGTAAATGGACTTTCAGGTACTAAATTCATAGTGTTATGAAATGGTGTTTATAAAATGGGAAGTTTTCCCCCAAAACATCATCTTCTGAAAAGTCTGTATGCCTGTAACTCTACTTCTCCCTAAATACTCGAGCATTATAGTAAATGGAAGAACATGAGATGTTCTCAACAATAAGGTGGGCTTAGACATCTTTGCTCCACTAACCTTTGTTAGCTTTTCAGAGTGTCTGGAAGACTTAAGTGGTAGGACTAAGGCCTTGCTTTCTCCCTTCTTTCACATTGCTGGAGATTGGTTGTACTGCAGTTTAAATAAATGTTCTTGACTTAGAAACTCTGAATCCTGTGAGAGATTCAGAGTTGGAGTAAAAGTTGTTCCTTTGCACTATAAAGCTTATTTTAATGTTTTGAATTTCCTGTGGTGAAGGCTGTGAGAGTCTATCTTTGCTGTTGGGGCAGAGCCGTTCTAGATATTAGGTTAACTTCACTTGACATGACTAATTTGCCCTGTTTGCACATAAAATTATTTTGAGTGGTGGAGTGTTCAAGAGATGTAGGCAATAATTTTAAGCCTTAGCTGGCCAGCAGTGAAATTTTGGAGGACCTGAGAGGGAGGAAGAATTGATGTGGACCAAAATCACTTTCCTTTAGCAAAAGTAAAGGAGGTCTGATGCTGCTGGCACTAAATACGGACTAAACCAGCATATTCCCGGGGAAATGAGGCTGAGAACTTTGTGTAATACTTGACACTGGTGATTGTCCTGGCTTAAGTGAGGGAAACATTCAGTGCTCCTTAAAAACCCCCTATCATTTTAGTATCTGTTAGCTTATTTTACACCTGGGAAACCTGGGCCTGTGAGAGGCTCGAAAGAAATTAGAAACTTTGGAGAAGAAGCTGTGGTTACATTTTCATAGCAGTGTGTCTCAGTTAATATGCCTGGCCAGGCCTATGATTCCTGAAAGTGTCTTCACAGAGGTGCCTTTTACAGACCTCTCCATACACCCTCTGATTTATATCTATATTTATATCTTCTCAAATATCAGCTTGGCTGAAAATATTGAATAAATAATAATGGTATTGAAAGATGATACTTGATGTACTAGCAAGGGATTAAAAACTATTCCCACAAACTTTTTATGCTTTTAATAAGGCAGAAAATGGATTTGTAGGTTGCTTATTCAAAAAGGCTTTTTATTATTGTGATTGTTATTCCATTAGTAATTGAATTGAGAGAAGATCTCTTGAGCCTGCAAAGAAGGAAGACAATACAGATTTTAATGCTTGTGTTTTTGTGCACAAACAATTTGAGCTTGGACTAATAATTTACATGTTTTCTTGGGTTTTAAGTGCAGTGGAGAGAATGTCTCCATTATTTACCTCTTGCTGCAGGGGTGTGGCCCATTGTGTTAATTACCTTACAAACCACTTTCTAGAGCTATAAATTAGCACTGCAAGATCTTATTTAATTTCTTATTCCCTGTAATTTTCTAGTTTCACGCTACAGATGTTAATTCTTGAGGTCTTTGTGGAGGTGGTTGCATGCTTCCTTCATTTAAGGAAATATTTTTTAGAGCTCATTCACAAGTCACTTTGGGTTCCTTTTGAAGATTCACTTTTGTCGAGATTGACATTTTGGTGGGAAATTAGATGGCAGAGAGGCATGCCAAAGAAAAATAGTATGGGATATCTCTCCTGTCTATTCCAATGGATTCCAAAGTATGCAAAACCTGGAAAGACCATTTCTTGCTAGTTGCTTTGAATACTATCTTCCTGTTTTGGCTATTTACCGTTATTTTTTTTCCCTTTCTGTGAGAGGAATTTTGCAATAGAAATCTTTAAAAATTATTTGAAATTTGGGTTAAGTCCAGGGTAGCTCTGCACAAAACAGGATTGGATGTTGAAAGGTTTGCTAGTTCATGCAAACAGTGCTATGCTGCTATTTCCAAAACTGACAGTTGTGTTTTCATGCTAAGCTCGTGTTCTGCCAGGCCTGGGGTTTTCAGAAGGCTGTGTTTCCTCTTTCCTCCTAACTCATTCTCCTACTACAGCAACTTAGGTACTCTGTGCATGGCTAAAGAAGAGTTCACCTCCTGACAGAAAAGCATCTATTGACAAGTCATGCAATCTGTCTGCCACAATATTTATCATTAAGAGGACATACTGATTCCTAAACCTTGGTTTAGTATTGGTATTTTGAATATAGTATTTTTTTATAACCATGCCTACAAAGAACAATAACTTTACAAGGCCAGAGGTCAATTATATCCCTCCAGAGTATTGTTTTGCCTCATTCTCTAATGTTTTTATGGTTTCAGTGAAGAAGCAATGTAATCAAGTATTGTTTCCACTGTGCTTTTAAATTCAGGCCGTCACAGTAGCGAGGAAGGAAGAGATAATAAGCACTCAATTCATAGAAGTCTGACGTGTCTGTGGCAAGAGCTGAGGCTGCAGGAAGCAGGATGGCTTTTGTGGCAACTGAGCAGCATTGTGGATGTCTTTGTCAGTTCATTTGCATTGGAAGTTAAATGCTTGGAAATAGATCTTACATATGCAGAATAAAACCTAAATGTAAAATGGCAATCTTAGCATCTTGGAGGAAAAGAGGATTACTTCACATGTAGTTTCTCATTGCTTGTGTCCTGTTTGTTTTTACTGCGTAGCGTGATCAAATCTGGGTTTATGCCATAATGAACTGTTTAAGAAGGAAAATATTAACGACTGTTTGGGTGATCATTCAGAAAGCTGGTAAGTCTTAAGGCACTTGAAGCCAGCAGTGCTTCTACTTTGTAACAGAGACACGAAATGAAGAATGAGGCATTCCTCACTGCAAACAAAAGGCAACCTCACTGAATGGAGGAAGTTATCGTCCCCTTTCAAAGCTTCTCTTGGTGGGAAGTTGTCAGGATTTTCATCCTTTCTACAAAATCACACCTCCGAAGTGATGTTCTCTAATTTCAGTTTAAAAGTGGATAGTATTTTAGGGAAAATATTGCTGCATCATATTTTATTCATTGTTCTGATTAGCATGGCTAAGCTAACTTCATATGATTTTTAGTTTTATAGAACGATAAATTCTTTGAAACTCTGGTGTCTTTGACTGACTAGGGAAATTTTGCTACCCTTCAGTGGTAGAGTAATTTTTATGAAGTCATGGTAAATTATTCAAATCACTTTTCACTTGTGACGTGACCTGATTTTTAGAGGCTGATATCAAGAGTTCAATAAAAGCTCCACTTTTATGAACAGGATAGTTCTAGCTTTTAGTGTTCTGATTTCAAGGCAGAAAGTCTGTTCTTGTCCAGTTGAACTTTAAAAAATCTGTCCTATTTTTTCTGTTTTCAGTGGGTGGCAGACCCATGTAGAAAACAAATCAGGTCACCTATATCTCAGCAGTGTGCTCCATGTGTTCTGTTGTAATACCTAGTTCATAAATAAAATGGAAGTACCATTGGCAATTATTTAATGACTTTGCCCCCAATCAAAACATTTGTAAGATTGGAACCCAAAAAGTATAAAGGTCATTCTTATTTAAAAAATTATTCAAGCCTTCACTATCAATGATTAAGAAAACTCTTATAGCTTTTTTATTTGTTCAGATATTTCTCTCTGTATATACACATATGTCTCAATACATATTAATAAGTATGTGTATATAGTAAATTTTCATTAAATATAATTTGTTGTCTGCTTGAGAACTTCCTGCCTTTAAAACTTTGTTTTCTTTGACTATGTAAAAACGACCTTAATAATTTAAAATATTAGGTTCTAGAAGTTATCACAGGCACCCTGCTCTTAGTTTCACTTTTCCTCTCTGCGTAGTTGGAATTCACTTTCCAGAGCTGCTTTTGTTGTTCCTTCTCCTCTTAAAATACTCTTACCTACACCATTGCAATTTCACGATAGTTTTCTGTGTAGAGGACTTCACACTATGAACTTTATTTTTAAATCTGAAAAAAAGCATTCTTAAACTGTAAGTTTACTAGAACATTTTAAACACTACCTGTCAGCATTTGAGTAAGATTGGAAACAAGGTGATTAACCACTTTTGCTGTGTGATCCATTCTCATCCTCCTGTCCCCCCAGGTGCATCTCCCTCCCCCCATAAATTAGAATCTGTGTTTCCATTTTATCATTCCTCTTTTCATTCCTCAGAAAATGGTTTGAAACCAACTTCACTAAATTTGATTTGAATAGCTTATGTGCCAACGTGGATTTCTCTCTCTACTTTCTGTTGAGAGGTAACATTTGGAATATGAATTGGATCTGTTAAGTAATGGAGTAACTAAACATCTAAACAAAACTGCTTTGTGAAATTATGTGCTTAATGCTGTTTCTCAGAGTGCTGAATGTTTCCTTTTAATACTCTGTGAGCTGTTATTTTGGCAGAGATTTTGGCCTTTGCTGAAAAATCTTAATGAAGACAAATACTATAGAAACTTGATCTGATCGTTAGTTCACTTGCAGTTAATGATTTGGCATAATCTTTTTCAAACGCTTTATCTGTGCGGCTTTGCAGGTGTTTATACTACACGTTTTCTGGAGTCTGCAACATATGTACAGTTTTGATTTCAATGATCAATAGAGGTGAAATCTGTTTTGTAAGTACTTTTTAAACCTAATTCCAATTCAGATATTTGTGTGCCAGGGACTTGAATTATGTGATTCACGTGCTTCTGTCTCTTGTTCAGGAATTTTAGCATGGCCTTGCTAGGTTAGACTGTCCTTGATGTTTTCATGTATACCCAGTTAAATAATTTTGTTTTCCCTCTTTTTTTTTATTTCTTTCCCTGAAGGAGGCTCTTAGGATGTTTAGAAAGGAACATCAGTCCATTTATAAGGGGGAGACTAGCAGAAATAGTGGTTATTAAAAACAAAAAGGTATTAACCTTCCATTGCAGGAGGGAGACAGGGCCTGCTTCGTCAGCATCTCTTCCAAATCAGCTCTGCCCACCTCCCTGCAAGACTTGTCCGTGGTGCCAGTAGTCAGAATGGCAAATGCACTATATGTACGCTTTTCCTGTGGCTCTAACGCGTGTAGCTCTTTCCAGTTGACATGAAATCTCTTTCTTGATGTCTCTGGACTTTTACCAGACCCTGGAGGCTCATCGGCACGCAGGTGCCTCTGCTGTACAACCTCTGGTGCCCTGTGTGCCTGATGGATGGTCCTGCTGCTCATTCTCAAGTCTGTAGACCTCCTGGATGGAGTTGTTTCGCTTGCTGTGTGCACAGGTCATGGGGTGATCTGCCTGGATTCTTCTCTGCTCCAGGGTGGGAGGGAGGCATATGCTGAGACTGTTGAACAGCAGCACTTCCCCTCACTCCTTCAGTAACGCTTGCAGAGGCCTTCACTGTTCCTTTTACATTTGTTAATTTATCTCCATCCTTCCTCTGCCCAACAGTATGGGAATATATTATTCTGGTATAGTCAAAATATTTCCATTTACGTGTTTCTGAGTCACCTGTCACTTGTAGATTTTGCTGGAAATGGCACATAGAGGTTTCTTTCTAAAATTGGCTGTGCACATCTGTGCAACAGCAAAATGAGGTCACAAAAAGTTTTATTTTGCTTATGTATAATTTTAAGGAGAACAACAACATACCATATGTCATCAGTTCAGGGTTTTCACCACTTGGTCAATTGGTTGACCAATTTGACTCAAAACTTGAGAACCTTGAACCTGACAAAGTATTGAGCTTTTGAAGTTGGAACAAAGCTTATTTTGAAAAATTTTGAGCCCATATCAGATCTTCTCTTGCTTCCCGGAAAAGTAGAAGTAAATTTTACGAAGCAAATGTAATGTCAAAACTCTCAAGTACTTTGCAGCAAGGCTGACTTAAATTTTAAATATATACTTTCAGCAGAATATTTAAGATTCATTAAGAATAAGAATAATAACTTGTGTTTAATACTGGCTGGACTTGGAAAATGTTAGAATTTCCCCTTTTTGGCATGTTTTTCTGAATTAACAAACTTTAGTTCCTTTAGGTAGACTCCTTCCAGGTTTCGATGAACTAGCAACTAAACCCTCTGTCTTGCTCTGCGTGTAGAATGCAGATAATGTTTCTTTTTTTTCTATATTAATATCTCTACTTCCTCAGTGTGTTAGTTTTGAGTTACGAAGTGTATTCTGAAGATTAGTTTTGGGTAAATTGTTGCTGTAAATGCATATTCCAGATAAGTGGTCAAGCTGCAATTTTTAAAGTAGTGAGCAAATGATGAGAAAAGGGTGCAGCTTCATCCAGTTTTGACTCTTACCATGGCCTGAGATGTCCAAGCAAAAGCATGTGATGTTGTAAAGAGTGGGATTATATCCCATTCTGTGTTGTAGAAAATCAGCCCACTTTCAGCCAAAGTGGGTTGCATCCCTGCCTAGCCCTAGCTGAATTGCAGATTTGCTCAATAAAAAATTAATGACTTACAGCTCAGTCTAAATTAAATATTTAAACTTCTCCATTGTGCTCTATCATTATTATTGTAAAATAGACCTCCAGTGTTTAAAGTTTGTCATTCATAGTGGGCAGGACCTTTCAGAAAATGCTTGACTTCTATGTTAAGTGGCTTAATTGCCTTATAGGTTTCTAAATTAAAAGCCTTACTCAAGTAGCTATTTCCTAATTCTGTTATGTGCACCAGAGCTGAGTCAACTACAGTTTTGCTAAAAATAAATACTCCTTCACAGTTGCAGCTGGACAGTGTTTGACAGTCTTGCTTTTGAAATCATGAGCCATGTCTGTTGGAGTACTTATCTGCAACTGAGTCTGAAGGGCTTTATTTTAGAGAGTACTGAACTTAGGGGTGGGAGCAAGTTGAGGTTTTAAGTTTCCTTCCTTCCTCATAGAAGGAAGAACTGCTAAGAGCAAAATATAGTTATACTAAACCATTTCTCTTCATTTAATCTCTTCTGTCAATAGCGAGAAAAGGAGCCTGTGTTTCTGGGGGTACAAATTATGTCCTTTGCTAGTTTAGGATAGATGACAGGTTTGGTGGGCTTAGTAAATCAATCAACTAGCTGAACATGCTTTTGCATGTTTCGCTAAAATATTATGTAGAGACATGTGCAAATATTCTGTTGAATAATTCTTGTAACTTTCAAGGTAAGCAAGGTTACATTTGTAGTGTTGCTGAACTGTTAGTACTGGTGTCCCCTTCTTGTTCTGTAACCAAAAGAGGGAGATGGATTGAGAAAAGAAGAAACAGGTGATAGTATTCAGTGAAGTCCTTACTGTGCAGTCAGTATTAATGCTGGATTATTTAAAGAAAGATGTAGCTCAATAAGATTTGGGAATAACTTTCCTGATCTAGATTTTGAGGTGTGGCACTGGTAACCTATTAAATTCAGTGAATTTTTAATGTACTTTGTTTCTGGCAGAAAACACCTAGTTGTTTGTAGGAAGAAGCTCAATCTTAACACAAATTAATTTTCTCTAAGTGAAAAGTAAGCTTCAGGCTTTAAGAATATGGAGAGAAGCATTTGGATGCAAAATATATTTGACATATTTTGTACTTAGGTTGATTTGTGAAAGATGTAGGTTCAGTACCTCTTAAACTGTGGTATCAAGTTACTGGACTACTGACTTTTTTCCTGAGCTTTGCTTTGGTTTCCATAGTTATGCATATTTATTGTTGCAGTTCCATATGGAGCAGCTGTAAATTGCAGTGTATAAGAACATCTGGTTATGCAAACCCTTGTTGATGAAGGGAAAGGATAGAAGTTTAGCATATTATGTGACTGCTGCCTTAAACAAAAACCTTACATGCAGAGTTCGAGTATAGCTTGAGTTTAATTTAATTTTTTTTCTAACTTGAAGTATTTTCGGAAGTAACATTTCCTTCTCATTGTCTGATTCTCTGAATGGTTCATTCTTTCTTCAACATACACGACTACCTAAAAATCAAGAGACAAAACGCTCCTCATCTCTTTATCCCCATTTTTAAGCCTTCAGTTCTTCTGGAGGGTAGAAACAGCTTGGAAAATGCCAGGCTGGTGAGCCTCTAAACACGGCGGTGCTGGGAACTGTACATTATACCCATCGGTGGAAAGGAAACTCTTTTGGACTACACGAATGTCAAAGTATTATTGTGGAATCATGAAATAATCATCTAGATAGAGAAAACCAGTCAGGTTTTACCTTGCTTAGCTCCTAAGGAAATGTGTTTGCACTCTAAGCAGTGATTGATATGTCTTTGGAAGTACAGTGGCACTTGCTCCATCTCTGAACCATTAATAATTGCATCTTTTTGAGTGAAAGTTACAGCAGATTTCACAAAGTGATAACAAGCTCTGTGTGTCATGTTCAGATGTCTTTGTCTTTCCAACTGAATGGCTGCAAGGAACCTTTAATTTGAAATTTTCTCTGTTGCAAGACTTCTGGAAGCTCTTTATCAATTTGAGAGTAACATAATGAAAGTCCTTGTACTAGATTAAAAAAGAGATAAAAATCTCACCCTCTTGTGTTATAAAGCTAACAAACTGTTACAAATGGTGATGTGCTGCATCATTGAATGTTTAGGTGAACACAGATGAGTACATCTAAATTGTGACTGTCTTGGATTTCAAATGATCTGTGCTTGCCCATGTGGAAGAGTAAAGAGGAAAAGGAGGGTCATGGCGGGTGTATCTCAAGATTTAAGACTTCAGAAAACAATTTTCTCTCTCCTGCTTTGTTTGAATAGTAGTGAGACAGGAGACTATAAAGGAAAAATACATAGGAGTTTTTAAGCAGTCTTAGGGATTGCATCTTAATGCATCACCAACACAGCTGTTACATTGCCATGATTATATTTTAGAGAAGGGGGAAAAAAAGAATTAGATGTGGCGATCCTTTAAGCTCCCAAGGGTTTAACATACTGTTCTAACATGAGTTATAGCCTTTAAACAAAATAAGGAATAGTTGTTTATGGTTTTAATGAGTTAGGGGAATGAAGGGATCCTGAATAAAACATTCAAAATTTACAGAGCATTAAATATAGAATATACTGAAGTTAATCTGGAGTTACAGCAACCTGTATGGCACTTCTATCATGAGAAAGATTTCTCAGCCCTTCTGGGAGGCTTACTAAAAACTGGACAAAAAAGTTTGTTATTTTTTGTGGGCATTATATAGTGGTCTTTTGTTTTAGTGCAGTGCCATGGTGCATTAAAGTAGGCTCTATCAGGGCTGGAAAAGGAAATGGTGGTTAGGATGCATATTTGCAGAAGCTTTGCTGTAGAGAGGCTAAAATTACTCTTGCTATGTTGTCAGCTGTTGGGAGAAGTTTTAATGACCTGGCATCATCCAAACAAGGATGTTACTCTTCTTGAAGTAAAGGGATCAAAGGAGATTTTTGAGTTGACGGATGGGGGAAAAAAGAATGTTCTAAAGAGAGAATGGAGTTATACAGAGAAAGAAGGGAAAGTACAGGGATGGAAAGGGTAAGGCGTTTTGGTGCTGCTAGAGGTGTGGAGTTCAGGAACCTAAAAGCAGAGTTGCAAGTCACAAAATGCACAAAGATTTTATTTGTTTTGTGCTTTTGTTCTAAAACTTTGATTCCAAGGTGCTGATAAATCTACTGGTTTTAAGGGTTTGAGTTATTTTAATGAACTTCAAACCTGTGTGCCTGAAAGCAGCCTCATCCTTGATGCACTCCCAAATGGACTTGGTACATTAGTCAAGAGAATACCCTGAAGGCTGTGGCTCAAATCTTTGTTTAGAAACCAGAAAGTAGCAGATGATGTGGAGTCCTCATGCCTGATGTGAGAACTGCAGGAAGATGCTGTAGTATGGTTACGTTGATAACCATTTCAGTACTGAAGCATGAAGTGCTTTAAGGTTATATTAATTGACAGAATCTAGTTATGGTGCAGATAAAGTATGTTAAACATAGAGCTTAACGGGAAGAAACAGCAAAATGAAAAGACTGTGCAGTGAATCAAAACTACCTTCTAGAAAAATATCCTATCATCAGAATGGACCCTCTCATAACAAAAAGCAAAACTACACATTCTTTTGTGCAAACTGAAGTTTTAATGTGGCTACCTCTGTTTCCCTGTTTGTTTTCTTTGTTCTGAAGGCCAGATAATGATTAATTGTGGCAAGGGTCCTAATAGGTGTCAGGCTGATGTCAATGTGTTGGTTTTAAACAAAATCTCAAAAGAACCTCCTCTAAAATAAACCACTCCCAGCAACAAGAATGTTTAGATTGACATTGTTAGCATATAGAAGAAGGCAAAAAGCAGAACAAATTTAATACCTAACTTCCTTTTAAAGTATTCGGCACCAGCAGCTCAGCTTTGCCTCTGTTAAGATCAGGTACTCTTAATTACATTTCTCTAGAGGTAGAGCATAAGGTGAGACATTTAGCATAAGTAGACAAATTTTGTCTGATCAACTACTTAACCTGAAACTTGTCTCATTTAATTTAACTTTTTAAGATTTTCTTTCTCGTTGTTGTTGTTGTTGTTGTTATTGTTGTTGTTGTTATTGTTGTTGTTGTTATTGTTGTTGTTGTTGTTGTTGTTGTTGTGTGTTTTGATGGTGAGCTCACTGATTTGTTTACTGCTGCTGAATGAGGGAGATTTCTCAATTGACTTTTTCCTTCCACTGTCCGGACTGTTGCCCATCCCTTTTTTTTTAGTATTTCTGGTGCACTCTTGACTTTTTACTGAGCTAATGCATCCTGCTAATCCGGCTAAAACATTCCACTGTTACCAGTTCTTTGCCATTTGTAGGCTGCTCACCTATGTAGCCTAGCTCTATACTTGGACATGCTTATTGCCTTTTAAACAATTTTGCTGAAATAATTGCATCCTATTTTTCCTGTACACCATAGCTACTATTGAAGATATGGCCTTAAAGTCTGTTTTGTGGAGTCTGAAAGTTTGCAGTAGTTGAACTGACTTTGAGGAGCGCTGCAGATCACCCAGCAGAAGTGGAGCTTGCTTTTGAATTGTACTATTTAGTGCACCATTTTTGTATTTGAAAAAACTGAGCACCAGGAAATAGAAAAAAGTTGTAGTTCAGGACTTAACTTCTAAATATATTCTCAAATAGATCAAAGCCCCAACCCCCAGCTGGGGTTGTTTAGCCTAGAGAAGAGGAGGCTGAGGGGAGACCTCATCTCTGTCTGCAACTGCGTGAAAGGAGGTTGTGGTGGGAAATTGCTGCAAATTGTGCCAGGGGAGGTTTAGACTGGACATCAGGAAAACTTTCTTCACTGAAAGGGCTGTCAGGCACTGGCACAGCTGCCCAGGGAGGTGGTTGAGTCGCCATCCCTGGAGATATTTAAAAGGCAGGTAGATGAGTTTCTTGGGGACATGGTTTAGTAAGGGGACAGGTACAGTTTGACTTGATGGTCTCGGAGGTCTTTTTCCAGCCAGATGATTAGTTTCTGAAATCAAAAGCAGCAGATTTATTGAGATGAAGATGCCTTTAATCAGTAAAGCACCATTTATGCTTGTTTCACATTCATAACTGAGCTTAGCCAGAGTTGGCCTGGTGTCCTCCTGGTTACTGTCATCTGGAATATTGTGCAGTTTCAAACTTTACATTTTTTTATTTGCAGTGTTCCAGTACTTCCTCTCTTGGCACCTCAATACATATTTTGTCACATTTCCTCATCTTGCATGTCTTTCAGACTCCTCCAAGTGTAAGGAAATAAGCAAGAGGTTACAGCTGATTTGTCTTTCTTTGCTGTTCTGCATTATTAGACTTGTATCAAGCCAAAAATTATACTTATGTTTAGCTAGCTAATCAGCTACATAATTAAATGACAGTAGAGCAGCTCTTCAGTGTCGTTCTCTCCCAGGATTTCATCTTAGCTTGCTGCCACTGTAAAATGTCATCTTTTTCCTTGACTTCCCACCTATGGCCTGGGTCTCACTCCTCTCTTCACTCCTTGTTCTCTAGTGGCAATGAATTAGTAGCTTTATTTTTGGCCACACATCTGTTTTTAAGCTGCTGCATGTAAGATGTGGAGTTTTTTAAGCACTGTGGTCTTTTTTTTCTATCCTCTTTTAAATGTAAGTGTAGTGCTAATACAAACTGAAGGTAATCTGCTTATAGAGTAGTCTCTATCTACTTAAATTGAGTGGATGCTTCTTTTGTATATTTAAAAGAAAAATTTAAATTATAGACTTATACTGTGCAAAATAATTTGGTTTTATTTCAAAAGTTCAAATTTTTTTGTTCTGCTTCTTGTTGCTGTAATATTCAACATAGTTTCATTTACTGTTGCTTCAAGATGCAACAGGCAAAGTCTGACTTTCCGCTTTCCTTCAGCCTCTTACTCTTTCTCTTCTTCCAGCAGAAGTGTTCTTGCACAGATAGGAAGAAACATAAGAAACATGCATGCACTGAGAATGCGGAAATTAACTCTATGCAGCTGTTCAGTTCATTAGCCTTTCTAATTCCTTATGGAATTAAATTACTGGTGGGATGAAGGGGATGGAAGGTTCACCACAGTGGGATTCTTGGATGCAGTGCTGATCAAAGTTCACTTAAAGCTGGCATGGAACTGGTGACTGCTAAATTCTACATATTTTTGAAACAGAAAAGATCGTTACCCTGCTTAGTCATAGTACTACACCAACATAATTTTGTGAGTAATTGGATAGTAAAACAGACTGGTTTAGTTTTATGTAACTTTTCCTGATAGGGCCTTGTGTTATATTAAAACATTTTTTTTTTCAGCAGATGCTTAACCAGATATTTGATGTGTTGGGTTTCTCTTGTCTTTACACATTCTCTTCAAAGGTTACTTTTAGTTTTGGCAACCTGGCTTCTGACATAATATAGATAAGATGATGATAATTATTCTGTTTTTATGTAGCTCCCAACTAAATCTTTTACATGTACAGTGACTTGATTTGGAAAAATAATCCATAAATTTAGATTTGAGACTTCTGCCCCAAAACCATCTCTTTCAGTTCCATAGTCTTAACTGTCCAATAGTCTGTGTGCATATTGGAGTTTGAGTCACTGTGCCAGAATGTAGCACACGCTGGAACGCCAAACACCCTGCCTTTAGACCATATCTACCATTTATCTAGATCCCATGACAGATTGTGCAGAACTTTAGCTTATGGCTTTGAAACAGAAGTAAAATTTCTGATTCTTAGAGGGTAAGAGTACTAACTTTTAAATGTGAAATAATAGAGCACAACTAAAAGCATCCAGGCATGACAGCTCTCTGATGAGGATTGCTAAGCTTAATTAGAGATTTTCTAAGTTGAATAATCAAGTAACTTAAACATGTAAATATATGCATAATTTAATTGTGCATATAAAATAGGTAAAGGGGGCAAAAAGACTTTGAAGAATAATGAAGGTGTGTATCTTACATCCTTTTCTCTTATCCTGAGTGATGCTGAATAGGTTGATGCTGAATGGTTTGACTAGTGTGTAGTGATGCATTCTGTTTCCAGCTATTACTGTAATCTGACTCATGGTATCTGTAAGAGACCTGCAGATAGCTGGGAATAACATGTACCTTGTGCTAAGCAACTCCAGCCTTTGGTGCAAGTGATAACAGTAGTTCAGTCTGCTTTACTGCATTAGTTTATTACCCTATATCATTAAACTTAAGCATGAACTCTTCTTCACTGCCATTGATTCTGTATTATTCTTTATTATATCATGTTAAATAAGATGCTCATATTGCATTTTGTATTAATCAAATTATTTCTTTTATGAAGTGAACAAAATGTTCAGTAAGACTGAAAGAAGAGATGAATCTTCAGAGAACTTCAAGCTGTAGACTGACGTGTAGGCAGTGCTGTAGTTGCACATTACTATTATTAAAACAATAGGGGAACTATGCTTACTCTGGAGAAGTTTTGGCAGTATTTAGAGCTAGGAACAGGATTTAGAAGAGGGTTGGTTTCTTTTAAATACAGGAATTAGTTTTCATGGACATGATTTTAGGATGAAAATTCTTGTTGCCACTAAGGTGGAATCTGCTGTAGAGCTGCCATCATTGTCTGCAGGTGAAGTGGAATCTTTCAGTAATGGCAACAGAAGTCAGAGTTGTAATAATGTCACAGTTTTGCAGTGTGATTGTTGTCAAGCTATTGTTTTAATATTTTACTCACCTAATAAGTGAATAATTACTCGGGGAAGACATGACTACCTGTTTTCCCATTGGTGGGAAAAATACTGTCTGCTGTTCATGTTGGACATTTGAGTTGTTTGCCAGGCATAGCTTTGCATTTGAAAGTATTTGTCTCCTCAATCCGTGTGCAGAAGTAACTTGAAAGAAGTATCCATTTTCTAAAGTGATTAGGTTCAGCGTTTTGTGCAGCAATTTGAAAATCGACTTAGGTGGGTTTTGAAATTTCTGCCCAGAACAGAAGTTCGTGGGTGGATGGATGGGCAATTTGGTCTAAAATAAGTCTGTTGCACGATGGGCAGAATTTATGAATGCTAGTGTCTTGTCAGTAGTGTCCTGTTTCCCTCTCCTTTCCTCCATCTCTGTCCAGCCAGGGAAGTAACAGCAGGTCAATGTCAAAAAGATATTTGTACTGGGCAAGAAGCAGTATGTCTGGTGTTATCTCTAGAGCTGTGGTTATGCACGTTTGCCAGCCAGCTGCTCCCAAAAGGGCATGTTAAAAGCTCAGCAGTGCCTGAACCTCTCAATGGAGAGAGGACAGATGAATGACTAATTTATACTTCTTTCCTCATCTTAGATACTTAAGTTAGTAAAATATGAATGACAGTGATTATTTCTGAGTTTCTAGACTTCTCTTGACTATTTTTTTTGAATTTATCATTGGATACAGAAGTTACTGGAGAAGACAGAATGTAGAATAACCCGCTCTGTATGGTCACTTGGGAAATCAGGTTTAGGATATTGATTTTTAGGTTACGGACTGTGTAGAACTGTGCATCATTGACAGCTGGTAGGAGCAGATCTGCAAAGGAGGGTGTTGCAAAGTCTCCCAGAGTCTGGGCTGGGGATCGTGCTCCTCAGACTCCTGCCCTTTTCCACTGTTGTCTTCTACTGACAGGGGAAACAGTGGTTTGTTGTTTTTTTTTTACATGCTTGTTATTATGATTTCTGGGTGGTTTTCTTGTAGCCTTCCTTTACAGTGATCTTTTCACCTACTATGCTCAAAGCCCTTAGAATATTTAAAGATGGCTCAGGATGTTATAAATCTTAACAAGAACATTGAGATGTTCATCCTGACTTAAGTGACTGACAGAATTAGGAAATTGGAGGGAGAGGAGAAGTGGAAGTTAGAATTTAAGTCTCCAAGAGTTGCATATAAGCAATGCGATTCCCTGTGTTTTGATCTGCTGTGTGAAGAGAGTCTGAAGGCGGTATTACTGAGATAATAACTCAGGCTATGAAACTTGGAAAATATCACAGCTTTAAGCTCAGCGCTGTGGAGGGATGACTCTTGGAACTCATCTTGAACATCCATATATTGGTTTATTATGTACTATGTGTATATTAGATTGAATTTATACTTACAATGCATGTGTGTATATATGCATATTGTTCAATGTTCTCTTTACCTGCTTTTTTTTCAGACCTTTAATTGCTTATATTTTGATGGCATGAGACACCTTCCATTTGCTTTCATCTTAAAGTGGTTTTTATAATACGATGTTTCAGAGACTGACAAATGTGAAGGCACATCCTTTGTTTCTGGGTGTGGAAACTGCTAGAACTAGAACTGCCAACCGAAGATAGCGCATTGGATTTTAGTGCTTTTCTCCTATCCCTGAAAAGGAAAGCTGGTCTGTTATCACAAAGTGTGGTTATTGGTTTAAGAGTTAGTGCTGTGAGATGTGTGAAAGTGATTTTTTTTTTATTTTTTTTTTTTTTATGGCTTGTGTTAGCTGAGGCTTTTGAGCACATAAGAAGATTGCAGGGGTAATTACAGGGATGCTTGGACCGTGAGGGTCTCAAGGAAGCTTTTAATGGATACTTTGGTGACTTAGCTGCCTGTGAAGATGGCTGTACTCTGCCTTTGTGAATGCTTGTGCTAGTATACCTCTTTCTTTGTATGTTTTTTGTTTCTTTATTAAGCAGGTTGTGGTTTGACTGAAATCTATACTAGATCTGGCTATATATTTTCTTGGGTGGGAGCAGTACTGGTTGCATCTCTTAGCTGAGTTTGGTACTGTTTCAGCCTTTTTTTGTGTCATTCATTTGGGGAGATAGTAAGCAAAACCACCTGCAGGTTAAATGATTCAGTGATCTGATGGGCCAAAATAGAAAATGCTACTGGAAATAATCCATGTTACCTTTGAATCTGTAGGAAGCTTACATGGCCATATGCTTTTAGCTTTTTCTAAATTCTAGTTAATAAAGAATGAATGTGTGTATGTGTGTAAATGAATAAAAACCAAGAACATCTCCAGTAGAAGTGACGCCAGGTATTTAACTTTGCAGGGAAGCAGAATAAGGAGATAGAGGAACAAACTTCGGGGTCTAATTTCAGTAATTTAAAATAGATTTAATTTAAAAAATCATGACTGAGGCAAAACTACTACGAGCATTTACTGTAATTCTTGTGAAGCAGGATGTCGTGGAGCAGGTGTTGCCAAGGCCTGGGGTCTGAAACCGTGCTAGGAGCTTGTACTTGGTGCCACAAAACAGCAAGGAAAAGCAAATTATTTTTCACGTACTGTAACTACAAACATCACCAAGAGTTCCCACTTTAACTATTCTGCCTGTCAGGTGGAAATGTATACTAGAGGAGGCCAACCACACTTTTTTGATCCTAGAATGGCAGTGTTATAACAGCTCTGTCTCTAAGGGCAAGGCACATGTATATTTTCTTTTAGTTTTACTTCCATGTAAAGAGCATCCTCTCTTGCTTCTCTAGTTGAGACTGAAGGCACCAGAGCCTTGCTCTTACAGCGCAGAAGTGTAACCGTCCGTACCCATCTCTCTTCTGAACTTTTTCAGGTGGAAATGTCTTGTAGTGTAAGTTTTGGGAAATTTTTTCAGTCAAGAGTGCAGTATACACTCAGTTTTCTCTCAAGCAATTGGTGTCAGCAGTGATAGGAATTTAAAGCATTCCATAGCAGCAGAAACTGTCCTACTTTGCTCTTGATCTCAGTTAGCAAGAAAACACTGGTTGATAAAAATACGTGTAGTTTTGGAGGTCCAAGTAGGTCATGAAGTGCAGCTGAGGATAACAACAGCCTAGGTTGCTAAAGAAACTTCTTTGCTAGCTGTAGGAGTCCAAAGCAGCTCAGAATGTTTTTCATTGCTTGGGTTTTATCCTTGATGTAGGTATTGTGGGAAGCAGCAGGGCATGGAAAGAGAGGGTGAAAGAGCCTCGTAAAGTAAATAGCGGTGTGTGTCTGTGATGGAGATGATTTCCTTGACAGTGCAATTGTACAGGTTTGTACTTGCAGTGCTTTTAAAACATTTGTGGTTGTAACTAAGAAACTGGTTGTAACGTCTTTCTCCATTCTCATGCTAGCAGGAAGATGCAGAAACAGTTTTTGGGGAGCTGAACTTTGGCTATGTTTTGCTTACAGGTGGAAATACTGCGCTGTTCATTTGAGGCTTTCAGAATGTTTGACTCCAGTTGTAATCAAGGACTGAACAGTCTGGCCTTTGAAAGGGAATGGGCAATGCTGCAAGGCAAGAGAAAGAATTTGGAGGCTTGCCTCACTTGAGAAAGGTTCCTGACATCATAGTTAAACAAGTTGTGCTTCTATAATGAGTTCTGTGGTTGTTTAGAGATACTATAAATAACACATTGACCACAGAGGATGCAGAGCTGGTGGTGAAGTCATGCACATACTGCTTTCAAACACTGGTCCCTTTTATTGGCAGGTCCTCAGTGGTGTATGGTTGTTTCTATACGCTTCTGTTGGTTTTAGAGAGAGTAGTATGCACTTTGCTTACTACTCATTGACAACTAATTAGGGAATTCCATATAATCCCTTCTCAACATTCCTTGAAGTGTGTTACTTGACTTATTCCTTGGCAATCTCATGTTTATGGTGACAATTTATTATATATATATATATATATATAAACAGTTTTATTTTAACAGATCCTGGAGAAATTCCTTTCTCGAGTAGCATGAAAGTTTGGATGTTCATAAACAGAGTTTATTGGTTTATTTTCTCTAAAACAACTTTGCAGTATATGAGAAACTGCACAGAAGATTTAGCCTTGCAACTTTTTTTAAAACATATGTGACATTGATTTCCCTCTATGGTGTGTCTGAACAGTCTGGATCAGAGGAAATAGGTCTGAAAGAATTCTCAAAGCAAGAAACAGTTGTAATTATCATTCCTGATGAGGCTGTTTAAACTGTTCTTGAAGACCTCCAGTGATGGAGACTCCCGGACCATCTGAAGCAATCCTTTCCAGTATAGAGCAACATCCAGCTTTATAAAATTCATCCTCATGGCTACTAGAACTGCTGAGCAGTCTAGTATAAATGTGGAAAAGAGATTATTTCTCCTTGTTGTAACTTTAAGTGTGCTTAAAAACAATTGGAATGTTTTGTTATGTACGTTCCCTCCTCCATGTAGCTACTTCTCTTTTAAGATTATTAATCCCAACTTTATCTTAATTGTTTTCTCATTAGAGAACCTCTGTCCATTCTTGTATTCTTCTTTGAATTCTGTAGAATGAGAACTTCTTTTTCTTTAAGTACAGCATCCAAAACCGGACACAGTCATGCTTAAGAGAGACAGCAAACGGCACCTGCAGAACCCTGTGTAGTTACCTGGGTGAGAAGCACTCAAAGTGCTTCACACAGGACTGCACTGGAGGGAGTGAGCTCAGTTGTGCCACCATTCTGGGTGCCATTTAATGTTGGCCCTGCAGGACAAAGTCTGTTTAGAAAAGGAAGTCTGAACTACTCCAGAGGTTGAACCGGGCTCAGAACATTGTAAATGGGAGTGTTCAAATATAGTGCATTTGAAAGCAAAGCTCAAACTCTCATGGTCCCAGTGTGCTTTCTCTTAATTTTAATTAACTGGTTCTCTTCATACCACACACCTTCTAGGATGAGACTAATATTAATTACTAGACCAAATTCTCTGTGTAGGCAGTTATTTTCTGTGCATTATATGCATGCTGTCCCAGGTTAGAATAACAGCACTTTACAGATGTTTGAATACCTGTGTAAGGTTAAAAGCAAAAGATAATCAAGCTCATGTATTCCAGAATCATCTCTTCTTTAGGCCTTTTTAAGCCTTTATTTAACAGATTTTGAGATAGTTGCTTACAATTTTTTTATTTGAGGTGTCTCATCTAGGTACTTCTACTTTGGCTTCCAAGGTGTGGGCATATGGTTACTATGAATAACGTTATTTCCCGGCATTAGGATTTTAGGAGAAGAAGGTATCAGCTGTCAACCAGGATCTTTAATTCAGCTCTTCCACCTAAGAAAGGGAAAGAATCCCAACAACATACAGGGAACTGGGATTGGCTCTTATGAGTACCTCTGGTTATACCTTATGTGCTCTCCTGTAACAGCCTCTTTCCTTCAAGCCAGAAGTGGATTTTCCAGCTCTGTAAGAGGCATTGCAAATATTCCATGTCAACTAATTGATAATTTAATAGAGAAGGTTAATGTGTTTCTTTTCCCTTTCTTTTGAACCTGTTTGTTTCACTGCAGATGGAATTTTTCTGAACAGTAATCTTCTTAGCGCTGACACACTATGGAAATTATCATATCAGTGTTATTTCTTTATCCAATGATATTGCTTATTTCGGCATTATCTGGAATAAAAGTCAAAAGTAGTTATTAACATGTGCAGTAATTTTCACTTATTGTTTGGAGACATTGTGATGTACATTAGCTGATTTTTTTTTTAAATCAACTGAAGCTGCTTACAGTTATTTGAAATTGTACTGAGCATGCAATAAAGGAGAACAGTTTTGAGTATTTGATCAGAAAGGAGTTTGCATTTATATGCAAATAAAAAATGTGCATTAGCCTTGCCTCTACTTACCATGTGTTTTATTCTTGGAACTTGGGTCATGATTCCCAATAAAACTGAATTCTTGCTTACCCACAGCGTTTTACCTCATTACAGATGTGACTGAATTACTTTCTTCCTCTTAGAATGTTTTGGGAAGGGATAGGAGATGCTTCAGATGTCTGGAACCTGGTAGAGAATATCGACAGCCTCATTGACACTACTGAGATTCAGTTTTGATGCAGTGATATTTTTCAAGTAGGAAAGTTAAAGCTATTCAAGACATCAACCCCCAACTTCTAAACTCAATGTATAATCCAGTGGATAGCTGCTGCAGCTTCTGCATGTAGTGTACTGTCTTGAGGTGCGCTACGTATGAAAGGAACTCAGTGCTTCATCAGCTTCGATGTTATGACTTTTTTTTGAAGTAGATAGGTGGAAGCTATTGAAAACATCATAAACTTAAAGTCCAACTTCTTAAGTTCAGTATCTAAGGGGGATCTGTTTCAGCTTCCAGAAATATTGTATACTGTCCTGAAGAATCCCGCATAAGCAAGGCACTCATCACTGCTTTACTGGGTTAAACTTGTAGGTTGTCCCAAAATGTAGATCAGATCAAATACAAAATTCAAATTAAAGAGAAGCCTGTCATAAGACCAGCGTTTGCTGTTCTTGGATATTATTTGTTTACTGCCTTTGTCTTAGAGCAGCACAAGTGCATCTCAACTTGTTGCTTTCTCCAGTGTACATGGACATCAGCATGATTTTAACCAGATGTGAGACTCACCTGAGAAGTTTCTAATCCTAATGCAAGCTTTTTTCAGTGGAGAGTACCTTTAAGAGTGCTGTTTGTGGTAGTTGTGTGTATATAGGTCTGTGTTTAATCAGTATGTGCTGCAATTTATAACCCCTTCTCTGGCTCCTGTGTCTGTAGCTTTACTGAACAGTCATGGAAGTAGCTTGGAATCTTATGCAACCTTACACAGTAGAGCCTGTGGGGAAGTGAGCGGATAACCCAGGAAGCTTAAGGACCAGGAATGCTCCCAGTAAGGACTTAGAAGGACCATCTCTTTGGTGTTCATTCATTTCAGCAGCAGTTCACAGCCAGGCTAACATGCTGCAGTACTATGGGATCTGTTTGTAAAGGGGACAGTCACGTTGATGAGTGTGCAGTGGTTAGTACTGAAGGTGACAGAGTTTGGCTGTTGTTACCTGCATGCACACGATGCCTTGCCCATCTCTTTTCCCTCTTTATTTTCTTTCATTGCGCTAATAAATGTCAGTTATAACAGAAATGTGTCTCCAAGGCTAGTGTGGCTGTGCTGTGGCTGTTCAGTTTCTTTAATGCACAGTTGTTCTGAAACATGTTTCAGGTGCTCGCCGCTCTTGCCTTGGAAAAGTGCGTTAACTGCTCTGTTTTCCAACAAGTTGTTTCTGGTTTTCATTTTCCTCCTATTTGTTAAGTTTTGATAAGTTAAGTTCCTTGCCTCTCCTTTTTATTGTTGGCTTGTAATATACAAAGTCCAACACACACACAAAAAAGAGACTGTGCCTGTAACTGTATTTAACAAATAAAGAATATCAACTACAATCACCTTCAAAACAATTCCCTTCTGAGTTGGCACACAGCTGTCTACAATGCTGCCAGCATTCAAAGCAATTATGCAGATCATTTTCTGAAAGGCTGTTGAGGTTCTTGGTAGTTTTTGCTTTCACATCTTCTACTGACAAAAAAATGGGTTCCTTTTAGCACCAACTTTATCTTTGGGAAGAGGGAACCAGGTTGGAGGTACTCAAGCACAGTGTTGTGGCTGAAAACTGCTTCACAGGCAAAGCACTGTGGGCTGGCGTGTTGTCTTGATGGTAACTTTCTGTTCACTCTTGCACACGGGCATTTTCCGTCCAAGGGTAAGAAAACATCTATATTTGAACACGTGTCCGCTTGTACTGGGTGAAGCAATGGAGTTGAGGCTTGTCTCACTGTGACAGGTGATGTTCTATAACCACCCACTCTTGGTTCCTGATCTGTAGGGTTAGTCTTGGATTTTTTGCTGATCTTGTATTTCCCAGTGTGCTAATTAGGAGATGTTACTTTGTAATATTCCTGTAAAAAATGCTGTGAGCAGCCAGTCCAATACAGCAGGACTGTGTAATGCTTTTACCTCCCATGTATTTCTATGTCCTTTATAGTTGTTTTGTTACCTTTCTATTTCTCCTATATATATTTCTAGTGAGAATACTTTCCTTAGATTCTTTTTCTGGCTTATCTGTAAATTCATTGTTTCCTACAGTAGATCCTTTTCTGACACACTTCTGCTAGTCTTGTTAACATGTTATTTACTCATTGTTTTGTTTCTGTTGTTAACAGAGGCTATGAAGTTTCTAGGGCCATGCAGAAACTGCAGTTCTTATTAGAGGATGGTCTTCGTACCAGGACTTGGGGACTTCAGTGTCCATAGCTACTTTCTTTTAAGTTTGGAGTGCCATATGCATCTTTAGCAACTAACAATACTGAGAAACAGAAGACTCACACCTTAATATCTTGAGTGTTACTCTATGGCAAATAACATGGTCTCACAGCACCAACTTCAGCTCTGGCAGAAGGTGATGCAGCTTTGCTAGAGCTGGTAGAGTTGAACTCATTTGTATTAGTCATGAATTTGGCCCCAGGTCTGAAAGTTTATGTGGCAGTAGCTCAGGATAACCTGTTTCCAGTAGAGGGCTCTGAGAGCAGTGATTAGGCCTGTTGTATTGCATTAAAGACATGGAAGAAAAGGTTTTGGGCAGGTTTCATTTCTCTTAAGATGCCAGCAACTGTGATTTCTTTACTTGTCATGTTTTGAGGATGTTGTTAAAGAGAAAAAGACCAGAATTAATTGCTAAACCTTGACATACTTGCACAAGGAAACACATTTTTTGATATCATAATTATTCTTAAAACTAGCGCAGTTACAGAATCTCTAGGAAGGATTTTTGCATTGAATTTTCATATGTTTTGCAGAGGATGCCTCAACCTGACAGCTGAGGGAAAGAAGCAGAAAAGAAGGTGGATCATTGTTGGTTTTTTTTGGTTTGGTTATTTCTTTGTTGTCGTTTGGTTGGTTGGTTTTTATTATTTGAAATAATGTTCGTGTTGCCTACTTTCTTCTTCTCTAGTAATTTTACCAAGAAAATGTCTTCTGGAATTCTGTGGGTATAAATTGTGGCACAAGTTTGGTCTTTGCTATCACACAGTGACTCTGTTTATTACATGTTTTTTTGTGAGATTTCTCTTTTTCCAAGTGTCAAGGCCGATAATACTTGCACATTGTAAAGAAAAACTTTAGGTAACTTATTTCAGACCTCTGCTTACAGTGAGTGCTTCCTGAACTTCTATTCCATCTCTTTGTATGTCCCTCTTCCTTTCATGTTTTCAGCTCTTGGCGAGTTCTTAGTTTTAACCATGAAGACTGGGGTAGCTGGGACTGTTCTGCTCTCATTCCCAGCTTTTCTGTGAAATTTCCCATTTTCTGTGAAAATGCATTGACAGATTCTCTCTCCTCTGACTTGATTTGCCTAGTGATACATGCTGTGAGTACCACTAAATGCCTTCATATCCGACTGTGCAAGAGCTTTTCAGTATCATTTGCTTATGCATATACAGCTGTTTGAAAAATTAAGCACGTACAGGCATATCGTTATGATCTGGCCTTGGAGTAATGAAGTTGCTGTTTTGTAAGTTCAACACAGAGCGATGGTATGATGTGGGTTGAAAATTTGTAATCTTTTCAGTTATTTTGTCACACTTAGTGTAACAAAAGTCTGGTAAATTAACTTCTCAAAGGAGCTGCTTTTAGGTGGTGCAGGTTGGGACTCCCATTTACTCCCAACAAGCCTGATGACCTTAAGCCTGACAGCTCAAAGCTCAGTCAAGAGTATTTTTCCTTTGTCAGCATGGCACAGTTAAGGATATGTGTCAATGAAGAGAGTCCCTGTGGATTACTGGGTTACTAGGATACAGCGTGGGCTCTGTTTTAATTAGGCAGTTACTCGTCTTCAGGCTTTCTGTCCTCTCGTTGCTTCTAGAGATTTTGTAGCACTAACACAATTTAAGAAATAAAAATTATTTTATTGTAAGGATGTATTTTTTACTAAAAGTACTTGAATGCATTGAGTGGAAAATTCTACTCACTGATATGTCATCTGCACAAAAGAGAGGCTGATATAAATTTAATTGGTCTTTTCGAAAGCTTCCAGGATCTGCATTTTGGAGAACACTGCACTGTTGAGTATAAACAGAAAGCTTCTCAGTAGTCATTTGGTTGGATGAAAACTGACACTAGCTCTTCAGAGGCTAAAAATCAAGTTGCTGTGCAGAGACCAATTAAAAAAGAGAATGGGAGGAGGAAAACTTTCCCTTTTAAAAAAATTCATTTTAAAAAAAATTATTTTCACGATAAGCAAATCTGATGAGAGTTTTTCTTAGAATTAACATTTGTAAAGTAAATTCACGTTTGTGTGTACTTTATCTCTGACATATGGCTTTCTGCATGATGTCATGTACAGTTAAATGCCAAAAAAGCATGAATGCTCCCAGCCAAAGCTACACTTTGAGCTATGATTTGATTTGCAGTTTTCTGTGCATGTGTGTGTGCCTGGCCAGCCAGCTGGTCACGTTAGTGCACTGTGCTCTGCATGAAGCTGTTGCTTTCTTCAGCTGTGGGTGATTGTCTGTAGGAAGAGGTAATGGCCATAGGAGGCTTCTGTATCAGAGGGAAGCATCAACCATTCTTCCCCCTGAGATGTGCAAAACAGTCAGAATTGTCATGACCAATTTGCCTTCTCACCTTTGCACTCTTCTATCTCTGTTCAGAGGAGTCCTAGAGATGGACCATCAGCTTGAGATAGGGCTTTGTGCAGTTCCACAAGTGAAGATTACTGTATCATTTGGGTTTGCAGGTGCAGTAAAGGCATAACAAACTGTTCTGTGCATGGCTTGTTGTCCCAGCCCACTTGTTAGGAAAGTTCTGGTTTTTCAAAGGTAATAATACTGTTTGGGAGGTGGATCTCACTGTGGGCTTATGTTTATGGAGTGGGTAGTGGAGTTGTTACTGCCTGATCTGTTGGTGTGCTGTTATCTTTTGTGTTACAGAAAGCTTCAGTTGGGTTGCAGTGTTTTTCCTCTCCTCAGTGCAGAACAGAATGTATTAAAGTGGGATTAGATAAAGAGAGGCTGTGTTTTTTTCTTTTAATCTACCATTTTTCATAAACTACTACAGCATCCTGTTCTGCCTCGGCAGTGGGTATGTTAGGAAGATTCGTGGATTAGAACATGGATTCCAAGTTTTCTGATGAGGGACTCCATTGGCCATGCAGTGGAAGTTGGGGTCACAGGCTGCCTACACCCTTTTAACATGATGGTTACCAGCAAAAGTGTCCTAAATGAAGTTTTGAGGGTTTTTTTTCAGTCTTGGATGAGGAAGAAAACTTACGTTTTAATGCCTGGTATTATAGGTTTGTTGGTATAGGTTTTCAAATACAATACTTGATGAAGAGTGTCATGATGTATTTTTTGATTCAGGTATTCAATCCAGTTACACTGCTTTTTACTGAACCCCATTCTCTAAAACGTCTTCATCAACTCTGCTGGCAAGCAAGCAAGGGTTCCTCTCTACTCCTTGCCTTTGTGTTTTGGTGCATCTTTTCTCCTGATGCAGAGGTGGAAACTTGTGCTCATTTGCTGTGCAGGACGGAGAGTTTCTTGTATACTTGCACCTGGGCAGCAGCTGAGCCACATCTGTTTGCATGTGGATGAAGAATTACTTCAAGATGTTCCTGTTCTTTCTTGGCTATATATTGAAACCTGAAGTGTGTAAAAGTGTACATGCATGTGCATAGGCACTCACATTGCATGCTTCCTATTATTTTTGTCTTAATACAACTTTTCCTATTTGTTATGAAATTTCATATGTTCAACTGCAGTGCAAAAGAGTGCTGAGACTGCATAAATTTTTTATTTCTTTACTTTCTCTTTTAGCCTTTCAGATGATACAAGCAGCTCAATTAAAGTTCGCAAGTGTGTATGGTGAATGATGAGAGATATTCTTGATCTTTTACAAGAAGAAAATGAACATCTTTGAGAAGCAGCTGTTAAGACTCTAGATGATTTGTATCCCTTGCACTCCTGAGGGAGCTTTGGGCATGGGTACAGGACATGCTCTGGGGAATAAAACCTTCCAAAAGCTGCTCAGAGCCCCACAGAGGAACTGGGCGCTGGAGGTTGGGAAGGGAGGAACAGTGTGGGCTTCCATCCCCTCCTCTCTCTGGCTTTTGTGTGCCAGGGGTGATTACTGTCACTGTTCAATCCATGCTTAATGCCTCCCAGAGAAGAAAGCAGACGGCTTTTCAGCTGCAAATGCTTCTGTGACTGGTATTTTCCTACAAGACAGACACCTAAGAAATTTAGTTAGAGGCTTACACAAGAGAACTGTGTAGATTATTTGCAGTGACCTAATGCGTATGAGCTCTTTTTGACAGAAGCTGAACTAAGTGCTGTTAAATAAATTAGAAAGTTAAGTGTTAAATTCTATGAGGAAGAGTTACAATTCTTTTTTTCAGATATGTCTTCAACTGTGTTTCTCTCTACCCTTGAAGGAGTGTCTCCTCCTATGCTATGTTCAGTTATTTCAATTTCTTACTTTCCATTTCTCAAATAAAAAGTTAAACTAAAAAAATGTTAGAAACCTCTCTTAAACGTGAAGTGTGGCTCTAGTGCACAGTCAGGGAGCTGTTTCAAGTGGTGAATATTCCTCGCGAGTTCATAGCTTTAATTTCGATAATTGGGAACTGTTATCCAGTTAGTTAATAGGCATTCTCTCATATTACTTGGAATGTATGTGGCAGTGGTTGCCTCTCTACCAAAAATGCTTCTGTTTGAAACAATGGGCATTAATAAAAGAGCAATTTTTCTCCTTGCCTAAAAAAAAAAGGTACAAAAATTTAAATTTTTAGCTCATTGTATTAGTACACAGGAGATATTTTCTTTTTCTTGCTGTATGTTTTGAACTAGTTTGCAGCTAGTCTGCTGGCCCCTTCTGATGTTAGTGAACTTTATTAGCTCTTACTTAGTTTCTCAAAAATAGAACTAGTAATATTTACTCTATTATTTGTCAGGTTTAATTTTATCACAAGTAAAGACTTTTCTGTGGTATTTATTGTTCTCGTGTTTGTACTTACCTATAACTTAGCATCTTTATAATACAGGAAATTGCCTACATTTTAGTACATTTAACATTGATAGTTGTGTTAGTGTACATTTGCCAGATTTTAATATCACAGTGCAACTTTTTGAAGTCACGTGAGAGATCAGCGGCAGAGGTGAAATTACACCTTGGATCTTGCATTTACAAATATCTGAAAGGATACTTATTATAAATAAATGAAATATGAATATATGCAAGCATATGAATATAAGCATATATTATTTTGAAATACATCTGAAAAGCCATCCTTTTTACTTTCTTATAGAGTATAGAACAGACGTTATTTTTCAGCACTGCAGCTACAGGAAAGACAAGAACTACGTCCCTGTACTTGTTTTCTGGGAAAAAGACTAGTCTAGTTCCCAGTTTGTGAACCCACATAGTGTTCTGGCACGCCAGCATGGTATATTTCTGTCAACAAAGAAGTCTATAGACTGCAGCAGTGCTTTGCTGTAGTTACAGGGAAGTGCTGTGCCAGTGTTATTTGCACAAGTCTGCACCAGCGTTAACAGTGCATGGCCAGGCTTCTGTAAATACAGATTTGGCAGTTGAAGGGGTCACTGTTCTGTGACAAGTTTCATTACTTGTGAGTGTCTTTCAGGCTGTTACAATTTTGTGAGGCAGCAGAAACAGCAGAGAGTTCATCACCCCAAGCTCATCAGCACATTCCATATGCAGTCTCTCCTCCTATCCTTGTCTAAGCTGAGGCATTGTACTCATGCCATCTGTGCCTCCTGTAACCCCCACGAGTGCTCTCTTTCCACCCTTTTGCTGTAGCTTGGGATCACAGCTTTGCTTCCTAAGCTATCTATTCTTTTTCATAATGCTGTCAGCTTGGTGAAGTTTGGCTTGTCTGATTGTCATCCTGTCGCTGTTGCCCATCTCAATGGCGCTACAGTTGCTGGATGGTGAAACCGTCGCCCAACAACAGCAGCTGTGCAAACAAACAAGTCAGCACTGATATTCATCAACAGCTTTGTGCAGTCATGGCATTGAGATACACCAGAACATGTGCAATCTGTCTGCTTTTCTTTGTCCCACGGTATAGCCAGATCGGCTGCTCTGCGCTGATGAGTGTGTGATTGTCATGCCGTGGTGTGCCGTTACCTCCTTCCCTTTTCCTTTGCTTTTCCTTCCATTTTGTGGGCTGTCTGACTGTTCCTGGACACATCTGCCGCGTGTCCCATCTGCTCTCCATGAGAGACGTGCACAGGTCTGATAAACAGTATTCAAGAGATGACAGAAAATAATTTGTATTATTAATGGCTTGTCACTGATGCTCCCTACTTCTAAAATGCTAAGCAAAGCAAATAGCATAGAACATTGGCTTGTGGTGAGGAATTGCTTTATGATTGTATATGCACAAGTGAAATTTTCCCACTTATCTCGGGTAACAGTGCCTTTCTTATGGCTTGTAACTTTGTCAAGGTGTGGTGTGTTTTCCTTTAAAGAATGTAACATCTTTTTCAGAAGTTGTGTTCTTTCTTTCCTGGCATCAGTGGCAAGATTCTTTACATTAAGAGGTACATGTGTATGATAAAGTTGTTTGTTACTTGTTAGTCTTTCAAGGAAAAAAATATTAGCAGACTGTCAAGAAAAAGCTAATTCTAAAGTCATAATGAATTTGGAGCCAAGACTGCCATTGCCTCTTATGCATGTCTATTGGACGGGTTGTGGTGGTGCAAGTATCTTTCCAGAAAATCCTTCTGTGGCATGTAGTCACTTCCAGCAGGATCTTGCTTTGTGACAGCTTCCCTATCAAGTTAAACAAAGATAAAGGGAGCTCTCTATGGGTGAAGAAAGATGATGGTATGCAGCATAGCTGTTGTATAGGAAGTGAAACTGTTTTGTTGTGGGATCACCTCTAGCTTTGGGTCAAAGTTTTGTGGAGAAATGTGATCAAAAGTGGTTACTAATTAGCATGTATTCACCTTTGCTGGTTATTAACTGTCACATGTAACAAATCCACATTTTATCATGTTTACTGTGTTGAAGCTAACACAGCTGTCTTACGTTACTGCCACAGGGACTTAGAAAGCAAAGCCGTGATGAACAAGAACAACTTTATCTGTTAGCATGTTTGCCTGAAGTTTGAAATTTCACTGTGACCAAGTGGCAGTGTGACCAAGGTGGACAGGATTTTACAGGGCTGGCTAAAAGAAATTGTGCATGTGTATAGGGAGAAAACTGATTAATTTTGGCAGTGTTTGTTTCATAGCTTTGCAAGTCTCTTCCTTTAGTAATTCTTCGCTTACTCAAAGGGTCAGGAAGAGAAAGATAAAGGCTGGGAGTCTGAGTCAAAGGCAGGAGCCATACGGGAGGCTTTTAGCAAGGACAAAACTTTAAACAGCTTTTGGTCAGCACATGGGGAAGGCTTAGGGTCTGTGTTTTTCAGTTCTGTACTTGCTAGTACAAAGTGCTTTGGCTGTTACCGACGTTAATGCTTATTAAAGCTATTATTTCGTAATTGCTGCACTGTACCATGTTCAAACAGCTGACCTTCGTGGAAGAAGTCAAGGATAGACTTGTGTATTTCTCTTCAGCTTTTACAAGAGTGTGCCTGGTTATATCGTTCATTTTCTTCCTTTTTGTCCAGAGAGGACAAAAGGCAGTATATTTTATCATCACACCACAACTAAACATCATAAAGCTGGCAATGCCTACAGTGAGTTTCAGGAGGAAAAATTGGATTGAGACTACTTGAGAGAATAGTATTATATCTGTTATGCTGCAAAACATTGTGCATGGGATCAGTAAAATAAAGTCTATAATCACAGCGCTCATGCTTGATTAGGTGAGATTAGTGCTACAGTGGTATTAACACTGTGCATTAATTCTTGTAATGGTGCTTTTCAGATCAGCAAATTCAACGCTTAGCAAGTTGGTTTGTCAGTGCTTAAGAAGTTGTGTCAAGGAATTTAGCAAACAGACCAGGGAGAAGGGATGAGCACAGCAGTTTATCCCCTTTGGAAAGTATTAGACTGACAGCAGTGTGTAACAGATAGGTGAGCTATTCGTGCAAGATCTACCGCAGGTTGCTGAGTTCAAGGCATCCTCTAAAGAATTACAAATGTGGTTACAATTGAGCAGTGTGCTCTTCTGTTTCTCTGTCTGGCACTTTATACGATGTATGCTCATTTTTGTTTTGAACTGGTTCCTAATGGTTTCCCTGAGTGGGATTCCCCAGCAGCCTTTTTAATGTGCACTTTCAGTAGGTACCAGCAGCATTGTGTGGATGCTCCTATATGAAAACAGGATGATTAGCTGGGATAGATAATTAAAGGATGAAATCTTTTTGTGTATCCTTGAAAAATATCCTGCAGCAATTTTCTATGTTTTCCTTTAATATTCAGCTCTGAAGGCTACTAATCTCAACTTGACATTTCAGGGAAGTACTCAAACAGTAGTCAAACTTTTCTCTGCAAAACTCATCTATTGTGAGAAAACTTTATATACAGTTATCCAAAAGCACTTTTGTCATATAGGAGAAATTATAGTCATTATGCAAATTATATTCATGTATGATTTTTGCAAGTATCTTGTTAAAATATCTAGTGAATTCTTAGCATTTTCACCTTTGTGTTTGAACCTATTACTACTTGAATTCTGCAAACTGGAGCAGTGGAAGTTTTATTGCAGATGGCCTATAAACAAAGTACTCCAGCAGTAGGTTGTGAATAAAGATGACAATTGTGTAATGAAGCCATTTGTCACTGCCTGCTTAAAGGCCAGAAGTTAAATGAGTGGCTGACAATGTAAGTGTAACTACTGGACACGTTACTTAGCAAGTTCTTGTAGCTGATACGAGGTCCAGACTTCCCATCTTCATCTCTTCTAAGTGTCACTCATTTCTGATAATGACAGGATCTAGTCCTTGAAACAGAACAAATCTGCTAGTGAGCCTAATATTAAGAAATAATAAAACCAGAGGAAAAGAAGTGATACTAAAGGAAAGCAGAAGACCTAAAGTTGCACAGAATTTTTCCTTGAATTGTTGATGTGTTTACTTATGTGACCATTAGCTGCCATGCTCTATTAACTTTGCATAGTTAAGAGAAAGCCACTTTCTGGGGCTCACTGGGGTGCTGCTGCAGAGATATGAGTAGGTGCAGAGTGAGAGGAGCTCGTGTTGTCTGTCTCATTTCCAAGGAATGAAGTTTCACAGGGAATTGTACTGTTTGTGCCAACTCTTTCACAGAGTGTTTTTTCACTTACTGAGTGGTTTTGTCTTTGCCATTGAATTCTGGGAAGTTGTCTCCAGAAATACTGTGTGTAAGGTTTGCTCATTGCTTAGGCTAATCTGATGGTTTTTTTTGTTTTTCTCTCTCCCTCTTTATTTAGATGAGAGATCTTTGGAGCAGCAAAATTCTTCCTTTTTCTCAGTGGACTCAAAGGTGCACCAAAGCATATCAGCCAGCAGGACACAAATGACTTCAGCAAAAAGTGTTTTGGAGTCCCAAGAAACTAATTTCCTTCAAACGGTTTTATCATCAGTAACCACTCCCTTTGATGTGACTTTATTTAACCGAGAAGAAATGTCCAGGATTTCAGAAGGGAGAAGTACACCGATGGTAGATGTCTCTGTAACAAGCAATGAGGCATTCTTAAGTGATGAATTTATTAGCTCATTTCCAAAGGCACAGTGGACTCCTCCACTGAAGTCTTTTGCAGTTTTAACAGATCATCACTCAGTTAATACAGTAGAGCCATCAAGAGAAATGTTAGAAACTGTGTTGCTAACACCTTCATTATCTGTCCTTTTTTCACCATATATTATCTCAAAAACAGCACAGCAAAAGACTCCGTTGAGTGCTGTCGTTAAACATAGTAACACTCATACAGAATTGAAGCCTTTTGTACAAGATAGTGAAATGCTAACTGTGAGCAGAGACTTGCTGTTGTACCCTCCAAATACAGCTATTTATTTCACTTCCATTCCTTCGGAGGCAGGAGTTGCAGTGCAGGAAAACATAAATGCAAGTTTAACAGCTTTGCCTTTTGGGGCTGCTTCAGAAGGGTCTCCTCTTCATCTCAGACTCCTGGATAAAAATAGCCCTCTGATCCCAGATGCCACAGAACAAAGTTCAGACATGTATGGTGACATTTATGGAGATGCAAGCAGCAGGGCAGCAGAAGCTCTTAGTCTAAGGACCTACCCTAGTCCAAGCATTCCCTGGGCCTTGCCAGCCAGTGCTGAGCCTGCTTTGTTTACTCTTAGTCTTCCACTTGCATCTTTCCCGCTTCACTCAGCTGCCATTTCCATCAACGCTAATATGGTTCTTAATGCCAGCCTGTTTACACATGAATTGTCCAGTACAACACCAAATTTGCCTGCCAGTTCAGAAACACCAAGTCAATCTGAGCTTGTCAGTGAGCTCATGAGTCCAGTGCCTTTCACGAGATCATACAGTTCTTGTCTGTATTGTGACTCAGCTTCACTTCTGCCAGAAGCAGGCTTTTCCCCAGAACCTGATGTGGGCTCAGGCGATTATATTGAAACTTTAACTGTCCAAGCCTCTGAGGTACAAGGCATAACTCCATTTACAACTATAATTACTGATGGATATGACTTAGAGGAGCCTATACCTGAGATTTTTGATACTTCTTTTCCATCAAGACCAGTTGTTTCATTTTCTTCAATATTGACAGAAATCCCCAATTCAAGCATGTTTTTATTAAGCACTATGGACTCTGTCCTTGGCCCTGGAACATCTATAACAATTTCTCCTTCCTACCATCAGCTCCCTGGAGGAACATCATTGAACATCTCTGTGGCTCAGTTTTCCCCTCCTGTTCTGGAAACGGTTTCATTGACACCAAGCGTTCAGGTAGAAATTCCTGGTGCCACCACCTTTCTGTTTGACTCTTCTTTCATCTTGAATGAGCCAGTAGCATCATTTGCAGTCAGTCGTACAACTTCATTGGAGTCACCAGAATTAATGCCATCTGAATCCGTGTTTTTGCTTGACAAGACATATACAAGGGATGAACCATCTTCAAATATTTCAGATTTTCCATCCAGTCATTTATCAACACCATTTCTTATTGAACCTAGCTACTTCTCTTTATCATCAGCCATGTTAAATTCTTACTCTGTCATGAGAAGTGATTTATCAACACTTTTACCTCAGATTTTTTTGACTGGGACATCAGTACTTTCTGAGGATATTTCCAGCTGGGACTTAGCTACTACTGTCAGCTCTGCCACCGATGCCGAGGTTTCTGAATTCCTTCTTAGCCAAACACCATACTTTCATTCAAATGCATCCTCTGTTCCAGGTGCACATATTCCTGAAATAACCCCATCATCAGTTTTCCCCTCTCAGTCATCTGTGTTTCTGGAAGCACCCTCAGTATTGCCAGCAGGCTCTGAAGTTATGTTTACCTCAGCTGTTACAGGAGCTACCTCTCAGTTGGAGCCTTCACTCTCCACTTCTCACTCTGTGGTTCCTACCCTGGTGCTGCCCCCTTCCGACACCCAGTCTGTTACTAGCAGCATCTTGCTCAGTGAAACAAATCTGGTCTCTTTGTTTACTACCTTTCCGACAACTCCTGTCTTAAATGTATCTTCATCTCTGCTCTCAACTGCTCTGGCTTCTGATGAGGATATTGGTGCTACAGTTAACCCGACACTGCTTTTAACATCTCGCAGCGAGGGCAGTGCCCACACAGCCTTTCCTCCTGCAGACCCTGACAACCAGACATCACGTGCTGACACCAGCAGCGTGATACCCTCTCCTACAACATCTCTGTCTGTGACTGCATCATTTTCTCCTACGCAGTTTCCTCCAACTCCTAGCCCTCCCACTGGATATGAATTTCCAACAGGAAGCAGTGTAACTGCTGGTACTGATGCATCAACTATTTCCACCACTGTCCCCACAACCACTTCCACCAGTGTTAGAGGCAGCCACGGCATGACTGCTGCAGTCAGCCCGGAGACATTCTCCTCCACCCCTCTGGTGACCACTACTCCATCTGAACCTATGGTCATGACCTCTGTTGTAACCACTACCAGGCAATCCTATGTCTGCGATATCACAGTTCCCGATGCTTACTTAGTCACTGCAGGTAAGTCATTCCTAACACTAATTTTGGTTTTGTGAAGCCACTGTAATGTGACCCACTAGCTAAATTGCAAGTGTTGAATTAGCTAAGTGAAGATTTCAAAGATATATAGTGTAAATTTAGACAAACATCTGTAAAAGCATTGATTTATCATTTGCTCTTGGAAATAATAGAATTCACTTGGACATAATCCATTACAATAGTGAGTTACAAACCCGTTACACTACACAGAGAATGAAATTGTCTGCTAAAATTGCTGATGCATATGTACAAGTGTGCTGGATTAGAGGCTGCTTCATCATTTCATGGGTTGTAAATTAATGTTATTGTCATGGTACTGTTCTGCCAAACTATTAAATGTTCTGACTGAGTAAGTTTCTCCTTTCAGTTGTTGATGCTGTTTGTAAAAAAAAAAAAAAAAAACCCTGCATGTGAAGTAATGTTATAATACAAAAGAGGAGAGTTGGTTTAAAAAATGTTTGAGTTCTGTTACTGTTTTTATAACTTTACCGTACTAGTTTGTGTTTTTTCTCTGCTCCCATACTTACGTCAATAGGGCTTTGGTGTGTTTGTAACCTGAAAAAGTGACGTTACTGTATTTTGAAATTGATTATCTCAGCATCTGTGTTTGCTTTTTTGGGGTTTCCCTACCTCCTCCTAGCTTGTTAACAAAGCAATAACAGCAAACTAAGCTAGGGCAGCTGCAGAAGTGCTGCATGTTCTCCGGTAAGCAACACATTTTGCCTTTAAGATTTACTTGTAATATGTAAAGCAGAATGAGTGTTATCTCATCCTCCAGATATGAAAATAATCTGGCTATGCTGATGATGAGGAACATACTTTTTTTTTAACCTGGAATTTGAGTAGTTTTGTAGGCAAGTTACTCATGGAAAGTAAATGCAAGGTGACAAGACAACAATTTTCAATTGTTTCCTTGGCCATAGTCACAGTTTCAAGTGTGACTGTAACAGACATGACGTCCACAGGGATGTGGAGTTTTCAAAGCAGTTTCTTACTCGCTATCCCTTTCAGTAATTAATGTCACGTTTGTTTACTTTTTTTATTTAAGAGAAAAGTAGATGCTTATTTTCTGTGGCTTTTTTCTGACCTCATCTGCATTCCGTGCATTGCCTACAAAACTTTGGGTTATGACAGCAGGCTCTTGTGCACAGGTCCAACTGAATGTGCTGCGACTTTCCTATGCAATTTGAATGGGTCTTTAGAAGATTCTTTTGCTAGAATGCTAAAGACATTAGTCATGGAAAAATAAAACAAGAGAGAGAAAATAAACTTGGAGATCCTAAAACTGTATGTGCAGTCACTTTTTAGGACACAGTCACACCTTTACCCATTTCCTTGTCCATCATCTTACTCGTTTGATGCAGTTGATCTCATTGCCTGCTTTTTCATGCACTGCACAATTGAAAATGTAGCTTTGAACCAAAGCCCAGGAGGTGAAACTAAAGTCTGTTTACTGACTGACATTAATTTCCAGTGCTGGCCCAAAGAGCTGTTCTACGAAATGTCAGTGAATCCATCAGAGAAGTGCTCAGAGTTCAATTCAGGCGAACAGTAGAGCTAGAGGTAAGTGGTATGAAGTGTGTACAAGGACTCTTTGATCAATATAATACAATAGTGGTTTTATTTCACTGGCTAAAACAGTGGTTTAAAAACAACCAATGTGGTGCTATATGAGAGGTTTATTCTAACTGAATTTTTAGTAATTTCTTGTTTTTCTGGTTTGTTGTAGTTCTTTTTTTTTAATCTTAATATGACATCAGCTTTTTTACTTTTACAATATCGCTTTCTTGGACAGACCTTTCGTGGTTTTGCCAGAGGTGAGCAAGCAGTGCTCAGTCTCTACCATTCACCTCCTTTGGCTGATGAATTGAACTGTTTGAAAAGATTTTAACCTTCTAAATACCTATTAAAAAGTTTTGTTTCTTCTGCTAGCTGATCATATATTTTGCACCTTCAACAAAACAAAGACTTCTGCACAGCCTTGTGTGATTTTATATTGTAAGTGAGGCCGTCAACACTTATAAGGGAAGTCGTAGAATCCCAAATAGAACATTTGACAGATGAAAAAGGCAGGTAAAAAAATCGGTGTACAATGGTAAGATGTTATTTTTAAGCTTTCAGATAGGTGCAACTCCTGTCCTTTCCCTACTCACAGGACTAGGAATTGCTGCACTCTTGTTTTTTTCTGAAAGTTTTGTCTGCCTTGATGTTCAAAAAGTCATCTTTGAAAAATATTTTGGTGTCATTTCCTAACCTCAAAGTGAGTGTCTAGTTGAGATGAGGTTTAAAAGCTCTGTTCCCTCCTCAATCTTAAACTCTCTGTGTGAGAGGAAAAGACTGAGGAGGTAGTTCAGGGAATACTTTTGTTGTATAATCAGGCACTTCAACACTGGGAACAAAATTAAATGTTTTAATGAAACTGAGGTGTAAATGCAGGTTCAGCTGCACTTGCAATTTTTCACATCTGCGTTCATCCGGTTGTGGTAGCCCAGTACCACCTTATCTTACTCTAAGTCTATGATCTCATTTTCATCAAGAACTTTAATGAAGTAGGAGTTTGAATTTTGAACCTAACTTCACTTTCTCCATGCGCAGAATCCCTTGGTACGTACCTCTAACTTCTGCTTGACGGTCTGTATGGGGAAATAGTGTTTTGACAGCTCCTGCCATAGTCACTGCACTTCGTAATTAATAACCCCTGTCTGATATTTGATAATATAACTCTCTACTACACAGTCAAGATAGAAGTGTTATGAATTTCTGCCAAATTTCAGCCACAATGAACTGCCACTATAAATTATGTTTAATTTAGGTCCTTTTAGCAATACCTGCACAAAGGCCTTTTAGGTTTTTTTTGTAAAAAAGAGATTTTGTAAAAAAGAGGTTTGTGAATGATACCTTCAGGTTGTGCAGACTGGCATAGTCAAATAGAAGTCAAAAGTTCATGATGATAGAACTACACTGATTTTCAGTGACCTTATACACCTCAATAATGTGGAACCTCTTACTCTCTTAAATAGTAACAGCAGTAAGACAAAATCTATTGCTAAATATTTGTAGGTTGGTTCAAGCCGACATTTTATATCATGCCTCTTTATATTTTTGCCCTTTGAATTCTTTCCTTTCATGCCCATTGTTGCCTTGTAAAACTCTCAATAGCATATTTTGCCCCTAAGGCTGCTCAGAAGCAACTGTTTTTATAAATAATGCAGTTAGTCCAGCTTCATTCTTTGCAAATTCTTTTTTATCAAAAGGAGAAAATATCTCTGTGGAATCAGTTCTGCTTATTTGATGTTAGATTGCTGCTATCATGTGTTCTATTTGTGATGCCTTGGGTATGGATTTTGCACTAAAAATAATCACTGGTGAATGTCTTCACCTCTAACAGTGAAGTACTAACAAAGCTGTTATTTTAAACAACATATAAGTGTCCATAATATTATCATGTTTAATGGTGATGTAATGCAAAATTTTAAACAGAATTAGCCTATACTGCTAAACTTAATTAACAGACCTGACTACTGTTAGTTGAGAGTACCTAGGAGCCATGTACACATTTGCAAGTTATGGTAAAGCAATGCACCTCTCTAATCTGCTTTTTTTACTCTGTTTCATATTAGAGCTCACAGATGTTATTCCCTTGCAGTGATGTAATGCACAGTAAATCAGGAAACGGTCTTGTTAAATTTAACTTGATAATAATGTATGCATTAAAAGTAAAATCCATGGCAATGATGGATATAACTGCTGCTCACTTTAAGTACAAACTGAATTTGACACTGAATGAGAATTAGGAGGGGTTTTTTTCCAACTTTTTCAGTTCAAACTTTGGTCTCTGCGTCTTTATTATTTTAAACATTCTGAAAAACTGAAGTAGAAAAAACCCTAATGAAACTAATGAAAAAAACTTTTGTCCTTTTTTTTCCTAGCAAAAGACCCTATAGCAAAGTGAGAATAACCTAAAATTTTAAAGTTCCTTCCAGTTGGTCTCTTGTATCTGCAAAAGAATAAGACTCTATTGTTTCCATAAGAGAAATTTTTGTCAACTTTCTCTAATGTAAACCTTATGACACTTGAGTAAGATCCGTTATACAATGTTCCCTTGGCTTAGCTTTGTTGCACCAGGGTGTGAAATAAAATAGTCTTGGCAGTGAATTGCTGCCAGGACCGCTGGTGCCATTAAGTTAATGTCAACCGGAAAAAGGTTTTTACCAGCCTCGTTTGTGCTTGGAAATGTTATCATGCAGTATAATGTCTACCTCAGCCACTTTGTTGCTGTATTTCATGGGTTTTCCTTAGCCTATCGGTTTCTATAATCTAAAATTTGTAAACCTCTGTCTTCAAAGTAAAGAGATCAGTTCACAGTCAGGCAGTTAAATACTTCTTTCAAAGATGCCACTTTGTGGACCTACGCTGGTCTCAATGCAACTCACTGCTGCTGAAATTCTGGCTGGTACCATTTAGGTGTATAAAAATGATGAGAAAATTGTTGCCTTAGGATCCTAATGTGCATAGAAGCTGTAGTTTTGTTTCATTTTTAAGACCTGTGAGCCTTTGTAGCTCATCTTCAGGAAGTTAAATGCTCTCTGAAGGCTCTTTACAGAAAGTTTAATAAGATGGTGGTGAGGAAATTGGTTGTTCATGCTTTCTGCCAGATGTTTACACAGCATAATACAGTGAGGTGTAGGCATGGATTAGACTGTAGCAAAGGTACATCCAGTCAGATATTTTATCTGACAATAATCAATGTTAGGGAACATCATAAGGGACAGAGTAAGCATACAGTGCTGTTTGCCCCAAATACTCTTCTAGCCTCTAGTAAGCCGAGGCTTGCAAACTTTCTGTACTAGAAACGCTCTCTCCTGTGGGGGTAGCTTTGAATGGGATAGGTTGTGTCCTTGAAATAGCAGAGCTGGATTAGCCATGGCACTTTGGAGAAGGGATAGGTTAACTTGAGGTGTTGTAAGGATTTTCTGCTCTTGGGGAAGGTTTCTGCTTTTGCTTTGGGAATGACTCCAAAGTACACATAGATTTTTTTGCGTGCTGCTTCAGCTTTCTGGCCCAAAGTATTAAGAAATTTGTATTTGTTTAATGTAAGAGATTTGTGATTGTTGACTTTATAGGTAGCACTCTAAAATGTGGTGGTTCAGCTAACTAATTTGTTAGCATGTAAGTGGAGTTAGCCTGGAAGTAGAGTTGAAACCTCTAAAGAGTGGATTGGATGGATGACTGAGTTTGTGAGCCATTAGAGCTGTGCTGAAAGAAGCTATATCTCGTTCAGGAATCAAGAGTCAAGAGCTGTGCTCACCTATCCTAGAAAACTTTGCGGACTTCTCTGTGAATTAGGTCATAGACAGCATCATGCTGGCATGGCTGTATTATTTCTGTCATCTGAATTAGGTTGTAGAGAGCTAACTCTAGACAGCCCTGTAAGATCTTAAGCAGAAATAGCTATAATTTTGACCTGTAGTGGTTCAAATCTATCTACCTCAAAGTTACACTTAGAAGGTTTTTTTTAAATTTCCATTCTTCTGTAATCGCTGTTGCTTTTCTCCTGCAGTGAAGCACAAAAGGGAAACAGTGGTGGCTATTAAGGCAAAAAAAGTTGATGTAAAATGCCAGGAAGGTGTTTGAGGTAGGCTGCTTTCGTTGCATCTGTGGTGCACTGCAACAGGTCAGAGATGGACGCAGCTGAGTGAGTTACCAGAGGGTTGCTTTCTTGTCTGAAATACCTAACTATAGGGCATAAGTATATGCTGGCTACACTAAGTCTGTCTTCGTCAGCATATATTACTTTAGAAATCACCAGCAAATTGTCGCTGAGATTTGTAATTCTCTTTTTCCTCCTTTTCTTGTCTTTAAGTAGTCTCCTTTGCAAGTAGTGGGTGACTTTCTTTTGGCTTGCCTTACCCATTGTAACTGCTTTTTCCATTTGACAAACTGAAGCTGCAGAAATCACTTCATACTGAGATAAAAGGATAAATTTTCAGTTAAGAGGAACTGAAAAGAGCTGTGCATATTATTCATATCAAACAAATTTGGGTTCTGTGAGTCTAAATCCATTTAAAATAAAAGCTGAATGTTGCATATATTTGTGGACTATGGAGGAAGAAAGGAATAATGAGCAGCATAGGGGTTTTTTTTTATTTCCTTCTGCTACTGAGGTAGTTTCTTCTGATGAAGATGTGAGTTTCAGAACACAGGAAATAGCAGATTGCTGTCTTATCTAAACAGTAACTGCTATCACTTCACACTGTTGCAAAAATACCAGTAAGGAACACATGGGTCACAATTTAGGTAGCTCTGTGCTTTTCTGTAATTATAATCTTGAAGCTGAGGGTATCTAACTTATCCCTTCACCAGCACAAAGCTTGCAAGGTGTTAGCACCCCTTCATCTAAGAGGTGCATATTTATCAGAACCCTGGGGTCTCTGGTTTAGATTATTGATTTATTTATTTGTGAGGCCATCATGTTGGGCATCTCACACTATCTTAGTTTGAGTAACTTAGGCAAATAAAGCAAACTGCGGAATAAACCAAAGAGGAAAAAAAAAAATTTGGGGAAACAGGTGACATTAGGAAAGTTTCTCTGAAGGAGCAAAGGTGCTGCAATATGTTTAAATAAATAAAAACCTTCAGTTTTTTCTTGTTTAAGTGACAAAGAAGTGGTGGGTCTGCATGGGAAATTCACCTAAATTTATACTTAAGAATCTCATTTATTTTACATGATGACTAAGGCTCCTCAGGCTTTTTAAGAAGACTTAAAGTCAGAAGGTAAATTGGAATTGGAAAACAGTGGTAACTGCTGAATTAGGCAGATAGAAGTGTTTTCTGGAAGAAAGCATTCTTGAGTGTGAAAATTATATCCGTAAAACACAGGTTAATGTGTATTTTGCCCCTTGCATGGCACATGTGAATTGTATAGGACATATTCACTCTGCAGTACATGACTGAAACATAGAAGCTGTGCAAGTGGTCCAGTAAGTAAACAGCAATTCTGTATGTGAACTCCTGTGCACTCTAGGGGAATGCAAGGGAGGGGGAGTGGTAGTAACTGGGATGTGATAAACCGAGAACTGTTGAAATTGGTATGTTGTACTGAAGAGATTTTAGTAATTGCGTCGTACGTAGGGACTTTGCCTCTCTGATGCACTGGAGCAGAGGCTGCACGGTACAGCACTATCAGAGTGTATCTAGGTACAAACTATCAATCTACTCTCTTTGAGAAATAAAGGTTACATTTTCCTAGCTCTTGATGATGTGGCTTTGAAAAGTGTTAGATTATGCAGCTCTAAATTGTTGTCAAATTTCACATTTAAGTTTTTTTTTTAAATGTATTTTTCTTTTGTTTTGTAGGTTTATAAAATTTCCCCAAAATTTGCTTTCTTGGTGACATCGGGTCCCTTTATTTACACGGCAGTAGCTGTTATAAATGTGCTTGTGAACAGCAGTCTTCTTCGTGGTGAGGCCCCCATGATCCTCTCCTTGCATCCATTCTTCACTGTGCCGGACAACAGATTCCAGGTTCAGACAGGTGAGTTCTTCCTGACCCAAAGAGGAATTGTAGCTTCGTATTAATTCACACTTCTTCACCTGTGATTAAGTATACAAGGTCGAGTCAAACCCCTGTATTCTACTACCATCTTAGTTCTTGGTTGTTAGAGAAATACTTGCCAGATCCATGGTTCAGAGATGATAAATTGTAAACAGTAAACCCCAGAATTTCACGTTTTTTTCAGGAAAGTTTTTTTGGCATATTGCAAAATAGGTGTGCTCCTTTTCTTGCTTCAAAAGGTGAGAAGATAAAAAAAAGCTGTGAAACGTTTACTCAAAAATACAGTGCAACAACTTTATAATGAGTCAAGAAATTGAGTCAAGTTCTGAGTTATGTTTACTTTAGATGCTGCTTTTCAGAATTGTCCTAATGTAGGAGAATTGGTGAGCATGAGGGTTGATTGCTCATTTATGATGCGAGCAGGAGGGTTGCTCGTATAGTATTTGGCTTTCCACAGCAGCAGTTTATATGAAGTCCATGACTACTATTAATTTTAAGTAAAATGTGACCCACATAATGGATTTTGAGAGTCAGTGGTGTAATTTGAAATCTACAAGGCAATATTTGGGTAACAAAACCACCTGCCTGGTTGGTTATTGCGTAATATGGTAGTGACAGGGACTGAGCATATAAGCAAAGAGTTAATGAATGTCAAACATGGTACTTTTGTTGAAGTATGCTTTATGTATTATTAATGACAGTACGGTAAGACATCACTTCTTTAATTCTGCAGGTGTGGTGTCTTTTTGCAGTGCTTGACGTGGTTATATAGATAGACATTAGACATTTCTGTTCTTGAACCTTGTATAACATGTTATGGTCTGTAACCTAATCATAGCATTTCTTTGGGTAAGATTATTATCAGTAAATACAGATATGCATGTAGTTAAGGTCTGTATGCCTGCTCACGTTCCTGTACACTCACTTTACTCTCTTGAGCTCTCTCTTTCTCTGCCGTGAAAGACTTGAAAGTGTATGTATCTAGATTTAAAAGATTGTTTGCGATTAAGTGTATTAAAAGTGTTAGACTGATGCTAAAGTGTATTAATGGACACAATATGTGATCTTTAAGACAAGCTGAAAACGATATTTCAGGCTACAAGAAAAAGATTTGTTGCTTTTTTTCGTTAAGATTTTCATTGATATGTTGGGTACTAAGGATTTCAGTGTGCCTGATTCAGTGTTCAGATCAAGTAAAATGAACCACATATATACAGTGAAGGCCTTTCAGTATGCTAGAGGAGACAGTGGGTATTTTGTCACCAATATCATTTGGTAATCTAATTACTGCTGCAACAGTTATTAACGAGTACAGAATTTACTGCACCAACACCAGTTGTGTTTCTACTGGGTTTTTATCCAGTGTTTCACTGAATGTCCTGAATTCCACAAAAAAAAAGCAATAGCCCTGTGGATTCCTTGCTTGTTTTCTTCTCTCTCGTGAAATTACTTGTCTGTAGGAATGACGTGTACCCTTTGTCTTCAGTGCTTCAGTTTGTGCCTCAGAATGTGGATGTTGGGTTCTGCAACTTCAGCCAGCGCATTGAGAAAGGGCTGACAATGGCATTCATGGAGGTGAGCAAACACCAGGAGTTCTACAACTTCTCTGTGCAGGTAAGATGATGTTTTATATCTGTCCCTTTTTCTCCTCACCTTTGCTTGTCCTGTGTTTCATCCAGACAGTAAATTGAGTTAGGTGTTCACTGGCTGCCACGTGCCATCTAGATAATGTAGAACAGCGGTGTTGAACTCAGGTCTCCCACTGTTCTCTTGCTCCTGCAGCGTAACACGTGTCACCCACTGCACACGTGACTGGCGCTGGCAGAGCGTAGGGGCAAGGAGCTCAGTGCTGCCACTGGGTAGAAACAAGGTGCTGGGCCAGATCAGACAAGGTGGAGGGCTGGATTCAGCCCATGGACCATGAGTTTGACTCTCCTGGTGTGGAACAATGAGACTTTGTCATGAAGTCAGGGTTTTTTTTCACCCTTACAAAATTATACGGTGGTACCACGTATCTCTCTGGTTTTCAAGCTTTTTGAAAAAAATGTCTAAGATGATAATTTGTATCCAAAAGTGTTATTGAATATAATAAGATTTATAGTTTTTCATATAAAGGCTACCACAACCCTTATCAAAGTCATTCTCATCAGTTTTTACTATTAGAGAGTAGGGTATGATTAGAATGTTCCTGTTTGAAGACAACTTTCAGGTGTCGTTGCCTCTTAGAGGATTGTGTTAGGGAATACAGGAGTTACATGCATGCTGCTATTATGTGAGCAAACATGCTGGTTGCTTCTGAGGTATAGAAATACTTAACAGCAGTGTATGATGTCCGTGGCAGCTGCTACTGAAACTTCACATATGAAATGTATTGCATGTGTGCTGGGTATGGAATAACATAGCAGAGCTTAAAACTCCCTGGAAAGTCAGTAATTCAACTTAATGAGACCAACTCCCTCTTCTGTCTGGATTCTTAAATTTAATCTATCTTTGTTGTAATATCAAAATTAGTGAAAATTTTATCACTTTATTTAACAGGCACCATAAATGCCCATCTGTGGTATCCTAAAATAAAATCGTAACAGGAAAAATGACGTAAACTTTTATAGTAGTCGAAGTACTATACAGTATGTATAGTAAAGTGCTCAGAACTGTACAATCAAATGACACAATGTGACTGGATAGACTGAAGGCAGAATATGCATAACAATTTCTTGCATTATTTAGCAATTTCTTAGCTTAGCAGACTTTTATTTTAAATACTTTCTTACTATCTGGAAGAGATTTGTCTACGTGAACACAGTTGCTGCGTACACTGGTGCCAAAATAAAGCTTCTAACCAGGGTGTGGATGTGCATGGTGCAGGAAGTTTTGATCAAGAGAACATCCATTTTTAGAATGTTTCGTTACTATGATCTCTTCCTTTCTGTTCCACATAGTTTGGTATTCACCTAAGATTTCTTTATTATTAGATTTATTTTGCTGTCTGTCTCTCTAGGTGGCGTTTTCTTTTGTTTTTCTGGGCTGTAGCTTTTGGATAATTCTGGATTATGGTTGACCTTAAACAGTAACTCTTGGAAGAGGAGTTTTCTCTTCTTAGACTCAGCATGCTGAATCGATCTGGGATAGATGTTCCTCTGTTATGGTGTGAATTGCCCCCTCCTTTGTATTAGGAAAAAAAAAAAGGCCGTCAAGGAAGGAATGAAAATACCACTGGTTTGATTTTGGTGATCCTGCTTTAATCTTGTCTTTTCAGATACTGAATATAACTCTGAGCAGGCCTGGGGCAGCATTTCGGCAGGGTCCCGTGAGCGTTGTTTTTGCCATCCGAGATAGATATGGTTTTCTGAATGGGTCCAAAGTCAGTGAGCAGCTGAGAAACTTGTCCGTGGTGGAATTCAGCTTCTATCTGGGCTTTCCTGTGCAGCAAATTGCTGAACGTGAGTACTTGCTGTTTGCCAAGACTGTAGAATACATTTTTAGTTATTTTTCCTCTTTACAATTTTAAAGTAGTTTTGTGCATAAATGATGCAGCTTCAAGTCCGAACTTTTATCATGAATTCTGATGAGCAAATCCTTCCCCTCTCACATACTGCATGTCAAAAAAAGTAACAGAAACTTGTTGCCTTTTTTTCATTCTTTCCTTTTGCACTAGGCCAGTTGTGCTTAACGTTGCTTCATTAGTCCATTGTTCTTAGTCCAGGTTAATAAAAAAGAAGTCGTTTTGATCAATGTTGCTGTGAAGTTCAGTACAAGGTGTGTCTCTGTGGTTATGTCTATGAGGGCCTTTGCTGCTTCTCAGCAGAGTCTACTGCCTTGGGCTTTGTGTTGAACTTCACTGTGGCTCTGGCTTCCAAAAAGCCTGAGACACTGGCAACATAAACTTATATTTGCCCATATAGCCTGGGTTATCTGTTAGTCAGCAGCAGTGCTTTTTTCAGTAGTGTATTATCTTTTAAGGTATTACCTTTTAAGTGTGTGTCTTGCTTCTTATGTACAATTTGCATTGCTAGTCATTTTTTCTAGGCCATGGCCATCCTACACTTAGATTAATGGGAACTGCTTGCATAGCAGAGTTTTCTTTACCCTTAGCTTTGACAACTTATGTTTGGTTACTTTTCAGATGACCTCAGTCTCATAAATAAGCCAAGTTTCTAAACTCACCGCTTGTCCTTGAACACTAATGGAATTGTTCATGACAGAAATGACTCATGTATGCAAGCAAGATCAGGAGAGAACAGTACTTGCCTTTTCACCATGACGGGTGTTACTCTTAACTCAATCCGTTAATTCCCCATTTAATCCTATCTCACTGTGCTTTCCAAAGCAGCGTTTTAATGTTTGGAGTAGTTTTTGTGAGCTGTATAGGTGTGTAACATCTGACACAGTGATTCTTGCTATACAACTAAAAGTCTAGTGGAAAATCAGACCTAATGGTAGCTTCTGCTCATTATGCAGCTGTGCAGCAGTATGTCAGGGAAGATGTAAAGAGAGTGAGCGTCAATGCAAGTTGTTCTCCATAGCGCCTTTAATTCTATGTAAGATGATTGCACAGGACGCTTTCTTAATGACTACAATTAGTTTAAACTTACCAATTTTTTGAAACTTTTTGCTTTCATTTTTCAGTTTTTTGAACCTTCTGCTCCTATAATCAATTAAAATATCTACAAGGTTGTTGACACATTTCCTTTAAACATTTTTGCTCTTGTTCAGTCTCACATAGACTGTACCAGTGCAGTGGTAGCTGTATTTACTTGAGCCAGGACCAAAAAGCCCGAAGAATCCCTGTCCACAGATGACTAACATTTCTTTTGTTCCTTGTGAGGCCACAGAACTTCTGAGAATGCGGGCTGTGGTCTTTATCTCTCACTGAATTAGAATTAAATGTTGCTCTTGTCTTGATTACTTGAAATGCATTTCTCTTTACTCTGTGTCTTCTCTTTGGTGCCTTTGCCCCGGCGTTTATTTAACTTTTAGTCTCTTGGGTAATATTTTTGATGTCATGGAGCTTTTTTTTTCCTGTGATGTATGCACATCTGGTCCTACAGTTTTTATTTTTGTCCACATATTCAGGAATGATACTTGTAGTAAATTTGCAGGTTGCCCCCTGCTGAAAATCCATCTTCTGGATTGAGTGAATGAGCTACACTGCAATTAAATGATAATAGAATTTTACCAATCCCAGTGTATCCTGAAGGACAGGCTGGTCATAGGGGAAAAACATTCCTATTAAATATGCATGTACACTGTTCTCATTTCCTCATGGTACTTAAGAAATTTGAAGGCAATTTCTATAGTGCTTATAGCGGGAACTCTCCCTGTATTATCTGCATGCTTATAGAGCCTGGCTAGTGGAGCTGATTCTTGGCCAATGCCACATCTGTGGTAGCTCAGGTGTTAATGAGAAGGTCATGCAAAGTAGAATGAGTGAAGAAGTCAGGTAGTGCTTTTGGAAAAAGGTCCCATTTGGGTTTCTCCTCTTGTCCTGACTCGTTCGAGGATTTACAATGAAATAATACAGGTGTTGGCTGTTGTGGCCTGGCAAATTAGCCTCTGTTAGTACAGTGGCATGACTAAGCCTGTGGGTGAGTTATTTCTACAACTTTGTTTCTGAAGCTTCAATAATTGTGGTTTTTTTTTTAATTCCCATTGGCGGTTTTAAAAAATATGCCAAAAGTGTGGTAATTTAATTCCTGCAAATTCCAGCACAGGCCTTCAGACTGTAAACATAAAAGTATTTTTCCGCCCCTCACATCCACCACATCTCCCAAACAATGTTAAACCTTAAATCCTCAAGCAGACCCTTAGCATGCGGAAGCAGAGTTACTCATCAGTGTGATTAAGTCCATCATGATACACGTTTTTTTCTTTGGTGCACATCTCCAGTAGCAGGGATGATGACAGCTGAACAAGCTATGTATACATTCTTGCCTTCAGTGATCCCATCCAACTGCAGCCATGGTTTGTTGAATGAATCTTGCCAACAAAGCATAGCATTTGCCTCAAAGATATTAGCCAGAATTTGTTGTTGTTGTTGGTCTCTTAGTTTGGTCTCTTCAAATTTGTATAAACTGAATTTTCAGAATATTTAAAGTTGTATTAAAATAAGTAAAATAAAATACATGTAATAAATAAAACTATAATAAATATATTAAATTTCAATTTACTAAATCAGAATTTTTAGGAATCATGAGATCTTCCAAAAGCTCACAATGTAGAAAACACGAGGATTTGGTAGATATGGTGCCCTAAATTAAGGAGTATCTTGTTAGCATTCGGCTTGCTTTTTGCCAGAGGAACTCATATTTACTTTTAGATTGAGCCCAGTCCAGGAAAGCTCATTTTGATCTGAACTTGCCTAGTTTGTCTCAGTAGTGCTTTGTTACATTTGTAGTCACTGTTTTGGAACACCAGACATGGTGCGATTTGATAAGTCAACAAAGTGGGAACAGAGTTTCTCAGCTGGTTAGAGCTATGGGTCTGTCTGTCAGCAGGCACAATAATGAATATAGCTCATACGCTTTTATAAGTGAGGCAACCACACTCGGTTATTTTTAGCTGTTTCTACAGTTTCTTGCACTGTTGCTGTGACTGTATTTTGAGCCAAAGAATTTTAGATCTTCAGTATTCAAAGCCAGGAATCATGTCCGAAGGCTCAGCAGCATTGGGCAGGTCCTTCTTGAGACATCTGATTCAGCAGTCTGAGGATGACCAACAACCAGATCCTTAAAGCTACTTTGGCAGGAAGATGCCTAAATGCTTTTGTTTTCCAGATCCTGAACTATGATTTTATGTTCTCCCATCATCTACAGAGGAGTCATAGCAGCAAAGGTGTTGTGAAGATCTTCCTTAGATAGGAAGCTGCTTTGCTCTGTGCAAATAACTATTCAACCTTCTGCTATTTGGTGTGATTTTTGGGGGGAGTCTTGTATATTTCTATGTTTACATATGATCAATTTACATGTTATAGTTTATATATAAATAAGAAATGTTCCTTGCCGTGCTGTTCTATGCTATTTGTACTTTAGTTATCAGGCATGGTAACAGTTAATACTCTTGGTCATGCCTTCCCCTGGCCCCTCAAGGGCTTTGTATTTGATTTTGTAAGTTTTATAGTCTGCATCTGAAGAAAAAAAAAATTATTTGTAGGTTAGCTGAGCTGTCAGAGGGTTGAAGTTGGTTCATACTAAGGAAAAGCTGCTTGTGTAATACCACTGTATCTCAAGACTCTTAAATTAGGTGAGGCCTTGCCTTCAGTATCCTGAATATGAGCCTTGTTTGAAGGAATGTATTTGCTCCCTGCTGCTTGTTCACTTCGAATTGCCTTTCACACACAGTCCTTTCACTGGGTTTTTGCATAACTAATATGTACTATTGTTGTGGTTTAACCTTAGTGGGCAACTGAGCACCACACAGCCACTCGGTCACTTTCTCTCACCCCTCCCTCTTCAGTGGGATTGGGGGAGAGGACTGGAAGGGTAAAAGTGGTAAGACTCTTGGGTTGAGATTAGAACAGTTTAATGGTTGAAGCAAAATATAATGATGATAATAATAATAATAAGAGTTGTAGCAATAAATTACAATGAAAAGGAAAATAACAAAAAAAGAGAAATAAAACCCAAGAAAAACAGGTGATACAAATTAAAAACTGTTGCTCACCACCCACTGACTAATGCCCAGCCACTCCCCAATCAGTGATCCCTCCAGTCAGTTTCCTCCAAGTTTGTATACTGAGCATGACAACATATGATGTGGAATATCCCTTTGCCCAGCTTGGATTAGCTGTCCTGGCAACGTCCCCTCCCAGCTTCTTGTGCACCCCCCACATTCCCATTGACAGGCCAGTATGAGAAGCTGAAAAGTTCTTCATTGCTTAGCAACAACTAAAACATCAGTGTATTATCAAGGTCATTCTCATTCTAAGTCCAAAACACAGCACTATACCAGCTGCTAGGAAGGAAATTAACTCTATCCAAGCCAAAACCTGGACAACTGTTTATTAACTGTGTGGGTTGTTCCTGTGCAGAACGTCATTAACAACAGGATTTGTTTTGTCAGGTTTTTCCACTCCTTTAGAGTCAGAGACTGTAGTGAAAGTTGTTAGTTTGACAGAACGGGCTGTTCTGTGCAACAGTAGGGCTGTTGGAGTGGCCAAGCCTACAAACTTCCAGACTGTTTTCTTCCCCTCCGTAGACTTTTAGGTGACTTCAACAACCTGCTATATTCAAATGTTCACTTTATACCTTCCTGCATGCTCATTTTGTGTTGTCCTCCTTACATCTCACATTTTGAGTGCTGAGATGGTCATGAACCTCATGTCAGTGGAAAGAAAATCAAGTTAGTAATGGGTTTTGGATGCTAGTTCATTAAAAACAACAGGGAACAATATTTGGTGTCTCTTCATGGCTGGAAGATTTCTCTGAGTATAGGCAAAAGCTGGCTGTGGACTAGATGAGGAATACGGGCCTTCATGAACTTACCTCAAATAAATCTCTTTGTTTTGTTATGACTGTAAATAGAGAGAGTTACCTTGGGAGTTGCTGTTTTTTTTCAGTGCCACTTTGATAGGTGGTATCTATTTCAGATATCTTGGAGATGCTGCAAGGACAATAGGATAATATAAAATCGTATAATACCGTCCGAAGGTGGCAGAAATATTTGGCGATGTTTTTCTGGGTGGATTGTGGATCAGACTTTGAACAGACACTGTATTACTATTGCCAACACCCCAGTATTTGCATGGAATCTTATTTTTCAGTTGATGCCTTCTCGTTCCAAATATTGTGTTTCCTCCATGCTTTGTATTACGGTTCCTCCATTTATTAGAAATAAGAACAATCAATATGGTACCAGTTCTGTCCTGCATGCTCCCATAGGTCCCTGTATGAGAGTGTAAGAGAGATCCTTGTTGGAGCATTTGGTGAACGCTGTTTTGCCCAAGTGTTGTGCTTCAGGCTGCTGTGAAGAGGTTTCTGGTTGACTAGGTGACCCTTTGCCTTTTCAGTCAGCGTTGAATCAATGCTGTTATGTAGTATGGTGCTTCAGTGCTTGCATGTTAGAGTCTTCTAATGATGATAGCGTTTACTTCATTAATACATCTGTAATCATTAGCAGACCAGCGGTAATCTAACTAATAATTGCATTTTGTCTGTTAAGCTTGACCCTCAAAATAACAATGTCTGTGCTGCTTTTAATCATTAGTTCCAGGGGACATGAGGAATCTTGCAAATATAATCTTGCTGCAGTGCTGAGGCTCCAGCTCAGCTCAGGATCTGTCAATGTGTGCTTGTGAGACACTTGAGTGACCTATGGAATAGGAGTTGGAGCCTGAATTTTCTGACTTCCAAACAGACTCAGTTGCAGAAGTATCCATCATTTCATGCTTTCTTCATCAGGTTTTAGAACCCAGCCTCAGTTGCAAATGATCACAGCATGTTTTACTTTTCAATGTCAAGATTTTTTTCTCAAGTAGGGTTTTTTTTTAAACTTCATTAATTCTGTGAGAAGTTTAAGTGAATAGTCATCCAGCAATTTGCATGAATTAAACAATTCTCAAGTACTAATTAGAAAAAGCATGGAGAGCACATTAAGTATGGAGGCAAACCATGATTTTGGTTTAAAAGAATTAAAAATTAAAAACTGCTAGCAGTTCAAAGTTTTAGGGCCATTTGAAGAGTTTTGATTTTCTTATCTTATGCTTTCCATGCTTTGGAAAAACAACTGATACAATTTAGTGTATGCTTTCTTATTCAGGTTGTATTTCTAAATTGAAGTAAACCATTGCATGCCCAGAGTGAATAGAAATCTGGTCTAAAAGCTGTGATCAGAAGAATCATGTAGCAGGATGCCAAAAATAAATATGTTTGTTTAAATGGACTGTGAAGTGCTTTTTGTGTGTTTGAGAGTTTTGGAAATTGAATGCATCCGGTCAATGTATAGAGGGTCAATGTTTCCTGTTCAGAATAAAGGACCATATTCTGCTACTTTTCAAAATAGTAAGTCAGCTACTTCCAAATTATTGCATAGTCAAGTTAGAAAAATATTAATTTTTCTAATTCCACACAACATGCAATAGTGGCAAACTATTCTGCAACTGAAGACAAGGTATCTTTACTCTAAATTGATATAGCATGGACCATGTAATTTAGTCGCTGTGTGTTGCATTCTTTCTAACCATGAAATGGTTTAAAAATTGACCTTTACGTACTGCTTAGCAAACTTCATCTGGATTAAAAATTTGGAGATAGCTAAGACTATTTCTTTTCCTTATTGCCATAGTGAAGCTTAAGACTTCCCTTGAGGAAACTGTTGGCCCAGCCCCCATCTTCACTCGTTTCCCAGCATGTCTTTACTGCTCTCCAGTGGAAACCTTGGGAAAAATCTTGTTCCTAATGAAGTTAGTAGAAATAAAATTTATTTACATCATTGGGGCAAGGATTTCACTCTGCAGCAGAGCTTTTTTTGAGAAAACAAGAGATTAAGGAAGCTTTGAGCCACCAAGCCAAACACAAAAACCACCTGGTTTGTCTCCAGCAAAGTTTCTACATACATTTTTTTCTGATTTTTGTAAAAAAATTTATCAAGATAGTGTTTTTTAGATGCTTCCCTCTGCACAAATCTGAAACACAAATGGGATATGTTTAGTTTTCTGCTTTACATTTAGTGTTTCTGCCTCAGAGGAGGTCTTAGTTTCATTCTGAGATGCTCAGGAGTTTCCTCATTGCCCTTTGAGCAAAAGTCTGATCCTGTGGCTAGCTCAGTAAGAGTCACAATTAGACAATGAGCTTTTAAATTTCTAGGAGCAATGACCTCAGTACAGCAACTTGAAATCTTTCAGATAATAAATCTGACAGCTTCAGTTAACTTCTTTTGGTTCAGAGACAAACGAGGGAGTATATGTTCAGAGCGCTTTCTTTACTGTTGTGTCTGCATAGCCTCAGGAGTAGTAATACATCAGTGTAAATAAGATGCTTACTGACAGTAGAAATTATGAAGTGGCTTCTTTGTGTATGTTGTTGAGCATACTGTTCTTACAGATGTTTTTCTTCTGTTCTGTTTTTCCTTCAGCCTTTCATTATCCTAAACTTAATGTGTCTCACTTGATGAAATCTTCCTGGGTGAGAACAGGTATGTACGTCTTCGTGAGTAAGTAAGAGTGCAATTATTTTTGTTAGCAGGATAACTAGCCTAATAAACATCAGTAGCTTAGGGGTGCTGCATTTTTATGAGATAATAATGTGCCTGAGCTGAATAAATTCTAAAACCAAAGGCCTAGTGACCTGGAATATCTGGAAATGTAATTCCTGGGTCTACAGTGAACTACTGCAATTCCTTGGTAACGCACGCAAAAGCAGGTTCTTTTCTATAAAGGAGTTCATTCTTAGTGAGACAACTTACACTGTCAGGCATAAAGCTCTGAAAGCTGTCAATATACCACATTGATTTTTTACGTTTTTATTTTAAGTGAAAATTAATTTTTTTGTGGTGCTTTCTTCCAAAACATTACAGGAATAAACCAGAATGAAAATAGATACTTTCTACGTACATGAACTTCATCACTTCTCATCAATGTCTTCAGATTCATTCAGCGCAGATGTCTCCCGCCTAAGTCTTCTGGGTGTTTATTCTGGAATTTACAGATACAGTTCAGCTGTCATGTTTAGATGCTCAAAGGCTGTTGAGGTTGCCTGTAAGCTATAGGTCCTACCTGCTCCTTTTAAGTAGAAAGCTTGAATGGTGACCGGATTATGCCTAGCAAACTTGCTGTGAGGATGCAGATGCCCCACTTGGTATACTTTTTGTCTTCCCACCACTTTTCCACCTGTAGATCACCAGTAATATAGACTTGCTCTTTTTTCCATATATCCCTGTCTCTTCTCACCTGTGACCTAATTTACTTTTTAAGCAGGAGACAAAGTTGCAATTTCTTTTCTGAAGCCCACAGTTTGTTTCAAAGAAGAAAAATGAAGAATTTCAGATCATGTTCAGTAATGTGGGAGAAGCTATGTGCTCAGACTTAGATTTTCTAAGACTTGGATTTGCTTTGTCCATTGTTGCTGGAAGTTCCCTTAGATCATGCAATAAGAAGAGGCTTCTTACAGCTCAGAAATCAAGTCCCTTTGTTTTTTTTCTAAACTTCCAAACTGTAAGATTTTGAAAGCCAATTTCAGTGCCTTTTTTGCTAAGAGGAAACGCTAGTAGACTTCAGCTGGGTCACTCCTTTCAGTCTGTGTCTTTTGTTGTAAGTGCTCATGACATAGGAAAATGGTAGACTTTATGCGTATAAAGGTTTGTTTTTAATATTAGATTACCCGGATGCATTTGCATGTATCCCAATAGTCATAAAACACTGGCATATACAGTGTTCTCTGTAGCTATCTCTCTCAGTTGTTGAATAGAATTCATGCTATTAAACATTGATAATGAAATTCAATGCACAGGCAAGAACAATCTACTTGCTGTATATAATAGCCGTAGGCCACTTTCTATTTGTTTTGCCATTTAATTCTGTGATACTTAGTCTGTCATGGAATTTAGAAGGCAGAGGCTGTTGATCTATGTGAGAAATCATGAAAATGTTTCCTTCTACTGACATCTGCAGTGAAAACTTTTAAATGGAAAAAGTGGTTTTATTATTTTTGCTTAAAAAAGTGAAACAATTACGTTTAATTGATTTTATCTAATTGGATGACATTTTAAGCAGCATAAACACAAAACCACTCAAAAATGGACTTTTAAAAAATATAAACCGTTTTAGAGGAGGGCCTCAGGGGTGAAGAATGAATTATTTTACTTCAGTTACTGTTGAGTTGGTTTGCTATCCTTTAGGGCTGTTTAATTAGGTGATTTGAATGACCATCGATCCATTCATACCAGTGTTCTTTAACTAGATGCCATCTTGTTAATTCAGGTCCACACTTCTTTTCATGTTTCATATGTGTTGTTCCTCAGGGATTCCTCTCCGCATTAGCTGTCCCAGTGATCCGGAATACGTGGGGTTGGAAAGTGAGCAGGGCAACTATTTTTTGTGCTATGACTGCCATACTTGTTAATCTTTATTTCATCTAGGGAAGATGCATTTGGAATACACAGCTTCATTTCATGTACTGCTGGTCTCCTATTTTTTTACTCCTGGATTCTTGTCCTGCCCATCTCCACCTCTGTATCGCTTTGGAAAACAACATTTTGACTGAAAGTAGTTGCAACAGACAATTCAGACTGAATTGTCTCTTTTATTTGTTTTTAATCACATTGAATGCTCATAGGTTTATGGGTTTTTTAGAATTGAAACTGTTGCTTCAATATCCTGGACCTGTCTAGACTGGTCGAGATTCCAAAACTGCCCTCTGCCCTAATCCTCTTTTTTTTAAAATTTATTTCTCTTAACCTTTTCCCACCCAGTGTTTTCCTTTCCTACAGGTAACATCTGACTGAACTAGGCAGTATTTCATACGAGTACAGCTCCTTTTGAATTGTCCATGAACTGTCATGGGGGGCCTCAGAGCTTGTAATTGAAGTTGCAGCAAAGACACTGAAAAGTTTTAGTAACTCATTTGTGTTCTTGGGTTACTTTCTCTTCAATGCAGTTCTCTTGGGTGTCATCGACCAGCGAATTCAGGAAGAAGTGTTTCAGGCTGAGATGGAGCGGAAACTAGCTCACCTGTTAAACGAGGCCTTGGTCAGAGGGCGGATATGGAGACGAGCCAGTTTTGCAGGCAGCAATATTGTGCAGGTACTAAGAACTCAAATCCAGAGGAAGAAATAATGAGAAATAAATTATTGAATAAGTTAATGCTGTCTAGGCTTCAAGTTGAGAAAGATAATTCAAAAGCATGTTTAGCTGATTGATGATGCTTATGTTTTGCACATAAAATATGGTTCTTTTGTATACCTTGTTTTCTTTTAAGCTAAACATAACAAATGGAAAAAACTGAGTATTCTAAGGGGCTGCTTAGAAATTCTGATAACTTCGTAAAAAACATATTGAAAACTACTTTACCAAAATGCTACTTTAAAAACTTGCTCTCTTGTCTGACTTACATGAGATGCCTAGCAAAAGGAGACAGGATGCTCATCTGAGTCAAAGAAGTGCTCTGCTCGAACAACTGCTTTCACAGCTCTCTGTGGTGTTTTGGTGATAGAATAAGAAATAGAATCATGTGCAGCTTGATGCAGCAGTAAAGTAGTATATTCTACCCCTTACCTGCCTGTTTGCCGTGATACTCCAGGTCACAGGAACATCTTTCAAGTAAGAATGATTATTCCTGTCAAATTTTGCACACATGGCAGCTTCTGCTGCCTAGATTCCGGTGCTACTTTATAGTTTTTTCAGAGGTGGAATTATTCGTGAAGTCCAGGAAGACCTGGATATTTAATTTAAAGTTTTAAATTCTCACATATGTTCTTTCTAATCAGTTCTACAAAGTGAAAGCCAAAATACTTTTTAATGGTTCATCTTCTTAAAAATTACTTTTGCCAGCTAATTCATTGACAGTTGGTTTATTTCACAGATGCACTTCTGGTGTTTCAGACCTATTATCTTTATTTAATCTAATCCTACAGGTTTTTCTGCCACTTACATTTGCTGATGTTAGGATTTTCTCACTTTTGTTTTCCTGTCTCAGAAACATCTGTTTCAGTAATAGAGATTTTATTTTATTTTTATTTTGTGCAGCTTTGAATTGCTGTAAAAAGATGTCTGCTTCAGATCTTCTATTCCGAACACCTCTTATGGGACTTTGTTCTTTATGCATCAGTCCTCCCTTTGCATATCAATTAAATAAATATCTCTTCTGTTGCTAGCAAAGATACCACAGCCAATAAAATGTGTACATGTAGATTACAGTTTTACTATTTACATAATAAAACTCAGGTAATTTATTTTTGCATGGACAAAATTTCAAGTAGGTCCTTTCCAGCTAAAGAATAGTATTTCAGAAAGTGAAAATACAGCATTTTTGTTATCACTTTGTATTACTTTCTGGGATGTAAGATGAGCGCTGCAGCTTATGTTCCAAACAGCAATGCCACTCATTTATGAGTGAGCTCACTTAATTAGTGCAAAGAATCTACAAACTGCTATCTTTAGACCGTAGAGGATTCTCTTAGTTTTGGTCAACACATACTATCCCACATAACACAGGGCTTCTCCAGGCACTCGCAGCCCACGCAATTAGATAGGGTTAGCGCTGTAATAAAGGAGATGTGGAAGACGTAAGGCTGAAGGAGGTAGTTTGCTGCTAGGTGTCTCTGACAGGTGTGCTGCTGCCATGCATGAGAATGGTGGCTACCATCAGGTACTATACCTTCTTAGTAGCTTGCTTTGGCAGGATGTTTGGGAGCATGGTAGCTCAGACAGCCTTAGAGGCTACAGTGTGCAGCTGGAGTGATGCACAGCAGTGGACTCCTGAGCAGAGGACGGTTTCTTTCTAGGCTGCTCCACTATCAGTTAAGGATCTGGTCCATAGTTATTTGCAATACACCTTTTGGTTGTGCTGCTGCTAATTCTACTCCTTATAGTCAAGTCTGTAAGCTGTGTTTGAAGTGTGTGTTGTATAAGCATCTGTTTTTGTCTTCAATGAGAGCTAATAATATTGTTTTTGCTTTATATTTATGTTTTCCCATATGTATTTCTTGCACACAAACCAGTGACTGCTATCATAGTAGGCCACAATGAAGTGAGAATAAGAACAGAAGCTGTCGCCAACACCAAAGTGTTAGATACTTTTATTAGCAGGACATTCCTATATCCATGAAAGACTAGATGCACATTTCACTTGCGCTGAAGCCCTGTAGACAGTAGTTTTCCCTAAGGTGAAAGGTGTTTATAGTGTATTTAAATGAGACATTCCTAAACTCTGTGGAGAATCAGGATTGTGGGTCAGAAGGTGAAGTGGTTAATTGTGAATGTTACTGCAGGCGTTTTAGTTTCTTTTCACATACTAAGAAAATAGAAGTGATACCTTGCGACGTTTAGATTTCATTTCTAAAGACATATGTTAGGATCTAAGAATTTTAAAAATTACTCTTTAAACATAGACATGGAATAAGAGCTTTGGATTTCCTAGGGTGCCAAGTAACATGTTTTCCCCTCTCTTTTGCCTGTCTGTGCTATTGACAGTTGTCACTCCAAGATAAAAAAAAGAAAAAGCCTATGACCATTACATGCCTGCCTTAGACACGAGATAGTTCCATTCATTTTTGTGCAACGCTCACGTTAATGTTTCACATATGTATATGTATCTGCTGTTGCTACAAATTGAAGGCACGTGTTTGATACAGTTTTCATTGCTTCTGCAGAGGCTAAGCCCCAAGGTATATTTTGTCAGTAGTCAATATTTTGACAGTGGTTTGTCATAATAACTCATTCTCATTAATTTTTTTTTAGGAATTAAATGGCTAATTGTAATTTAAAAATGCATCAGTAGCTAATGCAAAAATAATTTGTTTTCCTTCATTTCAGTGTGCTTGGTCTTTTGAACCAAATAGAAAGCAAAAAGGTGATCTTACTGATAAACCCCACAATGTTCTGATGTAAAGAGCATGTTAGGTGACACTGGTTGTAATGTCTGTGAGGAAGTAGTGGCTTTGAGGGAACGTTATGACCGAATTGAGGTTTTTGTTAAGGCAGATGTTCATTCCCTTGGTTTTCTAAGCTCAGCTTATGTATCTCTCCTGAGTGTGTAACCCGACCGAGGGCTCAATTTTGCTGGGAGTTTTTAGTTTCTTAAATTTTCTTAAATAGAAGCTTTGGGGGCTGCTGCTGCTACTTCCCCTTTTCCTCAGAGGCATTTTGCCCCTCCAACAGCTGCCCTGAGCAGAGGTTGGCCCCTCCATCAGGTTGCCCACAGCCTGTTCCTGCCTCTGTTTTGGCAAGCTGCTTTCTTGGCTGCCTACGGCTCTGCAAGCCAGCAGAGGAGATTTTCTTGGCATTGCCTTCTGTGCCCTGGACCTCTTGGTTCACTTGCCAGTGTAGCCAGCTCAGCTCAAGGAGGGTCTCCCAAAGCAGGCAGGTGTTTGGTGCCCCAATGTGTGCTGCCCTGTCCAGCCCCAGCTGGAGCACGTCAGGAGGCAGCTGGCTGCCTGCAAGCTGCACCACCATTTCCCATGCTGACAGGTTTCTGTGAGGGCTTTCTCACACCCAGTGCAGGTGACATGAGATGCCTGTTTCACATGGGGTTTATGTTGCATTGTCTGCTAAACTTTTCAGCTTGGTTTAATTACCTGGACACTAAAATCCTACATTTAATAAGGCAAAAACCAGATTTTTTTTAACTATTTTTTTCCCCTATAGGGTAAACATAATGAAAAAAGGAAAGTAATCCTCATGTGTGCATTTTGGAGATTATGTGTTTCCATGTTTGCTTGTTTCTAAGTAACACACCTTCGAAACCTTGAACCGGTGCTCCTGATGGGGTCACTGACTGGGACATCCCATTCTGCAAACACCTTGCGAGCTTGCCCACCTCCTGGATTTCCCTGCTTTAAATTACGAACTAGTTTGGTTACCAAGGCAACTCTGTTCACTGACCTATGATGTCCTCTTAAAAACACTTTTTAAATTAAATTTACTGACACCTGAACACAGTTAAGCCTTTGCTCTGTGGAGGTTAAATGCACATCTAGTATCAACAAAGGTGGTATCATTTATGTACACAGAAGTTGAATTAGTTTTTTCTTCTTTTTCTTTTTTTTTTCCATTTTCTGCCTTCTATGTACTGAAGTTCTCTTCCTGTGTCATACCTCATTGCCAAAGTAAAATGCTTAAATGCTTCCTAACACATGGGCTGCATTGCTGGGTGCCTGGGAAGTATCATTTCTGCCTCTGCTTGCATTTTTAGTACTCTCAAGAATCGGGACACCTCTGTAAAATATGAAACAAAGCACATCTTTGCCTGCATATGGAGCATAATTTGGAGCAAAATGGCACGAAACTTAGTATGCAGAAAATGTAAAAAATGAGCACAGTGGCTGCGTACCTCAGTTTTATAAACAGACTTAAAACAAGTTCAGATCCAGTGTCCCATTTGCTGTGTTGCATTAAACTCAGAAGTAAGTTAAAAGAAAAAAAAATTTTATTAGTGAATCAGCATGACAGAGGTGAGAACTGAAGTAGCAATATTGTCACAATTGTTATGTTTATGTGCAAGTCTAGCTGTCTCATAGTCATATCAAGAATACCCTGCTCAGCCATCAACTTTCCCAGAACAGAAATCCATAACCATCTCCCCTTGGATCTGAAATTTTGTCTGCAGCTTCCCTCAATATGGTGTGAGTCCTCATATAATACTTTGTATTCAGAGCAAATTGTTTCAGGTAGGTTTTATCTTAAAACAGGGAGCTTCGTTCTTCAATACCAGCATGTGTACCCACACCCTCCACTGAATTTCTTCATCCTTATTCCCATGTTCTCCTTACTGTGCCAAAATACCTCCAGCTACTTCTTCCTGTCTTCCTTCTGTCTGTTCTCACCTATCTTGGTTCTTCAGGATGGGGCCCATACACTGTTGTTTTTATTTCTGTGTTCAAATTGTATTGTTTCAGTTGTGGCAACTTGCACTGGTATCTGTCCTTCTCCTCCCCCCTTTCTAAAGGCAGCTGTGGAAAAATTCCTTTTTGAACCCATTAAGCCAATTTCTGACTGTTACTCTGTGTGTGTAAGACATGTACTTACAGTAGTTGTGGGTACTCTACAATGCCATAAAATATATGATGATTCAGTTTAAGAGTCTTCTAAATTTCTCTAATTCTGTAGCCTTGCTACACACAGAGAGATTTTGTAAAACTAAATTACGAACTCATTGACTTTCAGTGCCACTTGGGAAAGGTTTGTCTGTCCTGAATGCAGATAACAGTCCGTATACCCTGCTGCCCTGTGCTCTGAGGCCAGGCTGTGAAGAAGGCAGCTCAGCTGAATCAGAAATATAAAACTGTGGACATTTGTTAATTAATGATATATCTGGATTCTTTGAAACCAGATTCAACATTGCAGCTGCTGAATATCTGTGTTGAAATCATATTTATTGATACTTTTTAGTTACCTTTGGTCAGGGATTTGTTACCCCTCAGCTGGTAGAAACTGAATAGCATTCAGGATGAGAAGTGGCATTGGTTAATTGGGTCCTGTTAGACAGTCTTGCTGTGCTTCAGGAATTTACATTTTTCTGCCCTCTTTGTAGGTGTTCTGTTTCTTACATCAAATGTGACTGATGTTGAACATTATTCTTTGCTTTCAATTGCTTTGGCATAGAAGATGTTCATGACAATTGTACTTTATCCTTTGTTTTGTTTTCTTTTGTCTTATACCTTGCTGTTGACACTCCTGGGAAATGCTTTATTTTAGGACATGTTGAGCTGTTATCCCTAAAGACCAGAACATCATCCCTGTTGAGCTAGAGCACTGCACAGCTTTCCTTCAACATGATTGTTTTGTTGAAAACTAGGAAGGAAAAAACCATAAAGCTTTGCTTTTGTAAGCCTCAGATGTGCAAACATTTGTGTGTTTGCTTTACTTTAAGCCTATGGGCGGTGTTCAAGATTCTGATTTATTAAATATGTACTTCATAGTAAAGGATAATTTTGAAGGAAGCAAAATATATTGCTCTATTTGTGGCATTTCCTTACAGAGCACTTCAGACTCTGTTTTACATGATAGAATTCCTCCTGCTATTTATTTGGCCTAATTCTAACTTGAACTCACCATTACATGTAAATCGTTGAACAGAGGAGACTTATTATATATAAGATTTAATTTTGCAGGAATTCAAAATTGTTATGTGATTCTCAGATGCAATGTAGATGCTTGGTGGTTAGAGAGTATCTGCAGGGCTTCCTCATAGCATGCATTCTTTTGATTATTAATGTCTTTAGAAGTACGTAGGAAGAATTGCTTCCCACAGTGTCAAATACATTCCTTCCCAAAGAAAGGTGGATGCCAGAAGGAGCTGTTTGGAGGATGAAGGTGACTGTGCAGGCGCTTTTGCTATGGAAGAGCAAACAGTTCTATTTGAAACTAACAGAATATTTGCCTACATAGCTGCTTAACATTTGGAAAAACTGGAACAAAGAGGTGTGTGTTACAAATAACAAAGCGAAGTCAAAGTAGGTATTTAGAGAAGGAAAAGTGCAATCATACTTCTTCAGTAGCTCATACTAACCAAAAACTGCTAAAGGCAGCAGTGGCTTCCAGGGTAGTGTGGTGTTGGCACCTTTAGAGTGAAAGCTCTTTCTTCAATACTAGATCTCTACGCTGTCATGAAACAAATGAGAAAAAAAAGGTGGAGCTGTCAAGTTTGCCATAAAAATGTATTATATAGCAGGTTGCTTCCCTGGAAATCTTCCTTTCAGTTGCAAAATAGATATTTCTGTAAATTTCTCAGGGTCCTGGAGCACTTAAGTAGTCGCTGTGTAATTAGACACCAATATGTTATTCCAGCAATGTTGTCTTCCTGTGGAAGGCTTCCAGCCAGAATCTTTTGTATAACTGTTAGACAAAAATATTCTAATTTTTAGTTTGGAAGCAAATTGTTATCACCAAATTTTAGCTCTGTGTAGCTACGTTTGTCCAGTGCTGACTTAAGGTCTTCTCAGGTGAAATAACTAGTCTGTGTGTGTATTGTCTTTGCTGTATATTGTATTTTGGAGCACTGCAGAGGGCACATTTTCCCGTCAGGCTTCTGGACATTCACAATTTCCAAGCTGTAGCAGTTCATAGCAGTTACATGATTAGTATATCATTTACTTTGGTGTCACAGATGGAGGGATTTTCTTTAACAGCAATTGTATTTCTACATCATAATATGAGGAGGAATGTTTTTATGCACTAGGGGTTGCACATAGTGAAAACTAAGATATTGATGCCATCTTGGCAAAACTTTACCAAATGTTTCTTTTTAGATAAGTGTCCTTAAGGTCCAGACCCTGTGAAGAGAAGGGGGAGAGAGAGTAAGGGCTGAAAAACCAAATGTATGTGAGCCCCAATTAAATACAACTTAAAATGTAAAAGCTTTCCAATTTCTTCTCAGATTGTCAACGTGTCACGATTAGTTGGTGTTGATAACCCTGTGGAGCTGATCTACTTTGTGGAGGACCAAGATGGAGAAAGACTCAGTGCTCTGAAGTGCTCAGACCTGATGAACAGAGTTGATATCCAGCGGGCTGCAATCATCCTTGGATACCGCATCGAAGGCACCGTTGCACAGCGTAAGTACTGCCAAATCCATACTGATACCAGCAAAGAGAAACAGGAAGGGTACCGGTAGTTTTGGAGATTATGGCACTGCACAGTGCACCCTGTTGCAGTGTTTTCTTCTTGAGGTGCTGCAATTTTGGCATTCCAGAGGAAATAAATTTTAGCAGTGTTGCAGTGAGCTATATGGTGTTGCTTTGCTTCCTGAAGACTTGGAATTGCAGCAGGGTCCTCAAGTGCAATCCTCACTGTGTTCACTTTAGTGCTTGTGTTAGAAAAATATTGTGCTAACTAGATACCTTCTTGCATTTTCATCTCTCTACTAGTCCAATATTTCTTTACAGCTTATCTTGTCCAGGAGCTTGCGTAAAACTCATGATTGTGGGAAGGGAGGACATCAGAGTGAAATGGGTTTTTCCTTTAGTTGAGTGATGGCAGAGATGTTTAACGCAAGTTTGTCTGCTTGATCGTTTCTGTGAGTGAAAAATGTAGGCTAATGTATTTTTGAGGGTATCAGTGAAAAGAAACAGTTAATTTCTGTCATTGAATATGGTTGGCCTTATTTTTATTTTTTTGTCCATCAGTAATCTGTAAGTAATGAAATCTTTTAATAAAGATGATGTGAAAGTAACGTGATCTTTCACTAGATACACATCAGAATAAATATGAGAGGTCATGTAAAGTCATATACTGACTTCATTCAGGATGTTTGGTATATAAATATTTTGCAGGAAGAAGTGAGACAGAAGACCTGCTCCAAATTCCAAGTTATGATTAGGAAAGAAACTTGAAAACTTTTTAGAACAGTCACGAGCATTTATATGATCTACAAAATACCTCATTGATGTGAATACTTAATTACGTTTTCTGTTTTCTCTGCAATATGGAGGCATGAGTTACATTGTACCACAGAGTATTTTGCCAGTAGAACTAGCATGTGTCTGATTTTTAAAATCCTCTGCAGAAAGATAGGAAAGAAAATAGTAATAGTGTGACCATCTGGATGTTTTCTCATGCATTAACAAGGTGGTTTAAAGGTAGGCCAGTAGCTCATATATGTCTGTTTAATATCTGTTAATGGACTCCAATATTGGCTAGACAGAAAAGCAAAAATGTTGCAAGAATGAATTCCCCTTAAAATTTGAAGTGTTGAACAAACTTAATGAAGTGTTAGAAGGTTCTTTTAAGAAGTATAGAATTTTAAAGTTTTAAAAAAAACATTTCTTATTGGAAGAAATAAGACAAAAAGATTATTTATGTAAGAGAAAATGTAATGTCATAAATGAGTTGTCAGATATATAAAATATAAGAATTATACTATTTTCCTTTAATCTTTAGTTTCATCATTATAATGGGCATTAATAAAAATTAAAATACTATTATAAAATAGTAAAAATACATAAGAATAAGTTTGCATAGAAATACTGTTTCTAATGTGAAAACATAATTTTAAGGAAGTTCGTCAGTTTGACTGGAAATGTGTTACTGCTGTGGTTTTTAGTCCCACATATAACCACTATGCAAAATACAGCAAATGAAAGTTTTATGGATTCTTCCAGTTCACTTTTATGTGCATGACTGGTTTAATTACACTTTCTAGTAGTTTTTGTTCTATTTGAGGCTAGAGGATCTCACACACTGACAATGAAACAGCGGTAGGAAAAGTTAAAAAAAAAAAACAGCGGTAGGAAAAGTTAAAAAGTTCAGCATAAAAAATGCTGAACTATACACCTTGGGGAGGAGGGTCTTACTGGTTTGAAATTGACTGTGGTTATTGGTGGGTAAAATAACAAAATATACAACTAAAGAGAAGAGACAGGTGATAGAACTGAAGGATACAGGCAATAAGGTTGGAAGGTCTTCACTTGTGTTAGTGGTAGGTCATTTTTTTCTGGACTCATTTCACTATGTCAGCTCAGTTTTGGATTGCAGAATGAGGTTACAGAGTGTATTTTCATTAGTAATTTAAGCCTTGGTCTTGAAAAGGTAGACCAAGACAATTGAAAACCTGAGCATGCTTCCTGAGCATGACGTATGTTAAGTGGTAGGATATTTCCTGTGATGTGTGGCTGATTTCTGATAAATTCCTGAACTGCTACTTACAACAACATAAAAATAGGTAACCTTGAAGTGTCTGCATTTAAAAATATATAACCACATAAAATTGCTCTCTTCCTTTTAACTTCGCAGCTGTGGAAAAAATGAAGGAGTCCACCTCGGAGTCACAGAATAGCAACCTATGGATTATTGTTGGTGTGGCAGTTCCAGTTGCTGTGGTGCTCCTGATTGTTATTATTTTATACTGGAAACTTTGTCGAACAGACAAACTGGAGTTTCAACCAGACACAATAAGCAACATTCAGCAGCGACAGAAGGTAAACGGGGAAGCTGTGCTGGGAATATTCTGAGCATAAATGAATCTGAGAGTGTGTGAACACCTAGCATCCTTAAACAGCATGTGGAAACACATGTTCAGAGCCTTCTGGATTAAAAAAAAAAAAACCCACAACCAGCAAGCCAGCATCACAAAACAAAGGAAAAAAGTGAAATGATAGAAAGATAGTTGAAGTCAGAAATCCTATAGTGTTTTATTTGTTTTCCTAGATATACGATACTGCATGACATAGGTATCCTTCTGAAATGTGGGCACTGAGGCTGAAAGGAACCTTTCTTTACCACTTCATTTCAAGGCTTTGACTAGAGCTGAATATGAGGAAATATACTGAGTGTTGAATCACTGGCCTTGTTTTCTGAAGAGGGCTGAATTTTTCTTTTGAGAGCTTCTGTTAAACTAATTTGACAGCTAAACTGCACCATCCATTATACCTCATGCTGGAATTAGAATTCACTAGAGCCTATCCTTGCTGTTTCGCATTCTGCCGGGGCTTTCGTGTTGCCGTTGTGAGAACCTGTTGCAGGACTAGAACTTTAATTAGTAGATCAGCATGAGACTGTCTGGGAGAACGTGTTGACTGGAGTGTTGAAGGGCTGGGTTAGGATGGTGAGAAATTCAGTAGTCTTGCCTTTCTCCTGCCCAAGACTGTAAATTGAAAAATATGTAGTCCAGGATTTTCACACAGGATGTATTCAGTAAAAAGAGTGAAAAAGTGACTGAAGGGTTACAAATCCTACTCTTCCTTTTTGCAACCAAAGAGAACTGGTTTGTGTGTCAGAGGTGCTGATTACTGACTATATGTTCAGAGTCATTGTTAGAGGCAAAATAATCTGCCTGTGCTAATTCACTGGTACTGTAGTCATGTTCTTGTGCTGTCACCTCATGTTCAGTCATACAGTTTTCTCTGTAACAAGTCTTGTCTGTACATCATGCTCTCTTTCAAGATAATTAAGGATGTGAAAGATGAGAGAAGCAGAAAGCAGTTGCACTTCCAAAGCAGTCAGAACAAATCAATAGTAACTTCACATTTGTCTTGCCACTGCAGATTGAGTGTCAGAATCGAGGTCAGCAACAAGTGGTACCCTTTGATGAACTTCACCCCCTGGTACTTTGTTTCACCTGTGCTGTGGCAATATGTAACACAGATTTTGATTGAAGAAGTTCCCCACAGTAGTTTCAGCTAATTTGAGAAGGGTCATACAAAAAAGGCAAGAGGGGATCATTACCCTTGGTATGCTGTTTCATCACATACATTTTCGGTACCTGTCTGTTGTTGCAAGCTTTTTATAAGAAAGCAGTCAGGTTGGGTTGACTGTAAGGCCAGAAACACCTTTCATAGTTTTACTTTCTTTTGGGAAAATGGTTCAGTTGTTTCTCTCCACTGCTTCTACAGTTCTCTTCATTTTAATCATTCATGAGTCAGAAGCCATACATGTTTGTATGCAAGTCTCATTTCAGTTTGCCTCAGGAGTCTATCACTTGGCCTTCTATGGGGAAGTCACTGTAAGCAAACTCAAAAGAACCAGTAAGAACATCTACTTCAATCCTTGCACCAGTGGTTGGCTTATGCATTAATACCAAGTGAGGTAAAGCAATAAAAAGTGTCTTAATTTTTTTATCAATTAGCACATTTAACAACTGCCATAATGTACTCTGAAAACCATTTTCCTCCTTTGGCCAAGATCCAGAGCAAAAGTAGTATCTTGGCATCCTTAGTAGCAAGCTGTCTTTGGGCTTTCTTCATGTCTTCAGACAGTGGGTTGAAATTTCAAAATAGGGCATATTTAACAAGCACAGAGAACCCCCAGACAGTCACAACAGCATACAAACAATTAGGGACGCTTGGTCTGGTCCTGCCTTTTAAAATTGTTTGTGGTTTTTTACACCTTTTTTTTTACAGTAAATGCAAAGAAACGATCAAATTTATTAAATCCTGTTGTTGGGGGTTTAGCTCTGTAAACAAACAATTTAAAAATGGACTCGGGCTCCCCCTTACTCACCCCACCCACAATTATTTCCATCCCCTCTTTAAAGAGCTTGGCTTTGGTACCGAAGGAAGGTGAAGGCCTGCACTGCATCTGTAAATGGAAGGCTAAAGATCTGAGTTTTTCTCTTGAAATCAATATTTCATTGGTAAAAACCATGAAGACGTATTTATAGTGCTAGCTCTTCTCACTTCCATTAATCTTTAAAAAAAATTCTTCTAATGTAAACATAGAAATAAAATGTATAAATATCAAAGTATTTCATTAACATGTTCATGGCACATCCAAACTAGAAATAGAAGACAATTTTTTTCAATCGTATGTCTACATTGTTTCACACTTGAAGATGTGTGCTGATTAGAAAATAAGAAACTGAGACACCCTCTTCTTGTTCAGATGAAATTGGATCTTCTACAACATTGGTGGATCTTCAGAGGCATCACATGACTTTTTTTTTTCCTGTTTGTTTAATTAGCCATTTTGGCATAGCAGATCGGTGGGCACCATAATAATGTTAGAATACACAAGAGCAGCTGATAGCAAGTTATGACATCTGTGATTTAAAAGCCTGGAATGAGGTTGGGAGTGTGGTGAGGGGAAAGCCAATTTTCCTCACACTGCTGAGGAAAGACTTGGCCACCAAATGACTGGTTCCTTCAAATGTCAAGAGAGAACTTCTCTAATGTATGGTAACGCAGATTATATAAAACAGACCTGAGTTTTGTAGTTTCTCAGTTTAGAGTCTCTTTGCGTTCTTCTCTTCAGGGAGGGATGCTTTGAAGACAGTGCACATTTTTCTGGATTCTTTAGTCCCACATGTCATTCTGGTAGCATCTTTTCTTTCTTCCTTCCTTTCAGTTGATCACTTAATTCTGATTTTAAAATCCTGATTTTTCCTGAAATACTTTTATATACACTCACACAATATGATTGTTTAAGTTTTAATTTTAATCTTATATATGTAAAGGTTTACATTTACAGAGGAGGTATGATTTCTGTGTTCCTATGACCACCGTTAAAAGTAACTCATAAGTTGCATACCCTCACATTCTGTTTTCTAGTGAAGCAGATCAGTACCTGTTACCTGTTGATAAGTCAACATGTCCTGAGAATATGGCTACCAAGGTACGCTTCAGTGAGGTAAAAGATCACTAGGTAGTTGCACTATGTAACTATTCAGTCATACTGGCCAGTGTATCATGCAAGCAAAGCTAGCCTCTTTATCTGCTTTGTGGGTACCCCTTTAGAATATTTGGATCACAGTCCTACACATGTGACTGTTAATAATAGGATATTTCTCACTTCAGTAGTCATAGCTGTGTTGAAAAACATTGAGTTCTAGTTGTGAGAAACCCATAGAAGTACCCAAGTTTACATCTGTATTTACGTACTGTAGCAGCTCGGAAGCTGGGCTTGAGTCCAGATTTGCTGTTTGTCCCCACCCTGAAGGCCAAGTCACTCTCAAAGATAATAATGTAGGTAACAGCAAAGATAACATTTCATCTACGGTGATGACATGGGCAAGGTAGACGGTATTCAGTGAAGGCCTGTTCTGCAGATTGAGTTTACCATGCTGCTCTAACAGTTTCTGTTTGTTCCATCTGACCTTCTAGTTTCATCACAGGATAAGTGTCGTGCAGACAGGATGGTGTGAGTGTCCTTCAAAAGGCTTAAAATTTTATCTTCTGCGAAGGATATATAGAGCCTAAACTCAATACTATGGGATGTTTTGCTTCTGAATAGTCTCAGAAGTCTGCTGCTTCATGAATATAAATACATAAGGAAGAAAGCTTTTGCAGGAACTGATGCTACCAAGACCAGGTCTGAAGATGAAATAATTATAATAATTAAAAAAAATGGTCCTTGAAAAGTTTCTGATTAGCTAATGCATCCCTCTGCCTCAAAGCAGGTTTAACAATACCTGAAAAATATTTGGTTACATTTTTCATTCTGGAGATTAGATGGTAAAATACATTTAGATCGAAGTTATTTGGATGCTTTTTAACTGGGAGCCAAGGAAACAGGTCAGACCAGTGAATTTCTACGCAAGATTCACTGGTCTGTGCAAGGATAATTTTTTTCAAGAGATAGAACTAAGATATTTAAAGGGCACATCAAGTATTCATGACTTGTTCTGTAAGCCTTAGCATCCTACTGGAAATTCACCTTACTGTGATCTAGGTTGTTGCACTGGATAAAGATGTCTTTGTCTTTGGAAATAAAAAGATGCGTAAGTGGCATCTTTAAATTACAACATTCTTCTGACATTGCCTATATCCACCACAATATTGTCTCAGCCTGAGCTTTTTTTTTTGTTTGCAAAGCAGCTGTGCTTTTTGTGGGCAGCTCAATTTGTGCCATAGGTTATTTTTCTTCCCCATGAAGAAATGGATAAATGTCATCATTCTGCTCTGTACTGGACTACTGACATTTTTATGTGAAAAAAATTAATATCTGTGCTTTTCTGCATAGAGCAAAAAAGACATTATACATATTATCTGTAATGCAAACAAACTTGGCAATATTATTTCTTTCACTGTGGACTTCCAAAAATTAAAATGAAACCAGGTTCACTAGGGATTTCATTTTCCCTACTGTGTACAAGCGTTTGAAGGAAAAAAGAAAGTCAGTCCTCTGCTAGGACTTCTCAGAGGTAGTTGCAGCTCTGGACAGTTATTCATGGAAAGGATCCCTGCCCTAATGACAAGAATCTGACATCTGTCAACAAGCTCATTGATGGTTTTATTTACAAGGTCTTGGTTGTTCTGCTGTAAATGCTGGGCATGCTGAAATCCATTGCCTTTGCAGCACTAACTTGGACCGAGTTGCTTACTCAGCTCCTCATTTTTTTGAAGACCACATTCTAAAATTCTAGGGGGAAAAAGCCTACTTCTCCAGTCAGCAGTCATTCTTCTCTGGAGCCCTCTGTGTGCCACTGTGGTTCTTAAGGGCTGAACACATCTTTCCAGCATAGTGCCCCTCCTGTGTGTTCATGTGTGGGACAGCTGGGGTGGCTCAGTCCCCACGAAGCCTAGGAAAAAGCATACTGTACCTCACTTTCTTCTTGAGCGGTGGCACAGATAGTGCCAGAGCTGGAGGGCTGCCAGTTTGCATCATGAGCCAGCCAACCTCAGCCAATGTGTGGGGACCGTTAACCAGCCCTCATGTGTCTGCTCGAATCTGAGTTGCCTCTGACAACCAGTCAGACCTTTGTGTGTCGCTTACAGTCACAGGTAATGAGTCATACGTTCTGCAAAATGCCTGAGAGAGGTTTGTGTGAATTTTTATTTCCCCCCCAAGAAGGGACATCTCATGTGTCAGGTGTAACTTTACACCTCTGAATTGAGAGTTTTGCTTATTATTGTGTATTCAGTAGGCTATCTCTTGGATGTTCCCAAGATCAAAAAGGCCAGCCCTGCTGGAGGCTAAATACTAGGCTTCTGCTCCTGGTAAAAAGAATTCTTGTGATGTTTTGACATCCTGTAATGCTTTTGTTCATCTGTATAATGTAGAGGCGACAGCTCTGCATTGCAGAATAATTCCAGTCAAAAGAGACTCATGTTAAGAAAGGCAGTTGACATGGATCTTACAAAAACTACTTGAAAACTGACATGAGTTTCTGTGAGAGATTCATGTCTGTGCCTCCTGTTTGCATAACAAAAATCCTTCATTTCTAATAGTAACCTTAACGAACCATCCACAATGCTGTCGTTTTAGAGTTGACATGCAGGTTCTGCTGCTTCAGACTCAATAGCTGGATTCTAACAAGGAACGTAGTATTCAACATCTTAATTACTTCTTAACTGTATTTCTCTGATGGCGGTTCCTCGGCAAGAGCTCTTTTGTGGGAACTCTTCTTCTGTGTAATGAGGATTAACTTAAATTCACAAATTGTAGAAATAATATACCACATTTAAATATACTGCTTATATGGGTAGATAAAATGAGTAAAATGTTTCCATCTGCTTTTTTACAAACATTTAAGTAGCTGACTTGAGGTCAGACAGAAGGCCAGGTAGCCCAGGTGCCCAAAGCAAAAACCTATAGAAGGGGAGAAGAAGATGCGGTCCCTTGCACTGAGTAACTCTTCAGCCTCCAGTTGCTTGTGGCTAAGGGACTTTCTCTAAAAGTAGCAATATTAGGAACACTCAACAGATTTCTTTTCCATGTAGTCATCTAATCCTTTTAAACCCATCTGAGCTGCTGACAGGGATTTCCACAGCATGTTATATGAAGAACCACATCATCTTGTTTCATATTGCTTTTATCCTACTACCTCCTTGTTTTCTGTGATGCCTCCTATTCCTTGTATTGGAGTGAATGGTGAACAGCTGATTCCTAGGCACTTGCTCCTTGCTAGTCCTGACTTTACAGACCTCTGTCAAATTCCTATTTCCATCATCTCTTTTTCCAGACAGAGGACTCCCAGTTATCTTATCCATTCATTTGAATTGACCTTCAAACCAAATGTTAGCCTTTGAAAAGGCTACAACATTTTCTAATTCCTTTCCATGCTTTTTTGTTGGGGGTGGGATGGGGTGGGTGATTAGAACTGCATATGCTATTCCAAATGTAGGTGACCCATGGATTTATAAAATTTCATTTATATGGTGGCTACTTCTGAAAAGGAGTTAAATAGAGAAAAAAATCCCTTTTCAAAATATGGATAAACTTTTTACTATCCTAAACATAATAGGCCACTGAGACTAGATTAATAGTGGGGAAATAAATTCTGTCTTTCCTAACAAACGATGATAAAGATTTTACTGTAGAATTTAGCTATTTTGGGAACAAGGAAATGGGCTAATATCAAATCATTTCTGCCTAAGGTTTTAAAGTCACTTGTAGCTTCATTTCAGCAAGCAGATTATTTCTACAGTATATATGAATGCTCTTTCTGTGTGCATTGTACCCTTTTCAGATATATAAATATGTTTGAGCACAAAAATAAATGAAAACTGCTGACCTATGCTCTGCCTTAAAAGTCTGTTAGCACTTTTCTCATCTTTTGCAGAGAGGAAGTGTTTCTGAACTGTGTTGTGTATGTCATCTGTCCAGATGTTGACAGCATGTTATGAGTGTATTCTTTTGCTTAACAAGTTGAGAAAAGAATTTCCTTAATTGATAATTTTTGATGTGTTCTACTACCTTTCTTAAGGTTGCTGTTGATGTCGGTGTTGTGTATGGGGCCTTGAGGAGTAATTGTTTGACTTAACTTATGGACAAAAGACTAGTGGAACTGTGATGCAGCAGTGACCTGTCTATCTTAGGAAGTTGATGATCTTTTTCTAACTTACTCCTGATACTTCCATTCAACCAGTGTGCAAAGGAACCTCACCAAACTTGATTAAGATAGTATCTGCCCTGCAGCATTTCTGTCTGAGAAAGAAAACTAAAACTGTGTGCGATTCAGACACAAAATTCTGCCTGTTACAGCAGTTATCCCAGCAGCCTGTGGGCATAGATGTACTCAGAGTTATGGGCTTTCAACAACATGATCCCTCTTGCATTTTGTGAAATTTACTGAGCTGTCATGGTAATATTAGTGTGGCAAGAAGAAATGCACAATGAAAAATAGGGATGATAAAAATCTGTGAGAAGAGTCTATCTTAAGAAAATATTTCAGAACAGGTGTCTTGAGAATTTCAGACTTTATAAAATTTTGTAAGTTTGAGAGTTTATTTGTTTTCAGTCATAATCCAGGAACAAAATTCCTGAGGGTGGTATTTTTTGTGGGTTTCCAGCTGTACTTACTTACTTACTGTTTGTGTGGTGGGGAGTGTGACTTTTCAGAGGGGGAAGGGAGAGGACCAGGGGCTGTGTATTTGCTTGTTCTGATTTTCCATGCCAGCGCTGGCTATACTCTGCAATACTTTTCCCCACATTGATGGTGCAAGCCTGTACAATTACAAGCGTGTTTCGTCTCCACAAGGACGTGTTTGCTCAACTACTTTACCTGTTCCCAGTGATGCTGACAGCTGTTGTGATGGCAAATGTGAGATGTAAATTGTATGAAGAGTTACTTGATCTGAGATGAGAAAATGGGCAGCATTTTGTACAGACAACCCCCATTTTAGCCCTTGTATCTCAAAAACCTACTTCTTTTTGAGGCATGGCTTGCCATAGAGCAGGGCTGTCAAACCCATGGCTCCCGTCATTCTCCTGCTCTTGCAGCGTAACACACGTCACACGCTGCACACATGACCGGCGCTGGCAGGAGCACGGGGACAAGGAGCTCGGGGCTGCTGATGGATAGAAATAAGGTGCCAGGCCAGACAGAAAAGGTGGAGGGCTGGATTCAGCCCCGCAGGCGTGAGTTTGACGCCCTTGCCATAGAGGGCACATAACACCACTGTAATGGGAGGGTGATGGCATCCCGCCTAAAAATCAGTGTAGTGAACTGCCATTGCACACACGCTTCTTTTTACATATATACATGATTATCAAGTGAAGACGTTTAGGTCAGATTAGAGACAAAAAAATGTTTTGGTGCTTAAAAGCATTTCCTAAACCAGCTGCACTGAAGGATCTCTCTACACATTTCTCAGTGCTGCTTAGTATTATTTTAAAGTAGACCAGAGAAGAGTTTCTGATTATGGCACTAGTTGGTTGCATCCTATTCCGTTTCATGGGAAAATCGTGGCAATGGCACAAAAAGGCCTTTAGGAATACAAATGCGTCTTTTTTTCAGTATTTTGAGGGCAGCTATGGAGACAGAACTCTCTCTTTATCTTCTAATATGTTTTTTTATCACAAATATTCCTTACGTCTTCACTCAGATGTGCATTATTGTTATTGAATTACATGTGTAATTGGTTTTCATACTTTATAAGCCGTCCTGGCTATGATTGCAAATGGTTTAATGTTGTAGGAGAGCAGTGTAAAGAAATAGAGAGTGTACAGTTCCGTGTATAAGGAGTGGGAACGGTATTAGAAAAATAAACTGAATAGGAGAATGAGGCTGAGAAAAGTGAACATACCTCAGTATATCTAAATTCTCATTTATTAGTTGTTTGGTAGGTGTTTTAAATATCTCACAGAACAGTCACTGCGAACAATATGGATGAATGATCTTTGTGAGAGGAAGAATTTGGTGACATCTTGGATGGGGTAGTAGAAGCATGGTGAAAAAAATAAGCTAAAATTAGAAAGACCCTAGCAGGCATACTAGCAGCTGCGAATAATTGTTCTTAGTGGTGCATCTTGAGAGTAATTCATGCTACTCTGTGCCATGGTGCCCTGGGAATATGGAGAAGAGTTTGGTGCTGTGAATCTCGGATTGTAGAAGGCAGTTTGTGATATATTTAATAGTTTTAAGCCGTGCTAAATCAGACTGACTTACATCTTCAACCCACGTTAATTTTAGGAACGCTGATTCTCACTGCCTTGATATGATTAAGCTGGTAGACTTGAAAACACTTTTCTGTAAAGTTTGTTTATCCTGTCATTTTTGTAGGATTCCATGTGCTAGCGTATGTTAGGTCGTAAGTCAGCAGGACTTCTTTACAGGGATTCCTGTCCTGTTTGTAGACTATGTGCCAACACTAAACTTTATTTTTTTAAATCATGCTTAGCTCCTTTCTTTCTTTAGAAGTGTATTTAACAGCCTCTGCTCAATGTGTCTATCTCTACAAGGAACAAGGCAAAACTGTGTTCTAAAATCAATAGAAGATTGTCTTAATACTTTGTTCTTCATATTATGTCCAAATTCAAATACCATTTGCAGAAACTACAGAAAGAATACTGAGTAAGCGTGTTTCTTCTCTTCTGTTTTCTGCTGAAATTATCCACTGACTTGTGTGTGCAGTATTTGCTTTCTTGAGAAAACAGATTGTTGACATTCCTGATGTGTCTCTGCATCTAGCAAAACAATACATTAGCAACGATGTTATATTTCTGTGACTTCAATATTACTGGAACTGTTGGCTGATTCTGTGGAACAGGTCTTGACCAAGGTGCATAGACTTTGTAGCTTTCTGCAGGAATGATTTGATTTTTCTATGAGTTGAGTTTCAGATACTTTTTTATTTCCATTCAGTATGTAGCAATAGAATTAAAAGACTGTCTTGACTTACCAATTTGAAATCGCCTTCCCCTTAGATTTCAGCAGGATCTACATTTGTATAATAATATAATATCTTATGAATGAATGTGGTAGTTTAGACATTTTCATTTTGGTGGTAAGCTTCAGACTAGTTTATCTTTTCCTTTTCACAAATACATAAAGATGAAACAAATTAAAACCTTCTCTAGCAACTTACGTTTAAAAGAAGAAATCTTTTCTAATACTGGTTTTATGCAGTCTTAGGTAAAGGCACTTGAAAGTGATAAAAAAGAGACTCAGTTTCAGCACCTCAACAGATAGCAGGATCAGCACACGTGCTCTTGAAAAGTGATTGTATTCTTTCCTTGGTGGTGGTTAATTTATGAGTAGTTGATGACTGATCCACGCATGGTATTCTAGCTGCCTGTCCTGAGATGAGCAGAATTCATCCAATCCATTATATTATGTAACTTGATATAAAGGAAGGGAAGGATGTGGCAGGTGGCACACAGAAATTCATAATAAAATGTAGGAATCCTCTCAGGCCAGAACAACACTATTCATTTGTTCTGCTGAGTCTTGGTGATGTGATCATTTAGTCATGCAGAAAGCAGAGTTGTGAGTTTGTGTCCTTCAGACACTTTTCACTGAAAATGTGGATTTTAGTTAGTATCAGTTCTCAGTTGAAGTCATAATGTTACCATGGCCTGAGAGGTGAGATGTCAGAAGTGTAGATTGTTTTTTTTTAAGTAAACAAAGTGGGTTTCTGTCAGCATTGTTCAATCATATTAGTATTTCTTAAATAATGGGCATTATTTTTAGTAAGTTTTTTAAAAATTTTTTCATTGACTTCCATCTTTTCATAATCAATCAGGTACCATGTTTAATATATATGTATTTTCACATTGTATTTTTCTGTCATATTTTTTAATTCATTTGCACAAAGACACCTGCACACACATGCATGGAGTCCCTCATACTGTTGTTATATTGACTGGAGCTGTTAGTGCCAACTTAAGCTTTTTTAGCAGGATATATCTAGAAATATTATTTAGCTGCACAGAACTCTGCAAAATTTGTATCATTCAGGCTAAAGTTTTCCATTCAAGTATCAGTTTCATTCTAAATCTTTCTTTAAGATGATAAGAAGAGCTTCCAAATTTTTACAGTTGTTTTGGAGAAGCTCCAGTGCATATCCTCAGCCTCTGGATGTGTGTGGTGGGCCAGGAAAGGGAGCAGGACCAGAAGATTGTTTTGTGTGGGGGGAAATGCTTTTGCTGATTCTGTGGGGAACTGCCAATTTCTAACTAAGTAATAAACCTTTGGAAGAATGTTTATAAGTGATCGACAGTGACTTGTAAGAGATTTGCGAGTTAAATTCTCATAGGATCACACCTGTTCTGTGCATGAAAGCTCTCTAGAGCTGTACCTTAAAAGCTGAGATGATTTTTTTTCTCTTTTGGTGTGTACAGAGATTGCTATGAGGCCAGGTAAAGGAAAAAGGAGCAATGAGCCTCAGGTTCTTGCATAGTGTAAACTGGAATTGGCAGCTGGCAGGCGGAGAGAGAGAGGGGCAAGAGGGCAGGATGGAGAAACTGGTTCCATCTGTCAAGGAAGAATAAGACCAGATAAGGAATTTACTCAGCTGCAACTTTTGGAAAATAGAGCACAGTTTCTGCGATGCCTGGAGTGAGCAGTTCTTGAGGCCTGGGATTGTGATACCTGAGGCTTGTGTGTCATCTTGCCAGCAAGTGTTCACAAAATCCATTGGCAAAATCTCACCTGCCCTAGCTGCAGATTTGCATAGAATGCCTCCTTTATCTTCTTAAATCTCCTCTTTTTAACTCATTTGCCAGCTTCTGCGTGAAGTGAGATGGGTATCCTGGTTCTACAAATAACATTCCTATATTCTATCCAAATTTAACTAATAGCAGAAGGCTCAGCTAATGCCAAGGATTGAGCAGAGTGGAAAAGAGCAAGAAATGGAAGAAATGAATTTATAATTCTGTAACTCAAGACTCTGTTGCATTGCCTGTGCATGAGAGAATCCAGTTGTGATTGTTCAGACAGTCTTAACTGTGCCATTTCTTATAGTGTGATTGCTTGTTTTTGCTATGCTAACAGTCTTTTAAATTTGACTTCAGTGTAGTCTGTCTGCAGATAAACGTTTGTGCATACATATGGTGCAGTGTACATATACATAAATATATCTCTTCCTGTAACTGTGCTTAGACAAGAGGTTATGTTAGACTGCAGCCAGGAATAAGATTATTCAAAGTTAAAAGATTAAAAATTTATATTTTTTGCAAGTTGCTTTACTCCCCAGGGGGTTTACAAACCCAGTATGGTAGTGTTAACTCTAAGGTATGTTGAAATAAATGCTTCAGACATGCAGCAATTTTCATAAAACCATACTAGTAATTCCAGTGTTAGTAGAATGCTTATCTCTCTAGTTGTCCTTGCCTACCTATCACGCTATTCAAAAAGGAGGAGTAACTTTGTAGGAAAGGATAGAGCACCACCAAATTTTTTTTGTGAAATGATTGGGCCCAGCACATGGCGAAGACTCTTGTCATCTTTGAAGCAAAGGGGCTGGAGGCAAGGAAGGGGAAGGTAATGAAGTATTGGAAGTGATTATCAGGGATTAGCAGCAGGGCTGTATAGGCACAAGGGTGGAGTGTGGAAGGATTAAAAGAAGGGAATCATAGAATCACCTGGTTGGAAAAGACCTTTGAGATCATTGAGTCCAACCATACCCATACAGTACTTAACCATATTCCTGAGAAACTCGTCTACCTGTCTTTTAAGCACTTCTAGGGATGGTGACTCAACCACCTCCCTGGGCAGTTTTTCCAGTGCCTGACCACTCCTTCAGTGAAGAAATTTTTCCTAATGTCTAGTCTGAACCTCCCCTGGTGCAACTTGAGGCCACTTCCTCTCATCCTCTCACCTGTCACTTGGGAGAAGAAACCAGCATGCACCTTACCACAACCTCCTTTCAGGCAGTTATAGATAGTGATGAGGTCTCCCCTCAGCCTCATCTTCTCTAAGCTAAACAAACCCCAGTTCCCCTCAGCCTCTCTTCGTAGGACTTATTCGCCAGCCTCTCCTGCTGGCCACTGAAAAGACTGAAGGAGTTCAATGAAGAGTATCGCATACAGGATTATCTTCAAAGAGAAAAGACATAATGTCAAATAGATCAGAGGTGGAGGGGAGTTAACTAAGAGGAGTTTCAGCAATCAAAGTGCTGCAAGCTGATGTGGTAATACTGATGTAGTACTTTTGGGAAGGGGGAGAAGACATGGAGTTTTGGGGTGGTTTTTTTCCTTGCACTAGCGAGATCCTGAAGATAGTATTTCAACTCTGAATGGGGGAAGTTTCAGGAAGGGTTCAACTCGGTGGTTTCTTCATCATCTCAAAAGATGAAAAAACAGTTACAGAAATTTACCTGATCTAGCTCTACAGTGCCTTTTTAAATCAGTGGTTACAGTCATTTATGTAAATTCAATAACTGAATAATACTGAATTGAAGGGACTGTTGTAAAGCCCTAGAAAAATGGAGTGTAGTGGAAGACATCCAGATCTGTTCAAATAAGCTTATTCATTTTGTGAGAAAGAAACTCCAAAACTTAAACCATACAGATAATTGATGGATTTTATAGGAGGGCTTTTATTGCCATCTACTGGTGTAATTAGGTAGTTTGCTCTACTACAACATCTTTTCTAAGAACCGTTTGGAAAATGTTTGCTTACTGAGAAAATATTTTGAAGAGATTGTTTCAGAATATTCCTTAGGCATGCTTGTCTTTGGCATGATATCAGACAATTCTGTTTGTAGTTAGCTATGTTGACATGCCAAGCTTTATGAACTGAGGTTCGTTCAAACATCTGGAAACTGACACACCCATAAACACACTCCAACACATGCTCCACTTTGCAGGAAATCAGCTCTAGGAGCACACAGAGGGTTTTGTACGTGTGCTGTGTAGTGAGTGCATGCACTTTGAAAACTGGAGTTGTCAACATTTCTTTCTACTTTCAACCTCCAAACTGCCATTTTGTAAATGCAGTTATGAAAATGAAAGGCCCAGTGCTGTGTCTTTCTGAAGCAAGATGACCATTGAATCCGTAATCCCTTAATAAGATCTCTAGGATAAGTATCTAAACTCCAAAGCTTTTTATATATTTTTCTGTCTTTTCAGTATGAAATTCCTAAGAGCTAGATTTTAATTCCTTTTCTGAAAGCATCCATGCTGGCTGAAAAGTCATTGCCAGGCTGCCATATAACTCAGATCTGCAGAATGTTTCTCTTTCATCAGATCAACTAGGTGTTTGTGCAAGCAATCCCAGACTCCTGCAGATTTAGGGAGTCAAAATGAGGAAATTCAGCAGTAACGTCATTCAGATTATTTAAACTCACTCCACTCATTTTGACGTAAAGAAATGGAAAGATGACCTGGCAGTGGTAACCATTTCTGTCAGTACACAGGTGTCTGTGGCCTTGCCACTCACGAGTACACAAAAATTTCCTCACACAGTTATTACGTCTGAAGAAATAACTGGAAGAAGGTGTAGCAGCAGCAGAAGGCTATTTTTTAAAATACGTTTGCTGATTTGGAATTTCAACTGTGTTTCATATACTGAAATAAGATGACAGAAACATGGGGGTTTTGTTGTTCTTTTCCCTGAAGCTCTTCTGTTCATTCCTGAGACTACCATAGCCTGACCATGCTTCTAGTGGCCCTTGTTTGCAGATCTTAACCAAAGCCTTTGTACTCATTGTCACTCATGCTTCCTATTTTTTTTCTCTTTGTTCTTCTCTCACAGCTACAAGCCCCCAGTGTGAAAGGCTTTGATTTTGCTAAGCAGCATCTGGGCCAGCACAATAAAGATGATGTCCTGATTATCCATGAGCCAACTCCTTTAACAGGACCTATTAAGGATACTACCCCATCTGAAAATGGAGATGTGCCCAGCCCCAAATCCAAGATTTCCTCAAAACCTTCAAAGACTGTTCGACCCAGAGGGAGGTCAGTTCACAGAGATAAAACAAATTGTAATAGATGACAGTTTATTAATGGCTGGCAGTTACTGTATGTTTAGGGTATTTTCAGTGGAAAGAACTGTTCCAGAGCTCTGGAACTTGCGTTTCTAGTGGGCTGTCAGAGTTAATGTCTTGCTACTCATTATTTCAAGTTTGTGAGAATTTAGTGCCCATTATTCTCTTAAAGGTAACCTGCCCAATTAAGAGGGGCATTTAAGACACTACTCAGTTGACTGGAGTCAAGTCACTACTTGTTTAGTGGAAACACCAAATGTATGTTTTCTGATGCATTCCCTTGGTAGTGATCTCTAGCTACTAAGGCAGTAGGTGGTTAAAAACAAATGAAAACCATTGACAAATAGCATTGTGCTTTGTTAATATTAATAGTCATTAACACGTCTAATGAGTTGGAATTTCCAGAAATACTCAGTATCTCCAAAATTCAGGGAAGGTGTGTGAGTGTTTTTATTTTTGGTTATGTGGTTGCTTGCATAGCAAACCAAGTTTAGTTCAGGAAGAGGAATGATAATTTACAGCTGTGCATATGCAGAAGTGTCTGTTATTCCTTAGCATTAATTTCCTAACCTTTTTCAATAATGAAATGATGTGAATGTGTCCTGCTGGAAAGGATGGTGTTTGTAGGATAGGTGCTGTAACAGAGCTATGCAGTAAAGAAGGATCTGTGCATTAAAGACAAAAAAAAAAAAAGATAAATGGGAAGGTAATAGGTGGGAAAAAAAAGTGGAGCCCTAAGGAAAGGAGTGCTGTAATGAGTCACAAACAACTCCTCACTGGAGAGCTCCAGCTCTGCATTCCCTGTGCTATTGCACAGTGGGAGAAAAAAAAATATATAACCAAGAGCAAAGTTGAATGAGCTTAGAAGGAAACTAACAGTGGTTCTTCCTGAGCTATAGGCCTCTGTGACACAACTTGTGCCTCTGCTTAACCTTCTGTGTTTCCTCTAAAGCCCCAGTTGTCCTAAGATCATCATCTCCACGTGGGCTTTGTATAGCCCAGTTTCTGCCTTTGGAGATGCTGAGTCTGCCTTCCTACCTGCATATAGGCCTTGCAAGTAGCAGACTACCAGTGGTGAAGGTCGAAGGTGGGCAAAATTGGAAAACAATGGAAGAAAAATTAGCTAACTCATTTGGTGCAGTTTGAATAAATTAGAACAAATTAATATAAATCAGAAAGACATGTGTTACTGGGTTTCTTTTAAAAAGTTCAAAAGTGGCCTGACAGAAATAATACTTAGGAGGGAAAGGTTATCCATATTCATATGCACATAAGAAAAATTTGAACTTGAGGCTTTTACTGTATTTCATCTAGATTAATTCAGAAAATGAAGCAGGAAAAATTTTCAGAAGCCAATATTTTAATGCTTCTAAAGACTGAAGAGAGTAATGAATCATTGATCAAATTTGTAACAAAGAGATTTCTTTTTTTAATAGCATCCAAATTCAAACACTTTGAAGTGTTTTCAAAAGAGAATTTCTCTCCTCTCCCTCATTCTCTCTTAAGAACAAATCTCCCTTTAGGCTTAACTATGGAGCTCTTGCCATCATCTCCCTAACATGCTGACATACCCGTGTCAGCTTGAGATTTAAAACATTTATTCCCTGAGGCAGAAGTTGAAGTGTGAAATGATAGCATAGGGTGTCATGTTGGCTTTAGCTCTTTTCGGTTTTATGAGGAAATACAGGATTCAGTTCATCACAGTGCAATTCAGGACTGTATGTTGCATGCCAGGAAATTTAGTGGTGATGTGAGTACATGTTCTGTATTGGTAAAAAACAGTAGACAAGAAAACAGAGTTCAGAAAGCACAGCATCTGTTGGCTCCTGCTGAGAGTTGGACCTGTTGTTTTAGCCTGAGAGAATACAACTGCATATTCCTCAGCACTTATAAAAAGTGACTGATGTTGACTCAGCACTACTTATGTTCCTATAATTAACTTAATGGTAATTTAGATAGACTGGGGAAAGAGTATGAAGGAAAACAAGGCACAGTGAGATGAAACAGAAAGTCGGTAGCAGATCTGGTAAGAGCATTCCAACCTCATTCTCTGCTGAACCAGTTCAAAGGTGATGGAGAAGATATCTTTGCACATCCTCTTTGCACATAAGATGAAATAGTGCTGATCTGTATACTCGTTAAGAACCATTTCTCCTTTTTGCCATGCTAATGTTTTTTTGGTTTTTTTCAATTGGGATGTGTCTTATTAATTTTACAGTCCTGCAGAAAGAATGAAAGACTGAGTTCAATTATTAGTGCATTGTTCAGGGAGGACAAAAAGGGGAGTTGAATTTGGAACATTGCCTGCTGCAAGAACTAGGTTTAACTTTCAATGAACCTGGCTGGCTGAGCGTAGTTATCTTAGTCTGCGTGCTCAAAGTAGGTTGACATTTAGCCAGGAGTCTCAGTAGCTAATTCAGATATCCATCTAGCTCAAAAAAATCTTGAACTTAACAAGGTTAATGCACAGACTAGTGCACGCTTTCAATGATTAACTCCCTGCAGGAACAGAATATGAATATTCACAAGACAAAATGGTCACTAGAGACACTCACAAAGGCTGATCCCATACGAAGAGACAGGCTTTGGTGTCAGCTGGGCGGTGGTGTGTGCCCTGTATTTTTTCTATTTTTATACTACCTGAATTATTTTACAGCTGAAGTATTCCATTGGGGAAAATCGCAGTATTTCTTTATATTTTTCTGTAATTGCCCGCAAAAATCATGAGCACTGAGATTGTAATTTATGGGTAACAAATATTTTGAAGAATCTCATGACTACATAGGATATATACGTAAAAATCGCATTTCTGAATATCTCTACATATTACAAGTCAGGACGATGTGCACGTGGACTTGTTGTGTTCCAAGAGAACACCATGTTAGCAAGTCTGAATATTAAACTAATTATTTGCACATGTTCTTATTTCTAATATAATTCCTTTTGTCTGAAAAGCAAGCTGCTGCTCAAGAGTGAATAATGGTTCCTTGAAGTATATTTTATAGGACAGATTAGTTTATAATCTTGTCACGTGTGAATCCTGTCGCAGTCAGTTTTCATGCACAACAACGGTGGCATCATGGCAGTGACTATCCAACTGTGATAATTTCTTATAAATTTACTTATAAACAAGAAAATATTAGCAGTCTTCACAAGATATCTGAGCACAAGATTCTTCACATGTGTGAACTGTGCCCTTTTGCAAAGTTTTGTTACGTGTTGGTTTGTTTGTTTTTAATGTTTGTGGTAGAGTTTCGCCATCAGATGCTGACTCCACAGCAAGTGAACAATCCAGCGGGAGAGAGACGGGAGAAGAAACTGCAAGGCCATCGGCTGTTGCGAATGAGGGCAAACCACGCAGAGCAGTGAAGAAGGGTTTGTTACCTTTATTTTTTTCTTGTGTGCACTAGCAGTGCTTTATGGAGCTTGAAGAATTACTCTAGTGCTGTAATTTTTCTTAACTCATTTTTGGTTGTTAATTTTTCTGGTTTGTATCACAGAAAAGTTTCTTCCTCTCCTTTTTGGTTCATTTTTTTTCTGTTGAAACTGAATACCTATGTGTTCCTTTCATTCCATCAAGCTTCTGAAACTAATGTTTTACCAGGAATGGATCTTCCCTCCTTTTCTCTCCCACACACCACAGCAAACATCTTTCCATTTAGCCCTAATTGTGGCTTTCTTGGTAGCAATCCTGTAGACAGTTAAATGGGCAATAGAGATTAGGGCAGGACTTGATCCAGCATGGGTATGTGTATGTAATTCTAACTTCGAAAAAGTGAGATTAAAAAAAGGACTAGAGAGGTAAAAGTTTTACAAATAAATTATTATTCAGACATCAAAGTACCTTAATGATTGTGCTTTAGAAAGATGAAAATCCAGTGCTAATATGTTAGTAACAACGACATTTTTTGTAAAGGACCATCTTCCTTCCAGTTAAAGTGCCATCATTTGTCTTGAAGGTACCCTGAGGTACATTTCTTTCCTCGTTGAAAAGCTGATAAAATGCTGCAAACCCACTTTCATTTTTTAATTAAAACATTCCTTTAAAATCTTTCCTGTTAGAAAGTGTGTGGTTAACTGTGCTAAGTGTTTCTTCTGGAAGCCTTTTGGGTTTAGATTGCTTGCTCCTTGCTTGAGGTTTTAGTTGCCAGATCTTTGCCTTAAATAACAATAGCCTTTCTAGAGAAAATTCTGATACGGAATATCTGGTAAAGGAGCTTTTGATATCTCTCTGTGTTATTAATACACATGGCCTTGCTAGCAGCAGAAACCAAGGACAAAATATTGACCGTGTTGTGAGCAGTCTTTTTGGTATATTGAATGTTTTTCCATGTGAAAATGCTGTGAAATACCAGCTGAGATGTAAAGATGACTGCTGAGGAATGCAGTGCAAGTGAAATTCAGATCATAGCAGACATGCTTCAGTTTTTGCTTATGTTGAAGAAATGAGATTGAAGAATATATAAGATAATTTACATCAACTGCTAGCCCTTCAGTAGCTAAACAGCGAGACAAATAGTCTATGATTCTTAAATTTTCATGGTGTGGACTGCTTCTGGAAGAGCAAGGGTGGTGGAGCAGGCTTTCCTTTGTAACAGATGAGTAAGAAAACAAAGTACAGGAACTGCCAATGTGACTAGAAAGTTACACTTCCTAATAATTTAGCAGGCAGTGTATGCTGTATGCACTTTACACAGTTTACAAAAAGAAGAGAATGTACTGATGCCGTGTATGTTTTCAGTGCCTTTGGTTTGCTCCAAGACCAAAACTCATACATAAGCAGGGAAACAGTTATGCTGTGACAGAGCTCATATTGGGATGGTTTATGAGTTGCTCCAGTTTAGCTGACTTAATTCTGTTGCCCTGATTTAGCAGTCTCCCATTTGTTCTTACCTGGGAACTCTTATATTTTCCATCTGGTAAAAACCACTTACGCAAGGTTTAATGTGTCCTTTTTACCTGGTGTAGAAGTGTTAGGCATGGCTACATCTGAATTATCTGGCAAAGGCAGGAAATATGGTGTGTAAAATGTGTCCTTTTTACCTGTCATGCCCTTACTGGATCAAGTGTACTATTTTTTCAGCATTTGGTGCTTCTAGTTTGATAATCATAGGGACTATTTTTAACATTCAGAATAGGAGGCGCTGTCTGCAGAGAACTCTCTGTCTGTTAAATGGCAGATTAAACTCCCTTTATGTGCAGCTGAGACTTGGCCGTTTGGTCCAAGTTCATGCATTTCATTCAAAAGTAAATGCAATCATCTTGCTACTGCATTTTTTTCCAGCTGAATTATTTTTAATAATTACTGTGTTGTCTGTTCTTTTTTCCTTTATGTTGTCAGGAGCAAACAAAGTGGGTAAGTAACCAGAGCTGGTAGTTGAGTAAAAATATTAATAGGGGTGCTGGGGTAGCTGCAATTATATCTTAAGGATGGAAGGATTTGTCTTCTGAGCCTAAAAAAACCCGAAATTGCTTTTGAGCTATTTAAGTATAAAAAATTCTCAGTAACACAAATTATAGTCATCTAATTTAGGCAATTTTTCTAATTTCCTCCCAATTCTTTCAAGTTATCGAGGAAAACATCACTGTGAAAGAAGCAAAACTGAGGCAGCTGTTGGTCCTGAAGCTAGCTTTGTATAAACAAGTTACAGATATTTTTAGTGTCTTATCTGGACGCCTAGCACTTTGCAGGCCAACTGCAGAAAGCCAGAAATACTTAAACATTAATTAGTGTTTTTCTGGTGGGGACTGAGACTTAGCGAAGGTGGGGCAGGAGAAAGCTGACGCTGTCTTTGATAACGCATGTCATATCTAGAGATAAATTAAGGACTGTGTCCTCTGATACCAGTTTCCCTCTTATAATAGTAGAGAAGGAAAGATGTAAAGCTGGCTGTGATGCTTTCCATTGCTGGGTTTGTACAGGTAGGTAATGAGACCCATCAGGTACATCCTGATGTTATAATCTACTAGGATACAAAATCCGTGTGAAATTTATCTGAGGCTACCTACTCAAATATCAGTGGAAGATTATCATTGATTTTATCTGATTTTGGATTAGACTTTATGCACCTTGGTTGCTGTGTCTCTTGTTTGAGGGTGCAGGAAGCAATAGCATTTCTGTATCTTCAGCTGTATTGGTTTTCATATGAAATCATAGCTTCCTGCAGGGCAATTGTGATTTTCCTGACACTTTAGTTCAATTAGTAGCTTCAGCCCAGGGAACAGTGATGAACATTGGTTCTGACACGTGAACTATATGGACTAGATGTTTAAATGCTTTCTGTCCTTTATTTGGATATTAATTCCTCTCAGTACTTTTTGAGCCTCAGCTGCCTAGTCAGAGATCAAAATTTCATTTCTGTAGAGCCATCACATAGCTTTAAAAGGAAGATTTTCTAACCATGGGCAATAGTGTAATAGAAGAACTTTGAAATGAGAAACAGTTCTTATTCAATCTGTCAAACCTTTGAAGGAACTCATTCATGTGTTGAGTTAGAAAACATATATCCTTTTGTTGTATGTGTACAGCACTGTGCAGTTCCTGGATGTCTTATCTACTTTACTATATTTCCATCTTGGTTTGTGTTTATATACATATTCTGTGTATGCACACAGAGAGGATTCAAAGGTCTGATGCAGCTTATGGAGGGGTGGGTGTTGTGTGTGTGCATCTTTTCTGCAGAAGAGAGTAGCATGTAATGTTACTGTAGAGCCTTACCAAAATTTGAAAGTGGGAGAGTTTTACAAAAGTGAGTACCATTTCAGCTAAGAGGCTTCTGCTAAGCATTTGTTTATATGTGCAAAAGGAAGGATTATAGATGAAATTATAAAGATTTAGAGTGAATGCTCGGTATAATTGACTGTGTTGGACCCTGCTAACCAAATAATATGAAAATAACCTCAAAATTTTATGTTGGAGGTCAGTGAGCTTTGAGATAAACATTGAGAGCTTTGAGAACTGCCGTTTGGAAAGGTTGGAGAAAATGACTGGTGTATGGGAAAAATAAGAAAGATGGATGCAGATGTTCAGGTTTCCATTACTTTACAAGATCGCTGTGAGGGTTTCACACTAACTGCTTAATATATCTTGCGCCCCTCTTTGTGAGAGGCAATGCTTGCATGCTTCTAAGAAATGCATGAAGATGGGGCTGTGAAGATGACAAATGGTAAAGATCATATAAATAGCTACAGAAGAGAGATAGATATTTTTCATTTAGGCTCTGTGTCTTGCAAAGTATTTGGGACACAGAGATTTTGAGCACAGCTGTTTTCTTTCTTTTTAAGGACACAAATAGGAAAGACATTCATAAATGATGCATGTGCCATTTATAAATGTGCACATTTGACAATGAATTAATGAGTTTGAGAAATATGAAAAATAAGAATTTTGCTTAGCTTGTGGCCACATTGCTTTCCAGCCCAAAAGTAATGTGCTGTGAAATAATAACGCGTACCATTCCTTCCCTCTCCTGCTCCCCTTTCTGTGCTAGAAGAGGGAAGCAAAAGAGCAAGTCATCTGCTGTGGTGTTGTACAGAAGATAGCATTCACTCTTCTGAACCCTATACTTCTTTACCAACACGTGTTGCAAATGGATCAGAGCAGCTTTCTTGTCTGTTGGATTTCGATCAGGTTGATCAACAGTTGATTCTATATTGGAATAAAATCAGATTCTCCTCCTGATTTGAATCTGAAAACCACAACCTGTTATTAGAAGTTTGTGCAACAATGTGGGACTGTGTCGCTCTACCCTGTTGTGTTCCTTCATAAGAAAAGTCACAGATCTCAGTCTCTTATTGCTTATATTTCATGGTGAATAGCAGTTTGAGAATTTGTGGTGTTACTATGTGGACAAGAAAGAAGATTATTTTGCAAGTCTTCAATAGTTTTTGCAAGCGTAATCCATATAGCTGTTCCTATTGTTGCCCTAACTCCAGTAAAAAAGCCCTTAAATACCTGCTTAACTGGGGTGATCCTGCAGATGTCAAGGCTTTTGAGGGAGATAACCCATTTCTGTTGGTGATTAAGTGATTAACTGTTGTCAGGACCAGGGTACAACTTCCAGGTTGAGTGATGCAACCTCCGTAACAAATGGCAACATGGCAGTATTTGTGCAGCTTGCTTTGTACTATGTGAACTGTTTATCCTGTAAAAGAGAAGAAAACAGTGCTTTAAAAGCGGTAGTCAGTAAAATGTCTGTAAAATTCTTTGTGTAGATTTCTAAGGTTTTTTTTCTTTAGTTCATATACCACTCCTGTCACTTAAGAACTGCATTTTGCTGTGAGACATCATTTATTGTTCTCTGAACCTCCATTTGAGGAATTTGCATCTCCTTAAGTACTGATAAGAGGAGCCATTAGCAGTATGCACTTGAGCAGCTTTTTATGGAGTAAAGTAGATAGAGATTTTGGGGTTTTGCAAATGCCAAGAGCTTGATTTACATAAATAAAGAATGACAGCTCACCTTCTGGAAATGTAATAGAAAAGTGTTTATAATTTGCAAACCAATGGGTAAACTTGTTGTACACTAAATGTGAATCAGCTGGAAGGCCTATAGGGAAAATTAAACACAGATGGAAAACATGGCACAGTCTTACAGAATAGCAACTGTAGATCTTAGCATTTGACTGAGATAACCCTGGCAGTGCTACTTTACTCTGTATTTGTTCTGGTGATTTAGGACCTCCTCAGACCAGCAGTGGAAACGAGCAGCACTCCTCAGCCTCTATCTTTGAACACGTGGATAGGATGTCGCGTTCCTCAGATGCCAGCAGACGGGTCCCAAGCAAGATCCAGCTGATTGCCATGCAACCGATGGCAGCGCCTCCGGTTCAGAACTCAGTGCTTTCTGATCGAGTAGCAGAGACCAACAAAATTAATAAAGAGGTATTTTTAAAGTGGTTTGAATGTTTGTGGAGGATTATATGCCCAGCCAAGAGGGAAATGAAAAGTATCCAGTTTCTTGTTACCAGGAGCTCCTCTTCAGTTCCTGAGTAGTTGAATTGTGACAAGTTACAGGAATATTCCTCTTTCCATCTAGAGAGAAATTCTGACCTGTTTTTAAGAGATACATAACCCCAAACTGAAAACACTGAGAAAGGTACAAATTTTATGGTCAGGAGACCTTGTGTTACCGTCCTTTTGCTAGTAGAGCAGGACATGACTTACGAGACTTGTGTTAATTGATGTGTGAGAACTGAAATGTCTGGCCCCCTTGGTTTTCATTCTACACCATTCTTTTCAGCATCTCAGGATGTGGGTTATACAAATAAGTTATTTCAAGACATTCTGGGGTGTGAATTTGCAGCACATTCATTGCTTCCGAGTTCTGATGGTCTTATATGACAGTAAATACACACAAACTTCCTGCTTTCTCTGTCCCACATTTCTGTAAGGAGAATATGAGCATTCCTGGGGCATTAGGAGAGAAGGTAATGCACTCTAAAACTGCATCATACACTGTCTGACAGTACTGTGTACCAGCATCCTGGTTTTGTACTGGAAGGCATCTTGTCATAATTCAGAGTGGAAGATTTCTGAAACCTTTAACTTAAGTGTGTTAAGGTACGTGTATCTTGAGTATTTTCCAGAAGAGAGGTAATTACATTTATCTAGTATTCATGGAAAACGGGCCACAAAACAGAAATCTGATTATATGGGCAGAAGACATAGATTTCTAACTTTATATGTATAAAGAGTAAGCCTGACTCGTGTCCCTTTTAGGCATGAGGCAATACACAAAATTCAGGTTTTATTTACTTTCTAATTAGCTACTGCATGTGTGTCCCAGAAGTAGTCCAACACAGGCAGAGTAGTTGTTGCTACCTAATCTGGTGCCCAAGTGTTTTCCATTGATAAGAGTGATTTCAGTGGGTGCTGAGCCAGGACTTTAAAGTGTGGTGTTATGGTAGCTTTCCCCAGACAATGAGATGCACTCCAGGGAATTTGAAAAAAAAGGCAGAAGAGAGGCATGAAAACTCAGCCTGCAAGAAGACATAGAGCTGATAACACCATGTTCATCTAGGGACGTGGGCTCTTGTATTGCTGCTATGTTTCTTCATAGCTTATGGCAGCCTCTCATGCTCAGCCGAGGCACAGATTTGTGAGCTCAATTAGCTCTTTAAATTCTTGCTTCTTACGTGATGAACGTCATTAAAGGGAAGGGGTGACGGTTTTCAACGGTATTGATCGAATGTGTCTCTGTTTGACAAGCAAAGGTAGATACAGCCTGTACTGGTTTGTCTTTATTTTTTCAGAGCAGTGTCATTTCTGGCAGACAGCAGGAGTTTTTTGTGTTCCTCCTGTCTTTTGTAGCAAACTGCCACCTCTCTTTAATTGCACCTGCTGTGCTGGCAATGGTATTGTGTATAATAGTACCTATACCTGTGGAGACAATGGGGATACTGCAAAATATCCAAGAAAGAAAGTGTATTTACAAACCACAACATTGTCTGACTTATTTTAATCCTTCAGAAATTTAGGAGAGGGAGGGAAGAAGAGGCAGGCAGGGAAGAGGGGTTTATGGAAGAGCAGCAAAAAGTTCTGCTTGAAAAAACTACAAGTGAAAAATGCAGTTGATTTTTTTTCCCTTCTTCTTTAAGATACAAACAGCCCTGAGGCATAAATCTGAGATTGAGCATCACCGCAATAAGATTCGTCTTCGTGCCAAGCGCAAAGGGCACTATGAATTTCCTGTGGTGGATGATGTGGTGGTGGTTGACTCGAAAGAACAGCACAGAATATATCGCAAGGCACAGATGCAGATTGACAAGATCTTAGACCCTGGAGGCAGTGTGCCTACTGTCTTCATAGAGCCCAGGAAAAGGTAGGATTTCAAAGATGGGAAAGAACAATTTTCTTTTAGAGTCAGCATCCAAAGTATGTCAAACCTGTACTTCTGAACTTTCAGAGCTTAAAATCATTTTGATCCCTAGTTGAGTTTGAGTTATCTAGGTGAAAGAATTTGTGATGTTCTAAACATTTTTATTTATTTCAGTAAATTCTAGTATTTTTTGTTTTCAGATTATTCTTTTATAAGTTCTCAGGGTGAATTTTCAATAAATAAACCCAAAGGTATGAAAACTGTCTTAAGCCAGTTTAGTGTTTGCTCTGCCATTTGTTTGAATAATTTTTGAATAGTGTAGAGGGGTCAAATTTGTAATATAAGCACTTAAAAAAGAAACACAGAAAACTGCAAGAAATAATGTTTTTATAAAGGGGGAAAGACTGAACAACTTACAAATCATGAAGATTCTGAACTTTAAAGGTAAATTCATGAATCAACAGGAGAACCTTTTATGTATTCCCTCCATAATGAGGCACATTTGTTAAGTCTCACATGTCTACCTTCCTGGCATTGTATTTCCAGACAAGGTCTTCCCTGGGCTTTGTTTATGGCTTACGAATACTGGCACTTTCTTCTTGGAGGTCTGGTACCCTGTGACTGCTTCCACACTCATGGGAAGTAGCTTTTCCCCAGCTACTCGAGTTCCTCAGCTGATTTGCCTGATATGGTCAGACCCAACAAGCCAAGCAAAAGGTTTGCTGTGGTCTGTTCTGCTACTGCAAATGTCAGGCACTGGTCTGGGAGGTCCGAAGAGGCACTGGCGGGGACTGGAGCACAGACAGTTTTGAAAGATGAATGTAGAAGGGAAATGACACCGGAGAGAGTTTGAGGGAGGAAAGGGAACAGTTTTCAAATCTGTCAATGAGAGTGTTGTTAGGAGAAGCTTGAGGAGAGGGACTCAAGGCTAACAAGTGGGACTGGCATAAAAACTGTGAAAGGGAAGAGGAATGGGTCTGAGTCAAGAATGACTTGGAGGGAATGTACACAGAAGTTCAACCTCGAGTGGGACAAGAAGAAAAATTGTAAAAAGAAATGTCATTACCTTTGTCTTGTTTGTTTTTTCTCCCTCTGCTTTTTGTTTTCTTCCTGTTAAGTTCTCGTGCAAAACGTTCTCCCAAGCAGCGCCGGCGACACCAGATAAACGGTAACCCTATCGATGCAGAAAAGGACAGGTTAATCACAACGGACAGTGATGGGACATACAAAAGGCCTCCAGGAGTCAATAACTCTGCATATATTGTATGTATGTCTCTTGAATGTTAGGAGTGCTCTCGTAATGACAGTTGGATATCAGGAGGTTTTGGCCTTCTGACTGTGGCCTTTAACTAATTTCAGTCACATGTAGTTAGCATGTAAATTAAAGTGAAACAAGGATTTTGTTGGGTATTCTGTCGGTATTAAGCAGTAAAATTCTGCCAAGTATTGCTTGATAATAAAAAGGCCAAGAACTAAAACTTGGTTTTCATTAATGCCAGTGTATTATGCACATGAAATTGTGCTTGGCATGTTTCACAATATGTTGAACATAGTTTCACTCTAGTCCAATTTGTTGAATGTTGCATATTCATATGTTACAGAAAACATCATCCTTTGCTCTCAGAGAGTGGAAGACTGTTCCTTTCATGAGAAATTTTCTCATCTTTAAAATGTAGGAATTAATTATTAATGAAAGAGAAACATGTCTTTGTACTGCAGTGGCTTGAAACAGTTCTAGTACAATGTTTTGAAAATTAATTTTGTTTCCTGTCTAAAAAAGGCAGAGACACTGAAGAATGCTTCTGTTTAATCATATCCATGTCACAAACTGTATTTAGGCATCTTTAACCACTTCTATGCAGACTTTACTAAGACTAATGCTAATGTTGGAAACCCCTGGACGCTTTCCATCTCAAAAGATGGTTTAATCATTTTAAGAATTTCACCTTTAGCTGCATGTGCAGTCAAGTGTCAACAGTGTCGATTTCTGTGGTTTCTCTCTGCGTTCAAACAAGGGTGCAATGATTTTAGTGTCATGCTGCAGCAGAATGAATTATCAACTGAAGCTGTTTAATTAAGACACGTCACGCAGAAAGCTTAGGCCCTTTGGCATCTGTAGGGAGAAACTACTCAGGATGTTAAGTTCCTGATGAAGTAGAGGCTTTTTGCATCTTGACGAATGATTTTACAGTCTGCATGCAGTGGTAAGAATGAGCTTTGATAATAAGTCTGCTGCTGCCAAGCTCATTTAATTTCCTGCTACTGCCAAACAATAAGCCCATGTGGTAAGATCCCAGGTGGAAATTGTGATCCATGCCTCAGGTATTGCAGCTATGAAGCACTTATGTGAATTTCATTGAGATGATGGACCCAAGTTCAAGTTCTGTGCAGCTAACCACTTAGTTGCTTAACAGCTCCCTTTGCGTGCTTTTCTAGGAGGTAGTAATTGTTTAATATTGCTACTGATGTGATCAGTTGTAAGCTAAAGACTGAATTAATTTATTAACATGGCAAAAGCTGCAGAGAAGACAAAGACGTAGGCAGAGCTGATTTTCTTTTTCTGGGTGGAGTAAATGCTCTCTGCATGACCTCATTATGTGCTTACAAACCACAAGTTTTCTGTCACAGCCAAGTAACTCCTTTACAAAGCTCTGCTGCTTTATCTGAGAGCAGTGTCTTTCAGATCACCTGAATGGAGTATTTGAACAGCTAGTGCTTATGGCCAGAAGTGGCCAGAAGTTGCATCAGGGGAGGCTCAGACTGGATATTAGGAAGAATTTCTTTACCAAAAGGGTGCTCAGGCACTGGCACAGCTTCCCAGGGAGGTGGTTGAGTCACCATCCCTGGAGGTGTTTAAGAAATAGGTAGATGAGTTTTTGAGGGACATGGTTTAGCGGATGATGAGTGCGGTTGGACTCGATGGTCTTAAAGGTCTTCTCCAACCAGAAAATTCTATGATTCTATATATGTACATGCAGGAGTGGGGAGGGTGAGAAGCTCATTTTGTCCAGCACTAGCACTTACACCATTTGTCTCATTGTGGTTCTGGCAAAGAAAATGTTGCTCAGACTTAAGACCCGCATGGGCTTGGAAGCTGGCTGCTTAGATCTTCTCTGTGGCTGCTCTTCACCTTCTTTCCGTTTCCTTCAGTCTGATCCAGATTTGCCTCCTGAACCTCAGATATCATCTTCAGCTGACGTGGGGAAGTTCCCCGGCTTGCCTTCCCACCCAGTCTCCCAGTACGTCCCACCACAGCCATCCATTGAAGAGGCTCGGCAAACCATGCACTCACTGCTTGATGATGCCTTTGCGCTGGTGGCTCCCAGCAGCCAAGCAGCCAATTCCACGGCTGTCACACCACCCGGGGTCTCTGCAGGACAGCCGGTAAACAACAGGGAGGGGATCCACATGCACTCAGTAGGGATCACCTTTTGGTCCAATTCAGGCAGTAAACAACCCAGTTAATGTGAGTGATGCAATTTAAAAGGCTTTTCTGGGCAGTTGCAGTTGAGCCATGGTCACTATTATTATGCCTTTGCTGTCAGAACTTAACACAAATGTGGAATAGTTTCTGAAAGTAGGAGAATTCAGAAGTGACCGTCACAAGATGGTGAACCTGGGGTTTTTTTAAGGCATTTGGACTCTGTTTCCTTTTCCTATCCCAACCACAAGAGAAGATAGAAGGTCTCCTTTAGGATAATATTTCTCAGTTATGGTTTTTCACAAATCAGTCATGTTATGTCCAAGAGTAAAACTTTGAGTTTTTTAAATATGTGTGCTAATTCATATTTTGACCATGCAAAAGGAATTTATTTGGCTTAGGTCATGTTTTTTAGCAGGGCATCCAAATGCCTTCAGGAGGTGAGGGATTTCTGCATATGATTTTGTGCACTTGGTGTGGCTCTGAGACACATGGATAATCTTTTAGGTCATTTCGAGTTCCACAACAATTTAGTAGAAGTTTGATAATGCCATTGGACTATTGAGTCTGAGCCCCATGATCTCTGTGCTGCAGTCTGGTGCTGGTTGAGGTATAAAGAGATTTCCAAACGCAAAAGTTGATTTTCTGAGAGTTTTAAGCTAAGTAGACATTGAAGGAGTCCTTGATCTTCTGGAAGTGAGATGGAAGTATTTTTGAAAGGGTGAAGGTGAAGATTCTGAGCAGGCAGAAGGTACTGGTAACCTGTGGTAGCAGTGATTCCGAGATCTTCTTGTGCTGTTTGGTTTGTAAAACTGTTCTCTTATGGCTGTGGTTGTATCACACATAGAGGCTTAGTGATCTCTACCATTTGTCACTTAAAAGGCTGGCAGTGGGCTTGCCAGAATATGCATTTTGATTCTAATTTGTTTTTTTCATTCTTCTGACAGAGATATGTGGAATTTGGAATGACTCCGCCAACAGCACCAGGTCTTCTCCAAAGGTAGCTTTTCACTGACAGGATTATCATTTATTATTTGTGTTGCAGTTACTCCGTAGTTCTTACTATCACTGGTACATTATTATGCAAAATACTGTATAAATGAGAAGTAACAGGAGTCCAGATCCAGCCTGTGTAATTTATTGATGTGGCATGAATGACATATGCATGCAGTATGGAATCCAAGCCTCCATATAAAAGAAATGTGTTTCTAGCCCCTTGGCTATAGAGAGATCCTTCCAAATACTGAGCAAACCACTGAGTTTCAGCTCTTAGGGAGCCTGAAACAGTTGCTCAGATGCATGTAATTCTCCCAATATTCTCGCTTTCATCTTGTTTCTGTAGCCTCAAGGCAATACTCCCTCGCAAAAGCTTGCAGGTGACTGAACAGATTACTTCTATTTTTAACCAAGTTGAGAACAAATAACAGAGCACGGTGACCCTCACAGAGAAAGCCTGCCTTGCGGGTCTGTTGTTATAAGATCAGGGAGAGAAGAACAAATTTTCCATCTTCTCCTGACCTTACTGTGGGACAGCTACGTAAAGGTGACTGTTGATTCCGCTTTTGGTGTCTGCGTTTTAACTACATGTGAGATTAGACTTGAATTTTGCCTCTCGCTGTGGTCAGATTTGTTTCACCCTCTCCAGGCTGTTGCAGCCAACGTCATAAAAAGGTCTCGTGCTGCTCTCATTACCTTCTTATAGCTCTCCACATGAGATGAAATCCCACTGGTATCAATGTCATTCATTAGACTTCACCTAAAATCTTCACTGCCTTGGAAACTTGGTGGTGAAATGGATATGAAGAATGTTCCTTTATCCATTGTTCTGCAACCTGATTTTGAAAGGACCAGCTACAAAAGGAGAAGTCTCTAAGTACATTTTCTTACTTAGGACTTGGCAGAAGGTGACATTTTCAGTGCATGTGGAGCATAGGTGAAGTAGCACACAGTATGATGTGCAGTGTATTTTTTGTAATTTAGGTTACTTTGAGGTTTATGAGCTTTGAAACTGCCAACGCAAAGTGTAACCAATATTTGTTGTTGAATATTTTCTCTTTGTTGGCTGGTTATGCATTCAGGAAAAATGTGATAAATTAGTCGTTAAAGTGGTGTAACCCATGTTAATACACCTGAGCAAAGTAGGGTCTTTGCAACATATTTTTTGTTCAAAAGTTTATCAACCTTTGCCATAGACATTCTGGATTTCTGTTAAGTTACAAATTAATGACATCGTTCAAGTCCTAGCTCTGCAAGTGCCTGCAGATTAAGTTAACAATCTTCAAGTTCGTTGACCTTAACAGGAAGAAGTCCTTTAAATGTTCATTAAAATTGAAGGTTTCCTAAAGCTTGGTCAGTGGAAACAAGGAAAGAATTGTCATGGTTGTGGAGTGGGGAGCATAACGCTTAAATTCAGAAGATAGTGATAAACAAATTGATAGAAACACTGCACCATTTAGAGGAAGGAAACATAACCTGAAGTCAGTATGACTAGGAGTCATGCATCAATGTCATAGGCCATTGGCTGAAATGTCCACTGCATGGAATAATAGTTAGGTGACCATACTGTTCCCTTCTCTGTACAAGTGCAGTCAGCAACTTTAATGGGGTGGAACCAACCTGGGTAAAAAAAAAAATCAGTGTAAAAGACCTAGGTCACCTAGCAGCTAGGCAAACATAAAGACACAATGTGCAGCTGTTACCAGAAAGTGAAAATCGCATCATACAACAGAGATATACTTAACTATAGTGGATTGGTTGTGTAAAATTGATTTATGGAGTGGTGTCTCCCCTCTTAATTAAATAACTGGAGATTAATAATTTTTTTGAATGTGCAAAGATAAATTGAAGGCTGAGCCTCAGTCTGGAAATAGGAAGGAGCGTTGGAAAGCCTCTACGATATAGATTCAGAGGTGTATCCCATTTTTATACTCTTCTGTTGATCTCTGACTTTAAAGAGTAGCTATATCTATCTATTATAAAGAAGATTAAGAAGAGAGAGTGGTGGGTTATTAAACGTGCACCTTTCAAGTATGAAGCCATCAGCAATAAAGGATATATTTCCTGTCCTCTGAAAAACTGGCACAAAAATGATACATTTGCAGTAATGTTGAGAAAACATTTTCTTTAGACAACATCAAAAAATTGTAGTAATTTATCAGCTATAAGATTCCAGCTCAGCATTGCAGGCATGAAGTGCCAGATCATCACATCTTTTACCGATTACAGTGATTAACATAGCAGAAATGACATTGTTAAACATTACCTACCCATTCAGGCATTTATTTTTTTTTAGTCTGGTTGGAAATAGTTTCCTCTGGATCTGCTGAGTGGGCAGGTGGGATTGTATGCAAGGCAGCTGGGGAAATTCTGGCACTTCTCAATGGGATTGTTGCATCTTGAACCCCTTATACCTCCTCCGTTAATAATGTATGCAAAGTAGCTAGTGCTTTAATTTGCAATTACTGGTTTGAGCTTTTTTAGGTTCTTATTTGGCTTTATTAGGCTATTCATTATTATGTGAGCTTTCTTTGCTATCTGGCTGTCATACAAAGGTTGTTAGCTTTCCAAACAAAGCACGAATCAAGAATAGTTTGAATTGGATGCTGTCATGAGATTTTCCTGTAAAACAGAAGGGCCTAAAACAGAGGTCTTGACGAATGGGATAGGTTGCATTCCATAGCCTAGAATAGCTTAGATGCCGTTGTAAAGGACCTATAAAACTCGTCCCTAGTCCTCACTTTGAGTAGTATCATGTGCCTGACTTAGGATATTTGATTGCTTGGCTTCCTTTATACTCAGCAGTGAGAGGCTCCTGCAGAAGATGGTTTAGCAAACCTAATTGTTTGCTTTCAATGTCTTTGAGAAGGGTGGAGAAGCTGGTGAGGGGATGGAGAATGAGTCCTATGAGGAGAGGCTGAGGAAACTGGGGTTGCTTAGCCTAGAGAAGAAGAGGCTGAGGGGAGACCTCTTCACTGCCTACAACTGCCTGAAAGGAGGTTGTAGAGAGGTGAATGCTGGTCTCTTCTCCCAAGTGGCAGGTGATAGGATGAGAGGAAATGGCCATAAATTGCGCCAGGGGAGGTTCAGACTAGACATTAGGAAAAATTTCTTCACTGAAAGGGCTGTCAGGCACTGGCACAGCTGCCCAGGGAGGTGGTTGAGTCACCATCCCTGGAAGTATTTAAAAGATGAGTAGATGAGTTTCTCAGGGATGTGGTTTAGTAGCAGACAGGTATGGTTGGAGTTGATGATCTCAAAGGTCTTTTCCGAACAGGCAATTCTAGGATTCCTCTTGAGGAGGCTGTCTCTTCTTTGATCATACCTGTAGCCTTAGGATAGCCTAGTAACCTAAGCACCTGAAGTCTGGTCATCCACACCTCCATCATATTGAGAGAAAACAATAATCCTTCAAAATTCAGCTATCATCAGTCTTTTAAAATATAATCTCTCCATGCCCAAGTTAAGAAATGTTAATAGGAAGTGTAGGAAAAGCACCATTTCCATCTCCTTTTCTACTCTTATACTGTGGAGGAATTACAGGGTTTCTTACAAGTTCCATTACCTTGGCACAGTTCATGAAGTTAGTTTGAGTTTCTGTTGTTAACTCTTTTCAGTAAATATGTAACAACAATGACTACCAGCACATCTTGTATTATAGGAACCATTAATTTTAATATACTTTGCATCTTGTCATAAATGCTAATGACAGCTTTGAGTAGTTTGGTGAATCTTAAAGAGCAAAGTTTTGAAAATTTCCTGAAAGATGGGAACACTTGATGAAGTGTTCATGAAATAATAGTTGAAATTGAAAAAAATTGAAAGAAATCACTTGATGAAATAATAATTGATCATGAAAAATACATGTAATGGATTTTGTATGGTTTGATTTAGACCAAAACTGTGTGCTTAGAAACTCGGGTAAGCGTCAGAGTTTTTGATAAAGTAAGCAACTACATCACTGCTGAAAGCTTATTTTTCTTATGTTTTTTTTTTTTCCATTTAAGGTGCTTTTTTCCCCAGTGAGAAAACAAGGTCTGTGAGCTCCTTTTCTCTGCACTGGGAGACTGCTACCTGTGAAAAACATTTGTGTGAAATTTTATTGGAGTTTATAATTTCTATTCTGTGCAGTGCAGGTCATGAAGGAGAAATATATTCCTAGATGTAATTATTTTCTTTAACATTTAAAGTTAAAACATACGTTAAAAGACATAATAAAGAGTTGTTGTATGAGATATGCCTGAGTTACTGTTTCTAATTAGGCAATTCACTTATTGTAATCTTGAGTCCTTAATTTTCCATAGGCAAAACTTTGGGCCAGGTTTTCTTCAGCCTACAGAGTTAATGCACCCAGAGCAGCAGCCACCTGAGGTTCAGTATACGTCCAGAGGGATGTACTCAGAGGAAATGCCATCAGTGGCACGACCACGACCAGTTGGAAGTACTGCAGGTACACTTCACTTAAATTGAATATGCACTAAAATAACTGATCCCTTTCCATCTCTACTCCTATGCTGAGGTCACCATTAAAAGGTCATTCTCCTTCAGTTACTATACTTGAAATATGATCTTTGTATTCACTGCCAAAAAAAAAGTGATCACAAAGTAAAATTAACTTTACATCCATAGGGTCTTGGAGGAAAAGGCAATGCCAAATTTGCTGCCTTGTTATCACACAGCATATTAAAAAAAAAAAATGTTTTCTAAGAATAGAAAATTACTTAATTGTTTCAGAGCATACAGTGTATGCTAACTTTCCACTGTCAACCATTTCTTTTGTGCTAAATGAGCAAACTAATACATCTCAAATCAGCATTCTACAAACACAATTTTTTAATACTTTTCTGCATCTTTATTTCTCATTTCTCTTCCTAATAATGTATGAATAAAAGCAGAAGCATTTAGCTTCAGATGATATTATCTATTGCTGCTGTGCCATATGAAATCATCTTCCCAGATTTGGTTGTGAAGTAATTTCCGAGGCACTCATCAATGCTATCATGAACAAGATTCTAAACTTCACATGGCAATTAAGCAGCAAACACTGCTTCTTAGAATAAAAGATTCTATTCTTATGCAAATGACACAGTTAATTTTCTCCCAGAGAAATGTTTTCTTCATGGGGAGTTGAAAAAAACTGGAGATATGATCATATACTCATGTCAGAGTCCTAGTTGGATAACTGCTACCCTCTCCCTGTAAATATTAAATGAATGAGAATGACAGGGATATAGTGACCTTTCTAGTTTAATGATGATTGTTTTATTGTCTGATTCAGGCTATTCTCAAAAAGTTCATGTGTATTCTGCTTTAAAGTTTGGAGACATTTCAGATGATTAGTTTTTGTCCTTCACCATAATCAGACTTCTCAAATATTGGGGGTTTTTGAGAGGAAAATATGAAAGTGGCCTTACTGTCCTATCATGTAAATCACACTGTTGTTTTTGTCTTTTTCTCCTTTTTTGTATCATACACATACACAAGAGTTTTCTCGTATGTATCTGAGTTTATTAAATGTGTTTCATTTCTAATAAATAATAAAATAATAATAAATTTTGTTTCCCTGTGAGAGGAAATTCAGGAAAAGGAAAGCTGGCATGTTGTTACATGGCTCTGGCAAATAATGGTGGTGGGGAGGGAAGGGACAGGAGAAAGGAGGAGGTTAGCTTTCAGGCTGAAAGGAAATGCAGTGTGTTCTGACCTTCTCATTTGTCAATGACAGCATCATTTAATACTTAACCACAAAGTAAAGCTGAAAGAACCATACTCATATATACTCAAGTATTTTATTCTTCTAAGAGATGGCATAGAAAGCAGTCTGGAGACTTAGGGTCTTGCCAGTGTGATGCAAATAAGGTGTACCACAGGATTAAATGTCTTCTCTTTGCTGCTAAGTAATTTACATGAAAGCATTGCCAGGGCTTTCACTAAACGCTGTTTGGAAAGGGCTGGCATATTTTTGGAATGAAGTGTAGTCCATGTCTGAGATGCATGTATCTCTACCTCTTCTTGCAGTGCAGCGGCAATGAAATGTATCACACTAAAATGAACTGCACAAAATGCACATAACTTTTCCTTCTTTATTCTACACTGACAGCCTTCTTTCTGCTGATTTTTTTATTAATGGAATAGAAACAGAGCTCCACTTCCTTCTTGTCTCCTGCTTCCAACAAAGTTTTATGTTGTCATTTGTCTGCCCTACAAACTTGACTGTATGAAGATGAAAAAAACAATATTTGCTTTTAAGGTTCTCAGATACAGCACCTCACTCAGGTGGGAATTGCTAGCAGGATCGGAGGTCAACAAGTGGAGATCCCCTCAGGCAGAGCAGGGCATGGCCAGCCTGGGGGGCCAGGGTGGCCCCAGTGCCGTGGAGAGGATGAATGTGCTAGGCGAGATGCAGTGAGTACTGTGTTACACATTTGCATAGTTTCCAAAGTAGTGATATGTTCGGGTATTTTTTTCCTGCATTACTGCTTGGAACTTTTCCCCCCTGGAATACTTTCAGTTGCTTCTCTGACATTCTTTGCTTTGCTCTTCGAACCCTCGTTAGCTCTTCTAACTTTTGCTTGCTGTTCTTTCGCCTTTGCTTCTCTCTTAACTGCTTTCTCTCATGTTACCCTAACCCTTTTTTCTTTTTTTCTCACTTGAGGCCTTCATTCATTAATTGCAGTTCACCCAGTTCTGCTTCTGAGCTCCAGCAGAGGTGGATACTGCTTTCCATTTTCTTCTTTGAAATATGCCCCTGTATTTTGAGATCATTGTAAGTAGAAAACATTGAATTAAATTGTCCCAGACTACCGTCCTACTTTGTATTGGTATAGTTCTTTTGTCTTCTGTATCAGTGTGCGATAGCAGGTGTCAGGGTGACAGAACAAGGTACAAACTTGCATGTAATAGTAGGGATGTTTCTAAGCAAGTTATTTTCCTAGCTTCAGTCACCAGGGTGAGGTAAATTATATGTATTTGTTTACCAGTGTTGCCGAGGCAGCCGTCGTGATTTCATGTTCCTGTCACTGGTGCTTCTAGAGTTGACATTTCTGATTCAACCAGATATGTGAGGTTGAAGATAGTACATGGCCTTTCCAGGAGAGATACAGTTGCCTGCCACCAGTCTGTGTTTGATGTGCTTGCATCCTGAAGCAGACTGACCTGTGAGAGCTTTATTGTAGCAGTCTTGAGAGCGACAGCTTTGTTCTTTCTTTTGCTCCCTTGCTTCAACTATTGTTTTTTCCGGTTTCTTCCCTGATGAGGGAAGGAAGGATCGCTTTTTGCATACTTGGGGGAGTGTGTGTTCCCGCTGCTTGATGTTGCTTTGCACTGTTGGGTGATCTGGAAATGGCTTTGCAGAGAGGAAATGCAACAGGATGGGCCTCATCTTTTAGATTTTGGTGAAACTGAGCCGCCACCTCTCCAAATGAAACTGAGGGGAACAGCATAAAGATTTTTGAGAACTGAGCACGCTAGAGACAAGCTCTACTGATGCTATTCAAAAACTTTAATTGTCAAAGCTGAAAGACATATTTGCCTAATTTAACTTGCTGTCTGTGCTTGGAACTGTGGTATTTGAGTGCAAGAACATCTTAATTTCGGCTTATAACTAGAAGGGCACTTGCATGAGAGATCTTTGTATCTTTCCTATTCCATTTTCAGAGGCATCTCTAATTTACCATATATTGCCTCTTCTTGTAATTTGTCTTTTCTGAAAACTGCTTTTCTAGGTCTGTGGGCCTTTCCCTTCTGTCCTCCAAGTTAATATTCAGCCATTACTTTCTTAATATTTTGTTACTTAAATTATTAACATATTACTGAAAATTCAGTTACAAACCCATTATCTGGAATGCTGTGCAAGCAGTTGGTTTTGACATAAATTATCTGCACAACTTTGAAAGATTCATAGCCCAATAAAATATGATTTGGTTGCAGTTTGCACCTTCACTCACCATTTCAGATGGGCACGCCACCTTGATGCAGAGTGACTTTCTTTTAATTAACCAGAGTCTAAACATTTCCTTGGCTTTGACAGAACTTTTTGTTCAGTAGTTGCTGCAGTTCATATGTTACTGCAATGTGATTTTTTTCGGCCTTTTTTTTTTTAAAAAAAGAAACAAAGGAAAATATGGACTAAAACTATCTTGAGTATGGTGTTGTTTAGCTGTAGGAGAGCTCACCTAACACCTTCACTTTCCTTTTCCTGTGAGGAATTCTTTCTTTTTTTTGCAAAGGATTATTCCCATTGAATTTTTAAAAAAAAAAATAAAAATCCCAAGCATTATTAGATGAGCCCTAGTCTTATAGCTTTCTGTAGTTAAATAATTGCCTTTGGAGTTTGGATTCCATCAATAGGACAGAGCTCTAAATTTGTCTTTCCTTCTTTTGAAAAGGAGGATTTACTTAATGACAGTTGTGTTCTGGATGGTGCAGTATTTAACTAATCCTTTGCAAACAGTCTTGCTGTTCCCTCATTCTGAGGAAGTTTCTGAAATTAAACTCCGCTTTGAGGAAGATCAGACCTAGGGTGCTCTTTTCACCTGCATACTCAAGAGGCATCTGTATTTGTGTTCTTGCAGTGGCCCTTTTCTTCACAGTATCCTCACCTATGTGTGTTCAACACTTGATTTTTCTGCTGGAATATGACCTCTCAGTTGTATTTCCTGACCCAAAGCCAGTTTGCAGGTTACTATCAATTCATCTTAATTCTCCATCTAGAAGGCCCAGGCAACAAGAAGAATCACAACGTTTCCTTAGCTGACACAATACGCAGCACTGAGTAAGTGATCATTTGAGCAGGAGAACAAATGAAGCCTGGTTGCTTACAGGTGTGCATAGTGTCTTGCATATCTCTACCTCCCTATGACCACCTGGCATCACCTCCTGTAGCTCTCCACTGTTCTCCCAAGTCTTTTCCAGGATTCCAACACTTCCCCCAAGCCATGCTTAGCTTTTTATTCTGTTTCTGTACACCAGCTGCCCACCATAGTGTCTCTAAACCTTCTCACCATACTTTAAGTTGTCTCTCATGTCCCCTAGTTATCACCCATGAGATACATGCTGGCTGACAGGTCCAGCTGAGCACAGCCTAACATGTCCTTTCTGCCATTAACAAGCAGAATCAATGACAGCACAAATCAGCTTATTATTAGATACCTATTTTTGTGAATTTTATAATATATATATTTTCATACATATGCATATATACATGTGTGTATAGATTTATACATCCGATTCAATTGAAATTGGCCGCAGAGTTCAATAGTTATTAAATGGAGATTAACAGGTTCACATAAATCTTCATTTCTTGAGAAGGAAGATTTAATGAACTTTTTTTTTTCGAGTAATTTGTACTATTGTTACTTATACAGAAGTTTCTATACAAAAAATAAAACTATATGTTGTTAAATATATAATATTATGTATCTGTGTATTTCTGTTAGTAATGTTTAAAAAAAAAGGCAAAAATGCTTCCAACCTTTTTACTCTCTATAGTTTAGGATAGGTTACATTTCTAAACCAATCTGTTTTTGAAAGTTCTCAGACCTGTTTAATTCTGATGCTATGTATGAGATCAGAGAAATACACACAGTTGTTTTTTTTCCGAGATATTTAAGAAACTTTCATAGCCTTAATGTTAAAAACCAGCCACTGTGATCATCAAATGTTCTTCCTAATTTCCTTCACCGATCCATTCTTATGAAGCTAATTCAGTGCAGTGTGAGATAGGAGCTGAATCACATAATGCATTTTAATGTGAAAGTAACCTGAACATAATTTAGGTTGCTGTTAAGATTTATGTCAAGGAATGTTTGCTTTTAATATTTTTTTATGTCATCTCTTTTCTATAAACCCACAGAGAACTTGTCAGGTTTGCTAACTCTAAACTGCACATGTGAATTAGTTTCAGGTTTCATTGCCAAATGAATAATTCTGAACAATCAAGGGACCCATTCATTCCTTTCTGATACTAAAATCGACTCCCTTTCATAAGAACTAAGACAGGATGTTACTTGGAAAGCCTTCTTTACCTATCATTCTTCTATTAAAGCCTCTTTTCCTCTTAATCTCTCTCCCCAAATTAACCATGTAAGTGATCAGTGCTGTACATGAGCTGTGCAAGAGAGTCAGAACCTATTATTAGTTCTTTATACAAAATGGCTTAGATTTTATTCATTTATATTGTGAGATGTTAAGGAACATACTGTCGTGCATTTTTGTGTTCCCTGAACGCTGCTACCACAGTCACTCTAGGTCCCACATACCCTTTCCAGTCTCTGCTTTGTAATCCCTTCATTCCCCTCCCTCCCTCCCTCATCCCCTCACCTCCCAAATCCGCTTCTAGCTGACCTTGCTGTCCTTTCTTCCCGCATCAGATTGCTCTCTCTGCTACCACTTAAGGCTTATCCACAGAGAAAGATAGCGCTCCCTAAATCGTGATAACTGTGATCTGAACTTGCTGCAGCAGCTGTTCCTCATCCCCAGACCCTTTGAAGGGGGATTATGCTGCTTTGCTCCCAGTTGCACGTTCAGCAGGGTGTATTCAAGCCCTTTGTGTCCAGTGTTTTCTTCTGGCTGCCCCTCAGCCCTCAGCAATACAAGGCAAGAGCTTTAGTTATATCATTTGGAATTTAGATTTACAAAATGTGTCTCATTTTCTGTCCATTCTGGGAGTCGTTGCAGTCACCTAGTGTACTGTAAATTCATGCTTTGTGTGAGTGTAAGCAGATTTTTTTTTTTCAAGATAGACAAGCCCATAGAATCAGGCATCTGCTTTGTTTCTCTCTTGTTTTGTTAGAAAATATGTTACTGAACAAATGCAGAATTAACCCCTTTCTATGCTGAAACAATGATTATCCCTAAACTGGGGTAGTGTTTCTCAAATACATAAAATAGCTGTTAGCACAGAAAAATCTAAGCTTTCCAGTTTGAATAGTTTTTTTCCTGCTGCTTCTTCTGTTGACCATGTTTTCCTGGGCACCGGTCAGTCACAGGGTCCTCACAAGTGTACAGTCTGAACAGACAAGTCAGGCAGAGAAGGGGAAGCTTGGAGTAGCAGTATCTCTATTTATAGATATTATATGGAGAAAAGACAGCCGGGAAGAGAATGATTTGCTTGGTTTTTTTTAGGAAGTTGATGGAAGAGCAAGTAAAGAGAAGCTAACTCTTTTGGCTTCCAGTTCTGTGTTTTTTCTTCCCACTTCCTTCCAGTTCAGTTTCTGAATAAGTCATAGATAGAAATGGGGTCAAGACTTTATATTGGACACTCAAAGAGATTTTGAAAGTCCTTGAATTTTGTGTACATTTGTTGTTTTGTGCTCCATAACAGGAATCACTCATTCATACAACAGAACAACAGTGACAGCAGGTAGAAGCATCTCCATGCTGCTTTCCCTCTGTTCTTTGCGTTTTTGCTTTCTTGTCTTTTCTGGGATTATCATGCTTGTTCAGAAAGTACAATAATGCTTTGTTCCTTTTTTCCAGACGCATATGCATGGACACCAAGAATATTCCTCCTCACCAGTATTCCAGATGCCGAGGACTTCAACCAGGCAGCCTTCGGCACCCCCTGCTCAGTTTCCACACAACAGCCTTCAGGGCCAGGGCCTTTGCTACACCACCAGTTCCACTGAGGACCTTCAGCCAGGTCACTCTTCAGCCTCTCTTATCAAAGCAATTAGAGAAGAACTTCTGCGACTTTCTCAGAAGCAGACAACAGTGCAGAACTTCCACAGTTGATTTAGCATTCCCTTGCAAGTCTGCCATGCATCTGCTTCCTATGGAAGCAAAGACTTAGAGGAAATCAGCAATGTTGTTCTCTCAAAAGAATGAACTTTCACAGCTCTCTTGACAACACTTCGTTAAAAACAAAAAAGGCAGCAAAATGAGGATAGTAAGGAGAGACAAACAGGGAAAATCATCAGTGTCATCACAAGTAATATTAATTAATCTGCTAATATTACGGTGCTCCTCTTCTCTCCCTACCCTCATTCAGCCTAGCAAATAAATTAAACCTTAGGTCAAGAAATGAACACTCCAGCAACAAAAAAAATCACAGGAACAAACTCCAAGTAATGATAGACTCCTTTTTCTAAGGAAGTAGGCAAAGGTTTGAATAAACCGAGATGACATTTTGCAAGCTATTACAAGTATTCTGATCTCTCCAGTGCTTATGGGGAACTGGTTTGTGTTGCTGTTTTGCAAGATCACAAACTGTATCAGCTCAAAGGTTTTGAAGGTATGATATCACTTTGATTGTCAGGAACAATGGGACTACTTAGAATAAAAGTCTTTATGAGATACTTGTAACAAACTGGAACAATAATTGTTATAGCTCTGTGCTTCTGAATGGAGCTACCCTCTGCACTCTTCCTTGTTTTCCTTCTGGTGCTGAAGCTTCAAGTGTTCCTTCATCTTCAATGTTTGCAAAGTGAAACATTGGCCTTGTGTAACTAAGTAAATATCTGTAGACTCATTCAGGCTGGAAAAACAAAGCAAAGCATCCAAACAGAAAGGGCTTGGTATTTATTTTGTTTAAAAATTATTGAAAACTAGGAGAGGAATACTCAGCCACAGTTGAATGTGTATGTATATCTTTAAAAAGTATATTTACATACTTTATGCTCTTGCAAGACCAGCGATAAAATATTACCACTCTATAGTTTGCTTTGTGGACAGAAACCAATCCAGCCTGACTAGTACAGGGTCACCAGCATTATGTTATAAATTGATGTCCGGAATCATTGCTTATGTTTGGATCTCAATAATTTTAGTGAAAGTCAGTGACAGTTTAGAGCATTAACATAGACTTAGATTTGCGGTTTTGAGACAGTTTCTATATTTATACGTGTTTCCACTGTTCCCTTGGACAAAGGGTAAGCATTATCCCCATGGTAAGAATGGTACGTGCCATGGAACTGTTTGTTGCTGTTTTTTCCAGAGTTTTAATTTAATATCGGCTACAAATTTACTAATATTTGGCCATTGCATATCTGTAATTGACATAATACATGCGGAAATTTTACTTAAGTCATGATTTGTTGGAGTGTTTTTATTTTCAGGTCAGACTGAACTAGAACTAACAAACTGGCACTGAGATAGAGTTGATAAGCTCAGTGTTTCTGAGGAGGCTTGGGAACCTTGCCCTAGAAAAATGAAAAACAAAGCTGTTTGGTGCTACAGTAAGGGTATTTCAAACACTAGTGGATGGTAGTCATAAAAGGACTAAGGAGCAGTAGTCTGCCAAGAAGATCATTGGGCAGTTGATCAGGTTAGGGCTGTGTTTGCCTCACTCACCGGGGTAGAAATGGCGTTGGAAAAATACAGGTGTATAGCACAGGGATGGTCTGGTGGTCTTTGTCTGCCAAATCTGTGTCTAGTTACAGTAGGCAGTTCAATAACTGTGACAGTCCTGCGGGGAGTGGCTGAGGGAACTGGGGTTGTTTAACCTGGAGAAGAGGAGGCTGAGGGGAGGCCTCATCACTGTCTACAGTTACCTGAAAGGAGGTTGCGGCGAGGTGGGTGCTGGTCTCTTCTCACAAGTGTCAAGTGATAGGACGAGAGGAAATGGCTGCAAATTGTGCCAGGGGCGGTTCAGACTAGACATTAGGAAAAATTTCTTCACTGAAAGGGTTGTCAGGCACTGGACCAGCTGCACAGGGAGGTGGTTGAGGTCCCTGAAGGTGTTTAAAAGGGGTAGATGAGTTTCTTAGGAATATGGTTTAGTAAGGGGACAGGTACAGTTGGACTCGACGATCTCAGAGGTCTTTTCCAACCAGATGACTCTATGATTCTGTGATTCTATGACAGGACGTACTCGGACTGAAGCGAAAACAGGTAGGAGAGCACCATGGAAGAACCTTATGTACCTTGTTCACGAAGTATGTGCATATTATTCATTGCCAAAGCCCAAACTAGGAAGCAACTGGCTGCTCACTGATGTGGAAAAAAAAGGTGGTACATTTCCTCTCTTTCTTAGGAAGCTCGGTTATTTTTCTGTTGGCCCATGATTATCAAAAGTCCGTAGGAAATGTTTTTGAGGGACTCACTATAGCAAAGCAATCTAAATTAATATTCAGTTCCCTGGCCAATACCTAAAGCCCTCATGGGCACCAGTTGAGGTTTGATTAGAGTCAGAACACCAGCAAGGTTGTGAACAGCAGTACCAACAGGTTATTATGTTTTGGGATTTTTTTTAAGATTTTTGTGTGATAATCACTTCTGGGGAAAAAATAAACTTTTATTTTCTGCCAAGTTTGTAAATATGAATGTTGCCAATTTTTGCAAAATGTCAATTTTTGCAGAATGAAGAGTGCAGCAGGCAATGTTCATTTGGTCTTTTTGACAGTGCTGAAGACTGACAGTTCCTAAGTGCTCCCATTAAAACCATCTCTTTCATAGCCCACATCCTTCTCCAGCTCCTGCACTGAAGTCAGAGGCCAGTGCTTATACTATTAGCACATTACTGTGACTTCATTTCAAGGAAATGTGGGCTTCTAGAAAGTAAGTTTGTTGTCTGGCTGCTGGTTCCAGCTACTTAAGAAGAAATCAGAAATAAGAGCTTTGAAAGGTAAAGGTACTTAAGCTGTTTCTCATTCATTTTCACTGGTGATGATGATGCTATTATGATATTCCATCTCTTTATGTTTGAAAGAATATGTCATTTTTCCTTTTAGTCTCAAATCTTATGAAGAACATGTACAGGACATTTGTTTGTAAAATAAAAGAAGCTCTCTGATGCCAAAGTCCCTCTTTAAAACCTTACATGTTCGTGGGGAAGGATGGTAAAATATAAGAAGTCAGAAAGATGAAATGTTTGGAAGTTGTGTTCTCAGACTGGCTGGAGACCTAATACACTGTTCACAAAAAGTAGCATGGCATAGGAAAAGTCACACATAAGGCACCAGCTCCAAGGATGGTCTTAACAAGGGAGACCTACACATTATTTTCTTCAGCTACAGGAAAAACTGGGTTTTTCATATCCCTACAGAAGAAACGTGTGTGCCAAAATGTGTGTTTCCACTGGGAATTCAGGGAATTGTAAGCTTCTGCATCCCCATGTGCTTGAGCACTTTTGCCATGTGTTTTTTTTATTGCCCTATTAAAAGGGGAAAAAAATCCCAAACCTTCTTTTCTGAAACTTAAAGTATCCTGAGTTTAAATATCTGTTAATGAATCCACCAGTTTCTGAAAACACTGATGAGATGAAAAGTTGGTACAGGCACAGAAAGCTGTTACCAACAGTTACATCCATTTCCATGACTGAACCATCTGGTTCATGGAATGCTCAGGCTCTTGTCTTTCTTCACAATTTTCCTTGGCATTTGTGCTTAGTCTGTGTTTAGTTTGGCACGTAGAAGAACTTGGCAAGGTGAGAGCTACATAATTTAGCTTGGTTGGTTTGCTTTTCCTTCCCATGGCCAAAATGTTGACCTCTAGCCTGCTTCTTGATCTTCTTTGGAGCTAAGTGAAGTTTTACAATTATTTTTCATACACTCACTTTGAAAGGTGGGGCACCATTCACTCTTATAAAATAAGAGTCCTGTCAGTGACTGTGGAAAGAAAACCTTGCTTTTGGAAGCGAATTGAAGGTGCTGGACTCAGTGTTAAATATGCTCGCTTTGGAGCGTTAAGTGGAATTTCACTGACTCTTTGCAATGTACTTTACTTGAAATGGTTCGTACATAGTGGTTGGAGAGCAGCAGCATTACACAAGGTCTATATTTCACCTCTGCTCCCGAGGGGGTGGTTGACAAGATGTTGGCTACCCTAATGTCACCCATATTTATGCACACACATAAATACATAGATTAATCACCCAGAAGTGTGTGTTCCTACCAAGCACTGAAGTCAGGACTTTAATTTGTGCCACCAACAGCAGGGTTGCAGCATCATCTTAGAAAAAGGCTGTTTACAGGTATCATAACTTTCCAAGAGCCAAAATGACCAACACTGTTGTGTGTTCACTCACGGCTTGAAAACACATTAGATGGATTACGCAAGGAAACTAGAATGCATTTGAGCCCAAGTGAAGTCACCACTTGTGTGATGTAGATGGTAGTGGGCAGTTGAACTCATTTTTTAACTGTTACCCTCACTATATTCTCCCATTTTCCAGCTTTATCAATTTTTCAGCTCAAGGAAGAAATAGGCATTATCTAGCAGTTCTTTATTAACAGGTGCTTGTCCCTGAAAAAAGAAAACACCTTGACCAAGAGCTTTGAAGTGGCAGGATGAAGAACATTTGTGATTTTTGAGGTGGGAACGTGTTGTGGGCCATATTTTTTCAGCAGTGAAGAAATAAATGGATTTTTTAAAAGGTAACACTTTTTTGGTGTTTTCTGAATATGGACATAAAGCTTAAAATTGTTTGAACAAGAAGGGTGACATCTGATTGTCAGCAGGCGAAGAACAGCAACCAAGTCTCCAGGATCTCCTATGACAGTGCACTAAAAAGAGATAAAATCTTGGGCCACCCCCACTTAGTGTTGATTCTGTAACACAACCCCACTTCTGTGCAGTCCTTCACCACTTGCAGTGCTGATCTGTCCGAGTGAGGAACATCTCTGTCTCTCATCAGTGAGTTCCCCAGAAGCAGTTCACCATGGCTGCAGAATTTCTCCAGGGCTGTTTTGATGTGCCAAGAGAAAAGTAGCAGCTTTAAAGTGTTTAAATGTGGAAATAAAAATCCAGTTCCCTTTTTTTTGGTGGGCATCTTTTCCCTCTTCCTGTTATATTTTGTTTCAAAATGGTGGGGAAAACCTTGGGGATGTATTCTACTGTCACCAATCTGCTGTCATTCACGCATGCCAATGTCTGCAGGTCCTGAATACTGACGAAGCAGAAATAGGAATGAAAGATTTTGGCAATGCAGATGAAGGTTCACTGTTGTTTTGCAGTATTTTGGTGTGAGTGCGCTTCAGTGCTTGAAAAGCCAGGTATCTCTGCTGCAGTGGGTGTCCCTTGAAATGCAGCTTATGTCAAAAGGGAGGACTGTGAAAATTTTCTTATGTATCTCTGACACTAATTCAATGAGGTCAAAACAAGCTTAGCTTGTGGCAGCTCATACCCAATAAGATTGATAGTTCAGAATCAAATGTTGGTCTGTGTGTTGTCCCTGGTCGCGTCTGCATGACTTCCGCTAAAACCACTTAGTCACCTGTATGCTTTGGAAGAAGAATTCATCCTACGCATTCTTTAGTGCAGTTTGAGATGCATTTGGCAAGATGTGTCTAGCTTTGGCGTACAAGTCCCAGGGTGAGTTTACTCACACTGAGAGTAAGAAACTTGAGAAGGAAAAATCCTGTAGTTGCACTACCTTTTTAAAGAGACTTTTCCAGGGTAGAGCTGTAGTCCCTTGAAACCCCATGAAGACTGATAGATGAAAAAAAGAATTCAGTAGTGCTAGAATAATATACATTTCTTTACACTTCATAGTTTGTAGAGCTGAAATGTTTTTCTTGATTTTGTGTTACTTTCTCTTGATGCTTTTTACATTTAAACTTTGTGTTTTCATTTGTAATGGCCACTCTTGTTTAACTTGGAGTAGTTTATACTCCATAAGTGGAAGTTTATGTTTAGACTGTTACATCTTGCCTTAATTGGAATAAAATGTTGGCACATTTGAACAAATGTTACGAAGACTCATTTGAAAATAATGCTAAACCTCCATGGATCCCTGACACGGTGGTTTTCAGTTTCACTTAGAGTAATCCTCTTATTGCCAAATATCGAGCAAGTGAAGTGAAATGAAAACTGAGAGACTAGAGAAGAGACTGAAAGATGAAAATTATTTTTTTGCACTTCATATTATATTCTAATGTACACACTTCTTAAGAGGTCTGTCATATTCCCTTGCAAACTTCTCTAAGACTTCGTCCCAAGGCTTCTTAGAAGTTGGTTTTCTCATGCAGGCTGTTTGACTGTTTTAGTGCTGTCCACGAATTAAAAGCAGTTGCTGGATGTTGTTTGTGTTTCAGGAAAAACTTCGTATTCAAGGCAAATTAATGTAGTCCTATATTTGGCAATACAATGCACTGTTTTGGTCCTGAAATGCAGATCTGAAAGAAACTTGACTAAATACGAATTCTAAAAGTACTGCAGTAATAAAAAGTCAGGAAGCTTTTGTTCTTGGACTTAAGGAAACAGGAGAAAGAATTGTGGATTAGACAGTATCAGTAGTACTTCAGTATGGTTGGAATACGAACTCGTTCAAGTTCAATGCAATACAGGTGATATGGGCATCCACAAACTCATGACCTGAATACTGCATTTGTTAGTCTTTGTTATCCTGGATAAAATGGTTTTAGGTGAGTCGCCTTGCATTTTGCATAGAACACTTTTCAAGCATTTCCGTGGATGAGTTTGATCCTTGTGATAGTGTCTGTCTTTGTGCTTAATGATGGCAGAACACTTCAAAAATTCAAGATTAAAGGCAACCATCTCCCACTTAAAGGATTTCTACATCTGCAGGCAAGTATTCACATAATTGCTACATCCCCCTATACTTCACTGCCATGTGGGAGAAAACTTGCTAGGATGCTAGAAACCACATTCTTTCTTTCACAGAGAACTGCAAAGGAGTTAAGACAAGTTTGTCACTTCCAGCAGATGACATCACCGACACAACATTGCATACAAAAATGTCACTTCTGCTTGGGAGCAAAGTGTAGTGTTTCTTGCTCTTAGGAAGCACTTAATACTAGTGCCGATGGGCATTATTTGGTCCTCTTTATTTAAGGAAGAACTCTCATCTCTTACCTAAGATTATCAAGCAATGCCTGTATGAGAGTACAGCTCAGCCGAATCATGGTGACTCTGTCATGTATTTGAGCCCAGAGGGTTACCACATTAGAAGTCAATGGCTTTAAACTGATCTGGTTTAAATATGTGGTATGTTGAAACACCACAAAGGGGAAGCAGCCTAGCAGAGATTGCTTTGCGGATGTCACCCTTCTCTTTCCCCATTCAGATGAAGCACACAGAGCTGTAGAGGAGCTGAAGAAGTACTGGACCTGCTGCTCTAGAATGTCATATTGAAAAACTCATTTGGTTGCATGTTTAATTGTGTGATCTGGAAACTACAAACAAGGAAAAGTGGTTCTTGCTGTGTCCATGACTCAACAGCTGCAGTTTTGTATGTTGGTACCCCTTGTTTTATCTTTAAGGTCAATTGGAGAGGTTGGACAAGCCCCTGATAGAAAGGACATTAATAAAACGAACTTAGTGAAGAGAGGTCATTAGAAAAGAGGCAAAGCTTAAAGAAATATCTTCTGTTGGGAGTCGTTTTGATTTCCAGTCACTCGCTGTAGAGGAAAGAGAAGGAAAGGACAAGGTAGGTCTTTTGGGTTATTGCAATCACCACTGGACACAGCTGTGGCCAGGGAATGAAGGGAAGAAACTTTGTAAACAGCAAATAATAAAGCTGAAATGGGTAAATAGTTTGGAAGATACAGCCACAAACAAACACAGAGGCAGCAGCAAGTTTAACTAGGACTTGGGGATTAGAGATGTCTTCTATACACTTGGCTTAAAGAATGAAGCTACTCATATGAAATAGTTGGAAGGGTGACACACTCTGTTAAAGTTGGTGCACAAACTCAGTAGTGACTATGTGAACTTTATAGAAAATGAGATCAATAGGAGAGGGAAGCGTGGGGGGAAACCAGAGTGATTGTACTCACAAGGGAGAAGTTGAAAAGAAAAAGTCATAGAAAGGTATTACTGCGTCAAACCACCTGCAGTCCTCAAAGGATTAATTTCAAAATGCCAGGGAGAAGAGCATCTGCAGGAGAGCTCAGTTCTATGTCAGAAGGGTGCTGTATTTCACTTGTGAGCTGGGCAGGGGAGAGGAGGGGAAGGGTGGATTGCTGTGTGCAGCAGTTTTTATCTTCTTGTTCAAATACCTGCTGCTTGGAGATGGAACTAGACTAATGGAGGGGTTTGGTCCTGCCTTCCTGTTGCAAGAGCATGCAAAACGTCAGTATGGGCTGTGATGTCTTCATCTAAATTAGGTTATAAATTGCCCCAGGCTCTTTTGGTTCTCTCAAGTGGCAAACTAAATTGTGGTGGGGACCTTTTGAGACACAGAGAAACAGGGGGATTTGGGACTGACACAACATGAATGGTGTTTTATCCACACATAGCGGCAGAGGAAGAGAATGTAGACTTTTATGCCTAATTCAGCTCTTACAGCAAAGGTCACCATGACAAGCAGAGTGTGATGTTTGGAACAGAGCTTCATTTACTGGACATTTCTGCCCTGTGACTACAGAGAGGCTTTCATTTTGGAAGGAAGAGTCAGTTTTAGGGGAATTTTATGTCAGCAAGACAAAGGAGGCCCATAAACCGTTATTTCTGATAGTCAAAAAAAATGGTTAACTGAAAGTGTCTTTAAATATCATACCATCAAATTGGACAGGAAAAGTCTGCTTGTCTCTTAGAGCTATATTTTTTTTCCAGGCTGTTTGCAGACTTGGTAGACAATACAGTGTTGTTTACCCCATGTTTATTTCCAGAAGGTTATTACAAAATATAAGTTGAAAATAAGCTTTTTGAAAAGTACACGTTTGATTCTGGGACAGAAACCTGCAGTGAGGTTTCAACTCCCCAATATGTGCTGGTACCACTAATGCCACCAAATAAGCAGGATCTGGAACGTAAGGATGTGGGAAGGTGATTGCTTCCCAAGAATGCATATATTTAATTTCTTGGCTGTAATTAATTACAATAATTTTCTGAAATCCTACTTTTTGTAATGGCTTTATCAAAATTCCTACAGAGTCCCAGTACAGAGCACCTTTTCTTATGAGTTCAACCTCTGTCTTTTCTCTGTCTGCTGCATGTGAGTAGGAGGCTCTGATGCTTCCAGTTTTCATCCCTCTAGTGAGTTTGCAAAGTGTAATCATTGTGAAGTGCAATTGCTTAATGCGTAGCTCATTCACCAAAACTCCAAGGACCATGGCAGTTAGTAATGTGTCATTACCAGAGCAATGGCATCTCAAAAGATGAAGAGTCATGCATCAAGTATCAATCCATTTAGTCTTGAATTAACAAGTTAAAAAAAAAATCACTGGTCAGATGTGATTGATATTATCTCCAGGCAAATTAAAGTAGTTACTCTGGAATGCTGTGCTGCTTTTCTCGTTTGGTATTAGAAGTGCTGATTGGTTACAAGTCCCCACTGCTCTGTTTGGCTGTCAAAGACACTTGTAAACCAGCAGATTTCCCAGGTGCTAATCTGCATCTCCCTTTCCTTTACAAGCACTGCATACTTTCATGCCTGAAATACAGAAACTTTGTCCAGAAGATATGAAGAACTGTTCTGAAAAACTCACATTTTTCAGTTAAACTTGTTTCTACTCAGCTATCCAGGTTTCAACCATTTTTTTTTTTGCTTTTCTTATGAGCTGGAAACAATTTCTTCTCCATCGCATTCCAGTGAGGAACTTTTTGGTCCAAAGACGTAGAATTTGACTGGACAATGTATTATAAATGACTGGAACATTAGCATTTCCATCATCATTCTGAGAGGGTATTTTGCAGCTTATAGGTGATACGAACTATAGTCTTTATTTTTTCCATGCTTTGAGATGTACAAAAGCCTGAAGCAGCTCAGTGCTACAGCATAATAGCGTGTGTAGTAGTCTGAAGGCACACCAAGGTTTAACACAGGTTAAATTATTTATACACACTGATAAATCAGGAGTTATGTTTTGCTTCAAAATTTCCTATGGGAACAAAAATGACAGGTTTCCTGAATTATAATGAAAAAAACCCAAACAATAAACCAAGGCATGTGCTGGATGTATGCGTAACTCTTTTGAAGTGAACAGGAGTTGGGTAGCATTACAGAAGTTGGAAATCTATTATTAGAGGTATTATAATGTCAGTGATATTATGAGGAACATGAAATAATACACAATAAATGAGTACATCAGTCTATATCATTGTTCATGGACCACATCTATAAGGCGTTGTACTACAGTCACCTTTAATTTGTGCATCAAAACCACACCACAAACTTATACTGTGACTTGAGCAGTCTTAAAATAGGGGTTGTAACTCACAAGCTGCACTACTGTGTGTTCCCTAGCTGAAATACTCCAGGAAATGTAACAATAGATCACATATAATCTTTAGGTTATATTTATTGTAAATCAGGTATGTATAATCCATTTCTGCATACTGATTTTTGTCTACATATAAATTTCTCAAGTCTTTCGGATGCAACATCTTTATTCTGCGCTTTCTGTAACTATTGACAAGCCCCTGAAATACTGACAGTAGCATTAGGGCTTCTCTTCCACTTTTGCATGGTGTGTTCCTTTGCATGGTGATTGCCCACCATGCCCAGGATCGGTCAAACACGTAGCATGTACCTTGGAGAGTCTCTTTAAAATAATACTTCTGTAGGAATGGGTAAGGTGTTTACATTGGTAGCCTTTGAGCTTTTGGGATGCTGCCACTTTGTTTAGGGATCCCAAACACACTGGGAGTAGTGGTAGGTTTATGAAATTCAGTACAGGACTGCATTTTTCTAAATGACCCAGTCCGCTTTATAGGAAGTGAAAGGACTTAAAAAAAAGAAGCTCTAGATCAAACCTGGCAATGTCAGATGTCAAAGTAGGTGATGCATTAAAGAAGAAAAACTGTTATATTGGATCAGAGGTTTAGAGCTCACTGGTCCAGAAAAAGTATATATTTCACAGCAGAAATGATCTGTAAGATATTCCATTTGTATACCTGGTTTTGTTGAATCTTGGGTGTCACCTTTGAAAATAGGGATATGAAGTCCTTGGAGGTATTACATTATATGAAATGTTGTGGGGTTTGTCTTTTTTCCTCAGTTTGGTTGAGTTGAAAATACTCAACAGAAGGCGTGAGAAGCAAAACTTGATGTTTAAATCCTACTGCATTCCTTGAACGTAGCTGCACACGAGCAGGCTATTTTGGAGAGTATGAAGAACAAACAAGCTGTGCTTTTAAAGGCAGGTTTTAGGAAGCCCCGCAGAATTGCAGAGTAGTTACAAAACAAGTTTGCGGGTGTAGTGCTGGGCTACAGGACATCCAGAACTTGTGTCACATGCTTAAAACTGCAAGAGGAATCTTGGAATGCATTTACTTCTGTGACTGGCTGCATTCATGCAGCCTTAGTCAAGGAAATGTGAAAGCTATAGAATATAACTCCTCAAAGATGAAAATCAGTGCTGTATCCAGCAGGTATTCTGTGTTCCCAACCAGGAGAACAATCTCCATAAGGCTGAAGAACTGTAGGAAGAGGTTTGCAGAAGGTAAATACTAAGGCAATATAGGGAGATTTTTTCCCAGTATCTGTCACATTTCTTTCAGGCCAATGCATATTTTCCACTATTAAACCTAATGAATCAGGGGAAAAGATGATGTATGTGCCTATAATATTTGTTGTACAACAGTGATTGCAGTGGTTATTAACTGTTGACTTGCCATTCTTTCAGTCAAAACTAACAGTAAGACATAGAGTCCCCTGTTTCTGTAAGTTCATTCACACACTAGTTTATAGTCTCTTTTTTTTTACGGTGGAAATTAGTAGTTGGATGGTCCAACATGGAGATTTTTCTTGTGAAAATTACTTTTGGTTTGATTGTTTTATGTTGAAACATTGAGATTTTTTTTTCTTAATTGAGCACTGGTTTTTAATTGTTTACTACTTGAAGTGTGGTGTGTGTTAAGTGAAAAAAACCCAGAAAACACAAACAAGACTCAGTAAAAAAAAAGCCACCGAAAAATTAAGCTCTTCCCTTTCAAAACTCTTGTTTCTGACGCTGGTGTCCCTGCTCAGCATTTTGCTCCAGAAGATTTTTTGTGTGAAATGATGCTCATAATAGCAAAGGATGTCTTTTTCTCAGTGTCTAACTTGTATCCACTCCTGTTGATGGTGGGTAGTTGATAAGGGGTGAGTGGGGTCCTTTGAAAGGACACAGTGTTGTCCTGATACACAGTGTTGTCCTAATTTCCTAGTTGTGCCAGAATTCATCTGAAGAGACTTAAACTGATGTGTATGTTTTCTAGCTGGAAAAGTTATGCATTGGTAAGCTGAAGGGAGGCTTGAGGATATTTAATATATACAAATCTCCAATAGAGCTTTCCTTGGTTTAAGAGCAACATCTTTTGTTTCATTTTAGTTGGTCCTTAGCTGGTTCGCTAATCCTGTGTTTGTCTCGGTGGATTTAACATTGATTTGTTGTTATCATAATGTATAGAAATCAAACTGGTACAACTTTACCAAGCCAGTCCATTTGACCTCATTGAGGCAAACCCGCCTGTGTGACTATTTCTTGTTAGAATCCTGTTTCTAACAATTTGGGTGGGGTAATTGCTTGTCAAAATGAGCTTTATCAATATAAACCACTCAGTGAGAATCTTTCCATCAGTGTTTATTATTGTCTTGCGTAAATAGGAGCAGTTTTGTGCATCAATTGAATATGCTGGTTTAAACCTGCTTGCTGCGGTTCAGCTTGGCTTAGTTACACAGGCAGGTACGAGCTGAATAAAGAAAACCAACATTCAATTCCTACAAAAGAGTTTCCATATAAACTAGTTTGAATTCAAACTAGGCCAAACAGTCCTTAAGTTTCCATAACAGAGTTTGCACTGGTATCAGTTAATAGACTTTAAAATACTGCAGTTTAGTGAGCGAGAAGGACTTGGTATCATCAATAAGCTATATCCACTTACTGATGTAACTTGGCCTACAGCTTAATAATGGATCAGGTGAGACTGATTCTCCAGAAAACAGCTTTATTTGCCCACTTTCTGTTTCAAAGTCAAAGGTTATGTAATGGGTTGTCTTTAGCCAATCTATTATAGACTGGTAACTGGTCTTTCAGTGTCTCATTGCTGCTGGCACACTCACAGCAAGCATCAAAGGGCTCAGGGTAAAAGTTTTCTGTGCATTGTGGGACACATCTTGTGGATTGCAGGGACTTGCCTGCTCCACACCTTGGCTGGCAGCTCTGGCTTGCTGGGTGGATGAAGTCCCAGAAGGCACCCTACTTAGATCTGGCCTTTTTTTTGGCTGAATGTACATTCCCTTTCTTTCTTGTTTCTTAGGATGTGCTTGAAATGCTTAGCCAGTCTATCTGCACCTCAGTGCTCCCAGGTGCTACTTCTTGCTGGATTGCCCTGCTTCAGGCCACCAAATATTTGGGTTCATCAGGCCGGAGTTTCATGATCTTGTCCACGCAGAGCAGGATGAGAGTCAGAAACCAGAGGCTCCACCCTACTGCCGCAGCAATCCATCCGTAATCGTCCATGCTTGTCGGGCAGCACCTGGCCGCTTGCGTGCAGAAGTTCACATCTGGTGGCAAAGAAACAAAATGAGCTGATGGGACACCAAGTGTGTAACAGATTTTCTTTGCAGACAAGACAGTGACTTCACCGTCTGCCCTGTGGCCTGTCAATCTGCCTTGGCATCTTTTTCCTAAGCCTGGCTCCTAACCTGGGGAGTGGAAATGTTCAGTTTTGTCTGTGTGTCTTCAAGACTCATTCATCTCTGTCTGGCCAAAGACCTGAGCTGCTACTTTTACCTCTGTGCCCTTCATTGTGGAAATCTTTCAAAATATCTGCTTAGTACTGGCTCAGTTTTAGGAATGGAAGTAGCTAAGATTTAAAATTAAAAATAAATTATTTTAAAATTAAAAATAAACCCAGGGTAGAGAAACCTTCCTGTGAGAGAATAAGAGGCTCTCTAGCAGAGACACCTTCAGCAGGATCTCCAATAATTTAGATACCCAGTACCTCTGCTGGCAGTGGCTGCTCTCTACTGGGCTGTTAACTGTGACTTGCATGTAATAACTACAAAACATGTTACCATTGGGGAAACCTTGTTTTACACATTTAAAAATGAAATAACTTTTAACAACTCCATGTGTATTTTCTTGCAACAATTGCATCTTTTTGGTTTTGTTTAAATCAGTCCAATTCCCTCAAGTCATTTAAGGAATGTGTCATTAGTTGTTTCATTATGCTGTTATTTAAAGGCATCTTTCATACTTTTTCCATCACAGGGGCACAGTGAAAACACCCAGCTCTGTGTCTGCATCCTGGGTTGTAATGTAGAAATATCAAAGAGACCTGGAGGACTGTAGTATCTTGACTCCTTGGGCTGGGATAGAAGCTGATCGTGGAATCCCCAGCACCCAGGGGAACCGAGACAGCCAAGACCACTTTGCAGCTACATGCTTTGCATGCTGATGTGCTTGTCAGCTGTGAAAAGCAAATGCAGCCAGCTTCTTGCACTATTCCAGGGAAAAGGCAAGTGCAAGTTCTTCTCAGTTGCTTTCATTCACATGTGTCAGGCAGAACCATGTTGCCGTGCGTAAGTTTTCAATCCATACAGCACAATTGTCCCGTGCTGTAGAGAGTAGCTTTTCCCACAACAAGAGACATGGGTTTTATGTGCCTAGAGAAGGGGGAGGGATGCCTGTCCCCTATACTTATGTCATGCTTTGAAGTAGCGTACCTCTATCGGTCTACCTGCCGTATTTTGGGAAGTGCAGGACTGTGGGAATGTTTGACATTTGGGATGGAGGATAATTCTTGGATGACTGGTGGGATCTCAGGTTGCCTGGGACTGGTTGTTTAGGGGAGACCTGGTAAGGTCAGGGGAAGAGGTGCTCCCAAGGGTCCATGCTGCGCCTGCAGGCAGTCTGGCAGGGAGCTTTAGGACACACAAATTGAATTAGCTATGAATTATTCTGTTCAAATCTATGAATCTGTCAGAATGTATCTAAGATATACAGCGCATGCCAATGAAGGAGTCTTAGAAATGTGTCCTAGAGTTTCACCCGCAACAGAAGCCTTGACAACAGATAAATCCTTTTCCAGGACAGTCTTTCAGTCACTGACATAGTCTCATCACCTGGCTTTATCATGATAGTATGATTTACGAGGACTTACTAAGACATGGTGCTTCGTACTCAGTCGTGAGCATGGAGCTTGTTGAAACATTGGAGATGTCTTCAGCTGCTGTCAGAAGAAAAGAACCGGAGAAAAGGCAAGTTGTATTGGAAAAGCAAAACTGGGCATCAGGCATAACCTGAAAGCTGTTGGCCTTGCAGAGGTCTGTGGGATAGAAGCAACTTGGAGAAAATGAGTTCCTGTCCCTAAACTGCTGCATCACTCTATGCTATCTCATCCCACTTCTGTCAACGCAGGCTCTAGTGAGATGTGCTCTGGCACAAGCCATAAGGAGCAGTTGCATCACTGCCTCTACCCAAGTGTGACCCTGGTGTGAGCCATTCACTCCAAGCTCAAATTAACCATCGTCTTTTCCCAAGCTATGGGGACAGAGTGAGCAACACAATTGCTCTCTGTAACTACCTAAAAGGAGGTTGTAGGCAGGCAGGGGTTGGTCTATTCTCTCAGGCATTTTGTGACAGAACAAGAGGACATGGTCTCAAGCTTCATCAGGGGAGGTTTAGGCTTCATATTAGGAAAAAATTTTTCACTGGTGATTGGCCTTTGGAATGTGCTGCCCAGGGAGGTGGTGGAGTCATCGTCCCTGGAGGTGTTTAAAAACAGATTGGATGAGGCACTTGGTGCCATGGTTTAAATGACGAATGGGTGCTAGTGTTGGGTCATATTTTGGACTGGATGATCTCAGAGGTCTTTTCCAACCTTGTGATACTGTGACTGAAATGAGAGAGAGCTTTCAGTGATCCATGACAAGGGAGCTGTACATCTGCCTCCTTTTGCCCTTCGAAAAATTCCAGTAACTCCAGGGTTCAAAGGAGTCTGGCAGAGCCGAGGGCTGAGTCCATCTATGCAGAGCCCCAGCCAAGCCACCACAGCCTCAGTGGGAAGTTTTGGCTTTGCTGCAGTTCAGGTGCACCTGTGTTTGAAACTTTTTTTGCTGGGCTCCAGTTCATGCCAGCATGATAATTGGCTCAGGTTGTAAAACACAACATAAAGAAATAAGTAAGGGAGGGAGAGGGACAGGGGCTTCAATGAAGGTTTTGCCTCTTTATCCTGCTTTCTACCCAGAATTAGACCACACAATGCACTCTGGCACAGCTCTGTGGCTGGTCTCTAACCCTCCAAATCTGTAGATGGTGTCACAGGCCAGAGTCTCTTTAGAGCTTCTAATATCCCCCTTGCCCCTAAGCTTCAGCGTGCACCTCACAACACTGCAGGATCAGATGCAAGGACAGCTGCATCGTATTTTATGCCACTAGGAGCAGTACAATTCAAGTTCAGCCAGGTGAAATATCCTACACTGAAATAGTCCCCTGCAGAGATACGTGAAAAACAACCTGGAGAGGCTATAGGAGTAAGGACTCCAACTGTGTGCAGTTGGAGGGGCTCCAATGTCTACAGACTAGGTAGAAGCTATGAGAGAACTATTGCCAGTCAAAGCATCACTCTGAGCTGATAATTTAGAGCATGAGAGAGAGAGAGAAAATCAATTCTGGTTTAATTTAACTGAAGACTTCACAATGATGGCTCAGGCTTAGTTTCAGCTCAGCAAAACAAAACAGAATAAGAACTTTGCCTAGACCTTTGCTTTGAGTTCGGTATTTTCCAGATAACAGCAAATAACCTGAGGTTGCCCTGCAGGAGATGTGCCCCCCCCCCCCCCCCCCCCCCCCCCCCCCCCCCGGGGTCACCTGCTGCTGCCCAGCTTTGCATTTTGAGCTAACCAACTATCAGCAAGACCAGAGCCTTCCTTATGGCCACTGCCACGCAGTACATTCCTAGGCAGCCTGCTCCAGGGAAGGGTCTAAGTACTCCCCATTTGTCTTTCTGATTCTGCTATGACTTTCTCAATGACCTTGACCAAGCCCATAATTTGTTTCCTGGGTTAATAAGTACCACGGAGGAACATTGGGAAGAATCATTAAAAACTGCATATGATCTGTGAAAGAAAGAGCTGCAGAATACAGACTGTTGGTTCACGTTTATAGACTTTGCAGCCTAAAGGAGAGGCTGTCAAAAGCTAACCCATCTTTAAATATTTGGCAGGTTTCAACTGATGCTGGTATACAAATACAAGCAGCAGCGTAATGGGAAAAGAGCTGCTTCCAGGTCTCATTTATGATTTGTTTTTAGGAAACTTCTCCAATTAAGGAGGCAACAAAGCCAGCTTTCCTGCAAAAAGCACCTAGTAAGAGCTAAAACAGACTTACTCTGAGCCTCTTGGATGGTATTTCAAATGGTCTTTTGCCTCAGCAAACATGTAACTGTGGTCCCCTATCTCCTTGCCATTCAATGGAGCAGCGTACAGCTCAGTCACATTTACAGTGGATGTGTAAATAGCTGGCAAAAGCACATCTCTTCAGAAAGATGCTGTGATCAATCACGTCAAGTAATCCTCATTAGCATTAATCGATTCCCGCTCTTTACACTTTTTAGATGAAACGAGGGACTCCATCTTGTTTTTAAAGAACAAATTACTGTCAGTGGGTATTATACTTGGGTATTGAGAGGAGAGGGGGAAAGGGCAGGGTATAGAAACTGGAACATAAGAGAAGACAAATACCTGCTGAGCAGGAATACCAGAGCACGATGGTGAAGAAGAGTACAGCGAAGGCTGCCCGGGGCTCACAGCAGAAATGCTTCATGCCAAGGGTCCAGTTCCCACCAGAGGAGCCGCACAGATCAGGTCACTGTCGCCAGCAGCTCTGGTTCAGCAATTCCTCAATAAGCTCAGAGAGCCCGGGTGCATGGCAGAGGGTGGAGCAAAGGAGCTTCCAGCTGCCAGGACACCTTGAACTTTCCTGCCACAACTGGGTCAGGAAAGAGAAAGAGTCTGACCAAACTGCTCCAGCAAGAGGTGGATACCAGCACTGAGGCAGGCAGAGGACCCCTGAAGGTCAAGCCTGAAGCCTCCCACAAAACTGCCCAGCAGTGGTGCTGTCTCAGAAGGGCTGCGTAGAAGGCTGAAAAAAATCTGTCTTGGGTCACACTGGTACAGCAGCTGCTGAGTTAACACAGGCTATGGGCACATTTCCACAAAGAAATGGGATGAAACCACTTATTTCATGTAAGCTACTGCCAGCTATTACACAGTAACAATAGCCTTTCCTTAAGGGCCTGTGTTGAGTTATATGTTGGGATGAGTTCAAACTTCGGGCACCTGCACGGGAATAAAATGCAGGTGTTCCTGCCCTGTAAGCACAGCTCTGTCACTGCTTCCATCACCCATGTGCAATGTGATGTTGGAAAAGATTTTTTTTCTTGTCTTGTAGTTATGTCACCTCTTCCATGACACAGGCAAAGAGAGGAGCTGTGCCTTCTCACCAGCACAGCTCTATCTGCAGACCAGGAGGGCTTCAGGCAAAATTCTATCACGTTTTTCCTACAAGCCCGGATGGAAAAGCCACACTGTTGAAGTGCTTGTATTATTGTCCTGGTCAGGTGAGCATTACACATTGCTGCTCTTCTCCACACTGTTGGCTCTCTTTGCTGCTATCTTTGACTTGCCATGTCCTTCTTAGAGAAAACTTCAGATATTAAATCAGGCAGGAAATCACTGGGAGAGGTGGATCTAGCAGGCAGTAGGTTACTGATGTTCTTCAGTAATGGTCACTCATGGCTTTGGGTGCTTATGTGAGAACAAAGCTGTCTGGGACCTTTTCTGGATGTGCAGCCATCCTATTGGATCCAAGGGAGAAGGTGGCTGGGGCAGCAGTTCTGGTAGGATTGTGTCTTTTTCCCTCCGCACTGCTGAAACCTGCAAGGAGGGACATAATGGTCCTCCCACATGAGCTGCATACAACAGGGTGCTGCTATGCAAAACCATAGTTTGATTTGATCTCTCTCCATTTAAGAAAAACCTTGTGAGCAAAACACATGTAGGCTTAGCCCTGCCCACCGTTTCTGTGGGTTGAACACACTTGTCATCCCTGCTGGCCACCCCTCACCATGAAATACACCCGGCACCCTTCTAGCTACAAGTATTTCTATGATACAGCAGGATACAGAGCTGCAGATGAAGGCAAGCCAGCTGTAATTGGCACATTTGCCTGCCTTGTCTCCCTGTTTTTGTATCAACACAGCCAGGGCTGGCAGAGTTAGGACTGTGCCAGCTGGTCCATGACAGCCACATCCTGCTGCTGCAGCTGTGTGCAGCCTTGTCCTTCAGCTGGATGGTCCAAGGTGTGTTTTGCTCAGCTGACAGCCAGACTGGGATCATGACCCCAGCAGCCATGGCTCTTTGCCTCAGTAGACAGGAGTCATGGCAGGAGAGCTGCCATAGAAATTCTCCAACTGCTCAGAATTCCTTGAAATTAACCTGTAGGGTAATTTTCATCTCTGCCTCGTTTCAGTCCTTAAGTCCTTTCATGCAAGTTGTCTGTAATTTGTGGTTTTATCTGATGGCTCTGTTCCATCAAAACTAAAATTCAACCCTTTACTGGGGAAATGCCCTCCACTTTCTTCCAGCTTTACCTTTCCCTCCTGAATTTCTCACCCATGATTCCAGCTGAAAGTTGACCTGGCAGTTAATTTTGCAAAAATGACGAGTATAAAAGTGTTTTGTGCAGCACAAAACATTTAAGGGGAGGTGAAAAGACAAAACTGCTCTGCTAGTGCATGAATGATCCACTTTGTAATGAAATCTCTGATTAATTTTGACTATTACCTAAGTGTTCTTTATCAGCTTGCAAGTAAATATGCCCATTCCTAAGGGATGCTGAAAGTGTTTTGCACAATTAACATAATGTATTTCTGTTCCTTTCCAAAATGTGTTCCCTCCATGATTCAGACAGGACCTGCTCCAAAGCCTCCGGAAGGAGTAAACAGGCTACACTTGGCTTCAGTGATTTTTGGATCCGATTGGAAATGATAATTTCAGACGCAATGGGAGCCTACTAAAAATCGGCTCCTGACACAGATTCAGATTTGTTTAATTTCTTCCTTGTAACACATTCATATTTCTGCATTGTGACAGCCCAAAGAGTGATAAGACTCTCCAAATCCTTCCCCTAGTTTTGTTTCCATGCATCCCATGAATGCCTGTCTCCGCCGGGGTGCCCTGGCCCGCGAGACATGAGTGCAGCACCAGCAGCGATGGGGGCTTCTTTCCTCAGGCACCCATTCCCACGCAGTTCTCGAGGCAGGACTCGATTTACTCTAAGATTAGGTACTTCTCCACCTCCTTCCCTTGGAGACTCTTCCACAATGTGCAGAGCTGGTGGTCAGATTTTCCTGATGATTGTGAAGGAGGAAATGGTATGTTTTGTATCACAGAAAGAACTTCACAGTTAAAGTTCTCTGATGACCAAGGTTATACCCGTGACACATCACCTTCAGGTGTGGCTCTCAAGAAGTTATTACCTTTACCACATGTATACACACTCACTCTGTCTATCTCCCTCTCTATATATATATTCTGTTTACATAGCCAACATGTTTATATTTTGGATTCCAAATGAAAGCTGATTGCTGCTTTGATCCTGTTCCATCCCAGCAGTGACCAGTATAATGACAATTGAGCTGTAGCATGGTATTTAACTCAGGCTAAACACATAACCCCCAAGGGCACAGCAGAGCAGGTGTGTCATCTCTGGGCATGGCCATGATAAGAGGACAAGTCTCTTTTTTTTCTGTATGGCACTTGAGGTTGGGTCAACTACACCCCTACTCTCATTTCAGCATACCTGAGGTGCTACTCTGCTTTGCTGCTCCAGTAGGAGGGAGCTTCTGTGAAAGGGAGCGCAATAATTAACATCCCTTGTAGCCACAGAAAACCTTCTGCATGGCAGAGATACACATGGAGTGGTTATAGCCAAGATACTGATCCCAGAGCCAGCTACACCTGCATGAAACTTCCCCACACTACTGAAAGTGATGACAGCCCTGACGGAGAGTTTGCATCAGCCATCGTCTGATCTGATCTTTAATAATAAGATTATTATAAAATAAGGTTCTTACTTCCACATGCCAGAGGCATGAAACAGGATATGCTTTCTGCTTCTCTTCTCTGCCCAGAAAGGGGGGAGGGAAAGGCAAGAGAGATGACTTTATTCCAGTATTCTGTGTTCTCACTCTCATCATCTAAAGGGGTGGAGTGGCTGGAACAGTATGGCTTGCTTTGATGATCAAGTGTGCTTTGGGGGCCCCTTCTGCTTCCCCAAGCTTGGCAGCTTGTAGGGGAGTAGTTGAGTGTAACTGTGGGGCTGAATAAGAGCAGCACAGGTACAATACAGAAGGAAATCCAACAAGAGAAGCAAACACAACAACTTTTCTGGGTGGAAGAATGTGCTGTGGGTGCAGAAGTGGGAGGAGTAGCCTGAGAAGCTGTTTTATTTTGTTGTGTCAATATATGCCATTTGAGAACTGAATGATGACTCCTGTTATTTAACATTATAGCATGGGCTGGAAGGCAGTGTCCTTCCTCTCCCACACCAGCTTCTCCACAGCCCTGCGTGACAAAGGTGTGGTTGATGGCAATGACATCACTTCTGTCTTACCAAGAGAATTTCCCATTTCCTAGCAGAAAGTGCTGACTTTCATCAGCCTTTACTCTCTTTCTTTAGTAGTGCTGATGGAGAAAGCAGAGCTGACCACCGGGAGCAGCGGGTGCGGGAGCAGCGTCCTGCAGCCAAAGCGGATGAGAGGCCAGGGAGCCCTGTGGCAACTTAGCTGGGCAGCTGCTGAGCAAAATGTAGTGATAGACCCACCTGTCAAAATTACTTTATAAATTTCAATACCTCCTTTATGAGTTGTGCAGCCAGAGACAGCAGAATTTCAGAAAGTGGCAGGAGCCCTCTCACACTAAGCGTCCTCACGAAGCAGGACCACACTGCATTGATTTTGAATAGTAAACCTCTGTGCTAGGAAACTCTTTTGTTACTCACCTTTTGCCTTTGTTCCCTTGGACAAGCTACACCCTTCAGCTTGTCAGGTTGGAGTTGCTAGGTACCTCTAAAAAAACAGATCTGATAAAACATTTCTTTAAGGGGTACTTTGCAATTTGCACACAGCAGTGCGTTTTCTTTAGCTCTTCATTTGAGATCAAACTTCCTATGGGTGCTAGATTTAATAATGACCCAGTCAGCCTTATTTACCAGGATGAAACCCTGCCTTCTCTGACCTCAGTGGAAGCCAAGACATTGGTTTTAGGAGGGGCTGAGTTTCTGGAGCCCTTCTGTAGTTGAAATGGGAGAAAGTCTGTAAAGCCACTTTATCCTACACCATTTATTATTTCAAGCGGTGAGAATCAGGAAGCCTGTCAGCATTGCCCCAGGCTAGCTCAGCTCTGCTGACCGAGCCCCTGCCCTCCGAGCCCCTGCCCTCCAAGCCCCTCTGCCGTACAGCTCTACCCCAGCTGTAGGAAAAACATTAATCTCCCATTGTTTCCCTGTCCTTTCCTGGGCTGCCTTCAGAGAGGAAAACCCAGCGAGAAACAACACAAAAGTTACCCGCCTCTCTGGTGACTGATCCTCCACCCAGGGCTTGCAAATGAGTTTTTTCATAGGTTTATAGTTCCCCACATACAGCAGGTTTCAGAGGTTCTCACCCATTTTCATGTGACTGAGGCGGTGTGAGCCAGCGTGCAGCGTCTGTTATTGGTCTCAACAAGCTGCCTGCTGCCACAACAAGGCTTGCGCTTGTTGCAGACCTGACACTGTGACCGAGCCAGAAAAAGCTGGGTTCAGACCACCCAGGGGTTTTTACGGGACAGAAAGGGTTTCCCTCCTCTGGTTCAGACCAGTTCTGACCTTAAAAGAAAGGGTTTGCTGTGCCCCGTGTGGGACAGGAGAGTTGGCCAAGGTACTTTTCTCGCCGCCCGCCTCACTCGGCGTGGTGCCTGCAACCATGCCAAAGCACAACCCTGCCATCGTTGCCTGACAGGACGCCCAGCCAGCTGAGGGGACAACTTGCCCTGTCCCTGGGGAAAGGGCCTACTGGAAAGGAGCGCACCAGCTGAGAGGTAAACTCGAGTAACACCTACTCCAAAGCCATTTACAACGCCAGGATTTACCCTGCCCGAAACCTGGTGCATTGTAATGCAGCGCGGTACTGCTGGTAAAGAATGAAGGGGGGTAGCATGAATGGTTTCTCAGTTAACTGTTCTTTCTCAAAAGAAAAAAGTTATGTGTGTGGGGAGGTGTTGATAGAGACTTGGTTGGCAGCAGGTGACTTTGGGCAAACCACCTGTATCTGCAGGAATGGATGAAAGGCAAACACCCTGCCTTCCTCGGAGCAGGGCTGAGAAGGATTTCCTGGCTGGAAACACGGTTCTCTTTTTGTTCCTAATTTTTCTCTCATTCCAAATAAAGATGAAAGTGAGCTAAAGGGTTTTTTTGCTGACTGGTTAGTGAGGAATGGTAAGACCCTGGATTTGGATGGTCTGAAGCAATTTAACTATGATATGATATATGTAGTATGATACTACAAATGATTAATTTGAGTTTTGTTCTTTGAATTCTAAGGTTTAAACATTTTTTAGAGAACTTAACTGCAGGTTTAGAAATGCAAACTCTTTTAAATTACAGTCTTTTCACAATTTCCAATCTAATGAAGTTAAGATGAAACATTTTGGTGATCTTTTAAACTTTTTTGAGGGACTCTTGCAGCTTTTCAGTCCTTTTCCTGAAAAGAATATAGTTTGCTGAAAAATGTCCAACCAACTTTAAAGATTATAACCTTACTCAACCCACTGCAGCTGGCACGATATGTTTAATTTTAACAAACTACTATTTATTGCATAATGTATTTTCAGCATCTTATAACTTTTAGTGAATAGAGTAAGACAAGAAAAACACAGGATAACCAAGAAAATACAAACAAATTACTAAATTGCTGCTGTCAAACAAGACTTTAACGTCTTGCATGGTGTTTCTCTCACATTTAAAATAAATCTTTCGTATGTTGTAAGGAAAATTATTAGAATCCACATTTAAAAATAGCCTTGCAAGACAAGGTTCATAGAGAGAAAGAGGGTTAAGGACAATTGCCTTCCTAACCCTGCTAATGTGTAGAGTGAGGGATTTTGTTTCGCTATTTAAAGTGTAGGCTTACTACAAAACTAAAGGCATGCAAGAAATGTATCTACTTGCATATTTTCCTCTGGGAAATAATGATTACTCTGTTTGTGCATGCAAATCAGTTGATTTTGTGCAAGAACAACTAAAGGCATTTTGTATGTTCAGGTTACTTGAGGTAAATAACAAGCAGCATATAGACAGTAGGAACTTCTATGAAAAACGTAATATTTCATGTATCTTGTTTTGAAAACAGTCCTTTATGAGGAAAAAAATATTTTTAAATCTTATAGTCTGTTTTATCTTAAATAAAATAATCCTCTACTCCTCATCCCCACATAACATACTCCAGTTGTGCTCACACTACCAATGAAAGTGATAAAAACCCGTCAGACCTCTTTCACACATGTAATTGCAAGGCAAAATCAATGATTTTTCTTCTCTGTATTGTCAAAGACAAAGATAAATTGAGTCCTTTATAGGCTCAATGTCCAAAACTCAAATAAAGTGTCTGAAGCATCTTTGTCTGAGCAGAGGACTGGGCAAGGTATTTGCTCATCATCTGTCCTAGGGGCCCTTTTTCTATGTGTCACACAAGTACCATCACCATGCCGGTGAGATACAACACCACGTGGGTCCAAGGAGGCTTTTAGGAGAAGAAGAAACCCTTTTGAAGGACGTGATGGGCAACACTGGATTAGCTTCCAGCACCTTGACTCAGTGATCTCAATGTTTCCACAGTGCTTGGCACCTTCTGGCACTTCCCTGGGCAAGGAAGACTGTGCCACTGCCACCAAGACCGCCACAGACACCCAAGTTGGAGGAGGGCATGCAAAATGGCCTCAGTCTTCCGGAGTGAGGAGATGAGCCTGATGCAGCTCTTCCTGCAGGTGGAGGCTGCCTACTGCTGTGTGGCTGAGCTGGGAGAACTGGGTTTGGTCCAGTTCAGAGATGTGAGTAGTACCCAGCTGGCACGCTGAGCTGCAGGAGATGTGCCCTTGGGTGTGCTTGTATTTCCTCCAAAACCCTTAGGCATGTTTACCTGCAGAGTGGTAAAACAGCCTACAGAGAGAGCAAGACTTCCCTAAAGCTGCTCTGAAAGACAGTCACCATGCTGAGACCAAATCTGTTCCTGTGTCCCCATCCAGTGCACTGAACACTCTGTGCACAACCTTAGGATGATTCCCCTCACCATCAGAAAATGAGAGTCCATCTATGACTCCTGCTGTGACAGCTAGGCTGGGTAGGAATGAACCTGGTAAGGCCACAATATCCTTGGTCCTAAAGAAATCCAAGGTATTTTCCTGCCTCTAAGAGCCTGTGCAATGCAACGGTGTTGGCCATCTGCACTGAAGGCATTCATTCTCTACTGATGTTAAAAATAAGTCTGGCAGCGTGCAGCCTCCAGCCTCAGGCTTGTTTTCCCTCCTGTTTTTAGCTGAATGTGAATGTGAACAGCTTCCAGAGAAAGTTTGTGAATGAAGTGAGAAGGTGCGAATCCTTGGAAAGGATCCTGCGTAAGTAAATGCTTGTCAAATGCAATCGGCTTTCTGCCAACTTGAGGTGTGGGATTTATTTCTTTGTTAAGTGCTCTCACACTGTGGAGCAGAATTAGTGGCAAAATGGTGATGTTTTCATCTGAGCCCCTGGAAATGTTTTGCATGCATCAGCTAATTACTGCTTTGCCCCATATGGGCAATAAATTGTTGCTCCTGTTTTGAAAACGGTTGACTTAACTGAAAGGATGTTAATTAGCTGATTTAAAAATCACAAGATAAATCTGGGGCTGGGCAGGAGGTTAATCCAGATAATTTGACTCTTACCCCCATGCTCTAGCCATTGGCTTACGCTTCCTATGGCTAAGGGCTTCAATCTGGGGACAAATCCTTAAAATCCAAGCAGCAGAGCTCACGGCAGCTGGTGTCCCATCGATGTGTGTCCTGTGAGCTCTGTACTACCCCCACCACAGCACCAGTGCTCACCATAGCCACTGCAACCATTGCTAGAGTGGTGGAGTCTGAGCTTCCTTGTGTGCCGTGTTTGTTGCCCCAAGCAAGGAGATGCCATTCCAGCTATCTGTGCGAGGGCTTAGAGGCTATCCAGGGCATGAGGGTGGGAGTGACCACCACAACTTCAGAGAAAACAGCATCCTCACGGAGAAAGGAGGCTGCTAGGTGCTCAGTTTTTGATGGTTGTACATATGCACTGGGTTCATGGTTCTTTTATGTCACTGCCACCTGTTCCACCTCGGTGTTAGAAGTCCTGACAGGGGTTTTAGCAGCAGCTGGTGACCAGAATGATGCAGCAGGGATGAGTCTGTATCAAGACATCTATCTCCTTTCTTTGCAGGTTTTCTGGAAAATGAGATGGAAGACAATGTTGAGACAGTCAAACTAGAAAAGTACCCAGAGACACCCCTGCCTCGGGAAATGATTTATATGGAGGTACAGCATTTGGAGTCAACCAAGGAAAGAGGGAAGGGGACATGTATCGGGGTATCTGGTTAGCGTGTCCTAGGCAGCCCTCCCCTGCAAAGAGGCACCCAGTAACTAAGGCTGGCACAGCTCTCCCTGTCTGCGGAGGTGCTCCCCAAGTTGTTGTCTCAGAAGTTACGTTAAGGGCTGCTCTTCTTGTATGTTCCCAAAGGAACCTGGTCTTCTTACTATCTCCTGTGAAGGCTCTGATCCAACATATCACTCCCACAGGTGAGAATAAGGCTTTTGGTGATTGACAAGGAGAGCTGATGTTAGAACCAGCTTCACTGCATAAAATTGGCAGTGCAGTCTGTCTGGTGGGAGCGTGGTTGTGATAATAGCAATAGTGTAACCCAGCACAAGTATTTGTGCCTTGCTTTTGGATGTGCAGGGGATACTGTGTTCCAGCCCAGCTGGAAGCTAAGTTTACAGACTGGGTCATTACTAAATGCTGCATGTGTAGGTGACTAGGAAGGAAAACTGTGCTTCCCAGGGGCTTCAGCTTCATGAGCAAGGCAGTTCCCTGGTGTGTTCCTGGGCCCACATCCTCACCTATTTTTTCACTTTCAGCTAACAAACCTGAGCTGACAGCCTTGTTGTAGGCTCCTTTTGTAGTCAGTTAATTGATAGCCTGTCCACCTGGGGCCTGAGATATCCTGTGGGGAGCCACAGAGGTGCAAAGACAGGCTGAGGCACTTAACACCAAGCACCCAGTTACCTGCCTGCATTTCAGTCATGTGAATTCTGTTTCTAATGCCAGAAAAGCACTGATTATTGACACAGTCATTGGACATTTATATATTGCCCCTTGAAAAAAAAACAACCAACCACCATCTATTATTTGAGATTTTGTACCAGCTTGGTAAAGGGCCATGAGTCTACTTCAGAGTTTTTCTGAGTGTGCTTGGACTCTAAACAGACGGTGTTGGAGAAACTTGAAGCTGAGCTACTGGAAGCCAACCAGAACCAGCAAACACTGAAGCAGAACTTCCTTGAGCTGACGGAGCTCAAACATCTACTAAAGAAAACCCAGGACTTCTTTGAGGTGAGAGACATCTTTGCTCTTCTACAGAGATGCAGAATGTTCCTAAAAAACCTGTAACTTTGGTTTGGTTTGTGTTGTTGTTATTGCTTTTCAATGAAAACACAGTGGTCTTTACCACAATCCAGTAAGGTATGTTTGCAAAAGCACCTTAGTAATTTTGGAGCTTGCATTGCTCTGTAAGTCAGTGAGGCACAAGAACTTGGTTTCCAGATCTGTTTCAGAATGGCATTTATGCTTATCAGTTGCTAAGACATAGTTTATCCTTTTTACCTCCCTCTTTGGTCTAAGCCTCTGTGGAAAGCTTCCTTTGGGAGAAAAAAATATCAGAAGAATGCAAAAATAATTTTCGAACTTGCAATGCTGAATAGTTTTTGAAACTACTGTTTTCCAGGCAGAAACCAATCTGCCAGATGATTTCTTCAGTGAAGACACATCTGGATTGCTGGAGCTGAGAAGCACTCCTGCTGCTGCAGCTGCCAAACTGGGGTGTGTATTGGCAATAGCCCTCAGCTTCACACCTGTACTACCTTGCTGTGACACTGGTACACTTCCTTCAGCTTCTTAGCAAACTCTGCTCACCAATCTACTCAGGGTAGCTGTTTAATGAAGGTGAAAGAGTGACTGTCCTCTGAAGTTATCATGAAAACTATGGTCAGGTTATGGGTAGTGGGTCAAAAGAACTTTTACTTCCAGACCACCTACTCCAGTGAGCCTTTAGTAGGAATTGACTGAAAAAATGTCATCTTGCATCATCTCACCTGTGGCTTCTGGACTCAGGCAGGTGAGTACCAGCCTAGTCCTCTGGAATAGATGTCTAACCATAGCAAAAAGCCATGGAATTTCTTGCACTGGGCATTGTCTGCAACAGGAAGCGGCCCTAGAGTTGAGAGCTAAGGGAACAGAAATACCACCGAGCATAATGCTAACAGTAGTTAAGCAGCCAGCATAGATTCAGCTTTCCCTTGTGTTTGCATCAACTATGTGTGGCTAAACTCACTGATGGCGTTGTTCCAGACTGGTGCACTTAGCTGTTCATACTGGTATTTCTGAAGTCCTGTTCAACTCTTGTATGAGCAAGAGGGCTTGTCTTGGTGGGTGTACACCAGCATGTCATGGTGCACTTCAAAGATGAGAAAAGGAAAATAAGAGAGAATAAAGATAAACCACTATTTCAAAACTGCTACCTGCTACCTCTGCCATTCAGGCACTCTGTTTTAGTGACTACAAGCATCAATCTGTTCCTCCATTTCTAACCAGAATTATCTCTTCTTTTTTTATCTTTTTTTTTCTTTTGATCTGGGAAGGACTCAGAAAGTTTTAAGGGAAAAAACCAACAGGATAAAGTCAGTAGATTGAGATAAGACCAAAGCTTGAGCAAGGTCTTTTCTGTAAGAACCTACAAAAACAGCAGAACCCTGGCAATCACTAACTGGAAAACACAAGATTGTAAACTTGTGTCTGTTACAGGTTTCAAAAGACTTAGAATGGACTTGTAACTTATTTATCTTTTAACTCTGTTCAGATTCACAGCAGGGGTAATAAAAAGGGAAAGGATGATACACTTTGAGCGTTTGCTGTGGCGAGTCTGCAGGGGAAACATCTACCTGAGATACACCGAGATGGACACCCCCATGGAAGACCCTGTAACGGTAGGTGACAGGCTGGTTTTGCTTCACACAGCTCCTTATGCGTGCCTGTGACACGCAGAAACCAAACTGGCACCCTGGCCACGCTGTAGCATCAGCTGCCTCCCAGATCTGTGTGTCTGAAAGCAGCCTGTAGAAGAACGGTGGTAAAGTTTGAAAGATGGAGAAGCTTTTTTGACATTGTTTTCCCTTTTTGCCATTGTCAAGATGGCTTCTTTGTCCTGCCTGGTTAAGGTGCACGGGAGCCCCTGTACAGTGGCTGTCTTAGAAGGACCACTGGGAAGTGGGCTGTGGCTGTCCTCACCTGGGGCTGGCTGTGGAGGGTTGATTTTCCTTGGTGTCTCTGGGGTGAACCCTGTGACCCGTCAGACTTCCTGTCCCCTACCTCTCTGCTCCACATTGCTCCTTCCCCTATGACTCAGAGCTGCCACCTGTGCCTGGTCCTGGAAGCAGCATCCAGGGAAATTGTTGCTGCTGGAAAACTGTGGCTGGAGACAAAGAACAACTCAGTGAAGAGGCTGCTGAAAAAAACCCCAAAACTCCACGACATTTTCTGCACTGACTTCTTTGCTCTGGGTGCATTAAATTCTTCTTGAATTGCATTGCAGAGAGAAGAGGTGAAGAAGAACGTGTTCATTATTTTCTACCAAGGAGAGCAGCTTAAACAGAAAATCAAGAAGATTTGTGATGGGTAAGGTAGGCCAGTGGGCGAGGCACAGTGACTCCTGCAGAGGCGTTTATCTGTCAGCCTCGGCTGGCCAGATTTGGAGCTGGAGATTAGATCTCCGTGCCCCGGCTGTCAGCTCTGCCACTAAACTCCCTTCTGCTCCTCAGCTCTTCCTGCTTCTAATCATGAAAGACATCTGTCACCTTGGCACTTGAAAATTGAGGTCCTAAATTTTCCAAAGTGACTTAAAGATCTTGGGAGCGTCAGATGCTAGGATTTTAACTTGGGACATCTTAATAGGGACTGGTTTGTAAGGAATACTCAGCATGCTTCCTCTGAAAATCAGGGGCTCTAACCTGGGAACTGGAAACATGGTAATTCCTGACATGGTCTCAAGCCTTCCTGCATTACAGAGTAAAAAGATGATGCTGTAGTTTATTCAAACCTTTCCCAAGGCCTTCAAGCAATATCTGTGTAATCAGAGACAGAGCCCAGGAGAGAAATGAAAACTTCATACAGCCTGACTTGTTTCCACCCTGTTAAGCATCTTGAAAAGATAATTTAGGTTGAATATTTTGTTACTCTTTTGTAAGGCTGATGACCGATGGTCTTTGTTGCAGTGTAAATCAGATTGGACGAGGGGATCTGTCTGCTGTCAACAAATCCATTTCAGGTATAACCTCTTGGCCAAGCAGGGCCAGCCAAGTGCCTGCAGGCTGCAGAAGGTCACAGGAAGGGAGTCAGCAATCTCTCTTACCTGACATGTGCACTTAGGGCAGGTCTTTCCTTGCATCCTGCCTTTAATCAGAATAAAAGCAGGAAGGTCAGTTCATCCAGCTGGGAGAACTGACTTCAGTCCCACAAAGCAACAGAGCCCTGGGGACTATTAGCAATTCCTGCATTAGAAATGACACCCTCCAAGGTGCCTTTTATAGGCAGTGGAGGGGAATGCTCATCCTGAAAACAATCCGGTCCTCCTGAGGGGGGCATCTCTCTCTATAATATAAACAGCCACAGCAACGTGGGCAGCTGGGGGAAGATTTCCAGGTATCAATGATTGATTTCTGATCCTGAACCTCAGAGATGGAGGGATTTTTGCCATCACCAACTGTGCAGTATTAGTCTGCTATTGCCTGTGGTCTTAGAGCTTTCAACAAGTCTTGTTCTCTTTCTGGATTACAATTTCCTGAGTATGTTCCATTTCTTTGCCTGCTTTTTACACACTGTTCAGTACCCTTCTTCTCCCCTTCATGCGCAGTCGCTGACAGTGAATATTTCCCATCAGATTTGACCCTGTGCCAAAGGCCTCGCAAGTTACCAGGCCATACTTTTAGACCTGGCTGTGGTTACTGACAAGAGTGCTGGAGGAATTTCATTTTGGAGGAATTCTTTTCCACCTGCAGCATTTTAGATTTGCTGCAGTCAATATTTTTTTCCAGGGTGGGAGTAAAAGAATGAGCAATAAAAATACTGATTAAACACAGACTCTTCCAAACCAGAGGCATAACCTTCTGCAGCAGGTTGCAGTTGGGACCATGCCAGGAGCTGATGCCATCTATGTGGCCAGGCAGCAATGGAAGTATGAGCAGATCCCTGCAAGGTGGGCCATGTTGTGCACAGTCATTAGAAGCTGGCAGCATGTATGTGGTGGTAAGGAACTTAGAGTTATTCCCTCAGTCATTGAAGGGAACTGTAACTGAAGAAAAACTTAATTACGTAAGATAAATTCACAGGATGTCCTTTTTACTGCTAGCACACTGGGTTTTGTTTATTGTCAGCTAATCAGGCTACACTTGAAATCATCCTTATGTCTTCTCTTCATCCCTTTCCATTTTTTTGCTTGGTAATATACACACATATTCAGATATTTTGCTGAATGGCATTTTTCTAAATGTGTTAATCCTGTGACTGTCCTTTTGTGCTCTGTGAGACTTCAGTCATTCCTGTACACAGGTCAAGACCTTTTCTTCTTTTCCATTTTTAAGGCACAGTTAGGTATACCTAAAGCAGATGGCAGGGTCATCCAGCCCCAGTAGGACATTTCTGCTTAGCACTAAGTCATCATTCATGACAAGTAAATACCTTGCAAAAATCGTGGGACTGGTATAAGCCAGTCTCCTGCAAGGCAGACTGAGATTTTGTTGCAGAGCACTATGCCTCAGGTTATGCCTGTAGTCCCTGCTTGACTCTAATTGGTAACATTAGTCTGCCAATTTCATGAGCATTAAGTCCATGCACAGATTTATTAGTGAAGTGTGTAGAAGGAGCAGGGAGAAGGAAAATGTAAGAATTTTTCTTTTCCTCCTTTTCTTGCGGCTGCTTCAGTGCTAATGTGAATACTAAACTGAGTTTATCAATGTAAGGATTCCCTGCTGAATTCTCCTGGAGCTTTCAGAGATGTCTGTGCCATTAGGGCAAAGCTGATGCTCAGTATGCAAAATGGCTGTTAAAAGATCAAAGCAACACTGCTGCAATAATGTTATTGGAAACAGGGGAACTGTACAGCATGGAGGAATAAGCTTTCAAGTTTGATTAAAAATCCTTTTTAAAGATGAACTAAGAGCTGTGAAGAATATGAGGATGGAAATAATTAGGTAAGGTGAATAACTTTTGGAAACGAGTACCAGGTGTTGAGTGAGGAGAGATTAAATTCTGGAAAGGGAAGTTTAGCTGAAGAGCACGTGCTGTCATTACACACAGCTCTGGGCTGATCTCTAGGAAACTGCTGCAGGTTTTGTTCATTTTGCAACTGTCCTCACTTCTGTGTGTGCTGGAACTGATTTTAGAGAGCAGGTGGTGATGTATTCTGTGCTCAAACAAAGCCAATACATGATGCTTATCTGTACACAGAGCATGCATTGTTTCATCTCTTAAACAGGGATAGACCCCTATGACCCTGTTACATCTTCTCTTAATTCATCTCACGTGCAGAAAAGGCAGCCCTTCAGCAAATCTCATTCAGCGTGACTCCACTGCAGGTCCCGTAAAGAGGAGTGATCTCTTCCTGCAGACCTGTTGGGGTAATATTGAAGGACCACATTTATAATGCCCTTGGAGTGGCAGGAGTGGCACAAGCACTAGATATCACTGAACAAATCAAATAAGGAAAATCAGAGGGACCTCTGCTGTTTTAGCTACTGCAGCACCTCAGTTCAGTTAAAGCTTGTAGGCACAGAGCCTTCCAGCAGGGAACCTTGCGATCTCTGAAGTCCCAGGGGGAACTCCTTGTGCCTACTCTTCATGCACCAAGAATACTCTGTGACTTGTTTTGAAGGCAGGATGGGTAGCTGTACAATTTTCAGAGAGGTATGTGACATTTATTTCTAGTTCACTGTACTGGGTTCACGTAGTGGCTTTACAACACTGCAGTGTGCTGTACTAGCGTAAGCAGCTTTATACCAGTATGGCTTGCAGCTGTACTGGTGAAGGATGTGTTGCATACCATAGATTAAGCAGTATACAACACCTGCATGGAGACAAGACCTTCACTCGTGTTAGAAGCCCACATTAGTCCACATGAAACAAACCAGCTAAATTTCCCAAATACTTTGTGTGTAAGCTTATAAAAGCATTTATACTGGCCTGGCCACAGGTAAGCTGACATAAGAGATATCGCTCTGAGGTGTTTAAAACATTTTCAGCCACCCTTCCCTTGCTCACAAGCTGTCAGGCAAAACAGATGGACCAGAAGCCACGTGCTGGCTGTATGATCATTCTCATTTTGTTTTATCCTGGAAATACATTCTGTTGTTCCGGGTTTTTTTTCCTTACAGGGTTCTTCACTTCCACAGCTTGCACCCACTAAGGGTGTCTGCTTGCTGTGCAGTGGGAGCTCAGCTGATGCCTTCCCCCAGCGACTGCGAGAGGGTAGTGCAGAAGCAGGGACGTGGTATTCTTTCCAGCCTCTGTGCAAGAGGGACATCTGTTGGCTACTGTGTTATCAGGGATGCCTCTGCAAGGGTTGGCGGCTTTTGTGGCTTCTTGTGGTTCAAGCAGCTTCCCCAGATGTTCGCAGGGAATCCATACTGTGGGCATAAGGGGGATACCTATATATTAGTGCTGATCGCTGTATAATATCAGGTGCCCTGTAGCATCTGAAACAGGGAGTGGTTTTGTTCAGATGAAACAGGCAAAGGGATCCTCACTCTCACAAAGAAATAAATGTGCCTTTTGGGACCTTTCTGGGATACCAGGCGCAGCTTTGTAGTATGTAAGAAGTACACGCTACTGAGTGAGGAATAAAGTCCAGTTTCCCCCATGAGCTGAGAAGAGTCAAGGAAGAAGAAGTCAATATCAAATAAATGGTGTTTCTCACTTCTGTCTTACTGAGGCTAGATTTCGTGCCACAGTCTATCCCTGCCCAGAGTCTGCCACTGAGCGCCGAGACATGCTTGATGGAGTCAACACAAGGATCGAGGATTTAAACACAGTAAGTGGCAGCGGCTTTACTGGCGTCCAAACCCTGCAAGTAGGACCTACCCCGTTGTTTGTCCTGTCCAAAATCCTGTAGCCATGGGCAGATTTCAGGCTTGTTTTGGAATGTGGCTGTGCAGAGCTGGCCAGAGGCTGGAGTTGAAACCGCCAGCACAGGAGTGGTTCCCGCACTGGTTGCGGAGGCCGGTGCCTGTGCTCTGCTCTGCCCACTTACTCACTCCAGGACGTGATGGGGGCCAAATTCCCATGTGAGGGGGCTCAAAGACTACTTGCTGCTGTTTGCTGTGCAAAGGTATGGGGCTACAGGGTGGGATCCAAGGTCATCAGCAGGCTACAGGTATTGCAACCAAATCGCACATTGTCCAAAATAGTTTCATCTAGGTCTAACATCATGGTTTCCCTCAGCAGCTCTCAAAGTTGTTCCATCATATGTGTAGCACAACTAAACTAGGCTCAGAGAGGACTTTGAAGATTTCCTTATGTTTAAATTGTTTTATTTATCAAGGAAATCCTGGGGCACTTCTCACACTAGCGATATAAAGCCAAGACCGCTGTTACAGAAGTACAAATATCCAGCGTCTTTACCATAACATTTAACCCAGGGCTGAAAGTTAAAAGTTCAGTTGCTGTGGGTTCTCACGAGCTTGTTTATCCATACGCTGTATCAGGACTTCATGTCTTTTGGGAGGACACCTGCCCTTTGACTTTTGTATTATCACATGATGGTCAGTGTGTCCCAAAGCAGGAGGGAATGGACACTCTGTTTGCCTGAGGTGGTTCATCTGGTAGCTGACATCCTACTCTTACCCCCTCTGTGGATACCTCTGGCTGTCAAGCCTGCACACGAGTCTTCTGCCAAGGTACTTTTTACTCCTGAGCAACATGAGCAGCTAGGCTTCTTCAGCACTTGTAAGGCACACAGGTTATCTTCCTAACATGTTATCCCCATTGTTCATTTATGCAGCAGCACTTTGGTGGCCACATGATGCATGGAAGTTTCACCCAGGCCATGTGCTGCAGCTCTAGCAGGGCAGGCACGCTCATGGATATGATATGCCCCAAGTTTGTGGCACAGAGCTGCCTAGATGAGATGGCAGGGTGGGAGTGCATGGTGAGATGTGACCAGTCTGTAAGCCCCTGGGTAAGGAACCAATCCCACAACTCAGTAACTCCTGATGTTTTCCTCTACAATTAGAGAGGCTCAGAGCCATACAGGGAGAATCCTTAGTGAACAGCATTGTGCACCTACTGTCAAGTGCTCCTGTATCCAGACCTGCAAACATTGCCCTCCAGGATACACCACACATCGATCCAAGTTCTGAGTATATCATGCCACATGTACCTTCCTATCTCGAGCACTCCCTGTGTCTACTTACAGGTGATAACCCAAACCGAGTCCCACCGCCAGCGACTACTGCATGAGGCAGCAGCCAACTTGTGGTCCTGGGGGATCAAGGTGAAGAAAATCAAGGCCATCTACCATGTCCTGAATTGCTGTAACATTGATGTCACCCAACAGTGTGTCATTGCAGAGATCTGGTTCCCAGTGGCAGATGCTGGCCGGATAAAAAAAGCTCTCAGTAAGGGAATGGTAAGAGATCAACATTTTGGGTACCTGAAGCTCTCACCCAAACTGCATTGTTTAGGTGTTGAGCACACATTCAGACTTCTTTCTGTTACCGTAATGTTGGGTTCCCTTTCTGTTTTAATTAAAGTTGAGGTTCTCGCATGGTCACTTAGCCTCAGGGAGTTTAAGATCAGCATTAAATCATAGCAGGTTTCTGATTGACCCACAAGAGTCAGCAGTGCTGGCAGCTTTCACTGAACAAATCAATAGCACAGAAAATGGAAAAACCTGGATATTAAAAAAAGGGTTGAAATACAACACTCCTGAGCCCAGCTTTCCTGTTGCTCCCTGTGCACATTTGGACACAGACCATCGAGCTGTGGGACAGATTATTCTCTGCTACCCGCCCCCGACTGTGTCTGTCCTTGTTATGACATTTGCAGGAGCGCAGTGGTTCTACTATTTCCCCTATTCTTACTGCCATACACACCAAGATGGCACCACCCACCTTCAACAGGACCAACAAGTTCACAGCTGGATTTCAGAACATTGTGGATGCATACGGTGTGGGCAACTACAGGGAGATGAACCCAGGTGAGACACACACACCTGCATGTACCTGGTGCGCTAGTACCAAAGTGAAGCCTTTGGGTTACATCACTGTCCTAAAGCATCCACTCATTGCTGATTGAGAAATGTGACCTATATTTTCTGCTGGTAAAAAACGGGACTATTTGGTGTATAGGCATGGATTTTTTCAGGCAAAGAATTTGTCTGTTGGTCTTCAGTGACTTATTGTGGCAAGAATGAGCTACAGAAATACGGGTTGTGGAGCAAATGGTCAGGTAGAAGCATTGGGAAAATTCCTAAGCTCACAAGGCAAATATAAGTCAAGCTTATGGTGCAGAGGCAAAAAAAAAACCAAACCAAAAAGACCTGAGAAAAGTGTGAGGCAGTGGTAGAGAATCCCAAGAAGACCACTGAGAAAGAAGAGAACCCTAGAGTGTTTCTAGTGGTAAAGCTAATTCTGCAGTAGATTTCACTGTCTGGTGAGAGGGATTGTGGAGGCCTTCCCTGAAGGGAAGAAGGTGTGAGGAGTGGTTCAGTGGGTGGACTTCTCTGTGAGGTCTTTTTGTTCAGAAGAAGCTGAACTTCTTGTTCTTTCCTTCCTGCAGCTCCATACACTATCATTACTTTCCCCTTCCTCTTTGCGGTGATGTTTGGGGATTGTGGCCATGGTGCTGTCATGCTGGGCTTCGCACTCTGGATGGTCATCAATGAGAAGAGCCTTCTGGCCCAGAAAAGCACTAATGAGGTGAGTACCAGGGAGGTGGTTCACCCTATCAATATATTAAAAGACCCATAATCCCCATTTGATAAAGGGGCATCCAGCCTCCCAAAAGCTGAGTGGAGAACCTTCAAAGACGCTCATGAGGCAGAATTTTGGAAAGTAATTTTACTTACTGTTACACAGAGACCTGGATGGGCTCAAGGGACACGGAGTTTCCTATAAAAAATTGTATGTACATAGATTAATACAACCATGTCTCCTGTTGGCTGAGGCCCACTGTTTGGTGGGACTGCAGGTAATTCGGTCACTGGCGCTGCCTTCTCCCCCTACAGATCTGGAATACCTTTTTCAGCGGGCGTTACCTAATCCTGCTCATGGGCATATTCTCCATGTACACTGGCTTCATCTACAATGACTGCTTCTCCAAATCATTCAACATCTTTGGCTCTTCCTGGCATATCATCCCCATGTTTAAAAATAGCACTTGGAAGTAAGTGGCTAAATATGGGAAACAAGTGAAAACACCAAATGGAGCACGTAGGCTTTGAAAGAAAGACCCAGTGTCTGCCAGTGTGGGGAAGGGAGGAACTCGCTTTTGTAGATGCAGTCATGAATGAATCAGAGGTTTGGTCTGACACAGACAGAAAATTCACTATTGAAATGGTAATTTAGAGTCCCCAGGAAGATGCCAGTTTGTTCAGGCACTGATGTGCATAAAAATGTGCAGGTGTGTGGGACTGATGGATAAAGAATTATCATTGTGATGGCGACTGTCACAGACACACACACATGCATGCGAGCCCAGGATAGCTATTCACAGGAAGGCTGGAGTTGGTGACAGATACCATGTGGTAGTCCTCAGAATATCCCACAACATAAATACACCATAAGCTTGTATGGAAAGATTAAGCTGCAAAGATCATTTCCCTTTTCTCTTCTAGTAAGGAAGTGCTTCTGGAAAATACGGTGCTGCAGTTGGATCCAGCAGTCCCAGGTGTCTATTCTGGAAATCCATATCCATTTGGAATAGATCCGGTAATTAATTGAAATTGCTCTAAGAAAATTTGTTTTTAAATCCTGTTTCCATATATCAGGTACATCTGTAACTTCCTGCTCTCTCTCCTGAAGATGCTCTCTTCACTTCTTGATCTTTACCTGTTCTTTACCATAGTTGTTGTGATGCCCTTCTTGTAATAATCAAGAATATATTTTACTGCAGAATTATCTGCAGAGGTAGTAGCAAAATGGTAAGCAAGAAGTAACTTTGATTTTGCTGTAGAGTGGTCTCATGCTGCAGTCTCCACTGCCACCAATCTGCTGGATTCAGTTTCCTCACTTGAGTACTTAACCCATTCCAGAGCCACCTCACAAGTTTGAAGGCGAAGTCCTGATTTCCATGCAGTCTGTTTATTTTATGAAACACCAATACACATTAACTTCTCCACGTTTTCTTCTCTGCATCCTATTTCCCTTTTCTTGCCAGTCTCTCTTTATCATGTATTGAAATGTATTTGTTAACATCAAGCTTTCCTGTCTCACTCTTCATATCATCCAACTAAACTCTGTTCTGCTTGATGCACTCTCATTTCAGTGGGTCACACAAGGAAACACTGGCATTCCCTGGTTTGTGGAGAGACTGACCTTGTAACAAGTTTTTCACAAAACTGGCTCTAACGCTCTGCCCAGGACGTAGAGAGTCCTGTTCAGGAAGTCACAATAGAGGAAGCTGAACTTCCTGTACGCTGCCCTGATGCATCTCTAATTTAAATTAATCCAGGTTAGCCCCTCTTCCACCCTGGCTGCTTCCTCCTTGAGAGGTTGGAATACCTGGCCGGAAGGGAAGAATAGCTGAACAAGTGCTGGCAGGGAAGGGGTGGACTGTAAAGCACCATCCTCTGCATGACCCTCTCTGTGGAAATTATCCTGGTCATCTGCCTGGAAGGATTTTGCAAACCCTGGCAGGATGGCTGAGGTATATCTTGGAAAAGGAAGAGTCACCTTGAGATAAGGAGGCTAGGCAGGCTCCTTCCATAGCCATAGAAGAGGCGAAACATGCCAGACAAAGGCACATAAGCTAATGCTTCCCTTCCCAAATAATCGTATCTTCCCTCCCTTTTGAGCAGGTATGACACTTAGTGTCTGAGAAGAGGTACCATCTTTGGGATCAGAAGACTGAGGTCTAGGAAGTTTTAGAAAGAAGGAGAAGAAACTCTGGAGCTCTGTAGCATAGGACTGAGAAGAGCCATGTTGTTACCATCTTAACACAACTGAGAAGTTACTCCAGAGAAATAGGCAATAATCTCATCTCCATGGCCAAAGAGCTGGAATGAGCTGGTATTTTGTTCAAACAGAAAGTTTGAACATACTCTGCTCTCTGTGCTTCTCTGGTAAAGCTGGAACAAGTATCTGTAGCACCAGGTGGGATTTTCCCATGTCTTCCCACCTCTGCTAGAAGAGTTGACTCAGACCAGGGGCAAGGAATGACACTGAAAAAGTCTAGATTCTGCTACCAGTCTTTGCATCATTTTCTGGAGTACTGAAGCAAAGTTGTTGCATCATTTTAAATCCCTGTTATTTCTACTGTTAATCAAGGATAATACCTCATATCTTCTAGACGTGAAGCCTGGCAGAGTGATAAGTATTGTAAGAAACCTCTAAATTTCTGTTGCTTGTCTTCCTCTTACTAAAACTGGTAGGAGGAAACTGATGGCATCAAAGCAACAACTTCCACAAATCCATTATTGAACAAACAGCTGAAAATCTTGTTCTTCTGTCTCTCTTTGCTCCTTTTCCCAAAGATCTGGAATGTCGCATCAAACAAGCTGACTTTCCTGAATTCCTACAAAATGAAGATGTCAGTTCTCATAGGGATTGTGCACATGATTTTTGGGGTGATACTCAGTCTCTTCAACCACATGTAAGTTTATTTCACCCAGCCTATGGCTGCAGCACACAAGTCCTTGTCTCTAAACTAGTGTCCTTCACTCAGAAAAAGCCTGTCTCAGACCAATGACTTGAGTTTTGCCCTTTCCTCAGTGCAAGTAGAAATGCCCTGTACACTAACTCACACTGCTGTTGGTACAGAGCGTTGAGTCCAAAGGCCAGAGGACAGCTGTCTCATTGCAGAAATTCCCTTGGATAAACTCTCTTTTTCACTTTCCCTTTTATATTCTTGATTCTGCAGAAATACTAAAATATATTAAATTACAAAGATATAGCACCTCCCACTACTGATAACTTTTGTCTTGAGAGACAAGCTCTTGTAGTCTATTCCAAAGTGCACCAAAATCTTGCCCAGCACGTGTGATTTTCTTTCTGCTCACTTAACAGGCCTTTGGTCAGGATCTGTGAGTGTGCATGTCTATATCTGTGCCTCTATATTTTGGAAAAATACTAAGAAATGGTGATAAAGTTGAGGGGTCAACAGTACTGTTTTGGGAGACTCTCCAAAGCTGGAGGGTATGTAGAGACCTTCAAGGACAGAAAGTGTTTGCAGATGATGGGGAGCAGGACTGCCCCCTCAGAGTTGTTTCTACACCTGGTTCTGACCTTTCACAGTGTATAATGCCTAACATTGTAAATTAGCTATCTTTTTTTAAAATGTTTTTCTTTCAGTGTATTAATCTTCTGAGGTGCTGAGACACTGGTGGGTTGAGTACAAAAAAACTGAAGTGAATTAGTTTGACAAAGCTTTGGATTTAAATAATGGCTTTCGTTTATAAAGGTTTTTCATTTATAAGTCTGCAATTACAGACTTCTTTCTTTGCTAGTGATATTGTATGTTTTGTATGTTATTTTCTATAGACCAAATGGTGTACAGTACTGCCATACTTGGGTACAACCTTGTATTAACACCTGCAGTATTAACACCTGCAGTATTAATTATAGTTTTCTTTCTTGATTCTTTCCAGCTACTTCAAGAAATACATAAACATTATTCTTCAGTTCATTCCAGAAATGATTTTTATTGTCTCTCTTTTTGGCTATCTGGTCTTCATGATTATTTTCAAATGGTGTCGTTTTGATGCCCACTCATCCCAGAGTGCACCAAGCATCCTCATCCACTTCATCAATATGTTTCTATTCAATTATAGTGATACTTCAAACGCTCCCTTATATCTGCATCAGGTATGGATCAAGCAGCTTGAATCAATGGTAGATGGTTTTGGATTCACGGTGGGTGTTGTGGAGAATGAGCATAAAATATGGGGAACAGGCTGAGAAGCACAGGTGCCAGTCGCTTAAAAGAACATTGTTTCTCCAGTGTTTGTGTTGGCCTTGTACATAGGTAGGACGGAGAAGATATCAATCTATGGTGCAGAAGAAACCTCATTCTTAGTGTTATACTTTCAAGAATGATGATGAAATTTAGGATAATTTTGGGGGAAAAATGAAAGAAAGGTGACTAAATGTGCAAAGCTGGGCATTGCAAATATGCTGTCCTGAAATCTTGGCACAATACAATTGACAAATTCCTTGATGATTTCTTATTTCTTCTTTGGAAAACTTAAAAACTTTCTATTCGCAGCTTAAGAAATAGAAGTAGTTAGAGGATTTTCTGGCAGCTTTTTGTCAGAAATAACTCCTTCGGGAAGTTCACTCTAAAAAAAAAAAAAAAAAGGGAAAAAATCTCCCCTGAGAGAGAACTTTGAATGTGATAATCTCTGTGTATTTTCTTGGAATATGGATTATTTTTATTCTTGCTTGATTTTACATTAACAGCATCAATGAAGAGTCCACAAGCAAATGCTGCCTCCAGCCACATGCATGCATTTACATCCATAGAGTTGCACACTGACATGTCAGCCTGAGCTCGCTTTTAGGGCTGTTGGTGAGACCAAGTTAGTAGAGAGCCCCAGTCAGTTCCAAGTGACTGCATTAAGGCTGCAGGGGCTTTGGGGAAATGTTTTCTCAGCCTTCAAAAAGTCATTATATAGCATTTTGCTTTGTAACAAACCAACACCTTTCCAAGAAGGTTTTTTTTTTTCTCATATACCTATCCCCTTACCCTACCAGTAAAACTGTGCCACCCACTTGGATGGTTTGAAAGCAAAGACCATAAAGTCATCAGAGATCTGAACCAACTTTGAAAAAAATGCAAAAGTTACAGTTTGGGGTTCTCCTTTGGTTGTTTTTGGTTTTACTTGAATATTTATATTAGGGAGCAATAGGGACATCATACTGCAACAAAAATACTTTGTATTGTGAGGGCAATGTGTTACAAAACCTAAGGTATGGGGATTGAATTCCCTTCTGGAATTGCAAATGTGGAGCAAAACCCAGATTCCCTGCTTTCCAGGGGAAAACTTGAATGACTTGGATCTCACCGCAGCATTTCTACTTTGATCAAAGCAAGACAGACTTATTGACTCATCCAGCAATTAGAATATTCACCTGGGACATTGGAGAGCCAGGTTCAAATCAGTAACATTGGGTTTTGGCAAAGTAACTCTTTCCAACATGAAAGCCTTTCGTTTTGAGTGTCCAACCATATCTAGCTGGCAGTGCTTTCTGGAGCCTTAAGCAGTGTGCATTTTCATGGCCTTACAAGCAAAGGAGACTCAAGTGACACAGGGACTATATCTGTTGTATAAAAAAATATTATTTTACAGACTTGAGTTTCTAACCATAAATGCAGTTGGCTAAAGGAAATAATTTTTTTTTTGCTTTTCTTGTTGTTCTGTCTTTTAGAAAGAAGTGCAGAGTTTCTTGGTCATATTTGCTCTGATTGCTGTTCCCTGGATGCTCCTAATTAAGCCTTTTGTCCTCCGAGCCAACCACCAGAAAGTGCAACGCATGGTAAGGGATGGGTAAGGTCATGGTAAGGTCATACAAGGGAGTTTTGGTACGGCAAAGACAAAGCTGAAGAGGCAGACCCCAAAAACTCCTTGCAGTGATCTAATTCTGCTCTACTCTGATATCCGAATTTCTCCAGTGATTTCAAACTGTGCTTTGCAGTGAGTGTGCTGAAAGCACATGTATGGACATTTGGTTGAGCCACCTAAATGGGAAGCGTGAGCTTTGCTCATAAGGCCATACCCTATTTGTTGCTAGAGCAGGATACTCTTTCAAGTACCATATCCGAAACCAGAGCAGGTTTAGAAACACTGAAGTGCTGGTAAAGTCAAGATAAGGCAAAGGTCACAGCCACCACTAACCACAGGATGGCTGCTTTGTGGGAACGGGGCAACTATAATACTCCTGGCCTTGGAGAAATCAAGACTGTTTGGAAAAGAGGCTTGATTTAAAATCTGTTACCTACTTTCCATCGGTGCTTTCTTTCCTAAGTGATTGTTTTCACGTTAACAGTCCTTTCCTTCCCATGGGCTCTGCGGTTTGCCCAGCTCTTCAGCATGTAACCACAGCAGCTGCAGTTCCCCAGTTTCTCATTAATTCTCTCCTTTATTACACTAACAGGACTTTACTTGTCTGTCAGGATTTACTTCTTTTTATAGTCAGAGTTAGTGCCAGGAGTATCTTTTATAGGGCACAGATGTTTCCATTTGAAGAAAGAGATGCTGGTTGTGCTGTATGACCTTTTCCAACCCAGTCACTTCTGACCTACAACTGAAAGCTAGGTCCCTGGGAGACCTTTGCAGCCTTGCCTCTGCAGTGTAATTTCTTATTTTGTCATTCTTCTGGGGATTTGGATGAAAGCTTGACATGCTTACTCCATCTCCTTCTTTTCTACTGGTAATATCTGACAGTTTTTCCCCACCTCCTATTATGCTCCTGTATTTCTGTTCCTAATTTTCATATGTTAGCTGTCTGATCACATTTTACGTTTACCCAGATTTATATGCTGACATTCAGGTAAAATAAAGACGAAGTGGGTGTGACAGTGATTACTGCTGCAATAGGAAATAATATGTTATCAGGAGACCTTGCCCATGAAACCTGCTGGAAGGTATAAAGACCAACAGGACAAAACCTGACAGAAGCTGTGAGGTCCACCTTTGGTTATGCTTTATAATAGGACTGTTATATGCATATAATGTATAGCTGTTTTTACACTGTGCTGTCATTTCTGGAGTGAGGCTCGGATTAGGTTGTTTGGGCTTCTAGAAAAGTGCTGAAGAGAGTGATTATAAAGAGAAGATGGGTTGTCATGAGTTTTACGTCTATTTAAAAGGAATCAGGAGATCTGAATTGTATTTCTGTCTGTAATCCAGGAGCTGTGTGACCTTCATCAAGTCACCAGAACCTTTCAGGCTCCATTTCCCTTTCACTTAACACTAATATCTTTGATTTGCAGCCATCTAATTGAGATTATCAGCTTTAAAGTGCCTCAGTTTTCTCATTTGCCAAAACTGATGGTATAAAGGGTGCATTGTGAGACTAGAAACTAGCTCCAAATTAGTTGGCATAATTGGAAAATGCTCTAGGATGGAAAATATTTAAGTATTGTTAGCCATTCAGCAGGAGTATTCAGTTTCTGTTGTCCATGATGACTAACTATTGTTGAAATTGTCCTCATGTTCATGACATAGGCCTTCATATGTTATCCATAATAAAGTTATTGATGGGAGTTCTCTGCCATGGTCTGCTTCCTTTTTGTATCAATCTGTAGTATGACACAAAAGACATATCATATTTTGTTTCTGAAAGCTTCGATCTCAAGATGTCTCAGGAGACCTTGGTGGTGAAAATGATGTAGATGTTCCAGAGACCAGTCACTCCAAGAAAGCTTCCAAGGGAGACCACAGTGGTGGCCATGGAGGACATGAGGATGATGATGAAGAGGTAAGAAAACATGGGCAGAAAATTATTCAGACAGACACAATAGTAGTCAAGCAGAAGGCTTTTGCCCTCTTTTCAAGAAGATACCGCGACATGCTGTTTGCAACAGTTCGTAAGCTTTGAATTTTCATAGAATGAAACCCTCTATATATTTTTTCCTTTAATTTTTCCGGGTGAGGGCAGGCTTTCTTAGAAACCTCAAGCTTTTACAAACCTCAAGCATTGAAAAGTGGGCAGCCTGCAGTGTTGCTAGGAACAAAAGTCTTCCTTTGGCAGATATTGTCACGGGCTTCTGCAGTCCACAGCAACACAGTTAAAAAAGTGACAAAAGTGCTTGTAGCAGTTGGGAGTACCAAAAATATTGGGTGTGGATATTGCTGACTCTTATCAGTCACAGGAAATCTTCACAGTCGTAGAAGATATTCTTATTCAGTGATATCTCCCAAAATGTGTATACCAATCGGCAGATACTCTGAAACCCCTGTTTTACGTAAGAATTTCTGTTTTTACAGAAATCACAAAGATTAGGAACAATCAGATTGGCAACTTATTGCAGATTTGAATGGGTGAAGTATAAACTGGTTCCTGAACATTTCTTTTTCACTGGAATTGTATTTCTCTAAGGAGAATATATGGGAAGGTCATAGAGAACTGACAGTTTTCAAGGCAGTCTTTTTATCTGGGAACTATCTATGTGTTGCTTCAGGACATATCAAGGAAAACGGAGGAGCATGAAGAGCCTTTGGTGGAACATTGCTCTGTTAACCAGGAAGCCCTGAACTAAGAATTAACAAAATCTGTTTGGTTTTACGTTGTTTCAGTTCAATTTTGGAGACATATTTGTCCACCAAGCTATCCATACCATTGAATACTGCCTTGGCTGCATCTCCAACACAGCATCCTATTTGCGGCTCTGGGCGTTGAGTTTAGCCCATGCACGTAAGTGAGTGTTAGTCATCTGGTAGTTACTTCTCCAACAGCTCCAAGCCAATCACTGCTACTACTGGTGTTTGATTATTGCTGTGATTTTTTCCATGAAATCAAAGTTCTTCTCGTGGACATAGGAGCCTCAGAATGTTTTTCTTCAAGTTAGATCAATCCAAGCATTTTGTGACAGCCATCTCAGTATTCAGTGGTGATTCCTGGCAGCTAACTATTAGGCAGCTCCTAACTGCATAGTCTGGAATAGTCCTCATGGTGTGTGGCATGGTGGGAGGTGCAGCCCCAATGACTAATCTCCAGTCCACAGAGGTAAAGGCAGTATGCGAAACATAGCTTCATTTCCCAGGAGGAACTTGCTGTAGCCTTAGGGTATGCAGATGAATGTCAAACTGACTTGAAACAGTTATTTTGATTTGGTTCAGCAAACTTGCAAGAAAAGTTTTAGTTAAAGAACTCTTGGAACTTGTCATTTTCACTGGTATTTTTCACAGCAACATTTATTGGAACCTTATATTCCATGAGAAATGTAGTGTTTCAATGTCTTTCTTCTTGATTTAAGATAAATACAAATGCTCAAAAACTAGAAATTGCCTCAGGCTGGAACTTCAGTTTTTCAATGACTAATTTTTCTGAAATGTTTTTTATTAATACTGTTGTACTGCCTCTGGCTAGGAGTTGTGCCTGCCTTCAAGAACTGGGCACACAAAAAAAGGAAAACAAAGTGGGAGGAGGCACACCATGAATTGACAGGGGTGAGATGCACTTCTTGACACAGAACTGAGCTTAGTAGGAGACAAGTGGAAGCTAATCCACATTAGTTTTACATGGAGGACAGGTATCTAAATAAAATAAACTAAAATAAACAGACTAAAAAGCATAGCTAACGTCAGTCCTAGGTGTTATATCAGAATTTTGCCTGGAAAAACACCGTATTCCTTTGCAGCATTACCAACTGGAATTGACAGGACTGTTTTTCCTGATGGCAGCTGTTGCAAGGGATCCCTTGCACCTGTTGTCACCTAAACTGCTCATTGAATCTAAATATGGCCAATGGCAGGCAAAATGGAAGGCTGAAATAGTGGCAAGAGCACCTGGATGGAGAAGAGCTGAGCTAAGTCCTTACTTTGCCTGTATCACAAGAGGAAATTTGCTCAGTCCTGAATCTATCATATCCGAATGGGCTGGTTAAGTCATGAGTATGTTATTGAGGTGACAAGACATGCCAGCTATACCACTGCTGTGAATGTTAATGTGAACCTGTGCCGGAAAAAAAAAAATCTGCACACTAATACAGCTTACAATGAGTGGAACCTGCCAGTTGGCTTTTATTTTTTCACCGCGATTTCTCCGTGATACCCTAAGAGTAGTGGTTTGGAGACCAAATAGGAATTACACGTCTCCTGTGGGTCTTAACCAGCATCAATCAGTACAGCTTGTAACCTAATCTACACATGTATTGACTATGTCAATCGATCATGTTCACTGGGATTTAGCAGCAGACAGTCCTAGAAGCTATTCATGCTGCCTATCTGCCATGTTAAAGAGGTACAAATTAAACAGATGACTATATCACACTAGTGCAACAGCAGTCCTGCTAGTGTACTTGCATGGATTTGTGATACAAAGCCAAGCCAAACAGCACCATCAGCTTCAACTACAGTGAAGAGGAGCAGTGGAAAATGATCTGCATCCACTTTCCTTACCCATTCATCACTGAGAGGCAGGATGGCCATACACAATTACTGTCGCGTACATTTTGTCCTAGGCCAACTCATCTAACTGGGAAAAATGTGTGAGCTGCCAGACTATGCATTGTGTTTGTCCACAGCTGTTGTTAACACTGTTTTTCCTTTATTTCCTTTACAGAACTGTCAGAGGTGCTCTGGACCATGGTAATGCACAATGGGTTGCACAACAGCAGCTATTCAGGTCTCATCATCGTCTTCATCATCTTCGCAGCATTTGCAGTGCTGACAGTAGCCATCCTGCTTGTCATGGAAGGGCTTTCAGCCTTTCTTCATGCGTTGCGTCTGCACTGGTAGGTGGTGTGGTCTTATGGAGTTTTCCTGGAGCAATCTTTGAGAGAGATCAGGCTAAGGAAACAGGTGGCCTCAGCAGACAATGTTAGACACGCTGCACTAGCACCTGTGCATTAGGACATCAGTCCCCCTTGGCAAATGAAGCCAGGGAAAGTTCTACAAAGGGAGGTCAGAGATTCCTGCTCCATCTCTTAGCTGCTCCCTGTAGGAACATGGCTTTCCTCCTGGGCCTCTGGTGCCTATGGGTACATGTGACAAATGGCAACCTGCAGCTCTGCCCTGGTAAATATGCAGAGCCACTGAGGCCACCTTGACCTGCACGATAAGACTTGAAGGCAGAGACACACCACTTGGTTGTGCATCTCAGCCAGGGTTACTGTCAAACAAGACAGCTGGGGATTACTTGCAGCAGCAAGAGTTTAGCTGGGGCAAAAAAATCTGCTGAAAACCTGTGTCAGCACTTGTGCCGTTAGCCCAGGTTGAGCTCCAGCCTGTTTTGGCTTTGTGGCAAACCAATTTCGAGTTAGCTTGTATCTGCCTTAACTAGACATCAGCCCAAGCAAGGACAGCAGTGCAGGTGCACCATCAGGCTAGTATGTAAAGCAAGACCAAGGTAACAAAACACCCTTTACCACCACCATAACTTGACATCCTGCCTGAACACCCAAGCTGTGGCATTTTTTACCATGTAACATCCCTTCACAAGCTACAGGCGCTGCCAAAGCAAACCGTAGGTAGTTTCTTGTTGTTGTGCAGGGAGGGGGAGATGTCTGCCTCCCACCAAAGAGTGCAACCAACGGGCGGTTACACCACCTCTCAGAGCTCCTAGAAGCACTTTAGTGGTCAGGCAAGGTCCTACCAACTGGCCTCACAAGGAGCATTTCCAGGCTGACTGGTGGAAATTCAAAACTGATGCATGCCAGGTAGCTCCCTGGGCCACCTGTGTCACAATGCTGGCACCCGAAGGAACCTACGTTCTTGGCTCAGAGTCCATCATCTCTTGTGGCTTCCTTTTTCCTGTAGATGACTCAATTCAGCCTCTCAAGTGACCATAGGTCCTGCCTGCGGGCAGCACTAATGCCCCTGTCTGCTCCTCCCTAGGGTAGAGTTCCAGAATAAGTTCTACGTGGGAGCTGGGTACAAGTTTTCTCCGTTTTCCTTCAAGCACATCATTGATGGCACTGCAGAAGAGTGAAGCCAGTGCATTGCTGCTGGAAAAAGGAAAGTATCTTGGCTACATTCCCTTTTACTACTGTATTAGCTGAGAGCTGAACTACGTCAGCTGGACCTTTGGCTGAGTATCTCCGCTGACATCTTTGCCAAGTACCCGGTCCTCAGTATTTGATGGGGTCAGCTGCTTACTGCTTGGTTGAAAAGAGGAGATGCAGCTTTTGAATTAAATCAGTTATTAATAATCTGCTTGCATATATTTTGCTCCATTTACTGTCTTGTCTTTGTGGCGTATTTCTTTCTGAGGAAAATACGTTTCAACTGTTGTTTCAAGCTGTGCTTGGTTGATCATATGACAATGATTAAGTCCCTTATAAGACTGAAGCCCTTCATTTAGCACACAATGCAAACCAGGTTAAAGACAGATTGTATTGCAGGCTTGTGATTTTCTACATGCTTTAGCACAACAACCCTTTTTTATCTGAATTGCTCCAGGGCTTGACAGCACTGGATTGTAGAAGTTCGCACATGTCATCACTTAACAAAAATGTTAGTTTTGAATAGTGCAAACAAAAGAGTGCACCAGTTTCCACATTGCAGCCAATTTATTTCTCTCTATTGACTTGTTTCTCACTGAAGACTTAAGACAACTCCCGTTGTGCTGTATTTTTCAAGATGGGTTGTTACAGCAGACTGTGTAGAAATGCTAATACCTGGTGAACAGAAAGAAGAGAGAAATCAAAACAGCTGAGATGAATTTGAAATATTCATGTACAATCATCTTTCCTAAATATTCATGAAATACTAGTCTTACAAATGGAATAGTGTTAATCACAACAGGCTATTATTTTTTAACCATGGAGAATGTAAAATCTCAACACAGCACACCAATGGATTTGAAGGTGGCAGTGCTCCCTTCCATGGGGTGTGACAAAAAAAAGCCCTGTTTTCAAACTTCACACCCCTGATATCCAGCTCCACCAAAGAAACCAATATGTGAGAGTTCCCAGCAGGAAACGCAGTGAAACAGTTATCACAGGCTGTGAGCCTGTAGTAGCCAAGCTTGAAAGCCACTCTCCTGCAACAGTGACCAGGGAGCATATATAGCCCCGGGCAAAGCAGTTGTTACACTTCTTCCCTTGTGATCTCAAGAAGCCATGCTGGCGTTGGGCACCAGTTACCAACAGAACCACAAGAGTTTTTCCCTTTTAACAGTTTGAAGTAACAGCTGGAGCTGAGAAGAGGAGGGCACAGGAGTGTGCCCGTGACCCACGCATGGCCTTGTGCCACCATTTCTTCAGGCACAGGTCACCTACGGTACAGAAAAAAACACACAGACATGAATGCAGCTGGTGTCACAGTTGTTCAGTTTTGTTTCCTCCTTCCAGCCTATTTTGTTTATTCCTACTCAGGAGAAAATATGTCTAGAAGCAAGAAAAGCAAACTACTTTAATGCATTACTAAACACAGTGAAAACGATTTGCTTTATGAAACAGTGGGCGGATTTTCTGCATAAACACATATTTTATCTTTACTGCACCCTTCAATGTAATTGCAATGTAACTGAGAAGGTGATTACCTGAAACAGAATATCTGTTCCTTTTATATCTTATTGGTGTTTGCTTTTTGTTCGAGGTTTACATTTTAAGCAAGAAAAACAAGTTATCCTGTGAATACTGCAGGTGACAAGATGGTCTGTTGTTTACTGTGCCAAACAGTGATTCAAACATTTGGCTTAATTTTGTATTCAGCTCTCCCTTTCTGTGGGCAACTGAATAACACAGCAGAGCCTGTTGTTCACTTGAACATGTGTGATACAGGGACGGCACTTCTCCGCTCCACAAGAGGACCAGGCTCACTTATCATCAGGGAACTTTCACATGAAATATTGCTGAGAGGCAGTGTTGATACACACTTTGAGGAGAGTTCTGGCTTTCATCTGTGTTGTTTTTAAGACTCCAAAAATGTTCCAGAGAGTGCCTTGTTTTTAAAAAATTTTCTTGCAGAAGATGAGGGTGATTTTTGACCAGAGCAGTGAATGCCTGTTCCCCTGCACAGCTACTAAGCTGAATGGGATGATGCTCTCTAGCTGGTACTATGAAGGTGGCCACCAGATGTGGTCAGATCCAGCAGAGACCACTGTTACAGACTAGTAGGCTTTGGTACAACACCCTGGTGTCTTTATCTGGACTTTACCCATTGCTGGAGGAGTTGTGACTTGTAATTACCTAGCTGGAAACTCTTCCAAAATCATGAGCTGAGCGTGTCACTCTGGGGCAGACTTGGGATCAGTCCATAGGGATAATGGGTATCTCTGGATCCAAAAGTCATCCCATTGCTAGGAAGTTGCTTGTTTCTGAGAGCCAGTGACATGAGTTTTGTAGGAAGTTAATAAAAAAAAACTTCAGTGAATGACCATGTAGGAAGGGAGTGGGATAACAAAGTCAAACTGGTTTCAGTTACTCACATTCATTCTCTCCTGTACTTTTTGTTCCTTCTCACATGAACCATTGCTTTGTGTGACGAGGACCTCCTACCAGGATGACTTTGGTGATGTGGAGGATGAGGAAGGCCAGGTACTGAGTTCTTGTCCAGTCTCTTGGTCTTGAACCATTTTTTTGACTGATATTTCATAAACTTCTGGAGTCTGTAATTTCTTGGAGCCCCAGCCTCTGGCTCCTGCAGCAAACAGCACTTTCTACAGTGTTTACCCATATGACAGCTCTCCCTCATGTCCTCGGCCAGCATGGAGACTTTTCTTCTCATCCTCACTCTTTTTTTCCTCCTGGAGCTTTCACAAACATAGACATTTCCATTCATGCTTCACTCTGATCAGTCTTTGCATTTCCTTGACAAATAAGTAGAATATCATGAGGTATTTTAAAAAATGTAATAAATATAGTATTCTTTTGATCAATCCCAAACATTTGGGCCTGAAAGAACATCTCTGTGGCTTAGAATTTCACTGGTATCTTTCCTTTCTCTGCTGGGAAGCTGCAATGCCAAAACAGCTGCAGTCTCCTGTGATTACATACATGCTGTCTGGGTTTTTTCAATGAAAACATAATGATATGGATCTGGCAGCCTAGATGATGCATCTTATTCAGCAGATGCCAATAATGGCTGTAGCTGAATACTAAATATTATTAAGAAGAAGATGTAAAAGAAGGCTGTGAAATAGCAAATGTTGGCTGGTAGCAAATCTCTTCCTGATGCTTACAAGCATGAGATTCTGCGTGGGAGTTCAATGCTTTGATAGAACTGTTGCAGATTGCTGCCAGCTCAGTATATATATTTCAAAACAGAAGGATTTGGGGAAACCTCATGAGAGAGAGATAAAAACCATCCCAGCATCTTCATTGGCCTTCACCAATGCCAAGAGACTTGAGTAGTAAAGCTTGGACCTACACTCCTAGTCAACACCGCACACATATTGTAGCTCAGATTCACTGGTCAGCACAACATGTAACATTGGGATTTGCTACATGGTAAGGTCAGGATCACTGTGGCAGTTTAAGCCACAAATGCCCCCTGCAGTTTGATACTTGGTCAGGAAATTTAGAAGGCTGAAGCAGATGAACAGGGCTCTCTTTTTCCAAGGTGCTGGCACCTGAGATGACTTCACCTGGCCTACAGGGGGCTGGTGGCTGCAGTGCCCACACGCTGCTCATGATTTTACAAAAGATGGCAAAGGTGTCTTCCATGGGCACTGGTTCTGCAGGACCTGTTCACAAAACCTGTCAGCGAAAATATTGCTGGTCTTGCAATAGGAAAATCTCCCCTGCACTTTCTCTCTATCTCCCTGGGGTTATTCCACAAGAAGGGATGGGAAAGCACCATGACCTGTGATGGGCAGTCCCTGTGGAAGACTTGCAGGTGCCATGGGACCAGCACAGGTCATCAGCAGGACACTGTGCCTGCAGCACCTGCTTCTGGGAGGGTGGAGAAGGATCTGCCTGTGCCCAGCAAGGAGGAAATCTGACTCCTGGGAGGTGGATTCCAAACTCATAACAGCGCAAACACTGTAAAAGGAACATAAGGGAAAGAAACAATCAGAAGAAGGGTCTGCTCTTCTGTGACCAAGACACTGCAGAGGTAAGAAACATTCACTCAAAAATAAAAAAAAAAAAAGAAAAAATATTTATTCATATTTGCCTTAATAGTTGGGGTAACTGATCATTCCTGTGGTGTGTGCAGAACCTGTCTGACTTCAAGGACAAAATTCCCAGCTGGTCTCATGCACAGCATTGCATATTGTGTGCCCTTCATGGCCTTGCAGCCCCACAATGTGGGGTCATGGCATCCTCCTACCAGGTCCCAGAAGGAGTTTTACTTTGTTCTCGATTGCTGGCTTCGGTTGGAGGATCACTAATTTCCCTGACAGCAGCAGCTTTGTCACTGCTGTTCTTTTGGCTCATGTAATTGGCATTTAGTATTTTCAGTGGGATATACAAATAGCAGGAAACTTGTGATTCCCTGAAGAGGTGTGATAGACACTAGCTACTCCGTCAAGGCAAACAGAGCTGCAAAGATTTGGCATGAGCAAATCATGGGTTTAGCAGGAACTTTTAGAAAGTTTACTGGAATGCTGCATTTAAATCTCTGTCTTTTGGACATAAACGCTAGAGCAGAGTGTACAGTGCCAGACACTTTCCTGATAGTGCCTTCTTGTCTGCTTATGGATGAATGAATTTTGCTCCAGCTTCTCCAATACCTGGACAGACGGGTATGCAGGTGCCTGCACAGATTTCTGGTGTTGTTTGAGATGCTAGAGCAGGCATCCCACCTGCTCACCTGCTGTGGTTTGAGAGCAATGTGGGTTTCTTATAGGTATTATCTGCTATCCTAATGCTTCTGGGAGGGGTTTAGCTACTGTGGGGTGTAGGAGGTGGCACTGCACCCTTCTGCTTGAGCACCTTAGCTTCACCAAGGGTGCTACGCAGCAACGCCAGGGACTGGGGTTGACTTCCCTTTTCTGGAAGACCTGCAGCACTTCCAGGATAGTGGGATGTAACCAAGAGCAGGTGAGAACCAGTGAAATGCTCCAACACCTCTCAGCAATAATTGGCAGAGTATCCTAGCATCAGGATGAATAGACAAGAGCCTAGGGCCTGATCCTTGTCCTAGGCCTGCCGGTGCCCTGAGCTGTGCATGCTGTAGGTTTTGGAGGAGAGCGTTTTTTAACTAGACACAGCTTAGGGTGGAATGTGTTTGCAGGTCCCTAATCATAAAGGAACAAAAAGGGAGAAAACCAGGTCCCCATATTTTGTTATTGCAAAGCTCTTCACAATTCATCCACACAGATTTACCTCTTCTTGCGGGCTCTTCCAAGCACCTTGTTTGGCTGCGTTTTAGCTGGTTCCACTTGGTAATCGTCCCTAGCTGGTGGCCAGCATGGTCAGCTGGTGGCACCGTGTGCTGCTGGCAGCTATGGCTGCCTTCTAGGACTCTGCTGAGAGACAGTTACGCATCCTCTTGGATGCAGGACAGTAATGATCTGTAAGATCAAGGTCAGCGTACGTGACCCAGCTGCCTAATCTGCTATTAGCCCTTAATGACCTCCTTAGGTTGTTCCTCAGCATAATGCTTTTAAGGTATCCAGCCTGGGAGTATGGTAACTCCCTGCTTTGCATGTTCGTGCTGCCCTCTATCTCAGCTCGGATTTTGTATCTTTTAGATGCTCTCAGTCATTAATCCCTTCGAGCTCTTGCCCTACTGCACCCTCCCCAATCACTGCTGGGTGGTCAGAAATAGCACCCCTGAAGGGAGGTGATCAAAGGAGAGGGTGTTATCAAACTGAAGATGGGCTGAGCCCCCTACCCCAGTGTCTGAGTAAAGCTTACGAGTTAAAACGAGCAATGTACTTAATCCTTGCCCTGGGATTAAGATGAGCTTTTCCGTCCAAGAAAAGCAGCTGTGATCAGGCCAAGGGACCTAGTTCTGGAAATGAGAAATACTGGCAAAGAAAGCAAGCTCTCCCCTGTTGCAATTCAGAACACATGGGGGTGTTTCTTGCTGTCCTGAGAGGATGGGGATTAGTGGGCGGGGCGTGGGGGGCGTGGGCAGAAGGTCAGGTTTGCAGCAGGAAGAGCCACGCAGGCAAGGTGCAGGCTGAGAGAGGATGAGTTCAGTTCTTGCCTCTCATTAGCCAAGCCATCCCAGGGCAGCTGGCATTAGGAGAGCGGGCTGAGCCACCCTGTTCCTTGGCACAGCTCTGCCTCAGTGAGTGCTCCAATAAGGCTATGCAATTAGAGTGAAGCACCTCTACCACTCACTCAACCCCAGTTCCCAAGGAGTAGCAATTTCTGCTTCCATCAGGGGCAGCCTGCTGCCTATCTGCCATGTTAAAGAGGTGCGAATTGAACTAATGGCTGTATGACTATAGGGTAACAGCAGTCCTGGTAGTGTGCTTACATGGATTTGTGACACAAAGACAAGCCAAAACAGCACCATTAGCTTCTAACACCGTGAAGAGATGGAAAACAACCTACGCCCATTTTCTTTCCCCATTCATCATGGAGAGGCAGGATAGCCATGCACAATTACTGTCATGTGCATTTTACGGTCATGTACATGATTACTGTCCTGTCTTGGCTCTTGGGGATGCAGCATCTTTTGGCTGCTTCTGTATTTCACCCACCTCTGGGCTGGGGAAGTGGTCACACATTCTCTTGTATTAACAGATCTCCAGTCTTCCCTAAGGCAGACTTTCCATGAAAACAGCCAGTGCAATGTGCTGACCCATCTCTGTCAGTTTGACTGACTTATGAAGTTTCTATGTATTTTTCACCAAAACTCCTTTAAGAAGGGACATCTCCCAGTAGCTCCCTGAAAAAAAAAACCTCATATTTGAGCATACCTAAAAGTTGCCACTCCCACATGGGAAGCTGCTTTGCTGACTTATTGCTAAGATGACTTTGTTATTATTCAGAGGTTTCACAGTTAAATCTCTGCCTTGCCTGACAGTGACTGTGGACCCCAGGAGAAGCTGAGATGGCCACTGCACCAAAAGAGGCAGAAAATGTTATTGGCTTGGAGGAAATACATACGGAGAGACCAGAACCCCCAAAAGGTGGGTTTGTATTGGCAAGAGTAGAAATTTGGGTGCCCATGTAGCTGGGGTAAGGGGGAGGATCCCCAGTCCTGACACTCCAGTTACCTAAAACATCTGTACAACGAGTGACAATTGTCAGCATCATACTACTGCTCTCTCACCACAGCTACCTGGTGGGTGTCTGCTACCTGTGGTGGTGGGAAGAACTAGTTTGCTTGTTTTTTCTCGGGCCTCTGCTTTGTGTAAACATTTTATTATATTGGTAAGTGAAGGATTATTTTAGTTTGGATTTTTTTTTTAAATATTATTTTAAAAAGCATTTAAAGTGAAAAGATTTGTAGAAAAGAATTTTTAAAATTCCTACATTTGAAAAATATAAAATTCACTGATGAAATTCTGCAGTAAGTTCTGTTCTATATCAGAGGTCATATTGATGGGTTTGAGATTACTTAGTTGGGAGATAAATGGCCTGGCAGAAAACTTTACACAGCTCTGGCTTTACCTAAATAATAGCTTAGAAGTATATATATATATACACACACTGAAAGCATTCTGCCAGGTCTGTTTATAAAGCCATCCCAGCCTTGATCTTGAGATGTTTTATTTGCTCCTGAAATGGGTGGGAAAATTCAGGAACAAAGTCTTAGGAGATGCAACTGAGCCTAGAGCTCCCAGCAGTGCTCTTCTTGCAGGGCTGGGAGGGGGCCCATAACCCAGGGTTGCAGAGTGACTGAGCCTTACACTGGTTTGGGCAGGGTAAGACAGTAGACCATTACCCAGATGCAGTCTAAGCCCCGGGTTTCTGAAGCACCTGGGGTAACTCAGCACATGTCCAGCTTGCCTCTTTCACCACTGGCAGATGTTTCAACAACCCCCTCACATGCCCAGCCACCAGCACGCCCAGGGCATGGTCAGAGGACACACAACTGGTAGATGTTTACAGCCTTGTTCCTGGTGTGATCCCACAGTAGCATGAAAAACATTGATGTTTCACTAAGAGGAGGCACAATTTGACTGCTGATGTATTTTTTTTTCCCTGTCTTTCTCTCCCTTTGGTGTTCAGGGCAGAAGACATTCACAGTGGAAGAAGCTGTGGAAACCATTGGGTTTGGGAGGTTCCATATTGTACTTTTCCTGATCATGGGCAGCACTGGGGTAGGTATCTGCAGGCATCTGCACTGGTCCAAAAAACCATTGTTCTCATTTTCCTTAATATTTTGTAATAACATTCATAAGAACCATGGGCACGTATTGCAGCCTTGTTTTTTCACACATACCTTCTCAAGCAGGATTTCTACTGTTGTAACCTTTGTCCAAAATAGATAGATGCCACAATTGATATCAGACCAATTTAAGGGCAAAGCCAAATAGGTTGGCCCAGAGCATCCTGGCCTGGTCCTTGTCATGGAACAGCATCCCATCAGGCAGCACTGATGGGTCATGATTTCAATAGGACCTGAGGGTTAGGTTCAGCATCCCAACAGGGGTTTTCATGCTGTTCCTGGAACACCCAAACCTTGTGCAATCTGGCACAGAAGGGCTGCCATCCTCTCACCCTTGGTTATCTGAAAACTCTCCTAACTGCCAGAGTCTTGGGTTAATGATGTATGTGTTTTCTGAACTGGAGCAAAAGCCTGGGGCCAGACTGGTATAAAGAAGTAGTGGGGACATATCCATGAGAAACACTGCAGCTGAGATGCAAAAGCCTCTTGCTATGCATAAAGAGCAGATTCATCTCTTAACTGAAGCCAGCTGCTGGGGCAAAGCGCCAATGAAGCAATGAAGTTTTTAATCAAAAACAGTTTCAAGAGGTCATCTTTGTGTTAGATGCCCAAATTCGCAGCCAGGTACCTAGCCAAGCAGCTTCGTTTCCAGAGGCAGCTGAAGATCTTCCACTAGCACAGCAAAGGATAAGTCTTTCCAGCATTCCTACATACACAATGTATCTAGATACCTGCTTTCTAGATGCACCTTTCCTTCCTTCTCCCTCTGTTTTAAGTGCTTATGTCTTCCAGATCAGGCACCATGGCTTTTGACATAGTGGAATTGCCATTTCTGCAGGACTGAGAGAATTTCCCCTGTGGGCTCCTTGTGTCTTCCTTTCTTGCTAACGAGCACACTCTTTCCAAAGGTGGCTGAAGCCATGGAGATCATGCTAATAGCTGTTGTGTCCCCTCTCATCCGGTGTGAGTGGCAGCTTCAAGACTGGCAGGTGGCTTTAGTGACGACCGTAAGTGACTTGTGTTCCGTCTATGCAGCTCATCTACCATGCGGTCATTGTAATGGCCACCATGACAGGCTTGTAAAGTACATTTCCCAGCAGACAAAGTGAATTCCTAGGGCATCCTCTTAGGGACAGGAACAGTACCACAACTGTAGAAAAAACAGTGAGTTGAGATGATCACATGTCCATGCCCAGAGCTGTAATGGCAAAACATGCCCCCATTTCCATATTCATATTTTGATGTCCTTGCCATCCAACCCCAGCTTTGAAGGCTGATGAAGAGAGAACGTACATGGAAGAAGTCAACCCACTCTTGATTTTGGGCACAGCAGTTCATCCTGCTGCTCAGAAAGCATTCACCCACAATTCAATGAGCAGAACTGTCTGGTGCTGCCACGACCATACCCTTCATAGCTGTGTTTCAATTCCCCTTAGATGGTGTTTTTTGGCTACATGGTCTTCAGCATAGTACTTGGGCTCCTGGCCGACAGGTATGGCCGTTGGAAGGTGAGTGCCAGGAGCTGCAAGTCCTTTTCCTGAGCCCGACAGGAGCTGTGCATCTGGCTGAGACCATGCCTTGATGACTCTGATTTTTCGCCTTCTGCAGATTCTGCTGCTCTCTTTCCTCTGGGCAGCCTATTTCTCCCTGCTGACCTCGTTTGCCCCATCCTACATCTGGTTCGTGTTCCTGCGGGCCATGGTAGGCGGTGGTGTGGCAGGCCATGCACAAGGGTAAGGTCATGCTTCGCTCCTCATAGCGTGGGTAGTGGCAAGACAGCCTTCATGGAGAGGTTGGCAGAGCCACTTATGGACCTAGAGAGGTCGAGCTCCCAGTTTGACAATAAGAAAGGCCCTTCAACTAATTTTGGCTGAGCCTGGTGGAGTGCCAGGTTTCCCTTCCACTGAGCCCGATAAGCCATGGCTGCATAGTGACCTGGAGGAGAAAGAGGGGAAGGGGCCTCCACAGGGGCTGGAAGTGGAAAGGAGAGCAAATTCCCACATCACCTCAAAAGAAAACGCTGTTCTGTAATTGCACTGAATCCTGGTTTATCAACTTAAATTGGAGTTCCCAAGGACTCTCGAGCCCAGGAATAGAGAGGGCAGCTGGTTTATGTTAAGCCAGTGACAGAGGGATTATTAAGCACATGTATTATAAAAACAATTAGAGAGGTAACAGATGAGCAAAGGCTGCTGTCTCATAAAAAAGACACAATTCTGCTTAAGTAGCAAATTCTTCTTGAACTGATGTAAAACATTCCTACTCAGATGAAACTTTTTGCCCTGTTAGGGCGGGAAAGGGAATGTGGAGGGGGAGAGGAGAAATTCACAATATTAATAACGGATACAATAGGAGCCTTGCAAAAGAAATTATTTCTTTCAACCCTCTTAGGGAACAAAATGCAGCATTTCACCATCCTCTGTGGTTCCTCAAAGCCTGGTTGCTGCCCATGCAGGAAAGCCTGAAGCTGGTCACGTTGACCTGAGAGCTCTTTGCTGAAGTGAAGGATGGAGGGGGCAGTTGGGTCCTGTTGGGAGGAGAAGGCACCATGCACCTGGGTTGTGCATCCACTGAACTTCCAGGCCTGCCTCACTTGCAGGAGGGCCCCAGTACGTGGCCATAGAAGCTGATAATGAGCAGGGGAAACTGCACATTTTATAAGATACTTCAGTAGCTGACGTAGAAAAAGTCAACGTGAGTTTCTCACCCCCTGCCCCTTTCCAGCCAAGAATGCCTGTGAGCTTGAGAGATGTCAGTACAAGCCCCTTCCCCAGGGATTATCCAAGCATTTGATAAAAAATGGAAAGTACTGATTATTTAATGAAAAGAAAATTAAAAATTGTCCACTTATGCAAACGTATTCTGCTCCTGTGCTGACAGCTCAACCACCCCATAGGACCTTCTTGTAGGTCTTCTGGTGCACAGATTACCATGTTTACCTGCCTGTATCCTACAGCCTGGAGGGGGTTCATGCTGTGCATTTTTCTTACATGTAATTTGGTGCCTGCCTAAATGAAGGCCATATTGTGCAGAGATCCTCCATTTCTGGGTGCTCAGTGGTGGAAGAGAGATGGTAATCTGTCTATGGACAGCAACTTCCAGCACTGACTGAGCTGAGCTGAACTGCTACTTGATTAGTATAGAAATTCTCTTTGTTGTTGTATTTCTGCTTTTTTTCTCCCCTTTTTTTGCTAGGCTTATCATAAAAACTGAATTTTTGCCCACGAAATATCGAGGATACATGTTGCCCTTATCACAGGTAAGAGTGAGCATGTTACTTTTTCTTCCAGTCGCAAGTCCCAGAAGATTTATTCCACTTCCCTTTGGAAGCCAGGTCTCTGTCATGTCAGCCTTTCTCTCAGAATATTCAGACTTATCTGGGTCTAAGTGAATGCTTGCTGCCTCCTCCACCTCGGAGCGTGGTAGCTGAATTATTAAAGATGTACAGAGGCAGTTGCCTTCAGGAGAGGGGCTATATCTTCTGAAATGATTAGATGCTGCAAACATTGTGTGGGGACTTTGAGTAATGGCTGACACAGCTCATAACAATGTTACCTGCCCTAACGGGCCAGTAGGCACCAGAACTTGCAGCACTACTGGTCCCCTCTGGACGTGGGTTCGTCCCCATTTCTCTTTGGACTCATGGTGATAAAAAGTGGGCTGGTTTCCAAACAAGGTCCTAATCTGCACCTCTCCATCTCCCTGTGTGGGGGTTTGTGGAGTATGAGACTAGCAAAAATAGTCCCAAATTCGGCCTGAGATGTGCTGGGAGGGCTGTAACCGCTTGCTGGGCAAAGACCACAGCAAATGTGACTTGGCTTGTTGGTTACTCCACATTTCTGCAAGAGACACTTACTGCATGTGCAAATCATCTGTGGAGGCCTCCTTGGCACACAAATTCATCTGACTGTTGAACCAAAAGTGTTTGTGTATGGTCTTGGTGGCAGGGATAATTCGCTTTTCATTACTGCTTGTTTGATCTCAGGGCATCATTACCAAAGTGTCATGAGAAGCACAAAGGTTTGTAAAAAAAGGACAATCTCGTTTCTCCCCAGAAATTCATTATTTCTGCCCACGAACTTTTTTTGTGGCTTTCATTTAATTGTTTGTGCTTTGTGTTGGTTGAGGTCCCTTGGGTGGTCCCCTGGAAAGGGTTGTGACTCCTAATGGCAGCAAGTGAACTTTAGGAAGGAACGTCCTTGCAGACCAAGGGGGCAAATTCTCCATTGGTATAAGTTAGCATTGGGTCTACTGGAGATTCACCAACTTCCAGCAGTTGAAATCTGGCCCATTTTGCCTTCAGTGCTTGTAAATCTGCTGCTTCCCAGCAGAGACTTAGAGAATAGGGAAATTCATGGGCAGAAGCATTAGCAGAGAAGTGACTGGAAAGACAGATGAGTTAGCTTGAAGTACACAATGGTAACCACAGCAAGTTATCTGTTTTCATCTGGAGCTGATGAAGACTATCTTCAGCTGTCCCTTCCCAAATCTTCGTTTTTCATTCCTTCCTTCCTTCAACCCAAGCTCAGCTCCTCAGACAGTCATGGGATGGCTCGATTTGAACCGCAGCACTCCACAACACAGATCCCCACCCATCCATGGAACCAGACTAGAAGGGAAGAAAACCAAATCATTACCATGTGTTCATGTTTTAAACCGTTCTATTCCCTTGGAAAGGTGTTTTGGTTGGCAGGATCCTTGTTAATCATTGGCCTGGCATCGGTGGTGAACCCAACTATTGGCTGGCGGTGGTTAATCAGAATCGCCTCCATCCCTGGCATTCTTCTCATCCTGGTGTTCAAGGTAGGAAAACTCCTCTCCCTGTTCCCCACTGCACTGCCACCGACCTGGCATCTCCCTGGCACCAAGAGGTATTACCCTCCACACCCCCAGTCCTGAGGTTGTTCTTGTGTGCTCCTTTCACCGCAGCAACCTTCTCACCTAGGGTGCTTGGCAAGGTCCTGAAGTCCTGGTGGGGCTGCAGACCAGCTGCTGGGGAGTTGTTACCCTGTGGTAAATGGCTTGGCTTTGCTTTGCAAAGACTTTGGCTTTGCTGCCCTGCTGTAGCCTTCCAGCACCTCAGACTCCAATGTCCAGGCTGCCAGCAATACCTAGGGACCATGTTGATGGGCCAGGCATTGAGAGGAAGACAGGCGAGGTAGGGTGTGCAAAAACTCACAAGTAATATCTTCAGTCTAACACTGGCCATATTGTACTCTCTTCAGTCTTTACATTTGCCATGGCTGAGGAAAGAGACCTCCGTAAAGTGATCACAGAGCAAATGCGTGTCAGGGTCAAACATGACTTCCTCAGGTTAGTTCATGCTTCAGAAATATCAGCCTTGGACATAAGGACCATCTTATTTGTGGGAAGAGAAGTGGAAAATCCCTGCTTACAGCACTCATGGGCACTGCAGTGCAAAGCTGTGACTGGTGCAGATGTGAAAGTCCATCCTGCAGCTGAATGAATGCACAAGTCCATCTGTGGTGCTACTTGGGCTGTCAAACGCAAAGTTGCTGTGAACATCCACTCGTATAACTTCGATATTTGGTTTGTCTGATTATTTTTGCCAGAAAAAAAAAAAAGAAACAGATAGCAAAAATTTGTAGTCCAGAATGAAAAAAAGACATGGGCAACATACATACCTTTAAAAAAGAAGTTGCCTTTCATTTTTATTTCAATGATACACATGAAAATGTTTGTAATTTAATAAAAAGTTATTTTATTTTGTGGAGAGCACCAGGTATGAGTGAACATTGCAAATGCTAGTGAAAAGTGAGTTTGTTCCTAACTTTTATCAATGTCTTCCATTTCTATAATGGCCTTGTTGAGCATCCAAAAATTTTCTCTTGAGGAAGTAACACATGCTTCATCCTGTTTTGGAGTTTAAAGTAAATAAGTGTTGTTTTTGTTAAACCTGTGTCTTTGGCTTCTCTGTCATGAGTACTTGTTGCAGACAGCTCAGTAGCAGACTGTAAGGCTCTGTCCAAGGAATGGGTTTCCTGAGCAGGGTCAGCCCCCCAACATCGGGTATGGGGAGCTGGAATACATAGTGGAGGGTTCCCCAGGATACGGCTGGGGAGGAGGACAGGCAAAAGGCTGCTCCAGCTTAGGCGGTGCCCCACGCTAACCCAGCTAACTCCTGGAGACGACAGGTAGGGCTGCATGGATGTGTAGAAGGTGTAGGAAGGCTTTGTGACACCTCTCTGCTTTCAGTTCATCCCTGAGTCGGCGCGGTACAACGTCTCCACGGGCAATGTGACAGCTGCCATGGCCACGCTGCAGAAGATAGCCAAGATAAATGGGGCGGCAGTGCCCGAGGGGGTGCTGAGGGAACCTGCTAAGGTAAGCTGACCCCACAGCGCTGCCCAGCCCCTCCATCCCAGGCAGGGATCCCAGCATCTGGGGCTCAGGGAGGGAGTGGTACTGCCAAGAATGTCTTGATCTGCCTCTCTCCCCTGCCTTGCCTGGTTTCTTTCCAGGCATTGAATGTGATGATGAAGATGGTGTTTCTCTTTAGGAGAGTTGTCCTTCAAAATGGCATTGAGTTTTCTGCTATTTTTTCACATTCTTTGTGTTTGCTCAGAAAAATATCATTCTGAGAAAAGGCTTGCTTCCTTTACCACGAAAAGGCTCCCAGCAAAGCACGTTTTTCTGTATTGCCCATCCATCCCCCAGGGGCATCCCCTGTGCCTGAGGCCTGGAACCTGCCCATCAGGCTCGCTTTCAGGACTTTGGCCAGTCAGGCTGCAAGGGGCCCTGCCATAGGTCAACCCACCTCTCCCAGAGGCTTCTCCCAGCCCCTGATCAGACTTGTCTGCTTAGTCCCGGCACCCTGGGTCCCTGAGTGTGGAGCCATGGACCAGCAAAAGACGGTCAAAGCAGGAGAGGTTGTTTCAGAGCTACTGCAGTTTTCACCTCTAAATAGCTGAGCAGCTCGGGAGTTGATCTCTCCTGGAATGAAATTCACGAAAGCACATGTGGGTGTTGCAGGTGGGCCAGGAGCAGAGCTGGGGGCCAGAGTCCTCCCCAGATTGCTCCTCCTTATCCCTAGTCCAGGTTCTGCTGACTGCAGGGTGGGAGGATTTACTCAGGTCGCTCCTTTTATCCACAAGAGAAGAAGGCTGGACAAAACTATTGTCCAGGGCCTCAAAATTATTATACAGCTCATTTGAATCCCTTTCCTGGACCTCTCTGCTGCTTATACAATCCCACAGGCACCCAGCATTGTCCTTAGCAATTCATGCAAGATGGTGCTATTGTATTGGAATTAATTAGGATTAAAGCTTCCCTGTAGTTTAATTGAATTTATGTAATAGACCCACATTGGTTGTGGGAAGGGTTTTTGTTAGTTGTGCACCCTCTGATGCTTAACTGATGATGAGGAAAATAAAAATAAAGTCGACACAAACCATCCCTGTGAACTCCTTTCCCCTCGATGCCTGGGCAGCTGCCAGCTCTTGGGGAACAGTGGGGTGGGCAGGGGCCCTCAGTGTCTGCTTGTTTCTCTGCTCACTGGCATTTCCAGCCTCCCAGCACAAACTTGCTCCATATGCAGAGCGGTGGATGCTGGGCTTCTCTCCCCAGCGCGTGGGGCAACGGGGGCTACCAGCAGCCCCAGCAGTGCTGGCTGCCCTCCAGCAACCAGGTCCCCTTCCAGTACCACGATAGTCATGCTGGGACCAGAATGCCAGGAGCTGGGATGTCCTGAAGCAGCCAGGAACACTCAGGGTGTTCTCATCTCCTCCCCTCCATTCTTTGCAGCAAGTCCTCCTGTGGGCATCCTTTAAGAAGAAGGGTTCCCCTCTCAGGAGGGCTGATTAGGTGTTGTTACACCATCTGTCAGTCTGTCTGTGCCATAAGCACAGGGGTAGGGCAGGGGGGCCTGAGGTGTTAGGGGCTACTGCAGAACACTTGCCCCTGTATATAAGACACCTCTTTTGAAAACTTCTATTTCTGTCAAATGACTTACAGGAAAAGAGAGGAAGATTCAAGGATCTCATCCACCCCAAATACCTCAGAACCAGTTTGCAGATATGGATCATATGGTAAAAATAGTTTGGGGTTTTTTGTCTTGTTTATCAGCTCATTCTCTCAGTTGAATGTGTGCAGGGAGTAGAAGTCTCCCCTTGACCCATTACAAGGCATCACTTCTGCCTCAAGGAGGTGGTTGCAGAACCTTGGTAGCTGGAGGGGAAGAATGTGGGCATGGGTCGTTGTAGGCTTGTCCTGGTCTCAAACCATGCCTCAAACATGCTATGTCAGTCAGTATTAACACAAGCAGAAAAAGGCTGGACTTCTGGGACGTTGTAGGCTGCCATGAGTCCTTTCTCAGGAGAGGGTGGATCAGGGGAGGTGGGAGCCAGGTGAGAGGTGCAGGAGAGAGCCCATGCCTGCCCACTGTGTGCACCAGCAACATGCCCGTGGCTCAACTTCCATTCTTGGGATAAACCTCCTCTTCCTGAGAGGAGGACAAATGTACCACCACTGCAGGCCAGCCAACGCATCAGTGAAATACAGCTTCAAAAGAAACTCATTAACAACTACCGGAGCCACTGGACAGGGAAAATTAAGATTGAACACAGACGGGTTTCATATGCAATGTACCTGGTAGCTGTATGCAAGGGCAGTATAAGTTTCATTGGCTTTGCAGTCTAGAATGGAACTGTATAAATAATGGGTTCATGGGAACTCACTGAGGCAAAATACTGCTAAGTCAGGCCTTGATTTTTTTAGGGATTTTTTCCCTTCAACTTGTATGAGTGTTACGAAATACCTTTCTTTTTGTTTGTTTATTTCAAATTATTCTTTTTTTCCTAGTGCCCCCAGTGGTTGATAGCATATTCTGGAGTTTGCATTCCCACTTCCCTGAGCATCCCCTTGCCTCCCTGGGTAGTTCATTTCCTAGTCCAGGTTCTGCTGCTCGTTTCTGAAACTGCCAGAGGGGACAAAAAAAGTGCAAATTACTTCTCGGCCTACTTACGATTAGGCGTGTGCTAAATTACTTGATAATGACACAGCCAGGCTGCCACCACCAATGCTGTGTTCTTGACAGCCAGCCAGGGTGCGATGTGAGCCTCTCCAGCCAGTTAATGAAAACTTCTTGTGAAAATCCCTGTGCAGAATGGATAAGGACTTAAAAACATGAAGAGTTGCTTCATGTGAGCTGGAAGCATCGAGGTCTGATAATCTGAATCCCTGTTCAGGGCCCCCAGGGCAGGGAGGGTTTCCAAATGTCTCCACTTACAGGTCTGCCTTAGGAAAGGGACTGAAGGGGTAAGTTGCTTACCCCTTGCTGCAAAGCAAGAAATAGCACTAAGGCACAAGCAAAAAGATGAGTTATGAGCTGGGGTGAGATCCACAAAGAAAGAGAGATGCATGGACATAGGTGGTAGTAATGCGCCACGCGTGGGGTAACCAGTGACCTGGAGGGTGCCCGAGACATTGCTGGGCTCAGGTTAAGTGGGATCTGTTGCATAGCGTGGCAGAACTGGTGCACTCCACTGGGGTCCCAGGGCACCCAAATCCTGCTGCGTTTCAGTTCCAAACCCTCTGCTGTTGTTGCCTCCATTTATTGCAGTTTCTCCCACAGGCTTGGCATAGCTTTTGCTTATTACGGTGTCATCTTGGCCAGTGCCGCATTACTGGAGCGGGACCTCGTCTGTGGCTCCGCAACACCACCAGTGCAGGGCTCCAGTGATGACTCCGAGGAGAGCCGCAGCCTCTGCTACTGCCACTTGTTTAGTCCCGCTGCCTACCAGACCATGATGATCAGCACAGTTGGAGAGATTGCATGTAGCATCTTCTTCCCTTCCTGACCTGCATTCCCTCTATACAGCCAGCCAATACCTGCTGCAAAGCTTTTAACTTTTCATGTGTTTAGTCACATACCAGGGGTTAAAATATCCTTGATATTGCTGACAAGTGCTAGGCAAAAACTCTTCAAATTAAGATTTGGGACACAGGCCATGAACTGATGGCAAGGGGGAAGTAAGGAAATTGTTCCCTATACGAATAATACAAGTTCAGCGTGGGTCCTTCCTACAGCAGGGTCAAAGACCTCCTTTGCAATTAGTTCATACTGACAACCTTGGTTAAATTCCAGAGAAAATTGCTTGTGACTTACCAGAACCAATCCTGGCTTCCCAAATTACCAGATGTATTTTTTGGAAAGTCATAAATAAGGAAGAATTGCAAATAGTATTATTGATGTAACTAAATGCCAGACACAAGTGCCCTACTTTCCAAGAGATGGTGGCTTCAAGAGCAAGTCCTATAAAGGACAGACAATTGCCTAGAGAATGCACAACAAACCAAAATATTTCCTGGTGCAGCCCACCTGGGACTGCTGGAGGATGGCAAGATAGCCCAAAGGCATGCTTTAAAGGGCTTGGCACTGCGTGGGGGGTCTAGTATTGCAACACTCCTGGGAGAGGAACTTTTTCCTTATTTCATGTCTAAGCACCTAAACTGCAAAGTGACCAGGTATTTGATCCCACAGGTGCATCCCCTTGCTGGGACAAGTCCAGTGATGCGCTCACATTCCCACTTGGCTCCCAGCTTGTGAGGGGACTCAATGGGTCACACTCTGCACCCCAGTGTTTAGATGGGCTGTGGCAGAGGGAGCGAAACCACCCAAGCCTGTGGTGTTTAAACAGCAGGTGCCTTCCTTTCTGGTGCTATGCATGGATCTGGACCAGGGCTGGTGTCCTGCCATAATGCAACACAGCAATTTCAGAGGACGTGCTGCAACTTCTGAGAGAAAGGACAAACAAAACAAAGAGGGCAAATTACAGGGTTTGGTATGGGAAGACAGTTATAGGGTTTATGCGTTTTGTAGAGCATTTGGTAGGCACTGGGGTTGCAGAGAAGAATTTTTTTAGCCATGTTGCATAAAGTCTGTAAAGACAAACAATCATTATGGTTAGGTCATCTGACATTTTATGGTTTTCCTTTTTGTCTCCAGTAAATCCTTTGAACATTCTCGGTATCAATTTCCTTGGAAGACGCCTGAGCCTGTGCATCACCATGGGATGTACAGCACTATTCTTTCTTCTCCTTAATATCTGCACTTCCAGGTAGTCTCACTCAGCATGTGGTTGTTGTTGGGGTGTTGCAATGCTGTGGGCAGAAGGCAGTACCTGCGGTATTCTCCAGTCACCAGTCAGTCAGGCTAGTAATTCTTGTACACTTGAAAAACAGCTCTGCCTGATTCCCTGCACTTCCTAGGAAAGCTGCAGCAGCATATGATGTGGTGCAGGGGTGAACAGAGGAAACTCACTTTTAGTACTGAGCCCACATGGTTTCCCCTAAGCCTACAACTAGCTTATTTCTAGTGCAGCCTGGAAAAAAGAAAAGTTATGTGAAGAACATCCAGTCATGAAAGAAGATATATTTTTCTTTCAGTGTCTGTTTTTTCCTCCCTTTGTTTTCTATACCTGTCTTCTTTAACTTGTAGAGTCAGGCACCTCAAGGGGAGCTCAAGGCATCAAGGAAAAGGCCAGCATGAGTGCTGTAATTATCAGGTTGCTTTGTGAGGATGTGTAAGAAAGACTCCTCTCAGCCTGGCAGAGCTTTACAGTTACTGAAAACCAGGATTGCGTCAAGTTGCAGTTTCCTCTAAGCTTGGCTGGCAGCCTGATGGCTGCTCACCAGTGGTGCACATGCCTGCTGCCTTTCCCATGGGCCACTGGCCCTGGAGGCTGGCTGAAATATTTGGGAGCTGGAGTGGGAGGCTGCAAATAAATGGTCGTTAAAATAAATCAGCCCTTGTCAGGAAGTATACAGTCATTCACCAGGGTACTGGTCTCCGTGCTGCTATTATTGTTATTTTTCAGTTTTCCCCGACACTAAGCCCGGCTGTCACATTTGCTTGCAACAGTTTTACAGAGGCACCAAAAGTGAGGGCTGGCCTGGAAGACTTGGTAATGCTGAAGGCACCAGCTGAGCTATTACGGTCCTGTTCAGACCATTCCTCCAGCCCCTGAAACTGGCCAAAAGGAAACTTATTGTGCAACATCCCATTGTCAAACATGAGTGAAGAAAAGATTATACTTGTCAGCAATCAACTTTTCTTTATCTTTCCCTTGCATTAAGCTGGTGAAAGTCTTAGCACCGTGCCTGCATTACGTTGCATATCTGTTGATCATTGTTCAGTGACACTAACTCTGCTCCACACGGCTTCCTCTCTAGCGCAGGCATGATTGGGTTTCTCTTCATGCTGCGTGCCTTGGTTTCGGCGAACTTCAACACCATCTACATTTACACAGCAGAGGTGGGTCCTTCTGAAAGTATGTTAACCTGCTCTAAGGCATGAAAAACCATTTGCCTATACCCAGCAATGCTGCCGTATTTATTGACTAGTTGGAGACACCTTTCTTGAACCAAGTTTCTCTGACTTCCTTACCATGTGAGATAAGAAATCTGGTAACAAGTTGGAGATGGCAGGTGGAAGAGGAACGCCCCACTGAATCACCTGAGTAGGTCAAATACTACGAAAGGTTATTTTTGAGGATGTCGTGTACCACCATCTTCCAGAATCTACAATCTTTTCCCTCCCCAGCCCCTGAAAATTTAGAAAATAGACTATCATGAAAAGGAACTTTTTCCAGCACTTAGGGAGTATACAGTATATGAGGTAGTGCATATGTATTTTCTCACTTAATGGAAATTTTTGCATTCTGTCTGCAAACAGTTTAATCTTTCAGAGAACTTGTCCTTCATACAAACTTGGAGCCATGAGTTCTATGGGTTAAGCATGTATTGTTGAGGGTTTTGTTGTTTTGTTGGATTTTTTAAAAAAACAATTGTGTGGAGTTACATGTATTGCCTTCCATCTTGTGTAAAACTGTAAAAAGCAAAGAGAAGCAGCTCCCCCTGGGTTGGCCTTACACTATACACTATATTTAGATATGCACCAAGCCTGGTTAATCACTAACCTTTTAATACTCCTGAACTGGATGCTGTTGATGATCACACCATTGCTGCAAAAGTTATATCATAAACTGATACCACTCGCAACTTAATCAATGATCAAAACCAGACTTGGAAATCCCCTTGAAGCCACGAGAACGGACTCTTCTTGAATTGCTTCCATGAGTACACTTATCTATTGATGTTCACAGGACTTAACTAAAGTAAAGCAAAACACATGCTTAAGTGTTTTATTGGCACAGGTGTTTGGGAAATCTAAAAAAGAAAATAGACATTCCTCTAAGCCTGCAGACTGCTTATTGTGATGGTGTTTTTTCCTCCTTCTCAACAAAAGTGCTGTTGATAAATAGGCTGTCTTGGATGCTACAGGCAGTATTTTTTCTTCTTGCTTTCCAGACACAGGGCCTGGCAATATAAACTGAATTCTTCCTTTAGCACCCAACATGTCCTCTGTGCATTTGATGTGAGCTGCCCAGCACAGCTGGGAGAAAGGAAGTGGTGGTGGGAGCAAGCAGCAGGAGGATCACATCCAGCTCTGATTGATTGACTTGCCCTAAAACTTTACCTGGGCAAAACCTGGCAGATTTGTAATGGCACAAATGAGACCCAAAGGAACCTTTATTACTTTTCGTATCTTATCTGATTAGATGCTCTTGATAATGTGATGGGACTCTCCAAAGGAAAAAAAAAAAAGAAAAATAAGGACACATATCAAAGGTCATTGTTAGACTAATCCAGTTTCTTTCTGGCCTGTTTTAGGTTTATCCCACCACAATGCGAGCCCTAGGGATGGGAATAAGTGGGTCACTGTGCCGTGTTGGAGCTATGGTGGCCCCATTTATATCACAAGTAAGAGGATGCTTGATAATAATGTTGATAAACATTGTGCTGATCATTGCTATTAAATATATAGAGAAATGCCCCTGAAGTTCACAAAAAGAGAAAGATATGTATTCAATTCCCACTCCCCAACTAATTAGTTCTTTATCTGATGTTTATTCAGAGTACATGCGGTCTTTGCCAGATGTAGATCTGTAACTATCTTTTCTCAGAGCTTAGCTTGCTAGTCTTTCTTACTTTCTGAAAGCCCTTGGATTCACAAGACTTTTTTTTCTATTGCTGAGTCTCTCAATTGTTTGTGACCCTATGTCCATTCTTTAATTCCTGTCTAACTGCGAGCACCCCTGTGCCACTAAGCTGATGTTTGAAATGTTCTTTTGCCTGCAGGTTCTTATAAGCGCTTCCTTCATTGGGGCCCTGTGTCTTTTCTCCTCTGTGTGCGTCATCTGTGCAATCTCTGCGTTCACACTGCCCATCGAGACCAAGGGCAGGGCACTGCAGGTTTGTAGTTCCACTCCAGGTGCTCCTGTGTATCTAAATGCTGTTTATTTAGAAACCAGTAGACTGTGATTCAGTGAGAATCCAATCCTGAGGGTTCATAAGCCAAAATAAGGCCTGACAGGCAAGCACAGGAATGTGTTGTTTCAGGAGCTTAAAGCACTATCACCCCAGTTACTTGAAGCTCATTTCTCATAAAATGTAGATGAGTTTCTTAGGGATATGTTTTAGTAGGGAGATAGGCACGGTTGGACTCTATGATCTCAGAGGTCTCTTCCAACCTTATAATTCTATGATTCTATGATTCTATAAAAGAACAATCCAGAAAGCCTGCCCTAGCCCCGGCTAATGCATGAAAGTGTGTTAAGTTCAGCTATTGCAAAGCTGTCTTTGCTAGCATCTCCAGTCCTGACTTGAAGCTGCTGCTTCACAGGCACACATTCTAAGATGCAAGCGATACCTGAAACTAATAAAGCCATTTCTTCATCAACTTCAAGTCAAAAGCCCCAACCACATTAGCCCCTTAGCTAAGCCCTTGCGGCTAGTTTTTCCTAAAAAGCAATCAGGCAAAACTAAGCACAAAGGTTAAGGGGGAAAGTTTAAATTCAGCCAGCCTCCCATGCACAAGTCATGTAAGAGTAATTACAGGAGGTGGTGACCAGTTCTGTGATCCATTGATTCACCTGTAACAGCATGGAAACTTTCACATCACACTACCTATTATTCTGCACTCTTACCTGTATAAACCATAAGACCTTGAGCTAAATAATCTCCATTCTTTAGCAACCTAGAGCAAAACATGCCTGATCATACTTTTTTTATGTGTGCTTCAGAACCAGGCTTTAAACAAACATATATACAAATACACACATATTACACATACACAGACATGCTCTTAACACACTTAACATCATTGGGTCACATTCTAAACTTTCCCCAAAGTTCAGAAAGGTAACATATTACTCATTACCTACTTCTTTAAATGTCTGTCTTTCAAAAACGCTTGTGTTTTATTTTTCATGTCATTTAAAATATCTATATAATATTCTGTAGAAGACTGGGGTGGAAAAATCGAATTTAAGTAAGGAAGTGGTCAAAGCAACTTATTCTTTCCCTGTGAGTGAAATTCAATCCCGTGTGGAGAGGCCAGAGAGCAACTTAGGCCTTCAAGTGGTTGGATTTACAATAATTACAAAGCAAAAACTTAATTAAAAGTGCTTTAGACATAAAATGACCGCTTTGATTCAGCTGCAGTTGAATTAATTTTGGCTAAGAGTGGTTGAGATTAACAGGAGTGTAATGATTCCTTAATGGGATCCTCCTTTTCCCGGGGACTTGGCTCAGAAGCATTATAATCCTGCTTGCTACAAATAGAGTTATAAGTTCCAGCTGCTGGCTTTACATGCACAAGTCAAAAGGTCAGAAAAACAAAATCTGCAGAACTAGTTGTGTACTTAGAGAAGCCACCATTAGATCTTAAATTCAACTTCCTAATAACTCTTATCTCGTGGTCACTTTGGAGATTACATTTGTTATGTAGTCATTCAGGGACTGTTGAATCATACCTGTTGAACCAAGAGGCTCACACACTACAGTCATCCGATCGATACAAGAATTTAAATGCACGATGTAAAAGCTCTTTTAACACAATATTCAGTTCTAATGCCCCAGGCAATAGATGTGTGCCTTAAAACTAGGTCTAAATGAATCAACTAAATAAAAAAAGTGTATGGAACTTTTTGTGAAATCTAGACAATGTCACCCAAAAGGCATATCTACTCTTGTTTTACCTTATAAGGACAGCATCAGTCCACTTTCAAAACCATGGGGATTATCTTTAAAAGGCAAGGCCTTTTGAACATATCCAAATATGTATTAATTTCCCCTGTATCCATTGTTGTTGGTTTTCATGTACATTTTATTAATTTCATGTATTATTTTTTTCTTTCCCCTTTTCAGCAAGTAAAATGAAAGACGAGCGTTTGATGTTGGATTGAGTAGGAAAGAAAAATAAACCTTTGGAATCTGCCATTTCCTGTAAGCTGCATTTGATGTTGATTGCTTCTCCATACCCCTTTCCATTATAAGAAATTTGCAACTAAACAGTGTAAGAGCTATGAATTGTATAGACAAATGGCAAATTTCTCAAGAAGATCTCCCCCTTCTTATGATTCAATAAAAAGATGCTTTCTAGCTGTCCCACGAAGCAAGATGGAGATTCTTTACTACTGAAGCTAGTGGCAGTGCCCATGCCACACACCAAAAATATGGAAAACAGCCACCATTCAGTGGATTAAGTCAAAGAGGTAGAGTAGCAGCTTGAAAAAATACTTCAAAAACAAAACAGCACTCCTCGACTATTTTTTGCACTGAAGTAGTTAAATCTAACATCTCAAACCTCATCATAGCGCCAATTTCTGAGAAGCTTCTTAAGGTAACAGTCAAGACCATAAAATGAAAGATGATTCACATTTTTCCAGTGGATTATTTAAACAGAGACATTTTCAAACAGCTTACAGCAGACTAAGTAACTGGACTGCAGGAGCAGATCTACAGTCCTCTTCCCATTATTTTCCACTGGAAGAACACTTGAATGTGAAGCTGTACAGGTATCTAACTTCACCTCTAAATGCACTGTCTCCTAAATAATCCGTCCTTGCAACTTACAGTCCAGAGAAACACACAGCATCTTCCCCTGGAAGCACTGCTAAATTTTGTAACAGGGTATCTATACTTTTAGGCATTGATAGATCTTTAAGACTTCAAATGCTGCAATGGCAGTGCCTCTTATATCTTAGGTCTGTGCTACCGCAGTGTGCACCCATCTTATGTTTTGTTAGAATGGCCTCCATCACCATCCTGCTCTGCCCCTTCACCTCTGTACCTCTTTTTCTGGTACTCTGGGATGGTAAAACTCCTGCTACAAGCAACTCTTTTCAGATGATGATGATGATGATGATGATGATGATTAATATTATTATTATTATTATGCTGCAAAGGCCTGTGGTTCTTTTGAAGTATCCACTGCATTTAAGTGTGCAGTACCATTCTATGACAAATGCAGATGGGCAGCATTTCATCTGGTGAGAAGCAAAAAAGGGCCTTTTTCTGATTGCCTATGTACACAGCAGGGAGGCAACAAGCAGCCCTTAGATCACTGAACAGACTAGATGATACATCTACAGCACCACACCAAGTGCTACATAGCAAGTCAAAAGCAGGCCTGTGTACACTCTGATGTCTTCACAATTCAATCTGGAAAATTCTGGCACAATCAGAGCACAATTAATCCAAAAGACTGCCTGCTCTCCCGAAAACTCAATTTTCATTTAAGATGTGTTCTGGTTTGAGCTAAAGTAGAATGTTTTCTAACTTCATCTAAGCCTCATCTAAGTAACTTCATTTCTTGCAAGTTAACTGCATGCTTTTCAGACAGTGCCTCTCGCAGGGCACTGCTATGCAGAAACGCCATCCTTGAGTTGGTGGAATGCTGTAAGTCAAAGAGGCAAAATAGGGTCACACCTGCAGGGAGAAGTGGACAGGACAGGCGACCCCAAACTGACCAAGAGTATTCCACTCCATATACATCACATTCAGTATAAAAATGAGGGACCATGAGGGTCAAGCTCTCTTCTTTGATGGCCGACACGCAGTAAGGTCTTTTTGCCCTGATTCTGGATCTGTGCGTTCTTGAATCCAGTTACTCAGTCCAGCTCCCTCCTGCTGCTAAGTCAGCCCAGGACCTTTTCCTTGTGCCTGCTCTCCAGCATCTGTGGTGATGTAGTCACTGGGGGACGCAACACAATTTTGTATATTTGTAGCTATATTATTATTTTCTTATTACTACTATTTTCATTATTTTTATTATTGTTTCATTAAAACTGTTTGTGTTTTAGTTTCCAACCCACAAGTCTTTCCAGGGCAGGGTGGGGATAAAATTAGGATTACAACTACTCACATTTAGCTGCCAATTAAGCTGGGATGGGACTAAACCATGACAAGATGACATAAATAAAGAGTATAAACCAATAGCTGGAGCGACCACAGACAAGTACTTCTCTAACTCTGCAATCTCTAAGACAGAAGCAATGTTGTTGGCAGTGCTTCTGGATGGTAGAACAAAAAAAGGTAATTTGTCCTCACGTTCTGGTGATCTTAACAGGGACAGATGAAGTGTTGCAGAGCAACACCTTTCCTTTTCCACTACCTTTTCAAAATTGTGTATATCCAAGTGAATAACAATGCTGGTAGCATTCCGACAACAACGTATTTAGAAATTTGGAATAACAACAAGATCTTGTGGCTTCCCTCTCTAAACATACACAAAGGCTAACTGATAGTTGCAAGGAAACAATTTCCCCTTGAGTCTTTGCAATTCACTCCATTAAAAAGAGGTACGTCAAAATTGAGACACCCGTTGAACAAAACAGTACAGGAACACCCTTGTTTCTTGCTAGTGGTGAGAAAAACAACAAAATAAAGTATTCTGTCATTTACCTCCCCAATGAAAAATTCTCAAACAAATTCCTTTTTTTTTAAGTTATTTTTAATACACTCTCCCTTACAATTTAAAATTACCGATGACTTCTTTGGGGGCAACTACATTTTCTTTGCACCAGTCAGTATTGCAGGACAATAATATTACACCATCTGTTTTCATGGCTTGCGTTAAATAACAGTACAACAAAATCAAATTATGGCCAGCCACATGCCTTTGGTAAAAATAAAAGTCTGGTGAGATCACATTTTCTTCAAACTCAGAAATCCACACGTTGAACCCATGTAATGTTTCAAAGTTCAATTCTACACAAACGTCTCGTCTTCCTCAAGGTAAAGTTAAACAGTTGTCACCACATGCAAATGGCAATTTCTGCGCTGCTCCAGAAGTACAGCAAAGGTCTGGAATTTCAGAGAAGCTCTCCACACAGCTTGATCTCCATTAGACTTGTGTTTCAGACCAGGGGAAGAAAGTCTAGTAAATATCCACAAACCTACAAGTCAAAGCAGTCATAATTTTTCCCCTTTTCACAATTAACAGTGATAAATATTCTTAGTTTTTAAAAAATGTTCTGTGATAACAGATGCAGCTCATTTAAGCAACTGACGGTCTTCTCCTTTGAGGCGTTTTTTCTGGGGCTGTACAAAGTCATCATCTGAGTCATCAGTAAGTTCTGAATTATCTTTTTCACTCTGGCAGTTGAGTTGTAGAGGGAACTTTTTGTCAGGATAAAGGTTCGCTAGAAGTTCTTCAAAGTAAGCTTCAAGTTTCATGCCGGCATCAGCCACTTCTGAATCGGGCTGTTGGGTGAATTAACAACATCAATGCATCATGAAATAGCTTTATACTTAGACCTTTACATTAAGTCTTTTAGGTGCTTTTACAAACTACAAGAAAACAATCAGCAGTAAGAATGGCACCTATGGAACACATGGTACCAAACAGCCCAAGCCTGCAAAACAGAAAGCAAGGGTAGATCTTTTGGCCAATAACTTTTTTCGCTAATGCATTATCACAGAAACCAATTTCAAAAGCCATGCTGCCTGGGTTCTAAAAGCTATAGAAAGGGATTCTAAAGACTCTTAAATCCTGACTGAAAAAAAAACAAAAACCCAAAAAACCCCCAAAAAAACAAAAAGAAGTTGGGTTATGTCTTCAGGGTGTTAAAGTGTTTTAGAACAACTGCCTGAAATGCTAGAATTTCTCTACCTTACCTTCTCTACCTTTCACCTTATGGTGAAAATATTACTAGGATAGATGATGACTGTAATCCAGAAGGCTAGGCATTCCTAAAGTAATTCACAGCCACCATGGCTGATAGGTTTCCTGAACTAGAGGTCACCACGGCTGTAAGTATTCCCAGCTATCAAGGGTGACGGGATGAGAACGCCATTGAGGTCTTTATTCCCAGAGTAGTTCTCCCCCATTTTGTGATCCACTCGGTACCTGCATCCCTTTTTCACCATGTTCCCTTATGTGCAGTGAGGGATAATAGCAATCACTCAATATGCAACTAGGAATTATAAGGGTGAGTACAGACCTCCCAGAATGAAAATCCCACTGAATATAAGATTTGAAGTAAGGAGGATTAAACCAATTTTTGCATCAAACGCTCATCACTAACCCCTATGATAAACAACTGCCCTATTCTTTATCTGCTGTCCTGCCATTCAACTGGCATGTTTGTTACAATCCTCCTTCCTTCTATGGAAGGATTTCCACTGCATAATCATCTAACACTACAGGAGTTTCCAATGTGATCTATGTCTTCACTGCAGTCTCATCATCAAAATAAATTCAATACAATGAATTCTTGTGTTGTAAGTTTGTCCTGGTTTCAGCTGGGATAGAGTTAATTTCCTTTCTAGTGGCCAGTATAGTGCTGCATTTTCAATTTAGTATGCGAATAATGTTGACAACACACTGATGTTTTAGTTGTTGCTAAGCAGTCAGAGACTTCTCAGCTTCTTATATTGCCCTGCCAGCAAGGAGGCTGGCAGTGCACAAGAAGCTGTGAGGGGACAAAGCCAGGACAGCTGACCCAAACTGGCCAAAGGGATATTCCATACCATGACATCATGCTGAATATAAATCTTGGGGATGGCAACTGCTGCTCGGGAGCTGCCCGGGCATCAGTTAGCAGGAGGCGAGCAATTGCATTGTACATCACTTTTTTGGTTGTTATTATTATTAGTATCATCATCATTGTTATTATTGCTACTACTACTACTTCCTTTACTGTTCTGTTAAATCATTTTTATCTCGATTCCCAGTTTTACTTTTCCCCCCTAATTCTCTCCCCCACCCCACTCGTGGGGAGTGACTGAATGGCTGTGTGGCATTTAGCTGTCTGCAAGGTTAAACCAAAACAGAGTTCTAACCCCAGTACAGTTATTCTGGAAGCAACTAAGTCTACAAAATCAGATGAAGTATCTACTTTTCTAACCTCATTAAATTCAGCACAGTTTTGGAAAATCAGTCTGAAATCAGCCACAAAATCTTCTGGCTTTGTGTAGAATGAATTGCTCACTTCAAGTCTTTTCTTGATGGTTGACAAGTCCATCGGCTTTTTGATTATTTTGTAGTAATCGGGAACCTAAATGGAAAATAAAAGTTTTTACTGAATGCAGTCATGTTCATTATTTACTGTTTTATAAACCTTTAGCTCAGAGGGAAAGGAGAAGATTTAGTCTCATCTTCGAAGTACAATTCTAAGATATAAGAACTGTACTTTTAACACAATATGCAGGCAGTTTCTGGAGTAACAGTGATGTATGGTAGTTTTGCTGGTTAAAATATACTCCTCTCAATGCCTATTTTAGAAGAAAATTAAAACAAAACCCCCATCTACATTGACTGCATACAAAGAGAGTAAATGATTTGGACATTTTTTGAATGTGGTCAAATGAGTCATTTATTGATTTTCACTGTCTGATAACTTTGGCAACATACTCAAACAGAGACCGCAGATGGGTTACTTAAAATGAATTTTGATCATGAAATATATTCTCAGAAATGGTGGAAAATTTAAGAGATAGCAATGATTTTGGCATCTTAAACAGTGGTTGTAAGATGAAGAATTATTCTTTCTTTAAAAAAAATAGACATTTGTAAACACAATATGAAATCCAATTATAATATTTTTATACTTTTTTCCTAACTAGATTAACACTTTAAGAAAAATGCTATAATACCTGAATTTTGTAATACATGACCATCATAAGATTAATCAATTAATCTCTTGTACTCTTTGTTATTTATTATACTCTGTGAAATGTTCTTCAAAAGAAGACTTCTTATTCAAACGGAATAAAAACGGTGCATAGGAGCATATTACTTATTGATGAATTCTTTTCCCACTGACTTTGTCTTGAAGAACATAAAAAAGGTACTTTTCATCTGATCACACTGGTAACACTTCTGTGTATCCTTGGACTTCTAATGCACCCAGGTATTGTTTACCCTTTTAAACTAATAAATTTGAGCTAATAATAAGAAATTCAGTTTCATATTAGTACTATGGAGTTCTCAAATTCCCCAAACCAGGTAATTTTTTTAAAAACCTAAACATATCCCACTTCACCTTTTTAGTGCTGTCACTCAGCATTGTGAAATCAATAGACAGTGTTAGAACTTACCTTTTATGTCTATTTTTGAAGTATTAAGTAAAATCAGTTCTTATGGAATTTTACTAGCAAATCTCCTCCCAACCCAATGCTTGAACTTTTAACTCCCCTTCAGGCAGTTTTAATAAAATTAAACACATTTAATACACTCAATGGCTGAGAAACTTGACTTCTGATAATGGACTGTGATGGGACATAAAAATGCCATTAGAAACTTGCCCATTATGCCACTAACATAAAATAGAAAGAAGTGAGGTACATACTGTGGGAGGAACTGGATCTTGAAAAGCAAGACTCATTTCATGACAGTAGAGATATAGCAGCAGTCTTTCACACTTCTGTACCAAGAAAAAGAGACATCCAAGTAATCAGAGGATCCTACATAATTTGTTCTAAAATAACAAACTACAGAGAACACCAAACAGATGCTCAGTACTGCCCCAGCCTAAAAGCAGAAAAGCGAGCGCAGAAACTGTATTTAGAAGCAAGATTAACTGTTATAACTAGTGGCCTACAGTATTCCTTCTCTGCAATATATATATTGTTATCAACTCTCAAACGTACGCTATGGAATTCACAGTTACTAACACTGTTATTCAGTGTTTGCTGAGCCCAGCAGACATTCCAGGGAGTGAAAAAGCATTTGTGGTTCTTAGTACTTTATAAATACTCAGAGATAGCAGTAATATTTTTCCTGGTCTGGGTAAAACTGCAAAGGTTTCAGTGCCTTTTGTTAGCAGTGGGAAAGAATATCTTTCCATTGTGTATCCAAATGTATTAAACTGGATCTTGAACCTTGAAAGGGAGTCTAAAAATAGTTTTGTGTGATTTTATGCTTGCTGACGCTTTATCAGAATATTTACATGACTTATAACTTAAATATTTATAACTCACATTTAAACTAAATTACAAATAGAGCTAGCATTTTTCCTTTAGATAGTAGTAGTTGTAAATAATGGGTCTACGGGTAGATTAAGATACCAATTAAAATACCAGTTTCAGTGTGTCTGTAGAAATTGCCAACAGAAACCATGTAAAACACCGCTGAAGGTTTCCAATACAGCTCAAAATACTTGAAAAGTGCTAAATAAAACAACTATAAAGAAATAAGAAAAATCAAAAAAGACAAAAACCCCACCCCAAATCCCCAAGAATCCAGAAGATCCTGTCAAGTAGTTCAACTGTCTGCTCAAAGGCATTTTTTTTCTTTTCACTCCGAGGTTTAAAGGAACAACAAAAGTTGAAGACCCACTGCTTGCTTTGAGGCTTTTCAGCCAGAGCACTCAAAGCTGCAAAAAGATAGCAGTTACTCCCAAAGACTTGTGTTAATCTCTGCAGGATCAGTACCGCATCTCTGCATATCTTCATTGTGAAAGAACTACTTTAATTCTTTAAAAACAGGTTGACAAAGTGCTTTAAAGACTAAAACTAAAATGCAAATGTCAATCTATGCCAAATTTGGAAAGCACAAGAGAAGAAACAAATTCTCAATGCAAGGTCACTGTGTAGGAGAGCTCTGTTTGGAAAAGCACTTGGCAATTCCTAGAGTGCAGTCCCAGTTCAAAGCACCAGATCACAAGCACTTCTCAGACATTCACAATGTGTTGTTCAGCATGTTTACACAAAGGCTGCTATTGCTTCAGAGCTTATTTTAGAAATTACTTTGCCTTTTTTACCATCACTTTTTAAAAGATGTATACAATTGAGAATACAAGAAGCAGTAAGACAGTACTCAATTTTATCCTTACCCTACGGTCTATTGGCGCCAAACCCACAGTTTCCTCCGGTTTTCTTTCTTCAGAGCTGTGAGTGGGTTTATCACAGTCATATTCAACTTCTGGTTTGGACAAATCCCGACAGAATGTACAAATCCACTCTCCACTAAAGAAGACAAACAAACACATGGACCTCAATGATGTAGCACACTCATGACAAAAGGCTTTTCACATATTTCTGGATATGTGGAGTGTTTTTTACTGCATCATGTGTTGTTCTGTTGGTGGCAGGTTTTTGAACACTACAAAAGGCAGAGACTACTGGCAAAAATGCTTTATTAGAACTTTGTTTCCTGTTCAATGGCACTGGTATCATTCATGGTAGTTTGTCATAGCAGACAAATGGTGTCTATCTTTGCTAGTTATGAAAGTCTTCATTTGAGCTTATTGGTTCAAGCAAAGCACTAGTAAGAGTTCTGTCTCCTAACTATGGAGAGACTGAAGGAATCATACAGACTGAACAGAATAAAATGTTAGTGTTATATGGCAAGAACTACATATCTACAACGCATTATTACTCTATATAGACAACCCTAGACAAGATTTTTTTTAAAATTGGACATTCTTCACTCCCTAAAATTTTTAGATGTTCCCAATTTTATCTGTTAGTCTAGGAAAACTCTATAGATTTAAATGATAGCACAAAATCACAGTTAGTTCTGCAAGCTATGTTCAGTGATTGTCAAATACAACTTGTGAATCTCAAAAGTTTTGAAAAACCTATGAAGAGTCTATGTTTTTTAATACAGTTCTCCACAAATGAAAAGACTTGCATGCTGGCAGATAACCACCAGGGGGCTGAATTGTACTTCTTAAACAGTATACAGAATTCAGCAATAAGGAGTTATGAGATCTAACTGCATGTCTGCAGGTATGTTATAATAATAAAATCTTTGTAAATGGAAAATAGTTTCTGCAGCAACACTTTCCAAGTTAAAAAATAAAAACCTTAGTGCTTTTATTCAGGGTAATACAAAGATTTCTACCATCTGCTAGTTGTAGCACACAGCAGTGAATAATGTACGCTTTCCTTCAAAGAGACTTTTACCTTCTACTGTCTTAACCTGACAAGAGTTATTTATATGACAGTGTCACCTTTTTGCCTGGACTAGCACCAGAGAAATGAATGTAGTAGATATACAAAAAAAAACAGTTAAGGCCATGATACAAAGATTTATGATACAAGAAAAAAGAAAACACATGAAAGATGGAGGAATGATGCATTTAAATATCCAAGAATCAGGATGAGTGTGGTGAGTTGAAGGGAAGGAAAACAGATGCAGTGACCTTGCGAGTCTATAAGGGGAACCGTTCCTGAAGCACCTGAAGCAAGAACAAAAAGCAATCATGAAAGTAGATTGACTCTGCTGACATAATAATCAAGGAAATACTTTGTGTGTTTCAAGGAGATAATGCTAGGAGAGCAAAGTTTGTTAATCAGAGTGTTACCACTGTGTAAAGAAACACCACAGAAATGAGAACAAAACCCTGATATATGTGAAGTCAGGAGGAAAATTAAGCTAACCATGGCTCTGAAGCCCAGGAACACAATGCACTTGTATTATGCACCTTTACAGATCTGAATATTTGTACAGAAAAGTTGGGTTTGGTTTCCTTCCCCTGGACATCGTCATCTCGGCTTCTACAGAATGATGCAGTAAAAATGAGAAGTTTTAAAGACTTATTCTTGAAGCTTTAACTTTAATAGAAACAATGACTTGTAAATACATCGATATCCATCTTTATCTTAAAGATTATTTTTGTCTTGTCAGAAAGGCACAAATGTTTATTGGTTTAAATGCTTTCTGTACCTGTAAAGGGTTTTGCTTATGGTACAAAGTTGTAACATAGCATAATTTTATTTTTTTAAAAATGGTATTTTTTTGTTTATCTAAAAAAACCCAAAATGTAAATTGAAGTTTCAAAAGAGAAACATTTTTACGTGCCTTTCTGGCCACATTGTCAAGAGAAGATACGTCTGCAAAAGTACTCTTGTTCAGAGCAGTGATCATCAATGTACTAAATTGAGTTACTACCCAAATGCTTTATACCTACAAACTAAGTTGATATTTAAGAAGAAAACCTAATATTTATAAAAGCATTAAACAATGAACATGCTATGACAGAATCTTAATTAATAATAAGCTAATAAGTTTATTGTATGGCATTTCCAATTTGGGACATTCCAAAATGCCATTTATTTTAATCAAAGACACTAATTCCAGAAGCAAACACCACTAACACTTTTAACAACAATCTACTTAAGAATGTATTTTGAAACTCAAGAAACTGAGTAGTCGTTTTGTAACTACCCATCAAGAAAGCCTAATGCTTGTTTTCAACATCCGATGCTTACAGTATACCCATGTTTAGCACTATTGTAAATAACATATTTATTACTATACTAGCTTTGATTTGTCTCTAAGTTGTATTATTAGTAGTAGCAGTAGTACTATTAGCAGTATTAGTATTATTTCAAAAGAAATGTAATTTTTCTGTCACCCTTGAAACAATTCATGACAGGCTAGTAATTCTGTGGCCCAATTTTAATAATAGATGTCCTAGATCTAAGCGATCTTGCTTAATTGCCAAATAAGTGAAGAGTTTTATTATTGCAGCTGCAAATCTGTAAAGTGAAACTGGAATTTCAATGCAAATTCCAGTTTTCACTGATTAATAAAACTTCTCAATCAAGACTTCAAAAAATACACTGCTTCCTTCAAAGCAGAAACTTCTTGTGCTGTGTTTAATAGTACAAAGAGTAGGTATTTTAATGCAAGTTTAGATGGAATTAAAGGGGTCATAATTACCTTGGAAAGCTCTTCAATGTAGGGACATGACAAGAAAGATGGAATACTTTGGGACACTTCTCACAGCAAAGGAGCTCCCCTCCATTTTGACACACAGCACACCAGTCTTCATTGGGATCATCCTCTTTTCTGCCCTCCCCAAGGTGGGAGGGACCCATCCATCCTGTCTTCCCACTGGGTGTGTTCTGCAGTGTCCCAGGTTGATCATCTGTGCTGTCCGGTGCATCTGTTCTTAAGACAGCTTCATCAGAAGTGGAATTATGATTGCTGTCTAACAGCAATGAAGTAAGAATGCTTCTCGAAAAGGTGGTCTGTAAGAAGAAACAAAGGAAGCTAGATTATAGTATTTATGCGAATTTATATGATCCTATCAACAAGTAAACTGACCAGAACAACAAATTTATATGCAAGCAGCCACACAACTTGCAACATGCATGCAAAAACACCTGATAGAATCAGGCAACTAAACACAAGAAATTAGCTATGAAAGGCTATTTACTGCTCCACTAACAAAAACGTAATCTTTGGTGCCTCAAAAGTCTAGCAATCTTATATATGTATATTACTGCACTATGACTAGAAATACTTCCTAGCATCACGTGAAAATCTGAAGTTTGCAAGCTATTTTCTGCCTTCCCTGGTTTTCAGTGAATAAAAGGAGTCTGATCACACCAACTAATTAATTGAAATGGCATCAGAGCTAGTTTGATTTTGAATTTCACCTCTTCCTTTTATTTAGCTTCTTAGTTTTCCCCCGAAAAGTTCCCAAGAGAATATTAGTAAATTATTTTATTCCCTGTAAATGCATGAGATCTTTATAACTGTTAATATTACATTCCGAGGCCGGGGTTCTTCATCTGTTTCTTGCTTCACTATAACAATTGGGAAATCAAAGTTCTCATTTGGTGCATTCGACTCCTGTTTAATTCTGATCGGCTCCAACATAACAACTGGGACTTTGTGTGTAGAATCAGCTCCTGGTGGCTTGCTGGAGGATCCAGAACTGTAGATGACAGAAAGGGGCAGGAAAAAAAGAAAATTATGAGTCAAAACGGGACAGATTTTGTACAGTGATGCTTTCCAATACCTCAGGATGCTAACCCATTTTGCTTCTTTGAATCTTGATGACTATGTTATTATTTTTAAAGACTACAACATCCAAGTTTATTTCCTTTCATGTACAAAAAGGGAAAATTTTAATGGCACAGTTTCAGACCTAGAGAATTACTCATGGTTTTACTTCCCATTAGAGCAAGATTTGCAAACAATCTCTACTTCTTTTAGGTCATACACAAAAAGTGCTTCTGAACATCATCCCACTTTGGAGGAGATGTAGCTGTTATTTTGGGGAAGACTAGTGTTTCTCCAGAGCTGAACTGATTATTGTAAACCACACAAGGGAATAAGTCAGATAAAACATATATTGAAATCATCTTGGAAGAGTTTCTCACAGCCTTGCAGCTCTACCAAAACTGAGGACTACTATCGGAATTAGATCTATCTTCTTTCATGTGTTTAGTCATAACAGGATGAGAATGGAAAACCAAACTAAATAATAGAGGTTATTCTTATTTTTTAATAATAATGAAAGATTTTAAACCTAATAACATGAACTCAAGCAGAAGCAGATAGAATCACATTTTTTAAATGCAAGCGAAAGACTCTGCAGACAAACCTTTAAACAGCTCCATGAGAGTCCTTCACAGAATTTATTACATAAATGGAACAGAGCAAGAGGTATTCTATATTTAAGAGCATCTGCATTTCCAATTCAAATAGTATGAATGTCATCTGATTATTCTGTGCATGAAAAATTAATCTCATGTCAGAAGTATGCTCTAATTTATTGGAACACATTAAAGGATCTGCACTCTTCAAACAAGATTGTGTAAATCTATTTGTTCATTAATATTCCATCACTAAGGGGTAAAAACATTTGTGTAGACTCTCAGTAGATAACTAGTGCTCACTTAACTAACTGTATTATGGCAGAAAATTCTTAATAACCCTATTCGTAACATCAGCTCCTTAAATCTGAAGTAATTTATAGTTCCACGAGGATTTTCAACACGCAACTTCCTCCTTCAGCTGATTCTTGTGAATTTAAACCCTAATTTACAATTGGCATTCTTTCAACAACGCCAATCTAGCCATCATTTACAGAGGTAATACGTTTTAGATGTGCTATTAATACATTACAAATGAAAATACTACTTTTAGAATGCTAGGAGTGCTGCAATAACCATCAAGCTTAGCCTGCTAACTGAGAAGGTAAGGCAAATAGACTTCCATATTCGTTACTGAGAGGAGAGACCAGGGCACATTCTTTGAAGGTGGAAGTTACAGTTCCTTCTCTCCCACTCTTTCCTTACCTCTCTCTGCTCCCAACGCTGGAGGCACTGGGTGAGCGGATTGGAGGGTGTATGTTCGTCACACTGACTCCTCCTAGGACAGAAGAATCAAGATTGGAACGAAACAGAGGTCTGTGCCAAGTCCAAAAAGTGAGTCATAGAAGTACATAGGTTCTGAGGACAACTTCTCCTGCAGGGTCATCTATTTAACCCATTTCATTTCATACAAACTCATGAGAGGATGAGCAGCATGAGATAATAGAGGGAAGGAGAGGACTAAAAGGGAGCCCATTGCGTGTAAGCAGGCTGATGGGTCAGTGCCTTTGCCTGGCTGACCTCTTCGCTTGATCACTAGTGTTTGTTTTGTCTTACCTCATTAAATTCTAGGAGATTTTCTACGAAACTTTAAGCCACAGGAGCTGGCAAGTAGGAAGAGGCCTGGAGGCTGAAAGTCTGGGGATCAGATAGCTGAGAGACTTGTGAGGGACAGTTGTGCTGAGCGCCGGTCCTGAGAAACCAGAACTGGCTGTCCGTGCTGACTGTGAATGTACTGTTCACCTGCCTCAGCTAATCTGCCCAAGCACGTGAATGCCATGTGAGTTCATGAATGTTGCACAAGCGCTTATCGGGAATTCCAGCTCAAATAGACTCACTATGGGTGAAATCAGGAAATGGGAGTAAGGAGCAGTTCCTGATTGCCAACAGGCAAGGTGACAGGAATCCCCCAGGTTCTTCAAGTCTACCACATTTAGCTACCCTTAACAGTAACTTCTCTGGTCAACTTGTGTCAGTGCTGCACTTTTCAGGGAAAAAGTTTTTTTAATATCCAAACAGAACCTCGAAAGTCACCATTTGTAGCGAGTGTCTCCTTTTATATCCTATCTTGGTTTTGAAATACTTGTCTCTTATCACAGCTTCTTCTTGGTGTACACTTAGAAGTGCCATGTTTCCATGGAATTCTATGCAATTTGCTAAAATCTACTATGTTTTTCCCTCCATGCTTTTAAGCTCTGGCCACTTCCTTCTGTTCACAACTCTAAAATATTTTCTAAATTTACTTCGTTCTAGGGTTTCTACAACTTTGCCTTTATTTTCGTATTTCTCATCTTTGATATAAAATAGAATGAACTAATTCTGGTATCAATGTTAAGGTTGCCACATTAGGTTTTTCGATTACACTTCTTAAACAGAAAATGGCACCACATTCCAATTACCTGAGAGGCCTGGTGATGGTACTGATGAATTTGGTGACTGCACAGTTCTGTTCGAAGGGGGTTTTGGTTGATTCTGCTCTGCAGTGCCATCCTTCCGTACAACATTATCCAGCGTGATGTTTCCTGAGCAATCAATCTAAAGGTGGGAAAGAGAGTGTGTCAGTGTCAAAATAGGGAGGAAAAAACGCACTATAACCTCCCCCCCAAAAAAAACACCACCACCATGCTTCTGTCATACTGTTATTTTGAAGGTGAAGATCAAAATACATTTCACCTAACTCCAGCCACCCAAAAAGTGAGGCAGTTACTTTAAAACAGGTCATCTTGTTTTCTCTAAAAAGAAAAGAAATGGCCAAATCCAGGCAATACTTTATTTTAAGATCAGATGATTCTGTAAAGGGACCATTTTTTTCTCCATCAGCTACAGAGAAGTTTTAAATCAGACAGGTAGCTTTCACACATTGAAGTTTGAGATGAATTTTAATCTCCACGCTTTCTTTTGACATGCTCATGTTATACTCTCTAAAAAAAGATAATAAGCAGTACACAGACTACCCATTAATTCACTAGTGTTTAACAGAACTGGAAGAATCTCTATTATCACTCAACTCCATCTGTCCCGCACACCTTCTGGGTAGGGACCATGCGTACTGACTCAAGATGCGAGCAGTAAACCAACACTTGTTCTTTCTACTCACAGCCCAGGCCAGACAAACAAACTCTGTTTTAGAGGCTCCCAATTTACCATTCTAACTTTCTGTCAACATGACATATTCTGGTTTGGTGGAGAAATGACCTTTTGAACTGTTACTTTTTTGAAATACACAAGATCATGTTTGATATGAAAATTGGACACTTGGTATCAACTGCATTGCCCACTGACATTCTTCTTTATAAGCTAGACTTATCCAAAGTGGATGCAGAAGCCATGGCTAGGTCGGCATATTTACAGTGATTTGGGCCATGTAACAGTAAAAACTTCACCACAGACAAGCAGAAGAGTTCATCATACTGTGCACAAAAATCAGTATGCTGTCTCACAGACTCAGTAGTTTCATGTGTTGTGTAGTTTTAAGCCTGACAGATACTGTGACTCTGTACTCTATGTGCCCTATTTAAAAAACAGAACACTTCTGAGAGTTTACTGATGAGAATAAAAGACAGGTGGGAGAAACAAAGAGTAACTGCAAGTTACGACTAGAAAACCATGACATTCCAGGTATCTACAAACTTTTGACCACAAAAAAAGAGTCAGCAGTTATTCGGAATAATAAAGTCAACTAATTAAAACTCAACTGCTGTAACGGGGACCCCTGACCAACACATATCAATCAGAAGAAACTATGAAAGAGAAGTTTAGAAGCTTAAGAAAAAAGATCTCATGATGCTCCTTCTACAACTACCTCACAGGCATGTCAGAGGATATATGAAGAAAAGAAGTACCAAAAGGAATATACCCAGTCACGATTAATACCTAAGAAATCCCTTTCAATGAGTTAAAAATTTATTTTTAAAATGTTAAAAACTACCAGAAATACTATCAGCAAACCATTGCTATCTATGGGCACTGGCAATGAAAGCTAAGCTAACTCATTTTTGTTAGTATCATTATAAGGCATAGGGGAAAAACATGCAGCATCCAAATAAAGAAACCCAATTACAATTACAACCTGTAATGTTATTTTTCTTACTTGTTCTAACAGCTGTCTCCCAGAAGAGTTCTGAACATTGCTAGCAACACATAGGCAATTCTGCACTGTTTTCTGGAACTGTTTCATTTTGACCAACAGAGCAAAAATTTCAGTCTAGAAGGCTTCTAATTCTCATAAATTGTCCTGTTTCAGCTGAGATAGAGTTAATTTTCTTCCCAGTAGCTGATGGTTTTTGGATTCAGTATGGCAAGAATGTTGATACTACCCTAATGCTAAGAAATCAAGGACCTTTCAGTTTCCCATGCTCTTGTTAGTGAGCAGGTTTCCAAGAAGCTGTGAGGGAGCACAGTCAGACAGTTGACCCAAGCTGGACAAAGAGATATTTGATACCATGTAATATCACACTCAACATATAAATGGGAAGTTGGCCCGGGTGCCAGGGTACAACTACTTGGGAATTGCTACTCAAAGACAAGTATCGGTTGTCAGGTGGTGAGCAATTAATTGTGCAATACTTGTTTTGCATATTATATTGTTATTATTATTATTATTACGATTATCCTTATTCTCTCTTCCTTTGTTGTCCTATTAAACTGTATTTTATCTCAACCCACATGTTTCATGGGGCTGGGATGCAAGGAGAGAAGTGAAAGGAAAAAAGGCGGCATGATCCTAGTTACCAGTTGGGGTTTACCATGACTTACTTCAAAATAAAATACATAAAACATTGCTCTTCTGTTATACTTACATCAGGAAGAGATGGTAGATTGTAAGAGCTACCCACTGGAGAACTCAGATCTATCACAGGGGGACCATATGTCTTCCCATCACACCCTACAGCGCTAGTAATGGTGGGGCTGGATGGAGTAGATGATGTGCTGCTTGCAGTTGAAAGGGCAGTTGAAGTTTGCCCACTACCAATCTGCCACTAAAAAGAAAAGATGATAATCCACAATTCACCAATATTTTTTTCAACAGATCACACCTACTGCACATAGTGGTTCTAAATTCAACAGTTATACAAACAGCTTAGTTCAGGAAGCTGAATTCAAACATAAAATCTTGATGTACCCTGAAGTTATCTAACTTCAAGAACCAATCTTACCAGACAAGGGAAGATGACAAGTAGTTGAAAACTATGAACAGAAGAAATGAATGTGAATTCTTAAATTCAATGCTACATCTCAATGTTAAGCATCTATTAATATTTCATGCTGCATTGACAGCGTTGTGGGAAAAATGTAATCGTTCTAGTGAAATAAAAGCATTACAGATAATAGGCTGAATGCACAACTGTGCCAGTGCTTTAATAAGTAAATAGCTGTAGTGTCACTTGGACACCATCAAGTATTTGATGTTGTGCTTCCCTTAACAATGAACTGGATCTCCACCCACATACACGTGAAGTATATGAAGTGCGCAATCAAGTTACAACTAAATTTCCTTCTCTTTTAGACATACGCAGTTTTCAATTACTTCAATGTAATTTCATGGCAACTGTAGGCATAATTTGACTCTGTTCAAGTCCTTTTTTTAGTTAGTCATTCTGTTCACTGGTTTCTAGCTTCAGAAAGGCATTGCTAGATAACAAAAAATACTTGAAAGAAAGGCTTGCAGGCAAAAACATTGCAGACATGAATGGTATTATTCCACTTCTCAGGTCACAGATCAGATTCATGTGATTCTTCCCTGCTTGCCTCTAGTGACATGAGTTTCTTTCCTTTCACATATCTAACAACTCCTGTTGTCATGCTTTTTAATAATGATTTGCCTTCCTGAACATCCAGAAAAGATGCGATGTGTTTGCTTCTGACTCAGTTCAACTGTTGATTAGCTGAGTATTGATCAGTCTTACTCAGTAAAGGTCCCAAATTGTGGACATTCTTTTCTCTCTTCATCTGTAAAAATTCCGACTGGGCATAGGCTGGAGAATGGTGGCAGCTACAGACTTTTAGTCAACATTTTACCTGGTTTCTAGTGAAGTCACTAACATCAAGCTAAAAAGTGGGATTTTCTATTTTGTCTATTCACTGACTGTAGGGTGCAGAACATGTTAATTTTTGCGTTAAGTGGCCAGAAATCACAGTTGTAGCAAACACGAGAATGAAACATTGACATAGCACACACACTGGTTCACTTCCATAATGTTTCAGCTGCTTAGAACTGTCAAAATGAATGCACCTTGACATTGATCTCATTAAGAAAACTGTAGGTATCTTGCCATAGAGAAAAACGCAGTCTCTCTTCTAACTGAAAAGCACCCTAGAAACATAATCTGAAAGTAAGATGACATAAAGCATATTTGATGTTTTATTTCTATATGGTGAGTGAAAAGGGAAAGAAATTCTACCTGTTTTATAGCTTGCTGTGCCAAGAATGCCATTTGCAATGGGTTGGGCTTTACTGCTTGCCTTGGTAGGTTCTGATTTTGGGGAAATCTCATCTGCTGTGCAGGAAGAGCTGAACCATTGGATTTGGGGCTATGATTCTGAAAATGAATCAAACGTGGAGGTGCCTGCATGAAAACAAACAAATAAACAATTCTGCAAGTTAGCTGATATTTACTGAATGTTCCAGAAGCTTTTACAAAATGGTCCTTTAAAACTTCTGAAACTCTTAACAAATTATAAGCAAACAGATATTCTATACCATTTACTGAATGGTCACTCCACACATTGATTTACAATGTTAAAACCAAAACCTAGTAGATAACTTTGAATTATTTTGATATAATAAATGTAGATACATCACAAGAGATAGTGAGAGGATTTCCAACTTCAAAGATTAAATGGGAGAATCAGTGTTTTATGCAAAAGCACCTTGGAAAAAAATTAATAACATATTCACTTTTTAATCATTTGATGAAGATATAAAACAAGGAGCTCTGCACTATATATGGTAGGATGCCATATATTTTTTTTATGAATAAAAACAGGCTGAGTGCTACCACGCATTTAGTCAGACAAGTTTAAAGTGCCCTTTCAATTCTCAATAAAGAAAATGTTTCCCTGACCCATTTATATAGCCACGTTCTAAAGATGAAGTTATAAGAAGTTATATATCTTAATTTATTTCATTTTTTTTCTCATTTTTCTTTACTTTCTCCTTCAGTGTCATGGTACAGAGAGACTTTTCTCTGGAAATGCTCATAACTCACCTGATGAGAAGCTGGAGGTTGCTGCATGGCTCCTGGCATTCTTGGATTTGGTAAAGCTACAGGACCTGCTCTTCGTTGAGCCTGCTGTCTCTGAGCCATGACCTGTTGCTGCATGTGCTGGAGTCGAAGCTGAGCTAAACTTATCTGTGTTGGGAACTTAGATAGCTGATTTGAAGGTAAGCTGCCTGGTGGCTGTAAGTTTGTTTCCACCACAGGGTTCTTGGGCATGTGTGGTGGGGTTTCTTTATCTTCAATTACCAAAGAACCTAGTTTAAACAAAAAAAAACAAAAATTAATACCAAAATACTGCAGTTAGCAGAAATGTTATTTTTCAGAATGAGTTCCACTTACATCATGCAGTTATCATTCAGTATTGCAATTTGGAAATCTAACTAGACAAGTGACTTTTAGAGATTAATGTTGAGTGAGAAATTTTATCTGAAGAGATATGTAGTGTGATTGCATGAAACTCTCAAGTAAATAATTCTGGCTACCTCATTCAAGAAACATGAATTCCAGCTAGAACAGAGTTAATTTGATTCAAGGGAACAGCACATTGTTTGTACAGGAACAGAAGAAAAGAAACTTCCTTTGTCTAAACCAGAGTGAAGCAAGGAAAATTACGGTCCAAGACTGAGAGTTAAAAATTTCTGGTGATCTGTGGAAGTCTGCAGAACAGCTTTTCAATACAAGTCGGAGATGGGTACCTCAGACTCCTTTTCTCCAACAGATTTAAAGCTGCTTCCCAGGACAGTTCACCTGAGACAGTTTGACAATCCTTGTTACAGCAGAACTTGAAATCACCCTTTGTCACTTCTCTCCTCATATCTATCACTTTGTGGATACTATGCAGTCTAGCCTGGCTCATTTTGGGTTAGATTATCTGAAGGAGGAGAAACTTCTTGCATTTCTTATTTCTCTTTTTCATCCCAAGAGCTTTGAAACTATGTAAGTAATATCATTCTAGTCTGCTATCTAGACACAGACACAGAGGGAGTCTAGGCCAGGCAACATACAGCGTAGTACAGAGGAGGGAAGAAAGGTAACATGAACAATACTATTTTCATTTTGACACTTGGTAATTTTGGTGTTGCATACATTTTAATTATGATTCTGTCACATCAGTCATTAACAAAAATATTAAATATGATAAAAATTGAAACCCCCTACCAATCTATTGCCTAATACCCTTCATTAAGCCTGTAACAGATCTAGTCAGTGTTTCACATAAAGTGAGGAAGAAAAATGTAGATGAATACTGTTTCCCATATATGGCTGCATGAACTATTTCCCTACAGCAAAACAGATCTATTTTATTTTCATTTTATAGAAAAGGAACTACCTTGAAAAAGAACAGTATTGACTGTACAACAATCAACTACTGAACCCATACCCCATTTTTACTCTGTTCTCTCCAAGCCTAATTACATCTTCAAAAGTCTTTCCAGACTTAGCATCTGTGGTATAAAGCTACTTACCCAAAGGCACTATAGGGAATGATTCTCTTCCTTTATTCTAGAAAACCATGAGTTACCATACAGTTTGCGGAATTAATACACTTTATATGTCACATTTTATTTTCTTAAATACATTCTGAAATCCATAAGAGTGCTATCCTATTAGGTACAGACTATACCATTGTAAGCAACATGCAGCCTGACTAGAATTCAAGCCATTCCCAGATTAACTTGCTTCTTTACTTAGACTTGACTTTATTTTTCCTTTGGTGTTCCTTAAATCTGGTTTATCTACAGAAACTGAACATGTCTGATCATAAATGTAACAGCCTAAAGGCTGATTTCTGAAACCAGATAAATAAACGTGATCTTGTTTTATCTATCACTGAAATAGATAAACTGTTATAAAAAATATTATGCTGTTCTATACAGGCGCCACTTCCACTGCAGCACTCCTCAGAATTCAAGTATTGCAGTAGTTCAATGTCTCATTAAAAAAAAAAAAATATCAAAGAGCAATCCTCAAACCAAACACAAGAAAAAACTCCCTCTTAACAAGCATTATTTCATCATTTCAGTTTAGCAGCAGCTAACAGTTATCACCACACAGCTTGACAGCTCATTTCTAGAAACAAGAGTTTTAATTTCAACTCCTTTCCAAAAGAACATTAGTTACAAAGAATGAACTGGAGAAATTCCCTGCTACCATCCAACGTCCTACTGTGTGGAGAAGGAACATATTTGTCTGAAAGAATGCCATAACACTTTCTTTCTCTTTGTGGAGAAACATACATTTGCACAGCTCGGTACATTTGCAAAGCTGACTGTGTTTTCTGGTGAAAGGCAAAGGTCCCACATGTACCTCACAAAGCATTCTGCACATGACAATAAAACAAAAATGCCCACCAAGCTAACAGTAGAGAGAGAAAGAAAGCATGACAGCAGTCAAAATCCTAAAAAGACCTTTAAGCTTTAATTCCTGCTCCTAAGTTGATGAGATCCTAGGATGCTTATCTCCATTAAACTCAGGCGTTCAGGCAATTCCACAAGCAGGCTACCTGCAAAGCCTCCAGGTTCTGGGATTCACCAGTACCATGAAACCCTAGCAACCTATAGCTGTAAGAAAAAATGTAAAGACCAGTTCGAAGACTAGATAAAAGTCTATTAGGATAATGAAGATGGAGTACATTTCCAACTCTAATAAAAACATATTTTCTCCTGATTTCCAATGCACAACTTCAGAAAACACAATCTGAAAGCCAGACAACTGTCATAAAGTAGTGTTCTCTTTCCTTTTTTTCTGGGTTTTTTTGGCATTCCTTCTCTTTATTTTAGTTCTTCAAGGTTTACTGTTCAGCATGACAAGGGAACAAATGGGCGTTCTTGAACATATTCTGCTGCTGCTTGGGGCTTCATTTTGGGAAATGGAATTGAAGTAGAAGAAAGGTGAGGAAGATGCAAAATGGAACTCACTTCTGGAATCCTTTCTTAGGATGTGAAGTAGGGTTATAGTAGGTATTCCTTGTTTCAGAAGTCAGAAGACGTGTATTGCCTAGGAACCTGAAAGCTGCTATTTTCACCATCACACACACCATTCTAGCAAAGTAAGTTTGTTAATACTTTATCGCAAGTGTTCGTAAATAAGACTTTTTTTCCCATACAATGCCCTTTAAATGTCTTCTACAGGTAAGGAAGTAAATCTAACAAAGTAAACTGAGAAATTAATTATGTGGACGCTATTTATCTTCAGAAAAAGAAAGCTGTTTCCAAAATAGGATCAAGACATCAAAGTGCTAATAAAGCTTTATCATACCTAGATTGAAAATATTTTGAGCCCAGAAGCTAGGATCACAGTGAAATTGGATGGTATTGTTAGTCACTGGTGAAGCATTATACCTTGCTCGGAGAAGATATCGTAGGCGATATGTAATCTAGAACAGGAATAAAACAAGATTTTTTCTCTGGGCCACAGCCATGTATCCCAACAGCATAAAAAGGTTTTAAAAAAACGAAACCAAAACAAACACACACAAAACAACCTAAACCCCCAAGCCCCCCAAATCAACGGTAACAACAAAAAAAATCCCTGACAAAGCCCCTGGAAAATCAGACGTAAAAGACAGAGAAATTTGTCCAAGCTACAAATATAAGAGGAATTCTTAACATCTTTCCTTTATTCCTAAAGTAGTTTTAAAAAGCAATCAACTACATCCTAAATAAAAAATTTAATTCTTCTTTCCCCTAGAAACACATATAACCTTCTACAAACTTCACCATTACATTCAATGTCTGGAACTACTTGCAACTGAAATACGATTTCACATAAACATTGCTGGATTTTTTTCCCCAAAATGTATATTAGCCCATTCATTTTTATTTCAAATAAAAATACCCCATTCTTTGGCAACCAGGATCATCACTGGGAATTTTCCTTTGTAATAAATTTAAGTTTTCTTCATAGACCCAAAGAACAGATTTTATAAACTTTGTCTTTGAAAACCCTCAGATTCATGGATATATTCACACTCTTCCAAATCCCTGGTTCCAAAGGACTGGACTATGATTACATTACCCAAGCAGAATACTCTATCAAATGTTCAGTGTTTATCTAGTTCCTAGGAAAAAAAGTATTTTCTTACAGTTGTTCCATTAGAAATATCTAACACAGGCACTAATTTTAGAATAACACACAGCAGATACAGAAAAGAATTACGATTCTTGACTAATTTGATTATTTCTTAGAAAAGTTCAAGAGACATACTTGGTAGAACAATCTTACCTGTTTAAAATTACAGTAGTTATCTTTTACAAAGGAATTTTATAAGAGTTTCCAGTTAACAAGTGTTTTCTTTCAATTTTAAATCAGATACAAAAAACATTTAGTAAGACTTCAGATTTTTAATGACCAGGGACAATTTAAATGCACTAATATTTTGAATAGTTTGATTTCTGTGTACATTGACAGAATCAAGTACACTACACTACTGAAATTCTAGCCTTTTGTCCTCTCACCAGTAGCAGTTGCACACAGTTCTCGTCACAGTTTGCTCCATATATTCCTGTTATTGTGCACGGATACATATTGTACATAAACTCGTCAGTAAAGTAGCTGCCTCCTGTCAGTAACAGCAGTAGCTATCAGTGGTTTGTTTGTGCTACAGAACTAGGTTGGGAAACTATTGCCTTCCTATTTCCCTTAAGTACAGGCATTGCTTCTCAGATGTAACTCTACATTCAAGTCTGCTGTGCATGGCTCCCTCCTAATTTCAAGTGGCTGGATATGCTGGAATAGAAGTCTCCTCTCCTCCTCTGTGCATCAATGTTCAAGAACAGGTTATCCAGACGTTCAAAGACAGGCTGGCTACTTCCAAATAACAGCAACTTTCAGAAAAAAATCAGGAGCCTAAAGCTCATCTCTTCTTTTGAAAAATATTTATTTGCTGAGGCTTTATGGGCTAGATGGTCTTTTTCTTCAACTGCATAATGTTTGTAAGATTAAGATGTTTGTAACAACTTGTTTTCTTACATAGCAGAAGTCTTTGTAGCAACACTAACAACTACAAACAACATGACTCAGTTTGATGTTCTTTTTCTCTATTCAATTAAAAAATATTACTGGCTGAGGCAGTATAAGGTAGGCCAAAATAATTTAACTACTTAAAGTAAGTTGCTAGAACTCAGTAATATTCCAATACCTCCAAAAGCCTGCAGCATTTTAACGGGTATAAAAAAACCCAAACAAAACACACCCCAAAAAACCCACCAGCAAAAAACCAATAAACCTCATTACAAACAAAAAAATTCCCCACAAAACCCCCAGGTAAATTGTCAACTAAGCAATAAGAAAAATGAAAGAAACAAACTTTGTGATCCAGTTATAGAAATAGGAAAAAAACGGATCTAGCATTTTTCCTCAACATCATCACAAATTTCTGTCATGAAGCTGGCACAATGTAGTAACTTCTGGACAAATCATTGTCAGCTTTTTATTTGTTTTTCTTTCAAAGTTTTTTAGGATTTCTGTTTATCATGAGCAGTCAGCTTGGTGAGACCGCATGCACTCAGATCGTAAGTATCATTAAAGCATTGACATAGTCAGCTTCGTAACTGTTTGCACAGAAAAGCAAAGAGTTCAGCTTCATTTTTATCAGTTTTTGAAGACTTCTAATTGAAAGTGAGTCTGACAGAACAAGACAATACAGTAATTTTTACATTAAAAACCAGGATATCAGACTTTATAATACATAAACACTGTCTTTCTCTGAATTCAGAAGCTGTAACAAGTACTGAAAAGAACCTGATGATGTAGGATATGCAACAACTTTCGCAGTGCTTCATGGCTCCATGGTTTTCACTCCAGAGAAAAAGAGTTATTCCTACTTCTGTAGATCTAAAAGATTCTGTGGTAGCGTAACAGGAGAGAATCATGACCAGACAGCTAAATTATTAGAAACATTCTGTATTTATGTTTCAGAGAAAACCATGAAAAATATTCAAATTAGCAGAAAGTCATTAAAAGGTCAAATTCCTTAGGATTACTGACAAGGATGTGTGCATGTATCTGCCTCAACTGTAGCCTTTAAGTAAATGGAGAGAGCTATCTTCCCAAGCTTACCAAGCGTTTGCTGTACAGTAGTGCTGTGCTGCTCCCACTGGAAACTGCCCATTTGGAAAAATTCATGACATGTTCCAGTTGCTTAGAGAGACTTGCCACTTCCTGTTGCTGCTGCAGAAGTTTCATCCGATGCTCTTTTGCCAGAGTCTGCAAGTGGAAATGCAGTTCCAGTCAAAGGGTTCAATTAAGTTAACAGGCATTAGCTTTCAAATTTGTAATTCACAACGATCAAATGGTTTCACTTTGCTCTTCTAAAAAGCACCTCTGCCCCCTGACTGCAGCTATCAAACAGAGAAGCTACTATGCATTTCTTCAAGATAACAGGACTTTCTGTGTAGATTCACATTTTCTCTTATGACATATTTTCATATTTATGTGTGCCTCTCTATACACACATACTTACTTTTTAAAACACAATTGAAGGTAATGTTTTTCCAGATATCCATTCTAGACAATTCTCTCCTTTTATTTGCTATTGGATTGCTAAATCTATGGAAATTTCTGTTGGAAAATTTTTTTCACACGTAACAGAATTATGTCTTGCAAAAGCACAGAGAAAGAAAGTGGGCTCAGAGATAGCCCTGATTCACAAAGGAGAGAACACAGATAATAATTACAAACAAAGTAATAATGACCCCCCCCACCCCCAACCTCACTCTCCTCCTTTCCCCCAAAATAACCCACACTTGCTCATTTGGCTTGTGTAGGCCACCTCTCCACTTTGGAATTGCAATAGGACATGCACAGATGGCTAATGCTAGAAATAGATTTTATTTTAATGTGAATCTACACCAAAAATATTGTCTGACATTTTTTTCTTATGATAGAAATGAAATTACCTCCAACTGATGCAGCAGAGCTTTTCCCTTTTTGTTTATTTCTACCATCAGTGTAAATATGGCAACTTTAATATCCTGTTCCACCTGCTTTTGATTCTGATTCACTTCAAGAATTCTGTAAGTAGACAGTATAAAAAAAATGTTCTTTAGGTCACAAATTCACCCTTCAAAGAGTATTAAACACGTCCCTCCCCGCTCTGCTGCTGAGACTACAATACCTCTTGATCATATGCACCAAATAACACATATACCAACAGATACTTACAGTCAGAAAAAATTACTGGGAGAAATAGAAAGAGCAAGTACACATAACCTATGACAAAATTAATTAACTGGTGGCAAATTCAAATGCCAAAAGTCTGTAAAATTACTGACATCTGCCACTGACAAAAATTAAATGCTCATTGTAATTGAAATTCTTGATTTTCAATTGCCTGGCACGTTTCTGGAACTGTCCATGGCAATCAGAACTGTTTAAGTCTGATTTCCATTTAAGGTAGAATGGCATCCCAGGAACAAAACCAATACATATTCTCATTAGGCTGTTTCAACAATAGCGTTTAAACTCATAACAGCAAAGTAGTATCTTATATTGTGAAAAACACTACTGCTAAGGAGCAAGGGAGAATAACCACATAGATGAAGCAAAAGAAGATGAGGGTGTCTGTTGCTTTTTTCCATCTCCACCACCCTCAAAGACAGGCAAAGAGAGAAGAGTTCAAATTGCATTTTGTATTGAATTGTCCTGGGTGTTGCTATTGAACTCTGCTGAAGGAGCAGTTACATTTCCCTACTGCAGCACACATTTTATAGATTTATTTTTTTCTAGATTTGTAGTACCGAGTGAATGAAGCCCCAAGCATGAAAGTATTACATAAATCTTCAAATATGTGTCACAAGCATTATGAAAAGTTGAGTCATAACCTTTCACTTTCTGAGACGGATCTACCATAAGAAAATAAGTGTGACGATGGTGCAGAATAATTTATAAGACCGCCTTCTATAGTCTTTATTGCATAAGTTGTTTTGTTGCACCTGAGCTATTGCTGCCCATTAAGTTGACAGGCTGAGCGGAAGAGTTACCTAACACAATCTAGCACACTAAGCAGGCAACAGTGACTACAGCAAACTCACGATTTTAGAGTTTGTCTTTCTGGAAGGATAAAAGGAGAGAGGTACAAAATGCACTAATCTAAACATTTCAAGAAATTATAGCATATATAAAATGCTCTGTGCCAGTTTTAACTTCAAAATGCGATACCTACCTGTTTTGGATCTGCTTCCCTGTATATTTTATGTATTTAGTCTTCTCCATCAATTTGGTGATTAGTGTCTCAATGATGACTTTCTGGTTTTGAAAAGCTTCTTCTATAAACTGATACCTGTAGTAAATAAAGTGAGTATTTACACATGCAAACAGTGTGACATACTTGCTAAAAAGCAGAGTGACTCACAAAAGATACGTTTAATTGAAGAAAGATGCTCCTCAAGTTCAGAATTTAACTGTCTTCATGGAAGTATATATCGGCAAATGCTGATATATTCTACTTATAGTATATTTGAATTTATAGTATATTTCCTGTATATTTTTTTTTATTTTGAGAATTATGACCTTCAGAAATATGAAGAGATACTGCATGACCATAGTATGACTGTTAATGTTGTGCAGTAGCCATCACTTTGTAAGTGAAAGTGCATTCAAGCTTTTACTTCATGCAAGATAAGGATGTACAAACAGAAGAAAGAAGAGAGATTGCTGAGTCACTAGAAGTCAGCAACATTTTAAATCAAGGAACTGAAATAATCAACAACTTGACGAAAAAAAAGAAGTGGCACATTCTGAAAGGGCTACAAATCCTAAGAAAAGGAGAACTGAAGAGGAAGACTGCAACTCTGCAAGAGCAAGATTTAGCCTATTCCAAGGAGCAACAATGGCCAACACCTACAGGTGTTCACCTGGCTAGGTAAGCAAGTTCTTTGGGTAGCTGCATCAGGTATAGCGAGTATATTAGGATTTAACCTACGAGTACATCTGTACCAGACCATTACTGCACGTTTGGCAAGTCGTGTACTCAGAAGTTGTACATAAACCTGCTTTTCAGTTTCTGTGGCCAATAACATATCACCAAAGAACAGTACCCTAAAGATATATAGACAAACTTTAGGTTTACTCTTCTTTGTAAAGGGTTCTTCACTAAAAAAATGCCCATTCAGTTTGTTTTGAAATTGTTTGATAATGTTCTGTTATATAATCATCTTGTTGAAGGGCAAATGGAGAAATTACACATAACCGTACAGTTACATAACACAGCCCCTGTGCTTTTTGAGGACTCTCTGAAGAGCTGCATAACAACAAACTCTACTCAAGTAAACTGACAGTAAAGGAAGGTCTCGTGCTTAAGACACCAGATTAAAAAAAACTGTAAGAATTAAGGTTTATTCTAAACTATCACACACTCACCAGCCACACTCTCTTGGATACAATCTCTGTTTATTTGTGGGCTTCATTTCTAAGCATAACATTTTATTTTGCACTTTTTTCACCTGACCGTATTCCATACAGCTAGAGCTACAATCAACTTCAAGCTTCTTCCTATAAGCCAGTAGTGTAAAACATATACTTTGTTTAGATACCTGTGTTCTTTGTGCTCTAGTAACTGACAGTCTCGGCAGGTCAACTTGTCACAGGTTTCACAATACAACTTCAACTGCTCCTTTTTGTGGTAAGGGCAAAACACAGGTCGCTGACTGGTCACACCAACCGCCTCTGTTGAACAAAGCAAGAAGATGTCAGTCCCATCCCTTGAAATAAAGATTTGCCTTCTCCCATTTTTCCTTACCATAATCCTCACCTAGGTGCTGCAAATGTGTATCAGGTCACCTAACCAAGAATGTAACAGCTGCAAGCTCAAGTTGCAATGTCTCACTCTTGAACAAGCATGGTGTTAATAACCTCTCTCATGCAAAATGTCTGTCAAGACACAGGCATTCCAAACTGTAAAACATACACAGTATACTAACATCCCCTCAGGATCGCATTCTAAATGGGTGAGACATCTCTCTTCAGTTTCTCATGAGTAAACATCAAAAAGCACAGGAAACACCACCAGATGATAGAAACGAATCTGTTCTTTTACCAATCTAACTGACAGAGCCTGTATTTTTACGCGTTAGGTGGGACACAGTTCATGAGAATTACATGTCCTGTAATGAAAATCGGCTTTGCACTGCAGCTCATCCTTCACTGCAGATCAATAAGGTCTCTTTTCTATACCCATTCATTTACTTATTTTCATGAAACCTGGAAGAAGCTATTTTCAAATCTGCATCTTCAGGCAAATTTCTCTGAAACTGACCAGCAGACTTGGAGGAGGAGGCTCGAATGCAAAGAGAGCATTCCTACCACCAAGGCATGTCCAGCACAACAGTCAAACACTTTTACCTACAACTTTTGTCCTCTCCTGAAACTACACTCAGTACTGACTTTTGATTAACGACATCTGAAAGTGGGATACCAAATATAGTGTATCTGTCCAAACTATCATACTGGAATCTATCCTTTAAGTATGTCGAACCCCATACAGTTGACCGTGGCACATTGATCCAGTCTATCCAGATCCCTCTGAAGAACCTTCCTTCCCTCAAGCAGATCAACACCCCTAAACAACTTAGTGTCATCTGCAGAACTGCTGAGGAAGCACTCGATCCCATCATCCAGATCATTGGTAAAGATATTAAACAGAACTGGCTCCAACACTGAGCCCTGGGAACACCACTTGTGACCAGCTGCCACCTGAATTTAACTCCATTCACCACAACTCTCTGGGTCCCGACATCCAGTTAATTTTTTACCTAGCCAAGACTAAGCCTGTCCAAGTCAAGAGCAGCCATTTTTTTCCAGGAGAATGCTGTTGGAAATTGTGTCAAAGGCTTTGCTAAAGTCTAAGTAGACAATACACACAGGCTTTCCCTCATCCATTAAGCAGGTCACCTTGTCATAAAAGATCAGGTTAGTCAGGCAGGACCTGTCTTTCTTAAACCCATACTGACTGGGCCTGATCACCTGGTTATACTGTAAGTGTCATGTGATGCCACTCAAGCTGACCTGCTCCATAACCTTTCCTGAGCACTGAAGTCAGGCTGACAGGCCTGTAGTTCCCCAGATCCTCCTTCTGGCCCTTCTTCTAGATTGGATCAAATGGTTGCAGCATTCAGCAATAGAATTGGAATAAATGACTGGGAGGCAGGGAACTATTCAATCATACCCATTACGAACCAGAAAAATAACATGGTTCCTCTAATTCATATGCACCAAATGGTTATATAATAATGGATCTATTCTTTTACATTTGCTAGGATTAAGCAATACGATTATTGAAATTTAGCACTTTAACAAGGAACGTGTTTTAGGAACAGTTTTCCAATGCAGACACTCATTACTCATTTTTTTGTGAAATTATAAATCAAGTGTTCTACCTGGAGATACTTCTTCTTTCTGTCTTACTGTATGATCCTTTGTGAATTTAACCCTCTGGTGAGCTCTGATGCAGGTCTTGCACAACCATTCTACACATTCCACACAAAACCCATGCGCTTCTGCATTGTCTTCACAGCTTGTACAGACCTAATGTGAGGAAGCAGAGGTAGATGCTAAAATAAAAATATGGAATATACATACAAGCTATTGGTCATATACAATCAGTGCGCTTCTAACAGTTTTCTGAAAACTGTGAAATGAGAACGGAAAACTGCCTGAGGTACAGGAACACTATAAATATCTGCTTAAAAGTAATTGAATGTGACTTTCAATAAAAGAACTCATTTTGTCAGTGTTACTCTTAAAGCCTTACCTGACATGCTAATAGTCAAACCATTACTTTCTGCCTGACACTGCACATTTAGAAGCCATATAATGTTTATTATCTACAATACGCTCTTTTGAAGTATTTACTAAAGACAGAACTCAATCAGCACTGCTCTGATTTTAGAAGCATCCCTCAGTTCCCACAGAAGATTTAATCTTAACTTTCTGTTCATCTGCTTAGAGTTTCAGAAAGTATACACAGTAATGAACAACAGGGCTCGTCTCAAGAATCTCTTCATCACCATTTAAAGACACCATTCCAGTTAAGCTTATCAGTAAAGCTGCCCTAGAACAGATTTCCCAACAATGCATGAATTTTCAAACTGTGGCCTGACGCTCCTTGGAATACACCCAAGAGATCCAAAAAATAATAATCATTAGGGAAAACAAACCTAATAGCAGACCAAGACTTCTCCGCACAGAGTCAATACATACACAAGAAAAAGTTCCTACAGACTGATAATTTGAACAACACGTTAGAAACTATGAATAACAGACATCACCACTTCACATGTTTATAACATTCTTTCATTTTTAACTCCTCCTGTGCAATACCTCTGTAGTCATACCTTCAAGAATGTTTTTGTAGTAAAAATAATGACCATGTTTCTGCAGATGCTTGTTTAGGTAACTACCATCCAATTTCTATGAACATTTAGCACTGCTACAAACAAAAGCCTCAAGACATATGAAGACTGCTATATCCTACAGATCCCACAGATAGCGTTCTGCTAGTATGAGCAACAAGGAGAAAATTTTAGACTTGAGTTTTCAGTTTAATTTAAAAAAAAATCCAGCTTCTGCACCCGCACAAAATAAATACAGATTAAGTTAAAGAGGAAGAAAATACATAGAAATATTTCTTATTTTTAATAAGGAAGACCCAAGGAACTACATGCCAGTCAGTCTCACCTCTGTGCCTGGTGAGACCACGGATCAGATCCTCCTGGAAAATATGCTAAGGCACATAAAGGATAAGCAGGTGACAGCCAACCTGGCTTCCCCAAGGGCAAATGGTGCCTAACAAATCTGATAGCCTTCTACGGCATTGTGTTATAGCATCAGTGGATAAAGGAAGAGCAACAGATATCATCTACCTGGACTTGTGTGAAGTATTTGAAACTGTCCCGCACAATATCCTTGCTTCTAAATTGCAGACATGGATTTGATGGGTGGACCACTTGGTGGATAAGAAATTGGCTGGATAGTCACACTTGAAATTGAGTTGCAGTCAACGAATGTCCAAATGGAGAGCAGCGACGAGTGGCGTTCTTCAGGGGTTGGTATTGGGACTGGTATTGTTTAACATCTTTGTTGGTGACACAGACAGTGGGATCTCAGGAACACGAGTCAGAGTGGTGTGGTTGACAAATATGAGGGACCGGATGCCATCCAAAGGGATCTTGACAGGCTTGAGAGGTGGACCCAAGCAAACATCATGAAGGACAACCAGAACAAGCGCAAGGTTCTCCACCTGGGTCAGGGCAACCTCCAGTATCAATACATACTCAGGGATGAAGGGATTGAGAGCAGCCCTGCCAAGTAGGACTTGGGGGCATTGCTGCCTGAAAAGCTGGACATGAGCAAGTAATGCATGCTTGCAACTCAGAAAGCCAACAGCATCCTGGACTGCATTGAAAGAAGTGTGACCTGCAGGTCAAGAGAAGTGATTCTGTGTCTCTACTCTGCTCTGGTGAGCCCCCACCTGGAGCACTGTTTTCAGTTTCAGAGCCCTCAGCACAGGAAAAACATGAACCTGTTGGTCAGAGGGCTGGAGAGCTTCTCCTATGAAGACAGCATGAGAGAGCTGGGATTGTTCAGCCCAGAGAAGAGAAAGCTATGGGGAGATAGTATTGCTTCCTTTCAATACCTAAAGAGGAACTACAGGAAAGCTGAAGAGCGACTTTTTAGAAGGGCAAGAAGTGATAGGACAAGTGGTAATGGCTTTAAAAGGCATTTAAAAGGCAGAATTTCATTAGATATTAGGAAGAAATTCTACACTATGAGGGTGTGAGGTACAGGAACAGGTTGCTCAGAGAAGTTTAAGCGTTCCAAGGCCGGGCTGGACGGCACTTTGAACAATCTGATCCAGTGGAAGTGTCCCTGCCCATGGCAGGGAGGCTGGAACTAGATGACCTTTGAGGACCCTTCTAACCCAAACCATTCTATGATTCTATAATGTATTTGTAGCACTATGTTCCAAGCTTCCCCTTCAAGAAAAAGACAAAAATTTCACAAAACTTGCCTTAGGCCACAAAACAAGTTACGGACAGAACTGCAATTTGAACACAGCAGTTCCAGATTCCCAATGCTGTCCTTATTCTTCTGGATCATGTTGTCTCTCAAAGCAAATTTCTTCTGAGAAATGAAGTTACAACACATGGGTTGTTGACCCCTCTTGTTGTCACTTCAGCCTGAAGCAGTTCCTTTTCATTAAAGATGACCTGCAAAGAAGAAAACAATGGGCTTGTGCCCCTTTCTCTGTTTCTTTACAAAAAGGAGGCCTGAAAGTTTTATTTTTAAAAATCTTCTTAAAACTTTTTAATCTTCATCTTGGTGGGTTTTTTTTCTTCCCCTCTTCTCTAAATAATAAATATTCTAGTCCTAGTCCTATCCAGACTAGTTGACTGGAGAGAAGTCTGGACATTATAGGAAAAGTCAATAAAATGGAAGTAAAGCAATTAAAGGAAGTGAATTATAATTAGGAAACTGAAAATTTTTATTTGTTCTTCAGTCTTAATTTCAACAACATTCGGCAAAAAAAGTATATTCTTAAGAAATTGGCACAGGGCCTTGAATAAAATCTGGAACAAGAAAGTAGTACTGAGGCATTACTTCAATGTCACATTTTCTCTAGCAGGAATTCTGATGAAAGAAATTCTCTCCTTTCTCTTTAGCCTTCTCAGATGTGTCAATGCAACCTTCTGCTAGACTGCTGTGTAAAACTGGATTGATTACAACATTGTAACCTAAAGATCAGTTACATCAGCACTGCTGACCGGGCAGTGAACTACTGTAGGACAGGAAAGAAGTTCAAAAAAATACAGAGAGGTACGATCGTGCTGTGCCCCCAAATACCCAGAGGCAGCTTTGCAAGTTAAAGTGAAGAAAAAGACCCTAATATCTCTTTTCCTAGTGTAAAAACAAACAAAGAAAACAAAATAAGCAAAGCAAAAAAAAGAAAAAAAAGTCTTTCAGGCATTCTTTAAGTCAAAATAAAAGCAGGAACTCAATAACTCAACTAGAAAAAAAACCACAAAAAACACAAATCATCAGGCAAAAAACCCCACAACAGTTTTTCCAGGTCACCTTTAGCAAACCTATGCAGACAAACCTGCTATATGCCCGGGCATTTAAATAAGTTCAATGGATTTCTGAAGTTATTAATTACTTCTAGATTTTAATAGCTTTGTCTATTTTCATTTTTCAATATGTTTTAGGGTTTTTTTTCAAATGGTTTGACCTGCTATAGCTGGAATGAGATGAAGATTGTGATTCAATCACCAATAATCGGGTGCTGCCAAATGAACTGAAACTCCTCCTTTGTAGTCCCAAAAATATATATTTCAACTTCATACTCATCAAAGCCATCAAGTGAAAGACAGACAGATTTTTATAAAATTTTTCATAGACATCATAACTCATGCTGTCAATATAGCTATGCCTTCTAGGTAGAAACTAGATTTGCTTCTACCTACTTCTTATTTGAAATATGCGTTTTCAGACACACCTTTGATTTTGCTAGAAGTCTTAGTTATTAGAATATGCCATACAGCCAAAGTACATTGAAGTACAATTACTGCAAATATTTGTTCAACTCTTACAAAACCTAAAACTTCACTCTTATTTTTGTGACTCATACAAGCAGTGCTTCAATAATTTCAAAGAAAACTCTCCCTAGTTAACATGTAAGCCTTTATTCTGGTTAGATAGATATTGAATTTCAATTGAGTTTTCCTTGTAATTATATTTAATTCAGTTACTAGCTTTAGTATTTATAACCCCAGGAAGTCTTCATTCAGCAATCATTCAAATTCAATGAAAGCTGAAATTACTCAGCATGTTGCAGGTAAGTACTATTTTTTTCTGTTGTAAAAGCTTGTCTATTTACTTAAAACTACATTTATATGCAAGAGCTGTCTTTTCGCTACTGTAGTAACTAAACACTCTTCCAATTAAATATACTTTGAGTATTGAAGAGATTCAATAAACAATCAAAGGTTTCCGAGTTTCAAAGTAAGAGAGCAAAGTAATACAGAGCAATATTCAGTGAACTAATGTTCCGAACTTCACCACTGTAAACCAGAAGCAATGGTTTCCCCTTTAAAAGCCAAAAATTATCAATGCTAATAGTTACATAAGTATCTGTTGGTACATACAATATCACCGTAGAAAGCATTTGTCTTCCAGAACATTCTCACCTACATGTAACTCTAAATCTGAATGATGTACTGATATCTCAAAATGCACAAACTCTGATCAACATATCCTCTTTTCCTCAACAACTCATCAACATCTGCCTCTCTTTGAAGCATATAACCATGTTGTGACTCTTCTTGACCCTACTACTCACTGCGCTAAATATAGTGGTATTCAAAGATGTTTTGTCCATGGCTACAGCTTTGATAAGCTATTTAGCAAACGAGTTCTTCTTTGGAATAATACACGGTGGCTCAATATGCTGCAGAAACACTAATGTTATAACTATGATCTTCTCTTCTGGATCAGTATCACACTTCTCATTTTCACTTTCATAGCTTTGCACAAGCACTAAAAAAATTTCCTCTGTTAAGTTGCTAAACTTCCCTAACTTGTTTACCCAAGAATTATTCAAATTTAGTATTAGCTTCAGTAACATCTCTTGGGTTAGAATCTCCTTTCCACTTATTCTTATGAATCGAGTATAATTCATTTTTATTTTCAAACTTCTCTTCAGCATCCAATAATTTTGCTAAGTCTTTCAATAAATTTCTTACAGAAGAGCCCCAAAAGAACCTCTCACTGTGTCGTGATGTTCAAACTGGACTCCTTTGCTTTCTAGACTAACCTTTAGAGAGGCAGTCCAGGTGCAGCTGGATCCATGCTTAGCCTCTGATTGTAACGAAGCATTCAGGCCCAAGGTTCTGTAACAGAGTTTGTTTATTACAGCTCGTGCTGTGTGCCTCCAAAGGAACACACTCCACACAATGAAATCCCTGGGCAATTATACCCTTAAAAACTAAAATTAACCCCCAACACACACACTCTTCATACATGATGTGGATGCCAGCTGGTCAAAGGCATTTCAGGGGATGGGGTCTCCCTGCTTCTTTGGCTAAAACCAAATTTCACTTAATATTAAGCTATCCATGCACGCTAAGCTATAACGAAATTACAATTTAACTAAACTCTAAGCCATTAATTTTAACATTTCATAACCAAACTTATTTTAATCCCTGTTAATATCATAATGCACCAAAAATCATAAAGAATCTGCTCTTTCTAAGTATTTATGTTCTAGTTGCCCACAACCTATAAAGTATACTTTCAGAAAAAACACAACTGCATTTCCTGTTAGTCTCTTTTCTTCTGGAAAGCTTCCTATGCTACTACACAGCACAAAATCCTTAATTTTCTCTTTAATGCTAACCAGGAAAGCCCTTGTGGAACGTATACTAGGTAGTTTTACACTTAACTTCTTTTGCTCCTTAAGTTTTCAGTAGTAATTGTGAGAAAGCACACCCACGTTTAAGGGTACTGACCTCCTACAATCAGGCTCAGATAAGGTTTTAGACAGATAGATGGATGACATTTTAACGAGTTCCAGTTATTTTCCTCACCCCAGAATGCCAGGACCTGTGATATGCCATTCACTCCTGCAGTTTTAATTAAATATACTCCAAGTATTTCAGCATTATTACCATTTTAAACCTGAAACAACTGAACTTGAATTTGAAAGGCCTTTTTTTGCACTCTCTTGAATTGAAATGAACCAGTCCTTCCTGACAACACACATGTATGGGGATAGTCATACATATGGACCAGTGGTTCTAAGCCACAATGTCACTTACATGGAATTCATGTGTTGCGTCTAATTCTAATTTCTTAAACATCCTACCAAAGCTGCCAAAGTATCAAAGCCAAACTAACCATCGGAGTAGAAAATTTCTATAAAATATCCAAAGTTTTTGACAGAATTTGAATGATCTCTGGTCCAATATTTCCTACTATTTTGAGTCTCTTTACCACTTCAATTCATCTAATTTGTTGCCTACCTTGCTACTGGCAATTTTTCTTTCTTTTCTCTTTTCTCCTTCAAAGGCAAAACAAAGTAGACTGATTGAAAGCATGCATCATCCTTAAACCTCATAATATTCCCCCTTGAACAAGACACAGATCTGTTCTAACTACTATTGAGTTAACTTGGCTGTTCCACGACAGATAGCTTTATAGAATGGTGTAGCTTTTTTTTTATGGCTCCAATGTCAAAGCACAAAGAATTATCCAAAAACTACATTATCATACCAAAATAAATCTGTTCAAAGGAAACAGAACGGTATATCATTTATTACCTAGAGGTAAGGTACATGTTTACTTATCAGGTATTCTGCTAGAAACCTAGATCCATTTTCAAAAAATGTCAGCAGAAAAGCATATGAATGTACCACTCTGCTCTTTTAGCAAAGTCTGCTGGTTTGCCTTCAACTGCTGCAGAAAGTATGCTGAGTTCAGCCAGGGAACTTTGCGGAAGAACAGACATGCTTTCTGAACTGCAAGTCTGCTGGTTTTGTTAGGAAAAGGAAGAAACAAATATGGGATGGAAGAGTAAGACAGATACTGGAGAACGGAACTTAAGGAAACACAAATGCTTTGAAGAACCTCCCTGAAATCTGCTCACATCACTCAACAACACATGATTCCAAAGCAGCTGCAGAAATATGTGGAATTTCTCTGCATCTCTCTCCAGAAGATCAAGATCAGAAGGTAAACAGAAAAGACATCTTCCTCAATTCCAAGGAAGTGCCTGAATTATCCTGACATCACTGAGTTTGGTGGATAATCCAACTTTTCACACATTACAGTCCACTGAAGTAAACCAGAGTTTACATGATTATGACCAATCTCAAGAATATAAAGAACTCTTTCTTGAATTTTCAGCTCCTTATCCAAGTCTCAAAGGCCTCAATTCCTAATGTTAAAATGCCATGTCACATTGACAAAGTAACATTTTTGTACTGTTATTATGAAGAATGCAGCAACATACAAAGAAGCTGAATTATTTGCAGTAAGTTTAATAAAAGAGTTTGAGTTAAGAGGTATTTAAGATATTCCCTTACTAGCTGAAAATGAAGACAAGCGATACTTCGATACCAGAGACTGCTAAATTTGGTCCTGTGTGATTATTCATTTGATACTGCTTCCACAACAGTATTTTACTCCTGAAAAAACATCATGAGGGAAAAAAAAACCCCAAGGAGTATTACTATTCTTCCAGTTAAGCAGGTTTTGGTTTTATGAGATGGCTATTTGTTGACTGTAGAAGAAAGAAGAGGCAGCCTACATAAGAAAAACAAACAAGAAACACCCACAACATAACATCTTCCCCAATTAGAAGTTTAAGCCTCTTGCTTGGTGATTGCATGGCAGCTATTTAGTGCCACTTTCTGTCAGTGTTACGATAAGGGAAATAAAATTGATTTTACTAGAGGATTCCATTTGACACTGAGATCTCTTGATGTGGTGTTGTTTGGGTCTCTGCTCCAAAAAGAGCTTCAAGTACCCTGTCCAAAGTCTAGAAATTTTCCTTCTAATGCCTATGTCTTACTTTTATCTTTTGCTATCACAATATACTTTTATATCAAGAACTAAAAATAGCTTAGAATAAAATAACCAACTTCTTCACATGCATTTTAATTGATTTCAACTGATTTGCTAAAGTACCCCATGTGATGACTAAGTACTTACAATCTTTTTCTGCATATGAACAGAAGCAAGGCCACACAGCAAGAAGCCAAGGATATGCATACACATTCAAAATGTGTTAAATTGATTACAAGTTAATGTACTTACCTGATTTGATTTCTCTACTGTGCTACTGGGAACCTCTGTGGTATCCTTCACAAAGAAGTTATCTATGATGTGTCTCTCTGCACATTCCTGACCACAAATTGGACAGCGGATAACACCAACTGGGGGGGGAAAGAAATATATCTGATTATGCCTGAACAACTTAAGATATATCACACAACCTAAAAGACAGTCTGTAAGGATAAATACTTTGAAAGGATGCTTTAGTACTTTGCTGTCAATAAAGTGTGAGTAAAAAGACGCTAACTCTCTGAAGTAACCTTTACTTGTAATTCTCTGATGACATAGTCTTTCAGTCAAGGTCAAACACCATTTTGTTTCAATCCCATAAAGAATTTGCCTTAATCTTATAGAAAAATAATTCCTCTGGTGTAAAGGGAATGCGTTCCCACTGAAAATTTGTTGTTATAGAATGAAATAAAGTAAACATTTATTAGCGTGGACTACTAATTAGTGACATTGAAAGGTACTACATATACACATACACACGCCAGCAGCATGATATGTCTGACTTCCAACTATGTTATATGAGAATCTGAAATGTAATAAATTCAAAATGAATGAAGCAAGTTGTATCGAGATTTCCTTCACTGTCAGCAAGGGAAAGCAAACAAGAAAAAAACAGGAATAAACCAGCAAGGTCCTCTCCCTCTCCTCCTCTTCAAAACATAATAGGGAACAATTCAAAGACAACAACATACATAGGCTCCTAGTTGAAGAAAAAGCTGAGAACCAATTAACTCAAAGGGTTAAACAACTAATAGTTTTCTCAATAGAATAAAAAGGACAAAGTGCAAAACTCTGAGCTCAACAGTGAGTAGACTAGACTGAAATAGAAACCATCTATGTAAACATTTTAAAGTAGACAACTTTCCTAGGTGAAGAAAACAGAACGTCTTATTACCATTGAGGCTTGTCTATTATACAAGCAAAATCTCCAAAATGCTAGGCATTAACATCTTGCTTTAAAAAGTCATCACAGTCATTACCACCAAAAAAAAGAAAAGAATGGAAACAAAGTTAGGTTGAAATAATCACTTAGGATATGTAAATCATCACAAAAAGCCTACAGTAGAATAGTCACACGAGGCCACACTGAAACAGATTCCAGACCTATAGTTGCAATTTGAGAGAAGATTTTAGGGCCTTAAAGAAGATCAGAGGAACCATTTAACCCAATAACCAGTATAAGCAGTACTTAATCCAGCACTTGCATATTTAAGTAAACCAGCATGGGCGTATTTCTATTCCTGTTTCACTTTTACAATAAAATGTAGAAGTATAGAAGCTATTAAAAATTTCACTTTCTGCAGAAGAACTGAATTCCTTACTGTAAGTGCTTCATACAAGACTTTGGTTACTTTTTCATAATGGTCTTCCGCTATACACGGCAGATTTAACTGGACAACCAACTGCAAAGCAGTTCTCTAAGAAAAGTCAGAATTTTTACTAAATTAGCTCTTCATTCTGGAAATTCAGCCAGCACTTTTCCTGGGTGCAAGATATTTCACTTTTATCTGACAGACTAAGATCATAGAATGGTTTGGGTTGAAAGGACCTTAAAGATAACCCAGTTCTAACCCCTCAACCATGGGCAGGGACATCTTCCACTAGACCAGGTTGGTCAAAATCCCATCCAACCTGGCCCTGAACAGTTGCAGGAATGGGGCATCCACAACTTCTCTGGGCAACCTCTTCAACACCTTCATGATGTAGAATTTCTTCCTTATAATCAAAATCTGCCTCCTTTCAGTTTGAAGCCATTCACCTCTGGCCTATTAGTACATCCTCTTCTAAAAAGTCCCTCTTCAGCTCTTGTAGGCCCTCTTTAGATATTGAAAGGCTGCAATACAGTCTCCCCGGAGCCTTCTCTTCTCCAGGCTGAACAACCCCAACACTGTCCACCTGTCTCCACAGGAGAGGCTCTCCAGCCCTCTAACTATCTCTGTGACCCTCCTTTGGAACCACTCCAACAGGCTCATGTCTTTCCTGTGCTGAGAACTCCAGAAGTGAATGCAGTACTCTAGGTGGGGCCTCACCAGAGTAGAGTATAGGGGGAGAATCATCTCCCTCAACCTGCTGGTCACACTTCTTTCGATGCAGTCCAGGATATAGCTGATTTCTGGGCTGCAAGCGTGCATCACCACCAGCTCATGTGAAGTTTTTCAACAGCAACATCCCCAAGTCTTTCTTGGCAAGATTGCTCTCAATTCCTTCAGCCCTGAGTGTGTATTGATACTGGGGGTTGCCCTGACCCAGGTGCACTTGGCCTTGCTGAACTTCCTGAAGTTCAGACAGGCCCACTTCTCTAGACTGTCCAGATTCCAGATTCCTCCCTCCAATGCATCAACCACACCACTCAGCTTCACGTCACTGGCAAACTTGCTGAGAGTACACACAATCCCACTGTCTGTGTCACTGATGAAGATCACTACTCGTAAACAGATTTGGTCCAGTAGCATGATGCATTGGGATTACACGTCCAGATTTTATAGTAGGGATGAGAGGTAGTTACAAGGATATCCTCTGTGAAAAGACATCACAGGCTGCTACCATATCGGACAGAGTCAATTCCAGACTGCTCTAGGATGGAGCCACTGCTAGCCAATGCAGAACGCATCAGTGATGCTGGCACCATCACTATGTGTGTGTTTCAGAATGGGTAAAAAAATGTGCATAACAGCAGCTGGGATGGAGTAAGAAAAATGTGAGAGAAACAGCCCTGTAGACATACAGGTCAGTGAAGAAGAAAGGTAGGAGGTGCTCCAGGAGACAGAGCAGATATTCCACATGGTAAAATTGCCCGCCTGCAGCTCATTGAAGGCAATATTAGAGCAGATATCCACACTGCAGTAGGCTGATATGCCCCAAAGGAAGCTGCAATTTGTGGGAATCCCACACCAGAGTAGGATTGTATCAGAAGTTGCATTCCATGCGGAGGAGCCTATGGAGGAGCAGGTTTTCTGGCAGAAACTGGCCTGTGTAGGACCCACACTGGAGCAGACCGTTCCTGAAGGACTATATCCCATAGAGAGGAAACACATTTGATCAAGTCTTGAAGGACTGTATCCCATGGGAGGGATTCCATACTAGAGCAGGGGGAAAGTGGGTGGAGGATGGAGCAGCAAAGAGGAACTGTTATGAACTGACTATAACCCCCATTCCTCAGCCCTGCTTCACCGCTCACGGAGGGAAGGAAGTAGAATCAGGAACGAAGGAATGAAGTTGAAGAGGTGTGGGTTTTTTGGGTTCTTTTTATTATTTTTGTGTTTGTTTCTCACCAGCTACATCTATTTAATTGGCAATAAATTTGTCTGAATCTGGTTTGCCCATTATGGTAATAGATAAGAAATCTCCCTGTCTTTACCTGTCCGGCTGAGGGGGAGAAGAGAGAAAGCAGCAAAGCCAAGGTTAACACATCACAAATAGGTTCTAGTGTCAGATTTCAATGGTTCTGGGGGTTCTTTTGGGGGGCATGGTGTTTGTTTTTTAAAGCTAAATGTTTTAAACTAGAATTCTGCCTTAAGCTGATAAGAGAAATGAAAGAAGAGATACTGTTTTGTATGTACTTTTGCATGTTTTACATGGAGAAAACAGTGCTCTGTCATGTTCAAATCTCAGGGAAATGCAGACAATACATAATGTTATGTCAATTACAATATCTGCACCACTTTGGACGTCTAATTCAGTTTAGAACGTTGCTAACCATAGAGATCTTATGTTCCCTCCTTTCCCAAATAAAAAGAACTTAAAAGAGTACTGAATCAGTGTCATTTTCTACTAGTCTACTAGATGACACCACACACTACAGTAGTTTATGAGAAATTTTATTTAAAAGATAAAAGGAAATCTCACATGCACACTAGAGTGTACAATATCAGCATATTAATGACTTGACAGTTTTAATAGTTTATTCCTACTACCTCTAATCATATTATTTATACTTTTTATGTGCAATGATTTGACAAAGAAAATCACAGATGTTGTTTGAAATCCTTTTTGTCTCACCCAGTTCTCCAGTACAATGGCTTAACTTACATCACGGACAAGTGGCCTCTCCTAGGTCCTCTGGCAGTAACAAAACGCAACACTGGACAGTAAGGATTGCTGCTCTCCCCAACCTACTAATAGACCTGACAGACTTCTTTGGTTCAGAAAGAGTCAAGTTGGCTTAAAATCGTAACTGACGAACAGTATTAAGAGGTGGCTAAAACAAACCTAGGAGCATACATACAAGCTTTTTGCTAACAAGCCAAGTGATGCTGTACCAAGCAATTAGCTCTAACTTTTTTGTAGAACTGTGATGGTGGGATTTCTTCCCACTCTGCTAGCCACATAGACCACTCTCTGCTGCTTTGTGCAACCTTTTCTATGCACCTGGAAAATCATCTTCTCTCCCCTCTCTGGGCTGCTATCTGATCAACTAGAACACATGCTTTGTCTGGAGAAGTAGTCCTATTGTAAAGAGGCAGTCATCCAGGACACCAAGGCAGCCACTCAGCCTACCAGGAACCACTGCGATTGAGGAAAGAAACTCCCTTATCATCTGAAGAAGGGGACTGATGATTGGTCATCTCAACCAGGCACACTGGGGAAAAGAATACCCATTGTTACAATGCAGTGATCCAGAGCACGTGGGCATTTCCTCAGTGCTCTTGGGATCCTGCGTGCTTGGGAATAGGCTCCATCATTACCTGATAAAGGGATTGCCCATCAGTCATGACCGCTTGGACTCTTTCAGATTTCTTGAGATCCACCCTTGCCTGTCTTAGAATGCTAGTGCATTATATGTGAGTATTCTCATCAAATCGTAAGCAGGAAACTTTCAGGCTAGCCTCTATCTGCCATGACCCATGCTTCTCTTATGCTTAAATATTGAAATATCTTTGTATGTACATATCTCTATATCTGTGTTTGTATATACACTAGACTATGTAGTAAGTCTCACTTTTTCAAATCTTACTAATCAATGATAAATTGATTATAACATATATTGATTAACAAAATGATTAAAAACGATTCACTCAAGTTAAGTGTTAATAGGAATTTTGCAATTTTACCTTAACCATTGCTGATAAACCAAAGTTTCGTGAATTCCTATCCACGACAACCAAAAGGACAGTGATATTTTCCAAAGACATTTCTGTTCACACTTCATCACACAAGAATAACATATGCAATACAAAGGCAAGTTAATATAGCCCCAGCATTTTCTTACTATTTTCCATGTATTTATTTGCCATTAATGTTCATTGGTATGCCTTTTTTATTTAAAAACATTTAATTACATTTTAAACCGTTCCTTAAGCATACATAGAACACAGCTCCTAAATTAATTAGCTCCTCCTTTGAGTCCCTCCGCAAGACACTTTCCTAGTGCTACAAAAAAAAAAAGTTTAAGTGTTAAGGTTTACAAGTCATCACACAATGGCTTTCAAACCATGCTTAACCTCATTGCAAGTATTTCCTTGCTCTTGTTTCAAGATACCTGCTTCCTGAATTGTGCTGCAATTTACTTCAGTGCTTTCAGTCTGGGAACACTAGCTCTTATACTACAGTCTGCTGAAGAAGATTCAGCTTCTGAGTAGCAAGATACTAAAAACCATTTAGTTGCTTACCTTATATAAATTGGTAAGGAAAATAATTCATCCTCTAATGAAACTACAGGAAAAGCCTATTATGTCATCAAAATAAGAACTACATTATTACTTTAAAGGAAAACCAAAATCCACAAAATATTTTGCTGTTCATTCCTCTACTCCTCTCCAAATATATAGTTTTCTTAAAACGAATGAGGGCAAAAGAGAAGAAAAAGCTAGAAAGCTGCAGCATAGAACATTAACCCACACACTGTGGAATAACACAAAATTTCACTGATCCAAAAATTATTTCTGCAATTGATTTGCTATACCAAGGATCTATTCAAGTACATTACCAAGTCAGCCCAAACCTAGTGTTTTAAGAAAAGACAAAAACACAATATCTCTAAATAAACATTGTTAGAACAACCATGATGCAGCAGCATCAGAAATAGCATCAGATTCAGGATCATGTTTTGGCGAACACTGCTCAGGTTAAGCACATTCCTGGACCGCGACCCAGTCAACTCTAAAAAGCTTTGAGATATTTACACGTGAAATGAACAATATAGTTGGGAAGCTTCCAAGACAAGTTATTTTTTAGTGAACAAAGTAATTTTCCTTCCTGAAGATTCTCTGAAAGAAGTCTTGCTATGATAGCAAATTGCCAGAAATAAAGAGTTGACACTTGGTATTTATAATGTCATTTCCTTTCAAAATGCCTGATGTTCCACTACATTCTAGAGACACAAAGAATAACTGAGGAAAAACAGACCTAGTACTACTTAGAAGAGGAAACAAGCTGAGATCAAGCTACCATTCCTGTTCCTCCTTTGAGTGCGAAGGCATGGGGAATTAGGCAAAGGTAGCCTTATATTTTCCTGAAATTCCCTGAAGTAGCATCACCTCCCATAACGTATACCCTGCAGTTTAAAAAGGAAACACCAAAAAGGATCCAGCGGTGACTCCTAGTACATCAAAGCAGCTACAGAAGTAGCTATCCAGGGACCTTCAGCCAGTTGTTCCATTTTTGACTGAATTTACTCTTCTCCAACCGTCTGTTTGTTACAAACCCTACGTTTCCCTCTCAACCTTCTGCCATCCTTCAGTCAGCTGGCAGCTGATTTGCCATCCTTCCTTACATTCACTCCTACAGAACCTTATTTTCTCTAGTAATAACAAGAAAACTGTTTTCTGATTTTAATAGTCATCTACATTACTCACACCAAAAGCAATCTACTACTTCCAGCCCTGTAGTGCTCATTTCAATGGGGCAAACATAGGGAACAAAGAGAACCAGGAAAATCCCACAGGATTCATCTGTAAAATAACTGAAAACTTCAGTGTGCTTGGGCCTGAGGCACTGCAAAGTTTAGTAGATATAAACCAAAAAAGAGAAAACATCTGAGAAGCAGAGAGCAAAAACTCCCATGTATGGTTAGAAAGCGGTAAGGTTCCTCTCTAGTCTTAGCACTTACTGGATCTTCAAAACGGCAACATTGCAAGGGATAAAATAGCATGTTTTCCATGGTCTTAAATTTTCAAATTTAAGAATCCTAACAAGAATTGCATAATTTCCTCTGTTTTAATAATTGATTATTATCCAAGTATCTTAATTCAAATGTCTATCAAGAAGGACAAGAGGCTTGAAACTGTCTCTGTTCCTGTCTCTGTGCAATGATGCAACCTGAGGAAGAGCCTAAGCCAAGGCAGGCAGTCCAATGAGCTTCCAGGGCTGGTATTTCCAATGTGTCGACAACTGTTAGCGTCATGAAATCACTGCAGGAACTTAAAATTTTAAAAGCACATTTACCTGTTTGTTCTCACTCTGAAGAATGAAATTCAAGTGTCAGAGTTCATTTTTGTCAAAATAATTCTAAAATAGTTTTGATTATTTAATGAAGCAAGCATTTCCAGAGTGCTCCAGTGAGCAAGTGAAAATATTTTACTTAACTTCAGAGGTGTTCCATAATCACCATCAGGATTACCGTGAGGATGGTACGTGATAAGATCCCACATATTCATCTACCCATTTTTGCCAGGACAGTTGTTCATGCAGCTGCATATTGAGCTGGATCGAGAGCACGTGGTTCTTGAGGAGGGGAAGACATTCACCCTTTTTAGAAACAGCATCCATTTAACTAAAAATCAAGCAGTTGTGGAATCTTATATTCAGATTTCGCTTGAACCAGGCCTGGACACCGTATCACCAACAAAAGTAACAACGCTGGCTTCTCTGCCTATTCATCTCTCTTCTGTGCCAACTCAGAGATTTATGCTGCCATGCAGTGAACTGCATTACGGACTACAGCATGGATTAAATCAGGCTGTGCCAGCAGCGAAGAGTTAGTTTCCACCATAATAGTTTTCACTGGCTACAGGCTTGCAACATGTATGCCTCTGAGGAATGATAGTCTGAATTTTATATATGAAGGGGATACCACAGTATGTTCTTACTCTTTCTCACAAGTTACACGCTGTGACCACAGCAACGCCATCTCAAGCTATTCAGTAGAAAGGATTCATGGCATATACTGTATTACTTCCAACTCAGTTCTCAATTTCGTTGGAGTACATTCCAGACTACTGAAGCATCCTGAGACAATAGGAGGAGACTGCTCTCGTCTGCCCCAGTTTCAGCTCATTTGTGTCTTCACTGTAGCAAACAGGTTCCAGAGCCAATTTAATAAAGCTACTGGATAATCATTTCTAGATCCAAAAAGGTATTTTTGTTTGTAGATGCAAAGTTGTTTTTTTCCCCACTAAAAAAGGAGGGCTTACAGTTTTCCTTTCTTCAGTACAGACCAGTCAAAAAAAAAGTACTATTTTCTGAAAGTGAGCTCTCTTTATTAAATAGAGTGCTTGGGAGCAACTGGTAACTAGATTTCCCTAAAATTACATAGTCATTACAGAATGCATTAATTAGGCTTGTGAAAGGCAATTTTACTTGGTTTTACAGGAGTCTGGTTTGAGATTTTAGCTATACAAATATCAGAAGAGAAAATACTAACGGCAAGTCACACAGGTATTTTTTTTTTAAAAAATTGACATGAATAGAAGGCATGTTAGAAACTGAAGACAGTGCCAGCTATAAGATTTTTAGCACAACTACACAGAACATTATGGCATCTCAATCGCGACCTATAGAACCTTTTCACCTCTCACTGTGTATAGAGACACCATTAATAGTTGCAAAGTTTTTCATTAAAATGCTTGGGGTTGAGGGGTAACAGTATATTTATACAGGTCGTGTTTTTCTATTCAAAAGAAACACTAAGTTTTCTAACTTAATTCAAGAGACGATATGTGCAATAATATCTGAATCAATTTTAAAAATAATTACTGCTTTCGTCTTGTTTCTCATTAGGCCAATACTCGTGCTGCAAAATCGGCAACTTCTTCAAACACGTTTGTTGCAGAAAAAGCTGCTTCTATCTAGTTCTGACAGGCTGTTACTGATAGTAAAGGGGAAATAGGTCAAACCAAAAAAGCAAGCACATCTCAAGGGGAAACTGGCACCTAATGCCAAAATATAAACATTCAAAGGGACCAGGAATCCAGCAGACAAGTTTATTAAAATCTGAATGCTTTATTTGCCACCCTTTAAAATGTAAATAGATGAAAAGCAGACAAAGACCACTAGCTGTAATCCCCCCTCTGAAGACTGTTACAGGCCAGTTTTTATGCTGCAGTGCATTGACTTTCTTGGAAAGCACTGCAGAGCTGAATTAAAATATTTCAGCTGCTCTGTGAAACGATTCATTGTTTTTGCTATATGTGCCCAGTCTTCAAGCACTTCAAATATCAAGTATTAGACTTTGTAAATTGTAAATTTTGCAAGGGCTGACTTTTCAGCCACTTCTGAACACCTTAAGAAATTCTAAAGGGAGATTATATGTTCACATCATCCAAGGCTGTCCAATGCATTTCCTTCAACAACACAATTAAAAAGTGTCATAATGGTAACAAAGGGAAATATTGTTATTGTGGGAAGACAATGTTTAAATACAATACAATGAATAAAAAACTTCTTTGCCTTACAATGAATGTGCTTAAATGACAATGCAGAAGATGCCAACAATTATGCCAGTTGTTACTGCTGACTGCGATGAGCACTTCTTTCATCAAAATTAAAATACATTATTTCAAGTCTTAAAACAGTCAAATATCTCCATCTTATATATAATTAATTCAAGCAAATAAGATGCGAGGATTTCTAAGATTCAGTGACATTCTTGCATCGTTTTTTATGAGCCGCCCAGTATTTAATTTTTCAAGTTGCTAACATTTTGAAAGCAGGTTTAATGCTGTCTAGATTCACCAATTCTACTGAAATACTATTTTACAGACACTCTAGGTTCCTGCCAACAGTGCTCAAGTCCATTGTATCCATGTGCTTCTGGAACAAGGAAATTAATACCTTTCTTCCTGAATAACAACACATTAGCATGTTGTTATTACTATTTAAAAAGAAAGATCACTGGGATAAAAAATTTCCATTGCCATAAAGTCTGGCAAGAAGATGGACCCCGCCTCAGAGTTGTGAGCACCAGACAGCTAGGAGTTATTTCTTTGTAGCAAGAAATTTCATAGTCTGGCCTTCATCTTTCAGAATTATCATCTACTACGCGCTGTCAGTTCATTAGTTGTAGTACAATGCATCTATTACTAGAAATCATAGTTCTAAAAAATGCAGGCAAGTAGATTATTGTCTGGGTAGCTGGAGCCACAAGCCAAAGAACCAAGCCTTTCTGGAAGGTACTGAAATAGCTGGTTCTTTTTAATTCTTCATTGGAAAGATTAAAAGTATAAACCAACACGTGACATTTCACTGTTACACCCACTTCCTCTGTTTAGCCCCAGACGTCATAATGTTTCTGTCAACAGTGTGCAGATGTGAAGGTACAAAGAGCCTCCAAAAAACAACTTCTAAGAATTTAGACCACGCTAAGGGAACAAAGCTAGAAACAGTACTGAGAACAATTGTACCTGACAGGCTTTAGTTAGAGTATCTCAGGAGAAATGTCATCCAAAACAGGAACGCTAATGCAGTTCAAAACCTTTGGCTAGCTCATGTTACTCCCTCTCTTCTTTGAGCGCTCAGATGTGCCTTTCACAAGTCTCCTCCCATTCTCAAAAGGAACACCACTCAATAACTGGAAACTACATATCGGGACTTGGGAATCTAGCCTCTTGGCCCTCATTTTTCAATCCACTAGCCCCAGAGGAGCAATTCAGGTGCCTAAACAGACCTACCTAATCTAAGGAGGGTATCTTGCCTGGCTTCCAACTACCATTCAAAAGAAATAGGTCTCCTGGGTATTTTACAATACTGGTAGCCCTTTTCTGAACATCACAAACATCTCAGAACTTCAGAAGTGGCAGAAAATATTCCAGTTTGGACAGCTGAATCTCAGCTTACCTATCTACTCTATTCCATGTTATCAGTGCTATTGTGATTTCAGATTCCTGGTGGTATATACAACTGAGGCATACACAAAAGACTTCTTACGTAGTATCCGAACTGCAGCTAGTAGCTCCAAAGGAAAACTTGCTTACAATAACTTAAGTGTCAATATTCGGAGCCTTTGACTTATTTAACTGCAGAGTTCATTGCATCCACCTATATTCTGCTATATAGGTACCTATTCTGAAATTCTTTGAAGACAGACCTAGAGTTCATAAATCAATGTCTCTATTATGGTTGCTTCAAACTATCTCAAAATGTAATTACAATAATGTAAAAAAAAAATGAAATACTCCAACTTTATCTGTAAACTGTATATGCAGGAAATGGATGTTCAAAAGTACATAAAATAATATGCTAACTTAGAATTCTGCTAGAATATGCTAATTTAGGTTCTTCCTTTGTTTAGGTAATTTTTTTTTGGCGACAGGGTGGAGAGAAGAAAAATAAAAGGTAGATTAATACAAAAAAATAGATATTTTGCTAATTGGTATCTCCTCAATATATACTTCAATGACAATATGATAACAGCATATTTATCACACAAGTACAATGCCCAGGACTTAGATTCCCAACAGTGCGAAAGAGGAATTTACTATATATTTATCAATAATTTCTGAATATTTATAAAAGTATACTTTTAATCTGTACTGACATTAAGTTTGTTATAACACAAACACTTTCATTTTTAACCTGGTAATATTTTAAGGATTTCTAGATTTTATTTTTTTTTGAAAGCTTGCTGTTGACAGGGACAGAAAATGAAAAGCACAAACAAAACGGGATGAAAATTCCTGCTCTGATAAACACAGTCAATAAGACAAAAAAAATAAAGATACTTTTTATTTCCTGCAGTTTCCATCAGATAGGTTCCAGTGCTCTGGAAGACATTATTATTGGAATAAAAAGGTAAAGATTCAAGCCATTTAATTTATTTGAGAAAAACAACCCCAAGACTCTCAATTCTGGTCCATTCTTACTACTTATTATATTCAAAAGCTGTTTAACAATAAAGCTTGCCACATGCAGAATTTTTGCATCTACAAAAAAGTCTTAATGGCAGCACAGAAATGATAACGGATTTACTGTGCTGTCATGACTTCATAAAAGTTAAAATTTTTCACTGGAAATATGGATAGAGTCATAGGTAATCTCATCCCAAAAGCAGACGTCTACACTTGATCAGATGAATCATACCTTAAGAAAATCCACTTCTTTCCAGTTACTGCACTAATACTCTTATCCCCCATTGAACAACCAGTTCAATTGCAAGAATTCCTCCAATACTCTAAACCCAGTACTCAGGGAGAATATCCTTCAAGTTATCTGCAAGTTACAAGCGTTGCACTTTTGAGTGTAGATGTACAGGAAAAAAGCCAACTCATTTTATATTGCTCCATTATATTTGCCAAATATCCCATAGCACAGCTGTAAGAGTTCAAGAAACAAGCTGACAAGCTTTTTCCAGTTCTCACATAACTTTAAGACTACAAAACTGGAGCAATATATGTATTGAGAGATCCACACAAACTACAGAGCCTCCAAGAACCATGATTAATTAAGAAGCACCATTGTTTCTTCTACTCTGACATTGCATTAATAAGAAAATTACTGAATGTAACTAATATAACTTATTCCTTCTGGGCTGGAATGATGTGCCAGTTGATCAAGTAAGAACGACAGTTATTTCAAAAGGTGCACTACAGCTATAGAAAACAAGCAGGTTACACTGCTGTTCCCACTGCACATCTCCTGATGTTTTCTTGTTGTAACCTGCAGTAGATAACCAAACCATGAACTAGACCCTGCTGGCTGATGTGAACATCCACATCCCCTGAAGAACTCTCATTTTCCTACAATGTCTCCCATTTTCAGAAAACCATATCAGCGCTCTTTCAAAGGCATTTTCCCAGCATGACACTCTCAGTACTAAAAATGAAGCTTAAGGAAATGAATCTTCTACCAAAACTGGTCTTCATAAATCTTATTTACCTGTTCTTTAGATTCACTTGGTTTATTTCCATCTTCTGTGCCACACTGCCTGAAGAGATTGAGCATGCGTTAATTCTGGAAACATTAATGCTGGAAACATTACACTTTGCCTCCAATACCAGTTTGGGAATGAACTAGGATTATACTTCTCTTCCTACACTATTTTTAAAGAATATTCACAAGGATTCATCTGTGGTATTCTAGTGCTTTACCTACTTGCCTGCCATAATGACAAATGAAAAAGGGAAGAACGAAAACACCTCAACTTTAAAGCAGAACAATAGCTATTCTGGCAAAGATTTGAAATCAGACATCCAGCAGCTCATAGCACCTATACTATATTCTCAATAATTTAAGTCAGTCAAAAGGCAGCCAAAGAAAACTTTATTAAATCTGATCTCATCCCAATGGAACTGCAAGCAGGGAAAAAGAAAAACAAATCTACACAATAAACACAATCAGATTGGAACACAATACAATAATGGTGTTGCTAAATGGACTTTGAAAAGGATGCAAGATTAGCATTTAGCTTCTTGAAAAATACAGACTACATTCAGTTCTTGCACAAAGGGTGGAAGGCAGGAAAGAGGACTGTTAGTTCAATCCATTTGGCATGCCCATATATAAAGTCTTCGTCATTTTGCCAAAACAGTTTCTGGAATGATTATTTCACGACGAGATCTTTGGCCTGGTTAAATTTAAACAGCAGTGCTAACAATCTCGAATACATATGACCTATCATAAAGCATGGCTTTACTTCTCAAGTTGCATGTCGTCACCAGTTATAAGGCCATTTCTAAGAAGAAAAATGGCAACACAGGACTGCCTCCCCAACTGCAGTTGGGCCTGTTTAGTCCATGAAAGTACACAGAATTTTACTGATGGCACTAGTCCCAATGGTTTATAAAGCATATTTATTAAGCAGCAAGAGCAATTCTGAGAGGCCATTCTTAATGACACAGAATAAGACCCTACTGCTAGAGTTTTTTTGTTTGACCTTCACTGCTATTAGATGTGGAAAGACCACAGGCCCTCCCGTACTTTCCATCCCAGGCTCTTCTGAACGTTCACAATCTTAGACTCTGTCTGTGCTACGAAGCAGGGAATAACCATTCTATTTTACAGCTTTAAGTGTAATGTTTGAAGTAAGGGCTCCTACAGACTGACATTGAAGTGGACCACGGGAGGCTAACTACATCTCTGTTTATACCAGGGAAGCATTACATTCACTTATATTTTGATAACACTCAGGCAAGTAATTTTAAACCATGAGCTCTGAATCCACATTTGAGTTTCTTGCATAGAGAAGGGACTGAGGAAAAGTGAAGTAGAGCTTACCAAAGGAAAACAAGTTCCTTTAACGTTTGATTATACTGGAAAAAATCACAATATCACAGAATCTTCCAGATGGAAAAGACCTTTGAGATCATCAAGTCCAACCATACCCATTTTCTGCTAAACAAACAAACAAAAAAATCAAAGTATTCTAAATTATTTTGGGGGTATCAAAGAAAGATTTACTAGCCAGCTGGTTATACCCTCCTGGTTCCCACTCCAATGGGAAGAAAAAAAACAGAACTATTGAAGGACAAGTAGTCTGTAGTTGGTAAACTCAACGATTTATAGGTTGAAACAACTGGAGAACAAGAGCATGGTGAAGGACCCCCAAACAAGACAAGAGCAAGTAAGGAACAGAGCTATTGATGGCTGAAACCCCACTGCTTAAGCAAGCAAAGGTACTACTGGGACTGGGAAGCTGTAAACACTTCAAGATCCAAAATCTAACCCTGGAGTATGCTACCTCAAAGATTTCAACATTTCAGGGACATTTAGGGATTACTGAGGTCCTGCTATCAGACACAATGTATCATTACAGAGCTCTATATTCATGTAACAAAGCTTCTCTGGCAAACAAACTGTCTTTATCTCAGCTTGTGACTGATCATTTGGCCACTACTGTAATTTACCACTCTGGGGGCAGGGAATGCTATGATTTTCAACTTTTACTTGAAAACTATCATAACAATAGTTACAAGTCACAGAAGTTCTCCAAAAAGCAAAGATGATTCAAAGCTACTTCTGCTTCTCTTTAAACCAACTGACAAGGAGAGCAGATATTTTACACTCCTATACTACTTTAGCAAGTAGTTTTCTCATTTTAAAGCAGAGTCCAGGTTAAAAGAAAAAGTATGTTTCAATTCACACTTTTGCTGTTCAGGCCAATCTTGCACACTCCTCATTTCTCGTAAGAGGCTTGATGGTGCTGGGCTGTTTTGGAATCATAGAATGGTTTGGATTGGAAGGGACCTTAAAGACTACCCAGCTCCAGCCCCCCTGACATGGGCAGGGACATCTTCCACTAGACCAGATTACTCAAAGCCTCATTCAACCTAGCCTTAAATACTTCCAAAGTACTGTACCTTTCACTTAGAATTAGAACCTTGCTCCCAATTTAAAATGTCTTATTCCCAGCCCCAGCACTACTGCAAGTCTCTACCCCTCTTTCTTCCCACCCACTCATTCACTGCACAGCTGCCAGGGTTCCTCTCGTAACCAGTATCAGCATTACAAGTTCCCTGACAGAGCAAGTTCAGCAGCCCAAGCATAACATGAACTTCTGTTAGGCTGACTTATAGCATCAGTTTACCAAAATCCGACTCTGCGTATCCTTAACAATCTTACAACTCTACAGCAGATGCCTAGAAATGAATGAAGCAGATTAAGTGAACTTTTAAGTTTATTATGTGTTTTCTGGACTCAAGCAGGCATCCTAGAAAATACACGGGTTTTTTCCAAGTCAACAGTTATGTAAAAATAGTCCTGCTTCTTTTTACTATGTACAGTACAGAGATTTGTCAGCTTGCTGGGAAAATACACAGTCACTTCTCAAATTAGGTAATTGTTCTAATTTTAAGGATATTTCACCTACAGTCTTGTTTTATTCAAATTGCACTATCTTCACTTGAGGGACTACAGTAGAAAGGGGAACTCACTTTAAAAAAAAAAGAGCTGCCTGTGGCAACTTACTTTTGAATCAGAAGTAGGAATCTTTCTACAGTCAGAAAGCAAATGGCTCAGTTCTCTTGTCTGTGTACAAGGGTTTAGCATTGGAGTTGCAGATTTCTTTTTTTGAAGAGAAGATGTGCCAGTGACCCAAATCCACTTCAGAAACCAGGGCCCTCAAAACCATGCGTGTAATTCAAACACCTGAGCCTTACTTACTGTCTTCCTTTCCCCCCTCACCTCCCCCGTAGCCCCACGCTAAACTTCAAAAATAACTAGAGACCTTGTTTAAAATCAGTCCTCTGCCGTAAGTTAGTAATATATGCAAGGTAATACACAATTTTCTCCCACATAAAAGTTTCAAATAAGCATTTGCTTGAAGCACTGGAGAGACAGTATCAAGTAATTAGGAACATTCTTTTGCTCTACCTTCAGTTTCATACCTGATTTACAAGACTGTTCCTTGTTAAGAATGGTGTAATTTTCTTAGGTACTTCACACAACTGTTTCATGCTTTCTTTGATGTTAAATGTTTATGGGTTTTGTACATTCTCTCTGGCCCCTAAAAAAAGTAGCTGTTCAGTCAGTTCAACTACATCACTGACATCTTCAAAGCACATCTGAGCTGCAAGCTCATAGCTTAAACAGTAAATATCTCCATAGTTTCCTAATTGCTGAGGTAAGTTTTAACAGCATCACCAGAATTTTTCTCTGAAAACAATTTTTCTCCGACCTTTAAACTATCAGAAGGAAAAAAGAATACATCATTAATGTGTTACAGCAGACAGAAGTCAAGTAAGAGATGGTAAGACCAATAGGAGATCTTGCCACTATTCAAAATTCAGCCGGATCATCTGCATAGGTCCAAAATGCAAGCTACAAGGCCATATTCACCTGAAAAAACCTCTGCCTGACCAGTATATTGTTATCAGTGAAAATTGTATTAAATTATTTAATCTTATTGCAATAATCTTTTAAAAGCCAAAATTTCCAATTTGAAAAATAACAGATTTTGCATAAGCAGTCAGTTGCTCATATTGAAGTACAGTCACATTAAAATTCACTTTAAATTCTTTCTGGGTTTCCCCAACTTGTTTTTAGACTAGATATAATGGTCAAAAGAACAGCTTCACAAGTTTACTGTTACAGGCAAATGCCACTAAATAACATGGAAATACCACCTACAGCATCTTAACATAAACTGACACAACCCTGGCATAAAGACCAACCTCTTTAATAACACTGCATTCAGAATCAAGAGTTTCAACAAAATTCCTTTTTTAAATTTAACAAACTGGGTCAAATTGAGTAAACATGGTCACTTAGCTCTTCAGTACGTTATCCTGACGAAGCAGACCTTCCTCAACTGGTCTCTTAATGAGTATATGCACCATTTTTTTTGCCTTCTCTCGAGAAGGTCATTTTTTTAAGAATCATCTCCATCATACTCATTCAAACAACCCAATATACTTTCAACTAGAAACACATCTGAGTTTTCAATACACTAGTGTATATATTTCCTTTCCTGTTACCTTATGATCCAGAACTCCTTTCCATTATTAAAAGTATTAATTGCTTACCAGAGACATAGCAAGCTGATTTGGTACTGGAACAGAGCTAGGCTGTTCTCTGAGCTTGAAAACAGTTTCATACAGCAGTTCAACTACATTGCTAACTTTGGCAGCCTAGCTTCTAAAAAGCTTTCAATTAAAGTGATCCTGGCTACATCACTGCAGTTGATGTTAATACTTTCCTGATGTTTCTGATGGTTTCAGCTTTTCAATCTTCCTTTTCTCTTTCTACCAGTGAAAGAAGAATGTAAATACATCTAACCCACCTTCAAAATACTGTTCAGTAGACATACATAATATAGTAAGCTTTTATGCTTATTAACTGGAGCAAGCAAGATTAAAGCTTCATTCAGCATCATGTAGTTGTCCGCTTTAATAAATACTCCATAGGTATGTCTACTGATTTTTGTGGAATCCCTGGCAGAAGAGAATGCAATAATTTTTGGCAAATATATCCTCTGTTTCAAATTACACTTGTAAAATTAGCACCATATTCTACCATATGTATCTTTGAATCATAGAATGGGTTGGGTTGGCAGGGACCTTAAATATCATCCAGTTCCAACTCCCCTGCCATAGGCAGAGACAAATTCCACTAGATCAAGTTGCTAAAAGCCTCATTCCTGAACACCTTGTGCAGCATCCACGATTTCTCTGGGCAACCTGTTCCCATGCCTCACCACCCTCATAGTAAAAAATTTCTTCCCAATATTTAACTAAATCTACCATCTTTCAGCTTAGAAACATTACCCCTCATCCTATCACTACAGGGGGTACTTTTTTCTAAAAGGTGGCTATTATAATTAGAAAAATAAGAATGTTCTCTAGATAGTAAAAACTTGGAATATTAATCAGTAAACTAAAATGAGTTTCATAGCTTTTTAGCCAAGAGGTTTGTCCATTACAAGCTACCATTTCACCAGTAACAATGCTAAATGCTGTTCATAATATATAGCCTCACGGAGTTTTCCATTCAAAGTAAGCACAAATCAATAAAAGTATGCAAAGTTAAGTATATATTTCTTATAAATATTCCTATAATGTGTTTTATTTTCAAATATCAGCACCTCAAAATTGCTGTAAGCTTGTTTAAGGTTAAAAAATTCAGTTCTTGATGACAACACAGCAGAAAAAGAACTTGTAAAAAAGAATGCACAGATGTAACCCTATATGCACGAGTGCAAGTTTATGCCCACACAAATAAAATACAGGCTCTTTGTAATAGTGAAGATGAGGAGCAAGTGGCAATATGAAAGAGGAAATGGAAATAATCACATGTAGCAGGCAGATTAAAAAAAAAAAAATCTTTTTAGACTAACAAGACCTGGAAGGAAAATTGATCTTCACTATAAGAAAGCTCAAATGAAGCTACTATATCCTTCAAACTAATAAGTATCCTAATCATTATTAAACTGAAAGATGGAAAGAACATGTTACACACAGAGAAAGCTGTATTTTAAGGTCAAATAAAGTGATGACATGGGAAAGTCCAGATCTCAAGATCAGATGAGAGTCTAAAACAGTTTAAAACTATCTGGATAAGGATTGGATATGTAACATAATAAAATAAGTAGATGCCATCTGCACTCATGAGGGGATACCAAGGGTTAGGTCTTCATTCCTTGCCTTACAGACGTCCAAACTGCATGGGTAAACAAACATTTGTGGGCATTAATAAGCTGAAATATGAAACACAAACATTACTGAAATCCTTGTTTAGTAACTCTGAAGTATTTATTCCTTAATTAACAGCAAGTATGAAACATATTTGAGTTGTTAGTCTGCATGCTTCCCAAGAATTTATATCCTGGGAGTGTCCAAACTTTACATGCTTTTAACAGCGTCATATAGGTTTGTTTGAGAGTAGGTTTGTCTACAGATAAAATAAAGAAAAAAATCCCTCTACTGTTTTCAATATTGACACTGGCAAGATTTAATCATGATACCTCCATAATATTCCACTGTGCATTTCCACTAGCAGTTTTTCACCACAGTTCCCAATCTATTTTGTGTATAGATTGATGGTAAAGAACAGACAAGTATGTTTACAACTTCAAGCAAAATAAATAATTTTGAAAAGGAATGGAAACTCAATCTATAGCTTTGCAGCTTTTATGTACCTCTCATATTTAAAAATTCTACAGAAGTACTACGATGTCTAGATGTTTCCCACATTATGAACACTGTCCTTTAATTAAGGCTACTACTCAACTAGCCCTTGAAGCACCACCCACAAAATTGGTGTAAATGGCAGACTTCTAATAACAGCCTTCTTGAATGCACCAGTTATAATTTGCACAATCAAATAGTAAAGAACGGCCATTTGAAAAACAAAAGGTAAACACACAAGAAATTAGCCAAGATATTTAGTTGTGGATATTTAGACACATTCTAGCATCACATTTACAGACCCACTCCTGCAGCATTCCCCACAGTTCACAATGTTTTGTGCCCAATATCCTGCTTCTTTGCAATGCAACAATGACATTACCTACATCAAATAAGATAACCGTAAGACATTCAGAAAACAAGCAGCAAGTTCTCCCATATAACACCATTGAAGTCTGACACATAGCTGATTCTGCCACACCTTAAACTTCAGGAACAGTACAGAGATTAGAAACTTCAAGAATTAATGCGCGTGGCAGTATAGAGTATATCCATGCCAGATGGCCTTGTCACCAGCCTACTTTTCCAAGAGTAACACTGATTAACAGCCATCACAGGGAAATCTTTCACATGTCTTGACACTTCTCTTAGCCATTACCCATGCTGAATCATATTTAAGTGAGCACTAGAATTCATAATTCACTCTAGACCAAAGTTTGAAAGATTTTTTCAGGGCACTCCTTGATTAGCTATTAGTATCTTTACAGAGAGAGACACTGTCTTCCCAAGTTGGAAGTTGAAGGCATATGTTATTCCAGAAAAGCAAAGGATTGTTTCTGCTTCGAAACAGTTTAAAGATAAAATGCATACGCAAATTATACTTGAAACTCAGTTTGTCTTTAGCTACCTGTTTCTCAGCTAATTTGGATATTAGCACAACACTCCACCTTCTCAAGGCTGGCTCAGTGAAGCACTTCTCAAATCACATCCTCTACTCTGTTCCATACAGACTCCTTTCTACCAATCTTTCTTCAGGCTTCTTTTTGCATGACAAATTACTGCCTTGGCATATGTGCACAGTCTGACCACTTATCTTTCTGCAGTTTTTCATAGTTTGTATTGCCATTGTGTTCCTTACCTAGGCCACTCCTTCTAGCACAAATAGTTTCCCTGTTGTTTTATTTCTTCAGTTTAGTCACAACAATCTCATAATTTATATCATGAGAGGCATTTAGCATCCAGCTTTGCTTTCTAAGGTTATACTCTTCAGTTTGATTCTTAGGTCAGTCATCCAACATTTTACACAACATACTATCAGAAGAGGTGACAGATTCACACTGGTTTCTCCTTACTGCCATCTTCTGAGAATTTAAGAACTCCAACCATATTTTTCCGCAATATAACAAGCTTCAGATAACACCACTTTTTTTTTCCCCAATCCTAACTTAAGTTTACAACTTTTTTACATCAGTTGGAAAACAGAAAGCAGCCAATGCACATCATGTTAGGCCTTAGCTAGATAGTATACAGCCATCTGAATTGGGCCAAAACCACGAAAAGAAAAGATGTAAAGAAGGCACCAAGGAGAGGGTAAAATCTTCACAAGTTTCTTCTTTCTATTGGACCATGAATGGTAGCATGGAAGCATGAAAATAACCTGAAAGATAAATTGACAGGATAAAAATAATGTCACCAAGCTGCAGTAGTTCTGTAAATTTGTAGAATTAGGAAGAATATATATTGTATCATTCATTCACATGGAATCAATTCACATAGTCAAAAGGAAGGAGCAGAGCTACAAGTTTACTGTTGCTACAATTCACTGTTTCATATATCCTTCGTCCCCTGAAGCAGATGTTTGAATAGCACTGATTGTTTTCATTCTTATGATGCACTTAATTTCTTTCTCAACTACAGACACCTATTCCTGCTATATTTAAATAAATCATCTGGGAATTGAGCTATGCTGTTCATGACCTCAAAACTCCTAAGATGATAATTATATTGCCTCTCAGCCTATGTTGCAACCCCTCAGCTAGCTAAATCTCTGCCCTCTTTCTCATTTCCAAGTATCTCATCTTGAAATATCTCACTGTACACCAAAGCCTCTGCTTTTTCTGTTCCTCCCATGCAGAACTTTCACAGTTCTACTGAGACGTATATGAACAGTATCATCTCCTGGATCAGCCAAGCTTAAACATACCAGCTTTCAGTCTCACAGATTTTCCCATTCTGGGACTTCTGACTAGGCAGTCTGACTGCTTACATAAATTACATACTAAAATCAAAGACTGAATTAATACACTTTTGCAGACATTCACATAGGTGATGAGGCTCAGCTCATCCTGTCAATAACATCCTCAGGACTTTCTCAGATATTCCAAAGCAAAGCTGTCTCTCCAATTGTCCCAAATATTCATTTCTCTCTAGAGGGTGTTCCTTTACGAATTGCTGCAAACATTTTGCATAATCAAGCTGTAATACTTCTGGTCAGAACTGCTGGCAGGATGGTGAAGGCTTCCTACACACATTACAGGACAATGCCCAGTACTTCCTCAAGAATGGCTGATCTGGAGTTACTGTTTCTTTCTTCATGTAGAACTTCTCACTTTAGCCCCCACTACACGACCCTGATAAGCACATCCTCCACTAATACTTACAGAGAAGCTCAATTTCCATCACACTTCTCTTTTCTATTCAAGTTTCTCCAGGATCTTCACCCATTTCCACTAGAGGATGCTTGTTTACATCTTTTTCTAAGATGTAGTTGCCTTTAATAAAACCAAGTTACCCACAAGACCAAAAGAGGTATAGGAATAAAACAGAAAAAATATTAGGAAAGTACTTTCAGATCTCCTACAGGTTTGTTTGTTTGTTTTGAACATAAGCTACGACGTCGGTATAGGAGCTTCCCAAAACTTCCTCGCGGCGTTCTCTCTTCGGCGCGACAATTAAAAACAACTCAAGTTTTACATCGCCGGATCACCAGACCCGTCCAGGCTGATCTCACATGGACAAGCGTTGCTGCTTCTAACGCGCACAAACACACACACCGGCCGATCGCAGGACTTCCTTCCAGGCGAGCTCCAAACTCAAACATCACTCAAACCAGCCTCCTCTCTCGCTACGTTTTCCAGCTTTCACATCCCCTGCCACTACCCGATTAGGTTTTCCCCCGGCAAAAAGGCAGGAGTAAAGCCCCCCCCACTCCTCCCCGCGCAAGGTTTTCCCTTGTTTCCCCTTTGCAAGAGACAGGAGCAAAGCCCCGCCTCCAAGCTTTTCCTTGTCAAAAGACACGGGCAACCCCCCCCCCCCCCCCTCAAGCTTCCCTTGTCAAGACACAGGGGCAAAATCCCAAAATCCTCCCCTCAAACTTTTCCCTTGACAAGAAACAGGGGAAAAGCCCCCCCCCCCCCCCCGGTGCAAAGTTGACTCGTATCGAGTGCTGGGTGCGGGAGTAGCAGGACTGCTCCCGCTGCTCCTCTCCATGCACACACAGAGAGGTCCTGGGAAAGCAAAAATTCCTGCCTTCCCTTCCGAGGTGGGAAATTTAAAAAGGAAAAACAATAGTTTGTGAAAAAAAAACAACAAAACCACAACCACAATGTCTACCTGCCTCCCCCCTCCCCGCAAGCCTTGGCGCTGGCGAACACCGAGCTCAGCCTCCCCCCCAACCCGCGACCGGTCACCCGGTGCTTCTTAAGTTCCCATCGCGACAGCTCGGTGCCACTCACGTCTGTCGCGACACACAGGCCACCAGGGGGAGGGGCTGCACCCCCATCATAGTGGAAGGAAGGGGTTGGCGGCAGCACTTACCGGGCGTGCAGTGCGGGGGCAAAGCCGGCGAGGAGACGGGCAAGGAGGAGGGGGGCACGGCAGGCTGCGGCTCCCTGGCCGTGCCGGCGGGCGAGGAGGGGATGGCGGGGGGCAGCATGAGGTACCGCTCGGGCTGCGGCAGGCAGCGCAGGCACAGCGAGTGCAGGCAGGGCAGCAGCTTGGGCCGCCGGCTCTGGATGGGCTGCCCGCACACGCCGCAAGTGTCCAACAGGTTGAGCGCAGCCGCCTCCCCGCCGCGCTCCGCCGGGCCCTGCCGGCTCTCGGCCTCGTTCTCTCCACTCAGCGCCGCTGCCGCCCCCGGTCGATCCGTCGGGCAAGGCGGCCCCCCCGCCGCCGCCGCTACTCCCGCCGTCGCTGCTGCTGCTGCTTCTTCCATTGTCCTGCGCCCAAGAGGAGGCGGGGCGGCCCCACTGCCCCCGGCCGCTTCCCGCTATCACCGCCGCCACCTCCTCCTCCGCGCCGCCCGCGGTGTTTGTGTGCCTGCCCCGGGAGAAGCCCGCCCCGCCGCGCCACACGACCGCCCGCCCCGCCGCCTCCCGCCCCGCCCGCGGTCCCGGCCCCCGCGCTCCGCCCGCGTCCCGCGGCGCGCCACTCCCACCCCGGCCACGCCCCTCCCTGGAGCACGCCCCCTTAGCAACTCAAATCCCACCCCCGGCAGGCCACGCCCCCGCCGCAACACGCCCCCGCCGCGCCTCTCTCCCGGGTCACTCCCCCTCGGTTATGCCCCTCCCACCGCCGGGGGCACGCCCCTCCACCGCCGCCACCGCCTACGTGCGGCGAGCGCTGCTCTCGCCCTGTCCCTACAGGAACCAGCCCGACCGTGATGGAAGCCCCGCCCCTGAGAGACCACGCCCACCTCTGCGAGGCCTTGCCCCCATGATGTCCCGCCCTAGCCTTCTGCCCAGGGGGCTGGCTGAGGTTTTACCACCGCTGTTGCCTCTGCCTATAGAATCGTAGAATCATTAAGGCTGGAAAAGACCTCTGAGATCATCAAGTCCAACCATCGGCCCCAACACCACCGTGCCTACTCAACTATAGAGTCATAGGATGGTTTGGTTGGAAAAGACCTTTGAGATCATCGAGACCAATAGTACCAGTCCACTGCTAAACCACATCCCTGAGCACTTCATCCACCTGTCTTTTAAACCCCTCCAGGGATGATGACTCAACCACTTCTCTGGACAGCCTGTGCCAGTGTCTGTCAACCCTTTCAGTGAAGAAGCCTGTCCTGATAGCCAATCCAGATCTCCCCTGGTGCAACCTGAGGCCATTTCTTCTCATCGTATCACCTATCAGCTGGGAGAAGAGATCAACACGCACCTCACTACAATCTCCTTTCAGGTCATTGCAGAAAGTAATAACGTCTCCGCTCAGCGTCCTCCAAGCTAAACAACCCCAGTTCCCTCAGCCACTCAAGACTTGTGCTCCAGACCCTTTACCAGCTTTACTGCCCTTCTCTAGATGCTCTCCAGCAGCTCAATATCCTTCCTGCACTGATGGGCTCAAAACTGAACACAGTATTCAAGGCGCAGCCTCACCAGTGCTATAGTGTTGGTCACCCACCGGCATACACCCACCATCTCCCCACGGCCCTGTGCCCCACCAGTCCATACATGCTGTGTTAAAGGCTTCATGCCAGCCCTGCTGGAGATCATGGTCCTTTCAGCCCTTGCCCAAATGACTGCCCTGTTTTCTGGGCAGAATGCCTGCTCCATGGCCAGCAGAATGTGGGCAGCCTGCTGCTGGCTGGGGGAGAGGCTTTTGACCCCTGTGAGAATTCATTGCAGATGTTTGTCCTTTTCCCCAGCTTTATGTGCAGTTGTCTGTCTATTTTGGCCCACATATGATTTGGCGGATCACATCTGTGCTGCCATGTGCAGGCATGATGCCTGACTGAAGCTAATTGGTGAGCAGTAAAATTAAAAAAGCACCCTGTAGAAGTATAGTTCTGTTTCAGATGCAACATTTTATTGAATCAAATGTTTTACTCTAAGTACATGTGCAGACACGGAACAGTACTTACACATTGGTCACAGGTCAAAGTACACTGACCCAAGCATTTCAGAATATTCCAGATGGTTCTGCACTTAAAATCACAGAGCAGCCAGCATGCTTCCTGCTTCCTTGCAATCCTATCAAGACCCAAACATTGGACTCGTAATAAATAGGAGCATAAAAAAGCCATATTTGACAAAAGACTTATTTCTTCAGCGCAGCAAACAACAGTGTAGAGGAGCATTGTCATGATTCAGCATCTCTCACAGTCATAATTTACCGTGCTAACAGGACAATACTGGAAGTTGTTTTGGGGGTTGTGGGGGTGGGGAGAGAAGCAGATTTGGCTTTATAATGAGGAACTGTCAAGAGATAAATGTCATTCCCTGCTTAAGAATATCAACAGAGGGGACAAGCCACCCCTCCTCACCTCTTGACCTGCCAATGCATAGAGAAAAAGTGTCACCGATAGCTGTTTGCTGCAGCACACCTTCTGCCTTCCAGTCTAGCTGCCTTTCTCCCTTCGCTTAGAATCAACCCGTGGTAAGGTATAGATAGCCCTGTTGTCCTCTTTCTCTGACTCCACACACACCAGCTTTGCTACCCAACAACCTACAATGATGTTCTAAAAACTGCTCGTGATGGGAGCTAGTACACTGGGAGCATGTGAGTGTTAAATGATGAAATGCGTTTAGGAATTAAAACTTAGGATGATGGTACAGGTTCCCTAAGGTGCAAAAGTATAAAAAAAATGCAGTTAGGAAGGGTCTGTTGGGAAGCAGGCAATAACTGAAGTATGTTTGACTAGTTTTAATAGCAAACAGGATCAGAAAATAAATGAATAATAAATTTGTGAGAGATGATAACAATCATAAAATCATCAAACTAGATGGCTTCTGTATCTAATATAAGCTGTTTCTCCAATGAGTGTCAACACAGGAAAATAGAAATATTATCTAATGGCAATCACCCTGCAAAGGATGTGAGCAGACACTTTGTTGAAAATGATGATCATAAGCCGGCTTTCTAGAGATTGGTAAAATGATACAATTATGTCTCCTGCAAAGTTTTTTTGCTTGGGATGTTTGCAAAGCTCACATGATTTGCGCTGTAAAAATCTGTAGTCATGTGGCGTCTGAACTGCGTCTGCTTTAAAAGAAATGTTTGAACTTGCATGATTTGAATTTGAATGCAGAGCCTTCTCTCCTTCTTTTTAATGCTGTCATCATATTAGGAGTACTCAGGACAGGCGTAAGAAGTATTAGGGAGAAACAGAACTAACCATCCCAAGATAACCAGATACGCAGTGTAAGAAGACAAGAGTAAAGCAAAAAGGTTTCAAGTGTAGCTGCATCACTCACACAAAATGTGGAAATAATTAATGAAAGATGCTGCACCCCATTATAATCACCTGGGTGCACTGCTTTTGCAAAACAGCTACCCTGCATCCAACAGGGACCCCAGGCAGAATTGGATTGGAGCTGCTTGTAAAAGGCAATGTAGACAAACCCAGTATGGGGCAATGCTCCGTACTGTCTTCAGTCTGAAAACAGCTGCCAGTTTCTGTCAGAAGCAGGCTAAGACTTGTTGGGTTCTCCAGTGTTTCACTGGGATGAGACTGACCAATGGAGAAAAAACGAAGATGGTGACAATCTGATACACTCCTCTTAGAAAGCATGGGAATTGTGTTGAGTAGCTGAGACTGTTCATCTCTGCTTCCCTCTTCTATGCTTACAGAAAACCTTAAGAGCTGTTATTCAACTTGTTAATTCTGTTCACAATATATGAGTCTCATAAAATCCTCTGCTTCTTCTGGACATCCCCATTAAGGTAAATTCCAGAAGCAGTATTATTCATCCAGCATTTTGCCTTCTGTTTAGATATACACCTTGTCACCTTTGCCATTTGTAATCTAGATTCCTGGAACATAGTCCACAAAAAGTTACTCTTCAGAAACTTCAGCTGCAAAAGGAAATTGCTGCTGACCACCCAGCAGAACTTCTCAATGGAGGGTTAATAATTTGGAGCTCCTTGCATTCAAAATGTACTTGTTGTGTCTGATTTTTTCCTTTTGTATCTGTTTCAGTTTGTCTCCTCCTTGTATTTCTAGATTTTTTTAGCAGTCAGTCATTCAGCTTTGCAAAACACAACTCGCCCCAGATTATCCCTAAACACTGGAATGTACATTTCTTCCTCCTAAAGCAGTCATGTGACACTAAATGATCTCTTTCCAAAATTTTTCATAGACCAAAATAAAGCCATGGTGATCTGGACAGCTTAGTTTTATCCTTTATGTGGCAACAGTGAAGGAAGGGACTGAGGAGACTCAGCATTCCATTTGTATCATTAAAAAAATGCTTTTGCCACCGTGGTAATGCAAGAGGTGGATATAGCACCTTTTGGCCTGACTCCATTACCGGCAACATGAAGTAGTCACTGGGAGGATCTGCCCCAAAATACACAGCATTTTTTAGTCTATATTCTCTTGAAAGAATGTCTTAATATATGGTTGGTTTTGCGGTTGTGTGAAATCCATAAAATATATATTTTCACTGGGTGCAAGATGAGTGCATTAGAAATTTATAGTCAAGAATATTTAATATGTTAACCTTTCCAGCAACAGCGAAGAAGGAGAACTTTACATACCAAAACAGCTGTAATACATAGTGAATGAAAACAGTGCCTCCCTAGCTATGATGGCTGAATTAGGAATTAATCTATGGCTTACTTAGACCTGCAGGCTGCCTTTTTGAACTCCACAATCAAGAACCCATAAAGCTGTAGTCAAGTACCTACTTGATTTCTTAGCCAGGAGAGAATAAGAGAAACCTGGTTCAGGCAATTTTCTTAGGATTTTTGTTTTCTTTTTGTTTTCTACCCTTCACTAGCCCAACAAATGCACAAACAAAAATATTTTCTTCCAAATTGAGGGATGATTTCTTAGAAATCTTCTTTGTATCCTATTACATATGCTATTTACTCAAGTCAAATGTTCCTTCAGCACCTGGCAAATAACCACAGGCACTCATATTTCACAACTTAGAAGAGATTCCCTTGACTAGCTTGGTCTCAGATGGAAGCTTACTACAGATAAGGCTGGCTCCAACATCCTGGAGTGGGCCAGCTGCCTTGTAACGTTTCCAGTGCTCCACCCAACATGTCTTCACTGTAAACTGTGGAATAACATCACTGCTGCACAGCTTCCCTTTAGTTTCATGTTCAGAGAAGTCCCCGTGCTTTGTAAATTAACCCTGGGGTCATCTGGTTAAGTCCGCCTTTCACGGAAAGAGGCTCATCTAAAGGAAGAGGCAATGTGCTGATTCTGAACCCCTAGTATTAACTTAGAACTGCTGAAAATGACTGTGGTATTCACAAACATTTTTCTTCAAAAACGTATTTCTTAGGGTTAATTTTCACTTCCAGAGAAAACTCCATAAATGCATGGAATTAGCAAGGCTAAATATGAATAGATCCCAGGTAATGTTCCCTAACAATGCTCTATCTTTTATCAAGCAATTATAGGTCCGATCTCTAATTCCCAATGGACCTTTGGAGACCTATGTCTCTCCCAGGGATAAGCAGGGTGATTAACACTGCCCATGCAGAAACACTGTGGTTCAAAACTGAATCTGTTCCTCCTTCCAAGTCCCCGTGCTCCCTGGCTGTGCAGCCTCAATGGAGGTGGGGCACCCCAGGGTTGCAAGTATAGACCGGGTCAGTGATAATTTAAGAGTGCAGTTGCAAGCCAACCCCTGATGAGTTAAACTCATACACTCATCCAAATAATCAGGCCAACAGACCATATCCCTAAATTATCACAGGGCAGCTCCAAATCCGTCACATCCAGTTTCTTTACTGACACGTAAAAGGCCAGAAATAGCTTTCTGCATCGGCACAAGCAACCCTGTTGGGTATTCCACTCATTTCAAAGAACTCGAGAATTATCCAGTGGGGGCCACAGCTTCTGTTGATATATCTCAGTAATCTTGGGAATTATAAGGTAGGGGGTATAGCTGTAGTGCCTGTGGATTTCAAATTCAGTAGTAATTGAGTGCTTAGCTCCCTACCTGCCTAAGCACTTCCTTGGCCCTGTCTTTTTTTCTTATGAGGGTTTCCTACTCTGGTTCTTGTTAGCCGTTAGCACTGTTGCTTGTTAGAAAAAATGAAGCCTTGCAGACTCCTGTTAATGTATGTTACTAGGAAGGTCCAAAAAGAATCTGGACCTACAAAACAGTGTTTCTCAACTAACCTGGCTCCGCTGGGAGACTGTAGCTCATCAGGATTAGATGCTGCCCTGACTTCATTTGTGGAAAAGGATTTTCTAACACACTTTTTCTGGGAGGGTGCATGTCAGGGCAAATATTCCTTCAACAGTCACTTTCGTCATCAGTAGTGATGGTAGTAGATGAATGCACATGGAAAGGGAGCCCCATGTGACATCTTTTTTTCACTTCCCTAGTGTGAGTCTTTACCTGTAAAGAGAATCAAAATGTCATATAAGCAAAAGATTCCTAGGTTTGAGAATGTGTTTCCATTCAGATTAGGAAAAAGTTTCCCCAGCTTTAAAATACTTTGTAAAGAAAAGCTTTTTGGACATCATCTGGATTTGATTAAAAGCTATGTTTTCAGTAAAAATATTTTATTTGCATTTTGGTCTTTTGTTTATTATTATGCTAAATAAATGATTTACTGCAACACAAAGTATTTGGAAACTTTTATTTTCCCACAAAAAAACCCTAGAAGACATTTATCAAACTACTGGTACTTTTATTCCAACTTCACAATTTTCCGAAGCATTTTTATTACAATAAAAAAATGACTGAAAAATAAAAATAATTTTAAAATCCCCAAACCTCTGCAGACTGCAGAGGAAAATGGTCATTATCTCATTACTAATACTTCTACTGTCCTCTTACTTGCTGTAATGCCTTCACAGGCTGTGCCATTTTTTACCCGTAGATCTTTGGCTGAATACCCACAGTAAGGTACATTTTGTTCTCGTCTTAAGCTTCTTGAGTGTCAGAGGTTTGTTTTTCCTCTTGTTGACAACAGATCACATTAAATTACTAAGAGCAGCTCAGGACCAAAAATACATTCATTTTCACTTCTGTTCTGAAAAGTTACTATTAAATGGAGTTATGCAATCACATATTTATTTTCCCAGTGATTTTAAGGTCAAATATGCTCAGTTTAAATGTGAAGTGTTTTTTTAAAAAGTATTAATCTATTTGTTAAGCTACACCAACTTTTAATCTAAAGGTCATGATATTCCTTCACAATCAACAGTACTGCTAATGAACTCTTAGTTTTCACCAGGAAGTCCCTTTCTTCCAACCTAAGTTTTCAGAGCCATCTATATAGATCACATAAAGGAATCAGATGGGAAGAATAGAATCTCTCTCCTTCACTTCATTTAAAATATTATGTATATTCAGAAATGCCCTACTTTGCACATGGGCATTACATCTGTATCAGGGATTTGCATCAGTGTGACTAAATTGATTTTGTTGCATCACTGCACATTTGCTTAATGTAAACAAGGCCTTTACTGTTGGCTATGCTGAACTAAAAAGAAAAAAGATAGCAAGGAAAACATTCTAAGGATGTTTGGAGATAGAACTCTGAATCCACATATGGCGAAAATAAAAAGGGTTGGTTGGATTCTACATGTTACTGCTTTTACAGAGTTGGTTTTCAATGAAGCAAAGCTTATTAGAAAATTCAGAATCCATCAATTTAAGCCAGAGGAGCATGCTACAAATTTCCTAGAAGAAAGATATAACTAACCTTATCTTGGTTATTGAAAATTTTATTTGTAGTAGCAATTAGCTAGCATATAAAATGTTCACCTCTTGAAAAGTTTTTGAGCTGCTTAGAGTTTCGCTTTCATTGTGTCTACACAACTATATCAAACCCACAGTGGGCAACAGGCACCAGGCCAAGCTGGAGCCAAACCAACTCCTCTGTTTCATTATGTAACTTCTCTGAACAGCCCTAAATAGAGAGTGGGACAATGAAACAGAGGATAAACAAGTCACAATCCTGACTAAAAGCCACAGTGGATAGACACAAGACTGCATTACCCAGAAAAACACCTTCTGGCCACGAGAAGCTTGACATGAGCTGGCAATGTGTGCCTACAGCCCAGAAGGCCAATTGTATCCTGAGATGCATCAAAGGAAGAGTGGCCAGCAGGTCAAGGGAGGTGATTCTGCCCCTCTACTCCACTCTAGTGAGACCCCACCTGGAATATTGTGTCTAGTTCTGGAATCCCAACATAAGAAAGATATGAAACTGTTGGCATGAGTCCAGAGGAGGGACATGAAGATAATCAGAGGCTTGGAGCACCTCTGTTACGAGGACAGGCTGAGAGAGTTGGGGTTGTTCAGCCTGAAGAAGAGAAGGCTCCGGGGAGACCTTATAGTGGCCTTCCAGTACCTGAGGGGGCTACAGGAAAGCTGGGGAGGGACTTTTATAATGGCAAGTAGTGACAGGACAAGGAGGAATGGCTTTAAACTGTAAGGGGGAAGATTTAGATTAAACATCAGAACAAAATTCATCATAATGAGGGTGGTGAGACACTGGAACAGGTTGTCCAGGGAAGTTGTGGATACCCTCTCCCCGGAAGTGTTCAAGGCCAGGTTGGATGGGTTCAAGGCCTGGTCTAGTGGGAGGTGTCTCTGCCCATGGCCAGACAGGGGTGGAACTGGGTGGTCTTTAAGGTCGCTTCCAACACAAAATGTTCTATGATTCTGTGACTGTTACATGAAAGTTCAAGGCTCTCATCTGTCCTCTTGGCTCTGAAAGCCTTTTTTGTTTTAAGACACGGCACTCCAACTTATTTAAGCCCCAGGACCTGAGAGATGAGATATCCCAAGCCTCTCCAATGTTTAAATTCTGTCATCACTATTTATGGTATTAATTCTTACAGGATTATATGATAATGAAATTAAAGGGAATAGATTATACTGTAACTTTAGATAGACAATATCTACAGTCCACACATTTTACTCTGAATTAGCACAAGAAATTTATGGATCTAGGCAAATACTGAACATCTAAGAGCATTTCCTACTCAAAGACTTCGTGTTTGGTTAGCATCTGGGGGAGAGGTTGGGCGAAAGGCAGAGTACATTTTGTCTTTGCTTTTCCCCATGTGATTTCTGGCTGTAGAAAAATTCCTTCCTGGGGTTCTCATTTGACATACAACTCTTTCGCAACAGTGCTAGTGGGCAAAGTGGTGCCACAGTATCTGCTCAAATGTTCAATCATGTCCTACCAGAACATAGCACTGCTAAATGACAAAATATGACATTTTTTGTGCTCCATTTTTTTTGGTGGGGCAGGGTGTTATCATCCTTCTATTCACTGCTGGAAAGAATCTCTTCAGAAGTCAATGACTATACCATTGGCAATTCTACTGTCCAATAACAACAAAGTTATAGAGTGTTGTTGATACGCTAGTGCATATGTATCAGCTTCCCACACATTCTCTCCTCTTGCTTTAAAATAAAGGGGTGATTCTTAACTACATTTATGATCAGAAACAGTATTTTACAAACTAAACAAAGAATACATAAAGTGACAGAAATAGTCTTCAAGTTATTACAAGCTGAGGTGCATCGCTGTGGTTGTTGGTTCTATATGGCATCTCTCATTAAATACGCCAACAGGATGGCAATTGCTGGAGGGACCATGCAGTATCCCAACCAACTCCTTCAGTACCAACTGTGATTCACATGGATGAATCAATGAATGAATGAATATTGATTTAGAGTGTTATGTGACTTTGGGGCAGGTCATTCTATGTGTCTCTGGCAGATTTGAAGGTAAAGTTTATGTGCTAAAAGAGTTACTTCCTGCTCCTTTACTGGTGTGGTGAACAGCAGGACTGGAGGTTTGCATAATCTAAACCACTGCATGTTGGCATACAGGAAAAATTGAAGAGCGTTTGTACCTATTGACTTGCTTTATTTAAAATTCATAATTATAATAGAAGATTCAAAATGAGGCTTTGACTGCAATCACATGAACCTTGAGAAGTAAGGGAAAAAAACAGCTGTATATCAGGATTCAGATATATTTCCTATGAAACCATGGAAGTGCTGCTACATCTCTTAGAAATGTTTGTACCAAATGCTGTGGTATTCTGCCTCTCTTAGATTAGTAAAGCAAGTAGAGTTTGAGCCTATATTGGAGGGCTTCATAAGCAGAAGCTATGTATTACAGTCACAGAAATCAGATCTATGGAGCTGCATATTTATGATTTTCCAAAGCTTGAATAGATTTTAAAATAAATCAGTCTGTAAATACAAGGGAAAATCTAACTGCAGCATTATGAAGTTGTGCAATGCAGCACTCCAGATTTGTTTTCTTCACAACTCTATAGAACTGTGACTAACTAAATGCCTAATTTATTTGTTTAACTTCTTTTCAAACAAGCCATACCCCAAAGGAATGTCTTAGTAATCTACAGTATCGTGAATTTTAATGTATTTTTTGAAGGTATCATTTGACTTTTCAGCTTGAATCAAGGGTGATCATTCATCTGTTAGAGATATACTCTGGGATTAAAGACAACTGGATTGACTTTTTTTATATATATGATTTATGTCCCTGGGCAAAGTCATGAGTCTGTAGCTCTGTTTGTATTGGCACAAAAATGGCATTTTCCTGTCCCACGGGCATGTTGTGAGGGACCTCAAAGTCTGAGACGTCTCACATATTGTTGTAATTGGAAGTCATATAAAACATGCAGCAGGCAGATATCCTGAATGTTAAAATGAAATTGGAACTGAGAGATAATTTCTAATTTGCCATTGTTGGCATCTACTAAAAGATTAAAATAAGAGTTTTTTAATTTTTTTTCTTGGTCTCAAGTAATGACTGGGTGCATTTTGCTCCATCTTGGGGCACAACTCACAGCCAATGGCAATTTTCATTTCAGATATGGAGCAAAGCAAAGTTATTCCAAGTTACTACTCTTACTGAGATTATACTGTATTAAAAAGAGTATAACAAGGATGCCCAAGATGCAAATTGTCAGCAAATATGGTTCAGTATAACTCCACTGAAGTAGCTAGAACTTGACCAAGTTGGACTTCTGGAAATCTAATATTCCTGCTCACAGTTTCACAGTGACTGAAATGTTAATTCACCTTTACAAAATATACAATTTTGTTTCTTACCTTCTACTTGATTGATCACAGGTAAATGACAAACTGAAGTTTAATGTAAAAATGGACCTAAATAGCCTTGGTGTCAAATGATGAACATTACAACTCTTTATTTCCCTTGAGAAAATTAAACAACCCAAATAGGATTGGTTGAAAAAATTTACATTAGCTTAAAAGAAACATCATTTTCTGCTAAAAGGAGTCAGCTATGATAAAAATACATAACAGCATAGTCAATTGTCCACTGAATTGTAGAAGACAAGATTGAGGTTGCTTTAAATTATTTGTGGTTATCCAATGGGCTGTAATGTTCTATAATTTTCTACGGGTTTGCCCAGATGAGATGCTGAATAGCTAAAGTTAATGATTCCCAATTTTGCCACTGGAATGTGATACCACAGCCCAATACGTTTCACAGTTTTATACACATTTGTTATTGTTTTGCTTTCATTTCCCTACCATGTTTTTCCTAAGCTAATTCTTTATTAAAAAAATTCAGAAAAAAATCTCTTCTCATTGTCATCTGCCTTTCCAGTATCTGCAGACAGTACTATTCACCCTCCAATATTTTTCCTGAATGTATCTACAGTTAGCATTTCCTTCCATTTCAGTCTTTTTGTTCCTTTGCTCACATTTTGACACACCTGACTGCCTTCTTCCCAATTTTGCTGCATTTCTGTTGCAGTCTTTACACTTTGGCGCCAGCGCTGTGTCAGCTCCATGCTGACTGCAATATAGCAATCATGTCCCACCAGCATTATCACAAGACCGTGTCAGATCTGAGTCATGCAGTAGTCATAGTAGATGTACCACACTCTTCTTATATGATTACATACAATGCACTGTAGTAAAGGCACACAGTTATATTGTGAAAAACACCTAAGGGCTTTCGGAGGAAATAAAAACAGTTGAAGAAAAAAGCATGTTTCAAATAAAAGGGAAGGGCTTCTTCCACTTCAACAAAGTAGGAGAAAAAAGAAACTCTGTTAGTGATATTGCAAGCCACTAAAAACTGAGTGATTCAGACTTAAAAGCAACCAACCTCTCATACTTTGGTTTTGATAAAAGCAGCATTTCGTTTGTTCTTTCTTTAGGCTGCAGTCTTGTGGCCATCACCAGCTTGGTGGAACCTGGGAGTCACAGAATCATAGAATGATAAAATGGTTTGGATTGGAAGGGACCTTAGAGATCATTCAGTTGCAACTCCCCTGTCATGGGCAAGGACACCTCCCACCAGACCAGGCTGCTCAAGGCCCCATCAACTTGGCCTTGAACACTTCCAGGGAGGGGGCATCCACAGCTTCCCTGGGCTGTTCCAGTGTGTACCATAATCAGGCAGTGTGAGACAAATAAGGCAGATGTGCAACCATGCTTTGGGTACCATAAGAGCTGGTGTGTTGAAACTGAAAATAGTGAGAGGTTTTGGGCTCTGTCTGAACCTGCTCAGCCAAGAACGTTACCGTGTGTCAGGTTACAAGCCCTTCCTCTTGGGTTGCATGGGCACCATGGTTTAGATCAGGGGAGTCAAATTCACGTCCCATGGGCCAAATCCGGCCCTGCACCTTGCTTTACCCAGCCCTCCACCTTCTTTCTACACGGTGGCAGTGCCGAGCTCCTTGCCCCTACACTCCTGCCAGTCATGAGTGCAGTGTGTGACATGTGTAACGCTGCAGGAGCAGGAGCATGGCCGGAGCTGTGAGTTTGACACCTCTAGTTTAGATCAATGGGGAGAAGAGGAAAAGAAAATATAAGCCCAGGTAGAAATATCTCAGTCTGTTTGGCTGGACCAGGAGCCTGGAGATCAAAAGAGCTGGAAACATATCAAGAAGATTTCACTGAATCAGGAAAAGAACTGGTTTGGGGCTTAAAGTAATGGGTTGCTTTGCACAGATTCTAATGTTTGATACACAAAACAGGGAACAAGGAAATAAAATGAAAATAAAAACCTTATTTGACCGACCTTCAATTCTTTTCCAATGGACTTACAATATTTATAGTTTCAAGCTTCGTCAGGGGAGGTTTAGGCTTGATATTAGGAAAAAAATTTCACTGAAATTCACCAATGGAATGCGCTGCCCAGGGAGGTGGTGGAGTCATTGTCCCTGGAGGTGTTTAAAAATAGATTGGATGAGGCGCTTAGTGCCATGGTTTAAATGACGAGTGGGTGCTAGTTTTGGGTCATAGGTTGGACTAGATGATCTCAGAGGTCTTTTCCAACCTTGTGGTACTGTGATACTGTGAAAACACGTATCCCTCAGGTAGCCTTCCATAGCCTGGAAATAAGTATAATTTTCCTGTAGTGGTTCACTCCAGCACATTCTTAAACAGTTGACTCCTCTGATTTGCTTGTTAATAAATACGTCTAAATATAAAGAAATAAAATAAAATACATATCAAATTTTGCCTGTAAAGTATATAGCAAGAGGGCAGAGTCAACCATTGTTGGAGTCATTGGTGAATAAGATGATTCCATAATTTTTCTTATGAGCAATCGTATGGAGACACCTTTCAAATACTGAAAATACCCTGTCTTTTAATTTTTGTTCTAGAGCTTCATTACAGAACAGTTTCTCAAATATTAAGAAAAACAAGCTAAAAAAGGCTAACTTCATGGTACCCACTCAAGAGTTTTGCTTAATACAATAAGAGTAGGCTGCCATTCCCTTACATAAAAAATTTACCTAAGCCAAGGAAAAAGAATGTCAGTAGACACAGTAGCTAATGCCCTATCTATTGTTCTGATACTCACTGAGCCTCCCACTGAATTTAAATTCATTTCTAGAAAGCCATCACAATGTTTTCCATTCAGCTGCACTGGTGTTAACTGGCATGTTAGGATGGGAGTTGATTATGCAGCTTAGGATGTGAGTTGGTTCATACCCAGACATAAGATGAGTTGTCTTGCAGAATGATATAGTGGGATTTAACTTTGCTGAGTCAAATTTCAGCAAAATAAATGAACCCAGAGGGTCAAAAGTATTAAAGGTACTGTGTCGCTGTAACAAAACTATATTGCTCAACATGTTTTGGAATAGGTTTTGAGATTTCAAACGCATAAATCTTAGCTTGCTTATTCCTATGGCAACATGAACAACACTGATTCTTTTAAACACTTTATTAAAGATATAGAAAAAATAAGGGGTAAAAGAATAAAAATATTTGGAATGCAGAAAAGTAAGGCCTTCATCTTTAAAATCCCCAATTTCCTTGCGCTGCTAAGAATCTGTATGAGGAAAACACCATTGTTTAACAATATAGTAAGAAAATCAATTTATTGTTTATATTTCAGATAAAATAATTACTCAGTTCACTAAGATGGGCTGCAACTGCTACATGAACTGTTGTCAGAGCCCAGTCTTTTCCTGGAGAGACAGGCAGTACACACAAGGGACAAAGAAGGCACAAGAGCTGCGGAGAAGTGGAACGCAGCCTCTCACTCAGGTGTTGGCTCTGGAATAGTAAGTTCATTGCTAGAAAAACTCTAGCAGAACATACTATCTGTTTGTCACACAGAAACATGGAAGTTGAAGTAGCGTCCTTTGGGGAAGCTGTCTATTAACAGCATCATTACAGCTCCACAAATGACAGAACTTTAACATCTCAAGCAGACTCTTCTTAAGCAGAAAACAAAGGGAAAGCATGTGAAAAAAGAGGGAACAATGCAGGGAAGGAAAAGCTCAAGCCAGAGGGCGGTGACAGTCTCATTCCAGGTGTTGTTCAGGATTTAGGGAGGCAAGTGGAGGTGTGAGACCACCTGAATTGGTCCTTCTGGCCCAATCTTTTCTGTAGGCCCTATAACTTTCATGTTGATAATAAATGCTCAGTGCATAGTGGACTGTCTGCAAGGTATGGGGAAAATTACTGTAATGATGATGGGCTGTCCTCCTGCTATCTACCTATCTTCCTGCAGCTTGGGTCAAATTTGGCTTCCTGGTAGCTGTTTTACCAGGTTAGGGGTACCGGAGAGGAGAAATAGCCCATCCTCTCATGATTTTGCTCATCAGTGAGTCTTACTTTCCAGCATATCAATTTTGTTCCACTAATTCTAGTCTCACACTTTTCTTCCTTTACTGCACATGATTTCAGCATAATCCTTGGGGCTTATCACTGAGTCTTTTTTGCTTGGAAAACCCCTGTCATTTTGTCTTTAATTTTACTGACCTTTGCAAATTATTTTATGTAACAGGCTGAGCTGTACACTGGTCACCTTGAACTATTTAGAATGAAGGCCTTGGCACAGCACTACCTATTTTTTTCTTATTTGCAAGGGCATTCCTTATCTTCTCTAAGGAATGAAAGTCTGTATAGTGCTCATTAAAGTTATTAGAATGTTTTTTTATGAGATTAAATGTTTCAGCCCTGATGTCTTATCTGAACAATGTGAAATTGTATAATTGAAGACTTTTTACTTGACACACATTCTCAAGGGGAACTACTGTAAAACAATTCAGACACATCTGATGTGTCTGACAGGCTGTAGGGGAAAATGTGCTGTGCTTAAAAATTCTGGTGTCTTCTGTGACAAAGCCTGCATCTTACAAGTTTGGTGCTGGTGCAAGGACTTAAAATATGATAGAAAGTAGTATTTTTTTTTATCTTCATGATTTAAGTGTAATTAAAAGTCATGGTGCACGTTTAATAAAGATGACTGTGATTTGAACGGTGAGCTTCCCTAAAGGTCCCATTTGCTATGGATGGTTGTCTGCTACCGTCAGCCATAAGAAATCTAGGCACCCAAACAGAATGCAGGGGTCTGGCTTTCTCTGGTCCCAACAACTCTATTGTTCAAATCAAGACTAGAGAGGATGGCCTTGTTCAAATGCACCATGGAAAAAAATCTCAGACACATATACTGAATCCCAGAGATGTGCTAGATGACGAACAAGGTTGGGAGGAGGAGTTGGGAAGTTAGGATGATCCAGCCAAGTAGACTGGGAGCAAAGAATGTCACACTGTGAGTAAACAAAGCACTAATCAGATTGGGAGATCAGGAGCTGGGATCCACTGTGAATTGCTGTATGAGTTTACCAAGTCTGGCTTGAAGTGGGAAAGGCAAAGGACAAGGACGGTGAGAAGCCAGGGGAGGCGCAGGAGGTTAGCTTGCATCTGGAGTATACATCTATCTGATTATTTGTCAACCCAGCTGAGAAGCAAATCCTTGGATCATGTTTCTCACCAGTTCCCATCAGTGATCCTCTTCTGAGAGTACTTTACTCAGAGGATGACAATCTGTGACTGGTAACAGCACTCCATTAGCTCAAGTAGCAGAAATCTGTGCTAATTCTGCAGTTCTCAGTCTGCTGAGAAAAATGAGGCATCATGACAAAATTAATCTCTTTCCAGCTCGTTTTAATTTTTCTGTTTAAGAAAATAAAGAAAGAATTTGTTAAATAAGTTTACTGAGGTAGCTAAGTCAAGCAATTGAAATCGGAAACAGTAGAATCGAATAAATTATGTTTATTCAGTTTAATTAATTTTTCCTAATGTGATATTAGGAGCTTATCTCCCCTTCTTATCCCTGTGTGGCCTGGTAAGTAATTAGCCTAAACTCATTTAGAGCAAGAAATATGCTAATACAACATAAATATTTCTTCCAGTGTGCTTTTTTTTTTTCATGTCTTTGCTACACAGCCTTATTTTGTGCTCTCTGTGAGTTAGTACAGCAGAAAAGCAAGAATGCAACTATGCAGTCATCCTGATTTATCTGTTTTGTACATTGTGCCTGCTGTCCTTGCATTTAATCTCAGTTCTTTCTAGGGTGTGCGCTCTGGTCACAGACTGTCTTTCCATTTCTGCGTAGTATCTAGAATAATTTGAAAGTGACTTATGGAACAATAACGCCAAGGTAATTTCCCCAAATATCTACAAAATATAAAGGACTCTTTGCTCACTCAGGGGAGTAGCCTGACACTACCTAGGAGGAAAATGAAAAGCTAATCATTTTTCAAAGGAAAATAGGGGCCCATGTTTCTGTCTTGGCTCACATGCCCTCTCTCTTTGAAACAAGCCTTGATGTTCCAGCTTACATGAGCTATGGCTGAACCTGCCAGATCAGCCTAGAGAGACCAAGTCTCATAACGAAAGTCATTGTTTTCACAGAGATGAAATGAATCTGATATTAATCCAAGAAAATTACTGAAATTGTTGAAGAGTCTTAGTTGTTATTAAGGCTTACAGCCACTCCACCAAATTGATATCCTGCACAAGAAAAAAGCTACAGCTGGAATCTGAAGAAGAAATAATTTATCAGCCGATAAAAACAAAAAGGGTGTGTTGCCCCATTGTTCCCTGCCATGGGGACTCTGTCACCGCCACAGGACCAGAGCATGGGAGCAGGCAGGGCAGGGTAGGCAGGCATGCTGCTTGTTTAATTTTGTCCACAGTCACTGCTGGGAGCTTATCTCCACCTCTTATCCCTGTCCGGCCTGTTAGGGAATTAAGCCAACCTCATTTACAGTAGAGAATATTCTAATACGGCGTAAGTATGTCTTCCAGTCTATAATTGAATGCTCTCATTATATAACAAAATTGAATGTCATAATGTAGATATTGCTTTGTCACAGCTATGTTCTGGGATCCATGGCCTTCAACTTAATACTTCCACTGCACGAAAGCAGGATACTTTACAGAATGATCTCACCTGAGAAACTGTTATACAATCACATGCAATGCATAAAATCCATGCTTATATTACTGGTGAGGCAAGTGTGAGTTATGGTTTATATTCCCTTGCTGCTGACAGCCTTGCGAACAACAAGTGATCCAGGCAGTGACATTTCAGTTATGATTTTGATCCCAGAAAACAAGCCTGTTCTTCAATTCATCCCCATTCAGAAAAGCGTGTAAATGCACAACAAACTTAGATGCTTAAAAAGAACGCACACGTTTAAGAGTATCTCCTGAATAAGGCTCTTCACTTCAACTACTGTGTGCATACAAATGCATACAGGCTTTGGTAGACAGACTGCAACTAAAAAAATATAGAGAGTCAGAGGATGGTTGGGTTGGAAAAGACCTTAAAAATCATCCAGTTCCACCCCCTTCTCATGGGCAGGGCATCTTCCACTAGATCAGATTGCTCCAAGCCTCATCCAGCTTGGCCTTGAATACCTCCAGGGATGGCACATCCATGACTTCTCTAGACAACCTGTACCAGTGCCTCACCATCCCCATAGTAAAAAATTTCTTCCTAATATCTAATCAAAATCTATCTTCTTTCAGTTTAAAACCATTACTGCGCATCCTATCACTACAGTATCTGATAAAGAGTCCCTTTCCATCTTTCCTCTAGGCAATTAGGCAATCCTCTATGTATTTAGTTGTTTAACTTGGAGAACAACCACTTCATTTTGGAAATTAGGTTAAATCTCTGTGAAAATAATGAATAATTTCTTATTATGAATGTATGTAGGAAACACTGATGCTCCTTTATGGAGGCAGATATCTAAAATAACAGCAGTCTGTACTCAAAAACAGATAAATGCTGCTTAGGACATTGGAATATATATAACACAGGAAGGTGGAAAAATCTCACCAGATACTATTGAGGAATCTGGGCTATGTGTGGGTCTGATTTTATGAGAAAAGCAGAAGAAAGTTGAGAACAGGCTGCAGAACTTTTTAAAAAAGCTCATAAATAGTGGTTTTATGTTGAAACTTGGCTAGGAAAATGGCTGGGATATGTAGTAGAGATGATATATTCAGAACATATTCAATGAAACGGGTTTGTGTGGCCTCTTTCATCAACAGCATCACCTCAAAAAGCACACTCAGATCTAAGCTCAAACTTAAGCTGAAGCTGAAAAAACATGGTAGATCACTCAGAAAATAGCTAATAATTTTATAGATATTAGCAACCTTGCAGATCAACACCAGATTGCACACCCAAATATTTATGGTTAAACATCAGAACTGTCTCTAATGCAACACAGTTTGATTAAAGATCTCTCATTCAGTCTAGGTAATAAAAAATAAACCATTGTTGCTTATGACTCTGGGAGGCTCCAGATATCTTTGAAGATACATGAAAGGCAAAACCCTTTTAATCAGGGATCGTTTAATTTTCCCTGTGGCATGACTACCCAAGTCCTACATCTGCGAACTCTTCTTGGCATAGATTTTCTCCCCGGTCTATCGTGACTGCAGTAATCACACGACAGTGCCTTGGCAAACAGGTCCCCATCTCCTTGAAGCATTTGGCAGAGTGCTTTAGTGTAGACACTGGCTACTCCCTGCATTTCTGGAGCAAAAGCTTCATTTTCCTCCCCTTCAGTAAGGTTCACAATTATTACCTCCAGGGGCAGCTAATAAAACAAACAAGCTAAACCAACTTTTGCTTCAGAGAGAAAACAAAGCAATTACAGGGAATATATTTGATTCTCTAGTAGGCCTTACGTTATTTTTACTGTCTTTTTTTCTAGAGCAACGTGGTGGAATCTAATGTTTTCTGTTCCTCTCTGTCAGTCTTTCGTGTCTCTAGTGGACATGGTTGAGACTGATCATTGTCACTCCTGTGAGGAGGGTCTTCTTAAGATCTCTAATGAGTGTCCTCTTCTTCTCATATGCTGATCTCCACTGGATCACTTTGGGGGTAATTCTTGAGGGTTATCACTCAGAGAATACACACCAAATACATCCTGTGTTGACTGCTGGCTTTGGTGAAATATGAGATGAAGGGTTGTTTAACTTTATGCAGAGGATAGAGCCAAAAGATCAGATGTTTTCATAGAATCACAGATTCACAGAATGACCTGAGTTGGAAGGGTTCCACAAGAATCATTGAGTCCAACTCCTGTCCCTGCACAGGGCAATCCCAACACTCATACCATGTGTCTGAATGCATTGTCCAAATGCTTCTTGAATATTGTCAGGCTTGACACAATGACTGCTTCCCTGGGGAGATGTCCCAGTGCTCCACCACCTTCTGAGTAAAGAACCTTTTCCTAATATCCAACCTAATCCCCCCCGCCCAGCAGAGCTTCCTGCCATTCCCTCGAATCCTCTCATTGGTTACTAAAGAGAAGAGATCAGCACCTGTTTCGCCTTCTTCCCTTGTGAGGAAGCACTAAACTGCTATGAGGTCCCCTCTGTCTCTTCTTCTCCAGGCTGAACAGACCAAGTAACTTCAGCTGTTCCTCATATGACTTCCCCTCTAGACCCTTCACCAGCCTTGTGGCCTCCTCTGGACACTCTCTAGTAGCTTGATATCTTTTTTGTACTGCAAAACCCAAAACTGCACACAGTGCTCAAGGTGGGGCCACACCAGTGCAGAGTACAGTGCGACAATCACCTCCCTTAGCTAGCAATGCCACACTTGATGCACCCCAGGACACGGCTGGCTCATGCTCAACTTGCTGTAAACCAGAACTCCCAGATCCCTCTCCGCAGGGCTTGTCTCTAGCCTCTCGCTCCCCAGTTTGTATGTATTTCCAGGGTTGCTAAGTCCCAGGTGCAAAATCCAGTACTTGCCCTTGTTAAACTTCCTGTGGTTGGTGATTGACCAGTTCTCCAATTTGTCTAGAACATTCTGCAGGGCCTCTTTGCCCTCCAATGTATGAACTTCAAAGTGAACTTGTTTAGTAAACCTTCGAGTCCTACATCCAGGTCATTTAAGAATACATTAAAGAATAGTGACCCTAAGATGGATCCCTGCAGAACCCCGGCTGATGTAAATCCATTCACTGTGATCCTTTAAGCCCAACTCATCAGCCAATTTTCACCCATTGCATTATGTGTTTATCCAGCTGTATGCTGGGCATTTTGCTTAGGAGAATACTGTGAGAAACAGTATGAAAGGCCTTGCTGAAATCCGGAAAGATTTTGTCCACTGGTTTTCCTTGGTCAACTAGGTGGGTAACCGTGTCATAGAAGGAAATTAAGTTTGTCAGGCAGGACCTTCCCTTTATAAACCTGTGCTGGCTGGGACCAATGGCTGTGTTGTCTTTCAGGTGTTTTTCAGCAGCAGTACACAGTTTTTCTTTCAAGGTATCTAGTTCTCTAGCACCTTTGATGTCTCTACTTTCCAGGGTCTGTTTTAGCATTGTAATTACATGTAAATAAAGATTTAAAGAATCTTGTTTTCATTCTGGGACTGAATATCTTGGATTTCCATATTGTAAAATGAGTGGTGGAAGACTCTCCTATCCTTGCTGTCAGTTCCTTTCTAATTACTCAGAAAGTGGGATTTGCACAGGACAGGCAAGCTGTTCTGCTTTCCCAGAATCAGTGTTTTCTAACCTGACTTTGATGCTTGGTATTAAGCTTTCAGTGATGTTTGCTTTGGTAGCTGATTTTGAATCCTCTTTGGCTTACTGTTTTTGCTAGGCTATGTAACTTCACAGCTTTTTTTTCAGGTCTATGGCTCAGTAACACAGTGCTACTAGCACAATTTACACTTCCAAGATGTGTAATCCACCCCATGGTATGCTGATACTTGTGCTGCCTACACAGTAGCTATATATGATAATGAAACATAGCAACGCAAATCAAGTGTACCCTTGTTTTACACCAGGGTTCAAAGGGAACCAATCCATTAGATACACTCCCAGATGCAGCCACTGTCCCTCTCTGCAAGGCCATGATGATGGAGGATGAGCTCAGTGTTGTAGTTCCACAAGGTGCTCCCAAGACAATTGTCAAGTAACCTTAAAAAAAATCAATGAAACTGGTGATGAGCAAAGCCTGTCATTGCATGTGTTCTTTCAGGATGTTCTTTTGTGTGAATATCCATTTTTCTGGGCCTGAGTCCAGAGGCTGTTCTCCAATTTTGCATCCATCATCTGTGTCATCTTGTGTGGCATTCCACTGCAAATGATCTCCCTTGTAGTGTAGGGCAGAGAGACAATTTCCCAGTCTTATTTTCAAATATTTTAATGACTCTATATTCCTTGTGATTGAAAGTTGGTGGGTTTTCCCCATTTTACTCAATAACTTTTTAAATTTTACTCCTGCAGTGATATTGTGGGCTCCTAGCATTTCTGCTATGATTAAATTATCTTTCATCGCATTGTTACTGCTACCTACTGGACTAAAACTTGCTTTTCTGCTATCACTACTGAGACAGTGGCAATCTTCTGTTTTCTGAATTCACATCATCTTGTGTCACAGAACCTTATGTCAAGGTAGGGCTGAGTTTTTGCCTGTGACTTCTGTAAAATGCTTTGCCCATCTATTTCATCTGTGTTGCTAGCATTTCCCTATCTTTGCTTATGATCAGCCCACTTCCTGTTTAAACTAGGCAAACAGGATTTTTCATACTCAGTAAACAAGATCTGTGGTTTCCTATCATGGTAAGACCTTCAGTTTCCACTGTTAGGTCTTTAATATCTCTCTGTTCATCTTTCATTGAACGTCATTTTTTTCAATAATTTGTCTGTTTTCATGCTCCTTTTTGTAATTCCAGACTTTTCGTCAGTCTTAGCATTGAAGAATTTTTATTTTCTCTATGATGGATCTTTTTTTGGCTTACCCAATTTGTTTTTATGCCCTTGTTGAAGCTGCTGCAGATATATCACATTGTTTCATGAGGCAGCAAGGCAAATTTAATGGCTCACTCCCACCGAGAGAACCCTGCCCAACCTTAACTCCTTCCAATCTTAACCACATGTTCCCACCTCCTCCTCATGCTGTGGTGCTCATCTGTCTCTTTGCGAAACAGTTCAGCTAACTAAATCAGCAGAAAGTCAAGCAGTTTAAAAAAACTTATCAGCTTCTGCCAGGTCGGTGAGCTGTAACAGCTCACAGAGATGTTGGAAAAGGGCCAGAGCTAGCTCAAGAGAGAGACTAGGAACACCAAGACAGGGCGTGAAGAGAGACAGGATCACCTTACACAGATGGCAGAGGCTATGTTTTACAGAGACCCCGTCATACTGGGAAACGTCATGCTGAGCATTCTCCCTTTGTAACACCATTTCTCCACTCACCTGCCCTTGCCCCCAACAGTAACTTAAACCACAAAATCACTAAATGATCCAAGATGGAAGGAGACTCAGGAGGTCTCTAGTGCACGCACTTCACTCAATGCAGAGTTAATGCTGAGGTCAGACCAGGGTGCTCAGGGTTTTATGCACGAAAACCTCCAGGGATGGAGACTTTTGAGCAATGTGTGCCAGTGATTAATCATCCTCACAGTGCTTTTCTTTTTTTTGTCATCTTATAAATCTGTGCATGACCAAAGTCAGAATATCATCCAGCATTATTTCTTTCTCAGCTTCATATCACTGATTTCTAGGTTGCTTTCTCTTTGGATTCCGCCCTTCTCAGTCTTTTCTGCTTGGCATTTCAAAGATCATCACTGATACCACCGTTATACTGCACATCTGACCTCACATAGTGTCCATGTCAGTATCTATTTCTTGGAGTCTTTTGGCCATCTGTCAAGGTCCACATTTTTAATCCAGCAAGGTGCTCAGAAATATGTCAGATGACAAGCACAGACCAGTATCTCTCCCACCATTTTGGCAGATCTTTCTCACATTCTTACTATTTTAACACAAGGCCTAGGTCAGCCATACAACCCCAGCTCTGCTTTACTAAAAAAAGATTGCTAAACTATGAGTGACAGCACAGAAACTTAAGCCAAGCAAGATATACAAAAAAAAGTATGAACAAGACAGAAGTGAAATTGTTAAGTTGGTAGCAGTCATTCAAATACCGAAGGAAAAAAAATATTAACTGAAAAAGCTCTAAAACGCTGGAAAGAAAATCAGAATAGAAGATAGCAACTCAGCAAAACTGAGGATCAGCCTATTGCAAGGAGCAATGGAGAATGGCACTTCCTCATGTGATTACCATCTGCCAGACCAGCAGAAATCCAATAGGTACCTGCATCAGAGGTGGTGAGGACATGAGTCCTTACGCTAACAGCACGTTAGTCCCAGCCATTTATTGTGTGTATAATCCAACAAATAACATAATCATTGCAAACTCATAAATTTGTGTTTGTGATCCTGCTTTTGAGCCTCCACACACAGGAAAACACACCTAAATAAAAGTGACCAAAAATGCTGAAAATGCTATACCACTGCTCTATCCATTTCTCAATTGTTGCATTCACCTTTGGTATTAAAGTGGTCTATGAAAAGTAACAGGCTGAATTTTGGTATTTCTTTAATCCCTATTTTGAAGGCCATTTTGGAAATGCATGCTTGTGCACTTCTCCACATTTCTCTGTCATAGCACAGCATTATGCAATATCCATTTTGACATGTGGAATGTAATGCATTGCTCAGATCACCTGTTTGGCTGGCACACTTCCTTCTTCTCCATCCTAATTGCCAGATGACGACCTGTCTTCCTGGGGTGATTCAGCCTGCAGGTTGGCTGGCTCACCCATCATTCCTGCTGTCATCCGCACACGGATGTGTGTCAAAGCGGGATATGGGTGGAGATGGAAGCACATCCCAATTACAGAATCAATAACTCTAAAGGGAATCATGACATTAATATTGGTTGAGTGCAAACACTGGCTTCTTCCTAAAATCTTAAACTCTATCCACCTCTTAGGATAGCTTCCAGCACAAACAAAGAATTGGGCTGGTGTTGCAATCAAGGGAAATTGTATTCACAGGCATGTAATAGATTCAGGCAATTCACTGTATCATCCAATAACCAAAGAAGCTAGCCACAAAAGCTGAATAACGGAAAAAGAAAAGAACTAGAAAAAATGTAAAGAAATGCTATTTTTAAAGTAGAAATAAACTATCCATTTATTTCAGATAAACAAGATTATTAAAAAAAAAAATAACTGGTGGGAATGCCAAGGTTTGGGACAGGATACTGAAACGGATGGGAGGGATGAGAAAAACTGGAAATTTGACTTTTGAAGCCCCATGCTTTCCTGTACCGAGGTCAACTGTAATCCTATGGAATCATCAAGGAGTCAGTTGTCTTGAGTTTAGGGAAGGAAGGAAGGGTGAGTCTGCTCTCCTTTTTGCTGTGTGAGCAGCTGGTAATCAGAGCAGTAGCCCTCCCTCAATGATGGGTCAGCACCTGGTGATCTGCCCAGCGACAGGACCCTGGCCGCTTGCCAGCATTTGGTGACTTAGTCCAAGAGCAGCTCTGAAAAATTTATTTTTCCATTGGTGGATAGGTACAGATGTGTGGTCTCACTCGGCTCAGCACAGTCAACAATATTTTTTTGGTGTGTGCACAGTTGTTTATCAAGGCATGCAAACATGCAGTGCTGCTATCTCCTCAAATCAGCAGCTACTTTTAACATACACTGAAATTTCCTGGAAAGCAAAGACAACCGAGTTCCCATTGAAAATTGGGCATTTGCATAAATATCTGCAGAATTACAGCCTGTATGCATGACTGATGCCTGTTGTTATAAATTTTCTGGTTTACAAATGTTAAAAAATTCTTCAGGTCAAAACTACCCAAACTCCCTTATAACACAAGCAGGACCTTTTTTTTCTCAGATATAAATAAAAATATTTGAAAGAAAATGCACAAGTTTTGAATATATGACTACATATAGCTTTTCAGAATTAAAAAAAGGATTACTTTTCCGTGCTCGTCATTAACTTCAATTAACCTCATTAATTTCCATCATTAATCATTGATGCAAATGAGCAGCTGCCTGAGGAGAGCAAGACCCAAATCACTGTCAGAGCTGAGGGAATCATGGGTGTAGCTCACCTTCTTCTCCAGCCTGAGAGCTGCCTGTACAGTGAGCAGCTAATGCCATCCCACTGACCATGAAACCCATGGGCAGCCCAGACAACCTGCCCTTTTTCCTGCTAAACTAGCTGGAGGTTGAGAAGGAGCTGGGGCTACAAGGTGATGTTGCAAATACAAAGCATGAATCCTGGAAACCCATGTTCCAATAGCTCCTATGCTCCATAAAGAATAAAGATAACTACCTGCAGTATCACCTGATGGGAACGTATCAAATCAATATTTAAAAAACAGGAATAACTCAATCACTTCCAAGCTAGTGAAATCCCAATGGCATCATATGTACAGTTTGAAAACACATTTTGATAGCTGGATAAACAGAAAAGGGCATTGAAATGCATTTATCACTTGAAAAGAATAGATCATGCTAGAAGTGGTTTTCTTAAATAAAAATGGAGACAAACATGCTTACAGACTGCTGGGAAAAAAAATAGAATTTGGTATAAATCGAGCTTTAACGAATGTGTTAAATGATGCTTCTATAAATATGTCACATTGGACATGCTGTGCATGCAATACGCACCATGGTGATGCGCAACATCATTTAGGAATGCATAACATAGATAATTGGCAAAAAATAGAGCAGTGAGTAAGGCTGACCATGTTCCCTCTTCCTGCTTACACCCTCAAGTCTTTAGAACACATTGTTTGAGTATGATAAATTTTACAATTAAATTTCACAGCCAAATTGTGATTAGAGTGTGTGATATATATAAAGTCGATATCACGGAACTTCATGAGCATGTGAAAAATATGGGGCCAGTTAAACTGGAGACACTGGAGAGAGAACACCTGAAAAATTAGGATGTGAACTCAGGAAGTGAGTGAAAGATATGAAAGAGAAGAACAGAATGTTTCATCTAAAGGAACTGGGAAGGGAATTCCAACATGAGAAAAGCAAGATGATGAAGGCCTGAGTAGATCCTCAGCAGCAAGGAGATCACATGCAGCACAGGTGTTCTAGAATGGCACCACAGAGCTAATTATTAACATGGCAGTTCAAAGTGACTTGTTATTAAATGGTGGCAATTGTCAGTAAGTTGAGCAGCTGTGCAGTTGCACGCTGCTGACTCGTGTGGATGGGGGAGGGGGTGTTACATCTTTTGATAAGAACAGAATGACTTGTGGTTTGTGCAGCACACCCCAGACTAAGAGAGGTGGAGCAAAAACTGAAAACAAAGTCCTTTCAGTCCTAAGAGATTACTGATGTAGGAAGACACATTTACCCATTTTCCTGGACCACTGTCCCCAGACTTTGTCCTCTGACATCCTTTCTCAAACCTCAAAAATACCAGAAAATGTGATATAGATTCGGTGCATTGTATAACTTCTTCTGAACAATGCTAGTCCATCTAGTTAACTGCTTTTGTAGGTGATACTGTGATGGCTACCTCAAGTATTTTCTGGGTTTATGCAGCTGGGTTTTTCTACATTGCTTCTGCCATCTCATGCTCTTCTCTTGGGAAAACAAGCTCTAGATTTAGGATAAACCATAGTGATACAAATGAGTGCTTGCCCCCAGCACGGCTCTGTGGACTGAATAGGTTGAATTGAGACATGTTTGCTTCATAAGAGTAAATCACTGCACTAAGAGCATCTCTTTAGGAAGAATTAATTACAGAAGAAATAGATACTGAAAGACCCTGAGTTGAGAAGAAAATAGAAAAAAGAGAAGGAATATGTAAGGAAGGGAAGTAGCTACAAAAGAGGAAGAAACAGAAATTAATCAAGGATAGAGAGTGTACTGCATTATTTTGCACTTCATCATTGCCAAAATATGTCAATAGAAGTTTAGTGTATTTGCACAGACTCCTGGCTGGATCTGTGGTAAACCTATAACTTCTCCTTCCAGCTGATGGCACATAAGCCACAGCATGCAGCCAACTTCCTTTCATTTGCCTGGCGAGGAATAGCATCATGCGGCTCTTGTTAAAGTCCTAGAGTAGTTTAAGGAGCTTAAACTGTTTTATAAGCTTAAAGTGTCTAAGTCTTCAAAGCTGCTTAAAGCCATTTAAGCTGCTTAAGACACTTCAGGCTGCTGGGGTGTGCCATGGGACTGTAAGCAACATCCTGGTCTAGAAACCAGTCTACCTTCAGGTTTCATAGAATCATAGAATAGTTTGGGTTGGAAGGGACCTTAAATATCATCCAGTTCCAACCCACCTGCCATGGGTAGGGACACCTTTCAATAGATCAGGTTGCTCCAGGCCTCATCCAACCTGGCCTTGAACGCCTCCATGGATGGAGCATCCCCTGCTTCTCTGGGCAACCTGTTCCCATGCCTCACCACCCTCACAGTAAAACATTTCTTCCTGATATCTAAATCTCCCCTCTTCCAGCTTAAAACCATTATCCCTTGTCCTATCCCTTCACTCTCTGATAAAGAGCCTCTCCTCAGGTTTCCTGCAGACCCCCTTTAAGTAATCAAAGGGTGCTATAAGGTGTCCCTGGAGTCTTCTCTTCTCCAGGCTCAAAAATTCCAACTCTCTCAGCCTGTCCTCATAGGGCAGGTGCTCCAGCCCTCTGATCATCTTTGTGGCCTTCCCCTAGACTTGCTGTGACAGACCCATGTCCTTCCTGTGCTGAGGACTCCAGATCTGAATGCAACACTCTAGGGGAGTCTCACGAGAGCAGAGCAGAGGGACAGAATCACCTCCCTTGACCTGCTGGTCACACTTCTTTTGGTGCAGCCCAGGATACAATTGGCTTTCTGGTCTACAAGTGCGTGTTGCTGGCTTGTGTCGATTTTTTTATCCACCAGCACCCCCAAGTCCTTCTCTTCAAGATTATTCTCAATCCATTCTCCACCCAGCCTGTAATTGTGCTTGGGATTGCCCTGATTAGGAGCAGGACCTTGCATTTGGCCTTGTTGAACTTCTTGAGGTTAGCACAAGCCCACCTCTCAAGCCTGTCAAGTTCCCTCCAGATGGCATCCCTTCCCTCCAGCCTGTCAACTGCGTCACACGGCTTGGTGTCATCAGTAAACTTGCTGACAGTGCCCTCAATCCCACTGTTTGTGTCTCTGACAGAGATGTTAAACAACACTGGTCCCAATACCAACCCCTGAGGAATGCCACTTGTCACCCGTCTCCACTTGGACATTGAGTCATTGACCACGATTCTTTGAGTGTGACCATCCAGTCAATTCCTTGTCCACTGAGTGGTCCATCTGTCAAATCCATGTCTCTCCAATTTAGAGACAACAATGTCTGGTGGGACAGTGTCAAATGCTTTCCACAAGTCCAGGTAGATAACATCAGTTGATCTTCCTTCATCCACCAGTGCTGTAGCCCTATGGTTTACAGGTTCCAGCAACGAAACTGTCTCACCAGGGCTGCCCTAAACAAGCTCAGTTGAGCTAAGCATTGTGCACTTGGACCTAATTTCCCCTCTGAACTTTGGGATTAAAGCTGTATTTGACACCTGACAGGTTTGTCCCAGGATCTTTGAACTTCTGCAGTTTTTTTAGTGTTGTTCAGCAAGGGCAGGGTGTGTAATGCTAAACCTGAAGACAGCCAGATTCATTAGGGCAATATTCAGCCATTTGCACAGCAAAATTCAAAAGCTTTGGTGTTTGTTTATAAGAGAAGGTTCTCATGCAGACTGAAATAATTATTCTGGCATGTAAAAGTAATGTATATTTTTAAAAGAACCAAAGGACCTGTACGCATTCACTGAACGGCTGAATCAATAAACTCCAAACCTAAATATTTTTTAACTTTTGGAAAGTCATATTTAGTCCAACCTCTGATATTGTTTTTGAGACTTATGACCATCTTTTACTAGAGTAAGATAACCCACGTGACTGCAAACACTTCCAGTGTTTACAGTCATATTGGGATAACATCATGGTGCATTGTGATGAGCACAGATTTCTCTAAAAAACATATTTGAGACTTTTTTTTTTTAATATCAAGTAGTGACTAGAGTTTATCAGAAGTTTGAATTTCTAACAAAGAGCACATTCTCTCAAAAACTTAGTTTTCTTCAGTTTTCCTTTAGGAGTATTATTTTAAAAAGATTATTTTGAGCTAACCTAAAAAATATCATATTGCAGAACGCTATTTTATTTGCACTATTATTCTGGTTGGCATTTTCTTATGTATACTAGGGTCCCTGAAGGACTGTGGCCCCTATGTCTGCTGGGCTCCCCTATCTAAGATACATATGTGGTACATCATCACTGCAACATTTTGGTTTTTCGAGTGTTGAAACGCTCAGTTGCAATCAAGCCCTCAGAACTTTACAACCTTTCCAAAACACATGTTTTTTTCTCATTCCTGTCTCCCATTCCCATTTTCCTAATTTTCCAAATTAGAAAAAGTCATAAAATTTTGAATAAAGTTACTAAAATTCAGAATTTCTCACAGATTGAGAAGTCCTAACTTGTTAGTTTTACTGAAGTCTATATCTATATCTATGATATATATGATATAGAGTATATATCTATGATGAATCATAGAAATGTAGACTTGGATGGGATCTCAAGGGATTATGTAGTCTGTTATTTCTCAATATTTTAAATCAAAGTTGTACCTATACTTCCTAAGGTAAAATAAATTGAAACAAACAAAAAACCCACAACACAGTATCAACGGAAAACAATTTTTTAAAAAAAAAAGTCTAGAGAACCACCTGTGCAATCTTCCATAATGGCTGATGACTATGCACAGAACCACGTGCAGAATTTTCAGATGCTTTCTTAGCGAAAACCTGTTATGGATTACCTTATAGTAACTTGTATGCCTTGTCATGGTTCCAGGGATCTCATCCACCTACTACAAACCATCAATCTGGCCTGTCTCCTAATTTTGAAGAAACACCACAGTTGTCTTGATAACTGTGGATGACAGCCCTTCTGAGTTGTACCTAAAAACATCAATGGCATGGATTATACAGTCTTCCTGGTCATTATATTCTAGATACAACATGTTACTGTAATTACAATTATAGTACAGCTAAAGGTGTTTCCTTCACATTCTAGACATATCTTTACTGGGCATGAAAAAACCATAATACTACCCTCTTTATTATAACCTTTTGTGTATTTGAGGACTGTTTAACTCCATATAACCTTATATTTTCTATAAAAGATTAGAAGAAAAGCAAAATTTGCAACTTTGCTCTATGGATCCAATTTTCCAAACTTCTTATTCTTGTTGATCTTCTCTGGATCATTTCCAGCTTATCTGCGTTGTTCTTAAATGATGATGCTTCAGAGTAAAGCACAGCACCAGTGCCAAGAAAAGCAAGCTAATTGTCTCGTCTTGCATATACTGTTTCGAGCAGACAATTCAAGAGAATCTGGAATTACATTTATCTCTTTGCTTCAACAGCATCACACTGTTTACTCATTCATGGCCCTCATTAATCACTAGGCCTTTATCTGATGTGGCGTTCTGTGGTTGTCCTTTTGATTTCTTCTTCCCAAATGTAGTTCTCTATGATTGTCTTTGTTCAAATTTTTCATGTTGGATTTCAGAACCTTTCAGAAACCTAACGAGATACTTCTGAATCTCAGGTCTGTCCTTGAGCATATTTGGTAAATCTTTACAAGGCGCCATCTGTCAAGCTTATAAATAGATAATTATTTCTAATTCTGTCATCTAAGTCTTTATTGAAATGTTGAACAGAAGTCAATCTGTTAGAAGCTGTGCAAGACTCCTCTTTAACATCCGCCTTGTGCAACTACCAATAATGACATATTATATTTACATTTAATTGTGGATTGAATTAGGAGTGATTGCAAATTGTACAGCTTTCCTCAGTTTATCTATGAATACATAGGACAGTGTCAAAACCCTTTCTTAGGTCAAGATACATCTTAGGTCACTTCTACGTTTTTTCCTTATCATAGAGACATAGAATGGTTTGGGTTGGAAGGAATGTTAAAGACCATCCAGTTCCAACCTCCCTGTCATGGGCAGGGACACCTTCCGCTAGGTCAGGTTGCTCAAAGCCCCATCCAACCGGGCCTTGAACAATTCCAGGGATGGGGCATCCACAGCTTCTCTGGGACACCTGTGCCAGTGCCTTAGCACCCTCACAGGAATTTTTTTTTTTATAATACCTAATCTAGATCTCCCCCTTTTCATCTTAAAACTGTTACCCCTTGTCCTATGCCTGTACTCCCTGATAAAGAACCCCTCCCAATCTTTTCTGTAGGCCCCTTTCAGTACTGGAAGGCTGCTACAAAGTTTCCCTGGAGCCTTCTCTTCTCCAGGGCTGAATAATCACAACTCCCTCAGCCCGTCCTCATAGAGGAGGAGCTCCAGCTCTTTGATCATCTTCGTGGCCCTGCTCTGGACTTGCTATTATTATTATTATCTTTTGGATCAGTTGACTTGTTCAAGAAGGAAATTAGATCAGTTTGACAAATTCATGTTGGCCGTTTATTACCACCTTATTACTCTTATGGTGTGTGTATATTTCCTTCTCAGTAATTTGTCCCACTATCTTTCTTGGTACTGAGGTTAGGCAGAGCACTCTATAATTCCCTAGGTTCTTGATTTTCCATTTTTAAAAGCAGAAATGGTTATCACCTTTCTGCAAACCGTGGCTGCAGCCAACAAGTTCTTGATAGTGCACAAATATGTGTCTCCTATGAATAGCACATTTAAGAAATCTTACTAAATTTTTGTTTTCTTTTCTTCCCTTTATTTTTAAACTGTGCTATAATGGCAAGAATTAAGGAAGAGTAAGTCACTAAACCGAGAGGCTGGCTTGTTTAAAATAATTTTCAAAATATGTATTGTAATATCTGTTCTCTGATAATAACCAAAACTTGGAATTGTTAACCTGACTGTATTTCTATCTTTGGCTACATAGTTGCTGCAGGCCCTTGTGACTCTTCCAGGAACTGTAAGAGATCAATTGAGAGCCCAGTATGGATCAAGTGAACTTTAGCAAGCACTAGTGACTTGCGTATGTCTAATTTATTCAAACATTCTTTTACTCCCCTATTCTGGCATATGTCCTTCCCCTTGTCAAAAAAATACTGTTGTTAAGTACCTACCATTAGTGTTCATGTGCACATGAAGAATGTAGCAAAATAATAAAAAAACCCTAACATTTCACTCTCTATTCCACCTATCTTTTATTTGTGCCTCTGCCCTTCTCTTCCTCCAACTTCTTGGTATTTATAGAAACTCTTTTCCTTCCATTTTATGCTCCAGTAAAGTCGTAACTCATTTTGTGACTTAGTCTTCCTAGTTTCGTCCCTAGATGTTTATGCTACTGTTTTATTACTCATCTCACATATATGCTCTTGCTTTCACTCTTTGTAGGATTTCCTTCTTGATATTCAGGTCACTGGAGAATTCCTGATGCAGCTATACTGATCTTTTACTACATATTTGTCTTCCACATCAGGACAGTTTGCTGGTGCGCCTACAGCACTGTTTAATTTACTCACAGGTTTATTTTCTTAATAATTTCTTCACATGAAAAAATTCGTAGCAGCACTCTGAATTGCTGTGTTATATAGCGGTCCTTTTTTTAACTACCTTCATTTAAAAACAAAACAAAAAAAATGGTATGTTTCATCTGATGTTTTTTACATGAGAAAAATAACAGATTTAAAATTGGTCATGTGTGGCTCTAACAAACTTAATTGTATTCCATTTTAAAGAACTACTTTGCCAATGAAAAAAGGTACATCAGGATTTCAGCACAATGATTTATGGTTCTGTCACAGTGACAGATGTTCTTCATGTATCTCTGACATTGCAATCTTGAATCAATGTTCTTTTTTCATGTTTGCCAGCAAAAAGAAATGCACTTTATAAATACATTCTTGTTCATCTTCAAGGCCTTTCATTGCATGAGCTTGGAAAACTGGCCTGGTTTTGAGATGAGTTCTGTAGTAACACCTCTTCAGTAGTGATATTGTATCACAAAAGCAGCACTGCAGACCTAGTTGGGCCCCCTTACTGGATGCTTACCAAGCTGATAGACTCAGATCCTGCAAGGATGTGAAACAGTGCTGTGCTCCTCTGAATCTTGTCAGACTTCAGCCATAGTCTCCATCTTCAGCTTCTCAGTTCTCCCTGCAGACTGAGATTCCTGATCTTAAGCACCCCTTGTCCGAATTGAAGGATTTATTACCTGTATCTCTCGGCTGCTGAGATGTAGAATTTAATCCGAGTGGGAGAGAGAGTCACTGAAGCATGAACAGAGAAAGGCATTGACCTGTGGAGGAAGAGAGGCATCAAACCGTACCAATAAGAAGCTTCTTTCTGCCAGTCACCACCTCAGTCACTGCTGTTCAATAGCCCTCCATCTCTAGCCCTTCCTTATGTACAAAAAATTGTTTCTGCTTTAAGGACTACTAAGATAAGCTGAAGGACCAAGATCTCAATTCAATAAAGTGATGGAATGACACAAACACATGAATACCTGTATACATCTTTCTTGAAGTTTTGCTGATGCAACAGCATTACACTAAAGGTTTCTACTACCACAGCTCTGTCAACCAAGGACTGCAGTTCTTCACAGCACAGCCACATTGGTGACAACTATGGGATAACATAGCTAAGGTTCAAAGGTTCCTCAAAATACATCTCACCTTGTTTAACAGGGAGCTTCCAGATAAAACTTCTACCTCTATTGATTTTTTTATTATGAGGGCATTGCTCTGCAGTCCAGACCTCTGCTGCAGTTATGTTTATGGCTAGACTTGTTCAGCTCTGAATTCTCAGAAGGTGCAGAGAACCAACATAACACAAAAGGAAGCAGCCACAGGAAAACTGCTTTTGCCAAATATGACTTTATAATGTATCTTCATTAGGAAAAAAATGTGTGACCAGATACACAAAAAACCAAAAGCATGTTACATGGGTGTAATTTCCTTCTCAAATTAGTTATTTAATAGTTTTTATTCAGACTTTGGTGACAGTGACTTGAATATTTTATAAATGTCACTCTTCTCTGTCACTCTGTAGACTGCATTTCATTCATAGAGATCCAAATCCACAGTCTTCAAGCACATAGGTTGTTTTTTGTCCCTTTTCTTTACAGTCATTTTTTCCAGGGCATAGCTTGCTTTCTTTTTCCAGCTTTCACAGTCAGCATAGGAATGGACTTCTGGGATCCTGTCTACCTTGAAAGATTTACTTCTTGCAGTCTATTGACCCATTACAAAGTAATAAATGAAATAAATGTAGGTGTCTTATCTCTCTCCCTGCTGGATAAGATTCCATGTCACAAACACTACACTGTAACTGAGAAGCTTCAGAAGGGGTTCAGCTGTGGAACAGTAGAGGGCAACAGGGTTAATACTGAAGTGTACAGACTTGCATGTTCACCTTTTTTCCTCTGTGCTCAGCCTTAGGAATGACTAGTCCAATGATTTTACAAGCTATAGATGCACTCATAAAAATGGAGTGAAATATTGTTAACAGTGAACCCTCCAAACTGAAACCGTCTTCTTACAAATATCTTGAAAAACAGACCAGGCTAAGATTCAAATAGAGAGAACAGTTCTGCACTGAGAGATGCTTTTGAATGTCTTTTGCTCCTTCTCATCTATCATTTCTATGAATGAGCTAGCAAATAGGAGCAATCATCAATGGGCAATCCAAATGTTGAATTTAAAGCCTGACTTCCTGATTATTATCAACAGAAGACAACATTGTTATATTCTGGGATTTCCTGAATACGATTATTATACTGTAGAAGATGTCTGAAGCCTTCATGGAGATGGCATTTCTTCAACAAAAGGCACAGCTACATTGATAGGGGCCCAATAGAAACAAATTCAACTGGGTATGTTCAGGGATGCTGGGATTCTGGCCAGTCTGGGAGCTAGAGAGTCACAAGAGTGGCTCTCCACTGCTGCTGATAACCCCTGACCCTCATCTAAAATAGTTACACGGCTTCCAGACTACCGCTGGTGCACAGGGCACAGGTGCAGAGCAAGGGCAGAGAAGTTTGGTTCTAGCCGTAATTGCCCATGTGGCCATGGTTTGAGATACTCAACCACAAGCTAAACTTAGCAAAACTGGAACATGAAATAAAATTATTCATATGAAAGCTACAAGAGGTCTTGTTTTCAAGATTGTATTTTCAAGGTAGTAGAGACAAGATGGTGTTTCAGTTCTGCAGAGCTTCAGACATCTACTAAGTTGAAAGCTCAGTCTATATTCTTCAGGGTTTAGAAAATCAGGAGAAATTCATCGTTTTGCAATAGACATGCAAATATTTTACTGTTGTGGTGCAAATACCGAAATCAAGTTTCACAGCCCATTACTATTTCCTCCCTTCCTCAGGGCTGCAGATCTTTTATTTAGTTGGTCTTGTAAAAAAAATGCAAGTGACATTGTTCAAAGATTTATACTTGCAAAATCAGTATATCTGTCAGCTACTACACAAAAGTGTTTGGGTTTGAAATATTTACAACATGGCAGAAAATCAAAGTATGAGAGGAGATCTTTGTGTTATCGCAAAGTTATCCTGTACAGAAAAATGTTCTTTTTAGTTTTCTCATTTTTGCAGAAAGCCAGAAACAATAAGCAGTAATCGTATTTTAAAAAAAAAAAATATACCTTTATAGAATCCTGAAGGAAAAAATAGTAATACAGGATCTGATAAAAATCTTTGATTGCAGTCATGAACAGACATATTCACATATGTTTAAGTGACAATTATTCTGTCTAACTTAGTGATTTGGTTCATAGCTACAGAGTAGCTTTGAAGCAAATCCCCAGTCTGTCTCCACTTGTCGCACGCTAGCTGGCTTCTCAAAGTGGTGCTAGTGTGTACAAAATAGATTCCTGTTGGATGAAACCAAACCAGGAGTTCTGCTCCACAGCACTGCAACGCTCAATGGAGTAATGAACCCTAAATCCTTATGTGGACTTTCCACCACAAAGACCTCCAGCATGTAGCTAAGGTACATGCATTCTCAGAAGGCTCTCAGACCCTAAAGAATGTTCTTAAAGCCTGAAGGACGTTGCAGAGTCAAGTACTGCATGTATCTTCCAATTTGCTGTCCTCAACTGCTTTAGTAATGTCTTCCTATCTGCTGCTTTATCCTAATTCATTCAGACTTCATATCTGGAGCTTTTTCCTTCTCTTTTTTCCTGCCTTCGGTTGTTGAATCCCTCTGCTGAACCCATCTTCCGTTATGCTCTTTTTTGCATTATCTCTTCTCCACACTTGTACTCTCCTCTACTACATTGGAAGCTCCGTCTTCAACCTGCCAAAAAATTCAGATAACTGCACCCTGCAGCCCTGAAGATTTGACATTTTTCATGAACTTCGCAAGCTTCTAAAGGGACAAGATAAGCCAGTGGCAATCTCAGAAGGTTGCAAAACTCCCACCAGCTGTCACCTATGAGTGGTGAACAAGGCTGCTTTAAAAAGTCAAAGATTAAGGTAGTCTTCTTGCAGACCAGTAACTATAATCAACAGTCAAGCCTGTGCCCAGTACGAGCAGTTTGAGAAAGTCTTTGGGAGGAAGCACTGAGCCGGCGTCTGCCTTGGATTTCCACACCATAAATCTCAGTGTCCCCATGTAGGACAGTCTGGAGGAATGTGAGCACTTGGACATCACTCTTGGCACTCTGACCCCAAGTCCCACAGCAGAGTCCTAGAAGGACACTTCCAGAGACACCTCTTCAGCCCCCTCCTCTACAGAGCAGATACCAACCACCTCCTCTGCCACCATCCCTAGTTTTGACCCCAGAAGGTGTGTATTCCTTTTCTACAATGTTTCCGAAGCAGAATAATGAGGATAGGGAAGCTATAAGGTTTCTGGTGGCATCACAGAACTTATCTCAAAGCTGTGAAGAAGGGATGGATTTTGTCAGGCTGCCCATGGAGATTATTGTGTTTTGAAATGCAGTGGAGCTATAAGCTGTAGGAAAAGTCTCCTGCAGAGGAACTGCATGCATCAGAAACCTCTTGCCCCATCCCTATCCCATACTAGTGCCTGGCTCATTGCCAGGACCTAGGTGAGCTGTGTATGGGGACGTGTTGTGACAAGGCAGTTATCTGAGTCCAGAAGTGAGCCCCTGCCTGGCTCCTCCTCCTCATTGAGCTGGCTGTAGGCTTGTGACAGTTGCATGTTTTGTCCTTTGAATGCTTTTGCCAGCCTATTTCTGTTAGCTGCACTTCTTATCATATATATTCCGGGCCTTTCCTTCAAGCCTTGCCTATTGTTTGCTTTGCACCTGTCCTCAGTGGCCACTGACTTCCCATTGCAAAGGGGGAGCGGGGACCATGGGAGAAGTTTTTGCCCCACCAGGGAAGCTGGGGAAGTGAAGGTTTCTATGTTGAAGGCCTCCTTTCCCTTCCTCCTGTTCCAGTCTAGTTCTGCTTTCATAGCCTTTATTGATCTCCCCTACCCCCGCTGCTTTTTCTACCCACTGCTGCTTGCAGACCTGTTGGCAGGCACACCCAGCCTCCACCCCATAACCCTTTCTGTTGGGCTGCAGCTGCTGCTTGGCTCTCCCCAGCGTGGGATGCCTGTGGCAGTGGTAATGCAGGAGGCAGTGTGATAGCTTCCTGAGAACCACAGAGATCTGTGCCACCAGAGGAAGAGCAAGAAGGGTAGAAAGGTCAGAGATCACATAGTAAGAGTAAACTAAAAGGGTGGTGGATTGCATGTCCCTCAGGAGTGAGTAGACAAAGTAGGCCAGCTTTATGAGAGGCACCAGGGAGTGAGAAACTCTTCATCCCTTCCCCAAGAAGATGGGAAGATGACACATCAAAATCTCAGAAAGCTTTTCTTTTTTAGTCTTCTTATTACAGGGATTGCAAAAAGGCATTGCTATTTAACCACCCAGCTTCGTTCCGCTCCATACGCCCCCATGTAAAGTGCAGACTGTCCAGGACATCACTGCTTTCCTGGGCCCCCAGAGCCCCTAGAGAGGAGGAGGAAGTCATGAATGGAGCCACCAGGAAACTGGTTGCCATTGGTCAACCTAGATGGAAGGTTTCGCCTGCATCCTCATGGAGTTTGTACAGGGCTCAGAAAACACCCATAACTGGAGGTTGTTGCAAGTGCTGGAGCCAAGTCTGTGTGCTGCACAAAGCTCATCATGTGATAGCAAGATGACTGAAATCTCATCTTAATTCCAGCCTACGTACAGAAAAGTCATGGTTAAACCTTGCAGGTGCACTGTTACTGTCAGGGCATGATCTTATGATCAAACGACATAGGCTATAAGGCATTTTCCAAAAACCCTAAACACCATGAACATTTCCCTTCTTGGAATGCAGATAAACATATCCCTACAAAGCCCAAAGCAGGAATTGTTGAAAATGCCACATCACAAGACCCTGCACCAGAATCTGCTGAGAAATCCATAAATTTCCTTTAGAGGCTGAGCACAGCTTTACAGTGTATGTAGTTGTAGCTACAGTAGGCTGGGAGCAGAAGAATATGGATCTTGACAAAATGCCCCTCTCGGTTATGGAAGTCACGGAGACCAAAGGCTCAGAGAGCATCTCAAATGTCACTCACAGCATTACTGGAATAAGGAAGATTTGGATGATAAAATCTCCATAACATCTTTGCCCATGGTGGACCCTCCTACCCCAAAGCACTAGTGCCCAAGGAATAATGGTTGGAGGCTGCGAGATTCTAAAGGATGTCTCATTTGGGCATGGCTATGGGCTCTGAAATCTCATGTGAGGATGGTGGAAGTATGGCACAAACTCACAGAAGAGGGGCTTGAAGATGCTCTCCATCATCAAAAAAGTCTTGCACCCGCCACTGATGATCCTATCTCTCTGCCACAGTGAATGATTTGCTGAATTTATTTTAAGATTTGTATCTTATATTCAGAAGAGACTGCAATATTTGAGCCTCAACAATGTATTATGGAAAGACAGAATTTCCAGACCAAGGATATCCTACTGCTCAAACAAGTTCTTCCCTGTGCTTGGCAAACTGCACTGAGAAAATCTGAGCATAAAACATTGCCATTACAATACTGGATGAGACTCTGGACTGATCTAGTGCAATATGCAATCTCAGATGGAGAGTAATACCAAATATCCATAAGTAAGTCTTGTGACTCAACTATTGCTTGAATAATTGAATAGTTGAATATACATTATTGGAAATTTGTCAGGCAGTGATGATATTTTAGCACATTTCCAAAAAGTTATTAGCTCTAACACAATTGAAAACATTAACCATGTTACGTCAAATCACTCTTTCATCTGCAACAGTTCAAATCTGCTACTTCCCTGAAGTCCTGCTGTCTTCCTTTTTAATTACATGTTTAACCCATCAACAGCCTACTGATAACAAAAACTGAGAGAATGACTAAAAATATTTTATCTTTTTCATCTCTCAAACTCAGAGGATACTAACTTAAGAAGATACCAGTCAGCAAGCTTACATACCGTCTTCTTTGATCACTTCTATGTTTGCTTGTTGTCTGAAGAAGCGGATATAAACACTCACTGGAAATGCTGCAGCCTACTCCAGTCCTGCTTTTAAAAATTCTTTCAGTATGACTCTGCTACAAATGCAAACAAAACAATATTCAGAAAACATGTAACTGTAAGGCAATATTATGATTTTTTGTTTCACTCTGGCTTGGTGAGAAATCAGGTGCCTTTCATTTTCAGTTAGATCTAAATCTGAGATATGTCATTCTAAGAATATTAATACAGGCCTGGGTTATCTTTTTCTCACCTCCATTATTTCATGATTGTGAAAGAGTAGCTCATTGTATCCTTATGGAAATATAAACAATTCATTTTGAGATAATTGGTGCAGTTTTCCAGAATGACTTCCTTTTCAGGTCTCTTCATTCCCCCATTAGCCACAGCCAGCCTCTGCACATCCTATGCCCCTCATCAAAGTGCATTTTTTTCTGCCTACAACCCCTCTCCTACAGCGCATTCCCCCTTCGATCGGGGTATTACGCATTGCCTCAGCAACCTCTTCTGTATGCACTGCCCATATCTACGCCAAGTCTGCCACTCTCTCTCTACCCTTTTCTTTCTCATCTTTTGTTGAAGCCTGAATTTATTTTCAAAGACTCCTCTGCTCAGCCTTTTATGTGTCTGTGCTTTAAACCCTTTTATTCCCCTGAGCATTCCCAGATATCCATTCTTTCCCTGAGAGGGAGGTGGATCTTCCTTGAAGTCATTATTCAGGGAAAGGAGACTGGCCCCATTATTTGATTGATTTCACAAGTCATTTAAATGGATGGTAGGTATGCACAACTAGCAAATGCTTGATAAAATGGTTAATTTGATCATTTCCTTTCAGTGATAGTGGGAGAACATAAAAATCACAAAATGAGTAACTGTGTAAAATGGCAAAGATTAAATTTTGTCCTGCTTTCTTTGAAACAATATTAAATGAAAACATAAATCCTATAGAAATAATTATGGGCTATTACTGTATCTACCAAGAGTTCATTATGGGTTACATTATTCGAATGAAAGGCAAAGAAGTGAGTGATTTTATTATGATGTTAAAGCTGCACCATTTTTATTTAAGCAATTGCATTACTCGCAGTGTAGCGTGCCAGGAAAGTGACTGGTTCAGTGACAGATCTGCTTTTCTATTACAAAGCCCCTTTTAAAATAATTAGCAACAGGATAGAAAGAAAGACACAAAGTATCTTTAAATGTAGGAAAAATGAGAAATTATTCTGATGATCTAAATTAGCCCAAAGCACTTGCCTGTGTGACAAAAATCACTGCAATAATTTGTCTAATTTACTGGTCTTTAAGCAAGGGTAGAAGTTAGGTCAGGAAGGACAGTGACAAAGCTCTTAAAAAAATCTTGCTATGATCTGCCCTCAGTCAATAACAGAAATTTTGTACTTTACTGAGGGGGGATGAAAAAAAAGATGAGAGTGTTTTTTAAAAAATAAAATAAAACTCTCTACCGTCAACTTATTGAAAGCATAAACAACAACTTCCTGATTATAATTAATTAAAATACTTCAGAAAAATACTACATTGGCTTCAAGTGAACTTGAAGTTTCCATTGCCAGACATTTGGTTATGATTTCCACTGGTTTTATCAGGAATTGCACCTGTAATTTTTCAATTGAGGGGAAAATATGGCCATGGAAATAAAGATTGCAAAATCGTGTCTGATGGTGTCTCCAAGTAAGCCTGTGACAATTGCTGGAAGTCTGGTTGGAAACCATGCCATTAAATTTTGCCAGGCAAAGTGTACTGATCACAGGCATCCTGTGTTTGAAGACATCATTTAGGTATAAATGTATTCATTTATAGCAGAGCCGTAGTCTTGATTTTGGAATTTCCTATGTGCTCAACATTTGTTAACCTCCAGCCCTGGTCCCAAGGTTGTCCCCCATCGCTTAAATAGAGGAAAGGTGCTGCAGTAACTCATCACTTCTTCCTGGAAAAGGACTTCTCTCCAGCACGTCCTTAGAAGCATTACAATAGTGCCAAAACCTTTGCCATCACCTTTCACAGCTCTGGTCCTAAGAGTGTCTCAAGAACAGTTTCTGTACAGAAATCTCCAGCTGCCAAAAACATCCTAAAAGTCATAGGGAAGATTTTACAATATTGCTTTAAGGACCAAATTAAAATGTTTCTACAATCATATTGCAATTGGCCATCAAATTAAATTGCCATAAGGCACTCTTTATACTACTGTAAGCTTGATTCCTGTGAGGGACTGTTTCTCCTTGGTAGTTACTTCTTCAATTGCATATCCTCTAAGTCAGTGACTTTATTATGCTCTTATCTATGACAGTCATTTTTCATGCATCACTTTCTAGCAGTGATTTGGGTGCACCTTGAAACTGGTTATTATTAAGCTTGCCTATGCTTATGTGCAGTTTTCTAACACTTCCCAGACCAGACAGCAATGCCCCTTTGTTACATGTTAAGCCCAGAGCTGTGGCAATGGGTCCATCTTTCTCAGAGATCTGCTCGATTCTGGACTGAAATTCCATAGCGCTTTCTGAAGTCAGCTGGAAATGAAAGCTCAGCCTTGCTGAAGTTAATACACAGCAGCAATTCCAGCAAAGTGAATATCCTTTGGGATGTATAGTGACTTCCATACACTGAAAACCACCAACTACTTATATGCATGTAGACATGTGCTTGCATAACTTGTCTTATTTATGCTCTAGACCTCATGAGTTTTCCATATTCAAATGTGATGACTACATAGTTACTCTGTGACAGCATATGCTGATCATTCTGGAAAATAGTAATCAATTTCCTATGGTTTCAATTCTACAGAGTCATTGTTCTGCCATTTCTGTTGTTATACTGGATGAAGGCTTATCCACTGGTGTCACTGTAAGATGATAGACTGTTACTGGGTCCTTACTAGAGACATAAAGCATGTGTTCAAAAAATTAATAAAGGAATAGGAACTCAGTGGCAGGAAATAGCATTATGGACTTTGGAACACCAGGGGCGTAATTAGTACTGTGGCATAACGATGAAAGAAGGCAATAAAATTATTTTACTCCATTCTGTAATTCTTAGAGCAATGCAAATTGTCTTGTCAGTGGGGAAGGGTTAGTTTCTTTTCTTTAAATTTCATCTGTATGCTGTCTTAATGTTATTTTCTTTTTAAAAGATTTTTGTGGAACACAGTTTATACCATACAACTGAATTTTGCATGCAAATGGTACAAGAAGGATGAGAATCTTGTCTACAACACAATTAGGAGAGCCTGTAGAGGCTGGAGAAGCAATTGTTCTCTGGTCCCAGGAGAAAACAAAGGATGTGAGCATTTGATCTGTGATCTCTGCAAAGCCATGGAGGCTCAGGAGGGTCTGTCTGTGATAACAGCATGACAGTACCAGCCACATTCAAAGCAATGAGAAACCATGTTTGTAGCAATTTGAAAAAAATCAGAGTGACAAGAAAAACCAACATGCTTGCTTATTTAAATTTAGTGGAAAACAAGCCCTGAGATCACCTCATAAAATAATGATGGAGAAAAAATGTAAAGCAATAAACCGCTAAAATAATTAAAGTAAAAGCATATTAGAAACGAAAGTGCAAGGCAAATGACAAAGCGCCATCTCCATCTTCCTGCTGATGCCCATGTCAAAACTTCTCTTGCATGACTTTTGCTATTTCTACCATATATTAAAAAGTGATTATTTAAAGCACTGATCAGAGGGATCATAGTGCCACTGTTTTGTTTCAAATCCTTACTTTTGTTTCACAGATAGAACATGTAGGGCGAAATTCATCTGGTGCATGTTAAAAAGCTTCAAAGGCACTGAAATCAATGCTCTTCCAGTATCAGTACTGTGCTTACTCTGTAACCATTTTACTCTTGTGTATTTATTTCCTGTTGACTGTTTTGCAGTACAAAACTTCAACATATTAATTTGCTATTTCTTCCTGGAAATTGAATCTGATCTATTTCTCTGCTTTTTATTTACCTTTACTATTTTCTGCAGGGTACTGGAATTCAGATTTCTTTAGAAAGAGAGTAGTCAGTCTGAATATCCATATGTAGGAAGTCAGCTTCGAGCTATTTCATTAAAACCTAATTTAGAATGAACTAAACAGTTCTCTGAACTGATTAATCTGATTAATTAGTCCCATTTTATATTAATAAATGTAGGCAGATGTACTGACATCTTATAGATTCATGTCTATATGGTATAAAAACACAGAAAAAAAGAGAAGGAAAGGCAAGACTTGAAACAGGGACATGAGTTCAATAGGGCCAAGGTAGGTTAAGAAAGAGGACTGGGTTCTGTTATGGGAAAGGTGTATAGGCCCAAAAGATGGGATTTGACAATTGGATTTAAGGTAGCTCGGGCTGCAATTTAGTCTGTTCCAGATGGTGAAGGCAGCATGGAAGAAGGAGCTGACTGGCAGCTATGTCAAGACAAGCAGGAGAAACACAATATTTAAATGATTCTTACGGAATTACATAAAAATCTTCTATTCAAATAGTGCTAGGGTTGCAAATTTGGATGCTCAAAGAATAGAAAATCCCTAATTGAAAATTCCCTGGACAAATTAAACTTGTAACTCTTAGTTGCACTGTAAAATCTTTAATTACAGGGTGGCATATACCTTTTTACACAGAACCTTTGGCCTTTCTGTGCACGTGAAGGGTGTAGGTTTAATGAACAATTATTCATTAGCTTCTTTATCCTCATTGTTAAGTGCATGGCCTCATGCCTTATTTACTATATCCTATTCAAACTCTGCCCTGAATACACAATTAGTAATATCCTCATAGGATCTCCCATGTAATTTATTGCTATTGTACTTACTCTTTCACAAACATTAATTAATGTCTGCAACCTCCTTGTAGGGACAGGTCATTTTTTCTTATTTTTATGGCTGGGAACAGTATGAGATGACAAAGGCCTGATTTTTTTCAGGAAACACACATCCGTATGTCTCTGCTTGAAGAAACAATTGATCACCATTTTCTTTTTCCATCCTGGTTGGGAATCCGGGTCCCCTTCCTCTCCTCCTGCAGTTATACCACATCAGTGTGTTGGTAAAAGCCAAAGATATTTTTAGTATATTAAAAAGTATCGTAGGATCATCAGATAGGCAGGAGGCTTACAAAAGATGGGTCCCAGTTAAAGATTATCTTTTGTAATTGTAATGGTAGGGGATTAAAGCTTGTTCAGCTGCATGGTTAGATAATAATGCAATTTATTAGCATGACTTTTGAATGGGGAGCCAGACATTTAAATAAATTGGGAACTTTCAAGCCACTGGTTTAGAGATACTGTCAATAATTGGGAGGAGATTGACCAATGGGTGAACTTGAAGGGCAATTTTTGGGGTACTGACCAACAGATACCCCTAAAGACCCCCTTGGAGTATGCACAGAAGATGCAAGAAATGATTTGGCTTTTATTATGATCACATGTAAATATGTGATTACAAACATGATGAATAATGTATGAGTTTGTATAACTTTCTGCATAAATGATGGCGACAAACCCCTTGAGGTGTGCTTGATTTAAGAAAAAGGAGCCTCCAAGCACCTGGGATTTGCACAAGCCTGAATAAGCAATGTGCCTTTCGGTGATGTAGTTATTGGCTTATTTCATACTGGGTAGCAGATCCACAATTTTGACAACAAACGGTTTGATAAACCAGCAAATCTCTGCACTTGTTTGTTCTGGGGCAAGTCTATCCTACTATGCAGCCTGAGCTCTGACCAGATGTTTTATTGGGCAGAAGGAAGGCAAACAACTGACTATCCAAACCCACTGCTTGAAAGAGAGAAGACCACTGTTTAACCAGAACCAGGGAAATGGTTCTTCAAAATGCACCAGCAGCCCTGTGGGAGGTGCTGCTCCCACAGCTTCACACGTGTTAGTGCTGGGTATGTACAATGAGGGTCTCAGTGGCTGCACCACATGTTAGAGGAGCAACACCACTGGCCAGAACTAGCAGGCTGCGACCAGAAGACACCTAACTTCCTACATTGTCCCATGCAAAAACAGCAGTAGAGGTATCATATAAAGGTCCAGCACTTCCAGCCTGTCATTCTGTGGTCTTGCTTGCATGGAGCATAGGACCATCCCATGCAGCCAGCCTGATATTCCTGCTCCTCCCATAGCCATACCTATGGCATCCCATTGGGTCCTGCCTCCTCGCTTGTAGGGAGAGAGCCTCTCCTCTGTGCTAGCCAAAAGATGCCACTTGAGCAGAGTTTGCTTAGTGTAGCTTTCCTGGGTTTATAGCCAATAACCAATCACCTGACCAAGTGAGTTCCCACATCGAAAAACGCGCTAGGACATTCCTCCTGGCCTGGGGAAATACAGGTGGTCCAGATGATTCTCCCACACTTTGAGAAAGATGCGTAGCTGTCCTGTGGGCAAAGTTTGACCTGATCCATGGCTCTGTCCTTAACACTCATGGCTACCACGGTGCCTGTAGACACTAGCTCATGGGGGTTATAAACATGCCCTGGATCTTATACAAGTATGCACCTCTAAAGGTGCACAGGTAGACTCCTCAGTACAAATCCCGGGGAGATCACCCTAAATAAGACAAGTGCACTAAGCTTTTCTTGTCATGGTCCTGCACAGCTGAATTAAGCCTGAGTTACTGCCATAGCCAGCAGGAAATTTTTCCAGTAGGAAATGGCATCAAGTGCGTTCCTCAGTTCTTTCCTTGCCCAGCCCCATTAGATCTCAGCCTAGCATAGGCACTGCACATACTTCTGTGAAGAGCTGTAATAGAAATGTCAGCCTTGGTATGGATGTAGCAGGAGTGGGAATGTCAGGTCTGAAGAACAGAAAGAAGCATAAGAAGAATTGAAAGAGCAGCTTGCATTAATGGCATCTAATTTAGCAGGTCATGATTCCCTAAGCACAACTATCTGCATTTTCTCTAAACACCTAGCTTGAAAAAGCAAAGGGCAACCTTTATTGTCGTAAATACAGGAGCCCACACCCAGCAAGAGAGACAAAAGAACAGTGAGTTCATCAGCAATTTTGCCTGATGACCCACGGAGGTGGGACAGCTGGAGAGCCAAACAATTCACAGTCTTGCAACTTTTAAAAGGTGCAAAAGACTCGTTCAAAACCCTGTGGTTACCAATATTAATAACAACCCAGAAGACCTGATGGGAACTAAATAAGTAGCCTCCTTCATCCTCTGTCACCACAAGTAATCCTGGACAGACCACATGAAGGCACATCATCAAGCTGCTGAGTACAAAATAATGACTGAGTAAAATCCGTAAGAGAATGGAATATGCATGACTGAAACATGGTTTGTACAAAATAAAATCACTTTCCCTATTTATGATGTCTCTTGCTGAGATTTGGTCCATTAATTGAGCTTTGAAGAACAACTCTGGATGCTGGACACCATTCCACAGCTCCCCTCCTACTAGGGGAGGGAAGCTGCTCCTGCCAGGACTTTGCATCAGCTTGGCCTCGATGTACATCGAGTGTGCTGGCTGAACAGCAGCACGTGCTCCCAGGTGTGATTTCTTGATGGTAATCTGATTTGAGCCCGAGGTCAGGTGAGGAGTGACATGCGGAGAAATGACTCTACAACCTGAAAGGTTATAAAGTAGATATGGTTATTCAACACTGGGTGCACAGGGGATTACTCCACCACAAATGTGCACATCCTGCTGGTGCTCTGCTGTGGTTATATGCAGTAAAGTGTTACATATTCATTGCATTTCCCATACGCCTATACACATGCATAACTTGTCCCTGCTTCGTATTAAAATGAGTCTTAAAAAGTTATTTCCATAGTCTCCTCCTACAGGCACTTGCGCACCGCGTCCTGATGGTGGTCATTGGAGGGTCACGGGGATGAAGGCTGACAGTCCCTCTTCATCACCGTGAGTAACCTCTGATTCTTGTGCAGACTCAGTTGTTCCTTGGCCCTTACCCAATCCAAGGCTTTAACTGGCCTTGGAGGCAAGTTCCTGTATCAGTTCCTGCAGCTATCCTTCCTTTTTACCACACTCTGAGGAGCTTACCCCATACCCCTATTCTACAAGCTTACGTACCCACATTCTTTGCTTACTTATCCTAATGTCTTACTAACAGATTCTTAAAGGTTAAAAGTCCTAAGGCTGCTGCTTAACTCTTACATCTCCTATCAAGGAGAAAAACATGGCATAGGGCTTCACATGGGCACAGGCATATCACTCTGGCTCCCTTGCACGGACAGACTTTGCTCTGCTTTCCATAAGCCAGCATCTGAGTGTCGTACCACAAATGCTACACAGCTGGCAAAAGAGGACCTCACCCATCCACCATCACTAGTCCTTCATCCTTATGGCAGAGGTAGACGCTGGAGAGAAATTCGAACTATTCGGTTTCCATGCAGCACTCAGAACGTGATGCTGGGTTATAGTCTTATGCCATGAGGGCTGGAAGTTTTGCTTACATGTGAATAACACATACTGATGTGCGGAAAAAAAACTCCAACACTTAGCTCCAACGCTTAGATATGTATTAGAGTAGGTATCTTTATTTACAATGTCAGACACAGGTTGGATAATTCCAAAAGCCCTGCATCCCTATCCCTTAACAAAGACGTTATTTAAAGCATACATTGATACATATTCATTAGATTTCTGAGAAATCATCAACATATTTCTCCTCCCATTCGCGCATGCATACTGACTCTTTTTGGTGGTCATTGAGGGTCTCCAGGATGAAGTCAGTAGTCTTTCTCAATCTTGCCCTTTTCACCTCTTGACTAAAGCGCTGAGTTGTAATTGCAAGATCGGCTGAAACCAGCGAAAGGAAGAGTGTCCTCCTTGTCTTTGCCCAGCTTGAACAATGTCCTTCCAAGTTTGCCTCCCCCTCCCGCCCTTATCTCCTTATGCATTCCTCTGCTGCCTTCTCCCTTCCTGTCATTAACCCCTTATGCATTCCTCTGCTATAAACTATGGTTATTGCTTAACTGTAAAATTCTAATGTATCAATACAGTAGTCGTATATTTTTGTTTACAATACTCTGTTTTTCTCACGTGTGAGCTTTTCGTTTGGGTTCCGTGAAGTTACAGGTTCAGGTTACATTCAGAGATGGCAACATTTTGGTTACCGCCAGAGTAAACTATTTTGCTGCATGGCTATCTACAAATAACATGCTTGGATACAGTCAATATTCAAATAGAATTGTTACTTTCTATATATATAAAACCTAATCCTTTGATGTAAAACAGATCCACATCATCATAAACAAACAGAGAAAAGATAATAAAGGACTAGTTTGCTTTCTCTGCATCACTTTAGCAGTGCAAAGGGAGGCCAGTAAGAAGGATAATCATGGCCAAAGCCATTACACAGCACAGCTGTAAAATTGGACTAACAGTTGGAGGCAATAGAATCATAGAATCTCTTGGTTGGAAAAGGCCTTTGAGGTCATCTAGTTCAACCACGCCTTTCCACTACTAAACAATATCCCTGAGCACTTAATCTACCTATCAATAGCTGTATATTAGGTTCAGCACTGCTTAGGTATCGATTTTCCAGCCTGATCAACTCCCTGATCTGGTTCATTTCACAAACAACTGTGCTGGCACAGGAGGCAGAAAAGTGTGAAAGAGGGAAGGAAAAGAGCTGAAGGGTGAAGAGATTTTTAAGCCCTCACCACCAGCAGGTGAAGATGCTCAAAGAGCCACAGCCTTATGCAAACCGTCCCATGAAGTTCATCATCATTTCTTTTAGGGATATGGTTTAGCGATGGACTTGGCAGTGTTAGCTTTACAGTTGGACTCGATCTTAAAGGTCTCTCCAACCTAAATGTTGCTATGATTCTAGGATCTTTCCCTAACAGTTTGTAGTGTGATTCCTCATGGTTATTAGGATGCCGTATTATTAGAACTAAGCAGTCAGGGTCTTGGGGTAGTACATTCAGGAGAAAGTCCAATCTTATGAAATGTTTGACAAAATGTAAATAGCAGGTGACAGCTAATGAAATAATGAGTCTACAAAAAAACTAGAAGCAATTTAACTGTGTGTGAAAAAAAAATAAAGGAACAGCTTTATAGCAGTATACAGCCCCAGCCACCAACTAACTTCTGCATACGTGTAAATACATACAAAGCCCCAAAACTCATGTTATTCAGAATTGACATGGAAATTTGGAGCTGTTTTTTTTCCAGTCCTGGATGTGTCTATAGTAACAACAACTTCAAAAAGCACTTTGATCTCATCAGTTGGCAGTCACTTACCCAGACAGAATTTTGACCTGGCTGCAATAGGGTGGGATTGTCCTCTTTTCTTCCAAAACCAGCTGAAATCCAGTTGGTGGTTTTATGATTCCTGGTAAAGTTTAATATTAACAGTTGTGACTGTTCACTCAACTCCTGCTCAGATTTTTGTCTAACATGGCTCATGCTGAGGTCTGGCATATATTAGGAGCAGTGCTATGAGGTCAAAGCAAGAGCATCAGCTAGACAGGACAGGGTGGACAGGCAGAGATATTATGCAGTCATTGTCACCTGCAGATTGCTGTCTCCTGCAGCCATCATCTTTGCATGTTGGTTGTTTGACAGCTTCAGAATCCACTAACTCATGGAAATGGTGAAGACCAAGCTTCTAAAATGGAAGATATAAAAATATCAGCTTAACTAAAAAGCTTTGGAAGCAGATCCGACGGCAGACAGACTGGTGAGGATTTTGTGCTTCCTGGTGTGATATAGGGGATGCCCACAGTGTAACAGAGGAGGAAAGATGAGCACTCTCACTGCCAGCTATTTTACTTGTAGGTGCGTAAACTGAGTTGCAAGCTGTGAGTTGCAAGCTATGAATTAGAGACCCTATGACTTTCTTGATGAATTAGGGATGTGATAGACTAGTCTGTGCAAAGGGGATTGGGTCCTTGTTTGTTGTGATCGTTTCTTTTTCAACAAGCTCATAAAATTAAGTTTAATTTACAGAGTACATTGTCCTGTAAATTTGAGAGATCCAAACAGATCATGACAGTCTTTAAAAGATCAGTTTATTTCAATGTGGCTTGGTCTACTTCAGCACAATAGAATTAATTCAAAGTTGAATTAATTAACGCCAACTTATTTTGAAAAAGTAAATACTTAAAAAACCCCCGACAGCTGAAGTCTCATACATGTGAAGGTTCGCCCACAGCTAGCCAGGTGGGTGAGCCTAGGAAGCCATATTCTCTATTTTGACTACATAAGATGCCTGTGAAGCGAGAGAGATACAGTCCCTAGACAGATTTATTTAAAACCAGATTGGACTACCTACTTTATTTTCTCTTAATCTACTACACATCTGCCTTTGAAGTCTGGAATATAATCATTTCTCCTCTAAGATTCACTATAGGGTTTTCTATGTGCCATTGGTAAACTTCTAGCACATATTTCTAGAGATGTCAAAACTTGTTACTACATAGTTCTGATGCTTGGAGAGACTTTGAATTTAATTATAGCACTTTGCACTTTATGAGAGTTGACCAGGGTGAACCATCTCGATTAACCTCTTCACCAGCCTTTCAAGGCTACTTCATTTGTCTGTCAACAACTTCCTTTATGATCACAATAATTATCATTGCAACAAACTAGGAGTGCTTTTTTAAGGAGACTTAGTTCCTTATCTGTAATATATTTACAAGCGTGGTCTCATGCAAAGAATTTACAGATAATTGTATGGTCACTATTTTGGCATAAAACCTTTGAGTATTACTAATACCCTGTAAAATTCCTAAGAAAAAAAGACAGTTTGAGCCAGTTCAGTGAATTTCTACTAAAATGTAAAGAAAAGGAAGGAAATATAATTGGGGTCTGCCTCACTGCTGCTCTCGATTAGGACACTTTTCTTTTCAATGCTGTGTCAATAACTCTGATGTTTACCACATATCTTGGGACAGTTCTCAGCAGTAGGCAAAGACAGTAGGTGCGGTGTTGCCAGAGGAGAAAAAGTCCTGGTCCTCAAAGCTTCCTGTGTCCCTACACAATTCAAGTAGGGTGAGACAGAAATCCTGGCCAGGCACAGCGGTGCCAGCAATGATAGCCACAAACATGGATTTGTGGCTTGAACACTGGTGGTCTCTGTGCACCCAGTCTACCTTGGGGTGGAAGAAGACCTGATGAAGTAAGACAGCCAAGAAAGTGGCAGATAATGTGATAGTGTATGGCACAGGGGACAGCCCTTCTCCCTGGCTGAGGGATGGATCTGTGGCATGGAGGCAGGCACTCACACAGAAAACACTGGGGATGCCACATGACTTGAACTAAGAAATATTGTGTCGTATAACCCCATTCCAGACCTCCTCCTTGTGGGCAGAAGAAGCAAATAGTCACTGGTAAAGTAAAGCAGACAGACAAACACACCAAAGAGGGGGAGAATAAGCAGTTCCCTGTCTACAGCCAGTAATGACTTTTTTAACCTGGATGGACAAGAAGCAAATCTACATTTATTCACACACATATGCATATTATGGTGCCCACATTTGTACAATGCTCCACCTCTGAAATCAACTTTGTTCTTGTGCAGACTTTTGTTTAAAATGAGCAGAACAGATGACCCAAATGCAGCCAGCTGACAAAGCACACATGCTCTCATTTAGATAGCACGTGTGACTTAACTCCAGCTGACAACTAAGCACCCTGCAGCCACTCGCTCACTTCCCTTTCCCTGCCTCCCCAGTGAGAAAGGGAGTAGAATGAGAAAAAAGTAAAACTTGTGGGTTGAGATAAAGATGGTTTAATAGGACAGCAAAAGAAAGGAAGAATAGAAATAATGATAATAAACTATACTAAACAAGTGCTGCACGGTATAATTGCTGACCACCCAAAGACTGATGCTCAGCCAGTCCCCAAGCAGTGATCATCCCCTCCCCTCAGTCAGCTCCCCAGTTACATATCGAACATGTTATAAAGTATGGAATAACCCTTCGGCCAAGTTGGATCAACTGCCCTGGCTATGCTCCCTCCCAGCTTCTTGTGCACCTCCCTGCTGGCAGAGCATGGGAAGCTGGAAAGTCTTTGACTTCATATAAATGCTACTTGGCAATGACTAAAACATCACTGTATTAGCAACATTATTCTCATACTAAATTCGAAACACTGCACTATACCAGCTACTAGGGAGAAAACTGTCCCAGCCAAAACCAGGACCACATGCCATGCCCCTTGGCCAGAGGAGTGCTCAGAGGTAGGATCTACAGGTTTCCCAGCACTACTGTGGCAGAGGTTGGCCAACACTTGTCTTCTCACGCTTCTTACATAGTATTTCCTGCTCTGCAAGGATAATATAAAATCTCCCTTATTTTAGAAACATTTTAATAAACCTTCTGCTACTGAGTTTCTTGTCTGGTAGGGTTTAGCTGTTTTTGTACTTCCAAGACAGTAAGTCAAGAGCCAGCATTTCCTCCTTAGACAAAAGTCTTAGACCAGACATCTCTAGCTCTCAGTGGTATTTTTGCTTGGACTGAAGTACCCCTTTCCTTTGTTGCGGCATGTATTATTCAGTTCTTCACTATAGATGCTTTGCATACCCCTAACAGCCAAAAATCAAACGAGGCATTTCCCAAATAGGTGGCAGGTCTTGTATATCTGTTGATGCTCCATTTCTCACCAGAGAAAAGCAGTCCCAATTAAAGTTCTTTGAGGAGAGCCTTGCATCACTGTAAAATCACAAAGTAATTTGTCTTAACAACTGTCTACTACATTGAGCTTGTATTACTGGCAGGCTTTCAAACCTCAAAGGAAGAGGTTTCTAAAATGTGTAGTAAGAGGGCTCTTTCCACATCCCCCAGGCAACACAAAATCTTGGTCACAGACTCACCCAGGGGCCCTTTCTCTGCAGTGGGTCTCTGCCATCAACATCTCAGGGGCCAGAATTTACTGACCAGTGGAAGTTCATATCATGGCTCCACCTAATTTCCATTCTAATCTGCATGCAATCCTGGTCAAAACATCCCACCTTCCAAAATTTCACACAGTCCAAAGTATTTTTGAATTTCACATAATCCTCAATAATCCCTGTCAAACCTTGGTCAGGGCAGTGCTCTGATCCTTCTAACCAAAACAGCTGCATAATGCATCCCAGCACTCCTGGTTGTGGAGGAGCACCATGAAAGCCTCCTGCAACCAGCTGGCACTTCCCTTGCCTCCTGCAGTGTTTTAATTGCACTCATCCCTCCCTTCTTGCGCTACTGCTCCTGAGGTCTCCAGCTCAGGATGGGCTACTTTCCAACTATGGATTTGTTCTGGTTGACGTCCAGTGCAACACTCTGCACTGCTGATATTAAGGCAGCCCTGCATAGCCAGGGGGCTCAGCCAGCTCATCCCATATGGCTGTTTATATCCCTGGAGAGGCTTTTGCTGCTAATCAGGCTGACCTGATTCCTATAATCTCTGCTTCTCCAGTGGCATTTCTGCCTAAAGCTTATTGCCAAGTCTGGAAGAGCTCACACTGCAGCTCCACTGCACCTCTTAGGGCACTCTAATCCACTGGTAGCCGCCAGGCGCACACAAGCCCCAGATCCCTCACTTTGAAGAGCAATAGCCCAAAATCTGCCTCCTTTCGTTCAAACAAGCTTCCTTGGAAGCTTAATAGTGGTGCATTATCTAGGAGGTTTTACTCCCTCAGCCACTAATTGTTTCCCCACCTCTGGACTTCGTAGAAGGTCAGTGCATGCAGACACAGGCCCATGCTCAGCCCGGGATGTAGATGACACTGCTGGAAGTGCAAGAAAATGTGGCTGATGCAGCCAGCTCCCAGTGGCACTGTCTTTCTCTGGGTGTGAAGAATTTTCCCCTGCCTAGGCAAAGACTGAGTTACGATAGCTGATCCTGAGCTCTCTGCTTGTGGGAACCCTCATGTCAAATCTGAAGTCTACAGAAGTAGCAAAGCGGAAATAACAACTTTTAAAGACAACAAGTAAGAGGGCTTCAGATCATCAGAGGCAACTTGTTGCCTGGCTCATCTTTTTTCACTCTTGCAACATCATCCCAACTACTTCAAAGTGTTCAAAGATTCTTTGGGAATTTGGGTTTTAAAGATGCCTGAGAAAGCTGCAACAGGTTGTTCAGTAAGAGGACCTGCAAAAAGTGGCTCTGGCATTCCATCCTGCTGGATCAGATCAGGCTGAGTTCTGTCGGAGGCTTGCAGAGGGATACTGACATATTTATTCTGAACATAAACATAGATAAAATTAAATTGCCATTAAAAAAAAAACATAAAGGATATAGCTACACCTACAATGCATCAGTCAACTTTTAGGTTTTTTAAGCTACAGAGAAGGATTTAATTTAACATAAAGCCTGCTGTACTTGGCCAAATGACCTAGTTCAGAGAGGTCCAGCAGGCTGCTGCAGGCCAGCCACATGGGATAGCCCATCTGAGCCCCCCTTCTCTTCTGCAAGACCACCAGGAAGGGGCCCAGCCACCAAGCACATGTGGAGATCCTCAGTCCAGCAGAAGGTTCCATCCCCAGCAGCAAGTGTCCGGAAGTTGGCTCAAGTCTCGGTGTTACATCAGTACCCAGTGGTGGCTACCAGAATAACATGCCAGCCATGACCCATTATCCTGCTGCCTCTAAAAATGGCATTGAAATCAGAAATAGGATTTGTGGGGAACAATCTCCCCCTGAGGAGGAAAGCATTCACCACAGAAATGAGGAATGGAGCTTATAAAGGAATCTCACTATCGAGGGACCCATTTGGCTCTCACCAGTGAACATTTGCATAGCTTCCAAGATTTTAAGAGTAGAATTAATAAGAATCTTTTTCTTTCATCAGTTCTAGGCAGTAAGAGGAACAGTTGATTAATTTGCTTGTTAAAGTGTTACTGACATACCATACTGTATTTTTCAAACAATCAGATCTTGATTAACTTCGTTCATGGAAATAAAACTCTTACAAGAGCTATATTCAGGCCTATTTAACTCTCTATATAAATGCAGTATTATTTTCAGACCTCAACTTCCCTTGCCCCAACAAACTAAAGAGTATGTTTTCATAAACATGGCACAGGAAATGAAGAATTTTTATAGGAATATTTAAAACAAACTTTTGCAGACAAAGCAGACTTAGAAAACCTCATTCAAAAGGGTCACTTTTTCAAGGTTGTAAGGGGCAAATTATGAGCCTTGGAACAGCATTCATCCTCCCAAAATAATTTCATTTTAATCATACTGTTTACTGGATACTTATAACGAACATGCAGAAGATTAAAGGTTGATGGACTGAAGGGTATCAATTGAACAGAGCTTGGGAAATAACCCTACATTCTGGCTCTGGAGAGAAATTAATTGGAAAGTCTTGGTGAGAATTCTTATTTCCATAATAAAACCAGAAAACAGACATCTTCCAAATGCACTGGATGCACTACAGTGGCCTGTGCCCACAAGTACATGTACTTTGGGAAAAGCCCAGATTACCAAGCTTCTGGGCCAAGGAACAAACAAACAGCAACAGAAATGTTTCTGGGTAGAGATGGACTCTTGCCTGGAGGATTGTGGGCTTCCCTGGCAGAGTCAAGCAGACTCAAGGCAAGATGTGTTTCAAGAGCATGCAACATGCCAATCTAAGTATAAATCTTTGATTCATCATTCCTTGCACAGTTTCACACTTGTGCTTTAACTCAATGTTCCTTAATGAAAAGAGAAGGTTTTTAGGGGGAGGGAAAAAATAAAATAAAAGCAAGTCTACAAGGAAAGTGTGTTGACAGCAACAGCCACTCTACAAAGGCACAGACACCATCAAGTAACAAAACTGAAACATTCATCAGAAAAAAACAAAGTCAAAAGAAAACCTGTAAAAGTAGGAGAATATCTTCCTGATAGGGAGGAAGAAAATTCAAGAATAAGTTCAATAGCAAGAGGAAAAGTTATGGGGGATGTTTTTCTACAAGCAATGAATTTGACAAAAAAATGGAAACAACGAGTAAATTCAGGTTTAATTCAGCTGGATTCTTGGCTGAAAAGAGAGTACAGGAACAGATTTTTGAAGATGGCAAATCCTGCCATTCGAATGGTTTGCAAATAAAATTTTGCAACTTATTCACTCAAAGTGTCCTTCAGTTAAAAGAGACAAGAAGAATAAGAACACAAAACATTCAGTTTTGGTGGAATGAAAAATTTAGGTTCATTCAAGGTTTTGGCATGATGAGGGGTTTTTTTTATTTCATTTCGCCAAAGAAAACTTTAGAAAATTCTGACCCAAGACATTTTTTCCCTGCTTTTTTTAGTTTGATGTCTGAACAAAACAAACAACAGGAAAAACCAAAGCAGTATTTGCCTGAATCTATTAGACTCATTGAATGAAACGATGACAAGGTAACATCATTTTATCATACCAAAATGAAGATGGTAAAGCATCAGATTAATCCAAAGCAGCTGTGTACTCTTTTATGCTTGTTGACTGCTAAAGGAAATGCAAAGGAACAATGCAATGCAACATGTGATAAATTCTGGAATATGATCTGTATGTCTAGACTTCAAATACTGTGGAGGCTTTCTCTCCTTCTGTCCTTTATGTTTTCTCCCTTAGTTTTTGGCCATACATAGCAATGATATACTGCTAGTGAGGCAGACAGGTTCTCCACAGAACTTTTTTAAAAATGGACTTCACTGATAAACAGTAGCTGCCTTTTGCTAGCACAAGTATTGTCTTGGCCTTCACAGGTTATTTATTGGGGCAGTGCTGCAACATAATCCATTTCAAAAGACATAAGTCATTTCAGCTGTAAAGTTATCTGAAGTCTTTTCAATTTTATGTACCCTCACCTTTAATGCCAAATGTTCTCCAATAGGAAAGATGTGACGATAGTTTATGAGACAGGCACAGTCTCCTGCATCTCCTAGGGCCATTCCTACCACAACTGAGGCCACCGCTGGAATCAGGGAACTGCTGCCAGCACAGGAAGAGAAGCATGAGTGGAAACATGTTTCAATCCCTTTCATGTGTATTTGGCAAACCTAAGTTTTTAGAGCTCATTTCTTTACTCTGGTAAAGAAAAAAAAAAAAAAAAACGCATGTCTTGGGCTGCAGCAAAAGAAGCATTGCCAGCAGGTCAAGGGAGGTGATTCCCCCTCTTTGCTCTCCTCTCGTGAGACCCCACCTGGAGTATTGTGTCCAGTTCTGAAATCCCCAACATAAGGATATCGAACTGTTGGGAACAGGTCCAGAGGAGGGACATGGAGATCATCAGAGGGCTGGAGCACCTCTGCTATGAGGACAGGCTGAGAGCTGGGCTTGTTCAACCTGGAGAAGAGAAGGCTCCGGGAGGGACCTCATAGCAGCCTTCCAGTACCTGATAGGTGCTACAGGAAAGCTGCGAAGGGGCTTTTTACAAGGGCAAGGACAAGAGGGAATGGCTTTAATTTGGAAGGGGGAAGATTTAGATTAGACATTAGGAAGAGATTCATCACAATGAGGGTGGTGAGACACTGGCACAGGTCACCCAGGGAGGCTGTGGATGCCCCCTTCCTGGAAGTGTTCAAGGCCAGGTTGGATGGGGTTTGCTGTTGTGTAAAGAGCTGTTTCATGTCCCCTTCATGCTTGTTGCTATGTCTCCATCAGAGAATGGCTCTAGCTTGTGTAGGAATAAACTAGTTAATAAAGTAAGCACCAATAAGAAGCAACTCTTTGAAAAGCACCTAGTCAAATCTACCAGTTAAATGTTTCATGAAAACATCAGTAAAATGCAGTACGTACTACAGCCAGAACAGAAATAGTTTTCCTGAAGCAACAGTAAACAAGAGAAGCAATGAAGCAATAATAGAAATGATGAGTTAAAGACAGGGAGCATTGCATTTTGATACTCATGGAAGAACTTATGAACATTATTTTTGCACTGGCATGAAAAAGGGAAGTAGAATAATATAACAAGTTGAGATATTTTCAGTGGTTGTTAGCCTGTTGGACAACACATGTGACAGCCTAGCACTTTGACAATTATATTAAGACTGTTTAAGAACACCTGGGAAAGGATAAAGTGATTTGGAACAACATTTTCTGGTCTGGTGAGGCTCAACTTATTATGCTACAGTTTACTAGAAAGGTCCAAAGATAGAGCAGAGAGAAAGAGGCCTTAACAAGGAAATGTCTGCTTTTTCATATTTAGGATGGTGGCAGAGTAAATTCCAAATGTGTAATGGTATATGTTTAAATCTATGCTTAGTCATATTTTATAAAAATATTCCATAGGTTACATAGTAAGGCAGTATTAAAGCAGAAATGCTCCTGTGAAAAGGCAAAGACACTGTAGCCATTGGCTAATACATGGGTAGAGGACAAGAAGTTACTGGGAAAAAAATTTCACTGGGAGTGAAGTCAAGTGTGCGCATTGGCATCCTCACGTCCATTCCCACACCTTTGCAAGCAGTTGTTCCCCAAAAAAACAAGTTCAGATTTAGAAACGTGATGTTATATCAATTTACTATTCATGGTAATACATACACATGGCACTCACAGCAGATGACGGTTTCGCTTTGTGTATTTCAGGTTTATAATGAAATCGTAAGTCAAAACTCTATAGCCAGCTGTATCTCAGATTCACCCACTGTGGTTCTGGTTCTGTGGGCAGCTGCTTTGCAGCAAATCTTAAATAAAGAATAGAAAACTATTTTTATATTTATCAAAGTTTTCTCTTCTGAAACTGAGGAGTCATAGACAGCATCCTTGATATGGGACTGAGAGAGGAAGACAATTTCACGTGTTCAGAGAACGTAATATCTGAATATCTGTTTTGAAGACACTTACCTTCTTTGGTAATTAGCATAGATTAAAATCTTAAGGACCTTCTCACCAGCACTGGCATCTATTCCCAGTGCTGCCATGAGTGAAACATCAGGACAGCTGAGTTTGGACACTTGCTCTTTAGACAGTGGTCTTGCCAAGACTGATTTACCTCTCCGTCCTTCAATCTAGAATAAAAGTCTTTTATTTTCTTGATAAATTTTTGTCCATGGTATTTGTTCTACATAACAATACCACTGCAATGGGAGTGCTGCTGTCTTCTGCACAGAGGATGCACCTTCAGCCCCAGGGACTTGCCTCCTTACCTGACCATGCTCGTTATGAGAAGCCCATTTTGAAGTGCTACAGCAATTGGCTGCATTTAAACTGCTGCTTACAGAGGTCTTGAAAGTAAGCACAAAGGCAATTGATATTGCTGTTCATGTTGCTGGTTACTTGTATCAGGCAGACCAGAGTGCTGAGGGGTCTCCTCACTGCATACCTTAAGGGCAGGTGAGACCTGTAGGCTTGAGCTTAATTTAGGTAGGCAAGAAGTCAAGTACGGATTGTTGGAGCTACAGACTGACATGGTCTTCAAGGTATCCCATGACTAGTTTACCAGGTACAGAGAAGACATTGCGCAAGTTAAACATGTGAATTGGTCTCTACTGCACTGCAACTGGATTTTAGGCTCTTTGGTTCAAGAAAAGCATCTTGGCCTTTGTAGAGCTAAGGTAAAATATCTACAACTTCCAAGCGCGACAAAAATCTCTACTATAAATTATGCATTAGCTTTCTGTGCAAAGCCTTTCAGGTGACAGAGAAGCAGATAGTTTTTGAGTCATGTGTACATATGTTTCTCAGTGCAAGAGGTTCCTGTGGAAGCTTCTAGGCACAGAGAACACAGAAAAGATCAGATAAAATCCTTTCAAAGAGAAAGGGGAAAAGATGTCATTCCAGTGACAACTTAAAAAAAACCCTCAAAACCTGAAAAAGATGCTTCAGCATATATTTAAAGCTGAATAGCAGTTTTCTGTATTGAGACACAGTGAATATATGAGGTTTTGTGCGTTTTTTTCTTTTTGGTGTTTTTTGAGTACAGGGGCCCCTGTGAGTACACCCACAGGATGACATCAGAGATCTTGAAAATACAGGCACAGGATGACTCCAGAGGTAAAAGTGCAAGTACAAATGGTTGAGGATGGTCACTAAAGAAATGCAACACTCAGAGCTGTGAAGACCTTGCTTTAAAGGATAACAAAAAAGTCATAAAAAAGGGAACAAAGAGCTTATATAGAATAGATAAAAATATCTCCTATATGGTGAAAATGCAAATAAGGAAAAAAGGAGGAATTAAAAATAAAAAAAAAAACTCTGAAGGACTGGGAACACAGGAAGCGCAGAGCAAGAAGAGGAGGTACTCCTGTATTGTGCCATCCCCTCACCCAGGCAGTAACAGCATCATGCCCAGCCAACACTTCTCCACAGTGAATCCTCGCTCCCCCTCTGTGCAAAAGGAGGGCTGTCCTACTGAAATTCAGCAACTACCCATGAGTTGTCATGAATAGAATTTATTTTACATGTCTTTGATTTAGCAGCAATTTAGGATTTATTAATAGTTTTGAGGTAGATCACAAGATTAGGTTGTGTAATTCTTATCAGCACTTAATCATCAGCCAATTTAACAAAGTGATTCAAGGGAATTTGCTACAATTGAAATAATGACAGTTAAAGATTTGAGAATGGCAACGTTCGCACAAGACTTACTACAGGGTTTCCTAAATCAAATCATGCACATATAGACACACAAACACAGAGATACACAGATGTACAAACACACAAAGGCTAACCTATGATCAAAATTTCCCTTTTCTTGAGTTTAATGAATTACTTACTTTTAATGTGTCAGCATTCGTCAATAGGCAATTGTTGAATCGCAAGAAGTCTGACTTGGCCATTCTTCTTCCGCATTTGTTATCAAACAGCCTTTGAATGCTTGCAAAATTTGCCAAGAGGCATCCCAGCTCAGGGGAAGATGCTGGTCAGAGCCCACTGTGGTCCCAGAGAGCTCAACAGGTCTCACTTAGGATTGCTATTTATAGGATCAGCAGACGATTGACTTTGATCAATGTTTTTCCATTCTGGCCATAATTCATAATTCTGGTATTTTCTACCAGCTGTACAATTCTAATACTTGTCAGATTGTATGTTCCTAGTACTGCCCCAGTTCACAGCACTTGCCAGGCAGCAGGAGCTCAGGTGCAGTCAAGGAGTGCCTTGTCACTCCAACTCACTGCATTTGTCACAAAGGCAAGGACACAATAGGAATTTTCACCAAAAATACATATGGTTTATTCCGAGACTGTAGAGTCGAACAGAGCATAGAATCATAGAATCATCTGGTTGGAAAAGACCTCCAAGATCATCAAGTGTAATCATATTGTCCCCTTACTAAACTATGTCTCTAGGAAACTCATCTACCTGCCTTTTAAACACCTCCAGGGATGGTGACTCAACCACCTCCCTGGTCAGCCTGACCACACTTTCAGTGAAGAAATTTTTCCTGATGTCTGATCTGAACCTCCCCTGGTGCAACTTACAGCCATTTCCCCTCATCCTATCACTTGTCACTTACAAGAAGAGACCAGTACCCACATTGCCACAACCTCCTTTCAAGTAGTTGTAGACAGTGATGAGCTCTCCTCTCAGCTTCCTCTTCTCTAAGCTAAACAACCCAAGTTCTGTCAGGTGCTCCTCATAACACTTGTTCTCCAGCCCCCTCACCAGCCTCATTGCCGTTCTCTGGACACACTCCTACACCTCAATGTCCTTCTTGTACTGAGGGGCCCAAAACTAAATACAGGTGCAGCCTCATCAGTGCTGACTACAGGGGCACAATCACATGCTTGCTCCTGCTGGCCACACTATTTCTGATACATGCCAAGATGCCATTGGCCTTCTTGGCAACCTGGGCACACTACTGGCTCATGTTTAGCCGGTTGTCAGCCAACACCCCCAGGCAGCTCTCCAGGCAGTCTTCCCCAAGTCCGTAATGATGCATGGGGTTGTTGTGTCCCAAGTACAGGACTCTGCACTTGGTCTTGTGAAACCTCGTCCTGTTGTTTTCAACCCATAGATCCAGCCTGTCCAGATTCCTCTGCAGAGCCTGCCTTCCTTCCCTCAAGCAGTTTGACACTTCCACCCAGCTTAGTGTCATCTGCAAATTTGCTTTGTTCAGATCATTGATAAATACATGGAACAGGACTGGACCCAGCACTGAACCCTGGAGAACACCACTTGTGACTGGTTTCCTGCTGGATTTAACTCCGTTTACCACAACTCTTTGGGCCTGGCCATCCAGCCAGTTTTTTACCCAGCAGAGGATGTGCCTGTCCAGCCCAATGGCAGCCAGCTTCTCAAGCAGAATACTGTGAGAAACTGTGTCAAAGGCTTTAGCGAAATCCAAGGACACCACATCCACAGCCTTTCCCTCATCCACTAAATGGATAACCTTGTCATAGAAGGAGATCAGATTGGTCTGGCAGGATGTTGACTGGGCCTGATCACCTGATTGTCCTGCGCATGCTGTGTGATAGCACTCAATATGATCTGCTCCATGACCTTCCCTGGTACTGAGGTCAGACTGACAGGCCTGTAGTTCTCCAGATCCTCCCTCCGACCCTTCTTGTAAATGGGCGTAACATTTGTCAGTCTCTAGTCAAGTGGCACTTCCCCAGTCAACCAGGACTGCCAGCAGATGAGGGAAAGGGGTTTGGAGAGGACCTCTGCCAGCTCCCTTAAAACCGTCTGGGCCCATAGACTTGTGTATGTCTAATTGGCCAAGCAGGTCTCTAACCAAATCCTCCTGGATTGTTGGAGCTTCATTCTCACCGTCTTCTGGCTCAGGGGGCCAAGCATCCCGAGAACATGTCACCTTACTATTAAAGACCAAGGTAAAGAAGTCATTAAGTACCTCTGCCTTGTCCTCATCCCTCATCACTACTGTACCTCCTGCATCCAGTAAAGGAGGGAGATTCTCCTTGATCCTCCTGTTGTTAATATATTTGAAAAACATTTTTTTTTATTGCCTTTCAGCAGCTGGCCAGTTGAAGATCCAATTGGGCATTAGCTCTTCTGATTTTCTCTTTACATGATCTCATCTCACCCTTGTAGTCCTCCTGGGACGCCTGCCCCCTCTTCCAAAGCTTATAACCTTTCTTCTTCTTTCTGAGATCAATACAAAGCTCTCTGCTCAGCCAAGCTGGTTTTCTTCCCCGCTGACTTGTTTTACAGCACATGGGGATGGCCTGTTCTTGTGCTGCCAGGATTTTCTTCTTGAGGACCATCCAGCCCTCCTACACTTCTTTGTCATTTAGAACCGCCTCCCAAAGAACTTTATCAAGCAGCCTTCTAAACAGTTCAAAGTCTGCCCTCTGGAAGTCCAAGGGGGCAGTTCTGCTGACGCCCCACCTTACTCCTCCAAGAACTGAGAATTCTATCAATCTGATCACTGTGGCCCAGGCGCCCTCCAGCAGTCGCCTCTCCCACAAGGCCTTCTCCGTTCACAAACAGCAGATCCAGTGGGGCACCTTCTCTAGTCTTTTCACTCGCCAGTTGTGTTAGGAGGTTGCCATCTTCCATGCACTCAATGAACCTCCTAGACTGCTTAGTTGCTGCTATATCATACTTCCAGTAGACATCTGGAACGTTGAAATCCCCCACAAGAACAAGGGCTAGTTATCACAAGACTTCTGTCATCTTGCTTGTAGAAGTCATCAGTTTCTTTGTCCTGGCCGGGTGGCTGAAAACAGAATCAGAAGGGCTGTACCACCACAAGAACTGTGCACACATGCATGTGTGTGCATGTGTTAATACAGGTGTGAGCTTTCTGCTCCAGCTTCCCCACACAAGGTAGCTGAGACCACAGCACCAAGTCAGACTAAAGGCAGACACAACCCAGTTGAATTTTTTAATTAATTAATAATGTGGAATAGCAAAAAAAAAAACCAAACCAAACCCTAAACTTCTAAGTATTTAAAGATTCATAAAATGGTTTGAAACTACAGATAATGAGTAAATAATTCATTACTCAAATACTTCCTAAAGATGCATTTCCTTGCTCAAGGAATTCCTGATTGAAGCTTGGCAAATGAGCAAGCCTATGAAAAGAACTGTATTAATTCCAGCAGGTTCTGAATTTAACAGGTTTCTGCCTTAATATGAGATGGGAATTATTATTCTGTCACTCTTACTGGAACAATATTAAGATTCAGACACTGAGCATGGCAATGAAGTGCGAAGCCTTGCTGTACGCCGAGCAGCTCCTCACTGCACCTGTTTACTATCGATTGCCTCATTATCATTTCACACAGCAAGAGAAAACACAGTTAAATTTGCCTTCGGATAAAACTGAAAATTCACCAGTCTTCTTAATTTCCCTTTCTTCTGCAGCCCCACATGCTGCTTCCTGGGGGTTGGGCAGCACCACGTGGCCATAACAGGGAGCTTTATTGACCAACACTGGATGCCAAAGAATTCCATCAGAGAAGTCTTCAAGCTGCCAGGACAATGAGTGGACATAATGGATCAGAGAAATAAGAAGCCATGCCCATATGATGTATTTTTCCTTTTTTGTTCCTCAGACAGGTAAAGCCAACCAAGAAAAGCATGGAATAATACATGGAGAAGAAAGGAATCAGGAAAATCAGTGTATTTTCCATATTTTCATAAATTGTAATAAAACATCATCCCTCACTATTTTCATCCCCAAAGCTAGGAGAGTTCTATGCTGTGGCACACAGAACCAGAGTCTGGGCTTCACAGCAGGGCTTTTTGCTTCCTGGACTAGTGACACTAGTGACACAGCCTTCAGAGCTACCAGGAGGGCTTCAGGCACCCCTCCAGGCACTCCCCAAAGTTGACTCAGGGAGTAGTTTTGAGGGGCATCCCCCTATCCTCTTGGAAACGAACTTATGACCAGAGCATCATAAGACAAAAAAATATTGTGGAGAGATTAATTTCATCAGTACCAACGTTCCTCCTGACAATATTTGCAACTTCTTATCTCTGTTTTTTGTATGCACGCTGCTGAAAGCAAAATTTGTTGGTGCACAGGGAAAGCTTGGAAAATAGCCAAATATATTCACCCAAAAGAACTACACATGAGAACAGTGCGTGCAGAGACTGGTAACCATCACAAGGAAATACATTAGCATCCCAAGCCCCAAAATAGCAAATACCCAGTGAAATGGTTGCAGCACTGGAATATGTTTGCATAAATTATTCACAGAATAATTCTGAATATTGAATATGTACAAAAGGCAGTCTGGGAAACTCTGCACACATGCATTTTCCCTTTCGGCAGAGCTTTTTAACACTTTTCCTGCTGGTAACCTGAATTCTCTCTTTCCTCTCAGTCTTTGCAGACAAGGTATAACTGAGTGTCTCTCTCCAACAGCAGCCCTTGTAAGTCAGAGTCTGACCAACTCTGAACACCAAGAGCAATAATTAATGTGAACAAAATTTCTGAACTGGGATTCTTTCGTTACAGCAGCTGCCTGACTGTTATTATCAGATCCTATTTGCTGGATGCTGAAAGTCCTTACAGAAAATAAACACAGAGTTGCCTTGTTTTATATGCCACCAGTGCATTGGGCTTTTGGTTGCTCAGATCTTATGCTGACTAGTCTGTAGCAATCTGTCACTTGCCCAAAAACTGCTCACATCTGTAAGGTGAGATAAAGTATTAAAGGTCTGAAAAGAGGCAGTTCGACACCACTATTTATTTCCTGTGATTGATTCATCACTATGCAAGTGCTACCATGCAACAATTTCAGTTTTTTCTAGACTGGAAGGACGCAAGAAAAATAAATATTCCTTTCTTAAGATTCATGGTTGGTGAGGCTGAGGATTCTCTTGACTCATCATGACCAGAACATATAGTTCTATTCTGGCAAGTGCATTAATTTAAGGCAGTGCATCTTGGGTGGAAAAGGTATGAATCAATCAATTTAGTTTATATTCAGTAGCAAAAAAAAAAAAAAAAAAGGAGAAAAAAAAAACAAACCCCAAAATCTGTAGGCAAACCCCGAATTTTATACCTCTTTTCCTCTACTGATTCTCCAGCAGCAAGTAAAGAATGAGTATTTTGTGCAGGACTGTAAATTCTCCTACTAATGGTGTTCCCCATGCTACTTGTGCACAATGAAATGAGGAAGAAGCAATGCCAGTTTGTTCTTGAAAGGAGAAGAGACAGAAAATTAACATCTGACAGGCACAAGAGGACAATCACGCAAGGGGAAGGTGGCAAACAGCAGAGGTCAAGTGAAAGGAATAAAACAACCAGCAATTTCTGAGAAGTTTCAGAGGCAGAAGCCATCCATTTTTCAGGCGGCAAAGGCATAAGCAGGAAGTAATTAGGTTGTGGCTGCATGCAACCCTTATTTTCAATATTGAATTCTGTCCAGTGTCTCAGGCTGCATCTTCGTGGCACAATATCAGGCCACACAGAGACCCTGAATGAACCCGCTCAAAGAGCTAAGGCAACTAAAGCCCTTCTGAGAAGTGTATTAAGAGCATCACTTTATCCTGGCTAGACTGCTTCTAGTCCTGAGAAGAAGATTGAATACAGATCTCTCTAGCACTGGAGAAAACTGTAGCCATTGGGTGCTTGTGTGCCATTCTGCATGATACAGTATCTTTCCATCCATCCAAACTCATTGTTGCCTTGACTGATGCTGACTGTTTCTTTTGTATGTCTGACTTATCAACCTAGTGATGTAGAAATTATTTTAGTCATAATGGAAAAATAAATATAAACAAGAATAAAACCCCTTAAAGAGTAAGGGGATTCACAAAAGTCAATAACAAAATTTGCTACTAATTTCAATATTACAAGTGGTTCATCTTTACAGCCAAAAACGTCCTTTCAAACAAGATGGAAAGGTCAAATTAGCATCTAGAGCTATGTAGTCCTATTTGTAGTAAATTTATGGCTTCTATAGCTATTAGGTATGACAACTTCCCAATTGTTAGTACATTTATCAAGTATATGAATCATCTCATCTCCATTTCTCAGGTGTGAACTCAAATGCCCCTCAGAGGACATCAAGGTACTTAGCTTCTAACATTAACCAATTTCCACAAAAAACAAATAGGCGTTATACCTTGAAGAAATTGACACTAAATTACTTCCCTCAGGTCTTATAAGTAATCAACTGCAGAAAGGAGATCTGAATCCAGTTTCCCAAGTTCAAGGCTGGCAACCTAGTATCTTGACAGGTTCCCTTTCCTGAGTGTTAAGCCAGCAGCCTGGAAAAGGTGCCACATGGTATGTATCCACTGAGCCTTTGACCTTGCTATAATACAAAGGATCGGTGAGGCATCTTAGGGCAGGCTACGTGGGAAGAGGGGTTGCTATGTGGAATAACTGCTTACTGTAGGCTCTTATTGCCCAGAGTCACTCATGCAAGTATTTATTGGTTTTGGTTTTAATCTCTTCCACAGTACAGCGTTAGGGAAATACACTGGCACAGCCCTGCCAGGAGCTAAGGTGGTGACTCCACCATCTCTAGGACAGAGTATGTTTTGTGCATTGTGAGCACAGGCACATGATGCAGTCCCACGTTCTTTGCATTATTGCTGCTAAGAACAACTGCTGAGAACCTCCCTCAAGGGAGAAAAGGACTGCCCAAGACTAGCAGCTTTCTTGAGCAGACAAGACCTGCAAGTTTGGAGGCACAACTATCTTGGCCTCTCTCACTTGTCTTTGTTCTCAAGAATCTCAGGGTTTTCTCTTTACAGGCCCTAGAAGACTTTCTCCAACCCACAAGTGAGTCCTAAGTAGAAAAAAATTTCAAGGTGAACATTGAAGTATTTTCTAGGCTTCCTGCCCCACTTCTGCAGGCTTTACTCTTGAGAGCTGATGTAAAGCGCCAAGGTTGGGCAGGTTCCTGTAATCCCCAAGATTTACATGTAAAAATCCAATCAAGATTAGCTCTGCCTTCCTCATCTCTAAAACAAAAGTATGAGACTTCATATTTGCGGAGTCTAGGAATAAATTCTTTAAATTATCAAAGCCTATTCATTCAATACAGAACAGAAAGCTGTTCCTCAGTGAGTTTATAGGACGATTGAATAAATTCCACCATCCTTAATTTTCAGTTTCCTGTTCCTTATCACAACAGTAGATTTAAGTCTAATTAGTTTGTTTATTTTTAATTGAATTCCCTTGGTAAAGATTGCAAAATATGAATGATTGCTTGAAAGTAGTTTCAGATATTACCTTAACAAGGGCTTAATGGCAATACTATTGCTATCAGTCTTTTAAATGAGTTCTGGATCAGGCACTGCATAAAAAAAATTGTACAAATATTTAAATCCATTGTGTTATTTAGGAAGTGTCTAGAAAAGCTCCCATCTCCCTATAAAAATACTGCCTTAAGATCACCTTTTCTTCTTAAAGAAGACTTGAAAGGCGTTTTATTTGGAAACAATTTTATCCAACGTGTCTTGTACATATTATACTTTCCCCATCACTCTGTTTCAATTATTACTGGTGTTATTATTAATTAATCATAATTAGTTACTATAGAGATTATTAAGTCTGCAAATAAAAGATTGTGACTGAGCTTCCAAGGCAAATAAACAGTATCATGAACAGATAAACCCTAAATTAGCAATGAGTTTATTTCCATGTAAACTGTGTAATCAGAAAAAGAAGAAAAGAAAGATGAAAAATAATCCACAAAAAAAAGCCCAAAACACCCCCCAAAAATCCCCAGACAAGCCAAAAGCAACTAAATCACTTCTCTTATCCAGAATTTTCTTATGTCTTCCAGGAGACACCACAATCTGAATATTTACTAAATTGTATTATAACTATCCCAAGGGCCAAGCACTAACACGTTATCACACCACCATATTTACCACTGGCAGCCATGCTATTCAAAACCAAGCACTAAATGTGCTTTGTGTACACATAATATCGTGCATCTGCTTATTTGAAATAGGATTGCAGGCTAAGAGGCAAATATACACTTCAACATTGATACAAATATAAGTTTCAGAATGTAAAAAAAGCTTTTAGCTGTGAGCCATGAATGTAACTCTATGAGGCCAGCAAGAGTATTTTCCTTACAGTTGACTGGGGGTTCTTTATAGTTAAGGAGGGCTGCTAATAGATTCTTCTTATCATCTGGGCAGAAAGTTGCTTCACCTAGCCATGCCCCAAAAACATAAGTATTTCTGAAAGCTAAGTGGTAGGTGAGAGGCAAACCCTTGGGAAAAGATTTAAATCAACATTTTGATTAAATTGCATTCTAAATGGAACAACAGAGAAAAAATTAGATGTAGATGTTATACTCAGAAAGGATCTCAAGCAAAAAATTCGGTTAAACATTTTTCACTGCACAAAGAATGTTTGAGTTCATTTAAGTATGGTAGATAAAAGAACAGTTTTCTTCTTAGTTCTATCTCTAAATTCATTGTAATTGCATTTCCACCATTTGTGCCGTGCAAACAAATTCTCATTTACATTTGCTTTCATGTCTACTTAAAATTCTCCATGGTGGCCACTGTGATGCCATTTCCAAGGCCTCCAGAAAGTAAAAGTTGTACTCTCTGGAAACCAGAGGGATCAGGGCCAGTGCTGGCTACTCACAATGTTTTCACAGCAAAAATGTCCTTCCACAGCCAGGATTAGGAGAGTTTTTCCCAGGTAGCAGGACACTAGTAGAGACTACCAGCACCTTACAGCCTTAGAATGAGTTTTTAACCGTGGCCCTCCTGTTTCACAAAATTTAAGGAAAACACTCATCCCAATTAACTCTCTCTCCAAAGAAATTAACCATCTGTCATTCCCATCCCCTTCCTTCCCAACATTCAAAATAACTGCTAATGAAATAAAATACTGTCTCTCCTTCACAAGGTTGACTGCAGGTGGTCACGGTCAGAGTCTCATGTAATATCACTTCAAGAGCAATTCCTGTTCTAATTAGATTCATGAAAGCAGAGAAGGAATTTCAAAGTACTAAAATCAACAGCTGAGATGCAACAGAGCAAACTCCTAAGCAAACCTGAGATTTAGATGTTCAAAGTTCTCTATGTTGGCCTTTACAGGCAAAGGCTTGAAGACTTATCTGTGGAGAGAAAGTCCTTCTCTTTCTTCATAGTCTGGCGGATGCATCACTTCAAGCTAAAGACTATTTCAGCTTACCAGTTCATGGGCATGATATATGACTATCACAGCCCTGATTTTTCAAAAATGTCCAATACCTGCAATTTCAGCTAAACTCAATGACACTTGGATATGCCTAGCTCCTCTGAAAAGACAGTCCTGCATTTCTTCTCTGAGCGACCTTTGCAGCACAGACCAGAGTGAACAAATATATATTTACAGCAATCCGATTTTCAGAATTTCTGGACAAGGCAACAAAATACGATGTTCCAGCTGATTACAAAAATATTTCTTTTCTTTAAACAAAGCGTACATCCAATGTTTTATTCCAAATGGAAACATTTTTTAATTATGGAATGTGAGATGTATACATCTGATTCATGTAAATGTGGGACAACATTGAAGCCAGATGATGAAATATAACCTTTTTTGTATAACCGTAAGCTTAAGCAACTGTACATAGTTTTTATATCTTGTGAAAGACACCGAGTATATTTCTTGATAAACTAGTTCAACCCAGTTTTGCTGATAACCGCATAGTGCTGCACAAGAAGATATCAAGAGCACATGGGCAAAACCTAGGTTTATCTGGAGGACAAGCTGAGGAGGACTGCTAACTTCACCAAACGACCACCAGATGGGAGCAGATAAGACCCCAAGTGATGAAGAGAGCATGCGTCATAGAAAACACACCTATTCTAGGAATCCATTTACATAAACCAGCCTTTTCTCGGAAATAGCCAGGAATATGTATTATTATAGGAAATATAAACCGAATGGAAGAATTGTACAGTGTGTATGTTGGTGGAGCGCAGACTCCCAGCGCACCCAGCGCTGTTTGCTTGCCTTTATTCACTTAATAAATTGAAATTGCTGGACTGTTTATGGTCTGAGCCTTGATGATTTATCACATGGAATTTCCAGGGAAAAAAAAAAGAACCCTCGGGTTCCTCCCCAGCTCTTCTATCACCAGCCTTGTTCCTGATCAAGAATGAAACCTAGGAAACCCAGTCATTGTTACACTCCCCCTTTGCATCTTAGGGTCTTGCCAGGTGGCTCCAGCTGTGTTTTGTGCTACAGAAAAAGAAGCTCAGCTGCTTCTATTGCTGAGCACAAAGACTGATAGTTTAGCACATTCAGCTGCATTAAAGATTTACAATTGCCTTGGTATAGGATCTCTGTTCATGGGCCATTAAGCTTCCTCTTTTCTATCTAGAGTAGACTGGGAATTTTGTATGACAAAAGAATTGCCACATGAAAAAGAAAATGTGAAAGCTTCCAAAATATGTATTATTTTTGGGTGGCAGAGTGGCAAAATCCAACACCTTTAGATTTTGGTTTGTCAAAACCTATGTTTTTTCCTATACTTAACGTCAGTTTGTGGTTACCTAAATTTCCGTGGTTCCTTGTGATGGTTCGAAGGAATCAACCCAGAGACAGACTGTAAGCCAAAGTGCCTTTATTCACCGGCAGGGAGCATAAAGCTCAGCATCCCAGAAGTTGCAGCTCCAATGTGGTACAATTTTGGTCAGCTTATATAGTATATTTCATCCAACACGACATACATTCTGTGGTTAGTACCCAATAAACAAGTGGTTAGGTTACAAAACTTTTAGGGTCCTGTTTTGCCCACTGCAGTGAATTTTATGGTTCTTCAGATAATACTGCCTACGTGTCCAAAGCAGCTGCCTTTTTGCCCTTGCAAACAGGGTAGGCCCCTACGTGAATTAGCCATGTTGGAATATTTTGTTACAAATTTCTGCTTCTGTTAAATTATGCTAAGAGCAGCTTAGTAGGCTGTCAGTTAAGACTTGGTATCCTTAATTCAGTTTTCAAACCATACACCCGAATGGGGTTGGTGGATTTTGGGTAGCATCAGCTTAGAGCCTCCAGTACCACAAGCACGCTCTTATAATCAGCACTAAATTACTGCAAACTCTCATCCAAGACTAAGCTTTCTTTAGTATGCTAGCAAACCATGTTTTCCATAGATTCAGCTGGAAAACTGAACAGAACAACCCCTGCAGAACAACTTCTGAGACCTTTACAAGCCTACCTGGAGCACAGCCAATCACATCAGTGAGCAAGAAAAACTCTACTGTGCCCTAAGGACACGAATAAGTAGCGACCATAGTTAGCATCCAGGCAGTTTGAAGATAAGACCTTGAGGTTTGAAGCTAGAAATTTCTTCCCAGAAATTTCTTTGAATAGAAACTTGGTTTCTACTCTAAGGGTGCAAGAGTACCATCTGATAGTATAATCCCATCTGAACTGTCATCTCCTGAATTCATCTGTCTAAAAGCCAGATCCTAAATCTCAATTTCACATCTAGACTCCCTCCTGGTGTACACTGAGAGACATAAGCATTTCTGGTGGTGATTGAGTATACCTATTTTGTGATATCTAGAAATGCTACTCTGATTTGTAATAGATAAATTTAGTTCAGGTGAATCTGGACTGATAGTTAACATCCATCAGTCTTACTCAGTGCAATTTTTAAAAATTGTGTAGGGTCTTAGTCTGTTTCTTTCTCCTCTGTCACCAGTATATAAGTGTCAGGGCCCTGTAGGCACCTACAAGCTTTAATCACTCTGAATAGCTGGTAATCATCTTTCTTAGCAATCCTTCTCCCTCTGCAACCTTTTCCCTCTGGGGTTTGGGTGTTTGTGTTCAAGGTCAGCCGTAATACGCATAGCAGTGGTGGTTTAGCTGTGAGCCTTTGAGGTGAAGATTACTAACCAGATACCAAGCTGCACTAGCAAGAGTGTAGCCAGGAGCTGAAACAAATTGATCCTCTTCCTCTTAATTTAACACTCTTGAGACCACCTGTGGAGAACGATGTCCAGTTTTGGCATTTCCAGTAGAAGACACTGACAAACTGGAATGGGTCCAGAAGAGGGCCACCAGCATAGGACCACTGGACAGCTGACTCACACAAGTACAAAGAGAGGCTGTGGAGCCGGGCTTGTTCAGTCATAAAAGGAAGAAAACACTCAGGGGAGATCTTCAACAACTTAATGGAAGGCTACAGAGAAGACAGGAAAAAACACTTATACACACACAGCAAAAGCGTAAGAGGCAAAATTAGGCAGCAGACACAAGTTGCAACAAGGAAAATTCCATTTGGATAATAACAAAAACTTTTCCCATCAAATGTGGTCAGTTATTGGAAGAGGTGCTCGAAGAAGCTACATCTTTGAGCGCAAAACTCAACCAGACACACCATGACAAACTGAGCCAGCTCATGATGCCATTAGCAGGAATTTGGGCTGGATGACAACCCAAGGTCACCTTCACAAGTCTCTGTGCATATCAGGGTTCACTGAGTTCCCACTAAGTCAGTTTCAGACCTCTGCCAACTTCCCTATGGGCTTTCTATCCATTCTATCACAATGCACTTGCAGAATTAGGGTAAAATTCATGCTGAAAAACAGGACAAAAGATTGAAATATATTAAAAAAATTTAAAAATTAAGAAACATTTCAAAATTTCCCAACCAAAATATTGTTTTGGTTTGTTAGTCCAATTCCAGGTGTGATGAAACCCACAATTTTTCTAACCTTCAATAGCACATGCAGACATGGGCATAAAACTATTAATATTTAAGAAGGAGAGGTCTGGCTAAGAAGATATCTTAACCAAAATAATGCTCTTTTTGATAAAAGATGTAAACCTGTGATTGTTTCCAACTCCCAATTTCTGAGCTAAGGTAGCACTGGGTGTGCCACTCCTGTAGGCTCCACCAAGAGCCACCTCTCCATATTGTCATGTTATTTACTGTTTGATTCCTTAGAATTATAGCAGTCAGCAAGATCCTTACATAGTTTATCCCTCCCAGGGATGAATGTCTGGCTTTCTTAACACTGAACTGTTTTCCTCACTTCTTTCTTTTGTTGCTGATACAATATATATTTTGGGTCTCTGCTGTTTCTTGGTAGGGTATAAGGGAGCAGAGGGATATATGCTGTCTGAATGTTATCTCACTGTGATCGTAGTTAATAAGGCTTCTGTTTGACCTGTCCTAGGTCACATTCATGTAATTACGCACTTGGAGTCCCCAGATTCTGACATATGCAAATAAAAATGAAAATTGAAGTGCTCAAACCTGTACAACTTCTGTAATTAATAAGGGATTTCACAGCTCATCAATGTACAAAACATACTGAAAAAAGTGAATAATAACTGGTTGCCCATAATCGCAGGACTGAAACAAGATGGAAAACTTAAAGGCAGTTTTCCTCTTTACAACAGCTCCCAGCAGTAAGGGGAGGGGAGGAAATCTGATAGAATCTGTTCTGCATTCACAGAGGCATAAAGCAGAATTACTGAACAAGTCAGGAGAGAGAGAGAGGGAAGTGAATAGGCTGGACAGTGTTCAAAGCAGTAATGGCTGTGAATGCTAATGTTCTTGCTGCAATTCCCAACTAAGCCAATTTACTGTGATGACAAACAGCAATAAAACACAACGCTGCATCATGCTCCTACCATAACATCATAACACTGCACATTATAATTTAGAGATAATTAACTTACTTCATCATCAAATTTTATCATGGTGTCTGGCTTTAAAGTATACCAAGAATATAAGGAAATTCTACACCAAGTAGAACTGGAGATTCACAGCAGTTTTCCCCTTGCGATGTGACAAAATTTTACTTCTACCCAACTACATTTTTCCTGGTTTAGCATTGTTGAATAAATAGCTTTCTTTGTGGCCTCTATTGCAGTCCCCCATTCATTAACTGAAGAATATTTATATAATCTCTCTGGTGCTTACTTAGGTTATTAAATCTAGTCCTTATAGAATCTGAATGCTACCACCACAAGGGGTGCAGATTTATGTTAAAGGGGTTTGTCCCAATCTTTCTTGCTTTGTAGCAAAACAGGACATCCCACTCACTAGTGGAATAAATGTTCCTTTCTTCAAAGCATGGAGTTTTCTTATAGCATTTAAGCAACTCTCAGTGCTTGTTCAAATCCCCCTATTTAAGTAGAACAAAGTGATCTGTTACTGAAATTTGCACAGCTTAGATAAGGCTCTAAGCTCTCCAAGTTTCTTCAGAAATGTTCTTTCCTAAGCAAGTTTGATTAAAATTTGGATGTTTCAACCAAGTTTGCGGATGACACCAAGATGGGTGGAAGTGTCGATCTGCTTGAAGGAAGGGAGGCTCTGCAGAGGGATCTGGGCAGGCTGGATTGATGGGCTGAAAACAGCAAGTTGAGGTTTAACAAGACCAAATGTCGAGTCCTGCACTTGGGGCACAACAAACCCATGCAGTGTTACAGACTGGGGGAAGATTGCCTGGAGAGCTGCCTGGCGGAGAAGAACCTGAGGTGTTGGCTGACAACCGGTTGAATATGAGCCAGCAGTGTGCCCAGGTGGCCAAGACGGCCAATAGCATCTTGACCTATATCAGAAATAGTGTGGCCAGCAGGAGCAAGGAAGTGACTGTCCCCTGTATGCAGCACTGATGAGGCCGTACCTCAAGTACTGTGTTCAGTTCTGGGCCTCTCAGTACAAGAAGGACATTGAGGTGTTGGAGCACGTCCAGAGAAGGGTAACGGGGCTGGTGAAGGGGGTGGAGAACAACTCCTATGAGGAGAGGCTGAGGGAACTAGGGTTGTTTAGCCTAGAAAAGATGAAATTGAGGGGGGAACCTCATCACTGCCTACAACTGAAAGGAGGTTGTGGTGAGGTGGGTGCTGGTCTCTTCTCGTAAGCGGCAAGTGGTAGGATGAGAGGAAATGGCCGCAAGTTGTGCCAGGGGAGGTTCATTCTAGACATTAGGAAAAATTTCTTCACTGAAAGGGTAGTCAGGTACTGGAACAGCTGCCCAGGGAGGTGGTTGAGTCACCATCACTGCAGGTGTTTAAAAGATGGGTGACTGAGGTTCTTAGGGACATGGTTCAGTCAGGGGACAGGTATGGTTGGACTTGATGATCTCAGAGATCTTTTCCAACCAGAGTATTCTATGATGCTATGTAAAGCTCAGTTAAAAAACTCTTTTGTAAACCCATAAGATGCTTGCTTTCTAGGACTACGTGAATGGGAGAATGCATATATTTTCTGAATCAAGATCAATAGTCAAGTAGAGTTGCTTCTATCTATTTGCTTCTATCTATTAACTTGCTTTCTTTCTTTTACGCTTGATTTTCCAGCTCAGCTGGAATTACGGTTTTAATATCTTGTCTTTGGAGTAAAAATGTTATTATCTTGGAACAAGATCTTTGTATTAGTTTTTTTACCACTGTCCTAAACATTTTGAAGATGAACCTCTAAGTTATTGATTTATCACTTACAAGATTGTTGAAGGTAGGTATTATATCGCAGATGGCTAACACAGGCTGAAATCTCCGCTGTCATCACTTTGCCTTTGAAGTTTAGCCATGCCAGTATAAAAACTAATTGCAGATTTTTCTAAATCTGCTGTGGTTATGCTTTCAAACTCTAGCAGTTAATTGTCTTCATAGTAGCTTGTATGTGGCTATGCTTTGCGTCTGTGCTGGGAAAAGCATTGATAACACAGGGATGTTCTAGTTACTGCTGAGCAGTGCTTACACTGAGTCAAGGTCTTTTCTGCTTTTCACACCCACCCTGCCAGCAAATAGGCTGTGTGTGCACAAGAAACTGGGAGGGGAGACAGCCAGGACAACTGACCCCAAGCAACCAAAGGGATATTCCACACTATGAGATGCCATGCTCAGTTTATAAAACCAGAGGAAGAAGGAAGAGCAGAAGGTGGCTTTTGCTTTACCTATCAAACTGTCTTTATATCAACCTATGAGTTTTCTCACTTTTACTCTTCTGATTCTCTCTCGCATCTCACTGGGGGAAAATGAGCAAGTGGCTGTCTGGTTCTTAGTTGTTAGCTGGGTTTAGACCACAACACAAACACTGTGTACCCATCCTCTCTGAAATCTCAGCAGTCAACACAGCTGAAGGAACACAATTAATGATGATATTTTGTTGCAGTAATGTAGTAATCTTAATTCAAGACTCTGTAGGACGGGAAGGTGACCATTTTGAAGTAGGATAGGTTTCACCCACTGACACCATGTCATACCTACAAGAACCAAGATGCATGAGCCTATGTGCATTTAAGCACTGGATCTGACTCCAAAATATCTTGCCACAATTACTTGCTATGGAGGAGGACGAGGTCCTCACCACCTCTTCAGGGCTGTTCTCAGGTTGGTTTCGGATATACGTACCCTTCAGGAACAGCAATTGTGATTCTTCATCCTGTGTCACTTCTGAGAATCCTGCTGCCTCTTTTTCTCCTTGTCTTATCTCTAGTCATGTTCTCTTAATGGGTTTTCTTCATCAGGAGTGTTCTGAGAAACTGCATCTGGATGGATTGGGATCTCAATGACCTCTTAATGTAGGTGCTACCAGCACTCATCCTGTATATCCCCCATTTGGTGGTTTCTGTGGATGATCCCATACCCAGACAACAATATTTAGGCTAGAGTGGTCCTTGGCCCACCAACAGGCCCTGCTACCTCTTCCTCTAGGTAAGCACTGATATAAGGCAGGTGTAATTTTGGATCAGACTGGCTGGAAACAGCTAAATCCTGAGTTGTGAGAAGCCTCATTTGGGCCTTTCATCCCTGGGTTTGGAGCTGGGCTTATGCCTTGGTTCTTGCCTAAGACTATTCCTATGCTAGAGTCCTCTGCCCAGCCCAGTGTCTTGCTGGCCCCAGGCACCTCTCACGTCACCCACGGCATGCCTCAGCATCACCATCTGCCCAGTCATCCAACTATAACTAGACACCATTGCCACAAGCCCCTGGCCCTCACCCTCTCCAGGCCATACCAGCATTAACATTTGTTAATCATGCTGTGATCATATTAAATAAAAATACATTCTTAACAAAATGCAGACTTTCTAGGACAAATTTTTACTCTCCACTCTGCTCATAACATCCAGCAGTCACTGTTACAGCTTCTTGTCTGACTTTTGCTTTCCTGATGTCAATTTGATTATGTGTTTAAGTTCACTTTCTGTGTATACTAATAATTGATTTTTTTCAAGTAAATTTAATCTAGCCTAGCCTCAAGCACTGGAAAACATATCACAAATTTTGTTCTACACTGAATTACTAAATTATTTCAATTAATGTAATGGATTACACTTAAAAATATTTCCAGTACTAAAATATAACTTTTATTGTTAAAGCCCTTTCCCATTTCTGTAAAAACTTAAGCATTATTTCATTTATATTGCTTAAAACATTGTGGGTAAATCCAAATGAATTTGTTGCAAGTGTACTGTTCTAAACATCTTGATAAGCAACCAGCTGAATGGATTAACATTTGTTTATCTTACATTAATATGACTTTGTACTAATCAAAAGAACAAAGTACCCAGGATCTGATAGAGAGCATCCTGTACTAGGGGAGGACATATTAATCAGACCTGTCATCAGATCTGCCAATTTGGCAGAGGAACATAAGCAGCCTACCTCCGGAAGGAGACCCCCTACTCACTGAGCATGTGCAGTAGAGAACTTGCATGATGCAATAACCTGTAACTTTATGTAAATATCTAAGCAATTATTTGTATAGGGAATTATTTGGCACATATTCATTTTGTAACTTGCGTCATAAATTGAGTGCAGAGGCTCCTGTCAGGTGCACTTGATTTGTGGAAAGCTACTGAGCACCCACACTTGCACAACTCTATTAAAATCAATGTCTCAACTTGGCGTGTGGGACTGGCTGTTTGCGTGCTAGGTAACTAATCCAACTTTTTGGAGAACAAATTGACTTTTTAATGTGATGAATAAAACTTTACATACTGCTTTTCACAGAATATTTTAAACCTCATAAAATATCTATTGTCAGCCTGAATCTCACCAAACCCTCCATACTCACTTTTGGTATCATTAGGATTTTGGAAAACAATGGAAATTTTGAGGTGGTTATTCAAAGCTTGAGGAAAAATCCTCAGCGATTAATTCCTTACTACAGATTGCTTTTGTTGTTGTTGCTGTTTATTTTACAGCAATATCCTTCATGTCTTGAATTTAATGCCATGGATTTAATTTGATTATAGTAGAAAAAAGGTTATTTTCACCCTCTTTAGTCATTAGTTTCTCTATGGACTGGGAATAGAATTTGAATATCGTCTCACATAGGAAATAACTGTTTGTCTCACAGTATTTTTTTAAGCTGTGGCATTCCTGTCACTTCTAAAATAAAATACATTCAGGATCTCTGACAAGTATTAACTTTATGGTTGACATACTACTTCTTCTCCAATTTATCATTACAATTTAAGACCCTGTGAAATTTGCAGTCGCTATGAATTCCCTAGAATGAGACTGATAATATTTGACACACACACCACAAAAACCCCAACACAAAAGGGTGAAAGTCAAACTTTTTTGGGCTTGAGTGATCAGACAGAGCTCATTTCCTCTTCTTTTTTTTTTATATATCTTACTCTTTTTTTTTTTTTTCGCAAAATAGCAGCTAAGGATTCTAAGGTGGTAAATAAAACTAAAAGCTAATTACTAGAAAAGAGGTTACATGCTAATTTAAACCTTGAGTTATCCTGACAGTGTATAACTTGAACCTCGAGTGTAATTCGTATGCCAAACTTGTTATTGACTTCTCCTCAAGAAGAGATGGATACTGCAATCTCTTGCATATTCTGCATCCACTATTAACTACATAATTATTACACTACAAACCTGGGTGGACAAACCTAAATTGTCTCCTAAAGTTTAATTTCACTGTAATAGTTTCTAGTTAAGAAGTGATAAAAAGATTTTAATAGTTCAAAGGTGCACCTCTGAACACTAAGGAAATGAAGAAAGAAAGAATACTCATGTAAAGTAACTCAGAGATGGCTGATTAAAATTAACATAGAAAAACATTTGCAAATCCTTATTCCTCCAACTTTGGTCTATGATCACACAATGTTCCATACTACAGAATATTCACATCTCATGTGAATGTCATTAATCATATCAAAGGTTAGCTCAAAAATCATAGAAACAAACAAAAAGCTAAGAGGTACTTTAAATTCTCCGAAAAAGAAAATATGTTGATCAATACACAGGAATTTTAATTTTGAAAATGCACATATATACCAATGGTGTCTACCTTTCTGTGAAATATATCCTCAGATGTTTCTGGAAGCAGTTTTACCTAAAGCTGATTTCTCTTGAACAATGTGAATATATATTAAATATTTGTTCTGTGGCCATCAAAGATCCAGAGTGTTCAGATATGTCCTGTTACTGTTGAGTTTTTAGTCTTTTTTTTTTGGCTAAACTATTTCTGTGCTTTATCAATTAGCTCATTAATTATAACCTCATTTTCTCCCTGCTCAACTTGACAAGCTTGCATGCTTTCTTCTGCTGTTCATTTACTTTCTTTTGATGAACTTAAGATACTTTTCTTTCCATTTTAGGCACTCCTCAGTGGTTATATTTAAGGTGCTAACCTCAAGTGCATTACCTATATTATAAAGCAAAGTGAATACAGGGCTGAGCCCTTTGTTCCAAAGTTATTCACAGTTCGCATATTTCATTACCTGTGAAAAATTTTCCTTAATCTTAACTTGAATTATTTTGGTTATTAAATATATGATTACTGAATGTTGCCGAAGTATTGTCTCCTTTCTGGAGACAAATCCCAAATAACCAATTTTCAATCATTCATTGGAACATGTCTCCTTTGGGAAAATAATATAAAAAATCGGAGTATCTGTATTTATTTTCTCTTGTTTTGTGATGGATTTATTCATATTATGATGTGCTGTGCAAGGCGTCCTTTATACTGCACATTATTCAACTATCTTTACTCTGCTCCAGTTTTTCACTTAAACTAAAAATCTTTTCTTCATTTTCATTGCCTTTTTCCTAGATTGTCTTTTACCAAGGAAAATTACATTTATGGAGTTTTTTAAGCTTTCCTACAAGGGGCTGCCATTTCTCATCTATTTATGCAAATGGATACATAAACTTAACAGCCATAAATTCACATTAAATGAGTTGCAAGTAAAACCACCAAAAATCACTTTTATTCTATTTGACCTCCTCTTGTTACAGGCAATGATGAAGACCAACAGCAGACACAAGAAATGACTATATGTACATCACAACCCCAAACTTACTTGCATCTCAATAGAACATCTTTTAGAAAGAAAGTGTTTCAATCAAAGGAGAACTCTTTGAAATGTTCTACTGTGTTTGCCTTGTCTCTGTTAATATATTTTCCCCAAAACGGCCATCCCAGTTCAACAAGAGATAAATCTACACAAAACACCACCAAAGTAAAACTGAACACAAATGAGGTGAGAGAGATTGTGACCTGAATAGTTCATTTCAACAACTTTTCATTTCTCTTTGTTGCCCTTCATTCCCCCAAGCTGAGCTAATTGATCAAGGGCTACCAAGAAATTGCTTACACCTCTGTCTGTGGCCACTTCAGGAAAGGAGGAAAAAGGGAAAATCACAACACTGAAAAGAAGCCAGTCATCTTTTGACAAAACACTTCAGCGAATGCTCACGGTTAAACCCATATGTGACTTATCTATCTACAAGGCAAGAATTACTGGATAAATGGTCTGCCACACACTTGTTCCTCATGCCTTAGTATCTGTAAAGCCTTCCCCATGATCCTTATCATCATATCCTTCATTTTTGTAAGTGAGCATTGTGACCTACTTCTCAAGATTTTCAGATAGGATAATAGGCTATTTTTAGCATTCCACTGACTTATTTCAGTGTTTCTGCATGTAGAGGGCTGAGGGGAGATATTAGGAAGAAAATTTTACTGTGAGGGTGGTGAGGCACTGCCACAGGTTGCCCAGAGAAGTCATGGATTTGCCATCCCTTGGAGGTGTTCAAGGTCAGGTTGGATGAGGCTTTGAGCAACCTGATCTAGTAGAAAATGTCCCTGTCCATGGCAGGGGACTGGAACTGGATGATCTTTAAGATCCCTTCCAACCCAAACCATTCTATGATTCACCTCTCCCCGGTTTTACTAGTACAATTTCACCAGCTCAGGACCACAGATGCTAAAGGTCTTCTGCAAGTATGGACTAAGATGGAGATTCCTCACATGAGCCACTACAAGCAGCAATGATGACCCTCAGGAAAGGCTGAGGCCAAGTTGCCAGCAGTCACGACTAACCTCTGCGTGCTCACAAAGCAGCTTCTGGCCTTACGGAAATAAATTATTTCTTTCATTTTTTTTTAATTTTCTTTCCCTTTTGGCAGCTTCCCTCAATGATCTTTATTTAAAAACAAAATTTTAGCAGAAATTAAGACATCGTATTCTTGACTCTGCCAACACATCTCTGCATGACAGGAGGCCCTCTACTGTCTCCAAAGGAAGATACTTAGAGCATGATTCACAGTGGAACACAAGAGAAGCAGTGTAGTTACTCCATAATAAAGACAGATGTTAGTGATTAATGGAGTGTAACAAACATTAGAAACACTGATTTAGAAGCCAAAGAACAGGAATTGCATTAATCTTCAGAGTGATATGAAAGCCAAGGAGCCAACTGCATTTGACTGTCTTAGAAGAAAGACACTGCCTGGGACTATAAACTTGTGACCTCAGGGTCAACGTGACCAGAAGACCCAACCTAAACAGGTTTTCACCAGCTGAGAACACCCCATATCAGCAATAAACCAAAAGGAGGTTTGCCTAAGGAAGCCAAGTGTATTGGCACAGCCTTGGTAGCCAATCACATGCCCTGACTGATTATGTATCTCACTCCCTTCTGGAATGCTTTTACAGACTGGACTGGCACACCGTTTTACACATAACTAATGTGAGAAAATAAATTCCCATATTAATTCTGTACTGAGCATCCTTGTCTCTCTGCCCAATTGGCAAAGAACCGACTTTGAACTGGATATAATGCAGGACAGCAAAGTGTTAAAGGAAGAGAGAAATAGACCAACCACCATCTCTACCTTCATAGTATCAGTTATTCCTGGTCACTACCAAGGATGTCTGACCTACCAGAATTACAAGATGAAGGTCAGTGTAACAGTATGGGGGAGTGTCATGGTCCACTTGGTGATCTGATCTTGAAGCGTAAAAGTCAAGGCAGCCACACCAAGGGGTTTTGCTTCAATCAAACAGTGCAACTTTATTGTTTTGACCATAAAGTGATGTACAATATCAGGAAGAGTGATGGGAAGGGAAAAAAAAAAGATAAAGAAAAGGGAGGAAAAGGATTATAGCTACCAAAAAAGGTCCAAGGCATCCCTATAGTCCCAGGTCCAGGCACTGTCCTATCGGTCCTTCCAATCTTTGTGATCCTCAGTGGGGAAGATCATCTTCAAAGCTCAGTTGCTAAGGAGCCATCTTTTATGTTAAACAACACACCTTGCTCCTCCTCTATCCCATGTTGCCAATCTCTGCCTTTCTTGAGCGAGATAAAGTTCTCGCTTCACTTGCCAAAACTGAACTGCACAGGCCTGGTAGATGTGGTTTTCAGAGGAGTTTTCAACTTTGACTGAGGCAGCAGGTGAAATCCATTTTCTGGACAGCAGCTATGTGGCCTTATCTCCATTGCAGTCCCAGGTATCAGAGAACAGCACAGCACTCCCTGTACCACTCAATTCTTTCTCTCTGGGTGTTTGCTTCTCAGTGTCTCTCCAAATCTTTGATGGTGATGTTGAGACAAATACTATTCTTGAAACTGACTCTTACACCACCCCGTGTCTCAACATTGTTATCAGGATCTTGTGGAGATAACATAATCCTCAAAGAGAGGCAGAGAGAAAGAGAGAAGAAGAAAAAGAAAAAGGAAAGGAAGATAGTCTATCAAAAATTATTAATCAGGGTGTATCATACAGAGTTACAAAAATTGAATCTATTGCAGAAGCTACATTTTTGGTAGCTAGAAGTTGCAAAGTTCAGGATTGTGGTAATCAATGACAAGTGTTTCTGCGTTATTAGCTAAGGGAGGTCTGTTTCCACAGCAGGATTGCTACAGATTGTAGATATTTGTCTTTCAAAACAATAACTGCTAAAGGTGTCCATGATACGCAGTGCAGCAACCTATCCTACACCATCAAATGCCTTTTCAGAACCAAACGGAAGTGCTCTTGCAGCTCTTTTTTTTATTATTATTTATTTCCTGTATATTGTGTACCATTTCTGCTGGATAATCAGAAATTGAGCAATTGTGGGAAACAGCTTAAATGAAAATAATTTTTTCCGGTGTACTGAGCTTGCTAAGAAAGTCAACTGAAGTCTTATTTAGCCTATTAAGAAAGCATTTTTATAGGCTTTTCAAACCTGAGCCTAAACAGCTGAAATCATTAGTAAATATAACACAAAGATGACTCTTCCTCAGACTTCTAGAAAAGACCACAAAAGATAGCTAATAATTAATAAATTAAAGCAATTACTTATGAGAACTTATAGATCCCATAGAAATCTTTTGAGATGTTAAGCACTCCAGTCATTTTGTATTCTGATTTTAAACATTTTTTATTTCCCAAAAAGGAAAAAGCCGCAATCATGCTTCTCATGCATACTGCTTAAAGTTTTGAAAGGTAGAAAATAGGAAACATTCGAAAATTTCCTCCTTCACACAGCACACAGGATATTTTCACGTTTAGTCCACATCCTCTACAGTGAAAAAATTAAGGCAGAGAGATTTAATCTTATGATTGAGTAGAGCTGTTTTTCTTAGATAGTCACTGAAATTTAAAGAAATGTTGCATTATCTGTTTGGTTTGCATACCTGTTAACACTTCTCTGATCAGAGCAAACCATTTATTTCAGAATACTGTACAAACTCATTGTAAACTCAAAGCACAAGTAGTAACTATGAAGCTATGGAAGGAGGAACAAACAAGTCAACACCTTTCCAAATAATGGAAGAAGCATAACTGGCACCTCTTCAGAAAATGCTGGTGCCAATCTAGTGTCACCCAAGCACATAAACTGAAGGAATATTCTCCATCTGCAAGCTTGGATCTGTAATCTCAGTTGAGTGCTGGTTGTTGCCAAAATCTGAACAAGGACAAAATGTCACAGATCAATACCATCACAAACATTGCAGCACATGCAAAAAAAAAAAATCACTTTTGATCCCACTGTTTTGGAAGAACAGGACAACAGAGACACTAACAAAGGACAAAAGAGAAACTTCTAAGAAGTTACCAGTCTCCAAACGTGTTAATGATGTTACTACAAGGCAGAATATATCTTTTGCTGGAAGAAAAGTAAGCACCTAAAATTAAAATAAATCCAGAAGACTCATTAAATGTTGGGTAAGTGAAAGATACCATATGTAGAGGGGTGGTACAAAATGTTGCAATGAAGACAACAGACAGCAAAACCTCTGGTTTTGCCAGTAAAGGACTGTGGCTCTACCAGATGGCTGACCCACTCGCCTGCAGTCTGCCTCTCCACAAAGCTAGGAGGCTAGGGCAGGGGGAATACGCTGGAATGTGAAATCAAGCAAAGTGTCCAGTGTGGCTTTATTGGTAACCCTTACAGAACAACTGTTTCTGTATTTACCTAATCATTATGGAACTTTTCTGTTATTTTTCTGCTAATTGTATAAGTAAGGGTGTAGTGGACTGACTTTTGATCCACGAAAATATTCTATATCTTCCTTTAATGCAACCCGACATATAAATAGGGCGTAGATAAGAGAGTACGCTCTCTTCTTCTTCCAGCAAGGTGGAGGAGCAGAAGGTCCCTGCGTTGGTCCTGTCTGCTGTGGAGCCTGCGGAAAATTTTTTAATGGGTCAGATTTGGCCGTCTGGCTCTCCCCGGGGAGGTGGTGTGGTAAGATTTCATTAATTCTTTACTTTGTTAGTTACTGGGTGTTATAGTTGTATGCTGGGTGTTGTATAGATCCTTTTTGTCCTTTTTCCCATTTCCCTTCCCCTCTTCCCTTGCTCCTTTGCATATCCTTGCGGTGTAGTTGTCTGTATTTACAAAAATACAGAAATACATGTATTTAGTGTGATTTTGGTTTCTTCCATAGTTTTTTTTTTTCCCCTTTGATAGGGGGGAAGTTTTGGGAAAGAGGCAGACTTAGCGGTTGGAGAGCTTGGGAAAGCTAACTCAAACCAGCTCAAAGTGTAAGGTGCAGCACTTCAACCACAAACCCCAAGAGACAGAAAAGGAAGATTCATTACTGAGCATTTAAAAATTTTAACTGACAAACCCAGCATTTCCCCATGTATGTATACAAATATTCAGCAAGTTTTTTTCATGATCTGCAGACAAGCACTTATGACAGCAAACCAAGACAAAGTCTACATTACCCTACAACATTTGCAGTACCACAGGCAAATCCCTCTGCTTTGAACCAACCAAACAGCCAATCAAGGAGAGTGACCTTATGAAATGAACTAAAATTTGTTTGAAACAGAAAAATATTTAGGATGAATTCAGAGACATTAGGAATATACTAATGATTATGAAATTACTGCACAACTTTGCCTCAAATTATGTATCCCAATCAATCATAACCTTTATTGAAGATTTTGAGCTGTGCTATTTAGTTTCTATCTTGGATTCCCTTAAGAGTAAAACACAGGGTAATCAATGAGAGCTCAAAAGAGCTATTAGACACAATAGAAACTTTTTAACCCAGTCTGAGCTTCTGTAAAATACAAACCAAGAATTTAGAGGTGAACTCAAAATATGAATCCAATGTATTAGTGCCACAGCTGGAAAGCAATGCCAAAGGGAACCTGGAAAACTGGAAGGCGACTTGACCCTTACCAACCACAGCTGCGCTGACAAGCTGACAACTATGAAATATAACCACGTCTATTCCTGCCAGATCAAGAAATACATATAAATTAGTAATTGACTTCTGTCTACAGAAATGTGGAAGAGTGAAATCTTCTCCTACAGATCAGCGATAAAAAAATTGTGGTGAGTAATCAAGGCTTGGAAGAAAAGAAAGAAGGAAAATCATTATACTGTTTGAAATACACGTATAATGTCCTGCACACGTCTTATAGGGCAACACACCATAAAAGCAAGGAAGAAGTTATTACCAATTGTAAGAAAATTCCAGTAGTAACTTTCATACTTTCTGGTTAGTGAGCATCACCAAAAAACAAAAACCCAATTAAAAATTCCCACATTTATCAACTGGAAAATGTTGTCATTGTGATTGTGGTTACCACACACAAGGCAGTACTCAGCAAGGGTTCTCATACCTAAACTCAGTCCACAGACTTTGATTTCTCTAGAATGCTTAATTAGAATTTGCCATTTCAGGCTGTATCATCTGCTAAGGTTTCTGGCACCTGGTTCATTGACTAGAACATATCGCATGTTCGGAAGATGTTCTGATAGACATACTGACCCTGACAAGTGGGCTGAGCTGTAACCAAGCACTGACTGGATAGAGCCCAAGGACCTTTAATCCTTTTGTTATCTCTGATATGTACTATATATTTGCTAAAAGGTTTGTGGTTTGGTTTTGGTTTTTTTTCTAGGGTTTAGGGTTTTTTCGGTTTGGTTTTGGTTTTTTTTAAACAGCCATTTGGAAGGATCAGTAACCACTGGAGTGGGGAGCTGTAGTGCAGATCACTTCGCAGAGACAGGATGGGATCTGGGGGTGTTCTTTCCTGCATAACATTTTCATGAAAAAACAAAATATATTTTAAAATGAGTGAAAGCCGTAGCAAGAAGTCTCTCATTCATATTTAGAGATTAATGTTCACTGAATAACTGACCCACCAGTAGATGATGTAGGAAACTGCAGAGGGAAGAAGCTGCCTTTAAACGGCAACTAGAGAGACTTTTGCCCCTCTAAGTAGAGACGACTATGGCTCCACACAAAGCAACCTCCAAGTAGGTATCCGCACATTTACACTCTTATGCCTGCCACACCAGTCACTGATCACTAGGGAAGCAGGAGACAAGCCTTGTAAACTCGCCGTTCAACATGTTTCCTATGTAGAGCAGAAAAAAAGTAGCAACAAATAAATTACTCTGGGCTTTGCTAGGTATTAAATGCATATAAACTTGTTTTTTGAAATATGGATTGTCAAATGCTGGACTACCAAAGCTCTAGTAGGAACCTGAGATACCCTATTATAAGGAACACATGCTTTCATTACCTTGCTCTCCACCCTTATACCCTGACTGAGCAGACCAATAGAAAAAATATGGCTGGCGACAGTTTAATATACAATGTCTTTTTCCACCAACCATCTGAAGCAGTCATGCTCTGGAGTGCGCAGCCAACCCCTGCACGCTTAAAGCTGATTCCAGAAGCGAGCTGCGGAATAGCTCAATTAAGAAACTAGATGTTATAGATCCTCTCTACACTTCACTTTGACCTATCCAAGCCACTTTTAATGTATCACACTCCATCACTGAAAGAAATTTAACCACAGAAACCATGGGCACTAGCATCCCAGGTATTCACCTGTATCCTTTGCTGAGTTTTACAGATTGTTCTGAACTCCTTTCTACAAATACCAAAGCAAGACTCAAGTTAAATTAGCTTTAGATATGTCTACAAAATCCCTCTTCTCTCTCTCCTGGTCCCACTTGTGAAACTGCTGACTACCCAGAAGTGCTACTGAGCACCTTTCCCAACAGAGTAGAAGTCCTCTATTTAATACGGGGAAAAAAGAGAATTATAGTTGATGCCCTTTGAAATTATGCAAGAACAGAGGATGCTGATCACGTACACACTTGCCAGATAGCAGGAGATTTTAAGCAGCACTATTTTTTCCTATAGACAAGCTTGAGTGCAAAAGCAGATAACTGTGACATTTTTCAGAGGGTCAACCCTGCAGTGCCAATGCAGATCAGAATTTTGGAGGCACAGTGAGATGATAAAATTAACACAAGAATTGCTTTCAAGTCATAGAATCTTTGTCTTGGGAGACTCACACACTACACTGACAAATACCCAATTTCTTTGCCTTTAGCCTCATGTCCAGTGACATTATCAAGAACAAACTAGTATTGAGAATCCTACTGTAGGCTGAAGGAAGAAGAGATGCTGAACTGGTCATCTGAGGGCTGCTGGAAGCTATTTTGTGCTGAGGAGACTGATAAGCCACATTAATACACTCCAATATTTCAAAAGTATAATTTAATTGAAAATCCATTTCCCCAGGGAAGAAAAGCTCAAAATGGCATTTAGTTGACTGGACATTGTGGTGGCTGTTATGGTGCTTAAGAAGTCTGAGATAAACTGTGACTGGAACGTGTATTGACATTAAACCCTTTAATCAGAGAAACAAACACATCATTAACAAGCAATAACTCACAGTGATGGATAATAACGACATCTACAACGAATTGAGATCTAAATCAAAAGCCAAAATGGGAATTTTCCATGCAATAACTAATATTTTGTATTTTAGATGACAGTGGTTTCACACTATTGGTAAGATACGGGAAGTGAATTACACAGATTTTCTTATGAATGTTTTATGTAGAAGACAGTCATAAGGCATATGAGTCACTGAAAGCCTCAAACCACTGTATTATACCTTCATAAATCTATCACTTGTGCCATTTTATAGAACATAAATATTCTTAATTATCCCCAAAGTTATTCAGTCCAAGTGCGGTGGTGACATGCGGAAACCAACTCTACAACTCAGAAGAGTTATAAAGCGGGTATGTTTAATGCAGTACCAGGTGCAAAGGGGGTCAACTCCTCCAAACTTTGCACATCCGGAGCTCAAACAAGCACATATTTATCACACACAAACATGTACATTCATTATATATCCAAGACTAGCCCGGGTTACTATAATGAGTTCCCAGAATTCATTGTCCTTCCTCTTCCTGTCTGCTCCCTGCCACCTGGTGATCTGCTGGGGTCTTTGAGGATGAAGGTCACCTTTGGCTACAATGTTGAGCTGTTCTTGGATTAAAACTGGTTTCTTGCTGCAGACGTGCAATCTTGCAGACAATGTTGCAGTTGATCTTATCTTGTGCCTGAGAAATGGCCTTGCATCTGGAGCTAAGCTATCCAGTGAGCTACAGCGTTTAACCCTCTCATTTCAGTGGAAATGAACAGGCCGAGGACGGGACTAAACTCATTTTCCCAGTGACTTGCCACTGGAATCTGAGTACAAACTCCTTCATCAGCCAGCGTAATAATTCACTTAGCCTGCAGCAGCAGGAACATTTCTGTATCTCTCTTTGTATTGTTATAAATTGAGACCACAATGGATCAAAATCCAATTAAAATTTATTAATTATAGCAAGTAGAATATGAGCAAAAGCAGCGCTGGACGGCAGAGGAGTCTGCGCTCCGCCAACTGCCGCAAATAGGCACTTCATACAGTTCCTTTTATACGCTTTTTCTTTCACAATCGTGGTATAGTGGAAGCACTCTGCACATGCTTCGGTTGTTGTCAAGGGGTCTTTTTCTGCCTCCTGATGGTCGTCGGGGCTGAAGTAAGACATCTTCCTCCCTTGCCCCATAATTGACCCCTCATTCATATGTCCTTATATGGGGTTTTTTGTCATGTTTCTGTCGGTTCCTGGCGGTTATCTTATCTTGCACAAGTGGTATCTGGTGGTCGTTTTAGTTTGCGTAAGCGATTTCATATCTTTTGCGGTTTGACATTTACATTGGGCTTAACATAAATCTTAATAAACAATACCATAGTCCATAGTTTCTCACAGTATTAACAGGAGAAAAAGCATTAACCCTGTTTTGATGCTGTAACATGTTTCTCACCGACCACTGCAGCACCAAAGTCAAGCCCCCTTTGCATGCAGCGGGTTAAGACTGTAACTTCACTATTAATTTCCTTTTCAGGGGCAGTATCAGCTCCAGCAGTTTCCAATACGCTTGTTCTCTGTGCACACATAATTCCTTAGCAGCACAAGCGCTTTTCTTCCACCCCAAGCCCTCCACTGGCTGGGATGTTTGAACAGAGGAGGAGCAGAACACAAGAGAAACCACACCTTGTCACATGTTAGCAAGGATGTCACAGATACTGGAGATGCGCAGAGATTCTGCCATGCTTTTATCCTATTTGAGCAGTTCCAGAAAACAGGACCATAAAGACAAATTCATATTGAACAACATCATACTGACCTTTATTGTGAGTTAACCTAGATCTCCAAGACCTTGGAGAATATACCAGAAGTTAAATCGGAAAATAGGCTTCAACTGGGAAGGCTGCCTCTTGCCATAAAGGCAGAGGGAGAAAAATACGCCCTTAAAACACCACAGTTCACAAAGAATCACACTTTTTTTCATGTTAACAGCTAAAGTTTCTGCACATTCCATCAGTACAAACCAGTCCGTCCCAAGACCTAGCTGTAAGAAGGCTGCATTCTGCACCAGCTCTCACCATCCATAAGGGTGTCCCATGACCCCTCAGAATGCCCCTTTCCCTCAACAATTTCCACACAAGACCTGTCACACACGTTGTCCCAAGGGCCACTAAGTACATTGCAAGCCAAGGCTAAAATTTACACAAAGCATGACCTACAAATCAACTCTAGTTCATTGGACAACTGTGAAACACACATGCTATGTGGCTTGGAAGTGCTCAGACACAACAGTCCCGCAAGACATGGGGAAGCCAACCACAAAGTAGACTTGCAACTTTTTTCACAAAGGCCTATTTCACCAGGTCTTTGTAGAGCGGATTAATTTTCCCCCCACAGAAAGCTTTTCTTTATTTTCCGTAGCCACTGAAACAAAACACGATGCAAAAAGAGCTCTTAGGATCACTACTCAAAGGCACCACCAGCAGGCTTGCTGCTGCTCTGAGCCTGCTCCAAACCAGCACCACACCAGTGTGCAGCCCCCAGGCTGCATATGAACTCAACAAAGAGACAGAGCTTAGCATCTCCAGCACGTACCACACCCAAAAGGCTATAGCAATGTCACTCCAGAGCTGGCCCCCTCCTGGCCAGCACACAGGGAATGAAGAACAAGATCAGGTTTGCAGAATACTATGTGGACATATCTTGAGCCTGTAAAACCACCATGCCAAGCACTGAGATTTTAGTCAAGGAAGTTATGCAGGCCAGTAGCTTTTCTTGGTCCTGCCGAAAGCAAACCCTCCTTTGTTTGTTACTGCTTTCTATTTAACAGGCATTTTTTTTTCTTAAGTGTAAACAGGAATGTTTGGCATGAAAGCCTACTGACTTTCATGTGGCTTATAACTGTCTTGGGATCAAACACACACATTATAGGCACTCGATAACATTTTCCAGCTAAATGAGAAGTAAAATAAAACTTGGAATTTGGGGTAGACTTCTGAATCCAGAAGATTTTTGAATCTAAAATTAAACATAGAATTTTATTTTGAAGTCTGACTATTTAGGACTGCAGAAAATTAAATAAGTTTTAACTTAAAATGAATTAAGGCCCTCTATTTAAAGTATTTCAAATGGCACAGAGCTAACCTACTTAGCATCCAAGGAAATTTATTTAGACACTGGATGAAAATCTTGTCAACAACAGAAGCAGCAGATGTACATTAAACTAACAATTTAAAAAAATAAATAAAAATTATTCAGGATGCTTGACACTTGTCACCAAATGCAGAGGTTCCTATCCACTGGGAACAAAAAAATTGATTTCACAATAAAGCATAAACTACCAGAAGTCATGCTTATTGGCCATTGGAAGACAAAATATAACAAAACACACAAGTTACGATAAACAAAAATGAGTGTAAACAATACGACTTGGAGGTTAAAGCAGTCAATTTTGCCTTAAAATAATTTTCAAGCACACAATATAAAAACACTTACTGACCTACCTGCTGGTAACAACAGCCAGATCACCATCCCGGAGGAAACTGTATTTGAATCATTTCGTTACTATCAGAGAGACACCTGCACTGCCACTCCACAAAGAGGATTAAGCAGAAGCCTAAGATCAAACTCACCGAGGGACACAGGTCTACAATGCTGAACACGGAGGGCTGGTAAGGATGTCTATTAACGATCTACAGCTTAGCAACGGATAAGCCAGTACGAGGAGCTAAGTAGAAGAGAGGACTGGAGACCATCACCCCACAGAAGAGCTCAAAAAAGGACTAGCAGTCTCAAACTGAGCTGAAAGGACCCCAGGTCATGGTTGGAGGCCCCAGGTGGGGCAGATCAAGGTCGTTAAGGCCCATTAGCACCCCATCAAGCAGTCCACAGGTTGTTCTTGAAGCCATGAAAGACGTTGAGCACACAGACATAGCTCACAGTTCGTGAGAAACTCTACAGGAGCAACTGGGAGGAAGGTGGTTAAGGGAAAAGCACCATGTATCTAGACCCGTAAACTTTTGTAACGTTTCCAGCTGTCTGAACTTATGGATTTGCTTAAACAAGGTCAAAAATTCCAAATATGAAATTGGACAACTGTTAAGAAAGTTTGAAATAAAGCAGATCAACAAAGACCACTTGGTACTTTGTGTTTAGAATTTCCCTTTTTTGGTTTATTCTTACTTTTAAGGTTCTAATTTCTGTTTTCTTCATGCACACTGTGTTTTCAAGCATCCCTGGCATAGCAACAACTTTTGAAGAATGATGGTTCCAGAGGTCCATCCTGGCCTTGGTTACTCTGATTCAAAGCCATTTGGGATACTCAGCTCACATCATTTTAAGCAACCAATTTTCAAAGAATGGATGCTTACAAAAATTAATGACTTCTAAGGGGGTTTGTGTTGGAGGCATGCAAAGGCATTACCTACTTTTGAAGATGTGGGGGACATGGAAAATTTCACAGAAGACCTAATCTTGCTGATACTGTGGCATTTGAACAATCGGGACTGGTGGTGAGCGGGTGAAGAAAGAATGCATGCAAAGCCCTGAAGGTCAAGAAGAGGCTGCAGTGGAAAGATACTGTTTAAGGAGCACAGAATTGAGATAAGGAAGTTAGCTTTGATATGTTTACGATAGAAACTGAAAACAGGGTGTTTTAACCTTGTAGCAGTCATTGGTTGATGGAAACTGTAGAAGCTGCTCTATTGTACTAGTGGAGCCATTCCAATTCTGCGCTCTTACACCTCGGGGTCCATGCCTCAATTCCCACAGAAGATGCTGGAATACAGTATTTCACAAGTGTCAAAAAAGGTCTTGGAGCTTGTTTTCTCCTGTCAGAACCTGCAAATTTCATTAGGGGTCCTAAAATAACTATGCTTTAATGTTCACCAAATACACTTCTGACTAATTTGATGACCCACAAGCAAACTGTGAACTTAGGTCAAAATATCGACCAACCTATTTTTTTCCTGAACAGAATATTAAATACAATGGACATATGGCTAATGTGTACATTCATACAATTGTAATTTCCCTGAGGATTTTGTAGCACAGAAGCTAGTAATTATGTTATGCAATATTTTCAAAACATGTTCACAATTAACACAACTATGTGCAAGTGCCTACAATTTTGGTCTCTGAAATGTGGTTCTTCACGTGGTTTTTGCACCAGTGGTTCCTTGCCTACAGCAAGTGAGAGGAATCTGAGTCATGAGTAGAATCTTGCTAAGGAGCTGGTTTTAGTGCCCTAGTTTTCACCTCAGATTTCCATGATCTGTGAGTTTACCAGCTGGAAGATGACAATCCCAAATAAGAAGCCAATTAAGATGAAAGCAGCAGCTGCAGAGTCCTCGAAATTTGTGGCCCCAAACCCCAGCTTAACTTCATCCAGGGCACCTTCCCACTGACGATCTTTCTATGCATAGCTACTGCATCACAATGGTCAATTACCCGAATTCATCAATGCCAGCAAGAAACCTCTTGTGTTCAGCCTTTAAGAATGACCTTTAAGTAAGACACACAACCTTAATTATCAGTGGGACTTGGATGCTTAAACTGATTACAGAATTGTAAATATATTGGGTTGCTCTTAGCACCATTAGATCCTCAGATTTGTTAGAAATTTTAATATGTACTAACCTCCTAGGGTTCTTCAGCGAGACACATGCTGGCAGAAACTTTTAGACATCTGAGTTTTGAAAACAGAATGTAGCTGCTTCTGACCAATATCTTATTCTGCAGCAGAAGCACAAAATTGTTTTATTTTTCTTTCAAATAATCCAGAAGAATAATTGGCAGGATGAGTTCCTCTAGCATCTACTTGGTGTTTCCCACAAGACAAATGTATACAATTTTTGAGAAGCTAATAAACAGCAGAGCTGCTGGGGTTAAACACTAGAGTTACTGGAAAAAACTCTGATATTAGATTCACAATTTGCTGTTATGTATAAGTACATGAAGCTGAGCTAGAAAATGAAAATTAATGAAGATAGCAGGTGGGAAACACTAAAGCTGTTAAATAAATACCTTCTGGTGTGGATCACTCCGGGGTCCTGAGCATGCAGGTAATGGGTATATCCATGTGCTCCTAGGCTTTTTGGCCAGGGAACATCCCATTTCCCCCATGGGAAATAACAGACAGTATGGTGGCATTATGAGACACCAGTAGGTACACTTGCAGAACAATGCACATCAGAAAGGATGGAGCCCTCAGAGGTGCTGGGAGCAAAGCCTGGTTTGAGGAGTGATTCTCTCCAGGATTTACAGTGGTTGGGAAGGAGGAAGGCCATCCTTGAACTAGTGAAAAAAAGGCTGGACCTGCAGGGAGGGGTGGACAGGACAGGCGACTCCAAACCGACAACACAGTATTCCATCCCATATATGTCATACTTGGTATAAAACTGAGAGATCATGAGGGTGTCACTCTCTTCTGTGATGGCTGATGTCCGGTGAGGACCTCATCTGTCTGGTTGTTCCTGATCCTGGATCCATGTGTTCCTGAATCCAGTTCCTGAGCTCAGCTTCCTCCTAGCTGTGAACCCATTCCCTCATGTTTGGTCTACAGTATTCATGGTGACGTATAGTCATCGAGGGGTGGGGGCATATACTCTATATTATTATATATATGTATTATATATATTATATGTCATATGTTGTAATTTATGTTAATTATATAACACATAATTATATATTTGTACATATTTCATTACTTTCTAATAATTTTAATTTTCATTATTATTATTATCATAATATCATTAAAGTTGTAGTTTTAGTTTCTAATATGCAAGCCTTTTTCCTATCATTTTTCTCTGCTCTTCCCCTGGCGGTTGTGGGGGTGGGAACTGGGAGCCCAACTGCATGGGTTTAGCTGCTGAAATTGGCCTGGTCAGGGCTAAACCATGATTGTATGGCAGGAGCTACTATATTGTACGGTCACAAACTCAAGTAGCTTCTCAAGTCTTTAAGCCCAAAAACAAAACTGAAAGGGAACTGGTAACAACCAGTGTCAGGGTAGGAAAATAAGTAACCAAATCTGTGGAAAAGCAGTCTTGTCAAAGGACTGCATATTTTGTTCTCGTATTTGTTTTAAAGCTTTAAGAGGTGAAGGTAAACATTACAATGCACAAGTCCTGCAAACAGAAGTCCATCTGCATGATGCTCACGTAAGAAACTCATGATTAGGAAACTGCATTCTCTGGGGGTGATATGTACATTTGTTAATGAGATCTGCAATGAGGAAAGCAAGTATTTCTGGTCTTGCCTTCTCTTCCAGCAGCATTCGAGACTGAGTTTTGCTGACCAATGTTGTCCCGTGTGCTGCATATGGGTCAGAATGGCTGCATTTCCAGAGACTTCTGGAGATTACTGTGTAGCATAGTAACTCTGTGAAAATTCATCAAGTAACTTGGAAACTATCTCTTCAGAGCACTGAAATGAGGATGCTGGCGGTACTACTTAGTCAACACATATGGCGCTTTGCTATGATTTCCATTTCAGAGTGTTCTATCACTTATTCTCTGTTTTTCTCACAGCTGCTCACTCCCAGTGTTAGCACACCCAGAACAGCCTCCTGGCATACAAATAGGGTTCTCCCTCTGCTGTACATGGCAGTACTGCACTGAACCGCTCCCCACTTCATTTTAACGCCATTAATTTCATTTTGTGTCTTCCTGTCCCCAGGAACCCGAGATACTACGGGTTCCTGGAGTCACTCATTCTAGAAGGTAGGACAAAGGAAAAAACCTAATAGTTATATCCTAATTTAATCAACAGGGGAAACAATGTCAAGAAAAAAACATCTTACTAACTAGAAAATCTTACTAATTTCAAGTATGTATCATATGATTCTTATGAGGTTCAAAGTGAGCTCTCATTAATGCAGCACCGCCTATGAAGGAGGAATACTTTGTTCAGAAACCCTGGGCGTCAAGCAACATAGTTATCCAAAGTGAGCCTTGTGGTACATCACCACTACCAGATCCTGACTACATGACCACTTTGGAGCACTGTCACATTTTCCAGCCAAGAGAGGTGTTCAGCCCTGAACCCCCATCAAGTTTCACTTAAGTAGCTGCAGCCAGTCCCTGGTGCCCCCTAATTTCGCTTTTCTGTCCTGTTCTAAAAGTTGCACATCTTCCCATGTCATTCATTCAGGTATCTGACACTGATCTGCTGCTACATGGTGAAGAGCAGCAATCTCTTCACACCTTGCGCTGACAGTAGAGAAGTATTATAGAGTGCAGTTATAGTAGCTAAAAGTAACAGTGCCCCAAAAGCTTAATAGGAAACATTAGCATAGAGCACAACTACAAAAAGGTGGTAGTATTATTATCACCATCATCATTATTATTGATGTCAAATAGCGAACACGTAAAAGGTGTACCAAGAAATACTGAGGCATCTGTTTTTCTTCTCTAGCTTGATATATGATATGTTTTCAGTATGTCCTTGGAAGAACATTGAAAACTGTGTTTTGCTTGTGATTTTCTTTTTACATTTTGCAGATTCCCTGCCATGATGAACAAAGATGAAACAAAAAAATTAAGAACAAATCAATAGATGCTTTTCTCTCTCTGCCCTGACATACATAACCACTAGTTTTAGAGCACTATTATAATAAAAATATTTATATTCTCTATTCTTACAGCCTCTTGTATGAGGGAATCTTGAAATCTGGGTGGCACTGCTAAATGTCATTATTAAAAATGGCAAATATAAATTAGAAGTGTTTGAAATGTTTTCCTCAATGTATTTTTAACCGATGATTACTTTTAAACCAAAATAATAAATAACTTATGGTCTAAAATTTCTGGTTTTCCCAACAATAAACCTGGCAATTTGAAATAGCTACATGCACTGTCAGCAGAAGTTAAGACTAGATATTTTTGAAAACTAAAACACTGCAAATCAAAATATTTTCTATTTTTATGAATGGTCAAGAATTCTAATAATTTTACACAACAAACGTGCTGTCCAAAAATACTGGGCAAATACTGGTCATGTTTCCAACCACTTGGTCAAATTAATAATAGTACACAAATGCTCCCTCTGTTGGTTCATTTTCAAAAGCTATTCCAAATATGACAGTAGCATGTGTTAAGAGAGTATTTTTTTCTTTGGTAAAAAAAAAGAAACAAATAAACCCAAAAACTCCATAATCCAAATTGTGGCACACAAGAATAATTTGTTCAAATTATTGCCTATCTGCAAAACAAAATTAATTAAATTTTAAAAGACATTAAGCCAAATTATTTAGATCTAAGTCTAAAAATATTCACACATCATAACTCTTAAAGTTTAATTTTGGAAGCTTTGCAGGCTAATATTTTTCTGGAGCAGGAAAAGTGCTCTCTTGCAGTGGAAAGAATTCTACTCTTATTCTATTTTCTTGTGGAGTGAAAAGGCACCACTGTGTATCATTAAGAAAACAGTTCCCTATTAGGAGTGACAACGATAACACTAAGGAGGAATTTGGGAGTTTTGTTTATGCACATTAAATTTCCAACAAGTAGTTCTTAGGAGCTGGAGTGGTTTTGTGCAGCAAGGAGCCTTCCTGAGCCTAACAGTTGCCATCAAGGAAAAAAATTCTGTTTCCATGGAAACATCCGAGGTGGACCAAGCATGGATTAATCAAAATACAATGAAGCCTTTTTGCAAGGTACTAGAAAAAAATCCAGTTTAAAGTGAGCACTACTGCTCTTTTGTTCCATTCACACTGGAAAGCATGGTGAATTCTCCCCAAATGTCTATGTGACATACAGCTTAATTAGAACGGTAAAAAAGTTAGGTTTCCTTACATTCATAATTAGTGTGGGGCTGCAAACTAGGAGCCAAGGATATATTAATATGAAAAAAAAAGACGAGTGAAATAAATAATTTAAAATTACATTTACATTCCTCTTTTATTTGCTACTGATTTTATCCAGTGGGTCTTTTTACATTTTGAAAAAAATTGATAGCTTTTTCTGTATTCTTAGAACTGCAGGCTCATTTCTTAGTACTGAAAGCTCATTCTGATATTCAAAATCCAAGCTATCAGTAAAGGATTCTTTGTTGTTGTTGTTGTTATGATTATACATAATACTATAGGATTCCCAGTTACCACCAGATGAGAATTTTCTGCCACCAAAATTTAGCTGAGAATTCTGCCATTGCCCAGGGATGAACAAAAGAGATTACGTAAAAGCCAGCCTCCCCTCGCTTATGTTCTCAACAAAGAAAAATTGCAACACTGCTCCATTTTTATGAGAGCACTTCCACTCAAGTGGTTCTTTTGTCAGTTCTTTACGTTGGCAAAATAGACCCTTTTTAAATGATACTTGAAGATATTTTCTAATTATTCTATTATCAGAAGATGTTCAAAAATACTCTGAAGGTGTAAGAGCAGCGCAAAATAATTATAACAGAAACCAACAAATGTCAAATTACTGTAAACCCTCCATTTGTACACAACAACATGATACTAATGTCAGAGACACAAGACATACTTGCATTTCTAATCCTACCTTGGAGAGAGGCTCTGCTCTGAAAAATTGCCAGCAATAACATTGGCAGGGTTCCACTTTTGTGTTTCTCAAAGGTTTGGTAGCATATACTCTCACAGATTTTGTTCCTCTTTATTTTATTACTTTCCAGCAGGGATCTAAGAATCAAGCTGGGTTTTCCATCTCCAGCATCACCATTAGTAATAAAGAAAATGTCAGCCAAATTACGATCACCATAATTTGTGTGTAGTCCCTCTATTATTAAAAGACTTGTTCAGACATAGTGAAGAAGTCCCCTATCGGCAAGTGGCACACGTGGATAACATGGTGCGTGAGGAGGATGAGCGCTACAGGCTCCCTCAGCTTTAAATGAAGTAGAAAGCAGCAAATGCTTCATTTCTGTCTTTTAGGCGGGCAGATAGGAGCCTGAATACATGACAGCTTGGTTGGTGCAACCATGTGCTCAGCAGCACATCCTAAGAAACAGATTACAGTCAGTCATTTATTACTTACATCCAAGAAAAGTTCATAACATTCCAGATCTTCTCTGGGCAGATAAGCTGGTGCGGTTGCTCTCAGGGCAGTTTAGGGGTGCGCATACTCCACCAAGCATGCAGCAGTGGTATGTGCAGAAGGCCCAAGGGGCACTGCAAGGGACAAGGAGCAGGAGGAGTTGCCCAACACAAGTTCAGGTGAATCCTTGCAAGGGCATAGGCATACCGAGTGGCGCAGATGTCCACGCCAAGGTGCCAGCTGAGGAAGCTAGGGACATATGGAAACACAGCTTCCACGCCAGTGAAAACATGGCCACACTTCCAGGGCACAGGGAGGAATTAACTCTTCAAGGACTGCAGGAGAGTCTGGGACGCTCTCATTGCTGGAGAGTGCCCTCCTAGCCCAGCTGCCAAACTAGTCTGAAGGGGCAAGAGCACTCTCAGCATGGTAGGAGCAGCACAGCTGGCTGGAGGCACGGTCAAGCTATGTGGCAAACACAAGCTGTCTGATCAAGCAGCAGAGGCTCCACATGGGGCTCAATGTCCTGGGTGACACAAAGACTGGGAAGCATAAGGAGAGGTTTTGGGTGGCCAGGTGGAAACAATTCTGGGAGGTTCCCCCCTTTGAGCACTGCTTCCAAAAGCTTGCAGACCCTTGCCCTTAGCTCTGACTGCTCCATACCATGTGTCTACATTAGCCCACATCCCTCAGAGGCTGCTCCCTCTCCCATCAACCCTTTGCCTTCTCTATGGGGACACACTGAACCTTTGGGTCTATGGCTGCACCAGTGAAGTGGAGGGGCTGAGCCTGGAGTGATCCACAAGGAAGGGGGAATTTCGCCCTGGAGCCACCCTGAGGTCCCTGGCATGGGATTCTGCTGTCCCCACAGGGCTAGGTGTTCAATGGCTGCCTTCAGCTCTTACAGCTCACACGAAGCAGGTGATCTCCAGTTTCCAAGCAGCCTGCAAAGAGGAGGAAAGTTTTTATTTATTGTTTCTTTGTTTTCTGTATGAACCAGATTGAGACCGGTTTCTGTCCCGCTAGTATGTGTTCTCCCCTCACTAGCTAGTAGATAGTGCTTCGGATACAACAGCCCTTCACAGAATTGACCTGTTTTCTGGCCTTTTTCTAGATAAGCATGCTTAAAATGGCAAAATCACTAACAAGGTGCAAGGGAAGTCACAGGTTCTTGCCCCCCTTCCCCACCAGCTCTGCTGATGGAGCCTGCTAGGACCCCACCTCTCACAGTGTAAGCCTGTGTCAGAGTTGGCAAAAGTTAGTTGAAATCACGGTGTTAGGCTCACCAAACCAGCATTTCATAGTGTGACTTCTTTTCAACAGAAATTCTAATTGGCCCTGGTGGAAATAGCAAACACCTTCAGAGCAAACACCCCACTGCAATGGAGTCTCTCTTGCTGGGAAATTAAGAGAAAGGAGGCTGAAGAAGCAACTTTCTCCTCGCTACCCATGGAATTACCTCACAGGTTAATACAAGACTTTTCCTTAAGGAAGGACTTCTTTTCATATTTAACGCTTTAAACACCAGCTCCCTTATAACACCTCGCCACACAAACCCACAAGGCAGGGACGGGGGATGAGCCGCCTTTCTCATTCAAGTGACAAGGGACACCTAGCGGCATTGCGGCTCCCAACTCAGGCCACAGAAACAGCCGTCCCAGATGCCCCAAGAGATACAGCCAGCTCACCTGTCCCCACGGTGTCACACCGCACCGCAGTGAAATCCCACAGCTGGTACCCAGAGCAAGACCTCTTTGCCTTCTCCAGCCTCACATCTCACCTCAATGCATACAAGTACTGGTCTTTGCACCTCCTCCCTCAGTCAGGTCTGCTCAGCTCTATTGGTCTCGCTCTACCATTTTCTTAATAATATAATAATATATCATATATATAGTGATGTACTTGCAGTAAGAGGCTGGTTATCTCAGGGGAAAAGGCCTGTAATGGATAAGAAAATATGTAGCCTTCTCCCTTTATTAGAGAAATATGCTGCTTAGGAGGAATGCATGTCTGCATGAAAGCAAAATAAATCAGAACGTGGTTAGAAAACTGCAATCGTATGTCCTGGGAAGATTTTAATTTTGTTCAATTTAAAGAAAAAAAAAAACAGACATGACACCCAGCTCAATTACTTACATCAGCAGTAAAGAGTCAAGACACTGTCATTATAAAGAGACTGATACATACTGAAGAAATAAATTTTACATTATTTAAATTGCCTTCACAAAGCAATGCCTTGTTGCATGGCTTGTCTCACATAGGTGTGTGTTTGTGATGAATGAGTCAAATCCAGGCTTCCGTCCTGTAAGGGAAAGACCAAGGCCTTAACACTTGGGGAAGTAAGGAATGGTGGCTCAGGGCAAGGATGTGAAATGTAAAGGCATCTGATTCCAAATCAGACCTATCAGGTAATTGTTTAATTGGGAAGGAAAATGAAACAGGTGGTAAAACACAAATCCCAGGGAGTGGCGTTTTAAGCCCTCACTGGACAGAGCATATTGAGGAGCTTCATAGGATTTCTGCAAGTTTTCAGCTGGAAGGTGGGCAGCAATACTGAGTCCTGGATGGCAAGCTTGTGGGAAACAAATAGTTTTCTCTTTCACAGTATGTACCTTATTTTATTTTTGATAACCTTAGAAAGTTTCTTACAGGAGCAGTTTCCCTAAAAAAAGACGTCTGGTTCTTACACACCTTGCACCATTTCCATGCTTTGTTTGTTGGCTCTGCAGTCACTTCTGGGCTCCCAACCCTCCGGTTTCCTGACATGCCTTTAGTGACTGAAATAAGTTCTTGCTGTTAACCAAATCTGTGATTTTCTCTTTATTTATAATGAACAGTTTTCTACTGTTATTTTATAGGATCAGCCATAATTGGTACAAATAAAATGTTAAAGTGGCAGACCTGAAAGACTTATAGTGAGCAATGTAAATGACAAAACTCTTATAAAAACCTCAAACCCTCTGCGAAATGAGGTTATAACACTAAATAAAAACTTCTCTGTACTTAGGAATTTAAAGTAAAACACGGCAATTACGTGATTTAAGCAACGAACACGCAAAGAAGGAATCCAGCTGAAGGCCATGTAATATACAAACTGTAAACACAAGTATTATCATAACATTTCTTATTATAGAACTTTATTCTTGTTACATTTATGATGTCATTAGTATAAATCTACCTTCATACAGGAATGTGTTGTTATTGTCAGCAAGTGCAAAACCAGAACAGGTCCTGTGTGGGAGGAGGTAGGGGAGAGAGAAAGACCGGGAAGATCAGCTGGGGCTTGGAAGGCTGAATTATCTATCTCCCAAACACTGAGTTGATGTTTCACACTGTGGCTTAGTCAGCCTAACAGCTTGCTGTCACTGAAAAGAGGATGGCTATACTTCAGTCTCCCCTGAACACTTTCTTGTGTCAGGTCTGGCACTCACTTCTTTTGACAGAAAACCAACTTAATTAGCAAAACTAATGTCAGCATTCTCCTCCTCCCACAAAAGCTAGTTAAAACTGGGTTGTGAGCAAAATCAACTGAGTCACACCTGCAGGTGTTCACAGCACACATCTGCTATAACATACTTACAATTTTGTTCTGCTTCAAGTGCTTCTTTCTCCACCTACAGCTATTACAATAATTACAATAATTTTCTACAATATTCAAAAGCATTTGCTAAGAAACGAGAATCCCAAACTCCTTAAACTTTTTGAGCTTAGGGCAGTAGCATTTTTCTGCTTAGCTAGGGAGATCTGCAGCCATGTATGGATCATTCCTGCTGGGGATGTAGCTTTTACCCCATGTAAGTATTATATGCAGGAGCCAAATTAGAAATTAGAATAGACTCTATTGTCTTTACTCTTCTTTCTTTTCCAGATTGTTAGAAAATAGGACTGTGAATGTATCTGGGAGAGAGGTAAATAATTGAAAACTGTATTAACAGCAGAGACTTGGAATATTGTGCCTCAGTGCATGTTTCAAGTAAGACAAGTTCCCAATATATGTGCCAGGACCTCAAAAAAAATTGAGTCTTGTTTAGAAAAAATGTGATTGCTTTAATTAAAAATTCCTTTAATGTTTATTTGCCTTCTGCTTTCTGAGTTGTTAGACAATACCTGAATTTCACTGTGAAACTGTTCCCAGTACCCCCAGGAATCAGAAAATTACAAACTTGAAATATGAAGTGAGATGGTGCCCTAATTGCTCGAATTTCCAACTCCTGACATTTAGCAAAGCACCTGATCGCCGCAGGATCCACAGTGTAAGCAAGAGCTACGCTTGGAGGCAATTTCTCCTCTGCTGAGCTGTGGCCCTCCCATCCCTAGCCATGCTCATGGCTACCTTGGGGCTCCAGTGACAGGCTACCTGGGAGCTATTTTTGTCATAGGATTTATAAGTTTCACCTGAAAAAAACCTCTCCTAAAACCATGAGGTTTCATTTTCAACGGAGCTCCAGTGTTCATGTCTTTCAAGGTAGCATAAAAATGTCTTCTCTTTTTTTTCCCCCCCATGCTTAATTTAGTTTTCCCATTGGAGAAAAAGAACCCCACACAAGTGAAAGAGTAAGAAAGGATTGAAAGAGGTGCTATATCTGCTGGGTAGCCAAAGTTCTCAAACCTCAACTTGGAGTGCTCCCATGGCTGTGGTCCACCTGTGCCTCAGCCTGAGCTTGTCATGCATTTTTAAGAATAGCTGATTTATTTGTTTCCCTCTGGTGTTCTGTTCCAAAAAAAATTATAAAAACATTTGTGGCTGGGAGGAAGTAGAAAATGGCCCGTTGGGAGGTGCAAGAATCCCACAGAAACCCTGACTCATCAAACTCGCTTTCAGTTTGTTTTGTTGCCTGTCTCCTCCCACACCCCCCCTTTTTTTTTTCCTCGGCAAACTTCCCTGACCATTTCAGGTTTCTTGCTTCACTCATTCACCTTGTTTCCCCTTTCTCTGCAAGGCTCTTAGTCTTTTTTTTTTTTTAATATTTTTCTTTCCTTCCTCAGTTTTCTATTCTCTAAACATGTCCCCTCTCCTGCCACCTCCTGAAAATACTGTAACCCACTAAAAAAAGACTGTGAGCCAAAATGGGAAGGAGACAGGGCAAAGACAAAGTCTTATAGAGCAAACCAGAAAAGACACCTTCTCAACACCTTTTCTGTTTTAAAGAAACAGACCTACCTTTCCATGTGATATTTTTATTGGAAAAAAATCAACTTTTTCTATTAAAACATTTCACTAAGATTCTAATAAAAATGAAATTTATATGCAGACTTGTACATTATCTTCTTTTTCTTTCCTTTGCCCATTTATTTCCTTTTTTTTTCTTTTCTGACCAAAAGCACTGTGTGGTGCTAAATCACCATCTCATTTTAACAAGAGCTCATCATGGCTGTAACACATACGAGCACCTCAAGTTTGTAGCTGGAAAATTGCTGCCACAATTAAACGATTAAAAAAATCCCAGGAAGCACATACCTTTCATGGGCCTTCTACTGCTCAGAGCAGAATCCTTCTCCTCCCTCCCAGGAGCCAGCCTGGGAAGATTGGGAGGGATCAGATCTTTGAAATAACATTAAAAATTAGTTTTGAAATGAATGTGAGACTTGTTGCAAAGAAAAGTAACTGACATGGGTTTACCTGCGTACAATAAATATTATTTTGGTATGGAAACAAGGACTACCTAACGGAGATACTACTGCTGAGTACCCAAACCATCAGCGAAGTGATGCTGCGTTTTAGATACTAATGACCTCAGAATTAACAGACAGGAGCAGACCTGGCAAGCGAAGCTCAGCAGCCAGCAGTTGGCACTGTTGCTCCACGGGAGAAGCGACGGGCAGCACCAGCCAGGGATGCAGCGGTAGCGGCAGCAGATGGCAGCTAAAGGTGCAAGCCCACAGTCTGAGCATCACTTGCAAACACAGTCATGATGATAGATTTTGCCTGCACATGAACACGCCCCCACCAAATACACAACCCGCGCAATCATTGTCACGAGAAAGGAAAAAGATTTCCATCGTGCATACACTCTTGCTTGGACGCTGCAACTGCAAATCCGATCTAATCAGTGAGACACGGGAAAACAGGGTGACGTGCTGCAAAAGAGTTGGGAAATTCAGATTGTTTTGTAGTGTGTCAGAAATTAGCACATGACAAAACCCTTCACAAAAGCAACAAGATACTTAAAAACTCACTCTAAGACTCTCCAGAAAAATGAATATTTTTTTCCAAATGAGAGGGACCCTCCTGTCCATCAGGAGTTTGCAGTGCAGCTCGCATTAGCAAGAGTTAGTGTAGATGAGTGAGGTGAGGTCAGAAGAGAGGATATCACAACAGAAAGGCAGCCTTGTCGAGCTTGCTGACACAAAGAAAAAAGGCATTTTCTCTCTTTTCCCATCACACAGCCCTTCAGTATCTCGCAAGCCTTGGAAAAGTCTCAGCACAGCAAAATGTAAAGAGAAATCCCATGGCTTTACAACTATCATTACTTTTCAGAAATGTATGCAGTTAAAAAACTTACACCAGTGCGGCAAGGGCAAGAAGAGTCTCATTGGGGGAAAAAAATACTACCTCCCACCCACAAATCTGCTCTTCATGGATTTTGTTATATGTCTCGGGAAAAAAAGTGTATAGGAGGAAGAATGGGAAGAATTAGATGTCAAATTTTCAAAAATCAAAAGGCAAGAAATAGGAAACATAAGATGAGAAGGAAGGAATTTTTTTTTTTAAATTTCATTGTGAATCCACGGAAAGGAGAAACACTTGAGAACATCACATGGGGATTTTTATCCATCTCCAACACAGGAGCATGACAGCTTCTTTGAAGAAAGAGTACATGTCTGAGCTCTGCCTGTGCTCCCTTCTCAGCACCAGAGATATTTCATCACTGAGGGCTATTCTGTTATCAAGGTAATGACTGGCTTTGAGCACACACAAACCAGAAAGGCAGAGAAAAGTCTGGACTAAATAAATTAGATGTTTAAGGGTTCTTAGTTAAGGTCTTTCTGCTGGTCACTGATTTTGAGGAGGGGAAAAAAGACTTCATTTTATGAGAAGAAAATAAAAGAGAGAATTTTTGAGAAATAGTAAATAGACATTCTAATTAATTAATTAATTCTGGAGTTCAGGAAAGAAAACTGGCAAGAAGTTAGAGCAGAAATTCCCCTGTGCATTTAAAGAAAAAAAAAGGGGGGGGGGGGGCAAGAACAAGAGACAGCTTTGTCTAAATAATGTGCCACAAGAAAAACAGCAGCAGCAAACCCCTTCCCTGCTGTGATTGCAGCAACAGCAATTCCAGAACACATTGGGGAACATTTATCCATTGCATTTGGCTTAATAGGATGAAAAATAAGTTATCAGTTCCTTTACATTGAGGAAACAATGCATTTCTTACATTGGGGAGAAAGAGGAGACAGTTTAATAATACATTACCATGTCTGCCTGTTGCAATGACTTCAGCAGTGAGAACTACACCTTTGGGAGCTGCACCTGAGTTTATCTACCAGTTATTGGTGCAGCCTCAAGTTGTATTTCTGTGAGCACATTCACTCAGAGCAAGCCTACTACCAAATATGTGATATTTACAAAGGAAACTCTATAAATCCTAGAAAGAAACTAGGATGATATTAGTGATTGTCTTTTAATCTCCCCTCAATATTTATTTGCTTTATTTGTCTTGCAATGCTACCTGTAGTTACACACATTTGCTTTAATTACAGGAGTATATAAGCATGTGGGTAAGGAGGTTACAGTGTTTTCTCTTTCAGTTTTACCCCACCCCAGGGTCCCAACTATTGTCCAAAGGGAGATATAATACGACTGAGAAAATCAGTACACAGCATTGAGAAATCAGCAGCCAATTTCTGCATGTTTGTATCACACAGCAGAGTTTCACTGCCCTGCATAAGTCATGGAAGTCTCACATATTCTGTGTATTCACATACAAAACTCAAATGACAAAGTTGAAATTACTTTCGATCATAGTCTGGGGTCTCCACATGCAGAGACAGAGGTCATATAAAACCAATGGGGCCAAGTCAGGAAGACAGCTTTTATCTTGCACCAGTTATGCCCATTTTGCATTTGGAAGGCCCGTTACCATCACAGGCATTGCTGCACAGAGACTTAGAGCTGAGCTTTGCCTGTAACCAGCAATTAAATCTGAGAGGTTCTTTTCCAAGGGAAAGATGACACAAGACACCTTTAATTTCACTGCTGCCTCTGCCCATCACTTTTGAAGAAGATGAAGCAACAGTGGAAAAACTAGATACCTTTAGTTACATGGAAATCAGGATCTTAAAATGCCACCACTAGACGTCCCCTTAGCTCCAGCCAACTGAGCAAAGGTGCTTCAGTAGCCGATGGCTGCTTCCAGCCACCCTATGCAATACCAGCAGCCAGGGCAAAGCAGCAGCGACATGACTGCAAGCAGAAGGTGTAAGAGCTCTCCAGGGATTCTACCTTCAGCTTCGTGGTTTGTAGATCACGTTAGCTGCATGAACGATTTATGTGCTACAGTCACACCCTGTGCTTGCCAAGCAGAGACATACCTTAAGCCTTCGCACTTGGCTGAGAAGAATAGGTATATTCAGCCTCGTTGCAGCCTGCTTTCACCTTCTTGACTGCCTAGAGAAAGCCACCGAGGTGGATCTGCACCAATGCTGATCCCTGCAGGCCTAGAAATTTTCTCTGATACCCTAATTAAGAAGCCAAGTTTCAGCTAGTGTAAAGCAAAGCAGCTGTCAAGGGAGTGATGCCAGTCTACACCCTCTGTGAATGACCCTTACCTTGCTGAAGAGAAAACCTTACGTTCTCCACTCGCTGCCTGTGACATGAGGTTAGATAAAATATGTTTAGGAGGCATGACCTGGCCTGTGGCCCAGCTGTCTGACCACAGTAACCGCACTCTTTCCTCATAAACAGGACACTGCTCCTTCTGGGTCTCTGTGATTTGCTAAATCAGCTTTACTCAGCTCACTAGAATTATTGGGGGTTTTTAACTAAGTTTTCCAAAATCAAAGCAATGGCTGTGGAATGCCATTCAAAAGCACCGCTTTTCTTCCAGCTTTGGTGAAATACAGAAAAACTGGCTGTTGCATGGCTGCTAGAGGTGAGTTGCCTAGGCACTTGAAAAGGTGTTAGCCCGGTTATCAAGGAGACTTGCCTGTTTGAGAGACTGATGCTCACTTGCACTTTATGTCATAGCCCACAAGAATGACATCATCACCACAATTTCAGGCATTTCAATCTGGAATAGAAGGAGCAGTTGAGAGCTGAGGTAAAATCTTCTCTAGCAGGGTGTCAGAAAGAATGATCCTGGAGAGGAGTTTTTCTGATTTCCATTTAAAGCAACAACAATTAACCTTCTCACTATTCACACACACACACACACACCCCCCATTAACATAAGTACAGTATTCTCTCTACCAACTGGGAATATTGTGGATAATTCATGGTGCTAATTACCTGGACACAACTATAAATATCACATTAATAATCACCGTATGATCATCTGCTGTCTTGCTCTGCTCAGGTATTTCACTGTTGACTCTGCTATGCACTCGTGGTTGCTCACCCTAACCAGAACGAGGTTGCAGAATTACTGCTGTTTCTGCTCCTGACAGATGGCAGATCGCAATCGTGTATTAAGAAAACACATTCCTTGTAATAAATCTTATATTTCTTCCACAGTATCAAAGCATTTCCACTCATTAAATACCTGCAGCTAGGACACCCTTGTGGGCTTTAAAACTATGGTGGTATGGTAAGAAAGGGCAGAGTTTTCTGTCTTTCAGTTAAGCCCTGCTCAGCCAGAAAGGCTTATAAGTCACCTTTGAAGGCATGAGCTGATTGTCTTGCCTTCTATGCTCTCTCAGAAATACATTTTACATTAAAGCAGGTAGAACATAAATAAAGTACATGCCACAGGGGTTTTTGCGGGTTAGGGCAAGAAGTAATAGTCTTTAAATGACAGATTCAAGTGAAGCATAACAGCTTGTTTTCCATCAGCAGAGACGATGAAGCAGTGGAGTACCTGGGGATGGTGTGGGACCTTGAACGTTGGACATCCTTTAGGACAGGTTATGAATGCAGACGCCCAGCCCCATCACCTGTGGTACCATAACTCCACAGCAGAAGCAGTCTTGACCTTCTAATTGAAAATGAGATACATTCCTTCTGGGAACTGTGACAATAGAAGTTGCTGGAGATGCAGTAACTCTTTATTTTTCAGACGTCACCTGGGGTTATTTTACAAGGACGACTTTCCGATCAAAAAGGGGGCAGACCTAACCCATTTCTCTGCCAACTCCACCCTCCACAAGTAGAGGCCAATCTTTCTTTGGACTTTGTCCTTGAATTAGAAAGGTAACCAGTCGTATTAGATAAGAAACTGGACACATCAAAATAGTCAAACAAAACCTGAAGGACTTTGATAGTAAACACACATGTAGTGAAGACACTTTCACGTGGTTTTCTTACTTCAGCAAGTAGGAAGACCTACAGCAGGAATAATTTTGTTTAGCAGAATGAACACTGAGATCTTTATAGCAATCTCCAGCCACTCTCTCTGGGGCTTTTTTGCCCCACACTCAGATCACAAGCTCACAGAGGTGTCATCTTCTGGACATCATACCAACACGGGACAAGTACAGGACTGCCCTGGATAGTAACGTAATACAAACAGAGATAAGGGAAGCGAACAAATGCAAATGCACTCTGACGACCAGAAAAATCCTAGCTTGCTTCCTAGAAAAGCTGTGGTAGCACCTGAACCAAAGAGCCAAAATATGCTGGCTAAATAGATAAAATAAGAACTTAATCAACATGAGAAATAGAAAGTACAATTAAAAGTATAATTAAAAGACTCAATTTAAGAGCAATGTATGTTCGCATCACTGTAAAAGGTCATTTACACAAACTAAACCTAAATCAGCTCAGCTGTTTTAGCTTATTAGTTGTGCCAGCACACCAGCGCCTGCTCAGAGCATGGTAACCAACCCAGCTATACCCTCACCAAAATATCTCTCATGGAAAAAGTCAGATGGGAGATGCAGTGGTGCTGGTGGAAATGAGTTCTGCTGCTGTAGCCCATGAAGCCTGGAAGCAGCACAGCTTTGCTGGCGAAATGGGTCCTCAGCACAGCAGTGGTGGCAGCAGGGCTGCTGCCCAGTGTGGAAAACGTGCACCCACAGCCATATACGCTGGTTTCCTTCAACTGACTTAAACTCACTCGTAACTCCTAACTCAATCTGTAACTATGACCTTCTCTACGTCTACTGACTGAGTACAGTCAGTATTGGAACTGTCCTTCCTCTCCTTCTCTCTGTCGCATCCATGCACACATAGTAGCACTAAAAATATATGCAATTCAGTGGTTTTTCTGTATTTCACTTTCCAGCAGATGCTCTTCACATCTGCTAGCTCTTCTTCAGCTTTAAATATGCTCTTTCACTATTGTCTTTCAGAAAGGGCAGAGTTTTCACTTTTCCTCCTGCTAAGCAGATGAACTGAATTGTCACACTGCAAAACACGGCTATGTTTGTGATTGGAGCACCAACACACAGGGGAAACGGAGGCTCACCTGGGAAGTCTTTCAGCTGTCAGTGTCAGAGAGTAACTCTGCTTGGACCTATGAAAGCAATTATTTTTTCTTTTAACAGCTCTCTCTCCTACCACTTCGATGCCAGGCTGCTATCACTGCTCAAGTATGCAAATCTTAGCAAGCCAGAAACAAGTGTTAAAAACTTCCCTGGGAATAAAAGCACTGTTTGTATAAATTCTCGCATCCTTCTCCCACTTCCAAATCAAAGGCTGCTCAAGCAGCTGGTAGGATGAGGCTCTCCTGGTGAGGTGGGAACAGAAACATGACAGCTTATCATTATACACTGTCTTCAGTGTTTTGCTGAGTTAGGGACAGGACAACAAGCACATTCCCAGGCATTCTGCCAAACTGGGGCCCAAAGGATAAGCAAAAAGTCATGTGCAGGATGCAGAAGTGTCTTTAGGAAAAAGAAAAAGGCACCAGATGGTCAATGAAATGATCCAGAACAGAATGTGAATGAACATTTCAAGTTCTGCTTTAACACCTTATTAAACATATAAGGATCTGTGTCTTAGGACCAGGCTGTGTTCTGGGAGAGCCATGTGAGGCTGAGATTTTGCAAATAATCCATCTCCTCCGGAGTCATTGCTGAAGCCACCACCTCAGTGCCCAAGTGTCCCACTCCTTTCAGTGTTACAGACATAACCACCCCAATCATTTTTTTTCCTGATTATGCTCACTTCCAATACCGTTAAGGAGTAAATTACCACAACCAGGTTTTGTTCGTTTGCTTTTTAACTGCAGCTTCATATAATGCAGTGTGCAAACTCCAGCGAAAGGCGTTTGTATACCAGTGTGGGTCGATACTGTAGTTTAACAGAGAGCAGCTTTGTAAAGGCAGAACAAGGCTACTGCAGTGTGCTTTAGGGCTTTTACTTCCTATGGCCAACTCCGGATCTCTGCTCCATGTTAATGAACGGCTGCCGTTCATTCATCCATCGGGGTGGTCTGGTGGGACAGGCCACCATGGAACAATTAAGAGGGGATGCGCCGCATGCAAAGTCCCTCCACTCATCTGACCACTTCACGTGAACAATACTGGCAAAATCATCTATGCATATCACAAAACTTGGTAAGTCATACGGCATTGTTTATGTTTCATGCTGTTTGATTCAAAGACACAGTGGGCAAGAAAAGGGCTCTGCTTCTCAGAGAAAAAAAGCTCCCTTACATCCAAGAGGCAGCTGTTACAAAAGCTGTGTCCCTTTGGCAGGGGATTGCAGAAGAGCTTTTGGGCTATCATCAGGCCTTCTTATCTGGTGGGACACACAAGAAGCCACCCTTCCGTACAAGCTAATGTTCCAGTGATTTTCATTCAGTCTCAAAAGTCTCCACTACTTAAGAAAAATATATTTCTAAAATGTGAACACTGAAATGAAATTTCAAATGTCAGAAACTCGCATGCTGATAGTCTTGTTTTTTTCTGCAGAGAAGCATGTATTTGTTCTTAGGCCAAAATCTTCCTATAATGGACCACACACTGATATAACAGGAAGGATCCTGGGTACAGTGAGACACAGCAGAGGCACCCTGGGAATCACCCTACAAAACAAGGTCCAGAAGACCTGGTTCAAAGGAAATCTGTTCCTCTTCACCTTTGTGTAAAGGAACCACAGTTTGTCAAGCTTTATCCATGCATGATTTTCTACAAGTTTAAACACTGTAACCTCCATTTTTGAGGAGGTGTGAAATAGGTATACTAATTTCAGTATGCTCTTAATCAATGTTCCTAAGCTAAAATATTTCTGAAGTCAATTATTTAAAAAAAAAAATCAATCCACCTTCATGCTGAAATGAGAGTCCAGGCACTTGCACTAGTTTACTGAAAACCTGCTCAAAAACACAGCTTTAATTAAAAGAATGTAGACTGTTTTACACAAGCCTGGAGAGACAACTTTGCCTAGGAAAGGTAATGGGGACAGGGGGCTGAGGGCCAGCCCAAGGAAAACCTGGCCATATAACTGCAGAGAAATTTTCCTGCTTTCCTTTTCTTCTCTGCTAGCTGTCCATTCTGTCTGGGAACCTCGCTCCCTCCCTAAGCCCATGTGAAGACTGAGCCAATCTTCCAGCTGATCCTGTGAGTACTACAGCTTCACCAGCCTCAGGACAACCTCAATCAACCTCCTCATAACTTTTTTCTATCTCTCTTGAAAGAATAAATAAAACACCCAAGCCTCTTCAAAGTCAGTTTGCAAGCAGAAACTAAGCAGAAACTCCAAACAGAAACATTGCCACAAACCAGATTATTTTTAGGCTCAGGACAAATAAATGCAAATACACACTCAGGGTTGGCTCTATCCTTTTAGTTTCTATTTTCTTACCTTTTTGTTTTGGCACAAGAAATAACCAGCATGTGATTGTAAGGTCATGGTATCTCTAGTTACAGCAGCATCTAAGAAGCGTTGTTCTAGTAAAATGATACGATGTACAAGCCACACTGTAAAAAGCAAAGGACGCACAGAGCACAGAATATGAAGCACTGCAGACACAGAGATAGGCACTCTAGGCTTAAATTGTGTTAGCTTGGTTACAGATCCTGCCCAAAAGTAGTACGTTAGCCCAGTCTGCACTGCCATGGCAAAACAATTAGGGATAGCTGAAAGAAGTAACACAGCCTGGTCCATATGGAAAACTGGTCCCTCCTACTGTGTTGCAGAGAGCTTGTGCACCTGATAGACCTTTAGGTTGGGCAGATAATGTAAATTGCACTACACCGCCCTGCTGACATCAGCCACAGGGTAGGGGAAGTACAAGTGGGATGGCATTATCCGCAAGTTTGGGAAATGACAACTCTCTGCCCAGTGTTGCTACTAGCGCAACACAAAAAGCAGCTGCTTTCGTTTTTCCAGGTGTCTGTATGAGATTTCCCATCCTAGGAGTGGTTCTTTCTCTTCTGTTTGCTTTGAATCCTTGAACTATTGAGTTTGACCTGGTTTCAAAGAAGTAGCCAAAAATCAGCATAGGTTCATTAAATGTAGTGGAGACTCTACAGAAGGTTCATAAACCTTTCTCTAAGCTAGCCAGAGATCCAGCTTTCTACCAAAATGCCTGAAAATAACTTGTCTGCGTTCCCATTTAATTAGGAGGCTCTTATACAGCTCTAGCACTGATATTGCAGCAAAGATCTTTTGAAGGTGCTGCTTGGCATGTGTTTTCCATTTATTTTCTAATAAAAAAAAATCATATGCACTAAATTCTCTAAAAAGTAACTGTACCAGCACTCAGTCACAGGGAAAAACTGTAAAAGTCCCTTATGCTTTCCATTAACATTAAACCCAGACAGCTTTGTTTACAAATGGGACTGATCTCTTACTTAATTATTTTTTTAAAGAAACAAAATCTGGGGAAATTTATGGGTCCACTGTGGCAAATACATTCCCTGAGCAGCAAAGGGACTTCCAATCACTTTTACTTACATTCAGATATTTCAGAAGTGATTGAGCAGATTTTCAGTTTCCAGTTAGTGGAGGGCTGATCAGGGTTTATACACCGGATCCTATTCCCATTAAAATTAACAACTAAATCCCCACCAATATCACTAGAAGGCAGAGTAAAAAGATGTGCTCAAAACCATGCACTCCTATCAAAAACTCAGCTTTTTGATGCAAACATAGCCACTAATCCCATTTCCATTTCCATAGCATCAAAGTGCAAAGTGCAAGAGTTCGCCAAAACCCCTCAGAAAGCCTGCAAGTTTTTCAAGTTTCTAATTATATTTGCACAAAATACCATAAGATGTTGTATAGAGGTACAACCAAATGACAGCTGTCTTCATCAAATCCCATATGTATTCCTAGAAGCAATGGGTAGCAATTTATAGCACTTTTTTCCCAGGAGAAACACTTGAGTTGTAGCAAGTTCCCAGACCCAGGGAAGATCTGGCTGGTGCAAAGCAGGATAAACTCCGGCAGCCACAGGAATTACAGTGATGGGGAACAACAAGAAGGAGAAATTTCAATTCTTCCTTGTGACAGATTCCAGCAAAGACTTGAACTTCTATCTCCTACATTGCACCCAGGTGCTTTCCTCTCATGATTAAGTTAATTGCCATTTGTTTTCTCATTTTTATGCTCACTTAAATCTTTAAACATTGGTCAAGAGGGGAGCAGCCCCAGCCAGTAAGCTCACAGGGGCAGGGCCTTCAGGTCTACATCCGGTCTACCCAAGCTGTGACTTGAAGCCAGCTGCCCCTTCACATCCCTCTTCACCAGACAGGACTTTATCTCCTGAAATCCCCCGTCCTCAGCTTTCTTTCCACCATCATTTATAAAAATCTTCTATTGTTTTGATGAGGAATGAAAACCAGACGTACCAATCCTGACTTTTTAATGAGAAAATCCTCCACCACCATTTCCTGCCAAGCCAAACTGTTGCTTTGTTAACGTACATGTATTTCAGGGGTACAGACTGTCTCAACAGTAGTGGAAATTTAGATTGGAGTTGTGAAGCAAGGACACAACATACAACATGACAAGGATCTAGATAAGGAGAAAACTGGGACTATCATTATTTGTACAAATGCGTTTCTGTCAAACATGTGATTATTTCTGCAGAACAGAGGGTATTTACAAAAATGAAATTGCCCTGAAAGGAACAACAAATGAAGAAAGGCAACAAAGGAGACAGAAACAAAACTAAGACACTTATAAAAGAAAGAAAAGTTTGAAAATACAATGATGGAGCAGGCTTAAGAGAATTTAAATACCAGTCTGCAATAAACTCTGGGTAACAGGATCCCCGAATACAGCCCTTCTCTCAGGGAGGTTTCAGCTCCACTTTCCAGGCCTATCTCTTTGACCTTGTCTCTGTCACATAAACGAACTGAAACGAACATATGTTTTTAAGTTTGTTTCTAAAATAACTAGACTGAAGCAGAAATACTGCACTGCCCACACTAGTCTCCCCCCCGCCTTCCTCAGGGGAAAGAGCAGAGAAAAACCATGCGTGTTAGTCACATCAGATGAAGTGCTACAGCTATGAGGATTTATACATAACAGAACTGACAAAAATGTATTGCTGGGTCCCAGCTGTGGGTGAACAACGAGCTGTGAGTCCAGACAGTGTCAGCCTTACTGGGCTCCCAAGACTCACATCAGCCCTGTAAGTGTGCACGAGGTCACCAGGCACGTTGGCAGGGATGTGTCCACCTTCTGCAATGTGCATCTAAAGAGCTAAGGACGGGCACCAATAGTGTTCTTTAAATGGATTAGGCAGGAGGGGCAAGATATTGTTGCTTTGGCCTTTGCTGTCCTTTCATAAACAGAGGAAGACCTTGGCAAAGGTACCAAGGAGATGCTTTGACCTTCAGAGAATGCTATAGCAGCCCAAGAGGCGTACTGATAGGCTCATTTTTGAAGAGCCTTCATCCTGGAGTTTTAATCACAGTAAAAACTCAAAAGTAATTTAGAAGTAAAGAGATACCTATGGAACTAGCATAAGCAGGAAATAAAAAGTTTATGGAATCAGCTGCTTCCCAGCAAGAGAGAAAACATTTAAAAGAACATGCACACTTTTCATTGTGATTGATCCCAAAAGAAGTAATTTCTGCTTCAAAATCAAAACATAAAGAAAATGGTCACAACAAAGTTAACTAGTCTAAAAAACTGTTCCTTATCTTATTCCACACTCAGTGGACACTGTAACCTCAGGGGTGCTAATTTTATTTCCAAGTTTATATTCCAAAGGATAGGTTTGTACCTTATGAAGATAGGGAGAGCACAGGGCTCTGGTAGCTTCCAGTCTTTTATTCTCACTCTGTCTCTTGGACCTTGCTGCATGAAACTCAAGAAAATATTGTGCTCCAGCATCAATGATTCCCTTTCATTCCTCTATGCATTTATCACATTGCTGCAAGTACGTTGTCACCTGTGAAAGTCAACTGTGACTGCATCTACATCCACTTGTCCTCCTTCTATCCTAAACACTGAGCCCTGCAGAGCCTTTTTCTTTCACAGGGCCTTTCCTTTGAAATTCAGGCTGAATGGTCTCCATGGAAAAAAAGAATACTTTACACCTGTGACTACAACCAGCAGAGCAATATACCTAAAATGGCAGCTTGGCTTTTCATTAAAGCCTCTTTTCATGAAACTCAGACAGATAGACTATCTAATAATAATTATTATGCTCACAAAAGGATTTTGTATTTCTTATTTTGCAGACTGGATTGTTTTCAGGAAGGACTGTCTGAAAGAAACATTATCAAATTGATGGGAGAACCCAACCTCTCCTACCTTAAATGTCGTTTACTGAGGCTAAGAGTAAGGTTTAAAATCCTTCTGTAAGTGAAGAAAGCTAGGAAAAATGACTTTCCAATTCAGAGCATTTTATTCGTTGTCTGCCCACAACAGTGTTGTGTATAACTAGTTGAATTTCTGTCACGGTAGGTTCGGCATCAGCAGAGTGTACATAGCTGGGTTTTTTTGAAGTAACTACAAATCTCAGTATCCAGCATTTCAAAGGTACTTTGTCAAAAATGGAAAAAATTTGCTTTGCAAAATTTTAAAAAGCTCAAATTGGTAATGTCTCTTTAACTGGTTTTAATAAATTTCAGAAAAGTTTTATGGCATAATCTCACTCTAGGGCCACCATTAATCCCTTATGGCTATGAGAGATACCAAGTAACCTATAGAAACTGGAAGAGAACGTTTTGTCCTTTGTTTCCCATCTATTATTGTTTTCTAAAATAATTACAGAAGATTTAATAAATCATCTCAGAAAAAAAAAAGTAGTTGCTGCATTTTCCCTTTTCTTTTTATGACAGGCAGCCCCATGACTTATTCCGGGTTCTAGCCCCAGCTCTGCCCCAACTGTTTTTCCAGCCTTATGCAAACAAAGAATCATTTGCCTGTCTCCATTTACTAATCTCAAATTGGATTGCTACCGTTTGATTTGCAAAGATGCTACATAGGGCCTTGGAGAGAGGATATTTCACATTGTGCTCCCTACTTGCACAAGATGGCATAGGGCACAGAAAAGTGGTAGGGTAGAAGGACAGACCTTTCATAAAACAGTTCTTTGGGTATAAGCTTGAATAAATCTGACTATGAAGTTTAAATGGGCAAGAAGACAAGTGGTAGAGCTTGGCAGAATGCGACAAGCCTGTTACACAATACAGCAGATTTCCCAATCTGTCAATGTACCTGTGAACATCAAAAATTCAGTGGCAATGTGGGAAAAGAAAAGCAGATGATGAAAAAATATTTTTTTTACGTCTGCTGCAAAGCAGATAAAAAGAATGGCCCTTACAGACTGAGAGGGTAGAGAAGAAAAAAATGCCTTGTGGTCAGCATGCAGCAATAAACATGGGATGAAGAGTTGGATGCAGCTGTAAGCCCTGCCAGCCCTGAAAAATCCTCTGCACACAATGCAAAGACACTCAACTGGGACTTCACTTCCCTTGGCAGCAATTCACTCCTTGACATGCTGCTGAGATGCTTCCCTTCTGCAAGCCAGCTCCAGGAAAAGGACTAACCCATGTAAAACTGAGCTTATCTGGCCTTTTAAAGCTTTAAAAAGTACACTTTTTAAAGTGTCTGACACACTTTGAGAAGCACACACTTAGACTAAGATGCATCAATAAGATGATTTAAAGCCTACTCTTCTGAATTCCATGTTCCTGCATACACAGAGTATTGCCCACCAGCAAAACCCACAATACCTTCTGTTTTTAAAGCACTCACAGGAAATACCCACAAGCAAAGAAACCAGCAGGCTGTCAGACTTCACATGCGGGGCCCTCTTTACAAGCTAATAGTTTCTTCCTCCTGATGTTAGCTCTGGCCCAAGTGAGAAGTATTTCTAAGGAAAAGCCGCCTCTTGTAGGGACTTGAAGCTGGAAGCACTGCGATCAACGGAGACTGGACATTTTGGGACCATCAACCCCAAGCTTGTGTTGCTTTCACGTTTTTGAGCTGTACAAGATTGGGGAAAGAAACTGTAAGTGCTTGTTTTCCCTGCTATTTTATCTCAAGACTCTTTGCCAGCTGGAGTGTTGTGGAAAAGCGTCTGTGTTTCGTACGCTCTACCAACTGCAAGAAGATGACAAGACTGTTGGAATTAGATCATACTAAAAGGAGGCAAGAGAAATCTCACATGATCTGATGAGCAGTCTTACTCTGTCCCAAGAGCCTGATTTGAAGTAAGTGTCTCAAACAGGGGTATGGCCCTCTCAGTGAATCACTTCCACTGAATCAGGAGGAAAAAAATCAAACCCCAAACTCCCGCAAAAGATTAGTCATGTGACACAGGTCGTATCAACACCTTCCCATGATGGCTATCCCTCTTCTGTGTGAGGAAGAGACCTGACACAGAAGGAGCCACCACTGCTGCTCGGGCTTCATTGTCTCTGTAAGCAAGAGGGGCTGTGAACACATGGCCACCTCTTCTTGGGCTGCCTCTTCTGCCACTGCTTACTTAGATTTGGGTGCAATGCATGGGGTATTTTTTACTGGCATCAGGTGGATGGCATACTGGAAATCATCGAGACAGAGCTTAGATTTGCAGGATGCCAAAGGAAAGGGCTTTCTGTTGGACAGGATCAAATAGCAAGCTGGACTAAATGAGGTGAGATATAAGGACACCTACTCAGGGCCAAAGGTTAATGCCTCCCCACATGACAAGGGTCAGTATCTGGGGAATCCAGGGGCCACAGGGCAGCTACTGACCTTTGCCCAGGGATTTGAGAGGCCGTGCTTGCCAGCTCTAGGGTTGTGCATGTGCCATGACAGAGACAGTCTGGAGGAGAAACTGAGATACTGTTGCTAAAAGAAAGTGATAACATCAGTAAACACACCAGGAGAAAAAATAATCTGTCTTCTAGCTTGATTTGTTACAATCCCTAGGAGCACTGAGCTGGAGCGTGAGGACAGTGCCTGAAAGATGGCAGGCTCATGAAACATTGCCTATGTAAATGACACTGGTAAAGGACTAGAGAATTACCTTTCCAAAGGATTAGGAGGATTATCTTTTCAAACAGAGCATCTCTTTCTCTCTCCTGCCAGCTCCTGGTCCTCCAAATGAGCTCCTGGTCCTCCACAGGACTTTTCAGGCCATGGGTAGCCCTCGTTGGATGCTAAGGGAGTGAGGCAACACCTAAAGTGAACCCCAAAGGGAAAAAGAGCACATTTTAGGGATGTACTCATAGTGCTCTCTGTCCTCCTGCTGTGCCATAGGAAACATGGTGGCAGTGTCTAAAGAGCTTGGCTAATTCTGGTTCTTGTGTTCTGAGATTTTGCTGCTTCTCCTGTCTCTTGGCTGTGGAGATAGGAAGTTCTCCCACGTGGCTTCTCCCTCTGACACAGCATCCACCACAGATGCATTTGGCTACTACTATACAAACAAGAGAGAGGTTAAACTGCTGAGCAGGTGCTCGCTATTTGTACAACAACCTGCCCTGGCACAGCCTGCGTTTGAGGTGGTGTCACAGCCTTGGGCTCTGTGCCTGCTCCCAGCAGCACGGGGACAGGGATGGACTGGGACAGCCAACTTAGGGCTGACCCACAGGGAAATCCCTCTTCCTCCTGTGGTGTGAGCACAGCTCCGCAGCTGCGGGAAGTGTTGGGGAGATAATCTGGAGCAGCTGCTGGCATTTCTCCTGTACCCTAGGAGCAAAAAAAGCCCAACAGTGGCCTGACTTTTCCAGTGTTACTAGGAGAAATGGAATGGTGTCAAGGATACCTAGGAATTTCCCTTTTATCGCAGCTGTAGCCACAATGCTTTTACATGAAGCAGAAGGGATGAGCGACTCAGCCATCAAGTATTTTCCTAATTCTCTCCGCAGGCACAAGTGGTAGGCAGATTTTCTCCCTGTCCTCCTTAAGAAGCGCTGTACCAGTGCTGGAAAAATGGGGCCAGAGGGGTCTTTGGAGGTTAGGTACTCCTTTGTGGATTTTGCAGTGAGGAGTTTCACTAAAAGTGCACGTATATTATACTCAAATTACCGATGGTAATGTAAACTGTAAGTCAGATACAATTTGAAAGAAAACTTTGGGCCTGCAAAGAAGGACTTAACAACAACAAGTCCTTAGCAGACATAAAAATTATTTAAATGAACAAGAGCTCATCACTTAAGTGTTTCATTTTTTACCAAGTAGTTTACATGCACCAGTGGGAGTTAGGGAAAAAAAAACCTTTCCATACAAACTGCTAAGAAATCTTATTATATTGCACTTCCCAACAAAACCCAGTCTATTATCCTGGCTGTGATCAGCGCCATTGAGTAAGAAACACTATCAAAAGGGAGAAGTTCATAAATGCTTCCATACGAGAAACCCCTTGGCCAGTGAGGGAGGGAATCATGCAGCTGCTATAAGGTACCATTCATTTCACTGGGTGTCCGTGAGAACTATTTTGTGACATACATGATGATAATTGGAATCTGAAAATAAAGGGAAAGAAGATGCTACAACATTCTTTTCCAGAGAAGGGGTGTTTTTCGTTTAAGTTTATACCATGTCTCCATATTGAAAAAAGTAGCCAGAAAAAAAAAACTCACCTCATTTGTAGTCCCCCAACAAAATACCACATGGATCTTATTTCTTAGAGTTAAAAAGTGAAACTAGAAGCTTTTCTCACTAGGTATTAATTTATCATATTTAATAGTAAAAATGGAAAAGAAATACTAGTCATGACATATGCTACCAAAATCTCTAAGCTAAGTAGCTGAAAATGTATATTATAAATAGACATTCCACATGCACAATGGACACATGCTAGTTTATGTGAGTTATTAAAGGACTAGGCTGAAAATATGCAGACTTTAAGACCATGTTTTAAGAAATTTTAACAAAAACCACATGCAGGGTATGCGTTCTAGCAGATAATTACACATAGACTAGAGCACGGTTCATACAGAAAATAGAAACAGTGTAGCAACATGCACTTTTTATCTAATAGAGAAATGCAAGTATTGTAAAATTCCTTCCTATTTCCCTTTTTAAAAAAGCTAATATTTAGGCACTAGAGGTTATCGATTTCTAGAATGTCACTAATCCACAACGTATAAACACACACGGATTTATAAGATGCAGGAAAATACTATTGTTAACATCTTCCCTTGTCCAAAACAAGAGCTTGCTAAAAAGAAAAGGAGCGTGTGGGAGAGCAATCCTTAAATCTCAGAGAAGACATGAAACCTGGAAAATGACAAGGCCAGTCCTTCCCAACTGATGACTCCTTGTCCTTCCCATCTTTTGTCACCCAAGAACTGGGGAGGCTATATTTAAAGGCCTCACACATATTCTCCTGTTCTCCAGGTACTCAGCAATATGAGATAAAATGAGTAAAAAGGTGACCTCTTTACTTTAAAAGATTGCTGACAAGTTTTGCTCAGGTAAGGAGGCTGTTAAGTACTTTCTTTAACTGAGATCTCTGCAATATTTTTTAAAATAAGAATCCTCAGATGTTTGATCTACTTTTCCTGTAAAAACTTATATCTAATTTTTTCTTCATAGTTTTTTGCATGGGGATATGAGGTGTGGAGAACCCACATTTAAGTATAAGATGCTGCTTGTCAAAACCCAGTGCATTACTTGTCTGCGATGACTAATGTAGCTACAAAACTCTCTGCCATCGATCCATGAATCATGAACCTTTCTTAGCTGTTTTTGAAGGTGGTTTTGTGGGCATTATAAGATTTGCTAAAGGCATCAAACTTGTATTGATAGGACAGCAATTCTCATTACTTGCTAGTAAGGCCAGGTTGAAACCTCATTGTTTTTGTTTCCTAGAGAAAGAACTGAGAGCACATCTGCATTTTATAAAAGCTCCTGAATAGCTGCTGATCAACAACAACCAGCAGCCAAAACTTTGCCTCTAGAAACTTGCATTGTTTTGCAGTTGGAGTTTGCTAGATACTGCGTCCTCGTAAAAACTCTGGTTAAGTCATTTAAGCTCTGAAACTGAGAACCCCGCTCCCCTGAACAGCTAGTAAGAGTTGTTGCTAACAAGAATTATACGCAACAGGCTCTGGGATGCATTATTTGGCTTCCTTTGTCCTTTAAAAGATACTCTTCATGAGCAAAAAACCTGCAAGTATTTCTAGCATCTATGAAATAAGGCTATTTGGAGTTAATAACTCAGATGTAAATGGAAAAAAATGCATTTTCCTATCTGTTTTCTGGGGTTTAATATAAAATCCACAAAGGCATTGAAAAAGTATGGTAGGGAGCTAGAGCTGCTATGGGAATTAAAAAGATGCATGTGTAAAAGGCATTCATGCTATTTGATGTGGGTTAAGGCACAGGGATGGGGGGACTTGTAAAACCCTCTTCCTCTCTCCAGTTTCCCTGGCAAGCATATTGGCTGAATTCTATAAGGACCGGTCTAGCAGTGAATCTAGAAGAGAGGTGGCTTTTACCTGATGTCCCAGAGCTCTCTGTCACCCCAACCCCACCGAGTGCTGAGGTGCCTGGGCTGCCTGCCTTGTCTTGTCAGGTGTCAGATAGCTTCACTCGACTGTTCCTAGAAGCAGAAGTTGTTCTGCTGCCCAAGCTCCCTTTTCTGTGCATCACGGCAAGTCTGTCAATCCTTATTTCCCAGTTGTCATTGAGGGCTATCGTGTATCAGGTTAGTGTACTCCAGCCAGAGGGGCTCCCTAAACTTGCTCACTTGCCCAGCACAGGCATCACAGACACAGCTTTGCTTAGCTCGAGATCACACACAGTTCTGGGCACATATTGCACTGATGCCAGAGCATGTGAGCAAGCTTTATGTGCTCTCAGCCTGAAACAAATTAGTGCACTGTGCCATAACCTCTCTTGCAAGATGCTGGATTGAGAGTAATTATGGAAAAGTGGGTTCTGGTGTGGACCTGAAGCATGGGAGCTCGGAAGTAGGAATCAGACACTGGGAAGAAGGACCTGTTCATGTGATACAAATATAGGGCTGTAAATCGGGAGCTCTCTGAATGTCCCTCACCACATCAGATTCTTCTCCACTCACCCCATTTCTGTCTGTCTCCATGGGTTTGTTCTTCTATTGGAAATACTTCAGAACGAGGGCTACAGCTGAGAGATGCGACAATCTATTCCACACGCCTGCATCAACTTGTCCTCCTACAAACATGCAGAGAGTGCTTAGGCATGGTTGGCATGGAGAGAGGAGGTAAGAGCTTCTCCTTTGAGCAAGAAAATGCTAGCCAGTTACATGGGAACAACACAGAGGCATGGAGGAGGTCGCAGGATAGCCTTCCTCCGCGTTGCACGTAAATACCTGCATCCACAGGTATCCACAGCTTACAATAACATGTGCACGGAGTCTAGCAGGACCAGGCTGCCCACAGTAAATACAACTGGACTGTAGTTTGCCCCAGATTCCCCACCCTGAGATGAGAACCCAGTCACCTTACAGCTTTTTTGCCTTTTGTTGTTGAGGCAGAACACAGTCTGTCTGGGAAGCCTCAGCCACATTCAGCCCAGCTCTCAAGGACCATTTTACATCACATCAGGCCACCTTTGTCCTGCAGGACATTCTAGCTATCTTGTAATTTTGGAGCAGGGATCAAGTGGGCTTGCACTTAATCATGAGCTGCTTGGTATGTTTCTACCAGTAAAAGTGGTAGTTTTTCCTTCTTCACTGGAGATCCTTGCAGTTATCTAATCTGTCTCTCAATAGGGTGTTCTTCAGGTAGATTTAACAGCCATTAACCCTTTCCCTAAATGTAAACTGGTACACACCTATTGATTTAAAGAACTCTGAAAATATAACTTAACATGATGGATCCATTAACCCCTCTTGGAATTTGCATAATGTGCTGAACTATTACCATGCACTGAAAGCAAAGTAGGGTATTAGAGGTGATAATACAATCTGCCAGGCAGCAGACATTGCTACGAGTGAGAATGTTCTCTGAGGGTTTATTTTCACATTGATCTAGGAAGACTTACAAGACCATGCACTTCAAAATCCAGTGGGGAGAACTCAACATAGACACAGTTGCAGGACACAAAGTAGCTGGCTCAGGACCAGATACATCTCTGCAGAGTCGGGTGAAGCCATAGCCCTAAGTGTTTTATAAGGGTCAGAAAGGATACTAAGACCCATGGGCTGAATTTCATAACAGGAATTGTCCCCTTCTGAGATGTCAGTGATAGGAAGTACATACTGTTTTTCCACGGCGGAGCAGAACCAGACTGTGAGGAACCTGAACCCATTCACTGTAATCTGGGACTCTCGCTGAGGCAGAGGAATTAATCCACAGTCTCCTGTCTGAGATTTTTCTTCCTTCCTTCCTTGCCATGCAGCAGTGGTTTTCAACCTGTAGCCTTTGGAAAGGAGAGGTGCAAACTGTCCACAGAGGATGCAAATTGTCCCTGGTAACCCTGATTTGGGGGTTTTAAACTTCTGTGGGAAAATTTCCAAGACCTGTCACCCCAAAGCCTGGGAAGCCTGTGCCCTGCTGCTGGGAATAGGGCACAGCAGACACCCTGATAGGCAGGGGGTGGACCCTTGGGGTGCAGGACGCCCACCACCCTTTGACTTTCACACAAAACAGCCTTCACCCTGTACTTCCAGCAGAAGCTGGAGGAACCTGGTGGGGATCATGCAATCATGGAATCATAGGTTGGAAAGGACCTTAAAGATCATCCAGTTCCACCCCCCCTGCCATGGGCAGGGACATCTCCCACCAGACCAGGCTGCTCAAGGCACCATCCAACCTGGCCTTGAACATTTCCAGGGATGAGGCATCCACAACTCCCCTGTGCCAGTGTCTCACCACTCTTATTGTGAAGAATTTCCTCCTAATGCGTAATCTAAATCTCCCCTCTTTCATCTTAAAACCGTTACCCCTTGTCCTATCCCTGCACTCCCTGATAAAGGGTCTCTCCCCATCTTTCCTGTAGCCCTCCCTTCAGGTACTGGAAGGCCGCTATGAGGTCTCTCCAGAGTCTTCTTTTCTCCAGGCTGAACAATCCCAACTCTCTCAGCTTGTCCTCACAGCAGAGGTGCTCCAGCCCTCTGATCATCTTCCTGTCCCTCCTCTGGACCCGTTCCAGCAGTTCATGTCCTCCTTATGTTGAGGATTCCACAACTGGACAGAGTAATCCAGGTGCTGGGGGAGGGGATGTCCCGGGGAGGTTGCGGAGAGGTCGCGGGGGGGTCCCTGGAGCTGCGCGGTGCGGTGCGGGACGGTCCCTGTGGACGGTGCGGGGGGGTCCCGGGTGCCGGCTGTGGCGGCAGGGCGGGGCGCGGGGCGGGGCGGTGGGGCGCGGTGCGGGGCCGCCGCGGGCACACGTGGCTCAGCCCCCCAAAAAGGCGCTCCCGAGCGGCGGGAGCGGGTATTCCGTCCCTCGGCCCCCGCAGTTGCTCCGGTCAGTCGGTGGCTCCGGAGCGGCGGCTCCCGCTACTGCGGAGGCAGCCCGGGGCTCGGGGCGGTCTTTACCTGCCGGCACGATGAACCTGACTGCCGAGAACCACCGCATCCCGCTGAGCGACGGGAACAGCATCCCTCTGCTGGGGCTGGGCACCTACGCCGACCCCAAGAAAGTAAGTGCGGGGGTGCCACCAGCTCCGCTGGCAGGGACAGGTGGCAGCGACCCCCTCTCCCTACATACCCCCTGTCTTTCTCTTCTCCTTTCTTCTCCTCCCGGCTATTTCTCTTTTTTGCTTCTTTCCACGTCCAAAGTTAATGCTCGAGCTCTCCCGTGCTGCAATGCGGGCGGTGCGCGACGCGCAGAGGAAGAAAAGGTGGGAAAAATAAAAATATCCCGCCCCAGTTCGCGATGCGGTGCTCAGCGGCGCCCGGGAAAGGGATGCGGGGGTGAGGGGAGAGGCTCTGCCGCAACCCTGGGGGGCTGAGAGTTGGGGGCGATGCGAGCCCAGCGCCTCCGCGGTCACCGGGATGGGATGGATGTGACACCCAGCGAGGTCCAGGCTTCCCAGCAGAGCAGCCCGGAGCCCCCTGACCCGAGAAGCCCGGTGCCGAAGGGACGGTGCTCTGAGTCTCCCTGCCGAGCAGAGATAAGGGATTTGGGACCGTTTTGAAGCTGGCCCCGACACTTTCCAAGGAATGTTCCTGAAACAAAGACCCAAATTCCTGCATCCTGATTCCTGCGGCTCCAACAGCTGACTGCCAGAGGCCAAACCACTCTCAAATATTCTGCATCCCTCGGTTTTGCGTGTCCCGGGCAGGCATCCCATCCAGCCACTGGTGGTTCGGCTGCGTCGAAGCTGTGGGAGCACACCTGATGCTTCTTCCTTCTGAGTGCCTGGGAGCACAAAAGCAACTCAATAGCTGCTGCCTTTCCCTCTTCTTAACTGCCCTGTCTTTCAGCAGTTCTTTTTTTTTTTATTTATTTGTTTGTTGAAGAGTAGGAAAAGAGATGTCGTTGCCAGAACCTTTCTTGTGTAATAGTATCAGAGTTGAGATGCAATATTGTGTGTGTGACTCCACATACCGCAAGGTATTTTAAAATACTATTTTTAAGGAAAATTCTTGATTAAAGTCATTTAACAACTATGGTTTATTAATAACCAGCATTGAAGATCTTCAATAAATATTTCTGTAGGCAGTGCATGAGTAATGCAGAAAGTGGATATGAAACCTCCAGGGCTGCAGATTTCCCTGGTTAACAGTGCTAGTTTAAATGGGAATAATTGGTGGGAATCTACAATATCAGAGGTTGAGCACTGTCCCCCACTTAACTAGAGTTTCTGGAGATATTTTCAGCTAGTGCATTCTTTGAGTAACGGTTAGTGAAGCAAAATCAAGCTCTGTAAGAGTAGTTTTAATATACCAAAGCAGAACATTGCATAATTCAGTGACAAAATAGCTGTGAGCAAACTTCAAGTGTCTCTTTCCAGACTCGCATATCATACCCCAAACTCTCAAGTTGCAATTTTACACTAGTTTTAAGTTAAGAAAAGTGAAGCTGCCAGCAGAAAGGGTGTTCCTGCCTTGTTGCAACTCGTGCCTGCAGCCCAGATGAGCCGTGGACCAACATCGTGGTCCGAGCCAGGCTCGGACAGGGAGCTCAGAGAGGCAAGTAACCTGCCAGAGCTGAGATGAAAGGCAGATGGAGTTCCCCTTTCGGAGAGAACTTATCTACAATGCTATAACCCTGTTACGAGTTCGTTCTGCAAAAATTCAAACGTCCCCAAATCAGCACAGCAACGGTCCTGCTTCTTCTCCACCAGTCGTACAAAATCCTGCTGCCTCCTTTGCCCTCCTGTGGGTCGAGGTGCATGATAAGACTTTGCATGGAGCTCATCCAGTAAAAAAGAATCATTTCTAGGTAGGGTTGGTTTTAAGCTGAATCAGCCACAGAGGGTGGCTTTTTGCTTTTCACATGTACCTTCTTTGTGTTCTGGTGACAGAAGGGGACAACGACAGGATGATGCAGGCAGGGCATTGCTATAGCAACTCCAATTTAAAGCAATTGAAGCTCTAACTGCACCCTCAGTGGGGATGGGTGCGTATACCCAACCAGCCGTTCTCCCTCCCTCCGCGTTTGTAGGAGTTTGATTTTCTGAGCTGTCTTTCTCCGTGAGAAGCATGTTAGAAAGTTATGGGTGGGAGGAGGAGCTGAGAAGAAGTAGAAAAAGCAGCAGTGATAAGGCACTTGCATTTTCAAAAGATATCAGGTGAAACACGGTGTATTTGTCTGGAGGAGCTGGGCTGAAGCTTTATGCTAGGATTGTGTATTAGAGTTGGGGAACTTGTCGCAGAGAGCAGATGGGGAAATGCGGTAGCAGAGTGCTACGGATTTTGTTGCAGAGTTGCTTGCAGCTACTGTTTGTTGATGGAGCAGGACGTTTAAATAGCTCACAGCTTAAAGTTTGTGCATCTCGAAAACGCTGCTTTTGCTGATTAGAGGAAGTGGGGGAAGGGGCGGCTTCTGTCAACACCTTGCTGTGGCAGAAAAGTCCGCTTAGCTGGGACAAACTGCTTTGCCGAGTGCTGACTTGTGCCTGGCGCAGCTTCCACTGAGATGCCTGGGGAGGTTTCCATTCTGTTCCTCCTGCTTAGAGAACTGAAAGGCTTTGTGGTAACTCAGGACTGTTTCAAGGTTTATCTTAACAAGGAAGGGTATAAACTAGCGCTGACACATTTCCCTTAAAATGCTTAGCTGTAGATTTTGTGGCTGAACTTCTTCAGAAGCAGCATCTGAGCCACTTATTCTCTAGTGGTGGGGGCAGGCAGCTGGCAGTAGCAACGGTGCCAGCAGTCCTCAGTACACTATTTCTGCTCATGAGTCAGATCTCCACGACTTCTAGTCATTTTGTGCTTTGATGTAAAATACAGAGCCATTCATTTGTCACATTATTCATCTTGCTCTTGGAGACAGCTTATTTTTTTTTCTTTCAAAGGTTATTCACCCTGGCACCTCCATGTCAGTGTAGCTTGTCCAAAACAAATCTGTTTTCTCAATCTCGCGTTGTGGCTCAGTAGGTTGTAATAAGCCTGGAGTGTTCTTCCTGAGGTGCAGGAATGCGCTCACTGGTTAAGCAAACCAGGCAGATCTAGATCTAGTTAGCCATGGAGCAGGGAAATCTGCTTCTCTGACGGTCGGTTACAAAAAAACAGAGGCGGGAGGCCAGCTTTCATGTTTCGGGCTTTGTCTGGATAAACTGCACAGCAGTGTCTTCAGAACTGAAATGTGTCAGCAGCTTGCCTTGCTCGTCTTAAATAACTTTAATTGTTCTCCCAAAGACAACTTTAGCAGATAAGTCATGCTCCTCCAGCTGTGAAATGCCCAACAAGAAATTGACTGAAATTTGGTCCTGTGCACGAGTTTACTGATGCAACAAAGTATATGACTCAGCTAGAGCAGAGCTGGACCACTGTGGAAAAGGTCTATTTGATAATCAGATTAATTTTAATTGAACGCTGTTTCTCCTTAGGTATAAGAGAGCTTTTCTTCTCGATACAGGTCAGGGTGACAAGAACTCATTTAATTTTTTGAGACTAATAAAAACACCGGTAGCACAACATTGGTGGTTTCTTTTTACTTTACTCTCCTAGCATAGCAAGGAAGTGCAATGAATTCATTTGCTATCAGCTCATCTGCTAGATAAAAATGAGTTTTCACTGGATCATAGAATTAATGATGAATTTGTGTTGTTTGTCAAGAAAAGAGAATTTTTTTCTGCTTTAATTGGTGTTTTCTATCCTTATTTTTAAGGGAAAGTGATAACGGTAAAACCAAAAATCTTAGTTCGCTTTTTGACACAGATTTCAGTGCATTGAAGTTGGGATTGCAGTTCCCTTCACACAGGGAAGGAAATGTGTAGGTTATATTAGGGTCTTCCCTACATAAATTAGGCTGTTTGTCCTAGCAAGGATGGACTCTAGCAAAATATTGAAAACCTTAGTCACTGACTCCTTCCCTTATTCTCTCTTCGCTTAACAAAATATCCCCTCTCCTCATGGGTTTGGAAGGGAACCACAGCGGGTGCAGTGAATCTGGGCTATCAAGACCCTCCAGGTGGCTTTAAAATTTGAGGCTAATTCTGCCTCTGTCTGGCTCTGCAGATCCTTCTGGCAAAGTCTTATGCATGCAGGAGCAGATCTGCCAAGGCTCCAGCAGATGCACGGTGTCCAGCATTCCCTACCCAAGGGCCTCCGAGCCGTTGACCCAGTTCTCCGGGATATTAAATAGCTGGGGGGAGGAGAGAGAGGTCAGCCCCACAGCAGGAGGACAGCCCTCTGGATGAGCCCGTGGCATGGCCCTGTGCCGTAGCAGAGCTGGATCGGCATCCTGGGCTCCCACCACCTCCCTCCACTGATTCTCAGTTCCCAACACAGCCTGGCAAGTGGTACTGGTACCCATCTGGAAGCACATGAAGTGTGGGGATGGGCAAGGCTCAGAGGAAAGGTGCTAAAACCACTCCTAAATCCTAGAAATCCTATGCCTCGTTAAAAGTGCACTTATGCACGCTTCACTTTATAACTCATCCCTGTCAACACAGCTAAGATCATCAGTCCAGTGCCTCCACATAAATACTCGCTGTCTCCCTGGAAGGTCATGGGGCCTTGGCCACAGCTGCTCTCCTGCCTTCCTGTTTTGACTGAGGGAGGATAGGGCTTGGAGGGAAGGTGGTAGCAACCGCACTGTACACAGGCACTGCTTCTGAAACATAAGATTGGGCAAAGCACTCGAGAAAAGCACTGGGTGAGGGTTTTTGGCAAGTTGTGACTTTGCTAAAAATGAGGTTCTGAGGTAGCCAAATCCATTCATAAATTGGAAGCAGTTTTGTGGAATATTTTCAGGCAAAACAAATGGCAAAGCATTTCATTTTGGGCACTGGCAGTACAAGCTGAGGAGTCAAAGGATTATTAAAGCAGTTGGAGGTAGCAATTGCCTTTGCTTGAATAGCCTGCTGGTGAGGGAATCCACACGGATGATGGGAAAACTAGATTCAGTCCTCCTCTCTGCCTCCAGGTATTAAATTTATATCACACAGCCCAGAGAAATAATGTGATTGTGGGGGGAATGTGATAGTTAGAAAGAGGCAAGAAGAAACATGTACAGGCTGGGGCAGGATGAGCATCCTCCCCATGGGAAAGCATGCTGCCCACCAGCTTCACGGTTGTGGATGCTGAAGAACTCAGTATGGCATCCAGCCAGGAGGGAGAGAGACCCATTTCCCTAAATCCTTAACTACCACAAAGTAACCCTTGTGAGTGCCCAGACAGTCTGGGTTTTGTTTAAGAAGAAATTGCTTGTTTGAAACAGGCAGAGAAAAAGTTCATCCAGGGCTCTCGTATCCAATCTGAGTAACCGAGTAAAAAAATCTGCTTTGGATAAGTAAAAACAGTGTTTTGGCACCCTGAATAAGTTTTTACACCCAAGCTAAAAGCTGAAAAGAGCAGCTTTTCGTTGTATGTGCCCTAGTGCTCTTGTAGGACTTTTTATGCCAAATAGTTCCTCACACAAGGATGTGCTCACACGACTTCAGTTGTTCCCAACAATGCAGACTGTCTGTCTTTGGAGCTGTTGTAGGCTACCTTTAAGTCAAAAGAGATAGTAAGTTACTGTCCCCGTGATGTGATCTGGATCTCTGAGCTACAGTAAGGAGGAGATTACACTCAATTTAATTCTCTGTTTTCCTCCTGGCCATCACTGGCTTCTGAAACATGGTCGGTTGGAGACAGCAACGACTTTGGGTAACTTTTAGAGAAAGTCACCCAGTCTGACCCAAAGCTATGAAATGGGTCGTATATTGGAAGTCCCAGCCAGGAGTGACACCTGAGATGACTGGAGACAAGGCTGAAGCTTAAAAGCTTCTACTTCTTGAGCTCTTTCCTACAAATTTCTCCTTCTCTGATCAGACAACTGTCTTCCTCCTGAGTTAAACCTCCCACTTGGCTTCTAGATTTTTTTCTTGAAAGAGATAAGAGAGGCAGTGGCAAGAGCAGGAACTGCCGTAACATGCAAGTGTCCTTAGTTTACTTCCCACAACGCACTATTAAAATAAATATATGAAGAAAATACCGCAGTCCTTCTAACATGCACAATTCAAAGGAATACATGTTTGAACTCAGCAAATACTGAGACTGAAGTTAGCTCTGTAATGAAGTGATCTTTATGAACCTACGTGAAGTCGCCACAGATGCAAGCCACGGAGATATTTTTCCTTTTTCTACCTTAAAAAGGTTATTGGGAATTTGATTTGAACAGAGCTGGGGGGAGTTAACTGGGATATTTGGCTATGGAGCCTCGTGTTTCTGCTCTGAAATTAAGAAGTGAGTATAGTTCCCGAAGTGAAATTGTTTTTGTGAAGTTGTTGGGCCACATCTCCTGACCAGCATTTCCAAAGAACATTGTGCGCCTTTACAGTCCCTTTTGGTAACGACCACTGGCATTCTCTAGCCATTGGCTTTTTAAACAGCAGTATTACCTCATGCAGTACTAATTCTTCCTGTCTTCAGGGAGTACTCGGGAGCAGTGGAGCCATGGCTGGTTGATACATAGCAACACGCAGCCCTTCAGAGCTGGGATTTCTGAGATGTTTCAGAGAGCAGCCTTACGTTCCCTTGCTCTAAGAGGATATTCCAAAATCATACTTCCAAACTGAAATCTCTACACTAGAGGCAAGGGCAGAAGGGAAGGAGATGGGTTACTGCAGCCCAGGAAGAGAATTGTGCCTCATCTGCTCTGCATCCTGGAGGGCTCCTTGCCTGCCTGTTATTAAACTCTTAGCCTAGCTTTCACACTGAATGATATTTATCCCAAAACTATGTATCTGTAGCCAGACCACTCAGCAACAAAGTCATCACTCAGTTAGTTTCATACTTAGAGGATTGAACTATACTCGGACAATTTGGCTTGCATAGTCTGCAGATGAGATGCCTTTCCTTCAGTGGCTGGCATCCTGGTGTTGAGAGATGCTCTCATTGCTTAATATCTCAGATTTTACTCCTTATTCCCTGACTAAGTAACAGTTACTGGCAAGACCCAGTTGCCAAGAGTGGATAAAGGCAGGATTTCTTGGTATTTGGTCCCCAGATGCCTCAAAGAGGCGCAGTAGCGGGCGTCAGCTTTTAGCAGACAGCAGAACAATGAGGCTCTTGGGAAGGAGTGTGTCTGCTTGCTGGAAACACAATCAAAAGCACTGTGACTAAGAAGATACAGGAGAAGGAGTCTGCGTGAGGATTCAAGAAACTGCAGCAGCTCTGAGCTGGATTATTGTCTTAATCCACCCCTGCTGTTTGCTACAGGGATGGCAAATATGCCAGAGGGTGAGGGAGGAACACTTAAGGTACTGCTTTCACAGATCAGTCTTCTCACAGCAAAGAGGTGAGGGTACAGAGTAGAAGAAAGCACAAAATCAAAAGAGTCTTAGACAAATTCTGCTTTCATCAATGACTTTTGCTAAAAATTTAACGTTGCATGATGCATTTTTATAGTTCCCTTTCGTATATGCTTTTATGATATATTTACCACCTATCAGAAGCAGAATTCATTTATGCCTTTTCTCCTCTGCCATACAGCTGTTTGGTTTGCCACTGAAATCGTCTTTATACATTTCTCTACCTTCAATTCTTTGTCTTGGTGTTCAGCTATGACCTCTCCTCCCCTGCCTGCAATCACCTCTTGACGCCTCAGTTCCTGCTAGCTCCCTGTAATCTCATGTTATACAATGGAACACTTTTGGCTTGCGTAAATGCAAGATCACATCTTCATCTCATCAAGAAAGGAAAATTAAGTCATCTAGTTAGAAAAAAAAAAGTAATCAGAAAAGGTAGCTATTTTTTTCTGGAATGTATCAGGCCTAAAAACTCCTAGCTTTGGTGTAAGAACTGTACTTCAACAATTAAAGTAAAATTTAAAAGCTGAATTTGACAAAATGACTTATCACTCTCTGTCAAGATGAAGGAAAGATTTTTTGCATGCAACTTTCTTCAGGACACAAGCTTTGTTCTTAGGACTTTGATTGGCACAAACCCTATGGGTCTAAGACACTGTTGAATTTGCAGAAATGCTTGTTTAGCTCCGTGTATCTCCTCCACTGAAGTCTCCGTAGTTCTTCATTTCTATGAATACTGAAGCTTAATAGAAAACAAATTGATAGTATGACTAATTTCTACTTCGTGCCAACAGCTTCTGTGGTGTTTCCAGCTATGAACACAATTACTGTCTAATCATGTGTGGCAGATTAAAAGCTGCATTTACTGAAATAGTCAACATGTAAAATTCCTGATGAGGATGGGCCCAGCCTTGAAGAGGAGGGTAAATGAAAGACTAACTTTCTAACTACAAAGTTCATTGACCTATGAAGAGAGTTCTGAACCAAATGGCTACAAAATTGCTAGGCCTGGATAATGGTGGAGTTTTTAGTTTGCTCTGAGGAGCAGATTATGCTTGGAACGACTCCCCGGCAAACCTGAGCATGCCCTAACCTATAAGGCTTCAAAAAAACTCTTTGTAAAATTACAGTATCTCTAACCATCACTGATATCTCAGCTGCTATATGTGAAAATACTTTCAAACTACCCCAGGACCAAAAGATGGATCCCCCTGCAAAGTGGAGGACTTCTACTAATGAAACTGTTGACAACTAGATAATCGCCTGGCCCCAGTGCAGCGATGCCTGCCTAATCCAAGCAGAGTGGCTCGCTCTTACAGCCAACCTGGCACCGCGTCACTTGGCTCCTGAACGTGGTAATGACACACATGGACTTGGACACCACAGGAGCGCTCTAGAGGAAAATGTTCCCAGAGCAAGGTGACATTTAGGAGATGACAACTTAGTTTGGGAGTCAATGTGGCTTTCAGATGGTGGATATCAGATGCCACCATCACCCACCGAGCTACATGTCTGGCTGTGGCATAGGGTAGAATTGCATTCAAGCAGCCTAGATCCAAACCCAATAGAAGGTTAATCCAGATGAGCTTTTAGGGCAGTAGCACTGACCAAAACCCAGGGCAGAAATCCTTGTTCAAAAAGTAGCCAAACAGAAAGCAAACCTTTTCCATTTCATAGCTCTGTAGTGCAGTGACAAGAACTAGCTATTTCAATATATCCCTCTTCCAAAAACTACAAAAGTAGCTGTTACTAATGTAATAATATCAAGATTATATATTGACATCAAAAAATGTTATTTTTTTTCTCTTTTCCTCTGGCTTTTTAAACATGCTGGATTTTTAATACTGCTTGAAAGCCACAGAGAAAGCTCTCTTGTGTAAAAATAGTTATGAAGATTATTTTACAGACAGGGAATCATTGGCTTTATTGAAAAGGAGAATAATTGAAACCCTACAAGTGAATAACCTGAATGATAGGCACTTTTTTTGGCATTTAGAGCCCAATTTTCAGACAAAATTCCATTTTCTAAAGTGTCCCTGACTGACTCCATACATTAAATACGGCTGTGCACTCCCATGTGTCCCTGATTCCCCGCAGGTCTCTGAAGAACAGTGTAAGCATGTTCTTACAGCTCATGCAGGAAGCTAACATCTGGGTTGTGTCTTCAGTTGACCTAGGAGGCCGTGTTTGTTAAAACTTGAAAACACTGTGCAGAAAATGCCTCTCTGGGTTTCATCAAAGCCAGCTTTCATTGGTTCAGCTAACTAGGTGGTGGAATTCCCCAAGTTTTACATCTGCCTTTGCAAACAGTTCTTCTAACTGGCGCCAGAAACCTCTTCCATTTAACTCTAGGGAATGAAGCAGAAGAACTACTGGCAACCTTTTCTTTCTCCTCTGTTACCGCACAAGCTGGTGCTTTGTCTTCCCCTTGTAGGTCATGCATCCCTGAGTCACGTTTCTTGTCTGAAGGGTGTTTTGATAGCACCCATCCTTCCAGTTAGATCCATGTTTTCTAGGGCTGGCTGGCTGGCCATTGTGTCTTCCAGTTCTTCAGGAAACTGTCCCAATCCACCCTGCTGGCACTGGGAGCATGGGACCTGGGTTTGCACATCATTTGCTTGGTTTGCTTTAATCCTCTAGCTGCCAAGAGAGAGGCATGGCAGCTCTCTAGCTTAGGCTTGCATTAAGTGAATTTGCATCAAGTATAAAGCTGTGACGATCCTAAAACTGAGGATTCTGCAATCAAGTGGTAAAAATAACTCCAGCAGACTCTGCCAGCTACAATAATAAGGCTTTCCTGAAGACAACTTTGGCTAAATCCTAGAATAACAATGTCACAGGAATTTGCAAAATGCTAAATTTGCAGTTATGCAATCCAGCTTCTGTTGTACAGACAATCAAACCTCAGGCTTCAGGCCACTGACAGGACATCAGGCTGAGGAAAAAGGTATCCCTTGCCCATGCTCATTCACAGTGTGACATGAGGCAGCAAGCATCATCATCCCCCTATCTTCTGTAGGCGTGTTTGCTGCTCTCTGCTTTCTAAGGCAATGCACTGCGTGACATAAAGCAAACCTCTGAGCTGGCAAGGCAGCTCATGGCTCTCAGCTGTGCTCTCTGCTCAGCTCTACCTGCTCTTGGTCTTTGCTGGGTTTTGCTTCCTGGATGGTGGCTGCCAGTGCTTCCGGGGAGTGAAAGACAGATTTTCTTGTGCATGAAAGAGGAGTATGTGCTGGCAGTTGCATTTTCCAAGAAAGAGGTGTACAGTACGACTTCTCCATTACAAGATTAAACAATTCTAAGAATGTACCCTTGTGTGGCTCATATCCTCTGGCTTTGTAACCTCAGCCTGTGCTTTCCTGTAATGCCTTCAGTACACATGTATTCTATGCTCTGTTCCCAACATCTTAAGGCAGCCCTCTTTGCCAGTTTGCCCAGAAAACAGGCAAATGGAAATAAGGAAATGGGCTTCTAGAAACTTGCATAAGAATCTGTGTGTGAGTGCCGAGCTCTGGCAAAGGAGGCTCTGAGCCCAGGAATGCACCTACTTTCCCCTTCCTGTATTTAGCTGACTAAGATTCCTAAACAGCGGCTGCACATCTTAAATTATAAGTTAGGACTGGAGCACTTAGCCCACAGTTTCGATCTCTTGCGTAATTGAGCTGCAGCTACATTCAGCTTTTTTCAGGAGATGGCCCTGTTTCTTCCAACATCTTAAGCTCTTCCTCCCAGGATCATTATTCCCAAATGAAGAGCTGGATGCTATCACAAAAGCAAGGTGATGTGCTCTGGACTAAAGCAAATGGCTCCTTCCTCAGCTCTCACACACGGCCAAGACTGATGAAATTCTGTAAAGCTGTGTAAGTGAAATGAGGCAGAGCAGAATCTGAGTACCTAAGTGAGACTGTTTTCCTTTACTGTACACAGTAATAAAAAATAAATTACAATAGCAATGTTAATACATTTATAAAAGCACTTCCTATAGTAGTTGTTCATGCGTTTTTTGCAAGGTTATGATCATCCACTGATATGTCCCATTAGCTTTGTCTTTGGAGGTGACCAGAATCCCTCTTTATCAACTGAAAAGCTGATGGAAATTGCTGACCAGAAAAGGATGCTGTTGCCCAGGGAAATAGTGAAGGCCCCATCCCTGGAAACATTCAAGGTGAGGTTGGCTGGGGCTCTGAGCCATTATCTAGTTAAAAAAGTCCCTGCTCCTGCAGGAGGATTGGACTAGGTGAACTGTAAAGGTCCCTTCTAAACCAAAACAATCTATGATTCTATGAAAAGGCAAAGGGATTGTCAGGCAGCTGAAAGGCAACACTACGTAGCAGTAATGTGTAAGACAACCAATAATATTGCTACACAATTAGTGTTCTACTTGAGAGGCAACAGTAAAATTTATGGGTATGCCTACACAAAAAATATTCTTCTGTGGCTTGGTCACATGCAATCACGAGCAAAACTGAAGCCGTACATTTTCTGTGGTAGGCAGAATAGTTTCAGACAAAATGGATTGTGATGGAAGGTGTCTGGAATAAACATTAAAAAATGAAAAAGCTTGTGGTCTCAGAGGAAAAAGAGAGCAGACTCTTTCAGATAGGCAGAACTGATGATGCACATTGCTTTTTCAGGCTCATAAAATGTGGTAACTGGCCAGTTGGCCACTTCTACAGAGAAGGAGCTACATTGCTTCTTCATTTCTTTCAGTGAAGGTGCAAACCTGAGTCTGCTCTTCCTGCCCTTCTGCTGGATTTATATGCCATGGAACCTGAAGGAAATGGGTAATGGTTATCTGTCATTCTTGGTGGTAAATCAGCAGGTTTACAAGCTATTGATTGATAGAGTGAATAATTGTGTGTGTTGTTTCCTTAAACCTTATGATCTTAAAAATAGCCTAGACACTATTGAAGGAGTTATTAGTGATGAAGCGAGTGGCTCTAGTCAACCAAACAGTTTTTCTTTCATCATAAAACATGAAATAAGTCTAATACTTTTTTTGGCACAAATTATTGACTGACTGTAAGGGCACTGAAGATAAAAATCTAACTTACAGTGTACAAGTGGTTATAAAATTCCAGTTCAAAAACAAAAGCCCTTGATTAAAGTAGCGTAGTTGCAGGGCACACCAACTAGAAGCCGAAACATTAATTATAGCTAAGGATCAAGTATACCTCTTATCTACACTTAAATAAAAAGTAATAAAGAAGCAAAAATTTGTATTAAGGCAAAAAAGTCCTGAGTTACTACTTGACAAAGCACAAAGGTTTACAGCACTGAGACATTTCAGTGCCTCATCTGGCATTTGTTCTTCTCTGAACGCGAGTCCTACCTATGTGGGAATGGTGCAAGAATAAAGACCTACCTGAAATAAGTAGGTGGCATAGGCAACCACATTTTAGATAATGTATGCTAGAGAGTATAACCTGCAGTAAGGAGGATGAGATCTGGCTTTCCTGGTAGATTGCAGGTGACTGTTCTGTGTCCAAGCAGGCTGGGAGGCACTGCTCTATCTACTGCTGTGATTGAAGTGCCAAACCTTATACAACACCATGAGAGATAAAAGCAGTCATATCACAAATTTTTATCTGCACTTAAGTAGAAGTCAGTTTTCAGTTGGTAATCTCTGATCTGGTCACTACTAGTTAAATACTTAATTTCCATTGAGCACAAAAAAGATTAAAATGCCTCAGGCTGAGCAGTGGGATAGATGGGAAAGATCCAAATTTGTGTCTTCTCTAATGAAAAGATGGATGAGCAGTGGTGATCTGAATCATCCAGCTTTAATATGGTCCATCGGGAAACAATGGAACAAGATACTACACTTAAGGCAACACTTCTATAAAGTGGCAAAACCACAACATGACTAGCCTGTGCAACTCATCGGCACAGTTTACCACAGCCCTTTAGTGCAGGATTTGGAAGGATTACATATATGAAATGCTAGAAATTATAGTTTCTCCATTAGAATGAAAATAAAACATAATACATAAAGTTCCCAGACTTGCACGTGTCCCTGGTCTTCCACTGGCATGGTTCAACAGATGCAGGATTTTTCAAAAAATCTGTTCCCTTGGTTGTCTTGCATTTTTATATGAAGCACCTTAGACCAGAATCTGTCAGAACTAATATACCACATCAAATGAAATGAACTAGTGCAATGAAAACATTTATATTTAATGTAAACCTATCTCCAGCCATTGGTAATCAAGGCCTGATCCAAAAAAAAAAGCCTCCTCACGTCCCTAAAGAATCAGATTAATCCTTGAGATGGAGAAGTCTTTCACAAGATTATTTGTACAGATGTGTGTATGTTCCATACATATGATTAAGAAATACATAGAAGTTCAGCTCTAACACAATTTAATTGATTCAGCCAAAGGCAACTGCAGTTACTGCAAGCATTCTCATTTTCCTCTGTTCCACCTAAAAGTGCAATTATGCTATTGCCCTATACGTGACACTCTACCTTTCTTCACCATCTTCCTTCTGTTTTTGTTACTTAGCAAAATGGCCCTGATGTTGGAGAAAAGATGCAACTAAATAATCAACATTTCCTTGCTTTGTGGGGTTTAGTTTACAGCTTCAGGAAATGACCAGGAGCTGTGTTCATGCAGTCTCTCAAAAGTGCAAAGAGAAGGAGAGAAAATCCTTGGATCAGACCCGCACTCCATATTCAGGTTCTTCAACCAAAGGGAAAAAAGTTAGAAAAAAAACCCAAACCCTTTTTTAAAAAAATATGTATTAAGATAATGAGTCACTGAATCCTACATGTTCTGCTTTGATTCGCTTGAATGGTAGAAGTCAAATAGGCTGAAGTGATCTGAAAGTTACACTGTTTGAAAAATCAGGTTTCTTAGGGAAAACAGTTTATAAAATATATTTCTCTTTTGGATAACTGGTCGTCACTTGGACTTGAGCTCACAAGATCTTTAAGCTGAGCCCCGTTGCCCTGTGCTAGTCAGCCTGACCTTTGCAACTGTGGCTACAGCCTTGTGCAGATCATTGCTGAGGTGGAGGTTTGAGGTGCTTGTAGAACTCATGTCAGTTTTTTGCTTTCCACCTTCCTCAAATCCTTCCTTGCAAGTTCAGGCAGGGACAAAGCCGTGAACATGTTGGAGGTTGTCCCTGCTTCATGCCTTGCTCTTCTGTAACACTGCCTGACATGCCCCGAGTGAAAACTAGCCATTGACTGCTCATGGAAGGCTTTTAGCTGCCATGGTCTTCATTACATCCTACTAACAAGTAGGAAAAGGCCCTGGCAGGGGCTGAGAGTGTCTTTGTGAGGCTCCTATGGTGAAAGCAGCAAAGCATTCAAACAAGTGTTTCATTGTCTTTCTCAATTAAGCAGACAATATTGCGTCGTTGCTGTTGTAAATACTTTAGTGTGCCAAATTGTGCCGTTTTGCCTCTTGGCCCTCTCTGTAACAAACAAGGGCAAGCATGAGAGGCTTTGTGTTGTAAACAACCATTAGGAACTGCATCCTGGAGCAGAAAGTCCCTCTTGAGTCTGAACAGAAGTCAGTTCAGTCGTGTCTAACAGTGGCCAGCCTGGGCAGGATGTTGAAGAGCAGAGTGAGCAGGCAGGGATACGGTCCCCTTACCCCAGAATAATCTGCCACCAACCTACAGCTCTGGGAATGAAAGACAGAGAGGTTGACCTCACTGAGGCTTCAGCAGTTCTTCACAGATCTTTCTTCCATGAACATGGAAAGGCAGACCAATGTTCTTAGTCACTGCAGCATCCTGTAGCAGCTATGAGTTTCACACCCTTTGGTTCATCAGGTGGTGGAAGAGCAGCTGCTTATTTTATGACAAACTCTGGGACAGCCAAGTCAGTGGCCGCTATCAAAGTGCAGCTTGGAGGGAGAGCAGAGAGACTGATTGCTGTGGTGAAAAACGATCCTTCCCAACAGCACCTATTGCCAGTCCTGCTTCTTGTCTTTTCTTGGCATCAGCAAAAACAACACATCTGAAATTTTGTCTTCAAATCCTGTCTCATTTCCAGATGTCTCTGGCATCTGTTTTCTTCACAGAAGAAGCAGCAAGGTCTTGGCCCTTCACGTAGCAAAATTCACCTCCTGGCATTTACTGCTGGCAGATATCAACCCAGCAGAGCAGGTTGACTCTCCCTATTTCAGTTTTCCTTTAAGTGAATCAGATGCCCCTTTTGCAGTAGAGAGATACTCGTTAAAAAGTGTGGGAGCATAGTGTTGCCACTTATTTCTGAGAGCCTTTGATCACCACCACTTAGAGCTGCTCTCTCATACAAAGTGTGGCAACGATAAGTTGTTTTCAGTACAATTTCAGTAATCAGTCAAATTATTTCAGTGACCAATTTTATGCTTTTTCAATTTGTTTGGCCTATGTCTATTTTACTTGCCACGTTGGCTAATGGAAAATACGACTGTTTTGAAAAAAAAAAAGCTTACTATTCATTTCAGGAAAGACGAATAAACATAAGTGCAGCACACAGTATAAAAATGCCACTCGGACTTATTAAGAGGTTTCTTGGGCTCATCTTAAACTGAAGTACTAAGATGTAGATAAATATACACTAAATCATCTACTGGTTCGTAGCCACATGGTAAAGCAGCTGTCCGGAAAAGGGAGTACCAGTAGACAGTCCTGAGCTACATCACCCTTTGCATTGTGATCCCATCAATGGTAAGTTGATTTGAGGAGAAAGAAGTCAAATCCAAATTCCTGCTCTGCTGAAAACTCTACCGGGGGGCCAGTAGATACTCAAACAGCCTCTGTTCAGGCTGGTAGCTGACCAGCTCTGCTCAACCAAGAAGTCCTCTTCTATTTGAGTAAGGGGTTTTATCAAACAGCTTTTGTAGGAAAGCCCTTGCTATCTAGATAAGAAATTCTGGAATAATTTTCATATCAAAACCATTCAATTCTACTCTCTCTCTCCCAGACACACAGAGATTTTTTTGCTTTGCTCCATTTTCCAGTCTAACTACAACAGTTTTGAAGAAAAATACACAGCATATTTTTATTCAGAAGTTGAAACAGGTGCCTGGGGAAGTAAGGCATGGCTAGACTAGATGAACCGCAATATAAACCTTGTGCCTACCTCAGGGACTTTATAGCATCGCAAGAGACGTGAGCACGGGGCTGAAACTATATTTATTCTTTTTCTTCTCCCATTAGACTCCCAAAGGTACCTGTTTGGAGTCGGTGAAGATTGCCATTGATACCGGTTACCGCCATATTGATGGTGCCTTTGTCTACTACAATGAGCATGAAGTGGGACAAGCCATCCGGGAGAAGATAGCTGAAGGAAGAATCAAGCGAGAAGACATTTTCTATTGTGGCAAGGTGAGAAATTGTGCTCAGATTATTTGCACTAAATCCAAGACTTCTGCAAATGGGCTTTCTTAAGGTTGCCAGTGGTCAACATCTGGTATGCTTCCAGACCCAACATCCTTTATTTTTCTTCCCTAGCATTACCTCAGAGCTTTATGAGCACCAGATTTGCTGTAAAGCACAGGAATCTCAGTTGTTCTCAGTTTAAAGCTCAGTTAATAGTTGGAACCATGCAACATCGATTTTGCCTAGCATTGTAAATACCTGCAAGTTTAGACCATTGCGACACTCAGCAGCGCTGCTTAAGCTGTTCCTGTCCCACATGTTGTGCTGGCACGCACATTTATACAGTCACATATTGAGCCCTATCTGGACAATGATCCTGCAAATGAGTTATTTTCTGTTAGAGCAATTCCCCATACAGTTTTGCCTTGAGATTGCACGATGAAAGGGGTGGGAGCAAGCACATGCATGCAAGTGTCTGTGTACGGTTGAACAGCAAGTGCTTACATTGCTACTACTGCCAGAAATATTACTCATCAAGCTACACCCTTAGTTACTGTATCACCTGTCATTAAAAAGTTCTAGGATGGTGAATCAACCTACTTGGAGAGAAAATGTCATCACACTTCTGCTCTAAAGCAATGAGGCTGGAGTAGTGTATGAGCCTAATTAATGCTTTACTCCTAACAGTTGATTCTCTCCTAGAAGAATGAGATCCCTTGTCTGGTGAAGTATCTGACAAAAAAATATTACAACTGCAGTGACTGGATCCCGGGTGTAAAAGAGAGAGATCCTTGCACATTGCAGAATAAAAAACAGATGGCCCCAGAAAATTCATGGTGCCTACTCAGATTCTAATGGAGATTATGGCCTCAAGTTCCCTTTCCTGCAGTGCTTCTTTGAACATATCAGCCTAATATTTTCCCTTTCTCCTTTCCCAAATAAGAAGTAATCCACAAAAGTTACTCAACAGCCTTGGAAATAAATACCACAGTTCCTAGAGTGAAAGATCCCAAGGGATAAAAGGCCTCTTTTACTGTGAGCAATTTACTTAAGCTCTATGATATGGGAAACTAAGCTTCAGATTGGGTAGTTTGCAGACCAAGTGGATTTTCAGCAGCTATAGACCAATTTCCAAGTATAGCAATTTCCAGTCTATAAAGCATGCAACCCTTTTCCCAGTTCTACTAGTAACAACCTTGCCACCCTGAGAAAAGCTTCACATCCTTAAATTTTCCACCTTTATCAGGATAGTATCTCAGTCTCTCATAAGGCAAATGTGGTAATTTTAATTATTTGAAATATTTTATTTCAACTGTTTTATATTTTCATTACTGCAAATTACCAGTAATATCTCAATTCAAACACAGAAAGTTGTGCCAGAAAGTTAGAACTACATGTTCTAAAAATTTTGAGCCTTTAACTTTTCCAGCTGCTTCCTCTACAGTTTATCTTCCTATATAAACCTTTAAGTTCTGTGAAACTTTATCAGGGTTCCAAACTTACTTACTTCACTAAGTCTTTCGATATTCTGTTGTCTGATCTAATCACTAGATGATTTTCCTAGTTGATGATCACCAGCTAGATATTGAGCCACCTGTGAAACTGCATTTAATTTCTTGAATGTAAGTTCAGTTGTTCCCTAAACTGCAGATCCTGCAAGCCACAGGGCTGCAACTCACAGTACCATGATGGTCAATGCCTGTGGTTCCAGTCTGTCTTGTGACTATGAAATAGGACACACATGTATTTATCTTTCTATTATGTCCTGTTTGTGACTGACAAAACTTCAGGTCTTTGGGGTGACAGTTCATTAGAGCATCTCTGTTATCCTTGAAGAGTTCAAAGGCAGGAGTGGAAAATAACCTGCAATGAATTCAATCCATGGCAATGCAGGATTTTCACAGGTTTCACAGCAGCTCTGAACTTCCCAGAAGGAGTCCTTGTCTTATAAGCTTATGTATCTTCACCTCAATGTACGTTATGAACTTACGCATCTTTTGAACTACAGACAAATATCAAGCCACTGGTAGATACATCAGCCATTGATTGGTAAGTGACCAATACGAACTGTTGCATCTTCTCGGAAACCTGATAGTTACAGTAGACCATTCTTCAAAGAAGTCTTCACAAAAAATTGGTTTTGTTTTCAGCCTTCCTGACATCACAAGTACTGGAATTTCCCAAGACCCTTCAGACTCAAGCCCCTCATACAGATCTTTCATTAAACAAAGATGGTACAAATTGAAGGCTGGTCCACCAGAAGGGACTGATAAAACCAGCCCCACTGAGTGGCAGTGTTACAGGAATAGTGACTCGGTGCAATCGGGCTGCATCTGCCAGTAGAAATCATCAGCACTTGCACTTGGCTCTTGCTGCTGGCTGGCTGATGAGGCCAAGCAGCTCAGCATCCAGAAATTTTAGAGGTTTTATATCAACTGCCAACATCTCACTTGGCTTATATAGCAAGACCTTTTTGGTCTCCTCTTTCATCCCAGGATATTTCTTTCATTAAACTAGAAGTAACATTTCCAGGAAATGTGTTGTCCTGGAATGGCAAAGCCAGCTGGCAGCCTTGACTGTTCAAATGTCTAAATGGGTTCTGCTTAGGTAGATAATACAATAACTTGTACAAATCACGCAAACAGTTATGAAATTCTTAAGTTTCCATGGCATCTATGTATTAACATACTGCAAGTGTTTGCTTTTTTTCTAAAGGTTGTTTCTTTAGAACCGCTGCAGTTTTTTAAATGGAATTGTATTCACTGGCAAGAAATGAACTCAATAGCACTAGTCTAGAAAGGGTGTTTGGAAAAACTGCTTCTAAACTATCAACATGCCTCAGGTTACTAAGTTTCTTACACACACTAACAAAACAAACTAAACATGAAGGGTATACATCATTATTTCCTTACCTATAGTTAAATCCATAAGAACATCTCATTTTACATGTAAAATGAATGTCTAAGATTGACAAACGCTTTAAAAACATCCATACCAAAGGCTTGCAGGAAATCCAAAGGAACAGTTTAAAACTCTGAGAGCAAGACTTCGGTCTCTTTATTATAGTACACCTCAGTCTTTGTAACTACTATCTTAGTGATCAAAAAAACCTTCATGCCTTGCAACACACAGCTGGGGAAGACCCAGTATGAATTTCCAGGTGCCAACCCCTGCTTTTGTATGTCAACTTAAGGCAGGGTCAGGTATATTACTCCCAGTACAACTGAACTTCAAGATAACTTGTCCTTACCTCTGCTGTCAGAACCGAACAGATAGTTATTCCCTGGGAAAATTATAGTCTGGTTTAAAATAAGCCAAATACCTAAAGTACTTTAAAACTTACCCAGGCTATATCCTTTGACACCTCTAATCACTATCTTCTCCCAAAAATCAAAGTTCAAGTGTTTCATGTCTCAAGAACGGATTAATGCTATACCTTGGCATGCTGTAACTGTCAGCTCAGGTGGCAGAACTGGTTAGACCATGGCCACACCAACAAACAGCAGGCTTTTCCAGCCAATAAAGGTGTCAAAAACCTCCATATGACTCCACATGTCACTTTTGTGCATTGAAAAAAAGAAAATTACGTAGCCCAGCTTACTGTGTGCAAGCAAATGACACTCACAACCTTCTATTGTGTGTTAATTCTAATTTTTGTCTCTTCTAATTGCAGAAATCACTTTATAAAGAGCTCTTAGTTACTAATTACCATTCTATGGTTTTATTCTTGCAAGAGATTTGCATCAGCAGAGATCAGTTATAGATAGTACTGAAAGCTAATGAACTAAGCACACTCCATAGTAACCTTGGGGCATCGTGCAAGGAAGCAGTTGTGATTAAAGAGGCTGAAAAGGCTGTTCCTTAACCAGTCGCACCTGTGTTACAGTAACTAAACAGTGATATATGTTTCAGTGAGGACTTGGGAGTAAATCAAAACATCCCTAGGTCAGGCAGTCACTCAGGCTCCATGACCACAGGAGAAAACCAAAAGATTCTCTTTGTGCTGGGTGCTTGGCTGCTCCATAGCTAACTCACATGATCTGAGCTTCTGCGTTCAAACATAAAACTGGCCACAGATTTCTTGTGGGAACAAAGTATTCCAGTGAAAGCATATGCTTGGAAAGCTCAGAGAACAAAAGGAATCTGCCCAAGTTTATTGAGGAAGAGTTTGCAATATATTCAACTCAGAAGAACCTGGGTTGCAATAAACAAATATGTAATGGTTTACTTCATCAGCACTGGGACAGTCCCGGGCAGATTCCTGTCTTAACCTCTGCATCTGCCTCTGGCCAATGACAGGATAAGGTGCCTTACCTTTGTCTTGCAGTGATGTAGACCACAGTGTCTTTGCATGGTGCAAAATGGGCTCTGTCAGAAGGACAAGGGGGTGTGTAGAAGGGCAGGTTGTCAGCTACAGGATGCTGATTGTTCCTCCTGGCAGCCAAAAAAGAGCCTGTGCTTGCCTCCCCAGCTGTGGAATACCTGCCACCCCCCAGAGCTGGTGCGTCCCACACTGGAGAAAACTCTGAAGATCCTGCAGCTGGACTATGTTGACCTCTACATTATTGAGCTACCAATGGCTTTCAAGGTAAAATGAAAAATTTCCCCCAAAATGTGCATGATTGGTTTGAACCAAGGTCTCCATCTAGCATGTTCCTTGCAGCTTCCAGACCATGTTCAAAATAGCACTTTGGCTAGATGATTATTGATATGTTTTCTGTGCACTACCCACATAAAGAGAGGCTTATAGATGGTGTGAGAACAGTTACTGGTAACTGTTGCATTAAGTTTCTCCACTGAAAGGACAGGTCTCCTCACTGGGGTTGAAGACTTCCTGGTCTGAAGAATTACTGAAGGAGCATATGTGTCTTAATCCCCCCTGAGCCATGAGGAGGGAGTCACTGGAAGAAGGTGGCTATACAAAGCAGCAAAGGGCTAGGGAAGGGTAGAGGGAAAGGGGAAAAAGCCGCCAAATTGATTTCCTTACTCTATCCCAAAATCCAAAAGCCTCAGTAGTATTAAAGCCACTGGGCAAATCGTGGCTATGGTCTTAATCTCTTTAACTCCAGTGCTTCTCTCGGACAGCTTCAGCAGATCACAGTTGATCCCAAGCACGGGTTGTCCATCTCTCACTCTCAAAAGTTAAAGCCTGATATTCCTTCCTACTGCTGGCTCTGAGCAACTTGTAGCCAAAATCTTCGAATGCAAGGAGCTCAGATTTGAGTGTGCCTGCCTTGCAACAAGCTACTGCAAAAAGTCCCCAAACTTTCTGGTTTCACAGGCATTTGTACCTTGCTTTACAATTTTCCTCAGCAAGTACGTGATACAAAGGCAAATTAAATAATACTAAAATTAGAAGAATGAGTTTTGAAAAGATGGCTAATTGTTTCTGTGGGATGTTTAAGCTCTAAACTGGCCTCTTTTTGCATGGAATGTAGTTCTCCAATTATTAAAATTAAATTTTACTACAGACTCCAAACTGCCAGAAACATCAGATGGGAAGCTATTTGCCAGTGAAGCAATCACCTTAGACCTGCAGTTCTTTTTTTCCCAAGGAAGTCATGTCCCATTAAGACCCCTATAGGAGTAACTGGACTCAGATATTAAAACTTTATTTACACAGTCCCACGTATGGAATCCTTTAGGGTACATTTTGAAAAATTTCCCACCAGTTGCAATTTCCTGTTTCCCTTTGCTTGTGTTTGTATTCTCTAGTAGTTCATTCTCCCACATGGTGAAGGTCATTATCTCACAATATAAAGATATAGACAGCTGGCTTTAAGGTAATGTACTTCTGACTCCCTGAGGCCTGTATCAACAATCCAAGCTGTTAAAGGAGTAGCAGTCCTAGAGATTCCATTTGAGTCCCTATTGGGAGGAGAGAAAAAATGTCTTTTTTTGCCTGAAAAATATACTTTTTTTTCTGTGCCAAATACAAAAAGAATCCTTTTGCAATGGTGACAAACTTCCATTCTTTGCTCCCTCTCTCACAAATACACCCATGTGATGCTTGCCTTTGGTGAGGAGTGTGCAGGTGTAATGCTAACAAATTCCTACTCTATCTTAGTCTACTCTGTCTTGGTGCTTTCCTGCCTCCCGAAAAGCCTTCCAGTAAAAGGAGTCTCTGCTTGAAACCAGTGAGGTGCTTGAGACAAAACTTACAGTTCCAGTTTGAAACCAGTAAGAAACGTGTCTCTGCAGAGCCCAGTGGTGCAAGCTGTTATAGGGGCTTTTAGGCAGAGTGAGAGGAGTCTGGTTTTGGAGGGCACCACTCAGAACAGTAAAGTCCCACCACATCAGCAGTTTTGGGTAGATCAAGAATGGTTGACGTCTGGGGTGACACTATTCACTGATGTACCAACATTATCTCACACCTCCTGGTATTTTTCCTTCATGCAGATTCCCCATTCAGGGAATTTCATTCTTCCTATTAGCCCAGTGGTGCTGATCAGCCCCTCTACTCTAGCAAGACTGACAATCAACAGGAACAGATCTCCTCCAGGCCATCATGCCTGAGGGGCTCATACCCACTGGCGGGTTTTCTACGGTGTTCTGCTCAGATGACTGATCCATCCATGGGAAGGTATCTGTACACTGAATGATCTCCAGATCCCTCCCAAATAAATTGTTCTGTGATCTAGCACAAAATCAGATGTTTTAGCCTTACATTGAACAAGTCTCATCCAAGTATCTTCTTGTAATTTTAAGACAACAAATCAAAACAGACCAGTGGCCTCACTATTTGACTTCCTATTGCCTTCTTTTTATACCATAGGCAATCATAAGTTGTCAAAATCGCTCTCTTGAGAAAGCCCACTTGTCAAAAAACATTTTGTGAAAGCAATGGGATGTGCAGACCTGTCTTCCTGCATCTGTGTTGGTGAGGAAATTGTTATAAAGGGAGCAGGGCTTTTCTTCTCAGTGGTTACCAACTTCTGTGTTTCTAATATGCAAGTAAGCTGTCTGGTAGTTTTTGGACAGCCTCCGAGCTTTGAACAAGGCATGATCTATTGTGATCCTTGCATTAGTGGCAGTGATTGTGTGCTGTTGTCCAATATTTCAGTACAGGAGGGTGGTAGGAAGCCACCATACATTCAGATTAAGGTGCATGTTTTTTTCCAAGAGAACTGCAAGATAAGACAACAGCATTTGTGGGAATGACTGGTGCAGTGTAGTCCATGAGAACCCAAAGCTGAGAAATATGACCAATTTCTGAAAGTCCTTTTCAGAGACCCGGTAATTACCATCCCGTCACCATCAAAACACTGCCTTTGTTTCAGCACTTTATCCCTCTTTATCCATCTGCAGATAGGTCTCGCATTCACAAACTCTCTTGCATAAATAGGTAACTTGGCAGAAAAAGTATGGCCTGGAGACTATTGAGCAGTGACAGCTGTACTTCAAGACCTTGTGCAGTTCCCTGGAGACAGGAGAAAGGATTGATCCACAATAGCTGGTACAACTTATCTCAGTTCATCCTTAAGCATTTGTTCACTTTGTAGAACACAAGTAACAGAAACAGTGGAAAATGGAGGTATGATGAATCAGCTCATATAATTGCTGTCTATTGACTACTATATAAAAAGTAATGCTTAAATAGAAGCTAATTAATTAGAAGTGGAACAGAGTAAAAAGTTCTTGAATTCAGAGTCATCCCCTGAACACAAAGAAGTTCAACTGCTATGTGTTGACCTTGCAACCTTTGTATGCTGGGATCATGAGGATGGATGTTTTATTCCAAAATTCTGTGGGGTGGTTTTGTAAATAGGGCTTCTCCACCCCAAGTTATGATGTGAACAATATGCCTTCTAATAGAGAAATACACCCAACGACCATCTGCTTCCTTCTAGTCCAGACTGTTTCTCAGCAAGACACAGCAACAAAGGCAATAATTCATCTTTGTGGAACCTATTAAGGAAAACCAGCACATTTGGAGGAGATAGGCTTAGGTCTGTAGCTTAGAACCTGATCTCTGAAATCTGAGGCTGTATTTTTCTTAGGCTTACTTTTCCCGTGAAATGCTTTGAATTTGAACTTCTTGACTGAATTGGGAGGTGCCAGTTACCAGTTGCATTAGTCACAGCTGCATGTTCCTAAGAAGTTACCATGTCAACATCTTGCATCCAGGCCTTTGCAGTCAGATCAAATGTCAAAAATCACTGAAGGGCTTTTATGACAAAAAAAAATGGAATATCTATCAGACAAGAGGGAGGGAAGTGTTAATGCATTGCCTGCAACATCAGTGAACTGACCAGCAAATAAGCGAAAGCTGTGCTCTTGCAATATCAGCTCATAACTCATCTCTGAAGTCTTGTTTATGGGGTATAGAGATAGGAAGAGAGCATTCATAGTGCCCAAAGAAAGGTGGATAATGCACTTAGAAGGTTCATGGCCTGTACTTTATCTATGAACATAGCCCTTTACTACTAGTAAGTACCTCTTGGAAATGGTCCCTCCAACTGTTGGGTGTTGAGCTGGGTCGGTACTTTTCCAAAGTGCATAGGACACAAGGACACAAGCAGGATCAGGGGAAAGGCTGGGAATAAAGGAAGGAAGAAAGAAGTGGAAGAGAATACAGATTGGTACTCTAACCCAGGCCTTTGGAAGGAGATGAGTCATTTGCATGCCATAACATAAAGGTGAAAAGTTTATTGAAAAATAAGGCCATCCAGGAACTCCTGAGTGGGCACTCATGTGACAGTTCCGAAATATATCCAAGGATGATCCAGCAGTGGAGGATGTGGTAAGACCAGCATGAATGACCTGATGAACTTTCGGTGTTTCAGAAAACTTTTGGATTTTTTTTTGATTGCTAATAGAAACAGAGTCTGTGGAAAAATCTTTGCTCAGAGGAGTGAAAGTTTCTCTTTAAAGCACAAAAGTGTGGGTTTATTTTTCAGCCTGGAGATGCAATCTACCCTAAAGATGAAAATGGAAAAATTATCTACCATGAGACAGACTTATGTGCCACTTGGGAGGTAAGCAAAGACAACATCCATCTGTATAAGCTCATTCATCACTCTCAGTTTTAATTGTGACCTACATAAACAAAGCTGAGGAATATTGACAGGGCAAATGGATCAGATTCTACTAGCTCCAAGGGTAAATTTTACATCTGTCCCTAAGAATGTTTGCCACCACCTAATCATTTTTATAACAAAGTAAAACACTATTGAAATGTCTGATGTCCACATTCCTTCTGTCAGAGTGTGCACTCTACATTTGCTAGTTGAGGTATCTGCAGGTTTTTACCAATGTATCTTCTTCGTGAGATCTTTACAGCAGGAGAAAGTTGGAGCCCTAAGAAGTGAATGTACTCTCCTCAAAAAAAGGAAGATTTTCACCTTCAAGAAAAAGCAGAATTTGTCCTAAAGCTCATAATAAAAAAAAGCCACAAAACCTTTGCCATCAGAACAAGTTCATTCAATTCTAAATTTAATTATCAGATGAGAATGCAATGTTTTTCTGCTAAGAAAACTTGGAAAAAAGTAGCATTAGTCTGAAAGATTGTGTCCTAAATTTGTTTGTGATGCACTCTAGTCCTTTAGCCAGATGTCTGCTTAAGCCTACTGCCACTTTACTTCAGGATCTCCATTGAGGCAGAAAGATTAACAAACTTCTCATGTTGCTGCCTTTCAAGGCCTTGTACATTCTTTAATTCATAAGCAAAGTTGGTTACCTCTCCTTCTGCACCAGATCTGCTGCAAAAGCTTCACTAATTCAGTCCAATTCATGCAAAGAGAGGTGATTTAGGCTACTACATGCTCCACTTCAGCTTGTACCATCCAGAGCTGGGCAGTTGTGTCCCAGTTTAGCTCTACTAGAAATGCAGCAGATAAAGATGGAGAATGGGTGACAGTTCAGAGTGGGAGTGAGCCTGGGTTGGGCTTGGGCTTTCCCCTGGCAGCTGAGCCATCCAGGCTGGGTCTCAGGAGGAACGGGGACTTCCACGTTATCTGTTTATGTTACCCTCGTCTTTGGTTGATTCAGTTCATTCCTCTCTTTCACGGCTAATTACTCAAATGTTGAAAGCAACAGCTATCAGAGCAGTTACGTTTTTATCTTCAAGCTGGTGCTTATTTTAAAGGATATATTATAGCAGGTCACTCTCGTCAGCTAATAAGCCAGGAGAAAAAAAGGTAGTGGTGAGTGCCTGCAAATAACAGCATCAAACTAAATAAAACTGGCTAAACTCAATCCAGAACATTTCAGTCTCTCAGTATAATGTTAGCAGGCAAAAAATGGCTCCAGATGACTGTATTTGCTGACTTGTCACTGAGTGATACAATGCATATGAGGCCAACTAAAGGTTATCAAATACATGGTACCTCTTGCCTCTCTCTGCTTTCAGCTCCTGTGAGACAGAAAGGAATAACAAAACTGGCAGAAGGGGAGTCCAGCCCCACAGTGGGGTCTGCTCTGCCTCAAATAGTCACTGAACCATTTGTGTGCAGAGCTTCTGGGAGCAAAATGGAGGACCATAGGAAAGGACCCTCTTTCCTGTTACCAGCCCAGCAGATGGGCATATAATCATATCCAGCATTTATAAGGTTTTCTCAGCTATTAGGATTTTTCTGTGGTGCAGAATATCTAGAATTCCTTTCTCCCCTCTTTTGCTCCTACTTTACAATATTGAAGACTTCTGTGCTGGTTTTGTGATGCGCCTTGCCAGAGATGTAGGAGATTTCACTGGACGGATATTTCATATGAAAAACTGCTGTACAATCGAAAGCAATAAATTGATTTATCAAGAAAGCAATCCGTTTCTTGCACTCTCACTTCTCCAGCTTTGAGGCAGCACAAAATCAGCATAAAGTAAGAAAAAATCTTCGAAAGCAGATGTCTAGCACTGAAGTATCTATATCTCAGATTAATCTTTCTGCTCTCCAGACAAATTCTACCTCACAAGAGGTACAAAACTTCAGAGTTTGGTCTGGAAAGCAGGTCTACATGGGAAGGGAGTTTAGAATAGCAAAGGCAGCAGCAGCCCTCGTGCTAACAGAGCTGTTAGTTCTGCTGCAGAAAATGTTTTTCTGCACTCTCAAGAATGGACTATCTTCCACCTATCTCTAAACCATACTCTCCAAGGAATCCAGCCAACATGTGGGACTCTGCTGATCTTTGCAGGCTATGGAAGCGTGTAAAGATGCAGGCTTGGCAAAATCTATCGGAGTTTCCAACTTCAACCGCAGGCAGCTGGAGATGATCCTGAACAAGCCAGGACTTAAGTACAAACCAGTCAGCAACCAGGTAAGACTGCAAGCCGATGGCAATGCCTGCCACAGTACCACTGCCCCGTAAGGAACGCAGAGGTAATACATGGCCTAAGTTGGCATGTGCAGAAAGGTGACATATGCCTTGCCACAGATGCTGCCCTCCATACTGCCACACTTCCATTTCTAGTTTAAAAATATTACTCATCCTACCTAGGCTAAAGATAAATATTTGAAGGTGTTGGAACCATCACTTTCCTCAGTTCCTGCTCCAGGACTATAAAACTGGTGCCTCAGTTCCAAAGCTCCGTAACAAAGTTGAATGCTGAGTCAATACAGATCTTAAATCTCTGCCACGTGCCTTACTTCATGTCCAAAAAATTCCCAAGACAAACCATTCAGAGCTAACCAGTCCTCAGCTGGCACCAATTCAAAACAACCATAAGTATTGGTGATACTGAGTCATTCTAAGCTTCCCAAGTTTGAAAGCCATTAGTATTAACTCCTAAATTTCCTGTACTTGCTCTCTTGTTCCTTTCCTATAAGACATCAATAAGAGTTAGAGAAAAACCTAAATTAAAGAGAAGACCCCATTAAATGGCTGACTTGAGCTGAACAAGCCCATGAATATGACAGGCACATCCGACTTAAATTACAGTAGCAGGGCTCACAGAAGGTGGTAAGTGCCAGCGACCATCTGAATGCCCAATACTTAAACTCTGGCATTTGGCAGCTTGCTGCATTTCCTAGAAATCATTGGGAAGCTCTTCTGACTCTCCTGGCACAAATGGATATCCACGTTAGCAGTATCAGAGAAGAGGCCAGAGACCAACTGGGACCAACTTCCCACTCTCAGCGCGTGGCCTGGGGTGCTGGGATTGACATGGGCCAGGGGAGGGAGGCTGGCCATAGCCTTCATTTCAGTCTTTGGCCTGCAGGGAAAGGCAGCATCTGAGAGAAGAATATTCCAGCAACCTTCACTGATATTAGACTGCCCAGTGGGTGCAAAATGCAATTGCTGTTTCTGGCATGCCCCTAAGATTGCACTGAGCATTGCTGCTGCTTCATAGGGTCGAGGAAAGCTGGGCAAAAGATTAAGCTCTTCTTAAGGCAGGTAGCCAGCAAGCATAGAAGTGCCAGCTAACTTCAGACTGTCTACAAACAGTGGTTGCTTTGTCACCCTGTAGACATCCGTTTCCTGGAGATTGAGAATGCAGTGAAAAGATCCCTGGCTGTAAGGAAACAATGCACAATATTTGCAATATGGGAGGGCAAATTTTATAACACGGTCATAATCATTATGGAGATGTCTCATCTTTTACATATCCCACACATACACTCCTATCTGCGACAATTTATGCCAACCCTTCCCCTGAAAACAGTATCGAATTAGTCATCCTGAATGCAAAAGGCAGAGAAACAAAGATCTGACCCACACGAGATGGGTCTCATTCTCAGCCTACTTCTCTAGTGAGCTTCCCTCACCTCCATCCCCCAACTTATTACCACCTTTCCACCGATCAACAAAAATTACTTGTAGTCAAATTATAATCACAGGTGTTAATGTGCTGTCCACTAAAAAAATAAAAATCAGTCATCCAGCAATGTACAATAAGAACAATAACCGCAGATTGAGTTTTCCTGTTCCTTAACTTACATTCATCTAATCCTGAAAGCATCACCTGGTCTGTAGCTTTCACAAATACTGTGACACCATCTTCTACTGTACTGGATCTAATTCTATTGATTAATCACATTTTCTATGTTGCTCTTGTAGGTTGAATGCCATCCTTATTTCACCCAGCCCAAACTCTTAGAATTTTGCAGACAACACGACATTGTTATTGTTGGGTACAGCCCACTGGGTACCTCAAGGGATGAAACATGGTAAGTTTCCATGTTACTTTCTAATAGGATAACAATATCCATGAACAGAATTATAGTTCTCCACTGCTGTGTCTCTGCAAAATGGCTTTGTCCCCACTTTCAAAGCAGTTTTGTACTTCAGTGTCTAAATATTACTATTGTGAATGTAAACTTGCAAAAGTCCTGCTGGATGCTGTGGTCATAAAAATACTATATGTGTAGGAGGTCACCTTAGGTTTCCTCTAACAGAAAGCAAGAGTCTGTAACTGGGAATGTTGAGGCTTAGGTGAGGAAACAGAAACTAAGTCAATGTTAAAACATCATATAGGAAGTTGCCTTTGACAACCTGCCAGCCTAAATTAAAAAGCTTTTCTCCCATCTTTCACATTACTTGTCAAAATGGTGCACTACTCTGTCCACAAACAAGTAGATGCCTCTCTGTTTTGACAGTAAAGATAAGGAGCAATTTTTTGTTTTCTTTTTTTTCCAATTTTATTCCAGGGTAAATGTCTCCTCCCCTCCTTTACTGAAGGACCCTGTGCTGAATGCCATTGGCAAAAAGTACAATAAGACAGCTGCACAGATTGCTTTGCGTTTCAACATCCAGAGAGGGGTGGTAGTCATCCCAAAAAGCTTCAATCCACAACGCATCAAAGAGAATTTCCAGGTAAATTTGTGCTCCAGTGGTACATGGATGAATTCACTTGCATTGACTTAGCCCATATGGAAGTTAATTTTCCCCTTTCCTTTTAGCAGACATAAGGCTTAATCAATGTCAGACTTTGCCACATTTGATGCTTATTGTCCCATCACTTAATGGTACCATGATATGACAGTAAAAGAACAAAGTAGAGAGGAGATTTTGGTGTCTTTTAGCCCTCTGCAGTAGCTGAAGTTCCAGCTGGTGGCATAGCTCAGAGCACCAGTTGCTGCAGTGAGCAGAACAAGCTCCTTGCTTTCCCTGCCAGTATATTGATTTCAAAGCTCATGGCCCATTACCTGCCAGACTGCCTTTCTTTTCTTGCAAAAGAGTTTAAGTGTGACTCGACTTATTCATGTTGTCAAGACTTTCCTATAAATGCAAGCAAGTATGGATTTGTGGGAAAGATGGGAGAAAGGAGGAGGGATTGTAGTTTTGAAATCTGGAACATACAAATGTTGATTAAGACGAGAAATGCTAACTTATCCCTAACATCTCCTTCCATTAGATTTTTGACTTCTCCCTCACTGAGAAAGAGATGAAAGAAATTGAAGCCCTGAACAAAAACGTTCGTTATGTGGAGCTGTTAATGTAAGTCCAGGAGGAATCCTACATCCTCACAGAACATTGCTGCATTCTTGAAGTTTTTTTTTTAAAAATCAGTTTTAATATTAATTTTTGTATAAGCAATCTTACTTTAAGTTAAGGGTTAAATATGAGAAGTCTTTAGTACAGCCTGAATATGCTCCTGGATCTGTTGCAAAAATAAGTGTGCAACGCTTTCTTACAGCTCAGTTGTCAAAAGCCCAACTAGTAGGAAGCGATTGTATCTGCTATTCCATCTACTTAAACACTTTCTGCTATATGTTGTAATGACACTGCCAGACACTTACAAGGCGTAGTATTGCCCCTTTCTAGTAGTGTGGATATCAGAGCCAAAATTCAAATAGGAGCACTTTCTTGTCTTTCCCCTCCTTCCCACCTTAACTGCCAGTGCTCAGCAAGCTATGTTGCTGTTTAATTATAATGTCTTATGGATCATAAACCTAGTGTTTCCAGAGACAGCTTATCCTAAATTGCTATGTGGAAGGCTAAGAATTAAGAACACTGCTACATGAAACCACAGGGCTAATTTAGGGAGGCTTATGCTCCTTCTCACTTAATACTTTAGTCAGAACATCAAAATTTGCCTACCCAACTTCCTCATAAAACAATATACATCATAGAGACCAGCAGTGATCATAAACTTTGTTTTGGCCTTTCCTTGGATGCTATCTCTTTCAGCAATCTCCGTTTCCTGCTATCATGTTGAGTTGTACCTTATATGGAAAGCAAAAACCATGCAGCTTGTTTGACTGCTAGACTGCTTCCTGATTATCTCTTCTGAGAACTAACAAAGCTTTATGTCTTGCTTCTTGTGATCTAAAGCACACCATCCAATGTAGTTTTGTTTCACCTGCAGGCTGCACCTACCCCAGAAGGCTCAGATTGACCCGACATCTCTTCCAGAGAATGAGGCTATTTGTTTTTCCTTCAGCTCAAGAGCATCTACAGTTTATGGCAAAACTTTATGCTTTCCCCCTTTCAGGACATTCAATGCGTAGCCAAATGCTGGAGATTAATTTCCATGCTTTTCTCTTTTTACCTTGGGTTATCTGTGTGTCCCTAAAACTGTAGTGTGCTCAAGCACTAAAAATGAAGAAAAGCAGGATAGCAGCATCAATAGCACTCTAAAATGTTGACTACTGCCCAAAAGATGGGGGAAATGAGGCAAAGGAACAAATGAACTACTTTGCTGTATAAATACGATAGGAAATATTAACTAAGTTAAAAGCATTTTAATGGATTCATGTTTAAGCTCAGTGAGATGCTCTGAAGCTTTAGTTTCTTAAAACTTAAAATAGCCTTCCATCAATTAACAGCACTTCATTCCAGAAAGTTTCTCACAAATGATCTAGCAGATTTGTGTGTGTGTTTTGGTATTTCAATTTTTATGTTTTTTCATAGGTAAGTTGAGCTATAACATCATTTTAACTTTTAGTGAGTATATACATGAAATGTGACCTTGGTGCAAATGCAAGAGCCTTTTCCAGAAGCAGAGTTAAAGAATGTGAATGTCCACAGGAGAAGAACTTTCTAAGCCACCAATCCAAAACCTAATAAACTAAATGTTTTGCTTTATTAGACTAAATCTGGTCACAGGAGGCCACTGAGGACAAGGAAAACAGGATGCATAGGATGGACATTGAAAACTCTGTTTTTCATCAGAGTGCCATATTTGGGGAAAATGCTTAAATACAGTCTGTCCTCAAATCCAAAAAATATCTTCTTGAAAAAGTGATATTGCCATGTAAGGAGCAGCTAAACATATATCTGCCTACTATGCGTTCTCTCACTGAAGTGTCTGGAATTGACATTGCACCAAATGAGTTACCAGCCTAAAGAGATTTCGTGTTTCATCCAGCAATATATATCTGAAAAAGTTAAACCATCATACGGAAACACTTCTGGTTAGTCAGCTTTGTGCAAAACCTTCTACTGCTGTGATGCAAATGCCAGCAGGAATGGAAAAAAATCAGCTTTCCTCTGGCTATTCCTGTTATCAGATACCCTGGGTACTGCGTGCAAATCTGTTGTTCTGATCCTGTGAGTAAGTCCATATGAACAGAATATCACTTCATGTCAATGGAATCTGCAAGTTAAGCATCTGAGTAGAAAATGGAGATTTTCTAAAATTTAGTGCTTCAGAAAATCTCAGTCTTAAATGGTTTCTTCTCCCATTGGAGAAATCTAGAAATTGTGCTGGGCAAAGTTTACATAAATCTATCATCTGCTTGATTTCTTTTGGTCTTGCAGTCTCTGCTATGGATATTCTTCCTTACCAGTTATTCTAAGCTATTCCTCCAAGTGAATAATTTTCTCTCAAAGGACTGAGTCCTTTGAGAATGTGAGATCTGATTAGCAAGTGTTCTCCATAGATAGAAAGTAGAGATTAAAACACTGGCAACTCAGACATTGTCAAATTATTCTGAAACTGAACAATCCAAAGTATTGTGGCTTGTCTTTTTTGAACCAACTCAATCTGTTAATGTGTAAACACTTCGGCTTGGCTGAATATTGGAATGGAATGTTTTGACACAACCAATTCAAAATGTTTGATGCCTTCCAGTTAATTAACTTCAATATTGTGAAATGTATCCTTCCCAAATTGGAACAATTCACAGCTGGGATGAGTGCCAGCTTTTGCTGTGCTGTGCTGTAAGGCAAGGCAGCCAGCTGCCATGGTGCACCTGAGAATGCTCTTCAGATATTTTTGATTTTGTTAACGGAAAGTGTTTGTCAAGCCAAGGCTTGTGGTTTAGCGTCAACTTCTCAAACAAGCAAACAAACAAACAAGAAAACCCACAACAAAAAACAACCACCTCTCTCTTAAGTCTGCCAGTAATGGGCAAACACAGTGTTACTTTTTCACCTGCAGCTGACCCTGGGAATTTTCTTCTTGCCTTTTATAATAATCCTGGATTATGCATCTGAGCATGCAGTTTTTAAAACGAAGACTTGAAGTGTATCTGCCTTTGGTATTATGCAGCCATGAACATCCCTTTCTCCCCTGAACTGGGTCATGCCAAAACTTCTTTGTAAATTCTTTGCCACTGGTGCTTTTGACCTGGCAGAGCACTTACGCCTAGGCTGAGCTAGAGGATAGACAGACCTAGTCTAGCTATGGGACCCACTTAAAGAAAGCACCATACTAAACCCAGACCTATTCATGCCAGCTCTAAGTGCATAAGCCAAAGTAGTACACTCTGGTATCTACACCTTTCCTTCAAATATAGCCCTTATTTCTGACGGCCTGTCTAGACATCTGGATAAGGAAGTCTTCCTCTTCCTCAATGCATACACAGTGAAGCCAACCCCTTTCCCTACCACACTTCTGCTAACTGGAGTTAAATCCACCGAGTTGAACAGCGAGAGTAGGTGGCGTCAAAACTCTTGGAGTTTTTTCCCATCTGTCCTTAAGATACAGTCTGTAGAACTGAAAAATTGTCCTTCAGTGTCATATCTTTAAATGCACAGGTTTACTTCTAGTTTTGCAGGGAAGATTATTCAGAGCAGAGAGCTTCTGAATAAGAGTAAGCACCTACTGCGAAGACCACCTATATTTTGCAAGGAAGAAGTTTGATAGGCCCAGGATAACTGCATTAGTGATGTGATATCCTGCTTCACCATAGATCACTTATCCAATCTGACCTTTCCACAGGTGGCGTGACCATCCAGAGTATCCCTTCAGTGATGAATACTGAAAACAAGGTGTGTCCCAGCAGGTTCCTGACTTGGTGCCATTAGGCTTTGCTGAAAGAAACCCATCATTTGGTGCTTTGACTTCATGGGAGACTGTTCAAATCAGCATTAAAAACATTACATTTAGTTACTCTTATCTTGTCAGTCTCTTATTGCTACTGAAGAGCAAATCTATTTAACGTATTGGCTTAGGGGGATTTAACTCTGAGCACTAAAGATTTGAAACTGACAGCTGATAAAACTGAAGATTTCTCTTGAAAACCAGCTCACTAGTTCAAGTCAAATCATTTTCACTCAATGGCACATTCTTCACTGAACTCAAAACAAGAACTTCTGCTTCAGTGCATGTGAAATGTGAAACAGTATCATTTTGTTTCACGGCTTAAGCAAGAGAAATTTAGGAGCAGGGAACTAATTGGATTTGAGGTACATACGTATGCAGGTATGTATGTTGATACATGGATAGGTATATCCACTGCTTCATTCAGTGAAGCCTGTTTCACTCTGACCAGAGGATTCTTCAGCTGCATATATGAGCTGCGTTCCACAGGTACACCCCAGCTGGCTCCACATTGTTCAAGCCCTAAAGCAGTTTCATATCCTCCTCCCCAACCTCCACGCTCCTCAGCAAAACATAGGAGAGTGTATGACTATGTTGCATCTGTATTTGAGCTTTTATATGAGTATGGTATTGCAAAGCAGTATGGTAAAGCAAATGCAACCGGATGTATTCTGGAGCTAGCACTAGTGAGAACCACACCTCATGAGATTAAAAGTTCCTTAAATTTCTTTCATGCTCCACAAACTGATATTCACCCAAGAAAATTTCTGTTCACTTCAAAATTCTTACAGTCTTTTGTATAAACTCCTGACCAAGACAATACTGAATTAGGAACATAAGTTTTAGAAGAGAACATTGTATTTTGTTTAATACAATTTTCTACTGTGCTTTGAGACTGCAGAACACTGGCAAGTCCAAGAAAGGGCAGGAATCAGGCAGAAGCATTCGTGCTGAAAACTGAATACTTCCTTCAACCTGCCCTCAGCTTTCTGAAACATGGAGGCAGAAACACAGACACCAGAGTAAGGAAGACTAACCCCTTCAGCATGAATTTAATTTTCAAACCACTTCTTTGCTCAACAAGTTTTGCAGCCTTTAGGTTCATCAGCTTATACCCGCACCTGCAGAAGGCTACTTTCCCTCCCTCGGGTTCCCAGGCACTCCATTTTCCTGCCACAGAATGGATTCATTAGACAGGGTGCACTAGAGAGGCATTGGAGAAGAAACTAAGCCATACACATAGAGAGAACTTAATGTACTAAAACGTGCATATTGCCACTGGAAAATGGGTCATGTATAATCTCCAGTCTATAGCATCTATTTTTATTTATTACCACTGCTATTTTTTATTCCTGGAGTCATTGGGACAGGAAAATGCTAGAGCATACAGTTCATAGGGACACTTCTATTGAGTCAGGGTGTGCTCCTCAGAGCTGAGGCAATGAGGCACAGGGGTGACCATTTCACAGGAGGAGCAGGCAATGCTCCTGAATGGGTCTCGGGCAAATGCATCCCTGGATGAGCTCAGTGTCCACCACTAGAGAAGCCAGGCTCCTTCAACAAGGGTGGCCTTCATGTAGCATTTATAAATCCGTTTACAAAGCTATGCCGAAAGAGGAGCATTCTGTTTGCTGGAGGTTACCAAAGGGCAATCCTAATTTTATTCTATTACCCACTTTGACCAGAGGGGGAAATAAAAGAGGTGGGAGATGTATAGCTGAGGAGGAAGACAACACATTAGAAGACTGTTGATGTGGACCTAAGGACAATCCGAAGGTCAGGTGGACCTCTGCTCCCAGGGCTGGCCAGAGCTACTATCACAGTCCTGATTTGCCCCTTTGCAAACAGCTGAGGGTCTGCCAAAAACCTGAATAAAATCCAAGTTTAAATTCAAGTGGCACAGGGGAGTACAGTTACCACCATGCCCAACGTGTTATTCCAGTTGCTTCATAAGTACAAGCCTTAAATAGAGCTATCAGCAGGGCTCAACTGCTTGACAGTAGCACCGTACGAATTTTTGCACTGTAACTTGACCAGGTGCAAGTCTCCATCCATGGCCAAAATTCAGGCCAAGTTTGGCAAAGCTCTTGTTTTCTGCACTGCAAATGTCAACTAATGCTCAGCTTAAGCGCTCACAGTAGCCCCTTCACAGCTCCCTGCTCTTTTCAGACATCGCCCCCTTGAGGTCTGGCAGCACCTGATGTTCTAATAAATCAGGTGACCTTGTACGTGTGAGTAAAGAAGATGATATGCTGACGTCCCTCTGACAGGAAATACCCTATAATCAAGTCCTCAGTCTGTACTGAGTTAACAGGCAGGACAGATTGTGACAGTTCCTCCAGCCCAAGTCTTGCCAGCGAGTCCCATTCTGCCCCCTGTCCCCCACCTCTGATTTTAATCGAATCCTCCCTCCTCCTTTGCGTGGATTGAATCTGACGAAAAAAGATTCAGCCTCTTCCTAGGGGCAAATTCTCCCGTATTAATTTCCATTGTTTATGAAACTGCTACTGATGTCTAGCTTAGCTTTTCCTCCCCTGTGATCAGTTTCAAACCATTGCTCCCCATTGTTGTCCATCTTGCCTTTCAAGGAAAAAAGAGGAGGGAAAGTAACCATGGCTGCAGTTGGGGCCTTGGGAAACATATTCTACCAGCAACTGCACAGAGATACAGAAAAAAAATAAATCAAACATTAGCCTCTTGTATGATCTGTTCACATCTAGCAAGTATTGGAGGCTTATTGAATTCTCTGCCTCATGTGAAACACATGACTTGGAAGTGTCACATACGGTCCTGCTCCAACTGGAAGGGTCAGGCGTGGACAGAGGGGGCTCCAGCACCTCCTGCTCTGATAGCAATTGCACATGACAAGAATAGACCCAAATGTGTACTGAGAAACCCTTTTACCATAAGTAACCCGAGTAGTTTGTGACTGTTTCTGTAGCTGCAAAGTGAAATTAAATCCAGACCAAAGAAGTTTCCTTCAACTATGCACAACTGACTTTATGGCAAAGAGAAGAACAAGTGATGTGGCGTTTCAGATTATTTTTGCAGCCCAAGAGCTGCTCTGCTCTGGCCAGCAGCAAACCAGGTATTATGCTCACATCCACAGCAGCAAAGGAGTTGCCACAATTGTTCATCAGATCATGGGCTTGCATAGCTGTCAGGGTAAGAGGCATTCCCTGTGGTTACACAAGCTCGGGGCAGAGCACAAGGCTTTGGAGCTGCAGCAGCAGGGCCCTTGGGGATGTACACATTCACATTTATGTGTGAAGCAAGAAGAAAACACTGTTATTATACAACATGCTGACATTACCCCCACCCTGCACTACGTGGTTAGCTGAATTTGTTTTCCATGGGGAGGCAGAGCTTCATCTTCCCCAAGACTGAGTATCTGGAATAGGGCCCTGTTTCATAAAGGGTATGCATTCAGTTTTCCCTGATGCTGTGCAGGTGCCTGCAAGGGGAACAGGGAAAATAGTTGAGAGGCAAAGTGGGATGGGCCTTGTGTATGTTTTACAGCCTTATATTCAAAAATGCCCTTTGGATTTATAGCACACAGTTTTGTACCACAAAGCTATCAAGAGGTTTTATAAATTGTCCTGTGGAGGAAGGGGCAAGCGGCCATACCAAGCCATCAGCCAGAATTAGGACACAGCTTTATGTAGACAGAACTGGACACAGGGGAATGGAAGGCAGTGCCTCCCACAGTTTTCATTCTTTGCCTGCCATTAACTCCTAGGCACCACAGATTCAGGTGCTCTGCACTAAAAATGAGATCTCTCTTCTCCTGACCAAAGCGTAATGATAACCAAGGACAGAAAGTGAGTTTTGCAAATGACAGGAGAAGATTAGAGGCCACAAGATATAAAGCCTTTGATTACATAAGGCAGGGTCCTCACCCGATGAGGCTTCCCAACTTTGTTCCTTTCTTTGAATCCAAAAAATCCCAAAAGCTGCTCACCTCCAGATTGGCAGGGTATTTAATCATTACCATACCCTTGGGATGTACAAAGGAATTCAAGAGCAGAAAGGCTGCTGTTTTCCTTAGCTAATTAATGTCACATCAAAACCAGAGTCAGAATTGATTTTTCAATTTAGTGTGTGAATCATTAAAGTGTGGAAGTAAGGCCAGTGTCGTAAGAACTCTTAGAGTAAAAGAAATATTATGCCTGGGGTGTGCTAGACATCTCTCAGATCTCTTCAGCGAGTACAGAGGACTAACTCAGATCCCTCACATACAGTAAGTTTGATTTGCAGATTCAAGACAAGACACCACCTTCCTCACCGTGAGTAGCACCAAAGTCCCCTTGTTGCCATCCATTGAACTGAAACACTTTGAAATAAATTGGTTTGGTATTTGCAAGACAATTCTCTTGCTTTCTAAGGAAGAGGAAGGGCGAGAGATACTGTTTCCAGACATATTTTACCCAGCTTTAACAGGACACAATTCACACATCTCAAGGAAAGCACTGAGGTAGAGAAGAAAGTCTGTAAGGGAATGACATGTTAGAGTGAGATTCAACATGCTTGTTTCACTTGTGACCTAAACTGCAAACATATTTCCCTTTTGGGGGTGGGGTAATCAGCACACAGTTGAGTACTAGTGCAATTTTTATGCTAATTGATTCTCAGCAATGCCATATTTCAGCTCTTCCAAACATCCTGCTACCCTGGAGCAAAACTCTGGCTTGTAATAAAGGGCTCTGAGAGTGTGAAAAACAAAAAAGTTAGTTTTCATTTTTCAGTGCCAGACAGACTCCTTGGGGAACCTTAACTCAACATGCATGAGCAATACTCACAACAGGACAACACATAGCAAATAAAATGCAAAGCAGAACCGAATGGAAAAAGAGGAGGGAGAGAAGGAACTGGAAAGAAAGACAACGCATGTGTGTGTAAACACATGCACATAGAGGGGCACCACTAGATGAAGCTGCTTGGTTTTTGCTCTGTAGACAGGAAAGCTGCCTGGATGGAGGCCTCAGATCAGTCCAAGGTTGCTGAACATAGAGAATGCAAAAATCCTGCACCGGGACAGATGTGCACTCACTTACGAGTTAAATAAGAACTCATGATGACCTAGAACATGATTCAGAGCAACCTCAAGTATCACAAGGAAAAGGCCATGAGAGTGCAGGATGCTGACACTGGATAGCATCCTGCTAACATTTCAGCATATACAAATCAGGAATAACTATGCTAACTCAAGGTTTATATGAGTGTACATGCACAAAAGAGAGACCCCATGCCTTCAGTGCAAGGAAACTCACTCATCCTAAATTTTCTGTTCACCCAATTAGCGTGACTGGTGTTGTTCTCCCAGGTCAGGGTAGACCTTGGGAAAAGTCTGCAAAGAGCAGTTTGTCTTTGTGATCTCTTAGGAAAACTGCTTTGCTCCTCATGCCACTGTGTCTCAGCTTTCACCTACAAGGAAACACCCAGAGCTCTTCATGTGTGTAATAGGGAGGTTTCCCAGCAAGGTGACCCCAGCAGCTCACGTATCCAGTACTGATTTCCCCAGGCAGCCCACAATAGCCAAACCAGCTATGTGGCAGCATACTTTGCACAATTCCTCCTTGCTTTTCCACAGTGGTGGGACTGCAGTCCTGCATTGCTTTTCTATAGGATGAGGAGATTGCCTTTACATTTCATTAACTACATAGATCTGTACTTGAGGAACCTGAAAGAGGAATCTCCTACATTTGGAAAGGTTCTTCTAAATCATAGATCAGAATTCCGCAACCTCTCTGGTCACCTGTGAGATAAAGATCTCCCAATATAGAGAAAAAGAAACAATAAACTGGGAAAGTAAGTGGTAATATATTAGAAATGTCCACATAATTTTGGATTTCTACTCCTTTTCTTCTAGACATGATGTTTAGAGCACACCAGCAGTCATGAATTCCTTGGCAATCTACACCCCTTCAGGCCTGAGACCACCAAGTTACTTGGTTCATGCTCCTGTGTTCTGTTGGGTGTGTAAGAGCTTGAGGCAATGAAAGTGCTCTCAGAGAGTATGGTTTGAGGGAGGGGGGCATTACAGCTCCCCTTGCTCAGCAGTTAGAGCACCAAGAAGTGATATAGCAAGTCATGTCTCACCCTGTCTACATGTCTCACCTTATCCAGTTACCAAACTATGCATCCTTCTAAAAGGGATCTGACTCCCTCTACCCCAGTGGACTTCTAAAGTTTATATGAGAAATTCATCAGGATGAAAGGGGGAAGTACTGGGTAGCTGAGGAACATAATGCAATTTCTTGGGAAGGAGGGTGCTCCCTCAGGTCACTGCTGACTGGAAAACACTTCCACAGAACAGAGATCAAAATTTTCTCCCCTTGTACTATGGCTAATTCCTATGCTATGAGAGTTGCTCTCTTTGCTGCTTCTTTTGGATGCAACACCAGTTATAGTATCAGAGAGGATTCTCTGTTGGAAGGGATGATGCTACCCGGAGAGGTTGCTCTCAGGTTTCTCAGAGAGACTGTGGATGCCACAGCCCTGGAGGGTGCTTAAGGCCTGGTTAGATGAGGCTTTGAGCAAACTGATTTAGTGGAAGGTGTCCCTGCCCATGGCAGGGGGGGTTGAAACTAGGTGGTCTTTAAGGTCCTTCCCAACCCAAACCATTCTATGTTTATTTGTAAATACCCTTTCCATCACAATACGCGCAAACGTGAATTTCACTCCATTTCTCAAGTCTATTACTACAGTGAGAGCAAACCCTACAACATCACTTGACCAAACACTTCAAACAGCAGGCTGCACAGGGGCACTGCAGATCCAACTGAATTAAGGCCTTGATTTGCACCTGCCACTCACCCAATTGTTTCAGCACTTCTCAAACATTACTGATTGACATTGTGTGATTACCTCTTCCTCCTCCAAACCTTATTCCTTTTATGCCTTTTGCAGCTAAGCACATCCATTCAGATTCTCTGCTCTCTCCCAAGTTCCACCTTGCTACATACTCAAACAATTAATTCAATCAAACTTGATTGCTGAGTCAGGGTTCCCCTCGCGTGCTGTCACTCACTGCAAAGATTGCTTGGACACTTGCCCCCATTCTTCTGGTTTCCTCCCATCTGCTGAGGAAAGAGGCCTTGACATGCCCAACCTCCAGGGAAAGGTCACTCACCTAAGCGACTTCCCAGCTCTGGTAAAACTCAGCATTTAAAATGGCATTGGGTGAGTAGTATGTCTTTCCTATGCCAGTTATGACGGAAATGCAAATACTCTGTGCTAGACCACGAGAATTAAAAACCGGAGCTAATTAGGAGAGAGAAAGGACAAGTAGTTTTGACCCTATGAAGGGTTATGAAATTTGCGTTGAATAGAGGCCTGATGTGCCCAACAGGATTACAGCTTCTGGCAGAGTGAAGACTAGAAAAAGGTAAAAATGATGGTGGGGGAGTGGAGGAAGCCGGACGATGGGTTATGGAGACTGGGCTGTTTAGAGTGGTATGGAATGAAACAATATTCTCCCATTGCAAAGTATCTGATAAGGGAGATGCTACACTCACAGCCTATATCACAGTACAGGAATGAGGAAATACTCAGGAAATACTCAAAGAAATCAAAGAGGATAAGATTGGCCAAGACATAAGTTTTTAATTATACAGAGCCACTCTATGGAATTCACGGCCCCAGCCATTAACAGGCCAGACAAGGGTGCTGGGGTTTGAACCTAACAGCTTGTATAATGGTCAGGGCATCACACCTCTGTGTCGGATACTGGTTGGCTAGCTGGGTGGGAATGTGACAGGAAGAGGAGAATTTTCCCACCTCAGCCTGCATACTGCACATGGGATTATATGACTGAGGACTCAAATGGGATTTCTCTGGTGCCAAGGTCACATGCTGCTCAGGGCTTAATACTTCCAGGTTGCATCCAATAAAAGCACCTTTTTATTTTAACGGTAACTCCAGTGCTCCAAGAGTAAAGTCAGAAAACAGAGATATTTGGAGCTTTTCATCCAGGAGTGTGAGTGTATTTATGATTGCAGGCTCACATGGGCATGTACACACAAGGGCTGGAAATCCTGTGCTCTGCGGAGTCCTGTGCACATTTCCACAGGGAGATGCTGGGATAAGGCACATCAGCTTCCATAGGCACCCAAAACACTTCATCTGCTACAGCATTGCACTGGCACTAAGGAATCACAGACTGAGAGCAGCACCACAGCCTAAACCCAACACTTGCACCACAGGTACATCCTCCCAGTGAATATCACTTCAGTCTAATAAATTCAGCAAAATACTTAAGTCCTTTACAGTAGCTTAGCACCAGGTTTATAATAGTCTCAGTTTAGCTGGATAGCCTGCAGCAGATAGTTTCACACCCACTTCGTTTCGTAGCTTGACACTTTCTGTTCACAGACATGTTTCTCATAAAAAAGCCTGAAGAAAAACCATGAAGCTTTTTTCGCTTTACACTCACCCAGTCTTTTTTCAATTCCTCAGAAATCACTGCAGCATCTCACCTTGCAGAACCATCCTCTAATCAGGGAGCAGGCAGATTCCTGCCTCCACAGTAGGAGCTCAGCAGCCCAAACTACTAGAGCAGACTTATTTCACCTGACACTTTCTTCCTGTTACTTCCCACCCCCTTGCCCCTCCAAGTAGAAATGTCTTACCCAAGGGAAGGAAAAGGTGGAGTAAAACTTGAGTCTTCACCTCAGCAGCTTAAACTGGAAATGGGGAAAGAAACAGGCTACCCTGACCCTCACATCTGAGAGATCTGGAAATTATGGTGAGCTTACGTGCTGCTAATTTAAGAAGTCATAGATGCAGCTAATCTCAGTTACTCCATGCAGAGAGATGGGAAGAGATAGGAAACAGAGCCCCCTGAGCAAGTCTCTGTGCTATATTCCTGGTGTTAGATCTAGGCTGTGAGGTAAACCAGTGAACTTGGAAAAATAACAGTCTATGCATGGCTTTAAACTTGTGGTTTCTTTCCTCTACATATGAAATTTATCTCTATGGTTTTCATCAGTCTGCAGATCTGCCTTAGTCATCCAGCAAGGGTGTTCACAGAGGAATAAATAAATGAATCAAGCTCTTTGCAGGCATCACTGTGAAATAGCTCCCTCCCCCTTGACCTTCCTGTAATTCCCAGGTCAAATATGCCAAAGCCCACAGCAGTCACAGTGAGTGTGCTTTGGTCATTGACTGTCTCACCAGGCAGCTCTGCAAGGAAGCAGTTGGTGCACAGCCCTGCTGCTGGAAGCAGCTCATACTTGTGGGCTGCATCAGCCCCACTGCTTTGTCGGGGGTCTGGACGTGCCCCTGTAGCACCAGGAAACAGTGGGTGAATCTGTGCCTGTAAGGGTAACACAGTATAAGCACGCCTCACGCTCAGATGTCTTTTTATTTGCAATTCCCTCAAATCTTTAAAACTCAAGAAAAGGAAAAAAAAAAAAAAAGCTTGAGATAAATAATTTGGAAAGTTAATAAATTCAACAATCCAGATTTCTCCTGTGTGTGGGTTCTGGTGACTTGAATCTACGTTCTGCACTGGGCCTTTCAGATATGATCTGGGGAGTCATCCTACCCAATGTGAGATGATAATAGGTGGAAGGACATCTGTTACAGCCTGGCTTGATTTGCTGATGAGGGCCTTGGATGGTGCAGTGCAAAAGACTGCAGTTCCAACTTTTGGTCCCACAATGTTTGTGACTCTAAGATTGCATCTAGGGCTCTGGTGGGCAGCAGGACCTTAAAGAGTCTGCAAAGGGCACGGGTGTCAGAAGAAATTTCAGAGAGATGTAGCCTTAACCTACTTCCAGAATGAATCAGACACTAATGTTTTGATTGTAAGAAGGCTCCCATTTCCAATTCACCTCTCTTCTGGAGAAAAACATGAATGTTTTCCTTCTGCAAATACAGAGGATAAATATTCGACCTTTTGTAAACTCAATGAGGATAACAAAAGGAATTTCCACCACTTTTTAACCAACTCAGTTCTCCAGTTAATAAGCAGAGCATTAAGCAAGGCCATAGAAAAACTTGGTTTTCGTCCCTTTCTCACCCTAAAATATATGCTCCTCTGGACATGTCTTAGCACAAGATTTCAGATCTGCTGAACCTGTGTTTCCACAGCTCTTTCATGTTATGTGGTGAGTTTAGACAAATCACCACAATGTCTGCGGGAGAACTCTTGCAGCTTTCTGAGCAATCAAGTTCAGCGCTTCTCTGTCAGGAAGGTTAAGGTTTGCTTGTCTTTAACTACCTACTGTTTATAGCAGGAAACCCAAAGAGCACTCCCAGGATCCTGGCTCTTGCCTATTTGTATCTACTATGATACATTAAGATGGGAGTTTACACCCATCTGGGGAACACAATTCTTTGGTTTAATTTCCTGAACAGTGTTTTTCTGCTGAAATCAGTCCCTCCTCCAGGCTGTCCCTTGTTGAAAACTCATGACAGAGACTATGCAGAAGAGATTTATGGGCAAAGTGACCTAATTTTTTTTCCTTTCACTGACTTTTTTCTTTTTCTATACCTTAAGTGACCATCATTAAAAGTGGTGTTTTTCTAGTCGTGAATGCGATGTTCAGTGTAAACTTTCTGTGAATAAATTAGTTAAGTTCATTTCTCTGAACAACCTCTGAGATGAGGCTGTTCTTAAGACTTGCTCATAGTTGTTTTCTGCATTTCTAATAATACATGGAATAAAATTACTCAGCTGTCAGTATTCTAATAAAACTTTCCACATAAGGTGTAGATCAGGAGTGTCAAACTCACGGCTCCTACCATTCTCCTGTTCCTGCTTCTGCAGCGTAAAGTGCATCACCCACTGCACAAATGACTGGTACTGGCAGGAGCACAGGGACAAGGAAATCAGCGCTGTTGCCAGGTAGAAACAAAGTGCCAGGCCAGATAAAAAAGGGTGGAAGGCAGGATTCGGCCCGTGGGCCATGAGTTTGACACACGTAGTGTAGATGTTGTTATTATGTTGTTACAGCTGCACAGAAGAGGGTTTTTTGCTCCAGAAAAATGCTTCTCTGGAAATATTTCAACTTTGTTTATACATGTATTATAAAGTCCTAAAATTTTATTTCCTAATGTATGTGTTTACACTTCGACTTATCATTCTGTTTATCAATTTTTTAATCCACATTTTTGTGAGCTTATGTTGTCTTTTAATATAAGGAAGCATTAGATTAACACAGTGTAAAGAGCAGTGCATTTACCTGGCACCTTGACACTGTACTATCTCCATTCCCTATCAAGCAGAGTCCTGGAGTTTTGATTAATACTCAATTCCTCATTCTAACAAGTTAGAAAAAAGAAAAAAAATCATAACTGAAAGTCCATGAACTCTTATGTATAAAAAACACGCCTAATAGCCTTAAGTAAGCAGTCATCTGTCTGTTCAAGTGATCAAATGGAACAAAAGACAGCTAGCCATAACACATCCAGTCTTATTTACTAGCGCCTCTTCCTGTTCCTCTAACTTTACCAGAGTGATTCATTTTACCAGCATCACAATGTCTGCTAGGCTCTCAGGGCAGCAGCCAATATCAGTGCCCTGCCTGTACTGACCTCCACCGTCCCAGGGAAGTCTGCAACCTCTTGAGGCCACTTCTGAGTCATTATTACTTGTTGGTGGCCGTGGATTGACCTTATGCCTGTTAACAAACAGAGGCTACTGGACCAGACTTGACTGAGAGTTTCCACCTTTATAAGAACTGCTAAGTAATGCAAGCTTTTGGAGAATCTGCATGTGGATAGTGGGGTAAGTTTGAGCATTGGTGGGACAGATGAGCTCCCAGAAATGGGTAAGGTGGCCCCCAGACTAGTTTGAGGTGCTTAGAAAGATGAGATGTGGAGTGAAAATTAAGATAAACTCTTTGAAAGCCATAGTTTCAGGAGATGCCCGGGGCCCGTGTCATTTCTGAGGGTTTCTTATGCCTATGGAGGGGATCTTAGACAGGTAATGTTCCAGTTGCTAATTTTTCCTCCAGTCAGAGGCTGAAAGTGCTTTGCACAACAGTCAGGGAATGCTGTTTCAGAGAAAATGGTTGGCAATTGTTTAGAAAGTGATTTCTGTACATAAATTATGGTAGGAGAAAAAGAAACGGCTAACAAATGTTTTGTCATCTACAGAAAAAATATGGAGAAAAATCTCAACAGACCACAGAAGGCCTTCCAATCCCAAGATGAAGCTACTGTACCTTTTTGACAGATGTTATTACTTTCCTGAATGGGATCCTCACTTTCCCCAGCAATCTATATCAGGACTGAATTGTCCTTATAGATACAAAGAGTTTTACCTAAGTCTAAACCAAATCTTCCCTTATTCCTTTTCACAGTTTCTGCCTCTTTCTTTGCACAACAGGATCTCAGCCCTCATGCTGGTTGTGCCCTTAGTCTTTCCTACTCTCATCAAAAAACATACAACAATTACAGGGCTGGGTCTTTTACCACAAACCTTGTGGTAAAAGATTGTCTGGAGGGCCTATGGAAGCTTTTTGAGTTGCTCGGAGTACAAGTTCTACTAAGACTTTTGAACTAAACATTCAAAAATTGCTAGAAAAGGAAGATGGGTCTCAATAACTTGCCCATCTCCTTCCAGCACTGTGTTTTGGTACTGAGCAGCTTGTGTCAGACACCATTTCTATTTAATATTATCTGAGCATTTGAGAAAGCTATGCCTAGAAAGCACACAAACTGCTATGTCAGAGCAGATCAGGTCATTTAGCAAAAGTAATAAAAGAAAAAACTATAGGAAAGTCTGTCTATTGCAGAAATTTTATTCTAAACATCCATCGGGTACTGGGCTGGGTCCTGCCTTGAAACAGTGAGGGAGTTACACTGAAAGGTGGTTGATGAGTTTAAGAGGGAAAAACATTGTTTTGGATTAGCAAAAAGAACCCACTTTCCAGCAAAAGAGAAGAATTTAATAAGATGAAAAGATATTCCTTAAGGGAAAATTGTTTCAAAATAAATAAAAAAAATGCTGATTTTAGAAAATCTAAACCTCAGCTTGCTTTATTTTCTTTAGATTAAGGCATTCTGGATTTGTAGAGCACATACCCTACTTAGTCTGTCCATCCTTTCTCTCCCCTTTTTCCTCATTGATTCAGCTCATCTGTATATGGTTTCCAAGTGTCCTGGTTCTTCGTGTGGCTGGCAGTCTGAACATCATTTGTGGAGTATGTCCCAGTAAGAAGAATTCCAAAGACATTGGACAACATGTAGACAGAGCCTTTTCCCCAGCTCAGGAGCTCCATAATTCATCCTGTGTTTACTGTCAGCAGCTGCATGCACCCCCGGTAAAGCTCATACAGACTGAACATAAACAGTTGTATTAGGTCATTTAACTTGGTCTTCACAAACTGATCATCATGTTATTTAAATTCAGCATGTGGGGCGTGTCCCTCTGTTTTGATCAAGTCCTTTAGAACCACAACAAGGTCAGCACCATTTACATTCCACGGTCACTATTACATAAGCAAGGAGGCTTTGACAATCCAGACAACTCTCTCTGGGTTTGGTGGTTCCTCATTACTGTAAGGTGGATCTCCCAGTCTTGAATGCATTTACCCGCACAGCATTCACCTGTGCCAAAGCAGTGACTCCACTTTCTGAGCTGAGAATTGAACCCCAGAGAGGATAAAGACTGAAGCAACTTGGGCTAACACCTAAGTGCCCAGTTCCCACAGTCAAGACCACAACCAAACATTCACATGAACTCCATATCATGATGAGGTCCTGCTCACACAGTTCAATAGCCTGAGATTTCTGTGGGACTAGAGCAGCAATGCTTGTTGCTAGTCACAGAGAAGGAGACAGTGGGGAGGGTGAGAAAAAAGACACCTTTTTTTTTCAGTGACAATCTCTGACTGCTTTTTCTGTGATGTATTAACCAAGAAACTCCTGCTCTAATAAACCTTTCCATTTGTTTTTTCGTTGTCATTTTTTTACTTGAAGCATATAAATGTAGATGGGCAGTGAGCTTTCAGTGCTGACTTGTAGCTGGCATAGCAACAAAACATACTTGTACATCCACGCGATGTGTGAAGGAGATAGCACTGATTACTGGTGGGTTGCCTCATCCCTTCTATTCTAGCACCTTGGTTTTCACCACAGCTAGTTTGAATCTGTGTAAATATGGAAATTTTCCATGTTGGAGAGCTGCTTCTGTGTGGTTATTGTTGTTTTTTTAACAACGGTAATATCCAAGGAACATTATAACATTTATTCCATGAGGAAAACTATGCTTTGTAGCAGAACATCAAGTCTGGCAGAGCAGCAGTTTTCATGGCAAGATCATATCTTTTACTAATCCCAGGAAAACCTGCCCAATTTGGTCAGTTTATAAGTCTCTGCAAAATTATACTTCACAAAATGCTGTTGAAATGCCTTTAGACTTCTTGGCATGTGAGCGACCCTACGGTTTCTCTGTGTTGCTCAGGTATTTGAACAGCCAGTCCTTGGGACTATGGTTCATACAGTCTTCACTACCTTCACTTCTGGCCTTCCATTGCTAACTTTTTCAAGAAGTTATTTTGTACTCTCAACAGTTTCTTTAATCTTCTGATTTTTGTGCATATGGAATCAAGTACTGGCAGGCTATCTCACAGCAACAGTCTGAACAGATTTAAAATTATTAGAAGACTTTGGCAGCAGATGCTAGAGGAGTACGAAGTGTTTATACTGTGTCTGTTTGCTTGTAATGCACCTTTGCCAGGGCCGTAATTCAATTTATGCACACGGATCAACTTTTTAATACCTTCCAGGAATAATTATTGTCATCATTTTATGTTTTAGTGTGTGTATTCATATAAAACATGTTATAATTGGATTGAAAACGTTGAATCTTGTTTTGAAAAGTTTCATCTAAAGTTAATGGGATTTGGCACTTTCAGAATAAAAGTAATTTTAAAAGTTGTGAGGTAGCAGTCTTACAAATATATTTTTGAAAAATATGAAGACATATGTTCTTCCATGGTCTTACAGAAACTTGCCTAATGAAGTGTGATTTAATTTAGTAGCTTCCAATGATACATAGGTGTATATACATACAAGCACACGTATACGTAAGAAAATCTAATGTCCCCATCTCTGTATGTTCCAAATTATTTTTTGTGATCTTACGTAAGACTATTTGAAATTTGTAATTATTGCTTCTTGATTTCATTTAGAAGCGCATTCTTGTGCAGCTGCAAGAAACTGCTGGAGCTGGATGCTAAAATGAATGCACTAACAACCACACAGGCAGGTATGAGTGATACACTGCAATCCTATACTGTTCCTCTGGTTGCAAGAAAGGCAGTCCCATGGTTTTCTCAATTTTCACTACTGAATGTCAAAAAATTAAATAACCATCCCTTAATAAATTTCTGTAGTAGCTGCTTTCTTGATGGTCAAGGAGTGCTGCCAAAATCAATAAACATGTTTTCTGTGGTAAAATTTGTCAGCACTGCTATGAACCATAGAAATATATTATTAGGTATTTTCTATAGATGCATTTGCTTTTCTATATTTTAATTGTTGGCTGAAAATTGCCCTTTCAGTTGGCCATAAAATGAATGTTAAATTTCATGGACAACCACCTGTCTGGGATTGCAGACACGCCCAAAAACCCACAAGCCTAGATATACTGACAGGAAGAAGTCCTCTTTGCACAGAAATCATCCATTAAGCCAATGAAACTCTTGTAGCTTCAGTCTGGGTCCATATACCTGACTTCTCCAAGGTGAGTGGATATCTGGAGTAAGTAGCAGAGCAAATCAAGATTTGACTGTGTCCTCTACCAGGTTCACAGAAGACACTGCTGGAAAACACTGCCATATTACACCTTCTGACTCATTCACCTGCTGCCTTTGCAGCCTGTGGATCCTCACCTCCCTAGACTTTAAGGCTTGGGGCTCTTCTGCAGTGCCCAAAATCCAGTGAGTGCTGACATCAGGCCAATATTTCCCATCCTTCCCATTCTCCAGCATGATCGCTGGTGCCTCAGCTCATGCACATCAGTAAAGGAGGTGCCAATGTCCAACTTTATATTCATAGCACACATGAAAGCAGGAATTCAGAGAGACTGCATGATTTAGCCAAATACCATCTAACACATTGCATGGCAACAATTATATGATTCTGTTGTAGATTTCTACAGGGACGTTCCTTTACACTGTAATGTTTCAACAAAAAACATCTCTAACTGGACATTCTTCTTGGACCTAGCACAGCCGAGGCCTCAGAGACAACTTTGGGAAGGTGTTCCCAAAGGATTGTGGAGATGCTACCACTGATTACTGATAATACAGATAATTTGTCACAACTATTGGAAAGACACATCTATTTTTCCACCAATGTAGATGACTATGTAAGACTTCATATGACAGTGGATCTGTTGCTACACATAGCAGTCTTCCAAGAGTTATCTGTAGTTTAATTCACACAATGATAACAGCTATAGTATCTCACTATGCTTCTGTCTAGTCACATCAGTTCATAATGTTCCTCATGTCAGACTTAACATGACTGAACGTTTCACTTGGTATCATTGGTGAAGGAGAGATCTTCGGAACAGAAGTCTCCAATAACATCCCTGAGTGCTATAAATGAGAACAATTTAATTAATTTGGTTTTTTTTCACTAATCAGCACTCAGTAATATATCATGTTATTCTGATACCAGCTGAGCAATCACCAAAAAAGTTTTATTCCAATGGATTTAGACTTTTTCTGTATCAGCTGTACTGATTTTCAAACTGCTCTTCAAGACAGTAAATTGAAACTGGAGATATTTTTTCCAGAAAAAAAAACAAAAAGGGAATCAGAATAACTTTTCCAATTACTACAAGAACAGCTACTATTAAAGATTTTGCTTTGGAGTGGGAAATAGCTTGTGGTTTGGTACGGTTGCCATTTTTTGTGGTACACAGTCAGCACCACGTCCTCTTCTAAGAAAACGGCTCATTTTAGACCTTGGTGTTCGCAGGGAAGTGACAGATCCTGGAGAAAGAGTGGTTGCGGCCACCCACCGGTCCCCCACTGCTTCAGCACGCCTCTAAAAATGAATCCTTACATACTTGTTTTTCAGAGAACAGCAACAGGCTTGTTTCACAACAGCTTTTGCTGTATTTTACTTACATTTCTTTCTCTCATTCCCTTCAAGGAGGAAAACACATGAATCAAACTTTTGTTCAGAGTGGCAGTGGTTTAACCCTCACTTCCCCAGAGACACACACAGTCACAGCCTTCCTGACACAATGTCTGTTAAGGACAAGGCACACTTTGTCACCCACATGGTCATGAAACACATGGAATCCCTCTTATATACGGCAACATGTACCTTTCTTGTTTTCCAGTCTCAAAACCATACTTTACCAAGCCTAAATCTTAAAGTTGAGGTGTCTGTGTCCTGTTTTGGACTGAAAATTATTAAATATAGTACAGATTACTGGTGGTTTACTTTCACCTTACTGCTTAGGGTATTGTAACAGTGCTGGCTGCTGAGAAACAATTGTTGTTATTGTCAGCAGTAATGCTGAGACACATAGTAATATGAGAGAACTTCGATGTTTCAGATATACAAACTTCAACTCTTCTACCTGAGATATTCAGATCTCTGAGTTTTGTCCAAACTGATAATGCTCATGCGTTTTTTTCAGGGAGATTGAACCAAGCAAATATTGATATATCCTGAGTTATTTAATTACTGTCTTAAATGTTGTTAAATAACAACAGAAGAATGGCAGATGATACAAGCATCGTTATCCATTTAATACCTGAGTTGTTGCGTATCACTGTTAATGGATGTCAGCCAGCCCAGGCTTGTGGCAATGTACAGCATGTTCTAGTGCAGTCTTAAATGGTTATTTGTACAACTTTGAGAGAAAGAAACCCACTAGAAATAACAAATTTGCGCTTAAGAAAATGTGCTGTGAACCACAGAAAGACAGAAACCAAGGTACTACCAATGAACATTAACATCAGAAACTTTGTAGTAGACTGTTTTCAATACATATTGCCACAGACATATATTAGACAATGGTTTGCCCATTAGATACTGATGCTATTCTTTTTAAAAATGATTGAAACATTTCATAGAAAATGCATCTAATTTGGAATTACAAAAATAAATTTATAAGAATATGATTTTTAAAGTACTGTTCTTTTATTCTGTGTTTTTTTGGTCTTTCTTTATTTTACTTCAAATGGGACGAAATCTACAATTAATTTGTTGTCTGGGTTTGCGCATCGTGTCAAGAACCAAAATACCAAACCCTATACTTCAATCACTATCTGGAGATTTTTAACCCAAATCCACCTCATTGTTTATGTTCTCTGCTTTGAGCTACTGATAATACCAAGCCTAACACTGTCTGAGGTTAGGTGTTAACAAGATTATCTGGAACACTACCGAGAGCCAGTAGCCTCTGCTGCTGCCAGGGTGAATGATGAAGTGGGTGATACCAGCTATCTCTGAGGAGTCCGACATCCCACCATGTGTATCAGCTGCTGGCTGAGTCTGGAGAGCTCTTTGGACCACTGAGAAAACTTTATGGAAGATCCCCTATCAGCTGCCATACTTTTATGAGGGCTTAAACTCTATATTTGTTATGCAAGAACAAATTCCATGAGTCTGGGGGAAAAATTAAATTGAGAATGTCCTGTGAGTCTAATCAACAGTCTGTCGAAGGATTTCTGTGGGTTCAGGTTTGAAACTAACACAGAGCAGAAAATGCATGTATATGAAATGAAGAGAGCAGCTGTTGACAACCAGGCACGAAAACAATCTGTTTAAAAATAAAACAATGAGAAAACATACTAGAAACTTCAGTGCTTTAACAGAAGCAGACTCAAAATGTTATAAAGCAATAATTAAACTGCCTGAACTCATAGTGATGTTGTGCAAGACGGATCAGTTTAGAAATGTACAGCTTGTGATGAAATATTTGCTTGTTCCAAGCCATAGGAATACAGAACATTGAGTTTTCTATTCCAAAGGCATGAGGATATTTGGTGGTTCCATTGGCCAGAGAGAACCCTATGCTCCAGTAGGCTCTACCTTCTGATAAGATTTCATTTCTGCTTGCATGGGAGGACAGAACCTGGGAAAATGAATTAATGATCCAAACCAAATAGACCTCCCACACTGCCAAAATTCAGTCTATTTGGTTGTGCTGCCAGAGACCATGACAGCAACAATGCTAACACTGAATATGTGGTATGTATTTGATTTCTAAAGCCTGCTGAGGAAGAGTAGCATGTCTATATGTCTATGCATGCGCGTCTGGATGCACTGGACTCTGACTTTGAAAGGAAGCTGTTTCCGAATCTCCATTTTTTTGTTTGTTTGTTTGTGGGGGTTTGTTTGTTTGTTTTGTTGGTGTGTTTTTGGTTTTGTTTTTTTTTTTTTTTTTTTTTTGCATAAGAGCTCTCTGGCAATTTGCCTGATTTCAGAGCAGGGCTATTTTGCAATTATTGTCATCTGGTTTGTCTTATTATTCTTTTTTTGTAAGACACACTGCAGCAGGACAGCCCTTTTTGTACTCTCTTCTCCTGCTTCCAGGATGTAAATCTATGGCTACACAGAAGCTGGGGAGACAGTGGGAGACTTGCACAGAAGGAAGGAGTTTAGAGGGTGATTTCTATTTGCTGATACATGTACCAGGGGTACAAACCATACAACAATGTATGGGAACAACCAGCCCTCCTCAGCTATTTTATTAAAATAGCTCCCAAGCCTGAGGGGTTTCTGTCCCGCAGACAGTGAGAACTGTACTATGTTCCAGCAGAAAGCACTTGGAGCACTTTTCCTAGAAGGAGGATCTAGGTGGGAGTTAATGAACAACTGTCCCTTGCAGCAGGAGGTTTCCTTTTAAACACACCTAAAGCAAGGAGGAGGATTATTTGGTAGTGACTCAGTCTCTTTTTTTTATTATCCAGAATAAAATCTGTCCCAGAGACATCCTTTAATGTGTCTATTGCATTCGTTGTCCCCAGCAGGCAGGAGAGGCAAGATCTATCTGCCGCCTGGCTTCATGTCTTCATGGGTGGGCAGCCTTGATTTCACCTGGATAGCCTTTCTTGCACCACTGAGTTTTCTCTAGAAACCTGTCGCTACCACCAGACTCCTATGGATGGGGTGGGGAGCAAAGAGAGCTCCTGCTTTGCTGTGAAAGAGAGCAATGGGTCCAGCTCAGCCTCTGACCAAGAAAACCAGTTGATGTGGCTGTCCTGTGAGAGCTGTTCCACGGTTACAAATGCAAATTTATTCTCCCACAATTCTCTGGGAAGGTGAAGGAGCAAAGGGAGGACCCTGGGTGGACTATGTACCTTTGACAATCCCAAGCTACAAGTAGAAACTTCCCTTTCCAAAACCAGGCTAAGTAAATGTCATAATCTCCTTACTCACGTTAGGATGTTTATTCAACCCTTCTAGGTTTTTAAAAAGATAAGTTATCCTCTGTGGTTTGTCTTATGCTCTTATCTCAAGATTTATCCTAAGTTTTTGTGTACTCTCAGGTTCATTGACAAACATAAAACCCTAACACTGTATCAGTAAATGTAGATTTCGCTATTCAAAACACCATAATTTGTGTTTTGAAACACAAAAAATGCTCAAGTTTCTTTTGGATAAATTAAAAGTTTGCTTTAGTATGTATCCACATTCATGCCATATATGCGCATATCTATATATCATTTCAATAGCACACAGAAGAATTCAGATCTGCAGTACCACTTTTGGGAGCCTTGCCTGCATTAAGAAACCCAAAGTAGACATAGCCATTAGTTCAATAAACACGTAGTAAACTGGGAATTCTTGTTAATTCATTCAGTAAGGAGGCACTCTGTAATTTGTTCACCAGGAGCATTAGTAAATAAGATCCAGCTGAGTGTGACCTAAGCCATATGACTTGTTCTCACTCAACTTTACAAAATAAGAGCAAAGAACATACATCCTCCTAAAAAGAACTGAATATCTGAAAATACTATTTAAAAAAATAAAAGGACCTGCTCAGCTGGAGAAAGGACATTGTGTTGTTTCTGCATTTTGAGCACTCACACACACACCTTATGCTGTTATTAGAGCTCAGTTCTTCCAGGATTAGAAAACCAGATGATCATCACCACTATTAATAAATGGAAAGCTTTCAATTTGCTATCACCTTCACTGGGCATTGTGAGCTCAAGGTCCAGTGTGAGGGAATAGAAACTATTTTATTGATAGATGGAATTGATGCTGTTTAAGGATGGAGATTTGTATATGTTGTTTAAGGTCTACACACTATCAAACACTTGGTTACAAGAATGGGAAAAAAACCCACTGAACGATCAATTTCTTCAGATAAAAGATATTTTGTTCTGTTAGATGTAAAGAGTTTCACATGTTTATGCATGGTATTCTTAAACTAAAATAAAATCAGAATTTATTCACTTTATTCAATGTTTAGAATTCATTCATAATTAATTTAACAAATTGCAGTGTGTTTGCAATATGTTCAAATGCCATTTGAAAAGAACAGTTGTGTTGAGTTTTTTTTAATGTGTGTTTAATTATCCTCTTTCCTTCTGATTACAATCATGAAGTGGTAAAATTTGTGTAAAGATGTCGCATTTGTAACCTATACAAAAAAAGAAACAAGGTACAAAAGAAATTCAGACTAAAGGCAGAGAAACTTACTAGAACCAGTGGGAAAAGGAAGGGATTAAATGCGTGAAGTCCGACACAAAAAGAATGAGACCAACCCTATAGCTTGGGAACCAAGCATGGGAGGGGAGGGACAAAGAGATGGTTATAGAACATGTTAAACAAGTTAAACAAGGCTCAATTCAATTGCTTTGCTAAGTACAAGTGGATGTACATTCAAATATGGACATTTTCTTACTCTTGGTAACTTTTTCGTACTCTTGGTAAGAAAATGTCACTGTGCAAGACTGAACAGCAAGTTAGCATCAAGTTTCTTGTGCAACTGAAGAAATCTAAACTGGAAACTTTTTAATTATTGACTGAGGCTTACGTTGAAGAGCTCCTGAAGATCAGGTTGGTGCTCTAAGAAACCCATTTTTGTTAGTAGAAGATGTGAAAGCAAAAACAACAGAGACAACCTCAACAGCCTTTCAGAAAAATTATCTGTGCAATAGCTTTGAACACAGGCAACATCATATGCAGCTGTGTCAGCTCAGATGGGAACTGTTCTGAAGGAGATCATAGTTGAGTTTCTTAATTTGTTAAATAAAAAGACTAAAAGGCACAGTCTCAGGTTTTTTTTTGTGTTGGACCTCGTATATACTAAGAATGATTAGATCCCAGCTATATTAAAGGGATTTGAGATTTATATAGACCTTGCACTCCTTCCTGCACAACAGTCAATCGAATCCCAGCCTGTGCTCTAGGGAATATTTAGGGTTTTTTGTGCAATGAACCAATCTGAACAACAGTACCGACCAAACAGAGTACTTCAGAAAACTATATTTCTTTGGTGTATTTGATGTTTTAAAAGACTATTTGCTATAGCCAGGTGTATTTGAAAGTTTCATTTTCCAAAGTCTAAATCTTGACATTTAGATTGTCTTGCTTAACTTATCTTGCTTAACACCAACTTCACTGCCCTTCTCTGTACACTCTCCAGTCTTTTTTTGTAGTGAGGGGCCCAGAACTGAACACAGTACTTGGGGTGCGGCCTCACCAGTGCTGAGTACAGGGGCACAATCACTGCCCTGGTCATGCTGGCCACAGCGCTTCTGATACAGGCCAAGATGCCATCGGCCTTCAATAAATAAATTAGTTTAAGCCACATGGTGTTTTCCGCATGGCTAGACAATATCTTCTCTACTTGACAGACACCAAACCCTCTACCAGTAAATATACTGAAACCAGCAGTGCCATCTATGGCCAGTAGGTATTACCCAAATCAAAAGTAGGTCAAAGTCCATCTCCTTCATTTCCTCCTACATCTTAATGGAGAGAAGTCACTGTTTCCCTTTATCATGCAATAATTGAATCAAAAGAGGAGATTTATAATAGTGCTCTGGGGTGCTTTCTCTTTGCGGCTTGAACACTAGGGATACTGTACCCTAATGGAGTGGTACCCCTCATGTCAAATCTTGTCAGAAAGCTGAGGAAGATATACAGTGAACAGCATGATGTTACATTCAAATCTCCAGAACTTTGTCATCAATAAAGTTTTTGAGCATTCAAAAATACAAAATGCTCTAAGTAATAACATTTTGTGAAATTAAAATATGGTCATCTCCCACCTCACTGTCAAAAAATCATGAAATGAGATGGCTGGATTTTAAGTTACAGCAGAGCAAGAAGGAGATGAACTGTTTGGATGTATAAGATTTAATTGAAAGTATTTGTTCTGTTTCAAGCCCATCAATGCAGGGTGCTTTTGTTAAACTGGGAATATGAAACGTGGTTTCTATATAAAGCACAGAGACAGACTCTCATGTATGTATGAGGTCAGCCATGGGAAGCAGTTCATTTAAAACCCCTAGGGGTATTCTGCATTGCGGAGGAAATATTTGTGCCCAGTAATGGCAAGAGTCCATCTCAGACACCCACACGTGCGCATCTCCAGCTCTGAATCAGAAACCAGTGATCCAGTAAAATGGTGTCCTCAGATTGCTGTGCAGAGGTGAAATATGCACTATCCAAACAGAGAGCAACTCTTCAGCAGTAGGAAGATGAGATTTGATAAAACTGTAATGAAAAATGCCTATATCCCAGCAAACCCCAGCAACACCAGCAGGTTTGGTGGTTTGTGGGAGCAAGAACCGACTTGGTTTTGGTATCCTCTAGTAGAAGGTGTCCCTGCCCATGGCAAGGGCGTTGGAACTAGATGATCTTTAAGGTCCCTTCCAGTCCGTATCATTATACGAGACTATGCTGATATTTTTTTTTGAGAGAAAGAGTAAAAAGAACAGTCATCACCAACTGGAAATGTTGTCTGGTAAGTATCACTCCTTCCAATGCATCCACTACCTCCTGCTTTCATTGAAAGCCCTGTGCTTGGCAATGGTTAACAAGATCCACAAAGCTCCCATTGAGCTCCTTAGTTTGCTTAAAAAAATAACTTCTGTTTCTGGTCAAATCCCCAGCTCTCCACAGAAGGGTAAGAAGGTAGAAATAAACCAAATGCAACAGTTCATTCCAGGGGCTGATTTACTTATGGGATTTCCTACAAACACGAGCTGAAAGTTGAGACAGAAGAACAATCCCCTGTCCATCTCAGTCAGAGCACATACTGCTGGGCCACTTCTCAATTGCCTGGAGAAGTGCCAGGCAGCAGCAATTCAAAATAGCCACCACCAGCTTCAGTCTGCAGGGTGGGAAGGGGGGTGGCTGTGTAAGCAGCCACCCCTCAGAAGACCCCTTTGCTTCACTGCTCAGTGCTGTAAGCACTGGCTCTGCAACCCCCAGCAGGACACTCCCATGCACCATTACTCGGCTCACCATGGACTTCCTCACTGTTAACATCATGGTGCAGTGAGGATCTAATATTAGCAGCTGCGATATCCCTGATTCTCTTGAACGAAAGCTAAGGAAGCTCTGCTCTGGGGCAAGGAGTCACCCAGTTGGGACAAGGTGAGGCCAGGTTGCCAGCAGTGGGATAGACAGACAACATAGAAAAATAGAGTAAGAAGTGCTGACAATGATGTGATCAGGAAACAAAGCAAACCACAATCCCAGCATTACTTACAGGGCTCCCAAGATGTTTTATAGCATCATTTTCATATACCTCCAGGGTTTCCCACTGGCAGAGGCTTCAGGACTCCTCCTCACACTGCTTCCTGGTCTCCATCTGGGATGGGGACACCAGCACTTAGATGTTTCCAGTGTTAGGATCCCAAACTCAACCCAGGGCAAAGTAGGAGACAGCATTCCCCGGCAAGAGGATAAATAATCATGGTGCCCTGTACCCTCAGCCCCTTGATAGGTCTGCTGGAGTCATCCTAATCCTGCAGATGCCATGACTGCTCACAAATGATGGCTGAGTGTTAAGGGCTGTCACCAGGTAAAGCTGCTTCCAGCTGGCCCATGGACAAGATCAAGCCTCCAGCAAGCACAGAAAAGCTTGTTCTTCCCTCACCAAGAGAAAAATCTGACAGACAGCTGCCTGCAATGGTACCACTGCTCTGCTATTCCCACTCGGCTACATCTGAACATCCGAACATGCTAGAGCTGCCCTTAGCACGGGGTACCAGGTTCACAGCAGGCTACTGAACACTACAATATCCTGGTGTGAATCCAAGGAATGTTTCACACTTGTTCTTCTAGGTTTAGGAGGAAGGTTAAATAATGTCCGTAAAGTGAGATCCCAGTTCAGGAGCGTGCAGATAGCCCAAAAAAACAACTTAGCTCTTCCTAGAGGAGCAGGAAATTAATGCTGTTTTGATTAGTGCTATGATTTGACTGCAGTATAGCCTGTGGCATCTACCTGTTCTCTCAGAGGGGTTATGTGAAGACATTCCCTTCACTAGCTGTCCACTGTGCTGTCTACTTCAGCTTCAGCATACAATCAATGGTCAAGGCAGACTGAGGAAGAGCAATGAGTCATTTGCTTCCTTTGTTATCCAGGAATACTTTTTTCCATCTGAATTAGAGCCCTTCTGACTCTTATTACAAGATAACCAAAATGAGACCAGCAGAGAAATTAGGGAACATGATGTAACAGTCCTTTAGGACATGATCTAAAAGCCGTTTCTTGCCACAAAACTCAAAGCAGCCAAACCACAGGACAAAAACAGCTCAGAACCCATTGTCTACTTTTCTTACACTGACAAGATGCTGATGATCTTCTCTCCATGGAAAAACAACTCCAAAGAGTCACCCCTCAAACATGCTTTTTATACTCCGTTTTCCCCATTTTCTGTATTCATTTCCCCAAGTATGTGCTAAACAACATCTACTTATGTGCCATATTATTCATGGAAGCAATTAGTTTTATAAATTAATCATAATGGACATTTAAATATACATTGCAGTTGCATCCAAATCATCATCACCTTGTCATGGTTATATTATTTATTGTGATTTAACCGCCACCAGTCTATTTAGGACGAAAACAACTCTCATAGAGGACCCAGTCATTCCATAAGTTACCACTCTTGTAGTTTCACTCCTGTGATGGAAACAAAGCTGTAGTATAGCTGAAAATCAGATATGAAGTTCTTACTTGCAACAGAGAGTTCAAAACCATCAAAATTTAAAGTGTTGTTTTAAGACAAGGCATTATTACCTCTGACATCATCTTTATTGGGGTGAATGTGTGTCTGGTGCTTCTCAAGATGACAAAGACTGAAGGACTTTTTCAATTACCTATACAGCTACCCAAAACTCTGGTTTAAGTCCCACGTCTGGTTGGAGGGTGAAGGTAGACTTGGTTTACCTGAACAAAGTCTCCAACAGGAACTTAAGCTACTAAAGTGCTGTGGTGGTCTGTGCTGGCTGGACTGTATGGGTAAGACTAACTGGCATCTTTGGCAAAGCAGCTTCCTCCAGATCAGAAAAAGTCATGGCTAAGAAAATGCATAAACTGAAGTTACAAACATCTGTTATCTGCACTTGGGCAACCAACTCCTCAACAAACGCCCCCTTCCTTTTCCAAACCCAGGTAGCTCCAAACATGTCCTTGACAGGTGTTTCCACAGAGTTTATTTTAAGGCATCAACAGATGGGGTTGATCTGATGGCTTTCGCTGCTGCTTTTTGTTGCCTTACCAGTTACAAAAGGTCTAAGGAGGTAGGATCAGGCCAACACAGTAGGAAGTACAGCTTGTGCTGTGCTCTTCCCTGCACTCTGGAAACACCCCATGCATTTGGCTGCAGGTCCAGCTCATGCACCTGTGTTGAGCAATTCCTTGCATTGTCCCATGAGTCCCATAGGTCCCCCAGTTTAAATTCTGCTCACAGACAGCCGACATATGAAATGAGCTTAATCCTGTGGAACTGGAGCTGCTCATCCAACTCCTGCCCTGGGCTTCTCTTTTCCATGTGCTCTTTCTGCCTATAGAAAAACATATCAGAGGTCTGGCATATACATACACACTCATGCACAAGCACTTCTTATCTTTATTGATTGACTGCCTTCTCCACTCAAGTCCCAGCCAGAAAGAAAATAATATGGAAGATGCAAAAAACAGATGGTATAGCCTTATGACATGTATCCCAGCACATGATGAAACACGTAGACACTGTACAAATGGGAGCATTGCCTTGATCTGTCTAGTAAATCTATGTGCCTGACCGAACCAGAGGCAGTGGTATTTGAAATAATAAGACATAAAGGAGCTGAGCTAAGATCCTTCTTTCTTGGCTCCAACCTTTCCCTCTCTCACTTTTCAGGACAAACCTTCCACTGAAATTAAAAGATGCGCTTGGCACACAGTTTAGTGGTGGCTTGGGTATGTTAAGGTTAGAGTTGGACTCCATGATCTTAAATGTCTTTTTTAACCTAAACAATCCTATGATTCCATGAGAAGGCAGGCATGCCAGTCCCCACATCTATTTTTTCCTCAACATTGCCTTTAAAAAAATCCCTTAACAGAAAAAGAGGGTATGTGGTTGGGGAAAAAGAAAACAATCTTCTCCTTTTGTGGTGTTAGATCTGACCCCAGCAGAATATAGCCTGACCCTGAAATACTGAGCTAGATGGCTGGAATTGATGGCACGGCTGAACGAGTGGCTTGATCCTTAGCTGACCTTCAGAAAGAGTTTTCTTCTTTCCCGTTCATAACAGAACCAGGAAAGCCAAGATAACCAATGTGTGTTAGGTGGCCTTCCCCAGTCATGCTTTTTCTTTCCTTGAACTCCATTCGAAGTGTCTTAGACCTTCTTTCCTATAAAAGCAGCAGAAGAAATGAGGGAACTTTGAGCTGGAGGTGAGAGAAAACCCTGTTTCACGATAAATGCAAAAAAAAACCCACTGTGCTTCCAATATTGTCAAAAGAAACTTTGCTAGTACAGCAAGAGTTATGTAAGAAATACAAGATGGTCTTGATGAGGGAGAGGAGAACCAAAACAAGAGAACTGAGTTTCTGATATATAGCAAATAGCTGCTACTCACACTTCATACAGAGACAAAGACAGTAAATCAAAGGCCAAACTGCTCCCTCTGCAGGCCTGAACTCTAATTCTCGTTAGAATTAGCACTTCAAGTTTTGGTCTGAGACCTTAGTTTTTCTGATAAAACCCTGGCCAGTAAGCAGAGCACGTTTTCTACAAATTCAGTGTATCTGTTCTCAGAGAAGAACTGTAGTCAGTTGTTTGGATGTATCGAAACATTTCCAGTTTACCTCTCTGTCAGAGAGGTAAGACTCTTTTAACCAGTTACATCCATTCCCTGACCGGCTTTAAATCAAAATTGCCTACTAGTTTCTCATGCTCTGTTTGGTCATGGTTGTTTGACATGAGGAAATGTGTAAAACTATAATTAGATCTACAAAAAAAAAAGGAGCCCACTCCACCAGAGTTTTCAGTAAATATTTCTTGTGGAATTTGTGGAAAACGCTTGTGTCAACTGGAACCATCATTTTTTTTTTCCCCTCAGTTTTGGTGATATTTTTTTTCCTTGGAAAATCTCAGACCCAGACTGACATCTCTGATTACTACATTTAAGCTCAAGTGACCCTACCCCGTGCTCCATTTGTAAAATAATGGGGGCAGGCACCCAAAACAGAAAGCCTGAGGTACAGTTCAAGTATAAGATTTAATGTAAGTCTCTCATATCCTGGGGAAACAGTCCACTCACTCCTCTGGCTGTGGCTGATCAATCTCAGATTTCATGAGAAAATACAATTCTAGCCTTCTCCATTTTGAATGAGAACATTACTGTTTGGCTTCTCACAACTGTAAAGAAAACATTTCCCCAAATCCTGTTGTTCTACCAATAGGGAGGATATGTGCAACTCAAACTTAAGATGCCTGAGTTTGTTGAGTTTTTTCTAAAAAAGGTCATAGTTTTTAAAACTGCTTACGTAATGCCAAGCTTACAAAACAAGATTTGTATGCACCCCAAATCTAAACCCCATGTTTAAAAAAAGCCATCTGTATAATAAAAAATCTTTTAAATCATTGGATTTTCCTAATCCAAACATAAATTTCCTACAAATTGCCAGGTCTAATACGACAGGACCCCAACTTTTTTGTCATCTCTCCTCCCATTTTTGGATTTAGTTATTTTTCCACCATAAATCAGAGAGTCAGAGCTGTCCACTCTGGAGAAACGTGCCTAAGCCCATGAGGGCTGGGATACAGGGCTACACGGAGAGGGAGGCGGTTTGCCTTTTGCCAAAGGGGAACCACCCACCCTCTGGGAGGACAAGGATGGGGCCCCAACCATTATCTGAAGAGCTCCACTGCCATGGGAGAATGAAGTAAAGCGGATACAAACAACTGGAAAAGCTGCCAAAGCGTCAGGCTCCATGTCCTCTGGAGCCTGCGGATGCTGTAATCCTTCATTGTCTGCTGAAATAAGTCCTAAATTTTCCTGCATTTGCTGTCAGCCTGGCTGACTTCTTCTACTAGTTGGAAATAAATTAACGCAACACAGACCAATATGTTACAGTGCTTTCAGTTACACCGCCCTGCTCCCTTCCAAAGGGCCTAGTCACCACCCACTGTGGGTGCAATCGTGGCCTGGGATTTTTCAGAGCCCTCTCTCACTCATTCATGGTCCTTTCCTCACTCTCACTCTTGTCCTAGTGTGCTGTAAAGTCCTACTCTGAGAGCTTGTTATCGCTCTCTGTGAAGTACGTTTCTTCTGCCCAGAGAGCATCTGTAGTCCTAAGCAAGATAAAACAAAGCTAAAGCAAAGACACTGGAAGTTCAGGATAGGTGTCCAGCTGGAAAAGAGGAGGTGAAATTATTATTCTGTATCAAGTGCATACCTATATTTCTTGTGCACTAACTCATCTCTATAAACAAGCTCCAATATTACTGCAGTGAGTCATTAAAGCAGCTTTATTTATAATCACACTGCCTGATGTTTCAAAGCCACACAAGATCTAAGTCTCATTATAGCAATACTAAATGGGCTGATGGTCCCCCTAACATGCATGATTTGACTTGAAATTCTAGAGCGTGACTGAGTTTTAAAGGAGAAACAATCCTGTGAATAGGGAGCACCGAGACTCAACCTCCAAATCATCAGCTGTCATCTAGGTCAAACCAAAAACATAATGAATAAACCAGCATTCCTGTGCACAGGCCATGTAGATATATAATGCTGTGGTGTGAATGGACAGTCCTGTGACCCCTGCAAAACATTTCTGCACAGCTGGCCTTGTCCCTCTTGTAGCCGTACATTTTGAAGTGACATGTTTGCAAGCTGAAAATTAATAAAACCAGTCCCTGAACTTAGTCACATATTTTAGATGTGCTTGATGCAAGCCACAAAGTCATAGAATAGTTTGGGTTGGAAGGGACCTTAACGAACCAGAGAAAGTTTAGACTGGATATCAGAAAAAAGTTCTTCACAGAACGAGTAATCAGGCATTGGAATGGCCTGCCCAGAGAGGTGGTGGATTCACCATCCCTGGAGGTTTTTAAAATAAGACTGGATGTAGCACTTAGTGCCATGATCTAGTAATCATTATAGGGTTGGATTAAGGTTTGGACTTGATGATCTTGAAGGTCTTTTCCAACCCAGATAATTCTATGATTCTATGATCATCCAGTTCCAACCTCTCCCCACCATAGGTAGGCACACCTCCCACTAGACCAGGCTGCTCAAGGCCCCATCCAACCTGGTCGTGAACACTACAGACTATAACTTTTCCCAAATTAATGAACAAGTGTAAATGGATAGATATCTCATATCCTGTTGCAGGCAGTGCTGAACGGTCCCAGTCTGAAGGGAACATGACATATGTGAACGGCATCCAATTGCCTGTTTAAACCAAGTTTGACCAAGACTAAAAAACTCAAGGGATTTCCATGGGACAATCTTCTGCTCGTGTTTCAGGGACTGCCTCAGAAAACCTCCTGCCTTAATATTCCAGATGTATTATTCTCTCTTACTAATATAAGCCACAGTTAGAGAATGTCCATGTTATAGTGATGCTCTGCAGCAAGGTGCAATCCTTTCAGCAAAACGTTACCTTTTCCTTCCTTGCTTGGCTACATGCTTATAAATATTCCTAATAATATCACAACTTAGTCCTGTCTGAAGAAAGTACAAACAGCTCTCCAAGCACGATCCCTGCATCACAGGTACTCCTGGCAGTAAAAAAAAAAAAAAAAAAAAAAAAAAGGCAGCACTTTAGACTCTAAGAAAGTATTCAAACTACGCTTTTCTTGAAATACAAGGCAGGACTATGAAATTCCACCCATCGGAAGAGGAATCAGAGAAGAAAAAGCTCACCAGAATCATGTTACGTTATCAACACCTGTCTTTCCTTCAACTAGACCATTCATTTTCTTCCCATTTTTCTATGCCCATCCCTGTTCCGACAACAATGCACAAATTTCCCCTAACTGATGTCACTACTCTTTCAGTCCTACTTTTCCTGCTGCTCTACCACAGTATCCACAAAACAGAATGATAGTCTTAATTCCTGAGCTTCTCAGCTCACTGGTAGGCTGTGTGGCTAACCAAAAGTACGTTTTCCCCAGGCTGTATGGCTCTGCACAGCTGAGTGGGACCTGCTGTTTCACATTGTCACCACTATCAGCCTAAACAGAAGAATGTAAAACACCACCCTAGAAAGCCCATTATGGTAGAGTTTTCTATCTTCATCAGATTTATTTGAACACCCCCAGACTCATAACTTCTCATCAGCAGAAAGTGGGAAACTGCCCTGGCAGTCTCAAGGCCACTAGGATTTCTCCTCAGTGTGCTCCCTATGCAGCGTGCCTGCCAATGCTGTCAAACCCACCACCCAGCCTACCTGCACAAAGTCTACATAAGCAGATAAATGAGTCATCCTGAAGAAGGAGAGGACTGGATATTAACAGATGTTATTTTCCACAAGTAAGAAAATAATGAGCATAACATTCCATACCTTTCCTTGTCCTGTTTCCTACTGCCACTCATCGCAGTGCTGGGACTTGTGCAGATTTTTATCACAGTCTGAGGATTCACATTTCTCTGTCTTATTTCTTGAAAGAGTAGACAAATGCACCACAAATGAAAAAGGAGATTTTTGCCATCTGGGAATGGTGCCCAGGAGAGCAGATGTCATTGTGCAACACAGTGGGATTAGCCTCGCTCATGCTTCTTCTGCACCCAGCCCCTCCCCTGCTCCCTGCCATTTCTGCTTCGGGCATTTTGCTGTCACTAAGAAGGAGCTTGTGCAGATGTTTTGTGTTGTAGTGGCTGACTGAGAAGCTGATTATCACCATTATCCAATTTCATGTTTTTTTCCCCTTCACATAATTGCTGTCTCCAAAGCCAATGGGACTCAGAGGTTGCTGACCTGGCTTCCAACCAGCACTACCTTCTCTTGTGGCGTTAAAAGAGACCCATTCCTCTCTGAACTCATGGTGATAGCACAGGGCAAACACAAGCACTTGAAGTGTTGCCCGTGAAAGTTTTGGGGAGGTTTGTGAACATCATTTTTATTGTACCTCACTCCAATCTGTCAAGGCATGATGATACCCAGGAAACCCTTTGTTCCATTTGTATTAGTGTGATCTCTATCAGAAAAACAGGCCTCTGAACTTCGTAGTCCTTCTCTGGGGACCCAGACTCTGTTTTATTCATACTACAACTTTTCTGTTTTCCATCAGCGTGACATAGTGCCTCATGTTGAGCTCCCTTTCCCAGGCACTCTCACTGTTTTATTGCTTACTAGAGATTTTCAGGGTAATTCCTGCCCTTCCCCACAACCTGGTAGCTGGCATTGCCCACACCAAATGAGGCCTTGATAGCTCAGCGAAAGACAATGCTTCATAAGCTGCGGAAGCCCAAAGCCTGCTGTGTGAGGACACCCCAAGAGTCTGGCAGCCTCTCCGGCGAATGCCAAATTCACCAGCCCCCACGCAGTGATGTGCTCATATTGTGCCAGGTGACTCAGACTCGGCTTTATCACTGGGGAAGATGTAAGGATAAAAACTCCATATGCTCACTCACCAGAGCTCAGTATTGGAGCAGAGGTATGAGAAGATAAAGCCCAGAAGTAGCCTCCAAGGTGGTGTGCGGCCACCCTTTGAGCACTGGCCTGCTTACAGCTCATTCACCTTGAAGATACCCTGGAACTTTTTTTCCCAGCTGTTGAAGAAGGCCACCAGAAAAGACATGCCCTTTCTCCCACCCCAGATAAAAGAAGGAAATATCCTAGCTATGTCTTACTCCCTCAGATTGGTTCAGAAGACAGTATATGACGATGTACATCACCTTCTCTAGGCATAAGACATACAACCTGTTTAACATCTTAATCTGAAACTGCCTTCCACAATGCACAGCCTCCTTAAAATGTGGTGTTATCATGAACAATTATCGCTGTGCAGGACCTCTTTTCAAGCTTTGCACAGAGTATATGTGTGCCACAGAAACTCAAATATAGATCATAATTAGTTTAAGCTGAGGTGAACCCAACCTTTCTTCTTTCCTGTTCATCTCACCGAAGACAATGGCTGCTGCAGTTTGTTGGGAGTTTTTTTTCTGCTTGGAAAAGCCTTAGCTGTATATCCACACACAAGGAAGAGCAGTCACCAGCATGTTCTGCTCACGGTACACCGTGGCAAACTGAAGTTGGATAGGCAGTCAAATGACAACATGTGCAACAACCACCTAATGCTGTGCATGCACAAGAGGGACAATACATCCACAATGGATTAGTCATGATTGTTCTCTCCAATGCAGTTGCATCCTTATTTCAGCCTGTGATTTCCCAATTGTAAATACATAAAAAACATTCACGTATTTAGAACCTTAGCTTAGAACCTGGTGTAACATCAAGGAGTTGTAAAGGTTACTCTAAAATGTTTCTTTATTCAGACCAGAGACACTCTCAGTTTTGATAAGTCTACAAAAATTGCTTCCATTTTCCCTATTTTATGTTTCACCTCCCTCACCTTCACCTTCTTAGTGTGCTAAGAGAGGCTGCTTGTGCTCCATGAAATGTTCCCTCATTGCTCTTACATCCAAGCAGGAAAGTATTTTCAACAATATTTTAGAAAAGAACCCGGGTGAGAGCTAGCTCCCCTGTAAGTACATCAATAGATAAGCACACATCTCTTATCTCTGAAATCTGTCTCATATTTCTGTGAACCAACCTGAAATTCCGAAGTATCATCCTGATGAGTTTGACACCAAGGCTTGAGTCCAGACGTACCATTTGCAGGCCTCTGAGTGTGCCAGCACATGGCATATGCCCTGAGCAGATGCCTGACACTGGTTAGGCAGCAATAGTATTATTTGGTTGTTATTGATGTTTCATCTATAGAAGTCAATACAGCTGAGTTTCCCTGGGTTTTCCAACAAAACCTCAGCAGGTGTGGGAATAGAGTACTTGGCTACCAAGTCCACGGTCTCTTATGCTGCCTGGGGCAATGAGCTGCTTCCCCTGAGGAACAGCAGATTTCACAATCCTCATGAACACAGAGTCATTAGGTGATTCTGTTAATTGTTATCTCAGTTGATAACATCTAGACAGAGAGGAGTCCTACAAATGGCCTTCCCAGCTGCTGCATAATAAACCTTTCGCTTTACTTACAGTCCCTGTTAGTTATATTTCAGGTTCAGGAAGCTGCCTAGACACCACATGTTAACAGGAGCAAGTACAACTAGAAGTCGAGGGTGGAGGCTGGGGAGAAAACAAATCCAAAGTCTGATCTAGGAAGGAAAAGGAAACCCAGTGAGCAGGAGACATCACAGAGTTACTCAGACTATACAGAAACAGCAGCAGCTGGAGGGGGTCCTGATGGGAAAAATGTATTTTTCATAGTGCTGTCACATAGTTTGGGGTTGGTTGGCAGCCTATAATTTCATGCAGTGAAACTAATCACTTCTCAGACTATGCTAAGAAGTATATAGAAGCCTTTCTGTTAGTAAGGAATTTGAGCTGCTCAGTCAAAAAAAAAAATCAAAAATGGGATGCATTTTTAAACGCATTATGATGGATGGAAGGACTTCCAGTCAAATGAGTTCTGTGATGTGAGAGTTTGTTCAGTCGTTAATATGAGGTCAGATTGTATGAGGATCCAAGGGGAAAAAGGATGTGGAGAAGACTTTTAGAAAAACTTACTTGAGCTGAATGGCAAAATGAAGGTCAGCTGGCCTTCAGGACAAAAGAACTGATCACAGCTGCAGGTGGAAGTGGAAGAGCAGAGGTAAAAAAAAAAAAAGAGAAAATCACAAACCTTCAGGAACTTCCAGAAGGAAAACAAACTGGAAGATGCAAGTGTCTATCTCTAAAATGCAGTAACAGTTTGCAAAAAGCAGGAGTGAAAGAGTGCACCAGGTGTTAAAGAAAGTAGAGACCAATGGGAATTATAACAGCTCCTTTGGACTTAATAAAAGGAAAAACATTTTGAAAAAAAACAAAATCAAGGAGACCAAATCTAAACATACAGCACAAGAAAAATGACTGAGAGAGCATACAGTGAAACAAAGCTTCTCTTTGGGAATGGTTAAAGACCAGGCTTTCTCCAGTGGTGGGGATATCATGTGTAGACACTTCCCAGGTATTTACATGTTGAGCACTGGTGTACCGATTAATGGGTCCTTTGACATTGCAGTAAAGCATCTGGAAGGAAAATCTAAGCTTATTAAGAACAGATGGATAAGAACCAGGTCAGTCTTATTGTTCCTAGTTGTAGGTTAGATGTAAAATAATCTTGGAAAGATAGTTTGAGTTGTTTTGGCTAATAGTGTCTAGGACTCAACATGCTTCATCAAAAGAAACAGATCTGCAAAAGAATAGGAATAGTTAGAAAAAATTGTTCCCTGATCAATGGAAGCCTGATTCCTACAGATCTATCCCCTGCAACCCCTAGTTGAGAACCCCTGCCCTCCTCCAAACCCTCTCCCCCTCAACATTACCTCAGCTACACATTGATTCAGGATCATTATTCCCTTGATCCAGAAACAGTCTTGTTAAATGATGCAATTCTTGAACATGTCATTCCAAGAACAATATCTGTATTTTCTTCACCTGGCACCCATACAGTGTTAGTGCCAAGATTATGAGGCTCAGGTTGATTTTTAGGAGTTTAAACATTTTGGGAACATAACATACCATTCAGCATGTACAATCAAGCATTAAGTTTCTACAGTTTAATCATCTTGTAATAAATTCTGTCAAAAATTGTTAAAAAGTATTCTTAAAAATGCTGAAAAGTCAAATTTGGCACCAATAAATAAAAAGAAAGCCTTAAAACTTGCTGAGGTGTTATTTAATAGGAAGCCTAGAACATTCTCATGGACGTGTAACCAACAGCATTAAAACCAGGGACACTGATGTCCTAATAGCACCACAAGAAAATTGATTAGAAATGTATTATTATATTGAAAAGATCACTTGAGCTAACACCTTTGCATCTGGGGACTCTGGTGGAGGCAGCTGGCCTCTCAGCTGGACCCTCTCCCTCTGGTCTCTTACAGCTGCAACTCTCCCAGAAAACCTCGCGTGGCAGTGCAGATGAAGTGCTCCCACAGCACCCTCCTAACGAGGAACATACTGAAAAGGGGAAGAAGTAATTAGCCAAGGTACCAACTGATCATTTTATTTCATGTTGCGGGCAGCCTTGCCACTCTTGAGCAGAAGGAGCTTGGTGAACCGTGGAGGCTCCAGGACAAGACCACTCCAACACCTGCCTGGCTGGCACCATCCTGGCTGGCAGGGAAGGCAGCAAATACCACAGAAATCAGTTTGGCTACTTGTAGTGTTCCTTGTGTCAGACCTTTTCAACCACCACTTTGGTGACTCTTAAACTGTCAGTCCCATGCATCTGAGTCAGAAGTCATTTAAGCCTTTCTCAACAGGTTAGAGGGCTCTTCAAATTTTTTTTCCAGGTGAAAAAAAACAAACTCATGGATCAGATCCATGCTTAGTGCTGCCAACACTTGCACAGGTTGCTGATGGTTTGCAAGTATTTGTCCTTTAAAAGGTGCTGAGGAACACCCTGTTCACAGCCCAAGGCAGCCAGGTACTCCAGAAGCAGCAGGAGGTTCAGGTCTGGGAGTAGTTCTAGCAAATTTATGAAACCAAACAAAACTCCTATGAAGAAGTTAGCCTGACAGTATTCAAGAAGCATTTGGACAATGCCCTCAGACACGTGGTGTGAGTGTTATGATTGTCCTGTGCAGGGACAGGAGTTGGACTCAATGATCCTTGTAGGTTCTTTCCAACTCAGGTCATTCTATGATTCTATGAAGTATTTACAGATTAATTTGTTTTTCACTTTCACAAGTTTTTTCACTTGTTTTTACTAGTGTTTTCCACTCTCAGTGCCTTACTGACCAAAGTACCCCCAAATATTTTACTGTTCAAAGCTCTGCTTAAGCTAGAAGTTCTGTATTATTTTATGCCCATTAAAATCTATGCTATAGCCTCCCCTTGTCTTTATCAGTGTTGGCAGAAGTAGAATTGGGAACCATTCTTGCTTAACATTATATTTAATATTTGCTTGGGGGGGGGGGGGGGGGTGGCTAGGTCACTTTTCAAGTAAGTGAATGCTCTGCATCTGATCCTCCTCACCCCAGTACAGGCACGGGGAAATAAGGAGCAACAGACAACCGGAGGTGGGACTGCTCCTTTTGGCAGTGACACAAGCTAAGAGCTGCAGAGAGTGACCCTGAAATAGTGCAGGCTCCTCAAGGAGTGCTTCTGCTTCAGAACTGGTTTTCTTAACAGCTAGAAAGCCAACAGCAGCTACATCTCAGCAGTTCCACGCTTCAGTGCACCATTACAGCTGCACACAACAGCCCCCTGCCTGGTCTTTTCAATATAAAGACCTAGGCAGTAATTGCTGAAGGTTGTGTGAACCCTCCCTAAAGTCAGAAACAGTTTTGACTTCCTGGAAAATCTGCCTTCCAAACTCTGCACATTTTCATGCAACCTCCTCTCTGCCTGGTTCCTTCTTTAAAGACCAACAAAAACCCTTCTTCGGTGCTTGGCCTTCTTCTCAGCAGGCTCTTGCTTACCTTCTCCTGCCCCCAAGGAGTCTGGCAATCACACCCCAAAGCCCACCTTGCTGGAAACAGTTTTCTCCCGCATGATGGATGGCTTCTTCTGTCATGGTGGAGAAGAATGGAGAAGATCGGGTACATTCTCATCCCAGGTTAGAGATAAGGTGGAAATTACAGTTTAGCACTTTCTGCTGGCAAAAGAATAGCCCCTACCAAAAATTTATGCCTCACAATCCGTCAGGGGTTTTATATTGATTCGCTGCATTACAAAGCAATCTAAAGCTACTGCTCAAATTGAATAATTATTAAAAAAAAAGATGCACTAAAGTGCAACTTATTCAGTGTAAATTCAAAGAAGATTCTGCTGTTCATTACAGGATCACACATTGGTCACTGCTGCTATAACACAAGATATAGGCAGGGTAAATCTGGTGCTTCTCAAAGATGACAAAGATGGAAGGGTCTGTCAGATCATTCACGCAGCTGTCATAAAATCTGCTTGAATTTCCGGGTCTGGGTGGAGGGCGAACGTATGTAGAGTTTCCCTGAACAAAGTCTCCAACAAGAACATTAGCTACAAACATGCTGTAGACACCACTGGGAGAAGAACAGTACTGGTGAGCATAGCTGGCATCTCTGGCAAAGTAGCTTCCTAGGGACCAGAAAAAATCCACAGATAAAACAATACATCAGCCAAAGGAACAAACATCTGCTATCAGCACCTTGGCAGCCAGCAATTCAAAAACCCCAGGTAGCTCTACATGCATCCTCACCAGGCTGGCTTAATTTAAGGCACTGACAAACTAGCCATATTTTGCTATCTACCTTGTAGTCCCACCTGTCTGAAAGGTTTGCTGAAGAGCAGCAAAGAGGGCTGTATTCATCCCCTCCTGAGAAGGGACTGCTGTCAGCGACGCCTGCAGTGATGGAGAGGCACACAGATGACAGTGCCCTAAAGGCAGGACTGTGGAGGTCAGGGACAGCCAATCACCTTGCACACACTCACCAGCCTGGCTGGGGTCTGCAGCCCATGCTGCTACATGAACCCACAATTCTGCACTTGTACCTTTCCCATACTTTGTCCCATGAGTCCCACATATCCTCCAGTCAAAGTTCTGTTCACAGATGGCAGCAATGTGGGATGGATCTGTCCCGTGGAACAGGAGCCTCTCATCCAATGATGTTGCTTTATTGAGCTTCTTCATCTGCTTCTTTTGCCTAGGGATGAAAAGGAAAAATAAAATAAAATGACATGTTACCCCAGTTCAAGCAAGGATAATTTCCCAACCCAACTCCTCCTATTTTTGGGCCATGAAGGAACAGTGACACAAACCACTCTCAGTGGGGTTACTGCCTGCTTTGCACTTCTTTGGTACGCTGTTGCACCGCTGGCTCCTTCCAGCAAAACTAAAAGTTCTCAGCATGGACAGCGTCACACACAACTTCATACCACATGACAGAGTAAACAGACAAGCATCTCTCTGGCTGGGAACTGGTCAGTTCCCAGGTTATATAAATCCTGAATGCATAAATATGGTTATAAAACTGAGCTGCATGAAGCCACAGTGAAGATTATGTGCCAGGTCCTGCGCTTTGGTCACAACAGACCTGTGCAACACTACAGGGCTTGGGGAAGAGTGGCTGGAAAGCTGCTCAGGGAAAAGGACCTGAGGGGGCTGGTCAACAACCAGCTGAACATGAGCCAGCAGTGTGCACCGGAGGCCAACAGCATCAGAAATGGTGTGGTGAGTAGAACTAGGGAAGTGATCATGCACTGGTGAGGCCACACTTTGAATATTGTGTGTGGTTTTGGGCCCATCAGAACAAGAAGGATGTTCAGGTGCCGGAACATGTCCAGAGGAGAGCAACAAAGCTTGTGAAGGGTCTGGAGCACAAGTCTTATAAGGAGCAGCTGAGAGAACTGGGATTGTTTAGCTTAGAGAAAAGGAAGCTGAGGGGAGACATTATTGCTCTCTAAAGCTACCTGAAAGAAGGTTGTAGGAAAGTGAGTGTTGTTCTATTCTCCCAAGTGACAAGAGATGGGAAGAGAGGAAATGGTCTCAAGTTACACTGGAGAAGGTTTATTGGAACAGGTTGCCCAAGGAAGTGTTGAAGTCAACCATTCCTGAAGGTGTTCAAAAAACATGTAGACGTGGCATTTCAGGACATGGTTTAGTAGGCACAGTGGTGTTGGTCTGATGATTGGACTTGATGATCATATGGGTCTTTTCCAACCCTAATGATTCGATGATTATACAATCTCTACCTCTATCAGGTGAAAATTCCTTATTTTTTTAAAAATCCAGTGTGAAAGAGACAAAGAAATGAATAAATTTGAGATACCACAGCTCAGTGATGGTGAAGAAAAAGAACTTTCTTTTGAATAGCACTAGCCAGAACCTGACATAGTGACTTAACCACCAACTTGGCAAGCCTCTGCCAGTGCCTGACCACCCTTTCAATAAAGAAATTCTTCCTAATATCCAGTCTGAACCTCCCCTGGCGCAACTTCTGGCCATTTCCCCTTGTCCTGTCACCTGTCACCTGTCACTTGAGAGAAGAGATCAACACTCGCTCTGCCACAGCCCCCTTTCAGGCAGCCATAGACAGTGAAGAGGTCTCCCCTCAGCCTCCTCTTCTCTAAGCTACACAACCCCAGTTCCCTCAGCCACTCCTCATAGGACTTGTTTTGCAGCCCCTTCACCAACCTTGCTGCCCTTCTCTGGATGCGCTCCAGCACCTCAATGTCCTTCTCATACTGAGGGACCCAGAACTGAACACAGTACTCGAGGTGTGGCCTCATCAGTGCCGAGTACAGGGATACAAACACTTCCTTGCTCCTTCCGGCCACACTGTTTTTGATACAGGCCAAGATGCCATTGGCCTTCTTGGCCACCTGGGCACACTGCTGGCTCACGTTCAGCCGGTTGTCAACCAACACCCCCAGGTCCTTCTCCTCCAGGCAGCTCTCCAGCCATTCTTCCCCAAGCCTGTAACGCTGCATGGGGTTGTTGTGCCCCAGGTGCAGGACTCTGCATTTGGTCTTGTTGAACCTCATGCTGTTGGTCTCAGCCCATCGATCCAGCCTGTCCAGATCTCTTCGCAGAGCCTCCCTTCCTTCAAGCAGATCAACACTGCCAACCAGCTTGGTGTCATGTGCAATCTTGCTCAATCCCTTCATCCAGATCATTGATAAAGATATTGAACAGGACTGGACCCAGCATTGAACCCCTGGGAACACTACTCATGACCAGTCTTCAACTGGATGTAACTGCATTTACCACCAGCCTCTCGGACCAGCCATCCAGCCAGTTTTTTACCTAGCAATGTGTGCTTGCAGCCTAAAAAGTCAACCATATCTTGGGCTGCATTAATAGAAGTGTAACCATCAGGTCAAGGGAGTTGATTCTGTCCCTCTACTCTGCTCTCCTGAGACTTCACCTGGAGTACTGCATTCACTTCTAGAGTCCTCAGCACAAGAAGGACATGGATCTGTTAGAGAGACCAGTGGAGGACCAAGAAGACGATCAGAGGGCTGGAGCACCTCCTCTATGAGGTCAGGCTGAGAGAGTTCTAATTATTGAGCCTGGAGAAGAGAAGGCTCTTGGGGACACCTTGTAGCAGCCTTACAGTACTTAAAGGAGACTACAGGAAAGCTGGGGAGGGGCTCTTTGTCAGGGAGTGCAGGGATAGGACAAGGGGTAACGTTTTTAAGCTGAAAGAGGGGATATTTAGATTAGACATTAGGAAGAAAGTTTTTATTGTGAGGGTGGTAAGGCACTGGCACAGGTTGCCCAGAGAGGTAGTGGAGGTTTTCAAGGCCAGGTTGGATGGGGCTTGAAGCAACCTGATCTAGTGGAAGGTGTATCTGCCCATGGCAGGGGCAGTGGAACTGGATGGTCTTTAAGGTCCATTCCAACCCAAACCATTCTATGATTCTAATGCAGACTCTGGAGGACAATACATCAGAAAATGCTACTCTTCTGCTACTAACAGGATAATGAAATGAAATAAAATAGATACAAACCACTGAAAAACTTGCCAAAGTGCTGGGTTCTGGATCCTATGCAGCTGGTGGATGTAGTAATTTCTCATTGTCTTCTCAAACAGATGCTTAATTTTTCCATATTCATTGGAATTCTCACTCAGTTGTACGGCCTGAAAATTTTAAAAACACCAAAAAATGAGGTATCACAAACAGCAACAGCTCCCAGTCCTTCCAAATGATTCATCAACTATTAGCAGACCAGAAAAAAAGCCCTGCCATTAATATAACAAGATTCTCCTGTCTTTCCAGTTAACTACCCTCTTCCCACCTTCATCCCCACTCTCCATGTCGAAGAACAGGCACTGACTGAGGGAAATGAATGCAATCCCATGTGAGTTTCATTCAGTGGACACACCTCCACATCTAGATTATTTTCACTCCAGAATAATCTAAAGATGAAATGTATAGCAATATTCAGCCTGGAGAAGAGCCTGAATTAAGCTTAATTTGACACTCTAGCTCGTTCTCTACAGAGCTAAGTTCCAGTTTTACCACAGTAAATAATATTTTTGCCTCAATCAATGAAGGAAATAGTACAACCCTCCTTTAAGATGCAATTTGTCCATTTTATCTGAGAATCAGGTGCCTTGGGGGAGTGCAAAGGACATGTCAGATCAGTAACGGTCAAAAGGACTTTTCTTGTCCTCCGTGGTTTATGTAAGAGGCCTCAGAGAGCCTCCCAGGAGGCACAAGCCTATTCTGAGCATGAAACTGGCAGTCTTGTTTCACCTCATAGCTTCTTATTTTATAAGACATGTTTAAAACCCGGGAACATCTCAAGTGCCTTGGGCCGTGTTCTGACAAACATCAGTATAGGACAGTTTGTCCTATCCATTGGAGAGCTGGAAAGACCTACCTTGAACCCAGTATCAGGCAGTGCACACAGGTCCCATTCCGGAGGATAGACATAATTTGATAGAGTTGTGTTTTGGCTGATGAAAAGAAAAAGGAGCAAGTCAGTTTGTGATACTCCTAATCAAATCCTCCTTCCAGCGGATTCAGCCGTTGGCTCTTTGGAAGCCTGCAAGCATCTCTGGATTTTTATTTTTGTTTAACATTCCACATAACGGTTATCCCTTCCTAATGGCACTAATACATCTCTTGACAGGTCAAGACACTGACAGAGCAGCTCAAAATGAGAAGTAACATGCTCCTAGCCAGGTGGTTTATACAACTGCTCCAGCTAACCCTCCACACGTATTGTTTGAACTTCTAGCAACCTCTATTAAGCGTGAGACTTCTCCCTCCATGTGGCTACTCATCTCTAAATTGCTGGAGAGATGTGTGTCCTGCTTGTACCTGTAACCAGGATAAAACCTATCAGGAGGCTATGGGTGGACAGTTGTGCCCTGCAGGCACTGCTGCACCAGTCAGTACTCAACATCCTCCAGCACTAACACACTCTAACTCAGGCATTGGAAGCAATAGCATCCTTTCAGGAGGTAAGTTCTGATTTCTTTCTGAATCAACACACCCTTGGTTGAACCAACCCTTAAATTGAACCCTTGGCCTCAAATGTCATTGTCCTCTGGTGTGTTCTTGAAGCAGAGAAGGCTCTTTAAATTTACAAAAAAAAAAAGAAACAGTAGCAGAACTAACTTTTACAGTAGACATGCTCCAATTTTGTCAAGCCATGAGATAGGGTATCCCAAGTGAATGCATCCAGTTCACTTCATTTAGGGGATTTGCTTCTGTGCCTTATTTAGTTCTCAGCTTTCCAGGGGATGGCATCTCTCTGCTCTCCAGTTCTTGGGACTGGCAGTCCCTTGTTCCTACTCTGTGCACAGTTTAGTATTGTTGGAGCATAAATCAAGAACAAAAATTCCTGGTGCAGTTGTGTCAGCCCTAATGTGGCCTTGCTTGTGCAGAGAGAACAAATCTGCTCTAGGGGTCTCTCACAGCTGCCAGAGACTGGCACCAAATGTCCCTCCAGCACAATTCACCGAAGTATTGCATAATATACAAATACTGTCACCGCAAAGTTTGCCATTAAACCACTCAGAAAAAGTTATCTAAGAATTAATTTAAGAGATCGAAGATTGAATTCTAAACAGGGAGGAGGAACCTCTTAGCAGAAAGGTGCTGTCATCTGGAGACAGTATTAAATAATGAATTTGTATTACCTTCTGTGTTGTTCATCTTGAGACAACTGAAGTTTTCGCCGTCGCTCAACTTTTCTTTCAGTTTTATAGAGCAAATTTCTTTGGATCATTTCTTGAAAGAAAGACACAATGACTCAATGATTAGATAATTTACTATCCAGGGACATGCTCTTACATGTTTACAAAAAAATAAATAAATAAATAAATAAAAGGAAATAGCCCTTAATATCACATGGTGGTGATTTCTTCACCACACTGACTCCACTCCACAATTTGAAACCACTCCTACTTGTGCTATTTCTGCTAGGAGTTCAGCAAGATCAACCACCTGCTATAGCACAGGTTGTGAAGCTCAAAGACCACCAACTGCACCTGCAAATGCATTCACATCCAGCCTGCTGGCCAGAGTATACCACATTTAATGTTGGGCCTACAACAGGGAAGAGTTTTGACAGGATGGAGGCCATAAATCCAGCTTCTCTGGCAGTGCAGGATTATTCCATGGTGCTAAGAGGAAAGTCTATCCTCTTTTGTTGGTCCTGCAACAAGATCACAGAGCACATGCTGTGTGACATGGCTAATTATCCATTGTTTCCTCCTTTAAACACCACTCTCTTTATTCTTGCCAGGAAACAGTTTTAAAGTTTGGAAAGCTAATAGGAACTTTAAGATGGGTAAATAAATTAGAAACAGAAAAGCACTTAGCATTTTCCCATTCTCTCTCTGAGCAATGAGCCCTAAACTTTCTTTTGCTTGCAAAATGTCTGTCACAGGCTCACCCCTTTGCCATTAGACTTTTCAGAGGCTTAGGGTTTTTTTCCTCCTTTCTCATCTCTTCTCTTTAGTTGTGTAAACCCAAATGCACAAGACAGATGCCATGAGAGGTTTACTCTCAGCTCTACTTCTGAATATACAATATTGTCAGAGATTTTTTTTACTATAGATGCTCAAGTCCAGAACCTCAAGTGTGACATCTCAAAGCTGCAGAGAAATGTACAGTTTCTGTACAATGTACAAACATACAGTTTCAATGTACGAAAATGTAGAATGTTCATGCATTGCTTCGAGAAGACTTACAGGAGGAAAAAGACCTGTTGAAGGAAAGCCAGACAGAGGGTGATAACTCTGCACAAAGGAAGCTACCATAGAGCCAGCTACACTTTGTAATGAACTTTAAAAAAGGAGATACTTCACCTTCAAAGTCTATCTCATACTTCTGAGAACCAGCCCTGAATAACACAAGGCCTTTGCGGTCAGCTAGAAATTCCTTCTCCAGAAATGCAGATGTTACTGTGGCACAGTCATGAAGTGGATGCTGTAGAAAGAACAAAAAAATTATACCTCTTAGAAACCAGCCTTTGGTTCAGGTGATACCATGGGGAAGTACCAATGCTTCCCCAGGCCCCCTATCACAGAATGCCATTTTATCTAAGTCTCTAAGGCTTCAACCATTTTTTTCTTGTGGGGTACCCCACAGAGAACAGCTGCTTGTAACAACAGCAACAAAGCAGCCTTCAGCCTGTGTGGTCAGCTTCAGTCAAAAGGCCCCCTTCATCTCTTAAAAATGCATTCGCTTTCAAAGCCAGTCCTTTGAAAGCTTTCACACAGTAGCAGTGCTGCTTTGAGGGATAATTAATATGACAAACCCACCAGGGCATCACAGCATCACTGCAAGGGCACCCAGTGGTGCATGTGAAACACACCAGCTGCACAATAACGTGCCTTAAATAACTTTCTGAAGATGGCTTAACAAGAGCTTTTGGCATCAACAACAGATGCATCTCACCTCTTCCCCATACTCAATCCACTCCCCAAATTCATCGAGCCAATACCAGCCGTACGCCATTTTGGGAGCAGATGGATGAGTCAGAAGACACCACAGGCACAGAAGAGCTGACCAGTGCCTGGCTGCTTCCTTCACCCTAACGTCAGAAAAGAAACCCAGATTAGAGGATGGGAGCGGTCAGACTACGCCATATCCCTGGTCTGGTCAAAAGTCTAACCACTTCTCAGAAAACGACACCCTCTCCAGCTGGGAACTGCAGGTTTGGCCCAGAACTGAGGAACTGATGTGTGTACTTGTACGGGGCATGGTAAGCACCACAGAAATGACCCTAATCAATCTGGGTCAGACCAGTCACTGTTTTTCTCTAAAATACACTTTGTATGAAAATACAGCTTGAATCGATAAACTCAGCTCATTACAGGAAGGCCAGTAGTGCCACTTGGCTAACGGGAGTAGTATTTGGCTTCTAGGCACTGTAAGATCAGCTACAGAAGTCAGAGTGCCTTCAGAAGGCACTGATAGCTTCATCCCTCCTTTAGTATTCAGGAAAGCAAAGCTGCCACTCACAGGTACTGTACTGGGTGCAGATGCCCAGGTGCTGGCAGAGGGGGCTGCAGGGGTGGCCTCTGTGAGGAGAGAGCAGGGTTTTCCTGATGCTGGGCAGAGCCAGCTAAACAGACCCATTGCAGGGCACAGCTGAGCCCATCAGCCCAGCTGGTGGCACCTAAAAGAAAGGTGCCCAGCAGTGAGAAGTGAGGAAAAATTGTGGGAGAAACAGCCCCAGATCAATGAAGAAACAGGGGGAGGAGGTATTCAAGGTACTGTAGCATAGGCTCCCCTGCAATCTATGGAGAAAACCATGATGAAGCAGATTGTATACCTATAACCTGTGGAGTACCATGGTGGAGCAGATATACACACTGCAGCCCATGGAGAACCCCATGCTGCAGCATGTGGACATGCCCCGAAGGAAGCTGCAGTACATGGAGAGAAGCCCATGCCAGTGCGGGCTTATCCTGAAGGACTGCAGTCCATGGGAAAGAAGCTGTGATGGAGTATGGGAAATTTATGATAGACTGGGAGACAGCAACTGCTATGGACTGAGATCAACACCATTCCTCCTGTGTCACCTCAGGACAAGGGACAGAGGAGAGGTAGAAAAGTCAGGAATGAAGGTGTGAAGTTGAGCCTGGGTGGAAGGGGAGTCAGGGGAATGTGTAGTTCTAATTTTTGTTTCTCCCTATCCAAGTCTATTTCAATTTGCAATACATTAAATTTCCCCAAGTCAAGTCTGTTTTGCCGAGTAATCTCTCTGTCTTTATCCCAACTCATTAACTTTTCCCTCTTATTTTCTTTCCCCATCCTGTTGAGCAGGGGACTGAGAAAGCGGCTGGGTGGGCACTTTATAGCCAGCCAAGGTCAAATTCTTTGGGTGGTAGTGGGCACAGCATCACTTACCAGCAAAGTCTCTGCTCTGTGTTCTACCCTGGACACGCAGCACCTACAGAGAGAAACAGATGCAACAGTTGGTCACCAATATTTCAGATTCAGAGGATATTACTTTCCTTACTGCTGTGCTTCAGCCTCCTTTGAATGTCCCAGTTTTGGACCCAGCCAGCGTTTTTCTATGCACCTCATTGCTTTGCTGCTACTGCTTATTGTGGGGCACAAACTCACAGCCGAGAGTTGCCCATCTGCCTGTTGTGGAGTTTGCGAGGGTCTGTGGCTGAGCTACTCAGAGATGCCTGAAGAGTTTTCAAACAGAAGCTGGAAATGATCATTCAACTGGCTCTGACACCCTTCATGCTTTGGCAAGGATCATAGGTATTCAGAGCAGGCTAATCAGAAGAAATCATTACAAGAGGAGCCCCATTACAGAGCTGTTTAGGTCCACGAACAAAGGCTTGGCAGCCCCTGGACTACCGAAACAAAAAGCGAGGAAGGAGTCTCCCCTGCAGCCTCAGCTCACAGTAACATCAGCCAGGCCTGTTCCTAGAAAAACGCTCCCAAATAATTTTCTCTCAAATTCCATTGCAGAAGATTCATGGGATCCAGTACTTCTGGGAATTTTTTTTGGATGCAGCTATCCTTTCTTCCCACTCTACACATCAGTGTGCGGCTGCTCTGCCACAGCAGAGGATTTTTAAGTTTGTGGATAAATGAGTGTGGAATTGGAGGGGGCAGAGGGGAAAGGGGAAGGAAGGCAGAGGGGAAAAGGGGAAGGAAAGCAGAGGAACTGTGTGGGGTGATATTTCTAGGCAGCTTTTCTACCTCTCTCCCCACTCGACAGACAGACGCTAATCCCTGCTGGCTTCCCTGAAAAGACCAAGAGGTCGCAGTTTCATAGAATCATAGAATTATCAAGGTTGGGAAAGACCCCTAAGATTGTCCAGTCCATCTGTCCATTTCCCCTAATACAAACAGCTGTTCAAAATGACAGCTGTGCCTTACTTTCAGTTTCACTTGCCAGCGTTTCTGCAGCTATTTTTCACTCACCAACTAATGCCAACTAGAGAGAAACAGAAGTGAAACACAATAAAGCAGACATTTCACTGGCAAGAAAGGCACTATATTCATGTTTTGCTGAAGATTTTGCTATCTTAACTTGTGTAATTGAGAGATACCCTGTAAATTTTCTTTGTATATCTACACACGAATAGCTTTGTGAGGAAATTTTATACATTTAAAAAAAAAAAAAAATGCCACCTTTTCTTTTGCAAAATTCCTCCTGACGAGGAAGGAAAGGTGAATTAATGAAAATATAAACACATCTTATAGTATGATTGACTGCAAGGACACATCCTTCCAGCAGAACATAAAGCGAAGTCCACAAACATGATAACCCAATCTTCCCCTGTCTCTCTCCCTCCCAGCTCAGCTGAAAGCTGTCAGAGCCCAGCACTTGTTGCCTCCTTGGCTCCCCTGCTCAAGAGTCCCACTCAGTCAGACTGCCCAGCCACCACTCCTGGGGTCTGAGGGTATCAACCAAGTGCCCACCAGTCAGACAAGCCCTCTGAATCCTTGCTCCACATGGAAAAGCTCTCCCAAGTGTAATCAGACCTTTGGAAATAAAATACAACTGGCCTGTTCGAGCTCCTCATGAACTCCCAACTGCACGTCTGTACTCTGGTGTTGCTCTCAGTCTTTCTCCTTGCAATGTCACAAATGCCTTTCTGCTAGCTGCCAACTTGTAGGAAATGAAACTAACGTTTCCTTCTAGTTATTGCACCTCACACATGCGCATTGGCCGAGCACCAGCAGAGCAGCCAGGCACAGCTGATGTTTTTGGCAAAGGCATCAGTAAAATCAATGTCCCTGCAAACCCGCATAGTTTAGCCCTGATGCTTGGTTCTTGTTGTTGCACACCAACACTTACCTTGTTCTGATTCCTCCCAACTCTCCAGCGGCCAGGGACATTCAAGACCACCCTCTTTCAAGATTCCTGTTGGGAGCAGCTTCTACTGTACGTCATTCTTTGAAAGCCAAAGCTGGCATTGCCTTGCAAAGCAAATGCCAAATCTCAACGCAGAAACCAGATACATCTCTCAACATCCTCCTGGTGTTGGTTATCGCACTATCATGGGCAGGGGGTGCAGTATGCAGGGCCGCACAGTGCCACCCAGACCAGTGCAAACCAAGCACAGAGCCCTGTGAGGCAGGTTCAGCCAGCCCACTCAGAGCTAAGCACCTCCTGAATATTTGTATTCCTTTCCCTTGAAGTCTGAGCCTCTGCTCTGTTTTTCCCCATGGAAAATGTTCAATCTGACCTACAGCCTTTCAGAAAGGCTGACAGCGTAACCCAGCAAAGTTCTGAAGCATAAAGCTTAATGATAGGTCAAGTAGTACTAACTACATAAACTTGTTCAGATGCAAACAGTTAGGTTGGATTGGGGTTTTTTTGATACAAAAATTACGTGCAGTTGAATTGCCTAGAACATTTTTATTTCCTGATGATCTAGTCAAACCAGATCAGTAGTGGCCAAAACACATAAATCTCTGTTTTAGTTTCTGGAAAGCCTGCACAGCATTAAAAAAAAAAAAAAAAAAAAAAATAAATAAAAGCCCACAAATGTGATTATGAAGTTGAACTTTATTTCTTCCCCATCTGTTCTCCTTTGACTGGCTTTTGACCTTCAATATATTAATAGTATCTGGCTCTCACCGCCACAGTTGCTCAACTTAAGTGATTCACTTTGACTGATGAGATTTATCGGATCAGGTCCCACAGGTTCATTTTTGCATATGTGAGTTCTGTAGTGAAATAATTTTCTGAACTGAAGCCAAGAGCTTCAGTAGGCACAAGATATCAGCTCCAGCAAAAGCATTCTGGCTTGGTAGAAAATGTTTACATAGTATGCTGTTCTCAGCAAAGCTATCATCTATAAAAACAAACAACTCACCACAGACTAGAAACTTGAACTCACTGTAAACTGATACTTTCTGAAGATAATTTCTTCATCACTTTTAATTGCAATGTCATCTTTGGAGCTGTTGAACCTCCAATTTCTACTGTCAACATAAGCGTGGACTATATCTGTCTGCATTTCCAGTATCTAACAGGGCTTTGAGCAGACAACCTATATATAGCCCCGCAAGATCATTTTGCAGCACAGTCAGCAAAGGCACCCAAGTGTGATTTCCTTGCATATGTCAAGTGATTTATAATACATAAAGAAACCATGGTCCAGCAGGTAGAATTACTTATTATAGCAGGTAGAATTACTTATTCTTTCCCCAGGAATTTCGGGTCTTGTTCCCTTTTACTCTTCAGATGAAACAGATAAAAAAATTCATGTTTCACCCTACCTGTGCGTCTATCTGCAGACACACAGCAGCTCTCTTGCAATTTCAGACCACTCCAAGGTTTGAGGCATGACTGCTGGTGCTATGGTGTGGACACAGTGTGCTGTGCTCACAAGGGTTCTGCAGCACAGCACCAGGCTGGCAGCACTTCAAGTTTCTACCCCAAGATGTGGAAAATCCCCCAAATCAGCACCTAATGGGATGGACTTAGGTTGCATTGGAGTGATAGGGTTCACCTGGCCTGACCACAGGGTCTGTAGGAAGGTGTGTCAAGGGGTTCAGCTTCAGCAAAGCCCAGTGCAAGGGGGGAACCCACCCCTGCCTGTGAGCCTGGAAACATTTCCATATCCCACTTCAAGCCACACTATTATTTAAAGCCACTACCTTCTCCTGTAGTTTGTGGTGGGTTTCTGTAGCAAGACTGGATTTCCTATTGGACAATATCCAGCAGCTTTTAAATTAAACTGCAGGATAAGAGGGGAGAAATGAGCCCTGCAATCACGCTGCTTCTCTCTCAGCCTTATTTAGCACAGGAACAGAACACAGTCATAACATGAATAGCAATTCTCAATTGCTTTGGGAACAAAACCAAACTTATTTATTTCCAAAACTTGATGGTGAATATTACAAGTTTTGGTAGATTACATTTGGTTTGTAAATGGTACTTTGGTTTTACTATAAGTACATAAAAACTAGATACAAAAGATTTTCAAAAGCTCCATTTTCTGTTCTTCCTCTCTCTAGAGGTCATTAGAGGAGTCTCAGCATACGGAAAAGATTAATGATTAAGTGATTGGAAGTAGCTAATGACTGTCTTACCTGGACAGAACATTGCCACATTAATAATGAAAACCAAAGTAATCTAGTAAAGGAAACCTTTCTTACATTAATAGTTCAAACAAGCATTTATGTATCGATTCAGCAAGTCATTTGACCACAGATTTAAAGTTAAAATTCTGACATGAAGTTTTCATGTATTCTTATAGCATCAAAAGATGGACTTACTCAGGAATCTGCCCAAGTCTCATCAATGGTTTTGTCTAACTAAAACAGAAATTGTATTTCACTGGAATTGGACCCCTCCACTCTGCTCTTGTGAGAGCCCATGAGAAGATTTAGAAGACCACAGGAAGATTTAGATTAGACATTCAGAAGATATTCTTCACAATGAGGGTGGTGAGGCACTGGCACAGGTTGCCCAGGGAAGCTGTGGATGCCCCATCCCTGGAAGTGTTCAAGGCCAGGTTGGATGGGGCTTGCGTAGCCTGTTCTGGTGGGAGGTGTCCCTGTCCACAGCAGGGAGGTTGGAACTGGGTCATCCTTAAAGTCCCCTTTAACCCAAAACATTCTATGATTCCATGAAAATCTGAATTTTGAACTTCACTTGCAGTATCAGGTAAGGAGCAGGGCAGGGGAGTTGGGGAAAGGATGAAGATCTATTTTGTCATATTCTTGTTGATATTTAGCTGTGTTTTTTCATGTATTTTTACATTTTGAAGAGTCATTTCAGAAAAATATAATTCAAAATTGAAACATTATTTCAAAGCAAAATAAACTTATTCTGCTTATATAACAATCAAAGCAAAACATTCTAACTTTACTTTGTTAATATTATTTTTTCATATTCTCATTAACCTGAATCTACACTTTCTGATAAACAAAGTTTTATGCCCCTGCCTCCTCTTTTCCAGGTCATCTTCCTTAATTCTCATTTGCTCTCCCTACCTGTTATCCTTCGTAATGCTTGTCCACAGCATTGCTACTACAACTCTTCAGTTTGAAACCTTCATTTGGCTTCTATGTATTGGATTTTAAGTTCTGCGATATGCTCCTTTTCTCTACTTCCCAAGTTCAGAAGTTTAAAAAATAATGTGTGTATATATATACACATACACACTCTATTTTACTCTGGACTGGGCTAGGCTGCAAAATTAAGATCTTGGTTTCAAAGACACTCTGTAGGCAAAGTAATCTCATTTCAGTTTTAACTTTAGTTCCACTGAAAAAGAAAAGGGCAGAAACACATGTGACACTCTCATCCAGATCCTGGCTGGCAAGCTTAGGAACATTTGCAGCAAGGTTTTGGCTCAGGCTCATCCTCATTTGCAGGGATTAAAAGAGTAAGAGCATGGCCTGCTTTTGGTAGGATCAAAGGTATCGGAAATAGAGTAAGTAGATTTTATCTTCTCTTGTGAGTCCTGAAGGGTTTCTCAGTAAGTCTTGATTTCTTGTTGGACTACTTCCAGCAGTAACTGTAGTTTGTGTGTAAAATAATCTGAAAGGCGGAGGGGAAAGGAAGAAAGTTTAATCCAGAGGAAATTTTAAGATATAGCTGAAAGTAAAAGCATCAGCACTGATGGCTGGAGCACTTAATGTTAGCAGATCACTGTATCTGTTTCCTTTCATGATGTATGTTTTCTTCTATTCACCAGTTACTGATACACCTCAGCCCAACAACAAATCAAATGAAAACAAGATTAATGACTGAAATTATAAATCAAACTCAAGCATGGGCTCTTGTTTATGAGTAAATCATTTTGTCACCAGGGCTACACCCAAAGGAGATCTGTGCTAGACGTTGTGTGAAGTGGAGATGCAATTCATCTACATATTCACATCTATGCCCAAAACCATCCTGGCCTTTTCACCAAACAGCCCCCAGGCAGCACCCTCTTCTCCTACCAGTCCTCTCCCAAGCCTTTCAGCAAGTATGTTTGTGCACAGCATTACAGTGTCTGCCTGCCAGCCTTTATCCACCGTAAGTCCTGATGTTGTTGATCAGTGTCAGCCAAATTTGATTGAGAAACAAAGCATCAAGCTGGTTTATCACTATATTCACAAACCAGACGGACACAACCCATGCGTGGCTGCTTGCCAGCTGCAGAACAGCCTACCCCTCGTCTCTTCAGCTGCGAAGGCTGTGACTTGGGAAAGGCATTGAAGTGGTGGCAGTGGTCATGAATTAGGTTTTGTTTAGGTCTGTTGATCATGGAGCAATCTGCACTACAGATGATCCCTGGGAATAAACTGACATCCTGCCCCCGAGCGTCTTTCATCCCGAAGACTGAAACTCAAATGCATACTTACAAAATGGTCTGCGGCAACAATTTGACATTTGCCTGTGGATTACAAGGTAGTAGACTGGAAAACCGCTTAAGACCATGGTGCATCCAATGCTAATGTTCACAGGGTCTGAGTAGAAAGACATTGCCACAGTGAAGAGACAAATGATGGTAAAAGAGACAGGAACGAACAAGGGAACCTGGGGAAAAGAGCACAGGTGATTCCAGCAAAACTGATGGCTGTAGCAAATCAATCTCCATACATGCCAGCACATATTGCATTCACTTCTTCTTAAAGAAGCTGAGAAATGTCATATAGTGTCCTGTCACTTTTTCTGCATGATCAGTTGTGAAAAAGTATGACACATAAACCAAAAATTGTCTCGTACCACCCTCTGAGCCCAGTGTGCCCTGTGAGGTGCATAACTCCCTCCTAACGTAAGTCTTGCCTTGCCCACAACTGGAAACCAAGGAGAGAGGGAAGTGACCCATACCCCACTGCTCTCTGAATGTACTGTTCCAGTGCATGCACGCGCACATGTACCTATTTGCCACACGTGGTAACCACTGGTGGAAAATCTAAAGCCAAGAATAGAAAAAGCGTTTTGACTATATCAGTTCTTTTCTTATAACACCGATGACTCGGTTTGACCTGTCTCCAGCTTGCCCGAGACTTACAGTGGCCAAACCAGGATAAAAACTGGCTCCCTATCTCTAGAGCACCTCCAGCAAGAACATGAGTTCCAACGACACTCTGATGAAAGACCAAAGCAGCAGTCAGCATTTCAGCTTTACCTTTACCCAATTTATCTGTGTTATTGGGAGACCAAATCAGAAGACTGCAATAAATAATACAACTCAAACACTCCCTTAGTCTTTGGATCCAACCTCAGTCAAGTTTCTCCTTGCCATAGCTGATAGGATGAAAGAGCTGTTTGTCGCGTTAGGTGAGACCAACTCTTTTCCGGTAACAAAGATCCTGTTTGGGATGCTGACTATGCCAGGCTGGAAAGAATCGTTGCTCTAGCAATGGCAACCATCCAGCCATCAAACTTTTGTTCTCGTGTTTATTTCCAGCCAGAGAATTCCCAGGCAGCCTCTCCTACTTGCATGCACTCATGCCGCACATCCGCCTGAGAAGTATGAAAGGGCTGCTTCCTCCTCTTACCGGTGTTTTCTTACCGATTTTGCCTCAAAATGCTATAGGTTAGGAGAAGGAGCAGCGCAAACACATGTATTTATGGTTTGCTCCCTGCAGAGACGAGCTCTCTCTGGCCACTAGAGCGCAGCACACGCCCACACCACCTCCACGCAGCCCTTTCGTCTTGCAGCTATTTATAACTGGACTTCGGGTTTGAAGTGGTTATAAAACACAGGGAGAAAAATAGCAACCAAAGTGACCAAAAGCCCAGCATTTCCATCCCTCACTTAATGTGCCTTTAAGAACTGTTAAAAACATAAATCTCTAAACAAAAACGGAGCAAAATTTCAGCAGCTGAAAACATCACCAAGTGCTATCGACTGATAAACTTCTCCCAGGAAACTTGATTTAAAAGAAAAAGACAAAAGTTATTTAAAATCTGGTTCTGGGCGAGCACACGAGTGCAGCCAGCCAACAGACTGGGAAGCTTCAAGGTCTCTGCTAAACACGCTGTCTTCTGCAAAGACCAAGTAGAAAAATTACCCCAAGCTACATATCAGGCCTGGGAGGAGCCTTGGGAGCCAAAGGAAGCCTTTCTGTCCCCTGAGTTTTCCCTGATTGGCTGCCTAGTCCCAGGAGCTGGCTGAAGGCACCCTGCAGACACAACAGGCCAGAGACAGGAACAAACTGTGCACGCTCTAAGCACCATCCTGGCCAAGCACTTTCCACATGTTATCCAGTGGTAGCAAAGGGCCCCTGGTAAAAGAAAGTTCCAGCACTGACTCCAGCTTTCCTCGCTGACATAAGGGGCCCCACTGCTTCCCAACAGTGTGAGAAAGGCCACTGGAGGAGCCCAGCTGGAAGCTAGAGAAAAGTGTGAGAGGACGAGGCATCCTCCAGCTTCCCCTTGAGGAGGGAGAATTGAATCCCTCCTCCCCTTTGCCCAATTTTCATGCCCCTCACTGCTTATGGCCATCAGTCTGAAAGTGCTAGATCTTTGTAGGTAGGTGCAGACACAGGGTGGTGCCTGTGCAGTAATTTCTGCCCTCTCCTCCAAATTTGTTCCACCAGCAACGAGGAAAATAACAGATGCACCAGCAGCACTGGTTGGAAACCAGCATGGGAGAAGTCTGGACACAGCCTGCATCAGGCAGCTCCTCAAACCCCATCAGATGCCTGGGGTGTTGGGACAATGGGCTGCCCACAAAGGTCATGCATGGCTAGAGACTTACAAAGCTGCTCTCCTCTCTCTTCCTGGAGCAAGAAGGAGGCTCCATCTCTATAGGGACATACACTGTACTAGCCATTGGCTGTTGTTAGCTGACTGCTAAACAAGACACTTTGACACTTTGTTGTACACATGCATACACTGTGTACATCCTGAAGGCTTGCAGCAGCAACAGTTGCACATGAGCTGCATTACACTAAATATTTTTGTGCCAGCAGATGATTCCCCTTAAGTCAGGCCTGCTGCCAGGATTCCTGTGACCATGCTCTTTTCCCCCAACCCTGGTAACCTCCTGCTTCTTAGCTAGAGCTGAGGTTTACCTTCCACTAAAATAACATCCAGGCCAAGAGTGCCTTACTTGCAGCCCACAGGAGATGACTATGAGGACTGCCTTATGCACACCTCCCAGTTCCCAGCCTGAAGTTTTGTCCCCTGGACCAGGCTGCCATCTTACAGATGTGACTGGTGGCACCATGTAGAACTGGCTTTGTAGGATTTGCCACATCCGACTGTTTGAGCACATCCACCAGTTCCAGACACTCCTCACATGCCTCATTGAGCAATGGGGATTGAGACCCCCTTAGAGTCTAAAGGTAGCCATGGCCATGTAATGCTCTAATAAATAGCAAAAAAGAAAGAAAAATTACAAGCCTGCACAGACCTGGCTGTTAGACACATGCCATACATTACCTTGAATGGGCTGTGCAGTTCCGGGTGACGGTGGCGATGGACAATGAGCCCGAGGGTGGCTAATCCTATGAAGAGCCATCGGGAAAAGCTGAAGAAGTTCAACAGATGGTAGATATCTCCAATACACACCATGGCAGTAACCAAAGGGAACTGAGCAGTGTGAAGATGAAATGCAGTCATTAAAGCCTTATTACAGTCCTGGGACTAGAAAGGATAATATGGATCGCCTCCTCCAGCCCCCCTGCAGTCACAGACAGCTACTTCACTGCCCCAACTTTTCAGAGGTCAGAAAGCTTTACAAAACAGTGTCACAGACTGAAGGCAAAACAGCTAAATGCACGATTATGATGTGCTACAGAAAGGAGCAATCCTTTCAAGATCAATAGGATCTTTGATGCTTTATGTCCTAGGCAGGGCAGTTAAAACACTCATAATCCAAAAGCCTGTGCTGCCAGTACCAAGGCTACCGACAAAGATACCTGCTAAGTTTTTAGCAGGTCAGCCAAGCTGCAAGAGGCACTGCAGCACAGTTGGGATGGAGCAAGACCATTGCCAAAAAAACGCAAACCAAACCACAAACGCTTCTGCAAGCGCTCATTTCCCGGCATTTCCACCACCTCTGGGAATTTTAGTTTTCCAAATAGTCAAAGCCTGACGGAGGTGTTTTCATAAGACAACATCAAGCAGCAGTTGTGGCAGATTGTAGGGTCAGCACTTTTAAAAGGTGTCCAAGGTTATAATGCAGGGATTTTCAGGCAGTGGGTTTGGATACCACTGCTGGCACAATGGGGCTTAATACTGTGCAACCACTCTTCTACTTTCCTTATATTTCAGAAGCTGGCTTAGCATCTCAACACCCTTTAAAACCCCACAGCTTCTTCAGGCTTTACAAGAACAGGGCATGTCACACAGCCAGATCTCCTTACCATTAACATGACAGCGGGAAGGGGTGTATGCCTTCGAATATGGATCATAGAGAAGAGAGGAGGCCACTGTCCTTCCCTGGAAGCCACAAACAAAGTCCTGGGAAAAGACAGGGGCCCCTATGTGTTAGCATCCCACATCAACACCAGAAATGAGACTATCAGTCGTGGACTGACCTGAGGCCATAAGGCACTCCCTGCCACCCCACAAGCACAAGTTTGCTGTTCAAGGCCACAGTTCTGCCTTTAGCCACACTTTTGAGGCATTTGGAAGAAAAACCCAGTGTTGAATTCCCTTAGTTCTCCCAGAACCAGTTAGTTCAACTCAGTGCAGAGCCCACCAGCAGGACCACCTGCAGCATCCCCTTAGGTGGCCTATTAGCAGAGGCCTTCAGACAAATCCAAAATGACAATGAATGAGTTCAGGCTGGAAAGAGAAGCAAGAAAGTTTCCTATTATCAGATAAGGGATTAATCTTTCCAGTAAGAAGTCACAAATTCAATTCTTTATGAAAGAGGCTGGTGAAAGGGTGAACTCCTTATGAAAAGGGATTGTTGGTCTCAATGCCTGTATTTTATACATATATATATATAAATGTATGTATTTTATACTAAATATAGAAATATATATATTCTATACATATATATGTATGTGTAAATATATATATAAATAATGTAGATTTTCCTCAAATAATAGAGTATTTTAAACCCTTTGACCAGCTGTTGGAAAATATAGTTTGGTGTACTATCAAGAGGCCAGCTACAGACAACACCAGCTACAGAATGACAGCAGAGCACTCCTTGCCTCCACCCCTCCTTTGACTTGTGAAAGGGCAATTAGGGAGAAGTCATTGCATCCAATTTTATAAACTTAATATCCACAAACAAATCATGCCAGAGCATCAGCTGGGCTGGAGCAAGGCCCAACGCAGCTGGGGCATGAGTGTGAAACTGGTTTTATTGCCGTCTCTGTGGTTTTGCAGGGGTGTGTCTGGCCACCAGCCAGGGAGGCCCCATTGCTGTTTATATGGCCTTTCTGCAGTGATTATGTTAATGGTGCCAGGATAGGGGGAGAGAAAGGCAATAGGGACATGCACAACTTCTGTTCTGCCCGGGGACTTCTCATCCTCAAAGAAACCCGGTATTTAGAGGCATTAACAGGGAGGTTTCTCCATACCTGTATTTAATACAGGACTTTAGAGTAGGGGATCGAATAACTCATTAGCTTTCGCACCATGAAACATTCCTTTCATATCAACTGATTCTTTCCTTTTGTAATCAAAGCTGTGAAATAGAACCAGCTCCAAAGAGTTTGCTCAGCTCCTTGGGACCATCACAACATGCTTCTCCAACTTCTGCTCTCCAATTTCAAGGCTCCCATAAGGACATGCAGTGTAGTAGTCAGTGAAGCTAGCAAGATAATTTTTCCATGGAACAAAGCTTTTCTTATTTTTACAAGACTTGTTGAGCCTCGACTATTGCTTTAGGAATTGCCTGTCCCTGTAATATTTTGCTGACTTCAAAGCAAAGTCCTCAAGGGAGAGTTTGCTTTTGGCCAAAGATCCTCACAACAAAAGGACCATGTGCCCTGCAGCAGAGCAGCTGGGTTAACCCAGTAAAAGAAGACTCGGTCTCACTGAGCAGCTGCCAACATCAACAAAGCATTTAGTTCACTAGAAACATTGACTTTTCACTTTAAACTGGAGATTTAAACTGAAGGGTGGGGGGAGAAGATGGAAATATTTGTTTGTGACCAGCCATAGATACCAAAGTCTGGATCTGGCCAGAAATAAAAAGGGTAGACTCTTAGCCAACAGGGATCATCCTGTAGTTGACATACTGGGAGTCAAAGGGCTTGTTTTCCCACAAGAGTGGCTAAAATGCCATTGTGTGGATGGGCAGTAGCACAGGTCACTGGTGCTGCCCTCCGACTCAGTAAGCCAAAAGAGTGATAAATTCTTAAGAATGTTACCTTGAAAACGTGAAAATTCCTCCATTCATGGTTCCAAAGCAGGACAGTGCGACAAGGACAGGGACCACTGAGACCAGGCTTTTGAAGGCTCGCTGCACAAAGCTCTGGAGGAGAACAATCATGACTTTAGGAGCTTGTGGTGATCTCTAGATGACATCAGATTCAAAAGAAAACTTCCTCCATCAGAAGAGTAAAATATTCCTCATAAATCTTGCTTTTTCTACTGTCATCTTCAGGTTCATTCTCATTATCTTTTACGCAAGACTGGAAGAAATTATTAGAAGAAATAATCCAGAGAAATGACAAAGCAATAAAGCATTTATTAGGAAAAATATCTTCTAAATACTTGCCATGACCATACCCTTCAGTATAAGCTGACCACACTGAGGAAGGATAAAAGTAGGAGGAATGACTCACCACAGCCACAGCAGGGGAAGCCAGAACATCCTGTGTTCCGAGGACCGTGTAATAAGAGATGTTGGTGAGCATGTACCCCACAATTACCGTGATCACAGACACGATGACAGCCAGTGGGATATTTCTACAAGAAAGGAGAAGAGACACATGCAAAGAACAAGCTGTTATCCCTTGTTACACACAGTATTACTGCAAATGGCAGCTGGGATAGCTTAGGTGAGCCCACGAATTTATTTCCTCCCATACTTTGTTTGGGAAAGCCATGGTACCCCAGGGGCTGGTAGCCCAATACATCTTCTTCCCAGCCTTACCGTTCGGGACTGACCAACTCTTCACGCACAAAGCTGGTCTGAAACCTGCAGAGTGGGAAGAGACAGGGAGAGAGTTTGAAGCAAGTCTCAGAGTGGAACAGCCGTCTGCTGCCCAGGAAGCACCCTCCGATTGCACCTACCAGCCTGAATACGCGAACATGCCTGCGTAAAAAGCCAGGGGCAGTTTATCCAAAACCAGCGACTGTCTGTCAAAAGCATCCTGGAAGTTTTCAGTGTGGCCTGCAGAAGAGAAAAACAATGGACACGGAGCAGGGAAATGTCAGAGACAGGCTTCTTTTCCACAAGATAACCCCCCGTTGTACCTCTGGCCCAGATCTGGGAAGAGTTTTTGTGATTTCCTTGGAGCCAGATATTCAGATTTGTTTCATTGCTTGAATTTGCAGTGCTGTGCTGATGTGTTTACTTCACAAACAGTGGCAGAACAGATCTGTCCCCCATCCGGTTATGGAAGACATTTCAGGAAGAGGAACAGTGGCAGCTGGTTCTGTTTCAGACAGAGCCTGCTGTGGAAACAGGAGATTGCGGAGACGAGAAGATCCAAGTTGTCCGCTGTCCTTTCTTTAGGCCCAAAATCAATTCACCGTGTTGATCCTCCTTCCCCCCTGCCCCAGACCCCTAAGCAGCTGGATGCACACTCCACTTTGATGTGGTGCAGCCAGTGAGGTGGATAATTCTCTCGTTGTGCTCCCTCCTGATCCCACTGCCAGAGCATTGACCCCAACCCCACGCTGACCAGAGCATGGGAATTGGGGTGGAGGGGGGAGCAGAAGCAAGGACCGCCAGCCTGGCCTCCTGTTCTGGCCATCCTCTCACCCACCACCCCCACCAGCCACCATGGCTTGTCCACAGGAGGAGGTATTGAGGACACAGAGAGCAAAGCAAAAGAAATTTTTAAAAGCTGAGGTGCATAGAGATCCTGCTTTACCAAGTGCCTAATTTTCCTAAAAGTTCTCTACTTGAAATAGCAACAACAAAAATCAAAGTCAGGATTTTGCATACAAACCATGTTTCATCAAACTCCAAAAAATACAAGGGAAGGGAGAAACGTCTAATGCCCTCTTATTCAAAAGAAGACCAATAAAAAATACAATCAAAAGGAGCAGTATTTCCAACATTTTCATACCTGACTGGCCCACCACATCTATATTTGTTTCTTTACATCAAAGTCTCTTTAAAAACAAAAGGGCAGAACTTGCCTATTTGGGCTTTGCCAGGAAAAGGATGAAATGACACAGAGCACATGGAGAAAAATCAGGCCACTTCTATGAAGGTGCTTTTGCAAGGAGCTCTATAATGAGATTTGGGCATTTGGCTTTGAAGTGCTGGCCCAGCAAGACTCTAAGCCAAAATTGAGCCAAAAGAAAGGTAAAGGCAGAAGAAAGGACAAGAATATAACCAAAAATAGTACAACAAGTCAGGGGAAAATCAGGCAAAATTATTTAAAAGCACAAAACTGATTTTAAGCACAAAAAAATCTGGTCAAAATAAAACAGATTTGAAGAAAACTAAATCAAAATATGGGAGTGGGCCTGTTGGTGTAGTCTCTTTATGTCCTAAAAATGATTGCTATTAAGTGATGGTGTATAAAAAGGATTTGTCATCTGCAATACATTAATGAGTGATTTACAGTCCCTCATGAGTCACACTAAATATAGCCTGTCATATTGGGGTCTCTCGGTGAATACTCACTCCAGATGTCACGAGCACTTATTCTCCTCACCGGAGGATGTGTGCCAGGACTCCAGATTGTCATTTGAAGGCATTCCTAACAACAACGGCTGGGGATTTCTAGCTGCATGGGAGTCCTTCAGTTCAGAAGTGCTGCCAGCCCGGGGGGATCTTTGCATGTTCAAAGGAGTCAGCTCCAGACATCAGAAAGAAACACAAACAGGAGCCTAATGCCTGTGTTGTTTTCTCTGCAGAGGAAGGTAATAGTACGAAGAAGGAGCAGGCTTCATCCCTTAAATGGAAATACCTTGAGGTTTTCTATAAACTGAGGCTTGGATTAAAACAAATACTCTTTTATCATTCCCAGAAGATACCCACAGGTAGGTTTTTTTTCCCCCACTCTGGATGTGAATGTTTAATCCCAAGTGAGTCTGTTGTAAATTGACTAAGTTACTGTCTGTCTCAATTAGAGGTAAAAAACATTAGTTTAAGTCACAGAAAGGTTAGAGATGCAGTCACCAGAGCTCAGCTGAGGGCTGACACCTCTTTATATAGCTATGACTGGCTTTGGTCAGCACAGGATGGTGTCAAACATCTCTGATGTCCATCAAATTTGTGTTGCTTTGGAAGGATTTTGAGCCACATTTAAAACAGGCAAGCCTGACACCAAAGAAAGACTGTCCACAGAGGAAGGTGCCCGTATGACCCTGGGTAGGCTTACAACTACTTCACACCTCGACTTCCCACTGAAGAAAGACTCAGTTTTGGAGAAAATACAGCTGAGCTGGGTGCATCAGGCCAGATGCGATGATGCAGCTTAACACCAATTACCCCAGTCTCAGCTCCCAGCTAGATCTCATCCAGCACACAGGCAGAGAAAGCTCCTACCAGCTCAAAGAGTGCCACATTTATCACCAGGGAACAATAAAAGCTGTGACAGGAAGGCATGTTGAGCACCCTTCCTCAGTCGCACAGCAGCACACCTACCCTGGGCCAGCAGCGTCATCCCTGGCACGATGATAAGTGCAAGAGCCAGGAGTTTGATGATGGACAGAGCCGTCTGCAGCCGGGCGCTCCAGGTGACGCTCCAGGAATTGAGGGTGAGGACGGTGTCTGGAGAGGAGACCACACTGCTACAGTTGTAGCCCGTGCTCAACACACTTAGGAAAAAATGCAGCAGTTCTCTCTGCTCTAGGGACATCAGGGAGAAGCCTGTGTCTTTACAGTGAGGATGCTCGGGGCGAGAGATATCAGAAATCATTACAGGTGTGGCTCAGATTATAGCGTTTGAAGAGGGATCTGAGTTATGCTCCCAAGATTGACTAGGAGTCTTGTTCCTGTCAGATGATCCCTGCCTGCCTAGGGGGAAGGTGTGAGGTTTGCAGGGCTGTCTTAGCAGCCCACTTCACAGTGGTCCCTGTGCCAGCTCACACCAGACTGGAGCAGGCAGGACAGTTTCATGGGCTGGACACACCAGGCAAAGAGTCCAAAAACTTGCCTGTTACACCCTCAAATCCAGTGGCATTTGTACAGTTGTACATCAACTGTTTCTACCCCTGTACTTCACACAGTCCACTGACCTAGGGCTCCAGCTCGTCAACAGGGAGACCTGTTTTCCTTCTTGGAGAATACAGTCGTCCCAAACGACTGTCTTGGATCAGGAAGTTTTGGGTGGCCAAGGGAGCCTCAATCACACAATTATCCCAGAAGATAAGTACCTTAAGTACCCCTGCTCTGCAGCAGAGAGGCTCCAGGATTTGCAGTCCTGTGAAAGTTATTACTTACAGTACCCCAGGAGAGACACAAGCTTCACAGCAGGAACAGGGGCTGCACAGGGGGCAAAAAATGGCTCCAGCATGTAGCGTCCAAACGCCAGAGAAACCACAGCACTGTTGGCAGGCCTGGGTGGGAGGAAGCGAGCACAAACTGTAGTCTGCGGACAGCCGAAAAATAGCATGATGAAAAACTGCACAATGCACGGGAGGGGGGAAATTTCCCCACCCAGCTTAATCCTGCTCTCCCATGTTCCCATAGGGAATGCAAAATTTGTTCCCTACTTGAAAGCAAAAGTTGAGATTAATCATACTGAGCAATGCACCGTGGTTCATATGTCCTGCTTCACCTCAGCTTACATGAAGGATGCAGGTTATTGTGAGGGGAAGACCTCCCTCTTAAAGTTGAAAAAAAAGACATTTACAATATTCTAAAATATTGTTTAGTTTGGGGCTAAGCCAGAAAGTTGTCTCCATGGGACAATCTGAAGAAGTTTCACAATGAAAACAGAAGATCTGAAATAAATCTGAAATCTATGATCAGTATCTGAAAAATACCACAGCTCTTGAAGGATACCAGGTATCAGGGGACTAGAGATCATTCAAGTACAGATCACATTGAACACACATAACTATTTTTGTATTATGCCTCCTTCCTTCTACCACTGAAGATCTTTAAAAGCTGTTCAGATTATTTCTACTATTTCCTTTACAAACTGCCTAGGCTGTTATCTGGCACTGTAACTTTGGGCTTTTTAAATCATCACAGCACCCAGCAAAAGACAAACAAGCAAAATCTCTTACCTTATAGCAAAAAACTCTGCCCACAGGAATAAAAAACCTGGCAGAGGCCCTAGTGTCTCCAAAATGTAGATATAATGTCCTCCAGACTTTGTGATTCTTGTTCCAAGTTCTGCATAACTCAAGGCACCTGGAAAAGTTCAGGTAGAAATGAACTGAAAATCCCATGGATTTTCTCTTTTCTGTGCGACTCTTCAGGGACTTGAATGAATCTGTTTAAAATAAGTAGCAAATTAGAGGAAGAAAAAGGGATTTAGCAGAATCACTCACTTCATTATTTTTGTGTGCTACAGCCTTTTGAAGTAAGTTTACTTTTCTATCAGAATGAAAGAATATCTCTGTGTTCTGGCTAATGATACAACTTTTTCCATGGAAGCTACGTGTGTGGAAGAAACCTTGCACAAAAGTACAAGAATTCCTGGAGGTTCGCATTCTCTCCTTATCTCCACAGTTCTAGCAGCGTAGCACTGCTTACAAGGCAGTTACAACAGCTCAGTCAACAGATTGTGGCTGAACGGGTTGTTACAATCATGTTTCTGATCACAGATCGTGTTTCTGTGTCTTTATCTTACATCCTCACATAAATCCCTTCATTCAAAGATACCAGAGAACCTGGAAGGGTATCTCCTCTGAGGGAAGACTGCCACTGGAGGAAGACACAGCCTCAATGGTGTAGAGCAAGGAAAGTGTTGACGTGAAAGGTTCAGTTGGTCTCTTCTCATGTGTTCATGTACAAGTCCTTCCAGTACCTGAAGTGGGCCTACAGGAAAGACGGGGAGGGAGTTTTTACAAGGACAAGTAGTGATAGGATGAGGGGAAATGAGGGAAGATTCAGATTAAACATTAGGGAGAAATTCTTCACAATAAGGGTAGTGAGACGCAGGCACAGGTTGCTCAGGGAAGCTGTGGATGACCCACCCCTGGAAGTATTCAAGGCCAGTTTGGATGGGGCTTTGAGCAGCCTGATCTGGTGGGAGGTGTCCCTGCCCATGGCAGGGCAGTTGGAACTGGATGTTCTTTAAGGTCCATTCCAACCCAAACCATTCTGTGATTCTGAGTGCACCAAGAGACCCAGGACTGCCCACTTCTGCCTTCACAAGTGCCTCTGCACATCCCTGCCCATGCACTGGCGCACAACAAGAAACCCTGAGAGAGGCACACTGGAAAAGACAGCTTAAAACTTTCAGGCAAATAGAAAGAAATCTTTATGCCTCTGTCGGTGCCAGAAGTATCCCATCTGTGTTTTCTTTATAGAGTGATTCATCATGACATTTGAACATGTCTAAGTAGAAATCTTAAGCCCTGCCTACACAGGATTCACTTGCTAGGTTAAACATCCCTCTTTAGCCAAAAGAAATCATAAAACACTCCATTCTGCATAACCTCCCTTACAACAAGTCTGAGCACTGTTGGGACACAACCCTGTGGGGTAAGACCTTCTCTAGCTGTGCTATCTTCCTCTTTGCCCAGCGCAGGCAGCTGTGGAGGGAGAGCACAGAGGAACCCAGTGGTGCTGTAGCAGTGCCTCCAACTTCAACAGCAGTTGTGCCATATTCAGGTCATACCAATGGTGAGGACCTCGATTTTTCCCACGTCTCTGTTCGTAAATTTGTGCAGAATCCCTGTTCAAAGCCTTGAAGATGGGCAGATGACTCTTCTCATTTATTCCAGTGAGTCTCTTTACACGCTTCAAGCATGTGTTTAAGTGCTTTGCTGAACTCATGCTATGGGACTTGTATAAATGTCATACATGAAAGAAAAGCATAAAAGAAAGCGAAGCCTTTTTAATGTGCTGCAAAAAAAGTGTTGGGGAAATGATCAGGGGAGGTCATCAAGCTGATGAAAGGGTAGAACAAACTGACAAATCTGGCTACAAAATGCAATAACGTGATAAGGAGACTCCCAAGGCCCCTCCAGAAGAGGGTATCAAAGGATGCAACAGAGAGAGAAACCTTTCAAAGTGCAGAGCTTGGGCTATGTGACCAGCACACGCATTATCATTTATTGCTCTGCTCAGTTAAAAGAAAAACTGTGCCCATATTTTGTCTTACATTTTCTTGAAGCAAAAATGTATCATTCACCAAACCACCGCACACAGGCTGCCTCCCACACGTATGGTAAAGCAGACCTGCGCTCAACAGCATACGCAACAACACGAAATATTGATATCCATATGCAAAGAGCAAGAACCACAGTTGTTACCATACTAACAATTGAATGTTTCGATTTTAAACTTGCATGTGCACATCATAATGCCAAGGTGATTTCTTTCCACATGTAGTATTTCCTCCTTTCTTGGTTTCTTCTATCCGTTACAATAAAAGAAGAACTCTAACGTCACTCACGTAAATAAACATCAGATTTCTCCCCAAAATAGAGAGATCTTGCTGTTCTCTTAACAGCACCTTTAGAGCATTTCTGAGATGGTCCTTTCATACAGTTAATGAAGGAAACTATAAGACATACATTTTATCGATCATAACTTTAAGAGCTATGTTATTTCAGAAGAACTAGAATGACTGTCTTCAAAAAGTCAACCCTTCATGAGAAAAGACTCGTACTAAATGACAAACTGAGCCAAGTGTAACACACAGAAAGAAGGGCTGAACTGATCTGCTTCATCTCTTTGCTTCAAGGCAGCATCAGAAATATCCAAACCATTTCTGACAGACACCCACTCCGCGATCCCCTGCTGGTGGATACCCTGGAGCTCCCCAGACAATCTGCTCCAGTGCTTCTCTATCTTCACTGACAGAAAGGGTCATAATGGTATGTTAAGACTGTCACTTCTTGACCTTTTCACAGCGTCTATGAAAAGCACCGTAAAGCCCTTGTTTTTGCAAGTGCCTTTTAGATGCCTACAACACTTTATTTTCTCCCAGGTTTTCTGGCCAAGACCATGCTATCTCCACCTGCAGTCATTGTCACTCCTCTGCCCCAGACTTGCACATGGTTTCGTATTCACAGATCATAAGTGTTGGGAACTTCTCCATCACCACAGGGGAATAATTTGAGCTAAAGAACCCTGGTGACGCTGCCCCAGGCTTGGTAAACTGTTGTTTCTGTTGCAGTAGGAATAGGGAAATTTTGATCTGTTTTACTTCCAACTTTTTACACATAAAAATGTGCTGGTTCCCCTCCCAGGTGCTGAAGAAAAGGCTGACAAAGCTCACCATCACTCACCAAACATTGAGAGGAGCCCACAGACAAACCAGACAACCAGGGAGAAACCCACGCTGCCAGAGTTTTTCAGCACTCCTTTTGGGGAGATAAAGATGCCACTGCCAATCATGCTGCCAATGAGGAGTGAGAAAGCCCTCAGCAAGGTTATCTTTTTCCTCAGAAAGACGGCCTCTTCTTTCTTGTCTTTCCCCATGGCTCTTCTTCTAATCTTAGGGGAAGCTCATGCATTCAGGAACTACTGTTTCCCAAGTGTCCTCAAGGCTCACCTGTAAGATGAGGAAAGAATTGGGGATTCAGGGGTCATCTTTCCTGGACACATTTTTATTTGAATCTGTTCACCTCAGCTGCTGGATGCACCAACCAAACTATGCACCAACCAACTCAGCATCTTCTCACACATCAGTACAGCTCCTGAGAGGGACTGTTAATGTTTTCTGCCTCTTCTGCCAAGAAGTACAGGGCATTGCAAGCTGTGTGCCATGCTTCAGTATATTTGTCCAAATGCAACTTTGATGCCCATACAAGAACTGGTCAGGTTAGGGTTAATTTAATGGAACATAATTTGAGGGAACATTGATATCAGCATGCTGGCAAAAAGCAGATTTCAGGTTGTAAACCTAATAATGAAGACCCTAAGGTTAAAATAAAAATAAAGGGGTTTTGAGGAGCCAAGGGCTCTCGCAAGTGCAGTACAAGAATGATTTAAGATTTTTTAAATTCCTATCTATCCTTGCTGAATGAACAAACCCCAAGTTTCTTATTAGGGCTTCATTTTGTCAGCCTTTTTGTTGTCAGAGCACTAAAGAGTCAAAAACGAGTACTGTTTACAATTGTAAGACAAAGGACAGTCATTAACATCAAACATGTCATTTCTTCTGTTAATATGAAAACCTCAATAACAACAGCAGGAGTGAAGAGTTTTTCCTAGAAAAGAAGAAACTTCAGACACTCTGGGATTCACACAAGCTGATCTAGATCCAGTTCTCTTGCACCACAGTAACCTCCTACTTCACTGTCTTGTCTCTCCAGTCTCTCAGTTTTAGGCTGGTGCCTTCACCGAGAAACTTACCTTCTGCTTAGGTAGGCAAGATGAATTCACATCAGTTAATACAGTTGGGTTTACTGTTGCAAAGTGTTGTAATTCTCCTAATGGCAAGGCAGACATTTTACACTGCTAATGAACCCTGGCAGTGCAGATAGAGCGGGTCTGGAGTAAGAGTTTGGCTCCTGTTCCTCCTTCTGCCACACACCCTCTGCAACGCTTGCGTGCTCAGCTTTGGTGGCTTTTGCATTATTCTAAAGTCGCAAATTGCAGGTGTAGTGAATATTTGTCCCAGCCCCATGGCTTTATGCTGTTGCAAAGTCACACCGTACACAAGATCATATTTTATGGTTTTCTTAAATTATTTACTGATTGCAGTAGCGTGTTCTCAGCAGCCTGAAGCTATTTTCTTGAGAGTCTGTATTTTCCATCCACACATATAAATGTCCTCATAATTTTGAGGGGACAATTCTTGTTAGCACTCACCCACAGTACTTCTTTGTATACCCTTATAGACTCATTATAACTAAGGGTTTTCTCTCCATCCCCAGCTATTTTCCCACCTGGAAAACAGCAGGAAGAAGCAAGGGTTATCACTTTCTTTTTACACATATGAATAGCATATGCAGAAAGCCCTTCTCTCCTGCCAGCAGCGTTAGCTGGTTTCTCTGAGATTGTGCCAAGCCTGCACAAGCATATTCTCAATCAAATCAGCCAAGTTTAGTTATTAAACCTCTAATGAGTCCCGGAGGACTCCTTAAGGCTCAGATGGGTCACATCAGCCTCATCTGGTCCCACAGAGCAGCATCTCAGTGTCTCAAAGACTGGAGACAGCAGCTCCAGAGTGGCAGGGAAAGACCCCTAGGAGCTTCCCGATCTGTCAACTGCAGCTCCCTCAGACCCTAATTAATTAGCTCACGTGAAATACCAATATAATTTAGTACATCTCCTTCTTAAAGGGGAAACACAGAGCATCCGTTTGCAATGATGAAATGCAGAGGGCTCACCGAATTGAAAGCGAACTGAAGAGAGATGTTCTGTGCAGGGATATGTCTAAATGCTATTGTGAGATAATTAAAAGAGCACTTATCTGTTTGGCTGGGGTTTAGACACAGCAGGTGTATTTACAGTCCATCAGACTCCCATTTCTTGCTGGGATCCCGAAGCAGCAAACGACAGGAGCTCTTCATGGGTTCTGAAATTACACAAAGTTGGGAGGAGGAACAAAAAAAAGGAAAGATCAAATCAAATTTACAGACCAGGTTAATGATCCAAAGTAAATACCAAACTCCATAGTTCTGTCCACATGCTTCTTTTTTTATACTACTGCCATGCAAAAGTATTTGGAGATAAAACAGTCCAGTAAATTTCAGAAACGTGAAATCTGTCAGGATTTGTTCCAGAAGCCGTTGAGGGAGAGAGGGGTGAGGGGAAGAAATAGTAACAGAAAGCTATTGAATAGCACTTCAAAGAGACACCTAGCAGAGTCCACTGCCTGGAGAGACCATTCCTGCCTGCTCCGCTTTCTAGCTATGTTCCAGCACCAGGCACATTAAAATGCAGAGATGCTAATCCTTGTGGCAATGCTTAAGAATATTCACAATGTGCTTAGCACAAAGGAAACACACAAAGCTGCTTTTTGTTCACCCTTTTGACTAAAGGGCTCAAATCTTTTTCCTTTGGAAATGCGGTACCTTTGCATGAGATGATCAGCCAGCAAGACTAGAAAAAAACTAACTCATTGCACAAGTTTTCACACCTGCTGGGTCTTTACTCCCATTGTTCATCATCTTTACCAATTTCTTTTTTTAAATTTTTAGCTGTTAATCTTACCTCACAGGCACTGCAGCACGGATGGAGATGAAGGAGACAAGCATAAAGGGAAAAATCATATTTGTTATTCGTAGCGGCGTCTAAAGCCCTCGGCTGAGAGCAGGACCCATCGTTATCAGCGTGCAGGCAGAGTAGATGTTACTCTGCTGAAAAGCTATTGACACAAACAAACAAGCTTGAAAAAAACATAGGAGGGAGAATTCTCAGCTGGGGAGCAGAGACCTAGAGCAATGAGTGACCTTCCTTCTCCTATCATGCAGGAAGCGGGTGGCATCCCTGGGAAAGAGATCACACCTTCAAAGTCCCAGTTCAATGACTTACCCCCTCAAAAAAAAACCCCTACTAGGGAATAGTCCTAACTGTTTACAGCTGTATTTTCTTTTCCTGGGCCTCAATCAATACAATACAGCCAAGAACAGATTAACCTCTTCCTTTTCCTACTGCAAAAGATGCAGGCATCAAACTGTTCTCTGCAGTCCCACTATTTTTTATGTGTGTGTGTGCCAAAAAATGTCACTCCAATTCAATGTCCACCACAAGGCACAGGATATAACTAAAAATCAGCAGTGAATGGGAGCTTTTTTATTCATGCATGAAAGTAGCATAAATAAGCTTTAATGAGACTGGTGGTGGTCTGTTCTGGGAACTCAATCAGAAAATCTATTTAAGAGACCTGAGAGATGTTTGTTTATAGACCAAAACGAACACAAAAAAACAAAGGCTGAAAAGACAAGACATGCAGCTCAACTTCTTTTCAGCTTTCTACAGCTGGCTTACCACCCTGGATAAGAAATTGAAAAGGATAGTAGTTAATAAATCAGACTTGGGCTTGCAGCCTAAGATGTAGTAATAAATCCAGGGTGATTGCCTTAGTTGTAAATGTAAGAATTATTTCCACTGGTTTCTCTTTCTAAAGTTCCACAAATTCAGTCTTGTGAGTTGTCTATCAAAAGACTGCCATTTCCTGAAATTTCTTTCTTTCTTTTTATTATTTTTGAAGCCTTGACAGCAAAATGGTTCTTGGCTCAGACCACACTTACCACTTTTATAATCTCATTTAGGCAATTCCAGTTGTTCTTTGGACAAAAGTGACTTTCTCTGGAAAAAAAGACTGATGATGTGGCAAGTCTGGACGTCTTGATGATGTGATGATGACCTTTTAATTGAGAACCTAAAAGTGTTGAAGCCACTTTGGACTAAGCCGAGTCTGGTTTTCAAGCAGAAAAATTCCTGTTGCTTTTAGAATTTCTCCTACCAGGATTTATATCCTACACCAAGTTTAAAATTCTTCACCATGACCAGTCTGCCAAAGCAGCTGTTACAAGTGAAGATACTTTAATAATAGTAGCACTGATTCATTTTCACAAGATGTACATACAGATCATATGATGTCATCTCCCTTTTCTAAGCATCCAAGTGTAACTCTCCATCCAACTGCCACAAGAAAGTCACACTTCTGTGCATGCAGAACTGCTTTTCCATGAATGCTGTGCAGGAACATTAGCTCTTTCATGAACATTTCTTCCTTTCATGTAGCCAGTGATATGCAAATTCAAATATGGGAGGGACACACACCTAATTAAAATACATTCAGACTCTTCTTTTATAACACCAGCTATTAAAGACTATCAGAATGGTGCTCCAGCATCCCTGTGAAATGAACTAACGCGAGTCCCCTTTTTTATAAGCAGTAGAAGAGAATACCCCAAGCACTTGCCTCCCTGCTTATTGTACCAAAAGCACCCAATTGAGCACCACCCAGAGGACCAGGCAGTGGGCTGTATTAATCCTAGGAATAAAACCCACTTAACAACAAGATTGTCTCACATAGTAGACCTTCCTGAAGCCAGCGTTTTGGCTCCATAATATCCCTTGTGGGGTACAGCATAGGGAAATGTCCTTTGAGCTTTGTTCTTCTGTGGACATTTTCACTCTCCAGATCAGACCTCCTCCCTAGAACAAGACAATTTGTCCTATTTGAAATTGTTTTCTTTGCTGCATAAGACAGAACACAAACAAAAATAAATCTAAACAGTTCTAGCAGGAGACACCCAACAGAGAGGTCTAATGCTGCAGCAAAGTACAGCCAAAATTTCCCCAAATGAAAATTCTTCTTAACCATTTCAATTTTAAAAAAATAAAAATATGCTGTAATAGAGCAACATTCCCACTCTTCCCAGCAATTTGTCACCCTACATCAATGCTGTGGACTGAGGATTAGCCTGCCTTTGACGTGGAGCTGGGCTGTGCCAATGCCCCATAGGCCTTTCTCTTGCCAGAGAAGTTCCTCCATGAACCAGGACTTTGTTTCACCTCTTGCCCTGGCCGAGAGCTGTACAAGACAGTGCTTCTTACCCACTGCTTGGACATTTATCAGAAACAAGTTTAACAGCTTCAAGCCACTCTCTGCTAAACACAGGTCCCCATCACTATGTAGCGGGTGCTAAATCGTCACCCACACCTGGGGCTCTCAGTCTGTGGAGCTGATATGGTGGAGGGCTTTACTAAGGCAAATATACTCATCAATGTAAAGCCAATGGCACCATCATCCAGAACTACCTCGTGCATTTGTTTCTGAGCAGCAAAGTAATCCCAAAGCCTTCCCAAGAATGTTCTGCAATGTTCCTGAATGGAGGGAAATGTCAACATGGCCATATTTACAACCAGCTTTCCCCACAAAAAGGAAGTTCTCCACTAATGCAAGCCATTTTATCCTGCTATAGAGACAGCTCTCTCCAGGTGAAAACCTTTCTCCTTGCAGGGGAAACCCTCCTCTGCATCTGCTATTGTCAGGTGTTGTCAGATGGTGGGCCCCTTTTGCTGGGGGTTCCTGATCTATGCCTGCTTTAACCATCTGGAAGTGAATCCTTTCAGAGCTGACTGTAGCAATAAAACTCCTATTTCTCTATTGCCTCATATATTACACTACCTTTCCCCTTAACCTCACTGCAATGTTGCTGATTTATTACCCCAGGCCTCCCACTCCCCTAAGGCTTGACTGCAGTGCCTGGCTTTGTTCCTTCTCTTCCTGCCTTCAGGGAACTCAACAGAAAATTTAAATATTAAAAAAAATCCTTCACACCTGATTGCTACTGACTGTCTACATAGCTGTCTAATTCATAGGTAATCCTCAGTGTTTTGTGCTAAATGCCTACTCCAGTACCTGACTCACATGCAGCCCTGGCTTGCACGTAACCCAATCTCTGTCCTGAATGTAGCTCAGGGTTGGGGGGACTCTCTCCTTTTGGCCTCTCTGCTCAGCTGTTACTCATTTATTAAAATACAAGCCAAATATACAATTATGCTGGAGGGAACATGTTTCCTTGTTAACCTCTTTCTGGCTCTTATCCAGAATTTCTCAGGCTGTGAGGATTTATATGTTATTGCACAGTATTTCAGATTAATTGCTCACCATTCCCCACGCCTCTGATGCAGGGAAAGGGGGCAAGGAGGGTTTTCTCTTACCAGAACCACTACCTCATCCCTCATGAGGCAATATAGGAATGCAAGTCCAGAGTTTCTAGTGGCCCATCCCAGGTAACAGGGACAAACGTCTTGTAAAAAGACAGCAAACCCTTTGGCCAGAAGGAAAATTGGACTTATGCTCATCCCTGCCATCAATTACCGGGCCTCTCTAGCCCAGCTGTGGGTATGGGCTCTGTTGGCAGCTGTCAGATGAAGGTCTTGGTGGGGCATGAGTGTGTGACAAGGTTTAGTTAAGAGTGGGAGTTATCAGAGGGAAGGGGAGTGTGTTCCACGCTGGGAGCAGACTGAGCAGTGCTTTAAACCCTTGGCCTTAAAGGAATATCTCCAGTTGTGCACACAAATCCCTAATAGGTTCTGGTTTGTATCTGCAGTGAAGCAGAAACACATCATTATGTCTCATGGTTCGGAAGAGGTGAGGGAACAAATATCTGGCACCGGACTCCCCAAGCCCTCAGTAGCCACAACCCATTTTACCTGCAGTAGAATATGACGTTCAAAGACCATAGCAGAAATATGTGCTGAAGGGCCATTAGGCTTCTGATCACAAGAAGTTGTCTTACCCAAATAACTGCATCTATAGAGCTTGCTATGAGGTGACTTTTGGCACTGTGTCATCAGACAGTTGTGCACTCAGCTTCCCCAGAGCCTGAAGGATGGCATCAGAAATTAAACAAAAACCCAGCGTGGATTTTTTTTCAGGTAACACACAGGCCACCTCCCATTTTCATTTCTATTTAGTGAGAATCAGATTCTTGGAATAAGTCTGTCAACAAAACCAGATCAACATGAAGGTTAAGTCAACACAAGGGCATGTTTATTCAATTTTAGTGTAAGTACAGTCACAGAAGTATCCGCTGGGAGGGACTTTGGGGTGCCTCTGGTCCTGCCTCCCATAAGAGACAGGACTGTTACCAATACTAGACCAGACCAGCCATGGCTCTGTCCAGCTCAATCTTAAAACCCCTCAATGTTCTTGACTTCTCCAGATAACTGTTCCAGTGCTACACCACCTTCCTGGGGAGAACCTTCTCCCAATGTCCACCCTTAACATCCCAAGCCACCACTTATGTCTGTCACCCACAGGCATATCATCTACCACTCCTGAGACCCAGAAGAGCTCAATGTAAAGTCTCCCTGCACAGATAAGCTTGGACTTGACTTTGGTGATGATCTTTACCAACCCTCCCTCTCCAGGGCTCTACCAGCCCCTTAATGACTCACTTCAGTGGACTCAACACAGCTGTGCGCTGTGGCGGCTTAAGCACAGATGACTACAGGCAGGTGAAAGGCACCATGTGGATATTCACCTCCACCTCGGAGGCTCCAGCAGGTCTCTGATGCCCGTCCCCCCCAGTCCCATGCTCAATTGATCTCTAACCCTGGAAATTCTATGTTTCCTTTCTCTCTCTCCTTTTTCATCCTGGACTTTGAACCTCCCCATGATCTCTTCCTGTCCGCATGATTGCATCATTCAGGGCAGGTAAGGTTTGCATGTATAGAAGGAAATACAAACAGCATTTCACACAGCATGCTGGCAGCCGGGAGATCCTGCAGCCAGCAGAGGTTACAGACCCCAGTCAGGTCTAATAACAACCTGCATCACTGGAGGGGCAGGAACTACAATTGCAATTATTCATGTTAAAATAGAGGTCACTGCGTCTCCTGCTTCAGAGGCAAATCTGAGCACTGCAGGGTGTCTCAGAAGGAGGCTTCCTTTGTGCACAGCACTAAGCTAGGCCAGGGCAGCTCAGCAAGGCTCTGCTGCTGGCTGCTTAAAGGAAAAAACACCTTGTGTTTTTTTCTCTCTGTCGTTGTGGCTCAGCAGGAGCACAGGATACATGTGCACAGAAGGGAGGACCTTCCATTGCAGGGTGGAACTGTGGCCACATAAGGCTCTGGGATTTGGGGTCACTATGTTCTGCACCAAAGAGCAGCCATCTTGAACATGGAAGACCTGAATTCAGCTCCTCTCCTGGGTTACAATACTGTCCAGAATGTCCCTGGCCCCATCTCTCCACACAGCTCTGTCTTGGTGGTACTTGCTGTGCAAGCACTGGCCGGTCAAACCTCTGCTCGTCTCTCCGCAGCAGACAAGGAGAACAGGGGGATTGTGCAGGGTGACTACCACTCCCCTAGCAGAGGTGGGATGAGGAGGGTGTTTTCCTGAGGAAGTTCACTGCTCTGGAAAGGGTTGTGACATTATCAGCAATGCTGGCTGCCTTGCAAAGTCCTCTCCATTAGAGAGAGTGATTTGTGAGAGGTGCCTCATGTGAGTGAAAACGTTGCAAAATTCAGGACATCCGTACGAATTCCAGCAGCTGCTCAAATGTAATTATGAAAACTATTAGCAATTGAATTGGGAAGGCATTGCAAAACAGCAAAGTAAAAAGAAAATAAACTGGCATGCTGTGATTGATGTAAGCATGTAACAGCCTCCACATGTCACAGGGGCCAGCACGATCTGCACCAGCTGAGATGCTGCTTCCAGAGACGGAAAAACACTTCCAAGTGGAACAACTGCACAGCCAAGACCAAGCCTTCATTCCCTCTCCCAGAGTCAATGAACAGTGGGCCTCCTCTGTCATGCAAAGATGGATTTTCAGGGACACAAGGTCTCTGGCCATAGTTTTGGATTCTGAGCTTGTCAAAGCTTAGACTAAAGCATAATCGACCAGAATGAGTCAACCAAGTGTCAGGAACACTCCTCAGCCCTGTTCATAATTGGACCTGTGGGCCACCAAGAGTGCTTTCTTTCAACCAGCAGTGATGCTGAGCATCCCTAGACTTCACCACAACCAGCACGAAGCTGCTGGTCCCTGCCAGCCCGACTTTCCACAGGTTTCAGGGGGCTTTGGTCTAGGCCTTCAGGGTAAGAAAGGAAGGAAAGAGCAACAAAAACCCTTGCCCTTTCTTCACACTCTCAGGCAGCGAGGAGTCCAGGATGCTTGAGGTGAAGCCTTTGCGAGCTGCCCCGTTCTCAGGGAGCTACTCACAGTGCAGCAGATGGGGTGAGCTGGCAGGCATGTCCGGCACTGGATGTTCCCACCCAAGCAGGATGGCTGCAGATGGTTTTTCCAGGAGGGCCTGGAGGCAGCTCAGGGATTTTGCTGCTGAATCAGGCATTTTGCAGCACAGGCAGAGACCTCGCCGCTGGCGTCGAGCCCTGCAGCTGCACAACGCCTGGCACGCGCCGCCGGGGCTGCGGAGCCAACACGGACAAGCTTGGGGCGACATGGGCTTGCCGCAGCCACTCGCTCGCTTCCAGCTGATGGTATCACTGGAGGCTTGTGTTCCCTCAGCAGGAAAAGCTGAAAAGTAGGCACCAATGGACAAACCACAGGAAATGCATCCCTATCTGGGAGAGAAAGAACTTGTTGTAGAGTGCACACCAAAGACACTGAAGCACAGAGGAGGGGTGTAGATTTGGCACTTGAGTGCAAACAACTGTTTGCAGTGTACCACATTGTTGGTCTTCTTGGGCGTAACTATTTAAGTTATGGTTATAAGGGTACATGTCCTGAAATATGTAATTGTCAGGCTTTTCTAGGAGCTCTTCAAATGCAAAACGTGTTGGTCTTTCCTCCCAGGCTACTTCTACCTGCAGGAAAAGATGACCTCATCATTAAAAGTATAAGAGATCAGGGCTTTGTTTTCAGCTGCCACCAACTATTTATCTCTGCAAAGCCAGCAGCCAGGGCCCTTTTCTTCCTGCTTTGTTGTAGATTCTTCAGAGCAAGAACTCGCTGAGCACAGAGGCAGCACGGCCAAGCTCTCTGTGTGCAACAGCAATGCAAATATGTACATTCTGCTTCCTTGTTTTGCTTCAATGAGAGTTGTCTTGCACAGATCTCAGGGCAAGCACAACAAACACAAATAGAATGGCCTCCCAGGTTTTGATGTCTCCTGAAACCCCCAGAGCTGATCTTTGTGGGCTTGACATGTCAGCATCCCACAAGGACAGCTTTTGCTCGTTTGTGTTTTTGATGCCTGGCCACTGGAGCGCTGTGGAAAGGGCAGGACCTGTGCAGCCTTGTGGCAATATTTTCGTTTGCTGTGTGTTTACAGGGCATCTTCTCTCTTTTGGCAGCCAGCAGTGGCGGGCAGTTAAAGGCACTTCTGAGTGCAACACCATGCAAGTGCCTCAATCCAGCTGGCAAGGGCAAGAGAGACAAAAGTAAGAGCAGCAGCTCTGGAAAGGGAAATGACAGGGGTAAAGACGGGGGAACGGGAGATTAAAACATCAATTGGAAAAGGAACAATAAATCCCTGGTGGGCAATATAGCTGGGGGGATAGAGAAGGAACAGATTGCAGCTCACTAATGAGGCAGACAGCATTTTCTTTGTGCCCTGCAAATTAAATTGGGTTTTCTGATAGAAAAAAAACCCACATGTTATCCAGAAATATGTTTGGTACATTACCTGCCTCCTTCCATAGTCAGTGGCAATAGCTGCTGGAGCAGGCAGGTATGACAGAGTCCACCTGGCCCAGCAGCACAGGCTGAAGTCAGTCCCGCTCTCCTGGTTGAACCCTTGCAGCACCCTGGGGATAAGGCAGGCAGGACACAGGCAGGACCATACCTTGCTGGTGCCTGCTAAAGTGCAATGCTCTGAACTGCACAGACCTGTAGACATGGGCAGGATGAGCCGCTTGGGCCACAAAGCCAAGGTGACAGCTATTGCTCAGCACCACAGGCAGCGCCCCAGATGTAAAGGGCTGCCTTTGACCATTAATGGATGGCCAAGGCCATGTGGCAAAACATTGTCTTGCTGCAAAGATCCTTGGAGCATTAGGATCATGGCTTCCTTGTAGGCAGGAAGGCTCCAGGTGTGTGGTGGCAATCTGCAGACAGCCACACGCAACATTTCAGAATACGACACCCTTGGAGTAGGGACTTTGCCACCAGCCATTGGTACTAGTGTTCTGGCAGTGCCAAGGCATTCCTGCAAAACTCTTGCAGGGAAGGAGAGGGAGGAAATACAGCAAGCTCCAGATCCCTCACCTCTGGCTCCCAGCCCTCACTTCCCTGTATTTCATTAAGCAAATAATAGGTCAGGTTCAATAGCATCAGCCTCTTTCCTAGAAATGAAATAATCACAGCCAACTATCAGGTTGCCAAGCTGGGCACCCAGGGATGCAGGCAGAGGTCCCCGCTCTGCAGTCAGTTGCTTTTGGTGTCTTTAGCACAGCATTACTTCTATGACACTGGGCAATAACGTGTCTCTCCTTTACTGAGTTTTGGGGAACAGAAGTGTATGAAAGATGGAGTAAGATCTCCCAGCCACATGCTTTGATTCCTCACAGAAGCCTTGTCAGAAGAACTCAGGAATAAGTGGGGAGAGGGGGCCACTTTGTATTCTTTCCCATGGGATAAAGAAATTGCAGTTCTCAGACTTATCAGATTGATATTTGCCTTTAGTATTAAAGTCTCCAAAGCAAAAGAATAAAGAAAAAAATCAGCATAATTGTGGGCACAATAAACCTGATGATCCACACTCTGGAAACACAAGAAACAGCACTACACCAGCTCATGGACTAGATCACCACCAATAGGGCAGCAGCCTCCTGAAGGCAGACATCTAAAGACGAGGTACTTCAGCTGCTGTTTTATAAAATATATATTCTCTGACACTCTAATACACTGCTCAATTACTCCATTCCTCAAACTACTCAAATACTCCGTTCCTCAAATTGGTCTTCTTGCTGTTAGAGAGACAAAGTTTCTGTAAAGCAGTTAACTAACAGATATCCCTATTTTTGTCCCTCTTACAGTCTAATTACTCCAACTTGCCAAAATTAGCAGCATGACCTCCTACTTTACATTGTTTGCACCTGTAAGCACCTATGCTCAGAAAGATGACCAACTGATATGGGACATCCTCAGCAGTAAATGACATCAAATGAAGATGTCTCCTTAGGAGATACACTGTAGGCTCAGATGACAGGTAGGGGAACAATTACGAGGCTCATTTAATGGCATTTCACACTGTGTTACTTGAAACACCAGGCTGGGCAGTCTTATTTCTGACACAAAAAGAGTCAAGCTCCTGCCACATGGAACCATTGAAGACTGTTTTTGCATTATCACTGTGCTTTCAAAAGCCCCGAATATACATAAATCCTTCTTGGCTGCATTTCCATTCAGGCGTTCTCACCCATTTTTCAGGGACCACCATATTTAGTTCTTGTATTGTCCCTCTCCCATGAAAGTTTTCATCATGCTTTTGATTCAAGCTCACTGACTCTTTATAAGCCACCTCTGGCCTTTTATTTCAGGACATTTGCTTATGTTCCTGCCTGGTGCTGACATTGCGCATACTGTTAAGAAAAGCCTGTCTGCAAGGTCAGGATATTTCTGAAGAGTAACAACAAAAAGTCAGACACCATTTGAAATGGATCTCAGATCATCAGTCACTGAAGCACTCTGCTTTATCACTCTTGCATACAAAGGACTGAGTATCAGCCCTCATGCTTTGTTGAGTGTTCCTTCCTTGTGTGAAGAGTCACTTCAAAAGGCATCTCTCTACCCCTGTATTTAAAACAAAAAAACAAGCTAAAAAATTGTGCTCTGGCCACAGAAATGCCATGCAAATGCCCATGAGCTGATTTTTTTTCCAGGGAGATTCCTTACCTTTAACATTGCTGATAGAAAGTCAATATTTACCAGAATGGATGCCACAGAGATACAGTTCTGTTTCTGGAAATAAACATGAAGGCTGTATTGAACATGATCACACATCCTCAACATGACACAAACTTACTACCTTGCCCTGAGGACAGCCACGAGCTGGATCTCAGAAAGCTGGCTAAATTTATCTGTGGACTGGTGAGGAAACACAGGGAAGAAAAACCTGATTAGTTGCAGTCCTGAAAAACTGTATTCATTTCATGTTCTACAGAAAAGTGCTTCCAAAAGACATTGCAAATTCCAAGGGACAAGTGCAACATCAACATTCCCAAATTACCTTCTGTTTGGAAGATGAGTCGCAGAGCAGTTTTTCCTAATTTAAGGTAGCAATAAAGTGCCTTCAATGGTAATAATTCCTCATCCCAAATGAACAACACGTGGCTTTCTAGAGCTGTTTAGACATGATCTGTGTGGATTTCACTGGGATGCCTTTTTTCTTCTTTTCACTTTCCTCCAATCTCTCCATTTTAGCGGCAGACAGATTGCAAGATGGATCCCAATAAAGAGACATTTGAAGGTTTTCTTTGCTGTGACACTGAAGGAAAGCCTTTAACCAATAAGCACAGACTCACACAAGAAATGGATCACACTGGGTTCTCACCTGTTGTCTCTCCATAAGTGAATGGCTTAAAAACTGAATGGGCTGAAATCCTTCTGATTGTTTTATTGCATGCTCAAATGCTTATGGAGACAAATGAACCTTTGGCTATGGGAACTCTAGCAGTTAGGCAACAGACATCAAAGCAGGGAAGCTGCTGAGAAGATCTAAGCAACAAGAAAAAAGAAAGGGGTTGCACGGCATCACACAAGGAAACCCAGCAGCGAGGTGCATCTGCTATACCTTCATCCCCATGATTCCTCATGGGTATTTTCAACAAATTACAGTAGCAGCCAAGACTACAATGTTGTGTTTCTGATAGGCAACACTACTAAAATTTCCAAGCCTACGAAAGCAGCACAAAACACCCACAAACAAAAACCACAAAAAAAAAAAAAAATCATGAATTGGTATTTCCACTTCCCTCCTTTCTCCTCCAACTTTCTCCCCAAAAAAGTTCCTGAGTCAGCCAAAAAATATTTTGGCTTTATTTCAAGGCATTGACAGTTTTGCCATTTAAGTCCAAGTTACTCTGAAATAAAAGTAGTATTGTGTGCATTTCCCCCACTGAAGAAAAGCAGTATCAAAACCTAATCCCATTTCACACAGAATGTAGGTGCAAGGAATCTGCATTTTCCTGCAGAAGAACTCTGTGGGACCCAAAGACATCCAATACACATCGCCTGGATTCATGGGAACTAGAGGTAAACTCAAGGAACAGCTGAGAGGTGCAATAAAAAGATTGCCTTTATCCTATTGTAGCAACATCCCTTTGACTGTGACCCTGTCATTTTAGTCATGGTTACTCTGGGGTACATCATGACTTACATCTCTCACTGTACATCCCTGGCAGAAGAGCAAGTGTTGGCCACTAAAGCAGTAACCGTGGTGTGTGCAGCCCTTTGTTTTTACCGGATATTTTCAGAGTAGTACAGAAAAAGCAATCACATCTGGGACCATCTAAAGGGGCCATTGGCAAAAATCCAGAGGCTCCATAGAAGAAGCAGCAGATTGCGGATTTCGATGCCTTGGGCAGGATGTCTGTTTCCACAATGGCTGGGGAAGGAAGGAATATAAAGGGAGATGGTCTGATAAGAACACGGCCATGATGAAAAGGCTCTGTTCAGTATTAATTTATTTCAGCAAGAATAAAGATGCCCACAGTGACTGAGTGACAGGTGTTAAGTCTCTTGCCTCAGTGAAATGGGAACTGGTTAATCTTGAGGCAACGTTAAATACTGGGTTTTAAAAGGAGTACAAAAATAGAGAGCAGAACAAATGTGACAGACAGTGGGTTCTTCTCATTCATCCTGGAGTTTTGCAGAAGTCTGTTAAAATCATTTCCTCACCAATTTCAATCCGATGGCTCTGTCCTGCTTTTGTCTTGGACAGAGCAAACTTTGCAGCTGCAGGGTGAGGACCTGTGCTTTCTGAAATAAAGCATCTCTTCCACAATAAAAACTATCAGCCTTTTACTTACAATTTTTTTTCTGCCACCCTTGGATGCTGAGAACATTCACATCAGCCAGTGGAGTGGAGTCACTGACCCGCCTAAAAAGAGCTTTACTAAAACTTTAGAAAGCACTGTATCGTGTGAAAACTCCCCTGCTTCTGGTTTCCAGATGGTCTTTATGCCACCTCAGATTACTTTTTTACCCAGGGAAAAGCCGAGTTTTCAGAAGTAAAGTTTGAGGCTAGGATTCCCTGTATAACCAAGGCTGTTCACAGCATGATGGATCACTGTTCTCTAAAGTCTCGGGACCTGCCCATGGGAAGGTGTCCCACTTGCCCTCTGCTTTTGGGGTACTTCGCCCTTTCCAGACGTAGTTTTATTTTGTTAATTCCTGTGTCAAATGCCAGCTGACAGCTTTAAGGGGAATGGGCTGCCCACACCGTGCTTTGACTTGGAAGAAGAGTGAAATTCTGACGAGGCTAGAGGCAGGACGGTAACGCTGCAGGCTGTATCGTGAGCTCCTCCTGGTGGCCGCTGGCTCTACATTAACACCTCCCGTGTTCAGAGCTCAAATCTAAAACTACAGCCTTCAGACATTCTTCTCTTCTGTACTCAAGGAGCGCATTTTAAAACAACAGAAAATAAATTATATATTCTGAAAGTGATGATATGGCTTTAATTCCTCACTGCTTGCAGATGTGAATAAAGGGAATGAACTGATCCTTACCCCTCACACTGACTTTTTCTCCATAAAAATCGTTTCACATTTTCTTCCTAGCAGGGGAAATATTTTTATTTGCTGCATTTTACACCCTTTTGCATGACCCACAACCAAAGAAATACATCCTTTCTAACTATTTATGTCCACTCATGTCTGTGCCTCCATGCTGAGTCTGCAGGGCAGGAAGGACAGAAAAAGGAGTTACCTATAACATCATTTGAGATTGGGATAGAATGGGAAATTCTATTCTATGCTAATTGCAAGGGTGAAAATATTGTAGAAAGCTAAATTATAATAAACAAATCTGGCTCAAGGCATTAATCAAAGCAGTTTGATAGGCACTGTACAAGCATCCAGCATCCAACAGTTGCTGTTCTGAAAAGGTTATACTACAAGTAACAAGCAGTCACACACAGGTAAAACAGAAGGTGAGAAAGAAAACAATGCAAGAGTTTCTGCAAAGACTACCACTAGCAATGGTCTCCACTCCCTTTATAGCTGGCCATTCGTAGATGGTGTTATGGCATTGCAGGGTACCTTCTGATTGCTTTATAACCTGAATTTATATAAATATATGAATATGTAAATATATGAATAAATGAATTTATATGAATTATTTACATGCACTCTCCTAGTCAGGTAGCAGAAGTAAAATCTTAGTGTCAAGATCTGCCTCCCCTCAGATCTTTGCTGTCAAAAAACTACTTAACGTACTTTGAAATTTTCAGAACAGGGCATCACACACTTCCTTCACGGTGCCTAGTAGAAATCTCTGTAAATCATGCCCATGTCCAGTACACAGTCAAAACACCTCATCAGAACTATTTAACCCAGCATTTTGCATTAGAAAGGCTCCAATCTTCCTGAAAGCTGATAAAGAAATTCAAGGAGATCCAGAGATCTTCAACAATTCCCAAAGCAGCCATGTGGTTTAAATGTTTTTATAGAATAGGAAACGCGTCTGTTCAACCTCCTTCCGTCCTGTCACTACAGTGACTGAATGATTGATTCAGTGTTGCAGTGATAACACGGCTTTCCAGGCTAAGCGGCCACATTATTAGGTGACTGAAACATCAGAAAAAAGCCACATTCCACTCAATTTCTTTCAAAGTGACAACTGAGTAATGAAATACAGGAAAAAGACAATGGTTTAGAAAAAGCTTTTCCAAAATTGCAAAAAGGAAAGGGTCACTTCATATTATGCCAAGAGTGTAAGTAGAAGACTGATTTGGAAAAGTAAGATTTAAGTAATACTTCGAAATACTCAGACTCAAGGTGACCCCAGGGGTTGCATATGCAAGAAAGTTCACACCATTCAAGCTTAGATGGCTCCATATTATTTTCTGTCCTATTTATCACAGAAAACATACTTAACCTCTCCAAATCCAACATCTGTGCAAAGGACAGGGAAGCACAGAAGAAGTCCTTCCCATCTGGAAGCAGTCCTCAGTGCAATGGCTGGGGATGGGAACCTTCCTCTATGAAGACCCTGGTCTGGCTATTGCTTCTCCCCACACACAAGGGAAAGCAGTGATGTCCATCTTTCAAGGTCCCACCACTTGCATACTCTTCACTACATGGGCTGGCGGGCTTGGAACACACGAGGAAAGACGTGAAAAAGAGCAGCCCCACAGGTGCTGGCATGTCAACCAAAATGAGAGAAACCCCTTCTGCCTTTTGCAGGTGCCTCACTGATGTCTGCAGGTTGCTGCTTCAGTCTCCTAAAGGGCACCCGTTCACCTGCTGACTGGCCACTCCCTTCCTTCACCAGTACTCCCCAGAGGCTCTTATCATATCAGCAAAACAAAGGTTAAGATATTGCAGCACAATCCAATTGAATTCCTTCACGGAAGAAAGCAACTCCCAGGCAGCAGAGATCACGCTGCAGGCTGAACTGGGAAGCATCACAAACAACTGTTTAATTTTTTTCCCAGGAGAGTACTGGGAGTTCTGAGTCACCAGAAGTCTTGACCAGGGATCCAAAAAGAGTGAACTCATGCAAGTGAAACAGTTACTTGCAAGAGTGTTTGCCTTCTTAACGTATACTATGATAAGAACCCGGCATTCCTGCAGCTAATTAAGAAAAACTATTATCTTCAAGATCTGAAGTAATACTATAACCTGTGCTTTAGTGCTCCAGCTAATGACTAGATACAGGCTCCACAGAACATTTAACAGATCAGAGATTTCTTTTTGTGTTGTTTGTTTAGAACACTTTTCAGTGAACCCCAACAGTCTGACACAGAACAATACTCAGGTTTTTCTTCAAGACAGGAACTGTAAAATACAATGAGAGTTAGCATCACTGCAAGAAAATCTAAAAATCTCTGAATGCCCCAACCAAGGGGAAAAGAATTTAAATAGAATATTCTAAGAGTACTGACAGCACTATTTTTTTGTCAATTAAAATGTGTAATAAAAGGATTAGTGAAAGCATTGCTTTCATCATAATTATGGTAAAAATGTTATTATTGAAGTTTGGTTGCTGGCATTCTATATTGTTTAAAATTCCCTGAGATTGGAGGCAACAGAAAACACGGGTCAGAATAAATATATATATGTATTTGCATATTTGTGTATATATATATATATATATATACACACACACACTTGGTAGTGTACCTGCCATAGGTGAAAGCAGTTTGAGTATAGTAAAAAAACCCATAGAGATCCTGTGGCTTGCTAAAGCATTTCTGACTCCCCTAGTTCTGCAATCTTGTGAATGGTCCTCTTTTTGAAGTTTTCAGGGTTTTCAATTTACTGAACACATTAACCTCATGAAATTCTGCCTTACTCCTACATCTCCTCGTAGACACTACATAGACTATGAATTCAATCCATCCAAATGACATCACTTTTCCCCTCAAGTACTATAGTTAAGTGGTATTTAAAATGTACTCTAAGAAAGCTGCTAATGGCAACATGATTGAAAGCAGTCTAGACTGTACTGGCTCATAGCACTGGTCCCATACTGAGTACATAAGCAAGGTACGGTTTGTGTGGAGAGGAAATGTCCTACGTGAACCATGAGCACTAAACACTACATGCATTCCCCACTCTCCAAATAAGTCAGTTGGTTTAACATGTATCACCTCCTCTTACAAACCTCGCTCACAGGGTAACAGTGGGACACATAATATGAAATCTTTCTGCTTTCTTGTGCAAACTCAACTCTTTTAAGTGAAATTCTCTTAATTTTGAAGAAAAACGATCAACAGCAGAGCCTAAAATAATGTCACGTAGCCACAGAAGAGGTGTGTTACACAGTGGGTTTGCATTTTCTCAAAGCATCTCACTAATACCTCTTCACTGAGCTGCTGGAAAGGCCCAGGGAGAAGTGACCATTCAGATGCCACGTCCTATTTAATGCTTGGTCTCCCTCCTAAGACTAGAGCAATTCAGCATCACTTGTGGTGTTTAGTTTCATGGCAGGTGCAGCTGTCCAGCATTCTTTTAGAACACGCTCAACTCATTTTGCAATAGCCCACTGCAGAGCTCACGGGTTTTTTCTTCTGTCCCCTCCCAGTGGACCTAGGCTGAATACAGACAAACCTGGAAGCAAACGGGTTCTCCTCAATGCTGACCTCACCTGAGCCACCCAGTTCGGGCATCACATTTAGGACAGCTGGCATGCCAATTGCACTCTTCAAATGCTCTCCTTCTCCAATAGGAGTAACATGGTGGGAACATGGAGGTTAGCTGCCTCTTGAGGAGAAGCACTTAAAATATATGGGACGGGCCCTGTTCAGTAACCATCATATGATACATTCCAAACCAATTTCTATTAGTGCTGGTTAAGCACAGGAAAATCCTTAATGGGACAGACCTGCAATGGATCTAGTCATGATCCTCTGTAAAAAAGTAAAATCTCTGTAATTAGAAAAGAACAACTTAAGTAAGAACAAAGCACATTAATTATTATTTTTCAAATTAATACTAGCCTGAAAAAGCTGATTAGTTAAACCACATTTCCACAGCCCATATCCTATCTTACGAGACCAGAGTAACAGTTTCTAGAGCTTTGCTGGCTTTCAGTTTTGCTAAAACAAAAAGCTGACTTACATCTTTATGACTTACAGCCACGGTCATATGATTCAAGGGCACATGTTTCTTCCAGATAACTATCATATTCTCCAAGTATGGGTGAGTACTTTACTCACACTCATTTCACTTCTTATGAGAAATAAATTTGGGGCAAAGCATCACAAACAAACAGAGTCTTGGTACACTGTTCTTTTAGTTGACTTACATGTTTCAAAGTAGAGTACTTTTTCCAAGACCAAAGCAAATACAGCAGGAACAGTACAGATAAATAGATCTATTAAGCCAAACACAATTCTTCAAAAAATTTGCAGTACTTATTCTAAAGGCTGAGTATAATTGGCTTCAGAGAAATGAGACCTCAGTCTAGACAAAGCAAACTGTCGTATTAGCCGGCTGTTAGGTGGAATACTATGAGCTCTGGAAATGACAGACTTAATTCACTGTCTTGATCACCAGCTATTTCTTCTGCAGGTAAAGACTTTAGTCCTTGACCACTGTAGAAACAAAGGCATTTAAAATTCCTGGTCCTATCAAAATGAGTAACAATAATATTCCGGTTTTACAGTTTCGGTCCTCATTAACTTTTGGCTTGAGACAGTTAACATTACTTACCAGCAGTAAAAGTGTAATTTCAAGGGCTCCCAGGAGAAATAGTTCTACACAAAGAAAAAAAGTTTATATAGAAACCAACACTCAGTATGATTGGCTTCACTTATTCCTTCTATTACTCAGGTTTCCACCATCAATCCAGAGTTGAATGTGTTAACTGATCAGCCACCACAATAGCTTCACAACTTTTGTAGCAGGTTACAACAAAGCCTCTTTCTTCTGGTTCAGCTTCATTAAAGGTACAACAAATGCAAGTTTGTAGGCACTTTACAAAGGTGGACTCTACCTCAAATGCAGTAGAATACTGTTGATTTAAAAAAAAAACACCAACAATGAAACCCAGTAACAACAACTTCAGTTTTCAGATGCCCCTTCCCCGAATTTAGAAATTCTGGGTTTTTTTACGTATTGGGTAGCCTTGAAATCTTTAAAACATATCTGTCCATTAGGAAAAAGCAATCCAAGTGTTTCCCCATCCTCCACAACCAGAAAAGCAGAAAACCAGAAACTGTTGCTTTTAATGGAAATACAGCTCCAGGTGCTGAAGGCTACCCAGCAGCATTTAAAGCAGCCCTTTTGAGATATTTCTCATGTTTTCCAGTGTACCCTACCTATTCTCCACCAAACAGCAGCCACAGAGAAAAGCTCTGGAACGCAGCAAGCAAAAACGAAAGGACACATAGTAAAAGTGCCTATACAGGGCTTCATATGGATATGAAACTTGTATTTGTGGCCCACTGACGTGCTCTACTAAGTCTATTGCTTTATTTTAGGACCAAAACATTGGTATGAGCAGTGAGTTCAGTGTAATAAATCCTGGTAAGTCTCTCTGACGAAAACATGTAGGTAGTAGCATTCTTCTTCATCAAGCACAATGATCAAGACTTTTTCAAAACATGCACTTGCTCTGATAGATGAACAGCACTTTTTCAGATCTTTGGTAAATCTTTGGCTAACCAAATTCAAGAACAGTTTTAACACATCAGTATAAAAGATGTAAAAGCATGCCAAAACACAGCAGGAACAGATTTCTGGACGTAAAAATATTTAATCTTCACACCTGTACTTAAATAATTACTTTTCCTTATGATTTCTTAATCCATTCAAATGAAGTTTGTTTTTGAAAAAGCACACAAATTTCCGTTCCCAAAATCTACAACGTTCCTGTGTTTTAAATTTTAGGCTACAGAACTTACTAGTGTGTTGGGCTTTTTAAAACTATTTTAATCTTACACGTAAGCTGCACATGGTGTGATGAGGTCAGCGTTCTTGTTCTTTGACAGTAAAACACCTGGCACAACGAAGTCCTGGTCCATGAACAATCTCCTAGTCATTAAAGTCAGGCATAAATTCTCACTGCACTAAAAGCCAGGCTAAGAAGCAAACCTTAGCAGCTTGCAGAGGATGCTCACATTAAACATCTTGTACAACTTGGCTCTTCCAGTGCCATTGCTTGATTTATCTAAGGCTTTCATAAAATGACCATCACTGTAATCTAAGCATCAGTCTGTCACAGCACTGAAGCAGCTCAGGAGCATGGAACTCTGTTTGCAGAAGAAAATGCATTACACAAAGTTGGAGTGCAACACAGTGGTCCGTCCTCTAACCCCAAGTAGAGTACCCACATGCAAACACTGTGCTGACATATAGAGTCAAAATAGGGAGCACTGACAACCACAAACCAGAAATGACATATGATGGGAGAAATCAACAGAAAAATCATCCAGAACAGATGAAAGAATGACAAAGTACATGGAAGCGTGAGAGAGCAATCTCTTTTCCAAAAACTGCACCCATTTAAGGAGGGGGGGGTGTGGGTAGCGCTGTGGGGTGTGGAAGGGAAATCAAGAGATGAGTCAGTTGTCAGTAGCACGAGACAAACCTGAACAAAACCCAAGAATCTGCAAATACCATTTGACGCTCTTCTTACAGTTCTAGATTTGCTAATACGACAGATCACAAACACTTCCACCTCCCATTTATATTAGAATTCAAAAAATACATACACATCTTCACAAAATGTATTTAGTTGCCATATAATACACTTGGCTTGAAATGAGATTTGCACTTGGAAAAATAAAAAAAATAGCGTGAGAATACTCCCCTCTCACATTTCTCCAGAAAACTTCTTAAAAAAGCAACAAGGGCACAGAGATTAGACCTAGAAAAGCATTTTTCTCCTCACGATATACTGTACAGTTTTCTGTATTTACACTGAAGCAAATAAGCAGAAGTATGAAGAAATTAAACACTTTAGAGTGCTAAAATCAAAACATAAGCAATACAATTTTTTAATTCAGTATTTTAAAGTACAGAAAGTGGAAACTATGAATATCAAATACAAATTTAAACAAAGCCACTTGTCCTCCCCTAGAATAATCAATGTGAACTACTTATAGAAACTTACAAATTTAAAGTAAAATCAAAACAAAATAAATACTGTACATACACTTTCCCTGCCTGCAGGCAAAAGAGGATGGGAAATACTGTTATGAATTGAAAAAAATGCTCTTAAAGCTGCAGCATCCCATTTCCCAGCCAAATACTTAACACAGTAGTGCGTTTCTGTAAAAAGGAAGACACACAAACACCGACCCCTACTGAGCATACAAGCTAATATTTTCAGAGACATTAGAAGGAAAGATGGAAATTAGACTATGAGAGTAGAAAAAGGAGAGGAAAAGACAAACAGGCCAGCAAAATGTTACTACAAAACTAGTAAATATAGCCAAGAACTAGCCTCTTTTTTTCTTTTTTTTTTCAAATTCCAACGTTTGTGGTTTTTTTATAAAATTCACCAAAGCATTGGCAGCAATAGACATTTCCCAGAAGTGACAATACGTATCAATATAATCTCTTAAAGTGATCCCTTTCATTCCCTTACCACAACTCTTATGGCTTAATTTATATTAAAAGTAAAAAAAGTCTTTTTTTTTTTTTCCAAACAGAAATGCATCCTATGAAGAACATGCATTTCCTTCTCAGTGCTACTTATAGTTCCCATTCACTGCACGATTTATCACTCATACGATCCCACAAAGGGGATTACTAAGGTGTTTTTTGTTGGGGATTTTATTTTTGGAAAAATGGATGTTGCAGCTTTTAATCTTGTTTAACCACAAATAGTAAGGCCCTTGGTTCCATTTATACCTCTTCTGTGATAAAGTAGCTCTAGGCTCACTCAACACCCGAGTTACAAATGGTCTGGAAGTATTATGTGAATGAAATTCTGGAAAGACTGGATTTGGTGGTCATGGTGGGGCTGTGAAGGGGCAGGTGGGCATGTGGAGCCTAAATAGGGCACCAGCTATATAGGCTTGTAGTACTGGGTAAGTCTAGCTTCAGTTCTGCTTAGAAGAATTACCAAAAAGGGGGCAGAAAGACTCAGCATCAGCTCTGACTTTGAAACCCTGCAAAGATTTTCAACATTTACAACTTCATGACCTTGTGAATGAAGGTAGCTTATGCCGTATAGCAAAGCCTAGGGAAAGCTGAAGCTTCTAAAATGTGATCATGACACTGTGCTCTCTTTTCATCTCTAACTAAAGGTAACACAAGCACTTCAACCATCAAAAAAAAATACCCCCCAAAGCCCCCACGTGATCAGAAAGCAACAATTTTAACTCTCAACATCTAACCCTTTCAAAATTGTCTTAAAAATGGATTCATGTAGATTATTACAGGTTGCATAGGTTATCTACCTCAGAGGTCAACAAAGGCTACCTTGTAGCCAGGCTTAATTAGCAAGTATAGTAGGAGAAGAAAGGGGAAAGTTGCTGGAAGAGTCTTTGATACGGTTTCTAGGTGGTCTTTCCTTTTTCATGTTTGTTTCTTTTTTTAAAACTGCAGGAACATGAGAACTTAGAGAATGGGGAAACCCCTACAATATTTAAATTCTTATTGTTCTGTCTACAATTTTTTTTTGCCAAATCCAAGTTCTCTGACTTTTCAAATCAGAGGAACCTTGAAAATGAGTTACCATAGCATGCTTAATTGTCTGTTGTCCAGTCAGTGTTCCCTACTCCCCCCCTCTTCCACCCCAGTGAGACGGCAAGGAAAAAAAATAGGGCTTTTTCTCTCCACTACAACAACACAAGGTTCAGTCCACCTACAGAAAGACTGATGCAGCAGTGTTTTCATCTAGAACACAATAAAAATATCCCTACATACAAGTACACAAAACAAGTGAGGTCACCACATCCTCTTCATGAGCTACCAGGAGACTTTTTTTCCCTTTTCTTTTTTTTTTACATTTTTTTTCTTTCTTTTTTTTAATACTGCTCATCATGGCAATTTCTTTTACATTACTTGTTCCGAGGTGGAACATCAGAATTAACTTCTGCTGGAAGCATGGATATCTGAAGAAAATGGGAACAAACCTCTGCCTATTGACAGCCTGTAAAGAGACTACTACATAAATTCATGACAGTGGAGAGCCACTTTGAAAAAAAAAGGTAGAAAGTAAAGAAAGACTAAAACCAAGAAGAAATAATATATATGGGTCCAGCCACATCTGTGTTCCAATAGTAAAATACAGTTAAATAATGCAGATGGTCATAAAAGAGACTTTATATAAGCCAGTCACATGTACAAGAACGCATACTCCATATTTTAAAATTCCTTACTCCAGATTCTATTCTGGCATACTTCTACTTCACATAAGTCTTCTCAAAAATGCCCCTTTAAAGAAAGAGAGCTCATTCTTCATTCTGCTCTAAATCTGACTTCTGCCCTGAACTGGAATTTCCTATTCTTAAAAAATTGTATGGGCAGCAAGAAGGAAACAGTTTGGTTTCATATACTAAAGCTAAAATAGTTTCCAAAGCCTGGCAGATATTAATTCATTTGCTCAAGCTTAAGCACAGAGAATATTTATATGGTTATATAATTTTAACTAATATTGATAATGTAGTTTATTTCTTTGACTTTGGCGAGAACATATTAGAAGATAGTTAAAATATTCTCTTTTAACTATTTCTACCTGGAAAGCATAGCACCTGAGAACAGCAACTACTTCTAGTCACTTTCAGCACCTGTAGAGTACCTCTTAGCTTATCTTCTGCTTTTTAGGAATCCTCCATTCCCAATGGTCTAAACAAGGTTGAGAGCTTCCATTAAACTACAAAAAAAAAAATAATTCAAAAGAAGACTGAAAACATGCTTTTGTGAAACCGTAATTAGCAAACCAAAAAAAAGGTTGAAAAATTTATCCATATGCACACATATAAAACTATAAAGTCAAGTCAATAAAATGTAAAAGCAAGGCTGCAAAAAACACTCCTAATTTACAATTTTCAAGCTCTGGAGAAATTAAAACCATAAAAACTACCCAACTTATTTGCAGTTGCATTATGTTTTGATGTTTCTCAGTTTAGAAACAAAATAACATAGTGCTAAACAGTTTTGACCTTACAACAATCAGAACCACCTGACATGAAAACTATCTCCATAAATTTGTAAAGGCATTCATAACATAGCCTAGATAAAAATAACTCTGCACAAATATTCTGGAAAGTCTATCCAAATTTGTTTTTAAACCACAACAAGAGAAAATTTCTCCAGTATAGAATATGGAGGAAGGAAAAACTGGTATGGAAAGTAAAATCAATTAAATATCTTGGGTAGCTATGCTTGAGTATTTTTGCTCCTAGCAACCAAAATAATCCAAATCAATCAATAATAATGTTGTCACTAGCATATTAATGTTCTCATTTTGGCTGGACCCTGCAAAATGCCCTTTTTCCAGAATCAAGTAAAAGTATTCCCCTTTTCGCCTTCATCCCCGTCCCCTAAAAGTTAAATATTTAATTTTATATTACAGAAAAATACAAAGCTTAAATCAAAATTATTTACAATAATTCAGAATCAGCATTTGCTGTCAGCTTTGTGTGACGCCTGACACAAATGATCATTCTGATACCAGTAAGCTACTTAATGCTTATATTCGCACCAGTTAAGACTTTCCATTGGCTGTCCCACCCAGCTTGGAAAGCAATACACATTCACCTGCCTTCCTCACTCTTCAGTAAAATGTATTTAAAGCACAATAATATTTTAATGCTTCTTCCATGCTACATTAAGTAATATGCCAAATCTTAAGACCACAAGGTATACCTTATGAGTTATTTCAGACTAATTGTTCTGAATAAACATTTATCTTAACTGATGCCCCTGTTCCTCCAAAGAGATACATTAGGTTTCCCTCCTTTGTACCACCTCTTAAATAACCTGTACAAATACAATTTCAGGGAGCCTTTTTACAGCAGGAAATCATTGCATACAGATCATCAGGAGGAAAAATATGCACTCCAATTAGGAGGAAAGGGATGCAGTTTAAAACAAGTTAGCTACTGGACTGACATAAGAAGATTCTTCTGTCTTATGAGTCTCTTCTAGTCCATCAAATAAATAAATCTCTATAAAAGAGGACAGGTCAAAAAGTAATCAAGCTGACAGAGAATACACAACTTGCGAGTCAACAGAAGCCCAGCCAATAGCTTACCGAAAAGCAGAAAAAAAAGATTCCATATGCCTTAACTTAAAAAATAATTAATAATGCATCTCACCCCTATTTAAGACTATAACCTGAATATCAAATTTAGGAGTCCAGACTAATCACAATTAATGTGGCTCTCCACTGCACCAAACATACATTATCAAAACGATCAAAAACTTTCACATTCTTAAATCTAAAATAATAAACCCTACAGAAAAAGTCTTCCAAATAAATAGTTTTTTAAATGAATTTAAAAGTTGTCAAAATCTATCAGAAATAAATTATTGATAAACCACCTTCATCATCTTCCTCTCATTAATTAGGTCAGAAACTACCAGCAACAAATGATATTCAAGCCCTGATGAGAGACTGTTTCTCACAGTTCCTGTCTCTCTGAAGATTTCCCCATTCCCATATGGTTATTGCTGAGCAGGTGTGGCACAGTGAAAATGCAGCATTGGGTTGTTGTTTTCTTTTTTTTGTTGTTTTTTTTTTCTCATTTTTGTTCATCAGGCAGTGTTTTATATGGTACATGCAAGTCTGCTTCAAGCAGAGGAACAACAGCAGCTCCAGGCTCTGTTGACCTCAATACTGGTCTGTGTAGGAAAGACAGCAGTAGTAGAAGTAGCAGCTACATTAAACAAAGAAGCGTGCGTGGCCATTCCGGTTCAGCTTCAAGATCTTTCCAAGGCGCTGTTTAGCAGTTGCCATTCCCTTCTTTGGACGCTTGCCTGAAAAATGAAATCAAGTACTTCTATAAGGAATTTCAGAAAAAAAAAAAATTATCTTTGTAAACAAAGATGAAACTCAGCTTTCAAGTTGAAGCAGGCAACATTTTCACCTGAAAAACCTGTGTTTTTCAAATCAAAAAACCTGATTCCGTTTGGGAGCAACCAAACAGGGAATCAGAACTGTAAAAAACAGTAACTCTTTTCCCTAAACTCTGGCTAGCATTATCATAAATAAAGTGATTATATTACTTACAAATGTTTCCAGTGTAGGGAAGGATCGAGGGTGTGATAGGGGAGAACCTAAACTGAGCTTCCTGAATTTTGCGCAAATAAGTTATTCCTTTGAGTAAATTATCAAAAATAAACCAGAAAGTAAAAACAAAATATTATGAACATCAGACTATTTTTTGAAATATCACAGCTTTCAAACCTTCACTTCAATAAATCTGATTCAGGCCAGCGTTTCAGGGTACAGTTGTGGTACCCTGTAATAAAGGCATAACAGATACACCTGCAGAGGTGCAATGGCACCTGCAATGGTACCTATAAAAGTTTCATCTGGCCATGTACCCAGTTAGAGCTCTCTTAATTCTGCCTCCACACATTCTGTGCCAAAATGTGAGAGTCTACAGTCGTTAGTATGAGAGGAAATGGCCTCAAATTGCACTAGGGGAGGTTTAGATTGGATATTAGGAAAAATGCCTTTACTGAAACAGTGGTTGAACATTGGAACAGGCTGCCCAGGGAAGTGGCTGAGCCACCATGCCTGGAGGTGTTCAAAAAATGTGTAGACATGGTTTAGTAAGCATGGTGGTGTTGGGATGATGGTTGGACTGGATGATCTTAGAAGTATTTTCTAAGATTTTATGACTATCTGCCCATTTTGCGTTTTCCTCAAGATCTAAGTCTGTCCTTTTTTTCAGTTTCTGCACCTAATAGCTCTTTTAATGTTTAAAAGCTCCTTTTCCTATATTTTTCCTTTTTTTTTCAGTCTGGAAAGAGAACAGAGATAAGCATTACCTTTTGTCGCCTGGTTGCTGATAGGGGGTGGATTTGATGCTGGCCTCTTTGTTGGATGAAGTGGTACAGACAAGGATGTTTCTCCGTATGGCCTCTCAGGGCTAAGGCTGCCATCACTCAGCCGACAATCTCCTTGAATTACACCGGAGTCTCGTGTGTACTTGCCATGCTGGAAGCTCAAGCCGTTGTTGTGGACAATGCTTCTGTTTTCCTGAACCTTATGACTGGCTTCTGCTGCACCCTCCTTCTTGATATATTTTTGAGTTTTACTTGTATCCTAGTATGAAAATGAGGAGAAGAAAAACAGTGGAAGTTCGTATCTTCTGGCTGCAAGTTCACTCCAGTTTTCACTGAAATTTCAGGTCCCCAGTGTCTGTTCACTTTATGATTATAACATTTATTTTAATATACATACCTCTTAAAATAAGATACAATATAGTATCTCTGTTCAAGCTTTTCCATATGCAATTAAGGGCAATGCTATAGATTAATTACACGTATTAGCGTGCTCAGTTTCTCTGCTTTTTGGTTTTAGTTTGCAGTGATAAAAGCAATTGCAACTAATTGGGAATTACAAACTGTAAGGGATATCATGTAGTTAGATATTCTTATGAAAAAAACTAAAAAGCATGCAGTTGAAATACAGCTACTAAATAGCATTTTTGGTTTGCAACTTTAATTGTTCCAGTAACAGTTTAGATATTCTAATACTTCTAACACAGACAAGTTTAGAAACACTAAAAAAGTCCAGCATGTAAGTCACACAACCTTTCACTTATTTGTTCCTTGCTGGATTCCACCTGGACATCAGAAAGCAAAAATATTCCTACCTGCTGGCTGGTGAAAGGTTGTGTCAGTTTAGCAGTATCAATTTCCTAAGCAAGTATCTTTACTATAAATACTATTAACAGGTTGCACTTGTTCTGATGCTCTGGTTGGGAATAACACTGAATAAAACAATACAGTGCCTTCCCCAGTTAGACTGAATGTTAATTCACACTCTTCTTGTAAAGTATTTTTTATTTTTCAAAACACTGGCCTAAGCGTCTTAATAGTAGCCACTAAGTCAGAAGAGAGTTCAAAAGGCAAATACATGAAAACAACAAACAACAATGAAAAAAAAAGCATGGCAAAAACATAATGCTCAGTTACAAGCACCAGAAGTATCTATTATCAGATATGCAGCGTGGAAAGATCTGCCCACCATGCTTTCTGTACTTAAAACTTCATGATCTTTCTCCTACAAAATTTTTCGTGTTCAAAACATTTAAAGTATTGCTTTACCTGAGGGGCAATCCTCGAAGCTTCATTCAGGTGTCTAGCCCATGCTGAAGTCCCCAAATCTCTCTCCTCCTCCTTCAAAGACCTGCCTAAAGAGAAGTTCAACAAGCTCAAATTTTAAAATCAAAACCTAGGAATACAAAGTTAATTATACATTTGAATGACTTTAAAATGAAAACAAGAAAGAAAGGAAAATACAATAGAAACTCTTTCCTAGTTACAAAATAGAAGCAGTCAGACTTGCTTGGTTCTACACACTAAATTGGGAAAATAATCTCACAGTATAAATAAACCTAATTAAAGATCTATACTATGTGAAGTAAGAAGGTCAGACAAATGTAACTTCAAATTTGAAGCACTGATGTTGAAGTATTGATGCTGAAGACAGCTTACCTTCTCTGTTACGCTACAGATTTCAGTCTTCTGTTGTATCTTTATATCATGAGGAATTTACACATTGTCTTTAATTTAGAGATAATATTGATTGTATTTTTTCTAAGCACTGATGTGCTGTTCTGGCACAACATATGGAAGAACTACACTGGCAGGCCTAAAGAAGAAGTGTCCACATTGAAAACACATTTACAATACAGTTAACTTGTAAAATCAAGGGAATCCCATGTCACCAATTCAATTTGAATTTGGAGACAACAAAAAGGATTTGAAAAACCTGCTAGCTAATAAGCACAGTTTCATCTTCTTCATTGGTGGAGTCTGATATGTGTACTGGATCTGTCCAGAAAGGATTTTTTTCGTAACAGTCCATATGGTGCTATATTTTAGATTTGTGGCTAAAACAATGTTGAAAACACACTACAGTTTTGGATGTTGCTGAACAGTGCTTGCACAGCATCACAGCTTTCTCTTTTCTCACTCTGCCCTTTGCGGGTACACAAGAGACTGGCACTGTGTGTATCTGTGTGGTTTGCCAGTTCGAAGAATTTGTTGGTGGTGGTTTTAGTTAGTTAGTGTGTTTTAAGGACACAGAGTTTCAGTTACCAAAACACAGTCCATGACACCACATCATGTTTTCCTGTTATCCACGTAAAAAAAGCACAACATACTATTAGTTCTCTGAATTAGCACCCTATTTGTTGGTGGGGTTCTATTTGTTTCACATCAGCAAAGCTGTAATTCTCTTCCATTTCCTTCTCAAGCACAGAACTTTCAAACATAATGACATTCTATTGCAAGAAGTGATTTTGATTCCTTTGAGGGTATTAGTGTCAATGTTATGCTGTCCATCATTCCCAAAATGCATTTAACAGATGTCTGTTTTCTACAGACATCAAAATGCCACTGACAAAGAAACTACCTCTGAATTCTCCTCTTCAAGATTGGAATCTTCTTTAATGTACCACATTCATAGCAGAATTTCAGAAGTAAAGCCAAATATGCTTTCCAAAGCCACATGAAAAATTGTCACGGAGATTCCTAGGGGTATCTAGGTAATAGATGCCATGAAAGTTGCAACCATGAAGGTTCTGTCAATCTTTTCTGAAAAAGATTACACTTTCAATAAGAAGACCGTGCTTCCAATCTGTCTATAACTTTGGCACTCTTGTCAGGATGCCACAAAACTTTTAGATGGCAGTACTTAGACGATGTATTCTTATGACCTCTCAAAATAAGTTTGTCCAGTTTTCATAAGTACAATTTACTTTCTATAGGAAAAGAAACAAAACCAAAAACAACTCCAAACCCACCAAAATAAAGAATGCATCTTTTTAACTGTCTATCTGATTTAGTTAAAAACTTGACTACAAATCTAAACATTTAGCTTTTAAGTGCTTATTCTGAGCAGTTTATCCAAGAGCAGAAAGCAGCAGTGTCATTAGCTCAGACACCTACCACATTCTATTGTTCTGTGGCTCTGAGATGGCTGTCTGTCTTTATGCCGACTCCTGGGGTAGCTTCTGTGTTCCTGAAGAGAGGTTCTTTTATCCGTGCAGTCTGTGCTTTGAGAGTGACCTGGTAAACATGTAGTATAGTGCAATCCTGCCATAGAAAGCATGCCCTGAATAGCTTCTTCTTCTGTACTTGTCGAGGTAGGACATTCCCTAGAAAAATAAAGTAGTATTAAGCATTTCAAAAATGGAAGTATGAAAAGGTCTCATAGTTTATCAAAAAATGCCCAAAACATCCTTACTTTTTACTGGGAGTTTCATTTCTGGATGGCTTCTGGGTATTTTGATAAAGGTCTCTCATGACCTTAGATTCCTCTTTGAAATTTGATGTTACTTCCTGTTTCTCTTCATCACCTGAGCTTTCCAACTCCTCTGCAGAGGAATCCTTCTGCTGAAACAAGAGGAAACAGCATGCAGAATGGTCACCATCTAAACAGAGACGCTACTTTAATTTATGCTAAGTAGAATACTCAGAAGTTTCTAGGTCCAGCTATATTATAAACACATTATTCAGAATGTAGTTATTTTGAATACAACTACTTCAGCAATATAGAAAGCATCTCTGAAATCCATTTTCTTGCAGAAAACACTACATACGTGAAACCATGCACAAATCATTGTATTCTCTTTAAAGAGAACACTGATTGTTCTTATCGTCTATGTTCAAAGTAGAGGAAAAATATATAAGTAAGGTTCCAAGAAGTAGTGAGAATTGATGCATATTACATGTAACAGGACACAACCTGCCCCAAATAACTGTTCTTGGCTCCTCTTCTCACAAAAGATAACTTTCAGCAGCAACATCTTTCTTATGAGTGAAAGAAGCTCACAGGTAAATCCAGAGCACAGCAGGAACAGAGACGCAGCAGCTGTTGCCTCTCTTACAGTGGCACAGCCTCATTTCACAAATGAAAGGGCTTTTCTGCTCCTGCTGAGATTACAGCTTGTATGGGTAGGAGTTTCTCTCAAAGGTGGAGCAACCATATGTGACTCAATCTGCCTCTATGTGAAGCAAGGGTTACAATAGATACGTTCCATCTATTTTCAACAAGTACAGAGAACGCCACAATTTTTTTTCAAGTCAACATGACATTCACTAAAAGTTTTCAAAGTGGAAGACCAGAACATGGAGGAATCATCATCCATCAAGACTGAAATCACTATCCCTGTTATTAAAAATGGAACTGGAATGAGTCAAATGCATCTTATCACCAAAGGATCTTTTTATACAATAGCTTCACTCACAAGAACAGCTTGTTAATCTTTGACACTTGAAAAGTGACAAAAATGAGCAATTAAATTATAATTATGACTCAATGTTAGTAATAAAGCTTGTTTTCTTAAGATCTTATTCAGTGTGATGTGAAAACAAAAAAAGGATTTACAGGAGCTACCGAGCCACTTCGTTTTGGATGTATCGTTACAGAAGACAAATTTAAACATGCAGAAAATTATTCATTTGATACTACTAGAAATTAAGAAACAGAAGAATACAGAAGAAACTAGTAGAATAAACAGCATTAATATAAAACATTTCACTAAACAACAAAGTCATCCAAAACTGGCCACGCTCTCTTGTGAAGAAGAAATATATGAATTCTGAATAACTTGATATTGTGTCTTAAAAAAGGAGACCTGATAAGCCAAAGTGGCTGGCAATGCGTTTTAGAAAACCAAAAGAAGCTACATCATGAAGGTTCCTATCACTTAGTCCAATGTCTAGATAAGGAAATGATAAAAGGCAACAGATTTTGGAAAAAGTAGGAATTTGAAGACTTTTTGTAAAGTCTTACAACAGGATGACAATAGAAAGAAGGACCAAAGCATTAGCTTTCCAGAAGCACAAAACAAAAATTTAAGGTAATCACTCCCCCCTAGTAGCATTTTACTGTTATCCAATTAAAATCAAAATTAGTAAGTCAAAACACAATTTTGCAAGGAAAAAAATCATAGAAGTATTTTTGGGTGTATATATATATACATATACTTCTAAATACTGAAAGTTGTATTAAAATACACATGTGTAAACATATGTGCATGTGGGTGTGTGCATTTATACTTCCTTTAGTTGTAAAGAAATCACTGCAATCCAGACCCTCAAATGGAGGATTCCCATTTATTTCAAATAGTCTAAAACACCTCTTCTTATTTAAAAAACTGAAGGCCTACAAGATTGTTTCTATTTAACCATGCTCTCAAGTGAAACTGTGTGGTAGACACTCTTAATTCTGATGATGAAATTTAGACTTGTAATGGAAGAAATGAACAAAGCAACTAGGATCTAACTTTTCTCTTTGTCATCTTTCATGACAAAGTTTATCATAAAATTTGGCTCAAGATACCATATCTTGCCATTTTTCTCAACACTGGAATAAATTAAGAACGAGGCAGAAACCTAAGTTTCTGGAACGAGAATTAAACACCTGGTTATTGTTCTTTTAACACCAAATTAGACCAGATAAATTTGATGTGAGTGAGCAAAATTATACTTAGTTGCTGTGTTAAATTTTTTGACTTCTTCCAGCTTTACCTGCGTAGTGCAATCAGGCTCAGATTCTTCTGAATCAGAAATATCAGAGTACACTGAGGATCCATTCCTGAGTTCTGATTTCACACTTTCAAAGAACACTGAGGAGAGAAAAATTAAAATGTAAGACCCAACATTTATTACGTACAATATTTAACAATTACTTTGGAAGCAAAGAACAAAAATACTTATTTAGTTTTTAACAGTCTGTAAAAAAAAGCACATCTAGAAACACTGATCTGGTTTGCAAGGCAAGTTTGCTTAATACTCTAGTGAGTTGCCTACTGTTGACCAACAGACTCCTCAAGCAGCTCACTGGATGAAGCCAGAAGTAGACCAATCAGGTGTAGCAGGAGCATATATTTTTTTCTGTCCCGCAGAGTACATACTCCACAGATCGCACCTTGGGCAATTTTTGGTTTTGTACATAGGCTAGAGTTAGAGAAGTGGCTCTCAGAAAAAGTTAATTAGAAGTAATCTTCAATATTACTCTGCTTTAGACTCCTTGAACCTGGAATTTGTTTAGAAACGAAAGCAGTTACACAGATATAGCAAACACAGAAGTCAGAGGATATTAAGTGATATGAAGGTAAAAAACCCATTCCATTACTTGCAATTTCACTTTCACATCACAAGGTACTGGCATATTATGCTTGTTTTGTGCTACTACAGAGCTACCAATCAGGGTTAAAATGCCGACCTGTTAAAGACAATTAAAACATTACTGTCATATACTATGATACACAATACACTCAGATTTCATCACAGAAAGACCTAAAAAGGGAGACGAGGAGAGGAAATACCAACTTTAGACATGCTTTTTGCTAGTAATGATAAAGTACCAATCAGAGAATAAGGTGTCAAAATAGACTTCAAAAACACTGGCATTCGACAAAGCAATCAATCAAATCAGTAACCGAGTCCACATGGTTTACTTTTCCAAGTGCTGAAAGAACTCAAACATGAAGTAGCTGAGCAGCTCTAAGAAGCATGTACTCTTAGAAGACAGCTATGTCACAAACAATAACAAGTAGGAAAGAAACTTCTAAGTGTACAGAATACAAGACTCAAGGTCAGTGAGCTGTCTATCTGTGTCAAGGCTGCTGGTAGGAATTTTGATAAAGTACAAATCTGTGAAAGACTAAAATGTGCGAACATGTTTTGTAGAAAAGCCAAATGCAATAAAAATTTATCAATGTATGTCAAAATGTTAGTGGGGAAAGAAAGCAACATAATTTTTTAAATTTTCAAGTACCTGCAGTTTCATATAAAACTATGCCAAAAGTAATCCAACATTTTAACTTAACTTGTCTTAATTCCAGAGCTAATTTCTGATCTGTCTTGGTTTGCTTTCAGCATAGTTTTATATGGAACTACATAAACGGAATGCAATTTTTTATAACTCATTAATTATTCAAGCATAAAAGATGTACTTGTAACCCTACATGCACTGCAAGACTAGTAGGATGCCATTCCTATTGTTGACTGTGGCAAAGCTCGTAAATGGGAATCAAACATATTTCAGGGGATATTATTAATTTCTAAACACCACATAAGTGGAACTATTTTTAGAGTCAGAAGAAAGCTAAAAATGAGCCAGATTATCAGAAAGTGAATGAAATGAACAGCTGGGACCAAAATCTATATCAAGTTAGGCTAAATAATGTAATGCTCAATATATGACCAAGAAAATGAATAATCTGAACTACTGTAGCTCAAAAACTACCAAGGGAGTTCTGATGGTATCTCAAGCCTTTGGCTCATTTCAAAAAGGCAAACAAAATTCTAGGACAAGCAACAGCATGCACGATGAAGAAAATCATACCTTTATATAGCTCAAACAAATTTTTCTTTGGGCTTCTGCCTTTTCCAAAGAAAAAAAACTGCTCCGAACTTAGAGACAGTTTAAAGAAAGGAGCAAGAACAATTAAGAATATCTTAATATGCTCACATGTGGAGCTTCAGATCGAAAGTAAAAATGTATGTGTAAATAATGAACCACAATTTAAAAATAAACAACCTTCAAAAAGGTTTCTCATCTCTTGATCCATGAATGCGATTTGTAACTGAGCTTTTAAAAATTTCAGTCTATATGTACCAGCTAGGTTTTGCTTTTTTTTTGGTTTGTTGTTTTTGTGAATTACCTTGGTAATTACTACTGTTACTTTAAGATGAACCAGTCTGCCCTTAGATAAAGTTATGGCGATGCATGCTCCCAAAGACTGAGAGGAATACTCCAGAAATGGGGAGAACGTAAGCAGTTGTTATCTGTAAAATCAGGCTAAGCTACTGTGAATTCAAAAAATATATCTTAAATTACTTCCCCTCATCCATAAAAAGTGTCTTGCTCTGCTAAGCAGAGCACTTGATCTTTGCTCTCTGACAAGAGAGCACCATTTAGAACCAGGATCTTATTAGCATGACACACAAAGCTACAGAGAGCTTGATCTGTTTAAAGGTGCCTCTCTGTGGACATTGCCTCTTGGCCTAAATCCCAGTAAAAACAATGGAAGGTGACAGCTGTTACAGAAACAGGTAGTTCCTTTTATGGAATTCTCTGGAGAAGAATATCTTCTCTCTCTGTAGATCTTCAGTTAAGGCAAAATAAAGAAATGTGGATGATCTTTAATAATGAAGTTTGAAGGCTTTCACTATTCAACTAAAAATATTAGTGATAGTTGCAAGTACTCCAATTCTAGAAGAATCTCAACATTTACTTCAAGTTCTAAGCATATTTCTTACATTTCGATAAACACTACCATATTCATTCTGTATCAAATAAGACCAAAAATATGAAGAAAAGCCACCACTTTTCTGTACATTTTAATCTCTGATTCAAGTGTAAAACTTAAGTTTAATTCACTTAGTTTAATTCTGAAAATGGAAAAACACCGTATTTGCTTAAGCCTTCACTCACCAAGCCATTTGCCTTGTTGATTCATGAGAACCCAAGAGGGTTCTCTTCCTGTGCAATTTTTTTTAATGTCATCCTCTGTGATCTTTGGAAGCACAGTCAACGGGGATTACAAATTGTTTTGTTAAAGAAAATAACTAAATATTTCTTCCAGGCTGACAAGGGACTCAAATATTGTTACTGTTTGCTGTTCAGGAAACTACAGGAACTGTAAGTCTCTAGAGGAGTCTTGTTATCTTTTAAGTGTTGACCTCAGTTTCCTGATACATACCCTCTGAGCCCTTGTAAGCTCTGCTGTGAAAGGATGTAAAGTTTATAATTAAACAGAGAGCTGAACAGCTATGTCAAGGACCAATCTGTCACTGCACACAGCTAGTACTATTAAAAAAAGGCATTGAAAATAGGCATTCAGTATTGATACTTTACTAATATACCGCTGCTGAACACTTGGCAGGAAGGCTTGAGGCTACAGAAAGACCAAAAAAGATAAAACCTCATGAAGGACAGTTAGATGTATTGGAAAGTGAGGCTGAAGCATTTTACAGATAACCTAATCCTTCCCCAGCCTTGCAGATTACCGCCACAGTTAAAAGGGTAAGGTTTTATTAATGTTATATTATGTTTGGTCACTTGCACGGAATAAACTGACTCATTAGCAAAACATACACAACTGTATGATCGAGTATGTGATCATCCAATGGAACAACTGAAATACAGTGAAACACAAAATAGGTTTAGAATTAGCTGCATGTTATGATCTTTAATTCTCTACAGTGAATGATGTGATGAACATTTCACACTGAAATATATTTTGATGAAGAAAAACTGGCATTCTTAGATTATGAAATAGACCAAAAGGAACAAATACTCATTTAGAACACCAACTAAACCTCCTCTCTGAAAAACGCTGTACATAGTATTCAAGATGGCACTAACATAAAACAGTGAGCTTTACTTTTCAACTCTATCCTGTTAGCTTCTTCTGCAGACAGATAATATTTGACAAATATTTTGTTGTTGCTTCTAATATTATCTCTCTAATCTATTAGTTTATCCTCCTTATACTTCAGCAAAATTTTAGTCAGACTTCACAATAGTAAGACTCTCTTCAAGATCATCAAAATGTGCAACCAATAGGACTTAGAGACAAGCTTACTGTTCAGTGGTTTCTGGGCATCTGTGTTGCCTTCGCCTTCAGATCCTGAGGGCTGGTCTTCTACCTTAACAGTTGTCTTTTTTGACCTTGTCCTGTCGTCTTCATCTTCACTATCTGCTGTGTAAAGACTTCGATCTGTAAATGGGCGTCTCTCATCTCTGTCTCACAAGAAAAAAAGTCATGTTGTTCTAACAAAGCTGAAGCAATTGTTCTCCTTTCACTATTTACAACAGATACAATAGGAATGTTCTCTTACACTCATCTCTTAATTCTGAATAGTACGTATTCCCATTTTACTCCCTGTACAACTGCCATTTCCATAAAGATATGATATTTTACACCACAGTATTTTTAAGGAGGATCGGTCTAATTGATGGATACAAAGCAACTGATTTTACTTTGAAGCATTCCCTTGAGTACAATCCAACTGAGCAACTCAAAGAAATGCTGTAACAAAGGAACAAGCAAAGAATCTCCTCTCCAGACCTGTGGATCCACTAGGGGACAGCAGACACAAAAGACAACAAAATCCTTCTGCATTCCTCACATGACTCTTAGTGGTAAAAGGGAATGTGGAGCTCCACCAGAAGAAAATAGAAGTTATTAATAATTAGCATGCTCCAGACCATAATGAATAGGAACAGGTGATCCACAATTAACCCTTCATACCTAATTATTCTTCCATTTGACAGCAGAAGGCGAAGATCATTGTCTTTTGTTCTCCAATCAGGTACTGTAGAAGACGGCTGAAAGGGCTTGTTAAATCTCCCGTTCAGTTTTGTGCCTGCAGTGTCCTAAAGAAGTAAAAGTAATTTTGCTTATTACTTATTTTTATAAATTCAATTGGTTTTTCTGCACTCTGCAAAAGCTTAAACTCATCACCAGAAGGGTTATCTTCCTAATAACCAACTGAAGAAAGCTCAGAAAAGAAAACATGTTTGGATGTAAAAACCAGCAGACTGCATCTTCTCCTTCCCTGAATCATATGTACTCCCCTGAAGCATCTGAAACCACTACAACTTCACTATAACAGAATCGTAAAATCATAAAATCATAGAATTATTTGGGTTGGAAGGGACCTTAAAGACCATCGAGGTCCAAACCGCCTGTCACCAGACCAGACTACTCAAGGCCCCATCCAAACTGGCCTTGAACACTTCCAGGGAGGGGGTCTCTACAGCTTCCCTGGGCAACCTGTGCCAGTGCCTCACCATCCTCATCGTGAATAATTTCTTCCTAATGCCTATCTAAATCTTCCCCCTTCCAATTTAAATCCATTCCTCCTCGTTCTGCCACTACATGCCCTTGTAAAAAGTCCCTCCCAGTTTTCAAGTAGGCTCCCTTCAGGTACTGGAAGGCTGCTATAAAGTTACCTTTCATCTTTCCTTCGGAGAATCATCACTGTATTCAAAACAAAGAAATACCAATAGAGAAAGACAAGCTAAAACCTGGGCTTGCAACTGATAAGGCAACTCCTGCACTGGGTATCTGATCCCTGGAATTAGTATCCCAGAACTGATTTAGGACACTAAAACACCGATATGGAAAGTAACCTGCCACAGGTAAAACCTTCTAGCTCAGAGCAATTCACATTTGACACACATTCCAAAGCCATCAGCGATACACTTAATGTGGCAAACCAGGAACATGTAAAATAACATTTTTCTAACAAGTAAACACTAATAGTGAACCAATATATTACCAAATTAAATTACAATGACTAACACTCCTAAACAGCCGTTTGTAGCAAAAAACTGCACAGGTTAACTATTTGTGGTAAATTCTAAGTTCAGCTTCCTGTCTTCAGCAGTTAAATGAAAGTCTCTTGTTCATGCCTTACGAAGGTCAATGTAAAGACCCGAATCAGTATTTCTCCATTCTGTCCCAGCTATATTTGTGAGCATTTCTTATTCTCAGAAAGCTACTTATTTCCTTTCCTAAAGTTATTTATTTCCATTCTCTCAATCCTTCTCTCATTTCTCTTGTTTTTTGAAACAAGGTCATCAAATCTGAAAAAAAAAAAATTTTCTCAAGAGACCACATTTTGCTCGTTCACCCCATGATGCTTTTGTAATATGACCACAAAGTCAAGAGCCCCACAATGGAGACCCACGGTAGCCTCAGCTTACAGGTAGGGAGGCACAGTTGTACAGGAAATAGCAACATGACCACAAAACGAGGCTAACCAAATTACAGTAACTGAAATATAAAAAATAGCTATCTAAAACACATAGAGAAGCAGGCTGGCTCGGGGCCTAACCAAATCAAGGCTTTGCAAACTCCTTTTTCTTCCCAGAATTGATTCAAAGTAGCACTTGTTAGCTACAGCAGTCCTAATTCAGAAACTGTACCTGAATTAGGTAATGGAGCACCTTGTGAACCAAAAAGCTGAAGGAACCTCCATTAAAAAAATTATCAAGGGAGAGAGAAATTCCTACCAGGAAAACGCAAAAGAAAGAAACTGAAAACAAATCTATCTATGTCTCATGTGACAAAGAGTAGTAGCTTTTATTCTTATGCACGTTAAAGGATTTTCTCTTTCAACAGAGATTAAAGATCTGCTCTGGTTTTGTTTTTCTTGTACATAAATCAATACTTGCCTCTTCCCATGGTGACATCTCCAGCCTTTTCAGTACCTCTCTGGTGTGGAGTTCCAGGATGTCCAGATTAGAAGGAGTTTTGGTAGCATGGTCTCTAAGTTTCCTCACCCTTCGTCTGGAGTGGTGAGGGGAAGCTGTTCCATGCGAAGATCGCGAGGTGGAACACACACCAAGAATTCCCTGAGTTTTAACTAGTTTGCTGTTTTCCTCCTTTAATTAAAAACACGTATTTCAGAGTAGTCTCAGAGGAATCTATCCACATATTTAAGAGCTGCTTCTTGCTCATCTAATTAAATGTAAATTCTATGAATTTGTTAGATCTTTTAGAGAGGTACTACCCATTTCCTATAGATCTGATGTACAGAGCGTAGTATTACTGTATCTCTTTCCTCTGGGGCTTTTACACCCTCCCATAATAGTGGTGCTTAACACCAAAAGTTACCACCAAAACCAAAAGGCTTTATTCATGAAGGTAGCATAGGGTAGACATGTGTTGTTCCCGACAGATCACATTTCAGTTCTCAGAACTGCTCTCCCCACATGCAAATGTGAGAATTTTTCAAGAAGAGACATACATTAAGGAATAAAGGAGCCAAACACTGGTATAAGAGGGGGGGGAAGAAAAAAAAATCACTACTGACTATAGAAAAAATAGAAACAAAACATAAGAAAAAGAGGAGAAAAGATGACAACTGGACCAAAACTAACAAACAAGAGGGTAGGAAAATGGAATATGCACAGAATTTCAAATTTAACTCTCTTTACAATATATTCACCACAACTATTGTAAGAAATTACAAGTGAGAACATTTTAGAAATACTGACCTACAAATAACTCCACCATTAAAAATATAAAAAAATCCCCAACCATAAAAGACTCTTGCTATACATTTTATTTATCTGAAATACCCACAGCTTGGTATTCCCAACAGTATTCCTCTTGATCTTCTACTATTCAATGAATGTTAAATAAATTAAAAGGTGAATATGGTCAATCAGAAGTATAACTACCATAGTTTTCCTTGGTTTAAAGTTTGTTTGGTTGTTTCCTGCAGGCTGATGGAGGTTTGTCTCTGTTCTTACCTCTACAGAACGTATCACTTTTGAAAGCTCTTTTATGAGATGTCCAGGCCTAATGTTGTCTGGAATTTCAAAGGCATGTTCTGTTACAAGCTGTATGCAAAGGAGGAAGAAACAATACTTAGTTCATTTTTTCAGATAAAAGCAGAAGTAATACAAATAAACAAACCTGCAGGTAATAAAAAATTAAAAGGAAAACACCAAATTAATTTCTGTAATAATGACTCCAAAGTGCCAGGACAGATATGCACACACTGAAGTTTCCAGTTGAATATTTAGAAGGCAGTAGATATCCCTCAATGTCTCTAAGAATCCGAAGAAGGGACAATGTAAAGCCATACTGACAAACATTTTTTTTCCCTCAATATAGTAATCAGCTTCTTTTTTCCCTTTAACATGGTCAGTACAGAGCCACACTTCAGAAACTCGTTAGAGTCATGACCTTCAAAACAGCTGATGACAAACAGAATTTCACTATGGCAAAAATTTAATTTAAAACAGCAAATCAAGAATAATAATTACTAACCAGTACGCAGAGTTTGAGACATCTGCCTCACATTTCACTGTTAAAAAATCTCTTCTAACTTATTTAAAATCCCATAAGTTGGAGAAAAGAGATTTAAAAAAAAATTTTTCCCTACCAAAAAAATTAGGAAACAGTAACAGTTTATGTTCCCTGCAATTCTCTGAAATAGTATCAGAGACAGATTTCATGTATATATACATACAGATATATATATCACCAATCTGAGTACATCTAAACACTCTACAATTAGATTAGTACAAAACATGTTTAATATTTTGTACGTACAGTTCAAATGTGCCTCAAAACACTTTTAGCTGGAATTAAACAGATAAAACAGCACTCACACATAGACCAGAATGACTGATGTAAATTCTGGAATCCCCTTAATTGACTATTTAAATGGAAAAATATCCTACAAACACTATCAGCTACCCAACATTTCAAAACTGAGATTCAGTAGAAAAAATATTGCTAGAAGCAATTTGACAGTTTGTGCATATCATTGAACCTGGCTTCTTCTCAAGTCATTAAAACGAATACTCTCCCATCCCCTCCCAAAACGCAACATAGATGTATAACCATGGCAGAATCATTCATTTCAGTGTCATTAATTCTAAAGGAAAGATTAACCAGCTGCTATTTATTTACCATTGTTCATTCTTCAAATGCATCACCTCTACACATCCACACTTGAGAACAGGAGTAGTTTTTCCAATAAGTTACTGGTCATTTTAAGACAATTTAGTTCTTTCTACATACGGACTTCACTCTCCCAAAAGCCTTTCTGTCCCTGAAAACTTCAATAGCAAGTGACTGGTGCAATCCTCAGAAATATTGACTTCAGAGTTTCTCTGGTTTAAAAATACTGAAAAGCCTTCCTAATGCAAAAATAATTTATATCAGAAGTACACTGTTTTGTCAGTAACTATTTCAGCAAATTGAGTTCCACTGGCAACCTCACTTGTTTGCCACTATTAAAGCTATCTATTTAAACCAAAGCCTTCTCAATTAAGCCAAGGCAGAGTAAATTACTAAAAAAGAAAAGGAAATAAAAGCCTGTCCAAACAACTTGAATTATATAAACAAATTAAAATGGATATATAACCTAACTGTCTGACAGAAAGAAAGGATGGACAGGAAATACAAACACCTATGGATGCCATGTCTGAAAAGTTATATCATTATTAAATAACTTGTTTTTAAGTTGCCTTTGCATACTGCCTCTTGGAAAAGGACCAAGTAGCCTTTGGGTTATTCTGCTGTATGAGAGAGAACAGTCGCAGCAAAATAGCCTAAGTATGTCAGATGTAAATTGCAGGTAAAGAAAATAATAAAAAAGGCATTATTATCCATTCAAGACCTTCAAGAAATGGTTTTGTAAATGTTTGAAATACATAGAGGAAAAAACAAACTTCTCTTAAATTAAAAGATATATAAAAAAGTCCTGATAGGCAAATGAATCCACCCATATTTGGAAACCAGCATCACAATTAAGTATATCAATACTTTAAAGCATACATAAAAAAATAAAGATAAAATAAAAATAATAAATCCACATCCCTCTCTGTTGTTTTTCCTTCCTTCCTTCCTTCCTTCCTTCCTTCCTTCCTTTCTTTCTTTCTTTCTTTCTTTCTTTCTTTCTTTCTTTCTTTCTTTCTTTCTTTCTTTCTTTCTTTCTTTCTTTCTTTCTTTCTTTCTTTCTTTCTTTCTTTCTTTCTTTCTTTCTTTCTTTCTTTCTTTCTTTCTTTCTTTCTTTCTTTCTTTCACAACAACTATTAACACCTTTTTTTTTGAAAACACAGAACAGTTACCCAAGATAATCTTACTGGCATATGAACCAAACGTTCAAAAAATTGAATCTGAGACCTGTTGCTTACACAGTTGGAAGAATACAAAGCTAAAATCCAAGAGCTCAGACATCCTTGTTATTGCGCATATCAACTAACCTGCAGACTGATGATCTGCACCAAAGTAAATCAGAGGATACATACACGGATAGTCTTGCACAAACTGAATTAAAATCAAGAGATGAAAACTAAAATAATTTTAGTAGCACTCAGTCTCTACTCTCAGCATCGTGTATCTTTCGGCAGTTTTAAAGAATTACAGAAACAAAGATATCACAGCCCTCCTGAAGATGAGTCTGAAATTCTCCAGCAAACAGTTTAAACCAATTCACTGAGATAATTCACATATGTCTTGAAAAGACATACTTCGCAGAATGAATGTGAAACCTCATGAGTAGGCTTCTCATTTGTGGAGTATTCATTTGCCATTTCTTTTCCAGAATCTGTCTGAAACTGCCTACATGAGCAGATGATAAGGCAATGTACAAAGCACCTCCTGTCTTCAGCTGCACACAACTACAATCCTATCATGCACATGGCCTGCTGCAAAGAAAAGATAAGTCACTGATGAAGCAGTAGCTAGAAAAGATGAATGTAATGTACAAAACATGATAGCTGGTGCACAGCAGACAACACCATGACCAGATCACTGATGCTGTGCAGTTTCCTCACAACTGGTTCGGTCAGCCAGTGGGGTTTGGGAACACTCACAGGTCTCAAATAAGCATTCAGAATGCAGCACATGTAATTATTTTTCTTCCACAGAAAAGCAGGAAACACCACATTCTAGATGAACTATTAACCAAACTACTCAATGAGCTAGTAGGCAGTAAACAAATGCTACAATACTATGCTACAGTAATCTGGAAAACAGGAATTCCAATCCAATTTCAAATTAAAAGAAGGATTTATATAGGCTATGTTTGATCTTGGTTACCAGCAGTCTTATTACTTGGCTTGCTTATTATACACGCCATGGATGTAGAGATAGCTTGGATTCCCACATGGTTTAACAGCTTAGAGACAACATCTTGTAATATTGCAATGCTGCTTAGCAGCTAACTTTGATACAGAATGGCCTGGACGAACAGACACAGGAGAACCAGCTCAGAGGTGTTACAGTCAGTCAGCAAAGGTTCACCTAGAATCAGTAATGCTTCACAGCTTGGATCCCAGCTGATTCCACACAAAGTAACCACTTCTGTGTTTGTACCTTGTGTTCAGTTCCACAAAGCTCATTATGTTGGATGCAGCATTATGCAAATAGCACACCTGTTGTATAAAAAGTTCTCTCACAAGGAGAGCTTGTGGGGAGAAAGACCAAACAGATGTCCAAAAGCCAGTTCAAGTCAGCATACCCAGCAATCAACTAGAATTAATAAGCTCTGTCAGAACCAAACTGCCTGTCAGTGAACAGTACTTCCCAGAAGCACAGGTTTCCAAGAGGGCTTATTAGCTCAGGCACATGAAGAAAAACACATGGAGTTAGGCCAGATCCAGTGCTGTGCCAAAACAAATAAGCTTTCCTGGAGAGCAGAGCACCAGCATAGACAAAACATTAATTATTTTTCAAGAGTCATCCTATTTTCAGCAAAGACAGTATTCAACTGAAGTTAATATCCTCATCTGAAGCTAACCTGACTCTTCAGGAATACAAGCATACCCAAAATGTGCTCTCCGAAGCACTGACATTAAAGGAAAATGCTAAGTATCAGGGCATTCCATCCCTCTATTGTCTCAGGCAGGATGAATCAACTATATAAAAACATTCGTTAGAAATTAGCCTCGCTTTACCAGCTTATCCTCTAGCATTCTTACCTCATCCTGAGGTAAAGCGAGAGCCTACCTCTATCAACTACAATAGAAGAGCTTATTAATTGGTCTAAACAGACTTTATTAGCATCACGGAATATAAAATTGTCATTATGATTCCCAGATCAGCAGTACATACTATCCATAGTCTCTGACTAGTCATTAACAGCTAAAAATAATCTTAAACTTTAAAAGGGCATAGACCTTCACTTATTTCTAAATGAAAAGCCCTCACTAAAATAGAAAACAAAATCACTTATACTTACTTCTTTTTTCATCCATAATTTTAAAGCAGTAAGTAAAGCCTTCACTCCTTGCACTAAATAGCTTGGAGGCTGGAAACCATCTTCCCTCAGTTCTGAAAAGGACAAAGATACCAATTTAGAAACAGGCTAACAGTGAAAGCAATAGAATGATACCTACCTTTCAGTGAATAAAGTTGTCATTATGTAACAGCACAAAAATGGAAAAATTATGTAAGCAAATGAAACATGACATCTTATATTTGTGTTCATACTGTAAAAAAAACCCCAAACAACCCAATCCTAAAGTGATTCTACATAAAATCTTTTTTTTTTTACTTATTCTTGGGTGAATGAGGGATCATTAACAACATATTAAAGGCCAATTAGAACAAAACAGATCTAAAACAGAACAAGGGAAAACGTATTTGAAGAAATGAAATCACTTTTATTTCATTCAGAAATATTTTAGTCAAAGCAGACCAGAAGGATGTGGGAAGTAACTCTAAATTAGAATTCCTATTGCTTATTCCCATACATACAGCAAATGGTTCACACTTGCACACTTCCACTTCCCAAACATTTTCGGTCACCCTTCCAAATATCACAGATCTCCCTTACATGGTTTACATCATTTTTTCTCCTAAAATCAAAGGGAGTGGGGATTGGTAATCACTCTGCTACAGAAGCTGCTCTTCTTAAGAAAGGTGGTACTCCCAAATTATTGCAATTCCTTTTCAATTTTCTCTTTTCCTTCATGAGGGAAAAAAAAAAAGGGAAAAGAAAAATCATCCATAAAGAGTGAAAAGTAGATTGCAAAGTTCCTGACAAATATTTCCACTTGTCAACAGCAAATGCATCAACACTTAAACTACTTAGGCCATATTACTCCCTTAACCGAATAGAGTAATAAAACACTATTCTTACAGAGAATGTACTAGTTTGCTGGCAGGAAAAGGGAAGTTCTGTTACTAAACAGTGATTCTTCCCTCCAAGATGCCTCCTACTTGTTAGAAGGTACCAGCTGCCCCTAGCTGACTCTATTGGTAAAATTTTGAGAACACACTTTAGCCCCACAAGATGGATTTTTTAGCTGCAATAGAAAGGACTGCATGATGAAACAGTAATCGAAATTAATGAGTATCAGATAGATAAACAAGTTACCTATGAAAAATAGTTTAGGTGAATGCCACAACAGTTACAATATCATAAAACACTTCTTGCCAATGAAAAGACAAAACCAAAATATTTACGACCCTGTTATCATTTTATAAAATGAACCAGAAAAACACATTGTGCTGATTTTGCTTACTGACCTGATTTCACACAAAGTACTGCTTACAAGCATGCACTCAACAATTTACAAGTTCATCACCACCACTACACCTTTCACAACTGAACTGATATCATCTCTTATTTATAAAAACAAAGGATTCTGACTAACCAATTCACATGGATCTTGATGCAAAAGCCTGACATTCTTCACTCTAGCCATGGAAACCTCATTTTTTATTTTTTATGATCACTTTTAATGATCATAGCAACAAAAAATCTGCTATGCCACAGATTAAAAATAATGTGAGAATAATTTTCACACCACTTCCCTAGTATACAAGTCACAAGAGGCCTCTAGTCTATGGAGTCAAGAAATCAGGCCCAGCCAGCATGGGTTTAGGAGGGGTAGGTCCTGCCTGACCAACCTGATCTCCTTTTACGATCATGTGACTCGCCTGGTGGATGAGAGGAAGGCTGTGGATGTGGTATACTTGGATTTCAGTAAGGCCTTTGACACGGTCCCCCACAGTAGACTCCTAGGGAAGCTGGCAGCTCGTGGCCTAGATGGGAGCACTTTGTGCTGGGTTAGGAATTGGCTGGATGGCCGAGCCCAAAGAGTGATGGTGAATGGTGTTTCATCCAGTTGGCGGCCGGTCACCAGTGGTGTCCCCCAGGGATCGGTATTGGGTCCCGTCCTGTTTAATATCTTTATTGACGATTTGGATGAGGGGATTGAGTCCATCATCAGCAAATTTGCAGATGATACCAAGCTGGGAGGAAGAGTTGATCTGCTAGAGAGTAGGATGGCCCTGCAGAGGGACCTGGACAGATTGGAGAGCTGGGCTGATTCTAATGGGATGATGTTTAATAAGTCCAAATGTCGGGTACTTCATTTTGGACACAACAATCCCATGCAGAGCTACAGACTGGGGACAGAGTGGCTAGAGAGTAGTCAGGTAGAAAAGGACCTGGGAGTGCTGGTGGACAGGAAGCTCAACATGAGCCAGCAGTGTGCCCAGGTGGCCAAGAAGGCTAATGGAATCCTGGCCTGCATCAGGAATAGTGTAGTAAGCAGGACCAGAGAAGTTATTGTCCCCCTGTACTCGGCACTGGTCAGGCCTCACCTTGAATATTGTGTCCAGTTCTGGGCCCCTCAGTATGGGAAAGATGTTAGGATACTGGAATGTGTTCAGAGGAGGGCAACGAAGATGGTGAGGGGGCTGGAGCACAAGCCCTATGAGGAGCGACTGAGGGAATTGGGGCTGTTTAGCCTGGAGAAGAGGAGGCTCAGGGGAGACCTCATTGCTCTCTACAACTACCTAAAAGGAGGTTGTAGTCGGGCAGGGGTTGGTCTCTTCTCTCAGGTGACCAGTGGCAGAACCAGAGGGCATGGACTTAAGCTTCGTCAGGGAAAGTTTAGACTTGATGTGAGGAAAAAATTCTTCACTGAAAGGGTGATTGGCCATTGGAATGGGCTGCCCAGGAAGGTGGTGGAGTCACCTACCCTGGAGGTGTTTAAAGGGAGACTGGATGAGGCACTGAGTGCCATGGTCTAGATGATGGTTGGTGTTAGTGTTAGGTTATAGGTTGGACTTGATGATCTCAGAGGTCCTTTCCAACCTTATGATACTGTGATACTGTGATACTGTGATACTGAGTCACGGGATAAAAGGGGAGGAGGGGAACAGAGACAGGACACAACTCACAAGTTAGCTAGATGATATAGAAACACATATCCCACTGCTTTTCAAGCACAAATACAGTTCCTACATCTTCTGATGAGTTTGTAAAATTTTACACACGTAGGAGGGAGACCAACCAAAGCAAGCTTTCAAGAAGAAAATACTCTTTTTTGGAAGGAAAAATTTTATGCAAGTTTGCCTTATTTGGTAAGATTTCTAAGTTACTTTAGGCTGATCCAGAAACTTTAAACACTCATTTAGGAAACAAGGGTTGTTCACTGCCTTCATTTGCTGAAAGGAGAATAGATAATTTTCAATAACTGTGATAGTTTTCATTCTAGAAAAACATTATGTGAGATTCTGATCTCTTCCAAAGACGCTGAATTCAGCAGCCTCGTCTGAAGGCTGATTTCTCTCCTTTGAAACACATCATTTAGAATATGACCTTTATTATTAAGATGAAATAGAGCAGGCAGAGGGTAAGACTGAGAAAAAAAAAGGTCAAGTCACATAGGCTCTCTCAAGCTCAGGTATACATGGGTACAGATATAGGAATTAAAGGACTAGTTGAGAAAGTCTGGAAAGGACTAGCAACCACCAAGAACAAGAGGCTTTGAGAAATCTATTGATAAGCACTGATACAAATGATTTAACACAGCTCACAGGAACTGACACCTCTTTCCTACGAAAGCCCTCACAGACAACTTTCCCTTCACAAGAAAGAAGACAACAGGTAGTTTGACTGCAAAAATCAAAGAAAATCACAGAAGAGCAACAAAATGTTTTCATTCATCTGTTAAGCCACCAAGAAGTAACCCGCAGATACTAGTTAGTGAGATCATTTAGAGAGTCATTTGATGAAAAAACATAAGGAAGGCTATCAAAGGTATTCAAAGATCTTAAACTATATGGAAGAAGCCTGAGTGGAAAACTGATGCCACTGAAATAAAGTTTCCTATATCTTCCTTAGCAAGGTCTTTTCAGATAATGGCAAATTAATCCTCTTTGGCTGGTGGTACCACTGCACTGTGCCAGGATCTCAGATACTGTGTCTTGGTCTAGAGTATTTTAATTGACCAGATACAGCATCAGCATTGGATGAAAAACACTAATAAAATAGTTCAAAGATTCCAGCAGCATGCTACAGAGTTATTAGATAGACACATCACCAAGTGCACTAAGATTTCTGCACAGTGCAAAAGTTACCCTGGAAACCTTTAATCACCAAAGTAGTTTTCAGGAAGATCATTTACTAAACACAAAAAACTGCTAGACCTAGAACTGTCACAGTGCAGCACTCACTAAAAGCTGGTTAAAAAATAATGTGACTTTTTTTTAAGAAAAAAAGGAATCCAAGTCTGGTTTTCCAGCTTAAAAAGCTTCCTCTGTTCACACAACAGCAGTATAATTTTATCCATTATTAATGAAGAGGATAAAAATACCATAAAAGCAGAAACAATAAAAGCAGATACATGTTTATACGTTAAAACAAAACAAGGATTACCTTTCAATGTTTCCAGTAAGTTTTTGGCCACAAACCAACAGATGGCTTCAAAGAAAGGGAATTTGAAAAGATCTGGGGTTTTCAGCCTCTTCTCCATTTCGTAACACCTGAATAAACAGAAATATTACAAAACATGAGTGTTTTAACTATCAAATTCATTATTCAACTATATAATCATTCAAATTGACACAATGTCCAAAATAAAATAAAATAACCATGGCCATGATAAATAAAAGAAGTCAAGTACCCAACAAGACCACAGATAAGATTGAACTCTGGTCTCATCCAGGCTCTGACCTTATCAAGTTTGACTGCGGCACTTCTAAGAATAAAGTTGGACTTCATAAAACTAGGATACAAACCCAATGTGTGATCTTTTAACAGATGGAATTTTATCAGGATTCCACTGTAATAAATAAAAACAATATGTTTAGAAGACAGCTCCACATCTTGGACAAAAGCTAAATACAGCTGCTCTTAGAGCAATGCTGACTTGAGGACGCTCATTTCAACTCAGTGTCGCACACCTGGGCTTGCTCAGTTTCATTTTACTCACTTATGCTAATCTCCAAAGCAGAGGTTTTCTTTTTTTTTCTTTTATTCACTTAAATTCTTGCATACATTTTATTCTGCTTTTGAAACAAGCTTTGCAGAAGTTAAATACAAGTGTGTCCTTGATACATTTCAACTGAGAATGTCACTATTGTCTCTTTGAGAGCCTGTACCGATTTGATCCTGGTTGGTTAAGAACGTGAAGAAAAATATCTATTAAAAGAATATCCTACTTACTGAGGAAAAGGTAAAGGAAGAGCTGAGACTAACCTGAGCTGCATGCCAATATTGAGGTTGTGCAAAAAATTTCCTCCAAAAGCCATACAATCCTGAGATGTGAGCACAGCATGAATCCAACCTGAAATGACAAATTCTGAAACTTAATGCATACATCAAAATTATCCTACGATTGTTTTTAAATACATACATAAGTAAGAATGCTGTACCTGGAAACACAAAAAGCAAACAAATTTCTATTCTGTCCTAGGAACAAGTAATGTGAACGTTAACAACATGTAAACTAGTGCTTCAGAAATCTAGTGGAACTATAGTTTTCTGAAGGAGATGAGGTTAAGACATTTTTTACTGAGGGGGAGGTGTCGCACAGAATGCAAAACTGCAAGTAAAAATTCCTAGAAGTTTTCCCTCCAATCAACAAAAATAAGCACGTCAAGAGAGGAAAAACACACTGAACAAAAGATCAAGTCATATATTTAAAAATATAAATTATTTTCCTTTCAATATTTACGTGTTGCTTACAGTGACTGAGCTGTCTTCACAACATAGTAAGAGTCATTTAGCAATACTGAAGTTTCTCAAATAGGAATTTAGAAGTACTCCCATTTATTATTCCAAATACAGTCACTGTAATTCCAGTGAAATTACATTTGGTTTAAAACCCAGTCTAGGCACTGTGACTATATATATTTTTACATAATTTAAATAATGTCCTTGTGAACTCTGCTATTCAACATGGCAAAGCACAGCCAACATTATGCTATCTATCTAGCTGATTACTACCAGATAATTCCAAGTAAAAAACTACACAAAAGAACATATGATATTATTTTCCTGATTAAAACCAGTTGCCTTTAACATTTACACACTGCAACTTTAATGTAAATAAATTCAAAATAGAGTTTCTTCTTTCTAGATTATTTTTTCTGATTTTGCGTGCATACAGGTGACCTTTGACAAAAGATGAGTTGCTCACAGACTTGCAGATTACTTCATGGTTTGATTGAGTGAAGGCAATATGTACAAAGGAAGCTCCCCAACAGGAAGCCAGATCAGACCAAATCACAAGCAACCACATATTGTAAACTATCATTAAATCCATTCCCTAATTCCCTTAAGAACAACCAGTTCTAGTTGTTGTGGTATCACATATAAAAAGACCTGAAAGCTAGCAATGAAGCAATGACGCTGACTAAGCAATATGCTTACTACGTAGCCTGCAAAGGAAGTAGTTACAGAATGGTTTATGAGAGAATGTAGAATGCAATGGCAAATGCAACCCACAGGGTTTCTTTCATAAATATTATGAATTCCTCAGTTTTATTTCTGTTCTTTGAGAAGTGGAATGCAATGAAGACTGCCTTGTATTAGCAGCTGCATTTTGCATATGTTAACGTGGTTTCAATTTTTCTCTTAACATCATCACCACAGCAGATGAATACCTCTGACTCTCTAATAAATATGTGTATTTCAATTCTTTAAAGGCACATCTCCTCAGACACTGGCAAAACTGACAACAAAAACTCCTCACTGTGGCATCAACACCAACGATTTTTATGGCATATCTGTATTAACTAAACGACTCAAACTTTTTTATATTCCTACTTGCTATTTTTATGCTGCAGTTTTGACCAAGGTCTATGTAATAAGGCAACAAAATTTGGTATAGACCACACAGAATACCTTGAACAAGATTTAAATAACTCCCAAAAGCCTCCCAGTAGGTGCTATTTATCTACATGCAAGATTAATTTTAAATCAGAAGTCTACTCTGAACATATTTCAGAGATTATAAAATAATTATGACATCCACTAGCATCAGTACAAGCAGGAACAGCAAAAGTGCTTTTCAGCAGACATCAGGGTTTCTTTAAAGCCTTTAATCAGTCTTACAGCATTTTCGATTTTTTAACATCTGTCTTGAAACCTAGTTAAATTTGTTGTTTCTTGCACTATACTCCATCATATGTGTATACACACATCAACATTAAAAAGTACCATTATGTGTGTATACACATAGAAATATATGTATACATTAGAAATCATCATGTTATGATGATTATGTTATGATTATGTTATTTTGGACACATTATAGTGAGGGCTCAGATTCAAGCTGAATACTTGGGAAGTAGCAATCATTTTCAAAGACCTGTAGGTCACAATGAAGTTCTTTCATCTTCATGTAATTCTGCGTTCTTTGTTCATAGATGTATGACCTTACACTTACATAAATGGAAAAACAGTGTCAGTTCTTGCCAAAACTATATGGTTTATAAGTAGAATCATGCAACATTTTTTTCCTCTGTGTATTTAAAGCCTCCTCCTCCCCTCAAAGGGGAAGATAGTACCCAGTAAAAATCTTTAATAATAAAATAATCAAAGGATTATAAGGATTATAAGGATGCGCAGGGTAAGTAAAAGTACAAGAAATTAACTGGCACTCACTTTATTGGCAAAATACAATTTGATTTATTAAAGAGTTCCAAGAGAATGGTATCTGGGAGTTTGAGGTGGTGGTGGTGTGTTTTGTTTGGAGAATTTTTCTGATTTTTTAAATTAATAAAGAAGTTTAATTATTTTGGTGTTTCTAGCATCTTAAAAATGTCCTGTAATTTATCAGATGCTATGAGGTGATGGATACAAGAAATGTTGTTAAATAAAATCAGAAAAGACTACACCTCTGCATCATTTTTAAAGGATGCTGCTGAAATGATTTTATGAATTATGCAGTTTTATAAACTGTATCTATAAATATACTTTTATTTTATTAAAAGGAATTAACACATCGATTCAATTTCATATTCTTCCATATTACTTAGGGACATTTTCAAAAAAAAAACCACTCCTCCCAACTTTTATTATGAGTCTTCTAGCCTAAAGTATAAGAAGTTTAAGTGATATTTTTGTAATAATTTTGCCTAGCAGGTCTTGAAATATTCCAAAGCTGTAAAAACAAAAGAGTATTATAAAACTAACACAACAATTCAGTCTGGATATCTATCAAATGGTGAACAACGTGTGTTCTACGAATTTGAAGTATTTCCCTAATATCCAAATTGAACTTCAATTTTTTTTGCATTATACTTAGGTAATAAATACCCTTTCTTTCCCTGGTAACAGTTATTACTAACAGGCAATCTAAAAAAAGTAATTACTTGTTTTGAAAATCTAAATTTGGAAATTTTTTATTACTCTCTCTTTTCCAAAATTTTAGGAGAAAATACACTGGTAACACAATCATTTTAGGATACACTTAACCCCTGATGATTAAACATTCTAAGATCTAGTAATAAGGGTAAAATCTCACCTGTTGGAACAAATAAAGTGTGTCCTTGCTTCACAACACATTTATAACATTTGTCAACCTTGTCCCCAAAATACACTTCACTCTGGGTGACAGATGAACTCCAGGACTCATAAAGAGCCAAATTTTCATCAGTAGGCTTGATCAAATAAAATATCTTCTCACCCTATGAAACAAAAATACCAGATAAATAAATGAATGCCCTCCTGGAGACATACTACAACCTCTGAGTCATTCCTAATAATGCAACAGATCGATCTAAATGGTAAGTATTCCATATTTCCACTACAGAGCGTTGGGGGTTCCTAGCCCCAGTGTTTCACAACTGTAATTCACCAAAACTGAATCTAAGAGTACACAAATCAGTTGGTGACTGATGATGTAAAAGAAAAACCTTTTCAGTGGAGTATAAAAAATTTCAGCTTTTATAAACAATTCATGCATATGTGCACACATGCCATATGAGAAAACATTTGAAACCACTTTGCCTCTTCTATGATTTATACATGATCAAAGTTTGTGAGAAGAATAGAGTTGAATATGTCAATAATTTTCATTCAATTCATCTCTTCATACCGAATCCTCACTGTACCAGTCTACTAAAAAGATCAGTCAACCGTTTAGTCAAGACGTCATCAACAACATGCTAAAATAAAAAAATAAAAATGAAACACCAACAATTAACAATTCACTTTCAAGCTCAACTCCTGGCTTTTTAAGCACAAAGTTTCATACGGGTTATAATTCTTAACAGGTTATAATGCCACTGCAGAAGGCTGCACACTGAATAAATCTGGGTTTCCACAATCATGAATTAAGAAGCCTTCATACCCAGAGAACGTGGTACCAAACTGATGTTCCTCCAAAATCAATATGAAAATCAGTATAGCTGTCCTGGACACCCATCAAGCAATACTTCTGAACAAAAGGCTTAGGGAAGACAGAATCATCTGGCCAATAGTTTTCCACCCATGAAAGCTTTCTGGCAATATCTGGTACTTCCACTAATTCAGACATCCTTTTAAAACAAACAAACAAACAAACAAGAATCGTAATTATAACCAAAATTAAGGACATGTCTCTTAAAATGACAGTTTAAAATTTTTGTTTCCTACAAATTTATTACTTAAGAATTAATAAAAATGTTTTATACCCACATTACACCACAGTAGCTCTCTACATAAAACACATAGCCTCCTATCTTTCCCACTACAGACATTATATTTCTATACGTACTACTCAACTCAGTGAAAACCACTTCCTGTGCTCAAAGAACTGAAGTCAATACTCACTTTGTGTCTGAGAATTCCAGGCTGATCACATTCAATACTTTTGGTCGATCAGGATTTGTGAAATATTTAATATAATTATGGAGCTTCATCTTACTGTCTGCTTGTCTTGCTACATCTATTACATCTATCACTTTGTCGCCACCTGTGAAAAATAGGATGACTTTCTTAAACCTACTGCAGATAGAAATGGCCAATTAAGGTGTTCAAGATAAATTAAGCTTTTTTTCCCAGCCTTTATCAAAACATTTCTTCACAAAAACTCCACTACTATCAGCATTCTTTTGGAACAGAGACAGATCTGCATAAACCAACTTTTTCTTAGGTCTCACTTCAATTGCTATAATCAGCTAGGGACAGAACTCAAAATGCACTAAAAATAAACCCTCTTTCTTGTGGTTAACCAAAAAGAAAAAGAACAGTATAGAATGACTACAACTGTTTTTTTTTTTTAAAAAAGGGTTTGTGGCTGCAATTGGAAAGACTAGCATAGAGAAAGTTATCAAGGAAGATCTATGCCTCGCTGCTATTAATCATCACCACAGCACTTGAATATTTAACATACAGATCACTGATAATTCTTTACAAATAACAGATCCTACTGCTCACAGAATGTAATACTTAGCAAAAAGCACTGAACTTGTGCCACAACTGTTAGATTTTTAACATTAAAAACTATGCAGGTACTCCTTCTCAAACATTCCACAAGCCCACCCTCACACTCCATATATAAATGCATAACTTTTAAGCACAAAGTCATTTCATTGAATAATTGTCATGAGTGTGCTTCATTTCTGAGGACAGCAAGGATTGGTTTAATATATTGTGTATTTTAACGTGATATATCTGTAGAACCAGAAAAGCAAGAAGCAACCTTCAGTCAAGAGAAAGGACTAACAACAACATTATAAGTGTTTTATGTCAATTTAGTTATACAAGGGTCACATTTGACAACTAATTTTGGAATACTGGAATGTACCTAGATATATATTATAAACATCATTACCTCAAAATTGCAAGTTAGTATTATCTTGATAAATTCCATTTGGACTAGTATTTATTGTTTTCTTACTTTTTAATTTCAATAATATAAAAGAATATAAATGTAAACCTGTGGGATTCCAATTTTTCCCTGAAGTGGAGAACTTGGCAGGTTAAAAAATACATACAAGAAGGAGAAGACCAAGTTTCTCTCTGAACCTGAAGAGGTGGTATTCCAAAATAAAAGATTCAGAAGAATCAAAACTATAATTACACTTTAAAGCAGAACACATTACTGTTTAAAAATCATCATACTGGTAACAACATTTCATATACAACGCATTTCTTCTACTGTGGTGCCATTGTAAAATGCTGATGGACAGAAAATCTACCTTTGGCACACATCATTATACTAGGTTACCACAAGAACACAGACAAGGCCATATACAGACATCTCAACTTCACTGTATGTTACAAGAAATGTCATGCTGCATTGGCCCAGTTTCTACTTCTCTGTACGTACCCTTACATGAGGTTGGAACAATTAAAGACTGTCAAGAGATGTGATAAGAAACGGTCCTTAGAAAGCTCCAGTTCTCCAGTAAAGGAAGCCAAGGTAGGAATGTTTTCAGAAAGAAAGATTTAACTCAGAAATGCCCAAAACATTCCATTTTGCAATATCGTAACAAATTATTAAACTTCATTGGTTGTAAGTGATACGTTGTGTTCTCACAAAGAGAACAATCTTAAAAGTCCTTATACTTTATTGGTTTACCACATATAGCAGAAAACACCAGCATCATTCCATGTATGGTTTGCACCAAAATTACCGATTCAAAAGCTGAAAAGTAAGGTTACACTTCCATCATGTAACTACCACATGAAAAAAAAAAAAGGAATAAGAACCCCCCCCCAAAAATCCAACATAGTCTTAATTTTACTCTTCTGGTTAGAAATAATTCAGTTTATAATAAATATTTTGTACTCTGGAAGCTCTTATAATCATGCAAATATTTAATTACAGACAGGATCATTTGTAAGTACTGCAGTGTGACTCTTACCTACATAGCGTTCTACGTCTAAAACGGAGAAAGTTGGCGGAGGAAGTCTGAGCCCCAGACCATCTAATTTAGGAACCATAATGGGAACATCAAACCCATGTTTCTCCAAGTATCTTTGTGTCAGCTGACTTCCATGCATTTTCAGTATTACTTCATCAGCACTAGAGGAAAGAAATAGCAGAATAGCAGAAATTGTTTAACTAAAAGACAAAGCAAATTACGTAAACTAGCAAGGGAAAGTTTACTGTCATACACAATCTGAGAAATCATAGCCTTCCTGTATGACTGAACACAGTAATTTCAGAGGATGGGGAAGAGGAAATCTCAGAGAAGGCAAGAAAGTACATTTTGGGAACAACAATAAAGTCCTTTAAATAATTCTAAATCGTTGTGTTTCATTGAGATTGCCAACAGCTCAGGATTACAGTACAACCATGTTTCTCCACTTTCCTCTAAAGCATGTGAGAATGGACTACCAGCTCATATAAATGTTCTTTGTTATTTGGAATGGAACTGAGCACTATTCCTGGATTAGAGGAATAGACAAACAGTATTCCAACAGTTCAGGTACAAAAAAAGAAAAACAAAAACCAACTACTCTTGCCATTGTGCCCACTACCCCACAAAAACAAACATACAAAACTTCGAAGACAGCCAACACAATGTTTCTTTTTTTTTCACTGAAATGTGTAAGTAAGCTTCAGTACCTTGGGAAAGAGCGAGCCCGCAGCTGTTTAACAAAGGTCCGTGTTCCAGCCTGCACCGGTTTGGAACCATCATCCAACTCTGTGTAGTCGTGTCTGTGCCAGTTCCTCCTCTTCTTCACTACAAGTTTCAGAAGGATTAAACTTTGAATTAGTAAAATCAGATGGCTCAGATTTGCAGCTATCCCATCAGTGAGCCAGACATGCCTCAATCACATCACTACGATTAAAAAAACTTATTGTTTATGCAGGTGACACTGTCCATCTGCAACTAATGAAATCCTCAGGACACTTGACAGTCATCCTCTCTACTTTTACAGCTCCTTCCATGCGAGAACTGCAGTGCACTTTGTACGCAACGATTTAAGACTCCGTTATCTGTGCAGCATAACTAAACAACAGCAGCCTGAAAATTGTCCAAATTTAAAACGTTAGCAACAAAACTGAAATAGAACTTCAATTTCCTGAAGCTGAAACTGTTTTTAACAAACAGAGAATTGTACCTCTTCAAGATCCAAAGACTTCATTTTACATATTAACACAGAATTAACAGGACCTAATCCCATTGTGCTATCTCACCATTTGAGCACACTCACATCCAGTCTGATAATATTACCCCTGTTCACCACCGTACACTGTTTGAAACTAAACCACCTTTCTTTTATCCACTGCTTATGTCTCCATAATAGTTTTGAGCATAAACTGTTTTCGGCAGGTGTGATCTTTACTATGCAAGCACAACATGTATAAAGCAAGGACTGCACACTAAAAGAAACATCTGAAATGTTTGAAACTTTAATGCACTATTACAACTTATTAACAAATAATTAAGGATAAATTCATGTTCTATTACAATTTGGGGAATCTGAAACACATAGGTCAATAGCAACTAAACAGCATTTTCAACAGTTCCCTATACGTAAAGGGATGAGGAAAACGAAAGAACAGGCAACTATTGGGTTGGTCTTCTCAGGACAAATGACAGATAAACAAATGAGAAAAAAAACTATATCATCATCTGGGAAAGAAACTCCCAATAGTGCTGAATTTGCTACCTTTCTATTGGCTTACCTGCATATTATTTACCGCCCTAAGAAACAGACTAAGGGTACAGTAATTTATAGGCTGTGTTTCAGCTTTTCATAAAAAAAGCCAAACTCTGTTCCACAGTATTAAATAGTTGCTACTGGAAGACTGCTCCAAGAAGATTTACTGAGACCAGAAGTATAACTTAACAACTCATATTAAGCAGAAATTTAGTTACATCTTCTGAGGACACAAAGGAGAGGGAAAAGCTACTGTTACTTGTCAACATAAACGGTGTTTTACAGGTGTACATAAAACAGCCTATGACGCAAATACAACAGCCAGCTAAAGAACTAGATTAATACAAATCAAAACGTTATGGAAGAGCTCATCTTAAAGTTTACCAAAACCAGGATGCACCCAAAATCTAAAAAAAAGTGCTACCAATACTGAAAACACAGCTAAGGATACTAATGTTCTAAGAAGAAAACAAAAAGTGGCTTCTACACAGAAAATAAAAATGCTGCTTCTCTGGAACAAACAGTGGGTTATGAGGGAACAACTGACATCTTACAGCCATTATACACAGAGATAATTATTCCTATTGATAAGCTATTTCCTACAGAAGTGACAAAATGTACCTTCTAGAAAACACTGAAGAGCATAAAGTGACATTTACAGCTATTTGATAACCTGAAAATGAGCGCTTAAGAACCTGCTTAATAAGCCAAGTATCCAGATACAGTAAAACTTAATAAATAACGAGCCAGGTTTATTAAGTTTTCAAAGCTATTTTCTCAGCCACAAATAATAATGTAAGAAATTACTGGCTAATACTAATTCGCCACTGAGTAGTTTCTCATAAATTCACTGCTGTTGTAACAGCTCATTAAAATTGTAAGATGACCCATCTGCTTAAGAGATGTTACAGCACAAAACCAACTTTAAAAAAATCTGTCTTTCCAACACTTAAAAGCTGGAAATTAAAGTCATTCTTTTGATTTACTTAGTACTTGGCAATGTACATCATCCTTCCATAAGTAAAAGAACACTGAAGAACAGAAAACAGTCATGAAAACTTTTCCTGCTTACATATCTCTTAATTCTAGAGCTTTTATAACCCCTTAGGACATTACAATAATAGATACAAGAAAAATAATTTAACTGAATGGATCCTCATGCTCAAATTAAAACAAAACAAACAAACAACTACATAAGCTGCAATGCACATATAATACCTCTCCCTCCCAGTCACCGCAAACTAGTGGAAAGAACTAGTGTTCACCCTTGCTGTTCCTGCCACTGTGACAATACTAAAAATACACACACCAAAAGTACACTACACAGTTGCATGGGGGTTGAGAAAAGGAAAGCAGCGTGCCAGAAGTTTGCAGTAAAAGTAAACAGAAAGCTATTTTTGAATAACATTGCCCATACACTCAAAACAATGGGCCAATAACTGCACCTACTCTAAGCAAACACTGCTCCCTGCCTTCTCACAATACAATCCATTTCCCTCAGAGGTCACATGCTAGGCCCCAAGCCTTGTAAGTGGTCCTTTAGCTGATTGCCAGTGACCAAAAATTCAAGAGAAATGCTGCCAGAGAAAGACTGAAAAAAATTGAGAAGCATACAGTAATTCACAGAATACCTAGAATACCACTTCCAAGGCATGGTACACCACCTCATGTTGTCAGCTCAGAGCAAATGCCGGCATTATTACCACGGTCAAAAAAAAAAAAAGGTGAGTGGGTATTTGCATTGTGGGTATTTGAGGAGGTAAAACATGATTAAGAAAGTAATGTCCTGACAACCACAGTCCTGTTTACATTTACTGTACCTAGTGCTCTCTTAAAGCTCTGGATTCTGGAGCCTGGTGAAAGACCTGACTCCCAGTATTCACGCAAACAGAGTATTTTCAGACTTAAGGATCACTGAGAAAACTCTTACAATAACAAAACAAAATATGAAGTCTCTAAACCAAATTAAGCTAAGAAAACCCCATAACACATTACCACTTTTTAAAATAGCTTTTTTTAATTATTTCAGATTTTAGGATTAATTATTTAGCATTTTACAATTGTGGCTGCATACTAAAGGTATTGTAAAATTGTTGCTCTTCCAAATCATGAAGAAGATTTATTTTTGTCTGAGACAGGAGACAAAACTGATTGGTCAATTTGATCTTTACATCTAACTATGCAGTAGCTTTCTTTCAATTATTGGAACTTTTACATAATTAGTTTTGTCGATATTGAGAGTAACTTCCATTTGGTAGTAAGAAGTATGTGTTTCTTGTACATTTCTAGTAGTTTTTTTGCTGTACATCACTTGATTAGATGGGATTATATAAACAAGTGCCTGCTGAAATCACAGATATACTTGCCCTCTTAAATCAAACAGCTGAATTATTGTCTCTTTCAAAACTGTTTTAGACAAAGCATTTTAAAATACAAGCCTGTAAATAGAAATCCTTTTTTTAACTTACATATATCATTTCCGAGGACTGAAGCACTCTGGAGCACTATTGCAACATTTGAAGTCACGTGACATTATCAGTCTCTCCTAAACACTGAAGTTAAGTAAAGCCTAAACCACAAACTATCATAGATTTTATTCTGACGGCTTAGCTAAGAACAATTAATAAAATTCCAGGTTAAGGCAATTTTCAACACATCACCTCTGCTTGCGCTGATAAGCAACATGCCGGAATCTACTGCTAAATCTACATGGATCCACCTACTTGAGGCAAGATGAACTAATAAGTGTATTTTTTACCACAGATTCTTGTGTTTTTGAAAACACTTCAAACACGAAAATCACTCTTATCTCACTGTCATATTGTTACAGGTGAGCTAGCATTAGAGCTAGCAGCCTCTGCATTACAAGAAAGGTTTTTCACAGCATCACAGTGAAGCATACTAGTGCTCCCAAATCAACATGAGAAAGTTTCCAATTTACCAGTTTATTATTTTGAAATTCTGATATGATTCCCTTTCTACTCCACCTCCTAGTCCCTCTATTCCACAGAAAAAATCAGGCAGAAAGGTGGGGAAAGCAATGGCTGTTATTTGTACTCTGATTTGCAGGAGAGACATACAGATTTGTAACTGAAAATGACAACCAGAATACTGAAAACTACAAGCATGTGAAACAGCATTTATCTTACTTTTTAGTCCCTAACCTAAAAGTAGTTAACCTTGAACTCGCATACTTTACAAGACACACATCATACAACATGCATTTATTACATCAATAAGTGATGGTTTATCATCTTGCTCTTATTCCGCAAGCCTACAAGTGAAGGTACAGTGGTTTTACTCTTATTTCTAAATGGTAGAGTAAATTAAGTTTTGAAAATATTCTAGATCTGAAGTCACTGATGGTCTTCAATTAAAAAAAATCAAAAATAAAAAAAAGTGTCACATTAGAAAACGGAAATGACCGTGACTCAGTGATCAGAGGTTAAAGACAGTGCATACAAAACATTTTTCACGTCTGAACATATAAACTTAATTCATTGTTGGAAAGGTGGAGTTCATTTCTACACTGTTTCCTTTTGAGAACAGAAGTCATCGGAAAAATCTAGGGAGCTGGATAAAGCAGTATCCTCTCAATAGCTGGAGAAAGACAAAAACCGCTCCATCTTTCCACTCCAGATGTCTACAACAAATTTATCTACTCAAAGGAGAACAAAAGAAGAGGTGTCTCTTGCTGCTCTGTTTCACAGTTTCTTTTGGCAACTCAAAACACCATAAGGAACTTGGTGGAAACTTGTTTATAAATCAGAAACCTTAAATTCAGAGCTGTGTAACTCTCAAGGACATCAACAGAAAAAAACCCAAAACACAGGAAGTTCCTATTCTCAGATTTCACTGGACTGTTTTTGCACATAGCCTACAATCATCACGAAAGGCAAGACAGCTAAATCCTGCATTTTCTCAATGTTGCCTTCCTCAGTATTAGAATTTTGATAATTAAAATATAGGAGTCTTAAGCCACCTTTTGGATTTTTCTTTTATTTTTTTTTCAGGAAAAAAATCCTTAATTTTCATTCTCTCACTCTTTGTCAAGACCAGATTGTTTTCTTCTTGTTCTGAGCCCTTTAATTTCTCCAATCTGTATAGCGGTGGTTTATATTTTATTCTATCTGCATCCCTGACTAAGGAATTTTCACAATGGTTTGTTTTGTTTTCTGCTTTTTTATCTGTTCAGAGTTAGTCACGTTCAACAAGGACCTCCTAAATAATCAAACTCATCTTTAATGTTCTTCTGAACAGTCTGTTTCAATTCTACATAGAGAGAAAAAGGACTGAAAGTATAAAATAAAATTTGAATAAGCCGCACTTACTTAGAGAACTTCCATGGAGAATCGCACAGTTGGGACAATGGTATAGATCAATGTCAACAGCATGGTGCTCCTCTACCCCAACGCAGCTGGAACAATATTTTTAAAATGTTAATGAGAATATATGCAAGATTTACTTTTCAAGCTTAAAAATAATTAATTTTAAGTTTTTACCAGAACATGCTTAGTCTTCACAATCCTAATGAGGTCTCAAATTATCTCAACTACTGGGTTGCCGCATAAATTTTGAGTAATAACTTATCACTGAACAGTGAACGCCATACAAAAAATAATACAATTAAACAAGATTCAAATATCTTTAAAAATTAGCTCCGCAATACATACCACTACCTCTCATCCCCCAAAAAAGCTTTGATCCTAATTACAGGAAACAGTTTATGCAAAATCATTCAAAAAGTTATGATTTCAAAAAAATTCTGAAGTCTATGTGCTGTCAATTTATAAAAAGATACCATTGACTTTTTCCTGTTTTTTTTTCTGCAAAAAGCATGTAAGTGACTCCTACTCTTCAAGAGCAATCAATGAAGAATACTTCCCTAGTCTTCCCGAAATCTTTACACTGCTAGTACTAGCTATGTAAATTACACAATTGACCACACAAATCACTTGGCAGAAGTGCATTTGTTTTAGTATAGCAATAAGTGTCTCAAAAAGCACTTGAGAGATGTAATATTTTCCCAGTGCACATTTTTTTTTCCCAGACAAAACAGTCAAAGTGGGATTAAAGTTGAAGGTCTTTGTAATAGCTATGGTAAAGCATCTACACTGCAGTATATATAAACAACACAATTTTAAAGTCAAAATACATTTTCTTAGAAGTTGAAACACTAGAGGCTAATTGGAGATGTGTTTTTGCACAAAGCTCTAAAGGAAAAAAAAAGTAATCCCTACTTGCTGGTAGAATCTGAATGCTGGCAGAGTTCTTTCTCTCAATAGTTCATTGACACTTCGAAAACTGCCAACTTTATAATACAGAAGCAAGACTACAACATCGAACATTTACACCAAAATTAGGTATTTGTATCCAATGCATCTAGTAACATGAGAACTTAAACACTACTCCATTCAGGTAACCCATTTCGGATCAGAAGTTTAATGACACCTTAAACACTGAAGCTTTGAAATGACCCAGTTACAAGAAGTCTTTTCTCTAGTAGCCTAGAGCCAAAACTGCTAACATGCTCCAGTAAGTGTCAGTACATACTGCCAAAACAATATACTAAACAGTCTAGCATTCAAAAAGAACCAATGAACAAATAAAGTCTGAAACTGAAGAGCATCTCCCACGTAACTATCAATGAGAAGTACATCATTCTGAATTCTCTGTAAACAAATTCATTTGGCTCTTCTACTTCTCCATTCGCTACATAACACATGAAATTCAAAAATTATATAGCATTTTTACAGACATATTATTTTAAAAGCTAAATACAAAACTCAGCTCTCATTAGTTCATCACAATTCTTGCAGCATTCAGTATCTGTTTTAAAACCAAAATTACAGGAATTGTTATTACGTGAAAATCTAGCTGACTTACAAACAAAAACGAAGGCAGAAGCAGTCTTTAAAAACGCACGTCCCATCTCCTTCTGCTTGTGTTCTCCTTCTTTTTTTAGAACACATAAATGACTCATAACCCTAAGTTTTGTAAGAAAACTGTTTTAAAAAGTACACTCTAGAAGACCCAAATGAGAACACTGGGGTTTTGGATGCTTAGGAATCCCATTATTTTAGCTAAATTTCTGATTTTTGAACAGCTGAAAATATTTGTGTTGGACTGTATCTTGGTCAAGTTTGCACATCTATACAATGAAACACAGTGCTCCTTGGGAAAACTCACCCCTTTATCTTTTTCTTGGTGTTTATCTTTTACATTCATCATTGCCCCAATCAGATTAACTCACTGACTAACAGTAAGAACTTTGCATCGAAGTACACTAAAAATACCCTCAGGCTTTGAAAATTGTTTCTCATGTTCTGTTTAAGAATGCTGATTTTATTGTCCCTTACAGAATATCATGGATAGCCTGAAAATAAAGCAGAAATTCTGTCAAGTACAAAACGCTTTCCCTGACTTGATTGATTCCATAACCTTTCATGAAGGCACGTGGGGCTTTTTATACAGAGACAGCAGGTGACACTGGGATGGTATTAGAATAGCTGGAATAGCCATTCAGTATAGTAAGTGAAGATTTTCAGTCTATTATTCTATCTGGAAAGACAAAACACTGACTGGCTGACACTGGGAGTGAATCTAGTAGCAGATACCTGACTGATGCAAAGGGTAAATGAGGTGCCAGCACCTGCAGGAACAAGCATTGACAAGGATGTCACAGAGCATATCAATCACATACAGCACCATTACAATTCACTTTCTTGAGTCCCTTTCCCCAGCATACACAGATGAATCTGACATTAATAATTCTGGCTGCTAGCAAGCGATCAATTAAGTAAGTGCAACTTCAGACCTCAAGTACAAAGGCAAGGTCACCAAAAGGTAACAGAGAGCCCGGAAAGCATTAACATACTCAAACACAGTAACACTCCCAGTCCACTGATGTTTTCCTGAATGAAATATTACCATTATCCTTCCTCTTGCCATCCATTTGCATTGAAATGTCTTTAGTATGTATTACCTAGTTTCCGAATTGCTCATCTTCTGCAGGGAGGCTGTAGACTAATCCTCAGGAATTATGAAGAGTTTACAGTTTCACAAAATATAACAACAACTACAGGAGACAGCAAAAATACATCTCTAATTATGTTCATGAAGGTGGAAGGCCTGAACAAGCCCAATTTTACTGGAAATGCTTAGAAGCAGCAGCAAGGTAGAAAAATTTAGCTAAAAACAGACTCCACAACGTAAGTCTCTGAGCAGTTCTTAACTCCCCCAACATGTCCAGCATGAAGGCAAGGTCAGCAAGAAGCAGTAGAAGAATTAGAGAAGTGCCAAGTTTTTTCACATGCAAGAACATGCCAAACCCTGGCAAGTCAAGAAATCCATTGCTACTCAAAGTTTGAGGAACCGATTCTCCAGACTTAAGCCCCATTAGAAGGTGAATGTTTTTGATTTAGTCTCAACTTTCTATTTGATTATTATATTCGTAGCTACGCAAAAGGAGCAAAACCAATCAGAAGTGGACTATTTAACATATATGTTAGATAGCACTGGACCTGTGCTTTACTGTAAAGGGAAAATAAGGCTTCTTTCACAGTGCAAAAAAAAAATCCTGCAAAGGGTGCTCTCTACTGCAGTATTGCTATTAATTTAGGATTTAAGAGATAAGACAAGAACAGATAATTCGATATGTCAGATTCAACAACTATTTCACAATTATGCTGGAATGTCTCGTACAAGGAGTTTGCAAAAATCCAAAACCTTTACAGGAAGCATTATCCCTGAAGATTGCATCATCGTACGCAGTTAAGTCTACCAAGACACCTAGCACATCTCCCCTACAACAGCTCAATGTTGTGAACAAGTACTGGATCCACATCAGTCACCACACACACTGCTGTACCTTCCAAATTTAAGACCTGCTTGCTCTCAGTCCAGTCTGGCTTTTCTCCTCCCTACTTCTGATACTACCAAGCATAACTACAACATTTTAGAGATTGCTTAACTGCCTCTGTTGGTATGACTGAAAGAATCCTGGTTTAAGAAAAATTTCCAAAGCACTCTTGATTCAAGGCCTTATTTTCAGTGTCCTTAAGGGAAAATTACAACTTGAAAAGCTCTTCTAACTTAATAAAACAAGTAGTGTATATACTCTACCATTATATAAAATTCAAAGTATAAAAGGGAATGATTACACACATAGCACTATAAAAGTCAACATATGAGTAAAGTGTGGATACCCATTTTCCCAATTTAACTGTCATGGCTGAAAAGACTAACAGGTCAGATTATCAAATGTTATCAAGATATTGGAAATTTCTGAGATTGCCTGTGCAGAAGGCATACTGAAAATATAAATCTTGAAAACTGAGAGATGTAAGCATTCTCAATTATCTAATAAAAGGAATGCAGAAAACAAATGAATCATTCTCCTCATGGAAAAAAAATGAGTTAATTTGTTGAGAAGCTGGGTCACACAGAGGACACTACCCTCTTGGATTCTGTCTTCTATTTCTTTGCCCCACCACTTCATTTGCATAAGTTCCTTTTTCACCTCCTTCAGTAGCATGTAGGAAACAATCTAACAGACTCTTCTTTCTAAATGCAACTGTACTTCTTATGAAGTTTCCCACAGTAGCTTCTACTTTTCTCAACCAGCACGGCACACTGTACCTATAAGCTTCACCTAGCAGACAGAAAATGTGACAGGCCATCACAGGAACTTCTACTACGTCATCAACAGATATCATGATGGATAATGCTTTATAATTAGATGGTGATTTACAGCTCAAAATTGCACAAAGGTTATTTTAAGGCTCTCAATTTATTCTCGGAGTACACAAAGAGGCTCAAAGATCTCTTGGTTTTCCACAATCTGACCCGAACACTCTCACTTTTTTTTTGCTATCACTGTGCAGCAAAAATGCAGGTTCAAGACTCTTTCTAGCATATTTGTCACAATAACTTGCACCTTTTCAAAATGCATGCAGTTACACTGAAGTAAAAAAATTGACCAAAACCCACAAAGCAACATGAGAAAGTGCAACTAACCACTAGCTATCTCTTACCATGATAAGCATGGTAACAATACTGGAATCACAGTACTAGTAATTTTAGACTTAAAAGGATTTAATTTGGCAATTAAATAATTTTAAAGAAGTGACAAACTTCTGTACACTAGGTATAGAACCATGCTGCCTTAAAATAAATAACAGGAAAAAATACCGAACATAAAAAATAGTTCAGCTTTTGTTTTCACAATATGCACTTTCCAAAACAAAATGCCTTTTAAAAAGAAAAAAATGGTACAAACACAACTCAAAAGGCATGTGTAAATATACTTCTAAAAAATATTTTTAAAAAAACAGAAAAACAGAATAGTGGTTGTATGTAACAAATATTCTGGTTTCTCCAAGCTACCAATTCTCTCCAGAAAACAAAAAAATAATGTATTTTTAGATTTGTATATAATACATGCATGTTGGCCTATCATCCAGTTTAGTACATAATTCACTCACACACATTCCACCAACCAAGTTCTTTAGGATAGAAAAATTAAGATTTAAGGCCAACTCTTAAAAAATTAATACTTCAAAAGACACTAACTTATTCCATATTGCATGATCCTCCAAGACACAAAATCCTACAAATACCAAGAATAATGCCATAATACACATAAAACTCTGACCTTTGATTGCTGATAAGCATCTGTTCTGACACTTCCAAAGTCCTAAGAGATCTTCACCTACTTCAGATAAACCATCACATTGCACACTAAAAATGTAAATGTTTATTACATAGGTTTTGACTTCTCTAATGTAATAGAACCCTTCCACTTCTAAATTATGTAATATTGCTCTGCCATGAAGTATTGCAGTAACACAAACAAGCACATAGGTATATGACCTACTTCGATTTCTAAAGGGCCTTCCAAAGGCTATGACTTCCTCAACCTCCAAAGACAAAATTTAAAGTTTGATAAGCGTACTAGTGCTTTCCTTGCAGAAGACACTTCTAAAGGCAATACTCAGGCACATTCTCTCATTGAGAAAGAAAATTGGTACATGTTATTTACCTCTCAAACATTTATTTTCACTCCCTCAAAGCACAGAGGCTAAAATAAATATATGACATCTGGTCAAAGAAAGAGCAACTCCATGGAATGGATTCTGCAAAGTAGAAACCTAACAGGAAAATCATGATCAATAGAAGAAAGCTATCAAATTACATACTGATATATGTTTAGTTACGGGTGCACAAAACCTTCTACCTACATTTACGGAGGTAGCCATGTAGTCAACATAATCACCATGGTACCTAAAAATCTCAGTGAAACAACATTGGTGCACATTTTTTGTACACTGATTCTTCCATTCCATTCCATAACTCCAGCCCATTCACAAAATGAGTCGGTACGTTTTTGAAACTCAACACGTTTTTTCCAAGATCTGGATTTTAACTACAACTAGTTCAATTTATTAAAATTCCTAGAATGAAGTTGAGAGAGAAAGGGCCATTACTTTTACAAAATACTTTGCCAACTGAATATTTGCAATAATCAGCATAATCTTACTTCAAATGTTTATGAAAAGATTATGTTGAGATTTAATTTTCTACACAGTGATTTCTTGTAACTCTTAAGAATTCACGCAAAAATGTAAAATGACCTTTCAAACTGCAGCCAAAAGCAGTAAATGCTCAGGAAACCTGAAGAGCTTTATGTGTATAAAAAACTACACTAAAGTCAAGCCACTTTATCACTACAAGATAAGACTGTTAGGAAGAGACAAACAGTCTAGCTTAATTCACAACAGCATCAACCATCATGGATTTCATGTAGCAGGTTTATAAGAGAAATACTTCTCGTAATGATGATTTCCTCAGAAGGCCAAGTTAACATGACTGTCGTAGTTCTGTCTTATTCCTTCTGTTTGGTATCATCTATTAAGCATATAACAAATTTCTCCCTCCATCTTATGCCAATGGAGATTTCTACTTATTCTTCCCAGCCAGACTGATTGCATCAAGTTGCTATAAAAGAGTATTTGCAATTAATTTTTGTCCTTATCCTTTTAAAATCCTTGTTTTACAAAAATTAAGGTCTGAAGGAGCACACCTTTTAGTGTAGATTTTACCAAATTAAGCTGCCTCAAGAAGATGAGAAGAATAACAGTTAAGAAAACTAGAGCAGACCTCAAAATTAAACACCATGTCAGTGAGAGCAAAGAGAAAAGGCATTTTAAAAGCAGCAGTGATAGCTGAAGGCCTTATTTTAGTGAGAAACCAAGTGCATGAGATAAACCACGATGACACCAGCAACTGAATCAAGACGTAAGATTTATAGGAAAGAAAAAGAAAAAAATGTACATCAATCCGACCTGATGAAAATTTTTTTAGCACTTTAAAACCAGTAATCAGCGTAACCCGTGACATGTGAAGGAAAGCATGGCTCAGGAGTTCAGGAAGACTCTCTGTAGCAGCTCAGACTCCCAACTTTCTCCATTCATCTTCCTAGCGTGGCCATAACTGACACACTAAAGAAAAGAAACAATAGCCCAGTCTTACTTTAGACACTGTGCCTTAAAAGAGCTGCAACTGCTGGAAGCATGTTGAAATAAACATGGGCTATCCTGTCCTTCCTGCAACTGATGCAGGAAAAAGGACTAACACTGGATGTCAAATTATTCTAGGAATACTGGAGTCTCAATGGATATAACCACAGATAACACAAATTTTAATTCTGGTAATAATGTAAAGTCTGTAACAGCTGTGTTTTCCTATCAGGCAGCACAGGCCCTACATACACAAAAGAATGCACATACTAGTTGTCTGATTCAAACAGAGGGCACTGGAAGCAGAAGGAAGAAGACAGAAATTAACTGACTCTGTACAGACCAGGGGCTCCCACCGTTCTCCTGCTCCTGCAGCGTAAAGCAAGTCACACACTGCACACGTGACCAGCGCTGGCAGAAGCGTAGGGGCAAGGAGCTTGGTGCTGCCACTGGGTTAAACCAAGGTGGAGGGCTGGATTCAGCCTTCGTGCCATGAGTTTGACACCCCTGTTACAGACTGACAACAGAGGTTTTCTAAGTCTTTAAAAAAGTTTTTCCAGGATGTATTTTTATCTCTTCCTCAAGACTCCAAGCCAGTGAAAGTTCGCCTCTTCCCTCCATAAGATATTCCAGAACATACTGAAAGCCTCTGACAGGTAACTGCATTTACTTACATAATTTGCTTTCTTTCAATTCCCAAACAGGGTTATTCTGTTAGAACTGTGCTCACAACTGAGAACCAAAAAAAAACCCCAACTCCCAAACAAATCTCACAATCAAGGAAAAAAAGTACTTTAAAATAATAGCTTCAAACCACAGACTTTTTAAAGGCAGAACCAACACACTGTCTCAATTCTATGAAAAGAAAAAAAAGAAAAAGAAAATATGATGATAGATCAAACCACAAAACCTTCAACCCATTTAAAACAGCTGCCACAGCTCTCTTCAAACAGATATCTTAACAGAGTGCCTGTGTGTGGTTGTATTCTACTTGAGAACAAACTACCACCCAAATTGTTACCATTATTTCCCTAACAAAAAGAGGAAGAAATAGCCTAAGCTCTACTACTACAGAGATAACAAGATGGTAGGAAAAGGAAGTCAGTAGACAAGTTATTAAACCTTCACTTATTCAGGAATAAAGCAATTAGGATAGCTGTAACACAGCTACTGAAGGTCACCCTTTTTCCTGAATGGAGATACAAAAAATGAAACTTAAAACAACCTTTTGTTGTTGTTAGATATTGTCTACACACATTTGCTTGCCTCAATTTTTATATTCTTAGTTTTGTCTTAATCTTCTGTCAGCGCCAGTTTGCATACAGGCAAACCCTGTCTCCAGCCATTTTAATGAAACACTATGTGTGATGTGTGGGTTTAAGAATTACTGGTGACCCAAGTCCTCTCACTGCAGTCAACACAAATTTCAGTTCAAGGTCCAGCGCAGAGTTTCCTATGAGATAGCAAGGACCTTTTGCACACAGACAAGAAATACTAGTCACCAAGAGTTACTTGTTTCTAAGACAGAGGGCGTTGGAAAGGGAGGAAAGAAGAGAGAAATTAACTGAATCACAAACTGCCTATGAAGGGAAACTGAGGTTCAATCCAAAATGACAAAACAAATGCTAGGAAGCGAGAGCATGATACAGCATGCATTGATCTACCAGCTCGCAGCCACTGGAAGAGGCAGGTTACCCATCTGAGCAAGTACTCCCATTCCCCTTCCCTACAACAGCCCTGGTACAAGTCAACTTGCTTTCAGTTGCTTATCTGACAGAAACTAAACTGATCAGTTTTCTGACTGTTAGCTTACAGCACAGTCAGACAACTATCAGAGCCAATCCGTGAGAGGGAGTAGGACTACGTAACCTGGAGAGAGGAACGCAAGAAATATGACTGCCCCTTTTGACAATGCCAGTCACTACACCCAGTAATGCTGAACTTCACTCTCATTGTTCTCTAATATTCAGATCTACTTTGATCCAATAGATAAATTGCTAATAGCTCATCAACTAGATGCAGGGAACTTTCTTCCCTGCATCTGAAATAACTTCCCAGAAATTATTTATATACCTTGCAGAACACTGAAAAAGATCTTACTAAGTTTGAGAGATGTATATATTGGCACTAGATGCCATAACTGAACCACGGTTTTTAGATAGCACAGCATTTAAGACGGTCTTAGTTTGACTGCCTTAAGGTATCTCACTTTTTCTTTGACAAAGTGTTTAGTTTTACTAATTCCTTGAGACAAACTTACCTGTAGCTCCAGCTACAAAAGTAGCTGAGTACCAGGCAGAGCTATGACTTCATGCCACTACCAATACGTTACCTGACCACAAAATACTCCTTCCAGTAATTCACTGAAGTACAGCAGTAGCTGTAACATATCAACAAACAAGCAACCCAAACATTTTGAAAGACACATTTCTAAACCACATCAAATATGAATTGTCATAAAGCAAGATAAAGTTACAAGTACAAATTTTCAGCTAGATTCACACCCCTTAGTTTGAGAGAAACTTGATGACCATCCTGAAGTGTGAAGGTATCTATCTGCTCTTAATAAAAGAAATTTCACTTTATGTGAGTTTGCTGGGAAAAAAAAAAAACAATGTTTGTTGGAGTTTTCTTAGAGACTGAGTTGAAAAAAACATTAATAGTTCTTGCATATTCACTCACAGCAGTTCCTGATTTCCAGAATTATCTACACCCAAGTCTCACAAAAAAAACCACACACAGAATCATAGACTACCTCAAGCTGGAAGGGACCCATAAGGATCAGAGTCCAACTTCCTGTTCCTCACAGGACTACCTAAAACTAAACCATATGAATAAGAGGGTCATCCAGACACCCATTGAACTCTGAGAGACTTGGTGCCATGACCACTCCTTGGGAAGTCTGTTCAGTGACCAACCATCCTCTCAGTGAAAAAAGCCTTTTCCTAATGTCCATTCTGAACTACCCCTGACACAACTTCATTCCATTTCCTAGTATGCTACAGCTGGTCACCAGAGAGAAAAAATCAGCACCTCCTTCTCCACTGCCCACCTTGAGAAGGTGTAGACTGTGATGAGGTCGCCCTTCAGCCCTCTCTTCTCCAAGCTGAATAAACAAATTGTATTATTTAATATATAATATTCTTATGTAGCAAGCAGATCTCTTCCATATGACATATTAGGCCAACCATCTCTTTTAAGTGAGCTGTACTATTACTAAAAGCAGGTTTTAGCATATTTGGGAATTTGTTGGTATGTCTTCAGTAGTTCCATTTCCTTCTCAACAGCTAGAAGCGTTGACCGCTCCTCATCAACGAAGGGCAAGGACTGCAGCCTCCTACAAAGACAGTAATAGCTGGTGATTCCGGTTGCCTAGTTAAGATGAGTTGTTTAGAAAGATCAGGTTGCCTAATAAAGATGAGCTGTTCAAAAAGATCATGAAGCATGACAAGTACTATCAGTACTGTGCTATGTTACGCAACCTACAGTCTGTAAAGCTTTCGACATCCTGAGCAATACTGTTGGTACATATCATCAGACCTGAGTTGTTCTTAAGCACAATGGTAAAAAATGGTTTAAAGGCGAATAGTAACAAAATCACAATGGATTCCTAGCATGAGGGAATTGATTAGGAAGCTAAAGATGTTTTTTAAACTGTGCCACTTCACTGGAAAATGGCATCAGGAATGACCTGAAAACATGACTGTCTGCTAACAATATTAGGCAACACTCTTTTCCGTTTCCCTCGTTCTAGCACCAGTATCCAGTATTAGCACAACCTCAACACTTCACTGGTGCAAATCCCTTATTTCTTGGTTACTATATGACTGATTTGCTGGTTTTACAGACTGCATGAAGAGCAAACTTGGCTCCAGCCTGCTTTACACACGTTTTAACTGGCTCCTTACACCAAACACAGTGTATCACCTACCTGGTTTAAAAACTGAACCAAACTCCTTTTAAGGACCTCCTAGAGCCACCTACTAAGTAGCATTGAGACTTGCAGTAACATTTAAGAGTCTCTGCAGTTGTACCTGAAATTAATCTTTTATTGCCTTCAAAATTCAACTGATTTAAAACTCCTCTGCTTCTCAACTGTGTGATTCACTTCCCAGTCTACAATATTTTCCAGACTCTATTAAGATTTTTTTTAGTAAGCTTTTTAATAAGCAGAATAATTTCATTTTTGCATCTTCTAACCATAATATAAAATAATACACGATGACTCCTATATCTTTGAAATACCTTACTTAAAGCCTGCAGTAAACAGCAAGCAGACAGATGCTTCGCTTTTGAAGAAATCTGAGAGCAAACTGGCTCATCATCTCTAGCTCACCATCCTCGCTTCAAACACAGATGGAGTAGCTGATTACATTAACTTCTATTTAAGCTATGATATAAGCAAACTGTTTCAGATACACAGATAATGAGTTTAAATATCAGATGTTACATTGGCTGGCTGGCAGAGCAGTAGGTAGAATAAGCTCCTTCAATCAGCTAGGTAATGCCCAAATTTTGACATCTTTATTGGATTCATCACTGCTTATAGAGGTCCAGAGGGGGTATTACGGACCAAAACTGCATCCATGTAGTCCACAACATATCAAGAAGTTACTTTTACACATTATTTCATCTACAGAAATCTAACTGTTTAATCCTCTTCAGATGGAATTAATGAAGCACAGTAATTTTCAGCCCACGTGGAAACTTCAAACAGTGCAGAACAAAGCTAAATAGTGTTTGGGGGTTGAGTTACATCAGCACTAAGATTGATTTTTATCTGCATCAATTATTTTTAATTAGGATATAATGCAACTAACTGATTTTAATCTGAAACTCTACATTGAAAGTTCAGATCCAAGTTTGTGAAACCAGTTTTGTTCTATAATAAGCTATTTAGAGTCCCCTAAATTATTTACAAAAGCACAAATCCACATCTTTTATTCTAGATTTTACACACAAACATTTTAGAGGTAATCCTTACTTCACAGACTATGCTACTCAGCTCTTAGATGGGGCAATCAAGATTTTATTTATATATCACCCTAGTGTACATATATAGAGCTTTTACAATGCCTCCTTTTTCACAGTAGGAAAAACAACAGTAACATTCAAACAAGAGAAGTATGAAGCAGGAAGTAGAGGACCTACTGCAAAAGGGGCCCGGAGACAGTAACCATTCCTATAAAAATTAAAGGAGACATAATGGTTCACTTATTGTAAAATCACAAAATTAATTCTTCAGGAGACAAACTCTGACTCAAATTTTACTTAATTGTTTCTATGAGAGAAGACAGGAAGTCTGCCAAAGAGCAACACATCCAAGTGTTCTATTCTGGGTGTCAATACTACAGGAAGTGATTATATGAAAATGTTTTGATATAAGCTAAGTAAATTATGTCTTCACAATTCAAGAGTGAAAGTACACATTATTACAGGTCTTAGGCTTTGTCTGCAAGGGTAATCTGCACCATTACATGCTGGAGGCCAACCAGCAGTAACGCAGCTCTGCAAGAGAAGGACCTTGTTGCCCTGGTGGACAACAAGCTGATCGCGACCTAGCAATGTAACCTCATGGCAAAGGCAGTCAACAGCCTCTTGGGCTGCAAAAGCACTGCCAAAAGGTCAAGGAAGGTGATCATCTTTTCCCTCTGCTCCGCACTGGTGAGGCCATACCTGGAGTGCTCGGTCCAGTTCTGGGATCCCCACAGAAGAGACATGGACATACTGGATCAAGTCCACCTAAGTGCCACTAAGATGATTAAGGGACTAAAGCGTCCTTCAGATGAGGAGAGGATGAAAGAGTTGTGCCCCTTCAGCCTGAAGAAGAGAAAGTGCAAGCAGATCTTATTGATATATGTAAATATCAATGTGTCTAAATTCCCTTGGTGGGACTTAGTAGTGCCCAGTGACAGGACAAAAGGCAATGATTAAAGCATGTGAAATTCCATCTGAACACAAGGTAAAAAAATTACATTGGTTTTGGTTTTTAGTTTTGTTTTGGCTTTGATTTTTAGCTGCCAGAGTGGTCAAGCACGGTGGTCAAGAGGCTAGCCCAGAGAGGTTGCAAAGTCTCCATTTGTGGAGACATTTGGAACCCAACAGGACACAGTTCTGAGCAGCTTCCTCTAGCTGAGCGTGCTTGAACACGGGAAGTGAAGTAGATGATCTTAAGAGATCCCCTTCCAACCTCAGTAGTTCTGTGATTCCATGTAAGTTATTATATCAAAATTTTCTAGATTAATTTGGATCTATCAGTACACTCTTCTAAGTCTGGTTTAAACCAAAAATAAGACTACCACAGTATTTTATCCTACATCAATTGACACTAAGTGGATTAGTTCAAATTTCAAGTACAACAGTATGCAGCCTTGGAATGAACAGTTTTTAGAAACAATTTTCAAATCCAGAGTAGAGAACATGGAAGAAACTGTAAGAACACACACAAAAAAGGTTATATTTATATAAGGGTTCAGGACAATATCCAAATAAGGATGCTGTCCCCTAAAGACTAGCTAAATTCAGAAAAAGGACAGCTAACCAAACAGGTACCTACTCTCATCTGGTACCTCATCACTTGACCTGAAAATTCCAAAAGGACCATCTTTTCTGCCTTCCCTGTGCATCCAACCAGCATTTGCCACATTCCTTGGCATCTAAGCCAGAAGGCAAGCACAGCTGCCATACTTATCAAGCACTAAAAAATAGTTATATCTCAAAACTAAGGAAGGAAGAAGTTATTTCATTTTTCCAAGTGAGATGGCAGCAGTGCTTATTCACGTTGTGAGAGTTCAAGCCCACACATCTCAAGGGAATGTTCATCTCCATGTTGCTTTTAATGTAAAGATACTCCATCTCTCCTACTTAAGGCCTCTTACTCTACAGAAAAGAATCCAAGAACTATGGGCCCAGAAGAGAATGTAACAGCCCAAAACATAATCTTCTGGTATAATCTAGGGCATGCAGACATTGATGAGATTATCTAGACGGGCTGGATCGATGGGCTGAGACCAATGGGATGAGGTTTAACAGGACCAAATGCAGAGTCCTGCACTTGGGGCACAACACCACCATGCAGCGTTACAGGCTTGGGGAAGAATGGCTGGAGAGCTGCCTGGAGGAGAAGGACCTGGGGGTGTTGGCTGACCAGCATGCCCAGGTGGCCAAGAAGGCCAATGGCATCTTCACCTATATCAAAAAGAGTGTGGCCAGCAGGACAAGAGAGGTGACTGTCCCCCTGTACTCGGCACTGGTGAGGCCGCACTTCAAGTAGTGTGTGCAGTTCTGGGCCTCTCAGTGCAAGAAGGACATTGAGGTGCTGGAGCGCGTCCAGGCTGGTGAAGGGGCTGGAAAACAAGTCCTGTGAGGAGTGGCTGAGGGAACTGGGGTTGTTTAGTTTGGAGAAGAGGAGACTGAGGGGAGACCTCATCACTGTCTATGGCTGCCTGAAAGGGGGCTGTGGCAGAGCGAGTGTTGATCTCTTCTCTCAAGTGACAGGACAAGGGGAAATGGCCATAAGTTGTGCCAGGGGAGGCTCAGACTGGATATTAGGAAGAATTTCTTTACCAAAAGGGTGGTCAGGCACTGTCACAGCTGCCCAGGGAGGTGGTTGAGTCACCATCCCTGGAGGTGTTTAAAAGAAGGATAGATGAGTTTTTAAGGGACATGGTTTAGCAGATAATGGGTGCAGTTGGACTTGATGAACTCAGAAGGTCTTTTCCAACTGGAAGATTCTATGATTCTATCTTGAGTTCTGGTCTATGCCCCCGACATTAGTGAATAAATATACTCTGTGAGTATCATTACAGGATAACCTTTTGTAATTCATAAGACATACTAATACTTTTCTTACTCTTCTGATTTAATAGTGCTTCCTATAGGAACATAACAGTCTAGCATTTGACTATGAATGCATTTGTTGTTCTTCTAAAAAAAAAAAACAGGCAGAACTGTCCATTTCTCTAAACATTTCAGAAACTGTGGAAGACATTAAATTTGCCTAAAAAATGACTCATACCTGCCAGAGTTTTTTGAGTACAAGCAGCACTTAACTGTTGTTGCTTCTCTGGTTTGAAGGTGATAGTAATATTTTTGCTTTTCTTTAAAACCTCTACTAACATAATCCAAAAGCACCAGGATGTTTTCTTATTTAATAATTAGCAAAATGTTTGAAACACCTGATATTCCTGGATAAAGATTTAGAGGTCCATGATGCCTAAAGAGACTTTAGGGAGTTCAGTAATTCACTGAATGCGACGTATTAATCCATACAGGCTGGAACAACAGGTTGAGGTAAATTGTATAAGGTTTAACAAGGCCAAGTGCCAGGTCCTGCACTTCAATCACATCAACCCCATGTAACGCCACAGGCTTGAGGAAGAGTGGCTTGAACTCTGCCTGGCAGAGAAGGACCTGGGGGTGTTGACTGACAGTGGGCTGAACATGAGCCACCAGCGTGCTGAGGTGACCAAGAAGGCCATAAGCATCCTGGCTTCTATCAGAAATTGTGTGGCCAGCAGGAATAGGGAAGTGATCATCACCCTTTACTCCATGCTGATGAGGCTACACCTCGAGCACTATGTGCAGTTTTGGGCCCCTCAGCACAAGGACACTGAGGTGCTGGAGTGCGTCCAGAGAACGGCAACCAAGCTGGTGAAAGGTCTGGAGCACACATCTTATGAGGAGAAGTTGAGGGGCTGTTTAGTCTGGAGGAGGCTGAGGGGAGACGTTATTGCCCTCTACAGCTACTAGAAAAGAGGTTGTAGGGAGGTGGGTGCTGGTCTCTTCTCCCAAGTAACCAGTGATACTACGAGAAGAAATGGCCTCAAGCTGCACCAAGGGAGGTTTAGAATGGGTATTAGGAAAAATTTCTTTACTGAAGCAGTGTTGAAGCACTGGAACAGGCTGCCCAGGGAAGTGGTGGAGTCACCATCTCTGGAGGTGTTCAAAAAGCATGTATATGTGACATTTCAGGACATGGTTTATTAGGCATGGTGGTGTTGGGCTGATGGTTGGACTTGATGACCTTAAGAGGTCTTTTCCAACCTTAATGATTCTATGCTTTTCTTATAAGTCAATTACAGAAGAAAAGTTAATCAGTTTCTTAGCTTAACAGTTAATGCTATGTAGTACAAAGTAAAACTAAAAACACTAAGAAAAATAATCAAGCTATTTGAAGAGTCAGAATTCCCCCAACTTAACAATATAACTTGTAGTACCTCAATTTAAATACACCCAGAGACAGCTTTCTTTAAAGACAGTTTTACTTTTAGCAATTCAAACTACAGAGTTGTATTAGATAACTTCAAACTGTGTATTTATCTTCAGAAAATGCAAGAAGACTGGACTTGATGCAGCTGATTCAGATTAGATTCCATTCAGAAAAAGAAACAGAAACCCAAATTTTAAATTTAAATGAATGTTGAACATCAGTTCTTATTTTCTGCATGCCATAGTTTCCATCAAATCGAAAACTCAGCTATGCATCTGGATCAGCATCAGAAAGGCCATTGGCTACATTAGAACACAGACCTCCCACACTTCACTTCAGTGATTGATCATTGCAGTGGATATTTGAATAGAGAGGCTTTTTTCACTTACACATTAATATTCAAATTTAAAACTTCAGAGTTTTCCAAAGTTAATATTCTCCAAGTATTCTTTGTTCTGTCATCCATTTCCTTCAGCAGTGTCTTCACCTTCCTGTCCTCTCTTCATCCAGCTTTTCCCCTAGAAGTCTGTCTGTTCTTCACTACGCTGATTACTCCCTTTGTAAATACCCCATGAGAACAGAAAAATCTCATAATCTCAGTTCTGATTCCTCAGACACCTGAAAACCCATTCAGTTATAGGTTTCTTTGTGTCTAGTATAGAGTTTTGAAAATTAAGTATCTGCTTCACTCCCAGTCCCTTAGCACATAGTCAGTATGTTTCCAACAACAATCATTTTGAGATTCACTGTTTTTCTTCCAAATATGTATGAGGGTATGAGGGTCATGACACTGGCCAGCATATTACAGGATAGAAAACTTTTGCTAACAAAAAACCTTTCCAAAGTATCATGGTGCACAAACTTCAAAGAAAACAGATGAATTTCTCAGAGAGTTGTTCACACTGGAGAGAAAGTTGTCCAGATTCCTCAGACTGACATTGTAAGAAACAGAATTTTACTACACTATAATAAACAATATAGTACGTAAAACACATTCACCTCCTACTCCTGTCTCCGAATTCCTATTAGCTGTACAAAAAAAATACAAGAGAAAAAATCAAAACATTTACTAATATGATGTGTTATAAAAAGCATATTATATTTCAGTAGTATTGCCCTAGAATGGTGCGTAAAACTGCAGAGACTTTCCTGCTTCAAGTTGCTATATGGTCCACAATCAATTTTCCATGTAATTTGCACAGGGAACTGTTACCAAGTGCTGCAGGGATACGTTCACTTCCATTCTCACACATGTGCCAAGAGTAAGGAAAGCACTGCAATTCACTCTTAATGACACGATGTAAAGGTACAAGTGTCTGTTTCATGTAAGCTTAGTGCAGAAGCGCAAGATGTTAGCTCAAAATCATTTTACTCATCATCTGACCGCACTTACAGGTTAAAGCTTTATTTTCCCACGTTTTAGTACTTTTTCATAATTTTGTCCCATTTCCTTGTCCCCCTCTCCACATAACATCACTGTTTTAAGGGGGTGGGATGGCAGAGAGGAAAGCTACAAGAGCACTAATATGCAATAAACAAATAGAACTGCAGAGTTTGTGTAGATCTATTTCTTAATCTAAGGAAACAACTTCTGGGAAAAGACAGCTTGTATACGAGGCATGTATTCATCTCTGCAAGAAGTAGGTGATAGCATCTCACATTAACAAGTCAAGCACTGGCACCAACAGTGATATCTTCTTTTAACCAACATACAAGATTCTGATCTCTCTTGTAGCAGTGAGTCTATTCAGAATCCAGTACTACTAAAAGTAACTAGAAGTACTAACTAGAAGTAAAAAGTTCTGTTCTTCTATAAAGTGGAAGGTTTGTCTTTTTTTCATTAGCCAAGAAAGACATTTCCACACTCAAACAAAGGCCAATAGAATACACATGGTATGTTCTCATTTGGTGATGCTAGCTGAGACATCAACAACAAAACAAAATTAGAATTTGCCCTTGCTCGTAAGATACAAAAGCCAAAAGGTAAAATTTGCAGAAAGACTTGAGAGTTAGTCACTTCATAAAATGCTGATCTACTCAAATAATACTCCTAACTAGTTTATACGCAAATCCTTCTTACCAGCATAAGAAGGATTTCCTTCTCCAAGCACAAAGCAGCTGACCATGTTGGAAATATAAGCTACAGCTAAAGCATTTGCTTTTACTCAGTTAAATAAGACACTTCACAGGAAAGATGCTAGTCCAATCTCTGAACACTACATCTGCCCTATACTTTCTTAGCAAGAATAAGAACAGCATTCTAAACGACTACTCCTGTATTTGTTACATCAAAGAGCACATTTTACTGCAGCATTAAGATACTCAAAACTATGTCCCCAGAGGTCGTTGCAACTTATAAGGGAGGGCACAGCATCAGAGGCAGCAAGCTGCTGCTCACTTTTTTATCACATTGAGGTACCCTCTGGGCAGACAAATACTGCAGTCAGAACTGAACGCGAGATTTAACAGGCTACATGCATACGCTGTTTTTGTTAATATGCTTTTGGTCCTCTTTTACATAAGCAATAGAGCACACAGAGATGCCTAGGAGAGTATGTTTGGGCTTGTGGCTGTGGCATGTCAACACAGCACACCACCATGAAATGAAAAAGGAAAACTCTATCCCAAGAGGTACAACAGCAACATCTGCCTAATGTTACCATGCCCATCTTGCTCTTTCGTTACCGTTCCTAGGCCACTCTGTATTGTGCAGCTCACAGATCCACTCCTCAGCATCCCTGAAAACTATACATTAAATTCTGCAGCACCTCACTTCACTTCTGCTTGTTCCTGACACCATGTTTTGCAGGTCAACAGCATGATATAAGTCTTAAGTGATAAGATCCAGATATTTTTGTTATAGAAGTAAAACTAAAAATCTGTACCTTGGGCAAGCCAATCAGAAGTTTTACAGGTACTGTTGGGTAACAAGACATAGCAATTTCTTTGGCCGCTCTTCCATTTACCACACTTGGCCTTTGCTTATTGGCCCTCAAACATCAATATCCCAAAAGGAAGATGTCAGTCTGCTCAGCTAATACTGCCTAATAACTCGTAAGAATGAAATATCAGTTCAATCCTATACCCTCAATATCAGACTTAATTTCTCCAAAAGTCACCTTTCCTTGCACTCATTTTCGTAAATAGTGCTTTCAGAGCCTTTAAGTGAATAAAGCATTAATGTAAATGGAATAAACACAATTAAATGTATGAAATGAATTTCCCAGGCTAGCTGCAATGTCAGCTGACAGTTTCAAATGAAAATAAATAGACTTCATACCACAATATATTAAAAATTTAGAACAGTCATCCTCACTTTCTGGCTTTTAAGACAGAATGATGTGGGAGGGTTTTCTAAAAAGCTTTTTTGCTTTTGTGGCAAGCATCACTATTTACGCCTGCCTGAGCAACAATGAACCCAACATCTTCAAAAAGAAAGACCTGTTTTAAAGTCTACTTTAGTTAATGCTGAAGTAATGGAGAAAACAGTATTAAATATTAATTCCATTCAAAAGCAGAATTGACCTGAGGAGATGTAACTAGCCACATAAATCCACATTACCACCATGTAGGCAGACATCTCAAGACTATTCATACTCCATAGACTGTTACTTCTGTGTATTCATGCGCTAATGTTACAATACATTAGAAAGGACTGACAAATGAAAAGTAGCTTAGCTATTTTAAATGCCATATATTTCACTAAAACATCTCTCCTACGTTGCTAATAAAGCAACAGTGATGTCATTAACTGACTTTTCACATTTCAGCAATGAGACCAACGTAGGACTCGAGCATTTTTCTGCTTTTTAAGCATGTACATTGTACCTATTAAAGTCTTCACTGATTACTCAGAGTTGTTTTGACACAATGGTATTTTGCTTTAAAATTATGTAAGGAAAGTACAAATATTCACAGGAAGAGTATGAGTTCATCTTCAACTTGTACAAACCAACACGTAAACAGAATGGAGACACTGAATCGCAAGATCTTTCAAAAGATGATATAGAAAGTGCACAAAGAACTGCACTGAGTATAAGAAATCAGCTAATGAATATGAAAACTGTCCACAAAAAAAAAAAAAACCTAGAAACCACAAATGAAGAATGAAAACAAAATTAATGTGATTTTGCCCACTGGCACTTAAGAGTGATACTCCACTGTAAAGCTTAATCCATTTTATTGCCATTGTGTTAATGTAAGGGAACACAGCATCATAAACAGATCAAGATAAGCTTAAAATAAATGGAATACATTTCATGTCCTGCACTGTAGCGCCTAGCAGATATATAGAGAGATTAAGTGTACTGAGCACCAGCCCCCTAACCAGACTTCTCTCACCGCTCTAGTTTGTAGATGAAGTTGTCACAAAACAGACTCTTCTGAAAACATTTTAATTCTTCAGTCAAATCAGGCATGTATTAAATATAAGAAAGGACAAGGAAGATACTAAAGTGCTACCTAAGCACCAATAAATTACATTTTTAAATATAAAGTAATCATAAGTTCACTAGCTAATAAAAAAAATCACTATTAGCCAGTTAAATTACATAAAGACTTATGAGGTCAGACACACAAAAAAACCCGAAGACTCTGCCTGTAACTCTTTTTATTTAACAAAGTAAGAATACCAACTACAATCACCTTCAAAATAATTCCCTTCGGAGTTGACACAGCTGCATAGGATGCTACCAATGATCAAAGCAATTCCACAGATCGTTTTCTGAAAGGCTGTTGAGCACGTACGCAGTTTTTGCTTTCACATCTTCTAGTGACAACAAATGGGTACCTTCAAGCACAGACCTGACCTCTGGGAAGAGGCAGCCAAGTCTAGTGAACAGGGTGGGGGTGCTTAAGCACAGTGATGGTGGTGGTATTACCTAAACATTGGGCTGGTGCACTGTCTTGATGTTAGCGTACCGTTCATTCTTGCACGCCGACATTTTCCAACCGAGGGTAAGAAAATATCAATATCTGAGCACGCGTCCACTCGTACTGAGTGAAGCGATCAAGTTGAGGCCTGTTTCATTGTGACAAGTCAGCCCATGTTCTATAACCATCTCTTTGTCCCTCCCATCCTTGGTTCCCAAGCTATAAGGTTAGTCTCAGGTTTTTTGTGGCGGACCTCATCCAGTGCCTTCACCTGCACAGTCAAGAACTGCTGAAGAAAAAACAACAATATCAAAAATATTGCTATAGATCAACTGTAGGATTACAAAAAAATAAAGGTAGTGTTTCAATCACTAATTCTGAATGTTTGTGCCTTTTAAGTAACATTGAATAGAGAATAAATAGTACTTTAGAAATTAACACTAGTAGCATTTCACAACTGCTTAGAAACTCTCTGGAATCTTGTTGCAATTGTAATTAAGAAGCTGAATTATGTAGCCCTCAGTTCTCTTACAGATCTTTATCGGACAGTGATGGGTTTTTTTTTCCTTGCCCTAGTTATAATGCTGGAATGCATATTCCAAAACATCTACTGTTTTATTCCACAACATCAAATGAAAAGATTTACCAAATTACAGATCTACAGGAAAGAAGTGTTAACTTTCAAAGTATGCATACTTCAAATAAAGCCAGTTTTTTCAAGAAAACTGTAAAGAAAAAAACTTGCACGTACAGTTCTACATGTTATTACGTAGTTTCAAAAATTGAAGACATTTGAATACTTGCAACTCTACAATGCTTATTATGGTAGAATACATCTACTTTAATATATATTAATAAGTCTTCCCACTTCACAGATGGGAACCAAAAGGGAAAAAATGGCTTGCTCAAATGATGAATATAAAAGGATTAGAAACAGACATCCAATTATACAAGTACTTGTCTGGCATCATTATTATCATTAGTTTCTTCTCAGTTTAACCAAAACTGTTTCAGCTTTTGTATTGTTAGAAGAGCTGAAGTTTCTTGAAGTCACTTAATTCTTTGGCAGAGGGCACACAGCTCACTGGACTTCAGCTGAGGCTTCCATCTTGCCTCTGAGGAAATAGGGCTAAATCACAAAAAAGTAACGTTAACAAACATGTTAACCTTCCCTTGAGGTCTAAATCACATCCAGTTGCCACAGAAAGAATTTAAAGCTTACACATTACAAAAGCCAGAAAGCCAGCTCAAGAGCCTCTGGTGCCAGACCAAACCTCTCATGACCAGACAATGACTCGCTGATTCAGTTCAGGTCCCCAAATGTTTATAATTACAAGGCCTTAATTTTCTGTAAACAGAAGGTCTGCACCACAAGGCATTTTTAACAGCGTCTCTTGCGACGAGCGTCACCATACCTTGTCCTCCAAGTTCCTTTAAGACAGATGTAGGAGCTTTGCCTGTCTCTGCAAACAGATGATGCTCTGAGGTTGCAATGTTGCAGCTGCACGGGAAATGCCTTGCTTGCTATGGACCCCACTAGACGAGCAAATGGGCCAAGGGCATCAGATTCAAAGCAGAATTTCATATGGTGACTGAGACTCAAACATAAGTTTCCACAAAACTGGGCTAGTCATTAATCCAAAAGTGGGCAGTAAGGAAGAAAAATGGGCAACTCCTCTGTCTTTCCACCCGCTGTCATCTCCTCCAGCAACACAGTCCTCATCAGTGTTTTACTACAGTCTGGGACCCATCCTAGCCCTTGATGAGCCTGTTCAGCTCAGTAACTCAACAAAAAGCCAACCTAGCAATAGAATGGGTTTTGTCAGATTTTTGAGTGGAGTTGACTTACCAAATAATCAGCCAAGCACTGAACCAGTAAAAGAGAAATTATAGTTGCATGCAGCCAAGAGTGGGACAGCTTCTTTCAGCTGCAAAGAGCTGGCGAAGCCCATCGTGCAGAACCTCATGTATAAAGCTCCAAAACAAAGAACCAATTCAGGAAGAGTAGTCACTATAGCATGTACGTATCTTTCTTCTTTTCTTAAGGAGAAAGCCTGCCTTCAGAGTACAAACCAGCATGTTTAGGACACGTACCAAGTAACCCAGCAGCTGCAAGAAGGAATCTTGATTTTGAAACTGAGATGAGATTACTGAGTGGTTGAGCAATTTTATATGTCTTCAGAAACCAAAGACATGCTTACATCTCTAGAATATCAGAAAAACTGTTTTACATGAACTTCGCTCTGATGTGATTTTGAAGCTGATTTTTTTCCATTTGCGAAAAAAGCCTCAAGGTATCTGCAATTCAAATAATCATCCTCAAAAGGTACACGAATCACCTTTCTTTTCAAATGATGTTATTCAATGTTTTTAATAATGACAAAGCTCTAAAAAACATCAAAAGCTTAATGGCAAAGTTCTACATATCATCAATGAACTGCTCTAGGAAAAGAAAAAAAGTTAATTATTTCAAGAAAGCTACATAGAATACAGAACTAATCCTGAGAGCAAGAACTATCAATTTTAAAACATTTCCATACAAGTTCAATCAATTTGATTTTGCTTTGCAACAGAAGTACATACATATGTACAGTACATACAGATTAGTGCTGTATTTCACACATACAGAATACATATGATATTTTAGGAAAAAATACTAATTCTGAACAAAAAAAAGGATGTTTTCCCTTCCTATTCTCCATTGCTTAGGCTCTGAAGAATAAAAATATTTCCTTTGTTTAAAAAAAATCTGATTTTAATGTAAAAAAGACATTTTAAAATGCAGAGATCATTACTGTAATTGTCATTCACACATCTGATAATTTCTCACCCTATCTGTCACCGAAACATGCCAGAAGATCACTATATGTTTGCTGACAAACGGAACACCCTTTGGATAAGTGCTGCACACAAAACTTCATAGGAGCACAGCCTTAAAAAGCTAACTATACAATCCTTTACTCCTGAAGCATAACACATCACATTGTGCTGACAAAAAATGAATTATACGCTTAAGCTTAAGTTTGTTCTGAACTGTCTGAAATGTAGTCTACAAGAATAAGTGACATCTATGCAATGCACATAAATCTAATCAAGTACAAGTACCATGGGCAGAAAAAAGGACAAAAATTTCAAAGTTGACAGTAGGATTTCTGCAAACTCTATTATAAACATATTCCAAGATCAGAGCTGACTGCAAGATCAGTTTAAAAAAAAAAGATACTGTATGCATAAGGTTACATATACCACAGTAAAAAACACAAACGAGAAAAGGTGACAGTATGTACTTAACCCAATAAGCGAGGCAGAGCACAAAAAAAGGAAGAGAGAAATAATAAGAAGTATCAGGCTATGATACTTATCCTTTGATGATTAAGCCAATAATTTAAATAGTTATCAAGAGCTACTGAACTGATTCAAGAAAACATTGGAACACTTAGATTAGCTTGAAGGAGCTTTCTTCACTGAAAGGGTGATTGGCCATTGGAATGGGCTGCCCAGGGAGGTGGTGGAGTCACCTACCCTGGAGGTGTTTAAAGGGAGACTGGATGAGGCACTGAGTGCCATGGTCTAGATGATGGTTGGTGTTAGTGTTAGGTTATAGGTTGGACTTGATGATCTCAGAGGTCCTTTCCAACCTTAATGATACTGTGATACTGTGAGTTTCTGTTGTATTTCTAGCTGTACTATATTCTAGACAAACCAAAAAGGGGGAAGCAGCTTACTGTGACATTCTCATTTAAAGAACATAAAACTGTGAAAATACTGAAATTTTCTAAAATACAAACAGGTTTGCCTGTCTGAAAGATCTGACAGTCTGTCAGCATCTCAGTTTCTGTAGTCTCCGCACTCTTGCAAGCCATTCAAGAAAGTGATGAAGCCTAGAACACCATGCAGACACGCACACAGACACACATGCATTATGCTCTTTTGTTCAGCAAAAGGCAATTACACAAGATTGTGGCCAGACACTGGGCCCACTCCTAGAGTAACCAAAACCCAGAATGCAGGTCGGCAACCTTGTAAGGCGTATCAAAATATTTGCTTTTACACCAATATTTGCCAGAAGTAATAAAATGAGTATTTGATAACATCAATATACTGATAATATATTGATAGTAAGCCAAAGTACAGTCATTTGGAGACAGATAGTGCAAGAACACCCAGGGAAAAATATTATATCACATTTTAAGGGACTAGTGCCAATCTGTCAGAAAAGACTTTGTACTGCCTCCAGCATATTGCTAAGGCACTCTCTCTCTTCACAGGAAGGCAGCAAAGAGCCTGTAATCCAGTAATACGTGCTACGTATCATGCTAGCATGCCACAGCCTTAAGTAAGCACAGGGTTTATATGTTTCTTAACATGAAAAAAAAAAATACAGGAAGTATGAAACCAAGAACTGCTCCAAGATTTGAGAGTGTGTACTTTCTTCCACAAGCTATGTAACAAACTTCAGACACTCTCAAACCAAAGATAAGGGCACCCCCAGAGCAGACCACAGCTGGGAGAGGACAACTGTCTCCCATATCCTGTCCCTTAGTCATGAGACTGGGTGAGCATGCAACTAAGTCCCAGAGTGACCCGGCTGTTGTCAGCTCCTGCTGGCAGGCTTACTTGCTTTCCACACTGAGGACTTCAGACTACCAAAGTGCTAGCACAGTTTTTCTACCAATTGCATGACAGAGCTCAAGCACAGGAACCACTGTGGATCTTTATGCAGATCCAGACTTGAGAAAGCTACTCAGTGGTCTGTCCCACCTTTGTACCAGTAAATATTTTCCTCCTTGTAACAATTTCGGAAATTAGTTCACTTGTACCCTAGTAATGTCAGTGCACGAGACTGGCATTTAAGTTAAGCCTGCCTGTAAACTGAGCAACTGCCAAGACAGACTGAAAGGGCAACAGACAAACGCAGAAAAACACTTGCTAGAGAGAGAATCTGTTACCATACAAAGACCTTCAGATGATGTCTGCACCTATAATACAAGCACTGACCAACTTCTGAAGAACTTGTATTAAGCTACTTTGATCCAAAAATGCTGTTGTGCGTTTAGCTTCAAACAACAGTACTGGCAAGAGCAGCAGTAGTCTAGCTAAAAATATCAACTAGGGGTTGTTTTTGAAAGATACGACGATTCTGCTTTGCCAGTTTTTACAGTTTACAAAGCCCTTTTCATAATTTATATAGTTTCATAGGTTCGAGTCAATGGAAACCCGTGCACAAAGAACAAATCAACTCAATGTATGTACAAGTCAACACCTGAAATACTGAAAGCCTTCCTTTCTTCCTTAAAACGTGGCAAGAAAACACCCATGTGTAATAATTACTGTTAAGTAACACCTAGATACGCAACCTACTTTCAACCGTTTTTCCTTTTGCCACTGAAGGGAAGAAAGAAAAAAATAAAGGAAAAAAAGAAAACAAAACAACAAAAAAATAACACACACACCCACCCCCAACTATCGTTTCTCTGCTGCAAACGCGGAGCGCCAGAGATGAAAGGCAAGCCGAGGTGCAAAGCCGAGGTGCGGTCAGGCTTCCCGGGTAACTTAGTGGCCCGGTGGCGGCCGGCTCCGCACAGCTCGGTCTCGGTGCCCGCCGCCCCGCGCCGCGCCGGCAGAGGGCGAGGCGGCTGTCTCAGCGGCGACGCTGGGAGCCTTGTTTTTGTGACACGGGGGGTATTTAAATGTCCTGCTGTCAATCATGAGGCACTTCCTACACCGCACGCCGGCGCTGGGGGTCTCCACATAAAGGGGGCGGCAGCTTGGGGCCCCCCCAAGCTCGGCAGAGCCGCTGGAGCCGCGGGTCCCCAACTTGCTCCTTTGTTTAACTGCCCGTGAATCCCCACCGCCACCTCCTCCTCCTCCTCGCAGCCGCCGGGCCTTTATTATTCACACGCTCGGCTCGCACCGACACACGCGAGTCAGCGCCGGCCGCTCGGAACCGGGCTGGAAACGTCAAAGCGGCGAGAGGAACGGGGCGACCCCTCCTCTTCCCTCAAAACAAAACGCACGGCGAGCCGGGGGTGACGACGACCCGACACCCATGTCCCCTCCTCCCTAGAGACCGCCCCGTCCCGGGAGAGACCCCCTCACCTACCCTGGGGGGTCTGGAGCGAGGGGGGCACATACGGCGACTCCCCTAAAGCCGAATCAACTTTAAGGGGGTGCCATCTCCACTTGGGGGGGCAGCCACATTTTGGGGGGGAGATGCCGAGCCGCACTTTTTTGGGGTGGGGGGGGGGCGGGGGGGAGAAAGGGGGGGGAGGCGAGCCCCACATTAAGGGGTGGCAGCCCCACTTTAGGGGTGAAGTGCCATGCCCCACTCGGGGGGGGGGGGGGGCAGTCCCACTTTAGAAAAGGGGTGCCACCTCCACTTTGGGGTGGTGGGTGGGGGACCGAGCCCCACTTTGGAGTAGGGGGTACCGGCCCGGGAGCCCCGCATCTGTTGCTCTTTCGTAACCGGGCGCCCCCCGGCTCCCGGCCTCGTCCCCCCCGTCACAACGCAGGACCCCATGTGCTCAGGAACCGCTGCCACCGCCGCGGGGGGGAGCCCGTTCGCTGCCCCCCCCCTCCCAGCCATTGTCCCCCCGGCCGTGACCGGTGCGTGTGTGTGTGTGTGTGTGTGTGAGTGCCACACCGCCTCTGACCGGTGTGTGTGCCCCCCGGCGCCTTTACCTGCCGTGGAACCAGTCCTTGCAGATGTCGCACTCGATCATGAAGCGGTTCACGTCGTAGGGCTCTCGGCACACGCAGTACACGGGGGTCGCGGCGGTGGCCGCCGCCGCTCCGGCCATCTTTAAAGAACTCCCTGTGACTGAGGCACCCCCCCCCCCCCCTTCTCCTCCCTCCCCTCGCGGCACCAATAACAACAGCGCGCGTGCCAGCCCCGCGCGCGCGCCCCGCCGCTGCCGCCGCCGCCGCCGCCGGGCAGGCACGGGCAGCCGCGGCGCACGGGAGCGAGCGAACAACAAGCGCGCGGGGGCGCGCGCACGTGCGTCACCCTCCCGGCCCCCCCCACGCCCCGCCCCTACCCCTCGCGGGAGGCAGGGTGTAACACTCCGCCCCCTCAACGCTCCGCCCCGCCCCTTCCCTGCCTGGCGACCGTCGCCGCCCGCGCGTGCGCTCCGCGCGCCACACACACACCCCTCCCCGCACACCCACCCCCCTGGTTCGGCCCAGCCCGTGTCGCCGGCCGGGCAGCTGGGACTGCGCATACGCGGGAAGGCGAACGGGGGGCTCCCATTGGGCCGCGCGGGGAGGGGAGTACAGCGGGGACGGGGGAGCGCACGTGCCTCCCCTCCCGAGTAGGCGGGGCGCGGGGAGGCACGCGCTGTCCCAGTGCCCGTCCCCCCCCCCCTCTCTCCCCCGTGCAGCGTCACGCGGGACAGGAGGGGAGGGGCAGGGTGCCGCGAGGACACGAGGGGGGGAGGAGGAGGAAGAGGAGGAGGGGGCGGGGCGCTCCACTTTCCCCCCCCCCCCCCTCGCCACCAGCTTTATGTAACCGCGGCGGCGGCAGAAGCGCCCGAGCAGCGCCGGAGGCACCCGAAGGCGCCCCGAGGCCGGGCACTGTTGTCAGGCCCCGCGCGCAAGCGCAGTTCCTCACACCCTCCAACCACCCCTACGCCCCCCCCCTCTCCTCCCCCCAACCTCGTGAGGGCGCTGAGGGCAGGGGCGGCCGTCGGACTTGGGGCGTGGGGGGGGGGGAGGGAGGATGGGATATGGGAGGGGGCTGCTCTGGTCCATCCTAGGCTGGGGTAGCCGGGTCCTGGTTACTTCTTGGAGGTGGTGGTGGGTGAGGCTCCGGGGAGAGCTTACAGTGGCCTTCCAAAACCTGAAGGGGCTATAGGAAAGCTGGGGAGGGGCTTTTCACGAGGGCACGTAGTGACAGGGTGAGAAGGAATCACCATAAACGGGAGGAGATTTACATCAGACATTGGAAAGAAGTTCTTGACGATGAAGGTAGTGAGACACTGCCACAGGTTGTCCAGGGAAGCTGTGGATGCCCCGTTGCCGGAAGCACTCAAGGCCAGGTTGGATGGCGCCTTGAGCAGCCTGGTCTGGTGGGAGGTGTCCCTGCCCATGGTAGGGAGGGTGGAACTGGATGGGCTTTAATGTCCTTTCCAACCCAGACCGTTCTATGGGCTGGCAATGTGTGCTTGCAGCCCAGAAAGCCACCTGTATCCCAGGCTGCATCAGAAGAGATCATTCTCACCGTCTACTCCGCTCTCATGAGACCCCACCTGGAGTACTGTGTTTACTTCTGGAGTTCACAGCACAGGAAGGACGTGGACCAGTTGGAACCAGTCCAGAGCAGGGTCATGAGGATGATCAGAGGTTTCGAGCACCTCCCCTCTGAGGACAAGTTGAGACGGTTGGCGTTCTTCAGTCTGGAGAAGAAAAGGCTCTGGGGAAACCCTATAGCAGCCTTCCAGTACTTAAAGGGGGCTACTAGAAAGCTGGGGAAGTCATGGGTACGTCATCCCTGGAGGTGGTCAAGGCCAGGTTGGATGAGGCTTTGAGCAACCTGATTTAGTGGGAGGTGTCCCTGCACACGGCATGGGGGTTGGAACTGGATTATTTTTAGGTCCCTTCCAACCCAAGCCATTCTGTGACTGTGAGACCTACACAAGGAAGTTGTCTTCTTTGGTCTTACCTTAATCCTCCTCATGCGGATTCAATAAAAGTAGCTGGACACCCAACCAAGTGTCATACAAAGTCAATGAAACAGCATTGGTTTACAGCCTTTTCCAAGAGCGTTTTTCCCAACGCATCAGAGCACAAACTGAGTGCTGTCTGTTGAATGCTACAGTGGATGTGCTGTGCGCCTTTTCCTGGGGGGGAAAGAGGCATGGCTGATGTTGTGAAATCTACTGTTTTCAAGCTGTTGAGCTGAGGTTTCCAATGAGTTTATTTCTTGTCAAGTTTCTTTGCATTGTTTGCATCACTGTTCCATTCACTGCAATCATGCTTTCTTTCAGAGCACAAAAGTAACACTGATGCATTCATTATGTCATCAAGAATAAAAAAGTAGAGTTTCAAACAGGGATTTTTTTTTTTTCCTGCTGGCAGGCAGTCTCTAGGACCTATGGAGATAATGTTGTGTAAGGGAATGTAGAGTCATGTCCTCCACACCAAATGTACCAATTTAAAACTGAAACAATAAATATTTTGAAGTGCACGTTACAGTGATTGCAACTGTAGTAGACTAACTGTGCATACAGCATTTATAATTTTACATTCCATGCCCTTAACCATCAGTAGCCACAAAAAACTATACACTATACATTTGTTTGGCAGAGGGAAGCTCAGAAGTAAATGTTTCCTTTCCAGGCTGTTATTGTGAAGCTAGTTAATGTTAACATTTGTGTAAGGCAGCAAGATGAGATGATGATTTGGCAGCAAATTGAACAGCAGAGAAATGTAAAACAAATAAATCCAGCACGCAGGCTATGTGAGAATGGAGAATTAAATAGAGAAATACAGGAAATGTTAAGGACGTCTTTAAGAAATATCAGATTATCTGACCCAACCCTGACCTACTTAGAAAGTGCATGTGGTTCTGACCTACTCTTTGTTATCCATGCATCCCAGTACTTCAGTAACTCAAAATGTGGCCGCAGACACACCAGTCCTCTAAAAAAAAGCTAATGTTAAGCTTAGTAGGGGTAAAAAAGAAACTTACTTAACCAGTAAGTTAACAAATGATGATTTCAGGGTTTCTGGAAATAGTACAGACCAAGAGACTTTCTCTTGAAAACTATTATTTTCCTTTATTAATCTGATTCAAAAGCACACCCAGGAAGATGCGTATCAATGGTAGGGCCTGCAAGCTCTTGCAGAAACAATTGCAGGTAGCAAAACAACTAACAAGAGGCAACCATTCAAGTTAAAGTTGTTACTCTGTGTTTGGTCAACGAAGTATCAGTGTATGTAGCCACACTGGAGTCTGAAAACGAACAATTCCTCGCTTCTCAGTTTGCTTTTTCTTAGGTTGTGACATGGCGAGTTTTATGTTGAAGTTGCAGTTACCAGCTGCAGTGGTAACTTTATCCAAAGTGGCTGTAAAAATACACACATGTTGTATTTCAGGAGCTGTCTGCAAACAATAAAGCACACCATTGGGGATTCCCGTAAGAGGTGAGGGTGAGGCTGCCTAATGTGCATACCATGGGGAGGAGATCTTGTTTCGTTCAGGGTGAGTTTCACGTTACTGGTTTTGATGAGGAAGTTTTCACTTGACATAGAAGAAAGTTGGTCAACGATGAGAGAGCAAAGAATGAGGAAGCAGGTTGGTCTCAGCACTCCATAGAGACCTTCCATTCACCAGCCTTCATTATTGCAACCAACTTAGGTTTTTTGAGGAAAGAAAGAAGCTGCAACCTTCAGCACGCAAAGCAAAGCTTGTAATTTAATAAGCACTTTGCTGCCACAAACAACATCCGTTTGCTGTTGTGATTTCTCACTGAACAAGGTGTGTTAGTGCGTCAGTCTGCAGGCACTCCTTAAGCAGGTGGGGAATGCCTACTTCATCTGTTGCAAAAACCAGTAGCGTGAGCCAGCTCTGTCTCCATCTCAGTCTGATCTGTTCTTTGTCAGCTTTTCTGTTCCCAAGCTTTCTTTCCAACTGCACTAAACTATACTTGACCACAAACACAGCAAAAGTTCAGAAAAGCCGAAGACCACACACTGTAAGAATTAAAATGCCACTTTTAATAAGTATTCTTCCCAGAAACTCGGAGAGCTTTTATATAACAGTCTTATTAAATGCAGTTTAGAAACAAAATTTGCAATAACAACCTTGAATGTAAAAAAATAAATTAAGCCAGTTTAGAGCTCAATCCCCAAAAATCTTCAGAAGCAAGCTTATTATTCACAGCAACGCATTGACACCTGAGGACACCTGGAGCCACAGTCCTCTCCATCCTCAGCTCCCAACCAGCAGGACATGCCAACATGAAATATGGATTACAGAGCGCCTTGCAATAAGCAATGCTGGGTTCATATGTTTGGCCCCTGGATGAGATCTGACTGCCAAAAGCAGGCAAGGCAGCAGAGCCACAGGACTGGGAAGGCTAAAGAACCAGCTGTAGGGAGCAAGCAGTTCTGAAGATCCAGAGGTAGGAGGACAAGGGGTGGAGACGGTGATGAAGAACCAGTGGAAGGGCAGTGAGAAGTAAGCAGACAGGACCAATGAGGCTTGTTTAAATAAAGTAATGGAGTCGCTGAAACACAACAGACATTCTCAGGCTTTTCTAATCATCCCTGAACCACTGGTTCTCCTCTGTGACAGCATGCCTCCCTGCTCTCTCACTGATGCACATACACAGTCACACTCCCTCTTGCCCCACACTCTAGGCTGCACCCAGCCTACCATCCCCTCAGCAGTTGGAGCAAGCCAGATGATCCTTGAAGCTGTGTCACTCCAAAATCTTTCCACCCTAAACTCCACCAAAACGTGCCCTGCCCTGTCAAGCACAACTCCCAACAAACACAACTTCAGCCTCCACACCCAGCAAAACCCACTGACTGCCCTCAGTCCTGTGCCCAAAGTCCAGCAAAGACCTTAGAAACACAGTCACAAGGGCTGGGGCTGGCAGGGGCAAACTGTCTGACAGTCAGAGGTGCAGGCCCATATCTAGAGAGGATCGGGTCTGTAAATGCTGAAGTGAGGGTTAGAGATTGGGACACCAAGGACTGAGGAGCATCACCTCTCTCTTTGCCACTCTGGATGAGCCTGATTGCTGGTACTCAGCAAGGCAGAAGGCTTCGAGTTTTGTTTGGGGGAGCATTGGCTGACAGTTTACGGTTAAAGCTGGAATCAGACTTTAGGGTAAAAGGGGCTGAAAGTCTAGGATTATTCCTGAGTAACGTGAGGACTGCAGAAATATGATAAGATCTGGTACCCAGTTCTTCTTATTCTGGGGCAGGGCTGCAAAGGCACTTAAGCTAACCAAATCAAGTGGCATCCCATGAGGTCTGCAGGGATGATGGATGTGCCCAACTTGAAGTTTGGGGTAAATTATCGCCATGGGTAGCCAAGCTAGAGAAAATGGCAGGAACAGGAACCAGAGCTTAGCACTGGGGAACCAGAAAGGATAGGAAGATGATACAGTCCCATAGCACTACAATACATGCTTGTGGATATGGCTTGTAATTAGCTATGGGTCAGGTATGGCTCACTGTTGTGCGGGCCAGTAGTGGGGCTTCGGTCATGATGCTAAGTACGGCTCACATTAGCCAGGATCATCACTAGGGGCTGAGAATTTTTCTGTGGTTAAAGTTACTGTTACAGATAAAAAAAGCAGGATGTATGGAATTCATACCACCCCACATTATCTATAGAATACATCTGTAGGAACATCATCTTCTGATCTCCCAAACACAAACCCTATATGAGAGGTTATCACAGTCGCAGAACTGAAAAAGAAACGTGTTCCAGTCCCCTAGTCTTATCTCTACAGATCTATTATTTTCTTCCTAAACCTAGCTACTCAGCCTCTTCTGTCCAATCAAAATGTTAGAGGCATATTTAGTGATCCTTCTTCACAGGCTTCAGTATAGGAATGGTCAGTACATCTAAGAATAGGAAGCCCTTCATTGTCACCTTTCTGAAAAAGCGTTTGGATCTCATTATCCAGGAAAGACAGACAGCTCTCGCTATACAACGTTCTTCAGCCACAAGTCTCTAATTGTCTCACCATTCTCAGATCTTCAGCAACATTCACAGTGGGCTGAGGGCTGGTATCAGCAGAGGAAAATAGTTTTTTTGATGGCTCTAGGATGCTGGGCTATGATTACAGATAAGGATCTTAGCACACAACCTATTGTTAACAAGGACATGGTCACCAGCACTCTGCTCAGCAGGGGAGAAGAGAGGATGGGAGAAGAGAGCACTCATCAATGCACAATAAAAGCATCCACAGTCCATGCCTGGCCTCGTGCATCTCCCAAAGCACATGCCATATGCTGTAGGTGGCATACAGGGAGGATAAAGAAGGGGGAGCAGAGCAGGGAGGTTACCAGAAGGGAGAAAGGGAAATTTGGGGGGACTTTTGCCACTTCTGGATACTGGCCAAACCACACAAATATGTCTACTTGTCTCTTGGGAGGAGACAGAGAACTCACTCGTCAATCAGAAGATGATGGCTTTCACCCAGCAGGACATGGCTGGTTAAACAAATACCAGAGGTGATACTCAGCAGACAAAGAGATGGCTTAGGAGCAGTTGAGACTAGGGGGAATCAAAAAAGAAAAGAATCAGACAGTAATGGTCATTTCCAAACTAACATGAAAATAATCAGATAAACTGTTGAGGAAACATGGAGGTAAAGATAGTTTCCCCATTTTTGATAATTTCTTCAGTGTATATTTGTACATTTTGGAAAAACACGCATTTTCAACATTATTTATTTTCACATCAAGAGGCTTAAGGCTACTAAAAAGCAAAGCTCTGAACTAAAAAAGTGTTCCAGTTTCCTGCATGAAACTGACCCAAGTACAACCAGAATTGGCAGTATGATCTTTGCATCTGCAGAGAAAATACTGAGTCATGTCGTCAACCCACACACATCTAACAAAAATAAAAGCAGCCCAACGATTCAAGATTCACCCACTCGTCATTTAAAGAAAATACAAGTCATTCAGTCATGCCTCATGCTTCAGAGACCTTTAGAAAACACCCAGCTCAGGGAACATTCACCCACGTCCTGCCCACACAGTTTCAAACCAGCGATGTCATTTGCAACTCGTTCACTCATGGGTCTGGGTGGTGTTTGGCTCAACATCTTTGGAGGAAGTCACTGAGACTTAAAGGTTTCTTGCTGAAAACGTGACATGATAGCTGCAGCTTCAGCCCTTCTGTTAGCCATGCTGAAATGTTGTAACATAATGTATCCAGCTTGAATCCCTTGAGAAGGCAGGAAAGTGCCCTGTGCTTCCATGCGTAAAAGATCTGGTAAATTTAAGCCATAATTTATATAAGATGCTACTGTACTCTTCCTTCAAGGGTTAATCCTGTACTGAAGCATTAGCACTCCCAGTGCTGGGTTCCCCAGTCACTTGGCAGGCTTTAGACAGGGAGGTATTTGGACAAACATCAGGATTTGGAGAATTACTCAGGAAATCCTCCTCCTTTTACCCCTTGCTACATCATTGTCTCCTAGCAAGAAAAAACAAGTTCCTGTATTTCACCGGGCTGCTGGCAATCTCTCTTCCTCCTTCAGTGCTAAAAGCTGCTTGAAGAATTAACAGCTGAACCTAGATGTGCGGCAGCCAGCCCAGCTCATGACGAAGGGGAAGACGTCACTACACGGAGGACACAGAGTTACACAATTTCTGTGGTGCTGGAAGTGGTGCTGGAAACTTGTCAGAAACCCAAAGGCCAGAGCTAATTTGTATTTTCTTTTACATAGCATGATTTTAATCAGAGCAAAAAGTGCCTGGTTGTGGTTTACATATAGAGTGTTATAAGTAGAGAGAAGTTAACAGAGCAGCTAAGGGCAGGACACACTCTGAGAGCAGTGGAAGGAGAAAGGTTAGACAGGGATAGGAATGGCAGGCAAGTCTCTTACACTCAATTTATCAGTATTTGCTTAATTCTTCAGGAAGGCTATGAAGCAAAGCCTAAGAGGCGACTTCATCAAAATGCTGTGAGTGCCTAATTCTCTTTCTAAGAAGGGGGATGGGGGTGGGAAGAGACCTGCACGAAGCTTGAGGACGAGTTTATTAGAAAAATCTCTTCCCAGAAGTTCTGGATGTGTCTTCAAGTAAAACATGGCATTCAGGAAACTCATACCACTTCTAGCCAGTATTGACAGCAGTGACCTCTAACATAAAACTCCTCCAGCTTCAGCAGCAAACAGGTGAATGCAAGTTCCCCTTTACAACCAATTTTCTGCCTCACTGAGAGCAAGCAGAGCAAAGGGTTGGGACAGCCCCCAGGCACCACTGTTCCCAATGCATGCTTCCCTCCAGCACCCCCTTTCCAAGCTGTGATGGCCAGAGAGCAGGAGTTCAGAGCCAGGTCTCTGTTTTTTCACCTCTCCTTGCCTGGGCATCCCAGGATGCAGAATGAGGGTGCACCCTTATGCGCCACGAATGTGAGCCAGAGAGAAAGCGAGCCATCGGGTGAACAGAAGAGTTGACATTACTTGATTTGTTTCCTTCGTAATCCTGGTAGGTTTACCAGAAGCTCAGTTGTGGGGTTTGCCACCTGGGCAGTGCTATCACTATAGAAAATACTTAATTTCAGCCACCTTCTCTTTACCCACTGAGAATAAATACTCCTTTGACCCTCAGTTCAGCTTCATTCCATGAAAGCCGAGAAAAATTTAAAAAAAAAAATAAAGGAAACATAAAGAAAAAAATCAAGGAAAAAAATCCTTGGGGCATTTACTTTGGTCTGGAGCACGATTTAGATGTGTTGTTCGATGTCTAGTTCAGGATGGGATGGGCTGCATATTAGGAATATAAAAAGAAAATGGTCAGATAAGCTCAACCGGAGCTTCCTACATTCAGTCCGATCAATCCTACCTCACGAGCTTTATCCCACCAGCTAGCTTCTTTCCATTATAGCCCCTGAAAGCAGCACCCTCTCCCTCTGCTCTCATCCCTCCTCCACATGCTCCTTCGTCCTCCTCCTCCATGCACATTTGTCCCCCTGACTCAAACAGCTCCCTAAGGATCTCAGGCACCATTGATGCTCGGGTATGGTGAAAAGGGAAGACAGAGTCGGCTGAATATGCAAACAATCCTATTTGTGCCCCAGCTTGTACAATCCAGGTCTTTGTCAGCGTGATGGAGTACACTCTGTCCTGTTTGGTTTTGTTTCCTGGTATTACCATACACACCCTTTTCCATAGAAGCATTATCAAATGCTGTACCTGAATAAGCCTTTTCAAGACAAAGGCCGATTGCTCCCTGGCTAATATCTGTCCACCAACTGTGTATTTATTTTGTTCATAAATTATAGCCAATCATAAAGTATAGTGTAAAATCTACAGCTTCCATTAAAAAAAAAAAAAAAAGGACCAAAAGGCTTTTCCACGTTTGATTTCTGATTCCACTAAGGCACCGGGCGGAAGCATTTTCCTTTGCATGAGCAGCCCTGCTTGCACATAGTACGTCGTGGCTGGAGTAAGATTGCTTTTGCACTTTGAGGCGGCACGTTTGAGATGCTGCCTGCCTACTTTCTCCCCTGCATGGCTTCACACTGCAGGGACACACATAGTGTGCAGGTATCGGCCAGTCCCCCCTCGCATTGCCCTGGACAGATGGGCACCCCAAGTAGGACGGACATCCGGGCAAAGGTGCAAAGCACTTTTGCAGGTCGAAGTGGTGGTGGCAGGGCCATAGGCTAGGCAGACAATGGCTCTCTCCCCATTCTCTCCCTCCCAGCCACATCCATCGTCCCCAAGACGGAGGAGTCTCATGAATCAAGTCAAACACCCAGTGACAGGCTGGAGAAATCTATTAATATGCACCCGCCGCAGCACGTCGCCAGCCCCCTGCCTCACACGCAGCTCACCTGCCTGTTTCACCCCTGGCAGGCAGCACCAGAACAAAGGAGCCGGGGAGGACTGCAGTGACTGCCCCTGAAACAGAGGGAGGCAGCGGCTGGAGACAAAGCTTGTTTGCCGGCCGCCATGGGTCCTGCTCACCCTATTGTCTGGGGTCCTTTGTGCTCCTCCACCACCCCACCCCCCCCCCCCACCTCGCCCCGGTCCCAACCGCATAGGCAGAAATATTTGGAGCAGGACAGAAACAGCTTTGTTGAAGAAAGCCCTCATGCACTAAAAGCCTCCTGCCTTCATCGTATTGTCACACCGTACATGCCTGTCTGGTGCATGAGCCCGCATGAGAGGCTTAGGGTCCTTGTGCCCCAGAGGGAAGGTTGGGTCCCACCACACTGCCTCACACAGCCCAGCCCAGGACTGTGAGTGCAGAGCAGCTCAGACAGACAGACCCGGGGATGTTTCTCTGCACACACGGGGCACCCAGCAGCCCACTCCTGAGCACCTTCTGCCCCCTCCAGCGATTTGATCCCACTGCCCTCACCCCACATTGTGGATGCACAATGTGCCTAGCCCTGCTAGGCTGCATGAGGGAGCAGATCTGGCAACATGGACTTCAGCGTGCACTGAGCACCCACTGCAGCCCCTGCAACCCTCCTGTCCTCAGGAGCTTCACTGATGCCTCTGCCAAACCTCTAATGCTTTGTCAAGCGGTGGCCATGCTCCCCTTTTGTGCAAGATGCATCTGTGACTGCAGCATTACAGCTCTCCAGACCCTGCAGAGCTGGTGGTAGGACCCAGATTCCCTGGTCTCAGGGCACAGCCATAATTGCCAAGGCCTCCCAAGGGATCCCTATCCAGCTGCACACACCACTCAGCTCTCCTCCCACTGCCACTGCACACGGGCATTAGAGAGACCAGGAAAGAGAGAAAAAGGAGAAATCCAGGTTCCTCCAGCGCAGGGAGCAGTGTGACCCTGCAATGCCTGTCATGCTGCTCAAGGGACCACAGTGCTGCCCAGCCCAATGCTCCAGCAAGCAACTCACGGAGAGTCCGCGCAACACAACACAGTGGCCCACACAGTCCCTGCCTTTCCCACCCTCGCCTGTCTCACACCTCACTGCCAGCACTGCTCGCGCAAGTGACCTTGGCCACAAGTGGAAACAACTGCAAGGTGGGTCATAGTCAGGCAACATGGCTGATGGGACAGAAACGAAGAAAAAAAGATCTGGCCCAAACCCAAGGGAAAAGCTTTGTCCTGAGACATGGTGCCTGGGACCATGAAGGAGGTCTCGCACACAAGTGCTCTACCGCTGTGACAGCAGCACTAGGCACTCTGGTACAGAGAACAACTGGGTCCAGGAACGAGGATTAGGAGACTTATATGGATGCTGCTAAAGGAGCCTGGAGGGAATCTATAAGGGACAGGGACAGTAAGGAGGCAGTTCTATATGTACAACTAAAGAACCCATTTCTCAGTTTTGTGCTGAAAAAGCAGTTTCTGACATTTTCTGGTACTAAGGAATGCACATTAAAGAGGAAGGCTCTATGTAAAGTTCAGTTTCTCTTCCTATTTTTCATTATATTTGATATCTTTTAAATAAAGTCTAAGTAATTGTTTCAAGAAAGGCTCCTATGGCCATCAACAAGGAGGTTTCCAAAGAAGCTTTTTATGGAAGTAAGTTTTTTCTAAAGAAAAATGTAAAATTCCTACTTTTTATTGTTTTGGGTTTTTTTTAAAAAAGAAAGAGGAGTAGGAACCGCAATATCTAAAGAGCATCAATTCCTGCTTTGAGTTTTGCACTTCCCAGTGAAGCTCCAGCAACTCTTGTAAAGTATGATCAGGCTTTATAAGCAGGATTTGCACTGAGTTCAGCAGACAGGAGCTTCCCAGTAACTTCTAAGTTGCAGAAGCAAGGCAGTAGCTCCCAAATGCCTTGGCTAAGAGGAGAGTTTGTGAAGGTACTTAAAGCAAAAAGCCAGATAAAGCAAAAGGCTCTATAAAATATCAGAGAATGGGTAAAGAAATTAGTTGGGCAGTAGTTTGGTGGCAGAGCTAATGGCCTCTCTTCTCTGTGCCCCTTCCATGACACCTCCCTGCTTCCCCAGGCAAATGGGGACGTGGCAGCTCTGTCTCCAGGCCATGGGCCTGCACAGGGCTGGCGTTCCCGCACAGCAGCATTTCCACAGCTGGAGCGGCAGTTGCATCAACCCAGAGCTGAATTAACATGACTACAAGAGCTATTTTGGCATCCAAGCTGCAGAGGCTTCCTGAGTTAATGAAGGTGATGAGAATGGGATGGGGTGTAACAAGGTGCCTCTCACTGAAAAGCAGGGAACTTCCCCCAGGCTGCCTTCAGCTCCCGCAGAGCACTGGGGTCAGTTTGTAACTTATTAACACCAACGCTCACACGATCAAAGTTCAGCACGTGTTTAGTTGCTCTTCTGGAACAGCGGACTTGAAAAACACATCACGCGTTTCCTTGGAGTAAAAGAGATGTCCAGAGAAAGCATTGTCTACTCCATCTGCACAGAGACCTCCACCGCTGTGAATTTGGATTGTGAGACTGTATTTATTTACCACCCAGAGCCTGAGGAGTCAGCTCTGCTCCCATCCTCATCAGGCCAAGGCTCCCGCCTCCCTTGCGACAGAATAGCTCTGCGCCCCAGCAAAGCCTGAAACATTTCCCAGGTTTAGGAGGAAATTCTCCGCCAAGAAAGCAGATTTATTTGCTTTCTGGTGAGATGAGCTGGTTTGCCAGCACATGTGCTGCACGTTTTTAGTGTCTCCCCTGCAGCTGGAATTTAACCCTAATGTAAATTACACTTCTGGTGCCCTTGATTTAAAGAAGTATTCAATAGACTATTTCACTTGGAAAATTAATCACTTTGCCGCTGGACAAGTGGGGATGGCTAACACAGTCAGCGTTGCACCTCAGCTCCAGAGAGAAGCAGAGCTGTTCCTTGCTGTAGTGGGGGTTGTGTGCAAGGGGACTGCTGTGGTTCCTACAGCCGGTCTCTTGTCAGGCCATTAAGCTCACACAAGCCGGGTCACTTCCAAAAGAAACTCAAAACATACCAGGGGTGATTTTCTCTCCACTGCTCTCTGATGCTGAGGTGCAGTGCTGTTCCTTTAAAGGAAGGGAGAGCAGCCTTGGCAGGCTTGGGGCATGGTCACCCCACCGGTGGGCAGAAAGCCTACTCCACTGGTGGCAGCCAGGGTACACATAGAGGAGCTGCAAGAAAGTCACAGAGGAAAGGAGGTTCTCATGAAGCAAAGCATAGACGAAGGCGAGAGCCCATCACAGGTCAAACGTGGGAGAGGAGCACTGATGGATGTAGTTGCAAATGTAGTCATTCAAAGGTATCACTAGGAAGGACAACACCAGAAAGAAAATCAAAGTAAAAGAGTTGATGAGCAGGTGGCATGCTTTGAATCCTGGCTGACCCGGGATCGCCACTGCTTACCTCAGCATATGCCTATTGCAGTGATCAAGTTACCTAGCAAGAAGGGGTTACACAGCAATTATAACTACTTTCCCACCAGCGGAGCCATCAAGCATCCTCTGCTGCCCACAACTTTTTTGCAGCTTGCAAATAAAAGAGGTAAATAGGTTTCATTCAGGCTCTGCCTGAACCAGCACAGGTAACAGTGTTGGACATAATACCCAAGAGGTAAGCCTACAGCGACTTAAAGGATGTTTGCTTATCAAAACCTGCAGATGTCCAGAAAGCATACAATTCTCTTGTTTGAAGTGTTTTTTTTGCCTAGTTAATAATGAACAGTATGTGTATTTTTTTGTAATGAACAGTATTATTTTTTGTAAATACCTACACTCCCTGAATGTCAGAGTTAAGAACATCCAAGTAAAGTTACCGGAAGCGTTCCTCATTTTCAAGCATTTTATTGGAGTATTCAGTGATTTATCAACCACTTCTGGCACCAGTGGAGAATATGGAACTATTACTTACTCTGACCCACAAAGAGCTACTATTTTCATCCTACTGGAAGTGAGATGTTCATTGCTATTCAGATGGTACCAGTGCCTGTTGCCAGACCTGCCAAGGACACATCATCTGTGGCCTTTTAATCCAAGGCTGAGTCTGGGGGAAGTGAAATTCAGAGCTGATTTTTTTCTGAGTATTATTAAAAGGAATCACTAAAAATTCACCATGTCTCCAAGTATACTTCATGTCCCTTGGGACAAAACATCCCTTTCTCCCTCATGTTTCCAGAAGCAAGCACAATTGGAGAAAAGAATAATGTTCCACTTCTGCAGCCACGTACTAAAGGAAACAGTCTGTTCTGGCCATCATGATCATTTGTTTTCCCTGCAAAAACCTGCTAACAGGGCCCTTGCTTCTCAGTGACTGAGGAGGAGGGAAAAAGAAAACTTGACCACAAAGAGGAACCCAGTCACTAGGAAACAGGCAAAGAGGCCACTGTTAAACATTTCAGGAAGCACTAAGGCAAAGATGGGGGCAACCAGAAGCTTTGAAAGTTTTGATTTCTCCAAGATAATGAACTGCATGTTCTACCTAGTTAGATGTACAATGTTCAATACTGTAAAGGGCTGGAAAGGAGGGAATTCCTGGCTATATTTACAAGACAAAAATGATACTTTTTCCCAGAGGGAGTTAAACCAGATGTATGCCCTTGCTTCTCTGGAGTTGATAAAGAGAGTTTGAAACATTCCTACTTGCACAAGGAGGGCAGGAGCGTCCCCTGTCCCAAGAGCACCGCTGCTGCCGAGGCCAGAATCGCCCCAGCAACTGGGGAATTGCCCAAGCAACATCTCTGTGGGAAAAGTTAAATACTTCAGATTCCCTTTTCAACCAGACTACTTAAGCTTTGGATCCATTTCTGTTAAAGCCTTCTTATTTTGATTAAGAAAGTCCTTGTGAAAATGCAGCACCCTGTCCCTTCGGTCACGGTTAACGTGTTCACCGAGATCATCAGCAAGCCTTTAAGACACAGCCAAGCTGAACTCAGTAATTCCCAAGGAGGATAAAAACCCCTTAAATGTAGCCTGGAAGTAGATCATACTCTCAGCAAATCGAGGATCCAAAACAACCTTGGGAAGCTCAAGGTTTGAGCCAACAGGAACCTCATGAAGCACAGAAGGGGAGTGCAAAGCTGTGCACTGCTGGGGAAATAACACCAGGCATCAATACAGGCTGGGAACAGACTGGCCAAGTAGTTGCCCAACTGAAAAGAAGCTGTGTGTTAGAAGGAACCCAAACTGGATGAGTTAGCAGTGTGATCTCATCACAAACACCACAATTTGCATAGCAGACAGAGTCAGGGGCAGTGTGACCAGCAGGTCAAGAGGAGGTGGTAAATCAACACTGCCTAGGCTGCACCTGGAACAGAGCTGGAATAGTGGACTTTATGAATATTATGAGTCCCAGAGCAGAGTTAAGGCTTCCTGGAAAATGTGTTCATTTTCATTACTTGAGAAAAAAAAAAAAAAAAAAAAAATATCTCAAAAGCCCAGAAGTGATAATTTCCTCCCAGTTCCCATATCTCTATAAATGTCCCTACACCACCACATTTAGGATGTGCATCTAAGAAAGCACAATTCTCATTTAAAGAATGTTTCTTATAGGAAGAAGACTTGAAAAAGAAAACCAAGGTCTGGGCTGTTCAGGGCGTAAGGCAGTGTTGCTGACAACCTCCCTGCCAGCAGGACATAAAGAAAGGACAGAAGGAAAAAAACCAAATTGCGGACAGCCTTCCTGCTCTCTTACAACCCTAGCGCGTCACAGCAAGATTAATTTCAGAAGGCAGTGGACTAATATGTGGTTTTGATGGAGTAAAGTGAAGAAGATCGAATAGGAGAAAATACAGCTGCACTGAACTGGCCATTAAATCCTTGATCTCCGTTGGAGAAATGCATTCCTTTTAGCCGCTAGGTGCCAGCCACTAATGCAAGCCCAGTAGGTAAATAGGTACAGGAAGTGTTTGCAACAAGAAGCTTAACTAAAAAGGAATTGTATCTGCCCAGAGCAAAGCCATGCTTGAGGCAGCCCAGAGACCTCTCTAGCAATCAAATGCTGACACCCGTTCATGTCCCTATTGCTTCTCTGCTCCTACAGGTGCTGTGCTGTCTAGGGGCTGTTTTTGGCTTCTGGAAACAGAGAGACTCATCTGCATGGACCAGAAGTGTTCAGCAACAATTATTAAAGGCAACCGCTGCACAAGCAACACCAACAAGCATTTGGCCTGGCCAGGCTGACAATATCATGGTTAAAGTAGGCAAGACCTCTACCCCCTGCTTAGGCCCTCAACTCAACAATTTGGGCACTTCCACACAGCCTATAAATCTCAGTCTGGAGAACATCAGCAGTTCTCCACACATCCTCCCAGGAACGGGAGGTGATGGACAGCAAGATAGCCAAGCCTAATCCCCACTATGTGAGTTTTTTAATCCCATTCCCTTCCTTTTACAGCCTAAGTAGGAGAGACTCTCAGCCTCCATCTACAACCTGGGATTACGATCTGAAGCATAGTATTTCCTTATGAGCAAATTATCACCAAGACTTCAATGCACTGTTGGCCTTTAAAAAAGCCGAAGTGTTCAGTATTTTTCTTTCTTTCTGCTTTGCAGTTTACGGGTCCCATAAATCAGGTGACAGACTGTAGAATAGAAGGCTGATCTGATCTGTGAGAATGAAAAAAAGGGCAGGAGAAGGGAGCACTGACTGAGACCTTAACCAGGTGATCTCTGCTCCCTGCTGTAAGCATCCCCGTGGGGGAGACGGGATGCTGCCCACCTGAGGCAATGTTAACATCATGCCAATGCTTACTTCTCTGATATTGAGTAAAAAAAACCCTTATTTCTATGCCACAAATTGTTCCATCAGTACAGAAATTAGAGCTATGGGGGGAAGGACAACAGCAAAGTATAATACTAACCTGCTACACTGGTAAACCAACCCCTACATTTGAAACAATCAATTCTGACCCAATGTATTGCTGATTTAGAAGTCTTACCTTGTAGTAAATGAAGGATATTGCCATTATTAGAAGACTGCTTGAGAGTCAGAGAGTTGGTGCTGAACTTCCAAGTCTTGCAAAAGGCTACATTTTCAAGGGCATTTAATCACACGGAGATGCACCAAAGGCCATGCTACGAAGCATCTTAGCACGCATCAGAGAACCCTCCTCTCCATATCTGCATGCTTCTAAATACTATTAAAAAATTCTGTCTTGAAGTCAGACTGTCAGAGAAAGGAGATCCATATGTCTTGTGCACTTGGACTCCAGGACACGCACATGCACGCATGCTTAACACCTTGCTGAGCAAGCCACCATGTTCACAAAGAGCCTAAGGCTCAATAGAGAAATACTATCTAATATTCCAAGGGCTTTGTTGGATTGGGTGTTGTAAGTGTATTCAATGATGGTGGTTTTATTGCTACCTGTACTGCTGGTAAGAACTGGGTTTTCTCCCTACGCATTCAATGCTGGCTTGCTAGGACAGACATCGGTACAAGTACCTTATGGTCCACTGCTAGAGGGATGAGAGCACAAGCAGCTTACTGCTGTTTCAAGGAAAAGTCTGTGCAGAACAGGGCAAGAAAGCTTCTGCGAGGACAAGCCCTGACATTCCTTCTGCTGGTTCACAGAAGTCCAGGAGGTGACAGAAATTTATGTGGCAGCCCTCCCTTGAATATTCCCACAGTTCTCTAGCATTTCCAAAGCAGCTGAAACCACCACCAGGCATTTGAAAGTCCTGTGGTCCTTTTGCCTACCAAGGCAAAAAAAGATGATGCTGTTGCCCTGCTTTTGAGAGTCTGCCTGCAGCCCAGCCTCTGCCACTGGTCTTTCATTCAACCAGGAAGATTTTAGCTGCTACAAAAGGCTGTATAAGAGGCAGGTGTTGCTGCCATGCTCAGCAAATTCTTGCCTTCTCAGTGAGCACCAGCATCACCCAGTTGCACACCCAGACTGCTGTGAAAGCTGTAAGAATGCTGCTGACTGGGTAGCCAAATGCCAACAAGCACAAAGGTATGGAGGAATTTCATTTTGTATAAGTTTTACCAACATTTAAAAGCACAGGAGGAGTCTCAACCCATTCTGTAACCTGCACACAGGATTGCGTCAAAGGTAAAGGAAGGAAGCTAATTGAGCATGCATAAATTTACCTAATAACAGAGAGAGAGCTGGCAAGACTCTAGTGGTGGCCCTGGCACATGCCTCAGCCCCAGCCCTGCATTGGGCACTTTTTTTTTTGCTATGCAATTCAGTCCCTTCCCTTGGACACCAAGACTGTTTACACCAAGAAGCCACTCTATGATGGAGAAAGTGGTCTGGCTTCCACCTGACACCAAGTAAATGGAGGGCCACATGGCCCTTGTATGTGGCTTCAGAAAGCACCCAGGAACATTTAATCCACACAAAGAGCTCATTGGATTTGGAGAGGACGGAGACAATGGTGATTTTGGTTCCCTCCAAGAGTTCACAGCATGGTCTGCAGAGCACCCTATATTTCTGTCCAGGAAAGAAGGCAAGCTCAGGGGGAGATCCCAAAGAGCACAGCCCCTTCTCCAGGCTCTCAACCAGCACCTTTGGGAAGGAGGTGGTCGGCATTTCTCCTACTTCGCAGTGCCTGAATGCAGGACATGCAGATGTCCTGGGGAAGCCCAATGCAGAAGCCCATCCAAGAGCAGCAGTGGGGGCCGTGAGTGAGGTCCCTGCCCTGAACTCCCACTCTGGTGATAGCCAGGGAGCAATCTCCAGACAGGTTGCCCCACATAAAACAATGTAAATGAGCAGCTAAGCACATCAAGAAGCAGATGTCTGACTGTTTACATTAAACTGCACAAGTTGTTCCAATAAACTGAGATTAGATGATAAGCAGTGAGCAGTAACAGCAGGAGAACATCTGCCTGTCTGTCTGTCCATCCATCTATCCTTCCGTTCACAGTCTGGGTATCCACAGTCACTGGTACAGGACTCAGCATGGTAACTGGAGCCAGGCTGCGACATTAAGGGCTCCCAGTCAGAGAACATAGACAAGATGTAGTCCTGCCAGCAGCTCACCTCCATGGCTGGGGCTGTCACTGGAAGTAACAGGATTAGCACAGAGAAGACAGACTCCAGGCTGGCAAGGAATATAGAAAGTGCATAAGAGGTTCAGACCATGCTTTTAAATGAGTTTTGATCATTAGAGGAATTTTTTCAACAAAAATGAGAATCCAGTATTTTAAGAAAAAAACGAAGGAAAAAAAAAGAGTAACAAGAACCCACGTTCTCCCTGAGGAAAACATGCCCTGCACAAAGCAATTCCCAAACACAGACACCAGTCTCATCTTCCCAAAACCCGGCTGTAAAGCTAACAACAGTTGTGCTATTAAAGTGTCAGATAAGCGAGGCAAAAGTGCCAGCAAGACTCCTGGAGCTTCAATATGCTCTGGGATCACTTGGACATATCGGGTTTTACTCTGTACGTATCAAGACTTAGGAGAGTTAAGGGCAGACATAAACATTATCAGGAGTTGCTCTCCCTTCCTCCAGGAAATACAGCAGATTTGCTTGGACAGAAGGACACGCAGGAGACAACAGCACTTGTTTCAGAAAGCCACCTGCAAAAGACTTCAGGGAAATGCAAAATTCGCTACATGTCTTTGAAATTACAGAATCATAGAATGGTTTGAGTTGGAAGGGACCTTAAAGACCATCCAGTTCCAACTCCCTTGCCACAGGCAGGGACACTTCACACTAGACCAGACTGCTCCAACCTGGCCTTGAACACCTCCAGGGATGGGGCATCCACTACCTCTCTGGGCAACCTGTGCCAGTGTCTCACCACCCTCACACGAAAAAATTTCTTCCCAATATCTAATCTAATCCTCCCCTCTTTCAGCTTAAAACCCTTACCCCTCATCCTATCCCTGCACTCCCTGGTAAAGAGCCCCTCCCCAGCTTTCCTGTAGGCACTCTTTAAGTACTGGAAGGTTGCTCTAAGGTCTCCGCAGACCCTTCTCTTCTGTAGGATAAAAAAGTCCAACTGCTTTCAGTGCTGAAGATGTGCATCTCCTTTCCAATCTAACGTTTTCCCCATTTTGCTTTCCAGTCATCAAGTTGTGCTGTGTCTACTCCTCACGGTCAGGAGAGCTGCCAGACTGTCGCCAGAACTTTTGCTCCAAAGTGGGTGCTGGCAGCCTGGAGCCCCTCACTCCCCAAGTCCGCCTTTTCTCACCACCAAGCAGAGGGGCACTTTAGGGCAGGAAGAACTAAAGCCAATTAAAAGCGGAGGGAAAATGTAGGGAGGCAGGATGTCATTACCAGAGCTGGAATCTGGCCTGGGTACCATGGAGATGAAACACAGCAGATGGTTAAGGTGTACACGGGAAGCACACGTGCAGCACCTGACTATAGATTTAAGACCAATTAATAAAACAAAAGAGAAAACTTGACAAGAAAGCCAGAGACCTACAAAATGAATAAGTGAACCATGAAAAGGGGAGGCTCTCCCATTCTCTCATAAAAAAAACAACTTAAAAAAGAAAAAAAAGAAGAAAAAAAAGAAGCAGAGTTTACAATACCTACAGAACCGTGAATGAACTGAAGTTGGAACAGATGGAGAGAGAAACAAACTGCTGTGTGCATTAGTTGGCTACTCAGTAAAAGAGCGAAAGAGCTTTCCTTCAATCCAGGGTGAGAACAATAAGCTCTGGTTCTACAGCACCCACTTCCCAAGGGGCTCAGTGTCCTTCTAACAGCTTAATTTAAGGCTCACAAGCTGCAGCACTCAGATACAAGACCCTAACAAATGACCGGGAAAGCATATTCTTTTAAATAATAAACTACGTGTCTCTTATTAAAAAAGCCTGGGCACTACATGGCAGAGATAGGAGCCTTCCCTAGCAGCCCATCACACAGGAATAGACCTTGACTACGCACACTGCCTCGGACACAGTACAAAACAGGATCAGGGGATGACAAACAAGGGCTTTCTAATAGATGGCGACTGCCCTGAGGTGGCCACAGCTGCAGCCCACTGGGTCAACACTCAGTAAACCCCAGTGCTACCTTGGAGACACACGGGTGACCTTTGTCTTTGCGGGTGAGGGCCCCGCAGGGTGACAGTGGCTTTGCACACAAACCTTTCTATTTAATTTTTGTCTGACCACCTGTGAACTGAAGCCCTGATCTAGTCAGCAATGGGAAAACAAGCAAGGAGACAAGCCAACACATCATGGGAATGGGAGCAGGCAGAGATTAGTGAGGTGCAATTAAGCATAATAAGAGAAACCCCTCACTAAGAGAGCATTTAAAATCCCAGCTGTGAAGAAGAAGAGGCAAATGTCATGAGGACCATTGGGTGCTGGCTTCCCAAAAGCCACCCTCACTCCAACCCAAGGGCAGCAACAGCACCCCAAAATCCACAGCAGCAACCCCTTTCTCAGGCCAGCAGGAGAGGGCTCTCAGCTTTCCCTCCAGGTCTGCAAACACAAGGCCGTCCCGCCACAGTATCTGCGATGTAAATCCCAAAGATAAACAAGTCCAGCTCTGCAGACAACATTTATCACCCTCTTGAAAGGCAAGCTGCTCAGGGCTAAGCCCTCCGAGAGGCACCCCCCATGGCAAGCTCAGCCTGGAAGTGACAAGCTTTTCACAGAATTAAGCCCTGCCTTGAAGCCCACCAGCAAAACTTTACTGACTTCAAAGCAAGAGGGCTTTTGCAGAGCTGTTGCAAAAGCCCTCCCTTTTTGTCCATGCTCTGGGCAGACCCCAGAGCATCACAGTAGGCGTGCTCATGCATCAGCTGCTCTCTGCTCCTTGTAACACTAAGGAGGCACCAGCACGTTTCCCCACCACCATAACTGACTTTACAAAACAGCACTGGCTGAGAGGCAGCACCTGCAATGAGCCCAGGCACAGACACAAGCTATAAAAACCCCTCCCCCCATCTCTACCCCCACCTGATTCTCCCTGTGGCTTTAAGCAAATCACATAACTTTTCCTCTTTAGTTTCTGCACCTGGGAGAGTGTAATATTTACCTACCCCAGAAGGGTGTTGATAGGATTAGTTAATGTTTGCCCAGCATTTCAGGGGATAAAATATTCTGTACTAATTCCTAGCTGCTGAAAAGACTGATACGTACGACTCTCATTAGCTCCAACAGAAGACTTTTGCTCGAGTTGCGCTTTACCACTTCAGAAAAGGAGAAGCAAGATGATGTGATACTAACATTTCAAAAAGCACCTGCAGCACACGCTGTAGTAAACCCCCTTCTCTTTTGACTACTGCCAGCCTCCTGCTCCACTGCCTGCTTGAGGAGGTGCAGCTGCACCTGTTAAACATTAAAGCAGCCCAAATTTGACATGGGCCTCTGGGGCCATGCTGGCAGCACTGGGTAACACCCTCAGAGGGGTCTCTTTGCAGATCCCCAGGGCGGGGAGATGTCTTCTTGTTCATTAAAAGCAGCTGCTGCACCAGGATTGTCCTTCTGCTCAGATTTATCAACATTCATATCATAGAATCATAGAACTGTTTGGGTCAGAAGTGACCTAAAAGATCATCCAGTTCCAACCCCTCTGCCATGGGCAGGGACACCTCCCACAAGATTGGTTGCTCAAAACCTCACCCAACCTGGCCTTGAACACCTCAGGGATGGGGCATCCATTACCTCTCTGGGCAACCTGTGCCAGTGTCTCACCACCCTCACGGGAAAAAATTTCTTCCTAATGTCTAATCTAAATCTCCCCTCTTTCAGCTTAAAACCATTACCCCTCATCCCATCACTGCACTCCCTGGTAAAGAGCCCCTCCCCAGCTTTCCTGTGGGTCCTCTTTAAGTGCTGGAAGGCCGCTATAAGGTATCCCCAGAACCTTCTCTTCTCCAGGCTGAACAAGCCCAACTCTCTCAGCCTGTCCTAGTTTGGGAGTTGTTCCAGCCCACTGATCATCTTTGTGGCCCTGCTCTGGACTCTCTCGAACAGATCCATGTCCTTGTGCTGAAGACTCCAGAACTGAATGCAGTACTCTAGGTGAGCTCCCACAAAAGCAGAGTAGAGAGGGAGCCTAACTCTTACTTGAAAGAGCTATTTGAAAGACGGGAGCCAACACAGGTTTTCTCACCCTGATGACTGTGAGCTTTAGATGGGGTCTGTGCAGCACGATGTCTGGTGATGGATATGCCGGGGGGACGTGCCGGGCAGATGGATATTCCCTGTGCTCTGCCACCACACGGCTTGGGTTGTGTCCCCTGCAACCAGCTACTGGGCAGAAAGAGAAAGTGATTGATAAGAACTCTGGCAAAGCCCCTGGCAGTCTCAGCACGCTTTACAACCCGGAACGCCCACAGTGCTAGGGTAAATATTAATATATCACTACACATGCCACAAATCAACCCACCCCCTGCTCAGGCTCTTTGCATTCCCAGCGTGGCATTGGCACTGCCCCAGCATCTTTGCTCCCACCCTGTGCACAGTGCACCTGTTTCTGAGGGTGAGGACAGTGACGTGCCACCTCCGCATGGCATTGCACCCCCAGGCTCATTTCCCTGAGCTGTTTCCCACCACAGCTTGCTCCAGCACAAGTATCCCACATGTGATGTGTGTCCATATATGGGAGCTCTACCCTCATGGACAGCAGGTGGAAATGCCAGCAGCCTTGTGGGCTTCCAGGACAGAACAAGTGAAAGAAAGAACCTAGTTTTGTCCCATGGTGTCTGCAGCTCACCAGGGCAAGCATCTCCAGCAAACAATGCAGCTGCACTCAATACACCTCTGTACACCCATCCTCAAAAGTCTTACAGGAGGACTGAGCCCCAGAGCAGTGAGGAGGCGTGACTGGGAGCCCACGGAGCCAGCCAGAAAGGGATTTGAGTTTAACTGCTGGTTTACTGCCTGTCGGCAGAAGTATATGGCTGTACAATAAAGGAAGGGCTGCAGGAACGTGTTTGAAAATCAGGCCAAGCCACCCCGAGACTAATGAAAGACGAACACAGTGAGCAGCCCCCACCAGTGCCACAGTTTTGGGGAGGAGCAGCGGTTTTGAAGCTCAAGAACAATGGGGCAACCTTTTCCTTCTTTCTTCTAGCAAAGGTAAAAGACCTCCCTGTGGAGGCATCCACACCAGGGAAGCTGCCCCAGGCCGATAAAGCATTCCCGTGTGCCTTGAAACACCCTGTCCGATGGCGCTTCCCAATCTTCATCGCTCCTGCCTGCTGGCAACAACAACAAATCTCAGCCCTCAGCAGCCAGTCACCATGCAAATTCATGAGCGGAGGCAATGACAAGGCCATGCCAGCACTAGAGCATGTGCTCCCCACGTGCAGTGGGGCATCTCCAAGGACTTAGTTCTCCTTTCCGGAGGAACCTCTCTGCCCTCATCACTCTCTGCTTCTCCCATCTAGCCCAGCTTCCAGGAAGGCAGGTGGAGGCTGCAGCCCAGCAGACGGCTGCTGAGCAAAATCAGGAGCACAGACCAAAACATGACTAATTTCTAACACATCACAGCCTGCAAGTAATTTTGTTTGTGAGACAAAATCGCTCTCTGCTGCTTTCAAACCGGTTTGTTTCAAGGGTGAGTAAGCAGACGGTGGCAGACATGACTTTTATTATTCCCAGTGCTTTGAAGTTGTACCATTTCCCTGTGGTGAGCTGACTGCCTCTGCCGTTTGTAGTGGCACGTTTTGAAGAAACCAGCAGTGATGCATCGGCAGCCAGCCCGAGCCAAGCTGGAGATCAGCACACTCCATTGACAGTATTCTGAGGTGACTCAGGAGTTGCTCACCCTCTATTATTCATTGCTTTTACCCCATCATTTTATTTCAATACTCGTGAGGCATTCCAAGAAGGCCCTTTTGCAGAGGTCAAGGGCAAGGAAAACAGTTTCAAGCTGTAATTGCAGCCCCTTTCTGTTAAAAGGGTACAAGTAACAGCAGATTTTGTGACAAATATCTTTGAAGACTAAAGAACGCCACTGGAAGAGGGAGAAATATAGAAAACCTGTTTGAGCCACAAGTGTGAGCATTTCATGTATTTATACATGTGTATACACTCATACATATGCAAAAGGGTAAACACAAACACACATCTCATTAGATGAGAAAGTGAAACTTCCTGCACTTATGAATGACTCATTTAAAACAACTTATTACAAAGATAGTTTTTAGATTTAAAAATACAGCACTTGCACACATTTGTGAGGGAGAATTGTCTGGCTTTTTTCCATCCCAGGTTAAACTGCTATGGCCTTTTTTTCTCTTGCTGCTCCAGAATTCCACATTTCTCATCTATATTTCTACATTTAACTGCTTCTAACCTGAATGACTGATCATCAAGACTCTTTGCATAGCAAGAAGCCTCGCAGTTTCAAGCATGCAGTATTTTCAGCTGCAAAGCCCACGTCAACTTTGGCACGAATATGAACTTTGTGTCAACTGAAGGCACAAAAGCCACTTCCCTGGGGAAAAGTAGCACAACAAACACCAAACCCTAAGCAAAAGTGCTGGACTGTAATTGTGGGGTTATTTACACAGACCAGTTCAAATTCTGCTTTTTCTTCCAGTGCCAAAAGTTTAGGGCTCAAAATAAATCACTCTCCCCTTGAAAGAGGTTGACTGCATTTATGGCTCATTTCAGAGTCCAAGGGCCCAGGCTGAGATGAAAGGCCAGGGGCAGAGCAGGGCGATGCCCCACATCCAGTGCCACAGTGAGCGAGGGCTCTGGCAGTGGTGAGAGGAACTGCCAGGTTCAGTTCCCAGCAGCGCTCGGCACTCTTGGGTAACCTCGGATGCGTCATTTCGCCTCCCACTGACTCAGTTCCTCATTCACACTGTGGAAATAACACCACTTCTTTATTCAGTAGGAGTTTTGGGCAGATAAATATCTTTTCATTCGGTACCGGAATCCGCTCGAGAAGCGTAACTAAAATAGAGAGCAGTTACGATCTAAAGAAATGACACAAGTGAGGGCTGGGAGGAAGGAACGAGACGTACAGTACAAAGGTGGGAAGCTCTCCGAATTGAGCTGATTTCTCGCATCACCTCAGGATAGTTCAGAGCGAAAGCCTCGGCTCCTTCCACAGCACGGAAAATTTCAGGGACCAAACGGTTTCCCCTAAGAGTTAAAGCTCACTTTGTAAGTGCAGTTCCATTCTCTTCCTACAACACTCAACAGGGCTTGGCCATGAGCTGAAGGAGAGAGATGCAGATCCTGGGTTAGGCTCCTGCTCCCTGGAAACTGCTTGGATCTCTTCAGAGGCTCTGCAGTGTCCTCACCTTCTGGTTACAAGGGACCGGTTACATGGCTCCTACATCCCTGATGGGGGCCACTCATTCACCCTGGGAGGGAACTGGAAAACAGCACCTCTCCCCCATGAGTCTGGTGCATCCCTGCCGTCCTGCAGCCACTCTCTCCCACAAAGGCAGAGGACCCCACCTTAGTCCCCCTGGACAGGCATTCAGATGCTGGGCTGTACAAGACCTTCAACATGATGTCATGTTTTGGCATGTCCAGACGTCTGCATGATGCATGTTCTCCTACCGAGCTGTGAAGCAGGTGCAAGGGCAGGTCCCAGCCCTGTTACTGTGGTGAGGCCAGATAGCTCAACCTGACTCCCAGGGTGAGTGGAGTCGGGCTACTGGAGCCAGCGTGCCTCACCGCTCTGTGCTCTGCATCACCACCCCACAACGCAGACATGGTAACTACGACAGAGGGACGTGAACGGCCAGATGAGATTTTAAGACAAGCAACCTCACAGCCCTGTCCCTAGCACAAACGTTTTGCTCCACACACGAGGTGGCTGACCACAGCCCCTCCCATCTTCGGCACATTTGGTGGGTGAGCTACGGGAAGTAACAATACTTCTCTTTTTTCACAGAAGACAAAGCTGCGGAAGACACCGATTCCCATGGCAACAAAGGCAGGGAAGAAATGTCCCAAGATGTGATTTGCTGTCACCATACCCACCTCACGGCAGATAAGGACAAGTGATAGCTCTGAAAGGAACTGTTTCCATGGGACCCTTCCCAGCAAGCGCGCGCGATGACAACCCAACCGTCTGCCACAGCTTTCAGTGTGGAACAGGTCTGACTGGTAGAGAGCGGCAAAGGCTGCCTGCCTGTGTCTCATCCTCTTCAGAGAGACAGTGCTCTCCTCACTCCCCTCAGAGCCTGCCTAACCCTGAACAAGCCACACTGCTACTTGCTAATCCACTTACTCAGGCAATTACACTGGGATAGCAGCCTGTGGAGAGCCATGCTCAACTTCTCAGCTAAACTTTGTCCTGTGTTTTTTGTTAATCCATGGAGTGCTACCTTAAACTACATTAAAAGCTCCTTATAGAGCACACATTTATGCTTTGGGAGCGTGTAGTTTGTAAGTGAATTTCCTTCCGACACTTCCATTTATCATACTTCTCCCCTCCCACTCCTGCCCCTTCAGTTCCCACGGGGGAAGTTAGTGAATTTATGCAGGAACAAAGTCACCTTGAGCTTTAATCCACACCCTAGCAGAAGGAATAGTCTATCAGCAATCACATCCACCCACTCTGCAACTGCATTACAATGCTCACTTTGTTAGCTCAGAACATACCAGCTCCTTTCCTAGTCCTGGAGACACACTAACACGAAGGCTGGAGCAAAGAAAATGGACTGGAGACAGAAGAGGGAGGAATTGGGCCCTGCACATTTGAGACTGAAAGGGTAACCTGAGGTGAAACAGTAGAAGTAGGAAGAAAACTCTGGCAAACCAAGATCTTAAGTTATGACAAAGCCCCCAAAGCGACTCTCTGCTTCCTTCCTAAAAGGAGAAGGCAGGTGAGAAAATTGGAGTCAGCAAAGTTGCAGAAGACAGGCAGAGATCCTCATCCAACAGACAGCAAAACAGCAGCCAAAGCCAAGTGGCAAAGTACAGCAGAATCAGGCACACAAAGCAATCTGGATTTCGCATCTGGGAGCAAAGGCCAGAGTCCCTCAGAATGAGGGCAAGACCCAGCTGCTGGGGACATGGCTCCAAGTTCCTCCAACACCCTCCTTCTGCCCATGGCAGGGGGTTTGGAACTGGGTGATCTTTAAGGTCCCCCCCAATCCAAGCCATCCTATGATTCCCCCGGGAAAACAAGCCCTGATGCTGCCAGAGCGTAACAGGGCCGTGACGGCATTTAAAAAAGAGGCTGGGAGCTGCAGTAGCCCAGAGCAGCATCACAGATGCGCACAGAAACAAAGCTAAGCAGTGAAAAGCCACCTCCAGCAGAGACCCTATCAGCCCTGACATTTTGGAGGTGCACACTAATTCAGAAATCACTTGTGCTGGTGCAATGCTGACGCACGCCAGCTGTTTCGGGCAGGGCTCCCACCTGTGTGTCTGTCCTCATGTAACACCCCTTTGTATTCGACAGCAGGAAGCACAGCCACCTCTTGTCGTCTGTCTTACTCGTTGCTGTGGTTTGATAAGCAGTCCTGGGGTGAACCTGCTTCTCACTAGAAGAAACAAACCATTAATATTCCCAGAAGGATGCAACAGTTACAGCAGAAGGCAAGGAGGCTGAAGAAGAGCTGAATGGATAGTGAAAGCAGCCCTGATGAACCTGCCTTTCATATACTCCCATCCTTCCAGCTGAATAGCTCAGTCGGCCACTACCCAACTGCTTTGTCATCTTTGGCACTCACTGCAGGCAAGCACCAGCTTTTGTCAGCCCGATGTTGCTCTGCCACGCACCTCAGAGCACATGAGTTGAGTTTCTGGAAACTGGTCCCACCTGACAAACAGGAAAAAGATTGGGGATGTAAGTTTCTGGGTGTAGTGTTCTCTGAAGTACTGTTGGAATCCAGGAGCCCAGAGAAATCAACCCATCTCAAATCCCCAATAGTTTGCTTACCACATTACAAATAAAGAAGATTTAAATAGCACATCTAAGCAATTTCATCCTTACCTGCTTTCATTCCACTGGCACGCTCTGGATTATATGGTTACTTACATGGCCCACAAGGACAAGACGTAGTGGCATATGGATTTCCTGTCCTTCACAACTGAGAAACACCACCAATCACAGAATCATAGAATGGCTTGGATTGGAAGGGAGCTTAAAGATCATCCAGTTCTAACCCTCTTATCATAGGCAGGGACACCTCCCACCAGATCAGGCTGCTCAAAGCCACATCCAACCTGGCCTTGACCACTTCCAGGGAGGGGACATCCACAACTTCCCCAGGCAATGTGTGCCAGTGCCTCTCCACCCTCAACGGACACAGACTTCACCAATTCACCTCTAGGTCCATCAGGTGCCACTTGCTACTTTAAAAACTATTTCAAAACAAGATAGGTTGTCCTCAAATAGGCTTCTGTAACCTCAAACAGAAACCTTCCTTCTCCTGGCAGTGGTCTTAAACCTAAGGAGAGAACCACAAACCTTGCTTTCTGCTCCTGTGCTCCAGGAGTGCATTGTGATTTGCCCATTGCATTTGTTTTCACAGACACCCATACACAGTTGCAGAGGTGGTCAAAATACACATTCCAGGAGAACCTCCAGGGATCCAGACACATACACAGACATAATCACCAGTGCAGGAGAACTGAAGGGGACATTCACAGCAATTACCCAAATTCTTTTTCTTCACTTGACTGTAAATATTCATTTGAGAAACTCTTTTAGAAAAGGCTTTAATAGAACCAAGATGCTTTCTGTACACTACACACACCCCCAATCCAAGCCCACAAAATGGTCTAAGAGCTTGTATTTACAGCCTTCAGAGAAGGGTAGGCTGTTTACTAAAAGGATTAGATAAGGCTTGACAAAGAGGTACGAAGGTGGGCATGCTGTGCCTTAGAAAACTTCTGCACAACAGAACCCAAAACATCCCTGTAGGCACTTGTAGTTAAAAAAAGAACCTAGAAAAGAAAGGGGGAGATATTGCAAATAGCTTTGGCAGAGCACTTTGGCCACAGCTGGACAGAGAGCAAGATAACACAAGAGGAACCAAACAGTGGAGTGTCACAGACATCCATGACCAGCAGGCACTCTTAACTGGTGAGAACTGTGGGACTCTTGAAATAGATGCTTTCTCCTTTTATCTCAAAAAGAAAATAATAACACTTAAAACATAGAATGGTTTGGGTTGGAAGGAACCTTAAAGATCATCTTGTTCCAACTCCTCTGCCATGGGTAGGTATACGTGCTGCTACTCCTCCACTCACTTTTCTGCAGAAGGGAAAACTGCTCCTCTGGGTTTGGTGAGGCCAAGAGTCTGAGCTGTGATACTGCCACCAAGCAGAATTGCTTGCCATTGAGTTCCAGACTTCTGACAAATCCATGATTCAGTAGCATTACTTGCAGGGCATCCATCCATTGCAAAGACTTTTCTTGATACGGAAAAGCATGGTGGGGCTGAGGCACACCTTTTTTCATAACCAGTTTGGTCAGGCAGTCTGTCAGTGGGCTACAACCAAATGCCCAGAGAACAGTTCCAAACACTCTTCCTTTGCACTCTTAAGTTGAGTAATTTCTACATTTCTTCTTTACCAAACATTTGGCTCTGGGAATTGCAGTGGTGGTGATGGGGACTGCTACCATCAGCACATTCAAACACTCAAGCAAAGCTCTGCTCATTAGAGCACTTCCAGAGGAGGCTGGAAAGTTCCTCATGAGTAAGGAAAAACGTGACATAAAAAGGGTAAAAATATGAATTGTTAATTTTCTTGAGGAACAACAGCATAGCACCACCAAACTACTTGGAATTGAGGGACCAGAATGTGCAGATATGGAGGTTTCTCCAGCAATCCAGTATTGTGCTCAGCTCTGATTTGCAGTAAACTATAAAACACAAACACAATTACAAAGTTCCCTGCTGTTTCCATTTAAACAAGCTAAGCGTAGGTGTGGGTTTGTGTTTAAAGAAACAAGCCATGGGAGAGAAGGCACAGCAGGGCTGGCAGCCACGTGGCACTTTTAATTTCCCAGGAAGAACACCTGACTTCTACAAGCAGATCAACAAAAAAAAATAAAAAAAGCCATGTATAGGTTCTGGCTTCTTTATTTAAGACCATTAATTACACCGCTATGGGTATCCCTGTCTGGGGACTCTCATGAGACCGCAGCACGCGGGAACACGGCCTGGGATGGGATGAGGATTTGGTTTTAGCATTAGTCAAAGCTCAGGTCTTCACAGCAGCTGAGCTAAGGCCTGCAACGAGGAGGGAAAGAAGCGTGCTCAGCATTAAGACAAGTGGAATAAAGCACATGGAAGAATTAGCCCAGATCAAGTCAATGTAAGTTTATTCATGTGGGATCAGTTTGGACATGATGAGATTGAAAACATTTCTCCATCTGTGCACCTTGAAGAAATACACAGAAGTGAAAATTCAGGATGACAATGACAACAACAACAACAAGATCTTGAAGTCCTAGGCATGCTGATTTAATTGAGGGTGGCCTCAGAGCACCACCGTGCACTTAGATGTGAGCTGCGGGGCAGCTTGTGCTTGCAGCGCTCACAGCACTTCTGACACTTCTCAAGAGGGGACAGAACTGTTTACAGGAAACCATTTGTCACGGGGGCCTCCCTCTCCTCCCCCCCAGCCCTGGCCACGTCCCTTTCCCACCCCACCTTTCATCAGCAGCTTATCTAGCACCCAGACGGCTGGCCAAAAAGCTCATCCAGGTTGGAATTTGAAACCACAGATTCTCAGACGCCGTGGCTGAGGCAAATGGTGCCGCCATCAATTTTGGAACTAAATTTCAGGGAGTTTTGATTCTATTTGTACAGGGGCTAATGAATAGGTTGGGATGCGAACACCAACCTCAGGGCATAATTCTGAGAACAGGATGATGGATTCTCAGTCTCCTCTCTAATCACACAGGCAAAAATTGGAATGGGAATGAGAAGAGACAAGAACAAGATTCAGGTCCCTCATCAACAGCTTAATGGCATCATTTTCCCAAGCAATGAAATTTGGCGAGGCTTAACAAAAAAAATGCAAGAATCACCTCCACCACGAAGGAAAGAGACTTAAAAAAAAGTATAAAAAGGAGCAACTGAGTTTCACAGCGAGCAAAGCTGCGCACAGAGCCGTCACTGCAGCAGCAGCCATCACCAAGCAACACAGTAAAACCGTAAGGCACCAATAACGTTCCACTCGTTACAATCGACATGTGACTAAAAAGTGACATTCATAAATCTAAAAAATAAAATAAAATAAAATCACTGTACATGTTAAAAAGGCAACTTTTGCCATTTAAAAAGTTTCAAATGCTGACCTCCAAGACTATTCCTGCGGCCCCGCCGCCACCCAGGCATCACTGACTAGTCAAGCTGAGTGTTTGACCTGAGGTTCTGCTGGTTATAACACACACCTGTAACAATGAAACATCCCAAGGCATAAGCAGAAACAATCAGTTAAGAAGGAATTTCTTGACAATCCCATTGACACCACCACCAACCTCAGAGGCATCAGCTGCTCACCCTGCTTACTGCAGCACTCCAATACTCCAATGCCACCATACTGAGTGCAGTCAATGTGGTTTTAGTGCTGACTTGCACTACATTTATTTCTCTTCAGGGCAGAACCCGAGTTTTAAAACCCCAGGGGGTCTGAGGTCTCCTGTGCAGCCAAAGGCAGAGGAGCATGGGGGAAACAGCAGCACTTGCTCAATGATGCTGTTCAATGAGTACACTTCAGTCCCTGCCTGGAAGCCCATGTTCAAGAGCAACCAGGTCTCTTAAATTCCTTTAATTCCTCTGCTCCTGGTTCTCCTTTGCTGGAGATGAGCAATTGCCCAATGAATATGAAATGAGTGACACCAGCTTCCTTCAGCAGGGCACCTGACAGTCCCAGTTTGGTCAGTATTGATCAGAGTTCAAATAACTAAAGCAGTAGTGAAAGTTATTTGCGTCCCATTACTGATCCCCAAAGCCATTCAAGGATCCTTGAGACATGAAGGATCTATTAAGGCTTATTCTCAGAGATCACAGTAAAGTATTGCACACTATTTGTCTGCTTAAATATTTAAAAATCAAAATCTCATTTTCCAGAGATTAGTAATATTATTATTATTAAAAAATGCTAAAAACAAATAGGGAGGTAACTTCTCCATGTGAACCTACTGGAATATGTGACAGTTAAAAGCTAGGGAGAGGTCTGTCTGTGCAGACAGCAACAGCAGTTTTTCAACAACGGGACAGCGCAAATTCCAAATAATTATTTTTGCCCTTTCTAAAGCTAAAGTGATTGTAAATTCAAGCTACCCATGAAATGCACTGTTGGATTTCACTGGCACAACAGAACATCAAAATTCATCACAAGACAGGCCTCCCCACCGTCAGTTTTAGGACAGTCAACCTTTGGTCAGAACATCCAGAAATAAATAAGGAAGGGTTATAGCCGTGAGACTACCCAAGAGAAGACCCTAACGTGACTGCTGACATGGAAAAGTCTGGTAGACCAGGACAATCCGTTAAGTCCCATGGATTGTCTCGCTTAGGTCAGCAGCTCCGTGATGCAGGGGGGTCTCAGGATGGGCATTTGGTACTTCACTATTGAGCTCACAAAGGCAGGTCAGTCAAGTCTTGCAGAGCTATTTTGAATTAGTCCAAACCTGAGGGATGTACAAAACAAGTCTCACAGAGTGTTGATTCGTGTCCCAGCTGTCAGGTCTGTACAACAGTTCCTTCCAGAGGCAAGCAGGAGTCACTCAGCCAGCATTCGCAGGTGTCGCTCATGCAGAAGCAATCTGATCTCCTTCACTATTAATGGTGAAATGAACAGGATTGTTGAACTCGTCTGGGAAAAGAAGCAGATCCAAGACAATTAGCACAGAACAGCCATAGCCACAGCCATCCTGCACTCTCATGTGCATTAAAGGCCTCCCTAGAAATATGCAAGCTAAGAGAAGCAGTGACAAAGCACCACAGTAGACAGAAGGGCTGGGCGTGCAGGAAAACTTATGATTTCAGCTGTCTTGATCTTGTCTTCATAAATCACAGAACCATAGAATGCTTTGGGTTGGAAGGGACCTTAAAGATCATCCAGTTCCACCCCCCCTGCCACGGGCAGCGACACCTCCCAGCAGATCAGGTTGTTCAAAACCTCATCCAACCTGGCCCTGGACACCTCAGGGATGGGGCATCCACAGCTGCTCTGGACAATCTGTGCCAGTGTCTCACAGCCCTCACAGTAAAAGATTTCTTCCTAAGATCTAATCTAAATCTAATCTTCAGCTAAAAACCATTACCCCTCATCCTATCACTACATTCTCTGATAAAGAGCCCCTCCCCCAGCTTTCCTGCAGGCCCCCTTCAGGAACTGGAAGGCTGCTATGAGCTCTCCCCAGAACTTTCGCTTCCCTAGGCTGAGTAACCCCAGCTCTCTCAGCCTGTCCTCACAGCAGAGGTGCTCCAGCCCTCTGATCGTCTTCGCAGCCTTCCTCTGGACTTGCTCTAACAGAACCATGTCCTTCCTGTGCTGTTTACTCCAGAACTGGACACAATAATCCAGGTGAGGTCTCACCAGAGCAGAGGGGAAGGCGACACTTCTTTTGCTGCAGCCCAGGATATAGTTGTTTCCTGAGCTGCAAGCACACATTGCTGGCTCACGTTGAGCTTCTCATTCACCAGCACCTCCAAGTCCTTCTCTTCAGGGCTGCTTTCAATCCATTCTCCACCTAGCCTGTAATTGTGTTTGGGATAGCCCCAACCCAGGTGCAGGACCTTGCACTTGGCCTCATTGAACTTCATGAAGTTCACATAGGTCCACCTCTCAAGCCCATCCAGGTCCCTCTGGATGGCAAGTTAAATAAAAATCAGCTCTTCACCTCCTCAAAGGCCTTCTTCCTGGCCTGAAAACATTAGGAGCTATGTACCATGGAGATGAAGGAGGAAAAAGTCCTGTCTTAAAAGTCAGTCTCAGTTTTAGGAAATGCATAGATATTTTAAAGCAAGTAATTTTGCGCCTCTGCCACAATCTCAGTTCCTGCTGGCCGAAGTGACTTTAAAGGATCCAAAATGAACCCAGTTTGATTTAGACACCCTGAGGCAAAGGCACACCACAGACCACTGAGAATGGCACCAGAGTTCAAAGCAGCTGCAGAAACACATCCGTGTGTCTATGCCACGATATTCAGGTTCTCACAAAAACTTTCTCTTGCAAACTGAACTTTGACGAAGAATTTTAAACAAGGAGATTTCTTACCATTAAAATAAAGAAATAGAAAACCCACATCCATCTCAGGTTCTCCTGGATCAAAGACACTAGGTACTAAAAAGAAAAGGGGAAAAAAAGATTAACCAAACTGGGAAGACAAGCATGACTTTCAGGCATTGCTCTTTCAATTTTCTAGAACCTGTGGGCTGTTCACACTCCATACAGAACTGATCACAAAACCTTCCAGTTGATCTTTTTCCTGTCAGAAGAGATGACTCAGGACAGCAGCCTTTCTGTACAGAGCCCACAGTCTCAGCACAGCGCAGATACCGTCCTGAAGCTTTACAGTAACTCACAGCAGCATAAAGACAGAAGAGAACTACGGCTTCAAAGGGTGACAAATTGACTTTGCCTAATATAAGGTTTGTGCACAGAACACTGGGACATAAGTGGCTGTAAGTACTCTCAGGAGAACTAAAAGCTCCAGAAAAGCTTATAAATTACACAGGATGAATTTTCAAGAGCTGTGCAACCACTAACTACTTAACCCTTCATCGCAGGCAAGAGACAAGAGACTACAGTCTGTTCTGAACTGCATCTGAGTTCATTACGACTACACAGGCTACAAAAGAAAACGTATTCCCCATTAGCAGAATTACACTTGGATGCTGTACAAGGGCCTCCCTTCTTCACTACTGGGTATTAGCACAAAACAGGATCTGAATTTCTAACACGTTCATTGTGCGTTTGCTGTTATTCACACACCCCCAGAATGACATCATGGTTGTCTCTGCTGAAATAAACGCAGTGTTAGAATGGGAGGCAGGTGGAATTTTTCAGAACTAAAGACCCAGTTCTTATGGTGACGCAAGTTTGAATGGTATGTGCGGGGGAAGACAGAAGCACTGCAGACAATGCTAGAAGAACAGAGTGTAACAGTGCACTTTAAGCTGCCCACAAAGCACTCGTAATTTTCCATGTTTAAGGGAGCTCAGTGGCATCTTCCCTATGAAAAAGAGAACAATTGTATTTATCAGGCAATCAATGGCAACTACAAACTCAAATCCCTTTCCAGAAAAGCAACTTTATGCCTTGCCTGCATCCTTGGTATTTTACCAGCACCAGACGATGCCTGGAATAGAACTGGCTCCGATCTTTCTAATAAATCCTCCCCTTCCCAAAGCACCGCTGTGTTCTTCAACATAGTTAATGCTTGTATTTGAGAAGAAAGAATGTCCCCAGTGGGCACACTGTCAGCTTCCTTTTCTGCAACAGTTTTCTCTTACAGACCACTGGCAGCATTCTGTAAGGACTATCAAAGCAAGTGGTGCTGGATTTACAAGGTGCAAAAGACATCCATAGATCAAAAATGGAACCACAAATAAGAGCAAATTTTAACTTACTTTATAAACACTGCACCATTCTTAATAGACATTCTAATTTTACAGTTACATAGGTAAACTTTTCGTTAAGCAAAAGGTTTCATTATTACCTCAGAATTAAAAAATCCAAAATGAATTTCAAAATATTTCGTGTTCAACCTTTGTGAAGCTTTTTGGAGTTCAAGATATGAAAGCTCTAGAATTCATTTGAATTATGAAAATGCCATAACAATAGC